>LR991000.1:11238550-16238550 GCA_905163435.1 Mamestra brassicae
TGATTTGATGTCAAATTATTCGAAAGAATTTGTCTTACGACCACAGTAACTGACTTGAAAGATGGCTATAAAAGAAAGTTAATCAGACGACAGCTTTTTAAAATGAACCCGTATGTAGTTAAAAATGTAATTAAACTGAGTTTAAGCGACTGCAATCGACTACGTCCGTAATGTTACTTTGTTTGCATCTTGTCGTAAAACGTTATTTCTCTCGAATGAACCCAAAGCAGCCAACGCGATGTCTACCTTAATCACTCATATTTATGTATATTTTTTATGATATACTTTAATGAAAGTATCCTTTCCAATTTTTATTTGACCTCTGTATAAACGGTATAAGAAGTGTTTCGCATTAAAAGTGTAATAAAGTATCTTTAACGGCAGGCAAAGTTTATTATACGAAGAATATTATAATACTTTAATTTTTATCCTCTTTGGGATTCGCTTATTCTCTAAGAATGAAAAATATTGCACTAAAAGTCAAGCCTTCAATAAATATTATTCCAACTTTAAGTACTTACTTATCCCGGTCGATTAATCGCTTAAACATTTTACATTGATTTCGTCGTTTCTAATTTAAACCGAAGATGGAATACTGAGGCGTAAAATTGTAGGGCAAGACAGGATGATTTTCGCGTCATCCAGACATAAAGGGCGTAATTGTTGCGCATCGGCTGGAACTAATACGGGAGAAATGGAACGAGATAGGAGCTAAGAAGGATCGTAGAAAATAATTTATCCGCGACGGTAGAACAAAGGGCGGGCCACAATGGAACAAAGAAGCGCCGGAACGACCCGGTTTGTTTTCTGACGGAAGCCTAATATAGGGAATCGATTGGTCGTAGAACCAACCAAGGGTATGCTCGTTTCCGTTATACGATGAAAAAAGTACGATGATCTGTATGAAATTGGGTCTTAGTTGATTTTTTTAACAGTGGCTCACGTTCTTGCGTGTGTTGTATTGTATATCATCCTCAGTGCTAATGTGTATACAATACCTTGTCTTATTATAGATATTCTCATGTATCCTCTGTCCATCTATGCCTTAGACATTTTCCTAGACTTAACATTGCCTAGATTCTAGAGAATGTCGAAGGCTGTGTACCTAGTGGTAAGCACCAATGTCTTTTTGCAAATTTTTATCCACCGTTGTTAGCTACACGGTTTTTAGGGTTCCAAAGGGTAACCAACGGAACTCTATTACTAAGCCTCTGCTCTAATTTTCACAGAGTGTATTTCTATTACCGCTGTAACAACAAATAATAAAAATTAAATTCAATTAAAAATTAAAGGGTTACCTAATTTTTAATTTAATTAAATTTGTCCATACAAGAAACCTTTTGTTTCGGTTTATGGTACGGAATCCTTCGTGTAAGAGTCCGACACGCACTCGGCCGGTTTTTCTATTTTTAAAAGTATTTTTCTTATTTTTTGAATTCAGTGATCCTCAAAATTATCGACCATTGTTTCTAATCTTATCGACGACAACGAGTCGCTGACTGACACACGAAACGTGATCTAAATTAACTTTTTATCATTATAAATAATTGCTTTCGTAACAATAGACTGTCAAAGTTACTAGAAGTCTTGTAGAGCACTTTGGTCTATCAAAGTGACATTGACAGGGCTATTTTTGCCTACCAGCCCAGTCTGGTTTCTGACCGCCTTTCATGTTTTGTTATTGGTGGACATAATTGAGAAAACGTGTAACGTCACCGCATCAAAAAGTAAGTTGACGTATGCAAAACGTATCCCCATTTTTGCAAGCTTCCAAGAACACATTTCAAAAACAGCATCGGTAGCTGATTATCCTTACTCAGATAAAGTTTCCTCTTTTAAGTGTCGAGGTCTCGTTCGACGGCGTTAGATGTCAATTTTCAGTAAATCGCTGGATAGGTGACAGCGCAAAGCGACGTGCGCGCCTCTACGCCCCTTCCAAGTAGTGGTGGTTACCGCGCCCCTTCAATTTTTACATTCAGATGCTGATTTCACGTTTTCGAATTTCAAACTTAGAAACGTGATGCGAGTGCAAAGTTTGTATCGTGCGGACACTTCGTCTAATATTAAAATTGTATGGAAAAAGAGTTTTTGCTCATACACGTTCGCTTGGAAAACTTTAAATGGATGCAGTTCTAACTTTATACTACTTTCATGAATAAAAGTCCACCTGTTTTCCTCATAAAAAATGATATTTGATAAGATTATGAACATAAACCAATAAACGACTTATTCAAAATTAGCAGTACATTTAACCACCATCATTTGAGCCCCGTCGTAACACGAAAATTTATTTCTCCTGTTGATAGTGTATAATTTTACAGCACGGGGTTATTGTTTAGTAATAAGAGCTTTATTTCAGCTACACTAAACTGAATTGTTTATTAATTGCGTCGTAAAAGATCCAGGTAGTTAATTTGCCAATTTGTTGTGTTACTTCTGAGAAAATTATACACACTCGTTATAATTAAAAAGCATTTATTTTTTAATTAATTGAATCTGAACGTGCTCCTGAATGGTTGCCACATGTGGTTAATAGAAACGGAATAAATATTGTTACGAGAAATAATTTTGTTCTCAAGTCTTTGTGTATTAAAGTTTGCTGTATGGTGTTGGCTTGAATTTGATTTGTTTCTAGTTTAGCCAAGTTGTTTCTCCTCGATACCCTTGGGAACCATCGGGTTTCGCGATAAAGTCGGGCGGACGGCGCGTGACGCCGCGGCCGAATTATGTCCCGCGATAAAACTCCTCGTGCCTCCAGTTACGGGCAAGTTTCAACTGGGCCACGATGCCCGTACTATTTTCTATTCATTATTATCGGATTACAGGCGTACCGATACGCCCGGCCGTTGTGGTGTGCACGAACTCCCGATACGCGAGCAAACCATTCGGACCAGCACCGACCTCTATCTATCAAGATTATCCTCCAAGACATACACTCTCAGGATACTAAAATCTTTTTAGATTCAGGAGGTTGCATGACTAATAATTATCTGTCTGATGTTTCACTGTCACAAGATGTAGAAATATATTTTGTATTTATTCGTTCTGGATTTCATATGGGGCATAATAAAATTATTGTCCATTTGACTGGATGTTTTCTGTTTAAGAGCGTTAATTCGAATTCAATGTACACTGAATATAAGAGACAAACATTTTTCCTAATCTTTTGCTTCTAAAGTTTTTCTTTGAACAGTAACTATGAAGCTTCAACTAAAACGCTCCGGATAATAATAACACTGGATTGAGCAACACCATCCAGTCAGGAGAAACTCCGTACTTCAAATGCTCCATGCATTTCTCTCTTCCCCAGATCACCATAGACAGATTCTCCATTTTTGACCTTTATTTACTGGAAAGATTTTAATTATAAAAGTCACAGTACCATAAGGCACTGGATATTGTATCTTGCCAATCTGGCTGTCGTAAATAACGCATCGGGCGCACGATGTCGTCCGAACGTCTCCTTTCTGTTCATAAATCTTGTTAATGAGCGACGCTGATCGTACACTGGATTAGATCGCGGATTAAGACGATAGTGGTTCCTGTTTTCCGAAGTTCGCGCGGGAAATAGAAATGTTCCCCTCGTTTTTCGGAAGAATTAGGTAACTACACTAATGTATTTTGCCGCGTTGGCAGTTTATTAGCTGCGGTTGTTAGTGTTAATTTAGTTGTTAACACTCTGTCTTTACCTTTCCACATGATTAAAAAAACTAGTAGTGTGTTTCAATAATGTGCATTTCAGTTTAACAAATCTCATTCGCGTTGGAAAATAGCTCTCTAAATTGAGTCAAATTGAATTGAACTCGATTATTCCGCGGAATACGCGCCCGCGGCTTGGTTTGTTAAAAATCTATCGTTTTGTAAAATAACGAGCACATCTGTTCTCGTTCAAGCACACGTTACACGGGGAAACGTTCGCTTTAATGCTAAATAATTGTAGTGCTTTTATTGAATCGCAATAACTCAATTAATGCAGTCGTAAAAATAATGTAAATTATGAAATGCATTTTCACAATTTTCCCGAGAGGACGTGAATTATTTAGAGGCTGTTAATACGTTATAACTTACTTTTAACGACTTCATTCCTCATGAAATAATTAGGTAACATTTGATATTTCATAATTATAAAGCTTGAAAATACTGAAAGCTTCCAAACATTGTTTAGCTTTACTTAAAATTAAATGAAACCGAGCTAGATCCCGACCTTAAGAATATACATTGTAGGTCTAAAGCATTAACAATTCGATCCTCAATTTATATTAGGTGTACCAGATCCCACCCACGACAGCTCAACTAAGCTTTCGGGTGGGTGGATGTATAAATCTAAGTAACATGCGGTGAATATCAGGGACAAAGACGATGTCAGCCGAACTGAAGGAGCTTAATACAAGGGAATAGGTAGGCCAGGTAATCCAGCTTAGGGGGGAGGGATTACAAGTAAAAGCCTAATGCTCTGTACACCGCGAACACCACAGTTATTTGATCCTTTCGCGTCTTAGTGGAGGTTCGGTTGCAAATTATTGTTCACGCCACAATAGGCGACGTTGTACAACGCAACAATGCGTAGTCGGCTCTCGTGCCTTAAAAGACGAAGTGCCATTATTAATGGGCAAGCCGATAAGAACATCGGCATGCGGCAACGTTAACTACCAAACGAAGATATTTTGTTTCTCAATGTGGGAATCACTATCTGTTTACCATCTTAGATGGGTTCCGTGTGTTAAATTAGAAAATTATCAACAACGTTTCATTTAGGGTTTCTCATCTTTACTGCGTACTGTGAGCAAATAAATAAATAAAACTCAGTAGTTGTGTTATTGATGGTTAGGATCGCACATAGACTGTAAATATTTAATTTGTAATCAAGTACCTACGGAATTTATTATTACCGTATATATACTGTATTTTGCTGACCACCAATGCCAATCTCTACAAGATTCTGTTGAAGTTCAACAGCATCTTGTAAAGAAAAATAATCTTTAGTATTAATTTCGTAAATAAACTACTTAACTAATCTGCTGCCAATTTATAAAGTCTTTAAATAACCAAAGAGAGCTTGAAACATTAAGCTCCTAAAATACTGAACAGTTTATTTTCATACATTCCTCTCGTATAAATACCACCTATGTAAAATCCGTTCGTGTTAATTTAAAAAACAGCAGATTATGCAAATCCTAACATGTAAAGCTTATTGTCTGAATGTTAGCCGTGCGTGTAAAACATGCCCGTGCAAAATGTTTAGGGCTTGTTGTATCCACGAATAACAACGCTCGTTAACCTTTCCTAATTATTTACTTACAGGTGTTAAAAGGATGCTTGTGTTTTGCTAATACTTTATTTTCCAATATAGAGCACTTTTAAAAATATTCCTACCTACCTTTAAAACATGCCCAAAATATATCGCACATGACATGAATCTCAAGTGGCAACATTGCAGTAGCTACTTGAATGATGACATTCTAAATACCAGAGGTACTAAAGATACCAGGATTGCATAACTCAAAAGCAGCTAAGTGAAATAACGTGCCATGCGGTACTAGTGTTTAATTTGACGCCGATGTCTTCGGCACCTTAGATGTGGCTGGACAGCGACACGCCGGCTAACACGCCATTGTTTGCAAATAGCAACAACAAACGTGCACTTATCCCGTTGCTACCATCGACAGAGATGGCAAATGCCAAAACAGGCAAGAAAGAAAAAGCAAGGAAATGAAACTTCTTTCGCGTCACGAAAACACCATATCCGTGTAGATAGCGCAGATAGATGACAAATTTTATAACCCAATTTAATAATACTTCGGAATTAAACGGAAACTGGCGAAGGTGTCAGTTTTTCTCGTGTTGCCACGCTTATTGGGACGACGGAAAAAGTGGACTTTAGCTGAATATAAAGAGGCTCGATGCGAGAGGCGGACGCGTGAGATGTTATAGTTTTTGCTATGAAACTCGCCGCTAGCGGTGCGAGCGAGACGTGTCCGTGTTTTGTGCTCGTTTGTGAGAAAGACATGCCGCCTGATATTGCTAAATGAATATAATAAGCTACAACAAGGTTTTGCACAAAATAGTTTCAAAATATCGAAATACAACACACGTTTCTATATTCAGTTTGAGTAGTTCGTAACTGGATCAGGCATCTGGCCTTCTAAACATTCAGACTTACTGACTGCAGCTCTGATCGATCTTAACTTGCAACTTGTACAGCAGCGCTAAACATTTTCCATTTGAAAATAAAACATGGTTTTATTCCAAAGCTGTCAGTATATCGTGCGGGATAAACGCACAGATCTCTACCGTCCATTGTCCCAGGAAATCAGCGCCGACAATCTTCCCGGGATCGGGATCTTATCCCGGAGTCCCGGATCGGATCCCGTCGCGCTGCCGTCCCCGGATGTCCCGCTACGTCTGCCAGGATTATCAACACGTACCACTACTCTATACACGTTTTTCCTTCTTTGTTATTAAGCTGCGTCTGCAAACAAACGGTACTTTGTAGTTTTTTTGTTTCCACTTTGAAACTATACGGTCTTAATAAGAAATGAAGAAGTTAGCGAACAAATAAGAGATTCCTCGGTTATCCTTTGTAAATTGTGCAACTTTTAATTTTGTTTTGTGAATTGGTACTACAGTCTGTTAAATAAAAGACAGTATCTAGTCCTTTGTCGGCATTTCAGTACAAGTTTTCCTTGGACAAACATCTTGTTATTTGCTGGTTTTCAGGGATATTTAGGGCAGTTTTTTTCCTGCTCCAGCTGATACTAGAACTCAGTTGCTATAAAAATGAGCCTGTTTTTCATTTAAACAGTTTTAAATCCCCCCTTACACGGTAATCTTCTTAAACACTTAGCTCTCTACTTTAGTTTTAGCTTGAATGTTGATTTTATGTTTTAATTAATCGGCTTATTAGAACGCGATAAGTACTAAAAGCCTATTCACTTAGGTTTCATAGAAATGTTTCTAATCAATTTACGATTAATTAAAAGCAATATTAACGAAGAAAGTACGCACTACGAAGACCTATTGTTAATTTCATGATAATAGAGGCTTAATATTTCTCAAGACAGTCCTTAATCTCTCCTATTTGGTACGTACCTACAAATACGCCATAATCTTCAAGTTAGGAAAAGTTGTAAGATTTTAGCTGATTTTCTATATTCTATACCAATAGGCGAGAGTGAGCGAGCACAGAAATTGATAATCATTTAAACTTTTAACAATAAGGAGACGATTTATGGTTCCTAGAAATTTAACCCAGCTCCGGCGCAAACGTTTTATATCTCATATTTTAGAGTAGAAAGAGTTCATCACCATCGCTCTAGAAAAAAAAACATTTTCGCCACTAGAGGTTAACATGTTTTTTTTTCTTATGGATTTTTGTAGGTAGGGATTCTTTTGCAAGCCCTGCAAAAAATTAGGAATCATCAGATTCGCCGTGACACGCTGAGTGACATAGGCTACAAGGGGTAAAAAAAACAAGATGGCGGTTAAAGTGTCTTAAAGTGTTCTCGTTAAAATAAAAGGCTCGAAGAGACGATTTTTAAAAGTGTAAGTAACATAAAAGGTGAAAATAAAAAAAATAAAACTTGCTATCAAAAACTGATCTTAATTTTTCATCAAAATATTTGAGGATTTGTTTTTATCTAATTATAATGCACTTTGAATTGTGTTTGACTTCAAGGTTAAGTAATAAGTTTCAAAGTTTGTATGTATTCAGTTAACATAACTAATTATGACTATTTAGCACCAACATTATTTTTTATGAAGAACACCTTACAAACTTATTCGGGCCAAAAAAAATGTTAGCCACCCGATATAATATTCTATTACAGACTTATCTTCCTACTCTATAATCTGAAATATAAATCAATAACGTCGGAGCTGGGTTAATTTTGTACCGTGTCCTTTCAACAAATATTAGCCAAATACGCAAAAAAAAATACGCAGGGAATTGTGTTGGTGCAAAATCAGGTGGACTCTGTTTCTTTCCTCTCATAGTTCGATTCGTTCGGACGGCATTCCGACATGACATGAGGTATATATATTTCACTGCAGCCTGATGAACTTCACAGGAGTAGCACTGATGTGCATAGAACATTTTGAGAAGTGATTTTATTTGTATTTTTAATCGTATATGAACAATATACGATTAAAAATACAAATAAAATCACTTCTCAAAATTGTATTTTTGATTGTATGTTAATTGTGTTTTTTATTTTATTTTTAATTGTATTTTTGATAGTCAATGTAAATTAGATGTAAGTATGTGTATCGTTGCGGTAGTCGCATCGCATTGGCGTTATAGCTGTTAAGATGTTATTTACGTAACTAAATGACCATGGATAGATAAGACCAGGTCAAACGGCTTTACGTGCTTTTTGAGGCACGTAGATATCGCACCACCAATTTCCAAACTCCGAGCTGCTACTGAGGAATTCCATATGGAAAACCCAATAAGACTTATTGCCCCATCTACGAGTCGAATCAAGGACCCCACGTTAAATCACGGGTGAATAGGTTACTTAGACGAAAGCATGCTCCGTCGTCGACCACATCATCGCCTTCCAGTGGGTGAGATGGTCAAACGCGAGCCTATCAATTACAAATAAAAAAAAATACAACCGACTAGCCAAACTGAATTAAATTGTTATGGGACGAAATGGCAAGTATACCGCATTTAACGAAAAAAGAATCACATAAATCGGATCAGAAACCTCGGGAGTAATCGGTGTAAGTACATACATAAAAAAAAGAATACTCACCGAATCAACAACCTTGTAGCGGCATCAATGCCGTGACATGAAAAACTAAAAAGCGAAATTTGTACGGCAACAAAAAGAACTGCAACGCCACCTATCCTGTCAGCGACGAACTAACAACGAAATCCTGAATCGCGCAAGCGAAGTTCTCCGTGCGATTTGAACACATCAACAGTCCGAATATCAACTATCGGGCAGTTGCCCAGCAGACACAATAACCTTCTGGTAGGAGTTCCGCATACCTCTATAACCTCCTCCTTTTTTGGAAGTTGGTTAAAAAGTAATAAGGAACTAAGCAAAAACTTGAGGTTATAAAACAGTCACGCGTGTTTATAATCGTTTTCTTCCACACATTTCCTTATAGGAAGGTGATAAAATACGATAAATTAGCTATCTAAGAAGTTTAATGCTTGTCTTCAATGGATGTGTTCTAATGATCAGTTATAACCAGTAACTCCCGTACGTTAATGGGAATTAAAGAAAAACTTAGAACGTTTCCGCTTTAATCGTGTAATTAAAGTATGGATAAGCGATGCGTAGGTCTAGGTATCTTCACTATCATCGTCGGTTGAGATAGGCTAATAAATAAGGTCATTTAAGTTTATTGTCTATGGCTGTCCTGAACTAAGACCTTTCGTTGCAAATAGTTGGCTTTGGTATGGATTAAGTCGCTTAATGTGTAAAGGGAATGACAACAAAAATATTATTCATTTTTAGGGTTCGGTACCTGAAGGGTAACCAACAGAATCCTGTTACTCCGAGAAGCTTCTCCTATTCTTCCGACTGTCTATCAGCGGGCAGTATTTCGTATCAGAAATTTTCACTGAGTGAAACACGCTTTTCCAAAAAAAAATTCATTAAAACAACATCTTTACATAGTATAAAATAAAGTCGCTACCACTGTCTGTTCGCTTAGATCTTTTAAACTGCTCAACGGATCTTAATGCAAGAGATAGAGTGATTCAAGAGGAAGGTTGATATATATATGTATAATACATACGTATACGGAAAAGCCGAAAAAATCAAGATTTGTAATGTGATACCGTAACAATCAAATACTCTACACTGCCCCATATTAGTATCTACATTGCACCCGTGCAAAAAATGCTTAGTGTCACAATAATTGACATCAGAGCAAAACCACAACTGAAAAACAGAAACGAAAAATATGAATGAACACCTAAAGAATTACGAGTACCTAGTATAAGCTAATAACAAACAATTAAGTATTTAGTTGTGTGTAGTTGTTGTAATTTGCAACCGACAGGATTTCCAATCTTCTGTAGATATTTCATATAATTGAAGGAAGTCTCTTGTCGAACAGTTACTGATCAAAGCTCATTCTCAACTGAATCCATTTAAGTTACTGCAAGTAATTTCAGCCTTGTAGATATTGAGTTCGCGTATTAAAGCAGGAAGGTACAGCAAATTAGCAACATGCTATTTTCTTCCCCCACTTATATAACGTTGCTTTAATCAGTTTCAGGTATAATAGTTATTTCCCTTGTTTATAGTTATATAGCTTTATAGTTTAATTGCTAGATTGCGTTCTCAGTTCTCACTACTACGTACAGTTAGAATCAAACCTAACGGCGCCGGCAGCTCGGAATAATACGCAGCGAAAAGCGAATTTCACAGACGTCATTAAGTTTGAATCGACTAATATTTATGCCTGAGACAATAAAATTAGGACCTACAAATGGTTTCAGAGATACAATTACGTACGTATGCCATTAGGAAATGAACCCTACAGTTTTGTGATTCTTGATTCACTTATAAGTAATAAATCGTTCACGTCTTGTGTACGAGGTTGAAATGGGGATAGTTTGCATGGGGTCAATCCTGCGGAGTGTAGGTAGGCATGTGTAAGTAGACCCCAACATGCGGGTCAGATGGTAATGCGTCCTAAATAAACGATGAAACTTTAATACGGGTATCAGATTTTGATTTATGCTGCAAACTGTTTCATGTTCAGTGTTTCGGAATACTGTAATAATCACTCAGCTTATCATAGTCGAGTGTTTGAATAACTAACTACTTATATTTATTTATTTCACATAGCACAGGTCTGGCCCGACATAGCAAAGGATAGAGTTGTGTGGAAAAAGGAGAGAGAGACCATTTCCCAGCAATGGAAGCTAGATGTATAAATACATAGATTTATTTAAACTTTATGCATAGTAGTGGCACATAGGCGGACTTAGGCTTCTTTCACACGTACCGCAACCACACCACACCGTGGCGACAAAAGTTAGTCAAGCTGTGGTTATGTGTGAATAGTGTCGCTGCTACTTCTGCGGTTGCGTTGTGGTAGTTCGCGGTGTCACTGGTGGTTGCGTTTTGGTTGCGACGTGGCTGCGATGTGGTCGGTATCACACTCGCGATCGATAGTTATGGCAAAATGTGGTTCATGTGAATGAAACTATTAATTTTCATACAAATTAGCGCCCGCCCACGTGTTGTGGTTTGGTGGTGGTGGTGTGGTTGTGGTGTGTGAAACAAGCCTTAGTGCAACAAGGCATTCTCTACCAGTCAATACTTATGACCTATTTGGAACCATCGTTAAATAAAGAATATTATACTCTTTTTAATAAGGAGGCTACTCAATTGTAAAATAAATAATACCTTCCGTATTTCTTTTTATTTATAACAACCAATCAGTACGTATTGAACCGACATAGCCCTTAAGATTTTAATTACTAATAAAAAGTCCTGAGGGACGCGTACATCTGGTAGTTGCGCCATTAATTTTGTAGTTATCTACCCCATTTTAATTAAGCTCACTTATTTACCTTTAATGTATCACAGAATGACTTCTGTCATTCGATCGCCATCGTCCAATTACTTCACTCATAAACTTAAACACTTTGAAAAAGTTAATGGTTCTACATGGAAACTACTGTAAGTCTGTGAAGTTAATGAGTTAAAATAACAGACATATGTTTGGCCGCTGTCCCGAATGTTATTCTTAATTGATTTGACATGTTCGCGCGGTCCTGTGGGGTACACTCAGAGCCAACAAAAACAAAGCTTTCGTTCAGTCTCGATGGTATTCCGTATGATTGCTACTGATCCATTGTTTGTTCTGCTAAGTAGCGTGGTCGTTGATACGGTTTGTACGTGCTTTTACCGCGGTACCTTTGTCACTTAGTGGAGCGGGCTCGAGTGCTGCGCTTGTTTTTGTAGCGCACTGTACATAGATGAGCAACGGATGTCGGGGATTAAACATGTGCTGGTACCGACTAAAACATTGAAAAAATATTCCATTTATTCATTTACTAAGTTAATTTCATAGCTTATTTCAGCTGGTGGAAAGTCGTTAATTAGGTTGGGTTCACCTAAATCGTTTAAAGGAGATTATTTTATTGAATTCTGCTAATAATATTATTCAATAATCCACTCTACTTAAGATTATGTTATTGTCTATGAATCATTTAATACAGTCCCTGGTTTTGAAGCTAGATCGAGCTTCTAAATGATTTAGCAACCCCGTTTTTAGCCTGGAATTTATTTTTCATTAAATTTTCTGAGCTCCGGTTTCTGTCAACTTTATTTTTATTTTATTCAAATGTGTTTGGTGGCAGGTGTGTGCAATAATGGTGTTCCCTCATTATTTCCAAAGCCTGTTTGATTAAACAGAGAAACTCTACTTGAAAAATGCGGTATATCCATAAGTGATAAAACGTAATTAAATACCTGCAACGCTATCATAAACTTTTATAACATTTAGGTCTCATCAACTTTATCTTCATCCACAGTTCTATTAAGAGTGAGTTCGCACGCACGCATAAATTCCCTTCCATGCAAAAGTCAGATAAAAACGCGAACGGACACTAACCACTCACAATGAGCTAGATGAAGTGGCATTTACATTGGTAATTTTAATTAACCGAATGATAAGTGAAGCGATAGGGCTTATTATTCGCTATCTTATGAACTACTTATACTTAACGCGGGCTATAAATAAATCATCCTGACTGGGTAATCGCGTCTGGACTTCAGAACTTGTTGGATGGCCGTGGAGTGGTTGGCGCAAATTAGCGAGTGTGCGCTGCGATAGCGCTGTTTGTAAACAGGCTCGGTCCAAGTGACGAGCTGATAGCGGAGACAGCCCAGATAGGGACCTAGCGTGGAAGCTAGCTGAACGCACTATCAGCGTATTTATGTAGCTTTAAATACAGATACCCGTAAAACAGCGTGATAAAGTTGCAATTACTAAAATGTTCTTTTTTTTTCAGGTAACGCAACTTCTTCGTGTGCTGTTGGATTGGTAATTGGTGTAAGTGATACGAAATCTCTACGATCCCATACTACTGCATTGAATCTCGGTACTTGAAACGGGTTGAAGATTTCCGAGTTTCGATTGTCATGTTAGAACTACTCGTCTCAGTTATTGCACGACAGATACAATCTGCCGAGCATGGATCGTTCACCATTGAAGCGGTTCAAGGAATATTACAATGTGACCCCTCATACTTGAAATTTTCTGCTCCCAAAATTATTCTATGAAACTTCTCATAGTTTAAACCACTGATTACGGTTCGAGTCGCGTGGCTGCGCATCTTTCGTTCTAATTATCAGCACTCGCCCCATAAAGCCCGAGGATGTAATATAAACTCCTCTAGTCGTGCAGCTTAAGACTAAGGACAGAGACAACCCTATACAAATCCACCGTGCCTTCTCCCTCACTCCGATGCGCGCCACCCGCTGCAATGTTTGATAGTAATTATCCACCCCGGATAGCTGTAATTGCCCTTTCAACCCTTCTTTGTACATTTAATATTCAGGGTAACAACTTCAAAATTGCTTACAAAATTTAGATATAGTTTATTCGCGTTTCAGATAAGTTAGATGCGGTTATGAATTTTAACGTTGTAAAGCACGGAGGGTAAGACGTGACTGATAAGAGTGCGGCGCGAGGTACAATACTCGCTGGTAATCAAGTGTTGGCACAAAGTGTACCAGTTCTCCCCGTAGCGTTTCTCGGGCGCTATCACTTCCTACCATTATCGGGTTGGAAGGCAGCGAAACCTGGCCCCTTAACTAATGTCTCCTTTTGTGACCGCAGGGCCGGTTTAATCCGTTGTTTATATTATTGCCAGCAACTGCGCGATTTAATCGTTCGTTTACCGTTTCTCATTGTATCTCGTTGAATGGTAGCGGCTTTTCCACGGCCCTGTGCCATGCGGCAGATAGAAAATTTATAGGGGAAATGTACAACCAGCCGGCGATATTTGTTTAGGATTAAGAGATTCAGCTGTGCGTCGAGTTAAACGATAAACAAAAGCTGCGTCACCGCAAACTGCTGTTTGTTTAATTGTACATGCATGATAACGCGCTGACGGGCCCCCACTTCGGGGTTTTGGAGTTTCAAGAGAAGGCTTAAAATATTGTGTCAGTTTACGCGTACGCCGCAAGAAAGTTACATGTAAGCCCAGGGATTCCAACCTAAACAACAATTAGGACAGCCTTTAAATTTAATTAGTTGTGGCTTAGTTCGTGGGTGTACCTTAGGATTTAATAAGCGCACTCCGTTTTCTGCAGATCTTAGTTGCAGATAGCATGCTTACAAGGAATAACAGAAATTCAAATCCACCTAACTAAAGATCTACAATTCTGCCAGTGCGCGTTGGAAACATGGTATTTTTCTACGGTAAAATACAGTTAATGTTGCAGCTTTCTCGCAAATTAATAGGTGTAATAAAACCGATGCAAACAGTAATACGTCAATTGAAACACAAAGCGTTCGTTTTCCAGCTACGTCGCTTTCAAAATTGCCTGGGTAAAAACTGAAAACGTTGCAAACACAGTGTTGTGTGCGTGATAGGGGCTCAGTGAATGTCGCGCGCCGCGTCGATGTCCGGTCTGCACGGGGGAGGATGCCGCGGCGCGCCCGACGCATCCACATTAAGATAATCGAATGTCCGTCCATTCGTTAGTTAATTAAACACGATACGCCCGTCGTCGCGATTCCACCGATTAATGACCTCAATTAAGCTAATCAACTCTTCGCAGATTTACGGTCGTTCACGAATAACGATACGACAACTGTGTCGTCAATCCACCAAAGGGAGCTGACCCGATGAGAAACGATTAAGAATAATTATTTATAGCGGCTGATAGGTGATATTTTAGGCGGCACAACACAAATAGTTGAATTAACGAAATTACAAACACCTGTTCCCTTAATGCTATTAGTCGTTTATCAGCGAGCGTATCGTTTGACCAGCAAATGAAGTCGTCTTATATGCTAATCATTAGATTGATGGGATGTTCTTACAGACAAAGTATGCATATCCATATTCTAATAATAATCTCATTTAAAACTACAGTTATTTTACATGCATAAATATCGGCCAGTGACATACAAACGGCAAAATAAACGTCTACATAAATTAATTATCTGAAGCCTCGCTCATACTGATTAAATGCGTTAAAAATGTAGGGTCTCATCAGCATAATAAATTGGTTTCCGACCTCTGGTTCAAGCCTTTACTTACCAAAAATTAAATTAAAAATGAGTCGACATCGACATTAAAGCAAGAGAAAATCTCACCCACGGGAACAGCGGCAACAAATTATATAAGCGCCAAGTGGTACCAAGATCTAGAAAACCAGAAAACCCCATGTCACATAACGTTGGCAGTTTATCGTGGTAGTTCTCACAACGCGTCCCCACACGTTCTCTAATTCCGTCCATTGAATTCAAATTGAAGAGTAAAATGTCCGGACATTGGACTGGCTGCCGTGTATTGGAACCGAGCGTTTTAGCTAATAACTTAATTCCTCTGGGATTGGGCATGTGTGTCGGACGATGTGACCTGTGTTTTGAGCGGCGAAAAACATTATCCTATTATACGCGCCATATTATGTATGGACGCGTACATTGATTTTTGTTTGGAAGAGTTTTTACTTATTTATGTTACTGTTTTCGAGAGGGTTGGCGCTGAATGTCCTTATCGCTGACAACAAGGGGTCTATTTGGGATTTGACTTCAGTGTTGACTTTTACTGGCGTTTATTTATTGCTAATAAAACCCTCCTACTATGACGTGACATTACCATCAAGAATCCGTTGTGAAAAGGGATAGTGTTGTTCGTCCTGTATAGCTCCGGCTCTCTCTCACAACGGAATCACAATGACATTGGCATCTTAGTAGAGGGGCAGGTGCTATAAAACTTCAAAAGCTGTTTTTACAGATTCTACATACACCTGGTACTTTGGGGGATTTAATTAATGCCATGAATGTTGCAATTAACGTAACCACTTACTGGACCCAAACAATCTAAAGGGTTAACCATCGACTCGAAATCAAGAAGAAAACAGACCTACAGAGTCGCTGAATCAACGTCGATACTATATTAATAATAATAATAATATGGTTTATTTCTCTCATAAAGGTACATTGTTACAGTAATTTATTTTTCTTATTCTGCCTTATGCTAGAACCTTTGTGAGAGCTGGAGTCTGTACTAGGTTCGGGACCTGTATGACAGATCTCCAGGCTCACACCCCCTATGAACATGGTCATATTTTACGGCATCTTAATTCCGATTATACATACACTGTTGCTTAATAACAATTCTGAAAGAGAGATACCTTAATCTATAATAGAAGTATGGTTATATTTGTGAAGTGTTATTATTGTAGGATTGTGTGTGTAGTGTGTGAATGTGTGAGGATGTTTTGTGTTAGTGCATGTAAGTCCTGTGCAAATATCTGCTTTTTAGTAAAATTAAGTGGGAGGTATGTTAATTTTTTATATTTTATTTTATTATTACTTCAGCGACTCTGTGGAATCTGTTGCACCATTAAGAAAACATGTTGTGCTTAAGAAAAGCATACGTTTTCTCAATGGTGCTATGTATATCAATGCAAGTATCAAGATGATCTCAGGACTGCCCAATTTACTTGGTAGCATGATTTAAGGAAAAATCCCCTGGTAAACAGAATCTTACCAGTCGAACCAAACACTGGCAAAGTGCATTTTACATATGCATGTAAAGTGATTTGCAGATACTGCAGTACTATAGTATTACAGAAAATACCAGCTTGGATTACCTACTTATGGTTTAAGGTTGATCTGAGCTAAAGTAAAACAAAATGTGGTGCGAAAGTTAACACATCATTATTTAATCTAGCCAACATTAATAAGGAAAGATACTTTAAATTCCTCTTTTAACCATACAGCAAAATAGTGACTAGTCTTAAAATGTTTCGCCTTACAAAGTTTCTACTTTGCTGAAATAGGCCTCGAGTTGCACGTTATTGAATTGGCTCGGCTACTCCATTTACCGGCCTAGTCATGAATATTCCTCATGTGCAACATACTCGTACGCGGACGCTCGTGAGTTTCGTTTTACGCCATTTAGCTGTTTAGAGCAACGGCAATTCTCTGCGAATTGAAACGCGGTAATGACCATTGTAGGCGCCTAGCGTAAACGCTCTTATTTGCATCGAAACGTGTTCTAGTGCATTGCTTTCCTCGTCCCGTATTGCAAGTACTAGGAATGCGGCCAGTTTACTACCTATTTGATTGCTTATGTTTTAGTGGGAAAGTCGGGTTTAATATGTAAAAAGCAATTTAGAGCTTCGACGAATCCGATTAGAATCCGCTGCGAATCGTAGTTCAAAGCCAAATTGCTCCTTTATCTCCGCAATTGCCAATTAGACTATCAAACGCTTGGCTTTTCGCATTTGAATAATTAGTGGCCACGTAATCACGTTTATCGCTTCCGTGATGTCTTCGCGGATGATATTTTTTTTAGAAGAGCACACCTTAATCAATATCATGTTGCTACTTTTGCTCCATACATTGGTAGCCTTATCTTTACACGTTCGAGTGCACTCATAATTTCTGCTAGCAGGGTGTAACGGTTGGATCATCTCCGCGTTCCGTGCTCAAAGGGATCCATCATGTTCTTCAGCCAGCGTAAATTGGTCTGCCTTTCCCCTTCCGCGTTCCACTTAAGAGGAAGCTAATGATGGTTGTATCTGAAGTGTCGGAGTTCCCGTTCCATTGGTTCCTTATATCGTGCAGTCGGAGCCCATCGCGGTCGACAGAGATTAATCGACCGCCGCCTCAGAAGGTCGTATTAGCTATAACGGCATCCGGAAAATTGCTCGATTTTTCCACTCACATCCCTTGTTGCCGCTCCTGCGTCTACATGTCGACAATGAACCGAGTACGATACGATATAAACCTCAACACTTAGTTCACAGCAACACGAGTCACAATTACCTATAGGTATCTAAGTCACCATTGTTAAAGTTCTTAACTAGGTTAGGTTTTGTATGCTTAATGTTTTATCAAGATTGTTTGTTTACGCTTAAATGTAGTTCCAGGAAAGTGTGATTACTGGTTGGAGAATTTGTGTAGGTGTTTCATGAGTTGTGGCATACATACTCGTACAGTACCTGACGGATTATGCCAATTATAATTTAATGGCAAGCCCTGATATTATCTGCTTGAAACCACATTTGGTATAAATAGGTGGGCGAGGCATAAAGTATTGGGTGTTTTTGTTATTCAAAATTAACTAACAACTTTGTCAAATAAATTTCTTTGTGTGCATATAGGTTCAATAAAAGATCATCATATCAGCCGAAAGAAGTCCACTGCTAGACATAGGCCTTCTCCAAGTGTCGCCACACCAACCGGTCAACAAAAGATGTTTTCCTTGAAATAATTTTACGACTTTCGCGGAGTCTCGCAAAAGTCACCGATTAATTCAGCTTTTCTTTTAGTGCCCGATCAACATGTATCCATCTAGTATTAACACGGCTTTAAAGCTATAAAAGGCGTAAAGATAAATACAATATTATGGTCGTAATTTGCCGCGGTCGTATAAATATTCCGTTTGTCACCATATTTGCGGTTTGCAACAGCCCTCACCCGTCACTTTCTTAAATTTTCATCGAACGACAGGAATATTGTCATGAGAATTTGCCATGCCAATTTTTAAAGATATTTTTATTACTTGGACACTTACTGTGGGGCAAATTGTAAAATATGGACGATTAAACGCGTGATTTACTCCCTCCGTTTGGTTGCACACTGTGCGGATTCAACTAGGAAATTACCTCACACCGAGAAATGATACTGAATGGATCCTAAGCTTATTATAATTCGCGTAGTGTCCGCATTTTATAAGATGTTTATGATAGCTGTAACCGCGAGTTATATCAGCACTAAAGTAATAAGTCAGATTGTTTGAATTGGATTTTTAATTTGAGTTACTACTGGTCATAAAGTTGCGCGTTTACGAAACTTCGTAAATCTACCATCGAGAAAGCTTTGCTACGAAGAAGCATCATATGTTATTTATTTACTCAACAAACTCTAACAAATCACTTTTATCTTCGGAATACTGTTCCTCGTTTTATTGTCTCTAGAAGAAGAAATCTCAGAAAAGGTTTTCCTATTTTGATACGATTCAATAAAATCTATCGAAAAATAATCGAAAGATGCCAATGTGAATTCATTTTATGCAGTTATTCGAAGCTCTTAGCTGTAATCGTAGCTTCAAAGCGAATATCTTTAGTCGATACATTTACGGCAGATCATTTCACTTCTCTTGAAGTCCTAAAGTGCAGCTCTTAAATAGGCGGATGCTTTGAGCGGTCTGTGGCTTTGACGAGATAATGATTCTAGAAATCCATATAATGCGTAGGTGTTGTTGACGTGTAAAAAATAATAGAATTCTTTAACAGGCCTACTGTTGAGATTGCGGCAAAATAGTACATTATTGGTATTATAGGGATTATTTTATTTTTCTTTAAAAGGAATTACTTTCATACTAGTTTTTGCCGGGGCCTTGCTCGTGTTAAGTAGCTTATAACCGTCTCCAGAGTTCTACTTATTCCTGTACAAAAAAATATCTACATCCGTTCGGCGATTTAGGTGTGAAAGCGATACAAACAAACTCAATTTAGATAATTTATTTTTCTAACTTCGTCCGTGCTGTCGTTATATTCAACAAATCTATAGTGTGTGTTGTTTCGTACTTCGCTGCTCTCTTGGCCCAGGTCTTATTATTCACTGAACGTTTCTTCTTTTGTGTCCGGAGCGATATCAATCTGCGATCGTCGGCGCGTAGTGACGCCTAGGGCTTCGTCTTCACCTATCTACGTGTAATTGCAATGCCCTATAGGGCGAGACTGGTTTTACTGCTACACATACCTAATGCCCATACTGAGAACGTGTAAGTCCGTCCGTCTGCCAATTAATTGCCAGCCACAGTGACCAGTACAAACGCCGAAACTATAAATTTTGCCTCGTGATGACCGTGCGATATATCTTTATTGAGTAGAACATGTTATCAACAACTTTATTCCTTTTTCAACATACTGGACGTTTTTATTCCAGTTTTACAATACGTATTGGATTCGCCAACGTGTTTAACGGGCCAATATTTCTTGCATTTTACAACGGCTAGTGTTCACATAAATTTTTATCTAATAGTCACGGGTCAAAAAAGTTTGTCTCTACCTTAAAATGAATTAGAATTAACGATTTTAATCTTTGTCTCCCACGAGATAAATCTACCACAATTTCATTTAATCAAAATTTATTTCCGTAAATCGTGTTCTTGGAGATCTTTTAATGGCACTATAAAACTAAGAATTCTCTCCTTGTTTTATGGTTCAATGTGTATAACAGCGCTTTATGCATTCACTAGTCAACACATAGCGTGAATTGCAAAAGAGTATCACGTTTTCCATATATTTATTCGTTTGCAAGCCTGATGATTTTGAGGAGCAGTTTGCTAGGGAAAAATCCCGCGAGTCTGGCGTGTGACGTGTGCATTTACATACAAAACCGCGGCCATGACCGGTTCAAAGATAGCGTGGCATATCTAATCTGTGGACGGCTGTCAATCAGTGTCTTGACAAGCCTTCGCGAAAGTAACATGTTCTGGATCACTGGTCACTTGATCCAGATTAATGTTTGCCTGTAATTTGGGTAACGGTTCCCCATTTGCGTATTGGAATGTTTTACTATCTGACTGGTTTATGATACTGAAATTATACCTACACAAATAGATTTATCTTTGAAACATCACAGTTTATCAGATTCAGCTTTTGAATCAGATATGTTTTACTGATTGATTTTAATGATTACATTACCATTCATAGATGTCACACAGATCTTTGATTGCTGCTTACCGTATGCTTAATCAAGGCATCAACGATTATAGAAAGTCGATAAAAATATAAGTAGATCTATATATATATACACCTACTCTTTGGAGAAATGGATGAATTTTCCACCAATTTCAACGTTGTTAAAACTAAGTTCACAGAATACAAAACTTGAAATCTACAGGTTGATGTCTGAGACACGCCGCTAACTGCCGGACACAACTCACACAACTTGGACATTGTTTGACTAATAGCGAACCGTAAACTACGAGAGTACGATTTCATGACATTAAGTAAATAGAAATACAGAAGGTTAGTTCCATTCCTCTAACCAAAACGTTCACACATAGACACGCTTTCACACAGCGCGCTTGCGACTGGCATTCGTTGTAAGCACGTAATACATATGTCTATAAGGCTTAAAACAGACTGAATGCATTTGAACTGCATGCCTACTGGAAAATTGAAGGTTGGATATAGCTGACCTCACTGCATCGAAACTTCAATCGACTGAGTCTGAGGCTTAAAATTGCATGCCAAATGCATGCTGACTGCAAATGGCCTGCGCAGTTGGTTACTAGGCAAAAAGTATGCATGCCCATTGCGACATTCACCAATAACAAATGTTTAGGGCACAATGGCATGCAAGCTTCTTGCATACTTTTGGTATGTGTACTTGCGGTTTGACTAAGGGAAGGGACACACGATGTGGTGCGGTGCGCCGCCGCCGCCGCCGCCGCCGCCGCAACCATTATTCTACATGAGCGTTCACACGTAGAGCGCGGCGTCGGAACAATGTTGCGGCGCCACAACGGTTGTAGTGTACACTCGCAATTTTGCAAGCCCATGTCTACATCTGCGGTCTGTGACGTCGGAGCGGCGGTGCCGCTTCGGTGTATACACCCTCCGCGAGCGTCGCCGCATGCTCGTACCGCACCGAATGGTATATCATATACTTTTGTATGTATTACGCGACACCTTACAGATGCCGCGCCGGAGCCGCACCGCATCGTGTGGCCTCCCCCATAGCTTGAGTGAGATGCGTACGAATGCGTCTATATGTTCCTATTTCCGCTCGTTGTGTTTAGCTAACCTTCTGCATCCGTCTATTTTTTGACACGAATCCAAGAGTCCACTTTCCCATATTGAAGTTTTGACGGGCCCCGGGCTCAATTGTTTGATTTGAGATATGCTATGGGTAATAAAGGAGTATTGAGAAAGTTGGTTTATCGTACAATCGTAACGTGTTTACATCGCCCGCATTTTATCTAAGATCGAACAAATTACTATATCGGTTTGATGGGAATTTATTTTTGAAGTTCAAGAACGAGGTCCAGTTAGTTAAGTCATCATGGCATGTGCGTTAGTCTCATTGTTCAGTAAGATAAATTCCACTTCAAGGTGTAATGTAATTAGCATTGAGGAAGATTTTAAAGCCACCCACCAGTCTCATTTTTCAACACTTGAACATTAAATATGCGATCACTTCTTCTTTTACGTAAACCAAAGGCTTTATTTTCCTTCAATTACTTAAATATGTGCTTTGGTCAAATTACAAAATGTGAAATACTGGAGCTACAAATTCACAACGGTCAGACAATTTGTCGTGCTGACGTTACCGGGACATAACTCTCTGGGGGCTATTTTGCAAGCCGTTAAAATGGTGCATCAATGTACGTTCCGATCGTTAAGAAGTATTTTTCCCATACACATATTGTTAAAGCCTAAAACGATATACGAGTCTGCAAGTCGGCAAAATATGCAGTGCTGAATATATTTCGAAATTTGTTTCGATTGAAATTGATCAATGACATGCAGTCTCAATAGAAAACAAGCTTAGAGAAGCAGTACAATGGAATACATGCGATAATGTATCGACGCTTCACAAATAAGCGCTGGCTGCATATTTCGCGGACAGCGCCACAGCACTGGGACGGGCCGCTAGTACAGTCGCGTAAAACGATAAGCTCTGTGATTTATGACTTATAAACGTAACACTTCCGCAGGCTTAGGCACGCTAGATTTACACAACAATGCCTGACTGTTCTGTAGTGCAGTACAAAAGGTCGCGCACCAGCAAGTCGTTCCCCGTTCCACGGGAGTATTCATTCATTCGGTAATACTATTTATAAATGTCATAAAGCCCGGTCCAGCACTACCGTACAATCTGTGGCCAATACAGACGTGCACTGTGACATGTTTATGTGTAATTGTGATACATAATAGTATACCAACGTCGTACAGAGATTTATCGCGCCTTCTAAACGTGATCTACTGTAATGGTATCTTCTAAATGTACATAAAACGTTTAATGAGTGTAAACATGCGTATGACAAACATCGCCGGGAGGTTTGCTTGCTCGTTAATTAACTTATACGTGAGCCAACAATAAATCTACAGAATAAATAGCTTATCATAATAAAACAAATAAAGCGATTGTGTTCGGCGTATAGAGAAGTAATGGGAGAAACGCTATTTTATTGTTGGTTTTGACAGTTTATGATCAAAATAGTTATGGTTGGCTGTAAATCATGAATCTTAGAAGGTTATTTCGGTTGGAATCATAGAAACACAGTGACTAGGCCGAGACCTAAGTGGGATTTAATTGCACATTCGAAATTATAATAAAGTCGAAATTGACTGATCAATAAAGATTATTATTATTATTAATTAATTAAAAACGTTTGTCGAAACGACAAAATACAAGTATAGCATAGCACGCGACATTTCGACAACGTTTGTCAATCCCATACATTTTTGACGTTTTCACAATCGCCTTCGCCACGCTACCCCTGGTCGAAATCCTTAAGAAAGGCTTTGTAGATAGATTTGACTCAGAAATTGTATATAATGTTACAGAAGCAACAGATTTCAAAGTTTATTTTCTTATGACATCGTCAACATAAATAAACTCAGCATAAACAGATCAGCAATAATAAAAATGCTTCAGCAAAATACAAACGTTAATAAAATTGTGGCTTATGATTGTTTCGTTAACAACATGCTAACCACTGCCAGTGATAGCGTCAGTGGTTTCAATAAATTTCCTTTATAAATTAATCCGTAGACTTCCGGCTGTGTGGTGGTTAGCCGCAAATTCGAAACATACCTAGGTAAACTTTTTGAAACTGCGAGGACTGCCAGGTGGGTTCTATTTGAAATAAGTTTGAAGTATTTACCCTCTTTCTAAAGAGCAGAGTCTGGTTGAGAATAGAGGTAGAAATTAATCCAGGGATTGTTATGTTAGGTAGGTATGTCTAGTCTAATGTTTGAAATGTTCGTGAAAATAATTTATGTTGTAGAAGAGTCCGTTTTTGGGATTAGCTACTAGGTGTTAAATTGCTTTAAGGGATTTATTATTAACATAATCGTCATTCAAGGTCCGCTAATTAATGCACTGCAATTGCTATTATACTCTTAAACTGATTGGTGCAGAAAAATTATGCTCCTCGACCCCGATGTTCACATCGCTTAACCTGTACTGTAAAAGATCTACAAATGACAGCCGAAACCATCGCCTTAACGTCATTTACAAGACATGGGGGAGACTCGAAATGTAGGGACCCAACCAAAAATCGACCTCGGCATACGTTGCTTTTCCTTGAAGATCTAACCTTGCAGATGTTATTATTTAGCCACAAGCTCCTCCGTGGTATACCTTGTATTATTAAATCTTAATAGTTACCCACTTATCATATTTCCCTGAACACTAAGTTTCTTAGCCCTGCATTATCTCAGTGGGTGGGCGAATAAAGGTATTAATACAAATATTACCTATTTTTTTTATTCCCTTACCTAATTTATTCTTTTAATCTGTTTTGATTTAGTTTAATTAATTAATTTTTAAAGACTAACTTTTAAATATATATTTTTTTACGTTTTCAGTTACGACACCGTTTACCAGTAAATGATTATTACACTCGATTCTGATTTGTTGCTCCTGTTTCATTTGCTTATACCAGTGTAAACAATTGTTGGTGAACCAAATAAATAAATAATATTAAACTCGTAGCTGTATTGTAATCAACTGGAACCCATCCTCTATTAGACGGCGCCCCCCATTGATTTCCACGTCGTATTTGCTTCTTATTACAACTTATCTCAATGTCTACGGACTAGAGTCTTAGGGCTGCAGCCATACTACCTTATTAGCCGGTTATTATCTGTGTTTACTAAAACAACAGCATCTTATCTCACACAGATAGCCGTAAAACTACATAAGCAGTAGTAAACTCCAAGATTAGCCTAACTTACATCATTATCAACTTAATTATGTATGAAGTTGGCAGTAGAACCATCACAGTGCTAATTTTTAATTTATTATTTAAATCTATTTAGTTCGTCAGTTAAATTATTTTCGAAAAATATTGGATACTTACGTATTTTTTATTTTATTAAAACAATAAAAAAATACGAAGATAAAACGCATCAAAAGACTTTCCAGTAAAAAGTGTACTGCTAAGTGACGTCACATGAGTTTTCAGTGCACTGTATCGTCTTAATTTTTTGTCTACGTGACAACTGGAAAATACGTGTCCAATATTTTCTGGAAATCTATCTGATAAGTAACTAGATTTATTTAGCATTAAAATAGGTGGACAAATTTTAACACAATTACTACGTCTAACCAAAGATATCCAAGTAAAAAAAACACTGATTCAAGTGATTTTATTTTGACCTAAAATAATTTTTTTTCGGCAACTATCCATTATGGGTAGAAGTAAGTGTTTAGTCATATTATCTATATATATGGTCGCATTAAAATAGGTGGACAAATTTTAACACGGCGTTCAGTACGCCTATCCAAAAAAATCCAAATAAAAAAAACACTGATTCAAGTGATTTTATTTTGACCTAAAATATTTTTTTTCGGTAACTATCCATTATGAGTAGAAGTTTGTGTTTATTAATAGTATCTTTATATAGGGCCGCATTAAAATAAGTGGACAAATTTTAACACAGCGTTCCGTACGCCTAACCAAATAAATCCAAGTAAAAAAAACACTGATTCAAGTGATTTTATTTTGACCTAAAATAGTTTTTTTTCGGCAACTATCCAGTATGGGTAGGCACTTGACGTGGTCACGTGCGCCTGCACATTTTTAGTATCAGAATTATGAGATATCAAAGACATGGATGTGTTAATGGGGGTAACCAACATTTTTAGTGTATTTTCGTAAGCTGATGTTTTTTCTTGTTCGTATCTAATGCGTTTTTCTTTATTTTTGTTTTACCATTGTCCTTATTTTGGTGGTCAGAATGATTTCTATGAGTTTGTTCATCTATTTAATGGGACCATATATATAAAAGCGAAAGGTCTTTTTTTTTGTAACGTTCACTTTGCATTCACTGATTAATCACGAATCTCAAAAACGTTAAGTAGTTTTTGAAGATGAAATGTGGCATGGAGGTAAATTCTGAGCAGGAAACGTCAGCTAAGAAAGGATTTTATTAAAATCTCTCCGTTAAGGGGTGAAGTAGGGGGTGGACATTTTTTGTACTAAATCTGCGCAGACGAAGTCGCGGCCGAAGTGTAGGTATATATATATTATATTATTGCATTAATTAAATATTAATCGTGATTATTCTTTTCAGCATTGCACCTACCACTATTCGTCCCTGAATCACCTAGGTATAGCTTGACTGGTAGAAAAGCATAATTTAGTCCGCCTCTGTACATTTGTGTGCATGAAGTATTAACTAAATAAATTCTCTAAGTACCTAAACCAAAACTTGGAAACGAAACTCAAGCTACTTAGAAAAGTGGGTAATCTCATTTTCTAAAGCTTTTGTAACCTAAATATTGGTTTTTGGTCGACTTAGCCGAGTAAAAACCTGCTTAGTAAGATTGGCTAGTTACCTAATGTAATGGAAAACACTTCTAAAGACGCCGGCCAACATTATATCTTGGAAGTAATATAGGGACAATCACTGAGGCTATTTAGCTCGCCTAGATTCGCCTAAACACTAAGATCTAGAAGGTACCGTTATCGGAAAACGCTTTGCCTTTCTTTTTGTTCTGAGAATGTAACTAAGTTTGTATTTCTAGGAATGGAACCTTTTTGTCTGAAATCTGTGTGTGAACCTAATGTCTATTCATTCTTTATTTAAGACTAGAGTAGTTACATAGGTAACAAATGAGGGTGCCACACATGTGTTTACATTTTTGCTATCGGAGAATAATAAATGCAGAGTAATTAGGCCTCCCACATGGTGGACCGATGACCTGATGAGGGTCGCGGATAGCCGATGGATGCGAGACCAACAGAACCGGTTGTTGTGACGACATTTAGGGAAGGCCTTTGTCCAGCAGTGGACGTCTTTCGGCTGATATGATGATGAATTAACAGAAGCTTAAAAATAAAGTGTAACGATTATGGTACAGAAAGACTATGGAAAAGAATAAAAATATATTTATTTTGGTACAAACATAAAGGCATACTTACAACTTTTCAGGACAAACCTTCTCACAGCAAAAAATAAACTAGGATGTTATACGTAAATCGTCTGTCTAATGTGCCTAGACCTCATCTTAAAACTCGACAAAAGTTAAAATTAAGATCGACTCATTATCTTTGAAGCGAATTTGACGCCATATTTTAATGTAGAAATACTGGTCCGATTACGAAAATTATTTCAGTGTTTAAAATCTACACTCGCTAAGTACTCTAAAACTACCTTTAATCAAGGAAACATGCTCGGTTCTTGTCACGAGTCTCCTCGTGGCTAGGTAGGTACCTCTAAATCTGACTACTATTGTTAATGCGAAAGTTTATGAGAATGGATGGTTGGATGAATGGATGGATGGATGGATGTTGGTTATTCTAAAGAATACACAGAAAACTAAATAAACTAGCGGACGTCACGCGGTTTCACCCACGTAGTTCCCGTTTCCGTGGGAGTACGGGGATATCCATTGCTGAAAGAATTTCTCAAATCGGTCCAGTAGTTTTTAAGTTTTTTTCGTTACATACAAAAAAAAACAAATCTTTATATTATTATATAATTATAGTAATATAGTATAGTATGTATGTAGTATATATATGAAGTATAGTATATAGTATAGATAAACGGGAAAGTACTAAATCAATGCGGATGGAGCCGCAGGCGACAACACGTAAAGAATATATTCAAAGGCTAGAAGAAATAAAATTAACTGTTACACAGAAGCATTGTTTACTCCGCTAAATAATACTGAAATCTCTTATCCCCTTTGCACAATGTGTCGCGATGCAAGATATTATATTTGTTTTCAAAGTATTCAAGTATTAATCGCGTCTTCCCTCTTCCTTCGCTTTTGTTCGTTTGCGTCCCTTACCCTCAGAACAGCAAATATTTGCCGAGATACTGTATTATTGAGATGCGTTGTCTGCTACGTTTAATAACGTGGGAGGTTCCTTGATCAAACACGCTACATATTAATTTACATAAATGCCTTCTCGTATTGTTTAATTAGTAGTCTGCTGGAACAACTACTGCTGTAATTATGTTGACGGTTTGGACTTTGTTTGCGAGATAAATAAACTATTTGGTGCGATTTTGCAAAAAGAGATTTTTCCAAAAATTAAGGAAGGGACTCAGTTTATGTAATTGTTGTAAATCAATGAATACCCAAGATCTAGATAAAGACAATCCTCGTGAGAAAGTAACTTAACCCTTTTAAGCTACTGTTACCCTACAAATATCCATAAGCATTTGAATACAAACACAGAGACATTATTCATAACAGAAAATAATACATACAGTAAAACATTACAAACACCAGTGATACTCCACAAAAACATGAGCTAACCCTTTATCGCGACAACTTTATTGGTGTAGTCGTGAGATCTTCGATTTGCGTGCGAGCCTCGGTCCGGTCGCTCCGGCCTGACATCCGACTGACGCGCTGATTTACAAGGCAAAAACCTTTTTTGTCTTTCATGACATACGTCACACGATGGAGACGTCCGAACCGATGCGGCGATCTGATTTCGGCATCTTTTTAAACCCTTCGTCCGTCCTTTCGCACGTCATGAATCCGCACGTAAGCGGCAGGACATAAGAATGGTAGCTATGTGGAAATAGAATCTATTTTAATAAATCATTACAATTCTAATGTGGTCTTACAGTCTATGGGAACAAGGTCGAAAGCGCCTCGTTTCACAGCAGATTTCTCACCTTGATTGTTTGAACTAGAAGTTAAACTTCACTACAAATCAACGACTACAAGTTCACAAATCTACTTAGTACTATTGTTCAAGTGGAGTCAGATTGAACAATAGGCTGTTTAAATCGCTAGAACATCCAGTGAAGTGTTTTTCTCTTAATACGATTTTTCGTGAAGTGGTATACTATTGCTGAAGAGGTCTTTTTTTTTTTTTTTTTTTTTTTTTTAAGGATGGGAAATCATCAAATGACTTGCGTCAGCGTGTCAGACTCTTACTGACTAAAACCCATCCGTGTTCCTTCTAAAGCCCTTTGCTTTCCAGGGCCGCGGTGACTCTTTCGAACAAATTCCGCAACCCTGGCAGGCTCTGGCCCTAGCGGGCCAGAACATCCAGTGAAGTGTTTTTCTCTTAATACGATTTTTCGTGAAGTGGTATACTATTGCTGAAGAGGTCTAGATTTTAGAACATTAATATTTGCCCGAGCTACCGTCTTCTGCGTCTGTTGTATCTAAGTGCCTCTCGGAATTTGCACTAGTAGTTAATTAATTTATAGTCAAGTGGAGGATGAACTGATTAAGTAAACAATGTCGACGATGCAGTGTTAATTGTGTAGGGTTCGATTATCGGATTGAGATACAATGGTAATTGCCTAGTTGGTACCCATTTACCTACGCGAATGTCCATTCGTGCCTTTAATTAGGTACTGTTTCAATTTTTCTTTTGTTTTATACTATTCTCCTTAGATATTTGAGTCGAGGTTTTCGTATGAGACCTTGTTGGAAGCTTATTAGTGTTATTGGATACGAAGATATTTACATATTATACTTACCTTTTAACCCAGATGTGCTTCAGTAAAGCATATTTTGATGTCTGAATTTACTTCTGGCTTCAGGCTTTCATAGCTGGATTTATTTCTTGATTACACACAAAAAGTTTATCTAGCCTGATTCATAAATCTCAAAATAAGTTGACATGACACTTAGATACAGAATGATACTAAAAAAAAATCGGAACTACCCTCATTTGAGATGAGAAGTTATTTTTGTAAGCATTGTTTGAAAACGACGGTAGTAGTAAGTTGGTATTTACTTTGTTAAAAAAACGTCAAGTTATGTTTAAAATTTCATTTCCCGCTTTTCTCGAAAATTTGTAAAGTTGTCAGAAAACAATTTTCTTAGTAGATATCCAGAATGAGACATCAAGTAGATATTTCATAATACAGTTGTTCGACAAATGTACACCCGGTTTACTTAAGTTGCGGAATTTAAAAAAGTCTACATAGTATTTTTTCTTTAGCTTCTACGGTTAGCAAATGATACTGTCAGCAAGATAAATATTGTCTCAACATTTTTACTCGGTAAACCAATTAAATAGGAACGTTACGAGGCTGCGGTCACTTTGTACTGAATGGCAGCGAGATGTGTCCGCGGTGCGTTTAATCTGATATCTCTTAAGTAGTGTCACGTTGAATAAAATCATTGGCGTGTAGCCGCGCGGGTCGCGGATGAGTGATCTACTTATAAATGGCCACTTATGGCGACCACAAACAAATTACTAAAAGAACAAGCGTCGGCTCCTACTCGATCCGTTCAACTAACTAGGGGCCGTGCTCAGGCGTTTAAAGGATGTTGCACAATGGCTCCAAAGTTTCTTGCTTTCCCATTTCCGTTGTGCATGAGACAGCATTTTATCTATTTTCAAATGTTTTTATGGGATTCTATTTTCAAATGATTTGTTTTTTTTTCATTCTTTTTCAAACAAATGAATTAGATATGAACGCTATTTGTATTGTGCACCAGAATCCGTCAGGCATTTTTTCGACAGCTGGTTTTATTGTGGGACATTTTTCAACATTTTTTTCTTAAATTTTTCCTCATTTTGGAGCTCTGCACGGGCTTTTTAATTAGGTTAATAAAACGTTTCGTCACAGAAAGTAATTTTCGTTTATTAATGGTCTTTTCCTTATTACTTTCCGAGTTTTACTTTTTAAATTAGGTTAATTAAAATCATTTAAAATTTTCGGAAGGAATTCTGGACAATGAATTTCCGTTGAAAAGTTAATAAAAACATGATGATAACAAGGACGTTTTGCCTTTCGACACTTTGCAGAAATAAATTGATATCTAAGTTAATGAGACATAGATGAATAACAATTTATCAAACCTGGATTTTTTACGGTCATTGTAGAATTACGCTAAAGGGCTATCGAAGTGGAATCCTCAGTCAAGTTTTTGCCTGGTAGCGATTACAGTACGCCGCTCTGGCCTTAGAAGTGGGTTGGGTTACGACTAGCTTTATTGGCATTCGCTGTCCGCCAACCAAGGCGTTTTTAAAAACACCACTTCGTATTGCCACTTTGACGTATAAGGGAAAAGTTAAATACGCACGTCCAAATACGAACACGTTGCTGTCGGCTACAACAATAATTGATTGAATCAATACTTATCTACCAACTTTATTGATTTACGACAGATGCAGCAAATATTAACTAACATTAAAAACTCATTATAATTTTTTGTTATTGATTTAGGTCTCATCGATCCAACTCAGTAACGACGTCCTTACCCTTGGATAACTCGTCTTTTATCTGAACATCACATTCGATCGCAATAAAACTGTCAAATGGTATATTCTTGATATGACAGATACGATATCTCCATTAGCTCGCACACCGTCGTCACGACACAAATAAAAAGTTACAATATAAATACGTATCACGAATTTGAAATACGTACCACGAGGTTCGTATACTGGTATACTGCAGGCTGTAACATCGGGAGCTCGGCGGACACGATCATAAATTAAAAGCCATCATATTTGTTTTTCGAACGAGCAAGTAAATAAAATTCCGATCGACGGAGCGTAACTTTGCGCGGTACGTAATCAACAGTTTTATTCGTCGATTCCGCTGCCTTGATTTCGGCTTCATCCTTGTCGCGGATCGAGCCCGTTCTTCATTTGAATATCTTTCGCTTCGGATTCACTGTTGATCCTGATTAAAACCAACACGTTCAAGATATTTCGTTGCAGGTTTTATTGATTTTATTTCGAACGTTTTCTTTTTTATCTTTTGTTTCGTCTGGTTTGTCAATCGTCAGACGCAGACAGGCTAGTTAAAAGTTAAAGTGGAGGTCAGTAATTAACAGGCGAGATCAACAAGCCGCTCAATGCTAATAGGGCCTTTCCACGTCAAAGGGCTAAAAGGCGTTGGAGCGCGTCTGTCCGAATAATGAGCCAAGCTGTAGTCCCTCCCTGCCCGGCTGCCGGAGTGCACGCCGCGACCTCTCCCGACCCTCGTCAAACGCTCGATTAGCCTAACGTAGATACACTAATTATATTTTTTTTTACAATTTATTCGTTTCTCAATCTTAACTCGTTTACATTGACGATGCTCGTATCTCTGGCATCTCGCCCACGCGCATCACTATCCAAATTGAATTTCCATACGTTGCGTGTCAACTTATTTATTGTATGTGACAAAAAGGGATGGTCGTTAATTTTATGGTCTTTGGGTATTTGAGTATCCGTGTCGTCGTTTCGGGTTATGGAGACTGTCTCAGGGGACCGTCGATAATCTTTGGCACGGGCCTAACTCATACCGTATATGACAGAGGAACATGACATTTGGGTCCCTAAGTGTTATGAAACGCTAATTAATACGTTATGATGTGAATGATAGGGGAATTGCTGCCGAATCGAGTTGTTCAGTCGTAATGGAGTGCATTAATATGAAAACTGACAGCACACTTTATTTTAATAATCTTTTTGGGCTCATTTTATTACAATAAAGGTCCCAGTCGTTAACAAAACCTTTTATGGATTCCATTTTCAGTTTTTAATGTGGTGCCATCATTAATCTCAGTTTCATTCAGGTCTTGGTTTACGTTTATTGCAAAACAGATAACACAGGCGAGCTGCGCTACGATTGTTATGTAATGGAATAGCTAACGAACGACCTACGGTAACACTAATAGTCGAGTCTATTAGTGTACATTAACTGTAATAGTCATTATTAAAACAACAATTGGAAAATATGACTACATAAATTGAACTGAACAATACGGGGTGCTATTAAAAATCCTACTGTTGTATTACCGAGAGTTAACGATGTCGCCCTGTTGGTATTCCAATGTAATCCCGTTTGATAAAGTTGACTATAAAGTCTAATAATAAAATTTTAGACCTAATTCGTTTTTGTGAAAACAAAAATTTATTACGTACGGAATACGAAAAGCTCGTAAAACAGACCGCCTGTTATTTAGTGACAAATCGCTGGATTTTGTCGCAGTCGACAGTCATAAAGTCACAAAAATGGACAAATTATACACTGAAAAGAAATGTTTACTCGGCGTTATATTTTAAGCTGTTGGCTCTATTACTTACGAGTAGCATGCCTGTAAAAAACGCACTGCGTAAGATTAAAAAAATGCACGAGTCCTGAAAAAAAAATGGAAGTTTGCAAACTTTTTCAGATTTGTGTTATAGGAACGTCAATCTAATATATATTTTTTTATTGTCAATCCTGTAGTTATATATTAATTCTTCTTTGTGAACCTTTCAATATAGATGATTATATTGAAACAACTCAAAATTCTAATTCAATAAACAGCTAACATTAAGCTAGTATTTCCCCGTGTGCTAGAACTATGAAGGCATTATACGCATAAATCATACAGACAAGAGTCCATAGCTGAACAAATATCTGTAGCCCATACAAACGTTTGTCTCTGAGCGGAATTCGAACCCGCGACCCCGACGCACACGCTGCATATAGGCATACTGAGCCGCTTTTGTAATTATTATTAATCTATTCATTCACTTCATTGACCTAAATCATTTATACGGATAAAAAATACTTAAAATAAGAGTGCATGAAAAACTGCAGGAACAAAAATCTCTACTAATATTCCTCTATTTAAAATGCTGTATTTTCCGTATTACGTTATAAGTTTCTTGAGACAATAGACCCATCCATCCATCCAGCATCATATCTGGAAGGTAATTTTACGCTAGATAAATAAGGTTGTAGAACTCCTGTAGATATTCGCTCCGCAATGATATTTATTTTTTTATTTATTACATGTGTTTATAAGACAATGCGTTAGACTCATTAATAATTATTTCAACAATTAATTTAACGTCATTACAAAGACTTCCAAGCACCATGACAAGATATACATGACTACATTTCACTGAAGCAAACTTTAAAAATGAATACTTTTTTCAGTTCAATTTCGTAAAACTCAAAAAAGCGCGAACGTCGCCCCACACGAAAAAAAACGTACCTGAAAAATGAATGATTAAAATTTTAATATTTAAATAGTGAATTACTCCCTGTTTGAATTATTAGCAATCGAATGGACAACGGAATCCAATTGTTTTGTTTGACAATTCAATTGTTAATTTATCATTCGGATGTCATGTCATCAATTGTTTTCAGTTTGCCTGTTAAGTTCGAACAATTTCCATTAAGTCTGATTACATATTTATTTCATGTGTTTTGAGATTTATTATTATACATACATGCATGTTTGACGCGACATAACTTTTCGTAAAAATATATTATGATTGCAACTCTGTTCATGAAATTTATAGATACCATTATTCTTTTTTGCCATATTTATGTGAATAAAATACGTAAAATCATTTAACTACATGTCTGCGTATTTAAATATGTACAGCTTGTTCACATTGATCGTGCTCACTAAGCGTTTCGGCCGTCCTTTGTTTTCAGTTTGGCAAAATACGCGAAATATACCTACTTGTACTTTAATTACAGCTATTTGTGTTCACTGCCACGTAAAATTATTCAAATTACGCTTAATTTAATGTTCTTTAAGCAACGAATTGCCGCGTATTTTTTCCCGCCGTCGTGTTAATGGGCCGATTCCCGAATTAAAATCGACAATCGTAAATTTCGAAGTACACAATGTTACATAAACAAAACTTATCTTCAACAGTTACGGCTCGCGTTGAATTATAATTTCATTTCGCGCAAATACCACGTCACACATTACTTTCTTATCTCCCTGGCTTAAATTTCAGCCGTGAAACGAAATATTTACCTATCTTTTCGACGGTTTAACAATGCACCAATTTGCTTTATTGTTGTGATTACTTTTTTCCTAAATACTGTTCTGTTCAAAATCCAAAAGCAAGCTTAGACCATAAAGCAAAAATTCCACGCAAGACCACAAAGCCAAATTGCTAAAGCGGTTCTAAAACTGTCGACAATGAGAAGTTTCGTAGGGGTGCATGTATGTACTAACATAACATGCATAACGTGGTTCCGGACACAGATCTATTGTCATTCCGTTCACTGGATCAGCTTTGTTTGGGAGGATTTTTATAAAATGAACAATTAAATGTATTACTTAGCAACGAAAGGTAATCGGGATGTAGTTGATAATCGTATCAGAGAGCAATTGTCAGCTACTCTCCGATTCCAATTTTGAAAAGCTAAATATTTTAGGTGCTAGGCAAAATCGCTTTAGATATTAAAGCTATACAATTTCAACAATTTAACTAGTCATCTGTCTATGAAACATAATCAAATAATAAATGCTGCCTAAACGAGAGAAATACGATTTTTTAGATTAGAAATATGAGTTTTGGCACGAGAAATGTCTGTTTTCATAATTATGCGACACGCATTCCGCCAATAACTGAAAAATATTGAACAAAACACAATTTTAATCTTTCAAAATGCGAAAATTCAAAAAGAGTGTTGATAAAACAAACCACATAATAATGGCAGGACACGCGATTCACATCCAGAGGCTGTACGCACGTAGCCACAGCGGTCGCCAGTCGGTTGCCTGAGGGCTCCGATTTTCAGAGCATTTTCCATGTGGTACGCTGCGTCGCGTCGCTATCGCCAATTTTAATTCTACACCCACCCCGATGGCCGCCTGTATCCTAGATTCCACCATACAATTTTACAAAAGCAATGAGCTGCAGCGCTGAACTTTTGCCATTTAACTCGGATACCGTACGCTTTTGATATTTCACAAAGTTACTCAATCCTTAATGCGATACTCGCGAACTTGTGTGTTATGTATTTAGAATGTTTCAATTGTACCGTCTTCGTTTTGTGTGTGTAACCGATGCAAATACCTTATTCCAAATACTTGCGATCGACAGTTAACATTAGAGATAGAATTCCACGGTGCGGTGAACATTATTATCTGTTCTCTAGAAGCTTGCATTGTGCACCACATACAGTATCTATCTACATTTTATATGAGCTGTACATATTGAAATACTCGCTTAGCAACATAAATCAAATTGAAGCAAACATTGTCATGTTAAAAATAGCAGGAAACAACATTTCTTTTTAGAGGTCCTCACGACAATATTTGAATTATTTCCTTCTTCATGAGAAACGTCTTAAAAGAAATATAGCCACCTATTTCTCAAGTGTTTCTGCCTAGGGGTAAGCTTCATGTTTGATGAATCGTTCACTCAGTACATTACTCGTTATACTCTTCATTACTTTGATAAATAACGTCTTTGTATCGTGTGAATTCTCCTCTGTGGATACAAAATCTTGATCGAAATATTTAGCAAGTTTGTCTATGTTTCTCCCGTCAAACGCTATCGTAACATTGTTTAGAGGTGGATTCTCGTTGCCCTCCCTGTTGAACCAACAAATCACGTTGACTGCCAACGTTCCGTGATCGAGATTCACGCTGCTGACATAGATCAACTTGATGTGACAAATACTAGCATGGTACTGGCGAGATTGCCTCTATGGAAATTTATGAGAGGGGAAAATAATGTAATGAACACTGAGCTAATAGAGCTGGATGTTTTAATAAAAACTACAGTTTTAGAATGACGAGAGGATTGAATAAAGTCAGAGATGAGTATATAATAATAATAATTTAATTCAGAACAAAATTCCATATAAAATAATAAGAAAGACTTAAAAACTATGTTAGTACCTTAAAACTACTTAATAACTTACCTTAAATAAAATCGTACAACATTCGCACTATGCACCCTATTCCAGACACTCTATGTTGTATAATATATGAACAAAAGAATTTCCAACGAAGGAAGCATACATTTGTTGTACGCTGCGCTGCTTGCAAAAAACGCGTTTTGGTAGGCTAATTAGATATAGACAGTTCATATACTCGTATATAAAAATTCCAAAATAGTAATAAATTCATCATCACTGAATAAAAAAATTGCCTGTCAAAAAACCCGACCGCTAAAAACAACTTATTTTTATTAGACTGCGCCTCGAAAAACATAACCTGTCTTCTGGCGCAGTCGGGTAAAAGTAACTGTGTATAGATCATTTTTATTTCTATCTGTGTGAGCATCGCTACAAGACAGAAGTTATAAACACAGTAACATTTCCATCTCTCTTCATACCCGTGATATCCTCGCGGGCCAACATGCGGTGTCACATGTTCCATACGCGCATCAAACCGTGGTAATGACGTTAAACGCTACAATGTCAGGATGCACTCCAGGTGGACGGCAAATTGGGAGCTCTTTCGACCCAACCGACTGCGGTCTCTTTGTTAATTCTGTTTGAAAGCTGATTTTAGGACTCTGGCTTGAAGGGAACTGTATTATCGGTTTAGGAAGGGTATTTTGTGTACTGGAGATGATGTGGTGTAAGAATATAATGAACTATAAAGTGGCTTATTAGCCTAGATTTGTAGAAGAAAATATTTTGAATCATGTGATGACGACAGTGGAGAAGCGTTTGGCTGTGTATATATTTATTGTAAATATTTTGAAGACATACATATAAAAAACGCAAGACAATACAGAAACCTCTTACCGCTCATTTGGTGTTTACCGGTAATTTGGTGTTTCCATATCTAATTAGATATCTATGCAAAAAAAACTGATACCTTAAAACAAATGAATCAAATTTTTTTTATAAGAGACTAGTTTCTGTCAGCGGCTTCGCCCGCGTCAAACAAAACTATGCCAAGGAAACATTCTCCTGGGATAAAAGTATCTTTATTTTTTCTATATTATTTATTCTAGGACATGGTCAACTACCGTGTGTTAAGCTTCACGTGAAGAGGTTACAAACAGACGAGTTCCTTTCGCATCGAAAATGTTAGTATTGACTGACAGAACCCAGACATAATCTTCGTCGTAAACTTGACCATCTTTTTTGAGAACCCGTTCAATATTGTGTTGGGGTAAATTGCCGAAGTAATGGCCAGGCGGTTAGTCCAGTTAACTGCTAACAATGTTATTGAAATATTTTTTGTTGCCTTCAAAGCTTTAGATCTTTTCAACCGACATTAACACATAATAAATTCGGTAATAAGCTGGAAACCAATTTGGTGTTTTGCGGAGAAAAAAAGCTCCTTACAATTATTTTGGTTTGAAGGACGGAGTATTCCATATGTGGTTCATTTTTGGAACAGGTGAACCTGTCAAATTTTATGTTTTTTTTTTTAATGTGCTGGGATTTAATGTCTTCGTTTCGTCTTTCTTATTTATTCTGTTAATGTTTTCTAACTAACTTTTTTGCTTGCTTTACGATTTGTAATTGATTAATTTCTTATATGCAAAAATGAGAATTGTGTGTTGGTATGGTTTACTAATATACTACAAACCTTTGATTAATTTAATTGTGACAATAACTTTAGAACAATCAGTGAACATTGAATGGAATTCGATGTTTAAATTTGTAGATACTTCTAACAACTGAAATGTCAATAATTCTAATTCGCCGTTATCTAAATAACCTAACAAATTAAACCGTATACCATCGACATTAATGGCATTTACGAATAAACGTTTAATCTAAACTACATTAAACATCTATTCCTGCAACGACACTATTGTTGGTATCGTTGTCTCTGTCTGCGCACATTTCGCGGTCTCCTTTTATGGTACTTTAGTTTCGGGCAGTTTATTCGTGCAACACGGCTGACTGTGACAACGAACTAGGCTAATATCGTTAAATGGTACAATGTTGCAAGTGTACGCTGAAAGTAGCCTCCAGTGCATAGAATGTGGTACCGTTGTTAGAATGGACATCTCTTAAACCGTGGGTTATCCATGTCTAGCCTGCAGTGTAATGGATATGAAACGGGAATTTAGATATACGGAACCTTTTACGACGCATTCAATTTTCTGTTCTGTTTGTCTTTACTTATACCTAGCCAAAAAACGAACCATGTCGTACAAGCTGCATGCAACATTGTCTTTCGGCTTGTCTTGAAGACTGCCAAGTCTAGCTTGATACGGTGTAAAGTTAAACTACTACATTGGAATTGGGACGTCAACTTACATAAAAGATTTTGTTAATTTTGTCAACTGCTACTAAAGTCGACTGCTGTATAAACTTTGTTCTTCATTGTAAAAAACTTAACTTTATTCTTTATTTGAAAATATTTAAAATTGAAAAAAATAAAAAAAAAACAGGAAGACACTATTCAAAATGGATGTACAAAAAAATTATTACATACTAAAAAGAAAACGCCTTCTTGGTGTTAATTTTATTTCACACGACTACACTCTTTCAAGACCCAACATGGACAGACTATCCAACGACATTATTCATTTCAAACGAACGACGTTTGTTTCGTCACCCGTTATGTCCCCGTGTTGCCAAATGCCAGTGTAAAGTATATATCCAGCTGTAAGGTAACTGGATATATTCTTTACACTGGCATTCATTAAAATGTATTTAAAAGATTTATGCAAATCAGTAACATTATTCATTTTAGTATTTTGATAGTGTTGCCATAGTGAATAATTCAGAATCAAAATAATGTTTATAATGGAATCAAATAAATTACATCAGTACAGACGACGGTGTAAGGTTGCAAAACATTTACAATACAAAACTCAATAAAGGAAATCGCACCAATTATAACCTCTATACGAAATTCAACTCTACGTTACGACCCAACATAATGGAGTAAGAAATCCATTAAAGTTATTAAAACACAATAGTACGCCGCACTATCAGGCTAATTGAAAACTGCATTGTGAGATCATCGTGTGTGCCCGTTTATCGGCCAGATACAACTGCACCAGCAAGCTCTCAAGACAAAGCGAAGAAAGTTGCACCAAAGACTTTGTTTACGTAAAAGATGGTAGATTTCTTTGAAAGCTTTACAGACAAATTAAATTGAAAAAGAGTGATTTAGCTTAATTAGTATTTACTGGATACAAGAAAAGAAAAGCGTGGAGTAATTATCTTCGTTCGTTGACAATTGTTTAAATAAAAACAACAAATAATGGTGCTAGTGGACAAACGCGATCAATAAAAAAAAAGTGACTGTGTACAGTTGAAATAGTTGTTATCCTCTCTCGGAGTGAAAGAAAAACAACAATTTTAAGTATGTGATAAACTCTGAAACGTCGATGTTGGATCAGTACTTATTATACCTTTGTGATTGTTCCTGCAATCAACAGTCAGGCTAACAAACTGCAATAGTAAGTACAAATTGTACCAACTATAATAACACGTTGGTATCTTTCGTTAATAATAACTAGAGCTCGTTTGCCCTGTTACTTTTTACACCTTGCGAGGAACCATCAGCAATTACTTCAATACGTGTATTTACTTCATTCCATATTTAGTTGTATGGAAGTTTTATAATAGTCTTGAAACTAACCGTCTGTTTTGTGATCCCTACTGAGAGAACATCATTATGTGTTAACAGTTTGCTTATGAACGTTTTTGGGAAAGGGTTCCCATTTTACCACTGTCTCATCTGATGGTCACGGATGATGTGGTAGACAATCAGAAGGGTACTATAGTCAAGACTGGAGTCAGATTTACTGGCTTTTGGGACCAACGGTTTAACGTCCTTTCAGAGGCACGGAGGAAACTCGGTATGTTAAGATGCTCACCCATCCACAGACCAACCTTGGAAAGCGTTCCTTAAACTTGAAGATCGTGGCTGTTATTATTTATTTAAACTTAATGTACAATTCTCTACCAGTCAACCTTTGGGTTAAAAAGACTACATTGTGGAAGGTTTACAACAAATAAAAATAGAATTTTGTTTCGGAAAGAATACACAAATAATATATAATACTAATAAAATACATAGAAATGCTAAAATAATGAACTAATAAATATGATATATAATAATAATATTTAGCCACGAGCCCATTTCCCCAACTCGATTAAAAACAAGAATGAAGCAGCTTTTCAAACTATTTTGTATTGTTTCAGTTCGGAACGGCTACTCATGCGTGCCAGTGGCTCTGGCCGATGGTTTGGACATAAGGCTAGGTACAGCTGTCACTGATATCCAGTACGCAGGACCCGGAGTCACTGTGAAGGCTGTCAGCACCAGGAATCCAAGTCAACCGCAGACATTCAAAGGTGAGAGAGTGAACTTCTTGTTATACTGTTTGAGAGAGATCTGTCGGGTTGCCGTCCCATAGGAATATGAGAGTAATGGAAGAGGGAGTGCACCTGTGTTTGCGCACAAACTTGTGCACTATAATATGTCCCGCGCCGATGGCTCTAGTCTCTGATGAGATTGGCCGCCATGGCCGAAATCGGTCAGGAGGACTTTATTTATTTATTATTCTGGTTGAAACATCATTTTTCACATCATTCATCCCCTTCATTGATTTGAAAATGAAAAGAAAAGATAATACCAATACAACGTGTAACAAAATAAACACAATTCTTGAAAAGGGGTCATTGCACGCATAATTATGAACAACTTTTAATATGCGACCAACACTGAATCGCAATTTCAGGGTTTGTAAACGTTGTACATGTCACAACACATGTATATTGTGAAAAAATCGTTTTTATAGAATAAATCCCATCCAAATTCAATAGTTTCCATTCTATCCGTGTCTTATTAATACAAAATAGTTTACAATTTCACGCGATGCTTTACAATCTTACGGCGTTTACAATTTTCCGGTGACATATTTAAAACAAGGTATTATTTTAAAGTGAATGCCAAAAAATATCTACATTTTGTCTTACTTTCCCGTACCTTTAATTCAAAGTTTCCGTATTGCACATACTGCAAAATTGTGTGCCGTAACGAGGGAACAATGAAAAAAAAGCATTCGCTATCGGTTGTAGCCGCCGGCACACATCCATATTGCGTTAGCGTCCGCATTTTCTGTTCCAAATAGAAAAATCAAATTCATGTGGCCTTAATATTAAGAAAGTGCCGTTTGCGAAAAAAAAAACAAAGCGGGATACTGGGCGTTATGAGAAAAATCCACAACGCCGTCGGCTTGGCTCCTTGTCATTTCTTTGTCGCGGAATGATTTGCAATTCTAACGCGTTAATTTTACTTTGACGAGGCGCAAAAATACGGTCGGGCCTGTGTTGACCCGGCGGTCTGTGCTCCCTCCCCCCTCTACACCACAACACCCTGGCTCGCCCAGCCGGAGGCTCTTCCGCCACATTTGCATACAGGCGGAGTCTATCGTAGACGAGGCAGTTAGATGTTTAAGAGGCGTTGCTAGACTGTATCTAGCTATTTCTGAGTCCTATAACGCTTCGCAAATCTCCGAAGTTATAACAATAGAATTGCTACACAAAAGATATTGACACTTATGTCATTGTCAATTTCTCGCGCGGATGTGATAAGTGACGCTTTGAAGCCTAATAGCTAAAATTATTGAGTGTCCTTTGTATTATTAATCTAGACAAAGGAATAACTTATTGGCATTGATAGACTTTACAGTTATGTATATACTAACAAAGAACCTCTCTAAAACATGCAACATTCGTTATTTTTGTGAACAATTTCTCAAATATTTGTATGCCAGTAAATGGCAAAACATGTTAGATCATGATTCTAAAAATAAGACCTTAAATGTACCATGTTTTGAATGGAAATAAAATATTCTTATTCTTATTCATGAGGCGGAATATGTTCCGAATAAACCAAACTTAAGCTTTAAGTCAACAAATAAAAAATTTAGCAATCACTTCATATTTGACCGAATTTCGTCTCATTATCCTTTTCCGGTCATGGCTGTCCCTTAAGCTCAAACAGATTACGTAAAAATCAGACACTGGTTTTGATATATTTTCCCTTATCCTCGGGTATCGTTTATAGACTATTGTGAATGAGATGTTCGTCCGTCTCTTTGTTAGTCCCCGAGGCCTCAGTACCGAACTTACTCTTAAAAGCTTTAGCGGCGAGAACGTAGCTACGTACGTACGTATATTGAGGAAAACTATAAGGTTTGATGTTAACATCACTCCATAATATAAAACAAAGCCCTTTGTCGCGTTTGTCTTTTTTGTCTCTAATCTCGACCTTTCAAAAAGTTTGTTCTTTTCGGTTTTCGTTCAATTTTACTTATTTCTTTATTTATGATTTCTTCTCTGACGACCTCAATATCGTATAAAAACCTCTTTTCCCCACGTCTCTCGAGCTTGACCACTTTAGATCCATTCTGTCTTTAGATCTTTAGCTTACCGGCCAATTTCATCTCAGAATTATGCTGAGCGATGGCCATTTTGAGGATGTGCCGCATATTTTCCTAACGTGTCATATTAAGTACACATTTTGTTTTTTTTGCGGTAAGTATGCGTCATACTTAATAATAATAATAATACTTGGCACAAATAAACTTTTCCCTTTTTTCTTTTCTTATTGTAGTAGGCCACGATGCCTTTGGTGTCGTGTACAATGATATTTCTATAAACGAAGTCTTGAAATTCCACCGTGAGTCAAAGACTTAAAAATACCAAGAAATAATAGTCCTCGGCAGGAATTAATTACCTACGTATTTTTTTCCTATCTTTTTGTTATTGGAAAATTAAAAATCCCTGTAAAAAGGAATAAGTTTCTTTATAATACCAGAGATAAAAACACGAAAAACAAAAAATGAAAAGATATTCAAAGTTAATATTTTTCATGCAAAGATTTATACTCTCATCTAGTTTGTCATATTGTGACATGCGAGCGTCAAAGTTTTTCACGTAAAACTTACGTCAGGACTAATACAATAAATAAGGAAGTCCGCTTGTATGTTTGTTTATTGCAGGAATTCACAAACTTTGTACACAGGATGTTTATGTCTCGGAAAAGGACATTGGCCACTGTTATCTTGTTCTGCTAAACTTTATCGACATTTTCTTTGCTGGAACGTGACTGAGTAACAAACAAATGCTATCTGAACTGCGTAGGTACTACAGGCTGTATATTATTCTTGTTGTTGCCAAAAGAAATGCGAGAAAGAAGTTCGAGATATCCTGGTAAAAAGTAAGTCTTATTTATCTCCAAGTTCATAAAATATGTATACAAGGTGGAGACGACGATACGACAATAAATCAAAACAATGACAATACTAGTTCACACGAATGTTTTGTCTTTTATCACAGATTTGATGTCACTAACTGCAATAGACTGCATGGAATATTTCATCAGAATAGTAGTCATTATCCTGGACTGGTTTGAGATTTTTGTCGTTTTATGCAATGTTTATATTTTTTATTTCGATAACAGGATTTATAATAGTTTCAAAATATACCAGTGTTGCCAGTGTTTTCATTTATTTTCTATCGATGTCTCCACATTGTATATTGGCGAGCAGAGAGCATATTGAACAGCTGGGTCTAGAAACATGAAATTCGGTACAAGTTGCTCTTATGTGAGTAGATGTATCGAAAATTAGCACAAAGAAAAGATTTTTGAAAATTATCCCCATTAGGGTAAAACAGAGGGGGATAGAAGTTTGTATGGAATTTCATAATTTAAGCCGTAAGAAATGACTTATTTTAAGTAATTTATCAAGTCACACTATTGTCATTGCCTGACTTCAATAGGTAGAGTAGGCAGAAAAAAATAAATTACTTACACATCACTTTTTTCTGAAAACCGTTAGAATGTTACACTATATAAAATTATCTGTGAGGTTTTATTCAGCCTATTGAAAAACCTATAACTGGAATGTCAAAGCCGCTTGCTTTAAACTTTCATCGATTTGCTAAGCAATCTCATTCGCACCACAATCCTTTTACCAGAAGAATCAATTGGAGAAACCTTTCCTGTTCAGGTCAAATAGATACCTACCGCGTGTGTTCGATATAAGGAAATCTTTATTTAGCATTTTACAGGCTTTGTTGGGGTTAAACCTTACCTTTCACGGTGATTGGTTCTACCCTACAACCCCTTTCATTTAACTGGAATGTGATATTGGATACCGTTGAGAATGGCTGGAATTTTGTTGTATGAGTATTTATAGGTATTTAGGATTAAAATAGGAACAAAAATTTGCAACAAAAAATATAGGAAATAATTGTAAAATACACTCAGCAGTTAAATATTAAGCTGAAAGTTCATAATTATACAATCAATCAAATCATAATTATGTACAGCTGGTATAATAAAGGGAGGAAAAATTCATAGGACACAGAAAAGTTCGTACGCATCGCGTCAATGGGAAATCGCCCAAAAGACTGGCAGCATTTTGTTTTTTTTTTGCCCTTAATTTACTCTTTTTGTTTCAAAGGGGTCAGCCCTTTGAAAAGAAATAACTCTCTATGAACCATAATTCTGTAACACTACTTTTACTACTAGACTACTAAGTTAAAAGTTTCAGACATCTAAATAGAATACTTTAAAAAATTGTAGCTGCCGCTTTACTGACATTTAATATCCACCAGTCGTGTATTTACGTGCTGTTAAAATAAAACATAACAAAGCAATAACATTCAAGCATTCAAACGACAGGTATTATGAGGACAATTATAAAATAAAACAAATTGGCAAGCTCGTAAACTATATGACGCAGCTGCCTCCTATGTTGTAGATGGGGCAATTGGTGCTTGCGCCGGCAGTCCACGATTAAGTAAACTAATTATAAATATTTGCACCAATAAAATCTTCCAGCCGCTTACTTCATTGCTAGATATGAAGTCTACAATTACATTTTCAAGCATCCATATCCCCAAGCAAGTAGTTCTTCTAAAGCGTGTGAATGTTAATTAAAAACCTGATGGCTATAAATAAAACCGGTCAAGTGCGTGCCGGACCACGCACAATGTAGGGTTCCGTAGTTACCCGTCTCTTAAGCCATGCCTGAAAAATAGTGAAATGTACTTAACTATTATTACAGAACAAAGTTACAAATGCACTTGGTTTTATGGCATTTTCTATGGAATTATAAGGATTTTTTTTACACCCAGTTCCATTTTATAAGTTGGTCGACTATAACTCAATAACTCGTTAAGCCTAGGTAATGTGATAGTTTTTCTTCTAAATTCGTTATACATATATGCTACTATTATGAATTTTTTCACGTCTCCAAAAACGACCGTTGAACTGGCACGGCCGCTCCCTGCCACTTGACTCTAACAAAATTAGCACTTTAAAGCTTAACATTTCGCAAACGGATCCATGGATAGAAAAAGGGTTTGATCACACCCTCAATATTTTTAAATTACCTATCCACCGACACCCCACAGCATAGGTAAGACGATAAAAAAAATTATCGCCACTTCACGTATACATAAAAAAAAACAAGATTTTATTTTACTACTTGTCGGCGTGATCAATTTGTATACCCATACCAAATTTCAGCCAATTTCATTTAAACCACGGACGGAAAGACAGATGGACATGGCATGAAACTACGAGGGTCCTCGTTGATTACAGAACACTAAATTTGATGTTATTGACTAACAATGAAACCAGGATATACATATATACCTGTAATACCAGTGTGCAGTGAGCAAAGAAGGTGTTCAATATCTTTTTAAAGTACCTACGAGAAGAGGTGTTGAACCTGCTGCGTGGCGGATAGACAGACAAAACGAGTGTGTATTCTCTTGTTTATAAATATTGGCCAATACTGTCGAACTACTGGCCAAAGACGGGAAGCCTTTGACAAATTCTTCCAGGAATTCCCGTACCTACTCGAAACGTTTTTTTGGGCCGACTTCGAGCGCTTTCCATCTTCAGGCACCCAGTGTATCACAGTTCATATTTAGTATGGAACCCATTATGTGGAGACTTTCCAGCGATCGAAGTGCATGTGGCTGAAGTGATCTACCAAATCACGAGTACCATTTGAGCCTGGCAACATATTCTGTATTCTCCTTACTTCAGTATTTTATATTTCGCAGGTGACGTGGTCCTTTGTACGTTGCCTCTTGGCGTATTGAAGGTGGCTGTGGCGAACAATGGACAGAACCAACAGAACTTCGTCAAGTTCGACCCGCCGCTACCAGATTGGAAGGTATGTAGTTCTCCTTTTGTTAAACCATCCACCCACATACATTCGAACAACATCATATTAAATATTAACATATTGAAAACTAGATTCTCCCCAAGGGTTTGTTAGAGAATTGAGGCCAACGCTAGATTCAAAATCAATACATAACTAGAAGCGTTTAGGTAGCAAAATCCAGAGTAAATTCTACTGCTATGCTAAATGATATGGAACAAAGAAAACATCGCATACTTTCTACCGAAGAGTGCCAAAAAGCCGACCAAGAAATTTGGAGTCAAGGATTAGAAACGGCATCCTCCTGTATGCTACTCGTAGCAATATACTGTGATCGCCAATCCGTATGCCAATGCCAAACGACTACGCTTGGCAAGCCAACCACGCACAAATAGGTCACAGGTCATAGCAGAAACGTGCCTTATCCAGATCATTGACAATAAACATATCAATCGCTTTGTTTGTTATGCTTCTACACACATTCGATAGAGCGTTATATACTGGACTTGCCCGGGTCTAATATTTATGTACTGGACCCGGGCAGGCGCTAAATGGCACATCAAAGTTTGTAAATAAACTACAGGACTGGTATGATATGAGTGACGTATCGCCGAACTTCTTTTGAATCTAAGGCCCACTTGCGCAAACCCATGTTATGTTTTAACTCAGAGATAGTTAAAAAACAAATATTCCGTACATAATGACCCCCAGTTAAAAATAATTCTGGTTTGTTGCCATACATATTAACTGCCTCATAATACAATGTAAAGCAACATCAGTGTGTTCTTCCTTCATGAGTATGTTTTGTTACAGATTGCAGCCATCAAACGTCTCGGTTACGGGAACCTCAACAAAGTAGTTCTATGCTTCGAACGAACGTTCTGGGACCCGAGCGCAAATCTCTTCGGCCATGTTGGAACGACCACCGCAAGCAGAGGTTTGATACTAACAAAATAATTTGATTCCACCACGTAGTTATGGATAGAATTATTTCTTAGAGAACCTGTACACTGATGATTCCGTCAGGCATCGTAAATCGCATCGCGTTATTTAAATCGTGGCAATAATATAGCAATTCTTCAAAATCAAAAACATGTCTTCAAATATCCAATAATATATAATATAAGTTTATTATCCTCAATAGATCAGGTAGATCGACACAGTCCACTATTATACTTATAGCATCTCATTTAAAGCTGGATCACTGTCTCTCAAGATACAGGTTACTTAGTTTGAGAGGCAGGGTTTCCCATATTGTAAACAGATTACAGTTCTTAGATTTGGATTGCATTGTGTTTCTACCAAAGTGCATTTAAGTTGTCTTTAGATAAAACATGTCTCAATCTGTATTTTATGAAAATAAATTATTATTATTATAAATAGACCATTAATTAAAGGCCGTTTTGAATTGTCAAATCGGTGAAGCTAAATCTGTGGCGCTAGTGACAAGAGCAGCAAGTGCGACTTCTGCCTAGGCATCAAGGACTTGGCAGCATAGCAAAACATCGTCAATGGTAGTCTAAAATGCTGTTGTGTTAAGTCTTACTTTTATTCGCAAGAAAGGATTTTTCTCAAGAGCATTGAATGAAACTGAACATAATAATAGTGTCGAAAATTGCCAGTTGAGGACCCTCAACTGGCAATTATCGACACTTTTGATGAATTTAACAAATACAACCGTATTTGCTAACCTGCAACGACATTTTATAACGTTTCTGCCAACATAGTTGCGCCAGGAACCTTCAAAGATACGCGATTTTACTCTCTGACTGCCACTCATTATCTTTGAATCACTCTGCACAGATTAGTTTGTGGAGCACCTAATTGAATTTACTATCACGGGTACTACTATCGTCTCATGTCCGAGTTCCGATAGTCCGTTCCAACGAGACGGCCCCTTAGTTAGTGTGCAGTTCGCAGACGCGATACTTCATGATAGTGTGTTCCATTTACATGAATATCAACGTTGGCTCATATTTCAGGGCGGGCTGCAAGTTTATTCCATCAATATTAATACACGGCCGCTCTGAATCACCGCCAATCAATTGGCTGATACTTGCGTTAGAGGGGCTTAATAAAGTTATGTACATTTTATATGTGATGGTGTTTTAAGCGTTCTTGTATGTCGATCGATATTATTTGGAGAATTATATTTGTTGCGAGTCTGTACCGCCTGTTTTAAGTATTCAAAGCACTGAAACATTCTAACTTATGTTATAAATGCGAAAGCGAGTTTGTTTGTAACGATTTCACGCTAAATCGCTGAACCTTTTTAGATGATTTTCCAGTTGGTACTTATTTTGCAAAAATTAATCTTGAACACGATCGCAGCCGCGGAAAAAAGCTAGTTCACTATAATTATTGCCGAGTAAAAAACCTTCACGAAATTCACTATCATTATGAGTATGTATTTTAGTATACTGTGTATTCTATCCTCTCTTTATAAATAAACTTTGATAATAATACGGCTTATCCAGGATTAGCATCACATCGAGATTAGCTCTCCTTTTAATTTTTATTCGTAAGCTTATAATATAACAGCTCCCACAGCACCGCTATATATTATAGTAAAACCTTTTTTTACCCGGAGCACGGCAACGAAATCATGAATTATATTCAGGTGTAAATAGTGTAGAGCGTAGTAACGTCGGTGGCGGCGATAACGAATTAAAAGCTGAATAATTTAACGCTACTGAGGAACCCTGAGGGCGCCGCTTGCAATAAATCACAGCAACGAGGCAAGACACGCTTTTTTACGTTATGCTTTAGTTCACCTCCTTAGCTCTTTGTTGTATACTCTACTAACTTCATTAAGCCCCCCACGTTTGCTCTGGGAATGCCGGAACAATGTATCGCGAGTGATTTTTTTTTTTAAATCGTGGCCAATTTATCGTTTTCGGCCTGTGTAGCGTTTAAGGATAGCTATCTCGTGGTCTTGTATCTTCAAGACGTGTAAAGAGTTATGTGAGAATCCTCGCCCACCGTATTTTTTCTTATGTATCAGACGATCTGAATTCATTTCAATAGTTCGGAGTACTTTAGATTACGATCTACGTTGTTTCTACAAATGTTAAACATACATTGGGAATAACAAATGTATGTATTGTACTGTTAATATTTACTGAACTGAAATCAATTCATTGCACGTTTGACGTTCTCTTTAACAATACCGTGACTTTGCCTATAATATTGTGGGCTGGCGGTTCCCACAAGAATGTTCGGTTCATAATAATTATGAACTATACTGGAGACTGGCTTTGAACCGCGATCCAAACTCGAATTAATTAATCGTTTGTCCTCAAGGCTGGAACTTGTGAACGTTTATTGTAACGAAGGTCTATAACAAGTTTGATTAGTCCGTAACATATTGAACTGGTTGTAAAGGACCAACAGTATTAATTATCATTTAAAATCAGACCTAGCAACAAACCAATTTGTAAGAACAAAATGGAGAACTCGCCACTGTTTGTGTGAATAATGAAGTTTTAATTCTGGAACGTTCTTTCTCGTAGGTGAACTGTTCCTTTTCTGGAACCTATACAGCGCTCCAGTTCTTTTGGCCTTAGTAGCAGGAGAAGCAGCGGCTGTTATGGAAAACGTGACTGATGATGTCATCGTTGGCAGATGCATCGCTGTGCTCAAGAGCATTTTTGGTCACGCTGCTGTGCCCCAGCCCAAGGAATGCGTGGTCACCAGGTATGGAATAAAAAAAATCCGTAGTAGGCACTAATTTTGGACACGATCTGCAATACGATAAATTGGCCAAAGGGTCTGATTCAATCTCCTGATGCATGGAGTCCTCGACCCAATTTAGCCACAGATGGACACACCGATTTGCAGGAAACCTATCAGATCGGCTGCGTAGGTTGATTTATGGCTGCTTCTGTATTAGTAATGAAGTTTTCGTCACACCTTGCTTTGCAATTTTTGTTTTATCTTGCGCTAAATTGACCAGTTTCGAAATTAAGGGGAGGTCCAGCAATAGCTGGTTGATTCAGGCTGACAATAGATTTTCGTTATTTTGTTAAAATATTTTATTTTAAGGAACTGTGTTTTTTTATCCGAATACGGCAAAGCTAAAAGGAAGAGTTGTTGTTTATGCCATCTATAGTAGTTATAAGAGGGTAAATGACTGACTGACATCTCAACGCACAGCCAAACCAACTGAGACTAGGAATATGAAATTTTGACAATGAATTTTATGCTTTAGGTGAGCACAAAAAAGATTTTTGGAAATTAAACCGTTAAAAGGAGGAAAGTCATTTTTACTGAATCTACGCAGACGAAGTTGCGGGCGAAGTGCAAGTCATATAATAAGGGTACATTATTGTATGACGCACTTCGCCCGCAACTTAAAACTACTTTATTAGAAATTTACATGTTCTTAAATATTTTTGACAACAGATGGCGTGCAGACCCATTCGCCCGTGGCTCGTACAGTTTCGTGGCGGTTGGTTCGTCTGGCACTGACTACGATCTGTTGGCCGCCCCCGTTCCAGGCGCCCCAGGAGAGAATAGACTGTTCTTCGCAGGTAAGGTCTTGAGTATAGCGGCCTTTATGCGAATTTTGAACATACACGGTCGCGTTAACGTAAATTAAAATTTGTACTAAAGCTGAATAAACACCGTCTGGTGACAACAACGGTTAACCTCTTTTTTCAAACGATTTGACATAAGCGAAAGTTTACGTTAACATGATCGAGCACGTTAAGTGCCTTATATTTATTTCGAATGAACTATTTTAGTAGGTAATCAAGAGATGTTGAAAGAAATTAAAAAAAAACTACCCAACTTTGACCCCAAGTTTTCGGGGTCAAAATCGTTGCAACTCAGATCTTGTTTAACCCATTTCAAGGAACGCGCTTAATAACCAATCATCCTGTATAAGATATACCTCTGCTACGAAAGGAGTTGGTTATATATTAGTTATCTATCAAATACCTTGATCTTTTTGCATAGTTTACGCCATTATGTATCTTGACCGAGGTTTATGGCTTTACCATATCGTTGTATCAGTGTTAATAGCTAATAAGAAGCTCGTCTCAAGACGCCACTGATGCAGTTATTAACATATTTAAGGCCCTCGTACTCAACGTTGCAATGTCGATATAAAACACAGAAAAAAGATGTAGGTACCGATAGCAGTAACATACGGTACCGTGTGCTTTTCAGCCAATTAGAATGGCATTTCGAATCTGAATATTGCTCGCTACCCCTTGACACATCAATAAATCCTAAATCCTCTTATTTCTTTCTCTCTTCCGTCCCAAAACACGGGACGAAAAAATAGAGTCGCCCCTCTCACATGGGACCTAATAACGACTTCGGTGGAACGTTACACCTCTAACCCTTCGAAAGTTGTAAGCGTGACGGTTATGTACACTTTATGTTATGTGAAACACCTCACATGGATTTGTGTGATTCTGCGTTGGGAATATAAAACAAGACGTGTGATTCTCGAAATCGTGTTTATGGCCTGTCAAAAAGGTATCAGAATTGAACCGATTTTTCTGGGGATCGGTTTACTGTCAATTGCTTCTTATCCTTCTATCTTTTTGTTTTATGCAATCTTCTTGAATAGGTTCAGGAAGAAGAAATAAGAGCTAAGCCCTGTTTTTTCAATAAGGAAATAGTTTTAGAAAGGCGACAGAGCACTATCTTCAAGAATTCAATAGTTGGTAGTAATGCAAATTATTGCCTTAAGATCAAGCTCTTATAAAACAATTATTCAGTGCCAGTACCTGTTCCTGAATACTGCTTAGTAATAACAGTTACGGTACAGTAAACGTTAACATTCATGATGGCTTTGAAGTGGACAACGCTCGCCCCTACTGATACATGATGCAACTGAGTAACGACTCTTCTGTTGTTCAGATCCGCCAAAAAGCTTGCATGGAACGGAACTGCCTTAGGGTGCCACAAATTGATCGAGCATAGATCGTCTTCGATCGATTGGTGTGGTAGCTTTTCGTGTAGTGGAGGCTATCGATCGACGTCGATTGATCCATTCTACCATCGATCGAGGATCAATCGGTTGGTGTGGTTGGGAGTACTATAATAAAGAGTACTATAAGTTTAGGGACACTTATAGTACTCCTTGTATTAATACGCGATATTTTAACCTTTTCTCCGTCTCTTTAGGTGAGCACACAATGCGGAACTACCCAGCGACGGTACACGGTGCGTTCCTGTCAGGTCTTCGTGAAGCTGGTCGTCTAGCAGACCTCCTGATGCCGCAGCCACCAATCACGAACGCCAGCGTTGCTGCAGCCACCGCAGCGGCAAGCGCGGCAGCCAATCAGGCTTCTTAGTTCTAAGCTTATTATTTTTTTGTTCCTCAGCGATTACGCTGATAGATAATGTTCTCATTTTGAATTAGGTAGTTGACTTTTTAAAATATTTCTTCGAGTAGCTTGAGCAAATTTTAAGCTATAGCAAAATGACCATGCCATTGTGCCACAATAAGTTCTGACTGGTGTATGTGACTATGGCATGCAAGTTGCTTGCATACTTTTGTGCAGGTTAGTTTAAAGTGTTTCTGCACCAATCGATAGATCGTCGTCGATCGTGTACTAGCCTTTGGTATAGCAAGTAGGTACCTACTGTCGATCGAAGTCAACTGATCTATTTTACGGTCGATCGATGACATCAATCGATTGGTGGGGTAACACCCTTAGGTCAAAACTGAAAACTAGTACAAAAAACAATTAAATTGGTGCCAAAACAAACACGACAGATGTTTGTTTTCTTTTAAATAAAATATGGTTTTTACCCAACTGCCCCAGAAGGAGGGTAGTTGTAAAAAAGTGTGTACTTAAACCCAATTAATGATTTAAGTCAACTATCTTACAAAAGGGCGTAGAATAATTGAAAATAGATAGCAGTATTCTTATGTTTTTTCATCGTTGTAAAGAGATCGTGTGAAAGATCCGATGTCTACACGAATTGTGACTTTTTTTTTGGTTTTACTAGAAACTTAGAAACTTAGGGTAAGCTAATTTCTTTGCTAGATAGTTAATAATATTTAGTGCACGGCGTAAATATCAAACTAGATTATCCGATTGACTAATTCATTATTTTGATTTTTGGGAAGTTTTTCGAAAATATTTCGGAAAACATACCAGCCTAATGTACCTGTTTTCCCAAAATATTAGCAATTAACTGTTATTTTTTCATTGGCCATAGAATTCCAAAGGTTTTAACACCGATTATTACTCATAGAGCACATTCAGGTACTCCAATTTTCTCGAACGAAAATTATCGCAAAATTAATATGACAAATGTCTAGCGCGACTCGCGAGTAAACTGCTGTGATTGTTAAGATTAACGTATCTGAAGCCAATCGCATCATTTGACTTGTGTGCAATTTGTGACGGATTGGTATTTTTTTTCTAGAAACCTGTGGTCTGTGCCAATGCATGAAATAAAAGCTAAGTCTAAAATAATTGGTTTAGCTTGGTATCTACGCCGTTTTAATCTTAAGTTTGCATTTGACAATGACCTCAAAGTGTAATAAAAACATAGCGTGTTCAATACACAGCGAAAGCAAATCATAATAACTAATATAAGTGTATTCAAATTGCATAGAACTGACTGAAAATATTTTTACTATAAAACGTTATCATTGTAAAGTAATCCCCGTTGCATTTTAAATGAAACGAAAAGCCGTTTCATAAAAAAAAACAGGTTTTTTCTAGACCGATGACCACCAAATATGAAATAACACCACCGGCTTTTTAAATTTGGCTTTATATGATATTGCTGGATTAAAATTGAATTTGTGCAGGGTGAAATTTTACTATTCAACCTTTTGATTTTATGAAACAGAATAAATTTCTTTATCAAATACCTTGACAATGCATTCAAAAAGGTGAATACTTAAATTTCAACCCTTTAATATTCATGAGCATAAATTAAGCTCGAGTGTCTTATTTTAATAGCGTTTGAATAGTTTTGTAACAATAAAACGTATCAAAAGTTTTTGCTGTCGTTTCGGTCCCAGTTTAATAGCCCATTGATTGCTCAAATTATATAACAAAAACTTACACAATATACCCCGAAATTATCGAGATCGATACAAAAGGTCTTCTTTATAAAGGTATTAATTGGACGATTTGATACTTTAAACAAATACACCTGCCTCCATAAAAGACGGGAGGCACCTGTTTGACTTTGTTCCTAGTAAAGATAGGCATCTCTTTCACACCACCGAGTTAGAAAGAGATACGGCTCAGCCGTGAGAGAAAATTTTGATTGCTGTTGCGATATTTTATAATCCTCCTTCGCGAAGTGACTGCACTATTACACCGAACGTGTTTCGCGAAACAATTAATTCTGTGTTAATTAAGTAAGATATTCTCAACATATTGCCTATAAATTATTCCAGTGTTATAATCTTTGGAACGGAAATGCATCGTATTTATTGCCAACATAAAAGTATTTATTGTATTTATAATGAACACAAATTAATTCTAGAATGTCTTTTAGGTTGGTCCTCCAGCCGTGGTTAACTGGTCATTAATCTGTTGACAGCTTATCAGGAAATCTATAAAAAAAACTAGATTTCTACCCTAGCCTAGGCACACTCCACACCCTAATTGTGTAACTAATAAAATCGCAAATGTCATTCACAAGAGGTTACTGATGTGTAACATCTTTCCTCTCGCTTTTCTGCAATCCGTGGGAGTGATTTCGTGAAATGGGACGGAAATGTGTAACAGGAAGCCGAGGAAGCTCGAGCTATTTGATTTGACCAATGAGCGCGCCCTATTCTATTTGACCAATGAGCGCGCGTAGCGGTCGAGTTGGCTGTCAGTTGGTACTTTTGATGTTAATGTTGCTTTTACCAAGGTGAGACGTCAGATGTTACATATCCTATGGGACTACTGTAAAACTCACTCGTTTTTTTTGCTCAAAAAATCTAATTAGTCGGATAGATTTCCAAAAAATATTAAACATGTATTTTTTCTTTTTTGTATACTTACGTGAAAAAAGAAAAAATACGTGTCCAATATTTTTGGTTGCAATGACAAAATGAAAGCTTTTGCGGCCGATTAAATTCATTTTTGTAGTACGCAATAAGAGTTGCCGTTTTTCGGAAAAATCAGAAAAACCGGCAAAATACGTTAGTTACGTTATACGTTTAGTAATAAAGTCTCACCAACAAGTAAATCTCGACTAGTGTCTACTAAATACTTGTTCATTGTTAACAACTTACAAACAGTGATTTCTCATGAAGGAGTCGCTGGGAAATTCCATTAGACATTGAATACGGTGTGATTGGGTGTCACCGTAACAAAACCATTAAAATCCAGGAGCGTCGATATACGATTACACTAAAACAACATAACGACGCATTTATTTATAGTTTGGTTTTAATTTGAGTTTGTTTACATGCCAGGCGGGGCGCTTGACGGATTTATGGTGAATTTTAATTGCATTTTTAATTATTTTTCAACTACTACGCTGCCGGCAAATTGAATACGAACTCACTTGTGTTGCGATCTTATCTCTTTGCCTAGAAACAACTTAAAACAATCCCAAACTGTTTTTCGGATATCATGTAAATTATTTATGAGACTATTAAAATTAATCATTATTAACTACTGTTACAAGCCACGGGTCGTTTATTTAGCTAGACAATATCCTGCCGAGTTTAGAGCTTCCATTTTTATTTATTTACGCAAAAACGAATTAAAATGGGCATCGTCATGAAGCTCATGTTACTAAAAATCATCAAAATCTGCTGATTATCATCAATAAAATAACAATAAAAAATATTAACATAGTTTTAAGTGTTTTACCGTCGTACAGGCACTTTTTTATATGATTTCTGGCAGCAATAATGCCAAACAGATCTGAAATGGGCTTTAAATCAGCTGGACTCCAAATAAATTTTATTAATTTTAGACAAGGCTATCAAAATTTTATTACTAAGCTTACTCATGCTAATATTGAAAAGGCAATTCTGTTTATCAAATGGAAGGTACCTACCCATTCATTCAGTAGGTAGCCACGCTTCTATGAGAATGGTGGTCTCAAGACCAATGACTTAATTCCGAATAAATTGTATTAGGATGTTCCAATAAATCCACTGTCGTTATTATAAAACTCCAGTTTGCTTAGACTGCTGTTTTTCTTGTAACAATCAAAGTGGTCCACCTTCCATGCTACACAAAAATACACTCTATGAACTTATTAACAGAGTGTAGGTTTCGATCAAGTGTCTACGATATATAGCATTTTTCAATCCCACTATCAGATTTTACTAGCCCACGCCCATTGATTAACACGGCAGATAAAAGTTAGTTTAATGAAGTATTTTTATACTTAGCATTTTTTCACATTGTTAGCTGACAGCGAGTTTTTGGAACAGAATTAAGTAGAGTAGTTCTGAGGAAAACTAAGTTATGGAAACAAAATAAATAAAAAACTCTGCAATTCTGAAACTCTACTTATTCTCTTTTCAAAAGATTAAAAAAATACGATAAACAAAATTTTAATCATTTTTAAATGCTGAGTTAATTGATCGTACACGGTTTAGATAAAATAATTATCTAGCAAGAACGTAAGTAAAAAATAACAACTGATTTTAACAAGCTCGGCTCAAGTTAATTTAATGTAATGTTAATGTTTACCAAACTACATAGTTCATACAAATCCCAAAATCGTAACCATCTCTGAAGATTTAAATTTAAGTACCAAAGTCCTTTAAAAAAAAAACGAATCCCCGAAATACCTTCTTCAAACTTCTTGCTGCAACGCCGCTCCAAATATTTCACTGTCCGAATACCGCTTCGTTACAATTAACCCTACGGTGCCTTTAAAAAAATAGCCGCGTAGCGACTCCGACAAACGAGGAATTAATATCGTAGTCCACAGCCATTTATTTTGAGTTCCCACTTACCACTTTGTACTTACACCGGGCTTTTATCTTTCTGTAATTATGCATCAGCACTGTATTGTTTGCTTAAGATTTGTTCGGGTGATGAATAATTACTTTGCTTTGAACCGGCTACCGCGCTTGCTTTATTACTTTGTATGTAGCGTAATGCGGTTGCAGGTACAAGGAATACAATTCTTTGTTTTGTTACAAGATCTGATTGTTCTGAAAATTCTCATCTTGTTCCTCTTTACTCGATTTTGTTGAACAAAGTTCTTGGCCGTGTCTTGTAAGTTTATCTTACACTACACAAGAAGTATCTAACTCTCCCGAAGCTTTTTTAAAACTTAATCCATACGGCGATGTTCAACAGTGGACGTCTTTGGTTGAAATGATGTTCCCCGGTGTTCGGTGATCAAACTAAATATTTCAGCACCTGTCATCCTGCCCACCCAAGAGACAAATTTGAATAAAATCATCTAATATGTACAAAAACATCAGTCAGTTTGAAGAAATAAGTGTGGTATGACAATGACTTGTTCTATAAAACAGGTTATATTAAGAGCATCAACTTTTCCGAAAAATCCCATTCATAACTGGCACAGAATTCATATTAAAAAACGGTCCAAACCAAACACTGCTGCTGCCCAATTTAGAAATAGTTCCCATTACTAGCGCTATCTCTGTAAACTCAAAGAAAGCTTTTAAAAGCTCACCCTCAAGCTCAGATTCACTGATTCGTAAAGTTTCCAACAGATGTCTCTAACTAACTGCGTGCGCGCACTTATGTAACGCCATCTACAAGTTCAATGCGTAAGCTCTAAGTTCTTTGAAGTTGAGCGTTCGCCTTATCCGACGGGAAAGCCCGCTGGACAACTTGTTGTAATGATTCCGAGTTTGAGTAGTAGATGGTGCTGCAAACAATTTTTAGTGTTGCGTAGGCGTGGGTTATGCCTGCCCTCTTTTTGTTTGAAGTGGGACTTTTAAGCCGGGACCCCTTAAATATCTTTCCGAGGGAAATTTTAGATGGAATGCAAGTTGGGAATCTTGTAGTTAGTTTCGGCGCATGCATTTAAATGGTGATAATATTTCATTAAATAAAATGAATTTATAATAGGTACTAAATCGAAATTGTACCTACGCAATTTGATTTCTAATTCTTTTGATTCTACTTTCACCACTAGATATGTATCCAAATAACTGTGCAAAATTAGATTAACTTTCTTTGTTCCACGCGACATCCTACAAATGATGAAATTAACCTTTGTTACATTTGCCAACAATGTGAAATGGCCTATGATCAGCTAGGTCATATGTCAAGGTAAGGTATTCGAATCAAAGTGCCTGTGACAGATTATTATTTAACGTAGCAGACCTTAAACCAGCCATATATAAAAAGTAAAACAAAATAGGTGTTTTCATTTCACCTTCCACACCGAAGCAAAGTTAATGTCTTTAAAAAACATTAATTGTAAAACAGTGACTGTGACAATGTCGCTTCTATCACTCGCATTGTTCATAATAATATTAATGCTAACTACAGTTAAAGCCGATTTACAAAATAATAATCCACCCTCGTCTTCAGTTCAGAATTTCAAAGTGTTTGTTGCGAACATGATAAAGGAACAAAGTTCCAAAATCCAGACGTTGCTCAAGAAAATTCAGACAAACGCTCAATCTGTTTTGGAGAAAATAGACAACATGAAACAAGATACTAAACTGAATAAGAGAAAACTTGATATCAAAACTATCGGCAGTAGAGAAGGACATCAAATCGAATCACCCGTACTGAAAAATAATGAAGTGATCGACACATCGGTAGATGGAGTTACAGAATCGAGAAATTTTAATAATCACTACTCGTCTTCGGGTTATGGAGTAAGTGGCAATGCAAACTATGGGGCCCCAACGTATCATCATCATTCGATTGGGTTTGATCCGATTAACATTGTGGTGTCGATGTCTCTACTTTCATTCTTGCTGCAAGCACTACAAGGATTATTGGGGAGGACAAGACTACCAACACCGGTTGTAGAAGCAAGGACATTAAATCCAATTCAAGACTGGACCAAGAAGTTTGAAGACAACCTGGCGGTTAAAGATAAGGACCAATATTATTTGAAAAAGAAGTATTTTAAAAAGTATTTTCGTAAGTAGGTAAGTAGAATTTAATCCCTCGGGATTTCGCATCGCGACAACGTTTCATTTAAATTAGTGTACTTCTTTTTGCACTATTTATTTCACACAATTACTTAATATAGCAGTTTAACAATTCAAACCCTACTTTTATCAAGTGTTCTTCTAATGTACTCGAAACATTAAGCTTCATAAATGAGAAAATATGTAAATCAACTAAAGGTTTTGTGAATAAAAATTACATTCATAATTTTGTTTGCTCCAATTCTTCTCACTTAACCTAATTGCAGTTTATATAACGCGACATAATTTCCATTTCATTTAGTATTTTTAACGACTCATAAAACCGAATTAAAACAAAAGTAAATTGCTCTTAAATTGTGTGTAGGAGCTGCTACTTTGTCTAGTTTAAATAAACTTTCCTTTTGCAACTGTGGATACTTTTTAAGTACCAGTGACCCAGCCGGTCATGATCTTGCAGTAGTTACGGGCTTGTCTTGATAGACAACACAAAGGAGCCAACTGGCATAATTAAATGTGGTTCAGTGCTTCACTAATCAATGTCGCGACACAAAATTTAAGTAGGTATCTTTATAAATTGTGCCTCTGTTCGTGTTACTGTAGACGTTGCTCCGGTTTAAATTTTATATTCTGAGGTATTCCGTGCTAGTATACTTTTCACTAAATAAATAGTTTCACATTAGAAAATAATAAGGTTTGTACAGTGTGTGTTTACCCAAGTCTCTCGTGTCTGTGCCTACATTATGCTCAATTAAGTACATTGTGCCCTCGGTGAGACATGAAATTAAATTTACTAATGTAAGCGTGGCCTTCCTCGCTGTATTTTTTTCTAAAACGTTTATTTGCGTCGCTTAAACATCATGCTTAGCGGCGACGATTTAAATAACAAGAAGGCTTTTAAGTGGTCTAAATAAAAGAAGCTCTTTGATAAAACTTTTATAAGGGATGTTATATCTGCTTTACATTGAAATTGTATTGGACACTTAGGTGGATCCGTAAATTGTGTAAGTATACTTGAAACGTTTATGTCAAATTGTCGAATGGCTAGCAGAAAGGATGGCTGATAGGGCTATAAGGTTCTAGAGACGGCAACCGCGTAGCCAATGGATTCGTGGAAAAAAAATATTTACATAATTCTATGATATTTCTTTTTGCTGTTAGGAAAACACGTAAAGAAAATTCAATGCTAAGAAACTAAATCCATGTACAACCTTACAACGTGACCTTTCTAAGTATCCCTTAGCTTTACACCATAAGGTCAGTGCGGCGAACCCATTGGTACATTCTCACGATATCCAATAGCGACTCTTGAGTGGATATCGTTTACCAGCTACTCAATCTGTTTGAGCTACCCAACATTTCATCCATGTTTTATCACAAAAATTGATTGCAGTTTGCCTGTGTAAATATTTAGATGGGTAATCGGTCTTATGCGATTTCTTCTGAAAAGATTTATAGAACTTGGCCGGTCTGGACGCGATTTCCTGAAATCTAAGAGCACTTAAACCAATGGAGATAAGCTCGACAAAAACAATTTGGTTGGTTTCGGAATCATACTAGCATTTTTTAGCATTCGCACAGAGACCAACGAGTACGAGTGTCTCTGCACTGTTACTATGTGTGACTTGTGTAGTGTAACGGAATCTAGAGCTAAGCTTAGGTCATCAATACTTACTGCGTGAGTAGACCCTGGGTAAGTTTATTTTGTGGTTTCCTTCTGGATGCGTAGTAGGTGTTGCTTGAACTTGAAATTCCCGCAATTTTTGTAGTCCGAAACGGAGGGGGCAGTTTTTTAAGCAGCATGCGGTAACAAATTTAAAATTATCACGGAATTCACGGAGTTTTTAGGCAACACCTATAGCAGTGATGTGTGTTCTACCATATAGTAGGCGCCAGATAATCGTGGAATATCGGTCATTGACCCACCTACATTTATTGACATTGTTAATTTGAAAAACGGAATTAATGACACAAAACTGTCCCGTATCATCATCTCTCGTGATCCTTAACATTGTCTAATAATGAAAAACGATTCATATTTAATTGCTCAGGTACCTATGAGCAGTTATTACGGAAAGGTCAATATACTTTATTCCACATTTATCTGGCGCCTACTATAGGTTTATCACACATCACTGAATGTACTGTTTCCCGATGAGACAGTGCGACGATCCGTTGATGGATAGGTATGTTTGACATGAGATTCACCGCTAGTGTAAAATCAACCGCCTGTTCTTCATTTCGCCCCTAGGCATTCTTTGCCAATCAACGTTAGGATTTCTGCTACTCAAATTCGTATTAAGAATCGGCTAATAGAATAGAATAGAAAACATTTATTCGCCACAGACACAAACATACAGCAACAAAGACAAAGTAACAGAAATAATACAGTAGTAGTAGGTACAGAGTTGCGCTGAGCGTGCCCATACCGAAAGGGTTACCATCTCAGCATTTGCTGGGCGTCAGACACCCAGCGCTGGTTTTCAGATGGCACTCTGCAGTGACACGCGAACGAAGGTGAATACAATATATGCAAAACCTAAACAAGAGAAACAAAATACTTAATTAAATATTGATAAGTTACATAACTTAGTAACAGTGTTTTATAAAATTCGAAAATAAATAAAGTGAGTTAATCAAATAAAAGTTAAGAAAAAACTATGTTGTTAAAAGTATTATTTAGATATCTATTTAGTTATATAAATGTGTGAAAACGCCAACATGGCGCATAAGTGGACCAATGGCAAGCCACTGTGCACCAGCTTGGCTGACGTGGCGACAAATTTTTGACGGACGTAGACACATATTGGTCATAGAACGGCGCGGCAATTAGCCGTCACCAAGGAATAGGTCGAATAAGAAAAACTGAAATTAAAAGTTTAAATTGCAATTACTATCATAGAAACAAAATAAAGTGAAAGTGTAAACATATGTTGCCCGGCGACAGACGCAACGGGCTCATCATATCCATTCTACCTACTACCCCCATACTACCTAAAATTTGGTACAAAACTTAGTGGTGAGTTATTATAATAAAACTATTAAAACTATTGGTCAGTGGGTATCCTTACCGGCGTTTATTAAACTAAGTGATTAAATAAGCGATTATTTAAGATTAAATTTCAAAGGATGCATAATTAAAATTGTGATTGTACATGTAAATGATATGATAAATAATAAATTAAATTTCAAATATTTTATTAAATAAAATAAACGATTTATCAACATTAACATGATTAAATTCGATTTGTGCAATTCAAAATGAATCTCTTAAGCTTTGCCTTAATAGTGTTTATGTGGTGTGTGGTGGGGGAATATTATTCCAACATTTTGAGGCCGCGTCACGAAAACTTCCTCGGAACGCTGCAGTACGGTGATGTGGGGTAGCCAGCTGCTGACCACAACGCCTGGCCTTGCGTTGCCGGTGACTATTTACCCACGCAAGCTTCGAGTTAAGGTATGATGGACATTTATACTTAATGACGCTGAAAAGAAGACAGCCTAAGTGCAACTTCCGACGTGATTACATTTTTAAAATATTATGCTAATTTAGAAATGGTGTAATGTGGCTCCTTGGTGGTACGTTGAAGCAAAACCGCGCGCAAGCGTTTTGAACCCTTTGGATTAGTCGCACGGTACGTGCCAGAAGTCAAGGGCCTACCACAGTATCGGTATAATTTAACTTGAATAGGACCAGACTTTCAACTAGCTGTAGACGCAGGTTTTCGCTTAAAAATGGGCGTATCTATATAACACTTCTAGACGGTAGAAGCAGTTTCTTATACAGTTTGCAATATGGGCCTCAAACCGTTATTCTTGGTCCATGATCAAACCCAAATTTCTTGCTTCGTAAATTCGATCAAAACGTTAACCCATTATTATCACGTTTTCAGGATTTGAATTTAATTTACTTAGTTTATTCTTAGCCCTGAAAAGCATAAATTTAGTTTTTGCCGTGTTGAGTAATAGGGAGTTTTGTTTCGACCAATCTACGATCCTGTCCAGGTCTTCATTTAATAATTTGACTGCGGTTTCATAGTCTCCAGGTTTAAAAGAAAGGTATAATCGAATGTCATTAGCATAAATATGAAATATTCAATTTTAAGGGAACATTAAAATTATCTGCAGTGTACAATATAAACAAAGGGGGACCTAGTATCGATCCTTGTGGAACACCCTTCCTTAATGGAGTCATATTTGAGAAAATACTGGATCCATTGGTATCTTTAATTTCAACCAGCTGTTTACGATTGCTAAGATAACTGTTGAACCACGCAACCGTTGCTTGGTGCGTCAAAATCATAATACGTCATCTCAGATAGCAAAAGAGACAAATTAGTAGCATCAAATGCCCGGTAAAAGTCTAGTAAAACTAATAGGGTACAACACCTTTCATCTTGAGCCGATAATATATTATTCGTAACATCTAACAGTGCTGTTGCAGTGCCACGACCCTTCCTAAAACCTGATTGTGCCTCCGGTAGGATGTTATTTTGCTCTAGGCATGTAGATATTTAGGTACTACCTACTTTTTCTAGCACTTTTGACAAAAAGGGTAAAATACTTACAGGCCGTAAGTCCTTTATAGTGCTTGGGTTCACGACTTTAGGTATAATTCGCACAACTGCAACTGTCCACAAGTCAGGAAAGGTCGACGTAGATATTAATTAGTAATAATAAAAGTCAGGAAATCTAAGGTTTGAGGGAGAGTCATAAAAACATGTCAAGCGTAATGTGGTCAAAACCCTCTGCATTTGATATACTAATCACTAGTTGAACTAAACATATGGTTAAAAAATTTTATGAATAAGGCTGATTGTTTGACATACGGATGGTTGATGGGGCTGAAAGGTTCCAGCGCTTCGACTGCTTACCCTAAGGTATAGGGTTGGAAGGCCTCCCAAAAAAGGTGAACTGATGATGGCGAGAGCCGCGGGAGTCAGTTGGAGGCGACCGCTTGATCAGATTTTTTTCTGCTTTTTGATTGAGATAATAATATAATTAAATATCCACTAAACTACCTAAAAAGTAAAACTACTTAAGCACTACGTAGCCTTAAAACACACAAACATCTAAAACTGAGCTTAATTTCCTAAATGCAACTTAAATCTTTTTATTTCAATTTTAATTTAAAATTTAAGCATTATAGAGCTGGCTTAGGGTGGTTTCAGCAAAAATCCCATATTATCCTCTGTCGGATGGTAGACAAGCGCCAAGCTGTACGGTGACCAAATAAATCTGTTGTGAGGAATATTATCCCGTTTTATGAACGTTCTTGAGTACATAAGCAGGTGGTCTTTCGGATGTTCTATAAAAGCTTTTTATTTTAAAAGTTTTATTTCTTCTTTGGTCGTATTTCTTAATGTTATTTATCAGCTTATCGTCTGTCGTCATGGAACAGATTGCTTTATGTCAATGAAAGACTGATGTAGCCAAATGTTTTAACTAAATTAAGAGTAAATTAGCTTAAGAAATCAAACAAAATATCTATACCAAAAATGTATTTACCCACTAATTTTGATTTTTAGACTAGATTTGAAATTTTGAAGACGTGTTGATGGTTATCAAAGAAAAGTTATTTGTGGGTGTTGACATCAAAAGGCTGAGCCGCTAGTTTTATTATTAAGTCTCTTCAATTAGTAAACCTTTCATAACCAGCGAAGATTGTTTAATCTTTTTACTTTAGACTTTTCAACTGTACGATTATATTTAATAAAGAATATTCTACGCGACTCTTCGAGGGCATAGATACACCACAACCTGCACTTTTGAGGATCTGATGAGCGCAACTGACGCTGCATGATGTGGTCATCCACCCTGCCCTAATTAAATACTTATTTAAAAAATATCCATCATCTCGAAAAGAAGAAGAACTAGTCTGCTGATATCCGTTGCGTTGCTAAGAATAGCAAAAGTGAAATTAATTAATTTAAATGACAAAAGTAAAATTCCCTTCATTATCCTAATATAAGCCGCAGGCTTGGCCCCTCTAGTCTTGTTCGACTAAGCTGTGTGACGTAGGTTAATGCATCATGCCGCGCTGCCTCGGATTTTAGATCCTACATAAACTATTCAAAGATGCGGGTCACGACAGAGTAAGAACAATTTTGGCCTTAATTTAATTTATTTTTAAACAAACCCAGAATTAGATTTAACTACTTACGTAAATTACAGGTTTAAGAATTATTTTTCAAATTGAAGCGGTGCTAGCGTACTGGAAAGCTAGGGGTTATGTGTTAAAAGAACTAGCATGAATTAGGTAGAGTTACTAAAAATAAATAATTGGGCATCAAAAAATTCATCCATATCGCTGTAAATGTCAAAAGCGCCCAGAACACTGGCAGCATTGCTGCGTTGAATAGCAATGCTGATTCTTTGGCCGAAGAAAAGCTCTCTGGTTACGTTAACAGTCGACAAGTTATTTGCTGATGACCCGAAAGACTTGAATGATTAATTCGTATTCGTATTTCGTTCGCAAAAATAGGTTTTTTGCCTTTTTCAGCCACACAGTGGAGTTTTATTATTTTTATCTTCTTTACGAGTTGATGGTGATCCTTCAACAACTTGTGCCCAGTAGGTGGCAACGCTTATAACGGCATCTGTGGCACACATTAGGTCCTAAATATTGTAGGTGTAAGGGCACTTGGGGCATTCCAATAAGTGGACCATATTTTTTTAACTTTATTCCATACCAACTTTATAACCATATTTTTTAAGTTTTATCATTAAAGTAGGTCAGAAAAAACAAGAAATTCATTAGTTCGTGGTCTATCCGACAATAATCAATAGAGAATTTTGACCTTGAATTTTTTTGCAGATGGGGAATCGATGGGGACTTTTGACATTCCATTTATACTGATGTTCCCAACATCCGTACCAATTTTTATCTCTATCCGAATTATAGTAATGTTGAATGTTTATTTTGACCGGACTATTTGTACCGTAAACAGCACGTCAGAGAAAGCATATCATTGATGCTCCGTACTACAATATTATAGACCAGCAGCTAAAAATGTGTGTTACCATTGAAGTGGGGCTGCCTGTATATACAAGAAATTAGATTGGTACAGGTACCTAAGAGATTATGTACTTATATATTTCACACAAGGATAATACAAAATAGAAAATATGCTTATTTTTCACAGATAGGTAGGTACGAAGTTAGACATAGGTGGTGTTATTTATAATGAAGTGTTTCAAAATGTGCATACAAATATTGTTTTGTACCAAGTAAAGGTGGTAAGACTGAGTATATTATGAACAAATGACAATAATTTATTTTTTTACAAATCCAAAAAATACCATGATTGGTTTGCAGTATGTTAGCTCCTAGGGAAATCTACTTATTCTTAACACCTGTCATTGCTGACAATCGTGTGCATTTGCACACGATTGTCAGCAAGTTTTTTTTCAAAATTAAAACAGAAACAACCTCTTAAAAACTGTGACGCCATACTATCCTTTTATCCTCCCTTTGAAAGCATAGCGGCTAGGACCTACTTTACAAAATAGCTCTACATTCAGGACTTAAATACTTACATGTGTTATCCTGAAATGTGATTGTTCCTATTAGTCTAACAATGATGCTTTGTTCCTGACAGTCTGTAGTCTTGACTAAGTATAATACCAGAACACACTGCAGTATTCAGTGTGTAGATATTAAAGTCCTGCTCTACTTTCTACAGAGTAAACTTGCTTTGGCAAGCAAATACAAGTAGGTAACTTTGCTTTGAAAATACTTGATGAACAAAATAGACTAAAAAAGCATATTTTTTTAAGGGCGTGAAAATCAAATAACTTCTTCCGGAAGGGCGTGTCAGACTTTTACAGACTAAAACCTATTCGTGTTCCTCCTAAAGCCCTTTGCGTTCTAGGGCCGCGCTGACTCTTTCGAACAAATTCCGCATCCCTGGCAGGAACAAAACACAGGCTGGCTTTTCACTTTGGTGGTTCTGAAGAAGACTTATATAGGTACTAAAAGTAGGGATTATTCTGAAGAAATGCTTTCTAGAGACACTGGAAGACATCATTATTTTGCTATGACACTTAAACGGCACTTAAAAGGCACTTTTGAACGTCAAATTTACAGTTTAAAATTAAAATATAAGTGACTCTAGTTGTCCATTCGCAAAAAGTCAATTCTTATGGAGAAGAACGGACAAAAAACTCCGTAGTTACTCTTTTCAAATATAAGTTTTACAATATTTTGTATACATAAGTACATTGATCAATTGATTATATTATGTGAGCACAATGCATCCAACATTACACTAATATACAGCACACACTTATATACTTATAGGTACAACAAAGCAATACCAGCAGAGATAAAATTAAGTTTGCTAGTAAGGGACATGGTACTCACATATTTACAATATAATTAAAAACAATGGATCAGTGTGTGAGTTAAATTACATATTAAAAAACTGAGAGTACACCAGTAAATAAAACAAGTTTGACTTTTTCTACTATACCCTCGATTGTCCTATGGAGCAGGACCAGCATGTTTCCAAGCATTCTTATCTTTAATATAATCATCTAGTTTGTAATATGCTTGTTTACAAAGTGTGGTTTTAATGTAAGTTTTAAATTTTCTTTCATTTAGTTCTAATATGTCGCAAGGTATTTTGTTGTAAAATTTAACACAGTACCCCATGAAAGATGTTCGTACTTTGGCTAATCTATAAAATGTTTGATCTAAATTATTTTTATTTCTAGTATTAAAATGATGTCTATCACTAATTTTGTTCAAGAGATGTCGATTTACAGATACATTCTGTCATGCTATGAAAGCATGCAAATATTTACACATAACATTGTTGCTACATTATGCTCATCATTAAACAAAATTCGAAAGGAAATTGACACACATCATCAAATTATCAAATAAATCAAATCAATAGTGCTTTTAAAGAACATCACATCACGATTTAACATTTTACACAATAAAATTTAAAAAGAAAACATAAAATAAAAGAAAAACAGAAGTAACAAGAATATAAAATTTTTAAAACAAAAAAATTAACAACATAGCTAAAGCTCATAATGCATTTAGAGAGAACTAGGTCTAAAGAATTTGTCCTCATACTTCATCAGTAACTTATTCTATGTCTATAATGTAAGTACATACAAATATAGGTAGTGTCTTATTTCGGTAGGTATAGCTACACATTTTTTCATTAACTTAAGGATCAGAGAGGGGAAGAATTCTTGGTAAAAAACTGAATTACAGTTTATTCCAATTATATTTCGGACTTTACTCAGATCTTTGATAAAGCTGAACTAATCCGGGTAAACCTGGGTTGACTCACTCTTTGAACATTATCCCGGCATAGGTATATGTACTTATTTTCTTCGTAAATGAGATGGCCCTGAGAAAGCTTTCCTTATTCCTTAGATAACGAAATTACTTACATTTTTTTCAAGCTTACATTTCTAGTATAAATAAGCTTATATTATGTTGAAAGGTAATTATGCTGATCTTTCATTTTGACTCCTAAATTAGATTTCTTCCAGTTTGTTATTTTTGAAAGGAAAGTCGGTAAGTAGAAAATTAAATTTTATGAATTTTATGTCACCTATTTTACTTGAGAGTATCTTTTTAGGGTTCCGTACCCAAAGGGTAACCAACGGAACCCTATTAATAAGCTTCCGCTCTTCGTCCGTCCGCCCGTCCGTCTGTCAACGGGCTGTATCTCAAGAACCGTTATAGGTAGACAAATTAAATTAACAATTAAAAAGGGCTACCATACAAGAAACGTGTTTCTATCGGTTTATGGTACGGAACCCTTCGTGTGAGAGTACGACTCGCACTTTGCCGGTTTTTTATATTAAGAAGTTCACAAAATGATACTGAGAAATTACTTGGCATATTTGATTCAACAATCCTAAAAAGTCGACAAGCATGTTAGCGCCTACTTGTTTTAAATAGCTATCAGTTGCAGTTGCGTTGATTTGAACCATTTCAACCGTAGGCGTTCCGGTTAGTGATTGTTACTTACTACGATTTTCTCCTAAAGTTATTCACATTTAATTTTTGAAGGCTCATTCGATACTTAAATATATTTTATGCCTAATCAGAAATATTTATTGAATAACTTATACGATTTTCTGTAAAAATAATATCCAACCCTTTGCTTGCCGACGTCCGTTACGGGACGTTACAATAATATTATAACTGACAGGAAAGACCCATTGTCATCACATCCAACTAAACTGTCACGCACAAAAATCAGTTCACTGTAAATTTTAAATCCACATTTATAACATTACAATGCCTGTCAAAAAAATCAACACCCCGACAAAATGGAACCCTTTAATGCACCACCTAAGCGAAACGTCTTAATTTAATATTCAGCTGCGTTTTCTTTGACCAAATCGGTTTTGTACTAATTTGACGTTTGGTTGACAGATGCAGAAAAAGTTACTGTGCTCTCTATTGTTACCGTAATCCCGTTTCTATTTAAGTGAGTCACAGAAAATGGATTAAAGGGTTAGATGACAGGTAAAAAATACTCCCAACGACGTTGTCAGGCAACCAGTCTATAATTCTTATTGTGACATGTTTATTTAGGAATTCATCGCTGCTTATTAAATACCAAATCTGTTCACGCATTCGCAAAATAAAAACTCGATATTCATTTTCTAGTTGGACTTGTGATTACGAGTTCACTCATCAAAGAACTTTAAACATTACTCTCAAAGGACATAAACTATTTTAGCAGGCAAAGTCCCATTATTTGGACACATGTCACCAGTATCAAAGCATCAACCCTTACATTCAATCCATTCAATTTAAATTCAAATACGTCATACGAAAGTATGGTCCAATCTAAACATTCATTAAGGAAATTTTAAAAATGTCTATTCCGAGGCCCCTCGTTAAACCGCTTAAGCTAATTATACAAAACATTGCTAGGGGTACAAAGCTTATATTTCGACGTTATTACATCCCCTCTATATGCACATAATAAGAGCTCATTCTAGGATGTTCCCCTTTGTGTGGAATATTTGTTTGATCTTTCGAGCTTGTAAGGGCAGGTTGTGCAACGGAGGTAGAATGTATTTTATTGACTATTAGCTTTCTCTTCGGCTTTGTTTGCCTTCTAAACAAATATTGTCTACACGTACTGGAATAAAATAATGTGGAGGTAAACTGAGCTTGTGGCTTTTTTATTCTTGTTAAGAGTTCTGTTTTTAGGGTTCTGTAGTCAACATTGCGAAAGTATAAAGGAACCTTTAAAGTTTCGCAATGTCCGTCTGTCTCTCCGCGGTTTAGCTCAGAGACGCTTAGCACTAGAAAGTTGGAATTTGGTATGGGTATACATATTAGACCTAAGACAACTTCACTACTACGTTACTTGTAAGAGATATACCTAGAAACTATGGAATACATATTTAGGTAGCTCGTACAGAATAAGAAGTAAAAAAGGGATCGAAAGAAATAAGAAAAAGAAAAACCAGACGGTTAGAAAACATTTCAAAATAAGCAAAACGTGCTCTTTTTACAAAACAGAGAAAAAAGTCGAACACATTTCCACAGACCGACACAAAAATCATTTAAAATGTAAACAATACAACCTTGCATCTTTGATAGCTATCCGCGAGTGCGATTGTTCAAATAAACATGAAGAGTACCCTACTCTTAGTTTTAAGTATTCTAGTAGATACAAAGTAGATACTTAAACATTCATCAGAAGGTAGTTACAAAGTTATAGAGGCAGAAGACTAATAAGTTAGATTAATTAAGTGTTGAGAACGAGTAGGTATCTAATAATATAAAAGCAGTTATAATCCAAAAGACAGTTTTTAAGCTATTCAGCTTTAGTAGTCATTTATTAAACGTTATGGAAATACTAAGAATAAGCTGGAGTTCTTTGAAAACGATTAGAGACAAATTATTTCAGTTGTAAAATTTTTCGCTCAACTTGCGAATTGGAATGGCTCCAAATTAACTGGCTCTTATTTCTACATTAAACCCAAATTTAAATGAACACTTAACTACCAACTTTGTAAAGGGTATTTGAAGCAACAATGTAAAAGTAAACCTACCAAGCAATGCATTAAATTAAGGCTTCGTCCTAAAGCAAAGCAATTATTGCGAATAAACGATCATCGCATTCGTCTTTTCGAACAAACTAAACCGACGATAGCGTATTTGCGAGATTATCGCTTTTATTAGAACTACGCCTTCCTCACCCTCAATATTAGGAGAAAGAAAACTTAATAACAAATTAAGTCATCAAAGCTAAAAGTCCAAAACATACATTAATCAGTAAACAAAGTTAAGCATACCAGCATTCGCAGGATATAATATTTCAAGAGCAACGTCAATCAAAGGCTAACGAAAGATCTAAAGGTTTTCTCAAAAGCGCACGTGTAAATATAAAATTCATTACTAGCGCCTCTTCTGCTAATTCGTCCCCCTCGGATAAGGGGACCTAATATCCTTTAAACCGTGAAGACGTCAAAGGCGATACTCGAGACGCCACTTGTCTATTTGTAATTGAATATGAAAATCTTTAGCGCCGTGCGAGGGATTTTTCGTCTCGTGGATATAAATTTTTCAATGTTTTTAAGAACAAAAATGTTACAGTTGTAGATAATCTCTTAACGTGTGTGATGTTGAAGCATCGGATGATATTGGATTTGTTATAAAGCCTCAAAAACGAACGCTCAAAAATAAAAAGAAACGGTTTTTTACGGGAGCATACAGATATTCGTAGAATTCAGTGCAATAGATATCATGAAATTAATATACTAAAACTGCTGCAGAATACACCGTGTTTCATGAAAACATGAAAATATTCTGCAAAAACATAGTTCAAATAATAAAAATCTTGTAAAAGAAAACAGAATTCAATTCAACATTTAGTTACCGACGATATTTGTTGGTTTGTGGTTTAAAAAGCTCAGTTTACATTTGCTTTGAAAAATCGTGGAATTTTCATAACGTATCTAGTAGTATTTTATGGCCATAACCTCTTACGTTAGAGAAAAACCTGCAGTGAGCATCGGCACTCGTTCATGTCTCGAGAGGCAAAGCTACGGTGAGTAAAATTTTAGGTGCCCCTTAAAGAAATATTCATCATAGGGATTTTATTACGAAGGATTTCACGTTAACTGATTCTCTTTCAGTTGGTTATGTTTGTGTATTACGTATTAATGTAGAAATAGATATTTGAATATTTCTTAGGTAATAATTTTTCAGTTACATAACGGAAAAGCAGAAGCAGTTTTCCCGCTTATATTTTTTGTTTCCTCCGAAGCTATGTCGGCAACATTTCAATGTGCCGATGATGCTCGAGTATCTTCATTAAAAGTTTCTTTTTCCCGCCGAAATTAACTTGATTCAATTATGCCCTTTTACTTTCAAGACTTTGCTCTCAGCTCTGCTAACATTGCACCTTTGATGTTTTGCCTTAACTTTATACGATTTTCGACTTGACTTGCTCAACGGCCATGTTTTCATTAGAGGCAAAAAAAGGAAAATTGGATTTAAACATGAAAGATCGAAGGTCTTCGTACAGATAGCATACTTTGAGCCCAATTTAATTTCGCAAAAACGTGAGCAAAATGATGTGAAGTGATTTTTTAAGTACCTATCGTGAAGTGTAAAGAGATTGAAGGCTCAAGTAATCATATCTACTAGATTAATTTTCTGTTACTAGGAGATAGTTTTTTTAGTTCAATCGCTAAGAGGAAACTATATATATTTGTCACAATTAGTACGTTTTCTATAAACATCTAGTAAGACACAAAAGTTGTCTGGTTATAATAAAGCACGAAAAACGCAGTATAGCACAAGAACCGATTGTAAAATGGTGAATATTTTTTTTTATAAATTCTTCGGAACACAATGATATCAGTTTACTTTTTGTTAACAATAAAAACGATGTCATTAGGAATTTCTAGTTCGGCACAGCGAGTATTAATTGGCTATTAAAATACATAACACATAACATCTTTTTGTGTGAGATGTGTAGAAAAATAATGTTTTTGCCATTTATCTCCCTGGGTAAATTTAATTTGGCTTAGAAATACGGCTAAGTGGTCCTTGGCTTGGAGCGTTCACCTTTTGCTTTTCATCTGCGATGTATTGCAGAGCTCTGCTATGTTTAAACATAAAAATAACTTTATCAAAAGCAACGTAGCTATGAACATGTAAATCTACAGTGATCTCCGACGGTATTTGTTTCTAAAAATAATTGTGCCTCCTCACTCCAAGGAAATTTAATACAGTTAACGCATTTGAATAAAAATACTGTAAGGATTTACTTTTACTACCGTTCGTTTTGTTACCGAATATCAACATTTTATTTCTCTAACCGCACGTTTATTGGTCGATTTGTAACTGTGGCATAAAGTCCCAATAATTGTTATCTCAGCGATCCACCCATCCACCTGTCCACAATGGCTGGTATCCCACAGTCCCACTGACTTTATTTACTCTCAACCGATTCCCAGGTTTATATCTATTTCTGAGCTTCGTATAAACGCGGTACAATAACAATAAAGTAGGATTTCGCTACAGATTGCTGACATTTTCCTCAAGACGTAGGTACGGCATAAAACGGGTATATTATATTATTAAAAACCTCAGCATACAACGGTCAGGACGGATAAGGGAATAACAAAAGATAAATGGATACGGGCGATACTAAACACGGAACTGCGGTATCTTCTCCGGTAAATTAAACGCAAGTATTTCTAAAGACGTAAACAAACGAAATTCGTCTGGAATTTGCTAAGTAGTTTAAGATTTAACATAAAGTCTAGCTACAAATTGCTAAACAAGTTATATACCTAGAAGTTTGAAGTAGACTGTTTGTTGCTTCGTAGAATCGTTTTAAATCCTTCTTTCTACCTATCACCAACATACCATCACTTCCCGTGGGTGTCGTAAGAGGCGACGAAGGGACTCTACACTGCGATAGCCAACCCGCCTGCCAAGCGTGGCGATTATGGCAATTTTTTTGGGGAAGGCCTATATCGAGCATCGGACGTCTTTCAGCTGATGATGATGATGATGATGATGACTTACCTATTACTTTAAGAAAGGCTTTAATTACTTACTTAGAGGCTTTCGCCTGTCTGGCGGAGTATCTAAACACTAAAAATAGGTACCTACGTCAGTTGGAAACTGAAGAAAAATATTATGACATTATGAAAGTTCGTTATGGTTTTCCAACCAGACGTTAACATTTTCTAGACGGTCATGAAGGAAAAGGAAATGCTAATAGTTGTCGTCGCGACGCTGCGTTTTACAAATTCGTCCATCCCTCGAATTCTTCGCATTCTGTTACCATGTAAAAGATTTTATGGCCCTACGGTAACTTAGCAGTACTTTGGAATGTAGTTTTAAACTCTTCTAAAGGAGAAAGTTGTAAGTAGCTAAAACTTTTCCGAAATAACGTAGCCGGAAATGTATGAATGTGCTCTAACCCTTTTTACTCGAAGGGGGAAAAATTTCAAATGACATTGACGTAAAATAGCTAGACGTTTACCAATAACGTGTCAAGTTTAAAGAAAGTTACTTCGTTTTATTTCATTTATGTTTTTCTTTTATATTCTTTTTGTATAATAAAAGTACAGTTTAGACCTTTTACTTCTCTTTTATTTATTGAGCTATTACTTTTATTTCTGCTGACAGATTCCAGATGTTCATAAAGTTCGATTGGAACTCTTTGGACCTCAATCTCTTTAGTTTTGATTGTTTTTCACAGAAAAATACTTTGTTTGGTCTGTCGAGTGTTGTTAAAGACCCTTATTGTTTAAAGAAGTACCAAATTCCAAATTTGTAAACAGATTTTTCTCAAGTTTTAAATATCTGTTCTTCAAGAGCATCATTTATACAGAGTGGCCATAAGTTCTAAGTTGACCGTTAGGTGATGGAGCTCGTGTAGATATTTCTACCTGCGGTTCGTAGGACGTAAGTTGCCAGGCTAAAACCCGCCTGGACTCTTAATGTACACGTTAGCTTTAATGTCATTGAAGAGCCAGCTGTCAGAGGTAAGTTATCAGAAGTGCTCACTCCACTGTTCTAGCTATGTTGTTAGTTCGAAAACTTTCCAGACGCCTGGATAGAAATTACTAGTTATGTTATTGTTTGGCTCACGAATGCTCCAAGCATTAAGCATAAGGATCATTCTTTATTATTGATTAAACACGTTAGACCCATTGACTTTAATAACTTAATAACATGATTCTTAATATGTCAGGAGTACCTATGGTGTATCTTGCTTGACTAGCTTTTTGTTTTTTTTGATAGATTTCATCTTTATGGTCATAACGATGACACCAATATTACTTGTCTTCGAAGGATACAGAATTAAATATTTCGAGTAAGGCTGCTTTTCCACTAGAGATGTGCTATGTAACGTTGCTATGGATGCGTTTGATATCCTCCAATCATATACATTGGTCCACATATCATAGCACTGGTAGAAACTGATTGCTTGCTCTGGATGCGAGTTATGGATGCGAGCTATGGGTACGTGCTATGGATGGTCGCGAGTGGTGTAGCTATGTGCTGAGCAGTGTAGCAGTGTACTGTCGAGCAGCGCATCTTAACCATTTTAATCAATTAAAATTTTACTACATTTTGACAAGATTTTGATAATTAATGATTGTTGCTGAGGTGATCCGAAAGAGGGCCCGAAGGATCGCCAAACTGAAGTGGCAATGGGCAGGTGCTCGCAGTACAGATGGTCGATGGGACCGAACAGTTTTGGTGTGGCGACCGCGTACCGGAAGGCCTCCCACAAGGTGGACCGATAACCTGGTAAGGGTTGCGGGTAGCCGATGGATGCGAGACGCACAGGACCGGCTGTTGTGGCTACACTTGGGGGAGGCTTTTATCCAGCAGTGGACGTCTTTCAGCTGATACGATGAGATGATATTGCGACTTGAATTTCATTGCTCTTTAATCGACTTCAAAAAAATTTATTAAAAAAATACTACCAAATAATATTTTTAATTAGTTTTTTTTTGTATGTACTTACACCGATTACTCCGAGGTTTTTGATCCGATTTTCATGATTTTTTTTTAGTTCGATGCGGTATACTTGCCATTTGGTCCCGTAAAAATGTAATTCAGTTTGGCTCAGTAGTTTTTATTTTATGGAAATTTTCGCTTACTTGGATGATGATGAAATTCAAGGTACCTTACCACAGTATATGCTTAGTATTAAGTTTTAGTTTTTGTGTGTGTGTATCAGCACTAAAAAGTGAAAAATAAAAATTACAAAAAAATACAACCGACTTCCAAAAACTTCCAAAATTTAAGTTATCGTGGTGTTTTTGGAAATCGGTTGTATTTTTTGCAAAAAAGTTTTTAAGTAAAAGACTTGGATTTCTCAAGGTTTAAATCCCAATTTAATGCCAAATTTTTACAGGCTACTTGAAATACTAATTTCAGAAATACTTTAAAATCTAGCTAGATAGAATGATTTAGAACTAGGAGAAATATCGGCCAACGTTTATTGATTGGAGAAGCGAGCAAGATAAAGAAGAATTATTGTCAATTACGGCGGTTGCGAAACGGACTGTAGACTTATATCTATCCTGCCAGGGTTGCGGAATTTGTTCGAAAGCGTCACCGCGGCCCTGGAACGCAAAGGGCTTTAGAAGGAACACGGATGGGTTTTAGTCAGTAAGAGTCTGACACGCCCTTCCGCTCCACCCAGAGCGGAAGAAGTCATTTGACCCATCCTTAAAACAAAAGACTGATCTCAATGTATATATTTATTGTGTACGTGTGTACTCCTCCTAAACGGCTGGACCGATGTTGATGAAATTTTTTGTGGGTGTTTAAGGGGATTCGAGAATGGTTTAGATTCACAATTGGACCCGGTAGCTGGCGCTGCAATCGATTTCTATAATTTTTCGTCAGACACAAAGCAAATGTTCGTACAGGACAACGTCTGTCGGGACCACTAGTATCTATATAAATAATAAAAATTAATGGCTAAAAGTGTTGCTCAACGCAAAACGAAACGCAAAACTGGACCAATTTGGCTAATTTACTTTTCATGTCTTCGTTGAAGTCCTTGAAGAACCTTACTCAGGTTCTCATGAAGAGAAAAATTGGAAAAACGGCACAGTAAAACGTAAAAACCACATTTTACTTTATCCTATATAAATTGTTCGTAGCTGTCACTGCCACAGACCAATCACTTTTGACAGAATGACATCTGTCGGGTCAGCGAGTGCTGAATAAGAAAATACCCCGTGAGTTATTGGTAATTGACTTACTAGCCATAACACCTACATTACACCATAAATAGATAATTATCTAACTTAGGTTCAGCCTTACTTATATTTGTTAACTCAATAAAAACTACTAATGACGTGCCACAGTAGGTATCGTTGGCTAATGGGTAGTTTTTTATCCTCCTATATATTTAGAACGACAGTATAATGAGTTAAAAGCACATTATTACCGCCTAAGCCCCAACTTATACCCACAGGCAACTAAGTTTAGTGTTGGTTTTGACTATAACCTTTAAATAGGAGGTTGTATGGGCCTAAAGATAACAAAAATATTATTTCAGCTCTGCTATCAAAGAAACATTACTGAGAATATAATATGATATGTATTTAATTTTGTTTAAGTATTAATGTGAAAGTTTATAAGGATGTACATATTTATGTTTGTGTACTCCTTCACGAGTTTTATTGAAGCCTAGTACAGTAATATACCTTGTAGGGTAAAACCAGGATACTTGCCCCAGGGGTATAGTTGCCTCGATTTTAATTACTCTAGCTTCGCGGATGAATCACATGTTATTTTATTTATCAATCGAGAGACTTTACAACGACAACTAAGTAGACCGTGTTGCATGTGTCTGTGCGATTGCATGGGAAGGCAAGGTGCGATTAAAGTTTTTGTGCGATAAAAATCTTCTTTCTCGGCGGGGCACCTATCCTAAACGTAATTTACATGGATTAGGCAACTAACCCCCATATGGGATAGATGTCACAAAATTTAGAGGTCGACAAAAATCGCCAATATTCTGGAAATATCAAAAATAATGTTCTTTACTTTCACAAATTTGAAGATAGTAAACCAAAGTACCTACCCGTTTTATGAATAAAGTGACAACTAACTAAATATATAACAATTATATATTTTTATGAAAAGTGTGGCAACTATCCGGCTTTTACCCTATATCAAAACTAGCTGACCCGCGAAACTTCGTCTTTGTCCCTTTTTTCATGAATGCTCGGCTCCTATTGGTCGTACCATAATGTTAGCCTATAGCCTTCCTGGATAAATCGGCTATCCAACACTAAAATATGTTTTCAATTCAAACCAGTAGTTCTTGAGATTACCGCGTTCAACCAAACAAACCCTTCAGGTTTATACTATTAGTATAGATATCACATAGACCATATTTTTTAAAGAAGAAAGCACAAATTGTATTTAACTGGGGCAGTAGGTATGTGTGTATGTAAATGGGGCTAGTTTCCGCAACTCCACGACTGAGCGAATATTTTGCGTGCAGGTGGGACAAGTGTGTCATATCAGCTCCCGAAGAAAGGCCAGCACCGCCTTGGTGTTAACTATCTCACAGAGGGTACCTATCCGATGTACTTAGATCTATAATAGCGACTACCGGGCAGCTTAGAAGCGGATGTTCTGCTGTCTCGTTCTCCTCCATGCAGGCTCTGCAGAGTGGGTTGTCTGTAACTCCTATGACTTGAAGAAACTTTGTTAAAATTTATTGCAACATCGTTAGTCGTTTGTTCCACAAAACGGAATCTAACTTTGTGAGAATAAAATGGTATTTAGAATGATGATTGCGTTTGATAATGTTTTTCTGTACATTTAATATATGCTAGCTAGTTGATGCAAAACCCACCTGTCTAGTGATAAATTATAACAACGGTAACAGTTTTCTAGTACATGATTTCTCCACAACCCATTCTCGCTCGACGCTCGTTTTAAAAACAGACAAGACTAAAACATACAGTGTTCATGTTTCGTGTGAAGCATGTTTACAAAATATTGTAGGATTGATTGACAGGAGGCGCTATTAAATAACAGTAATTAAATGTCCGCTAACGATCGGTCAGCGCGCCGTCACGAACGTCGACGTTTTAAGTGAGCGCTTGGTTAAAGCCGGCTTCACACTGAGAGCAAGAACGTGCGGTCGGTCGTACCAAGTGGGTAAGCTATAGTGCCGCATGTAGCAATGACGATTATCTACTGTCATAATAGGTTGCGTGGCATATTGCTTGCAATTTGTATTTTTTTTCGTAATTTTATTTAAGACAAAAACAACGGGTCGTAGCCGGAGCTCTTAAAAAAGCGGATTCTTGATAATTTTATATAAATACAACCATCATATTAAAAAAAACCTTCAAAACATCCAATAATATACAAAAGCTTAATATCGAACTTTTTTCATAATCGAGGCTACTACCACATCTTTTGAGCTCGCTTCGCTCGCGCTTGCATCCTTCTCATGGTTCCCAAGCGTTTTTGCTATATTGAAAAAAATTGTTCTCTCTAGTTAGCAAACTCTGTATGAATAGGTAAAATAACATTATTATTAGTTAAATATTCTATTCGAGGGGTGCTGAAGGTGGACCCCACTGAAAAAGCCCAGCACCCACTTCAGCTGCATAACAACAATGCTGAATTGCAGTGGGCACGAGACATTTGAACTTTGTCTCTTGTTTGTACAACGCACTAGCGATGCCTCTGGTATGGAGCTCCCTAAAATAGCTACATGATGACTGATGCGTGGCGTTTGGACAGATGGACTTCGAATTGTATTCTACTCAGACTTCCATACAAAAGGTTTTTTCTTTCTCCAGGGTTAGCTACGCGCGCTTCGAAATAATGTAACATCGTACACCGTATAGCACATGCCTTTAATGTAAAACCAACTATACTTCACCGCACGTCACGTTACTCAAACATTTACTTTGTGACCTAAATTCTTGGGCGATTTTTAATGCTTTAATTACTGCTCTGTTTAAGATAATCTGATGTTTTGACGAGCCATTACGGGTAGTGTTAAAAGCCTGTTATTAGACGGGTCTCGTGCCATTTTGAGAACGTAAGTGTCTCAAGCAATTAACTTGGACGCATGACCAGTGCCTAAAGCTGTAACAGTATTGCAATAATGGCTCAATTATTGAATAAAATTGTGGGCGATACAATGAAAAGATCGACCTCGATGAATGTAATGGTTTATTCTTCTTATGACACAACAATATTAGGTTTAGATATTCTTGAAAAGATAGAAAATATATCGTGTCGCGACAAAAATATGGCGGTGCGCGAGATTCCAAAAAAAGATAAATGAAGTCCGCCGTGAAGTTGCCAACGTAGGGTGCGTTCATGAATAAAGTGAAAAGCTACAAAAATAATTATTGATTTAAGGCTTCAAATAACTGATCTTATCAGCATCACACGTCCTGAAACATGGCATAAAAACTCGAGTCGACTTTGCAGTAACCATTGGGTTATGCAAGCGGAGCAGAAAAGGTCATTTGCACAGTTACTGCAAAGGCTATGCAGAATTTCCTAGCCTTTTCCCAACCACGTTGGTATCGGCTTCCAGTTTGACTGGATGCAGCAGAATACCAGTATTTTACATGGAGTGTCTGCTTATCTGAGCTCCACCACCCACTACCCATACACAGCATGCATAACTAATGATTAAAATGTCAATAACAAGCATTCTTGTCACAATTTAGTATTTAAGAGAAGTCCTTCTGAAAAAGCTTACTGATCTGTTTCCCACGTTTTCCTATTTAAGGTAGGTACATAAATGAACAGAAATAACAATTGCAAGATTTTTCTTAACATTTTTTGTCAATCAGCTTACCGAATTGTGTTTAGTACTGTTAGGTATTTAAGACCCAAACATCTAAAAGATCAGCTTCATTCTAACGGTCGTGTTCTTTACCCTTTACGGCATAAGGATTTCCCGTATGTTTTTGTATGTCAATATGACAATAGAGACATTTGTACAGGATGTTGCAAGTCTCGTCATCCACAAAGACGTCACTTTACAAAGGTAAGTCTTCCATTATGAATTGAACCATAAAAAGCTGTACAACAACAAATCTACTCTTAAAAAGCTTAAACTAAGGCTTTTTAAGAGTAGATTTTGATTTAAAATGCTGGAAAATAAACACTGAATTAATTCTGAATCTCACGTTTTATTGCCATCATTGATCGATCGAGTAATCGATTGTCATTTATTTGACAAATAATTATGTGCATACAAAATATAGAATGCAAAAAACAATTTACATTAATAAATGAAGTAGTAATTTTTAATATAAAGGATTATCTATTAATGTATAACTAACTATGTATTACAATTTATGGACTTAAAAACTGTTCAGTAAACAAAAATAGGAAAATTAAAATTATGAATTTATAATACCCAAAAATTACATGGCAACTTTTAGTCACGTGTTATTTCGGTGAAACATTGTTTACGTTTCACGTCATTAATCTAACTACACATCCTTTACTCCGAATAAATAAAACCATCGTGATCATCCATCAACATCATACAGCACTTTTTCACCGTTGCTCGATCCCATATTAAAATCCTCCATGTTAATTTGTTAATTACAAGTGGACGGCCGGGAGTTACGGCCTACCTGCGATCGCTACATAAAACTGCAGTTAGTATAAATCAATATGTATTCACGTACATATTTCTGGTAGATATCCATAATTCAGGAGCGATGAAACCCTTTAGGTAGTGCGTTCTCTTCGTGTATGGGATCGGCGAAAAACTCCGTATCTGTTCTATATGAATTAAAATCATTTATTCAGTTTTTTGCGCCCCTCGAGTGAGATTTTGCGGCCTGTTCCGAAGTTAGACGATGTGTGCCTGTGGGCTAATAATGTTTAAAAACGCATAAAATAGCCCTATTTTGTGTTCAGTTCGTGATATCTTTGTTTATTGCTAATGAATAAGTTAGAATATGGCGGAATTGACAGCAGAGTTTTGGCGGTTTATTTTGTTATTTCGATGAAACATTTTTGTACAACTCGTGTCAAGGCGAGACCAGTCGTATTTAAGTTTTCTTTTGTGATCCCACTTTGTCGGATCGATAAATTCTTTTACAAACATTTTAAACAATAACTATAATTAAAAATAAATCTTAAGTCCTTATTCTGTTAAATAAATAGATACAAGTTTTATGTAACTCTCAAAGCAGGTAATAAAACACACTGTAATTGAATAAAACCTTAGCATTTTATTTTCCAGAAAGAACTAACATGAACCAGCCCAGCGTTAAATAATCACTAAGGCGATAAAATTAACTACCACAATCAGTAATTAACGCAAAGCCATTTCACATGCTTAGAAGTTAGTAGCATTCGCTCATCACTTAACCTCTAGGGAGCTTCACAATCGTATGCTCCTTACAGTGGGCAGACGTAAGCAACATGGGCACTTTATCACCTGCGACTGCACACGTATAAATCAAAGTAAAATCGCGTATCTACATTGCAATTAAGAAGGGGCGAATCCTCCTAGTGTACGCAATAAGTCCTGTGCGGGAATAATAACATTTTATCTGCGATCTGAGAACATTTATAATAATTACATCATTGTATTGACAGGCCCATTAATATCTGATCCATACAGCGATGAGTGTGGACAGAGAGGTTATGGAGACGCTTATTTGTAATTAATTTGGTTTTTGGCAATAAACCAATAAAATAAGGCGACGATGGCGGGACGAGCTCGACTCCAACCGTGAATGAAATGAAGTGGCTTGCACTATCAAAAGACAGGAATGTATGGAAAAAGTAGCTCCTGCCCGGCAGTGGGAGTGTCATCAGAATCGGACTCGATACTTCTTTGAGTATTTTTTCGCTATTCCTCAAAGTTCTGGAAATGGACATAGATTGATGATTATAAATTGAAAGAACCAGTGTTTAATAGGGTTGTCACACTGTCTTGGACAGGTAGTTATTACTGAGAAGGTTATTGAGAAGGTTGAGAGAAAACTTTCAAAATACTAACTCAGGCACTTTATTTGGTTTGGCCAAACGTTGTTGTTGATTTAGAGTTTGCTATACGCGTTGTTGTTAGTTTCTTTGTTTAACAAAACATTTAACGTGTATTCTCTTTGTTTTACTTATCTACTTCAACATAAATAATAAACCAACGTGAAGATTAAACGAAACTGCGAAAGTGTAGCTGGAGACAAAGAATGTTCGCAATGAAAATTCCTCGCATTTTTAGTTTAGCACCAACAGTTACTTCAGTCAGTTCCTGTCCTCTGATTGTAACTAATATAGCAGTAATCGCGATGCTCTTTTAATTAAAGCTTAAGAAGTTTCTTTGCGGCTTTACGCTCTCCGTACAGTACCTCATTTTGTCTCTTGTTACACACTTTGCTATGGGATATTGAACTTAATGCACCAGTCTTAGGGTTCCAAATAATTTTAAGTTGACTTAAATATTTTTAAAACACCTATTTTCGTACATTCCTTTAATTAACATCGCCTAATTTGATGCCTTTGAAACGTTACTACGAATCAGATGGTTTTTTTTTTGTTTTAAGTCAGAAAATACACAAGAACTTGTGCTTTTCGCGTCTATTAATTAAAACTAAGATTTAGCAGAATTTATAATGTGTTTATTTACGACTTCAAAAGTGGATTTTTAATCTTAAAATATTCTAAGTTGATTAATGGTTTAGACGTAGCTAATTAAAAGAATATTCTAGCTTCTTTTAAATTTAAATAACCTAAACATTTTTAATTTATCAAATCCCTCTAAATCACCCTGGCTTACTCAAACGTCTAAGACAGAATTTTATAGTCAAAAAAGCTATTAAAACCTACGTAAACGATACTTAAAAGGTATATAGAAGTTATAATAATAATAGATTTCGCAAGAAATTTGATCTTGCAGTAGGCCATTTGTTGATCCTATATTTACGACTGCAAAACAAATACTCAAGGCATATTATACGATGTTACGCGTTTATAATCGGTATAGTTACGCGTAACAGAACACCGATTTGCAATAAAAAGTAAAAGCTTACGGTCGTGTTAGGTTTTATCTCGTTCACATAAATAGCGGGAGCTGGGAGGCTTGTGGCAAACAATTTAGCTTTGTTAACATTGCCGGGACATTATTAAACAACGATAATAAGTAGTTAATTATCGACTGTCACACACTTGCGTTCGATGCGCTTCGCTGCATTGTGTGCAGAGGTTAACAACATTTTTGGTGCTGTTGTTTTGTTTTTGTTGCTGTTGTTGGAGATAACATTGAGAACATTGAGAAAATCCGTACTACGCCTACGGCTTTTGAGCGTAATTAATTACATCCCTATTTTTCAACTATGCTGTTGTTTGTTCTCTATAGTGTTGACACCTTGTTTCTGTTATAGATCGATATTGACTTTTTATCCTACGCCATAAAATAATTAGACTAGTGGGATTAATAGGTTCAATATTAGTTATTACTATAGTTTCATAATAAATAATAATTTATATGAGAAAAATGTCAAAGAGTTGAAATAATGAATAAAATAATGAGACATCCCAGAGGGGCCTTAATACCGTTAGGTGCTTGTAAACTTGGGAAGTATTAAAGTTTTATGAAGATCTAGTATAATGGACATTACGAGCTGAAACTTGTGAACTATCGGAAACCTAGTTTACGACAAAGCGTATCTATTCTTCTTTATCATGCTAATCATAACTTGAATTTTACTGAAAACAGCATTCTATAACTTTAATATATAGTGACTTGAGACAGTCGTAAAAGCGGGCTTAGCTTAAATATAAGGTAAGAACGCCGATAGTGTGTTTGCTTAAGCGCTAACAATAATATACGGTCATAACCAGGATTTGCGTAATAGGTAATAATCTAAATGGCCTGTACTAAATATGCTCAATATTCATTTGTAATTTAATAGAACCACCCACAAACGGCCATGTTTATTCCTAAATAGATGTAGTTCGCACAGAGAGTTAAACGTCCACCTACCTCACTTATTTTATCCTTTTTTATGTTCTTGTTTATGGCTCAATTTCATGACTCGAATAACTCGATAAACATAATTTATCTGTGAGTAAACATTGCAATCGTTACTTTATAAATACACCAATAATGACCCAACAACACCACCAATTTAACAAATGAACAACTAAAAGTCAAAAACAACAACCCTGCTGTTTACTCTAACAAAAATGTTTGCGATTCCCTCCAAGATTTGTGCGTAAGTATGAGCGTACACCGCGCGTGAAATATATGGCTTCGGGCGTACCGCGGCGTCGTTGCACTAACTCCGCTTGATTGGAATCTACCGCAGGGCACACCGATAAATGAGTGCTGGGGGCCAACCACAAGCTCTTATAACAGTGTTATTATTATCTTACTTTGACTTTTCCTACCATGAAGTCCTTTAAGCAAGCTTATAAGCCATTAAGGAACAATATTATTTTCTTAGCGGTTTTGGTGACGTCACCTCATAATAGTTCATTCAATTCGTACCACGACGTGACTTTTGACAGTTAGCAGTATTGTTTTTATGTCAAATTTAGCAATGATAAAAAAGTTCCATAATCTCGGCGGAAGTATTATTGTTTTGCAAATTTATATGAAATTAAACATTTTCGTGTCTTATAAAGTAAGTAAAATGTATTTATTTACCGAATAAATTGTGTATCTAAAAGTTTTCATACATTGGTATGTAATTTCTTGTTTGATTCTAGATGGCTAATGCATACGAAATATTTGAGTTTTTGGAAGCTGATGACGCAGAAGCCAAGCGTATAAAAAAACGGCGTCGTATGCAGCTACGTAAGGAATGCGACCCCTTCATTGAATTAGATCAAGCGGAGTTTGTTAAGCGTTACAGACTTACAAAAGATCTTGCACATAACCTGTGCGATGAGTTGAGGCCAATGCTGAAGAATCCTACAAAATCTACAGACTTGTCTGTAGAAACGAAGGTAAATTAAACCCTTTTTTTCTACCACTAATAACAATAAAGCAATAAGTGCTATTTACCACTTTTATGTATCTATACATACTAAGTTATATTACTTTTTTTTAGGTGTTAATTGCATTATCATTTTATGCAACTGGTTCATACCAACGTCCAGTAGGCAGTAATGAGGGTCATTTTGTGGCTCAGCAGACTGTTTCTTCGGTTATCGCACAGGTTACTGCATGTCTTAACTCACTGCAGATGAGGCGGAAATACATAAAATTTCCAATAAATGATCAAGAACGCAACAGAATTAAAATGAAGTATGTATCTTTTGTATTACATTAGGTTTAGTAACAACTAAACGTAATGTTGTTTAGCAGCAGAATGCCTATTTTGCAAAGTGATAAAAATAATTCATTAATTGCAGATTTTACACTAAGTTTCGAATTCCTGGGGTTCTTGGTTGTATAGATTGTACCCAAGTAGCTATAGTACGCCCAGTAGTACATGAGGAGCGCTACTTCTGTCGCAAGCATTACCATTCCTTGAATGTTCAATTGGTAAGTGTTAATTAAGTATCCAGTTGAAGTTAAGCCAATATTACAGTATTGAAAATAAGTAAAAAAAAAAACGAATATGTTTAAAGAAAAACAAAAAAAGATCTTTATTCACTTATTTTACATGTGAGCATGTATACTATTCTTAAGTTAAACTATAAATATGGTACTTTACAGTCTTTCCAATATTAATCTAAATATTTTCAGGTTTGTGATGCAGACATGGAAATAATAAGTGTAGATGCAAGTCATGGTGGTGCAACTCATGATTCTTTTATATGGGGTATTCATCCACTAAGATCTCACTTAGAAGATCTTAGCAACACAGAAGATACTTGGTTTCTTGGTTGGTACAATTATGTAACCTCTTTATGATCTTTGTTAAAAACTATTTTGTACTCATTTAAATTCAACTTGTAACTTTGGTCAATGATAATTTAAATTAACTTTTGTTATCAATAGGAGATTCCGGATACCCTTTGAGAAAAAGCATGATGACACCAATACTGGATGCAGCACCTGACTCACCAGAAGCACACTACACCGACTTACATGTCCATGCAAGGAACATTATAGAGCGCACTATTGGGCTTCTTAAAGCACGTTTTCGTTGCTTACTTGTTCACAGAGTCTTGCACTACTCCCCAGAAGTAGCTGGCTCTATTATAAATGCTTGTGTTATATTACACAACATTTGCAATAGGACTAACATATCTGTGGAACAATTAAACAATGAAGATTTGATTCGAGAAGCCCAATTACAGCCAGAAGGCAATGCGAGTGAACAGCCACACAGCAATAACATCGCTCTGCAGCAGGGTTTGGCTACTCGTAATTCGCTTGTTCAGCGGCTGTGGGAAAGGCGGCATTTAAGATCCTGAAACAAATATTTTATTTTTATATACCTACAAGTTTTAATTTAAATCTCAGTTTGTACAGCATTTTTTTTTACAATATCTTTTCAATAAACTTAATTGTTGTAAAATAAATAATAAGTGTAGATGCAAGTCATGGTGGTGCAACTCATGATTCTTTTATATGGGGTATTCATCCACTAAGATCTCACTTAGAAGATCTTAGCAACACAGAAGATACTTGGTTTCTTGGTTGGTACAATTATGTAACCTCTTTATGATCTTTGTTAAAAACTATTTTGTACTCATTTAAATTCAACTTGTAACTTTGGTCAATGATAATTTAAATTAACTTTTGTTATCAATAGGAGATTCCGGATACCCTTTGAGAAAAAGCATGATGACACCAATACTGGATGCAGCACCTGACTCACCAGAAGCACACTACACCGACTTACATGTCCATGCAAGGAACATTATAGAGCGCACTATTGGGCTTCTTAAAGCACGTTTTCGTTGCTTACTTGTTCACAGAGTCTTGCACTACTCCCCAGAAGTAGCTGGCTCTATTATAAATGCTTGTGTTATATTACACAACATTTGCAATAGGACTAACATATCTGTGGAACAATTAAACAATGAAGATTTGATTCGAGAAGCCCAATTACAGCCAGAAGGCAATGCGAGTGAACAGCCACACAGCAATAACATCGCTCTGCAGCAGGGTTTGGCTACTCGTAATTCGCTTGTTCAGCGGCTGTGGGAAAGGCGGCATTTAAGATCCTGAAACAAATATTTTATTTTTATATACCTACAAGTTTTAATTTAAATCTCAGTTTGTACAGCATTTTTTTTTACAATATCTTTTCAATAAACTTAATTGTTGTATTTTTTAATGTCTTCATATATACACTCAATAAAATAAAAACCAAAAATTTATGATATTAATTTACTACATCAAATCTCTCATGGTTGAACTTCCGGGTAGCAATTTATCGGGGATTTAAAAAGAAGGTAAACATATGAATAGTTTTGTACCTTTCAATCCTCGTCGCTGTATTTGCAAGTGCTGTTAAAACTTGCACCATCGTCTCCATCGCTTCGGCAATTCTCGCAGCAGCTTCAGCGTGCGTTTGTGTAGAACGGACGAGCGCACGTCTTGCAGCCTCCTGTGACATCGGCGGCTCGCGCCTTCGACGCCGTCGTTGCGGGGAGCGGGCTGCAGATGTAGTTGCAAGACGCGGGGTAGGAGTTCTGCTGGGGGACGGAGCCGTTGGATCTTGGACTGTAAGTTCCAGAGGAGGATTTTGAGGTAGTGGCTCTAAGATGGGCTCAAAAGGTTGATTTTGGGTGGAAATATGGACTGAAGTTGGATCGTGGAGAGAATGCACATTTTGTAGAATGGATTCTGAAGCCGGGGAATCTTGCACATCCACATAAAGTGTAGCATCGCCAATCTCTGGAGGCTACAAAGAGATAATTAGAAAAGTTATTTGCTTAATATTATAAATAACTACAAATTATGCTTAACTACTTATATCTTTACTTACTAGTTCCACCTGCACACCTGGCAAACCCTGGCCAATATCTTCTCCCAGTATTTGCAGAAATTTTTCCTCAATTTCAGTCAAGGGCTTCTCAGTGGAAGGCCCACCCCCAGTCCGCACATGAGAAGCCCGTAACATAGCAACCCGCTTTTTAAGTTTGGCCTTATAATCTACCCAGTACTGAAAAAGATATTGTTTTATTTAATATTAATATACTTAAGTACTTACATAATTTAAATTGATAAATTGAAAAAGGTATGGGTAAGTATTTACTTTAGTCCAGCCTGCCGAATCTTTATGTGCGCCATCACCTTGCGAGTTTAAGATTTCTGCAATCTCTGTCCACTTTCTTCTTGAGTATTCTTTGGCTTGCAGGGACCGATTGTGTGCAGTAGCGATAGATTGGTTGGCATGTAAAAATTCCCAGAGTATCTCTAGCTGCCGCCAGGAAACCCGATTAACTCTTCGGCTGCAAAATTAATAACAAAACACAAATATCAAAACGTTACTACTAATAAATAAATAAAATTGTTTTAAAACTCATTCATTGAGTAACCTTACCTTGATTCCATGTCAATTTTGTAGCACACTGTTACTCCTAGCAGAGTTTGTTGTAGCCGAGATCTTATGCAATTAAGATAAAATAACTTAAACTACTTAGAACCACTTATAAAACAAAAAAAATATTGCTGCATCTAATCCATCGAGTTTCAAATTTCGTTCGCGGTATACAGCTGATAACACATTTTGTTCCGATTCTTATAATCTACCTGTGTCGTAACAGCCGCAACTCATTTTATTTTATTTTTTCAATTGTTTTTCTCATTTTTCAAAGCAAAATCTTTTGCTATTTGTATTAATTTTATGATAATTACTATAAAAATGAGATTTAAATGCACAGTAATTTTTTAAATGTAAAAAAATATTGATATTTTTCATCAAGATCGTACTTCGTAGTTGCGATTCGGACCAACGTGTGAAAGAGACAACGCTATACAATTGATATAGCGTTGTTTCTTTTCTATTGTAGCAGGCAATAGACAAATAGTTCATTCTTTCCCAGCACTAAGCAGGAATAAAACAATATTGCACGATTTAGGTCATGGTACGAATACGAGTAATGTTATTGTAAGCTAGAAACATTACTCTCTCGAAATAAGATTGTTTTGTAAAAGATTGTGGTAGGCCTCCTGGTAGGTACTAGGGCTCTAGAGTAAAGGGATAGATGGACTGGAAGAGCCGGCTTTTGTTTTAGCCTATTCTTTTGTGGAGAGCAGATAGGGTGAGCGTAGTTTTGGGTGCAGACTTTGGTATGTCTGAAATGCAATATAATTTTTTGATTTAGTTGTTTGAGTTAACAGGTATTTAATTTCTTACTACTTTAGTAAAGTTTGTGTTTTATTAGCGATTATGTAGCTTTACCCGCGTGACATTTAAAATTATATCAAGGGAAACATTCTCCCGGGTTAAAAAGTATCTTAGGTATATCCTATTCCAGGACATGGTCTACTCGCTAAGTTTCATCCAAATCCGTTCAGCCATTACGAGGTGATGAGGTAACAAAAAAGCAAAACGAGTTACTTTCGCATTTTTGATATTAAGTATAGATATGGATTAGAAGGTGACTAAACATCAGAAAGCACTTGATATGAAACGGGATTAAGAAACTTGAACATTCCGACCAATTTTGATTGGGGTGAGTTTGGGAATTTTCTAAAGTATTTTTATTTATTTTTATTTAATATGGGTTTACTCTTGACTCTAGTCTAGGTCATAGATGACAGAGACAAAGTTGACGATGGAGTGAGCTTACCCCGAAGAACAAAAGAGTAGTTTTTAATCAAAACTTTGTTGGAGGTTTCAGTTTCTTGCACTATCTAGATTCTTCCAAATTCCTTGTAGAAACTAGAGGCCACAATTAAAGCCGTAGCCAACAAGGGCTAGATGTCGTCGCCTATACGCGTAGTCGCGAAACTTCGCAATATGTGATTATTCACTTGCGTAAATTACGACTATCTTCGGCACCGTCTTTTAAGTTAATCTCTATTATTTCAGACTAGAATTCTCCCTACAGCTTTACGTTGAATTTAAATTGCAAAAGGAAAAATACTTTGATTCATCGTTTTGCTTTTGTTTTTAGATTATCGGAGAATGATTGTTCGTAGGATAGAAGAGGGATATAAGGCGCTTAGACGTGTTATTTTAATAGTTCATAAGGTGGTTGATATAAGAAAGGAATAACATAATGTCTAAAAGATCTGGGAGACACGAGAAAGAAAAAAAACGGTTTATCTGTAGTGCTATTCTATAAAAATCGTTTCGTGAAAACTTAGACGAAGAAACAACAAGTGAGCTTTCAATCCAGCCAATCAAGGCGGGATGACACTTCACTTCAAACTTACTCCGCCGAAAATATCACGGTGAGGTCTTCACCGATTAGACTGGCAGTTACACACAGATAAAATAAAATAAAGTGACAATTGAATGAAAAAAAAAACTTAAGTAGTGTGTGCCTCACGACTGTGCCAAAAAGACAAAATTAAAAAAAAAAACGCTTTGCTTATGGGAGATAAACATAACAAATCTTCTAGAACTAAGACCCATTCATAATACTCACCCATGCTGTACCCACTTCGTAAGAACCCATGTCCTTTGAACAAACCAGTTGTGTGGCCACTGCATGACTAGTTCCTACTCCTTGTAAGCTTCTGGTTTTGTGACTATCGTCAGCTATTAGGGTTACCACTCTAGCTTCGGGATATATGTAGGTAGATTATGTATTTCAGAAACAGGGATTTTACTAGTATGGTTTCAACTCGATTTTACCCTTGGTTTAGCACCGTGGCTTCTCCCACAGGAATCGTGAGTACTTTCAGGGCTTATGGAACTAATGGACTTATATCCTATGGGATAAAGTCACGATTCCAGAAACTTTTGCTAGACCTTACGTATTTTCTCACTAAACAAATGTGTGGGATAGAGTAGTATTAGTATTTACTTTTAACATACGCATATCTGCTAGTTTGCACCGACGGCCGATTTCCAGGTATCTGGCTGAAATTTGGGCCTAGTTTATTTACTACGTGCTAAAAATGAAGGCCACAATCTGAAAGGATGCAAAACTACCCCTAACAGCTCTATGCGAATTATTGTAAACTTGCATGTCTAGCTTGACCGGGCTACTTTTTTAATATTAGTCGTCTTACTAAGCAGTACGATCGATGTAATGTCATCATGACCTCCTGTCGGTTAATGCATCATAAATCTTTTAATCAGCCATTAGGTTGAATAATATATGAAAATTGAAAGAAGATTGCGATTTAATATTGAAGATAATTGAAGCGAGACTAGACTGAGCCAAAAAATATTTCGATTAGGCGATAATTAATTTTAGTTATCTACAGTATCGAGTCTTAATCATATTATATTGGCACTTCAATAAATTGTTTTTGATGGAGGGCTAGAATCTTGCGACGGCGTCTTCAGTTTCAGGATTTATTGCCTTAAGCATTATCTACCAGTCGATCATAAGCAATGATCGGATAATCGGGCGCTAATATAGCTAAACTTCAGTTTTATTCCCACGAAAGTATAATGCGGACATGCTTTTCAGAATCTCGGATCCCAGATTCATTCGAAATTCCTGAGATTGCTAAAGATGCAAAATATAGTTAGAACTCGTTGTGAACTCTTATTATAATTTTTTATAGGTATTCTATTTGCTTTGAATAAAATAAAGATACTAAATCAAAATAACCACTGCTATAATTTCCTTAAGTTTGTTTTTACAAAATTGTTAAAAACCGGGACCCCGGGATTACTTATTTATTCAGAAAGGAATGTCCATATTATTCTTTCACGGGAAGAAGTTTAGGTATATACATATGTATGCCTCTGATTATCCGATCACTGATCATAGGTTAGGTACATACATATAAACAATATCCAAAGAAAATTTGACTAACGGTAAAAAAGAAACATTTACATTCACGACTAAAGAATTCCATTGCTTCCTTTATAATGAAACAATTTTGAATATTAGTAGCATTGTTGGGGAAGAGAAACAAGTAAGGTTCATCGCTTCTTATAACATATTCCAATTAACGTTTATCCGTTTCCGTACATTGACCATAGTAAGAAATAGTTAAGTTAGCGTGTTGAACTTTAGTTAAATTGTTTGTTTATATTTTGAACCTTGTGATTTGTAAAATCGTTTCCCGGTAAGGTATCGTGACCACCCATGAATAAAAAAAATACTAGCTTTACTTATTTCTTGCGTGATTCATATTTGTATTCAAACTGTACATACGTGTAACCGATTTATTTTATAGAAAAAGTGTTATTCTAAACAGAATTCTATTTTTTACGTAAAAAACGGTTGGGTGACGGTTATCTTATTTGTATGCATCGTGCATGTAAGGTAATAATTTCAATAAAATAATCATTAATTATTTCTTATACATTGCTTCGATATGTTCTATCTGCAGGTCATCTTCTGAACAAATAATTTAATCTTGCCATAAATTAACTATATGTTTTCTTGTTTATTACAATAAATTGTGAACTAGCTTTTGCCCGCGACTTCGTACGCGCATATTCTGTTTTTTCCCGTTCCCGTAGGAATTTTAGGAAGAGTAGGGAACCTACATGCCAAATTTCAGCTTTCTACGACAATTAGTTTCGGCTGTGCGTTGTCTATCAGTCACTCAGTCAGTAACGCAAGAGGTTATATATATTGCTCCTTATAATCAGTAAATAAATTGTACATTTTCTATGCAACCTTTAGGCTTCAGTTTCAAGAAAATTAATTGAAATTCCTATGCCTTATGCCTGCCGCAGGGTATTAATGTAGTGCCTCTGTGTACATAATCTGAATTTATCAATACAGAGTTGGTAATATTAAATTTTACTATATAGTATTTGCAATCCAGAAAAGAACCTCATCGGTAAAATATGAAATCATCAATTTTTCCTTGGATGGGATGTTCCAGACTTCCCGAATGGCATTCGCCTTCTTAGACACTTAAACGATCTGTATGGTGTCGGCGTTAAAACAATAGCACCATCCTATCACTTCCCGTGGTTGTCGTAAGAGGCGACTAAGGGACTCACCAGAGAATGGGCAGCAGCATTATCTATGCATTGCAACAGCTACTCTGCGGTCGACAACGCGCCTGTCAAGCATGGCGATTAGGGCAAATCCCTTACTTTGGGGGAGGCCTATGTCCAGCAGTAGACGTCTTTCGGCTGATATGATGATGATGACTTTCTTAGAATGGATGTCATTTTTATCAAACTTTTTTATTATAAACGATTAACAAATTTTAAGTGTTTACTTTCCTAAAAGCAAACACTACCCAAAAAGATATAATCATTAAGTTTTTCTTAAAACCATTTATTTATGACTAGCTTTTGCCCGCGACTTCGTACTTGTATATCACGTTTTATCCGATCCCATATAGTCTATAGCCGTCTTCACGAATGTGGATATCACATACAAAAATAATTGTCCAAGTCCGACTGGTAGTTCCAGAGATAAGCGTGTTGAAACAAACAAACACGCAAACAAACTCTTCAGCTTTATTATATTAATAATATAGATTACAGGAAAATAAAACGAGAGAAAGAAAAACTACGACGTCAGAACCTCACTTAAACTCAAGCATCATAACTACAACGCCTCACAACAATTTTCTGCTTTACGACCTCGGCTTGCGTTAGCCCCTTTAAAATTTCAAAGACCTGTAGTAGAACTAACAACTGGGAGAAAAAGAAAAATGAACGCAGGGGCTGTAAGAAATCCAACATGTTACTCTTTGCCGCTAAATACTTTAGTTCTACTCGACCGGTAAATATTTTATGTTCCCACCTGACTTACTGGTGCAGTTAAACCGTTTACTTTCAACAAAACAAGATTTATATCTTCTTAGGGCTGCGTTGATTTTCTTCGTAAATTATTGCTACGACAATTTATAGATCCTAGAATTCACGTGCAATGCACGTGATTTGCAACTAAGTAACATAGTCGAAAAGTCATATTATACTCGTAGTACAAGTTACAATTTACCATCAATGAACAACAGATTCAAACGCCTTTGAAAGATCTATGCGCAGTCCAATTTTTTGTTTCACGAAAAAGAACACAAGTACATTTTATTGTTCGCTACGCTTTGACAAAAGAACTTTTGAACGCTGCCTGACGCTAATTAAACGACAGAGTTGATTAATAAGTCGCTCTTAACTATTTAACAAGCGCGGACCATTGTCTTCTCATAAAAAGAGTTCTCGCAAAAAAGGACAATAAGTAGCGAAGAATTGCCGGATTAAAAGTACCGAGTCATTCATTCCAAGGTTTAATTATCCTCTGTTTAAACAAATCGCAATAAAGAGCCAGTGCCAGTGCTTCCAAGGATCCTGTAAAAAGACATCGTAAAAAATACCGGAAGCCCGATGGTAACGTCAAACAAATTCCTGGAATAGTCCACCGCTTTCTGCTTGTGTTAGTTGGAGAATCCTATTCACGGATGTCCGTTAAAACGTTTCAGGTCCCACTCTTCTTATTCGATTTTGTACTTTGGTGTTACAAAAATAGAATCCAAGATAGAATGATGATCTGTCAGATACAAAAACGTTTAGACCTGTACGTGAAGTCCATCGTACGTGTGTGGTAGATAGTGTAGGGATATTTGAGTGAACATTTGCAAAGACGCGAACGATGCGACGATATAGCCGGTACCACTTCCGGATGGAAATGCGTTTTCAATGGACTAGTAGCGTCGTTTGTACGATCTAAAGTTACATTTACGTTCAGAGCACTTTTCGTTTTTATGTATTTCGGCTTTAGCTGTTTGCGTTCTTTCAAGGTGGTTTTAAATTAGGAGTTGTGTTCATGTTCATTGTATGAGGATTGTCGTTTTATTTGCCTTTCTTGTTTGTTTTCTTCGTCTGAGACAAGGAGAGCATTGTAGTATATTTTTAGTAGGTAGGTAAACATGTACCTAAGAGTAGACTTTTTTAAAGGATAAATTTTACATAAACTGAAAAATAAATCATTCGGGTATACGGGAGGGTAATAAAAAAATAACCTATACATCATCTGCCTATACCTCATCATCTGCCTAGTCTTCTCCCAACTATATTGGGGTCGGCTTCCAGTCAAACCGGATTCAGCTACGGTAACGGTACTCCTTGGCAAGACTGGTGTCAATTTTTCTGGTTTCTGACTATCCGTAACGACGCCAAAGATCTACAAATGTTTAGATGGTCACCCATCCACAGAACAACCTCAGCAAGCGTTGCTTAACCTTGAAGATCGACCTGTGCTGCTACTATTATTTAGCCACCTCCTGAAACACCTAATTAATCAAAAATAAGAATAAAAACTTCCCACAAAGTATAACATTAAACCAACACAATTAAAATAAACAGAACCGCAAATAAACATAAATTGCTCCAACAAACTGGCAATACAGGCACTTGTTTAAGCGCAGGCAAATTACGACACATTTAAACCGTCTGCCAATAATAGGCTCACGTCTGACCTAATGAAGGGCAACTATCCTTAAAAGTAGTGCCGCCAGCAAAAACAGGCAACCAAGCACGTTAAGTTGCTCGGACCGGGTATCAAGTAGCTGCTAGACAAATAATTGCTCATCGATTGACCACAACAGATGTAGAAGATCTAGAAAGAGTAATATGTAAAACTATAGTATTTCTAAAACTAGTGGTTGCAAAGGATTTCAAGAAGGATTTAAATGTCAATAAAGACATCAATAATAAAAAAGTAGTAAACAGAATTTAGTCGCAAGCTTTGAAAATATAAACATATGTACAGGTCTAAGGAATGGTGCTAATTTTAGAAAACACGGATTGAATTCACCACATTGTTGCTCTGAAGCTGTGCCTGTTTCACACGGTCCAATTTTGTTCATGTCAGTACACACGTCTCGGTCTGTGCATTTCCAAAGGCGAGGAAGTGTCAAGTGAGGAATTTAAAGAATTTTCGGTAGTACAGCCAAAGAGAGCAACGTAAATAACATCGGCAGAATTATTGTTTTTGGACCTGATTCAAAATTGAAACACAAGTAAAACGTATAGTAGTAGCATTTCCCATGCTTGGAGATGACAAAAATTTCATTGTCAGACTGAATAAATTTCTCAACGAAAAAAACTGTCATTTTTCCGTTCAGATGCCATCGCCTGTTTCTTTAGTTCTCTGTAATGATAGAGGAAATGCGTTAATTGTTTGCAGCCAACTGTACGATTATTACGAGCGAGGTGTATCGGCATGTTAGTTACTCGGAGCGTCTCTTTGTGTTCGCCGCTCATTCAGCAGCGTGTCGTTTAATGCCTATTCATTAGATGCTTCGGTAATTGTCTCTTGTTTATGTATCCAATGTTTATCTTAGAAGCTCCCATCTTTTTGTACTGAGTTACGTGCCTCGCGTTGAAATTGTTATGCTAATAATTATTGTACGGATATTTAAATGAATTCTGTTGAAAATTATGTTTGTTTTTGTTACTGTTTGTGAATGATAGATGGCATATTATTATAATGATTTCAGTTCAAACTATTTTAAGTTGCTTGGATTTAGGTAATTGGAAGATATGTTTTATGCCCAGTTATGCCATAACCGTGCAATGCTTACTTTCAACCCATATCAAGTTTTTATAATAAAAATATTCAGAACTGAAGAGATGAATATAGTCTTTAGCCCAACTTCATATTTCATGCACTACAACTTTATATAACGTAACTTAAAGGACACGTCCATTAATAATTTTCAGAAAAAGAGATTCTTTTTTGCAAATCTGTTTGCATATTCCTTTCAGCGTTGGAGGACAAGTGACGTGGATCGTCCACCGCGACCCCTCCCCATGGGAAATCTTCACAAAAAGGTTCCACGGACAAACAATGGAGACGACCAGTCTGTTTGAATTTAAGAGTACCGCCAGATCGACGCTAAAATATTGCGGTTCCTATGCTTGTTTGATTTTAATCTCATTAGTTCTCTATTAGTTCGCTCAGGTTTGGATTGACTTAGTAAATATTTTAGGTTAGGGTTGTGGGCATTTTCTTTGTAATATATTTTATATTTCAGTTTATCTGCCAGAATATAAAGCACAGTATTTAAAATCTCAATTGTTAATATGTGTTGTAAACAATTCGTGCGAATTGAACGATATTTATTTCCATGTTATTGTTAATTTCAATAAACCTTCGAAAAGTGTGTTCATTGCGTGTGACTTTCCTGGAACCATACAAGGAACATTTTTTGCGAGCTCACACTCGATATAATGTAAAATTATTTCATCTTGCCCAATTTCATGTCAATTAGTCTCACGAATTTCATTTCTGTAAAGCTCAATGGAAACAAAAAAACGTCGATGCGATCCCGAACGACTTCGTCTGAAGCATCTTTTACATTTTGAATTCGCTGAATTGCCGCCAGTGACTACGTCGTCTGAATGGATAAGAAATTCCAAATTATACGAAGTTTTGCATTTAGGTAAGCCGGGATAAGATTTATTTTATAAAACATTATTTAGTATTACGGACAAATTTATGTTAACTATAATGCGTCTATAAGCGTTGTTAATGTTATAGTGTGATTAATAAAAAACTATTGATAATTAACGAACATTATTAATAATAAACGAAAGTCGAGGTAAAAGTAGGAAATTTATCGGGGATTATTAATAATGTAACGTAAGTTCAGATAAATGTAATAAATTTTGAAAATAACATACGCTAAACGTCTTTCTGAAATGGAAGATCTACTTATTACCAAAACCAGTTATCATAAACCTGATGTATGGGGAAGGGAAGATACCCCAAGGCCCGGTCGCTTTGCGGGGCTCCCATTTCTAGGTGGTTTCAAAAATAACCACGAAGGTGATGGCGGGGTCATTCAGACCCCGCCGCAAATCTCCTTCAAACTTAACCTGTCCCGAGTCGGTGTACCCTAAGTCCAACTACTTAACAAATAATTTCGAGTTTTATTTTATTACTTGTACCGACGAGAGTAGTGAGTTTTATTAATAACTAGTTGCCGCCCGCGGCTCCGCCCGCGTGATTGTCTAAAATTATCCCAAGGGAACATATTTCCGGGATAAAAAGTATCCTATGTGCTATTCCAGACTATAAACTACCACTGTGCCAAATTTCATCAAAATCCATTCAGTAGTTTTTTTCTTAGAAAGAGTAACAAACGTCCATCCATCCTCACAAACTTTCGCATTTATAGTATTAGTAGGATTCAATTTATCATGCGGTTTTTCAATTAATCGCTTTTACCGTAACATTAACATAAAGAAGTGATTTTAAAGGTAATCGGGTTACCATATACTACGTATTTATAAAAGTTCGCGGAAGCACTAACGTTGCTTTTAAGAGATTGTGTTTGAACAAGTAAATTTAATACAAGGTAAAACAAGCTACAATGATATTGGGGATTAATTGGTTTACAAAAGATAGACTACGTTGTTAAAAGATAACGGCATAAAATACAGAAAAAGAAATAACTTGATTAACAATCTCACTGGAAACTGTATGATTAGATAAAACTTTATTCCGTCAACCGTACTCAAAATTATATCTGTCTCAGACGAAGAAAAACTTCCCCTGAATAAAATGAAGACCAAAACAACTTTGATTCTAAGCGAAAAAGAGTTGATAAAACTTGTTATAAAATGATCATTGAATCTCGTTCATTCAAATTAAAGAGTTTCAATTTAATCACGACAAGACATTAACAAACTGAAAGGAAAAGTAAACAAGAAGACTTAAAAGTCTGTAACTCAGATTTGTCGCAGGTAGGGACTCAAGAGCTGGTGAGTTCGGATAAGAAAGTTCTCAACTAGGCGGATTTTATAAGATTTCAAATACAAACTTCTTCGAGAGTTTGTGAAAATATCAGCTGAAATTATTTGAGTGTGGAATCGGGTTAGAACGAAAACATAAGAATCCATTACGAAGTTTCCTTGACGATTTTGATACAATGTTTTTTGGCAGGAATTGCCCTTTGTTTGTTGAAAAGACTTTTTTGATTATATTTTTTGAGTAGGCAGATTTTGAAAAGAAGTTAGGAAGGTAGGACTAGGACCTTTATCTGGGGGCCTTACTATAACTTCCTAAAACCATCATGATGCCGTTGTTAGAGAGAGACGGAGTAAGAGAGAACGAATAGCATTATTCCTTTCCACGAAGGAATCTTGACGACTTCGTAGTACGGGCCAGAGCCTGCCAGGGTTGCGGCATTTGTTAGAAAGAGTTACCCTGGAACCCTGGAACGCAAAGGGCTTTAGAAGGAACACGGATGGGTTTAGTCAGTAAGAGTTTGATACGCCCTTCCGCTCCACCCAGAGTGGAAGAAGTCATTTGATGATTTCCCATCCAAAAACAAAAAAGTACGGCCCCAGAGCACAAATCGTGTTGTATGATAAAACGCGTATGTATACATATATTTAAGAATCCAAATAAAGCTCGACGACATTATTTTACAATTTACGCTTCGATACAGTATTTTTTTATAAATTTCTCAATTTTGATAATCACATTGGACTGACGGGTGCCCGTTTGAAAATTCATGTTCATTTTTGCGATTAAAAACGCTTGTAAACATTTACCATAAGCGCCTAATGAAGCAATCATAATTAGTGAGTATTATATTTCGAATTCACATCGATTGTAGACTAGAATATTAAATTGTTTCATTGGTTAGTCGTTATCGTTAAGCGTATGGCAAGTGTGATAAATAACATTAAACACTAGAGGGCCTGCCACGAATATTTTTGACGTATAGTATAGTAACGTAAAATATATATAACTATTATACTCGTTTCGCACATAATATTTATTTAAATTGGATACTATATTCATATTTTTGTATGATATGTATTTTGTATGTGTGTCGCATAAAATTTAACCAAAATAATATAGGGTTGTAGTTTATTATATTCAAAAATCACTTACGTTAACGATACTGTTACGTTACTTTACGTCAAAACATTCATGCCCTTTGATCAAATCTTCTAGCTACCTATTCTATTGCAGTAGGTAGATAGACTTGAAGTTTATTACCTATTCTCTTCAATTAGAATTTCAATATTTTTTCTTTTGGTGTTGACATTCATACTATTATATATGGTATAGATGCCTTTAATACTATTATAAGTTTTTTAATTTTTATGTAGGCAGTAAAAACCCATATTTGACAGCATTTGTATATGGGAAACCGCCATTTTATGTTTTACATAAAAGTTCTATCGAAAAATCAGCCATAATTAAAATAAATGATTTGACATTGAGACAACATCTAAACATGGCTAAAATCACGCTCATAATCGACACAATTAATAACACAAGTTCTTTTTTTTTAGATAAAACAAAAGCCGTTTGAGATACTTTTAAAAATCGAACGTAAAATGTACAACTAGCAACAGAATGTGTAAAACATGGCCGGGACTAGTGTAGTAAACTAGTAAATGACACAGCTCACCTAATAGACTGGTGGGTGAGCAAGGATGGTGATTAGGGCAATTTCGCCGAACGAGCAGTCGTTGTGCTCGATTGTGAAGAACGTGATTTCAAGCAGTGCATTTGGCACTAATTGTAACTGCTGACTCGTGATAGCGTGTGATAGTTTGAAATATAGATAATGTGACCTCTTCCTTAAAAATTGTGTTATTAAGTTTACGTCTGATTAAAGCTTACCATAAAGTCATTAAATGGATGCTCATTTAATGACTTTAAAAGTTTGTTTAAACCAAGTGCCAGTTTCGTAAAGAATATATTGGAGTGAACAATGTGTTCAACCACACTTTAATGACAAAGCATGATAGATTTTAGGCTAAAGTAGAATTGACAAACACTCAACTACAATAAATACAAAAGCTAGGTCATTCAACCCTTAATCAAAGAAGAAACCTAGACACAGTTCATAAAGGTTAGTTTAGTTGAGTAAGTAAATTAACAGAATTATTCAAGCCAATCATAGTTTTACAAAGACTTCTTAATGAAGCATCAGATTCATTCTATAAAACATTTCACTACTCCTTTAAATTCCCCTCATCAAAAATTCAATTAGCCGGTACCAAGTTTAATACAAATTGATTACACTGTATATAGAACAATGCGAGTTCGTTTGCCCCTGTAAATCCAGTTTCTAAATAAATGGCAATCAGTGTGTTTGTTGAACATTTCGTTATAAATAGATCGACGGGTATCTACGTTTAAATAAAATCACAAAGGGTTCCGTAGACCGGAAAATTCGGATGTGTAGTTTTACATGCGGGCGGGACAAACATACATGTGTACCTATATCGTTAATTGTAGACTTAGGAAACTCAATCGGAGTTGTAAGTAAACAGTTTCAAGTCATGTCGGATACTGGTTGTAAGGCGTTAGTAGTGCAAACAAATGTTTTATTCACTTGCAGGATGTATTAGGGTTAGTTGAAGTATTAGTTTAGGTGTCGTTCTAAAGGGTTGTTCCTGAACATGCTCATATCTTTCATTGTACTTACCTATGTAACGTCTTGCTTTATTCACGAAAGGCAAGCTTATTTATTGATTTAGACTCCATTCACATACGTAGGTACTAAGGCAGAGTTAATGGCCTAAGCATTTTCTAGCAGTCAACCAAGGGTAGTGAAGAGATACTAATGCAGGTGCATTGTATATTTCCAGGGTTGCGGAATTTATCCAGGGCTGCCGAATATAGAGATTTCCCATCCTTAAAAAAAGGTGCATTGTATATTTGCATGTTTGTACTTCTTGAAAAAAAAAAAGTTTTTTTTAATATCTCACTTATATTTTTATAATGCCACTAATACATTATTTTCTTAACGAATATGAAGGTAAAATAAATACCAGTTATGACGTAAGTTCATTGGATAATCATGTAACATTCTGTCCAAAAACATCGAAACTCTAAAATTAAACAACACCCATCAAGGAAGTCGTAACTGCAAAATAGAAAATTCGTTGCCGTCTGCTACAGTTATTTCTAAAGGCTATAAAACCAGTCCATCGTTCGTAGGGGGCATAATAAACAAACACGGACAGATACGGGTGGTCGGATACAAAACATTGTGCGTGCGATTTGTTGACACACCCCCCGTACCGCAACCCCCCCGGTCATTCCGTGTGGTGTGCACTTGGTACAGGTGAATGGACAAATATTGGAGTGATATGAATGGAGGAGGGAGAAAGTGCATTTACTTTCGTCTTGTTTGAGTCGCGTATGTGAAGGATTATTGGTGAAGTTGACGCTTCCAGTTCCCCTTATTGCTGCTAGTAGGGGAATACGCTTGTGGGCAGCTCTAATATTATATATATACAGAATATAGTGCTTTACTTATGGATTACAGGAAAACCTATAAGAAGTCGTGTGATTTTAAATTGACATGTTAATAAAAAAATACAACCGACTCCCAAATAAAAACACTACAAATTATAAAAAAAAACTTTAATTTTGGAATTCGGTGTTTGTGGTATTGTTTCTTTTATTTTTGACACCGACGACTTCTTAGTGGTGATACTACACAACTAAAGTGACATTAAATACAAAGGTAATGAGTCAGTCTACACATTTGGTTTATTTTCCGTTAAGGAGTTACTTTGTGTCCAAGTCCAGATCAGCTCATGGTTAAATATCTACTTTGCTTTGGGATTAACATAAACCTAACAATATCTCACTTTATATTTCCTAGTTTTTATTGATTTTAATTTGAGAAGATGTGTATCTTCGTAGTTCGATGTCAAATGCAAATGAAATATAGCTGTAACTAAGCCCAACGCAAACATAATCACACATAAATAGATAAGCCTAAAAACATGAAAATTGAACCTTATTGGTGAGGTAAAAGTGTACCACGGTGACCTGCGTACCCCTTCACAGCGTATCGGGGTAATGTTATGTTATGAACTGGTGTAAACAATAAACAGACATGCGATTTCAGTAATCGCGGTCTATTTGCTATCATTTATTGAAGAATTCCCTTGCCTTTCTCCGAAGTTCTTCATCAGCCCTTCACCAAATTGAAATGGAACCACTCCAAAAAATATTCTACCAAAAATACCCAAATCGTTTTAAGTGTGCATATAAAATTTAAAGAGTTCTCTCGATTTCTCCAGGATCCCATCATCAAATCCTGACCCGTGACCGTTGGGACCACCTGGCAAGTCCACCCTTTCAAACAAAAATAAAATCAAAATTCCGACAAATTGGAGAAACTCCTCGTTTTTTGAAGTCGGCTAAAAATGGTGATTCGTTCGGAACCTTGGGGGTTTCGAACGAATCATCATTTTTGCGCGCGATTTCGACTCGCACTTGCCTGTTTTTTTTTAAATTATAAATAAATAATAAACAATAACAATAAACAATATTTATATAACAATAAATAAAATCACACTCCAAGCACTGCCTACTATGACGTGCTAATGCCATTATGTTTCCGTTGTCAGAGAGAGACGGAGAAATAAAGGACTTACAGCACTATCCCTTTTTCGCAACGGATTCATTATGGTGATGACACGTCATAGCAGGGCTGATCCGCTTTTGGTAATTGATTGATTCTTAGAATATTTTATACGTTACTTTTTGTCCAGAAAACAGCAGGAAACGACTGTCTACTCCTGTAAGATGATATACCACGGGAACGAAGCCGCGGGAAAGAGCTAGTTTAAATTAAAATGTAGCGATTATAACAGTTTCTTGAATAGTTTTGACTCTGACGTTCTGTCGTTTGCTGTTTAACTTGTGGCCTAGGTTCTCAGTGGTTATGGGGGATAGTCAGGACAAGTATATGATTTGAGGAGAAAGTGCATTACTACAGTCCCCTTTACATTTAGTCAAATATGGTAACTGAACTGGAGAACTAGTTGTAATCTCTTGTCAGTGGGCCTCAAGGGAGCAAGGGGAGAAATATTTAAAAAATAATAGATGTGATTTGACTTGAAGTAGTTAAAGGGTGTAAATAACTGAGTCTTTGCAATGGCTGACTAGTTAAAATAATCAAACTTCAAAAGTTAAGGATGAAACAAAAAACAAAAGTAATTTACTAAAATGAGGCTGAGGGACAGACATTTTTTAACATCAAAGTTATAAGTCAGGTGCTGGTTTTAAATTCGTCCGTTGGATGACAACTGGAACTACTTCATTGATTTTGCTTTGCAACGAAATAACTCAGAAACACAGATCCGTAATATTTGTAACAAAACCTGTCGTATGTGTGCACATTTATTTAACACGCGGAAATCATTAATTTTACAATTTATTTATTTATTTATACTTACAACCACTTACCACTTTATTGTACACCAAATTAAAAATGCTAATAGAAATCTTAAACTAAAATAACAATTGGCGGCCTTGTCTATCACACAGGCAACCTGGAATTGATTATAGATAACCTGTAAACGAAATGGGATTGCTCTTGGTTTAAATATAAAGTTAACATCGACAAAAAGACACATAAATAAAGAAACACAAAATACTAATGTAGATGTATAATACTAATGTAGATAAATACATAAGTAAGAAAATTTGTAACAATTTTTAAAATTACATCAAGAAAGGAATCAGAGTGACAAGTAGTGTTCCTTAACAAGTCGTTCAAAAACAGGGAGTGATTATGCGCGTTTAATTGACACTGGTAATGTATTCCATAAACGAGAGGCCTGGACTGTAAAGAACTTATCTAAGAATGTAGTGGAATGCATTGGCATTTTTATTCTCAAGTTATCTGATGACCTGAGAAATTTTGTGTGAGAGTCGCAAAGAAACTGAAACCAATTCTTTAGATAAAGAGGAGTTGAATAGGAAAAGACCACATTATACAAGAGGGAAAGAATATGAGCATTCCGGCTGAGTGGAATTGGCAACCACTTAAGTTTGACACGGAATTCGGGAACGTGGTCATATTTGCGCAAACTAAATATGCAAAAGTTTTGAAGGCGCTCAAGTTTATCGAGTTGCACTTCAGTGAGGTCAAGATAGCTGACATCAGCATAATCAATGATGGGTAGCAGAAGAGATTGTGCAAGAGCAATTTTGATGGCAGTTGGTAGAAAATTTTGCAGTCTTCGCAAAGATGCAGCAGATGCGAATAGCTTGCGGCTAACTTCCTGTAGCTGGGCAGTCCAAGAGAAGATCTTGTCAATAAAAATCCCCAAGTTCTTAACTTTCTCACTATATGGAATAGCTGAGTAGTCAGAAGAAACTTGGGGAAGAGTCGTCCAGTCGATCCTTGAGATCGTCCTTGAACTGCCCACCACTGCTACCTGTGTCTTAATGGGGTTCACCATAAGTTCATACCTCTTGATCCAGTCGCATATACGGGCCAGATCAAGGTTTAGGGTTAAGATAGCCTCGGACAGATTTCCAAGAGCAGCTCGTGTGTAAATTTGAAGATCATCTGCATAAAGGAAGACATTAATTCGTTTGAGATTGAGATAATAAGCACTGCGAAAAGTAAAGGAAATTACAACTTAATTCTACAATTACAATTATATTCTAACACAAAATGTATTTATTTATTACACACAATGTACACACAGTTACAACTAAACTTTGTGGAGTACATTACCCTGTTAGGGCGCAAGCAATTAACTTATAGATAAATTGTATGACGACCGAAAAAAAGATGGCGAAAGGCTAGCCTGTTTTTTTAATAAAGCAAGAGAACTTTTTTTTTATGAGGCTTCTCGCAGTTCCACCTATAAGGTTGTCGACTGCTTAACCGGGCTTGCCTGTGGTGGCCTTAATATAATATTAAAAGGCAAGAGAACTATGATTATCAAAAAGTATATTGCACTTGGATCTACATACAACTTGTAACAGAATAAACGCAATACCTGAAATGGGGTTATTGTTCTCATCATTATGAACAACTTTTATTATGGGACCAAGCCAGAAATCATAAAAAAAAATCAGCTGTTCAGTACATTTTGTCGAGTTATGCGCACAAAAATGTATGGGGCAGTCGATTTTATTTCGCTATTTCATTCAGAGTTGGTCCAATAATGAAAGTTGTTCATACTGATGAGTACAATGACCACTTTTCAGGTATTGCGTTTATTCTGTTACACGTTGTATAGAGCAAGAGAACTATATGTAACTGTATATGAAAATGTATGTTGCACTTTCTTGGATCTATATGCCAGCTGACACACAAATTCACTTAAACAATATTACATAATTATGTTAAATGCCGCATGATTGATTTATAACGTGCTGACAGACAGCTCGCATTGAACATGAGAAGTGACGTCACAATGTCACTGTCAAAACAATTCATTAGCCGTTTGTATTCTCACTCGAATATAAACAACCTATAGCGCGTAAACAGCGTGTCGTTCGTACATCGTAAAAGGCGTTTGCGTAAAATAGGTTACCCAATGCTTGTGGGCGATGAGTTTGCAACTTGCCATTATACTCTCTTCGCTTTAAAGTGCCGCTCTCCATGACATCCAAGCAATTATTAACCCTTGTAAGGAAAGCTTAAGCGGTACAAGTTATTGATAATTAGGGTCACACGAGAATAAGGTTTGGGTGTTTATTACGCGTAAAAGGTCGTTCTGCCGCAGAAACAAGGATGAGCCCCCTTAAGGAAAAATTTACCACATGTTTCGCATGATGGCAGTCCTGAAATTGTGTTTATTATGGTATTACGTTGTGAGGAAAAAGTTCGAGGTAAACTGTAGTAATATTGTTAATAAATAATTATGCTTGCTAATTTTCTCTCGCTGCTCAAAAATGATAATTACCTCGATACAAGGGGAGCGGTAGAAAAAATAAAAATGAATTTTTAATGAAGCGCGCCGCGGTACGTTAAAATTTCCATTTTGATCAAGAAATTAAAGGAAAACACGGAACATTGTCGTATTTGTATATTTTTGCGCACGTACGAGCTGCTAAGTTTGGGGGTAAAAGGGTTTTCAGGATGCGTGCAAACGACAAGCTCGCTGACTTTTGTGATTGTGGGGTACCGTGGTGCATTTCAAACAGTGAAAATGTAGCTGAGTATCAGATTGCATGCGGTTAGCGCTACCGTGTTTAGTCCAGTACTGGCGGCTTGCAAACGAAACATTCGTATCTACCTACAGTGCGGGTTGAGAGATTATCATGCAGTACAACCGGGAATCGGCGTGTAAGCTACCAGCTATAACAAACACCACTGAATGCTTTGCTTAGCTCTAGTTAGTGGTCTGAGGCCAGTTTATATAGGTACAGTTACCGGGTCGGAAACAATATTAGGGTTATTAGCAATTATAATTATAGGATTTATTCCTATTAAATTAATAACTTTTCCATAAGTTTTGCTACGCGTATATAAAAGGCTCTGCCCTGACTTATGGATCAACGCACAGCCTAAACCACTGGTCCTAGGGACTTATTTTTGAAAGTTCGTCTCCCAAGGGGTGGAATAAGGGGTAAAAGTTTGTATGAAAAATCTTATTCTTTGGGCCTTATACTTGAAACTTGGTACGAATATTGGCAAAGTAAATAATGTAAATCGTCATTTTTTGTTTTTCACAACTACCCCCAAAAGACGATTTAGGTGGTTTTAAAGTTCATCATCATCATCATATCAGCTGAAAGACGTCCACTGCTGGACACAGGCCTCCACCAAAACCTAAAAACCAAACCTCCTCTGGGTTTGCCATTATCACCACGCTTGGCAGGCGGTTTGCTGATCGCAGTGTAGCTGTTGCAATGCACAGAAGCACAGAGAATGCTGCTGCTTATTCTCTGGTGAGCCAATTAGTTGCCTCTTACGACACCCACGACGTAAATAATAAATGTAGTCATTATGAACTCATAATGACTACACTTATTATTAAACTTATATTTGAAAAGCGTAACTATGGAGTTTCTTGTCCGTTCTTCTCCATAAGAATCTACTTTTTGCTAATGGACAACTAGAGTCACTTATATTTTAATTTTAAACTGTAAATTTGTGCCTTTTAATGGTCTAGTTGAAATAAATAAATTGACTTTGACTTGACTTTGACTTTGCAGAGATCGGAATAGGTAGACTATATTTACCTAATGTTCATGGAAGTAAGGAACAGTTGATAATAGCTCCTGTGAAATCCCGGTATCATAAATGGATGATGACAATTAAAACCCGGGATTATAAAAACATGAACTGGACTTAGAGTATAGTTACAAATGATTGATTTGAAGAATCAAAAGAAGAAAGACTTGTGCGAAAACAAAGCTATTTAATGTAACTGTTTTAGTAGGTTCCCGGGATACAATCGTCATGTTTATGATTCCGGGATTTCAGAGGAGGTATTATCAACTCTATGTTACTTCCACGAACATAAGGTAAATACAGTCTACCTATTCCGATCTCGGACTCCCTCAGGAAAAAGTCCATTACCGATACTCTGATTAATTCTTATTCTGTACCTAATTGGTATTTTCTTTAGTAAAACACATTATTTTTGTAAAATTATAGGAAAAGCAGTCTATTAAAAAATGGGATGTTACGGGAAATTATAAAATGAACGTAATTTTTTTTATGTATAAAGAAATTATGATTCTCTGTACTCGGGGGTATTAACGAGGGTCGTAATTTTGAATTTTATAAATGTTATACTAACAAACGTTTTAATGCGCGATTAATTTTTAAACGTACTTACATAATACGTAGGTACGTAAATTAAATTTGGGCTTACAGGGATGTCTTTTTATAAATTACTAAATAAAACCGGCCAGCGAAATATGTATTGCGTAGATTTAAGTCACCCAAATCTGCTGGCTTTAGCAAGTAACTTTATTTTGAATTTGTATAAATTAACTTTGAAAAAAATACATAAAATTCTTAAAAAAGACTGACTACAAAAACCCTTTCTTAAGGGCACCGACCTACGAGCTACGAACTTAACCAAAGTCATTTGCAATTAGTCTGATTGGCTTGAAGACTAAAAGATTAATTAAAACCTGAAGATTTTATTAATGTTATTTGAATATTTTACTATTTATAATCACTAATTTAAGACACTGCAATATCGGGGTACTTGAGAATCGAGATAAATTCCAATCAAACTAAAATCTTAAATCATGCGAGTTTTCATACGAGAGTCACTTGTTTTAATTTATTCCATTAATTTCATGTAACCTTTTTGCTTTTCAACCCCCAAATTGGATGAAAGTTAACATAATATTGTTGCCCTGTAATATCGCGTGAACAAACATTGTTAATGGGTTGATGATGTAAAAATATTTACTTTGTACTCATGATACGGAAATTAGGTTCAATATATTTTTTACTTCACGTTTTATAGCGCGATAAAGTAATCACGCAAACCTTTGGGAGCTAGCTAAATAATCAATCTAAAAGCTTTTAAATGGAATAAGAATTTAATTAGCAAAAGAAGAGACTTAAATATTTGCAAATGAAAATTATTGTTTTGAAAACATAAGTCTGGGGGTTATTTTAGTAGAAAACGAAATACCTTTAAGATGTCATTATTTAAAAAATCATATGTTTGTAACTCAATCACGTCAGAACGGCAGAACAGATCTTGACAAAATTTAGCACAGAGATAGATTATAGTCTAGAAAAACACATAGGATTTTTTATCCTTTTTAGTTCCGGGAGTATGTTCCCTTGGGATATTTTTCGACATTTACGCAGGCGGAGTCGCGGGCAGCAGCTAGTAAATAAAAAGAACAAAAGAGAAGTGTTCTGGAATTTTAATCGCTGTTTTGAATACCTTTAAGTACCTATAGGTACCGACTTAAAAAAAAATATTATGTGTTTTGATATCTTTGACCGATCTCATGCATAAAACTCCGATCAATTCCAAAGCTTCCCCGCTGCACCCCTGTACAATCAATCCAAATAGATAACAAGGCTTACACACCAGGCGGGTGAAAACTCTATTTCCCATCAACCAATAAATACTTAGATAAAGTCACATTTACAGCTCCATGATTGGTCCATGACAATGATTACTGTTCGGTAATCTGAAGCGAACGCATCGGATTTCGTATCACGTCGTGTTGATTGTCGGACGACAAACCGGGGCCGGCGGCGTTCCAATTACCAGCGACATAGGAACCCTGGCTACCAATACCCTATACATAGATTAAATTAATTATTGATTGCAGATAGTTGCAGTGAATACGATTTTATTGGAATTTTCCGTGCTGTAAAATCTATGGCTTTGTAAACGCAAAACCACTCAAGAATATTCAGCTGATGATTTGAGGAACCGTTATGGAAAAGACAGTATAGAAAAACGTGTTTACCAATTGCTGTTTACTTTTCAACACAAACATTTCAGCAATTCACAATCCTGTAGTTGAATACTCGCTTGTTTATGTTCCAACATTCAGAGTTGTTTACCTAATCTCGCCAAAACAACACGACCGGGAAAGCCCGCACGTCCCAACGCTATAAAATTACAAGCGTCGATTCTTTTCCCGTCATTGATCTATGACATTTCCCGCAAAACCCCCAGTCTCTCACTTATCAGGACTCACGAGCTAATACCGAGAGAAGGGCGCCGCCCAATCTGCCTTGCCGCTTATCTCAATTTAATGGCTTCCGTATTAATACCGCCTTTGTCTAATTTGAGGATGCTTCGCCTTGGCCATTGTTTAATCGACCGGTAAAAATGTATGCCTTTCGGTATCAACATTATCTTTCCATGTTTGGTTTGTTCTGTCAAATGTTTTGTGTTTACGAGGCCATATATGTGAAACATGCTCGTTTATTTTCTGTTGAGGAGCTTTGTTGAAAACGCTTCGTGTTCCAAATATAATTATGTTGTTCCACAGATAAAATAGTTCTTATTTCGGGGAATTTGTTAACTAGAGAGGGATTGGAAAACTGAAAGCTTTATTTCAAGTGAGTTGTCGAAGTACAAAGCATGTCTAAAAATATAGAATAGACGTCGGTAATGAAAGAAATAAAGGTATTTTTTTTAAGGTTGTCTGGATATGTCCCGGGCAACACAACAACTTCTCATACAAAAACTTAATAAATAATCAGAAGCACTAGAGTTGGCTCATTTGAAACGATATCACGTTTACCCTCAAATCGAAAGAACGATATAATCCCAACCGTTTCCGCCACTGCCTCGGCTGCGACAGAAAAATTGTGAGTCAAAGCCATTGTTTCCAATATCGACGAAGGGAGGAAAAGTTTTATTGGGCACAAAGTGGGTATTATTCACGGGTCGAACGCAATCAACCACGGACGGCGAAAGGAAGGACGCCGGACGCGACGCCTCTGAATGCAAAGATATTTTTTGCCAAATGCGGGTCATTTTCAAAGGGTTCTTCTTATGAGGGAAAAATCGACAGACCCTTTTCGATTACCGGAGTCATGGATCAAAAACCGAGCCGCAATTAAGAGAGATTATTTCTTTTTCAATACACAACGGCCTCCTTTGTGTCTCTTCTTTTTTGTGAACATCATTTAAAGGCTCGCAATTTCGTGGAAACTATTTGAACGTTACCTACTTGGTACTAAATTTCTTACGGGCACGTCGTAATCAAAAGGAAAATAATTTTCTTCAAAGAAAAGAAAATGTTTGACTTTTCTAATAAATATAATTTGTAAATTCTCTGGAACTCGTTTTGAGTTTTCAACGGTTAATCAAAGGGTTTTAAAATGAGAAGCCTGACGAATTTTCAAGTAACGGTTTCCAAGAAATCTATATTGATGTATTTTGTTAAACAAGTGCTTGAACAAAATGTTGAATGATGTCAAGTGGCCTCTATTTGTTTAAGTAAGTACGAGTAGGTTGATATTGTTATTTTGAACCATTATCTTTGTAAGCGGCTCGAAACAATAGGGATGTTGCCTGGGTTAAAAAAATATGATTCTATTTAGTCCGTCCGTTAATTATCGAAAAATATTGGAGATCAATTTTTTATTTTATCAAATCAATAAAAAAATACGAGGATAAAACGCATCAAAGATAAGGTAAGTGGGGGTTTGTAACGTCACTTTCCAGTAAAAGTGTACTGAAATGTAACGTCACACACATTTTCAACGCACTATATCGTCTTAATTTTTTGTTTACGTGACAAAATAAAAAAATCGTGACCAATATTTTTTGGAAATTTATCTGACGGACTAATTAGATTTTTTTTATTCAAATACCCTATTTCGATACAATGCGTGCACCGTTTGTAAGCAGGACACTATAAGAGAAATTCCCATAATGTTTTTCAAAGACCACATGGACAAAGGCGTCTAACCAAAACGTTCGCATAACTCCTTATAACGATCGTCTACTATTCTGCAGCCATACCGCTTATTGCTTGCAGAGCCAATATTTTCAAGCCTCGGGACCGCAACGCGTTTAGAATCTAAATGATTTTCCGAGTTAGCCAATAGCCAAATAGCACAAAATATTGTTTTTTTTTTCAATAACTTTGTCTATTAGGTGTGAAGGTTTTTAATGAAATCCGTTATTAATGTTGCATTGCATTTTTTTTTATGTATGTTCACCGATTTTAATGTATAGTTTTAGTAGTATGTAGTGTGAATAATTTGTGAGAACACTATACACTGCGTAGATTTATAGATAGATTCCTTTCTATTTTGGCCTTTGTTTTTCATTGAATTCTTTGTTGACTTTGTCCAGTCAACAAGGTATCCACCCGTCTATTAACACTGTAACATGAAAACAATTTATGAAAACCAATTATTTTTTAAAAAGAGTAAACATGGAGGTTCTTACCGGTTCAACTGCATAGGAAACTACCAATTCAAAGCGTGCACAAGCGTTGACGTATTATAAATGTCAATTTGGGTGGACCCAATGAAGTACATTTTTGGAACCCGACTTCCCACTGAAATGAACCTAATGAGGCAGCATTACAGGGGAAATTGAAAGAAGTATTCAAGTACCATGTGTCAATCACAAATAATGTCAAAAACCCAACGCAACCTGAAGCAAAATAGACAAAAACACACACATTCATACGCTATACCGACATTTGTAAGTTCTGTCACAGTAACAAGTAAATACGACGAAGGTGTTCCGAATCGACAAATAATACCATTTTATGTCTTAACATATCTGCAACGTGAACAAGGTGTATCTGTCGGGTCCAATGCACTTTATGGGTTTGCTTTCAAAACATTACCTATGTGTTCTTAACAAACATGGGGTAGGTGCAATGAACTGACCAAGATTATTGAGTTTATTTTTCTTGTAGCAAATGGTTTTTAAATATGCTGTAAAATAAGTAACGGGTATTTTCCAATTACTTGTGGCTAATATTAGGAATATTGTTTGTGTATTAGTACGTGGTTTAAATTATATGATTATTATTTGATTATTATTATTGTTTATTATTTCCAACAATTAAGTAATTATTTGTTTTTATTATTAGTAAATATTTTATTATTCTGAATTTTTTTATCAATTTAAAAAAATTAAAAGTTACACATATTGGTTTGTGTAACTTTTCAATTTTTAAAATATCTAATTTATAATAAGATTATGACTCTCTGTACTTGTTGGTTCGTACTGTAAGTGCAGAGAGTAATATAAGCTAAATAAAAAAAATTACCGGTGTAAATTTTATACGTAAAACTGGCTTACTAGTTAGCTGCTACAACCATCAAACCCATCAAAGCTTACAACTAAAGTTGGTTTAATTATCCCTAATCCACTAGTAGACTAGACCAATAGTAGCTGAAACGTCATGTTGAAAGGCAAACATGACGTTTCAGCTCACTCTTGATAGCTAATTTGACAGATGGTCAAAGGTAGACATGTTATTGAGACCGGCTGTTAGCTTATTTTAATGTTATACAAAGATTACAGGAACAGAAATCTCTCTCTATAATCTCAAAAAAACAGTTTCCCGTTCGGCTAAACCAAAACCCTAAGTCTGCTCGCCTAATACCAATACTACCTAAAATACGAAGTTGAGACCGAATTAAATATCACGAAATTGTATGATTTATTCCATCGGGCCACTTAGTTTGGGTTTACTAAAAATATTCTGTGCTTACACTCACGCCCGTCTTTGACTTGACTCTGTCTCGGATTCTACATTTTGCTTTCTGATCTCCAAGAGCCAGCATTTCATGCGGAAACCCACACACAATTTCAAATCTTACCACACGAATCACAAGATCTATTTTCGTATCGCGGTCATCCACTTTAGTTACTTTTTGCAACACTAATTCGTGGTAGCTTCTGAATTTTTATGGAGTTTTAACTTTAAGTTGTTCGTATTGTAAAACATGTTTTGTGTGATAAAGAATAGGGTTGAGTTTGATGTGATTTTTTTCGGATGATGCTAGGTTTCTTTCCGTATAGCCGCTTTCAGCCAAAGGGGGTCCCTAGAGGCATGATCCCGAACTCCTCATTTATCATGCTTGTCACGTGTTGACCATCCCTCGTGTATACTGTACCGTATAAGTACATAAGTATGTACATAAATCTATACTACTCTTGAGCCATGATGTTTTGACGCCTTCTGGTTCGTTATTATCAATATTTGGTCTATTTTCAGGCCCAAACGTTCGGCATGAGTCGCAAAACAAAATTTTTATATCAATGAAAGTAAGCTGAAGTGCTTCATATTTAAATACCTACTTACATACAATTCTATGTTTTGATTAAAGAGCAAATTTCTAAAGGAAGTTTATTGAGTTCATGAAAAGCATATTGAATTTCCATTTTCCGTTGAGCTACACGAACGCGCTAGTGTTTCAAATTAGTTTTAAATTCTCGTCGAAATTGAGTACCTAATGATCAAGTTCTTTCAAACTATTGTTATTTCATTGAAGTTTATTTGTTTTTTGTTCTCTTTCGTTCAATTTACTTTTCAGTGATTGGTTTTACATTTCGACAAAACTCCAGTATTTTGGCTCTCTTTTTTCCATATTCTACTACACTCCCATCCGGAATTACTGACGTTTATTAATCGCAATATCAAATCTGAATGCAGACGCGTATTCACTTAATAACAACCTATTCAGCAAAACGTAAACACAGATCTCTACGGAACCAATAGCTGATGGGTACAATCTAATATGGAGTTCCGTAGTTGGCAAGTTAAAACAAACATTGTCGGTAATGGAGAGCCCGAATGATTAATGCATCTCTCAAGAATTCCAATAGATGGCGCTGCTAGTTATATATCTGTTACCGGGCAAATCCGATTTTCGGATAAGCTAGTTTATTCCAGCTTCTCGTAGTTCGTCCGAACGGGATAAACTAGTTTCGCCTTTTGTTAATGTGATTTGTCCTGATATGTAAACTTTTTGTGTCGGTAACGGATCTGTCACGTAGCTTGGATTAAATAATCACGACTACCATTCCAGATTTTTTGCAAGCTTGACTAAAAAAGTTGTCATCCCATAAAAAAGGACTACATTTGTACCTCCTCACTTAGCTATGAAACGAGGTTTTGATAGGTTTTTTTTTCATTTATCTGATGCCCTAAAAAAGGGTACGAAAAATCCAAATTAGGTTTGCCTAAAGTAACTCGAATAATATTCAAGGTTGAGCAATATTTAAACACAATAATTAGAAATAAAACTTAAATAAATTCCTACGCTCATTTATATTTAGGTGCAAAGGTTTCAAAAATCGGTACCAGTTCATTATGAGGCTAAGCGATTAAAATTAGTATAATCCAAATTTGTCTGAAATATTGTTTTGCCAGTAACATACAGATATCGATTGCGCTAGCGCTCAAACTTCGACGGATGTCGCGGGCATCATACGTTAAGATATGATTAATAACTCTAGCCATGAACATGCATAAATTAGTGTTTCTAGCTTGTCATCAAATGAAATAGTGGTAGGTTAGTATGACTCTTAGGATCTTGCCAAAGATTTGCGATAAATAAAGTTGTAACGGTTTAATCATCAAGTCGGTTCCAACATGAGCCTTTTTTTTTGCATGGAACCTAGTATTTTTAAAATGTCACAATTTGATAATGTCACAATTATGAGAAAACAGATTTTTTTTTTCAAAAATTTAAATTCTAATGGCCTTCACAAATGTAGCAGTTTTATATTTTTACATGTTACAATTATTACAAAACAGACATTTTCTTCAAAAATTAAAATTTGAATGACCTTCTCAAATGTAGCAGCCTTATATTTTTAGTATTTACTGTGTGTAAGTAAACTGTCCCGAAACAATCATGTTTTACTTAGCCTTTACAAATGGAAGAAAGGGTTGCCACAAGGTACAGTTACGAACAAAAGTTCATAACAATAACTAGGCATTATTAAAGGTTACCTAATTTTTAACTTTTGATCTTCCAAAGTATTTAACATTCATTAAAGATTTTCCCGGTCGTTTCCTAATAAAAAATACAAGACACAAAGCGAGAAATGACAGCCAAAGGAACCACAATAGCGAAACGAAACCGAATTAAGGATTCCACAACGAATATCTTCTTGTGAAAAAGGAGGCTGAAATTACGGTGGGCTGTGATTTGAATTTATTACCCTAAGGCTAATTTTATTTCGGCAGGATCCGGAATATGGCTGGGAAAGTATCTTGCCTATTACCAAGACAATATTGAGAACGATGCCCGAGCTCTACTGAATCTTTGTACAATCAAAAACAGAATAATTTGTTTGTTTAACTAGGGGAACAAGAAAAGATCTTTTACTCTTTTTGGTGTTCGCGTGGAAAGAATGTTAACATTATTGTGTTTTTGACTTTTATTGATATTAAATTTCACACTCATTCTATAATCAACTATATACACTTAAAATAAAAACTCCTAAGTATAATATGGCGTCAAAAAATTCGTCCGCATCGCTATCGACTGGAAGTGAGCCCAAAAGACTGGCGGCATTGCCACGTTGTGTGGCAATGCTTATCCTCTGTCCGAGGCAAAATCCAGCCCTTGGGTCACGCGAAGTGTCAACTAAGCGTTTAGCAAGTTCTTTATATAACGCATGAGCACTCGCACCCCACGGTCGAAGAGAATTTTTTGACTAAGAATTTGTTTAAGCTTTCTTTGACTAATGATAAATTGTCTTGCGTAGAAATGTAGAGGGATTGAGACGGTTCTCTTTTTTTTGTTGTTTTTCAATTATTTATACAGAAGTTCAGTTTAAGAATCTGAATCTTTAAAAGTGAAGTTAAATTCCCGCTGTCATTTATCGTAGAAATAAAATAATGATCAGCAAAAGAAATTACATAAAGAAACAGTTTCAAGAAGCACTTACCTTTTGTGGTTCCGACTGTACAGCTGGAACTTACATCCGCAGGTAAATGCGGCCTCTTAATAATAAAAAAGCGGAAAAAGGGAAAACTCGGGGAAAACGACCACTGTTTATCGAGAAACAAAGCCAAGTGGGGCATACAATATGCATAATGATTGTACTAAATTAGGACAACAACGGTCCCTTTTACGCCAACTCAAATTGCTTATTGTACCCCGTTTTCTTATAACGTTGTACGAAATGGTACCTGTTGTGTCATATTTTATGATTTACCGCTTACGTTTATAAGAAACCAATTTGAAATATCAAATTTTATTGCTTTTAAAGTGTTCATAAACATCCAAGTTTGTAAAAATATCGATGTCTTTTTGGATCAGACGTCTTATATTCGCTACCCTAGACGTCTAGGTCGACTACGATGTTTTTATTGCCATATTATTTTGACTTGTCATTGGAACCGATTCTAATATTCTTATCATTCTAATATTTTATTTCACTATAATATTTCGAGCTACTTCTTTATTTTATTGCTTTTTTATTGGGTAGGTAGGTACTAATCGATGTTTTAAATTCATATTTCACTAAAAATAAAGTTGATTCAAATTATTTTTGATATTAATATGCCGCCCATGCACCACTATTGTACATAAAGTTTAAATAAATAAAATGATGTCAATAGTAACAGTTACATTTTTATCGGAATGCCCCAAAAGGAGGGTAATGGTTTAGTATTAGACCTATTTTTAGCTGGGGATCACGAGGGACAAGTTATTTTTTTATAACCTGTCGTAATTTACTTATTTTTTGTACCACATAAAATGCGAAAGGTTATATACTAAGCACTAAATATGAGTCACTGAATGTATATCGGAGCACTCCACAGGAATAAGGCTCGCACCACACTATATTTTGACAGCCGAAGTAAAATTTACGATCGCTCACCGGCCGCGATAAAACCGCTTTTGTCACAAGGCAACCCGGTAACACTCCCGTTTTACGATCAAATAAATTTCAAACACTATTATGATTCAAATCGAGACCGGACCCACAAAATACAAACACCCCTTTTTATCGGTCGCTCATTGAACATATTCACAAAATATTTTACAAAAACATTTCTCTGTTTAAAAAGGAAAAAAACACAAAACGATAACGTTGTCCGACTTTTTATGCGTTTTATTTTGTCACGTTTATACCCAACACTCGTGATTAATAAATTATATCAAACTGTTATGATTTTCCTTTCACACCGGATTACTAAGATTCATAGTTATAAGCTTTTATTTTTATGACGTTCTATTAAAGTATTTTAATATTTTATGTAACATCTGTTGTAATTATTCAATATGGTGACGTGCCGGCGTGAAAAAGCATTTATATTTAAATGTGCCCCTATTTTATGTAGCCCATTTTATTTATTACATGAACAACATTTCCAATCTAGCTACATGGGCAATTTGGGCGAAAATGTAAGATTTATTTTTTACAAAGTAAATGTAGCACACACTAAATCTTGTTTCCGACAGTATACGTAAAAATCGGCCAAGTGCGAGTCGGACTCTCACACGAAGGGTTCCATACCATAATCCGTAAGAAAAACACTTTTCTTGTATGGGAGCCCTTTAATTTTAAATTTAATTTTTATTATTTGTTGTTATAGCGGCAATAGATATGACACACTCTGTAAAAATTTCTATTATCTATCTATTACGGTTCTTGAGATATAGCCCGCTGAGAGACAGACGGAGGGACGGACGGATGGACGGTAGGACGGATGGCGGATGGACAGCGAAGGCTTAGTAATAGGGTTTCGTTGGTTCCCCTAGGGTACCTACGGAACCCTAAAAATATCCACAACATAGTTATACTAGATTTCCGATCTAGGCCATAGCACGTCAACGAGGCTTACGTAAGACGTTTCCATTGTGCGCACGCCTACTCCGTATATTGTGTGTTGCATAGAGAGATAAAGTAAACATCGCCCCTATCCTATAGGCTGGCTTTAGTAGAGGCTAAAGTGTCTAGTCTGCGAAAGACCAGGGCACTCAAGGAAGACAGGTGAGAGCGTGGATCAAAGGGCTCCATTGACCCGTTTGCGGTCGGCCTGTTAGCATTCATGGCGCCTACCAGTGGTTGCAGCTTGGAATATGTTTAAAATAATAAGAGAAAGCAAATAAGTTATACCATGCCATTTTGGCCTCGCACAGATAATTATTTTATTATACTGTTTAGTTATTAATTTTATTTTACTGGTTTGTTTGTCTTGTGCGAGTCCCAAATAAACATTTTTCTTTCTTTCTTTATAGTAGTTATGTATGTTCAGTTAATCCATGTTATCCACTTGCTGGGTCTGCCGCATAATTACACTGTAGATCCTTTAATTTATTTCTTCATTGTAACTTGTTCTAGTATTCATCACAATGAAAAAGAAAAAAAATCTTCATTCATAAAAATTACATATGTACTTCTGTTGGAGGCTATGGGAAGATTTGTTATTTTATGTGTACTGTATTTAAAAACATTTTTGTCTGGGCTGCAAGGCCTGGTCTGTAATGTTAAATTTTTTTTCAACACATTTGCTCAAAAAGTACATTTACAAAGCCTGTATACATTGTTCGAAAGTTAAAAATTACGAATCATACAATGGAACGTGCGGTAAAATAAGTACTTTCATCTAAGTACCTATTTTACCGCACTCCTCTTTGTATAGCGCCGTGCGTATCCTTTACGGTTTTTTTTAATTACAATTAAAAAATATAAGAATTCTACCAAGGAGTTTCACATTACTGGAAAAAATAAGCTGATTGATCAAACCTCCTTGAAAGCGCTTTTGCTCAATACGTTTGTCTCATTTGAATACTAAAGAGAACATGAGGCGAAAGATGTAGTTCTAATTTTCACCACGCGCCTGTAGCGCCATTTGCAAATTCGCGCTATTTTCATATAAGGAATGTCAAAGATTGTTGCGACTTCCAACTGATATCTAAAAACTAAAGCGTTTGATTAATATCTATATACCTATTATGTACTGTTTTTCTCGCAAATGTGTTAAAAAACGTTGTTGCGGAAATTGGTTTTTATAAACTCGTGACTGTGGTAAGCCCTCGACTTCGTCTCGGGCTTACATTCGTCTACTCGTTTCTAAGAACCAACTTACCGCACTAGCATCATGAATAACTATTACCTACTACTAATAAAGTTATTAATCAGTATACCTACTGTGATTTTTCTAATGCGATTCAATATTAGATGATAGATTATATTCAGAAATCAAATAATTTATCAAAAGCACCTTCAAAAATCCTATGGTAGGGGATGTGAATAGAAGTTTTAACACAACAAACTGGGTTAGCTAAAGATGTTTGATGCTAACACCGACCTTCCGTAAAGGGACATCGGTAAACGCTGATACGGGGCTTTACTTTATAATGCTTGCTAATGCCTGCCATGATTTAGTATGTTTCACGGTAATGGGGTACAATGAATATGGATGAAATTAAGTAGATGCCCACGAATATTTTGTTGAATTTATTGTATGAGGAAGGGACGTTTTAGAATTTATGAATTTTTCGGGAGATAGAAATCATGAAGTGAGGATTAAACCACTAGTGGATAATTCTACTACGATAAATAACGAAGATCGGTAGTAGATTGCAGAGTCGAACATTTTTCTTTGAAAAGAATAAACTAACCAATCATAAAATGAGATTATTACAAAACTAAGCATGGTGATGATGCTGAGGCTCAAGTCAGCGTTGACAAAAGTATAGAAGACAATGGCTATAATAACTTAAATTTGATTGTTCCAAATTATGAGACCTTAAAACCACTTTAAGATTGAAACAATAAACATAAACTGGCCGATCTGAAACCACCAGCAGATGCAGTTAAACTTGTAATAGTTGAAAGTCCCACTAAACTGTAGCAAATCGAACTTCAATTCAAACATAAGGCACACTTCCACGAATAATGTAAGGACTCGCTTAAATTCTATCTAAAACGGTATCAACAGTAAGTATTGGATAGACCTCTATAAATTCAAGTCCAAGTGGGCAAGGGAATATCGTCACCGAAATAGTTATTCGCAATTTCGTATTGGAGAAGCAGTAAAGGGAATATAATAAAGCAAGTAAGGAAGTACAATTGGTGAATGTTTGGGTCTTGACTTAATTTGAACGTCGACTTATCGCAAAAGCGCTGTAAATCACTAATCCTATTAAAATTTCCTTAGTAGGTTTGCTTGTGTAAGTTAAGAGTAGCAATACGTTAGGATTTTTTTCCTTTTTTATACCTACTGTTTATTATTTGGCCATTATATCGATAGCTTTTAACGAATTGCCGCTTTTCTTTTCGCATTGTTGGATATGACGTTTACCAATCAGTTTTTGTTTTTTAAGCTTGTAAAATGCAACGTTTATAAATTTGTTCTTTATATCTCCAGTGTACCTATGTCTTTTTTCAAACACCTATAAATTAATGACTAAAAATAAACCCAACTTTTATGGATATTATAGCTTTACCATTCAATTTTCTTTGTAATTTAAAGAATAAGAGGAACAACTTAAATAACACTATGTAACGTTTAATACGTTACATTATTTGTCTACCAACTACCTAAAATAGCGATTGGTATATTTTTTCGTAAATAAATGTTTCAATTAAATTCCCCGGAGTGACTATTTAAAGTTCCATGCTGGTGTTTAATAAATACAATTACAATATTCTCACCGTCAGACATATTTGATTATGGATACTACATATTTAGGAATTCGATTAAATGAAAGTATTGTACGCCGTAGAATATGTAAAACTATAAGAACATAAATTGGATAACACATGAATTCACAACACCAATATTTTCAGGAACTTTGAAGTTGATTTAATTCAACTTATGGAAACACTTATTAGGGTTCCGTAGCCAACAAGTAACTCTTATAGTTCCGCAATGTCTGTCTGTCCGTCTGTCTGACCGCAGTTTAGCTCAGAGACGCTTGACACTTAGCACTACAAAGTTGGAATTTGGGAAGAGTACCTATACATTTTAATCACGCCGACAAAGTGGTAAAATAAAATCACGAACTAAAATATGTTTTAGGGTACACGCCAACCCTACGCGTAAAGTGGCGACGAATTATTTTTTATCGCCTCTCTAATAGAACTGGAACAGATTTCTGAATGTATTCTTTTTGGAACCAAAAATTTCAGTTCATCAATAGAAAGCTACCTATAAAAAGGGAACGTGATTAAGTGGGTATCTGAATCGTTTATAAAAGCTCTAAGAGTATTCCGTTAGTCAATTATTTCTACATAAAGTATCTTAACCAATACATATACTATAAACATTATCTACAGATCGTATGAGACACTGTCAATAATGTCAATTTTTTATTATATGATTTAGGAATTTTATTGCTCAAATGGACGCGGTGCGCGCGCGCAACTGGTGGGCGTCCGTGTTTGTCCTAACATTTGACGCATGGAACATGTCACTTCATGTACCTAGCCGCCATCTCGACAAAACACAGCATATATACGATTTAAAGGGGCAATTAATCAAGCTCTTTACTGTTCAAGTTCCAAAAGTTGTAGGAAAACATGATAGTTTTGTTTTGTGACGAAAGTCGATACGAATACATTGTTGGAATTTGCTTTATGTTTGATAACAGTTGCGTAAGAGCAAGTTTGGGGCTTTCTAAACATTGTCTTACGTTTTGTAATAGAACCAATATGTGTGAAGTAAACTTCAAATCAAAAGTTTGGTTACCCAACTGTTTTATTGATTATCGACCTTTGTATCAACTTGCCCGAGTGAAGATTGTACAAGATATATTTCATAACCAAAACATTTTATCCCACTGACACTTTTCAAGAGTCTAATATTGAAGTGGTAATGTCTAAAAGTAAACCGAATTAGTTCTACTCTGAACAACCAAGCAAATAATGACTTGACAATGATAGGAAAAACCAGGTATACTTTTTCAACGCTATTACACTTTTCAAGAGTCCAATTTTGAAAAGGTAAAGTCTAAACATAAGCCTAATTAGTTCTACAGAAAACAACCAGGCTAATAATGACTTGAAAATGATAGGAAAAACCAGATATAGTTTTTCAACGCTATTACACTTTTCAAGACTCCAATATTGAAGAGGTAAAGTCCAAAGTAAGCATTATTAGTTTTACAGTAAACAACCAGGCAAATAATGACTTGATAATGATAGGAAAAACCAGTTATACTTTTTACGCTTGTACACTTTTCAAGAGTCTAATATTGAAGAGGTAAAGTCTAAAGTAAGCCTAATTAGTTCTACAGTAAACGTCCAAGCAAATAGTTACTTGACAATGATAGGAAAAACCAGTTATACTTTTTAACGCTTGTACACTTTTCAAGAGTCTAATATTGAAGTGGCAAAGTCTAAAAGTAAGCCTAATTAGTTTGATAGTAGACAACCAGGTAAATAATGACTTGAAAATGATAAGAAAAACCAGTTATAGTTTTTCAACGCTATTTGAAACAAACGAGGCAGGTAAATTGAATAAAAATAAATAAATCTAAAAGCGTAAAAACGGGAGACTAAGGCCCGATAACTATGTCAGTTAGCCAGTCGGCGTCGCGTCCAAAGAAAAGACGAAATGACGCCAGTGCGCTGTCAATCTTTACACCAGATAAGTTTTTGCTCGTCCAGATAAATTGTCAGCGTCCAAATATAATTACACAATATTTCAGTGAGTTTTTCCTTCAATTATTGCATTTCGTCGCTCAGACAGCTGAGGCGTTTTGGACATTCCTTTGTAACGAGCCAACTGGATGCCGAGGTGTGCTTTTGCAAACTTATTCTGGTATTCACTGTGGATCTTGTGTGACTTAATTACAGGCTATTTTAGGTTAATACAGGAGTATTGAGAATTTGTTTGTTTAATAATACTGTACAACCTTTAAGTAAAAGATGATTAGTAAGTTAGTTAGTAATACGTAATGGAATATAATTGAAAGTGTTTCTTGTGGTAAATAGAAAAATAGTCTTTCTTATTGATAATTAATTACTGACCAAATTATATGATTGCAGATGACTCACAGTTCAATTGAGTACAAATATGGTAGATATCTTAAGGTACTTACTAAAAGCGACGGCGGAAGACAGGTTTAAGAATTATTTTAATAGAAAATTAAAATCACATTGTCCAATAATCCCTACATTTCCCACACTCCTACCTCAGATTCAGTCCAAATAACTTCAAAAATACACAGCATCACTGCATCACTGAAAAATAAATTATCTTTTTTTATGCCGTACTTGTCTCTGCAAGCCGGAGCACATCAAAGTAGCCGAACGTCACGGCACATCAAGGGACTGGCACATTCGACAGCGGACGGACCGTCGCGAAAATTAAGCCCGGCTTGAAAAAGTCGCCGAAAGTCCGGTGCACACGAGGATAATTAGTGCAAACTCTAAATTGAATAGAGTTGAGCTTGGGGCTTGTAATTTAGTTGTGTCTGTTACATAGGAGTTGATATTTTGTAATAATTAGAATGCTGTTTTAATTGAAATTGTTTTTTCTTTTTTAGGGTAAAACGGGACCTTATTACTAAGTCTCCGCTGTCCGTCCGTCTGTCACCAGGCTGTATCTCATGAACCGTAATAGTTAGACAGTTGAAATTTGCACAGATGATGTAATTCTGTTGCCGCTACAACAGCAAATAATAAAAATTAAATTAATTTAAAAATTAACCGAAAAAGAAAACTTGTTATTGTGTGGGAGCCCTATACAAGAAACGTGTTTTTTTTCGATTTATGGTACGGAACCCTTCATGTGAGAGTCCGACTCGTACTCGGCCGGTCTTTGTTAGAGATGGTTCATCAACAATGCATTCTGCAACGTGCCTAATCGTTTATCTATAATCATAATAATATGTTTTATATGAGTATGGAATAAAGTGTACTTCGTTGAATAATAAATTGTTATTTATGAAAGTTGATGTTTTAATCTATTCCTGCCAACAACGCGCACATAAAACAAGAATCTGCACTAAAAATCAAACACTAAAAACTGAATAGGAAATCCGCACTTCTCGGAAAAACATAAAATTGCAGTACCGAAATATTAGTCGAACCGTAAAACTCTAGTCGTAGTGATCACCGGTGTGGATCGAGTAGCCCAGTGATATTTGCGCTCCCGGAATTCGGATCCACCTCTAAATCCTGAATCCGTGTAGCTATCGCACCGGAGGACAATTAATAAACAACGTTACCATGGCAACGGTAATGTAAACACCAAGCGACTGGGGAGCGTTGTGATGCCGCCACCAGCCAGTCTTAATAATTGCAATGTGCCGGTTAGAGTGAGGGCTTAGAGTGTGTCGATCAGCGGATCGATGTTATTCTGAAATTAAGAAACAACAATAACAGAATAAACGCAGTACCTCGGGGTTTTGCTTTAAGAATTATTGCGTTTATTCTGTTACACATTGTATAAGACGATTCGAATCTCGATGTTTTAGGTAATATCTACGAAATATGTGTTTTTAACCCCCGACGCAAAAACGACGGGGTGTTATAAGTTTGACGTGTCTGCGTGTGCCTGTCTGTGACATCATAGCTCTCGAACGGATGAACTGATTTTAATTTTGTTTTTCTTTGTTTGAAAGGTGAATTAGTCGGGAGTGTTCTTAGCTATGTTGATGAAAATCGGTCCAAGATGGCCGCCGCCACAAAATGGCAGATTACATATTTCTTACAACTCCCTAAATATGGGTATCAAATGAAAGGGCTTGACTAGTAGAATACTAAATACTATGATACATTTCAAAACCAAGATGGTCGCCACCACAAAATGGCGAATTACACATATTTTTACAACTCCCTCAATATGGGTATCAAATGAAAGGGCTTGACTAGTAGAATACTAAATACTATGATACATTTCAAAACCAAGATGGTCGCCACCACAAAATGGCGAATTACACATATTTTTACAACTCCCTCAATATGGGTATCAAATGAAAGGGCTTGACTAGTGGAATACTAAATACTATGAAACATTTCAAAACCAAGATGGTCGCCACCACAAAATGGCGAATAACACATATTTTTACAACTCCCTCAATATGGGTATCAAATGAAAGGGCTTGACTAGTAGAATACTAAATACTGTGATACATTTCAAAACCAAGATGGCGGCTACCACAAAATGGCGAATTACCTATATTTTTTTCACAACTGCCTCAATATGGGTATCAAATGAAAGGGGTTGACTTGTAAAATAATGTACACTATATTGAAAAGGAATGAGGAATATTAACTAACGAAATAAAAATAAAAAGATTTGTATGTATGTATGTTATGTATGTCTATATTAATATTATTTGTCTGATCAATGCCCTACATTAATGAGGAAAGTGGAGTGATGACTGGTACCTAGGACCTAACGAATTATTTTTTATTAAGCTTGCATGAAATAAAAATTGAATTAAAAATTATAAAAAACCCCGACTAAAAAACCTTAAAAAGTAAAAAATGAAATGTTTTGATCTTTTTAGTTTAATATAGGTACGATTTTTTGGGCCATACTCAAAATGCGTATACGTAATCGCCTCCGTATTCGGGTCACATAACTTTATATGTGTACCAAATTTCAACAGAATCGGTCCTGTCGATTCGGAGAAAATTGGCTGTGACAGACGGACAGACAGACAAACATACGATAGAGTGATCTGAATATAAGGGTTCCGTTTCTTACGGATGTTCAGGACCCTAAAAACTCACGAATTTTACCAATTTCCTTACGACCGTCAAACTAACAGTGCTCGTTTGTTTAGGCACTAAACTATTGGCTGTTTTTGTTTGATACTGGGTTTGTTGATTGATTTGCTTATTTTGCTCACAAACTTAATCAATAATTCTAAAGATTGATCAGTCATCCCCATGAATCCGGTGTTCCACCATCAAAGAAGTAGTCATTCAATTATTGTGATAATCCCAACCTTGGCAAGGGGGGCCAGGAGTCCATAGCACAGGGTTTCCTAGTTTGGATTCCTGACTACCACAAACCTTTGTACCTCCAATATTTGTAATATTGTAATTTGTGGGAGAAAACAAATCTTATAATTATTATTATATAAATAAATCTTATTATTATAAAGAAGCCACATTTTTAAATTTGATCCGCATCTACATGATGTACTTTACATCCGTATTCGCACCAACACTCAGAGGGGATAATAAACACTCTAAATTGTGCAAACATCGACTCGTACATACCCACTGTAAGAGACCAAGACCCAACAAAGGACTGTTCCTTAAAAAATATCGATATCTTCCGGCACAAAAGATTGTAAGGGATATGAGGGCCAGCGTCCCTTACGCCCTTTCGACCCAAAACTATCAATACACTGTGAACTACATAAACAAATAGGCAGCTCAAAGGAGTATGAACATCAAATAGTTTTACATTAACATCCCCCCTGGCTTTGTTTACGTTTGTCGACAGTGTTGTCTAATAAATTTTAATATGCTCCTTTTATGTATCGAGTAGGTATGGGCAAACAATGTCGGGATTGTGATTTTAGGAATTTTGTTATGTACCAAATATTACATTTGATAATATTGCTGTTTTGATATTTTATTCAGGGAAAATAACTAAGCTAAAACCATTTAGTATGTGAAAATACAAAAAGGAAATTAAAAAGCGTGTCCCTCAAGTAATTCAGTTTAAAATTCCATTTTAGAAAACTACACGCAAAAGTATATTAATTTCAATTTTAATTAATTTTTCATACGATGGTTTATTTCTAATTTTCTAATCAAAAATTTTAATCTGGCATATAGCGAAATACATTTCCCTGGAGTAATTACTCGTCCATGGCTCAGCCTAAAATCAACGCAATAGCTTTAATTTCAGAGCATTTAGGTACAAATGTAACCCTTGGCAATTTTACGTAAAGTTTATCTAACTTCAGTTCTTGTCAAATCTGATGTGGTAGGTGGTGAGATTAAGGCTCCTGCAGACAGTCGCGACGAGGCACTGCGAAAAAGATGCGAAAATCACATCACATTTTTTACAGCTTCTTGTTATGCACAACGCGAAAAAGCGACAGCAACTTTTCATCGTCAATTGTCCTATAAAATTCTGTAAAATTACTGTCGCATTATCGTGTTTGGCCTGTCTGTGGGGGAGCTATAAGGGTTAATATCAAAGTTACCAGCCTACACGAGTTTGAGTTTAGCATGTTTCTCTTTATTTATACAAATTAGTTTGGAAACTACGTGACTAATTATAATTTAGCTTTGGAGACTTCGTTTTCCTAAAGCAAAGTGGTTGAGGGTTCTATTTTGCATATTGTTACGTTTTATTTTGGACCTGCAAAAACTACACAACCTTCTCCAGTCTCCGTTATCATCAAGAAGATTATTCATAACATTAAACCTTATTTTTATACATACCTACTAGTATCTATGCTTATATATTAAATGCGAAAGTTTGGATGAATGGATGGATGAATCGATGGTCGTTTGTAACTAAATCACGTCAGAACGGCTGTATGGATATGATGAGATTTGGCACAGAGGTAGATTATTGTCTGGAATAACACATAGTATACTTTTTTATCCCAAGAGTATGTTCCCTTAGGATAATTTTCGACATTCACTCTGGCGGAGCCGCCGCTGGCAGCTAGTTACAATAATAAATGCAAAAGTAACTCTGGGAGCGTTCAAGTATTACACAACGCAATTTTTTAAGATTCTTGACCCTCCCTCCTCCCCATGTAACGCGCCGTAACGTTTATCTGTACCCCCCTCCTCTCCCGAAACGTTACGTATCATCCAAGTGACAATTTTTACCTAAAAGTCACAATTATGTCTACTACTCTCATGTTACCAAATTTATTAATTAATAAATGTCGTTTCAAGAAAAATATTGATGTTTATTTTTGTTTGGCAAAATGACTACTGTTTAGTGACTGTGTAACTCGAAAATATGTTCGTTAAATAAAAAAAGACAATGTTACGTAACGCGTTGTTCGAACGCCAATCCCGCCCCTGTAACGCATCGACCCCCCCAAATTGCGTTACACGAGCGAAACCGGTTGCAGAAGCTGGCATTTTATATAATAGTACCCGTAGAAGTGCAATTAATGAACAAACATTCTTACATCTCTACTTAAACAATATGAAGTAATATTACTTCATATTATTTTAGTGGAGATGATAATGTAGGTCGTCTAAAATGTGTAGAAATTATGCCTCTAGCTGGTTTCAAGCTACCAACTCCAGTCGTAAGTAAACCTGGCAAATCCCTTGTTAATTAAAACGATCTCTACTTCAAAAATACAATGTGTACAAAAAGAAGCCAAATATTAATCTTCCCTTAATTTACTGTTGTTATTTTTAACGTTTATCCTTGTTCCAACGTTTGGCAAACACAATATTTGTTTCTGTTGTACATTTCTTTCCGAAAGTAATTTCGTTAAAAATACGCTTCTAAATACTTTTGCCATGTTATGGAAAACATTAAACAAAGCGTTTTGTAATTTGAATACCAAACTTTAGTTTGAAAGTACCTACCTAAATGCATGGTCAAGTAGCGTATAAACGAAATTCTTTCACTAAATTGGGTAAAAGACTCCCAATTTCTTGAATAAACCGTTGTTACTCAACAATCATGAGGAGTAGACCCTCATATATCTTGCGCTTTATTATAGCGGTACTGGCTCTCTTACTATGCAAGTCCGAAGGTGCCGTAAATATACAACAACAAACGCCTCATTGGTAACGTTTAGGGGCAATTCCGACCAATAAAGCAGCATACGTGGGTTGGATAACACGACCACTAACGCTTGACCTAAACGAATCTCCTATTCAACTCTTCAATCTTCATTTACACAGGTCGTTCTCAACTGGTTACGTGGTATCGGAGGCGATTGAGGCGCGAATATCCGAATACGTGGGAGTTATTATTTTAATAATATAAGTCCGTTTCTGGAGCAGTGTTGTCGTTCCATTGTGAGAAACACTTTAAATACCTTAAACAGCTTTGCAACATTGTGGAACTGTCTTAAAAGGAATGCGAATACATGTGTGCGTGTTAACCGAAACAAGAAGGACGTATCTTTTGGATAGTTCTTTGTTTCAAAAGGGTTAACTGATTTTAAGTACACCAGTTTATTCCTTTTTAAGTTAATGTAAAATATTTATTTTAGTAAGTGATTTAATCTTGTAAATTACGTGCTATTGCCGATGACAGCTTTAAAGGCAGCCTCGTTGGTCTAGTTTAGTGCTGAGTTCGATGAATTCAGTCTATGGGACTGTTATGTGGAACCTCTATTCACCCCTTCGGGCATACTCTAGCGTGATGTAGGTTTTTATTAGGACTCGTCCGCCACACTATTCTGAACCACTGCTACTCCCGATGATGTTAATTTCCTTGATGACGTTCAAAAGTGCTGTTTTTAATGGCCTAATTGAAATAAACGTTTTGACTTTGACTTTGGCTTTGACCTGATGGTCAACACCAACGGTGGCGACCACCAGAAAAGCACCAAAGCAATAAAGCACGACAAGTCTTAAGACAAGTTTCAACTGTTTTTGATCACGCAACAAAATAATCAGGATTAAGGTGAACACAACATAATTTCCACTTCTGTCCATATAAAGCAGGAAACAGTGCAGAAGTAGGTCATTACAAAGGTCAGCACAAAAGTACGTTCGCAATACAAGGAAAATGCGTTTACAGAAGCCTGTGTGTCAATAACTGAATATATCCTTGACTCTTTGTTCAGAGTTTACCAATACCGATGTGCTATTCTATCTACCACATGAACAATAACAATTGGATCGTGAAACTATCACACACAAGGCCGGTATTCAACGTATTCATATACCATCTGCATAAATCTGGAGCATTCGATCATCTTGAAAACCTATCCTTTGGCCTATTGGCTTACCTCCATTGAACGTGGCTTCAGATATAGTAAACAGTTGATAGGAACTATTGATTGGGAAGGCTTCAACTATCAAAAGGTAAGACACGAATTCTACGTTGAATTATTTTTATCAGTAACTGTTTTTGCAATAAATCCCGGAAAATGACAATCTTTATGACAATATTCTACCTTAATAAAAATCATGCTGAAGATCGAACTAATTAAGTCGCTATCGCTTTTGGGTTTTACTCTTGACGGAAAATATGTATACTTTCAAGTTTCAAACCTAAAAAAAGACATCAACCTGTGTACATGCATGCTTGATTTAAACTCATTTAATTAACCCGCCCATGCATCGCTAAAAACAACATCAGAGGTCGTACGCCTATCACAAATTGGCAGGGTGATTACACAACAAACATACCCACACAGTCAGTGTCCAGCCATTACCCAAATTGCCGTACCGAACAAAACCTACATATGCTATGAAGCATCAATCAAAACAATTAAGCATAACAGTCCGCCCACACTTGACTAAGAATAACAAATCATACAACTAAAATATAGTGACACAATTCACCGCAAAAAATCGTCCGTTTGTTGATTGAAAACGGGCGTATTCAATAATCCATTAAACCGTAACGTTAGAGTTTTGACAGATGACGTACGAGGCTGCCATCCTGTGACTGATGCGTGACCTGGGGCTCGCACTGGTTTACTATTTGTTCCGATAAGTCATACGAGACTCGAATCGAGCGAGAGGATAAGGAATACGGATGCATTCTTGATTGTAGGTGATTCTTTCGTTGAAAATTATTATAATAAAACGTAGGTACAGGTAATCCTATTTAATTTAGAGTAATTGATAAGGTAAAGCGTGAAAGTTAATAATAATAATGCTGCTTGAGCTGATATAATACTGTTATTAACTGAAAATTATATTTTGTTTTGTGTTTAGGTAATTGTTTATCGACCTTCACTTAAAATAAATTACTTTATACAATTTATTTCGCTAAATAGTGGACCATGAGTGGACCCATTCACACAATACAGACTTTTGTCTGCGCAGACTTAAAACTCTGAATAAAAAAGTTCTGTTAACTTCAACATCAGTTTGCACAGATTTAGTTGCACATAGACAATTTTCGGAAGAAAAATACTGGAAAAATGTGAAAAACAGCGTAAAAATACTATTACAAAAAGTAAAAAATGAGGATCAAAATCAAAGCAACCATTAATTACTGCCGAAATTCATTTCCATATTTTCCGAAGAGAGAATCATTCTTAACATTTTTGCGATGGCCCAAATATTCTTTTTTTAGAGAAAGACCTTAAGATGTCAATTGAATTTCATCAATCAATTGAGCTCAGATTTTTAATCATAGTCTTTTGTCAAAGTTTTTCGTCGATAGATTTCCATTTCATACCAGCTGCTTCTGCGAATTGATTCCATTTTTCTTGAAGAAATACGTTTGTGAAGGAACTCTTGATTATTGCTACAAGGTCAGCAATTTAACATTTTTATTACGGCTCGTTAGCACTCTGAATAAAATAATAAAAATCCCGAATGACCTTGGAAGAGATAAAACAGCATAATAAATTTAAGGAAGAGAAAGGTAGTGAATGAAGTAGGTATATACCTATGCCTCATCTATTGCAAACGCTATCTTTGCTTCTGATACTCTTATTATGTCAAATAAAAACAGAATTATTACAGTTCCTAATAACGAGATCGGCTTTGGTTTGTGTACAAGTCAATCTTGGGGCACGGTAGTGCCCCCGCCAAAACGAGACAACGGATGTGCAGTGCCCTGCACATCACCTATCTTTTCTCAAAGCGTTTCATCGTATTTTTATACCTTTACAGATTCGGTCTAGACTGGTGCTAGAAAGTCCAAATTCTCAGAATATGATTTTAATAAAGTACCTATTTATTACACATGCTAAGTTTCAAATGTATTTCTATTATACTTTATAGATTATTAATATCTAAAATATCCAGATTTCGTCACTCACTCATTGACTGCTGATCATCAAAACTAAGGGAAGTACCCCTGAAGTCATAGAAAGCTGAAATTTGATATGAAAGCTAGGATATGATAGCTTACAGCAACATAAAAAAATGTACATTTCGCCCCCATCTCTTTAATTGGGGGATGAAAGTTTGTATGTAATTTTTATGTTAAGAACATTGGTTACAAATTTTTCACTTCACTTTAGCACATATAAAAAATACCAATTTATTGGTTATTCATGAATATAAGATTATTATTATTTTGTGACGCGCTGAATGCGTGGATGGATCGCACCACGCACGCCAATAACCCCTCTAAGAAAGGAGGCAAAGTGAGCTATGAAAAAATGCACTGCTGATGTGCAAGAAATACAACCTAAAATTAGGAAAAGAAAATATGAGTTTATTTTCTTTAACTACGACAAGTTTGTAACTAACAAAAAGAAATGAACCCATCAAAAACATTTTCATGTTAAGTAACGCCAAAACGAGTAGGAACATATTGCTTGCATTGTAAAAAAGTTATCAGATCTAATGGAGAGTCAAGTTCTTCACTCAAAAATCATCATAGCGTATATAGGTATAGCGTTCTGCGTAAATCTTAGTCTTAAGGTGATTGCGTAGTGGTGGCCCGCGAAATTAAAATTTTCTTGTGTTTTTGCAATTTGCAGGTCAGTGTCAGGTTGTAACTTGATCAAAATATGATACGAGACAATATGTATTTCCATAATTATAAACATAAGAATAATCAATACATCACTCTAACTTAGATTTGGAAATCTAGTTAATATGACTACGATACTAAGCATATTGCAGTCTTCTTAGTTCGGTTCTTTGTTGGATACCACTTCTGATGCTGCAGTGATAAACAAAAGCATGAACAATAGTCCAAGAGCTTTGTTCCCAAACACCGTTAGTAAGGGTATCAACATTGATGTGACCGAAATCTGTCACTCGCGCACTTGTATGCAAATCTGACACTCGCTCTGTGCCACGGTATGCAAATGTATGCATTACTCGCATCAATGAATATCACTCTTCTTGTCTAACATATAGCTTTAGAGTGAGATAGAAGGCTTGCTTATTTAACGTTTAGAATGTATTTGATATGGTAATGACGTTTGGTTTCAGAACTATTTACCTACACACGAACTTCACCTCTGACACCGTTCAGCGCTGCCTTTGTCATGTCCCTATCTTTTTTGATACGATTTTATCAGAACACGATAATGTTAGAGCAGATGTTGAAAGCCAGTTATATAGTTTTCCTTATCTTTTTACATGAAACACACGGGAAACCTTTTCTCATTTAAGGTACTAAAAAGTTTATAGTTTTTATGTGGTGAAGGGTTACGTGGAAGACCTCTGGTCCAGGATTTTATTACTGCTTTTACTTTTCTCTAAGAACAGAAATAAATGTTTATGTGGAACTTTCTATAAATAGTAGATGTTTTAGTTTATTCGTCTGCGTTTTAGGACTCTCGTAGTAGACACGCAAACAAACAATAGGGACACCGAATTCATTCACAGACACTCTGAACTCTTAAGGAGGACTGATCTGCTTCTGGAGGGAGGTTGGCTGGTTGGAATGACGGCCGCCATGGCCCACGCACAATGGTCCAACATCAGGACTAAGTGCGGAAACCATACCCCAATAGATAGATAGATAGGACTCTCGTAGACAGACGCGAATCGACAATGTGTCATCGGGTTTTCAGAGACAAATTAATAGAGAACTGAAATGATTCTAAAATTGTTGTGTTCACAGATAGAATTTCTTCACGTTGCGCTTTTTCTCGGGAGCTTTTTTAAATAAAATGTCATCGGTAACGTAAAAGCCTAGAAGAACTTTTTTCCATACGTTTTAAAGTTACTCTATTTCAGGAATTGCACAACATGCACCGCAACCTACTTGGTTAACAACGAAACAACCCGAAAGCATGCACACAACACGCGAACTATCAAAACTAATTCCACACAACTAACATAAGTGATGTTTTCAAAAGTTTCCCATATTTGTATCGGGGAGCAACAATACACAGTATGAAATATGCGGCTATCAGTATAAAGTACCGCAGCGCATCCGGTACACACTGAAGAAGAACACTATTTCATACTTACCTTACTTGGTAAGTGCAGCGATACTTCTAAAGTTTGCCATTGGACGGTCACAGCGTTAAAGATTCAAACGCCACCAGCGTATGTTATGTGATATAATGCCGTAATGTCTATTGCTTTTAAAAGTAAGTGTAAGTGGAAAACCGAAGTTGTTGATAAGCTTTTATCATTTGGCTTGCATTACGGCTTCTTGATAGGTTCCCTATAGGTATTAGCGTCCATGCTTATCTGAGTGGGAGAAAAACTATGATATCGGCTGTCTATCTGTTGGTGTTGATCGCAAAAATTAAAAAACTTTTTTACTAAAAATCGCTTCAAGTGTGCCTATAAAATTTGAAGAGTTCTCTCTATTTCTCCAGGAGCCCATCATCCGATCCTGACTTGATGATCATGGGACCTCCTGGGAAGTATACCCTTTCAAACAAAAAAAAATCCAAGTCGGTCCAGCCATCTTCGAGTAATCGGGAAAAATACATAAAAAAAGGTTCCGACGAATTGAGAACCTCTTCCTTTTTTTGAAGTCGGTTAAAAAATAAAACCGACTTCCAATTAAATAAAAACACTACTTTTTAGTGGTGATACTCCACAAGGAAATTTACAGTACACCCTAATGAATCAGTCAACACGACTTCGATTTTATGTACCTATTTGAATTTGAGGAGGTCACTGGTATATCATCGAATTTCAACTAAACCCAACGCAAAAGGGATAATTACCCTACATCATTTTGTTTTGCCTACTTGGATGGCGTTATTACATCAACCAAGTAAGCAACGAGTAAGAAAATGCTCATAAAATAAAAACTGCGGAGTCATATTGAATAAAAATTTTATGGGACCAAATGGCAACGAACAAAAAAAAAGATGAGATCAGAAACCTCGAAGTAATCAGAAAACAAAAGAGATAAGAAAAAAAATCCCACCGAATTGAGAACCTCCTCCTTTTTGGAAGTCGGTTAACAAAGAGTTGTAAAAAGTATGTAAGCCGAACTAAACGGTGACTTGTTTTTAAAATTACTTTTTGGTTTTTGATTACCTTTTACTTTATATTTCTGCATTTATCTACGTAATATCTTTTCAATGTCCAATTTAACGTAGAGGTAGAGAATGCCTTGATGCATTAAGTCCACCCATGTACCACTATTGTACATAAAGTTTAAATAAATAAATAAATAAATAAACTCTAGCCACTCGCATTTTTTGATTGGTGCGTAAATAAGAACAAATATAAAAATACTTCCAGCAGCCCGGTTATCGGTAAAGCATTATCATTTGTTTTGTAATAGCAATAAAAAAAAGAGTATTTTATAGCTTGAACAAACATAAAATAAATAAACAAAAATATCGATTAACAGCAATCAAAATGGTGTTTAGATTTTTTCTCGTGTTAAGCGACTTTTATCTAAAATAGTCTCTACTAATAGTAAATAAACAGGCTCCAACGTTTTATTCGATCTAAATTAGATAAACTTACGTACTTTTTCACGTTTACGGCACTTAATATTTTTTATCTAAATCGATACCGATATTTTATTATTATCGGCATCGTTGACATTTACGATGAAATTAATAGAGTAAATGGGAAATGCAAGGAAGATGTCGGAATGCAACTGATTTTTATACAACAGACTCATGGCAGAACATTTAATTTACCTTGATTGATTATGTTTCTAGTTATATTAGAATGAATGGTGAAATAGAAATTTGGAAGAACTTTTAAATGTAGAACTAGGTTAGGCTGAATAGATTTAGGACAATTTTCCGAACACCCTTATGATTTTTTATAAAACGCGAGCCTATAAATTAAAAACAGCATATTGTGCTATTAAAACAAACAAACAGCAATCCTAACAACTACCTTGTCAAGGAAACCAAAGACAATGAGTTGTCATACAAACAGCTATAGCACAAAAGACATGAAATCAATGAACTAGCCTAACCAAAAACGGTACGTCCCAGGCCATGTAAGTGCGATCGAGTTACAACGAGGCTCGGCGAACATGTGCACACAATTTTACATACAATGCGGTGTGGGCGGAACGTACGGAGCGTTTAGACGAGACTAGTACTCGTCGGGGGTAGTACTCGACGCCAGTTTTGAGAAGAGTGATTCGCGATTTTTATTGGTTCGTTTTTTTTGTCAACGGAGTGACCCTTGACCCCGTTTTTGTGATCCAAAAAGCTTTTGATGTGTGTCACGCTTTGATTTTTAACTGACAGGTTCTCAGCCCATTGCAGACTTAATTTTTTATTGAACTTCAAAGATCTTAAGAATAAAGCAATGAGGGAGATCTTGGACATTTTTTTCTGTAGATGGTTTATAAGCTTCACTCTGTTCGCTTTTTTTGGTAAAGTCGTTCAAGGCGATTTATTTTTCGCCTGGAGAAAACCGAGTTTTATACATGCAAGAAAATACAACAAACAAACCGCCTCCACCATTAAATCTTTATCAATATCTCCAGCGAAGTGATTTATCTGTTGATTATTCGCGGTGAATGCGCGGGCGCCGGCAATGGCACGCATTTAACGACTATCACTATCAGGTGGCAATGGTGCCCTGTGACGTATCCGAGGGTTGTTAGTACTGCTTGTTAGGTTGTGTCCTAAGTGGACCTTTATGTACCTTTTAAAGTAGGATCTCAAATGCGTTCGTTAAGTTTGTAAGTACAGGTTTAATAAAGTGTGAATATGATGTGTTTGGGCTTCTTTGGCGGTGGAATGTGAATAGGATTTGTATGGAGTGGGAAGTGCATTACAGGACGTAAATAAACAGCATGTTTGAAGATAAATTGTGCAAATGTTATTGGTTTTGAATACTGGCTTTTACTAAAATGTTTCTTAATAAGCTATTCTTACTAGCAGGCTAGGTAACTTCTCTCTCTCTCTTTTGTCTAGACTTATATCATTATTTGAGGCTCTCCTCATCATTTTTCGCTAGACGTCGCTGGGTCACCGAGACATCCAAATTTTCTGCCTTCAAGTCGTTGTTTATGACGGATATCATATATATAAAGGAAAATATGATTTAAAAATTTATTGGTTAGCAATTAGTTAAACTTTAAAATTAAATTAACGCAAATAACATTACTAAAAATTTTTCTGCGCTTTGAGCAACAAAATTCTCACTCAACTTATTTTATGTATGATTGTCCTGTTCTTATTATGAGGTGTACAATAAAGTATATAATAAATAAATAAATAAATAATTCTTAATATTTACAACGATTGGATTAAATGCATAATTGAAGAAACAGGATCACCTGAAGACTTAGAATATGTTTTCAGTGTGGGCTGATCCGAATCGTTTTGTTACTACCAAGTGTGGTCTTGATAATAATTATTATTAATGAAGCCTTTTATTTCCATGCACTTTACATTGAATTTAAACTAAAATAATAGAAAGGTGTGTTTAAGGCATGGCCCCTCAACGGATATAGGCCTCCTCCAACTGTTTCCTTTGTTTTCGATGTGAAGCGTGGTCTAAGATTTACGAAATTGTGTGGATATTTGAATTTAAAACGACATTAGACGCATTCCTTTAGTTCAAAAAGGAAAATCATAAGAGAAGTGTCTCTTTGTATATCAGAATTCAATGTAATGAGGTAGTTTGCAGAATATAATGATCGGAAATAGTACGTCAAATCCAAGAGTATATTTCTATGCGATAAACCGTTTGAAATACTTAGTGTTGGAAGAAATGTTCTGTTAAATAAACATGACTTGTAAAATGTTTATTTACTGCCTTCCTTATGCCAAATGCCTTTTCAAAGGTAGTCTCTTAAAATTCCATAAAACCAACGTGGGCGTATGTCTTGAGGATAAAAACTGGATTATCGTCTTATGTGTTTATAATCCGAATGTATATCAGAGATTTGCGAAATATATGTCTCCGTTTATCGTATTATGGAGCTTACGCTTATTTTGAATCAAAATCCGCAGCAAGAATTCAGCGTTCAAACGAGGTTTTATTACCTACTTCCATGTTTCATTCTTGATTAAATATTTTTCCATATGTAAATAGAACAGGCAGGTCAAAATTATCAGAGGATGTAGAAGAATTAAAAAATCCTCCCCCCAGACATTCTACTAACAAAATTAACATACTCACTGTTTCATCTCAACTGGTTCCCACTTTTGAATTTCCTATTAGTGTTTACAAAGGCAAAGTCAATACGATGTGGTAGCCAGAAATTTTAATGTAATGTTTGTTATACTACCGACCTTACTTCGGCTGCAGAAGGTTTCTAATCGCTTGCACCGGAATCGATTATGAAATGAAGATCCACACGCTACTCTATTGTTGAGATTTGTTTACAAAATTTTCGAGTTATTGACTTTGGCGTGAGAATTGGTTTCTAACGTTCGTAACCCTGGTAGGTCTAATCGATTGAATATCTAACATACTACTGTTAAGCATTTTTGTAGCGCATAAGTATGTAAATAAGTCCAGTAGTCGATTTTTAGTGTGTGACATTGGAGATAGTTTCCTCATTTAAGTACCAAAATACTATTAACTAAAATATCTCACGTTCTTTTAATATTTGTATGTACCACACTACTGTTTGGTATGTTATCTTTCTTTATCTAACTCCCTGGTAGCTGGAAAATTTTAAATGTATTACAAATTACTGATTCTTAGATATTTTCTGTAGATACTTGTGTAATTAATTGATGTTTTAGTCAGTAGCATACATTCCCTTTGATTAGAATGTCGTCGCCCTCCATCTTGTGAGATAAAACAGTTATAACGACACTGTAAATGTTAAATTAAACTTATCTAAATAAAATGAAGACTGATCATAAGCGTTGTGTTCGGTTTATCCGTAAAACCTCCATTTTATTTTTTTCAGATTACTGTTTTAAATCTTGAACATAAAAAAATTAGTCTGCATGAAAATGAAGAAACGCCACCTGTTTTGTTACCATGATTCCAATAACTCTTGGCTGTAGACTGTAATTCCAGTGGAGTGTCTTCACATCGATGATTGTTCAGCGGCTAACTCCAGATGACAGATCATATCAGATCATGATTAATAATTTGTCATACCATACTTACGACGAACTGCTACTATTCCGGTACAATCCTGATGACATTAGCTAGACCCAGCAGTAAAACTGTGACTGTATCTAGTGAAGGCCACACAGCGCCGATAGACACAATATACCTACACAGTTTTTGAAACGTTGCATATACTTACAATTCTTACATAGGAACACCCAAACCCATTTAAATATTTGTTCAGTGCAGGACTCGAACCTGCCACCCGTAGCGCGGAAGCCACTTACATCCTTCCCAAACCCTTCTACATGCGTCTTTGACATTTATTTATGAGAAGATATTCATACATTTTAGTTTTCTCACAATACCTACAAACCTCTTGAGTCGTATTGAACACTCCTCGTATAAACAAATTCACAGGAAACTCATAATTAATACGTACGTTTAGTTTCCCGAACTTTTGAATCATTTCCGGAGTACAGTCAGCGACAAAATTCAATAAGCAAGACAAAGTTCCAAAAGTCGTTAACACCGTAATCATCGTCGTCTTGGCCACAAAGTGTGGTGATCGGACATGGAAACAAAAAGATCTGAACACGCCAATGTTCAGATCTGTTCACCGTATTTTGTAGCCAAAGCTATTTAGTGACTTTTGTTGTTTGAAGGTGTTGACGACTTTCAGAATTTTTAGGTGTTTACCGCACTTTGTCCTTGACTGTACCTCTAATAATGTTCTAAGTATCATCGACACTAAAAAGTTTATTATTCTCATTAGTTGCTACTGTATTAACAATCTCATTATCTTCTGTGTGTACTTTAACATGTGAGAGGAAGTAGTCGTTAATAAACATGTCAATGGTAATTGTATGTAAATTGTTGATGAACTGTCTATGTTGTATAATAATTACTTGGTATTTTGCTAGTCTGTGATCATTTTGATGATATATTTCAAAGTTCCGTATTTGAAATCTTTGATGTAGGGTGATCATCGCTCGAATATACGACCGTCGAATTTCGCGAAATGGGCGATGTTCGCTTTGTTAGGGCGTCGTTTTATTAGGGCGACGCGTTAGACAACCTGCTTTTAGTTTCAGCACTCCATTGAAAGAGATTTTCCATAAAGCTTTTGTGCTCATATTTGCATGTTACTGCATGGTCCAACGACACGTCATTGCAAAAATATTCTTGAATGGAAGACTGTTGTTTGATTGGTCGTATTTGTACCTTCGCACCAATCTTTTTTCACCATCGTCTTTCCTCTCAGTTATTTTTATTATGAGCCCGTACTGTCCCACTACTGGGAAAAGCCTCCCTTTATTCATTCTATTTATAACAATTAACCGTTAAATATGTCTAATTCTCATAGAAGACATTAAACTTTTCCCAGTTACGAGTAAATAAACCCTTCCTTCCAAATAAAAGTACACTCACACGAACTTACCGTTCCACATACGATCACCGGTGTCCAAACAAAATCCTCAGCATTAATGCCACCTTCAGACTTCCTGAGTCGGACTCAGTAATCGAATAACTCAAATAAACTCAGGTGGAACTTTTCAATACGCTTCGTGACCATGACGCTTACGATTGAAACGCTTTATGCTGTATGTTGGCAGGCTTTCAATTGATAGAAGCTTAGAACTGAGCGCCAATTCTTTCATTTTTAAGGACCGTTCGCATTCGCATCTGTCGCAAACTGTTGAAAACACCTACAACAATTTTTTAAATTGATTATTTTGTCGCTGAAATGGTATTGGAATTTGAACGTTTTTTAAGTACGAGGATTGGCCTTCAGGTTAAGACTTGGATTTTGAGGTGTTAGTTGTCCCAGTAACTTAGTACGAAATAGTCTTTTATTTGTTAAGCCAGCTTTTGAAAAATATTTTGATTTTACATACCATATTTCAATGATGTCGAAAAGATTTGAAGTTACCACTGCGTGGCTACCGAAAGACACAGCGATGAAAAGCCTCCAATCACGGTAAACCGATGATACCGCATGGGAATCGCATGCCAGACGCACAGGACACCGGGGGTAGGCCTATGTCCAGCAGTGAAAATTTTCATTAAAATCAATTGGAGTATTAGATCTAATATACAGTGTGGAGACATCGATACGACAATAAATGAAAACACTGGCAATACTGATTCATAGGAATATTTTGAAACTATTATAAATTCTGTCACTGAAATTAAAAATCAATTTTATCAACTAATATTTGTGTTTTTTCATTTTATTTTTCTTACCTTCGATTTTTTTAATTTATATAGTATTTTCTTTTATTAATTTGTCGTCAGGTTTTCTTGCAGGTTTCTTAACAAGCTTAACTTTCAAAAATGTTGTCGCTGCTGGAACCATACCGTATAAACCCGTCCAATCCATCGAATCAAAGCTTCTGTAATACGAAACACGTAGATCGATTCGTTCCGAACTTGCGCCTTGTATGGCACATCACAAAAACTTCCCCAATTCCGATTCAAGTCGAAGTAGCTCTGTGCTTAACACAATAAAACTACTTCGAAAAATGTCTTAAAAACGACACAGTGTTTAATTGTGCGATTTAGTTGGAAAACGCTTACTGCCTTTACGCATCTAGTTAAGCACGGGAAAGATTAACGAGGTCTGCGTTTCGAATGAAACAGAATTGCGAAGGAAGTCACGGTAATTAGTAGTGTAATTCTATGCTCTGTGGTTGGTCATGAATTTGTACCACACTTGATTAGTTTCCTTGGGGAATTATAGTTTTTTGCTCTTTCCAACAGTAATATGAAGCAGACCCATTTACAATTTAGTGATAGCGGTCAGCTGTCTCGTTAGTCAGTAAACACGCAAGTAGGTACTACAGCTGAGCATGAGGTCGTGAGTTCGATTTCCGGATCAAGAAAAGTGTTATTGGGTTTTTCTGTATAGAATTTTTCAGTAGCATCTCGGGGTCTAGATTTGGTTCGTAGCAATAATCTCGCTTTCTGTTACATGAGACTTTTATAAACACAACTTGTAAAATAAAGATAAACTATTTGTACAATTCTGCCTATCCCGTCAGGAACCAGCAGCGTAATGTTATAACGGTCGATTTTCAGATTACAGGCAAGCTATAATGGGCTTTTTAATGAACCATTTTCAGGCAATGATACTCATTTTATTCAGGATATAATTAACAGGTTTTATTTAAAATGATACGACCCGTTCAATGAATACAGCGTTTCATTACGAAAATCATAGGATACAAATTAACCGAACAGTTAAGATGTAGAAATAAATTATTATAATAAGTTACAGATTAATTTGTGCTTTTACGTATATACAAAAGATAGATGTCCGCGACAATATCAATAGTTTCTATTATTACTTTTGAGCTATGCATCTCTTTGGCCACGTTTCATCCATCAATTAGCTCGCATGCGAGTTGCAGTACACTGCGCGCTACCTAAGTATAATCTGATCAATCGCACGATCGTGCCCCGCAATGTATTCAAAATTGCATGCAAGTTGCTTGCAGGAGGAAACTCGGCCTTTTAGTGATGTTAACTCGTGAATAGGTTGCATATGTGTATGTACGAGTATGTGTACGTATATTGTTATTGTGAATGAAATCGAATTTGGAGCTGCTACTGAGGGCCTAGCATGAATGTTTGACGTATAGTATCGTTAGAGTACTTATCGTTAACGGAAGTGAATTTTGAATATAAAAACTACAACTCCATAGTATTTTGGTTTAATTTTATGCGAAGACAGAAGCCAGTAAATCTGACTCCAGTCTTGCCAAGAACTAACATTTTAGCCAGTTAATGGGTTGTGGAGGTTTGGTAGACAGCCGAACCACGTAAAATACTGGTATTCAGCTGAATCCTGTTTGACTGGAAGCCGACCCCAATAAAGTTGGGAAAAGGCTAGGCAGATGATGACAGAATTTGTATCATACAAAAATATGAATAAAGTATCCAATTCAAATCAATATTATGTGCGATACGAGTATTATAATTATAGTAAGATGTTACGTTACTATATTATGTCAAAAAAATCCTGCTACGCCCTCTGGTTTCTTTTTCTTTGACCGATAGTGTAGCTCTATCATAGAGGTCTCATGTGTGTTCCTGCAGTGGGTACATTATTATAAATTACTTTAAAATATTAACAAATAATTTCATAGGACTCCCGCAATTTTCCACTTGTAACTTTTATTTGTTGATTGAATATGGCAGTTTGACATATTTTCTTTGCAAAAGCTTTCAAAGTAATATTTAGTCCCAGACTTGACTATTGAAAAATCACTTTTAACATTTTAGATAGTCAAACACAAGCAGCACTATGCGCAAGGGACAAAAACATTTCATTATAATCTGACATATTATGTTTTTTTGTGTAGGTATTAGATTGTGGCTGTTTTATAACTAGTCTCAGTTACAATTTATACAATATAGGTCTAAACACTTCTCCTCTTAATGATATGAGAGCTGCAAACATTATCAACGTCAGAATCGCCGCAATTTGGAGTTTAGCCAGGGCACGATGCCGTATCGTCCCATTCAAGCAAACTGCACACAGGATTTTATTCACAAATATTAACACTACGGAACTTTTGATTATCACTGCTATTTTAAGCGTTGGGAACAAAGAACAGTTACGGGCTTATTCATGAAAACTTTTACCATTTGCAGGCTTATTCATAAAAAACAAAAAACATTTGCTTAGTTTAAATATTAATTTGAAACTTCTTTATTGAAATTTTCAAAGAGTAATTGAACTTGGAATATGGTTTCCAGTATTTAAGCTAAGCATATGGTTTAAAAGTTTTTAAAATAGCTCTCAATATTTTTATAGACTGAGATCCCGGACCTTCCAGACTTGTCTTATTTTTCTCATTAACAAAATATGTGGGATAGAGTAGTGTTAGTATATACTTTTAACATACACATACCTGCTAGCTTGGGCAGACCGCCTATTTGTTTTTTTTTTATGATGTATCAAGGGTATTTCAGTTGCCAAAGAGGAAGTTTTGCATCCTCCCCAATCCTGACAGACTTTAGGTTTCGTAATTTGCACCTACTAAATAAACTATACCCAAATTTCAGCCTTGTGAATAGGCGACCAGCTCTTAGACTATAACAATGACTAATCAGTCGTTAAAATATTATTTAACAATATTCTGTAAAACAAATATAAAAATCAACACCCGGACTAAAAAAAATAATATTTAATGGCTTTAACATGTGATACCTGGAAATCGGCCGTCGGTCCAAGCTAGCAGGTATGCATGCGGATATTAAAAGAATATACTAACACTACTCTATCCCATACATTTTGTTAGTGAGAAAATAAGGGAGGTCTGGCAGTTCTGGGATCTTAGTCCATTAGATTAAATAATTATTGGTAGATTTTTCTTTCGAGTATTCGAATTTAGAATCAGCTAACCAGCTCCTATTTAAAGTAATCAGATGGTTAGATTTTTTTATGTATAAGCCTGCTTATGTTTTATAATTATTTTGTGACATTCTTACATCTATCTTTAACCTATTTGATTTTGTCGCGTATTAACTAAATCGATGAGTATGTAGATCTTATAGTATAACAATAATGTAGATAAGACAGATTTTAGAGCTAATATTGTTTGAGAAGATAATGTACAGCTATCGATATAAAAATATAACAATGATGCTATGGTGCTCAAGGATGTATACAGAGGAGAGAGACATAAATAAATAGAATAATCCCAGGCCTTGGAATTTTTGAAAGTAGAATTAAAAATAAGAAATAAATAAGAACTTAGCTGTACTCATCCTTCTTAAAGTACAAAGTAATATCTGAAAACCAAATAAAATTTTACATAACCAACAATTTGCGTACTCTATTCACCAATCCATAATTTTCGCGTCTTTTATATCATTCCATGATAAAATACAACTTACGTATTATCAAAAACAAGATTCTTAGAAGCCAAAATTTATGATTAATTTAGAATATTTACATAGTAAAGAATAGTTTGTACAATTTTTATTCATACGATCGTGTGTTTATGAAACCTGGGAATTCTACATTATAAAAATAAATCTTATGTCTAACTTTTTATTCCTAAGCTTAATGTAGCGAACATAAATGACTAATTAAACGCAAATACTTAGAAAAATAAATAAATAAATCACAGCAAATCTCAATTACCTATCTACTCTTATATTGTTATATCTATCTATAGTAACAATTGATGGTGTCATATCTTACATAAAACTTTTACATGAAATTTTACCTTAGCGATATACTTAGTTACATTTATGAAAATTCGTATTTTGTAGATATAGGAATATTTAATAGTAATTAACATGACTTTATAGTTAGAAACTTGTCGACGAAGTTGAATTTAAGTATAGCTTAACATGATAATAAATCAGGAGTATGAAACTTTTTACATCTTGTCGCACACGTTGTTACAACAAAGCCTAAAAATATATTCCCAAAAAAAAAAGAAAATTGAAATAAATCAAGAAATAATGAGCAGATAACTTCTACATTCAATTCCTCTCGTACCCAAATTAACCATTACGTAGGTATGTATATTTAAGATACCAAATTCTAGTACCTAAATATTTGTAATTTCGCGATTCAGTTACGTCGATAAGTAGAAGAACATTCGAACTTTGTCCATAAATGGCACATTACTCGTTGCCCGTCATAAATATTCATTTTCGGCAAGCAAGAGGAAGTTTTCACGGTTTCTCATCGAGCCCCAGTCGAAGTAGACGCGGTTATATTAGCAAATTTATGAGCAAAAATATTCCATACTCCGCTAAGATTTCATCGAGAACTTTGTAGAACTCTTATCTGGCGCTGAATCAATCGTATGGATATCCACTTGCAATATTCCTGTTGCCACTTAAAGTAAAACTAATGTTATAGCACTCACGTTGAAGATACGTTCATCCAAAGATAAGATTATTTTATCTACACTGTGTTTCATTGTTTATTTACATTCTTGAGGATAGTGCACGTTTCTCGTAAATGCAATTGAAAATGCAAAAGGTTCGCTTTGTTACTTAAACATTTACATTACCTACTGCTCTGATTCTAATTACATAATGGATGGCATAAAAACTGTGATCAAGATATACATTAAAGAATAACTATATACAATGACTAGATCTATTTATAACGATAAATAGTAACACAAGATTTTTTGTTAGGAAAAATGGTGTACAACGTCAAATTCGAGAAGATTATTCGCGACGTCACTCAAAAGTTTCATAGTACAGGGTTTCGCACTTTAAGTGTCCGTGATCAAAGTAAAGCCTCTTCGAGTTGGTCGAAGCCCGCGTACCATCAGTCGCTCTCGTAGACCGTTGAGTTGGAGCTCTTTCGCCGGCTATATGGCGAAGAGAACTCGATCCTGGTGTCTGGCAGCCAGGTGTACGCAGTGCGCTCCGAAGATGCACTGAAAAGTAGAAAAAATCGAATTAGAACAATTTGTAGTAAATAACTTTTCAGTGTACACGTGTTGATCTGATCCGATCAATCATAACTTTTTATAGAAAAATTGTATCACTTAAAGACTGGGTGTTGTTTAGATGTCGGATCGGGAATCCGAATGCTATGAGAATAATTTATTACAAAAAATTGTTTGTCTGTAAAGTCGGTTTGCGGAAGATAGTTTAACGTGACAACGTCATAACAAAACATTGATGAAATAATCGTAACGTTACAATGAGCGTAACGTTACAATGAGCTTAACGTTACAATGAGCGTAACGTTACAGTGAGTCATCCTTTTTCGTGCATGCGGCCGGCGTTCATCGATTTATTAGACGTTGTCACGTCAAAAATAATTATGGAAAGGGATAAATACACAAGTATACAAAGTTTATTAGTGCAATATCGAATTTCATTCCGAGACAATATGTCGTTACAAAACTAAGCTCTATATTTACGCTGCTCTGATTCTGTCAAATAAAGTAATTTCAGCACAAGTGTTTCAACGAATAAATTGTTTGAACTATTTTAATCAATGACAAATTAAAATTTGTCTGCTCTGTAATTAACAAAACGACAAGGCAAAATGGCTTTCATTTTATTTTATGTGATATTTTAGTAATTGTGACTTTGAAATGCTAAATGACAGACCTTTTTGGAACATTACGGAAATATTAACTAGCAGTCACTTTACTACAGGGAAAAATGTCGAAATATCCGTTGGTTGGTCCTCTAGTATGACATTTTAATGAGTCAGTTTAAGTTGTGTCTTGTTCCACGTCCAATTAACGTTTACAGTATTCGAAGCTGACTTTCAACATCGCTGTTGTAACTGTGCCTGCTCTTAATGGTAATCGAGAGCAACATTTACATGCAGTAACAATTGAAACATGTTTGGACAAAACAAAGGCGTAGCCAGACTTAGTAACGCATTGTAACCATCCACTTGTGTATCCTGCAGCAGTCAATTTACTTGGTCACAGTGAAACAAACGCTAAGGAGTCACCTGAGTCGGAGCGGTCGAATTATTTATGTTGAAATGCAATGAAAAGTTAATGTATTCGCTCCTTCAAGTGCCACCTACGAGCACTTGAATAAACAGAAGCGCTATTTATCTTTACCTTAGGTAAAGCATGTTGTTTTAAAGAGGACCCTTATAGGACTGAGGTCAACGTTCTTGACATACTTTAAGAGATGAGCCTACGAGCAACATAGTGTTTACTTTCACAGCATAACGTTGTGGTATCATATGAAAACGGGCGAAATTATACGTTCATTTTTGTAATCACAGCTTTGACTTCCATAAGCATTTTTGGTATCAATATTTTTGTACTTTCGACTATCCGTTGTGGGTTATGTGATGCGAATAAAGTAGGGTAGATACATTATTGGAGTGTGATAGATTGGGATAGAACCGTATCTTTTGACCGATTACCGTTCACGCCCTTGGCTATAGTCGGCCATCGCGGTCCAATGGTCACAGACATAAGATTAACCGATGTCCGTATCACTCAACAATTTAGTGTTACTCGGATGGACAGATTCGATATTATCGGTCTAACACATCAATCGTTATTGAAGGATTCATCACATTAGGTATGTGAATGATTGTTCATTCAATTCGAAATTTACAGACGACGCGGCGATACTAAACCACTCCTATCATAATATGATGGTTTGTCAATTTAGTCTTTGAATGGAACTGTCAAATATTATGCTCATAAACGACTATTTTGTGCCAATCAATTGGGACATAATTGACACGAAAGGAGACCAATAGAGAGAACAAGTCGGACACTATTAAAAGGAAATGAAGGCGACGCGAGGCAGACGCCAAAGTCGCGGCTCAAGCGAAATCCAATTTGAAATAAGTGCCTTCTGAATTAATCCGGCCACTTTGAACGGACCGGATGAAATTTCTGGTATTTTTCACGTCTAGCAATAAAAACGAGCCCTCGACGCGGGAAAAAGATGAGTAATAGCTTCACCCTAAGTTCTGAGGAACTGTGAGGAATAATAATATTATGCTCGTATGATGGAAACCTTTTTTAATTCGTCTACATAAATATCAAGGTATGGAAGTGATAGTGGGAATACGAGAAAATGCTGACACTGCTTTTTATGATGTGACCATGGAGTGATTGATGATTTATTTACTTCATTTTATTTGAGATGAGTTTGCTCTTGACTCTAGTCTAGGTCATAGACGACAAGGACAAAGTCGACGATGGAGCGAGCTTACCCAGAAGAAGCCTGTTCACTCTAATTTTGAAGAGATTAGGGTTGTATGTGTACGGAAACACAGACGCAGGCAGAGAGTTCCACTCACTAGCAATTCCTCAATTGTTAGAGTTGTTTTTTTTTTTAAACGGTTGTACTACGCAAGTTACTCTTGTACATTGTTGTTAGCTAAACAGCGATATTTATTACATTCGTCGTATCCAAATATTCCTTGTTTGTAGGTTTGTCATTATGTTATGTTTAAATTTTTTGTATGAATGTAAACCTTGTCATTTGTATAATAATTCGCCCATTGGAATATTATGTTAATGTGTATGTAACTAATTTCTCATTTCAAAAGCTTAAAACAACGTATTATGGTAATAATCACATCGAGTAGCTAATTTTACATTCAAAAAGTTGTGCAATTATAAATTCGGATGAATATTTCGCCAAAGTTGTCACAACTGGCAAATAATATAATCATTATTGTTGTAATTGTTTCCAACCTTGGAAAGTGTTGACTAATAAATGAATCGGGCTGAGAATAGTCCCTTGTGGTATTCGCAAAAATATTCAGTGATCCTCTTTTGGTTATAATCGGATCTTACAACAGAGTACCATTCGTATGCTGTAAACGTAGGTATCGATAGCAAATAGACGACTGACTCATGCTTGAATTGTCATAATATAGTTAGTAATCCCATGATATGAATGCCTTTAAGACCTCTAAACTTTACTTACGATCTAATTCAGGCAATATTAAATTTCATAAATTGGGACCCAACTGTTATTAAATGTCATAACTAGCAATGTCAACTTCAAATGTCTTCAGGCAAAGGTCCGAAGTAATGACAAACTTCCTGTGAGAATACCCAAGTGTCAGAAAATAACGAATGCATGACTGTCTAATAGAATATTATTTAGTGAAGCAGACGGCGCTAACACGAAAACTAGTATAAGAATAATTGCTTTTCTTTCAACGTTGAGGGCGTTAACAAATTGGGTGGTTTTAATATTCATAAATTATCAACCAATTAGAATGCAGCTAAGCGTGATGGCAGTGGTACAGCAGTTTGATTACTTGTACCAACAACTCTGTACTTTGCAGCACCTGCTTTAGTTAAACTTCTAACTAGATCAGTTAACACCTCATCTTAACGCTCGCGTGAACATTTATGACTTCAGATTATTGAGTTACAGTTCGTGCTCTTAGTTGGTAAATATATTATTTTATTTATTATTAGAAGGTAACTAGTTTATGGTTTCATTTTGATGTTGCTATTATTGGTTTAGGACTTTAGGTGATATTTTTTTTATTTTTACTGTCTGGATTTGTTTGTCAGTTTTGGACAGTTGATTTTTATTTTATTACCTACGTTTAGTTAGGTATTGTCTATTTTGAGTGCCTTTTCTGTCTTCTACTTATTTTTTTTTTAATTAGGTACTCTTCGCTGTCGGTTTAGAAATCAAGAAATTTGTCTTCATTTTGAGAGACGGTTTTGTCACAATTCCTATACAAATGTAGTGCGTTAGTGATTGCCATCAATGACTCATGACAGTCATGACCATGATCATCAATCCCGCCGCCTCTAGACACAGCTGGCGCGGTAATCTGTGGTTTTGCCAAGTTTTTGTAATTTATACTTTTAAAATGTTGTTGCCGTATTTCGGACTGCAATATCATCGTATACCAAAATATCCAATGTCTAACTGAACAGGTTAGTAGCTTATTCATGTTACTGCGGTTAAGTTACAATTTAATGGTCGGACCGCCAGTTGGATGGACCATGATTTATGATAGCTGACTCGACCGGGGTCCAAGCATATTACTGTATCAGTTCCAACAGAAATCACTAGGTGGCGTTAGTCGTAAGAAACAGAGGTTTTGTAGAGATTGTTCGGGAAATTTGTTAATATTTTTTTACATATCCAGTATGTACAAAACATTCACTTGAAGACGATAATGTTAAGTAAACGCACAGTCGTAAATAATTAAGAGCTTCACTAAATAACTTCCGACAGTAGGTACCAGGCTAGCATAAAATAAAGAAACCACCACAACATTAATACTTCGGTGGTATAAGCCGGTGAAGCGAGAATTGTCTGTACAAACATAAACGCAGCGGTCAAAATGGAAGCCCCATTGTGTCAGAATGTATTCATTTGTATGGCAAGCCTAATATTGACTGTACGGAACTCGTTTCGTGCATGTAAATATTGAACCGAAGCGAGACTTGGAGCTATCTCGTGATTAAAATTACCTACTTTACTCATATTTTGAAAATTGTTTCAAAAATGTAAAATCAACTGAGAAGTATCAAAATATTAACTTTACTACTACTCATTTAGTTTTGGGATTTGAAGACCACTCAATCAATCGGCCTCCTGTTTTCTCAACTATGTTGGGCTCGGCTTCCAGTCAAACTGGATGCAGCTGAGTACCAGTATTTTCATGGCGCAACTGACTAACTGTCCTCCACAATTCAGTAACTGGGTAACACGATACCTCTTGGTAAAACTGGTATCACATTTTCTTACTTCTGACGGCCAGTAACGCCACGCCTGTCAAAATGTACAGATGACAGCTGAGACCAATAGCTCAAACTGCTTTCAGAGATACGGAGGCGTCGAAATGTAAAGTAAGCGTTGCTTTTCCTCGAATATATCGGCTGTTATTATTTATCCGCAATTTATTTCTATTACTGACGTCACGTTTAGAAATAACGCCAGATAAAAGGAAGCTAACTCATCAAGAAAGTAAAATATATATTTTTGGTCTGAGACATCATACCCGCTCATCAGCAACTGTCCTTTATGCTAATCTAAGTCCTAAGTAAACTGGTCTAAGCTAAGCTAAAAAGCCGGCTTTTAGTCTCAGAAGCTGAGTTTCTTTAAGACCACTTTGTTATCTTTAGAGCCTCAAGATATTACAGTAATCTTGCTTTTAGACTAATTAGTTACTTGTTAATTAGGAAATTGTTAATTATTTATTTATTTAAATTACTCTCTACACTAACAGTAAGTACCAAAATTTTAGTTATGTCTTCGTTATACCTAAATATTGTCCAAGTCGACAATGACGCTTATGAGAACTGTGGCATTTAATTGTGAAAAAAACAAATCTGTATGAAATGTTTTTCCGGAGCGACGCCACGATGCACGCCTCTGTGGGATCCGGAGCGAGGAGGCATGGGAAGCAGTCATCTTCTTCTACGAGGAAGTAATACTAGTTTAGGAGGAGGCAGGCCGCGTGAGCTAGAGGCAAACCTCACGCCCCTGCCTCCGCAACAGCCAGCCCCGCTCCGGGCGTCGGGAGTCGCAGGGCGATTCCCAGTCACCGAGTAGGCGCGGGCCTGCGGACGGTTTGAGTGACTCGCCGTCCGATCGTAACTAGGCCCGGGTCGACGGCGCGTTGTGTTCCACGCGCGCCTTCACAAGAGATGTCAGCATAGTAGATGGGGCCCGCTAGGGCCACTGCCCGCCAGGGTTCGGAATTTGTTCGAAAGAGTCACCATGGCTCTGGATCGCAAAGGTTACGGGTTTTAGTCAGTAAGAGTCTGATACTCCCTTCCACTCCGCCCCGAGCGTAAGAAGTCATTTGATGATTTCCGATCTATGGATCGGAAAAAGGGCTGAAAACATTTGGATTTGAATGAGGAACAAAAGCAGACTATGGCCTGGATTAATTTCTCGAGAACTAATTTTCGATTTTACCGCGATCGAAGCCGATTGCAAAAACATGAATAAAGTTTAACTTAGTGTCCTCTTTTGTTAACAGATTATGTTCAGTAGTGTCTGTCTATCTCCATTTGTGAAAAAGGGCGTGAGTTTAATTAAGTATGTACGATTTCGATTTCGATTATGACACGATTCGAGTCGTGAGAATCAGCACTCGTATTTCAAGATGATTTAATACTCATAATAAACCATTAATTTTCCAAACGACTATCATAATTTGTCATCAACTAGAGGCCACCGATCCGAACATTTAAAAGATATAAAAAGTTAATCCAAGTAGTATTGAAAACTGCACCTTTGAGTCTTGTGACATTAAATATAATTTATTTGATTTTTTGTTGTTGTCACATAGTTCGGTCGAAGAACTTCCGGAGGTGTTGAGCAGTGACCAATCCCACTGTTGTATGATTTACCTTATTTAATTAATAATTCCTGACTACAATATACCTATGTAGAGTCCCCACGTAGTATTTCATCATCAAGAATTATGATTGGAAAGTTGTCGTACAAGACATTTTGCCCGTAAACACCTACTTATAAACCCGCAACGCTTCTATCTACGTTCATTTATGTAGCTAGATAAATAAAGATAACGATCTTATCTAAAGCTTATGTCACATGAATTAACATGAACTCAATTTTGAATTAAGACGAACTCCTTTGGTGGTCTCCGTCGTTCCAATTAGCACCAACGCCTCATACATTCTCAAATCATGAAGCTATAAAACCAGTCTGAACATTTTTACGATCCGTCCGAATCCACCTTTCTATGATTTCTACATCCTACATTGTTACAGATACGTTATAAACTTTATTAATTATCAAAGCGTATTTTATAGACCCATAAACTGGGATTTAAGGCAATTCAAACATCTGAATTAATTCCTTATTATCGTACAAATGTTACATCTTATTAAGGAACGAGTTATTGGCTTAAGTAATAGCTTTGGCCATATTATTATAATTTAAATATGTTTTTAAAAGGTTGAAGATGATAGGTTACGATTTAATGTACTGTTTATAGAGACATTTATTTTTGAGAGGATTATAAAGAAAACGTAGCTTCGGTTGAGTTTCGGATCGGATTTCGAAATGTGATCTTTTTCAACTTGACATTTATTTGAGAAATGACTGCATATTTATAGAATTTTTAATAAAATGCTTGAGTGAGTAGTGTGAGAAGGTAAATAATATTACGATCCTTCAGAAATTGCTGAATTTTTAAAAGACTTTTTGCTCACTGCTCCCTCTAAGTAGAGTGCGATGAAGTACCGACAGCTGGACACCCCAGCCATTTTTCAAGATTTTGAATAATGCACCCTGACCGTGAAAATGATGAGTTGAGAGTAATAACTTACACACTTAAGAGGACATTCAATTCAGCTGTTTTTATAATGTCAGATCTAGAAGTTTTTTTTTTAATATACAATACCAAATCAACGAATTTATTAATTGAGTTAGTATGAATACAGTGAGAAACAGTATTAAAGTAGAACAAGAAACCTAGAATGGATTAAATGATACAGAAGCACTAAGAGATAGGACACAAGATAAACAAGCCGGCAGTACTAAATTTTAATTACTTCTTTTATTATCCACAAATCAACCACTGAGTCCAATTAAATTCCCAGAGCTCAACGATCTAGCTCTAACGAATAACCGACCCACGAAAAATCATTAAGTGAAATTGTAATTATGTATTAAACGCGTTGAACAGTGCTTAATCCTCACACGGTCGAACCAGGGTTGTCGAAACGGGGGAGTAAATTGCCAACCCATACTAATCAAAAGGCCTGGGAACACAATTTTAAACAATTCCCGAAATCTGTATGGTAACCAATTTAGTGAATAGATAAACGCGTAAAGTCCCGCTGTGGTACGAACAACCCCCGATAGTGTTATACGCAAGAATGGTTACTGATATAGGGATGATAATGTTGTTTGGGCGTGTGTAATCGCTATGGTTACCGAGATCGGTGACGAAATGTACGCATTGTTTGAAGTTTAGACCCTAATTTTGAAACTTTATTTATATTGGTCTCGAGGATTAAAGGGAAGTTTAAACATGTACTGATACCCGCAGCTTTTAGTTTTTGATCCCTGTGATTCTGCAATTTGTATATTATGATATCTAAATTTTTATCTACGTCTACACTAAATACAAAGAGGCCAAGTTTATAAGTTTGGATGTAGGGGGTAATTTCCAAAACCACTCATCAAATTTTGACGTGACTACGTCTAATAAATCGATGAACGCCGGCTACACGCACGAAAAAGGATGACTCATTGTAACGTTACGATCATTTCATCAATGTTTTGTTATGACGTCGTGACGTTAAAGTATTGTCTGTAAACCGACTTTACAGACAGCCAATTTTTTTTTAATTTTACACTAAGCTTCACTATTGTTGTGTGTCATAGACAATTTGATAATGGAACAAATGCGTGGTTACTGCAGTATAAGCCACCAGTTTTGAAAACTATAAGGGTTATTTTCCCAATCTCAGTTAATTTTATCAGGTATAAGTTTACGATCTAGCGGCAATTGATGCTACTCAAGTAAACACAGCTAGCCACGAGCCACAAGTGAAGTATGTCAACAAATCAGACTATAACTCACTGGCTGTCGTAACTTATAGGGCATAACAACCACCGAATAGCACTTGTTTACATAGTCGCGGTTGATCGGGATGAAGATTAGGAACCAGTTCCAAGATCTTAAAGTGATGATCTTAAAAGCAGTGTGTTTGTTGAAAATATTTGCATTATTAGTCTAATTTAAAGAAGAGGTCATTGTATTTGTGGTATTGTAAAGCTTGTACTCAGTAGTGAACAAGTCAAAGATTGTGATGCCCGTTACGGTCTATGACTTTGTTAAGAAAATAAGGAGTAGTTCACTGTATGACTCGAGGAGAATAGACATAAAACCAGATGATAGCAGTAGTATTTCCTGCCAGGGTTGTGGAATTTGTTCGAAAGAGTCACCGCGGCCCTGGAACGCAAAAAGCTTTAGAAGGGACACGGATGGGTTTTAGTCACGAAGAGTCTGACACGCCCTTCCGCTCCACCCAGAGAGGAAGAAGTCATTTGATGATTTCCCATCCTTTAAAAAAAAAAAGTATTGCAGTTCGCCAATTGAAAAAATACATCACCATTTACGTACGTTACAGAAAAGATAGATGAAGATAATAGATTACAATCTTGTAAATTTTATCACAGATAGATGCATATTGAATTAATTTTTATCCTAGCTATGTATTTGGATGTCTCATTTACTAGTAAATGCTTTAGTCTCATTTGCATCCATTTCGTAGGCAACCACTGTCCGAGACGGTTGATTCCGCCAATAAACCTGACAATGAAATTTCTCTGTGTTCTTTTGCGTAATTTAGCATTGTGTTAGAATTTCGTCGAACCGGAATTACATTGGAAATGGATTTACCGTTTGTTGAGAGTTTGAGACTTATTGTTATTTAACCGAGCCAATGGAACTGTTGTTTTGTTTTTTTATGAATAAAGTAAAGAGAATTTGAAACTCCAAAGTTTGTGGATTCAGTTGTTACATGCGCAGTTTATTTCATTGAGAAAAAATCATATTCTTGGTGCAAAATATCTAATATGAAATTGTTTTTGTTAGAAGTCCTTAAATGTTACTGAAACGGTTTTATCAGAAAAATATTTAAAGTAGGTATTACTTAAAGCGTAATATGTTATGGGAAACCGTACAAGAGTGTTTTATGTTCAATACTCATACATGAATGCAAACTTTTAATAAATGGGGTTACACGATTGCTTTTCATACTGCTTGCACCGAGGAATAAAACCGTTGGTAGAATGTTCCCTCATATGTTTCCGTTACCAAACTTCGACGTTTGATTTTCATTAACAAACTTGGTCGAAACGAATTAACTCCGACGGCAAATAAATGTTTCGAGCCAATAATATTACCATTCTGTGGATTTGATTGAATCCGCAAATAGCTTCCCATGGTTACGTGTGAGTGTCGGGTTGAAAGTTTAATCGATTTTAATTTTATCGATAGTTACGCATAGGGTACCGATTTGGATGTAGTTACCTATTTTTTTTACTGCAATTTTGCTGACTGGCATGTGGCTGCAGAAAAATATCGACATTTAAATTCAGCAACTTGGAAGTTAAATGAGCTAATTGTGTTGGGTGTTGGCTTCGTGCCTAAAAACACTGTAAAAATAAGAAAGGTACCTACTCATGACTGGCTGTAATGTTTTTTATTAATAAGGGAAAAATATACAGACATGCTACTTTGTTTACAAAAACGATTTCTCGAAACGAATTCGTAAAGTATTTCAAAGTATGTTTTTAAAATAAACTTCGAAATACTTTTAAATACTTCGTGTTACGATTATTTTGTTATACTTCAAGTAATATACATTTTCTAGGTAAACATGACGTGAGTGCTATGTTTTCAGAAATATACGCTTCAAAATAATCGATTACTGTGTTATTGCGAGTTTGTAGGACGCAATAATGCAGAAATTGATTGTTTTAAAGTGTGTATTGTTTTAAACGGTGTAATTACGGTTTTATTGCTTTAAGTATTATTTCGTAATAATATTATGATTATTTTTCATTACTTCTCTATCGATATCGATAGTGCAGTGCGCACGTGCCTATAAAAGGAAATGACATAGTGCGTGATATGCGGAAACGTATTTAATGAAACGCGAAGGGTGCCCGTAGTGCGTGGGGCCTCACACACAGAGCATTACACCAATCACGACACAAATTGTTGTGTGCGTAACTGCAAAACTGAGGTTTAATGAAACGCTCCAATTGAGATATTTGGAGGAAGTAAGACATTAGAGCCTTGGCGTGGAGATAATAGACCGTAAGCACATGTCTGCATGTATTACTTGCCCGAGTTTTCATTTATAGTAAATTGCAGACTTGATTGTTTGTTCGTAGATAGAGAATCCAGAGTACCAATTCAACTACTATAAGGCTCATTCTTGCAAGCAATTTGTTTTAATAGATCAGTAAAACATTCAGTTATATTTCCTTTACATATACGTTAGACGGATAACGTTGATGATACCAATTTATATGGTACCATTGCGTGTATCCAATACAAGAAATGATTGAGTGGCTATAAGTAGCTCAATTTAGTACATTTCACTCTCCAAACTTTCTCAATTTATAATTACCATCAGTTTATGAAGGAAGTTGTTACAAAACTCGATTTCAACATGTACAAAGTTGTAACAGCCAATATTAAATAAATAATCGTTTAACTAAAGTTCTTTAAGCAAAAATCTCCCTCGGGGTCCTATTCTCAGCATATGGCCGTATTGTGAGAATTCAATTCGACAATTGACACGACTTATTAGCAAATAGTAACATTCAGCTCTAAATAGCTCCGGGCCAAGCCTATAATTTGAACTCGGACCCCGGGAGACGTTTCTACTATTCGAAATATTCGATACAATCGATTTACATGCTGTGATATTCCCCCTACTATGGAACTGTGGTAATTTTAGACTAGTAATTTGGTTCGTGAGCTTGTTCAGCCAATTTACTGTTACATTATTAAGTGCGATTAGAGCAGCGGGGTTTGTGATCGTCGGTTAATTATATACTGTAGCTGCTTATGTATTTTGTTTGGCGTTATAATTATAGGAGCTGGTAAATTTCGTGTGTGCAAAATAACAACTGCCACCAAATCTCATTTTGATATTTGGTCTGGCAGACCTTTCAATTTAGGCCCGCAAAGTTTCAAACTGTCATCAACCGCCACTAAATTGGGCGGCTAAAATGGACGATATTTCTATCGAGATTGTATTAATGTGGAGTTAGTCTCGTCTGAAGTGCCTATTTGTGAAATTAATTAAAGAACAGATACATTGTTATGTGAAAATATTCAGCAATGTTAGATATTTTTACTTAGTACGAGAAAAAATAAAAGAACATTAAATGCGACGACTCTGCTATTGTTCTCATAAAATAAACATGACCGTGAGAATAACAAACAGTGGTAATGAATTACTTACAACCCCATCATTTCAATGCAATATAATGACCCGTTATGGCCGTTAATAAAAAATAATTCATAAAAAAGTAACGTCCCATAAACGGTGGACTGCAGCAAAATATTATACTGTAATAAATAATAATGGTATGGTACACCCCGAATTTTAGTCATCGTTGCGCACACGACGCACGCTTAACTAAGTTTGGGACAACCCTACGTTTAAACTTGACATTCAATTCATTGTGAAGCATGAATGAGTGAATGTTCGCGTTGCAGCACCGCACTTATTTATTATGACCCCGCATGTGTCTCTGTTCGGTTAAAAAACACAATGACACAGTCGAGATTATTACATCTTTCCACGTTTAATTGTACACAATGGGTAAACAACAAAAGCCGAATCCTACATTTGTAACAGTTGCACTTGAATTCATTATAATAGAAACGACATGCAGAAGAGAATGGACGCATTTGTTGCGGCTTCGATATTCTATGAAACGAGTTCAGTGAAATTTAAATGATAAAAGTTTGATAACTTCAACTCGCTGCGCTCGAGCATGTGAATAAATGAAGATATATTAATCTAGTTGGGGTTAAATTGTTATTAAAACTATGATTAATGGTTCCTGTTAATGGAGCACAGATTAAGGAGCGGGCTACACGCAACAACGTTCAAAATTAACGTCGGTTAGCCCGTGACATACGTGTAAATTTATCTTCATCATTACCACGTTAGTTTCGATACAACTGTGAGCTTCGGTCAGTTTTAAATATACGTTGCTATGATTAGTTAATAAAGATATAATCTGTTTTATAAAACTCCATTTAAAACAACTCCAGTTAAAAACAAAAAGGTGTAATGACCACGAGGAATTTGGGAGACTCAATAGCAACAGACAAATTCCTGATGATTAACAGATAAGGAATGACGATTATTACTTGAAACAACAACTGCATCTATAAACTTCCACCAAAGACAAACGTAAAGATCTTGTTACATGGAAATGTGTATGATAGCAAACAATGACGCAGAAGTCGTATGTTTTATTAACTTATTACCAAACAAAATTTTATTTCTCGTTCAACTTTTATCGGCTGTTGGTATACAAACAGAATTACCCGCTTTCATTGCCCGGGGATGCACGATTCCCTTCGATTTTCTATGATAAACAAACTTACATCCGAGTAAGGTAAACATGATCGTAAATTTTACTACAGCTTTCGCGGTAACGGAAATTCTACATCAAATCAAATTTTTCTCAGCATTCTCCACAGTATGTTCTCATGTTGTACATCGTGTTTTACTTTTATGAGCACTTTCTGAGATATTACATTCAGAAAATGTTACCATTTGTATAAACTTGACTCGCAAAATAAGTGACCCATAAGCAAAAGCCACCGCAGAGCGCGACTGAATGAGTTTTATTGGCATCCAGTATGTTAATATTGGCGAGTCTACGATTGAATTGTTCGAAAAAAAAAGCGTTCGAGGCAAGCGTGACGAATGAATTTCGATAATAAAATTAGCATAATCAATACAAGGGAGTCATCGATGCACCCCGGTAAAGCACGCGGTCGGCGGGACGTAACGATCAGTATCGAAGTTTATTGGCAGTGCTTCATACAAGTTTACATGTACTTAATGCATACGGAATTGAAATTAAGCATTATTTCATGCAAATGATCGCGTATAACGACAATTACTGTGATACAATCTATGTAGTAGCGTGAGTTGGTTTCCGAGTTGATTATTGAAACTGACTCGTGTGTTTGGCCTGTAAAGCAATTACTATTTTATTTACTTTTCTTTTCATAACCATTTTATTGGGTTGAAAAGGGGACGTAAAAAAATTTGGTTTGTTACGGTTGATAACAACAATCAGCCTCATTATTTTCATGAAAATGCTCGATACTTCTTTAGATTATATATCAACATGCTGGTGCCAGACATTCATCATCATCTATTTCAAATTCTATAATTCAGATCTTGTCGTTCCCATTATCAACTTTGTATTCAAAGCTATCATCTATATCATCACCATTTACATCTAGTCATTCATCTGCAATAGTGTTAGCTCTAGCTGTCGCCGGCATATTGTGATTCAATTACGCTGTACTGAACACACTGAGTACTGGCTGACGTCCTGTCGGAAATTCATAGTGTTCCCAATGTATATCATTATATTGTATAGTTAACACATTCAATAGTTACGGGACTCTCGTAGTTTGGGCCTTGGGAAGTTGGGAGGGTATAGAATTGAATGTTAAAGGTATGCTCCCCATTGTTTTATGTAAAGCAACTGATCGACGTTGTTATAATCGGTTCACAGTATGAAGTTATCAAAAGGTATTTCATTACATTTGAAATGGCGTCTTATGATTTCAGTATCACCGAATATTCCAAACACCTTTATCAGTCGTAATATTCATTCGTTCTCTCTTGCCATATCATTGTTCACACAATGTATCCATTGTTTTTTAGTCTTCTGGTTTCTTATCGCTATTCTAATTGGTGCTTAAATCTTTCCTCAAATCATGTTCTATTGTTGTATTTTATACTTACTACAGTTAATTAATATAATTTTACTTATAACGCAGGTGCTTTATTTGGGTAGAAACTGCAAGCCAAACGCTTAAAACATGTTAATGATCCAATAGTCTGTAAATGTTCAATATAGGCAGATGGACTTTAAACTAGTAGTGCATAATATACTCTGCTGACAATATCCAGAGATCCAAGCCAGCTTAATTCCAGCCCGTCGATGCGGGCTCGTCATTGTAACCGAACATGCTAATACAACAGCATAATCATAGTAGATATTATCTACAATAATCGCGTTGCTTTGTTTAATTTTGAATATTATGTCTATACACTATTATAAAAGCGAAAGTTTGAGAGATTGGATGAATAATTGACGTTTATTACTCTTTAACGAAAAAACTACTGTTAAGATTTTGATGAAACATTATTGGTCGGTCCACACGATACAGTCTTCAATAAACTTGAAAAAAGTCGGTGTGACAGTTTTTTCAATTCAGAGTTCAAGTCTGTACAGACAAAAGTCAGTATCGTGTGGACCATTACAGTAATATAGCTTATGCATAAAAATAACCCTAAAGCTATAACTTATAAAGATATTGTGCAAGTGGGTGGTAGCTAGTCTACTATTGTTTAAGTTAGGATACACTTTAATTCCTTTGTCTGGTTAAAAGTTAAGCTCTAAAGAGCCAAGCCTTTTAAAAAAGCCATCACTTTAAATTAAATTCAGGTCTCAGACACGTTTTCCTTTGAGTTATTTAAAGTAAAGCTAAAATAAGGCGCGAAATAAGTCAATTATAAAACGTAAACTTTTTATTAGCTTCCACGTGGTTCGTATTATACTTCTTAATAATTTCCTTTATAAGGTCAAGAGCACTGATCAATTTCCTCGAATCTTAGATTGCAATTTCCTTCATCAGGAAAAGGAAAGCTTTATTCTAAGAAATCGAACAATGAATAACTTTTATAGATAATTTTATTATGATGAAACAGAGTAAATGATTATGATTACTACCTAATTACTTATGATTGGTTTTATAGAGCACAAAGGATTTCCGTTCCAAAAAAACACTTAAAAAATAATTGGAAAACGTAAAAGCTCCACTTCATAGAACTATGACTGAAAAATATGAAACACTGGAATGAAGTGATGACAAAGGATTTTTGATCAAAATATAGGCCTTTGTCCGCACAGATTATAGCTGTGAAGAAACAACGTTGATAATACTGCTGTGGCTTTGTACGAGCGTAATCCGGGATTGTGTGCTTAAACACCTACATACGCGCATCAAATATGTATAGAGATGCCGCTGGTGGTAATCAATAGCTGGAACAATGCTGACTGGTCGGCCTATTATAAATTGTTTATTTATAGTATTAACTGATGACCTGGATTATCGCTGGTAAAAGTCTGCTTTAGATGTTCAAGCTGTGTAGATAAGGAGGCTCGGATGGTGTAAATAACCCGACTTTGTTTTATATATATTAATATATTATAATATAGATTTTTTAAATACGTTTCGCAAAAAAGTATGGAAATTGAGGCTTTTTTGACAAATTGCTAATGAGATGTGAATAGAACGGTCAAGACAAAGGACAGCCTCACTCTTAATTTTCTCTTTTTCTTATTTCTGTTGAGCTTCAGTTAGTAATACTGTGTCTATTTTTAAGAGTTTGAACACAATAGATTTCTCATCGATTAATGACTGTTGGCTTACTTACTTCTCGAATGCAAGCCATGTTTTCCGAGTGACTTATCAGATTGTGTATAAATATTGTGACAGCCTTGCCTACTAACCTAGAAACACAACTGTAACCCATTTCTCACCGGTTTATTTCAAATTTTTTTTTCCGTTTTTTTTTTTCCGTTCCCGTATAACCTACAGGCTTATGAATGTGGCTATCATAATTATACAAAAAGAATTCGAAGAATTCCAAATCCGACTGGTAGTTCCAGAGATAAGCGCGATCAAACAAACAAACTCTTCAGCTTTATTATATTAGTATAGATTATATGATAATAAAAAAAAAACAATGGGTTGCATTCCGGAAGTGAAAACATTAACGTTGTGCAATTTTGATATTTTGCGGATATAAAATAAATTCATTTTGCGGCGGTCTACTCTCCCTCCGTCTTGCGAATTTTCGATCAGGTCACGTGTCTCGCGAGTTTAACATTTTTTACCCATCCCAAAAAGTGCACAACGCCGCTAAAGAAGTTTTCACTACAAAAATATTACCTCTTTTTTTAGTCTTTATAATTTTGAACCAAAACCAGAAACTAGCTCTAAGATAGGGAGGATTTGATTACGGGATAAAGTCTTATTTTCTACACCAATAAATTATATACCTCGCACAGAAAGGTGCTAAGCGTCAATGCGTTATGTCAACCCTTTAAAAACGAAGGATGTTCCTAATTCGACTGGATTTCTTCGCCAATGATTGTCAACCGATTTTGATGATCCTTTTAGCTTGTGAGAATTTTCCCGAGTTGGTCTCGTTTAAATTTTAATTATCTTTTCGTTTTTGAAAAAGTATTTGTTATAATGAAATGTTCTAAGAAAATAATGTATTACTTGCAGAACAATTGTATCAAAAAATGCTGAATGATTTCAGCGAAAACGTTTAATCAATTATTATTATTTTATTTCAATACTATTTGGATGCAACAGTGAGTTTAATTTGGTCTAATGAGAAAAATTGCTGTTGGTATAAAGATGATAGCAGAATCATACAGTAGGTATATCAAAGTACGTGTGATAACAAATCTAAGTTAACTGACCAAATGAATTTATTGTGCCATAACTAGCTATATTGGTGAGTTATGTCTTGCTCCGTATCATAGCGTAACGTGTCCATTGTTGTACGATTCGAAACGTTATAGGCATTATCTTCAGATAAAATAAATCAACCCTTGTGTTATCTTCTATACGTCTATATAAAATCATATATAATTAAATGTGTCGGTTTGTAATATCAAAATAACAGTTTTTTACTAAATGCAAATGAAAATATTTACGATACTTTGTCTGTCTGTTTGTTTCGGTTAATCTCTGAAACGGCTGCATCCATTTTTATTTTCAATGGCAGATGATGTTATAAGGAGTAACTTAGCCTACTTTTATTTTAGAAAAAGTATCAGGGCTTCGTGCAAAAATATTAAAACTCATGAAATTGTTAACAGACGCAGACGCAGTCGGCTAGTCTAGAATATTATCTTATTTTTTTATTCATTCGTTGGAATAGAGTAGGTATATAAATATACTTGCCCGTGACTTCATACGCGCATATTACGATTTTCCCGTTCCTGTACAAATTTCGGGTAATCCTGGTCCCCTACACTCCCCAAGGAACCTACATACCAAATTTCAGCTTTCTACGACCGGTAGTTTCTGCTGTACGTTGAGAATTGTATACATTATATTGATGAGCAATTATTAAAACTTGAAATTCTCGAATCCAAAGATATCCCGAAGTACTAAAATACGATTTATTTTTCTGTGAAACAAAAAATCTTAACGCCAGCCACCAATATCGCGCCGTAACAAAACGTGAACAAACACAGCAGGAACTGTTCTCCGACTCCAGACATGATTTTGATGAAGATTTATGTCTCAAATGCTAAATCACACACGAAGTATCATCCTAAACAACTGCTAGTGAGAACTTTACTAGGGATGTCACGGAGGCCATCTTAGAGAGCGTCTTATTGGTAATCAAATTGTGGAAGGGGTTAAGAAAAAATGAAAAAATAACAGTTTTGCGACAATGTTCCGAAACGTTCTAGGCGATTTCTCAGTGGTTTATAAAATAAACTGGCTTGACGAAACGAGCTAGCAATGACATGGGAGCAAAAAAAAAAAAACTAGTAATATTTCTGCCGATTTTCAGTAATAGGCCAACGTTACAACAACTGCGATAAAAACTTGCGGAGGTACGATTTCTTCCACAATTTCACCAGCGGAGGTGGATGCAAGATTCCATCACAACCCTACTGAAGACTATTTTCGTTCGAAATAAATTGGTTCGTGAAACATCTCTGCAAGTTTTCAGTGTAAAGTTTCCAAATACTGTCGACAGCACCATATTTTCGAATCTCACTAACTAGCCGACGGAATAACATTTCTGTCAGTCAAAAAGTAATTTCGTAAAAACATTTCGAGTTTTGAGTTGCTGGCGTCATTTTGTTTGTACGAAAATAGAAGGAAAGTTTCCAGTTTAATATTAGTTTGTCATATTAATTTGACTGTGTTACTGTTTCGTAATAAGGAAGAGTTACTGTTACGTTATTTTGACTATGATGAAGAAGAAGCAGAACTTATTATAAAATGAAAAAAAAAATACGTCGGAAACAAAATCAATAGGAAATATGCATGAAAAAAATATTTATTATCTAAACAGTTTATCTAGGAATATACAAAAATATAATACTAACAGTGAAAATAGAATCGAAATTGACCGAAAAACAAACGAGATATAACTATTTTAAACAAATATATCTGTCCCTCTCGCGAAAACGCTTTTTTCTATGGCAGCTGTAGTATAGGCGTCATAGTATTTGACGTCAGATTTGGTATCGGACTTCTCTTTCTAATTGTCAACTTTCAAGCTTTATAACTTCATCGCTGATGAAGATATTTTAAAAATTCTTTCATGATTGTTTACTAGAGATAATAAGTAATCTATTTTGCAAAAAAAAAATGCAAGCATATTCCCTATCGATAGCAAATAAGTTTTCGTAATAGCATCCAAGTTTCGTAAAACCTTTTTACTTCAACCAAGTATATAACCACCACCTAAGTATTCTGTACGAAGCCAAATATTTTATGAACATCCAACTATCCTCCAGTGACTCACGATAGCAAAGCAAACAAAAGAAAAACACACATACATCACACAAAAAAACAATAATAGGCCTTCGTGTCGTTTTAATACGTTGGAATCAAAGCGCCCCCAATCATTAAAGAGTACATAAATAAATAAATAACACCAAACAGTGAGCAAATACATGGGGATGTGCCACCAAGTCGGGACACGTGCAAATACTGACGGTGACGTAGCCCTAAGCGTACTGGAAAGGTCACGGAAGAAAGAGACGCATGTCGTATGTCGGATGTTTATCCTAACTAAGTTGTCGATTCGGAATAAAATAATTTTTAGTCTGTATTTTTTCGGTATTTTGGTAAGTGGTTTATATGAATTTTGCTGGTATGATGGGAAAGAAAAACATGAAAAATTTGAGTGTGAGGTTTACTTAAATAAATAAAAAACGTTTATTTTTGACCCAATTTCCTGCCACTGATCCTCAACCTCGGTACAGATAGGCTGTAATACAAACTTATGCCTCTGCTTGGCAGTGATACGCGCTTGGGCGCCTTCCAGTAATATTATTAATGGCATTGGCAAGCACGTACTATATTGCATCGTACGACGTACGTACTGTCGCGCACAACACTTCATGGCATCGTAAATCGCGTCTCGTAAACCTCCCGCCGTCACCCGCCTATCACTAAAATTAAACATTTAATGAGAAAATGAATTACCAGTTATGAAACGCACGAAACGTTACGACCACTACATGAGTTACATATATTTTTATTATCTAAACCGTGAACGTTACTAGCGTAGCGGCATGTTTCAACGGCTATTTATTTATTAGAACTGACAGCGAATTGTTCATAAATAGCGAAATAATATTTCCGAAACAAAATTTGCAAACGAGCGTACCTCGTGAGCGCGTTGTGCGCACACATACACGCTTATAAAAGATTCCGCGCTATAGTGTGCGGGTTGGAAACTTTTGATCCCCTGACATAAATCTCCATCAGAAAATAGGGAGGGCCGTAACCGGCTTAAGCTTAACAGTGACTAGTGGCCCCGAACCTTAGTTTAAATATATTGTAATAATGATAAAATATACTAGTTAATTTGGGCCTTTATTTATTTTGCAGTAAAGAGCTTTTTGTCATAACAACCCACTGTTTGTGATGGGAACGTGCGGGTCCCTCAAATATTGTTTCATATTTCGCCTCTCATTTGCCCGTTATTTGGTAAATAGGTTTGTATTGTTGGAGCTGGTAATCCTATTCCATTACTTTGTTAATCAGTGTGTCATCGCGTATTTGCACAGATTTATGAAATGCACCTACATGTGTAAGTCACGCTCGATGTTTTGATTAACAGATTGATAATTTATGACTTAGAAAGCAATTATTATTAAATTATTGCTTGCTGCCAAAGAGGAATAGTAATTACTTCGTAGGTTAAAGTAAATCTATGTACAGACGTCACCACATCAAGCTACAACAATCTGTCAAATTACTTTAATGGACTTTCAACTTTATCGCTACAACATTAGGTTCAAGGTTGATTGGAAAAATTTGACAGTTTCGGGTAGCTTGATGTGCATTATCTGTACATTTGTTTTCTTAAAATGCATTCTCCTTTTAATATCTCATTCGTTTGTACTCACAGGACAACGACAGTTGCCAATGTCACGGGCACAATAAGTCAAATGTTTAAAAAAAATTCTTAACTTTAAAAAAAAATGAGAAAGTAAAATCAGGTGCCTACTCAATTCTGTCACTAACAAAAACTTCTGTTCTGCAAACATTCAATATTTAGGTCCCAGCCCTGTCTAGGTAAGTAATAAATATCAGATTTTTGACTCGTGAACTTATGAATCCAAGACATTCCGTCACATTTATAGTTCAAAAGAAATATAAATCAAACAATGTCAAAGTGATTTCGAGGCGAATCCGTCTAAACTTTCATTCTTCGTTCACTCTTTTACGATCGGCTCAGAGATTGGTCCTCCTTGCTATTATTAGGTCCAGATTTCATTCGGACGAATGAGTCACAGTAAAAGTCTACATCGAGTGGGCACTCTAGAACCTTACGTGGGTTTGCTGATGTGAAAAATTGTTTTATCTTTTCTTACTAACTTTTCTGATTATATGGAGAAAACTGATTATTTAGTTTATGCGTGATTTCTCTTTTAGAGATATTCTTGAGAGTATAAAATGTTACCTACGAAAATCTACATCGTTTACCTGAGCTTTACTATGAGATTGAAGTAGGCTAATAAGTAAGCTTAAAGTGAGAGAACCAAGAGAATCAAGGCTACCCACGTAGCCCAAAGGATTGCCAAACTGAAGTGGCAGTGGGCAGGGCACATTGCTCGCAGAACAGATGGTCGATGGGGCTGAAAAGTTCTGGAGTGGCGACCGCGTACCGGAAGTCGTAGCTTTGGAAGGCACAAGGTGGACCGATGACCTGTTGACAGTCGCGAGTAGCTGATGGATGCGAGACGCACAGGACCAGTTATTGCGGCGACACTTGAGGGAGGCCTGTGTCCAGCAGTGGACATCTTTCGGCTGATATGACGATGATGATGATTTTGTAATGGCTAAGTTTGAATGGAACTTGGCTGGCCACATCTGTCTCACGTCAGAGGAGCAATGGCTAAACTAGTAGGACCCAAACAGCAGCTAATGGAGTGTTAGAGATGAGCTTGACTCATTTTTAACGGATAGACCTGACTGACTCGTCTTTTAGACGAGAAAAGGGTAATTGTTAAAAAAGGGAAGGAAAACCTATATTGTCCAGTAATGCTACATAATCATTTAATAATCTAATTTAATATATCAGTGCCAATTTATTACCACAAAACCAAAATCCTTTTGAAAAACCAATAAATTTACTAAAATTACAATTTAATTCCTTAACCTTTAGTGGTAACTGTACTCAATGACCAATAGTATTTATTTCGGATTAAAAAGATAATCCAGTACAGGACATTAAAAAGGGATTATTACGACTCCACAATATTATGAAAATGAAGTTAACGAAACAGTATGAGTATTATTTTTCGATTAATTTTAACAGAAGTTATCAGCTGGAAATAATTGAGAGCCGATGAGGAATCAGGATGTATTTAAATCCGGGATATAGCGCAGGATACAAACTGATAATAAATCAACTACTTTACTGAACGGCATGGGAAATAAAATTCGGTTTCCAATTCATGATTCTGGGTTATTCAACAGCTTTTAAAATAAGTCCTTCAGACAGTAAATATTGTGATGACATAACCATCTTCTTTATTGTATCGAGAATGAAAGGCATTTTTCATTTTGAGCACGATTCCAGTGCAAAAAAACACTACCTACAGCATACAATAATTCAATGTAATTAATTGCAGGTATAACTGCAACAGCAACACTGCGATCGCCAAGCTTGGCGATTATCGATATATAAACATATCCGGGGGGAATATGTTTATATATCGATAACAAGCTCCTTTGGGGGAGGCCTATGTCCAGCAACGGATGTCTTTCGGCTGATATGATGATGATGATAACTTACGACATACAAGTAGAATATCAGCGTCAGGTTATTCTGGTGTTCCAGAATAACCTGGACTTTCAATATGAATAACCTTCTCTCACTTTAAGCTTACTTATTAGCCTACTTTGTTACTTATTAGCCTACTTAAGGTTGCACCAATTGGGAGTCCAGCTTATTCTGGACTCCCAATTGGTGCAACCTTAAAGCGAACAACGCACTACGATTATTCTTTTCTGTTTTATGTGTTTGCTAACTACGCATTTGTGACATAATGTCACTTTCTTTGTTTTCAATGAGTTTTGTTAATGTTTGCACCACCATGACAAGATTATGTAGCATAGAAAAAAATGTTTTATCAATTTCATTTCATTTAGCTACACACGACAGACATTTTTAGATAGACCAATCATTTCACATTATTTAAATGTTTTGTTAAAAATGAATATATATAATAGTTGTGGTAAATATTATCGTGCCTACTCTACAGGCATAATTGAACTGGCCTTTATAAAACCCGTAAAGTCAATAAATAAAGAATGTAATAAATAAAAATTGATTCTTAATATCGGATCAAAGTCCGAACCATTTTAAATAAAATATAGAGTGCTGGATTATGCGAAAAAAAAATACAAACTAAAAAATAAAGGACAAAAAACAGCCACCGTTCAAAAAAATATAAACACGTTAACCCTACACATGGTACAAGTAAACAACCAACATGCCGCGGTTCCCCACAAATCTTTCGTATCTACCAACATTGTCATTCCCTCGCGTATATTATTGAACTTAATGGCATCATTTACCGTATTCCGATCCTCAATAGCGACATCGTAACGTACTCCTCGCCTGTTATTAGGGTTCCGTACAAAAATGCAAATAAAAACGTACTTACTTATCTATGAGAGCAGAAGTAATGATTTTTCCGATAGATAAGAAATATGCTGAAAGTACCTATTTTATTCTGTGATAATATTTTTATTTTGTTTGATAAAAGTTTTGCTGGAATTTAATTGTGAAAGCGAATAGTTTCTTTATTATATACAAGCTACCGCCCGCGGCTTCGCCCGCGTTTATATTGAAAATTATCCCAAGGGAACATATTCCCGGGATATCCTATGTGCTATTCCAGACTATAATCTACCTCTGTGCCAAATTTCATCGAGATCCGTTCAACCGTTCTGACGTGAAAGAGTAACAAACATCCATCCATCCATCCATCCTCACAAACTTTCGCATTTGTAATATTAGTAGGATTGTATTTGTTTTGTGTGGTGTTTTGGAAGTTAAACACTATTACAAATGTATATGTATGTTTTACAAAGGCTAGGTAATATGTAAAACATATTTTTTTATATTATCTTTTGTCTCCTTTAATATAAATTACAAGTTTATGTTTACTTTGCAGTATACATTTGCAAAGTGAGTTATAGTGTTCTGAAATGGAATCTTTATTTTTTTTCTCGGTGGTACTTGATATAAGTGTAGTACACAATGCCTTTAGTCTAATGCGTAGTGCTCATTTTTTGTATCAGCATTTCGTAGAAATGTACCTTTATTGTACACACTCAAGCGTCTCACTTACTCAGAAAATAAAATTTGGTTTGGAAATGTGTAGGTATCTTGTAACAAACGATGGTAGCCTACGTGTCTACATGCTCCTAGACAAATTTGAAAAACATGTTATTTATTTACGCAACCAGCTTATTTTACATTCTGTCCAGAATACTGAAATTGGGTGTAGATGTAGGCATGTTTGTGTGGAGAACACAAAAGGTCATATTTAATCATTATTTCATACTAGCTTCTGCAACTTCGTTCGCGTGATATGTTGAAAAAAAAAATGTAACGTGTGTATCTAATTTCTTTCTCCAGGTCTTAGGCTATTTCTTAAGGATTGGCTCAGCGGCTTAGGCATCAAAATGTTGTAAACTAACAAAAATAGTCACTTCTGCGTTTTATAATATTAGTAGAGTGGATTTTATGTCACTGTACGGAACTCGTACTACCAATTCAATTCCAGCTAACGATATTTATTATTATTTTTTATTATTCCCGTCCATTTGACATATATTGATGCGGTTGTAATGGTCTGAGCATTACTTGCAACTGTTAGTGGCAGGTTGGTACTAAATGGTCACCGTAAAATGCTTTCTATGTTTCAATTATCGGCAAAGTGTGATATATCGTTATTTGTTATGGATGGGCTGCGTTGGTATCGGCTTTCTCTTTGAGTATTCACCATTTATTCTATGACCGATTTGCACAACTGTGCTTTTTGGTAGAGTCTGATTACCCTTTTCAAAATCGGTAATTCATGACAAGATGAAATTTACATTTTTAAACATTCGCGAAAATTGTATTGTCGAGAAATAATGAATATTCCTTTGTGCTCGTTAATATGCATAATTATTATTTTAACGAAAATTTCCTGTTGGGCTGTCGGAAATTCAGTTACTTTATGGGCACATAAAGTGACTGTATAAGTAGTAAATTGTCAAATAAAAAAGTTGTTAAGGATTATTGGTGATGAGTTTTTGACACACAATTTTGTAAATCCATGCAAATTGTTGCGCACTTCACATTATTCATATTTAATTTTCAATTGTTCTCGTAATTTAAACATGCTTCGTCGAATTCTGATGGGTGGGCAATTTAAATTAATATAACATGTAGATTGGTGAGCTTCGTGCATTATACCTTAATTGCACCCGGTAACTCTCCAATTCGGTAACTTATTTCTGTGTTAGTCAAGCGTTTTTTTAAAGGTGTAAATAGTTATGTAGTTAAATATTTAAAAGAAATAAAAACAACTTTCAAAAGAAAAGAAAAAACGAATATTTCGTGTTGAGATAAGATAATTTGAAAAGACATTCTTTTTACCGCAGATAACTTTCGTATTGCAGCTAAAAGACTCTGAAATTCAGGACACCCAAACCAATTTAATCCAAAAATGCCAACGTGAAAAACAAACATACACAACACAAATGGCACTTTAAAAATCGAAACATCAAAAAGTTAACTTAATATCGTTCATTTTATTTTACAAGCTTTCCATGATAAATGGAACAACGTCTATAAATAAATACGCGCCTAAACTCACATAAACTACTATGGGTATGACAGGCGATGGAAATAAAATGTTTTATAGCCATAACAGGAACGAGCTTGTCGTTCTTAGAATATTCCTCTTGACTTGCAGTTAAACTTTTAATGTCTCGTCATTTTGGGGCGCCGAATTTCGGTATGATTTTTGCATGCTGTTGAAAGATATAGATGTTACGGCAGAGGTTTTCTTTGAATCTATACCTAATATGAGACGACTTGGGAGTTATAATATGTACAGAAGCTAGCACATCAAGCTACAGAAATTGTACAAATATCTGTCATATAAGTTTGCTCTTGAGTCTAGTCTAGGTCATAGATGACAGAGACAAAGTCGACGATGGAGCGGTCTTATCAAGAAGAAGCCTGTTCACTCTAATTTTGAAGAGATTAGGGTTGTATGCGTTCGGAAACACAGACGCAGGCAGAGAATTCCACTCCTTTGCTGTGCGCATATTTTTTATATTTAAAAATTATCACTAAGCATTTGGTTCAAGATTGATTGGGAAAATTGTACTGTTTCGAGTGGCTTGATGTGCTGGCGTCTGTATAATCCAAGAGCTTTTTTCAGTATTCTTAATATGACCGACATTTTAACATCGTTATGAAAGGCATGTATTTTACGCGGCGACAAATTAATCTGAATTTGGCATTAGCACATAATTGAAGCCGGTAGCAAAAATAGTAGGTAGGTAAGGTAGGTAGCTACATCGAAGGATTATTTTAAGTAGAAAGTAGCATCTTAATTATCAATTGTTAGCTTTGTTTTAATATAAACTGGCATCGAGTTTTTCTTTCGGTAACTGAATTTATTATTGAGTGGAAAAGTAGAAAATGGGCATACATAAATTATACAATGAGGTTTTGTATAAAGTTAACTGAGATGAGAAGTAATTTTGGATTAAAATATCGATTGTATCGAAATATCGAAAATTGTTATACCTAAGTGTAATAAACTTTTCATTCGGGCCCGGTCGCTTTGCGGGGAACTTATTCGGCTCCTTCTAACCTAACTTCTGTCCGAGTCGGGGTGCCCCAAGTCCCGAGCTCGTAAACTTTGTTGTTATCCTACGTCATTATTTATAGCACCTAGCCTATGATTTCAATTGGCCCTGTTTAATATGTTCGCTACCTTAAAGTAGCAGCCATTATTTAGTTTTATAATTCCTTGCATTTTGAAGCTCATCTAATTTAATTATTGCTTAAATATTAAATAGCTGCCAAGTTATTTTTTAGTAGCAAATAGCTAGTCACCCTTTTAGTTGCTAGTTGCCTGGAAAATAATAAGACGTTATTAAATCGGTTACAAACAATGCTTTAAAATGTCGGCCGATTCAAATACGTGGGGAGGTATTCAGTTTATACATTTTCTTAGACTTTAGATGCTAAATATGATTTAAATAGAAGAGAATATTTCAAATGAGTATTTTTAATTGCTCCATGAAAACCTATGATTTAATTATAACTGCTGTAAAAATCTCACCGTGAAGTGAGCTGTCAATCCCTATCATCAAGTAGTCGTAGATTGAATTAACTTCAAGCTCACCTCACCCATGTTTTAAAGGTGAAGTCATTACAGAATTTATCAGCTGTTAGAGTTTTAATTAGGCAGTTAAAGCAAACAATACACAGAAGCAATGTCAAGTCACTTTCTGTAAAAAGCACTGAACATAAAAGGACTCTTGATGAATACAAAAGTCATGTCATTGCGCCCCAAATATCGTTCATACGGGCGATAATTGAATAATAACAACCAAACGATTCCATTTTTCAATGGGTTCATTAAAATTTTATTACATGCAACAATTAACGTTAAAAGTTGACACAGTGCTGTGCTTTTAAAATTAATAACGGGACATAATGACCCGGTATGAAAATTGTACCTACGAAGTGCGATGCATATTCATTTCTCTACAATTATTGGACCGTTACGGTTCTGAATTTTTAGGTTAACTGATGGTAATATTAGAGTTGGATATGCCATATGTGATGATTGCATCATGACATTAGTTATTTTAATACGTTCTATAAACTTTGGATAAACCGCTGCTATGAATTTTGGTCCCCCCTTATGCTGTTGATTGTCATATTTAGACAAGTATTCGTGATTGTGGTTAGTTGTTAAAAAAATGTCTGCAGCATGACATACCTACTTTTGACGTGAAAAATCTCGTGAACAAAGAAAATTAACCCTTATGTATCAATATGTTATGAGAATATTTTAATGATGATGATCGATTTCATCTAAAGGTATAAAGCGTTTGAGCTCCTTTATTCTAGATTGCGTTAGTAAACAGAAACACAAAAGCATCCTGCCTTGTTTCCTTTTATTGGCAAATTGTTACCACTCCATTCTCACACGTCAACATGAGTTATAGCCCAATATTCCCATCAGGGTCTAAAGTTAAAGTTCACAATAATATAAGTGGGCTCGCTTTCGCGCAAAGCCATTAAATAGCCCATTTTCCTGAGCTGATTCTCACAGCTTTGACGGCAATAAAGAGCTGATGCATTTTATGTTCGTCTTTCACATTCAAAACAGGATCAAATATGAATGCATAGAAGGATTTACCAATAAAAGTTTGTGTACTTTATATTACGCTGTATATTTTATAACCTATACAGACGAGAAGCTACCACTTTTCAGCTTTTGAGTTCCTCTAAGAGTAAATTTAATATTCTCTATTTCTCAGAGTAATCTTTCCTTTTAATCTACCCTATGAGTTCGAAACTTAGACCCCATTACGTAATAAGCTCAGCATTAAAACCTTACCCGTAACTCCGTTTTATTTTTGTATTATAAAGCGAAAAGAAAAGAAATCCATCCCTATCTGGATAAAATCTCTTTGAAAGAAACTCAAACAATTCGAAACACCTCAAGACATTACCGTGGGGCCCCTAAATTTGCGTGTACAAGCAAAACGCGTAATGTCGGGGTGAGCCCGCCAAAATCGTATTTAAATTCACCGATCCCGACACGAGATAAACGAAATCATGAGTTAGGTTGGAAGGGTTATAGAATCCTGCTGCGTGAGGCCGCATAATTCCGTCTCCAGTGGGGTGTCCACGCCTTTGGTGTTGACGGAGATATCTCGATCTTGAATGGGAAGCCGCTTTAGAGTGTTTAGCTGGAAAAATTTTCTTTAAAACGTTTGCAAATGCAGAGGTCTTATCGCAAGATCCGAGAATTTGCTCGCCTGTTACGGATGTATTGAGTTTTGAATAAAGAATTTTCGCTATTGTTAGAAGTCGTATGATGGCGGAAATAAAATGCTGCTTCACGAAATTCCAATAGTGTCTCTTAGACTATGATTCTTGTTGAATCCCGGTGCCTGAATTGTTTCAAATCCCACGTAAGGTTTGTAGGTTTTTCAAAAGTATGCATTGTGTGTAATAAAAAATAAAAAAAAAAACAATTTTAAAGAATTTGAGGCTCCAACAATAAATTTAAAGAAAGAATTAAAGATAATCGTAACGGTTATGACTGTCACCCCTAATTTCACATCTAATTATTTACAATTCCAAAAATGAGCGTTTTAAAGCTTTATTACAGCTGAAACAGGGTTTTCAGATAAGGGTATCCTCGGCTATACTTAGCGCCAACAATTAAGTATCCTCTGATTTAATTAAACAACCAACAATTTATTTTTACTTGTCAGATTTTATTTTCCTTTTTTATCCGGTGGCTCGACCGTAATTTAGGTACCCTAATCCCAGCGCTACAGGGCACCAGTAAGGGGTGAAAGGGAAAAAGTAAGGGCGATTAAAGATAAACAACGGCTCGGTGCCAACGTGAGGCCCAGCACGGTTAGGATAATTTGCAATTGTATAATTATCTGTGACGATAAATTAAACGAGAGTTTTATGTGTTTCCGAGACGGGTGTCTGAGATTTATGTCGGCAAGTAGGTATACGACTTAACTATCGATTTATTCTCGTAAGTACCTGTATCATGCTACGAAATAATTTGAAAGGTATTTTTTTTATTTACATTATTGAGCACAGGTGGCATAATAATTTCACAAAAATAATTTATGCTTTTACGAAATAGCTTTTTCCTTTAATTGATTGAAGTATAAAATGTTTCTCATGAAATATAATGATAATTCAGTTTACTTTTAAACAGTATTCCGCGAAATAAAATTCAGTTTGACCTGAATATATGTATTTTTGGCTGACCTGCGATAAACTTCGCGTTCCATAAAAGATATCAAAGATAATTCAGGGCAACATAAAAAAAACCTTTTAATATTTACAACATCGGAAGCGGCGTGAATTATGTATTCGTTTAGTTCGATCCGGACCTCGGAACCTCTGACCTGAAGCTTTAGAAAAGCTGTAGTGGCTATAAGGAACGCGTTGTCTTGTAGAGCAACAAAAGAGGCTCTAGACAAGTCACATTCTGTCAATGTTAGTGGTAGTGTGGCGAAGGCGATTGTCAAGCTGTCAACATTAAATGGGATTGCCAAACGCTGTCAAAACGTCACGTGATAAATCTCTTATATTTTCGCATTTCGATGAGCTCGTGGCTAAATAATAACAGCCGCACGGGTCGATCTTCAAGGTTAAGCAACGCTTGCTGAGGTCGGTATGTAGATGGGTGACCATCTCAACATATCGAAATTACTCCGTGCCTCAGAGAGCACGTTAAGCCTTTGTTTGGTCCCAGCAGCCATTTGTAGAAAATTTGACACCAGTCTTGCCAAGAAGTACCGTGTTACCCTATTCATGGGTTGTGGAGGTAGTGATAGGGAACTGCGTAAAACACTGGTACATTCAGTTAAATCCGGTTTGACTGGGAGCCAACACCAATATAGTTGGGAAAAAGCCATTTTGGCAATCACATTTGCTAAGAGAACGGCACTTTGTCCGAAGCCTCTATTCTATAAGACAACGCGTTTCTTATAGCCACAGTTTTTCTTTTTAAAATTATGTATTTTTTTTCCAGCCAGTGAAATCTCCGCAAAAGGGGTTCGCTACTGAATTGTTCGTGCATTCCCGTCACCTTTCCTAGGAACATTCTTTGTTCAACTGTCATTGAATAATTTCGTGAATTGACTCACTGACATACAGTTCAGTGTATTGTTTCCCGTTTGATTGTTTTTCGGTATTATTTTGCTCTCAGTATTTTTGGTGCAGTTCCCAGCAATGTATTAACAAATTATGAGTTTTCGGTTCTATCTAAATAGGGTGAACATGACTTTCGTGTTCGGTATGACAAAATTTTCTAAAAATGTCAAAATTATGTGTATAAAAATTCATAAAAGATAGGAAATTAAATTTATTAAAATGTTAATTTATTCGTTAATATCACAAAATATGACATAGCCAACACAATCTACTTACCTAAGTATACCATAAAATTCTACCAGTTATTACTCTAGAGACAACACAAAAATAAGGGACAAAAACACAAACATTTTCATAAATATCTCTTTGCGAACATTTCATCAAGACGCACCGATTCCTCGAGAGAATAAGCTCTATGAATATTTTGAGGTACACGAATTTGGGTTGTAACCGCTGAAGATATTTCATATTCTGCCACTCTATACTTGTATAACCGCAGTTATATCTAAGCCAGCTAAATAGTATTGCGGTTGCATTATTTTTGTAAAGACGATGGATTACTCGGGTGTTCCCTCTCTGAGGTTTGTCTTTTGTTCTTGTTATATAGGATTTATTCGAGTATTAGACTCCAACGTTCTATTTTTAAATAGAGATTTTGTGTTTTGCATTTTTTTATTTTATGGCGGCTTTTGTTGTTCTATTTTATGAGATTGTATTTTTATGTACCTTTCATTTGTTTCGTTTTAAAATTATATGAAACGCGAATGTGAAATATTTAAACGTTGGTGGATTGAAAAGAAGGAGGAGATTGGAGAGAAGATTCCGGGTGACTAAAAAAACAAAACACATAAATGAAATTAAATATTCTATGAGATTACCATTATCTTCAATACACTTTTGTGTCAGGCCAAATACATTTCAATCAACTTTCGTAACAATTTAGCAACGTTTCACGAATTTAGTGCTAATTTAACACTGAGATATCGGATATAATGCAGTTATACATACCTACAAATGTCAATAAAATTACATTCAGCCATGCCTAATGCAATCAAATCCTCCTACTCGTTTTAGTTAAATTGATGCAAAATACTTGAATACCTTAATCAGTTTGCAGCCAAATTAATAAATTAATTAAATTAAATTAAACTGTATTTGAAAATACGAAATAATGGTGCAATGAACTTTGATACAAATAACCCAACGTTTTTCAAGCAAATGAAAAACAAAGAAGGCAAGTGAGAAACAACTCAGATCAACGATGATGCAGACTTTTTAAAGTAAATTATTATAGGAAAGTTAGAAAGAGTTCACATTGAACGTAATAAGAAGAAAAGTGGTACCCTGGTAGACAAGGAATGTATAGCAATAATCATTCCAGATTCAAAAATCAAACCTATCAATGGACGATCAAATTCATAGTAAACTAGATCCAAACAAACTGCGAACACAAATCTATTTGCCAAATGCAGAGGTTATGGAAATTTCTCGATCGAACGTCCATCATAACGGTTATTGGAAGAACCATGTTCAGCAATAGCTGGTTGAGAGCTGATATGACGAAAATATGCACAGGCACATATTAAATCCAACACAGCTCTAAATGAACGTGAATGGGCGCTGAATGTGAAGGAAGACGTCAGAGAGCTGACAAACTCAGTTCATTCCGTTCAGTCCGTTCATTTAGTTCTATGTCGATGTATGTTAAACAGACCCAGTTTCTAATTATTTCACTGCATCCAGCCTCTAGTCAAGGCTGGGGCATTCGTTTGAGTTCCATCAAATATGGATACGATTGAGTTGGAAAAGGCTCCATCGAGTTTTTTCCATATGCATGAATATTGGCTTTTTCAAACGTTATTAATGTACCGAATATTGATGTTATTCGCATCGCATCGGAGTTTGAATATTCAGATACTGTATGTAAGACCTACCACACAATGCTATGCAAGTTATTTTTCTATTGAGACGCAAATTTTTAAGGAAATTTACGTTGAAAAAAAACCTTTTCCTGTATTTTTTGAAAATCTAACGGGCGGATTAAATATCATTGTTTTTCCTCTATCTAAAAAGATACGTTATGTGTAAGTACAGACGCCAGCACATCAAGCTACCCGAAACTGTCAAATTTTACCGATCAACCTTGAACTTCATGCTTTCGCGATAAAGTTGAAAATCTATTAAAGATACTTGACACATTGTTGTAGGTGTTGGCGTCTGTACTATTGAAATATTTCCAATTTTCTATTAATATCTTAGATAAAATAGCTATGTACATTTTAAACCATTAGATACTCAAATTTTGAAAATACCATTCGAATAAAATAGCAAATCGATTCACAATCCAAACACGAGCACACACAAACAGAATGCATTCGTAAACATTTTCGAACTAATAACGTTTGAAACAAACACATTCATTACCAATCAAATCCTCACTATTTCAGGCATATTAATTAGGCTAAATTAATGCTAAATGACGTTGTAGCCGAATTAACAAACGTTAGCCTTCAATTTGACTAAATAATCAGTAGGTTGTATTTGTTTAAAGTATTTTGTGAATGTTTTTTGGTTACGTTATGTATAACTATATTAGTATTAGTATATTATTTAATATTGTGTGTATTTTATATTATTATGTCTAATTTATATTGTTTATGATGTTTGTACACTGACCGCCCTAAATCTAACTTCTTTCGTTCAGTCCATCCAAAGGTTGTCTGTAAGAGATTGCCCTGTGCGATAAGACCGCCCATTGTACACTTGTTTTTTTTTAAACGTTTTTACTATGTTTGTAATGAGGTGTGCAATAAAGTATATAATAAATAAATAAATAACTTAGCGGCCAAAAATGCAGTAACACGCTACTAAGGCTGAGGTGCCTATAGCTTAAAAAGAAAAATATAGTACTTTAGATTTAGATTAAGACAGTTGTGAGCCATTGCACTTTTTCTACAAAGGAATTTTAGGCACTAAGGTAGACACCAGATAAATGTACAATAACGGTCATTGACCCAAATACATTTATTGACTTTCTTAATTTCTAAAACAGTAATATAGACATAAAGCTGTCCTGAATCGACTTCTATCGTGATCCTTTACGTTTTCTAGGAATGAAAAACGTTTCATAATTTATTGTTCGGATATCTACGAAGGGAAATTAGGGAAAGTTCAATGTACTTTATTTAAATGCAAGTTTATCTCGCGCTTACCATAGCCTCGGGTGATTGGTACTAAACTCGCGAACGTGTCGCGCAGACGGGTGTGTTTTTCCGTATGTTACAAAAACAGCAGTTCGAAGGTAGGGGGTTACTTATCTTACTAATAGCGTGAATGTGTAACGGCCGGTTTCAATAATGTATGCTGAGCGATGGCCGTTTTGCGCGAATGTGACGCATATCTTCCCAACTTTTTGGTATGCGTCATGCTTGAGCATGCACCAAAAACTTGGGAAATAAACTAATATATCTCGCAAATAAACTCTTTTTGTTTGTTACCAATTGTCAAATTAGCTACCATCGTAGCTGAAACGTCATGTTTGTCTTTCTAACATGACGTTTCAGCTACTGTTGCTGAGTTGGTACGTTATTGAAACTGGCCGTTAGTATGTATGGTCTGTACGTAGATGTAGTATGATCTGAATGTAGGATTTGTTTGACGAGGATTTGAAACAATGGTAGACCGTGATTAAAGCACAGGATACTGTCTTCAAATAATTTTGGACTTTCAAGCGAACGACCCCGCAGCAAAATTAAATGAAATCTCTTCCAATTCTTCCCATCTTGGTCAGTCATAGTCATCACCCTAAATTTGGGTAATAATTTAGTTAATATAGTAATTAACAGTAAAAAATTAAACTTGTCTTTGTCCTTCATTCACCGTGGACCGGATGGCAACGGTACTTTGGTCAGAGGAAACTTACATCACGGAAAAGGACATAAGCAATTTTGATCTCGATTGAATCTAGGGTCCCCTGGTATCCCTGTGATTTTAAATTACTTTAGGAAACGTTTTCTTTTGCAATTTTTTTACCGCCATTGTTTGAATGTTGATTTTAAAAACATACAATCGGGTATTTTTCTAGAGATTATATGATTAGTCTTCTTATTCTTCCCGTTTTAAAGTCGAATAAAATCCCAAGGAAACATGTTCCCAGGATAAAATTATTCTGTGTCCTATTCAAGGACATGTTCTACCCGCGTGCCAAGTTTCATCTTAATCCGATCAGTCATTAAGACGTGAAGAGGTTACAAACCACTCACTTTCGCTTTTAAAATATTACTAGCTGACCCGCGCAACTTCATCTGCGTCACATTTTTCATAACTCCGCTCTTATTGGACGTAGCGTGATGTTATATAGCCTTCCTCGATTAATGGGCTATCCAACACTAAAATATTGTTTCAATGCGAACCTGTAGTTCCTGAGATTAGCGCGTTCAACCAAACTGTCAATTTTATTCGTACGCACATACCCCGTTTTTTCTGTATAGCCTTCCTCATGAATGTGGCTATCATATACAAAAATAATTTTTCCGAATCCGACTGGTAGTTCCAGAGATTAGCGCGTTCAAACAAACAAACTATGTTAGTGTAGATTTATTATTAAGGATGATTTTATATACACTAAGATTTTTGCATATTTCGTCTTTAAGAACAGTATACTTCGTCCTTAAAATAGATCTCAGTGAGTGACATCAACTGCAAGATTAGATAGCCTTAACATAAAAGTTTTCTTATGTGACGAAATGAGCCAAAGTCGGTTTATAAATAACCAATGCTTATAATATCCTATGTAGATGATTATCTATTATTATAACAACTTTGTAAGTCATTTAAATTCGAGTATGAGCCGTGTCCGGTCGAATTTATATCGTAAAAAATGATTTTTTGATTGGACCTGCTGTAGTGGAGTTTATAAGGAGGGTGGAACTCTATAGAGAGGATAATACCAGATACACTAGTAAAATATAAGAACTGTTAAAGTTTGAGATGGTAACAGTTTTTATAACTACATAATAATATAATAACTTGTCAGATTTACAGAATTTTATTTACAGGTAGATTTGTTTAAGTTTATTAAATCTGTCTGCTGTGTCCAATATAAATCACAGTCCTCACTCCGCTAAACATAAAGTTATATGGCGTCGCATTACGAGAGTGGCCGGGGCACAAGACTCGGACGAGACATGACCACGACCACTCTTCCAAGAGTGCACGACTAAGAAGAACATTTTTTTAGGTACACCATACCAAATTACAATTAGAAACTTAAGAGTTAATAGGGTATTACTATTCTCTCGATTATACGTTGAAGATATTCACGAGTAATGCTAGGAACTAAGTTTATGTAATGTTTGAGAGAACCTAACAAACAACGTTTACAAATTTTTTCCTTTTACGTGTTTTCTTGTGCGAGAAAATATAACAAATCATAGAAACAACGTATATTTATCCGAAAATAAATTCGCTGAATGATATTTCATCGATATTACATTTTACTCATTTGTTTTTGCCAAAAATCTATCTCAGTACCCAAATTCATTAAAGCAAGTAAACTTATTTCGGATTTGAAACTGTCACACTAGTTCAACATCACACTCCGTAGCAGTAGCTCGATACAATTCTAACAAACGATCGTTAGGTCATCGCGAGCAAGTGGGACGTCCCACTGACGGATGCTTACACATGTTATTGACCCTGTCCTATTGTTACCGCCATATGGCCAACGAAACTACCTCGTGCCCTCACTGAAATTAGCGAAAACCCTCCTTAAAACCCGAAACATCCTTTACAACATGCCTTCCTGGTGTTGAAAGATATGCGAAGTGTAATTTTCGAGTTAACGACTTGTTTTTTTTTGGTCTTTTTCTTGTAGGTATCTTTGGAGGGAGTATTAATTTATATTTTGGCATATGGTTAGTGGACTTAGTAATTTATTATTTAGGTATTACAACTCGATTTTAACTTAGGTTTCGATATCTAAATTGGATTACGTAGGTACAAACCAGTCGGAATCTCAGATAAGTCGGTCTAAGGTATCTAAATTATGGTAAGTTCCATCAATCGATGGTTTTATAATACGCGATTCGAAGAATATAGCAGGCGTTAGTTAATGGGCTCAGAAGGATCGAAGCTGGAAGAATTTAATTAAATATTTTCATGAAAAAGTTAAGAAAATTTGAGAGCCAATATTTTGAAAAAGTAATTTACACGTAAATAATTTATTTACATGCAGAAAAATAAGAAAAACATTTTTTCCCGATGTTTACATGTTTACGCATGCTCCCGGGAATCAAATAAGGAATAAATCACGTGCGACGTGTACAAAGGGGCTGAGCAATAAAAACTGTTGTCCAATTCCGAAATTCCTACAGGAAATGGCTGAAGGCTTGTATGTTTATTAAAATGTTGCACAGAATTAACGGCGAATGGAAAAAAAGAAATGAGATTTAATAAAATATGTATTTCATCAATAACAAGTAGGTAATAAAACCCCCAAAAACAACAAAGGAAACCCTGCCTGTCGAAAAATAACATAACTGTAAGTTGTTCAACTTTAAACTTAAACTGCGTATGCACGTACAATTTATAAAACGCCTTTGACACAACCACAGTTAGTGCACCGACACCTTAACACTTCGAACGTGTGAAAATACAAATCCAAATGATACAAAAACTCATTCTAAAACCTAGGCCACACCATATGGGTGTAATGACTTTTTTCAAACTACTTTAGTGTAATGGCTCGGAATTACGTTCAAAACAAGAGGTCAATTATCATTCGATAGACAAGGGTGGACGTGATAAAAACAGATCTCCTAACACATAATTACATAATTGTGCGCCCTTGCCGCCGACGGGTAACGACGCCACACGAATATGGGTTAGCCAGACACCAAAAAATAAAATTATATAGTGTGGCGATAGTGTGGATGTGCCATTATTTAATTTTGTTCGTCTGTGAATTTATTTGTATTGTTATTGGAAAAAATCTTAGTAAATAATATTAGTATGTCTAAAAATATTTATAACACAGGATTATGTATTTGAATATATGTAAAATCCTTGCTTATGTTTTTACTAATTGAAAGTTTGTTGTGCAGAGTTAAATTGAGTTATAAATATACACAATGGCTTATATAAGATTCTCTTAGTTACGTGAAAATAAGCCATAAAAAAGAAGAAACACAATAAACACTTAGTGAATGAAGTAATCCATCATTGCGACTAAAAAACAAGGCAACCAGAAAAAGGTGAACCAAATCAAAGCAACTTTGTACCAAATACTGTTTAAAAAATGTTTCTACCCAAATAATAATCCTTAAAATTTCCTTTTAAGTGTTGTAAGTATTTGTTCAGGAAAAATAAATTAGGCTCGAGCAACCGTTGGAATAGATTAATGTGACAGTAAAATATTAATAAGCTATTATAATTCTTTAAGTTTAATATTAAAAGATAAATATAACAGTGAAGTGTCAAAAGTAGAATTAATAGCTTCAACGAAATCACTTTGCCACACCTGAGTCGCACTTTTTTTCAAAGTCACGGCCTAAAGTATTGACAAATAGGCGTATAAATCAGTTTTATTGCTGGCTTTGTGTTAAGATAACACTATATTATTAGAGTAATAGAGTCAATGTTTGTTTAATATACTAAAGAGCATTTTAAACAGTTTTTTAACAAACCATATTTCTTAACATTTTAAGTTATACATATTTGTAACCTAACACAACAACCTAATATACAATAACATAAATCAACCAATAAAAAAACTTAGCACACCATTTAGTAAATGTATAATTTTTCATATGATAAAATTAATAAAAGTGAGAATCGTATCCATACTATTCCCGCAACGATCCGTGAAGATAGAACAGAAAGGGCCGAAAACAAGTTTTATTAAGAACGTGGAAGTAAAATATTTTCTGTACCGGAATCGTTAATAACTGTAAGTTGCGGTCGAAGTCAGCCGGGCCGAACTGACAATTCCCTTTTAATTTGAAAGCCTGAGCAGGATTGGGGCTAACAAGACGCCGCCTAATTATAGCTTAGCCAAAGAACAAACAAGATCTAAAGGCGAGTTAGGATTGTTATCACGCCATATGTTATAAGATAATTCGCGTGATTATTGACGTCCAACAAGCTGTTGTGATTAAATAACGTAAATTTATAAGTTATACAATGAAACTTGACAATATAATACGTATTTTCAACCACAAAGATTAAATTAAAAATGTACAAGACGCAAATCAAATCAAATTCAGAAACATAATTTCTTGCTTATCAAGAACCGTATTGAATTTTGATTGAGGATAGCTATAATAACGTGTATTAGATACAGCAGAGAGATATTTTGCCATTAAACCACTCGTCTGGAACTAATGATTTGCTGAACTAATAATCTCTTCAACAAACAAGTCAACATGAACAGACATTGTTAGCAGAAGCCTCCGGTTAATAGGCCAGCCAATGTAGCCAGCCTTGTTTTACGTCTGTCAAACAAACAAGAAACTTTTGAGAAAACACCTAAAGGCACAACTATTTCTATTATACTTAGATTGTTTCTCCAATTATACTAGTATGATCTAATATTATGTTATTTTTAACATCTACAGTTGATAAAAACTGCTTTCAAAATATAGACATTACCTCTATAGTTCACTGATAACTATACCAAAAAGATAGTCGTAAAAAAGTAGAACTCAACATTTTATATTTTAAAAATCAGATCTAACGTTAAAACAAGAGCTCAAGGGGATTTTGTTAAAACATTGAATCTCATCTGCGTAGAGTCAATCAATGTCATGATGAAACACACAAAAATGATAATATTCATCAGGTAGGAACTGCTAGAATAACAGCTTACATACTACATCATATCCCCAAAGGAACTATAGAGAACGATATATGCCACCACACAAACCGATACTGAACTAAACACAGAATAAATTAAACCAACCGCCATACCACAATAAACTGTGTACCAAGATTCTGAATTCATTACTAAGTTTCAAACTAAAATTACCCTCGTCTCTATTGGTGATAGTTAGTTCACGATCTATCCTTGTGTTATGCATATTAATAAGCTTGGATGTTATTAAGGAGATGTGTTACAGTATCCTTGGTTGGTCTTCGATGTCGGTCCTTCTCGGAACGAGGCAAGCATCATGAATTAGTCTCCTTGATATAGGTAATGACAGGGAGAGCTGCTTAGGTCCTATAAATTAATTATTGCTCTGGCAAATTTGAAATTGATGTGTGGTATGTATTGTTGCTATTATATCTTACGCTTTGGTTTGAGATGGATTGATTGCTATATCATTATTTTAATCTTTATTATAAAGGTTTTTAGTTTTTTCAGCCATAACATGATTCACATTTGGCTAAATGGCCTCTAGTGAGAACTGTTCGCAATTAAAATGTCTTCATATACCTACGGAATTTCAATTGTGAACCCATCTCTTGAAACTAACTAGGTAACGGTTTGTGTTTTCTTTGATTCAGTGATAACCTTATGAATCATGAATTAGATACTCGGCCACATTTCAAAGCAAGGTTTGGTCTAGATTTAACATTCACGATAAACCAGATTTCACATCTTCCACAGCATTATCTACATTGACTTCAAAATAAGATTATAATTTGATTTAGTTTTCCATCAGCAAGTTCGACAAACATTAAATAATTAGTTCTACTTAAGTTCGTAAAGGTCTGTAGAAGACCGCCTAAAACGTAAGTTAACAGACTGTTTTAATTATCTTTTCACGTCACATTTCGCCGAGTAATTGCTGGAGAGGCTCGAGTAACAAATTACAACAAACGGCTAGAACTAATATTTGTTTTATTTTAATGTTGGAGATACATCGCTGCCTCTAAGACGACAGTTCACATAAATTCTGGCGTCTTCTAGGAAATGAATAACAATTATGATAATTATCACGCCTTCACAAGGCTGGTCTTCAACGCGGCTATAACAATAATTAAGATCGTAAAAAGCGTTATCTTCAAAACCAGTAATGTTCAAACAAAAACACTGTCGCTAGTCGAGCTCTTGATTTCGATTTACGACGTCTAACCACTGGACAAGGGCCAAATTACATTTGCCGCTGACGAACCTCAATATGGACACAATTTCTTTATGCTGGAGTACAATTTGGGACTCGAGTCGTAAAAGTAACATCATTTTGACTTTTTTGTCACATTGGACCTCGTCTGTCGGAGGTAAACTATCAAATTCCCACCGATTACCTTATCAGAAAGAAAAAGCAGCAACGGGATACATCCAAATTTTAATGAATTATAATTATAAATAATTACTGGCTGATTTAATGAATGGATGAAATACAGAAGAATCTTTTAGAAGAAGGCAGACATATACAAATTTTGGGTGGCAAGAAAAGGAAGCGAGATAGACAACGCCTACGTAGTTTCTTTGAATGTATGATTCGGCGAGCGATAAAAATCGCCGGTCTTATTCGTCAGACTTTTTTTAATTAGTGAGGGGTCCGACATGTGAACCGAGGTGGCGGCCATTGTATGTTGAGTAAGTACGACATTTACAAATGACTGGACTACTAAGATATGGACATTGAGAAGGCCATGGTATAAAAGAACTGACGGAAGTCCAACTCATTGTTTTTGGTTTATTTCAAATTCAATGTCAGCTGGGAAATGTGTTAACTCCAATTTAATATGCAAAATTTCTTGTAAGAATCTTTTCGTATGAAGACAGCATGAAGTGGTTTTCTTAAAAATCTAACATTTGGCCAGTTCTATGTTCTTTTATAGGATTTGTTGTTCCAACACTGTACGCGACGTACAAACTTTGAAACCTCAAAAAAGAATAAACGCAATAATACATTCATACCAGAAGAAAAAAAACATCACTTTCCTCACCATATAATCTTATAGCATGGTTATTAAACTTGAAAGTTATTAAGTAGCAAGCGATTACACCTTCATGCTAAACCCGTTTTATGTCTTACACTGTTATTTTTCTTCGTTCTTATTCATTCCACTTTTCGTTTAGCTCGTGTGAATTATGTCAGTTAACTTTCAACATTAGATTCATAAGGTCTTATTAAGGTCTTATTAGATTGTTCTTACATAGATACAGTATGTTTTCTCCTTAGTAGATTTCTTAAATACCTATGATTAACCCAATCCATGAAAAGTTGTTACTACACCAAGAAACTATCAATCGACGTTGACTAATCCATTTTATCATTCGATTGGTGTGGTAGCACCCTAACAATGACGTATTTTATCACTTACTATCTGGGATTAAAAGGCTGGCGTTTAGTCAGAAGCCGGGAAATCAACACCAGTCTTGCAATTGCTGGGTTCAATGGAAAATACTAGTATTCACCAGCAAACAGTTACACTGAAAGACATCCCCAACATAATTTCAAGTTTGGCCGGTTGATCGATAGTTACGACGCTAAAGGGGCATGCACGATTGAAACTGACTAAACGAAAAAAATGATAAGCCTACTGGCAGAAATTTAGTCTGTTTTAAACGTTACTATGCATTACCTAGTTAACCCACTCAACCATCTCAGCGAAAGTAGAAGTATTTTCGATACATCATAACAGAGATAGCAATTTTCGCTACGCAACAAAACATTATAAGTATGCACCTAACAATTTACATAAATTAGATAAAGGTTAACACCGTATAATTCATTTCTCGGATGAATCAGCAGATTGTAGTTACAGAGCAAACAAAATGATTAGCAATGTTAATCGAGTCATAATTGTAGAGTGTTTAGATCATTTTCTCCATTAAATTGTATGAATCCGCTTCGCAAATGACCAGGGGGGACGGATGATCAATGGTCTAGTTTTATTTCTTTGTAAAGTAAATTATGAAAATATTTCTTTTGTTTTGTTGTTAGCGTGGAAAGCTTTATTTTTACAAGCTTTTATTAAATTTGCACTGTTCGTATGTTTGTAAGTTGTCCGTCAAAATTGCAAACCATTTTTCGACCATTTGTCGGTATCAGATTGAGCTAAAATTTTGTATGCACCTTTAGTTCTGGTGACAATACAATGTGCAATACTCAAAACATATTATTATAATTTCAATATGGCCGCCGCTCCAAAATAGCGGATTATATGTATCAAACTTAACAGCTTGAAGAGTAGAAAACATTACTAAGTTCAATCAGAACGCTAAATAAAAGCTTGTTTAAAAAAAATCTAGTAAAATTTATTCATTATTAAATGAAGGTGGAGTTGTGAATGTGTAAGTGGTAGATGGTTTCCGCTTTTCTTTAGTTTTATACTAGATTAGGCATTGATATTAAACTGGTTGACTGAGCGTTATATAATTTAACATCTGTACGTCCTACAAACAAGTAATTTAACTTTATTATATAACTGGATGTTGTTAGCTTTCTGTACTAACTTACTTAAACAATTGGGTTATCTAATAAGGTAGGTCAATCAATAAACTTGTCTAGCTTTTTCCCATCTATGTATCGGCTACCTTCTAGTCTAACTAGATGCAGCTGGTTACCAATATTTTGGAAAAACTGCCTATTTGACGTCCATAACCCATTAACTGGCCAACCAAATACTCGAAGCAAGCCTGGTGTCAGATTTTCTGGCTTCTTACTACCTATAACGGCTGTCAACATTGTTGAAATGACAGCCGGGACCAACAGCTTAACGTGCGAAGCTCGGATGAAACTCGGTATGTAACGAATGGTCGCCCATCCTCGAAGCGACCTCGGCTAACGTTGCTTAACCTTGAAGTCCCTGCCGTGTGGCTGGCTGTTATTATTCAGCGACGAGCTTCTCCGCTTTCTTAGGTGGTAGAATTGGTAAGTGAGTAGGTTTAATATTTCAACCGCTAATTAGGCGTAAAAACAATTGTTTTTAGCCGTTAATAAATGTCTCAAAATTAAAATCAAAGTGTTGTAAATCTCGTAGGTATAAATTAACTTGTTTTAATCAACTGGCTTTTATCAATATTAGATATAGAACAAAGAGTAACCTTCATTATAGAGCCTAACAAAGCTCTGAATTGTATCCGAGACTTAGGACGTGGTTCGACTGCTGGCGAGTCTGAATAAACTAAGTACGAGTGGTAGTGTCTTCGCTTAAACGTTTTATTTACTTAAAATAGCACGACCCGCGTCTATTGAACAGAAAAACCTATTCCCTCATTAGTAAATCTGCTGTCTTTATCGAAATAAATAACATTCAACAGGTCATGAAAACAAATTGAGTTAAAATACGAATTGCTAGCCTGGTAGTTTTCTATCGATTACATTCCGGGAAGTTCCTATGTGTCGGAATCGCACAATTTAATTCCGTCAAGCCCGTTCCATCATCGGACTGCATCACCGGTACATGGTGGACATCCCACCCATACAGAAAATGTTTTGGGAATACTTTCATTGAACGTAGGTACCTACAGCTGAGGAGAGGAATTCCTTAATGGAGTTTGTGTTTCTTGAAAGCTATAAACCTATAGGGTATAGCTATATATTATATATATTTACTTGTGTATGTGTGTGTATATGTATGTTTATCTCTTTTTTCATAAAGCCTATTTCAATTGGAACAACTTCCCCGTAACACGTTTAGCCCCGCTCTCCCCTATCTCACGATCGATGACACTAGTTTGTTTCGAGTTAGTTTTTAGTCACGCTACTCGCTTGAAGTGTGACCTCATCCTACTCCTAAACGAGTCTAGGCGTTGAATGTAAACTCCGCGTAAAGTTCAGATTATATCTTCAATATTGGGAGCGTAAATAACACAATATTGGCAGATTCTGTACAGTATCGTCTTGTGTTTTTTTATCCGATAGTGGTGGTGGCTTCCAAGTTTAAAATTAACACTGATTCTGCTTTCCTTATGTTTTGGCACCGTACACGATGAGAATCCAATGCTTTTGCATCTTCATTTAATTAATTTACTGAAAGAAAACCAAGATTCTAAGCTAGAAGCATGGCATTTTGCTCCCTAATATAATGAAGGTCTAAACTAAGTGATGAAACGGCATCAGAAGTTCGAATTTTTGAAAGTCAGTACTTGGTCTTATGTTAATAGTAAACTAGTGACCCGCTCGGCTTCGCACGGGTGCAATTTAACATATATGCATAAACCTTTCCCGTTTATTGTTCTTTCTATTAGTGAAAACTGTAACAGAATCCGTTGCGTGGTTTAGAAGAAGGAAAAATCGAGAGTGACTGTTAAGAGAAGAGAATCTATCTGTATCGATTTTTTTTGGAAAAATCATGCTAAAGGCTCCCGTGAAACTGTTAACAACGGGAATTCCCATCAGGTATACATACGGCTCGTTACTCTATAACCGTTTAGGTACAGGTTGATTTTGATTGAAAGCCAACTTGGTTGAAGCAATATAAGCTTGACTGTAAAGGCATTCATTCCCTTTGCCGTCAGGTTATATTGCTCCAGAACCAGGCCTATTAGCAGAAACAATTGTTTTGAAACTATTAGTGCGAGAATGTTACGTTAGCAAGCTAGAACATTATTACTAGCTGTATGTACTCTGAAAGTAGGTTATTACTGAGATATAGTACAATACTAAGGCAAGCTGTACCATACCAGAGCTAGATTTGTAAAGTGAATATTGTGTACATAAAAAAATATACGGAAAATAACAACTTCAGCTGAGCAGAATTCTATGATAGCGGAATGAAATGAAAGCCTTATGTTACGAAATGATAAAAACACATAGGTATAATGTTCTTAAAGTATCTTTATAATCTTACAACTCGTAAACGTCTTGACATATTATCGCTGTACCTTTCATTGGGATCTAAAGTTATTTTTTTAAATAATCAATAGGTTTTATGGTTACGATACATGTAATTTTCCTTACATCAAATTCACCAATCACAAGTACGAGCCAAATGCTGTTCCTAAAGTCAAACACTATGAATATGTCATCAACGTCTCACAATATCCTCAAACTAAAAGCTTAATTATAACTCCAAACTCACTGACAGATTCTGCCACAATTTTCTTAATTACAAACCTGCGTACTGCTTCATTACATGTTCAGATTAATTAAAGTCTCTTAAGTAGTTTCTAACTTATAACTATGAAATGGCAAGTCGCACCCACAGTCTCTATTATGAGCTTTCATCTTAAACTTAATTTTACATAAAGGTAAGTATAGTCCTAGGTAAACACTACTGAATAAAGCAGGTGTATACAGAACTCTTTGACATGGATTAAAAAAAAAGTCTATGGATTCAAAGCTATTGAGCTAAATAACACAATAGGAAGGATATGTGACAGACTAGAGGACCAACGCACAAAAGTTTTTGAGTGTTACGACAAACGTTATTTTGCTGTCAACCTGAAATATTCTCCCTCTTAATTCAGTAAAGATAAGAACGATAATCGAATGGCAAAGGGTTTCCTATCAGCAATATTCTTCGCAGTCATGTGAATGACATGTTCAAAAATGTCTCCGAGATTTTTTTGACAATACCGGTAATTGGTGGGTTGGGTACCTGGGCAATGGTTTTGTTAAACTACAATACAGCTGGTTTACAAAGGGACATACGGAACAAGAATATCAAAGTAATTTGCTCATTGAACTTCTGCTGTAATGAATATAGTGGTTTAATGGATTTGATTGCGCACCCATTATGGTTTTTTATGGCTATTTATTATATAAGGTATATCCTTGAGCTTTTTAGTTTCTACAGTAAATAGGGGGAAATAATTGGGCTTGTGCGACACAAATGTTCGATATAACGAGGGTGTTTAACGTGGGTACGATTTAAAAATAATACCTGGTTACCTCGTAAAATGGAATGGAACTCAAATTTTCAATAAGCCAACATTGTACTCTAGGCTTCAAGATCTTTTAAAGATTAAGAATCAAAAAAGGATATTAGCGTATTCAACACTCAGACATTTTTTACTGAAGAATAAATGTAGCTCTTTGACATATTTTCCATCCCTACAAGAGCTGTGAAACTGTCAAACCTCCATTTTTATTCCTCAGGTAAAATCTAGGTAAGTATTGAATAATCTTACCACACATTCAAAACATGCCTAAGTATTTACACTATGTATATGTTATGAATAAAAACTCAGATCAATAAAATTAGAATAAACGGTTAGAATGATGAATGCACAAATTACCAAAAATTAAAAAGAAATTAAGCTGAATATTTCCTCAAACCTGAAAATAGCGTGTGAAAAAAGGAACAGAAAAAATGTTTACTGACCTGTTTTCGTTTTCGGTGCGGCACGTCAGCGAGAACATGGAAAGAAATAAAACCAAGTGTTAGGCAGCAATGGAAAAATGCACAATAAGTAAGTAAGCTAACAGGAAAATAAAATAATGTTATAACGATATCTTTCCAATCAAGAACCATCAAGAACAAGGTTAATATATGTATTTACTGGTAGGGATTTTCCTGATCAAATTTTTTAAAAGGTAGAATGAACTTTCATTTTAAATCGACAGTACTTTTTTTCTTCACTTCTACGAAGGAGGTACTTCTTGGGCACTGCTACTGATTTTATATTTTTACGGATAACAAAAGGCTGAAGTAACTTATTGTTAACAAACATCTGTGTAATTTAAGAATAACTTCTAGGAAAGAAATCCTTACGCTTCCTTGTTTAACGGTTACGCTATTCCTTGTTAATCAATCCGGTCGTGGAAATTAGTTTAAGAATAGTAAGAATATTAGTGTTGGCAGGTAAAACAAAGTTCACCCTTTACATCAACAATAATCTAAACGCGAATTTATATCAACGTATAAGAGACCCCTTAACTCGGAGCGAAGCTTTTAGTTACGTCGAAATTCGCAGACCGCAACATCTGGCGTGTACCTCCTACCAGAATACTCGTAGATTGCATTTTGTCTACTTTCGCTAACGAATGTACAACTATCGTTCCAAAACCAACCCTCTCCAGAAAACATAAGGACGCGATTTCTTTAGTCATGAATCCTGAAATTTCCGGGCGCTTGCGACGTTTTTGCGACGGAAACACGTTTCAATCTGTTGTCTCCTGTTTCGGTACTATCGAGCTATTCCGTGCAGATGCGGATTGCGGGTAGAAGAGACACAAACTCGATTTCCTTGGGACCAATTTCGTGAAAATGAAAACGCAAAAATTACTATGAGATATAACATAATGGATACCTAGAAATGTTCCGGACTCGCGTTTGGGGAGCGGTTTGCTCCAAAGATATTACAGTTAGATCAAATTGTGTCTAGGTACCGTCTCATAATCTTTTGTGGGATACAAGATGGGACAGTGATGTTATTACCATTTTCCCCTTGGATTTTGCCTTGTTTTGGGTACGAATGTTGTTTTAGTATGGAGAAATATTAGACTTACGAATCTTCAACATGGAATTTTGAAATGACTGTTAAACGAGTAGCCTAAAAATTAACACCCTTATTTATAATAATCTCAACTCGGTTCAGCGACTGATCAGCAGATGTTTATATGTACATGTCCTTAATGCTTAAAACCCAAAGTTTTACTCAGCCTTTCTAGATTTGAAAACTTTAAACACAATCATAATTATTACGGTGGTTTTTATTACCAACTGGTTTTTATTAAGATTTATGCATTCCATGAATTCAAACTAATTACCTACAGTTTACCGAAAAGGCAGAATTGCACCAGATTTTGTTATAGAGACATTCATACCTGCCAGTAACTCACTGGCTTATTGCAAACACTGTCAGTTTGTAATAAATATTATCTAGATTAACTTTATAAATATTGTACAATTGCGAAAAACCAACTACTATCATTTTTATTTAATACTAGTTGCCGCCCGCGGCTCCGCCCGCGTGATTGTCGAAAACTATCCTAAGGGAACATATTCCCGGGATAAAAAGTATCCTATGTGTTATTCCAGACTATAATCTACCTCTGTGCCAAATTTCATCAAAATCCATTCAGTAGTTTTTACGTGAAAGAGTAACAAACATCCATACATACATCCATACTTACAAACTTTCGCCTTTATAATAGTAGTAGGATTTTATGTATTTACTTGGTTTTTTGAAATCGTCTGAATTATCAGTTGTTTATAAATACATCCGAAGTCGTTTTGAAGAATATAATCTCAGCCGATTTTATATCAACTTACGCTAATTGCAAAGGCCTTTTGAGTCTGTGACACACACATCATGCTTAGATAAGCTCGCTTAAGTTACCTCTTTAGCTTAGATACAGTCTATTCCACCAACCCATTATACGAAAAATACGATTTTAATATTCCAACTTACATACACAGCCTAAGAATAAACACAGGTTTTAATATTACCTCAGGATAATAGTATTCTTTGTGTTCCTTATAATGTTCGAAGAAAGTAGTAATATTAAATAAAGTTAGCGTAAAAGGATTGTGCGGTGGGGGTAAGAGATCGAATAAAGAAAGAAAGTTTTAATGCTTTTTCCCTTTGTTTCCTTCTTTCTTTGCTCTTCATTTGCAGTACTTTTTTGTGCAATAAAGTAGATAATGATATCCTTTAGAGCGGTTAAAGTTAATAAACGGGTGATTGATCAAAATCAATGTGTTTTAAGTAAATGACGATACTTAGCTATTTGAAGAAGATAAAGAACGTTCGATTCATATAATCACTGAATATCGATTGTAAGGCTACCATTCCACCTGCAAGTAACTTGCATGCAAGTTTAATTTCATTGCGGAGCGTGGTCGCGCGACAGATTACGAAAGACTTCCACTGCTGGACATAGGCCTCCCCCAAGGAAGGGTTTGGCATAATCGCCACGCTTGGCAGGCCGGTTGGCAATCGCACTATAGCTGTTGCAATGCACAGAAAATTCTGCTGCCCTTTTTCTGTACTAAGGGATTTTGGGGTACTTTTCACGAGTTCTTAGTATTCCCGCCTGCGAGCAACTAGCATGCGAGTTGCATAACATTGCGGGCTACTGAGGCATAAAGTTCTGTATGGTGTCGGACGTAAATGAATAGCACCATCCCATCACTTCCCACAGTCCTAAGAGGCGACTAAGGGAGTCCCTTAGCCGCCTCTTAGGACTCCCACGGGATGTTATGCAACTTGCATGCTGGTTGCTCGCAGGCGGGAATACTAAGAACTCGTGAAAAGTACCCCAAAATCAAGTCATTTGAACTGGCAATGAGCTACACTATATCTTGAAGCTTCCAAAAAGATTACAGCATGGCGGCCGTAAAGTGCGCTTTTTACTAATCAACTCAATAATCTCCTACCTCTCATCTCACTTTGCTACTGCGCAGCAACAGGCCTCATTTTCAAAACCGTCATTAAGTTTGAATAAAAAAACACTTGAACAATAAATTAAAAAAAAAAACAATCGCCTCTACATATCACCATACATTTTGAAACAATAACAATGATATCACGCCCATCAATTCGAACGGGACCATGTGATATGTATCTATAGAGCCTCGAGCATCGTTTAATAAATCAAACACATTATATCCTATAATTGTTCCGATAGGTTATTGTCTCACATCAATATCTACCTCTGTTTACACAGACCCCATGGATAGGCGTTCGTTAAATTGGGGCGATAGATACTATAGATTCCCAATGCCATCATGATGCCTTTGTATAAATGGGATAGTGCTATGCTTCTTGTAAAGCTCCGTCTCCATTTCACATCGGAATTACGGTGATAATAAGACGTCATGGTAGAGGCCCTGGTAGAATCTTACTTATGATGCAGGGTGATTTTAAATTTGTTGGTTCAGGTGGTTAAGATTGTAGTTTTATGAACGAAAAACTGCTGTTTTGTACCTACATTTAAGTTCGCATAGCTCTACAAACGTATTTTTTATATTTTAGCTCACAGTAGAAGTGGTTTATATTCTGCATAATTTCTATATTTGCTTATGATTAAAAAATCACCCTGTGTTAGTAGATACATCATACACTGGAGATTTTGTCTGACGCAATTTTATTTACCTACCAACCCATACGAGTGTGGTAGAGTGAGTTTAAAGGAGATTTATGTCAAAATCAATTGTGGTTTTGAAGCCTTTGAAGGTATTGAAATTGCTTGAACATATAATCTCAAAAAAATAGATGGACAAACTTTTATAAATCATACAGACCACCAAAATAAGGCGAATGGTAAAAAAAAAGAAAAAGAAAAACGCATTACCTAGATACATGAAACGCACAAGAACAAAAATCTGCTAACGAAAATACACTAAAAATGTTGGCAATTTATTATTTTAGGTCAAAATAAAATCACTTTAACCAGTGTTTTTTTGTTTGTTCGTATAGCTTTGGTTAGGCCCTGTGTTGAAATTTGTCCATATATTTACAGTTTATGTGATCAAACGAAAGGTTCATTCCAATGCAAGCATAACCAGTGTCCAGATATATAAAAAGATTAGAGTTCAATCAGGTCATAATCAATGTCCTGAGATTACGTTACAAAAACAGGGTCCAAAAAGCCCAAGTACCAATTAACACAAAATAGAAACAAAAATAGTTTTATGATATTGTTTACCGCTCCTTTGTTTCAACGACTATAATATTTCTACTGCTGGGAAAAATATTTCCTTTCTTTAAGAAATACTGCTTGCCAAGATTCCAAATGAACTTGCCATTTGAATACTTCACTTCCACACTCATTTGTCGCGCAAACACATGACTGTCGTCCACAGGCCGCACCCTTATCAAAATATCGGCCGAATGTCTACATTGTGCAGTAGTCCTTATATGCGTAGATACTTCAAATACATCCGCACGCTCGAAGGCACTCCAATTTCTTAGTCCTAAGTAAACATGTTCCGCGGTAGTAATTGCTCACCATGTTTACTATCTTTTATTGTGTATCGAAGATCAAATATTGTCTTTGAATGCATCAGCTGTCTTACCTACAGCCGCGATTGTTATTTGAGACGAATTTTCAGAAGTTAATTTAGCGTTGATTTGATTTTTATTTTGTTTGCCGTCGAAACTGCGAACGGATTCTTTCCTTTAGATTGCACAAGAATGAAGTTTTGATAGTGAATGGGTGGTGTTAGTTCTTCTTTTTTATTTATTTTCAAATTAATAGTGGATGTTTATTTAAATACATAGTTAAATTAATGAATGGACGATTTTTAATTTTATTACAAAAACAAATTAACGCCTTAAAAGAAAATACTTCACTGTTTCAAATAACAATTCATTATAAAATAATGCAGAACTGAAAAGCAAAAAGACAACAAATTCATGGACTAGTAAGGTTACGCCCCAGTAAACAGAATTTATGGCGTTTTAACTTAAGACACCATAAACTTGACTTGTACACACCCAAGGCTACGCCCACCAACAATTGCTAAGTAGTCTTTAAGGAACCTGACTTAAAAAAATGGCGGTAAACCGAGCTGAACGAAAGGCACCTACTGTCGGCTCTCTAAAGTTACAACACTACAAAGAGGCTACCATGTAATTCGAGACACTAAAGGAAACTAAGGCGACAGTCGACTGGGATACTAAAAAAACACTTTCAATCGAGCGCAAAAGAAATTCAATATGACACTGCAACGCAGATTAAATTTTGCACAATCTAAGACGCGATCGGCAGCTGTTGCCAGAATTTAGCCAACCATTGATGTGATGAGATTCAACGAAAGGGAAGATAAACTTCAACAATTCCCCTGAAGTAATCAAGATAAAGTAACAACGTTGGAGCCAGAAACTTCGATGAATATTATGAGAACAATGTAGAAATCTAAACAAAAGATTTAATAGTTCATCAGGATGCCATTGGATGACTTTCTTTCAAAATATTTAACGAGTCCCTATTTACTTTTATAGTCTACCAGACTTCGAACATTCTTAAAATAACTACGAAATTATCAAGAGAAAATTGCCCTATAAAATTTCCATTACCGAAATCCAACATGTATGGTGATGTTCCGTGTTTATCTTAGATGCTTGACGCCATGGATACCAGGTTTTACGATACCCATAACATCAGTTTTCAATAAAATCTCGGTGTCAAAGTTGTGTTTAAAAAACAATACAGGAGTACGATATTACCATAATTAGGACCAAAATAAAATATAAACGATTTTATGCTTCGTCTTGTAAATGGTTTCTAATGTGAGATTGCCTTACTTTTTTATTGTTATGATAGTTTTAAGTTGAAATGACATAAGGTCCAGATTAAATGTTTTCCTTTGTTTGTTTAATTCAAAGTGAACTTCAAACTTCGTTGAAGACATACGTGAGGCAGCAAGTACGAGTAAATGTAAACAATAAATCACATTGACGTACTTCAACTTGCCAACATTAGAAGCTTCACCTACATTCGAGACAGTAACTGTTCAAATTCTGTAGACAAATTTTAGTTTGCTTAGCTTCTGTATTTAGTAATTCGAGATTCCCAAGCCACTAAAGGGAAAACATCGCAGTGTGTAAATAAAGCGAGCGACGCGGTACGACAAACAATCAACCGGCCTTGCGGACGTGTAATCGGATACAAAATGCTCCTTGGTACCACTCAAGAGTTCGCAGACTCAACACACAGTAGCCGCTCTCCAAAGGAAATTACATCGAATTACAACATTTCCCCGGTGGGACGATAAAAGTGGACAGGCAATAGAAAAGTCAGGACTTTCCTTCCATCGTTGAAATAGAAGAGAAACAAGGTAATCCCTGAATTTTGTATTAGCTTCGACGAATGATGTGATAGGGTTTAAAAGAAAAGTACCCACTTGCTCTATCCATGAAACGTCCTTGTGGTCTTTCTTGTTACTCGTTATGTTGGCAATGAAATGAACGCTAAAATGGTTTTCTTAATAAAGATAAAAATGAAAATACTTATTGTTGCTCGTAAAATAATGATTAAAGACGCAAGCCTACTTTCATTTTTATGAAGCTATAAGATAAAACTATAATAACGTTGCTCGAACCGAATGTAACGTGAGTGGAATTGAATAAAATTTACGATAATGTTATCATTACAAAGCATCGGTTGGCAAATCCTTCAAATAAAATCGAAGCTTGGACGGAACGAGTAAATAGTATTAGCCAGGTCCATTTTTCTGACAACTCAGCGATTTTTGATACCTTTCAAATAAGAGATCTCAGAAATACCGTAGTCACAAAACGTTCGTTCAGTTGCCTTTTATTATTTCTTACTGTAAAGCTCGCTCTTTACTGCAAAAGCTCTTGCGGTAACGACATTGAGTACCTATCTTTTGTCTTGAATATAAGTGCAATTTTTATTCCGTCGATGAAAAATTTCAAGTGACTGTACGTAAATGATTCAACAGTGTTGCGAATGTTTCTGCACTACTTACTCCGAATCTATCTTTTCTCGGTGCTGAATATGCAATTTTATGGTTATTCGTGTGGATGGTTCGATTCGTGGCGTAATCTGAAATGATTGATGGTCGATGTGACTCTTGCAATATCGAGTGAATGACTCTTCAAAGGGATGGCAATTTGCTGAGATCAGACATTTGTCTTTTTCGTAAAATCGGCGCTTGGATTGCCCAAAATAAAATTGTTTTTGATGTATACCCATTGCGTGACTTTTTATTGACCTCGCGATGCTTTAATACTGCACATGTTTCTCACGATATGTTTTTGTAATCTACTAAAAAGGTTACTCCTTTTGATAAATAAAAAATCAGTTCAGACTTCGGTGACATATCAGAGATCTTATCCGAACTAAACCTTCGCACAATGCTCGGTAATAATGGGCGCACAAAAAATGATCGGTATCAAAAAGCAGCACTAAAGGGGACAAAAATATCCACAAAACACATACACACGGGCAGATCTGGTGACAAAAACTTTACTTGTTTGTGTGCGTTGCTCGACCAAAGGGTTTTGGACTTATAGTTCTTTATGTACTGAATAGAACCAGCAAAAAACGGTCGCAACATAAAACGTATTTATTTAAAATGTTTAATAACAGAGCGGCTCGTAAAACTAGCTCTATTTTTCTTGACTATTGTCAATCTGATCTTTAGATGTGATATGGTCCTCGCCTCTCGGGCACTCTCGTTAATGGGGTACCTATGAGGCCGAACCCGCATTGTATGTACACAGGAGATTTCTATACCGACGACCCTACGTGACAAAACTTTGTCCCTCCCTACATTCAAATTTCTGAAGGAGCAATTGAAATTGGAGATGGTAAAGAGAATTAGAGCGGGGTCTTTTTCGAGCGCCCGTTTTGTTTCGTACGCGTTCAAAGCGGGGTTTCTTTTGAATCTCGATCAACCATCGAACTGGAAGTGGGGGGAAGCGTTTATTAGGATTCCCTACGGCCTACCAATCGGCCGGTGCGACATCGCGTAATCTAATAGCTTATTAATGAGGGGAAGCCTTCGATCGACCCCTATTTTTCTATGCTAGTGAAGTTTAAAATAATGGATGGCGGCTCTCTGATTCGTTTTATTTATTGTCGGTTTATTACGCGTATCGCCGTCTTGTTCCTGCGGCCGACGCATCGCGAAGTGGGAAGGTCGGTGGCGCGGGCGATGGCTCCTCCCACTAAATTTATAATACAATAAATGAGTGAAGCCGCGGCGTGGAACCGGCCGCGGAGATAACACGTAATGTGAGGTTATTGCGTAAAAACAAACGGCAAAAAACTCGTTCGTAAGAGAGATATACGGTTTCGCGTAGTACCTTTATGATCCAAGCCAGAGCTAATATACGAGCGGTAGATTCGCGCTCCATGGATTATATGAGCAATAAAAAGGATAATTTAAAATTACGTTTGCCACAATGTTGCTATTAACCATGATTGTTGAAACGCTGAGCTTAGCGCGTACGCTTTACACGGTGTTACATAATATTGTATACATAGCTGTTCTGTCGTCGCTACCTCCGAAGTTTTCAGGTTACAAATGATTCAATTTACTTTTATCGTTCGAGAGGAAAAGACGATAGATGAAAGAAGCTGGGTATATGAGCTGGCTTTTGAGAATTAGTAACTACGGAGTAGAACTTATTTTAAGCATACTAAATTGAATTTTAAAGCGTCTGGATTCGATTTAGATTTAAGGGTTAATTTGACCAATTTTGGATGATATTTTTTTTGTGTTTATAGAAAAAGTAGATAATCTTAACACGATTTAGATACGGTAACGATCGTTCAATAGGAGGAAATGACTTGGTCTTTGTATTGGTAAGCGTGTAATTACGGATCTGTTTCGAGTTCAAAATTTATACTGATTTTAATTCAGTATATAAAAAGGACCACCTCTGTACAGATAGTCTCACTGATTAATTTAAGTGCTAACGGCTCATTGATTATTGATTTCCTAAAAAAAAAACTGGTGGTATTAGTGAAAAAAACCTTTCGTGCTTTCATTTATTAAACGGATCATTTTATTTTTGAAGAAATTTTAAATATTTTTGGTAACACGAATATGGGTACAGTTATCGAGACCCAAATACAGATTACTAACTGGGTCTCAAATCGTCATACACAACTGTATATTATGGAGAGTCAGTCTGTCCAACTTAGCTCATCTTCTGGGCAAAGATTCCATATCTCGCTACAACTGCCATCATTTGCCTTTTGCAGCTAGCTTATTCCAGCCACCTTTGACACCGCGTCGGTCCACCCAGCTTGGTGAAGTTCATCATTATCATCATATAAGCCGAAAGACGTCCATTGCTAGGCATAGGTTTCCCCCAAGTGTCGCCACAACAACCGGTCCTGTGCGTCTCGCATCTATCGGCTACCCGCGACCCTCACCAGGTCATCAGTCCACCTTGTGGGAGACCTTCCAACGCTGCGACTTCATGTACGCGGTTGCCACTCCAAAAATTTTCGTACTCATCGACCCTCTGTTCTGCGAGCAGAAGGTCACTGCCACTTCAGCTTGGCGATCCTTCAGGCTATGTTGGTTACCTTGGTTCATTGGCCTTGGCTCTTGCGGATATCATCATTCCTGATTCGATGGTGGCTGATTTGATGGTGGAGTTAGGGGCTAATAAATAGGCATTCGTCAGTATTAGTTCCTAAACTATACCCATACGGATAAGCTATAAGCACCCACACCACAAGATATACGAAGTATGCGTACGCAAGTCCTACACAACTAAACTTCGCTCCCATAACACTACGAAGAATGCTGAGAATCCAGAGCCCAATTACCATCGACACCAGGTGAATTGCTCGCTTAGTCACGTAGCACAACCGTGCCAGGTCTAGAGGTAACTATTGCGAACAAATTGATGACAGGTTGCTCTGTTTTCAGTTGTGAGACTTGTACATCTTATTCTGGAGGCTTTGTTGATGTACTATTGGATTGCATGTGGACAGTAAGCTGCCTTCAGTCGTAACTTTGAGCTGGCCTCGCGTGGTACGGAGTTTTGGCAGAAAACTAGGCCAGCTTTATCTGGTTTTGTGTTACAGCTCACATGGGACCGTCATTTATTCAAGTAATCATCGCTTTTTTGGACATACCAAGTGCGAATTTCACCAATGTAACTGCAGTGCGACTCTAAAAATATTGGAGACGTATTTTCCACATTATCAAATAAAAAAAAATACGAAGATAAAGCGCAGCAAAGATAAGAAGTGGCTTATTACGTCACTTTCCAGTAAAAAGTGTACTGGTAAGTGATGTCACACGAGTTTTTAACCCATTGATTCGTCTTAATTTTTTGTTTACGGGACATAGAAAAAATACGTGTCCAATATTTTTTGGTTATCTATCTGACGGGCTAAATCTCAAATATTTTATTGCAATTAGATTAATTAATTAGATTTTCTTAGTCAATTACTCTATTGTTGTTGCAGGTCTACTGCGAGTTTTTTATCGTACTCGTTTGCGATAACCTAAACATTCGCTTATGTCAATCTTTTGGAAAAAAGAGGTTTTACGTTACTGACACCAGTCGCCACTTATTCAGTTTTAGTACAAATTGACATTTACTTTAGCGCGATCGCGTATGTTTAACCTTTTGAACGCCAGAGCATAAATGCATCACGCCAAGTCACAAATTCGCCGTCGTACTTTTGTCACATATTTGTGACGTTTGACGTACAGGGCACGCGCTTGCTTGTCACGTATACGTGACAATGGCGTTCAATAGGTTAATTTCGTTTCTTTTTAACTTTAATTCTATTTCTCCCTTTTAGAAAATTACAAAAAAAATTGACATGGTTTTTTTGCCCGTCAAAAATATTGAATCTAATTTACTATACGTTTATCTTTTCCACATTAATCTTAACAAGGGAAACGGCTAGAATATTTGCATTGACATATTGGTCATTAACTCCTATTAATAACGAAGAGATAAGCTAATGTCATACACTATTTTATTTTCGAAACAACGCCTAAAAATTCTCAAGAAAGCAACATTGAAAGATGATATCATATATGCAAATCAATTTCACACAAAAAATATCATTCGTTGACGCCTTTGGTTCATAATTTTGATAAGAATTGATTTTTATGGATATTTAATGTCTTGTATTCATTATTTCGCAATAAAAATCTAAAAAGGTTTTTTTACTATCAAAGATCTACAAATGACAGCAGGGACCAAAAGCTAAACGTGATTTCCGAGGCACGGAGGAAGCTCGGTATGTTAATGGATTGTCACCCATCCAGGGGCCGACCTCGGCATACGTTGCTTAACCTTTGATGTCGACCTGTGCGCCTGTTATTTTTTGGCCACGAGTTTTTCTGCGATATATAACGATGTGTTCTTGGGTTGATCACCGTTATCAGCTTCCTCTCTAATTCCGAATCGTTTTAGGAAGGCGCTAAATTTTAATGTTTTGTAGATAGAGATGTCAAAGTCAAAGTCAAAGCATTTATTTCAAATAAACCATTATCAGGTACTTTTGAACTGTCAAAGTCAGTCCGTCAAAAACATGAAGCAATTTGCACGTTCGAAAGCGTAGATCTCTATTATGAAGAAGAACGTGCAAGAAACTCCATGGACACTCTTTTAAATCATTTTATGTTTACAAAAATCCTGGTTACATTAACCTTGTTGCTTCTATATATGAGAACAATGTAAAGAAAGAAAAAAACAATTTATAGTATCAAATATTAAAATGAGGCAGTGGCAACTAAGGGATGACCAGTCTCCACTGACGGCGCCCGTTCACGAACATGACGCGTGCATCAGCACCATTCAGCTCAACCATTTTGACGAAGATGTATCTCTATCAACGAGTCACGTCACAAACGAAACAACTTTGATGACGGTTACTACAGGTATTATTATTGTAGCTTGTACGACATCGTCCTATCAAAAGCAAGGTTGTAATACTGGTAATATATGACATGTAGTTAAATACGTAACTAATTACTAAGCCCCTTATCTCCAAGATCGAAATTCATCGAAGCGCGTCAAGTATAACAAATTTCGAAGCGATGACTCGACGGTTACGAGTTCCTAACGCTGACTGACGTCATGAATAATATTACATAGAAATACGTTTTACCCGGTAATACCTCATACATGTGTCCACCACGCCTTAATGGACTTGTCATGTTATGGTAATAACTAACAACCTGATAACGCCTTAGATCATTTTATTACTATATCTCAGAACCACCAAGAATGTCGGTAACCACCTTATCAAAAATTTTTGATTAATGTCTAAGCAAGCTTGTATTGGAGCAGGCATATCCGTGATGCTTGAGATTACAATGAAATATATTGTGACCGAAACTTGTATGGTGATGTATTTTCTTGTATTTTTATCAATGTTAGACCGGTTCGATATCTGAGTTCTCGGCTACCGTGCTACAAGTGTCTCGAATTCTCGATTCGAAATTGAGAATCAAAGTAAAAATCCGTGTATCGGCTTCTTATAGGTTCTTTGCACCATTATGGGAATGAGTGCAAGAACATTAATCATGAAAGTAATGGTAAAGGAAAACCGTGTGGTCCGAAGCTAAGAAAAGGTCAGCTTGTTTCATTTGAGGATATCCTGAAAGCAATAGAGTTAAGTCAGGTGAAAGGGAATCATGATTATGATGTCATGGGTACTAGGAGAAACCAATTTATTTTTGGTAGAATATCGTGTTTTAAAAGGAGCGTTATTTACCAAATGTTTTATCTAGTCATCAAATGATCAAATGAGACATGTTCTAATTTTAACTACCTCTATTAACGCTCTTTAAAATATCACTTTTAGCAATAAGGCCGCCTGTTGTATCACCCACTTTAATGGTTTCTTCGTCTACCTTTCCAGTAACTTATATGGTGTACATAATAAAGAATAATTCTATTCTATTTTTTTCTTTATGCGATGCATTTAGCTGCTCTTGTTTATCACATGATTAAACTAATCTATAGGCCCAAACAGTAACATTTCCGAAGTAAAGCTTTTATTTAGGTGTGACATACTATGTTCTAGGATCCTCATTATCTCCTTAGGCATTATGAAGATATATTACTATGTTTACGCTCTTCCTCCACATACTATTAACTAATATCCAAAACTATCCTTATCTCCCAATGTTAATGACCTGAAATTTTTGTCTTATCACAAAGAACTAGCAATAAATAGGTCAATTTATTGTTTTGACGACCGAAAACTATGTGTTGGCTCTATCGTAATACGTGCCATGAACTGTGTGATTATTCTGATAAAAATGGTTGGTCCCACTGCTGATAAAGGTGCTAGATCAAAATAATGTATGTGGTAGTTAGAACAGTACTTTAGTTTTATTATGAGATAAGCTTCGCTGTAATTAATATGTGTCTTGGGACGTGGGCCGTCTAAATGTATGAGATATGTGGAAGATTTAAGGTCTGGGTTTATCTAGTGAAGAAAGTTTATAAGTTTTTGTATAGTTAGTACGTACCTACCCATGTATGTACATTTAAAATTAGATTTGGTTCTATTTTACCTAGCATAGGGTCCATAATTCATAATTCTTTATTGTACAACAAAACAAGTTATATTACAAAACAGTCATAATAAAAAGGCGAGCTCAACTCAAAGTTGAGTTTTTCTTATGAGATCTTCGAAAATGTCTCCTTAGGTGAATCTGTATTCTAGGAAAATTAAGGCGGATCGTAGAGGTTGACTAAGCAAACAGAACGCAGATGAAAGTCCCATGTAAGGGAAGTGACTATTGCTTTTAGAGGACGGAAAACCACAAAACGTTGCCTATCCTGTAATAAAAATTAAAAACGTTAGTTTTGCTCATCATACTTCCTACACCAGACCAATTTTGTGAGAATTTGGTTGCTGTTTATGTAAATATGGTGTTCATTATAGGTATATATTAAAAAGCGCAAACAAAGGGTTTTTTATATATCAATGGGTAAATCTTAACTTGCTCTACAATTTCAATAGAATGCATAAATTCTAATTTTACTCAATGCTTACACAAAAGTAGCCATTCCAAACCAAACAGTAACCGTTAAAGCATAAAAAATGACCAACGACCATAAAGCTTTCTGATGCAAATATTCGGAAAAAAAATAAATTATTACATGTCCATAAAGTAAAGAGGAACGCACCGAAACCGTTTTGTATTCCGTTTTCGAATAACTGAACGCATAATTTTAGAATATGGAATGAAACTCTACTGAATATAAAGAGTGGGGTACCTGTTTCAATGTTTTCTAAGTGCCTACGCGTTCTGCCTTTGACAAATATGTAGACATTGTTGAATTACTGAGGAAACACAAGAGACAAAAGAGACACGTAATATGAAAGCTTTAGCTTCTTGGGCTTTTATTATACTGGCACATATGAAAGAGTAAAAATTTGTGACCCGGTTGGAATATTAAATCTGGGTAAGCTTGTATTACATTGGCTGTATACACCGTGACAGACCAAGAAACTGACATATTTTATTTACTTACTGCAATTGAAGAGATTTACGGGCCTACAACAAACATGTAGACGTTTTAAACCTAAGGTGATTTTACGTAAAACATTCAGTAGACATTTTTGCTCATCAATAATAATTTTCTATGGCTTTTTTTCGACAACTATAATTTGTTCGAGTGTCAATATTCAAAGAGTCGTTAATCAAAATTATTTTATCATGTAAATGAGTACGATCACCCTCTCGTTAGTGACTTACTTATGTATACATGCCTATATTTGAATATATCCATAATAACGTTTGGCGAGCTATATTTTCCCAATATTTTCGCTTTAGTAACATGTCTAAATCGTGATATTTACTGCTCAATAAATCACAGACATAACCAAAACCCGTTTATTGGCAGATTTAGTATTTCTAACTAATAATGTTCCAATACAAAAGACGTAGACCGAAATTCTATTCAATCATTTTTAATAAACCTATTTGACATTTGTATCGAATTTAAAAAATATGAATTTCTTTAGATGCTCGACGATGTTGAAGTGAAAAGGATTCCACATAACATAATATCAGATAAATTCTTGGAAAGTGAACAATAACAATTCAGAACATTAAATTTAGCACAGCTTACGTATCAATTATCCATTGTTGTCATTTCTCATCTAGTCAAAGCCATACAGACAACAATCCTCGGTTTATAACTGAGACTACAGGGACCTATATTCTGTCACCCACAAAAGAAAATAAGAAGCTTACACAAAGTATCAAGAACTAGGTTACATTACAGTTCTATTTTGGAAACTTCGCTTTTACCAAAGATGCTCAACACACGCACGTTCAGAATTTTATAAGCGTGGAAGGAAAGATATGGTACAGAATAGACAATTGACAAGGGTAGAGGAGACATAAAGAAACTTTGATGTGAGCTATTGAAGTACAAGAAAATTCGCGACTCGTGATCGGAATTTTGCTTAGTTTGATTTGCGACTGATATCTTTTGAAGATACTCCACCGAGAATTTATTCAGGCCAGTAGAATTTTGTATCGAAAATTATTTTTGATGGACTGGACGGTGGGAACAAAGAAATGGTCTACGTAATGGAAAAGTTTTAAAAGCAATTTCTAAGTTAGTAAAGATAATAATAAAATTGGAATTTCTGTCTTACTTTGATGATCACTTAAATTATCAATAACAGAATGTGTGTGGTCAGTAAAAAAAACGTCATTGTCGCTTTCGATAGAACACTCAATGAAAGCGGATTTTCGAAGTACTATTACTAAATAAAAATACGCACGCACTCTAGCGACAATTCATACGTTTCGATAACCGTAAGCTTACTCATTCATACGCCGCTCGTATCACAAGATAAATTGCTCTGGCACACAAATAAACGCGTTCCACAAGAGAAAAAGGAACAAAAACGCCACGTAGGTATATATATATACGTACTATCTACGCATCTTGGAGCATAGACGCTGTAATTTATTATATTCAGTTCGCTCCGATCCATTGACTTTTGTGGCCGACCAGCGACCATCTTTTGTCACCCCGTCAAGAGTTCTAAACGGCCGTGTAATATGAATTAATAAGCACAAAGAATCATTATAGTGCGTTTATTTGTCGCCACACGAGAATTCCTCGAGATGTTTTATTGTGAGATGTTCGCCGGTTGCCGCCTTTGTATGTGTCCGGAACAAATTTTGGTGTATCGCGTGCGCAAGATCACGCTTGTTGAGGCGTTTGATAGCAAAGAGTATGGGGCGTTGAGTATCGACAGTATCTCGAACAATAAAGAATATTTCATTGTCTCTGACTGTAAGGTACTTCAAGTTTTGTGAAAGGAAAGTTTTCAAAGAAGTACCGTCATGGTATATTACACAACAAGATGTTTTATTTTAGATATATATGTACGTCTTGTTATTTTGGGTCAACCTTATTTATAATTTATCATAACCCCTTCAGAAATCATTCAACCAAAACAGATACCGACCCAATTGCCAAACTAATATAAACTCGTTTCCAGTCTAAAACCTATTCGGGAAGTTTTGCTTACAGTTTTCCAGTTTCAAACTCAATTAACGTGTTTTGCCTCTCTGAGGACTTAGGTAGAAAATTGGCACCTGCTAGACACGTAGAGTTGTCGAATCTAACGATAATGACTTGGACAGGGAAATGAAAGGGTCGCCGAAGATCGCCAGTGACCGAACAGATGTAAGTAATGGCCGGAGGTTATCGAACTAGCCCGAATGTACCCGAAGTCACTGGGTATTTGTTTTATGTTATTGATAGAAATAATAATTTGTATTGCGATACAAAACTATGTGTTAAACTTCTTGCAGATTGACTTGGTCATAACGTTATTATAAAAATCTTAGATTTAGAATTGAATTACCATAAACGGAAGGATTGTGTTGAAACTCGACGGTTATTGCAAAACATGTCTATTCAAAATTGAGGAGTGTTTAACAAAAGCATCGCTTTCATCATCGATGACACAAGAGGCCAATAAACTAACAGTTTATGGTTCTATAAATGGAAACCGATAATTTAGTAATACACAAGACTTATGTGCATAAACGTGGGCGTTTCTGCTGTGCCGTCTATCTTAAAATTTTCACTGTTTGATGAATGTAGTTGTAAAAAGTTTGCCAGTTTAAGTCCTTAAATAAATTATTAAGAGTTCGGTGAAGTCAGAGTAATGATTAATGGTACTATAGGAAAGCTTTTATGTATAAAAAAAACAGCAAACAGTTTAGTTAATACATACACGTTTCACGTGACTAGCACAATAATCACCATCGTACGTTCAAGCAATGACAAGATTTACGTAAAGCACGTTTACTTTGACAGCACAGTCGTAATTGATTTCAGTGCTAGTCACAATGCGTAAATAGAACTTAGTAGAACGAGTAATAGACATCAACTTAAGCACTTTAATGGCCAGTTTCATTCTAAAACTAAACTATTTTCTAGACAGTAATGACTTCATAAGAACAACATGACATTGTGACGTCATTTTATTATAATGACGGTACTTCTACTAACTGTTATACAAGAATACTGTTTGCAATTAGTGTAATTGTATTTCTGCACTGTTTTAATATTAGTAGCGCGTTCATATAAAGCATAAAATAAGCTGCAACAAGAAAAATGTCAAAAAAACAGAATTAAGAAGCAGAATTAAAAAAAAAGGTTAATTTGTTAGCAGCAGAGACAACGTAAAAATGATGACAGCAGAACAAATAGTAAACATATTGTTGAAAAAAGTATAGATACTAAAAAAATCTTGTAAAGCGTCTGTTTGGATTTATTAGGAGATTAGGAAGGACAATAAAAAGCTAATTTGACAGTAGCACCAGTCACATGTGTGAAGGATAAAAATAAAGTGTTGAAGGGGGGATACTTAAAACCACATGTTAAAAGGTTATTTACCGTACTTTATTGTCATGCACGACTCAGCATTGCTTCAGGCGGTTATCGTTACAAGTTAATTCCTGAAGGTAATAGAAAGCATGTGAATGCCCTGAATAAGTTTAAAATTGATAATATAATGACACATGAAAACATTTTTACATGCAAATCACATCCCAGACCATGATGAAGCTGCAATTGAAAATAATCTAAAATAATAAAACAAAAGACCATGATTAATGATAGCAGATAGTTTAAAGATGAAAAATATTCTACTTTCACAAAGCTGAAAAATCTGGTAACTGTTTTTATTCCACCTTGCATTATTCTACGCGTACTGAATATCAAAACTGCAAATATAGAACGACGTGAACTTCTACAGAAAAACAATTTTGCAGATGTTGCAACTTTCGACTTGACCCCTGACAATACGAAACTATAGAAATACGTTGTGTGCGTATGTATACCACCTACGTGACAGGGCGTATATATGGTTCTATATTTGGAACACCTTACAAGAACTTCGATCGCCGGAGGTCAATTCGTGCTAATCTTCGCTTACGTAAGCCTCGCATTCATTCCCGTTAAGGAAATTATGATAAAATTGTTTTAATGTTGCCTTCACGAAAATAAAAGAAATGCTTCGTCACAATTTGTGACACGCAACGTATAATAGGTTGTCGCTAGTTTCTCTTTCATTAATACTTTGAAAATATTTTTTTTTCACCTTTAGTTAAAGAGGTGCATTGTCTCAAAATATTACGTATATTAAACTAATTACGAAAATGAAAATTTATCGAAAAATTCAGAATATAATCAGCGTGTTATAAATATAAATTGTAATAATTAAGAAATTAGTTCTGTCGTAAACGGTTTACTGCTGATTGCACCATAAGTCGACGAAGGCATTAAATTGAAAACAAGTTAGTGATAAAATAATAATGCTTCAGCAGAAGCCATACTAAATAATATAATTCAGCCAACTTTGCATGAAAACCGAGTTATTTCAAGAAGAGTTGCTAAGACGTGGGTGGCTGAACGAAATGTCACGATCCTCTTGAAGAGCTGCTGTTATTTTTAGACACGTTTTAATTTCTCATCAATCACTTTTTACCGCAGCCACTAAAATTAAGGGAGAATAACCATTGAAAATCGAAGTTCGATACAGCCGCATAACTAAACCATGCCTACAATTTTAATAATTGTGTAACGTTACAACAAAGAACCAATACGAAAGGTATTTTTCTTGATAGTTGACACAATCTTTGTGACGGGACAACGCGGAGACGGAGACTTAAAACAAACAATCATTTTTTTATCTTTTCAGTACGAGAACATCGAATAGGTACAAAATCTGTTCTAAAGGCCACACGACCTTGAAAAAATTAAAATTACTGAGGCTGTACATTCTAAAGTCCTACTTCCTATAGTAGGCGCCAGATAATCGTGGAATAACGGTCATTGACCCACCTACAATTATTGACATTTTTAATTTGAAAAACGGAATTAATGACACAAAGCTGTCCCGAATCATCATCTCTCGTGATCCTTAACATTGTCTAATAATGAAAAACGATTCATATTTAATTGTTCAGGTACCTATGAACAGTTATTTGGGAAAGGTCAATATACTTTATTCCACATTTATCTGGCGCCTACTATACGTACATTATTATAGACCCGAGAGTTTGTGTGAATTGATGGATGTACTATTGTAATTTTGTTTTTTGGTATGTGTCATGCTTGTCGCAAATAAACTCTTTTTCTTTTTATGTTGTTATTATTTTACGCAAAAACTACGGTACGGATTTTGATGAAATTTGGCACACATGCAGTTTATAACCTTTACAAAGATTAACACATACTTTCTGTCCGAATCAGAAGTCCACTTAGACGAAATCGCGGGCGGAAGTTACAAGATTAAAAAGTAAACAACTACAAAACGCTTTTAGAGATATATTCTTGGAATAATTGACAAGAGCTAATTTTAGAGCACTATCGATTTGCCAATTAGGCTAGCATTAGTAGGATTGACAGACCCCAACTAGTTCCGCTAAGTAGTCCCGACGGTTTTCATGAAACTCTTCAAGATAGGATAGAAGGTCTTCAAGATAAACTCACAAATGATAAGTACCTTCATAAATATTTTTAATTAGCCAAAATATAAGCTGATTATTGTTGTGGCTAATTAAAAGTTATGGCCCTCGTGTTTGTGTATGGTCTAGAAATTAAAAATTTGCATTTTAATGGGATGCTGCTTGGAGTAGTGGCTCATTTAAATCCGTTGTGATGGGCTCTGTGATTTTCACTTATATTGCAGAATGGAGAAAACGGAATAGAGGATGAATAATGTTAATAAATTGAATTCTTCTCACACTTCTTGTTTATTGGTCTGGGTACCTAAAACCCTCTTTCATCAAGCAATACAATTTATAATATAATTTTTCTCATCGCGTTACGAATTTGTTTTATTACGGTCAGTGTATCCGCGGGAATTGCCGGTAGGTACTTATTATTTTATGGACACTTGATTTTCATTAGTGGTTCAAAAACAAGTTTTTAATGTACATGCTCGGTAATATTCTACCAAAAACGAACACATCTGACGTATTAACATTTATATGGAAATATAATTTCGGAATCGTGATAGTATAATTGAATGCTGATTAAGTCTATTGCTTGTTTTACGATATCAGCTTCCGTAAGACGAGAAAAACAATTTATATCATTATCGTGTTCGCTAGTAATGTCAAAGCACCAATCAAAGTATGGAGATTTACGAAAGCATTCCAATCAAACTAACGAACCGAGATTTAATTAAAAAAACGTATCGTCCGAACTTGACGTTAACCAAATGAAATTTACGACACCGCTAAAACAGAGAACCCGGTATAAATTTAACTCATTTCTAATAAGAAAATTATGTAAAACGATCCTATTATAATTAATAATTCAGTTCGAAACGAGGAATACATTAACGATATCTAAACGAGTAATGATGCTTCGTTTTTTCAACAAACTAATACATTGATGTTGGGAACTTAAAAGTAATGTTGATTGGAACAACAATTAATGTATGTCCTAACTAATTTCGGAAATAATAATTAAGTTGAATGTTTAATCGTAAAGGTTTGAGTACAGCAACAAATGAGCTATAATTTTTTAAATAAATCGTGATAGTACCTGGATGTGACAGCAAATTTATAAAATTGGTCACAAGATTAATGGGGTGGCAGTGACATAATAAAATGTTGGTTTTACTTGATGCCGATGAATTACGTACGTAGGAAAACTGAAACAGAAATCCCTATGTAGACGATAGATTTATGTAGGTAGTATGTTGTGTTGTACCACTCGTATTTTCATTCATATCTCTTTGGGGACTGTTTATTTGTTCTAGTATTCACTGGTGTATCAAATATCTTTTTGCAAATTTAAGGTATAAATCAAAATGATTATCTTTGTGCACACAGGTAGATCTACATTATTTGGAGTGAAAATATTTTAGAAACGTGATTTTAATGATACATGAATATCATTAAAATCACGTTTCTAAATAATTAATTTAGATCCCGGAGTGAAATGAAACAATCAAAATGAACTGTTAACATTTCGCACACATTCAGATTTTGTATCACAAAGTTAATTCTAAGGGTGATAAACATCTGATTTACGACTTAATTTAAGGGACTCCTTTTAATGAAAACGTAAATTCAAAATTTTATGTTAACCATATTACGTACGATTCTTTTGTTTAGGCCTAAAAGGGTTCATCACATTGTTTGTGAAAAATATTGCTCCAACGCATTGACTTATTTGGCTGAATATATTTACATTTTAAAAATGGCAGTGAAAAATTAAAAATGTAAGTTTTATTTCACGCGTTAACAATGTCGAGAAGGAAAGTGGTTTATTACAAAAAAAGTCCCGTCAAAAGCTTCCTGACGGTCGCCATCTTGGATCACCGACCGTTATGCGCGCGCGCATTTGTTTGCATCCAGGTGTAGCGCTGACAAAACAATCGGCTCTCGAGCGAGAAAGGGGCGGAGGGGCCATTCATACATTTTTATAAAATTCACCAAAATAAAAAGCGAAACTTATATAAAAAGTCGAAGCTCAACCAGAGGTGGCGTCAATCGATAGCCGGGTAATATTTCATAATATTAACTACTTAGGGATGTGAAGAATGGGTGGGGTTGTTAAAATTATAATTGATTGGGCCTATTGAATTGGTTTCTTTATTTTGATCCTCCTTCTTATAAAATTTTACAACAATATCTTTAGGTCCATTTTATTATAAAACTTATGGTCTGCCAAGTGCTTAAAATAAATCACACGCTATAATTTTTTACATAGCTATCTCATATTTTACCAAACCTAAGTCATTTATGGAGATCATTAACATTTAAAGTGTTTTGAAGGCGTTAGATAGAGTTCAGACTTTTTCGTAAAATGTTATAAAGAATATAAATTAAGTTCCTTGTAGCGTCCATGTAGAGTCCATAATTTTCAAGAGAAAACCGACGATGTGATAGTACGCAAAAAATGTGCAGCCACCTATAATAATGCCGCGCCACTGGATACATATTGTTACATGTTTTCATAAGCCTTAAGCACCGCCTTGTCGGGTCGAAGATCTTAACGCACCGTCACACTTGAAAGCAAATAATTAGGTGTATATTCTACAATTTGCCAAAGATCTCCATTGTATCCTTTGTCCCGTACGTGGATTCTGTTAGCTACAAAAGGCCAGCCGCATGACACTGCTACCTCGAAACTTTGTACGTGTGTATAATGTTATTATTTTGTGCCGCATCTGTCACAAAGGCCGTTGCGTCCGTAATTTTACAGTTTAATCAGCGTTAAATGCTCACAGAGTTACCGCGGTTTGAAAGTAAAAAAAATATTTGAAAGACTCCGCCATCTCGGGGACCGTACAGTAAAGAATTTGGAGTCCATAAATCATTTGGGATGTCGATGACGTTAGCAATAAAATAAAACGTCTGAGCTTGAGAGCATCCACATAATGTAACAAAGAATTGCATACAAACCGTAACTGGTAGATAGATGAAATCGTTGAAATAATGGACTGCCAATAAAATTTGTAACAGAGTATTTGGCTTCGTTTTTTATATTATGATGAAATATTTGGAGTAAAAATTGAAGCACGCGTCCATCTGGTAGCTAACACATGACATATTGTTTTGACTTTATTAATTCAAACAAATCGCGACATGTTCAATGTTTTGTGTGAGAAATTGCCAAATCTTACGCAAAATATTATACAAAAACGAATAACAAGGCTCACAAATTTCATTATACGTTTCCGTGTATCAAACATACTGGATTATGGAAGCCAACGGCAATTATAATGATGGATCCAAACACTGAACTTCAAAGGATGTGGAAGATATCACGAAGCTTCTTATAGAAATAATATTACACGACAAAATGAACGTTCATTCAGTAAAAGATATGTCATCTATTATGTCTCATTGTGCAGTGACCACTTAGCGTGGAGAGGAAATAATTTATTCAAAGCTTACTACGTTCTATCAACTTACTGGACCCCTAGAGGCACTTGTGTCTTTGAGAAAGTGAAGCTATATTGTACGCTCACAGAAAATAAAAGGATGCACCAAAAATAAAGTTCCAGTGGGACTAATTTGTGTATATCGATTTAGTGGTGAATGGAAATTATAATAAATCGGCTGTCAAACAAGTTCATAAATTTCAATTGAGGGCACTTAATTATTTTATTATTAGAACGTTATTAGCTTCTTAAGCCAATTTGTTCATCAATAAAGACCACAACAAGTATTTGATAGAATGTATGAAAACAGCCAAAGAAAATAATGAATATTTCTTCGGAGTGTGGCGAACTGATTTCTTTTCATAATCCCTCATTTCCTATCACTAATAGATTAGTTATAACTTCTTTATTAGTAAGACGAATCAATTAACTGCTAACTGTGTGGTAGCCAAAATTAATTAGCCAACTTCCCTGGTACGGTTCACAAAAACAGCAGATGCGAGATCGGCGAGTATACAAGCTGCATTATTAGTTGTTCAGTAATGTTTTAGTTTTTTTTTGTTGTTTTGCTAACCACCCGCACCAAAACACCATCTGTGTTTGGCCACGGTTCGGTGTAATGATACATACGGACAGAATGATGATGCAATGTGGTGATGGATCGTATTGTAATTATGGTTTGGTGGCTAGTGAGAATAAATGTATAGGTAATCTTGAAAATGAAACAGAAGTCGAATCAATAGCAGTAAAAATATCACTGGTGCTTTGTGTACAATATAATGTGGATCATGTCAATGATGAGTAACAAACTTGTCTAGTTTATTTCGACTTTAGACTTTAGACGACTTTTTCTCTAGTTTATATCGACTTTATTACTAATAAAATAAAGAAGCAGGAAAAAAAACAAAAGCTCAAACATAACAAAGAGGAACGTCAAACGTGAAAGCAATATGTAAGTACGCCGAGTTTAACTTAATTATAACACTGTTGTCTATAGAGAGCGACGTGATTGTATGACTGTATGGGAAGGGAGAGATTTATTGCGATCTTGCCGACTCGGTTAGTAAGTGTTGCCTGGCTTTTTGTTTCATTCCCTCCACGCTTAATCACTGGATGATCTCGGGCTAATGTGTTTTCGGTATCGACTGTAGTCGGCTTAATAATTGCATCAAATTCAGTTTTTTCTTTTTATTTGTGGCCAGCAGCAAAAACTTTAACTTCTACAAAGCTGAAGTTTAATAAATTGGATTACATAGATGAGTTCACCTTAATATATTTTTTAAAGTCAGTTCCACAATAATTTATCATTGAAGCGCCGATTACTTACAAAATGAATGATACTAATTAAAAGTACGATAGGTAGAACTGGTTTCTAAAACATAATATTTATCATAGAAACTATAACAAGACGCTCCAAGTTTTTATTTAGAACCACAACTTGTATTAACTGGGAGCAATAAATTTGTTTTAATTGATTACCGTTAATTCACAAAGAAACAGACCGCCTCCAGTCTTTAATTACATTTATGATGATTACAATCCGTTTAAAACTGTTTTGCTTCGTGTGGCTATCTGAGAATGTTACTTATCTACCTGGTTTCGATAAACGGCGAAATAATGAATAACACGAAAGATAAATGAATTTTTCCTTTAAAAAGTTCGAACAGTTTTTCAGGCAATAAAAATTAAAACTTTACATTCCATTCGATGTAAGTAAATGTAATAAATCGGATTACTTTTGTACGATTTTATTGGAAGCGAAACAACACAAACGTTTTTAAATAAAATGCACTCGTTTCGAACTATATATCAATTTGTACATGCAATTACTAGCAATGACTTGTGCTAAAGCAAATGATAATGATACACGTCGAGTTAAAGAACTCCCCAACGAATTGTTACAAAATTAGTATTAAAACGTTAACAACCCATTTATTTATATCCACAGGAAGCATAAACAATAACACGACACTTTCTAATGAGTAATAAAAATTGTAAATAGCTGCCATAGTTCATACTCATAAAAACCTTATTCCATAAATTATGAAGCTTGACAAAATGATATTTAATGTCCCTTCATTCTATCACGTGTGAGAGTTACGTCATTACCGAAAAACTCATTTAGGGACAAAACCCCTTAAGGAATCCATCCATAATTTTAAGGACACGTTTTTTCAACACTGCTCTATCATCAATCTGTTGGTCTTGAGCACTACTTATTTCCTTGTTATTTCTTTCGTCCTGCTCTTTAGAAGGACGCAGAGGGTAACAAATAGAGAATGTATTATCTATTTTGTCTTACCCGTGACAATAATTAATGACTGGATTTAAACGCTTCCTCACGCCCGTGACATTAACATAAATAGAATGATCTTCGTTTGCTCGTTCAGCCCCTTTGATTCCAGTATTTTTAGCTTCGCAGCATCAGGTTTTGTATAATAATTTGTTGGTTGTAGATAGATCGGTAATTTCAGTACTTTGATGTTTTGCGTTATAAGGTGGCTGGTGATTGTCGGCTTATGGGCTTTATAGCGTGTTGGACAGTGTTAAATTTGTTAAGTGAGGACTCTGTTCAGTTTAATAGCTTAAGCTTGGTTATTATCACATAATAATGTCTACAGTTGCGTTGTATTAAGTTTGTTTGATCTTGATCGATCCCTAAAATTACAATGTTTACACTTGCCTCCGTGAAATATGTAATCATACAAGATAGGTTTTTGTCGTTTGATTAGCGTCTATCTGTTTCTTATAATAGTAAAGTTTTGTGTTGGAACTCTTAAGAACGGGTTTTCGTATTTGCAACTCAAAATAACAAAGACATTCAGATTTATTTGATGTGTCAGATATGATCATAAAGTAAACGTTTAATGGAAACAGAATTGGAAAGGAGGTTGACAAAGAAACAATAGTGTTTACGAGTTATGAACGACGGCTGTCTCCGAGTGTAAGTGAATTATAACAATCAGCTGTTCTTTTGTTAAAAGACATCTCTGCTGTATTAATTGTGTATTTTATTGGATTTTGCAACCAACCTTTGTTTTAGTAGAAATGTCATAACTTATCTCCCATAATTTGATGTTGCAATTTTTTGATGTTAATTTTGATAACATAATTATATATTTGTCGGAAATATGTCTTAACCCCGATAAAAGGATAAGTATTTTTTTCAGGATTTTTTTTATTTATTTGATCTTTATGTAGGTACAAAGAAAAAAAACATGGATGGACTTAATGCAACAAGATATTCAGAATTGCTGGGACAATGCCTAGCCAGCCTATGTTGTTTTATATAAATAAACTATACGAACAATACTTATTTGATGAGTATCTATCATCATAATTAAGGGCGAGCCTACAGTAATTTAGTGCATGACGTTTCAGTAGAGTTGTTAGCAAATAAAATACTTGCATGTTCTATGCAAAGGTTGCAAGGTACGCAACTACACACAACAAATCTGAATACTAATTCGTAGACAAAACAAACGCAGGACTTGTCAATAAATTGTATTGTAATAAAACTATTAGTGTTCGAGAAATTGGCTTCTAATTTCTCGTGTCGAGTCCGTCGCAATGGATTTATTTAAATGAATTTATAGTGCAGCGGTCGCCACTATTGTTAAGTCAGTAATAAGCTCACTCATTTTATTGGTTTGTATCCGATAATTAGTTTTAAATGTATCGGGCTGATATTTCCCATGATATTTCATGCTTTAGTTAAGTTCGGCGGAATGAAATACTGAATATCATTACAAAATTAAATACGGCAACTGATCGTGAATTTTCCAGTAAAAGTTTATTGAACCAAGTATTTAAGCTGTAGAAATCATCGTTAATCTTTTAACATGGTTATTTATTTAAAAGGGAGGTTAAATTTATTTTGTAATACTCTTTGAATTTTTTTTTAAATGGAAACAGAATTATTTTTGTTGACTGACAATCAAAAGGGTTTGTAAATAAGTAAAATTAAAATAAGCCGTTTTAATTCATTTCTACGTGAAACAATATACCTACATAAATGTCACCGGAAAATGGCAAACGCCGTAAGATCGTAAAATAGCGCGTGAAATTGTAATTTTTTTTTCTAAAAATGATACGATTATATTAGAAACTATTGAATTTTGGTGGGATTTAATTGTATACAAAACGATTTTTTCATAATATATCAAGAAATTATAATGTAATCAAAATTTATACATAATATTAAATGAGAAAAGACTTGGATATTTGTTTGAAATGGACAGGCTCTAAAACTGCTGTCCGTTCAAAAAAATTTTTTTGAACGCTTTTAAAAGCAGACGAAGTCACGGGTGGCAAGTGCTAGTCAAAAATAATTAAGGTAATGTAACAGTAAAAATTACATGTCGAACATTCTGCTAACGTTCAAAGAAACTCTAATTAGGGAAACTAGACATCACGCTACACAGATCTTTATCCAGGAGTTCACAATTAAACTAACAGGTTCGCATATTTCACGAGACGAGATTGCACAACGATTGCTCTAACCGTTATTTTAGCATCTCTATTTAGGGCTGTCATCATAAAATACTGGGTAACTAATTAGGAAACCTAGTAAAATGAACCGTTCTTGAATTCGATTTAGTTCGAAGAATGAAAGAAACTATATTAAGGCAATTGCTCAACACAAATAGGTTCGATCTTATTAATTTTAATTGAAATGAATCAGAACTTTAGAACGCTGATACATATGACTGCTTGCTTCTTGACACGAAATTTGAAGTGAAGAAGTATTCCTAAGAAATGAGCACCGGATAAACAACCCTACAAACATATGTACCTACTTAGGTCTGTTAACCGCCAGGATTTACATCGTGAGTCTACGTGATTCTTGTTGATTGTGAAGATAATTTGACTGGAAACATACACGCGTGGTTTAGAAGTAACGCCCTGGCGCCAAGTGATTGCAGTGATTTTGATGAAAAAAGTTTTCTTTAGTTCGAAGAGATTGATGCCTCTTAAGATGTGTTGGTAATGAAATATTCAAACTGAATGAACAAATGAAGCATTGAGCGAATTTTTTTGAGAGTAATGCTAGAATTAGGATTTAATACGATTGCTCTATTAAGCCAATTTGGGCGGTTAGCAATCTGTCCCGATAAGATAACATTATAGCAGTAATAGCAAAAATCATGTCGTTTTAAAAGCTTCTGACTGTAGTATCAATAAATCTAGAGTAGATAAGGCACAAGTGCTTTATTGGCTAGACTAAAAATAATGCTGTGTAGGTATTTCATTGTTCTTGTTAACCAAAAAAGGCTCGTTGAACTTCATGATTAACTCATCACAAACAAAAAATCGTGAGTGGAACCTACCTACGCACAATATAATTTGTAACATTTTTGCATTCAGCTTCGTCGTGATTATCTCACGTTCTCGTGTTCACACGTCAGGTCCGAGTAACAGCTACATGTTTTTTGTTTTTTCAACTAAAATACTGTGTAAAGGCTGTTACAAACACGCTCCTGAGTTTATTTTAGACTGTTGTTCTACTTATTTTGATGTCGAAAATTATATTTTGCTAAAGTTTTGTTGTTATTTTGTTCAAAAAGCCAGATTTTTCATCAAGAGCAAGTAGAGAAGATTACTAACGATGTTAACAATAATATCTATATATTTTTTAAAAACTAGACTTAACCTGTATATTTTTAAGTCAATGAAAGTAACGTAATTTAATAGCTTATTTTATTGGCATTATTCGAGGGTTATTTCCGTTGTCATTGTAAAGGAAATCTCACGCGCTCCAATGGACTCAGTCATTCGAGTGCGTGAGATTTTCTTCAAATTGGCTGCAATGTATCTTCCATTTTGTTTAAAAGCTATTTAGCTTTTTTCAAATAACATAAAAACAACATCAATGCAGCTGAGTTGACTAAAACAATTATAATTAACTATCTGCCACCCGCGACTCCCTCGCGTGAATGTCGAAATTTATCCCAAGGGAACATACCTACTCCCGGGATAAAAACTATCCTATGTCCTTTCTCGGGACTCAAACAATCTCTATACCAAATTTCATCGATATCGGTCCAGCCGTTTGCACTTGAAGAAGTAACAAACACACACACTCACAAACTTTTGCCTTTATAATATTGGTGTGATAAACACAGTCAAATTAATTAAGGAGTCGATAAGCTTATCAATAAGTTTTAAACCAATACCAATGAGCCACACCGGACGGAGCTATTCTAAAATGTTAACGATTTCTACATCCTCTTTCGATTTAATAATCAGTAAGTTTTTAGCATAATTAAACTTAATGGAATAAAGATATGTAGACAAGTAGTAATTAATGCATATTAATGATTATTAAAAATACATTAATTTTCTTAGGCAATGGTCTTGTTTTGACATGATTAAATGGGGCGCGTTTTATAGACGTCGTCAGTTTTTTTACATATAGTTACGATACTGGTTTGTTATTTTTTTTGTTAGTTAAATCTAATAAAAATCAAACGTATATTTTTTTCAAAAAGTTTATATTTCCTTCTAGAGTCTAAAAAGCTATAGCTATATTTGTTTACTTGTGACATTTAACTTAAAAAAGGTTTCAAGTTAAACTACCAATATGTTGGTTGCCAAATTTCATCCAGATTCGTTCAGTTTTTCTTGCGTAAGAGACAAACATCCTAACAAACTTTTGATATTAGTTGGAAGTAGAAGTATATTAAGAGTTCTATTAGCTCTGTTTTATAAACTAGGCACATGCATAACGTTAATATACTGAAGATTATATGTACTGGTATTTACTAATTATCTTGATGAGAGCCCTGGTATTACTATCTCGAATAGGTACACGGAAATTTCGACGTGTGATGCCCTAGTTTGTGATTTCGTAGCTTTGTTCAGTAGTCTAAATGCTCTGAGGGAGCCGCTATACACTTCAGAGATCTAATTAGTAACTAGTCTAATTGCCAAAGTACCTATTACAGTGCTCTCACATTGTATAGAAAGTTTGATTTACTGTGACAGTAAATAAGGATGTTGCCTGGGTTAAAAAAATATGACTATATTTATTCCGTCAGTTAGATTATCGAAAAATATTGTATTTCTACGTATTTTTTATTTTATCAAATCAATAAAAAAACACGAAGATAAAACGTATCAAAGATAAGGAGTGGGGGCTTGTAACGTCACTTTCCAGTAAAAGTGTTCTGGTAAGTGACGTCACACCAGTTTTCAACGCACTGTATCGTCTTCATTTTTTGTTTAAGTGACAAAAGTAAAAATACGCGTCCAATTTTTTTTGGAAATCTGTCTGACGGACAAATTGGGTTTTTTAGTCAAATACCCTATTAAACTACTTTACACGGTGTTCCAGAAGGGTGTGGTCATATTTAAGGATGGTGTTCTGTAAAGAAAAATGTTTTATTTTTATATTCTATTCACCATGCACTTCTGGAACACCCTATACAAAATGTGCCGACAACTCTAGGGCAATTAAACGAAAGTACTGGCAATACTAGTGCAAAGGAAAAACGAGAAACTATTTTAATCTGACGGCACGGGAGCGCCCCAGCCAAGACGAGCCAAAGGAATTAAAATGTGAACATCAAAAAAATATTTTTTTGACAAATTGTAGTGATGGGTCGACTATGGGTTTTGTCGATCATTGTCTAGCTCTATTGACTAAACCAGTGCTTGCACTATCTGGGCAGGACCTCTGAAGTCTGTGAGGTGCTTTCTTTCAAAAGACCCTCTCAATCTCAGACATTAACGTACCTAAATGGTTCTCATATAATAAGACCATTACATAATTGTATGTTTTTAAATGATACTTTGACCTCGTGTGTTTGTTTCGGTGTCTCATCTCACAGTAGTCACCTAAGAACACTGCAGGTCGATTCTGTAAACATATCGAAGTGAAGGCTTGGGTGAAGTGATCACGAAGTGAGCTGTCATCCATTTAATCAAAATGTCACGTGATCACTAAGTGAGCTGTCATTCCATCTAGATTATATGGATTGACAGCTCTCCTCGTGATCACTTCACCCAAGCCTTCACTTCGACAAGTTTACAGAATCGACCGGCTGGTCTCGTCTAGTTTAGATAAACAAAACAAATCCAAAACCTGTAAAATATTGTCTTAACCATCTTACAAACATATAGCATTGATTGGATTGGATTTATATCGAACATAGAAACGTCATTGTAATCAGATATTCAATGTTGAAATTTTCGTCTTATCGTTGTTTCCACATGGTATAAACCAAATTACTACATAAATTCTTGGACTCACCACCACGTACCTGGGCCAGTATCAGATGATCAGAATCACAGACTAAGAAGGGGTCAATTGAGTTTCTTTCCATAACTTTCGCGTACGACTTCGCTCGTATCGATAGTTTGTTTCTACGAATCAGCAAATGGCCCGAACGATACGTGAGTCTGATTATATCGAGGCGATTGGACCGTGAGCTAAACTAGATCTGGACTTGGCGATGCTTGCTTTTGTTTGTTATTTTTTAAAAATTATTTCCAAGATGGCAAAGTAGGTACGGGAATTATTTTCATTCATTATTTGATATCTCTATCGCACCCCATAAAGTGTTTCAATTTCAAATTTATTAAAAATGCACACAATTAATAAAAATAATTTATAATATTTTTATGAGCGGGTTTAGTCTTATTTTTAATGGCTTTGACGATTACATAATGACGACTTTTTTCCCAAATTCCATAGGCATGTAGGGCACACAAAGATAGTTTGATATTTACATACTTATCTTAAACCAGTCGAAATAATCTCAAAAACAGATGTTAACACATGAATATTTACAAACAAACAGCCATAAATATTGCGTAAAAAGAAACTTAAAAACCTCGTAACTTCTTCTATTTGGCAATTTTATGTTCTAAACGCGAAGACGGTTCTATTATTAATGTGTAGATGTCTATTTATCCCGTTTTCTACACGTATAGGCAGCATCGAAGTAAATTATTAGTTTTATCTGGCGAAACTAGGCTAGCTGTAACGTGACAAAATGTGGAAGAGTTATAGTTGATAATAATTTTCCATGTGAATGTGAGTGTAGAAGAAAATTGTAATGGTAGAGAGATTTTTAATTTTGTCAAGCTGATAATAAACAAATATAAATTACCTAACTCTCATCATCATCATCATATCAGCTGAAAGACGTCCACTGCTGGACATAGGCCTCCGTCAAGTATCCCCACAACAACCGGTCACCAGGTATCGATCCACCTTGTGCCTTCCAACGCTGTGTCTTCGGGTACGCGGTTGCCACTCCAGAAATTTTCGGCCCCATCGACCATTTGTTCTGCGAGCAATGTGACCTGCCCACTGCCACTTCAGTTTGGCAATCCTACCTTACTATGCATAGTACTTTTTAATAAATAGTTAACCAACTATATACACTAGAAACAAAAATAAAAACTCCTATCAAAATTAACCATAAAATATGGCGTCAACAAATTCATCTGCATCGTTGTCGACTGTATACAATAATAATGGTAGAGATAGTTTATAATACTTATTACTAGCTTTTTCAATTCCGCGTGAAAATCGGAACGCTTCTGAAGAGAAGCGTCATTCCGGGATGAATCAGCACATATTCTATGTCCTAATCCAGTTGGTCTCTCTTGTGCAAAGTTTCATTCAAATCCGTTCAGCCATTAAGACGCTTAAAGGTAACAAACAGACTGAACGACAGAGTTACTTTCGCATTTATAATTTTAAGTAGGTATCTAGGCATTATTCGAAAATAAGACGAGCTCGACTCCGGATCGAAAGAACTCGTCCACAGTGGCAGAAAACAAAAGTGAGTGGAAAAAGGAGGGGAAAGCCTTTGCCCAGCAGTGGGACAATAGGTTAATTCATAAAAACATTTAATCTATCTTCAATTGATTTGAAATAGAAAATTCAAAATACATTTATAACTTGCGAAGTAGAGATGCATAACACCTATGGATATATTTACGTACATCTTTAGAAATACATGCCACATAGTATGACGCTAGTGAACGAAGCTTAAAAGGAATTCTCTACACAATATCACCTACCTACATGATAACATCATAGGAGCGGAGATTCTCAAAGTAGTGTGTTGATGAATAGGAAATACCGACATTGGAAGGTGTGTATACATCTTAAGCAAGTTTACCTTATAACTAGCATATATCATGTGGCAATATAGGGTACTAGCTGTGCCCGCGACTTCGTCCGCGTGGAATAGTGTTTGTGTAAAACTTTTAATTATGTAGGCTAATTATTTTGCAAATAAGACACCCCACCTACACCGCGCCGTACCACGCCGCGCACATAAACCTTAAATATTTCCATACAAACTTTCATCCCCTATTCCCTATTGTTATTTACACCCTTGAGGATAAATGTTTTACAAAATTTGATGGTCATATTTATTTATATCGAATCAATCAAAAACCTGAAAAATAAGTTAGCCCCCCTTTCAACCCTTTACAACTCTTTTTTCGCATTAAAAAGTCATATGTCCTTTCTCAGGCTCTAGACTATCTGCGTACCAAATTTCATTTAAATTGGTTCATTAGTTTTGGCGTGAAATCGCGACAGATAGGCAGTCAGAGTTACTTTCGCATTTATAATATTAAGTAAGGAAGTAAGGGTATATTCAGTACATGAACATTGAACAAGCCTTACTTCGAAATAACTAGAACAACTAGACTGTGGAGTAGCATCTTATGAACAGAAATCTTTATCTCAGTATAAAGCTCGTAATATGCATTTCTTGGAACACATGCTAAATTCGAACTAATATTATAAATGCGAAAGTGAGTTTGTATACATATTTCTTGCGCTTTGACGACTTAATCGATGAACCGATTCTGATTAATTTTGGTACAGAAATATGTAGGGCTATAGCTTCTTTCTTCTTTGTACGAACGCGAGTGAAGTCACGGGCCAGTTGAAAATAAAATGAAATTACGGAGGGATTTTTATTTATAAAAATCCAATAGCTAATAGATTTTTATTCAGAAAATACTTCGCATTACTTTTATCTACTTTATGAGATTTTATTACTCTTGCTTTTAATATCGAAGCTACTTACTTTATCCAAGATAATTTTGTTTGAGATGTATTGTTTTGTCTAAAGGGTAATAACAAAATCGCCTGAAATCAGGAGGACGCGCTCAATATTAAGCGAAGCCTCAGGGGAGGATACACAAAATATACCAATTTGTTTTTCTCATAGCCACAGGACAAACGCTCCAAAAGTCCAATTATTAAATTCTTAGTCGAATATCATGCATCGGAGAATGTCCACCAAACAATAGCGACGTAAGAAATATGAATCATAAGAATTGAGTTGTATACCATACTGATATCAAAAGGCTTTTTCTTCTGCATAATTCAGGCGGTCACTTCATTATTAATTAATAAAAACATATTTATGAATAATTTATTACACAAACCGATCTCGAAGAGAATTCTACGCATTGTTATGTATTAATTTATTGATCTCTTTGGACGTCATAAATACTGATTTTAGAATAAGCTTTCAAATTAAATTGTAGACCCATCTTAAAGTAACGAACAATACAAAGAAATGTTCAGATGTTAATTTATTTCTTAATATGGCGAAATTGGATTAAAAACATGAGTGTAATAATAAAATTTAGTAAACATAGTGTTATCTCGACCTCTGATGCTCATATTTTATTGAAGACTCGTTATTATAATAATGCTAATCACATCGCATGTAATAACTTGCCAACCAAATTCGATACAATAATGAATGTAAATCGGCTCAAATGTCGAATTTAAACCAATTTACATAATAGGAGGTGAAACATTTGAATTATTTAATTATTTAAATATTCGTTTTATTAAAATCCAATTTGAATATTTCGTCCTGGACCAAATAATTATGATGAATAAAAAATCAGTGGTATTTTGTGAACGATTTTTTGTTCACTTTTTGCATTCCGATTTACTGATTCTTTGCATGGCAGCTTTACAAAGTGAAAACAATAGACAAAACGATCAATGAAATGCTATTAAGCTAGACAATCAAATAATGTACGAATTCATATGAAAAATCGCATTGCTTTAAAAATATATTGATAGATATAAGATGGAAAAATAAAAATAAAGGTGCGTGTGGCACCAAAATTGTCAGGTGAGTAAATAAATGCAACCACAAAGCTCTTTTCTCTGACTGTACACCGCACACTCTTGAACTCCGCAACTTTGAGTGGAGTAGACAAACATACAATTGTACTCGAAGTTCCTTGAAAGAAAACGTGCAGAAGTAAAGCAGTAGTTTAATCGGACTCAAAACTTAATTCTGTACACTCAGCTGACGCATTACATAAGCTGAAGTGACAAACTATAACTCTATACAGATATTCCACAACATTTTTTGCTGGCGCGTGATGGATGATAAATTACACCGCGACTCAGCTTGAATGCAAATCTCTCGAAGTGGGTCACCCTGTAGATATTTTTTCTCACATCCAACCACAACTGGAGAGGACCTTGTCTCAAATGATTGATCTCTTATTGTACCGTGACATTTTTACGATTCAACGTTGTAATAGAAAATTTTTACAACTCTTGGAGTAGCTCTTTGTACTTTTGAATACATTTTGCTCAATCTTACTTATTCCTATTGAATGTTCAACAGTTCCGGTCAATGATGGATTGAGTTTACTGTTTACCTATTGACAAAGTGTTCTGAATTGATGCAACATTCTTAGTCTTGTTATTGCGATCTGTCTCATAGCATTCAACTATCACAAGTAGTTTTTTTTTTTTAAGATGTGTGAGAGTCTTTATTTATGCACGTGTTTTACCACCTACTGATCATAATATTAAATTCACGTGGATAAATGAGATATTTAAATTAAATTCCAACTTATATAGATACCTATGGATTCATTTTATTCATGGGAAGTATCGTTATTTTCCACGTTACGATCATGTAGTCTGATGACGGCAGTAACTTGAATGAGTTTATCAGTATTTACCTTTAATGTAATGTGAACGGACCCAGCAATTTAGCTAAAAGGCACTTTACTCGGATACAACATATTATTATTTTATTTGGAGAATGCAGAAATTCTGAAGGGAAGCTTGAAAAAAGTAAAGAGCGAACTAATAAAGCTCTCAGCGCAATTATTGGAGTTTAACCGCACGGGATCCCGCTTCCCTTGTACCAATCACGCCATTAGTTTGCTAAATTGTACGCTATAAAATGCAAAAAACTTCGGATTCCAAGTTTCAAGTTAAAGTTCTGTAATCATCACTGCAGATTCCAAAGTTGTTTTTAATACGTAGAGCCTCAGGCATGCAGTTTCGAAGGCTCGTATTGAAATGTGAAAGAAAGAACATCAAAAATTAGCAGCTCTGAATACGGAATTTGACTTTTTGCCTTTGTTAAAGACGTTTTATCATAATGTGGTGTTTTCAAAGCGGTGCACAATTTGAAAATTTGAATTACTAATTACTGTTTGGGATGCAATAAACGAAGACATGTGGACATCTGCATTTTCAGCGAGCAGGTTTACAATTTAAATGATGGGTTAATTTTGTATTTCCAGTGCTTTCACGTTCAATTTAAGGTGCATAACGTTTTGGATCTGTGTTATTTATATGAAATTCAAAAGCCTTAATGATTGCCCAACTTTCATGATAATAAAGCCATGGACATGAACTTATTTTAAGTATAACGTCCAGTCGAATCCGATACGCCTACCAATGTTAGTTGTATGCGTGTCCGATCTACTAATACCGCATACGTTTGAGAGCAGTATTTTTATTAAAATGCTCATAATATTTCAGACCGAAATCTGCCGCAGTGGCCAACATCAACAGAGTTTAGACAAGTACGCGGGAGATATTATAGTGCACAAGTAAATACAGGTGTACTCTCTGATCCTTTACTATCATATTCCAATCGGACGGCAATGCGACACCACCGGGAAGAGATCAAGCGCAGGACTAACGGTTTTACGTTCTTTCCGAAGCACGGGTGTATCTGTCGTAGCCAACAGCCTATGTGACTTCCTGGCATTTAATTGAACAGCTAAGTAAATGACTTTGGGCAATATCGTTTATCTAGGTATTCTATGTACGGCCTGAGGATCCAACTAGCCCGTTCATTAAATGCTGTTTTAGATGCGTTGGCTGGATGTCATTTAGGCCACTGCTTCATGCTAAGAAGACGCTGCTTGCTACCACTAGATGAACGAGAGATGCAGTTTAGCTTATTTATTTATGAATTATTTATTTATTTAAACTTTATGTACAATAGTAGTACATGGGCGGACTTAATGCATCAAGGCATTCTCTACCAGTCAACCTTTGGGTTATGAAGATTAAACTGTGGTAGGTGTACAATAAATAAAAATAAGATTCAAAATTGAATTTTAACATTTCGGAAAGAATATACAGATAATATATATAATACTAATAAAATACATATATATGCTAAACTAATAAATATGATATTTAATAATCATACCGACTAAGAGAATTCATAGTAATCATGACGAAGAGCAACTAAGAATGACAAGCTTTTAAGTAGTGTTTTCGGATTTTACGCTTAAAGGAAAATTTTGACTCAGCCTTCTTGATGTCAAGGGGTAGCATATTCCAGAGTTTAATTGTAGAAATAGCGTAGGGATTAGACAAAACCCCGGTGCGGTGAGAAGGGCTTATATCTCTTCCATAATAGCAGGGTAATTAATCTGAAATGGAATCCTATCATTTATAATATTTTTAACGTAGCCATACCACCATCAGTATCAAGTTACCCATGGGGAATTTTCGAGGCCACTTGTCTATACTTTGAAACTCATCAGTCGAGAACTGTAACTAACTAAGCGAACTTCTAATTTTAGTAGCATTATGCTCTGCCGTGCGTCGTCGGCAGAACATCAATCATGCCTCACTTGGAATAGATCGAAACTTGTTTAAGAAGAAATTTGTTCAACAAGAAAAAGGGTCTGCGATAGTTTTTATATTGCGTGGAGAGCGATTATTGGGTTTATCTTTTGTTTGATGTAATATCGGCTGATATTCGATTTTGCTTTTTCGATACGTCAACTTATTTAATATAAGTTGCCTCAAAGTCTTCAAGTAAAACACATGAGTAGGGACGTAAGCAGGGCGAAACGTGTGCCATACTTTTTATTCGAGCCTCATTTTGAGTGTAGGTGCCATGCCCAGGTTTCGCCCTTATAGTGTTCGGGCCCTTAGCAAAATTAAAAGGTACTTAAAGAAAGGAAATTCTTTGACCTTAGCTTATTACGTCTTCCTGTTCAAAACGATACCACCAAATTTCGCGGGACATTGTTACGGTTACCGGTAAATATTTTGACATCATTAAGGAATTCTACGAGGGTTCCCGACAATTTCTGTCACAATTACGGAACCCTAATAACGACTCCGTCCCCTCCTTACGACAGATTCACAAAATTTGATGATGATGATGACTTATGTAACGCAATCAAGTTTAACTTTTGACGGACATCGGCCAGAGTAGCGTCAGCAGTATAGGTAGGAATTTAGTTCAAAAGATTTTTGAGAAAAGCTTTAAGAATAGTACATAGTGGGTAGGTATAAATGACAGTTTTACACAAAGATCCAGAGAGAAGGTTTGATTTGAGATGAGACATAACTTTTTAATTTTCTAAGATGCAGCCAATAAAACTGGACATTGGAGACAGAGTACCGGAAAAAACAAAATGCTAAAAATAAAGTAACGTATAAAATCTGAAATTTGGAAAAAAACAGTCAGGCAGAGATTAATGCTCGAAATCCGTTGCATGCCACAAATACGATATATATTTGTATCAGAATTTCAGTATGCAGTTGAAGATTAACCCAATCTAGCTGATTCCTCCAACGCTACCCATGTTGATGACGATTAAAGTAATACAGCGCAACAGCCAACCCGTCATTATTACGGCACTAATTTGACTGCGTACGCTCAGGTAGCTTGTGCCATATCCAGTCCGTGTGAGATCTTTGGACCTTATACGATTGTGCAAAAGTATCAATGAATGGTGGCGTATTAGTTCTTGACGGCAAAAAAAAATACAAAAAAGTAGTTATGAATGGTCGAAAAAAAACTGCGGTATATTTCATTGTAGTGTTAATATCTGAAGTATGAATGGAATCCAATAAAATTTTGTAATGAAAGACTTTATAAAGAAAAAAAATAACTCGTGACTTTCCGTGTTCTTCAACTAGCAATGTATAATTCTTACTACTACTCTATTTTCTCCTTCTACGCTTTCGAACGTGCTTCATGTTTTTGACGGACTGACTCTGACAATTCAAAAGTACCTGATAATGGTTTATTTGAACTAAAAACCTATGACTTTCACTTTGACTTTATTCTCTCTATTTTCTTCTTACTGTTTATTAAATTACACTGTCAGAAGTAGTACTAAATAAAGTATCAAAAAATTGAAAATGAAAATGAGAGCCAAATTGAAAGAGGGCAATGATTTCACTCACACTTGTCACATTACCAGACAATGGAACCGCCATAACTGAGTTAGAAATACGAAAGATTGAAGACAACATTGTACTCTCGAAAATTACAGACACAACTAGTCAGAAGCACCCGGATCAACAACCGTAAGCAATAATCATTACTCTCGACTCATCAGCCTTGAAAGATGCTTTATTGTCTCGATTCGGCTTGTTGTCGACTTGTTACGACTACAAAATAAAAAATAAAAAGATATCATCAAACTTGTATTATAAAACCTCACGCAATCGCCGCGCGCGCGCCGGAAAAAAGTTGAAAATAATTTCTGGCTTTGAAGTTTGAATCGAATTGGTAAGACGGACCTCGTACTCGTGTAAATCAGTTTGATATGAAACAAAACAATTTTCAATACTGTAGTTATTTTAATGAAAATTCTAAACAGGATAGTGTTTAAATTAATTAAGCACATCGTAAAAAGAAATTAAGCTCCAATGTTAACCGCCACCGACAGACGATACGGGAAAGCTCGCTGGAAATGTTAATGTATCCTGTAGTGTCTCTAACTAAGTAAGCCAGTGAAGAAACGATATACGCAAGTTTGTATTTTACCTCTACATTATGTGCAAGTACACTTCAACCTTTGTTCACATATCTGATTACATTACATGGATTCTTGCGAGTTCCTTGTTCCTACGGCCTATAGATTTATACGCGCAGGCGCACTCGGTACTATTATCTAAAAATGTTTTTCAACAAATCGCGCGAGTTTCTAACAGAATAAACTTATCCACACGAAACTGTTATTTCTTTATTGTTATGGCAATCTAAATCCCTGTTTGTAGACAAAGCGAATACAAGATAAAGTCCATTGAAAGTGTATGTTCCCAGTAAAGCGGTAATAACTTTTTAGGGCTACCATGAAAGTAACTTTTACGATTGTTAGGAATTAATATCTGAAAAATGGTTTTGGACCCTCATATCTTACCGATAAAGTTCGAGTATCGCTGGAAAATTGCTGCCGATATTCTTTGTAACATGGTTTTCCAATTTTGCACTTCAGCTAAAAAAACTCCAATGTATTTTTCTTTATTACGTTGGCGGATCTTTTTCTCTCGGATATCTTTAAGGCTCAACCGGTAATTAGATATTTTCTTACAAAGCCTTCTGGTTAAAGGGTGTTTTAAGATAAACGGTTTAGGGAGATATTTTTACGCAGCCGTGAAATCTTATCGTTTCTTGGTTTGGAATACAATCTCAGCTCCCATCTACATTTAGTAAACTTGACCTTTATCTCCAACGCATTTCCTCCTCGCCAAAATCTAATCAAGCTTCTTCGAGAATTACGTAACATAAGAAATGCAATGACATCTCCTTTCATACCGGCAGCGCGTGTAATATCTCAAAACATATTCGGGGCGGTTGCGATATATAAAAACATCTATTTCTCTCGCCCCAAATAGGGATATCCAATTGGACCTAATGTTTTTATCACATAAATATGAAAAGTGGATACCTTACGTAAGCAATATTTTTATATTTAGGTCTACGTGTTCACGGAGCGAGTGGCGTAGATATAAAAAAAAGATTGTTTTTTACACGTGGTATGTGCTTTTAGGGTCGGATATGTAACATGTTTATGAACTTTTGGATACGTGTATCAGTTATTATTACAGAAAATCATATTTTTTGTTGGTACCTATGAACGTTTACTGAGAGTGCGAAAGCTCTGGGCTTCTTGAGAAGGATATGCTTTATTTTCCTTGTCAGTGTCCGAAATAATCTTAAAAGATTTTTATGATTGACTATGGAGTATGGATACAAATAGCACGAAACGATAAGCTATTTACCCTAAAAAATCTAATTTGTCCGGTAGATTGATTACGAAAACATATTGGACACGTACTTTTTCTTTTCACAGAGCTTTGAAAACTCGTGTGATGTCACGCGGTTGGTACACTTTAAACAAACAAGTGACGTCACAAGCTCCTAGTCCTGAACTTTGATACGTGTTATCTTTGTCAATTTTTATCGATTTGAAAAGGCGGCAAATATGTGTAAATATTTTAAAATACGTGTCCAATATTTAAAAAATGCGTGTCCAATATTTTTTGAAAATCAAACGGACGAAATAGAATTATTGTTTTTATATTCTACAAGGACCTTCTCGAGTATCGTAAAGTTAAAACGACAGTCGCTCACCAAAAAGTAACAACTAGAATGGATAAAAGAAATGGTCATGTGCTTGCTGTGAGCGCACAGCCTTTAACAAAGCTATCTTTGGCATATCGCCAAAACGCTAGAAACTAGTAAATAAAACTGAAAAGACCGAGGAAAATCATAAAAAGTTTTGATTAAACGTATACATTTTCTTTTATTTTTTATTTCACGTGCCATGAACCTGTTGAATAAAAATATTGTTTTTGGTGTTTACGGCAAAATAGTACTTTATTTAAATATTGAATAAAATGATGAAAAATATACATAAAACCAGGATTTTGTTATCGAAATTGCAGGTACATATAAATGTTTTCAGAACGCTTCGTTACAATTTTTAAACAATGAACGCATTAAAATATTTCGAGCCTCGATTCGCTCGTTAAAAAATCATCTGAATTAACAACCGATACCAAGATTGCCTGGGGATACATAAAAATACAATAAACAACAAAAATAAATTGTTGAATAAACTTTTATGAAACAATTTCAAAGTTCTATACTTAAACCGAAACAGGTGCCATACCATAAGAACTTAACCGCACTCGGAACGAGTTACTCTAAACGAATTTGACTTTTCTCATCATATCTACAAACGAAATTGTGCTCGGCTCAACTCGGCAGCAGAAATAACATCCGAATAAAAGTTCTTTTTGTTATTTTAAGCACCCACCACCGCCGCCTAAAAAGGTCGCCTAATTTGTCGGACGGAATTCGACATTATTTTACTCCACCATTGTTTGTGTTCCGATTACCGCGAGGGTTAAATAGCGCGTTTAAACGTCGACTTTTTCGTTAAACTTCCACGTTGTTTAAAGGGAGTGAAGTCGGGAAGGGTTAAGCTGCTGGCCTTAATCGTAAACTGCTTGCGAGGCTCTTTTGTTTTAGATTTGGAGCATTTTAGAATTCGGTGGGAGATTTTGTAATGGAAAATTTCTTTGGGGTCGTAAAAATAATTGTGATGATTCGAGAATTAAGGAAAGTAGGCATGCCTGGGGTTTACTGGGTTAACAAAAATGCGAATTTTCACTGTATTCGTGGAATCATCTACAGCATTTACCTCGTAACTTCAAATGACAAACGCTTCTGAAATAAATTGAGTCTAACTGGAAACATGACTGAGCAAAAGAAAATGCTTCAGAGACTGTTCTTAAGTGAGAGCACTCGAGGAATGTCTCATTATACTTGGGGAACGAGTCTCAAAAATTCGTTTTAGGGTTCCGTACTTAAAGGGTAACTAATGAAACCCTACTAGCGGAGGCTTACTCCGCTGTCCATCTGTCTGTCAGCGGGCTGTATCTCAAGAACCATAATAGGTAAACAGTTGAAATTTTCACAGAGTATATTTCAGTTGCCACTATATCAACAAATAATAAAAAAATAATTAAATTAAAAATTAAAGAAAAAACACATTTATTGTATGGGATACAAGAAATGTGTTTTTTTCGGTTTATAGTATGGAACCCTTCGTGTGAAAGCCCGACTCGCATTTGGCTAGCTTTATTAAACTAGCTTATATTTCTTTTAACACTCAATCTATATTTTTACACTCAACTAATAAAAGTCTCGTTATAAGAATGAGATGACGCGTGACTCGATGTGATGCACCTAATTAATTAAGTCGTCTTGGAAATAAATCAAGATGATAGATACTTCGTTATTTTGCTTTGTAATCAAGATATAATATATATATATATATAGGTCTCGTGTTTGAACCTTCATTTTGAATAATGTCATCAACATAATAACAAAGCTTTATTTCAAGCAAATAATGATGTTGTAATAATAAATAGTCGTGATATATACAGATTACTTGTACCCCAACAAAGAATTAAACTATTTTCCAATAATGTTGACTATATAGCAATCCGTGTGTACAATAAATTACCTAATGTTTTTAAAAATCTTAACCTCATGACAATTAAAAAGAAATAATTTAACATACTATTACATGTTGATTTTTTAAATTAGACGACGACCTTTATTTTCCTAATAATTTAATATAATTTGATATATCTGTGTCACTGTTTGATAATCTGACGTACCAGTCTTGCCAAGGAGTACCGTGTTACCCAGTTAATGGGTTGTGGAGGTCTGGTAGGCAGCCGCTCAACGTAAAATACTGGTATTCAGCTGAATCCGGTTTGACTGGAAACCGACCCCAATATAATTGGGAAAAGGCTAGGCAGATGATGATGATCTGTGTCACTATGTTAAATAGTTCTTTATGCTTTATTTGATCATACTTTTTACTGTATTTAGTTATCCTGACATTGCAACATTATATTGAATAATCCTGACATTGTATTTAATAGTATATAACGTTTTCCTTATCCTTTTCATTTGTTCTAATAACAAATTTAATAATAATTCTTTGAAATATTTGTATTGCCAGCAATAGCAGAATATAATGAACGTATATTATGTAGCTATAACACCTTCAAACAACAATATTCTAACAAATAAATTTATTATTTATATTATTTATTTGTTATTGGGCTTTCTTGAGGTCTCTTTCCATGGAGCTCCACCAGGTCAATGACGGGCGGCCTCTCCCTTTCTTTTTTTCTGGGACGTTCAATGCAGGACCCAAACCAGCATGTCTGAACCAAAAAATCTAAACGTGACATCAAGGTATACTCACACAGGACGGTCTAAGTCCCAGCTTGAATCTAAACATTCATTATAATACCTAATAATTTTAAATAGCTAGTTCTTCGAAACTAGTTCGTCAAAAATTATACAAAGGAAATGTACGATACAAATTTAATTTAAATCCGTTCAGTCGTCATGAAGAGGTAACTAACAGATCGACATACAGACAAATACTGTCCCATTTATAATAAATAATAATATAAATTAATTACTTTGAATACTTAATACTCCTTCGTGCTTGCGTCAATGTGAGACAAATGCTCAAACTTTATCATGAGGGACTCAACATCACAATACTATTAACCAGAATTAAGTAGCCAACATTATGTCTTAACTACCGTATACTACATATTTAGAACAATGAACTGCTATTAATTTTACCCTAAGTTTCCACTATCAGCGGTTGGACGAGCTGCGGTATATCAACTGCGGTTCTTAGAGCATTATACAGATAAGCACAGAAGCACTACTTTATTAAAAGCTCACGTACATATAAAACACCATCCAAAATTGTCTCTTGATTCTCAGACGACAGGGTCTAAATTTGATTGCAGCAGCCACTAAGGTCTAATACTGTACTTGGGCTCCCAATGCACTGAATAACTTGGTTAACTCAGTGTGTTAGTCTAGCGACTACGACCATCGCTTTATGATATAAAGCAGTGAAGTTTATTTAATACATAAGTAGATGTTATACGAAGAATGCGTTGGAAGGCCTTCCACGAGGTGGACAGGACTGGTTGTTATGGCGACACTTGGGGGAGGCCTGTGTTCAGCGGTGGACGTCTTTCGACTGATATAATGATGATGGTGATACGAAGAATGAGTCCTAGAAGAAGCAGCTTTGTTGCAAGGGGCTGTTAGACTTTAAAATCATGCGCAATTGCACATCAAAAAGCAAATTTTTTTCGATAATCATATTAAAAGTCATTATAAACAATTTCTAGAAATGGTTGTCCCATTGCTGCGTCGCGTTTGTCTGCGGGGGCCTTTAGCCTTTACGATCATTCCAAGGTGGCTGCACAAAATTCCCATACATAATATTAAAGATTTTTATACATACGTGGTCTAATTGATATACTGACACTTTTTTAATGGAATGCTTTTTGCTCCACGATTTAATTGACTATCTCATCCTTATAATTAGCAATGACGAAATCTTAAAGTTTTCTTACCAGTTTGTTAGATAATGGACAAAATGTGTTCAGATAATTATATCCTTTTGTAATGAGAAGAAAATTGAATGTAAATAGAGATAACTGAAAGATAAAGCAAAGCCCTGTTTGTGTTAGTTTAGCTTAGTAATCTAGTTTAAGATAAAGTCTGGAAAATTTTCAGGAGGGATGAGATTTTCCTTTAGGTGTGTTCTTTCACCTTTGAGGTCAATACACTAGATTTTGTTGATACAGGCTAAACATAAACAAAAACCGGCCAAGTGCGAGTCGGACTCGCACACGAAGGGTTCCGTACAATTATCTATAAAAATGGCAAAAAATTACGTTTTTTGTATAGGAGCCCCCTTAAATATTTATTTTATTCTATTTTTTAGTATTTGTTGTTATAGCGGCAACAGAAATACATCGTCTGTGAAAATTTTAACTGTCTAACTATCACGGTTCATGAGATAGCGTGGTGACAGACGGGCAGACAGATAGACGGTCGGACAGCGGAGTCTTAGTAATAGGGTCCCGTTTTATCATTTGGGTACGGAACGCTAAAAACTAGCGTTCGTATTTTTAAACAGCATCTACAGAGGGCCTAGCACGAATATTTTAACGTATAGTAACGTTGTGAATTTTGTTTATAAAAAACTACAACCCCAAAGTATTTAGGTTTAATTCTAAGCGACTAACACAAATTGTATATAAAAAGATATGAATATATTATCCAATTCAAATAAATATTATGTGCGAAACGAGTATTATAGTAATAGTAAAATTTTACGTTACGTTACTATATTATGTCACAAAAATTTATACTAGGCCCTCGAACTATTGACGTACCGGCAGATTGAGAATCTAAACAAAACAGATGAAGGTTATTTGCGGAAAGTTCAAACATCAAAAATTTTATAGTACTTAGCTATAAAATAACGTGCTTTTGGCAGAGTTTTTACCTGAATGGGAGTCGGAAATTATCACAGAGGAGTGTACTCCTTGGTATAACAAGTACAGACAAGCACATCACGCTACGCCGATCTATCAAATTTCTTCAAAAGATTTTCAACTTCATCGCTAAAGCATTAGGTTCAAGGTTGATTGGGAAAAATTGACAGTTTTGAGTAGCTTGATGTCCCGGCGTCTATACTATAAGCCATTGATGTATGCAATGAAAATAGATTGAAATACATCAAAATTGGTAAACAGATACAGTTATGAATATTTGTATGAATACGGTAGCGCAAGTTAAAAGAACCCAAAGCTAAATAAAACATTAAAGTGCTACCAACTAAAATTCGCTTAAAAAACTGTTACAAATTTACATCGGACCCATAAAACATTCTCGTAAAAACATCGCCAACAACAATGCCTTAATAAGGTGTGAAGCTTCCTACAGTTTACCAAAGTGCTATCTCGATTCAATGGCTGACAATCAACTCGATTCGAGCTTATCAACAATCGGTCCTCTTAATTGTTGCTCGGCGCATGTCGGGCCTTAATTAATGAAAATACCCACAGACTATCTGAGCGAACATCTTTGATTTTGAATGCAATTATTGTTCTCTTGATAAAGGGACGGTGTTCAACGCAAGGGCGCCAGTAAATTTAAAAGTCAACTGGTGAAGTGTTTATGTGAAAAAGCAAGTTTTATTAGGTGTCTTTAATTTTATTATTTTAATTTTATTTTAACGTCTTGTCAAGAATATGCACTTTGAACAAAGTGCTCTACAAACACCTTGATCTTTGGTTAACATTTTGTTTTTATATTTTGCTCGCGTTTGATCATAATGGAAAGCGATGATGTGATCGATGCTGGAGTACGCTTGCCTAGAAGTTACCAGTCTTTCTTGACTTAAAGACCCAAAGGGATAACCATTGTCCAACATTTTTACTACGGTATATTTTTTCTCAGCGAAATGAATATAAGATACATCACTTTAAAAGATAATGAAATTAATAAAGACATTCATATCGTGTGTCTGCAGTGAAACTTTTATTTCTATTACAAGTCTTTCAAAATATTTTCTTGTTTTAAAACGCCAACGTTTCATTCAATTTTCTCTGAAAAATGCACCACTAGGGGTTACTCCTTGCCTAACATGCTGCAGGTAATTTAATATCTTCTCAGGTACTATAGTTATTTCTTCAGAGATGTTTTCTTACATCATAACTGTAATGGATAGAATTAGTTTTGTGTTACAGCTGTTCTTTGATATAAAATATTGTACGTGTTTAATATTTTGTTCATGAATTTCATTTGACATGCAATATTAATTCAGAATTGAAAATAAGGTATTTTTTCAGTTCAGTGAGATGGAATTTAATCAATTATGCTCATAGTGCGACATCAGAATATCAAAGAGATTTAAAAAAAAATGTAATTGGAATAATCTATCTGCGTCATCTTTTCATATAAATGCGGTGGAGTGAAATCCTATCACACATCGGATACACCTGAACAAAAATTAAATTTAAATCCGCTCATACCGCATAAGCCCATTCAAATTATCTAACACGGTTGATCTTTAGTTGCTCACTGAAATGTGTGCTTGCAGCCCTTTATTCTGCGTCTGACGCGTAGGGAGAACTGAAAAGCTTAAATTTTAATTAATTTTTCACTCCACGGACTTCTTTAATAATACCAGAGGCTTAATTGCCAAAAATATTCTACAATCCCTTTTAAAATTAGGTGTAGGGAGCCAAAATTAAGACGTGTTTAATTAGCAACGTTGAATCCATTTATTAGTTGTAGACGTCTCGCAATAAGGCGACGCTCATTTGTTTACGGTAAAAAATTAGATCCATTTATGTTATTGTGTGTTGCTTTGTGTACAATTTGTAAGAAAGAAGGCGTCAACTTGGAATCATAAATATAACGTCTCACTAGAATATGCTTCAAGTTTAAGTGTCTGTGAAAACTCTTGCAAAATAGGTAAAAAAAATATTCCCTGTTATTAATAGATAACCCTACACAATGTTCGTTTAAAAGCGCTTTATTTTTTATCCCTTCACCTACACCTGACAGTATACATTACTCAAGCTCTATCAAAATTCAGCCAGGCCCAAACACTCTCACATTATGTTAAAATTATACGAGCTCAAAACATTTTACTTTTTATATCACAACGTTAAATACGTTTATACCCAACACAAAGGTCTTCCAATTCATTTGCTTATCTATTTAAAAGAGCGGGTTGGTCGGGGTACGACACATTCAAAATCAATGGAGCCTAATGTCACAAAATGTCGGCGGGGCTCATCCATCCACCATCATGTCGGGCAATGAATTGAGAAAAAAATGTAAATATGCCTCTCACGTTGCTCGTCCAAGCGAAGGTTTCGTAGAGCCACCTTCACAATATATCGTTAATACGAATACCATTTACGTAAAATATTGTTTACCGATGAAGACAGACAGCGCTATTTGCTGCGGTGTTTGTATCTCCTATTCACATATTTATTTAGTATTGACAGTTACTTACAGCAAAATCGCACAAACGATGGAGAAAAGGGATTTTTTCAGAAGTATTTATCTCACTTATCCCGACTTTGTGCTCCAGTATTTAAGTAGCACTTCATTATTGGCTCTTATCCCAGCCTTCACGACGTTGAGTGGTGCATAATTATCGATTCTTTGCTTTAATCTATAGTTTCCACAAAGTTTTATATCTTTCTTTTTAGGAATGAAAACTTTCAGTGTTGTTTTGCGGTTAAGCAGACACTAACCTAACCATTATTTCTTTGTTTTCTATTACAGTATTTTGAAAAACTATTTCGCTATCGGATTTTTTTCTGAACAAAACTACTGAAGGAACCGATAAACTCAAATAAGTAACAAAAACAATTCGAATCGTATCGGAACTAACTTTACCCCTGACGGAAAGGAACCCCATACTTTAAATTCGATTCGGAACTCTGAGGCCTTTTCGTAAACAAAATATTATCGGAATTCAAAATCTTATACCCTTGCCAAATCCGGTAGTAACACTAGTGTTGACAAAATGGCAAACTTTATATTCAGTTACATATCTCTATATATTTTTGGGCGTCTATAGTTTGCCAAATGGTGTACTTTAATATCGGTCGAGTTGGGTAAATTGGCAACAGTAATGTTGAATAGTCATGTCTATTGCGGAAACATAAAGTTGTATCCAGCACACCACTATTCTAGCCGAAACTCTTTCTCCTCGAAAATAACTGGGAGTACATTGAATATGTGAGTATTATTCACCATTTATTTGGTAATAGCGCCCGTCGAATAGCTTTTTCTTGTTATCTAAATTATCTATTATCTTCTTATGCGAAGGTATTTGGGGCTCGAACGGTATTGATAGCCGGGGTATGTAAAGGACTCTTTAACATAGGTGTTTTATGTTTGTTTTGATATGATACGATTTCTTTTTGTGTTGGAGCTCTTCGGATGTATTAGGTTTAATGTTTTCTTTTATTCCGAGTGAGAGGACGTGTTACGTACTGACATAATATTGGTTACTTGTCATTTCATTGCCGGGTGGTTTTTAACATCTAACGTAAAATAAAAAGTTAGTACTCAAGTCCTTTTTTGGCTTGGGATCAATGGCTAGAAAACTACGTGTATCGTTATACTCGTAGGCAAAAGATGGATCTTCGTTTTTATCCGTTCATTCTATCCAACGATGGATGATCCGTGCTCCCACGCATTATACACAGATAAACTGCATACGACTGAATGTTTTTATCAAGATAGTAAAATCATTTTACATTTCTTTTGTGTTATATGTTAGATGGACATAAAGGGCCGTCATGTTGAATAGAAATCAATGTTTTACGAACTTCTGCAAGCACCCGACAAGGAGCGTGCAATAAAACGTTTTATTGTGCATAACATATACAATGAACGCAATAAACAATGAAAATAACTTCATAAAAATACTCGATAAGACATTGTGAAAATATAAAACAATGAAAATCTATCCGCGCCGTCCAGTAGCCGAAATAGGTGTTAAACGGACAGCGGTCCATCTTATCAGTATAACGTCAAGCATCCCGACAGAGGACGTGTTGCTACCGGCATAAGCAGACCTCCTATTACCCATTGACGAACCCACAACTGGAAAGGGTTTATAAAGGCATGGGGGGATGGGGCAGATCTTTTGTGGATGGCTACATCACTCACGCGTGTACGTGGGAGGTACATTTGGAAGAATCAAGATCGCTGCACAACGGAAGCCAGGTGATGCATTGCCAAGTCCGCTCCCTCAATCGCCAGATCTGAGATTAGATCGCGTTCGTTTTCTAGCGCAAACTGCTTTAACGTACTTGGATTTGTTTGCTCTTGTGATTCATCTTTTACGTAGTGGATACGTTTATTTTCTCTTCAGATTGGAAAAAGTAAATTAAGATTTAGTTCCTTTCTGTTGCCTCTGCCGTTGTTTGCGCAGTCGCTTGTCAATACAATTGAATTTTATTTACTCTTTCGGATGGGCAAGGTGTGAACATTTTGTGAAATGTCTTTGTGAAAACCGTTAAGCTATTATGAACTGTCAAATTGTATGAGAACTTTCTATTTGAAATGAATACAGCGGAAATCATGATAACTCTATAAATGACAGATCTAGTCAGATAGACGAATCATCTTAAATCATGTGTGTCGTATAATAATAACTTAATCCATCTATCCATTCTTTCGTAGTAGATTAGTTTATAAGCTAATCGAATTTCGAACATGTTTTTTCGATTGCTGAGCAGGAAGTATTCGAGATAAAATCTCGGTACTCTCATATCGTTTGTTAATATCTATAAGGCAGCGCCAAGCGGTATTCCGCCTCTCACCACACAAATTCCAATTAAAGTAATTGAGCTAGGTACATTTGGAGTAATTGTAAATCAGATCTTTAGTACTCAATTACTTAGCTATATTCGATTGGAGGAATTCGGGCATGCTTGCAAGGTCGGATAATGTTCTGTCAAAGTGACATTGGGGACTTATCTATTCGTGTCACCGGTTACTATTCTTGCTAGGGCTCATGCGGACGGTTGAGTAATCTTGATCTAAGTTTGCGAACTTAGATCAAGATAATTCAACCGTCCGCGTATCCCACAAGTTGAAGGACGCCTTCAACTTCTGGGATCGAGACAATGATGGCGGGAGCGGAGCAGCGCTAAAGCTCTGACCGCGTCCTTACTATTGTAGCTTGTGTTGAATAACTCTCCCTCCACCCTCCTTATTATAATCCAAACTTACTTAAATACTAATATAAGAATCAACGTATAACTCTGTATGTCTGTCTCTGTTTTCGTTATCTCTTCACGTTTTAACGGCTGAATAAATTTGGATAAAACTTTGGCACACGTGTAAACTATGTTCCGGATAATTTCATCCCAGGAGTATGCTCTCTAGAGATAATTTTCGTCTGTCACGCCGGCGAAGCCGCTCGTAGAAGCTAATTTTGACTGCATTGTTAATTTATGAAAAAAAAAAAATCATATCCAATGTGACGGACAAACAAAACGTAAATTTTGTTTTACCTGTCTAAACAGTAGCAAATGCAAAGCAAACTTTAACTCACTGACCCGATGTTACATCGATGGGCCAATCATATGAATGATTAAGTTTATTTACTTGTCCGCCAACGCGTTTCATACACTCATGAATCTCATACGTAATCGTGTGTATAACAGTATGTATGACCTTACGTGGGTGTTCACATTAGAGATGTTATGGAGGTGGTATTATCGGAACCGAAGTCGGAATTTTTGAAGGTTTGTCGGAGTCGGAACCGGATTCGGAGTCGTAGGCAGAGTCGGAGTCGTAGGCAGAGTCGGAGTCGGGCAAGTTGGAGACAGAGGAGAGATGTGCTAAGGGCAGTGAAAGAGTAATCAATATCAGAGCGCACGTGGGGATGGGGGTTATTTAGATAAATCCGGTTTGACTGGAAGCCAACCCCAATACTGTTGGGAAAAGGCTAGGCAGATAATGACGTGGGGACGATACTAAAAAAAAAATCTGTTCATACACGTTATCCGCTATGCTTCGACTCCGATTAAACCCATCCATTTAAAAGTGTTGGAACCAAAGTCGCAACAACAATCGGAAGTTCCTACTTGTCAGAGTCGGAGTCGAAGCTCCGTAACATCCCTAGTTAACATTTCATTAAGAGAACAAGTCTGCGTCGATCATTATGCTTTAATTGAAAACGTTTTACAACGCGTAAACTGGCATTGATGGATTGCGATTTTTGTAATTTGTCAAATGTCGATTTTTTTTTTAAATATTGGGTTGGGTTTCTGTTGTTTGTGGATTGGTGATGAGTAACTCAATGAATTGTCAAGAAATGCAAACAAAATAAATTAAAAACGTATTACGTAGTACAAAAGACTGAAATTCTGGTCAGCCGTATGAACTCCGTAAACAGAACACGGTGAAATGTCCCTAAAAATATCCCTAAACCTGTCAATCAAAATGAACCTTTTGAATATCAGCAATTTGTCGCGATCACCTGAATCTCACAACGAAAAGCAGCAGGTAATCAAGGGTCTTATACAAACTTCCGAAACTCAATCTCGATTCAAGTACTTTATAATCCAATCCTTATTTGACCTCTTACAACTCCAAGCCGTTATCTACCGAAGTAACAGGAGATAAATCTCTGGTTTTAAACTTTGTCCCGCGCGAATATAAATTACGAATCCTTACGTCCTTCCTAGGTGCGTTAAAATATACGGAGACTTAGCTATTCCTGAGATAAGAAAATAATGTCTCCTTACAAAGGCGTACGCAACATCTTTCTTACATACTGTATCCGAACTCATTATCTTTTAACACGCCGCAAAACTTATGCTCCTCCGAGGTTGTTCCCTATCGCGCCTTTTAAACACCATTTTCCCCGTCTTTTGCTGCGTCCCGTTCTCATCAGATAGCAGCACGGCCAAGCTTACACACTTATTTTATTTACCGAGCTAAGACGATTATTTACGATGTAAACCGTGTAATAGCTTGCAGTATCTTGTTTTTCTATAAGAGATCCGGCTTCCACAACATGCATCATTTGAGGCAAAGAGATTCGACGATCTCGAACTCCTACATACCGTTTCTTTTTTCTTTTCGAATATATTCGCAACACGGCGAAGATTAGCATAGGAAAGTAATTTAAACAAATTGCCTAAACGATTTTTGTGAGAAACGCGACGCCATTTGTTTAGATAAAGTAGGTAGGCCTATATTTTTGCGAAATATAGGTTTGTTTGACCAACTTTTCACTTCGTATGCGACCCGTGTTAGTATGTTTACAGGAAATTTTAGATCGCGAAAGTTTTGTCATCCAAGCGTCGTCACAAATTCCTCTGTTGAGATTACATAACTCGTAAACTTCGTCGAAATAATGCCGCAATAAATCTAGTAATGTGTACGGTATTCTCGTCAAACTTTTTTGTTTATTTTTCTTTCCTAAAACCGACGACCGCGAACGCTTTCATAATTCTTCGAAATTACTTTATATACTTTTGGCGATAACGCAGAAAAATACCGTCACATTAAAGGCCTCGGTTAACTGTTGGCCGATAACATTTTGTTGAAAAATACATAAAGATAAGTCCTTGCGCGCTTTCCTAAAATTTCCCCAGTAAATTTCACTCGTATTCGCACAAAAACGGTTTTCGGATAATGTCCTTCCATTAGTGGTTCGAAAAATGATTTTTTGTAAGCATTTTGTGCTCTAGATTGCTTTTAACTTTACAAAAAGACATATTTTATTATAATTTGAGGCATAGTGAAAATATTCGGTTAATAAAACGCCGTAAATGGTGATGGAAATTACATGAACGTGTTACCTTACGCCCACCCTGCATTTTGAAGATTGTTACCATTTTTAAATGGTCATAAAATTATGTAATAGCGACACAGCTGTAATTAATTAGGAAATTAATATTTACAGCGGAGCCTTTAAACGTGCACAGAGGCAAACAAACTTTGGTTACTACCAATAATGTTATCCGTAAACGGTCGAACGCGGCGCCTGACCAGACTAGCGCTGATCGTAAAACTCCCGCCTTTTTTAGTTATATTGTTTGACGGGTGGCCGACATAAAATAAAGACTATTTATAACCTGACAAAGAAAGTGTTTCGTATAAACATTGAAGGTAATAAATATTAATATCGGGCATCCAAACTTTTGTTTATAACCGCCGATCCTTCGGCAGAATAAAATACGACATTGAGAGTTCGGTTCCCTTGAAAACTAATTTACCCAAGGATGAGAGCGAAAGCGGATCGCTATTGTTATTTTAACAACCATTTTGTAAGTTTAGTGAATTGTTGATGGCTTCGTAATTATTTACAAAGGAAAATGCCAAAGTAACAGCACTGTTCAAAGCAATTTTAAAAACCTAATTTGGCTAAGAGACCCACTGTTGCTTTCAAGGTAAATAAAATTGTTTTTCATGGTGAACGTGTGCCCAAATTCAAATCCTTTTAGACGGTGACAAGGTGTATGTCCCCGATCTCTGAATTAAGAATTTGAAATTGAGATTTGGTCAAATTCTATTTGGGCCTTTAAGCCTGATAAACATTGGTATTAAACAAACTTTGAAGTTATTCTCTCAAAATACTTCGTTCAGAAAAAGGCCCTTAGTGAACTACCTGCCTACTTAGAATAAAGAGCTGATTTTGCAATAGTAGTAGCTTTTGTCTGAAGACTAAATGTCTGTCTCTAAATGAAAATTAATTCCAGATTCGAAATACTATGGTACTTTTTATATGGGTTCCTATTCGTATACACAACATTAATGACGTCACTGTATCGTAAAAATCAAGATCACATCCTTCGATTCAATTCTAAACGCCATTAAACTTACGAACACTGAAGAAAAAAATCACTTTGAATTGAATTGTTTCGTATGGCCTTCGGTTCTAATGGGTTCTAAGGGATTTCCTGTATGCAAATTCTTTTCACTTTCGACTTCGGATTGTTTACTAACAATATCATAAAAATGAAGGTTCTTTTCATAAAGTTGTCAGTAGTAAACGTTGTAAAAATGAAAGTTGTTTCTGTTTTATTGTTTGCAATATTGTCGTTTTGTTGTAAAAAGGGATCTTAGAAGTGCGTCATGTTTATGGTATCTAATAATATTAGGTGACTGTTATGATCAAACTTCTGTTTTAAGCTTGTTGTAGAGCGATACCCTGCGATGTTCATTATATGAACTAGGTACTTAGTTCTATAGGAAATGTTCATTCCTCCCAGAGAAGTAAACGTTTAACCTTTTAAAAGCGAGAAAATAAACGCATCGGCGTGCCCCGACGCCAAGCCACTAATTCGCCGTACTTTTTGTCACATATTTGTAAAGTTTAGCGTACTGGGCACGCGCTTGCTTGTCATGCATACGTGACAATAGGGTTTAAAAGGTTAAAGATAATAAGAACTAGCATCATGAATCATTTGTATGAGATATTGTGCTGAGTAAAGGCTCTATCTGATCTATGCGGTTTCTGACAAAACGGTTCTATCTCATCCAAGAGGAAGATATGATGAGAGAAAAGGTTCTGGTTTGGTTAAAAAGTTGCGGTCAAAAATTTTACTGTGTTACTTAGCACCAAGGAGAAGTTTGTCATTGCAGTCGTGGTAGAATTAACCGTTATGGAGCTAAGTTAAACACACTAGGTTATGAACCTAAATGCATTTCAATAAGGGACTGTTTACTAGTATGTTGAAATCTATTTTCTTCTTGTAGGCAGGATTTTATAAAACACTGTTACTAACATAATCTATCAATATTGAATTAAGTATTTTGTTTATCTTGTTTAGGTTTTGTATATATTGTATTTACCTTCGTCCGCGTGTCACTGCAGGGTGCCAACTGAAAACCAGCTGGGTGTCTGACGCCCAGCAAATGCTGAGATGGTAACCCTTTCGGTATAGACACGCTCACGCTCTGTACCTAATACTACCATATTATTTCTGTTATTTTGTCTATTTTGCTGTATGTTTGTGTCTGTGACGAATAAACGTTTTCTATTCTATGCTATGTATAATTGTATAAGTATGTAGACACATGATCTTCCTCTGCCAAGCATCACCTTTAACAGTAGACACAAACCAATAAATACCTGGTGTCCTGGTATACATCGAAGCTAAACCTAGCCTCAATAAATCGGTGAGAGTAAGCTACAAATATACGCCGTTACTCGCACGGCTAATCTGAACCGTTCCACATTGAAATAAAAGGAACCTAATTAGACGTGGCATGTTGCTCCTGTTACATGACAGTACTGAGATTAGTTGCAGATTTTGTAAGATAAGTGGTGTGCTATTTCAGAACGGTGCAATAATAAACAGGTTTTGGATTTAGGGACACACGCAGAGTAGGTTTAACTGATTCATTTTATTCTGATTCTTTATTGTACATCTAAAACACATAAATACAAACATGATGGGACAGCTTATGTATGTACAAAGGCGAGCTTAAATTATAATTGGGGTTTCGTACTTTTTCAGACCAACATTTTGACAATGAAAAGTGAAAGTTATGTCAAAAATGTATAAGCCTTTTTGTAATTTACAATAAGCCAGCTCTTCACCTATGTCACGCCTGATGGAAAGCGATGGATGAGGTCTATGATAGAGCAAGTGTGCCTAGCTGATACAACTGCATTATTAGGGGTGCAAAGGGGATTCAGGAGCGGGGCTGAACTTTGATGCACCTTATCTTTTTTCGAATTAAAGGGCAAAAACTAAGTGTTTATTTATTTAAACTTTATTTACAATAGTGGTACATGGGCGGAATGCATCAAGGCATTCTCTACCAGTCAACCTTTGGATTATAAGACTACACTGTGGTAGGTGTACAATAAATAAAAATCAAATAGAATTTTGTTTCGGAAAGAATATACAAATAATATTTTTTATACTAATAAAATACATATACATGCTAAAATAATAAACCAAAATATATGATATATAATAATCTTACTGATTAAGAGAATTCGTGATAATCATGACGAAGAACAACTAAGAATGGCAGGCTTTTAAGTAGTATACAGACGTTTATATTTCCAGTTCGATCCAGCCCGTCCCTAGCTGTCCTCTCCCCAGCGACGCCCTAAGCCGAGGCCCGTACCCCACAGGGGGTGCCCTTAGCGTGTAGTCGCTTAGTTTGTAAGTTTTTTATAAGCCCTGGCTGGAGGCTTTAATATTATATTAAGGCCACCACAGGCAAGCCCGGTTAAGCAGTCGACAACCTTATAGGTTGAACTGCGAGAAGCCACACAAAAAAAAAAAAAAAAAAAAAAAAAAAAAAAAAAAAAAAAAAAAAAAAAAAAAAAAAAAAAAGACGTTTATATTTTTTTTTAAATATAACGGACATACATTTTTTTTTATCTAGGACCCTATCACTTCTTTATAGTCTGACAAACTAATTGCAAAAGGAAAACAGTTTTGACTTTATAGAAAATAAATTCTTCGATTCAAAGTGCTTCACTTCTGTGAAGCCACTTGCGTAGGATCATGGATGTCATGCCATCGTGAAGACATTATCATTTTGTTTCAGATTTGCCCCGCATCTTAAAAAACGAACTCCCACTAAAGTTATTAGAAGTACTTGAAGGCACTTATGTCGTAGGTGTCAACTCGTGAACTACTTTTTGTGGGTTCTTGAACACCAAATTAACAAGTTAACAGCTCATACACTTGTGACTGAGCTGTTAATCTGGAGTAGCCCTTCCAAATCAATCCTCATTTGTTTTTTAGATTCGTCATCACTTATGACCGCTGTCGTGTAGATGACTAGAGACAAGTACCTAATATTACAATATTCTGTCAGCGTGACGAAGGCGATTGTCAAACGCTGACGAAATGTTACGTGATCAATCCTTTATTGTTTTTTTTGTTTGTCTCTTGACTCTAGTCTAGGTCATAGATGACAGATTGAATTTCGACAATCGCATTGGCTGATAGTATGGCATTTTCTCTTTGTAGTAACTAACTTACCGTAATAGGTTATCTATTTATCCATCCATATCTGATAATTAGGTTTCATTTGCCTAAATACTTGACATGACATGAGTTTTTTTTTCTGTACTATAAACGAAATCATTTTCCAGATACATTATGATCTACTTATCTCTTAACAGGTCCTGTTGTTAAAAGACAACGTTACTAAGTATTAGGAGAAAAGGTATACAATCCATTAAATATGTTCGTTGTGGCTTGTTGTTCAATCTTATCCCCATTTAACGTTCTTTTATAGCTACAAGAGCTAATTAAGGAACCATTTCCCTAACACCAACAGATCACGCGCCATTCTTACAAACAGATCCTTTTTACGAGCAAAGGTTACATTCCACGGCGTATGTAATGCCCCAATAAAATGGTTGTTATTATAGTAAATCACATTAGGGCGGAGTATTGTTGATACATGCATGGAATAGATATAAGTACAGAAGGCTAGTTCAATGCAACAAGCGAAAATGGACGCACGCACACATACATAGACGTGCGTACGATGATCTCAAACAAATGACAATCGCGTGCGCTTGCACTCGCCCACATACACATACGCGTGTCTATGTCAATCAATCAAAAGTCATTTATTAAAACTAGACTGAAAGTCAGCACTTTTTGAACGTCAAAATTTACATGAGAACTTGAATGTATGCAATATGTGTGCGTATGTTTGGCTCGTTATATGAAACCGACCTTCTGAACCTATTTATTTCACGCCACACGTATCACGTAATAAAGTCGGAAAACCAGGCCTAATTAACGCTGAAATACGACACGCTTGTTAAAAATGAGAGTCAATTTGCAACGAGGATCTAAAATCCCCTTAATTATCAGTTTGTGAATAAACAAATTTGGAAACGGGCTTTGGGATTGGGAGTTTGTATGATGAAAGGTTTTTTCCAATTTGGAATGGACTATTTGAATGAGGCTTTATGGAGTTGGGTCGTAGATTTAATACTGTTGCTGGCCCTTTGATTATGTATTTTGACAATGATTTTGATGTGGTATTTTGATTGTTTTGGGTGGCGCACAGGTCGATCTTCAAGGTTAAGCAACGCTTGCCGAGGTTGATCTGTGGATGGATGACCATCTTAACATACCGAGACTCCTCCGTGCCTCGGAAAGCACGTTAAGCCGTTGGTCCCGGCTGTCATTTGTAGATCTTTGGCAGTCGTTACGGATTGTCAGAGGCCAGATAATCTGACTCCAGTCTTGCCAAGGAGTACCGTGTTACCCAGTTAATGGGTTCTGGAGGTCTGGTAGGCAGCTGCTCCACGTAAAATACCGGTAGTCAGCTGAATCCGGTTTGACTGGAAGCCGACCCCAATATGGATGGGAAAAGGCTAGGCAGATGAATATTATTTAAGACTTGACCTAGCTGTTGTTGAATAATTTAAGTGCTAATTGGAATGTAGTGTTTGTTTTTTCCTGGCTTCATGATGATTATTTAATTATTGTGTTACATCTGTTGCTAAAACCACTGTTCGAGACAAATATTAATTTGTTAAAGAATAAAAAAAAATATCTAAATCTATTACCGTTTGACAGCTTTTGCTCGTAAATGTCAAACGGCTTCATTTTTCATTTGTTTAAAAACATCTTACTATTAAAAATTTGCCCAAAAAATTAAAATAATGTGAAAATTAAAACAGAATACCTGTCACGAATAAAATTAATGTAACTCTTACAAAGTACCTAAACAAAATACAAAGTATTAACATTTAATGTACCCTTTACAAGGACATAATGCACAAAAGGGTAGATTAAACTAAAGAGTACCATAATTACACTAAATGTTCGCGCGTCTAACATTTCGGTCCCGAGTCTCGAGCTTTGCTCACTGTGTGGTAGAGAAAACAATTCTCAATTTTCCCCGCCCTCCCCTTTAAGCAAATCCGCACGAATTCCTAATCCTTATACGGTTGGAGTCCCGGAGGATAAAACCGTTGATGCAAAGTTACTGGATACGATCTTCGAATAAACCTACTTTGGGTTAAGCTTTTTGAATGGAAATAAATAAAGTTTTCTCTTTGTTATTTTAGTTTTCTTTTATACTGTTAAGCTCTCAGATGTGCTGGTATGTTTTCAAGTTAAGTCTAGGTATAAAGGTTTTTTTAATGTACTAAAAGTAGCCGAAGGTTTAGAAACTATCTCATTTGGTATAGTTATATTTTCCCTTCTAAAATAGTTTTTAGATTTCTTTAGGCACAGTGTAAAGGAAAATTATATACTCTGATATTTATTTGCAACAAAAACATTATACTGTAGTAATCGTGTAATTATAGCTTCTTCATTATGTTATACTAAGATGAAACGCTTCTCTGCCGGTAAAAGCAAAGCGGGAGATAGCTCCAACATCAAATTGCTTATAATGGATATTTAATTGTTGTTCCGTCTTACAACGTTCGTGTTAATCTAAACATCTCAATCACTGCATACAAGCCACCTAACAAGGCGTTACAAAAACTTACCTACTTATTACGCAAAATTATACACTGGCAACATAACACGTGCGAAGCAATCGTTCCAAATATAAAAAGTTTTCACGCTATGTGCGCTCAAGTTCGTTAACCTCAACAGTTAGCTCCTAGGCATTTCTAGATGTGGTCTATATCTGTGGATCACGGCACCATTTCCTCTGCTTTAATGTCAGCCCGGACTACGTTTAGGAGCTACGTTGAAACTAGCAGACCTCCTCTTAATTACCATGCCTTACTGGAGAAATAAAAAAGTTAGAGCCGTCGCTAGCTCTTTTTGTGGGTCTCTTAAAACAAAACTTCGGTAATTTTATTTTTTATTGGATGCTACACTCGATGAATTAAAGAGGCATCCCTTTGAATGTTTTAGTAGAATTCTTCGCTTTGTCTAGCCGTAATTTATGATGATAGGTGGGTGTTTACTAGAAACTGTTTTACGAGTTACTCGGTTGAAGTGTACCATCGCATCTCGTGACAGCTTGCCACATCCATAAAACAAAATTCTGTGTAAGAAATAGCAAAGGATCTATATCATCTCATAATACTTTGATATAAAAATGATTACTGAACTCAAATGTTATGACTGGTACTTAGCTCAAGAGAAAAAGGCCTAAATTTATCTCGAGAGCAATAATAATCTTTGGTTTTATTACAGCTAATATGTAATAGAATCACGTATAAATAAAAAGAGTCGTAAAGTATTCCAGAGTCGATAGCTAAGCGCTAGTACCCACTGAGGCGTGATCGGGCGACTCGCAAATGCTGGTTCTAATCGCCCCAATTCAGTTATAGAATTACTTGGCAGTTCTATTTAAAGACACATATTGAAATTATCGATATTAGCTAGAGTTGTATCTAAGTCAACATTTTTTGCCTTTGTAGCAGATAAAGATTTTGTATCTGTTGCAAGGATACTTACAAAGTAATGGTGAATTCATTTTTCTTGTAATTCAGCTTTATGACCAGCAAAATATAATCGAGTTCCTTGTAGAGGTTTAGATTAAAATATTTTTAGAAAAACTTTAGGTATAGTATATCAGGCGATAAGTTTATCTATTTTCCCAAACGAAAAAAGTTTCGGGCAATAGAAGCAAAATATGTGTTCGGATTTTCATCATAATAGCTCCGTTAGATTTCGTATAGAGATTCGTGTATCCTGTTAATTCGAACATTCCTACTACAGTAAAATATTCACATCAATATGGTAAGATCGTGGGTTCGATTCCCACCCAAGACAAATTTTTGTGTGATGAGCATGATCATTTGTTCTGAGTCTGGGTGTAATTTTTCTATAATATGTATGTATTTAGAAGTATATAAGTATGTTTATCAGTTGTCTGGTTGTCATAGCACAGGCTCTGCCTAGTTTGGGATCGGATGACCGTGTGTGAGTTGTCCCAAGTTATTATATTATATTATATACATATTAATGTTTTTGAAAATGTTTTTCTACTCGGGTTTGCTCCCGGTGGTTTTTCCTTACTCCCGCCCTGAGACCCTCAGGGAAAAGGAGGTTCGGATCCCCTGCTTACTGGTAACAAATACTGTGTCCCCCAGTACTTTGCTCAAGATGTATATTATATTATATTATATTATATTATAATATATTGTAGTATTTGCTGTCGAGTACCAGTACGTATTTTGTACTACCAATAATCCTTTAACGGCCGGTCTCAATAACGTATCTACCTTTAACCAACTGTCAAATTAGCTACTAACAGTAGTTGAAACGTCAGCTTTGCCTTTGTAACATGACGTTTCAGCTACTGTCGTTAGCTAATTTGACAGTTGGTTAAAGGTAGATACGTTATTGAATCCGGCCGTAAGAAGCAAATAGCATTATAATGAAAACGGTTTGAAAGCAGGTTTGTGATTTTAGAAGTCTTTCAAAAGTAAATCTTCTTAGTTTACTGGGTCATGTTTGTGTACCCTACTTTGAAACATAATGTGGATATATTTTGAAAAAGGTTATCCTATATAAAATTATCAAGGTATTCTGCTAGGATTTAAATATATCTTTTGTGCCAGCTGATCGAGCAATCGATATTGAAAATTTTAAACGGTGCATTTCCTCAACGAAGACGGGCCAGACTTTTTTCATCGAATATATTAATATTCTTCCTCAAAAACTAAAAGCTCTAAACGCAATTTGTTCGTAACAGATGAGCTGTCATCTAAATCAAGCATAATAGCAGCCTCTAATTTATTCATTGATTTATTTAAAATGTTCCTAAATAATTATTCTTGAGCATCGACACTATTATTTTAACTATTGTTTAAGTTGCTCGTTGAAATATGGCAGCGGTACCGCGTTGATTTATATGTATCTGTAGGCGTCATATACAAATGTATGAGAATATTCATCGGACACATGATAATTAAATTTGACCTCGGGCGATAGAAAATACAACTTTTGCTTTGTATTTATGATGCTGTAGAACTTTACTTGACACATCGGGTAGACCAGGTGCTAACATGTTTCCAGCTTTAGCAGTAAATATTTTTAACGCTGCATAATGAGGTTTGAAATTATTCAGTAATAATTTTGTTGGGAACGCCTAAGAGAAAGTACGGTACTTTATGTAAAATACTAGTTTTTGCCCGCAGGTTTGGATGTGTTGACTGGTTTCGTAATGGCGTTTTGACAAATTGGTATTTGGGTGTTCCCTCCCTCCCTGCTTACGCGTTAAATAACGATAAATGAATTAAATTAGATCAGTGGAAAGGAGTTTAAATAAGTATAACATAGAGCAGCTTCACCCTTTATAAGAAAACGGCTACGATCAAAACAAAACACATACGCGTATTTCACCGATATCAAGAAAGGATTCTCGTTTCCATTTTATCGCCGTTGACAATCTCAGGTATTAGAAGAACTTGTTCCTTTTTTGTGTTTACCAAACAGTATCTTATTTCTATGTCAGCTTATTCGACCTTAGAGGAGGCAGATCGACCGATATCACCGAGTGTAGTAAGCCTCATACAGTATCTGAATATTGCTGGTTTAGAAATGATTGAATTTGTGAGTGATGCTCCTTGTCATGCGATTTTGCCGATCCTAGCAGAAAATTTGTCTACTTCTTTATATATTTGGGTTTCGTTTAACTTCTTTTACAGTTATAATGAACAAAGGAGGCCTCTGACTGAGAATTTTAATGTCAATCATTATTCCGTACGTCAAGTTTGTTGAAAATTACGGTATTACTAGCATCATCAATTTATAGCTCTAAATCATCAATGTCCGAAAGTCCACTCCATCCACTAGAAAAGAATACCTCATGTGTTTTGAAATGCTGCCAACAGGAGTCCCAGTTCACACTCAATGTACAGATAATTTAATTGGGTAAGGTATCGGACCCTCTCGGTAGATGAAATCGACCTCCAAACTAATCTAGTCGTCCTGAATTGCAGTAACCCTAGTTCAAATAGGTACAAATGCGATGGGAGAGTAAGTGGGACTGCTGTTTAATGTTTTTTTTTTTATTCACTTTCGCGATTTATATTTTAAAAAATAAACAAGTTTAAATACCATTAATAAAATATATTTAAATATATAAGTATTTACGAAGGTGCAAATGACATTTATAAAAAGTCAATTAAGAATTAAGGATCAAACCACTTCATGTTGAACCCATGAGAACGTTTTAGATTTTTAACAAAATATCTATCCATATAGAGTCTTGAAGGGTTTACCTTGTACCTTCTGAAACCTGAATATTCTTTTAGCTCCGAAGCTTTTAGATAGCTTTTTTTGCCTCACAATCTCTTTATTTGCAGAAACAGATTGGAACGTGAGTGTAAAGTTGATTGGTAGCAATCAAACTTGTGCCTAAAATGGTACCTTAAATGCTAAACGTGTCTAGACTAATCTTCTTGAACGTTTATATTGAAATTTTGCAATCAACTTTAGACTTGTAATCTGAACAGGTTCAGAAGATATTTTTGACACCATTTATTCTATCACCATACTCGATGTGACCCTAAGTCGTCCTTGAAATCTACAACTCGAAAACGTGTTTACAGAAGGGAGATAGGAGCAAGCAGAAAACGAGGAAGATCGAGAAAGGAAAAATGAAAAATGAAGACAATTGAAGGACGAGATTAAAGTAGAGATGTATTAAGAATTGATGACCTATTAGCAGATAAAAAAGGGATGCAATTAAACTGACAACTTACTACGCAACACTTCTCTTCAAATTGAAAAAAAAACAATGGTTGAAACTGGTTACAATAGTGGTACGATTTTTTTTTAAAACGACTCCGTTCTACATATAATAAAAAAACACACGTTTCTTGTATATCCCTTAACTTCAATTTATTTTTTATTATTTGTTGTTAGAGCGGCAGCAGAAATACAATATCTGTGAAAATTTGAACTGTCTAGCTATCAAGGTTTATGAGATACAGCCTGGTGACAGACAGACACACAGACGGAAGTCTAGTAATAGGGTCCCGTTTTTACCCTTTGGGTACGGAACCCTAAAAGCGACAACTATGATTTTAATAGCGAAACGTTAACGTTACCAAGAACAAAACATTTTATACGCAAAAAATGTTCAGCTACGCTATGTCGCTGTATGTGTTAGATATAAAAGTATTGTTATAAATGCGGCTAAAGTAAAAAGCAAGTAAGTTTCTAAATAGTTCTTTAGTAAAATGAGTAATCAACTAACTGTATTAATAAATAGTCTGTACGTACTCGTTCAATGCGAAGGATAATCAAGCGCAAAGGTTAGTGAGAAAACTCTATTTTTAGCCGCATGAGTACAAAAGTCGACTCATAGATCTCTTAAAGCCAATTGCAGCTATAACGGCTTTTATAGGGTTGAAATATTGCAATGGTGCATTACGAAGAAAAAGTAAAAGTCATTGGACTGGCAATTTTGCTGGAGAGCTGAATTTTTTATGGCTTCGGTTTCTTTTTTTCAGCCATTGCCTGGGCTCTGTGTTTTACGAGACTAAAACCTCTTCAGATATTTTTTAAAAGTTATCTATCATATTTGATTCCAATTTTTACTTTATGGTCAATTTGGGATTTTTTATCTGACGTTCATTTTCTTTGTTATGACAATGCTTCTTATTTTTAATGATTAAATCAGTTTTGAAACTAAACGTAAAGTTTAATTTAACGTTTATTTATTATTATTAGACCGTTATATTAATACAAATTTAGAATTTCTCAAATTATTAGGACCACACCCGACGTTTTACGCGACAAGTTTGTCACATAAATTATAATGAAATGTTTTGACTCTACACTCATGATATTCGGGCTGTTATTGGTGTTAAATGACACATAAATACGTTTGCGGAGTCCATATACGAAGAAATTCAAAGAAGTTTTAATATTTCATTGATGTGTTCCCGGATACAAAGCTATTAGTAGCCGGCAGTATATCTTACAAATTAGTAGTCTATGACAAACTAAAATTAATGAATGTTTCAGTAATTTTTTAGGTTGTCTCTTTACTCTAATGATGAAGCAGATGTCAGCGGAGACTGAATGTGTGACGCGAGGTTTTTATTTTTACTTTTACTCCTTTTAGGAATGTTTGGGTTATTGTATTTTTGATGACCTTCAAGACTGATCTATTTGATCTGAAACCTTTTCAGTAGAAATGTATCGCTGAGCCTTCTACGAAAAGTGTTTTTAAAGAAACACGTCCAACTTAAGCCGTCTGATAGACGTCTAGAAAAAGATATTGAAATATTTTATCAATAGTTAAACCATTTCTGCGAGATATCAATATCCCTACGTTTTGCATTCATAAATGAATCTAAATTTCACGCTCAGGTATAAAGTAAATAATACGTTCATATATTTTACAACTGCTAGAATTCAGAACAGTGCACAAAAAATCCAGCTCTGTTACAATTGTTTTGGAAAAAAATTGTATCTACGCGCTGTATTTTCAAATCAAATAGCAATATAACAAAACTTTTGTGATCAAAACAAGTCGGCGATGCAAATAACTGGCGCAGAAACGCTACGGAACCCATTAAACTGTATCCGTACCAATACACTTGGGGCTGCGAACTTTGATTAAATTTTCATAACATGAAGCTTAAGCAGTGCGGACTCATTGTAAATTATAGCGTCATCCTCAATATTTAATGAACGAGACCCGTGTTAACATGTGTTATGTACCGATTGAGCTTTACAGATGTACATTTGTTATGCAACTAAATTATTTATGTTAAGTCTAATGAGAGTCGTGATTTAGGAGCCTTCCTTTGTGAGACTATGAATTTTGAATCAAGTGATGTACCGACCATTTCTTTGCGAATATAGTTCAACCAGAAAAACGAGAATTTCAACGAGCACATCACTAAGTACGTCAATAGTTTTTCTGCCACAAACATGAAACATGCGGATCGAAAAGTTACGACGGGAAAAGACGTTAAGCTCATACATAAACCTAACTGAAATGTTATGATTAGTCCAACGCAGCTAAAGTACGACTTTTGCGCGACTTAACAAAATGTCTCGCGTTCCCCCAGGACCAGAACCGGCTATAACTCATCCAACTATCGCCGTCAAGCCGCCGAGAAAGCTATATATCAAGTTTGATAGTCAATTATTGGCACTCGGTTCTGGTAACCGCCGTCTCTGGGTTATCTAAACCATATACCCCCGCTTGGGATAGGCCTTCAGTAATATGCTATTCATATAAGCCGACTACTACGCAAATAAAGGTCGGAACATACACTTGGGGCGTTTTGATTCATAGTCTAATTTGATAATACCCGTGTGGTGTAAATTTAATACGGCTCCAGTTCAGTTGGTAGTCGACTCAATTAATATTTGGAAGGTTTAGAATTGTAATTTTGTTTATATAATTTGTGTAAAATGTTTGCCTAATATTTCGCTTTGTTTTAGAAGGGGTGTAATTTATATTGACACTCTAATTCAGAAGAAATATACACTAGAGAATTGAGTAAGATAATGAACCATTTGTTTGAAAACGTCGACATTTTACAGTTATTGAGCAATTAAACAATATTTACTACATAACTGACGAATTTTAACGATCGGTGCTAAATTCTGTAGGATATTTTGCGAACACTTTTATTTTAATGGCGTTGATAAAGCGCTCAGGGATTTACTATCAGAAGGATGGTAAAGTGTCATCCAAATTTAAAGTTAGGAATCTCGGAATGAACTCACTATAATGACGGTCTCTCTGTGGAGCTATTTACTGTGCTCGGAAATTCTCATGGCCGACACTCTATTCAAATTCTTTACCAAGTTCCAGATTGAATTAACGACACTAAAAAGTGCACGAAAGCACGGAATTCTCAATGAAATTAACAGTACCAGAGATCTATTGTATTACTGAATGCGCCCTAAACATTCTTTGAAACGATACAAATTTAGAACACGACACCCGACCGTTTACAATCCGAGGCCAAGTTTTAACATTTTGACAACAAATTCTTCTCGAGAGTATGTTGTAAGCCGGTTGTAAATGCACAAATAGATGTTCAAAAATAGATTTGTTAACGAATAAATACGAATGCTTCGAACTACCAAATATTTTTCGGGGGCAACGGTGCATGTGATTAAGGGATGGGATATTATCTGATGCTTTTTGTCCTCGATTGTCCTCGTTCTGCGGTCTGTGGTTGACGTTTCATCAACAACCAATAATAGATCTTATTACGTTCTCATTAAGATTTATATTTGTGATGTAATGCCGTCTGTTATAAATGTATTGAGTTACGCAAACCCACCGTTGGACGAAAGCTGATCTTTGCCGGTGACATCTCTAGTGCGTAAAGGATTATCGAATGACAACGTACATTTTTTTCCCTACTTGTGTATTTAGAGGATATTCAAAGGGATCCGTTGCTTTTACTAGGATGCTATTAAATTGCGCATACGTCTTTTGTCATACCATATGGCATTTTCCAGCAGATGGCTCCTTTGTTCGGCCTACATGTTTAAGTAAGCTAATATCTTCAAGTATTAAGAAATTCAAAGCTATTTCAAATGACATTGGTCGTACTTCAAAAGAAGTGTTCGTATTAGGTTTGTGGATGGAATCTTCTTTGTGATTAATATTTGATTTCAGTGTTTTTGCTTTGATATATTCGAAGCTGATTATGTAGATTTGCTTTTTATTTCTCATATCGAATCAAATTATATATTTTTTATACAGGAATAAAATGAGAGAAACGCGTCAGAATTTATAACACAAACACGATGAATGATGTCATAAGACTTTGATAAGGTAAAAAAAAAAAAAAAAAATCCTAAAATTCACCAATAGGTATAACGACAAAGATGAATTAAATTTAAAAGAACATTCAAATCAGATGAATTTGACGCCTTATTTTGCCTATCTACGCCTGACGAGCGTTTTTAATCAATTGGTATAATATAGGCTTTTAAATAGAAATCTTCGGCATTTAAAGGAAAATATTGTATCACCATACATTCATCTTGCAGTGAAGATAGCTCTTCGTCTATCCCTTTTTAATGTGTTTTGTCTTGTTCTATTTCAAGGATGTATTGCATAAACTAGTTTAAATCTTTTCTTGGAATTATTTAATGGTATGGACGACTGATTTACTATAGGTTATTTATTTGTATGAGGTAAGTACTTCAATCGCAAATAAGTATTGTATGTAGGGCAAGTTTATTTAAAACGTGATGACTGTTTGAAATATCATTGCTTTCAGAAATCCGTGTCAATGTCATAGTTAATAGAAATACACTAACTTTATAACACTACCACATATTTGATTTATTCTAAAATTAACCAAAACTCGTTAGTTAAATCAGAATTGGAGCCTTTTAGAATGGCTAAAAGTGAACTAAACTCATGACAGTTTGAAAATTCCAGCATTCAATTAAAACAAATGTTGGAACCTGAACTCTCTAACCTACATTAAAATTACATTTCCAACACAAAATCTAACACGAATTTATATAACAAACTGTTTACATAGCCCCCATTTGGTTGGTAGCAGAACCATCCCTTAATACGTATAATGTTCGGTTGTATTTATGTGTAATAGTACCACAAACAGATTAAACCTTCGTCCCTCTTAACTTTAGTAAATACTGGTGGTTCCGTAATTTCCATTTCAACATACAAATGTATGGGACTTGAATTTTCAACGCAGATAGTACTGAGTATCCCCTTTTAACGATAAAGTAAGTTAATTACAAAACTAATTCCATTACGGTGGCTGTGTCCGCTGCTGGACCCGAAATATTGGATTAAATTATTATTATACACACGTTTATTGTTTAGTTTAAAGTTTGGGACGTGTATTGACGCTCTTGTCCGCCGGACTGAGCTCCCTTGTCATACTATTAGTGAGAAAATCTGATATCGTCATTTAATTTATATAGCGGTACAACCCCAGCACTGAAATATTTAGAACAAAATGTATGTTCATAAATTTTGTTCTAAATATTTCCGTGCTGGGGTTGTATTTTGTTCTGTAAGCAATTAGGCTCTGACAAGAAATAAACTAGATTATTGTAGTCGTGTTAAAGTTAGGTAGGTTTATAGACGACAGGCTTTTAGAATAAAATTTAAACGATTCATGTCAATTTAATTTATTGGCCGGAAAGACTAGAATTCGTAAAAAATATAAGTATTTCTTAGTAAAAATATTTAAATTGTAGATCCAATCTAGTTATGCCAAACAAGATCTAAATGTGTTTCTAAATCCATTAAAATGAACACTAGATTTTAAATTACCTCCTTATACGACTTGAACGGGTGGGGAATCAAACAAATATCAACAATTGTGACCCTCCACAAAAGGTTAGTCCACATAAACTTGTCATAAAGACTTCTACGTATCATAAATTTGCTCGGCACATTGGCCACAGTAGCAAACAAGTTTTCCCATAACTTCTACAGTGTGTAGCGACACCAGATTTCGTTGACGCAAGGAGACAGATATTGCTTCGGTAAAGGGAGTTTTACTTGAACCTACATCCAATAAAGTATCCCTAAATAAGTGACAAATAGCGGAAGAAATAAGTTTCGGATCAGTAATATGCGTATGTTTTATTAAAAAAAAAATGTGTGGAATCGCTGGAAGTAGAAATGTTAGTTGAACTATACTATAATTTGAATAAAGAACTAAAGAAAATGCTATGACGGCTGGGAAATTTGCCTTGTTTTGTCCTTTTATATCCAACGAAATGGAAATAAAAACAATTCTATTTACAGATACAAAAAAGGAGATAAAAGAGCGACAGATGTCTAAAGAGAGATTGGAACATACAAAACACTATCCCTATAAATCCAGAACGTCTGGCATTCCCTAAACTAAACTGACCCATCAACGGCCTTTGATAAGGGTGCGAACGACAAAAATAACTGATGTTGATTTCGTTTTGATTCGTCCGCAAACAGATAATAGGAGTTTCATGAGTTGACGACTAGATGCCGTTAGTAGTAGCAGGGGAAATATAAGTTAGCGTCGTGGGGTGGAAAATATGAGAATTTATCGCTGCGTGTATGTTCATAATGGGAAGAGAATGGTCTGACGAGTCAAAGGGCGAATTGCTACTTATAGTGTATGATGATGGCGACGACGGGTAATGTATGGAAATTGTGTGGATAATGGAGACGCGAACTTGTGAGACGCCTTTGCAAGTGAATATTGTGCAACTTTGTATGAATTTTCGATGCGTAAACGTTTTATGGCGGAAAGTATAAAAAGAGCTTTCTGAAGGTTTTAGAGAATATATTTGAAAGAAATATTTTGAAGAATTATAATTCTGACGGTATTAATATATTCACAGTCTTAAGATTTTTACGACAAATACTATTTAAGATATGAGGTGTTTTCTTTTGGCACTCATCCCTACTCAAATCACTAAACCCATTCAAATGATAATGTATTTCACAAAACAATACTAACTACTAAATTCTGATAGTTCGATTTCCTCTAGTTAACTGAATGTACTGATTTGAAATTTTGTACAGTTAACGGTGGGTCAGCTAAATCAGATAAACGGTTTTCTATTATCCCCTTAAGCGGACAATTTGTCACTGGTAATGCATTATTGCTATACTTCGGCTCAATAGCAGGTTGATATCTCTAGATGCTACTTATGTAGTTAGGGATTATCGGATTACAATACGTCATCACTTCAACATGTCATTGCTTGGTATACATGGATGATTCAGCTGTAAGATTATGTTTAGCAGGAATATATATATAAATATACATGGAGTATACATGGAGTTTCGTGTCCGTTCTTCTCCATAAGAATCTACCTTTCCGAATGGACAGTAGAGTCACTTTATTAATGTAGTATTATTATTTTACTGAACTGTAAATGATGACGTTCAAAAGTGCCGTTTAATGGCCTAATTGAAATAAGCGTTTTGACTTTGACTTTGACATAACACTATAATTGTCAGTCTAACGACAAATAAAATTCTTCATAACATTCGAGTAAGTGCTTCTCTGTCATAGTTCTTTGTAGTAAACAAATGCAGAGCGCAAATTGAATTGTAAGTGATATCCACATTTCACGATGCGTTATTGTTTCTAAAATAAACATTTCGTCATTTTTGTCTGCGGTTACTTACTAACGCAATAAATATAGCAAAATTAACGTCCACCATTAGTCACTTAGCTTCTTTATTACCTACATACATCTTTTCTTTCTTTCTGCATTACTTATTAGGTCCGATAAATTCGAAATCCCCAACTTTCTTATTCCCTTTTTTGCTCAACTTGAGAGTCAAATTGAATTAGTTAAGGAAGGAAGTTCTAAAATAATTCCTATCTTCTTTAAAGACAAGTACTTTCGTCGTTTTTTTCTTTTAGTGGACTTTTTGCCTTGCAAACACGACATTACTTTATTGAATAACTCCGAGGGGCTAAAAGGTGTAATTTATGTAATGTCTTTATTATTGCAGATCGGCTCATTCAGAATTTTCACCAGTAATATTTTCATTGACTACAGTTTCTTGTTAAGAAGCTAGTACGATACAAACAAACTGAGCTATTGAGCTCAGTTTGTTTGTATCGTACTAGCTTCTGACCGCGGCTTTGCCCGCTTAAAAACCTATAATTTTATTATTCTAGAGGACCATAATCCAAGGATGAAAAGTATCCTATTCCAGCACATGGTCTATTCGTATGCCAAATTCCATTAAAATCCGTTTAGATATAACTAACAGACAGACAGGCAGATTTACATTCGCATTTATAATATTAGTAAGGAAGTAATCTGTTGGTATTAATATTAGAATTGTCTGTTCAATTAGATACTAAAGTTGATCAGAATAGTACTAGACTATACCTACTTACAAACATCTGCTTAATTTATATCAGTTCAGGTTTGAAACAATATCTAATTTAAGTTATATTATTGAGAATAACTTAAATTGAGTAAAATTATTCTGTGTTAATTTTACTAGTTGAGTAAGTACCGAACCTATTCATGAATGTACTGAACTTCAGCGTCGAAGTATATTATATGCGGAGCGTAGAACTCGGGGTACCATTTACCCGCACTAAACTTTGCTAGAGTGACTTTCAATTTTCAATATGTTTGCATATTGCCTGAGTTAGTGTGCGAACCGACTTCCATTTTAACATGCCGATGAGTACTTTACTCTTGGCAAGTCTATGGAACTGTGTTAGAACTTCGTCTTTACTTGAAGATTCTTGATACATATAACGTTTTTCGTATTTTGGTATGAGTCGTTGTGCTGAACTAATAAAAACCAAAAGAAAATGTTTTGAACACATAAGGTAACACAATAAATGAAACAAAAGGAAATAAAATTTTAAAAATGTGTATTTCTTGTTTTCGTTTTTTTATATCATATTGTTTTGCGTATTTACAGTTTTATATACAAAATCATAATATTTACAGACTCTTTATTGACAATGATTGTTCTAAAAAAACTAAAATAGTAAATGCATCTGTACATAGCTATAAGTTTTAAACTTTGGCATTATATAATATTTAAGCGATTCGAATATTATTTATAGTCACTGAAATATTTTTAAACAAATATCAATATTTACATCGGATTTTCCGTAATCTATAAATTACTATCGCAGAAATCAGGAAATTATTCCGTAACAACTTAAAATAAAACTAGCGGCCTAATCTATACAAATAAATGCAAGTCGTGTCAGGCTTCGTAAGTCTTATGCTATACAATAAATATAATGTGGAACAACCTAAGATTAATTATCACCATTTTATTGGACTAATACGCTTAAGCGTTGCAAGTAAAGTCAGTGTCTGTTTACCTGCGTTGGAGCATACGCTACGCCCAAAGCTGCGCTTGCGGCGGCATGCGGTGGGGGTGCGCGTCGCGCGAGTGCACGCTGGTCGGCAGGGCCAGCCCGTCGCCGAGCAGGGGGGGGAGCTTCCCCGGCGGCGGCGGAGGGGGCGGCGCCGGCGCCCGCCCGGCCCCCACCGGAGACACCGAAGCGTAAATATTCACTGTCGACCGGTGATACTGACACTTCCGCAAGTCCGGCATCGCGAACCTCAACTTTTGCCAAAATTGTCTATCACCCCACTCTATACAGGTGTTCGCTTTCAAACACAGCCTGAGCTCTGGATCGATGTCCCTATTCGGTAGCTCGCCTAGCAATATTATTATCAGTCTTCTTCGTCTCTCTTTCAGTACTTCATGGAGTGCCGTCTTGAATTCGAAACGACACCATTCGTTGTTGATGAAATTTTTCGACAGGACTATTATTGTCCTTTTGGATGACTCTACGGCCTCTATTATTGTATCAGCCACGTATGCCGAAGCGTTAAAGTCCCGGTAATGCAGACAGAGCCGGAAACTTGGGTCGGTGGATTCTAGGCCGGGCGCTAGCATTTGAGCAACGAATGCCTCGTCTTTCACGCTATAACTTATGTAGGCGTCAAAGAGGCGATCTTTGTCGGCTTCATCGTCGAAAGCTGTACTTTTGTAGCACATTCTGAATCCACAGTGGTAGTAAATCCAGACTCGAAGCTCTCGCCGCCAATAAAATACGCCGCATATTAATGCCGAGCTAGTAATGAACACGCACAGAGATATTAGCAGCAGAGGCAGATAATCATTAATTACTTGGTTCTCGATTATCGATGAGCTTCCTCCCACATGGCTGGTGCATATTGTCGAGTTGAAATCGGCCATTAGTGGACCCACAGCGTTTGTTACATTATCAAATACACACGTGATCTTAAGGGCATCCTCCACTTTTCCTAGGTTATTTTTGAACCAAGTGCGAAATTTATGCATGTACTGACAATCGCACGACCAAAGGTTCCGCGAGAGACTTATCTCTACCAAATATGGATTCATCGTGAACTGCCACACCGCGAAGCCATAAATGTTATTTCCTTCCAAGCGCAACACTTCTAAATGCCTCAACTCCATGAAGGTACGATTATCGATATAGTGTATTTTATTGTCTTGTAGATGCAACTCGCGCAAATTCTCCAGAGGCGACAACTCGAAACCTAGCAATTCTTTTATATTGTTCTTTTCTAAGTGCAATGTTGTTAAGCGTTTTAGTCCACTAAACGTATTATTATACAGAGCGTCAATGTTAGAGTTATTAGCGTACAATATTTTTAAGTTCTTACGTCCAATAAAAGCATGACTCGTTAAACCACCAAAGTTATTACCGTCTAAATATAGTTCAGTAGCGTCCATAGGTATGCTACTAGGTATTTCCGAATACCCAGCAGCAGAACAGTCCACAATGTTTGCCGACCACGGTTGGTCATGATAACACGTACAGTTCGACGGGCACGTCATTTCACAATCACAGGCGTCAAAATCACAACAATGACACAGCGTAAAACAGTGCGTTTTATATGTACACAAAAACTGAGATGATTCCGCTTCGATAAGCGGAATATAAGTCCTTTCACGATTGTATAATAATTTACAATATATGCTCTCCAAGTCCATAACACGTGGATGTTGTCGTAGATGGTCTAGTTTGTTTATGCGTTGTAGCCACTCCATGGTACAGTCGCACTGAAACGGGTTTCCACCGATATAAAATTCGGGTAGCGGCCGTCCCGGATCGACCGGAGTTAGACGAAGCGCATTGAGATCCATACTAGTTATCTGATTTGCATACAAATCGACTCTCGTTAAATTGGTTTTTCCAACAAAAGTTTGAGCTTCAACTTGTGTAATTTGATTATCATTGAGGAACAGCAATTCCACACTGCTGGGAATTGAGAAAGCCGATATTTTTGTCATTTTGTTGAAACTTGCGTCTAGCGTTTGTAAGCGCAGTTCTTTATCCATGCGGTAGTTGTTTCCCAGTTCCTTGATATTGTTACTATGAAGATCCAACCACTGAAGTCCCGAAGGAATAACAGTGTAATCAAACCACTCGATTTGGTTATCCGATACATTTAACCACAATAGAGACGGAATATTTACAAACAGGCCTTGGATTTCTGTGAGTTGGTTAGCGTCCAACCGTATAGCTTGTAGAGTTGATAACGTTTCGAATGCGTTCATATCGATGTGCTTTAATTTGTTACGTGCAAGATTTAAAATTTGTAGGGACGGTAAATCTGTAAACACTTCTTTACTTATGTTTTCTATTTTATTTCCGATAAGACGAAGGCCATATACGTTATGCAAACCAACGAAGCCGGGTTCCTCCAGTGACGTTATCTGATTCTCTCCCAGATCAAGAGTTCTTAGTAAACGCATATTTCTTAGCGCTATGGGTACTTTCTTTAAACGATTCCCATTTAAATTCAAATCCTGTAGGGAGGATGTATTCCTGAATGCTTCGGAATGGAGTTCTTCTAAATGATTATTGTCTATCGATAGCAGAGACAACACATACAGACCGTTTAGGGCGTAAGCATCGATATGAGATATCTTGTTGTATGATAAGATCAACGTATGCAGATTGTTCATTGGAGCAAATGTATCAGCAGCAATGCTCTCCAACATGTTATGCTGAACGTTAAGAATTTGCAAAGTATATAAATCTTTGAAAATCTTGGGATCGAGCTTCGTTAATCTGTTGTTCGATAAATTTAACAGCACCATTCTTATAAGACCGGTGAAAGTATTCTCATTAATCCAAGTACTTGTTAAATGGTTATTAGATAAATCCAACGCCAACAGTTGATCGAGGTTGGCGAATAGGCTTGGTGAAAGCACACTTATAGAATTGTTTTGTAAGTATATTTCTTTGATGACCGGTCTGCTATCTTTGAACAGATCTTGCGGAAGAGCGACTATTTTGTTGTTTGAAAGATCAATTATCTGCAGCTGTTTCAATCCAGACAAGGCCTTGTCAGCGACCATTGATATTTCATTATCGTGAATGTGCAGTTCTTTCAATCTACGTAGAGCCATAAATCCGTTTTCTGGCATTAACACAAAGTGATTGCTTGAAGCGTCTAGTACCTCAATATCTAATGAGCAGGTTGTATGTGACATAGAAGGCGCCGAGGGAGCTGGCCCATCCTGTTCACTAATCAGTGCTTGATGCATTGCTCGCTCTCTGAATCCCAAATCACTTACATCTTGTAGACGATTTGAAGACACATTCAAATACACTAAGTTTGTTAACGGGCAAAACAAGTTTTCGGGAAACGACCAGATGTTATTAAAACTGAGATCCAACTTTTCCAACTGTCGAACAGCCGTAAAGCTTTCTGATGCTATCTCTAAACTCATAGCGGCCCACTCTGTGTTTTTCGTTCGAATCGTTAAATTTCGGAGGTCTCTCAAGCCGGAGAGTACGCCAGGCGGCCATCTTCCAATTTTACAGTTATCTAAAACAAGTTCACGTAGTTTCACTAGATGCGCGAAACTTCGATCATCAAGGGAGCTTTTGTACATCATTTCTTCATTACACTCTATTCTTAGGGATGTGGTATGTTCTGAAGGAATAACACTGAAGTTAGTTGTGTCGAATTCACTGTTTATCGTGCGGAGTTTACACGTGAGGGAAACTTCATGTGCATCATTGGGGCCTCTCAGCCACCACTGGCAGTCATCAGGTGCTTCATATTTCAGTGGCAGAGAGCTCTGATCTGCCACATTCAGACCGATGACGAACCAAAACAGGATCGGGCAAAGACGATTTCTTGAAAAAGTTTTCTGTTGAGCCATCATGGAGAAAATCAAATATCAAGGAAGAAAGAAAACAAGACACGATGGGCTCAGTGTCATGTTTTTTCCGTCGGCGTTCGCGTATTGCGTCCCCTTGCCGGATGTGTAGTATCCATCAATTTATGAACACTATTTCGGCTTCAATTTAACAAATAGTCCTTGTTGAGATAATGCTCATGATGCGTCAATATCAATTCACAATCCGGTAATTTAGCGTCCTTTGAAACGTAAACAAAATTTTCACATAAACTGTCCACATCAGTTTCAACGAAATGTCCAAAATTCACTGTAGTATATTCGTAATGTTTTCTGAATACAGTTTAACTGGTTGTATTCAGTAAAGTCCGTAACTCAATTTCGTATCGCGTACGTGATAAGCGTGTTTTCACCGTAACGTAAGTCCGTTCAGAGCGTCGTGTGGCGCGACCGTGCCCAGACGCTGCTACCAGTCGACTGAATTTTGGTAGAGCCATTGCAGTCGAGTCGAGTATACGCTCGGGAGAGGGGTGCGGAGCGGGGCGAGATGAGCCGAGCGGTGGCGAGTGTTCACGACGACTTATTACAATAAATTATTTTTTTCGGAGCTTTAAGCGATCGACTGTGCGTCTCCGAAACCACAAACTTTGAATGAATACAGGCATCAGCTGCTTTGAGAAGTTGAACTGGATTTTATATTTATCAAACCTACTGTGATTACTGATTTGTTACTGGCCCACAAAATTGTTTGTATAAAACTAATGTACAAAACATTTACTTCAAAAGCACTTGCAAATATCTATCCATTTTTTTATTTATTTTAACTGTGTCCTTAAAAATGCTCAATAATTTTGCACCACAACTTTTTGCTCAAAATTCCGGTCACTGTGAGAAATTTGGTGCGTTAACGCCGAAACCTTTCAAGTTATGGAATAATTCGCGTGCCTTGACGCGATCGATTTTATACCCTATTAAGACTTCTCAGAAATTATAACATGAGGAAGCCTAGTTTTAGGATGTTGTGGTTTACAGTGTGCCAGTTTTGATAAATTAAATCTTAGGTTTTGTAACAGTTTTTTTTCGACGGAAGTCTTAGTGATAAACCCTTTAATTTTTTTTTGTTTTATTTGGCCCACCAACGACAAAAAACGCAATCTTATATCATTTAATAGGATTTCAAAGATGCACATAACCTTTCTTAATTCCAATATAAATACGAAACTCTATTTCATTTCCCAAAGAAATCGAAATTACCGCAATAAGAATAGAAACTTTAAATCGAACAATAGACTACCAGAACGTCTACAAAGCACACGTAATCGGGATTAAAAGCAACCCTTTTATGAAATGCTAAAATTAAAAAGCAATGGCATAAAGGAATTAAAAGCTTAAGGTAACAAAATTCTTTAACAAAAGAGGTTTCTGTTAACGCTTGGCAGACCACACTGGCTGACGCTGTCAGACGACGGAAGATATCATTTTAATCCTTTTAGTTAAGTTGACTATGAAAAGACAGATGCCTTGCCGGCATCCGTGTTTTTCTTTTGTCACTTAGCTGACTCTTAATGGTTGACGTGAGATAAATTAATAATTTGTGATTAATTTTGTGAGCAGAGGGCGGGCTTGTTCTTTTAAGATATAAGTTTTGGGAGATATGGATCTAGGTGAAGACGGTATTGTGTTTTGGTGCGATATAGGTTCAACTATTATTTTTGGTTAATTATAAATTATACATACAAATAATAATATTCTTAATATTCTGGACTGCTTCAAGCGATTAACCCTCATTTCTGAAATGAGTATTTGAATTAAGAACGTTACCAAATTTTGACAGGGTTTCATTCTTAAGTAGAGTATGATAAATAATCAAACTCAAATGCTTAAATTTAATAAATGGGGTAAGACTTTGAAGTGCATTATTTGTCAAACTATACTCTAAAACTCAATTCAGAAACCGGCCTTAAGAAGATTAATATAATGGTAAATTATTATGGTTTCATTAGAATGCTTAAATTAATTAAACTCGATTCAGAAACCGGCCTTCAGAAGTTTGATATAATGGTAAGTTATTAAGAAAAAAAGCATGAGTCACTATTGACTTCATGAGGTTAGGGACAAAACCATATCCCACAGAATGCCGTATGGTTCGCGACATAGAATAACGGACCCCTTTGCCTCCACTGAGACCTAAGGGGGTGATATCATGTGTACTGATAACATCATAATGCGGTTAGGGTTGGTTCTGAAGGGACATCAGACCCGTTGCCTGTTTTGTTCGAAACCCGTCCCTATTCGTTCAAATTGCATCAACGTTCTTGCCAACCGGGGCAATTCACATACTTTAAAAGTTGCAATATCATGTACCAGCACTGAGTTTTTTTTTTAAATATATAACATACAAAAACAAATATTTTAAGCATAATATTAGGCTGTGATAGGGACCTTTTTGGCCTCGCACAGATTAAATTCATGCTGTTAGCTTTTGTTTATTATTTATTTAATTTATTTTACTTTTCTTTTTGTCTTGTGCATTCGCACAACCTAACCTTTTTTATTTCTTAGTTTTATTTCAGCGATAATAATCAAAATGTAGGGAACATGTCAAAATGTAGGTAAATTACTTTTGGAACTGCTATGCGAAAGCGATTGCTCCTCTAGTATACGAAAATTACTCCTCAATTCTACACTTTTCCAATTTGGTTCGAGGAACAAAAATATTAGTATCTGTTCATTTCTTTCAGCAAAGGTTAATATGATTTCTTCCAGTAAGACTCGAAAGTATGAGAATTGCCCCCTGTTTTACACTTTTCACATTTTGTTCATGGGAAAAAATATATATGTTTATGTCTCTTTACTTACACATTTTTTTATTAGTTATTGTGTCCCACTGTTGGGCAAAGGCTTTCCCCATATCCTTCCAGACACTCTTTTCTTGCGCCACCTCGAACCAGCCTTCGCGGTGTGCGTCCAGATCATCTCGTCACCGCGACGCCGTCCATCCTCTGGCACTCATTGCGTGGAGACTTTTGTCCAGCGGTCTCTATGCATGCGGCTGGTGTGCCCTGCCCAGTGCTATTAATACATATCAGTAAATTTTATTATGATTTTCATCAACTAAGACTTTTGTATTTCTCGACCTTGCTACTATTTATGTCTACATTTAGCTTATATTTTATTATTCAAGACTTTGAATAGTACTTGAAATGGATGGGTACTGATTTAAGTGTCCATCAAAGACTCTTTTGTAAGTTATCTTCTTTCTTTATACTAGAGTTTTATCAACAAACGTTTGACAAGTCCTATTTATATCAAATCACTTTTCAGTTTCAAAGACTCGTACGTAATAATTTACGATTGCTTTAAAAACAATACCTCTGTAAACGAACACTTTACGATCCTCGCGTATATTCATAAAAATGTTCGTGCGTTTGTTCGTTGCTGTCACAACAGGAATATCATTCATCACGATCTGAGACAAAAGCGTATGCGTAGCGATGACGTAATTACCGCATGTATCTAAAAAAACACATGTTAACGTTTCGTTATTTCAAAAAACATCTATCAAGGAGACGCCGAAGCGTGTTAAAGTTATTACTCCGAAGTGTTTCACATCACAATCTGTCAGCTGATGGAATGAATAATGATGAATCGTTTTCGCTTATATTCGCCGTAGGGGTATCTCCTTACCCAAGCAAGGTATTTATGTTTTTTGATGAATGCGCACGTTGGCGTTACGATGAAAATTGTTTGTGCCGATCAATTTTACGATCGGCCGGACGATCGAGTGTGTCTATTTTTCTTATAAATAGGGAACCAATTTTTTATTTACCTGTATATTATCCTTATCCCATGGTCGAGAACGGCTGTTTCGGTGGAGAGGCTATCAGTTTTATTGTGAGGTCATTGTAGTTGCTTTTATAGCCATTCAACCAGCTGATTTTATTTACCTCGCTAAAGAAATCGGACAGCATTTAAATTTGACGAACTTGCTCCGGTGTCATTTTATACAAATATCGCTAAAATATGTGTGTGTTTTTTTAATGAACTGTGTGTTAGTAATTAACAAAATGTTTTAAAATGAAATCTTTAAAACTTCGCGCGAGCGATGTTAATAATTTTCTGTACTTAAATTCGTACTCAAGAAAGCGTATTTGAAAAACACGCGTTGAAAACTTTTGTTAACCTTAAGCGTAATTCCTTACAAGTTTTACCAAAGTATAATTTCCTCAAAGACATGTTATAGCAGCTCCAACGGAAAATAAAATACGGGATCAAAACAGAGTGAAAACATAAAGATACATTTCTGTGTTTCAAGATTGCGTACGATTTGTTGGAAACTTTACATAATTTAAATGCTTTATATTATAAATAGGATAACATTTGGAACATAAATTTTGTTATCAGAAGACTCTGTAAGGATAAGATAAAAGGGACGAGTTATATAGGCAGTAGGTACTTAGGATACGCAAGACGAGAAATATTCCGGCGGCATTGAACTGAAACCCTGTAGATAAAGACGTTACAAGACAGAAAACATTCACCTCAGAAAACCTACTTTAATAACTTATTGTTATCAATATCATACATAGTTGCTAAAATAAATACTAACAGAAACCATTATAATGAAACCTTAATATGAGTAGATACGTACCAAAATGAAAAAACATAGAAGCTCGGTATTCTATCAAAGATTTGGATATTTTAGTGTAAGGCTTAAATTTAAATGATCTGTAATTCAAATCAATGTGTATTAAAAAACATTGACTCTACACCAGTGGTTCCCAACCTTTATTTGACCCGGGACCACTTTGATTAAAATTTCTTTGTTTCTAGCAGGGACCAGGAAAAAAAAACTGTGTTAAACTAAAAAAAATCTTATACCATATGGACATTTAAAACTTATAGCAGTAAAATTTTAATCCTTTCGCGGACGTTAATTTGGCCCTTGCGGACCACCAGTGTTCCGCCGACCACTGGTTGGTTTGGGAACCACTGCTCTACACAAATCTTCAGTTGATATTTTTTCACAACGATGAACTAACTTAAATAAATGACGGATGATTAGATCTAAACTACTAACACCAAATAAACAAAGTCATACTTTTTCCATATCTTCAGCAACATATATTTCATCCCAAAATACCATGACATTATCACGTTCCCTTATCGAAAACTATGAAGCCAAACCTCAAGTGCCTTGTTAGAACACTTGAAACATTTCAAGAGCGTGTTTCGTCACACCGCGAAAAAAAATATAGCAAATAAAAATCTCCAGGAAATGTTTATTTACCGAGGATACGTAGAGACGTAAAACAAAATGTGTAAAATATTCACCCCGTGTGTTTTGCACCCAGATAGCGGTACAAATACGATAACGCGTGTATCCTTGTTAGCATAGAAATTGCGTTTGAGCTACGTGCTTGTGTATTTATGAGTATTTACGCTATCATAGTTAGTTTAATTTCGTCTTGGATTTTTAAGAGATGATTATAAAATGAGAAGCTATCAAAATATTGGGCTTATTATCCCGTTACGGTTGCAGATGAAAGCAGCGCTGTTACTTTGCAAAGAACTAGAAAGAGAAGATTTAGACTTAGAAGAAATCGGTGACGTGACATTTTTCACAGTTTTTTAGTATTATGTTTTCTCTAGAACTTTAGCAACACCTGGCGTAAGACGAAAGGTGGGGATGGACTGCAAAGACACGCCGCGCCATGAAAACACTGAAGATCGAAGCCATCCGAGAACCTCCAAATGGGCACAGATTTCTAATTTGATTTAGTCCCTGACTGAAGATCTGATCGCTGATTTGTAGAAGGTCACTCGAATCGTGTGTGATTCTACACCCCAAAATTTAAAAACGCATGACATCCGCTTATTTCACGGGGCTTTAAAGAGTCGGAAACAATTTCTCATCAAATCTACGGAATCAAAAAACCTAATCCCGATTTGCTTCGGATCAAAATATTCTCGACGGTACCTAGCTAAAATGTCCCATAAATCCGAATATACAAAGAAAGCTTATGCAGTGTTAAAAAGTGATAAAATAAACTTCCTGGAGGAAGCGTGGTAGGTGCGAAATATTTCCGTCTTAACAATTTTTTATTTGACCTCTGTATTGACAGTCACGGCTACCAACAATACTACATCGGCTATAATACACAATGACCCAAACCCGGGAAGGGTAAACATGCCCATTGAACAAGAAAAACCGTATTTTATCAAACTGACACCGTACGAAATCAAAATATATGAGAATTGACAAAGCGCGTGAATCACTATATTAAAATCCTTGAAATCTAATCAAAGCAATTAACAACGCTTCTTTCTTACCGCGGGCTGTTTACATCTCATTCTTTCTAGCATAATTTTGTATGCTGTGTCTTCTTCTTGGGAATATTTTTTCGATCTTATAAGGCAGATATGTGACAGGGGATGTCTCGCAATATTTCACGTGCCGGGATCTAAAACGCACCCACGCTCAGGTAGCAAACATTATCACTATAAGCGGTGTTCATAACTAAAAAACGAACCATTTTTTTCGAAAAAGACTGGGTGATAGTAGAGTCGAACGCTGGCAAAATTTTGTAACGCTTTGCCTACTACAACATTTTATAAGTTCTAGTTACTTTTAATTTATTTATTTAGAGTAAGAAGCTTTGCCCTTAAATATATTTTTCTGAACTGTTAACTATAAATTACGCAGTTCGTAGCCATCATTTTGAACTACAATGTAGAAAAGTAATAAAAGTTTTAGCTGCTTATATACTAACATATTTTTAAACAGTGTCAAATTAGAAATCAAAACATAAATGCAATATCCCTAAATGCAAATACAAAAATCGTTTCTATGTCCTTTCTATTCCCAATTCCCGACGAATCTATGAGACCGATAAAAAAAATTCGAACTGCAAATAAAAAATGACTAACAAAAATATTAATCTCGAAAAAAGATAAAGAGCGCTGTGTTCGGACGATCTTTTCTGCGATACGCCATCTTTTGTGCCAATTATGAGGCAGTTTTTAATCTTTTTTGTTCTCTTTTTGAAAATGTCAGCGGTGGGTGGGAATTTGTGGACAAGTCTAGTTACAAGGTGTCTTTTATGCCAATGGCTACCTACTATAGTATTTTTTTTTCGCTTTTGCAATAAGTCAAAGGCACGTGTTTTAAAGTTGGATAATCCTATAAGATACAAACAATGCAATTAATTATAATCGTTTAAGCTGTTTGAAAAATTAGGATTAACTCTTGGTGTTTGAAGATTTTTTTGTAATCTGTAGGTACTGTTATTCTTTGGTTAACCCTAAAAATGGAACAAAAACGTTTATTGAAGAATAAACGGCTGAAGTCTCGAGACTTCGAAAGTCTTGAAAAGCTCATCTGGCGAATAATATAAAGATCACTTTTAACTGGTCCAATGAACTGAAAATATTGTTAATATCATGCAGACAACTAGAGTCACTATGTGTAATATTTTCGATTTTGTTTTCAAACAAAATTTGACGTTTAAAAGTGCCTTTTAATCGTCTAGTTGAAATAAATTAATTGATTTTGCTTTTCACTTTGATATGAATATTACAGACTTTGAAGAAAAGCGTCTAAGCGTGAATGCCTGCCAGGCAATTATTTGGCTTTCGATCTAATTCGTTACTAGCTCACGTTCTTATAGTTTCATCAAGCAAAACGCCATGACAGTTTAACACCACGTTGCGCGGTTTAAGTAGATGATTGTGACACCATTTTTCATAACTGTGTTCCTTTAAATTAATAGTTTTTTTTTCGAATACCTACCTAATAAACAACAACAAAACACCTTAATGTATTCAACATTAAGGAAAGATATTTGAATCGTCAGGTGAGATGTTTAACAAAGAAATGCGAAGAGTATTTCATTATATCCTCATCCTTACTAATATTACAAACGCCAAAGTTTGTATGTAGATATGGATGTATGGATGTTTGTTACTCTTTCACGCAAAAACTTCGAAACGGTTCTTGATGAAATTTGGCACAGAGGTAGATTATAGTCTGGAATAACACATAGGACTTTTTATCCCGGGAGTATGTTCCTTTAGGATAATTGTCGACATTCACGCGGGCGGCAGCTAGTAGAATATAATTTAAAAATATTTTAATTAATTTAAGTATTAATGTCATAATATACATATATACCTAGTTCACAGTTTTAGACGTGCCTACTTTTATAAAATGATCTAGACCAAGTCTTCAGTTTTATGTAAATCTTTAGAGCGCTGACATTCAGAAAATTTGTGTGGACACGTGGTTAGAATAAATTAGAAGTACCTACTTCGCTTATATGGAGCAAAACAGATGTTATTCAAGCTATACATTTAATTCTAAGCGACACAGAAATGAAAAAGAAAGTGCTTTTAGACAGATCTAGGTATACCAAGTTTCTGTAACAAATTATAATATAAGATAGAACAATGGGTTTTGACCGCAGCATAATATATACGATTTATTGCTCGCAGAGAATTGCAAAAGAGCTTTGATTTTGTTAATTCTTCAGTAAGCCATTAGCCAAAAAAGTAATTTAAAGTAATTCAACAAGTTAAAAAGGCTACCCTTTTTAATTCACAAAAAAAACAATTTGTCCAAACTGGGAACTTTACAAATGCTAGGCTCTAGAAAAGTTTGCAAATTCTTATCAAGTAAAATCGATAAAAATAAATTAACTTTTTGAAGCCATTAAAGATTTGAATGACACTGATTACATTTCATTTAAAAATAAAATTTTATTCAACACATGATGTGAGTAGGACTTAAATCAATCACATGTATTAATTTAAAAAAGATTTACGAATGTACCTAAAACTCTAAAATTGAGTATTAGTAATTTTATCAGAGCAAGTCATCGAAATCGTAAAATGCAAAGTTACTAACGATGACTGACATAATGTGATCACCATTTAAATGCAAATTTAATTTATGAATGTTCTTTTTTGCAGATTGATACAAAAACGAATAAACGTCTCATAAATTAGCACTATTTTATTAATTTTTGACGTTAAGTTGGAGAGCAGTTTATTTTTAGACATCTATCGTTTACAGCATTCATTCCTCATCATCTGTTTATCCATTTCCCATCTTTATTATGGTCGGCTTCTAATACCAGTATTTTACGTGGAGCGTCTGCCTATCTGACCTCAACCCAGTAACTGGGTAACGCAGTACTTATGGGTAAGAGTGGTGTCAGATTTTCCGGCTTCTGGCAATCCGTAACGACTGCCAAAGTGCTTTCCGAGGCACGGAGGAGTCTCAGAATTTTAGAATGGTCACCCATCCATAGACCGACCTCGGCAAGCGTTGCTTAAACTTGAAGATTGAATCGTGCGACTATTATTATTAAACCACGAGCTCCTCTATAGCATTTGTTCCGCAAAAAAATAAAATTAATCTAATGTCTCACACGGGAGGCTCTAATCTTTTCTTTTGAATGATTTATTTCACAAAATCCTTTACAGAAAAAAAATCATTAGTCGAAATTAAAACCTTTCTCATACGTTCCATCATAAGTGTTCAGAAATTTTTCAGACTTTCAGATCGAATAATTAAAAGTCACTGAGTGGTGACACATTGCCAATGACTCTAAGGACTTATAAATCTCAATTAATTCATGAACATAAAAGCACCCACTTTGAAAAAATTCTACGTAGTGACACTTCACTTGACAGGGTTAAAACCACTCCATTTTACACGTGCTCAGACACAAAGGGTTATTTTGATACCTATACTTAGTTGTCCTCAGTAATGCAAAAACCTGATTTTCAAAAATGTGGGATAAGTAGATTCAGATTCATCTACTGCCATTCCAAAACTGCCAGCTTTATTGAAAGTAGGTTTTCTTATACAGGGAATATTTCAACGTAGGTAAAATACTGCTGCCGGTTAAACTTTTGAACGCCATTGTCACATATACGTGACAAGCAAGCGCGTGCCCTGTACGCCAAACGTCTCAAATACGTGACAAAAAGTACGCCGATGCGTTAATGCTCTGGCGTTCCAAAGGTTGAAAATCTTGGTGTAGTGCTAGAAAGTAATAATTCACTGTAATGAAAAACCGATCGCGTCGTCGCGCCGATAGAGGGCGCCTTCCCGTTTTGGCGAACAAAATGTCACTATAATTGTGTCTACCAAGCCTAAATTGGGACCACAGTTTTTCTTTTTCTTGTAAAAATCTCATATTTAGGCTAGATGTATATAAAAACTGCTTTATCATTTTTCTATCACGTTTGTCATGCCTATAACTTAAAGCCCTAACTCTGAAAAAGATACTGTTACTGTACGTGTTGTTTCAAGTTATTCCAACTAAAATACTGGCAAACTTGTACCAAAACAAGCCGAGCATAACAAAGTATTTTAAAAACGAAACAACAAAGTTATACTCTTTATTACAGGTAGGTACAGACTAGTTACATAACATTTTTATTGAATTTGAGACAAAGGCATTTTTCAATTGCAGTTCCCTTTGCTTTTGTCTATCTTGCGTGCGACGGTGGCTATGGAATTTCATTTAGTGCACGGTTGCCCTAACCTCATGCGGCTTCAGGGGTCCTACTATGTGAATATAAAGACCGACTCTCGTTATTGGATTTTAGTTTTCATTGCGGCTTTTCGACTACAGCTGCTTAATTTTACCATGGAGGTTGGAGAGCCAGCGCAATGTATGACGAAACTTGCGGTCGGGTCCAAGTTTTCTCGTTTCGTGGTAGATCTATTTACCCGGCGCCGCGCCGTCCGTACAGTGCCGTGCAGGCAAATTATACCACACTCAGCGGGACACGAGACTCGCTTAGCGCGATATATAGAATACCTCTCACTAGCATAACGATTTATCGGGATCTGTCGAATGATTACTTTTTTTCCTTGTATAAATCTTTAAAACATTGTAAGGCAGGCGCTCCCACCTATTTTTACCAAAAACGTCTTTCGAAGAAATCAATTTATTCTTAAATTGTTTTCGTGTTCGATTTATTTTGACTTGCTACTCTTTGACACGTACCTACTTATCTAGATGTTCTTTCGTGACCTTATAAATTCCAAGATTTTAATGACAATTTTATCCCAAAATTGTGGCTTGCTACCAGATAACATAAAAAGATATAATATCTATAAAAAATCTAATTAATAGAAAACTTCGGTAGACATAAGGTGGCGACCCCATGTGTTATAAAACTTGTTAGTACCCAATTATTATTAATCTAATCAGAATCTATAATGACTAATTTTAAAACTTTTGACTATCAAGGTAGGTAATGAAAAATTTTTAATTAATAGCTTACAGTGACGAATATTTAGGAATTACAAATCGGATAGAAGTGACCAAGATTTCCCATTCAAGCGTCCTTGAGCAAAGTTAGAACAAATCAAATAAAAGTCCGATCCAAAGACTGAAAGGAGATTTCGACAACCGTTAACACAAAGTTATTTAACGTTACTTTTGTTACAAATAAACTCGTTAAAATTACAAAAGGTAGAGTAAACAGGTAAAGTACCGAACCAATCTTCCGAAACAGAGATAATCTCAGTCAAGATAAAAGACAAAACTGAGGGCCGACAAAGATTGAATTAGCATTACAAGATTACAAAGACTTTTCAATGGCTGAAGAGCTTAAATAAAAAGATTTTTTTGTAACAATGAAATGAATTCATGCGAATTTAGATGACGGAGAAATCAATGGACTGACAAAAGGATGTGTAATACACATTCTTTCGTCACGCAGATAAATCTATCTACATATATATGTATCTATAAAATGTTCTGTATGGTGTCGGACGTAAAAGAATAGCACCATCCCATCACTTCCCGTGGGTGTCGTAAGAGGCGACTAAGGGACTCACCAGAGAAAGGGCAGCAGCATTCTCTGTGCTTCTGTGCATTGCAACAGCTACACTGCGATTGCTAACCTGCCTGCCAAGCGTGGCGATTATGGCAACCCCCCCTTGGGGGAGGCCTATGCCCAGCAGTAGATGTCTTTCGGCTGATATGATGATGATAATGACACAAATAAAAAAAGCAATAACCATCTCAACGAAATTTATTCTAGTAATAAGTAATTAATCATTTTACCTCAAACAGAGCTCATTATTTATTAAACATTTAATCATTCTTTTATCAAAACTTCTAGTCTAGAAGATTACTCACCTACACGTTTCAAGCCAGACGTCAATTTAATTTATGAATTCTTAATATTAATGTCTTTATCAATATCAGCAATAATCTAATCCCAAAATTTAATACATCGCGAACTTTCTAGACATGTAAAAACTTTGAGGTTATTGGATATTCATTTAGAAGCCCACCATGGAATTAGCGCATAATTAAAAAACTCGAGGCGTTTTCTTCAAACTCAGAAATTGCAGTAACCAAATACGAGTTCCAATATGCTTTAAATAAATAGTTAATTACTTTGTAAAGATGAAAGTTTAAATTAGAAGAGTTGATGTTCTGATTCTTAAAAATTGTTTGAATAAATATGAATGATTAAGCGTAATTCAAATGTTAAGCTTAATGTTTTAATTAAAATAAAATTTAAAATCATATGCTGAATAAGTCAAGTATTAAAAAAAACTGGGCAAGTGCGAGTTGAACTCGCACCCGAAGGGTTCCGTATCATTAACTGATAAAATCACGTTTGTGTAAAACATTTATTTCATTATATTTTTGTAACTTGTTGGTATAGCGGCAATACAATAACATACTCAGTGAAATTTTCAACTGTCTACCTGCAACAGAGTTCATGAGATGCAGTCCACTGATTGATAGACGGATAGACAGCGGAGGCTTAGTAGCAATAGTTTTCCGTTGGTACTCTTCGGGTAAAAAAACGTGTCTTCAAACCCTACGCGACACCACAGCGCGAGCGACAATACGTTTTCATAAAATTTGTTTTTTATGTAATTGATCCTGTTCGTACAGGACCGGTTTTTGTGGCGACACTTGGGGGAGGCCTATGTCCAGTAGTGGACATCTCTTGGCTGATATGATGATGATGTGGTAATTGATGTATGTACGGGTACAACATTTTCTATATACTCGCACGCACTGTCATGTCAGGGGAGCTTTAAATTGTCTTAACTTCGCACAAGTATAATCCCAGTAAGTCCTCAGTTAGTTACACAGCGTGTATCATCCAACTTTTAAACAATCAACATCATCCACATTAGCAATAAGGATGAAACTCAAACTTGACGCAACTGAAGCGTGGTCGACCGTAACTGTATTATCTCCATCGTCGCGACCATCAGTTATATGAGGGATCCTCACAATAGGGTAACTTAATCAAAATAACATATTAACATCTAACTTAATAGCTATTATGTTCCAAACTATATCAACGGGGTACATAGCAGTTTGCATAATCGTACCCTCAGCATTTAACAGGTCTTCTAATGGTTACAAGTTGGGATCAGTTTAGAAAGTTGTGGGAAGCGGTTGCGATGAAGCGTCCTCGGTCCGACTCGCATACACAACTCGCGGTGACCGCACACACCGCTTGTTCTAAAATATATTTGCTCAACTCTACCGTCTAGCAGTTTGTAAATGCAGAAGTCTGTGTTGGGGAATCAATTTATTATGTTTGATAAGGGAGTGACCGCTAACTGTTATGATGAAAGGAGGTAGGAAGTCCTGGCTTTATTGCTTGCTTAATTAACTTTATAAACCTTACGTTACGCTAATTTTTTTCTTTTTAGTTTTGTAGACTTTGGAAGGGTGCATGAAATATAATTTTATGCCACAATCTGGAATCAAACGGACAGTGGAATGATTGCACTTACAAGGTAATCATAATACATTGCGATTATGGGATAAGCGCGTTAGGGTAGCTAAGCTAAAAGACACGACGCGTCAATGAGAAGACGTTGCGGCAAACCTTTTATAAAATCGCGTTCTCGCGTCACGCTTGTGGAAAGCCTTTAACCCTGCACTTACCACAAACTGAATTGAAATTCGCTTCATTGCAAAAACCGTCTCTGCCTGCGTCTGTGTTTTCGAACGCATACAACTCTGTACTCTTCAAAATTAGACTGAACAAGATTCTTCTGTGTAAGCTCGCTCCATCGTCGACTTTGTCTCTGTCAGCTATGACCTATACTAGAGTCAAAAGCAAACTCATCTCAAATTAAAAAAAATCGTCCTACATGCATATGACATAGTAAAGTAGAATTTGTTCAGCAAAACAATTAGCAGTACCTAATCTTGTTACTATTTAAAGTTGTTTATTTTTCTTCAACAATCGTTGTAACTCCTCCGCCAGTGTCATTAGATCAGTACGCTTTACCAACTTTTCTTTTTAAACTTTTTGCTCCGGACTAGCGGTATTAGTTTAACTTACAGTCGACATTGGTGATGGAATGTTACGAAAGAATCCGAATACAAATAGTGAGTAGATATTGTAAGCACAATGCCTAACAGTTTGATTCGATTCGGACCTTTTGACAATCGAGACGGGAACTTGGTGCCAGTCATCGTTTCTGTCAGTTACTTTTTTCAATCGAAGACTACGAATCGATGCGTGATGTGTGATTAAATGCTCTGATTTTGTTTGTATGAAAATAAAGATTTTAACAGGTTTTGCTTTGACAACAGTTATGTTCTTAACCGAATTCAATAAACGGAGGAGGTTCTCAATTCGGTTGTATTAATTTTTATGTTTGTTACCTCTTAACTAACATACATTTATGAACCGATTAAAACAGCTGGAGAAAATCCTACTAATATTATAAACGCGAAAGTTTGTATGCATGGATGGATGGATGGATATTTGTTACTCTTTCACGCAAAAACTACTGAATGGATTTTAATGAAATTTAGCACAGTGGTAGATTGGAATAACACATAGAATACTTTTTATCCCGGGAATATGTTCCCTTGGGATAACTTTCGACAATCACGCGGGCGGAGCCGCGTGCAGCAACTAGTAGAAAATATATCAGCCAAGTAAGTAAACGAAATTGCGTGTTTTGCTTTCTTGTGCCTTTCCAGTGGTGTTGTGAAGAGTGGAGTACCACTAAAACTTTTTACAAAAAAATACAACAGTTCCAAATAATAAAAAAAACTAAAAAGTGAAAAATAACTTTAATTTCGGAAGTCGGTGTTAAAATACGAAGAAACAAGCAAAAACACCGACTTGACTGAGTGTTCTCTAGAGTAGACCAACTGTCTTTGTCAGCGAAGCCAGTAGGTCATCACTACATTACAGTACATCATTTTCTTTCACAATAAATTATGTAATGTGATTTAATTAACTTTTTTTTTAACAGTTTGAACTGTGTGTCCCTTTCCTTCCATCTTCCATTCCTATCAATTGCTTTGGAATTGTGCTTAATGTAGCCAATGTTAGAGGATACTATCTTAATCATTTTAGTTTTTTTTGCATCAAATTCTTCATAAAATATTGTTAATAATATCTATATAGCAGCCAACTAGCTTAATCAGCCGTTTAATTGACTGCCTAGCCATTTCACTGACCGGCGCCGTTGTATCAGCGGCCTGCCCTGCATTTAATTGAACAGCTATGCAAATGACTTGGTTTGGTTTTGTTTTGGACAGTTTTCCTGACAAAACTATAGCTTTTTGAACATTTATATTTTCTCGGAAAAGACAGACTTAATATTCACCTGAGTTTGTGGAATGTTTCTTCAATTTCTTTTTTGCCAGTACCTACCTAACATAGTAGTTTTCTGAATAATATAATATTAAATTTTCTGTGAATATTTGCTAGCAATTTTATGACAAGGAAATCTTGTTTTTATTCTTCTAGTGAAAAATATTATAACTTATATTATGACATTCGTTTTATGCAAAGAGTTTCAACGAAATCTAAATAAGTGTTAATGTTAAAGAAGCTCACAGGTCGACCCTTCTGTCAACATTTTTGAAAAATCCGTATAAGGTACCTAAGCAAAAACCGGCCAAGTGCGAGTTGGACTCTCACAAGAATTGTTCCGTACCATAAACACGTTTCTTGTATGGGAGCCCCCTTTAATTTTTATTATTTGTTGTTATCGCGGCAATAGAAATACACACTATGAAAATTTCAACTGTTTACCTACATCGGTTCTTGAGATACCGCTGACTGACAGATGGACGGACGGACGGATGGACAGACGGACGGACGGATGGACAGACGGACGGACGGACGGATGGACGGACGGACGGACGGACAGCGAGAGCTTAGTAATAGGGTTCCGTTGGTTACCCTTCGGGTGCGGAACCCTAAAAAGAAAAATATATCAGCATGCTTAATTAAAACGAGCCGGGCTTTGTAGTTGCGTACGAAATACGGAAAAAGGGTTACTGCTGCATTTGCTGCCAGACCCTACCTCCCCTTTTCAACCCTTGCCACCCTCAATACACCAAAACATTCTCTCAAATTACAGTAGCCATAATGAAGTAGATAAGGATCAAATTAGAATACTTTTAATTCCTCTAATTTGCGGACAATGATACGATCAAAATATTGCTGGTCAGAATTAAATTCATTAATATAACTACATTCTTTTGAGCGTGATCTCGAACTGGCCGTGGTCGATAACAGATATTATCTTGGAGACACGTGCAAGGCTATAAATACTGTGAAGAAAAAAAGGTTGAAAGTTTTATTGCCATTTAAATTAATACTCTCTCGTTAGTCTAGCTAGCTAGTGGGACATAGAGCAGGGGTTTTGCTTTCAATTCTTAGTGCAAAATTGTTTGTACTAGGATATCAGAGGCAGTCAGAAATGTAGTGATCAACGTGATTTCCTTATAAATTGTTATATTGTGACATACACATGTATACCACAGTATAACAACTTACTAGTAGTTAGTACATACTAATTACTAGATAAAGTTCGTTGATCCCTAAGCAACTTTTGTGTTTATCCAATCATTATCGCTCTTTGTTTTAGGCAGTTGCAAAAACACACTTTCCTAGTTTAATTTTCGTGTAAGTTTATCAAAAGCATTTTAAACAGATTTGAACCAGAATATAAAGAGGTCGATGAGGGTATTTTTGATAATTTCATTATAGATTTGTTTACAAGCTTTAAAATATGTCTTTCATAGTTATTCAGCTGAGCGCTGCTTAAAAGTCTTCACGAATTTTAATTTTTCACAATAGGTGTACAACTCAATAACTCGCTTACCAACATATTATTTTAGAAACATATTATTCCATCCAAAGTTTCATCGAAACTTTTAATGAGTCTCAATTTACTTCATATAAAACAATAAATTCAAAAAACTCTTTGTTTATGACGAACATAATTCTATCAATCAGATATGACGCTATTCTGAGTCCACAAAAAATAAATATTGTTAGAAACGCTGTACATAGAAGTCTTAATTAACTTCGAGCGGACAAGTTATCTGGCTACCGATGAAAATATTTCATCAATCATACGACGGTTGATTGATAATGCAACGTGAATTACTGATAGATCGTGCTGCCAACCGCGGGAATGCTCATCTCAATTTATTTACATGTGTTTGTATCACTTGTTGATGTTGCCAACGGTAAAAGATAGTTTTGAAAGCAAGGAGTTAGGTGGTATTGGATGAGACTAAAATTCTATTTAGTCTCATATTTATCGCTATTTCAAATTGATAAAAATTGATGAAGGTAAAGCGCATCAAAGTTCAAGAGTGGGGGCTGGTGACGTCGCGTTTTAGTCAAAATTGTACCGTAGCTTGAGTGATGTTACAAGACTTTTCAAAGCAATGTCTTCTTAATATTTTGTTTACGGGAAAAAAAAATTGACGGACTTATTTTGTTTTTTCAGTATTATTTTAGATATTTTCATCGAGGTAAAATTCATCAACGAATGGACGAAAGACATACAGTCAAAGAGATGGTTCTGTATATAAATTTAAAAGAAAGAATTTGTTTCGGTGTTGGTTCCTCTTAATGTCAAGCGATATCAGGGCTAGCAGACGTAGATGGGAGATGACCTGAACTCCTAAAATATTGGACTTGACAGACAAAAGTGGAAGGAGAAGGGGCCAAAAATAAAAAAATGTTCCGCCGGCGATTTTAACCAACCGATATTGGCTTGATGTATTTAATGGACGGACTTTGATTAATTTTTACACGCAACGCATACATTCCTGAGTCACTCATGTGAACGCTACAATTAGGCACGTAGCTGTTCCAAATTATGAAAACAAAAGAAACTTATTTTTTAAAGAGAAGTGTAATTGTTTTTCTAGAATGTCACCTCATCATTTTCCTGCCCTTACCCCATATACTTTTGGTAGGCGCAACACCTTTCTTCTTCCATTTCTTCCTGCCAACCGCTAAACTACCACGGACTCTTTTTTCAGAATGTCGCCAATACCTGCAAAAAATACATCTAAATACACAAACTGCTCACAGACATTTTCTCAACACACTACTATCGCAATATTTTCATTTCTCTGATAAAAAAGTGCCTCATCCATCACAACATACGGCCGAGCACGCCCGATCAGATACGAAACCTAACGAACCGTCGGATGTGATTGAAAATCATCGCAAAGGAATGATGTCCTAGTCGGAAGCCATTATAAATCATTGCTAGACGGTAGCCCATACATCAATAAGGTCGATTATTTGATAACTTCACACAAAACACGGTCAGCGCTTGTTTTAAATGGGAACCAGTTCTAAGTGTAATTAAAATAAAGTTTCTATTAAATATTTTCTATTAGTGAACCGTTTTCGACGTGGAATGAAAGTTGTGAAGGTATTTTGATTGGCAGTATGACCTTTGATGGGTTTATAGACCTGATACCTATGTGAATTGTTGGATGTGCAAGATTGTGAACTAGCTGTTTATTTATTGGGTGTTAATTTTGACGTGTTTGGAAAGAATGTAGAACATGTTGTATAAAACAACGCAAATTAAGCAGTTTTAGGAATTCACATTATGTCGGTACGAACACCTATCCATCAAAACAGCAAAACACCCACCTTTAAAAGCTCACTCAACAAAGCTCATCAAATCGAGCAAAAAACGCAACAAGGAAACTATTCTTAAAATTAACGAGGTCACAATTCACAATAACATCAGTTCACATTCAAGCAAAAAACTCAATACTTAAAAAGCTACAATTACTTAATTAGAGATTTGGATGATAACCGAGGCAGGTGTAGGTAACCATCACAGATCACGAGGAACTACGGACATCGATTCGTTTCAAATACGATTCTTTAGTTACACCTCGTTGAGTCAAGGACTTCAAACTCATTCCGTACACAATAAGATGAAAAAAATGATACAAATTAACCGATTGAACCTGTTTATGAGGACCCCTAAAGAGCGGGTTTCTGTTAAGTGAACTAATTTATACTCACCTGTATCATAAATAAGAATAAAATGGTCCGAGTGTGAATCATCCCACGCTTTACAAGTTCCGTATTTATTTTTAAAAATATAATTTTGTGTGAAAAGATTCAAGTTTTATATTCATATTGCAACTCTATGTAAATCTGGAGATAAGATAGGAGAATAGAGAAATAAAAATATAATAAATAATGTTAAATTTATTGAATAAAACAGATGACTGTGGTCAAACTTAAATATAAACAGTAGACACTACCAAACAGGAGAATGGACCAAATTGTCACAAACATTTTTAACCCTATAACATATATTATGCCAAATAGTTCGATAAAAGTTGGAATAAAAGGGCATTGCGAATGACTTAGCGCTTCTCACACCGTTTCGTATTGAACCCTAAGTCCGCTCGACAGCGGCGGCGTGCTATGTTATTGAAAGCATTTAATATTTTTATTCGATAAAACAGACGGCACCGCGGTTTAAAGAGATGTTAACATGTCAAATAAAGTTCGAATGTGCCAATTCCCCGCTTGTTTGCGAGATTACATGCTGAGTTTAAAATATTCGCTTGTCATATTGCATTTAATATCACCGATATACTATATTTTCATTCTCCCTTTTAGAGTTTGTGACTGTTACGACTAATTAACTCGAGTGTGAAATTGCATCGAATTGCTTGTTATCATTTTATACGTTTGTGTTCATTAAAAATTCTTATTGAATGGGATAGTTAGTTAAGTTTATTTTTGTTTTCTTTATAATTTTATTTGGTCGCAAGGCTGTGTCCTCAGTTTACTTCAGCGTCCAATTAGGGATTGCAATTTTCTCTTAAAATTACGATACTAGAAATTTCTCTTGCATATCAAGTAGCTACGTAATGGTCTTATTATGAAGCGACACACCTAGCTAAATGTGAACAGTTTTCCTTATCATCGCCAACATATCCAATTCCCATTATTACGCCACCGTTTACTAACTGTAACATTAAAGTATTATTAGACATACCTACATATAAATTAGTTTCTGTTTGGCGCCCGTTATTAAAAAGGTCCTATTCGGCTCACAGTATTCCATTTCGTTTGCCAGTGGGGGGTTAGACCGTTTCAATCGTTGCGACAATTAATCACAGTACAGCAATGTCATCCGGCGCACCGGTCAGGCCGAAAACACGCCAGACGAATTTATTGTACCTTTTTTACTTTTTTTTATTCGCGCGGTTAAACGTATGGGAGGGTGTGATTGTGTGATGCTACTCATTTTGATACATAGTTAGATTAGTCCTCTGTTTGATAGTAAAAGCTTCATATATTTAAGTTTAAAGTAAATTAATGTCATAGATGTTTTTCTGTTAGCAATGCTGACTAATAAGGATCTAAGCACCGCTCTCCTACATAAGTAGGTAAAACTCCAGATTCCAAATTTAAATGCTTATCTGAAGTTGAGATTTCATAAACTTTTTTTTTTTAGCCGGCTCTGTCAAAATTTTGCAAAAAAGTAAAGATTAACACTTTTTTAATTGAAAATATTCAATTCAGAAACTCTGCATAAGTGTTTTGCATTTTCAATTTTTTTCGATTGGTTTCAATGTCACTTTTACTAGGAACAGATTAAATTTATAGTCAGTGTAGTTAAACGTTAAACTATTTAATAGCTTTAAATAAAGCTGATTAGAAACATCATTTGAGAATTGCATATTTTAATAAATTACTTTCAACCTTATGAATAGTTTCTGTTCTTGCTTATTAATTTAGTAACTGAATTACTTCTAAATATGTTAAAATTGAATGTTTAAAACATTGACATAATCTGTTGAAATTTATTTATCGCAACTATAATTATAAATGCTTGAAGAGCTTGTGGCTAAATAATAACAGCCGCACGGGTCGATCTTCAAAGTTAAGCAACGCTTGTCGAGGTTGGTCTGTGGATGGGTGACCATCTTAACATACCGAGACTCCATACCGAGACGCCATTGATCCCGGCTATCATTTTTAGATCTTTGGCAGTCGTTACCGATAGTCAGAAGCCAGAAAATCTGACACCAGTCTTATCAAGGAGCTACCCAGTTAATGGATTATGGAGGTTTGGTAGGCAGCCGCTCCACGTAAAATACTGGTATTCAGCTGAATCCGGTTTCACTGGAATCCGACCCCAATATAATTGGGAAAAGGCTAGGCAGATGAAGATGATGAACTATAATTATAAATGCGAAAGTGAGTTTGTTTACCTTTAGATGACCTCTTCACATTTTAACAGCTGCGATAGATTTGGACGAAACTTGGCATACACCTAGACCATGTCCATGGAATAGGACAGGATACTTTGCATCTCGAGAATAAGTTCCTTTGGTATAATTTTCGCCTTTCACGCGGGCGAAGCCGCGGGCGACTGCTTGTGTTCTAATAAAATGCACTATGTAATTTCAATATACATAAAATAATGTACATTCTCATTTAACATCATCGAGTAATTTGATTACAAGATGGATGAATATTTTTTAAGGAAATAAAACTCATAAAGCAACCTACAGAGAAGAATACAAATTATAGCCATAATCACCATATTAAAGCTTGCCAAATTGATAATAGTGTTAATACAAATTAAGCCGATGTCGAATGTACCGGAATATTTTTAGATCATTTATTATAGTTGACTGCCAGACGTCAAGAGTAGGAGCGAAACGAATTCTGTGGAATCATTTCGTCCGTTACACTTTTTTAAGAAACCACAGACTTTGTTGAAAACACAGACATTGTAAGTAAATTAATTCCAGTTAAAGAAAAAAATTGAAAAACGTTTTTATTTAAATAATTGTTACCAGCAATGGTCTCAATTCTTCTCACAAAATTCTTTAGTGCTGAATATTTAGTAACCACAGTAGTTACTAAATTGTAGTTTTTAATCAAGACAAAGAGGTCATTAAAATGTTGGTCGGACTGTACTTCAAAATATTTATCGTCCTCTTTCAAAGTAATTGTACCATTACAATTAAGTAGCTTTATTTGTAGTATAATAATATTATTTTATTGTACTGCATTGCATTGTAAAATACGCATTGAATACCCATTCATGATAATTATAACGACCTCATTAACACAATAAAACAATAAACTGTTAAAACCTAATATTTGTTTCAAAATTCATTTAACAGCACTGCGGTTTAAAAGCTAGTACAAGAGCTTGCAACTGCAACACAAAGCGAATCAGCAATAAAACAAACATCTGCTAAAAGGGTGGTCTAACATCAAGTAAGGCATTCCGAATGTAAGTACCTACTGTATGGACGCAGGGTCATGAAGTAACCTGAGCTGGGGCTAATCAAAGACGTAAAACTGGAATTTATTGTGTGCAGTGTAGCCTGGCAAGTTTATTGTGCATTACTATGACGCCAATTACTCAACTGAGTCGACTCACGTGTAACTGGGTATTGTAGGCGTATCCAGATGGTGGTTTGCAACAGGGATGTAAAGGAGCTCCGTATCCGTAACCGAAACTATCGGATATCCGAAATGAAAACGTATTCGAATCCGATATAAAAGTTTCGGATAATTTCAGATAGAGGCGGAGTCTAAATGAGACACGTTATGACAGGTTTATCTGCCCGACCGTGTCCGACACTCTAGCCGATTTTGTTTTTTATTTTTATAATTTCTTGTAACCGAAACTATACGCGTTTCGTATAGTTTCGGTTACAAAAAATTATAAAAATAGAAAAAATTATAAAAATAGAAATAAATTGACGAAATTATTTCGGATATTCCGTTGAATATCCGAAATTATTTCGTCAATTTATTTATATCCGTATCCAGATCCGAAGTATCACATCCATAATCTCCATGGTTTGCAATGTACGCAGTAGGTATTTAGTTTGCCATTCGACTGTACGAGTACTGCAGTGATTTGTTTGGTATTCCTAAGTTATTATTCGGATGGGATATGGATAAATGGCTGGGGTTATTGAATGAATAGTGGTTTGTGTAAATCTTTACGTGTGGGTTTGCGTTTCGTGTTTCTTGATGCCGATTTTGGTAGTATATTTTCAATATCTAGATATATATGACCTAGTTTGAAGGAGGAGCTGGAGGCTAAATAATACAGCCGCACGGGTCGATCTTCAAGGTTAAGCAACTCCTGCTGAGGTCGGTCTATAGATGGGACAATCTTAACATTTCGAGACTTCTCCGTCCTAGCTGATATTTGTAGATCTTTGGCAGTCTTTACAGATAGTCAGAAGCCAGGAAATTCGTAACCAGTCTTGCCAAGAAGTATCGTGTTACCCAGTTTCTGGGTTATCGAGGTCAGAAAATCAGTCACTCCACATTCAATACTGGTATTCAGCAAGGCGATCTGAAAATAGTTGGAAAAAAGGCTAAGCAGAAGATGATGATTCTCAATATCTAGTTTGAAGATTCCCACTTTCTATGGTCGAATCTTCAAGTTTATTCGTTACCGTCGAGATATTTTTAGCCTAAAGAGGTGCCTCATGTGAAGTATTCATTTGTCTAGACTATGAAGGTCAACGATATATTAATGTTCTTTGTTTTAGACAAAGTTTCAGAGAGTTATGTTTTCATAACACAAAACATCAATTAATACATTCCGTTTTTGTTTCGACTCAATCAAAATAAGGTCACACAATGTCAAACAATGTGAATATATTTCTGACATTTGAAACATTTCTCTTCATATCTTATTGAAAACCTTATTTGAATACAAATGTATTTTTGATTAAGTAATATAGTCGGGCTGTTTTATGTTTCAAAAGCAAACATGGGCGTATTTTAGCTGAAATATGTACGTCTTTTTAAAATTTTATCAGCGGCTGTATTTTTTTAGTTCAGCGACATACATAAAGTATCGGATTTTCCCCTTAAACGAGTTCAATAACCTCGTTATAACTCTCTTGGGCTCAAATCACCCCATAATCTGTACCTACTTACCTATTTTCCTTTTTTGTATACAGATGAACGTCAGCCCGAAGCTAAAAGGGGAGAGTCTGCTAATTCGTACCGTGCAAACGAACGAGGCTTGTCCAAAACTCCTGTAAAAAGTACAATCGGGAAAAGGGTTGCAGCCCCCATTGAAGATTACAAGATAAACGTGGAATTCGTCAAGAAAGGAAAGGGTTGAACCGGAGAAATAATAAAAGCTATAGAGCGCTAGGAAATATAAAGTGCTTGTATGAATTTTAAAAAATAACAAGAGCTTCTTTCTCTTTGCCTAGCCCTATCCTATCAGTCAGGGTCACTTAATTTAAATAACAGCAAGTATTGAAAACAATCATAGCAATACCTTTTACTTCGTCGTTCTTCTGATATGTAAACGTAGTATGAGTACAAAATTCTGAATTAGAATTGCCTGTTGCTGATACATATCTAAATTAACAGTCATGATTAAGGTTTTTTTGGTCGCTTAATTAAAAAAAAAACATAAACGTTGCCCAAGAGCACTTTCGTCAATACTCAGTTTTATAATAATTATGCTTGTTGACATCTAAAACGGTTTCATTGTCATCACCATCATTATTTCAGCCAAAATATGTCTACTGCTGGATTTAGGCTGTTGTCCCGCGGCCTCTACCAGATTATCGGTCTACTTTGTAGGAGACCCTCCAACACTGTCTTCCGGTACGGGGTTGCCACTCTACTCGCAAAACTGTAACATGTAGGGGACAATAAATCACGTTTGAGCTCTCAAGCTTGTCTTATTCATACTCCAAGGTGTATACTTAACAGTTTTAATTTTAAAGTTTCCCGTTTAGCTGTGGTTTGCAACGTTTAATTTCCGGCGTAGAAATTATTAGGAAGGAATAAGGCTTTTAGATCTGCCGAGCTGCTGCAGTCAACCATCAAAGCTTTCAAACTCTTTCTATTTACTTTTTTAAGTATGACTGCAAAACTTCGTGAAGCTTTGATCTTGAAGCACAAAGACTACTTCGTTAATTTGTAAAACAAAATATTTTTTGACAGTTATTATACATAATTGCAAGGAATTGCTGGTACACTGACTTTGAGGATTTCATATTAAATTGGGAAAAAAAACAGAAATGGGGGATATCAGCATAATGGCAGTTTGCTGTCACTCATGAGTACAATTGAAATAGCTTCTTATAATATTTTAATACAAACTTATTTATCACTATATTCGTGACAATCTAAGAAGTCGTATTTGACAGCAGGATACAGCATTGCTGTACTAGTAAGTATGAAATAGGCATGAAATAAATCCTTTTCGCAGAGGTATAGCAATGCTGTCAAATCCGACTTCTAAAATTGTCACGAATATAGTAAAAAATCATATAATTATATTCTACCTGACGTTTCTGCAAAGTTTCATTTTCAAACGTCTCGACATTATGATTTTTGTATTTTCATTTCACACATTTATAATATTATTAAAACTGACTGCTGTGAAATTGAATTCAAACATTACAATTTGAAAGTAGAATAATAATTTAAACATATTATACAGTTCAGTAAAATTTACCTAAAGGTCAGTATTACTGAACTGACGTAATACTAAAGGTGCAATTTTATTGGTATTAATGATTTAGGATCTACCAGTAGTTATTCAATTTAAATTTGCCTCAAGACAAGACGTTTGTTTGTTTCAATCCGTAAACCAACTGTTATGTTTAACATAAATTATATAGATTGTTATTAAGTAACATATAAGTGCCTATTAATGGTTATGAGAAAAATAAATAGGGTAATTACATTGACTGTCGTTTAAAATAGCAAAATTAAAAAAGACGAACATTTCAAATTATGTAATTAAATAAAGACTTTAAAATCATCCAAACGAAAAAAACCCTTTGAACTTCTATTTAAAGTAGTTAGTAACTCTCAAAAATGTAGATTGAAACAGCTTTTACAAAGAATAAATCCCTCAAACTCTTTTTATTTTCAAAGCATTTACATAAAAATTTGAAACGAAAGATCTTAAACATTTTGAAGAGCAAGTAAACTATATAAAATCGTTTTCCCAAACGTATGAACGTAAAACAGCTTTTATATGCTGAGAATATGAACCGTGAAAGCGCTGAGGTAACAGGAAATAGAGGTATGGATTCAAATAAGTTCAAATAAGCAATTTTCTCGAACAAGTCTTGATATCGTGAGCCGTAAACCGCGGCTGAATCCTAAAGTTACCGCGAGTTCTATTCAGATTTTTGCTCGTGAGTAAAAAAAAAACAAAATTACAGACAATTTGTTCGGATATCCTTATTGAGAGTTGCGAAGTAATCCTTATGTGTTATGGAATATGGAGCTTGTTTCTCATTGCTGATCTTTTGTGTATCGGTTCCGCGATTTGATTGTCTTAGGAATACTTACAATGTAGCCTAAGTAACCGTTTCCAGATTGGGGTTTTGGGACGATTCCCGGGTAGACCAAAGTGTTATTTGTTTTTCGATCAGAGACATAGTAGTAGCCTGTAGTGTGGATTCCCACTATTGATAGCAATTGGCAACGCTTCTTTTTTCTCCTTTAAAAAGCGCCTGGACTTTAAATGAATAGCCCACATATAGTAGGATTTTTATCTTACTAAAATCGCCCCGTTGATCAAGGAAGGAAGGGACTTCCTTCCAAGCGCTGATGGTGATCAACGTGGTGACCCTTCTATTTCCGGTTCTGTTCTTCTGTTACGAACAGGCGTAACACCGAGGTTACGCCTGTTCGAGCACATTCCTGGGTATACTGAAAAACATTCTCCCTTAAGCTCACTCCCTAGAAGTTGAGACTTAAATATAACTGGTAAAATGTGGTCCACTGCCCTTTGGAAAAAACAGGCATATTATTTTAATATTTCTTTCATGAAACTGGGCTCTAAATACTATAAGAAAGTAAATATTCATATTTGGCTATCGTGCTCTGATATGGTATTACCGGATAATTAACTATACTAACAGGACAGACTTTCTATTTTGCAGCACAAATTAATCTCGGACCGAGCTGAGAATGGTGCTTCTCGCGGCGCTGATTGACCTCTATAATAAAGGTTGTAGGGGAATAAAAGATAGGACACGGTGGAGCATACGGTGGAGGTCTGCCCTGCTTGGGCTGAGCACCGCCGTGTCCTCGTCGAGGCGATCGGCGGCGGCAACCTCTCGCGTCCGGCCCTGGTTGAATCCATGGTCCGGAGCGAGGAGGCTTGGGAAGCGGTCACCTCCTTCTGCGAAGCAGTAATGCTAGCGAAGGAGGAGGCGGACCGCGCGAGGGAAAGGCAAGGCCTTCGTCCCAACCGCCGCTACAGGAGAAGACGCTCCGGGCGTCGGGAGTCACACGGCGATCCCCGGCCACCGTAGGCGCGGGCCTGCGGACGGCGAGCGTTGGGTGGCTCGCTGTCCGATCACCACCAGGCCCGGGTCGATGGCGCGTTGTGTTTCATGCGCGCCTCAAAGAGATGTCAGCAAAGAGGACGGGGCCCGCTAGGGCCAGAGCCTGCCAGGGTTGCTGAATTTGTTCGAAAGAGTCACCGCGGCCCTGGAAAGCAAAGGGCTTTAGAAGGAACACGGATGGGTTTTAGTCAGTAAGAGTCTGACACGCCCTTCCGCTCCACCCAGAGCGGAAGAAGTAATTTGATGATTTCCCATCCTTGAAAAAAAAGGGGAATAAAAGATTCGGTAAGTCCGAAATAATAGTGATTAGGTGCTCTAGATATAGTTGTACCGCTGATTCATATTTAACACTCATAGAACTATCCCAACGCAAAATTCAGTCGAATTGAGAACCACCTCCTTTTTTTGCCGGCTTAAAAAAAAAACACGCTAATATTATAAATGTAAAAGTTAATGTTAGAATGTTGATCAATCACGTCTCAAAGGCTGAACGGATTTAGATGAAATTTGGAACATAGATAGACCAAAGCCTTGGAATATAAGATAGTCCATTTTTATCAGTTAGTAATTTTCGGCTTCCACGTAGCTGAAGCAGCTGGCAGAAGCTGGTACAGTAAATCTAATCAAATAGCACTTTTAAACTACGTAAAATTTTCACTCAAAATAAGGCTTGAAACTAAATAACACCACAACACACTCAGACAGGCGGAAAAGTTTCCACTAAAAATACAACCAGTGAATGCAAGAATGTATCTAACCAAGGAGAGAGCATTACAGGCCCCTAATGACTACCTTGTAGAGAGCAAAAGTTCTACGTTCAGCCTCCGCTGGACTTGAAGTTTTATCTTAATAAGACGGTTTCAAATGATGCGGATGTAGAAAATTCACGAATGCAGTTTTTGTTCAGGTATTTTGATGATGGGGGCAAAAAAATGTGAAATTGGTTGCTTTGGTTGAGAATTTGTTTTTAGTGAAACTATGATTGTAGATGTACATGCAATTTTATATATTATTTTATATTTTATATAAGATATAGTACACAGGATAGGATTGGTCGAAATGGCAAATGGGAGATTGGTGACTTCTTTTTAAAGTTTTTTTTTAAATTTGAGATGTGTTTGCTCTTGACTCTAGTCTATTTTGCTGTATGATCACATATTCAACTTATATCGTTTCTGCAAGGGCACAGGCGTCCTATATGTGAGAAGGGACTTTAGTTAAAAAGGAATGAATAAGACTACCTAAGATTGTTTCTTAGTAAAGTTTCTTTGACTACTCACTCTTTCCGTCTTCAAAGGTGTTGGAAAGTTTTCAACCGACAAAATTAACAGATATTTATCTCAAGACAAAAACCCAATGAAAACAAATGTTCTACCCAATTTGGCTTCATGGCGGTATGAGATTAATCGATTGGCTTATCTCTCGGCACGGAACAAAGAATTCACTTCGAACACATTAATCCCATCTAGAGCAATTAAACTGTTCTAATTCTAAGGCATTTTATTAAGAAAAGACAATTTGTACTTGACCGCATTTCTCTTAGGTTTAGTAGACAACCGATTTTAATCGGTCGCCGATTTGAGTTCAACTGTCAACGGAATTTCTTCAGAGACTGCGCTCGTATTCCTATCAACTCAAAATATTCGAAGGACGTGTTCTTTATCCAATCCTAGTTTCTCATCCTAAAGTAATTATAATATCCAGTTTCTAGAAAAATGTTATTGACACAGTCAATATTTGCAATTGACTCTTGAAAATTCATTGAACCAATTACAGCAGCTAGCTGAATGCTTTCCTTGAAACTGAGTCGTAATTCTTAAAACAATCATTCCGATTTCAATACACCTCCATCGTCATCATATGATACTCTTCCTTATCCCATGTTACTTGGGGTTACCGCAACATATTTTTAATACAGCTAGGTAAATCTTTGTTCGACGTTTGCGTTGAACTACTAGCTAGAATACTCCTATGCTACCGTCAAGTTTTGTCTGTCCGATATAGTAGTCGGTCGCCTGCGTTCTATTTAGCCATGGCCATCGTCGCTTCTCCGATTACGTAACACAACTGCTACTAATTGCACAATTATCTTATATTGTCGTTGACAGTGAAGGTTCAATTACCCACGTTTGGGAATGTAACCTATATCTCGACCATTATTTGCTTGAAACATAAGAGCCGTGATGTCATACAGTAATTTTCTTTCATTTCTTTTTTTTTTTGCATGTCTTTTTTGTTGATCTCATGCCAGTTATGTTATGTAAATGAAGTGGACTTGTATTGTAGTTGTCTATTACTTGCCAAATATGTCATGTCATTGGACTGGACAAGGAAATATTATTTTCTTTACTTCGTCGTCTTACAAAAAGATTAGTTCAAGCAAAAGTATGTGTGTAAGTGGGAATAAGAGCTGTAAAAGCTAGTAGAAATAAACACCAATAGTACAATATTATCTAGAAAGATCAGACTGAATTGAAAATGGTGGTCAACTGCTGGCACAGATTTGAGGAGCTGACCGTTAAAAGAAAGAGAAATTATGCGGTTACCACTCTTACTTTTGTACACCTTTGTGCCTTGAGATTGAAGAGACTTCAGTAGAAATAACGTCCTCGACCTAATAACAAACAGAAACCTTCCTAGAAGTTATGAATAAAAACAAGTTATAAAGACACAAATAAATTACATGCTTCATTTAAACGGAACATGATCATAAAATAAATAGACTGCACCCACACAGTGTTCGCAAAATTGATTTAAGTTCTTCCAAAGCTTTGTACTCAAAAACAAATTACGTACACCCCCATACATCACGCGGTAGGTCTCCATCCAAGAACTAAGGAATCAAATGAACCTTCCAGAAACTAGATTAAGGCGCGCATAAAGCATAGTGCATGAATGCTGGTAACCTGAGACTTGGCAGACAATGCTGGCTCCCTTATTGCTCAGCTCTTAAATTGTAGTGCGGTTTCAATGCAAGTGCCGTTGACGTTAAATTATTGTCGCCATGCAACGTTAAACCGCCTGGGCTGGCACTGTACACGTGTGCACTAGGCTTAAGGCTTGTTAAGCTAAATGTAGGTCTATTATGGTCATTCGATGTGGAGCTACGAAATTTTTAGAGGTGATCGGATTAAATGTCGAAAGCAAAAGTTGAATGTCGATGACTGTCTGCATTCGTCTTTATAGTTAGCCATTAAGGAGACATGATATCAGGATTTATGGATTAGTGAACAATTAACAATTATTGTAGACAAGATTATTATACTTCTCGAATAAATAAATTAAACACAGGTAATAGACAGTATTGACAGATTTATCTGATGACGCTGCGCCAGTAAACTGACTTTAATTTCCGTCAGATTTCAGCTCGTAATAGAATCCGCCTATTCTCATTTATTTAGTGACAGGTGTTTTAGCACGCCTCGAACCCATTAAGTATGGCAATAAAGTGTTAATTTAATAACAGTGCATAACTAGTGTTGTCACTAACTGTCGTAAAACAAGCTATTACAGCCGCGGCCATCGCGGGAGCAACCTGTTTCGCTCTCTTAACATTATAACTTGAATAGAGTGATTATATCAAATATATGGAGACACAGATAGTGAGAATACTTGAGGAATATTAGAAACGACATTTGGCGATTATTTTTCTGCATTTCGGAAGGTTTGGAAACTTTCGCTAATTTAGATTTCTTCTTTTATTTTTTAATGACTATCTTTGTAAGTCGCAATATCTTCTTATTCGTAACTGTAATCTATTCTTTGTTTTTTTTGTTACAGGTAATCGCTGGACGTACTGCCGGTTTATTCTGACAATATCTCACTGTGTAAACCTAGATGGAGTGAGCGTGAATTGAACTGTCTTTCTATCTTGTGTGTTTGGATTGACAGCTCACTTTATGTTCACTTCACCTAAGTTTACATAGTGAGATCTTTACAGAGGAAATCGCTGGATGTACTGATTTGATTTAGAATACTTATTCACTGGTAGAAAGCAACACTGTTGCTGATATCCAGTGATCGGATAATCGGTCGCTTTTATACCTTAACTTCTTCCGATGAAATAATAATATGGACATTCCTTTCTGAATAAATAAGTGATCCCGGGTCCCCGGGATTGAACAATTTTGTCAAAACAACTACCTATACCAAATTTAATGAAAAAACTTTCACTGTAAATTAAAAGTTCATTACAATCGGCTTATTAAATTTAAAAAAAATACAATGATAGTTCACGAGTTCTAACTATATTTTGTATGCGGACATTTTTAGCAATCTCAAGAATTTTGAACGATTCCGGGATCTGGGATTCTGAAAAGCATGTCCGTATTATACTTTCGTGGGAATTAAAGGTTTAGGTATATTAGCGCGCCCGATTATCCGATCACTGCTGATATAATAAGCAAAAACTAGCTTAAAAAAGAACGGTAACTGTGGTATAGGCCACGGGAACAAAGCTACCTAGTAGCTACCTGGCACATCAACTACGTCACACAGGAGTAATTCAAGAATGAGTAATAGTGTCCCTAATTATATTAAATTTATTTCATGACACCCACACACGAAACATTTCGTCGACTATAATTCTAGCATAATATATCTCTCAAGCTATATTTGTATAGTATCGTACGAAATTATTATTGGCCCGGGGGAGCTGTTAACTAGTCTGGTACCGACTATCAGTAAGTGATGAAAATGCCTCAGGCAAGTAACGGACACGTAGCACTATTTGCCTCATTCATATTATCACAATTATGTCCATTTCATTGGCACATTTAATTGGATTAAAAAATAGCCCAAGTCCAAGATCAAAGGTCTGTACAATTACTGACGGAACTGTGCCAGATATTCGTACATTATCGTAGTATTTTGGCATCATATGATTTTAGTTTGGTAATGGTGTATCATTTTGGTCGACGCCCGAGCAAGTGCATGCGTACGTACTTATTATATTACGTCGATAATAACCACTGTTCTCTGCCGGTGATCTTCCATTTATTATAGAAACAACAACCTTATTCCAAAGTACTAGAGTCTGTAATACTCTCGTTGTCTGTAAAAGAAACATTGTCTCTATCAAAACTTAATACGCGATCGTGGATCGTCCATACATTTGCATGTTACATTCGACTGTTATTATGTGTTATTGTGGAAATCAAAGTTAATAACACTTTCTAATTTCATTTCATATGTTTATAATTTGACTATTATACATATGCGTCAGTTTTGTAATGTCGAAGAATCTTCTTTGTACAAATGTTTACACACTTTGTTAACTGTAAATACAGTGTTTTGGTCACAACACAAATTAATTGGAAAACTGGGTTCAAATGGGTCACCTTGCGTCCATTAAACCTTATTTATTTCTTGTTATGTCCTTTGAAACATTAATACTCCAGACCAAGACAAAACATCGCTATTAATTTCTCTCAAGCGATCCGATAAAATGCCCTCCAGATAAAATCTTATCTTACGATTCCAATACAATTAGCTAGAAGCAAAATCTACTAATTGTTGCAACCTCTTCGGTAACACGAGAGCCTATTCCAAAGATAGACCGAACAATCAAATTATCGAATGGAACGGCCGCAAAACGAATTAAACAATCGATTTAATCGTTCACTTAATTACGTAATTAATGTCAGAACGCACGGCCTGCCCACAGAGCCTGTTTAATGCCCCTGCATACGTACCGCACTGTAGCACAACCAGGACCGAAACATGAAGTAATGGATACAGTACGGTTTTTTAATGATCGAAATCGGAATCGGATTCGGTACTGGCGAAACAGGGACCACTTTTTTTTTTAAATGAACGAACTTACTGTTCGAATTCTTTATTTAAGTTTCTTGGAGTCGTTCGTCGTTTGTTATGATGAAGAATTAACATTTGATGAGGGTAAAAGGAACTAACTACATATAAAGAGGTTAGAATGTTACTACTATTTTATTTATGCGAAAGTTTTGAGGGATGGATGTTTGTTACCCAATCACGCCAGAACGGGTAAACGGATCTGGATGTGAATTTGCCCCTGAGATAGATTAGAGTATAGAATAGCACATAGCTGTATTTTAATTCCGGCAGTATGTTCCCTTATAAATATTTTTTGATATTCACGCGGGCGAAGCTGTTGTTTGCACTAGCAGAAGCTATAGTTACAATTTCGCAAAAAACTTGTACAGTGGAACTTAATCGGTGAAATTCGAAATTAGTCATAAATTCACGCCAACTAAAACCTTAAAATAAATTAAATTTAATACAAACAAAATCCGTCATAAATCTTCGACACCAGTTACTAAAATTTATGTTTAAATTATAATTGCAAACCCAGTGTTTTAAGTGCGAGAGACAGCCCTACAATTAACTTTGGGGCTAATTGCTCGTCAGTAGATCATACATCAAAAAATGTACCGTAAGCTTTTCTTAATTACATTACGGGTACAAGTCACGTTTCAAATGGAACGCAATGTGTAAATTGAGACAAAAAACGCAACAAATTGTACCGAAAGTAATAATTTTAATTAATCGAGGAACAAGGGAACATCCCTAGTTTCGGGTCCAGACTGAAAATGTAGTTACAAATTAAGGTGGAAGTTTCAATTACCGTCTTGTGCAACTATTGTCTCGGCTGCACAAACAGCAACATAGAGGTTGTATACATTCTAGTAATTAAGATCGAACCTTTCACTCCAATAAAGGTTTGGAGCGTAAAACGTTCAGGTCCTTCGACCAAACGGCGTCGTAACTCTCGCAATTAAGTCGAATTAAAAATAAAGTCGAAAAGAGTCCGAACAGTACAGCTGTTGATTAAACGCCATTTCGCGGGTCCCCATCAATAACAACACTTTAATGAAACACTTTTATTCGCGCTTGAATGGCTGGGACGCTAGTCTCGGCTTTTAATTTGCTTTTTTATTTCTTTTTTTATATTATTTTTTTTCTTAATAGAGTTGACAGTGTGCGCCCGGTTCGGCTACTGCTACTAAATAAAGGGCGAAACAAAGGACTTGAGCGGTCCTGTGTTGCATAATAACGACAAAATTGTTTTCTTTTATTCATAAATGATATCTGCTGCCTTTAGAATGTAAAGCATAATGGTTTGTTATAACAGTACTCGTGAAGAAAGAAAAATGCATTGTGCGGTTGTGTTTTATAAAAATGTTGGTACACCGGCAACTGATCTTTTAATTTAGTAACTTGAAACAGTGACTCGAATTTAGTTTAGTTTAGTTTAGTTAGTGGCTAAAGAATAACACAAGCACAGGTCGAGCAACTTCAAGGTTAAGCAACGCTTGCCGAGGTCGGTCTGTGGATGGGTGACCATCTTAACATACCGAGACTCCTTCGCGCCTCAGAAAACCCCGTTAAGCCGTTGGTCCCGGCTGTCATTTGTAGATGTTTGGCAGTCGTTACGGATTGTCAGAAGTCAGAAAATCTGACACCAGTTTTGACAAGAAGTGTTACCTACTTAGTTAATGGGTTGTGGAGGACTGGTAGGCAGCCGCTCCACGTAAATTACTGGTATTCACCTAAATCCGGTTTGACTGGAAGCCGAACCCAATATAATTGGGAAAAGGCTAGGCAGATGATGAAAGAGTGACTTGAATTTAGGTTCTTTTATGTACCTAACAGATGTTACGCCGTAAGATAACTTTAACCAATTAAAAACGTGCCATTAATTAAAGTTTCTAATCGTACTTTTCATCGAGCAATGAAATTATCATAAAAAGTATATTACAGTACAATTCTAATTCTGATTGCATTATGTTATCTTCATGCTTTGATAACGTTACAATTTATGTATTATTTTAGGCGAAGCTGCTATAGTTAGTAGGAAATACGAATAATTAATGAATTACATTACCAAATAACAATAAAATGAGTTTTAATGAGGTGTAATTTGTTGTTATTTACATATCAGTTATGAGGCCAGAAAGGGTGGACACGCAAACAGTAATGGGACTTCGTTTCCTGTGTCAAAATATCCTACTTTCAATCTTACACCAAAAAACATAAGGTGTGAAATCGCGTGTGACTCTATCGGACTAATTTGACCACTACCAACGATTAATACTGAATATTCTGTTTAAATTAAATTAACGTTGAAACGACAATTAATTTATGGTAAGTGCAACTGAAGGGTATTGGCGAATACCTATACATCTGGGTCCAAACATGGTGCGTCCCATATCGAAATTTCCGGCATTATTTTATTAGTATTGGAAGAGATAAAAGTTTCTTCAATACACGTTTTTCGATAACCAGCTAATCGAATAAAATTCGAGTCTCAATTTACTGTGGGAAAGAGAGGTATTGATGAGTTCTATAATCTCTTGTTTTGTGTGAAGTTTATTAATGTGAAGTAATTTCCCGCGGTTGGTGTGGAATTTTACTGTGCATCGCAGTTTTACCATCACTAGTGTGCTATTCACAAGCGTAAAATTTAATTTTAAGCATAAAATGAAATTTTATTTATTTTGTTAATAGGTTAAAACTAGACGAGCGAAACAAACTCATGATCATGAAGTTAGGCTTTTTTAATGCCCATACAATTCATGTATTTGTCAGATTTTAATGAGAACCATGCAGGTTAATATCTGAGGTGATCTTTTGAAGAAAGTGCTCCACAGATTTGAATGAACTTGCTTAAGTCTCCTCCAACGACATCCGTTTTGAACCAAAATTAGCTTAAAGCTTTATCAAAATTAGCACAAAAAGAGATGGCAGGTTTTCTAACTGAAGTAACGGTAGGAGGGGTTCAAGTCGGCGTGTGGTCGAAGATCAATTACCTGGGGCTCGTTCTCGACAGCCGGTCGAACTTCCGACGTTTGGCTCCCAGACTAGAGCAGACGGGGCTGCCTTTAAGCGGCTCCTGCCCAATCTAGGGGGTCCAAATGCCTCCTGCCGGAGGCTCTACGCAGGGATCGTGCGGTCCATGGCCCTTTATGGAGCCCCAATGTGGGCGCTCACATTGAAGGGGCGACCAGCCGGCCAACTCAATTCGTCCCAAAGGGTCACGGCAATCCGGCTGGCCCTGGGAAACCGCACGGTCTCCGGCGAGGCGGCGAGCCTCCTTGCCGGATTACCGTCATGAGATCTGGAGGCGAGAGCCCTCGCGCACGTCTACGCGTGACGCGGGGAGGCGCTTCGCCGGGGCAAAACTCCGCTGCCGCAGTAAATTGCAGCGCGGCGGACGGAGCTCCGTCAGGATACCATGGCGGTATGGAGACAGTGACTATCGCGACCCAGCGCTGGGCACGCAACTATCGCGGCGGTAAGGCCCCTCTTTGAGAAGTGGCTGGAGAGGCGCCACGGCGTCCTCACCTTCCGCCTGACGCAGGTACTTACCGGACACGGCTATTTCGGGATGTACCTTTTTCGGATTAAGCGGGAGGACACGCCCGGGTGTCAGCACTATTATGATCGTCCGGAGGACACGGTGGAGCATACGGTGGAGGTCTGCCCTGCTTGGGGGGAGCACCGCCGCGTGCTCGTCGAGGCGATCGGTAGCGGCGACCTCTCGCGTCTGGCCCTGTTTGAATCCATGGTCCGGAGCGAGGAGGCTTGGGAAGCGGTCACCTCCTTCTGCAAAGCAGTAATGCTAGCAAAGGAGAAGGCGGGCCGCGCGAGGGACAAACAAGGCCTTCGCCAACCGCCGCTACAGAAGAAGGCGAGCGTTGGGTCGCTCGCTGTCCGATCACCACCAGACCCGGGTCGATGTCGCGTTGTGTTTCACGCGCGCCCTGAAAGAGATGTCAGCATAGAAGACAGGGCCCGCTAGGGCCAGAGCCTGCCATGGTTCCAGAATTGGTTCGAAAGAGTCACCGCGGCCCTGCAACGCAAGAACGCAAAGGGCTTTAGAAGGAACACGGATGGGTTTTAGCCAGTAAGAGTCTGACACGCCCTTCCACTCCACCCAGAGCGGAAGAAGTCATTTGATGATTTCCCATCATTAAAAAAAAGGTCTTCTAACTGGAAACCAGGACTATAGCGAGGAAGTTAGTTCTTTTCACGTAATCATTTTATGGGTGTTATGTATGAGTTACGTGTGCGAGAGACGCGACGACGTTGCAACCAGACATTATTTATGTGTTTCTAGCTTTCAGTTTGAAAGTGTATGGATGTGACAATGATAATAATGTTTATGGTTATTCACATAAATATGTACATTTCCTTTAACAAGTAGAGTGCTTAAACTAACCTTAAAGTACACAAAATTATTAGCATCTGGGGCCGGACTAGGCATAACCTGTATTCCAGCCCTCAACGCCGAAAATACTTAATTTGTAACTCAGGGGGGAGTTACAAATTAAGTATTTTTATATTATGATGTTAAATGAATGTACGTTACTTTTACAATTTCATAAAAAAAAAATTGAAAAAAAGATTTAAATAATTAAAACGGTATCATTATATGTGTCACATCACAATATCTATCATAGTTTTAGTTGCAATATCATAAAGGTATGCAATGCAGTGAAACAGCCTCAGAAAATTCGTTTACTGATAATAAGCTATCGTCATCATAATTTCTAAAGACGTCCACACTGTTAGTCATATTTATGCTTCCCTCACGTGTCACCACGTTGACCACCGGTCTTGTGCGTTTCGCATCCAGCAGTTTCCCGCGGTCATGACCATGTCATCAGACCAACTTATGGGAGGACTTCCAACGCTGCGTATTTTGGTACGCAGTCGCCACTCTAGAATCATTCGATCCCATCGACCTTCGTTATTTTTAACCGACTTCAAAAAAAGGAGGAGATTCTCAATTCGGTTGTTTTTTTTAATGTTTTTCACGTCATAACTCCGTCATTTATGAACCGATTTGAAAAAATATTTTTTTATGTAAAAAGATATACTTTCCGATTGGACCCATTGAAATTTCATCAAAATCGGTGTCAGTAGTTTATTTTTAAATCAAAATAGCTGAAAAAAAAATTGTCCTCCAAGTAATCGAAATTGCGTATTTTGCTTTCCTGTGACTTTCCAGTGCAGGCAACTTGTTTTTTTTATACTTTGTAGTGTTTTTTTTTATTTTGAAGTCCAATCGACTTCGAAATAAAAAAAAATGAAAAAAGATACAACCGAATTGACAACTTCCTCCTTTTTTTGAAGTCGGTTTAAACAATTTTTTAGTAAGTTATACGAAGACTATGGGAGCGAAACCTCGTTAAAATACTAGTGTTCTATGAATCTCTTTTAATTTTATTGCCAATCACGGGTACCTACTCCTTCAAGACGAACAGCTGTTAGGGATCAGCCCTCATCATTATAGTTGTAAAAGACTGGAGTCTAGACGATATCACGTTGCACTGCACGAAGTTACTGTTATCTAGCTAGATGAACTAAAGCTGCAGGTGACATCGTGCAGTCTTTTATATTGTGGAAATGCTTGCGTTTGACCACTATCTCACCTGATAGGAAGCGATGATGTGGTCGACGATGGAGCACGCTTGCCTAAAAGTAATCTACTCACTCGTGACTTCAATACCCCAGGTTGTAGCTATCAAGAAACACAGACTCCGGTAGGTAATTTCACTCCTTAGGCGTAGACAATGAAAATCAAAACTAGCAATAAGGAAGCCACCGTCCCGTTGACCGTCACCAGTGTCAAAATTTCTCAGTAACAAAATTAATCAAAATCAGTTCATTAAATTAGATGTGGAATCGTAATAAACAAACAAACTCATTTTCGCATTTATACTATTAATATTTAGGATTTCTTCTGTGGCTGATGTGTCCATTCCAATTTAATTTAAATTGACTACAGTCAAATACCCACTAAATAAAGCCACGTATCCACTAGGCAACATTTGACGCGCGACATGATGCACAACATGTTGCTCATCATGTTGAACGGCACCTTCTATCATTTAATCGAAAGTGAAAAGTATCATTTCAAAGACTTTCGCTAAAGACCCAGTCGCGGATTCTAAACTACACAAGTCGTTTTTTTTTCTAAAGTGCCTCTTAAACAGCTAGCGTTTACGTTGAAACACTTTTCAGTGGTTTGCAATTGAAATAAAACTTTATGAGCACATTGCATAGATAATGTTGCTAGGTGAATCTGCTTTGTTTGTTCCGTGAAATGGCTGTAGGTATTTCTGCAGTTTTAAGAAGAGAAATTCAAAATTGTATTCGAGTGGCTTAATAATTTATTAAATAGGTACTTACTATTATTATAAATGCGATAGTTTGTACGGATGTTTGTTACTCAATCACGCCAAAACGGCTGAACGAATCTGGATGAAATTTGGCACAGAGATAGATTCTAGTCTGGAATAGCATTTAGGCTACTTTCCTGCCGAGAATAATTTTCGACATTCGAGTGTGCAGAGCCGCCAGCAGAAGCTAGTTGATCATAGCTGAAATAGTTAAGGTATTCTAAACTCTCTTACAAGTCAATGCAAAAAAAATGGGCACACAAAAAAGTTTTGTTTTCAAGTAGCGATTCGATTTATTTTAATGTGGTGTCAAAACTATGATTAATAATTAATTCTACGTTTTTTATCTACTAACGAGGTCTAAATCTTCCACTTGATTAATTTATAATCGCTATCGTAAAAGATGTATCTAATCAACTAGGATGGGAGTCTATAAATGTTAAATTGAATACAAAATGACGTCATATCGGGAGTGTTCAAGACCTTATTAATCAAAGACGCCTCAATTAGCATAAAGAGGAAAGAGCGATTGTTTTTTAAGTAAGCTGGTCAAGAATTGTTTCTTAAAATTTGAAAAAGTGTACAAGCACTATACCTATTATTTTTTAATGAAATGTTAGTTAATAACTTATTTTTTTTTAATTATTAATTATTTTAGCTGTTACGAGTCCATTCCACGTCTGCTAGGCATAGGTGACCGTCCCCAAGCTTCTCCAATCGACCGGTCCTGTACTTTTCTAATCAAGTGGGCTCATATGGTCCCCATTAAGTAATTTGTCTCCCAAAACCTTTCAGCGCCATAGAAAAACATAGTCAAATATTTGAAAAGAGATTATGAAAAACTGGTTGGAGTGGGAAAAGTGGACTGAAGACGAACGGGCGTTCACCTACTCGTCTCGTCTGACCATATTCAAAAAGCCATCTAAGACAATAATCTGCACTCGCTTAGGTATTGTTCTTCAAATCGTTCGAGCTTATGGTTGTCAGTTGAGTTTCGCGACAATTGACAAATGCTTGCATTTGTTAGGACAGGTCCACTCAATCTGTATGGTTCTTTCCTAAAAAAACTACCTCAGACATTGGCCTACATGGTTCTCATATGATTTGACCATTACATGTATACAATTGTATCCTTTAAAAGAGACTGACATCTGTGTTTGTTTCAGTGTTTCTTCTCAGGGAAGTCAGCTAGGAAACACTGGCCTCATCTAGTTTAAATCAACGAAAATTGATGTGTCAAAGTGTTATTTATAACCAATTTGCAAAATAAATATCATTTAACTCGCTATAACTACTGCCTTGAAAAGAACCGAAGACAATGGCCTGGAAGCTCGCCAGTGAACTTTTCAGGTCTTCAGGAGGAGCATCATCATCATATCAGCCAATTGCCGTACACTGCTGAACGTAAGCCTCCCCCAAAGATCGCCAACCGTCCCGGTTTTTGAGCGGAGAGGAGGAGCATGAACTTCAGCAATTAGAACACCAATAAGAAGCGAATGAAACACATTTCACTGATGCTTCACTTAACAATAAAATAGATGACGTTGTAAAATAATATAACAAGTAAATCCTTATATCACAGCTCTGTGAAACGATTTTTAATGATGATCAGAACGTTCCAAATTAGGGATGCCGATTCAATCTTTGATTGATGTTCTATTATACGAGTAATATCATTCTCCTTGTAAGTTTTTATACCTGCAATAATTGGATCATAAATTACAAACACTACCAATATTTTTTCCTAGAATTTATTTTACTTGATATTGGCTTAAAATTGATAGTGGAATTCGAGAAGAAAATTGTAATAATCTGTTTTAGAAATAAAATATTTTGCCTACCTAGTTATTTTAAGTTATGTTTTATAATTGAGTATTCATCGTTTATTGTTAGCTTTCAGTAGCCAATAACCGTCTCCATGGTCTCATCTATCCTCTGTACCAAAATTCATCAAAATCGGTTTGGCGATTTAGGCGTGATAGCGTAACAAACAAACATACATTAGCATTTATAATAATAAATATTTAGCTCACGGCAGCATATGTGTCAATTTACGCACCGTTACACAAAAATAGCCTACCAATTTGGTAATTTATATCCACTTTGCAAAGGCAGACAAAAAATGTTCGTCACTTCGGTGTCGCGTTTGTCGCGTTGCCTGTCGTTGGGAGCTTTACCGAGAACTTTTGAAATTTGGAGAGCATTTCAGTCATGCATTATTTGATATCTAAATAAATAACATCACTTAAAAAGAAGTACATACTTAACCATAATTTAACTAGATCACTATAACATAACCTTATTACCTAAGCTGCTATTTTTTAAACATTATCCGTTCGAAACGACGCCGCAGCCCATAACTAGTTTACACGTATAATCCATTCCGCCTACACGTCCATAAAGAACTATTTTAATAACACTATAACAAGCTTGTAAAATACCTCGTTTTATATAACAAGAAGTTTATAAAAAGCTAGGTTCACACTTAATTATAGAAACCCAATACATGTACAAATACTCGAATATTTATTTGGAAAACAGGGCTTTGATCTGTCAATATTGACGTGAAATATGTAGTTCAAAAGGTTTTTGAATCGGTAAAATTACATTTCCGATATCGGATACAAATGTTTTTGAGGATTCCGTACGTTCGTACCTATGTAAAAACGGAATCCTCATAGTATTACTCATGTCTCGGTCTATCTGTCCCTCTCTGGATGAAAAGTGATTTGTTTGGAACTTTTTAATAGTTTTTAGCGGTCGGGGCTTTTATTTATTTATTTACCAACTATGGATGACTTACAGCCAAACGGAATAAAAATAGCATGTGAGACTGACAGTCAATTCAAAGTCATCATTACTAAAAAACAGATTGGAAAGAAAGAGTTTGAAAAACACAACACAGCTACCAAAAAAGAACAGAAAGAATATTAAAACATTCAACCTTAAACTCAATTCACATGTCATAAATTCAATACAGGAATAGAAACCCGAACAACCAAAAACGTAACTGATAGTATTATATCTTAATCTTTTTACTTTTAGTTTATTATCCAGTTCATCCTAAGGTTTTCTTGTAGATGTCACTATCAGTGTGGGTTATTCTGTACTCCATAGTTTTACCTAAGTGTCAAGGCGGTAGTAACTTTTAACAGTGTAACATCAAAATAAAGATTATTCCCGCTTAGATGCTTCCATTATAGTTTAGCTCAAGTTATAGTGAAGAAGTGCTAGCTGCAACATAGTGTCAGTGAGTCATCTGTCAGTGTTTATGACTGACAAATGTTTCAGTATATCAGTTTAATGCATGTATTGATGTCATATAAACTTTTATACGACAACTTAGGGGCACATCAGTAGATGAAGTTCCTAGTAGTTTAAGTGAAACATAAAGCGGGAGACTCACTTGGTTCCGTTCCGGTTTTATTTTTTTGACGTGACAGTGTCTAATAATTCGATGAACGCCGGCTGCACGCACGAAAAAGGATGACTCATTGTAACGTTACGATCATTTCATCAATGTTTTGTTATGACGTTGTCACGTTAAACTATCGTCCGTAAACCGACTTTACAGACAACCAATTTTTTAATCGACCGTCTTGTCCCACTGGTGGGCAAAAGTCTCCCCCACAGCCTTCCACACTACGCGGTGTATTGCCTTCACCTACCAATCCATCATGAACGCCTCTAAATAAATTGTCACGCCACCGTTTCCCAGGCCTTCTTCGAGAACGACTTAGGTACATGTAAAACATATACCTATAAAATGTTTTCAAGTGACAATGACCGGTACAATGACAAAAACAAATAAAACTCCTCATTAAATTAGACCGTGTGTATTTTAAATACCCCTTCATTAGTAAATTTATCTTTACGACTTCCTTTTTCTACACACATAGGCCTAAAATGGCGAACCTTGAGACGCTTAAAAGTTAACTATATTAATTAAACGAATTTTCCGAAATCTGTGAGAATACGTCGGAAAACTATGTGAAATGAGCCTTAAAGAATGTTAAAAGACAGATATTATAAATAAAAGTCACAAATTTAAGCAAATACATTAGATAGAATTTTAATTCTTCGCCCTAAAGAAACTCTAAACCTCAGCTAAATTGAACGTACTAGTACGTAATTCATTATACAAGAACGGTATGAATTTTGTACATGTGGAGCATTACTACAGGGAAGAACCGCAGAAGTAGTGAGAATTTATTGTTATGAAACATAAAATGAGGTCCCGTTTAAATGCCTTCATATTGTTTCATAGAATTTTGTAAGATTACATTATTTTCAATGTTTTTTACAGTATTAGAGCAAATGTACTCAGAAGACTATCAGTGCCTTGTGGAGATAATAAGGAGCATATCTCGAGAAAATTTAGAGGGAGACTAAAGAAGCGATGAATAGATTTTGTGAAATAGGACTTCTCTAGAATGGATGTGACTGTTGAGATAACGGTACATAGAGGAATGGAAGTTACGCCGGTCCCAAATAAGTGGTATCAGTATTTGAGTATGTAGTTCTGGATTTAGATGAAATATGCCTCGTTGCTCTGTAGATGGCTGGCCAGCTCCAACTAAACTCAGAAGACAGCAGGGAGGTATGACTTTACACCATAAGGTGGTATTCTTTGATGCTGCATAAGGATGAGAACATTGTACTTGTGGAACTATCTAAATAGATAACAAGTTTAGTCATCATCATATCATCCGAAAGACGTCCACTGCTGGACATAGGTCTCCCCCTAGTGTCGCCTATGCGTCTCGCATCCAACGGCTACCCGCGACCCTCACCAGTCCACCTTGTGGGAGGCCACGCCAACGCTGCGTCTTCCGGTACGCGGTCGCCACTCCAGAACTTTTCGGCCCCATCGACCATCTGTTCTGCGAGCAATGGCCTTGCCCTCTGCCACTTCAGTTTGGCGATCCTTCGGGCTATGTCGGTTACCTTGGTTCTCTTGCTTCAAGTTTAGTCACATAGGTATATTTTTTTTTTCACCAGTTCATAAGTACCGGTCTATGTATGAATGTTGCCTATCCAAATGAAATGAACTTTAAAAGAGACTTTGACCTCTGAGTTTCTTTCGGTGTTTCTTCTCAGGGTAGACACTAGTTGTCCACCCTGAGAAGAAACACCGGCCTCATCTAGCTTAAAATGACCAAAAAAGATTGACGTGTAAAAGTGTTATGTTTAACCTACTTGCAAAATAAATAGGTATCATTTAAACATTAGTCTATTTATTCATTTTAATTCAATTTATTTGTGAAATGAACTATTTTTCGGAATTTTTCAAATGCTTAGAAATCATCATAAATAGTTATAATAAAGGAATAGGCACGGTATGTTGAGAATATTCAAGATTGCAAATAACTCATTCGAAACGATACCCTGCCCTAAGAAATACAAATGAGATAATTACGAGAGATGTATATTTCAAGAACTCATAGTATACAATGCACGTAGAAGATTACCTTCACCATAATAATTCTAACAAGGTACAGTACTTTCTCTTAATTGCCTTTTCATACATACATGTTATGGCGGGTTCACACGGGTTGGTTTTAGCCGTGCGGGTAGTCGCTTGCCAAATCGCACAGCTATACAAAGCCACATAGCTGTGATGGTAACCCAGTTGACTGAATTACAAGCACCACCTACTCAAAGTGACATTTTATGTATAAGTGATTTGTCGAAGCGTCTAGTCCAAAATGTATAGCGTTGACAAATGCGACTAAAGTGTTTTGACTTTTGGCAATCTGTAGTACCCGAAGTAATATTATTAAAAAAAAATACTAAACCCACGCTTAGCACTATCACTTGCTACGACCAATAACTCGGTCTAATTTAACCACACACCGCAAGCGGTCAGAAGAAGTACGGCAAAAGTTGAAATCTGCACAAATTTTGCATTGGTGTCCAAACGATTTTTTATATGGTCTATTTTTACCATGCGGCTTAGTCAAGCAAAATCAACCCGTGTGAACCTACATTATGGAAAACTTGAGGTGCTGGGATAAAATTAAGTTCTTAATATAATCGTCTAAACGCGCCTATTTTGTTACGCGAGAATTATATTTTGAGGCGTTCTGTTTGTGAACTTTAATTTGTGTTGCGTAGCTATGTAAAGGGTCTATTACTCTAGTAATGTTTTAAGTGGCTGCTTTAGTTGTGCGTGGTTCTTAATTTGTTTGGTAATCATTCTTAATATTCTGAAGAAGTTTATGAAAATTTTAACAGCTGGTCTTGTTTTTTTCTCTTTGTGATAAACGGTTTTCAAGATGTGACCTATTTTCCCCAAACTTTATAGATTCAATATTTTTGTTTGTTTCTCTAAATTCTTTATACCTACTGCTAGATGACACAATGATTGTAACACTTTTTTTTTTCTAAATTTAATAGTTCAATTTGTTGCAATAGAAGCAAAAACCAAAAAAAAAAACATTTTTTTTTCGAGTTTTTGCAATGCAATTGATTTTTTTAAACAAATATGAAATAAAAGTCGGCATTTGAGTTATTCTTCTATGTAAGTAAGTATCCGTTCAAAAGTTTATACGACCATAAAGCACTAAAACGAATCTCTATAAATTATTATGGACAGTTATAAAAAAAAATACACAGCTTCATAATCTCGCAAAAAAACTTCGATAAACGAAAGATAAAAATGACGATAAAATATTCACACTTAAACCATACAGTTTATAGCATGTCAATAAATAATTATGAATATCGCCAGATAATAATTACTATAGAAATTCGGCAAAGAATAAAAGAAGACAATAAAATATATAAACTTAACATAGATGTGCAAATGTAATATGAAAAAATAAAATAGTGATGCGATTCGGACACTCTTTTACCAGTCGACACTTGATTGTTTGCTGAAACAATTGAACAGAAGTACTACTCTATCGAAAGTTGATTACTTTTCCAATCAATAGAAGAGGCTGTGAAGCTGTTAAGTTTTCGGGTCAAACTGACTGAGTTTTGTTTTATTGTATTAATTGATATTTTTGAAGAGAAACTTCTTTATCGGCGTTGGAAAAAAAAAATACCGTCACATTTCTCGGTTACGCGTCACATTTTTCGGTTACGCGTCATCTTTTTCTTGTCCCTACCATGGTTGATTCGAAGAGTACTTTCTCCAGCGGAGCAGGGATAGCATGCCGTTTAAGCGGACTTACTCCCACCACTAGACTTGACCGTTTTTTGTATTAGAGATAGTTATTGTTGTTGTTGTTGTGTGTTTTTGTTGTTTGTTTTGTTTTTACAAAGTAAAAATGAAAAAATCAATGAATGAATTGAGATCATTTTTCGAAAAATAAGGTCATGAAGAAGTTTCACTTCTTACGTGTGTACACTAGTACACGCACACATTTTTATTTATAAAATGATCAACATAACGATGGTAGCCGAAAACATAGTCAATTATGTGTCTATGATATTAATGATTCATGTCATCGATAATAATATGAATGTGAACTGTTGTTATGATTTTTTTTACATTTCTATAGATATTGTAATACTTATGTATAACTCGCTTCAGCCAGCGGTTTGAATGTCTGAAATCATCCCAAAAGTTCATACTCCCGGCATAAATATAAAGTGGCTTTTGTGCTATTCCAGACTATAATCTATTTTGTGCCAAATTTCATCCAGATCCGAACATCCGTTCTGACGTGATTGAGTAACAAAGCATTAAAAAAAAATAAGTTGGATAATTTATTTTCTTGAAAACCAGATACGACACCCATATTTTACTTCCCAGCATACAGAAATTGATATAATAGAAAACATATTACTCGACTATACTGATCACTTATCGAGTAACGTTATTCGAGTAGCATCAATTACTCGAGTCACTATTTTAATCGTATCTTTAATATCGAATATAAAATATCGAATTACAGTAAGGTTGTTTTAAGTAATCGAGAGCTAGAACGATTCGGTGAAACGAGTTCAACCACAGAACTGGTTCTATCGAAACATTTCTCGTATGTTTGTTTGTAAATATTGAATGTCGTAATAAATTGTATTGTGCGAGTAATAAAAATATAATTGGTAGACTAAATCACGGAGGGCAGACTATTTAAATGTGAGTCATATATCGTCAAATTAACGATAGTTGGAAAACGATTTTGTTTTTTTAATTAATGTAGATTGTGTCAACATTATTCCAGTTTTGTTATAAATGTAAGCTCCATACATTTTTTTTACAGGATGTGATAAAAATGGTTTGCAGATTACTATCGAAAGGAAGTAGCAATTTTTGAGACACTTCAATCGTTAATACAGAATGAACGAGCAATTTATTCTCTGATTTCCATTTATTGAAGGCCTCTAAATCCGCCAAAATTACAGTACCACATTTGACTAAGCCTGTTTCCAATGAATCTCTGTCTTACGTCACTGAAGTAAATGTAGAGATTACAATGTCTAAAGAGAGGATATCAGATTTACTAGGAAAATGACATCTAAAGCCATGTGGTTTGACATAAGATTATGTCAAAGGAACCACGGTGGTTCTGTGTAACTGCATAGGCATAGGTGTAACTGCACTGCGTCGCATCCTTAGAATATCTGCACATAGTAAGTGTGTGGCAGACCTAACAAGATGTCTTCGGTATACCTTTGCTCTGTTGCATAAACATAACACATCGCCTGGATTCCTCAAAACAATTGTTGGAGATGTAGTTTGAAGAAACATTTCGCCAGTAATTAGGAAAAAACTAGGATGACACTTGAGGAATATGTGATTGAACTCTGATACACAAAAAAAAATCACTAGGGTATAATTTCACAGGAAAGTCATTGTACAAAAACAGAATCTCACGAACGTCTATTACGGATAACAGATCTTCTAAATTAACAGTTCGAGTCTTGGAGTAGATTAACATGAATGTGTTTTAAGCTCTGTAATTCAAAGTAACATCTTAACACAAATGATGTATATGTGTACGCCCATAGATGAAGATGGTAATTATCGTCTGGCTTCACTAATATGATAATCTTTAAATGTTCTATTTGATGAGTTCATTGCAACGAGAGCCGAGGTACCTATTCTTTCAGGACATTAAGTAATTTCTTTTAATTTTTGGTAGTTAGTCATTTTGAAATCGCGTTGAATGTTGCTGCATGTAACGTTTAGTCTAGAATTTACAGTATGTCGAAATTTATATGGCTACACAAATTATAAATTCAGAATATTCTCGTTTATAACTTTGCATTATAAATATACATTTGATGTATTGCTATTTTTAAAACACATACGCATGGAGTTTAAATTAGTTCTACAAAATTGAAGTACAGTCAACAAAGCTATTTGGTACGCAGGCAGCTAATTTGCAACTACTTTTAAACAATGTTGTAAGTGTGCTAAGAAGACAATTATTAAACACCACACTCGTAAGTATGTCATAAGCTTAAAAAGTCATAATGCACACACGAGAAATAAATATAATTGGCAGTGCAGTGGAAAAATTAATATTTTTGCCTGTGTACCAAATAGCTTTGTAGACAGTGTACATGAGGCAACGCTCATCGCAACGCTTGCCGAGATCGGTCTGTGGATGGGTGACCACTGACCGTGCTTCCGAAAGCACGTTAAACTGTTGGTTTCGGCTGTCATTAGTAGATCTTATAGATCGTCAGAAGCCTGAAGAAAACTGACAACAGTCTTGCCAAGAAGTTTAATAGCGTGTAACCTAGTTACTGCTGGTGTTCAGTTGAATCCGGTTTGACTGGAACCCGACCCCAATATAAATGACAACCGGAGTCTTAGGGTGTCACCTCGCAAAAAAAAATTACCCCCTTATCTCTCAAAATACAGTGCCATGTCGTGAATCCTGGGTGAGCGTGTAACCTAGTTACTGCTGGTATTCATCTGAATCTGGTTTGACTGGAAGCCGAACCCAATATAAATGACAAGCGGAGTTTTAGGCCGTCTACCTCGCAAAAAAGAAAAATACCATCTTATCTCTCAAAATACAGTGCTGTGTGATGAATCCTGGGTGAGCGTGTAACCTAGTTACTGCTGGTATTCATCTGAATCAGGTTTGACTGGAAGCCGACCCTAATATAAACGACAAGCGGAGTTTTAGGGCGTGTAGATCGCAAAAAAAATCCTCTTATCTCTCAAAATACAGTGCCATGTGGTGAATCCTGGGTGAACGTGTAACCTAGTTATTGCTGGTATTCAGCTGAATCCGGTTTGACTGGAAGCCGACTTGAGGTTACACGCTATTAAACTAATAAGAATAAGGCTAGGCAGACGATGATGGTGAGAAACTATATTTTCGTTCATATCTTCCACTGTTAATAATTTAGGTCCGTTGGTAGTGATTGTAAGTAACAATCGCTAAGAAAGCAATTTTCTTAGCGATTGTTATGATGACCATCCACTTGAAATCATCACTTTCCTCCTCTTGTTCCATTTTACTTGGAGTCTCTTTCTATTAAACTCACAATACCATACGCTGCCTGTATGCAAAGCAAAAGTTTTCATGAGAGGCAATTCTCTAAGCAATGTTGCGAGTGCGACAAACAAGTTTGCATTTCTATATTAAATTATAATAATAATAAATAATAATAAAAACGTTTTATTGTACGTACGTGTTAGACATATAGGTTGACAGGTAGCTTAGCAAAAAGTTGTAATTTGTGGGAGATCTGGAGTCTAAACTAAGCCTGGGCCTCTATTTTAGAGCTCCAGGCCCCCCATTACATCATCAGTTGACGTGAAAATAATGAGAATTGGTGATGGTGTGTTATATAATTGAATCTTTGATGCTCATTCAAGATAGAGAATCACCTTATAAGATAATCGAATCTACCCTAAGTTAATCTACTTAATCGTATCGATTCCATTCACATTGAAACAACCAAAGGCTGACTTTGAAAAGAGGTCTGGTACACTAGACATTCGAATTATTGATATAAAATGACTAAGTTGCATAATTATATAACAGAGGGCCTTTTTTTTTTTTAGGTACCTATTGGAAATCATCAATAGACTTCTTCCGCTCTGGGTGGAGCGGAAGGGCGTGTCAGACTCTTACTGACTAAAACCCATCCGTGTTACCGATACCATCCCAGATACCGTCTCGCGAAGCTCCATCATAAAAATGGCTCCGCGGCGGAGCGTTTCGCGTTCGTTTTCAAAACTGCGTGCGTCAGTTAGCAATTCGAAGGAATCTCATGTTTTGTTCTGCATTTGAAGTGACTCAATATCTATCTGGAAATTTATTAGGTATGGTCTACGGTTCCATCATAATCATTTGCAGGGTAAGTCATCACAGTGGACTATTCATCTCTTGACACTTAACATGTTTAATAATAATAACAGAGGGCCTAGTACGAATGTTTTGACGTATAGTAACGTTATAGTATCTTTAACGTTAGTTAATTTTAAGTATTAAAACTATAAACTCATAGTATTTTGGTTTAATTTATGCGAAATACATAATTTGTATCTTACAAAAAATTGAAATCCAATTCAAATAAATATTATGTGCGAAACGTGTACTTATTGTAAAAATAATAAAATTTTACGTAACGTTATTATACGTCAAAAACATTTGTGCTAGGCCCTCTGGTACTTGGTAAGTTGTCTAACTTTAGATAGTCATGGGAGGTTTTCTTGGTGGAATACGCCAGTAATTACAGTGTTTGAATTATATCGCTGGCCGGTTGGGATGCGCGAACGCAGTAACAAGACAACATAATGATACGGCCGTCTTTTGTCTGGGTGTTTCGCCACCTGCCCAAACACTGCAAGTGTTGGAAAAAGTATCGATATTGAAATCGTTAGAATATTAATTATTTTATTGTACTATTTTTACGTGAGGAGCAACGCTTACCAAGGTTGTTAATTGATGGGTGACCATTTTAATATATCGAGTTCCCTCCGTGGCTCGGAAAGCAAGCAATATAGTTGAGAGAAGGTTAGGTAGATGATGACTATTTTACGTGACTTTACGATTTTCATTCATTGTGAAAAAATAGAAATGTCTGCATAATTCTCCTTTACATTAATTTTAAAATAAATTAAGCTTGAATGGCTTACGAAGTAAAAAATAAACGGCAAAATCCATTCTGTGTTTCTGACGTTTAATTAAGTTGTAGGACCACAGTTAGTCTAAATAAGCTCTTGACTAAATTAAATCGTGTTGAAAAAGTAATGGTCTAAAATGTTCATGTTAGTACTAAACATACTTATTAGGTACTACAGTTTCGCGAACTGCTAAATGCCAACGATAATAATTTAAAAATAGCAATTATTATTGTTCTAATCTAGTGGGCGGGACCGTCATGTAGATTGACCATTACGAACAATTCTTATCGTTTTTATATCATACTCCATCACCGCTTAATAAAAACAATGAGCAAAAAACTATCGATACGAAAGATTGTGGGGTGAACATCCTTATAATGATACCTTGTTAGCGTCTGTTAGTCATTCCATACCGCTGAGGTGCCGTCGTAAGGGAAACGAAACTCTTAATTTGAACTTCAAAGGTGTGATTTCTGTGCCGTCGGGAAGTGTTAAGTAATCATTTAAAATCAGCTGTGCGGTCGATTAAATTTTTTAATGACAACCATTTTGTTTTTCTTGGAGTTGTCGTCCATATTACTTGTAACACGTAATCACTTGGCGTCTTAATGACGGACATCGAGTTTAATAATGCTTTGATCACTACTAAGTATACTCTGCACTCCAGCAAAATTGGACGCGCAAATGAGAATCGATGAAAAACGATCAAAGCAAAATGAACCGTTAATTGATTAATGTTTATACAAATATTTTTACACAACCCGACAAACCATATTAAGTGCTTGACAAATATTTAGTGTTAATTGGCTTTTGATGTGCGACTATCATAATTAATTAAATCTGGGAGTTATTACAACATTGAAATAATTACTTTGTTTTCATTGACAGCTAATAAATAATTTAATAATTCCCTAAAGGCGATTGATTTATTAACAGTTTTGTTGAAAAAGGTTTTTGTTATTTTATATGATTTTCCAATTGAATGTAGTTTTGGAATAACATTACCATAATACATAATGTGGTAATTAAAACCAAACCGAAGTTTATTGGCTGGATTGGTGATAGTGATGATATGGTTTTGAGTTTAGTCAAGGAGAAGCTTCTTTATTGTTTCAAGAGCACATATTTCTCAACTCAAAGTTAGGCGTCTTAAATTCCATTCCCATTCTTTTCACTTTATAGACTACAGTAGACACATAAACGGCTTAACCACAAATCATTGCAGTAATTTATGTAACCGTTTAGCACTACATCGCTGTTACAACACATAACTCAAAGGTCGTGTCCGAGCGTATCTTACCAAAAGAGACTTTACCGGGACACGCAGTATGTATCGCCGTTCTTTGTAACGCGATTTATAGCTATTTCATGAGCTTTATTTACTTTTATAGACGTAAAATTCTAAGTAATAAATTACGACTGCCTTGGTGAGATGGCCGGACACTAGCGCTGTGAATAACATTTTCCCCTTATTATGTTTTGGTATATAAATTAAAGAGATTTATGCGCCTTAAAGCAGCCTACCGCCAGTTTAGTTTAACAATCGGAGCGCGATTGCGGTGTCGCCTTGATTGTCCGAGATATAAATGTGATTGTTATCATGTAGAACATGCTGCTGAAACGACAGATAGGACCGGTTGCATACTTATAAAAGTTCTTTAGTGGTTCCATTCGCGGTATTTTGTTTTGAGCTGAAATGGAGAATTGAACTGGTATGAAACATTTTATACTCTAAAGAACATCGTTTTAAATCGAAGATTAGGTTGCTTTAAAAATTTAATTTTAGATGAATTCTATTGAAAGACTTTTACTGTCACATATCAAAGAAAAGCTAACATATTTGATTAGCAATCAACTATAATATAATAATAATGGTCCACGTAACCGATTTCGGCCATGGCGGAATCTCAACGGGGGCTAGCCATCAGCGCGAGAGTATAATATTTCCCGCGCTGATGGCTAGCGTCCGTTGAGATTCGTGCACTTATCGTGCACAAGTTTGCGCACAAACACTGATGCACTCTTTCTTCCATAAGGGCGAGGACAAACGAGCGATATTTTTTGAGTTGTGAGTCACGTAAAATGAGTCTCGGAATTTACGTTGCATTCGGTTTCATGCAAAAGTCCTGTGTGTGGCACACGGCAACGCAAAATGTGTTGTCTGCTGACTCAAGCGCATTATTACAACCGAATTACGTTCGGGGTGAGTCGTCCATATAAGGTATGGAACTGTCCACACATCAGTCTTTCCCTATTTAGTGGATTCACCCAGCTTCTCTTTCTCTCTGTGACATTTTCTTCTAATGCTTAAAATTACGTCCGCCCCTCTGGTAGCCTAACAGAATTTCAGTTGAAGGTAAATTGCGCAACTCAAAATACGCAACTCACGTATCACAGAATTACGCTCGATTGACCTCGCCCTAACTTTCATAATACGCACGCCGCTCCTAAAACGTCTTTGGACAGAACTTGTAATCTTTTGATAGGTATATCCATATACCCTTCTAGAACAAAAAAAAGGTATATTTATGTGAGTTAACCTACCATAAATATTTTTAATCGACTACCAAATCCTTTGGACCTAAATATGAGAAAATATTTGCCTGATAAGGATATATAGCCGCGGGCGATGGTCCCAAGAAAACATTTAATATGTTATTATTGGCACTAGTACCTATCGAGATTTCCAAATATTGTTATAGGACGATTTGTGCCAGTTAGGTTTTCTACCAGACTTTGGTAAATAAAGAAACATTCAACTAAAATGATTTTTAGTCGCAAAAGGTCCGTAAATCTGGTCGGCCTGGATTTTTTTAACCGACTTCCAAAAAAGGTGGAGGTTCTTAATTCGGTGGGTATTTTTTTTATCTATGTACACCGATTACTCTTCGAGGTTTCTGATCTGATTTATATGATTCTTTTATCATTCGATGTGGTATAGTTGCCATTAGGTCCCGTAAAAATTTTATTCAGTTTGGCTCAGCAGTTTTTATTTTATGAGCATTTTGCATACTTGCTTACTTGGACGAAGTCACAGCTCAAGAGTGTAAAACAAAATTTTTTACAGAAAAATACAACCGACTTTCAAACAAAAACACTGCAATCTAAAATCACTTTAATTTCGGATGTCGGTGTTTTAGTTTTGTTATTTTTTTTAGACATTCCAGTGTTTTTCTTTGGAAGTCGGTTGTATTTTTTTGTAAAAAGCTTTTTATGTTAGCCTCCTCCATATTCCAAACTACTATCTGTCAACAAAACCTCATTTTTTATACATTTTTACAGATTGCGACTGAGATGCAAATGCGAACGTTGCTTGTATATTAGCAGAATTGGCACTCTGTTTTAAATCTCCGCATTAGAGTAGTTACTGGTTATGTAGTAAGTAGGTATCTACTTTTACAACTCTAATAAATATATTTAAAACTCTTCCGTTACTGAGTGACTGACAGACAACGCACAGTCGAAACTACTAGTCGTAGAAAGCTGAAGCAGCATTTCCCGAAATTCCTAGAGGAACGGGAAAAACGGGATATACGCGTACAAAGTCGCGGGCAAAAGATAATAGACTATATACCATTAAGGTTGGAAAGTATGAAATGTGAACCCATAACCTGCAGTAATCTAGGTAGGTACTAGAATTTAAACTGACCTCTGAAAATTACTAATCGGCCCTTTTACTAAACTGCCTTAGTATGTGGTTATGTGAGTTAGGTATAATGTACAAATCGATATTATCTAACAAATAAAATTGCTCTTGTAATTTACGAGATAAGCAGGCACGGATTGTGTTGAAACCTCGTAAAATACAAAACTCGGTCGTGTAACAGCAATATCCGTTTTAAAGTTCACTGTACAATGTAAAATGCTACAAAGTTTACTCTTTACTTAGTGGTCTAAGTCCATATTTTTAATCAATATATTTGTTTACACAGTGCGAGCTAGCGTATGAGTTAGTCTGCCGAGTAGCTGCAGTGCAGTAACTCGCATCGTTTGGACGTATCTTACGAGTTACCGGCGTGCGAGTTGGATAGTAGCTCGCATCCGCGTAACTTCAATATTTTTTGTTTTCACTCGCTTGCCCGCCGACAGTAACTCGCACATGGCAGCAACTCGGACATCACTCGCATCATTTTTTGTGTGCTGCGAATCGCAAGAGACTGGGCAGCTACTATAACCATATAGATAGCAAAGGCGAGCTGAGCTACTGGCATACGAGTAGACGATCCGAGTAAGTAGTCTACTGTCTAGTCATTAGTTTATCAACTGGATTATGGAAGGTGACATTGAACACTGGACTCACTTACGCTGCTGAATTTTATTGCTTACTCCCTGCGTGGACGTCGAAAACTACAATAAGTTTCCTTATTGTAGTTTTCGACGTTCACGCGGGCAAAGCCGGAATACTCCCGAAATAAGAGTATCTTATGTTATCCAGGATATGGGATACCGGTCAGCCACGTTTCGTCCAAATCAGTACAGCCCGTAAGACGTGAGGAGGTAACACACAAACAGACAGAGTAACTTTCGTATTTTGTAATATAAGTATAGTATGAATTATCTACTTACTTGATTGCTTGAAAATTACTAATAAAAGTATTATATGAAAGAAAAAAATCCAACGACTCTCTTTCCAATTACTTATTTGGATCCAATTACCAATGTGAGTTCAATCAAGTTAAATCATCCCAAAGGGAGCACGGTCTACTTATTTCTAAAATAAAGACAAGTACACGAATAAATAAGCAATATAAATAGCAAAACTTTGCTAATAACAATATAACTCTACAGGCTAATAATAAACATCAGCTCCATATAATATCACGTAGGCTTTATCAATAAACGGCTGCATGCCTACCCTCATAATGACCCTAGAAACTGGTGCACGTAATTAATAGGCCATGCCGTTGAGGGCCATTGTACAATTTATTGTTTTACTGCGCGTTCGGACTATAAATTTCTTAATTGGCCCCCACTTTATGCTCAACGGACCCCTAATTTACAAGGGCGAGCACAGACAGTATCAAGATTTTTTCACTGCAATACTTTTCGACGCAGTTAACAAGCCGTCATCATATAATTTGGGCAGGGAATCCAACATTGTTAAAGCCTACAGCTGCATTTGCCGCGAACTTGATGTAACAATTTTCACATTAAAATAACAGTCCGGGAAGTTTTTTTCGTGGGTCTATTCATCGGCACGGACTAACAAGGTTATATTCAATCGATATAACCGTAATTTGTAAATTAAAAACGGGTCTGCCATCGTAAATGCTTTGAGATTGGCCTTTCATTAGCTCTTATTTAGTGATGTTCCTTACAGATAGAAATGATATTCGGTGTTTTAAATAGGTATATCTTCTAGGTAGGTACACATTTTTTGGTGCTTTTTATCGTGAAAAATGAAGTCTGGACCTTAAAAAATACGTTAATTTGTAATAAAACACGATCTTTCCGAACGGCTGTCGTTACTCTAATTTTTAAATAAATATTTTTAAAGTAAAAGAGAAAAGATGTCCTTGTATAAAAACGGATCAAAAGCTTTGGTATCAATTTCATGAATAAATTCTACTGAAATTTGAACTAGAGGTGTGATTTAAGAAATAAATCCAGCAAGCTTAGTTCTATTTCTGAATTTATTCAAAAAATGCTACGAAAATTTCCTTTTTGGTAAGAATCTAAGAATTTTAGATATTTTTATCGTTTTTCGTTTTAGGTCTTTAGAGGTCGAGGTGGAATATCTCAGCTGAATTTATTTCAGATTTGACATATTGTACCTAGAAAAGATTTTACATTTCAGTCGCATGCTATTGAAGATGACTCCCAAATATGTAGTATATGACATCTAACTACAGTAAAAGATTGATCATACAATATCACGTATCATCAATAGAATTCCTATGTATTTTAAACCTTATATCGACCCGATAAACCGAGGTTCCTAGCTCCTATTTTATTCAACCTCGAGTGATATTTACTAAAAAGCTTTACTCGCGAGACATGGCGCTGCAAAACGATGAATTCTTTTCGCATAGCACAACAACGTCAGCGATTTCAGACACGAGTCTCGTATGGTGAGATGGCGCCGCCAGGCACACCAAGTAAAATATTCAGGGCAAAAGTCAGTCACGACATACGATGCTCTTCCGACTTTTGAGCCCCTGGTACCTCTGTGTGTTTTAGGCGATGCTCATAGGTACTCATAACATTCTGCTGGAAGAGTTTTAGCTAGAACATATCATTTTTACAGGAGGAAAAGTGTAGCTGTCTGCCTTAACAGCAAACTTCAGGGTTTTCTGAATAAAATACCACGTAAGTGAGCCAAGCCAAGAACAGTGCACTTGCTGAAGTGCTTGCATACTTACGTTTTGAAAAATAATGAGTATGTTAATATTTATTTGCTAGTACCTGGTGAGTAGTAATTTTCTAGAAATTGCAAAGTTCTATCTCTCACATTAGTTTGAGAGCAAAGTTCAAGACTGCACAGAAAAACTGCCAGTCAACAGCTTTGTATCCCGCTGCCAATCCCACAAACAAGGTGATTATTACTTCAACGAGGTGTAATATCGTTTTATTGAAACCATTATCATAAGCTTATCACCTAAATTTATATATAGAATACGAGGTATGTCGTAAACCTGATCATAGGAACGGTACGTCCCATCGTAAATCGTTCCTTACAGGTTAAGCTGACATTTAATAGTGTTAGCGGTGAGTGTTCAGCACTCGCATCTGTCATATCCATTTCCATTTTATGCCTTCATAAAAGTATTCAATACCTTAAACAGAAATGCATTGATGAATAGGATCGCTATTTTATGAATAAATTCTCACCTACAATAGTAGCTACTACAAATTGCTCCACCAGCATCGTTTAATTTTTATTGCAATCCCCATCACATCTATAGCTATTCCAATTGCAAAGCCATTTGTGTTCCGCATAACGAAGTTTCAGCTTTGACTCATCAACGAATTTCACTTTTAAACAACACATCGGCTACACAACATTTATTTTTATTATCCTAGAAATATTTTAAAAGCGAAACACCGGTATCGTAAATGAAAGCAAAATCATTTGTGTCCAATCACAAAATGGATCGCTAAAAGTGAAACTTCTGAGTCATAACAACAAAACAGAATTGTTCAAACAATAACTTTAGAGACTAGTGTCGCAATGAAAAACTGAGATAAAACGAGTGGACCATAAAGTTACTGTTGTAAACATTGTTTATAAAACAATTCGGGCGACTGAGACACAAACAAAAGTTTCCGTAGAATTCCGCGCCACCCTTTCGGCTTCCTTAAATTGTTATTGCGGTAATAAGCCCCCGACGAACATGTGACTTTTATGGCCAACCAGTTTCTGGAGTTTTTGGCGGAGGGCATTTTGTCACTGGCACAATTACGGCGCCCAGTACACCAGAAGAACAATGACGGGCTATTTTTGACATATTGTGCGAAGGACCTTGATGCAATACGTTTACTTTTTATGTCTTTCGGCCGGACTGTGTCGTAATGAAGAGGGGAACAATTATTACTTCACCGAACTGTTTTGCGGAATGTTTGTGCGTTATCAGGTCTTCCCAACTACCAGCTTCTGGATCGTGAAAAGTTTTCGTAGTAGGTAAGCAGAAACGTACAGTCAGCGACAAATGCGATTAACACTTTGGTTTCCTAAATCTATGTTTTGAGCAAAATATTTAGTTAATTGAAATGAAATGATTATTTCAATGCCAAAAAGTATAGTACTTATGTAAAAGTATTATTATTAATCAATTAATGTCGCTGACCATACTTACGTTGTTCTTTATCTTCCAAGTAGGTTATAAGTTTAAATAATCAGATAAGTAGGTACTTAATGTATTATTTTTCATTATCAGAGTTTCTTAGGTATCCAAGATAGATTTTGCTAAGCTCAGAGTTAATCTATTTTTGGAAACTCAATCATCCTTGTGACGATTACTATTGGACGTGCCTTTTTCCCTGGAGAGCTCAGAACAGACTTCCAAATCCAGCTTGATCATTATAATGCCTCTAAAAATATTTACCCTCAAAATTGGCTCACAATGTAGTACAAACTTCAGAACTCTCTGTTTAATACCTGTCTTTATTACACAAAGTACTCAACTGAGAGTTCCTTCAAAATTGTCGTTAAGCCGTGTTACGTGTAATTAATTACCATCGTCGAAGAATCCGCCGCTCTCGGGACAATAAAACGCTTTCAGATTATGATATGAAACGTTGAAAGCTAATTCAACTCGTAATAAATCTGAGACTTGTTAATTATCTGACGTCCTCACTCAGTGGCGTCGTAAAGAGCCCACCTCTTTGTTTTACGGAACTTTCGTCGACTTCAAAAGATTCCAGTGTTATTAAGTTAGCCGTAATAAATAGAACGTCTCTGGAGTAACGACCGTATTGTAAACATTCACAAAACTGCATGATGGTGACTGTCGTGAATATAAAGAGGTTATAAAAATGTTCAGACCATTCTGTCCTCCTCTTCCGTTTATTTTATTAAGGTCCGCTCAAAGGAAAATATGACAATTTTGTTAGGGGAATTAAAAAGTTACCTGTTCTTACAGTAATGTAGTAACAAGTTTAATTTTCTTCGTCTCTTGTCCGACATTAGGCGGGCCCAAACGTAACTTCGGTATAAAATATTTAAATTGACTTTAAGAGCGAATAAGATATTCAGTTTGATCGCTTTGCCGTCGATTTACATTCAAGAACGGTTATAATGGTAACTTAATTTTATACTTATTTCTTGTTATATTGGTTTTAAATAAGTGCTTACTTTTATACAATGGGAATAAAAGTGAGATTAGAATTTTACGGCTCTTTTTAACGCCTTTTTGGTCCTAACTTTCATTTTTAAGTGATGTCTGGAGTTCGACTTACAAGACTGTTTGTTACAAAGTTTTATTTCAAACGCTTTCAGCGTAACTTAAAAGTAATGATCGAACATTTTATTTCGTTATAATTTCTGAATTTTGTTACCTAAATAATTTGGGCCATATCCAAAAAAAAACCAGTGTGCATTACTTAAGACAGAGCTCGTTATATGAAAACCATTACCCGTCAAGATCCACGAACCGTGAGACTATATCGGGTTGTATAATACATCCTCTATATATCGTTAAATAGGCGTTCTCCACATGGTAGGGGCCGGTGCAAACGAAGCATAACCTATGCCGTTTTTATTCTATAACGAGCCTACAAACTATTATTACTACGTCACCGTGTCAAGCCCACATCACGTGTACATCCGCCCTAAATCCAGATATACCAACGCACAATCAGATATCGTTTGTTTAACCCAAACTGATTGAGACAAAGTTCTAATTGTACATTTTGGCCTACCACTTGGAACTTTGTTGAATTAAGTTACAGTACATCTTAAGTTATAAATGATAGTTAAATGATTTCTTGACAATTTAATGCTGAGGCGCCTTATCGTATGTTGAAATTCGTTAATAACAATTATGGAGGAATGAAGATAAGTTTTGAGAGAGTTACCTAGGCACCTGTTAGTCACGTTTGTGTATTTAAGGAAGTGAGTTAATGTGTTTTTAAGTAGATATCCTTGTCTTGATTGATGAATTGTTGGTTCCCGCATTTTGTTCGCCGGTAGATAACTGGGCGTGTTTCGACTAGAGTGATTTAAATTAGTATATCTTAATAGAGATTGATGTTTGGACAGTATAGGATGTATCAAATTTAAAATAATACTCATCCGTGAATATGTTCGTAATTTATCTTCTGTCAGTTAATTTTATAACACGAGTAGGTATTTCTTAAAATAATCGCATTGTATGACGACGAAACGTTTTCGAAGACTTTTTTTACTATTGATTGGCTCACGTTTGACCACTATCTCACCTGATGATAAGCGCTGATGTGGTCAAAGATGGAGCACGCTTGCCTACAAGTAACCTATTCACTAGACTTCGAGGTTGTAGCTTTAATTTTTCCTTTGTCATGACAACTGACTCGTAGAGGTCATTAAAACTGTCTGAGAATAACTTTAAACCTTAACAATAAAACTAATCGTCCAATACCTTAGGAGGCTCTCGTTAGGCAGCTGGATCAAGGGCTTGACTCAGAAAGCGGTACTTCCAGACACGGCTGGCATTGTTAGGAGGTTCCTCTCTCTGGAGCCCGGACCGCTGGTAGCTTGGACCCCGTTCCGGATACCGGTGGGTTAGTTTTTTTTATTTTAATTGAAATATTTAAAAATATAATAATAAGTAGGTATAGTAAATTGAATAAAAATCTAATGAATCAATAAGTAAAAAAAAAACCAAAAATCTTCCGTTACTGACTGACTGAGTGACTGACTGATAGACAACGCATAGCCGAAACTACTGGTCTTAGAAAGTTTAAATTTGCCATGTAGCTTCCCTACACTCCGTAAGAGAGCACTAAGAGAGGATTTCCAAAATTCCTAAGGAAACGGGAAAAACGGGATATGCGCGAACGAAGTCACGGGCAAAAACTAGTAGTTAATAAAACAGAAGTCAGAAGTTAAACTAGTCAAGCTGCACAAGGTTGCGACCTTGTGGCATTACAACTGTAATAATTCAGGAAAATGTTGAGTTCAATGTTCGATGTTCCAAGGTTAAGGTTAAAAAACTCAGCTCCAGCATAAATATCCACCGAACGTCGCACAAGAGCTCAGTCTAACCACACAATAATTTCCATCTCACTTATACCGTACAATACAAATAGTTCACCAACTTATCTTCCTTACACATTACGTGCTCTGAATACCGAAGTAGGATACTCGAACGCTTAAGATACACCATTATAATACAGGATCATCGTAATCCTCTCCACGTTCGAATCACCCAAAGTGCCCATTTTTAGAAACTTCCACCCCCGAAAGACCATTTTCATACGTCCAGGATTACGCAGTATCCGCAATGAACGTTCCACTCAGACTTCATTAAAAGCAATAACGTGAATGTAGCCTACAAGGCAATCCTGAAACTAATCTCTTTTGTTTGCATTTTGTACGAGAGCCAAATCTAACTCGTAACTTGCTACGGAAGGAACGGGATCAAAAGTTCCGAGTTGTACACTGCGTTATTTGTACAGTTTTGCGACGGAGATTGTAGACCAACTGCGTAATGGAATGCTTAATCTAATCTGCTGCTGGCTCAGTTAAAATACAAACGAGATTATACCGACATACGAATAAGGACCTTATGGTGTTGAAAATTACGAGATGGAGTTCTAGTAGCGTTAGAAAAATTAAGTACGGACTCCTTTAAATTTCTTCCGTTAATTTTAGGCAAAATTATTGTACCAATAAAATTCAGCTGGATAAAGGGCTAACTCCCAATGAGGTTTTCATTTTAATTTTATATTTTATTGAGTGATGGCAAAAGGTTTCATTAATGCGCATCGGCACGAGAAGTGTTATAAGCCGCCATTAGGTTTATTAAGTGAACCTATATCTAATTGAAAGTGGATAATGAGGATTCTAGATTGAAAAACCTGAACTATTGATATCTACTTAAAAAATAAATAAACATTCAAACCACATAAAACGTAAAACCGTATTATCGCTCTCACCAGTCGATAACATCGACTAAGCCTCACTTCTTTATATGAACCAATAAAAAGAATAATCAAGGTAACATAGGCTAAAGACGAATCTAATGAGACTCATCTATAAATTCAACGATAGGGCTGTAAACACAAATGGAACTCTTTATAAAACACATTATCATTCTAATAAAGAAATAGGTGTCATAAAATATAGTGCATTTAAAGTTCATTTTGACTATTTAAACAGTGCATTCCGTGCGATTTAATGGGCGTACAATTGCTATTATTTTTCAGTAATAGCTGTACTATTAAATGAACTGAATTAGATGGTATAGGATATCGTAAAATGAATGCAATGCTATTTGATAATGCAAGAAGGCAGGATTTTAGTAGCGTTTTAAAAAGCGTTTCTTAATTTTAAAGAACTCTGTTCGATGTTAATGTTAATAATAAGACACATTTTTCACTTTCCTATGTATTATAATATAAAGCCTTGTAAAGTTGAGTTATAATAGCAATGATTTAATTTAATGTTTACTAATTGGAATAGTTATACAAATAAAATATTGAAATGCATTACTATATTGACATAATATAGCACTTGTTTTAAGAGTTAAAAAAACGAATAATTTTAAAATAATTAGTGCTCAGAAAATAATCGAAATGCACAAATAAATGGAGGAACCAAATAAAGCCACGATTCTGCAGTTCCTTTGGGACCGTTCGCCAGTCAATTGGCGTTTTCAAACGAATTGTGCGCCAATTACGTTTTCGAAAATTTCCCCGGAATAAAATTAAGTTGATACCTAATTATTATGAGCTTTAAGAATGACTACAGCGGCAGTTAATTTGCGCCTAATTCTGAGTTCGCAGCACAAAATTTCGTTTAAATTAGCTTAATGTTATTATTCCTTTCTGGTTATTTTAATGGAAGTTTAACAACGTTTTTATAACCTAATAATGAGTGCCATTCAAGCTCAAGGAATCGCAATATTTTCGGTAATTTAAACCGAAAATAATTAAAAATGCAATTTACCTGCACGGAGCCTAATTGACGCATTTTAACGACTTACTGAAAATAAAAACTGTCGAAGCAAAATCCAGGAGAAAAAAATCTAAAGGAATTTTTGAATCGAACGTTTTGCAACACCGCGCGGTGTTTAGTTAAAAGAGCCCTACCATTTGCATAATCGACGTTTCCACAGGTGCATTGGCAGTGCATTGGCAGCTGATTTAAGTACCATGCCAAGTGACAAGAGGGCTCCTTCGTCGTATAAGGCAATATGCTACGGCCGCTATTTTTATTTATCGTCGGTCGCGGAGCGTCGGTGTTTAACGTAGGTTTGTGTCGGTGGCAAAAGTAGCAGCGGTTTTTTTATTTCGTTTCAGACTGATGGGATATCTTGGCGTTTGTTTTCAATTGAATGGTCGTGGTCTTCAGTATTGGACGTTCGGAATCCTGTGTCTTGTATATCAAGGTCGATCTACGTATGTCTTTTGTTCATATAACAGCAGATCGGTTTATAGATCTTAGGCTTATCTGAACGGGTGATGGCTATATCTTGTTAAACTTTTTCATTTCCTTGTATTTTTGTTTTTTACTTTTTTACTCAACTTTTACTTTGATCACTGCTGGGTACATGCTCCCCTCCCAAGTTTAGTCCTTCCAATATTTTTGTCCCGAGCTAGCTCGAACCAAACCTGGCAGTAGGCGGTTAGTTCGTCAGGTGGCAGGAGAACGAGATCGATCGCCGTATCGAATATGGCTGAAAACGCTACTGGTCCATGAAGACGCTAATAAAGGGAGATCTACCGATCTGAAGCGAAAACTCATCGATATGTGTGTCCTGTACATCCTAACCTATGGTGCTCAAACCTGGTTGCTCACTGAGTCGCAAAGTTTCACCTTAGGGTTTGTCAAAGAGCAAGAGTGCAGCATTCTGGGCGTAAAAAGAGCTGAGCCTAGACTCGTAAAAAAAACTGTCACCCAATTACAAATATATGACAATAAACATAACCATCTTCTAAATAAGGCTAAATTCTAGAAAGCTGACTAGAAAATCGAGGAATCTATACCAAACACTTACTGTATTTGATAGCATATTTTCCTATCCCATAAATAATGGCACACGGGCGTTTAGGTGTTATAAAGAATATTGAAACGATGTTGCTTAAGCCTAGCCTCCCACGTCGCGCGATCTGCGCTTGCGATGCACTCATTCCTCGTTTTATATCAAAGAATTATTCTTGTCTGGAAGTGTTTCCGTCTTCAATTACTATTTTGGAGCATAACCTGAAATTTTCCTGTGGTAGTTGGACATGAGTAATAATTTTCATGAACCGCCAATTTGATATAATGAGTCAGCATTATTACCAACTTTTTTTTTTAATAGAAGTGAAGGTCAGCTTCAAGAGTGAGTATTTTCTTTAGAATTTTACCACCTACTGGACCACAAAATTGACTCGAAATCTCTTCAAAATTAGAGTGAACAGGCTTCGAACTTCTCTTCATCTTTTTCGAACGATGGAGCGAGCTTACCTCTGGGTAAGCTCGCTCATCGTCGACTTTGTCTCTGTCATCTATGACCTAGACTAGAGTCAAGAGCAAACCCATATTAAATTTTTAAAAAAGAAGATTATCGTAAAGTCGGTTTACTTTAGCCCTGGAGTACTACAAATCGCACTGTGTTTACTACGTTGCTATTCCACCCAGAGTGGAAGAAGTCATTTGATGATTTCCAATCCTGAAAAAAAAAAGAAAATTGGGCCAAAGTAATCAATTCTGTATTTTCTTTTCGGTAACCCCAATAACAGTTCCTTCCAGTACCCCCAGTTCCATGAACACCAACATAAATCACAAACCATCTATATTCCGTGCGGACTACACCTGCGAACACTCTGCCACTTTTGAGACATAACGAAACCCAATTAAATACATCTAGATATTTCACCAACTGATCATTAGGGCTACATGGCTTGTTAGGGCCCCTGTTTAAACGTGCCAGTACACAAGTCATGATTTCAGGTGACTTATTTCGTAGAAACGACGGATTCCGAGAAATTTGTGTTTTGCAAGAGAATATTTATGTTCGAATCGTGATTGGTCCGTGGTTGATATTATTTGCAGAACAGATTTTTTTCTCTTTACTTTGCAATATTAACAAACTGTATTTTATTTTTAGTTTTAATAGTAAGGTAATGTTTAAAATTAAAATTGTCACTGAGCTTATTTTAAATTGTGCAATGTATGTGGCTGTACTTAAAATAAATATTTTTCTCAATAATTTATCATCTGTTTCAGATGAATGGAAAAATTTGGAACTGTGAGGTTATTTATGTGTTTGGGTTAAAGTATGTAATTCAATAATGGAAACATATTTGTTTGTAGAAATTAATATTATTCTGTTAGCCGATTAAGATATATTTTATCTTTCGCAACAAAAGAGTAAGAACTTTGGCTGCTGTATTTGAAAATCCTAGAAGGATTCCGAGTCTAAATAAAATATGTATATTTCAAACAATTACCGTTTGAAACTAAGATCTAAATCTGTTTTTGAGGAAATACCTACTTAGACTTTTTTGAAACAGCTGACGTTATTTACGCCCCTTGTTCTCAAAATTTGGTGAGTGAAGAAGAACAAGCCTTTAGATCGGGGCCAATTATACTTAAAGAAGTAATTAATCTGATTGCAACAAGCTAAGAAACGATACACAGTTTCTTATACCTATGTACTTGTTAGAATTCCTACACATAATTCCAGCACATTTTATTACGATGCAGATATTTTTCATTATTATCCTCTTCATCAATAAATCCTTTGCAGTATAACGTCTTTAAACCTTAGTACAGCAAGATTTTTATATAGCCCGTTGCTCCACTTTTTCTACTTTTTGCTACCATCACATTATAAAATTAGTTTCACAGTGTATCGCGGTTTCATAAAATAGCCCAAGGCAATTTCTCGTTACTTGGCTTGATCTTTACTTAAAGGATACTCAAACATAGGAAGTTGAGTAATGCTCTAGAATACTCTAGATAGTTGAGCATGCTTTAGTTCATTATTAGTTTAGTTTTGTGTGTACGTGATATCATATTAAACGTTCATAATTCTCGAAATTAATTTCGCTCTTATGAAGGCAAAAGTTTTTATTTGCGTGAGTGTGTTATTAATAAGGTTTTGTTGTTCTTGATCGTCAGTCATAGCAACTGGCATATATTCTCATTTCAGTCTTAATAATTTAAAGATAGCTAAGATAAATATAGATCTATATTACTTACTAAAATGTCATCAGTGCTTTCATATTCAGAACAAATGAATCGATTTAAGAGAATGCTTTTGATGTATCGCAAAAATAGTTGTTTTCACTTTCATGATTATTTTCTTCTAAGACTTTTTGACTTACTAATAAACAAAGAAAATTGTTCGCAAATTAAAATTCAGAACTTTCGAAAAGTGATTTGTTTTGTCATTTCAGAAAAATTGGCAATCAGTTGCAAGAAAATTAAAGTTGAATGCAATAAGTCATTGTTTGCTGAACTAAGTACTTTTCAAAACTAATTTAGACAGAAAATATAACAACTATATTGGCAGTTCTATGGTTTAGCCGTTTGAGATTGACTCGATGAACACACGGACCCCATGTGCTTATGTTAGGCTCAAGGTATTGAGTGCTTTTCGAGTTATTCGGAATGTAATCATCATCATATTATCAGCCGAGAGACGTCCAGTGCTGGACGTAGGCCTCCCCCAAGTATCGGCACAACAACCGCTCCTGTACGTCTCGCATCCATCGGCTACCCGCGACCCTCACCAGGTCATCGGTCCACCTTGTGGGATCTAGTTGGCCCGGGAGTCTAGTTTGTTTATGATAAAACTAGACTCCCGGGTCTACAATTAAAAATGTACCAATAATTGGACTACATTACATTTTATATTGTAGTTAAAGCCTGTTACATGTAAATATGCACTGTCCAAGACAATCAATAAAATTAGATCGATAAGATACACAAGCATCACGCTTGTATTCCCAAAAGGGTAAGGCACCTCTGCTTTACCCTTTTGGGTATGGCAGAGGTGCCTTGAGCACCTTGAGCACCTGTACACCCGCAAATTAGCAGTTTCGTTTGTTTTTAAGTCACATGTAATGAAGAGCAAGCCTTGCTTACAACCGAGTAGAAATCCAAACTTCGGTCTGCTACTGAGAAATTATATATGAAAAAATAAAAAACCGGCCAAGTGCGAGTCGGACTCGCATTGGTTCCGTACCATGGCCATTATTATAATCCACTATTATCCTGTTAAAATCGAGAAAAGCTTCAAAAACACGTCTCTTGTATGGGGATTATTATTATTATTTTAGCAAATATATATATTATAAAAATAATAATCAAGGGTCTACGGTGCCATTATTAAGATCGAGCAAAAAGCGCCAAAAAATATGTTTTTAATAGCCCCTTTATTTTATTTTATTTCTGTCGTTATAGCGGCAACAGAAATACACACTCTGAAAACTTCAACTGTCTACCTATTACGGTTCATGAGATACAGTTCGCTGATAAACAGACGAACGGACGGACAGCAGAGGCTTAGTACCCTTCGAGTACGGAAACCTAAAAACAGTTTTCTCGATCCTCAAACCGAACCCACTACCCTAATTATGCTCAGCAATAATGCTGGCAACCACTAGGCCAACGAGGCAGATTACTGAAACGGAGAACTCACTAACAAAGTGTTTAGTCAGTCATCTTTTTTCACGTAGGCTGGAAAAGAATAAAAACATAAACTAGAAAAAAGATAGAACATACCGGGCTAATTCGATACATGGATTAGTCAATCTGCGTCAGCCTTTTACCAAATATGTTTGTGTCAGAATGCAGTTTATTTATTTATTTATTTATTTATAATAAGCACACCAAGAGCACTGTCACTTAAAATTCAAATAAAATTACATTCAAAATCGGCATCTCAGTAACCATGCAAATGACAGGTATGCATGACATTGAACATAATGAATATTAGCGCATTACTGCATATAGCTGAATACCAGTATTTATCTTGGAGCAACTGCCCATCCTACCTTCAATCTTCAAGCTTCTGCCCACCAATAACGACTGATAAAGATGTTCAAATGACAGACGGAACCAACGACTTTCCGAGGCATGAAGGAAACTCGGTATGTAACGTATGACGGACCACGGACCGACCTCTGCAAGCGTACGGCTGTGATGATGATATGATACACAGATAGCCAGTGAATCAGGAACATGTGCAATCTGATTAAGTTAATAAGAAAGTCCAGTCTGCAATGGAAGTACTTCTAGTAGTCAAAATCAACAAAGCAAAAGCAATGCCAGAACTCCATGTGTGCGCTGTACGTTCCTCTTTGTGAAACCTCCTCACTGAAATTAATTTGCGACCAAAATAACCATGTATTACCTATCTCTGCCGACCCATGCAAAAACAGTGTCTCCGAGCCTCCGTCACACACGGTACCAACAATATTAAACTATCATCCGTACAAGAAACTAGCTCTGGTGTTCATTAATTAAACGTTCACCCTCGTTAATATCAACACCTGTTCTTGAAAAGCATTTAATAATCACGTCAAGTAGCAGCTGTGAACGGTTGCGGGCGCGGCGTTAGTTTTCCACGGGAGTGCCAGTAGGAAAATTAAAACTAAATTAATTGTATCGAGGTTAGGTTACTGCTGAAATTAATTATTTTCTTCATTACAGCTTGTTAGAGGTTCTTGGGTTTGTTTAGCGTTGACTCTGTGAATGTTTTGCTTGACTCGGGGTTGGAAGTCATTGCAGTACTGCACCAGTGTTTTTCTTTCTAGAAATATTTGGGACATGTTGCAATGCTTTTTGGTACCTAACTAAAACCTAACAATTTTTTTTGTTAATATTAATCAGTATATTTCAGGGTTTAAATTGTTTGTTTGTTTTTCTGTAGTAATCTTTGAAAGCCAGCGCGGAAGGAGTCATTAATTGCTGATTTTCCATCTTTAAACTTCGTTCCAAAATTTTTGCCTAAAGGCGTGAAAGCTTATTCAGACCAACCAACACACGTATATGATATAGGATAAGCATTTTAAACTGAATTCTATCTTATTTATTTTTCCACGAAACCATCTACATACCTTTTTAACACACACATTTTAACGTCTACAATTTTCAGAATTCACACATGTCCAATTTGCTGGACCACAAATGGGAATGATTAGGTACTAGTAATCGACTATCCGTATGTTTCACATGAAAACTAATCAACGGCTCCAAACTAACATTCCTACCCATTATCCGCTTCCAATTACAATTTAAATCAAATGTGTTCGGAATTCTTTGAATTTAGATGTGAAACAGAATCACTATGAGCAGCGTAAGATAATAAGTTTGATGTGGTAGGAAAAAAGTCAAATAACAAAACAATTCTTAAGAAAGCTCGTGCTCTTCTCTGAAGAAGCTAATTATAGAGGTAGTCCGAATCGATCCATTTACACGATTGCACAAGCATCGAGTTCTCGATTACAAAATGACGTATCATCGAAACTCGACTGCGCTACGAACGGCTGATTCTTTAATTAGTGACTTATCAAGATCGATACTTTGGGAGAGTAATCGGTGCGATGTAATCGAATGCTAATGCAACGTAATGTGTGTCTCGTCTAATTGGATCAACTTTTTTTGACGCTCTCAGTACTTTAATGTCGTAAGCATATCCAATCGCTACGTACGCACTAAATCGATGAGTATCTAATCAATGACCGTGCAATAGCAAGTACGATAAAACTAAAAAGGGCTGGTTGACACGCGCCTAATAAGATCCGTTTTTACTTATAAAATTTATTGATTTTAATTAATTGACTTAAGCCGGTAACAAAAAAAACAATGTCTCAAACAAGCAATTTATCTACACTTCCAATTAATCATCCTGAATGAAAGTCGTAACAAAATTTCCGTCTTCAAGTAAATCTACTTCACTATCGTCCCCCGCATCATTATATTAGAGATCTTCCCCGTGTCTTTTACTTTCGAAAATAGGAATTAAAAATACATGTCCCTCTGTTTCCATCCGACTAACACCAAGTCTCATTACCGGTGGCCACTGATAACATCTGAAAGCCTCCGGCACTGCTGCCCGCCACATCACAAAATAACCATTGATTTATAAAAAGTTTTATGTTGTGGCCCATCGATCAGTCAACTAACGAACTTATTCTATAGAGATAAGGTATGAATTCCGATACGGGAATTTCTTTTATAATCCGTCGTAAACCCTAAAATTCTTCGCTCTTTGATTCTGGAGACATCGAAAGTAATCACGATCGTGTGTGAAATAATGAAAAAAAAACCCCTATACGAATCACAAATGATAGTAATTTGTTTTGACCTACCACAATATGTATTCGCACTCCAAGCCAAAATAACAGTAAAAACAGTTTCACTTTTGGAAATATTTATTTGTAATAATGTGACTGATCTATAAATAGAAACAACGGCGGCAATAACAGTAGCTTTGAAAAACAATATCCAGCACTTCAAAATTGGCAGCCCTCTCAATGGAGATTTAATGCGATTTTAACCAGAACAAGCTGCTATAAAACTGGAATATAGCCTTTAAACAATGTCAAAGTAAATCTATCGTAAAACAGTAACAACCATATAAACTGTTACCGATCAATACAAACATTACGATCGGTAGAACGTCGCTCAGGTCATTAAACTTGGCGATAAATTAATAGCAGTTTGCATTACCACACATCAATCGAATAGAACATCTGTCAATCTAAACCGATAAAGATAAATTTCAAGATAAATACTGGGTTTTATAGTCCGATTATTGTATGTCAAAAGCGCCGGTTGCGCCGCCTGAACCCAATTTGATTACACACGACGTTTATTTAAATGGAAACTGATTTCATTAATTACAAATATGGCCTCTAATCTTTATTATGTCAAATGCGTAATAAACGTCTTGTGTGGGTCCGAGAGTCGGATGTTGATTTTTATTTTTTTCTCATTAAACTTTTGCCTCCAAGGTTTCGTTTAGCGCGTCGTTTTAAGTTTTTATTGTGGCTTGTTATCGATATCTAAATCACTGGGCGCATTAATACGACTGTCATATTACTTTGGTAGCTCCCCTAGCAGAGGTTGGGTTACGATTTATTTGAATGTCGACACAGGTTTTGAAATATTATTTGTAAACTACATTTTATTAATGATGTAACACGTAATATTTAACAATGTCATGGAGATAGGGTAAGTCTTTTTTTCTGGAAATTCAAAGCGACACTTTTATTTTATTTGGGTTGCTTTGTATAAAATCATATTACATTTAAGCTTAGCATGCATAAGACAAGCCTGCCACTGACAACTACACGGTGCATAACAGTAGAATTAATTTAGTTTAATTACGGTTTGCGTTTTCGGAGTGCAAAAAACTGCAGTAGTCTGTAGTGCTATTATAATTACAACGCGGTTCACGTTTCCAGTTAGACGGGGCGTTCTTCAAGGTACCGTATATAAGTCTAGTAGTGATATTAAGCAAATGTTTCTGCACAAACATGAAGTATTCACACAGTGTATACTTACCTCTCCAAGCAATATTTCAACCTCACCTTGCGTTGCTTCTTGCCCTCTGCTGTATCATGTTGCTTTATTATGAATAGTAAAATGTGGATACGCTTTTGTTGTGCTTTTTCTTCATGATTTTCTTTTCTTCTGTGTTTGTTGCTTATGTGGCTGTTATTCTATAATTCTTACTTTGCTTTCGATATCAGATTTGAATGTTTTAGTTATTTTTTTCATGATCGAATAATAGGTACTTATAGTTATTTAAATTTATGTTTTCGTCTTACGTGTATTACACACACGTTAGTAATAAAAACAAAAAAATAAGTACCTTGTACAATTACCTATCCTTTATTAAACAAATAATCAATAGTAATTTGATTTTGTCAAGAAGTCTTGCCAGTAAGTACTGTAACACCAGGGACTCCGCTAGTGTTACTTATTGTGATTGTTATAATAAATGAAACGATATTGGAGATTTATAACTCTAAATATATTTTGGCATCTGCCTTTAGTGAACGTTGGAACCAGAGTCTCCCATAAAAACAAAACATAGTTTAACATTCGTATTTCAAATTCTTTTAATTTTCACCTGACGCTTCCAAAGGCTATCTTGTCTGCCAGAGACCTGCAGACAAGGATATCCTCTTTACATGAGCTACGCCCCTACGAATAGAGGATAAGAGGAAATGCCTCGCAATCATCTATTCCAAATCTTTGGAAGGGTCAAGTGTAACCTACCTATACCTAAAAAGACGTCCCTACCTATAAGCGGATGTGGACGAACAGGGGTGCGTATGCTTCTATAGAAGCAGCTTACACTATGACCTGCGATCAATAATCTTATTAAAATTTACTATGCACCACTTGTGCTTATCAACAACGCAGTCATACCGAAGCCCTGCCGGGGCAAAACCGCTAGAAAAGCTCCGGCACATCGCGGTTGCTTTAACAAATAATGTGAAAACTCACATTCATCCAGATGGGATTTATATCTATAATTTATAATATTATAACTTTAAATTCCTCGGACGCTATCGAGTCAGAGAAAAAGAAGGTCATACTAATATAAATATACCTAACTCTTGAACCTACTCCAGCGATCCGCACATAACAAAGAAAATCAAATATACATTAATTGACATTAACCAACAACTGTGGGTCACCAATATCAGTTGAACCAATGGTGACAACTAGTCACCCTCTGCGAAAGGCTATGCCCCGTAAGCAGAGTTGGCATCAACCTCCATGGCGCCCTCTTACTCCCCTCTCTTCAGGATGGGCCATAGTTCCCTATAGTTAACTTATATTTTTCAAACTGGAGTAACTTCAGCCTATCTGACTATAACATTCTGTCTTCATCTTTGAACAAGTGACCTTCTCTTCCTCGGCCGGCTGCGTCCCTCACGCACGTACGAGTCCATTTTCAGTATCCACATGAAAAAGAATAAACTGATTAATAAACTATTTAACAACAAACACTAAAATAATGGTTTGTTTACATTAATCAATGTCAATGCAATTGACATTTCCCTTTTGTCATCGCATTTTTCTAATATGAAACCTATTTACATGAACTTGAAACTCATCCGATGATAGTTTCGGATACAAACAAATATTTTTTAAAAAGGCCCATATACAACCTACGTAGTTTGATACTCCTAACTGTCTGTCGCCTAGAAGTATAAATCATCACTTCCATACATGGACTTCTGTTCAACCTGTGCTTATTATATTAACTATAGCACAACATGACATATTATTTTTCATTTTATGACAACCTATGAATGAAATTAAATAATAAAATTATTTGTGTGTCGACACTGTCGAACTTAATAAAATATAATGCTAAGAGATCAGCATAAATCTGGAAAAATATCTAACATACTAAATCTACCTAGTATAAAAAGTGGAAACTCAAATAGTTATAAAATTCTCAAAACGTTACGTTTCCTGACTTTATAATTGTATACAATTGTTTCGAATTTCTTTCTAAAACATTTCCAAAATTTACATTTATATATAAGTGACTGTTTTATCAAATCATTAATGGAATATTTTGAATGATTTGATGAATACGACTTTATTTTATTTGTATTTATATATGTGGAATGTTTCCTTGTCTTTCTTCTTACCCTTATCTTATTTATTTTAGCTCGGGCATTAAGAGAAAATTTAATTTTAATATTCAAAGACATATTTGTGTATGTGGCATGGGTGTTTGCTTTGTCCCCGTCGAATAAAATCAAATTACTTGAGATTATTGTATTACAACCATTTGACTCAATAGCTAAGCCCTCGAGAATGTCTGATTCATCTAAATCCTTGGACATCATGGGGAATTGAACCTCGTATTGGACCATCTCCTTCGGTTCGGTCTGCAATACAACGGATTCTTCGACTCCATTATCCTCAAAAATGTCATCCATTTTAATGCAATCATTGGATTCGTTGTTTGGATTACAAAGAGGTTCCGACAATAACTTCTCTTGATTTTCTGGAATCAAACTATTATTAAATATTGGAATAGACACACCCGCTCCTTTGTCTTCATTCGTCAAATCATCTTCATCCGTCAAATGTACATTATCATGGAGTAGGCTGCTTTCTCCACAGCTCTGCTCATCATCGTCACACTCGTCATCATGGTCATCATGGTTGACGTTCGTCATCACGCTAGAATATAAGGGTGTATTATTCTCAACATCTATAAAATCTGGTCGTTCGCATTTTTCGAATACAACGGCGGTCGTCGTTTCAACATAAGATGCCTTTTGTGCACGTTGTTTACATGATATGCATTTGCACGGGAATTCGTTTCTAATTTTATTACACAACACATCAAAATCAATACCATCATGGTATGTGTAGTTATAAAAATGTTTTGCTGCGCTTTGCAAAAATGCGCCTAATATGAGCGCGTAATCGCTCTCTCGCCATTCACCGTCGGTGGCGATGAACTTAAATTCTGCTACAAACTCTTCAAAACAAACTCGGTCTATGCCGGTAAACATTAACATATTGACGTTTCACAATCTTTTCTCATAATATAAAAAAAACACTTAGCTTTACTCCAGGCGTCGGGTCAGCGCCTGACTCAATTATCAAATCATACAGCAATCCTCTGAGATGCTTTTATTATATGGGGGGTTTCTTCATGCAATGTCACGCCTTGCACACGCGGGAAAAAACCGGACCTCCACCATTTGTAACACCAGGGACTCCGCTAGTGTTACTTATTGTGATTGTTATAATAAATGAAACGATATTGGAGATTTATAACTCTAAATATATTTTGGCATCTGCCTTTAGTGAACGTTGGAACCAGAGTCTCCCATAAAAACAAAACATAGTTTAACATTCGTATTTCAAATTCTTTTAATTTTCACCTGACGCTTCCAAAGGCTATCTTGTCTGCCAGAGACCTGCAGACAAGGATATCCTCTTTACAGTACCATGTTAGCAAGTTCATGGGTTGTGATGGTCTGGTAGGCAGCCCCTCCACGTAAAATAATGGTATACAGCTGAATTCGGTTTGACTGGAAGCCGACCCCAATGTAATTGGGAAAAGGCTAGGCAGATGATACATTTTTTGTTTGTGCTATGTGTAACTATTTTAGTGTACAAAATAGCAGATTCTATCTGTCGATCTAGATTTTTAAAAGTATTATTTTAGTCCGTGATTTTAAAATAAAAACCTTTTGGCTGCCCGATCAAAGTTTGTTAGCTTAACTTAGGATTTAACGCCACCACCACTACATAAACGACAGCAAATCCTAAATCGAGTTGCAAACTCAAGGCGTATCTACACATATCCAATGTTCGCAACAGGAAGTCGGTATTCAGTTGCGTACTTGCTCATCAACGAGGGGATTCGCCTCAATCCACCAAACTTCCTCCTCGCAACATGTTAACCGAGAATTTCTAAACTTTTGAGACTTAGAGAGATAATCTCTTGTGAATTAACACGGAAATTGTGACTTTGATGCTCTTCCAAAACTTTATCATCATCGTTTACTGAGAACCTTTACGAGTTTTCCCAATTTCACTTCCTAATGTGACCAAATCGAGGCTTTAAAAACAAACAACCCATGGAAGCCGATGTTGTAATAAAATTTCTACACGAGAAAGCGCAAATTAGCTTGTAATTAAAATTCTGGGAGTTGGATAATGAGTGTACACACCGAAAATTAATAAAGGCAACTGTTATGTCGGGAGTTGGGAATTTCGTTGGTAAGAACAAACATTTTTGTATCTGATATTATGTAAATATGAGAAAGAAAGTCATTAGACGATTGAGCCCAGGGAATTACGAAATAATAGGAGATCAATCAAAGATGTTATAACAGTAGAAAGTCTTGATGGTAAAGCTGGAATCGTGACGAAACTTTTTATTTATTATTTAGGTTATATTCTGAAAATCAACAATACTATCTAGATGGTCGAATACTGAAATATTTAAGACTTCTGATGCAACACACCCGCAAAATGCAGCTGGGTTGCATTTCTTCTAGAATCCCACACAAATTGCATCATATTGCACTATAATGGGCCTCTTCCTCATAAATCCATAATATGAAACTGCTAGCTGGAGCGATATCCTATCCCTCATTAAAGAGTCGTTTCCATAGAGCGATTGGAGTTTGTTTATTATACGTATGTAAGACTAGACGAAAATTGTAATGAAGGCCGAGGGAATCCCGCAAGACGGTAGATAACAAGCTCCGGAGGCAGGCAAAGTGAAGGATCACTGTGATTACAAGTAACAGGCGAGTGAGATTTAGGTGAGGAATTTGGCTAGATGAATAAGAACATTATATAGCTATAAAGAAAACTCAATTTAAAGTACGTTGGTATACTTTCAAGAACAAAAATATTTAGGCTTATAACTCAGAATTTGCTGTAGTAAATAAATTATTATTTGCAAATTGATTTCAAACTTCATACGGCTTTAAGAATCACAACAGCAAGATCTGACATGTATTTAAATGTGTTTCTACTTTAAGAAGGAAGGTTGTTTATTAACACTTTAGTTGAAATTAATATGCATTTCACAATCCATAGCAGGTTTTGCATCACTTTCATACATAAACATTACCGCCCAGATCTCCTAACTCAAACCTAATAAATTCACAGTGCGGAGTTGATTTATGTTCACATACGGTTCATATGTTCCACGTACGTTGTAACTGTTTCTGACCTCAGACTCATCAGCATGCGTTAATCCCACAGGATGGCTTTGAAGCCTTTCTCCTCAGAATAATATTGAAACATTAGTAACGGTTTTTCTCATACGGGTCATGGTGAACTATCTTTTTGAGAGCAACTTGTGACTTGACTTCTTGATCTTCAACTGTCCTCTGCGATTTTTTATTCAAGAATAATAATTTATACTTGTTTGTTTTATTAACATCACAGCTGAGTACGGTAACTAGATTTACTCTAGTACCATTTACTTTTGAAACTTAATTTATTAAGTTCGGAGATATAGCTTGCTCAATTTCAATAACTTCATCAAACAAACTGATCTCAAACAACATCAGCTAACTACCAGTTTTATTGAGTCTAGGTTTGTACTCGAGTCTTCATTAAAATTATTTTGAATTGGGAGAAATTAGTTACCAATTAGGTCAGTTTTACAGACACTTTGTCCTACTTAGCTCAACTTTCCCTGAACAAAAGAAATTGATTTCCATTTCTAAACTTTAATATTACGGTCTACTGAAATGCTTTTAACTAGTTTTAAACCTCTAAAGCAGCATATTTATAAAACTCTACGCCAATACATCAACTCTTTGAACTCCGTGAACTTTCCGTGATGTATTAAGCTAAATTGCCAACCACACGGGACTTAGTCCGTCGAAACACGTTAGCTAGTATCGAAGATAGCTTCAAAGAGCCTTCTAGACCAACAGTTTCATTTAGGTGATCAATCTCTGCAAAATAAAAACATAACGAGTGCTGGCGTGAACGTCGGCGGATAAATGAAGGTCCAAGCAATCTTATCTTCATTTATAGAGCAGTAAAATTACGCCGCGCGCGAAACATAAAGGCCCGTTTATCATCCTCTTGGAGGGTTTAGGCAGCGTATTGAAGATTGATATCCTTGTACTTCTCTTTTTTGTGAAATATTTTATTAGTCTTTGGACTTTTTCGGTTTGGGTGTAGAAAATTGTTCGGTACTATTTTTGGGAGCACAAGATTGAAATATGAATTATTCAGCTTCAGATTGACATAGTTTCTTGAATAGCAAGTCTAACACAGGTCGCTAGGAAATAGGTTTTTTTTCTGAAATAACTGTATTTCCACCAACAAGCGATGTAACTTTTTTTGAGGTGTAATATAATTTGGAATCAAAACCTTGTTTAGCTTTTTCGTTTATTTATAGGGTTTTATGTCATAACTTACAACATTTCAAGAAGATCCATTTTTTTGGTTTCTATATTAAAACACACGTCAATTCACGTCTCTGTCAATTTGAATAACCAATCAAATAGGTTTTAACAAAGCTAAAATCATTTGTATAGCAAGAGTTCACAGGAATGCCAAGGAAAATGAATAGGTACACAAATTGGACAGGATCCGCTGCGATTTAATAACAGTACATCAAAGTCGACAATGGGCAACGGAACGTATTGTAACAAACGTTCTAAGTCGGGAACTGAACGAATGAACGAGGTTAAAAGCTCGCGAGGAACGATGTTTTGTGAACATGTCGATCATTGTGTCAATCTCAGGAACTCCGAATAAAAATAACGAAGGAAAATTTTCCATTTTGTTTTTGTTTTCCATGGTCGTGGATGACGACGTATCTAACCTTTAACCAATAAATCTTCAACTGGGCCCACATTTAAGTAACTATTCGTGTATGAAACGAAAAGTGATGATATGCCACAAAAAAAATATGCAAAAACTCACATGGATCCAATGCAATGCCTCTTTTCATGGCCGGACGTGCAAACTGCATTTCTTGTACTTAAACCAAATGAATAAATTTAAGTCGAAAGCTTACTAAAATCTTGTACAGATCTTGGAATGGTGTCTGGTAGTGCCACTTGTCGCTTCGGACATGGACTACCGTTTCAACGTGATGCATCGGGTGCCAGGCAACCACTCCGCTGACAAGCCCTCGTAAGTCGTAATTCTTCTCACACTCTTAAAGAAACCTATATAAAGATGTATACTTCGCTTTTATGTTCTTTGTAATGAAATTCTGTAGCAAAATATCGAAACAACTTCTTTATTTCCGCGCATGGAGAATTGTAACATTGGTTGTCCATTAGTAGGTATATCGGAGTTACGAAGTAAAATGAAAACTCCAGCCGCAGTAAACAAACATAAACAGTGCTATCATATTTAAACTTTTCTTCGCACTTCGCCAGTTCCAAGAAAACGAGAAGCTTATTAAAATTGTTTATGAAAACAGAAGATGGTATTATTACTTCCGACGAAGAAATTCGGTCTCCAATAAAACCCAAATTATCAAAGTTCTATGTTTACACATCAATCTGTGTGAAATATCTAACAGTAAACATTTCATGAACTTCATAAATTATCACTAACAGTGTTCGACGAAGTTCGAGCTAAAACACATAGTAAATCTACTTCAAAGTAACCTACTTCTGAAATGGGGTTTCAAAACCAAGGTTTCGTTGCAATGACTTGAAGAAAAACATGTGACTGATGTCTCACGTTAATGTCGCCTATAAAAGTGATGTAATTTTTACTGCACCGGATACATTTGAATTGTTTATCAATATTTAATTTATAACATCAAAGATCGTTATGAGCAATCTTTAAACATTAGCAGGAAAAATGTGCAAGCAACGTTACTGATTTTAAAATTAAAAAGCAAGAAAGCAATGAATTTAACAAATAAGACAGTTAAGAAATTGCAAACTTGTTGACAATTTCAAAGCTAAACAACAAGAAATTTTGAAAAAACTTTTCCAAAATAAACCGCTTTACAATAACAAAATTGTTCGACACACCCTATCACGTAGGTCCCATTACAACATTACGACATGAATGCAGTTGGGCCGGGGTGTTTTGAAGTTCTTCGGATAAATATCGCGTCGTGAGCGAATGTGCCTGTTAACACGTAACGAGGTGTGGAGTATAAGCTCACAAGTCATGATCATGTCTTAGCGAGTTATTCGCCGACCACTGACCCTATGGTGAAAGTGAAAAGGTCTTCAATAACCGACCTTGAAATTATAATATTCAACCTTCATTTCTTATCAATAAGATCGATTTTGGCTGCTAGTGTTTATTCACACTCGCCGATGTAGACTTTAACGCGCCAGACGTCGGCACAAGCGATAATTTGTATGCCTCATTGTAGTATTATCTGTACGTGAGCTACGTATAACAAGTGTAAAAGAAGGAATAAGAGTATAAATAAGGAAATAAATGAATTTGAATTATGAAGTCAGGTGTGGATGTGAATCGTTTCTAATTATAGTTTTGATGTGAGGATGCACGAGGGAGGTTAGCAAAGATTTAACAGTTTCCGTCCAGTTGGAGAACAGGTTTGCGTTCTGTATGGATTTATCGACAAGCAGGTTCCATCTGTGGCTTCGGCAGATTCGCGTCGGGATTCTGAAAGTATGTTTATTGTTCTGTCTTCATGACATCGCGTGATAAATTACCCGTATTTGGACGTATGGAGATGAATGAACATAATCCAGGGGTTATCCCTGGGGTTACCTTATTGTGAGCCACGTTAAAAGCTATCCAGCGAATATTTGTTTACAGTGTAATGTATTTTGCCTGCTATTTTCTGTATATATTGTTCATTGTTGAGAAACAAACAGAGTTAAAAATATTGTAATTTGAGACACTATAGCTGTCATCAATATTATCACTTTGGGGAATCCTAAAGCTTTACGTTGTGTCTAGCTCACAGTAATTTACTGTTATTTAGAAAACTAGACTGTCATATAATTTTTTATCATTTACGTTTATTGGATTACATTAAACTTCATTGCTGTCGTTACTTTTATTTTCCTTTGCGGTGTAAGCGAGGCTAGTTAATCGAATGTCAGTTACTGTGTTGAATGCTTACACTGGATGTGTCTACGCTTCTACATTTCTTATTCTGTTTGAAGCCCATTACTTGTTACAAAGCCTAATTTTATCTTTAGTATCAAAGAGATGACTTGCAATACTTAGTTCTTCTTCGAGAGTAATATTTTTTACTTTGAGGTCAGTTCAGTTTTATTACTTGTCATTCTCGAAAAATACACTTTTCAACTAAGTGGTGCCAGTTAATCTGACCAATATTTTCTTAATACAGCAAAACATTTGCACCACTAAACTACCTACATAACTAATATCCACGTTACCAGTTCTAACTAAGCTTAATTTGCTTGCACCAGAAGTTCACTGCAATAGTTCAACGGCTCAGGATTTGCAATCATGACCACTTAACAGCCACTAACAGCTAAGCTGTTACGGTTTTGTTCGTAGTATTATAAGTTTAGCACATAGCATGTTCTGTCATTTTAAGTTTAATTTCACTTTTGAATGGTAGTTATTTTTGCAAATGCGTCGTCATCATCATTATTAGATTGTTGACTGCCCTTGAACAAGTCCTCTTAATGACTGTTTGTGCGTCTGAAAACGATTCTTCGTAGATAACTGCGATGTTTTATGTTTTCATAATTAGACTACAGTTGGTTTTTCTTCTAGGTATTTATCATAATCATAGTCACTGAAGAGTCGTTAATAGTCTTATTAACGACTCTTCAATTACTGCTTCGGCTACTGTTAGCAGTTTTATGCAAAAGCCGGCCAAGTGCCAGTCAAATTCGCGTGCAAAGGGTCCCTAACGAATTAAAAAAATGATACTTAAATTGGCTTATGTTTTACTGATCACCTGATTTATTAAAATATCACAGGCAAATAATGGAGGAAGTTGCTGATATACCTTTTGATATTCTTATCTTGATAATATTTCCTCCTGTATTCTACAGCAAGCCACATTCAATGTCACCCAACACCGTTTCCATCTCTTGAATATTTCCTACACCGGACCAGAATAACTAATGAAATAAATATTCTAATTGTTTGCAAGCTCACCGCTCAGCGTTCATTTACAATGAAAAGGCGCGTCCAAAGCAAACATAACGTGAAGTCGACAAAGCGTATTCTAACGTTCAGTGTATCCTAACACAGCCTTTGTTGCGAATCTCCTTTGGTGTTGATGGAACATTCCCAGTTAACTATGTGGTTCATGTTATAAAATATCTGCTCATAACTTAGACTCGTGGTAACGTTTAGTTCTTTGCTTAGGGAGAGGACCTATTAATGTGATTGGTATTTATTCAAGACTTGAGTGTACTGTTTACTTAGGTATCCGATGCAAATGTCCAGCGAAGAAAACTGTAGTTTTTATTTAGAACTGGCACATAGTTGCTTGAAAAAACATTTAATCCTTTGGAAACGTTTTCAGAAGAGTAACATGTACCTACTATTTAACGTTTGTCAATCTTTTGATTGACTGACTGTGATCGTACACATAGTAGCAGATGTCCAGTCTTAATATTATATGTATGTAGTAACCTTCAAAATCACAAACCAATCAAACTCAAAGCATTTATTTAAATTAAACTATTTACGGGCACTTTTGAACCGTCAATCAGAAAGATGCAGCTAGCACGTCGCCGCGTAGTAGGTCTCTTTGGGAAGAAGTCACAAGAAACTTCACGACCACTCTTTCAAGTAAATAAATAGGTAGCTATTACACGAGAGTATATGCTTGCTTTAATTATTTACTTTCTTGTACACCTTATAATAAGCACAGGACAAATTTATAAAAAGAATTGTAAATAAAACAGGCGGTCTATTCCGCTGAATAATTGACTTCTATACTCGCCTCAGCCTTTATCTGGAACCCAACCCAGCCCTGTTTACATAACATAACGTAAGACTGCTTGCACCCAACCGCCAGCACACTGCGTGTCCTCTTTCCTTCCACCAAGTAAACTTAAACCCTACAATAACGTACCAGGGATAATGCACTTTCAGCTAATTCTGGGACACTTGAGCTTTGATGAATTGTTTAATTTACACTTTGTGGGGTAGAACTCGAGATAGCAGTGTTAGATGGTGCATAATGACATCCTTATTAGGGTTGGAAGCGTTAAGAGAGCATTAGACTGCGATTTGCATGTGTAGGAGGATGTGTTTTGTTTGTGAAGTCGAGATTGTCGTTGATAAGGAGTGATTGTAATCATTTTATTTCAAGTAAGTTAAGCTGTGACGGTTTTGTAGGGTTCCGTACCCGAAGAATACTCAAAGGAACCTTAGTAGTAAGCCGTCGTCAGTCCGCGCGTCTAAACCGTTTTTAACTCTGATTTTTAAATTTCAATTGTCTACCTAATTTTGGGTTGAAATGAACAAAAAAACAGTGTATATTGTATTGCCCTAACAAAACATTAAAGTGTTTCAGGTTATTTGTACGAAATCTTTCGCTTCGGTTTCGCGGTTTTTTTTTTAGGGTTCCGTACTCCAAGGGTAACCAACGGAACCCTATTACTAAGCCTCCACTGTCCGTCAGTCCGTCCGTCTGTCTGTCAGCGGGCTGTACGTAATAGGTAGACGGTTGAAATTTTCACAGTGTGTATTTCTATTGCCGCTACAACAACAATAAAAATTTAATTAAATTTAAAAAAATGGGGAGCCTCCAATCAAGAAACGTGTTTTTTTTTGCGGTTTATGGTACGGAATCCTTCCTGTGAGAGTCCGAATCGCACTTAGCCTGTTTTATATTAGATATTATGTTCTAGAAATCACAGCCTGATTTAAACGCTTATTATAAACGTGATAAATAAGCTATTTTTTATAAAGATGAAACAAGTGTCTAAAGCATCTTTTCCTTGCACTTAACTTTCTAGGCTGTGAAAAAAATCTCATTAACAAGATAAAACGCGAATACAATTTCTAATACAAAATATAAATGGCCAGTGTTATGAACAGGTAAGGCAGTTAATTTTTACGATAATCGCAGCCGCATGCAGTAGGCGGGATCATTGTTAGTTTAACATACGGACTTATGAGAAGCTAGACTTAGTTATAAAGGGCTTTGAAAGACGAGAATTACTAGCCTGGCTTTATGGGCTTTTAATTTATCTAAATCTTATTTTTTAAGAACTAAAATTGCTTGAACGTGCGTAAAGTGAAACAGTTTTGGCAGACTATGTGATGAAAGTACTTCCTAAGACTTGATCGAAGGTCTGTTCAGGAAATAATGTTCAGGAAAGGGAAATAGAGACGTGCAAAGAACAGATTTTTGTGAAGTTACACCCCTGATGGGACAACCGGGAGGATGAAGTTTGTAGACTAATAAAGTTCCTAGACGGCAATCCCAAAAAAAACTTAAAATGATATGCAAAGAAGATATTTTATTTATGCTGGTGTACAAGTTTATCTGAAGTTTTCAAGCCAGGATTAGCGACTACTCTTAAGCCCAATTCCTAGAACGAAAATAATTGTAATATTAATGAGGCGAATAGGGACGTAGCCTGGGTTAAAAAATAAGTTATTTAGTCCGTCAGTTAGATATTATCGAAAAATTATGGAAACGTATTTTTTTATTTTATCAATTCAATAAAAAAATTCGAAGACAAAAGGCATCAAAGATAAGGAGTGGGAGCTTGTAACGTCAATTTCCAGTAAAAAGTGTACTGGTAAATGACGATGTATCGTCTCCATTCTTTGTTTACGTGAAAAAAGAAAAAACTGACTGACATTAGATTTTTTTAGTCAAATACCCTATTCTCAAATGTCTATCATTGGTTAAATCAATTTTCAACAATCAATCATTAAATATAATCTTCATAGACATCGACGTCGCGAAGAATCGGGAGGGCTTTTCTTAAAAAGAACTATATATTCTGTATACAGCTATTCGCCTAATTGGTCTAGTGGGTTCAACCCCGGGTCAAGCAAAATGTAATTAGATTTTCCTTATAAGGTTCACCCCTACAATGTGCTCTTTGGTTCGAAGTTCGGTTCGTAAACTCTTCATTTGTGAAAAAAAAACATTTCGAAGACTAGTCTAGCCACGAACATTTTGACGTTACTTTTCTAGGAAGCTGTGATATATGGGCGTTCGTTATGTAAAATTTGACGTTCAAAAACTGCTGGCTCCCAGAAGACTTTTGATATGATTTTTTATTTAATTTGTTGCATTCGCCTCTACATAACAGCTCGTTTCAAGGCCTCAAGGAAAACTTAAATGAAAGTTATGAAACAGCTTCTCAACACGCGTTGTCGTGGCCCACAAGGAATTTAAATAAACAATGTAGCTTATGTATTTACGATGTGTACTTTATGGAATACGTAACTTTGTTTGAAATTGTTGTTTTAATTGAAAATGCAATCTGTGTTGATTTAAGTTTGTAACAGGTAGAATGGGTGGGATTCTTATTTATGGTAGACGCCAAATAAATGTGCAATAACGGTCATTGACCCACATGCATTTATTGACTTTATTAATAGCAAAAACAGAAATAAAGACATAAAGCTATCCTGAATCGTGATCCTTTTAACGTTATCTACTAATGAAAAATGGTTCATAATTTATTGTTCAGGTATCTACGAAGGGATATTAGGGAAAGGTCAATGTACTTTATTGCAAGTTTATCTGGCGCCTACTATAGGTATGTATTTTTTTATTTGATGACATTAAAATCCATAGGTACTAATACAATAAATGCGAAAGCGCTACCTTTTTACGTCTAAATGACTGAATATTTTTGAATGAAACTTAGTAAACGGGTGGACATCTTAAATGAGGCAACAGGATACTTTTTATCCAAGGAGTACGTTACCTTGTTATTTCAACTTTTACGGGCGAAGTCGCTGGCAGGAGCTAGTTTGATATAAAATACGTTTTAGCAATGATGGCCCAGTGGTATAAGTCCAGACTTACAATTTGCAGGTCGTTAGTTCCTATTCAATACCAACCCGTACAAGGCCCGAGAGGTAGATTACAGCCAACTACCTCTCATATAGTGAAGGAATATACCCCAGCGGCAGGAAAATTATATCCTGATTATGCGTATGCTATTACGTTTTAAAAGTATTGTAGCCAAGCCCTAACTTTTTATTTACGAGTTGAATGGCACTGAAAATCCAACAGTTATTTAATTCAGATCACCACTGCGTCCAACGCAAAAACTCCTGGGAACCATCCCATAGAATAAACTCAATTGAATTCGAACGAAATGAGTAACAGTGCTGACCCTTTCATTCATTAATTAATCCCAAACGTTCGAACGCAAAATAATAGACTCTTAAATCGATTACTCACAGGGAAGCGTCAATCGTTCTCGAAACATACGTCAATTAACCCCGATTCTCAAACACGAATGTGGTGAAATGTCGATTGATCGAGTTCTCGGGCTGTAGTTGGACCATAGATTACCTTACTTGGCTAATAAAGCCTGAAACAGTAACGAAATGAAGATTAATTTTCACGATTCTCGAATAAGAAAGTTTATCGAGAAACGAAATTGGTAGTTCCTGCTCTATTTAGTGAGATAATGTTATTTGTTGTTCGTTAAGAAGAACGAGTTCTATGTTCATACAAATATATTGATTAGGTTTTGTAAATGTTTTGCGCCTGAATACCTACAAATCTTATTATTTTCTTTGAAAGGCACACTTAAGGGTGTATAAATAAAAACAGTTCATAATTCCAGGAAAATTAAGGTGATATTACATTCAATATAACTTTTGTAGGTACGTAGGTTTTATAAAGTATTTTAGTATTTTAAAAATACTATTTGGGTAAAGCTTGCATACCTAAAAAAAGTTAATGTTTTCATTACTAACACCGTCCATCTCCCATCGAAGAGCTTTGACATCTGTTTCGCAGTCAGTTTTTTTATTTCAGACATTGTATGTAAACTACTAATCGCTAATCTATTTCAACTCATTATAATGAATGAAACTTAATAACATTGTAATATTAATGCAACAGAATTGTTGATTGCAGGTAGCCGATAATATGTTTAGCGATTAGCAAATTGCTTTTGAATGAAATCGTTATAAATTATTCTAATTTTCCATTGTTTTCAATCAATCAATCAATCAAATCTTTTTGCATAATACAGGTCAATAAAAGTGTTACAAATAATGTTCGATAGATACACTGTATTATTACCTGATGGTGTGCAAATTATTACGACTTTAAGACTCACAAATCAATAATTTCAGTAATGTTATAATATATTCAAGTTATATTACACCATCTAAATAACAAATTAAAATGTCAGATTTAGTATAGATACAATGCCATATTGAATTATCATGGAATCTATTCCATTTAAATATTACGTTACTACATATACTAACCAGCTCCAAATATTAAATTAAATTGAGCACATTGTTTGTAGAATCAACCATTATTGTAAATGGATCATTTATTAATCATCTCACGGTAACAGTGTTTTTTTTTTGGACATGACCACTCGCAGTTCAGCACGCTAGGGCTGGTAACTGCTTAATCGGACTATCCTGTGGTGGCCTTAAATTAATCTAAGGCCCCCATCCAGGGCTCTAAGGCCCCCAGCCAGGGCAAGGTAACACTGACTTTTGATCCAAAATTTAAACCAACTTGAGGCTCCAGACAGTAAACTGCCCCCACCGAAGGTGTCCCCACGTTGCCGTCGTGGTGGGGCTTGTGCGTCTCAGTGATCTTGGAGCTCTGCCGGTAGAGTTACTCATGCTGGAAAGGTCCAAGTGAAAGACTAGACAAAGCGAAGTCATTTGATGATTTCCCATCCTTAAAAAAAAAAAGACAGTCCACTGCTGGACATAGGCCTCAAGTGTCGCCACAACAACCGATCCTATGCGTCTCGCATCCATCGGCTATCCGCGACCCCCACCAGGTCATCGGTCCATCACGTGGCCTCCATGTAGGCCTCCCGCCATGCCGTACATGTAATTAGTGGTGTTTGTTTATTACAGATTTTAAAACGCTGACAACACCGCAATTTTCAGGGGATTTTTAAGAAATATTTTTTAACTGTTTTTTAGTCTGCTCTCTAGGTTTTGATAAATGTAAAAAAAAAATCTAGTGAAATCCCTATTGCGTTCAAATTTAAGTCGTAAAATCATCGCAGTGAGAGTTAATGTCAAAAATTTGTCGAAATGTAGGAAAATTAGAGTAATTTTTGACAGTTTGCAAATGCGATGCGAAAGCGACGCCAATGCGAACGCTCCTTTAAAATACGGGAATTGACCCAAAGATCGACCGCGAAAGACTAGATAACTACTTTTGTATGGTGAAATACTCTCCTTTGCCATATAAGGTTCGATAAACCTAAACACTAATTGCAGTTGTGCAGCTAAAACGATTAATTGATTAAATCCATCTACAAACGACATAATTGTCGTTAACTCCAAATTCGAATATTAACATACACACCTATACATAATATATTTTACGATCATTACGTAACATAATAGGCAAATCCTCTTGTTACGGTCTAACCAATAGACTACAGCTATATCAATTTGGACACTTCATTTAGCAATTAAAGCCGGGGATGCGTTTATGCAGTGACAATAACGCGTTCATTACATTCTACAATTAACTGATTGGCAATTTCGTCTGGTAAGAGAACTACCGATTCAGTTAATTGTGCTGGGTCGTTCTCAAAGACAATTAGTGAAGCACGCCCGGTGATTAGGCGTATGTTTACTAATTAATTGTTTATTAAATTAGGCAGCTGGCACCTTGGACATTGTTTGCGATTGCAAGATTGGTTTGATTGATTTTTGTGGTACTGAGATTTCATTGGCGCAGTACTATTCGAATTACTGTTTTTCGCGAAATTAACTTTCGATTCCGAAAGTATGTATTTTTTTTATTTAATGAAACTGAAAATGAAATGTTACTTTATTTAAAGAGACAACTTTAAAGATATATTTTTTCAATGTATTGCTTTAGTGCTTCGATTTTGCGTACAATAAAATAATGGCTAGTACCTATTGTTGTGTCTGGGCTCCAGACTATAATATATATTATTAATATTTTAAGTAAACAACACAGCTCGGCTAAGCTACCAAATGTCCATTTACGAACCAAGTACATAACTGGAAACGAACCGAACTTGGCTGAACTCCTAAGCGAATTAAAATCGGTAGTCAAGATGGCAACACAAGTAGGTACATTAGACCTTATACGGAGTACCTTACATGTGTGAACAAGCCTGGGAAACGGGTAGGACAGGCTGGAAAGCCCGCGCGGCTGCGGCTGTCCAAGGCGATATCGAGTTACCCGTCTGATCGACTGGTAAAAATGAAATGTAGAAAGTTATTGGGATTGAATTTTGGAGACGGCAATTGGTTCATAGAATATTTTTTTAAATAATAAAATGGTGTTATAAAATAAAATCTTCTATCTTTAGGTTTTAGTTTAGATCTCCTGATCAATTTTGCCCATGGCGGTCAATCTGAACGAAGTCTTGTTGTTTTTTTTATGCTGATATCATAAAGCTTTTTGTTTGTTTGAACGCGCTAGTTTCGGGATCTACTACCAGTCGGATTTAGAAGAAATTTTTTTTGTATATGATAGCCACATTCATGAGGAATGCTATAGGCCATACGGGAACGGGAAAAAAACGAGATATGCGCGTACGAAGTCGCAGGCAATAGCTAGTAATAACATAAATGTAGTGATTCATAAAAATGCTAAGTATAATTATTTTTAACTTCTTCATAATTTTCATTCTACGCTCCGTGTTGTATGATCAAGGGAGTCCCACAATGTAACTCTATCGCTGCAGCGTGCTCACGGTGGCGATCTCCGCTCGGTGTTCACTGATCAACGTCATTGGCTCTGGAATTCTATGACGTCACTAATCAGAATGATGATACGACTAATGAACAGCTTTTTAAGGTTGACTTTGTGAGTCACTGGGTTTATTAGGGTGCTTTAGTTTTCGAAGTTGGATTGATCGTTTAATTTTGGCTTTCTGCTTTTTGGGTTTGTAGATAAATCATCAAAAGGTACTCGTAGGTCGTACTTTTAAGTGCTTATGGGTTAAACTTATTAAAAACAATGCGAACTTAATAACTAGGTTTTGACGCCAGGAAGGTTTACGCCATCGGAAAACGTATTACGGAACTGAAATGGAGCTGGGCTCGACACCTGGCAAGGCGTGATGTGACAGAATGGCGTTTGCGGACTGGAAGAAGAAGTATGGGTCGTCCGGCAACGAAGTAGGCAGACTACATTGCTGCCATTGTGGGTAGGACCTGGATGATGCTGGCACAAGAACGTGGGAATTGGCACAAGAAAAGAGAGACCTATGCTTAGCAGTGGACGAGGTCGGGCTGTGGATAAACACCAGAAAAATACTGTCACTTTAACATGAAAGCTAGACTTTTCCACAAAAACAGTTTTGATACAATTTTTCGAATGAATAAACATCGTCTACTGTCCTTGATGAAACTTAATTTAAACCGAAATAAGACACCAAGAGCCATTTCAATCACGAAATCACAGTTTTACGATTCAGAAAAACAATTAAACTGAAATAGCACTATCAAATTAAAGATGTTAAAACAATAGACATCTAACTAGCAAACACGATATTATTAGCCAGTTATAACATCAACATTTCAAGATGGCTACCCATTCTGCTGAGTATAATGACTGATTCCCTTCAGTAAACACGATTAATTTAATTGAGTATTCAAGCATCTTGTTTATAGGATGATCGTAAACTAACAGTTCTATATAATGGAGTATTTGCGCATTGAATTATAATTAATTACCAAGTATCATGATTAGTGCTTACATTACGAGTGTATCAATATAAATTAGTAAGTATAGTTCTCCTGACGGCTTCAAGTGGCGGCCACTCTCAACGGAGACTAGCCATCGGCGCGGGACATATTATAGTGCACAAGTGTGTGCGGAATTAGTATGTAGATAATAAAGTAGGGTGATAATTACAAGTCTTAGTTAGAATGTGAGAGTAAGGATGCATCAGAAAATATGAGCCGGTTGCTACGCAGTGGGAAGTTGGGAACTACAGGACAGGCGTCGTCGCCGAGAAAGGCATAGGAAACTGGCGTGACGACACGGAGGTGCTCATGACGGATTGGTCGGAGAGGCAACACTTGAAGGCTTTGGGGGACTTGCCCAGCAGTGGGACAGTAAAGGTTGATAAAAAAAGTCTAAGTTAGAGTGAATGGCTACTTCAAATCTCTTGACAGCAACAAAAAGCAAGTATCTTCTCGATTCGACTGCAGTCAATTTTACATTAAATATAGGTCAGTTTTAGCTCGTGACTAAACAATAGAGTGCGTGTCCAGCAGAGATGTGCGAGGATGCGTAGTGAGGGGTGTGTTTGTAAGAACCAATAGAATCGCTTCATTTACCTAGCCTCGCTAGGTAAATCTATTTATATATTGGGGTATGGTATCCGCACTTAGTCCTGATGTTGAACCATTGTGCGTGAGCCATGGCGGCCGTCGGCCTCGCTAGGTAAATGAAGCAATTCTATTGTTTTTGACAAACACATCCCCGCTATGCATCCTCGCACATCTCTTGTGGAAACGCAGTTTTAGAGCCGCATGGTTCGATCTTCTAGGTTAAGCAACGCCTGCCGAGTTCAATCCGGAGATGGTGACTATCCATCGCATACTGAGACTGCTCCGTGCCTCGGAAAGCAAATTGAACGTTGTTCCCAGCTGTCATTTTTAGATCTATCTCTACTCAGAAGCCAGAAAATCTGACATTAGTTAATAGGTTGTGAAGGTCAGGTAGGCACTCGGTGCATGTAAAATACTAGTAGTCAGCTGCATGCGCTTAGAGTGGAAGCCGACCCCAATATAATTGGCCAGGCAGATTTTACCAGCTGGAAATTCACCCCTTGGTTATTATTACTTACTAACGAACATCGTCAAATAGAAACATTCATATCAAGTCTATTCATGGTTCCGGTATCGATTATACAGGGGACTGTCTATTATAATTACTAGTATTTGTAAACAAGCACCTTGTGACTCATGGATTCTATTAATTTGTTCGGAAATTCGCCTTTAGGGCTCTATGAAATCCACAAATTGTATGTAGCAGTTATGTGAATGAGAAATGCGATAATAAGAGATGGGAAAATCTATATTAATCAGTATTAATCAGTCTGTCTGACATATCGCTGAAATGGACCTTTTTAGTGCAGCAGTGAGACACACACTTAGTTCTTAGCATACCTACATTTCTTTTTATTCTTCTATGTACCGTGCGTGTTTCATGTAAGTGCTAAATAAATATTATTCTATCTTTCTTATTCTGAGGATTGACGTGTATTTGTATTTCTTGAAATATGTACCTATGTAGTTCATCAATCTGTAGCTCTATGTACTCATAACTCCCGGTTTATCTTTGTCAACTATTCACCTTCAAATTCTCAATTCAGATATTGGGAGTATCTTGTTTTTTATCGATTGAAAAATTTAAATATTAAATTATTGCGGTTCGAAACCAGAAAACTGTTTTTTAAATGGTATGTGATTGTTTTTTCTTGTTTCCGATTAATATTAAAAGGCACTGCTATCAAATAATTTGTATGTAGGTACTGGACCAAAACGAAAAAATTATTCCGAAGTCAACCAAGCAGAGAAGTTTATTCAGAAGTTGACTTTAAAGGTTCAAGGGAACGCACAATAAAATGACTAAACATGGAAATGCTGTCATTGGATGACGATATCACAAAACTGCACAAAGAAGGTGACGTCATGTAGTATATGTCCTTTTTTCAATGCAAATATTTATATTTTTTGGATTAAAACACTGTAATTCTTTTATTCTAGTTTCCACCTTATCATCTTAGGCCACTTATCATGATCGTGCCTTTCTCTTTCGTACAGAAAATCATCAAATGACCTCCCCGCTCTAGGCGTAGCGGAAGATGTGTTCTTACTGACTAAAACCCACCCTAGTTCTTCCAAATGCCCTTTGCGTCCTCTTCTTTCTCCAATATACAACGTGTAACAAAATAAACGCAATACCTACCTCTTAAGGAGTCATTGTACTTCTCATTGTGAACAACTTTTATTATGAGACCAACACTGAAATCGCGAAAAAAAATATCGACTCCCCCATACATTTCTGTGCGCAAAACTTAACAAAATGTACTGAATAGTTAGTAGGTCCCAAAGTAAAAGTTGTTCATAATTATGAGTACAATGACCCCTTAAGAGGTATTGCGTTTATTCTTTTATACGTTGTATAACATAAAAGGTATCAGATATCATCGTTGTACACAAATTAGAGTATAACTAATGCACCTAACGTAAGATACGTTTGAAGTCTTCTCACGCGGGATAATTCGCCATAATATGCCTTTGTTTGAACGCGTAACCCGCTCCATAGTTCACAAATTACATTAAATTGTTAATACCAGCTAATATTACCTAACGACGCGCAACGTTTAAGCACATTAGAGAGTCGATCCAATTATTAGTAACATGATTAAGTTATTATACAGTATTGGTTATTTAGTATACATATACCGGTTCTTAAGCAACGCAAATCAACTCGGCAGGATAGAAATCTGTTGCGGAATTTGTTCGAAAGAGTCACCGCGGCCCTGGAACGCAAAAGGCTTTAGAAGGAACACGGATGGGTTTTAGTCAGTAAGAGTCTGACACGCCCTTCCGCGAAAGAAGTCATTTGATGATTTCCCATCCTCAACAAAAAAAAAGGATAAAAATCTACCATCAAAGCGGCTTGCTAAAGAAAAATACCGTGACAGCAAATCTCGTAAAAAATATGTTACGCCTCTCAGCTGAAATGAAAACCTACTGGGTTATATGCGAAATCTCGTGTGTATTCCACTAGAGTACCTCCGAGACGCTTGCGTCATTACTTTTCGTGTAGAACAACTCTAGTGAAGAAAGTAAATTCAAAATTAAATTTAACTTGAACAACTCATATGTTACTTGATGTGGGGCTAGTTTTCTCTGAAAGTACAACAGAAATAACGAAGAAGTTTTTGGTCCTTTATAATATTAGCTCTACCAACAATTTAGTATACCTACTGATGTTTGCTGGGAATCCGCCAAAACAAAAACACAAGTAGGCATTACGCACCTACTTCATTACAAAAGGCTTACCTGATTCAAAAATCTGGAGCGCGGAAAGGAATTTACATTTTTAACTTGCGGGTAAAATAATGCTATAAAAAAGATGAACCTAGGATTACAGAAGCGTTTTTTATATCCGCACTTACCTACCTTTCGAGTATCATCATGGTATTATGAAAAAAACTTCGTGTTTGCTCTTTGAGAATAAGACTCCCGAAATAATTTAATAATAACGTCAGCAAACAGAATTTGATGCGCACTTGAACATGCAAAACAGTGCGCTTCATGAAACCATAAACTGCACTGCAGTGTACTGCACGGTGATTCAGTAAAGTATATTAAATTACAGGTAATAAAAAACTTTACAATGGGTGGTAAAAAGGTACACACTGGCGGTACACTGGCGAGCCTGTGAGGGATGCACGCTTGCCTGCACCGGCCTGTGATTTTATGCGACATTAAATTAAGGAAGAGGATTTATGCAACGCCTTCGTCGGTGTGACCAACGGTTTGGCGGACATTGAAGTGTTGTGAGGAGGGTTGCTATTACTGCATTATATTATACATTGTAAAGATATTGCCCACATTTGCTCAATAGTGGTTATTTCGATAAGGACACAGTACATAATTTAACGTTGCAAGTCCTGTGGAGTAAGGTGGTTTTGCCATAATCTTACTTGAAGATTCTAATAAGTAGGTAGTATCGTTTCTGATCAGTTGCATAGGAAAACATTATGTTTTATTTGTAGTACATAGTAGGTTAGTAAGTAGTATATAATTGAAATGTCGTAACGTTGCAATTATATCAAAGAATAACATTAATTTATGTGGGTTTAAACCATGTTTTGGGCGGTCACGGTCAATTATTGACGTAATATAAAATGTCGAAACTTCCGTGACATTATTCAAAAGGCAAGAAAATATTGCTCGAGCAATCCCTAAGTACGACGCAGATGTAAAAATATCTTCAAAGGAACACTCATGTAAGCTTATCGACTTCTCCACTTCACTGGTTCCTCGAGTAACCTAATTTCTTTATGTAAAAATCATAGTAACACGTATAAGCAGTCTCATAAAAAACTCGCGATATTCGTCGGGTACTTATAAAGAAAAATATTTGGCGTTGCCTTTGCGACTTGGAAGTCATATACTTGGACAAATCTTATATACCTATTTGTATATGTAATTTTAACCAATTGGTAATGCAGTAATAAAGAAAAAAATTGGTTGCCTGTTAAGTCGATTTACAGACGATAGTTTAACGTGACAACGTCATAACAAAACTTTGATGAAATTATCGTAACGTTACAAAGAGCGTAACATTACAACGAGCGTAACGTTACAATGAGTCATCGTTTTTCGTGCGTGCAGCCGGCGTTTATCGATTTATTAGACGTTGTCATGTCAAAAACATAAAAATTGGTGTTGGATGTATTTTATCGATTACATGCAGCACTATTTTTTATGTTTTTTTAGGTTCAATTTTTTTTTCAAACTGAATGAGCGTTGTTAGACCAGGTAACATAATTTGTCAGAAAACATAATTAATGGCATTATTGTTTTTTGTTTAATTTAATTTTATAAACATATTGTCCCCAGAATGCACCTATAGGTATCTAAATTCCACTATACATCGTATAATTTTATTTAAGAAAAGTAGGCTTAAATAGCAATTAAAAACTTTTCTAAAACTCGTATTCATGCCAAAGATCAAACTCTTTTCATTACATAAGTTTCTAAATTAGATCAAATTATACACCTAAAGTGGAATTCTTCAACTGTTCTTGAGTCCGCACCAGCAATAAATTCAATGAGAACAAATAACTTAAGTAACAAAATTAGCCCTAACTTAATTGGTGGAAAGGGAATAGAGTTTGAAACTTAGAATAGACGGGCAGAACGTTTTTTGTATGAAGATAAGGATGGTGCCGACATTAGGCATGCTACAGAACCGGAGAGTTGCTAGTTAAACCAACGATATGAAACAAACCTTACTACTATTGGGTTTGTTACTCCATCACGCCAGAACGGCTGAATGGATCTCGACAAAATTTAGCACAGAGGTAGGTTTTAGTCTGGAATAGCACATAGGTATTTTTACGGTTATAGAATAGGGTTTCGGTCTGTCTGTCCATCTGTCACAGCCAATTTTCTCCGAATTTACTGAACCGATTCTGTTGAAATTTCGTACACATACCACGCACTTCTGTGACTCAAACAAACACGGACGCGTTACGTAAATAAATAAATTTAAGTATAAGGTCATTTAGAAAATTAAAAAAAGGTCTTCAAACTGTACCGTGCGACATATCAAATAAAAGGGCTTATTGTAAAAGTTTTAATGGTTTTTTTTCATAATTTTAAATAAACAGTTTTGAAGTTATGCAATAAATTACAGGAAAAATTCCCATTCCCCCATTCCGAAACAACTGAGCCTAAGATTTTGAAAAAATGCAGATTAAAATAATATGTAACACAAATTAAATTCGTTCGGAACCCTTTGCACGCAACAACTTTGCAACTCGCACTTGGCCAGTTATTGTTATTTCAGGTGTCCTTGGGATACTTTCCGACATTCGGGCTTGCTAAGACGCTGGCAGAAGCTACTACTAAGATAAACTGCTATAAGCTACGCTTTTAGAGATCAGTCCGTGGATGAGTGACCATCTTAAACATACCGACTTAACAGTGGTGGTGGTGGTGGTCAGTTGGTCTCGGCTGTCTTTTGAATATCTTTGACAGTCGGTTGAACCACGTTGTTCCGGCTCCAAAACAGCTAGGCTGAATTTGACGGGATTAACAGACAGTTGATTTAAAGGAGTAACTTAAGCTGTTATTTTTTTTTAAAGGTAAAAAAAATTAAAATACCTGTGAAAACACTTTTCACGGGGGCAAAGCCGCGAGGAGAAGCTAGCCATCTAAAAGATTTTTTTTTATTGTATCGCGCAACTTTAGCGCAAGAATTTCAATGCCGCATGCAATCCCCTTGTCGCTGACAATTTCACTCCGAGGAAATGAACGGAACAAAATAAAAAGGCAAGTCCTTACCCATTCGAGAATTTTATATAATATGAGAATGTTATTTCGTTTTATATAATATTTTTCTTTGTGGAACAGTTATTACTTCGCGTAGGTTCATAGATATTACTCTGCGCGTTATACGTTACACGAATACTAATTTTGAATTACATACTTTTACACGGGCAAGAGTTATGCTGTCTGTATCATTTTACGACGAAGATTAGGCACGAGATGTCTGTTACATTCAGTTAATTCTACTACTAGCGTTAGCTTGCCGCTTTGCTTGCGTTACAGTAGCCTATAACCGACTCTGGGTTTCTTCTATCTCTGTACCAAATTTCATCAAAATCGGTTCGGTGATTTAGGCGTGAGAGCGTTACAAACAAACTCACTTTCGCTTTAAATTTTTGGTGGGAATAACAGCTAGTTTTTAAAGTTCTGAAACTCTATATGGAAAACGGAACCCTTATTGAATCACTCGATTGGGTGTCACATTTGGTACACATAATCATCTTTTGTAACCCTAACACGGACGTGTAACGGAAATGTATATCTACATTTTGACAATGTGGTCACTTTTTGGGGGAAAACTAAAACTTAAAAAAATACCCTGTACTGTGTGACCTAACAAATGAAAGGGCGTATTGTGATGGTTTCAAATATATTTATTGCATTATGTTAAAATAAATAGTTTTGAAGTTATTCAAGAAATTTGACGAAAAATTACCATTTCCCGCTTGTCTAAAGCCGCAAGTCTAAAAAAATAATTAAAAAATATATAGATAAATTACAGGAAAACCTTAAAGCAGTCTATGGTTTGAAAATAACATGTTACAAAAATGAGATTCAATCGGAACCCTTTGCATGCGAGTCCGTGTCGCACTTGGCTGGTTTTTTTGTTCTATCATTTATCGGCATCACCTTGCATCATCTACTACCGTGCTTAAATTAAGCCCGTCTGCACGAATCCTTACGAGTTGAACTGTAAGACGCGTTGAAATGTGTATCGCCAAACGTGAGACCTCTTCAAATGATCCAGTCTAATATTATGATTTTAATGTTCAACCCAATGGTCTACTAGAAGACAGATTCAGCAGTGAAACCCATGTGATACCTAAATAAAAAACATTGTTGGGTGAACATATTGCCAAAAGCATAAAATAATCAGTTCATATTAATTTAGCTTACAAAATAGCTACCAGCTACTAGTAGTTTCCCACCACTATTGTAACTGCACCTTAACAAGGAACATACACTAGTGATGGTCGTTAGTGAATATCGAATGAATATCGGTAAGGTAACATGAGGACTGTGACGAAGCGGTAAACCGAAGACGCCGACAGGCGACCAATCATAAAGTCCTGTGAGGCTGCAAGGCCATACATCCTGGTCGGAAATCTTGGAACGTGCAAGCACCTGTCACAAGCGGTTATTAATTTAATCGTCTTCCCAGGAGCAGTAATTTTCTTATGAACACTGTGGCTTTGTGAAAATGGAGGTATTCATTTAGATTTTCTTGACTGTTTTAGCACCAAAATCTTATAAGGACATACAACTTAAAGTCTTTAATATTAAAGAAATAGTTACCTATCAAAAGAACCAACTAAATGTCTTGAGCCAGGCAGTTTCTTATCTAAAGTCGGCACCGTAACGAAAGATGTATATCTAATACATAGTGTAAAAGCCTTTATTAACTCGTCAAGGTTGTATTAAAAATAACCTTGATCGATGTCAGTAATAGTCGATTTACTTCATTTCTTCCTTTTAACGATAACTTCTTGCAATTACCAAGCAAGGTGATGCTTCAATAAGCGAAACTTAATCACGATGATAAAAACCAAATGACACGCTTTACTAGTGATGCGAACAATGGACGTTAAAATTTTATCGATACATTACACAGCTTTGTTTAGCATACGGTAATAGATTGCAATGCCTATCAAATTAAATGTTAATTATGCGTCTATTGAATTTGAAATATGAATCATGTTTACATAATCCAGCTAATGCTTGATTGTTTGAACAAAACAGATTGTTTAGGTTTTGGTATGCACGTTTACGTTTTATGATAATGGTAAATTATATCAGCAATTTTAGTATTGCAATATATTTTATAACTGGTTTTGACCATTTCAGACTTTATCCTGTAGGAATATAGTTTTCCTTTGCGTTGAAATTTCTCAATAACGCCACTAAATACATAGTTTCACAGCTAGTAACGTCACGATCGCTCATAAAGTCACGTCGCCCATAAAAATACAAACACGTCGCGGCAAACCGTTTAAATTGTATCGATACGGCTTAGATACGTGTTGGCAACACTACATAATCCGCCCGCGGCTTGTACTCGAGCAAATTATACACTGCATCGCTCACTCTTACAGTTTGCACCTCTCGGTCGTTTCGCAAATTTATATGAATCATTATTGGGTTGAATTATAGCGTGGCGTCGTGCCGAGGTACCGCCGCCTATGGACGTGAGAAGACGTTATTCCCGGAGATGCGTGATTACTGAATTGTTACTATTAGCCTTTCACCTTGGTGTAGAGTTGTGTGTATGGCTCCCAATTTGCACTCTTGACGTGAAAGGATAATTATGTTTTGAGTGTTTGCATTATACACTTGAAGGGGTGTTGTTGTTTAAAACATGGCAGCTCGAATTTGTTTAGCTGATCTGGACGCTATTAGTGTTGTGTATACCAGGTGGACACTGTTGTTTGCCAAAAAGGACTAACTAACTGGGCTGTTAGTCACGCCTGAAGCCAAGTATCTGAGTGATATGATTTAGTTAATGATCATTATTTTTAACGGTAGTATTTTGGAAAATCTGTCTCAAGATTGTTCCACGTTGATCTGCGGTTTGTGTTTGCTTTGTACCTATGTTTCTCAAAGCCCAATTCTAAGATTATCTTTTGAAAGTATCCAAAAAATATACGCCGCATCCAGAATTTCCTAGCTCAGTGTTTAGAGCGCATCAATAACGCATAGAGGTGTTATCAAGTTTCCTTTAACGCTGGTTAGTCCTTACATATCATGCTTGACCGTGCATTGTAACAGTAACGAACATTTGCGTTCCCATACAGATTATAGTACCTGCCTATGCATCATTGAGATACTAAATGCTTACTGGTTCATACACTTAGTCTCTAGTTATAAGAATTTTATTCATAATTTCATCAAGTGAGAGATAAAGAACTGGCATGGTTCAAAGTGCTGATTGGCGTTTGTAGTTTAATTTTTAAATCAATAATGGTAGTTATAATATTTCACAAAATATTGTTTCACATCTCAAAAGCTCCAAAAGTGAGACCAATTTAGTAAATTTTTGTATATTCAAAATTTTAAATGAAACAAGTGTAGTAAAGTGTAAAATTGTTGGCCGGAGCTGTAGGCCGAAGAAATTTAGCAATTTACTTAATAGTCCGTTCTGCTGCTTATTGTTTTATGGTCTCGTACTTCCAACATATAATTTTCTTGAGCAATTTTCGGACTGCTTCAATCCTGAGCCTACCATGTTTTACAATTTTGTTCCTTCCTTCGTCTACAGAAGTATCGTCCATTTAGGAAATCATAATCTGTTAGACAACACTATTGTATTTCCAGATAGTGAAAAACAAACTTATTCAAAATCAAAAGCAAATACTTCTTTCGTTAATCTGTCACGTGAATTAAAATAATTGATTAAAAAGGTTAATGTCATTTACTTGACCTTGTCATACTCAATAACTTACAAAATGTTTCACCTACATGTTCAATATCTTTTTAGTATCTTTGTCTTATTTTCATTATTTCAGACAGTTAGAACCGACAGCGACGATGTTGAAGAAATGACAATCAAAAATAGTTGTGAAAAATTTGTGGGTTCTGAAGTAAATACAACGGCTCCTATTGCATTGCATGTGTTCGATGAAAAATTAGATGATGTTGTGAAGAAACTCTCTATGAGAAATTTTAATTTCAATGGAAGTGTGGTCCAGCCTCACAGAATGGCAAGAACTGTGGCAAATGGGTCGATGACGTACGGAATAGAATGTGTCTCGTGCTATGCAAGTCCTTCTTCAGGTAGCTGGAACTGTTATTCGGGACATTCGTAAGTTTTTGTTCAAATGTTTAGTATGCATAAACGTGTTAGGCAGCTGGATCATGGGCTTGATACATAAATCAGTAATGCTGGACACGTATTGTTAGACGTTTCCTCTCTCTAGAGCCTTGACCACTGGATTTGGCTTGGACCCTGTTCCCAATACCGGTGGGCTATTTTTTACATAAATATGTTTTTTTATACATCCGCCTAGCCTTTCCTCAACTATATTGGGGTCGGCTCTCAGTCAAACCGAATTTAGCAATACCAATATTTTACGTCAAGCGGCTGCCTATTAGACCTCCACAACCCATAAACTAGGAAACACGTTTTAAATAAGTAAAGAAAAACGAATAAATAAGATCCAGTCATACTAATAATATAAATACCATACAAAAACCTAAACTTAAAGAAAAAAATTGTCCACCCCAGAATAGTTGTGGTCAGTACACATATTGCTGTTTTTTTTTTCAGTTAGTGCTATTTCCTTTTTTCATTAAACTATCCATTTTGGTCCATTTACGACTTCCTTACACAATATATCATTGAAACGTAATACATTTCGCATTTTACAGTACGCCTATAAAAAAATGTGCTGACGCTGAGCAATGTTACACAGAAATTAATCCAACATACATAAAAAGAGGTTGTATATTACCTGGGAGGGTAAATAGAACATTTATATGCAAATGTCCCCTTTGTAACGACAAACCTTCCTTCGACCTCAGCCATTACGAATATAAGAAACTCAACGATTGGGAATATGATAACGCTCGACTTCAAGCACCTTTGGTGGGAATGGATCTAATGTGTAAAGTTTGTGAAACTAAGGGAACCAATCCAACGTCTGATAAAAATTGCAGGTCTGGCAAAAAGTAGGTAACTTTTTAATGTCTTCTTCAAATTAAGGTAAAATTAAGACCCGAACTTACTAATAATGCCACATTGATCTTTACAGTGCGGATTATATGGTATGTGCACATAACCAGCTATGTTTCACAAATATTGATGATGAAAGCGATTTTGTGTCAAGAGGATGTATAGATAAACCACTGTTTAATTCAATATATTTATTTTGTAATAATGCCAGATGCAATACGGATGCATTCCCTAACCCTCACCAAAGAGTGGGGTTACGCGCTCAAGCAATACGTTTACGGAGTGATTTCTCTTCGAAAATAAGAAGAGTACGAATGAATCATGGTTCAAAAGCATACACTTCGAAGTTCTGTTCAATGCTCATGATAATATCGACATTAAAACAATGTGTTTGATTAAATATAACATAATTTCAATTACCAGTAACGATATCTTCTTCGCAGAAGTTATTGCAATGCAAACTATGCAAAAAATCTTTTTTTCAAAAGAGTCCGTCTATGACTTATTTAATTTATGATTTGACGTCTCCCAGATATTGATTTAAGCACACGTCAAAGCTATCGTTTTTGCTAGTACAAAAATGAACAGCAAAATATTTTTATTAACATTTTTGTTTATGTTATACGTTAAATGCCACAAAAAAGAAGAACCAAATAGTAAGAAACACCCCTCTCTACCATACTTTAGACGAAAAGTAGAAGAACTTGGTGATGCAGATTTTTTTGAGACGACTGATACTGCCGATCCCCATAATTTAGTATCATTTCTTGTTGAAAATGTGAAAGAAATCTTTGACGACGTTTTAGAGACGCCAGAAGCAATAGATAAAGAAAATACCTTGAAACAAAGACCACCGATTGTCTTTATATCTAATACAAGTACAACGCCTCGTAGATCCTTATCTACTGTACTAGTTAGACCAATACTTGATTTTTTTACTGCAGAAGATATTATGAGTAGTAGTAGTGTTCCTACTTCTACGCATACAAAAGATCTGCAGCTAAATGAAAACTTACCTCTTACTACTTTGCTAGATAATAAACATTCAAGTACCGAAAATTATGAAAGTACAAGGACCGGATATATGCAGCTTGCGAAAGATTTAAAATTGTTTACTAAAGCTGACAACAAGAATCGAGATTTTACTCTAGGCCGTGGTAATATCACGGACGCTGATGGAGAGTTGAGTGATCCGAGAAGATCGTGTATAATGTGCAACAATGTCGCCACCGAAGAATGTAATGACCCCAGAAATAAATTGTAAGTTATTGCAGTAAACATGTTAATAATTTCTGAAATAATTTTGGAATACTAGCTCAAACACACCCCTCCAAAAATTTGATCTAAGAATAAACATATAAATGAAATTATTTACCACTAGTTAGTGCATTCCAATTTTATTTGCAATTTGCTTTCTCTTGTCATTATAAAATTTTCAGAATAACGTCGATGATGTGCGAACGTGACGATGATTTGTGTTATTCGCTGCACACGCCTTTCGGAATCGTCGATCGTGGATGCTTCAACATAAATCATAATCTCACCACCTTCGTATGTTCCTGCAATCTGTGCAACTACGTATCCATTTCTGAGATGCCGTTTATGTTCGCTAAGAAGGGAGATTGGGTCGGTAATGTTATTGAGCTCTCACGTACAAAGCATTTTAGAAAATCTGTGTTTAAAGATATGTCTTGCTTGAGGTGCGAAGTTAACACGACAACCAGAACAGGAGATATGCTCGATAGTGCAAACTGTTTAGAAGGAAACATGTAAGTTTCAAAATTAAATGTTCAACAAATAGTTTGTCCCATTTCGTTTCCAAATACATAACTGAAATATATGTTTAAATTTTACCTCGACGTTTTATGATATGCCAACTTTTTTTTTTACAAATATTCAAAGTTAACACAATGCAGTAAAACTAGCAGATTCCATTTTATGATACCAATTTTAAAATTATTTTTCACATGTCGAAAAATCTAAATATTTCTGCATGACAAAAGGCCTATTATCCTGTACATGGCTTAATATGCTGTCTGTTATTTCCAGTGGCAATTTACCAGTGGAAGACTGTAACGTTGATGAGATTTGTGCAGTTAAAGCGCTAAGGGCAGACGGCTACATCTGGCGGGGTTGTCTCAAACTGCCGCTGTACAACTATTGGTGGACAGTCTGCGACTACGATCTCTGCAACTATGATACCGTGATATCTCTCTTTGATTTCATTATTTAAGAATATCAGCAATGCCTTAGTTTTTCTACCATTATTTATTTCTAATTTATTTTTTAATTTTATTTTAGCAGAATATATTTTTTAATTCATGCATTTTTTGTGTTTTTCATTGCTGCTTGATGTGATACAACGTAGATCTCTTTTCAATTCTCCAAAGATTTGGGTAGACAACATTATGAAACAGGTACACATATAATGCATCAGTTCTATTTAGATCCCATGGGCAAAACTATTGCTATCAACCAAGCATAAATCTAGACTCTAGAAAATTCATAATGCGGAAACCCTGTATCATACCAGCCAGTAACATTTGTCTTTTCTGGGAATCGAAGCCAAGGCCCCATGTGCACTATTCAGCAGTACCGTTTGTGAGCTCTAGACCAACAAGGCTGTTATTGAGGTAGCGATTTGTAAAACAAGAATTCATTTGATTGATTCTTACCAACCTCGATGGTCATATCGTTGAAAGCGCTACTGACAAACATAACATGAGGTTCTTGGTACGGGTACCAGGTCGGGCAGTGTTATTGGGTTTTCCATAAGGAATGACTTATAAATAAACGGGCGGAATGTGAAATGTCTTTTTTTTTTAAGGATGGGAAATAATCAAATGACTTCTTCCTCTCTGGGTGGAGTGGAAGGGCGTGACAGACTCTTACTGACTAAAACCCATCCGTGTTCCTTCTAAAGCCCTTTGTGTTCCAGGGCCGCAGTAACTCTTTCGAACAAATTCCGCAACCCTGGATGTGAAATGTCTTACCTTTGCAGGTACACGAAACTAAGAAGTTATCCATAAAAAAACATTCATAAACCATTATTGAGAGATCAAATCACATTCATGCTATGTACGTGTATATACTTACCTCAATATTTTTAAACGAGACATTCCAACTGATGAAACTTCCATATTTATTCCATTCGACATAAAAAGCAGACGGCGACTTGGGAATACTTTGAAGAAGGCAGTCGAGATCACAGCAGCAAGCCCTAGAGTCCGTAGGTACCCATAATCTAATTGAATTTCACGGTTGTGGATGCATCCCTTTGAAGGATTTCATCTGGTGGAAACATTTGTGGGCTCGCCGGTACTAAAACTCTGAATCGCTGATCTGGATATTTGTATCGGAGTTCAATTTTACATTCGGGTGCATTCCGGGCCTGCATGGAATAGTTGATTTGAAAAGTTTTGTTTCGATTACCAGTGAGCCAGTCAGTTAGTCGATGATATTAAAATAGATTCTAATAAAAGCACTGGGGCAAATATTTCCTTTACATTGTACAATGCATTTCAAATTTTGACCCCGTCCAAAAAGAGGGATGGTGATAAGTTTGACGTGTGCATATGTGCGATTTTGATTTAGTTATTCGTTTGAAAGGTGACTTAGTCACAAATGCTTTATAAATGAAGCTATCATGTAGTACAGCAGCAAAACATACTGATTTTGTCCTTATACCTTACAAAGTGATTATATCAAAAGGAGAGATAACGTTGGTGAACCTAAATTTCAAGGAGTGGAATGTCTGGAATGGCTTTGAGGAGGTACCTAATATTTGATCATAGTAAGGTATAGTTATCTGCTACGCTGACCTCAAATATATTGGTAAAGGACAGGAGAGCGGTGAGGTACAGTTAATCATCAAATTAATGTGGGTTATTCATCCAGTATTTAAAAAAAAAAAAGTATAACCAGTCAATTGTGGAATCGGTAATTTATAGAATCAGTCAATTTATAGAATCAGTAATTTTATAGAATCAGTCAATTTATAGAATCAGTCAATTTATAGAATCAGTCAATGTATAGAATCAGTCAATTTATAGAATCAGTCATTTTATAGAATCAGTCAATTGTAAAAATCGGTCATTTGTAGTATCAATCGGTTAAAGAATTAATTTTACATTCCAAGAATTGGTCAATTATAGACTCTATAGTCACTTCGCGAATGTGTCATTCCTAGACTAAACCTTCTTAAAATAAAAAGAAAAAAAACTCAAACACAAACTTATTTCAAAGTAATTTCATAACATACTTTATTACCATAATTTTCCATACGTTTAGAATAAAATGCGGGTGAATCTTGAGAGCTCTTTTAAAAATAACGTATCAAGTCAAAGCACTGTAAAAACTCAAGTGGCTTGCAGTTTTCTTTCTTACACTCGGTTCCCTCAAGGAATACTTGGTACAGTCGCTGAAGTCTGTACGACGTTGTTTTTAAATATTTTATCATAAAAAGAACGCTACATCGGAAATTTTTTGTATGCAAATAGAGCTAGAGGAAAATTTTACACTAACATTTTTCTAGCAACTATGGTTAATAATATTAAGTTTTAATTTTGTGTATTTTCAGCTCCAGAGAAGTTTTCGTAACTAAATTCATACTAATATAATAAAATCGAAAGTGTGTCTGTCTGTTACCTCTTCGCGCTTAAACCGCTGAACCGATTTAGATGAAATTTGGTTCAGAGATAGATTAGAACTTGGAGAAGGAAATCGGCTACATTACTTGCTGGGGAGTTTGTTGCGCCACTTCTTCTTTCCAGCTAAAACACTAGGAAGTGGTGACGGGCGGGCGTTTTGGGGGACTGTCTTTATGTAGAACTTTGACGTTCAAAAAGTGCTGGCACTCAGCCTAATTTGAATAAATGACTTTTGACTTTGATTATGTCGCGAGAAAAGGGGTTGAAATACGGAATGAAAATTTGTATGGGAGTCCGTCATTATTGATACCTTTCTATTAAAGGCATTTGATAAAAATAAGAAAACAAGCGGTTGAATAAAAAATATCTTAAAAATAAAATGGTTGCCCAAAGTAACTATTCTACGCGGTCAAAGTCACGGGCAAAAGCTATTAAATAAAATATGTTTATGTTAAACCACGCTATGTGGCACTAGTAATCTTGAGTAGCACGCAGTAGAATATTACGTTTTTGATTCATTTTCCTTGTTCAAAAACGCAAATACACTTACACTTAAGGTACGATGTTACGATAAATCATACCTTCTAGACACGTAAGATTCACGACATATACTTCTGCCACAATTGGAAAATACATTCCAGTAGGTTACGTTCAAAAGATTTAATGATATTACTCTAGAACGAGGAGAGGTACCATAAGACTATTCTCTATTACATTGGAATTTTCCACAAACTTACCTTGATATTTGAAAAATGCTGATGTCAAAACGTACCTCCTATTACCTGGCTCCTTGCCTAGATCTAAAGGACTTTGGCTTTAGTCCAAAAGAAATAGTTGATTTTAAGCCTTGACCTTAAAGAGAATTCAAGTGTTTTTAAATTGGCTACATTTTATTAAGGCTACCGTTTTTTTTACTTTTATGGCTGCAATTTTTTACTGCACGGTTAGTGCAATGGTTGAGCGATTGGCTGCTGTTTTACGTATCGCAGGTTCGGTTTCCGCACGGAACAAAAAAAAATTATGGCTAATTGTATACTTGTTCCGGGTCTGGCTGTTTGTGTATGTGAGTTTATGTGTTTGTAAACGCACCCACGATAGAGGTTGCGGAATTTGTTCGAAAGAGTCACCGCGGCTCTGGAACGCAAAGGGCTTTAGAAGGAACATGGATGGGTTTTAGTCAGTAAGAGTCTGACACGCCCTTCCGCTCTACCCAGAGTGGAAGAAGTCATTTGATGATTTCCCAATCTTAAAACTAAAATAACCCACGAAAGAGGAGAAATTCTTAGTGTGGGGAAAAGATTAAAGAAAATAATCTCTCCGTTTAAAAATACAGAGAGTTCTTACTTGGATTTTCAGAATGAGCAGTTTTTCTGATGTTCATTGTCAACTAAACTGCAGGTTTTTGATCTATTACATTTTCCAAATCAATATCAAAATATTGTGTTATCCCATCTAAAATGATCTAAAAGCATCGTTGATATATAACAATCCGATAAGTTACCACGAAGCGGGTATTAGCATGATACGCAGTCGGTACGTCCCCATAATGACCACATTTATCTTTTTAATGAACTACTAGCCTGCTTTCGCTATGGGACTACGAGTTTCCCTGACAATTCGCCAAAATATATAGTTAGTTTTACAAATACCGGGAACTGCTTTCATACTTACGGTAAGTGTATTTTGCCATTATAATGCGCCAAAAAAACTACATCAATGGTAGAATAATGTTTTGGGGTGTCGTACCAAAAGTTTGTAGAGTACCTTTGGAATGTTGAGTAGATTCCCTTCATAAATTATGGCCATGACTAAAGAACCTTCACGTGACCAAAAATGTTATCCTAATAACATATTAAGTTCTTCCAACCGAAGATCATTACCATTGTAGATCCAAAGAAAAATATTTGAACTCGTCAACACAAATTACAAGTTGTAGCAGCACTACGTCGGTTTGTTCAACACCAGTCGAAACTGAACAAAAAACATGATAATCACATCTCGAAGACGCGATCATTGCTCGCCTTGCCTGTTTATAATAATAGTGTTTCAACTCGGAACGGATAAAATGGTAATGAGTGGTGTGGAACGTACACTAGTTTGAGATGCCTCGCGGCTTCGTACGCGTTTCTTTCAACACGTAGCGCACTGTGTGTTTAATGCCTAACGTCCCGATCAAAGGCCTCAGACTGGGCCTGAAAGGATTCAAGATTCGCAATCGCGTTGCCGTAAACGAGATACCGTTTAGCCAAGGGCAAACACACGGACGGTAATATTGTTTGGCGGATAAACTGCATCTATGAAGCTTTTGGAAAGGGGAAATTATAGCTCCGCATTTTACAAAGCCAGCCTTTTGAGTTACAAAAGTGTTTTACACAATCGCATTCTCTTTGCCGGTAAGAAAGTGGTTGTCCGATTTACGTGTTGTTCTGCGCAAGTTTATTTAACTTTGACGCTTTGGATAACAATAAAAAACAAGGATAACAGGTGTGTATCCTGTCGAGCAAGGTGCTAGAGTCAATTGCAGAAAATTGATAGCTTTATATTTTAAAATGCCATTAGCAAATGATAATTGCGGCTCTTCTTGGGTAGGTAATAATGAAACTATTGCACGCGTAGATATTCTATAGAGCCTGCTGCTACATTGCATAGCTTCTTTTGTTTTATTCTGGTTTAAGATGAAACAAGTATAGAAATTAACTAACGTTAAGTTACATTCGAAATAAATAACGGCCGTGTTGAATAACGTATTTACCTTTATAGACTGAGATCCACGAGCTGCCAGACCTCCCTTATTTTGTCACTAACAAAATATGTGGGATAGAGTAGTGTTAGTTTGTACCTACTTTTAACATAATTTATTTTATTTATGTGATGTATCATTTCAGTAGTCAAGGAGGCAGTTTCACAACCTCCCAAATAAGAAAGGTCTGGCTGGCAGCTCTGGGATCTTAGTCCATTAACCAACTGTCAAATTAGCTACCTACAGCCGGTCGATTCCGTAAACATGTCGAAGTGAAGGCTTGGGTGAAGTGATCACGAGGTGAGCTGTCAATCCATACAATCAAGATGAGTGACCTGTCATTCCATCTTGATTATATGGATTGACAGCTTACCTCGTGATCACTTCACCCAAGCCTTCACTTCGATGTATTTACAGAATCAACCGGCTGAACCTGCAAACATGACGTTTCAGACGTTACTGAGATCGGCCGTAAGATGACTATCAGAAGATTTTTATAAAGATAACAATTTAAAAATAAAAATATAAATACAACTAAGTAATACTTACACAAGTATACAGCCTTATATTTATACGTTAAAGGCATAAAAATAAACTAAAGCCCACTCGAACTAAAGTGTTAACATTATTTATTCGTTTTTAACATTCAAAACACCACAGAAGCTCGTGTACCCGAGGACGATGATAAAAAATTGTCCAACTAATGAGAGAACCAGCAACCTTTACTGGGCACCAATAAATAACAGCTCACCGAGCGATTTAACTTCAGCAATGAAAAATTAAACGATGTATCTTCGCAATTCGTATTGCGTTTATTCGAAGCACTAAAAATAGCAGTTTGCTAAAGTATTATGCGTTTATTTTGAAGTGACTGTTCTATTTGTGGTGAGGAAATATCAGCTTGATAGTGCAAAAGTGGGTAGCATGGCCCAAGGGGTTGCAACTTCCTACGTCTTGCATTTGCATTTCTTATGTATCGTACATGCTTTTACGTGCATATATGTTACATGAAAACTTGTTCTTTTGCGCCAAAGTTGGGTGCTTAGTCACTTCGACTTGCCTCTACACTGCCTCAGTAATTAATCAATGATAACACCAATTAAAGTGAATACTCCTAACTTTACATTCGTAACCATCGAACCTATTTATTTGTTAGGGTTGCGTACCCAAAGGCCAACGGGACCCTAGTACCTCCGCTGTCCGTCCGTCTGTCTGTTAGCGGACTGTATCTAATGAACCGTAATCGGTAGACAGTTGAAATTTTCACAGAGCGTGAATTTCTGTTGCCGCCTTAAGAACAAATAATAAAATTAATTAAAAATTAACGGGTTATAGTATTAAAACTTGTACGGAACTCTTCATGCGCGAGTCCGACTAGCACTTGGCCGGTTTTTTAAATAAATATTACATTTTCTCTTGATAGCCGCAGTCTGATTAGCTAGCTAAATAACAATACTGAAAATTAAGATTTATTGGCTAAGTTTTATGTACTCAAAAACATATTCTAATTAAATGTTAACCCCAACACGTAAGTTCCTAGTTTACCGCTCGTTCTTCAATTTCAAGCTGAAAGGGCGAAATAATGACTGCTGTTTTGACTCGATTGATTTATGTATTTGAAGTCGCCAATTTGCAAATGTTTGTACTTCAATTAAGTGGAGTTATGAAGTCTGGGAAGACCCTGTAATTTATTATTTTCATTTTATTACGACAGACGCGGTTTGTTTCACTCAATTTGCTGCCTTTCTGTTTATACGAATAAATATTTGTTGGCTGTAAATTAGTGTTCGGGTTCACGTGTGCAGTTTCTTGTTAATTTTATACGGGTTTGTAGCAATTAATCAATGTTTTGTTACTATAGGGTTATTATCATTTTAGGGTATATTGATTGGCGATGAGTATGGTTTGTTTCCTTTGTTGAAAGACAATATGGTTATTCATAGTGCGGTTTTTGCTTAACTTTCGACAAAAAACAAAGGTAATTTTTATAGCATTTTTGTCAGTCTAATATACTGTATACTTCAATCGTTATTATCAATATCTATTTTGTCTTACTTCTAAGGAAAGGTAACCTTCACCTTTTCCTTTAATCACCAAGTACCTTTATTTATTTCAACGTCCTAAAATAATTTAGAAATTTATATTTTATTTCTACCTTCTCAGCCCGACCTTCATAAAATGCCGTCCCATAGGTAACGATCACGTTCAACACTATCCCGTGTGACCATTACGCGGTCAGGGAATCTCATAATTGTGGCAACTTGACACGAAATTCAATAGCGTCCGTTCAAACCGAAACAAAAATTTTAGGAAATTCTATGTTAACGTTCGAAATATTTCAATAGTATCCAACGAGTACAAGATAAAGGAATGATGGAGCGAACGCTGATCGATATCACTTGTAATTAAGGTAATATTTAAGAAATCTCGCCACATTATCAGGAATGCGGTGCTGTCAGTGAAGACAGTAATATATTGCTGACATAAAATCTCGAGATTTGGGTAGATAGTACCTGAATAGTTAGTTTCCGCCCGTCACCGATCCTTCTAGCTGGGGTTAACAAAAATGTGAAAATTGTATAGATAACGTAATTATGAGATCGATCAATGTCGAATTTTAAGCTCCAATTGCTTTTACCATTATTCAAGAATGAAAATACATTAAATGCATGTAACAGAAAGAAAGTCGTCGAAATTCCAACGATCACTTTAGCTAAGTATACGATAAAATAAGTTTGAAAGTTTAATCTTCCATTGCACCGAGTGCGTCAGTTTTCAAAGTTTTGTTCGAAGTTGTCGGTAACATCGTTCAAAGCGTACGTTATCCAAACATCACAGCCAACGAGATAAGATTGGAGATTGGTTGGTTTTATGATCGCATCAGGGAAAATAACATGTGTCAATAAGCCATAGACTATGGAATTCTCTGGTACCATTTTATGCTCTCTCATATATTCCATTAGCTATTCTATCAAAATTTTATTACAAGCGGTGGCTTATTGTTGTGTGCGGAATCTGTGCTTCTGAAAACAAAGAGTTTTTTGGGCAAACAATACGTTTACGATGCATTTCGCCGAAAATAGACTGACGGTAATGATAATGTAGAATCATAAAGTTCACTTCGAGCTTTCGGGGTTCTTTGTGCGTTGCATAATATCTTCTTCCTTTAGAGAAAGAAGAAAAATAAAGTAATTTTCTCCTCACTTCCTCGATAACTGGCTCGTACTTACTGTTGCGGCCTACTGCTTTTAGGGACAAAATAAAGTGTATTTCGCACTACTGCAAAAAGTCGCCGTTCAGCCACCGCCTATTCAATTTATCCTAATATGTAAAATTCTTCCGTTACTGACTGACTGACTGAGTGACAGGCAACGCACAGCCGAAACTACCGGTTGTAGAAAGCTGAAATTTGGCATGTAGGTTAGGATATTCCTATGGTAACGGGAAGAAATGGGATATGCGGGCAAAAGCAAGTTAGGTATACATATATACAATCACAAGCTTGCAGCCCCCACTAAATAATTTCTCCAAAAAACTGGGAAATTACCTATTAAGACTAAAGTCATACTTTTTGTTGCTGGTCTGTCCTACTACGGACTTCTTGTGTCCAACCGGCCATTTTCTTTTACAGGTCGCCCAAATGAGATACAAGCTTTACATACAATCTACATAATAGTCCTACATAGGTCTATCGGATCCTTAAACCACGTTACATCAACATTCTCCAAGCTCCTGCGGTATCATGATCCGAAGAACGTTCAAGTTTTTGCCTTCGTACGCCATGTTCAAATAAACGCAAATATCTTGTTCAGCTCCGTTTTTACGAGAATCCGCCGCGAACGGCTGCCATGCGCAAATGCATCCCGGTTTTTGCGAAAGGATTAAAAATATGGGTTTTGGATTTTTATTCCTCGAAACTGTAATCGGTTTACGTGGAGTAATATTTTGCTGAAATAAAACTCGATGATTTTACGGGTGTTACAACATCATGATCTTTGTTCAGATTTTACAAAAAACAATTTTAATTTAAATGATTTGCGGCAATCATCATAGATGACACTAACCTACTTATTTACGAAAGCGTCACTCTTCTCTATAATCAATTTGAAAAATTGTGCATTCCGTACCAATTTTACAACTTTCAACACTAACTGTACAAGATAAATTACATATAAATTACACTAGACAGTGCAACGTGTTTCGATTCTCAATTGAAGTTCAGAAAACTGGTCGAGACAAGTAGGTGTTAATTGATTGCCCCAAAGCGCGATGCTAACGGTTATCGGCTCTTTCTCATTATATTCAATGAGCTATCATCAAAATGTTGTGACTTACCCGCTATCATCCAATCTAGGGGTCATATCGGTCGATGTATTGATGTTTTCTTCATTGTTTCAAATGTCGAGAGGACCATCAATCAGAGTGTACAGTTAGGTAGCACGGTTGTCAGTGATCTCATTGTATTCGTAAGCTTATTAGAATATTCAGGTTACAGCATTGTGAGACGTGGTGAAATGAGGGTTAGAGGCTTTTGTAGAATTGCATATTGTTGAGCAGTATTCATTAGGATTAGTGTAATGTTATGTATGATGTTTTTTCTCACGTTGTGTTGTAATAAAACCGCAAAGATGAAGCTTGCGGTTTGGACTCGTTATTTTGTAATCGTTTGGTGCTCTAACTTAAGTCGTTATGTTTCAAAATTTATAACTACTATGTATATCACAAGCTTCTTCGTATTATACAGGTTAGGTACAACGTCAGGGTCCAACCCTTTCGCAAAAACATACGGGCCGTGTTTTTGCGGAAATTGTTCTAATTTGCAAAATCGATATTCAAAAATGCATCGAATCTGTACGGTTGAATTGTTGCATGTTAAACTTTAGTTTACTGAACCTATATGATTGTATTTTTCGAAACTTTTACTGTTTGTTTTTAATGGAGTTTGATAGAGTACAAAATCTAGTTTGCTAAAAACGTTATTCACTCTTGCAGAGTACGACACCACAGGTACACGAGGCTATGTGAAATGGAAAAATAACATTTAAATAAAAGAAAAATGCTGTTTTTATTTTTTCAGCTATAAATGAATGCAATTTATGTTATTTCAATGTTATGTACAGTATTAGTACATAGGCGGACGTTATGCAATTTTTACCGGACAAAAAGGAAAATAGTTACTAGAATACATCGGTATAATTTTGTTAATGACACAGTGCTAACTTCAGTAGCAATACACCAAAACCTTTCAAAAGACAAAAAGACATGCATATTAAGTACCGATATTAACATACGAGCTCTTCAAGTCTCATGCTGCATCCACTCACACTTTCTCAGCACCATTTATATGCCAATTACTTTCACCGCCAAGTAATCGATGTGCCATTGTATGTAGAGGACACTTCACCGCATAGTGTCCGACGGTTTTGTTTAGGGTCAGTTTATACTTGCACTGAATCCTTCATTGGCCACAATACGAAGACAGCTGAGTTATTAATGCCTCCGGCTGCGCCTCTTGTCGCTACTAACTCGAAATGTAAAACCTTTGACGCGCATCCATGAGGAGGTTTCAGAAGCGTTTTGGCGTTACGGTAAGATTATGATAAGATATACTTACTTAATTGTATTTTTACTTATCGTGGTAATAGGTATACAATTAAGTATGCACGTTGTGATTTTGTGTTCCATAAAATGAATCGTAGCAGTCTGCAGAAGTGTCAAGACTCTTTGCTGTGGAAAGGAAAATTTATAAATTTAAAAGTGCATTATATTTTTTTATTTGTCTTCTTGTCCATTGGACTGTATTTTTACGATAGCAAAAGACATTTTCCGTTCAACCCTTTTTTCTTCACAATTTTTCTTCTCTTTTCCGTCATGTTAGTGTCTTCGCTTTCATTTTTATGAACGTCTGAATAGTTACCCACGGAAAAAAGTTAAAAAAAAATGAAATCAAAAGTATGAAGGCTTGCTTCGAAAAAGTTTCCTTTTTTAACTGTCCGTCTCCAACATCATTCAAAAATATTAATACAACGGCTCGCGTTTCAATCATGCGATTATATCATCTTATGGCTGCTGGTCTAACGATCAGCGTCCATTGGGCAACAACAATCACTCGGACGCTACGCGTCGGATGCAACACGAACAAGACACGAGACAATTATGTACGTCGCCGCGGGTTCGCGCTCCTTTTATTTGTTCAAAGTGTGCGTCGCCCTTTACGAAACATTGTAGCTTTTTGTGGGTGATTTAAAAGGAATGTAGACAATGTAAACTAAAATTTCGGGTTTTGTACAATGTTTTATGTAACAGACACAACAGAACAATTAATTGGTTGACAAATTTTGAATGGTAGAGAATACCTTGTTCGACTAAGTCCGTCAATGTACCACTACTGTATATAAAGTTAAAATAAATAAACTGTATTAAAATAAATAAAGATAGCTATCGATGCACCGCTTTGTTCGCTACTTTACATTTGACAACCTTCATGAAAAGCTTAGATAAAGGTACTCACAAATAATGCTAGCATATGAAGGTACTGTTCTGTCTTCGAATATCACACTTTATAATCACTAACATGAACTGTTTGTATTGCTAATATCAGGTCAGAAAGTGGAGTAATGTTCTCTGAGAGTCAGAAAAGCACTCTTGTCAAGTCATAAGTAAAGCATTATGCTCGACTATACAAAATTTAACATGCTGTTGGGTTCATATACGGAGGACAAACGTATATGCATCCACAGCAGCAGTTGTTTGTGGGTTTAAGAGATTTATATACGAACCCAAAACAAAACATACAGCAACAGCTAGGAACTACGAGCGTAAATACTTGAGCTTTAAAACCGCATACACAACACTTTGCTGTCCCATTTGCATGCATTTTGGTATAAAGCTAAACAAAAATAGAATCTACAAACGCTTTTAGCCTATAAAAACAAAAGACATCGCTCACGAGTTACATAGCGCGACTTAACACATTGTTCCGACGTTCGTTTTGTCGCTATAGCAATGAAACCCGAAGTGTGACTGTTTCGATTCGCATCGGCGGCTTTTATTAAAATTCTCCTTATTTGCTGGCGGGTGGTTTTTTGCAGGAAACGTCAGGCTAACGACGGGCCATGTCTGCGAGCTTCTAGGGTTCCGCATCTTAAATGGCAGCGTTTTTTTACTCGAAGGCGCCGCATCTCGCCCTGCTTTTCCTTTGATAATAACTTCCAAGAAAATTTTATCTTTATAAGTTATGTTTCTAAAATAGCTTATTTGAGATGGTAAAACTTTGTTAACTGAAATTATGAATAACAAAAGAAAAATATATTTTAGTAAGTAACTACCGTGGGCAGAATAAAAAGCTGTACTTTACAAGAATAGAACTTTAATACATTCTAAAGAGTTTTCTTTAACAATAACGTTCATAAAAATAAATATAGCAGGAAATAAATATACTTCCTGTACTTATACTATATTAACTTTTGAAAAATACGTTTCTTCTCCACTCACCCCATCTTAGACACTTATATTTCGACGTCGTTTTAGAATATGCTTTTACCGTCTCGTTAGAGATCCCTGCACGTCTGAAGGGGTATTCACGATGCATGTGCTGCCGCAAAATATTCGCAGACATCTCTGGAAACCACTAGAACGTTGTTAAAGCTTTTTGTTGCTATCACAAGCATGCCGCTATCGTGTTAACAAACGCTTTTAGCGAATACCTTAGTAAGACATTCCTCACTGGCTTCAGAATTGGGCTACAAATTCTAACACAATTTTAAGTCCCTATCGACATTTTTGCCTTTTGGCTTTCAATTATGTAACGTAGTATGTATGTGTGAACGTGCTTTCTGTCTTGTCGGGACGAAATGTGCTGATTCTATAATGCCACTCATACATCGTAAGTGACTTAAACGTGTCAAGGCGTGAATAACTCACGTGTACTTTTCTGGAAATCCCGCTTTAAGATTCCTGTTTGAGAGAATTTCTGTTTTAACAGCCAATTTGCCCTGAAGAAAGTCCCATTAAAAGAACTTTGAACGTCGGTACCTTCCGGATTGTAAGCTTATGTCTCCCAATTTGTGGATCTTCACGTGGATTCAAGTTCGCCGTCATTTGTAAAACTTTCGGTTTTCTTTTATTAGCAGGCATTTTTAGGCACGTTTCTTTTGTTTGTTTTTTCTGCTTCAGTATTTTCTGCTGACTTTATTACCTTTGACATTGTATTGTGAAGGACCCAAGAGTTTACTTTGTCTTTCAAGTTCTTATAATGTAGCAGTTGCCGTCGCAGCAATATTGACTTTACTATTCTCAAATATTTCTACTTCCGTCACTTTATTGAATACAATAAAGCCAGTTCCGCTAACACTGGAAACGAATATGGCTTTTTGATATTCGAGCTGTTCTTGCTGAAATAAATCACAGTTACATTCGTTATTTCAAAACATCACTTTGTTAACGCAATGTTTGTATTGTTTCTATTCGTGTCTATCCAAACGGGATTAATGGCGAATCCTCAAGCGCTAAATCACCGGGTGGTCGTAAAAAACACCTGTCGCTACTGTGAATTCCAAGTATCAAACTTGATCGGGGGGAAACACTATTGTTTTGTGCCGGATATTTTTATTGTAAAAGGTCGAAGTTTCTGATGAATGCTTCGATTTTTGATTCATTATTAGTCCTCGTTTGTAACAGTTTGCTTAATGTCTAGAAGTCATTATTTATTCTTGGAGTTTTCAGTTGTTGATTGCTATTTTTATTGCAAAACTTTTAGTTTGTAATTGCTTTTTGATTCGAGAAATTTTCCCTTGGGATTGAGTTGGAATTTTAGTTAAAGAAAAATACAATGTATTTGGTAATCGGGTTCTGAATATTCTATCGGTTTTATAAACAAAGGTTAATAGCTTTTGTTTTATAGTTACAAGTTCTGGAGCGAAAATAAACTTCGAAGTAGTTACTAAAGCACAATATACTTTCAGATGCAATATAATAATAATAAAAAACCTCCTTCAGATCAAGTAACACTCGAGCAACGTTACAGCAACACAAAACATTATTCCAGAAAACACTCAAATCTGTCTCAATAACGTCAGCCATAGCGAACACTATAATATCATTATCCAACAAAGCGCAATCATTTTCATTCTTCATCACACAAATCCTCACCCTTTTGTAGGCTGTAAAAGACGTTTATTTTCTGCAAAGCTGCAATCTGTGTATATTTTTCCGCAGGAAACAGTTTGTTTATTGTTTAGATTTCATGGTCCACTCACGGCGAATGCTTGCCAAAAGTCGTTAACACTACACAGACACACTTCGTAAATATCTGGCTTGTGTTTGTGATATAACTGTTCAGTTGTCGAATGGTTGATATTTAAGAGGAAGTTTCGATAAGTTTCCCGATATGTAGGTCTGTTTCATTTTATACTTTTGAACCATTTAAAGTTACGTATACTACAAAGTAGATCTTCATATACTCGTAAGTAAACATTCGCTACTATAGTAGGCGCCAGATAAATGTGGAATAAAGTATATTGACCTTTCCCTAATAACTGTTCATAGGTACCTGAACAATTAAATATGAATCGTTTTTCATTATTAGACAATGTTAAGGATCACGAGAGATGATGATTCGGGACAGCTTTGTGTCATTAATTCCGTTTTTCAAATTAAAAATGTCAATAATTGTAGGTGGGTCAATGACCGTTATTCCACGATTATCTGGCGCCTACTATAGAAATTGATTTTAAAGAATGGTGTAAAACATAAAGATGTAACAAGAACAATATTAGTCAACCCATATCAGGTACAACGATAACCTATAGTTTCATGAACATAATATAATTTCTTACTAAAACCTCAAGGCATCAAAGGCAAATTCCCTAAACTCAAAGAGCCATTACACTACCTAGCTAAGCTTCTAGCTACAGATAATATGTGTACAATAATCTAAGACACGCCAAATATTTGGGTCAAAATTAATTATTTTAATATACTGCGTGTTGTAATGTGCAATTTACTGTGCGGTCCAGGGGCCATCATAACGGCCAAAGATATTTATATGGGTGTTATAAATTAAACTCATGTACATCGCGGACTACCGAATACAAGACGTTGGAAGCTAGCCCGACCTTAATACCACCCTAAAGCCTACGACCGATGTGCTAAGAGTTGTGATTCAGTGTTGAGAGGAAGCGGGAGCGATTAAAATTATTATACTAGAGCAAATTAAATTGTTAACTTCCTCTGCAACGTGCAAGGGCAGTCCAGCCGGTCGATTCAGCCATAATGACAGCTCACTTCGTGATCACATGACATCTTGATTATTTGGATTGATAGCTGACCTCGTGATCACTTCACCCAAGCCTTCACTTTGACATGTTTACAGAATCGACCAGCTGTAATCATGTCGAAGTGAAAACTTAGGCGAAGTGAACGACAAGTGAGCTGTCAAACCATTCTAACAGGATGGAATGACAGCTCACTGCCTTCTGTTTATATGATTCCTTACTTTTACTACTCCTTACTTCTAATTTTTCGGCCTCTCCTAACTATCGACGTTTTCGTCGTCTCCTTTTCGGTTATCCCACGCTCTTTTACTGCTCTGCTAAGCGCAAATTCAATTGTATCAAATCTGGTTTAAAGAACCAGCATTTTGTCTTCACCTTACACTTCAACCACATAATCGCTCCATATTCCACCGTCTCCCTCCTTCAATAGATAGCAGCCTTAATCATGTTATGGAGTTTGGTGCCAAAGTCGCAGAATAATGGTGGTTAAGTTTCAACCACGCTCTAATTCACGCTTGTTCGCTCACTACACTAGACTAGTGTTATTAATGAAAATAGTAGCAGATTGTTTGGAATCCATTGTTATTTGCGTTCCAACGTTATGAACTTCACTGTTATTAATTGAGTTAAAATATGAAAAATGTTAGGATATTTTTTCGGTCAATTTAGAAAGGTTGGAAAACATAGTGCTTTTGATTGTTTTGGAGAGTAAATGGATGTTTAAATATTCGAAAAGTTTTTGTTAGACAATTGTTTCAGGCGATTTTGATCTTTGTAGCGTCTGATACTCCTTAGGCTGGATTTGTAAATAAATATTGTTCATGTTATATTATTAAATTAAATAACACCCTTAAGCGACGGACAGCCTTTAAACTTGAATCACGCCTCAAAGATCCAAAAACAAAATATTAAGAGATCTATGAATCTGACAGCACTAAAAGTTTATCCAACGAACCAAAACCAGGTCGTTTAAAGAAAATTTCGCAGGTGAGCTCAAGATAATGATAGTTGAGAGGTTGGGAACTTAACATCCTACCTATAAAAGCTTTTCAGGAAAATGAGCTGTAATGACAGCGAAAACCACTTTCAGGTCCAATGTTTCTTTTTGCTCAATGCGTTTTACGTCAATGTGGAAGTTGGAATGAAAAGAAAGTGTTTTACGCTAAGAAAAGTAATTCAGAAATTTCCCGTACAGCCAAATCCTTATACTGCTCTAAGGACTGATTTCCAATAGTCTGATAACTTTTGACAAACGAATAAATACAATGGATGTTGACATTTGTACTTTCTATCCAAAATCTGACAAGCTCACATTTTTTTTATTACTCAGTCAAAAGCTCTCTCATCTGTCTATTGAAAAATCTCATAATGTCGACAGAGTTTTGACTTGCAAGCAAAATCCAGCAAGTGATAATAACGCAGCATTTAAAGGAAGAACTCTAAGAAATATGTTTTTCCCAAAATTAAAAAAACAAATCAAACTCAAAACAAGTAATAATTCAACTAAGATCCCAAGCTTTCACTTTAATAAAACAAAATAAATCATATTTCAGCCGTAGCTTAGTAAGCCTTATCGACGAAAAACCATCACTCTTGGCCACAAAACTTAAAGTTTCTTACGCCCGCTCGAACATAGAAACTTGGTGTCTGCTTAGTTTAAGAGAGCCAGTTTATGTCAGATGACTTTGAAAAGTACGTATTTCTTGCACAAGCCACTGCAAGGTGGAAATAAAATTGTTCTCGAAGCAGACTAGCGGATATGTTGAGACGTTTTGACAGCATCTTGAAACTACTATTGTGATAGTAGATTATGTTCTTCAACGAGTTTCTGACTAAATGTTGGAAATTAATGTCACGTTAAGTCTATGCAAATATTCCGCCGCTGGATAACTTAATAACACAATCATGTCAAACTGAGTTTTACAAAATATGTATGCTATACCTACTCATATTCTATCCTAGCTAGATTTTACCTTACCTTGTTGTTATAACCTATACACTTAAAGCAGGTAGGTACAGACGCCAGCACGTCAAGCTACAACAATCTGTCAAATTTCTTTAATTGATTTTCAACTTTATCTCTGAAGTACTAGGTTCAAAGTTGGTTGGGAAAATTTTACAGTTTCGGGTAGCTTGATGTGCTGGCGTCTGTACCTACTACATGCAACTTAAGGTTGCTTCCACCATAGATGTACGAGGAAGCGTAGCGAGGGATGTGTTTGTTAAGAAACAATAGAATCGCTTGCGCTGAGTGAGGCTAGAGTAACAAACACATCCCACGCTACGCATCTTCACACATCTCTGGTAGAAACGCAGCCTTAAACATCGAGTTACATATTGCACTCCACTGAATAAAGACCATCTTATTCAGTGAATTGCAAGATGTGCTCTTAGTCGCAGATCAAACGGCGCAACAAAGTATTCCAGTATATTTTGTTGAAAAGAGCTGATCGATCAAAGTCTTAGAACGGCAAGACCCTGACCTTTCTTCAATCCTTAGGTTATCTCCGGTCACGTTTACAATGTTTGTATTTTCTACTGTTTTTGTGAATCTTGAAAAGCTTGTAAATCTTCTCATTTCTAAAAAGCAAGATTGTGATTTATGTACTTAAAGGGCACTTACACTAACTTAGTAAAGAACTAAGGATCATTTTATTTTTCTGTCTACCTATCCGTATCAATTATAATAAAAATCCCATTTACTTGATAGCGTATCTGTAATGGAATATAAAAGGACGTTATTTTAGAGAGAAAAAAAAAACCAAAAGCCAAGGAAAGGAAAGAACCGGGGTTCTTAAAAAAGAGCTTTCCGAAGTGCTCATTACGACACTCTAGAACGTCTTGAAGGAGTCATAAAGGCAATTACTTCTCATTTTTTCCCTCTTTGAACTTTGAAAAATGATACCAATATTTTTCTGTCTTATTTAGTGTTTTATTTTTGCTCTTGTCTCCAACATCTTCAACTAGTAGATAAATGAATTCTACTGCGTCTTTATAAACTTCATTATTTGCATGTTGCTTCACCGTGTCACAATTTTCTCTGTTATGGTAGTGTTGACATTTCTTTTAAAATATTTTCTTTCTTTCAATAATGAAATATTTTTTCTCTCCAGTTGCGAGTCTACAGCATGCTCTGGAGACCTATAAAAATAAGTTTCGAGTTTTTACGTTTCATTCAGTTCGCTACTTTCATAAAAATACCAACATTTTCGTTTGTTAAATATATCATAATGTGTGTTTTCTTGTACTTTCTTACTATGAACCTACACAGAAATTGAATTTAAAAGAAAGCTGATGGGCGCATTGTCTCTCTATGACTTTATCTTTATCTTAGGTATAGTGCAAGCCAATTACACCAAATCGAAGAGTGTACCATTTGTAACAGGATCGAAGTCAACATGAAAAATTCGTGTTATTTCAATATTCACTAGTTTATCAAAGACTTCGAAGTACATTGTCCTTTCTCTCAAACAAATATCACTATTAAAAAGATAGATTTCATTCTCGGGGCTGAAATACTCGTATAAACGAATACTAAAAAACTGCTGAACATAATGCAGTTTTTTTTATTACTTATTCAATATTAAAACCACTTTACCTTTCATTTCTACCATTCCGAAAGCATCTTTGTACTATATTTTATTCACGTTGTGTGTTATTCGAAGTGCTTTGATATTTTTTTCAAAAGTTTCCACAAAAAATGGTAATAGTCTCCTCACGTCTTCATCATATCAGGATCATGCTCCCCACTTACCATTACGGGGCTTAGCTTCACTTAAGGGTCCTGCAACATTAAAAAGTTGTGAAAATATCTCGCAAAGTATGTTTTATCACTCTTTGAAGTTGGAAGTTTTCCACACGTAAGCTTGTGGTTGTCTGTGAACTCGCTAACGACGTAAAATACCTCTTGGCTAACAAAATGTGTCTTGTTGCCTTAGGGTCTACGCACGACGTTGTATCATGATTGAATATAGGACTTTGCGGCCTTGTGATAAAGCCCATTGTTATATAATTAAACCGAAATCTAGTTGAACAAAGTTGAAGCACTTTAATTACAGTCTATCTCAAAAATATTTGGATTAGGTCTCTTCTGTTTACGAATTTAATTTTCATTTATATAGGATTCTACTTCAAATTCGTAATCACAAGAGACTACTATCGTAGTTCTTTTATTTTACAAAGACTACAGTATTTTGTTTCAGGTAAAATGAAAAACCTAGTTTTTCTTCATAACTTTTAACTAGTATTAACATAAAACAGTAGCTAATTGCAAGACTTGGGAATCTTGGTGAAGTAAGTATTATAGTTCCAGTTTCTGAAGTTCTCCTTTTGTATCACACTGGGCAGGTGTATTAAAGACGGCTTACTGGTGCAGTTTTCATAATGTTGTCTTATAAAGAAAACAATATTCATCATAAGTGAGCAGTGTATGTATCTTTAGTAGCTTTGTACCTAAAGGTAGTTCTTTTTAATCATTGCGTTTCTGTTGTATAATGTTTGAAATTGGTATGTAAGTAGATATTATACGAATCACACTAATATTATAAAGGCACAAGTTTGTGAGTGTGTGTGTATGTTTGTTACTTCTTCACGCGCAAACAACGGCTGGACTGATTTAGATGAAATTTGGTATAGAGATTGTTTGAGTCCCGAGAAAGGACATGAGATAGTTTTTTATCCAGGGAGTACATATGTTCCTTTGGGATAATTTTCGACATTACCGCGGGCAGAGCCACGGGCGGTAACTAGTGTTCACATAATTATAGGAATTCCCGTTTGAATTTTATATACGTATACCACAGTTACAGACTTGCTCATGCAATTGCGCAAAAAAATACACTTTTTCAATAAGAACAATTCAAAAAGTTATAACGCAACGAAATTAAACGGACGCAGCACCGTCTTAGAATATTAAAGAGTTGAAGCAAATTAAAAGTATTAAAACAGTCTGTTATAAGTCGTTTCATTACAAATGTACAGACGGACAGACACTGACGTAGAAATAACTTTTCTCCGAGTTAAGTCTCATGAATATTTATCTCACTTCCTGCGGGAAAGTAAGTATAAACTTCTGAACGCTTCCCACTTGATCAAACTTTAGTCTTAAGACAGCTCTGGGAGCCGCCGTGATCCCAAACTCTTTAAAATCGCACTAAAAATATACACAAGAAAAAACACATTAAAATGTTCTAGGTTTATTTTGAGAGCTCAACTTTTGCTGTAAACGCTAGCTTTGTTTAATTTAAGTTTTTGAAGGGGTTGAATTTCAAATTGTTTCTGGGTTGGTTGTGCAAACCAACCAGTTCTACTTTATGGGATAGAATTAATTTGAATTATATTCGGTTGCCTTCAACACCAATTTCAAGCCACTAATTTGGGTTTTTTTTTTTTTTTCTTTGATGCATTTTAGGCATTGGTGGGCTGCATATATGCGTGAGCCAGCAGGTACTGTAGGTACTCACGTAGCTCTAGACTAGATATCATATTGGTATAACGATACTGTCTCTTTCAAGTTACAAGATGAATCCTAGAGTAGTCCGTCATTCTGTGGGTCGAAAACAGTAGTAATTCTCGGACTTAAAAAAGCATTCGTGTCGTAATATCATCTCAGCAACAATCAAAGTCAAATATTTGTCAGACTGTCGAGAAATTAAAGTTGTTTTTGGTTTTTTGGTGCGGCTGCGACTTGAATGCGAACTTTCCTTAAAAACCGAATATCGGTCGTGTGGTCTGGATTTTATTTTATTTTATACCTACTATTATTGTTTTGCTCTTGGCACTAGTCTAAGTCGACGATGGAGCGAGCTTACCCAGAAGAAGCCTACTCACTCAAACTTTAAAGAGATTAGGTTTGAAATCAAGATTTTTATTTATCTATTACAAATCTATAACCAATAATAAAGCTGAAGAGTTTGTTGTTTTGTTTGTTTATTTGTTTGAATGCGCTAATCTCAGGAACTACCAGTCAGATTTGGAAAATGATTTTTGTATATGGTAGCCACATTCATGAGGGATAGGAAAATTCCTACGGGAACGGGAAAAAACGGGATATGCGAAGTCGCGGGAAAAAACTAGTGTTAATATAAAAGCCAAAATAAATCAACTTTATAAACACTTAAACAACTAAATAATTGTATAAAGCAAGTAAATCTCATGACACAGTACGAATATTGCATCAAAAGCTTCATTCACTCAAACTTTCAATACTAATCAATAAATCAATTAACTAAGTAGCTTTGTGAGTCTTGTTGAAGTTGAATATCGAGACTGAAACCACTTTATGACTCAATGAAATGTAATACCTAATATAATTAACAAATGAATGTAGGTACTAATGTAGGTACGTCAACGAACGTCAATTGGAAATTGTAATATTTTAATGTATTAGGTACCTGGAGTATACTACTCCAAGTAGGTACCAAATATATATTTTTAGTAACCATAAAAGCCACATGTTTCGAGATCTGTCAAAGGATGGGTGGCCATTTAACTACATACCGGGACTCCTCCGTGCCTTGGAAAGCACGTTAAGGCGTTGATCCCATCTTTTTAGAAAGAGCCCTCCAAGATCGTTTCGGTTATAAAACAGAATCATGCCTTTGCGTCAATTGAGAAACGAGCCAAGAGGATCATCAGCAATGATAGTCTCGTTGAGTTGAAGATCCAAAGTCTTGAGCATCGATGCCAATTTGCTAGCCCGTCGGTTTTCTGTCGGCTGTATTTTGGGGAGTGTGCGACGGCATTACATAGTTTAATTCCACAAGACGTACGGCGATGCGCCACCGGTACATGGTGGACATTCCACCTACACGCACAAAACATTTTGGGAACACATTCATTGTGCGTACAGCTTAGGAGTGGATTTCCCTACCTGTGTCTTGTGTTTCCAGATAGCTACAACTTGGGAGTCTTTAAATCAAGAGTGAATAGGTTACTTCGAAGCAAGCGTGCTCCATCTTCGACCACATCATTGCTTACCAACAGGTGAGATAGTGGTAAAACGAGTGCCTATCAAAGGTAAAAAAAAAACAAATGACAATAAAACTTAGAAATTATGTTAGATGTGATCAATGTTACCACTTTCTTTAAACCTAGTTAAGTCACAAAGAAATACCTACTTACGGGGTTTCCTTAGCTACTTTTATACGCACGAAATATTTTTTCATATGTTTTTCTTGTAACAGTACAATTACTAGTAGAACCTAAACCTCTTAGGCAGAAAAAGGTGAACAAATCTCACAGGCGGAAAAACAGCAAATCTCCCAATAAATATACCCTAAAATGTGGGCCAAGTACGGTCAGTACTTGTTTCATGCTTGTATGAACTACGAGAAATCCTTACAAGGGTCTAATAAGCTTCATTCCATTTTTTGTGCCGAGCAACTTGGCTCGGTTCAGTACAAATCCGTCAGTAAAAACGACTACAGCAAAAGACAAAGTGTACTCAAACACTGTCGGGCCGTTCGCACAACTTTTGTTTGGAATTAGAGGTAAACACATTAGGTAGTATGTTTGTGTAGGCGCCGGCATTACTCCCAACTTGTTTGATCTGAGACAAAACATTCCCGGACTAATCAGGGACAAGTTTGGCGATTCACATTTTTGAACTGTTGTTTTGTCCAACACGTTGCGGTGTTCCAGAATTAGCCGGTGTCGGAATGAAAATGGGATCACATTGTGTTTGATACGATCTAAGAATACAAGTCGATCAAAGCAACATTTTAAATTCAACACATTTCTTGGACGTGTTTCGTTTATTCTTCCTTTCGTGGTATCTTTAAAAAACCTTATCTATTTACGAATTATACACAAAACAGATTACGACACATTTCATTTCATATCAGTGTCATTATTTACAAGGTTATTTACAACTCAATCGCTAAAATCATTCGCACAAAATACGCACGTATTGCACTGAACGAACAACGCGACATGCAAAATGGGCAACGTAGCCGGATCGCTATCACCACCGTAAATTATTTGACAAGAACGCATTAATCTTTATCTCGCAATACCTGACTTATGCCCCACCGGCTCTGCCTTTGTAAAGGGATTTAATTAGAGGTGAATACGATAAATGTGTGGTCCAGGCGTGTTATCGCTTGACAAGAGTTAAGTAATCTCGGACGCGTTCGAAATGCCCAAAGGATTAAGTACGCAGATTAAGATGAGTTTAAACCCTGATTCAGTGTTTTGATGTTTTCAAATGTAAATTTTATTTTTACCTCTATGCGGTTCGACCCCGCAATATTCTGATGTGGGGACGCATTACCATAAGAATTCGTGCATTGTTATTTTTGTATCATGCATCATTTATTAAGTACGGTGGGCGGAATGTTGTCTAGTGTAGTAGTATTTTATGGAAATTCTACCAAAATTGGATTTTTCTGTTTAGATAAATCATCGTAAACAAAGAAAGAAAAACAGTAGAAAATAGGTTTTTTTTTAATAAAGATGAATCTGTTTTCAAAACCCGTAGCTTAGTGCTCCGAGGTGTGAGAATATTTACAATTAGCATTTATCCACCCATAAGAGTGGCTTCACTTGAAAAACAAACTAACTTTGATCATGTTCTCTTAAGTTGATTTACTTCACTTAGAGTTTTCTTTTACCATTTATTTTAACCTGCGTAAATTCAAAGAAAAATTGTGTTTGACGTTCATCCACAATTATTTCCAATATTAAAAATAATGTCTATAAAGCTATGGTAATGAATGAACAAAATTCTTTTCGCATCAGTTGTAAAAGCAAAAGTTCGTATTGTTGTTTCGCAACTAATTTATTAAATTAATTTCCTAAGGAATTTTGCTGAAAACTCTTTGGAATTATACTTGTTTCTGAAATAAGATCCACGTGAGTAAACAATACTTGCGCAAAATGTATTTAATATCAGAGACGTGTTTTCTGAAACTTCTATACGCATCAAGCGGTAAACTTGGATCAAGTTTAGAATTTGAAATTGCTTTCGTTTGGAATTTGTTTAAATTTATTCCTATATCGTGGAAATATAATGCTTGCGCCGTTTAGTTTAACCTAATGGCAAGATGTTGCTAAGGATTATCGAAGAAGGGTGCATATTATAAATGTCAATAACTTTTTTGAGTGAATTTGACGTAGAAGGGTTAACAAACACCTCGTAAGTAGCGTTCACATCTGCGTCGCAGTTGCAAAGTGTTAAAACACCACGTGTTTCCTTTGATGATTGTATCTTGAATTTGGACGCTTTGTAGGGTACCGAACCTCTATGTGGAAAAAGGGAATCCTCGTAGGATCGAGTGTTCTGCAATAAGGGTTTCGTTTTCAGTTTTCTATAAGGTTCCGGGCTCAGGTTCTCTGGTTGTCTGTCTGTCTGTCCGTCGGCCACAACCGATTTACTCCGAATCTACTAGATCGATTCAGTTGAAATGAGGTACACATATAATCTTGTATGACCCAAAACAGACGGGTAGAGAAAATATATTTTTTTTTAAATTGGGTCACAATTTAAATTTGTTTTTTTTTTAAGTTTTCCCATCTGCACCGTTTGACAAATCAAATAAAAGGGCGTATTGTGAGAATTTTTAAATATGTATTGTTTCATAATAAAAAGTAAATGGTTGAGAAATTTTTCAAGAAATTAGATGAAAATTACTATTCAAAAATTTTAGACTCCTACTGAGTCTAAAACGGAGATAAGACCCCTCTTATCTCCGTTTTTCGCTCCGTTCTAAAATTTTTGACAAAAATACAAATATCCATAGTCTTTGCCTATGGATTACAGAAAAACCTATTACGGCCGGTCAATAACGTATCTACCTTTTTAACCAACTGTCAAAATAGTTACCAACAGTAGCCGAAGCGTCAAGTTTGCCTTTGTAACATGACGTTTCAGCTACTTTATTGAAACCGGCCGTTAGAAGTCTATGGTTGGCAAGTAACATGTTACAAAAAGAGATTCATTCGGAACCCTTTGTATGCGTGTCCGACTCGCACAAGGCCGGTTTTTGTACGAGAATTGGCCTTCAATTTACAGCCTATAAAAAATAATACAGCCCCAGACAGTTTTTGTAATTTGTGTTTTTGATTCTGTTTTGGGGGGTGTCAGAGTGACACAGGTCACATCAGCCGTCCAATGAGATGTTTTCTTTTCTTTTCGTCTGGAAAGCCGTACATAGCCAGGTTTTCATTATAGAATAGACTGATAACGTGGGACAGAGGCCAGCCTCTCTCGTCTCGTGGTTTTAGTATAAATATAGATAATAAAACGACAAAGCGGCCATAAGCAAGCACACTAACGGAGAAGCAAGCCTTTTCTACTTCGTGCAACATCTTTGGCAAAACACAGAGGGAACAAAGCTTTAACGTTACACTAGTCGAGGAGTTAGGCAAGATGCAAGCAATAAATATCAGATTGGTACTATCAAATACACGATCTCTTTAGGGTATCTAATTTCAGTACGTCCCAATTAATGGCACCATTCCATAAACAGCATGAAAGACACACAAATATCTATAACCGCGTCTCAATTGGGAAGCATCCCACGCGCAAATATCCAAATCCGTGGTGAAATTAAACGTTTACACCATCGTAAATTATTCACAGAGTTTATCGCTAGTGAATATTTATTACGGATGTAATTAGGTTCGTGCCTTCAGGTTTGCGCAACGGGAGACTATCTAAATAAATTAAACATTCCTTCTGAGCATAGAGCGTATGCATAAGGGAACGGCGTGTCGTTCGGGGATTGTCGACTAATGTCAAAGAGAAATGGGAAAACACTTAGAGCTGTTTACACGAATCTTGTGACGACTTGAAGTTAGGAACGTTTGGAGTGTTTGTCGAGCGAGTAGTTGCAGAGGCACTGTTTAGTGGTGGCTTTGATTCAATGTGTACTGCTTTTGGGTGTCACTGTGTTAGCTCAGTCCTTTGGATCTCGGGGTATTTGTAACGATTTGATGTGTCATTTATAGTAGGTAGGCTTCAGGCCGTGTCCTCGTAGATACGATCGGCGGCGGCGACCTCTCGCGTCCGGCCTTGGTTAAATTCATGGTCCGGAGCGAGGAGGCTTGGGAAGCGGTCACCTTCTGCGAAGCAGTAATGCTAGCGAAGGAGGAGGCGGGCCGCGCAAAGGAAAGACAAGGCCTTCACCCCAACCGCCGCTACAGAAGAAGACACCCCGGGCGTCGGGAGTCACAGGGCGCACCATAGGCGGGGGCCTATGTTTAAACCTAAAACCTTTATGTAAATACCTATGTTTCTCAAATAAAGTCTGATTCTGATTCTGATTCTGCGGACGGCGAGCGTTAGCTGGCTCGCTGTCAGCATAAGTGACGGGGCTAGGTCCAGAGGTTGCCGGGGTTGCGGAATTTGTTTGAAAGAGTCATTGCGGCCCTAGAACGCAAAGGGCTTTGAAGCCTATGTCCAGCAGCGGACATCATACAGCTGATTATGATAACGTCAACCCAGTAACTGGGTAATACGGTGCCCCTTGGCAAGACTGGTGGCCATAGGCTTTCGATACAATCAATTGTATACAATAAATTAATACGCTAAAATTATGGGTCCAAAGGATGTATTGACTATTAAATCGATGCAGTAAGTGAACAAAATTACCTATACTTATTTTAATAGACGTCTAACTGGCAGTAGCTATGGCTTCTGAAACTAATAAGCCGTATATTCACTTAGGTAGGCGACGTGTTTGACGGAGTATTAGTGTTGCCACTAAATTGTAATATAATAGTGTGTACGAAGAAAATAAAGCCCCTGATATTCAAAGGAGTTTCACATCTAGCTTACAATGTTGCCTCTTAAGGAACGCGCTCTTGTTTAACTATAATGAGAAAGCTTAAGGTCTAAGCACCAAGATAGCTTAACAAATAAAGCTTTTATGTTTTCAAAGCAAAAAACTACGTCATTATCAAAAAGAAAATAACAACTCCAAATATTTACGAAAATGTGGACTTGCCAACATCAAAGGTTCAAAGTAATCCTAGACTTTTCCATTAGATTGAAGTTCGTGGATAATATTTTTATTTGAAAAATGTCCTGTTAGAAAGTGCGTGGTTCGTAATACTGAGCGCCTAGAGACCGTCAATTTTTAGCATAAATCTAGTTTTATGTTTACTTTGTTATGATTTATAGATTTTATAATAGTTCAGTGATGTATTGGCTAGCAAAATTCCTAATTCTGATTTATTTTTGCCTTTTATCGAATTACCAATATGCATGGTTATTTGTGGAATACAAACAAACTTTTGAGACTAAAAGCATATGAGTATAAACTACTTTAACTATGAGGTGGTCTTGACATTGTATACTTTCACTCCCTAAAATATTGTAAGTGTTTTACAAATTACCCTGTAAGTTGTAAGTAGCAGCTTATTGCTGTAAAATTAAACAATATTCTAAAAATACTTCAAAGAGGTTTCCGCTTATCTTATAAAGGAATTGAAACATAATATTCCGATTAGCGGGATCACGGTACTACGGTTAAATTGAAAGGAACGGACCTGCCCGGGGCAATATTCTTCATTAACTCTTTCGATCTAAAAAATTCTTCTCTTTCGATCTAAAAAATCCTTTCCGATTCCGTCCTTTAAAAACCTTTTTTCATCCCTAATTAACTACTTTTCGTGTTAAATCTCAAAAGAGATTTTGAAATAGAAAACAGTGTTAACATTTTGTGCTTCTAATTTTGGTCACCAAAACCTTAATATTATCCCTTTATCTTGAATTTGTTAACAATTGTGTCCCTATCAATTATCTTTAAGTACCTACCTAGTCAAAGAATTTTGATATCTATTTTAGTAAAGGAGGTACCTTTCAGAAAATCCTTTGATGCCTTTGCTTAGAGATTATTGTAACACTTTATGGTAAGTAATTACGTAAATATGAGTGTCGTTTAAGTTGAAGGTTGGTTGTTGGTTGGTTAAGGTTGAATTTTTTTAAAGTTGAAAGAAGTTTTTTTTCTCTATAACATTGTTAATTTTGGCTTTCCTTTGCCTGCCAAGTTCTGTCTCTGCAACACCTTAATAAGGTCAACTTATAGAAAATCTCTAAGGCAATAAGTTGTCCTTTATATTGTGTTTTGCTTACGCACAAAGTTTAATTATTATAAATAGGTAAGATTATAGATTTATAATTGATACACGAGAAGCACATAATCTCTGGCAGATCGATCGATTACGAAATGTGTTATTACTAGCTTTTGCTCGCGACTTTGTACACGCATATCCCGTTTTTTCTCGTTCCCGTATAGCCTAGCCTTCCTCACTAATGTGGCTAGTTGCTATCATATAATTATAAATAATTTTTCAAATCCCTCTGGTACTTACAGAGGTTAGCGCGTTCAAACAAACAAACTCTACAGCTTTATTATATATTAGTACAGAAATAGATTTCGTTTGTAGAAAGCTGCTCTATCGCTGATTGGCATAGAATAAATTTTAATCTGAAAAAGGTTCAAAACTAGGCTATGTCAATGCGATGAAGGCTTCATTGCATATCTTCATTCTAATTCATGTCAAAGTCATGTACAATAATGATGAATAATAATTGTTTAAAATAACGAGATTACCGTATTAGTATTCCGAAATCGGATTCTGGTTGATTCTGATGATTTGTGGCATATACAGAATGGGTAGGTAAAAGCTTAAACATACGTGGAAAGATGATACAGTGAAATAGGATGTCAATTTTGCTACAAATGTTTTTCAAGAGGTTCAAATTCAGCTGGTATAGAACGGTATAATTTAAAATTCCTATACTTCAGCAACGACGGCTTAAATATTTAAATTCTAGTGTGATTAAAGAGAAATTGTGTGTTTGAAGTGAAATAATAAAATAAATTATATTTATCTATTTATTTAACAATTCATGTACACACACTTAATATAAAAGATAAGAACAAGGAAACAGGAAACAGCAAAATAGGTACAAAGGTGATGCTTATTATTATTTATTTTGTATGTAGGTTAAACATACACGTCAATCTTAATCCTTTTTAAACAAGATGAAGCCGGTGTTTCCTAGTTGACTACCCTGACAAGAAACACCGAAACAAACTCAGAGTCAAAGTCTCTTTTAAAGTCCATACATCAATCGTACTGGTCAAATCATAATGAGAACCATGCAGGTTAACGTCTGAGGTGGTCTTTTGAGGAAAGTACCACACAGTTTTACGTGGGACCTGTCCAGACAGTGCGAGCATTTATCAGTTATCATGTTGCTCAAACTTAGAACTTTAAGGAGCTCAACGATTTGAGGATTTGATTTTTGTTAAGGTCCAAACAAACGACTTTCAGAAATCAACAAGTGACTATCGGAACTAACTGTTTAACGTGCGTGTTATTGCACGGATTGGTCTCGAAATAAATGGGTACCAATCCATGGACTAACTTCAACGCACAGATTTAACTTGAAAGGCGATCGTGTCTGCTATAACTTAGCCAAGAGCCCTTCATTTACATTATTCAAAATGAAGATGTTATGATAATTTACATTATTCAAAATGAAGATGCTATGATAATTTACATTATTCAAAATGAAGTATGCCTGTATGTCTGTCTGTCTGTTACCTCTTCACGCTTAAACCGAAGAACCGATTAAGATGAAATCTGGTATAGAGATAGTTTGAGTCCCGGGAAAGGTTTAACTTTTACTTTAACTTTTTATCCCAGAAATCATCCTTAAAGGAGGTGAAAAGAGGGGTAGAAATTTGTATGGGGTATAAATAACCGCTGAACCGATTTAAATGAAATTTGCTTTGGAGATAGATTAGACCTTGGATAAGCTCGCGATAGGGGACGAAAGTTTGTATGGTTTTTAAAAATTTGTATCTTAAAAATCTTAAGGCAAAAGCTAGTATAAGAATATTTTAAATTAAATTAATTGCATAATTTTTACATCAAAAATACTTTCCGAAATATTAAAAATACCCTTGAATAAGTTACCGCTGGATGAACAGAACAATAAACAAAATATTTTCGAAGTAATAGTTAGCGCCGTAATCTTGAAGCCAACTGTCACTGATAGTATCGCGTTTTATAGTCTCCGTCGCCATATGGTGACATTCTTTTAAAAACACATTATGTCGTCCTGTATTTGTCTATTGTTTTTGAGTTGCTTGTTGTTTCTTTCATTTCACGATAAAAAGTTTAATGACGGAATTAAATGGAATCCTTTTTAAACAAGATTTGCCGTATGTTGCAGTCTGTTGAAGATTGTGGTGACAGATTTCCTTTAAACTGTTTAATTGTTTTTATACACTTCGGTAAAAATTGTTTTGCAAATGTCAACTTCAATTGTTTAATTCTTGGGGTCAGTTTCTCGCGCGCTACAATTATCACTAAACTAGCTTTTGCCCGCGACTTTGTTTGCGCATATCCTGTTTTTTCGTTCCCGAAGGAATTTCCCGTTCCCGTATAGCATTGCTTATGAATGTGGCTATCATATATAAAAGAACCAGAGATAAACGCGTTCAAACAAATATAACAAAGCTTCAGCTTTGTTATTAGTATAGATTATATTATTGCGACAAATTATCAAACGCGCTTTGTCTAGCCGTGATGGGTTGACCGACTTTTCAACTTGACTTGCGAATATAATTTTTGACGGGTCGATTATTTTTGCAGAAACTGAGACTTGGTTAATTAAACATCTGCCAAGATATCCATATCCCAACTTAACAAAAGACCATCGGAACAAATAAATGACCGTGTCCCCAAAATTATAAGAATAAGAATCATCTGCCGTTGACAGCTAATAATATTAATTAAGGCCTGTTATGTCATTGCGGGGGCTTTTGTTCTTCAACAATCGGTACGGCCCGACTGCCCTTTCAGTTTTTATATGAGTACCATAGCATCTGTTTTTGTGGTCACGCGCTACGGACCGGCAGAATGACTGATGTCATGTGTCAGCCACTTTCGTCGGACGTAGATTAAATAAATAGGCCAGAATGTCGAGCCTATTGGGACATATTTATGGTTTAGGGGAAATTGTGAGATGTTTTTTTAAATTGATTGAAGGAAAGGACGTTTATTTCTTTTAGATTGTTAGAGATGTAGTGGTACAGACCCACACTTTTTTTAATCAGTTCTTTTTAAACCTTAAAATTATTTTTGAGATGAGAATGCAAACGCTCCTTGCATTCTCATCGCAACCGGAATCATCTAATTTCTTTACATTTTGATAATATCAAATTGATTGTCACTGAGTTTTTAACCGACTTCAAAAAAAGGAGGTGGTTCTCAATTCGGTATTTTTTTTATGTTTGTTACCTCATAACTTCGTCATTGATGAACCGATTTGAAACATTATTTTGTTATGCTAAGGATATACTTTTCGATTGGTCCTATAGAAATTTTATCAAAATCGGTTTCGGTTTCGGTTCGGAGAAAATATGTCATCCAAGTAAATGGAATTGCGTATTTTGCTTTCGTGTGATTTTAAAGTGGTATTGTTAAGTGTGGGGTACCACTTAAACTAATTTCGGAAGTCTGTGTTAAAAACAAAGAAACAACCAAAAATACCGCCTTCCGATATTAAAGTTATTTTATACTTTGTAGTGTTTTGGATATTTGGAATGGAAGTCGGTTGTATTTTTTTGTCAAAAAGTGTTTTTAAGTACAATCGTCCTACTGATATTTTTTTGTGTTCAGGAACATCCAACTGTGCAATTAAATCCTCTCCTTTTTTTTAGAAGTGTCAAATTATACTTCGAGAAAATTATTGCCTAAATAGAAGATTATGAATTTTCATTTCATAACTTAGTAAATGTTCAACAATTTCTAGCGGAATGCTCGTTTCAAAATACTCCACTCTGTCACAAAATTTCACTTGATCTTTGTATACTAAATAGGCCGACAAAGGCGACGTTCAGTGGCGTGCGAAACTCCTAACACATTGCAACCGCCACACGTGGTCGGGTAAAAACTGGAGCGAATCATATTTCCTACTGAGATTACGGCTGTTTGATGATTGCCGTCTAAGATTTGAATATTAGGCTGATCAATATTTGACCAGTACATTGGATTCCGTATAAGTTCACATTCATGAATTTGTTTGTGTTCAAAGCATTTACACTACCGTTCAAAAGTATTTGGCCATCTGCGTATTGTGAGGCTAAAGCTGTAATTAAAAACAAATGTATGTACAAATCATGACACATGTACACCGTATTGTTGTTTTAAATATAATTAAAATTACTAGGAAGTCTATTCATGTATGAAAACTTTTCACAAAATACTTTTTGTTTGGCCAAATATACAAATTTGACAGTGTACGTAATACCTAATACAGCAGTGTAAAAGGACTTTTGTAGCCTTCATGATACAGTATAATAAAAAATAATAATTTACTGGCTTACTTAAATCACTCTTTGCTCCGTAAAGAAGTTTCATCAATCCTAAGCGACACTGACGTTATTGCATTTTCTTGTCCTCACACGGCGAGAAGTGGTCCATCTCAATAAAGTACTTTTCAACCCATGCAGTTTGCTTTTTCAAGTAAACTTTACTTATGATACTTGAACTGCTAGATCTAATATTTTATGGGTATGCTGTAACAATAGGCGCTCTTGGTTAAATAATAACAACCGCACGGGACGAACTTCGAGGTTAAGCTACGCTTGCCGAGGTTGGTCAATAGGTGGGTGACCATATATTACATTTCGAACTTCCTAAGTGTTAAGGTTAGTCAGAAGCCAGAAAAAAATTACTCCAGTCTTGCCTAGGGGTATCGTATTACCCAGCTACGGTTTTTTAAAGACGGGATATCATCAAATGACTCCTTTCGCTCTGGGCGGAGCTGAAGGGAGTGTCAGACTCTTACTGACTAAAACCCATCCTTGTTCCTCCTAATGCCCTTTGCGTTCCAGGGCCGCGGTGACTCTTTCGAACAAATTCCGCAACCCTGGCAGAGCTACGGTACTGGGTTGTGGAGGGCAGCTAGGCAGTCGCACCATGTAAAATACTGGTATTCAGCTGCGTCTGCTTAGACTGGAAGTCGACCCCAACATGGTTGGGAGAAGGCTAGACAGATTTATCCTGTAATTAAATTAAAGTTCTCAATTAAGTCTTCTTCTTCTCTGTAGTTTCACTCTTGTCAGAGCGTTCGTGGTCACGTCGAGGCGTCCACGTAGGTGGTAGAGGTGGACACAGCTCTCCGCACGATCTCCCGCCATCTCTTCCTATTGGCAGACTGTCTGGCGCAATCAGATACGCGGCTTCCTAGTGTGGATTTAACTTGGTCAGTCCAACGCATAGGTGATCTAGTTCCTCTACCCTTCCCTGCATGACCAGTCGCTCTGTGGAGTCTTTACTCCGCCTAGAGACATGACCAATGAAAAGTACTGCAGTCCGCTCGACTGTACTACGGCCGACAGACGCTGCGTGATTCCTAGATATTTACTAATAAAAGTACCATCACATAAAATAAAATGGCAGTTCGAGTCTTATCTTAACAAGAATATAAGATACACACACAAAAGGCCTCCCTCGACATATTCTGCAAAATTAGAAATCTCCTCCGTAACCCCAAACAAGTCTAATACAAAACAACAATAACATAATTTACTTTAAAATTCAATTAATTCTTAATTAACTATTCATACTAAACAAAGTGGAAACTCCTTAGAGCATGCTGAATACTTTCCTCTAACATTGTTAAAGGATTAAGGAGGTAGCAGGCAACTTGTGAAGACTTTGCTACGCGGCTAACTTAAAATATACATGAAAATGTGAAGCGTCTTGAACAATAAGGGTACTTCGAGAGTCGGCGGCGATATACCGGCTACGAAAGTATGTCGGCTTGTTCCCTCGAACGGGAAACTAATTAATCCAATGAGCGGCGTCTTTGCACTAACGAGGTTCGTCGTTTGTGCTCCTTCCATTCTGTGCCACTGAGAAATTGTGTTTCGGAAATCGATCCCGACAAGCTTCACGCTTCTATAAAATCATTATCTTAGTGATGAACAGAATCTTTGAGATGAAGGAGTTATGTTTCAACGTAATTTGTTTCGTGGGATCAGAGTAATTTTGTGATCTTAATTATTAATGATGATTTAGGATTTGATTGAGATTTCGTGAAATTGTTTTGATAGTAATTGAGCTGAAATAGCTACCGTAATGATCGGCTTACATTAATTAAACTCGAGGAAAGATGTTTTGTGTCGAAAATATGTAGTTTCTTTCTAATGTGTATAATCTCCATCCACATATATTATAAAAAAAAAATACCAACGGAATTGAGTACCTCCTCCTTATTTGAAAGTCGGTTAAAAAAATCTAACACATCTTGAAAACCAATTAATAAAACATGGAAGCAAAAGAGTCTATAAATAAACCAAGATTGAGTTTTGATGAATGACCCAAAGCAATATGATTTATTTATTTGGCAACTCCCTTACAAATATACAGCGATAACGGCTACAATTGATATAGACGAGCCTTTGCCGTCACTTAAACAGAATTGATTGATAGCTGCACAAGGGGTGTATACTTTATCTTTCATTCAACGAAACGAACGAAACGAACGAAAACAAACAAATTTTTTACACTTATAACTTCAGTACATCATATCAGCCAAAAACGTCACGCTGGACATAGGCCACCCCCAAGGCGGGGGGTTTTGCCATAAACCCCTCGCTTGGCAGGTGGGTTGGTGATCGCAGTGTAGCTGTTGCAATGCACAGAACCACAGAGAATGCTGCTGCCTATTCCCTAGTGAGTCCCTTAGTCGCCTCTTATGACACTCACGGGAAGTGATGGAATGGTGCTATTCTTTTACCTCCGACACCATACAGAACTTCAGAATTGCAGTACATTTCCTTGTAATTCCTGAATTCGTGAGACAGGGTCGCAGCAGACCACAAAGAATATGGCGGGACGACATGGATGTTTTCCTCAGGAACTGACAAGAGTTGGGACGAAGCTGACAACAATGGAAGAAGAGTAGGGAGGCCTTTGCCCAGCAGTGAGATATTTCAGGATAGTAATAATATAATAATTTCAGAACAGTTCAATATTTTCTATTTCCTCATTTAGTGACAAGTTACGATGAAAGGACTATTCAAAATTAAGCTGTATTCAAGAGGAAAAGTATTTAAAGTTACTCAATAAAAACTGTATAAGTTTTGTCCATCTACAACTAATTCTACTGCAGCAAGTTAAGCCAACATTTTTTCATAACATTTCTTTACAAAATCAGGTTCAACTAAGGTGAAAACTTTCAGCACGTACCTCCTAGCAGTATTCACAACAGAAACGTTGATCGCGAGTGGTCCAATTCGTTCAAATTAGACTCATTTGGGCGCCACTTCAGGTTCGAATAAAATCGCAGCAAGTGAAAAGCATGGTCCGACCCGTTCTCGTGATATCGCCGGATAATGGCCGTCGTTAGTCGGACCACGATCGTCGTTTTGGGGCGTTACTTTTTCAAGTCATTGAGTCAATCGTTTATCACAGGCCTGTTGTGTTAACTTTTGCATCGCGAGGGGATAAGGGTGGCGTGGAGTGGAGTTTAAGGATTGTCTGACTCTTTTTTCGAGCGTAAAAATTTGGGTGAAATTGGTGTATGGTCCCTGCTTGCTGTTTTGAAGGACCAGATTCTTCGACCTTTGTCTTGACTTTGAAAAAAAAAGAATGTTTGTTTATTACCAAGTATAACTAACATTTACTTATTTGATTTGTATGCATCTCAGCCATTTTCACAACACTAATATATGTGCAAAGCAGGATATTTTAAAGTGCTTCGTTTCATTAAATTATCTTAGCTTACCCGAAGTGACTCCATCACTTCCCGTGGGTGTCGTAAGAGGCAACTTAGGGCGCACCTGAGTATGGGCAGCAGTATTATCTTTGCAATAGCTACACTGCGATCGCCAACCCACCTGCCAAGCGTGGCGATTAAGGCAAAGCCTTTGCGGGAGGCCCATTTCCAGCAGTGGATGTCTTTCGGCTGATATGATAATGATGGTGATGATGACTCGAAGGGAATAAAATAAAACTGTCCATTGAAAATATGTTTTCAAGGGGTAAACGACTCCACATATTTTCTGTTCTTGTTTAGGGTAAGTCATGGTGGACGTCAGCCTCATTAGTTGAGGTAACTGGCCCAAATTTTACCAAAGTCATTTCCCGCTTGTTTTCCTGAAAGATTTCTACAGAATTCGCAGTAATAACGTATTGATAGATTAACTTTGCGATGTCAATCGGTAGAGAAAATTGCGAAAAACGTGGCCCAGTTTTGTTGGATTATGTGTATGGAACTGTATCCCCAATTAGTGGACTTATATGTACTGGTAGATTAATGGACTGATATCGTCCCCGTCACGTGACGAAAGATCGATAGTTTGAAATTTCATTTCGATGTCGAACAGGTAAAAGTTAGCTGGATAATCATAAACGTCAAATTGTCAACTATTATTTCTGGTTCATTTGTAAACAAGCGACCTGAAAGGCGAGCTAATGAAAGCATTATTTTAATGAATGTTAATTATGTATGATTTTCATAACAATCAGTGAAACCGATTACGGGTTAATCCATTCGTACATAACAAATTTGAAACATCAGTAGTCGGTTATTAAATGATTGGGTCATGTTTGAAACATAAATAATTATATATTATAAAAATAAAGGTATATTTTATTTGTGTTTTATATAACGCCACATAGACGCTCTCTAAAACTTCTCATGATTTCTAAAGTTAAGACACATTAAAATGACGTAAAACGAGCATAATATGACGAAATTAGAATTTCAGAAATTAATTAATGTTAGATCCTTTTCATAATTTAATACTCAATCCCTCTGAAGTCCCTTTCAAGATAAATTGTAAGGGAATGTAACTTAAGGTACTAATCTCAAATAAATTGTACCTATTAATGTATTGAAACTTTTAAGAACTTTATTTGGATGTCTCTCACTTACAAACATTCTTTAACTTCGGTTTTCTTTAATACCGTTGCTTAATTAATTAATGTTGCTTCCATCTACAAAAAACATTCGTCATGAATTAAAAATACACTTTACCACTTGAGCTTTGAGTTTATTTTCGAATGATTGAGATGAACGGCAGATATGTAACGAATTTGTATTTCCAAAGAGACTACTTACAAAAATAAACAAGATGCTACCGATATGTTTTCATTTGATGAGTTTGAAGTGTTTATTAGTACCTCATTATCGGAGAACAAAATATCTCGGAAGCTGATTCTCATTTTTTATGGATTGATTTTTGTTTTCAAATTTTATTGATGCGAGAGGCGATCTTCAAGTTCAAGTCCTTGGGTCTTATTTTATTCAAAGTAACAGAATATAAGTTTTCTGACCATAGCTGGAGAACGTGATATGAGTGAAAAAAAAAATTAAAAATACATGATTATCGAATTCGTTCGTTGTTTTCAAAGTATCAGACCTAGATGCACTAAGGAACAAGCAAAAAGAGAGGTATGGTTATTTTAAAATTTGCATGGACAAAAATGTACCTTGGTAAACTCAAAATTTACAAAAAAAAACTAACAAACTACCTTTACTTCACAAAAACGAGTCTGAGTATACTCATATCATTCCACTTAATTCATTTATCACTTCTTTAAAAACCATAACCAAAATTGTCTAACTCTTACTTAATTATATACTCGTGCCACAAACAAGTCTAAATTTAAAGACCCCTGCACACACGCCCCGTGCCAAAAATCATTAAACCGGCACGTTACCTGACACCCAGCCACTGTTTGGTATTATCTTACGTCATAATTTGGACAAAAGTCATCGGGAGGCAAAAAAAGGCGTGGTTCATATCCATCAGCAACTTAAATATCATAATAGTAAATGAAAAAGGGGCGAAAAAAGTGACGGGTACTTGAAGAATTAAACGTATTCCTTTGGGATTTTTGGTAAGTAATGCAAAACTGTCTTACCTAGGTATTTTTCTGAAGTAGGCTATAAAGGTATGGTATGGTAGAGTAAAGTCCCGCACACCTCCACTGAAAAGGGAGCCGAAGGGGGACGGGAGGAACTGCCCGATAGTTGATATTCGGACTTTTGTATTTGTTCGAATCGCACGGAAAACTTTGCTTGCGCGATGCAGGATTTCGTTGGTAGTTCATCGCTGACAGGATAGATGGAATTGCTGTTTTTTTTATTGCCGTACAAATTTTGCTTCTTAGTTTTTCATGTGGCTATTTGTTTTCTTATGATTTCTTTTTTCACATATACAGATATGTGAAAAACTGGTAAGAAACAACCGAAATTTACAACAGAAATGGATATTCAAAATGTAGGTATTCTCCGAAAGGAATTCGGATCCACCTTTTATCAAAGGAATAGTTTTTTCGCCAATGTACCACATATATTTAGGGAATATCTCTCTATCTATTTCCGTTGCACAAGACGACCTCTTACAAAAAAAAAACATAAAGATAATCTAGGTAACTAACGTATTGTGCCTGTGCCCTTAATGAAAACGTCCACAACGGCTGAACTGAACATGGTTATATTTGACTGACAGGCTTAATTACTGCAATGCCGAACTAATAAGGAGTGACAGTTTGCTATCCCTATGTATATGACCGAGCAGTATTTACTCCAGTTTGTCCAATACTCCGAGTGACTTGAATATCAAAATTATTGTCTGCCTAGATTGCTGCCTAGCCGTTTCTAGAACATGTTTGGGTTGGCTTCCAGTCATACAGGACATCAGAATTTATCAAGAAGTATCAGTTTTCATCAATTGATTGTTCAAAAACGATGTTTTTAGACTGCGTGGGTAGTAGTTCTAGTACCTAGAGATACGTACCAGGGTCCCAGTCAGGGCGACACGTAGACAGTTCCAATGATTAATGGCCCAAGGGGCAGCGGGGCGGGACTTCCCGAATCAGATGCACGTGACGTCACAGAATAACGTTCAAATAATATTTCGCTACAGCCAAGAGCAAAATGGGTTAAAAATTACTGGAGACAAGTACTAATGTTGAAAATCTGTATTCGAATTTCGAAAGTTTAAAATGAAAATGTTTTTTGTTCGGCTTTTTCTGTTGTGGATTCGTTTTTGTATTTTTGTTCGCAAAAACTTTATACATGCCATTTGTACAAAATTGGACTGTATACAACAACTTTTAGGTGCGATTTAACAAATTAAAAAGTAAAAACGGCAGTTTAAAAACTTCACTAACAAAATGAAAAAAACATTTTTTCAATTTCAGCGTGAAGTTGACACTTCAATTAACTAATGAACAAAACTAGATTTTCTCAAAAGAAATTCTGCTATAAAACCGCAGAATCACAGTTTACCCTTCAATATCCGGTCAAAGACGCCACTTCCGCCACCGTTGCAACATTTCTATGAGGTTTGAAAGGAAAATTCAACATTCTTTAGAATTGACCGCAGCGGCTAGCCGTGAATACCACTGACTGTGAATACTCTTTGAACGTTGAAATTTATTCGGTAGAATTATTTTTCTTTGTAAAAAGTGAGGTGAATTTCACTTTATGCAGAGTAATTAATTTATGCGATGTTTTTAAGAAAAATAGTACGAAAACCAGCCTTGCGAAAACTAACATGAGATTAAAATACAATGGACTAATACAAAATACTTTTACAAAACATAACCTCGTCTGTCATAATAGTTAAGTATTAATTAAATGGTGCTTTGAAATAATTTATGGTCCACTACATTTTGAACACCTGTAGGCATTCACAGCGATAATTCAAATAAATAAATAATTGCAGAACAGATTTCATCACGATTAACCATAGGTATTAAATAAAATAATAAACAGTCATATCACCTGCGTAAAAAGAACTAAAACACAATTTCACTTCACAACTAACGACACGTACTAGGCCTTAGAAATACATCAGACTAATATTATTGTATTTGTAATAAAATCTTACGGGCGATAGGGGCTGATTAAAATCAAAATTTTTGCTATAAAAATATTGTAAAAAGTCATGCGTAGAATATTTTGATAGAAAATTTTGACAGACTGACAAACTTGAATTTGACGGACCCTATATCTCCAATATTACACCTACATAAAATCAACTTAAATGTGTAAATGTAACTCCATAAGTGACAAGTACCAGGGCGTCAGAAATTCAACAGAGTAATGTTATTGTATAATAAAATCTATAATATTGGTAAGTGCAACACGCGACAGATGGCAGGGACGGCTCGGTGGCCGGAAACTACGACTCTGCCGGATATTGGACAGTAACTGCTGCTGTATCAGTTTGAATGTTTAGCTGCGCTTGCAAGCTTGCAGCGAACAGCTAGATATGTTTACAGCGATTTAGATAAGCGATGGAGTAGCTGAATAACATTATCTCTAATGCTGGATTAGAAGTATTAGAACTGTGGCTGTCGTTTAGATTGTGAACCAGCTACTGTATGCGTGGGAATAGCGGGACTTTTAACGTGATGTCATGGCGAATCTTAACACAGCGCTGTAAAAAAATATGTATTTTAAAAATAATAATCAAGAGATCACCAATAAATCTGATCAGCTTAATAAGTTGGCAATCAGTAATAATAATGCCAGAAACACTGATAGGAATTCCACTACAACAAAATCGTGATTTAATGGAATTATGATCAGGTCTTCTAATTCAGTTCTCATTAATCTGCAGGTGATAGATTCTGTAAAACTCTCCAATATTCCAATATTATAATAACCCAGTCAAAAATCACACATTTAAAATGTATAAGCTTGCACAGTGGTCCGAATAATTCAAAAGGCGTTACCTAAAATAAACACAAAATCGCGACTATTTCCCGCCTCGGGGCTGTGGAAATGTGGACGGCACAGCCTGTCCGCTCGGTGACATGTCCGGGCAACCAGGAATATCTGTGCTATCCGCAACAAATAGCTTTCATAAAAGTAACATTCGCTCCAATTGTCCATTTGTTCGAAAATTAAGTTGAAATATTTAGATCGTTCGTGTGATATTATTTTCGAAGCGGTTCATTTTATTCGGATTATGGTTCGCGGTCGAACTTTAATAAATTAATGGACAGATAAGTCTGAAAACTTTAAAAGTAGGCTTGAATAATTTATTGCGTTGACCTTACATAAAAGTTAGAGCAAAGACTTTAAAATAGTATTATGAATTTTATATTAGATTTATTTAAAAAAATAATAGTGCGATTTTCCAGCATCGTACATTATCATGTCTATTGAACCCAAACGTGTCAATGGAGGCCATACATAAAATAGAAATCAATGCAAAATAAAAATATTACTGGACACAAACAGATCACGACATACAAACGAAATAAAGTTTAAATCAGGAACGCTAATCTCAGCAACAACGAAGCTGGGATTTATGAACTAATTCTGCTTTCCGAGCAACTGGCCGTTTGGACACGGTTTTGTCAGATACGCTACGGATTTGGCACACTGTGCAAGTGTTGTTCTCTACTGCGGTTGTGGCGATACACTGTACATACATTTGTATTCAGATATTATTTTGGGAATGCGGTTTTGCATTTTCTGATTTTGTTTTCATGTAATTATTTGGTATAATTTAATAAAACTGTGGTGTGTATGTAATTCCATAGTTGATATTCAATTATTTTTAAGGGTCAGTGCAGATAAAGACAGCGGCTTGGTTATAAAAATTTTGTTTGAATCTGATACTTACTCTATTCTTTTAATAACCAGCAATATAAAACAGTGTTATGGTTTTTGAAAATCTGATGAATCTAAAAATCTGAATGTTTAATGCGATTTCATCGATCGACTGTTTTATAGCTCAAAATTTATTTTGATACGATCTCTTTTTACGGCTATTGGTAACTTAAAGCTTGGCAATTTTTCGTCTCGTTTGATGCTATATTTTAATCAAACTACTAACGTTGCATAAAATATTCTAGTCTTAGATAGACATAAAATTCTTCTTATAACTCTACTTTTCGTTCCAGTATTATATCAGGTGAAAAATCGTAAAAGTTTTAATAAGATAGGTACCTATGTACTTTTTTAGGATTCCGTACCCAAAGGTTAAAAACGGGACCCTATTACTACCCGTTAACTGTCTGTTTGTCCGTCTGTCACTAGGCTATATCTCATGAACTACAGTTGAAATTTTCACAGATGATTTATTTCTGTTGCCGCTAAAATTTAATTAACTTATAAATTAAAGGGGGCCCTCAAAGAAGAAACATGTTTTTTTTTTGGTATATGGTACGGAACCCTTCGTGTGAGAGTCCGACTCACACTTGGCCTGTGTTTTTTGCCTAAAGTAAATGTGTGTGAATTAAATATTCTAAATTAGTTTAATTATTTAGTAACTAAGCATCAGTCAAAGCGAAAGGTTAAGTATCTCAATGTATTTCGTGAATAAAGATAAAGTGAGGTCTTTACTGAAATTAAGCCTCAGACATAATGCTAGGCAATCTATTAGTCACCGAATAATTAATTAATGCCTTTGGTAATATTAATTAAACTTATTTAAATTAAATTTTAACTTATAGTTATTAATAAATAAACAGTAGATCAAAATTAAAAATATATAATGTTAAAACGTAAAATCTACCTTCAAAAGGCCCAAATAAAAAAACACTTAAAAAACATAGGCATACATGAAAACTAAGTTAACAGGGAGTAAAACCCAAAAACTGTAAACAAAATCATGAAGTTGACTTATAAAATGGCTGCCGGAAAACACAACTTCTGACAATGATTATAAAAATGAATAAATAAAGCCAAACAAGTTAAAAGTACAATACAGATCTTAGCATCTAAAGTTAAAATTTAATGCGTCCCATAGCTGCAATGCGAATGTTTTCAGCTAAAACTGGCCCCCCGGGCCGTACTCGGGGGCCATTATAAGAATAATGTCGTAAATAAACTCGATCCCCAGAACAACGTCTATTTGTAAAAAAAGCAATTGCCAAGCTGAAGTTGAAGTGCTTATTACCGGGAGTTATATTTCCATTTATATGAAAACTAATGTTCCCGTTATTTTCCTGTTTACCTTTTATTGCGAAGTTCCTAGCGATGCGTTTAGAAAAATATTTTTCAGGTATTGTGTACGGACGTTAATAGAACGTGGAATGTCTGCTATAGTAGATGTTATGAGGACGAATCTTTTATTATTATAGGTTTAGTAGACATACCTATTTGTGATGGAAATGACAAACATGTAGGTTGTGTATAAATACTTTACAGAATTTAAAAAAACTGGCCAGTGCGAGTCAAGCTCGAACGAACGAATTTAATTTTTATAACATGGTATTTTAACTTTATATTCTATTTATAGGTTTTCCTGTAGCAGTATGTAAAGAACTATTATCTGCAATTAAAAAAATAGGGCCTTGTAGTTTCGGAGAAAAGGTTTCGGGTGGTATTTTTTGTCTAATTTCTTGAATAACTTCAAAACTATTTATTTTGAGCCAATGAAAAAAATAAATAAAAACCTCATTAATAAGCCCTTTAATTTGATGGCACACGGTATAGCCAAAAAACCTTTTTATTTTTATTTTCTTTCGCTTTATTATCGGTTCACTAGATTCGGAAAAAATTGCAAGTGACAGACAGATACCCGAGTGATCCTATAAGGGTTACCCTTTTAACGGATGTTCGGAACCCTAAAAACAAAAAAAAAATACAATCGTCTTCAAAATAAAATACATTACAAGGTACAAAATAACTTTTATATCGGGAAACTCATCTGACTTCATCTGCTTTTTTTTTAAATTACTTATTTACGAATAAATGACTATGACTATGACTATGCACGCGTTTGACCATTGTCTCACCTGATAGTAAGCACGCTTGCGCAGTAGTAACTTATTCACTCTTTACTTAAGGACTTCCAGGTTGTAGCTATCAGGATACACAGACCCTGCCCGGGAATTTCACTCCTACCACCACTTACCACCTCGGGAAAATATTTTAACAAACAAAAAAAAAACATTAAAACCTTCTTCTTTTTTGAAGTAAAAAATTTACAGAAAATTGAATATTGCATCCTTTTATACCTATCCATAGATGCAGGGCCTGATGCAGGCGAACCTGAAATACATAATGAATATAAAAATACAACTGACCGAAAAAAAACCAAATTGGTTCATAAATGTCGTAGTTATGAGGTAACAAACACAAAAAAAAACATACGACCGAATTTAGAACCTCCTTCCTTTTTTCAAGTCGGTTAAAATAACTATTCATGTATATAATATCAACCTACAAAACCCGAAGTGGAAGTTTCTATTAAAATAATAGCGTACAAAAACATGTTTCATTCGTAAATATTTTTATATTAAATTTCTAACATGTCATAAAGAAAACTTGCTCCCTATCTACTTTTACACGGTTAAAAGTTACAAATATTAAGAATTTATTGGGAACAAAGCTTAAAGTTATTCAGCTTATCCTTTATTAAAGGTCCCGTTATGGGTTTTCCAATATCTTACATTCTTTAGAGAGTACCGTTGTCTAGGGGCTGTGAATATTTGAAATGTTCTGCGGAATCTTACAGTGTATTATGATAATTCACTTCCGATGGTTAAAACTTGACCAAGTATGTGAGAAACTATTTAATTTACATACATGTTGGTTTTGGTTCCGTATTAAAATACCCTCTTGGTGCACTGCTATTTTAGCGCTAGATTCAAGTAATTTACTTCCATGAGAACATTCTCATTGCCGCCGTTTGATAAAATCAGCACATACGTACATACTTTAGCTGATTTTATCAAACGGCTTGTAATAAATCCTTTATTTTTATGCCTAGATATTTATTTAGCTCATACAAGTATATTTTTGAAAATTTATTAAATACGTATGGTATGAATACTTGAGGAGCTCGTGGCTAAATAATAACAGCCGCACGGGTCGATCTTGAAGGTTAAGCAACGCTTGCCGAGGTTGGTCTGTGGATGGATGACCATCTTTATATACTGAGACTCCTCCGTGCCTCGGAAAGCACGGTAAGCCGTTGGTCCCGGCTGTCATTTGTAGATCTTTGGCGGTTGTTACGGATAGTCAAAAGCCAGATAATCTGACACCAGTCTTGCCAAGGAGTACCGTGTTACCCAGTTAATGGGCTGTGGAAGTCTGGTAGGCAGCCGCTCCACGTAAAATACTGGTATTCAGCTGAATCCGGTTTGACTGGAAGCCGACCCCAATATAGTTGGGAAAAGGCTAGGTAGATGATGGTATGACCGACAAAAATCATAATATCGGTATTCTTACATTAAACGTTATGCAAATTAAACTAAAAACACATAAAACAATTTTAATAAACGGACTTTTCTACCGAAGCTTTGAGTAACTAATTTAAATTAACCATTAAAGTAAGATTATAAACCCTTACAAAATTAATTAAAGCTTTAAGAAGTTTGGTCAAGCTTATTGCAACTATGAGTGGAGAAATAACGAAGTTTGAGCTTTCAAGTAACCGACTAGAACTTTCAGGAACCGGAGCGGGGGATAACGAAAAAAGAGGTTTTAATTGAAACTGTAAACTTTCTTGCGTAATCTACACGATAGCGAAAATATTAAAAGTAAGTAAATTTTCGTGGAGTGAAAAAGTATTTTCATTTATTTTTTTGTTAAGAAATGAGGTTTGAAATTTTGCATTAAATACGCCTTAAATAAAACTTTAAAGTTCACTTCTGGATTAAGGCCTATTCCGGTCGATTCTGTGAACATTTCGAAGTAAAGGCTTGGGTAAAGTGCCCACGAGGCGAGCTGTCAATCCATATAATCAAGATGGAATGACAGTTCACTTCGTGATCACGTGACATCTTGATTATATGGATTGACACTTCACCTAAGCCATCACTTCGACATGCTTACAGAATTGACCGGCTGTAGTCACGTCAGTCTCAAGGTGCTGGTTGCTATATAATAACAGCCGCACGGGTCTATATTGTAGGTTAAGCATCGCTTGCCGAGGACGATCTGTGGATTGGCCATTCATTATATACCTCAGTATAAAGAAAAGAAGAAATAAAACTTGTTTATTTGGTACACGGAAAAACACAATGTAGGTCCAAAACTGAGGAAGCTTAACTTAAATAAAACAATAACAATGTGTGTCCTATGGCTGCACCAAATAAGTCCAGTTCAGCAAAATGCCAGACAACTAAGAGTTGCCTGACGCTGGTTTTCAACTGAACTTCACATTGAAGTGTACGGATGTAAATCAGTTTTGTAATGTGTTAATATATATGTTGCGGAATTTGTTGTAAAGACGGCCACGGCCTGGCCACGCCACGCGCTGGGAACGCAAAGAGCATTAGGAGGAACACGGATGGGTTTTAGTCAATAAAAGGTGTTAAAAATAGAGGAAAATAGATATATGTTAATGTGTAGTATGTTTACAATAAAACCTATTCTAAATGATGCACACTTTAAAAGTAGCGAGAAGTGTCCCGATAGCCTGTACGTTGTGACGGTTTGTTTCCCATGCGACTTTAGGAGTAAAATACCTCAAAAACATGAATAAGGCACAATTTTCAAAATACATCCACATTCTACTAAAATCACAAGTGATATATTCCTCAAGTAACAGACACTCAAAATAAATGTCACAGTGCAAATGCAACCGACAAATAAAATCATAAAATATAGAGGATTGTAACTCAGTCGTGTTCGAGCGATTCATTCGATGACCGCGGTAAAGCTGCGGTTAGTTCACCCACGGATTGCAAGGCCTTAGATTTGATTGCCTTGTTAAGGCACTAGCTTGTTAGGTCACACTTGGATTCAGAGTCGTTTGACCCTGTTGAACCTTGTAATGGTAGGAACATACTTAACAAAGTGTTAACTTGGGAGCGTTTGGTTTATAATAATAATCATTTTATTATCAGGCTACTGAGGCCCATACACGAGACACAATACACAAAATTACCTTAAACAAAAATAAACGAATACATATTAATAAACCTAATTAAACTATTGCACAAGAAATGACGGCGTCGTGTGACGCTGACTGGTGTCGCAGCTGGCCGCGGAGACGTCGATACACGACACCCTTCGGCCAAAACTCTTCTTTGACGAACATCTCGAGTTTGTGTTGTGACGCGACTCCAACTTCTCGACCCTCAAAGTACAGTTGGTCTAACTACATTTCTGTAAAAAGTGTTTGTTATGTAGTTTGAATTGAACTGCAGTTGTTTCAAATGATGAGTGATGAGCAGAGATCGGAATAGGTAGACTATATTTACCTAATATTCGTGATAGTCAACCATCAACTCTATGTTACTTACTTCCACGAACATTAGGTAAACAAAGTCTACCTATTCCGATCTCTGGTGATCAGTGAAAATAGTATTGAACGTGACAGTAAACAGAGGAAAATGTGAAAATAAAACGGCAAGCGCCATTCCATTGAGTTGGCGCAAGACGTTAAGCGAGAGTAGGACAGTGGTAGGAAGATGAGTGGAGATTGGTATTACGTTGAAAATAAAAACATCAGGAAGTTTTTGGACTCTCCATCAGTAAGGTTCTTTCATATATATGCTATCATATTTTGTACCTTCACAAAAAAAACACTGTTACCTGACTTCTGTTATGAAAATAGAAAAATAAACTAAGGCTGTTCTTGAACAAGTTTCCTTATTAGTTTATTTAGCGCCACTCTCTCCATTACAGACTGTAGTCTTTATCCTTTGAAAATTATAAAATCGACAAACTCGTTAATAGGTTCAGAATTTATTTGACCTAGATTCACGAAGTTCCAATACTAAAATTATAGTTTTCAATTTCATCAAACTTTTGTAAGCTCCAACTGGTATTAATGAGTAATATTGAGCTTAACAACTCTATCACAAAGTACGAAGCTATTTCAAATTTGTTTAATTTTAAGTTTACTGGAAATTAATTGGCGATTATGTTAATTTTGCTTTCAAATTTTGGATTAATCGCTCCAGCTAAAAGGGAATGAGGTCAGAAAGGTCTATATTTATAACTTTAAGGAAAAAGACTTAACAGAAGCTTGAGCAGATAAAACAGGGAGTAGATAAAACATAAACCCTTACTGTTTCAGAATCATGAAATAGTGCTCATCTTATTTTTCTTAGCTAGTGAAAATTTATATTAAAAAAAATGAAACTTTTTGCAGCTGCAAAGTCAACTTTAGCAAAAAAAAAATTGTTTGATGTAGCCAAAATAAAACAAAAACAGGCAGTTTAGCTCATAACATTAGATTTAGATCAAACAAGATTCTATTATAACAATTACAATCCATAATTTGAGATACATAAAGTTCCAATAGCCGGGCAAAATTCCCTTCCCACAAAGCTTCGTTTCCACTAATCAAACACAATTATACTGAGCCAAATGAAAACTGTCATCAAAGATCCACTTATTTAGTGTCTCTTCATTTAGCGAGAGTGTTTACTTAAATTAAGATACCGACTGATGGAATCGAACTCTTAGGCCCGAACTCCACCAAAGCGGAGATGTGCGTAGTAGCTAGGCTGTGTTTACCGAAGCTGTGCCAAGATGCGCGATAAGGCTCAGCTCATTGACATGTGTCGACCGTTGAATGTTGAAATGAAACACCGCTTGTCACATGCCGTTCACATCTCTCGTGTCCGCTACCTGCTACTGCCTGTTTGTTAGGCATAGCTCACATCTCTATACGATCGCGGTAAAAATATGAGGTAGCTTATCTGGAGCTTAGAGAAGAATGAGACAAAACGAAATTTCTACTAAAATCAAAAGATATTTCAGGCTGATTATCTTTTTGAACGATAACGTTTGCATAAAGACAGTCCCCTAAAACACCCGTCTAAAAAACTTCTTAGTGTTTTAGATGGGAAGAAGTAACGCAATAAACTCCCCAACAACACATCTCTTTTCCTTTTGTGTCATCTCCGCTTCGGTGGAGTCCTGACCTAAGAAGATCTCCGTTACTATGACGTTTTAATTATTATGTGTCGAGTGTTCGGAGTGTTTGAGGTAATTAATATTAACATTGTTTCTATTTGTGTCGTTCTAGAAGATGATTTTCCGATTCAACTCATACATTTTCAGGTTTTTGTTTATTTTTAAATGCAGTTAAGTAACTTTTATGTACCTACTACGTGCTCAAAATAATCACTGTTTATAAGGTTAACTTTTTAACGCATGTGAAGAAATCTTACTGCTGATACCATTTAAAAATAAATGGTATAGACCAAATTCACTATAAAAACATGAAGTCATACAAAAAATGGACATAACACGTAACGGTTGTCACATCTAAATAAAGAATCTATTCGCTTCTACACCCTTTCCTAAGTAAACATAAAAATCTCATTCCTCCTAGCTGTACAAAATTAATGTTTTATCAATAATTATTAAACAAAATGAATTGTTTTCGAGAACTTCCCTATCACGCAAGCTATTTGTTCCACTCTTGCTCAGTAGGACACTGGCACTTTCTATTAAAATTATCATATCCATAAATAAGCATCTTGTTTTTAATATCATGACAAAAACTTGAGAGAATCGGGTAGCCATCATTTTGGACACGCTAGGAATAACTTGTGAAGTGATTCCAAATAAATTGGAAGGATAATGTAGACAGGATTCAATATTTTTAGAAAATATCTGTTAAATAATGTTAAATATTGACCTTTATAAATATTGTAACCACACAAAAGCATTATAAACAATCAGGGCCAACCATTCGTATGTTAGTCGCAATACTTACAAATAGCAACTGACATGCGAATGCGAACGTTGCTTAAAAAATAGAAGAATTCTTGTTTATGGTTTAAAAGTTTAAATACCAGCAGTTATGTTGTCACTTACAGATTGTGTTGGCATATATTCACTTTTTCTCCTGCCAGTACCTACTGTTAACTTTGTTCTAAATTCGGATATCCAATTTATTTAAACACGAAGGTCGCCCTACAATCATTTTGCACCTGTAGCCACTTCTGGGTGCCGTTGACGTGAAAAACTAAACCGAAAAGGACAGGTGCGAAATCCTGTCGCAGCGGGGGTCTACCCAAGGGCTCGTTGACTCGACCCATAACCTTAATTGATAGGAATCGTTAACCTTTAAACGCGCGCCTTCATCGTTTCCTTAACATAAATACTTCGATTCTAATCTCGAAACTTTTTTCTCCGTTATTTTATACGTCTGGTTGGCGATCGTTTTATTTTCGGGTGCCTTCGTCTACAGCCGCCGATAGATCGTTATTTCGTAATAAACAGTCCATTCTTTGTCATTCGATATTTTCGAGATTGTTGGTACCAGATAATATGATATCGTCTTGGCGCCGTCGTTTCAGTTATAGGTTATAATGTCCAGTGTCAAATTAGGAAAGGCCGAGTGGCGTTGGAATTATTGCTCGTTTAATGTTAATTATTTTCTCTTGAGGGAGTTAGACGTGTGTAATTAATTCGGTGGTCAAGCACTTTTATTTGGGGAGACAAGATCTGATCTTCGTACTGTACGCATGTGTTCAAGATGGTATAACTTTTTGTTTACGTCTATTTTCATCACCTGAAATTCTATCTATAAGGTTGATCATTTATTTTTGCACACTGAACTGACATTCCATTAATTCTAACACTAGACTCCGATCTCAAAGACGAAGATTGTCCAAACAGAGCACCATTCAACGATTCCCTAAACAAAAACAAAGACACAAATTAACAGTAATTGTGCTTACTTCTGAATCAAGATGAAGCAGCAGTAAAAAATCTCTGCAGTTTCAAAATCAGATAATGAACGAGCAACAGAAAGAAAATTAACATAAATGCCATCATTAATTTGCCACAAATGAACCTGGTGTTGATATATCTCGCCATTAAATCAATTAAATTTATAACTTACGGCTTCGAAAATCTCAAAAGTGTAATCAATATCTCGAGTCTGTTGACATAAATTTGGTAGAACCCACATCACTAACTCTGTCCGGATTGTCATCAAATCGGTGATCGGCAAAAGTTTTCGAATTCTAATGTATTTTTAGAACGGTGTGATGAAAGGAAAATGGGAATTGTTTATTTATTTAGTTTGAATTTCATTTATTTTTTTAATGACGTGACATTGTTAACTCAACTGTCATCATTTAGATTGGTCTGATATTGATCGTGCTTGTTTTTGTATTATTTTGTAGTCCGCCCCTCCATCACTTAAAGCCTTCAAAAAGTAATCGTGGTGTTTCTTACCGGTTCTTCTTCATAGAAAATCACTCATTTGAACAGTATACTTGCTTTTGTCGTATTATAAGTGCCCATCTAGGCCTGTATGAACTAAAATGCTTTGAATTTGACAAAAATTTGAAACTGTATTTTTTTGAAGATTTTTTTTTCCAGGAGGATTTCTTCAAAAGTAAATAATCTGTCCACGTTGATCCGAGCGGCGTCTATAATGAATACCTAAATCTAACCCCTACATTTTATTTAATACGCCAACATTGGGAGCCGAAATCATAACAAACCAAAAATATTCGCAGGCCGTCAGACCGTTCCTTACAACGTCGCGCGTTGGCAATAAACACATTTTTCTCAACTGGCTCTCATAACCCGGAGCTGAAAGTTATGTATTCTAATCTTTATTAATTTTGCTGAGCCACCTAACCTTGTTCAGCTTACAAGCCTCGGGAATAAACCGGCTATGTTTTCCGCACATACAATCCCTGGAGCCCTTAGAAAAGCATATTATAATCAAGAGCGCTCGCATATTCATGAGTTTATGGCATCATCTGGAGAATATAGGCCTCGAAACGATTCCTAGAACGCAACCATTTAAGCGGTAAAAAAGTGCGCTATCAGATCTACATTCGTTGGAACAAAAGAGAGAAAAAATAGCTCGAAAATTCTGAACTTTTATACGGTGTAAATACGTTTTTTTTTTCATAGCACTCAAACTCGGTCACCTCCGCTAAATGGACCGAACAGGTGCATTAAAGTTTTTATAAAGTCTTCTCGATCGTAAATCGCCTTAAGTAACAAGGGTGAGCTTTAAGTTTTTTAGAGTACTTTTAATAAAGAATGAACTAACTAAAGTTGCCGAAAACTTTGTTGGAGTGGCTTTAGTAATACTGTCTTTAGTTTGAAAAGGGTTTGATATACCTATTAAGAGCGATAAATCATTAGTTAATCAAGGAGTTTTTATCAATAACTTTTCGGGAGGTTCGGTGGAGTTAATTGAGGTTTAAAGACTTTAATCTTTTGTAAATTGGCTTTAGGATTGTTGCCTTGAACGTGTTATGTTATGACAGATGATTTACGCCGTATCTAGATTATAAATGAACCTGTTTAATAATTGTGTTTTTTTGCCAATTCGCTCTTTTTCGGCTGCATTTACAAAATACTCCATGTATTTTATAAATAGGTATTATAAAATAAATATGTCAGTATTTTTTAATATGTATTACAAAATACTGATATTTGTACTTTCAAATATTAAAAAATACTGACGTTTTTTTAAAGATTAGGTACAAAACGCGTTTGTATTTTAAAGATTACAAAATGAGTATGTTTTTAAAAGATTAGAAAAGGATGCCTGCCTTGTCTTGTTATCACTCAAACATCAGAAAATAAAACACGAAATCAAAGAAATCACTAAACCAGTGACTCATCGGAATAAGAGCATGGGTCCACCACACAATAAGGTTTAATACACGCGTGTGTGTCGGTAGTCCTTTAATGTCGTGTTGTGCCTTGTAGATGTCTAGATAAAGGCAAAGGACACTGTGTGACACGACCAGGAGGGTCGCCCTCCTTCTATTTATTGCTACATATATACAGGGAACCGTCTGTGGGTAAAGATGAAAAGATTAGGCAGGCATTGGAAAATTTTAATTTTAATGACCATTAACGACAGTAAGGAATTTACTCAAACGACGATAGGCACGAAGAAGATGGACTAACGGCCGGTTTCAATAACGTATCTACCTTTGACCAACTATCAAATTAGCTAACTGTAGCTGAAACGTCATGTTTGGAAGACAAACATGAAGTAGAATGGTTCTCATTAAATCTGGTTTATGATTATCATGGGACTGTTAAAAAGTAAGCCTTATTTTTCTGAACCTCTTCTTTTCTGTTGGTACGCACTTGGCAGAGTGGTCCTGAGGCACTAGACAAACTGCCACTATATTAGCGATGGCGGTTGTCGAAATGCCAAAATATAAGGGATTGTTCACGTTTCATTTCGACAGCGTTTGTCAATCCCATACATTTTTGACGTTTTGGCAACCGCCTTTGCCACGCTTCCGCTGTCAGAATGACACTTGTCTAGAGCCTTGGGTCGTCATGTAGTGTTCCCGGTAGTTTTGATCTTGTTCACATTTGCTCGTCTTTTTTGCCCATTAGCGGTCAATTTCACACTTTCTGAACTACATATACCTACTTAAAAAATCTAGATCAAGTGAAGTTTTTAGCTTCAGTATATCATGTGAGTTTTAGTTATTATGTCATTAAATTAAAGTATCTCATAAATTAAACTGGTATCCTGAAGTCGGGGTGTGTCCCTGGTTCAGCGATCGATTCCCCATACCAATCAATGAGGTGGCATCGATAAGAGTTTTGATTCATTTGCTCTAAGTGCATCTGCTATTGTCGTTTTGTTAGTCCTTTTAATGCTTCTGAGAGTTTTGGTTAGTAGGGTGTAAGAATAGATGCGTGTTTATCTGGCCCCTTCTTTGTTTGGTTGATAGAACAGCCCATTAAATTTTTTAGTCTGAAGCATGCAGATGGATAGAAATTGTATGGTATTGTCAGATTTGGCAATTTCAATTGACTATTTTGAATGGATCTTTCTTTGTTCGGAATGGATTTAAATCTATACTATTGTAATAAAGCTGAAGAGTTTGTTTATTTGATTTTTGGTACGCGCTAATATCTGGAATTACCCATCGGATTTGGTTTTTTTTTGTATATGAAAGCCACATTCATGCGGAACGCTTTGGCTATACGGCAATGGGAAATTCCTACAGAAACGGGAAAATACGGGATAAGCGCGTACGAAGTCGCGGGCAAAGACTACTTATTCTATAATATTGAATTGCCTTCTTAAAATTAGCGTTTTGTCTGTGATATCGTTCTCTAAACTATCCTGGAGGAAACGTGCATCACACTTAAATTATAAAGGCGAAAGTTTGTGAGTGTGTGTGTATGTTTGTTACATCTTCACGCGCAAACGGCTGGACCGGTTTAGATGAATTTTGGTATAGAGACTTTTTGAGTCCCTGGAAAGGACATAGGATAGATTTTATCCCGGGATTATGCTCCCTTGGGATAATTGACATTCACGCGGGCGGAGTCGCGGGCGGCAGCTAGTTTTTAAAATAAAACGTAGTCCATGATATTTGTCGGTGGTTGTGGCTTTAGGACTTTAGCTGTAGCTTAATCAGTGAAATATTTGTACTTTACGGAATTCAGTGTTAATTAAAACAAAATGATTTGTTTAAATCTATTGGTGGTTATTCATTAGTATCTAGTCTATTTTAGAACTAATACTTTTTATACTTCATAAATCTAGATTATAACTATCATTTCCTCCGTGATCATGTATTAACACTATCTCCAAAGTGAAATAACGCAACGAAGCTACACCGCACTCTTTACAATATCTCAGTACATGCATGACGTTCACTAACTGCCTCTTAAATAGATTTTGGACTGGCATTGATGTACAGATAAGATCATGGTGTCCGATTCATTAAACGTAGTGATACGCTTCGTCTATCTAGAACAATCGTCGATTCCACAGGACCTATGGTTATTTGCTCCTAAATAGATTTATAGACCCAACGTCCGGTGGAATTGATAAAAATTGTCTTGAGAAAGTATTTGATAATGGGCTGATGGTCATTGAATTCGAGTTTATTGCCTTTAATTACAATTGCTTTTAGTTTAAATTCTACTGGAATTACTTTGGGTTTGTTGAGTGTTGTGGGATTGTGTCGATTGTTTTGGATACCGGTTCAATTAGATAAAAATTGAATTGAATTTTTGGCCATAAATCTTGTGTTTATTGATATTTCTTTGTTTTCAATTAACCCTGTAAAGGTACCTACTACGTTTTGTAAATCGGAAAAATAGGTATGTCAGAATTTATTGTTGAGCACGTATGGTAGGTAATTCCAAATGAGAACGCATTTTTGACGTTTGAATTGTTATACAAGGTGATTTTTTTTCTCTTTTGCAAAAGGGTCGGGCGTAATTGCTACATTAATATTTTCTATTGGTTTTCTGCAAAGGTCTCCTTATCTGCCGAAAGTAACATTTTTCTTTTAAGCTGAGCTTACTTACTGAGGCCATTTTTTACTTTATCAGCCTTGTCAAAACCACTTAGTTTATTCAAGCATCAATTTTTTAATCCTCTTGAAGCAATTGCCGAACAAATCAATTAAGTGTACCTACATCAATCATACGTATCACACTTAGACGACCCGCTTAACTGAAGATTGAACTCAATTGAAATGACATTGAACTTGAACATTATTAGCAAGAACACTTAACACTACCAAATAAGATTGATCCGTCTACTTGTCAGAACCTAAAAGATGAATCATCGAAAGTATCGGATGGGAATAGGTCTTCTTAAGATGGTACTGTTGATCGTGACTCAGAGACGATTGTTTGCTACAATTTTGTATGTTCGATACTTCGGACCGTCAAGTATGACGAGTCATATTAATCTTTATGAAATAATCAATTAAATAGTGGGGGAAATCTGGATTAGATGGTATCAGTGCTCTGTCGGCACATGCGTACAGTCGTGAGCTCCGTAACAAGATTATTTGTGGAGCGAACGGTTTTGATATTTCAAGAGTTTTTATTCAATTTATTTTTGCATTATTAAATCTATGACAACAAATACAACAAATAATAAAGAATACATTAAATTAAAAATTAAAGGGGGCTCCCACACAAAAAACGTGTTTCTTTCGGTTTATGCTACGGAACTCTGCGTGCGAGTGTCCGACTCGCACTTGGCAGGTTTTTTATATAATGTTTTCTTCTTATTGTCCAAAATAAATATTTTATCTATCCATCCATACATCCATTTTAATCCACCAATAGGTTCAGTTACATTTTAGGTTTACGCCTTGCTAAATAATACTATCCCTGACTTAGCTTAATAAATTCTAATTAAGATCTACACAGCCCGCAGCAGGATTTCGAAGATATTATGCTGTTAGAAATGTCTCTAAAATAAGAATCACCTTTGCACATATTTTTCTGTTCTTTCTTCTTGTCTAATTATTATATGTGTGTAATATTATGATTGATAAAGTAAAGGAAAATAAATGGATACATACATTCACGCCCAATTCTGATCAGGTTTGAGGAATATATTATTGTTACTTGATTAATACAAAGAGGTACCATTTTACCCAATCAATGGGTTGTGGAGGTCTGGTAGGCAACCGCTCCACGTAAAAAACAGGTATTACACACACAGACACAGCTGAATCCGGTTTGACTGGGAGCCAACCTCAACATAGTTGGGAAAAGGCTAGGCAGATGATGATTAATACTAAGAGGTACGATAACATAGAAGCCAATTTGCATAGGCAGACACGGCATTACATATATCCCAAACAAAAACCATTCAAAACCCATCACCTAAAAACGCCCAAACGATCAAAACCATCGCATCCAACCACAATGACGACCAAAAGCGGTATGTTTTGGTATCGACTGGCCAGGCATCCGAAGTATTGTCAGTGATTTAATTGAAACAGTATGGGGCCGATCCGACCACGGCACAACACTACGAGAGGCCACAGGAAACAATGTTTTGTATGAAAAACTTCATCTAGTACATTTTAATTGCCTCCATATACTTTAATTAGAGAGTTAGAGACGTTCCATGTTGGTCATGATTAATGTTGTAAAGTAAATGGGATGCGTTTGATGACTATAAAATATTCGTCTACTTTATGCTCTACTTTGAAAATGGTATACGTTAATTTCGTTTCTGTTTTGATAAATGAGTTTTGTATGGATAAATTGTTGGATTAAGATCTTTTTTTTGGTAAAGCTTGTAAAACATGTCGTGCTTCTTTTTTAATTTGAGTTGGGTGTAGCTGAATAATTTAAATTTTGACGTGTCATACTACTAATAAGCTTGTTTTATTCAATAACACGGCCCAACTATGTATGTTTAGATATTTTGATAACAGCTTCTTAAATCCGTGGAGTAAACATATGAAAAGGATATTTACGATGCCATGTACCTACATAATTAAGGAACTTAAAACTGATAATAAAGATATATGTAGTGAAATAGTAGAAAACAGAGCCAGCAAATACCAGGTGATCCTCCAATGCAGATAAATTAAGAAGATTAAAAGTCAACATCCATAACAGACCAGAAAACAAACTTAACAATAGAGAAACAGGATGAAATGCAAATAGCAAGCAATTCTGAAACAGCCACACCGTTCTTATGAAACACGCTACAAACGATCAAGTCTTTGATGAATGGGAATACTCTCAAACTAATCTCAACATCTGTAACTTTGACAACAGAGGATTAAGGGGTACAAAATGTTCTTAAATACTTCAGTTTAATATTGACGTCTAGGAACTTCAGCGGCTAGTTATCCAAGTCTCTGAACAATAGTCCGTTTCCTGATTTAAGTTGCCTCTCAGCAGTTTGATGGGACTAGACAATGCAAGATATTTATAGGGGCTCTGTAGAGATATCAAATAATTACATCACGAAATAATGATCGTATTCCCGAATCTTTTGTGTTGTAAGTAGATAAGTACTTGAGAAAATTGGGAGTTGATATCAGACTGAAAATAAATAAGGTTGATGATGGAGTAAAAATGGTTACAGAAAATTCGTTGTTTTTTGCAAGACAAAGACAAGGACTTTTAGGTGTCAAATAAACATAATAACATGGAACAAACGTAACAATAAAAGAAAAAAGAAAGAAAAAAAAGTAACAATTTTAGAAAAAAATATATCCAAGACATGAGTTGCAATCATCATTCCCACGTAAGTTTCTTAGCCATTAAATTCACATTCTTCACAAACGAACTACGTACTAATGAAGACCAAACCATAATTATTCTGATCTCTCTCAGATTTACACAATACTCCCTGGCTGACATCCTGGCTGTCGGTTTACTGCCCTCTCCTTGACAACTTTATTACCGCATCTTACAGCGGTCATTGGGTTTAAAATTTTAATTAGCTCCCTTGTTGCCTTGTTAAGGATATTGGCCCGATTTTATTATGGTACGCCTGTTGTTACTTCTTGGTAAACATCTTTGTTTTATCTCTGATCGTAATTATGAGGAGTTTTTTCGTAATCACCAATAAATATGATGGTATTTTGATGATTTAATTATTGTTCGTTTTTATTGACGTTGTAATGTATAAGCTGTAGAAAACGACAAAAATCAAAAGCAAGTTCCTCAATAATACACACAATGCTGATTCAAATAACGGTCTCATTACTAATCTTGAAAATTACGAATTATCAACAAGTGATATTACCAGCATTGCTTACCTTTTCAAAGCATGAGTAAAATGAAAGCAAAGAAATTAGTTAATGCACTTTTACGAAAAAGATAATGTGCAAGCTATCTCTGTAAAGCAAATTTTAAGAATTTTGTGCAGTCAGATCCGTCTTCAGTCTCCCTGCGATAAAACTCAACCGCATAAAAAGTATCATTATTAAGCTTTAGCAGATGCTCCTGATAGCGGTAGTAATTATTCTCAAAAAGCCAGAGATTCAAAGGCGGTATAACAAAGAAATTGTCACAAAATAAACGGGTCCTTCAAAAAAATAAGGGCAACAAATAAAACAATGAAGAGGACAAACACAAAACAAAGAGAAATACTATAAATCAGGTGTTGTGGAAGTGTCTCGCTTTATAAAAGTATGGATAGAGGCAGACGGTTGACGGTGGGCTGTTAACTGGAAATTTATAGTTAATCACGGCCGAAGAAGTCTCATTCTCGTAAATTTTTGTGTAATACGAGTGGATTGATGCAAGATGCGACCCGATAACTAGGGAGCGGAAATAATTGGAAGGTTTTATGGAGAGGACTGCTTCAGAAAGTAGCTGGGATAGCGAACGAGAAGTATATTTAGCTTCCAGTATCCTAATTTTACTATGTAAGGTTCAAATTTGAATGGGAATTTAATTCGAAGCTTGTAACTCTTACTGGTAATGGCGCACTCGGTTCTGGTCGTTGAACATGTTTTAAAATTTGAATTTGTTTGAGCATGAGACCCACTGTGGGATTATATGGACATCATTGCAATGTATCTGCTTAATTAATTGCTTTTGTTTGTTAATTGACTTGCCTAATTCCGTTGAATTTATTGCTGCTGATGCAATTTAGGGAACAATTAGCTGTATTTTATTATTCTTATCTTTATTTTTGGACGTCATGATGATAATTTTTATAAAGCGAATGAACTTGGCTGTTGGAGCTTCTATTTTATTCTGTTGTTTCGTAAGACAATAAATAGTACCGATTCGCTTCCAAACTAAACAATGGTAGCCACAACCAAATGTCTCCATGAACCTAAAACCACTGCTATCTGAAAAGCAACCAAACAAGCAATCAAATTCGGAATGTTTCCCGTAATAAAATGCTTTTACTATCTCAATATGCTTCTCATCAACGTAGCGACCTAAACTAACTTGTACATCTAATTTATTAGGACATTTATTGTTTAATTTTAATGGTCAATAATGTACATGAACAAGGCTTGTGGCATGCAAAGAAAATAAAGTTATAACTTAGTAAGTTACGAAGTCTTTATACAAAATTGAGTAAAAAAATCAATGAATCGAGATCAGAAATGATTATGCTATGAAATCAATTTAGAGTGCCGGAGGCGATTGCTCATAAGAGGAGCATAATGTACTTATTTAGGCTAATAAGCCCATATTAAAAGATCTTTTACTTTTTGTAATGCAGCATCTTTTTTTTTCAAAATTTCATTTCATATTTCTTTACTGAATTTTTAAAGGTGCATTATCACAGATATTGGTCATAAACTTTGGTAATGAAGCCTATTCAAAGTAACATTATCTGTTTTGAAAACTACCTCATCTAAAATTTTATTAAGCGTTATACCACCCCTCTCCTCCCTATTTTCTTTCAATTCTGCATGTGAAATATAGCCAATAATCTTGGTTGTAATATTTAAATCAGCGCTTCTGTAACGACAGCTCCCCCATATTATTGCATTATTTAAGTTTGCCACTGTCATAAAAATAAAAATATTCCTTTCTTAAGCTTACTGTGAAATCCCATCTGCACAACATTACTGTTGCAGTTGCAAATAAGTATCCCAGTTATTATTCACACTCTTACGAGCCCGATACAAAACAACTTACTTAATCTGCGCGGAAGTTAAATTCAACTTAAAATCCTGGACGTTAGATCACGAAATTGGATGCAGAAAGTCCACATTTTCAAAGCACGCGCGTTCGCTGTTCGATATACGGACTCCTTTGACGTTCAAAGAGCAAAAAATGAAGAAAAGTGCATCGGGCGTTGTGACGAGCCAGCTCGCCGTTTATAAATATTTATTACCTAATTATTATCGAAGGCTGGTTTAACACCTCCAATGATTTTTTAGCCAGCGGCGAGCATCCAACTTTGAGACAACACCAATTTGTATTTTTAATCCCGAATAGCAGAACCGATATTTTATTTTTTTCAAACTTGTTAACACCGCAATAAAGTTGTCCATTACCTATCATTCTGTCAAGTCCAACGAGATGTTCGCTTTGCAAAAGTTCTTTGTATAATGAAGTGTTAAAAAGTCATTCCGAAGTGTTATACAGTTGTTTCGTTATCATATTGTCGAAATAATCGAAATTTGTGATTTACATTATTTTTAATTCGGACGTGCGGCAGTTAAGCTACATGAACTTTTGGTTGTTTTTGTTATCATTGTATTGCATCACTTATCTGGTTTCCATCTTAGTTTACCATGCATGATTTTACTTTCCCAAAATAGTTCTAAAACAAACTTTTTCTATGTTCCAAAAATTCAAGGTTCAAATTCGAGTCGATTCTTTCTATCCACCCGTAAACAAACGCTTGTATTTTTGTGTAAATTTCTGTGGAACATCGATACCAAACCCGTTTCCCGGTCACATCTCCTGCTAAATAATCGAAATGTGACGTTTTATCAGAAAATAACAGCAGTTTACACTTAAACAAGTGTCGGGGACAGTATCGCGCTCAAGTTATGCGTTTAGTCACCTTATTAAATAAGGGTTTATCAACGGAGAGACCACGCGGGCCTTGGTGCGGAGATAATACGAAAGTATTATGTGGATGCTCTGTTGTTCGACTTGGATAATTGGGTCGAAAGTAAATATTACGAGGTGCATCGTGTGCTTAGGACAATGTGGTTATGCCATGCTATTCAAGGACAAGATGCGACATGTACCCACGGATATTTTAAAATAAATCACAACTTACTTGGTCAAACGCCTGTTAATTGTAGCTAGCTAGTACTGTCCCACTCCTGGGCAAAGATGGGAGGAAAATACATGTATCTATAGTCTATGTCTATAGTCTATGAAACTAAATAGATAAACTTAGAACCGATCCGTTGAATTAAGAATCTGCTCATCGGAATTGAAACTTATAATGCTTATTTTTTATAAATGCCTTCATAAAAAATTAAGTCTTCTTTTGCATAAGAAGAAATGTGAGAAACTTTAAACTTAAGAGAAATATCCATCCTAAGAAACATATTCTAATGGTAGATAAAGCACTTTACATCCATAGATTACTTGTTTATTCACAAAGTTGCATAGAAATAACGACCAAGTAAAGAGACCAAAACCGCACGGTGCTGATACGGTATTTAAATTTTATTTTCATTATAAACTATTTTAAAATTCAATTTAAATTAATTTAAAAATCATTAATTTAAATTGTTGATACCGTATCTGTTTTGATTGTAATTTATATCTTAATCTACACCTAAGGGCCTTCCTACTTACATAAATTCAAGCATTCAGATTTCCTTATCTATGTAACGAGAGACGTTTTACTTTGAAATAGGGCGATAGCGTATTTAAATGTTCCTATATTTCCATTTAATATATGTAGTTGATAAGAGGTCTTCCTCTGTGGCCCACTGCAGGGCTTCCCTGCTAGTCTTTTTTCCCTTCGTCTTAATACTACTTACACATCATCACCAGCCAAATAACGTCCACTGCTGGACCTAGGCCTCCCCCAAAGAGAGGATTTGCCATAATTGCCATGCTTGGCACGCGGGTTGGCGATAGCATTGTAGCTGTTGCAATGCACAGAGAATGCTGCTGCCCATTCTCTGGTCGTCCCCTCATTCCCTTAGTTGCCTCTTACGACACCCACAGGAAGTGATGAGATGGTGCTATTCTTTTACGTCTGACACCATACATAACCATAAAGTTTGCAAGTAAACACTGGTTCTTGCCCAACCACTGAAGTAACATCACTGAAGTTAGCATCGTGTTTGGTCAGTACTTGGAGGAGTTACCGCCTACCCACTCCTTTCCCTACCTTTCTCACAGTTCCGTACATGGATTCGCCAGAGATCAACTCAACTTCATAACAACAAATGATCACGGGAAACAGATTGCAGGCAGTCAAATATGGAAATATGGCCGCGAATAACTAAACGACTTCTTGTAGAAATAACTTCATAATAATAAATCGGGCAATTACGCGCGATTGCCTCACAAACATTCGTTTAACATTTGATGTACATTGTTCAGCGTTCTTCGATTTGACCTCGCGACCGAATGTTAAGTTACAAAATTAGATACCTAGTTAATTAGCATCATCTAAACATCCACAAAAAAATACACAGCTTAATAAAAAAAAACAAACAGCAGTAATTTCTAACAAACATACTTCGCCTTTACTGCCTACGATTTTAGCCCAAGGCTTGCGCTCGCATCGCCCATAACTCTACGAACAATCAATCAAACAGACAGAATAAACATTAGTTTTTATTTAACAGTCATTAAAATAAACAAACATTTTTCTTGCGCACGCACATCGTTACGTGTAATTAGCGTCACGACTTCATAACTCTCATTCGACGTGACGACGTGCATCTCTAGACACGCGACGATTTTTCATAATTTTTGACAAGTTTCTTGGTGAATTTTTTAGTCGTATTTCGACGACACAATTATAGCCGCCGGGAGTTTGGTGCGGAACGGTAGCTGTGATTCAAAATAACACCCTACTTGGAGTGACAGCCTCACCAAATCTTCACTTCGGAAAACCAATTTCTAGATATTAAGTAGGAGGATCACGCTTGTTCATAATAATAAAGCCGAGATTAAAGTCGTATTATAAAAATGCATGTTGATTAAGCAAGTCATAATTATTACTGAAACCAAAGCATAAGAGTCTAAGCTATTGTAATACCTATATAATGCAAAGCTGCTCTGAAAATTTATCATCATTTCAGCCGAAAGACGTCCACTTCTGTACATAGGCCTCCCACAGGTGTCGCCACAACAACCGGTCCTGTGTGTCTCGCATCCATCAGCTACCCGCGACCCTCACCAGGTCATCAATCCACATTGTGAGAGGCGTTCCAACGCTAGGTCCTCCAGTACGCGGTCGCGAGCAATGTACCCTGCCCACTGCCACTTCACTTTCGCGATCCTTCGGGATACGTCGGTAACCTTGGTTCTCTTGCGGATATCATCATTTCTGATTCGATCACGCAATTAAAGTCCGAATATTGCTCTCTCCCTCCCTCCCTTTGGGTGACTTTAAGCCTTCTGATGAGGCCCATTGTGTTGACGTAATATAATACAAAGTAGGTATGTGTTTTTCAACAAAACGATAATTTAACTTCTACTTATACTTAACAAGTAGTGGCGGATAGAATGAAGGTGAGAACCATTTACAGCACATAAAAACTTGACACCATAATATCACAGACCTAATAAAATCGTATAACGCTTAAATACATTATACCTATTAGATTTTTATAGCATTTCACATGATCAATGAAACTTAAAACTCCATTTTGATATCGGATTAAAACATCAAAACCGAGGTTTAGTCCGGATTTAATTATACCAACGATATTTCATAAATCAGTTTTTGTAAATAAAATATTTTTCACATTCTCACACATAAAGTAAATGGAATAAGTGTTTTTAATTAATTATAAAAGATTGCATGGCCTTTATCGTATGTGAAGTTCTGTGCAAAGAAAGCACTGCAGTGAATTGCTGCGGTAAAATAACTTACTATTTTAAAGGACAGTTTCGTTATTACTATAAAAATCCCTCTTGAATTTTCAGTTAATCATGACTTGCAGTGTTTTGATAAAGATATGAAAAACGGGTATGACACAGTTTAAAAACTAAGTAAATTCTGCACGCTATTCCTATATGGAATAGCGTGCAGAATTTACTTAGTTTTTAAAGCTTTATTGAAAAACACCTGAAAAAACGGTAAATTTATAAAACATAATAAAATAAACGTTAAAAGTATTTTTTATTTGTCTACTGCGCGTTCGAGCGTATGGTGGGCCCGTGGGCTGCAGCTAAAAATCAGCGTTAGGTGGTAATACCTACTGTTGCCACTTGACATTATGCTGAGCTGAGGCCCTTTTTTATAATATGCATACTTAATTTTTATATTCTCTATTTCTAAAGTGTTTTTTTTTGTGCCAATAAATGCAATTTTTTTCTTTATTTCTTTCAAACAAATAATGAAGGCTAGTTCACTCATCTTACATGATTCTGAAGATCTCATCATCCGCCTAGCTTTGTCAGCTTCCAGTCCAACCGGATTCAGCTGGCTAACTAGTATTTTATCTGAAACGACTATCTATCTGACCTCCAAAACCCAGTAACTGGGTAAAACGGTAATTTTTTGGTAAGACTGTCGTCAGATTTTCTGGCTTCTGACAATCCGTAATGACTGCCAAAATCTACAAATGGCAGCCAGGACCAACGGTTTAACGTGGCTCGGTATGTTAAGATGGTTACCCATCCATGGACCGACCTCGGCAAGCGTTGCTTAACGTTCAAGACCGACCCGTGTGGCTGTTATTATTTAGCCACGAGCTTTTATTGTGTTCAACGTACTATCCACCAAAATATATAATTAAAACACATAAATGCAATACCTGAAAAGGGGTAATTTTACTCATGATTATGAACAACTTTTACTATGGGACAATCCCAAAGTCGCATGTGTGTAAAAGAGCATAAAAAGAGGATTTTCCGAAATTCTTACGGGAACGTTAAAAAACGGGATATGTACGCACGAAGTCGTGGGCAAATGCTAGTAGATAAATATTCCAACGTTAATCACAAGACCTCACCAAACAAAGCAAATAAACGATTAATGAAAACAGGAAAACGTAACAGAGAGACAATTCATAACACTAACACGTGCCATAAGAGAATAGAGCACAAACATCAAACTAATGATGCACAAAAATATTTCCCGTGTAACTTTATAACCATCGATTAATCAGGACATACGGTTTTTTACTCTGTTTTAAAAGCATCGGCAAACGCGTTCCTGTATGTGCACTTTGACCACACATCGTCCATTAGGCTTTATTAAGAGTTTAGTCAATATTGATAAATGTTTGATGGAACGTCGCGTCGGCGACGTAACGATGCAATTAAATTTTGCCTCCCATGATGAAGCGTTCCCGTTTATGTACTTAATGCAGCGGACGCATCAAAATTATTGTGTTCATAATTGATTTAATTGGCGAGCTCGTTCTTATCAATCAGTGTAGGTTTTTTGGCAAATGTAGCGAATATTTTTGTTTAATCTTTTGACTTGTTTGCTTTGATTGACATGCGTATGAACGTGTGTGGTCACGCCTTGATTGTTCATTAAAATTATTTGAATTGAGTTCATGATTTAGTTTACCTAATTCTTCATCATTATTCAAAGCAATGACAGCGATATAATCGGATTCATTTTCTCAGTAGCCAACTCTATCAACGTGTTAGCAAACACAACCACAATAATCTTAAGTTGAGCTACGCAGAAATTCATTAACCGTATATTTATGACTAAGTTCGCACACGCATTCGAGTAGGACGAATTCACTTGAAGATATATTAGTAGCTAGTGGAGTAATTCAGCACGCGTTATGAACATACGCCCCAGGACTAATAACATCATTACTCAAAACGAATTTGGTACAAGCATCCAGGTTAATATAGAGAATTTTGTGAGAGACCATGGTAAGTAATTCGATTACACTGTGTGTAATAAATTCGCAACAATTTTGTAGACAAATTCATTTAATCTTATTCAGCTAAGGTAGCTGTTGATAGTCTCGGAGACTGTATGTGGGAGGCTACTTAAAATTAATTAAATTGTTTATTATTCAAAGCTTGTTAGTAATAATCTACAGCACTTTTCGTTTCGATATGAAAGATTCTTGTCAGTAAGCCATTTAGCAGCTTTGATAAGTTTTTAAATAAAAACATTTGTCGTTTCACTAATTGCCAATGTGAAAATCCAATATTTCCATAATAATATCTTACAGAACAATGAAAACACTCCTGAATTTAATCCGAAATGTAAATATTATTTAAATTTCGTTCAATCAAACGAGACTGGACATACAGAGTAATATCATTATATATGTGAAGAGCAAATAAAAATTTCAAAGTTCCGAAACTGTGCCATCGATTGGACTTCACTGTTGATATTAAAGTCACAAACACGAACGTTAACAATAAAGCCACTGCTATTGATTCGTAATAAAACTGTCATGAAGTTACCTCCCAAAAATAGTTCTCGTTGAAATTCTGCGGTGCATACTACATGTCAGTTGACTATGTAACCAAACTCGGTCATCGTCCAATTTTGGGCTCCGAACTAGGCAAAAAGTTGGTGTGTGGACAGGTAACTCGTTCATTGTGACGACGGAGGCGAATTTGCATTGTAATGGATATTCCCGGCCTGAACGTTCGTTGTTTATACGTTCATCTTCACATATGCACCAGCACTCGTTTATAGCCTCAGTAAATTCACGAGTCAACACAGCAATAATGTGATTTTTAGTTTTGGGTGCAGTGCAGATATTTTATTGCGCATCACATACAATGTTAAAGTTATAAACATTATCATGACAGTTATTAATATTTTATCTATAAATTTCCCACATATCCAAGTCCCAACAAAAGAGGTAACCGCTATTCAAAGTCATTCATAAAATCGTCTGCCACTATAAACGAAACTTCTATTGTCCCAAATAAACATTTTTCGTCATTTTATGTAACCACAAAACTGTCAAAATACATCAATTTTGCGGTCAAAAATCGCATTAAAGTTGTCATTCAAGAAGCTAAATGTCCTTCTGACCTTAGGCTGGCATTGAAGAGAAACATGAATTGAGTTTGTGCAAAATCAAGACCTCAGAAGTCGATATGTCATATCGTCAACATCGTCGGTCGGTCAGACAATACGGTTCTACAACCGAGCTCCCATTATTTGTGGGTGGCCCGCGAACAAGACAAGGTCTTTGTATCATTTGCGAAATAGATTCATCAGTTATGTTACCTTACGGGATGCCACAACAAAGTTCATTTTAATAAATAACTTAAAGTGAAAGTTAAATTGTTACGATTTATGTACACATAAATATTGCCTGATTGAATGTATGTCTATCCAGCAGTTAGTGATGCAATTTTATTGTAATTTGAATGAATTTCAAGGTGGACAAGCATGGATTTTAAATAAATAATTAACATAAAACTGTAAAAAACTATTATTTTCTGAATAAACTAAACATGTTTTTATGTTGAAAATAAAACAGATTGTCATTATTCAGACCCTCAAATTCCAAATATGGGCCAAGCCAAATAAATTGAATCAATTTTCAAATCCATTTCATATCGCACCTGCGTTGATTCCGCGAACAAACGTGAAACGGTGAAACCAACGTGTCTGAATGGGCGCTGATATTTAAAAAATAAAACTAGCGCAGACCAATGCTCGTTTGGTCTCGCATGGACATGGCCTGTCCACAATCGAAATGAAGCAAAGGCATCTCCCGTCGACCGCATTGTTCCTTTGTTGCGCGCGTCTGACCAGAACCTTTGTCCGAGAATTGTTTTATACAGAATGTAAGTCACGAATACCTTGTACTGTCTAACTGAATAAGGCCGGGTCTTTCTATGCCCTCTACCGTAGGTAGCCTATGTTCAATCTCACATACAACTCTATTCAATACGGCAACATCCTTGTATGATCGACGCTAAGACGTTCCGTACGCATCATTAAGTTTTTCTTCTCAGTAAAAATACAGTTTAGTAAATTGAGTTCAATTGATATAAATATATAATATAATACCTTGGGACAAGTCACACACGGTCATCTGATCCCAAACTAGGCAGAGCCTGTGCTATGGCAACCAGACAACTGTTGTTAAAACATACTTATATATTTCTAAATACATACATAAATGTACTTCGTCTTCGATTAGTTTAATAAATGAAGCAGTTTGAAGTCTAATTAACCAAATTAAGGGATTAAAATTCGGTAAAACTTGAAACTCATGCAAATTCATTCGTCTATAGTAAGTTTTGAATCGAAAGGAATTTTGCAAATTCAATTCATCTTCGTTGAATAATGGAACTTTGTTGATGAAATTCCAATGATAGGGTCCGAATATGATCCATACATTCCCGAAGACTTATGCTGTCCAGACACGGTGCGATATAGAAAGAAAAGTGCAGTCGATGCGCTTTTATTACGCTACGTGGAATAGTAACGTATTTCTTACGGTATTTGAAGAATATTGGAACGTTTGAAATTGTGCCCGTAATATTTGCAATGTTACTACAATGGACGGCCGGGAATTATTTGTGTTAAAAACCGAATATTCCGTTTCTGAAAGAACGCTACAGTTCTTTCAAACAAACAAGGCAATTTATATTTCCTTCCAGCATCACACTGACACAGCCTGTGCTGCTGAGTATGTTTTGGATATGCGTTCCTTAAGTATTATCAAGAGTTTTCTAAAAATACGTCAACCATATTTGTTAGTAAACAATTTCACTGAACTTTAAAAATGCTATTTGAATCACAAGCATCCACGCCTAACATTTCACGATAAAATCACAACAAGAACCATGAACTTTAAAACAAACATGCTTCAATTAAGCCACCCATCAAAAAATCTGTCTCCCAAAAGTGCTGCAGTACCTCCCATACCATATTCGTCAACTAGCATAACTCGCTCGTATTTGCTTGCGTGCCGAACTTGACCTCAGTGCTATCTCAATCTGATGTGGAGATAACCGCCAACATTGTTCCCAGCGGGGTGCTGAGAATTTAGGATTTTATTCAGCAAACACCTTAGCTTCTATATCACAAGGTTCAATTTCCGTTGATGGGTCTTTTAAGATAGATTCGTCATAGAGGGCTACATGACTGGGTAACACGTTCTTTGTCGTGATTCTGCGTATAGTTGTATGAAGAGGTAAAGTACTATGTGTCCATGTTGGTGTATTCATTCTGGCAAGCGATTTATGTGAGCACGCACGGCTTAAGGATCTGTGGGCAGATTGGTTGAAAGATAGTGATGTGTTTGCGATAAACTGGGTACATTATCAACCAGCGTGATGGAATTTGGATTTACACTAAACTATCAACTGTAACTTCTTCTTTAGGTTCCACCACGCATTATTATCTGAAGAGGTTAACAGAGGTATTTCTTTCTTACTGGTGTTTCGATACGATCCCTTTAACTGCTTAGAAAGTAGTGAAAGAAAATACCTAATCATCGCACAGAAAGACGGCTTTCTTAAACTAGAGACCACACGTAGTCTAAGCAGCAAGAGAAATTAAAGCAAAATCTATTCATACAAATAAAATGTAAAGAAACGTTTTATAAGCGACCCGTATGATAACACAATACCTAGTCGATAACAAAGTATAAGCAAGCAGAACTAAACAACCATAACAGAAGCGCATTCTGGCTGCCCTACAATACTTCAACTACTTATGAAAAGCCAGTATGACTATGGAATAAAAATGTGTCACCAATATAAAAAAAAATTACACAAAACATACCTTATGCAATCATAATAGGATTGAATTTCGAAATGCGCAATGCCAACAATAAGTATTCTGTATTGGATAATACACGAGTTGAGTTCGTTGTGTGTACAAACGAAGGGTAAGTTTTCCTTTACAAAAAAGGCATAAATAAAATGGATGCCTATTCAAGTAAAGCGGGCATGATCGTTGCGCCGCGGCCGCCACAGCGCGCTCGAAATGTTATCAAACTTTCGCTTTCCTAATGAAACTTGAGATCGCGGAAATTGCATGGAAATAAATACGAACGCAGTAGTTCGCTTAGCAACTTTTAAATGCACCCGCTGTTGAACAGAATGCCTTTGTTAATTTAAAAGCTTGCTCCGATCCGACTGCGAGCGCTAAAAAATAAACTCAACTGAGGTCCCAAACACAAATTAGAGTTTCATATTGACTTTTCTTCGCTATCCTGACTTCATTGTATGAAACTTTGATTAAATACAGTTCAGATTCATAGTAAAAGTTTGCTTTATCGTGTGACGCAATTGTCAAAACAGTTTTGCGTTCCGAACGTTAGAAAAAATGTTGAAATTTCAAAAACATTTGCATTTAGAAAGAGCGATAAAAGGCTGAACACTTTAGTGCTCAATGGTCATCCTAAAGCAAAATACAATGGCGGAAAAAATTTAACAATCGGCACTCCACAAGGAGCAAAGTACATGCACGGATGAAATATTAAAGTTATAAAGGACTCTGCTTCAGAGAAAAGTAATAAAGTAGTCAAGGGTGAACTCGGTGAGAAATCATGTGCCGACTTTATTGCAAATTATATTTCGGAGAGACTTCCTTCGCACTTTCAATGGGTTATTCGCAATAAAACTAATTTTGGTTGCCACGAATTTCATTACCATCTACTTCCAATCTTTCATATTCAATTTTTTTTGTTAAAATAAAATGTATGTACACCCACGGGTCAGAAGGCTCTGAGACGCTCTGATTACATTATTTACTTTTATTGTAAGTCAATTAGGTCACTCGATTTAGTACCTAACAAAGAGTCTGGGGTCACAATAAGTCAGGATAATTGCCATTTATGTGATTCAATACATTAATTTGATTCTGTTTTCATCTAAGATAAGTAGAGCTTTGTGTTTCAAAGTAAACAACAAAATCTCAAATTGTCTTGTTTTTGTTTTGTGTTTACTGAGGTCATTGAAGCTGCAAATTGCAGTAATGTATCGAATTCCAAGATGGTAATCAACTGACATTGGCTTAATTAATGCAGTCTGTCTATTGTACAACCCAATAAGTCTTTCTTACTAAAAGAAAAAATCTTAAAGTGCATAAATAAAGCTGTGTTTTCTTAAAATATGACATGCAACTCATTCAAAAGAAAGTCCATTTGAATTAAATGAGAATCGATCGTTTTAAGCTGTTAATCCTAACGCGGACAAATTCGAAATTTAAATAAAATAGCGTAGTGTCGTCTCCCTTATAGTGCAATTTTTAAATAATTTTATAACCATTCAATACGCGCGTATATGTCACCGGAAAATTGCAGACTCCGTAAAATTATAATGAATGTTTATTAAATAATAATCTCAATATATTATGAGAAAAAAATCGTTTTATATAGGTACAATAGATCCAATCCAAATTTAATAGTTTACAATTTCACGCGATATTTTATAATCTTACGGCGTTTGGAATTTTCTGGTAACATTTATAACTTATAATGCGGATTAATATAAATTGGTAAATAACTTTTCTTTTTAATAGTAAAAATATCGATGGCCTAGGTGTTTATGAACTTATTTTTTTACCATTTATTTAAAATTGTAAATTAAATTATTTATTTAACTACAAATGCGATAAAGAAAACGGAAAGTTCTAATTCCCACACTTTTGTAAACCAATCAAGAAAGTGCACAAATACTTGAGAATACTTTGCAAACGTAAGCTCATTAACTTATTAAAAACAAACAAATACCTCTTCAATGATGTTAGCTTTTTGGCAAATAACTACTTATTTTCTTAAATATTCAAATGGATGCAATAATTTATGCAGTTACTGGCCAGCATACCTACTGGTGTCAAGTTCGGTCAACAACTTATCGCAAGTGAAACCCTTTGAGCCAAAACACGCACTTGAAATCGTTTGAGATTCTCATCTATTTTACCCCGCATTTAAAAAATCACAACGATTAACTTTCGTAGTACATGCTATCCCAAAAGTTCAGGCGCCATTTGAAGGTTTCCCACGAAAAACAAAAAAAATACGAAAACAGGAATTTACTAAGAAACTCGCTGGAAACTACTTGGATGGAGGTACTCACAAAATGCTTGATTCGCGGCTTGTATGAATGTAAATATGTATATTGACATTTATTAAATATTTTTGGGGAAAGAGAATAAAATTACATACGTCGTTCTAATCAAAAGCGATCATCGCAACAATTTGTTCGGCGGTCTGCTTGCTAAACTCTGTAGCAGTATGTCACGAATCAGTTGCGATTTCTAAATAAACATATTATTTTGTGATTGAAGTTCGTCAATTTAAAAGCGGTTAAATATTTATTCCAAACATTTTAAATATTTATTTATTGTTCCTATTTTCTCTATAGTAAACAATTTCGGAATTCGGATTGTGTCCTATTATAAAAGTAAGGTCTTTGTTTATTTTAGTACTAATTTCTGCCAGCGGCTTCGCCTGTCAAAGACGAAAATTATGTCAAGGGAATATGCTCCTGGGATGAAAATTCAAATGTTCTATTCCAGGACATGGTCTACCCGTGTTGCTAGTACCATCCAAATCCGTTCAGCCGTTAAGGCAAAAAAAGGCGACAAACAGACAGACAGATATACCTTCGAATTTATAATATTAGTATGTATTAGTACAAAAAGATTTCACATTTTTTAGTTTAAACTTAATTTTGTAAAGTAAAATTGTGCGTTACATATCATGAACTACACTAATTACATAGATAGCATTTAAGTACTGCAGTGAGGACTTAAATCCATCTCAAATATTTGCTATTACATGAACTCCGACTATAATTTCTTTTCGCTCATGAAAGCCGCTCAAAACCCATTTCAAAGGTATAATTAAATTGGTGTTCGGTTCCGTACTAAAAATAGAATCTACCCTTACTAGTCCCGTGAGAGTTTTAAGGATCAGTTTCAGGGAGATTGTTGGTTAGCAAACATCCGTCCCACACTGATAATATCCTATTTCGAAAATTTGGTTATCTAAGGAGGTCAGTTGCTCAGCACAAAACTGGAAGCTCGTGATATTATGGACAAAGAAAGTGATAATACAGAACTCCCAATGAACGCTTAGCAAACTACGGTCATCTAGTTTCTCGGAACAATTTGTGAACCCTAAATTTGGACTGGTAGAACGAATATAGATTTAAGGCATGAAGCCACTTTTTATGAGGCATATAAACAATGAAATCCTGCGTTTATGAGCGCCTAAGCTGCTTTATCGCTCGCTGAAAAAATCTTAAAAAACAATAACGATATTTCATGAAAATCGATATAAAATTACGATCAAAAAGCTGAAGTAAAGCCATAAAATCAAATGAATAACACCTCCAAGCTCCGAGCCGTTTCAACCAATTTTAGTTTGATTTCACATTTTTCATACGTTCAACGTTCCTACGGTTTAGATCATACGAAAACGTTTTTAATAGAATCCTATCGATTTTTCGTGAAACTAGTTCCAGTAGCGAAGTTATATTATTATAGTGGATTCACGCCTGGGTAAGCTTGGATAACCGGGGCAATCGATTTTTAAGTAAAAAGTGGGACTGGCTTTAGAACTTTAAAGTATAGTTACTTAGGGACTTTACGCTAGAGTTCCTCTACTTAAGTAAAGTTAAAGTCTTCGTTTTTATGGTCGGTAATAAAAGCTCGTCTTAGGGTCCATGTTTAGGGAAATATTGTTATTCATTTCATATTTTGAAGACCTCACTATTGGTTTTAAGAAAGTGTTAAAAGTTGAGTTTATCCTTGTTTGAAATTACTCCGAAAAATACATAATAATATAATAATATACATAAAAATACTTATATTTTTTAGCAAAAACTATATCATTTAACCATAAATTTTGTCCCCTTTTGTCTTAGGAACCATTTACATAGTCATGAAATCGACTCCGATTATTGCCCTAGCTCCATGAACCCTTACAGTTATTCCAATATTGAATATTACACATGGTCCTTCTCAAACGCAAGGACACTGACGTCAAATAAGGATGCCACAGGTCATGAATATACAGAGGACATAATAGGTTCGACATCCATGACAGTCCTGCGGTTGAAGTAAAGGACTGTCCCCGATAACGTAACTTCGCAGTTTCGAGCGCGCGCGTCGGATGTGGTTTCCCAAAATTTGTATGAGCTTAAACGATTTAATATTAATATGAAAAACGTTTAAAATTTTGCTCATATTTGACATACAGTTTTTGTAGAATGTTTTATTTCAAAATGGGATGGAAAAATGTAATTGAAAATCGCGAAATTTTGCCGAAAATTATTGTAAAACAAAGACAAAAAAGAAGAATGATTTATTTGCGACAGAATAAAAAAAAGTTTAAAACATCTGGAAAAGTGAATTTGCAGTGAAAATACGCTTATAAACTAAATGAACAAGATTAAATTTCAGCAAAACCAAGCCTTACCGAACCCAAAATAGACTTATAATAGACACTAGTTCTTTAAAGAAGCAGTCTCCTTCCCTGCCTATATTGGAAATCTGATCCCTTGCCAAGTTTCTCTTGTTGTCAAAGATAGCCCACATCTATCGAGATAATATTTACTGTACCGGGGCTTCATATTTGTGGCTAAGGATAGCAATATTCTCAAAGTAAGTAGACAAGTAGTCGACTCACGAATACAGAGTGGTTTTGATAGAGGTCTGAGGGTCTATTTGGTATCTTGATAGACTGCGTTTGACAATAGGAATATTATGGGTACATTTTGAGAAGAATTTTACAAAGCATTAACTTTATTGATAAGAGAAAATACGAAGACTAAAGACTTGTGGGTTAGCTCTTATCAGTAAAATAGTAGTCGGTATAATTTATAAGAACGAAATAATTCGTACTGTTACATTGTCAGTAATTTAGTTCACTTGTTTTCAATCAAATAATGACACAAATTGAAAATACAAAATCCTCCGAAAACTACGAATACAATGCGTAAATTGAAACGTAATTACAACACTTCATCAAAGAGTCTATTGAAACGAAGTTCAATGACTCACGCGCTACCAAACTTGTACATGTTGAACTTGAAACAATAAGAAGTTATTGCACTCGAATTTACCATAAAATTCATATTCAAGAACGTACAAATATGTCTGCAGTAGGCGTCAGAGTCGAGAAACTATTCATAAAGTGCTATATTGTTCATAAAAGTCTAATCCGAAACAATTGCGGATATAAGTGGGCGTTATCACTTCTATTCATAGCCATAGCAAGTAATCGCCATCATCACACGTAATAATGCTAATATCAGATGTTATTTATGTCGCCCGAGCTTGCTTATGAATGCTAATTTCAGTGAGAGATATCTTTCAGTTAGCCGCGTCAGTCAGCAATGGTCAAGTTAATTAAGTTAAATGGTAAGTTGATGTGCAGAGGGCCTAGCACGAATGACATTCTTCCACTTTGACGTTCAAAAAGTGCTGGAACTCAGCCTAATTTGAATAATGACTTTTGATAATGTTTTTGACGAATAGTAACGTAACATAAAATTTTACTATGACTAAAATAGTTGACGTTCGCACATAATATTTATTTGAATGGGATACTATATTCATATTTTTGTATGAAACAAATTGTGTATGTCGCATAAAATTAAACCAAAATACTACGGGGTTGCAGTTTAGATATTCAAAATTCACTTTCGTTAACGATACTGTAACGTTACTATACGTGAAAATATTCATGCTAGGGCTTCGGATCCTATTGTTGATGTGCAGTTGCTTTTAAATTAGATTAGGTGGCTCGTGAAATGAACAGCTTTGTTTTGTTTTTGGTAATATGAGACTTTTGGATTTGAATGTGGACTTGGTAGCTTGAAATTAACTTAAATCGAGGCGGTAACAGTTACTTTGCGCTTGATCATTTAATTAGTTTACTGTGCGGGTTTCTAGCTTGAGTATTTCGAGTTAAGAACGTGTCAAATCCAGCTTAATTCTTTTAAAAGGTTTTTAGGCCGTAGAAATTAACAAACACTCATCTTCAAATGAATTCGGAAAATCTAAAGATTCATAAAACTTTAGGTCACAGGCATTTCAACTCGCTACTTTTAAAATACAATGACACAAACTTCCAGCAACGCGAGCCAACCTCGTAAAAAGCTCAAAAGAACTACGCGGCAAACCAACCATTCCGCGCTCTAAAACACTTTAAAATAGTCGACATAACATATCGCCCATTTATATCAGAGGCAAGGCCCAATCTCCATACAGAAGTACTGAGAATATATTTCTGCAATACTCCTGGTTGTATATTAAAGAAACACTACGGATGGTGCTAAGATATTTTTATTAAATTCCACTGGAGGCCGTTTCGTCGCATTTAGTTCAGATGCAAATGGCCTGCACTCAGTACGGTCGAGACAGATATTGCACCGCCCCTTTTATTTATTGTTTAAACGATTCTTGGGTGTTGTTATTAGAAGCTTAAACAACGCTTGTGTGTGCTCTATGAAAACCTTAGCTGCTATACATTTTTGTTTATGTTTATGAGTGTTTGTTCTGATTTTGCTGTTGTACGTTTGTAATAGGTTTGATTTGCGAGCATTAGACTTAGGACCAATCAAGAACAGCCATGTATTTTGCCTAACAAAATCACTTGAAGCACTTGGTTGGTTACCTTGATTAATATTTTGCTTATTTTATGATCAAAATCTATACAGAAGCAAATATTGCTAGCCACTGTTTGTTATTATCTATAATTACATCTTTGAATATTACTTTATAGTCTATTGCTGCATCCATTTCACGCATATCCAAACAAGTTAATAGTGTTAAAGTATTACATCAACTGTGCAATGTGCAACCATACCAAATGCCATTATCCAAACAAATCATTTATTACCTTTACAAAAACACAATGGCTCCCGATTTTCTGGCTAGTTGAACAAATATCTATTTCAAGTTCGCCAGGTATTGTCTCAGAAAAAAAGGGCAGATGTTGTCACCGGGACGAGTCGCGGAACAAAACGGCCGACTGCCCATCTTTTGTTAGGAAACTAAGCATTCAAGATGTTCCCCGAATTACAAAATGTTTAGCTATTTGTTAAAGTCCTATTAAGTTCTGTCACTTCGACACTGTCCTTACCAACTTATCTTTCCCCCGATTTAAGACATTTTGAGCTCTATTTCTTTCTTCGCAAGTTTCGTTGTAAGTGTAGCAGTTGTTGATAAATCTGTAATTGTTGTTAGACGCAACTGAGACGTCTTTGAATGAGATGACGATAAATTAAATTCGCTTCCGCCGTGTGAATTCTAAAGTTGTCTCAATTTGTTCTCCCTTACACAAGGGAGGTTTTTATACAAATTCCTCTTAATGGTCTTGGCATTATTTTCTAATGACGCGTGCAGGCCAAGTCAAATTCATATTAATTTCAAATCTCTGTGAAGAGTATCGTTCAGTGAAGCGTTGTCATAAGGTTATTATGTTCGTAGGTATTTATGACATTTCATTTTCACGAAATCGATATCATTCGCCTCATTGGTGAGCTACAAAGCAGTGTTGAAGTACCTTTAAGGGCTGATTCTGAGGAATTGGGTTCGCCTTTTCAAGCTTAAATTATGTTTATTAGAAATTATCGAGGTCACCTTGATTCTGTGACATTGTAATTCAAAATATTACAGTTCTTTGCCTCCCCTTTTTACTCCGCTTGTATATTTTCTACTATCTTGTTTATATGTAGTTTCTATGAGTTTTTATGTATTTTAAATATTTCTTTTAATAACTAATAAATAAAGGTAAATGATTATAAAATAAAAATATATTAGAGTCAACATTAAACTTCAAATAGAATTGAAATGCACCAGATGACACTCATCAGACCAATATTGATTTTTGAACTCTCAAGACCTGTAAAAGGCCAGAACCAACAGCCACCCATTCTTGACCCACCAACAGGTCAACAGCAGCAAACATGACAGATCTTTCTAACATAAACTTGACTATTAAGAGTCATAAAACTATGGAAAAAGAAATAGCTCTCGAGACTCAAAGTAAAAGAAGCACGCATCATTACGCGTACTCAAAGCCTTCTTAAGACAATAACGAATATTTTCTTATATGTTAAGAGCTACCGAAATAAAAAAACACTCAATGAGCATTCGGTAGACGGCAACCGAACACTGGGTAAATAATGATAAAAGTATTTGCTTTGTCGAGACGTACAAAGATCAGAGTAAACACTTAGATACGCCCACTAAGCTGCGTGCTGCGGTGATACACCAATAGTTATGTATTTGTGTTGTGATTCTGATTGTTAGAAACTACCACGCCTTGGGTCGATTTTTAAAGTGGATTAAGTTCTATACTTCTTTTAGAGTATGTTATAGTTCATATTGTTTTGTTAGTGGAAAGGAACTGACAAGTGATCACTCTTTTTCCACTCGTAGTTCTGTTAATGTTAAAGTATTTAACTCTGCCGTGGTTGCGTCCGCGGCAGGTTTAAAAGATGATGGTCAGAATAATACAACTGTCTTAAACCTAACATCTTCACCAAATGCTCTGATAGTTATTGTGTTTTGTCCTTTAGACGTGTTTGCTGAAAGAACTTATATACTTTTTTATGGTCGTTTTCGATTACTTGGCTTTGTTGGCGGTTCCACAATTTGTAAACACACATGATTAGGTACCACATTAGCTTAATGAGGCTTTAAGCCACCGGTTTTATGTCAGTAAACTCCATTAAGACCCTTTATGAGTTGTGTATTTGCACATTCGATATCTGTAATGGATGTAGTACTCGTAAGAGTGAGGTGAGGTTTCGAGAGTCTCATTTGGCCAATGAAATAACTTATTCATTTTTTGCTTACATTGTACTACCAACTGCAAAGCAATGCTTATTTCTCCTATCCATTTCTCTCAATCGTGAGCATATTCAACTTAGAGGTCTTTAAGTCAGTTGTGAATAAATCAATGATGCGATAAATACTTCTAGGCAAGCGTGCTCCATCGTCGACGACAGAACTTCAGATGAGGCTAAACACGAGCATAGTAGGCCAAACTAGTGTACATCAATCCTGTGTGTAGCACTCAGAACCATCTCTTTGCCTGGTTACTATTGCAGCTAGACTAAACTTTCCCACTGCTGGGCAAAAACTTCCCTTCATTCCCTCTATTGTTCCCGATTTTGTGCCAATTCTTCTTGTAATATTTACATTCCCTAATATACGTCACTTGAAATCGAACCTAATATTCTGTTTGGTTTTGAAGCAGGGCTGTGACCGAAACAGTTTTATTATAGCTCTTTACGTCATCATCGATACCGCAAGCCTCCCCCTTGGGGAGACAATCTATTCGTAGCACCTAGCCAGTAGTGGACACTACTGAACCAGCTAATGCATTAGTAGTCTCAAATAATGTATGCTACAGGGAATTATAAATGTTCTGCAACTTAAAATATCTGTAGCTATATCACAGTCTCAGCACGAATGTTTTTGACGTTTATAGTATCGTGACGTAAAATTTTACTATGTATAACTATGATGCTCGTTTTGCTCATAATATTTATTTGAATTGGATACTTTATTCATATTTTACAGATACAAATTGTGTATGTCGCTATAAAACTAAACCAAAATACTATGAGGTTGTAGTTTTTGAAGTGAAACTTCTTTAACAGCGTTTGAAAAAAAATTACCGTCACTCTCGGTTACGCGTCAGATTTTTCCGTTACGCGCCATCTTTATCTTGTCCCTAACACGGTTGATTCGAAGAGTACTTTCTCCAGCGGAGTAGGGATAGCATGTCGTTTAAGCGGACTTCTCCCACCACTAGACTTGACGGTTTTTTGTATAAGAGATAGTTGTTGTTGTTATGGTAGTTGTTGTTGTGTGTTGTTGTTGTTTGTTGTTGTTGTTGTTGTAGTTGTTGTTGTATTGTGTACTGTTTTTACAAAGTAAAAATGAAAACAAAAGTAATCATTTTTCGAAAAATAAGGTCATAAATAAGGTCTTACGTGTGTACACTAGTACACGCACACATTTTTTTTATATTCAACTAATTTACTTACGTTAACGATACTCTAAAGTTACGATACTTACGTCAAAACATTCCTGCTAGGCCGTACTTGATATTATTAGGCTCTATGATTTACCCTGCTCTTTGTTCCCAACTATGTTTGCAGTCGACTTCTGGTCTAACTAAAAGGATCATTATTATTATTTATATTTTACACGATTTAGTGATTTAGAAATCGTTTTTTTTGTGTACTCTCTTTAAACTACCTACTCACTTCAAACAAAGGGTTCTTGAACTTAGACTGGCAAACAGGCTTTGATACTTCAAACCAGATCTAAGCAAGATCGACTGATCCGCTTGTTTGTTATTTATCAAAGACCCTCTTATGTAAGTTCTATTTATTATGTGGCCCAAATCGTCCCAGAACCTCGAAATAAACAAAATTCAAAGAACTATTCCGAGGATAATACCCGTGTTAGGACATTCAGAAACGGGACACTTAGGCTCAACCCAAACAAAGCTCCATAAAATAACATGGATCGCATAAAGTAAATGCCTGAATACATTTAGCAAACACTGGTAGCGTCCCCGATAATGTTCGACTATCGAGGAACTAATCCAAACATACTAAGCACGATATCAGGGCTGATTTTCGCGACCCAGAATCGGGGATGTCGAATTTCACGTACAATTTGCGTTTGAAAGCCTATGAGCCGAAGCTAATGTTTTCGCTAAGCGATTCGCTTAAAATGTGAAACGTTGTGCGTTTGTTTATAGTAAATTGTTGCTTCTGGAGTGCCCATTAAATTCATTAGATACTGAACAAATATATTTTGAACTTATTTACTGTCCTAGTTTCATGAGTCCTTAAAATAATATTTGATGTTGTTTACCTATCGTCTGATTTCCGTCACTGGAACGTGTTCTACATTTGATGAATTAGAAATAAACAAAGTTGATTATATCAAAAGACAAATCGGGTCACGAAATCTGAGGGATTCGTAAGTCTTTATATGCCGAGATATCAAATAAAACAGCATTTCAAACAATTCTGTCGGGGCAAAACGGCAATAAAAGCGACAAAATATCGTTTTACTCAACGACTATAATAATTGAGAAGTATCAAGTTGCGTTAAAATATAACGTCTTTTCTGCTACGTCATTCCTCGGTACTTTATTCTTCTGGGATTTGATTGACTGACTCACGGTGGTGGATTAACGTCTAAGCGCAGCTAGCACGTGCTTGGGGCTACAAATCTCTAGAGACACTTCACAGGGTTTAAAGGAAGGGGAACAAGGAAAAAGCTGAAAAATAAAGCTTCTAGAGACCTTGCAGTTTTTTTACAAAAATGTGTTTCATAAGTATGAAAAATGTTTTCTTTTAATCTCACTTAATTTATATATTATTGGCAGTCTAGTAACATATCTACCTGAATATGTATGCTTATTAATTGATACCTTCTTAAATATAATTTAACGTAAATCCAAATCATATACCTAGACACCAACATTAATTATAGACACGAAGGCATTACTATGCAATCAACCCACAACACTCGAATTCGATATGAGTTCTAATTTAACATTATCTAGATTAATTTGGTTAACAAAACATCCAATTACAAACAGATGTACAAATTGGAAATAAATTACTAATCTATCAACTCTCTAACTCGGCCAACAGATGTAGGACTGCATCGTCATGTTCTTATCCCTTCAATCTCTCCTGATGGTACATTAAATCAAGTATAAAGTGAACACGAAAAAATCATAAGATATAACATTAATTTAAAAAACTTATTGATGTTAAAGGAATAAAAACACGGCAGAAGCCGAATTTAGTGACACGAGTTTTGCCAGGGTTGCGGAATTTGTTCGAAAGAGTCACCGCGGCCCTGGAACGCAAAGGGCTTTAGAAGGAACACGGATGGGTTTTAGTCAGTAAGAGTCTGACACGCCCTTCCGCTCCACCCAGAGCGGAAGAAGTCATTTGATGATTTCCCATCCTTAAAAAAAAAAAAAAAAAAAAAAGTGACACGAGTTTGATATAGTCACATTCAATGATTGACTTATTCTAAATGATTTCTTGATTGCAAAAGTAGCGATCGACATCAGCCGGTCGATTCTATAAACATGTCGAAGTGAAGGCTTGAGTGAAGTGATCACGAGGTGAACTGTCAATCCATACAAAAAAGATGGAATGACAGCTCACTTCGTGATCACGTGACATCTTGATTATATGGATTGACAGCTATGTTTACAGAATCGACCGGCAGAACAAACCTATTGTCTACAGAAGCTGTCAGAAATTGACAAACTTCAAACCAGTGTGCGATATACGAGATGCAATTCGAAATGCATTGACTTGAACTCACAGCAATAAGCTGTCGCGTGTAAATTGCAATAGTTTGTAAGTAACAGAACTTTGGCAGACTTACTCACGTCGTAGGAAATTCAGGCTCTCAGTTGGCTCGTATAACTTATTCAAAATTATATGCAACTTACATACTTCTTGATGATTTGCAGAAATTGAGATGGGAATTAATAACAAAGAGCCTAGTACCTATTCGAGAGATAGAAGACTAGCTTGAAGTGACAAAACTGTCTAGAACTTCAGTTTAGAAACAATAGGTAAGTAAGATTGGACACAAGACGGTGATTACAGAAAGCAGAGCAACGCAATAGCAAAGTAAACGCTAGTGAAAAAAAACAACGACAATAGAGCATAAAGACAAACACGAAATAGTGAACAATTTCTAGAATTCTAGAATCAAACTCTCATTCCCCCAAGTATTGAAAGCTAACGATAAAAATATAACCATCATGTTGTAGATATTTTGCTCCACTTTTACCAGGATTGTATTACTATTCAATCAGCACGTCTTTGTTCGATTGATGGAAAGGGAGGGGTTTCGGGGCTAAAACAAATTGCCGAGCCTCACCGTATTTACTTACACAGATCAGTTACAGGCTATACATCAGACCATGTATCGCTTACCGACAAATTAACGGATACAAAATATTTATTTGCAATGTTATGTAAGTTTATTTTGTGTTGGCACGTTACTTTGTACCTCACTTGTTTCTAGTCTATTAGCTTTATTTGGAGCTAGATTTTCGTGGAATACATGTTGTTCTAGGAGAACTACGTAACTATTCGAAGTTTGTACAGTTGGCAAAAATTTTGTGTGCTCAGGCTTACGGAGGACTTTTATGATGGCCGAGAAACGAGGGCTAACAAAGGTATGAAACATATCTGCATTGGCTTTCTAAAAGTGTCTGTATCCAATCTGTTGGATGTGAGTAGTACATACGGACTGCCGGTCGATTCTGTAAACATGTCGAAGTGATCTAGTGATCACTTTGACATGTTTACAGAATCGACCGGCTGTTCTATAAGAATATTACCGTGAAAACTTGGGTGAAGTGAGCTTGAAGCCCATCACTCCACCTGTAAGCTCATTTCAGGTCAGATTAATACAAAATAGCACGTTAGTCACACCAACAATCGTTGTGGCGACACGATAGTGAAGTGGCTCTCTAGGCTATTAATAATTTGCCAGGGTTGCGGAATTGTTCGAAAAAGTTACAGGGCAAAGAGCATTTGAAGGAACACGGGTGGGTTTTAATCAGTCAGAGTCTGACAATTCCGATCAGCCCAGAGCGGGAGAAATCATTTGATGATTTCCCACCAAAAAAAGGCTGTTGACAGTACCTGCATTTACACTAATCTTATTAGTGTTTAGTACCCACGCCTATTACATATTACAATATTCCTTCTAGGAAAATCACCTTTGGACCTATTCCATAGTTGAAACGTGTTTACGTTACAAACAAAAGCAGTCAGAGTCGCTAGGTTTCTTTTATTGATTAGGTGAACTTGGGATAGGTAACGACAAATCTTGCTAATAACCTTTAAGGTTTCGTCGAATTATGTAATAGGATTGTTTACGGGTTTTGTACCTATGTTAATCATGTTGAGTCCAGCTTCGGGTTTGAAGGAATAAATAATACGTTACGTGCGTTCATATTTTTTACTTGAAACTATGTATAAATCCTTATTACAATTTTGTAATGGTATCATCAAGGCTGTCAATCATCAATTTAACGCTGAAAAAAGCTACGAGTATATAATGTTAAGTGTAAAACTTGACACCAAAGAAATAAATACAATTTAAGTAGGTACCTACCTCCAACAAATATAGGTATGTTTGTAGGTAAGAGTATCTTTCCTTTCACGCGTGTTCGTATATTCCAAATTTTACTTAACTCTGTGCGGCTACACGAGAATGTAATAAATATTTAAAAACCCTGCTTCATTGTGCCGTACTGGAATCTTATTTTTCGACGGCGTTGTGCAGCTGTACGAATCATAAGGGTGTCACGTCTCCTGATTTACGGCATCTCTTGCTGAGACCATACTTACTCCATACCAACAAATCATACACTGGATCGGAATAACGCTCCGCGCAATGATTCACGAGAAAGCCCACTAAAACGCCTCTTTATGACTCAAAAAGAAATTGATTTCCAATTTTACTGCATATTAAAATAACCTTTATATTTGATTGCCACTTATTTTTAAAAGAATTTTAGAGGTAGCGTTCAAGTTTTGTACACAAGTGCGAAGCGGGAGGCCCCCCACTGTTTCTCGATCATGAATCAACATAAACATCAATTCGTTTAATTGAAAATAACTCCGGACGTTAGTGATAATACGAATTTGCCGAATACAAATTACGGTTTATTTTGTATGCGGTGTTGCAACAGAAATTAATATTGATTTGTGGCCGCATTAAGTTATATCATCTTTATAAATTCATCGGGAATGCTCGTAGAATTCTTAACGACGTACACAATGTCGATGATAAATAATTGAATTAATACGAGATTATTTGAAAGTACTTGAAGCTTGTTTCGAACATAAAGATAGCATGTAAGAATTAATCACAGATGAACAACCTTAGATGGCAAAAGACACTAAGCTTGTATACAAAAACGATGCTGCTCAATTGGAAACCAATTATGATACTTGTTTATCATCATGTGCGATCTTGATTGCAACTGAAGCTAAGCAAGCATTCAATGGGTATGAAGTGACATCTAATTATTTTGTGCTACAAAATTAAATGGTGTCGATACAGTGACCAGCCTTCAATCAAAATTGAAGGTGATTCAATTTAAGCCCATCAGATACTCGATGCTTAATTTAGGTGAGGCTTCAAAGACTAAACCAGTCCATGTCTATTTAGACGACACAAAGTTAAAGGCAATGGTGGGCGGGCCACAACTTAACGACTTAAGAGCTTTAGATAATAGTAGATGTACCTACATCCATTGTTATTTTTATTTCCGATCATTGCATTCTGATCACGTTGAAAAGTGGGCAGATACTGTATTTTGCTGTTCTACCGATATTTTACATGTGCATTTATCTAATTCAAGAACTGTATTTTTGACCTTTGACATTACTTTTATAACTTTTGTAAATAGACGTAAGTGTAAGTTTATCAAGAGATTCAGTAGTGAACACTCTCCACTCCTTACCTATTTCAGAACTTTCTAAAAATGCAATCATCTGAACGGCATGAACGGCAGGTAGGCTAATGCCTGTCTGTCGTTCACTACTCTGTGGTAATACCATTAGCTCTAAATACAGTCCATTAAAAGCTCCTATTGATTGGGCGGATCGCAAGGAACTTTTTATCGTATTATAAATATCTAACATCCCAAATATTATTGAAGGTTTGATGAGGATTGGCAGCTATGGCAAAAAACTGAGACTCATAAATAAGATGACGAACATGTTCTGGATGTTATTCGTTCTGGCTGAAAGACATTTCTGACATATCATTTTGCGGTTATAAAAGGATGAAAATATACGTTCCATATTTGAGGCCACTTTTTACTTAGAAGCAATTAAATAGATAGAAACGAGGCTATACTTTGTAATATTGAATCATATATAGCTCTGTATATGAAACACCTGTTTAGCAGCTCGTAAGTTTAATGATGATCATCATCCCTAGTCAAAATCTACTTCCAGTTCTTTATAGGTTGACTAATTAATAGTATGCTGTTTAGGATCCAGGTACATCTACTAAGTTTTTTTTAACTCTGCTACGGCTAGGGAGAACCTTAAGCGGCAGAAATATAAAAAGCTTGTTGGTAGTTATATTTTCGCGCCGTTTGGGGTTGAAACTCTCGGGTCGTGGGGTCCGAGTGCTCATAAATTGTTTAAAGATCTGTCAAGATGCTTAGTTGACACTTCGAGTGACCCAATGGCTGGCTTTTGCCTTGGACAAAGGATAAGCATTGCCATACAACGTGGCAATGCTGCCAACCTTTTGGGTACATTACCAGTGACCAGTGATGCAGAGGAATTTTTCGGCGCCATATTTTAGAATATTTTTAGTTTTTTTTATTTATTTAAGTGTAACTATAGTAATAGGTAGTTGTGTAAAATGTAACGGAACGCTGTCTGTACATGGACGATATGTGAGAAAAAATATTATTGAGACCTTTATCAACGTAAATAGCACCCAAAACAATGATTGTTAGAATTTTTGTCTGTTTGTCTGTTTATCTGTGATTTGTGCACGCTAATCTCAGAAACGGCTTATCCGATTTAGATGTGGATTTCACTAATACATTGCGGTAAGCTTCACTTAATATTCATTTAGTGTTTGTTTCATGTCAATCGGTTCATATTGAAAAAAATATGCCAATTTAAAGAATCACGTCGAACATTTGTTAAACTATCATTATCTATCTATGCTTTCTCTGTTCAGTAGCATTGACTGAAACTTTACCAAACTTCATAATCTTAAAATAAAAATGTCTTTCCCAAGTTACTATTCCACGCGGACGAAGTCGCGGGCAAAAGCTAGTCGGTAATAAAGATATTAAAAAGTTATATAACTAAGATTTTACAAGAAAGTTACCAAGAAACCAAATTGCATAGGAAAAAAATATCTTCCCTTGTTGTCCTCATAAGAAAACTCTAGAACAATGAGTGGATAATAAATCCAAGACGAAACAACAGTGCTACCGTTATTAAAAACGTCATCCAACATTGTTCCAGGAATGCAATTTGCAATGATTTGCACCCATTAAGCGACTGCGTCTAGACTGAAAATTCCTTTTGCATTGCACAATCCATCGGGGGTACAATTGTTTGTTTAATCATAGGCATCTTGATAGCAATTTTGTTTATTACTGTCTTTAATGTGACTTAAAGATAAATTGATTGATTCTTGATTCCAGTAATTTATTGTGATATATATATAGATAGATAGACCTATCACTTCTAAATTAAATTTCAGAATTAAATAAAAGCAAAAAGTTTCGTCATTTAACACCTCATTAAAAACGGAGTTGCTAAGGAAGAATCTTTAAATCTTCTGTACCGCATTTTACATACATTTCATATAATTTGTGTACAATAAAGAATTAAAAATTTGTTCTTGAAATTGAAACGAGAAAAGACCAAGAGACATTCAACGTTACCAGAATAGTACATTGTTCACCGAGAGGAGAAAGTGACCGATTACCGTCGAGGGTGTCGTTTGAAGCCCGAGCCGTAGGCGAGGGCTTTAAAACACCCAAGATCGGGAATAGCAGTTTCTCTCGAGTGATACATAGTGCTTTATACTACACCTAGAAGGAAAATAAAAAACGAAATCTTTACTAATTGAAATTTATATTGAAATTGTTGCAGTTAAAACTGAATCCTCAAACAACACACAAATTGGAAATGGCGCCAATGGCGTCTGCAATTTTCACATGTTCTTTTTTCAAATTGTTTATCCTGCCGCCGCAGGGTCGCACTGCCAGCCCGACACCATCCAACACACAGCTAGTGGCCAGTGTCATTTTGCGAACTTGGAGATAAAAACTCACTGTAAAAACTTTTTGGCTTTTGATATTTAGGTTACCGGCGCATAGTCTTACCCAAAATTAAAAAAGAAAAACCACGTAAGAAATGGATTTTCATACACTTTTCTCTCCCGCTCAGATGCGTTTTCTCCCCGCATATTTGTTCGATATGCAATGACGTACTTTCTACCGTAAATTTGATAAAGTATCAAGGTACTTTCCAAGCAGGTGTAGTATAAAAGAACTTTACTAGGCTAAAGTTATACCAGTAAATTTAAGTCGAAGTTAATAAAAATAAAAGTCAATATTTTACTTATTTATAATGCGTGTTAATGTCTCAAGTTTCAATCTCAAAATTGTTTTCACTTAGCTTAAGTAAAGAACTTAATGGCTCTTAAACGACTGCTTATCTTTATTTAAATAATTATTTAGTTGCATTAGTCTTTCATCATTCGAGATTCAAGTTCGATCCCACCCTCCAGTTTCTTAAAAAGAAAAATAATCTGTAAATTTTTTTACAAAATGGAAAGCTTCAAAATTTGCACTGTTAACGGGGTCTGTAGCCGAAAAACGTTTTTCATTTACAAGGGGTTGAATACTGATGGATTATTAAAACGTTCGTGTTGACGTTAATAGATTTCTTGTGTAGGGTGCACATTGACGACGTTATTAAATACGTGAAATGCAGTTTTTCTAATGACCGTCAGACGACAGCGAAGTCGAATGGATTCTGCAGGGGTTGGGTGCTAATGTGTGCCAAATGACTTGAATTATCGGCACGCGTCTTTTGTAAACGGTGGATTTTTTGCGATGACTATTCATTTTGCGGTCCGATATCTGAAGCTAGATATCTGTTTGTGGATAACGTCATTCACGTCTTTATGGATTCGTTTTTGCTGTCTAATTGTCGTCCTGCTCCTACTTATCCTCTATTGTGTATTATCTTGTAAATGACGTTGATTCTAATTTATAATCGACTTAAGTGTAGCATGTCTTAATTCTTCATCTTGTCAACATCTGTTGAGACGTTATCTTAAAAAAAAAATGATTTTTGCCTTCGGTAGGACCTAGGAACATACATGTGAATATGATTATCAAGTGGTCAAATCAAAGCAATCTATGAAGGAATGTAGATATAGGCACCTTTAACCTTTTGCGTGTCTACCACAGATTTTTATCGTCCAATCCTGACCAAGCCCTTAAGTGTAACTGTCCGACTTAAGACATTTGGAGCATTTTTTCTTATGTCGAACTGTGTAACTTAAGACACGCAAAAGGTTAAATAACTCTGGTCTGACTACTGTAACTGCTCATATGGAAAGTATCTACGATTCAAAACTTGTTTTTTCCTGACACCTCCGGTAGCCGAGAAACAAAAAACAAAAGACAGCAGTAATTGAAGACCAGTTGCAGTGAGTTGTTATAAGCATTCTAGTTCGCATTAAAGGCTCCGGCACTTTTAGTTATCTCGTAGATCAATCCACCCACAGCTGTCAAACGAACAAAATAAATATGTTATTACTAATGCGCGCTCTACTCAGAATCAGATAACTGCTAATCTCCATTACAATTAAAAATTCGAGTTCAACCACCGATGGAATATTCAGTAAAGTACTTAAGGCGTGATTCGACAAAATTACTCTGTTCGATGATAAATAAATGTTACAGAAGGCGTCGTTTTGCGGAAGTATTGGGTATTATATGGATGGATGAGCGTAGCTTGTCAATAATGCTTACACACCCATAGGTAGGGTCGACAGCGGGATATAATTTGATGTTTTCGGAATATATCGACTATATTGGTTTTCGCGGAACGGTTACTTCGACAACTCCGATTGCCTATTTGAAACCCAAAACTCACTCGTTACGAAAACAAACCGCAAAGTATTATTCGATACAATCATGCCCAAGACTGCGCTTACTCTTAAAAATAATAAATTTCAAAATCACCGACGCAAATTTTCACTTTCTCGCTTCATAAACAGGACAATAGACAAACAATAATGGAGAAAATTTGCATTCACTGCGAGCATTTTTCTACCATCTTCCGCCGGAGACGACGCAGCAGACTCGCTTCATTAAGCTCCAAATTATCAACATACTTCACCCTCAACGTACAAGCGAATACCACCATTAAATACATTGTGCAAAAATCTAAAATTCCCTGCCAAGTGAGAGACCATTACAAACACATAAAGCACATTTTCGCATGAGAATATCAGAGTGCAAGCGATTTCAGCTGTGAAGTCCGTCAGATCATAACTCACGGGGCCTGTGGAAAACTGATCACACCTTCTCGCAGTCATTAACACTTTATGGAATATTAAGCCTTAACGTTAAGAAAATAAGGGTTGGACTAAGATGAGCAGAGAGAAGAAATAATATTTTGCGCATTTCAAGTAAAGAACCCTCCTGATGGCACCTAACCCTCATTCAGTGTATTTAATTGTTTTGATTTTAAATTGCGAAATGAGAAATGCAAAACCGGGGTGCATTTTAAATCCCCGTTGGTTTTGTTTTCGGATTTGCTACCGTGTTCGTTTCTCTGCTATTATTGTTTATTGTTTTGATAAAAAATTTCATCACGCGAGTTTTAAAGATTCATACAAACGGTTTTCAATAAATATGCAGATATTCGACTAACATATTGTGTGAACTAATTGCGACGTCCGTTTCACTGAAGCGTCGCATAGATTGCAGAGAGCCGCGCAATTTATAACATAAAAACACGCGTGAAAAATCGAGGCTTTGTTCAACATAAAGTAAAATGGTTTGGGGATGACCGAATAACATTTTGTGCTATCATTAAAATATAGTCTAGTACTAGTACATACTTGAATTGTTTATTACAATAGTAAAAACGATGAATAAAATCTAAACCCATGACTCATGATAGCGATCGTTTATTATTTTTAGTTCAAATTGGCATAGATTTGTTCTGAAAATCTGCCGCAGTTTTTATAAAAATAAAAGTCGGAAACCATTCGAATAACACGAAAACGCTGCAAAATTGGACGCGTGCACAGAAAGATACGCGATATTTTTTCAAAACTAAGCTGGTATATTTATCTCGTCACGTTATTCGAATGAATAAGCAAGTGAAAACGTAGGACAAAGGACGAAAACAGGCATCGGTTAAAACTAAAAACGTTCAGCGAATCTGCGTTGCGTGTCGGCCGCGATAGCCTGCGGCTGCGGCACTCTTTCAGTCCCCTCCCCTTAACAGTTTTAACTTTTTTCCCGTATTCCCACTACTCGTAATACAATATTCATTGAAAGCGCGTCTGGGTGTGGATTCCGCACGAGAACTACCCGCAACGGAACGAGGAAACGCAAACAGTATTATTCTGACACATTTTGGCAAATTGAAGTATGATAGAGCCCCCTCGCTATTGTTTTATGTATTTTTATTCGTAACTCAATTTCAATGTTTGAACAACGTTCGTTAGTGATTGTCTGTGTTTGATTTATGATTTATGTGCCTGCGTAGGCTGCGTTGCGAATCAATCGAAGTGTGTGGGACGTTGCATAGTTATCTGCATAACGAAAATGTGCATAATTTTATCTACTCAAGTGCGCATTAAGACTATAATCTATGGTCTTATAACAGTTTGTCTCGACGCTCGTAATAATGTTAGGGTTACAATGTAATTTATTTTAAACTCACGAGGATCGTTTCTTCCTTATTTATGGGTTCATAGTATGCTTGCCAGCTTTGTAAAACTTTGGTTTAGCATCTCTTTTCCGAGGTTTAGATGGTCTGAATATAAAACGCAGTTACACTAAAATGCTGCCAAAAAATAAAAATATCAAGACCAAAATCAACACAACCCTGCAATACAGTTAAACTAACTTAATTATTTCATCCGCATGTATTTCAAAATAGACTGAAAGCCGAAACGGTTATAAAGATTAAAACGCAGCGCGTACGGCGTGTCCCTTTCAAATTAAACGGGGGAGGTTTAACCGCGTAAATCAGACGAGGGCAAAACCGTTTTAATTACTCAAAAATCATATTTACAAGCGTACAAAGCTGTGGACAGGTAATGCTCATTAAACCTTTGCATAACCTTTGGCCTGAACTGTGCTGCCAGGGTTTAAATATTCCTATGAACTTTGGAGCTCCAACAGCAGTCCAATTCTGTAAACATCTCACCGTGGACACGTGAAGTGAGCTATCAATCAAGGTGAATGACAGTACACATCAAGCTTAATTCACCTTAGTTTTCACGGTACTTTACAGTGTTTATAGAATAGAACGACACATGTATCTGGGCAAAGTTTAAAAATGCGTCATCAACTGATATTCATCCTAACCCTAATATCACACGCACCCAGTAATTGAAGGACTGTAAAGGGATCAAAGAACGCAGGCGCAGCAGATTGGTCTCATCCTTTCGATAAATTATAACATGACGTTGACCATCTAAATAACTGTTGTCAACGAACGGTCCGTAAGATTCTTTCAGATTGTTTAATTGTGTGCAGAATTCTGGTGTCGCAGACCATTGCAAAATGTTTTACCAGTTTTGAAAAAAAAATATTAATTTGCGGCTCGCACTACTAACAACAAACTAAAATAAATTAAAACTAACAATAATAACTAAGTAATATTAAACTTCCAACATAAAAAAAATAACTTCAGCATAAGCTGCGATATTTTTTTTACGTTTATTAATCACAAAATGGAAAACACTTCAGCGGCCCCAAAATACTTTTTTTCTTTTCCTTCTTAACGATGACACTAGTATCAGTGAAAATTGAATATTTTTCCCCATAATCACTAGACTCACCCTAGAAAATCATAAACACCAGATCCCACCCTCCAGTTATTGTTATTACTCCAGTATCATGCAAAAATACTGGCAATATTTTTTTGGTTTCCAAATTACGCAAATGTGGGGTGCTTTTAAATTGAGCCTGGCACGCTTAAATGAGGGATCCAACGCAAATTGTGAAAGCCAACTCCATCGCTAGCTTTCATTTACGCATTAAAATTCACGTGTTTGATAAAAAATATGAGGCTAAGTTGAAATACTCTAGCAATTAAAATTAACTTTCAAGTTGACGATTAACATGTTGAAGACAAGGGCGATTGCTTTATATTAGTGTATGATTTGCATGAAAAAATTATCCTTATGTATGCAGAAAGTTCATTAACAAACACATTGGAATGCTAGACACAATAATTCTAATAGAAAAATATAATTAAATGTAATTTATTGCTAGTATACTTCGAGTTTACGCCACTTCACATAACACACATTATACACAAACGTAAATCTTCTTCCACAAATTCAGCTTGACGTCTGCAGCAGAATATCGGCATCAGGTATATTTGCCTGATACAAGCTGAGCTGGACTCCCATTAGGTGTTTGAAGCACACATCGCACTATGGTTTTTCTTTTGTGTTTTTTTTTTTTGCCAACTACATCCTGTCACTAACACTGACATAATGTCACTTCTTTATTCCACAGTGTTTTTTTTTATGGTGGTGACTTTTGTAATCGTTTTCATTTGTTTAATTTTTTGTTGCTTCGCTTTTTTAAAAATTTTGTGAATTGCAATTTTGTTTTTGTTGCGTTACATCAAATAAATGTTTTATCAATCAATCTAATAAGGTGCACAGACAGAAATTACTGTTAAAAACAATGGCACATGTTTCCATTTATTTTGAACTGTTCCAAGTGAGCTTGAAAATTCGATTCTGATCAGGATAATACCTTCAAACTTTTACAAAATATTGAAGTCATCATCATCGTCATACCAGCCGAAAGTCGTCCACTTCTGGAAATAGGCCCCCAAGGGGGGGGGGTTCGCCATAATCACCACGCTACGCAGGCGGGTTGGTGATCGCAGCGTAGCTGTTGTAATGCACAGAAGCACTGATAATGCTGCCCATACTCTGCCGAATCCCTAAGTCGCCTCTTATGACACCCACGGGGAGTGATGGAATGGTGCTATTCTTTTACGTCCGACACCATACAGAACGTTATTGGACGAAATATTGAAGTGATACAAGGAAATGATCAATACTGGCCAAAAAAAATCTTGTAAATAATCCAATTGCACTTCTAGGGGTGTCAGTATTTTCTGCGCTTGTGTTAAAAAGAAAACAAAAATTCTAAAGCCAGTACAATGTATGAACAAACCTGCTAACTGGAATGACAAGCTAATCTTTTTACTACGGCACAGAGCTATTCTCGTATCTATGAGATATATTACTTACGCAACCGACATCCATCTACCAAATAAGTTAGGCCCGTCTATTTTCGTTTTTCCAATAAGCGGTTGCCAGTTTTTTACCCTAGGACCTTTGAAGTTCAGTGCCATATAACCAGCCTATAAATCTTTAAGGCTACATTCACCTTTCAAAGGACCACCTTTTTGTTTATTTTTACGTAGAATACTTAAACTCAAACTAAGGTCTTTATCGTCATACCTAGAGGTATACGCTGCAGAAATCGTGCTGATATTCATTTTTAGTCTGTTCACCTGAAGTGATAAAAATGGTTTATTGTAGCATGCATAAAAATTACAATAGTTTCCCCAAAAGTCAGCGTGCATTTGATAAAGATACACAACTTAGCAGTGCCATCAATAACGTTTTAATAAAGCCACGGTTATCGTTGGTTTACACGCAAGGTACCAACTTAATGGCGACAACTACCACAATATGCAAATCATTTTTGACTAACATACACGAGAATTTATAATGCTAACGGAGCTTTACGGTTCCTTGCCGTGACATATGACGATAAAATGGGCCGGAATTCGGAACAACGTGTTTATTGTGCATAAAAATATCTGTCTTATCAGAATATTCAGAATGCACGTGGAATAAGAAATGTTTTGAATATTATTAACGTACATCATTTTTATATTCGCTTTTATTAATTTTTTATTATGTATGAACATGGTTTGTGTAATGTTTTTATCGTAAAAATGGTTAACAAGTAGATTTTAGTGGAAATAAATGGATCGGCTCACGAATATTTTTATCAGTATTTATTGCAGCTATTCATTATTTGTATTATGATAAAAAGTGTATAATATTGTGAGTGTGACTTATGAATGAATAACGGTTGGAGAAAATAAACTGTTTCTTTTTTTCTCTAGTTCATAGACTACTTTATATTCAAGTGTTTTCCCAATATGAATGCTCGCAATGAATACAAACACTAGTTTAAGATCGTTAACCCGGATTTCCTGCGGTAGTATTTTAGTGTTCATTAGGCACTGATTATTATATTGTTTGATTTGTTTGCTGATTTAGACCACCTGTACAAAAGTTGCTCTTAAAGATTGATTGCAATATCCGTCTTCATGCTTCTCGCCTCGACCTAGTTCGTTAAGTAATTTCGTATTTCGTCTTTCAAACTACCTTTTTAACATTCGTTGTGCTTCTGAGTAGAGATTTACTTATTGTAAAACCTATTGTGGTAATCTAGAACCTATATCTAACCATAAAACAAAGTTCGGTAAGTTGCACCATGTATAACTTAAGAACGGTTGGGCCGATTTTGAAGATCTTTTATTGGTGAATTTTTTTTTGCCCCGAATAGTAAAATAACTAACAACACACGCGAAAAAATTACGAATAAAACTATTTTGAGCAAAATTCATTTTCTTGTATCATGAGAGGAATCATGAGAGACACAGTTCATGGCAAAAATCAATAATGATGTAGTACGAAGTTAGCTGGGTCAGCTGGTTGGTGATAACATAAATATTTAACAACATCGTAAAGCATTAAATTGATTTTTTATCTTTCAAAACACATTCTTTAAATAACTTTACCAATAAGAAAAGATTGAATCTGGTAAGAAATGACCGCTCAGATAAAGATCGCGACACACCCGCAACACAAAGGCGTATTAGTATTAGTGGAAAATAGCTATTACCGAGCCGAGTAATAGCCCCAGTGTATCGTGCCTTAATGCCTTGATTTAGATATATTATTATTGTCTGAACCAAAGAAGACAGGGCTGGCATTTAGATATCGAAAGCAGAAAAAAACAAATGAAAGAAAACAAAAGAATATTATGCGCAGAAAAAGAATTTGAAGTCTCAAATGAAGACCTTTGAGACTTCAAATTCTTTTTCTGCGCATAATAATTCTACAGAAGAAATTAATTGGGCGTCCAAATCAAAATATGGCTTTGTTTTATTAAATGCATGGCAGTAAATAAGAAAGCAAAAGGCCGCGTTATTCAAATGCACTTGACTATGAATAATTTTAGAACTTCAGTCGTTAAAACAGCTGATAGAGCAAAAGTGACTTTTAATTATAATTTGTGTGCTTAATGGTTCAAGCTAGAATGCTAAAATAAACATTGAAATTCATAAACGGCGTTGAAATTATGTCGCGTAAATAATTTATGAACAATTTCACTTAACTTATTAGTAAATAATGACCAAAGATTTGAGTGAAAACCTTTACATAACATGTGGAATTTTTCATCATTTCAAACAGATACGTCTTTTACAATTTATCAATTCGTTGCTTCATCTTTTATCATTTCGTCTTTGCTAGCTCCACGACCATCTTCTTTACGACAAATAAACATGATTCACTTGAGAACACTCCAATAAAGCACTCTTCAAGAAAATTCGTACTTATCGCAATGTCCAACGCAGATACTTGACTCTTAAATAAAAATACACATCAAGACAAAATAAAGTACCCATCCTTAGAATTAAATGAAGGAAGATTTCATTCCCTTCAGTATAATAGAGGCCACATTTCATATCGATAGATATTTCATCGATAAATTCAATGCTTGGGAATGAGATAAGACATGATATTCAAATTAAATACCTTTGACATTTTAAGATTACAAACATCACGGGTACAATGCTGAGAAGTGGTTGTGAAGGCCAAACGAAAGAATATTGTGGATCCACTTGTAGTTAGAGATTTATTTCTTGTTACCTGAAGTAAGAATAAGTGATTAATGTTGAGAGTAGTTTTCTGCTAATAATAGAAATCACTAGTTCGTAGGTATATGATAACTACGATGAATTTCATCAAGTTACAAAGGGTTAAAACAAAATGTAAATATTTATTATTTTATTTTATTTATTTAACACTACACAACCAATCATTACAGGATATCCCAAAGCGATAGGGTGGTACTTAGCTTTTACTTATTTAACAAATTGTAACATATTTAAGTATTGTGGTTTTATTATTTATAATAATGAAAGTAATAATTCAAATTTTAACAACATTCACCTATTGAGTTGGTAAAAGCATTTGAGCATGCGGTCAACGCTTATTACTAAGCGTGTCGGTTTGACCGCAACAATTATATAATTATTTTGTCGGTTTAACCATTTATATTGATGATTATTTTAATGACAGTACCGAAATTTCAGCATAATTATAAAGTCACTGGGTAGAGTTATCATTATATTCTCTCATTGCCAAATTAATGGTCGACTATTAAAATTAATTGGGTTAGTTCTGTCTGGTGCTTAATCATTTGATTTCATGATCAATAGAAAAGGTTTACTATAAGAATGGATCTAATCTAATGAAATACGTACTTGTTATTTCAAGCAGGTAATTTTTGTTTGTTTGGTTCAAATTACCATGATTCTAACGTTAAAATTAAATAAATGAGTAGAACATGGTTATTTACAGCATCAAATCAAATTCTACGAGTACCACTCAAAACCAGAGCAAAGTACCGAATTTAAAAAACACTTTTGTGCATAAAAAATGGAACGTCCCGCCTGTCGACATCAAACAGATTTTTTTTGCAAAATAAAATTTTATTTATCGAAAAAACGTCCACACAAATCTGTCAGCATCACACATGAGTTATCACGGCAATGCACTTACGATCTCTCTGTCTCCGACGGTCGTGCTATCTTTATCCAATTTGTTACCCTTATCAAGTATTAAATGCGTTTTAGGGCCATCGCTCGACAGTTTTTATTTTTATTAATTACGAGCCGTATAAAGCGCCGGCACTAGATCGGCCGGACAGGTGATGGGCTTTTTTGATCCACCATTTATCGGATATTCATTTTTTACTCAATGAATTTCGGATATTCGATTCTGTTTGAAAAGTTTTTGTTTAAGGTCGAATATGAAATGTGAGTTTTGATAAAAAAAACTTTATTAATTTATTGTTTCATTTGCGTGGTGGAAAGAAGATTGCCTGAGTGATTTGATAAATAGAATATATTTTATCTTTAAATACCAAAAACTTACTGCAATATAAAAGCTGACTGCAATATCAACCAGGCAATCTTTGGATGGGCTGAACAATATTAGCTGTATAACTAAGCAGGTATACTGTATAGAATAAAATACTGCTATGCGCAGTTCCTGGCCCTGTAGGTACAAAAAACGGTTTGTGAAAAAAATATTTTCAAGTTCCAAGAAAACACTGGAATCAAAACAGTGGTCTGTTATGTAATTCAAGATAGAAAATTCATACATAATTCATCTGATGATTTATCCCAAGACTAGATTCAAATTTCCTTATAATTTACTTTTAATTTATCGCCCATGTTTAAAATTATCATGGTTTATGTTTTCTCCAACGACCGTGCATAATTAGACCAGTATTTTGACCAAACGATAAAAATCTTCAAACAACTTCCCCGAAATTTACACTGACAGTTGTTTTCGGTTTTTCTCCAAATTATACTTGTTTTTCCTTAACATTGCTCAACCGAAATAAATATTTCTTTTAATCAAGCCGCTGAAACTGAACCGAAAGAATTCAAAACAAAGATCGTAAAAATAAACTGTCTGATGAGATGAAGTTGTGTGTCAAACTGTCTGCGAAACTGTGGATATGATCGCTGGAACGCAACTTTTGCTGTCTGTTTCGACTTTCGAACTCGTAGGTACGAAATGAAAGAAGTTATTTTTGGGTAAATTATTTTGGTCGGAAGTTTAGTGGATGGCAAAATAGTCGTAGGATGAACAAAACGAACACGTTGTTAATGGTGTATTACTGATATTAGTAAGTTGATAATAATAGATTTTTCTTTTCTTTTGAAAAAACTATGCCACACAAGGAATTACACCTGTATCGTGGGTGCGTTTACAAACATATACATTCACATACACAAACAGCCACACCCGGAACAATTTTTAGGCCATACAAATTCCTATGATGCTTGTTATTGACATATTTTTGGAACAAAATTAATTGCAATTGTAGTGGTGTAGGAAACAAAATATTAAAGGATCTTTCAGTCAATGATAACATTTAAGCAGTGTAGCTAAGGCTCGGTGCTGTTTAACTTTTTGTTTCTCATTTTCGTGGAAAACTGGGCCCAAATTATAACGTAGAAAATGTGCTGCTGCAATTTGAAACTCAAACTACCTAACCACAATAAATTAATTTTAATCATTGTTTGTTAATTTTCTTCTTAACTTAATTTTCCTTGGGCTCAGCGCATAATGCTGTTGCTCGCTAACATAAATTCATTATATAAAAAAACGTCACCGTTTCATTTTCGCAGTTCCCAGCGTAATTTCTAAGCAGTAAAACTTTTGAGATTGCTACTTTATGACCGGCTCTAAATTTTTCATTGAAGTTTGATACTTTAACCAAGTTTATTATTATATTAAGTCGGTCGACTGTATGATTTAACAAGTCGAAAATTTTAGCTACTGTTTTCTTTTTTCGGCGCAGAATTAACATATTTATGCCGTTCTGATCAATATTATAAATATTTATGGACATACATATATGTTCGTTATGCCGTTTATTGTATTTTTACTATTTAGGTCGAATGCAAATAGCATTGATAGGCCCACACATACACAAATTCAGATCAAAATTCAGGAATGCCGAATAATAGTGCTTTGACGTGAGGATTGATAATATTCGACAGGTATTCGATTGTAAAATTGCCAATGCAGTGAAAGCAAATGTTTTCATACAAAAAAACACATGCACATAGAAGTAATTGTAAAAACCATCACGTGATTAATTTCATGTACCTAGGTAATAAAAATAGAAATTGCAACAAATGTTTAGCTTATTTTAATCACACTAATATTATAAAGGCGAAAGTTTGTGAGTGTATGTGTGTGTGTGTGTATGTTTGTTACTTCTTCACGCGCAAACGGCTGGACCAATTCTGATAAAATTTGGTATGCAAGAAGCTGACACCCTGAATTAACACTAAACACAGGCTATATATATATTAGTATATATAATAGCTCGTGGCTAAATAATAACAGCCGCACAGGTCAATCTTCAAGGTTAAGCAACGCTTACCGAGGTTGGTCTGTGGATGGGTGACCATCTTAACATACCGAGACTCCTCCATGCCTCGGAAAGCATGTTAAGCCGTTGGTCCCGGCTGTCATTCCGCTCCACGTAAAATACTGGTATTCAGCTGAATCCGGTTTGACTGGAAGCCGACCCCAATATAATTGGGAAATAATTAAAGCTCAAACATACCGCTTGAAGAATAAGCAGCAATTATGAACAATGTTAAATTGCATACCTAATCAAATATCGCTTCTGACATCCGCAACTAACTAGCGTTTTACATGCACGTTAACTTACTAGCACGCATGCCTATAAAACATCACTTTCTTCAATATAACTTAAGTACAGTAAATTTTAATGAAGTTTATAAAATACAGGTATAAAATCTAAACGATGTTCCTATATTCGCAGTAAAAAGACCACAGTTTAATATTTATTAGGCTCTTTACTACGGCCATATAATAATATCTGTTTATGTTCCGGTAGTTATAGGTATACCATAAATTGCATCTCATATTAAAATAACATGGCCACTTGTGATGGCACAGGTAGGGATTTGCACAAGCCTGAATTCAGATTATTCGTACATTAATTTCAAGCGAAACAGCGCCACTTCTGGACATACGCCTATCGTAAGCGTCACCACATCGACCGTCAAGTGGATTTCCAAAATTATTACTAGGTCATCGATCCATCTTGTAAACATTATAGACTCAAAATTATTATTTACTTTATTTTTCCAGCGGTTTCGATCGCGTTAAAGTAGCCTATACAACGTGTAACAGAATAAACGCAATACCTCTAAGGGGTCATTGTACTCATCATTATGAACAAATCTCACTAAAAAGACCAAACCAGAAATCGCAAAAAAAAAATCAACTAGGTACTTACCCCATACATTTATGTGCACTAATTCGACAAAATGTACTGCAAAGTTGTTTTTTTTTCGCGATTTGTGGTCGATCCGTGAAAGCGTTACAAAAAACAAACTCACTCTCGCATTTATATTATTAATTTAGAATAGGAACCTCCGATAATGCACTTTGAAATACATAAATACGACTCGTAACGTAAACTCATACATTTCTATTAACACAATGGTGTCCACTCCCCACGCGGGCTAACGATACGTCTATCATACATTACTTCACTAATTATGAAACATGTTACAACAGAATTAACAAAATAGCACATTTTGTAAACGATATTAGGTAATACTCGTAAAGATAAGCCCTCAGAAAGCAAACACTCCCTATCTCATAAAATGTCCTACTTTACAACGCCAATTATCCTATTACGAATAATATATTCATTATTCACCCTCTGTATTAAATTGCATACGAATATACATTCAATATAGATAAAGAAATGACAGGTAAGTATATCGCTAAATGGTTATCAAACTTATTAAGTCATAACGAATTTGTTTCTCAGTGACACCCTTTTTTTTTTTTTTAAGTATGGGAAATCATCAAATGACTTCTTCCGTTCTGGGTGGAGTGGAAGGGCGTGTCAGACTCTTACTGACTAAAACCCATCCGTGTTCCTTCTAAAGCCCTATGCGTTCCAGGGCCGCGGTGACTCTTTCGAACAAATTCCGCAACAATTCGGTGACACGCTGCTGTTGGCATTTTAGTGGCTAAGTGCTGACGTGAATATAATGCTATAACTTGTTTTTGCGTTTTTATTGCTTTGTATAAGTTGCGGTATGATATGTACGGTATATTTGAAGTAGGTACTTGGTTTAACTTGACTTCTCAAGTTGCTATGCTTCATTAAACATACTGGCTGACGGTAATGCTGTCTATCCAGGAAATCAATGTATTTGTGATAGGGTTAAAGAATATCATATAATAGGCTAAAGAATATCAGCCGCACGAGTCGATCAAGGTAAAGCAACGCTTGCCAAGGTTGGTCTGTGGATGGCTGACCATCTTAACATAACGGGTTTCCTCCGTGCCTCGGAAAGCACGTAAAGCCGTTGATCCCGGCTGTAATTTTTAGATCTTTGGTAGTCGTTAAGGATTGTCAGAAGCCAGTAAATCTGACTCCAGTCTGGCCAAGAACTACCGTGTTACCCAGTGAATGGGTTGTGGAGGTCTGGTAGGCGCTCCACGTAAAATACTGGTATTCAGCTGAATCCGGTTTGACTGGAAACCGATTCCAATATAATTGGGAAAAGGCAAGCCAGATGATGATGGTTTATCATGAATTCCATTGAATGGAAATTTAATTTGAGATCAAAATTAAGATTATTGTTTGTGTAAGTACTTTAACTGAAATTAACAAATTATAATAAACTAAACTAACAACATCTTTAAGTATATCATCAAAAAATTCGTCCTCGACGCTGTCAGCTAAAAGAAAAAAAATCATTGCTTCCAAAATTTTCAGTAAATATAGACTTCTCGGCTCAAATAAGTCGCTGCTCTTCTCTGTCTACTGAGAAATAAACGTTTTTTCCTCATTTTTAAAGTTGCTCTTGTCACTCAGATCATGGGTAACCCCCATGAAAAGTTTGGCCGTACGACATATGTCAGGTAACATCGTCAGTTATCTGCTGTGTGCAGGTAGAGTTAACGTTTGGGGATGTCTGGAGTAAGGGCGAACACCCTAACTATTTTCTGCTTGAATGGGGTTCCTTTCAAGCGAAGAAATATGTTAGCAGTAAGGACATTTTAGAGATTCCAGGAAAATAATGCGCTTCGAGAATCATCGTCTGTGAAATACGAATGCGCGATGATGAGATCTTAGAAGTTAAAACTGTTTTGTATTATTTACCAAAAAAAAAGAGTGTGTGTACTTATGTACACGCGTTAGAAGTTATACTTCTTTGGCGTATGGAAAAAAAAAACATTCACAACTAAAAAAATATAAAAGTTTTAAAATATTTGTATTGTTTTCAGCTTCAATTTGTTGCGTTCGAACGATCGCCAATTAAGTCTATTACGCTAAATAACTGATACGTTTCATAGTTTTAAAACTGTTTGTTCATAAAATAGGGCAGATATCATGCAAAATTTTTTTTTTTGATTCGAATGTTTTGTTAGTAGTATTTGAAATTAATACCAACTTTCTATTCTGGATGGTGTGTACCTGAGAAGTTTATGGGTACCTACTTACAATGACATATAAGTTACGAGACTCCTTTTTTCAAAATAGTCAATACTAATAATTATTATAAACGGTAAAATTCTTTGTTCCGTTCTACTATAGATACAAATCCGATTAAGAAAACTCATTCATGAAGAGGCTGTTTTTTGTCTTCGAAAAATCATCATATTCCAATAAAATCTTCTAGGATAGAATAAAAGGAGCTGAGCCGCGGGAAAAATTAGTGTCTAATCAATTACTTTTATCAAAATATTTGTATCTTATATTTTGGCGCTTTATTTCGAAATTAAAACCACATTCTTCTTCGAAATTCAAACATAAAAGAAACAAAAGACAATAATAAAATACTAGAATATACAACTTGAACATAGTTATCGATTTTCATGCCACCTAGAACTAACTTCACTATGTAGAATTCAGGTCATCAGTAATGCTAACGCGCATCGTAAAAATTCACTCTCATCAGTTTTTTCCATCGCGCCAAAAGAAGTATAACTTCAAAAATAACAACTTTTGCAATTCGAGATAAATTTTATTACGAGAGAAAACTGCTTGCTTACGCTCAAAAGGGTCTTAACTAGGAAACATAAAAATTACCAAATGCATACATTTTAAATCAATATTACCGTTTGATTGACACTGCAAAACACACTTTCTCTATGATCTATTTACATAAATCTATGACACGTCACTCAACAAATATTTTTGAAGCATACAAAAACCCGCCGCGGGATATAGCCGTCATCACGTCACACCGAGTCACTTTACACCTTAATGGATTTCGTTCAGTCGCCAAAAGACACTTTCCGCATCACTTAACTCTACTTCCGACGTAATTGATATCATTTCACCTAAAAATCAAGAGGTGTCATTGTATGTCATTTGAGACTCGGTATCAATGTGCTAGATTATCTTTTTAGGAAACCTCATAGGTGTTATGTATGAAGCTCAATTGTATTAAGAGTATTGGGTTACGCTAGGTAAACTGTCACACTTGCGTTTTAATTTTTGGGGCGTTGAATATATATATGTATTTATTATTAGTTTCACATATTGCTTAGTTAATTTATAAACTAAGCCCCACAAAACCATATTTTGGCTGTGGGGTCGGTGCGTTTGGTTTTATGAGCAACAAGTAGTTTTAAGAATCGAATTTGAAGAACTTCTAATTTATTCAGGTTAGTTCTGCCACAGTCATGTTAGTTCCTATGGCACCTCTATCCAGAGTGCTGTCAGAGCTTTGGGGTACCTGGCAGGGTCGCGGGATAGTTCAAAAGAGATACCGCAGCCCGAGAACGCGAATTATAGGAACATGGATGGGTCGTCAGTAAGAGTCTGACACTTCCTCCCGCTCTCCCCAGAATGGGAGGAGTTATTTGTTTACTCCCATCCTTAAAAAAGAGAGCTTCAGGGATCGGAACTACAGGGCCTGCGGACGGCGAGCGTTGGGTGGCTCGCTGTCCGATCATCACCAGACCCGGGTCGATGGCGCGTTGTGTTTCACGCGCGCCTCAAAGAGCCTGCCTGCCAGGGTTGCGGAATTTGTTCGAAAGAGTCACCGCGGAACAAAGGGCTTTAGCAGGAACACGGATGGGTTTTAGTCAGTAAGAGTCTGACACGCCCTTCCGCTCCACCCAGAGCGGAAGAGGTCATTTGATGATTTCCCATCATTAAAAAAAAAAGGGATCGGAACTATACAGGCTGTTATTGCAAAGGTCTATAATAGAATCAAAAATAGCTCTTCCATAATGCCCAGGTAATTTGAAGTTGGTTTCTGACGAAAACAAGCAAATACAGACATGAGGCCACAGGAGTAGCACAGCCTTTCTATACTAACTTGAAAAACGATTTATATAACAAACTAGCTTTTGCCCGCGACTATGTACCCGTATCCCGTTTTTTCCCGTTCCCGTAAGAATTTCGGGAAATCTTCTCTTAGTGCTCAGTACAGTCCCCAAGGAACCTTCATGCCAAATTTCTTCTACGACCAGCAGTTTCGGCTGTGCGTTGTCTGTCAGTCACTCAATAACTCAGTAACGGAAGAATTTAGTGTTTCCCAAACCACTTTTTACATTCATTCTCGTATATTAAACAACTGAATGTTGTCCGTTTGCAAATCCTAAACCAAATGAAAACTATCATTCACAAGTAAAATACAGAGAAGTACATCAAACGCGAGGATAAATTGCCTTTTTTCTACACACGTAGATTTAGGCTAGTGTTTTTGTGCTTGCCTAGGTATTTCGCTCAAAGTCATTTATCTTATACACCCGCGACATATAGGGGCTCGGATAGCCGTACGTACGCCTACGAATTATGTGGGCACTGAAAAATTGCTATTCGTAACTCATTTGATGAAGTCTAGACCTTTAGCAGACCAAATAGTGAAGTAGTTGTGTGGTTCTAGAAATGTAATTTAGGTATCATTCATTGGAGCTATTTAGATTTAAGCTATTTAGAAAGGCGATTAAGGTACTGACCAGAGAATGGGCAGCAGTATTATCTGTGCATTGCAACAACTACACTGCGATCGCCAACCCGCCTGCCAAGCGAGGTGATTATGGCAAACCGCCCTTTGGGGAAGCCCTATGTCCAGCAGTGGACGTCTTTCGGCTGATATGATGATGATTATGATTTGGGTATTCGGGTCAATCATCAAAGTCAGGAAGTATTTAAAAAAAAAAAATCTCTGCCGATTGTGTACATAATACATAGGAGGTGAACTTTAGGTTTGGCAGAATTTTGTGAAAGGTCCGTCGCCAATGGCGCCTTAAGTGACCTTTAGTAGCACTTTGTTGTTCGATAAATATAGATGTTTCCTGCGTCATCTCTCTCGTGTCTTGTAGATCGATCCAAACGTAATGACGTCTGTGAAGTTTGCAGCACAGTCCCATCCTTCCCGTTATCGCATACATTTGCTCATCATCATCACCATATCAGCTGAAAGACGTCACCAGGTCCACCTTGTAGGAGGCCTTCCAACGCTGCGTCTTCCAGTACGCGGTCGCCACTCCAGAACTTTTCGGCCCAATCAACCATCTGTTCTGCGAGCAATGTACCCTGCCCACTGCCACTTCTAAAAATATAAATTTGCTACTGCGCAGCAACTTGCAGCGTATACCGATATTGTTGTTCCGCCTTTAGATTTGATTCTACCTATGTCCCCACAGTAGCCGTGCAATTTTCCAAGATTAAAAGTGTATACCTTTCTTTCATTAAATATTTTTAGAATCATAAAGACCTTCAGACATGACCTTTAACAAACATGAGATAGATACGTATGTTTATAAAAATAATTTTCAAACACTTTATTATAACTTTCTATTAATGTTTTTAATAATAAAGCTCTGTTCAAAAGAACACCATTAGAACACTTTATTTACTGTTGAATATTGTTGCAGCAAATCTAATAACAGCCATGAATGTTACTACGAAATCGAGCACAGAGGCAGTGCCACTCATAGTTGTCAATAACATACATCTAGCCTCCAAGTACTTTAGCTGGAGTATCACTGAAACTATTGAGCCTATAATTATACAGCTTTCAGGGACATTGCGTTAGTAGAATGTCTGAAATTGGCTTTATTAGTTAGATCGTTTTCATTCTAACTAACCGGTTTGATTGGATCGTAAATGCGTGTATCAATTTTGAGGTTGAGCGTGGATTTTCAGAATTTTCAAATTGCTGTTGGCCTTTATTTGCTATGAACTTGTGGTACGAGTACATTATGGAACATTCTTTTAATATTTTTTCCTATTTTAATTATTAGTTGAAGTTAAAGTAATAATAATACTTATTTTAGAGGTTGGGACCATTCGATCGATTACTCTACCCTACAAAACTAAAATAATAACAAATAAACTAAAGTTACAACAAACTGAAATATAGCTCCAAATTTCTTCTAATTCGTCAGCTGTTAGCTGGTAATGTGCCCAAGGGACTGGTGGCATTGCCACACAATATCAAAGAAATTTCGCAATGCTTGGTTGACACTTCCCTTGACCCAAGAGTTGGCTTTTACTTTGGCCAGATGCTAAGCATTGCCATTCGACGTGGCAATGCCGCCAGTCTCTTGTTTATAGTAAGTTTATCTGTTGGAGTTTTTGGTTACAAAATGTGTACTGTACGTAGTAAATGTTCAGCTCGCTCTTTGTCCTACTTTCTATTATCTATCTACAGACCATCTACTGGATGTATGTTTGTTACTCATTCACGTCAGAACGCCCGGACGGATCTTGATGAAATTTGGCGCAGCGGTAGATTAGAGTCTGGAATAACATATAGAATAAAAAAAAACCATTCATCCTGGGAGTATATTCCCTTGGGATAATTTTCGACATAAATGCGGGCGGAGCCGCGGGTGATAGCTAGTACTGTATAAAAATGGTATTTCAGGTATGAATTGATACTTGCATCATTTAAGAATAGGACTTAATACTGGAATTAACGAACAGTGAATGCGCAACGGGAATTATTTGGTTATGGCTTGATATCATTCACATTCATAAGTATAATGACTTAGAAATTATAATTACACCTCTTCACAATTTCGTCCTATAAAAGGAGCTAAAACGAAAATGATCCCAGCACAAATAACCCAAATTGTAAGCGCTCTATTAAGAATTCTACAACATCTTTAGAACCGTAACTAAATTACTAAAGTATCCCCGTAGACACAAAGTAGAAATTTCAAAGGAAAATTGCCTAGAAAATTTCTTAGTCAAAATTCAGACTTTGCATTCTTATTGTAGCTAATGTACTTAGTTTAATAAGCGTGCAATGTAATGATAATGTTAGCTTTCTAATTACTTTAGATTGTTTTGTGTTAAAAAGCCGAAATGACGGGATGAAAACAGTTAATGGGATAGACTTTTTATTTATGTTACACTGCCGTTCAAAAATAGCTGGCATTTTGTAAGGCTGTCATTAAAAACAAAGGTCACATAAATGAGTCTAAAATTAAAAAGAAATATCGTTCGAATTTCCTTAAACATACGAACAATAATGCATTTTTTTAAGAGAAATCAAAAGTCATTTATTCAAATTATGCTGAATGCCAGCACTTTTTGAACGTCAAAGTTCTACATAAAGACAGTCTCCCAAAACGTCCGCCCGTCACCACTTCCTAGTGTTATAGCAGGGAAGAAGAAGTGGCGCAACAAACTTCCCAGCAACACTTCTGTCTGTTTTAAAAACTTGAAATTATACACTAGTATGCAAAGTATTTTACAATACATGACACAGAAAAATAAAATATTGAAACTGTAAATCAAATTAAATGAAATAGTTTATACTTTTTCAAAATACCTTTTCTACGTGGCTAAACTCTTCACGGTAGTGACCTATTATTTTACATACCAAATATACGACTTTTTCCATACTTAACATATAACTGTTTTAAGTTAAGACAAGACAGACAAGATACAATGATTTGAACTATGTAGAAGCTACAAGTAATAACGCATATTTTGTTTATATGTTTAATCAATTAATGGTCTTTAGAAAGTAAAAGGAGATATTTATAAGGTATTTCTAACTTGATCTAAGCTTGGCAGCTGACATATAAACATTATTAAGTGTGTTACATCTGGTTAGTTTTATTCGGTTAGTCCCCATGTGCACCAGTCCCTCTATGCTCGACTCGAAAAATACCTACTTAAAAGTTTCACTACGTACGCAATTCTTCGTTTCTACGTAAACAATGGACGGTAAAGTTGGAAACAAAAGTGTTTGAATTCAAGTTAATAAAATTATAGCGCTATTCGTATATGCGACACCGTTTGTAAGTGAAAATTTATTTTTTCTCGTTCTGACAATCAAAAAAGTCAAAGTGACACATAAGGACAAACGAATTTCAGGGAAAGTTAAGAAATGTTTATGAATAGAGCTGTAAGTCAATACAGCACCCACAAGATTTAACGAAGTCTGTAAACTTCTTTACAAATCCTATCTTATTAATAAGTATTACATTTAAACGCGAAAGTTACGATCTTTGAATGTTTGTTACGTTTTCATGCTTCAACGGCTGGATGGATCGAAAGATTATTATTAATTTATGTTTTAAACTAGGACATAGACAATGCTTAGCACTCACGTGAAGCTAGTCCACTCAACTAATAAGAATCATTAAAACAATTGAGCATTTACGAAGATTATAAAACAAGACGTTGACACTATTTCATTTTATTATTGCTGTAAACTACACTTGCATAATTGAATGTAAAAGTGATGACAATCTTTAATTACTGTTGCGGCGCATGACGCAATGTTTTATAATATTTCACAGTTATAAAGAATAGCTGCATGTAATACCACCGTAACTGATTGATATTGTTCGAGTCATTATAGTCAAAGAACGCGTAAACGTTAACGTAAACGCGTAACACTATGTAATTGTTTGAAACAGGTAGGTATTGACACAATAATGGAGACGTACGGAAGCTGGTTGAGGACACAATATACATATATTCCAAGGTTGCGGAATTTGTTCGAAGGAGTCACCGCGGCCCTGAAACGCAAAGGACAACTGAAGGAACACGAGTGGGTTCCAGTCAGTAAGAGTCTGACACTCCCTCCCACTCCGCCCAAAGCGGGAGGAGTCATTTGATGACTCATCCTTAAAAAAAAAATTGTAGGCCTAAAACATTTGATATTTGTATCTACTTTTTTAGGCATCTGCGACATTGGCCTACAGATCACAAGTGTGCCACTGTTTTTTTTGTTTTGTTTTCTAAGGATAGGAAATCATCAAATGACTTCTTCCGCTTTGGGTGGAGCGGAAGGGCGTGTCAGACTCTTACTGACTAAAACCCATCCGTGTTCCTTCTAAAGCCCCACGGTTACTTTTTCGAATATATTCCGCAACCCTGGCAGGCACTGGCCCCAGCGGGCCCCGTCTACTATGCTGACATCTCTGTGAGGCGTGCGTGGAACACACCGCACCATCGGCCCAGGCCGATGGTGCGTTGTTGAATTTGATATTTGTATCTTCTTTTTTAGACATCTACAGCGTTGGCCTTTTTTTTAAGAATGGGAAATCATCAAATGACTTCTTCCGCTCTGGATGGAGTGGAAGGGCGTGTCAGACTCTTACTGACTAAAACCCATCCGTGTTCCTTCTAAAGCCCTTTGCGTTCCAGGGCCACGGTGACTTTTTCGAATAAATTCCGCAACTCTGGCAGGCACTGGCCACAGAGGGCCCCGTCTACTATGCTGACATCTCTGTGAGGCGTGCGTGGAACACAACGCACCATCGGCCCGGGCCTGGTTGTGACCGGACAGCGAGCCAACCAACGCTCGCCGTCCGCAGGTTCGCGCCTACGGTGGCCCTGTGACGTCCCGACGCCCGGGGCGTCTTTTGTTAGGGTGGTTGGGGCGTAGGCCTTGTCTCCCCAAGAGTGCTACTATTGAGCTTGAGTTTCTATGTTCGATTTTCGAGTCAAGAGAGTGTTATTGGGTTTTTCCATCTGGATTTTCTCTGTAGCTGCTCAGAATCTAGATTTTTGCACGACGTATGCCAACAGGCTCGCCCACCCTCCAAGTCAACAGTTCCACCCTCCAAGTCCTTCCAGATACTCTTCGGAAAGTACTTGGAGAATGGAACTATTTGTTATGTTCTTAGTTATTTTTATTGTTTGAACAAAATTATGATAAATAAAAAATACTTGGTAATCTTACTGATCAATGCTCGTTATTCGCCTTTACTCTGCAGAGTATCAATTACCTATACCTAAGTTTATGTCGTGATGAGCCATTCACGTCTTTCGTTAAACACGGGTCGATGCAATAAACGATCAAGATGGATTAGGATATAATCTCCGAGCTTAGCAAATGGATTGGTTAACGCATTCCGGTAACTACTTGTAATGCGCACAGTTATAGTGTACTATTTCTCTGTGAATATAATTCTTTGGAAGCGTAAATAGACTTGCTTTTCTATATTCTTGCATCTATTGATGGTTTCAAATATTACATATTTATTTTTAAGGTAGTGTTTTGTTTGCAATCCTTGTTTTGAAATTAAAAATGCTTTTGAAGCATTAAGCCTGAAATACACGATAACAACAACAACATACAACGATCACGTTTGCTACTTTTTTTTTGTGAGTGGCGTCTCGCAGTTCAACCTATAGGTTGTCGACTGCTTAACCGGGCTTGCCTCCAGCCAGGGCTTATAAAAAACTTACAAACTAAGCGACTACACGTTAAGGGCACCCCCTGTGGGGTACGGGCCTCGGCTTAGGGCGTCGCTGGGGGGAGGACAGCTAGGGACGGGCTGGATCGAACTAGTCACGTTTGTTATGTTAAAATGTTAAGCTATGCTAATTTGAAGCAACTATAAAATTCACATGCAAGTTATATTTTACTGTCTCCATTTATTATAGAACATATCTCAGAAGGTATAAGAAGCTGGTACCTACCGTAAAATTAGGAGGTATTGAAAGTTTAACCTTAAAAGTATTTGCTATTATTAAAAAGTGTCCGCTATGTAAAAAAGATATATGTAAATTACTCCACAGATTAGATATTTTTGGATAAAGTTCCATTTAGCATGGAATGATAAAATTAAAAAGTACCATAATGCCTAGCCAATTTTTTGATCAGTTTAACTAACGCCCGTTCATTTTTGAACATGACACTTAAATTGGAATTTGAAATCTAGGTACACTTTTTATAGCCAGTCGACTACAATGTTATATGGCCTGGATAATTTAACCCTTTCATGTGAACTTCGACATGAATGGGTGACTTTTAAAACATTCCTCCATACATTAAGCCGGTCAATTCTTTGTGAACAATTCTGTTGTCCTTTTAATGGGCGTTTACTATTATGGCATACAGGTGGAGTCCAAATAGCCACACCTTTTATTTATTATACGCACACATAAATTATTCAAAACCGTAACGATATTATGCGATGCGAAGCACGATAGAAACTAATTTGAATTAATTTGAAGCGTCCCGTTTTTTTGAAAGGAAGTATAAAAAGTTTTTATGTGAAAATTGTGTGAGACAAGTTTGTCCATATATTTTGTCTCATTGTGTAACTGTTTATGAAACACGCAAACACAGAACAGATGCTTCCTTCGCGCCTTTGATTTATAATTTATAAAGAATTATGAATATATTTATAAAGATTTCTTTTGATAGAACGAAAGAAGTGGGCAATTACTAGAACATGTTATAAATCATAAGAATTGTGGAATACACGTTAACAATAAAATATGTTTTCCTTTCCTGGCTTAATTTATTTTAGTGCTACGGATATAGAAATATGTCACTGTGTTATTTCTTCATTCATTTTGGAATTCAATTCACAGTTTAGAATAATACAATATTTAGGTTTGTTATAGTTTAAAAATAAGACTCAATCAATTGCACTCACTAATTTTGGTTCATCTATTAAAGTTGAACAATATCACAATAATTCTAAATCTCACACGTTCAAAAACAATCAAACCTAATTCTTCATTAACGCATGAAACCATTCACCCAAAGCTGTCGCCTCAGCCTTAAAACGAAACACCTACATACATAGAAATACACAGATACACAGCAATTAGCCAGTATGTATCTTAAGGCAATTGGCAAGGCACTCGGTTACGGTACTTATCTAAAAGATAACGATTATTGGCCGACATTAGCTACCGTTGTTACTCTGTTCCCCTTGAATACTAGGTGATGTTGTGCTGAATACTAAGTGCTCTGGTATTTTCTCTTTGAGCTTGTGAACTTTATATAGCGGAGTGTAAGAGGGTCCTAAAATGTTACAGAAATGTTAAGTTTTATTACCAGACTTCTTGGGGGAGTAGAAAGTGAGAATTCAAAATAATTTTAGGGCATTTTGTAAGATGTACGTATAAAGGAAAAGACGTAAGTAAGTTCGCTTGGTGTTATTATTATGGCGATAAAGTAAATTAAGGGAAGGTTGACGGAAACGAAACTTATTCGGGTAGACTGATGAAGTTTCAAAGACCTGCATAAATACATTTTAGTAATATAAGAATGGTATGCGACAGATAAATTTGCAATAAAGTTCATTTCCCTTTCCTTCATTTCTCTTCGTATCCTGACAATAAATTATGAATCGTTTTTCATTGCTAGAAAAAGGAAAGGATCACGATAGATATCGATTCAGGACAGGTTTATGTCATTATTTCTGTTTTCGGAATTTAGTACGTCGAAAAATGTAGGTGTCAGTGACCGTTATTGCAAATTTATCTGGTGTAGACCATAGCTTCTGTCACCTGCTAAGATATAGTATATTTCTGTACCAAAATTCATGCATGTTTTTCAGTAGCGATTAAGGCTTGAAAAGTAAGAAACAAACAGACAGATGGACAGAATTTAAAATATTTATTTATTTCGGATACATCTACAGTATTAGCAAAACTAGATATACGGTAAAAGTAATACCTACTAAAACGACTGTAAAAAGTTTAGGGTCACTAGAAGACAATGTGGCAGGTTGACATCTGGAACACCCCTTAACTAACCCTTTTCAATTCAAATAAATAAAAAGTGAATTCTGTACCAACGCGAATTCGTCACAACTCTGGAAACTGACCTAAAATAAAACTACTAAACTAAATCAGTAAACAGACACAAATCTACATGCCAGTACCTACTTAAACAAAAACCATATACAGAAAATATAGCCATTAAAATTTAAATTCGATTACCATAAACTTATTAACATTATACAATGTCACTGCCTCCGTATTACAAGTAAGTGTCGCCTGTCCATTGTAAGTGATTGAATCACACTTTAGCTTAACTGTCATAGGTACAACTGATAACATAACGAAATAGCCTGTCGTACAGTCATGTCTCATTAACAAAGAATGAGAAGCTATGTTTTATGGAACTACGAATTAAGTTGAAGATAAAAGTAATGATGCACATGCAGCTTTTATGTTTGGAAAGAAACTTGAGTATGTAAAAGCTAATACTTTCGCACGAGATCGTGATAGATTTAAAATGCTTATTAGAACACTAAAAAAAATGAGATCAAAAGAGACAGACTTTAAAGCGATTGTTTCAGATACTTGAGAATACAATTAACAGAATGAAATTAAATTGATAGGATAAAGCTTCAATAGAACTGAAGCCTTACAAGAAACAATAGTTCAAAGACCTCGCATTAAAAATCTATCACAAGATGAACAATAAAACAGTCCTCGATAAAGGCAATATCCCTCACCAACACTAATTTCCATCGTATGAGACTCAGAAGGAATTCTAATAAGCATGAGCATGCCATGATCGATTCTGCTTGGATCTCGTCTCATTACCTGCAACTGTTTCATCGGCCTATGCGACATGTAAAACTACGATAACCTTGCTATCTAAATTTCTTTACTTATCACAGATTAAGGTTCAAAATCGAGTTGCATCTTAGCTATTAAAAAAATGTCTTCGGAGACGAATAATTTATGAGTATTATAACCAAACACAGCAATAGATACAGTAACAGTCATTTGTTTTCTGAGTCCACCTCGCTTGTTAAACAAAATTTTGACATGCTCCAGAGTGTGGGCGTCTTTCAAGTGTGGGCTTAGACCCACGTGTTTATAATTCTTTTGTTCCGCTTTCTAGTATGTTCGTCAATGAGATGGAGGGTTTGTATGCAAAAATCTATTCGTTTCTGGACGGCAATTGGGATTCAGTTTGTCTGTTGTGACATGTTCATTCTGTATGTTGTTTTCTGTTCTGACGAAGGCATTTTAAGTCTAGCTCCATCTATTGCTGTTTCATAATAGTTGAGATAAGCGAATAAGCATATTTTCCTGAGATGTAAAGCACGTTTTAGATACCTAAATGCAACCCAAATCTACGAAATTTGGGAAAAACACAGAAAGATAAAAAATCTTGTTTGAAATGATTTCAAATGCACTTCAATAATTCAGTTGCTTAAATATTTTTTTTTAATTCCTTTTTAATACTTTGATTTTCGATCATCCATGACTTGATTATGATCAGTGATCGGATAATCGGGCGCTAATATACCTAAACTTTTATTCCCACAAAAGTATAATACGGGCATGCTTTTCAGAATCCCGGATCCCGGAATCGTTCGAAATCCTAAGATTGCTAAAATTTACCCGCCCGCATACAAAATTTAGTTATAACTCGTTGTGAACTCTCATTGTATTTTTTTTTAATTTAAAAATTCGTTTCTAATGGAACTTTTAATTTACAATTAAAGTTTTTATGAGAACTTAGTAACAGGCCAACAACAGCCTTGACTACCTAGGGAATTGAAACAATTTTAATTTTATGTGTAGCTCCATTTATCGTTCAATCCCGGGAACCCGGGATTACTTATTTATTCAGAAAGGAATGTCCATATTATTTTTTCATGGGAAGAAGTTTAGGTATATATGCGCCCGATTATCCGATCACTGATTATGATACACGAACTCTACTATGTGAACCTATTCATTTATCAATCATCTATTACCTACGTGAGATTTGTATGCAAACCAATTGCTTCTGTTGATTTTCAACGTCCGGAATCAGGTGCAGGGAACGATTGTTGATCTTACGAATTCAGTGGATACAATACCCAATAGGAACTCGTACAATACCGTTTACAGTATTTAAATTGAATTCAAATAACGACTTTTTTCAAAGATTCAATTCGAATGCCTGCATAAAAAGCTAGTACGGACGAAATGAGTCACCAGTGATTTGAAAAGGAATAAGATACGACTGCCAATTTATTTTTACCGTGTATTTATAGAAGAATGAGTATTATTCTTTTTATAGAAAGGTCTAAAATCGATTGGGGAAGTAAGTTCTAAACGTAAATCTTTTGGGTTTCTTCTATTGAGGGTCGGGCGACCTTTTTCTTAGTGATCGGTATCGGACGCACTCATCGATGGTTCATCGCAACAGCATCGATGCTTGAACATCGATATGCTAATGTACTGATGCATTCCATACCTTTGTGTACTTACGTCGACGAGGTGGGCGAAACTCCATTGATATACATTCAATGTCATTGTTAATATTATAGGGTGGACCCGATTTTAAAAGGCAATTTATTCTGTCTCTCGATGGGACATTAGATAATGCTTAGTCACATCGATTTATTATTATTTTTTCGTCGGCATTGTTGGACCATTCGTAGTCGAATTTGTATATGATCTCCTGACCTTTGATGCGGGTTTCTAAAAAAATATCTAGGCATAAAATTGAATAATGTTGACGAAGTAAATTCAATAGCCAAAGTAATTTGAATAAAAATATACAAAGCTACAAAACGAGTTTTAGAATGAAATCAATAAATTCTAATCAAAAGGTCATAATATTGTAGCGTTAATTTAAAGCCGGGCTATTAAATTTCAAAAACCCTTTGGAACCCTTTGCTGTGGACTCGAACCACAATAATCTTGAATGCCCATAAAATTGGTATTTACCTAAATTAAACGTTGGTCGTAATTGATACAAATGGTTGTTTCTAGTTAAATGTAATTGAAGCAGACAGGAGCAAGTGCAACAAACCTTGGACACGCTTTGAACTAATGTTTTTTGAGAGAGTTCAATTAGAATTTTATTGGATTAATCTTTTGTCAGAATTATACAATTGCTACTATAATTTTGTTTCGAGGTATTTGTTATGTTTCGGTGCTCTCTTTACTGAAATTTGTTTATATGAATGCGTAGATGTTCCATTTGTCTGTGCATTTACCAAGATGAGAACATTATTTGAAACAAAAATAAAGAAAATAATTTCTACAAAAATTTACCAAGCCACATGTATTTAACCTTTGAATATTTTCACGTAATTAATTATACATTATTCGTAATTTATAAATACCGATAAAATCTTAATAACCAAAATTAATTTCTAGTCAGAACATAAATTGATGCATTGGCTCATAAAATTTTTAATTAACGCGATATATTAATTAACGCGAATTACACGCGTAAACATAAAAAAATATGTATTACATTCGTCGATCACAGCCTTTATGGCTTTTCAATTGATGTTTGTTATGCGCAGATAAAAATCGTATAAAGTGCTATAATAACAAAATTTAAAAGCAAACGTCATTGTTTTGTACCGTCAAAAACGTTATAAATTTTATTAAATTGACCATCAGTTCTATCTTTGATCGATATTGAATTTTTACTTTCGAGATCCCCGCTGCGTAATGATGCTTAAATATTGCCTAGAGTTGCACTCGACTGTAACTTTTGTCACATTAAATAACTATTAAGTAGTTAATGTGTGCTTTTCCTTGTAATAAAATATCCATAGGGGTTAATTTACTGTACGATTTTAAGATGCCATTTCAATTCTAGAACGTAGGATGTATGGACTACGTCGCGTAATTGAAACCAAATCTTTATTTTCTAAGCAGATGTGGTGGGATGTATCGTCATCGATTCCATCGCTGAAGGTAAACAGTTCTAAGTGATATGAACACGAGCGAGTAAGTGCAGCATGAGTCTGCATACTAATGGAAGGGAAACGGGGTTTAAAGATTGCATTATGTGGTTAAAATATTGATAGGGTGCTTCGAACGTTCGGTTGTGTTATCGCTACCAGCGTGGTACCATACACGTATTTAAATAAATTTACTAAAGCTGCTAGCGCATATTATTATACTGTTTGTAGATCTTTCTATCCACCTGTTTCAGTACCTAATGTATCATTTTCTTTCAAATTTTCTAGAATCGAATTTGTAGAGAACTTGCGTTAAATAAACATATTATTTAACTGTTTTTGTTGTGTGTTTTAGAACTTCACTTTGCAACCCACTTGCAATAAACTTTCGGTCCCCCAAAACTTTGTAATTGATAACAGCACCAAAATTTTGTCGGTTAATTCATTAATATTCATGTAATACCATCCTATGCAAACTCTTCCGGTCCTTTCGCAGGCCACTGAATATTCGCAACACAATCCATCTAACTTTTTATCATATTAATGTCAAACAAAATTGTGAACAAATATTATCATTCCTGTGTCACAGATATCCCCATTCACAGTTCTGTGATCATATTAGTTGTCCTTTTCTGGACATGTTGTTGATTTACTGTTTCCAGTTAGAAACTTTCCTAATAAATAAACCTTATTCGCTCCGATGTCAAACTCTCTGGTTCACAAGTATCTCTGGCTGGACGGTTGGTTTTTGTGTCGGTGCTACATAAATTTGTCCCTTGTTCCGCATACATATACTAGGACCTTTATGAGTAGGGTTAGTCCTAGCGGAGAGTAAATTCAACGATTTATCTCTTTTGATCGCAGTTTAATTTAGTTTGTTAGTGAACAGAGTGGCCGCGTTTGTTCACGACTGTTTTTTTTGGATATGTGGTATTAGTAGCGTGTGTGAGTTGGGCCTATTTAATGGGTCACAAATTAGGATGATCCACTTGAAGTTACTGAAATTAATTTTATAATTGACATAGGTTTTTCTTTAGCACTTTTCTAGCAATCACTAAAATATATAATGATTAGACAAAGAAAGACACTGACTGTTTCTAATCTTGAAAATATGTTATAAAGAAAACTTATTAATTCATTTCTTGTTTAACTTGCGACCCTGAAGAAGTTTCAACATTTCACAATACCGATTCCAATCTAAAATCACATCACAATTTCTCTCACAGACGGCAATATCGCTCACATACAACAAACATATTTACGTTGTTCAAAATGGCTTCCGCAATATTCTGGACAGTTATTCTTTTTTAGAGTCACAAATGTTTTGTGCACCAACGGTGCCAATAACTTTGACCCCAATTGTAACTCCCAGTGTCCACAACTTCGTCTGAAAATGCATTAAAACGGTCATTTTATTACATTAATTTGCAATTTCATTGATATTGCCAACATTCTGATATAGAGTCTTTGATACATTCGGATTCGACAGTCGAAAACCTGAAAATACTGCTTTAGTTTCGCTGTCTCTGTTGCAATTTGGCCTATGTGTTGGATACAGTCCAATTTAAGAGCACTTGTGATAAATTATAATGGAAGCTAATGGTCGTTATTTTTCTGGGCGTTGCGGCAAAGCACATAAAATGGCGAAATAATAAAAAATATTTGACAGACACAGCTCATGTTGATGCAGTTACTGAAATAAATGACGCGTTTAATAGGTAAGTGGGGCAAGCTTTGGCGTATGATTTTAATTAAATGTCACCCATATTTTTTAATAGATGGACCACGTTTAACGTAGCTTCAATGATGGACACATAAATTGCTTCAAAATTTTCGTTCAAAAATGTTTTTTCGAAAATGGAAACATATTTTTCCTTTGGAAAACAATATAAATATCAATCACTACCTACACACATAATTACTATCTCTTTTTTAATACAAAAAACACAATCACAGTCTTATCTTTGGTTTTTCGAAAAATAATTTGTTTTTAAATATTATGTACCTATTTTAATGCAAATTACTAATCTGTAAATGTACCAAGATAATCTTTAAATAAATATAATTTTCGTCGACCGACTTATGTCATATTTTATCTGAAATTACGTTTAAAAGGTTTTACCCTAAAACAGGCATTAAGAAAGTTGCATCAATTTATTTCTAAACACATACATAACAACTTAAAACGAAGCGACGTGCTTCTAAATCCACTTTTGTATCGCTCGAAGGTGTCGCACGTTAAGGAATCGTTCAGATACGACGGTTTTCATTTAAACCTCAAGAATAAATTACGTCATTATCTTTCAAAAAAAGCTTCACTTTTCTTCTGGATTAGGTTTGGTAGGTACTATTCGAATAATATATAGGTACCATGAAAAAAATCTTTAAATAATATATTAAATTACATAAAATAGGTACCCCTTAAATGATTCTAGTAGGTAAAAATAATTATAATTTCATATCACTAAAGTAAAAAATTATTAAAACAATTTGAAGTTTAAAAGTGATCCCCAATTTTCAACAGTAGTTTGTGTTTTCATAAAACCTTACGTAATAATGTATTAAAAATTTCCTTTAAACAGATTCAAATGTAGGTACATATTATTTATTTAGAAAGAGATTTTCGATTGCTATTTGTATCATAGCGAAAATTTTGCACATTTGGGATTATTCACAAATTTATTTTTATTCATTAATTTATAACTTCATGCACTATAGTATAATGGCGGACTTAATGCCCTAAGCATTTTCTACTTGTCAACCGAACCAAGGGTGGCAAAGAGATAATACATATGTTTGGTGACAAATCAATATACCTTGTACCTACCTACCAATCTGTTATTGAAAAACCGTTAAAGAACATTAATTTCAATTGAAAAATGGTTCCCCTTTTACTCAGATTACCACCGGCTGTTACTGTTGTTATTTCAATTCGCACAAAAACATGTTTGAGGAGAAAATTTGAAAACTTCTGGACGAATAACCGCCTCATACGGTCGCACCCTAACACGGAAAGCCGCGAGCGTTTTCGGAAATCTTGCAAGTCGAAAGTTTGTATCTCGGAGTTTCGTGCGACGCTACTTTATTCAGTTAGTTAGGCTGGTATGTGTTCGTACATGAACAAGTTGCGAGTACTCTCGAAATGGGTATTCAAGTTGCAAACTGACGGTTAGGTGTTTTTAAAACAATGCGTGCTTTCAAACATTTAATGTTGAAGAAGCAATAATTAATTTCGGAAATATGTTGAGAATATTTTGGTGTTTTGTTCAGGAGCAGAGAGATGCCTCATATTTTCTCTGGGGATTAAATTAATATTCTGACCTGTATTTTAGCCGAGTGTCGTTTTACAATGTACGAGTGCAATTTTTTAAATTAGATAAAAAAATTGAAAGCAGATATTTATTATCCGTTTTGTAACCTATATAGTTAAAACAAAATAAAAGCCTTCAAACCGAATCAACCAAACGACATTCCTTCCCACGCTTAGTAGCGTAGATTAGCACTTGGTACTAATACAGAATTTAATGAAAATCATAAGTTTGTATCAAGGAAAGTTTAGCTTTGCGCTCAGAAGTTGTGTCTCTACGGCCGAGCTCAACTTAGACTATAATTTGCTGACGAGCCACTTGCAAACTCCGCTCACCCCTATTTTAACGTCATTCTCCTTTTTAATTCACTCTTAGTTATAAAGGGTTTTTTTCTCGTTTCTTTTTTATAAGGAACTTTGTATTGGTATTACTTTTCATCAGCCAGACTTCTTCATTAGGTGTTAACTTTTCTGGGTGTGATGAGCAAGTCATTGGAGCAAATATTTTTTTGGTTTGCATTTGATTTTTTTATTTTTTTTTTATAAAAACTTTGCCCCGCACTAGGAATTCCTTCTGTATCGTGGGTGCGTTTACAAACATACTAACTCACATACACAAACAGCCAGACCCAAACAACTATCGGTAGGTCATAAGTACAAATATTTGTTCCGTGCGGGAATCGAACCCGCGGCACACAGCGCAGCAGCCAATCACTCAACCACTGCGCCATCCGTGTCGTCATATATTGAATTAAATTGGAACTGTTAAACGATTAAATTAAAGTTCTCGCTCAAAGTGCAATATGATTTTTATTTCATTTTATTTACTTAACTAACAATTTTATTTAAATTTGTCTAATTTAATCGCAAGTCTAATTAATCATCTATTCGCTAATGCAATTTATTTTAACGAAACATTTATGGCTCAGGTGTAAATTTATAAACCTTTGTCAAACAGTATTATTGAAAACACAGATCCATTTAAAACTGTTTGCAACCACAATAATGAGTGTTATTGCGTGTCATCATTTATATTTTTTAAGATTTGCAATAAGCCTCGCGAGCGAATGAATCGCACGCGCCCAGCCGTAGGCACGATCCTCAAACAGTCAATTGTTTGCAAATTTTATTTGCACTGCACTGATAACGGTGTTACAGAGATCAAAATAAGCGCTTTTTATACCAAATAATATTTGCAAAACATTGATACATTTACTCATGAAACAAACAAAAATGTTACTCGTATTTACTCATACTTACCATTGTTTTTCTCAATATCCTTCGCCTATAAAAATAGTCGTCTGGCCTCAAACTTTTGGGTTACATAAAGACATATCAGTCAGCCTTAATACAATATAAAGCCGTAAACATTTGTCTAAACAAAAGTATTATAAGGAGCAAACTACGCAGCACTATTATAAGGAGCAAATCGAAGAAAAGTTCCCTAACACAAATAATTGATTCGGTGCCCCGTTGTCAAGGAAGTCTCAGTTCTATTTAAGTTTCCTAAAAGGAAATGAAAGGAAATAAGAACCCGCGCCTTCATAGCCTTTATCGAAACTTATCGGAATATTTCTTAGAAGAAAACGGTAGTAGAGTATTTTATTAAAACGACTACAAGATAAAAATCTTCAGTTTCTTTTTTTGATTTATTTGAAGGTTCTGTTTTCTTTGTGCGGATCTTTAGTGGGTGTGATTAAATATTAATAGCGGTAAGTTAGTGACCGTGACATTTAGGCTCACGAGTTTCAGAACTGTTCTATTTACTTTTCAGTTTAGTTGGCCGGAGCTATTAAATTATGCTTAGGTTTCTAACATATTTAAATAAAAGTTTTTCATCCTGGCCAGTGTTTTAACCGTCTTTAAGAAAGAGGGGGTAATCAATTCGGATGTTTATATATATATATATATATATATATATATATCTATTTATGTATGTTCGGGTGATGGATTTGCAAAATTCTTCCAAAATGGTCCCATTTAACTTTCGTAAAAGATCTGATTAAGAACTTCGGAGATACACACAAGTTATGGAGGGTAGCACTAAAAAGTTAAAAATAAGAACTGTCTAGCTATCACGGCTCATGAGATATATAATAGGGTATATATAATAGGGTCCCGTTTTACACTTTGGGTACGAAACTCTAAAAATGAAATTAAATGTTTACATAGACTCAAACCTTAATAATCAAATTAGCACTTGAAAGTTTCCTGAACACACATACTTCAGGAAAACCAATTAGGTAACGAAGGATAAAATCAATATTCCATTGCAGGGAATGTAGGTAGTTATTATTAGTACATAGACGTACGTTCTTGCCTTATGAGCCTTAACCTTATCAAAGAGAGGAAGCCCTTGGGAGAGGATTCTGTTTTAATCCTACCAACACCCAACTAAAACAAAACCAAAACACTCTACTACACAAATAATTGATATTTTGTCAAATATTATGCTTTATTTCAAATACCAACATCCCTTTTTTTACAATCGGAAATCATCAAATGACTCCTTCCGCTCTGGGCGGAGTGGAAGTGAGTGTCAGATTTCCGCAAAACCCATCCATGTTCCTCCAAATGCCCTTTGCGTTCCAGGGCCGCGGTGACTCTTTCGAACAAAAAAAATCCGCAACCCTGGCAGGCTCTGACCCTAGCGGGCCCCGTCTACTATGCTGACTACTCATTGACATTGAACAAAACGTGCCATCGACCCGGGCCTGGTTCTGATCGGACGGCGAGCCACCCAACGTTCGCCATCCGCAGGCCCGCGCCTACTGTCGCCGGGAAACGACCAGCAACTACCGACGCCCGGGGCGTCTTCTGCCAGTCGATTCTGTAAACATGTCGAAATGAAGACAGAATGACAGCTTACTTCGTGATCACTTCACCCAAGCCTTCACTTGGACATGTTACAGAATCGCACTGCTGTTGCGGCGGCTGGGGTATGAGGTTTGTCTCTCTCTCACGCGAACCAATACCCTGTATTCCAAAAAATAATTGATAGGTTCCAAAATAATATACCCGCTACACCAGCCCGCTCAAACCAAAACAAAAGCGGTTTTGTTTTTACAAAACTTTCGTTTCACTAAAATACACATAGATATTACCAATTTTCGCCCAGTGAGGGTGTGAGCTATTATTCTGTCATACACACGCACGGTGTCTTGCACAGAAGTGCTAATATGAAGTGTGTAGGGTACCCCGTGCGACAGGGTTTAGGGTACAATTGCAATGTCACAATGAGCTTATCAACGATTAGGGGAAAGTGGGGAAATCATTCCATTGTCAAAATCGTGACGCGTTGAAATTGGAGTCTTTTGTTTTGTAATACGATAATATTTGCAGTTTTGGCTAGTTTGGGAGAGGGTGAAGTGTTTTTGTTGGACATCTGCTAGTTATCATATCATTCGTAAATATGAGTACCAACGGTTACGTACCCAGCACACAGCTGACCATTGGGCTAAAGGAAACTTAATGAAAAACATCACACAACTCGTCATCGTTTTATAACACAACTCGACTGTGTTCGACATTCAGTAAAGGATAAGTAGTTAAACTTTCTTTTGAATGCTTTATAAGTACCATAGTCACTCAAAATAATTGATTTGTTATCATCATTAATGCTTATTTGAAAATCCACACATTCTAATATTAAACAAGACAATATTATATGTTTCTCAGATTATTTTAAATTCAAATATACACCTACGTAAAGGTACTATTTAACCAATCTACGGACCCTTAAAACTAGAACATTTCCCGTAAACGACAACATAAAGGGCAACAGAAGACATAATTGCAGTAAGCCCCTAATTAATTAATCACCATTGTCTGAGGCGACTGCCGGCGACGACATAATTGATATTTGAAAGGACCTCGGACAGTTTCTCGGTGACATTAGTAGAGGAACCCCACCATTATCAGTTTCGGCTTTCAGTTTGGCCGAATGTGGTTTAGGCTTTATAGATTTTGGACGAATGTAACTGAGTACCTAACTAATTATAAAAATAATATTTTATATATATTAGCATATTCTAAGCCTAACTAATACATGCGAAAATGAGTTGGTTTGTATGTTACGCTTTCACACCTAAATCGCTGAACTGAATCTGATAAATTTTGGTACAGAAATAGATGGGACACTGGAAAGGGTTAGGCTACTTTGCGAAATTTAATTTTGAGCGCAAGCGAGACCGCGGACTAAAGCTAGTCACTTAATTTATGCAAACATACTACAAACTAAAAGTGCTTTCAAAGTCGAAATAACATCATAAACATTATGGTTGACTCTACAACGAATATTTTAAATGATTGTTATTTTACTGCTTGTACTAAAATTGTAGCTAGACATTAATTTTCATACCAAGTACCAAGCAGTACCAAGGTATTTTATAAAATCATTTTTGCAAAAGATCTCAATAAGTAGGTAAAACAAGTCGGCCTTCGGCCTATAATCGATTTTGGTCGCTCTCTAGACGGTAATTTGAGTGACGCCATCCAGCCGTAAGGTTCTCGAAAAAATGTATTAAAGCTGACCTGACACTCCGTTTTCCTTTTAAGGGGAAATTTAATTTTATAGAATTGATACTTAGGTATGCTGTATAATGTATTTGAGAAGCGAGATTATCATTGATCATAAATATCACTTTTACTTCAAAAGTTGTATTGGCTATTTTCATTATCCACACACTTGAATTAGGTGTACGTGTGTCATCAGGCAAAGAAAATAATTAAAAAACAATTTTCATGCTTCTGACTCGAAAGCATTTTAAATAATTATTAAAAAAGCATACCTACTGCAATAACATTAAATTAACAATCCATAATGAAAAATAATTTTTTAACATTCAATCAGACCACAGTCCAAAAAATACATTAATAGCAGTCCAATAATTACAGAAAATAGCTTTCGCAGGACGGAACTCAAACATCCATTTTGGCTGATTCGTCCGTGTTTGCCCAGACAAGTCTTGATTTATTAATTAGTACCATCGGCAATTTCACCCTTTGTCTACGCGTTTGACGATCGGCTAGCCATGGGGAGACCAGACTGATTTTAATTGATGCTTTTATTACTATGTTATTGGTTACCATGGCATGGTTACCATTGATGGGTTGTTTTGATTGCCAAGTAATTGTTTTGGTAGTATCGATCAAAGTATGAGAGGTACTCAACTTTATGTGTATCTACTTAAAATGCGAACAAGGAAGACGTTCTTACGTCTTTCTATTTTTCAAAAGTAAATTTTGGTCAAAATGTGAATGTGGATTGAATTATTGAACGATGGATGGATTGCGAGAAAGATTAAGTGTTTCGAAAGGAAATAGCTACTGAGGTGACAAATAACAGAGACAAATGGAAACTAAAAGACTTCAAATAAATTGAGATGAGGGCAAAAATTTGGTGTTTTAAAATCTAACTTCTAATAAATCCTATCAACTTAACATTTACATACAGTATATTTTTCGTGTAAAATGAAGGACTCTTCATGTTTTATAGTCTAAGCAACATTTATTTGCGTAGTCAGAAGCTTAAATCGACCAAAACTTTTATGTTGTAGTGTCAGACGGTCATAAAAACTTTTATTTTATGTCTAGTCGAAAATGTCAGTGCCTTTCACATACTTGTTAGTATTTAGTATACTTATAAGTACATGAACAGTTGCCAAAGACCCATTTTTACTGTCCTAGAAGAAGGTTCAATATCTTCTCTTTCTGAACATACTATCATATCTTCTTTCTATGTTCAACGTTCAATCAGCTTATTTAATTTATTAATACGGTCATAAAAAAATGTGTAATTGGTACAGTCATTTTAAGTCATTATTATTTATTTGGCTATTGCCTTATTCTTGGATGACGCCGGTCTATTCTATCAACGTCTCACCTCACTTAAGTAGAGTGAGCATGAAGTGAACTGTCATTCCATCTTGTTTGTATCGATTGACAGCTCACTTCTTGTTCACTTCACCTGAGTTTACATGGTGTGTTGTTCACAGATTCGCACTATTGGTCATAAAACTCCAAGGGCTAGGTATATATCTAAGTGACAGTTCTACAGTTCCAACCTTGTCAGTTGTTGTCAAAAGTAGTAAAAATTAACAAAACATATGATCGTTCATAGAGCTATTTTTTCTTGATACTATTGTGTCCTGTACTTGTCCTTTGCAACAGAAATCCACCCAACACAACCGAAATAGGGTGCAATCCTGCCAACCTACTAGAAAATTCACGTTCACGCACATACATTGTGTGTAGATAACAATTGTACATAGATATAGGTGTCTAGCCTATCAGTAAATAATCACCCTCAGGTCGCGCTAATTGAGTCCACGAGCCATAGACTAAAGTGGGATGAGTAACTGATATAGTTTAGGAGTTTCTGCGTAGAACGGATTTGTGTCGGCATTATATTTTTTCAATAAACATTCTAATTGAAACGCTATTACTCGAAGTGATAAACTTTTTTTTGTGTTTAGGAAATCATCAAATGTCTCCTCATGTTCTGGGCAGAGTGGAAGGTAGTGTCAGACTCTTACTGACTAAAATTCACCCGTATGGCCTTCAAATGCCCTTTGAGTTCCAGGGTCGCGGTAACTCTTTTGAATAACCCTGGCAGAGCACTCTCAGAACGATGAACCTAAAGTTGGTTAAATGGAGGGGCTGAGGGTGACCAAAGATGGAGGATTTGTGTGAGGAATGGTATGAAAGATAAGGGATTGATAGTGTGATGGTTGACAGGACGAAAAGGAAAAGAAAATCGTGTAGTGCTGACGTGGGGTCGGCAGAACATGGACAGAAAGAACAGAAAAGGCAGGAAGATGATGATGAATATCGCTCTATGTACCTCTCATTTATAATCATAAATATTTTTTTCTGAACTACTTTTATATTTTTTGTATCTAATAATTTCATATTTATTTTTTCTCCATTACAGGTATACCGTGTGGGCGTGGGATTCACTTCAAAGAATATGTCGTCCATTCATACTTTTCCTTATAAGTGATTTTATTTTTAACATCTTTACTCTCAAAACGGTGCAGGAAAAGATCGTAATGAAAACGGTATTTCCAAGAATAAAAAAATTGAGTAAATGTGACATCTACCAAGCTGCAATGATGAATGAATAAAAAATCATGAACATTATAACATGGTTTTAACTCTTACGAGTATTTATATAAAGACAAATTTTTCCATGATATTAAACACGATCAACTTCCCAAAAATGAGTTTAACAGCTATTAGTTTCATCATTATTGTGGAATATTGATACTGTCAGCTGTCAGCTCTTGAAAATGATTCAGGTGTGCTTGTTGTTTACTCTAAAATGGATTATAATTAAATATAACTTTCCTTTGTTTCAGGTATCCACAAAACGCAGCTTAACTTAGTTCTACCACAGTTGACACATACATATCATAGAGTTGCTCCACCACATTTCACGAACTCACATTCCCGACGCATCCATTTACAATCTATGCCGTACTCATCACATCATTGGTGGCTTTAGTGGACTGTATACGTAATGGATTAGCCATTTGTCTGATTAGCAACATCAATAAATAACAAACCAACATACAGGAGGGTCAAACCAAATCATTGATTCATTAAACTTTAGGGGTAGACAACAAATAGTATGCCGTTTGTACTGCAGGCTCTGGGTACACTAATTAACCTGAGTAAATATTTGAAAGCGCAATTGTCGTGTTGTACAAATGTTGGTGAAGTTATAAGCCAACATTGTATCAACGGGGATAATGTTGCGCGTTGGTTGTGGTGATAATAATGTGTCTGATGAAATGTTCAAGTTTTTATCACTGAAATTTAATAAAACACAATTTTAATCAATACCTTTTTTTATAATAACCAAAAATACCTATTTTAACGGTTGCAGTAAGTTGTACTCAAAATATATCTACAAAGGATAATGCTGCTCATCCACTTTTCGTTATCTCTTTGTCGCGTTTCAAGAACGTGAAGAAAAAGCTAGATTAAGTATTAAGTAAAAAAGCTTTTTTTTAAGGATGGGAAATCATCAAATGACTTCTGGCGCTCTGGGTGGAGCAGAAGGGCGTGTCAGACTCTTACTGACTACAATCCATCCGTGTTCCTTCTAAAGCCCTGTGCGTTCCAGGGCCGCGGGGACTCTTTCCAACAAATTCCGCAACCCTGGCAGGCTCTGGCCCTAGCGGGCGACCCTATGCTGACATCTCCTTAAGGCGCGCGTGGAACACGCCATCGACCCGGGCCTGGTTGTGATCGGACAACGAGCCACCAAACGCTCGCCATCCGCAGGCCCGCGCCTATGGTGGCCGGGGATCACCCTGCGACTCCCGACGCCCGGGGCGTCTTCTCCTGTAGCAGCGGTTGGGGCGAAGGCCTTGTCTCTCCCTCACGCGGCCCGCCTCCTCCTTTGCTAGCATTACTGCTTCGTAGAAGGAGGTGACCGCTTCCCAAGCTTCCTCGCTCCGGACCTTGGATTTAACGAGAGGTCGCCGCCGCCGATCGCCTCGATAGCGCAGACCTCCACCGTAGGTAGAAGAGCTTACTGATTTAGCTTCCACGCAATTATTCTTTAGCATTAAAAAATAAGAAGCCAGAATTACAATTTAAGATTTACCTAATCTTCATGGCACGACTTGAGCGCGTCTTTATTTAAATTCTTTATGACAGTGCTAATGTACAATCACTTAAGTATTTATATAGTCCTTAAGACAGACACGGAATAAGTAACTAAGTTTCACGTGTTTACGGATAAGGCTACAACACTTCTCAATCTTGAAGGTCAAGGTAAACATTTATATGAAAATGTAACCAAATAAAAATGTAACCAAAAGGCTTTCCAAGTTACGCGGGTAGACTTCGAGTGTAACCCAAAAACATTTCAACTTAATCAAAATTTCAAACCCCTTTTGTAAGTTGACGGTGCTTAATTAGGCCAACAAGAAAACGTTCTAAAGACGAAATTAAAGTTCAAAGGAGAGGCATGTGTTCTTGTTGAGCAACAAATGTGAACTGACAAAATGTTAACTCAGCATGAATTATGAGCTCCACTCCCAACTACCCTAGGGAAATTAAAGTGTCTTGCTGTAACTTTAAGACGAGCAGGTACAGAAAGCGCTTCCGTGGATACTAGAATAATAAATTTAATTCCTTCCCTTTTTGAGATTGGCTCCACTCAATTGTTTCTTTCGATATTCGCGTTCTCGATATTGAAAGTTGAGATGGTAATAATAACAGCTTTTTCAATCTTCAGGCCAATAAAGTTTTGCTTCGGGCGGGTTGTCTTTACTTGTTTTAATATCGAGGAAATAGCTCATACTGTTATTAATAAATAGCTAGCTAGATTAACAACAGTATGAACCCAAAGCCAATAGTTAGATAATGATCATCAAAATTACTAACATGAGCTTCGACTTCATGTTAAAGTAACTCCCAGAATCCAGATCCCACGAATTCTAGAACAAGTAAAAAATAAAAGAGTAGCAGAGACTACAATAAACCCTGGCTTATAACTTATTTATCTTGTAAGCAGAATATACACAAACAACTTCAACTTTAGGAAATGGTAACTTCCAGTGATTAAACAAGAAGTCAAGAAACTAAATTGTGCACAGCACAGCTTCAAGAAAGGCTTAACAAACAGCAACGACAAACACAGAAAGACATTATTAAATGCTAATACAAAATGCACTCTCTTTAGAACAGTTGAAATAATTGAAGCGGTTCTTTTCAAGTTTATTTTTAAAGCGGACCCACCGAGGGGTGCAAGTAGATGCACCAGCATTGTTCTGCAAAATAACCTCGTCTTGAAAAGCAGTGACCATAAAAATTCAGAGCGGAGACTCGAAATCGGGTCAAATGTAGACCAAGAGTAAATTTAGTAAAACAAATGGCAAGAAATAAAAAGAATTAAATACCTAGTTGGAGGATGTCCAAAGTGATTCAGATAAGGTGAGTTGAAGTTTGACCACTGAAGGAAAACAAACGAAAATAGAGAAAAGTGGAGCGTTTATTTACTTGCCAGATGCTTATCGTGGTGATATATTTTTGACGGAGATTTGGTATCTGAAAAATACTAGCGAATAACTTCGGCTTCGTATGGGTTACGAATTTATTGAAAAATCCGAAAACATTTTATCCATTAAATGTTGGAAATGGGGATGGAATCCGGTCAGTTGTTTTTGGTTTATTTGGTCCTGACTGACTGTCAATCCTTTGAGACTGAAAGAAAGAAAGAAAGAAAGAAAATTGTGTTTATTGGCATTGTAATAGAAACATAAAATTAAACAAAATAAATAAATAATGAAAACCAACAATGCCAAAGGGCCTCAGCTCAGCATAATGCTAGATGGCAACACAAGATATACCTGACGCTGATTTTCAGCTGCAGCCCACGAGTGCCATACCTACGCTCGAAAACATGACACACATAAATTATACATGAACTAAAATATTTTGTACAAAAAGTAACTAAAATAAAATAAAATGTTGCGACTCTTAATTTTAAAACAAACAGATAAATAAAAAATTATGTGCTCAAAAATAAATAGAAATAACAGATATTATTGTAAAAATTAAAATAAATGTTAAATTATAAATCGAAAATTGTATAATTTTTAAGAATATTGTTTAAAATTTATAAAACAAAAATTAAAAAAACATGACAATAATAAAAAGTAAAAATGACAAGATATATAAAAATTACTATATAAAATTACTAAATAACAAATGCATAAGGTTGGACTGGGGTTTGTTCTACGTAACGTATGGTGATGGACATATTTTAGATCATCCTTTATTATTTGTTGGCACTAATGTGGAATTTCACGATATCCTGCCAGCTCTTATTAAGCCTCCCGCGTGGATTCACTCCGGGTGTCGTTAGCCCAAAGAATACGTTTTCGACGTGCTCTCTAAACCGAACTAACTCAGGCAATCCTGCAGTTCTTGCAATGTCACGTATACTAAAGCTTTCACATTTGTACTAGTCATCTAAATAGGTCAGGCAGTATATTTACTCCCAGTACCATGTAAAAAGTTACAAAAAAAAAGAGTTTGAAAAATGACCGAAAATTGAAAACAAACCCAACATTTTGTTTTGGCTGTTCTGTATCTGACGTGAAGATAAATTAATTTTTGAAACAAAGGCTTAAGAATATCAAGTCAATCAAGCAAAGAGAGGGTCAAAATCTTTTCTTAAATTAGATCTCGAATATCGTAAACAGTATTCTGAAACTTCGTTCTTGTTGTTCCGAAGATTTTGTGTCGCAAATACGCTTGTGTTCCGAAAATAGTTTAACTAAAAGGTACTAGGAACACGGAACACAACCTGCATATGTGTTTGCTCGGCTACCTCATGGATTAGTCCAGGGGCTCATCAGCCGAACAAATAGGGCGTGTCTAGATCCGGAGTCAGCACATATGTACCGACACTCCAGGGAAATAAATTGTTCGCGCCCCGCCTGATTGCAGCCTTACAAGATTTTTTCGTGAACTCTATTCAAACATTGGCTATGAAAAAACTAGCGTGTTTGTAACACTAGTAAATATTTTAGAAGCAATTTTATATGACCAATTTCGAGATATTAAAAATGTTGTGTTTGATCGTTGTAATATTGGAGATTAGGGAATCAACATGTTCAACGCGAAAGCTTTTTTAAGGACAACAACAATATTAAATTATCTTCAAACGATGAAATATTCAGTGTATATTTCGAAGTCGAAATCATTCGTCAAAGGAAAATATCCTACAGGAAAATGGTGCGAAAATTTTGAAATAGCCAAAATGGCAACTATAGCTGAATCTATTTCCGAGTATTGCAAAAAACACACTGACCCAAATGCCCATGTTTCTTATCTCATTATAGTGTCTGATGCAGAAATGGAGTGAGTCAGTCGGCTGTGCAAGAAATAACTTCCTATTATACGTGTCCAACTGTCCGGCACACGGTAGAGCGTTTAAGTTGCGGACGAACAGCGTTCTGAGCTGAGCTTTGTTATTTATATGCTCACGTGATCATTTTAAACAAGTTAAAGTAACGTAACAAATATAACAACCTTAATGGGAGTTCTATATTTGAGCCCAAACGGTTGAAACCTTTTTTTTTTTTTCACATTGGATTGGATTGGATTTTTCGGGATAAAATAAACAACCGAATAAATGCTGGCTGATGAGCGAGCAGCTAATCGGCTGTTTACGTGACCAGAAAGCTGGGCTTTTCTTCGGCCAAAGAATCAGCATTGCCATTCAACGCGTCAATGCTGCCTGTATTCTGGGCACTTTTCTCATTGCCAGCGATGTGGATGATTTTTTATACCCAATGATTCCGTTTCATTTATTCTTGTTTGTATTTGTACATAATTTAGTGAATTTATTAGTCCAGTCGTTTAGTAATAGTTACTTTAGGTTACCTGTATGTAATAAATTTAATGTAAAATGTAAGTTTACATTCAAGAACATTGATACTCGTAGTCGATCAGATTAACACACTACGTGTATTTGCCTTGCTGGACTGACAAAGAATGTCAGTTGTGAGTTTTGGGGTTTGATTTTACGGATAAGTTAAGTTAATCGTCAATTGGCTTATTATATTATTTAGGTTCCTTCAGTAACATGACCAGAAGCGCATAGCCTTGGCCATTCTGAATTTTATCAGATCCCCAAAGTATATATATTTTATATTGAATAATCTCTTCTGTTCTATGACGTGTACCACAACCGAAACGTCCAGTGATCGGAACTCTAATCTGTGTACACGTCTATTTTCATTACGGACTGCCCGCTTTTTGTGGGACCCAAAGCGCTCTGCAAGCTCAATTTGTATTTAAATGTCTAATTCTATCTATAAAAAGTTTCCTATCCAAAAAGGATGTTGCGAAAAAACATGAGTGTTTCCATCCATAAAATGGCTCTATAAAATTACCATTTTCATAAATGAAAATTACCATTATACAAAAAAAAATCTTTACAAATACAAAATCTTTATTTCTTTAACAAATTTCTTCTTATAATTAGTTGCTGGAGTCTCCTTTTAAGCATGTCAATATGCCTGTGTCAGGAGGCTCCGCTCTTCCTTAACGTATTAACAGCATACCTAGCAAGAAACATGTAGACATAAGTTTTGTATTTAATTTATTAAGTAGGTAAGTAAATATTTTTTATTTTTTTTATTTATTATACTTGAAGAAGTTGTGTGAATTTACAAATTAATTGGAGTGTGAGTGTGTAAATATGATTAAGTGACGAGTATATTAGCCTAAGGTGTGCTGTAAGGTTCCCTAGCCCCACGAAGTTGGGGTCGGTTACAGTACCATTAGGGGTGTGTAAGTGCATGTGTGTTTGAGTGTGGTTGTGGTTGTGTGTGTGTGTGTGTGTGTGTGTGTGTGTGTGTGAGGGTGTCATCAGTGTGTGTTTGTGTAATCAATGTATGTTTATTCCACGTATAACAATAGTGTTTCGGTTTCTTCATAACTTAGGGTTTTTATCCACTTTATCAGTACAGATTTGCACTCATGAGAGGGTTTGGAAAAAATCTGTAATATTTTATTAATTTTATTGTAGAGATAAGCTGATCGTTTTTTGAATTGGATACTAGCAAAAGTAGTTTTTGTAATAGGAACATTTGTGACTATGTTTTTCCTACGTTTAGTTTCTATGCAAGGATCATAGGTTAGTGTTTTATGTATTTTTAATATGGTGTATACAACATATAATTTTCGAACTGACAGTAGATTGGACACCTGATATAGACTCACAGTAGGGAAACGTTGCTTTTTGAAGTACATAACTTTTATAAGAGCTCTTTGAGCCCTTTCTACATCTAAAAACCGCGTTTTGAGAGCCCCTCCCCATATGGGAATACAATATAAAATTATGGATTGCACTAAAGCAATATAAATTTCATTTAGGAGGTTTTTTTCAGAGTTGGGGGTATTGGACGCAGTTTTTGGGACAACATGGCGCAGCGATTTAAACATCCATATAAACTTCCTTATCCTGGAGGTAATCTGCTCGACTTGGGGGTACCATGATAGTCTCTGATCTAATATAACTCCTAGGTATTTAAAAGAAGACACTTTTTCTATTATTGAGCAATCACATTGATTTCTGGCTGTACTATCATTTTCATTACATACGTGTATTTTTAATCTGAAATCTTGACTGGGTTGTGTACTATTATTGATAGTAAAGCAAATGTAATTTGTTTTTGATGTGTTTAACGTGAGGAGGTTATACTTTAGCCATTTAGCAACCCTAGACATACCATATTCAGCGTCTGTTTTAATAGAATCCCAAGAAGACCCAGAGAAAACGATGGCAGTATCGTCTGCATATGAAAAAATTTTGGCATTTTTGATCTTCATATTACAGAGGTCGTTAATGTAGATTAGGAAGAGGGTAGGCCCCAAGACACTCCCTTGTGGTACACCACATGTTATGCCAATATCATCGCCAATGTACTGTTCCAGTTTAACCTTTTGTTTTCTATCAGACAGATAGTCTTTAAATATAGAGAGCTGTGTTCCTCTGATTCCAATTTTTTCAAGTTTCTTCGCAAGGATGGGGAGAGAGACGGTGTCAAAAGCTTTTTTTAAATCTATGAAAACTGATAGACATTTCTTGCCAACATCAAGCTGTTCTACAACAAGAGTACTAAGAGATGTTACTGCATCCTCAGTTGATATACCCTGTCTGAACCCAAATTGTGATGGAGATATTATGTTGAAAGAAGTTAAGTAATTTTGTAGTCTATTATTTAGTAGTTTTTCTATTATTTTAGATATTACGGGAAGAACTGAAATAGGTCTGTAATTGTTAACGTCGTCTCTATCCCCACCCTTGAAAACAGGAGTAATAATTGATTGCTTTAATAAAGAAGGGAAGGTGCCCGTTCTAAAACAAAGATTAGCTAGATAAGTAATAACTGGAGTAACGTCATGTCTAACAAATTTAATGAACCTAGTTGAAATATTGTCCCACCCAGGGGCGCTGTCAGATTTCAAATTTACTATAATGTTATTGACCTCATCAAAGTCGGCGTCATACAGGGCAAAAGACTGAGGTTGTATTGGAAGCTCATTAATGTAATAATTTTGATCATCCACACTCATATTTGATTGAATGACTTCAGCTAGCTCTTTACCTATATTAGCGAAGAAGTTATTAACAAAATTAGCAGACTCAACAGGAGACGGTTTTAAATAGGTCAATTCCGTGTTTAATTTCTTAGATTTAGTAGTATAAGTTATTGCTTTGATATTTTTCCATAGCAATTTGTTATTTTTAGTTGATTTAGCAAGTATTTCTCTTTCATATTTTCTTTTTATTTTTTTTATTAGGTTGTTACAATGATTTCTATATCGTGTGTACGTAATTTTTTTAGTTTCGTTAAAGGGATCGTTACGAGACTCTTTTTGTAGCTTGTTTCGATTTCTAATACATCTGAGAATGCCAGTGGTGATCCAGGGTTTGATTATACGTTTGTTACTTGGAATTTTTATAGTCATGGTATTGTTTTTATAGAATCAATTATTCTTTGAGTAAGGCAGTCAGTTAGTATGTTAGGGTCACTACACAAAAGTAGATCTGTTAGCTTTTTTTCCTGTAAATATGTTAGAGCCTTTTCAAAATCTGTGGTCGTATTGATTTTGAGTGCATTTTGATGAACTTTTATTTTACTTAATGAAAGAAGTGTTGTGAAGTGGTCAGTTATGGAAGTGTGCAAGATTGCAATAAATGCTGTGATTTTACTTCTTTTTATTTTGAGCATAAAATGGTCAAGGCAGTTTTGGCCTCTGGTAGGTAGTGAATGTCCAGAAAAGATGCTGTAGGCGGTGAGCATGTTTAAATAATCCGCCCTATTTTTATACTCATAGGAGTTGTCTGTAGGTTTAGGTATTATGTTGATATTTATGTCGCCCGTAATAATAATGTTTTTATTTTGCGATCTCAGGGTGGATAAGTAAGCGTCTAGAGAGTCAATGAAATTTTCAGCTTTTTTGAATGATGGTGAGCGATAGATGCATATAATTATGTTATTTAACACTTCAACTTGAAGGCAGGAGGCCTGGACTAGTTTTATCTCTTTGACATTCGATTTTAGGCTATTTTTTATATAAACGACTACTCCGTCGTTTTGGTTAAGTTGACATGTAGTTACAAATGAGCGATATTTATCTAGATTAGGTATAGGTTTATGGGCGTTAAGCCGACATTCTGTTAATACAATTACATCAGTTTCAAAGCTAAAACTAGTTAAATTTACTAAGAAATCATCAAAATTGTGGTATATACTTCTAATATTCTGAGCTATAACAGTAAAGTCATTTTTATTTGCCTTATAAAGCTTAGAAAATTCCGTACAGTCACATGCTATTGTTTTTGCTATATTTAAGTTGTCTATTTCTTGTATATTTTGAATGAAGTCACCCATTTATCAAAGTTATAGGAACTAATTTTATTAAATGATGGTGCTTATTTTGTTTAAGCTGAGTAGTATTTTGTTTTATCAATTTATGAAGTGCTGTTAATTTTAATTTATTGCATAAACTTGTTATGTTTACATTAATTATAGTACTATGTGGATAATGATAATATATAAAATGTGAATGTTTAATTTTGTGTTGTTTGGTATATTGTGTGTTATAGATATGTGTGTGTATGTATATTGTTTGAATTTTGTGGTTGTATTGGAACGAGTATGAAGTGTACCATGGTTTTTGAGTTACAGTTGAGATAGGATTAATTTTACTTACTAAGAAACTTAAAGAGAATATTATTTTACAATAATATAGACAATTTAATATTATGGTATAAGGAGACATTATACAGACTATAACCAAAGAGTTCAAAAAAGTATTATTTTGTGATATAGTTAAAGGACCATAATCAGGGTCTAGTCAATTTTCCGCCATTATTAATTGCTGTATTTGGTACCATTATTCATATAATCTGTTGCTTGAGAACTACTTTCACGAAAATGTTTGAAATGCAGTTGCATCTGGCATAAAATTTTAATCTACTCAAAGTGCCGAGCGCCGAGCACGGATCCAATATTCAAATTAAAGAAACACAACTACAGACAACTCGTCGGCAACATTAATATGATTTAGTTTCATTTTTGCCGAATAGTCCTCGCGAAGTTTCGCCACGGCCTCTCCCACGCGGGCCTAAAAACTTCGTTCAAAGTTATTACTCAGGTAAATACAGTTAGGGAAAAATTGCGAGGCCACCCGACTTTTTCCTACCGCGCCTTTTGTATAACTTCCAAACTCGGCCGCTTATCAATTTCCGTAAATGAAAGGATTTCTGTGTTCGTGTCCAAAGAAACGTACCAGTAATGAAGTTAATACATTTATCAGATTTCAAAGTTACTGCGCACCAATATTTTGTTGTGCTAACGTGAGAACAGCAATATAATAATGTTAAAATAATGTCATTATTGACATGCTAAGCCGCAAAGTTGCGTGCGCCACGAAAAATAATATTAACAAAAACTAGTAAATTAATGGTTTCATGGAAATTTTAATGTAAACGTATGTGTTTAGTCACGTAACGAAAGAATTCCAACAGGCTTAGTACATTACATTCCACAATTAAAGCACGGCAAGTGGTATTTTCGAGTCAGCATTACTGTTAGCTTTTAAAACCGAGTGAGGAAAATTTTATAAAGCATTCCAGGAAACCTAGCATCTTTATGTTGTACCTTAAAGAGTGGAAGCTGCACTCAAGCCGTCTGGAAAGCGGATTCTATAAATAATTTCACATATGTATTAAGATTCTTCACTTCAATGTACAGGCTGCTTCAATAATGCAAGCTTGGGCCGTAAAACGTACCGAGCCGCGTAGTACGACGGGAGTCCGCTAAATGGCCCACGGTAGAATTTAGTGTTAAAACGTGCTTCAATATGGCAACGATGTGATAAAAAGGCACCGCAGTATTGCAATGTATAAAATCGCACTGACGCTTTCGGAAATCTGTAGCGATTATATGGCGTGAAATCGTTATTGATGATGAAAAAAAACTCTTTGATGAAACGAGTTGAAATAGAGAGCTTTTAAATGAAACGGATTCAGAATTTATTTCATGTTTATTTATTTATTTATTTAACAGTTTATGTACACACATTTAACAACTAAATAAGAAGAAAGGAACAGAAAAATAGGTACAAAGGTGATGCTTATTTCTAAAGAAATCTCTTCCAGCATACCTGCGAAAGGAGAGTCGAATAAAAGATATGTAGACATCGTGTGTAAAAGTTATGTTAACATAAAAAGACAAAAAAACTTTAAATATAACATTCTATAATAAATATGACTAAAATTAATATCATACTAATACATACTACTTAAATAATACTATAAGAATAATAATAATATATACTTTAAATATGCAACTATGATGGTACCGAAAGGTAGTGTTCTTTCACTCTTCTTTTAAAATCTGGAAGAGTTTTGCATTCCCTAATGTCAGGCGGCAGTTCATTCCACAACCGTACCGCGTGCACAGTAAATGAATAGGAATAAAAATCGGTAGAGTGGGGAGGGGATTTAAGGAGATTTCTAAGATGCGACCTGCAAGGCGCATCAGAAGGACGGGAATAGGAGAAGCGTTCACGCAAATAGGAAGGCGTTTTAGGGTTGTGAAGGATGTTAAATAGCAAACACAATATCCGATAGTTCCTGCGAAGTCGGATAGGGAGCCACTTGAGTACCTTGCGAAATCCTGAAACATGATCGTATTTTTTGAGGTTGAAAACAAAACGAATACAAATATTTTGCAAACGCTCAAGTTTATTTAAAAGCTCCTCGGTGGCATCCAAATAACAGGCACCAGCGTAGTCTATGGTGGGCTGAATGAGAGTTTGGGCAAGGGAGATTTTAGTGTTCAAGGGCAAAAAGCTCTGGAGGCATTTTAGCGAGTGAAATGTGTAGTCCACGATAAATAGGAGTCTATGATCACCCCCAGGTTTTTAGCCGACTTTGCGTATTCAATCTGAACACCATTCAACAACAGTGGAGACAGCGCCGCAATATCCAGCCTGTTCCGCATATATCTGCCGCCAACAACCAAGGCCTGAGACTTCTTAGGGTTGATTTGCAGCCCAAAGCACCGCGACCACTCCCCAATTAACATCAGATCACGGTTCACGGCGGCTACAGCGGCTTCTGCATCTTGCCTCAGAAAGTGATGGTAAAGCTGCAGGTCGTCGGCATAGAGATGGAAGTTAGAGGAGATAACTTTAGTAATAGAGTTAATAAAAATAGAAAAGAGAAGAGGAGAGAGAACGCCACCTTGGGGCACACCCGCAGTAAGGGAGCACCAATCCGAAGAAGATTCATCAAGGCGCACCCGCTGCGAGCGGCCTCGAAGATAGGAGTCGAACCAACTAATAAGGGAAGAAGAGAAATTGAAAGATTTAAGGATCCCAAGAAGGATATCGAAGTCAACAGAGTTGAAGGCGCTACTGAAATCCAGAAGTACAAGTAATGTCAAAGATTTGTGGTCCATAGCCCAGCGAATGTCATCAGTTACCTTTAAAAGAGCTGTGACAGTGCTGTGACCAGGCCGAAAGCCGGATTGGAAAGGACTAAGGAGATCATTGCTAGAAAGAAACAGGGAAAGTTGCTGATGGACAATATGCTCAAGAACTTTAGAGAGATAAGGAAGGATGGAAATTGGTCTGAAATCGGTCAGAGAGACCGGTTTAGGGATTTTAGGTAACGGGATGATATGGGCTTGTTTCCAAGCATCAGGAACTGTGCAAGAAAACAGGGAAAAGTTAAAAATGTGGGTCAAAACGGGAAGTATAGTAGGGAGAATAGGAGAGATCATTCTTGAGCATAGATTATCATTGCCAACAGCGGAAGAGGAAATAGCGCAAATAGATTTTTTGACATCCATTTCACTCACAGGACTGAAGTCGAAAGAGGAACACTGCGGCAATGGCAAGCGGGAAAGCTTATTTAAAGTTGCTGATTTGACGTGTGGATCCAAAATAACAGGAGGAAGAGAGAAATATTGGTTTAAAGCACACACGTCAGTGTCTTTGCTAGAAACCACAGGGGACTTGCCAATGCCGACAGTTTTCAGAAACCTCCAGACTTCAGAGGAGTTCCGATTGTCAAGAGAATTATGAAAGTAGCGTCTTTTTGCATCTCTACACATACGACCGCAGCAATTACGCAGTTCTCTGTAAGAACTCAGGTTGCGCTCGGAAGGACAACGCTTTAGCCTCCTTTTGGCTCGATCTCTACTAGCCATGGCATCTTTAATGGCAGGAGTGAGCCAGGGAGCCGGAACAAACTTTACTTTGACTCGACGAATGGGGGCGTGTCGATCATATAGAGTTAAAAAAAAAAAAAAAAAAAAAAAAAAAGTCAAAACGTTTATTTCAATTAGGCCATTAAACGGCACTTTTGAACGTCATCGTTTACAGTTCAGTAAAAATAATAGAATTACATTAATAAAGTGACTCTACTGTCCATTCGGAAAGGTAGATTCTTATGGAGAAGAACGGACAAGAAACTCCATAGTTACTCTTTTCAAATAATGATTTTACAAAATTTGGTTTACAAAAATTAATTTAATATTATGTGAGGACGATGCACCCAGAGTATGCTACTTATTAGAACAAAGTATCACCAGCAGAGGTAAACTTATTAATTTCCTAAAGAAATTTAGGTAAATGGTACTCACATATTTACAAAAATTGGAACCATTAATTAAACAACAGTGTGTGAGTCAACAGAAAAATAAAAACACAAAAAAAAGAAACAGTATATCTATAAAGTTAATACATAAATCAACCAGTTTGACCTTCACCCTTGATCGTCCTATGGAGCAGGACCAGCATGTTTCCAAGCATTCTTATCCTGAATGTAATCTTCTAATTTGTAATATGCTTGTTCACAAAGTGTACTATATATATTATATTATTATATTAATACCCCATGAAAGAAGTGTGGACTTTAGCTAATCTAAAAAATGGTTGATCTAATTTGTCTTTATTTCTAGTATTAAAATTATGTCTATCACTAATTTTACTAAAAAGATGTCGGTTTTTCCGCACATACATAATATTTTCATAAATGAATTGGCAAGGGACTGTCATAATATTAATCTTTTTAAAAAGTTCCCTAAGAGAATCACGGCGACGCAGATTATAAAGGGCTCTGACAGCTCTCTTTTGTAAAATAAATATGGATTCAATGTCAGCAGCCCGACCCCACAGCAAAATACCGTACGACATAATGCTTTGAAAGTAACTAAAGTAGACCAAACGTGCGGTTTCTACGTCTGTTAACTGTCTTATCTTTCTAACAGCATACACGGCTGAGCTTAGACGACCCGCAAGAGATGTTATATGAGGCCCCCATTGTAATTTTCCGTCCAATGTGATACCTAGGAAAACCGTCTGATTAATGAACTCCAGTTTTTCTCCATTCAATTTTTTTTTTTTTTTTTTTTTTTTTTTTTTTTTTTTTTTTTTTTTTTTTAAAAACGTTGCCCCACACTAGGAATTTCTCCTGTATCGTGGGTGCGTTTACAAACATACAAATTCACATACACAAACAGCCAGACCCGGAACAACTTTCTGTAGGCCATACAAACATTTGTTCCGTGCGGGAATCGAACCTGCGACACGCAGCGTAGCAGTCAATCGCTCAACCACTGCGCCAACCGTGTCGTCGTTTAATTCAATATGATGTCACATTCGCTACTTTTAACATTTGGTAAAGAAAATCTAATACATTTAGTTTTTTTTTTATTTAAAACCAAGTTGTTTGCCGTAAACTAATTTTGGACCTGATGAATAGAGCTATTGACGTCGTCAAGATTTTGTGAACGTCGGTCTATTTTAAATATTAATGATGTGTCATCCGCAAATAACACCATCTTTGGTTGTAATTGGGGCAAATCATTAATGTAAACTAAAAAAAGGAATGGACCCAATATTGAACCCTGAGGAACGCCCATTGTCGTTTCCGACCCTATTGAGTTTACACCGTTTATCTGAACTTTAACCTGTCTGCCCATCAAGTATGAACTAAGTAAACAAAGGGCTCTATTCCTAATCCCATAGTGCTCAAGTTTCAACAAAAGCGTCTCATGGTTAACGCAGTCGAACGCTTTCGAGAGGTCGCAGAATATTCCAATGGCATCTTGCGACTCTTCCCAGGCGTTAAAAATGTTCTTTATTAGGGTGACACCGGCGTCAGTTGTACAACGCCCTTTGGTGAAACCGTACTGGTCTTCATGAAAGATGGAATTTTTATTAAAGTGACGTAACATCTGACTAAGCATTAACTTTTCAAACACTTTACTGAGAACTGGCAGAATTGACACCGGCCGATAATTGTTGGGTTCTTGAGAATCACCCGATTTGAACAATGGAACGACTTTACTGTGTTTCATGAGATCCGGAAATACTCCCTTGTCTACACTAGTGTTAAATATGACAGCTAAGTAGGGGGCAATAGTTTCAATGATAGATCTACAAACTTTTACAGATATTCCCCAAAGATCTTCTGTTGATTTAATTTTAAGATCTTTAAAAGCTTTTATAATGGCCTGGGGGTTTGTATGTTGAAACTTAAACTCCGATGGACATACCTTTACATTCTTTCTAAGTAAGTCAGCAGCGAGCGTGGATGACGAGTTGAGAGCTTCTGTAGTTTTAAGAGGAATATTGGCAAAGAAGTTATCAAATTCCTGAGCTACCTCTGCGTCCGAGTTTATTTGGCCATGTACAGTATTTAAATTAAATTTAGTTTCACGCTGTTTCTTCCTACCTGTTTCGTTAGTTAGTATTTTACTGTTGAAAAGTGTAACCATATCGTTGATAGAGGAACTCTCGAAAACTTCTGTCCAATCAATACTACCAGCATCATGCAGCAATGCCTCCAGTTCAATGCGTGTGTTGTTTAGGAGCTTTATCGTGTTCATTTTATTGGAATAGATGGCTTTTATAATGTTAAATACTTACCTATTTTAAACTTTATAAAAAAACTTCCTGTGTTTGCTATGTCTATCAAGATTTTGTTATCTGTGACATATTTTCGAACAACGATGCACATCTCCCTGAACGTAAAAGTATCAGATATATCCATTGCGTATTCCCCAAACAATATACCTACGAGCCTGAAATTGCACATAGCACATACGTAGTTGATTCTCTGAAGTTGATCGATGAACTTCCTCTCTCGCGGGACTAAGTTCAAGTAATACGAGTACATTACAAATAGTATATTCAAATTCAAATTTCGATCAATATTTCGGGATTGCTTGGAGAATATACACATCAATAAAACGAAAACTATTAAGTATGCTTTTATATCTGAGTGTGTAATTTCCCGGGAGACAATAATACTATAGTCTCTTTGAAAAACGACTGTTTTACGTTGATAGTAAGTAGCCGAATTGTTTTGCACTACTATTTTATGATTACCCAGAGGAGCACTGGTGATAGACACAATATACACAAACACATTTATATAAAAAAAACCGGCAAAGTGCGAGTCGGATATGCGCCTAAAGGGTTCCGAACGAATCAGGTTTTTTTATATGTTAAATTGAAACCTTATCACACTTGGTTGACACATGAATTACACTTTTACACGTCAAGTAAGACGTGTAAAATTGTCATTTTCAACCTACTTACAAAATAAATATAATTTAACTATAGACTACTTCTAGGTTTTCCCGTCTACACGTAAAGAACTATCATGTGTAATTCATTCAAAATTGTATGCAGTAGTTTTGCAGAGAAGGGGTCAATTTTCATCTATTTTTCTTAAATAATTTCAAAACGACTTCTTATAAAAAAATTTGAGGCCATCAAAAAAAGGTTTTTCATTCGATATGCCACACGATGCAGTTTGATTAATTCTAATTAATCCCTCAAATGCGACCCCATATTTAAAATTTATTTATTTTCGTCACTCGTCCGTGTTTGGGTACAGAAGTACCTACACATTCGTTCCTAACTTCATCTGAATCGGTCTTGTAGATTCGGAAAAAAGCCTGTGACAGACGGACAGATAGACAGACAGACACACGAGTGATCCTATAAGTAAGGATTTCGTTTTCTCAAAACGGAGGTTTGGAACCCTAAAAACATACTTTACGTAAAAGAACTTTACCTAAAACAACGTATCGTTCACAAAATGAACATTGTTCAAACATGAATCTTTGTTTGAATATCGAAAATATTTTGTTATCAAATTGAATTGACAATAGCAAGGATACCATGATATCCGTTCGTAACATTGGATCTTGCAGCAATGCTTTGCAAAAGTTACACTGAGACAATAAAGAAATCCATTTAGAATAAACAATGCTACTGAGTGCTGGAAGAAAATCTTATCGTCTTGTATTCTGATTTGGAGACCGAAATAAAAGTCACAAGTCGTTTTTTTGTTCTACTCAAATAGATATTGAAGAAAAATAAGTTAGATACCTAACGATGTACGTAATTTTCTGTGAATATTAGTTTCAAATAAAATTACCTTCAATTTCGTCTGCGTTACAGTCCACGCAGACGGATTGCGGATCGGAAAAAAGAGTTTTATACATATGCATATATTTATACGGGTTATAGACTGCACTTGTGTCAAATTTCATCCAAATCCATTCGCGTGAAAGAATAACAAACATGTATACAACAAACATCCTGTAAACATGTATACAAAAACCATCAAGCCAAGGCAATTATGACAGGTATATAAGGACGAAGTTGGATAAGATCGAACAGAACTAGTAGGGTTTTTTTGCAGCTTGGCTCGTATGACTCCGAGTAAGGTTATTTCATTGCGAATAATTAAGGTCCAACATTGATTAACACAACATCAGAGAGCCAATCCTACAAATTTTTAAGCAACGTTCACATTCGTATCTCAGTCGCAATCTTTTAAAAAGGTTGAGAAATTATGCTGATTTTGACGGATTACGAAAAATAACACAGTCAAAACTCAGGCAACCCCAAGGAAAGGAGAACAGCATATCACACTAAGACCTAAGGTTACCTACTGCATTTCTTCCCTATTTTCGAACCAAAACAGTTATACAAAGCTAATTCCAATTAACAATGTGAGCGGCACAAAACCTCAAAGTCCAATAACGTAAATGGCCAATAAATAGGAAAAGAAAAAAGGATAGGTAGGTTATAACAAAATGGGCAATCCATTAAAGTTAATGTATGATATTAAATGTACCGATATCGGAATAGGGGAGATGCATTGCTCGTCCGATGCTAGCCAACGGTGCATGAAGAGCTATACGATTTGTGCATTTGCTGTATTAGTTAGTTTTCAAGTGAAAAGTGTATTGCGATTTCTCTTTGGTCGGACTAATTGATGAGTTTGATGAGATGGGGAGAGTTATTATGGGAGTAAGCAATACTATGCAGTATGTACATGCAACGCTTGAACATATTTTTTATTAGCTTGTACTTACTTACGGCCAGTTTTTTTTATCCGTATTTACTAATTGATTAAAAATGTTGGGTATGTTAAAATGCGTTTTTCGAACAATTGTTAGTTATTAACTTATAAATGTTCTTTTGACCATTGGTCAAGCTAAATATTGATCGTAAAACGCACACTAACGAAATTTAGGCGTCCATAATTGCTAACCAAAGGGTAAGTACCAATAAAAAACTCGGCTTATTACTTATGCCGAGTTTTTTATATAGAGATTTGCTGTTGCAGTTGCACCTGCCATGATGTCTCTCCACCACTCTAAGGTCGACTGGTAGAAAATGCCTAAGGCATTAAGTCCGCATTGTACAGTGTTTTTACTAGTGCATAAAGTTTTGATAAATAAATAAAAATAAAACTTTTCGTTTTAGCTGTTTCACCTTATTATATTGAGTAAACTGGCTAGATTAGCAGAGTTATTCATATTAAAGTTGGGTACTTTTATAAGAGGCTTTTAGATACTTACAAAGTTAGTAGCTTTATTTATTTAAAATAATTTATTTCCTCTACAGCACTATAATATTGGATGGGTTCTTTGGTAAATGAAAGATTTTTTTAAGGTATCGAATGATTCAAGAAACGCATGCAAGGATCTGGAAAAGTCGTCGCAGCGATTAAAAATGTACTTAAATGTTTTTTTTTTGCGGTTTGTGTTCATATTTTATTTTATTTGACAGTCCCAAACGAAATACCGGTACAAGGTAAAAGTTTTAGATTAAAAACAAAATATGCCACTTTAGCAACTGAAATGATTTTACTGTAAAATTCTGTTGGCTAGCATCAAAAAGTATTTTTATATTCATTGCACACAATTCACACGACTCGTTAAAATCTCGGCAGAGGATAGTTTTACACGTTACAGTATGTGGTTTTATTGCACACAGTACAGTAAACATGGAACTTTGTGCATCTGAAACTTAATTATTAACACCCTGCGGGCCGAATGGAAATGTGAAAATTCTTATTTCCTTGAAAAACTTTAATTTAAAGTTTGTTGCCAGCCGACATTCCTAGGCGGTATTCGTGCAAGCAAACTGCACTTCCTTATAAGCTTATTTTCTTCACAGGGACTCGAAAATTTTCTTTAGATTAGTTTCTCTTGTTGAGAAAAATAAGATGGAATAAGGAATAATAAGTTCCCGTCTCCTCTTAAATTGGACTTCGCTTCTTTTGTACGACAATTTTTGTTGGTTTACCCGGACTGAGAAAATGGCATTGCTTTAGTTATTAAGAACTTATTTGTGTAGTTAAAACTTGGAAATAAATTCCAACTTCGTTTGCTAACAGCTTTCTCGAGTTATGTTTTAAAATATTTCCCTCATACATTTTTAAATAGGAGGCTAAACAAAAGGCTTTTTGCGTTAATTCCGCGGCGCAGGTGAAGCTGCCGCGCGAATGGATTTCCCGAGATGTTTTCAATGCATCCGTGGCATTAATTCGATGGCAAATAGAAAACTTTTCCCACTACCTTACTTTTTTATTTAGTACTACCTACCTAATTCAAAAACTGTGTTGATAAAATGGAAAAAGTAATAATATAATTTTTCTCATCTATCGCGTGGTTTTCTTTTCTTCTTCAACAGCTGCCTATGTTTGACTGACTGCCAAAATGTAAATAATGCCATCGACATAGTTGCATTGGTTATAACAGTTAGTTGTGACTAGCACGGCGATGCTACTCACTCACACTCATACGTACACCATCACACAAACTTTTTTTTTTTTAATAATATGGGTTTGCTCTTGACTCTATTCTAGGTCATAGATGACAGAGACAAAGTCGATAATGGAGCGAGCTTACCCAGAAGAAGCCTGTTCACTCTAATTTTGAAGAGATTAGGGTTGTATGCGTTCCGAAACACAGATGCAGGCAGAGAGTTCCACTCCTTTGCTGTGCTCATTATAAAATACATTTGATTTGATTTAAGGTTATTTTAATTTATGTAGTTTATGCATATAAATGAGTGAAGAGCGGACTCTCTTAATACGGGCACTATGTGCCTAAAAGGAGGATTCAATCAAAAACTGTGTTACACCTATACTTGTTTTTACCATTTAACTATTTATTATTATATTTATATATATATCTATATATAATATAACTGTAGCGATATTACAATTTAGGGGTAAGAAAGTTTGCACTTACGATTACGGTCAGCGACAAAATTCGATTAACCTTCTTTTACATATTCTTAATTGAAATGAAATTATTCGTATACCTGCTTTTTCGGCATTACATAATACACAGTAGCGAAATGGTTAGATTTTTTTAAATTTTATGTCTGTTCCCATTCGATGTAAATATTTTGCTCAAAATATAGATTTAGAAAACCTTAGTGTTGATCGGTTTTTGTCGCTGACTGTACCTGTAACATGGTAGTAGTGATATCACTACTACCATGTAACAGGCATGTGTCAGCGACAAAAACCGATTACAATAACTTCTCATTATGAAAAGTCGTGCTTAAATAGCGTGTAAAGCCGCGGCCAAAATTATGGGGTCAGTCCGTTAGTCAGTAGAAATAATGATTCCATCAAAAAGAAAAGTATACAAAATTACAAACACATTACATTAGACAGAATTACTGTTGCTATTACTATGTTGCCACACTATCGCATGCATTTAATCGTGCGCAGTTTAATACTCGTACATAACTTTAATTTTCACATAAACTACAGCTTGCTAACTCTATTTAAACGTAATGTGGCTGGCTTTAATATATACTGCCTTATCTAGGTACGTGATGATATTATATCTGTGGCATGAACTTAGGTCACTCTTGAAGTCTTCACTGAAAACACGTATTTGAATCTAGAAAGAGCAATTTTACAAAATGACATCTCGAGGTTTAACAAATCTTTCATCATATATTCGTATTTGACCTCCGTCCCGTTTAATAAAATGTTCTAGTAGAAGTTTCTAAATTATAGTAGAATTTATTTGACGAAATGTAGGTTTAAAGCCTTAATGAAATTAGTTTCCGCAGACTACTGTTGAGTTTTGTTCAAGGATTGTTGAATTAAGGTCCTTTCTGTATTTCGGTTTTTTAAGTGTCTATAGATTTAGGTTTTATATAAATTATGAGAAGAATAAAAGAAATACTTGGGCCTGGGACTGTTTGAAGAGGATTTGAAATTTTAGCAATCTGAATTTCTATTTGTTATGGTTTAAAATTTTCATTGGATAGGCAATATTTTACAAGTCTATACAAATATTCGGTATCTAGTCATATTACATGATTATTATTAGTGCAGGTACTTTATCATTCGTTATTTATAAAGTTCTTTCGATTTACTAAAGTAGTAAATAAACAGTAAATGTTATGAATATGTACATATACTCAGACGAGTTATTTTGTACCAACCCTACGTAAAAGCATTTTAACAACTAAAGAAAAGGCAAAAAGTGATTTCTATTTTGAGCTTTTAACACAATAAGCTTATAAAAATATTATATTTTTGTAAATCGGATTATTTATTCTTCGCTCCGTTTTTACGGACTTCCTTTGATGGTTTAGGGTACCTTTATAAAAGTGAAGATAGCACCCACGTTTATGCTATTTTTATATCTAGATGGAAGTATGGTTTTCGAAGTTTTCAAAGAGAAAAAGTTTGTATTTTATAATTGACATATTTTGTTTTTATTATTTCCATCAATTAAGTACTAATTTCGTTTTGATAATAAAGTTAAAGTTTTCAAAATTGTTTGTTATTCTGTATTGTTTTTGTTAATTTTTAATATACATAATTGTTACTTTTATTTTTTATAATATCTAATTTATAAAAAGATACTAAATATATACTCTCTGTACGTATTGGTACTTACTGTAAATGCAGAGATAAATTAAAGCTAAATAAATAAGAGTTAATAGGTTACTTTAAGGAAAGTGTGCTCTATTGTTGACCACACCATCGCATTTCATCAAGTAGTGGTCAAACGCAATCCCATCAACAGAAAAACCTATGATGATACATAATAATTATGTAACGTCTATCTCAAGCTGAATGATTTTCTAATTTGCATGGTTCTGTTTGACAGATTTTGAGGATTTCATAATAATAAATGTTAAAACTCTACAGAACCGCGAGATGTGCAGTCTCAGAGAATATTTTCTCAAAGCCGATGTTGGTAAGCACCGAGATGTGGTCGCAGTGGACCAGGGATTCATCCCGTTGTCCATGGCTAAAAAGAACTGGCGCAAACCTGTGATAGAGATGACCGCAAAGAGGTATGGAAAGGCAAGGAGCTTCTCGGGCGCTTCTATCGGACTATTTATGGGTCCAATGTAGATTTCTCAGCATCTGTGGCCTGGCTACGTTTCGGTGATCTCTTCGGAGAAACTGAAGGTTTGTCTGTGCGATTATGAACGAAGCTATCTTGACGAATTACTACCGGAGGCATATTATGAAGGACGGGACGGTTGATGTGTGTCGGGCATGCCACCGTCTGGTTGAGTCCATCTTCTCACACATCCATTTTCACATTGAGTTCCATCTTGCACAGATATATAACCCAGTGGCCAGGATTATCCATCAGCAACTTGCTTTGAAATACAAACTTGTGGATTCTGAGGTACCGTATTAAAAGTACATATGTGCCCGATCCAGTTCCCGAAAATGACCATGTCAAGTTGTACTTGGATCGGTCTATCATCACTGATAGAACCATTGTTGCCAATAAGCCTGACATAGTGGTGATAGACCGATTAGCGCGCTGCATAATTATAAATTAATCTTTGTTACCATCCCGCATGACGGATGAGAACCTCGTGAAGGCAGAGAAAGAGAAGCAAATCAAGTATCTCGACTTGGCACACGAGGTTGTCGACATGTGGAATGTGGACTCGGCTGTCTTTGTGCCGACTGTCGTTACGGCCAATGACCTGATGGCCATAAGACGACGATATGTCGAAGCTGGCGTTACCCGGTTGGATAAAGGGCCTGATACAGAAGGCAGTATTCCTGCATACGGCTCGTATTGTGAGGTTCCTTTCTCTGGAGCCCTAACCACCAGTAGCTTGGACCCTGCTCCCGACACCGGTGGACTACCGCTTTTAATTTTTTGTTTTTTTTTTTATTATAATTTTGTATGTATATTGAAATGAATAAAGAGAATAATAAGAATATCCTTCTGATATAGATGTTCCAGGATTTCTCAGAAGTTTTGTTCTACTAAATGGTTAGCATACAGTCTAACGGCCCTATTCTTTTTTTAACTTGGACTGTAGAGACGTAATCATATTTGTGTGTGTGTGTTTGTTTGTAGCAAGTAGTCTCTGAAAGTTCTGATCTGATTATATAAATCTTTAACTGACAACTTACTCTTTACCCTAAAAATGAACGGTTCTTGTGAGAGAGACTTTTTTAAACGGTGGGAAATCATCAAATGACACTCCCGCTCTGAGCAGAACGAAGGAGGTGTCAGACTCTTACTGAGTAAAACCCATTCGTGTTCCTGCCCTGTTCCTGCTTAATGCCCTTTGCGTTCCAGGGCCGCAGTGACAAAATTCCGCAACTTGTGAGGATAGCTTTCGGGGGGAGCCTCTAGAAAAAAGCTTGTGATAATCATACTTATTCACAATTTTAAATCATCAATCTCATGAAAAACAAACTCGCAAACAATACGTACAGAACCCGCATCCATCGCTCCGACTTAACATTTTTTATTGAAGTTTAGGCTGTGATCGGCTCGCTAACTCGCAGCATCCACAGCCACCCGCACTTTCACGGTTCATTTGATATAAAAAGAAAATAGCGTTTTAAAGGGGATGGAGTGGAGTCCTTTAGACGTTTTTTGTCTGTTTCCCTACAAAACTGTTCGTGCTTGTGCATTTATGAACAAACAGTGATTTAGAGTTGGTTTGTTGGATATTAAAGGGGTTGATTGTGTGAAGTTTCAGTGCAAGAATCAACTTACAAATAAATGGTCAATATATCTACACTAATATAATAAATCTGAAGAGTTTGTTTGTTTGAACGCGCTAATCTCAAGAAATACTAGTCGGGTATGGATAATCCTTGTTGCATATGATAGCCACATTCTTGAGGAAGTCTATTCTAACGGGAATGGGATATGCGCGTACAAAGTCGCGGGCAAAAGCTAGTTTATAATAATAACAGCTGCACGATCTTCGAGGTTAAACAACGCTTGCCGAGGTAATTCCGCGAATGGTTGTCTATCCATTACATGCCGAGACTTCTGTATCTCGGTAAGCATGTCATAGTTGGTCCCGGTGTCATTTGTAGATCTTTGACAGTCGTTACAAAGAGTCAGAAGCCAGAAAATGTGACACCAATCTAGCACATATACTACGTGGTGACGACGATACGATGATACCTCAAAACACTTGCAATACTAGTTCATACGAATATAACAGATTTGATATCACTAATTGCAACGGACTGCTTGGAATATTTCGTCAGAATAGTAGTTAGTGGTTTTATGCAATTTGTAAGTTTATTTTTAATTTTGGCGGCGGGATTCATAATAGTTTCAAAATATTCCAATGAATCAGTACCTATTGCCACTGTTTTCATTTATTGTCGTATTGATGTCTCCACATTGTATAATAGAAAGTGGTAGGTATGTAGAAATAATAAGTGGTTTACCTTAATGCCTAGAGGTGCCATTTTACACCTTCTTTTTGTGAAACTCATAAAAAATATTTATTTTCTTTGCTTTCATTCTAAGGTCCCTCTCAAAACCTATGGATCTGTTTTGAATAATAAACGAGTTAAATGTTTTCAAAATTATTTTCAATTAATTACAGTACACGTCAGATAAAAGAATAACACTTAAAATTAATGCTTATTTTTCGATTTAATTTTCGCAAAATCTGGTGTCACTCAAGATTTTAGTTTAGATAATATTTAATGCGTTTTGTGTACCTAATCGGTGTAAGCGACCTTTAGTATGGTTTTCTATTAAAACGTTCTTCAAATACTTTCAAACAGATTGTTTTCGTAATTAAAACTGTCAATATATTGAGGCAGCAGCTTAAAGTATTTTATGAAATAGCAATAATTTGATTGATGAATATTTTGTGGGGTGAATAGATTTTTATTCAAAGTTATATGTTACTATTTGTCATGTTACTTGTAGTGAAAAGTTCTACTTAGAACATCATATTATTATTATTGTTGTTATAACGTTAAACTACTGTTTATTATTAGTATTATGTTGGCTCTAGTTCATCACTTATGGCTCCAGTCACAATCCTATTGTTAGACTATACTATTGCACCGTTGCACGTGTAACAGGGCACACCATTTATGCCTGGAGGCATAATTGGTTTACTTGTTAATGCTTGAGTTTGTCTATTTCTGATGGCTTAATGGAGTTTGCCAAGTGTCAATTCATTTCATTTAATTTGATTACAGTTTGAATATTTTATTTGTCTGTGTCATGTATTGTAAAATACTTTGCACACTACTGTATAAATTCAAGTTTTTAAAACTTAACAGACAGATGTGTTGCTGGGGAGTTTGTTGCGCCACTTCTTCATCCCAGCTATAATACTAGGAAGTGGTGACGGGCGGGCGTTTTGGGGGACTGTCTTTATGTAGAACTTTGACGTTCAAAAAGTGCTGGCACTCAGCCTTATTTGAATAAATGACTTTTGATTTTGATAAGGATATTATGCAGAAACGCTGATCACCATTATTTCTAATTTATGTTTATTTCAAGTAGGTACCAAAAGTGAATAAAAATGTTTCTACTACATGACATGAAAATAGACTCAACTAATCAGATTCGGAATAGATCTTCTCTACTCGAATTTTACTAAAATAACTGAGCTTTTCTCACCTAAATTCGTATTTTTTTCTCGTAAGAATAGTGACTAGCTGAGATAGATAACCTAATTTTGTAATCTCATGATATACTTACCTACTTGAATTCTTTAACGGTGACTTTGCAGGTTTGTTGCTAAGTCATCGCTTCGGAGATTTAGATTATACCTAGTTCGCATGATTCAGAACAGATCGACATAGAAAAAAGTTTCACATTTTCAGTGACTGAATTAAGAATTAAGTTACTCATACGACTCGAATCGACTGCATATCCAGCGGTAGTAACACTTTGATTGAGAGCTGATCTAGATCAGTACTGTGTTCATCATTAAATCAGTCGAAAGACGTCCACTGCTGGACATAGGCTTCCCCAAGTGTCGTCACAACAACTGGTCTCGTGCGTCTCGTATCCATCGCCTACCCGTCAGCCTCACCAGGTCATCGGTCTACTTTATGGGTGGCCTTCCAACGCTACGTCTTCCGGTACCTACGCGGTCGCCACTCTAGAACTTTTCGGTCCCATCAACCATCTGTTTTTCGAGCAATGTGGGGCTGTCCAATGCCACTTCATTTTGGCGATCGTTCGGGCTATGTCGGTAACCTTGGTATTGTGTTACGATAGAATAATAGTGTGTCCAAACGGTACAGACTTATGTCTGCGCAGACTTTTTTGTTAGTCTGTGAAAAAATAAAATTCCATTTTTTATTCAGAGTTCAAAGTCTGCGTAGGCAGCCAGTGTCGTGTGGACCCATATAAGCTAATACGTGCGGCATACTGTACAAACACTGTTTTTTTTTTGTTCAGTGTGCTCACCTGATAAGTACCAATCATTCGTCCCGACAACCTTTATCGTGGTTTTTTAATAAATAGTTTCAGATACAGTACTTTCCAAACAAAAAAAATTCAGAGCGTGTTTATTAGGAAAAAAAAAAAGAAAAATACCACTAAGTCTACTTCCATACCTAGAATAAAATGGTACCGAATCCAACCCCAAAACGATATAGCTATTATAAAGGCGGCATCACCTATAGATCTTACAATGATCTTGCAAAACTCCAATTCGATTGATAAAGTACGTTAGCACTTTATTCTGCGGGCGTGGCCGAAAGTGTTCACCGAAATGACGCGACGTTTTGGACTCAAATTTCTGGTAATGTGATTTGGGTGGAGACGGCTTTATTTCAAATGCAAATTTCTTAAAGACACGCTTAATGCCTTTAGTCACGATCTGGGGTCCGACTGTCTATTTTTTTAGTTTCAGAACAATACGCAATGCTGTGTGATTCATTGTAGTGATCTAAAATATTATATTATATTAGCTTTTGCCCGCGACTTCGTATGCGCATATCCTGGTTTTTCCCGTTCCCGTAGGAATTTCGGAAAATCATCTTAGTGCTCCCCAAGAATCTCACATGCTAAATTTGAACTTTCTATGACCTGTAGTTTCAGCTGTGCGTTGTCTGTTATTCACTTAGTCACTCAATCACTCAGTCACTCAGTGACGGAAGAGTTTCATATTGATTATAATTTATTATTACTCATTGAAACGTAAGTAGGTATATGGTCAACTAACTGTCGCCCGCGGATCCGGCCGCGTGATAGTCGACTATCATCCGAAAAGAACACACAAACTCTCGGTATGAAAATAATTATAAAATATGTGTTAATCCAGGATATGAATTAAACGTGGCCTAAATTTTATCCTCAATTGGTTGAATAGTGCATAGTTTTTGCGTGAACGACAAGCAAACATCCAGCCATTTATCTTGACATACTTTCACATTACCTAATAAATATAAATATAGTCATATGATCTATAGCTGAAAAAATTCAAGTCAGCTTGGTAAAATTTCTGGGGGCAACATTATCAATACAACACATCCTATCACTAGAACTCATTTCAGGTAGGAATATACCTATCGAAAAAACTAAATAATTATAGCACTTTAGTTCAGAACCTTTATCGAAATAAAACGTCAGTTTATTTATTTTCAATCATCGCTCATTTTTTATTTGTTTATTTAATTTATAAATAAGACAAGTACCTACCGAAATAAAAAAATAGTGGCATTTCACACAATCTGCTGCAAAAATATTCACAGACAATGGTTGTTTTAAAATAAATAAAAACGTTCCAATTTAACAAAACAAAAAAAAGTTTCATTCGTGCGAATAAACAAGTGGAATTTAATTGAAACAACTTTTGTTTTTGATTGTTGTTACGATTCAATCAAATCTGTGCAGATATTTCAAGAATGTTCAATATTGTAGAACATTGTCATTCGAGTGAATAGTAAAACAGCGCTATTTTTTTAACACAAAACAGTTAAAAACATTTATTTATGACAAAGGTCTTTTTGAGTTCGAAAATTTGAATTCGGTATTTTGCTCTTGCTTTTAGGAAAAGTTGATGAAAATCCTACAGTACCTACTAAAATATTACCGGTGACCATAGTTCTAAGAAATTTCTATTAACGGGAATGGGATATCCTGAACCATAAGGGAGAAGTGATCAGGTTGACGTTCTAATTTGAACTTTAAAACAAAAAGGTAATTTATATTATCTGTTAAAAAAAAAAGTAAAACAAGTTACTAACACATACTTGGAACCGCCCAAAGATTTTACTTTGAACATAATTTTAATGCCCAAGAGCATTTAAATTGCTTGTTAAGCAAAAAAAGTCGCCGAAAACAAACTTTGAAACTATTAATAATATCTTTGATAAGTCAACAGTTTTGACTCCGAGCGAAACTCTAACAAGATTTTCCAAGCACTTTGAAATCATGTATTTGAAGTCTGTGAAAACTATTTGCAAGATAAGTGAAATTAAAAGTAAAAAGATAAATATTTGTACATTGAAGATTCATAGCGCCATCTAAATTTTAATTTCTGCTAAATGAGTGTCAATCAACTGCGTGAATAAATTTTTAATTTCGGATAATTTGATTCCTGCCAAAGAAACTTAATGCCAAACGACTTTGTGGAATAAAAGTGTCACGTAGAGAATAGGTGCTATTTTCACAAATGAGCTGCTCAATATTCAAGAGGCAAACGCCTTACCGTAACAACAGAACAAATTCGAAAGACGAAGTATCGGCAACGGACGGCCCTTAATGTAATTATCATAATGGCGACCAATAAAAGAGAGGTTCGGAATTCGTGACACAGCTTTAAAAAGTACTATCAAAGGTGCCCGAGGCGGAAAACGTCGCATCTTATTTAGCGCCCTCCCGAAAGAGGGTACCCGATTGGGGCCTTTCCTAATCACATTACGACAATGAAAGAGCTCCAGATAAAAAGGACCGAAACAGATTTGCATGAAACGTCAGAGTTGATTACGACTAGTTAATCGTCTATAAAATATGCAGATGTCAATAAATCATTATCGACACTCTTGTTTCGGACAGTGATGAAATTATGTCAAAATCTGAGTTTATTTTTAATATTGAAACTGGTGCATCTGCCCGTAACACTTGATGTTCCGAATCACCCTCCTAATATTACACAATGAGGGCAATTCCATTCACATCTATATCGTGGAGTTGATCAGGCATGAAGTCTTTTATGTTTGCAGTCACGTGTCGACCACCGTCCAGGAAACCGACAGTGCCGAATGTGTTTGAGCGAATCTAATGCACTCAAAACCATGCGACGTTGGTACGTAGGGGAACTGGGGTGACATTGGAGACAATGAGAACCGGGAGACATTTGGAGACTGTATTATTTGCGGAAAAATCAATGGTGAAACGTTTCCGATGGTGGCAGCCGGAGCGACGGCAGGAACTCTGATCATTATTATTACTATCCATACTATGAATAGGAGCGTGCCATGCCTGCTTCCGTGTATAACGTTTCCTTTATTGCGACTGATGGCTTTATAAAGGCTGTTATTTGGTCGTTAGTCTGTCAGCCCCCTTAATTTCTGTTGTTCGTGTAAATTACTAATCAATATATAAAAGCATTTTCGTTTGCATTTCATGGCTTTCTTTACTTTCTGATTCTAGAAAATGCGAAACTTAGCTTTTATTTAGCTTTATCATAATAACGCTTTCTATTTTCTAAGCGAATGTTAATAAATTCATATTATCAACAAAACACTTCCAAGTATTGAGTGATGAAAGTATTCGAAACATGTAAAGATACTTAACGATATTAAATTGACGTGGATGGATGTACAAAAGTTCTAACGTCTTGAAAACTCGATTATTTATTCCATAGCATTTTTAGGGTTCCGTACTCGAAGGGTAACCAACGAAACCCTATTACTTAGTTTTGCTGTCCGTCCTAGTTGAAATTTTCACGGAGTATTTATTTCTATTGCCGCTATAACAAAAAATAATAAAAATTTAATAAAATTAAAGGGGGCTTCCATACAACAAACGTGTTTTTTTCGGTTTATACGGAACCCTTCGTGCGAAAGTCCGACTCGCACTTGGCCTGTTTTTTGCATATACTTTCGTAGTTTAACCACTGTTGAATTCACAACATGGAATTTAAATTTTTCTTCATTTAAGCTTAATAGCTCTTGATTGCATTCGAGTATTTTTCAATGAGGTTTTCTTTTAGATGCCTAATGCATATTCTATTTCTTTCATTATTGAATTGAAAAAATAAAGTTTCGACTAAAATAAATTTTAAAATAAAATGTTAGTTTGGTGAGTTAGCCTTTTCGTGGTCTGACTGCAATCAAACAACTTATTTCACAGATGAGCAACTTCAAGTGATTTTAGGTAAAAGTTTCTTTAAGTTTTAATTATTCGCGATTCTATTCATCTGCCACACGTTTTCTATTATCAACTTTCCAGTCTGGCACTAATGAATTTAACCTGTGTTACGTAAAAGTGTAAAGTTTGAGATCTTTTAAATATCTACAGCGACTCTTTGAGTGGAACCAAGATTATATGTGAAAAAAGTTTGGAAATATATCGTGAGTAAATAACTAAAAAAAAAGAAATTTCAGCAAAAAAACACAGTTAAGTAATTTTGGCTAACTTTACAGTACCTAAAGCAAAAAAGCTGATTAATTTATTGTACAACAGTTTGAATTTAGGCTTAGGTTTGGTTGCTCGCCAAGTTTAATACTGTCAGTTCAATCCACGACAATATGTTCTATCCGATGACATAACCGCCTATGTTCGACTTGAGCAGTATTGTTTGACGGACGATTTGAAAAACCACCCCTCACCGATGATGATGAACCTTTCTTCCATACCTAATAGTGTTCAAAATTACCCGAATGTGTACATACATATGTACATTGTAAATAAACAAGTTTTTCCAGGAGAGATCCTGGACAAACTTGTTTATTTCGCCAATCAACTGTCAACTATCGCAACAGTAATGTCACAAACTTTCGCCCCGTCACTCCCAATCATAAACTACCCATATGCACTTGAATTAAATCAAAAAGTTTTATGGTAATAATAAATTCAAAAAAGAAAACGCTCAAGTTTTTGATCGAATAGACTCTCAATGGAGAAAACAAAGATCGGGAACCCCTCTTTATATTATTGACGCGTCGCGATCTAAATTGTTGCTCTAGGGGAGAAAAAATCTTGTTCCATTTGACATATTAGGGGTATTTCGTAAGGCACGCACCTTATATATAGGGACAGGTGTGCTGTTTGGTTTAAACTCCCCATTTTATTTTATAGTCTTCTTTATATTGGCATGAAAGGGAGGATGCAGTGTAGTAAAATGTTTTTTTATTACAGTGCAGTCTTGGCTTCAAAAAGTATAGGATCTCAAGGATCAGTAAGGACACTTTAAAATTTCGATGTCGATTGTTGTACAATATGGCATAAGTATGATTGATAACGTGAAAGAACTAACTTAAACCATAGGCTTTTAAGTCCCTAAACAGTTTCAGAACTGCGTATCTATTCAATTTGAATTGTTAATTGTTGCGAGATGTATGTTTTGTGAACATACTGACTAGAACGAAACTGTAGTGTGAATGGGTGAAAGTTTTTGAAACATAAGAGAAATTCGCAGACAGACACCTTAGTCTGATGTTCTAAAACTTGTTAAAGACACTGTGCCAACAATAAACTAGATACCTTTACTGAGACAATAGCAAAACTTTGTAGCAACCCTGCTACTGAATATATTACCAAGTGTGTCGCTCTACTCGAATGCCGTACACACACGCGGGCTTTATGTACCATGGCATGTACCAATAATCTTAACCACGCTAATAATTTTAGCTACACATAACTGCCTTTGACATCCATTCCGCGGATCGTTAGCCCTTTGACAAACCCCATTAGTTTCTGCAATTATAATCATGGAATAATTACTTTGGTTTAAGTACTCCGTATAGTTTATTCCCCCCTTTAAGCCTTTAAGTCAATATTGTGTAAAGATAATTATAGCTGAAGATACAAAATTTATGACTCGAAATAACGTGATGTTATTGAGAATTAGTTAGTTTTGTTAGTACGTGATTGGCTAAAAAATGGCTATAGGCTATGACGGTTCTAACAAAAAAGGTTACTCACCCCTCTCTCTCTCATTCTTGATTTTATTATGATCATGAGTTCCTATATTTATTAAGATCTATGGACTCCTCAGACTGCTGCAATGAGTAGTTTTATGAAAAAATGTAGACATGTTTTTTATACCTTCCCCTAACTGAGACCACCATACAGGAATATAGATCACAGGACAATGTTCTCATTAATAAACCGTAGGGTGCTGGGTTTTCCCCTAAAATAATTTCTAGGTCAACTTTTACGTAAACGTAAAAAAAGTGGGTAGTCCCTTGGCTATTTTCGCCAATATTAAGAAATTTATTGCCGATAGGATACATAATAAGAAATGTCAATACGTCCCCTGAATGTTTGATAACGACTGCAGATAGTGTTTGAGTGGGCCCGCATGTCGCAACCCCGCTTAATTTCCTACAATATCCGAGCGCACTTCATAAATATTTTGATTATTTCTTTGTAATATCGTTCGATGCTCTGAAATGAAGTGTGCTATCTGTGTGGTGGCAGTATGAATGGATTAAGCAATGCGTGTTGATTGCGATAGTGGCGGTAAGTACTCGTTCGTGTATTAATTATTTTGATTATTCACTTTATGTCCAACCTCGTAATTTGAAGGACCCGTTTCAGAAATTATTATGGTAGGTTAAGTATGCTGTGAAAATATTAATACAGAGATAGTTTCGTATGGTTTAATTCACTAAATGGATATCCAAATGAATACTTATCTTATTATAGGTAGGTACTAAAAGCACTACTCGAACCAAAACTGCTGAAGCTATAACCTACTTATAAAATAACAGTTTGTTTGCACCATAGGTACTACTTGATATATTCTTATCGCCTAGTAAATAAACTCTATAAAATTCTACCCTTATATCAAGTCACGAAGCCAAAATTAGCACGGCTAAAAGCATCACGGTAAGCAGTACAAATCTGTTCAATCGATCCGTCACTGCCCCACCCCTACGTTAAAACCCCATTACTAGATAAATATATGCAATTTATTACATTTACCAATTTACATACACTTTGAGACGACATGTCTGTAGAGTTAAATGTCGTTAGCGATGGCAAGGGTGACAGGAAGAATGAAGATGTGACAATTTCTTAAGCATACGAAGGATGGGAGCGGAGGAAAATGTTTTGTGTGAAGAGGTTTTTTTTTAAGTGAAAAGCTTGGTACTTTATGTAAACGTTTTGAAAGTAGCTGAAAGGAAGTGACATTTTTTGTTTATTGTTAAAATTGTAAACTTGATAAAACAAATATTCTTTTTAATAGGGATATAAAACAAATTGGGGTTAGTTACACCAGTTATAATTCAAGAACTGCTGGACCAATTTTGATCTTTGGTTTGTTGGATTTGTCTTTGCCCCGAATAGCAGAATAACTATTAAAGCATTGGAAGATTTAAAAAAAAATGTAGGTACAAAAAACATTTTCGAATACAACGCCATTTCTGATACATGACATAATCAAAACACGGCAAACATTTATTCAGAGGTGGTACGAAGTTTGCCGGTACTAATTAAATAATCTAGAAAATAAACCATATTCTAGAATGAAAACAATTTAAACAAAAGTAATTTGTTTGAATCTTTTTAGTCGTTTTTGTGGTCGAGTTTTCTGATACAAGTCAAGATTTTTTAACGTATTTCTTTGATCTTTATCAGATACAAAACATCGCCGTTGAATATGACCACTCCTAAAACACCCTGAACAAACACAAGTATCCTACTAATATTATAAACGCGAAAGTTTGTATGTATGGATATTTGTTACTCTTACACGCAAAAACTACAGAACGGATGTTGATGTAATTTGGCACTGAGGTAGATTACAGTCTGGAATAACACATAGAATACTTTTTATCCAGGGAGTATGTTCCCTTAGGATAACTATCGACGCGGCGGAGCCGCGGGCGGCAGCTAGTTTATCATAATTCTAGAAAATCCTAGAAAACCGACACATAATATAAGTTTAAGAGGGCACAGTTTCAGAAGCCAAAGATCTTTTCTTTTACAGGGATTACAGTTTTTTAGAAGACTTTATAAATTATAAAAACTTAAAAATCCCGACCTTAAAAAGTCACAGTCGAGGCTCCTTAATTAGTGTATTATTAGCATAGATATTAAACATCATGGCAGTCCCAAAACTTCACAAAAAAGAAATATAACTGAAAAAGCCGTAGCCTTCTGAATTCAATTAGAACTTTCGTCGTCCGTTTCATAATTAGTCAGAAAGATAATGAAGCTGCTTTCTGATGTGTATAGTAAGACCGGTATTTTTATTAAATTATTTTCTTCTTTCATTAGCAGTCTGTTCCTGTACAAAATTTCGTCCCGAGGGAACGGAAGAAAATAATTTTCTCGTTAACGAAGAGAGATGAAATTGGTATTATTTATTCGTTTTACTTGGTATTTGTAGTCTTTACTATGATTCTCATGATCACTTGCAATGAATGATAGTAATATTAATATAAGTACCTACGTAATTGATATGGTATGTATGATAGTAATCTTTTTTTTTTTTTGGCTTGGGGAATCTTTTGCTCTGGGTGGAGTGGAAGGGCGTGTCAGACTCTTACTGACTAAAACTCATCCGAGTTCCTTCTAAGGCCCTTTGCGTTCCAGGGCCGCGTCGACTCTTTCGAACAAATTCCGCAACCCTGGCAACTGATAGTAATCTTACAAAACTATTGTTTGTCTCACACTACCACTACTGTAAGTTAAAACAATTGATCGGTAATGACGGTTAATAACAGGAAAGTAAAGCTAAGTCCTTTGATCAGTATTAAGTCTTTTAAAATTGTATGATCAACCGAGTGCTTTTTAAAGTAACAGTGAACCCCGTGACCAATCAACTTCGATCCCTTAGACCAAACAATTCCCACATAAACTGAATTAGAAACATTAAAAATGTACAATAAACTCACTCCCCCGGGGCATAAAACGTAAGTTTTTAAATGGAATTTCTCTATTAGTTGGGACGTTCGACAAATGGACAGACTGGAGTGCATTAAAGGACTTTCGGAGTATCGCCTGAGGCCGCGCGTGGCACAGGCAGAACGAATCCAATGCCGTTGCCGTTATTGATCGAAATAAAAAATAATTCGATTTTGGAACGAGTGTCTGACTTTTCGGCTATACCCTAAGGCTAACTCGTTACAGATGTTCGGGAAGAATGAATGTGGAATTTTGGATTGTTCTTGTTTAGAAATGAAGTTTATTATGTGTTGGGGCGTGCGATGCATAGGTAGTGAAGAGAAATTGAGTCGAAAAAATAATAAAAGAAATATTACAAGAATACTGAAAAATTTTATGGCATTTCATTCAGCTCATTTTCCCTAAGTTGTAGGAACAAGTGAGTCAAAATAAGCTGCTCATCCGATTTTCTACATATGTTAAACAATACACGTGTTCAAAATTTTACAATACTTCAGCCCATACATGCTGATTATTTCAAATCAGAAATTATATTTCCAACTAAAATAGCCTCAGAGAAGAACTGCACTGTCACTAAATAAGTAAAAACACAGCTTGTAAACCCCTAAACGTCCGACCACGAAAACAGACTCACCAATAAAACTCTTTAAAAAATCCTAGAAATAAAAGTTGGCCAGCTTCGGAGGAACAAGTTGATAAATTAAATGGCTCTCATGTTCCACTTACTAAGGTTCTAATACGGTTAGGGTCACAGCGACGAGTACAGAATCAGTCGTGCAATCTTTATCACCAGAATCGTTACCGGGAAGAAAGATAGTCAACTGTTTAATCAAGATAAACTTTGCCATTGTTGTCGTGAGCAAGTGATATGGTTTATTAGAAAAATTGGTTGGAATATTATTAGTTTTACAAGGCTTTTGTTCGGAAAATACAAGTGGGTTCCCTTTTTCCTTTTTTTTAAGGATGGGAAATCATCAAATGACTTCTTCCGCTCTGGGTGGAGCGGAAGGGCATGTCAGACTCTTACTGACTAAAACCCATCCGTGTTTCTTCTAAAGCCCTTTGCGTTCCAGGGTCGCGGTGACTCTTTCGAACAAATTCCGCAACCCTGGTAGGCTCTGGCCCTAGCGGGCCCCGCCTTCTATGCTGACACCAAATGTTCGGATGATTATAAATGTCCAAATACCGTCTCGCGAGGCTCGATCATAAAAATGGCTCCGCGGCGGAGCGTTTCGCGTACGTATTCGAAACTGCGTGCGTCAGTTGGCAATTCGAGGGAATCTCATGTTTTGTTCTGCATTTGAAGTGACTCAATATCTATCTAGAAATTTATTATGGTTCCATCATAATCATTTGCATCACAGTTGACTATTCATCTTTTTACACTTAATATGTTTATAATGGAACCACAATCAAATGTCCTTGACAAATGTGATGAAACGTGTCCTTGTGATGAAACGTGTAAGCGTATTATGTTTGACTGATATTTAAACACCTTCTATTAAGGAAATCGGATCAAACGAAAGCCCATTATAATTTCAAAGGACAAACTCCTTTTTTGTAAGAACTTCGAAATTTCCTCCTATTTTGTATCACGAACACGTAAGTGGCTTATATATTTCAGAAAATTCAATTACAAAGAAATTATTGCCACAATCATGAGGAAGAAACAATTTTTCTGGCGCACTCTTTTATTCTGAATTTATTAAGGGTCATAGTGGCGCCCTACCTAGCCACTGTAAGTAACTGTTACGAAAACGGGACGTTTAAATTCCGGGAGAAGTGTCGACATATATCACCCGACCATAATTTCTGGTCCCCCTATAAAAAGTGAACTTTCAGTGTCCGTAGTGCAACGCGTCTGTTTCTTATTTCGGAAACTGATTGTTTTTATAGCACAAGGGGTGGCCTTAGAACTTTGAATCCACGAACACGTGTAGGAAACAGCTTAGGTAGTGGACGGGACGGCTGCCCCGAGAGAAAACGCTGTTTAGTTTGGTCATCTAATAATAGAAACAATATTTGTTTCATTTTTCATATGTATTTTGTTTAGTTCGCACTTTGAGAATAGGGAAAAACAGTGTAATAGGGAAAATAAGTAAATGGTTATTGAAAAGTCAACAAAGAGGAAATGTTTTGTGTACCTCAGAAGCTTTAGAAGTAAATTACTTTCATTTTCTTTTTCCGGAAAATAACGAACCTTACGTTCGTTATTAAGCAATATATTAAGCAATATATTAATATTTATTAAACCTTTTAAACGCTAGAGCATAAACGCATCGGCGGCATGCCCCCGACGCCAAGTCACAAATTCGCCGTACTTTTTGTCACATATCTGTGACGTTTGGCGTACAGGGCACCCGCTTGCCTGTCATGTATATGTGACAATGGCATTCAAAAGGTTAAGGCTCAATCGCTCACCTACGAGCTCAGAGAGCGATTCAAATAGTGAATTTCATCACTGCATTTCAGTCATCGTTCATTGAAACGAGAACGATTCGGACTAAATTGGATCTTTACAATAGCTTCGATTCATCCTTTCCATCAAAAAACTCGAATATAACATGAATGCTCCATCAAACAATTTGCCAAATCTATAAGAACCGATCCACAATTGAGGGTCAACACTCTCAAAATATTGATGAAATCTGATACCACTCGAATTTCTGACAGCGACTGTAATATAAATCCCAGAATAATCTCGACCACAATTCGTCGCAGGACCCCTCTCATTTCACCCTAAATCAAAGTGTTCGCGTCACAACTCAACAATAAAAAAGGGAATATTTATTCGTTATTTGTTGTCGGTTCGTATTAAAATAAAGCGACTATCTAGGCCTCAGCACCCTCCTCTTGCGTTATCTAAGATCAGGATTGCATAAAATTCACATCTCTCTTTCGAATGTGACAGGAGCCGGCCGGGGACTACGCATCTCATTTCAGCGACCTCCCGTTATGTCTAGCAAGCTATATTTATGTAATGAACCACATTAGACCACGTATTAGTTTGATGTTAGGCGGCTATCGTAGGAAATAAGGAAGAGTTTTATGACAGCAAAAAACAAAAGTAGCAATATCCACGTTATTAATTTTCGTGCTCTTAGATTATTTTGATTCCTACAAAGATATTGACTCTGGTTCATCTTACATGCGAACATGTATTGTGTCTGCATGTACTAGATACTTACTAAAGGATTTCAGCATACAAATAAGTAGTTAAAACTCCAGCAATTGCTCTCTCCCAATACGTATTGCGATCGCAAATCTGTCTTCCAAACATGGCGGAGAAAATCCCTTCCTTCTGAACATTTATTTATTTATTTTATTATTATATACTTTATTGTACACCTCATAATAAGAACAGGACAATCATACATAAAATAAGTGCACAATGGGCGGTCTTATCGCACAAGGCAATCTCTTCCAGACAACCTTTGGATGAAACAACAAACATTAAACTTAACTAAAATATTAATATGAGCATAACATTAAAAGGTACTTACTGTACTTGGCGATACATAATTATAATAGCGCACTAAAATAATCAATAGCTTATTATTTATAGGTAACATTAAAACTAATAAAACTACCAACTAACTTTTTTTAAATACCAGATTGAGCCTCGTCCATGTATATTTTGAATTATTCCATATTACAGTCCGTAGATAATCAGCATTATATTTAAAGGCCATATAAGTTTAGTGCTTATCCTATAAAATCAGTACCTATGATGCTATATTTAAGAGCTATCATACAGCGAATAATTTTATAAAGCTCATTGATTATAATGATAGAGAATTTATAGCTACTTGTGCGGTATTGTTAATTTGATTCCATATATTACGCTCTTAATGATCTTTTAAATTTTGCGATTAATAATCATATACGCTGGTGAATTTATATTTAATATTCACTAACGGAGCAAGCCTGTATGCTGCTTTCTCTGGGGAATGAAAAGTACTAAACGATATCTTTCTTCGGGTACTTTGTTACATTTAGCTTCAGATATTACGAATACCACGAGTAGAAGCTAATGGGTGAGATCTTAGCCCAGAAGTGGAATAACGAATACGAAAAATAAGAATATCAAAATCCGTAAAGCAGTTTAGAAGTGAAATCGGACCGACAGATATGGATCGCTGCTTTGGAAGAATAATGTATTATTACAAAACAATTTCGAGTTACTCACTAACTCGAAATTGTAGTATTTTGTAATACCTTGCGATGAATAATATTCCGTTTTGCATACTCAGTAAAAATCACATTTGTATCGTTATTTTGTAGCTTTAACTGTATGCCATTGGTGGATTTTGGTCGCCATTTTTTTTGATATTTGTGTTTCACTAGTTGCGACTTTTGAGGCGAAGCCAAGTTTTTCATCTATGTTTTTATTTAATTGTCACCAAGAAATATGCAATTGGTCAAAATTTATAAATGTTTGTAATAATATAATGGTAAACTTTAATCAGCTCTCCTGAAAAAATACTAGTTTTGAGATACAACAGCATTCTTATAAAGCAGTGGTATATCTCAAGAGAAAATACTCCTTGCATAAAAGTACCAGGACTTGGTCTACCAATGTGCCAAGTTTCATGCATATCTGTTCCGCCGTTAAGAGTTGAAGGAGTAACACACACAGACAAATATACAGACAGAGGAACTGTCCCATTTATATGATTAGTATGAATTGTGTAATTTTTAACAACTGATAATGCCGAAATTAATAAAGGGCATGATATTTCATTCATTGTGAGCTTTTCTTCAAATATTTATGACAACTTAGTGTTCATCATATAATCATCCCCAATCTAAGTTAATAACCCTTTAGGCTAACTAGCAATATGAACAATAACCGAAACACATAATTCCACAACTATTAACTATGTAGGTTTCCTAACTTAGCAATTAATAAAGTTATGGTGCAATTTGGTGCATCTACACTACACAGTAATGGTCCCAGTTAGTCTTCGGCGTGCAATTACTTACAGCAATAGACCAATTAATAAGGGAGGCTGAACTAACTGCTGACCATAGTATACGAATGTGATACCATAAGATAGTCTAGAGGAAATTACTTCAGAATTTGTGGATAGTGTAATATTATGTCGAGATCAGGAAATTGGTTTTGTACGTTGAAGTTATTGTAGTGGAAGAAGGGCTTCCGTAGTTGGGAATGGGATGTCTTTTTGATTGTTCGTTTTTGTCATTCTGTTTGCTATTTGTAGACGATACTTGTGCTTCCTCTGCTGAACACAATAATGGCTTATATGTTATTCAGATAGATTACACGTGTAGAACGCGAGGCTTTTCTTCATCGTCAGGAAATAAACAAAACAGCATTTGTATAAATGGCTTTTCCTTCATTTATTTCGTTTAGAATATTACATAGTAGGATTTTTTCACATTTTGGTGACTTGTCCAAATCATTCCTAACCATGCCAACTCCTGAAATACAGAAAAGACAGTTGCGAGTAAACATACTTAAGCAATGAAAACGTTGCCATACTGACTTGGAAAATTAAGCAAAATAAAAACATTGGGGGGCTGAGAAAAATCATGATTCCAAAAATTAATACAGGAATTTAAAATTACAATAACACCTACTGCGAATTAACACCAGTTCCATCAAATACTTAATCCAATCCCAGAAAACCAATTCACACGCACGGAACCCCCAATTTTTAAGCCTGCCACCAACACTCCCGCCCCAGGAGATGTCACAACCGTTACTAACATTTGAAATTTAATTGTATTGATAATTCGCAAGCAGTCGGTGCGCACTATGCATTAACTCAGTGACGATGCCTGAGGCTAGCACGTGGCCTAAACAAGGGCTCTTTGCTTTTATTGCGTCCATTTGACGTTAAAAGTGTTTTCAGATAAAATGTACTTTCATTTATTTTTCTTGGTTGTGTTTTGTTTTTTTTACTTTAAATTGAAGAGGGAGGAACAAAACGACCATCTTCAAGTTAAAAACAAACGATCAGACGGACGGTCAGACAAACAGACACATGAGTGAGCTCATAAAGGTTCCGTTTTCAATCGGATGTATGAAACTAAGGCTAGGCTAAGGCTGGAAACAAACTCTTCGGTTTCTCTTCCGATAGTCAGATCAGGGCTGCCAGACGTACGAGAAATCTAATGCGTGTACTGATTTAGCATTACGTGATTCTGGGAGATCAAGAGAAAATCTGACCATTGCCTCTTTCTGAGGTCAGATGTGAATGATTTGTACAAGCAATGTCCAATTGTAGAAATTATGACATATTTCTTGTGATGCTGAAGTCTTTCAAATGAGAGTTTTGGATTTTGAAAATTTTATTTTTGTACTGTTTTATAACATCCAGCATCAGGTAACTCGAATCGGATACATGTGTTTTGCACCGGAAAATGGCCAGCGCCATAAGATTGTAAAATGTTGCGTGGAATTGTAAACTATTTTTTCGGAATAAGACACAGATACATATATTGGAAACTATTGAATTTGGGTAGAATTTTTGTATACAAAACGATTTTTTAATCTTATCAAGATTTATTACAATTTTCCGGAATCTGCAATTTTTCGGTGGCATATTCACACCCTAAAACGCACCGAACAGGAAATCAAAATTACATTAGTTTTGTAAAAAACTAGTAGTGCCGAAATCAATACTACGAAAAGAGGCCAACTTACCTACTATGGGTTTATTCAACAAAATATCTTAAACTCGCTATTTGCCATGGCTTTGCTCCCGTGGTCTACTCACAGAAACCTAGCGTTCCTTTTATGATAAAAAGTAGCATAGATCCCTTTCCTTTTTTGCGCCTATTTGACGTCAAAAAAATTTTCAGATAAAATGCACGTTCATTTAGTATTCTTGGTTCTGTTTTGTTTTTCCCTCTCTAGTTTCTACCTTGTAGTTTGATGTTACATAGAGAGGCTGTTTGAGTGTTTGTCGCTCTCAAACAGACTTTCAAAACTTGGTCGTAGTTTTAAGGGTAACTTTTTTGATGATGTCAAAAGGAAACTACTCGTTGAGAGTGCGCCTACGGAATAGTAAATTGGAACAAGTGACAACGTACAATTAAGTGTATGCACTGTTTGCTGTAACACGCAGCTTTGAATGGTTAATGAAATAACTTCGAAAAGCAGACAAAAATGGCAGACTCCGTAAAATAATAATAGAAAAAAAGAAAACATGTTTATTATAAATCTTTATTAGGTTATAATTTCTCGATATATTATGAAAAAAACATTTTGTATTCAAAAAATCCCATCCAAATTCAATAGTTTCCATTATATCCATTTCTTATTACGAAAAAATAGTTTACAATTTCACGCGATATTTTACAATCTTACGGCGTTTGCATATTTCCGGTAACATATAAGTACATTGCGTACCTAGCGTATATTAAATACCTACATAAATTAAATACCTGATGTAAAAAGCTCCTGAAGTGATTTTAAATGTGAACCTGATTTTGTCTAGATGATCTTTATTGGTTGACAGGCAATTTCCAAAATCGTGAAGTATTGATCATCTTCTCATTAGTGTTCTAAATGAAATAAGTATCATATTTTTTTAAATAATATTTTGATTGCATACTTTCCCGGCCACACAGTTTATTTGTTAAGTATCTACCTACAGTAAAAGATAAAAATAATAGCTAGAAATAACTGAACTATCCGACAAAACATAGAACGCAAACAATTCGTGTTAGGTACCGTCATACAGTGGGGCCCGAATCATTGACTTGGGGCAAGTTTCATTAACTTTTCCAATGAATACAGGCATTTGCCTCCAATTTGCTTGCATTGGTTGCAAACATTTGGTACACGCTCAAATAAATTAACGAATAGTTAGAATTTTAGTTTGTTGGTAACTACTTACATTCCTGCATAGTTCATGCATTTTTTTTTTGTTCATTTTATGTTTTATTTCTGTTAGCAGCTGATTTTGTGAAAAGAAGCCTGTCACCTAGCCTATACCCAATGGTGGTATAGAGTATAGAGGAATACGGTACAGAGAGTAAAGTCCCGCATATCTCCACTGAAATGGAAGGATCCTCCTACCAGACGGTTGTTGTGTCTGATGGGCAATTGCCCTATAGTTGATATTCGGACTCCTGTATATATTCAAATCGCACGGAGAACTTTGCTTGCGCGATGCAGGATTTCGTTGGTAGTTCGTCGCTGACAGGATAGATGGCGTTGCGGTTCTTTTTATTGCCGTACAAATTTTGCTGCAAAGTCTTTTATGTGGCGGCATTGATGCCGCTACAGTGGTACCATTTGATGAAACATCTAAAATCGGCCTAGTATTTATCCAAATATGTTGACTTTGGCTTTCAGTCTTTGCAAATGCAACTACTAGTATTTAAAAAGGGGCTGACCTTTATTCTATTGCTGGGCTGGTTTTTCAGCTTTCGGTAACTTTTACCTGAGAAATTAAAATGACGGTTTGACAGTATTAGAAAATATACCAGACAGCTACTATTCTTCAGTTATAAAATTACCTGACTATTATAAAATAAGCCCATAATATCTTATTATTGACTCTTCTACGTCCAAACTGCAAATACAGAACAACAACACAGTAATATAGCTGAATGCTGACTGTCTTAATGTTGTGTACCCCTGAGTGGAGACAATCTCTAATCGCAACAAGTCGAGCCCGTTTACGTTACGGCCTCATAATTACATTAACTACGCAATGCATGTGTTACATCGTTGATGTACAGGGTGTGGTCTCTTTGAATCAATAAAATCTTTTTTTTTTCTTCCAGAAAGTAGATATCATTGCTCCATCTGAGAACGGCCAGTTTACAATAGTAGTCAGCAATTTGTAAGGATACCTGTTGGGTAAAACAGTGATTATTTTTTGTACTGCATCTATCTTTTAGGGCTATTTGAATCGATAGGTATAGTAACTACTAGGCATAGGCGTGCAGAAGGCTACAGTAAGGGTAGGCCAGCCCATACATAATGCCCAAAACAAAATTTTCGTCCACTTTCAAAGTGGTAGAAAATTCGCATCGACAGTATCGTGATTTCAACCCTGAATAATGTGGTGAGTTTATTTTTTGGGCATTATGTTGGGCTGGCCTTCCCTTACTGCACGCCCATGCTACTAGGGTACTATTAGTTACTTTATAGTAAACTTTGTAATTACTACAGTGCAAACTATACCTGTGCCCATCAATAGCTGAGATGTCTAGGGGTATGAGATAATTTTTTATTAAACGATTTTTTTCCAAAAGGTACTTATTTCGTTAATTTATGGACCGTCAACCTAACTTTCAAAATTGACATATTTAAAGATTTGAGAGACTGAGACTGCTGCTTGGCCAAGGCAGTTTATCTTTATTATTTATTTATTTATGGTCCTAATGTATAAATGTAACCAGATTATTGTATACACCGTTAGATGTTTCAGAGATCGTTTAAATATATTTACTATATCCTCAACCTAATTTGTAAGTATAATAATGCACCCGTGTCTTAACGAGAAAGAGTGTTTGCAATAACCCGGTGACAGGGAATAAGGACTTATTTTACTATGTAGGTATGTCAGCCTACTTAGTAAAATGAGTCCTTCAAAACACTTTTGAAACACACTGTACGCAACAAGCTACCCCTGCTGGCCGGTCCAGACAAATTGTCGCACCCCACGTTCGCATTATTGCCGATATTTAATTGTTTGCGTAATTTATTTCTCTAAAGCAGGGAACGTTTTGTTGGGTTCAGTATAGGAGACTGGTTATGTTCTGTTGTGTTAAATGTTTAAGAAGATTTTATTGCACGTGGACGAATCGAATGAAGTTAGTTAAAATATTCAGGTTTGTGTGACATTGTGAAGTGTTTGGCTGAGTTTATTCTTGTTTTCTTACCAGAGTGGTACCACTCTGCTGTTCTTTTCAGCCAGTTCTTTTGAGCTGACAATTCACGTCAAGCTCCATATTTTCAATTTACCTAAGTTTACACGGTGATATGGATACAGAATCACATTTCTGATAGGTTACTGATAGGTACATTCAAACGATTCGTTTCAATGTACCTATCGAAATACACATTTTTTACTATTAACCCTTCCAACAGTAGGTTGGATCCGCAGTTTGGATTTTTAGTGGAGACTTTTGCATATTTCAATGTTAGTCACGCGCGCTTGCAGTGTTAGATTTTAATTGTTAACACTAAATTTTATGTGAATAGTTTAGTTCTCTGTTGTTGAATTGTGAAGGATTCTTGATTAAGTCAGTGTGCTTTTGATAGTTTTATCTAACAATGTATACATATTTATTTATTATGTCATAGCTTCTGCCAGCGACTTCGCCCGCGCTAGTGTCGGAAACTATCTCAGAGGAATATACTCCTGAGTTGGAAAGTAGCATAATTATGTGCTATTCCACACTATAATATATATCTGTGCCAAAATTCATCTAGATCCATTTTGCCGTTCTGGCGTGATTGAGTAGCAAACATCAACGCATCTATCCGTTCAAACTTCAGCATTTATAATAGTAGTAAGAAGTGAGACACTCGTTAATACGAACAGTACTACAATACGTACGACAACGCACATAACCAGAGGGTACCAGGCAGCACTAAACGGCTGCAACAATTTAGACTGCCATCACATTCGCAGCACATCGCGACAGTTGCATAGTTCAATGTTAGTCACGCGCCCTTGCAGTGTTAGATTTTAATTGTAAACACTAAATTTTATGTGTAGGTATAGTTTAGCTCTCTCTGGTGTTCTTGATTATGTCAGTGTGCTTTTGATAGTTTAATCTAGAAATGTATACATATTTATTTATTATTTACTAGCTTCTGCCAGCTGCTTTGCCCGTGTTAATGTCGGGTACTTTCTCAGAGGAATATCGTCCTGAGTTGGAAAGTAGCATATGTGCTATTCCACACTATAATATTATATCTGTGCCAAAATTTCATCCTGATCCATTTAGCCGTTCTGACGTGATTGAGTAACAAACATCAACGCATCCATTCATCCAAACTATCGCATTTATAATAGTAGTAAGAATTGAGACACTCGTAAATACGAACAGTACTACAATACGTACGACAACGCACATAACCAGAGGGTACCAGGCAGCACTAAACGGCTGCAACAATTTAGACTGCCATCACATTCGCAGCACATCGCGACAGTTGTATATTTCAATGTTAGTCACGCGCGCTTGCAGTGTTAGATTTTTAACACAATTAATTGTTAACACAAAATTTTATGTTTATACTTTAGTTCTCTAGTGTTGAATTGTGAAGGATTCTTGATTATGTCAGTGTGTTTTTGATAATGTAATCTAGAAAAAGGTATACATAAGTATCTTTCTTCTTCTTCATCATGTCGCTGGCACGATAGTATATCAGATTTGAATGGCCCAGCTTATAGGTGATTCAGCGAATTGGTCGCTTTTGCTGCATGTTTTTGGGCATAGATGTCAGGGTAGGAGGTAGAGCATAGCTTGTGACTCGGCTCCACACCCCAGTGCTTATCCGTCAAGGTTGCGAGGTTGGTGAATACCTTTACTGCAGATGCAGCGTTAGAAGACCGTCCATGAGGTTAACCGATGCCCTGATAAGGGAAACTTGAGTTCATCGATCGATGTGGTGACCCTTTGGGCTCTCAAGCCTGTATCCAGGTAGACGTTTTGCGACTGAAGTTTCTGTTTTTTTGAGTGGCATCTCCCAGTTCAACCTGAGGTAGTCGACTGTTTAACGGGGCATGTCTGTGGTGGTTTTAATATACATAAATATTAAAGCCTCCAGCCAAGGCTTATAGTTTTTTATTATTCGATTTTATTCTCACTGTTTCGAAAATTACTATAAGTTCCTGTTAGTTCATACATACCTATCCATGGCCATAAGAGAAACCCTTGGAAATTTTCAAATGTGTGAAATTACATTCTAAATTAATTCAGCGGAACAGAATGTTCCTTTAATTGAAACTGTCGTCACATTCAGATAAATATTTCAATGTTAGTCACGCGCGTAACAGTAGGGTTAGATTTGATTGTCCGTAACATTTCATTAAATCTATTTTACGATGGGACTGATTGAAAGCACTAAAAACACCCCTCAATTTTGTAGTTTTTAGGGTTCCGAACGTGCTTATGGAAACGGAACCCTAAAGGATCACTCGTGTGTCTGCCTGTCCTTCTGTAACATTAATTTTTTCCAAATAGTCTGTACCAATTCAGTTGAAAATTGGTATCAACACATTATGAATTTCTGTGATCAAAAACGGAAGCGTAACGTAACTAAATAAATTTTGAGTACTTATGGGGTCACTTTTAGAGGACAATATGAAACTTCACAAAAAAAAAACATTTTCAAACTACGCCTTTTGACATACATATGAAATGAAAAATTCAAATCCGACTCGCACTTCGCCAGTTTATTTTTTCACAGTCTCTAATACTAACCTTTACAACGGGCTTTAGCTACCGTCACGCACTACTAATTTACGATTCTGTTTTATATTATTCGTCCTGCAATTTGCAAAAGGGTACCAGGGTACAAGAGATGGTCAGCACTATTCCCTTAGGAGCCAATAACATCATAGCGCGAACGCCAATCTACGTGATTATGGAAATATCCCCACAGGGCTTTTTATTGAAGATGTCCATGGGGAACTGAATACGTGCATGTCATCATAAACTGGAATGGGGTTGGTACCCATGTAAGAAAGTTAAAGATACTTGTTACCATTTGAACCTACAATACAATATTGCCTTTGCAAAATTCATGGGGTCGAGTACCTACTAGGAAAAATATGCGGCCACATCATATCACAATACAGGAACAAACCCAATGATGCAGTTTTAGTGATTTTCAAAATTGGGCTTTTTAGAGTAGATGTTTCTCGCTAATCCTCATAATTTCGGATAAGTATAGCTATTCACGTCCAATTGAAAACAATGTCCCGTACCTATACCCTGAAATCTAGTCAAACCCACATAGTGTACTCAAAATTGGCGTTCGCCAATATTAGTCACATTTCAGTATCATCAGGTAATAGCCATCACCCAGACTTCGGGCTGCTACTGCGCTATTCCAAATAGAAAGACATAGTATACACTTTGCTGGAGTCGGGAATCGAAGCCAGAACCTCCGGCTAAGCAGTTGTGCTTATGACCACTAGATCAATAAGGTAGTCACGACGTTCAACTTTCGAAAATTAGTCATTTGGGTTCATTTTTTAGAAATACCAGTACTACGTAGTGGTTAAATCCTTGCGATTATCGTGCATACCTAGAACTTTCTATTATTACAACCACCAAATTAATAGGTAAACGAAAAAGGTTTTCGTGTAAGGAGAATGAGCCAAATTCTAAACCCGTTTTCTTGGAATCCCAATCCATACACTTCCAACAAAGATTCAATCGCGCCTCAAAATCCACGTGTAGGCTGTAGTAGGTGGGCCATTCTACTACGCGAGGGACAATTTGCAATGACTGAAAAACGACTGCGTTACGAAAGAAAAATAACCACCTACATACACATACTACGAATCGTAATACATATTAAATAGCTTGTAATTATATGACACTAAGTTCTTAAAATAAATTACTTCACGTAATCACACTGTCTCACACACGAGTCCTAGCAGTATGCTGAGCGATAGCCACTTTTTCTTAACTTTTATAAGTCATTCATTCTTGTATCTGGTCTTTAATTTTGGTATGTGACATACGTTGTACGACGCAAATATTATATTTTCTTCCTAGTGTTGTTTTTCTAAAAATCTGTTTTTTTCATAATAATATATAATTTATAATGATAATTAACTTTTATTGCAAAAATATTACAAAGATGTTTTTGCATTGACCCCAAACTAGGCAAGCCTGTATCTTTGCCATAGCTCATCATAGAAATAAACATTTAAAAGGTTTTTTATTTCATGCCCATAAAAAAGTAGATTGGCCCAGGTACAACACAATACAGTACCACAGCCTAATTCCGTTAACAGGATTACTTATAATCTAGGGCTGTCCATCACTCGTATCGATAACGCGAGTAATTTATCCATAGGAAAAACGAGCGCTATCCGTGACCGGCTTATCTTAATAAGTTCCCGAAGATAATTGTGCGTGAGCGTTATCTCGATTAGTAATGGATGTGTTCGGTGCAATTATGGCAGAGTTAATTCATTTTGGGTGCGTTCTGTTTGTACGTGTGTCTGTGTATGCCCTTTTCCCCTTTTAGCGTGAACAGAATATTACGTCGCATCAAATCTGTGAGAGTAAGCAACGTTTTCGGAGTAACCGCTGGAATACTTTTCTGGGAAACGTTTGATTGTGACTTATCCCTTGTTCTAAGAACCAGTTGTCTTAGAACCATCTACTGTGGTAGTAAAGATAGTGCAGGTTCTTCAGTGTAGGCACGCAACATTTATTTATTTATTTATTATAACTTTATGCACTAGTAAAAACACTGTACAAAGGCGGACTAAATGCCTTAGGCATTTTCTACCAGTCGACCTTAGGGTGGTGGAGTGACAACATGGCAGGTGCAGCTTAAAGAAAAACAAATAGAGAGAAGAAGAAAAAAACAATCTTTTATAGTTTGATAGTCTTTACATAGTCGCTCCATTTTGCATCACATGTAATTTAACTGTACGAGTACATGATTGGTTACAGTGTGAGTGTGACTAAAAGCCAAGAGAATTTTAGTTACAATAGGTACAACCATATTTGACTTGAAGTTAGTCAAGTCAAGTCAAGCTGGCTCCACTAGGGCAAGTAGCACAAACTAGTCACGAATATGTTAGATCTCTTATCCAAGCGTATCGATTGTATATCCTTTATTTCATCTGTAACAAAAATTCGTACCAAGTTTCTCTAACTTCAAAACCCACATTAGTAAGCTTTATCCAGAACTCAGACTTCCCCAACGTTAACCTAACCCAGATTCACAAATATTTCCAATCTAACTCAGATCCCTCCAAAAACATTTTACGCAAACAAGATGGCAAAGATAAGCGAGTTTGACAGCTGGTCTAACTAGGTCCAACTAGGTCGATTCCAAGCTTCGCGGATAAAAAGGGATATCGAAACTTCGGAACTCCCGACAGCACACTACAACGGGTAATGCGCGGACTTTTTGTGCTCAGCAAAATCTAAACAGGGTCAACCCTATTCCAATTGGAGTTCGCGATATTTTTGTATTGTTTTTTTCGCCGGAAACTCGGATATTTCGGTAATAGTCGCCGTTCGCTAGTTTTGTGAAAAACGTCAGCTTTTAGTGGAACACTTCTAAATGGGGGACGTAATTGCTTGATTCGTGTCACTCGTGTTAAAATGAATAGTCACTGTATTTTGATATAAGTTTTTTCTTTTTCGGATTTATGTTTTGGTTGAAAAGTATTGGTGACATGGAAGATTTATTTTCATTTAATCACACACAATTTCTACTATTAATAATTACTAGACTATATGTATGTCGAAGCAGGAGACTTAAAGGTCGCCGAAGGAAAGACAGTCTGACACAATCACAGAGAGATTAGGCACACGCTAAACGTGCTTCCGTGTCAGAGTGTGAGAAAAACACGCAGTTAACATCAAAAATCCAAGCAGACATTGGGATTTTCCATCGTATTTCTCCTATGGAAAATCCCAAAAACACATGCCCCGACCTGTGAATATAACCCATTCTCTGCAGTATCATTCGCGATTAATATACCAACAGAACCTACTTTCACACTTGTATTACCAATTTAAAAACAAAATACAATCTATACCCCTAAACGAGCAATTCTTGTATATATGTATTGTATATAATCTGAATCTCGGAAACGGCTCCAACGATTTTAATGAAATTTTGTAAGGTCTTTCGGGGGCGATAAATTTATCTAGCTAGGTTTCATTTTTAGAAAACGTTTACCAAAAAAAACGAGCAAAGCTCGATCATCAAGATACTATCTAATTAAATAACAAAGGCCATTTTATTTTTCAAGTTTTTTGTGTGTTGTGTATTGTGTTTTCTATTCTTGTGAAATGTCTAAGCTATCTATCTATCATAAAGTACCAATGTAGTCACTACTACACACCATTTTGTTGCTTGTTGTATGTATGAGCAGTCTGTTAAACTTCCATCATGTTTTTAGGAAACATTTCACTGTTATCCACAAAAACGAGTGAAAAAATCAAAAAATGTTATGTAGAACAAAGTCAAATAAAATGAATGACGTTTGACAAACTATGCATATTTGTCCGAACAAATCCAACGAACCATGAAAATTTCCGAACAATGCAGCTACGACTGATTTGCCACAAATCGTATTATGCCGCGCCAAATATGTGAAGTGTTTACAAGTTTCAGGGGTAAACTCAATTAATTATAGCCTTTAATTCTTTGTAATACGGCCCATGTTGATTCCTCATTAATTTGAGTCGGGATTCCGAATTGCAATATTGCGAGTTGTCGCCCCAAAGCAATTTTAATTCGAGTCCAAGCTTTAGGCAAATTGTTCTTTCACGCAAACCGGAATGTAGCCCGTCGAGCTTTGACAACGGTACAAACGTACATATTTCATCATGGCTGCGAATAAAGGTGAAGCCGACCGTGTAAGTAGAAGTTTATTTAGTGTCTTATTTCTTTTTATGCGGGTCCCGGTAGCTCAGGAAGAAATGAGATGTTTTATGAAATTGTTTTTCCGGGACATTAACCAGCCCTAATTATGGCTGTGTTCGCTTGAACCCGGGGCCAATTTCCCTGGTCGTTCTCACGTTGACGGTGACAAAGTGTATACGGCGGGAATGAATACAATTTCACTTAGACGCTCAGCTTATTATACAGTTGGAAGTAATGTAAATTTAGCACTCCTTATTATGGATATTATTGTAGGAATTAATTAACAGGAATAAGCCTTCTTAGGCCTCAAACAAGCGCAGGCGGCGTTCAACGACATTCTGTGTGAAATGCAAAACAGTCTACCTAAATTAATTTGCAAAGAATAACATTTTAAAATGTTTTAACTTTGTGTAATTATAGTAACATTCTTTTTTTAGGAATTGTATGAATGGTTGGTTTATTACCTGATTTATTTCTTTGTTTATCTAAAGTTACTGTTGCAATAATATAGTTAATTACTATTGTATAAGTTTTTTTAACAAAAACATTGTTTGACAAGATACGGCACGATATTGAACTAAATGCGGGCAATTCTCCAAGCACATTTGTATTTGTTTATTCAGGTTTTCAGATTACTCAATAGTTCCTAATAGTGAAAACAAGGTATATACTCATATACCTTGTTTTCACTATTAGGAACTCCATCTTTAACCGTGTAGGTAGTTGATCAAGAAGATCATAAACAAAAAGAAATGAGATGCTTTATTTTCCTTTGACTGTCAGACAGAAAGATAAAAACCACTTATCGAGGACGCGTAAACTTTGATATTCTACCAAACAAACCCTAAAACAATATTTTTATTCGTATTAAAATACATTTGTACCGATAAACCTTTCTATTTATGTTCGCAGTTTAGGGTTGTATGCAAATAAGGGTTGGTTAGGCATTTTCTTTTAACTTTATTATTTTCTACGTAGTATTTTCCACTTTTCCCCCCTTATTGGTACACAAATTCCCTGGTGAAACGCCCTTGTGATTGACTGACGGGCCCAAATTTCATATAATATTTGGACTTTAGGGGGTTGAATATTACATGAAGGTTAGCGATTGTTACAAAACAATATTTCGAAACTATTTCCGTGAAATGGAAATTGTCTGTTGATTACTTTTGTTTTTGTATATTTGATATAACTACGTCTATTTTAGTATGGCTGAATTATGTATTTTTTATTATTTCAGCTGGATAATTGTCGTGATAAAGAAAATTTTCCTTGACGGCGAATATCCTAAAAAAAATAGTATCACAGAATTTGCTACGAAAATACACTTGAAGTGCAAAAAAACGAGTCACCCAAAAACAAGCACAGATGGGAAAAATGTTAACCATTCCAAACCATTAACTGACTCAAACACTAAAAAGCGTAAAGTAGTACTTTAAAACCGCCATGTTATTACCGTCGTTACATTAAATCGACGTACATCTCTCATACATTTGATGTAAGCATGCAGCCACGTCCCTAGTCCCTTGGACGGGGAAATGAAATAATTTGTCTTAGTAGGGGTGCATTTCATATTTATACGGAGCTCAAGGGTGAACGAACCGACGGTTTATGCGTACCACGTGTATGTGTGACAAATAAGGATGGCACGCTTAAAGTATCAGAGTGGACTTAAAAATTAAATAGGCTTGTTGCACTTAGAAGAGACTTTTAACCTTCGAGGGGAAGAAATGTCTTCTGAAATAAGTTTCTAGTTTAAAAATAAATAAATGTGCCAGTTCTGGAACCGTTACATTTAAATTTTTTGTATCCTAAAAGCTTATGAAAAAAAAACGATATTATTTATATTTAATTAATTTTTATTTTTCGAAACTTTTGCTGTAATTTCTTTTTTCTAGGGTTGTTCTCTGGAAGATCCGAAAAACTTTTACTGACATAATTAAAGCTGAATGTCATAGCTGCCCAGCAAAATATAAAGTGCCGGTGGTGGTGGGCGATGGGAATAAAGACGCGTGAAAAAACTAGTGTTAGATACTATTTTTGTTTTTTTTAAAGGATGGGAAATTATCAAATGTTTTTTCCGCTCTGGGTGGAGCAGAAGGGCATGTCGGACTGACTAAAACCCATGCGTGTTCTTTCTAAGGTCCTTTGCGTTCCAGGACCGCGGTGACTCTTTCGAACAAATTCCGTAACCCTGGCAGGCTCTGGCCCTAGCGGGGCCCCTCTTCTATGCTGATTTCTCTTTGAGGCGCGCGTGGAACATAACGCGCCATCCACCCGGGCCTGGTGGTGATTAGACAGCGAGCCACCCAAAGCTCGCCGTCCTCAGGTCCGCCCTGTATTTGAGCCGCATATTTTTCAACCTGTAGGTAAGATAAAATTAACAAAAAAAACTGCAGAATTTGAAGAAAATTCCTTTCTATCATAGCTACCTCAACTTTTCTTTTATGTTTTATTTCTCGCATGAAACGGTAATAAAAACTGAGCACGATTCTGATTTGTAGCCTACTGTAAAAATTTGGATACAAAGCAGGTTTATTGTGAACAAGCCGACAACTAGAGGTAACACACATAGTTTATAGTAGGGATTGTAACAGCATTTGGTTTTTTTTTTATTTATATTCCTGAAAATACGATAACTACGTACCAAAGAGCTTGGATTTAGAATGGAAGTGCCCAAAGTAGTGATAGCCAGTTCTCATACGTCATATTAGTACTTCCTTCACTTCCACTGAGTGCCAATTTCGGGTGACACTCACTAACACATCTACCAGTCATGGTCGTCTCGTATCCAGCGAATTCCCGCCACCGTGTAGGATGCCTTCACACTCCGTCTTTGGTACGCTGTCGTAACTCCAGAACCTTTCGACTTTGTGATACCTACCTTAATATTCATACTGACAAAGATTAATTCCAGTAGACCACTATGGTCTTACAATTTCATATAGGCACTGAGGGTATAGTCGTATCTAAAAGACTACGAAGTTATCAAGAGTTATCATAAATAAAAAGAAAATCAGGAAGCCAGTTAGCACTTCACAAAAACGACCATTCCAATTTAAAAAAGTAATGGTGTCATTTTCCTAAGCTAAGACGAATACGCTAAGACGATACGTACAAATGAAAAAAGCCTCCTGATTTATAACTCAATCTAGTGTCGACATAAAAAAAGACACACATGAAAATTGCCAATTTTTCATAATAAGGTCGGTAACGAATTGTGCCATATTATTTCGAGGACAAATTATTTGATTTTCCGGCCTTGTTTCTAACCGTCATATTATTCAAAAGGTTGAGTGAGACAGTATCGTTAAGGATATAGCCCGTTTGTAAGTAGCATTATTTTGTATTACCGCACTTGTGGTACTTGTTTTCAAAGTGACTCTTTTTAATTTCACAAAAGTGTACCTACTTTCACGTTTTTATTTTATAGCATGAAATTTCCACGACATTTTGTGGAGGGTTCTTCCATAATCACCACACTTGGCAGGTGGGTTGTTTTTCGTAGTTTGCAGTGTATCTTCCCGATATAACTCACACCTATACGTACTCAGTCTCCCCTCACGGTACCTTTACCTTTGGGACGAAGTAGGGTGATATTTTCTTAGTGAGAAATACGCAAACTGCTGCTCATTTGAAGCTCGACTTTTTTATAAAACTTCTAGAACTAAACACAGTTTATGTTGTCTTAAAAAGATTGGTTACCTACGTGTCAAAATGGGATTGCATGTCTTTAGTAGGTGGATTTATAATACTAAAATATGTAGTGATTTTTTCTGCTCCTTCTTTAAAATATGAGTTCAACTCGTGTTGTACTGTCTCATTCAATACCAATAAAATGTAAATTAAGATTCTCTTTGAGCAATCCAAGCCGCACAGCACTCGAATGTACGCCAATAACATAAATCCTCACACACTTCCAGTTATTGTCAATATTTCCTAACCATTTGTTTTACTACATGATTCAATATTCATGTAGTTTAAATGCGTGGACAAACAACATTATAAATCACAATATCGACTAAACTGTCATTTCAAAAACCCCTTACTGAGTAATATTCCGTTTAATTTTATTTATTGCTACCGAGACTATTCAGTTAAACGATTTACTAACACAATGCTGTTATTAATAACTTCACTCGTCTGTAAATGAAATATTTCTGAGATAGAATAGTTTGATAAATTGACGCCAATTTGTGAGCTATTTTTGCTTGAAAAGGTAAAGATCTCAGAAATTATGGAATCAAACCTAAGATTGGACTTCTCAAGTAAGCCGTAATAGAGATCGGTAAAAGTCAAATCATTCCCAAAATAAAACTATTCTTTTCATAAATCGCTTGATATTCGTCTTATTCTACCACGTATTAGATTATTCGTATTTCGTACGAAAATCTTGGAAAACTCCGAAGTAAGACAGTCGAATAGAATAATCCATCATCACTCGACTCGAATAACATTTCTCATACATCTCAAACGGAATCTAGGAGAACTTTGAATCTACCCATCTTTAAATCTAGTGCTTGCTCTTAACCCGATACCTGTTCAGCTGAGTATAAAGCGCCCCGAACCTCGAACAAATCCCAGTCAGATTGAATTCATTGAAAGTTTTCTCCTAGTGCGTCAAAAACTTATAATTCCGTTGCTCGGCTATTGAATTCACTCCTTATTTATTGTTAGCGATAAAATAATATTAATCTCGCGGGGATTACACTTGGATTTTATTCTTCTCCTCAGCTCTGAAGTTGGAGAATAACCCCAGATTATTCGCCAGCGTATATAATAACGTGGATGGGCAATCCGCTAATGAAAGTATAACGATTGTTTTATGGATGAACATTTGGCTTTAACGGGTGTAAAAGTTGAGCGATAAAACGTGATCTGTTTAAGGCTTTTTACTTACAGTAGTGTCTGGAAATTAGGTACTAAACACTTCGTGATAGTCGCGGCTTGGCTTGAATATATTTACAGTGGTGCTTAGAAGATTTTACATAAATACTTATTTATCTCCTTGTTATACAATGACTAGGATTGTTAATCGGGATTATGTGTTGATAAATACGTTTTATTGAGTAGGTACTTTTCATTCGATAAACTCTTTTGCATCCTTTCCAAAATAAAACAGTTAAAAGTTCATACTGGCAATTCAAGTCATTAAAAAAATTAACCCTATGTTACGGCTACTGTTTTAGACAGTAACTAAAATGCATCGGAATTTTAAGGTATATCCACATTAACATTGCAGAACGTTATCAGGGCCAAGTAGTAATCAGCTGTGGAAGTTTCCGTGCGTAAGAGGGATTATATTTTCGATAACTTAGCTTAGGGTGGAGGGCAATAAATAGAGAAAAAGAGAGATAGTGAGGGGGCTATCCTGGACGTAAGTAATCTGGGAATTTGTTATGGTTTTAAGAGAAAAATGAAAGGAATCCCACGGGAACGATTCAATATTTTGGAAAACTTACGGGTCCCCATAATTCTTGGGTGAAGGCATGCGCGCTATTTATTAATCAGATTCTTTTTATTATTGCAGTTATATAATTCCTGTGGTGGATGTGTTTTATTACTTGCAATTCTTGACTGCTCAAATATGTCAAATCTTTGAAACAAATAAATTAAGAGCCTATGGTTTGCTCTGTAAGCTAAGGGGTTGTTGAATTATAATAATTTAGCCAGGAGAAGATCTGCCAGGGTTGCGGAATTTGTTCGAAAGTGCCACCGCGTCCCTGGAACGCAAAGGGCATTTGGAAGAAAACGGAGAAGTATTACAGAGCGTAGAGAAGTATTCATTTGATGATCTCCCGTCGTAAAAAAAGCCAGGAAAAGAAACAAAAATATTTTTTGTGGAAAAAAAACCTGACGGTATATTAACTTTAAAAGTGTATTTATGAAAACTGACTCTAACCAGAACTTTAAAAGGTAAGGAACTAATATTTACAGTAATTCGTATTTTTAAAATCCATTTTTCGAATGGAATCATTGTTATCAAAAACAAAACAACCCGAAAATACTTTTGAGAGTACATTCAAATAAACACGAAAACCGACCACTGGTGCACTTCTCTAAAAACACAACCAAAAAAAAAGTCAACGTGCTTTCTCGACACACATTTTTATTTTCCTTAACATTTTTACACGTAAAACATTTTCGTGACGACATAACGCGATCGCTCCACATACTTACGTGGCACGGCCCCTTCATTGCGGTTTAGAAAAAACGCAATATCGCATGAGTTTCAAGGGAGGTAAGTATGCCCTGTGGATTTACAGCATTAAATTGGTTCAGCCAGGGCTGCCAGGGCTGTCAACTTGCTAAAAGTTTTTAAGTCGCCCCGCTCGCGTGACGAACGTTATAAAAGTTTGAGTGGGTAAGTAACTTTTATGTGGGAAAACTAGTAAGTTTGTTATTCAGTGTGCTTTAAATTTGTAGACTTGTTTGTATTATCGCCGACAGGGGTGCGTCCGGATAAGGATTACGGTTTAAAACTTTAAATCCTCTTACTATCTTTTCTGTTTGCTTGTAAAAAAGTAAAAAAAAAAACATTTGCTGTCTATAGTAAACTGACATCATAGAAACAACTTAGGTTAATATTTGAAAACATACTAACATCAAATACAAAGATTTAGAACCATCGGAAACTCGTTGGTTCTCAGAACGTCCCGTTTAGATAACCTTTTGTATCAAAGTTGTTTTGTATCGAAAAAACTATTGCATAATTAAGAAAAGACACACTATTTAACTTAAGTGGACTCAAGTACGAAACATAACAATAATTACACCTCGTATTCAGTCAACCCTAGCTCAGTTTCTCGCTGCCCAGTAGAGATCCTTTGTCCCATGACAGCGCACAGACTCGACTAAGTTTATCACCGTTGCGACTTCCACTGGTTATTGCGTTTCGGACATTCCGACTTTGACACAAACGCACCCCTAGTAATAACTGCCTTGAAGACATGAAACCCCGAATCGTAGACGCGTAATAATTTATTGCCCACCGCCAGTAAGGATAAGTTAATAAGTAAGTTCTGTCGCTTATAAAAACGCTACATAAACTTTGTTACTCTGTTGATCTGCGGGGAAAAGGAATTATTTATTTATCAATGTTCTATTTATGTTTGACGACGGTGTTGTCTTTGGAACATTTTGTTAGTGATAAAGTGAAGAGATAAATCGAAAATGGAACTATTTAAATAGTGACAGAAGACTTTGGGATCCGGATCAAGTTCTGGAATAAAAGAACGGAACAATAAGAACTAAAGCAACAGACTTAAATACAATAAATTATAAATGATCACAAAATATAAAGGAACATCGTTCTTCTAATACTCATTTAAATACTCTTTTCAACCGACTTCCAAAAGAAGGAGGTTATCAATTCGACTGTATGTTTGTTATGCGATCATTCCGTCAATTATGAATGGGTTTTGATGTTTTTTTTTTAATTCGAAAGCCTATACTCCTGAGGTGTGGTCCCATTGGCACCAAGTCAGAATCTGATGATGGGATCCTAGGGAAATCGAGGGTAAACCTCAAATTTTAAAGGCACATACATTGCTTTTCACATAGGTATATTTTTTAAACAATTTTCGCTCTTATATTCATTAAAGAACTAATTTGGTCCAAGATGATAATTTGTCAAAGTCAATTCATTTATTTCAACTAGACCATAAAAAAGGCAATTTTGAACATCAAATTTACAGTTTTAAATTAAAATATTAGTGACTCTAGTTGTCCATTCGCAAAAAGGAGATTCTTATGGAGAAGAACGGACAAGAAACTCCATAGTTACTCCTTTCAAATATAAGTTTTACAATATTTTGCATACATACATTGATAATTTTTATTATATTATGCGAGCACAATGCACCCAACATAACACTAATATAACACTGTCTTAAATGTCGCTGTTTCTCCATCTAAGATTACATCACAAAGTCTATCAATTCATCCTCAGTACCATTAATACAAATTACTCCATACTCGAAAAATCCTCTGTTATCATCAAAAACTTTAGCCATATGTAATCTAGTAATGGCTCCACACGTCACATCAAAGTTTCTGTGCCGTGTCTCAGACGACACGCGCGTGCATCATCCGAGCTTGAGGGAATCCCTAGAGGCCTTATGTGTTTGCCCTGAGATTGCAAACTCAGCTACTAACATACCGCCCTGTTTGTAAATGGGGTTAATACCTTTGTATCGTTAATTTTGTTTGCTTTCTTGTTTTATTGGTGCTTTGAATTAGTTGGTGTTTTGATTGAAATTGGAGAGGTTGCTCTATTTTGATTTTCGTCGTTATAATACTTAGTAAATAATACTTAGTAATTCTTATAAAAGCGAAAGTAACTCTGTCTGAATGTCCTTCGTTTTGTCTGTTTGTTACCTCATCACGTTTTAACGACTGATTATGATAACTTTTTTCTTGAGACAATTTTCGACGTAAACGCGGGCGAAGCCGTTCGCCGAAGCTAATTTCTCATATTTTACCATACAATCCCTTCTTTGTAAGTAGATCATCCTATTTGGGACTAAAAACATGTCAGTCTAACAATAACAATATTATTTAAAAATCCCAATAACAGAATTTGAAGTAAATGCATTTCACACAAAAAAAACAAGTTCTGAATTTCAAGCTTGCTCAGGAAGAATTAAAATACGAAAAACAAAATTATAATTTCTCTTTGCTGGAGCTGAAGCAAAAGCATGCAAAACATTCTTAGCACATTTCCAGAGAATTTTATCTTAAACCTAAAATGTGTTTCCAAACCAAGACTCGGCTTAAATTCATTATGTTCAAATATTTACGACGTCCCAAGCGTAGCAGTGCTCGAGGCTCTCAAGGAACTCACTCAAGATATGTTCCTAATTTGCCTTTCAAATACTTTGAAACACAGAAGTATTCTGGAGAGCAGCTTTAACTGTGAAAATACGCAAAGAGGCTAGTGTTACGTGCAAACTATCTCACCAAGAAGGCAACTTACTGTTGAGAAATTCCGTCCGCGTAATCGCCGAAACACACTCCCCTAGGGACCCGGCGGTATTACCCTCCCTATCTCCAACATTCTTACAGTTTAATGTATGCAAACGCATTTTGTTTCAAAGCCTAGCTCCCTCAAGGATGGTGTTACTTGAGAGCCCTCCAGCGTTGTTCACCTCACCACCGTCGACCGAAGTTTTTCCCTGCCCGTGTGTCACAACATGCTCTTTGATCTTCACAAATGCGAATATAATGTCGGAACCAGTTAAGAACATTCCTTTTTTCCCTTTATCTGCCTATACACTCGCGAGTTTTTTCTACCTCTATTCCCTAATATTTTCGCATATATTCCTCTAGGGCTTTTTTGTGAATGCAAACAATATAAAAACTGTTTTGTCTTTTCCTATTCTGACTATTGAATATATTTGTTTGTGAAATGAAATACAGATTGAGGCGTTATATTTTCAAATTCGACCGTTCCCCTACGCGTATAACAATAAAGTTTGTAAAGTGAAATATGAAAGACGTTTCATAAAGTCTGGTAGAAGGAATAATTCATAAAAGGAATTCGTTTCAATGTGTCAGCTCTGTAACGAGGTTCAATATATCACGGGCATATTAAAGTCAAGTAAAGCTCTCAAAGTTGGCGTCATCAATCGGGGTAGTGATAAAAATAGATATACGAATGATGAGGGATTATTTGACGACAAAGTATCAACAGTAACATGTGGTGTCACGTTAGAAATAGAATGCGTCACCATCCAAGCAATGTCACACGTGGCGTTCCCAAAAACAGATCGTTTCCTTTAAAAAGTTAATTTGGCACTTTTTGTCGCGAGACAGTTACAAAAAAGCGTCATTTTTTAGAAGTCGTTAAGGGGCATGTGTTCGCCTAATAACGTCACAGTGTAGTCTGTAATGTGACTCTTATTTTCCGATACGGGGGTGTTTTGTGGTAAAATATCATCGGAAATAAGGGATACTTTTTAAATGTTTAATATTCATATTCCGACATTCCTGTATTTTGAAACTTTTGAAAGTTATCATTTTTGCTTTTAATTGGAACAAAATACGATACTTTGTGCCAGTCTCCGTCGTTTCTTTTTTGCTCTTAAAAGAAGTTTTATAAATTATTTTTATTAAGAAAGAAATGCAAATATTAAAACAGTGGACTGAAATATAGTTTCTCCTTATTATTTGCTAATAAACAACCACTGTTAATGCTAGTTTTTCTAGTTGTGTTAAAAGGAAAAGCATTCGTTCAAAGTCAATATTTATTAACCTATTTGTCCTGGAATAATAACTAAATAGTAATTTCTTACCTATATATTTCTTTTATTTACGTTTCTCTTATTAACCAAAATGTTTTCATGCAATAAAGCGAGTATATTAAAGTAAATGAGCATCAAGCTAATACAGTGTCGTTGTGTAGCTAACTCTCATCCCAATTCGTCTTCCTCCAGTTGATGGATGGGACCTCGCCACTTCCCTAATAAATGTAAACAAAACTTTTATTTTTTGCCCAACAAACGTTATTAATGAATCGCCCCCGATGATAAGTTTAATTGTTTTGAATGCTTCCACTTTGATCTTGATAAAAAAGTTCTTGGTAGAACAGTTTTTTGTAGCAAAAATGTCGCGTTATTGACACTCAAGATCTTGTGATGTCACTCCATCCATTATTCCTCCACCTTTCGAAACACCAAAAACTAAATTCCACCTTATCTTATAGAAGCTAGAAGACACAATTCTCTGGCATAGTGTTTGGAATACCAATGTCATATGATCTAAAATCTTTTTTTATTCCACAAAAGCCAGTCACCGTAAAAAAGGAAACGTCCAAGGTATTCCACGTAATAGGAGAAATATTTTAATGAGGATTTTTAAAAATAATGAATGCTAATGTGTGAATGGTCGCGTGTTTTCACGTGAACTGCTGACGAATGCTCGTGTTCGATATAAAGTAGCAAACGGAAGTATTGTTAAAATTCTTTTGATAAGAATGTTGATTGCGACTTTTGTGGTGGAGGAATTACGCGTAAATGAGATTACGAATTCATTTGAGTATGGTGAAATACGGGTAGGTTCTTTATGGTAAGGCAAGGGTATTACCAGGCAGAGGACACAGATCCAGTAGGTACCTAGCTGATAATTACAATGAAGATTTCAACTATGATATTTCTAGAAAACTCTAGAGAATGGTCTCTGATTTTTGTATGCTAACCACAACAAAGGCAGTATAATAAAGAACAATTCGGGTATTTGGTGAGATCAATGAATGGAGAAGAACTTAAAGGTTCAGTAAGAAAAGTGAGCAGACCCTTTGCTTAAAGTTTAACAATTATGGCATCACCAAGAATGGTGTCAAAAGCTATGATTTTTTTCAAAGTTCATGTCATGTACACTAATCCTATACATAGGTTTCAAATAGTGATCTCCTATGCGCGCTGAAGCTATAGTTCAAAGAATAGATACTTATCAGAACTTTTCCGTTTCTTTAACCTCGCTCCCGCTATCGCCTATCAATATAAATACACCTTCACTCTCGCGACATCTGAGTGGTCAGTGAATCACACCACTACATACAATCTTAATCAGCCCCATTATGTGGGACTAAACACTAATTGGACAAAATGTCCTTTTATGGGCCTCATCAAAATAATAACCAGATCGAATCGACCACTGAATTGATTCTAGGGAGATGAAATGAGTAATACTTTATCGTGATTCATCTGGGATTTTTTCCTGTGTGATCTTTTAGGTACGTGCATTTGGGTAGTTATTTGTATGCTCCTGTCAAAATATTAAGTTTATTTATCTGTTTGCCTGTCAGGTACGTTGATAAAAATAGGCGGTAATAGGTAGGGTTCTTGGTAGGTACAGAATGCCTAAGGCTAATTAGTTGTAGCTTTGTGCATGTAGTACATATAAACAAATAAATGTAGTTTTTTTTTTTGTTTAAGGTTGGGAAATTAAATGACTTCTCCCGCTTTGGGTGGAGCAGAAGGGCGTGTCAGACTCTTACTGACTAAAACCCACCCGTGTTCCTTCTAAAGCCCTTTGCGTTCCAGGGCCGCGGTGACTCTTTCGAACAAATTCCGCAACCCACCTCTCTCTTTAATTGTTTTTTACTAGAGTTCTCTGCTTTTTTTCATAATTATTATTGTATATTTTAATCTATTATGTATTTATTGTATATATAAATGGTACCTATGCTAAGACTATCTACAGTACTGTCTTTCCTTTTCTCTCTAAAATCCATCCAAAGGTTTGTCTTGTAAAGATCGATTTTAGCGAAAAGGCCGCCATTGTGTCACCTTATGTCATGTTTTCCTTGTCTATATTTTTTGTAAATTATATGGTGTACATAATAAAGAATATTCTATTCTATTCTATGAATGTCTTTTTTCAGAGCTTGGGCAATATTTGTTGGGATCGACAGATCCTAACAAATAAATCAATCAATATCACGCCTAAGCCGAAAACATAACAAATAAAAAGACAGTTATAATTTTTTATTCGAATTTATAATTATTCTAGTATGGATTTTTCTGAAGCATGTCCAAAAGAGTAAATCTGGGGGCCAATTCTACCAATTTTTATGCAACGTTCGCATTCGCATGTCAGACGCGATCTAACAAAAATGTAGGGAAATTGAGGTTTTTTGACAATTTGCGATTGACATGCGAATGCAAACGTTGTTTTAAAATAATATAATTGGCACCCAGGCAGCAGGATAGTATTACATGAATTTCATTTTCGCCATAAACCTCAGGTGTCATCACATTTTAAAGTTTTAATTTCGCAATTTGATAACTTTTGTGTCTCTTGATTACAATCAAAAGTGATGACATCTACCCCTTTTTTCTCTTAATCCATCCTACCAACGTTTCGATAATAATTACAACCCGTTATTCCCGTGAATAAACGACAATGAAAGTAATATTTAGGGTCATAAAAACGCAGGATTTTATACTTCCAAATTACGACAATTACACCCGGATGTCGCGACCAGATAAACAGATATTGGACCCTAAAAATGCAGCTTATGATGTCATTGGCATTTACAATGTGCTCACAACTTCAAATTAGGATATCCTGTACTAATGGACATGGTAACGCATCCGTGATGAGTAGGAGATAAGTGATAGTGCATCTCAATAATGAATAAAATTATTATAGTGTGAAGTTGCATTGTAGGAGCTGACTGAGTGATGTGAGTGAAATTGGCGTGTCATTGTTTTACTGTGTATTGAATAGCTAAACAGTTTCTGTTTAACTCATTGATATACTATGAAATAAATACCTAGCTGAATGTATATGTTACCGGAAAATTGCAAATGCCGTAAGATTGGAAAATACCGCGTGAAATTGTAAACAATTTTTTCTTAATATTACACGGATATATTGGCAACTATTGTATTTGGAGGGGATTTATTGTATACAAAACCATTTTTTCATAATATATCGAGAAATTCGAGTCTTATGAAGATTTATTACAATCTTATATTGGCTATAATGGTACTCGTAAACTAGGTTTCATTTTGAGGCTATTGTTGTTGTATGAATTCGTACTTATTTCAAACTACATATTAAAAATCAGGAGAGAAACTGGCTTGAGCAATAAAGATCTCCTGCTTATATTAGAAAATGTCTTTCCTTTACATCAATATTTATGTCATAGCGAATTGCGTAAAATATTGGCAGGTCAACAAGGATTTTCCAGAAATAGATATCAATCATCCATTTTAATGCTAAGTGTTTTTTCGCAGTAAATTGAAACGAAGATTACCAATAACAGTTATTTTTAAACTTATCTCCAGTCAGATCTTTTACCTTGAAAGCGACCCATATTCTCATAGAATCAATAAAACGAGGAAAAAACACGCCGAGGTCACAGGACCACATCAATTATCGTAACAAATCATGTACAAAACGATACACGCTCTTTCTTCGTGTAGATATTAAAGCTGCTTATTCACCAGGCGATTAACTGTTGGACAACAAGTTGCCTGCAACTATAAGCTTTTATTTTCAAATTATAATATGTATAATTTTGCGTATTAGCTTTTGTAACAAGCCCCTGAATCCAGTTCCTTTAAAGATTCAGATTTCACAGTTTATAACTTTTTATCCTTGCTGATAATGGTAGACAGATAATGACGTATTGTCATTATCTGTCTACCATTATCACAACTGTGTTGGCGGCGGCAACGTCCACCTGGACCTGCTTTCTTGAATTACCTTTAAAACTTTTGTCCCTACTTATGAGGTCAATTAAGGAGACCTTCAACCTTTTTCAGTCTTCTGCTAGAGACAGACCTCTCCTAAACTGCACTAGAAGATTCGGACCTTTCCCGCATTCAATCTGTCCCAGCTTTTTTTTTGAATAACTTCTTCCGCTCTGGGTGGAGTGGAAGGACGTGTCAGACTCTTACTGACGATTAAAACATATCCGTGTTCCTTCTAAAGGTCTTCGCGTTTCAGGGCCGCGGTGACTCTTTCGATCAAATTCCGCAACCCTGGCAGGGTAGCGTGCCCCGTCTCCTATGCTTACATCCCTATGAGGTGCGCTTGAAACACAACGCGCCATCGACCCGGGTCTGGTTGTGATTGGACAGCGAGCCACCCAACGCTCGCCGTCCGCAGGCCCGCGCCTACGGTGGCCGGGGATCGCCCTGCGACTCCCGACGCCCGGGGCGTCTTCTTCTTCTTCTTGCGGTGGTTGGAGCAAAGGCACTTTTTCTTTATCGCACGGCCCACCTCCTCCGCTTCCCAAGCCTCCTCGCTCCGGACTTTGGATAAAACCAAATACAAGAGGTCACCGCCGCCGATTGCCTCGACGAGGACAAGGCGGTGCTCCGCCCAAGCAGGCAGACCTCCACCGTATGCTCACCGTGTCCTCCGGGCGATCCTTACAGTGCTGGCACCCGGGCGTGCTCTCCCGCTGAATCCGAAACAGGTATCTCCCGAAACAATCGTCTTCGGTGAGTACCTGCGTCAGGCGGAAGGTGAGGACGCTGTAGCGCCTCTCCAGCCACTCCCCAAAGTGGGGCCTTATCGCCGCAAATAAAGCGTGCCCAGCGCTGGGTCGCGGTAGTCGCCGTCTCCGTACCACCATGGTTTCCTGCCGGAGCTCTGTCTGTGTCTGTCTGTGCAATTTGCCGTGGCAGCAGAGTTTCGCCCCGGCAAAGCGTAAACGTGCGCGAGGGCTTTCGCCTCTAGACCCCATAAGTCTGTCTGTCCCAGCTACCTTTTAACGTTGTCTATCCAGCCAACTAGAGGACCATACTACGTTTTCCGATATGTGGTCTCTTCTCTTAGTTAGAGTCGTCTGATTCACCAGCAAACATGCCCTTGCGCACTGCCACTTCAGTCTTTACTAAACTTGCAAGTTCAAAAATGTATGAAATTTTTTTTCCTTGCAACTTTTTGCTGCCCGACTATCGCCCACTGAATAAGTAGCTTTACTTCCAATCATTGATAAGGGAACAAGCAAAGTTTACGGTTGATGTATTCTGTTTTACGATCTCCTTTGTTTTTGTTATACGCATGAAGTGAGGACAATCAAAGATGTTAGGAAACAATTGATATTCTATGTGATGAAACAAAAAATTCGTGATAAATGTTATTTGTTTTTTCTTCTTCTTCTTTGTGATTGTAGAGGCTGAAAGAACTCAACTCTCTTGCCAGCTGGATTTGCTTCTCATTGCACAATGAAGGAGATCGATCAGTGTTCTAGTGGCTTGACTTGAAATGAAAAAATAAATGTGACAAAAAATGAAAAATGACAGAATTCTTGTTTGACATTTTTTAAGTTATGGAAAAGGCGTCTCTTGAAACCATTATTTTATCTGCACTGAGCAGTAATTAAAAATTGTGTAAACTATTTCAACTACAGGCTTACCACACTGCACTAACTGCATTGAAAATGCGTTGCGCTTGCGCCGTCCGCGGCTTTAATGTCCACTTACCTAAATCAGACATATCGGTAGTTAAATTCAATACTTCGGTTAATTTTGTGTACTTGCTGTGTCAATGTCTAAGTAAAGTTCGGTGCACTAACTACTCAGCTTATTGACGAAATTCTTAATCTTTGCACCGCAGATGCCAAGAGTGAACAACGTCTTTCTTTACGAGAAAATTTTAACTATCATAACGTTAAGTAAGGTAATAAAGACTTGCGTAAAATAATGCTCAGTTGTACCTGCACATCCACTTTAATATTCTCTTAAAAAGAGCCATACTAAAATACACCTAATAAAATAAGCGCGATAATACAAATGAGTCCGTCTCCTTATAAAGAAGAAAACTTAGTGCCTCAAGACGGCTTAAAGCAAACTCGACTCTAGCCAACGAAAAATACAGTCCAGATTATGATGGCCGTTAGTTGGCTCAGCGAAATTTGCATATCATAAATGTAATATTTAGCTCCCAACTTGCTAATTAGAAGTCGTCTTTTGGTACCGTCGGCAGAAATAGACGTGTTAAAAAGTTCTTCTTTTTTTGGAACACTTAAGCCTATTTTTGCGGTCAGTGTGAGACAGGCTTATAGTTGACGTTTTTCATGAGAATTATTTTTGTGCTCATGTCATTAGATTTTTTTTTTAGAATTAACTAAGCTAGCCTTCCTTAAAAGTATTCTTCATAACATTATGCTGAATATTCTGTTAGTATCAAGAAACCTTGTATGCATTATTATATTTATCACACGGAATAAACTTTACGTTGGTACCAAGTACCAAGGTACCAACCTCTACTGGATGCACGACACTCCGCAGGACCTGTCGGAGCGGCAACGCTAGTGGAGCGTTATTGTGTCCAGCAGTGGACGTCTTTCGGCTGTAATAAAGATGATGAACTAACTATCCACAGAACCGATAAAGGGCTAGCCTACCACCCACCCAAAACGTCATCCAACAATCTATAACCAATTCGGTTTTTAGAATATTTTTAAATATTTTAACCATTTTTTTCAAGCAAAACATATTCATATATATTTTAATGAAAACACTCCAATTTCTGTTTTAAATCTTGGTTTTATTACACGACACAATTTTCCCCTTTTAGTTACCGGTCACATTTTACCTTGACAGCTATCAAGAACATACTAATTTCGCGGGACTAATGTTGCCAGTAACACATCATCACTCATATTTCGATCAAAACACCCAAAAAAAGATATAAAAAGTTCCTAAACATTTCCTTACAGCTAGCGTTTTTGCAAACGTCACTTTATCAAGGTAAGGAAGCCTCCACCAGTTCGTGTCCCGGTTTTAATTAGTAGCGAGTTGTTATTATTGTTACGGCAAATATACCCATAAAAATTACTCAGCTCCTTATCACCTGGAAGTCTGGAACGAATTTTAACTGTAGTGTAGTAACTATATCATTTTGTGACTTACCTGTGATCTAGGCTAGGCCCTTAGTTTAGGTTGCAAATTTACTGGTTCAGTGGAGATAAATATCTATGGGTTTCGTCATGAGGATACCGGATGGTCAGCAGCTTAAACTACTAACAATGTACAAATTGACAGTAATCACAAATCTTTTCGTTTAATGAAAACACATTGAAACAAAACCATTCGTTTATTGTTTCAGATGCTGAATTTGAAAACTATTAGTAATCTAGTGTTCTTGATTTTGTCCATAGCAAAACAATAGGTTTGTTGTGAAATACAATGCATTATTTTATCCTTAATCATGTACTTACAAAATAATTTATTTTGTACTGTTGATCGAAATGTAAACGCCTACGCGTAGTCTTATAGCAAACACACGCACTATTGTATATTTATTATAAAGAGAACACCAGGTTTTCTGTCTGTCATCGTTCACAAATCTGTCATACCTACTAGTTATAATATTGTCCCAAATTATAATACCGATTCCTAAAATATTGCCTTTCCTTATTCCTACAAGTTTTGGGCCAATTAAACTTCAAAGCATTGTAGTAATATAACCCCAGAACATTCGTGAAAAAGTGTGATGTAAAAGAAAATGCACCAACTTCTATTAACTCTACGGATTTTCATTTCAGTAAGTACCTGCTCAGAAGAGAAAATATTCTGTACGAAACTAAGTATGCATGTAAACAGGTTTAATTCTGTCATATTTACATAGAAGACTAGTGTAAACGAAGCTCGGTGTTAATTATGTAAAAGTCCTCTGAATATAATGTGGAGACTTTACAAACGTTTTAAACGCCGTTTTTGTTAGGAAGTTGTTTTCTCTCTTTTATTATAATTATTACCTTATGAAAGTGATAGAATATTAACAAACAGGTACCTGCCAACCTATATTCAACGGAAACTGAAGTGGTATTGAAAATTATGATTCAGTTAAAACACGTTCTGAGCTAAACATTATCTCCTTGCTGGACAGACCTCTCCAATACATTGTTGCGATAACTCATCTAGTGTTTCCCGCATCTATCATGATTCTAGCTTTCTTTGAATCTATACCAACGCGGTATTGGAACACGCGCGATTTGAAAGCTACTGTCGTAGGTACAAGAAACGCGGCATTTTTTAATGTTCGCTCTTGAAGCCGAACGTATGTCAAATTCGCTGCGGTCCGTCGGGCCAATAAGGGACCTCATTTTCTTTTTAAACGTGTCCTCAAGTGTTTAAACGTACCCATGATACAGGAGAATTTCCTAGTGAGGAATCTGAGGAAAATTACATACACACGAACAGCCAGACTCAGAACAACTATTTGTAGGCCATACAGAATATCTGTTCCGTGAGGTAATCGAACCCCGACAGGCAGCGCAGCAGCCAATCGCTCAACCACTGCTCCAACCGTGTCGTCAGTAGAATCGAATCGTTAGAAAACGCGCAATCTGCCCTGCCGATCAACTATGACGTGCTAATGCCATTCAATACCGATGATGTAAAAGGGATAATGCTATTCGCTATGTATAGCTCCGTCTCTCTCTTAGAGCGGAATCATGATCGTTTTAAGACTTCATAATAATTCCCTGTTTACGTACTGTCCCTTGTCTGTTGTTGTCGTGCAACGGGCGCACAAGCACGGGTTTACGTCGACTCCTCGCTTCACTGCCCTTTCGAGGGATATCCCTCAAATATAATAACCATAATACTTACCTACCAACAGGCACCCAAAACTATAATCTTACAGTGACATTAACAATTCTCGTCTAAAAACCTCAAGGGGTTAAACCGTCTTGGTCTAATCCTTATGTGGGGACCAAACTATTAATTAATCAAAAGTATGTCCGGGGTCCCGTCACGTTCCAATGAGGTCGAAAGTTTTGGACCCTTTGAGGTCTACCCTAATGTTGTTTACATTGTCGTTAATTAAATGGGGCCCGGATGTGTAATTACCTCTTTAGAGGAGCTGACAAACAAAGATTCTATGAAAGATACGAGTTGTTCTTAAGAGTTTTAGTGCTTGTTGCATGGAGTGATACATCTATTTGTCAGAGTGGGTTGAATAGCGAGTTAGAAGCCTAAAAAAACCGACCAAGTGCGAGTCAAACTCAAGAAGGGTGAAACCATAAAATGAAAAAAAAAAACCTTTCTTGAACTGCCATCCTATCACGGTTCCTGAGATACAGCCCGCTGACAGAGAGACGGGCGGACGGACGGACGGACGGATGGATGGACAGCGGAGGCTTAGTAATAGGATTCATTTTGGGTATGAAACCCTAAAAACAATCGTTCGAAGTCAAACCAGAAACCCAATGAAAAGTATGAAAACCTCAAACCATCATTTTGAGGTTCTGCTGATATGCAAGTTAGTGCTTTTTCCCCTGTTTATTTTTGGCACAATAGATTTTTCAGTACCTAATTGTCTACGTTTGAAAATATAAGAAATTAATAAAAGCGCCATCTGTCAAAAGCTTATAATACTTCGATGAATGTTAGTGACATATACTGCCATCTGTCGAAGTATAATGTAACAGATCAAACTATGACAGCTGCCCTGCTGACGTCAAAGCAGTTTTGGTAAAAAAAGTTCTGAGTTTTCATAATAGATAGCGCAGTTTTCAAGTTTGCTTAAAATAGATAGGTAGCTTGTTTTAAATAGATAGGTAGACAGTTGAAATTTTAATAGAGTGTGTATTTCAGTTGTCGTCACTTATTTATAACAACAAATAATAAAAATAAATTTATAAACGTACATACTACGCTGGCACGCGTAGTCATGCGCGAGTCCGACTTGCAATTGGCAAGTTTTATATACGACTGCGTAACGCCAAAAAGGGTATTGTGGATAATGTGTTTATCTGCCTATTTATGTATGTGTTAACCTTTTTATGTTTTATGAAATTAGCTGAAATTCTTATTTACTATAATATACGCAACTCACATGGCTTTTTGTATTACTTACCTACATATAAATTATGTCTTAGAGGTATAATCCAGGGAAACCAACAAATAAGTAGAAAAGATATAGGTACTTACTTCCTTGATATTGTTTTTTTCGGCATCAGGGTGGACGGCTCCCTGCGCTCTGCCACAGTTTTTATCGTGGCTCCGCACACCGCAAGTACCGTAGCTCTCTCTCGCCCAATCAGTCTGGATTTCGGGTCTGTGGTCACCAGGCATAATGTCTATAGTAGGCGCCAGATAATCGTGGAATAACGGTCATTGACCCACCTACAATTATTGACATTTTGAATTTGAAAAACGGAATTAATGACACAAAGCTGTCCCGAATCATCATCTCTCGTGATCCTTAACATTGTCTAATAATGAAAAACGATTCATATATAATTGTTCAGGTACCTATGAACCTATGAAGTTATTAGGGAAAGGTCAATATACTTTATTCCACATTTATCTGGCGCCTACTATTATAGCGATTGAATTTCTTATTTGTTTTGCTTGTGATTTGTTTAAACGATCTGTGACTAACTCCGGCAGACTAACGGGGAGGGGGGATGGAAGGGGCGGCACTCTGTGCCTCTGGTCAAATACCTCCATGTTCCCTTTATCAAATACTAAACAAGGCTTTAGAAATATGCTAAGTACCTATCTAGGTGGTTTGGACTTGGGAGGTCCCATACAAATATAATCCCATTCCGATAAAATATTTACGTTAAATTTTTACATTAAATTACTGCTAATTTTTCTAATTTCAATGCAATTTTAGTTCGTATTTTTGAATTGTACTTTGTATTTTTGTATTGCACTTTGTATTTTTTTTTACTATCCTCGGCCCTTTGCCAAAGTTGAACTAATCAAGATAATTGTAGATAGTAATAAAATAAGTAAAGTTCACAGTCACACTCCAAAGATACGAGTGTGGATTTTGCTGCCCAACAAATCCTTCAATCTATTTACTATAATATTTTAAAGCTGAAGAGTTTGTTAGATTGTTTGTTTGAACCCGCTAATCTCAGGAGTTACTGGTCCGGATTGAAAAAATATTTGAGTGTTGGAAAGCCCATTTATCGAGGAAGGCTTTATAACATCACGCTACGACCAATAAGAACGGAGCATTATTAAAAATGGGACTTAGAAAAAGTTGCGCGGGGCAGCTAGTTCAAAATAAAATTCAATTTTAGTGAATCGTTACCCTGTGTATCGCTTATACTTCAACACTTCTTGACTATTTGCATCTCGGTTGTAACATGCGCGAGGAGCTTTTTCCAAACTCAAACTTATAAAAACCGGCCAAATGCGAGTAAGACTTGCGTATGAACGGTTCTTTACCGTTGCCATTATTGAAATCTACTATCACGCCGTTAAAATCGAGCAAAAACACGTCTTAATATGGCAATTGAATAATTATGGCACACGGTACATTTTGGGCACGCCGCAATTGATGCACGGCGATAAGTTCTTTGAGGAGTGGCTGGAGAGGCGCAATGGCGTCCTCACTTTCTACCTGTCGCAGGTACTCACCGGACACGGTTGTTTCGAGAGATACTTATTTCGGATTCAGCGGGAGAATACGCCCGGGTATCAGCACTGTGAGAATCGCCCGGAGGACACGGTAAAGCATACGGCAGAGTTCTGCCCTGCTTGGGCGGAGTACCGCCGAGTCTTCGTCGAGGTGATCGACGGCGGTGACCTCTCGCGTCCGGCCCCAGTTCAATCCATGGTCTGGAGCAAGGAGGCTTGGATAGCGGTCATCTCCTTCTGCGAAGCAGTAATGCTAGCAAAAGAGGAAGCGGGCCGCATGAGGGAAAGACAAGTCCCACGCCCCAACCGCCGAAACAAAAGAAGACGCCCCAGGTGTCGGGAGTCGCAGGACGATCCCCAACCACCGTAAATGCGGGCCTGCGGACGGCGAGCGTTGGGTGGCTCGCTTTCCGATCACAACCAGGCTCGGGTCAATGGCGCGTTGTGTTCCACGCGCGCCTTAAAGAGATGTCAGGATAGGAGACGGGGCCCATTTGGGCCAGAGCCTGCTCGGGCTGCGGAATTTCTTTGAAAGAGTCACCGCGACTCTGGAACGCAAAGGGCTTTAGAAGGAACACGGTGAGTTTTAGTCAGTAAGAGTCTGACACGCCGTTTTGCTCCACCCAGAGCGGAAGAAGTCATTTCGCACAGTGAGAATGAAAGTGACTGAACTCAAAATTTCGGCGAATTGAGTTAAGTACTTGTAACTACTCCTAATAACATGGTCCATCATCTAATGAATCAAAAAGTGACCATTTCGTGCTAGAAATGGACAAACATAAACATTGCGTCTCTTTCTCCCTAAAATACGAAGTCAATTTTGTGATTTCCCACAAAATGCAAATTTCGTGTTAGGTCACTTTTATTCTCATGGTGCGTTTGATGATAGATAGATAGATTTCCCATAAATGAATAAAAAAATGCACGGTTCAGTTGAAAAGACTTGGCTTATTTTTCTTATTTGACCCCCCAAAAGTGACACAATTTTCAAAATTTATTTATCCTTTTTATTTATCCTTTGGGTCACAGGAATACATATTATGTGAACGAAATTACAACTTAATCGGTCCAGTAAATTCGGCAAATATCGGCTATGAAAGACGGACAGACATGCAACCAAGTGATCCTATAAGGGTTCCATTTTTCCATACTTCGTTTCCATTTTAAGGTTCGGAACCCTAAAACACGTTTCTAGTACCCCTTTTCATTTGTAATATGTTTTTATTTTTATTATTTATTGTTGTCAACTGTCTACTTATTACGGTTCATGAGATACAGCCCGCTGATAAACAGACGGACAGCGGAGCCTTAGTAATAGGGTCAAAAACATCTATCTCGATATTATATACTATATCTATACTTAATATAATAAAGCTGAAGAGTTTGTTTGTTTGTTTATTTAAACGTTCTAATCTCTGGAACTACCAGTCGGATTACGACAAATATTTTTGTATATTATAGCCAAATTTATGAAGAAGGCTATAGGTTATATAACGGAAATGCGCGTACGAAGTCGCAAGCAATCTAAAAGTAATCTCTGGAACTACCAGTTGAATTTGGAAAATATTTTTTGTAAATGATAGCCACATTCATTAGGAAGGTTTTAGGCTTTATAACATCATGCTACTGCCAATAGGCGGAGCATAAATGAAAAATGTGATGCAGACGAAGTTGCGCTGGTCAGCTAATATATAATATACCTACTTACAACAACATATTTACTGAAAATGGAAAACTTCATTTTACATTAATTTTACTACATTAAACATTAATTTTACTACATTTTACTCTAATTTACCTAGTTTTTTTGCCGATTGATTCGTATTTTAGTTTTCTCATCCATAACCATATTCCATGTATGTTTATTTTAATCAAATTTAAATTTCACTTGTAAAATTTTAAACATAAACACATAAACACAAATATAAACCAAAAGCTTGTTAAATTACATCAACTTCTTAAACATTCAACTTTGCCGCCCTGGGCCTCTGACGGGCTTAGTCCGCCACTGCTGCTACATAATAATATACTACTGAACAATTTTATTCTATCAACCGAACATAAGAACCGCCATCAGAGACAAGATAGGATGCAACCATAATATTATTCCTACACTTTGTTTGCTTTACAATACAAATCACAGAAAAAAACATGCTAGACTTTCATCGTTGATTCACAATCACAATTAATTTACCGTTGCATTCCTTTTTTTTAAATTAGAAGTAAATGTTCCGATAGTTGTTATTTTATCACATTAAGTGATCTTATAGATCGTACATTGTCATTAATAATATTATTATAATAAAATTGATTGAATCAACAACGAATGCATTTCTAATTTTGCGCCATCTAGTATCATATTTAAAGACTAATTGAGAAATACAAGTAACGCCATCTTTCCAAACATGCGCGTTCCAAAACGAATCGTACAGTGCTCGACTCAGAACATTGTTGGTTCTTTTCGAGGCGCGTGTTATAGAAATAATAATACACAATTTTTTCATAGATGTCACTGTCTCAAACTTTTAGTTTATTATCGCGACTGCAGTAATTTTTGTCTATGGAAAAGCAGTACCTAGTGTAAGAGTTATTTCATGCACCTTACAAAATATATTTTCTTTGATATTGTTCGTCAAGTTTTACCTGCAATTCTGGACGTTGTTTGACTACAAAAGTGCATGGAAGGACCATTCACTTATCTTGCTAAAGCTCCATTTCCTAGGTACCTGAGCTTATCTACTGCACAAAGAGCTTAAAACGACATCTGTAGCTATCGATATATGTATATGTACTACGTACATATGTATATAATATCATGACAATGGTATACTTAGATAAATACTCAGATAAATGTACGAGAAACAATTTTTTACATATTTATTACATAAAGTAGCTCTATATTAATTAGTTAAAATAATTGAGCTCGTGTTTTAATGAATCTACTAAGTTTTTTAGAATCATTCAAAATTAATTCGTTTTCACAGAAGCAAATGACCTAGGTACCTTCCATGCTCGATCAATATTTCTTTCATAACATCATAAATTATAGATATCAATACTACAACTTGTACTACCTACTTATTACATTTATGAACTTATAAACCATACAATCCACAGGAACAAATGCGGACTTAATGCCTTGGGCATTCTCTACCAGCCAATCAAGCAGGTGCATAAAAATTAGGAAATATCTATACTAATATGATAAAGCTGAAGAGTCTGTTTGTTTGTTTGTTTGTTTGAACGCGCTAATCTCTGGAACTACCAGTCGGATTTCGAAAATTCTTTGTATATGACAGCCGCATTCATGAGGCATGTATAGGCTATACGGGAACTTGAAAAGCGGAAACTAAAATGAAATAAAATGAATAAAAAACTTGGTACCTATATATTGTTAAAATAAACACAATATATCAAAGCTCGACATAACAAAACTTCACAACACAGCACCAACTTCATTGATCCCATAGCTCCGTGACGGATCGACTTTCACCGTGAAGATATTTTGTTTGCAGACGACTAAACGATTGTACGTAATGGGTATAATATAGCGCCCCTACCCCTTTTGGGGGTCGGCAGTTAACGCCTCGCCAAAACGTCAGTGGCGATTCGTTATGGAGTACAGAGGCGGATTGGAGTTTTATCGATCTATCTTTTAGGGACAAACGAATTAAGGATACATTCTGATCTAATGTGGAATGGAACCTCTGTGGTTTTTTTTTGTTGTAAACTGCAATTATGAGAATTTATATTGCATTTATTTTTCTGGAACGGGAGAAAAATAGAGGAACTTACATGTTACATTGCTATGGCCTACTTCATACCTAAATTTACAGTTTTTTAGGGTTCTGAACATCCGTAAGAAACGGAACCCTTATAGGATCACTCGGGTGTCTGTCTGTCTCTCTGTCACAGCTCATTTTCATCGAATTTACTGGACCGATACTGTTAAAATTTGGTACACATATGAACTTCTGTGACCAAAACACGGATGCGTTACGAAAATAAATAAATTTTGAGTCCAACCGTATCGACATATCAAATAAAAGGGCTTTTTGTAAGGGTTTTATTTTCGTAATTTTATAATAACTAGTTTTGATTGTTATTCAAGAGATTAGACGAAAAATGACCATTTTCCGGTTATCCTCGAAACTACTGAGCCTAAAATGAAAAAGGTAGATTGTAGTTCTTTACCGATACATTACAAGAACACCTTTATGAAGTCTATAGTGTTAAAATAACATGTATCAAAACTGAAATTCGTTCGGAACCCTTTGCACGCGAGTCTGACTCGCACTTTGCCAGTTTTTTTCTTTTTTAAGCACATTCTCTCATTTGAACCTTTTCGGATAATTACTTAATTAAGCACTTTTATAAATACTACGACTAGTGAAACGTCACTGTCAGGGTCTGTGAAGCATTGTGTTCATGACATTAACTGGATTTTTAATGATCTGAAATCACAGATGGTTACTAACAATATCTACTTGTTTGTTTAATATGAAAATGTTTTTTTTTCCTGCAACAGATATTGTCCTGTAGTTGGACACACCTCTCAGATTGGTAATAGCTTTCATCTGTAATGAGTGTTACCAAAAATGACTATGAGAAAATCGTTTAAAAACAAATCTGCATGCCTACCTACCTGAGTCCATACCTGTACCTTGTCGCGTACTGTCTACAGCCCTTTGTAATCTTATTACATTAGTTAAAGGGTAAAAGCCGTTATATAGCCAGCATCAATACCACTTACATTGGCATGCAGCCACCATAGAGGGTGATCTCTTTGAGCTAGCATGCTTTTATCAACCCCATTGTAACGCGTAGTAGGTATTAAACGGGAACTAATTTGGAATTCTGTTTCCTCTGTTTGGAATTAAAGTGTGATTATTCAAGTTTGAAACAGTTTTGAGGCACTTTGAATGTGACAAGCTTTTACGATATCTTCACGTTTTGACTCTGCTTCAGCTATCACATATTGACACTGCATCAGCTATCACGTATTGACACTGCATCAGCTATCACGTATTGACACTGCATCAGCTATCACGTATTGACACTGCATCAACTATCACGTGTTGACTCTGCTTCAGCTACCACGTGTTGACTCTGCTTCAGTTATCACGTTTTCACTCTGCTTCAGCTATCACGTATTGACTCTGCTTCAGCTATCACGTATTGACACTGCATCAGCTATCACGTGTTGACTCTGCTGCAGCTACCACGTGTTGACTCTGGTTCAGCTTTCACGTCTCGGATCTGTCTACGAAGTCGAGTTTTGTGGTTAATAAGATAGAAATCAGTTATTTATTTTATTATAGAATAGTTTCTTCTCGCGCTTTCACTCCTGTATCTTATCCCCAGGAAACGTGCATTTGTCTGGATAAGAAGTGGTGTGTGGCATTCATAGACGGTGTATTACATTATCAGTAAACACATGTTTGAATTCTGTATCAGCACCAATAAGTAGAATACTAGAAAAACAAACAAATTTACATACAAACAATTCCACCTCTTTTCAATATTACTTTACATACATATATACCTTAAATTATATCATTAGAGTAGCTACTTATTAAAAATCACAATCTGTAAAAATACGCTTTCATAAAAGCAGACAAAATGGCTCCACCAAAATAAATCATTCCTCGAATCCCGTTGAATTAAAACGTCATAATAAACGTTCCGAAAAAAAAAATCCAAGAAAGCCTGCAGCTAATCACGCGCCCATCAAACAAAAACATCTCACTCCCTTATTTACAATAGGAAAACAATCACAGTGAAATATTATTTTCGGAAGGGCGAAGTAGTTTTTACAGTGATTCCTCTCAATAGATAACACTAATATTTCACGAGAACGGACCGCGTAAATGAATGACAGTAACGATTGATGGGGCTACGCTTGTTATTTGAAAAAGCGAAGGGCCATTTCCACCATTCCTCCGAAGATATATATCATTGGAAACGTCAACAGAGTAGAAAATTAAAGTCAATAAGAGTCGGACGCCCCGTAATAAGCTCGCACCGTCAGACTGTTATGAAACGCCTTTATCACGAGAGGGCGCAAAAAAAATTGGCCAATTTGTCAACTGCTAAACTCGGATCGCTAAGTGCCGTTTCATCGGTTCCCACCTCCATCCTTTGAAGATTTCTCTTACCTTTATTTTATTAAAATTCTCTCTGAAGGAATGAAATTGTTTATTTTTAGGACCCTAATCTGTATTCGAAGGAGAGTACCGTCTGCTTTGGGCGTTTTGTTAACATACCTGAAGACAGCGATGTTGGATACACTCCTGTTTCAAACAGTTGAAAAAGACGTAGAAATAGCATGATTAAGTAAAACTTTTGGGCTCTTTTCAATTAAAAGTAAAACATGCTTTACAGAGGACGTTTCAATAGAAAATTTTAAGGTTGTGAAACTCACATCTTTGGAACTTTACTACAACACGACGAATCTTCCGATTTTAAAGTTTTTGCTTATTTAATGGCCTTTTGAATAACTTGGTATCTACTTAACAAGAAATCACATACCTATGTACGTTAGTCATACATTACCTACTAGCAAAATGAATAAAACAACTTTTTTACTAGTTTCTTTAATATGAACAAAACCGATTAACAGCGTTTAAAAAAATAAAACAACACTAAAATTTGCAGAGTTCTGCAAGTTGTTATCATTTTTAGTTTACGATGCAAGTGTAATAAAGGACTACGTGAATGTGCATAAAGTTGCCTAAAACTATTATTTATAGACATCAGATAGCAATATCTCGGTACCACAAACTGGGATTGCAATAAACATGAGAGACGTTTTATGTTTTCCTTCGTTGTTTTTCCACTTTTTATCTGTTATTGCATCCTAGGGCGAAGTTATGGTGTGTCCATGACGGATGTTTATAGAGAAATATCATCGCACGTGCGATAAATGTTACTGTATTCTTTTTAGAAACGCTTTTTCTGCTATTAACTTGCCCTTAGGCGCGAAAGCTGCTGCTGTGATCGACGGGAAATAATGAACGATTTTTTTTCTTCTGCCCTATTTTTTGCAAGGGTAAATAATGCACTAGTCAAATAAACTTTTTAATAAAAAACCACTCAATACATTTCCTATCCCCTGTTTAAAAAACACGTGCCCTCTCTACAACTTTTTCATTTAAAAAATGGCAATTTCTGCACCTCTCGTTTCAATTTTCGAAAATGCCTGCACCTAATAAAAGAACATGAGTGGTGGAATTTTCAAGGCCCTTAAGCACCCCAGGCCTCAAAAGAAGTATTGATAGGCAAAAATGTTTTAACAAAATTAATCTACGGGGAGGATGTTACCGTTGACAGGGGCCATGTTTGGGAACTATAAATACATACAAATGGCCCTTGGTTTTTTTGAATAAAGCGGAGGGTTAGCTGAATATTAGTCTAATATCAGGGAGTGCAAACTGATGTTGCCCTCACAGTGTGCAGTCGGTGCATGGAAGTTTTTTATGAAGTTATGGACAAATGGCTGGCAGTAGTATGGATACTTCTATGGTTGATTTTGATTTATTTGTGGGTTCAGCTTTGGTTAGCAAGATGTAAGATATTTTTATCGAGACGTTAAGTTTTATGTTGGTTTCTTCCAATTCAATTTCAGAATCAGCTATCCCAAGACAGCGTTACTAAACTTGGTCAAGTACTAACTTAACACGCTCCATCTATAAATCTAATCAATTTAAAATTTTTCCAAACTGTTTAAAGAAAGCACCATTGTTCATTTATAATTAACTTGTTTCAATCCACAAAGCATAAGTTCTTACGAACAACAGTCATTTATTTATATTTTTAATGTCCTCATTTATCAAGGCCGCACCTACACTAATCCTTACATTTGTAAGAAAACCCGAGAATGCACCCAGCACCCCATAACACGGTTAATATTAAAATATTGCATGGAACCCATGCATTTTTTTACGGAGGCGTATCAAGCCAAAACATTGGCTTTTCCTGCCCATAAGAATCACCCCACAAAAATAATACAAGTATTTGTACTCTCAATTTTTTAATGCCGTGGGGTGAATGCTCATTTAAATACGTCATAATGCGCGTTATGTGTTTTTTTTCTTGTCTCGTAAAATATTATTATATGGCTTTTAAATATTATCTCTTCTAATATTTTCTTTTTTTGTATTGTCCCATTGTTATTCTCGCTTCGTGGCGGAAAAGCCTTCCGAAATAAACAGTTAATCAACTACGTACTTTATAGGTAAAATCAGATTCTAACTAGGTATTTGTTGGCAGAAGAGACGACATTGGAAATACATAGTGGGAAAAAAATATTGTAACAAAATTCGACCTATTAAAGTCAAGGGGCAAACTATATTACACAAAAACTGTTTCTCGGTTTTATCACCTGATTTTTAAGGATGGGTTATCATCAAATGACTTCTTCTACTCTGGGTGGAGCGGAAGGGCGTGTCAGACTCTTACTGACTAAAATCCATCCGTGTTCCTTCTTAAGCCCTTTGCGTTCCAGGGCCGCAGTGACTCTTTCGAACAAATTCCGCAACCCTGGCAGGCTCTGGCCCTAGCCCCGTCTCCTATGCTGACATCTGCTTGAGGCGCGCGTGGAACACAACGCGTCATTGACCCGGGCTTGGTGGTGACAGGCCCGCGCTTACGGTGGCCGGGGATCGCCCTGCGACTCCCGACTCCCAGGGCGTCTTTTTCTGCTGCGGCGGTTGGGGCGAAGGCTTTGTCTCTCCCTCATGCAGCCCACCTCCTCCTTCGCTAGCATTACTGCTTTGCAGAACCGCTTCCCAAGTCTCCTCGCTCCGGAACATGGATTTAACCAGGGCCGGACGTGAAATGTCACCACAAGGCAGACCTCCACCGTATGCTCCACCGTGTCCTGGCTTTATCACCTTACCGACTATATTATAGCGGAGTTCGAAGCTTCAACTAACCGAGGACCCATTAGTGTGGTGGACCACATGTTTATAAGAAGACCGTTACAACTTGGCGGAGATACAATGCGGAAGTTTCGCATTTTGCAGAGGCGGAGGTGAATATACTCGTACAGACGTCAGCACATAGAGCTACCCGAAACTGTAAAATTTTCTAGGTAAATCAACCTTGAACCTAATGCTTCAGCAATAAAGTTAAAAATCTATTAAAGAAATTTGACAGATTGTTGTAGCTTGATGTACTGGCTCCTGTACATTACAACATACGAATCTACCTTACTAGAAAATACCTAAATCGCTTATAAGCTTATAACTATGTATTATATCAAACGGGGTCTTATCGGCTTATATTCTTTCTTTGTGTTTTCCTAAGTTAGGTACCTATAAGGTACTTAGTTAAAGTTCAATATTTATTAGTATCATTATTTTGTAGTAGCACTTTGTGCTTATCGTGGGACGATAACATAAAATCAAAGTCAGGGTTAACATCCAATGACAATTTATGGAAATTGTTAAGTATCACTATCTATTGACTTTTTATCTAAATGGAGAGCCTAACACACTTCTAAGGTACAACTTTAACAAGTGCGTGTCGGGCCACGCACAGTGTAGGGTTCCGTAGTTACCCGTCCCGATAAAAAATTGCAAATTTTACTATGACATTATAAAAGTCACAAATATACTTAGCTTTAAGTCATTTTGTATGGGGTTACTACGAAATTTTACCTAATCAGTTAGATTTTATAATATGGTCGACTATTATTATGGTTTTCGCAAACCCTCAATACTTTTAAAATACCTATCTAACGACAACCCACAACACAGGTTAAACGATAAAATCTTTTTCTCAGGAACGCGTGGAGGAATCAAGCTGAAATTAATATCAAATACTTAAGTCTGCTACCCCTTAGAGCAGTAAAAAAAATCAAACTTCTAAGTCAACGCATTCTAAAGATAAGGTCGTTTATATGCTTCGTTTATGGCTCATGTTTTAACGCTCGCAAGGGTATCAAAATTTTAATTTATTAATGGATTGTATTTATTTTAATTGATATTTTATTTTAATTGATTTGGTTACTTTAATTTTATTTTCAACATTAGACATATATCTAGAAAGTTAATTTAATTTTTAACAATAATTTTATGAAATTGTTATTGAAATTGAATATTTTACTATGAATGATTTGATTAATTGTGTATTTGCATCTAATTTACTGTACTAACATAGTGTGTAAGTTTTTACTAATAAACATAATGGATCACTGTTGTCCGAAATAAATAAATAATAATAATAAAAACCTACAGGGTACTTTCCGTTGACCTAGAGTCATGAAATTTGGCAAAGAGATACTCTAGTACAAGAACAAGAAAAAGACAGAAAATTGGGAATTTGTAGTTAACGCTTAAAAAAATTATGCAATTACAAACATATATTTTTGGTTGAAGAATTGACCGAAACGTACATTAATGTATGGGTACATTTTTTCTATAACAAAGTTATACTTTTGTCTGAGTAATGAGAGTGCTTTCATAGTTTATATGTAAAATTCCTTAGGTGATGAATACCCGGAAAAAATGAAGACTCGATCGGAACCCTCGGTGCGCGAGTCTGACATACACTTCGGGTTTTTTTTGTTTAAATTGACTTCTTGTATATTTTTTAAATGGAGTCGCCCACAAAACCTTGTCTAGAGCAACTTAGGGAATTACTTCAAAGTTGTCAGAAAATATTCATTCTTCATGTCACTGACACAAGGGTGTTACCACACCAATCGACCGATCGTCGATCGATGGTACAATGAATTAGTCGACGTCGATCGATAGTTTCTTTCTTCGATCAACCAAAGCTACCACTTCAATCGATCAATGTCGATCGACGGCATCGATCGACGATCGACCAATTGGTGTAGTACCACCCCTACAGTTCCCAAGTGACCAATCGCCCAAAAAAATCTGCATGTTTTGGGACACAGAGGACAGGAGAGGAGGTGGTCATAGTTTGCTGCATAACTTCGCATTCTTTTATTTTTACTACTAGCTGCCGCCCGCAGCACCGCGCGCGTGATCGTCGAAAATTATCCCAAGGGAACATACTCCCGGCATAAATCCTATGTCCTTTCCCGGGACTCAAACTATCTTAAACCAAATTTCATCTAAATCGGTCCAGCTGTTTGCGCGTGAAGAAGTAACAAACGTACACACACACTCACAAACTTTCGGCTTTATAATATTAGTGTGATGTGATAGTGTGAAGTGTGATTAATAGGCACGCGTTTGACCACTATCTCACCTGATGGTGAGCGATGTTGTGGTCGAAGAAGGAGCACACTTGCCTACAAGTAACCTATTCACTCTTGACTTAAAGACTCCCAGGTGTAGCTACCAACAAACTCAGACTCTGGCAGTGAAATTCACTTCTTAGCTGTACGCCCAATGAATGTGTTCCCAAAACGTTTTGTGCGTATGGGTGGGAGGTTCATCATATTGCGGTGGCACCCAGATTCCGCCACGGTGTTACCACTTTGCGAGGTTGGAGTTGTATCTTGCCACTTGGGTTCAGAGACGTTTCAGGTATTTCAAAATGTACGTAAGGTTAGGTGTCCCTGTAATACATTTTGTCTAGTAATACCAGCCGCACGGGTTGAACTTCGAAGTTAAGTAGCAACGCTTGTTTGCATTGAATAGGTGCAGCTGCATCTAGATAGACTGATAGATTGAAAAAGACTAGGCAGATTAATAACGCATTTTCTTTCTCATTCCATAAATGACATGCCGTTCATTTATTTTTTTCTTTCAGTCAATTGTTGATTGTAATTAACGCTAGCCGAGTTATGACCACCATTCAACTTTACCATTAGTTGATTGCCCCCTTTATGACGATGACAGGAACATTTTATTACGGAACTAAAAATAAAAGCTATGAAGAGCGGTGTTTGATCGCCGAATCTTGATGTTATCAATTGTTTTTGTGCTATTTTATGTTATTATTTTGTTTTGTAGTTTTGATGGCTGTTTCATCTTTTTTCCCGCTTGTTCAAAATATTAACGACTGACGAGAAGGGTTGCGGCTTTTCTGAAATAATTATGACTACATAAGTGACTAGCACTTTGCCTGCGACTTCGTCTGCGCGGATTTAGTACAACCGATTTTCCTCCTTTTCAACCCCTTAATGGTTGTATTTCCAATACGTCATAAAAGAAAGCCTTGTACAAAATTTCCTGTTCCTAGTCCAGCACTATGAGACAATACCAACTCACAAATGTGTGACCATTTCTCTTCACCTATACCTAAATGGCATACCTAAGCAACCTTGAACTTGATCATCATCATATCAGCTGAAAGACGTCCACTGCTGGACATAGGCCTCCGCTTGGCAGGCGGGTTGGCGATCACAGTGTAGCTGATGCAATGCACAGAGAATGCTGAACCTTGAACTTATCTCGCAAAATATGCTGATGTCTGCCTCATATTCTTTTTCAGAGCATATCGACTTAAGAAGCAGGTGGCTTCAGCTTGCACTAAATCTTCTTGATGCATATTTCACTAGATGGACCTAAAATTTTATTTAACATTTAAAATGTTAAATTAAAATTTAATAATTATGGTTGTAAAATTTTAAGCCACGCTTTAGTTAGTCTTTGTATTAGTGAAATGCATTACCTGAGGTAAACAGTAGTGTAGGTAATGCGTTAAAAGACAGTACTGAGACTTTAGTACCTACTTTGAAATAAGATTGCGTTCTAATAAATTTATGAATATGAATTGGCGTTTTATAAACTCAGTGTTAAGTGTTTGTAGAGGTAAGTTAGCCTTAAAACTAATTATTTTTGAAAATTCAAAAATAAAATCTTGTATTTTGTACTTTGCAATATTGTCTTAATAAAGACTTTCATAAATCGGAAAAACGCACTATGAGATGATAACAACTCACAGCGCTTCCACATTTCCATCAAATTTTAAAAATTTGCACCATAAATAACATTCTTCACCGTCATATCACGAAAACATCGTAATACACAAACATTCCACCCCAATGATATTACTACAAAATCTCAGTGTGTTTCCCTCAGTGCAGATAAAAGGGCGCGATCGTATGACACATTATTCATATTGAGGGGCGTCACACTAAAGATATTGTGGAAAGGGCACTAAGATTGCCAACTGCAATACATTGTTCCCCTGCTCCTTGTTTTGACGTGATAGAACGGCTCTAGACATTCGCAAACAACGTTATATTTATACCCTAAGACCCAAAAAGCTACTCAATTATCGTCTTTGAACCGTTACATTAGAGTCTGTCCATAATTTTCAGGACTGAAGGGATAAATTTGCAATTGGTAGCGTAATAAATGTTGCGTATCGATGCGTTTGAAGATAAGTAATGAAGAACTTATAGATTGCGTTTAGAATACGAATGTGTGTAGATAATTTTACAAAATGTGTGGTTGGTTTTTATTTATGACTGAAATTATAAAGTTTTGACGTGATTTAAAAGCGAATTTTTCGATGTATCATGTTTATTTTGCACAGTTCAGACTATTTTAAATTTTATTAGACTATCTTCTCAAACTTTGGGAGTATAGTGTCGTAAATAATACCTAGTGTCCGCAAAACAAACTCCCTACTTACAAAACCATAATATTTGATGAATAGCTAACAAGTAGGCAGCCCACCTGCCGATTGCACCGCTTAGTATGGTCATTAACAATGTTGAGGAGACTGAGGGTGTAAACGTTGCTTGGGTAAAGTACTTCCTTCAATTTCAGTTTTTGTCATACATGGCGTAGCTCCGTGGAAAGATCTTAGAAGGAAGCCCATTCCATATTTTCCCCCGAATTCTCCTGAATCGTTGAGCCAACTTTTAACTGGAACATAGTATTGTTGGCTACGTTATTAGCAGCATCAGTAGCATTAATTACATCACCCAAAGTACAGGTAAAGATAGAAGTAAAGGTACTTAGTTCCTATGCGTTTACCAATTTATTGCGATATAATAATAATATGAATGGAAGTCTCACTTGTGGGTCCAAAACGATGACATGCACCAAATAAACAATCTAATTAATTAACGTCCCTATATATTGACGATGCTCATCTTCCTCACTCATACTCCCACATCTCTTACTTATGCACGACTTTCAAGTGAGGGTTGGTCCCTCAATTGTATTACTTCTATTTGTGTTTTTCCCAAACTTATTGCTATGAGTAAGCCGCTGTGGTGTTTTCATGCCATTACCTGGATGACAGACACCATAAATATGTCGATAGTATGTCATAAATTTTGTGGCTTGTGCTCTCTGAAATATTGCAATGTTTCGTCCGGTTGTTGTGTCTTTGTCAGTGTTATGAGGTTGGGGTCTCCCTTGACCATTATCTAAGTAACTTCTTTGTTAGGAAGTCAACTTTTCACTGAGTTACTTGTCTTCATTAATTTAAAGCTGCGTTTTCACCAGAGATGTGCGAGGATGCGTAGCGAGGGATGTGTTTGTTAACAACCAATTGCTTACGCTGAGCGAGACTAGGTAAATGAAGCGATTTTCTGGTGGAATCGCAGCCTAAAATTCCTCAAAAGAGGTAATTTGGTCCTCATCTGAAGGTGAACCTAAAGCTACGTTTCCACTTGCAACCAGTTCGTATGCAAGTTATATTACATTGCAGGCTACCCAGGTATTAAGAGAATAATCGCTAGATGCATAATCATTGCTTGCAGATGGAGATGCGGATTTAGCTATTGTGATGTCGAAATTGCAGATTTTATATTTTGTTTGTAGTTCTTGTGTTCGTATGTACCTTTTCAGTAAATAAATCTATTGTTTTTTTCATCGAGTTGTACCCATTTATAGGCACTACCTATCAGCTTGCTCATAGCTTATTATAAATTTTACGGTTTACCAATAGAAAAAAGCATTAGATATAAAGCATAATTTAATTTAAACAGTTAAATTTAAAAGCCGTATATTAAAAATTCTAAAGTTGACCAGTGACCCGGTGTCCCTATTGGCCGAGGCGACAACTAATCAAATTAAACCAACCGTTTGATGACAAAGGACGCCGAAACGTTTAGTGATGTGACTAGAGTTCAGCTGTTTAGTAGTCGATAAAAGTTCCTAGTGTCCAAGAGCCTTATTTAAAGAAATAAGAAAAACTGTTCAACAGCGACAAACAAAACTGTAAAATAAATTAATAACTAACAATAACAACTAGTTAATACCAGCTAACAACATGAGTTTTCTAAAAGATAACGACGGCAACGATTTAATAAAATCATTGAGAGCGGGACATTGCGCCGTTTTGGAAAAAGTTAACAAGGTTACCCTTTTGAACGACAATGGCTAGTTACTAAAAAGTCAAAAGTCAAAAAGTCATTTATTCAAATTAGTCTGAGTGCTAGCAGTTTTTGAACGTCAAAGTCATAAAGACAGTCCCCCAAAACGCCCGCCCGTCACCATTTCCTAGTGTTTTAGCTGGGAAAAACGTGTTGTAACAAACTCCCCAGCAACACATCTGTCTGTTGAGTTGTGATATCTATTGTGTGAGACAGTAACACAGACAGTGAGACATGATATCTATTGGAATCTATGTTCCTTCCAATGGAATTGACTCCAGGCTGAGTTAATTCCATAGGAAGCTTCCATAGACCTGGAATCCCTTAAATATATGAAAATTAGACGACGGTGACTATAATTATGTATCACTAGCAGCACTAGGCTCGATATCAAATTCATCGACAGCGGTCCATCCTTACTTCATCTCACATGAAACAACAGATTTCATTGTGAGCGGAGCGTGACGGATCCGTTTGGGATCGGGTTTGGTGACGCGAGGGTGCGGGTACAGGCCAAGGATCAGTCGATTTATAAAATTTAAGCCTAAGCTTTTTAGGGCGATATTTTTCAAGTTTTTATCTGATAGGTATTGGGACGGCAAAATTTTGACTGTTGTCAACAGAATGTTTATCGATAAAGTTTTGTTTCTACTCATAGTGGTTGCAAGTGGCTATGGGGGAGCAATCCATATATTATATAATTAATAAATTCAGTACAATCAGTTCAGTAAATTATTACTACCATAATTTGTCAAAATGTAGAGAATAGCCGATTTTCTTTGATTACCTGATGCCTGCTTGATTTGGTTGGTCATGGAAAAATAAGCCTTATTTGCAAAATAAAATAATTATTAAATTATGTAAAACAATCATTTACTGCCTAATTGATGTGGCTTTAGATTTGAATTATAATTTAATTTGACGTAAATCCGTCATTAAAACATAGCTCCAAGCCAGTATTCAAGCAATATACGTTAATCGAACGTTTACCAAAGTAATATGCGGCATAACAGTAGTACTAAAGCTACTTATTGAAGCCGATGCTGATTGCCTCTGCGCTAATTAAAGGGTAAAGCATAAGCCATACATATGCAGTTACATAACACTAACATGCATGTACCACGGTGCTTTGGCTGATGTGGTGTAAGTCTGTTGATGGATGTATTTAATAGTTGGCAATTTCCCGAATTTCCCGTCTGGTCAACTTATTTTACGGCTGATTGCATTATGGGAAAAGGCATTCTTAAACTAGAACTCATCATACCCAGGCCATGTGAAAACTGCCAAAAATCCATACTAATATTATAAATGCGAAAGTAACTCTGTCTATCAGTCTTCACGCCTAAACCGCTGAACTGATTTTGATGAAATTTAGTACTGAGATAGATTAGACCTTTACCTACTTTTGTTGAGAAAAGGGTTTGAAGGGATTGAAATATAGGATGAAATTTTGTGTGGAAGTCCGTCATTATTAAAGATAAGCCATGAATATAATATTTAGGCACTTAAAAAAAATAAACATGTATGATCAAAGGTTTTTGAAAAATTTGTATGTTTAAAATTAAATTGGCTGTCCAAGTAACAAATTCCACACGGATGAAGTTGCGGGCAAAAGCTACTATACCATGAATGAGTATTGAGTACTTGTTTGAACGATGTTACTAAAACAGAATAATGATTTGTGAATGATAAATAAAATCGGCGCAAAACAGAGAATAAACACGCCTTTGAAGTTTTTAATCTAAACTTGTCAAGCAAAACGTTGTGACAAATAATTGTTACAAATAACGGATGGCGCCAATACACTATCGTGTTTTGCGAGTGACATCACAGACAAGTAGTACTGATTCAGGTCATAGTTGATATTTTGAAACGATTTTTCAAAGGACACAATTCACAGTTCGTAGAATGTTAACCCAACTCCGGCGCACCGTTTTAAATCTCATATTACATAGTAAAATGAGGAATAAAATAATAAACCATCACCTCTAAAAAACTTGTTTCAATTAAGTTATTGATAATTCTGTATCTAAACATTTCAGAATTTGTTTTAATCTTTTATTACGCATCTTTGTGTTTTACCTCAAGGTTAAGTGATAAGCTTGTATGAATTTAATTATTTTGAAACAAAGTGGATGTTTGTGAATACTTCTTTGGGCAAAAAACAATTATGTTAACCACCCGATAGTTTGAGGTAAAAATCATAAGCTAAGTTTATTTAAAACAAATCCTTTCCCAGCACTTTTTAAACGTCAGTTTTACATACAACAAGCCCCTAAACGCCCACCCGTCACCATTTCCTAGTACTTCAGCCGGGAAGAAGAAATGACGCAACCAACTCCCCAGCAACACATCTGTCTGTTAAGTTTGAAGAGTTTCCCGGTTCCCCAGTAAGTAAGCAAAGCAGAATGGACGGCTTGGATGTACTGCGGTGTACACCAAAACATAAAGACAAGGACAGCTTGTATGTAGGTACGAAGTTTATTTACAGGGTCTTAGTATAGGTACAGGCAAGTGTGAAACAAGTACATCCGACACCGATACTTGGCGCACTGCCAAACGATAGTTCCTAAAGTCTGGGTTTATAAGTGACGATTACGATCCGATCATTTGTTGGTAGGTACAGAAATAATATTCGAAGATATGGAAAGCGAGCATTGAATTCTAAAATCACCCTTCGCTTTATTTTGTCTTCATCTAAGGATCTGTTTGCTTAGCAATGCATGGGCTACTTACTTAGCTGCAATATAAATATTTTAAGGCAACCCAGTAATCTCCGACCGCATGAACGATTTTCTTAATTATTATTGATAGGCTCGGGTTTGACCACAATTTCACGTGATAGAAAGCGATGATGTGGTCGACGATGGAGCACGCTTGCTTAGAAGTAACCTATTTACTCTTAACTTTAAGACCCCAAAAAAGAAAGGTTATGGCTAATGGCTATAAGGAAACATAGATGCTGACAAGGCATTCCACTCCTAAGCTGTACGCCTAATGAAAGTATTCCCAAAACACGTGTGCGGTGCGTTGGAGTGGGATGTCCACCATGTACCAGAGGTGCATTGCTGTACGGCTTTAAAAAAGATTGCAATGTTTTCGCGAGGAGTCCTTTAATTCCACGTTGATCACGTGCAGCGGACACTACAAGAACGAAATTGAACAAACCAACAATTTCACAATCATCTTAATATCGCCGACTGTAAAGTCATAAAACACTAAATCTTGAATCACCAAGGAATACCAGTGTACCATGAATCGTACGCGTAATAAATATCAGTGAAAAACCAAACAAATGGTTAACAATGATTTACAATGGAATTAAACGATCTAATAGTTATTTAAACAGATATTAGCTGTCAATAAAAACCCGCATGTTTAACCATTGTTTGGGTTCATAAATTAAATGTAAAATATAAACAGTATGTAAATCAATCGTTTGAAAATTTACATTTATGTTTGGAAGATGATAAAAGTGGCATAGGTAATGTTATTCATAGAAACCTAATAAAATTCTAAATAATATAATAAAACAGTACCTACAGATTTCCTTTATGTATAAGACTATGCTGCTTAGTCTACATCCGATGCAATCAATGCAAATTATGTAGATTTAGACAAACAATTAATTTGAGATGCAATGCGACAGCTACAACTATTACCACTATGGAATATTGCCTCTCAGTAGCATCTAGGTTAAATGGATGGCAGGTTCTAGAGGTGAAATTTCATAGGATAGGCAACTAAGCGTATAGTTATGGCATTCGATATTAGTTTCTAATGACCATATATTATTCTGTTAAAGAGAACCTTTTATATTGTTGTTTTTAATAAGTTCCTGTCAAAGAAGCTCATAAAAAGTGTTTTGTATTCAGACAACGCACAAAAAGAAAAAAAACAAACGACACACAACATTTTTTCTTCAATAAATTCTTAAATCGTAAATTCTCCATCGTAATTGAAAACATAAACGTTTATCGTATCCAACATTCGTATAACAGAACTAAAAAGTGCGTAGCAAAATGAAAAAGCTACTCATTCGTGAAACTGTTGGAATTCTCGCAAAAGATTTAGTTGAACAACTTTACGGCCAGACGAATAAATCAGAAAGATGCGTTGAACAAATCACTACCGCTTTTGTAGCAATACCGCACCTACCGAGTTGGTACCGATGTATTGGCGTTGCTCACAGATTGATGTAGCATGTACCAACACTAAACAATTTTATACTCGGAAATAGCCAACAAAAGTTAAGATTTACGAAGTATACTCGACAGAGCTTTGCGGATGTGCGAACGAAGGTGTAGCAGTGGATATGATAAAAGCTAATGTTTATTTTAATTACTGAGATGTCTCCAAAATTTTGCTATTTTTGTAGCAGAAAGTAAATGAGGTTGTAATTGGATCTAGTGATCAAAAGAAATTTATATGATTTTCACCTGATTATGTGTTTACGTAAATGAATGCCTGTTAATTGGTTGTTAAGCTTCAAAATGATATAAGGAAAATAATCGGCGTTCCAAAAGTATACGCCAAAACATACCTCCAGTTCTAGTGTTCCAGCATTATGGTGTAAAAAACTAAAAACCTCATCCATAGCTTGCGTAAGTTCTGGCTCACTTTTTTCAACTTCGCAACGTTCAACGTTGAAAACAAACAATTGGCGTCGAATTTACGAGCCGTGTTGAGAGCCAAGCCGCTTATTGAGATGACTGTACGATGCTCAATTTAAATTCCCTTCCCCCACGGAAGACTAGCAGCTTCGTGTGTCAGACCTTTACTTTCGGATTATTACAACCTCTTTTGAATTTTCCATTCCATCACATAAGCTATTTTGACAAAAAAAAAAATATGTTGATATTGTTTTTATAGACGGTTTTGAAAACAGTTTGTCTGATGTAAAAGAACACGTCGCGTTGAAGCAGCTGCGCATTCCTGTAATTACAATCGCCATTTGAAGAAGTACAATCGAGTATAAAACACTAACAATTTTGGAAGTTTGCAAAACAAAGTTCATTATAAATCGGGTCTTCAAATCGTTCTTAAGTTTCTTCGAAGCATTTAGACATGGCGACAATGTTGGCACGTCAACGTCCAAAACTCTTATCGACACTAATTTATCTTAATTACTACTTAATACCACAATTTGGATTCTAAACAGAGCGCTAACGAAGCGCCTTATGATGCCACCGTCGGCGTTAAATACCACAGGGCGAATACTTTCGAAACGCGATGGGTGCCGATCGCTAATCGAACAATGGGCATGACATACCTAAATCGCGGCATAATAGTAATAAATTCTATTGTTGCTAAACAAAAAGTAGAATGTGGTAACAGAGGGTGACACGGTTGAAGCGCGACGACAATGCTAAACGGAATATCAATATCAGGGCATCACTTTTCATATGCCGACTGGGTTGTTGGAGCAACAGGAAATAAACTCTGTTGCAATCGGTTTAGAGTTCGAAGTTGTGATTTTAGGGTAGTGTAAAAAATACGACGGCATTCATGCTTGCGCCTGCACCCGATATTGGATTTCGAACTCTTTTTCGAGTAATTTTTGAAAATGCAATCTGTGTATGTTAGCAAGCAGACGGCTGCCATTTGTCTTCGCAAACAAACCGATTTGTGCGTCGTAGTATGGGTAACGGATGTTGCAGAGAGGCACGTGGCCGAACAGACTGACTTATTGTTACACTGACTTATTGCGACGCTCATTGAAGTCTATTAGTGAATTAGACTGAAATAGAACAATGTGTTACTGTCAGGGGTAATAGAGATTTGTTATTTTGAAACTGGAACAAGATTTATGGTTTACGTAAAACTATTGGTTTAAACGAAGGTTTACAGCATTTATTATTCTAAACTGAAATTTTGTAGAAAGAACTGCAAAAATGAGGATATGCCAGAACGCCAACGTTCGGGTTTTCTAAAGATTGCAACTGACTATACCAAAAACACACTATCCTAACAAATATTCATAACTCAATGATCAAAAACAAATTTAAAAACCAACAAAACTAAATTCCGAACAAAACATTGAACATAAACCAAATCCCGTGTAAAAGAGGAAACGAAATTTCATAAACTATAAAACAAAGCAATGTTCAATGCGGCCGTCTTGGTAAACTTTTGGGGAACGAATGAATAATTCAAGATGCGAATCGGCAGTCCGTCAAGAGGTTCCCAGACCGTTGCATTTTCTACGTAAATCTGCAGTAATATGTAAGGATATCTTAGGATATCTTATGCCGTGTTCACGAGCAATATTCTTCATCTTTCTGTTTTACATTCCAATGTGATGTTCGACACATGTCTGGATTTCTGTCTACTCCTATTATTTGGTTGCTTTCAAATTGTCTTCCGTTCTGTCACCTTTTTCTTTTTGTAGTATTTGAATATTTGGTTTCGCATATTATAAATTTGCAGCATCAATTTATAATAATATATTTAATATAATTGTTCTGAACGAAACGAAAACAGAGTTAATATTATATCTAAGATAAATAGTATCCTTAAGTTAACTGAATCTTAATATTTAATTTCCAGAGAAATACTATTATGATCCAATCATATGCTTAACTCCATAACGTACCTAACTTACAGAAGGTGTTACTACTCCTCCCTAATAGTACGAACGAATTTATCGATATAACTTCATCAGAGCAGTTTAAGAAAAAGGTTTCCTCTTTAAAATCCACTTTCACGTATTCAGTTTTCCATAAAAATCTAATAGAGAAAGCATTTCGCCCGAGTCCGCCATCTTTCTCCATTTTAATGAATAAGTAAACAAAATTAGTGGGGTCCAATATCGAAATAAGTGAAACGAGTAGGTCAGAGGTACGGGCGCAGCATATAAAGTATCCATTTGAAGAAAATAATTTTAAGTAACGTCGTTTCGAACGTTTTATTCTCGATCCAGAGGAAATTTAAACGTTAATATAGGAACATTTTAGCAAATTACTCCGTGTATAATTTTAAGGCAATTATTTTCAATGATTAAGCTAATACGGACGACGTGAACGTTCATGTTATTTATTTAGTTCGTGAGTTTACTGAGTAAAATAAAAGTCTACAAATTCCTGAATAAAAATTCAAAAGTAAATCGAACGCTTCGAAGCAGATGAAACTCTAATACTTGGTACGGAATCCAAGATTTCATATCAAGACTGTAATATTATTGAAATAAAAATAACTCCACATTTAACCCTCACTTCGCCACACTTGAAAATATCTTGAGTGCATCGTTGAAAGTAAATGCTGGTATAATTCCTGGTTCCACTGCGTTTGGATTGCATTTAGAGACGTTAGGGGATGAAGCCGGATAAACTTTATGTTAACTGTGAGCAATAAAAATAGCCTTTATGACGATACGTGGAATGGTTACGTTTGTTTGCGTCATTTGGTTGTTTCGCCGTGAATTGAACTAGGTTTTATTGAAATAGAGGACGTTATTAAGATATATATGAAAGCGTTACACTGAATTTTAGATGGATTCGGATCCGGTTTGCGGAAATAAATATGGAATTGAACGTTTACGGGGATTGCATCGAACGCTTGGCTTGTTCGTGGTCTGGACTACGAATCGTTATACACTGAGTAAAGGCTGCGGCTATCATAAAGTTTAAGAAACTCTAAGTTTAAGAAGGTAGCTATTATTTAGTTAATAATATCTCAAAAGTGTCGTTTCATGTATTACGTTTCTTTCGTTTGTCCTCAGATATAGACTGTGGAAGTTACCATGCCGAACAATCAAATTGGTAAGTTCAAGATATTTTTTCAAACTACAAATAGCTCGAAAATTCGTTTAGAAAAGAAAACTGTGGAATTGGTATGCCTTAGATGTATGAAAGTAATTGGTGTCTTTCCAATACTATACAATCATATAGGAACTAAATAAAAGAAAGGCGCCAAGTCCTGAAGATAACTAATGTTCAGGATTTAAAGATTGCGAGAACGCATAAGCTACCCAATGCTTAAGCCCGCCGACCCAATTCAACACAAAGTGCCCTATTTTGCATAGTTCTCCCTTAATGGGCTGTTGTACTATCTAGCTTTTTGGCACACATTTAGAGAAATGTGCTACTGAGCTGTGTTTGTTTTAGTTGTCTTCAAAATGTGCATCGATTTGTATATAATTTTCTACGCCAAAGTTTTTTTATTTATTAAAAAAAAATACTATTTATTGACACACGCCAAGTACGACTCGGTCTCGAACACAAAGGATTCCCTTCCATACTTTAACCGACAAAAAATTGGTTTCCTTAAAAAGTAACCTAGACAATGTGCAATATAGTATAATATTATAATATAAGTTTATCTCATTATTATCATCAACAGCCCACCTTCTCACTTCCCAAATTCTCATGTTCCTGTGACGACCTCATCCAAGTTCCACTGCCAACAATTTTTATTCTATAATCACTTATTGCTGTAATTGTGACCATCTGGTCCTCGGAATCTTCAAATTATTTTAGCATACTCATCGATGATCAATCTAGTATCATCTATGTCTACGTATACTATATTGTTAGGGTTCCGGACATCCGTAAGAAACGGAACCCTTATAGAATCACTCGGGGATCTGTCTGTCTGTCGGACTGGCTGGCGCTCTGTCTGTTTGTCCGTCTGTCACAGCCAATTTTCTCCGAATCTACTGGACCGATTTTGTTGAAATTTGGTACACAAAAAAATATACGAAAAATTACCATTCACCCCTTATCTCCGAAACTACTGAGGCTAAAATTAAAAAAAGATAAAAGTTCTTTACCTAAAGATTACAGGAAAACTTATAAGAAGACTATAGTGTTAAAATAACATGTTACAAAAATGAAATCCATTCGGAACCCTTGGCACGCGAGTTCGACTCGCACTTGGCCAGTTTTTTACTTTTTAAACCCGCTACTAAAATTTCTATGGAGTTACTAAAGTGCCACTATAGACACTATTTTCTACTGTAATGTTGTTGTGATGAAAAAGGCGATTGCCGCAGGCTTGGTCGCCTACCAATTAAATTGATTGATTCAACGCAAGTTGTTAATCAAAATGTTTGTTTGCCCGCCGGAAAAGCATCGAAAAGTGCATCCGAAAGACCGTTTAATTTGTACCGGGCGAGATTTTAATTAATTTCGTTGTTGCAGTTTACGGGTTAAAAGTGTTCGTTTATATCACGGCTGATTATTTGATGAGTTTCGGTGCAGTTTTTTTTTTTCTATTTTATGTTTCGTAGTTAGTTTTCTAATGGTCGATGCAGGACAATTTAATTTATGTATCCTTTTATGGTGCCCAATGGCCTTTTGATGAAATTACTTATTAGAGTCACATCTAAAATCTCAATTCATCTAAAGTCATCTTAATTATTGTTATAGAAATATTTCAGTTTAATTTTCCACCGCATATTGCGTAAAATACAATGAGAACAAAGCTATCTATTATCATACAGCATCCATTAAAATTCTCATTGTATGCATATGCATTCTTAATAATAGATTGTCCAGTTCATAGTCACATAGCACGCTGACTCTCCTATACGTAGCACCTCTATAGAACGTAACTATGTGCTAAACCACGGAGCAGTTAGAAACTGAGACTTCTGGAAGAGGTAAGGAATTAAGTCTGTTCTTAAGATTATATTTTGCATGTTTTGAGATGTTTTGATTTTGTTTGGTGGTTTTGGTTTCTTCGAAATACACACAACAATTAACAATACAATCAACAGATAACAACAAGAGCACACTAAAAGTAACAACAACAATTTTGATACTTAGTCTGCAGTGGTATTAATTTTTCTACTAGCCAGTGTAATTAGTCCTAGATTATAAATTGTTCCAGTAACAAATATTCGCACAATTGTATTGTGGCTCACAAATAAAAATGGTGTCCAACTCGCTAGTAAAAGCGATACGTAACATATGAAACTGTTAGTACATCCAGTTTAATATCCTTCTATATCCGGACGCGTCCATTCGCCAAACCGCGGCGACATGCTGCCGCCATTATGCGTGCGTCCATTGGTGTTCAAATTAAATACATAAAGAAGAAATGTTTACATACAACTACCCTGTACAGACCATTACACAAGTGCGTCATATGGTGCTGTAACCGACATTGTGAGCCAGACCTCCCATATAAATGTAGATACGAGAGCGGACCACAATTTTATGATTTCACGTTTTATGTTATGTCTGAATACGGAGTTGCATTGGTCTAGTGTTGAAGCTGCTGCTAAGTGTTCATGTGAAGTACTTTATATTGGATGTTCGCTCTTGTTTGTGCTTTGTTGTTGGTAGTTTTGTTTCTTTGTGAGATGTACCGTAGTCTGGGTTCAGGGTTGCAGTTACGTACAAAATTGAACCTCATTTCATTTTTGAAATCATAGGTTGATTAAGGACCTATGAAGGCCGCGGGATTTTGGTAGCTCGAGACCTCAGGAGCGGTCAATGTGGCGACGCCGACGCTTGTAGGAGCTGGTGGTGTGGCTATGTCCAGCTGTGCACTTCTTTCGGCTGAAATGATGATGTTGATTATCACTACTAGTTCTGTAGATTGATAGAGTAGGTAAATCTCTAAAAGTTTAAAAGTAAAATATTTAGTAAAAACTACACATCTACCATAACAGTTCACAAACAGTCAGCAGGACGAACTAAAAAAAACGAACGCTGCAAATGAAAACGGTATAAAAATCCGGGAGACAACGGCAGCGGAGATAATGTCCCGTATAATTGTCACGATACGAATTTATGCAACCGGGTCGTTGGGTCCTCACAACGCGTGCGGTGAGTGTGACAATGTTACTGCTGAAGCTAGAAATGGGGCTAAAACTAGAATATTCTAGTTGCATCATCATCAGCTTGTAACGTTCTGTTGTTTGGTACTGCTTTCTAGCATGCAGACTTTTTATTACGAGAAATAGATCGCTTAAGTGGCAGTGGGTTGACCAAATCTTCTGAAACCCGTAGCGTTGAAGCAGATTCATGTAAAAGTATGAAGATAGCCGCGAATTGATGAAGTGTTTGGTTGTAGATGATGGGCTCGATAGACTGAGGAAAAGGTGAAAGGATCATCTTGGGCGAGCTCCATATCGATCAGTTTTCTGCAATAGACTGATTTTTTTATTTTTCTTCAACTAACTTTTGTGTTTGTTATTTGTATGTATAAGTTGGAACCCTAGTATAACGTTCATTTATAACTGCGACGTAGTGATTCATTTTTAAGAAGGATAATGTTTTTTTTTTTGGATTTATTATTGTTAAATTGCTTTGTATACAAATGTTACTTACTTATTTGTTAACTTATTCATCTTCCGCATTGCCGACTTTATTATGTTGGTTATTTCAGGATTCACTCCCAGCGTTGACATTAGCCTATATTCAAGTTTTTACAGCAACATCTACGCTACCACGCGAGGTCGCATTTTACCGCGATTCAGTTATTCATGTCCCGTGTTTCATTCGTCATCACGTTTTGATGTAATGATTAGTGTACTGTCAACAGAATTAGTGGGGACTACGGACTGTTTCATTTGTCCGGATTATAAATTAAGTAAGCACTTTGTTTGTACTGGTTTTAGTATGTTTGCTGTGGTTGCATGAAGCACGTACAGAACTGCACGTTAAGGCAGACTTCATATAAGTTTACATCGAGAAATATGTTCATCATCATAATGAGCAATGCGGTTATTTAAACTTCTCACCGTAAAGAATTGATAAAGTGAAAACGGAACTCCGTTTTCACTTTATCAATTCTTCACGGTGAGCAGCTAACTAGCTGTCAATGAATCCAATCAAAGTGGAATCAACTTCACTTAAGTTTTAACGGTGAAATGTTTAAAGAATCGACTAGCGGGTGATAGGAAGACAGTCACTTTACATATAATTGTATTAAGAATGTATTATAATCACTACGCTTGCTTGACGATATCGTCAAAGAGACAGGAAACTCCTAGATGAGGGACTCACGAAACTGGGAAGAATGATAGAAGATATTTTCTTCTCGCCCTTGTCACTTCTTAAATTACCTTGGTCAATGTAATTTTTTTATAATTTATGTACTTTTATTCTCACCTGTCAGCACCATTTTTTTCATAATTCTCGTAAATAGTATCATCTACGCTTATTTTCATTTAATTGTTACACTTTATCAAATTACAACTTTCTTCTTCGTCATTTCTCTTTTCATTCAAAATAACAGCACAACTCAATGTTTACGCAGACAGAGAAAAGCGATTATGTCGAAATGTTAATTAATCTACACAAGTTTACGTCAAATATTCAGTTCATTTTACTTAAGAAACTCCAAATTGACATCAGGAAGAGAATGTTCAACCCGTTAAATTGCCATGGGGTGGTCTGTGTGACCCCATCTAAGCTAAAATTACACTAGACACAAAGAAAATTTAAGTGTATTTTGGTTCAATTAGTGGGAGGGTTAGGGGTGTGAAATTGCGCGGGGACAGTAATTTATTTTAAGTGTGACAGCAGACCAATTTCGACTGGGCAGCGATTATAGGATTTAAGCCTTTTGTTGAAGGAGCGAAGTGTTTGGTGATAAAAAAGCATTGGCTGCCCAAAAGCCAATTATGCTGCAATCCTGAAACTATTATTTTAAAAGTACCTTCTACAGACGGCTTCTCTCGCCTTGATATAGATTTTTGCAAAAAAACTCTTCCAAAATACATCAAATCAGTTTAGCGATGTAGGCGTGCAAGCGTATCAAACAAAAATCTCAATGCAGCATTTATATTATTTTGCCTTTGACCGCGACTTCGTACGCACATATCCCATTTTTCCCGTTTTAGGGACGAATTCTTCTTCTTCGTGGTGGTTTGTAGTTTAAATTTGGATGGCTCAAAACATTTTCACTTCCACGGCATCATTGGTGGCAGCGCATAGGTCACTTCGGCGGCATGTTTTGGGGTACAGAGGGCAAGATAGGAGATGACGCATATATCAGCTCCAAAACCACACCCTGCAGTTCGTCCGTCACGGTAGCCCCACTTTGCAAGGTTCGAATTAGACCATCCTACTCAGGACGAATTATATACCTAAACCTTCCTCATGAATAGCCCCATCTATTTGTGAAAACCGCATGAAAATCCGTTCAGCAGTTTTTGAGTATATCGCGAACATACAGACAGACGCGGCAGGGGACTTTATTTTATAGTATACCTATAGTGAAGTTAGGATTCCCACCATAAATAGTTATCTCTTAGCGACTACCCAAACAAAAATAAACCATACCACGCCATAAGTTACATACAACTCAGTACTTAAATTAAACATAATCCTTGATCACGATCAACTTAATTATGACGTCAGACAAAAGCTTACGACCTTACCGTATCAGAATTAAAACCAGTCGTAAAACATAATGACGGTAGGGCTCTGATAATGTTATCAATAGATATGTCTAATTAGGGATTTTGTAAAGACCTTTTCCGATATGAGGGTCTAGATTATACACGAGAGTTACTAGTCCAGGATGAAATAGTAGCTTTTAGATTTATTTCATGTTGTGAATTTGGCAAAAAATGCTGTTGCTTTAACTGGCCCCCGGTTTCCGATTTAAGAATTTCACTTTCAGAACTTGTCAAACTTTACTTTGATCGTAACAACTTTCAAAATTTGGCAATAGAGTTTGAAACCTTCAAATTCTCAATTCAAAAACCGGGAGTAAGAGTTATAGATAAGTTGCAGGTATCTAGCTATGTAGGTTCTTAAGAACTTGAACCTTTGCATCTTGCTTTGTTCTCAATTGCAAATTTTTGCTAGATAATATATTAATTAAATGCCATTTTTCATTTACTGCTTGAAACTTTTTGTTTCCCTAGATTATTATTCGTCATCAAATCACTCCTACAACAACCCTTTTTTGTGGCGTATACTTCCAAAATATACATGCGATGTATTTTCTATTTATAACAACATCATACAACCCTCGCATACCGCTTGTGGTATAAAACGTACAAACAAAATTATGCTAGAGAAACAGGCGTTCCAGGAGCGAACATAAATTCCTGTGTAACACGGTTAATCAACATAGAAATTGTAATTCGAATATTGGCCCCACAATTACAATACATTTACATACAGATTTGGTCGGATTGAATTTCTATGGTTACAGTCAGCTTGTTAATTTGCCTAAAAGGAAAGTAATTGCTCAGATAGAATTTATATCCCATACGAGCCCTATGTGAAACAACGAGTATACTTTAACGAGATTCCTGCGGAACCCAGCCTTTCTCGAGTCGGTATTTTCTTCTAAAGTTTCTACCATTATTACCGTCATTAGCAATCAAATCATCCCATTATACTATAACTCTTTAATTTTATTAGTTATTTCAATCTATCGCTTTCACTATTTATCCAAGAAAAATATTGGTCCAAAATACATCAAATCAGTTTAGCGATGTAGGCGTGCAAGCGTATCAAACAAAAATCTCAATGCAGCATTTATATTATTTTGCCTTTGACCGCGACTTCGTACGCACATATCCCATTTTTCCCGTTTTAGGGACGAATTCTTCTTCTTCGTGGTGGTTTGTAGTTTAAATTTGGATGGCTCAAAACATTTTCACTTCCACGGCATCATTGGTGGCAGCGCATAGGTCACTTCGGCGGCATGTTTTGGGGTACAGAGGGCAAGATAGGAGATGACGCATATATCAGCTCCAAAACCACACCCTGCAGTTCGTCCGTCACGGTAGCCCCACTTTGCAAGGTTCGAATTAGACCATCCTACTCAGGACGAATTATATACCTAAACCTTCCTCATGAATAGCCCCATCTATTTGTGAAAACCGCATGAAAATCCGTTCAGCAGTTTTTGAGTATATCGCGAACATACAGACAGACGCGGCAGGGGACTTTATTTTATAGTATACCTATAGTGAAGTTAGGATTCCCACCATAAATAGTTATCTCTTAGCGACTACCCAAACAAAAATAAACCATACCACGCCATAAGTTACATACAACTCAGTACTTAAATTAAACATAATCCTTGATCACGATCAACTTAATTATGACGTCAGACAAAAGCTTACGACCTTACCGTATCAGAATTAAAACCAGTCGTAAAACATAATGACGGTAGGGCTCTGATAATGTTATCAATAGATATGTCTAATTAGGGATTTTGTAAAGACCTTTTCCGATATGAGGGTCTAGATTATACACGAGAGTTACTAGTCCAGGATGAAATAGTAGCTTTTAGATTTATTTCATGTTGTGAATTTGGCAAAAAATGCTGTTGCTTTAACTGGCCCCCGGTTTCCGATTTAAGAATTTCACTTTCAGAACTTGTCAAACTTTACTTTGATCGTAACAACTTTCAAAATTTGGCAATAGAGTTTGAAACCTTCAAATTCTCAATTCAAAAACCGGGAGTAAGAGTTATAGATAAGTTGCAGGTATCTAGCTATGTAGGTTCTTAAGAACTTGAACCTTTGCATCTTGCTTTGTTCTCAATTGCAAATTTTTGCTAGATAATATATTAATTAAATGCCATTTTTCATTTACTGCTTGAAACTTTTTGTTTCCCTAGATTATTATTCGTCATCAAATCACTCCTACAACAACCCTTTTTTGTGGCGTATACTTCCAAAATATACATGCGATGTATTTTCTATTTATAACAACATCATACAACCCTCGCATACCGCTTGTGGTATAAAACGTACAAACAAAATTATGCTAGAGAAACAGGCGTTCCAGGAGCGAACATAAATTCCTGTGTAACACGGTTAATCAACATAGAAATTGTAATTCGAATATTGGCCCCACAATTACAATACATTTACATACAGATTTGGTCGGATTGAATTTCTATGGTTACAGTCAGCTTGTTAATTTGCCTAAAAGGAAAGTAATTGCTCAGATAGAATTTATATCCCATACGAGCCCTATGTGAAACAACGAGTATACTTTAACGAGATTCCTGCGGAACCCAGCCTTTCTCGAGTCGGTATTTTCTTCTAAAGTTTCTACCATTATTACCGTCATTAGCAATCAAATCATCCCATTATACTATAACTCTTTAATTTTATTAGTTATTTCAATCTATCGCTTTCACTATTTATCCAAGAAAAATATTGGTTCTGAATTTCTATTATCCTAATCAAACCGTTTCATGTGTGTTTTACAAATAAAGGGTGCTCTACTGATGTGTAAAATGATTTCATTACATTACATTGTGTTAAAATGTTCCAAAGAGTTGTGGGTCAAGTCATTATAAATTCCATAAATTAATACTAGAACGATAGAGGAAAATTGGTAAAGCATACATTTTATATTTATCTGGCAAGTAATGTTTTCCCTCGAAAACATAGTAATGAAAGTAGATATTCTTTGATTTTGTATGATAAGAGCGAGTTTTCTTCTTAATAATGCATAAATTACCCTTTTTATAATGTTCAAAATAGAGAGCTCGAGAGGGGTTTAATAATAATAAGCATGGCGAGAATAATTCGTTTGTGTTAAATTGGTACCTAAGTACTATTCACGGCATAATCAAGTTATAAATAGGTCCCTAGACATTTATCACAGAAGTTTATGCCTACGTAACTAACTACCAGAACCTAGCTATATCAATTAAACCTAAACAATACCATTCTATATAGCTGCAATAGAAGCTGTTCACGAACGTAGCATGTAATCGTTTTATTCGCCATGATTGCACTCGGTGAATAAATATTTCTTTTTTTTCCACACCCGCGGCCCCACAGTTTCCGCCGTACGAATAATTGTGCGCATTCGGTCAATTGTACCGGCACGCGCCATTCTGAGTGTTTTGCTGGCATTCTGTAAAGAAAAGTGACGCAATTTTTCGACGATTATGTATGAAAGGAATATATTGGGTGCAGAATGTGTGAGAAAATCTCGTGTGGAATAAATATATTTTTGTGAATGTGTTGGTTAAAAGTTTTTGAGGTTTTAAAAATTTGAAACTGGTTGCATTCAAATTCAATAGTAGCTCTCGCTGAATAAAAAGTAATTGCAAACATGGTCATCAATAAATTGAATAAAAAGAACACTGATCAAGGGATCATAGTATAGGTATACCTATTATTCTGCCTATTGAAGACCGAACTTGTTCTTCTTCGTCGTTTGCTCATTGCTGAGGATCGCGACCATGTGGTCCGTGGTAGTGTTTTCCAGTGTGGACTGCTCTGTACATGCTGCAATAGCCTACTTAATCGCATCTTAATCTTGCTAGACTTGTCGAACACTATCCCAATTTAATGCACTTAGGTATAAATTAATCTTAAAAATGTTTCCCATAAACAATAATAATAATTCCCAAAAAGTATGATTAAAATTGCTTCTAACACACGTAATAAAAACCGTTGCCTGGAGCTCTGTACAATATCATAATCTTCCCCTCCCCTATTTTAAAGTGTGATGCAACTCATAAGAAAATGTCTTTTAAAACACATGCCATGTGGCCCTCTTATATAAATTTTAAACTGACTTTATTTGCCTAAATTTGATGCAGTTTAAAGGGTGCATAATTTACTTTAGACTAATTATTTTGCAATAGGGATGCGCAGATGGTGTCCCGAATTGGGGGCAAAGAGGAAATTCCGTGTGACAAAGTTTGTTAGAATATTTTAATTAAATTGCAAGGGGTTTTATAGACCTATCGATGAACTGTCTTAATATTCTTCTTAATTAAAGAGATTTGAATCATGACAATTCCTACACTTTCTTAAACTTTTTTCGTACTGGCAAATGACAATATTCAGATGATGAGATGTTTTATGTTTTTCTCACTTACAAAACATTTTGTTGTAATCTGTATAATGTAGAAAATAAGCTACTGATGTCAAAAATTGGCGAAATTGTAAGGTTGACTTTTCAATTTATGTATAAAACTCACAGAGAACATGGACCGTGGACCGTGTCCTTTCAAATGACAACAAGCCGCACTCACTCATTCAGGCACTTAATAAGCAAGAGTATGCAATATAAACTTACCTTCAAAGCCACAAACACCACCGCTGCATCCAAAAACATAATCCGCAAAATACCTTAAACGTTCACCAAAAAAACCGAGACCAATTCCCGACAATCCAACAAATGAGATTCGTTAATAGGAAAGTCTGGAGGCAAATTTTTGGCTTCGTAACGTCCACGTCCCGTCCCAGTTGGATTTCCAATTTTCTATACGTGACCTTTTTCACTCCAAATGTCACATGTTCTACAAACGAGGTGTCTTTGAAAACGTAATTAGAAAATTCCCCAACGACACGACGACGTACCGATGCCGTCCTCTGCAGGATTTCGGTGCTCAGGCGCTGGAAGTCGCAAATTAGTTTTGTTCATGATATGTTATCGTGGATACTTATTGGGTGAATGTTTGCGTTTATGTAGGCTTCGATTATTGAATTGAATAATTGTTAAGGGGTTATTTGCACACTATGTCGGTTTAAAAAGAGGCAAAGGCTTCTTTTTCAGGGTAAGGACCGTTTTTTTTAAGGATGGGAAATCATCAAATAACTTCTTCCGCTCTGGGTGGAGCGGAAGGGCGTGTCAGACTATTACTGACTAAAACCCATCCGTGTTCCTTCATAAGCCCTTTGCGTTCCAGGGCCGCGGTGACTCTTTCGAACAAATTCCGCAACCCTGGTAGGCTCTGGCCCTAGCGGGCCCCGTCTTCTCTGCTGACATCTCCTTGAGGCGCGAGTGAAACACAACGCGCCATCGACCCGGGCATGGTGGTGATCGGACAGCGAGCCACCCAACGCTCGCCGTCCGCAGGCCTGCGCCTATGGTGGCCGGGGATCGCCCTGCGACTCCCGACGCCCGGGGCGTCTTCTCCTGTAGCGACGGCTGGGGCGAAGGCCTTGCTTTTCCCTCGCGCGGCCCGCCTCCTCCTTCGCTAGCATGACTGCTTCGCAGAAGGAGGTGACCGCTTCCCAAGCCTCCTCGCTTCGGACCATGGTTTGAACCAGGGCCGGACGCGAGAGGTCGCCGCCGCCGATCGCCTCGATGAGGACACGGCGGTGCTCCGCCCAAGCAGGGCAGACCTCCACCGTATGCTCCACCGTGTCCTCCGGGCGAAGGGTAAAGACCCTGCAATAAGATAGTAACAGGCTGGTATTTGGTATAAATAAAATATCGAGATTATCTTGTTTACTAAACAGTATTCATTAAAAAACATTCCATGAGAAACGTCTCCAGTTTAAGCTGAAATTCAAACCACTGGCCGACCTTCTCCATCCGTAGCTCTACTGCTGTTAGGCAATTTAAGATTATGCAGTTTTCAGTTATCGCTTTTTGCAAACTTAATTGGCAGCCCCATTGGCCCATCTGAGCCTCTAGAGTAAGTGACGACTGTCAAAATTCTTTAAAGTTTGGGATCGACCATGTGATATTTCGGTTGCTCATATCAGGCACGGTCTACTTTTTTTAATTTTTTGACATTATTGTCTCTAAAGTTCTAGACAAAGTGTCATTGTATCAGCAAATACGATAGTCGGAATGGCAAAATATTAGGGGTTAATCACATGAATAATAATATAATTTCGACAGCGTTTGTCACTCACATACATTTTTGACGCTTCGACAATCGCCTTCGCCACGCTGACCGAATGTCACTTGTCTCGGTCACCGAGTCATAAATAGTTCCTTTACATGAGCCTCACAATAGGTTCCGACAATTTGGCATACCAATAAAAATTTACCGATTACAATTCGAAATACATAGAGACTCGTTATTTTAAACCCTTGTTAACATCAGTATAAGTAGTTCCAATTTAAATATTTATTGCAACATACCATAGTATTTAAATTGTTTTTACGTCCGTACGTTTTCATTTAAGCATAAAATAATAGAATTGCTATCCCAGCGGTGTTGCGGCGCACTTGTGTAATTGGTTTAGATAAATTAACAAAGTAGTTCCAAAGAGTGATATCCCACGAGGCACACTTTAATTGTAAACCCGCCCTTGTTTCAACGATTCTTGCATTGATAATGAGTTTTTATGATTATTGTTTAACGCTGTTTCTTGAAATGGTATTGTTTAAGTTAAAGTTTGTGGTATACGTTCGCAATTCTGGGGTCCTAAGAAATACAGGGTGTAAGACACATTCGCACAGAAATGGGTACCATGAATTCAACACACATGGTTCTGGACAAAATTGGGAAGCACCTGACGAATCATTCCAACGCTCGGGTGCATTTCAAAGACATTATATAGTATTGCTTAGAGTATGATGACATTATCACGGCATAACATATTAATGAAAAGTATAGTTGACAATAGCATTTTGATATTTTGTAGAACATACTAAAAATTGAAGTTGTAGTAGTGGCAACCGCGTACCGGAAGACGTAGCTTTGGGCGGCCTCCCACAAGGTGGACCGATGAGGCCTATGTCCAGCATTGGACATCTTTCGACTGATATGATGATGATGGTGACTGAAAGTTGGCCTACGAATCCTACCGCTGAGAAACGAATTAGATTGCTACAATGCGTTATTGGCGCAAAGATAAAACCTGAAGCATAACAGAATGCATCGCAATACTTACATTTTGCATAACCAAAAGACCTTTCACAGTCAAATATTCCTACGCAAGACTTTAAATATCTTGAGAGATTGTAAACTCTCGATAAATTGTCACATGAAAATTTGTTCAGCAATTATACGAATCAAAATCATCTATTCTATAAAATGTCTCCATACGTTCCGAAAAATTGTGGACTGACAACTTCGACAGATTATAGACTATCAAATTTTTATGCTTAAAAAAAGGATTCCAAATATTCATTTCAAAATTTTTCGAAAGTTAACAATCTCTTAAGATTTTTTATATTCTTACGGAGTTTGCCATTTTCCGGTGACACCTATAAGCAAAAGCAATACCAACAGTCATCATACCACTCGAAACGCAATATGTCCACAACATATTCCGTGTTCACATCAAGTTGGAGCGTTATAGACAACTCTCGAAGATATGGAGCGTAGGGAAACTGTGCAAACGGTCCGTGCGATAAGCACGACTTGCATGAATCTGAATAACAAACAGACATCCTGCAGTCCTGCTGGAGGCAGGACGACAAAAACACGAACCAATTATCTGAATGCACCAATCAGAGCGCGTAAATGCTTAACGCATATTATAAACCAGTAAATTCCTTTCTTTTATTGATGTGCATCACAAATAAGTGGTGGTGTTCATAAGTGATATATTCGCCCTTATTTGCCTCAAGCGATGTCATCCCTATTTATTATTTTCGTTCCCTATTTTTTTTTTTTGATGATCATTTTCCTTGATGGTTTTTAGCAATTCAGTATACAATTATATTTATATTTTCATTCTGTTTTATAAATTATGGTAAACTAGGAAGTTATCAGTCGTGGTGTATCTTTTGAAAACGCAATTAAATACCAAGTCATTGCTACTTATGACTTTAATTAAAAATAATGTTTATCAATAAAAACATAATTTGAAAATGTTGTTATAATAGTACAAATAAGTAAAATCGATGAAAAAATAGAAAAAATATGCGTTTTTGAAGTTATTCTTATATCCTTGCCAAGCAAAACTTCGTTTGTACCCGATTTCGCAAATTCACTATGCCGTGACTTGCAAGTGACGTCATAAACAACACACTCAGATAGTGTGTCATTAGTTACTGCGTCTGTATTTTTCTCTAGGTTTTGAGAAATGTAATAAAAAAGATAAATACCCTACCTTAGGAAAAGATGCGCCTCCCTACTCACTCGCATTCGTGGTAGCACCAACACTACACTGAGTATTTTTGCAGATAAGTGGGAGTTCCCCATGCTGGGTGCGGCTTCATGTCGTGTAATAGTGCTGCCAATACTAGCATTAGTTTTAAAGTATATTGTTAATAGCAAAATATGGACCTAGTCTGAAATAAATGTTTATTATTATTAACCTTTTGAACGCCATTGTCTAGTAAGCAAGCGCGTGTCCTGTGCGCCAAACGTCACAAATATGTGACAAAAAGTACGGCAAATTTGTGGCTTGGTATCGGGGGTACGCCGATGCGTTTATGCTCTGGCGTTCAAAAGGTTAAAAGGAAAATAAATAATAATTAATTGTATTATTAGTATACCTTAAAAGTATACTAACAATACAATTAATGAATAAGGTATTACTAAGAAAATATAGTTTTAGAAAAACCTGGATTTTTTGTAATTTTTTAATATTTAACAGTTTAATTAACGGCTGTTGTTTAATTATCAATGAAACGAACATTTTTTTTTAATATTTATAAGATCTTTTACTGTGCAAATCCATTTTACAATGCTATAGTGTCATGCTCATTACATTTTCTTTTTTTTCTTCTACTCAAGTACTGCTTCCAATGCATTCTTGTTGATTTTCTGAATAACACAAACATAGTTTGGAAGACAAGTCTATGAGTTAGTAAAAAGTATAACGGATCAAACAAGAAATCTGAAGAAAAAAAATTGGATAAAATTATGAATGTGACTAACGCTATTAAAATCGAATCGCATGTAAAAGCTACAGCGATCAAAGACGCTATGTGACTCACACTTCGTTTAGACATACTCTTTTTACAGCATGATAAAACAGACAAAACGATTCTTATAAAAATATACAAATTCACGGTCATCATAAAAATCACTGGTAACAAGCATAACAAATACTTAAGAAGTCGTTCATACAAAATGTTAGGAATGATTCCAAAACTGATAACTATAATAATACCAGCGGTTCCGTAAGCAAACACAGTGGCCTTCCTCTTTTCACAGCTTATTTTTCCAACGTAAACGAGTACAAGTCTTACATAGGCAAGTAGTGTAGAACAAATTGTCCAGCATATTGATAAAATGAGTAAACAATAAATCAGAGTATAAAATTCAACCGAGTATTCACCAAATTTCACTAAAGCTGATAAGCACAAGAACACGGTACCGGTTATGACTTGGTTCAAGCTGATATAGTTCTGGAGAGTACGCCATTGCGGCAGGAGACACCATGTTGTCAACAACACAATCACACACAATATCGACAGTCCAGATCCCGATAGCAGTACAATGTCTGCGTAATTCAGAGTTACATTCATTTTCTTTGGCTATAACGTTATTTAGTACATTATTATTAATTTCCAGATCAACAAGTGTACGTATTGTAGCTGTTCATTATTCCGAATGCTACAGTCTTCATCAAAATAATGTTATCTTAATCAATGGCAATTTATTTTAATGAGAACAAAAAATATTTGTTTTTTTTTTCCAGCAGTATGGGTTTATTACACATGAAATTGCTTTAAGTGAAGGTCTTTTTTGAAGTACATGAACACGGTACCGGTTATGACACGGTACAGAATATCTGTATAACGTCTTCGTTACCCAGAGTCACTATCATTTTCTTGAATGCAACGTTATTTAGTACGAGTATAAAAGCTCAATACATTGATTTTAATTTCCAGATCAACAACAGCTACCATACATATGCTAAATATGTATGGTAGCTGTCCATTATGCTGAATATTACAATTATTATGTCTTCATTAATATTATGTTATCTGAATACGTGGCAATTAATTTTAATTATGTTAATAAAATATTTTGCCAGCAGTATAGGTTTGTACATATACATGAAACAGAATTGTTTCAATGAAAGTCTTTTTTTGATTCATTACAAGTTAAAAAAACGGGTTGACAATGTTTGCGTACAGTCGGAATTCAGTTTTGTGATCACAACACCTCGTTAATGAAATATTGAAACAATTATTTTAAATAAAAGCAAACAAGTGAATCATCGTGATGGAAACAAATGAGACTTTTACACATTACTATGAAGATATTGTGTGTTTCACGGGATCAGGACTATCGATACTGTGTGTGATAGTGTTGTTGACAACATGGTGCCTCCTGCCACAGTGGCGTACTCTCCAAAACTATATCAGCTTGAATCAAATCATAACCGGTACTGTTTACCCGTTAGTCAACGTTCCGAATGAAATCTACACGGTAATGGATTATTTTTTCTTAGCATCAATATATTGGTCACTTTGTTCAGCACTGCTCGCTTATCTAAGACTTGTACTCGTCTACGTTGGAAAAATAAGCTTTGAGAAGAGGAAGATTACCATTTTTGCCTACGGATCATCTGGTGTTATGTTAGGAATAAAAAATGGACTTGTTTTAAAAATATTGTGTGTAGTCAAAGAAAATTTCATAAATTTGTATATTGTGATGTTTATGATGATTATCAATTTTGTTGTTTTTAAAAGAATTGTTTTGTCTGTGTTATCATGCTGTAAGAAGAGTATGTCAAAACGAAATATAAGCCATGTTGTTTAATTAATTACAGTGGCGTTAATATGTGATTCTATGTTAATAGCATTGGTGGCACTGATATTTGTTAAATCAGCGTTTCTTAGTTATCCAATGCTGTTTTTACTTACACATAGACTTATTTTTCAAACAATGTTAGTGTTATTAAGAAAAACAACCGTGTTGCATTGGAGGCTATGCTTCCGGAAAAGATGGAATCAAAAATTTAAGCAACATTGTATAAAGTAAATCATTCGGAAAGCCAAAACCAGCCAAAAGGACAAAATTAAAACCTAGAAGCGTTAACCACATGATAATTCGGTAGCGGATGATAGTTATAGTTATTTTTTTCCGTACACACAATAAACATAAAAAAGGAAATTTATACAGAGAATGAGCACAATGTTGCTGCTTATTTCAATCGATTTTTCTTCCAGCAGACCTGCAACAGAAGAGTGGGATAAGAAACGTAGACACAGTGTCTACAGAGATAAGTTATATTCAAAGAGAAGGATCAGAAAAACGATGGATGGATTTGTGAAAGGTGATATGGCTAGAAAATAAGTAATGATTGAGGTGTATCAAATAGTGAGTTATGATAGAAAAAAAATATGCTGCGCAGACCCAAAAAAAAAATGCAAAGAGCAAGAAGACAACGATATCAATTCTGTACACTCCGGATTTTTCAACAATCGTAATTCGTAATCGCAAGGTCCACCGCCTTACATGCAAGCTTTGAATTCAGAAATGTTAAATATTATTTTCCCAATTTTATATAGTACTCTGAATACCCTGAAAAGACAACAGAACACACAAGTTCAGGTGGTCTACTTAGATATACAATGTAACAATAAGTTGCATGAACTTGTCATGTATTAACTTTGTGATCCTGTCCCTCATTTAATTAGCCACACCATCTGTTTACCTCATTAGGAGGATTTACATTATTAAATTTATCCATTAATTAAAAAACCAATCACTGATAACAATAATAATGAAAGTACTTGTGACATTTGCGAAAACATGTTGAAACCATGCACACAACTCAGAACGTATAAGCGGAATGGATTATTCTGAATAAAATTAAAGATATTTATCACAGCAGAAATGAACGTGACTTTAGATTACCAAGACATTATGTATTTCACGGGATCTGGACTATCAATATTGTGTGTTATAGTGTTGTTAACAACATGGTGCCTCCTGCCGCAGTGGCATTCACTTCAGAACTATATCAGCTTGAATCAAATCATAACCGGTACTGTGTTCCAGTGTACACTGACTGTAGTGCCATTTATCAGTTTCGTGAGTAAGATTCACGTTCTTATGCACTATGTTTTCATCACATCAATATGCTGGTCACTTTGTTCTTCACTGTTAGCGTATTTGAGACTTGTACTCGTGTACGTTGGAAAAATAAGCTGCGAAAAGAGAAAAGCTACTGTGTTCACTTTAGGAACAGCTGCTATTACTATGGGAATAAGTCACGGAATCGTTTTAAAGTTATTGAGTGTCAACGGGCCCAGTGATAATTTCATCGGTATATTTTCAGTTACCTTTATAATGATTGTAAATTTTGGTATTTTTATAAGAATTGTTTTTTCTGTATTATCGTGTTGTAAGAAGAGTATGTCTAAACGAAATGTTAGTCATGTTGTATCATTGATTGCAGTGGCTTTTTTATGTGATTCTATCGTTATAGCACTGGTGACTTTGTTATTTTATTCATCCTACAAAGCACCATTCCTTCGTTATCCAACAATGTTTTTTTTCACACATAGACTCGTCTTTCAAACTTTATTTGTGTTACTTAGGAAAACAACTAGAACGCATTGGACGCTATACTTAAGGAAAAGAAGAAACCGAAATGTAAATAAGATAATATAACAAAATAAAAAAGGACTTCTTAAATACTTCTTGTATATTAATTTTTGATGTCAGTCTTCTTGCCTAAATCACGGCTTAGTAAGATCCAACTAATGGTGATATGATGGCGTCAACACATCAGTGTGCTGAACAACAGCAACAATTATACTACCACCACCACTTTGCACCGAATTAGAAGGAACTGGTCACGTCCGCAAATGATTCCATCTATTGACCAAAGTGATCATCACACTTTTTAAACCCATAACGATAAATCACTACAATTTTACCTACGCTAAATATTTTTTCGAAAACTAAAACAAAAGCTGTCTGTGCTATACGTAATAGAAGCATAGTATCGCGAAACGCCTCAGGCCCTGCGATACGGAACTAAGTCGTTAGCAGAAAGCGTCGAGCCCTACGACAGACAAAGCCCGCTACATTACTATAAATCTGATCGGATCTCGAGACCTGCTACGTCTCCAATGCACTCTGCAAAAGCGATGATGGTTTACTTTGCCGTACCAAACAAGCAATGGAAACTTTGTGTGTCTGTTAAATCGCTACGGTCTATCTTGACATGTGTAGCGAAGTCTAATTGGGGTGAATACGCTTTATTAGCAAGAGATTTGCAACTTTACACAGATAAAGGGACCTTTGAAGGGATGTCGATGGTAACTGTTTAACCGCTCACTAGTTAAGAGTTCATGCCATATTTGGGAAACGTTTGATTTGCATCATAAAGCTTGTTTAGAATTGAGCGTACAAAGTTTCACAAGTTTAAATTAGATGAATGTATAAATTAGTGTTTGTAAGACGTCTCGTACTGACTTGGTACACTGTTGGGAAGTAGCTGTGGTAACCAAGAATACAGATTTGTTAGGTTATGTTGAGGGTATTTTTAAGCCTTCCATTTTTGTCTTTTTAAAACGAGTATTCTTTATAAATTAGTAAATGATATTCATAAAAATAGGGTCCTAAAATGTGGGTAACAGATTTTTTTTTAAATTGAGAGAAGAATTCAGGTGACATTTGTTTGTTTTCTGAAATACTAAAAGCACCATAAAACAAAACTAGCTCCAGTCAAATGGAACTATAAGTACGAGTACCTATCAGATCATTAACCGTCAATCATTCACTTACAAACTCAAACAAGATCCGCTAATTCCGGAATATTGACCTGAGTCACTGAGGCTTTGTCTCCTACGTTCGACTGGTCACTCTGATTGGTTCACCACCATCTGCCTAACCACCTGGAGCAGTATTCTGATACGGTTCGCTCGTCTTAGCCCCCATAAAATATTTTCAAAATGGAACGGTTCATTGATCGTTTCGCGATGAAACTTTACTATAAGTACCTTGGACTAATAGCCGGAACGTGACTGGAGTTAGAAGGTAATTTTGTAGGAGGACCTTAAGAATATCATACACCAACAATGTGGACGGGTTTATGTGGTTGACTCAATATTTTTTTTGAGGTAAATTTAATTGTAATGGCAACTTGGTACTCCTTTGTAGGTCGAAAGGAAGTTGTGCATTATAGCTTATCTTGCAGATTGGTACACTATTTAAAAAAAAAGTATTTTTTTTGCAGCTGCGTGGTTCAATTAAATTTTTCTTGGTAAGTTAGGAGTTTTTATTTTTATTTTAAGTATATATTGTTAGTCAAGTATTAATTAAAGTTAACGGTGATCAGTAAACTTTTACTGAAAATATAGAGCATATTCCTTCACACATTCCACAATATTTGTACTCTAATAAATATATGAATTCTATAAGTTCTGTATACCTGTTACTATAAAGACTGTTTACATCAGCTTCATCTTCGCTGTGCTGTGTCTTAACTTTCCCGCGACTAAATTGCTCACTTTTGCACAATTCCATCCAATTTATTCCCCCCTCTTATAAAGGTCTTATCTTGAATGAGAGAAGCTTGTTTTAATGTCGTTAATTTCAGACTCCGGCGTCGGTAACGATTTCATTCTGTTGTGCTGTTGTGTAGTCTATGGCCTAGTTTTCTAATAGTATTGAAGGCAGATTAGGTAATGGACTGCCATTGAACCTGTGTTACAGTTTGAATATGTCACCGGAAAATAGCAAACTCCGTAAGATTATAAAATAACTGGAGAGATTGTAAACTCTCAATAACCACATGGACTGACATATAGCTGTCTGGTCTAAAATTTATCTGTTTTGGTGTGATAGTTAAATTGGATGCTTGGTCCCTCATTGGTCTTTGTTTTCTCTGAATAGAATAGAATGAGAGCCTTGTTTCCAGGTTTACTATCACATGAAAACGGTTAAATTGTAGACTTGTGCTTTGATTGGTCGCCATTTTATGTCAGTCCACAATTTCTCGGAATTATTTCGCGAGATTATAGACTATCAAATTTTGATGCGTAAAATAGTAACAATCTCTCAAGTTATTTTATAAACTTACGGAGTTTGCTATTTTCCGGTGACAAATATAAAGGAAACAGATTTTGTCGACGGTGATGGAAACAGCATTAATTAGTATAAATGGTACATTGTCGATGTTGAAATATTTTTTGAGCATGTAAAACGAATTGATAAATGTATTTTCCGAGCTTATGTTCTGGGGTAGATGACACAAAATCGTTGGTAGTACTAGGTATATATAGTATTAAGGAGAAAATGTTCTAAGTGTAGGTCACAATTAAATATGATATTTCTGATTTACCGTGAAAGCCAAACACAAAAAAGATTGTCTGGAAGCATCAAATGTCATGAATGGTCAGTTGTTGTTGGGGTTTTATTAAGAGATTTCTTAATTTTATTATTTTTGTTTTACATTTTTTTTCCTCGGCGAGCCGGGAAGTATTGATGGCACGGGCCTAAGCCAAGTGTTCATCAATAGGGATAAGAGTCGATGCTGTAGACTGTATGATAGATGGGGGTGTATTGGTGTAGATGTTTTGGTGAGGGCTATCGGGTTCACATTGCAGGAACTTTCTTACTAGCCTGCACGTGTTCAATGTCACTGCTTTTTGCAGAAGTTGGTAAGTGCTTAAAGGTAGGTTTAAAGAATTAAGGGATTGTTCAAGTTGTTTGGGTATGACTCCAGTTGTAGATAACAATTATTATTATTATTATTATCTTTCTGGCCATCACTAACGACCAACATAAAAGCTTGCAATAAAATTCGGGAATCGATTCTCAGACTATCAACTAGCGATCTGTTCATAAAAAAAGTTAAGTATTCCGTACGCACACCGTCGGAAATCCACTTTTTGTTCGACATTATACCCAAATTATAGACTTAGCCTCGTAAAGGGGTGAATGACATCGAACAATGTTTTATGAGACTTTTATATCTCCTCGTTATAAGAATATGGAAATTTGATTGTGTTTACAGCCGTATGTCAAAGTTATTATTGTATTTTAAATGCACAGTCAAGGAAATTAGTCGTGTATCATCTTAAGGTTGAATGTCACTTTACCTGCACGTCTCAAACGAAAACGGGCTCTAGCGACAGCGATTGTTGAGTAGAGATGTTACCTGGATTAAAAAAACCGTCAAGTGCGAGTCGAATATGTGCGCTGAGGGTTCCGTACCCACCCATCATACCGCCATAATTAAATTGGTATCATTTTTATTGGTGGCAGGCGTCAACTATGCATGTATGGTTTTCGACCTAAAACCTATAGGGTACTTCCGGTTGACCTAGAATTGTCAATTTTGGTTAAAAGCAAGGTCTTACAGCACAAGTAAAGGAAAATTCCGAAAAATAAAATAAGTTGAAAATTAAGGAAAATTTTGGTACTTACAAGTTTTCACGAAAATCTAAATTTGCCCAAATCTTTTCTTCGTGTTGACTCAGAACCTTGATTTATATACACCTTATAGGGTCTGTAGGCCTCAGAAACCTGTTCCTGAGAAAATCGGTGGTGACACACGGACAGACGGACAAGAGAGTGATCTTATAAGGGTTCCTTTTTTACCTTTTGAGGTACGGAACCCTAAAAATATGATACCATTTATTATTATTATTATTATTATATACTTTATTGTACACCTCATTACAAACATCATCATCATCTGTCTTATCGAATCATATTGGATACGTATTTTTTTATTTTATCAAACCAAAAAATTACGAAGATAAAACTCATCAAAGATAAGGAGTGAGGGCTTGTAACGTCACTTTCCAGTAAAAAGTGTACTGGTAAGTGACGTCAAAAAAGGAGGAGGTTCTCAATTCGATTGATTGTTTTGGAAATCTATATTATTAAATACATTTATTACTCAAATATCCTATATCGAATTCCTAAGGTCTTTTTGTTTGTTTTATATCTGGATAACTTCAACCTTAGTGGAGTTTTAATAAACTAGGATTTTTTGTTAAATCCCTGCCTTAATATGCTGCACACATTTTTATTTGTAACCATAAGAATAATAATGACAGATAAGGAACAAATATGGTGACCATTATTTTGTGTTGCATAAATTCAGTATTTTAAAACATCGTTACTGTGTTGATGGCTTTATAGACGCGAGTGTAATAATAAACAACTCGAAGACTCAACTTCGGAGAACAGTTGAGTTCGCTCCAGCTTTAACATTAGTCTAAAAGCGGTTGCGCACTACGTCCGATCCGAATCCGATCACAATCCGTCAAAATACTGTCCGAGAAAACTCGGACCGAACTCGGATATTGCTTACGCACTTCGTTCCAAATCCGTGATTCAGATGTCATTTTACGCGTATGCGCTACAGAGCGTTCACGTCACTATATTATATTACTCATTGGTCCATGCACTCCTTGTCGATATTGTGTTTTTGTAGTCGTCTATAGATTTATCCCATAAACAGGATCCATTTTCAATTAACGCAAAACCATCACCGAGTCACATCAACCCCCGCCCCCCGGCCCCTCTACCTCTTTTCTCGGACGCAGCTCGGATTCGGTTCGGACGTAGTGCGCAACTGCTCATACAAATAATACTATGGCCAGTTCGATTCGTCAATAATGTTATCCGAAATGGACATTCTCGGATGACGGAGAGAAATCGGATGACGGAAATCGGGTGTAGTGCGTAAACTACCATACAAATTGTTCTACGACTACCCGGACCGTCTTTTTACGGATACTGATCGGGTTCGGATCGCACGTAGTGTGTAAGGGCTCTAATAGGGTTCTGAGAATTTGGTAAAAAAATATAGACGAACCTGAGGTGTATATACTGGCGCTTTAGCTAGTGCACGTTGAGAGCAAAAATGATTATGTATGATGATATCATTCATCCGGATATCAGAAGATTGGTGAGTTGGAAGAAGTAAGAAGTAACCATTTTCCAAATACCTTTATCAGGTTTTTGATTTAAAGTTGCATAATGCACATTGCACATTTGGACTACACAATGTATGTATGTATGTATCGCAGCCAAATAGCTTAATCAGACGTTTCATTGGTTGCCTAGTATTTACATTTAACTGCGACGATTTTTCAGCGACGTAAGTTACATCTTTTGTTCAATATTGTTAAATGACTTGCCCATGTCACATATATGTCGCTGATTAAACAGCGCAGTTCAATGAAAAGGCTAGGCTTTTAATGAAACAGACGATTAAACAAGTTGGATGCAACATATTATGCATCGTGATACCTTGAGACGTCCTGCTAGTACATTTATATCGAGTAATTAGTTTGTCTAATAGTATCTAGCCACTCATACATAAAGGTAGGAAATGCTGATTATTTCTTTTGCAAAATCAATTACTTATTAACTATAAAAGTTCGCAAAACAGATTGGCCCATTAATCAACGAGCTCTGCATTTTATTGGCCCCGTTGAAAAGAATCAGTTCACAGATATTTACTTTTTCGTAACAAACATTAAACAAACACACACACTACCACTAACTTACACTATTGACAATGGCCATTTTACGTACTGCTGCAATACGGGTATTAAATACAATGCAAGCCAATTTGTTGTATTAATATTCACGTGTTTTCCAATAGTCGATACATTTGCGATAAGCCCGGCTCACGGTAATCTGACTTTATCGGTCTACCTGTTTGAACGGCGACTTTTACTGTGTGCAAACTGTAAATTAATTGCTTATAAAAATCCCTTTTTAAATAAAGTTTGTGGAGTTTAATTGGCTTGGATGAGTATACCATTGTTTGGTTGTGAACTTCGTGGTACGTTTCTGGGTAAGGTGGTTGCTGGCTTCAAGGCTATTTTCATTACCCCAATGATTGACTTGAGTATTCGTATTACTGCAAGTAAAAAATTCGATAATCTGCTGTCGTATGTAAAGTCACAAAAAAATTCACCATTTTTTACTACAAATTCCAGTAAATTGAAAAGTTATTAAGGATGAAAGTTGAAACTATCTATTACAAAGACAAATGTACTTGCCTTGTCGTTGTAAGAAGTGCATGTGACATCAACCTTAATGTGATAAACTATTCATTCTCTGACTGTATTTAAACCTTTTTGTTGCACCATGTATGTATTTACAGTACATATGACGTTGATCGTTAAGGAAAGCTTAGATCCCCGCGCTCCCTACAGAAACTATACATACATTTCGAATTCCTGAAACCTGACAAAACCAACACACAATACGTTCACAATTCCGTATGACAAACGGCTGTTATTCGAAGATTATCGCTGGAACATGACTAATGACATGTCGCTTCCTACACGTCTCTTCTATATGTTAATTGTACTGAATGCTCCCAACACTAATTTACACTGTGTTTATTTTACTGAACACCACTTTTACATTTACCGTTGCTGAAACTCTTGCTAAAGGAAATTGCACTTTATGCGTCACTGATAAATTAGGCGTGACGTTTGATTGATAGCCAAGTTATGCTTGTCTAAGCCCAGATGATTCACACGCGTTACGTTGTCATTTCAGACGTACGATTCAATTTTTCATTTAGATGAGAACTGTGTAAACACAGTTGAAATGGAGGGGAAAGTTTCTATTTTTAAATGTTTTTGTTTGGGCCCTCTCTCTGATTCTTTTATGGGTGTGTTAAATAGAATTCACAAGTTAGCGATCGGAAACTTTCTCTGGAAAGTTTTCTGGATTGAAAACAAGATCTGAGTTGCAGGTGGAATAACATTGTAGAGTTTTCTTCCGATCATTTTCTCCATTTTCCTTATGAAGTGCAACTTAGTTTGATATTTTTGTAAGAAACTTATATTCTTGTAGCTAAACCGTCATGTTTGCCTTTCAAACATGACGTTTCAGCTACTGTTGGTAGCTAATTTGACGGTTGGTTAAAGGTATACGTTATTGAAACCGGCCGTTAGTCACTCACTCAGCCAGTCAGTGTCAGAAGAATTTTATATATTAGGATTTTGATTTAGTTTCACTAAAAAAGACAAAAATAAGAGTGAGTTATTTTGAATACCTATTTGTTTGTTACGCTTTCGCGTGAATTTTGCTTCAGAGATGGAAATGAAACCTCGCAAACGGGTTTTTAATGCGAAATCTATACCTACTGTCGCGAGCAAAGCCAAAGAAAAAAGGTAGTTATTCATTAACTAACTACACACGTTCTTTGTTTATGATATTTGATTGTGTCAAAAATCTACTAAGTTATGTATTAAGGTGCGGAGCATTCACCTGTAATGCAATTTTGAGCATTACATTATAGTGCTGCCTCCATGACTTGACGAGCATTTGCCTGTAATGTAACATTTCAGATTCGATTTTACATATTGTATCAAGTTGCGCACTGTAATGCTTGGTTCTCCTCCCTCACTGATGTAGTGTCGACTCTGTAACGTTACAGGCGAATGCTCCAAGTGAAGAAGCACCTTTACGAAAAAAAAAAAATTTCTAAAGCTACAAGTTAATAATTAATGTATACGGCTCTCTTAAAACAAAAATTGCAAACTTCCAAGTTTTGATTTTAATCCATAAAATGGAAGAGTGTTACTATCTCAATGTTACTATACCCACCAGATATGTATTTCAATACATATCTACTGTTTAAATGTTGAATATTGGCACGACAGGCAGCGACTTGCCACCTGGCGTGAGTACCTACTATGTTGATACACATACATATATTGTAATTGCAGGCTAAATGTGACTAATTAAGTGAGAGCATTATGTCACTGGTCACTATTGGGTGGGTTAACAACAGTTTCGACATTGCATATTCACTTTCTACGTACCTATCTTAAAATTATGCAATTATTAACATACGCCTTATTATAGTAGGCGCCAGATAATAGTGGAATAACGGTCATTGACCCACCTACAATTATTGACATTTTTTATTTGAAAAACGGAATTAATGACACAAAGCTGTCCCGAATCATCATCTCTCGTGATCCTTAACATTGTCTAATAATGAAAAACGATTCATATTTAATTTTTCAGGTACCTATGAACAGTTATTAGGGAAAGGTCAATGTACTTTATTCCACATTTATCTGGCGCCTACTATAGTTCAAATTAGAGATGTAACAGAGGTCACTTTATATTATTACTATTTTTTTTCCCGCGACTTTGTTCGCGCATATCCCGTTTTACCCGTTCCTGTAAGAATATCCCGTTCCCGTATAGCCCATAGCCTTTCTCATGAATGTGGCTATCATATACAAAAATAATTTTGAAATCCGACTGGTAAATCCTGAGATGAGCGCGTTCAAACAAACAAACAAACGAACTCTTCAGCTTTATTATGTTAGCATAGACTTTGTGTTGGCACAACACAGTCTTTAAAACTCAGTTAGGTTGTGGATTGTAAAGGTAGTTCATCGTTTCATGTGACATACTGGTACTCAGCTGCATACAGTTGGACTGGAAGTCGGCCTCAAGAAAACAATAGCGTAATAACATATGTAGATGTGTTTATAAGACTAGACAATACACGAGGCCATCCGGATAAAAACCTTGCCCATCAGAAAAACACGGGGTGAAACTCAAAAAGTACACATATATACACAGTATACAAATAGCTCATGGAAAGCGTTCTGTGACGATGACGCAAGTTGCATTATTTTTGTTCACCCAAAAAGTGCTCAACGCGCCTAAAGAAGTTTTTACTTCAAAAAATACATCCCAGGTTTTTTCCTGTATTTTTCTCAACACTAACGAAAACAAACCGAAACTTTATTTGCGCTAATAATTCAGTAAAAAAGCTTTGCGATAGTCCGCCCCACTTTCCGGGGTGAACAAAAAATAAATAGGTATATTGTTTGAGCACGCGAATCAAATTTAATATGCATACCGTTTAGGTCGTGTTAAGGCATAGTGTTGCGTGAATGCGATATCGATAAAATTTAATCGACTCGCGTGTGTGCTATGCCGATTTGCTTACACTTATCTTATTTATGTTATTTCTTAGTTTTTTCGGTTGACGGAATCGTTTCAGTAAATTTTAATTAAACCAACCGTTAATTCAAGCGTTTATGGACTTCATATACTGTGATATTTAAATACTTCGCTGAATATCGACGTTACTGTTGCACTTTATTTATTGGTCGTAAAAACAAACTATTACTGTGAATTTAAAACATAATTAGGTTTTGCCTGCGACTTTGTATATATCCCTTTGCGCATATATAATATCCCTTTTTTTCCCGTTCCCGTAGAAATTTCGGAAAATCTTCCCCCACACTCTACAAGGAACCTACATGCCAAATTTTTGCTTTCTATGACCAGTTTAGTTTTGACTGTGCGTTGTCTGTCAATCACTCATCAGAAACGGAAGAATTTTATATACAACGTGTAACAGAATAAATCGCGAAAAAAATCGACTGCCCCATACATTTATGTGCGCACAACTCGTCAAAATGTACTGAACAGCAGATTTTTTGTTCGCGATTTCGGGGTTGGTCCCACAGTGAAAGTTGTTCATAATGATGAGTACAATGATCCTTAAGAGGAACTGCGTTTATTCTGTTTCACGTTGTATATTGTTTTTTATCATCGTCACTCTCTCAGTCAAAAGACGTTCTCTGTTGGACATAAAGCTCTGCAAGCGTTGCAACTTCTTCCGGACCTGTGCTTCTCGCATTCAGCGGATTTCGACAGCTTTCACCAAGTCATTGGTCTACCTTGTGCGAGACCTTTCAACGGTACGAGGTCGTCGATCCAGAATTGATGATTTTAATATACTTTTTATTGTTTTTATAGAGTTTTCTATTGTCTACGAAAAAAATGAATCCCTATAAGATTCGTTATTGCTTAATAGTGTTAGGTGTTTAGTTGTCACCTTCAAAAAACTTATTTAATAATTACAACATAATTTCGAAGCACTAATACATCTTTTAAACACGCACTATGTCTATATTATTTGTAATCATCTGCTTAGCCTTTTCCCAACTATATTGGGGTCGGCTTCCAGTCAAACCTGATTCAGCTGAATACCAGTATTGTTTATACTGTACTTTATTTACACACAAAAAAATACAATCTGAGTCTTTTGTTATAAAACAAATATTAAACTATCGATAACGCACAAATAGCAACCTTACTTCGCTAACAAGGTGATTATTGCTAGGGGCGGGACGAGCTCACTCGATAACCGCTCTTTACAGCCATCTAGCGGTGAATATAATTATCTTAAAACCAACTCATGGGAAAATAAATCATAGATTTTGTACACAAACCACTTTGGACCAACGTTGTTATCTACTTGGGAACAAGTACTGTGAAACTTACAAAACAATTGTGGCGAATTTAGTAAATTTGATCAGTGTAGGATTTATTATATTTAGGATTAAATGGCGGTTTTTCTACTTTTGACCCCATTTTGGGGTCTATAGAAAAACTGTAAGGTTTTAATAAAAGGAAAAAAAAATCTATTAAAATCATTTTGATATATTATATCATACATTATTAACGTCCTCATGATTTGTTCTACGAAACTCATTGAAACCAAAATGCAATAAATAATCATGGATCCATGACAGCAATTTCAAGACAAACTATTTAAGTTCAGAATTGTATAAAACGTGTAGGTTGTGAAGCTGTTTTACATTGGCTGAACACAGAAAAACTTGTAGAGGACATAAAATGGTAATTTTGTAGTCTACGGAAACCCATTTGAATGGCTGGAAGATAGTAAAGGTGAAGTCACTTGAGACAAAACATTGGTTTTTAAAACAGTCGTTTTGAAAGAAGAACGTTACATTGAAGTAGATGCTGTTTTTTGTTGTTGCTAATATTCGTATTTCTTCAACTGCAGCTGTGCTATTTTTCTATTCTACTTATTAGGGTTTTATCCTGAAAAATAAAATATTCCGTTCAGTAAATATATTGCATGTGAACGTGAACAAAAAATTAAGACGATACATTGCGTTGAATTTTCGCGGGACGTACCGCCTTCGTGCACTTTTTACCAACAACTTACGTCATCAGCCCTAACTCCTGGGCTTTGATGCATTTTATCTATTTAATTTTTTATTGATTGAAATCAATAAGGAAGTACCTAATGTAGCACAATCATACTTTGTCTGCAAAAGTGGTAGTATTTTTTTTTAATAATTTATTCAACAAAACTACTTTGAAATGAGAAGCCATGCAATTGCACTTCAATCCAAACTATACTTAAAAATAAAATACACTCCAAAAATTCTCTATTTGAATCCCTTCCATCGGCAGTCTCCTTTACAAATCTAGTGGGTGGTCCATTCACTGGTATCACGAACTACAAATTGCCTTATACTTGTTTGTGCATTCAGGCCCACATAGCTCAATTACGCACTGGCCAATTATTACATGAACTCTTCCCATGCGGCAAAGCGTTCTACCACAGAAGAGTTCAATAAAGAAGGTTGACTCCATACAACTAACGAAAACACGCTCACATAAGCACAACACTCCGCACGCTACTGCAAAAGCCCGTGCGACTGTCTTTTTCATATGTGCGTACGTTTTTGCTCGTCGTATGGACCTTCTGTTTCCATAACAATAAACGTCTATACGTTGATGTGGTTCTAGTACACTCTTGTTTTGCACTTCAACTCCGAACTCGTAATTACCTGTGTTAGCTTTGAATTACAATTATTGTGGGAGATTTTTAGGGTTCGGCATTTGAAAAGATAACGATTGCTTTTGTTCGTATGTCGGTTGTGAATGCAACGAGAAGATTTTTGTATCAAACTTTTTGATACTTTCTAAAACAATCCTTTTTATATTTGCTAATTGGTTTGTATTCTGGATATTATGTGTTTATTTTAAATTGATATCTGAATTTAAGGTCTTCGGCCTATCGGCCTAAGGTATTCTACTCTAAGACGTTTTGGTTTGTTTAACTTCGGACCGTACCTACCCAAACCAAATTTAATGGTTTAAGATATGTTGCTGAAATTAAAAAAAAAAAAATGAAAAACACCTCTACAGAACCACTAAATCCAAATTATACTCGAACAAACATGTTTTTTAAACTATTGAATTATTTATAGGTAAAGTGATGGTAGTTACGGAAAATTATAATGTTGTGTATCCGGTTCTTTGAATCTCGATAATATTGTTAGGCATTTTTTCTCTGCTTACATAGTTAAGGCGTTCTCTATGATTATAAGAATGTTATTATACCACAGTGTTTGGTCTGACTATGTTTTTTCATGGCTATTAAGCAGATCTAGATTATGAAACAATGTGGGATTTAATATTGAAGATTGATGCTTGTTTATGATATTAGTTGAATCCATAATAATACAATGGGCGTCGCAAAAAGTTGATGGGCTGATAAATTATTATTTTGAGGATTTTTTTTTGAGCAAAGTTTTTTGAACGCTTCTTCCCTTCTCGTATACTCGATAAGAAATACTTCAAATCACAAAGTGTGTTAATTGTTGAAGCTGTATTGAAGATCTACTTTTTGCGAAAAAAACTTCTCAAATTTTCAAAAAAGTCTTTGAGTATAAAGAGGTAAATTTGGTTATTCACTGGAGATTATATCCGAAAGTAAGTGTTTTCACCGAAAAAAACTACAATATAGTAGGTTAACTTTTTATCTGTGGAAAATATGATTAGTATAAATATAACACGACAAGTCTTCCACGTCTTACTAGATTTTTTCATTGTAATTTATATTTACGGTTTAAGAAATTTATTTCGCACAAAAATAATACAATTATTCACTTCTATGAGGAAAAACTCAATTTTTCGAAACCATAACATTTTTCTTTTAACCGTAGTAATGTATCGATCAGCCACATCGCAACACTATAGAACCCAACCCCATATGCGTCACAAACGCACATACATATTTTATTTATAATTAAAACTTATTACCGACTTCAAAGAGTGTAGAAAGCATGGTGAGAAATCCCACACGTTCGTTATAATTAATACCAAGTTTAATGCCATGAGAAGGGGCTGCTGGGGCACCTGTCATCGTCGTGAACTATGGATGCAATAGGCTGGTGGAATGATGTGGGATTATCATGGGATTTAGTATTTTTGAATATAATGAAGCCCAGTAAGACGCGCTCAGTCGTTACCTGCTTTTTAAGGACTTGTAAAAGACCATTACCTGTCGCTGTGATTATCGGTAGTCATCATTTGTTTTTTCTGCCTGTATACTTGGTATGTATGTATTTATGTATCTGTTTTTCTATTATGTTATATTATAATTGAATTGGTTTTTGTCACACCAATGACAGCCCTTTTTCATGTCCAGACAATTACTGTCCATCCCAGGTTGTCTGGAAGAGATCGCGGAATGCGATAAGACCGCCCATTGTAAGTGCTTTAAATTTTAAGTTCACTTTTTGTTTTACATTTGTTGTGCAATAAAGTATATAATAAATAAATAAGTAAGCTGCTGAATTAAAATTCGGCTGCCTAATTACATATATCCAAAAATACTGAAACAAAACTTAAACAGACTGTAAGCAAACGTAATAAAAAAGTACAATTAGACTTATATGCAGCTACTGTCAAAAGTAGGTAAAAACATGCAAAAGTTTAAATAAAATCAAAACTTTAAAAACAATTAAGTGAATGATTGTCCGTGAAATTCTTGCGGGAAAATAATTTTATCAATATTTTTGCTTCAGCGCCACAATTTTTTTTGAGCATAAACACCTTCTTCCTACTTAACATACAATATTAAAATCCACTTTTCCTGCTTCCATATTTATACCAAAGTTAACCTCATAAACGAAAAAGCATATGCGTGTTATAATACAATATGTTAATACTCATGTGTTACATTTTACCTAAAACTCGGAAAATGTGGTAAATTCACAAAAAAAGTTGGTGCGCCTTAAGAGGTTTTCGTCGACCACAATATAAGAGAACACGTTAACTTCAGAAGCATGTGGTGTCCCAGAAAACTATTTTGCAAGTCTTTTATCCCATTTTCACGAGAACGATCCTGAGTAAAAAGTTTACCAAACTTGTTCAAGATACAACAGGTGTTCCTAATATAACGGTATTAGCCACTTTTTTAAAGAGTATTGTTTTTAAAAACCCAACTTCGTATTCAATGAAGAAAAGTTTTTAAAGTGCCACCGTTTATCTTTCAAGGTATTTTCATGCAAAATATACTCATGAGAAACATTGGATCTTGGAACTGCTTTCTTTCAGTACTTAAGGTGTTCAAAAAACTTAAGCTAATGTTGATAACTTAAAAAAGTATGCAGAGTCCCATTTGAATCAAACTAGAATCCCTCGTGCTGAAAGAAAAAGTTGTAGCACAACAACGAGCTCCACGAAACTAGATCTCAGTTTGTTTATAATTAATGCTCGATACACCCGCACGGGAATAATTCAACGGTTTATGCACCCTTGATAATATGAGATGAAGTTTCTTTAGACGCCGGGGCGGCGCGGCAGCGGGGCGTACGACGCTGAGGGCGGAGCTACGGAGCGCCGCTCAGTCGGTGGCCAGCCGCCGTACGCGACACACGCCTGTAGCTACCGCGCTCAACGCTGTCATGCCACGCGAGTCGCGATGTCGCTTCCAACGCGTGAATATTTATGACGCGATCGACCAATTCGCTCCCTCATAAATGGCACTGCCGACCTCGATGCCTCACCGCAGCTCACATATTACCGTAAAATGCTAATAAAACAAACTGACGTGAAAAGACTCGAGCACCGAACTTTTAATCGAATCATAGTGTACGTGTTGTTCTACTGCCATGCCATCGAGAGGAACTCCGCGGCCGAAATGCCGCACGAGTGCGCGTACCGCAGCCTCGAAGCGGAAACGTCGGAGAACGCGGTACTTTTCTGCAAGATCCGAACCATAAGCAGTTTGGACCACCTGTTACAAAACATCAGTAGGACGCATTTCGACGACGTGATATCGTTACACGTACAGTGCAGTGAAATTTTGTTTTTCGAAAGCACATTGACTGCTCATGCTGAAAAGTCAACGGGAAAACATACAAGTCTATCAAAACTACGAGACCTTGTCGTCGACAAATGCAAGATACGCCAGATACCGGCACGTGCGTTTGAGAATTTCAAAGACCTGAAGCGTCTGCACGTGACGACTCACAACAGCGAGTGGTCGGCGATGACAATGGAGTTACACGAGCAAGCCTTCGCGGGCTTGAACGAGTTAATCGAACTCGATCTAAGTGACAACAACATCTGGAGCACTAAGACAGAAACTTTCTGTCCGTTGTACAGTTTGAAAACTTTGAACTTGACTAATAATCACTTGCAAAACATAAAGACAATTGGTTTCTCTGATTCACTGAGAGAACAAAACTTAAGTGTAAGAAGTTGTAATTTAGTCATAGAAGTTCTTGATATGTCGTATAATGACTTTATCGTATTAACTGGAAATAGTTTGTCAAAGTTACGTTCGTTGTCGAAATTGTTACTACAAAATAATGCCATATCTACCCTAGAAGATGGTGCCTTTGAAGGATTGCTCAGTCTGCAGGTTTTAAATTTATCGAGTAACTTTTTGAGTGATGTTCCTCCTGAACTATTTTCTGACTCAAAGTCCTTGAAAGAAATAAATTTTAGTAACAACACTATAAATACTTTGCCTCCGGGATTTTTTGAAGGATTAGATCAGTTACAAATATTAGATTTGTCGCATAATGAACTAACTAGTCAGTGGATAAATAAGGGCACATTTTTCGGATTACTTCGTATGGTTATACTCAATCTCTCGTATAATAGAATAAATAGAATAGACCGTCATATGTTCCAAGATTTGTATAGTTTACAGAAATTAAATTTAGAGCATAATGAAATAACTACTATAGACGAGCATGCATTTGGAGAGTTGCGAAATTTGCACTCCCTAACACTTTCAAACAATAAACTTGTACATATTCACACACACTTGTTCACGGATTCACACGTCTTGCACGAACTGTTCTTAGATAACAATAAAATTAAGCACATTGAAGAGAATGCTTTTGATAATATGACTGCTATCGAGGACTTAGGTTTAGGTGATAACTTTCTGTCAGAAATCCCTTCCTCGATTCGTAAACTTCGATCTCTAAGGTCCTTAGATATTGGGAATAACAATATAACACATTTGAAACGGGAAAATTTTAGGGGTTTGTCAGAACTATTTGGTCTACGTTTAGTCGATAACAAAGTTACATACTTGAATGAAGATACTTTTGAACATTTACCACAACTCCAACTGCTTAATTTGGCATCCAATAAAATAAAACATGTTGCACCTGGTTGTTTTAGAAACAATGTGAATTTGAAATTGCTCAGAATGGATGATAATGAAATTCTAAAAATTGATGAAATTTTCAACACCTTAAACAGCTTGGTTTGGCTCAATATGTCAGCAAACAGAATAATGTTTTTCGACTTCAGAAGTTTCCCCACAAGCTTAGAGTGGCTAGATTTGCATAAGAATAACATCGCAAATTTCGTCAATGACGACATGTATTCCATTGTAAATATTAAATTGCTAGACTTAAGTTTTAATAATATTAGTCAAATAACTGTGACTTCGATACCAAAATCTGTTGAAAAACTTTATTTGAATGACAACAACATTCAAAACATCCAAGTCGGTTCGTTTTCTAAACTACAAAGGCTATCAACTGTAGCATTGAATAATAACAAACTAGTACAACTCGACATGAACGCGTTTAGGTTAGATCAAATAGAAGATGATAGTGACTTACCAGAGTTCTTTATAAGCGGAAACCCATTTGTTTGTGACTGTTCAATGGAATGGATTCAGCGCATTAATTATTTGAGTCACAGTCGACAATACCCGCGCGTGTTAGATTTAGATAAAGCCTTTTGTACGCTGGTCCATTCGCGGGCTAAAGAAAAAAAGACGATAATAGACATGTCACCTTCCGACTTTCTCTGTCCGTATGAGAGCCATTGTTTTGCTCTGTGTCATTGTTGTGACTTTGTAGCATGTGACTGTGAAATGATTTGTCCAAATAACTGTAGATGCTATCACGACATAACTTGGAATGCGAACGTTGTAGATTGTTCGTACGCCGGTTACACCGAAGTGCCCGAACGAATTCCAATGGACGCTACCGAAATATATTTAGATGGAAATCACATCAGCCATCTGGGAAATCACGTGTTTATTGGCAAAAAGAAACTCCAAGTTTTGTACTTGAACAATACAAAGTTGAAGGAAGTGAATAATCAAACTTTCAAAGGTGTTGACTCTCTCAGAGTTTTGCATTTGGAAAATAACAAGTTGGTCGAGTTGAAGGGAGATGAGTTTATTCATCTTAATAACTTGAATGAATTATATTTGGATCATAACGCCATTGTACATGTTGCAAATAACACGTTTTCCTCATTGAAGGAACTTTCAGTTCTAAGGATCGATGATAATAAACTCGTCAACTTTTTCCCGTGGAAATTATTAGCGTCGTCTTCTAAAAGTTCTTCAGCCCATGTATCTATTGAGGGAAACCAATATTCTTGTGACTGTAAGAGTATAGCTGAATTAGATTCGTGGCTTAGAAGGGATCCGGGGGACCCGGAAAAAATGTTGTGTACAGATACTGAAGGAAAACCAACTAAAATAACTATTGCCTCGGTATTGAGCCATTGTAAAGAGTATATGGGATCAGTAGGTGACCCGACTGTATCTAGAGATGAAATTGTTTCCAAGTCAATATTTCTTCCCGATAATTACTTCGCTGTTATCTGTGGCGTTATAATTATCCTTGTGGTGATCTTTCTGATAGGTGCTATATTTTATGCGTTCAGATATGAGATTAGTGACTGGCTGTACACTAAATATGGCGTACCTTTGTTCAAAGAGCAGTCTTGTCCAAATGTTGATCATGTGTTGGAAGGTATTCCTAATCACATGTATGACTACTACGTGATATGCAATACCAAAGATACTAATTTCGTATATCATAATATTATGTCTGAGATAGAGTTCAGGAAAATGACCTCCAAAAAGTTTTCGCCTAACGAAGCGTCACTAAACATTCTAACTTTGGACGGTTTCTCAAAATCATCAAAACTATCTAAACGCCTAATTATTGTTTTAACAACGAATTTTATTTGCAACGACCTCTGCGATATTCATTTCAAAAATATATTTTTTAGTTATTTAAAATCACTAAACCGTAGTGATTTCAATAAAGTGATTTTTATCAAAGTCGTAGACAACAATCAAATAAGCGACGAATTGTGTTATGTGTTAGATAAATACAAAAATGTATCTTGGAACGACCCACGATTCTGGGACAGATTCATCGCTTTACTCAATTCTACTGACACTATTATCACAGTAAAAGGCTCGGAGAAGAGCGTCTTCAAGAAGTCGTTACGTCAGACTCCGACGTTGAGATACACTACAATGCCGGTCTCAAACGATACTTGCTCAAAGCAGAATTTCACAAATTCCTTACAGTATTGTAAGAGAAACGATGGGGAATCGTCTCAGAATGAAAGTTCTCCGTCGTCGGACAACAACACGTACGGGGAAGGGAACAATTCGAACAATAGCTACATGTCGATCGACAACAGGACTTGTCCTCGGTTTAATTATGACCTGAGGCTGTCCCCTAGCAGTGGTCACGTATATTCTAGGGTAGATGATATTTCACCGACCGTTCCACGCTCCATAACCGGGAGTGCTTCTAATAAAGGGCGCACGTACTTTGTTTGAACGTAATTGTCGGTATTTGGTATTCCAGTAAGTTTTTATTTCATTTTTTTTTGCACTAACTGCTTACACTTTTGAAATATTTATTCACATTTTGTAATTTATTTAATTATTGTAAATACATTGTTACTTATTGTCGTACATTTTGTCAATTTTCACATACGTAATTTAAGCATTACGGAAATCGAGACGTTTTACAAGAATACGAGTATTTTAATGAAACAATATTTGTACAAAGTTCGTGTGAAAATGTTGAGTCTGATTGTGGTAACATTTTTCAAATATTAAAAATTATTATTAATTGTATTAACATAGTTTATTGAAACTGTGAAACATCTTCGCAGGTCAGTCACTGTAACGCAACACCAAATAGCTTAAGATGTTTAACGTAATTCCCATACTCACAATTATTAATATAAATGTGTATAGCTTTATTTTAAAATTGTATTAAAATATTAATTTCATGAAATAAATAATTATTATTCACAAAATAATATAACTATAAAGTTAACTATTTATTTATTTTTGATATGTTTAACCTAGTAACTTTCTTTCTTTCTTTTGATGTTATATATTTTATATTTATTCTCAGTCAAAATTAATTCGGTTTCAAAGTTTCTTCTATCTGAATGTTATGTTTTCGTATCTTCATTTTGTACTAAATATTTAAAACATGTTATTTTTGACTGTACGAAAGCGTATTTAGGTATGTTACACTTATTAATGTGCTTACTCATAATAATTATAACAAAAATGTATATAACGATATATAGTTATGTTCGCAATGTTATCTTTTTATTGGCTATACTTAGATGTATTGCTTGAGTACCTATTTTAAAATAATTAAGCTAAATCGTGATATTAGATTTAATAATTATAAACTTGAAAATAAATGTAATTTTTGGATTGTAATTATTAGTCATAATGAAAATTATTGTTTTGTATAAAAATGTACAAAGATATCTTGAAAACGTAATAAATTATACTGACGTTTTGATACTTATTCTGCTTTTCATTACACTCAGGGTCCTCCAAAATTATTTATTAAAGAATTAATATTTAAAAGTGCTCCTATTTTTAATTACTTCTGAGAACAACACATTTGAGTACTTTAATTAAAAATAAATAATTGGTACGCCTGATGGACTATCTTTTTATTTAGGTTTTTGCTTAACATCTGGCCGCTAAGAATAATTTATCCACTGGGTTTAAGAGGTTACCTCAAGGAATATTAATTTAATTTTATCTATCGCGTTTTCCTCTTAATTATTGTTTGAAAGTATCATTGTGCTTCATCAAACCAGCCGAAAAACGTCCACTGCTGGACATAGGGTTGCAGGCGGGTTGGCGATCGCAGTGTAGCTGTTGTAATGCACAGAGAGTGCTGCTGCCCATTCTCTGGTGAGTCTCTTAGTCGTCTCTTACGACACCCACGGGAAGTGGTGGGATGGTGCTGTTCTTTTACGTCCGACACCATACAGTACTTGTTGGTGTAGTTTTCCCTAAGTAGGATAACCCATATACATGTGTGCCATTTGGTCAACATATCACTTTATACGTTATCATATGGGGATCTGTATACCTATCTAAAATCAGAATATTGAGATACCTTCAAAAACTACTAAACTTTCTTAAATAGGGAATTAAAATACATAGTAGGTAGCCATCACAGAATAGACCTTCAACTTTCTATTCGCATAGTCTAGTAAAATTCAAATATCATGCCGTAGGAATGTAAATACTTACACTAGTTCAATTAGCGAAAGTAGTTTGCACTTATTTTTAGCGAGTTACGTATGGACTACTCTATTTACACCAACTCCAAACAAGCTTGCTGAAAATAATTTTATTATGAAACCTCAACTGAGAAATACGCAAAAATGCATTTTATTAGGAATCTTAAAAGATTGCTTATATTATGTACTTATGTCTGAACGACAATCTTTGAATGCCATTACCATCATGACTCGATTGTGAGAGAGAGACGGAGCAATACATGAAATTTAGCACTATCCCTTGAACTAAAAGGTGATGGAAAGTAAGGGCCAGATTGCTTCATCATCATCATATCAACCGAAAGACGTCCACTGCTGGACTGTTGCCATAATCGCCACGCTTGACACGCAGTGTAGCTGTTGCAATGTACAGATAATACTATGGGTTTCTTTATATCTCTTCAATATTCGTCCTTACATACATATTCTTAGGAAATTATTTTTCAGGAAAATAAAAGATCATTGAGAACAGAGGAAGTAAGTACCTATCCATTCATTAATACAGGTTGGCTTTAGTGTTAATCCCATAGTAAAAGTTGTTTGTAATGATGAGTACGGTGACCCCTTTTCAGGTATTGTAACACGTTGTAAATGTCGCAGCCAACTAGTTTAATCAGCCGTTTCATTAAAAGCCTAGGCTTTTCATTTAACTGCGCCGATTTTTCAGCGACCTTTGTGACTTGCCCATATCACTTATGACGCTGATTAAACGGCGCAGTTAAATGAAAAGGCTAGGCTTTTAATGAAACGGCTGATTAAACCAGTTGGCTGCCACATATCCACAAACCTGTCACGTTTATCGTTCTTTCTATAAGTGAAAACCCTATCAATCCCCGGACTTACATTTATAGTTCGCCCCCCTTCATGACCCCCTTTTAAAGAGAAATTTCCAAAAATCTTTTCTTACTTTGTATAAAGGTTTATTTTATAATGTGAGCACCCGGCTCACATTATAAAATAAACCTTTACACCAAGTTTCGGCTTTCAAGGTGTAGTTATTTTGTCTGTTTATAGTCAGTCAGGACACACGATGTTTATAAGTACACTAGTTTTTGCCCGCGACTTCCTACGCGCATATCCCATTTTTTATATCATATAGCCTATAGCTCTCCTCATGAATGTGGCTATCATATACAAAAAAAAACTGATTCCAACTGGTAGTTCCAGAGATTAGCGCGTTCAAACAAACAAAATAGATATAGAAGAAGACATTATGTGAAAAAAAAATTGGTAACAATAATTTTGAGATAAGGAGGCGTAAGTAATACAAAAAAGATTGTCAGGAAAAGACAAAGTACTCTCATTAAAATGTCCAAAGTATCAAACCACTTAAACCAATGTTGACAACACGATTAAGGGTTCGGTAAATAAGACCAAGTTGTAAACAAGTGACAATAAGATTTACTTATGCACGAGTTTATCGTCAATAACTTTACTTAGCTCTCCATACAAATGTTGCTATCAATTCTAAAAACAAATTAGAAAATCGTAGTCATAAACATGTTTTGTTTATATTAACAAGGTACAATGGCTCGTATATTAAAGTTGGTAATATATTATGGCTAATTACGAGTTCAGAGTATTATACGAGTTGGTTAAGTCACACAAATGCCGACAATTCATCGTGTGGTTTCTCTAATTGGCTGATTGTCATGTCAATAAAGATAGGACCGATAAGTTGGAGCAATCCGCACGCTCAAATAAATTTATTTTTCATCAATTTGCCTGCAGCTTAATTGTTTTAATATTAAATGCCTTGAGATCGCTTTTCAAAGATAATTATTTTCATTTTAATGAAATGATTTCGTGATTTCAGAAGAGCTTTATTTAATTTATTATTTATTTGATGTTTTTAAGTACAGTAAGATACTTATTTTTTGGATGATTTAAATTAATGTTGAGTGGTTATTGGATTATAAAATCCAATACGATGGAATTATGTATTTTTATCTACCTACGATTAGAAAGAAACTAAGGACATTCCCTTTCGGGGAATTCATAACAAAATTGATGAATAATTAACTAGCTCTCCAGATCATAGAATATTTTAAACAGTGAACTTTTTTAATTATTATTTAGAATGAACTGAAGAAGACACGCGTTAACGTATTCCAACTAGACATTTGTACATTCTCGTTATATTGGTATTATAAATAATTTAATAATAGTCAGTAATCAATACGATCAATCCAATTATGGAATTTCGTTTTCGACCAATGGAATTCGTTTTTAAAACCTTAATTGCTTCGTTTATTGCTCGTCAACAAATTCTTAAGTTGCTGAACGTTTTGTAGCTTTCTCTACGTTTGTTTATAAAATGGTCAGGTATATTTTCAGTAAAACTATACCCTTTGACTACCGCTAAACGGCGGTCGTGGCAAAAGGGTAAAGTAGTTATAATAATTTGTGTTCATTTTAATTGGTTTGACAGAAAGTGTTGAAGCGTAAAATGTATTTCAATGGAATACAAATTGATGAATTTTGTACCTCATACTTACAGAATGACTAATTCATTGAAGAATTGAAGTGGTTCATAAAATAGTACTTTCGCCCTTTGGAATGTGGTCAACTATTTAAAAGTCACCCAGTTTAAAAAATAGACTTTTGTTTGTGTTCGTCTAGGAATGGAGGAAGTATTTAATATTATTATTATTAGTCTTTGAGGAAGGGAATCGCTCTATACATTTGTATCTATAGATATGCTAAATTATGATTAGTAATTTGTTTTGACAAACGCAATCGGTGGTAATCAAATCATTTCCTTTGCAAAGTACCTTCGGGCTAATAGGAATTATGATAATCTAAAGTGCCTAATTGGATATTGTCTACTATAATTTTAGTTGTTAAGGCCCTACTAGTTTTCTGCGCAGGTCAAACTGCTAGAGCCCAGGCCTCTGAGGTGCTTCCGCTGCCTAGTGGGCAATCATGCGGGAGCCCTCTGCACCTCGGAGGTGGACCGCAGCGATCTTTGTTTCCGCTGTGGTCAGCCCAGTCACAAGGCCGGCTCGTGTAACGCCACGCCGCACTGCGTTGTATGTGCGGCAGCTGGCAAGCCGGCCGATCACTGGGCTGGGGGCAAGGCCTGCGCCCCACCCGCCAAAGCCGGGGGCAAGAGGAAGCCCTCCGCCACCGCCGTCTCTGCCGTAGCAAACGCCACCGCCATCGCCGCCGCCGCCGCCGCCGCCACAACTGCGAATGCCGCGGTGGAGCCCTCACAAGGGGCTCGGGAGGAGGCCGTAATGGAATGCCAATAACGGCCCCATTACGCCTCCTCCAGGCGAACATCAACCACTGCGCCGCCGCTCAGCACCTGTTGCTCCAGAGCATGGCGCAGTGGTCGATCAACATCGCCGTGGTCGCTGAGCCGTACTTTGTCCCGCCCAGGGATGACTGGGTGGAGGACCTCAACGGCTCAGTGGCCCTAATTTCGTCGGCCGCCGCCGGTACCCCGTCCCTCGAGAGTTTTAAGTGAGGACAGGGGTGCGTAGCAGCACGGTTTGGGGAGATTGTGGTAGTGGGGGTCTACTTCTCTCCAAACCGATCTCTCGCCGAGTTCCACAACTCCCTTAGGGAGATGGTTGTTGTCGTCGCCGGGTATCGTACCCTCCCCGTGCTCGTTCTCGGGGACTTCAATGCCAAGCACTTGGCTTGGGGTTCCCGATATACGGACACGAGAGGCAGGATGGTGGAGGACTGGGCTCTGGAGACAGGCCTAATCGTCCTCAACCGGGGTTCTGTCCCCACGTGTGTGCGGATGCAGGGTGAGTCCGTGGTGGATATTTCGTTCGCAAGCCCTGCTCTGTCACCGCGTGTCGTCGACTGGCGCGTCATGGAGGAGGTGGAGACGTATTCGGACCACCGGTACATCCGGTTTGACGTCTCCGCCCAGACCTCAACCGCGCCAGTCCGAGAGGCCCCGAGTGGTCCGCGGTGGGCGCTGAAGCAGCTGGACCGGGAGCTCCTCCTGGAAGCTTCGATCGTGCAGGCCTGGGTGTTACCACCGGACAGGCCTGCTGACATCAAGGACGAGGCGGAGTGGTTCCGGGAGACCATGTCAGATATATGTGACGTGGCAATGCCCCGGGTCCGGCCAGGACGCGCCCGCCGCCAGGTGTACTGGTGGTCGCGGGAGCTGGCTTCGCTGCGCGAGGCATGCGTTGCTGCACGGCGCCTGTACACCAGGCATTGCAGGCTCCGCATCCGGCCTCCGGATGCTCAGGCCAGGGAGGTGGAGCTGTACGAGGAATACAGAGTGGCGAAGGCCGCCCTTCAAGCGGGAATCCTGCGGGCCAGGAATCTGGCTCGTAAGGAGATGCTGGAGTCTCTGAACGGGGACCCGTGGGGACGCCCTTACAAAATGGTGCGGGATAAACTCCGCACCTGGGCCCCCCCGTTGACGCAGAGTCTCCGGCCCCAGCTGGTGGAGGACGTGGTGAGCACTCTGTTTCCTTCGCAAGGGGAGCATACTCCCCCGCCTATGGCTCCGCCACCTGCGGTGCCCGATGCGGACCACACCGACGACGGCGACGACGATGACAACGCTCCAGAGGTGACTGAGGTAGACCTGAGAGTGGCGGTAAACAGGCTGAAGGCCAAAAATACCGCCCCAGGACCCGACGGCTTACCTGGGAAAGCCTGGGTCCTGGCCTTGGAGGCTCTCGGGCCTCGACTAAGGGGGTTCTTAAGCGCATGCTTGGAGAGAGGCCAGTTCCCACTTCGCTGGAAGACGGGGAAACTGGTTCTCATTAAGAAGCCAGGGCGCCCTGCGGACTCTCCGTCCGCTTACCGGCCCATCGTGCTGCTCGACGAGTTGGGCAAGCTCTTTGAAAGAGTAATTGCAAACCGCCTCGTCGGGCACCTGGTGAGGGTGGGGCCGAATCTGGCGGAGAACCAGTTCGGTTTCCGCACGGGGCGCTCAACGGTGGATGCCATCATGCGCGTGAGAGCCCTCACGACGGGGGATGCTGTGTCCCGGGGCAGGGTCGAGGCCTATTTGACGGACAGGGCCGTCATCTACCCCGGTCACCGGGGAGAGTGGAACCGGCGAGAGATGTCGTGCGGTGTTCCACAGGGTTCGGTTCTGGGGCCGCTCCTGTGGGACATCGGCTACGACTGGGTGCTGCGTGCCGACCTCCCTAGCGGCGTCAGCGTAGTCTGCTACGCTGACGACACGCTGGTTCTGGCACAGGGGGGGTCGCACCAGGCAGCGGCCGAATTAATGACACGCGGGGTCGCGATAGTCGTTGGAAGGATCCGGCAATTGGGTCTCGAGGTGGCCCTGCACAAGTCCGAGGCCATGTGCTTTCATGGTTCTCGGAACAGGCCACCAGCGGGATCCCAAGTAACGGTAGGAGGGGTTCACATCGGCGTCGGGTCGACGATCAGGTATCTGGGGCTCGTTCTCGACAGCCGGTGGAACTTCGAGGAGCACTTCCGACGTTTGGCTCCCAGACTGGAGCGGGCTGGGGCTGCCTTCAAGCGGCTCCTGCCCAATCTAGGGGGTCCAAACGCCTCCTGCCGGAGGCTCTATGCGGGGATCGTGCGGTCCATGGCCCTTTATGGGGCCCCTGTGTGGGCCCTAACGCTGAAGGGGCGACCAGCTCGCCAACTCAACGCGGCCCAAAGGGTCATGGCCATCCGGCTGGCTCGGGGATACCGCACGGTCTCCGGCGAGGCGGCGAGCCTCCTTGCCGGATTACCGCCATGGGATCTGGAAGCGAGAGCCCTCGCGCACGTTTACGCGTGGCGCGTGGAGGCGCTTTGCCGGGGCGAAACTCCGCTGCCACGGCAAATTGCATCGCGGCGGACGGAGCTCCTGCAGGATACTATGGCGGTATGGAGACTGAGACTATCGCGGCCCAGCGCTGGGCACGCCACAATTGCGGCGATAAGGCCCCTCTTTGAGGAGTGGCTGGAGAGGCGCCACGGCGTCCTCACCTTCCGCCTGACGCAGGTACTTACCGGACACGGCTGTTTCGGGAGGTACCTGTTTCGGATTAAGCGGGAAGACACGCCCGGGTGTCAGCACTGTGAGGATCGCCCGGAGGACACGGTGGAGCATACGGTGGAGGTCTGCCCTGCTTGGGCTGAGCACCGCCGTGTCCTCATCGCGGCGATCGGTGGCGGCGACCTCTCGCGTCCGGCCCTGGTTGAATCCATGGTCCGGAGCGAGGAGGCTTGGGAAGCGGTCACCTCCTTCTGCGAAGCAGTAATGCTAGCGAAGGAGGAGGCGGGCCGCGCGAGGGAAAGGCAAGGCCTTCGCCCCAACCGCCGCAACAGGAGAAGACGCCCCGGGCGTCGGGAGTCGCAGGGCGATCCCCGGCCACCGTAGGCGCGGGCCTGCGGACGGCGAGCATTGGGTGGCTCGCCGTCCGATCACCACCAGGCCCGGGTCGATGGCGCGTTGTGTTTCACGCGCGCCTCAAAGAGATGTCAGCATAAAAGACGGGGTCCGCTAGGGCCAGAGCCTGCCAGGGTTGCGGAATTTGTTCGAAAGAGTCACCGCGGCCCTGGAACGCAAAGGGCTTCAGAAGGAACACGGATGGGTTTTAGTCAGTAAGAGTCTGACACGCCCTTCCGCTCCACCCAGAGCGGAAGAAGTCATTTGATGATTTCCCATCCTTAAAAAAAAAAAAAAAAAAGGCCCTACTAGTTAATAAATCCAATAGGACACCAACAAGGCAATACAATTCTTATCAGAAAATCTTAACTGGAATAATATGGTTAAAGATGATGTGATGTGATGTGTGAAAGATGTCACTTGCATTTTGTGACTCAAAAATTTTCTGAGCCGTTATAATTTTTTTTAAAGTAGACACGTAGACAAGTCTTTAATTTAAAAACAGTATTTTTCATAGTATAGGAATTACTAAAATAACTATGAAGTTTATTCGTTGATCCTAAGTTTTACAAAATATCTTTTTCTGGGTGGCCAAATACTTTCCAACGGTAGTGTACATATTTTTGAAAAGCTTTTCATCCTTTTGGGGTAGTCGGTTAAAAAACTAGCAGGATATTCTATAAAAACTACGTTTGTCACCAACATCGTCTAGTGCGTCCTGAAAAAGCTCCACAGTTTAAGTTAACTTTAAGTGTTTAACATAAAACAAGTTGAAGCCACAGTTGTAACTTTAAAAGTCTTTGTGGCGAGCCCTTAGCAAATTGATGTGTCTGCATCTCAACGGTAACTCATTGCTGGAGTAAAAGATGGCGCCAGGGAACGGGATACTGGTCTCGTGTTTTCTTTGATTTATATTTATTTCATTTTAAATTAGATACTATTGTTCTGTGGTTGTTTTAAGATGTGATGCGAGAATTTTTGGTCCTTTAAATTAGTAAAGGAAAATACATAAAAACTATTTTTTTTTCTTCTTCTTTTCTTGTTTTATTATTATGTATTTATTTATCCTTAATTTCAGGCAACTAAGGCTCATAAAACACAATAAGTACATTAAATACATAAGAAGTATAAAAACAATAACAAATAATAATAATAAATATTATACAACAAACTAAAAAAACTACTGCACACGAAGTGACGATGTCGTGTTACGCTGCGAAGTGTCGCGTAGCCGTCGCGGAAACGCCGATACAGCCATTCGGCCAAATTTCTTCCTTGAGGAAGGTCACCAAATGATGAGTCGAAACGCGCGACGCGCACCACAAACGACTTGAAAATTGGTGTTATGGCGTGCCTCCAACTTTTCCACCCTCAAGGTCCAGTTGGTCTAGTTGTTTCAGAATCAGATTGATTAATTGTTTATCACAGGTGGAACTTCGGTTCTTAAAATTATTATTGTAACATGTATCATTATAAAATAAGGTGTACAATATTTAAATTTACAATAATTATACAGTTCAAATCGTCATAGGACACAAAATCACCGAGGAAATATAATATTAAATACCACTAGAGAAAAAACAAATCATCATTTCATCATCAAAAATCAAGTATTATTATTGCATTATTATAATATTAATAATTTTAGCCAAAACATTTGTCATATAGGAATTCATTGATTGTTACTTTCTGTACCAGTAATTATTTGAGTTTGTATTTAAAGGTAGTTAATGTTTCAATATTTTTAACAGAGTTTGATAATTTATTGTAATTTTAACACCCATACCAAATATGCTTGATTTAAAGTTAACTGTCCTGCACTTAACTGCCCTAAGTTCATTTTTATGTCTTGGTTGGTAAGTAATGTTGCAGTAGTTAGGATTGTGAAAACGTTTGGTTTCGGGGACATTTAATTGTTTTTTTTTGGTAGTATCCCATTACTGGGCTAAGGATTCCCCGAATTTCTTCCAATTATTTATTTCCTGAGCTTCTTCGATATCTCTTACATCATGCAGCAAGGTTGCTCACGAATTCTCTGGGCCCGGCCTCTTCTGTGCCGTCCATACTCTGGCATCCACAGTGTGGAGACTTTTGCCCAGCAGATGCTATCCTAACACTAGAATTATTTAGTTTGGTCACCGACTTGTAGTGGTTTTACACAGCTCTAAACTCAGCATGGCACTGACAATTTGGTTGTTTCAGGTATCTATAGGAAGCAGTTACCTACATTATATTTATGTTTTATCGTGCATTTTTTTCTATATCGTTCTCACATATATGTATGTTTAATTTCAACAAGAATGATGTAACTAAAACATTATAAAACAAAAATGATTTAAAAGAGTGTCCGTGGAGTTTCTTGCACGTTCTTCTCCATAGAGATCTACGCTTTGGAACGTGCAAATAACTTCATCTCTTTTGACTGACTAACCTTGACAATTCAAAAGTGCCTGTGAATGGTTTAATTGAAATAAATCATTTGAGTTTGAGTTTATTACCAACAAGCCGTCATTAAATTGTACGACAATCTGTAAAGACAACAAATGATGAGAGAATAAAGTCCTTAATTGTTTGAGACTGTAGATCTAAACTCTACTTAAAGGTCAAAGAACTCCACTCAATAATTCAGGAATAACAGACAATAGCCAGTAACAAAGTAACTTGATTTTCAAATAAATGTTGAAGACGCAGTAAATTCTAAGCTGTCAATTTCCAATACTTGATGTAGGTAACTAAATGAGTTCAACGTACTTACAACCAAAAATAGATTTTGTTTTGCCTCTTGTAATTATTGAACCACGAAATTAACTAAATCGCTTTGTGAACAACAAGATCAAATTAATGAGAATTTAAACTGTTGGTAGATACCTGTGGTCCTTTTCTAACTATTAGGTATTTGGTTTTTATTGAGGTGATCGATTCTCTGAATGTCTGATCTTGTCTTGCGATTTGCGATTATAGATTCATTTCGCGTCCATGGGTGATCAAGAGATTCCCTACAGTCTGGCTTCACACTCCCCTTTGGTAGCACGATAGCTTCACTTCAAATCACTCTTGACTTAATGACTTAGTGACTTACTCCCCAAGGAACCTACATGCCGAATTTCAGCTTTCCACGACTTTTTTTTTAATTTAATATGGATTTGCTCTTGACTCTAGTTTAGGTCATAGATGAGAGACAAAGTCGACGATGGAGCGAGCTTACCCAGAAGAAGCCTGTTCACTCTAATTTTGAAGAGATTAGGGTTGTATGCGTTCGGAAACACAGACGCAGGCAGAGAGTTCCACTCCTTTGCTGTGCGCATTATAAAAGACGTTTGGAAACGTTTAGTGCGAATTGGTGGAATAGAAATAAGGTAGGGATGGTAACTTGCAGTGCGTCTAGATGTCCGATGGTAGAAAGGGGCCAGTGGGATGAGGTCGTGGCGTTCTTGGACACTCTCCCCGAAGTACAATCTATAGAAGACCGACAAGCAGGCAACCTTGCGGCGATGAGCCAAGCCATGAAGCTTGGCATCCACCAGTTTTACGTCTTACGTCGCCAATGAGCCTTTTAGCTCTGCGTTCCACCGAGTAAAGCGCGGCAAGTTGGTAGTTAGCTGAGCCATCCCAAAGGTGGCTGCAATACTCCTCGCAGGATCGGACTTGTGCTTTGTAGAGGGTTAAGAGCTGTCCAGGCGTGAAGTATTGCTTCACTCTATTTAGGATGCCCAGCTTTTTGGCCGCAGTTTGGGCTTTGTGCTCAATGGTGGCACCAAAGTTGAGACTGGGTGTCAACTCCATGCCTAGGAGGTCGAGCCGATCGGTTACAGAAACAGATGTACCCCTAAAAGTCGGAGGTAGGTCGAACCTACTCCTTTTTGCGGTAAAAAGACATGCTTGTGTTTCGTTGGCGTTAAAAGAGACCAAATTGTCATCACCCCACTGGGAGACAGGACTTATGGTCAAATTTGTCCGCTCTACCATGGCCTCTTGTTTTGCAAAACAGCCCAATTTTCTTGCAGGGCACTAACTGGTCTGAGTCATCAAGAAACACTTGGTAATTTGGTCATTAGCTTGTATTGACATAAGTTTGCGACTAAAATCTACGTTCCAAAGTGCGGTTTTCCATATAAAATAGACTCCCAAGAAAAGACAAAACACCTACAATAAAACAAAAGAACACGTTTTTCCCTGTAATGTTATTCCACATCTCTTCAATATTATTTTATGAAAGACATTGACTAAACCAACATAGATAAAATCAACATATCGAAACCGACTATGAATAGTCGATGTTTTGACGCCATACGCACCGAGGCATTATAACCAGGGATGTGAAATAGCTCCGTAACCATATTCGAAATTATCAGATATTCGAAATAATCGGATATCCGAAATAAAAATCTATACGCAACCGAATTCGTTATAAAAGTTTTGGAGAATTTCGAATAGGGGAGACTAAATCAGACACGTTATGACAGGTTTTTGTACCCGAAGCCGCGCGCTTCATATGCATTTTTGTTTGTATTGCTTACTTATTTAAAAATCTAATATCCTTAACCGAAACGAACGGATAAGATAATCCGAAATAATTTCATATCCGTATTTGTATCCGAAATTTCATATCCATAACATCCCTGATTATTACCGGGCAATTTATGTCAACACGGAGTTAATCACGGATAAATATTTGCATAAGTTAATCATAAACATTATTGTTCGTCTGACGTTGATGATGCTATTGTCTCCATGGTTCAGTTGTTTCATGGAAGGGTTATTTTTATTCGATTTAAAAGTTTTTTGTTTGATTAGCGATTAGGTGAAGCTAAAAATATTTAGAAACGAGAAACATTAGCGCTACATAACATGACAAAATCTTACGGAATCTGGAATCTTCTTTGTATGTGATAAGTAACAGAGCCAAGATTGCTTTGCTTAAGGCTTCTTAAAAAAAACGGTTGCCGAGGAAGGCTTCATATGGCAAATAGTCATTAAAATGCACATATCGTATCATTAACAAATGTTTTTAGTTAATATCATAATATTAAATGCAGTTTTTAATTATGAATAATAAAGTAAAGTAGGTCGGATGTATGTTGGCATTGGCATTATTGAGATATGAATGCAAACAACACTGTAATCTATGAATCACGTGTGATTCACTCCTTAGTGCCAATTCTACTATATATGCGTACGCATCTCAGTCGTAATCTGTCAAAAATGTATGGAAATTGAGGCTTTTTGACAGGTTTCGACTGAGGTACCTACGAATGCGAACGTTGCTTAAAAATTTGAAAGAATTGGCCGTCTTGTCTATTTAATGTAATTTTAACACATTTTTGCAACAATTAGCAGTTTTGAAACAAAATAGTTTTCACACTTTTCAGCTAAATGTGTTAAAAGTACAAATTAGTGTAAAACAAATAACAGCGACATAGTTTAGGGACACGTAGTGAAAAATAACAGTTTTCTGTGACACAAAATAACAGTTCTTATTGTATTAACAGGTTCTGTTTATAGTGTTGTGGACTTTGTTAGAAAGTTATCGTTAGTGTTTGCGACTGTTATTTTTCAAATAACGCTTTATGTGTTAAAAATGAAAGCTGTCACTTATTAATGTTCTGTTACAGTCATTCACGTACCGGTACTCGTGGCTAAATACTAACAGCCGCACGGTACGACCATCAAGGTTAAACAACACTTGCCAGAAGGAGTGTGGATGGGTGACCATCTTAACATACTGAGATCCTTCCGTACCTCGGAAAGTACTTACTTGTAGATCTTTGACGGTCGTTACGGAAAGTCAGAAGCCATGGAATCTGGCAACTTCTTGCCAAGGGTTTCGGGTTTACCTAGATACTGGGTTGTGGTACTCAGATACTGGTAGTCAGCTGCATCCAGCTAGACAGGAATCCGAACCATAGCTGGAAAAAGGCAGATTGATTGAACAGTCATTCAAGTACCTATCTGTTTTTCACTATTTCACTTTTTTGACGTTTATGTAAGGGTGCTGATTGGACATTGATAGCAATACTGGCACAACTTTCAAGGGTTATCAAACTGTCTAGTCATACCACCATATGAACCACTTTTATTTGTCTTTCACATTCATAGATACACAGAAAAAGGTGCGGGTCAAACGACCCCTGAACCGGATCCATCAGCATGTCAATCAGATATTATCGAATTTAATTTCTTCGCCCATTAGAACTGAATCATGATAGACCAACAAAGTAATTCAAACGCATCTCGTCCGTCTTCCCCTATTGGACGCCAATTTTAATCGGATGACGTTCGATGCATTGAAACACATAATTACGAATCCGAAACTCTCACGGGACACGGTTCCGTATTAGTTTTGACATTCGGCTTGATGGATGGACCACAATCTCTGGGCGAATCGCGTGAATGAACGCCCGTATGTTTTACAAACTACAAACTTACAACTTCTTCTTGAATCAATCTTATAACAGGGAGCTAAGATATACTTTGCAATGTTCCGTTTTTTACTTGTAAAAGGTTAGATTGTACAGGCGATAGGTGTGTCAAATTGGGAGCGTTGGTTCACGTCAGTTTGACAGAATATGGACGGTTAGTTGAATTTTAGATTGATCGCTAATATCGTTGTTACTTTTTGGGGTTTATTCAGTTTTTATGTAGCTATCAAAATGGGGTCGTACGTTGTTTCTAAAACACCGTGTGACGTCAGACCAATAGGTACGGACTTATGGTGATTCACTTCTCACAAATTGTTTATTGTTTTATTCAAGTTTTTTGACGTGCTTACCTACATTATTCAAAGGCTTTGATTGATTCTAGATTAGTAACTAAGCGTACGGAAAACATTTAAATATTGACGCTATTTGTAAAATCGAAACATGGTGAATATTTTTTGTGTGCCTATTGTCTACTAGAGGTAAAAATGTTTCACTTGTAAATAATTCATTTACATGAAATACTGTCGGTTTAAAATAAAACAAACAGTTCACCTCTGTAGTAGTCGTATTGATTCATGACTAAACTTACTAAAATATGTTGAGATAGATAGAGAACATAGTATTTTGTTTTCTGAGTTAATATCAGGTAAAAAGTTTTTTTTTTAAATATTACACTGGTTACTTACTTCTGTTTATGATGTACTACTGAGGGCCAATTCTACAAATTTTTTAGCAACGTTCGCATTCGTATGTCAGTCAAACTCTGTCAAAAATGTATGGAAATTGAGGCTTTTTTGTCAGATGTGGCGAACTTTGCTAAAATATTAGTAGAATTGGCTCTCAGATTATGAAAATTCTTTTACTGTGTAGTATAAATACACTACCGCTGAGTGTCTTAGGCAAGGCATCATTATTCCGGAACAGTGCAACTGTGAAGCATCATGATTCATGACAGAACAACTGCTGTAAAAAGTTATTTTATTATATTTCTCAAAACCTAAAGAACAGAAAAGATGCAATAAAAAAAATACAGACAGTCGAACATAGAACCTCCTCCTTTTTTGAAGTCGGTTAAAAATGGCGGACGGTGTTGTGAGGGATTTAAAATCTATGATACCTAAACAGAGGCAACACTAAATGCGTGTGACGTCACGCGATAGTGAACTTGCGCACGTTTTGCATGACAACGATAGAAGAAGTAACTAAAAACTAAAAGCTTCTCTATTTTCACCGAATTCATTAATCGTTTTATTTTTAGACTAGACTAGAGTCAAGAGTAAACCCATCACATATTGAGGCTTTGCTCTTGATTCTAGTCTAGGTCAGTGGTGACAGAGACAAAGTTGACGATGGAGTGAGCTTACCCAGAAGAAGCCTGTTCACTATGAAGAGATGAGGGTTGAATGCGTCCGGAAACACAAACGTAGGAAGAGAGCACCAACCACACTATTGTTGTGCGTATTATTAAAGACGTTTGGAAACGCTTAGTGCGAATTGGTGGGATAGCAACAAGGAAGGGATGGTAACTTGCAGTGCGTCTAGATTTCCGATAGTATGTAGAAGAGGGCCGATGGGATGAGGTCATAGAGTTCTTGGGCACACTCACCGAAGTACAATTTTTAGAAGACCGACAAGCAAGCAACCTTGCGGCGATGAACCAAGCTATGAAGCTTGGCATCCACCAGTTTTAGGTCGCCAATGAGCCTCTTAGCTCTACGTTATATCGAGTCAAGCGCGTCGAGTTGGTATTTAGCTGAGCCATTCCAAAGGTGGCTGCAATACTCCATGCAGGATCGGACTTGTGCTTTGTAAAGGTTTAAATCTGTCCAGGCGTGAAGTATCGCTTCACTCTATTCAGGATGCCCAGCTTTTTCGCAGTTTGGGCTTTGAAATGAGTATTCATTGATGTAGATTTTTGATAGTTGTCAAATTCTGTTATGTTGTACCACACAATGATATATTGTAAACGAAAATGTTGGTTGAAAGTCCGTACCTATTCTTATTTCAAAGAATGACAATAAAATATTGCACGTATCGGTGCATCCATTAATAATACATATTTTGATTACATCGGAAGCGCTTCAACTGACTTCAAGCGAAGCCGCGGACAGAACCTCTATTTTTTTATCTAATCGTGTACAAGGAAGTCTTCGTAAACAAAGCCTACCGGTACTGAGATGTTGGCACAACACAGTGTCAACTTCCGTTTCCATAGTTGTCCCGTGTCACTATGAATGCATCATTGTGTTGGTACTTTTTGGTACCAACATACATAATATATTGTGTTCGGCGCAGTTTTCTGGGAGCTTTCAAAATATTGTTACTGTACCATTGTGTGATACAATGCGGCTTACTGGGCTCGTGTATGTATTGAGGGTGGTGGTTTGGGTGTGTCGGGTATCGTTAAGGTGTGATTTTGAGAGAGGTGTTCTTTGAGTTTGATGTAGGTAGATAACGTGATCCTCAGATCCACCACAAATTATCATGTTATCTTGTATTCGTTGTTTATAAAACGAGTAACAAATGATTTTAAACCAATGACAAAACATGCGCAATGCATTTTTATCTCGCGATCATGGGCAGGTTAATTGGCAAAATACAGGCCCACATTTATAATACTTGGTAGTTGTCGGTGTTGCACTTATATTTCTACGATCTAATAATAGTGAATGCTTGCTTCTAGAAAAAATCCAAGTATTACCAGCTCTTTGTAAATCTTAACAAAACTGACGTGTCACCGATTACACACAATGATTACTGGATTCAATAAAAACTGACACCAAAGCTTCTTAACGATGCTCTTTGTTGGCTTTTGCATAAACGTATCGGGCTATAACAATAATTTATAAATACGTCTGACGTAATGTTTGACGCATGGAAACCGACCTTAACATAGGGAGAAGTTCAGGACAATTGTGGTCTCTGACGTCATAGAATGTAAGTCCAAGCTTGTGTGGTCCGATTTTGGTTTTGATGAGATTAGCTTAAAAGTATGTAATGATGAGCTACGGCGTAGCAATTAATATCGTAGAATGTTACATGTGCTACGAAGATTTAAATGCTACGCTAAGTCCAGTCCAGGCAAAGACGGGGCCCGCTAGGGCCAAAGCGTGCCAGGGTTGCGGAATCTGTTCGAAAGAGTCACCGCGGCCCTGGAACGCAAAGGGATTTAGAAGGAACACGGATGGGTTTTAGTCAGTAAGAGTCTGACACGCCCTTCCGCTCCACCCAGAGCGGAAGAAGTCATTTGATGATTTCCCATCCTTAAAAAAAAAAAAAAAAAAGTCCAGTCCAGGCTAATTTCTGAACATTTCTCAATTTTATCTTTCTTTTGATCAATATTGTAACACCAGCGACTCCCGCTAGTGTTACTTATTGATATTATTATAAATAAAACTATATTGGAAATTTGAACTTTAAAATATATTAGGCGTCTGCCTTCAAAGAACGTTGTACCGGAGTCACCAAATAAAAACAAAACATATTTTTACATTCCTATTTCAAATTCTTTTAGTTTTTGCCAGACGCTTCCAAAGGCTACCTTGTTTGCCAGAGACCTGGAGCCAAGGATATCCTCTTCACAATATCCACTGATAACAATCTTATATTAGATCCAATTGAAATAGGTGGACAAATTTAACACAGTGTTCAGTACTTACGTCTAAACAAAGATATCCAAGCAAAAAAAAACACTGATTAAAGCGATTTTATTTTGACCTTAGATAATGTTTTTTTCGGCACACTAGAATAAACACATCCATTATGGGTAGGTACTTGACGTGGTCACGTGCGCCTGCACATTTGTAGTATCGGAATTATGAGCTAACAAAGACATGGATGTGTGTGTATTGGGTATCCAATATTTTAAGTGTGTTTTCGATAGCTGATTTTTTTCTTGAAGTTATCTAATGCGTTTATCTAATTTTTTTTAACAATTGTCCTTATTTTAGTGGGTTGAATGATTTCTAAATGTTTGTCCACCTATTTTTGGGACCTTAAATATTACGACTTCTGCCTGTGTATAAAACCAATAATAAAACCAAGAGAACATACTTCCGAGGTGAAAAGTATCCATCGTCCGAACCTAGGTTAAAATCTATCCATATATATTAGTGAATGATAAGTACTTGCCCCAGATTGATGAAATGAATGTTTGTGTCACAGGGTTTATTAAGCAGGTACTTATACACCTATTCGGTAAGGCCCCTCTTTGAGGAGTGGTTGGAGAGGCGCCACGGCGTCCTCACCTTTCGCCTGACGCAGGTACTTACCGGACGTCGGGAGTCGCAGGGCGATCCCCGGCCACCGTAGGCGCAGGCCTGCGGACGGCGAGCTTTGGGTGACTCGCTGTCCGATCACCACCAGGCCCGGGTCGATGGCGCGTTGTGTTTCACGGGCGTCTCATAGAGATGTCAGCATAGAAGACTGGGCCCGCTAGGGCCAGAGCCTGCCACGGTTGCGGAATTTGTTCGATAGAGTCACCGCGGCCCTGGAACGCAAAAGGCTTTAGAATGAACACGGATGGGCTTTAGTCAGTAAGAGTCTGACACGCCCTTCCGCTCCACACAGAGCGGAAGAAGTCATTTGATGATTTCCCATCATAAAAAAACAAAAAGGCCTACTAATGGTGGTTATGTTACTCAATTTTAAATTAATTCTGCCACTCAATAATGTAACATTTTGTAATAAAATTGATTACAAAATATATTTGTACAAGTCAAGCGCAAAATGTAATATGGACATCGGCTATGCGCTACGTGATGGTAATTTATCTTTTGTTAACCAAGTAGGTTAGTTTAAAACCTTATGATAAGAGTATTTGGTTTGTTAACATTTGTCGTTTTGAAAGAAAAATAAATTAGATTCAATTTCTGTTTTGATAGCCTTGTGGTGACAAATGAACAGAATAATTTATTAAATTCTTTAAAAACTCATTTGTTTTCTTTACGAATTATTTGGGTCAGCAGCTTTGCCCGCTTGAAAAGGTATCCAAATGAGTATCGGGATGAAACTTATTTGTAGTCCTAATCCTGGTTATGGCCTACTCGTGTGCCAAGTTTCATTATAATCAGTTCTGCAGTAATTGCCTTCAAGGCAATTAGAATTATGATATTAACAGAAATAAAGGCAGTCAACTATTCATAGAATAGGTACGCTTATTTTTACACATTTAAAAGTCTTTGAGTCCAGTATAAATCCTAACTAATATTGTAAATGCAAAAATAAGTTTGTTGGTATGTTTTTGGATTGTTACCTCTTCACGTCTTAACTGCTGAACTGATTTGGGTGAAACTTGGCGAGCAGGTAGACCATGACCAAGCAAAATAATAAGAAGCGTGCAATGACACATTTGAAGCGAAAAATATTTGTCATTAAACTCGAATAAGTTTTTTTGACATCAAAGAGCGCATCCAAGTCACGTATCACACAGCGTCGGCCCTTTGTAAGTAATAAATAATTCTTCACCATCAAACAATTTGAGGAAAAAACGGCAAACTTACAAACAGCTGCAATACACCAAATACATAATTTAATGACCACTTCCGACCGCGCCGGCTTTAGTTCGCCAACAAACTTTTTAGCCAAATTACCCTTTACTTTTCTGAAAATTTTTAAAAACTTTATCTCGAGGTCTTAAAGTTTAAAATCGTGTGGCTGATACTGGATGAGTCGAAATAGAGAGTTGCATTTACTATGTTCGGTCCAGAAATCGCACAATACAAGTACGCGACACTAACAGGCCAAGTTGTTGCGATTGACAATTGGTACAATACAAAATAATATAATATTGCGCTAGACCTTTATATCAGTATACCTTTGTGCTTATGAAACTACTGATACCGGTTGGCCGTTCGACTAATATGGGTGCGATGTTGCAATTTTTCCATTTTATCGGTAACTTGTGGCACAAGATGACTTTGAGTTTAGAAACATCTTTTAAACTCTCTCTGCTCTTTTCTATTTGCATGAGCCTTCGCTTACAGTAATTGCATGTCCAACGGCCGGTTTCAATAACGTATCTACCTTTGATAAACTGTCAAATTAGCTACCAACAGTAGCTGAAACGTCATTTTCGCCTTCCAAACATAACGTTTTAGCTACTGTTGGTAGCTAATTTGACAGTTGGTTAAAGGTAGATACGTTATTGAGACTGGCCATCAGTAAATTGATATTACACATTTACCTCTTCTGAAGGTTGTGTTACTGGTAAAAAAAATGATAAAGAAGATAATTTAAAATTTAGAAAGATATGAGAATGAGATGTCTTAAGACTTAAGTTGACATGGGAGGTCTATGAGTTTATCTTATACCTGTCGTTTGTGCTGCCTCTGACACAAATTCAAGTAGCTGTTTTATTTGAGCAATTCATTCAAAAGCTGCATCAAAAACTGTCGAACGAGCATTAACCACTACAATGTGACAACCCTCTAAGCAACTCGATACATTTGGAACCACCCACAGGGTCGAACTGGGTATCGCTTTACAGGAAACTGGCGGTTGCAACAATTGTGTCATACATCGCGAACGAAATACAAATCGAATTTGTTCGACACACTGCAATTGAAAACTGAACTTTATCTCAATCACAATAAGAGTGACTACACTTGTCTGTTCGATAAAAGGTACCGGAAGAAAAAACGATACGACCACAAAATGACGGATGACGATTAGACGTTATAAAAGATAGTTCTTTGGATAACAATCGAATGTTGTAAGAAATTTTTATTGTTGCGATTTTGAAGGAAATCCAATACGTGATCCAAATCTTTTGCAATAATTTTGTGGAAAGAAGTGAGTATATTAAATTTTACTTCATCTGCCATTTAAGATTGTTCCCCATTGATAGCCGGATGCTCTTTTGAAGCATAAATTTTTGTCCTACCATTTCGAAAAATAAATGTCCAATTTTTAATTCGAAACGTGTCACAGGCACGCAAAAATACAGGGTTTTGAAACTCACCACAGTCATCACGTAACCACAGGCTAAAAATCAACGAAAACCTGCAAAAACCCAAACAATAGCAAGTCATCAAATCTGCCAAATCCCGGACACCACATTACCGTCTTTGAGGCGTAACTCGACCAGCAAAAAAACCCCCCAACCACGTTTACCAAAGGAAATAAGGTAGAACGGTTCTACGAATAGAACTGTGGTTAGATTTAAAATTACAGTTATTATACTTGTTAACGTCGTAATCAGGCATCACGTGCAGCAAAAGTACGGCTATTCGCGTAAGCAATACAGAAATGATGGCTTTTGTTGAATGTATGCAAAATGTTGGTTTGTTCAGAATCGTTGATGCGATAATTGTTTTTACTTGATTGTGGCTATTTCCATACCATAGGATCCTCTAGAAGAACACTGAAAGAACGTTATCCATCATGATAAATATGGTTCGTTTAGATATAATGTATCGTGCTTCATGCACGCTTCATGAACTTATGCATAGCAACCACGGGTGCCCAAAAACCGTTTATTTTTTTGGTAATTGGGAGGAGAATCTTACTACCAATATTTATTTAAAAAAATGCAAAAGTTTGGATGGATGGACAGATGTTTGTTACTCAATCACGTCAGAACGGCTCAACGGATTTGGATGAAATTTGGTACAGAGATAGATTATAGTCTGGAATAGCACAATACTTTTATCTCGGGAGTATGTTCACTTGGGATAATTACCGACGTATACGCGGGCGAAGAGCTGACGGAAGCCAGTAAGCAATATTTGTGAATTAGTAGCAGAAGATATTACTTGGCTTCATTTATAAAATATTTTGAATGACAACTAAACTTCTAAAATATTTTGAATATCTTTGAATACGATGGCAAGCTTCGTTGTGGACAAGCATACTCGGTTCGTTTCCAGTTGGGCAATTCAGCAACTGTATGCCATGAAATGCATTCCTTTTGGACTCGCTTGGGCCGATGTCGTGTTCACAACCAATGAAGCGAGTCGGTTTTTTATTCTTCTATATGACATAGGTAAGTGCTTTTTATTTAACCGGTAGTAATAATGTAATTATTTACGCATTATCCTTTCCCCAGGATACAATGTTTATGTTGTCGTGTTTGAAATTGAGTAGAAAATGAATAACGTGGCTCCTTGAGTTAAACAGACATAGAATAACAATGGAGGCTATTTCTTACTTTTTAACAGTACTTGTAACTAAGTAAATTACCAATACCAAAAAGTCTAAGATAACCTGATTGAGCTAAATCAACTTCAAAAGCAAATGAAAAAAATCAACGCCAACTTACTGAAAGCATCTTTTTAAAAAAAAAACCTCAGAGATAAGTTCGTGTCAAACTACCTTTCTTTTTAAATTCCCGGATACACAAGACCCACCTGCAAAAGATCATCGGACTTAAATTTGGAATTTGTTACGTCATTATAATAACCCCTCGTTATAATTCTGATGCTAACGATCCGAAACATTGTTTGTTCTTCTCAGGCCGCCGTCTGGGCAACATAAACGTATGTATGTAACCAACAATCATTCTATACCCAACGACCTTAATGATAGCCCTTCGAACGAGTAAATTATCAATTCCGCCCGAAGGGGCTCGGACCTTGTTTTTGGAAAGCGGTAACAAGCCTATCATCTGCCCTCCTTTTACCATTATTCATACACGCTATTTTGACCTTAACAAGACAAGTAATTGGGATCAAGTTTCCGTAAGAGAAATGTAGGAAATAACTTGGTAAGTAAAAAAAAACTGAAGCAATTTTTCGATTAAAATGTTTTGACCTTGACAAAGTTCATCATGGTGATTTTTTGTGCGTTTTTGTTGACTCAGTGTTTATTTAGACGACGCGGGATTTTTTATACCGTCTGTAGTTTTTTTCCTATCTTATTTTATTGTAATAAGTTCATCTTGTGAGGTTTTTGTGAAAAAAAAACACGAATGGGACATGATGACATTGATTTATTTAATAATCTAAATTAAAGTTTTACGGAAATTGTAACGCGCTTTAAAGTCGTTTTTTATTGCGAAATAATATGATATAGGTATAAAATTTGATGTCTCCTGTTTCCCGAAACACTAGGTTTTACATCTTTTATGTATGAAATATTTGTAATCTAACCTCGTGTTAGCAACTAACTCTGAGGTAAAGATAACTCTGGTTTGCGCAAGTGGGCCTAACATTGATAAACTTTTAAAAATATTTTTTAGGGAGAGCGTAGTAGTGCACCTACAGGAGTCATGATTATTATCATAGAATGACTCAATCAACATAATTACGAGTATACACGTTCTCACACGGTTATTCGTAACAATTCTCCAATTCTAAGTACAAGTCATAATAACGAGGATCTAGTTAGAGAGTTGCATGCATATGTTCCGCTAAACTCGGAAACTATTACCACATAACCATATTCAACCAACTGCACAAACTTATCAGTGTTGTGTTAGTTTTTCTTTGCATTTTCTATAAATTGCGAGATCGTTTTCCAACTAAGGAACTCCGTATTAATTGTGTCATAGAAAGAGATTAAGCCATAACTATTGTTGGTAATGCGGCCGGTTTTATGCCGTGCTTATGGACTCGACCTAGTGAACCTAATTACCTACGATGAGTTCTTGGGTCAGGACGATTCCCTGTTGGGAATGAAGAGCATCATCTTATTATTTTAACCGTATTTTCCATAATATTATTATTTTAATGACAGATTTGGTATGAACAATCAATTTCTTGCATTGAAGTTGAATCAACGTTAGCTACAACACTTGCCTGTAGAATTCGGAATTCAATGAATTAAAGTTAGCCCATGATTATCAGCATGCAAACTCTTATTATGTGACGTAATATTAAAAAATCAGCCTTTAGGAAAAGCTTGCAGTTTCTGGTCTCTAACCTCTCGGATTACTTCCAACGAATGTCAACTGAAATATTTTTACTCATTAGAAAATATTAAAGTAAAGAGGGTGGAGTGTTTTACACGTTTCTTCTATGTCTATGTACTTACGTCGGTGTAGCAAGGTTGCAACCTTATTCTAAAAGGTCCGTGTTCGCGCCAAAAGCAACACCAATTAACGTTTTCTGAAGTAGATGGGTACTTAGTACTTACTATTTTTAAGTGCGTTGGCTTTTCTCATCATCTGCCTAGCCTTTTCCTAACTATATTGGGGTCGGCTTCCAGTCAAGTCGGATTCAGCTGAATACCAGTATTATATGTATGAAGGCTTTTCTATCCTAGGATGCGGAATTTGGTCGAAAGAGTCACCGCAGCCTTGGAACGCAAAGGGCTTTAGAAGGAACACGGATGTGTTTTAGTCAGTAAGAGCCTGAAACGCTCCACCTAGAGCGGAAGAAGTCATTTGATGATATCAGATCCTTAAAAAAAGGCTTTTCTGATGTTTGAAAGTAATGTTTACTATCGAAGGTCGATTTTCGTACTTGAAAACGTTAAAATTCAAGTCGTAATATCATCTCAATGGCACTCAATGTCAAAAATTGTAAAAATGGGAAATTAGAGACGTTTTTGAGAAATTGCACTTGTGATGCGAATGCGTACATTCCTTAAAATACGGGAATGCCTTTTTAATAATTACATTTTTGATGTAGCATAGTTTGAAAAGTTTTATAAGAGCAATTTCACACATAAAATGAAACGCTATAAGCACACATATCTAAAGCTCGTTCAAGACTATTTTCGGCGTCATCATTCTTAAGGAATATTGACACAGAGTATCTGTATGCGATTTCAGTTTCATCAGTAACTTGCGGCTTGACTGTGCGTAACTTGGCCGATATCATCGATTTACTTCCAAAAGAAAGTAATTGGTCTAAGAAAGAGAAGAAACGGATACGTCATCCATGTAGCAAAAATATCGCCTCAAGCGCCCGTCAAACCTCAACAACCCTTAGCATAATCATTTCCAACTATTTCAGTACAAAATCAGAGAAAAAAAAACTGTAGCAATTATAAATAAATGTTAGTTCTACATTCATTAAAGAAATACAGAGAAACTAGTTTAGCAAAATAGGCTAGGTATACTTCGGGCCTGTTAGGAACGTTGACGTGTGCACGAAGGTAAGCAATTCACAAGAGCTAAAGTTGAATGACCTTTTTGATATACTTGTGAACCTTTTATGAATAATGATGTACTACTTTCTTTTTATAGTAACTACGAATATTTTATTCTCTGTCAATATTGGCTATCTCTGGGGAATGACATACTCAAACAGCTAGAGATTGAATATCATTCTATTGTTCTTTTGTTTCGGGTAAGTGAGTATTTTTAGGATGCTTTATAGATTCTATTTGCGGACTGACAGATTGTTTGTTTAGGAATTCAGGTCATGTGTCACAAGTATCAAAATAGGTTTTAGTACAAAAATGGTAGCTATGGGTGTTTTTCAACCAACGATGTGCGAGGTAGCGATGCGGTGCGAGGATGCGTAGCGGCTCTGTAAAAATGAGTGGCGATGTAGCGCGGTGGCAAGAGATGAGAGCGAAGCTGAAATGGACCTTTTTAGTGCAGCCTTGAGACACACATTTAGTTCTTAGCATACACCTACATTTCTTTTTTTAGTTTTATTTCTATGTACCGTGCGTGTTTCATGTAAGTGCTAAATAAATATTATTCTTTCTTTTCTTTTCTTTCTTTTCTTTCGAAGCTGTGAAATGGTGTTTAGCTGACTGATGAGAGGATTCGTTGGATCTTTCCAGCTGTACGCTCACACTACACACACTATGCTAAGCTGGGCTAGAATGTAATGATCTGATATTGTTTGATATTTTCCTCGCGCACCACCTCGGCCTCGCTACCTCGTTGGAGAAAAATCACCCTAATTATTCATCGTTCATCAAACGAAAAAACGAAAAACCTATTTAATCCATCCGATTACAAAGAATATTGGCAACGTGTTTTTCTTGTTTCATCTACAAAAACTGAAAACGATACAGTGCGTTGAAATTTTGCGTGGTGGTCAGAGTTCTTCTGATAATCCGTAACGACTGCGAAAGACCTACAAATGACAGCCGGGACCAACGGCTTAACGTGCTTTCTAAGGCACGGAGGAGTCTCGGCATGTTAAGATGGTCACCCATCCACAGACCGACCTTGGCAAGCGTTGCTTAACCTTGAAGATCGACCCCGTGCGGCTGTTATTATTTAACAACGATCTCCTGCATCTACTAATGTATTATTACTATTTACAATTACTAATTTATTATTCATTAAAAATTATTATTATATTATGAGAAGGTACTGGGTATATTATGCTAAGACATTTTTATTGCTCGGTCAAGAATCATTGAAAGACGAATCACTGACCGGAATACAGTAGCAAGCGTTTTATCGTGCCATCTTCATTTGAATCATAATTAAATGATAACTAGAGCCAATGAGCGCGCGCGACTTGGGTCACCACACCCACCGCCCGCCATCTTGTTTTGTGCGCATGGGCATATTAATTGCCTTATTAATGGAGAGGGAAATATTACATTAATATTAATGATTTTTTTTTTGTTGTCACAGTGAAAGGCCCGATGTGAGGTTTTTAACCGACTTCATAAAAGGAGGAGGCGATCATTCCGCCAATTATGAATTGATTTTGATGACTCTTTTTGTCAGAATCTGATATTGGGATCCCAGGGAAATCGAAGGCAACCCTCAAATTTTAAAGGCACATACAATGTATTTCATTTACTTTCTAACGCAATTCAGATATATTGTGCCTGATAATCAACATCTCATATTGCTGAGCTGTTGATGGAAGGTATAAATCACGATCTGATTTGATGCTGGAATCCCAGGAAAAATATTTGTTCAGCGATATTTTCGCCAATTGTCAACCGATTTCGATGGTATTTTTTTTTTGTTTGGAAGAATATTTTTTGAAACTGGTCTCGTTTAAATTTGGTGAAGATCTGATGAAGAACTTCGGAGATAGGCAACGGAACTCTTCAATAAATGATGGCAAATCTTCCGGGACTGCTGAAATCGCATGTCTGGTTATTGTTTTCACCAGTTTATAATATAACATCACGCCGGTACACTTTGAAGGGGTACGCAAATGTGTACAACTCAACCAGAACTGTGAATGGCCGAACAGAAAACCCCATAAACAATGGGGTTTTCTGTTCGGCCATAACTTTATTATTTATGAACCAGTCTTAATGATTCTTTTTGCGGTGAGTTAAGTTATAAATATTGAATTTGCATTGGACGTTAAACTTCTTTGTTCGGTTTATGTCAATCCCAAAGCAAAGTATGTACCTAGATGTCACCACTAATAAGTGAAAAATGAAAACAATTTTTACAAAAAAATACAACCGACTTCCAAATAAAAAACACTACATATATCCAACTTTACTACATTTTATAGATTTTAAGTTGAGGGGGTCACTTGTCACTTTGAAATTCAACGTCCAATGCAAATTAAATATCTCGAAATAAAAAACATAACAAAGTATAAAATAACTTTAATTTCGGAGAGACAACCAAAAACACCGATTTCCGAAATTAAAGTTATTTAACCTTTGACCAACCACACGTCAATAAAGAATGATTTTGGAAGATTACTATGAATTATTTGTACTATGATTGTTGATATCGGCAAGTAATTGATTTCAAAATCGTAATAACACAATTATTTAAAAAGTAAAATATTTGATCGTCAAATAAATTGACAGTCATCGTGCACAATTTTCTATAAAATTGTTGTGGACGGTTTATATAGAGTGACTTGCTTCTCAACTCATGGGATTAAAAGTTACAAGAGTAATTTTTCATGTTATGTTGATTGTAATAATTGAATAACGCATAGTTATATTATTACGTAGACCAGGTGGCTTAGTTATGAAATTTGTAAATTGAGCGTTATTGCATCAGATTTTTTTGTGAGTGGCGTCTCTCACGTCAACCTAGGAGATTGTCAGACTTGCTTGGAGCGGCCGTAATTTAAATTTTAACCACCAGCCAGGGCTTAATTATAGCAACAGAGTGAGGGCAACAATGCATCTTAGTTTTGAGTCTGTCTTTCATTGAAAGAAATCAATAAGAATGATTCCTGGTTAACAAAATATGATTCTATTTAGTCCGTTAGTTCGATTTCAAAACATATTGGACATTAATTTCCATAGCAATTCAACAAAGATAAAACGCATTAAAGTGCAGGATTGGGGCTTACGACATCACATCTAGGATATTAGTGTACCAGGACGTGACGTCATGTGACATTTCAACGCACTGTGTCGTCTACATTTTTTGTTCACGTAACAAAAGAAAATATGTGTCCAACTTTTTTTTTGGTTTAATCTAACTGCCAGACAAAATAGTTTTTTTAGGAATCGTACCCATTACAACGGTTATTAGTTTATGTGGCCTATTTCTCTTAAATGATGTAAGCATTACATATTTGCCCCTAAATACTATCGGTATTTACATTATTAGTGATAGGATACTTATACATTATTAAGCCACAAATACAGAGTTACAATTAGTAATTCATCAGCGATTTAGTAATTCATCCGTGGTTCAGCTAGTTAAATTAATAATAAACCATTCATAGAGCTACATAAAAGCATAGGTACTTAATATACGAGGACCCAGTATCAATGTATCTCTTTCAAAAATTTGTGTCATTTTGATCTCAAAGTTGCTCTTGTTATACACCCACGTTCCGATGGGGTGGTCTCAATTCGTGGTTGAGACAACAGGAACAAGACTTGTAGGAGTTTTTGTTCTTGTTATAAAATGATGAGTCAGATGATTTGAAAGTAGTGACTGATGGAGGTCTAGTGGCCGCAATTACCGATCAGTGTAAGATTCTTTCCGAAGTTGTACTACGAGTTGAGCTTTATTTTTGGAATTTCTGAAGCATAAGGCCGATTTTAATCCTATATTAAGATAAGTTAACCTAATAAGACGATTAGATTTCTATGACAGTAAATTTAATGATTATCATAGTAATTTAGATAGTGTAAGTACAGAGATGTAGATATCCTTACAGCTGAAAACATCTTCTTTCGTAAATCTTTTGGGAGCAAAAATGTAAAAGATATCTTGAACATATTAATGAGTACAATAATTATCTTAATTTGTAGTGAATTATTTACAGTGAAGTTTACTCAAATAATGTTGTTTATTTTCTTGCAATGTCAATTTAACGCATGGGTGTGTTTCCAACGAGTGTCTTAATGGGGAGACATCGTTATTTTCCGTTATTTGTCCAAATTATTTAGGGCAATCAACTTCAAAAGAATTACAGTTGACCTGTTTTACATTAATGACACCGTTTTTGGGTAAACAAAATACTTTGGATATGTTGCTATGGGATCATAATCTGAGACACTTTGATATGTCAATTTGGATATATGAAAGAATAAGTCAAAACCAAAAGCATGCGTTAATCTCCACTTCAATTGATTTTCCCATCTAGAAAAACAACTAACGATCACGCCATACATAACAAATGGCATAACTCTAAAAGCACGAAACGATCGAATCGCAATACAAAAAATCGACACAAGACTTTGACCCCTTAATTCTCCCACTTATCACTTTAAGTACACAATATACTAGTACCATTGTCAGCGCAATCACATCTTTTGAAAGCCAGACATATCCGTATGTTGGTACTACTCACTGTCACCATCACAAATGTCCGACTATAAAGGTGGACAAGGCTAATTTAGTATACCATCATTGGTTCAGAACTTGTTCGGGACATTTGTGTCTCTTGTGGGCGGGCCATGTTGATTCTGAAGATATTGACGCTTATTCCGTGTATAGATCGCCTTATTCTGTTATGCGTGCAAGATTGTAAGTGGAATCTATAATATGGCGGATGAATAATGAATTCATTGTTATTTTTTTTGTCAAAAGAGATTCAAGGAAGCTTATCGGTTGTAGTCGTCTGGTTCCCGGATGTGGCTGTTTTTACCAGTCCTGATAAAAATAAAATGATAGAATGAATTCGCGGTTGCGATTCTGATTACTCCCTTGATCACCACACAAAAAAATGTTGACCAAATGGCACAAGACGAATCAGATACACACATTTAATTTTGTCAGTAATCTTATACTATTATTACTATTTCATAGCCAAGAGTCTGTGACAAAATATATTTCTGAGCTTGCACAAGAATCAAACAACAACAACAAGAATCAAAACAGATAAATAAGTTCAGGCATAAACAAAATGTGTTCACCAGAATAAACCATCAATGTACATTCAGACTCCAAACATGCTAAGCACAGACTGTTATGTCCCATATATGGCACAAAGTCATTTTCGACAGCATTCTTGTACCATTTCTGAAATCGTTTCATTTCAATTTGTTTACCATATTCTCTCTTTTATTTACTTGTTTATGCGTGTCGTTATCTCCAAGTATCTTTACCAAGGAATATGAAATACTTGTTCGGTATCAAGGAATATTCTATTATGTAAAAGCAGCCCAGTCGTTTATTTGTAGCCTTCTTTGGTGTTAGTCCTTTTACGAAATAGTAGTGTTGGTTGCTTTATTATCAATCTGGTTTACTCGAGACTTTTTAAAGGTTGTTTTCATAAAAATAATAACTCTTTTTATTGATAACGATGAGTACTTATTACTTCAGAACTTCTACAGATTCGTGTTTAAAATAAAACACGTTGTCAAAGTAAAAGTTTAGTAACAGTTCATATTTTTTGCTTTCTTCTAATGGCTATTCCACTCAAAAATAAAGCCATTTTTCCTATTTCTTACTTAATGCTTTAACCACATCAATCCATTTTACCATCCTTATCAAAACGATCAGTGAGATTCCTTTTATCGCCGTTTTATTTCGAATGACTGATTTTAGGATCGCCCCTACATGTGAAGCCAAGTCTATTTTTATTGAGCAGCCCTAATGGATTTTAGTAATATGATCCTTAATTTCTGTGTTGTTTTTTACTGCACTGAGTTCTTAAAATGCTGTGTTGCACACGGTTTAATTTTAACTTATCTTTGTTTAGCGATAAAATATCGACACTTTTGTGATTGCATCTTTTACGATTTTACATTATTTCATAGGCTTATTATTACATCTATAGAAAAACTGTTTTTCGACTTTTTACTCAACTTGAGTATCATTCTTATTATAGCTGAAGGTTTTAAACTTGGTACTTATTTTACGTTGCTGAAAGTCATTTTTCTAACTCCTAAGGACATTGCACTCAAAAAACTTGATATTTTAAGTTCAAACGATTTCAACATTCATATATTCAAATTGATCACCTCAAACCGTTTACATTCACGAAACAAACAAGCCGTAAGTTGTCAGCAAAGTGATGAATAAGCCAACATTTATTAAAGAATCTCATTTCACTGAACAAGAACCCAATCCTGGAGCAGTAGGTGGCAGAAGTAATTGAGCATTGTCTTCCAATGACGTAGGCGGTATTGAATGCAGTGATGATTTTATTTGACTTATCTTTTTCTGTGTTATTAATAGTGTTGATGATTTGTTTGATTTTGTTGTTGAGTTTGATTAAAATTTGTTTGTTGATGTATGGGGTTTGTAGTTGAATTTGAATGAGATTTTGATAAGTGAGGATAGGGTTCAAATTATTCTAGACTGAAAGAAGTGAAAAGAGAGTAGGCTGGTCTTTGCTTTACAGTGGGCAAAAATGCATCCTTGTAATAAATTATTTTGCCTAGCCTATCGCCAAGTATGGTCGGTAACTGAGATCGCTGCCAGGGTTGCGGAATTTGTTCAAAAGAGTCACCGCGGCCCTGGAACGCAAATAAATGAACACGGATGGGTTTTAGTCAGTAAAAGTCTGACACGCCCTTCCGCTCCACCCAAAGCTGAAGAAGTCATTTTATGAATTCCTATCATTAAAAAAATATATATACTGATGTCGACTCCCGGTCTAACCGAATCCAGCTAACTATCACCATTTTACATGACGCGACTACCTATCTGAGTTCCACAACCCAGTAACTGAGTAATACGGTATCGCTTGGCAAGATTGGTATCAGATTTCTAGGGTTCTGGCTACCCGTAAAAATTTCAAAGATCTACAAATGACAGCCGGGAACAATAGTTTATCGTGTTTTCCGACGCACGGAGGAACCTCGGTATGTTATGATACCCATCTACGGACCGATCCACTTGGAAGATCGACTTTCGATCGATTAACGGCTACCAACAGTAGATGAAACGTCATATTACAAAGGCAAACATGACGTTTCGGCTTCTGTTGGTAGCTAATTTGACAGTTGGTTAAAGGTAGATACGTTATTGAGACCGGCCGTTAGCCACCAACTCAAGGGGTATGTTACAAACTAGTTGGTTATAAATAAACTACAATAGTCCTTAAACAACAGGATGAATAAATCTCAATCTTTTTACAGCTTAAGTTAACTAATTGAAATCCAAATAGTAACTGGACACTAAAACGTTTTATCCTTTGTAAGCTAAGCCCAATTAATCACGAAATCAGATGCTCTAAAACTAACATTAATTCCGGATGTTTTTCGTTTAATCTTCTTTTTTCTTAGCTTAATGTCTTACGGAGTTGCTCACGTCTTGTCTTGACGTAAATGCGTCTTAGGAATTCTTATTAACTTGTCTAAATAATGAGGCTTTAGCTCCCTTCACAAACTAGCTCTCCCTTACATAAATAAATAAATTCGCTTCATTATTATTTGTACCCATTGTAATCGGATATATTTTTGGTTTCGAAATATACTGTTTTATCTTGGGGTGTATTTACTTTTGTGTCGGTATTTTGTGTGAGCCTTACTTCAGCATCATTGTGCATCCTTCCCATGTGCATCCTTCCCACCCGGGTAAAGCGTTCGTGGGTTCCAGGCGATATGGAACTGGTGCAAGTACCATGCTTGTGTTTTCGGCCATTTAGAAATTTTGGAAAGAAGCAGTAAGAAGTATTTAAGAGGTAAAATTTTTTGTTAGTATGTTGGAGGTAGTCGCTGTCACTATTGATTCTATTATGAAAATTCTTTTACTGATCGAAAGCCACCCTATCACCGACACAAGTGATGCACAAATTCTCTGAAATTGGCCACGACAGCTAAACTTATAGCATAGGTTATCCGTTTGAATGGACTAAAACAGTAACACTATTTTTTTTTAAGTTTAAGTTCACACTAAGGCATACGTAAAATGAGGTAACTTCATAATCTGTACAATCTTGTTTACTTTCTTAGTTATTTTTCAAAGCTTTGCACTAAATTCTCACCAACATAAGGATAAATAGCGGGTTAAGATAACCGACCGCCTCACATAAATTATAGACATTGTGCTCATGAACCGTCATCCATCCTTGTAACAATCGTAACGAAGCCGCTGTGAATTAATAATGATATTAATCATCCTTATCAAACATAATTTTATGTATTTGCTTGAAACAATTGACTGCGTAAAATTATAAAACAAGTGCCCATCTCTAGTCATACTCTAGAACTTTTACTATAACCCTCAAACGTGCCACTAAGGGTACAACACTCCCACAATGCAATTTAACGTGATCGCGTATACATTTATTATTAAGCCTTGCCATATCTACTGCAAGATTAAACGGCGACTTGTGCGAAGATTAAATCCAGGATTTTATTCCCATATTGCCGTACATTTCCACCCCACAGTTGAGGCAGAAAACTCGAGTATTCATTGCGGGTAGCCAAGCTATGTCGGCGAGGGTTGACGAAGCAGCGTTTGCGGGTTAACCTCAGACGTCAGGTAGAGATACTTGGCAGATATTAAATTCGCATTAATATAAAATTCAAACATGAATTTTGAATTTCTTGTTTAGTTTTGTTGCGAAATATTTACATATTTCAAAATTAAAATTGTAGCAGTATGTAAAATGTTTCATTTTCTGTGTCCAAACTATAGCTAAATATAATGTTAATAATTAAAAAATCACAAGTGTAGCTTAACCTATTTTCTATTTATTTTTATAATGAACTCTCATTCGTAGTTGGCACGCTTACGCAATAGAAAAACTCCATTGTATTTTCCTTAGCTTCCATATTTCAACTTTCCGAGTAACTAGCCACGCGTTGCCAAATAAAAAAGGCAATGTTTCGACAACCCTGCGAACTGTAAACCAAGATTTATATGGAGGTCGTAGTTATTTATACTCACCAGCCTTATTTTTATTCCCCGTGTGATATTTTTAATGAGCCAACTGAATAGCACTGCTGCACCTTTTATTAACTTTTAAAAGCATTAGTCGTGCCCAAATAGTGGGAATTCACTGAAAGTTATGTCTCGTGACCGTCTGTTTATAGTTTTCGTATAATAAAACTTATTTTACTTAGGATTCCACGGCTGCAATAATAGCTGCATTTTGTCCGTTGTGTTAAACTTCGGTGTGTAAATAGAAACCGTGGAATCTTCAACTGGTTTCCCTGATGTGGTTTGATTTATTAATAGAAGCTTTATTCAACTTTTCATGTATTTGTTCAACTTAAATGATTCATTACAACCTAGTTTGTGGCTGTGAGGGCTTGAAGGAATAATTCGTTCACTTAGCATAATCAAAATACATAGGTAAATCTTATGTTCCTGCCTAAGAAGAAAGGAAAACTAGACGTCCACAGTTTTTGTATTTTTTAATAACCCCAAACTGCGACAATGCCAGCCTCATCTTGTTCAAATAAACAAGATTGACGTGTAAAAATGATTTTTAACCAACTTACAATTTAAATAAATCATTACAACGTATTATTTGTCATATTTTTTTTTTGCCAATAACGCGTTTCATGTCCAGACCAACACGTGTAAGTGGCGAAAATTTATTTTAATAAAAAAATAACCCAACTAACCTTTTCAACCTCTTCAGCATTATGAATATAAAAACAATTTAGAACTAACATCAAAACGTTTTTCTATCCCATTATACATGATTTCCTTCCACAAACGAAGCAAGAATGTTATTTTTATGAACCGAATATAATTAACCCAAACATTATGTAGAGCTATTCGACCCTATTTGTTTTAAAACATAATTTGGGCCGATGAGTTCGTAAATGAGCTTTATATGGACCAGTATGCAAATTTAGCAATTAGGTTAATAAAGATCCCGGCAACCTGCTGGTATAAAGATGGGTTGACTAATTTAAGCGCGCACTCGCATTTACGGGTTAAGATTTTTGTTTGCACGCGATCTTTAAAGTGTTAAATAAATGAATGGAGTGAATAAAGAAGAGAAGTGTGATTATGATTGCATGGATGTGTTTTGTTTTTATTTTACTTTATACATATTACTGCATCGCTGTTTTCAGGACTTTGAATCCGCTTGCTAAGTAATTATTTTACAGAAATTATAAAACGCTTGTAAAATACCTGAAAAATCCAGAGAACTTTTAAGACCTAAAATAAAAATATTGCCCCTAGCCTTTTTCCAACTATATTAGGGTCGGCTTCCAGTCTAACTGGCAGTAGATAAATACCAGTATTTTACTTTGAGCGACTGCCTATTTGACCTCCAGCAACTGTGTGGACACACGCTTTTGACTAATCGTGACTGACTTTCAAATGACAACTACGACCAACATCTTAACGTAATTTCCGAAATATTCAATTAGATCAAAATGTCTTAAAATCCCAAGCCACAGTTAAAATGTTGTTTGTAATGGTTTTCCTATCGTATCCATTTAATTATTTACACAACAAGTAAAACATCAGAAAACATAGAAGCCACAAACTCTTCCAACAACTAAACAAATAGTGTACTAGACTTAACGAATTTCCTAAAACTGATTAAACGTTTTTGTTTGTACTTCTCGATCGAAGCAAAGAGAAGCGAACCGTTTAAAAGTCGATGCAACAGCGAACTTCCTCGGCGCATCTCTATCTTTCACTCAAGTTTAACGATCTAAATATTTGATGGAACCAGCGAGATCAAATGAAATAGCAACGGTACATCAAGGGTTGGTATCTTCTTAGGCATGGGTACTTATAACAAGGGTACTTGAATCAGAATATATTATGCGATCAATAGATAGGGATTAATCCAATATGTATTTGGATAACATCTTGAACAACTCAAATAACTTGACGAGCCGATTCTTGTTGAGTTACAATAGTTCGCTATTAGGGTTAGCCGTGTCTAGTTTCAAGATGAACGTGATTTTCAAGTAAGGTTGAGGAGCAATATGAGAATTTCTAAGGTTTCGACGATAATATACCTCGAGGTAGAACGTGCAGCCCTGATTTTCTTGGAATTTAGTGAAACTTACATGTTTTAGTAGAACATCCACGATACTTCTTGGTAAATAGACTGTAGCTAGGTAGGTACTGAAGCCCTTGGAAAGTTAATTTGTAAAGTTTATACGGACGTCATGTCTAATGTTAACTTCAGTTGTTATTGATTTACTGACGGATGGATGGTTTCATGACCCATAATGATTAATTATGTACAACTGTTTTATTGAGCATGTACTAAAAACATTTTTTTTAACCAAGTCCCCATTCTGTGTTTTGGCTATTTCTGTCCACTCCAGGTTACCTGGAAGCACTCTTGGAAGCAATTACATTATCTTTTTTTGGATTCCGAACCACGGTATGGAAAAACGGAACCCTTATAGGATCACTCGGTTTGCTGTCTGTCTGTCTGTCACAGCCGATTTTCTCCGAATTTACTGGATCGATTCTGTTGGAATTTCGTACCCATATAAACTTTTGTGACCCAAACACGGAAGCGATACGTAAATAAGTGCTTTCAAAATAAAACTAAAGGAATTCCTATTGAATAAGTGTCTATATGCTGTAGAAGAACTGTAATTTTATTGAATTATTTAATTGTTTTTGTTTTAAATTTTAAGGAGTTGACCATATTGTTTTATGTACTTGTCGAAATGCTATTAAAAAAAAAGGTAAAATTATTTTGTAATTGTTGATTTAATTTATAAAATTCAATTGTTATTATTATATTGTAAATACTGTATTGTGTATTTTTATGTGTAAATTCAGATACAAAATTACTTGTTTATGAATAAAATGACTATGACTATGACTATGACTAATAAATAATTCAATTTTGAGTACGGGGGTCACTTTTGGACGACAAACTAGAAAATTAAAAAAAAGATTTTCAAAATGTTCTTACCGTGTGACATATCAAATTATAGGGCTTATTGTAAGAGTTTCAATATATATATTTTAAATAAACAGTTTGAAGTTATTCCAGAAATTAGACGAAAAATTACCCATATCTGCCACTGGACCTAAAATTTTGAACAAAATGTAGATGAGAGTTCGTTACCTTTGAATTATAGGTAAACCATTATAAATTCTATTTTGTTAAAATAACATGTTAACAAAAATAAAATACGTTCGGAGCCCTTTGACCGCAAGTCCGACTCGCATTTGGCCAGTTTTTTGCTTAAGATTTCCCTTTCCCTATTAATATTGGTGTATAAAAAAATAAATACTATTTCTTTTTCTTTTTACAACAAAAATTGCAAATAAAAAAGCTGTCTTATTCTCCAAACAATATTTCTTAAAATTGAAACTAGCTAGCTCGCGGGCACAGCAAAAAAGAAGCGAATAAAGCGTCCCGCTATCCAATATTAATATCGCTCTTTCAAAAAGTTTGAACTGTACTCGTAAGCAAGCCCGTTATCAATATTCATAAGCACAAGACGGTATCTGAGGGTTGCAATAAACAAAGCGAAGTGAACTCAGGCAAAGTAACCGATCCGAAGAGCTCTTACTTACTGCTAGTTCATAAATTTCAGTTTGCAACTTGCACCGACTAACATTCGATCAATAAGTGTTTTGTATGGGTTCGATATTTGCAAGCTAATACGCCACATCAAAACTTCCATGCTTGCCTTCGCAGCCAATATTACCTTCTTACGTAACAGCTGGTCTGAACACACCATAAACAACCACCCTTGATATCGCATTTGCGCATTTATTCCTAGAGAGACAAGTGAACAATTCCTTTACGATATTCATTTGACTTATTTGAAGTTTGTTGAACTAATTTTAGTTGCACGGTACCAATATGATCTCGTGTTAAGTTACAAAGGGCTAAATCAGATCATGTTTTATCGTGGCAAGGAAATTATGTTATTATTTCAAGGGTTTCAATAGTACCGGTATTATTATTTAATATCATAGTTTAGCGGGTGAAGGTCGTCGCCATTGTTATTTGGTAGCGTATTTAATCGGAATTGACAATGACCGCTATTTGAGCAAACAAAATGCTTTCATCAAATTATTATTATTGAGTTCTTGATTCGTATTTTGACACAGTGCAGTGACTAAGGACGCCATTATTTTACTAATAAGATATTCGTGCCCGTTTGATGTGCGCTGAACACAAGTTACAAAGCGAGTATCACGCGTATACTCGTTCGGCGCCATAGTCAAATATACTGACGGTCCTTGGACTATGGCGCCGATACAACCTTTCCATACAAAGTCACCATCATGCGAATATGCAATCTCGACAAAGGAGGCCTTCCGTTTTTAGGAAAAATCAACACGACGATCGCATACTCGCAAGATTATCGCTTTGTATTTAAGGACGGCGTATCACACTCACTGACATACATAATTTGTATGGAAAGTTTTGAGACGACCGTCGCTAGCCGCCAAGGCACCTCAGTGCTCTATGGAATTTCGTGACCTCTATCGGGTTTAGTGCTTATCATTTACGGGTTATATCTCGCCGCTGAAAGTGAAAATGAAAGGAATAAAACCTCACAATTTAATCACAAGGAATTTTATACGGCGAGCACGTTTTTTCATTTTTTTATTTTCATTTTTATAACGTTACGCGAGCGTGACTTAATCAAATAAAGTTAGGAGTTTATAAATCGGGAAGGTTGGTGCATTAAATAACTATATTTCGTGAAGGATTAAAAAAATATCATTCTCTATGATTGTGAACTATTTTTATATGCGGGTGGCCGTCAATTTGATTCATTATGTTTGTAGGTGGGCTAGTGAAGTTTGGACAAAATGACCCATAATTCCCTTGTTAAGGCTTCGGGGTAACCGTGGCTAACATATTAATCTAGAGCTATAAATATTGTACAAAAAAGAGTATTGTGTTGTACAAACAGGTTTGCAGGAGACTCGTAAATCTTGTATCGAGTTGGCTAATTGATAGTTAGCTATTTGTAGTAAGTTAACGTGATTATAATCGAATCAACTTGTTTGGTAAGGATAAAGAATAACGATTTTATTCGAATTTTGACCATAGCAATTTTATTGACTCTTTTATTTCGAAATCGAAATCGTTCGTAATAATTCAATGGGTAATCAGTTTGTAAAGTTTATTTGTAACAATGAGGGTGGCATAAGATATCTAGATTAAAACCCTTTTTAAATAAATATAGAAAAAAAATATTTGAGGACAGTATCACTCATTTTATTTATTACTATTCAGGGGGTGTAAATCAACTTAAACATCGTGAAGATTTTGCCCCATCTCAATATTCAAAACGATAAACACAGGAAACATCTTAAGGGAAATCAAACTGAACCGGAGCTCAGCATAATCTATTATAATCGACGTATTAAGCACAACATTTTAAATAAATATGAGCATTATTAATTCTAAAGTAGATTACACCACAGCGGCCGGAGTATCAAATGTATAATTAAAATTTATGAGGGATGAATCGTTAGGTAGAACATAGGCTGTGTTACTGTTACAAGTAATATTAACCCATAATAACTGAGGGGTTATCTAAATCCCTTTGTGTTTTGAATCCCGTTAGGCTGGATATTACGAACAAATGGTTTATTTTGCGTATTACAATGTTAATATCATATTAATTTATTAATTGAGTATGGAATTTTGTTGTTTTGTATGTTTAAGGAAAACATGGTTCGTTATTGTTGTTTTTGTTTACAACAGTATTAGGTACACGGCTCATTGTATGGTGATTTGAACAAACATTTTATTTTTTTCTAAAGTAGGTTCTTTTAAGTTGTTTTTTTTCATTATTTGTGATTATGATGAGTGACATCGGTCAACGATGAGCAAAATAAGGACATAGATATGTATGTGTTAATATGAGCATTGTATACATAATTTACTTATCTAGTTCAAAGGTGCCTAGGTATATAATTCACTACCGAACACGGATAAACATTTTGATGCGACACCGGTACTGGTGTACATCCAACCCATTGCTCAAAACCTTTTTTGAATACATACTTTCATCGTACGTACGCTAACTGTGGAATTCCCTGGCGGACTATGATTTCTGATAACTACAACTTGGGAACATTTAAGTCAAGAGTGATGTGATATCAAATTATATTATTTTATTTATTAAAAAACATGTACATTTCGTATTTTAAATACTAGTCTAACTATATGTATACACTGAGAATAAAAATTCCTAACTAAAATATGGCGTCAAAAAATTCGTCCGCATCGTTGTCGACCGGCAGTGAGCCCAAAAGACTGACGGCATTGCCACGAGTGAATAGGTTTCTTCTAGGTATGTGTTCTCATTTGTCATCACATCATGGCTTACCATCAGGTGGGATGGTGGTCCAACGCAAGCCTATGAATAATTAGACAACGAGTGCAAGTTGGACTTGCACACGAAGGGTTCCGTATCATAAGCCGAAAAAAACATGTTTATTGTATTGCGCTTGTGTTGCTTGTGCTGAATGATTTGTTGTTATAAAGGCAAAAGAAACACATCATCTGTGATAATTTCAACTGTCTAGCTATCACGGTTCATGAGATACAGCCCGGTGACAGACGGACAGTGGAGTAAAAACGGGACTCCATTACTAAGAGTCCCGTTTTTACCCCTTGGGTACGGAACCCTTAAAACAATGTACGGCCATTTGATATTTTCAGAGCTACGCAGTACGCAGCGTCCTGTTATTAGCAGTCAAGTGGAGTTTGCTGCCCATCCCCCTTAAGTAATCCCCGAGCTCCCCTTTAACGACACCATAGAGTTAAGTTTCCCAAAGGGGTCGAGTTATGCCGATATTTTCGTCTTCAAAGATATCCCTTTAGGCAGAAGTTCTTAGGGTTAAGGGGGCGAACTTTGAAAGTATTTCACAATATTCCACCTTCGTAGTATTTTAAATGTAGGTCATTTATGAAGATTAAGACATGCATCATGTTGTATTTATATGAAGTCGTTGTTTGACAATACTCAAAAAAACTTTTTTGGCATACCTGGCTTTCTAATTTCCTTTCTCTTCTTTATGTAGAGGGCGAGGAATTCTGGCTAATATTCTGACTCCCCAGCGTGGAACGGATATATTTTTTAAATTGGAGTCAAGTTGTGGACTTATGCTGAATGATTTTAAAATATGAGAATGAAGTATGTTAGACCGAGCGCAGCGAGCTCCAAACCGGGAAGTTCATCATCATCATCATATCAGCCGAAAGACGTCCACTGCTGGACATAGGCCTCCCCCAAGTATCGCCACAACAACCGGTCCTGTGCGTCTCGCATCCATCGGCTACCCGCGACGACGACGGGAAGATATCTTTCTCATTATTTGATTTGTAAAATAAATCAAGCTCAACGCTTTTCAACGCTTGGTTAACAATTGGACAAGATACAATATTTTGGAAACAAGAAAAGCAGATCTTTGTCTTGCAGTGCGACAATCCACGCTAAAAATACACAAATAATTATAATAGTAACAAATAAATCAATTTATATAAAATCTATTGAAATCACTAAACATGTCGAACACAAAGCCACTAACCACTGTACCAATCCCAACAAAGTTGCAACTAAAACCTAGTTCACACTAAATTAACAAATCAACAACAAACTAACTCGTTTGCAGTAAAACTTGTCAGCGAACAAGTTTCTACTTAGAAATGCGTTAACGTTTACAACATGTCTATTCACGGCTTTACGCCTGCATCGAGTCACCTTGGTATTAAAAAAAGAGACAGCAATTACATGTGCCAGGCAGGTTGGCTAAATTTGGCCCTTTGAGAATTTCTATGTTGGCTTAGGTTATAGTGTAAGCGATTAGCGGACTTTGGTTGCAAAAGTTGAAAAGTTTTGTTTCTGGTATTCCTATCAGTTATCTAAATCTGAACATCGTGCTTCGCCCAATTTTGATTGGGCAATTGATTGTTCTGACGAAATTGTTTTTATTTCATTAAAATAATAGAATTATCAGATTTGCTGAAGTGAAATAAGAAATAGAAATACGAAATTTTGTTTTTCTTCATGCCATTTGACAACTCATTTTTTATCAAATTTTCTCACAGACATTCATGCCAGTTTGATAAAACTGTTTGAACCAGCCAGTTTGATCAAATTACTTGAAGGTGTATGGCCCGCATTAAACATCAGATAAGATATCTTACTTAATAATCCTGCAGAACGCTATAAGTCACTCATTTTTTTTGTAAAATGATCGTAACCAACCATCCTTCTTCCGCTAATCGCTGACTGCATGACCACTGCTTTAATATAGCTCCTTTATGACCGCGTAATTACAGTTATGAGACGCTAATACCAATCAATGTGTTACTAATGAGAAAGATTAATTGGCGCGCAACCAATCAAAATGATTAATTACCTTACGTAAGAACAGATTGTTTTCACTGCAGTACTAGTAGATGAAAATATGAAAAACAAAATTTTCCAGCTCTCGAGGATTTTTTGGCACACCATGTACATATTTTACGATTTTTTTTTCTCCGGTTGGTATCAAGTCTGCAAACCATAAAAGTTCCAATGTAGGTAACCTGAAAACTGTGTAACATATGATCAACAATATTGGCTCGTTTCCAAAACAGTGTAATTAGTATCGAAATTGCGTAATGACAAGGGGGTATGAGACGACGAACATAAGCACTGACTGTTATACTTCTTAACAAAAATAAAACATAAAACTAGTCAACTTAATAATTTCAAATGAAGAACCCCTTGTGACTTGTTAAACAAAAAGTCAAAGAGTCCGGGGCATCTCTTCTTTTAATATTTATTCAGGTTTCAATTTCCTGCGATATTCCGTTTGTTTCAGTGTATTTTTTTCGCCTGAACTCATTGGAGTACAGAGGTCCTGCAGATAGGAGGTCTCATATCGAACAATTCACACGTAAGGTAAGACAAATAGTCCCAAACCGCGGTTCTATTGAAATAACATTCGTCCAGTCCACTTATATCAGATTTCTTATTGTTCTTCATTTCATTCCATTAACGTTTGTGTAAGGGACACTTGCGTTAAATGTTTTCTTTGTGATTTTAGCGTCGCTTGATGATTTCTTAGGAAGCCATATTGTTTTGATTGTTATGTCTTTAGCGGGATAATATAGTATTTCTCGTAGCCTTGCGGAATGTATGAAATATATTTTATCGGGCATAAAATATTTTACCACAGATTCGGGTCGGTGAAGAGTGATTGAGAGAGTTAGTTTTATAAAAACGTTGATTGTGTTTAGTTAAAATGTTATTTAGTCGGTTTATGGTAGTAACTAAACTCCAGATTAATAAGAAAGAGACAATACAACACCAACACAGACAAAACTTTCTCTAATTTTACTAATAGAGACCCATTTTTTATCAGCTAATTTATTAAATATAATTGGGCGTGCGTCAGATTCTCGCAAACACAATAATTTATAATACAGGCGATATTAATTCAATATAGATTGTAATATATCATCCCAGAAGAATATAAACAATACAACACATTGCGATGCGAAAAACCGAATAATTTCACGACTATTGTAGAGCAGCAATAACATTGTTTTACATGTTAATTCATTAAGCAATGGACTTCATTAATATCATGTTTGATATACAAATTACAACATCGAAATGGTTATCGATACGAGCGGAATTACGCGAAAAGTTTTCGCATGTCCATTTTAATCTATGCGCATATCCGTTTGATATGGGATTTTTAGTACAGCGCGGGTAGACCAAGAGCTGACAAAAAAATGTTTTTGCAGTCTTTAAAAGGGATTTTAGGTTCTTCCTTATTGGGTTTTAATATTGTGTAGATGCGTTATATTCACAATCTCGAATTATATTTTCAATTTGAAATCGACATTTATTGTGTAAAACCAAATCTTATGGTTTAGAGATCAAGGGCTATGATGTAGGCTTCATGTGTGATAGCTATAAATATACCATAAAAGGATACATGAAGTAAAAAACACTTTATTTATGTGCCTAAGTAAGTAGACACTATGCAAATAATAATCATCTATTTTGTTTCAGTAATATAGCAACTGCCACTACCTAAAGGTTGACTGGCATAAAACGCCTAAGGCATTAAATAAATATACTATTTAATGGACGCAAAAACAACCACACTAGAGTTCATACCACAAGGGAATCAAATGCGAAAGGCCCGGAAGCTCTTAAAGCATTTTTCTTTTTCTTTATACCTACTTCTTTTTATGAGAGAAAATGAAAACATAATTAAAAAAGGACAAACTAGTAATAGACTCCTGGACTAACATAGCAGCAGTTTTTAAATATGCAACATTAAATTTCGCATAAAAGTTCCTGCAGAGGGGTTTTGATGCTTTCGGGTACACTTTTCAAACATTTTGACATGAATTCTGATGGCCTTTGAAATAGTCCGAGCGAACCGTATCGCAGTACCGAATGTATGTGAAAGTTGTTCATTTCGTACAAATGAAAAGGCACTTATATTTTGTTTGAAATGAATAAAAGGTTCGTGAATTGAACAGGGGTAAGTTTTGAGAGTGGGAGCCAGAAACTGGGCGTCGCGGTCGTCACTGAGGGAGGCCTAGAAAATGCTGGTGTGATGACTGATGACGGACGTATGCAGGAAATTGGCCTAGACACCGAACTTTCGCTCAGCACTGGGACAAAGTATCTAGAGAAAAAATATGTGACGGGCGTTTTAGTGAATTTTTCATTAAACGCATGTGTCGTTCATCGAGTTCCTGGAACACTCGTTTTGTTTTGCGAAAAAAGAAAGATCTACTTGTAAAATCTTAGTCGCGGTTGAGCACTGCTGCTACTAACTATAGTTGGACAGGTACCAGGGTGTCGGTCAAGTACCAGGGCACGTTTTCTTGACTTAGCTTCAACCAATATGACCGGTCACAGTTTGGCTTACTAGTCGTTTTGTAATTACGTCGGTCGCTCTTTTTTTTTCTTAGTAGCTGGAGTGTATGTACTACGATATGCGTTATTGACAAGGAATCAAAACCGCAATCATAAATATCATAATTATCTTAAAATGTCGGGTTAGAATGACCCATCCCCACGTCCGTGTACTATTGTTTCACCATTATGACGCCGTGTAAAGACATACACACTACCTTTTACCAAAAAACCTTTTTTAGAGTCAAAATCAAGTTAGTACAAAACACACAGGATCCATCAGCTCCGCTGTGTCATGAGTGCACGCTGTCACAGACTCAGTGTGAGGTGTTTATGTGTGTCTCGCACGGGACAGCGTATCGGTTACTCACGAGCGATGCTTGTTTGTTAGTGTGCGGTTATGTTGTGAGGCGGTAGCGTATTGCAGTGCTTCTCGTTTTCTGAGCAACTTCAGTGTTAAAAACATTGAAGATCAATTTGATGAATAAATAATGATTGTTTTTACCTTGATTAATTTGAAACATTCCATTGACGACTTTTCTAGTTGGTAGAAACTAAGACTCCACTTGTTTTAATCAAAAGCTCTAGACAAAGTGTCATTCTACATATTAGCGTCTGGTGATTGTCGAAATGCAAAAGGAATTGATCACGTGTCATTTCGACAGCGTTTGTCAATCCCATACATTTTTGACAATCGCTTTTGCAACGCTACCGCTGACAGAATGTTACTTGCCTAGAGCCGATGAAGTGTATTTGTCACCGGAAAATTGCAAATGCCGTAAGATTGTAAACCATCGCGTGAAATTGGTAACTATTTTTCTTAATAAGACATGGATATGTCACCGAAAAATTGCAGACCCCGTAAGATTGTATAACGCTTGATACTTTATTTTCTCGATTAATTATGAAAAAATTGTTTTGTATACAATAAATCCCATCAAAATTCAATAGTTTCCAATATCGGATATATTGGAAACTATTGAATTTCGGCGGGATATACCCATTGAAAAAAATCAATTATTTCATAACATATCGAGAAATTATAATCTAAAAATGATTGATTTACAATCTTACGAAGTGTGCAATTTTTCGGTGACATAGGTATGGCTATCGAAATTGATAAAAAAATATAGAATCTGATGATCCTTTGAATGAAAATAAAACAATTTAATATGGAGTTTAATGGTCGCTAGTAAGAACTGAATATGTAAATTAAAACTCAAAGGTAAATCGCTACCGCTTATCAACTACCCTACTATACTCCCTACCTTAATAATACCATTTCGGAAATGAGCTTTCGTTATCGATATGCACTACAGTGCTTTAGTCAGTCTTACGAGGCGTTTAATGAAATCAGTCATTAACTAAAGTGCCAGTAAAACGTTCTGTTTGACTAAGAATGGACGGTTTTCGTCTAAGTAAATAGGGTTGTCAAGGAACTAAGTGCCCCATGATTAAAAAAAGAACTGCGGAAATCAGCAGGAGGTAAAAGGGCTTCGTTGTTTTACAAATGGTGGAAGGAGCTGATGGAAGTGATATCAGGGTCCTGGAGGAGGTAGCAAAGAATAGTTTGAATGAGAAGAAAGCCACATTCTCACAAGAAAGTTTTCTATAGTGTTTTCAGGGTTGCTCGCTATCAATCAATAATATCAATCAATTTAGCCTATCGTAATACATTTTTGGACTTGATTGATATCTTTTAATCAGTGTCAGATAGTTTTCATATTATATTTTAACTGACGAAACAAAACGGATAAGTAAGGTTCTCAAATAAATCCGTATATTTTTTATAGACGTTTATAAATATTTATTTCAAATTACATCGTAACAAAAACGCATATCTCTGTAACACTCTTTTGCTGTCTTAACACGATCAAAAATAATAAGGTATTGCTTCACCAAAACGCAGATCAGTTTCAGTCATAACAAGCGAAGTCAAAAATCTTATTTGGAAAGCAGATCAACATAAATTTGCGAACATTAATACAGGCACAACGTTTATGCCAATAATTATAACGATGTTTAAAAATAATTTAACAATCAGTGAAGCTTATTATTACCGAGAAACAGGGCCTGGTTTTATCACACAATGCTGTTAGCTGTCATGATTAAAAATAACCGTACATAAATCACAACTGTGAGTCACATGCGTGGTAGCTTGCTGAGTGTGTTACTTTTTAAATATAAGCAATCTTTAAAGAAATATAGAGGCGTTGAAGAAAATTTACAGATAATATTATGAAAAGTTGTCGCGAGGTAATGCCAATTTACTATAGTTAGGAAATATATTATGTACTAGTACTTATTTTATAAGTTTATCCCTATATATATGGTATTATTGATTTAGGGACTTTCTGCCTGGATAATAAAAAAAAGTTTAGTTTTTTTTTGCTTCTTTGTCCGTGACAGGTGTAAAAGGCAACATCCAATAATAAATCGCAATCTGGGTGAGCTGACTACAACTCACCCATCATCACCATCATTTTAGGATGAAAGACGTCTACTGCTGGACATAGGCTTCCCCCAAGTGTCACCACATCTACCGGTCCTGGGCATCTCGTATCCAAGAGGCCTTCTAATCCTGCGTCTTTCAACATTCCAGTCAGACTAGTTGAATTTAAAGTTAAACAAAAGTCAGTCATACCAATCACTTAAATAATGCATGAACGTTTAAAACCTTGAATTTATCATCAAGATTCCTTAAGGTAGACTGTAACAACCCTAATTTCATAGGATGAAATTTTGAGTGACAAAATCCTAGCCATCTAGCTGACTCATAAACTTAGTCCGGTGAGCTCATGGTAGATTAAGATATTAGTTTGAAACGAATGACCTCATTATTTTACCATAAGATAATAGCGTTGTCACTATCATTATAAGCATTCTTGTCAAAGATAAGTAAACCGGAAAGTAAATATAGTAAAATTCAAAGCCAACTTGAAAAAAATTTAACAAACCATCAAAACAGCATAAAAAGAAGAAAATAAATCTACTCTGAAATATTGCTTTCAAGTGCTTCACTGGCAAAATGTTTATATACGATGATGAAATGGTAAAACTCCCTGGTTAAAATATTAAAATAATATTGATTATTTAAATAATATTGATAATAAATAATATAAAAAATATTTAAAATATTTCAGTAGAACAGATGGGACTATTTTTAAAGATTTGGGTAAGCTCGCTCCATCGTCGAATTTTTCTCTGTCATATAATGACCTAGACTAGAGTCAAGAGTAAACCCATAAAAAGAATATAAAATAAAAAAAAAGATTTGGAAGAAACCATGATATATTTAGAAAATCATTGCTAACAGGTAGGGATAACAAACAACTGTTATTTACAGTAATTCTTTTTTGCCATAAATTAATAATTATAGAAAAAATAACAAATAATGAGTAGATATTAATTTATTATCCACTTTCCGTGTAAAGTTGATGGTACTTGACTCGGACAGCTCAATGCTCTTGATATATCGACGAGATTATCAGTTGACTGCCGACAGGCGGCTCACACACGTGCGATTATCTGGCATCAGATGAGCTGGACATAAAAAGATAGAGCTTTTTTTGTAAAGTGAACTAAAATTTCGAGAAATATTTAAAACGGCAATAACAATTATGTTGATCCATGAATGTGAACAAAATTTGCGCAATAATCATCATCATTACAATCAAGAGATGACCACAGTTAGACATAGGGATCCAAAGCGTCGCAATTCGGAAACTAAGAAAGACTTTCTTAGCAGATTCTATTACAGAGTACATTACAAAAGTATATTTTAAAAAGGTGAGAAGGAACACAGAACGAATAGCATCATCCCTTTTTTACAACGGAATAATTATGGCAGAGCACACAAAGTTATTCTGGCAGAGTTTGGATAGGTTGATTGTTAGCCTTGTTGCATTCAGTCAATAAAAAACATTTAAATAGAGAGAAACGTGCAAGACAAATCAAGGCAAAACTGCTAAATTTTGCAATAAGTACCAAAAACAGACCCACAAACACCAACGAAACCCTACAACACACTTAACGACTTTCAGTCGCACTTACAAATGCCAGCTATCAGAGCCCATTACAAATCTAATCTAACATGTCGCCGCTTTACAACCAACCTTAATCGCATCTACGAATGTTTATTCAGATGGAGGCCATCTAAAGAGCTCCACAATTTAATGGAAATTAAGAGGACGACGCATCCGTCGGGGATGCTACAATAACAGTGCTCCACCGAAAATACAACCACTAAGTGACAGGAATAAAAACAGTAGTGGCAATGGCGTATTGGGATAAAAATATTAACTGGCATTTCGGGAAGGATGGTTATAATTTATTGGTATTGTAAGTGTTATTGTTTCTGCCAGGGCTGCGGAATTTGTTCGAAAGAGTCACCGCGGCCCTGGAACGCAAAGGGCTTTAGAAGGAACACGGATGGGATTTAGTCAGTAAGAGTCTGACACGCCCTTCCGCTCCAACTCCTCTCCGCTCCCATCCTTAAAAAAAAAAAAAAAAAAACAAAAAGAAAGTGTTATTGTTTCAACGATTTTCTGAATAATTCTTTTTGATGGTCGTTCCACTTTTGGAAAAGAATTTAAAGTTGAAGAAGGGTATAACAACGTGAAGAAATGTGGAAGAGATAGAAGTGCCGAGTTAGAATCAGTTTTTGAAATAAGACCACAAATCATGTAGAGTATGTACAGGTAAAACGAAACAAAATTCAGCTTAACCAGAAAGATCTAAATAGCAAATATTGTTATAAACAAAAATGCAATATTATGTCAACAATCTCTTTCATAAAAGCAATTTGCAATTAAAAACACCTTTTTATTCAGCTAGTTAATTTTAACGGCCGCTGAACAAACTGCATAAAAATAAAAATAAATCCAATGAAAAAATCTCTGCATTTCTGTAAGGGTGGCGCGATAAAAAATTCGCTGACCAACGAAAGAAGCAAGGGCCGTCCATTTGCAACTGAACGACATCTTTTCATTAAAATAAAAATTGCTAATGACTCCATCTCCATTTTTTAGCATAAAAACGTCAGCGCTTTGTACCATTTCGCCTTGGTTATAAAAAAAAGTATAATTACAAGATACATCTGCATATCTTTTGACGCCTCCGCGCTATTACTCGACACATGGACGGAGATGTTAAATGTTCTGCTTCCATATTTTTTGCTCTTGAAGTGCAGATGACTTTATTAGTGAGGATGGTAAGACAAGGATATACTCTTTTTTTCTTTGTTTGATATGCGAGATTTATCCAGCTTGTTATGTTGGTACTACTGAAAGAAATTAATTTATTTTGTACATTTTGTCGTCTGTTAAACTACTTCGAGCACTTTTGAATTCTATACAGATAATTCAAAAAGTTAACTTATCTTGAAAACGGAAATATTCGTAGGTCTTAATTTAAAAAAAAAACAATAAAAATACTAAGAAGAGTGCTAAACTTTGTGTGTGCCTAGAACAGAAACGTTTTATTGAGTCTTTTCATAAACATTGCTTAAATCTAGGCTATTAGAGAAGAAGATACCGAAGAAATCACTGAAGCTAACTCAGATAATGAGAACACAAAACGTCCTTATTATTTACAAGAAATGAAACATCATAGGTACAACATCAAGAAAACACAAGGTGATTTCGTTCCAAAAACAGTCTGTTTACCCCTCAATAAAATTAATAACGTCGAACAATCAACAGCGCAAAAACAAGAAATCAAAAGGAAGTTTACGCATCAATTTATACGAAATACAAGGAGGTATCTCGTTCGTTAATTTGTTTACACTTTGCATGTTCCCTGTGCCAATGTTTACATTTAACATCTACCTAAGTATCCTCGTAAAACGTAATAAACTTCGCCTCCCGATGATTATGGCCCTTTGAAAATAAACTTGGAAGTCGATTCACAAACACTGGCTTTTATTTTTGTTTACTTTACTTTCTTTCTTGAGTTATGGATATCATCATTATTCTCTCTCTCAAGTTCCGAGGAACTTGCCCTCGTCCCCTTTTATTGATACATTAGAAATTATTTTTTCATGATATTCTGTCATAAAATGACTTCGGAGTCTTGTTTTGCTTAAATTATGTAAATGGGGGTGTCTTCGTGTTCTGTGCAAATATTTCGCTTTTGATTGTAAGTTATATTTGAATGTCAACGGAGAGATATATAAAATATACATTTCAACATGAAATTAGTTGATTTATTGCTTTTTTTAATGATAGCTAAAAACAACACACTATCCTACTGTTGGGCAAACCCCAGTCTTGGTTCTTCTCACAGCTGTTTTATGTTGTGGCTTCGAGTCATCCAAAGAATCGCATTCAAGCACCATTTTTACTACCACTGTGATGTCCACCACTCGTATTTTTTTCTGATAAATAAATTACAATAAATTCGGTTAATCATGGTTTGATTTTTGTTGAAAGCACCTTAAATCGAAATACCATAACCATGTAAAAAAACAAGTAAACAATCAAACCCATATTGAAGTTCAACCACTAATACTCTAAAGTTAAACGTCTTTAAAGAACATTGTAATATGGTCCTCGTAAATCAAACTATTAAACGGACAACGGGAAATTCTTCAAGCCAGGTAAGCACTACGGCATACTTCACCCGGTACATTTTACATTGGAAACATGCAAAGCTATAAATATTCACTTGGCTCCTGTTTGTTTCCACCTCTTAGGCCTCGTAAAATTAATGCCTTTATATTAATATTTATTAATGTATGAATGTCTCGTACATTGTAGGGAAGCCGGTATGATAAAATGGTAAGTAAAGTTTATGGTGCAATAACAACGGTATTATGCTGTTGCCTATGAATTTCCATTGGATATGCTTACAGTCATTAGGGTGTCTCATTTCTATTAGTTAGGAAAGAGAGAGAGAGGGATATAACAGGAGCAGAGGTAACACTTAGTTATTAGGAGTTTATGATAGTTATTACATGCTGGTCGATTAATAGGAGTAATCGAAGTCCTAATTAATGTGAATCCTATATTTATTGAAGGTACTGAAAGATTATACGACAGAGGTGTTATCAAGTTCCATAGAAGTATCGTATTAAGTGTCGAGTTTAATATCTTAGCTCTCAAGGGCTAATTGGGTACTTAATCAAAGTCGCTAGTTATATCTTGTTCAGAGTCTTTAGTAAATAAATCAATAGAGTCTTTAGATTTTCTCTGAAAACTCCAGTTTGTTATTCTGTAGTCAAAGTACACAACTTAGTATCCGTGCTTACAACGCCTGCACAACCCCTGCTTACATACTCGTACATAGATGATTAAGCTTATCCAAAAAAAAACCAACAATCTACAGACAATAAAAATAAATAAAACCCCAAAAAAAAATCAACCAAAAAGCTTTTAACCTAGATCAGCATGTAAATATATTTCACCTCTAAATACAAACATCAACTTTACACCATTTGATTCAACAGATAAAATGTCAAAGTGTTTCACAAAATTCGGTTACCAGATACGGTATAAAACAATGTGACATTAATCGAAACAAATGAAAAGCTTCTATTTTAATTAAAGAGACAGGTAACCCAAACCTTACAGAAGATTAAAGAACAAGTAAGACAAACATGAAAGACTGAACCACGAAATTAGATTTTCACGAATCAAAAACGAATTTGTAATATGATAGATCATCGTTATTCGTGGAAGTTTCGAAATTACACCCCGATAACAGATTGAAACAAAACAAAGGAATCACACCTTTACTGTCAAAGAAATACGGTGGTGTAAAAACACAAGGTTCTGAACTGTCGTTTTCTGTCCATCCGGCCGGAAGATTGCTCTTTTGATATGATTAAAAGGGTGAAGACTGTTTTATGTGGCAATTAAAGAGTTCTGTTGCTACCCAGTTTCTATTTCTTCATCTATGACCTGGTAACGATTGGCTATAAACAACGTGACATCTTATTTGTTGGAATTGTGAAGGCCATTAATTTATATTCGTATACAGAAGACATTATTCATAGCATTATGGTTTTTATAATTGAGGAAATATGATGTTCCAAAATCAGATCTGTTATAGTCAAGTGTGAAAATACAGTTGATGCTTGTTAACAAATATTTTTTATTATTAAACATCAGGTATTGCAAATGGAAAACTGGTAAATGTACAAGAAATAATTGATTTATGAGCGCAACTAAAGCAAAGTTGCTCCAACTCCACCGTTTCATATGTAAACAAAATTAAATTATTATTCCGTACGTCAATTTAGGTTGTTTTTTACAATCAAGGGGACGGTTAAAAGCACAAACAAACCAAACTTTTCACTTACAGTCAACGTTTGTTTGTTGGTCCGACCCGTTCAGTTTGCGGGAAAAACGTAAAATTTCGTACATTTAAAATACATTGACGTATGCGTTGAGCTCCAAAGTTGGTTCCATGTTCTGTCTTTCGGTAAGAGTTTTTGTTTTGATAGAAAGTGCGACAGTTGAACCAAAACAATAAGATGTCTCAGTTAGATAGGTTTATATATCTGGTGATTTTATAGCACGATGCTGTTGGCAATAAAAGTCAAAGAAAGGATTAGATTACCATGGGAATGTTGGCGATGAAATTGGTAGTTTATAGACAATAGTTTTAACTTTACAATCGTGGTTTGGATTACACACCTAATTGTTGGAGCTGTTATAACTGATAAGTTTTAAAATACATATAGTTTAAGCGCCAAACAGGATATATACGAGCCTCTCTATCATTGTATTCGTTCGTGCTGATAATATCCATATTAAAGTTTCGTTCATTTGCAAAATACTATAAAAACTCGTTCATTGACCAGTAATCATTTCCTCTAGCCATTATGAATTGGATGGAAGCACTCCATCTTTTTAAGTACACATCAAAGGGTCATTTCTTTGTTAAAAAATAAAAGTAAAACATTAGGTAAAGCCTGAATCGTGCATCGTACCTACCCCCTGCTTTGTCTGCAGCATTATTTTGTTTTCGCGACAGCCGGAAACGGATATAGAGGGAGACAGAATAATAGCCGTCGGAAATGGTCAGACATGGTGGAATCTTACTTTTTTTCTCATACGCTGGACATTGCTAACTCAATGCAAGGGTGTTGCATTTAATGGAAATCATACCTTATGTTTTCGATACACAGTTTGAATTGGATTGACAGAAATAGTGTCTTGAAATTAAAAGAGACTGGTGTTTTTAGTGGAGCATATCGTAATGCATACACATTGGTCAGGGATGTGAGATAGGATCGTTAAATTGTATGGTTTTGTTCCTCGTTTTAATTGAATTTGTCATAAAGAGCAAAGGGGTAAATTATTCCGGTAGGTCCATATCCTTGTAGTCTAGGATTGTTTTATAAAGCTCGACGATAAGGTTCTTCTAGTACCATCACTTAATTTGAAACACGATGCGACTTGAATCAAGATTACAAAAAAGATTCTAAAAATATGTGGACAGCCATGCATCCAGGCCCCAAACTCCTTGAAGATGAAAGAAATCATAGTTCAAAATTATTTTTCTTCAACCATTATGATTCCAAGAAGAAATAATAATAAAAATAGCTTTCCTTTAAGAAACAAAACTATTTTCAACCAAGAAATGAAGAGGGATTCAATAGAAATGTAAATAAAGCTTGCCTTCAAAAAGTTTGGCTAGTTGGCAGGAGTGTCACATCTACAGGGGGATAAAATAATATTATTACAACGCCACGAAGTGAGAAAGTCCATTTGTCTGATTAGAAAACTGCTCTGTGATATTAAAAATAACATTCAGGAAGTGGTGGAAAAAAAATCTTTACTTTTTTTTAATGAATTCAAGGCGTGACTTTAGTGCGAGCTTAGGTTTTGGTATTTGACTTATATTATATTATTTGACTAAAAAAATCTAATTAGTCCGTCAGATAGACTTACAAAAAATATTGGACACGTATTTTTTCTTTTGTCACGTAAACAAAAAATGAAGACGATACAGTGCGTTGAAAACTCGTGTGACGTCACTTATCAGTACCTACACTTTTTACTGGAAAGTTGCAAGCCCCACTCTTCGTATTTTTTTTTGTTTTGATAAAATGGAAATACAATCATATTTTTTTAACTAAGGCACATTCGCACATTTTAACAAAATAACGTGAGTTACTCGCATATCTCTGTGAAAAAAGTTCGGTACTTAAATCTTTGAATGATAAACCTAACATAATGGCTAATACAGGAAGAATGGCAAATGGCGGCTGCTAAATTAATACATGCATAGCATACACACAGAATAAAAACAAAACCCATAGAAAAAAAAATACAACTGATTTTGAAAAAGGCTTTAGTATATATTTTTTTATGATTCTAAATTAAATTTGGGTAAGCTCGCTCCATCGTCGAATTTTTCTCTGTCATATAATGACCTAGACTAGAGTCAAGAGTAAACCCATAAAAAGAATATAAAATAAAAAAAAAGATTTGGAAGAAACCATGATATATTTAGAAAATCATTGCTAACAGGTAGGGATAACAAACAACTGTTATTTACAGTAATTCTTTTTTGCCATAAATTAATAATTATAGAAAAAATAACAAATAATGAGTAGATATTAATTTATTATCCACTTTCCGTGTAAAGTTGATGGTACTTGACTCGGACAGCTCAATGCTCTTGATATATCGACGAGATTATCAGTTGACTGCCGACAGGCGGCTCACACACGTGCGATTATCTGGCATCAGATGAGCTGGACATAAAAAGATAGAGCTTTTTTTGTAAAGTGAACTAAAATTTCGAGAAATATTTAAAACGGCAATAACAATTATGTTGATCCATGAATGTGAACAAAATTTGCGCAATAATCATCATCATTACAATCAAGAGATGACCACAGTTAGACATAGGGATCCAAAGCGTCGCAATTCGGAAACTAAGAAAGACTTTCTTAGCAGATTCTATTACAGAGTACATTACAAAAGTATATTTTAAAAAGGTGAGAAGGAACACAGAACGAATAGCATCATCCCTTTTTTACAACGGAATAATTATGGCAGAGCACACAAAGTTATTCTGGCAGAGTTTGGATAGGTTGATTGTTAGCCTTGTTGCATTCAGTCAATAAAAAACATTTAAATAGAGAGAAACGTGCAAGACAAATCAAGGCAAAACTGCTAAATTTTGCAATAAGTACCAAAAACAGACCCACAAACACCAACGAAACCCTACAACACACTTAACGACTTTCAGTCGCACTTACAAATGCCAGCTATCAGAGCCCTTTTTTAGCATAAAAACGTCAGCGCTTTGTACCATTTCGCCTTGGTTATAAAAAAAAGTATAATTACAAGATACATCTGCATATCTTTTGACGCCTCCGCGCTATTACTCGACACATGGACGGAGATGTTAAATGTTCTGCTTCCATATTTTTTGCTCTTGAAGTGCAGATGACTTTATTAGTGAGGATGGTAAGACAAGGATATACTCTTTTTTTCTTTGTTTGATATGCGAGATTTATCCAGCTTGTTATGTTGGTACTACTGAAAGAAATTAATTTATTTTGTACATTTTGTCGTCTGTTAAACTACTTCGAGCACTTTTGAATTCTATACAGATAATTCAAAAAGTTAACTTATCTTGAAAACGGAAATATTCGTAGGTCTTAATTTAAAAAAAAAACAATAAAAATACTAAGAAGAGTGCTAAACTTTGTGTGTGCCTAGAACAGAAACGTTTTATTGAGTCTTTTCATAAACATTGCTTAAATCTAGGCTATTAGAGAAGAAGATACCGAAGAAATCACTGAAGCTAACTCAGATAATGAGAACACAAAACGTCCTTATTATTTACAAGAAATGAAACATCATAGGTACAACATCAAGAAAACACAAGGTGATTTCGTTCCAAAAACAGTCTGTTTACCCCTCAATAAAATTAATAACGTCGAACAATCAACAGCGCAAAAACAAGAAATCAAAAGGAAGTTTACGCATCAATTTATACGAAATACAAGGAGGTATCTCGTTCGTTAATTTGTTTACACTTTGCATGTTCCCTGTGCCAATGTTTACATTTAACATCTACCTAAGTATCCTCGTAAAACGTAATAAACTTCGCCTCCCGATGATTATGGCCCTTTGAAAATAAACTTGGAAGTCGATTCACAAACACTGGCTTTTATTTTTGTTTACTTTACTTTCTTTCTTGAGTTATGGATATCATCATTATTCTCTCTCTCAAGTTCCGAGGAACTTGCCCTCGTCCCCTTTTATTGATACATTAGAAATTATTTTTTCATGATATTCTGTCATAAAATGACTTCGGAGTCTTGTTTTGCTTAAATTATGTAAATGGGGGTGTCTTCGTGTTCTGTGCAAATATTTCGCTTTTGATTGTAAGTTATATTTGAATGTCAACGGAGAGATATATAAAATATACATTTCAACATGAAATTAGTTGATTTATTGCTTTTTTTAATGATAGCTAAAAACAACACACTATCCTACTGTTGGGCAAACCCCAGTCTTGGTTCTTCTCACAGCTGTTTTATGTTGTGGCTTCGAGTCATCCAAAGAATCGCATTCAAGCACCATTTTTACTACCACTGTGATGTCCACCACTCGTATTTTTTTCTGATAAATAAATTACAATAAATTCGGTTAATCATGGTTTGATTTTTGTTGAAAGCACCTTAAATCGAAATACCATAACCATGTAAAAAAACAAGTAAACAATCAAACCCATATTGAAGTTCAACCACTAATACTCTAAAGTTAAACGTCTTTAAAGAACATTGTAATATGGTCCTCGTAAATCAAACTATTAAACGGACAACGGGAAATTCTTCAAGCCAGGTAAGCACTACGGCATACTTCACCCGGTACATTTTACATTGGAAACATGCAAAGCTATAAATATTCACTTGGCTCCTGTTTGTTTCCACCTCTTAGGCCTCGTAAAATTAATGCCTTTATATTAATATTTATTAATGTATGAATGTCTCGTACATTGTAGGGAAGCCGGTATGATAAAATGGTAAGTAAAGTTTATGGTGCAATAACAACGGTATTATGCTGTTGCCTATGAATTTCCATTGGATATGCTTACAGTCATTAGGGTGTCTCATTTCTATTAGTTAGGAAAGAGAGAGAGAGGGATATAACAGGAGCAGAGGTAACACTTAGTTATTAGGAGTTTATGATAGTTATTACATGCTGGTCGATTAATAGGAGTAATCGAAGTCCTAATTAATGTGAATCCTATATTTATTGAAGGTACTGAAAGATTATACGACAGAGGTGTTATCAAGTTCCATAGAAGTATCGTATTAAGTGTCGAGTTTAATATCTTAGCTCTCAAGGGCTAATTGGGTACTTAATCAAAGTCGCTAGTTATATCTTGTTCAGAGTCTTTAGTAAATAAATCAATAGAGTCTTTAGATTTTCTCTGAAAACTCCAGTTTGTTATTCTGTAGTCAAAGTACACAACTTAGTATCCGTGCTTACAACGCCTGCACAACCCCTGCTTACATACTCGTACATAGATGATTAAGCTTATCCAAAAAAAAACCAACAATCTACAGACAATAAAAATAAATAAAACCCCAAAAAAAAATCAACCAAAAAGCTTTTAACCTAGATCAGCATGTAAATATATTTCACCTCTAAATACAAACATCAACTTTACACCATTTGATTCAACAGATAAAATGTCAAAGTGTTTCACAAAATTCGGTTACCAGATACGGTATAAAACAATGTGACATTAATCGAAACAAATGAAAAGCTTCTATTTTAATTAAAGAGACAGGTAACCCAAACCTTACAGAAGATTAAAGAACAAGTAAGACAAACATGAAAGACTGAACCACGAAATTAGATTTTCACGAATCAAAAACGAATTTGTAATATGATAGATCATCGTTATTCGTGGAAGTTTCGAAATTACACCCCGATAACAGATTGAAACAAAACAAAGGAATCACACCTTTACTGTCAAAGAAATACGGTGGTGTAAAAACACAAGGTTCTGAACTGTCGTTTTCTGTCCATCCGGCCGGAAGATTGCTCTTTTGATATGATTAAAAGGGTGAAGACTGTTTTATGTGGCAATTAAAGAGTTCTGTTGCTACCCAGTTTCTATTTCTTCATCTATGACCTGGTAACGATTGGCTATAAACAACGTGACATCTTATTTGTTGGAATTGTGAAGGCCATTAATTTATATTCGTATACAGAAGACATTATTCATAGCATTATGGTTTTTATAATTGAGGAAATATGATGTTCCAAAATCAGATCTGTTATAGTCAAGTGTGAAAATACAGTTGATGCTTGTTAACAAATATTTTTTATTATTAAACATCAGGTATTGCAAATGGAAAACTGGTAAATGTACAAGAAATAATTGATTTATGAGCGCAACTAAAGCAAAGTTGCTCCAACTCCACCGTTTCATATGTAAACAAAATTAAATTATTATTCCGTACGTCAATTTAGGTTGTTTTTTACAATCAAGGGGACGGTTAAAAGCACAAACAAACCAAACTTTTCACTTACAGTCAACGTTTGTTTGTTGGTCCGACCCGTTCAGTTTGCGGGAAAAACGTAAAATTTCGTACATTTAAAATACATTGACGTATGCGTTGAGCTCCAAAGTTGGTTCCATGTTCTGTCTTTCGGTAAGAGTTTTTGTTTTGATAGAAAGTGCGACAGTTGAACCAAAACAATAAGATGTCTCAGTTAGATAGGTTTATATATCTGGTGATTTTATAGCACGATGCTGTTGGCAATAAAAGTCAAAGAAAGGATTAGATTACCATGGGAATGTTGGCGATGAAATTGGTAGTTTATAGACAATAGTTTTAACTTTACAATCGTGGTTTGGATTACACACCTAATTGTTGGAGCTGTTATAACTGATAAGTTTTAAAATACATATAGTTTAAGCGCCAAACAGGATATATACGAGCCTCTCTATCATTGTATTCGTTCGTGCTGATAATATCCATATTAAAGTTTCGTTCATTTGCAAAATACTATAAAAACTCGTTCATTGACCAGTAATCATTTCCTCTAGCCATTATGAATTGGATGGAAGCACTCCATCTTTTTAAGTACACATCAAAGGGTCATTTCTTTGTTAAAAAATAAAAGTAAAACATTAGGTAAAGCCTGAATCGTGCATCGTACCTACCCCCTGCTTTGTCTGCAGCATTATTTTGTTTTCGCGACAGCCGGAAACGGATATAGAGGGAGACAGAATAATAGCCGTCGGAAATGGTCAGACATGGTGGAATCTTACTTTTTTTCTCATACGCTGGACATTGCTAACTCAATGCAAGGGTGTTGCATTTAATGGAAATCATACCTTATGTTTTCGATACACAGTTTGAATTGGATTGACAGAAATAGTGTCTTGAAATTAAAAGAGACTGGTGTTTTTAGTGGAGCATATCGTAATGCATACACATTGGTCAGGGATGTGAGATAGGATCGTTAAATTGTATGGTTTTGTTCCTCGTTTTAATTGAATTTGTCATAAAGAGCAAAGGGGTAAATTATTCCGGTAGGTCCATATCCTTGTAGTCTAGGATTGTTTTATAAAGCTCGACGATAAGGTTCTTCTAGTACCATCACTTAATTTGAAACACGATGCGACTTGAATCAAGATTACAAAAAAGATTCTAAAAATATGTGGACAGCCATGCATCCAGGCCCCAAACTCCTTGAAGATGAAAGAAATCATAGTTCAAAATTATTTTTCTTCAACCATTATGATTCCAAGAAGAAATAATAATAAAAATAGCTTTCCTTTAAGAAACAAAACTATTTTCAACCAAGAAATGAAGAGGGATTCAATAGAAATGTAAATAAAGCTTGCCTTCAAAAAGTTTGGCTAGTTGGCAGGAGTGTCACATCTACAGGGGGATAAAATAATATTATTACAACGCCACGAAGTGAGAAAGTCCATTTGTCTGATTAGAAAACTGCTCTGTGATATTAAAAATAACATTCAGGAAGTGGTGGAAAAAAAATCTTTACTTTTTTTTAATGAATTCAAGGCGTGACTTTAGTGCGAGCTTAGGTTTTGGTATTTGACTTATATTATATTATTTGACTAAAAAAATCTAATTAGTCCGTCAGATAGACTTACAAAAAATATTGGACACGTATTTTTTCTTTTGTCACGTAAACAAAAAATGAAGACGATACAGTGCGTTGAAAACTCGTGTGACGTCACTTATCAGTACCTACACTTTTTACTGGAAAGTTGCAAGCCCCACTCTTCGTATTTTTTTTTGTTTTGATAAAATGGAAATACAATCATATTTTTTTAACTAAGGCACATTCGCACATTTTAACAAAATAACGTGAGTTACTCGCATATCTCTGTGAAAAAAGTTCGGTACTTAAATCTTTGAATGATAAACCTAACATAATGGCTAATACAGGAAGAATGGCAAATGGCGGCTGCTAAATTAATACATGCATAGCATACACACAGAATAAAAACAAAACCCATAGAAAAAAAAATACAACTGATTTTGAAAAAGGCTTTAGTATATATTTTTTTATGATTCTAAATTAAACCGAAGTTATCATTGTTTAGTGGCTCGATTAATAAAATAGCAATTTAATAGGTAAGAACCTAATAGTTAGGTACACAAGTACCGTATACAGAACACGTGTAATAGAAATAGAAACGTTTTATTCTATTTACCAAAAATACAAAATTAAATGTTGGAACATTTTCTAAAAGGGTTGAATCCCTATAAAACCTAGTCTACCGATTAATCGTTCGAGCCTGCGGTAGTTAACGCCTCCATATTCATATTAAATTCCTCGTCAGATATTTGAAACGAGGCTTGTTAGCCTATAACCGCACGAGAAAATTAGGATACCGCAAACAACGTCTTAATAACGGCTGAACTCAAACAATTTACAAAGTAAATATTCAAACAAACTTAATTAGTATATCCTCTGTATAACCAACGTGAAATATGTTGTGTAACTATAGGGAATATATTGATTGGCCATTAAAATAATGGGCACAAGCTTGAACGATACGCTTCATCGCTGGAAGGCCGAAGGGGCATTCTACATCAAACATCCTACCACCAGTGTTCATGAACCCGCCCCTCCGCTTTCTCCATTTAAATTTTGCGATCACTGAAGGGTTCACCATTTGAGAGTCCATTTTATGATGGACGTGTAACTATTTGTTTAAGATCGCCACTGCCGGGGCTGTATCGAAAATAACGTGAAAAACGATCAAAAAGCGAAAACGAGTAATATCCGGAGTTGTATTGTTCTCATATCGGGTCCGTGGAGTTAATCGAAATTAAGTGATCCATTACAAGATACCGGTCAATGTTGAGTTTAACAAACGACTGTATTATTTATGGAATCGATTTTTATGCATCGTTAAACTTATACCTTTCTGTTTTCTTTGTCTTGTGTTATTAAAAAGCGAATAATTTCCTTTCGTATTTTTTCGGGTGCAAAATTGACTGAGTTTTATGTTTGTATTCAGGTGAGGCCACGTTTTGGTGATTTTAAAAACTAGCTGTATTGAAAGTTTGTGACTTGCTTTTTGCCAACCTCCCGTTCTGGAAAAAAAGTTACCACCGAGTCACAAATTAAATGAATTTAATACATTCAACCAAACGCAACAGTTAAGTCGCGTATGACAATTTGTCACACTAATTTTGCAATAATTTATTTCCAGAAACCGGGCCTAAAAGTTTGTTATTAAGTATTCTCCAACATCTAAATAAAATTTTAATTAGTCTTCATTTAGGTTAAGCTATAAAAGGAACGTCTCTATCCAAAGATTTTGTTCCCGAATCACTGGCCATGTTTGCGCCTACAAAGTTTCTATCTCATAATGAAAGTTTTCATTTACACGTAATACAACTTGGCTTAATGATTTACTCTCTGTGAAATATTTATATCCACCTGTGGTATACAAATCATAAGGATGCTTTTGTACCAGCAATGTGCGAGGTAGATAGGCGGTGCAAGGATGCGCAGTGGTGTTGTGAAAATATGTGATTGTTCTCACCAAAGCTGTGCGAGGAGCTTGCGCGATGCAAGGATGAGTAACAAAACGGTATATGGCAGAGAGGTGCCAAGATGCGTAGCGAACTCTCTTTACTTATTTATGCGAGCGGAGCAGAGCCAAGAATGTGTGCGAGATTCTTCGCTCTGCTCCTGTTATGCACCCCTTGCGCACATCTCTCGCTTTTTTGTATGCACAGACACCTAGCTCCGTTAGCTTTTATCCTTCTGGAGCTGCGCTAAGCCGAGTTAGGAATGTCTTCACATTCCTGATCAAGTTGGTGGATATTAACCTCGCATATCGCTTAGCTACCTCGCACATCTTTACTGAAAATGCACCTGAGTGATGAAAATGTTTTGTTTTCTACTGGTTACTGTTTGATAAATGAGACAAGGCATTGCAAATCATGCGAATTGTGATTTATACAAGTATTAATTTCCTGAGCGGGTGTGGTAACGTCAGGAATACATTTCTCGTGCCCAATGCTGTTTGATTTATTCCATAAATTGTTTATCTTTAAATCATTGACACAGATTCTTGTAATTGTTCTTGTTTTTTTGCTCTCGATATATTATTAGCATTTCTTGTGACTTCAACGATCGTTTTATTTTCTTTTATTCTATCATTTATAACATTGATTTATTAGGTGTTTGAAAATTAAACATAGAAGTACGAGTAGGAACTATGATATTTCTAGGCAAGCGTGCTCCATCGTCGACCATATCATCGCTTTCCAGACCTGATGAGATTGTGGTCAAACGCGAGTTATCAATAATAAATGAAATAAAAAACAAGGTTATGCATATGTCATGGCCATTTCATGATGTAGAAAATTTCATGACATGATTCTTTTTCATTAAATGATTCTATTTCATGAAAAATAACCATTCATGCCCCGTAATTTAGGCGTAGACGGCAGAACCATTTCATGAAACGGTCGGCAACATCATGAAGTTATCAATTTTATGATCTGGCTATGACACATACACATAGAGATTTTGTCGTTCAGTTCTCCGCTCAGGACAGTTAAAAAAACTGTATATTCAACCGTGCCGCATATATTCACCTGTATCAACAATATATTTTAACTATTTTATTCCTTGCTCGACTACAACTCCCATTAGGGTAGTTTCAATGAAAAACACAACTCTTTATGCCGTGATTTACCGTTTAATGGTTGTTTGAATACCGCTTACATTTACGAGCTGGCCCTTTAGCCCTCACTACTTTTAAATCTCACTTTGAAGTCGCCCAGAATTAGATGGGGCGAATTTCTTATTTAATCTTTGATTTATCGTTGACACATTTTGAGGTACAACCCGTATGCTCGCACTTAATCTTGATTTAACCGACGTGAACTGCTTGTCGGTACCGAAGTTTCGGTTTACGAATAATTTACGATTACCGTATGTGGCCTATCATTTGGAATTTGTGGTGGCTATGACTGAAATATTGGTGATTAACACTGTAATGATTTTAAATTGAATATTAATTAACTAAATCGACCATTGAAGTCGATCGTTTCCTAATAAGAAGTCATTATTGGTATTCGTAGTTACACTTGAAATTAAAACCATGTTTCTCAACTCATTATTGTCGCGTGTAGGTAAAATTATAGGTTTTCTACCACTTTTTGAATACTTTTCAGAAGCTTGTTACTCATATTATTAAAAATGCTATGCTCTTCACAGAATAATAATAACTATTCGTCCGTCCTTCATAGTTTCCAAGGAACTATTCGCGAAGATACCCAAGGGTAATTAAATGAACCATTTTCAACTTCACACAGAGCTTTTAACATTGACCGAATAGTTTAGTGAATTAATAACCCCCATCAGAATCTCATAATAAGTTCGAATTTGAAAAAAATGGGTTGAAAATTTTAATTAGTCCGAAAATACTTCAATAAAACCACGGAGCGAGGCATGAAACTCGTAAATTGAAGGAGCGTTGGGCTCAAAGATTAACTATTAGACTTTTAAGAGTTAAAATTTATAGTTCGACTTGAAGCAACCCGCTGTGACGTGTTGCTACTGTTTTTATTTATCCGCTAATAAAACTGATTGACATTCTTTCCTTGGACTTAATGATGGGGCTGTTAAATGTGTTAAGGTTCAGGTGACAGGCGGTAGCGTCTTTGTTCTTGTCATTTAAATAATTTATTGTACTATTCTTGAAAGTCACAAGTTTGGATCCAGATCTCCATATGACTTAGGCCTCGATTCGGCTGTTCACTGTTTTATATTATTTTTTCATAACTGATATCTTCAAATATGATAATGTGTTTGAGGTCCTAAATTGTTGCCATATTTTGTAGGTTAAATAAAAAAAATAGTTTTAAACTGAATTATAAAATAGTGCTTGTACAAAATACTTGTAAAACTATACTAATATAATAAAGCTGAAGAGTTTGTTTGTTTGTATGAACGCGCTAATCTCTGGAACTACCAGTCGGATTTGGAAAATTCTTTTTGTATATGATAGCCACATTTATGAGGAAGCTATAGGTTATACGGGAACGAGAAATTCCTACGTGAACGGGAAAAACGGGATATGCGCATGCAAAAGCTAGTTAAATCATAAAGTACACTCCTAAAACTCTTCCTAAAATTAAAAACTTGTTTTAAAACTTTGAACGCTCTTATCTTACATCTTAAGCCACACATTTATATGATACGGTCAGCATTAGAAACCAAGTCAGTTCAACAGTCGCATTTGATGTTTATCAAACATAAAAGTTAAGGACAGGAAGTGGCTCTAACCTATAAATCACGACACCTAACTGTTAAGTTTTGACTTAACCTTTGATATACTTAGTTAAGTTTTAACTAGTGAAATAAAATCATTAATGTCGTATTGTTAAATTTATTGAGGTAGGTGTTCAATGTTTTTTTAGGTGCTTGGAAAAGGAGTAGAAAGTTAAACAATTTTGGTATCTATTTGAGTGCAGTATATCAGCTTTTTTTTTTTAATATGGGTTTGCTCTTGACTCTAGTCTAGGTCATAGATGACAGACACAAAGTCGACGATGCGATGGAGCGAGCTTACCTTAGTTTTTGTTAAATGTGTGTTATAATTAATTTGTCATTATCAAATACGTTTTGGTGCTCATTTAATTAATTAAATGAACAACGTTACCGAAAAACAGTATCGGAAATAAAATTTATTGTTAAAAATTCATGATTAAATACACAAGAACGAAAGAACAAACTTGCAGCATAATTGAATACAAAATATATTTATATCAGAACTTTTATATTATCATTATTCCAGAGTTCCAAGAGAAAAAATACAGAACTCCGTTATAAATACAAAAACAAAAGGAATATTATTTTTAACGGAGAATTTAATTAAAAACATAACAGTATCCGAGTTTATAATATGCCTACTTAATTAACGTTTTTGCCGTAAAAAACGGTCGTTTTTATAACCTATTATGGAATGTGCGAAGGCAAGGCCAACAGAAATTTTCATCAAATGAACTTCTACAGTTCTTCAAATTCTTTCCTCAAAGAGCCTTCAAGGAGAAGAAAGTCTTCATGAAAAATAAATATTATTAAAATGTGAGAAATAAAGATGGAATAAAAGATTAATGAAAATAAAAGTTCCAGAATTTTTTAACTTAGTTCTAAAAGCCTACAAAAGAAAAGTTAATAACTTAAGATACGAGTAAGATATTGCTAAAATCTCGTGAAAAAAAATCGTCTAGACCTTTAAGCTAATAAGATCATGCCACGGTCTCCAACCGATACGGAACCCGAAATGCATAGATGACATCATAATTTCTATCAATATGACATCTGTGATTAAGCTTTGGCAAAAAAAAGGTAAGGCCAGATTGTCTGGCCTGGACAATGGAACATTTTATCAGTAAATACGAAGTCAAATCGTCCAATATGTGAATGGGATTGTCAAGCGACATAATCATCTGCCTAGCCTTTTCCCAACTATATTGGGATTGGTTTCCAGTCAAACCGGATTCAGCTGAACCAGTATTTTACGTGGAGCGGCTGCCTACCAGACCTCCACAACCCATTAACTGGGTAACACAGTACTTCTTGGAAAGACTGGAGTCAGATTTACTGGCTTCTGACAATCCGTAACGACTGCCAAAGATTTACAAAATTAAATGACAGCAGGGACCAACGGCTTAACGTGCTTTCCAAGGCACGGGGGAAACTCGGTATGTTACGATGGTCACCCATCCACAGACCAATTATGGCAAACGTTGCTTAACCTTAAGAACAACAGCGGCACGGGTCGACCTGCGCGACTGTTATACTTTAGCCACGAGGAAGCGACATAAAATGTATTCAATTCTAATATTACTGATAGGGTGTCACTTTGCTTTGAGCCCAAAGGTACACAGGAAAAGGTTTATTCAAATCAACCGGACAAATGTGCTTTATGAATACAATATTACGGTAACACCTTCCCCCAGATCAGCATACAACAATAAACTTATTTACCAACCCACAAAATAGAGTAGTTAAAAAAACAAACGATTACAGCCTGAATGATTAAGCGACGTACATTTTCACTTCATTAATAATAACACTTTGGGGCATTTTATTAAACTGGAGGTAATTTATAAATACTTAATATGAGCGAGGCGGTCATAGATCACGTTAATTGGCGTTTCGACCGGCGGTGAGTATGGTTTATGCGACACAGAAACGCACTGGATTAAACATTGGCACGCGAAACCATGACTCGTTTTACCTAGTTTTAGTTTTCAAGTGTGGGTTGTCTTTTAATGGGAATGAAATGGTATTGCTGGGGGAGAAATACAATAGATAAATGTTATGGTTTCGATTTTTTTTTTGTTTTTGTAATTTATTCTGGATCTAAGAGGATAATTATATGTACTTTTTATATAAGATGTTCTTCGTTCTTTTGTGAAACACAAAATCTATAGTACTTTTTAGTTGAAGAAATTTTAGAACTAATAATGAAGTTATAGTTTTTATTTGCTGAATAAAACAAACCGTCTAGAAACATAAACCCCATCGATTTGCCAGACACCCACAGAACCTATTCAATTACCAACAAAAAAAATAAATTCCCAATGCCAAAGAACAGTCAATAACAAAACTTATTGTCTCTCCTCAATACTAAAATTACGTGAAAATAGTGCGGCAAAAGTAAGCAAATAAACGCTCGGTGACATTTAACTGTCGTCAGTCTATTAAGGGCTCTCACCCAGCTTTTTGTAAATGGCCAAATAACATGCAACCGCAGTAATTCCACGGAAAAAATTGGCCGCCAGGTAGAATGTTGAATAAACAATTTTATTTCCACCTTATTTTCGGCGTGTGCTTCAAACAAAAGAGGTTAATATGGATCTATTGGGAACCTGCTGACATAGATACCGATAGAGTGGAGCTGGATGCGAGATACTTTAGAATAGAATAAGAAAAATGCCTACAATTTAGTTTATGTAGTACTTAGGTAGTAGTTATAGTTACCATGAGTTTTTGACCTTGTTTTGATTTTACGTAAAAACATTATAATTGTATCGTTGTTTTTTTTAATATTTAACGTGTTTCCGGAAAATTGTCGAGGGAGAGAAAATACCATGTTTTTGACGCACACGACTCTACGACGAGGTTTACCACTTTTAAAGGAGAAAACAGTATGAAATCCGTGTTTGTATTTATAATAATATTGATAAAATTCTTATATTTTTCTTTACAGGACGTAGTTTCGTGAAACTAATTCAATTGCTGCAAATTGCTTGATGGTTTAATTGTTTTCCATTTCGTCATCAATGGCTTTGTCTGCCCCGTTGCCACGTTCAAAGACGACACAACGACAATAAATTTTAATTAAGTAGCAAAAACAAAAAATAAAACAACATCGCCGCCAAATTAACAGTTTCAATTTCAAATGCCAATTCCAGTGGATGGGTTAAAACACTCGAGAAAATTCAAACAATGGAAATACCAATTAATTGCTTCATTGTAAACAGATTGCTTAATTAAGAGAAGGAAATGAATAAAGAGCGTTTAGCGAACATGGAGTCAAATTAATTTTAATGATAAACGATTTACATAGGAGTCTTTGGCGGCGGCCGGCTCACAGACGGCGGTAGGCAAACTTTAATTTCACTCCTATTATTCACAAGAAGATATTGTGAATTGAGTATCTGAAGAGGAAATAATGCGGCAAAGTTTTGAAATTGCCTTCAGATGAGTTTAAAATTTAAAACTTGCTTCGGTTTGTTTGAATGTGTATTTCTGTATTGTGTATCTGTTTGGACGAGTATATTTAGTTTGAAATATTCGTCATCGACCCAGTAATTATTTTTTGATTTCTTGTATTTTACCCGACTTCCGAAAAAGAAGGAGGTTCTCAATTCGGTGGGTATTTTTTTATGTATTGCACCGATTACTCCGATTATTGTTTTAAAATTAAGTTTTCTTTTATTTGTAGGTACATGTATTGTGTGTATCTGTATGTGCCAAATAAACTACTTTTCTTTCTTTCTTTCTTTTCGAGGTTTCTGATCCGATTTATGTGATTCGTTTTTCGTTCGATGCCGGTATACTTGTCATTTGGTCTCGTAAATTTTATTCAGTTTGGTCCAGCAGTTTTTTATTTTATGAGCATTTTGCATACTTGTAGCTTACTTGGATGATGTAATTACGTCGTCCAAGTAAGCAAAATAAGTGGAACTAATAAGTGAAACAAAATTTTTTTACAAAAAAAACAGCCGACTTCCGAAATCAAAGTATATTTTAGACTTTGTAGTGTTTTAATTTGAAAATCGGTTGTATTTTTTTTTGCAAAAAGGTATTTTGGTTAACCTGACGGCCAGCACCATCACTGTTCTGCGGAGGCCGCAGAGGGTGATGGCCGTCAGAGTCATCAGGGGATATCGCACGATCTCCTACGAGGCGGCTTGTGCACTGGCCGGATCTCCGCCGTGGGACCTGGAGGCGAAAGTGCTCGCGTCACTGCACAGGTGGCGCGAGGACGCGCGGGCGCGCGGCGAGCGACTGACGCAGCGACACCTGGAGTTGCGTCGGTCGCAGCTGCGCGAGGTCCTGGTGGCGGAATGGCGGGACAGGCTTTCGAGCCCTACCGCCGGCCTCATCACCATCGAGGCCATCCGGCCAGTGCTCGACCTGTGGCTCGGGAGAAGGCACGGCTCTCTGACGTTTCGTGCGACGCAGGTCCTCTCGGGGCTCGGCTGCTTCGGGAGGTTCTTGTGTCGCATAGGCAGGGAGCCGGACGCTCGATGCCACCACTGCGTCGACTGTCGGGAGGACACGGCACGGCATACGCTGGCAGAGTGTGCAGCTTGGGAGGAGCCGCGCCGTGCCCTCATCTCTGTTGTAGGCGGTGACCTCTCGCTGCCGGCCGTAGTCCATGCTATGGTCGGCGGTGAGGAGTCCTGGGACGCGGTGGTCTCCTTCTGCGAGACAGTTATCGCGCAGAAGGAGGCTGCGGAAAGGGAGAGGGAGATCACAACCGCTCTCCCTGCCCGCAGCAGGCGCATCGGGCGTCGGAGGAGGGCATACGCTGCCCTCTTCCGGCCCCCCTAACTGGGTCCAGGGGCGGCGGACTTGGGGATGTCCGTCGCCCCCCACTCATCCGGACCCGAGGTGGCAGCGCGTGGTGTTCCCGTGCGCCCCTCTTTGACGTAGCGAGGGGAGTTAAACACCTCACTCCCCTCGCCGACGCGAGGTGGCCCGCAGAGGCGGGCCGGCACCAGCCGGGGATTGCGGATGTCGCATACGTTCCCGCGATCCCCGGCGCAGGTGGAAGATGGAACACCGGGGTGGTTTTAGTCAGTAAGAGTCTGACAGACCCCTCCACCCGCCCCAGGGTGGAGGATTTCCATGAGGATTTCCCCCCGAGATCAAAAAAAAAAAAAAAAAAGGTTTGTTAGGTTAGTTAATTTTCCTCTTCCGTTAAGTTTAATTCAGAGCTTCCGTCAGGAACGAAATTTTAAGCTAGGCAGATTTTTTGATAGTTTCTTTGTGAACTGTTAAGGTCAATGACGTGTTGTGGCGCACGTCAAGATGAATTTTCAGAAACTTAATTAGCCAATTATTTTTTACTGTTGTTATTTCATGCAGATACCTACTAGTCTCGGTACCTGCCGATGTTTAGAACCGTACAAAATCCACACAGAAATAAAACAACACGTTAGTCCACAAAATGGACCGAAAAATGTAATCCTTTTTCCCGCATTCCCATATTGCCACTAAAAAAGGCCCAAAAAAATCGAGCAAATAAATCCTGAAAATTAAATAATAAATTCTTTTTTATTTACACACGCTCTAAAAAACGCATCCGCGGGATAGAGGGATTCACACAATTCCCTTTGAGTCCCTGGCGTACAATTTTGTAACTCTTGAACCGACTTTCACGAACCTTTTAGGTTAATGCTTTATAAATCATAAATTAGAAATGGAAGACACGTGCTGTCTCTACGTGACGTGAAAATTATTTTCTTTTGTTTTGCCCGAAAAAATGTTAAAATTGCATTAATAGGTAATGGTGGAGTGCTTACTGAAATTATTCTACTGCTTTCAGGTAGCGGCGAAAATATAAAAGCTGGTGAAATTAAATATTAAATGTTATTAGAAAATTCCTGTAAAGTATATTTTTACACTATATTTTTAGTGCCTCTGAAACCTACAACGTAAATTATATTGTTCGTATACTACGCATTATATTTTTTCACATTTTTATCGTTCACACAATACAAATAAAGTATACGGGCAAAGAAATAAAAAATATTGCAACGTAGAATATTATGTTTGTTTAGGTTAATCAGAATAATATAAAGGGTGAAATTGAAGGCCTTTCAAAATAAAGTAAAAAATGTAACATAATAAAAGACCAGCAGATTTTTTTCACGTTTCTGCTCAGTTTATATTCGTTTTAGGGTTCTGTATTCTTTGTTACAGATTTGTATAGATTAACTTCTGCCCGTTGCTTTGGCCAGTGAATTCTGGTTAAATATCCAAAGGAAACATACCTACTAGACACTGAGTTAAAAGTCATATGTCCATGTGCTAAGTTTCATTTAATTTTTCAGCAAATTTTCATTGTTGTCTTGGCAATTAAATATGTAAATGTTTCTGTTAAATATTGTGGTGAAAAAAAAAAAAGAAACGTATTATTATCTAAATCTGTTTATATTATTTGGGCCTAATTGATTGACAACCATCGAAACATCTAGACTTTTCTATTTATAATAAATATAAGGATTGGATTTCAAGTCATGCACTTTCAATTACCAGTATCAATGTAAAGAATATTATCCAATTTTATAGTATCAATTCAAAAGAGGAATTTCAGAATATGGAACTTTAATCACATCAGAAATTACAAAAAAATATACCCTCAAGCCATCACTTTAATAATGAAAAAAAGAATAACGTTTTCAATCTCAGCAATTAACAGATCATGACAACATTGTTTGAGAGGTTTTTCTTTTTAATTTGCGTTTACAGACCCCTAAAGTAACTGAAGCGGGCGTTTTGATTCGCATATAAACCTCCATTTACCGCTATATTACCTAAAAAAATATAAAAGGGCAATGCCCTGAAGCAAACAGGTGTGGGGTAGCTAAGTACATAAAGGAAGAAAGCTTAAAAAAGGTTGAAATAAAGTCAGTTTCGGATCGCGTAATATTTTAACGCTGAGTTTTTGATTCGGTGGTTTATGGTACAAGTTATGAGATGTAGCGATTTTAAAATTTAAAAGCGTAATTTTAGGTTCATTATAAAATAAATTATATTTTAGAGCGACCTGTTCGAATCCGATTAAAAAGAGATTTGTTCATATCCCAAACATTGAACACATTCGAATCACTTTAAAAATGCCCTGTTTCTAAGGCAGTCAGATAAAAAGATACCGTTTTTTTTTCAAATCTAGCATGACTCATTAATAAGTGGTTTGACTAATTTAGCAATCAAGCGTTGCGCCAGATGTGAATTAAAAGTGAATTAAGAAGTAACCCTCTACCATGAATTCTGTCTAATCTAGAAAAACTGATATTCCCATAACCATATCAATTCTCTTAACCATAACAATTGCCAAACGCCAATATGAAGTCCATACATTCCCATACATACATATATTACAAACATACGTACATTATACTTATTGCGATTATCATTTATTTATTTGAGGACAACCAGCAAAGCATACATCAGCATGAATTTTGGTGTATGCTTTGTTGGTTGTCCTTAAATGAATAAATAAAATTAAATAAATAATTCTTGTCTTCACACGTCACTTTATCTAGACCTTAACCCTTAAATGCAATGTGATGGAAATTTCCATCAACCAATTCAAGGACTTTTCACGTTTCCACAGAGTACAGGGTCTTACATAGAGAAAAAAAATAGTTTAAATATTAAAAATCATGCATTTAAGGGTTAAGTTCGTTAGCCCGCTTCCGCTCCTACCTTAGGCCATAGTGCTAAGTTCCAAAGGTATAAAACGTCGTATCACAACGACTGCCGTGTTTGCGACGCCTGCGGGCTATTGAAAATTAAAATCGCTGCTTGATTTTTTATCTGCACCGCTGACTTTAGAGGGCTTTGTTATGTGTTTCTATTTTATTTATTAGCTGGAAGGTAGTGATCTTAAAGGCAGTCGCTGGTTTTACTAGAGGCCAACCCCAACATAATTTGAAAAAAAGGCAAGGTTGATAATGTTCTTGGAAGAAAGGATCTCAATGTAGAAATGTCACATCACATTTTAATTTAGGAACTATACGATAACTGGATCAAATCTACCAATCAAGGTTGGCAAAGTGACTATATTTTATTTTATACTGAATAATAATAACTTAACATTCACAAATTGATAAAAATATTTAACATTAGGTCAATAAAATATTAAAACAAAGGATTTAAGCAGCTAAATGAATAAATATAATTGAATAAAATTACTGGCCTGTTTCCCTGAATGCAAAATTTCAGCTCCATCCACATTCAGTTCGATACTGTCACTGAAAATACGTTCATATTTCAGGTTAACTCCAACGAGTTGTCGCTTTATTGAGTTAATTGGTCGTAATTTACAACCTGGTTGCTATCAATGTAAATCTTTGTCGAAAACACGACAATAGAATACGCACAAAACAAAATTAAAGTCGAGCCAAAATCATTTCAACGTTTAATTAAACGGCACACTGTGGTATAATCGTGGATTAATTGCCAACTGGATTCAAATTCATCGAATTTACACGACAATTTGTTGAAAACGTGTCACACTAAATTTTATTGCGATTCTCGTAATATGAGCGGCTGTATTTCAATGAGAGATATAGTTTTGAATGAATCATTTAAATAGCTTATTTGGAGTGACTTTATGCTAGTACATTTTAAGTTATTATCTATACCTTCCTAATAGTTTACCTACCTCAACACAGAAAAGTACTACCAAAAGGATTAAAAATCTCACGTTAGATTAAATTCTCAACAGAAACGGCCTTCTTATGATCACCGTGAAGTTACGATTTTGGGAACAATTTTAACCCTTGAAGGTATTCTAAAAAAAAATTTTCGTTCCGCCAAAAAGTACTTTTGCGATAAAAATAAACAACTTACAAGGGCCTAGCCTAAATAAACAAACACACACAAAAACTATCTTTATACAGATAACAATATTCGTCACAAATCCGAAGAAATCGCATCGCTTTGTTACTATTACTGTGGAAATTCTTTTATATCGTACAAGATCAAACACAGGATCTCGTTCACAAAAGATGAACATAATGATTTTGATACTCGAACCGTAACGGCCGACACTAAAATAATAGGGGATGAAATTGGGGTGCTCAATGAAAATTTGCATCCACAACTATAAATTAAACATGTGAGGGTTGTTCACCCCGAGAGGTTCGGAAATAGCCCTCTAATGAATGGAGAGTGCGAAATAGTCGAATTACTGGTAATTGGTAATTTTCAAATCGTTGACCGATTAATGAAGATCAAAGTAGGGAAGTCTGGTAAAATATATCGCTACCATATACTATTCTTTGGAATTATTTTAATCATCAATGGTCAATGTATTTATTGGGGCAACATTTTATGGACATGGATAAATTAAGAAAAGTAAGAAACGCAATATTGGAGTAGACTTGGAAACACAGGCTGCTGTTTGTAGAAATCTTTTGCCTAGATACTGTGTTGTCAAGTCAAGAGACTACTACATCAGGTGATTCGTTGCAGTCAGCACAAAACATTGTCTTCAGGTTTGGTAAAGACTTTAGTTTGTAAGTGACGATAGCAGTAAGTGAAGATAGTTAGGCTTAATAATCGTAATATATGAAATTCTTCCATTACTGACTGATTGAGTGACTATCCAACAACGCATAGCCGACACTACTGGTCGACGGTCGTGGAAAGCTGAAATTTGGCATGTAGGTTCCTTGGGAAGTGTCAGGGAGCGTTAAGACAGGGTTTCCCGAAATTCCTACAGGAACGAGAAAGAACGCGATATGCGCGTACAAAGTCGCGGGCAAAAGCTAGTAGCTACTATAGGAATATTAACCCAGACTCTGTAACTCACACAATGTCTTGATAACGTGCAAATATTCTAACTAGATTGTCTTCGATCAACGCCTATCCTAAATAGATATTACTCAGCGGATTCTAATACACCACGCGTATGTCCCATATCTAAATTAATGTAACATTATGCGTTAATCTACCAGAGAGGTATTTCTGTCATTAATTTAGATGAGAATTCCTTATGGTTGCCTCTGCGACGTCATCAAACGATCATGACGTCAGTATTTGCAATATGTGACGTAAGCAGAGGGAGTATATAGGTTTGTGGAGAGCTTTATTTGTTTGCAACGAGGATGCAATCTTCATTGGTGCCCTGTTAAACTGTTTATGGCATACCATGACGTAAATAAAAGTGTAGATTAATCCAGTTGCAATAAAAACTATTTTAGTTCAACGCCTTCTTTTCTTTGATTAGCTTGATGTGCAGCACTGAAGTATTACCAAGGCGAGTAGTTTTTCTGATAAGTTCCTGTATATAGGTAAAAGAAAAACTAAATGTATTTAGTTTTATAGAGCTTCAAATAAAATTTTTGTGTTAGTTAACTCAACTTGAATAATATAGAAAAAGTCAAGATCATATTTTTCTTTTCTTTGTCCAATTGAAGCCCGATAAGTACCTGTACTTATAAAGAGACGGTATCATTTTATCTTGCCCTCGCAAGAACGTGAAAAGAATGGCAAATTCAAACCACACACCAACGTGAGAAACAAAAGAAACCGTTAAAATGTCTAGACACATAATTTTACAAATTATCGTCATATTAACGAGTGCCATAATTAAACATCGAGGCGAGATGATCGCGCTCTCTCCATTTGTTACACCGTTGACAAGTTAAGTCACAGTCTGGGGTGGGTAGTCAGTATTCATAAGACACCTTCCTTACAGGCGTTTCATTATAACGCTGCGTAGATACACCAAGAGAATAGATGCGGCAAAACATTGTCTAGACTCTAAACCCTGTTGAATATCATGCTCTTAGAATGTTAATGAAATGGAAATCCATACAAAAATGCGCGTGCAATCTCGATAGTAATCGATTAGGAAACTCGTTGAAGAAAAATAAAGTAAGTTTGAATGTAGCATGAAAGAACGTTAATGAGAAAATTCGTTCGATTTTAAAGTTAGCTGGGGAAACTTCAAACGCTATAGCAAATGAGCAGAGAGAGTTAGAGAAACTTGCGAAAACAGATGATTATTTCTTTAGTTTGTACGACAGGTTAGTATTGTTAAATATAGTTGTTAGATTAAACGCCAAAACAAAACATGACAAAATTGTGAATTACAAAAAATGTTAGTGACCATTCATTACCCTTCAGTCAAGAACAATCAGATTTGCGTTCCTTACAGGTCAAATTTTTTTCTGTATCCGCTAAAGAAAAACCTTAAAACACACACAATTCTTAATACTTTCTCACTGTGTATTACACCCCAAAAAATTTTCAATATTCATTACTTCTCTAAATATTCGTGGGTCTCAGTTGATAGCCTACATGCGAACGTTCGCGGCTTCGCGAATACCGTCTCACGGTGTTTTGGGTGCTGTGTAATGCAATTTTGATAATCTCATCAAGAGCGTGCACTTTATTAGCGGCTTTGCTTGTTGCAATCTTATGTTCGTTGTAAACTTCATCAATTTTCATGTTATTGTAAATCATTGTTATGGGGGCTTCTTCTCTTATTGTGGAATTTATAAACGTACTTTGGTTTTGTGTGAGTGTGCCTTAACACCTGACAACAGCTGTGTTTTCTCCGGAAAAAGAAACAGTGTCTTTATCATAACGAAAATTATGATAAACAAATAATTTACTTCATCATTTCAGCCGAAAGACGTCTACTGTTGGACATTTCCCAAGTAGTCCCTTTACATCGACTGGCCTAGTGCTACTCGCATCCAGCGAATTTCTGCGGCTTTCACCATATCATCAGTCCACCTTGTGGAAGACCTTCTAACGCTTCATCTTTTTGTACGCGGTCTCACTCAAGAACATTTCGTAATGTGTATTTTATAACATTTTATCTCTAAAGGCCTCTTTATTTTTTTTTCCAAAAGATATACAATTTTTTTTTATATTCATCTAAACTACTTTACTTTCTACAAGACAAAGAATGTCACCAACGTGACGTAGCAATAACTAGGGATTAAGCTAACGTTCCCTCCACGGGTTAGCGTTAATGCGATGGCGAAAGGCGCGATGAGCTCATCACCATGAATACTAAATTAATTGCACGAAGACGTGTAGGATTAAGGCTCATGCATCTCAAATAAACTACAGCATATTGTACTTTAATACAAATTGATTATATTTTTAACCCCATAGTGACATTTATTTATTTAGATGGGACAGATGATACTGCGAAGATATTTGTACAAGAGAAAAACTAGAATGGCAAAATTGCTAGTAGTCTAAAATAATTCAGCCATTGACAATTTTCTTCATTGGTATGTTGCTAACACGTGCTCTTAGAATCTATCGTTTGTCTTCTTCTTTATGTGGCTTAATATTTAGATTAATATTATTAGACTCAGTTAACTGAGTATTGTTTTATAAAGTTTAATTCTTTGCAAGTATTACAGTCAAGACGATGAAAATTAACTACAATTTCGCGAAAAGTTTGGCAATTGGCTTCAAAGACACAACGACGAGTTCTAGACAATTTACTGCTCAGTAAAGCTCAAGAGAGTCTAAATACGTAATATGTTAGAAACTTTATTTTCTTTTATACTTAGGTACCAATGACAGGAACGACATATTTTTTACTTATTTTATTTTTGTGAATGTGCACGTATTAATCGTGATCACTGTAATTTGGTGAATGCATTGAGTTCCTTAGAATGCCGCAAACAATAAAATAGAACAACTGTATTTATTGTAAGAATTAAAGCAATATTATAATTATCTTAGTTAGAGATCATTAACAGAATAGTAACAAATAGAAAACTCTAATTCCCCAACAAATAACCAGCTTGAGAGCAATCTCAATGAAACAATACACCTACAGCATGGTAACTATAGGAGTAATGGCTAAGACACTTAGCCAAATAACCCAGTGCTCGTGATGTACATGTGAAATTAGCCGTTTCTGCAAATTGCTCAGTTCCACTACCCCCTCGGAATCCATTCGGCGGTACACTCACTAAAATATTTAACATGTACTCTTATTAAAGTTTACAAGCTTCGGCTGGGGTTGAGAATCTTTCTGGATCTGTTTATGAGATCTGCTTTAGTTTAATTTCTTTCAAAAGTATCTATTCTGTCTTTAACATAAGACAAAAGTATTATGTAAAAGAATTCTTGATAAGACTGCATTTATACTAAGATAGTATTTTAAATTTATTTCCGAATAGATTTCAATTGTTTATTTTCCTCTTGTATTGTTTTGGCACTGGTTCATAGACTTTAAGTAGTTCAATGCGTCTCTTCAACTTATACAAAATAGCATGCAATGATAAACGAGTGAAATTTTCTGCATAATATTTTTATTCTACAGTAATAAAATTACACAAAAACTCTTCCCTATTATTTCCTGTCCCACTTAAAAACATTTCACCATGATCTAAGTTAATTATACCTTTGGTCAAATACTTCGTGTTGTCAAGTGCTTAGCAATTACTTTAATAACTGACACTCGGCTGGCATTAGTGTTACCCCTCAAGGGACCTTTGTATCGCATTTTTAAAGTTATCGTCAAATCGACCGTCAATGCAAATTCTCATATTTTATGTATATTATATTCCCCACAATTTCTTCATCAACTTCAAGTTCCATTTTCTCAAGCCAGACAAAATTACTTAAAAATTCTAAAGATCCCTCCACAAATTCTCCCTTGCCAACTTAAAAAAATATTTGAGTATGCAAATTAAAATCAAGTCGTGGACTATGAATGTCATAATTAACATTCATTACTGGCCCCAACCTAAACGGGCTTAATTTGACGGGAGCATCTTCATCAACATACCTCAAGGGTTTAAGGTTTTCCACACCGTCAGGTCTTGTCTGCGAAGGCTTTATGTTAGCTGGGGATACGAAGCACCTTAACATAGCCGGAAAGAGACCGCAAGGAGTATAGCAAGGATGTGAGAAACAATTGGACGGTGACTCTATATTTTGGAAGTTGGAGGAAGTAAAATTGAGGTCTCGTATCAAAAGTGTTAAAAGTTACAACTGCACAACAGTTTTACGCTACGAAAATAAAATTAAGAGGTTTTTCTATGATAGATGATTGGTTTTCAATTATAACACTTTCATATTTGTCGTAAATATCGCATTCTATGAAATTATTTCATATTGAATTGGAGCATTTTTACTTGTGAAATCGTATTCCAATTAATTTACGGTCAGATAAAATAGTTTACTTACTTTTTCGATTACTTTTTGGCCTGTTATTTGAAATCGACGTAGGTTATGACTTTTACATTGAATTTTATTATGTTTAACAAAATTTGGGAAAATTTGCCTTTCTCTTGGAGGGAAACACGTTTGTGTGATGAGATGTCAAAAGTTGAGTAAAAGTTACAAGGTTTCAACATGGTGACACCAAGATTATATGTAAACTTTTAAGGCGATGGCAAATTCATGTTCCTACACATGTACCGTATGTGCACTGTCATGGGAAGTTCAAACAACATAATTTCTAAATAAATAATTTCAAGTAAAACGAAAATGTTTATCTACAACATCTCGTTTTATTTTTTAGTCGTGTCATTGGCATTTAAAATAAGAACTTATCAAGCGTTCAGAAATCACGCATGGAATAACCAGCAGACCTTACGAAGAGAATTGCTCAAAATAATGACTTAACTAGTATACTGGCACCTTATAATGATTGCCTACGATATGTTTAAACAAAGAACTTGCTTTTTTTTGTTCCTAACGGTCATGGGTGACTGGAGGCCAGTTACCCATAAACACTACTTTAGAAACCACATCTTCACATGCCAATGATTTTAGTACAACCATAAACGCTATGATTATTTAAACTAGAACTATAAAAGAACAGCTAGTTAATGTTGTAGATACCTATCAGTTTCGGATAAAGGAAGCGTAAAATTCTTTGGGAATTTGTTCGGAACAAAGAGTTTCGAACTTTTGAAGTTGTTTTTAGTGTTGCTAGCGTAATTCATCGGTTTGTGTCTTCAATTACGTTTTATTGAGTTTTTGAATTATACGCTCAAGACTATAGTTTTATAACAGTACACAATTTTTAAATTTCAATGACTCAGCCATTTAAATGTCCCTCAAAAACTGATGTGGCATACCCTAATGATCCTTTCAGGGTTTTTTGTTTTTAGGATGGGATATCATCAAATGATTTCTTCCAATCTGGGTGGAGCGGAATGGCGACGCAGACTCTTACTGACTAAAACCCATGCATTTTTCTTCTAAAGCCCTTTGCGTCCCAGGGCTGCGGTGACTCTTCCGAACAAATTCCACAACCATGGCAGGGTCTGGTCCTAGCGGGTCCCATCTATACCATTCAAATGTCCCTCAGAGGCTGATGTGGAATGCCCTAATGACCTGTTCAGGGTATTAGGTCAAAAGATAAAACGGGAAAAATTCACGAGAAGCAAAAGTGTAGTGCACACAGTACTTTTATTTCACCTCTTTACTTATTCATTTATTTACATCTTTACTTATTTATTTATGTACACACAAAACACAAAAGTTTAAGGAGAAGAGCAGAAAAGAACTATTTATATAAAAATTATATACATAGAGAAAGAAAAAGTATTTAATTGCTACAAAACGACATGCATAGGTACTTAGTGAATTTTGCTTAAACTAAACACACATAGCACTAAAGTACTGCTTATTTCAAAATTAGCACTTCGCCCGCGACTTTGTCCGCGTGGATTTAGTAGGTACTCAATAAAATTCAACGCCCTTTAATTAATGGGTAGTTTTGAAAAATTAGATTTTATGTTTTTTTTATTAGTGTAATTGTTTCTGTTGAGACCACAGTACCAGCGCAAATGTTGCGCCCTTCATCCCACTGGGGGTTGACATGAAAAAATAGATTGATCCGGTTCAATTATTCTACTGTTAGATTGTTTTTCTAATGTTCAAGCCAATTAAAAATTATCAAAAGCAGGCCTCCTCTAAAAACTTCATCATTGTCTCAGTCAACTGGCTTAATCAGCCGTTTCATTAAAAACCTAGCTAGCCTTTTCATTACATGTGCAAGTCATTAAACGATACTGCGATTTTCGCTGAAATATCGGCGCAGTTTAATGAAAAGGCTAGACAACCAGTTAAATGACTGATTGAGCTATATGGTTGCGACATATATATATAAAACTCCCCCAGCTCTGCTCAACCTAAAATTGAGCACACCCATTCGCTGATCCCAGTTACTCGACAACCGCTGAAGAATGTCAGCATTCAAGCAGCTTGAAGGCGAGTAATTAGCTCTTATTCGGAATGAGCACCAAATAATAGATGCCTGGTACTAATACCGAGGTACATCTGAAATACGGACTGAGGAACTTGTGGTATGCACCGTGATATACCTGCCTGCTGTTATGAAATCCTATTTAGCTCTCAGATTATATTCAGATTTGGTTTAAGATGGACTTCGTTGTTTGAAACAAGGCATCTTAGATGTATGTGGTGCATGATTTCAGTGTAGTTTCTCAGTTTTTCAAATATTTTTTGAAGAAAAAAATTTTACGTTACTAATGAAAATTGAGTGCCTAAGGCTGAGGACCCTAAACGACATTAAAAATAATGTTATAAAGATTAGGTAGCAAATGTAAATAAATTGTAAAATCGGTTAAAAAAATATGAGAAAGACGTTATAAGTAATAAAATTATTACTATACTACTGCAGAACTGTCTGCCTACCTAGAGTACAAATGCTAAAGAGATTCTTTACCCAAATTAACTGAAACATTCACAGCCAAACTTATAACAGTATTACCATTCAAGCGAATACAACAACAACAAACGAGAAACAAGTCCATTATACAGCATAATAAGCCCAGTAACACAACGATAGCCGAAGGTGGTCGCTATAACAATAAAACTCGTAGAACCGCCGCAGGTATAGCTGTTAGCAGAAACTGAATAACTAGAGTTAACCTCGTGTTATGTTCTAGCTTCATATGAGCTTAATTAATTAATATTAACAAGCTCGTACCCTGTTAGCTGAACTCCTTGGTGTAACAATTTTATCAAATATTTACACCATATTCATAGCAGAACATGCTGATAATTAGTTTAATTTAAACCAGTAAGCAAACACATTCGATGTCGCGTTAGAACTGAGAAATCGGTCAAAATTGTAAACGGCTTAGGGGGCGCCGGGCCTCGATTGTGATCCATTGTTTCGCGCAAGCACCGAACCGATTAATACGAAACTGCCTTTGGTCCTAAGTTTACTTATTATGCCTTGACCAACTGAGGGTGCTGGCTGAATTATTAATTTCGAACGCCTGTGTCAAACCCTTTGACGCAATCAAAATAAATTAAGTTTAAAATAATATTATAACTCTTGTTAAAATCACATTTGTTTAACAAAACTGTGCTGGTAGGTTTCAATTAAAATTCAGTTTAATTTTGTGAACGTGTTTTCACAACACGTAGCAATAATAATACGATTATTGCGGTGCGAAAATTAAAAAGCATTGCGCGGTTTTAATTACATTTATTCACCAATTTTTTGAATGAAGTGATCAATATTTATTAAAAATTGTTGAAATCATATTTAATAAGACTAAATTATTTGTTTTTAATTTATTTTGAATTTTAAACTTAAAACAGTCTTCCAAAATCAGCTTTTCATACATTATCCATCCAAACTTTCATCAACGTAGGTATCTATAGCTCGGAACTTGAACACGCTAGGGATGTGCTTTTAGTCCGCGATTAAAGGACAACGGTCGTGTTCAACTGGTACCCGTGATCCGTAGGATTCGCGGGTCAATCCTGCTAATTGCGTCCGAACTTTGGCGAGACGAGGGCTTTTTAATTAAAACTTGTTTAATATTATATAGATGGTTTGAGCCCGCGCGTCACTCGAATAAGTTTGTGTTTTTTTGCATAACATTGTGAATCCCCATTTTTAACTAATCAGCTAAGAGTTTTGTAATAATTGTAGGCATCCTTATAATCTTTGAATATTAAACATCACCGTGTAGGTTCCTACGTGTATAGCAATTTCCATAGCAGAGCCAACACAGGAATATTTTTGGCAACTCCACTATTTTTGGATAACAGAGCCTAAACCCGTTTGTACGAATATACAAACGGGTACGGTTTTGTCAAACAGTAAATCCACGTTATTTATAGTAGAGAGATAAATATAACTCACGTGGTACGTTATTCAAATGCACACCAACAAAATTTCATAATATAATTTACAATTATTAAACCACAGTATGAAGCCAAAACAATTATTAAAAGCATAATTCATCTTAATATACGATGTGTGTAGCGTAACTACTGATCAAGTACGTTCGTGGCACTGCGCTAGGCGACTATGCCATTTATTTTCTGGTAACGGCAAACGACCAATAAGTCTTGCTTCCCGGGATATTAACACTATCATAGGTTACTCTCACATTTTATGAAGACACATTAGACAACGAGACATTTCCATAGAAGATATTGATATAACTCTGTTTCGAATTGAATTCAGTTGTGATTTAAAGTTTTATTATGGACTTTGGGGAATTAATTTGAAGTCACATAAATTCGTTTAAAAAGTTACTTTATATTGATGGCGCTAATGGGCTAATCAAATTACGTGTGATTTAAAATGTGATTTAAAAGACCACCTATGCAAATCGTAAATTAAATAAATCACAAGCTAAGATAGTATTTATCGTTGTTTGATTTAAACATGTCATCTTTTGAAAGCAACTACACCAATAAATTAAATTCACACTGAGCGATGGCCCGTGTGTGTCGCACTTTATTCAGCGGGCGTGGACGGCGGACGGCCAAATAGCTAAATGTCCAATAATTCGCGTACTCGATATTAACTGCGACATAGTTTACTGTACGCGCCGCATGTTCATTATGGCCCAGCTCAGTTTTATGACATCCGAAATTCGAATTTATATAATTGACCGGTTTAAATACCGGAACGGGTCGAAACTTAATTATTGTAAGCTCATAATAAAATTAACTGTCGACGCCTACGAAATTATTCTGTAGCAATCGCCTTGTTTTTAACTTACTTCTGAAGTAGGCGATTATGACAATTAAATACAGCTGGTTTTGCTTTTCTTATGAGAGTCGATCAATCACGTTAATTGCTTGCCATTTTGCAGCTAATAAATCGGATTGAGTAATAAAATTATTCAGTCCAAACTTTCAAACATAATCATTTTTTTGGGCCCCGAACATCTCTATGAAAAAACGGAACCCTTATAGATCACTCGGTTGTCTGTCTGTCCGTCTGTCACAGCCGATTTTCCCCAAATCTACTGGGTCATTTCAGTTGAAATTTTTATACTCATATAATCTTTTGTAACCCAAACACGGATGTGTCACGAAAATAAATAAATTTTGAAAATGGGGACTCTTTTTCGGAGCAAATTATAAATTAAAAAAAATGTACCTGTACCGTGTGACACATCAAATAAAAGGGGTCATGAATGTCACATATTTTTTATTTTTTTTCATAATTTTAATACATTCCACTCCAAAGTTATTTAAGAAAATAGAAAAAAAAAATACCAGGCTCCCTTATCTCCGAAACAACTGAGCCCAAATATTTGAAAAAAATAATGGTAATAGGTCTTCTTCAGCTGTAGATTACCTATAGGAAAACCTATAAGAAATTATAATTTTAAAGAAACATGTTAAAAATATATAATTCGTTCGGAACCCTTTTCACGCGAGTCCTACTCGCACTTGACCTATTTTTTACAAGTATATTTTGTTACAAAACACGATAAATGCTAACGAGAAACGTTTTCTAGGGAATACCCAAACGTTTTAGGGCGTTACTGAATATGTTTGAAATAAGACTAAATAAAATGTATGAAAACCTCAAAAGTCCCGAAAATATATTATTTTGTCAGTGCTAAAGCCGGGATAAAGCCCAGTAGGCCGAAAAGAGCGGCTTTCGTGGTACCGGGACTGACGAGTCCTTTGATATGTTATTGAGTTCAATTTACGTTTTCATATTCATCGGCTTGCGTGGTACCTACTTCTTTTGGGAAGAGTACGGAGTTTTGGTTAAACATGAAAGTATTGCGGGAAAAAAAGTTTTTATTCAGTTTGGTATTACGAGAGAAAAATGATAGCAGTTTGTTTGGTGGTTTTGGGAGGCAATAATCTAAAATGAATATTCATTTAATTTCTATAACACAATATTTTTCTTTTTGTTAACTTTAAAATTTAGCATTTTAAAGTCAACTATTTAAGATACGCTGTCTACCACCGCTCTGTGTCATTACTAGCTTTCGACAGTCAATGGAAACTGAACGCTGCAGGCCTTTCAAATGGAACGCCATCCAACTTGAAGGATAGTCGTACCATATTGTCATTATAGCTGTGGTTTGCAAATGGATGATCACTAAATCACTAGGTTGCCATTAGCGTTCTGTAGAACACTACACGTACCTAGGTTGTAAGAGTGGTGTACACCTCACGGTGCACGGTGTTTAATACAATTTTTTTCAAAACATAGTTTCGAGAGACTGAAGCACAATTCCAAGTTTTAAATAGAGTTTATCTCTGTTAAATCTTTTTCGAATAAATTTTCTAGTACCTTTCAGATCTGGATATATTGCGTATGAGTATTAAGTTTAATTAAAATCGGTTCATTCGTTTTTATGAAAGTTTTTATGATATCTCTTGAAGAGTAAATGTTCTCACGGCGCAGTTCTACACGAATCTTTCGTTCTACATGACCTTATCTTGTTATAAAATCATGTAAAACGGGTGAGTAAACATGTTTTCTTTTTTTTATCTTCTACATTAGACTTCTAATGTTTATGCCTAGAAATACAACGTAAAAATACCTCGGTTTTACCTCGTAGCGTAATGTATTAAGGCGTTTTATGTTTTATGGATTTTTTACGGTAAATAATACGAGCTACATGTAAAATCCCAGTGTTTGGAATCTGTTGACACCTTTTTTTAAGGTTTCAGTAATACGGTTTTATATTTCAGGGCCGTTGTTAACATTGAGTGTTTTCCTTTTATTACCTGAATTATTTCATATTTGTGATTATGAAAAGAGCTTTTATTATAATATATTGTAATATTTATCAGGCACTACCATTATCGATAACTGAAGCATATTTATATATATTCCACAGTAACATATAAACCGGCCAACTCGTTTTGAGGACATAAATAATTTCAATAACTAAACCACCGACCGTTTCAAACAAGGAAGGGATTTCTAACGCCATGTTGGATCGAAAACAAAAGGTGAACAGGTCCATTGAAGGATTCCCTCAATGATTATTGAAAAGTTTCAACGCAAAACCCGTAGGATAACCCTGTTTGTTCCCACAAAGGGTGCCTTTGGCCCCGACGTTGTTTTATTCTGGTGAAATATGAGATAGGATTGAAAAAGCGAGTTTGATTCTTGTAGGATTTTCCTTGCTTAGCCGAATTATGTTATTCGATTTTGAAGTCTATTGTGTGTTAGTGGTCATTCGAGGAGATGATAATATTTGAAATGAATCAAGGCAGTGAATATCCAATCCAATGTCGTGACACTAATCATTTATCAGAAGACAAAACAAGAAAAGCAATAACAAAGCTTATAAAACCGGACGAAGTACGCTTCATCACAGACGCCAGATGTATTAACTGGAGAGTAATCACGCGCATATATCTGCGTCCAACTTGAACAGAAATAGTTCGGATATGACTAGTGTAAACAAATTGCGTGTGCGTGAATAATTCATCAAAGAAACGGGCGCTGACAAATGAAATCTAATGAATACGATATGAGAGAAGGAGTGCTCGCAGAGATTCATGCAGAAATAGATACTGTTATCCATAGGGTAGAATTTGGTGAAAATATTGCAGGCACTTTAATTTTTTACAGGGTGCTATAAAATATTTGTTGTTCAAGTGTGTTATCTGGAGTGGCGTAGATTTTAGAAATACAGAGTAAAATGTAAAAGGCAGGGAAGATTTCCTTCAAGTCGACTTTCTCCTTAGAGGATCTCTGGTTCATTCAAATACCTCTATATCATTAACATTATTGGCATTAATTAGTTTAGGCATGTATTGTTTCAGCTATTTATGGTCTGTTTATGTAAATTCTATCAGTTCATCGGCAACACATGCATTAATATAGTATTGTCATTTGGCAGCTATGTTCTCGTGGCAAAGCATTAAATTATTGAAATAATCACAACGGTATCGGCATTGCGGCTCAAAACGGAACTGGTACCACACAGAACAGCTAATAAAAATTTAATCAACATTTATTTTACAGCATTTGATTATTACCTGTCGTTACTATCAATTAAGAATGAACAAATGGATCAGTTCCGTTATGGTTGAAGTCATAAAAATATAATTGAAGTAATTATGAAAGCCTTCACGACGGAACGGTATTCGTAAAATTAGGCTGTGGTTTTATTGTTGATTCTGTTCATGATTTTTTATTTCTACCAATTTAAAAGAATAAAACTTTATCTACGTTACTTTAAGTTGAGCTCATTTAAAGATAGTAAACATCCAATCCAAAAGTGAAAATGTAACGTAACTTTTGTATATTTCATATTTTCAGAGAAAGTTATATTTTTTTCATACTTTGTTTTAAACAAATCATATGGTTACATTTTTCTAATAAGTACGACTGTCAATGCTTTTTGAGCTGCTACATAGAGCAAGACCACTTTATGATACGCATGATACGTAGAAAAATACAATTTTATGATCAAACTATCGCCAGACAGACGTTCTTTCGGACAATTATTGTTCTTTCAACGTACAGCTCATCAGTCAAACCTTCTTTGGACAAGTGAATTTTTTGCAATCATGACTTGTCTATAAAAACCCACACCCGCTCACGTTCATGCACCGTATCATCACCTTTATCAGACTGCGAGATTGGCTCGCGGCAAAAATCTTTATTGTAACTCTCTTACTCTTGTTTTGTTTGGCGTGAACAAACATTCATAATTATGATTATCATGTTAATGCAGTGCGAGTTTCATTATAATGTTCAGCTATTGTTTCTTTTTGTTCAGCTTATGTTCAGAGGTAGGCTTTTAACGTTTAATTAATTCGTGAAGTTTTTGATTATTTTTTCTAGCTGTAGTCATGAGTATTTATCACCGCTGCGCTTTGGAGAGTTCAATGATACAATTTTAAAGAAAAGTTAAGTTTCATAAGTAGGAATGCGTAGTAAGTTGCCGAGGATCGCGCTGATTGGCGTGTAATTGAAGACACCATTGCAATTTCCAGCTGTGAACTGCTATTGGCAAATGACGAAATATCCGTAATGTTATGATTTTTATTTAGTATGCTGATGTGTTATTCAAGATTTTTTATTATAACTACAAGAAATTTAGTGATCTTTTATTATTGATACAATGACAAATTTCTAAAGCCACTTCGAAACCCAATTTTTCCGCTCCAAAAATCTTCCAAAATTATTTACAATTAAAAACCAATACAAATGATTAAATTCCATCTCTCCATTGTTTAAACATTCACAAAAGACGAACTCGCAGCTTCCCAAATATATTTCGTTGAATTACCGAGTTTGACGACTGTATAGGAATATTTATGAATTTGCAAAATTCGTGTAACACAAAAGAAGTAGCGTTTCACAATATACCGTCACATAAAGAACTCGAAATCCTTTGATATCATACTTTTATTACTTATGTAGGAATGTAAGTACTTACAGTATGGGTATCGTTATTGGATATGTGAACGTGAGTTCGTTTTCTTTTATTGTAGGGCATCGATACTTACTGGAGACGTATGGATTGGGACTGTGTAGGACGTGTGAGTATTGAGATTTATTTTTGACATGTGCAGCGCACTAGGTGAAATATGTACAGTGGCCTTAGTGCGAGTAACGTTCTCGATCGCGTTAGCGTAAACGTCAATATGTATTGAAACTGAATGAAGAAAGCGCCATCTGCTGACAATAACGAAAAACCTTTATTTTTCATACAATTTGACATAAACAAACGTTTACGTTAACAACGCGATCGAGTACGTTAAAAAACTCGCACTTAGCCCGCTGTCAGTGTGCCTGACAAGCATGGAGATTATGGCAAACTTTCCTTTTGGGGGAGGCCTTTGTCCAACAGTGGACGTCTTTTGGCTGTTATGATGATGATGAAGCCCTCTGTTCGATGAAACGCAGTTTTATGTCAGTCTCAAGCTGTTTAATTTATAAATATCTTGTGTCATTGAGGTTATCTATGGTTTCTCTACATAGGATCACGCCTGTGTTTCCTGAAAGGTTAAGCAGAAGTGCACCTATACTCCAAAATTTCGCTAGCCGAGCCTATTGCCATCAACGGACATAAATTCAGACTGCGGGCTGGCACTGAGAAATTCCAGATGTAAAAACCCATTTACTTTTTTTTTTATTTTTTTTTTATTTAATATGGATTTGGTTTTGCTCTTGACTCTAGTCTAGGTCATATATGACAGAGACAAAGTTGACGATGGAGCGAGCTTACCCAGAAGAAGCCTGTTCACTCTAATTTTGAAGAGATTAGAGTTGTACTTTGCTCGAACTAAACCCGAACCCAGCCCGATCGAACCCAGGACCTTATATGGATGATGTTGCGGAATTTGTTCGAAAGAGTCACCACGGCCCTGGAACGCAAAGGGCATTAGCAGGAACACGGATGGGTTTTTGTCAATAAGAGTATGACACTCCCTTCCGCTCCACCCAGAGCGGAAGATCATTTGATGATTTCCCATTATAGAAATAAGACCTTATGATAACTTGCGACCTATTGGTCGTAAGCGCCAAATCAAACAAGCTACCAAGTGGGGCGATTCTCTATGTGCTTTATTTATAACATAGTAAGATCTAGATCTATGAACATAAGCAGTGTATAGAACATACACTGTCATAACTACATTACTAAAATAAAAATAGTTTATCTTTGACGGAATGAGTAATATCGTTATGGAGTTGGTAACATTTTAATTTGCTTTTAGTCTAATCCAAATGCACTAAGCACTACAGTATTGGCAAATAACAAGCCACTAAGCCAGTAAATACGATCGTCACACTAACCCCATTCCGTCAAAGATTATTTGCGCGGAAAAATAAAGAACGAACACATTCTGTTTTCCTTTAATTTTCACTAAAGGAATCAACTACTACAGTAGAATTAAAGCTAAAGAAATGGTATATCCGTGTAGCGGCAAAGCGAATACTAACCCTAACAAAATAAATAAGGACACAGTTCAAAAGGGTAAACTTTCATTCATCCAAAAATAACACAACCCAACAATAGAATTATTGATAAAGAGTATCTAAGACAACAACAGTCTCGCTTCGCTAACACTTAAAGACCAATAATAATAGGTAGGTATAACTCTCAGAGGCCGACTGAATAAACACAAGCATCCGTCTACATCGCATAGCTGGAATATTGTCTTGTTTATTAGAACCGGACGCTCCCCCGCCTAAGGCAAGGATCCAATATAATGGAATACCTACTTCAACATTATTTGCAGATACATGGGTACTTACGCGATATGCCCCAGGCCTGTATTAACGTGTGGTATGCGCTTAAATCGGCGACGACTGAATAAAATTTCAGTTGATACAAATTCGGGGGGTATTACGAAAGGTGAAACAGTGTCTGAGAAATCCGTTCTTTGATAGTTCAATATTATTAGCCCCAGAGCGACGACTCGCTTTGACATAATTCTTTTGAAAATAACAATGGATTCGTTCGTCGTACGTGATCCTTTATTCAATATTGCGACTGTATTATTCAGCGGATGGCTCCTGTTGTAAGTAAATACATACTAAGACGTATCTTCTTGAGAGGGATTACAATGGTAAGATTGTTTTGATTTGAATTTGTTTACAATTAAGGTCTGTTTGTGAAGGTTCTGATATTACTCGCTGAATAAGTGAAACGGTGAAAACTTTTGAACCTATTCGAAAAACAACTTTCTTCGCTCTCCGAAATTATGTATACAAGATAACTTTATTATTTTGTACGAGGTATCTTGAAGCTATAGAAGCGGTACAGTTTATTAACCTTTTCTTTAAAATCGTTTTCCTTGATTGCATTGCACCAATCGGAACACGTGCAGCAGTAAAAACTCTAGTTTAAAGACCACAGTGGGCATTGGCATCTAAGATACATTGGAAGTTTGTAGCCTACATACCCGGTTTTATTCTTTTTATTCTAGAACTCTTTCTTTGTTTGCTACTTTGATAGTTTTCTTATAAATAACTGTGAGAATCACACTTTGATGTAGATAATGTGGGACATCATCATCCACAACCCGACTTCGTTCAATGCTGGGCATATGTGTCTCTTTTCCTGTGCCAATCCTCATGCTCCTGTGTCACCATCATTCAGGTTCTACCCGCGATGGCAGCAATATCGTCTGCCCACCTCGCTGGCGGACGAGCAATATACACCGAGTCCTTGGACGCCACTCGCTTTGCCATGTGTCCTGCTCAACTTCATTTGAGTTCCATGACTCGTTTTTCGATATCGAATCAACACTAAATAATTTCATTGCACTCAAAATACAGCTACGATAAAAAGTGTTCTGTCAAATGATGAAAAACAAAAATCCAAAAACGATCAAAATAATCGCACAACAAAATAAATAGCAACTACACTTACTACAACTTCACATACGTGTATTGGAACTCGCTTCAGGCGGAATAATAGACAAGTTTGGACAGCACAACACTGTAGGTTGCATACAGTTAATGTAACTTTGTAATAAGGGCTACGGGCCCCTATGCTTTGTTCCACTGAGTTCCAACGGTTCCCCAGCATAATTTCGTTATATCCATTCTACCGAGAAATCTTGTTTTGTCGAATACATTTTAAAGCGAGTGCGGAATAGAGAGTAGTGATTAACACTTACGGTGTGTGGTTATTTGGTTATTTTGGCAGCTGGTCAGGTTTCTAGGTTTGTTGGTTAAGTAGAATCGGCCAGTTTGTGATTGCTTTACGAAATTTTAGGTCTTGTTCAAATGCATTGGTAAAGTGAGTATTGCTTTTCTAAATTGTATATTTCAACACTTGCTTCAATATTGTGAATGAGTCACGTTCAAAGTCACTTATATGTTTATACACACAATTTCAGAAGTGTTTTTGACAAGCTATAACTAAAATCGTCCTGTTTGATCAGTCTTGATAGAGGTATCGACTTTTCTATTTGACAATATTCTCAAGTGTTTTGCAAACCAATTTAACTTATTTTACAAGTTGGCACTCAATTGCAACAGGCAAATGCTATGAGACAAAATATTTTTCCATTAATAGCTAAGTAATAACAAATTAGCCAAAGTAATTCACACATACCCAGCCCCAAAGGAACCCTCTAAAGTTTTTTGTATGCTAATTTTGAGCACGTGAGCACAAGGACTGAAGTGTGCAGTCCAGATGTTGTCGAAAAAAGTTCTCAAGGGTCCTCTTAACACTGATAAGGCACTTACATAGTTACAACAGATTTATGGCACTATTTTAAAGTTTGGCCAGTGTCAAAATTTGCACATTTTCAGCACGTTTCAAGTGTTGCTTCCGTTTGAAGAAAGACAGTTTGTCTAGCTATCTCATCCTGTTTACTTCCGAGAATGATTTTACGAGTACCAATATCTTGCTTTAAAAAAGAAAAAAAATGTCCTATTATTACTTTAGAATTAAGTGAGAATTCAGAGAAAATAAAAAAATCCATGACTGATCACTATATCCTCTCAGAAACGTTTATTCAGAGCAGACCACAGACAGGATACCTATTAGCCCTAAGTAATTCAATCAGCTTTTGCTCAGTTCAGCTGTGTTAAGGTCTGCTTCCAGTGTAACTGGTTCAGTCGACCTCCACACAACGCAGTAAACTAGTAATACGACATGTCTTTGGTAAGACTAAGTAGTCCAGTCCTAGTATACATGATGCCGTAATATACTTAATATTGTGGCATCATATCCAACGTGTACCAGAATAACGCAATACTTGAGCTTCATAACTTGCATAACTTTTGTAATTTAATTTTTTTAGTATGCGTCATGCTTTTTCTTTCTTTCTTTCTTACTTGAAAAGAGGTCATTGTATTCATGGGGCCAACACTGAAATCGCGAAAAGAGATGGACTGCCCCGTATATTTCTGTGCGCGTAACTCGACAAAATGTACTGAACCGCTGATGAATTCGGGGTTGGTCCCATAGTTAAAGTTATTCATAATGATGAGTACAATGAATGACCCGTTTTTAGATATTGCGTTTATTCTGTTACACGTTTTATAAGCATCCGAAATACGCTTATTCACCTTTAATGTGACCCATAGCCTAAATTGAATTCCTTAAAAGAGTGATATTCTTAAAAAAGCCTATAAAACAGCCACTCCTCATAATATCAGAGCATAATTAACCACCAAATCTAGTCGGGGTACATTGAGCAAATGTTCCCAGTTCGCAGAACAGGAAGCGGCAACAGAATCCCGGAACATTGTGTAATAATTACGAACACCGCTCCGCAAAGTTCCGTTCTAGTGAGTCGCGTATGGAAGAGGTCTGGTGGAAAATTTAAGAGACAATATAGCGAATAAATGTGATAGTTCGTTTTGAAGTGTGGTGTAAAGGTGATTTATTTTGCAGTTTACCATTATTAGGTTAGGATGATCATCATCATCATCAGCCGTCCCCTGCTGGACATGAGCCTCGCCTAGTGTACGCCATTCAACTCGATTTCCAGCAACTCTCATTCATCGTCGCTCCACCTAGCCTCTAGCTCAAGAAGACACATTCTATGTATCTTCGTTAAAGATGATTGTGTGAACCAGGAGCAGGTTTCATTCATCGCTCATCAAAGCCGTGTATGGGTAGAGTTTAGCGAAGGCTATCCACAGACGAACAGTAGCGCAATCGTTCTTCTAAATTTTGACGCAATTTACATGTTTATATCTACTGAAAAAAAATACAGTTTAAGTTCCTTGTTTATACTTTTTCAACGAAATACTTTTAAACGGCACTGATTACAAAAACAACGTAATGTTCGCTGACACTTTCTGGGAAATAGTCAAAGTAACAAAAAGTACGGTCTAGATTTTATAACGATGTCTGGGACACGTTCTACTCTTTGATCAAACATTAAATACATAACTACAATAGTGGCTTATGGCAGTTTGAAAATTATTCCCTGTGAGTATCAAAAAAAAAAATTGTCTATTTAAAGATCAAGCCAAACAATTTGTATCTCAGAAGAGAAGAGGACGTGCTGAATGTCAAAGAAAATCAAATAGCTCAGCCTAGTTTGATAATGGTCAGCGGAACTATCCACTGCTGAAAAAGCGATGACGTCATGAAGTGACGTCACCAGTGTATGTTTCACTATCAAACCCAAAGTACAACTTTTGAAGCACGTAACAGGAAGTGTCGCTCAGTACTGTGATCTTCCGAACAATATTATGCAATGATTACTTATACCGCACTCCGGCGTTCCGTTTCGAAAATTGATGGTATGGAGCTGGCGCTTGCTATATTCTTTTTTCGTATTCTTAATAACCATTTTATTTATTTATTTACACTTTACGCACACAAATGTACAGAGGCGGACTTAATGCCATAGGCATTCTCTACCAGTCAGCCTTTGGGTGATGCAGAGAATGGTGGTAGGTGCAATATGGTGAATAAAAAGCGATTGATATTTTATTAAAACATACAAACATTTAAATAAGTAAAACGAATATATAAACTATACATACAATATAAATATATAATAAATACTCAAATTAACAAGATAAATAGGTACACGAAAAACTTAAACAATTACAACAAATAGGTAATTGGAAAACAGCGATGTGATGATACTACTGTCAACTTCTTACGAATATGTTCGCGAACTTTAAATCTGAAGGCTAATCGGTTGGTGACCATCCTAATTTCCTGGGGTAGCGAATTCCACAAAGAAACAGACTGAACAAAGAAGGAAGAGTGAATAAAGTCAGTACGGTGAGTGGGAAATTGAAGAAGACGGTTATGTGATGAGCGTAAATTCCGATTGTGGTTGGCGCAAATATATTGAAAGTGAGGGGCTAGATAACTGGGAGAGTTAGGAGAGTTGAGAAATGAAAACAAGGTAGTAAGAGCTCTTTGCTCCCTACGCTCGCGTATGGGCATCCACTTTAAAAGCAACCGATACGCGGAGACGTGATCATATTTGCGCAGGTTGAAAACAAATCGAATGCAGTAATTTAGAAGGCGGTCAAGTTTGTTGAGGAGATCTGCATTCAGGTCATAGTAGCACACGTCACCATAATCTATGATAGGAAAAATTAAGGTCTGTACAAGCATCGTCTTCGTGCTTGATGGCAAAAAGTTTTTCAAATGGCACAGGGCCCGCAGCGTTCCAGTAACCTTCTGACTGAGTGAGACTAGCGACTTGAGTACGCCAGTTTAGGGTACTATCGATGTGCAAACCTAGATTTTTCACATCAGTGCTGAATGGGATGATTTTACTGTAGAACAAAACTGGTGGCAAAGCTGTTTCATCCACTTTAGCGATGCTTCGAGAACTCCCAATGATAATCGCTTGACATTTATCGGGGTTTACGGCAACACCAAATCTGTCCGACCAAGTTTTTATGGCTAATAAGTCCCTGTTTATTTTGTTGATAGCGTCAGGTAATTCGTCGACCCTCTCGTGATGGTACAACTGAAGGTCATCTGCATACAGATGATACGCACATTGAAGTTCAGAAATAATAAGATTAATAAAAATAGAAAACAGAAGAGGAGAAAGAATACCGCCTTGAGGAACGCCAGTTCCCAAATCACGCCAGCTAGATGAGGAGTCCGCAACGCGAACCGATTGCTGACGTCCCTGAAGATAGAAGGTGAACCACTCCAGTGCTTCAGGAGAGACCATGACATAGGAAAGAATGGCTAAATGGATGTCGTGACTGACTGTATTGAAGGCATTAGAGAAATCGACCAGCACTAGTACAGTGACTTTGGCGTCTTCAAGTCCAGCTCTTATATCGTCAGTCACTTTAAGGAGAGCAGAAACAGTGCTGTGCCCGGGCCTAAATCCAGATTATAGAGGGCTTATGATAGAATTAAAATGCACAAAGCTGGAAAGTTGTTTGTGGACACAGGCCTCGAGCACTTTGGATAGAAAAGGGAGTATAGAAATTGGACGGAAGTGGGTTGGAAGAGTGGGATTGGAAACTTTTGGTAGTGGACGAACATAGGCTTTACGCCACACACAAAAAAATTAGAATATGGCTGATTGCAGGTAAAATGTGCTCCAGAATGGTAATGATCATGCCACGAGTGACATTTTATGGCTTTGGATTTTAGGAAACGAAAAGAATTTATTTGAGGAGGCGTTAGACCAGAGATTAGAGACAGAGTAAATTGTTTGGCTAGACAATCCATTGTGGGTACAGTAGCGAAATGACAGTTAAGATCGTCTAAGTCTATAGAATTCGGAAGGTCTAAATGTCGTGGTTTGCCGATACCAAGAGTTCCAAAGAATTTCCAAATATCGGCAGAAGAAGAAGAAGAAATATTTTCCAGAATGTGGCGGCGTTTAGCATTGCGTATCAACTGGTTGAATCTATTCCTTGAAACCTTATATAGTGTCCAGTTCTCGTCAGTACGGTCCCTCTTATGCTTTCGGAACGCCCGGTCCCTGCGTCGTATGGCCATCCGTATTCCTCTTGACATCCAAGGTGCAGGAGGACGTTTCAGCTTTACTTTTTTGATGGGAGCGTGGTTGTCATAAAGGCTGATTACGACATCATTGAAAATGGCAATCTTATCATCAACCGAAGGGGCCTTCGGGCGAACCATCAAAAGATCCGAGAGACCTTATTTATTGCCTAAAACTTGAAGATACACGGGGGAATTTATAATTTCTGTTTGATTTTTTATAGTCAATGAGAATCTAAAGACGCGTATTGAATGTTTTGCACCGCTTGAAAAATCTATCGTGCGTCAAGTTGGTAATTTTGTTCATTAACCAGCTTACCATTATCACCAGCCTCCTGCTCTTTTCCCACAAAACTCACTAAGATCCCTACATATTTTTCTTCCCCGCCCTTACAATTACTCCATCGTTCTACAAAGTCCCTCTCCACACTAACCAAACACGCGCATGTGTCGATAGACTATGAGCATTCCGCGAGCGGTTTTAAGACGCCCGTAATTCCGCCGGAGTGTTTCACACGTAATAATCGGATAACGTGCTGTAGTGCACGTGTTGCGCTCATGCAAAGCGATAGTACCGCAAATGCATTTAGGTGGTAATAGAGAATAAAATGGAGGAAGAGTGTAGCGGGTGCTTTTGACTGGTTCTACGGTGGCTATAACAGTTCAATAAACGATTCTGTTTTTGGGAAGGATTCTTGTGGTTGTTTGTAAGTGAGAGTAAATCAATCTGCTAGACTTTTCTTAACTTTGTGGGGTCACATTCCAGTCTGACCTGACGCAGCTAATTATCAGTATTTTACTTGCGAGTGCGCGACTGCTTCTCTGATCTTCACAGCCCTGTAGCTAGGTAATACCTGGGGTGATGACAATCTAGTCTCTTTTAACGCCACCAAAACACAAGCGTGTCTTTTTACCGCAAAAAGGAGTCTTTTTGACCTAACGCCTACTTTTCGGGGTACATCTGTCCCTGTGACCGGCTCGAGATCCTAGGCATGGAATTGACACCCAGTCTCAACTTCAGCGCCATCATTGAGCACAAAGCCCAAACTGCGGCCAAAGAGCTGGGTATCCTAAATAGAGTGAAGCGATACTTCACGCTTGGACAGCTTTCAACCCTTTACAAAGCACAAGTCCGATACTGCATGGAGTATTGCAGCCACCTTTGGGATGGCTCAGCTAAATACCAATTTGCCGCGCTTGACTCGGTGGAACGCAGAGCTAAGAGGCTCATTGGCGATGTAAAACTGGTGGATGCCAAGCTTCATAGCTTGGCTCATCGCCGCAAGGTTGCCTGCTTGTCGTTCTTCCACAGATTGTACTTCGGAGAGAGTGTCCAGGAACTCCACAATCTCATCCCACCGGCCCCCTTCTACCATCGGAAATCTAGACGCACTGCAAGTTACCATCCCTACCTTGTTGCTATTCCCGCACTAAACGTTTCCAAACGTCTTTTATAATGCGCACAGCAAAGGAGTGTCTGTGTTTCCGAACGCATACAACCCCAATCTCTTCAAAATTAGAGTGCACAGGCTTCTTCTGGGTAATCTCGTTCCATCGTCGACTTTGTCTCTGTCATCTATGACCTAGACTGGAGTCACGAGCTAATCTATCTCAAATAAAAAAAAATACCTACCCCTTGGAAAAACTGATGTCAGATTCTCGGTATGTAATGGATGTTACGTATGTACGGAATGTCTTCAGCAAGCGCTACTTAACCTCGAAAATTGAACCGTACGATTGTTATTATTGAGCCTCGGGCTTCGAGGAAAGCTTAAGAATTTGTTGCTTTTCTATAACAAAGGATGAATTAATACAAGACCCAAGACGCCTCTGACCGGACTACCGCCCTTCTTTAACGACCCAATAAAACAAACCACTTTTAAAACATTACAATATGACCTAAGAGCCGCTCTTATAATTTGTAAAGCCACACAATAAACTTATACAGGGCGAACAATATCGAAAGCGCACCCGCCGATGCAGAAGGGTGCACAAAATCATAACACAAAGGAAAAATACGGTTATTTTACACCAGTGCGGTAGATTATATCTTTTATGTTCAAAATCAACAGGAAGCTTTCAAATGGGGCATGTAACCTACACTTATTTTAGATGCTGTTTCGCGAGGGTGCATAAATTTTTTAACCCAAAGGGTTTGTGCAAACAACTTCGTGAAAGTAATTTGGTACTTTTTTTAGTAATTGCACACGATACGGGGTACATGCAGCGAATGTGCGGCCGTTTGCAGAGTTTCGAAAAGTTTTAATTCAATTTCGACGTGAAACAAAGTAAACACTCGGTGGACCGTTCTGGGGTTTGAGCTAAGTTCCAAAGTAGATTAGTGACACTAAATTCAACATAGTACGAATAAAGAAATAAATCGTTTTGATTTTGTATTAGTGTAGTAGTACATTGAAATGCAATCGAAATATAAGATACGGAAGCAAATTGAAGAGTTATCCGAAGATATTGTAGATATTATAAATAAAATTTTATTTCAAAAATATACAAAAAGTCACATTGTTTTACAATATTTCACTTTTGTATTAGTTTATTTGTCACTTAAAACTGTCATATCTTTGTTCTTATTATATTATTGACCTTTATGATTTTATCATATTGCAGTTTTTATTTTGTTATCTAAAAACTTGCAAAATCTGTCATCTTTCACTAAATATTCAATCGTTTTCGAAGATTATCTGCGGCATGCTGACCATTATTTGGTATACTTTTAAGCATGTCAATATAACCATCAGGTATTCGACATTCCATGGCACCTCTCACAATACATTGTAGATAAGTAATTGATGGTTTTCTATCGTCGGGAAGAAATGACAAAGATTTGAGAAATGGCGGAACCACAGAGTGTTGATACGTCCGACATTTGATTTTCTTTCCATCAACACCACTTATGTCAACTTCTTTTGGAAAATACTGTTTTATATCGACTCCTTCTTGTCTGAAAAAAAAAACTTTATTTTATTTCATTACTATACGACCTAACTCTAATCTTTAAACGCTCGATTTGAATCTTAGTACTTATTTTGGGGTAAAATCAGAAAAGTGATAAATTAAGTAGATATTTATATTAGTTAACACTTCGCGTGTCCCAAGGGCTGGCTTTTACCCTGGACAAAGGATAAGTATAGCCATACAACGTGGCAATGCTGCCAGCTTTTTGGATACTTTACCAGTGGCCAGGGATGCGAACGAATTTTTCGACGCCATATTTTAGACTATTTTTATTAAGTTTTTTTTTTTATTTAAGTATATGTGTAGTAAATAGTTGTATATTATGTATTTTATAAAAATATCCAAATTCTATTTATGTTTAGATTTTAACTCTTTCAACTCTTAACCTACTATAATACTACTATAATAATACTTTAATTTTTTAGACTTGTTTTCAAATTAATGAAGTGCACTGTTTTACACTTTTTAGGGTTCCGAACATCCGTAAGAAACGGAACCCTGATAGGATCACTCGGGTGCTTGTCTGTCTGTTCGTCTGTCACAGCCAATTTTTTCCGAATCTCTTGAATCGATTATATTGAAATTTCGTACACGTATGAATTTTTGTGACCCAAACACGGACGCGTTACGTAAATAAGGAGGACAAACTAGTTTTTTTTTAAAGTTTTTTTAACTATACCGTGTTGTGTATATCAAATTGAAGGGTTTATTGTGAAGGTTTTAACTTTATTTTTATTGTAAGTAGGTAGTTTTAAACTTATTCAAGAAATTAGACGAAAAATTACCATTACCATTTACCCCTATCTCCATTGTTTTTAAATTATTATCATTTTTTTTTTAATTTTAGGCCCAGTTAATCAAATGGGCCCAAAATTTAAACAAAAATGTTGATGAGAGTTCTTTACCTACAGATTATAGGAAAACCTATTAGAAGTAAAGTGTTAAAATGACATGTTACAAAAATTAAATTCGTCCGAAACCCTTTGCTCGCGAGTCCGACTCGCACTTGGCCAGTTTTTTATTTATTCTATAACATTTCTAGCTCTTGCCCTCGACTTCGTCTGCGTGGAATAGTTACTTTCGGAAGTCATTTAAATTTTTAAGATACTAATTTTTCAAAAACGCTTGAACATGTATTGTGTTTATTTATTTTTTATCAATGCCTAAATACAAGGGTTCATGGTTTTATCTTCAATAATAACGTACTCTCATACAAACTTTCATCCCCTATTTCAACCTCTTCAAGCCCTTTTCTTCCGACAAAAGGTAGCCTATGTCCTTTTCCAACGTCCAATCTATCTCCATATCAAATTTAATATAAATCGGTTCAGCGGTTAAAGCATGATTTCTGGGATAAAAACTATCCTTTCCTGGGACTCAAACTATCTCTTTACCAAATTTCACCAAAATCCAATCAGCGGTTTAAGCGTGAAGAGGTGACAGACAGACAGACACACTTTCGCATTTATAATATTATTATATTATGTATTATATAGTAAGTATATAGTATAATATAGTATGGATATGGATAAACTTTTCGGGTTAAGTTTATTTATTTATTTTTTGGTATGAGTCATGCTTGGCGCAAATAAATTCTTTTTCTCTTTCTTTTCTAGCTAATCTTATTGCTGGGTCTTATTCACGGGTCTACTTACCCTACTTATAATCTTACTCAAAGACTTACTTATCTAGGCTAACGAGACTCTCGTTGCTCATTTTCCACACAGCTCCCCATACATGACTATTCTCACTTGGCACTATAGTAGCCACTGCGCCTCCCCATATATCGTAATATTGCACGAAGTCTAGCCTATAATTCTGTAAAAATAAAACAGGTTCGTAGGTCAAAACTGGTGTAAATGAAAAATGTTGAGAAGCATATTTGACATGTATTAATGAATGTTCCTACTTGACCATTTTTATATATTAATAAGAACCAGAGTAATTTGAAACAGTGAATTTAAGGTGTAAAAATATTGCAGATTTGCCTACTTCAATGTCTTATTAATCCAAGGGTTGACTGGTAGAGAATGCCTTTGTCGTGTTGTAATGTGTACCATTACTGTACACAAAGTTTAAATAAATTATATTTTAAGGGGAAACATTAAATTTCTTACTACTTACATCAAGGCGTCCAACTCCCAAAAATACCGCGGAAGGGTTATTTATATGAATTCTTCTCTTCAACAAATTGCTGCCGTAGGCAAAATAATGGAAATAATCCTTAGACGGCTGAATCATCATGCAGCAAAGGGTCAAGTTTATTATTTTTATAATATAAGCAACAACTAGAATTTGGACAATTGACATTGTACATCTTGTGTCATGTCATTGTCACACGTGGAATCACAGAATCATAAAGTTTGTGGTCTAAGGAGGATAGAATCAAAATAGTTTGTGATGTAGCGATAGAAGGCTTATCACAAGATAGAACACAGACTTGGCTCAACAATTCGTCGGTCCAACCCGGTTGGTATCCGCTGAGATAAGATAAGACAAAATATTTTATTTTGCAAATATGTGTTCAAAACACGGTGACATAAAAAATATAATTAGCAACAGCCATATTTATCACGCAAAATTAAAAAACACACTGTAGATGCTAAGTTCATAATAATAAAGACTCTTGTCACCGCCGGCATACCTGCAGTATTAGAGCCTAGCGGTACGGGACGATGGGAAAAGACCAGATGGTATGACGTTGGTGCCGTGGAAGGTGGGTAGGCCTCTGGTGTGGGACGCAACGTATGTCATCACCCTTGCGCCATTGCATGTTCCAAGTACGGCGGGCTGTGCTGGCGCTACCGCTGCGGCTGCTGAGGCCCTAAAGCGACGCAAATACTGTAACCTTATTGGGAATTACAGTTTTCAGCCATTTGGGGTCGAAACGCTTGGGTCATGAGGTAAACGTCTCCTTTTCAAGGACATATATCACCGACTGATCGACACTGCGTGACCAGAGGGCTGGCTCGTTCTTTGCTCAAAGAATTAGCATTGCCATTCAATGTGGAAATGCTGCCAGTCTTCTGGGCACGTTTCCGGATGACAGCGATGCGGAGAAATACTTCGACGCCCAAGTGTATTTTGTTTTTGTATAGGTATGTATATAGTAAGGTTTAGTAGATATAAATAGTTTAAGTAAATAGTTTTAAGTTAGTTATGTACATTTATAATAAAGATTAAAAATGTCAATATAGAGATTGACTAACTTTAATTACATATAATTATGAAGTACTTCAATAATTATTTATATTACACAACTTTTTCTGCAGTCAACTTATTTCGTATTGGAAATATCTAAATAAAAATAATTTCACATGTTTTTAATTTTTAATAAAAATATGAATGTAGGAACACAATACAAGTTGACTAAGGGACCTCTTCCTAGCACATCTTTCAGCTGAAATGAAAATGAAAACTTAGCACTTTAAAAAAAAAACTTTGTAAACACATTAATCTACACTGGTGAACTGTAACAAAGTTGTGACTTTCGACTCAAAGATAGTTTGAGTTTTTTTTATTAATGCTATTGCATTAAAAAAAGCCTATTGGTAGTATGTACTACCAATAGGTAGTACATACTAAATATAAATATATTATTGGTATAATAGATTTATTATACCAATAATATATTTTGGGCAAATGATTTATTTTTTCTTGGAAATTAAAATCAACATTTAGTACCAAGATATTGATGCGTTTCCAATAATGTTTTCAGTGTGGTTATCTTAGATTATAAAGCTAAAATTGTCTGTTATTCAAGGCCTGGGCAGATTCTGTATGAAAGCTTACATCTAAAGCTAATTTTGCTCAAAGTATAAGCCTCAATGTTATTTGTTTACCAGCGGTCGTGGTGTTTGCATTGATATCAACTTGGAAATTGTTATTAAAAGCTTTAAGAGATTTGTAAATATAAGTTGAGTCTTTAGATTTTCATTATTCGCTTGTCATCATATTGGGATTTGCTGTTGGATAAAAATCGATTTATAAATCTATTGAAAGAGGAATTATCACTGAAAAGAGTCTCGGTTGTATTTGATCGAAGTAGTCTGCCTTCATGTCGACTGTCGAACACTTCAAAAATAACAGGTAAAATTTGTGGTATCGATAAGTTAAGGTCACATTGGTCTCAGTTTCAAAAAGATTTCCGAACGCATACAACCCTAATCTCTTCAAAATTAGAGTGAAGAGGCTTCTTCTGGCTAAGCTCGCTCCATCGTCGACTTTGTCTCTGTCATCTATGACCTAGTCTAGAGTCAAGAGTAAACCCATATTAAATAAAAAAAAAATACACAGAAGATCCCAAAATAGACCTAAATAATACTGATGAACATTTTTTTGATGCAGTAAGGTCAAATATACCGACGAAATCAAACCAAGACACGTAAGCCAATAAAAGCGATAAGTCCTAAAATGGAAAGCTCACTGAGATAACCGACAGTCGTATCTGTTCGTGACACATCCGTCTCATCGCCACATGTTCGGTATTAGTGATATATGGCGCACAAATCCAACGATCACAATATACAATGTCGAGGATTATTAGGGGATCCTACTGGCTTAGTCTTGCTCGGTGGTCTCTCAGACCCTAATGTTTTTTGCCATGCACATGATATGACATACGGTCGAGTGCGTTTGAGGACATCTGCCAAATTTTTATTGGCCTCAAATGAGTACGTTTGATGGGAAATGTTTTCGGTAAATGTTGTTTAAATTTGGTTTAATGAGCTTGTTTACTTTGAGTGTGCAACTGTACTTGTGAACTAAAAGTGAATGCTTTCTTTTGGTTGAAACTTTGTTAATTACTTAATGTTATTTTATGTGTTGTTATTTGAACATGGATAACGAACGCATGAAGAGTGATTTTAGTAAATAGATTTTTTTATACCTATCCTGGTTACCCTTTTTTTTAAGGATGGGAAATCATCAAATGACTTCTTCTTCTCTGGGTGGAACGGAAGGGCGTGTCAGACTCTTTCTGACTAAAACCCATCCGTGTTCTTTCTAGAGCCCACTGCGTTCCAGGACCGCGGTGTCTTTTTCGAACAAATTCCGCAACTATTACGGGATGGATGAGCACCCTATAAACTGATTTATGTTCAAATGCTGTGCCGAGAATTTTGCTAAAGTGATCAGAGAATTCTATGAGAAGACTGAGTGTACTTCAACAAATATGTGCTACACATGGTGGATTTCCATATTTTTTTTCTCCATGTAAATTCGTAATAGGATCACCAAACTAAAAATAAGCCACGTGCCTCATAATTATTTAGCTAAAATTTCAATCCTTCTTGAACATATTCTATTCAACATTCCAAATTTGAACGCGTGATTTTTTTAATAACTTTTGTGCACAGTGTCACCCCTTCGTCCCATACGGCTAATACCGGACTCATGTTCATTCATGATTTAGGGTTCCGTATTGTGTTAACAGTGAAATTAGTATCGAAAGGTGTGACGTAGCACTCAATGGTTATTCATGCGCACGTAATGAAACCGGTTCGTGTTATGATTTTATGGGGTTTATAGGACCCTTCGAGTAGGTTATTTTTTAAATGGCCACAGCACGGGTACCTATGACAATGGGGACGCGTATTGTTTGATAATTTAACATGTGGGCTGGTAACGTTGACGCCGAAGCTTTTATTATTAAAAACCAAGTACCCGAATTGAAGACATCATTACCGCACAAATTTCTGATAATATCCTGGGAACACTCTAAATAGAAGTTTGATCAAATAGACCCTTACAAGTTATACCTAGAACGACTATAAATAAGATAACATTTTCAATAGATAGAAATAATCTAGAGCTAAATTTGAATATATTGGGTGTATTTCACGATTCTGAGTACTTTATACTTCATTACGTACCAAATAATGTCTAAAAGTGGTTCCGCCCCCATGAAATCAAAAATTATCCCAAGGCACTTGTCTCACCGCTGACGATGAGCGAGAAGCGAGTAAAGCTAGAAACCAAATACGAGTTGGGGAGCAGCAAATGTATAGTTCTGATAGTTTTGTGGCTAGACTTTAAACGAATGCTCTCTTGTACGACGGGCGATTACTCGCATCACTCGCTCCGGCCGATCGAGAGATACATGCTTTCCTGCTCAAACTTGCTCGCGCTACAAAGCGCTGAATTCATAATATGTTAGCTAGCATTCAGATCCGCACTTTAGGTAGAAATGACCACTAGTTGATCTCTCGGCGTGATTTCTGACCGCCAAGCGAGAATAGCTGAGCAATTATCATTTTTGATACCTCTTGTCGCTGCAACAAACTCGTAAAACGTAAGAGAGTTCTCGCCCACAGTGTGAACAACCAGCTATCTACTATAAATTTATGTGTCTCTTTTACTCAAACGGTATCGATATCGTTTTTACGTTTTCTCAGCGAGAAAATAGTCGATAGCTTATCGCTTTCTCATCAGCGGTTAAGTGCCATATGTTCTATTCCGGGGCATAGTCTAGTTTTATGGTTCGTGTGACAAATTTCATCTAAATCCGTTCAGCCTTAAAGGCGTTGAGAGGTTAAAATAGACAGACTGAATTACTTTAGCATTTAAAATATTAAGGATGCATTTTCTGGAAACACCTAGATGATTTCTATTCAAATGTAATTCACCGACAACAAACTTAAAAGCACATCAAAACAGGAATCAAACCAATATCCTAAACAGCTTAGATAATTTTATGGAGATATTAATATGCAACACGTCTACGAATTGCTCAGTTAAACTCCAGTTAACGTACACTTCACAACACTTGGCTTAACGAGAGTTTTGCATGGATAATTTGTTTAAACGGAGTTTACCCGTTTAATCGCAGGTCAAGTAGGGACCGGCCACCTAAGCGCTTTCTTAATTACACCTAAAATTATACAGCCGGTCCGGAGATTTGGTACCTACTGTCCGTTTTATATGAGTGATGTCATCTTGTTTGTATGTGGTTGAAACTGATTGTTGAAATAGGTCTTTTATTTTACCGGGCGTTAGAAGACACAAGGTATATAATGTATCCAGATCATGTCACATCTGTCTAGACCATGGTGTATTATCCTTCTATTTGTGTTCCTTTTACCCAATGCCGTTGATTTGATTAGTAAACATCCAAAACTCTAAATTCCAAACAAATATTCACATTTATAATATAACTAGCTTTAGCCCGCGACCTCGTACGCGCATATCCCATTATCTCCGGTTCCCGTATAGCCTATAGCCTTCCTCATAAATGTGGCTACTATTATACAAAAAAAAAAATCCAAATCCGAATGATAGTTCCAGAGATTAGGACGTTCAAATAAACAAACTCTTCAGCTTTATTATATTAGTTTAGATAAGTATAGACGTATATAATATATATATATAGATTTTGAGTGGGATAGGTAGAAGTAGGACAATTTCAAAGGGCAACCAACAATGCGATCACTTTTCTGTTTTTAGCGTTCACGGTACCTGGAACCTTCGGAAGATTAACTATTCCGACACCTTGTGGTGTTTTTCCCATAGCATGGACAATCGAGAGAATAAAAGATGACCTGAAGGATTTGTTTTTTTCACGTATTTTGTCGAATCGTGTTCGAAAACTTACCAAACTGACGATATCGGCGCGACCACTCGGCTTTTGTCAGCTGGCCGACTCTAAGCACTTAATGAAAATCGGCTTGCCCGCTTTCTGCATATAGAGAGGCAATTTACTGAAATGGTCGCATGCCTTCGAACTAATGCGAAATATTGCCGCGATCTGCTGATTTCCAAACTTCAACTTTAACTTGGTAAAAATAAGGGTGTCAAAAAGTGAAGACTAGAGTCTTAGAGATCGATGCGTTCGATACTTAATGATTATGCAAATACTGAAGCTGAAGTATTTAGTTTATGTCTTCGAAGCGTTAATTTGGTTGAGTAAACATGTCTATGTTTATCTTAGGATGTTTGTTTAGATGAGAGATGAAATACTATATCTGAAGACTGCTGCAGACAGGCGCGACGTGACTGTGCGACAAACATTTTCACAAATAGTTTTCTACGAATTGAATTTCCGTAAAGCTCGTTCCATAGAACAAGGTTATCGAGTTGTTATGGTACATGTCTAGGTGTCTATGGGAGACTTTATCCTACATTATCCTGTCCTAGCTACGTCCTAACTAACGTTAAAAATGCGAAAGGGAAGTTTTTTTGTTTGCTACGCTTTCACTATATTTGTATTTTATAAATTTTGCCACAGAGATAGACGCTACTGAGATAGAGATGATAGGCTTGGAGATGGTTAGGATAGGCTACTTTAACATTTTATATCAATGGCACCTAACAAGAAATAACAGTAGCACAGATAATCAATATATTATATAAATTCTTCCGTTACTGAATGACTGAGTGACAGACAGAAAACGCACAGCCGAAATTACTCGTCGTAGAAAGCTGAAATTTGGCATGCAGCTTCCCTACACTCCGTAAGTGAGCACTAAGAGAGGATTTTCCGAAATTCTTACGGGAACGGGGATATGCGCGTACGAAGTCGCGGGCAAAAGCTAGTCTACACTAATATTATAAAGAGGAAAAATTTGTATTTTTGTGTGTGTGTATGTTTGTAATGAATAAACTCAAAAACTACTGGACCGAATTGAAAAATTATTTCAGCAATAGATAGCTACATTATCAACGAGTAACAAAGGCCCATTCATCCCCGTACTCCCACGGGAACGGGAACTATGCGGGTAAAACCACGTGACCTCCGCTAGTAAGTAATAAAACGGAATATTTCGGATATGCTAAACATAAATCAGAAATCAGTCCCATCTAAAACGCGCATTTGACCACCAAAGTAACTTTACCTCGACACAGCTTTATATCAATTCAAGCTACCATACACTACTCGTTAAAACGGCAAAAGTTTACGGTTAGGTTAGTTTCGTACACAATTTGGGCCGAATAGAGAGGCTTTTCATTTTTACCTTTAAAATTCAGAATTTTCAGCAAGCCTTCAAAGCCCGAACTGATGTTAGCAGCAGTGATGAAATTATAACATCGACATTCATGGAGTTTTCAAACTCTAAAACTATGTCGTTTTCAACTAAATTCCAAATATTCTGGGGTTCACACATTTAAGCCTTGATTTTAACCTGTGTTTATTATATGTAGTGAGTCTAGAAACTTTGAACGTTTGTATTTTAATGAGGATTTTGTTTAATCAGTGTCATTTACGTAATCATACGAGAGCATTAGTGTGGCGTTTGCCTGTAAGAAGCCATATTGGATTAAAACAGTTTAAAAAAGATCATTATGTACATTTTTTCTGAATAATAGAAAAAATCGTAAAAAAGTACATTTTATAGGTTGATCGACTATTACTCGTTAACTTGTAAAGCCTACTTAGGTGTGATAGTTTTAGTTTTTTTTAGTTATATGCTTCTACTATCATTTTTTTCATGTCTCCACAAACTACTGTTTAGCTGGCAGAGCGAGGGACACTTGACTCTAACAAAAATTAGCACTTTAAAGCTTAATATTTCTCAAACGGATCATTGGATGGAAAAATAGTTTTTGCACAACCTCAATATTTTTAAACGACCTATCCAACGACACAATACCATAGGATAGATGTAAAAAAAAATTCGTTGTCACTTTACGTGTTATTGGGGCAAAACCCTAAAAAAATGTTTTCAAGATTTTATTTTATCACTTTGTCAGCGTAATTAATGTGTTAAAACTTTTACTTACTGTATTTGTTCAGTCATAAGTTTTCCTAAAATAAATAAAATAAAATACCTACTCATACCAAATTTCAACTTTCTATTGCTAAGTGTTTCAGAGCTAAACCGCAGACAGACAGACGGACAGACGGACATGGCGATACTATAAGCGTTCCTTGTTGGAAACGGAACCCTAAATAATGAAAGTAAAAAAAAACAACTAAACATTTCATATTTTATGTAAACTGCCGTATTCAGACAAACGGCAACTATGACTCAAAATGCCAACCGTAAAATAAACCGGTCTAGCTAAACATCGATTAATATCAATTCAGCTATCCATAAATTGAATGTGAAATATCTCAAAAGTTATTAAGTTTTACGACTCTCAAAATGTCATTCTGATCATTCGGTAGCTAGCATAGCATAGTAGGTATAGCTTGAAATACCATAAAACATAGAAATGGTAAAATTACCATAAAAAGTCTTTTTAATAGTAAAAATGACTCAAAATACCGAAATTTTAAAATTATTGCGCAAATACCTCGTAAAATATGCTCGATAGTGTCAATTCTTTTAATGTGAACAGTAAGCAAATATATTTGTGTTAATAAACAAATGAATTTGTTTTGCCATTCATCTGTTTTTAGCTACTTTATTACGGGAAGCTGTCAATGCCAGTAACAATTTAGCGTCGATCTTATTTCGAATAAAGATCCAACCTAATAAATAAATCATCAACAGCTGAAGCTTTTTGACGTTTTATACGAATAAGACATGTTTGTTGCTGTAAATTCTGTTACTCCCATTGGACGTAGATAAAAACAATATTTTTATACAAAAAATATTGAAGCTACAACCCAAAAGTTGTCTACAGAAGTCAAATGTCAAAACAAGGTAGCAGACGTAAAAAAATGGCGCCCAAAACCTTTATTAAAACTTTCTCCATTACAAAGCCGAAGAACATTTTACAATTTATTTACGTGAGCTCCTAAATACGGAGAATTTGAAAGAACTAAACAAACTGTCAAAGTCCATTAGTTTATTCTTTATACAGCAAACGGTGGATTGGAACAAGTTTAATCAGAGTTGATGCAGGGCATACAGTGGCTGAAAGTAACCGGATACTTGTTCAACAGATCCGACGACTTGTCGTGTGACATCGAAAGCCACGTGTTTGGACCATGTTTGGAGTTAGATGGATAACTAGGTATATCGGAATCTATGTACTAGTGATTCAGTAGGAAGGGGAGATAGGAAAGTGAATTTCACTATGTTGATGATGTGTTGGAGGAGATAACTTAAGTGAGCCAGTTACGGAGGCATAAGATGTTTTATTTACAAATATTGCATTGTGAATGTCATCTGTCACCAAAGTATTAATACGATGATTTTTCAAATTTTGTATCAGTTACCTTTAAAATGTTTAAAAAAGAACAACCAGGTCAATCCCAACGTATAGCCTTGCTTTAGTTCCAATAGTAAAGTATGAAGGCACTGAGTGCCAATTCGTGCATCACTCAATAAACCAAACAAAAAAATCTAAATCATCAAACAAACCCGAGAAAGGTGAGATAATCGAAGCAGAACCGAGTCCGCTAATGTATTTAGAAATCAAACATAGCCGGTAGCGAAACCCAATACTCCACTACCTCGACTCTATACAAACATTCCAACGTATCCGAAATAACATTATAAATCATTTTCCCTCCGAACTATCACTTTTTCTGGTGAAATTTGTTATTTCGTGACAATCTGTTCCGCTATTTGCTTAGCGTCGCTAAACAGATGGTCGGAGTGCATCGATCATATTTGAATATTATTCATTTTGAGTGTTAAGGATTTCTTAAGTTTGACAGGAAACTAATAGTGGCTTATGTTGGAATTTTCATTAATTTTCGTCTCAGATTTGAAAAGGTTCATTACTAAACTTACGTCCGTTGCCTTGTTTTTGCCTTTACTAAGATGAATGAACATCTGGGATCTCAAAAGGTAAACATCTGAAAAAATATTACATTACCAGAGAAATACTATTTCTGATGTAGATGTTTTAGTTGCTTGCTTTTTATTACTTTATCACACAGACACTCCACGATCATTATTTATTAAACTTCGTCTAAATTCTCTTCAACAGTTCTCCCTACTCCACCACTGGCGAACTCGCCCTGATCAAGTTCAAGATTGAAAAATAAATCCTAACAAGCATTAGCGGACTTTTTGCAACAAATCAACAACTACGATTGCACTTCGGCGTTCGTATCATGTTCGCAATGCTATTAGGAGCTGACATTTGCTCTCTTGCTGTACGGGCATTCGGGGAATCTTGAAATTACTCATTTGGTATTTCAGTCACGGGCCACAGTGCCGATCCAACGCTGATTTTTACTTCTTTCAATTCCAATTGCACTATTTCACCAGGTAATTTGTCTTCATATTTCGCTGAATTGGCACGAACTTAGAGCTACTGAGCGGTGTAATTTATAACAGTATTGAATTCATATTTAATGTATTGTCAATTTCCATTATATAAAGAACCTCGTTTTGCTTTAAGCATTCAATTATTATTTTATTTGTCTCATTTGGAATTTCTTTAAATTCTCTTCATCGATTTGACTGAGTTTATTACCTAACGGCGTTATTCGTAATTTATCTCTTTATAACGCAATTTGCTCTGGATTCCACAAGTTCGGCGTGTTTGTCCATAAACTGTATTAACACCTACACACCAATTATTGGATCCCACAACGATGTGACGAAAGCCACCGGAGCTTTAAATTAGTGATGAAAATTACCGTAACCGTTCCGCTTACATAATATTTAGCTACGCTATTAATATTTAATATATGACACACTTTTTTATTTATTGACAACCTGTTATAAAGACAGAAATATCTGGAAGCCAAAAATAAAGACCAAAATTGTAGACGTTCATCAAAGAGCCTAATTTGCGTGGGTACAATACAACAAAAGAAAATCAGAAACTTATTGACTGTAAATGAAAAAAAATATCCAAAGCATAAAATATTCCGTCTAGACCAGATCAGGGCAAAAGAAAAAACTTTTTAAAGCACCCTTGAGATCAAATTTGTCAGGAGCGCCGTGAGTTAGTGAACGTCTAGTGAAAGAAAAAAAAGTCCCCGAAACAAATTGTTGGCAAACGGTAGAAGTGTCCAAGAGCGAAAATATGTTGATTGAATAAAGAAAAACTATTAAAAGTTTTCCCTTGGAGTTTCTGGTTCAGTTGCTACAAACAAAACGGGCGCAGTGCGTGGAACGTTGCAACTTTTCTCCGAGATTATTGTGCACTGGACTTGTACACAGTGTTCTGTACCCTTCTGATTTTCCTACAAAGTCTTGCATTTATCCTAGAAGGCTTTAGGTTAAGGGGAAGGCACTCAAAAGTATGAAACAACTTCATATGTTTAACTCCCGGGACAACATGTTTCGAGAAATTCAATTTGAAATTAAACGACTATCTTGTAAAATTCTGACAACTAAAATCTTGTATGCTTAAGCTATGTTATCTCTTAACATACACAACATTGTTTATACGTACAAGATCACTAATATCTAAACAGAAAAGTTATCATCGCCGAAAGTTTTTGTGGACGCAATATCAGTACAAAACTAAGTTTCCCCACCCTTAAGAATCGTATAAGTTTCCTAATACTTGGACGAGATTATACCCACTCGACCGTATGCTATACTCAACAATATATCCTTATAATAATAAAACGACAATTCTCTTTTATTTGTTGCATTAACTTCTACGGCAATAGTAAACTAATATGTAATATTTCTGGTTATTAATTCTGCTCAATAAAATCGAATTGTATTAAGATACTTTTGGAATATGGGAATAATAAAAGTTGTTTTATCGATGGTCGTAGATGACTCGTTTCGTTTTATATTGGCTATGCGTTGCCGCCGAGATCCGGCTGCTGCAAAACGATTTTAGTATGGTAATAACAGAATTTGTTAAATTTTGTACTAATTGCATGTTTAAGATTTAAAGAATTACCAGACTACTGCCTTCCAACTAATATTGGAGCAATAATTATTGACTCTTATCCCGCTAAATTCTGTAATTTCTTTCTTATCTTGCAGAATTAACTTGTACATGGTGTGAACAATAAATACATGCTTTAGTTTACAAAAAATGTGATCTCTAAACACCAGCAAAATAAAACGTGGTAAAATATGTCCAGCTGGAGTCTATAAAATGAAAAAATAAAAACCACAATAGGTTCAACTCGAAACTGTCACATTGAATTATTTGCATACCATTAAAGGGGACGCGGTCCGAATACTTCTCATTCCAGTAGCAGCCTTCGAATAATTCACTCAATGGTTCTTTTTTAAACGGCCCGACGTCAATTAAAATAACGTTGGATTTTTTTCGGTTTCCCCAAAAAGTGTTGAACCGGCGACGCGGCTTTTGAATCTTTCGCCGCGATAGGCACATTCTACAGGTGCAATGTCTGCTGGTGGCCAGCCGTGTCAACCTAGCGGTCGACAACAATATTTATTCATCCTTATCTTTCCTTCTCAAAGCAATTTCTACTTTATTTTCTGCACCACAAAGAACATGATCAGGTGCAGCAGCGTTGTTAATATTTTAGTCGCCAGCAAAAAACTCAGGATTGAAATGATGGAGCATTTTACTTGGTTATACCTCTTTTGACCCTTATCTGCTGAGGTGTTTAACGTGCGAACTTTATTTTTTACTTCATTCATCAAGGCCCCGACGCGACCAGTAATTAAAAGTTGATAAAATCTTGTTCCCCATGTACAAGAGCGGAAATACATATTTGTGTGTTTTAAGTAAAATTAAAAAAGAGGGGTTTAGTATATTAAAACTCCGTGGTGTTTGATGAAAACATTAATTTCCCACGGGGACTGTACGCGGTTTATTATTTCATGAAACGCGAACATTAAATTTAGTTTAAGAGTGTTGTTATACTTAAAATAGGCGCAGATAAAACGGTTCCTTTTATTAAGAATCGAGAACAATTAAGTTGTATATCATGGAGGACGAGGAAAACTAAAACAAAAAAATATGTGAGAAGCGGGATATGTTTTAACTTGGGTTCTTGAAATATCAATCCGACATTATTATATTTTCCCACCATCGCCCTTTTACTACCAGAACACCAGACGTACTGCTGGGTACCATCCACACTTAGTCAATATTATGCGCACAGCCAAAGTATGGAATCCTCTGCCAACGTCTGTATTCCCTTCCACATATAACCCGTCTGCCTTCAAAGCAAGAGTGAACAGGCATCTTTTGGACACGCTCGCTCCATCATAGACCTTATCCATCGCTTTCCATCAGGCGTGATCGAGATGAAGAGCAAGCTCATTTCTCAATTAAAAATAAAAAAAATATTTGATATCCTACTAAAGTTGTTTAGTTTTATACCATGAAGTCACCATTAACGGCTTTATTCACTCAAATTCTTACATATCGAATTCGCGAGGGTTTACAAAATTTGCATACATGCCTGCGTATACCTAAAAATCTGTATTAAGACAATGTATTATTAATCTTTAATTTACTTTATTAGCACACTCCCCTACGCGGCGCAGACACCCTCGCCCAAGGGATTTGTACGAGAGCGAAAATTTAAATTTGAATGACCCTCTACAATCACCTATAGTCAGAATTTTGGTACATTTACCTACGCCAGTAAACATAGACCGATTTTTATTTGCCCAAGAAAGGGTTTTTGAATTATAAATTGATTAATTAGAACCCAAATTGGCAAACAGAGGGGACCAATTATATCGCTTCCTGTTAAACAAATATTTTGGTTATGCATGTAGGCGTTGAAATCCATTATTGCAGCTGCCTTTGTTCTGGAACTAATAAAGTCATAGTTTTCGATATTCAGCTCTGTCACTAAAATGGCATAGGTACGAACCTATGGTCTCTTCTGGTGCGGTCGATTGGTGAGCCCACTTTAATCAACCTATATTGCCCCACTGCTATCTAAGGACTAAGGTGGTATAGAGGTATGCGGTACGGAGAGTAAAGTCCCGCATACCTCCACTGGAAAGGGAGGATCCTCCGAACCAGACGGTTATTGTGTCTGGTGGGCAACTGCCCGATAGTCGATGTTAGTTCGTCTTAGATGGCGCTGCGGTTCTTTTTTGTTGCCGTACAAATTTAACTTTCTTAGTTTTTCATGTGGCGGCATAGATGCCGCTACATTGGGTTCTTGGCTACTAACTCTTCATGGTGTGTTGCCATAAGCGACCGATTTGTCGTAAACTCCTCTGAGCCGTCACGCCAGCGTTTCTTAGGCTTTCCTCGATAACGAGGCCTTCTGGCTGGTGTACCCCTGCGTGACGACTCTAGCCCATCTGTCCCAATGCATTCTACATAATGCCTGCTACATTTGTTGCCCACTTCGCCGATTTCTGTGTTAGACTTTTATTATGAAAAAAGAAAATGAATAAGTAATACGATTGCATATTACTATTACCTTTATCAAGTGTCACCTTGACACAACTTGAAGTGGTGTCGCGTGACAAAAGATAGTACGTCGATTATTATTATGGCAGTGAAAAATAGACGTACTGAAAGTAGGTCTATTGATATGAAGTAATGCATTACTGAATTTCATCCAAAATTATTATTAGTAATTTTCAGATAATGAAAATAATAATGCAATTAAATAATAATTATAAATGGATCGGCTTCTGCATTCAGTTAATATAAATATTGGTCAGGTTTCATTTTAAACAGCATAGAAGATTTTCCTTCCTTCTTGCTTTTAATATCGCAACTATTCTCTTTGCTTAGGTGACTTACTAAGAAACTGTCACCTGTTCTTTGCTGGAGAAACATCTAAAATATGGTCCACTGTACAATGAACAGCTAAATATACATTCTCATTACTTACATTAAAACACTGAGTACAGCACTTTGTTGTACTCTTATGCAAATATTCAACGAGTAATGAGAAGCTAACTGCATGCAATTTAAAATAGGCGAGATTACTTTGCTTGTACATCAGGGGGGTGGTGCCAAAAAGATAAGAGAGAACATGGGAGCCAGGAATGCCAGGATTAAGAATGAATAGGAAAATGCACTAACAGGAAACTGGGTTTGTTTGGTGAATTTTGTATGCTATGTACTAATTCGTCGTGGGTAGTTGGAGTGTTGACTGTCGAGCAAAGAGGTTAGAGAATTGGAAATGAATGTTAAGTTAGTTACAAAATTATTATGAGTGGTAATGAGAGATTTAAACTGGATATTATCGAATAAGTTGATATTGTTCTTCAAAGCAAACACTATTGTGACATTAGAGTTCCTGAAAATCTATTCTATAAAATGTTATTTATTTAGTAGATCTTCACAAACCAAATGAAAACAAAAGTGAAAAAGAAAATTCTATAAACAAAACAACAAAACCTAAGAAGCTCATAGCCAAACACAATTATCTAGAATTTGACGATCAAATTAAGTTTGTGGACGAAAAAATAAGTTTCATTAAAAAGAGGAACAGTAGGCCTTTGAATATTAAGACAAAAAAAACAGCATTGAATGAGTGAAAACATAGCATAAGTTCAAAAGGCAAGTCATTAGGTGACGGTCAAAGAAATGTTCGGGTTGTAATGAGCTAGCTGGCGGCGATTAAGACGTACAAACTTGAACCAGCCCTGAGACAACAGCCGACGTAGAACATGGAACGTAAATCTTTGGATATGACAGCAAGTCGCAAACGGTTGTGACATTGAAAAGGAACCTTACCATCAGCAAAGAAAAGCTGTAGATGTTATGTAAACCAAGCATATTTATGACATCCAATGCTAGATTTGGTTTTGAGTTACAAGTTAAGATTGTGTATGATATATTTAACATATTTTTTGTTGGAATTGAAATTGACCTCCAAATAATAAAAGGGAAATTATTGTTTTGGTCATGCTATCCTTATTGTTCCATGCTATTAAAAAAAATACTACTTACTTGAATGAAAATCATCATGGACGCGTATTATCTTTGACAGCCATGTTTTCAAATCCTCAAGCTCATCATTTTCAAAGTTGAATTAGTCTATACCATATCTATTATCCCAAAAATATTCTGACATCAGCACACTTCCCTTCTCCTATTTACCGAAAACTTTTCCGTCGTAGCTAATTTATTTTCCAACTAAATCTTATAAATTCGGGCTCGCGAGCGACTTGCACGCGATCTCACTCAAACTCGACTTTTTGATAACGCCATTATTATATCGTAGATTTATTTTTGTTTTATCTACGTTTGGAATTCAATTAGGCATTACTTTTAGGTTTAATTGAATTTGTTTATTTTGTGGGGCTGCTTCAGGCTTAGTAGACATTTTGAGTATAATGTAGATATTTGTTATTCCAAACCTTGGTGATTTGTATAAGACGAAATTTATTATTGTTAAAAATAATATAGAAAACAAATACAAATTCATGCGAACTTGAAACAATTCAAAGATCTGAGCGTCTTCTAACCAACAAATTTATTCTTAGTAAAGAAATCCTTTGTTCGTAAATTTTCACGTAATTAGAAGAAAAGCTAAAACAATACCTGAAAACACTAAACGTAGAAGATTAATTATTCCAATAAAAACTTCGAATGAATTTCGAGGAATTCGCCGCCGAAGCAGACCATTTAAATTAGCCCGATAACTTGAAAACCGAATGAAAAGGGTTTAACCAGGAGAGTTCCAATTAGCTTGCTGTTATTTTTCCATTCCGTTCGGCGGTATCAAAAACTGGGTCGGTTGGAAATCGATCATTTATTACATTTTGAGGACAATTTAAAGTTTATTTTAGTTAACATTTTCGTTTTAACTAAAAGTTTACGTTGTTGTTTTAAATATAAAATAGAAAATTTTGATGATTATTCAATTGTACATTTTATTTTGCGGCGGAGGACAATGTTCAGAGTTTCCTAGCATGATAGAATCAGGAATGAAAAAATCCGCAAGAGAACTAAGGTTACCGACATAGCCCGAAGGATCGCCTAACTGAAGTGGCACTGGGCAGGGCTTATTGCTCACAGTACAGATAGTCGATGGGACCGAAAAGTTCTGCAGTGGTGACCGTGTACCGGAAGACGCAGCGTTGTAAGGCCTCCCACAAGGTGGACCGATGACCAGGGGGGCGACTCTCTCAGCCCGAAGTCCGTAGCGAAACTATTTGCGAAACCGTAGCGAAACCCAAAACCGTATTTTCGGGCTTAGTTGCGGACGTATTCTAGTCCGTATCACCTAACCACTAAGACTTAATGACAACACGATTTGACAGTTACTGTCAAATCGTGTTGTCATTCATTCTTAGTTCGGGTTCAGAACTAATTGTAAGTCCGTTGGTGATACGGAGTAGAATACGCCTGCAACTAAGCCCAAAAATACGGACTTTGGGTTTAGAGAGTAGCCCCCCAGGTGTGGGTCACGGGTAGCCGATGGATGCGAGATGCACAGGACTGGTTCTTGTGGGCCACTTGGGAGTGGCTTATGTCCAGCAGTGGACGTCTTTCGGCTGATATGATGATGTGGTAATGATGACATTTTCTTTCTTGTTTATATGACTATGCAAAAATATTTAACACACTTGCAGTATCAGAAAACAAATCCCTTTTTTATCCAGCTAAGTGGTTTGCAGAATCTATCTACGACTCACCGTTGTTTACACTTCACAAAGCCACGATTTTGCCGAAGAACTTTCCCGCAATGCTCTACGGCACAGTAAACAGAAATGATTGATTGTCTATCTATTAATTACAACAATATTTGCTACCATCATTCATACTGACTAAAGACAATAGACGTTCTGAAGTTTGCTCAATTTCTCAACTGTTTTAAGACCTCTTGTTACCAAATTGACTGCGGCAGTCAAGTATTTTAATTTAATCGATTCGCAGGTTCAGGTATCGTTTCGTAATAAGCTATTGAAAACTTCGAGTAGATTTATTTTAATTAAAGTTAAGGTTTGTTCGATTTCGCTCAGGCATCTGGAATAAGTAAGTTTAGGATTAAGCTAATTTGTTAATTGAGCTGATAATTCGATTGGTTTGGGGTCGGTTATGAATAGTATCTTGAGCTATAATTATTATTTTACGTACGTACAGGACGGAATATTTCAAATGTTAATGGTTGTGACATAATTTTATTTTAAACTAACCAGTTGCCGCAAAACCACCTTCTGTTTTGATGTACTCTGTAAAGTCTAAATCTGCATGCATTTATATAGAAAACACTGATTAAGTGATTAAACAAAACATAATACCTATCCCCAAGGGGCTGCAGCAGACTGTAGACGAACTTGAAACTAGCTATAAAATAAAATTAATGAGAAAGATGACTATGCACATTGCACATGCTAATTAGGAAACACAGGATCTTCACGAAGACGTCTCAAACAAACCTGTAATACTAGACTTGAAACTGTAGCTACACCTACCTGTCTGCTATTTACACTTACAAATTTGTAGTTGTCTCGAACCGAAGCATGGCGACAAAAGTCGATACTACTCTTACGAAAGGACAGTCGAAAAAAAAGAGACATGGTCACCCTATGCATCACTTTTTTTCGACTGTCCTTTCGTACGTCTGCTGGAAGAGTATTCTAGAAATAAGCAACACCTTCATACCAATTTTTCTGTTCGTTCTTCTTGCCTGTTTACTATAGTAAAATATGTACTCACATTAATTAAATAAAAACATTTTTTTTACACGATTATCACGTAGGTGGATACAAAATGATGCGATAATAATCTGTTTTTAGCATTTAATATTAATTTAGTCCCAATTATAATTTATAAAATTAAATAGCTGTGTTCTCAAAACATCAAATTTAAAAAAGATTTTTGTTGTTTTTCGGCGCTGACTGTACCTTTACAAAAATTAAAAAGTAAAAGTATCAACAAACGAATAACACGAACATAAATACAGCAAGCACTGTTATCAACTAATGAATATTTGATTAAGTGCCACCATTAAGTGAAAAGTAAACCCCGCTAGTAATAAAAAAGTTGAGACTTTATCGAATCGTTCCGACACTAATACGCCACGCGATGATAACACTAAGGCGATTATCTTGAGTAATTAAATCACATTTTTATTAATATTTCACACGTAGTATTTTTATTTTTCTAACGAATAAAGTACTGTGATTAACCCTGATATGTGAGGTAAACTTTAATGCTTTTGAGCATGCAGTTTGTAAGCCCGTTACTAAGAGCAAAATTATTGTTATTGTTTAACTTTGTTGTTGGGTTGGTTAATTAGAAACTGCCTAATCTTGTAAGGAATTGCATACTTTTAAGTGTGATTTATGGAGAACTTTGTTTGAAAAGAGCTTTTTGTAAATCGTAGAAGATAAGAATATCCTGTTTAGTGGCATATTTTCTTCGTACATTCATAAGTAATAACTTTTTAAAATGAGATGATTGAATCATTCTATGGTTGAGACTTTTTCCTAGCGGTGGGGCAGTTTCGGTTGATAAAAAAAAATCGGTTAATAAAAAAGAATTATTTACTAACAAGAAAAAAGTATTTGAATTTTATTATGTAAACTGCTTGTGTATATAGCTATCAATTTCAGGAATCTAAATATGTGCCTGTCAAGGAAGCTTCATTAGTTATTATTTATTTCAGAGTTAACAATCCATCACCAATATTTACTTGGTAGAGCACAACATCGTCGGAAAGCACTAATACAGCCAAGCACAGTTGCAGTAACAGAACATAAAATCTGCACCCACCACACACGCCACTGATGAACAAAGCGGCAAACGACAAATTTAATTCTACGTTTAAACTTTTTATTCCTTATGGTCGGATGAACAATAAAGTAATGAAGTAGACAGGGCGGTGGCGACGTGGAGGCGAGCCGTCGACAGTTCTTATGACACCCCTTATCTGTAGCCACACGCGATATGTGTTTGGTTAAAGTTAACTAGTTTACCTACGGAACGGACTTCTGTATTTTTTTTTACTAGGTTAAAAAAATAAATGTTGTTTTCATTGAATTCTTATGAGACTGGTTCAATTGGATATGGTTTGTTTTTTTTTTGGTGTGTAAATTACGAATTTTTCATTATTTTTTTTGTTTTAAAATATTGTTTCCATTTTTAAATAAAAACATACGTGAATTTTCTAATCGTTGGTGCATTTTTATTATTATTTATTTATTTCAGACAACATAGTCCATACATTCACACACAAAAACAACAACAAACAAAATACTTAAAATTTGCATTTGTGCAAACCAAAATCCCCATCCACAAAAGTTTCAGGTAAAATAAAATATATTTAAATCTTCTAGAAGAGATAATGTTGGTACTACAGCGTACCTAACCAAATGAAATTGAATTTATTGGTACCTAACCAATTGAAAGTAATACCGAATATTATAAACAAACAGCTCTAAAATCACACCATAGAAACTTTCGCACGCGTTAAACCCATCAATAACGAATGAAGAAAAATTTAAGTGAACTAAAATAGTTCCAGCCAGCAATTGAAGGCCGAAATCCAAACAAACTCATATAAATCAGTGTTTATTGCCCATTTAAATATCTACAACGCTAAAACGCGTCACGTAACTCAGTTTTCCTTTACTTATGGTGCTTTTCGCCGTATAACGTTTGTGTTTCCATGAAACTAGGATTTTCGTGAAAAACTGTAGGTAATGTTATTTTTTGCAATTTTCACCTTTTAGCTTGCCTTTGAAAATTTCTTTAAGTGGCCGGAATAAAAGCAATGGTTGGTTTTGTTATATTCTTGATAATATCAAATATTTTTCATTCATTTCAATTAATTTTCTAAAAATGAATTTGATGGTGTAGTATTTTTTTTTTATTTTGTTCCAATTCGTTACGAAAATTAGGTAGGTACTAGAAACTTATTGATACTGTTAAAATCAAGTTATAAATGCAAAAAAAAAACAAACATACATAACCTTGTTAAAAGAAAAAAGTCGACACCGACATTTTTCGATTACAATTTTGCTTTTTAACAAGAAATTGGGTTGCCTCAATCACTTTCGGTATGAAACCCAATTGTGATTATCCTTCCAATTATAAAATGATAGTGATTCGTTCGCACTTAATCCCTCCATGGTGCAAACTTATCTGTCCGCTTTATAGTTTTCGTGCCTCGAGCAAATAATAATAAAGTTGGTCGTGGTGTACAAACGGACATTGTGACCACACTGTAGGTCTGTACTCTAACCGCTATATCGTGTACGTTTTGACGTTTTGCTTCGTGCTGCTAAATTGTAACAGCTGCAATGCTTCGAGGTTAAGCAACGCGTCCCAAGGTCAGTTAATGGATGGATGACCATTTATTAGATACCGAGACTCCTCCCTGCCTCGGATATCACGTTAAGCCGTTGGTCCCAGCTGTCATTTGTAGATCTTTGACATTCGTTATAGGTAGTCAAAAGCCTGAAATCTGACACCAGTACCAAGGGATTTAATGTTACCATGTTTCTGGATATGGAGGTCAGGCAAGCGGTTACTTCAGTTTTCATACTGGTATTCATCCGCATGGAGTTAGACTGGAAGCCGACCCCAATATAGTTGGGAAAAGGCTTGTTTAATTGATTTCCTCGTGCTGACAATTTTTCAAGTTTTTAGGGTTCTGTACCCAAAGGGTAAAACGAGACCCTATTACTAAGGCTCCCCTGTCCGTCAGTCTGTCTGTTTGTTCGTTTTTCACCAGGCTGTATCTCATGAACCGTGATAGTTAGAATTTCTGTTGCCGCTATAACAACAAATACTAAAAAACGGAATAAAATAAATATTTAAAGGGGCTCCCATACAACAGACATGATTTTTTGCCGTTTTATAGATAATGGTATGGAAACCTTCGCGCGCGAGGCCGACTCGCACTTGGCCGGTTTTTATTCGTTAAAGTCTAATATTAAGCTTTACTAAACCTAATTAACTGATTAACTGTTTGCTAAACCTGATCAGAACCAGAATATTTTTTCAGAAATATAACTTTTGTTACTGAGTAACTAGAAGTCCTCTCAAAAGATCCTGAAACCAATTATACCTGTAGGAATTTTGAAATGATGAAAGGGCTTCCTGTACCAAGTTCCGCAGCCCACGCTTAGACATCCGCGAAGTTGTAGGGATTAAAGCTGACAATAGAACTACTAATAAAAGTTTTTTTTTTTTGTGTATTTTTTTTTAATTATTTTACGATGCGAGGCGGAGTCCCAACGAGGGAGTTGGGACTCCGCCTAGCCCAACCATCATCAGGCAATGTCCCATCGGTATATGGTGGACATTCCACCCATGCGCATAAAATGTTTTGGAAATACTTTCATTGCGCGTACAGCTAAGGAGTGGAATTTCCTACCGGAGTCAGTTATTCTAGATAGCTTTTTTTTAAGGATTGGTAATCATCAAATGACTTCTTTCACTCTAGGTAGAGCGGAAGAGCATGTCAGACTATAACTAACTAAAACCCATCCGTGTTCCTCCTAAAGCCCTTTGCGTTCCTGGGCCGCGGTGACTCTTTAACAAATGCCGCAATTCTGGCAGTATTTTTGATAGCAACGAGTTTAACCTGAGGGTCTTTAAGTCACGAATGAATAGGTTATTTCTAGGCAAACGTGCTTCATCGTCGACCACATCTTCGCTTTTCACCAGGCGAGATTGAAGTCAAACGCAAGCCTATCAATAGTAAAAAAAAACTGCCTCGCAAGCATTACAGTTGAGACTGGTTCCCTGGAGTCCAGGGTCGGCCATAGTAATATTAGATTTTTCGATCCGAGAATTCTCAGCATCAGTCCAGAGGCTGTATTTGTAACCAATTGATGGCAGTAAAAGAAATTCTAAAATGTGACTTTTCTACACCTCTGGCTAATGCTCTGGCACATATCAACTCGGAAAAGGATCCTCACCGTATCGCCTTTTTCGCCCTTTTTGTAGGGAGTTTCATACAAAAAATACTGCACGGCTCAAGTTGATACTGTGACGATCCCTTCCCAAGTTATGCTATGACCTTAACTCTTCAAGGATTCTACTATTCTTTATCAGTACAAGCACATTTAGAAAAAATAACTCACAAGTGGAAGTTCTAATGTGGGTACTGACCGGTGTTACGAGGCTTAATGTAACATGTTACAATGCGAGCATTGCAGTCAATACGTGGAAACGAGCACGAACATGTGCGTATATGTTTTTTTTTACACGAATTTTAGGACAGGGCGTAACATAACATGCTCGCGGCCTGTAACACCGGTCAGTATCCAGCTTTACAGTTACAAACACTATTTTTTACGACATCAATGTAGATCTTAAATAGTATAAGGTCTATAAGATACCAGGAAGGACCTTTATTAAAGAAACGGCAACCCGTAAAACCTCTGACATTTAATTAAACACAATAGTGAATGTACACCGAACTGCCACGGTAAATATTCAGGGTACAAGGACACATCAGATCTGTTGGGCTTCATCCTCATTTTCCTTTTACGGTGTAAGCAGATCTTCTATTGACATTAAAGGCCTAGGCGCCACTTGAATCAATGGACTAAGATTTTATTACTGTTTTTATTGTATACGCTGATATTGAGCACTTGATCTATCAGACTTGTATGGTATGATTTTACTTCGAGAATTCTCTCAAAAGCCACCCTCATTTTCTACAAAACCAAATCATTTACGTCAAACCATTTATTTTTTAAAATAAAGTGGTGTGCTAGTTGTCCATTTGCGAAGGATGATAGATTCCTAAGAAGAATAACAGACAAAAAACTTGAAAGTATTCAGTAATACAGGTGAAACTCTTCTCGAGGGTAAGTCAGAATGATAATGAAATCCACAATCGCTCTTGGCTCTCATTAATGAATAACGATGCATATCCGTTTTCTGGTTTCCTACTTAATCTTCAATTTCATTCATCATAAACGAATAAAATTAACTTTTTTACCAAGACAGTAAATCCTTTCGCATTTCTCATTCCAATTAATTGCGAAATTGTAACCAGTATCTATTTGCGGAGTACACAACAGTATTATTAAATCTCTTTGACGTACGATTCTTTTCCCTACAGATTTAATTGAACCCGTTACAGCTCATTATAAAATATTCCACTTTAACGGTGAACTTTGGCAGGAAACTGTTACGTTTAATTATGTAGGACTGGGAATGATAAACAACTAGGTATGTAATTTGCTTTTTTCGCTGACTGGACGGCTACCGAATGAAAGTCCATTAAGTGAATTGGACTGGACAAATGTCTGCGTGTACCTTTGTGGCGAGGTTTGGACTCTTGTGGACTTTTTTCTATGAAGTCGGGTCCCAAAAAAGGGTTTGGAATGGTAAGGATTTTTTGTGGAAACTTCAATCGTGTGGACGCTGAAATGCGAGGTATTTTTTGAACGACTAGCAAATAGTGTAACTTTAATGAATAAATTTGTTTTTCCATTACTTAACCAAACAGCAACTACAGGTTGTTTTGTTTTTAGTTACAATACAAGATTATAAAAATCAACATAAATTATTTGTAACAAAATGGAACCCATACCGATTATATTTACAGAAATTCTGCAGGTTTTTTCCCGAAAATAAAACCTATCTACTAGACTTTATTTCCGGTGAAAATATTTCTAACATTTTTGGGAAATTTAGTCGCAGGCTGCAATTGAAGCGCGGACAGGGCCACGTATAAAACTATAAAAGATAGACCAGCTGGCTCGATGGGTTCGTTTTTTACTGAATTTTTCCGAAAAAGTTCGGTGCTCAATTTAAATCTAAAGTTTTACCTATGCAGTACGATGCGGTTTTTTTTATCGTAGAATGAATTCTTTCGGTATTTTATTAGCGTTTGAAAAACGCACATAAGGTAAAAAATCTGAAGGGCTGAATAAATTGGAGGATCTATAAAGTGCGAAAAGATCAAGTGCACGTCTTTGGGTCATTGACTTTTAGATCTAGATGTTTTACAAACTATTTTACTAACTTCAAAGAGCTCAAAAAATAACAATGAAAAACCTAAACTAAAACAGTGTACCTTCCAACATTTCTTAAGATTTGAAGCTCTGAATTATGAATCCTGAGTATTTACGTAAAAATAAGCACAGTGCTTAACCACAACTATAAATATTCTTTGAAACCATATAGTGTACCACTTAATTCAAACTCATGAGTAATTCCACTTCAATGCAATCCTACGAAGTGGCTACAATAAATTCGTGGAATAAATTTCTTCAGTATTTCGTTCGCGTTTATGCGAACGTGTTGCACGTCACTAGAAACATCAAAATATTTTAGCTTTGGTGAAAAAAATGAAGATATTCAAATTAGGCTCTCATTACACCGCGGGGTTGCCGCTAATGAATTGTTTTGAATAATTTTAATCCCCCACCTGAATTGTTTGTTCTGCTTTTCAAGTGTCGTTTAATTATAATAAATGTCGGTGAACAAGATTTATTGCAAGTAGGTCATCCTTGATGTGATTCAAGCGTTTTCAAAATTTAAATACACAAAGGTGTGCCGAGAGTAAATTAATGGCACCTACTTATGAAAACTATAATATATTAACTAACTTTAGCCAGCGTGAGAGTGAAAAATTATTACAAGGGAACATATTCCCGAGACTAAAAGTATCCTACGTCTTATTCCAGGAAATGGTCTAGCTATGTGCAAAACTTCATCCAAATCAGTTCAGCAGTTAAGACATGAAGTGGTAACAAACAAACAAATATACTCACTTCTGCATATTCGCAGCTAAAATACTAGGAAGTGGTGACGGGCTGGCGTTTTGGGGGACTGTCTTTATATAGACTTTATGTGACTATTGATTTTTATTTTAGTAAGGATTTTATATAATGTATTTGAATAGTGCTAACTTCCTTAGTATGTAGTACCTAATTTGCATGTATCAGAAATACAGGTTTACTTTCGTAACATGGTTTTTCTTTTACAACACGGAATTTAGCTACTTTTTATCAAACGGCTTTATTGCAAAACCTAGTATTAAAAGTAATTCTTGTACATAAATTAGTGTTATGACTATTTTTACGAACGTATAACAAGTACAACTCATGTTATTAACACTGTTAAGTGTATTGTGTCGTAAAAGAAAGTAATGGTAAGTAAATAAAACCTTTTAGGTTATTCTGTAGTTCTCACGTGAGCTTAAATGTTACACTTATTGTTGTTTTCGATAAGTTTAGAAAATGCACAGCAGTCTTAAAAAAGCCGGAAATTTCGGAATTTTGAAATTATCTATAACTACCTAACTACTAATAAGGTTTTAGATAAATCTTCCATACAAACATTAACACCCCTAAATTTTCATTTTGGGGGTACTTTTGAAAAATGAATTATACATTATTTATTATTCATGTGGTCAGTATTCATGCCAAGTTTCATGTTTATAAACCCAAGGAATAAGATTCTTCCATAAAAATTTGAACACCCCCTAAATCTTCTTTTGGAGGTAGTCCTGAAAAACGAATGACGACAAACTTTATTATTCACTTAGGCCAGTATTCGTACCAAGTTTCAAGTAAATTGGCCTAAGGAATATGATTGTCGGTACAAACTTCAACCCCTTATTTCACCCTTTTACGGGGGAGTTTCCAAAAAATCCTCTACCACCATGCCAAATTTCGTCTTCATAGGTTTAGTAGTTTTCGAGATTTCGTGTTTAATCAGTACGTCATTTCAATGAGTGATTTTTCGCTCTTATTTGTATTATATAGAATAAAATAATTTAAGATTTAATGGTGAGTTTTGTCCATATCTAAATTTGGTTTTAAAGGCTCAGTTTCTAGAACGAAAATCATGTATGTACGGCGCATTTGTTCCTGTGATTGGTGAAATATTTTTTTAACAGTCAATATATGCGAATTGACTTGCGTATAATTTGTGACGCGTAGGTATTATTTCTCTCCAGAAATTGGGTGTTTTTGAACTGCTTAAAAGCCTATTAAAGTAGTCACTATAAAGCTCGAAATAAGAGGCCTCATTTTCAAGAACTAAAACATACCCAAAACATTTTCTTTGTAATTCTTGCCTTACATTTTAATTATTCTTGCAGAAATATTCACGATATAACAGCCTCAAGTTTAACAATTACATATAAATTGTAATAGCTAAATTGTTTGTTGTTTTCACCGAAATTAAATTCTTGATTCAACTAAACTTATTGTTTCAATGTCCAATTTATTAAAGCTTCGTGGAAATTGTTCAAGTACTTACACCAATGAGCGAAACTGAAAATTGTCTTCGAAAACCATTTAAGTCCTTTTCAATTTATTTACAATTCATTATTTTTGTTACATGTGTAGGCTCTTCTTGACTGAATAATTAACAAAAATTGTCACATTTTCGGGACAAGAGTTGTTTATTCATGTAAAAAGAAAATTATAAAATTATTGGATCATCAGATTGTCATCTGTCACTAGTGAGTTGTTAATACAACTCACTATTGACAGCAGCAAATATGCCCCTGATAAAATCAAATCTTTTGATACTGAACTCCTAATAAGCAATATGTTATTGGCCTACATTAAAAATCATAATTAAGTAAACCTACTGACTCCTTAATCCAATATATACGCACGCCATACAGCCACGACATTATATTCACCTCATCAGGTAAACCACTGACTTCTTATGTGGTGACGTCACACATTCCTCCGTGGATATTCTCACGATGAAACAGCGAGAACTAATTACTTGGTTGATCAAGCTGAAAAAAGATTCACACTAAAACCGAAAGTGTATCCTTAAAAAGTGTGGTCAGACTGGACGAAGAGATGATTCATTAAAGGTCGAAATTAAAAATCGAAGGTAAAAATTGTTCAAGTTGACGTGATGATTGTAGTTTTTTTATAAAGTAATTTGCTAAAGAAACTGAGGGTCTAGAGCCAGGCAAAGTGATGTTAGTATGAAGAAGAATGAAAAAGTGTTAATCGTCACAGAACGGACATGTCTGGATGTCAGTTCTGTGATGATTCTTGTGTGACGATTAAAATCAAACCTCGAAACATCACTCCAACACTTGTCAATAAAATATTAATTTAGTCTCAGAATGTTATGTTATGTAGTGCTACCAAGCTTTTTTTTAATCTTTATTGGAAAAAGAGGATTTTATCATACATGATAATGTCATCCCCATAGTTACAAACGTTATAGTTACATCTTATCTACGCTTTAAAGCACAATCAACCATATTAAGCTTCCAAGCTTGCTAACTCACAATTTTTTTTGACTTTGTATAATTATTTTTCATGCTCCTTTTTACTAAAACGGGTTTCTAAAGATTTTTTACATAACATAATATTTGTTAATAACAAATTGTAGTTATCTTGAATTTCATGCCCCTTTCAAACCACATAGTCCAACATTTTGACTTATGCTAATACTGAATCCAATACACCTTCAAGTTACGTATGGTCATGCAAACACAGGGGACCACGTGACTGTTATCAGGTGCGGTCACTTAGCATATCGCTTGCTGCTGCTTTTTGTGTAGCCTAGGCGACGACGGTGTACATGGCAGCCAGTAAGGCTCGCTGTTCACGGGCCGATTTCGCAACTGCACATACAGAAAAGAAATACTGGGACAAAAAACACTGAGACAGCCAGCCAGAAAGATTCACGAGGGGTCCTATAAGGACACCGTTTTTCCATACGCATGTTCGGTATTCTGAAAATTAAGCAGGTCATAACTTTTTTGACGGAATTACAAACATTATGTTTTATTTCAACAATTATTTGTAACAACGGTATACATATTAATGGCAGTAGGTAGGGCTTGCCACAGTTTTTTACCCGACTGCTACAAATTTAAAATAAAAAAAAAGCAACTTTTTGCATGACATTCTCTCTCGAAGCGAAGATGGCGGCGTAAGCTTGATGCTTATCGACATGATTGGTCCACACTTGCCAAAACCCGGGAAGAATAGACTGATGAAAGTAGGGCAAAATAGACTACAATAAATAAATACGCTCCAAATTTATTGTCATTGCATTGTGTTCTTTTTACAAATTTCCTTAAATGCATATTTATAAGCTGTTAATAAATGCATATTTTATTTAACACACGAATGAACATTGTAATTTTACTGAAATACAAAAAATGCGTCCAAACTTGTTTTAATATGCGTGGCGTTTCATATAATATCAACGAGGAATATACCTTTTCAGTTCACTGTCATGAGTGAACAGCAAGCGTATGTTTTTATTTCTACTACTGGACACATTATGCCTCATTCTCATTTTACGAAGCAACTAAAGAGGAATCGTCTTAATCATAAATTTTATTAATGTTCCTGTGTTATTTTTCTCAGACCGAATAGTGACCTCTTTCCTCAACAGGATGTTAAAATTAGAAAAGATGCGACTTGACGATAGTCTCGTTTTATGAAACCGTCGAGTAAAACAAAAACACTAGCTTTCCTATTATTGGCATCATCGTCATCATGTCAGCCACCAATGTCCACTGCTGGATACTGTTTTTGATATAAAGAAAGTCAATAAATGAACGTCGGTCAATGACCGTTATTGCACATTTATCTGTTGTCTACCATACAATTTCACTACAGCTCTTTTGGAAGACAGCAAAACGATACTTTTGAGCCACTCCAATGACTATCTTACAACAGTTACAAAGTGAAATTGCAAGGCAAAGAAAATTAGTCATTTTGTAACCACCGTAGAGCGCTACGAGCCTTAGCAGTCTCCATCGACAAGCGTCTGAACTCCTCGTTTTATCACACTGTACTTTTTTTGGAAAACATTCCATGATTGCTTTGGAAAGAGGTGGTATGGAAAATTTAGAAAAATCATTAGGTTTAATTCAAAGCAAAATTTTAAATGTCTATCAAGGATCAAGACTAAAATATGAATTAGTTTTTTTTACCAAATCAGGCTTCCGCCAAGCGTTGCCACATCCACCAGTCCTGTGCATTGTGCATCCAGATGGCCCGTATGGCCTTCGCCAGGACATCGGTCCACTGCTGCAAGTTCCGATTCAAAGTCGTCATTCCAGAATTTGTAAGTTCCATCGTCCATCCGTTCGGCAAGCAATGTTCCGTGCGTGCGTAGGCCCATTGCCATTTAAGTTTGGCAATTCTTCGGGTTGTACTTCGGTTTTCTTGCGGATCATAGCCGGGAACTCTGTGCCATCCAATTCCATTTGTGTGACTTTCAGCCTTCTGATGAGCCTCATTGTAAGCTGATGATGGAAAATCCCTCTTTTACATTAACACACTTTTTCATAAATGTCTATTATGTTTCAAATAGGTATCTTTTGTAAGACTTGAAAGTAAAATATTATTATTTATAATCGCAGCGTCAGTAGCCAGCTTTATTTACGTTTCGTGACTTCTACCTTAGTTACGTTGGAATGTCATTTGAAGTATTATCGGTATTCTGGCGAAATGCCTTATTTATTTCTAATGTTTCACCAATAACAGTTGAAAGAAATATTTTAGCATTGCGGCCACGAATACTTTGTTGAACTCATTAGCATCCATGGAAAACTAAATGAGGCTTATAAATTGGAATACCTTAGTTGATACCTAAGTAGTTTACAAGCACTACTAGCTAGGTATATGTTTCAAGCCTTTACTTCAAGCCAAGTCAATTTGTTAGTGCATTTAAATATCAATCAGAAATAGAATTCTCATTTACCTAATCCTAACTTAATATTATAAATGGTGGGTTTGATGGTTTGTTAAACTTTTACACCTAAATCGCCGGACCGATTTTGATGAATTTTGGTATAGATGACGAGATAGATGGGATCCCGGAAAAGGTTATAGGGTTACTTTAACGTGAGCAAAGCTGCGGGTGAAAGCTAGTTATTCAAGAAAGTTAATTAGGACCTATAGAACTTGTTTTACGTGACTCATTAAAATCTGTTTAAGTACCATTATTTTTGAACTAAGAAAGTTGTATTTCTACCTAATTATTCCATTTTAGTATACATTTTATAAATCACAAAATTACGTAAACAACATAAAAAAATTAAAAGGGTTGAGCGTGAAAATTATCATGACGAAAGGTCATAAAAAATATTTACGCACTTGTAAATAAATTCGACTTAATGATATTGTTGTGTGTGACTTTTACGGTGGGTGTTGACGCACGTATTATGATGTTACACCCTTTAGCTCACCTACCTAACGTGACGCGAGGCCAAACGTCTAATCGTAAGGCTTCGGCTTGGGTGAGGAGCTTGCGCGAGAGCTAAAGCGGACCGTGCTGAAGTGATTAATGGCGGGAGTCTAGCACGATGTGACGGAGCACCGTGCGAGCGATCGTCTATTGTTTTACTCTGAGATAACAAGTCTTGTCTAGCCTTTACTGCCTGCTATAACAACTCGCGATGCACTGTGACATCGCGCCCGCACCCGCCCTCATCATTCGTCTTTACTCTGGACCAGAGGCTCTAAACAAGTAAGATTCTGTCAGTAGTAGCGTGGCGAAAGTGATTATCAAAAAAGTATGGGATTGTCAAAAGCTGTCGAAAAAATCACGTTGTCAATCCCATGTATTTTGGCAATTAGATAATCATATTCGCTTATAGAATGGCACTGCGTCCAGTGACTCAGGTCTAAGGCGACTGACAGCCAGGTTGAGACGATTGCGCGGGTTCCAAAGCATGCGCGACTTATCAAACATATTATTAATCGCCGTTTGCTTCCATACTGAAGTATCTATGGCGGGCGCCAAGCTCGACGTGATCGCGGCCTGGCTAGCCTAATCGCGCCCGCATCCGCTCTAGTCTCCGTGTTCACTCTGAACGTGGTCATAATCAACCTCCAAATATACACATCAACTCGCAATACTTATAAATCCTTACGAACGATTAGCTCGCACAATTAAAACGAATTAGGTTAATGTGTGTGGGTTTCGACCGAAAACCAGTTCTTTTTCTCTTTCGTGACGCCGCCGCGACTTCCAGTTTATCTGATGGCATTAATCACAATTTCCACCCCCAATTAAAAGTGCTACTCGAGTTCGAGCAAGGAACCGCTTTTATTTGCTGTTTATTTCCTAGTACAGTTTGTTTTGTTAGTTTGTACGACAATGGTTTTATTGCGATTGTAACGTTGGAAGTTTTATATAAATGCTATAAAGCAATATCATGTATCAGTCTGTAATAGTGTTTCGACAAAAAAATGTTTATATTTTAACACTAAAAGCAACATAAGGTAGCTAAACATCGTGATAATATTTACATAGTGGCACGTACAACGGTAGCCGCTCAAAACAAACAAAAACAGTATTATCAAGGAGATAAGGTTTTATCTAAGAAAAATATAAAGACATGGCTTCCGAAATAATTCGGCCAGTGTTTGTCAACATGAGGACGGCAGCGGTCGAACCACGACGGTCACAAATCATTCTAACACCTGACCGCTCGCTTATCGCGGTTACGACATGAAAAATTACCGTCTCAGAACCGTCACAGTTTTTCCGCGCCAACACTAGGGGGCGAAGCTGGTCATTAAAACAAATTGTTGACGACAACTGGCGCACCCAACTTTAACAGCAACAGTCAATAGGAGTTTTGTAAATAAAATCGTAGTAATTGATCCAGTTTGTAAAAGTATTTTATTATTTCCAGCGATATAATTAATGAAAAAGTTTCTGTAACTTTGCATTTCGCAATTAAAACTTGAAAGGAATTCTGTTTCTTTTTATTCTTTTCTTGTGTATATTTAACATTGTTTCTTATAATCAAAATATTATGATAAAATTGTAACAGAATTTAATGAGTATTTTGATATGGCCCGTATTGAATCATCAATTGAAGTTATGTCGTTATAGTATTATTTTAACGTTGGTCTATTTTTCTACCCTACTTGAAAAAAGATATAGCAAAACCCTCTTTTAAATTAAAACCGAATGCTAAAAGACTAGTTCAATGTTTTTCTTTAATTCCCTCACCGTTAAAGAAAAAGCTGTTCAAACAAAAGTAAATACATTTACTACTTGATCAATCGTAGAATAAAATCGACTGGGGATGTGACGTCACTAATATTTACGTTCAGACCGGCTCGGGGCAGGATATTAAGGTTCTCTTTGATCCTAGAGCCTTTTTGACCGGACTTGTTCAACAAATTCAACGGTAACATGTTTGACTTGGCGTTTTTAGCAAGTTGAGAAAAACGTCAAAGACGGTGTGGTGTTTCTTTTGAAACTAAAAAAAGAAGAGAATACTAGCGATTTTTTTTCTTTTGGTAAAATACATAAAATACATAAAGTTTACTGTGGCTGATATATCATGGGCAGATTTTTTTTTTATCTTCTTGGTCAAATTAAATAGTCACGTATGCAGAAATGAAAACTCGATCGAGTTACTAGTAATTCAGGGGCAGGTGGTAGGTAAGCGAGCACACAGCCGATCACGGTCGCTGGAATGACCTGATGTAAAAAACTACTCCACCATGGTCCAGTGTAAACGTAACTTATCTAATCGGTTGAAATGGAAGGTTATCGCTGAGAGAGCAGTCTTCGGGAAAGTCGAGGACAAACGAATATCTCTCCATGGACCTCGTCTGCGCAACCACGACCACTCTGACAAGAGTGTCCGACTATAAAGAACTGTTTTTGATAGTGTTTCGAAATATTTTGTAAAGAAAATAATTTAAAATTAATATCTAATATTTTATTCGTAAAATAGATAACTTTTGGTCCACAATAGGTGTTAGTAGCACTTAATACTATGTTAGATCACACTTAATTAATCACACTAATATTATAAGGGCGAAAGTTTGTGAGTGTGTGTGTTTGTTACTTCTTCACGAGTAAACGGCTGGACGGATCTTGATAAAATTTGGCACAGAGGTAGATTATGGTCTGGAATAACACATAAGATGTCATATTCATCATATTTATCCCGGGACTATGTTCCCTTGGGATAACTTTCGACACTCACGCGGGAGAAGCCGCGGGCAAAAGCTAGTAATTTTATTAATATGAAATACTAATGACAGTTGAAAAATCAACCCTAAGATTCGTCTTAGCGTTGATTTTTCAACTGTCACAAAACTTTTTATATCTTACTTCGGTATGACATAAAAAGTTTTCGGTAGTAAAATACCAACCCAGACTTAGGATGATATTAAACTATCAAAAAATGTACTAGAAAGAAAATAATATCCGCAAACATTCCGTGGTACAGTAATAAACAAAACTTATAACTTCCAAATTAAATTAAGACATAAAAGACGTTGCAATCTGTCTTAAATTTAAGACTCCCATAAATAGTTTTCTGGTCTGTCGTTTGGTTAAGTCATAAACTAAGATATGTTAAACGACTGTCGACTAACATCGCAAATGAATTTTTCTAACAACGAAACAAAGAAATAAATCAAACTCTATTTTTCAGGAGGTAAGGTTGAGATTAGAAAAAAATGCAACTTCCATAAAGTTTTTCATATCGTTGAAGCAGAAAACATTGTCAGGGCGCTTCACCCGTCATAAAGGGGGAAAACTTTACAAATCTATGGATTTCTTACGCTTTTAGGGACACATAATATATTTATCTGCCCCTCGACACATTTACAATAGCTCAAGTTTGGCGCCCGAGGATTTGTTTCGAGTTAAAATGATGGTTTACTTAATTTTAAAGCAAGTTTCTATCCGATAAATGAAAAGTTTTCGGAAAATCGAGTCTAAGAAAAGTTTCTAAGTTTAATCGACGAATTTCGAAGCTTAAAAAGCTGTTTTCTACATTTTAATTAGTTTTTTCAACCCTTTGGATAATTACCTTGAATGATTTCATAACATTCAAGCACATTTTTGCGCCAGTCCCCATCAATACAAGGCTTAAAAATACCACCACATAAGGAATAAAAAATCCAATTTCAGTACCATAAAAAGATAAAATCGCAACAAAGTCATATAGACAGCTAAAATGACATAGCTTGTTAATTTCCGTGGTGCAACGTCAAAATTTTACAGCCTCAGTAATATGTAGGGGACCCAGGATGGCGCCTAGAAAATGAACTCATAACACTTTTATGAACGGGGGTATGTTCACACTGGGATCCCCGTTCAAAGATATGATGGCTATTAAAAATACCCGACGGTCTCCGCAATCAGACTGCTATATTGTCACTGTCATCTTAATTAAAATCTCCTATTTACTACTGCATTTTGTTGAGTTTAAAGAGATTGGTTGTTTAGTTTAGAAGTCGGGTTTATACGAAGAAATATAACTGGGAAGTTTTCTCGGTAAGTACCTATGTTGTTTAAAACGATGCAGTTTTTAAAGGTGCTCTTTTAAAAGCTGAAAGCTTTCATGAGCGTTTCTTAGTAGTTGCTAAAATGCAATAGCCAATCCCATAAGTATATTTCTACTGTTTTCTGTGCTCCTTGAATAGCGCATAACATCAATGTTAATACTTGTAAAGGAGATTGTTTAGATTATCTGATTGCTTATCTAGACGATCGTTCTAAAGAACAGCACATTTCCTTCAATTTCTTACTACTTAGCAATTATATTCTCAAGTTGCACATTTTACCTTTGTTTAGGAATTTATTTTTTTAATACTTCTTCAATGGGGATGCCTTTGTAACTGTTGAAGTATTTTTAAGAGGTTTCATCACCATAATTAAAACGGATTTTCTACCCATAAAGTAATTAAAATATTATCAAAGCTCAAGTTCTGGATAAGATTACAAAACCGATTAATAAGATATCGTTTTGACATCTCCCTAGAAAGCGATACCAAGTTTTAGTGATACCAGGTTTTAATGGCCATGAAACTTAATAGAGGTCAGTTTTATTAACCCTTGATTTACTTAGCCGCAGATTTTTAATAGGATTTTTATAGTGATTTTCTTGTTTTCCCACGGTAACAGACAACGTGCTTTTTCCGCCTACATAACACAATAAATCGATACACCGCTGCGTTAACGCCGCCAATAACAGTTTGTTCTCGTTTGACGCTCATTTAGAAAGGTAAATAGCCGTCTGAACAGCCAATATGGCGGTACAAATGCAAGCATTAGCTGTTTATGTTCCCCTTATGAAGTTAACAATGCATTTCATATAGACATTAATGAGAGTAATTTTCTGTATTGAAGGAAAATGTTAAGTTGAAAACGGTTTTGTTGATCTGTTTGCGTTTAATTTATATCTACTTATTATCCTATTTCGATTTTTTTTTGGATATACAATTATCCATACTTGTAGTTTTGAACATCATCATTATCATAATCACCATCATCACTTCAGCCGAAAGACGTCCACTGCTGGACATAGGTCTCACTATAACAATCGGTCCTGTACGTCTCGCATCCAGCGGATTCCGGCGGCCTTCACCGGGTCATTGGTCCACCTTGTGGGATAAATACACACCGAATTTTAATGATTTCTAGAAGTTATTTTTGATAATAAAACGGAAGCACAGTGATAACCTACCACATCTCAAAATATCGTTCGATGCCTCAAATAGTTGTAACCATAAGTTACTTCCTTACCACCCATTGCAAGAAGAGGGTTGATCTATTCCCGAAAAGGACCACACAACAAAATTAAGCAATTTCCTTGTTCAGCCAAATAAAACATGATGATTAATTCATCAGTACGCAGTAAGAACTAGGAAGCACGGGTGACATATTTGGTAATATCGAAATATATACGGGACAGGAAAAAGGACCACCAATTCGACATGTGTCGGCAGTTGGAAGCAAACGGGGCGTAAACATTGTAGATTAAACTCAACCAACTACATATATACCCCGTGTGACTGTCATAGACGAATAAAAAAAAACAATTTCCACGCATTTCCTTTGTTTGTGCAAACACACGGAGGTAATTATGTTTTTGTTGTATAGTTTTGTGGTCCCCTCTTTGTTTGAAATTCCGAAACGTCTTCGCTTTTCGGGAATTTCGTCGGTATTCTAAACAAAAGGTTTGGATTAAAGATGGAAGTAATTTAGCGGGAATTTCGGATTAGAAGATAATAAGAAGTGTTTATTGTTGAGCCAGTTTGGGATAGTTTATTTTTAATTACGCTTATCTGAATGGAACGATAGTACTGACGAAAAAGCGTTTAAAGACCAATGCTCTATTTAAGGAACGAAAATAACTGTAAAATTTAACGTGATTTATTGTGAAACGCGTATTAGTTAGTTTTAAACAGCCAATCGCATCAAATTGACTTGTGTTTTATTTAGTTTATTACTAAAGACAATAATTTAGAGAAGTTTATACTTGTAGACTTTTGTGCTCAAATAATCAGGGTAAGGTAGAAGGTACCAAATCTTTCAGCAAAATTTCAAAAGCATAGACAAACATTTTCCTGAAAGCCTCTTCCACGACAAAACCCTTACGTACATTAAAAGGAAAAGTCGTCGGAAACAAGACACCTCGCGCTCTTAACCCTCTAAACGCGAGGGCACAAAATTTCGTCAATCAAGGGATTTACCTTACACTTGACGCTGACAACGTTCTTGAGTTACAAACTGGTGGGCTTAGCAATACGACACGATTGCACTGAGCCTGTTGACATCTATAAGTGAGGTTTTTATTTGAAAGACGTATGATGGTTGGCGGATTATGATTTGGGCGAGATTTTGGGTTCGTTTATGTGATTATCTAACCCTTTAAAGATAACATATATATTGAAAAAATGTTGTAAACTTTCCAGTCTACCCCATGACGTCTACAAAAAGTAATAAAGAAACTAACCTAGGGATATACCAGGTAACTTGAATGTTTTTTTGGGTTAGGTGCAGTATTTATAGTCAAAAGATTCTACAAATCAACTCTATAAGAAAATGAGTTACTAAGGCGGTGGTTACTTAAGTGATCAAAGTATGCATTCTGATAGTACATATCATTACTTTAGTAACTTAGTCTCCTAATTTATTAACAAGAATAAAAGTTATAAAATGAAATCAGACTAGCTCTTCACATTCGCAACCACCACAACACACAAACACCATAATTAACCTTCAAAAAGCCTCCCATGATCACAAAAATAATAGCCGTACGATTGTCCCCCGTCAAATTGCGCCCAATCCCTTTGGCCCGTATATTCACGCCATCGATCGCGAGCGATTGCCAGTATTTTGTGCAGTTAATTATCCGCAGCGCTTGCGGGTTAATCCGGGAAGTCACGTGACATACACGTGCTTGGTTTAAGGGGACGTATTCTTGACCCAAACGGTTCCCCGGCAGGGTAAATGTAGAGTAGTAAGTGCATTTTTGGTGATAATGATCCAATTAGGGGCTTAAGTGGTGGTCGCGTGGTGGGCATAACTTTGTTATCAGTAGGTACGAAGATAATGGTAGCTTTCGTTACCTACTTACTTAAGTCGTAGGCACCACGGTTTTAGAAAAAATAAAAATACGTCAGTTGGTTAGGTACTTTGCCTAAAAAAATCTAAAGGTACATCTTCTAAGTCCGTTTAAAGGAACTCTATTCGACTTACGACGCCATGGCAACTGAAAAACCTCAATTAATGTAAATAGCTGTAACTGTCAATTTGTTAAGTCAAGGTAGAGTCGAATTGAATGACATGACTTTGGATATAGGAGAAAAACTTTAATCTCTTCTTTAAAAGCAACCACGTCTTTTTCTACAAATTTAAAATACTAAAGACACATTGCACAGTATTTTTTAATTTGTGAACTGTTGTAAAAATGGCGACCGTAAAGCGATGTAGCATCCAGAATATTGCCCATGATCCCTCTGACGTAAAAGGATTAAATGTTATAAATATAATATTTGTATAGGGCGTCCTTAGCCAATCAGTAACGGGATTTTGTATAAAAAACAATCCTGTCAATATTTGGGAGAGGTTTTCATTTTTTTTTTATTGTTTTTTGTAGTAATAATGACAAGTTATTCAATTAGGTATATGACATCTGCTTTTACGCACTTCAAATGTCAATAAAATATTGAAATGTAACTATTTAAACCATCACGTAACAGCCGTGAAAAACTGCAAAATATTCAGAATGAAAAACAACTCCATGAAAAGAACATATTCCTACATTTTTCGGAAGCTTTCAGTATTCAAAAAAGCCAAAATAGCAAATAAACACAGAACGCGTTATTCAGCAGCTTGTTTCATTTTCACTTCAGTGTGTACCTGTAGGAGGGTACTTCATACCTCCAATTTTTGTATGGGTCCTTTAGATCCCCTGCATAGAACCCTTGAAGGCATTGTAATGCAATTGGCCCTTAAACAAAGATTTTAAGCGCAAAGTGGCCGGTTCAAAGATTACGTTAGGTTCCCCCAGGGTACTTTCGAGCTCATATCTCCCTAAAATCACGAAGGCATAATTTAAAGTATAAACATATTAGTGAAGGGCCAACCGGTTGCTGCGGGCGAATTTCTAACGATGGTAATATTGAATCATCTTTTTGTTTGAGGCATGCGGTAGTAGATTTTCTGTAGTGGAAGATTTGCATTATGACATGAAACAGATCATTAAGATCAAGAGCCCACGTAGGCAATATAGACCACTGCTTAAAGTAGGCCATATAAAAAGCAATTGCATAAAGTTTGTCGAGAGAACGCATTCGGAACACAGCGTTAAATTTTACCTTAGTCTCATTAAAATTAACGAAACGAATAATAGTGACCACGGAGCTTCCTAACTCCCTTAACGCACATGATCACACGACTAAACTCGGGAAATGACTAAGAGTAAACGTGAAGATAGAAAAGTCTAATGTCTAAAGTCTTAACGGCTTTATTTTAACTTCGACTCGCTACGCCATCTAGTGGCCAATTTCCGTACCTAGTACGTAGGATATTATTTTAATGCGTAACTTGGAGGAAATTTCAACGGAATGGTTATGGTAGCCGTTATGCCTGAAGTTGTGGACCACCAATTACTTGAATGGGACCTAGACTGCATTCTTAGTTTCATTTTGTTTTGAACTATGGAACGTTCCAAGTTATTTCAAAACAAGTTTCTAATCTTCTATTGTTTGTTTATATGGAAGAAGTTATACAATAATCCGGTATTTTCTAAACCAATTTAACAATTTTATTTCGTTGGTGTTTCACGTGTCGTTATAATGCACTGTTTTAATTTTTTACTACATACGAAAATGCCTTTGCCAACCTTTTCCAGGATATCTTTGAATGGAACGTGGCTATCCTGTTCTTGATTGTCCTGAATAATTTGCGTAAGACAATATTTACCTTATTACTGGTCAACAAATAGTCTCCCGTCACGAAACCGATACGATGTTTACTAAGCACAAATAAATTCCTTGCATCCAACTTGCATTAAAAATCTCATTTCTCTAAAAGGCGTTGCGCTCATTTCGTATTTCCCCTATCATGTAGATGGAATCTCAAGCATGTTGATACACATACTCGTCGCATCTTCGAGAGCTGATCGAGTTTCCATTTCTACGAAGGCTGTTGCATTCAGAGCTCCTATTACGAAAGCTCATCTGGTAAATGCAGTATGAGCATTGCTCGGCGCAAGAGGGCGGCACGGTCGCTTAAGTATTGTTGATATTCTAAACCGCCCCAGAACGGGCAACCCTCTGTCGCAACCGCACAGTGTCGCGTGCGTTCGCCTGATTGCAAGCATTGGTAACGTGCGGCTTTGGTATGATGAATTTTGTTTCTGATCTACGAATGCTACTGCTGTTTTTTACAAAAAAAAATTAAATATGAAACCATGGTATGAGTTGCCGCCTCGACTATGTTCAGTTTAAGTGATGGGAAGGACGACACTGTGTAAGTGTTTTAAGAGGTAAAAAGTTCATTACATCAGCAGGTGTTTCAGTTCCGGTTGTCCAGTCTGAGGTACGTAAGTCTCGAACCCAGTGAAGCCTCGTTACTATTTTCGGTTATGGCAGATGATTTTGCTGGAGACTAGCCATCAATGGGAGAGATTATAGTGCACAAGTACATGCGCAAGCAAAGGTGCACGCTCGTTTGCGTTACTCTCATAGTCAGATGGGACAAGGCGCAAGGCCTGACTTCACGTGCCTACCGAAGCATGAGGTTATCATAGCCAACTTCTAACTGCCACTATGGAATTCATAATGGAAAAACCCAACAACACTGATTGGCCTGAGAATGAGCATGCAACTGTGAGACCGCGGATAGGTAAAGCAAGTGAAAACCCGGTTAACTTCTTTTCTTTTCATTTTCTACCTCTCTTTTCTTTGTATTGAACACTGTTAAAAATGACATCACTTTTTGTTTAAAGCTAGTTAAAAAATATTGATCCACAGATTAAACAAAACAGAATGAATTCTCACTATTTCTTTTGAATTCTATGTAACCTGTAAATAATGTAGCGATCCCCAAATCCTAAGTTACCAATTTCAATAAAACAAATATAATTTCACAAACTATTTCCACTAATATTGTCACTACACTCTATACTTTTATTTGGTTTAATAAACCAAGATATAAGCCGCCGTTCAATTAAAAATATAACCTTTATTCGTCATTTCCAGGCGGCAACGTCATGGAAGTCGTTCGCAGTTGGCGAAGCGTTAAATGCTACATTTTCCTCGGCCATTTGCAATTCGATATTCAGCTAAGCTTCGCGGGATTGAACTCTCCGGATTGCATGTCTACTCGCTTTTGATATTGTAATAATATTCATCCCTTTTAAGTATAAAGTGGATCAGGAGTAAACTCTACCCACTCGCGGTCAGGATTAAGTGATCTGTATCAAGAAATAATATTATTGTATTTTGCTGTGCTAACTTTATTCGTTGATTTTGAACTGTTTGCTTTTATAATAGGAGGCTAAAATGCATGTAGTACCGAGCTGGTCATAATTGTTTTATTTTTAGGTAAATTAGGTGTTTGTAGATACTGTGATCCAAAAGCCAATTAAAGTTACCGTAGATTTCCCAAATTGTTATTTGGCGCTATACCTACCTATCTATATCATAATTGAGAAAGTTTTTCTAAATAATAACATAAACAAAAGTCCAGAATCTGATCCAAATACGGCGGATTTCCTGTTCATTTTTATTCTTAATTCACCACACAAGCTCCTTGAGTTATCCCCTACCACTAGACAATCAGTGGCAGGCGTGGGTGCCGCCTGTGGCACCTTTTGTTGCGTTGCAACTTATTGCTACAGAAATCCACACACCTACGACGACGCCACATTATGTTCCTACAATAAAATCTTCATCATTCCCTGTCCGAACAAACGTATGGCAGTAACAAATTGGTCATTCTTCACTACGTTTAACGGTTCAGTACTACTGTATGCAATGGGATTATGCCTGGATGCAGCCAGACGTTTCTAGGCAAGATAAACAGTGGAGGCGTTCTCCAAGATTAGTACTAAGAGTCTCTGCGTCTTGTATAGTCGAGATTTCCGTTTGTGAATAACCTAAATGTTTAAGTAACCATTGTTTTAATAATGAGTCATGCTTGTGTTCTGAGTTAATTACTTGGAGTAAGGTTAAGACTACAGATGTTGCTGTGTCATACGGTTTTATTTAAAGATGAGTTACATTCAGTTTGCTGTTTAAGTTTTGTAATAATAACATGAAAATGAGCCAACTTAAATTTAGCACACTTATACAGGATAACAGGACTTAATTATAACAAACACAAAAGACCAAGAAATTAAAATAGGTAGTCAGAATAGCTAAACCCATTGAAGATAATAATAAAAGTTTGACAATGCTCACTAGTAGACAGTTTTTTCGACACACACATTGAAACTTGGCAAAGGAATATGATTTTGACCATTTTAAAAGTTGAACCCGGCACTGACCTTGCAATAAAGATATAACGGAAGTCCACATTTATAAGCCAACAAAATACAACTATTCACATTTGAGGTTAATGTAGTTTGCAATTCCACGTAACATAAGCTACATTTTAATTTTCCCAACATACAAAGTGGAAGAGCTTGCATTGTCGTGGCATCTCTGAGATAGCACAAGTCTTAATCTCGCCAGAGCACGTTGCGACTGCCCTAATGATATCTCAAGATGCGCTTAAGAGCCCATACATAACACTCTATGAGACGTTTTTAAAATTTAAGCCAACGTTAATGCATTCTACCCCGTTTACTGTTTATATTTATTCAAATTTGTAGGCGAGTCCACAATGCAGTGTCTCGCCTTTGTGATGGTATAGTATTAGCATAATACGAGGTGTATTCAATGGACAAAGTAACTGGTATAAAATAAAATTTTACGGTATACCCTTATATTGGGTAGGGAGGTCGGATTATTCTCAATAAAATGCCCATATTGCCCATGTTCCGTGGTGTATGGAGACTGAATATTTCACGTCCATTGACGGGATTGTTGTGTTCAAGTTTTGTGTTTTGAAGTTTGTTGTTTTTGTTTGTTTAAGGTAGGTCCACTTTATATTGCTGTTCTTTCCGAAATAATTTTAATAATTTTTACCGTTTATCAAAAGTTGTTTTTTTATTTTATAAAAATATACATTTTCATCCGTTGTTGGGTTTGCTTAGCCTCGGGGTTTTAACAAAAACATGTTTTTGTTTCAGTAACCATTTTAATTACCTTGTGAGGGTATCGGGTTGAGAAACGTGCTGTTGCGTTTGTCGATGCGTGGTCTACACCAGAACTCGTCTGCGCCGCGCCGGTCGGGTTATGCTCTTGGTCAACTGATGTCACAAGCATAAAGTTGCTTCTATCTTTTGAGTCAGCTGATTATGGCGATGATTCTGATTGTATTAGAACATACTTTGCTAATTGTTTCAATAAATGGTGCTAACGGTTAAACATGTCCCTCTATCATAATCTACTATGAAACATGAAGTGATGAACCATTACCTATTATGTTGCCACCTATTACACGATTACTTTTAAATTGCTAAGTCACTTTTTGAAATTTTCGTCGAGATTGTTTAACTAGAGCCTAACTGCTTGAAAATATTGAAACAACATGCATAATTATTTGTTTTAGAATTAAGCTGTTGAACCACCGACACGTTTCCCTAGTGACTGATACACACATAACTCTCTATCTCAAAGACTACTGAACCGATTTTATTTTTATGAAACTTGCACCGTTCCCTAAGTTGGACTATACCTAGTTCAATAAATAAAAAGATTTTTTACAATCCAACTTATAGTTTTTGAGATGTGCGCGAACAAACATACATACGAGCATACATACAAACATACATACACACATACAAAACTACATATAAGCATACATACAAACATACATACAAGCATACATACAAACATACATACATACACACAAACACAAATAAAAAACTTACATATAAGCATACATAAAAACATACATACAAGCATACTTACTGTTTAGGAATTGAAAAAGACTAACATATACAAAAACTGTGCAGTTCTTACATACATACGAGTCGAATTGATAACCTCCATTTTTTGAAGTTAGTTAAAAAACATTGTAGCTCATCATATTGTTCAAAAATATTTGTAACAAAAACCTAAATCCTGCAAAAACAAAATCTTAACAAAGCTCCAAAATTAAATGAAGTTATCGAACAATTTTCCAATTACCCGCTTTAAAATAATCGAAGTAGGTAGTTGAGCAAAAAATTAATAATCGATTCAAAAAGTTTGAGTAACGATAAATTTCGTAATAAACTGTGCTACGCTCTACTCTAAATACTTTATTTTGTACGCTCCCGGGCATTGCTCCATTATTGAAACGAATTGTTTTCTGAAGTTTTAATATTAAAGGCTACGTTATTGGAATTTCCGTCTCGTTTTTTTCTATTATTGCTTATAAAATTGCTGTGCTGTTTAAACTTTTAAGAATACCGGACTTTGCTTCATTGGGTATTAAATAATACTTTGTTTCATGAAACATTTTACCACCATTATTTGTTACAAGATATACATTCTAGGTCACACTAATAAAAACCTAGGTACTTAAAAACTTAGTTAAAATGGAATTTATTGCTTGAAAACCCAAAAAAAATATGGTATCTCCATTAGATGTACCTAATTGCCAGGAGTAGAAATAGGTAGAGCTATTTGTAGTCAATGGCCCAAATGTATACGACACTGGGATTCCGGGATTTTTAGGAATAATTAATTTTAATGCGGTTAATTTTAGCTTAATTCAAGTTGAGATATTACCCTTGGTATATATACACACGATTACCTCTTAAAATCATCACCAACCTTAACAAGCATATTTTTTAAATTCCAGTATTAGTGAATCCCGGTATCTCTGGCATGTCCATACAATGAAACCTTATCGCAAGTACAAAAATAGCTCTGCCTACTCCGACCACTGCTAATTACTTATTCGCTTCTCAATGGACGACCTATTCTAAACCGACGGCCACATTTACTGAGTAAAACGAAATCCTTCAAAAGGATGCACGGTGCATTTTTATGTTCTTTCCCAAAGTAATCATTGAAGACGGTATGGCATAGAAACGAACCCCAGTTTTAACATGTAAACAGTTAAAAGTACTCAAGACGAAGAAAATGTTTTCCTAATCAAAGCCTCTTCAAGTCCTTTTCATAGCTACTTGAATCGAGAGGATGAATGCCACTGAATGCTAATCCACATGAAAGCTCGAGTTTGTATCTAATTACACTTTACAACCTTTATACTTATTAAGTAGACTCGAATTCATTCTGAATTTAATCGAATTTCGAATTTTATGTTTTGACTGATCACAAGTTTGATGTAGGCAGTAATGTGATTTGAAATTAAAACACAATATTAAAAAAAATACTCGTAATTTACTGCTTTACAGAATAATTCATTACGTCTACTTTTAATTAATTTGTAATTTAATTTTGCGGATACATGTCATACCACCCCCATTCTTTAATAAAATCTTTTTATTCAAATAAGTACATAAATTTTCTAAATCATTTATTATTTTCCCTCGCCAAACGTCTTAGAAAATTACTCTAAATAAAAAATAACGTTTAACCAGAGCCATTGTTTGAGGCCAACCATTTTGTTCCCGCGCACTAAAATTAAACGTCAATCGTTATGTCAAAGGCAGCGTGGTCGTAGTTTGTTATTAAAATTATCGACAATTCCTACTCCCTTGGGAATTTCTAAAACATCTGTGTTGTTTTTTTTTTAATTTTCCTCCTGGTCTGTGTATTTGTAATGAGAAAATGTTGTAGAATGTACCTTTAGCTAGAAGTTGGAAATACGAGTACATCACTTTTTTAGTGGCGTGTATTAAAAATAACTTTGTTTATGGCTCGAAGGACAACCATGAAAGTTAATGAAGACGCGGCGGTGACAAGGGTTTTAAAAGTACTTTATAAACTTGTTGTGTTAATTTATCTTCTGGTTTTTGGCGCATAGAATACAAAATCAGGTGATACAATTTGTTAGATATTATAATTCTTTTTGCTGTTCATGTTTTGTAAATATTATTTTTCTTTTGTCTTCAGGCCTTTGTGGTTTTCATTTAATTTAAAATTATATTACCGTTGATTTTTTAAAGCAAACGCTAAAGTAATTTAAAAATCCGTTTCTGCTCTATTCTGATTAAACACATTTGCTCGACATTACCAACACGACCAGAAAGAAATCACCCATTTTCTATTTCCGCACCGAATCGTTTAACATACGACAAAATCATTTCCATCCGTTCAAACTTGGTAAAACGATTTCAAATTACTTCAAACACAACAGGAATGAGCGAACTGAAAACTCGTTTCTTCTCTATAAATCGGAATATGCAAAATGCTGGAATGACAAAAGTTTGTTTCGCTGGCCAGTGGCTAGGTTCGTTCCGAAGTCCCGATACGGTTTGACAATGCACATGCAAATTAACCAACGGCAAAGAGCATTTCTGAGCGGGAAGTTTAATGGCGTAGCGTACCCCGTTTAAGTTCCGCGATCCTTGCAACAATTATTTTGCTACCGGTGCTATTCCTGTTTACCCGCTTTCCCTATTTTGATCACAATGCGCTACGTGTGCGAACTTGGCTAGTCTTCCCTTACTTAGGCTAAATAAGGAAGCTTTTATAATGTGGGAAAAATGGAAAATGTATCGGGCCTGGAGTTGAAGAAATAAAGGGATAATCTTTCCAAGGTAGGTCAGTTGAGGTTGAGGTAATTCTTTAGTGGATAAAAACAATGAGAAATCAATAGGCTAAGTTTACCCACCAGAAACCTTTGAATCAATTTGAAATAATCAGCGTTCATCTTCAAAAAGATAATATAGCATATAAATATAGATAACATTGGGCTTTTATAATTACAATCTGCTCAATGATTAAAAAAAAATATAATTTAACATGAAAATTTTTGTACTTAGTAATTAACAACCCGAAAAAAAATTGCAAAATGATACATTAAAAATTCTCTCCGAGATCATTAATTAAACACGGAGGCACTTATTAATTTCCGCTTATCAATTTTTAATAAAGCACACAGAAACATAAGGAGGGAATATTTTTGAAACAAAGTAGACCGTAATTCTTAAAAATCCAATATTGCGAAATTAAGTTTTTTAATTAATTTTCTTTTCTGTATTCACGGCCTAGTTTTCTTCATTGCCCGAGGCCGTCTTGGCAACAATATTGAGTTCCAAGATATCTTTAATAACCCGAATATCTTTTGTTTTGTTACTACGAGATAATTATTTTTTATTCTCGACGATTACAAATGTTTTGTCCAAATTATTATGATTATTTGTTATTACTGTTCCAGCCACAAATGTTTTGTAAAGAAAATAAAATTATATTTTGATACGAAGAGAATAGTAGATCATTTGCTCTAAAACTAAGCAATGTAATGCTTTAAGGTTTAACAAACAAACCCTAAAGTTTTAACTAAGCATTCACTCGAAACAGAACAAATATTGTCTGCAAAAATATAATAAAAAATACACGGTTGCTAACTCAATTGTAACCACAAAACAATTGAATTTTGCACCAGAATACAATATTTTTCTTATCGATCCTGTTGCCACTTGACAACCGATATAAATACCTGCCCCCATTCAAAAGGAAGTGTTTGCTAAATTACATATTGTTCTGTAATATATTGTAATGAAATGCGTCTGTGCGCATGCGATTAGTGGAGCGAGAAATTGCTTAATCAGTCATCTGTGTAATGTCGATGATTAGCCCGATACCGATGTGAAATCGACGGTGAAGTTTTTTGTGCACTTATTGCGACAAGCAATGGTAGGGGTACAGACTAAAGCTTTACTGGGTCTGTGAAAGTTCTTTTTTTCCTGTTTGTGGGGGAACGGGGTGAATTGAGAGAGGAATATTTATGGATTTGGGTTTTGAATGTCTTTGGATCAATATGGCACGTCAAAAGGACCATGTCTCTGTCATCTTTGACCAAGACTAGAGTCAAGAGCAAACCCATATTAAATAAAATAAAAAATAGAACAAATATTAATAATTTTGAAATATTCATTTTTATTTATTTATATGTAGTTTATTGTCCACAAAAAAAATACTTTTAGAAAATCTTAAACTAAAAAACGCAATTAATTAATTAATTCATGTTTTGTGGAAAATCTTAGTTTTTTTTAATGCTTAAAAACTTCAATAAACTGAAACTAAGAACAGTACCTTGTTTCGTTATTATTTTATTAAAACTTTACCTATAACTGCTTTAGTACGAAATAATTTGTCATACAAACAAAACAACAACAACAATGTATTTATTTTACACTGCACCCAAATTCCCTAGTACATTTACATCAGATTTATTCACAGATTCCTTCACACATTCAAGCTTCATGAGCCGTAAATTTGCCAACAAATGGCCCTTGACGATTTTCACGCTGTCAGAGAAATGAAGGAAAACAGAATCCTGGGCATTGACCGCCCCAAGAGATATATTGTCCAGTCCCAACCCGCCGCGTCATGATGATAACAAATACCCCAGTAATACACATTATTTTTGCTACCCTTTCGACGAATTATTTACGTCAAAATATGATACTTTATGGACGTTTCGATAGTTAACGTGATTAATGATATGATCGCGCGGTTTATATCAATTATTCGATTTTCTATTCGATTGTTTTCTATTCGAGTGGACAACGTTTAATATCGAAATGGTTTGGATTTATTGCTCAGTCGTCGTGTAATGGTTGTGTGTAGATTTCTATTATGAATGTCTGTGATTAATGGTCTGGATCAGGAAAAATATAGTGTTTGTCACCGGCAAGCCTACTGATGCTGCTGATAAATGACAATAAAAATATCATTTCGATATTTTTGTCAAGGATTTGGCCAACCTTATCACAAATTTGCCAACATGATGAACTGTGAATGAAAACCTAAACAGCACTTCGACATAAAAATCAACAACCTACAAAACACCTTTTTTATTAAGGATGGGAAATCATCAAATGACTTCTTCCGCTCTGGGTGGAGCGGAAGGGCCTTTTTTTTTTTTTTTTTTAGGGATGGGAAATCATCAAATGACTTCTTCCGCTCTGGGTGGAGCGGAAGGGCGTGTCAGACTCTTACTGACTAAAACCCATCCGTGTTCCTTCTAAAGCCCTTTGCGTTCCAGGGCCGCGGTGACTCTTTCGAACAGATTCCGCAACCCTGGCAGGCTTTGGCCCTAGCGGGCCCCGTCTTTTATGCTGACATCTCTTTGAGGCGCGCGTGAAACACAACGCGCCATCGACCCGGGCCTGGTGGTGATCGGACAGCGAGCCACCCAATGCTCGCCGTCCGCAGGCCCGCGCCTACGGTGGCCGGGGATCACCCTGCGACTCCCGACGCCCGGGGCGTCTTCTCCTGTTGCGGCGGTTGGGGCGAAGGCCTTGCCTTTCCCTCGCGCGGCCCTCCTCCTCCTTTGCTAGCATTACTGCTTCGCAGAAGGAGGTGACCGCTTCCCAAGCCTCCTTGCTCCGGACCATGGATTCAACCAGGGCCGGACGCGAGAGGTCGCCGCCGCCGATCGCCTCGACGAGGACACGGCGGTGCTCAGCCCAAGCAGGGCAGACCTCCACCGTATGCTCCACCGTGTCCTCCGGGCGATCCTCACAGTGCTGACACCCGGGCGTGTCCTCCCGCTTAATCCGAAACAGGTACCTCCCGAAACAGCCGTGTCCGGTTAGTACCTGCGTCAGGCGGAAGGTGAGGACGCCGTAGCGCCTCTCCAGCCACTCCTCAAAGAGGGGTCTTATCGCCGCAATAGTGGCGTGCCCAGCGATGGGTTGCAACAGTCGCCGTTTCCATATCGCCATGGTATCCTGTCGGAGCTCCGTCCGCCGCGTAGCAATTTGCCGTGGCAGCGGAGTTTCGCCCCGGCGAAGCGCCTCCAAGCGCCACGCGTAAACGTGCGCGAGGGCTCTCGCCTCCAGATCCCATGGCGTTAATCCGGCAAGGAGGCTCGCCGCCTCGCCGGAGACCGTGCGGTATCCCCGGGCCAGCCGGATGGCCATGACCCTTTGGGATGCGTTGAGCTGACGGGCAGGTCGCCCCTTCAACGTTAGTGCCCACACTGGGGCCCCATAAAGGGCCATGGACCGCACGATCCCCGCATAGAGCCTCCGGCAGGAGGCGTTTGGACCCCCTAGATTGGGCAGGAGCCGCTTGAAGGCAGCCCCGGCCCGCTCCAGTCTTGGAGCCAAACGTCGGAAGTGCTCCTCGAAGTTCCATCGGCTGTCGAGAACGAGCCCCAAGTACCTGATCGTCGACCCGACGCCGATGTGAACTCCTCCTACCGTTATTTGGGATCCCATTGGTGGCCTGTTCCGAGAACCATAAAAACACATGGCTTCGGACTTGTGCAGGGCCACCTCGAGACCCAGTTGCCGGATCCTCTCAACGACTGTCGCAACCCCGCGTGTCATCACTTCGGCCGCCGCCTGGTGCGACCCCCCCTGCGCCAAGACTAGCGTGTCGTCAGCGTAGCAGACTACGTTGACGCCGCTAGGGAGGTCGGCGCGCAGCACCCAGTCGTAGCCGATGTCCCACAGGAGCGGCCCCAGAACCGAACCCTGTGGAACACCGCATGACATCTCTCGCCGGTTCCATTCTCCCCGGTGACCGGGGTAGATGACGGCCCTATCCGTCAGATAGGCCTCGACCACGCGACGGAGGTAGGTAGGCATCCGGTGATACCGGAGTGCCTCCCTGATGCAACTCCAGGGCAGGGAGTTGAAGGCATTGGCGATGTCAAGAGACACCGCCAAGACGACCCTGCCCCGGGACACCGCATCCCCCGTCGTGAGGGCTCTCACGCGCATGATGGCATCCACCGTTGAGCGCCCCGTGCGGAAACCGAACTGGTTCTCCGCCAGATTCGGCCCCACCCTCACCAGGTGCCCGACGAGGCGGTTTGCTATGACTCTTTCAAAGAGCTTGCCCACCTCGTCGAGCAGCACGATGGGCCGGTAAGCGGACGGAGAGTCCGCAGGGCGCCCAGGTTTCTTAATGAGGACCAGTTTCCCCGTCTTCCAACGAAGTGGGAACTGGCCTCTCTCCAAGCATGCGCTTAAGAACCCCCTTAGTCGAGGCCCGAGAGCCTCCAAGGCCAGGACCCAGGCTTTCCCAGGTAAGCCGTCGGGTCCTGGGGCGGTATTTTTGGCCTTCAGCCTGTTTACCGCCACTCTCAGGTCTACCTCAGTCACCTCCAGAGCGTTGTCATCGTCGTCGCCGACGTCGGTGTGGTCCGCATCGGGCACCGCAGGTGGCGGAGCCATATGCGGGGGAGCATGCTCCCCTCTCGAAGGAAACAGAGCGCTCACCACGTCCTCCACCAGCTGGGGCCGGAGACTCTGCGTCAACGGGGGGGCCCAGGTGCGGAGTTTATCCCGCACCATTTTGTAAGGGCGTCCCCACGGGTCCCCGTTCAGAGACTCCAGCATCTCCTTACGAGCCAGATCCCTGGCTCGCAGGATCCCCGCTTGGAGGGCGGCCTTCGCAACTCTGTATTCCTCGTACAGCTCCGCCTCCCTGGCCTGTGCATCCGGAGGCCGGATGCGTAGCCTGCGATGCCTGGTGTACAGGCGCCGTGCAGCAACGCATGCCTCGCGCAGCGATGCCAGCTCCCGCGACCACCAGTACACCTGGCGGCGGGCGCGTCCTGGCCGGACCCGGGGCATTGCCACGTCACATATTTCGGACATGGTCTCCCGGAACCACTCCGCCTCGTCGTTGATGTCAGCAGGCCTGTCTGGTGGTGACACCCAGGCCTGCACGATCGAGGCTTCCAGGAGAAGCTCCCGGTCCAGCTGCTTCAGCGCCCACCGCGGACCACTCGGGGTTTCTCGGACTGGCGCGGTTGAGGTCTGGGCGGAGACGTCAAACCGGATGTACCGGTGGTCCGAATACGTCTCCACCTCCTCCATGACGCGCCAGTCGACAACACGCGGTGACAGAGCAGGGCTTGCAAACGAAATATCCACCACGGACTCACCCTGCATCCGCACACACGTGGGGACAGAACCCCGGTTTAGGACAACCAGGCCTGTCTCCAAAGCCCAGTCCTCTACCATCCTGCCCCTCGTGTCCGTATATCGGGAACCCCAAGCCAAGTGCTTGGCATTGAAGTCCCCGAGAACGAGCACGGGGAGGGAACGATACCCGGCGACGTCGACAACCAACTCCCTAAGGGAGTTGTGGAACTCGGCGAGAGATCGGTTCGGAGAGAAGTAGACCCCCACTACTACAATCTCCCCAAACCGTGCTGCTACGCACCCCTGTCCTCTCCTGACACTCTCGAGAGACGGGGTACCGGCGGCGGCCGAAGAAATTAGGGCCACTGAGCCGTTGAGGTCCTCCACCCAGTCATCCCTGGGCGGGACAAGGCACGGCTCAGCGACCACGGCGATGTTGATCGACCACTGCGCCATGCTCTGGAGCAATAGGTGCTGAGCGGCGGCGCAGTGGTTGATGTTCGCCTGGAGGAAGCGTAATGGGGCCGTTATTGGCATTCCATTATGGCCTCCTCCCGAGCCCTTTGTGAGGGCTCCACCGCGGCGGCGGCGGCAGCGGTAGAGGCAGCGGCGGCGGTGGCGACAGCGGAGACGGCGGTGGCGGAGGGCTTCCTTTTGCCCCCAGCTTTGGCGGGCGGAGCGCAGGCCTTGCCCCCAGCCCAGTGATCGGCCGGCTTGCCAATTGCCGCACATACGGTGCAGTGCGGTGTGGCGTTGCACGAGGCGGCCCTGTGACCGGGCTGACCGCAGCGGAAACAGAGACCGGTGCGGTCAACCTCCGAGGTGCAAACAGCTCCCACATGGTTGCCCACCAGGCAGCGGAAGCACCTCAGAGGTTTGGGTTCCAGCAGTTTGACCTGCGCAGAAACCCAGCCTACAAGGAGCCTACCGCCCTCCGTTATCTTCTTGGCCGCCGTCACGGGGCAGCTCACCACAACCGTTCGCATGCCGGTGTGGTCAGGACGTATGGTGCCCGCCTTCACTTGATTGGCAGAGCACCCCCCAGTCCTGGCGACGGCGGCCGCCACCTCCCCCTCGGAGACGGAGTCGTCCAGGCCCTGAATACGCAAGTCGACGCGCTTGGTAGGCCTGGACACTCGGGCCTCATCCGCATTTAGGGACGCCCTTAGCCTTTCGGCCAGAGCGTCAGCGGTCGGGCCACTGGCTGCACCGGGGATCTCCAACATCCGGGCCCCAGTCAAGGTCACCTTTAGTCGGAGGCCCCCAGCGATGCCGAGCTCCCCCAGGTTGACCGCCTCCTTCGCCTTCGAGAGCACGTCGCGGTACGTCACGCCCCTCTTTTCCGCGTCCGGCTGTAGTGTGATCACTACAGCTGCGGATTTCGGGGCGCGAAGCCTATCCGCGACGCTACGCTGCTTTTTCCGCCGCTTCCTCCCCCGTTTCCGTGCCCTCCTGGCTGCCTTGCCCGCCTTTTTCTTCTCCCCGGCCACTTGCCATCCGGCTTCCGCCGCAGGAGAATTTAAAGGCGGGGACTTTGAAGGCGGTGATGGCTTATGCACCGCTGGCGCCTTTGCCACTTGTGCCTGTGCCGGTTTTCCCAGAGCCGCCGCGACCCCTCGGTTGGACTTTCCGGAGGGCCCCGGTTTGGCAGCCACAGCGGCTGCGTACGAGGCCGCCTTCTTTTGGCCCGAGGCTATCTGGCTTGCCGCCAGCGGGGGGCGCAAGACGATCCTCTCCAGGGTAGAGAACCGGTCCTGGAACCTCCCCTGAAAGGCAGCCAGCTCTTGCCGCACCAGATTCAGAAGCTGGTCATCCGCAGGCAAGGTCTGGCTTGGCCCACGCTTGCTTCCCCCTTGAGGTGCCTCCTTTAAGCCGGCTCCTCGAAGCCCGGCCAGGTCTGCCCGGAGCTTCGCATTCTCCTTTTGGAGAAGCTCCGTGGCGGCTGCCAGGCGGGTGACCTCCGACCGCAGCTTAGACATTTCGTCCGTCGACGAAAGCCCGCTGTAGTTGGCCTCCGCTGCCGCCAGAATGGAGGCCGACGCCGCACTTATGGCCTTGTTTTTCGAGGCCTGGGTCCTCTTCAAGGCCACATCGCGGACCGCGGCCTCAACGGCCTCCGCAAACCTGGCCTGGCGCTCCTTATCGGAGCCGCCAACGCCAGCGATGACCAGCTCACCGCCGATAGATGCCGAGGGGAGGACCTCCCGACCAGTCACTCCAGGGTGGCGCTCCTCCTCGGCGAGCTTCGCGGCTCGCTGGGCAGCTTCCTGGGAGGTGAGCCCCCTCCCCCTGCCTCCTTCTCGGCCCTTACCCCGCCTGCTGGTGAGGATTTTACGGGCCGAGGCCATCTCACTGTTGGAGGTCGACCCTCGGTCGTCCTCCGGTCTAGGGCGCTTGCGGAAGAACTTAGAGTTCTCCGCAGCAGCCTCAACTCCCTCTCGCTCCGAGCTTGGTGAGCTGACGCCAGATGCGGAGTCAGAGTCTGACCCCACATCCCCCCCACACGTCAGCGGGCTCTTCCGCCACAGTTTGGCCGGATCTTTCGCGCCACGCCTACCCGCCACCTTGTCAGGCGCTTTAAAATTGTGCCGGATCAGGTCCTCAAAGGACGCTGATCGGGAGCCTCCTCGGCTCATGTTGCCACTGGCAAGCGGTTGAAGACCTACGTTGCCCCCCCCAGAATACGAGGGGCTTGACGCTCCCAAATGGAGCGTGGCGGATTCTCCATCTGCTGAGCAGCTGGTACCGCCCTGGGGTAATTCTCTTTCGTGAGTCTTGTTCATAATTTGTTCCTTTTAAAGGGTGTGGTCCCTCACCCCTACGCCCTTTCACAGGGCCTCTCTCACGCTGCTTGCTCACTGTCCTCACAGTCACGTCTGATGAGCAGACGCGTACCATAGAACAGTAAGCAAACTTCCACTCGAAACGCACACCGTCCGACGACCCGAACACTGCTCAGGTCTCCGAACGGTGTGCCCCTCTCCTGTCCCGCTTTGTCTGGTCTCTCACTTGGACCTTTCCGGCATGAGTAACTCTACCGGCAGAGCTCCAAGATCATTGAGACACACAAGCCCCACCACGACGGCAACGTGGGGACACTCTCGGTGGGGCCTGCCAAACTCGTACCTACTGACTAAAATTCATTCTTGTTCCTTCTTCTAAAGCCCTTTTGCGTTCCAGGGCCGCGGTCTTTCGAATAAATTCCGCAACAACAAAACACCTTGCTTCTTTATTTTGGACCATACTTTCATATTCATTATCACCAGAACGATCTACCAAACAACTACAAGTAATTTCCCTCTGACTAATTTTATGTACGTTTTATCCGTTTCCACGTTACCGGTGCATACGTACAAAATTCAATTCAGTTTTCCAATCGACTGAAAGCTGTTTACAATCACGCAAGCAAGTAACACGGCTCGTTTGAGCTAAATAAAAGACTGCGGACGATGCTTCCGGACCCAGTGGGCACTACAGCCGAGGTACGATAAGCATGGGTAATGGGTATGGGTAGTAGGTAAGTACGGTAATGTTTTTCTCTATAAAGGTGATGTTGATGATTGTGGGTTTATGTCTGGTGCTCTTTGAAAATTAATTCAGCCAGAATGATCAACTATATTGAATTCATTTGACTGCAAGTTTACTAGAGTAGCATTGCTGTGGTGGATCTGTATTTCTTAACTTACATATATTGTCAATGCAAAAGTGATTTTGTTTATTTATTTGCTTGCTTGTTACCTCTTAACGTCGTAACGTCTGTGTCACAGATTTGTATGAGATTTGATTATGGAGAATGTTCCTGTATGACAATTTTTAGGGTTCCGTACCCAAAAGGTAAAACGGGACCCTATTACTAAGACTTCGCTGTCTGTCTGTCACCAGACTGTATCTCATGAACAGTGATATTTAGACAGTTGCAATTTTCATAAATGATGTATTTTTGTTGCCGCTATAAGAACAAATACTAAAAAACAGAATAAAATAAAAATTTAAGGGGGCTCCATTACAACAAACGTGATTTTTTTGCCCTTTTTATAGATGTACGGAACACTTCGTGCGCGAGTCCGACTCGCACTTTGCCAGTTTTTTGATTACCACGCGGGCCAAGTCACTGGCAGAACCTAATTTACAATAATTACGTAAAACAGTGACTTCCTCAAAGTTTAATCAGTGTCACAATGGCCACAAAGTTGAACAATAACTACCGCATCGTTCGCAAAATTCAAAACTGAACCTTATCCTGTTTTTATCATGGCATTAATTATATTATCAGGTCCAACCAAAATCCAGCAAACCCGTGTAAAATTGTAAGAGTTTTTAATTTGCATTCGTCTCATTCGTCACTTAGTATTCAAAGTATCGCCTTGAAGTGAATCGAAACAGGAACTTTCAATAGCAAAAACATTCCCACTAAGTGGAGTGCTCGGAATTAGCAGATTTATTCATTCTTTTATGCTCTCATAATTATATCTTAGGATTCTGGGTTACTTCTATTTTTCATGCTAATCAAGGAACGTGCTTGAAAATAACTTACGACGTTCATTTAAAGTACGTTGGCACTAAGAGTTGTGGTTCTTTAAAAGTTCTGGACGAGACTGCAGTAGTAAAAACTAGCCCGACATAATGTAGACATAAAAGTACACGTTTGGTTGAGTGCTTGCTAACTTTAGCTAAATTAGCACACTAGTGCTGTCTAACGTACTGGTTGTATTTCTAAAGATGACAGCAAGCCTTGTTTGATGGTGAGCAAGCATTCAACAATAGCAGCTGCGTCAGAATTAGGGTAACTCCGAAGTAGTCATCACGTAACAGGTGCGTCATGGACAACATCTCAGAAATAAAAATCATTTTAAAAACATGCTTTTATTTAAATGCGCTAAAAAGAATCAAAAAAACTTTTCCTTTAAAACTTTAACTATCAACTTTTTGCGTCATAACACAATTTATCTAAACTAATATTATAAAGAGGAAAGATTTGTTTGTTTGTTACGATTTAACTCAAAAACTCTTTCACCGTTACAAAGCTACATTTTCAGTCAGTAACATAGGCTATATTTATTTTCAGAAGTAGGTAATAAGGGATCCCTACTGAAACTTGAATAATGTAACCCAAAGTGTTAAAAAAATGTCATAAAATGTCTTTCATCGCATACGCTGCGAAAACTATTGATGATACATAAAAATAATGTACTATATAATTAAAGTACTCATTATCTGTCTAACTATTATGGTTATGTCACAATGACCGCTTTTGTTAAAATTATTCAATCAAAGCCCAGTTGGAGAGAAATAGTGATGATTTTGATATCTTTTATTGAAATTAACAAACTAAAAGTGAAATATTTGAAACAGATCTAACAATTTTTACATAAGCAACCCCTGACGGGGTGAACGGGGTGAATAGTAGACTGGTCCTGTGACCGTTGAATGGATATTGTTGCGCTTAATTTTCCAAAATTTAAAAAGAGGTAAAGTTTGTGAGTTTGTAGGGGTAATCTTTAGATCTACTGAACCGTTTTGAAAAATCTTTTTGAAGATGATAGCCACATTAATGAGGAATGCTATAGGCTATACGGAAACGGGCAAATCCTACGGAAACGGGAATAAACGTTATATGCGCGTACAAAGTCGCGGACAGGACAGCTAGTATTATATAAAAGCTTCTCGCGAGATTTAGTACCTACTCGTATTTACTTATTATGAAAATTTAAAAAAATTAAATCAATCAGGTCAAGTTATTTAATTTACTTGTTTATCTACACAGGCAAATCTAGCGAGAAGATTTTATATCATATAAATTGTGTAATTACGTTATAGTTTAAGTTTTAAAGGATAAGTTTATTTTTTTTAGTTATCGCTGGACAGGTTTCTCTGCCTGTTCATTTCATTCATCGCATCATTGCTGCAAGGTCGTTTGCAGGTTAATTTCGAACAGTCTAGCTCTTCAATAAGGAGACCTTCTAATGATTTTACCCTACTCAAGGCCACGTATGCTTGACTAGCAGTAAACAGCTTCGAGCCTAAGTAAACATCGGCATGATCGACAGTACTACCCTGCATTTTGTGTACTGTACAAGCGCAATATAATATCATTGGCATCATTCTTCGTTCTGGAGTGCCGTGACTATATTTTGCTGGAAATTGCACAGGCTTGGGTTGAATGACCAACCGATGCTACTGACTCGAACAATTCGACCTTAATATCATAATCGAGGACTCCAAAAACTCCAGTACATCAAAATTTCAGACATATTGGAGCAACCGAGTTTATGATCACCAACTTATTTTTTTTTAACTCGCATTCGTATTCTCAGCAAATCCTTTCATTTGATACATATATTGTACAAAAGCATAAAAAATTAGTCCGCCATATTGGATTTAGAGTGACGTAACTTTATTTTTTGAGTTATTTTCAGCAAGCCCTTCCATTTGATACCCATATTGTAGGAGTGCATTAAAAATAACTAGTCCGCCATTTTGGGTGCTCCGCCATGTTGGATTCAGAATGACGTCACATAGTTAACCATGCATTGTCATCCAAACTAAACGGGTATATATAATTTCAGCTCGATCTGTTAAAGATATCTGCTTCAAAGTTGAGTTGCAAGATTTCACCTGAACAAACATGGTTACATTCATTGCAAGTTAAATAAAAAACAGCGCAAGCACTACCTATCGGTAATATAATCGACAGCAAGGTGGCTAAATAGCTACGTGTAAGCTCGGGGTACAGGATCCCGATTGTTACCTTCTTTATACATATGTTGCCATTTTAGAGTGCGGGCAGTATTTGATTTTGATCGACAACATTTTTATCACTGTTGTGCCAGCAACAAAAAGAAAATTAAGAAGACGTATTTCTATAAAAAGATAAAACCTAATGTTTAGACTTAATTTAAGTTAAAACTTACTATTTTATTCATAGACCTATAAACCTACTTGGCTATTGCATTAGAAGTTCACCAAAAGAAAAATGTTAAGCATTATCTTTTTAATTATACTATGTATCAAATAGATTGGCCGTTACAGATTTATTATAGGTTTTACAGCTGATTTATTCTAAAAATGTGCTGCAATTGGCTAATGTCACCTAACAAGCCGTATAATGATCCCTTTTACGAAATATTTGGGGGTATTTTACAGATTTATGTACTGTCATCTAAGCAACAATTTCAGTGATCAAAATTAAACAAAAGATACTCAAACTGTAAACTGAAATATTGAGAACTGGTTTCGCCAGCGTGAAAAATATTTTTCTATTCAAAGAAATGTGAGTATATCAAGATATAATCAAAACACACACTACCGTTTAGGGTTTAGTTCAAGTAAAATAAAATTATGTATGTCGTTTTGTGACAATTCAATACTTTTTCTTTCTACAAATCTCAGTTGCAATATGTCAAAAAAGCTTAAATTTCCATACCTATTTGACATATGGCAACCGACATGCGAATGCGAACGTTGCTTAAAAATAAGTCGAATTGGCACTCAGGTCTTGATGTACAGTCGCCAGCACATCAAGCTACAAGAATCTATCAAATTTCTTTAATAGATTTTCAACTTTGCCTTGATGCATTAAGTTCGCCCATGTACCACTATTGTACATAAAGTTTAAATAAATAAATAAATAAATAAACTTTATCGCTAAAAATTAGGTTCAAGGTTAATTGGAATAATTTGACAGTTTCGGGTAGCTTGATATGCTGACGTCTGTACTCTACCCATAAGCCTTATTTTGCAATGAAGCACCGGACAGAATTCGAAAACCAATTAAGATACCAATACAAAATACAGACATTCCAAAGAGTAAATGAACTTTACGTCAGCACCCAACGAAAAGGGATTAAGTAGATTTCCCTTTAAAAATATCCCAGTCCCAATGTGGCTGATAAATGAGTTAAAGCTTGCTCCATGTCATATTGAGACCTTTACTGTTCATTACTGTTATTAGCAAAGGGGTTGAACAAAAGTTCAACTTTTCCAACCCCTTTAGGGATTTGCGAGGCTCCCAATTTTCGGGATCCTAATCCCATTCCACGTTCTTTCGTCTCATTTCAAGGGAATCAGTAAAACTTCCCAATTACCTATGTATATTAAAATGTCTAACGGAGTTCCTATTGCGTTTCACGCTTGTTCATGCAAATTGCAGAGCGATGGCAAACTATTATTTGCTTGCAAAGTTAAATAGCTTTTGCCGGTCTTTCTCTAGAAAAACCAGAAAGAGTTTTAATCCCAAATCGAACTGGGAACTGACTGAACTTTCAACGAGCTGTTGTTATAGAAAATGCGTCAATGAATACTAACTTTATATTGCTACTGAAGTTGTATAATTGGACAGCGAATATTTTTTAACTTTTCGTATATAAACACGTATTTCAGAGACTGACTTTTATGAGCAGAAAATTTTATATTAGCGTAAAAATACATTTTACGAGTATTACAAGATTTTTATAGTAAACCTTTATGCCCGAAATACTTATCGATATGCGGAAGTAGTAAGATATTGCCTATTTTTGTTTCGCGATTTTTGTCATAAAATTTTACCACTCCTAGAGGATGAATCTGATGTCCCTAACCATTTCCGTTAGTCAGGTCATGATTCTGTAAGAAATCCACGTAGTAAAACCTAACATAATGCAACCATCAATTTTCACAACACGTCCATAAAAAATCAGGTTACTGGCTTACGTAATGCACTCATGAAAAACTAAGAGCTTTCTCGCATCAATAGCCTTTCAACAGGGCATCCATCACTAATACATAAAACGGTTTCATCGAGGTGATGTCACTGTAATACACATAAATCTAAGTGCAAGTTGCAACGATAAAAGTAGGTCGAGATTACGTCATAAGCTGACGATGCTACCTGTAGATTTTCTCGGTGACATAAGTAAGCTCTTTAATTGGTTTGTTTTGATGACTTTAGCCACCGTCATCCAAATTCTGACAGCACTGTTTCACACAAGTGCACTCTCTGTTCTTCTTTTGTAATCTGCCGGGATGACAATCCGACACGACCGGGGAGGAATCAGGTTCATGACCAACGGCTTAATGTGATTTCCAAGACACGCATGTGTCACACCACCAACTTCCAAACTCTGGGCTGCTACTGATGAATTCCTAATGGAAAAACCGTATAATTTTTTTGACCAACCTGGGTATCGAAGTCTGGACCCCACGCTCAGCTGTCACGCTTGTGACTACAAGATCAATGAGGAAGTTAGACAAAGTAACAACAGTCCAACAGTCAGTGACAGCGAGTGTCGAAAGACCGAAATGTTTGTGTTTATTAGCTATGTGACATTTTGGCGCATGTCAATATAAATTGCAAAAATAATTTTCAAAATGTCAATAATTTGTGGGCTTTTTGTCAATTTTTTTCGCTGAAACTTTGTCACTTATCATCTCATAGTACAGTATACATTCGTAAAGCTGGTGGTGAGGACACCCCCAAGCCAACAATTTAACAGTATACCCATACATATATTCAACGTCACTTTATTATAAATATAACATTTTCGATAATAACAAAAAAAAAATCATATTACTACAGCAATTGCATAATAAATACTCATCAGCAACCAAATAAATCGAATACCAAAACATATCGATTCGAATTTTCTTATTAAAATTCCTTAATTACCGTGAACATTGGAGACCATTATTTCCTTGGCCTTTGATCAATCAGACAGCTGACTAACCGAATTATGTCGATATTGAATCAGCCCAAACAAATTACATCGTCTTTGATAAGGTGATTATTAAATATAATTATTATTTCGTCACGAACCCCTGCTTTGTGGGAAGCCGGTCGATTGATAGTAGTATTCTTTTCATTGTGGGGAGTTACGGATGTTTTTTTGGGTTAATGATGCTGAGACACTGTTTTGTTTTGGGTATTGTAGGTATATGTTTTCGATTATTGTGTAGAAGGCTGATAAAAAAAAAAGATAGGTATATCAGCACGATATACCTATCTTTTTTTTTTTTTTAAGGATGTGTAATCATCAAATTAATTCTTCCGCTCTGGGTGGCGCGGAAGGGCGTATCAGACTCTTACTGACTAAAACCCATCCGTGTTCCTTCTAAAGCCCTTTGCGTTCCAGGGCCGCGGTGACACTTTCGAACAAATTCCGCAACCCTGGCAGGCTCTGGCCTTAACGGGCCCCGTCTTCTATGCTGACATCTCTTTAAGGCGCGCGTGAAACACAATGCGCCATCGACCTGGGCCTGGTGGTAATCGGACAGCGAGCCACCCAACGCTCGCCGCCCGCAGGCCCGCGCCTACGGTGGCCGGGGATATACCTATTGCAGCGTGATAAATTAAAAAAAAAACCTATTAAGATAATGTGATAGTCAGAACAGATGTTCGATGAGGCTGAAAAGTTCTTGAGTGGCGACCGCGTACCGGAAGACGCAGCGTTGGTAGGCCTCCCACAAGGTGGACCGATGACCTGGTGAGGGTTGCGGGTAGCCGATGGATGCGAGACGCACAGGACTGGTTCTTGTGGCGACACTTGGGGGAGGCTTATGTCCAGCAGTGGAAGTCTTTCGGCTGATATGATGATGACGACGATGGTGATAGTCCAGTTACGTCGCACGAAGGTATCCATACAAGCCGCGTACCGGAAAACGTAACGTCGGATAGACTCCCACAAGGTGAACCGATGACCTGGTGAAGCGAAAAACCTCTGGATGCAATATGCACTGGACCGGTCGATGTGGTGGCCCTTGGGGGAGGCCCCATCTCCAGCAGGGGACGTCTTTTGGCTGCAATGATGGTGATCATGCATGTAACACGAAGAAACTACATAATAATAAATTTATATCCGTGCAAAATCTAGGTTTTGTTCTTTGAATCAAGTTCTTTATTGCACCAAGAACACTTCAATTCTGAGCATATAAACATCAGTAACTTCTACCTTTTATAACCTTACATTCGAAACAAAACGTCTCTACAACCTACTAAAAACATTTATTGCAACGCCAACAGCATAAAAGTTGTCTCCAGCAAAAAGACGTGACGTCACCCAAACCTAATTGGCGGAGATGCGGTTGGAGGCATGAAATTAAACATGACAAAATACTCGGACACAAAGAGAAATTACAGTCGGCAACACTTCTTCGTCCTAATTATCGCAATGACAAAGTACAGGCAGAAGAGAGGAAAGGACAACGAATTTATATCGAATCACCGAGAATTTATCGTCGTGTTTTGTCTTATACATTTATTTGATTGTCTTTTGTTTCTTTTATGTTTGAATTTCGAAGAAGAATGTGGTTTTAATTTAGAAATAAAGCTCCAAAATATAAAATACAAATATTTTGATAAAAGTAATTGATCAGACACTACATTTTTCCCACGGCTCAGCTCCTTTTATTCTATCCTAGAAGATTTTATTGGAATATGATGATTTTTCGAAGACAAAAAGCTGCCTCTCAATGAATGAGTTTTTCTATAGTAGAACGAAACAAAGAATTTTACCGTTTATAATAATTATTAGTATTGACTATTTTGAAAAAAAGAGTTTCGTAACTTATTGTAAGTACCCAAAAACCCAAAAACCCTTTTCAGGTACCTACTACACACAATCCTGAATAGAAAGTTGGTATTAATTTCAAATACTACAAATGAAACATTCGAAACAAAAAAAAAATTGTGCATGATATCTGCTCTACTTTATGAACAAACAGTTTTAAAACCATGAAACGTATCAGTTGTTTAGCGTAATAGACTTAATTGGCGATCGTTCGAACGCAACAAATTGAAGCTGAAAACAATACAAATATTTTAAAACTTTTATATTTTTATAGTTGTGAAATACATTTTCACAACTATAAAAATATAAAAGTTTTCATTTGATTAAATACTAGCTATTTCATGCGGTTTCACTTCTCTATCAAGAAACAGAACAAGGATAGTGTTTTTTTTCAGGGATAACAAGTAGGCTACGAGAATGAGAGCTATGGGTTATGACACTGAGCGATACTGAAGCTTTCAATCTGCAGAAGAGTTGGTAATCCGATGAGTAGTTTAGATATTAAATGATAAATGATATTTATTTTGTTAGTAGGTTAAATAAACATAACACTTTTACACGTCAATCTTTATTGTTCATTTTTAAACTAGATGAGGACGGTGTTTCCTAGCTGACTACCCTGAGAAGAAACACCGAAACAAACTCAGAGGTCAAAGTCTCTTTTAAAGTCCATACAATCGTACTGGTCAAATCATATGAGAACCATGTAGGTTAATGTCTGAAATGGTCTTTTGAGACATTGATTACATTTTACAAAGATGAAGATGTAGATAAATAAATATTTTTTGTTAGGTAGGTACATCTAAACTTATATCATTCGTAGAAGTTCACAAATCTTTGTTTTATTTCTGCTGGAATGCATTTTTGCTTCATTTACAAATTGCCGTGTAATTTTGTAATCACTGATGGGTAAAAAAGTTTTCAGATAAAAAATTAAGCAAGAAATAATTTTCACAAATTTTAAGTAATAATTAATTATTCAATTCATAATGAGATTACTAAAAGATGGTTAAATCTTACTAATATTATGAATGCGAAAGTTGGTGAGTATGTGTGTATGTTTGTTACTTCTTCTCGCGCAAACGGCTGGACCGATTTAGATGAAATTTGGTATAGATATTGTTTGAGTACCGGGAAAGGACATAGGATAGTTTTCATCCCGGGAGTATGTTGCCTTGGGATAATTTTCGACATTAACGCGGGCGAATCCGCGGGCGGTAGCTGGTAATAAATAATTTGTTACAGGAAAATCATAACACGAATTTTTATTCAGGAGGCAACCGAGCTGTTGAAAATCCTTTATATTCATAACAAAGGCTCAGCAGTGTTTATCTGTTCACTGTAGTGCATCAACAGCGCACGAGTGGACACCAATCTTCTTAAAATTAATTCGCTGTGTACCACGAAACGTAAACTGGGCGTACGGGGTAGGTTGAAACACGGTTACGGGAATTATTTTGGTGGCGAATACTTAAGAGGACTGACGGCGGTAGAACACGATTTAATAGGTTGACTATTGAAATATAATGTCACCGGAAAATGGCAAACTCTGTAAGATTATAAAATAACTTGAGAGATTAATCTCGGTAAATTGTCAACTGAACATCGAGACATAATAAACTATCAAATTGTGATGCGTAAAAAAATATTCCAAATGTTCAGTTGACAATTTATGGACAGTTTACAATCTCTCAAGTTATTTTATAATCTTACGGAGTTTGCCATTTTTCGGTGACATCTATATCGACAATAGCCAGAATGATTAAAAATATCGGCAATGCAGTTCCAATTTTTTTATGGCTCACACTGTCGAACGAGACGTCAAACCCTCCTCATTATACTTTAAACGAGAACCTATTTAAGTATATCCCAAGCACTTTACAAAATTACTGGCTAAGTAAGATAAGCTAAAAAAAAGGATCGAACCCTAAAATAAGTTACAATTTGTTAAAACACATTATGAAATTAATGTTGCATTTTTTTTTGTAAGGTCAAATTTGTGCTTTATATATTTTTTTAAAGTTAATTTAAGTTGCGACCAAATCATCATCATCATCTGCCTAGCCTACTCCCAACTATATTGGGGTCGGCTTCCAGTCAAACCGGATTCAGCTGAATACCAGTATTTTACGAGGAGCGGCTGCCTACCAGACCTCCACATCCCATTTACTGGGTGACACGGATATTCCTTGACAAGACTGGTGTCAGATTTACTGGCTTCTAATAATCCGTAACGACTGCCAAAGATCTACAAATGACAGCCGGGTCGAAATAAAAGAAAAAAACAAAAGTGAATATTGGATTGCTGAGCCAATAGTAAGTACCGCCTATACTATAGATGTAAATGAAACATCACTTAATATTATCACACGTTACAGTATCGTTAACGTCAGTGAATTTTTAAGAAACTACAACCCCACATCTTGTATCCAATTCAAATAAATATTATGTGCTAAACGAGTATTATAGTCATAGTACAATTTTACGTTAAGTACGTTACTATACGTCAAAAACATTTAGGCTAGGCCCTCAAATCACACTAACACTTTGTCTCTGTCATCTATAACCTAAACTAGAGTCAAGAGCAAACTCATTTCAAATAAAAAAACAATAGAATTTAGAAACACTTAAATTTATAAATACATTCCAGGATTAATTGGGGCTCTCTTAAATCTGAAGCTGGATTAAACGGACGATATTCCTAACTTAGTCATAATCGACGACATGTCATCGACGTGCACACCCTAAATATATCCGCTAAATATATCCGCCTAAATATATAGTGGAGAATTTAGGCCACTCTGTAATTATGCTTCACTTTGCGCTGATTGCATTACATTGCAGTTTATACCCTGTGACAATCTAAACGATATTGAACTAGGGTTTAATGGTATTTGCTTAAGCGATTTGCAACATGTTTGGTATCTGATGGAGAAAAGAAAAGAACGATCAACGAACTAAGCTCATCGCAAGCCACTGTTGGACAAAATGTACTCGGAAATACCAAAAATACAAGCACCAATCACATCTAAATACTTCTTTCGTGAATTTTAATTCATAAAATCGGTTGTAATTTTTGTAAAAAAAAAGTTTTTTACAAAGAAATACAACCAACTTCCAAATAAAAAAACACTACCTACATAGTAAAATTTTTTTCGGAAGTCGGTGTTTTTGATTGTTTTTTCGTATAAATACACAACGTTATTTTTGTAGTGTTTTTTTTATTTGGAATTCGGTTGCATTTATTGTGAAACAGTTTTTTTTTATTTTTTCAGTTTTTAGTGGTACCTCGCACCTAACAACACCACTGGAAAGTCACGGGAAAGCAAAATACGCAATTTCGTTTACTTGGATGACATATTTTTTTCAGTTATTAAAAAAAAATCTAATCGGTTCATAAATGACGGATTCATTAGGTAACAAACAAACAAAAAAACATACAACCGAATTGTGAACCTCCTCCTTTTTGAAGTCGGTTAAAAAGAGTCTCCTATATTGCAGCGACGATCTCAGGCAAAATCTTGTCAAAACGTAGGGAAAATTAGAGGTGCTTTTGACTGTTGGCAATCGATGTCAAGAAAAATGCTTTTGAATAATTTGAGGATTTTGAGAATTTATAGCAGACAGAACTTTCCATATCAGTAGAATTAAAGTGGTTTTTTTTTATCTACCTCAGTCTTCCTTACATCAACTTCATTCCATTTTCCTAAACAAAGCGATTACTCACGACACCATCAAATAGAAAAGACACAAATAGACAAAATGTAATAATAAGACTTATTCTCAACACCTGTCGCATCAGCAAACAACGTCAACCCTATCAGCAATCTACTCAATATACAGCGCTCCCCTCCCGTGCTTGCCCGTGCAAGGTTTCTCTTACCCCTTTGTTTATAAGTGGCAAATATATAACCAAAATAATGCGCTAAACAGTTCTCCACAAAATGTGTGAATTTAAACTCTAAGAGAGACTTAAAAAAAAATCTTATAGGAACTTTCCACAAAACATTAATAAAATAAAACTTTTTCACAAAAAAATACAACCGACTTCCAAATAAAATTGTATTTTTTATAAAAAAAAGTTTTATATTTAACTCTTTTTAGTGGTATACACCCACACCCACACCTGACAACACCACTGGAAGGTCACAGGAAAGCAAAACACGCAGTTTCGTTTACTTGGATCCAGCTATTTTTATTTAAAAACCAAACCACAAAACAGATTTTGATAAAATTTATATGGGATCAATGGGAACGTATATCCTTTTACATGAACGAAGATTTTTTCACAACAAACATAAAAAAGATATTACCGAATTGAGAACGGAATTTGTTTTAAGAATTCGTCAACGTTTTCTCTCAGCAGAACCTGCTTCAAACCATGGCACGGATGATGGCTATATACAGTAGAGAGTACGCCCAGACGTCGTTTGTTATTTGCATACAGTAGAGAGTAAGATTGCATACATTCTGCCATTCTATCAGAGAAAATGACTGTCACAATACCAAAATATAAGGGATTACTTTTGTGTTACAGCGTTTTTCAATCCCATAATAAGATATTTTTGATGTTTTGACAATCACCTCCACCACGCTTCCGCTGTCAGAAGGTCCTTTGTCTAGAGCTTCAGATAAGTTGACTGTAGGTGGCGAAACTGGCAGTTACTTCAATTAAAACGATAAAAAATTACACTTTAAACCCATAAAATCTAGAAATTAATATTTAAAGATTATGAACTAAATGAGACAAGTTCACAAAACCGACTATAGAAACAGTTATAACGACGGTAAAAAGGCCCAACCGCGCCCACACTACTTCACAAAAAGTCGTTATTTAAATAGTTTTAATATCCAAATATGGTGTATTATCTGATTCCGTGTGAATTTATCTCATATATATTTAGTTCTAGATGCCAGTACTTTACTAATGAGCTCGCTTAATTTCGTTTGCTTGGCCCCAAATGTCGTAACGTTGCATTCCATAACACGCCTTCGAAATATATGCGACTCATTAGGAGGCGTCAGATGAATTTTGTGGAATCAACAAGCTAATGACACAGAAATCCGTGCATATTTTGAATAAATGATAATGCCGTAATGTTTTGTTGTGGGAAACATTTATATGTAAAGGTTGTTTGTAAATTAGTGCCAAATTATTTCTGTAACGCTTATGAATCTTTAACGGTCGTACGGAAGTTATTTTTCTGCAGATTCGAATAAGCGTGAACTGTACAAAAAGAAACACATTTGCTGTAATTTCTAAATGTGCCACGTTAATCGCTCCTGTATAATTAATTTGACGTGGAAAATTTTCTGTCACAATTTCTAATTAATGAATAAAGAAAATTTTGAAAAGATAATGCTTTCATTTCCCGTGAAGAGTCCACATCCTAATTAAAACGCTTCTAACAATTTATGTGAAAAATAACAAGCTAATTTCACAAAAGTAACAAAGTATTATAGCTTCCGGGAATCGTCTCGTTAGTGATCAAATGGCCGCGAACATCGTGTGGAATGTTAACATTGCTTTTTCTCTCACAAAAACTTTCCTTTTATTACATCAAAGTCTCTCATAACGAGATTCACGGCATGAAATTGTGCTTTACCGAATTGAACAAAGGAAATTCAAAGATTTGTGAGCGAGCAAATGAAAATGACTGAACAATACAAAACAAAGTAACGATAAATCTAGAAATCCCCTTGCAGAACGCCCACCGCATTGATTCAGCTAACCCTACTCTCCCTTGTCGGGATATGCAGTTACCAAAGTAAACAAATGACGCCGGGCCTAAGCAAATAATGTGAGCAAGTAAGTCTAATTCATTATTGTTCACAGAAACAATAAAAGCGGCAACAAACGAGATTACCGATAAATCTAAAAGGGAATTTTTCTACAAGGGAGGGGCTTATCTACTTTACGTCGTTTTGGCAATAAATACCGGGAGTCTTACTGCAATGAAGACGGTGCCGAACTAAGTCTGCTATTGTCTGTTAGGATAAAAAAGGTACACGAGAGAAAGTAGGCCTGACCAACCTTCTATCGTAATCTCTTTATTTACTACGGAATCTTTTACTGACCTTGTTATTTCGTAAGGGGTATTACAGATAACATTAGTGATTGAATCGAGAGTTATTTTGGTTTCATCTACATCCTCTTCCGTAAAACTATGAATTGACTATATTTTTATTATGTTTGTTACAAATTTATGTTAATTTTCACACCTTAAATTATCACAATTATTTTATTCACTTGTCTTCATAATGTACATTATTTTATTAGTAAAATAAAAATACATTTTTTTTAATTAATAAAATATTTACGGAAATACTTACCTTTTTATTTAATCCACTGATTGATTAACAGTTATTAACTCCTTATAATCCGGTTTAACTAGACATTCAAGATTCATAATCGATTCCTAGCTTCAACAGCAGTGAGCAGGCATTGGCTTAGGTGAGCGGTCCGCCACCATCGCCTGCTAGCAGAAACACCAGCTGCAACTGCTGCCACAACAGTGAGGAGGCATTGGCTGGGTTGAGCGCTCCGCCACCATCACCTGCCAGCAGCAACAGAAGCAGCTCCTGCACATGGAGATGAAGGATTTTAGTAGTTAGGTTATTTTATTATTTAGCATATTAATAATAAATACATATAATGGAAATAGATATAAGTTACAAAAATATATTAAACTGTTAATAAAAAATATTAAAATATAATTCTGTTATTTGTCTATCAAGTGTAGATCCTAAAACCCCACTAAAATCCTCCGTTGTTAAAAATCTATGAACATCGATGAGTGACATTTCAGTTAATACGAGTCCACGTTGCAAGCAAATAGAGAGCTCTAATGAGCTCCTGAAGCTCAGAACATAATAATATACTCCTCTCTATAATAGACTGGCCTTCCTATGAGATTCGCTAAGTAATATTTTTCTGACTGGTTTTCTATTGTGAAGCCCTCTCGGTGTAACGCATTCCGGACTCTTTGCAAGGTGCAGTTAAATTCTCCTGCAAACAATCTAGTGGACACAAATGGTTGTTCATTAAAAACTGTGACCATTCTTTGAAGTCGCTAGGGCATAAACATACGCGGTGTAACTGGCTGGCTGTTCTCATGTCCTTCGTTGTCGTACCGCCGGAGCCATAGACGAGCAGTGTATCGCTGTAAAAAGTAAATTCTTAGCATTTAAAAAAATAATATCTTAAAACAATGACTAGGTAAGTACCTAATAACAGCCTATTAACTTTTACCACGCGAGCGGCGAGAGTCTTAAACACGTGTTGACCTAAAGGCGAGCCATAAATAATTGTAGTTTTTTTAGTAACCGCTTGGTAGAATAGGGCTTTGAGAATTCATAAATCGTTCTCAAATATGGGGCCAAAAAGTAGGAATTTCATTAATTTAAAATGTATGATATTTTCGTATTCTTTCGGAGTTATGTCCATTTACTAATTAAAAATCACATGACGGTTAAAAATGCATAAATCAAGTTTTTAAGTGACACCAATGCGTCTGATTACAGTTGCACAAACAATATTTAAAACATAGAAAAAGAAAGATACATTCAGCGAGTAACAGGGTCTATATTTTATTTATCAAAATTTAGAGATCCCTACGAAAATAAATTGCAATAATGTAACCCAAGGTATCAGTATAATTACTAAGTTTACTTACCAAAACCGAATTACTACGGAACGCACGCAAACAGACAAAACAAACTTACTGTCGTTGTGCACGGGATTTTGTTTTCAGAATAATCACAGGACCACCATTCACACAGGATCATCATTCTGCTCAATTTAAGCGTTTCTTAAAAGCGTTAATTAAAACGTTCGCATTCGAAGTCAGTTGCGATCTGTCAAAAATGTATGTCAATTGAGGCTTTTTGCCTTAGTAAAATAGTACAAAGACGAGGTAAGGTTGCTTGCTTGAGTAAAATAGTAAGTTGCTTTAGTGTAATAGTAGAATAGGCCTTCAGATATGGGTTTTACCGATAGTACATGCAATAACAATAAAATATTCACAAATCACCCAAATAAACATGCAAAATAAAAGATAAAGAAAAAACATGTAGCATTTTGTAAACACTTTGTCAAAATGACAGCTGCGTGAAACTGAGAAGACGCTACCAAAATGTGGTAGGACGGTGCGGCGCCAAAGTATTAAGTTACTCACAATCCAGTAAGGGGACAATCGAATTCAGATTCAGAAATCTTGTTTTGGAAGCAGGAGATTATTTTATTCATCGACTTAATGTTTTCAAACAGCGTTATCGCGGATGACAAATTGCTTTATTGGACCACTTTCCGATTTGCTTGAATTATTATAATTGTTTTTAGGTCTTACGTTTCCTTATCTTTTGCAAGTTCAGACGTAGATGTTAATATTGAATAGTAACAAAAAAAAATGTGGAGCAGACATTGCAAGAAATATTGGTTTTGGAACCCTAGAATTATTCAAAGGAAGTAGCGAACGCAATTGTGTGGAGATAACTGCCTCCTATGCGTCAATTGAAGGTAGTTTCATGTACATCACAGTAGGTACTAAACTCGTTGGTGAGCCGAATTTAATCGTCCGAAGCGCTAGTGCGAATAATGGCCGCGACAAATTTTCCGTTCCGTCGAGCATTTTCCTCTGAATGCACCTACACAATCGACGGTATTGCCTGCAAAATTGTACGCTATTAAGTGACATTCTAAATATAGGGATCCACAGGATGACGTCGAGATAGCCAGTCGCACTCAACCCTTTTCGTATTCGAACCGATTTTCAATTTCTCGGCTCTACCAATATCAACCTTATTCTGTTACGGAAACTTTGAGTTTTGCGTAACATTTGTTGTTAGGTTACATCGTTTTCAAAATAAAAGTACATGGACAACCTGATGAAGTGTAACTGTTACACATCTGCCTTTCGACGATTGATTCGTAATGATGATTGCTACGTGCGGTTTGGAAGACATGTCCGCGGAAAGGAGCCACGTGTTATATCAATGTTTTGACGTTAATAATATGGCAACCGTAGCGGACTAAAGATAACTTACTACCGACCGACATTATAATTCCGGTCCCTGATATGTTGCGAGGAGAAACCCCCCACTTATCCACCGTATCGAAGAAAAAATGAATAATCGAATTTAAATTTCAAAATTGTTTTGTAATCGACTTTTAACTTCAAGTGATGGATTTATGCACGTGAATTTAAACGCACGACTGTTAAGGAAATTGTACCTTAAGGCATTGCCTTTTACGCGTTTCGTAAATATTTCATTTACGCAAATGTGAACATTATGACATAATGATTATACGCATTAAGAGTTGTATGTTGAAAATAAACGTTGCGAACTTATTAATGAAAAAGCTTATGGGCTTCTATGGCCTTTATGGATGTCCTGGGTCAATGACATAAGAAATGGGTCATAGTAATAAAGATGAGGTAAGCAAAAGACGACCGACCGACCCGACTCTTAATCAATAAAAACAGCATAGGTAACATAACGGTAACACGAATGGATCAAATTAAAACAACAACGAGTACTGTCGCTAGACTGACATCTTGTTTCAATATAACACTTCCATCCGCAACAAATTTCTTTTAAAATACTAATGTACAATTAATATTTTTCCCATTCGTTATGGCAATGCACCACTATTTCCTCTGCTGCATATAACATTTCTGTAATTGAAAGCAAGCGCGCGTACGCACGGTTGAACGAATGAACGTCTGAACGTGTTTCCAATCAGTCCACATCACGAGTTTTACGACTGTCTGTCTGTTCGTCTTCATAAGGAGCTGGAGCTTTGCGCTGATTGATCACACGTGTGGCTTTAAGAACAACGGATTTGTGTATCATAACACAGTCAGTAATTAATTCGGTTTTAATTCTAATGATTGCTTGCAGATTGCCGAGTAATGATTAGCGTACGGTCCGGTACGAAGAAATATAAGAATAAGGCACTTATATAGTTTTTGTAGACGATACTTTACTGAGAGAGAAAAGTTCTACTGTAGATCAAAAGCCTTATCATACCAACAAAACGAAACAAGCAGTAATCTCAGCTTATAATTTTATGCAGCTGAAAATGTTTTCACAATGTTAACATTTAAAGCAGCTGCACTTTAATTTGGCATAAATTGAAGTCATACAATTTGTTTTCCCACCACTGTCACCACTTCCAGGCCATTAGCAGAAATTAATCCAGTTTCCTCTGCATTTCTGCCCCAAATTATGTTAAAGCTCGCAATATATCGTATCTACAATATTATCGCCGAATCCGAACAGAAGTGTTATTATATTTTGAATCATATGCATGAAATCCATAAAAAATACAGTTTTGTTCACAGTAAATGAACCCACATTTAATTATTACTAGGCAGTAACTTTTTCAGCGAAACCATTTGGCACACAATGTAAAATAAATACGTTTACGACAAATATAAACACACAAAGAGGGATGTAAAAAAGAAAATACGGGAGAACTCAACATTTTATAAAAAGGGACGTCAAAATAATGTTGTTGGAGCTCGATTTTCTATCGCAAAACAAATAACATTAAACGTTAACGTCACGAAGGCAGGTGAAATGGCAGACGTAAGGCGTACGAAAGCTTACCAAATATTTACAAGTGCCTCAAGTGGCTTAAAACAAATTCTCCAATAATCTTACCTCGTCTTTGTACTATTGTTTACACTGAATTTCGCTACTGCCTCCCCTTGGCTTGTATTTTTGTGGAACGCCACTCAAATCGTGTTTGATTTCGCCAAACATAAAGCATTTGTAAACATTTAACGGAGTTGTATCGGGTTACACGTTTCCTTTTGTTCGTACCGTTTGAGTTTCTAGAACAGAAAATATTTTTATGATATCAATTGGTTGTGACTTGTGATTCAGCGTTTTGAAAAATGATTGATGGTTATTTTAATGAGCCAAAGCTGGACGACCGACGTAACCTTTATGATTCGAGAATTCAGGGCATGAGCGACTACGGATTTAAAAATATTTATTATTAGTTGTGAATCATGATTGAACTAGATGTGGTAAATTGTGAAAACCACGGTTCTGGATAGTTTTGTGATTGTGTCGTTAAAATTTGCCTTAAAATGTACTATTCTTAATTCTTGACGCTCTTGTTTTCAAACCATAAATATATGGCAATCCATCTTCCTCTATATTTACATCTACTGACGACTGTAAGCCTATACGTGAAATATACAAATATCCCTTCAGTTTTTTCTTAGCTGTCGTGATGATTTTGACAGTGTTACCCGTCGAATGTTTACATCGTCACCGCCAAGTCATTAGTCGACACTTTTGTCGCAGGCGCATCTGGCGGACGTATCTAACAACCTTTGACTACTTATATCTGCAGTTTCTTACACACTACTTAAATTTTATTTCTGTTTGTCTAAGGTTCAAAATTGCTTGATGAATATGTATTTCACATGCATGTAGAACTTGGTAATTAGGATATTGGAATGATTAAATTTCAAAATCATAACAAAATACGTCACACGTTTTCTTGCCTTGACGGGAATGTAGCATGTTATAATAACAGTGAGTTTCTCCGATCAAAATGTTCTATAATGTTCTATAAATACAAGACGATTTAAAGAAAATACTCGCAACTGTCATGAAATGTTTTAAATCGGTCTGAGAATAACAGTACAATTGCACGTTTCATGACTTAGGGAAACGGTCACTATGGGGTTTATATGGAAGCAAGAAGAGTGGACTATATGTACTGATACGGTTTCATTTGAAGTTACTGCTTGTTTTTATTGTAGCCATATTGCCTTGCAACAACCTTCCAGGTGTTCTACTGGAGTTAGTATCTATCCTTGGAATAGAATAGAACATTATTTTCACCGGATTATCAATGGCATAAGTATTGTGATCTTAATCTGCCCACAACCTTGGCCGTTTCAAATACCACAAATGGTTGGTCCATTTGTGGTATTTGAAACGTCTAAGTTAATTTACATATGTTACGTACATACTCCAAATATTTCCACAGTCTTGTCTGCAAGTACTTTACTTTTAGCTATAAGTATGTTGATCTTGCTCTTCATTTAATATCGCCCTTCACCTTAAATCCTTACTTCATAAGCGCGGATCATTTCATCGCGTACTAAATTAATTTTGACATCAAAGAGAAGCTATAAAAATCCAACATAAGCCTTCCATAATTTTTAAGAAGAGCATCGCATTTACAAATTCCTTTAGAAACAGTAGCGATATTAAAATCACAGAGTTTCTCACAAAGACAAAGGGGGAGCCGACGCGAGAGGTATCAAAAGTAATAAATAATTCCCTCGCTTCGCGACAAATGAGGTCATGTGTTTCTCCTTTACGTTTTTTGTTCGACTTCCCGCGGGATCGTGTGTCTTCTATTTCCGTTTCAATGTATCGACTGAACGATTTGCTTCTTTAAATTTAGAATATGTTCGCTGTTTAGTGTGGCCGCCTTGGGGATCATTAAATTCGGGAGAAGGCAGATGTCAACCTTGCCAGCATCTGGTAACTTTTAGTTTTAATTTAACAAATTGATATTTGTTGGTAACATCCTTTATAGTTCACTGGATGTGAGAAATGAACGGCATTATAATTATGCAGTGTTTATGAGCGTGGCTAACCAAATATATGTAATGCACGTGTTTGCTTCTGATTTAAGCTTTCATAATCATATTAATGTTACAAAAATAAGAAGATTCCTAAGCTATTTCAACATTTTAGAAAATATTACCCTTAATATTGTTTTGGTTGTTTCTTCGTTTCTTAACAACGAATTCCGAAATTTAAGTGATTTTGTTCCTTGTAGTGGTAATTTTTTTAAGTGCTGATATCCCTCGTAACTAAAACTGAATAGTAAGCAAATACTGTGGTCAAGGAGTCTGAAGTGAGGAGATCCGTCGCGTGCCTTCGAAAATCAAATCCAGTCCAGATTATAGTGCCTATTAATTTTTTGAAGATTTCCCTCGATTTCTCCAAGATCCCATCATCAGATCCTGACCTGATGACCACAGGACCACCTATGAAATATACTCTCTCAAACAAAGAAGAATTTTCCAAAACGGTCCAGCCGTCTTTGAGCTATCGGGGAATATACATTAACAACTACGCAAAAAATTCATCATCTATCTAATTAAGCAAAAATGCTCATAAAATAAAAACTACTGAGCCAAACAGAATTCTGAATTATTTTTTTACGGAACCAAATGGCCGGTATACCGCATCGAACTAAAAAAGAATCACAAAAATCGGATCAGAAACCTCGGAGTCGGTATAAAAAATTAAAAAAATATATATTTTTAATATCAACCGAATTGACACCTTTTTGGAATTCGGTTAAAAATTAACTGAGTAAAATAGGTACACATTACACAGTGTCAAATACAATAATGATTGTAAGTAAAGAAGGATTTAAGTTTTTCAGTTAATTAGCATTTAAGTTACTCTTGTCTTAAACAAGTAACAATAAGAATTGTATCAACTATAAATTTTGCTGTCTCATTGCAGTTGACAATTCCATTCTTGTATATGACTCATCTAGTTCATGCAACTAACACTAAATTATACAGGACAGCTAACCTTGGGCGTAATTTATGATTGATACTATCAAATACATTATTTCCTAAGAAACTTTGGCTTTGAATGCGCTGGGTCAGTCTATCATGATACGTATCACTATCGAGGATAAGTTTAATATTGAGCATAAACTTGGCAGCCATAATTTTCCTTCTCCCATTATTACTGACCTCTTCTCTGGAGGACACAACCATTCTTCTAATCCTTTTGTACTTTGACCTATTTAAATCACGTTAAAAGCAAATAGGAGTTTAACCTCAAAACCGCATTTAGAGTAAGCGTTGCAATCTTAGGTACAATGGGCAACATAAATTGTTTCGCTAGACACAATATCTTCCAGGACAAAGTCTGCTTTATCCCATTTACATAAGGTTACATTTTCTGGATATAAGGGTTCGTCTTCGTAGTAATTGGAAGAGAGGCAGCCTGTACGTTTGGAACAATCAAACTTAACCTTGGGAACGTTTTACGAGTCGCTTTCAGCTCGCAACGGCGTAATAAACATGTCGGCATCGTCGGCAACAAGTGTTACCGGCTTGTGGTCTACGCACGTGTTTACTGGTTCTGTAATGGAAAAGTAATAATTACTAGAAGTAGCAACAGAAGTAACGAGTCTGAAGCTTCAATTAAGACTTTGAAAGTGAAAAAGTGTTGTGCTAGTTACGAAGCTGCCACAGGCTGTCTATTTTTCCTTTTCTTAGAAAATACATGACTTATTAAACAGTGAAAATAAGGTAGATAAGGTGTTTGCATTAGACATTAAATGAGATCATCAAGTCAGTGTTAGGCACAAAAACTACCACAAACTAGAATTTTACTAAGTTGCACAAGTCATATATTAAATGTACTTGTTCACAAATTAAGTATAAACCTATTTAGGAAATCTTTTCGTCAGTTTTTCATAGCTGTTAAAAAACCTTTACAATTTTGAAAAAAATATTGTTTGTTAAATTTATATTACCTACCATTCCTGGCATGTTGTCATTTTATTAAGTACAGTAGAATCAAAAGGACTATGCATTTCAAAGAAAACTCCAAAAGGTGAAAATATTTTTATGAAAATTCATTCTTACGAATGTGCTTGCACTAAAATAAAATTGTTATCGCTAGATAGAACTCTAACAACTAAACTACGGGTCATAAAGTAAAGTGAAGCATCTCTCACAAAGAGAGATAAATGTGTTAGCATATAAATAAAATCAAGTCGTGCGTCATGGCTGAAAATCCATATTTTTAGTTCGTTATAAGGCGGTTATTCTCGACGTTTTTATTAGATGCATTATCTATGTTTTGTTTTACAGCACATGTTTTTATAATCTAAGGTGAAATAATAAAGCACGTAGTAAAATTAAGTATTGACAGATTTATGAGTTGTAAAACAGATTATGGTAAAGCATTGCATACTGAAAATATTATTATGGTAGAATTAATTGATTCTGTCAATACTTCATGCATACCGCAAAACGATAAAACAGTCAGAATAAACTTGTAATCCTACGCTTATGCGGTTTGTCAAAAAAAAAAAACAAAATGGCAACCTATTTCAACAATATCATCTTGTAAACAATCATCTGTTATATTTTCAGAGGGACATCCAAAATTCTAAAACAAAGTACAAAACTGTTAAATGCCGTTAAATCCACAACATTCTCACCTCACTAATTAACCGTTTGATCTTCCAAAATGTTTTGAAGCTCTCCGTCATCATTGCCATTTCTTGATTCATAAGATCCAACCAAAAAGCTCCGTGTTGCAAACTAAACAAGCCTGAAATCAAATTTTGACAAATCATTGACATGTTTATGTTTCCTTTCTTGTGTTCTTTCATCTAATTTATAAATAGGACCATTGGCGTCGAATTCACTTACTTCGTTTCAATCATCAGCATCGATATTTTCGTTAGCATTATGATCGAACTAACATTTCCTACCAATAACATTCTATGTTATGTTTGATGGAATTACGATACCCGCTGTGAAATGCGTTATACTAATATAGCTCCAATGGGTGTGATCTCACTGTGCTGTAATTTCTGTAAGTGATATTACTTCTGTTGTATTATTAGTTCTAATATTGTTTCTTTTATTTGTTCAGCCTCGGTTCCGTGACCTATTTTTTGCAATAACAACTGTCTTTTTTTGTTTATTTTTATTCCAGTGTTGGTATTGTTGCAAAAGCTTGTAAAACATTTATGTATGAATCATAAAGGACAAAAAGGGCAATCAAGTTTGCTTGCACAATTTGGCTAGCAATAAAACGCGAATCTAATCTCAACTGAGATGGTTCCAAGCATATTCTATTTAAGGAAATGTCTTATTACCGCTGTATAATTTTAGAAGTTAAGATAATTAAGCTTTGATCTAAAAACATAACCACGTTTCAGGAAAACCTTTGATATTGTAATGTTATGTATAGCGCAATTATATAAGACCTATCATTTCATTTATTTTATTATAGGTTTTTTTGCATTCAGATTGATCTTATTAATGTATTTTTATTTTATTAGAGTAAATATAAATGTATCATCACCTTGATGACTTCAGAAATAGCCACAAAACCTTAAAGTATAGAATATATAAGAATTATTTTCTTAGCCGTGCAAGGAGAGACCTGTAAGCTCTGGGAAAACACTGCAACGAAGAAGAGTCCTAGTAAAATATTAATCCTAAAATCTGAGAGGCAGACCCGTTTCCAGAACTACCAAAAGCTACCTACAATACAAATTGCATCATATTATTCATCCAAAACTCCGTTGAACCTGAGAATTGAGATAGTAATTCGCATACTTGATTCGGTAGGAACATCAACTTTACGTTCTTTTTACTGCGTTCCGTGTTGAACATAGAGCACGGAATCAGCTCACTCACCACGTCGTGTTAGCGACTATTTGAGTAAAAACATCAGACACCTTTGTATACTAATATACATTCGTGACCGTGCAATGTTCCTTGGGCACAAGTTTTCGCTGTCAGAGTTACAGTCAGAATAATATTTATACAATTTCGTCCATCAGTTATTTTTTTTTAAATATAGTTAATGCTGTATTCTTGGCTTTTCAAATGAGTAAAAATTGACAAAGATAAAACGCATCAAAGTTCAGAAGAAGTGGCGATGTTTCTTTTATCGTGTATCCCATTGTGTGGGGTGTCGTTGGATAGGTTGTTTAAAAATATTGAAGGTTTGCTAAAACTATTTTTCCATCCAAGGATCCGTTTGCGAATGCTTATTTTTGTTAGTCAAGTTTGTGTCTTTGCCAGGTAAGCGGTTGTTTTTGGAGACGTGAAAAAATTCATGGTAGTAGCATATACAACCTGTAACAGAATAAACACAATACCTCTTAAGGGTTCATTGTACTCATCATTATGAACAACTTTCACCATGAAACCAACACAAAAATCGCGAAAAAAAAATTGACGCCCCCAAAAAAATGGAACTGGGTAAATAATAAATCCTAATAATTCAATAGAAAATTACTTAAAATCAAGTGCATTTGTAATTTTTAATTTATAATAGTTAAGTATATTTTGCTATTTTTTTGTCATGGTTCAGGACGGAACCCTACACTGTGCTTGGTCAGACACGCACTTGGTTTTTTGTATATGTGATAGGAAAAAAATTATACAATATTCTAGGTAAATAACTACATGACGGACCAAATAGATTTTTTCAGGAAAATACCCTATAATATATATATATATATATTATATACATATACATATAAGACGAGCCGTAAATTTTTATTTCTGTACGCTGACACTCACTGACAACCTTGGTTTGTATCGAAAGTTTTGACAATTCCGTCTTGAGCAGTGGCTTCCGTAGCGTTTAGGTGTTCTGTGGTGTTAAAGAATTGAATACTACATTGCAGTTGTAAACTAGTCACTTGCTTACAGGCAGTACGAATGCTTTTAACATGGATGTTGTTTGCTTTAACTGCAGTAATCTGGAAATTTTAGTGCCATTACGATAGTGAAGCTGTATATTAGAATCAAAGCAGCTGAACGAGTTGGTAGTATATCTTAGTCTGAGGACGTTGGAATCTGGTGAGATTAAATGGAAGGAGAGCTTTATTAGACTACTTTTGTTTTATCTTTTAATATAAGGGTTAGTATAGTATCTCCACACTCACATTAGTACCTACGAAAACCGTGACTTTAAAAATTTAAACCCCGTTGCTACAAATATATTGTCTCACATACCTGTTGGACGGTTTCAGTTCGAGTATAAAAATCACCCCGCTTCCTAATCCTCATTATTGTAAGCATAAAAATATCATAACATAATGTATGGTACCGTCTGAAAACTGGCCTATTAAATAACAATGATTACAGAACAACGTACTAACTGCACAGTAAAGTTATAATTCATCATTAGCCTCTGAAACAACACGAAGCATTTGTTAACAACATTAATTATTCTCTCACACGGGGCTCTGTGTACAAAGCCTTCCAATTAGACAGTACTAGTAGATTACACAAACAATGTTGGCTACTTGATTCTATGATTTTTTAATATCCTATCGTCTTGAGTTCGTTTGCTCTTGCTTCGTTAACTTCAAAAGTTATTGCTTTCTTTAAAACATGGATCGTAGCTTCAACTTCTTTTTTATTTTATATTTTATCGGAGTTTTTATTAACAGACTTTTAATTGATTTCATTTAGTTATGGATAAATAATACCCCATTGCCTATAATAATCGCCCATTGCTAAACATAGGCCTTTCTTTTATTGCGCCAATTCGCACGTGTGTCAGCCTCATCCACGTTCTACCTGCGAATGTAGTACCTAAGTGATATCATCGTCATCAGTCAAATGACGTTCACTGCTGGACATAACAACAAAAACTTATTTTGTTTATGGTTCTAAACATCTGCCGCAAAAAAATTACAAATATCTTCATAGGCGTCATTCTGTAAGCCCATTTATATCTAGTAACCTGACCTCTATTAACCCATTTCTAAACTAAGCTACATTTATAAACAACCTTTTTAAAAAATCCAGTCCCTTCCAGGTCATTTTCATTTTCCACTGGGATGGCCACTGCACAGTAAAGACAGTGTAGCTACACTATAAAATGTCGCCTGTTTCTCAACTGGAATGGCTGTTGAAATATAAAAGAGTGTGTAAAACAAGGAACAGCGCTTCCATAGTTTTATGAATACTGCTCTCTGGCAACAATCGAGGCGAGGATAAATAAAAAATAAAATAAAAGACGGACATGCACCGTTTAAAGTCACTGTAGCCAACAGCATGATGAATATAACAGTTAGCTTGTAGCAAGCCAAATAAGATGTTTGCAACGAATAAAACAATCTTTAGATTGTGTTGTTGGCTTTCGAGTTGAATATTACGCTTTTTATGATGCGTTGCCATAATGGTGGATGAACTTGTTTCTTGGACCTTGTAATGTGGATGTGGGTAGAACAAGTAGGCATGTCATGACTAGTTGGGATACTTTATTGAGGTGCTTTTTTATAAATACTTCTACATCAATGCAAAAAATTAAACAGGTGAAAATATTTGTGAACATGATAAGATGTGTAAGGTTTGTGAATTAGAAAATGTGGGATAATGGGAAATATAAGGAACCCTTATATTTCCCATTTTCCCATTCAAATATTTTGTTGAAGCAAGTTTTTCAAATGCTTCAATAGTTCATCTAGAACACTCCAGTAATATATTCATTTAATGGAATATTCACCACGGAACTATAGAATGACACAACCACAGAATGCAAAACGAAACAAATGTCGGATGTTATGACGAACCTCAAATATTCCAGCTGGTATTCGACGTACTAAATTATGAAGATATTTTGACTATCGCAACAAAATCATGATTTATGTGAGCCGAAGCTTACCCGTTCTCATTAGTTTGTGTTATTCTTTACAAAATAAACGAAAAATCAAAGAAGAGCCTCGCTCTCGGACAACTGACGTACGGTCGTGTTTACATTATTTCGTAACAACTAATGGTTCATTTTGTCAAATAACCAACGTTCGTTAGTTATAAATTCAACAAGCCGAAGGATGAATCACGTTAATGAATCAACCTTCCAAGATTACGAGATAAATCGCCTAACAGTTCATATTAATATTTCACTTTAGCGGATTAAGTGAAGGACGTGAATTATGTTGTTTTATTCACAATATGCTTGATAATTATCGAAATAAGTCGTCCAATATAAACTTCGTTTCCATTTAGGGGATACGGGAAATAAGATAATTTTCAAGACATTGACTTAGCACAAAAATTATCCTCTTACTGTAACTACTTCTCTAAAAATTATTTTCAAAAAAAATAATATAAATATGTTGGTAAGTTCAACAGACAAATATTATGAACCGTAAGGAATGTAAATTGATCGTTTCGGTCTCAAACTCTTGATACAACGTTTTGTTCTTAGAGTCAATGTCATTTTAACAAAATTATTTTTAAACTAGACAGAAGATTTACGTCCACATTATAACTTTTATGTATTTTGGTAAATAAATGTCGTTTATTGTTTAGCGTTCTAAGATAAACACGGCCATTATGCGATCCGAAAAAAGGTTTTCGTCAATAAAATTCACCGTCGTCAGTCGTCGTAAGATATAAAGTCAAAATTAATAGACTGGATTACGTAAACCAAAACATGGAACAGACTCCTGACTACCACACATATCCTGACTACCGAAAATCACTCGAAACGACCGTAAACGCGACAAAGTGTGCGAGACTCCATAAATTAAAGTTCATTAAAACTTAGCCAGTGGGACCGAATGGTATTTTATTTACACAAAAATGGACTTTAAATCGTTGAACGAACGATAAATCTGGCTTTTATAATTTTTATTTTTACGTGAATTCAGTCGGGATTTCTTTTATGTCCGCCTGCATGGTTATTTTCAACTTTGCCAACGTGTAATGAAAGTGAAGGTTTAGTCGCGTTTTATAATTTTATTCCGTGCTTCACGATTTAATGGATTTAATGTCGGTGTTAATCGCTTGCCAGGTAGTGAAGTGACACAGTCATTAAGTATCGATACCCGACACTTGTGGCTGTCAGCGAGGAGCTTAATGTACATCATTAAGATGCCACTTTGTACGTACGTACACTATAATATCAAGTAAACACGACGTATTTACATTTAGATTAATATAAATAGAACGGTGACTTGTCGAGTACAAGAGCTCCACCTCTAAATATTATCGTTTTAGATTAAGTTCTACAAACCCAGAAAGCAACAATGCGACTGATTAAATTAACATTTACAGAAATGCTTTCCTAATCTTCTAAATTTGTTCCGAATTCAGCTTTCTTTTTCAATGTGTCACTAAGAGAACATTGGAACCAGGTTTCGTTAGATTTACACAAGCCAGCAGCTGTGACTTTTTGTCAAGCTGTTAATGAAGATTTGTATCTGTCCGTTAGGTTTAGTGTGGTCTCACCAACGCTAAAGAGATTTCTTCTTTATGCCAACACTAAAAGGAGAATACAAATCGTATAATTTATAGCGCGCTTTGAACTGATTTCGCGCCGACATGACGTACCGGGTTCGAACTATTCTGAAAATAATAAACATGCGATCGCAATATTTCTACAAAGGGATTTAATTTTATGAAGATGTAAGCAATATAAACGTTCATCTTTTCTAGACAAGCAAGACTGACGAATTAATAAAAGGTCTGCCCTACAGCGCTCAAACTTAATGGGAAACTAACAAGCGTAAACTAAAACACATAAAACAATAGGAAACAGCCGCGGGGCCCGGAAAGCGAAGTCCGTCCTCTCGATAGTGCACCTGCGATAACAGATCTCCACTTAATTTAATATTAAAAGCGAAAAACTTTTTAATTTCCCTTTTATTACCTCCCTCCCGTCTAAGTTTAAGGAACTTGTATTTTGTTCTGGAAAGTTCGTCTTGTATGCTCGTGACGTGACATGTTTCCCGCGTTCCTCGTGACGAAAAAAAAATTAGAGGCGGCCATCACTACGTAATTGAAGTGTCAAAAGTTATCTGATTTTACTTGCAAAACGCGTGGCGATTTGAAATTTTTCGCGCAACCGAGATCGTTGGTTGGAAAAAAGAGAATTCGATATGAGGCGAGTGTCTGCAATCAGCATTCGACCTACATTCCTGCCGTTATTATGCACATATGCGAGCACTCGTGTATTAGGTGACATTTTGCTGCAGCTACTTCAAAGGCTGTTAATTAGAAAAGTAATTAACTGTTAATGAATTATTTTGCTTGATTTTTTTGTCTGACTCGCATCCAGTCGTTTATTCACGACAATGCTATGTTCTATTACATCTGCAGAAAGCTTAATAAGTAGCCATGTCATGTTCTCGTTCCATTGAAGTGATAAAATAAAATGCTTTCGAGAAGAAGATTTCAAGGCAATTTGAGGTAACTCCTATCAGCTCATTGCATTACTCAGAAAAAAGTACAAAATTCTATGTACCGGTGATGACATTGGCCCACTTAACACCGATCGCAATTACGTCCATTACGGTGCACTAAAGCAATTACCGAAAAACGTTATGTTTTTATTTCCATTTAATGCGTACTAAATGGGAAAATTTTAACGAAGTGCGTTCTCATTGAACTCTTGCCAATTAAAATGGGAAAAACAGTGTATGCTAAATGCTCAAATCGATGTAACGATGTCGTTACCGGTGGCCTAACTAGGTGAGCTCCATGTACCAGTTAATTGTATAGTAAACAGTCCAATGAAAACCAACTATATGAAACTAATGGAAAATAAATTTTGAAATTCCGTGTTCCGGAATTGAATTGGAAATAGGACTGTATTTTAGTTTTATGTGCTGTACTTTTATTGCAGTTATTTAAATGGTAGGTTTATGTTTCAGAACTTTTGGCAATAATTGTTAAATATGAAACCATTATGTGATGTTGAAAAACTGTAATTAAAATGTTTATGTTAAGCATTAAAGTAGGATCATAAAATTTAAATATTATTATAATGTAATCTGGCACCTGTCGTCATTTTAGAAAATTAAATCGCTGAAGTTTCAGACGGATCTGTACTTCTTAATCTACGAGTAAGATGTATGAAGATGATAAATATACGTGTAACAGAATGAACGCAAATCCTGCAAAGGAGTCATTGTACTCATCATTTTTAAACATGTTTTACTATGGGACCAAAATGTACCTACTGTAAATTGTGTCGAGTAATACACACATAAATGTATAGGGCAGTCGTTTTGTTTTCGATATTTCGTGTTTGATCTCATAGTACCTAACAGTTGTTCATAATGATCAGTACATTGACCCCTTTTCAGATTGAAGTGTATATTGACTGGCCTATTGGTCGAGTGGTTAGTGATCCTGACTGCTAAACCGGAGGTCGGGGTTCGATTCCCACCCAGGACAAATTTTTGTGTGATGAGCATGATCATTTGTTCGTGTCTGGGTGTAATTTGTCTATAATATGTATGTATTTAGAATATATATAAGTATGTTTATCAGTTGTCTGGTTGCTATAGCACAGGCTCTGCCTAGTTTGGGATCGGATGACCGTGTGTGAGTTGTCCCAAGATATTATATTATATTACATAATTATTATATTATATGTATCGAAAGACATTATAGTTGACCTTAACAACTTTATAACTATCATGTCGGTATAAAACGGTCTGAAGCTCTTAAAAACTATTTTGGTCCCAATAACACCCACCAAAAAACGCAAAAACCGACTAAAGACGTTGAACTTGTAAATGACTATAAGCTTCTGTCAGCGTCTTCGCCCGCAAGAATGTGGGAAATTATCCTTAGGGGACATACTCCTGGGTTAAAAGAAGCCTATGGACTATTCCAGACTGTAAGTATAAGTGTGAAAAATTTAATCCATGTATTGATTCAGCAAAACTTTTGCAGTAAGCTAAAATACTGTTTTTGTTAACTTTCCCAAAATCTATTTTAATTGTTCAACCGTCTTTTTGCCAGCGTTTTTTATCTATGACTTACTACGTTTAATGCTCTTGAGAATTTTTGAGAAAAGGCTTTTTATTTTGGGTTTAGTTCTTTGGTCAGTAGCGACAAAAATTAATCAATTAATTTCTATGAATTTATTTATTTTGTTAATTAATGGTGTCATTGTCACATACTGTCAGATGTCATGCCATAGACAATATGATAGTGTGTTCCGTGTTCGGTATATGGTGACTATAGATACAGAGTAGCTAATGTCCGTCCCTGACATGGCTTAGCTGTTTCTTGCTTATTCCTAAATAGATTTTGTGCGACTTTTCTTTCTTCTTCAGGATTGGTATTCTTCTAAACTTACTTCAACTCCACCAAAAACACCACTTCACATAACCTCACGTAGACCTAAAACTTCTAAAAGGGGAAGCACAGGGAATGCAAAACACAGTCGCAACGTCTGCAGGAATGAAGCTGTACCTCATAAAGAATGCATGCGTCGTGCTATCTGGTTATGAGATGACTGTTGACTTAGCTTATACGTCTACAGAGCTGTGATTACTTGCTTCCTTCTTTTTTTTTCGTTTAGCGTTTGTTTTTTTATGGCTGGCCAGTTAGAGTGGGATGAAAAAGGGAATATAATTTGAACGAAATTAAATTCAAATGATAACTTTTTGTATGTGTTTCACTCAGTAACAAATGGATGATTTGCTTTGTTACTTTTTTGGAAAACAGCTAGTGTATTAATTGGGTATCTTCTTTTAAGGGTTCCGAACATCCATAAGAAACGGAACTCTTATAGAATAACTCGGATGTCTGTCTGTTTGTCCGTGTGTCACAGCCAATTTTTTGGAATCTACTTGCCCGATTCTGTTAAAATCGTTCAAAAGAGTATGGGGGTCACTTTTGGGGGACGAACTAGAAAATTTAAAAAAAAAATTCAAACTGTAACGTGTGACTGTGTGAAAGGGTTTTTTTCATATTTTAAAATAATCAGTTTTGAAGTTATTAAATATATTACAAGTAAAATGCAAAATTGCAATTACAGGAAAACCTATAGGAAGTCCATAGTGTTAAATTAACATGCTACAAAAATTATATTCGTTCAGAACCCTTTGCATGCGAGTCTGACTTACACTTGGCCAGTTTTTTTTTAATGTTACTTATTTAGATGTCCATAGGTCATGGATCTACCGGGTTATGAGATGACTGTTTACTTACTTGTAGTTTATACAACCACAGAGCTGTGAAAACGAGCTTGATTTTTTTGTTGGTGTTTGTATCTGGCAGTGTTTGAACTTGCAAAAAGGATTTAACCAAAACCATTTCTGTTTTAATAAACCTTTTTTCCACCTTTAGCACAAACGTTGGGATTTATTATGATGATAGTGTTTCTTTAATTAACAAATGAGTGCATTATTCAGTATTCTACATCCCACGTAGATAGGTGGAGACGACGATGCGACAATAAATGAAAAACACTGGCATTACTGGTTCTGGTTTTAATTAAATAAATAGGCGTCTATGTAATTGTAATTAACTACTGAAGCATAACACATAGAAGTACTTTTCGAAATCTCATTAGATTTAAAAAAGTACTTCTATTTTGTTACGGTTCAGTAGTTAATTTTGAAACAGTCCCTTTTTTTAGGTGGATAGGTACGTTTAATGAACACATTGTTTAGTCAAAATGTAACATAAATATGAATACGGTCACCTATCCACAGACCTACCTCGACAAGCGTTGCTACCTTGAATATCGACCCGTGCGTCTGTCTGCCACGAGCTCCACAGTCATTCATATCTATTTTCTAAAAATCTGAATGACTTACTATCCTTCCATTTTCCCCTAATCCTAAAACATGAAACAGTAACTAGTATACATTTTTAAATGACTCGGAAGGGAGTGTCATACTCTTACTGACTAAAACCCATCCGTGTTCCTAATGCCCTTTGTGTTCCAGGGCCGCGGTCACTTCCCAACAAATTCCGCAACAACGCACGATAACTTATTTAAATTACCCATTTAGTAGTGAACGACACTATTCAGTCTGTAGTGTACCTGCTAAGCAAACCCGCAAATTCAATTCATCATTATTTTCTAAAACGCTGTTTTTATTTCGTATCCTCCAGTTTCTCCTAAATCTAAAACATGAAACATTAACTCTCCAACGCAGGGTAACTTATTCAAATTACCCATTTAGCAGTAAACGACTCTGCACTCAGTAGTGTATTAAGCAAACCTGCAGGTTCAATTTTTCATTATTTTGTAAAAATATCATCATATTTATAATCCTCATAATTCTCCTATTCCTAAAACATGAATCATTTACTCTCCAACGCACGATTACTTTTTCAAATTACTCATTTAACAAGCGCACGACTCTGCACTCTGCAGAGTCCTAAGCAAACCTGCAGAGGTAAATCCTGTCTCATTGTGCTGGCTCAGCAATAATGCACGAACGCAAATATTAGCGCAGACAGACACTACCGACAGAAAAAATCTATAGACACGAACGTTTAAAACTTTTATTGCAGTTTTTTGTGGATTTTCGTTGGCTGTGTGATTTATAGGTATGTTTAAATATGAATCTATGGGTGTGTGAAAATGTATTGGAAGCAAAAATAACTTATTAAAAAAAGTAAGTTCAGAGTATACAAAATAGAAAACAAGAAAATATTCATAGTAATGTTCAAAGGATAGTGTTACACACTAGACGAAAAATAGTACATGCAAAAATAAGGGATTAAAAAAAATACGGAAGAAAATGCGAAAACCAAATAAGCATATTTCACATTTTTGTAAGAAGCTGAATACTTTAATATCTAGAGTGTGTAATAAATTAATGTTGCACGGCTTTTAAAAGTTCAATTAAATAAGTCTTTGTTCTAAAAACTTTTCTCAACCATTTACGCACCCGAAATACTCCAGATAATAATCCGAACTGCACACACTTTAAAAAAAGAAGAAAAGCAAATGCATCTCCTCTTTAATGAGACGTGGAAAAACGCTGGCAATGTTTAAAATGACGTCATCGTGGATGCAATCTCCGCCATATTGTTTAGACAAGGCTCAGTACTGATGGTTCTGCACTCAACTCCGTTATTTTAATGTTAATTAATTGCGTTTGATGCACTTAAAGTGATGTATTGCAGGGGGATTCGAAAGTGGGTTATGGATGTAGAGAAATGGGAATTTATTATAGTCTAGTTGTGGATTGTTTTTGTTGAAGATGTTTGCATGATGAGAAGAACATTATAAAAATGCTTTTAATTGCTAATGAGCTCTAAATATATAGACCTATTAGATTTTATTATGGAATAACAGCTAGTGTGTCTTACACACAATTACAGCTATTGGCTAATGCGTGTTTTTCAAATACCTTGGAGATATCCAATCTTTCCGAACGGTTCTTGAAGCAGTTCAATGTGGGAACTGTTAAAACACTCGGGAGCCTATTCCATGCTGTTAAGTTTCGATTTGGCGGCTTCAAAGCCTTTTTCCTAGACTCCTAGAGGAATTTCCCACTAGCCTGAGAGATTGTGCTAGATAAGTTGGCACTAATCTTGTATTTGACTACCTTTGCCCACCACTTTTTTAATATAAGTTCATACTTTCGTTACGTTCAGTTGGATGTAAACAATCTCATGTTTGATGAACTCGCCAAATATCAAGTGTAATAAAATAGTTGTTGATGATATTCCAAGGGTAGGATATTTTCAGCCATAACCTTTTACTATCAATAAGTAGTTTTACGTAGGTCGGTTTTTAAGTACTCTTGGGACAAAACGGGCTCTCCCAGCTTTTATCACGTCATATGGGTCAGCTCTAACTTTTGAAAAGTTGCGATCTTTAACCCATCCCACGTGTAGTAGGCCAAACCACGTGCTGCAAGTTTTTTAATATGAAATGTTCGGAACTTATGAGTCTCACCCTCCTTCAATATTTTTTTCTAACCTACTTCGTCCGCCCACCACAATAGTACATATTCCAGCAGACTATGTCTTGTTCAATCTGAGTTCATACAATTATACCAAATAAAGAAATACTTTTAGTAATACCGGAATTTCCCAATTTTCTGAGCATCGTTTCCAATTTTACTTTGCCTAAAAATCTTACATATACTTTTACGGAATTCCTACTAACATTATAAATGTGTATGTGTGAATGTGTGTGTGTGTGATGTTTCTACAACAATCAGGAAAAAACGACTAAAGGGATTTGTATACAGTTTGGCACACATATAGTGCATATTATGGAATAATATATAGGCTACTTTTTATACATTTTTATGTGATCGAAGCCGCGGGTGGAAGCTAGTTTAAAATAAAGTACCAAGCCGGTCCGGGGGGGTTATACATGTCAATGCCATTCATGGCTCCGTTGTTAGCTATACAAGACGAATAGCACTGTCTCTTCTGACAAGATATTCACAATGACTATGACACGTAATAGCGGCAGGCGTTAAGTAGGTAATACGCTTACTAAGGAACTGTAATTTTTATTTGTACTTCAAAAAATCTTCGGAACGTATGACCCTTTTTTGAGGATAGGAAATCATCAAATGACTCCTTGTACTCTGGGCGGAGCGCAAGGGAATGTCAGATTCTTACTGACCATAACCCATCCGTGTTCCTCCTAGTGCCCTCTGCGTTCCAGGGCCACGGTGACTCTTTCAGACAAATTATGCAACCCTAGATCCTTCTAAGATTATGTTTGTAACCAACATCTTCTGCCTACCTAAAAGTACATACACAGAAATCTACTTAGCTAAATATGTACAAGTTCGTTTTATTTACCGCAAAAAAAAACAGAGAAATTCCAAAGGCATTATCGGAACACATTTTTCCCATCTAAGGAAGTGCGATACCATGAACCAAAGGATTTTATGTACAAACTTTTCGCTGCCGTCCGCTTTTCTTACGTTTATTAGAACTCTTTAATTATGTAAGTTGTTTCTTTTTCATTAAATATTATAAATAAATACTGTTACTTAGTTTGCCTTGTAAGAAACTTTTCTTAGTTAGCACGAGGATAATAGTGTATTAGTTTTAGCAGCATTTAATCTTGCTTAAGATATTTTGTTCTTAGAAGCGGTGCCCATAAATTGTAGCTTTTGATCCTTGGAATTTCAGTTCTGTTTCTGCATCTAGATAAACTTTTGACTCAAAACCCATGTGTAGGTATGTGTTCAACTTCTAACGATAATAACAGGCAGACTATAAATCCAATTACATAATTTACGACACAGTATATTTCGATCACGATATTTTTAACACAAAATATGACAGTAATAAACATCATAACTACAAAACTTTAACGATCAAATTAACAACCACAACAGCGTTAGCTTACACTATCCCACTATAAACAGAACATCTTCCTAAGTATGTCACACCAATAAAAAAAAAAAGACTTCTTAATTCAAAATCCCTGTCATCGTTATAATAACTTTCTTTAATTTCCAGCCAGACCATCAAATGGTTAACGAAAGAGTCTTTATTACAATTTTGGCTTCATTCCAACTTGAGATAACGAAGCAGGCCCTATTCGTTTAAATGATTGATAGTGTTAGCTTAACACCTCGTTGGATTCGTCTTGATTGAGTGTGGGCTTTTTGTTATGTTTGATCAGTTAACCGATGGTCTGCTTGATTGGGTGCCTTCAACGTTAATTCTTAAACAAGACTCCATTGTGTGAGCGTTGTCTATGGACGTGACATACGGGTGTGGCGAGTGACCAGTAAATTGTTTTTGATGATTGTCATTTTGCAAAATCTGTTTCTTTATTACATAGGTACAGCTCACTGTACATCGGTCGTAACACTTTGACCTTGAACTTGTGGAGTATGAAGTTTCAAAATAATAAAAGGCCGCAAGTTTTATGAAATGATTCTGTTATATCTAATGTGGAGCAGTACAGTATGTATTTTTTTCGTTAATCTAAGTTATCATTTAGCTTTTAGGTCTATTATTGAAAATCAAAGGGTACCCTTAGGCTGCGTTTCCACTAGAGATGTGGGAGGATGCGTAGCGAGGGATGTGTTTGTTAAGAACTACTAACTGAATGAGGCTAGGTAAATAAAGTGATTTTATTGGTTCTTAACAAACGCATCCTGCGTTACGCATCCTGCTCTGGTATTCTGAAACGCAGCCTAATCCTGTATTTTCCATTATTTTCCGTCGAATTAACAAAAGTGTGACTTTGAACGTCGCAACTTGCCTTATATTGCCAAATATGAACCAACAAAACCAACTTTACTTAGCTTGTCAATCTCCCAACCAGTATGTCAAAGGCATTCGTAAGTGGAAGTAATAAGCATGTCAATAAATCAAGTTTTTATAAGCGTCAGGTTTAAAAAAAGCTGTCCGATTGCGAATTGTGTTCATGTCAAATTGGCATCGATGATACACCAAGACGGTTGTGTATTGACCACCTTATCGCCACTTGTAAAATGATAATTAGTCTTCTTTCTGCTGACTGGATCATCATGAGAGAATTCTTTAGTGACAGATTTGTGCTTACTGTACTCTCTGAGGTTCTACGGTACCAACATCACAAGACTGCGTCGATATGATATTATGATCAAAGTTTTTTTATCTTGTAACGAGTTTAGGTTCATTAACTCGTCTAAATCAAAACTGCTCCACACTTAGGTTTAATAACACAAGGTTATTAATTTCAATAAATCAATTCAATCTAAATTGGCAAATTATGCCGTAATGCTTTTAACGTTCCTGCAGAAAGTATCTGCGCGCTGATGCGACGACAATACGATAACGCGTTATCACATTGAAATTGTTAAATGCTCTCCGGATTATAGAAAAAACCGGTCAAGTGCGAGTCTGACTCACGCACGAAGGGTTCCGTACTATATGTATCTATAAAAATGCCAAAAAAAATCACGTTTGTTGTTTGTATGCCCTTAAATATTTATTTTATTCTGTTTTTAGTTTTTTTTGTTATAGCAGCAACAGAAGTAGGTACGTCATCTGTGAAAATTTCAATTGTCTAAATATCACGGTTCAAGAGATACAGCCTGGTGACAGACGGACAGACGGGCTGCGAAGTCTTGGTAATAGGGTCCCGTTTTACCCTTTGGGTACGGAACCCTAAAAAAGGCCGATTCAAAATAGTTGTGGCATTGACGCGTTCTGCAGTTGTCTTATTGCATAACCACGACCAACGCAACTAGTACTAAGTACATACCGTACCTAATACAAAGTAACAACTGTATCCAGCACTTTATCATACATTAACGATCTTCATTGAGGTTGACAGGTTGTATGCCATAATAGACCTCAATTGATTCGCGCAATTTGCTCCGGATGGCAATCAGATGGTATACGAGTATATAGTGTACAAATGTTTATTTTTAATGTTCCAGGAATAATTGATGCCTGGGAATTGGTCCACTTGGAAATAAAATGCTAATGTGTATAAGGTTACAAAGTCAATGACTTCTATAACACAGGTTTTTACCTAGCTCAGGGCTTCAAATATCTTTGTGTAATCTATATTTATGTAAATGTCAATAAAACAAATTGGAAAAAAGTTTTTGAACTCTGGAACTGAGTAGAATCAAACAAAGCAGTGCAAATTCATTTTTAAATTGATCAGTTGTAACTGCATTTTAATTTATATCGGACCTCGAACTTCTTACATATTTGGAATAGTACTTAATTCAAAATTTTATTTTTACTTTTTCTACACAAGAAGAGTTCCGATATATTCCCCTAGATGGCAGTATTATCATGCTCGGAAAACTCATTCCAACATCCGAATACTTATGTTGTATATACCTATAAGGCTTTAAACATGTCTGAGAATAATATTTTTGTACGGAAGCGTTATAAAGATATAGAAAATATAATTTTATCTTGATATACGTATTAGATTAGATTGGACCAAACTTCATGTTAGGCAGTGAAATAAAAATACCCAATAAACATTCGACCGTAAAGAGTCTTTTTATATCTACACATATACGGGAAAAGCTAAATTTATCGCTAACGGTATGTTCAGGCGAAAAAAAAACAACATTTTATTTTGAATGAAAATCCAATCAAACGAAATCATAGCCTTACAGTCGTCGCAAATCTCTATAAACATTGGAACGTTTGGAAAACCAATAAAAATAGACGTCGAAAATCAATACTAAATAATAGCAGGCCCGTTTCGAAAAGTTAGCTTTGGAAACTGGGAGCTGGGCGCTAGCTTTGTTGATTGATTGCAACACAAACACAGATTTTTTATTCCATCATGGTTGTTTGCCCACCCGGCGCCGTGGGCTTTACTTTTGTTACGTAACTCAGGAGGACCCGGCCGATTTAAAATTTCGTATTTCGTTGATGAACTTACTACAAGTTCCCGAAGGATTTCGGATTGATACTTTTCATGTAGGAACATCTGCGCTCGGGAAGTTTTTTAGAATTTGTTCCCATCAGTGTCTTGTGCTTTTTTTAAATAAATCACTCTTGTATCTTTTCTCTCTGGGCCTTTCAAAATATTTTGTCTTCGGAAATGTAAATTACTGTTGACTGAACTAGATTTTTGATGAAATACAAACAAATTTTTCGGGTTTAATACAATTTCATAAACCTTGTTCAGCAACAGTAAGCTGGAAGAGCTTACTGTGCTGAGCGAAACATTCTTCAAAAATACGTCTGAAAAAATTTGAACAACATCGAATAAAATGCGGTCGGTTTGTTTGTTTTTGAAACGAAAAATGGTGACTCTAAAACTTTTCTTTCTCATTCAGTTTAGTGAAATACTAGGTACTAAGTAAAACATTCTGTGACACAAATGGCACTTAAAATTGGTACACTTTAGCGTCCAGCATGGCCCATTGTCTAAACGGCCCATAAATATTACACTATCCCTTCATCGCAAACAACAATTACGTCAAACACTTGACACAGTTGACATTCTTATTTAAGTAGTGAGATCACTTTTGCATCACCGACAAAGAATCTCTGCTATTTGACAACGCTGTGGCAATTAAGAAATTTATTGTAATAGCCCTATCTAGGACGACCATTACGTTAACGACCGCTAATTCTGGCCTTCAATATCTAAATACAAATCTTATATATGATAGTTACGATAGTTTTTCTTTTCGGGCTATGCTATTATCATTAGGTCGGGAATTATATAAAATAATGTTGAAAAACTCGCGAAACGTAAGTTATTTAGAACGTTGCTTCTTTCTTTAATAGGTATGTTATTTTAGTAAGTATTAGCTGAGAAATGTTAATACGCTTTATTCGTTGAAATATTCATCATTATTTAAATAGTTTGCCTGCAGCGGATAGACATTATCATCATTGAAAAAAACATATTTAAAGCTCTGACTGAGAGACCTCTTAGTTTCGAGTATGAAATTACAAATGCTTTATTTCTCATGGCGTTTTGATACAAAAAGGCATTATCATAATTTGAGCAACGAGATGAATTGTTGCTGTAACTTTGCATGCAATTTGGGACACACATATTCAAGATGCAATCTATGTGTCCACAAGTTGACATGCACCCGACAATCTGATATGATGCTAAATCTCCGTTTTTGTCCATAGCGATCGCAATGATCGATTTGCGACATGTCCTACTTTCCATACTCAAGAAATACCGCGTTTCAGAAGCATGCAAGCATTGGGACAAAAAATGCATTAAACCAAGTAAGTAAGCAACATTATTAAAATCGATTCCGTAGCAACAGTCCGTTCGCATCAGATGAGCTTACCGCATCCACGGTTAAAGATGATTTGTTTAAAATGCTGCAACCACGGGCCGCGTGATGAATATCACAGCAGTATATTGGAATAATGATCCTGCCTTGCACTGCATTCAATGGCATTTTGCATACAATATGGTAGATGGATTTATATTAAAATATGGCGAACGTCAGTGCCGGTTGCTCACAATAAATTATTCATTGCACACAGTCAATTTTCGTTCAAGATAAACAGTCGTTGTATAAGTATATCAAATTCACAGATGCATCGTACGGACGCTCATAAATATTCAGATTACGTATTATTGTTCTTGGCTTGTCGGTAATTAGATCGCCCACGAAAGGAAGCTGCCTTAATAAGTTGGTAGCGAGTGTAACGACAAAGTTCTTAATAAATTACCTATATGACGTACACTGGCGGCCCATTCCCTATTAATATACAGGGCTCATTATTTAGAGTCATGTTTGAGTATGATAATTTTAGTAGTGAAACACGATATGGGATCTAATCCTTCTTGTAATGCATAATAAGTTGTTATGGTGGCCGGTTATGGGATAGCAATCTGTTTCAATTCATGTGCTATTAGTTTCAATTCACACTGCAGTTCTGTTACTCTGCTGTCGATGTGTTCTCGTTACGGTGGCTCTGTTTTTGGGACTGAATGGTATCGATATCCGAACGTAACAGACAATACTTTTATACGAGTTTTGAAGTCTGCTATGTGCACTTTGAATCACATATACATAGATACAATACTGATATATTTTCCTAAGAATTTTCCTAGCCACCAAAAATAACGGTGTGACATGTTGGGACGTATCCACAAAAGTTTCCATACTATTCTTTGACATGCGTAAAGATCCTGAAGTGAAAAACAAATGCCACTAGGCTATTGCGGATACTAGGTCACAGACTCACAGTATAGTGTTCCTAGACGCCAGAGTGACAGTAGTCTCTCTCTAGTTTTACTTGGCTATTGTTACCCCATGACAAGTAAACAATTCAAGTACCTACTTCCTATTGAAACCGGTCTTTACTCTGAAGTCCTACTTCGGAAAGACATTATTTTATCGAATAAATGCCTTCTTATTCTGTGAAATACGTATGTTTGAATTAGCTAAAGATGTCAATGACTTACCTAGGGCCATATTGTTCTGAAATAACGTTACAATTTAATTTAATTTAAATTGATGAACGGCAAAATTGAACGCAAAATAAGTTCAGTTAAAATAAAAAAATACGTACTCTTTAAACCATATAGGTGCCTAAACACGTGCCTTGAATTAAATATTTGAACCAAATAAACATTCTCAAAATTTCTTTCTCCGAAAAGAAAACTCCAATGAATGGCATTCGTTGTTCAAACACATTCATAACTTTAATAAACACTGCTTCATGTTCAAAATTTGTGGCTGTCAATAGCTATATCGAGCAGATGACGAATAGCAAGTTTTACTAGCTGTCCATTTGACGAATGTTCAACATGACCTTACAATTTATATCTCAGACCAATAAATCATTGTTGAACGCCCGATCAAAACTGACACGGATCTCATCCTACTTGTAACCTCTCGAGGCATAACGAACCAACTTTTTCCCGTATCGTAAGTGTTTGCTTCAGATGAATAGCAATAAAAACTTTATGATTATGGCGTTCATGGAAATAAAATTGTGCGCCAGAGAAAGGAGTAATAGGTTTGAGGCAGGAAGCGTTGAGTAGATACTCTTTTGATATCCAAAGGAACGGCCGCTTCTTATTTAATTTATTGACTTTCCGAGTGTTTGAAGCTATCGTAGTTGTTGTGTTCAAGATCCTGGAAATGTAAACAATTTATGATTATTATCGATAAACATGATGAAGTAAATATTTGAACCTTTATCTGGGATACACGTGCCAACTACCTATATTGAAAGAAAAAATACTGTTGCGAAAGCTGGTCATTTGCTAATTCTAAGTAATTTTTTCAAGTTAGTAATTTTCATAAAAATAATCCTGTTTTTTAGAGTTCCGTACCCAAAGGGTAACCAACGGAACCCCTAGTATTAAGCCTCCTCTGTCGGTCTGTCCGTCCGTCTGTCTCTCAGCGGGCTGTATCTCAAGAACCGTAATACGTAGCATTTGAAATTTTCACACAGTGTGTATTTCTATTGTCGCTATAACAACAAATAATAAAATATAAATTAATAACCGAAAAAAATAAAACTTTTCTTGTGTGGGAGCCTCATACAAGAAAAGTGTTTTCTTTTTAGTTTTGGTACGGAACCCTCCGAGTGAGAGTCCGACTCGCACTTGGCTGGTATTTTTTGATAAAAAAACACTCAAACCCGGTTCTAAATTCAAAATGGTTCCATAAACAAGTCAGCCATTACAAAAAACCGTTGCGCTATTCGCAAGCGTCCCCGCTTGGCAAGTAATGCCCGTACACACACTGGTTGTAGGGTACATACTACATAATGACGTGAACTAACAAATTGGCACGGGCAGTGAACAGTGATAGATGGGCCCGCGACGTGCGTTCGAAACAAAGGCCAAAGTGTTGGTTGCAATCACATAGCCTATTCAACAAATCCAGGAGCTAATAATTAGGGTATGGAGGACGCTTTTGAATGCCATTTTTGGCGATTCGTGTTCTATTCGAATGGTATTTTTACACAGACTGCAAAACAGAAGGAAGTTTTCAATTCGACAGATTTTTTGTTGTGTTATCAACGACATTTTGCTTATTATCAACCGATTTCGATAATTCTTTACGTGTTTGTAAGAGTATTGTGCCGAGATGTTAGATTTTTTTTTATTTCGGCCTGCTTCTATACAAATTATATGTTGCTTTGCGGTGTTGTTCCAACGAGAGTTAAGTCGTACTTATGCTGTATGTGTTAACAGTCTATATACATATTTGAACAGTTCCGTGAAAACTGTTACTTTAGTTTTAATGTATTTCAATTGTAAAACAACTGAAAGTATTTACGAATCAAAACCGTTTGGTTGCATTTGTTACGCTTTTAACCCATTTTAGGAATCTAGAATTTGACGCGACGAAAAAAAATGGCGTCGAAAAAAGTCATCTAGGTAGATAGATGTTCAGTTTGTTTTCTGTCCAGAAAATAGAGAAGCGAAATAAAGCGCTCGACCCAGTGACCCTACACGATGTTTACGCGGAAATAGTGTAGTTTCGCGACAAGCACTGACGAGCCAATTCCAATGACATAAATAAACTTGTTGGACGGACTCGATATGCTTTGTTATGTCGTCGTAAACTAAGCGATATATTGCAACTGCATTATGCCGTATCTAGGCAGTAGAGTTCTGGTTTTCATATTCAAAGACCTTATGTATGCAATTTGCCGGACTATTTAAGTAAATTAATTATTTAACATTATTTTTGCCTGTCACGCTTCTTCTTCTTCTTCTTCAATTTTCTCCCTACAGCCAGGGTCAAATTTTATTTTTCTTGAAAAATAAGTGCATTTATATTCCGTAAAGCTATTGTAACATTGTAAAAGAGACAACGACCGGCTGAACATCCTCACAACCTAACAATCACGCCATAAAAAATAGGTACTATAACAATATAGAAAAAGCTAAAAAAGAACAGTTTCCCGTCAGCACCACATCCGTACGTTTATAGTTTCAAGTAAACCGCACTGGCACGCGAGCAAAACTCATTCTACCAATTAGACGTAGCCAGTGTTGCAACCAATCATCGTTTGACACAAGTCAAATTGGAGTTTGAGCGTTTCGGTTTGATTGATACAAATCGAGGTCATCGACTGATTTATCAGCCCTCTATTCTCAGTTCGAGTAATTAACTTTTATTACGGCCTTATGTAAGACTTGTTGCTTTTATATGAGAAGCATAAAAAGTTGTACTTATAGGCTGTAATGTGGTACAGGTTGAGAGAAATGTAGGTGTGGCGGAATTCATTATGGTTGAAGTATACTTGGAATGTTACCGAGTACTTGTTGTTTTTTTTTTTGAAATATTGCGGATCGTTTTTCGGTTAAGCAAATAAATTAGACATCTTGAAATCGGTGTTTATGTATTCTAAATTTCTAATGAACTACTTAAGTGTCTCATTAGTGTTATGTTAACACTTTGGGAGAGGTCCAGTGGGTGACATTCATTTGCCATCTTGAACTAAATTAACGGTTTGTTGATGACGCAATACGCTCATTTTAAAAAAAATATTGAAAACAGTTACTCAATGATCATCTGCCTAGCCTTTTCCAACTATATTGGGGTCTTCTAGTCAAACCGAATTCAGCTGAGTACCAGTATTAGCAGTTACTCCATAAATCCCAAAAATCCTTACCAAAATAAAAGTATATTGTATCTTAATAAACATCAAATCTCAACACCGAAACATATAAACCATAAAAGATACTCATAAAACCTCGGCCAAAGGAAAATGGCCGTGAAAATATAACAATCTATCATGTTGCCATGTTTTATTGTGCACAGCGGATGCCCGGAGATTATTTACATTGAATTGATGAGCAACCCAAAGGCTAACACCGACTGACCTTAACCTCAACCTCTGAGAAAGTAACTGGCTCAAGAGACGAGCGAAAAAATTACTATCGTCAATCGTGGATGCCTTATTTGTCTGGAGTGGTTTTTATGAAAAAAAAATATAATAGAGGTAAAAGGAGACCGAGTCTTGTTTTGATTTGATTGCTTGATATCGATGCTGTTGCATTTGAGAGTAGTTTGGGTGTTTTTTTCCTTTTCTGGTATTCATTTAAAGTGTATGTAAAATAGTGATACAAGGATGGACTTAATGCAACAGGACATTCTCTACCGGTCAATCTTTAGGCTAACAGCGACTGGCCTTACCTCTGAGAAAGTAACTGGCTGAAGTTACGAGGGAAAAGTTACTATCGTCAATCGTGGATGCCTTATTTGTCTGGAGTGGTTTTTATGAAAAAAATATATAATAGAGGCAAGGAGAACGATTTTTGTTTGATTTGATTGCTTGATATCGGTACTATTGCACTTTAGAGTAGCTTGGATGTTGTGTTGCTTTGATTTAAGTATCACTTACGACGACTTTCTCGTACGAAATTATCATAAAATTATTGTGACAAATTGTCAAATATCCAATCGCGTCATTTGACTTATGAATAATTTGTGATGGGTCTTTTTTTACTAGTTTCCTAGTCTTTAAGGACAATATAATTTTGACATAATTTTATCATCATAAAGACGTCCACTGCTGGATATAGGTCTAAGGGGGAGGAGGGGGGGCGCCATAATCACCATGGCAGGCGGGTTGGCGATCGCAGTGTAGCTGTTGCAATGCACAGGAGCACAGATAATGCTGCTGCCCACTCTCGGGTGAGTCTCTTAGTCGCCTCTTACGACACCCACGGAAAGTGATGGGATGGTGCTATTTTTTCCGTCCAACATCATACAGAGACCACACGTAACTTAGCGATTATTATATAATTCATTAAGGCACTTCTAACGAAAAGTGTAATTCAATTTTCAAGATACACACAAGTTTTGATTAGTTGTGATAGAGTCATTATTAATAATTATATTTATTAATTACTGGGATCATTAAGCTGAAACAATAAGAAAAGTTACGTTAAGTTTCTAAACGATAACCTTAGAATTGTAATAGATATAATAGCTATCGTTGTTACCGATTTTTTTATGAAAAACATCGTGATAAGCAATTGCAATGGCAACTTATGACCTAGTACCCAAGAAATATATATTATTTTGTCTTAGTCATACTTTTTGGACGTAAAAGATCTTATAAGATAAATGTTAAAATAATAATATATATTTATCTCAATCCATGAGAGCTAAAAAAATACACTTTTTTGTGGTTATAGAATTTAGTTTCAACATAAATGAATCTGCATATCATGCGTCCATAAATCCATCAACTAATTCAAAACGGAAATTGGAATAGATATGCAACATAAATCACGGAGCCTTTCCCAGACAAAACTCAGTTGTGTTCGACAATCATAAATCAATTGAACTATTTAAGATTAAAACAAACCGTCGCATCGGTCAGTAATGATATCTGTAATGAAAGCACTAGATAAGATATGAGTACATATTTGCGTCCAAGCATATTAATGAATGTCGCGACAACTTGTAATCAATTTATATCAATATCGCCAATGGGCCGCACTGTGCTTGTTAGCCTGCATTAATATGAATTTTAAGCGTAGGGCTGGCAAACCGGGCAATGACCTAGTTTTATTTTTTTGTGGTTGACACAGAGGCACCATCTCGATCACTATTTGCCTAGTAATTTGAAAATTGTTACTGGCTACTTACAAAATTTCAACAAACATTCAATTTTGGAACAGAATTATTGGTCGTGTATTATAGTCCTTCTTACATAGATAAAGGTTACTAAATATGATAGAATATAAGTTGCCAATATTAAAATAATTTGTTAAGGCCATAAAACTTATCTCGAATCAATTAAATGACTGAGATAATTATTTGACAGGTATAGAAAGTCCACTTGAATGTCGCTGTGATTTTATTAAATGTTATCTAATCCGATGACCGGATTAAGAACTGGTTTTTATTATTCATTAACAGTTGTAATGCCAATGTTTCGTAATAATGATGATCAAAGTAACCAAGACTCAGAAAAGGCTGGAATTAATCAAGTTGCCATACCTTGAAAGTCTGAAGGATTTCTATAATAAGAACAATTTATTTTCTTTCACAAGTAATAGCTAAGCTAAATTTCTATTGCTTATTTAACAATTGCTTAAGACAAGAACTAGTCTGGTCAACAAACAAGTTCTTGTCTATAACCAACTTTGAAAAACAAAAACTCTCGTAGGGCCAGCCCTACTCGTCATCTATTCGAATTAAGGCAGAGCATGTGTGGCATCTGCGTATATGCATCGGGACGGTCGGCCTGATCGTAAATACTCGTATCTGCTTTAACAGCATCATGTATATACTGCACCATTACAGGACATGTCGACAACGGTTTATTGTGTAATTGGATATACATTTTATTGTAACTACCTACGTTCGTTTGTCGATAGAGGCTCTGATTTTGTTGTACGAATAAACTCAGTGTGTTCGGAAATGTTGCGGTTATCAATTTATAGATGCACTTATTTTATTTGGGTGGCCTAGTTTTTCGGTTGATGTTCACTTCGTTGTAATTTATTTAAGCTTATCGTGCATCCTTTTTGGCTGGCTATCGTGTATAGTAGTGAAGTACGATATAGGATAGTTTCGGGCGTGGGTGTTCATCCTTTGACAACGTACTCACCAACCTACTTTGAAATTCATCCGCTCGTCCAACTTGACACTAAAACTAAAAATAAAACCATCACTTTGATTAATTAAATACTAGATCAAGTTATAATCTAAATATGTGAACAGTTACAGCTAACAAACCCGTAGCAAAATTATTCCTAGCAAAAACCAGACCCCCACTAACGTCATTAGTGTCACCTAATTAAGAACGCCGCACTCGACAAAATACAGGACCACCGTACATGGACGATCTTAATTATTTTAGACTTTATTGAGTCTAACGTGGGCTTACTCAAACTGGTAAACTAAACACACAAATTGGTATTGATCAAGTTAAGTAACCACAGTGAATTAATGGCCCAGTGACCAGATACATTATCTGGAGTTTCGACCTAGCTATCTGTTGGTCATTAATCTATTCATGCCTACGTTTTAGTTTGTGGTGCGTCCATCAATTACTTTGGTTCAAGGACCATTCGTCAGAACAGGGTAAGTGCCAAAACTGAATGCCGATGGAAATGTGAGGGGTAATTAATTGTTGTTTTTGATTTCGAAGAGTTCTATTTTGGGTTTATTCGTGTTTTTGTTGCTATAATTTGAAATAAATCGTAGTGACACATTTCCTTCAAACCTAAAAAAAAGAGCTTTTATAAAAACATCCATAGGCACTAATATTTTAAATGCGAAGGACACTCTGTAAGTCTGTCGGCAGGCTTCCTTTTGTCGCGAGAAAAAGGCTTGCAGGGTCATGAACCTTTGTATTTAGGTCCTTGATCAAAAATAGATAAATATTTATGTATTTAAAAAAATAAAAATGGCTGCCCAAAGTAACTTATCCAAGCAGACGAAGTCGCGGGCAAAAGCTAGTAATATATAAAATTATGAATTATGAAAGATAATCAAAACCACCTTTCTTTAACGTTACATAATACCGCAATCATAACACCTTAATCAACGATTATGTGTGGTTACATAAATCAAATTATACTCATAAGTTGTCACGCGTGACATTTTTTAGTACGCAAATAACATACATACAAAATTGTACACGATAAACTTTCTATTTCTTTGATGTCTTTCCTTCGACAAACTTGTCCTTTAGTTGTGGTCACTTTCATTATTCTTTGTAATTGAGTATTCATTAAATCACCTCATAATCACCTTCTTGATCATTATTGCTTTAACCCTAGAAATATATTTTTAACGTAAAAAATAATCATGCGTAAAAATTACTCATGCATTAAGTTGTTGTTTTGTACGGAAAATTAAAATTAATCAATTTTAATTAATACATTTTTTATTGTAGATTTTTTTGAAGTGAAATATGGTCAGATATTACTGACCAATTATAATGCATTATTTTCTAATAAAAATATGAAAATCAACAAGTTGTTTCATAAGTTTTTTGTTTACCATTATTCAAGTAATTTTTTATTTCAATCAGTAATTTTAACAACACGAATAAGTAAGTGAGATGCTATTTCATTCTATTATAATGTATTTAGTTATGTTTTAGAAAATATATCTGAAGCCACTTAGGCGTAAGCCTCTATTGAAGTCTTTTTTCCATACTGCATAATAAATTTTTACCCCTTGTTCTTATTTTAGAGGGAGAATTTATTCAGACCTACTCTTTTTGGGTACTAATTCCTCTACGAAAAAATCTTACGTGAACAATTCATCCTCATTTTCATGGTCTCTCTCAAGGTTTTCAGGAAAACATTCTAAATGACGGTTTAAAAGAGTTTTGACAGATTGAAAATTCTTCCTATGATTTATATTTTATTTTAATTGAACGCTTTAAAGATCAAGAATGAAACAAGCACAAAAAAATAAAAAATAAACTAAGCGAAATTTCAAGTCCTAAAAGCCAGTCTAAAGATAAATCATGCGTCATTTAGACTCATATGGTCGTCGGCTTCCAGTCAAACTGGATTCAACTGAATACCAGTATTACGTGGAGCGGCTGCCTACCAGACCTCCACAACCCATTAACTGGGTAGCACGGTACTCCTTGGTAAGACTGATGTCACATTTTCTGACTCCTGACTATCCGTAACTATGACGTAACGATTTGCAATATTTGAAAAGATAAAGCAATAATTTGTAAACGTATGGGTCAATTTTACGCAGATTATCTTTCTAGGGTTCATTGCCTCTTTTACTTGGCATTTATTAAATTAACGATACGGCATGTATTTTCAAGGCAATATTATTTTCTCATATAGGCAACTTGCTTCTGCCAGCAGCTAAGGTGCGACCCAAAAAAAAAACAAAGAAACCAAGGGAACATACTTCCGAGTCTATGTCGTATTCCAAGACATTGTCTAGCCGATTGCCATGTTTTATAAAAAATCGTCCAGCTGTTATGACGTGAAACTGTCACGAACAGCAGACAGACAGATAGACAGTGATACTCTAATAAAAACTCATCTAGAATTTTGGAGGTTGGATAGATGATGAGCAATTTTCGTTAACTATCAATTGAAGTTTCTTGTGTCTGTGTCATTTCATGTATTACTTTTAGATAACTACTCATCTTTAACCCATTTTGTTAGCTAAACTAACTTTTGCCCGCGTCAAAGTAGCTTATAGCCGTAGCCAGGGTCCCATCTTTCTCTGTGGGTACCTAAGTTAACGAAAACGTATCAAAGGATTTTGCATTTATGATATTAGTGAAAATATTAATTTCTGATCACGAAACAATGACATTATTATTGGCTATTGCTATAACATTTGAAGGGCCAATGTTTACGATTCAAGTACCTTCGAAACACAATTCAATTGTATTCGGACTGAACATTGATAAACATTCTTGATTGATTGCTCAGTGATCATCACCGTTGATACACTTGATATATTGTTTGACAAATGCATTTATAAACACAATTTGAATCTAAGTACAATAATGTTAATGAATGAAATCTCTCCCGAAATAAATAGTGTACCTGTCTCGTGCATCTCAAAGTACGCCTTGAATTCAATAAAATCATAAGTAAAATTTTGGTGCACTTGCATAGTAAGCGTTATTTCAACGCTTTTAAAACTATTCTTAATCAGCACTACATTGTTCAAGATCAACGGAACTCCAAAGAAGAAACGATTACATATTACGAACTTGAACTTGACTGACAAATGTGTTCTTTACAACGAATATAACAGAACATAAAATGAAGCCGAGATTCTCAATAGGAATAGCATAAGTTTGATTTATTGTAGACGATATCTCTTCAAAGTATGTTGAATATTAAACGATGATGACTAAACATAAATAAATGAGGTACTGGATAAAAAATCCGTGGATGCCTTCTACGATATTAGCATAACGTCCGCTGGCACCAAATGATTTGTTTATGATTAATTTTTACCTTGTCAACATTTCATAATACCATGTTACTGTAATTTTAGTAACGCCTCTTCATCGTTTGGCGATTTGTTTTGGGCGTTGTTATCCGATTTAAATTAAACTGATAAGTGTTTTTGTTCCTTTTAAGTATTTGTGTTTATATCGTCTATGTGTTTATTTGCTTCGATTACTATAATATATGTACATTATAGTTCAAGTATCATCCTGGATGGTATTTTATATTTCACTATTATCTGTTTTTTTTTTTTTTAATCTACCTTAGTAAGTTTGCCATAGAAACAAGAACATATTAACCTTAATACAATCTCTTAGGCTGCACTGATTTCTTTCATTGTATCGAACACCACAGTATTAGGCTAAGTAAGGGTGGAACGGCTTAGTCCAAGTTCAGTAATATCATTACAGCGACCCACTAAGTAAAAGTAAGTAATAAGATCATCCTTTTCCAATACAACATAACCCTTAACAAAATTTGTCTGGTGTTTTTCTCAGGTATCTTTCCTTATTGGATGGCATTAGGGGTTACAGAATTACAAATCCCTTGTTTAGTATATTAAAAGCTGTTAGTAATCTCTTTCTTTTCTTATTTTGTTAAGTTTCTTCTCTTATTCAGTTAATGGGTACAGGATTTATCCTTACATAAAGCACAAATAAATAAAGATGAGAATAAAAGTACTACTGCACACAACGCGACTTCTGAGGTCCTTTATTCATTGAGATTAAGAAACTCTTTTGTTGAAAAAATAAATATTTTGAAGCTTCATATTCAAATATAAGAGTCATCTGACCGTCAATTTGTCTTGCTGCTCAAGGGTTACTGCATTAGTCACTAGCTTTTGTATGGCTGACATTAAACGCGTATGAGTTTTTAGAGCACCCTGTCTGGTTACCCACACAAACACATTGTTCGGTGGTATCAGACGGGATCTCTTCATGTTTGTCTAACAAGAGACGTGTCCGATTATTATTACTGTTTTATCTTTAGACGGTTTTTCTATGTTGGAATTGTGAGGATATTCTATAATAAGACGTGCTAGAAACGAAGCTACGTACAAAGGTATTGTGAAAAAAGTCTTTTGGCCACGGCCGAAATATTAAGCTGCAAACGATTTTATCGAATATTTTCTTTCGACCGGAATTCATTTGCATCCAACCCTAGATATTGTTTTATTATGCACGTTGCTTTCACTTATTATAGCACCAAATAAGTTGATTGCTCAAACAAAATCAAAGCCAGAAACCAGTCATGCAATCCGAATAAAATTATTGCATTGAGCAACCCCAACAATAATATTTTTCTTCTAATAATAAGGGGTGCATTTCCCTTTTCGTTATCCAGTATTGGTACCTACTTGCACACAATTTATTTATTCCGAAGATAATCAAATGCCACCCTATGCCAATTTAAGGTAAAAATCATCCAAGCGACTAATGATGTAGGACCTTTTTTTGGAAATAATTCTATAAATTACTCGTTTCCGAAACCAATTTCGTATAATAAACCATTATTCCGAAGCCAAAGGTGATTAACTAATTTAAACTGAGCAATAAAATCAATATTTGAATACTGTATATTAATTAGTCTGTCATCGTAAATTGTCCAAATAATTAGATATCTTTCGCATCAAATCGTTTGCCATGCCTTTTAAATCACATTAATTTTGACAGTTTAATTATTTCGTTGAACACTTAAGTTTCTTTTTTTCACAAATAAACGACTACCAACGGAATTATGGACCATAAAAGTAATAGGGACTAACAGACTAGAGACTTGAGTTATCATATTTTTTTTTCTTGAAGTTTCTAAACTTGAAGGCGGTGATCTCCTTTGGGTACTATTTACTGAAACGTCGGCTCTTTGTTATTTCTTTTTACTTGAGTTACTGAGCTTGAGCTGCAAACAAATTTTCATCGAAGAAAAAAAAAAGAAATATAAACAAAGTAACGTCCACAATAAGCCGAGCGTCAGTAGAAACATGATTTTAATAAGATTAAAATAATTGTACGCGTCCTGTGAGATTGACTAGGCTCAGGTGATGGACAAAAACTGTTGCGCACGTTTCTTATAAGATCCTTTTTGTTTCGGACGTGAGAGACATGCTCTTGATAACTTAGCTTTTTAACAGAGATAAAATGCTAATTTCGTTAGCAAGTAGGTACTTAACTACGTAAACACTAGCAGAATTTAGATACATAGTAGATCATTTAGATAAATAATATTTCTTATTTTAGGGACAAAAACAATCTTTGCACAGTATTGTTATTTTTTAAGAATTTATAGTGTCACTCATTCACAATTATTTAAGAGGCTTGATATAACTCTGAATACTAGCCAGGCTTTGTGAAAACTCTTTTGGTTAGGAAACCCATCAAAATTGACAAATATCTTTGGATTTTGAGTGCAATCTTATAATGCCAAATCCTGAATCACCATGATTCAGGATATCACTAGGGGATCTCTAATTGTCAATTACAACACTTAAGTTTGCATCTAACGACTTCGAAGCATCTATAGTTCAATTAAAATTAGCTAAACGTTTGTAATTATGTAAATGTTTGTAAGCGAAATACGCATCGCAGATAACAGGGTCTGCCAGAGATTCAACGTCATGCATAATGCAGCCTACTAATGCAGCCGTTAATTACACGCCCTTAGGGTCATTATTGATTGGCAATTTGCGCTCGGTGCCATTTCGTCTATATTGGATTGCTTAATCGCATTAACGTAACTGTTCAACCTTAAGACTATTAGGGGATTATGAAGGACTTAAGGTTTTAAATAATTTGAACAATGAATTAGCCGTGGTTTATTAAATTGTCGATTAGTTCACGGAAGGTCTTTTAATGGAAGCTAATTTGAAAAAGTGGGGCAGTGGGACTCTTGTAAGAAATGCCTTGGCGTTTATTTTCACGGATATCGTGATTATGAGTTTTAAACAAAGTGATTTTTTATCGAGGATAGAGGATGGAGGAGGAGGAGCACATGTCAATTTAATCCATTTGTTTGCTTTTCAACAGTCGTTGTCGCTGATAGTCTATAACTTTGTCTAGAACTAGAGGCTCATGTAACATAATGCAACAATGACTTCTAAGAAGGCAGAACTTTTATCAAAAATGTTAATCAATTAAAATTAAAACTTGCGAACCCACAACAAAGAAAGCAAAGCCCATAAATGTAAATAATCGTTGAGAAACTAAAAAGACTAAAATGAGTGAGAGCGAGACTGGACGTTTTCCCGAGATACATTTTGTGTAAGCGCCGGATAACATTTTTATTGTTAACAAGCAAAGCCGTGGCCACGACGAGCGACGATGATATCTCCTCGTATGAATGATGACTTCGTGCTGAGCCTCTGGAAGCAGTCTCCACAGATAGACATGAAGCCGAGAGACACGGCACGAATATGGAGATTCGACCGCACTTTGTACACTCACTTTTTTAAAATGAATAGCGAATGAGAATTGCAATTCAATTCGCGAAATTGAATATTCAAAATTGTTTCTTACTCTTGCCCATTTTAGAATTATATAGTACTGAGAATCTCTAAAGCTAGACATATTTTCTCATGACGAAATGCTATTGAAAACAGGTAAGATACCTACTATCTTATAACGACGATGATGTTTTTATGCCTCATTAAAATTCTTTATTATAATTAAAAACATCAAAGATATGAAAATTGAAGTTGATTATTTTTTAAAGGAATATCATGAATGTCAATCAGCTTTTTAGAGCCTACGTTTTGATGGCATCTTAAACTAAAATGTACGATTTATTGCCAATGATATTCATTATTGATGATGGTCTTTACCTTCCAGTGTCTATGGTAGCGACCCATCCGAGAAAGATAAGGGGTCGACGTTTTTAGCACAAAGCGTTTTCTGTTTCGGACCCTTTCTTGCTGCTTATTTGACTCGAAACGTGCCTTGGGAGTACCTGTTTACTGAGGCCACCTTTATCGAGACGCAAGCAATATTTTGTTGAGATTATCAGTTAAAATGCCTTTATCGTTCAGCGTTCACCTCTAACAGATGCAATGTCTCACTTAACAAATAACAATCACGCTTTAAAGTTGTTGGGTCCAACATGAGTCTTAAAGATAAGGGAAAAGCATTAAGCTGATACTGTGAAATACCGAAGTGATTTATTTTAAATGCTTTAAATCGGATCGTTTGTGAAACACTGCAATTTTATCGTACTAAAAACAAAAGCTGTGTAGTACATGAATAAAGTCTGGTTTCATTAATATATAAGACGAGCTGCCGCCCGCGGCTCCGTCCGCGAGAATGTCGAAAATTATCCAAAGGGAACATACTCCTGGGATAAAAAGTATCCTTGTGCTATTCCAGACTACAATCTACCTCTGTGCCAAATTTCATCAAGATTTGTTCAACAGTTCTGACGTGATTGTCTAACAAACATCCATCCTTCCATCCAAACTTTCGTATTTATAATATTAGTAAGTAAAGTAAGTACCTATAGATTTACGATCATTAAAATAAATTATAGTGATCACCATGGTAAAAATATTAAAATTTAACACAGTTAGAAACCATAATACAGCACATTTAACTCAAATATTATGACACCACTAGAGGTACTGTACAATAAACAACTTGTGGCTAACAAGACCAAACATAGCTTTCTAAGATTTACAATCTTCAACCAAAATGTTTTATTTGCGGTGTTGACAGCCATAAAGTAACCAGCATCACTTTACGTTTAAAACTATTGTCTCAACGAATTTATAGAGGCAATACTATAATTGCGGTAGAATCTTTTTGTTTAACCGAGACAGACCCTGGCACTACTTTTATTACGGGTCATAACTTTCAAAGGCTTTTTTGCTTCGGATCCGAGAAACTAGCCATATTGTTAATTTCTCTCTTCGGAGCTCCTTTGTTTTTGACTAGTCCTTTTTCAATGTTCAGCGAGGACGAATGCTGCTCTGAATAGAATTCAAAACGTTCTGGTCACGGGTAATGTAATTGTTTTCAATAGTATGCAGAAGTCATTTTTGGCCTCAATTCTGGCTGCCGATTCTTCATTGTTATTTCCCATAGTTTCCCGCAGAGCTGTTTCTATTATGTTGTCCAGGCTTCCGTTGGACACAGTTTGTTTACCTTTAGTTTTTCCACTAACTCACAATGCATTGCATGTATCCAATTCTACGTAACAAAGTTTAATTTAGTTATCAATAGCTATAATCGTAATTGACTCATTTCCGTTGTCCATTATACTATCTTTGTTATTACAGTCTAGTTCTATAATCGAATGACCGATCGTCAATAGACTGATAAATTATAACAGAACTATTAGCAAGGGCGTTGTCTCTGCAATATCGATTTGTCGCATAATGCTCATGTGCTTTTTATAGAACTGTTACATTTCAGTTCTTCGATACCTTTTATTCTCGGTTCATTTATCGAACCTATTTGCTTGTCAATTTATAATGAAACCCACACATGGCTTACGGTTTGAAGCACCCATTTAAAGCAATCTGTAATAGATTGAAAAACTCATAAATATTAGTAGATAAACGGAGCCGTTCTTTCACATAAAAGTCATGTTGAACTTCTATCGATATCGGGCAATGTCAACACACTCATTGTGTTATATAACGTTCCTTGGGGAAGATCGCTATGTAAGATGTTTTCGGAGTCAGTTGTTACGAGATAAGTGGTAATATTGTGTTTGATGTCCTCTTGTAAATATTGAGCCATCACATGGGCACGTGAGATATTTACTCCCAATATTGACTGAGAATATCAATAGTCGTGCCCTGATACGACCTTGGCCCGACAAACCTCTTTCTTGGAAAGTATCATCAAATATTCTATTTTTCATGCAGGATGCACCATTGTAAAGGCATTACGTGACTGATAATGTAATTTGAGGAGTTCTATCTTTTAGTAAAGTTGTGCCAGGCATCCGGAAAGTATAATAAATTCCTCAATTGTTATGACTCATAAAAAGTTTACTACTTAAACAAATCTGCCCTAAAGAGACATCGTTACCACATCCTGATGGTTTGAAGCAATTATTTCATTTCCCATTAGTCAGTACAACCAACTTAATCAAGAATTTTATTTTATTCTATGTCTGAAGAGGGAACGTGATTCGTAGTGGCATTGAAGATATTCAAAGGTCTGTAAACGTCTCCCACGGTAGACGCGATCCGACACGCACGTGTTATGGCATTCGATGGACCACGATTAGAGTTTGCGGTGACGCACGATGCCCTCTTGAATGGACGTGTTTTTGTGGCTAACTAGCACACTACTCTAGACTTTTTCTTTTTTCGTATTGTTAAGAATTTTTCAGAAAGTTTGTATGGCAGAAAAAGTTTTTGTATGGGTGTTGTGTTTTTAATAACTTAGAGATCATTTAACGTTTAATAAGTCTACTAGCTTAGTAAATTCTGCACCTGTAGATGATAGATAATTTTAGAATGCAATCGTTTATTGCTTTATTATTTTATTATAACTTCAAGTTGTACATTCGGAGGAAAGAAGTAATAAGTATTATTAGAAATGAAAATAAATAAAGGCATTATTAACAAGAACCTCATAATTTTCAGAGTCATCACTTCATTGTACTAGAATCCCATTATTGAACATCTGTTCTTAAATTATTTCAACAATCCATAAAGGAAATTGAAACACCACAATATCTTTTGTGTGCATTCTTTCCGATTTTAAACTGTCAATCATTTATTTTGCATTGATGTAAAAATGTCCGCCCATCTCGTCAAAATTGCATGCATGTCTCTACAAAGTAAATATTTAATCGTTTCCTTATAAAGTGTGTCTGGAATAATCTTTGTATTGTGAATGGACCATAAAAAATAATCATTTAAATTCTTTAATAATGTTTAAATGCAACTTTAAGCAATCTTAACATAAACAACTTTAAAAACAAAGTTCAAGTGTGTAAGGTTTTCAAGTCACGTAACTGCTACTGTTTCAGATGTCACTGCGACCTCCTTTGAGATGTAACTTAAGGAGGTGCATCGAACGAATCACGCAAGCCTAAGTCTTCGGCTGCATAACCAATATTTCGAGTACTTAAAAAACACGCGTGCCATCTGTTGTAAGCTTATGCAGTGCCGGGTCCCACCCGTCGTCATTGTTGCCTTCCCCGCGCCTTCCCCCTCCCCCAATACCCATGCGGCTTTCGTTCGTTCAAACTTCGTAGGTCAGTTACCGCCCGACCGCAGGGGAGCATGGCTGCGTTTAAAGTTTTACCGCGATCTCGCACTCACTGTTTACATGCGCTATAAAACGAAGTGTATACAACAACACCGACTTCATAACATTGACTGTTTGGTGACATAAAGTTTTAACGAGTACTTTAGTGATATATCAGTGACAAATGAACTATATTAAAGTGGCAAAATGACCAAGAACTTTTACGGCATGGTTTCGTTAAAAGTTTGGATGTGTTTGGTTGTCGTGGCCGGTGCGCGCGCACGGTCCGCGCCGCCCGCCCCCACCGGCTGTCATTGGGACTATTCGGACACAAAGTTGAGTGAATCAAACTTTCTCACGTGTAACATTAAAACCATCGGCTCAGTTGATTTCTTGTTTAAAAACATTACCACGGCGCAGGCGTACAACATCAACAAGTTGAAGCTGACTTGCACGGATTTGTTGTTCTTCGAAAGTTCGTTGCACATGAATACCGGCAGTTTTTTGGGGCAGCTGCGAAAACTTGAGGACCTGCGCGTTGAGTACTGCAAGATACGGTACGTGCCCGCTACTGTCCTGTCGCCGCTTCGTGACTTAACCAGCTTAACTCTACGTTCTTACAATACGGATTGGCCTGCGATGACTATGGAGTTTCACGCTGAAAGTTTTCGTGGACTAATGGAACTTCGAACATTGGATTTAGGTGACAACAATATTTACATGTTACCTTCTGAAGTATTTTGTCCGCTTTTTAGTTTGGAAATACTGAACCTTACCAACAATAGAATTCAAGACATATCGGAAATCGGCTTCTCGGATTGGGGTAAGGGACCCATTGCTCCAGGTAAATCATGCAATACCGGATTGAAGATGCTTGATTTATCTCACAACAATATTCTACGACTTCCCGACAACGGTCTTTCTAGCCTCAGATCTTTAGAAGTGTTGAATATTCAGAACAACTTAATTAATGAAATAGGCGACAGAGCCTTCGTCGGATTGAATTCATTAAAAATTCTGAACTTGTCGGGAAATAAGTTAGTCGCTGTCCCTCCAGAACTATTTCAATCATCACGAGTTATCAAAGAAATCTCATTAGCGAATAATTCGCTTTCTGTGTTGGCTCCAGGATTACTTGAAGGACTAGATCAGCTTGAGAAATTGGATTTATCTAGAAACCGTCTTACTAACGACTGGGTTAACAGAGATACTTTTGCCGGACTCATCCGCCTAGTTATATTGAATTTATCTTACAACTCACTTGCACGTTTGGATCCAAAGTCTTTCCACGACTTGAACAACTTACAAGTTTTGAATCTAGACAACAACGCTATTGAAACTATCAGCAACGGAGCTTTTGCGGAGCTTAAGAACTTGCATCAACTGTCGATATCAGACAACAAGATAAAAACGTTGAATGAACACATTTTTTCCAACTTGTTTGTTCTTAGTCAGTTGTATTTAGATAATAATCAGATATCTGCAATTCACGAGCGCTGTTTTGAAAACATCACCTACTTACAAGACTTGGGTTTAAACGGGAATAGTATGAATACAATCCCAGATGGAATAAAGAAGCTAAGATTTTTGAAATCACTTGATATCGGGAAGAATAACATATCCAAAGTAGCAAATACTTCTTTTGAAGGACTAGAAGAGCTCTATGGTCTACGGCTTGTTGACAATCAGATTACAAGCGTACCAAAGGACACGTTTAGTACTCTGCCGTCCTTGCAAGTTCTAAATTTGGCCTCAAACAAAATAGAAACCATTGAGCAAGACGCATTTTTATCTAATCCAACTTTAAAAGCTATCCGCTTAGACGGGAACAAACTGACCGACATCCGAGGTGTCTTCAACAAACTAAATACCCTCGGTTGGCTTAACATATCCGACAATAAGCTTATTTACTTTGACTATAGTTATATGCCGGAAAGTCTTGAATGGTTGGATATTCACAGTAACAATATTACGAAACTAGAAAACGAACAGAACGCACAACAAAACATCCGAATGCTTGACGTAAGCTACAATGCATTAGAAAACGTCGATGAAAGGTCGATACCTGATTCTATTGAAGTCCTTTTCTTAAATAACAACAAAATTCACACGATTCACCCAGGTACGTTCTTACAAAAACGAAACTTAGAAAAGGTTGTCGTGACGGACAATAAATTGAGAACCGTTGAACTATCGGCGTTTACGTTGCCCCATATACCGAAGCACAGAATACTGCCAAAATTCTTTATCGGAAATAATCCGTTTGTATGCAATTGTCATATGATTTGGCTGCAAAAGATAAATCTTTGGAATCACATGAGGCAATACCCAAGATTTGTGGATTTGGATACAGTAACATGTGAAGTTGTAAATAATAAGTATGGAGGTAAAGCTAATCTGATGGATGTTCCTGAAACTCAGTTCCTTTGTTCCTATGAAACTCACTGCTCGTCTAGTTGCTTCTGCTGCGATTTTGAGGCTTGCGACTGTAAGATGACATGTCCTGAAGGCTGTTCTTGCTTCCATGATAGCAATTGGAATTCTAATGTCATCGACTGTTCAAATGTGGGTTACACTGAAATACCCGAGAAGATACCGATGGACGCCACAGAACTTTATCTCGATGGTAATGACTTCCAAGTTTTGAACAGTCACCTATTTATTGGCAAGAAAAAGTTACACAAGCTCTACTTGAACAACAGTAACATCGCTAACATCGACAATGACACCTTAAATGGATTGCATTCACTAAACATCCTTCACCTTGAAAATAACCATCTGACCGAGTTGTCTGCTGGAGTGTTCTCGCAAACAAAACACTTGAGGGAGTTATACTTGAACGATAACCTCTTGACAAGTGTCGCAAACAAGACTTTTGACAACCTGTCATCTTTAAGAGTTGCGCACTTCCAAGGAAACAAGATTCTTGACCTTGACAAAAAATTGGCGCATGTATCTCATTTGGAAAGCGTCAACGTTCAAGGAAACTTGTTTACGTGTACTTGTGACAACATCCAGGCTCTTCAAAACTGGTTCAAGAAGTACTACGAAGACCCCGTCGAAATGTTTTGTGTCAGTGAAAATGGACTTATTTCGAACTATACTATGTTTGATGCGATTGATAGGTGTCGTGATTCAAGTGTTACGGACAATACTATTCCTACGGAAAATCAACCGTATCAGTACGATGAAGTGAGCCCAATAAAATTGAACTTTGTGCCACTTTTAGCTGTAGTTCTAATAAGTGTTATTCTTATTCTATTATTCGGTGCCTTAGCTTTCTCATTTAGGCAAAATGTACGCTTGTGGGCGCATTCTAAATATGGAGTCAGATTGTTCAAAAGTGCTTCAATTCAAGAGAGTGAACTCGATAGAGATAGATTGTACGATGGATACGCTGTATATAGTTTATTGGATGATGATTTTGTGTCTAAAGTTGTAGCTCCAGAAATGGAACACTCCGGTTATACGATGTGCTTTCATTACAGAGATTTACAACATGCGCCTGATAATTACTTGTCTGAGCAAATAACAAACGCTGCTGAATCATCAAAGAGAATATTAGTGTTTGTGTCCTTTAATTTTCTACAAAACGAATGGTCAAAAGTTACTTTTAAGGCAGCTATGAAACATGTTATTACTTCTATTCACCCTTCAATAAGGCGCCACAGAGTAGTTTTCATTTTAACAACAGATGTTAGCGCTCTAAACTTAGATCTGGATTTCCAAAGCTATTTGAAAACTTGCAACGTTTTATTGTGGGGTGAAAAGAAGTTTTGGGAAAAAATTAGGTTTGTAATGCCAGACATTTCTAATTTGCATTGGAACAAAGATACAATGAATTACAATCATGGCGTGTGTCCAAATGGTAGACGGCATCCTTCTAGATATACGGCCTCGCCTACTGCGCCGGAACATTGGTACAAATACGACGCGATACCGCCTCAAACACCCACCACTGCGAATGTGGGTGTAACGATTGAGGATGACACGTCGATGTTGACAAATACAACGTTGACAAGTCAGATTCAGGATGGGGAGAATTTACACCACAGTTACATTTCTATTGATACACAAAATTATGAGCAGCCGTATGGTGGTAGGCCTAGGCCACCTAATACGTTGCGCAAACATCCTGGGCACCACTCTCCATCGATGTTAGATGAGCAAGGTTACTTACAGCCCCGCTCATCTGTGCACGACTGCTTGCCACAAACTCATCCAGCCGTGCACAGATGATAAGATTGTTAAACTCTGCTTATCGGTAAAAGATACTTCGTAATGGAACTTGACATTCCAAGCGCATGTGTAGGCTAGACCGCTTTTTAAGTTGGCCATGCCTTATTGAAACGTGATAGTTTGAAAATGTTGGTTTAATTTGGCCAAACTGACTTCGTTCCTCAACATTGTCATGTTAAAAGACTGTATTGTTAAAATAATGTATTCTAAACGTATCTTAGTAGAGTGAAGCCTTAATGTATTTCATTGTATAAAGCTATATGAATTGTTGTCCATTAAGACTGATACATAATATTGTATAAAACGAAATAATGCCAGTATCAGGAGTGAAAACTAGCATGAGTATTTTGATATAGTATATCTCATTGTTACCAAATATTTTGTAGATAGACATTACTAATCACTGTATGGAAATTATTGTATAGTATTACTAGTCATTAGTTAAAATTATTAGATAATGTTGAAAAAGTGTCGATACTTAGTTACATATTTAGTGGTATTACTTAAATGTTTGTTGTTAGAAGAAGCATGCACCTATTAAATTGTGTCTATTTTGTTATCGCTAAGTATGTAACTGACTATTTCTATGTATACTTATCATTATAATATCCGCGATTGTTATATTATATTAATTTAAAAATAAAACAATATCATCAAATAAACCTAGTCGTTTCTTTCCTCTCCAAACCTAATTCAGCTTTAATGATAGAAATTAGTATTTTTCTAAAGTTTGCTCAAGGAATTGTCCATAGTAATTTACCATCATTAAACCATTAATTTTAAATGTTACCCATTTATTAAAACCTTGTGGTTTGTTTAAAGAACTAGACAAACTTTTTGTCTTGCTGCTGCCATAAAAACTAAGAATCTTTAGAAATCCAAATGGCGGCATTACTGTTAACTTCGTTGTTTCCAAATCGAAATATTAAGTAAAAAAAGATGAGAAATAATTTTGGTTTGCCGACAATCATCTTGGGCATAATGATGGTCCCTTTTCAGGTAGAGAAACACACCCAAGTCATATTTCAACCGTCACGGATAGCATGGTAGCTATAAAAGAGATTTACAATACGTTCAGTATTCGACGCTAGTTATGCGACCTTCTGTTGGACACGGTCCGACGAAGAGCTTATTGATTTTTTTTCATAATAGTTTTCTAAAGTGTGAGTTCCAATACCGACATATGGTGTGACATACTTTGAATGACCGCTGCCCGGCTGTTTTAATTTTTTCTTAATGAGAAGCATTTTGTGGCCGCGTTGTTGCAACTGGCAGTGTTTGTCGAGTAGAATGTTGTGTTAACAGATTTGCTTGAATGGATACTTCAAAAGCTATTAATGACTTGCATTTAGCTTTGGGGACACAAAATAAATGATAGAGATGAGAGATGGTACATGCTTATTCCACTATCAATAATGTTATTATTTCATGGGACATGGAATCAAACAATTACAAAATTGAATTATGCGTAGTCGGAAGCTCACACTGGAACTATTGTTTACATAATAAAAGACGGACGGACGATAACAATAACGGGGCAGTTGTACGTTACGTCACTGATTCTATTCTAGATATACACATAAACATATTTTTACTATGTACTTGACAGTAGATTTGTTATCGATCCACCTCAAGGTTTAAAAAATATAGTTACTACTAACCTAACCAATCAACATTAAACATTACTAAACAATGGAAAGTCAGTTTTAAACAATATCATCAGATATTCGGACTATGTAACGTGTAAAACTAAAGTTCCTACCAGCTAACTTTCTGCAATGATGTAGGAAAGTTTCCTTTGATACAACACTTATGAACAAACTCTATATAAAATAATATTTAGCAAGAACTCAGCGCACTGATAGCAATAACTCAAGTATACATCATTATGAAGAAAGAATTAAGTCTCGTTTGTATAACCTGCGCACATGCAAGCTACCAGTAGAACATTCATCTCTACAGTACATTATAGCAATCATTACAACAAAATAGTCGATTCGGTAACCGTACGAGGAACATCGATTTGCAGTCGTTGTTTATATATTTTAATGATAATCTTCGTGTTTACAACTGTGAGATAAATCGAGAGAAAGTGACCATACTGAGAATCGTTGCATCGTTGAGACGTGTGGTAATTGACTGTATATCGTAAGTATTATGTTTCATTACAATCAAGTTAATGAAATATTATATGACGCGTGATCAGAATTAAAATCTCAGGTACAAGTATTGGGTAATATAATTAATACTGGTCATATTTCAAAGAAATACAAGTTTTTGTCTCCAAAAGAGTCGGTAAGTTTAGGAATAGGAGTATGATCAATAATGAAGATGATATAAGGTATATGGATAGGTAGGATAATACAAGGCAATATTTTACTTAATACTTAGTAGGTATTAGAGTTTATTCAATCATCAAATCTTACTTGAACAGAGATAGTTAAATACACTTCACTAGATGTGAAATGTATTTAACTATCTCTACCTTACATAATATTATCCACTTGTCAAAAACCTACAAAAATACATTATTTATCAATTCTACACAAATCCCCAAATCGTTTATATATCTGTTTGCTCTTTCATGTCCAACAAATAGAAACGTCAGTAGCAGAATCATATTCCATTATTGTCCTCAATAAGTTACCAAAACTATTTCTGGTTCCAAGATACCTGCTATCAATATCCGGGGATATCGGCCCTATCTCAGGATTTCACGGTTAAACGCACCATTGATTCCCCCCTATCATACCCGATGCGTCCCCGAGACTAGATAAGAAATTGACCAGATATCAAACCAAACTCCTTAGCTTTCGAACTTAGTGGCTTATTGTTTTATCGTAACGAAATTCGATTTGTACAATATCAAACACAATTCGAATTGTCAATTATTAATATTAATTTGCCGGTTTTAGAGATATTGAATTTGAAGCGAATAATTTAGAACGGATTATGTTATAAATTACAGATTCGGATACAGATAAGTTCACTGGAAATAGGTGTCGACTAATTTTATCAGTGACTCATTTTGAATTCTAAGCAAATTATTATCTACGGCGGCGTCGATCAATCAAAATCATCACTTTTAACCGGTATCATCTTGACCGTCCTTTCAATATCAAAACTTCCAATGTATTTTTCTACAGCCACTCAAAGCTCGTTCACAATAAAAGAAATGACTAATCCCAGTTCTCAGGGTCAAATCAAATCAGATAGATTCATACTTTCAGTGTGACATTGATCGACGTCTGATATCCGAACACGGGTTGTGAAGATTTTTCTGTTTTGTACTTTACATTAACAAAATTTGTTGTTTAGCTGGTCAACTCACGCCACCCGCTGGTTAGACATGACGTTTCACACTTGAAGTTACTTCGACTCGGTACAAAGGTCACGTCTTCTCACTCAAATCCCGACCGGGAGCGTTTCGGTCGGAATTGGATCGTGACAACCAAGAGATACTTATCGTGATTTTCTGGCCAATTCCGATGCATAGCTCCGTTGTTAGGATGGGTAATGGGAGCATGGGAACACGGACAGACTTGGTAGTGTTGGTACTAACTAAATTATTGTAAGTCAAATAAGGCGATGTGTTTGTAGAGCGATGATTGGGGTGCGCCGGGTAGCTTTGTTTGTCTATTAAATTTTGTCACATGATTGACGTTCAACCCGACTAACATCTTATGTAAAGAAGGGTTTGACATCGAAATCCAGCTGGTATAGCTTTGAGTTTATCCATAACTTCTGATCCGACAGCCATTCTGTAATATAGATAAGGAATACGCTGAATTTAATATTAACTAAGGTTTACTATCTAGATGTATTTTCAAGGAATCATGCATGCCATCAGGAAGTAAAAGGCATTAAACTTTACTGAGTATACACCACATTAACTTTAAACATGATAAGATTGACAATAAACTACTGTATAACTAACATAAAATATACATTGTTGATAAGGATGACTCAAACGTTTTTACAAGACTGAATTCATTTTTCTTCTTTTATAAGCAATAATTTAATACAAAGGTATATCTGTATGTAGCATGAGAGCAGGGACAGACGCTCCTTTGATTTGTGAAACTGATGAATATTGTGAGTTGAATTTACAAGACAAACTACTTTAAGAACGATAAGACATTCATAATTCTAGTTACAGAGCACACAACTTTATGACGTTATGAATGAGACGAGAAGCATTTGTTGCAATGAATGAAGAAAGGAGTGGAACAGGAAATCTTGATGCGTCATGAACGCATAAAGTATAAATTATATGGCGACAATAACAGCACCCCAGAAAGTAGAACAAATTTTTATAGCTGGTAAGAAAATTGATAACACAGCAAGCACAATTCACCTACGCCAGAAGCTTGGTTAAAAACCTTAAATACTCAAGGAGAAAGTTTCAAACATCACGCAAAAAACGATAACTTTACACCGAATCCTTAACGCCAATAAAAGCTTCAATAGAGGAAAAATAAATCCGGTTGTGGGAATCTGAGCTCGGATAAATCACATCGAAAATACTGTCACGACACAAAAAAAATTGTTGGCATCGGAAAACTATGGAACGATTTCATTATCCCAATGTCCCGGATAGTGAGCATGACTGACTCTTCGGTGAATGGGAGTTACAAATCTTTAAAAAAGTAAGTTCCGTTCCGGTTTTTCTACAAATTCTTTCCGATCAAAGTTAATTTGGGTAATCAATTCTCGTCCTTCGATGCGTTGGATTGATAGATAAGGAATATTTGAAAACCGAAATATTTTGTGGACGTGTTTCTTTCTGAGTGATACTGGGGCGACCCTGGCTTTGATATTGATAGTATCAAAGACGATACTAGCTTCGTTTTCTTTCTTCTTTTCTCCTTCTCTTAATTCTTTAGAAGGCCATTTTATTCAGTTTCTTATGTTTTAATTTTCGTTTTTCTTTCTTTTTCAAAAGTCTGAGAGCTTGCATCCCATATTCATTGTTAGTAAATTACTAACTCATGGCAAAAATACGGCCAGACCCGGTAATTCTGTAAATAAAAAAGGTCAAGCTCAAAGGAACGTAAAAAGAAAAAAAATATTCGTGGCTAAGCGAAGTCTTGAACGACGATATTTTAATATTCAATCTCAAGCATGCATCTAGGAAGGCTGCTTACTTCCAAGAGCTTATTCGCTCGTATCCATAGTTACGTAATAATTCCCCTGGAATCGATCCTAGAATCTTAGTCCTTAGTCTCAAACTTCGCGATAATGCCATTACATCGTGTCCTAGTTAAAGTAGGGCAGATGCCTGGATAATCTTCCGGAACATCGTATATCACAGTTATTCCAAATGGATTACTGTCCGTTTCAATTTATGTATCGCTGCAACCGTTGAAATGTTTTAGTGCTTGATTCCTAACACTTCGATTTATTTCATGTTTATAGAGTAGATTTCTTAGATGCTAATAAATTGAATATGGTTCTTGTAAGAGTTTGCAATCATTTTGAATATGTTCCTTGTATAAGGTTTTACGATTTCAATATTCACGTTCTTTTATATTAGACATCAAAGTTTTTACCATTTGTTGTTCTGCGATGTGTCACTGTAGCCCTTGCGAGTGTAAAAACTTCGTTTATTATAGGTACAGTAACGTTATTACATGCGATAAAATTCTGTACAAATGGCATGCAAAGTGATGAGTTCTAACCAACTAGAGCTATGAACGTAAATTTTTAACGAGTTCAAAGTTTGACATCGGTCGTATTGTGTCGGCTCATAGCGTATATACGTGATAGCGAGTTCCACTTACGGCGGTTTAGTTGGGACATGTTTTTTAATAGTTGCTTTTTATTTGAACTGTGTTTTGTTGGTTTTTTTCTGGTATGTATTATAATATTGTTATATTATAATACATACATGTCAAATCTTTCTCTAAACAGCCCTGATTACTGCTTACTGCTTTTTGAAGGAAATTTTCCAGCATGCTTAACTATTTTACTTGCTAACTACTGGGCAAATTTTGTTTTTTTTTTAAATCCCGCTTTTCACCCTCGCAAATGATGAATTTCTAAAAATCGCTTCTTAGTGCTGACTATGCTGACCTACGTTCCTTGTCCCAGAAGTTTTGGCTGTGCATTGATATATCAGTCAGTCAGTTTCTCCTTTTATATACATATAATATAGAAGATCGATGAGAACTTGTAGGTACCATTGTTTAACATTCTTGACATGAAATCATCAGAAATCAGCTCATGAAATGCCTCATCTTCTCAGTTACCACAAGCAAAATTTCTCGCACATTAACATCTAACCCACATTTCACTAATTACCTACTTCCTCCACAACAAAGTCAAATATGACCACACTTTAACCCACTTAGTAGTAAGATAACTATCTTATCAGGACAGATGTTGCAAGCTCTAAAAGGAACGAATCACCGACAGTTAACTTTGAACACGTGCGATGTAACTGTTCATCTACTATTGAATTTAGGAGATGAATGATGAAACGACTTTGACGCTTAGGCCACTTATATGATAAAAGACGCAAGAAAAAAAGAAACAAGGAGATAGAGTTAAAGAATTTAAATCTAGAACATGTTAATGAATTTAAAACTAGAACACCAACATACTGACTGGCTTAGAATATTTATGAGTAGAAAACTGTTTTAGAATTCGAATTCAAATAATGGAATTAGACGATATTGTTTAGATTAATTCAATACCATTGCAAGGCATGACTAACTCAAGACTGTCCTTAACCATGGACCGCCAGTCTAATACCATTCAAGTTTTACTATAGCATTCGACCTCGGTCATATACATTTACTGTTTGAAAGACATTGACACACTGAATACTTTAGTGTCGAATGTATAACGAAAGATATATCTACAAGATGTATCCGACTGTTAAAAATGTTGAATTTGACGGAACCTTTTAAATTCCATATTCAAACTATAAATTGATTCGTATCATCACATCAAAATCAATTTTGCGGTTTAAAAAAAACAATATAGGCTCCGATACATACTTAGTCATCTTTCCAAACAAAACAAGGTGCCATTAGCAGTTCCTTTGAATCAATGGTACTTTAAAAAAGGCAATAATTTCGCTGAGTCACACCTACCCTCGGAATTGTTCCCTAACGGTTGGTGCTCTATCTTCGGCATTTCTTGCATATACAATGACTATATGGTTTTGATATTTTATTTGTATAAGCATCAAGCACAAAATTTAATATTTTAACTCTCATGGGACTTAAAAAAGCGACGTTTTCTATATGAAGCTCAACGTAGAGCCCTAAGTATGGATGCGAGCATTTACAGCACCTTAATTATTGTTCGACAGATGGTTGGCTAACATGTATAAAGGCCGTATTTAATTTCAAAACAGAAAGTTGTTTACGCATAATTGCTTGGCTAATCAAATACAATAAGGAAGCTTAAGCCTAACTCGCTGGAACTGCTGAGGTCGAGAGGTTAAATCCAACCACCTTTTTTTTTTTTTTTTTTTTGATCTCGGGGGGAAATCCTCATGGAAATCCTCCACCCTGGGGCGGGTGGAGGGGTCTGTCAGACTCTTACTGACTAAAACCACCCCGGTGTTCCATCTCCCACCTACGCCGGGGATCGCGGGAACGTATGCGACATCCGCAATCCCCGGCTGGTGCCGGCCCGCCTCTGCGGGCCACCTCGCGTCGGCGAGGGGAGTGAGGTGTTTAACTCCCCTCGCTACGTCAAAGAGGGGCGCACGGGAACACCACGCGCCGCCACCTCGGGTCCGGATGAGTGGGGGGCGACGGACATCCCCAAGTCCGCCGCCCCTGGACCCAGTTAGGGGGGCCGGAAGAGGGCAGCGTATGCCCTCCTCCGACGCCCGATGCGCCTGCTGCGGGCAGGGAGAGCGGTTGTGATCTCCCTCTCCCTTTCCGCAGCCTCCTTCTGCGCGATAACTGTCTCGCAGAAGGAGACCACCGCGTCCCAGGACTCCTCACCGCCGACCATAGCATGAACTACGGCCGGCAGCGAGAGGTCACCGCCTACAACAGAGATGAGGGCACGGCGCGGCTCCTCCCAAGCTGCACACTCTGCAAGCGTATGCCGTGCCGTGTCCTCCCGACAGTCGACGCAGTGGTGGCATCGAGCGTCCGGCTCCCTGCCTATGCGACACAAGAACCTCCCGAAGCAGCCATGCCCCGAGAGGACCTGCGTCGCACGAAACGTCAGAGAGCCGTGCCTTCTCCCGAGCCACAGGTCGAGCACTGGCCGGATGGCCTCGATGGTGATGAGGCCGGCGGTAGGGCTCGAAAGCCTGTCCCGCCATTCCGCCACCAGGACCTCGCGCAGCTGCGACCGACGCAACTCCAGGTGTCGCTGCGTCAGTCGCTCGCCGCGCGCCCGCGCGTCCTCGCGCCACCTGTGTAGTGACGCGAGCACTTTCGCCTCCAGGTCCCACGGTGGAGATCCGGCCAGTGCGCAAGCCGCCTCGTAGGAGATCGTGCGATATCCCCTGATGACTCTGACGGCCATCACCCTCTGCGGCTTCCGCAGAACAGTGATGGTGCTGGCCGTCAGGTCAGCCGCCCAGATCGGGGCCCCATATAGGGCCATCGATCGCACGATCCCCACGTACAACCGCCTACAGGCGGTGCTCGGGTCCCCCAGATTGGGAAGCAGCGTTGACAGCGCCCCCGCCGCGCCCAACAACTTGGGCGCCAGCCGCCGGAAGTGGGGGCCGAAATCCCACCGGCTGTCGAGCACCAATCCCAGATACTTCATGGTGGACTCGACAGCGATACGGGCCCCCCCGACCACGATGTGCGATCCCGGCGGCGGCGCTCGCCGGGGGCTATGAAAAGCAATGGCCTCCGACTTGTTGAGGGCCACCTCCAGGCCGAGGCGCCGTATGCGGCTCACCACCTGTGAGACCGCAGCCGTCGCCAGCAACGCTGCCTCCCTGTGCGAGCTCCCCCGGGCAGTGACCAGTGTGTCGTCAGCGTAACACACCAGCTGCACTCCCGGCCGGAGCTCGCCCCTCAGCGCCCAGTCGTACCCGATGTTCCACAGGAGCGGGCCCAAGACCGAACCCTGTGGAACACCGCACGACATAGGGCGCTGGCATCTGCCATCGCGTCCCAGATAGGTGACACACCTTTCCGCCAAATAAGCCCCGACGACGCGGCGGAGGTAGGAAGGCACTCGATGATATCGTAGTGCCTCCCGAATACAACTCCAGGGCAGGGTGTTGAAGGCGTTGGAGATGTCCAAGGACACCGCCAACAACACACCGCCCCGCGACACCGCTTCCTCCGCCAGGACTCTCACTCGGGATATCGCCGTCACAGTGGAGCGCCCTTGCCGAAAGCCGTACTGGCATTCGGCCAGGTCCGGCCCCTCTCCGCACAAGTGGCTGACGAGGCGGGCTGAGATTATCCGCTCAAACAGCTTTCCCACCTCGTCGAGCAGCACTATGGGCCGGTACGCGGACGGTGAGTCCGCAGGGCGCCCCGCTTTCCTGAGCAGGACCAGACGACCAGATTTCCACTGAGCGGGAAACTGGCCCTGCTCAAGGCACGCCGAGTAGAGTCCTCTCAGTCGGGGCTCTAGCTCCTTCCGAGCGAGTACTAACGCGCAGCCGTGAATCCCGTCGGGCCCCGGGGCAGTGTTCTTCGCCCGGAGCCGTGTCACGGCCGCCCTCAACTCTGGTTGTGTCACCTCTGGGACGCTGGCGTCCTCTTCGGGCTCTGCGGCTGTGGGCAGAGCCATCGGCGGCGGAGCGTGCTCCGCTCGTGCCGGGAAGAGGGCTGCTACCACGTCCTCCAGCAGCTCGGGTTGGAGACTCTCCGTAAGCGGGGGCGCCCATGGTCCGAGTTTACCTCGGACCGAGCGATAAGGACGCCCCCAGGGATCCCCGTTGAGAGTCTCCAACATCTCCTCCCTGGCTCGCGTCTTCGCCTCGCCGATGGTCAGCCACAGAGCCTTCTTAGCCGCGCGATACACCTCATACCGCGCGGCTTCTTCGTCAGGGACCCGACGACGTCTTCTCCGGTATCGGGTGTACTGGCGCCTGACCTCCACGCACGAGTCGCGCAACTGCGCGATCTCGGCGGACCACCAGTACACCTGGCGCCTTCTGGGTTGTGTGCGAACCCGGGGCATTGACGCATCGCAAATTTGCGTCATCGCCCCGTGGAACCACTGCGCCTCCTCTTCGACGTCGACGGGTCCGGTCGTTGCCGACTCCCGGATCCAGGCCTGCACAATAGCAGCCTCCTCGAGTAGCTCCCTGTCGAGGCGCTTTCGCGCCCAACGCGGACCGTCCGTTCGCGGGGCCGTTGGATTGCGGCCGCCCGCGGTCTGGGGGGAGACTTTGAAACGGATGTATCTGTGATCCGACAACGTCTCCACCTCCACGGCAACACGCCAATCGCGGACACGGCTTGCGACAGCGGGGCTAGCGAACGAAACGTCCACTATAGAACCACCCCGCTGTCGCACGCACGTGTAGACCGAGCCCCGATTCAGGACGGTCAAGCCGGTCGTGACCGCCCACTCCTCCAACGCCTCGCCCTTGGCATCGGTGACCGGGGATCCCCACGCCGCAGACTTGGCGTTGAGATCCCCGAGCAGCAGCACCGGGCGAGGGTGGTACCGGTTCACGACGGCACCCAACTCGACAAGGAAGCTCTCGAAGTCGGCGAGGCTCTTGTTGGGCGAGAAATACGCCCCAACAATGCCAACGCCGTCCGCGAGGGCGGCCACCCAGCCGTGACCTCGGGACGGGTCGACAAGAGCCCCGCCGATGATGGCCACCGAGCCGTCCAGGTCACCCACCCAATCATCTCGGGGGGGGACGTAATACGGCTCGGCGACCACAGCCACATGGATCGACCACTCTGCCATGCTCTGGAGTAAGAGATCCTGAGCCCTGGCAGAGTGGTTGATATTGCCCTGGAGAAAATGGTATTGTGCCATTATACACAATCCATTTCCTCGGCTCCATTCTTAGACCGGGAGTCGGCCGAAGAGCAACCAGGCTGAGGGGGGTGTAAAGAGCCCCCGACAGCCTTGGTTGTCCCCTTCTTACTGCCCTTCTTTGGGGCGGGCGGGCAGGCCTTTCTGCCGACAACGTGCCCCGCGGGCCTCCCTGCATCCGTACAGAGGCTGCAGTTTGGCGTCGCGGAGCACGCTGCCGCCTTGTGGCCGGGCTTACCGCAGCGATAGCATTGCTCGCTGCGGTCAGTTGCGGCGGCGCAACGTGCCCTGACGTGCCCAACGTCAAGGCAGCGGTAGCACCGCATAGCCCTGGGTTGCAGCAGCTTCACTCGTGCTGCAACCCATCCCACCAATAGCCGTCCGCTGACGGCTATCTTGTTTGCCGCCGCTACCGGGCACTTCACCGTAATGGCGCCGAGCCCGGCAGCGTCGGCGCGGATCTCGCCCGCCCGCACGTCGCCCGGCGGACATCCACCGCTTCGAGCGACGGCCGCCACGACCTCCTCCGGGGTCGTCGAGTCGTCCAGGCCCTCGACGCGCAAATCGGCGGTCTTCACTGGCCTGGACACTCGGACGTCCTCTTCTTTGAGGACCTCCCTCAATTTGGCGGCCAGGATGTCCGCCTTTTCGCCACCCGAGGGTCCCGACACCTCGAAGAGTCGCGCCCCCGTAACCGCCGACTTCATCCTGAAGCCGGTCGGTGTGCCAAGATCGGGGAACGCGACCTTGGCCTTCGCCTGCGCGAGGACCTCCTTGTAAGTAAGGCCCCTCTCAATGGCTGCGGGTTGCAGTGTGATTACCACTGCCGCAGAGCGTGGGGCCTTACCCTTTCGGGACCTCCTCTTCCTTTTGGGCGCAGGCTTGGGCTGAGCCGGCGGCGCCGCCTTCTTTTTGCGACCCTTTTTGACGACCGTCGTCCAAGCCTCCGTGGCTTGGGATGTGGTCGCCGGGGTCGCAGTCGAGCTGGGAGGGGGTGCTGACGCACCCTCCGCGGGCTTCTTGGGCCCCTCCGCGGGCTTTTTGCCCCCCTTACCAGCTTTGGCCGTCATGGTTGACGGCCCTGGCCTTGCGGCTTCCTCCATCCTCCGTCTATCCGCCGCAAGCGGCGGCCGGAGGTTCTGGGCCGGAAATCCAACCACCTAACCCAAGGCATATTATTAGTAACGCATCACGCATTGCTAATAGTCTTTGATGCGCAATATAAAAAGAAACAGTAATTAAAACACAATAAAATTAGCGAAATCCCTTTTTTCTAATTACAAAACTTAATAAATAAATAAGGAAGAGCCAAAGTTGAACACTTTTTAATGAAGATTTATGTATTTACGGCTAAAACGTCAAATGGAAATGTAATTTTCCTGTGAATAAGTATCAAAATTATTTCCTACACCAAAAGGTTATGAAGAGTGACTGAGATGAATGAAGAAGATAATTGAAGTGCCTATTCAAAAATTAAAAAGTTACTCGTAAAACAAATGGGTGAAGAGTGCACGTAACTTTTATATCTAGACATTGCTTCTAGAAAATTCAGTCCAGAGACATTTTTGCCGGTTTTCTTTATAAGGCTACGAAACTGCAGCTTTATAGTTTTGAAGATCCTCTGCTATTCTATTTCAGGTATTAAATGAAGGCACTTAAGGATGATTTTAGAATGCTCTGCGGTGAAGGCGATTATGGGATCGTGAATAATTTTATATAACTGTTAAATGAGTCGAAAGGTGCATTCAAAATTGTATTCTTCCTTCTTTTGACTGTAAATAATAATGCAGATTACAAAATTTGATAATAATATTCCACAGGCTGATAATAATTATCTTACTGTTACAGTACTGTTACGTTTACTTAGTTAAACGTTACAAAAAATTCTGGCACCTTCATATTTCCGTAAAGCGCCATCTAATAAAATTCCAGAGAACTTTTACGGAAGCAGGAACGAGCATGGCGCCCCACTCACTCAGTGGAGAGACTAAAAAGTTCACCATGGATAACGAAGGGGACTTTGTAGTGTTGAATTTAAAGAATCTGTTGTAGTTATTGCTTCATAAATAGATAATCCCTGAATTGTTACATTTTGTGACGTTTAGCGTACGGGGCACGCGCTTGCTTGTCATGGTCATGTATACGTGACAATGGCAAGATCAATTTTTCATAAAAATTCAACTCACTCTTTAAAAAATAAACTGTACCAGTCCTTTCGCAGCCACAATACAAAAATCAACGAACAAAATTTACTTTCCAACTTTTCAGTGCTAACAAACGCAAACAATTACTGAGGCTAAGGCGGCGAAGTTAAAAGGGCCCGCTAATGACGTCAGGTATTCTACGTTCATTGTTAGCTTTCAATAATAAACTGTAATGTGAGGTGCTAAAAGAAACTGAACCATTTTATAGCCATTGCAGATTTTAAGAGCGAGTGTGAATGCATTCCGCGGCTTGAGTGTTTTACAAATGCACGTACAAAATTATGCAGATTATTTACTGTGGGCCCGGTTTTGTGCTGATTGTTGTGGGTTGTATTCTATATTTAAAGTTTATATATAGAATACAACCCACGAACTGTATACAGTGAAGAACATAGATCTTTTCTTTTTTTCGTGTCATTTTTTAAGGTTAGATGTCAGTACCTAAAATGGAAAATCTTCTTCACTTTGAACTATCAGACGTTGAGGAGTAAAATTAGTATATTCTGAGAAACAGACAATTTTATATTAAACTAGCGGACGTCACGCGGTTTCACCCGCGTAGTGCCCGTTCCCGTGGAAGTACGGGGATAAAATATAGAATGTTTCAAATCGATCCAGTAGTTTTTAAGTTTATTCGTTACATGCAAAAATACAAATCTTTCCTCTTTATAATATTAGTATAGATAAATGTTAGTAACCAAATAAAATGACCATATGGATAAGCAATGTAACAATGATGAATTTCATTTTAATAAAGTAATATTCTCAAACTAATAACTCTTAATGATTCCATGAAAAACTCCCACCGACCTATTTAATATATTCGTCCTTATAACTCGTTACGTAACGTCGGCTTAACTAACCGACACAAAACCTACACGATAAAGTATCCTTTTAATGGAGACCCCACGATAAATTGTCCTAATAACAGAAATATTTTATTAGTTAAACGGCCATCACAAAAAGTGTTCGCTTTAACAATTTTTACGGCATATTTCATTAAAAAAAATTCTTCCCTTTGGTGGATGAGATCCGATCTAACGTTTGTGTCAGAAAAAGGATAATGCGGCCATCTTCCTAGCGGGTGCCCGATATATTTTTTTTCCTTATTAAACTCTTGCTATGATGGTTGTATTTGGGACCAACTTGCTTGTCAAGTGCCGCATGCCGTCTCAGAAACGCTCAACTAAGGTTGGTTCCAACGTTGGCCTCCAATGTGTAGTGAAGATTCTAGAGGTGCGTCCCATTTTATTTTATTTAAATAATTCTGAAATGACAGATGAAGATGACTGTCGTTGGTAGAGGTCTAGAGGTGCATCGCTTTTGAACATAGTTTGATACGTCGTAAAAAGTTTTATGTTTTGTTTTTATTGTAAACTCCATCACAGTATGATACTTTGTCAAATTTTGACAGTAATTAGATAAGAATATGGATGCTTTAGTTAAAAATACACCTGACTTTTTGCTCATGAATCATACGATTCGTTAGAAAATATGACATGGTTTCTTTATTTATTTTTTACAAGGTTTTCGACTTCGCTCGCGTGAAAGACGAAAATAATCCCAAGGAAACATTCTCGAGATGAAAATCCTATGTTCTATTCCAGGACATGGCCTAGTTGTGAGCCGAGTTTCATTTAAATCTGTTCAGCCGTTAAGACGTGTAGACTTGTAGAGGTATCAAACAAACCTACTTTTACATTTATAATATTGGTTAGGAAGACTGTAACAATAACATGCAGTAGAAATTCAATCGAACAAAAAAGACAAACCTGTCATTTTACAGTCAGACTCAAACAAAATAGTTCATACACAACCATACGTAAGTTCACAATAAAGCAAGTCACACACAGTTCTCAAGCCAACGTATTGTTTGGAAAGTATTCACTTAATTCTTATTTCATGACTTAGTGTGACCTCCGCCTAGGATAGAGGTCGGCGCGGGCGCACTATCTGATCGCTGCCTGATCATGTCTATCGATGTTACGAATAAATGCACAGCAATTTAGATCTATATTGTTATGTTTATATTTTGAAATGGTATGATTATTATGTGTTTTGATGTTGTGTTCTTGCCAAGTAGTTTTGCTTGAAGTTCAGTGTTTAGGTGTTTTATTTGTTTCAAAACGGAATACAGTTTTTTTGTGTATTTTTGGGTATAATTTGATAGATTACCTACGTTAAGCAATGCCAAAGTGACAATTACTGACTTGGGCAGGTTAAAAGAGAAACACTACAGATAATGCTTCAAGTTTTCCGAAAAAATGCTTACAAATCTTTCGATTTGTCATTAAAAGCTCATGCTACGATATTAAAGCGGTAACTCCAGTTCAGCCAAATTCAAATTTAGTTTATTATTAAGTTCAATCTCAGTTTTGATTCTATAAAACCTCCTGATATCACATAGACCTTCCATCAATAACTTAAAAAAATCCACACCATTAATCTACCAAAACAATCGCATCCGCAGCAGATGCTGCATCAAAAGATCAGTTTTTATCAATAAAAATACCTCAACATTATAAACAAACAAGGTGTTAATACTCGCGATAAGTATCAACAATAACTCGCCCCTTCTTATAAAATATTGATATTTAATAGTCACATCACAGACAGAGTAACCCAGGCAGCCCCGTATTCCTTCGGCATACCAGATTACCGCATCAAATATTCCCTTTGACACTTCCCGCTAACGAAAACCCAACCTTGACCTTTGAAATATAAAGTTCAATTTATATCTTCGAGTGTTTTCGTTAAATAAGTGCAGGTGCCATCGGATGGCATCGCATCAACTTTATCTAAACTATCACATCTCCAAATATTAAACTTTTACTTTTATGGCAGTTTAAAATGCAAGTCGTGTCAACTAACGGGTAACGGATTCCCGATAAAAGGCAACTTTTCGTTTTTATCAGTCGCTGTTACGGCTTTATTGCTCTGCTAATAAGGGCAATTATTTTTCTGAGTCTAATGTTACGGAATATGCGAATAGAAGACATAATGTAACGAGTACATAATGTATCAACTTGAATCCTAACTGATATTATAAATGCGATGTTGCGTTTGCTTGTTTGGCTAAACGGATTTAGATTAACTTGGTATGCGGGTACGCCATGTCCTGGAATTAACGGAATAGGATATAGAATACTTATTATCCAAGGAGTAGGTATCTTTGGGATAATTTTCGACTTTGTGACTTTGAGCCACAATCGGTAGCTGGAACTATTTTATATATTATTATATATTTATATTACGCATAAAAAAAGAATGAATAAATGTTTCATCAAAATAAAACCTTGTTCCAATAAAAATATGAAAGATTAAAAAAACAACTACCTACTTAAAACATGTCACAGTCAAAGCCATCGTCCAGACATTGTTAGTTTAAAATAAAATAAATTGGAGTATTAAATTGATTAAATATCATACAGATTAGAGCAGACAGGTTCCAAAAACATGTTTCTAGATTAGTTATCATAACTTAGCCTTTGTTTGTGTTCAATAAACTAGACTTATACTAATAGGATATAAAATCGTAGGTGTGAAATTAGGTAATTTTATTCAATAAATTATCTAGATTATTTTGACCGTCTGAAGACTAATTTAATTTTATGGCTTTCGTTTATCTTTTTATACGTGTTGATTTACATGTTTTTTTCGTATTTCAACACAAAATCATTTATCTAAAATATAAAAAAAAAACTAGCAGGCAAAAAAATGTCCAAGGTAGCTAGCGCTGAGAGCAAATAAAATAGGTATATGTATATTTTTTATATATCCTAATATGTTTTACGTTCAACTAAACCCGTAAGTAACAACAAGACACCAGCAATGTTCATAAGTTAATAAACAATTACTACTCCAATACTTAATTTCAATAGAAATCACAAATATCTGATGTTGCCATTCTAATGTGTCCTTATAAAAGGACAATCTAAATAATCAAGTCTCAAATGACCCTCTAAGAAATATTTTATCTCGCGTCAGTTGTGAAATAAAAATGCGGTCAACCGGACAGCTAATAAACTTAGATAAACGAATGAGATATGTAATTAGTAGTTGATAATTGCTTGCTCGGTGTCAAATGACTTCATTAATACAGAAAACAAGTGAATAAATCCTGGTGTTTATTAAATTGAAATTCTTGCAAGTTGCAACATTATAACGGTGAAAATTAGTTAATATTTTCAATGAAAGCGGTGATTTTCTAAAAGATAATTCTTACATGTTACTGGATACTTGATCCTCTCATTTATCAAAACGGGCGTAAGTCAGGAAGCCCCGAATTCTGAGGCTTGGTGTTGAAACTTCTGACTGATTGGGAGTCTGTTGCGAATGACAAAATAGCGGCGAAGAGATTCAGAACTAAAAAGTAAATCAATCAGATTTTTAGTGAAAATCACCAGTCAAGCTCATCACTTAAACTTTTTAGCCAAATCAATTTAAAAATATGTACTTTCCTTACTTGAATAAATCTCGATTAAACTCACCATTGCATTAAAGTATACAGCAGCAACTCAACGTGAGAGTCGCTCAAAATTTTTCACGCAAGCCTAGAAAAAAAATCAAAGACTCAAAATGTGTATCATCCCACGCTCTTTATGGAAGTCGATTAATTAGAGGAAATTACTATCGCCTACACTACACAGAAGTCCATAGCAGCCGTAGGCTATGCCTTGCTGCCTACCATTTAAATATAACATGCATTACTTACACAACTATCTTGGCTGTGATCCCAAAGAAGAATCCAGAATGAACAAACAGCTGTATGGAATCGCTGGAGTGTTGACTGGCTTATAAAATAATCTTCTAAATGACAGACTGGGCAAAAAAGAGATGAAAAACGATAGATAGAGAAATAAAAGTATGGAAGGCTGTGGATGTAAACTATGGCCCATATTAGCTACATCGGAGATTATATAGAAAAATAAAAGAGTGAAGGTTCCGACGGATTTTGTCGACCAAGCAAAATATTGCTAATCAAATTAAATGTCTCCTAAAATGGATCCAAGGTTTTTAAGGACTGTTCAGTAATCACATTTCAAAATTTAATTTATGACATCAAACATTTAGCAAAAGACGATTTCCTTGAATGTTTATGTATGCATAGTTAATATTTATAAACAACTGAATGCATAACGTTGTGAACCAGTTTATTGATTTATTACCGAAGCCCCAGGAAACGGTCGTCAAATGTTACGAGCTGATATATTTAAAATTGTATCATGTCGTAAAATCAACATAAAAGTAATATTTGTTGTGCGTTATAAGGAACACGTATTAGTGATAGCGTTTTTGTAGAGACAACATCAACTACATGTCTACATTGCATGAATTAATAACAAAAACAAACAAAAGTTGGGACAATGTGGATTGTAAATGATCAAATTGGACTGTCTGCTTAAGATTTGCTCAAATTCCAATGAACCTTTTGTTACCAATAAACTGCATTAATTATTGAGGAAATTAAAGTCTAGCCGCTTCCATGATGTTTTTGATTTGTTGGGAACAGATTTGGTACTAAAACGCTAACATTCAGTGCAATCATTGTGTTGGCTATACGAAAAACTGACTGCTTCACATTGATATCCTACAGTTTTTCCAGCAAGTCTCCTCACGTCATTTGACTTGACTTATTGATTTATTTTAAATTCTGGAAATACAAGTCTCGAAATAAAAAAATCTCCTCTTGCTTCCGAACCAAAGCCTTATACCAAAAACGATTTTAAAATTACTTGTTAATCAGTTACTGTTAACATTGAACCAAAGCCGGCGGCTAAAAATCGATCCACATAATGAACTAGTTTCAAAACATTGTAGCCATGTTGAAACATGGAACGTGCACTACAAATAATATTAAAAATCAAAATGTTATTATTAAGCTCACCCAAGTGAACTGAAGTTTTGTCTAGACCAATAAATACTCAATGCCACTGTGCTCTGTTTTTTCAATTACTTTTTCTTTTTATTACTATACCAGCATTATTGGTAACATTCTAAAGCCAGATGCTAGTTCTCATAAAAATTTAGTCTTGCTGCAGAAATGGTTTTCTTTCTAATTTCTCTCAAGGGATTGTAACACTAACTTTAATAGTAATTGTGATTATAATTGCAGAAGTTTGAGGTCAATGTGCGGCTAACCAGATTATTAAAGATGTGTGTAAACACATCTTTAATAATCTGGTACTTTGCAAAATATGTCTATTGTTGTTATCTTAAATGAAAATTATTGTGTTCTTTGAAGGAACTAATTACGGCATGCAGTTGATTGTGAAATACACGAAGTGGCCTATAAATATGCAGTTGATAGTGTACAAACATCTAGAAGAGATATGCCACTACAATTTTGCATTTAGTTAATGAGGGATTCGTTATGATATCATACCATAACAGAGTCGAAAATCTTGTATATCATACAAAAACAGATTAAATAAAATGATGGCAATGCTGCTCTCATTAGAAAGTGCATCAAGAGTATATTCTATATTTCTGACCACTATCTGGTTCTCCTAACAAATATGCAGAACAAATCAGCTAACAGTAATTTTCCCAAATGATTTCATTGATGGTACAATTCACAAATGACGTAATGCATTTCGTAATATGGAATCACATCGTCGTCGGTGACCAATTTTTGGGAACGCAACGTGTAATTTATTCGACTAGTCACGGAACAAACGAATCTTTTGTGCTTATGTGTGCTTACTTTCTATTGCGTAAGTTGCTTAAAGATACTAGCAATATTTGGAAAACTTCGTCTAGGTAGAAGCGACAATTTGATGATTTTACTTTGTTGCTTGAGGTTTGTTCGTTATATAATATTGTTGTTAGTTTAATGGACTACAGCGATTTGCTCTTGCATGTATTATTTTCATCATTAATTTAATCATGATGAAGGGTTATACCCTTGCAAGCACTTGTTTTTATTGAGATTCTCATCGAAGCTCCATTTATTATATCGACAATATTCTGTGTTTACTTTCAATTTAAAATAAAGTGCTAAAACACCTGTCTCATTTAGCGGTACATATAACGATAATAAAAAACAAGACTATTGTTTTTCAGACGGAATTCAATTACGATGAGAATAACATTAAAAAGAGAGTATGATAACCGAATATAAAATTGCTCATACCAGAAATTGGATCGCGAATAGATTCGTGAGTTGTAACGGAACGTAAATCGAGTGAAAATGATCTTACAGAAAAAGTATTACCACGTAACTATAACGAGAGAGTTATGTCTGTTATTAAGGTTCCCCGTTACGGACAAATAATGGTAAGGTCAACTTATTATGAGTATAAAATTACGCAGGAGATCAAGCGATGTTTATCATTGAATGCATAATGGTCGTGGACTGACTGATACCGGTTCAGCAGTTTGTGCCAAGAAAACTTTGCTCCGAAAAAGCAATTTGGGAATGATGATGCAGATATTTGGAGTAACCTAGTTTATTAATCAAATAAAATCGCAAAACAAGGTCAAAATGGAATAAAAGAACATAACGAACACATTTTTTTTGTAAACCAAGAACTTCATTAACAATTCGCATAATTATAAACTTTCGACCAAAAAAAGGAGACTGGTCGCAATCAGTGAGTTTTTAATCGTCTCGAAATGAAGGGTTGTGAAGGTGAATAAAGCAAAAAGTTGAAAAATGTAAAAAGCGTGTTTCGTTTCAACGGCCACCAACACTGTGGGTGGACTATACTTGTCAATCATCGAAGCTTTTGCCTCGCACATTGCAATCTCCATAATAGACTACCATGTTCTTTAGTTACCGCTTTTTATTGCTTATATTGATTGTTTGCTGTTTTTACCATGTATTTCTTGTCTATAATTTAATAAATAATCTTGTCTAAAGGTAGAGCAGGTGGCCGTAATTGATTTTTCGATGACGTTTTATGAACTACTTTGTAGGTGTATGAAAAATTAAAATGACTTGCCGGACATAAAATTGGCATCAAGATTAATTTTGTAAAGTTGTTTACCTATTTATTATAAAACATTTAATTTGATAGCTGGTATTGGTAAGTACTTTTTAAAAGCTTCTATCAGCCGTTTAATTTCATCTTCTAGGAAGATCCATTAGGAACCGTCATTTTAGTAAACATCAGACTTTAAAAAACTTCTCAAACATATTCGAAATGGACTTGATTTTATGAAGTCATCGTAACGTAATTATAGTTTTTCTGATTTTATTATTAATGTTGCTCATCTTGAATCAAAACACGTCAAGAACCCCCATATTTAGCCGCAGAGTATCAGTTTTTATTGTATAACCGGGGGTCGTGGCCCGATAGCCTGATAGTTAAGAGGTTGTGGAACAATCGAGTGGCGTTCGTGAGAACAGAATGCGCCCACTTCAAGCTAATGCACCTAAACTATAGGATGCTTTCAACAAATAGAGTAAGAGCGGTGTCACGATGTCGTTTAGATCTCCACAAGTTCACTGTGTAGAATCTTATACACTTCGATTTCGTCCCTTAGAAAAAACACAGCTCAAGTCACTGATTGGGTAGAACTCTTTGTCATAGATCGAACTGATAAACTTACACTTAGTGAGCAACCAAACCTAAGCCAAAGTTAAGATAGTTGTCACAACGCACCAGTACATTGGTTATAATAAATTAATCAGATTTTTCGCCCTACTGTAAAATTAGTCAAAATGCCTTCAGCAGTGTTGTTTGCTAAGGGACTATATAGGACCTGCATGGCTCTGTTACCACACCAATCGTATTGATATTATAAAAAGTGAAAGGCATTGCAGTTTTAATTATGACATAAACTCCTTCACTTAACACTATACACAATCCTAACTCTTCTTTACATTTTCAGCCCAACATCCGAATGAGCTTCAGTTAAATTTGCCTGACACATGCTGAGCTGGACTCCAATTTGGTGCCATAACCTTCATTAGGACATTTTTTTATCCTGGTAACACTTTCCCGCGGTCAAATTGTCTTGCAAAAGCTAGTGTAGTTATGTAAAATGACTATTATAAGTTATTGTAATGAAAGACCAGTCCAAAATAAACTCAAGTTTGAACCTTTGAATGCACAACTAAAGAGTATGCGTACGGACGTAGAAGGAATGAGTATAATGTGTGATCCATTTATAGAACTTGGAAGTGAAGCTCGGGCTATATACTTGTACGGAGTTTCAGTGCTAACAAGCTTCTTTTGTACGTTTGTTCATTACGTCAGTTTGTGGTCTTCTACTTTTAAACATAGATCGGAAAATTTACTACGAGTACCATGAATTAAAGACATACCTACTTTCATAACTGGTAAAATGCATCAACATAAATTTTGTCATGTCTCACTACTCAAAAGAACACAGTTTTATTTTAGCATGAGCTTCTTGTACTTAGTTGCCATCTTATAATACCCAGGAATGGAATGGAATTGTGGTAAAACGCAAGCCTATCAATAACAGCAAAAAAAAACGAGCGAGTCTTACAGTAGTCGCATAGAATGTGTAACATCTGACGTCTCACCTTGGTAAAAAGCAAAATTAACATTAAAAGTACCAACTGACCACTGCGCGCGCTCACTGGTCAAATCGAATAGGGCGTGCTCATTGGTCAAATCAAATAGCTCGCGCTTACTCGGCTTCCTGTTACACACTTCCGTTTCATTTCACGAAATCATTCCAACAGATTGCAGCAAAGCGAGAGGAAAGATGTTACACATAAAAAAGTCAAGAAATCGACTATTAGGAACTCGGTAATGCGCAAATTAGAATAAAATAAAATGAATGTTAGAAAACGGTAACACAATTATTCATCAATTTAATGGCTATTGGCTTTTGCCATCAATTTAATATCTGGTTACATTTCGACAAGTTTTTAATAACTGCACCAATTTGAGAAAGTAAAATAGAACTCGAAAATTGCTTTAAAAAAATTGTCAGTTTGTTATTTTGCTTTTTTTCGCAAAAAATTGCTCTACTTTCTTAAAACTTCACGACTTTTAAAACCTAGGCATTCAGCTATCTTTTTGTCAGTATTTGTAACAGATTTAAGAAACTTCTAAAGAAAGTATTTTGTGCGAAAAAACATGCTTTTGGAGGCGATTGCTTTGCTGTTGTCAGATATTAACTATATCAGATATTAATTAAATATTACCCTTATAGCTAAATCTTTTTTCTGGCCATTTTATTGTTAGGCTTATATTTCAATGTAAGAACGAGAAAGAAGTGAAGTTTCAAAATATTTTGATACACTGAGAGAGTTATCATGCAAAGGTTTGTATTTTTTTTTACGTTAACGCTGTATTCATCTATTGTAAGTAGAATAGAGGCTATATTAGCCAAACATAGATAAACAGTTGAGGTAAGCAATAGTTTCATCATATTAATGTGATGTAACTTGTAAAAAAATATGCACTTTGGCCAAATATGTATTTGCTTAACAGGCACATAATGAAAACATACATTGTACAAAACATCAAGCCTGTAAGTGCAGATGCCAAAAAATACGTAGAATTCACTCAAGATCAGCAAAAACATTGTACCTAATCTAATTTTCTAGTTCCCATTGCACTGCACCAAAACTGTGTATACAACATTTTTTGTCACTATTATTTATTTTTAGAAACTTGGCTGTCATTATCTGTTGTGATGTTGCAGTTTATAGTGGGAATCAATTTTCGAATGTCAGTTACTTCGTTTTACTTGTGGGCGGTCACTGACGTTTTATTATTTAATTAAGTTTCATGCTCAGTGCAATTTCTTTGTCTGTCTCGTTACCATCGAACTAGATCTAGAATGTGGGAATCATGCATTTTCAACTTGCAAACACTCGAAAGACATTCAAAAGAAAATCTTAACAAGTTCACAAGTTACTTTATGAGTAGTTTAGCTACAGCTTTTTAGTCATCTGTAGCTAAACTAATTCAAAGTTCAGCAGTTTCTTAATTAGAGTTGGTTGGACTTAGGTTAAGTTATTAGCACTTTCAACAACAAACAATTTCTTAAACAAACCAACTAAGGACAATTTCAGAAAGTTTCCTTACATTCTCTGATCCAAAAAAAATAAAAAGTACTTATCAAAAAAGTTTCCTAATATTTTCATCCCAAGCAATATTACGTAACACTTGACTTCTGTCCATCTGATTTATAACTTCAAAGAAGACGCACGTCAAATACAATTCGAAAAGCGAGTAACCTGCGAGAGCCCATGGTACTAAGGTCATGAATGCAGCGATATCGTCTGAACTTGAATGTCAGCGCGATTTGATACGACGCATCACTGTGACGGCTCGCTTCCTTTGTTGCTGTTATTAAATTATCTAATAATACATTCGGTTGAACAATATTAACTTTGTTTCAAGCGACTATCGGGAGAGTCGGGACGTTTACAAAAGGATGTGTAGGGGTAATATTGAATTAGGTAATGCGTGGAACTGATAACTGCAAATAATACAATTTGTTATTACAATGTACATTATGTAGTCACATAATTTTATAGATATGCTTATAGTATCTTGTAGTTTTAATTGTTCTTATCGTCGATGATTGGCCTGAGATTCAGAACAAATGGGAAAATGGCAGCAGAAGAGATGAAATGTATTCTTATCCAAGTCGTGATCTACCTTAATTTTAAAATTTCGTTCAAATGCATTAAGGCGTAATTGATTATGGCTCATCGAAACGGAAACTTTTACAGTAATATTTAATATTGTGCACCTGCATACGACTATAATTTCCGCTTAGTGCCAACGGATGCACAAGGAAGCAATAGAGAATTACTGTTGCATGACATGCCCAAAGGAAGCAACGGATGAGTATTTGTGAAAGCTCCTAAAGGTCAGTACGTAACCTTAAGGATGCACATTGTAGAAGTTGAGAAAGTTACTATGTTAAATCTGTTCTATCGACTAGTCTGGTTATTTAAGAAAACATTTTGAGTTTATTAACTTAAAAGTCAATAACAACAAAAGTAAGTTACTTATGACTAAAACATTAACGAGCTATTTATATTTACTAAATCCAACTACGGATATGTATACCTATTTTGTAAACAAACAAAAACAAAGTTCCCTAAGGCCGATGCCTAAGGGAACTTTGTTTATAACGAAGCGATGTAGAGGAGTACTCCGATGAGTACTCCTCTACATCGCTGTCATCCGAAAACGTGCCCAGAAGACTGGCAGCATTGCCGCATTGAATGGCAATTCTAGTTCTGCAGGTTTCTGTTTGTATAAAAACAGAAGTTTTCAAGTAGCAACAATCAAGTCGTAGCAGAAGCAGTAACAGAAACCGGTACGATGTTATAATGCAAATTCGAAGCCAAATATTTACTGGCAATAAAATAAACGCCGAAGTCATCACATCTGTCACTAATCCTCTTAATGATAATATTTTGTAAAGAAAAATCCTTTATCGTATTACCCGTATTAACATCCAATAAACAAAAAATCCCATTAATAAAATCCGTGACTAATTTATGCGAAAACACTTTAATGCAGATGCGATTCGAGATAATTTCAAAGACTGTTCAATATAGTCTTTAAAACAGACATTCAGATGTCCGAATATTATTGATGGACGTCGCGGAAAAAAGGCTTAAAGGCACAATGAGAGAGAACCTGCATTAAAATTATTAATACCCATTGATTCGAAATGTGAGGGGGGTTAAATTGATGTAAAGTGTGCTTACTCGCATCGGAATACAAGCTAAAGTTGTTGGTTCCATTTTTAAATAAAGTCTTCGTAGCGGTGGAATTTAATATTCGTATTCGAGTCCGCGGGCCGAGTGGGTGTGGCCGACTTGTTCGTGCTTCACCGGAAAGATTTATATTACATGCATTTTCGTATGCGAGTGATCTGAAATTCGCCGACATGAGCACAGAATATCGCGACGGGCTGCATTGTGACCCACGCCCATTGCTCTCTTAACGACTATTCAATACACTCTTGAATGAACGATTGCTCTTTGCTATATAATTCGAGCGGACAACGATCGCGAACGTTTTGCTTGATACGAAAAAAAGTCAGTAAAGCGATATGGCTCGGTGTAGAGTTCTAAAGAGTTTGTAGTTCACACACAATGTGAAACTTCTGTATGGGAATTGGTCGTTGAGATAACTCTATATTGTTCAGACATACCTACTTATTATTTTACTGGGGGCTTAGATAAACCACTTCAGTTCAGAATTTTAACACACACAGAACATCGTACAATAGATACCTTTTGTTCCTCTCAAATCATATCTCACTCAGTACATTTCTAACATCAAAGATTACTCCCAGCCGCTGTTTATCTAACAAAAAATCGTATAGGAGAACGAGTTATGTAAATAACACTTCGATGTCATAGATAAGTAAACAAAACAAAAATGGTAAAAAGCGATGAAACGATAGTTTTGGTTGGCCTCGAAAAAAGTAAAACCAACCCTTTCCTTGTCGGCCGGTTTGAATCTTGACGGGACAAAAAACGGACATGTGGATTCAAGGCATTGTTTAATTTTAAAATAAGGTCAGATCTGAGGAGGTTTCTGCTTGAACAATAACGCATTTTAATATATTTCATTAAGATTGACAGAACTGATTAGAGATTTCTAACCCTTTCATTTCCTTGACATTGTGCCGAGCGTACCTAATTACCAAGTGAATAAGATGTCCATGTTCACCTTGCCAGGAAGAGAGTGACAAATTAAATGATAATTTGGCTTCCTGTTGAAATTAGTCACCTGAACAACAAATGAGAATTGGTTCACTGATCAGTGATCGATCAAAGATTGGTCGTTGATTTTTGGGGAGAAATAATAAACGCGAAAACGCATTCAAGCAATGAGATTGAGAATTTTCGTATAATAAATTGGGCCTGGATCATATCCAAGTCTACTTTAATTTGTCAACGATTTTTTACATATTATTCATAAACAAACTTCACTCCTTTCTATTAGTATTTGAATAACATGGAATAAGCCCAGTCCGGCAGCAAACTAATTGCGTACCATTGTTAATTTTGAGATAAAAGAAAAAAAAACTTCCTTTATCGAGTTAAATACTGCTCAAAAAGGATTAAAACCGCGAACAGTGGCCATTTTCTTTTGTTACGAAGCAAATTACGTCTTCAGCAACTTATATCCAAACAAATTTTCTTTGCGGCAATTGTTTATAAAAGTCCGAAGGAGGATTACAACGGCTCGGTGAATAACAAAAGAGTGTTGCGGTGCTACAAAAGCGGATTTAACAAGGAGGTAGCCGTATCATCCACGTTAAGAGCTTACTTAAGTTTATGGAAAGTGTGTCGGGTTTAAGACGTTTAAACCATGACTTCCCATTAAAGGGTTGCACTTTTTGTAGGATCACGCTAAGCAGTCTATAGTCGATCGCACAGCGAATGATACTAACGTGGGCATGTTTTTATGTTGCCTATTTGGACCGGCTTAAAACATAGCGTCGCCGCGTCGTGGGGGTTCTAAAAGGTTTTATGAAGGACGCTGTTTTGTTTCTTTGTTCTACAGTTTAATTAGTGGGTTTCTGCCATATTGTTTTAGTTGAACGCGGCGCTAGTCCTTGTCGGTACAGTCGTAGATACCTGACGTAGGTGTCTAATTAATATCTCCGCTGCTACGAATTATTGGTATCCGAGTTTGTTTGGTTCAATAATGGGAACGATCCTTCCGTTTATTGTGTTGCCTTATATGGCATAGGGATGTTAATATCATTGTGGAGGTTTATTATTATAAACATTTTATAATAATCATGTTGCACTACTTTTATGAAACTTAACTGAAGTTGAACTGGTGAAGTTCTGATAAAATGGCTCACGATTTATCTTCGAACAGTGTCTTCCATAAATAATATGTCTTTGCTTAAGAATTAATAAATTCTCGGGAGCGACATGTGCGTATCCGGAATTCAGAATCACAATATTATCCTCATTCACCGAATTGATTAACGAATATACGCTATCGAACAACTGTTCCACTTAATGGAGCCCAAAAATCTTTTTTTAAGTATCACAATAAAATATTAACCATCGGCTTCTTCTCCCGATAGACGCATTTATCATTTTTGCTATTAAAACGGAACAACAATACGAACCCCGAAGGAGCCAATGAGCTCATCACAATAGCAAATGATACCTCGGGGCCGAAACGGTCTGAATGCGCCTTAATTAACCCTCAACTGCTTATTATAGGAATAATGATCCCTTGTTTATTTTAAAACTAATATGTGGACAATAAAATCTGACAATTTAAATGCATAGTTATCTCATCGTCATTTATTTTAAATGAAGTTTAGTATGCATAGTATTTTCATTAAATGGACGTAAATAATAAAACCGAATTGCAAAAAAAATACTTCATGCCGTGGTGTAATCTTGAAATAATATATATATACCGAGTTTTAATAAGAAGCACTAAATTTTTACAGTAACATCTGGTGCTCAGTTCAGACTCTCTTTTAATATCAAAGATTAATTTTATAATTAAAATTGAAACAGAATACTTACGTTTACTTGGATTTAATATTTTTGTGAGAAGGTGTTTTGTCATAAACTATATTTTGTACAAAATTATGTCGGAATATTCAAATCTGCTCACAAATGACATGTCTATCATAAAATTAAAATCACACAAACGTTTCTTAAAAATGACATACCGATAACACGATGATACATATTTATAATACCAAAAAACGTACTCTATTCTTGGCAAGGATGGGATACGAATTTATAATACATATTTTTTACTTTTTAATAGTCGGTCAGTAAGGCAGGTGGTGCACAGGTGTAAGAGGCGATTTTTTAAAGACGTTCCTTTCTTGAAATAGGGCAAAGGTATCGTTATTAGTTCAAAAGTTTGTTTAAAGTCCGTCACGCCATTGTTGTGTAAATAACGTGAAATGTTTCTGGTTTGCGGCGATTTTGCTGACGTCATTTATAGGCCGATTTCAGATTAGTTCTTTTTTTTTCAAAAGGTCGGTTTCTTTGAAGGAGGATTCGTATGTTTGCCTTCGGTTAAGTTCGGGTCGGTCCGGATAAAAGCGATAATTATTTTATCGTGAGGGTGTTCCTTGTTTGTTTCTCTAATAGCTACTTTAATGGAAGTCGGTTTGTACGAAGGATATAATGTATAAATTAAAAGCGCTCTCTGTTTTAGACATCGGTTCTTTTGTTGAGTTAATTATTTTGTTTGTGAAAATTAGTAACGTTTAGAAGTATTGCAAAATAAAAGTACAACTGCGTACTTCTGCAATGATCTTACACTGTACCCTTTGAACATTATAGAATTTGCGCAATATTAGTTATTATTCAATGCGATTTCAAGCAGGTAGGTACAGGATCCAAATATCTAAAATGTGCATCGATTGAATTAGAATAGTTTTCATTTATTCAGTTGTTACTTATTAATCGTATCTTCCTATGTTTGTATTTATTAAGAGTTTATAAAATATTTCTGCCCTTTCCTTCATTCTCAGCCTAATTACACAACAGCGATAGGATTTGTAAACAAAAGATAAAGTAAGGATATACCTACATGTATGCAGCACTTCCTATAAAGTATCCCTGTTAAAGTGACATGACATGTAAACTGTTTTGCATTCAAGTACATGTCACTGTTATTGTCCAGCATTGTACACATTTACCAGAATAGGTGTATCGTCGCGAGGAGTCATTTTTAATTTAGGAACACCTTCCTGCTTTTGTGTTCATGGTTGATTTTAGATTGGCACGTATCGTTGGTAGGGGCAAAGTTAGGTTGGTTGTTATAGGCTGGTATTCGCATTGTACCGCATCGATATTTTGTATGCACATTTAAATGCGGTCATCTATGTCCGTGTCCGCGTTGGCCCCGACATGTTAATACATAACTAAAATCTCGCGAATCGGAAAATTTTCAATGGTTTTACACTGACCCATTGTTTTGTCCGAGCGCCGTGTTAAAATTAAATAGATACAGGGATCTCTTAGGATTAGCATGTTGCTCCAAGTATAGAAGACAACGCATGCTCGGTGGTATTCCAATTCCTATAAGTTATGGAATAAAATATCAGACTGTTTGAATACTTACGCCTGGTTCCTTAAAGGGTAAACTTGGTATACTACACATCCAGCGTATTCCAGTCCAACAAAGGATTATGTTAGAAATAAGCAGCCAGCATTTATTGCGAAGCTTAAACTCAATGGCTTGCCTTGCTAAAATGACGCTAAAGTACCTACCAGGATCTTGTGGGTCAACCTTACCTTTCTCTGCAATATTAATAAGGGAACACGAACATCTGCTTCGCTATTTTTCTTTAATCCCCAGATCACTTCACTAAGAGATCAAAAGTAGTTTTGTTTAGTTTGTCCACTCCATGTCCATTACGGTGTTATTTTTAAAAACAATGCGTTGAGTCCCCTATATCCGTTTGATCGGTGTAAACATCTGCCAAATCCTATTCGTGAACTTGAGAGGATAAACTCGATGAGGATTCTTTAGTAAAATAGGCAACAATTTCACGTAAAATGTGAGCATTATCGTTCGGATGGTAAATTTGTATTTTAACGAGAAAACTGTTGATTTCACAAACAAGTCGCATGTCACAGTACTAAGTGTGTTGACAAACATCTCACAAATATCTGAAAAGAAAGTCGAAATCCAAGTAGCAAGTCCTCTGCCAGGGTTGCGGAATTTGTTCGAAGGAGTCACCGCGGCCCCGGAACGCAAAGGGCTTTAGAAGGAACACGGATGGGTTTTAGTCAGTAAGAGGCTGACACGCCCTTCCGCTCCATCTAGAGCGGAAGAAATCATTTGATGTTTTTAAAAAAAAAAAAATAGCATGTCTTAGGAAAGACTCGCACACTGCCTGCACCATTCTTAGCTTTTACCCAAACCAGCCCCAGAAAGATGGCATAAAATTACTAAAAACTTCCAAGCAAATCACTTTTTTTAAGCAGACAGAGTGCCAATTCTGCAAATTTTTAAGCAACGTTCGGAATCGCATCTCATCGCATCGCATCATCAACTGTCAAAAATGTATGGAAATTGAGGCTTTTTGTCTCTCAGATGTAGTTGGTGACATCAATAGTGATTGAAGGTCAGGTTGCTTGGAAAGTGACTTCTTTAGAATTTTTTGTCGTTGATGCGATCGGTTTTTTCTGCAAAAAGTTATGCTGTTATATATAATATTATCAAAAGTACTATCAAAATTTTCATGTTTCGTGTACAAATTCGAATTATGTATCTCTCCTACCATCCATTAAGCTTCTTCAAACAGACATGACGAACACATAAATACCCTCAATTTAATGAGGTCATAAACTCTTCAGTACAGTATATCTATTCAGTTGCGTGCTTCCTTTATTAGCTTAGTCGCACGCGGTTATTCCGATCGATAATTGAAGCGTAGGTAATTCGTTTTTATGGACGGTGCAAAAACAAAGTGGATTGACCCGCAGTCGCTTCTGCCCGATCGCGTGTTGACTTCGTGGTGAGGGCACAGGGACTGGCGATTGGCGGGTGATTGAGCGGGAATGATTGAGGATCTTTATTGCCATGTTTTGACGATAGGTGGCAGATCGTCGGCATGGCCATTGAAAGCTGTAAATAAAATACATTTTAAAACCAATAAATTTTATTTTTCTCGAAATATTACCGGGGGTACATCCTGGTACAGCATACAGGCTGCTGTATGCTGACCAGGATGTACCCCCGGTGTACATTTATTTACCAACGACAAAACAGGAAAAGGCTATACGTCCCAAAAATCGTTTTTCAATTCATTAACCTTCCAGGTACAATAAATGTTATCAATAACGATAGTGGAACGGTTTCAACACAAATAAAAGCGAAAACGATTTGACAGCAGCCATCCCGCCGCTAGCGAAATCTGCGCTGAGCTTTGCGTGTGGATCCCCATTGACAAGGTTGTTATTTTTATTCTTCTTCAGTCCGTGTCGATTGACTCAAATTAAATTTTGATCGAGTTTTGAGCAACCTGTACAGCTCAATCATGGGAAGACATACTAGTAAATGAGCTGATACGTGTGTTTCAAAAGCTTGGAAATATCAAGTCTCTCTAATAAATTCCTGTTTATTTAAGATTTACTATTCTGCAATTTAACACTTAATTTATAGATACTTTGCATCAGTAAAATGCTGTGATTAGTGTGATGCGAGAGATCTCATTAATAAATCTGGGTTCCAATAAATAATGTAGATGTTACATTTGTTATACCTACATAGATGAGTGATCTTTTATTCTAATTCAGATTCAATCTTTACCTGATCGGAACCGGCTTTGGTTGTAGCTAATTCTATGATATTGACTGTCTTAACGGAATATCTAACTCTAGCATTCAGGAAAGAAATTATTTCACCTCACAAATGAAATGCAATTGTCTATTTAAAATGAATTCCACCAATCACGTTTTCCAATTTATCACATAATTTTCGTTACAGAAATTGGTATAAGTCTCAACTTTATTTTCCTGGCAATAATTTCCAAGCCTCCAAATGCCGTACTAACCTGATCACACGTACGGCACTGTCAACAGATTCACAAAAATCTTAAAGTACAAATACATAATTACGCCAATCGGGCAGAATTACAAAAAGCATCGTCTCTACTACGGCTCCACATTAAAAACCCTTATTAATTAATTAATATCAGCCACCACATTTCCCACTAAGCGAGATCCCTTAGTCGCCCAGTCATGTGCACCGATGCACGCAGTCAGATGGACAAGTGAAGATCTACCCACCTACATTGCGTCCCACCTCCTAGATATAATGATTATTACTTTAAAACTCCGTCATATAAACTAGCGGTGTCTTTTGATGTAAGCGATAGTCCAAACTGGATTTAGAAATTGTCGTGTGAATGTATTTGAATAGGAGTCAGTGTGGATTTTATTGCGTAATTGTTGGGTTATTCTTCTTTATGAGCCCCAGATTTTTTATTTTTATTTTTAGTAACTTATTATTCCAATAACGTGCAAACTAAGAAAAATATTAATTTGAATCAGCATCAAAATTATGTAAGATCAGATTATCCGATATTTTTTAATCGCGTAAAATCAGAAATCGAGCCGTTCCAAAAAAGAAAAATATTCAAGACATATTATTTTGAAATTCATTTTTTTTTAAATTCACGAACAAAATGGAATTTAAACGACAATATTTGATAGATACTTAAATAGTGAGACGAATATCGATCATCCATATTATGTAGAATGTAGGTACTAGGTACATTGCTCTATACAACGATGTGACATAAATTCATTGAATTCCAATCACGACGTTAACACTTAGCAGAGCTTGCTCTATAAACTGTTCAAGTTCTATTAAAGAACATTCGATGAATGAGACGATCAAGACATCAGCTGACAACACATTCCATTCATTTGTCTCATCACATTACATGTCATTACGCTTGTATTCGCCGACGGGGTAGGCAGAGGAAGAATTCCCAAAATACCTATGTAGGTAGTCCACCACCATTTTGTTGGTTACCCATGGTACTATTCCATGTTATAGGAGCCGTGTCTATTCTATAATAAATTAGGTACAAATTGTACAAAGTGCAGGCTGGTACATACTTAAAAATTCTTCAGGATTATTTTCAATAGTGAGGTAACTTTTTTCAGAAGAATAAATATGGTTGTTTGACAGCTTTTGTATCTAAAGTTACTGTACCACTGAAAAATTAACCCTTAGCAGAAAATAATAAAAATTTTGCTTTCCGGGTCTAACCTAGGATCTAGCTCACAATAAGTGCAGTAATTATGATTCCTAACATCACTGACAAAGTGATGTGAGATATCATAATTCCTGGGCACAAAATATAATATAATTATTTGTAACCGTCACAAGTCGTGCCCAAAAATGTTTTTCACACACTTTATTAATTTCACACGACGTTCGCGTCAGGAATGTACATCTAGGTACGTGACGGGACATTTTAAAAGGATTATTACACGAGTAAGCGCGAATTGTATTTATATCCGTGTTGAATACGAAATGTGGCTTCAATTAATGGGCTAGGTGCGATTAAACCTGTCTTTTCCAGTTTGTTTAGGAGTACGTACGTAATAATTCTGTTCAACGCCTCATGTGTTCAATGTGCTTGTACCTAATTATTATAGCTGTTAAGTCATAGAAATATGTACATTAATAAACGCAACGGGAGAAGTGCTATTAAACGTAGGAATATTATTACAAAATCTTGAATGATTGAGTGCCTATTGAATAGTTTCTGGGTAAAGTTTATTGGCATACTGTGTTGAGTAGGTGTTGGTAATACTTACAAGATTCAAAAGGAACAAATTCCAAGAAAATCCTCGGGCAGAAGTTGGCGGGACATTGATACAACTTAGCAATAGCAGTCTTTAAACATAATCTTTCAGCTTTCAAATAAAATGAATATCATAATAATCGTACTCTATTTATATGAAAACTATGAAGTCCCATATTTAGCTGACTTGTGCTTCTCTACGTAAACCAATTAGTTGACACAGAGATTCCTCACTAGCAAGACTCCTTTGATCGTTATAGAATCAAAGCACACATTTAACAAGACCTACGACAGATTTATTACGTTTTACTAAGAATTCCTTTCTAGCACAATATTTTTAAAAAGAAATTATTAAAAATAATTAAGGCGAGACCATGTTTCAGATGCTTTGTTTGGGCATAGTTTAAAAAAAGAAGTCGGTGTAAAGGAAGTAGATATTGGACGAAAAGTCAACGGATTTGATCCGATATAATCTACACAATCTGTTTTGAATTATATTTAAAGATTCGGAATGTCATAGCAGTAATAATATCACACATTTGTTGCAACATCAAAGTATGCCAACGGTCCCAATACTAAAATAAAGATGACTAGTTTGTATGCTCGAGAATAAGTCCGGAGATAATTTTCCAAATCAATACTGAATAAATTATTCTCAGCATTGAACAATGTCGATTCTCCTCGCCACGCATACCAATAAGACTCATCGCAGGACAGTTCCCCATCATTTAGCAAGTGCGGTCATTGTACCCGATGCTCATTGCCGTTTGATTGAGACAATGCACTGGTCCGTTACGGTCTATGATAGAAACCATGATTTTATTTCCCCAGTACCATCAACCATAACAAGAATAGCCTCCAATTCAAACCATGAAAGAACACCAATGATTACCCGTAGTTCATTAACACTTTCGCAATTGTTTTTACGCTTCTTTAATTGTGACCAATGGTAAAACCTGTTTCCAGTTATATTGCTTCACTACAGCAATGCTCAAATATAAAGACAGGAAAGACCGAAACTAAACTTGGTGAATTTAAAACTGATCCATGAAAGATGACAAATGTAGAAGTGTCAAGATCCTTGCGATTTAACACAATGCCATGGGTGGACCTTTAAAATACCGCATGAATACTTTTTAATGCGCCAACGATACGACCAACGTATATTGTGTAGAACATTTGACAATAGACGAATATTTTTTTCGTGAGACTTAGCTCTTGAGAGGTTCATTCTTTTTTGTATATTTCACATAAACTACATTTATATGAAGTCGTATCTGTGCGAGGACAAAGGCTAGCTGTCGCAGTCCGAAATATAGTTGACAGCTGCAAAATTTCCGAGCGAGCGTTCGTAACCTACCGTGAAACTTGCTCGCTAACCAACAAAGAGTCCGTTAGAAATTTTAACAATTCGATTTTCATTTAAATTGTCGTATCTTGACGATGCATGTTGACGCCACACCTACCGTTAAAATGAATGGGAAGCGCCGTCGATCAAAGTGCGTTTTTACCTTTTATTTCAATGGCAATGTTTTCTGCAGCCTCAAGAGGTTTTTAATAGTCTCTTGCGATTTATGTGGTCACGCTTGATCGATCACACCTTCAAGTTCAATACGTTTTGCGGACATGGTATCATTTATGATTATCTCAATATTCGGGGCCTTTGAAATTGATTTTCGAACGATGCTTGTCGGCGGCCTTGCAGATTTCACGATGCACAAGCCTTTCTCGCTTCATTATTTTCTATTATGTTTGACCACTCTTGACCCGCAGCTGGCACGAGCTATACCAATTTCAAATCACGCCTAGTTCTATCAAGTTTCTTTAAATATTATTCGCACAGATTTTTTTCGTGAAGTATCCCCAACATTTTTTTGCCTATAATTTTCTATTCAGATAAGCTTAGGCCAAAAGTACATACGATACGATACAGTCGGTTACTTTATTTTTAGAACCAAATTATTACAAAATATCAATCCACTCTGGAATTTCGTGAATGTTTTCTTAGGATCACGTCTTTATTATTATGATACTATTGTGCAACCATCTGTGATCTATCTGTCAATGTCGGGGACCTTACCAGACATTCAATTTATTTAACAAAAAAATATCCATGATAAGTTCGTATAATGAGGCTTCAATCTCAATATTTATTTTCAATACGAGTACCTATTTTAAAAAAAAAAAACGGAATCGTGGTTGTAACGAACCACATGATATATTTAGTCCTGGAAGACTAAACAAGTCTTATACCAACTAGAAATATCATCTAAAGTTAGAAGATATATAATATTACTACACATATTTGTAGTAACTGTGGACTATGGGCCATCCGTAGGTATATATTTACATAATACAATTTTATTTGTTTACTACCTCTTTTGAGAAAAACCAATTCTATTGTAACAGGTATCTTTGCCGAAAAATCGCATTGATCAAGACAAACGTGTTGGCTAACAACATTGTCTTCTAATACTCCCAATGCCACCATGAATACTAATTCCATAACTATTATACACCATACTTGTGTGTTGAAATCCAACCAGTTACTGAACTGTACGTGCACCAACCAATGCCAAGGTTTCCGTGACAATGTGACCTCTGTGATATATGATTGCTGATTAGGATTCTGCTCATCTCTTTTCTAACATACAAGATCTTAAATGTTGTGTGTTAACTTGACGAAACTGAGGACACAGTTGATATGCGAATTGTGCGTGGTGATTTCAACTTAACGATATTTGCCAATTTAACATAATAATTTATGTGCTCCACCCATTGGAACAGTATTTAATTCCTTCATAATTGAATTTGCATTCAATGAATAAAACACACACTTTCTTTATCAATAAAACGTTTACTCTGTTCAATAACATAGAAATAATCTAAGCGAGGTCTCTTTATACCGTATTGAATATTCAATTTTACTCACAGTCTACTGTGTAATTGAGGGGAAACTTATTAGGTAGTTGTATAATCACAGATTAGTATGCGATCGGCTTCTCTGCGACACAGATAAGCTGTTCGAAACTCCTATAACGATCGGTATTCGAGTTACAAAGGCAATTGTCCGGGATTTTTTGTCCAAGGACCATTGTATATGAAAATATTCGATTGCGCTTTGAATGCAATTTCTATGTTGTCCTGACAGTAATAGATACTATGTCGCATTTCGTCCCCACAAAAGATAAATTGCGCATTGATACTCGATATACCTGATGTTTTTCTTCCGTGTTATTCCTTTGTGTTGGACGGTGAATACAATGGAGATTTGTGATTAGCTGTCGAATTCAGAAAAATATATCGAGTCTATAATTAGGTGCTATAGGAATCAGTGGGACGTTTTGTGGAATATTATCGTTTTCTGCCATACTGGTAAGATGAAGAAACCTCTCAGCTGTAGGGATTGGAATAAGAAAACAAAATTATACATATAACCAGATACTGACCGTGTACGCACGCCAAAGTACTTAATGCAGATTTCAATATTATTAACAGTGAGATTGTTTTAGAGGAAGCTGATCATAAACTAAGAGCTGGCCTCAATTTTAACAATAACTGTTTAATTACTATTATAGTACTGATAGAAATGGATATTATGTTATTATGAATACTGGAAGAAACTTCGGACATAGGTTATCACATGACTATGGTACTCGTATAATGACATGGCAGAAAACAAATAACAGCTAAATTAGTGACCATGAAGGATATTGAAAATAAGGTAAAGAACAACGATAGCACAAAGAACTGACCAGTGCTAGAGCTACCGAACTCTATAGAACAAGACGATGCTAGACAATAAAATGATTAAACTAAAAACGTTTGAAATGCAATTTCATGCAATTTTGTACACATCCACAAAAATAAATATTGAAGCAAGATTGTCACGCTTCTCTATACAACCAAAATAGAACAAGCCCAACATAAGGAAGAAACAAAAGCGAAACAGAATGCGAACACAGCATTCTTGGAATCTACATCGCAGTGGGCAATCACTTCAAGTATAGCTCAACGGGGCTCAAAACGACGACAATGCACAACCAGTAGCCCCTTATTATTTCATTCCACGGAAACCGGACAACAGCTACCAAAACGCATTGTTAAACTCATGTTTTTACTCCACCATTTGTTTTCTCCCGAATACATAATAGGGTTACGAAACCTAAGAATCTATTGTTCCCATCTGTTACTTACCTTCAAATTATAAAAGACGGTAGCAAAATATTGTTTATTTTACAGTTGAAAGGGCTTTTAACAGTGACATATGGACTCTTTCTGTCTGAGTGCATTCAAATTTATGGGCCCATGACCACTGAAGAATTGGGTTATTGTTTAAATTTAGAAAGCTTGTTCTGAAGAATTGTTTCTGTTGTAGCCACACACCGTCGCTAATTTATGGTAAGTTGGTTTTAATTTGTAGAATTAGAATGATGACGTTTCAATGTTACTTGTTAAGTCATTTGAAGCCTCATGTTGGCGTCTTCCGTAAGTACATTCTTATACAAGCTGTTGCGCGTGATTTGGTCTGCATGTAGTTTTTATTAAAATATCTCAGATAAAAAAGGACAATCACTAAACAATTGATACGAAATTTAACAGATGAACTGTTGTTTAGTGATTTAGCTATGGAAAGTTAGCTACCTCATTGACTGACAGGCAGATTGACATTTTATTTGTTGACATCATCAGGCTTTTTCGATTTCCTTCGACTACTATTCTATGCACTAGTCTTGCCTGCTTTGTTAGGGCTATCGACGTGGTTCGATTGATAAACTATGATTAAGTTTCCATGCACATGTACAATGAGTCGAGTAGAGATTTAGTAGGGAAACGACAGAGAAAGTAGACTTATCAATTACTTCTCAGTATGTTGCTTTCTGTATGGTGTTGGACGTAAAAGAATATCACAACAGTGTCGTAAGAGGCGATTAAGGGACTTACCAGAGATGGGCAGCAGCATTTTCTGTGCATTGCAACAGCTAAGCAAGCAAGCAAATGGAAAAGAAATGTCTTGCGCAAAGCAAGACATTTCTCAGAGACTATATAGATACTTTATGCATTCGAAAAGGTTCTCATCTTCTAATAAATAATATTACTCGTAAAGTGCAATGCTTTTTTTCACATCACACAACTACAGTTCAAAGTTTCATGTACTTCATGTGTTAAAAAACAAAACTAAGTTCATATTTAATTGACTAATACAGCCACCACATTATATTGTATACGTATATAAAATTTTGCTTGGTATTAAGTATTTCGAAATTAAAAAACCAAGGCCGCATGCATGCAGTTAGTAACAAGGTAGAAACAAGTGTCACTTTTAGTTCAGAAGAACTGTTGTGTCGCTATTTCCTATGAAGTGAGCGCAAACGAAATAGAACACGTCACAATGTCTCCAATTTCTAAGTGCAGGTGTTGGTGCTGGTGTTACTGCGAGGTAAATATGAAGGTACCTAATGAGCAATATGATTATAAAGAGGTCTCATATAGGTGACCTCAATTGTGTAATAGTAATAATACATACATAGATACGTACAAACAGGCGGACAGTCATACTAAGCGATTATGATGATTTCGAAATCGTGACGAAAGAATCATTTGAATTATGCTAAGAGGATTAAATGATTTAAATAATACATAGTTAGCTATTGAAAAGTTCCCACTGCATTGTTTATGAATATAATTATAGATATAGATACAGCTTTTACATGAACAAAATTATTCACGAACCAACACACCAACACAAATAAATATTTACATTCGCTTGACTAAAGGGTTGGTTTTACAACCGACAGTAACAGTTACAACTCATCATCAACAGAGTATTGTAAACAATACATTATTACCACCTATAAACGAAACAGCATAATTACACAAAGTTTTTGTTAAAGAACCGACGAACCTGTCCAAATAACGGTAATACATTTATCAGTAAAAACCAGTATTAAAAAAGGGCTATAAAAGCCTTGTTATTTAATTGCCGAATTAGATATAAAAAATATGAAGTCATTAAACTTTGGAAGCTAGTTAAATAATTGTTTAGTGAAATTAGAAGGTACACATAATCTTTATTGGACACATTAGAATCGACAGGCTTTCAATGTGAAAGTTTAAAATCGAATGGAGCAATTATATGGATGGGTTCAATTAAATTGAATGAAGTGCCACATGGAATTGTGACTGAGCATTGAACGGTTTTTATTGCTGTGAGAAACAATAATTTTGATAATAAAATTGTCGATTAAAGCATTGATGATAATAGCACTTAGTTAATGAATGCAGTGTGGACATGTTCTGACAAGCGATGAACATGTACATACATACACGCATGTTGTTTACTTAATGCTAATTAATAAATAATACTGGCTGCTTGTTTTAATATTTAAAATGGATGTTTATTATTCATTCATTAATTGTTTTTTTCATTTAATTGAAAATTGAAATGATTGTTTTTGTATGCAGAGCTGATGGAGGTCCTACTCATTTCCATTTTCTTACGAGTATGTATAATACTAGCGGACGTCACGCGGTTTCACTCGCGTAGTTCCCTTTCCCGTGGGAGTACGGGGATAAAATATAGCCTATAGCTATCCATTGCTGAAAGAATTATTCAAATCGGTCCAGTAGTTTTTGTGTTTATTCATTACAAACATACACACACACACACAGGAATACAAATTTTTCCTCTTCATAATTTTAGTGTAGATTCAGACACCAAGCTACTAATAACCATTTCGCATAAAACTAGAACTAAAAAAAAAACAGACCAGAACATGCAAGCACTATAAAACTTACATCCCTGTAAAAAAAAAAAAGTAACTCAAACTTTTTATATAAGAAACAAGAAACGTTTTCTCAACATCATTACATTCATTAAGTTACTTCTAAACATAACAACTTGTTTGTTTTTACTCGCCAAAATTACATGCTTGGACAACGTTTAGACCATGATTGCGCAATTCCACTTAAGATTATGAGTCATAATAGTACACTTTGTGTCGATAAACATACAAATAAGGCATCATACAGAAATTAGGCACTAAAGCAATGATGTGAAGATTGTATGGGTGAAAAAGTAGTACTCATGTATGGGATGTTTGCATAAAAAGTAACGGAGATTTTTTGTTGAAGACGTTATTGGTTTTCGTTTTAAATATACAGCATTATGTTATATTTTTTGTTGCTGTTTAAGGTCAGAAAGTTCAGGCGTACATGGAGCGTTTTGCATATCAGAAAAAGTGTTAGTGCTCATAAATATAATAAAGCATTATTCTTTGTCAGGAAAGGCCTATGGCGTGGGCTTTGCGGGCGAGGAGGCTTTAAGAACAACCACAAATCGCCTAATCCGATTTACTAATGAAAAATAACTGCACGTGCGATACAATATTTCGTACGTATCGTATCAATCATACACTTACACTCACTCTTTAAGATTTATCATATTTCCTCAAAACAATAGGTATCGTCTTTTCTTGGTCGATTCGACCAGAGTGCCAATTCTTCTAACCTTTAAGCAACGCTCGCATTTGCATCTTAGAAGCCATTTGTTAAAAAAAAAAAAAACATTAATTTATGACAGATTGCAACTGAGATTCGAATGCGATATTTGCTTGAAAATTGAATTGGCACTCAGACTGCCTTTTTATGTTGGGGGAATCCCAATACTTCGTGTTACGTCAAGTTGACATTTGTCATATTCGTTCTAAATTCAACTAGGTAAATCTCTTCGTCTCAAGATCAGTTCTTTAGAGGCACCAAAAAATGTATTTATAAATCAACATATTTAACGTTTGTGTCCAAGTATTTCAATTTTCGTTACTGAACGATTTCCTTTTAATAATTTCTATTAAGACTTACTTGCGAGATCAACTCAATCTTTGGAATCTAGGGAATTCATATAATAAAAAACGTAGGCTATTTTTTATCGCCCTGGCAAGCAGTCCCCAGGGTCGGCTGATGAAATATTATTTCTTTTTGTTACTCAATCATGTCGTTTCAGATCAATCATGTTAAAATTGGGAATCCACATGAGACATCCCTTGGGTAGCTGCTTTTGTATTACCTAGCTAGTAATTTCTCGAAAAAATATTGTGTCGGCTGGAATTATGACGGCTGATGAATAGCTCTATTAACGTTATATAGTTTGTTATTTATTAAGAGTTCGCACTACAAAATAAGCAGTAGTTTGGCTTGATAATACATATATGTGTACACAGTGAAACCTAACCCGGAGGCATTCTCCGGGTTTGCGGGTTTGGTTTTACTGTCATCATTAAACTCACTTTCTATTTCCCATTAAAATAATCTTTCAGATCTTTGTAACATAATTATGTAAAATACTGCTGGTCGATTCTGTAAACATGTCGAAGTGAAGCTTGGGTGAAGTGATCACGAAGTGAGCTGTCATTCCATCTTGATTATATGGATTGACAGCTCACCTCGTGATCACTTCACCCTAGCCTTCACTTCGACATGTTTACAAAATAGACCGGCTGTACGTTCACGTATCTCATGGTCTGGTTTAGTACCTGAGATTCTTTTGAATAGTGAACTAACTTAACCTGAGCGAGGTCAAAATACTTTTGAATAGTGAACTAACTTAACCTGAGCGAGGTCAAAAAGGCTTTTATCTTAGCAAAGACAAAAAGAAAAGCGACTAACAGTGTTTCATCAGAATATATTATGCCTTTTATGATTAAACGTATTTCAATCTGGAAACCCATGCGGAACTGCCATTCGAACATCAAAGTTTAAAGACAGCTCCTCGAAATCCATTCGTGAAGCTATGCGTATGCGTAAGTGAATTCTTGAGTTTGAATCATGTCCACGGATGACTAACCAACTATGAGAGGGTTACACCATTGATTTTTCAAGCCTCACGTGGCAAAGGGTGAGAAGAGGAAATCCAATAACGTGGAGTCACCCCCTGAATTTGGACAAATCGAATTCCAATTAACGAGGAAACAGTTGTGTTAAGTTAGTTTACACAAATCGGTTAGGTTTAAGATGCGTTTTCCGTTACTTTAGAATTAGATGAATAACGAAACTAATTTATATTTTAATTCGTAGTTATTTTTGTACACTTACCACAGTGTAGTCTTTTTACGCCAAAGGTTGTCTGGTAGAAAATAACTTTTTGCATGAACTCCGCATAATATAATATGTAAAGACGCCAGTACATCAAGTTACAACAATCTGTTAAATTTCTCTAATAGATTTTCAACTTTATCGCTATTGCATTAGGTTCAAGGTTGATTGGGACATTTTGACAGTTTCGGGTAGCTTGATGTGCTGTCGTCTGTACCACTACTGCACATACACGTTTAACAAATGAATATTATTTTGTTTAAAAGTAAGCGACAATATTCGAAAGAATCGTGCATGTTAAAATATAGATATCACATGGTTATTAAGACTGGAACAGCCTTAATTTTTTTCCTACAAAACTCTGTCCAGAAACCAGTTCATCCGTGCGATTTTTCATAATTTCCAAACTTAATCTAATTACATATTATTTGGCTTTGATCCTTTGATGCACCGCTGCATCGATGCAAAAAGTTAATAAACACAAAACTGCAATAATAAATAATTGATTAATTTTCATAAACCCTGTCATAACTTATCATTGGAATCCATTGATTCGTATTCAATCCTTTTCATTGTTTTGGGTCAACGCAAATTATATACTGTCAGACATTCGGACATATAATTGATACCTCTACTAATGTATGCATTTATTCCTCGAATTCTTTGAAACAAAAAGTTTGACTGACTGACTCATAACAGTCATAACGTTCATGACATCAGTATATTAATTGATTCTTAGTATGCAAGTCTGCAGTCTATAATTTATTTTAAAACGTATTTAAAAGTAAGACAGCATCCTATTAAAATTTCGTTTAGCCTTATGTTTGTTTAAACACTCAAAGGCTATAATTATCGACTCTGGTGGTTCCGTCTCTGAATTAGTGATGGGAATGTATTTTTGGAATGGAATATACTAGAATATAAAACCGATAGGCGAGTTCCGACAGTTATTGAACTTGGTGTGGCGATAAAACAATCGATGGGTTTCACGCGATCCTCGTTATCATGCAATTGGAATATGACAATCTTTGGAATCGGTGGCTCTAACTTAAGATCGAAACCTTATAGTATGAATTTTAAATGCATTTTTATGCCAAATCAAATCTACCAATGTTAATTAACTCTCATTTACCTCAGATTGAGACCTCATTTTGAATGGCTTGTATTTCAGCAAAGACCTATTACACGATTCATAAAAGTAGACAGTTTATGGACATTTAAAAATGGAACTAATGAAGCTTTTTGAAAATCAATTGTACACTCGACCGTGATTCTTGTCATCTCTTTAAACAATAATTATACATAGATTCGATAGTTAAAATAACGGAAATGTTAATTCAAACGATTCCGATTAGACTGTGATTACGGTGCTTAGACTAGGAGGCTGATTGAATGCGAAGGCATTTAGACTAAGTAACCAATTAGTATCTGTTTGGTCTTAACCGGTAACTAGTTGTTGCAAGTGGCTATTTGACTTTGAGATGAAATATCATTTTAAATTCTTGAACAAAAAAGTTAGGTTTAAAATCAGACGGAGGACAAGTTATTATTATTTCTTTATGATTGTTTTATTTACTGTGTAACTTTCAGGCAATATTTACAAATACATAAAAACTTATAGATACTATATACAAGCTAGTAGAAAATATACAAGCGGAGTAAAAAGGGGAGGGGAAGAACTCACAGGGCATAAAAAAATTCGTCCACATCGCTGTCAACGGGAAAAGTGACCAGAACACTGGCCGCATTGCCACGTTGAATGGCAATGCTGATTCGTTGGCCAAAGAAAAGGCCAGCCCTCTATTCTTTTTTTCTTTTTTTCAAAGCGAGCAAGACAGTTTTAGAAGAGCTTTGCACAGACATGTTTTGTCATGATGACAAAACATTGTCATCATCATTTAGGCCGAAAAAGGTCCACTGCTGAACATAGGGTACCCAAGCGACGACAGATGTTTAGTTGCATCTAAAGTTAACCAAACGACCACTTCAAATTTGTCCCGTACTCTTGACTTCAAACTCTTATTAACTGCGTTATTTATCTCAATGTAAAGCCCGATGCTTGCAGGAGTTTTAATTAAATAAATTGCTTTATCTGCTCAGAGACAATGGCGTCAGTTATGGGGGGAATTTTATTAACACCGTCCTATCTACGTCACTCGTACGGTTATACGGGTGACCACTCATTTACTTAACAAATAGAATTGATTTGCTTGATCCTTATCTTATTTCGCTCTATATTAGATTAGTATTTGTAAGGGGCGTGTTTGTTTATTAGTGGGCTTATGGATAAGGAATAGTGGAATGTTTTTTTTTTTTGATCATCACTTATTGCCAGTTGAGCAGGAGCTGATGATAAGTTATAAGTGACAGACATATGCAATTACAGAGGTGTAACAGCCAGACTGTTCTATAAAACATCGAGAAAACTTATGTGAAGATAAGATTTAGAAGACTTAAGAAAAGTGAATTGTCATTCCACCTGAAGCTATAAATCGACAGCTCACTTCACTTTAATTTAGGCAGTAAGGCGTTTAGAGGATAGCGCTACTGATGCGTTAACATCAAGTAATTTAGTCAAACAGCTGCCTCGTTGATCTAGTTAACTCTAGTCCTTGCAAGCGCTACTGCTGGGGAGGTCTTGGGTTCGTTCCCCAGGTCGAACAAAAGCCATTGAGTTTTTCCATCTAAAAATTCTCTGTAGTAGCCTGGTATCTAGATTTTTGACCCTGTTGATGGCAATGTCAACTCGCCTCCTATTACATGAGACGTTAACACAGCTGAAGTTGAGTGTAATATTGGTACATACCTGCCTAACCCTTCGGGGAATACAAGTGGGATGGTATATTTAAGAAACAGTCCTAGATTTATGTCGACTCATCATCGGCTTTTACGCTAAATAAGATCCACAGAACAGCACAAAGCTGTCTTGGAATCAATCAAGGAACAATTGTTATGTAAGTAGGTGTTACTTTCCTTGATCACAATATCAAACCAGCAGTGAATCAATTAAGAATTCCGTATACATGAGAGCCTTGACAAGTTCTTAGAATCTATCTGCATTAGTTTCCTACTGCGGACGGCGAGCGTTGGGTAACTCGCTGTCCGATCACACCAAGCCTGGGTCGATGGCGCGTTGTATTCTATGCGCGCCTCAAAGAGATGTCAGTATAGGAGACGGGGCCCGCTAGGGCCAGAGTCTGCCACTGCGGCCCTGGAACGCAAAGGGCTTTAGAAGGAACACGGATGGGTTTTAGTCAGTAAGAGTCTGACCCTTCCGCTCCACCCAGAGCGGAAGAAGTCATATCAAGATTTCCCATTATTAAAAAAAAAATTGGTTTCCTACCCTGGGTTTCCAAAATGCTATAATATACGGAGACCTCGTTTCGCCATTTCATAAAAAGCATAAATTCTAAGCAACTCATCAACTCATATTGGATCTATTACATATCTATAATTGTGACTTTAATTCTATGTGAAACTTTGTACCTATGTTTGTGTTTGAAGTTTTCAATCATAATTGGACAGCAAAACGAATAAGGTTAAAATAATGTAAACTGGTAAGTTTATGACTTTATTTACCGTAAGTGAAACTATTAAGGCTTCAAGCAAACAGGAACGATGAGATAATGCGTCAACGATGCGACAACTTGTTAAAATGTTTTCAATTGTAGGTGTACTAGAATAAGGTGAGGGTGACACCGTGGGTAACTAGATAGTGGAACTATATATAGAAATTGCTTAGACCGGTTACGCACTGCATCCGAATCTGTGAAAATACAGATATAAAAAACTCTGACCGAATTCGGATATTGCTTTTCGCACTACATTCGATTCGAATTCGTAAAAATACGGATCTAGAATGTAAGAAACTCGAACCGAATTCGGATATTACTTACGCATTAATCCGATGTCTGATCCAAATCCAAGCTGTCTGATTTGAATACGAGATAATGCGAAAGCGTTCATACAAACAGTAGGTACTACGGCTACTTCGGTCCGAAGGATATTTCTTCCGAATCGGAGACTCACGAATGACGGAGAGAAATCGGATGTAGGAAGACGGATCTAGTGTGAAAACTATCATACAAATATGACTGTTTCGGAACGTATTTTCACAGATTCAGATCAGATGCAGTGCGTAACCGCGCTTACAACTGATTTACTCACAAATTAACATTTTCGGTTCTTCTAAGTACTTGTTGGTCGTTCCTTCTGTATTTTGTAAATGAGTCTACATACATTGTTTTGGTAATAAGAGCATGCAACACGTGGCTTCAAACACACCGCCAGACCGACTTTGTTATCACAGTATACTCGAGTGTACTACTTACTTCGTAACTAGAATACCGTGAGAAAAATACGTTGTAACGTTTTCTTATATTTGTTAACACTATTTGTATACGGTACTGTTTTAGTATGTCAAAAGTTTCGGTCAAAAGCCAAAAATGTGGGACTCGTGAGAAATGGCGCGGTGTGACTTCTTTCTCTCGTCCAGGGTGTGGCGAGACCAGGGTTGCGGAATTTGTTCGAAAGGGCCACCACGGCTCTGGACCGCAAAGAGCTTAAGGAGGAACATGGATGGGGTTAAGTCAGTAAGAGTCTGACACTCCTTTTCGCTCCGCTCAGAGCGGAAGGAGTCATTTGCTGATTTCCAATCCTTAAAAAAAGTGCTGATCTTCAAGGTTAAGCAAAGCTTGGTGATATTCCTCTTCGTCATAACTCATTTTACCATAAAAACTCGTTCAACATAAGACTATGTAAGGACCCTATAGACCCCTAGGACTATGTAAGGACCCAGATTTATTTTCATTTAATTAAGTGAGAAAAAAAGCGGCAGTTTATTTGCTCTTGATGGTTGTTTTAAAATCATACACAATTGAGTGGGATGCTAACGGAGGTATTTCAATTGAATATGTAAATAAACGACGATAGTTTTCAAATTATAAATTCGAACACGTTTTATCCAATTATGTATTTATGTAGAAGCTATTTTGGATTATCAGAAGTTTACTACCAATTTCAACAGAATTAAAAAGGCCGTTTGGACCAATACCCAAACGTTCCAGTGCCATCATGATTTCGTTGTGAGAGGGAGACGGAGCTATACAGGACGCGTAGTACTACATATCTTTTCTTCACAACGAATTCATGATCGCATTGAGATTTCATAGTCTTTACTATTAAGTCTCAATGCCATCATGAATCCGTTTGAGCGCTATTTGTCCTAACGCCATTGGTTGGTTAGTGGTTAAGGGACAAATAAACTACCGATTAAGTACCCCAGATACCGTAGCCGAAAATATTAAAATTTAGTTCACCAAAACCTAACGAAATAAGAACAATGAAAACCTTCTTTTATTAAAAATAAGAGTTCACATGAGTTCATTTGTTTGGTCATTGTTATCTCACTCACAATTTTTCCGCGAAAAGATATGAACTCAATAACACACTGATGACTGTGATCTTCGTGGTTCACTTTGTATGGTAAAATGCACCTGATGATTAAATTTAGTAAACGTTTTTTGTCACGATGAAACTTACTGGAAAATCTCATAAAGCAATAGATTTTCCAATACGATAATAAAGTTGAATAGACGTTTAACTAGGTAACTCTTAGCTTGTCCTTCTATCATAGTCTAACAGGGCTCTAAATAAATTAAATTATGGATGTTGGCACTGCTTGTGGAAGATGTAGTACATACAATCTAATTTTTTTTTGAGTGGTGTCTCGCAGTCAACCTATGAGGTTGTCGACTGCTAAACCGGGCATACAGTCCAGCACTCTTCATGCTTATTTAATACTGGCTGCCGCTCGCGGCTCCACCCGCATGAATGTCGCAAATTATCCCAAGGGAACATTGGTACTCCCGGGAAAAAGTCCTCTGTGCCAAATTTCATCAAGATCCATTCAGCCGTTTTGACGTGACTGAGTAACAAACATCCATCCATCCAAACATCCAAACTTTCGCATTTATAATATTAGTATAGATATGAATTAGTATAGATTATTATATTATGAGCCTTTTGAGTCCCACTGCAGGACCCTTTCTTCCTTCCACTTTCTTCTGTCCTTTGCTACATCTGGTCAATCCTTTAGGTAGGAACGGCTCGTTACGCTTTCTCCTCCTGGGCCTACCACGTCTCTGGTTGCTGTTGTACGGAATCCAATCGATAAAATAAAAAATTGGTTAAAATAATAATATACAAATAATAAAGTGACTCTACTGTCCATTCGGAAAGGTAGATGTTTATGGAGAAGAACGGACAAGAAACTCCATAGTTACTCTTTTCAAATACTGGTTTTATAATATTTGGTATACAAAAAATAATTTAATATTATGTGAGGACGATGCACCCAGAGTAAGCTACTTATAGGAACAAATATCACCAGCACAGGTAAACTTATTCAATATCTAAATAAATTTAGGTACATGGTACTCACATACTTACAAATATTGGAACCAAGTCAGCTCCACTCAGGTCGCGAGAAGTATCAACCAATTATAGTAAGATGATGTTTATTGTTAATTTTTATCACATTTAATGTCAGACATCTTTAATGTATGATAAAATCCGCATCTTTTACTTATTATTATTAATTTTAAAACAAAATAGATTAGCAATGATAATTGAGTGCTTATTAAAACAGCTGAAAAACATTCTCAAAACTTATTACCTATTTACAATCTTCTATCCAGTCTCGTAAAAACGTAACCCTGAAACGTTGACCTTCATCAAAACATCATCAATCAAATCTGTTTGTCTACATTATGTCAGATATTACTCTCCAAAGAAATTGTTTATGTCAGCTAATACCAACAGAATTTTTATTTTTGCAAGAATATTTTTTTTTCTATTAATATTTTGTGTTGGAAATTTAGTAACTATCGCATCTCCAAATTAATAGTCTTGATGAAGATCGAATTTGATAAATGGATAGTGTCATTGCTATAGACACTGATACGTCTCGTCTATTCTCTAAAAACAATGTCTGCCTCTCTCTATTTTTCTATTTTTTTTCTAAACCATGAAAGTTTCTGTATGTAATTTTCACCCGTGCAGAGCCGGGGTCATTTAAAAAAATTTAGTAGGCTAGTTCGAATTATGTTCGTACTGACACCTAAATGAGAAACAATATATTTCACTCCATAATTATTTGGTCTTTAGTTTCGAATCCAGAAAAAAACCAGCCAAGTGCGAGTTTGACTCTCACACGGGTTTCGTACCACAATACCTTCAATTTTTAATTATTTAATTTTTATTAATTGTTCTTATAGCGGCACTAGAAAAACACACTCTGTGAAAATTTCAACTGTCTATCTATTACGGTTCTTGAGATACAGCCTGCTGACAAACAGACGGACGGACAGCGGAGGCTTAGTAATAGGGTTCCCTTGGTTACAGAACCCTAAAAAGACAGTTTAGATATTTTTCTCTCTCCGTCTCGTCAGGTCTTTACTATTATTCCACATTAATTTAGCTACACACACCACGTCTGACTCATATTTAAATCATACTTGAGGAAAATAAATATTGACGCATACAAAATTTCTCCTTAATTACAATGAATAATCTAAAAACAAATATTTTGAAACACTTGTACATAATCATTGTTTACGTTATTATAAAGTTCATTATAACGTCTATATTTTGTATTATCTCTTGTTTAGAGTCGGCGCTATTTGTTTTAGTCTGTAATAATATGCTCTACTAATTGATAGATAACCACTTTCTCTAATGACCATTGAATCTTTCCATTAATCAGTATTATTTAAGACTAAAATTAAATGCTTCTAGAAAACATCGATTCTTCGCGCTATAAAGTCCGTAAAGATCATTTTGGGGAAATTTACTATTCGATGCATTGTTACTCAGATTTGCATGCTCTTTCGATCGGTATATTTAAATTTGCACTAAGGTAATAATGTTTTTACCACACAACATCAGTTTTTCTCAAGACTCTTTCGTTTTTTGCTCATTGCCAATGCTATGAAATTTAGAGTTACATCCTTTGTAACGGACAGGGTATCCTGTCCGTTACGAAGGACGTAACTCTTATAGTAACACGCCCAGTTCTCTTCTACTAATTTCTTTATTTTGGTGTCAACTGGCCCATTGGCAGCCTACCATTTAGTAACTATAACTACACGATCTATTCCTGGTACTGATTGGTCCAATGAAAACAAGTAGCAAGTAAGAAAGCTACTGCATATTCAGCTTCGACTTCAACACATTTTCACTTACTATTATTGCGCCTGGGCACAATTGCATGCTGTCAACCTGCATCGTATTGAACCAGCCGCTGTTAACAATATCTTCACCTTTCGTAAGCCTCCACTGCAACCAGTTTGCCTTCCAACTGAAGGGTCCATTTGCATCATAAGCAAACCAAACAGTAAATATATCTTCTATCAGTTACGTCCCATACAAAGTACGCTACATACACAAATTTATAAACTCCGGTTGCAATAAAACATCACAAAAGAAACAAATTACCTATGATAAACGACATTGGAGTAAAATTCATTTATATCTAACACGAGACTTTCTACAATTCGACAATGTAACAAAAGGGTTTACTTCATATTAGACGCGTAAATATCCACTCGGTATGCGGCATTCATATTTATACAGTCAGTAAATTGCTATCGGGCGTAATGTAATAATATGAATTTACATAAATTTTCTATAACATTTACATTAGGAATAAATGAATTGCTGGATGAATGGTGTCTTGGCCGGAAAGGCGCTTGGTTCACGCCCGGAGTCGGCTGCATAACAGAAATGTGTAAACCTAATAAGTGAAACGGCTGGTTTTATTTATTCGGTTGACCATATATTTCCTGGTGCAGGAGTAAAAGTAATAAAGTAGTGGAGTGGTAATCAAAATGTTTTCTCTTAGTAGCTGGTAATTATGTTTTTAGCTTTATGGCTGGTTTAAATTAATCGGCTTTAAGAGTCTGTGGTTTAATGGACATGAGATAAAGTGAGGCATATTTCAAAGGGGATAGTACATACTTATGAAAAATGGAAGCGAAGTAATCGACTTAGTACAGACGCTAGCATATCAAGCTACAACAATCTGTCAAATTTCTTTAATAGATTTTCAACTTTATTGCTATAGCATGAGGTTCAAGGTTGATTAGGAAAATTTTACAGTTTTGAGTTGACGTGCCAGCTGGCGTCTGTACCTTGAAAAACAACCACCACACTGGTCAGCAAAGAACCACCTTATATTTGATAAATAATGACAAATGTAACTTATTCAATGCTAAGCGATGTCGCGCATAGACCAAAACGAAGATGGAAAAATTAATTTGATTCTTACCGGAAGGCTTGGCCAGCAATGGCAGAAACAGACGTGTGTGGAAAAGGGAGAGGGATGCCTTTTCCCAGCAGTGGGATACGATACTTCCGTAACTGAATGAGTGACTGACATACAACGCACAGTCGAAACTACTGGTCATAGAAAGCTGAAATTTGGCATGAAACTTCCCTACACTCCGTAGGGGAGCACTCAGAGAGGAATTCCCGAAATTCTTACGGGGACGGGAAAAAACCAGATATGCGCGTACAAAGTCGCGGGCAAAAGCTATTTAGATATATAGAACTTATTTAGAAATAACTTATCAACGAGAAATAACTTAGAACTTATCCAGTACCTACCTAAAGTATTTGAATCCCAACTTACAAACAGCAAATTCTACTTCAAACAGCCCATTAAGCTTCACGACATACCTACTTGTATTTAAAACCACAGGTCCGCCCACGACCTCGCAAGCTCACAGAAAAGTTAAATATTATAAAATTTAAATATTATAATGGCCGGTTCACGACTCACGAGACACAATAGTCAGAACTGTGATTTGCATCGCGGCACAAAATACTGAATGTGAATTTTACTTAATCTAACTTTAAGTTCTAGTAATGGCTTGCCGTGACTTTTATAATTTACAAGCGGAATGGTCGGTGCTGTAATTCTGTATTCAGAAAGATGAGTTAGAACTGAAAGCTTCTTTGGAAATAGGCATTACATTCTTAGGTACCAAACTGGTGCTTGTATGACTGCTATAAGCATCACGCAAGGCTAAATAGTTTGTGGGGTCCCGTAACCGAAAGGTAACCAATGGAACCCTGATCTGTACCCATTGTTTTATATTGTAAGACAGTATTATACTTTTTTATTATTATTAAATTATCTTATGATCAATTAATTTTAAAAAACACGATTTTTTTTTTCACGATTCTTGCTTATTATTTTGTTAAATATTATAATTGTTGAGCACGTCTGTAATTGATATAAATACCTTATACAAAATAAGACCTTATACAATTTAATATGTCCATGTTTGTGTTGTCGATTAATAAATATTAATCAACAACATTAATAAATAAATATATAAACCCTATAACTAAGGTTTGGGTTGTCTATCAGCTTACCCAATCTCATGAACCACAAAAGAGAGAAAGTAGAACTTTCAGAGAATGCATATTTCCATATCAGAATAAAAAACACAAGGGGGCTCGCAAACAAGAACGTGATTTTTTCGTTTTCAAGTACGGAACCTTCGTGTGCGAGTCCGATTAACACTTGGCCGGTTGTTGTTATTAATGTCAGCAGTAACATCTTTATCGATTAGCGTAGGTACGAGTATATACCTCCACAATTAGGTAAGCTTGACATTTAGAAACAGTTGATGGGTATTTGCCCTTTATCCAATTGGTTATAGTTACCGGTATTCATACATCTCCAATATAAATTGAGTATCTACGGCAATTCTGACAAAGCATCCCTAATATTTTGAAACTAGTAAGCTCCTGGTACAATTGGGTAGTAGGTGAGGGAACAAGAGTGGTCTACAAATGCTGTTGTATTGTCATAAGGCCAGAGGTCCGTAGTCCGTGGACCTGGGATCCTGAGGCCTGGGACTGTTAGGTTAATTGATATGGTAGTGGTGTGATAGTCCCGGGCCTCTTGCCTAATAAAATTGAGACAACGGCCGGTTTCAATAACGTATCCACCTTTAACTGCCTAATTAGCTATCAACAGTAGCTGAAACGTCATGTTACAAAGGCAAACATGACGTTTTAGCTTCTTTGACGTAGCTAATTTGACGGCCGTAAGCCACCATGACGGAAAATCCGAAAACACTACTTAAAAGCTTGTCATTCTTAGTTGTTCTTCGTCATGATTACTATGAATTCTCTTAATCAGTATGATTATTATATATCATATTTATTAGTTTATTATTTTAGCATATATGTATATGTATTTTATTAGTATTATATATATTATCTGTATATTCTTTCCGAATTGTTAAAATTCAATTTTGAATCTTATTTTATTTATTGTACACCTACCACAGTATAGTCTTTATAACCCAAAGGTTGACTGGTAGAGAATGCCTTGATGCATTAAGTCCGCCCATGTACCACTATTGTACATAAAGTTTAAATAAATAAATAAATAAATAAAATCAGTCGGAAGTAGGTGTTATTTATTACATACCATTTATCATTTGTCAACAACGTCATATACATCCCTATATATATCTTACAAAAAATAAAAACTTGATTTCCTTATCGTCAACCTGCATTGTTTCCATCGCTAACTTGATTCCTTTTAATTTCCGGATCAACTGAGCTAATTAACCACATGAGCGCAGTAAAACATTGTACTTACCTTGTTGATTAAAAGCTAGTTGAACCAGGCACGGTAGAAAATATTACTAGGCTATAAAATGCTAGGTCCCATGATTCAAGTACCTACCTAGCTCATGATTTATGAATAGGTACTTTAACACTCATTTCCACTCTAGCTTGCAACGGGAAGGTGGATTTTTTTACATAACGAAATTAAATTGAAAACACGTCATTTAAATATGAACTAAACGACTCATATTATAAAAAGTTAATATTGTATGGATGTTTGCCAAACGTACCACCTATAGAAAGCTATCTCTGAGTGGAATACCTTTTTTAAAAAAATTATGACTGACAATTTTATCGTCAAAAAACTGCCATTTTGTTTTTTTTAAACACCTATCTAAGGACACTTGGGTTTTGAGACGAATCAAATGACACCTTAATTGTCGATATCCATCCAGTCATTTGGAAGACACGATGTAATAAAAAAAGTTAAAAACAAACAAACATACCTCTCATACAAGAAACGCGCGAAAAACATATCCATTCCTTGGCAGTCGGATAAAAAATTGCACTGTTCCTGTAAGATAGGCCACGGGAGTACGGGAGCGAGCTGCGGAAAAGATTTAGTCAAAAATCTTCATTCGGCAAAAAAACCCTTATAGGATCAATTTGTTGTCCGTCTGTCTGTTTGTCAGTCTCACCGTCTGTTAAGACCCTTTTTCACAAGAACGCGTGGAGGAATAAATCTGAAATTGATATCAAATACTCAGGACTGCTACCCCTTGGAGCAATGAATAAAGTCTAAAATATGCTCCGTTTATGGCGCATATTTTGGCGCTCGCAAAGGAATCAAAACCTATAGGGTACCTACTTTCCGTTGACCTAGAATCATGACATTTGGCAAGTAGATAGATCTTACAAAACAAGTACAGGAAAAAGTGAAAATTTGTAGATTAATCATATAAAAGTTATTTTTTTGTAATTACAAACTTATATTTTCGGTTGTAGAATTTACCATGACATACATTGATGTTTGGGAGAACATGTTTTCAACAACAAAGTTAAGTTTGTCCTTCAATCTTACCTGCTATACTTCTGTCAGAGTAATGGGAGTGCTTTCATAGTTTATAAACTTTCGTAGGTAATGTATACTCGGAAAAAATCAAGACTCGATCGGAACCCTCGGTGCGCGAGTCTGACTAGCACTTTTTTCCGTGGCTCAACAAATCCACCCAAACGATTGGAGCATAATTATTAGGTCCTGAATCATACAAAAAATTTCTTTCTGTATCGTATACCAGGTGTATATTTACTTCAAATACTACCAAAACATCAGCTATTACTGTTAATAGACATTCCTACGTAATTGTAGTCTCGAACGAATCGATGTAATTGATAACGGTTTGAAGTAACTACACCAAAAATTGTAACAGTATTTTTGAATATTATGTTTGTATCGATCCCATCTATCAACAAAAAAACCTGTCGTAAAATACTCTTATGGAAACTGTCTAAAAGTTATTTAAATTAATACACTGATTTACCTAAAATTGAATTAAATACGAACTGAGTAGATACTCATCTGATACTGATGAATGGTAGAATAAAGGTGGTCGAGGCAATCTAAAACGGTGTTTTAATTCCAACTAATAAATTAATGCGAATTTTTGTTTGTTTTGTTTGTTACCCCTTCACTTCTTAACTGCTGAACAGATTTGGATGAAAATAGAATAGGTAGGACATAGGATACTTTTTGTCTCGGGAGTATGTCCCCTTCATTAAAAATAAACTAATTTCCAGACATGCATAACTACTACTGTACCATCACAAAATATGAATATCTCCAGTTAACCATCAATAATACATCATGACAGATGTCTGACATTTTACGACAGTCATTACAAAAACCACTGACGGGATATAACCATGAATGCCTACATTGTCCTAATACAATTCAGTCATAAAACCGAACATCGGAAGTTCAAATATCAATGTGTAGATCAGTTGCGCAAACGCAGTCCGGTAATCCGGTTAAACGTACAAACGCATTAAAATTCGTGTTAAATGAGCGGAAATGAGAGTTGAGTAGGAGAATGAAGCCGTCATTGACATTGCTTGTAACTATCATCGACACGTACCAACTGCACACTGAAAGTTATTGGTTTTAGTTCCACTGTTGTACGATACGGGAAAAAGGGGCTTCATCTCGTATCGTGACTTATCGTAACGTAGAGTTACATAACAATATCTCACTTGTATTTCACTTAAACCTGAGTAAGCCCATATTTGGTCAGGTATATTTGATCAGGGCGTAATTTTTTCCTTTCGATTTCTTTACTCTTTTATAAATAGTTCCAGGTACTTGACTGCTAAATCAAATAACCTTATGTCCAGTTCTGATCTAATCAAAAACGAAATTATATAGGTAAACTTATTTTTTAGTAGAATGATACATGTTCTGTATGAAATAATTTATTACACAGATCCCTGCATTTCTACCTTACTTCAAGCATCAATAAACTTTTTACTCATAAAACATTACATGTATTTTTTAGCGGTATTTAGCTAAAAACAGTTACTTGTCAAATTTGGCATTGAACGTGAAAATATTATCGTAACGTCTAACACACTCCAATGGAAATGCTCTCTCGTAAACCAGTACACGACAAGCCCCAGCGATAACAGCTCCGATACTCGCATAAAGTACTTATACTCTTATACGTGTGTAATTCACCGATTAATTAAAAGTTATAGAGGCGTGACCGGTGTAATTGCCAAGAGACTTGTGTTACGTTTAGTGCATTCATTTTTATTGGCCCGCCTTTATGCCTAGCTAAGAAAGTGGGTGAATTACCTAGTACGATCGTTAAGTTTCTTTTATTTCAAATTGCAGTTCAGAATTTATTCGCGGTTGATGTTGAATGTGAGGTCATTTTTAGTATAGCTAACTGCGTGAAGGCTGATTTACATCCATTCAGAATTTGCATCTAGTTTCTCTGTTATAATCGAAGGCTTGATTGTGGATTTTGGTCTATATTGAATAGGGTTGATATAGGTCCCATAACGATCAAGTGTCCATTAATATTTACATTATATAAAAGTAAGTCGCTTTCGCCGTCTGTAAACTTATATCTTTTTAATTTCGCAACGGATTTTAATTCGGTTTTCATCAATAGACAGAGTGATTCAAGAGGAAGGTAATGCGTCCCAAAATTCCTCCGCGAACGGAAAAATGGGATATGCGCGTACGAAATCGCGGACAAAAGCTAGTTCCAATATAAATAATAAATCAATTTTCGTTTTTTTTTTTTAAGCAAACAAATATTTGAAGACTTTCAAATTGTCCACAAGTTTTATTATCTCAATCTCCTCAAATCAGATCCAAGAGAAATTGTTCAATGAGTTTTTGGTTACACATGATATACCTACGTACTGGTCCAATTACGGAGATATCCATCGATATCACCAGATTAACTGTGTTCGCATTACTGATGCGTTAACTGACATGCCCTGAATGGCCAATACGCCGGGAATGTTCAGAAATTATCAGTACTTGACATAGTAGGTATACCGCTCTTGTAGTTGCTTGCAAAGTTAAAATTAATTAAGGAAAGATTGATAAATAACAACCAGAGGATAACTCGACGGAATGTAATATTGAAATGAATGTTCATATGAGACTTCACTATCTTTCAAATCAGACCAAAGATGATGAAATCGTTGAACTATTTGCAACAAGTATGATTACTCTTTTTTAAGGATAATAAATCATCAAATGACTTCTTCCGCTCTGGGTGGAGCGGAAGGGCGTGTCAGCTTCCTGAAGAAAACCCATCCGTGTTCCTCCTAAAGCCCTCACCGATGTAGTAATAGAAGATTAAAATGCTGCAAAAGCTAGTATACTCGTATATGAACAGAATCTTCATAACAATATTGTTGATGATATTATCAGTCTGGATAGTCGCAAATTCAGTCCAGAAAATTACAAAGCTTTATACTGAAACAGGTCGCTAAAGCATCATAAAAGCGACAGAAAGTTATTAAGGTTCTAATTTTAGGTGAAGTTAAACTAATATGACCAACAGAGAAACATTCCGAAATAGAATGCCATAACACTTAACTGAGAAGGATAAAGAAACTAAAGCGGAGCAAAATGTTCACGCTTGTGAACTTGGTGGTGCTAAAGTTTCAATAAGGGAAATAAATACCCATAAAGTACTGGCTGTAGTAGTGATTGCAAACATTTTTAATGATCGCATACTCGTTAAAATTGCTATTTGCAAGATGGAGTATGAGTCGGTATACGTAGCGCATCACTCATAAAAGGCTAAAAAAAGTGCGAAGAAAGTTACTGCAAAGCTCCTTAATGTAACTTTTTATACCTATGAAAGCAGACAAGCCTATTTTATAATGGAAGCAACACGGAAGAATCCAACGATGTATGCGTAGGCGCACTGTATGACTTTACCTATCCCAGTAAACACTCCACTACGCCTCACAAGAACACAGAAACGAGACAATTCGAGTATCACACAAATGAGTCACGTCCGGCTAATTGTTAATAAACAGTAGCAGAAGCACAGGCAAGCAGCCGAGGTGGTCTTTGTTCAACAAGTTAACACCTACTCCCGCCGAATGAGCTTGATAAATGTTTTTATTGCCGTGCACCACAAGTGCAACAATTCAACCAGAGAAAATTACTTTGTGCATAACGAAGCTCAAACAATGGTTAATAATGTTACGGTGTGTGACGAATCCAAGAGGCCAGTAGTTGTGTTGCAGCATACAATATCTACAAAATGGCACCCGCTGCGAACAAGGACACAAGTCTAGAATGCGTAGTTTCGGAGAATTCGACAGTGACAACGTGGTTGGTTGATTTTGGTTACGTTAAGCAGAAGCGATTTTCATTCATCATTCATTTCTTCCATGTCATCGAAAGCCTTTGTGGATCACAGTTTTGGTAAAGTAGCAAAAATACCAATTCAATATTTTGTATTTATTTGTATTCATCTAGTTGTAGATTTAACATAATTGATGTCCAATTTACCTATTCAGCTAATGAAAATGAGTTTTTACTATTAACAATGTTTTGCCTAAAAGTGTATGCTTCATAATTCATATTCCATTAACATTCACAAAACTAAAAATGTATTTGAATGAGTACTAATTAATCAAATAACAAAAGTAGCTAGACCGTAGCCATTTTTTTCGCTTTATGAATAAGCCAAATGCAAATGATCACCTTTGGAAAGAAAAAGGCGAAAAGTATTTGAATTCATATTTTATTATTAAAAATAAAATAAGCTAAAGTTAAAACCTTTTTTGGTTGCAAGCTCTAAACAGCTACCTTCGCATAACAATGCAACTGCGTGAGCCGCTGACTTCAACACAAATATGTCCACGATTCGCGACGCTACCCCATAAATTAAAGAGATAAATGGTTCACCAACAATGGCTAAATAAACCGTCCTGTTTCTTATAACACTCGAAAATAAGCTTTGTTTGGTAGCACCGTAAAAAGTTGAAATGTCCATACGCGCGGACTTACAATGGATCAGAATATTTAAGGGGAGTTTAATACACGCGTGGGCACGTCGATTGCTGCAAAAAATTTGAGCGCAGCATTCGATACACTATTTTATGGCCACTTTTGGTCTATTAAATATCTTAAGCACGACATAATAGCATTGTATTCTGGTTTCTTTAATGCAAGTTATTGGAATAAAATGTTACAAGTCTTTATTTGGGCTAACATAACTTTTATCGTTGAGTTTATTCCCACCATTTGATATTGAATAAGTTTGAGTTTATTTATTGTTCACACACACTCAATAACAGAGTAGTAATTTGATGGTACTTTACTTTGCATAAACTTATTTTACGACTAAAGATCTCATTCATACATATTTTTATTTTTTTGATTTAAGACGGCAAATGAGATATTAAAAATAGCGGTAAAATACAGGCTGTGACAGAAATAACACAAGTCCTGAAAAGGGGTAATTTCACTTATCATTATGAACAATTTTTTAACTGCCCATATATTTACATTTATGATGTTTGCATAACTCGACAAAAATATATACTGAACCGCTGATTTTCTCGCTAAAGTTAAAGCTAAAGTTGTTCCTAATAATGAGAACAATGTCCCTCTCAGGATTTGCTTTATTTCAGTTACACATTTGTATTAAATATTGAAACGAGTTCCTATTTAAATTTTCAAATGTGGAGTAAGAAAACAAAACCATGGATATGTATTAGTAAAACCAGGTAACCCGAACTACTAGAAACCCATAACATCAAGGAGGTCGCTCTAAAAATTAACCCAAATACATCTGTATTGAATGAAACCACCTAAACATTGGTATCGTTTCATAAACTCTTATAGAGATCACAAAGCCGAGTTCTCATAAAAACGGCCATGTATAAAATAAGTGTTTACTTTGTCGGCGAGAGTGCTTTGAAGTGGCTTCCATTTCTGTTCATAGCAACCCCTTCTAACATGTGCGGAGATAAAGATGAAATGTAACTACTCGTACACTCTTTCGTTTTCATGATTTTAATCGAATATTATATCGTAACGTCTAAAATAGTTGCTGAAAAAACGCACTTGAAACACAATTTGCTTATTAATCAGGTGTTCATAATAGTGAGCAGAACAAGCGAATTGCGGTGGAATCGGTGAAGATAATATTATGTAGTTAGCTGGAATTGGTATGAACAGAAAGCTGTGTTGACATTTGCAAGTAACATAGACCATAAAAATGCAAGTTCGATACCGTTGGTTACTTACAAAACAAGCAAACGAAAAGTGAGAAAGCTGTAAACTTTTCAGCGGAAATGACATGTTTAAGTTTCCACTAGAAAGTTTAATAACCGTTTTTGTTTGGGTGTTTAACGGTCACTGACTGCAACCTAACACATGACCCGGTTTACCTCTGTTTCATTACGAAGGAGATTAATCTAGATTAATGTTATCGTAAAATATATTCTATACTTACATTAAAAGTCTATGAGACCGATGATATAAACATACTTATTATCCTTCTATTAAAAATCGATCTAAACCTTTAGGTCCAATCTCAAACAATAGACCACGCTTTCACCAAATTCCTTCGATCGCTAAATGCCAATGGTTTTATAGCCAATTACCTCAAATCTTTAGAAGCTAACTTATTAACGAAAGCACGATCCCCTGCACCTTGCACCCTGACATCACAAGATGGATCTGTCGAGCCCCTGGCCACAAATTACATGAAGCAATTTTACCCACTACCTTAGCAATGACATTACTGCAGCGGAATCTCACCCACGATGTTTAGTTGTAAACTGTTGTGGAGCTACGAAGCGGTGCAGTTGTCAATTTGAAACATAAATTCGCATATTTATAAAGAGAGGAAACGATAGAATTTACTCTATAACCAAATGCATACAAGGTATACAAGGTATTATAGAGAGAAGCGGAAAGAAAATAGACCTTTGCACTGCTGTGGGACATCACAAGCTTTTAATAAATAATAAAATATATAAATTGCGGGGCGCCTCAGACGTTGCGGAATTTGTTCGAAAGCGTTCCTGGAATGCAAAAGGGCATTAGGAGAAACACGGATGGGTTTTAGTCAGTAAAAGTCTGACTCTCCCATCCGCTACGCCCAGACAGAAGGAGTCATTTGACGATTTCCCATCGGCAAAAAAAGTTTATCTCCTTCATAGTGCAAAAATCGTTCAAAACTAACTTTAAAATTCATGCATAACTTAGTGAAATTGCAACATCAACGTTCTAACTTTAGCAGTTTTATTAACGCTATATTTTATAGACTTGTAATATTTTAAAAGTTCAGCCAAAACGAATCTCCGTGCGAAAAGTGCAAAATTCTTAATGAAACTTTGCAATAAAGAATAAGTTGCATGACATGTTCTAAAAGTTATGTATGTGTTGAACAGTGTTTCTTTCGATTGATATAAATAAAACATATCCAAGGTTAGTAGTTATTGTTATTGAGATTTCAAAATACACTTCTCCACTTTAAGTTGCAAGTATTATTTAATTTGCTGGCTTAAGAATATTTTTAATTTTATCTTATTGAGGTTATTGACGTTTAGACTAACTTTTCGCGAATTTCTTAACTCCATGGTAAGTCTCCCCAAAAGAATTCGTCCACGCATCACATCCTACCCTCTGCAATACATCCCCTTGAAATTTTAGGGGAACGCAATCATTCCCTTTGATTCCTGTTCCGTCCTATTCAATTAGAAGGCGTCTCTAACTGACTTTTATAAAAAAATTGTTTCCTAGTTAGATTTAGATTCTGCAGTACCGACAAAATCACGGTCATCATTGCTATTAACGGCTCCATGATTAAATTGTATAATTTGTTCTGTAAATTTATATTTATTGTATAATTAAGGAAGTCTTTGAGGAAAAAAAATGCAAGTCATTGTAATTATAAATTGATGTTTTGTTGTCAATTACTGTATCTATCATTCAATATTGTATAATAAGTAGCAAACGTGTTTTAAAATGCCTCAATGACACAATTAGGTAGTTTTATTTTGTTTCATGGCAGAAGACAACAAGTACCGATTAGGCTTATCGATCGTTAAACGATCTCACGCCCTTATGAGTAAAAGGGTTAATTATGACCATAAAAGCCCTTTCAAATCCTGAGAGCATTCGAAGCACACGAAATGCCTAATTTTCTCAAATCATTCACGCTTTTAGACTATAACAAATTGATGTGCATTATTACTCAAGATTCGCTTCCTTCCTGGCTGTCAAATGTGCCAACAAAAAGGGAACAATGGAGTCGCTATTGTAGCATTTTCACAAATCCCGTACAGACATAGTCACTTCCTGGATCTGTGAGCCGTATTATCTGGGTATACCGAATCGGGTCAGAGCAGTGAGAATGGGGCGACTACGAAAACTACGAGCTAGCAACGTTGTATTGTTTCTTGCTGTCTTGTAAATAATTTAAAATGTGGAGATAGAAAAAAACTTTATAACTAAAAGGATCCTTATCCTTTTAGTTATAAAGTTTTTTTCTAAAATTTAATTGATCAATCGAATATGCAATGAAGACTACGTAAATTGTAGATTGCATTTAGGAAATGTTGCGAATATGATGGCATTTCTATAATTCATTGACATTTCATTTTTTCTGTCAGGTAAAATTGTCGACTAACTACTAACTAACGCAACTGAGACCACCCAATTCCTTGCCATCAAACAACATTTTGTCCCATCAGTTATGACAACAATCGCATAGATTATGACCATCCGTATTCCGATCAAATAAGCACGTTCATAGTGGAAGTTTACTAAGAAACACCGGTGATAAAATTCACACTTCTTGGACCTAAAAACACCCAAAGTTCACACTTACGGGCAAACGGTCGCGTGCGTTTGTTCCGGCCTAATGAGGCGGCGTCATTCATTGCGCAAGCGCAGCGACGACGGCGTATTCGCCACGCTCCGGAACAAATCGCACCCGAATACGGGCGTGTGTGGATGATGGTGTGATTTTTAGTCGTAATTGAAATAGACTGGTCGCTTTCGACGAGGTTTTGTGTGAAAGTTCGTATTGATTTGGATGAGTAAAGAATACAAGTAAAAAAGTATTGAGACCTCTAGGTTGCCCATAGTGTAAAGTGGCATACAATGAATTAGACTCAGCATGAGACGGTTGCGGGTTGAAGAAGAAGTTGTCCATGACTATTTATTACCTATTGCGGTTTCCGCGGAAGTCCTTGTTTGTCAGCGTATTTCTGGAAGCTCAATGTGTCAATGGGAAGGTACAGAAATAGTTGACTTAACTCACTCTTGCAAGTGTGTTGTACTTTGAGTCGTGCTATGTAGGGAAATTTCTAGAAGTTTATAAAAGGTGGTTTGTTGGGAAGTCTTGTCAGGTAAATTCAGTATAAACAATTTACGCATCCTGCTGTCTTTGCCACAAGGAGCTTATAATTAGCAGACTATTTTCTACCGTATTATATTTTCGAACGGAAAATTATGTGAAACCAGCTGCTATCTTTTAATTGCGTTATTCTAATCTCGACCATTTGAAGTGATTAGAAGCACTCGACTGATTTTTTGATACGATGCAAGTTTATCGTATCTTAGAATAACTGTCTCATCCGGGCTACTTAAATTACTGAATCAATAGTTTTTAATACACACATTTGAATTAATGACCTACGGATAACTTCCTTTTACCGTTAATATTGACACAATACTCAGCTGGAAGTATTTAACTAATACGTCGTCATGCATAATAAGTAAGTAAGTAGGTACTTACTTATTATTACGTATTGAAAGATTCTAATTGTGCATTTATAATGGCTCATTATCGGTTAATGGGTCTCTTATTAGTAAATATTTATACAGTGCTATTTATTTTATTACGGTACATGGCACTTATGTGCGCATAGGGATTATCGATTTCTGTTGAAAAAGAATAATTGTCAAAGACGTTCGTATTCAAATTGTGTGTAGTGGTTTATAATACAGAATAGAAAACATAGTTTTTTTTCCAAATGAAAGAACGTTGCTTAAATACAATTAGGAAATTCAAAAAGAGCATCTACTTAACAGAAGCATCCTTGGTTTGGATTGCAAATACAAATCTGTAAACCAAAAACGGTGATTTTAGACCAATGTCAATCGCCTACATACAATAATAACATGAATATCCGCGGAAGATCTTGCTTGTCAAAAGATTTCTATAAGCTGACGAACACTTGTTCTGATATAAATAGACAGATATAGAAACAGGATAAAGACCTACTGATAAAACCAAGCCTTAATTGAGAAATGGAATAACCAAACCATCGATAAAACCACCAAGATTTATAGTAACAACTCTTTAACGACAGATAAAAATAGTGGACGTCAAGTCAATCAAGGTACGTCTTAACACGTAAGCGGCAGTAGTATATCGATTTTAAATGCAAATACGAACAGCTGTTTATCGTCTGAATGATTGCATTAAGCTTGCTTCGAGCTTAATTACCTTGTGTGGGCGAGTGCTCGGTTTCGTCTTGAGACGAACGCCAATCTAGGAATGACAGACTTACGACTGTTACGGATTGTAGGACAAAAACCGGTGTTAATTAATTCGATTATTGGTTCCCAACCTTTATTCTTTTGCGTTTAGTTTTTATTTATGTGAAATAACATGCAACTTTCAACCGACTTAAAAAAAAGGTGGAGGTTCTCAATTTGGTTGTATTTTTTTACTGTTGTTGTTGTTTTACATTAATACTTAAATATACTAAACTCAACTAAACACAAAACAAAATATAGCATCAAAAATTTCGTCCTCAACGCTGTTGGCTGGTAAATAATGTGCCCAAGAGTCTGGCGGCATTGCCATGTTGTATGGCAATGCTTAGACTCAGACCAAAGTAAAAGCCAGCCTTGGGTAACGGGAAGTGTCAACCTTTATTTGACTCGGGGCCTCTTTGATTTTTTTGTTGCTAGCAAGGACCAGAAATTTAACAAGAAAATTAAACTGCGTTAATCTTAAAATTAACTTTTATCACATAGATATCCAAAACTTGTACCATAACTATTATTTAAAATCAAAGTAAAGAGCATTGTCATAGAAAACTACGTTTCTGATGGATACTGAAAATTAGTTTGCATCAATGACATTTTTAATTTGACCCTTGCAGACCACCAGTGGTCCTCGGGCCACAGGTTGGGAACCACTGAAGTAGATGATGTGATAGTGGAAAAAAGGGTTAGTCGCTAATGGTTTGAAGGCTAGTGATGGGAATAGGATTAGCGCTTCGACTTAATTGTATTGAGGTTTGACATGGAAACTTGACAGTGTTTGCTCGCTGACGCTGAGATTTAAGGGTTTACCGGCTAGGAATAGAAGTAATAGAACTTAATGGTTATGTGGAATTGAGGCACGGCGTCATCGTCTCCGTATCTTCGATTCCTTTGGTTGCTTCGATGATCTGTGGGCGACAGTAATACACATAAATCTATCGTTTCAATGCACGAAATGGTATTTTATTGTTGTTTAACCTACATATATTCAGTAATTTATTCATTTGTACAATAAATAGTTCTTTTCACAGGTACAATAAATAGTTCTTATAAAAAAATACAAGCGCGTTATGTTATACCCGAAGGCGTACAAATATTTATTCAGGTCATTGAAATCATAGTATTAATTGATTTTGACAAAAATAAAAACAAAGAAAAATATATAAACATCAAAAGGAAAATTAAATAATTTCAATAGAGAAAATAGTAAAATAATACAAAATATCACGTGCAATGTTAAATAATGGAATTGAGCTAAAAAACACACTAGGTCAATGAGTAGCAACTAAGGTCAAAAACAGTCATTACATTTTGTCTGTCAAAAATCCCGAAATGCTATATTAACTCTTGGGCACATGTATTTCCCATAGTTTTTCTACGTTCTTTGTATTTTGCCTTCTCCGGCCAATCAGGAATAATTCTAAATCGTCAGGTCGGGCACTATTTCTTCCGTCTGACTCGGTTACGATGACAAAAAGATATAGGTACAATATAGTTAGAGTCTTTTCAGAGTTCAGCGTCATAAAATGTTTATACTTACCGTATTTTTAGTACCTATTATTGAATGCAATTCCCACTCATATTTAAATATAAAATTTAATTCAATAACACCAATAAAACCCGCGATTTACCTTCAATTGAAGATAATCGTATATTTTTTACAGCATGAGGGTACTTTATTCCTATAATAGTAGTTTATGATGCATTTTAAAAATATATTTTTTATCAATAAGTCGCATCATCATTTTCAAGGGGCCCGCCGACAGTTAATAAATAACTCTCAAGTAAATTCGTCACACTTTTTACATCTATTATTGTCAATTATTATAAATTTTTAAATATAGGCAGCGTGATTTTTTATCAACAATGGGATGGGTTAAATTCAATGAACTTTCTTTTTGTAATGGCTTTTATTTAGTTTGGTAACAACAATGGTTTGAATGTTAACGTTATGGTAGGTTGCTTGAAACATTTTTTTCGCATGATTCGATTTTTTTTAATCAATATTTTTATTTGAAAGTATAAATTTTGGTATACAATAAAGTTAATTCTCCTATCTCTCTATATCAGCCATACTCAACTTTTTTCTTCCTGGGCCACATAGCGCTTATAATTGGATAATATACTAGCTTTTGCCCCCGACTTCGTACGCGCAAATCCCGTTTATACCCGTACCCGTAGGAATTTTGGGAAATCATCTTAATGCTCCTCTACACACCTCATGGAACCTAATGCCAAATTTCAGCTTTCTACGACCAGTTGTTTCGGCAGTGCGTTGTTTGTCACACTCAGTCAGTCAGTAACGGAAGAGTTTTATACATATATATATTTTTTAAATTATTTAATATGGGTTTGCTCTTTACTCTAGTCTTGTCACAGATGACACAGACAAAGTCGCCGATGGAGCGAGCTTACCCAGAAGAAGCCTGTTCACTCTAATTTTGAAGAGATTAGGGTTGGTGATTAGGGATGGTATATTTATTGATAATACCATGATTTTACCACGATTGGCCGCAAACCTCCAAATAAATAATACTATAAATAGAATTGAATAGTACGTCCATGAATGGGATTTTGAATTTGTGACAAATGGGCATTTTCAAATTGCTACAAGCTATGGTGTAAACCACTTTTTTCGCTTTGCTAACAGGTGAATAGCCACATAGTGACATCTTTCTCAATAATTAAAATAATAATCAACGTCGGCTTCAACATTTACGGCAATACCTGGCTCTGTTTGACCTATCACGCCAAGAAAATAAAAACGCGTCCATACTTCAAATGCCAAACGTTTGTTTGTTTGCCTCCTCTTGAAGATTAAACGGTATCTTATGTGTACAGTTTTAGTATTGGGATCTAAAACAATAAAGATAAGAACTCTTTGATCAGTTTTTGCTTTTAGTTTTAGGAAATTATGCCAAACATAACCACATGATTGTGTTGACTTAGATCATCATAATGGTTGAACGTGGACCGCACTTTATTATAAGAGGCTCTTGGGCTTTTTATGCAAATTATGGAATAAATTAATTTGTTATTATCATCTTGATCTACCTACTCTAGATTTCTCAGACCTGCGTAAAAAATCATGCAGTAATTCAAACTCTGAATTGGCAATGTATTTGGAATAAAAATCTTTTTAAGCTATCTAAGAGGAAACATTTTTCTTCACATTGGATCGAAATGTATGTATTTCCCAGATTCATCTGTATAGTAATTTCTTCAAAAACTTGAAACAGTTTTTAATTAGTTTTTAATGTAAGTAAGATTTGTGGCATGGAGATTAACACAAGAATAGATGTCTACATGAGCATGCAGGAGCCTATGCCGCCAAGCAGTGGGCGAAGTCGGGTTGAGGATGATGCTGATGATGAAAGAAAGAAAGAAAGAAAAGAAAGAAAGAAAACTAGTTTATTTGGCATACACACAAAAACACATTGTAGATCCAAATAAAAGACAGCTTAATTTTAAAACAAAAACATTGTATGCCCCGCGGCTGCACCAAATAGGTCCAGTTCAGCAAAATGCCAGACAACTGGGAGGAGGATGAGGATGAGGATTTGCAGCAGAACTTACAGACCTATCTTTTCTTTTTGTAATACTGTTCTTTCAAGTAGGTAGCTACTTGATCGTTGTCATCAATATACAGCAGGCAGCAGCTTGTTAGATGCAAGCTCTTAACCTTTTGAACGCCAGAACATAAACGTATCGGCGTGCCCCCGACGCCAAGTTACAAATTCGCTGTACTTTTTGTCACATATTTGTGACGTTTAGCGTAGGTACAGGGCACGCGCTTGCTTATCATGTATACGTGGCAATGGCATTCAAAAGTTTAAAGGTTTCCCATAGATAGCCTAGTAATCAAGTCCAACTCAGTCAAAAGTTAATTTTTCATAGTGCCATCCATTTTCTCTCCCACGTAAATCCTCCAACAACTGGTGATGAAGATTAGTAGAAGAACTGACAGACCTATCTTTACTTATTGTAATTTTGTTCTTTCCAATAGGTAGCTACTTGAAAACAATATACAGCAGCTTGTTAGATGCAATCTCTTAACCTTTTGAACGCCAGAACATAAACGCATCGGCGCCCCCGACACCGAGCCACAAATTTGCCGGCTTTTTTGTCACATATTTGTGATGTAGGTAGAAGGCACGCGCTTGCTTGTCATGTATACGTGACAATGGCGTTCAAAAGGTTTCCCAAGAAAGCCTAACAATCAAGTCCAACTCAGTCAAAGGTTAATTTTGCATAGCGCCATCCATTTTCTCTCCCACGGAAATCCTCCAACAGCAGAGCCATATCGCGAATTACGCACATTCAACCCAAAACGTAGGGCTAAATGTTTGCTCTAACTTTACGTCGAAGGGCGCTAAAAGGTTTGCAAATAGACGCAAAGTAACGCGTCAACTTAGACAATGACGTCTGTTTTACCGACGTGTCTGACCCTTGTTTGTTGACGTGTGGTTCCCAGGAAAACCGGGTTATAATGTAATTTGAGGTGTTATGAACGGTTCGGTTTTGATCTAGTCTGTTAGTGGGGAATTATGTCAAAGAGACGTCTGGTAAAAAAGCGGATGCAGCGGCTATACGCGGCGTCGTCACTGGCTTTATTTAATAAAGGTTACTAATGACCTTCAACTTATTTCTTTTATTTATTGATTTTACTGGTAAAGTAGGTAATTCACAATAGATCCGCATAAGTGAATTTTCATGATCCTGATTTATAAAAAAGTAGTGTGTTGGACCACGATAATATGTAAATATATCACCGCTTTGGTGAAGCAGAGATGGAGCTTGCGACAGTGAATATGTTTAAATCAAAAGAAGGTATCTTACTTGCAAATAAACAAATTATCTAATTGGAAATAGAGGCCCATTATCGTCTAGTTTGAACTGATGATTAATCATTACATAAATACTCAATAAATCATAGAACAAAACAGCTTCTTTTCATAGTAACTTTATTAATAACCCATACAGGCGACAACGTCAATAACAGAATGACATATCAATTAATTAACAAAAACTCGAACAATAAGCTGTCGTAAAACTAATTTAATATCTGTGAGCAAACAGTTTATTTGCCGATCCGCTATGGCGCCAGCTGTTGCGACGAGGGTAGCGACAAAGAAGAAACGCGTAAATAGTGCAGAAAGGATATGAAAATGATATCTTGAATGATAACTAGCAAGAAGGTAGCTATTGCCTTGCTTATCGTTACTCCATCACATTGTCACGTCAGATCAACGCTTTTATCGTTTTTTTTTTTTTTAGCCAATTTTGTCCCACTGCAGGGCAAAGGCCTCCCTTTCTTCCTTCCATTCCTCCCGGCTTTGGGCAAGTGTGGACCAATCTGGCCGATAGGCGTCAAGCTTGTCCCGCCATCTTCGCCTGGTTCTCCCGCGATGTCGTCGGGCATTTTCTGGGACCCACATTGTGGTTGAGAGCCTCCCTTTCATGAGAGCCTTCATCGACCAATAGCTCTTCCAGGCGTTGTCGGTGCGGCGAGCAACTTCTTTTTCTTGTCTCGCCTGGAATGAGACTATTTGGCCGAGGTATATGTATTCTGGTACATATGCAATCTCCACGCCTTCTAAATACAGTTTTTGTTGGGCGCTGTTAGTCATCAGTTGGTTCAATTTTATTAGTTAGCTCTAAAATCTTTTTTAAAAGTCATTAAGGTTTATGTGCCAGTTAAAAGTATCATATGTAAAAACTGTACACACATAATATCTTGACGTGAATGTGTAAATGTTGTTCACATCTGTAATTTATAAAGTCTTCATCTTTGCAGTATATTGCAGATACAAGTTTTTGTTGCGCCATCGATCGTCTTCTGAATGGAAGTCGTTTAATGGATGCAGAAAATAGAAAAATAAGTACTGTTATAATACCGGCTTGACCAGCAATCACAATAAAATTCACAAATATATTTTATAAAGCAAAACATTTAGAGCCGAAAAAAGCAGGTAGGTTATCATTGCATTACAAATATGGGAAAATGCAATGTGTATTTGAATTTACAAGTTCTGATTTGAATATCTGGTTTTCTTGTATGAAACCTATAACTTATCTGATTAGTTATTCACTAAGAATCTCTAATTAGATATTGAAGCGCCAGGCGCTATCATAGCATCTGACTAAGTATCAGCCACAATAACATGCCTAGGCTTTCAGATTAAAGTAGTAAAATTATCGGTTAATACTTTATAAGAAGCTCTTGTGCTTATCGGGGATCATACACTTGCAGCATTTATTTTCACCGTTTTTAATTATTTCATTTATACCGTACCACCGCTATCGTGGGAGTTTCCCTGGATTTAACTGCAAAATCTACATCATATGTTTCTGAGACCCATTTAAGAGACACTGATAACAAAGAAGAGAAGCTCAGTGAAGATACTAATAACAAATTAACAGCATATGTAGATAAGCTACTTAAATATTAACTAATAATTATAACGATTAAACTTACTCGTAACTATGTAAAATAAATTATAGGAACGCCACCCATAGTGGCAATACAGTTCTCGGGCTCGTTTCCGACCCCTCAATGTCTTCTGTTTTATATGGTATTTAATCTCAGTCAAATTTAGAACACCACATATTACAACACAATGCCAAGCCAAACCAAACTCAGACAAAACTTTCATTCAGGCCACTAAGTACAAAGTTTTAACGAACGAATTCCTCTAAGACGACCTGCTTGGTCCCTCAGCTATAAATATAAGATCATCTAATGCCATCATTCGGTGCGAGTCAAAGTGATCTCTAACGGAGATTTGGTCCGATGTCACTGATCGTATATTGTCGCCCGAGATGACTCTGATAGCGTATGATAATGTTGGGGTGAGATTTCGTTCATGGGCGGAGCGGAAAGCGTTTAGGTACAGACGCCAACACATCAAGCTACAACAATCTGTCAAAATTTCTTCTTTATAGCTAAAGCGTTAAGTTCAAGGTTGATTGAAAAAAAAGTACAGTTTCGGGTAGCTTAATGTACTGGCGTCTGTACGATGCTTTAAAATAATAATACAAGTATTTTTACTTCAGGGTGTAACATAAACAACACAAAACTGGAAAATGGATCATTAATCATAGTAAAAGTTGTTCAAAATTATGACATTTTTAACAACTTTTACTATAGAACCAATAATGAAAGCGCAAGAAGAATGTTGTTTACATGTCAAATGATCAGAAGAATACTTAACTATAATCTGTCTCTTCACTCAGCATTACAGATTGATAGAAGGATAAAGTTATATGTTTATAGAACTTAGTTACATGTATAACTTCATAATTTACAAAATTTTGTGCAACTTGAAAGCAAGTTAGAAAAATATGACTTAAATTAAATTCCAAAGTAAAGATAAGTAGCTAAAGTTGAAACAAACAATAACGAAAGCGACTTTCTAAAATCATAAATTCTGTACAAGGACATAAATAATATCTTAAACATTCGAATAATGTTCCATTCAATTCAATCAATAATGCTAATAACCAAGATAAATCTGAGACAGTAACATTATATCACCATTGAAGCGGAAGACTACAAATTGATATTGGTAATTTCAAAACATAATTTCAAAGACAATTAGACAAGTAAGCTAACGAATTGTATATAAAGATAAGGTCAATGAAGTATGTTGATTAAATTACGAAGTTTCTATTGTTGTGTTGCGCAATCTGACAATTGGATATTAATTTCATGTAACAACAGCAACACCATCGACGATAAAAATAATTAGTAAACGTTGAAGTTGTGGTTGTTGTTGATTTTTTCATCAAGTACTTTTTATGGTTATCATCATAGATAACTTTGCTTCACCACTATATTGTTTCAGATGTCATTACCAGTTCACGTTTCACCAGTTAATTATCACGAAAAGGTCAAAATTGTTTATTCTTCATATACCGTTATAATTAAGTGCAAAATGCAGGTTAATCAACGTCCCTATCTCAGTATTAAACAGATCTTTCTTGTTGATCAACTTAATAGTATCGATACGAAACAGAGATGTCGATTTTATATCTAAATCGAAACGCGAGATACATTAATTCATGCTTTTAATTCACTACATAAAATACACTGGCGCAGCATGTTCTCTATCTTATCTGATGTCATTTATAGGATTAGGGCTAGATGAGACAGATATCGAATAGATGGGTGGTTGAACACCAAGGAATGTTTGAGAGAAATCGTTCAATGAGTTTCTAGCTTTGTTTTTATGTTAATTAGTAGGAACCAGTCGAACGGGATTTGTTAACAAACTTCCGTTGGAAATGTTTGATGTATCATCACGGTAGGTACGTGGGTTCCTGTGACGACAATAAGTCCTTGTCTTTTGAAGGTGGAAAGAAAGAGAGAAGATGATGCCTAAAAGGTTTACCAAATTAAGTGAGAACGAAAAGATCATTTTAACAAACAAATGTAGTGCGGTCGTCGATGTTTCGTTATTACTGTTCATGATGAAATGATTAAGAGCACAGGATGGTGTTAATGTATGAAGTCAACCTCTCGACTTAAGTATGGATTGATTAAGTAGTTACACAGGATAAGTGTGTTACCTACCACAGACTTATACAGAAATATCCTTTCTGCGACCACATATTACATGCTCCATTTATGAAGATTTCGAAATAAAATTATCATATTCATGAGAACATGAAAACTACATTAAATAGTTTACACGGTGTGCTGTTTCTACTTTACTAACTTCGCATTTTAATAAATAATTCAAAACCAATGAACTTGACAAACGTACACATAGTTATCTGTTAAATTATGCAACAAATCGACGTTGAAGTAATTTTGAACCGCTTTTCAAACATGGTGGTCTCGACGACCGCAAACTCGATAGCCAATGACGGGGAACGAAAACCGCTAGTCCACAGAAATGAGGATGTTCTTATCACGTGATTGGACGTTTTTATCAGGAAAACAATTTCAAATGCAGAACCCAAATAAGACGACAATGCTAACAATGAACACAGAAAAATAATTCAATCCAGATTTAAGTAACATTTTACTAGTCCACGAAGCTACTTTAAATGTTAAACTTATAAAAACAAGGTTTGTTTATAAGGTAAAGGCTATGAACGGAACACATGGCATTGTGCAAATTGTAGACTTGCACTTGCCATAACAGAATATAGTCTTGCAGTCGCACAACCAGTCTATAGGCAAAAAGTAAGCGATGGACACCGGCTCTACAGCAAAAGATGGTAACAAATGTGCTTTTTTGCAAACCAAGAGCCATATAGGAAATTGTAGGTACCAACTAGTCATCGAGTTTACTGATGGGCCTTGAACTTATTTGTATTCAACAACGTGCATTAAAAATTTATAAGAGGAATTAATTAGTAGAAATCCCCCAGGTCACTTTGTTTGCTAACTAGACATAAGCTTTTGGAGTTAAATAAGCATCATAGGGCTTAAAAAAAGAAACATTAAGAGGAACCTAATCAATAAGTATTTTTTTAGACCTATGAACTTGTTCTCAATTTAGATGTGAGTATGAAAGTTGCATCTTTTTATTGGAATTTGTCCCTTTTATCGTTTTCCTCTAACAAAATTATGCCTTGTATATTCCGGGGAGTATGAATGATCGTTCAGCCGCAAAGGCGCGTGTCAATCGTCATTTTGTTTTTTGTCTCCTGATGTGGTTTTTACCGGATTTGGGGTCGTCACATTATCTGTTAGTGATAGTCGTTACATCCTTTATGACGGAATTGTCAGTTCATTTGGAGAAGTGGCGTTTATAACTATGATTTTTTTTATTTCGTCTGTCTTCTGAAGATACTATTTTCAAATGTTGGTTGCTACTATTATATCATTACAGAAATATTTATTCTGTTTGAGTAACAAACAAGGTTTCCGGTGAATCACTCGTAACTATATTCCCGAACAAATTTCGACGTTCAAACAAGACCCCAAACGGCTTCAAAATGTTTTATACCAAGTGGGAGTGTCAGTCATCATTCACTCCGAAGTACGAGTACATGTCTATACACGGCAATAAACTGGCCAACGCCTACATTTGTGACCACTTTATAGTCATCTTACACAATGTTACCTCTGTTCTTTAACAATCAACGCAACGAATCTTTGGTTTCTTCTTTCAACATGTCCACTTATTCACGTGTTGTGGTCATTGTTGCATGAATGACAACAATACACTGTTATTAGCTCCACCTAACGTTAATTTTAATTAACATGATTAGATGTTTCCGTAATAGAACATGCCCTATATGTTTAATCACTGCCAATTAGTTTAGACATCTTCAATATCAAACTCCCCTTATAAACTATTCCTGGAATAGCTTGATTGTTGTAATTATAATCAATGAGTTTTGAATTTTGTTTTAGTAAAAAATGTATAAATGACGATACAAACAAACAAAGCGTGAGAATATTCAACGCATTTCGTGCGATAAAGCCAAGTGATGCTCTATGTCAACTGCACAGCTTTAAAATGAATTTAATCTGCGTTGCATTGTTATAACAAATGACGAATACTCCTCAGCGCGGCAGTACAACGGATGAATGGGCGAAAGTTGGGCGAGTCCATCACGATCCTCGTTTTATCATGCAAACGCACGATGTTCGTGTGGTTTTTTAGAATATATTATCATTATTTATACCCAGTTTTCCTTTTCGGCCTTGATTCACCGTTTCAATCATGCCGTCTATGAACATGTCGGATCTGAATATAATGGACTGGTAGATGTCACATTTTTTGGTCAAATGACGTCATCCCAACGAAAACAAATTAAAATTTTGAACCTGCTGTAATATAGCCAACCAACAATTAAATAGTACGAAGGTACCTACTTCTTTTGTTCATTTTCAATAGGCTAAAAAGTAGAAACACAGTCAAAGTTTGAAACTGGAATACTGAGTTTCAGAAGGAAAAGAACTAAATCAAAACGAAGCGTATTCACGTATTCGAAAATGCCAAAAAAGGATTTGTGTTATTTTTTTGCGGTGCATTTCAAAGCTACGAATCTCATGTTTTTCCTTAAACAATAAGAGGCATTTAAGAGCATATTTCTCGAAATGATAATCTTCTGTCGATACTATCTTTCGCACTGTCATGTAGTTAACCCTTTTCGCTGAAGAGGAGTGGCTGACAAATGAACCGGTGGGAACAAAGTGTAGGTGAATCATTAGCCATGATTTGCCTTATCGCTTTTAGGTCATGAATACCAAGTAGGCTTATAGCAATGATGATTCAGTATACCGGGCTTTAGTCATCAGTATGGGGATTTGTAAACGTGAGCAGGAAAATTTTACGACCGACATTATGTGCATTTCAAAAACGACAGTTAACAAGCCCTTCTCACCCAAATAGCAAAAAAAATAAGAAACAGCTGCCAGAGAGTCAATAAAAAGTCTGCAATAAAATATTGCAAACCTCAAAGATTGAGAGAAAGAGAACAATATTGTAACAAGATTTACATTTCCTTCTGAAATTGTGGTTTCATTGTTTGTACATAAACATTATCGTCAAGTTTGCTAAAAAGAGCTTCTTGAGCCCTTCCCTCTTAGATCAACTTGCCACTCACTAAACTGTCTTAAGATAATAAGTATTGAAACCCTTTAGAAGGGTGCGGGCAAGAGTCAATATTTGCAAATATAAGACGTTATTTAGATGCAAGACACGATCGTCTGCCCCCAGAGTCGGCCGTTCGGTCTTCTTATGCAAATCTTGCCATATCTCCGACTATTCACTAAGAGGTTTATTTGGCGAGGTCCTTTGAAACTCCTCAGAGTGGGTGTATTAAATTTTTCATAACTGCCCACTTCACTTGGAGTGCGTTTATTATACTTTCCGCATTCGGTGCTCGTTATTTGATATTTTAAATTTCCGTAGAGAAAGTTGCACTCTGGAATTTCGGTCGTATAAAGCTTAAACGAATATTGTGTTATGCACGTGAATTTTTGCTTTGTTGTTAGTTTGCATGTGTAAAACGTTAAATTATAAATGTTTTTGCTCTATAATGCTCAAGTATTATTTCAATCCCATTTACTGTTTTCAGTTTTAAATGTTTGGGAGTAAAAGCAGGTATTTCGAAAAGAATATGGTTACGTGTCTTTGAAATTGGCCGTATTACAAGAAAAACACGCACGCTTTTGGTTATCAACGTATCTTGTCAGCACCTTTCAATTAATGCTGAGGAAAGCGATTTAAATTGGAAAAGTAAAAATTCAAGCTTTTACATTTTTATAACAAGCTGTGGTTCAGTAAGTGGGAATATCTTTGGTAGATCACGATCCTGTTGTTTATAGTTGTGTCAGTTTGCAAAAACAAAATACAGTCGATGTATGAGTTTTTTCTTTGCAAGAATATAGCAGTGTTTGTGAACAAAACGTTATTTAATCAAAAGCAACATCTTAACTAATAGTATAAAATAATGCGTAAGTGAGTTGTTTGTTACCTCTTTGACTTTACGTCTTTACGCCTGAACGGATTTGGATGAATCCTAGGCACACGGGTAGACCCATTTTCAAGAATATTATGATAGTTTTCATCTCGGGATATGCTACCTTGGGATAATTTTCTACTTGCAACCCGGACAGAATAAAAAATGAGCGAGTCTTACAGTAGTCGCATAGGATGTATAACTGACGTCTCACCTTGGTAAAAACCAATATTAACATTAAAAGTATCAACTTTCAGCCAACTCTACCAATGCGCGCGCTTTAACCAATAAGCGCGCGCAATCGAATAGGGCGCACTTATTGGTCTAATCAAATAGCGCGCGCTTCCTCGGCTTCCTGTTACACACTTCCGTCCCATTTCACGAAATCACTCCTACAGATTTCAGGAAAGCGAGAAGAAAGATGTTACATATCAAAAATAACGTAACAGTAAAAGTACGACCTCGTGATATTCTTTTTGTTGATGAGAATATTACTCAGTACACAAATAAAATTGAATCTGCTACTCTTTTTGTGAACACGATACTGCAATGTTAAGAACATCCTGGATCTCACAAACCAGCTCGTGACACAATGATATCTTGCCATCAACGATGCATCAGCTTTGCAAACAAACCTACAAGTACTTGCGAAATGAGTAAGTAATATAAAAATACTTGGTCACGTCATAGCAATCTAAAAAGATAATCTATCTCACGCTTCTAAGGAAATAACTGTAAACCCTGTTAGCATCATTTGACCCAGCACCCCACCTGTTTTCGAATTGAATTAAACCTTCGCATGTTTAAAAGTAATAAAATCTATAGCAGCCGAAATAACGATATCAAAATATTTCAACAACCATTGTTGTTGTCAAGGGTGAGAAGATAAGTTAATAATATAATGACATATTATTGCTCCCTCTATGCTTATTCGGCTATTTCCACGATCTTAGCCTCATAATTTATAAATTTATCATTGCCGTCAACTTCATCTTTATTTATTGTTTCACAAAGCTCAATTTCGTTTATCTCTTCTGAATTTACAACGTTGTCGACAAGAAACAATCGTGTTGTTATTATGTTTATGGTGTAATGTCAAAATAAAATGTTTTCTCTAGTTGTGAGCGCGTCATTAATTCGAATTTTATTCACATTATAGTGCGTGACTGCATTATGTATTTGAGTTTCAAACTGTTTCGATAACACATCTAAATAGGTTATTTCTATTAAAAGTTATTGTCTTCCTACTCATTTTAGTCAATTCTAAAAGGTTGTTGGTGTTAAACTGTATATTGGTTCTGTGTAGGAATTAATTTTATGTTAGCTATAACTGCTGGCGCAATAACAGATATGTATATTAATCGTTATGACATTGCCATGTGAAATATTACCTAATCTTACTACGGCGTGAAGAGTCTCTTCACCAGTAACATTGCAAAGAAGCGCAAATTAAGACTAAAATAAATATACTTATGATATGACTTTACTATTTCCTATAGTAAAGTCATCTCATAAGTAAAAATATGAGGATTACCCTCTAGTGGTTGCCCACTAGAGGGGTAATCCTCATATTTTTCAGAAGCTTCCGCATTCGCATCACAATAATTACAAACTGTTAAAAATAACTTCATATTTCCGTACATTTTAACAAGTTTTGAAGAATGTAAACGTAATGAGGTGGGATCCTGGTGTCCTGAAGCACAGGTCTTGAGCCTAGCTTAGGCACCAGTCTCCCACAATATATACTTACCTGTATGATGTTTCTCTGTTAACCTCTTTTTTGTAACATCTGTATATTGTGGTGAGAAAATAAATCTAATTAAAATTAAGATTTTTTTTCCGAGACCTGGTTTTTACTTTGGCCAGAAGCTACGCATTGCCATTCAACGTGGCAATGCCGCCAGTCTCTTGGGCTTCTCCAGCTGACAGCATCAAACAAATTGAAATTGAATATATTGTCGCTTAGATGATACTGCGACTTGAATTTGATTAATCTCGTCTTCAGTTAAAAGATAATTATAAAGTTACATTAGACAACTTGCTACCCAAAACAGAATCTGAAACTTATCAACTGAATCTGAAACTTTGATCAATATGCACCAAGAGTAACTATCAAATGGTCTAATTATGCCGTCAACATCCTCAAAGTTAGACTCTCAGTAAGTTAGTTACAAGACTACTGATTGTCTGTAACTAAGTATTTATTTGCTAAGGAAACTAATAACAAAGTGGAATGGCTTGATGGAGGGATGAGGAAGCAGAAACCGGTCGCTTGGATGTTTGTTCGTGGAATTTGCGAATAATGGTGTTTATTTTTATAATTGCTTGGGAAGGTTGGGTATCAATCTTTCAATGTTCATGACATTGAAAGATTTTGATGACTTTAATAAGCGATGTGATATTAAGCGAGCATCATTTGCCTTGCCGTTTCCCATATATATTGGGGTCGGCTTCCAGTCAAACCGGATTCAGCTGAATACCAGTATTTTACGTGGAGCGGCTGCCTATCAGACCTCCAAAACCTTGGGTAACACGGTAGTTCTTGGCAGAACTGGAGTCAGATTTACTGGCTTCTGACAATCCGTAACGACTACCGAAGATCTACAAATGACAGCCGGGACCAACGGCTTAACGTGCTTTCCGAGGCACGGAGGAAACTCGGTATGTTAAGATGCTCACCCATCCACAGACCAACATTGGCAAGCGATGCTTAACCTTGATCGACCCGTGCGGCTGTTATTCATCAGCCACGAGTGATATTAAGCGAGCATTATCATTTAATAGGAAGACTGAAAAATTACACGAGACCGGTTTAATATAAAACAGTCTCGATTATGATGATAAAAGAGCATTGGAAATATATTGAAAATATAACAGCAGAAAATATCAGGGACCCTACGAAGTGCCAATGTCATAATGGTTCCACTAGGAAAATAGGGATAGTGCTATTCGTCCTGAATAGTTCCGTCTCTCTTGCACACTGTAGTCAAGATAGTTTTAAGACATCGAATTAGGAAAGCGCCCCAGGACACACATAAGAATGCGACAACCAGAAACTTTTGAAACACGGTTATGAAAAGAGAAACCTGAAAAACTACCATATCAGTAAAGTTGCTAATAGTCAGAACAAAGTAGATTGTCTAAATTGACCTGTGTGTCATAGTTTTCTAACGTAGTAGTGCGATACAGTCATATGAGTAAGTTTCCCACGTAATATCAGGGCTACGTACCATGTGAACTGACATGTATTATATAGAATCTATGATGGTGTAAAGAATAATAATCACAGGAATTTGTTAGGTGGGTACTTGAAAAATTTGGCAGAAACCTACAAATAACAATATTAGTTATAAGAAACTATACTAAATTATATATATTATTATAAAGAGGTAAAGTTTGTGAGTTTGTGAGGTTGTAGGGGTAATCTCTGGATCTACTGAACCGATTTTGAATATTCTTCTTGTGAATGATAGTCACATTCACGAGTAATGCTATACGGGATATTTTTAAAATTCTTTTTATATTGAGTGATAGAGTGCCTGACAGACAACACACAGCCAAAACTACTGGTCGTAGAAAGCTGAAATTTGGCATGTAGGTTTCTTGTGGGAGTGTAGGGGAGTACTAAGAGAGGATTTTCCGAAATTCCTACGGGAATGGGAATAAAACGGGATTGAGAGTACAAAGTCGCGGGCAACAGCTAGTAAAAAATATAGAGGAAGATTCCAGAGCACTACTCTTATCCGACACATTTTATTACTGAGAAAATAAGTAACGGCTGGACGCTCTGGGATCTTTTTATCTTGGACTAATACCCATAAATGCGAATTAATCATAACCCGTGATTTTGTAAGCGCACCTGCAAAAATGATCTTTCACGACACACATGAGATAATGTAATTTATTAAAGTTAATGGTAATACGATATTGTACAGAATAGTCACTTTAAGTGACTATTCTGTACAATATCGTATTACCAAACTAGCTTTTGCCCGCGACTTCGTACGCGCATATCCCATTTTTTCTCGTTCCCGTAAGAATTTCGGAAAATCCTCTCTTAGTGCTCCCCTACAACCCTGCAATGCCAAATTTCAGCTTTCTACGACCAGTAGTTTCGGCTGTGTGTTGTCTGTCAGTCACTCAATAACTCAATATAGAAAGAATTTTAAATATATTGATGATGATTAGTAAATCGACCAAGGCAAAGGTTGGTTGGTAAAAAGGAAGGACATTGACTGCCTTGGCTCGTACCAATCGAATAATAATATTTTTTTAAGCACACTTAAACTTGGCTGCTCAGTAAAACAGGAAGTTCAACATATTGGAGCGTTGAACGAAATTGTCCACTATCCCAACATCATTTTGAAAGAAACTATCAATCACGGTTCACCGCACCATTTTTTATATGTTATCTGTAAACACAGCAACGTACGGGCGATATAGCATCCACAACATCACAAATGGATATTGGATATGGACGTTAGACGTTCCATACTACTCATGCACTGCTCGCTGAGTTCACTCAGCTATTTAAAAAGTCCGAACTTTCACAGCAATAGACGGCCTACGTCCAAAGTTTTAGGAAACTGCATTTATCAAAAGATAGACGCTCCCAAAGCGAATCTGCTGGACATTATCCGCGCCCTTGTTTGAACTAACTTTTTTAATTTTCTTCATAAAATCTATCCTTTTTGAGCGGTCAAGCGGGAGGAAAAGTTTTAAAAGCATTTATTCTTTGTATAACGTTAAATAAAGGTTTAAGCAAACATGAGATTGGCTGGCATATTGCTGAAACCTATTTAAACATTGACTTTTATTTTAAGTTTCTGTCATTGTTATTCAGTTAATACTCAGAGGATGGACTGTTACAGACCGAAATTGAGTAACTTATTCTTTTTGTGGACAGTGAGACAATTGCTTTTTTAAAAGCGCTCATGTTGATACATGCATTTATATTCTGCCCACGTTATCAATTTGAATCGCAGGTTATATTGCAATGCAAATAAAAAAGTTTGGTTAAAGGGATTGTTTGTTCAGAGCAGTCTTTTTGATCTTCAAAATTATGTGGAAAAAGATCAAAGAGAGTTATAATTGTTTGCCTAAATTCTGATTATAGATCCGTAAACTACTCATTCCTATTCCAGACCACACAAGGGTGACCAGCAACCCATAAATAGTCGGACCGTTACTCAAATTCCCACAATTTATTGCATCACAATGACGACACAACTCACAACTGCAAATTGCACATCGCGTTAAGAATGTACAGTCAACAAAAGAAACAAGTATACAACTCATAATTTCATACACTCTAACCGCTGCTGTGCATATGAAAAATCATCAAGTCTATGACACTGCTTCTCATCCTCTGTTTATGTCGTCAAAGTCACTGCGGTCGAGACTACAATACATTCTTTCAGTGTAGTGCTAAGATGTCTATAACTCAACTGCAAAGCTCACTCTTTCGCTGTCCGTACATTCATTTGTATGAACACAACGCTTGCGGGCGGCTCACAGTCTGTAATATCGGCGGATCATATTAGCACTGAATGACACACGTATTGAACCTGTGAACTGAATTAGAAATGAGAAATATGCTGGGTGTCATTAGTTTTAAATTCTCTGAGACTTAAATAAAAAAAAATTGAAAATTGTGAGTTTAAAAGTTGAACTGCCTTTTAAAGCAAGCAATAATAGGAATAAAAAAGCAACGTCAAAAAGAACGCCAGTTTTTCAATATTTTTCAGTTGACCTAGAAACTCGATATTACTTTTTCAGCGTTTATTAACTGGTTATACTTCTCTTTGTTGAAAGTTTCAAAAAACTGGTGTAAAAATATTTTTTCAACCTATATTATTTAAAACACTGTTTTTTTTTTTTGATTTCACACATTTTGACACAATTTTTTTTGCCATCGTAACCTTTAACAGTTCATTCTCATTTGCATTTCAGTCTATAGTTATTTCTTATAAAACATTATAGATCACAATATCTGACACCTGTCCGGCAAAACTCTCACGCTTCGTAACCCTATACCGCTGGTACCTGAAGGATACAGCCCATGACTGTGCAATTGCTATCGCTATTTCTTCTCGAAAGTTAATCGTTATCTCGCATTACGTGTCATAGGAACTGAGACGTTTGACAACTTCTAATGATATAGAACTTGATCGTTATTTGATAGTTTGATCCGTGTTTTGGTTAATGTGAATGAGGATGCTCAATAGTGTGGAAAGATGGATTAATTTGTAAGCGGTTTATAATAGTGTTGTGTTCTTATATAATCATAAAACTAGCTCTCACTTTCAAAATCATTCCAATCACTTTTGCCCATTGTTTATGGATGGAAAATCATCAAATGACTCCTTCCGCCCTGAGCGGAGCAAAAAGGAATGTCAGACTCTTACTGACTAAAACCCATCCGTGTTCCTCCTAATACCCTTTGCGTTCCTGGGCCGCGGTGGCTCTTTCGTACAAATTCCGCAACATTTTTACCCCTATGATTTCTTCCGCTCTGGGTGGAGCGAAAAGGCGTGTCAGACTCTAACTGACTAAAACCCATCCGTGTGCCCCTTTGCGTTCCATGATCGCGGTGACTCTTTCGAACAAATACCGCAACCCTGGGTACTTTTACCTGTTGGAGTCGAATATCGCAGTGGTTTTGCTTCAGAAATTATTTATTTTTTGATGTTAGTCATTAGGTACTTTTATTATTTGCTTAGTTGTTAAATGTTAAGTATTAGCAATTTGGTATTGATATATCAAGAAACGGAGAGTATTTATTTAATTTAAGTTAATTTTGAACCTGTCCTTTAAACAATTTAAACAAACTAACGCCCTATCAAAAGTATCCCGAAAACAACGATGTCAAACTGCAGAAAAGTTACTCTACAACTAAAACTTTTCAAACTGGATATTTCACAGGGTTATGCAAATACGACCCTAAAGTATACTTCTCAAGTGGAGTTACTTTTAATAAGTTCAAATGCAGTCGGATCGGTACAAGTAGGTGCGAAAGTGCTAACTTTGCAACATTTTTCGTTTTACGCGAACTGGCTTCAATTTACATAAGAAGCAAATCCCGTGCCATATTCGCTTGAATACTACAACTTAGATATTAAACTAGCGGTGCGATATTCGCTTGAATACTACAACTTAGATATTAAACGGTATTCTGGCTTCACTAGCTTTGGATCGTGAATTTGCTGGAGGCAATTTAATTTTTAAAACCTTTTCCACTTTATGAGGCAAGGTGTTCGTAGTTTAAATTGATTCTTGAGCTTGCAGGACATGAAATTTAAAAAGCGAGCTTTCCTCTTAAACGTCATATTTCTAGTAATACAACACCATAGATTACTGAAAAGCACTATCTAAAGACCAAAGGCATTAAAGTCCCACAACACACTGCATTCACATATGAACATGGATACGTACTTAACAGTAGAAAGTTAATCACTGACCGTTGTTGTGCAGCCAACTTGGACCATCCCTAATTGCAGATGATCAGAGCCACATTCATACAATCACCGAAGCACCTTAATAGTCCATAAGCACACCGTCTTTAAAACCCATTAAACTGCAGAACAAGCAGCTAATATTCTATTTTCCAGTTAAACCTACGTAAGCATAGAAATTGGCTTACTTCACACATAATTCCAGCAAGTTTCCAAGAGCTCTTATAATGCAAGTATGTACATAATATCGCTAGCCACAGGTCAGTCTCATGTTTGAATTTGTAATGTTTATAAATTACCCGATTCACAAAGGCTATTCTTATGGTAAATAGGGAGCACAATTACAATACAACAATACGATTTTAAATTAAACAATTGACGTTATGTGGGGTATGACAAAGACAAAGAAACTAAAGAAAACGGGAAGCGTTTTTCCGCGAAGTCCATTTTATTTTAGAAAAACGTGTTTTTTTAGTAACTTAGCTTATATACATCTTTTTACGTTTTCCTGTGCAATATTTGTTTGTGCAATATCCCAATTTTACTTTTCAAAAGAACATTTCACGGACTTAAAAAATAACCCAATATTGGTATAGCTGTTCTTGAGTTTTGCGCATAGCAACAGATTTAGCTATTAATGTTTATCTATACGGATAAGGCAAAATTAAAAAAGACGGCCAGATACAAAAAGTGTTAGAAATAAAGTAAGTGAATGTTTGTTTTTCAAACTTTCTGTTGAACAAAATACGCTCACAAAAACTGTTTTAACATTCCACAAACTTGACTGTATGCCAGCAACATTCCTGTGTCCTATAACCTCATACATATTATTTGCTACCTTTGGAAATTAACTCTAAGAAACGTGTGCTTAAATATCTTTAAGAGAAAAATGTTTAGGCGACCAATTTTCGCACTTAAAAAAGGTCAAATTAATATCATATCGACCATCGATGTCAAATACTTGGCGTAGGTAATTTAGAGGTGTCGCATACGTTCCCGCGATCCCCGGCGTAGGTGGGAGATGGAACACCGGGGTGGTTTTAGTCAGTAAGAGTCTGACAGACCCCTCCACCCGCCCCAGGGTGGAGGATTTCCATGAGGATTTCCCCCCGAGATCAAAAAAAAAAAAAAAGGTAATTTAGAGGTATTTTTGACAGTTGCCGATGTTAATGCAAATTCGAACGCTCCATAAAAAACGAGAATTGCTACTCTGATCAATCACATAGCTCTTCTACTATAACCAAAACAAGATCGTGCAAAATCAGCTTTAATATTCTACAAAGATAATATAATGAGCCACATCCCTATAACATGTGAGTACATAGTTCGGCATCCACACAACACACTAGGTGGCATTCCCCACAGCACCACACTAAGAGTGTATTGATGTTGTTGGTTATGGCACTTACCACGTCTCGGTACCGTTATGCAGTTTGACTTACAAATAAACGATCGACATCGAGATGTTTCACTTTAGAGTTCTGTGTACTTAGGCACGGGCCCAAGACGATTCTATTATGATAGCTTTGGAATTGGATCAAATATTGGTTGGGTTTTAATTTTGTATGTGTTTGGTGGTATGTTTTGGTTTCTGTACAGCGTTTGGTTGTATTCTTGTATTTTTTTCTCTACTTGCCATTCGTTGTTATTAAATCCGAAATAATTTAGCTTAGTAAAAACACAAAAAGAAAGCAAAAAAAAGCCTGAGATGCCATACATTACATAAGACCCAACAATACATATGTTGGTATTTCGTTGACGAAAAAGTATCCATAGACTAAAAGAGATAGACACCAGTGCAATTCAATTCCATTCAAGTGCTAAACTATGGTTATTTTGAGCCTCCTTTATCCTATCTCTTGAAAGGAAATGTAATATTTACAAGGGGACATATTATCGGCTCCCCAAAAAGGCTTTTCATAAATTTCCCACAACACCTCTAGAAGGGCCTATCCTTCAAGATAGGATAGTAATAAAATCGCCCCCGTACATATTATAGTGTTATAGGTGCAGGGACACCTCAGGGGATCCATCTATTCTGTTTAAGCATTAATACTGTAGTACATAATCATAGTACACCCTAAATGTCGGTGTTTTTGGGTAATATTAATATATCTTGGTTACTATTGCTGTGGTTTTGTTTGGTTCTCTGTTTATCTTCAATACAAAAATTCTTTTAAAAAAATTCAAAGAAATTGACTTTAGCACATTAACATACTATTAGCTAGTGACTTATCAGTTTTTTAAAAATCGCGACCGTTTGTAGTTAGTTGTTGATGCAAAAAGAAGTTTATTTGCAATACATTTGTTCTTCGTCTTTTGTTGTCGTTGTTTTGTCTTTCAATTTCGACATTACTTTAAGGACCAATTTTAAAAGCCTTTTTTAAGGATGGGAAATCATCGAATGATTTCTTCCGCTCTGAGTGGAGCGGAAGGGCGAGTCAGACTCTTAATGACTAAAACGCATACGTGTTCCTTCTAAAGCCCTTTGCGTTCCAGGGTCGCGGTGACTCTATCGAACAAATTCCGCAACCCTGGTAGACTCTGGCCTCCTCGCTCCGGACATTGGATTTAAACAGGGCCGGACGCCAGAGGTGGCCGCCGCGCCGCCGATAGCCTCGACGAGGACACGGCGATGCTCCGCTCAAGCAGGGCAGACCTCCACTGTATGCTCCACCGTGTCCTCTTCTCCACCGTGTCCTATATTATTAAAAGCCTAGACTATATTTTTTACAACTTGACGACCATGAGTAATTACTTGACTTTATGTAATAAATGGGCTATCAAACGGAAGCCGATAAAATACAGCGATTAACTGAGCCCATGAGAACCTATTCAATATTTCGGATTAGAGGTAAGCCTTTAATACTGTCAGTAGCCTGAATCGAATACGACCTGTAAAAGTCAACCGACAATTTTATTAGCGAGACTAGAGAAACTTTTTATTTCCTCTAAATTTTGTAGCTTTTCAATCTAGTAGTTTTAAAATCGGTTTTGGCTTATTTGGTTTTTGGTTTAGTTAAATAGTAGGTAGTAACTCGAGTAATGGCTTGATTCTGAAGAAAAAATATTGTAATGGGGTATTGTTCTTAAAAAATGCATTGCAGATAAAGGATATTAAATCTGTTTAGGTGGAAAACATAACCAATATAAACGAATGCCACTGACTTAAAATAAGATACAAAGACTAGAATTTTAATACAGCAAAAGAAGCAACAAACAGCAAAAGCAACAAAGCAAGCAACGAAGAGCAATAAAAATGCAAACTCTCTAAACAAGCTTGTGAAAGAACAAAATTAAATCCGAAGACTCCTTATAAAAACATAAGTTAATACATTTATGAAATATGCAGATCCTACGCTAAATAATAATAACGAAGATGTTCATGAAAGCGAAAATAAAAAGCACAAAGATAAAGAGCGGATACTTAAAAATTTACATTTTAAAGGACTCCAAAACAGGGGTTGTAAATTGCATCTTAAAAATACACAGGTTTTACAAGATTAGCTTCGCGTAGCCCTTGGGGTGGCTTTGATATCAGTAACAGAGAAGATCAAACAGATGAATTAAAAAGACTGCGGAGTTTAAGAGCACATCCTCTTTGGTAAGTATCTTAATTGCGCGGTTAGGGAAGCACAGGTACTTTAACTATTCAGTTTTGATGTTTTAAGTGTATGGGTTCTGCCTTTGACTTTACAACAGGTGGAATGGTTTCTTGATGTTTATTGAAGAAGTTTATAGGTGAATGATTTTAGGCAATAAATTAATGATGGTACTCGTAGCTATTCTGATCTAAAAATATTTTGATTAAAAAAGAACTTAACTAAGTTAAACAAACTGGAATTTCAAATGTTGATTCAGTCCAATCTACTTCTAGGTTTATTAATTAATAAGGAAAGTAGTGACAAAAATTTATTTTAGCTTTAATAACGACTCCCTCATCCCTTCATCATTATGTATGCAGATATCATATTTCAGAAGGGTTTTCGGTCCGAGTTTATTGCGTAGGTACGCATCCATCATTCAATTTAACACGACTTCACGAAAAAGTCAACAGTTTTGTTGTGATTTTGTCCTATACATACCTTATAAATATATACATAGATACGTTAGTGTTTGATGAGTCAGTTCATAGTACTAGAGAAATGAGATTTCGGACTTTAAAATTTTCTCTGGAATTGGGACATACAACTTGCGTTAAGATTTATTATTTTTAGGATTCCGAACCTCTATATGGAAAAACGGAACCCTCATAAGATTACTCGGTTGTCTGTCTGTTCGTCTATTATAGCCAATTTTCGCCGAATCTACTCGAGCTAGACCGATTGAGTTGAAATTTGGAATACATATAATCTCTGTGACCCAAACACGGGGTTTAAAATTTTTATTTTTTAAGTTTTCTAATGATGAAAATGATGATGACCTGAAACTCTAGACAATAATAGTAATTCTGCAAGTGGTAGCGTGGCCAAGGCGATTGTCAAAACGTCAAAAACTTATGGGACTGACAAACGCTGTCGAAATTTACCTAGAATTGTCTATTATGGTTAAAAGCAAGTTCTTACAGCACAAGTAAAGGAAAATTCCGAAAAATAAAAAAGATAAATTTTGGTACTTACAAATTTTCGCGAAAATCTAAATTTGCCCATATCTTTTTATCGCGTTTACTCAGGACCTTGATGTTTATGCACCAAATAGAGACTTTAGACCTTAGTATCTGGTATAAATTTCAACTTGCTAGCTCCATCCGTTCCTGAGAAAATCGGTGGTGACACACGGACAGAAGGACACGAGAGTGATGTTATAAGGGTTCCTTTTTTTATATTTTGAGGTACGGAACCTTAAAAAGTGTGAAATAAAAGACTTTGCTACACTCACACACAACCGGCTTCCAAATAAAAAGACAATACAATGTATTGGTCGATGTTAAAATACGAAGAAACAACCAAAAACACCAACTTTATTTCGAAATTAAAGTTATATTTTTTTGTAAAAACTTTTTGGCAATTGCCATCTCTATTAGAATGCCAATTTATCTACAGCCTTTGTACTCTGGAATTAGTGAAGGTTACTATAGTTTCAAGCACTAAACACATAACTACTTTTAAATACCGCTACTATGAACTTTAACAAACATGCTAAAGATCGAAATTGGTGAGTGCTTAAAGCTTATCTTCCACAATTTTTGTAAGAAAAATCTTTCCAGTTCATTGTTTCAAAAACAAATGCTTGCCCTAAGTAAATAAACCGCCAAAGTAAATTTATCACGAAGAATGCCGTGTCATCGCAACTAAGAGCTTTGTTTAAATCATTGGAGCCCGGCACGCCTTCTACAATGACTTTATAGAAAGGGTTCCAGTTAAACAATTTGAAATAAGTGTTGTCTGTTAAGCATTAGAGGAATTTTAATTGAATAATTCGAATGAAGCTCGATTAACCTGGAACCGCTGCTTTTTATAGCCATCGTATTACACTTCACTTCTAGTCATTTTGTTTAGAAATTTTAAGTAAGACACTTTTACCTAAATGACAGATGAGTTTATCAAAAAAATTTAATAAAAAAGAACAAACAAACTGTAGAGCAGCTGTGTTAGACACTGATATTTTTTTCTGATTTGTTAATAACGCCTTTTTTTATTAAGCGACCGTAAAATAGATGTGGATGATCATTAATTATTACAGGGCCGCAGTTTGTTTTAGCTCGGTCACGGCCTACAAATTTATGTATGAGCCAAACCATTAAGGGATTGTCGCTTCGGGTCATTTTGTTTGTAACATATTAAAAAAAATCTTCGGTGTGCATAAATTAAGAGAGGGGTTCAAATTAACCCACCTTTGCAGGAAAATTTACGCCCACGTAAACACATTGTGCCCATGTTCGGTTAATTGCCGAGTTAGCAGGGCAAATAAAGAGCCAAATACATCGTTATAAAACACTCGAATTACAAACGAACCCAAGTACCTACTTCGTACGCACATGTCCCGTTTCTTACCGTTTTATATCGCATACCCTATTATAGAGCCTTCCCCATAAATGTGGCTATCATATACAAAAAAAACCATTCCAAATCCGACTGATAGTGCCAAAGATTAGCGCGTTCAAACAAAAAAACTCTTCAGTTTATTACATTAGTATAGATGTATAGAATTAATTTTTCTCAAACGTTTAATCCAAGAGGTCTAAATACATACGAGTACATACTAGCTTCGCCTGCGTGAATTCTAGAAATTATCCCAAGGGGACATAATACCGAGACAAATGCTATTCCGGACTATAATCAGTCTCTATGCCAAATTGCATCCAGATTCGTTCAGCCGTTCTGGGGGGTTTAAAGAACAAACATCCATTCAACCTTGCGCATTTCGCGCGTCACTTCGTGTATTTTAGTTTATAAGTAAATTAAGTAAGATTAATATGTTTTAGTTTATTTTTTGTATGTTTAATTTGTGTATTTATCTATGGGCCTTAGTTGCCTGATAATAAAGAATTATTATTATTATTATATAATAGGTAATAAGTAAGATAATATGGATGAGAATTAATTCACTAACTGTATGTTTGTTTACTACAATAGATTAATAAGCAACCTGCTCAAACATACTTGTCCACACATCTGTGACAGTATCGAGTATCTAAAGTTAACAGGTGAATGTTTGTTTTTGTGTCCCCTGCATATCATCTGGTCGATGAATAAAAATCCGAGTATTGTCACCTGCGCAACATATTGCGTGGGACCCACCTACCAAGGACATTACTTTTAACCTAATTAGTTTACTTAATGTGAGAAGTTGAATTAACTTGCTAATAGACCAACTTCGGCACTTCCCACGGTAATGATTGACATGAGAATGTTCAAAGCAGTGAATAATAGTAACCTGGTTTGAATAGATAGTGAAATAAATACACTTTCACTAGACATGTCGATTTCACGCGAATATTGAAACCTTTGGCATCAATGTACTTTGTATGACGCAATTCAAAAGCGATGATCTTTTTTTTAGGGTCACACCTACACGTGTGCGGAATCCTCGGACAATGGAATAAAGTCTAACAATTGATTGCGGTGTATCGCCAATATAGTGGCGAGACGAATCCATTGTTGTGCATTCTGGTGCCCTAATGACTTGTTTTGCACAAGCTCGTATCAGGTAACTGCGACAGATGTACGAAGCCAGATAGTGAGAAAGCATGAGATGCAAACTAAGACAGACGTGACTTTGTTAGACTTTCTACTATAATAACGTTCGGGGTGCACTTAAGTTGTCATTCGTGGGAATATAAATAATGGTTATGACAATCTCTGGTGTCATCAAAGAAACAATGAGAAAGTTTTTGTTCTAGCTGCTAGCTGTTCCTAAGTTTATGTGTATGTATGTATTAGTAATAGAACCAGGATACTTAGTTGTGCTTAGGCGTCGACCCGGGGTGTACGTCAAAACTGTCGAGAGAAGTCGAAGTCAGAACAACTCCGCGGGACGCGAGAAAATGTTGGCAGGGTGTTCAGAAAATAGACATGTAATATGAGGCCTGTTGCGAAAGAAAATGAACTAAAATAGACAAGTTATTATAACATGACAGTAACGTCTACTAAGCCTATTGAAGTTAGCAGTAGTTTAGTAGACAGACAAACAGCCCTGTTGTCAAGCAATAATGCTCCAGCTTTTGATATCTTACAACTAAGAAATAAGGTGTCAATTTCTCCTATAGGTAGCACGAAAACTTAGTAATTAATATTATAATCATTTTCGCTTAGGAAACTAGCTGAATATTTCTAACTGACAGACTCCTTGTCAATTCATGTGTCTGTTAATGGCTTGATTTAAATAAATGCTCTTTTGATTTTGAATTTCGAATTAAATTCGATTTTTTTTCTTACAGTTCTGCATTTTTGCTTTGATTTGGTTGTATTTCAGTTTAACTTCTAGTCAAAAAGACTGTTGTATCCAGTCTTTCGTGTGCCTGCCCTATAGATCAACATTATGCTTATAAACCACCAGCCAGAGACCTAATTCGTGCACTGGTATAGACAACAGTCTATTATTTGAAGCGATCATACACGCCACAGTGAAAGCGACACACATACCCATTAGATTGGGGATAATTCCAGGGCAGTTACTATATCAATATGACCGTGTATAATGTGGAGTTTGAACTGTGGAGAGACCTATAGCTGTAGACTTGTGGTTATGTAGGATATACTTATTGCACAACAAAAGTGTTTCATAAGGGGATATAATGTATATGTTTTACTAAGCAGAGCTGGACTTGACCTTTAAAAAACGTTGCTTTTGCATCACCATCGCATCAACGTCGATGGTTGCAATGTCGCGTCGACGGCTTCAAGCCTTTGCTCTGCAAAAACTATGTTGTAAAATAAGCTCGTTCCATTTCGTTACCCCCATTAGCACTGCGTATAACAACGCCAATAGAAAATCAGCATAAAATCACATCCACTTGAAGCACGAATTAATTGGTCAAACTCACATCGCTAGAACTGAAGAGGTGATTAGAGAAGTACTTTAACCCATCTCTAAACCCTAATACAGTCCCCCATTAATTTGAACGTACGTGTCCCATACAATTGAAACACGGTAATGTACAAAGTACGGTTTAACGCTCCGAGGACAATTATGGCCGTCAAAATTGCATCGGCCACATGCATTTTAAATTGTCCTCACATGGAACACCTAAATTGCGAAATTGTACCAATTCTCCTATAGTTTGCAGGCTTTTAATTTAATCTCGTTCACTAGTTGCGGTCAAATGATCAATTAATTTTTGAAATGTTGCTACGTGGTTGATTTACCGCAAATGTTGAATAACTACTTGTGTTTGACTGGTAAAGTGTAATTGGAGTAGTCTGGTGGATCGAGGATGTCGATACTCCAATAATTTGATTTTGTTGATGAAGTTTTGGCTGGACGTAGGTAGCTGATTTTTAAAGTAATTAGTTTTTATTATGTCAATTATCCAGTACTGGGGTTTTAATATTTTAGTTCACATAATTAATTTACAGAGCCGGAACCATTGTAATAAAAAAATAATTAGTTCCTAAGGTCTAAATCCTAAGACTCTACATTTGCATCGTGTTATTAATACTTCTCTTGGAAACCCCTGCTGCCCCCTGCTTCAAACAATCACAAAGGCATACTGACTCATTACAAAAACAGTTATACAAACCAGCATTATATTCGCATTCATATCGAAAGATGTTATCATTTCAATCTGTTACTATACGTATACGTTTCCCCTTTCCTGTATCATTAAGCCATACCTAATTTAAATGAACAAATTTAACTTCAATTATTTTGAAGTGATCCGCCGCACCGTATCCTTTTCACATCCACCCTTCCCTTCATTACAATCCACAGTGCTCCGTTTCTACATCTAGATAAGGCACCCATCTTTTATTTTTCTACCCTCCTGTTTTCCTGGGGGCACCGTTCATTTAATTCCGATTCAATCCGCGGCAAACGAAATCATTTTTTAGTACGAGAGATGAACTTTCTGATAAAATGTTTTAATCTCTTGTTTGTGACTGCGGGATGTGCTTTCATGAACTCTTTTGATGCTGATTGTAATGGTGGGTTGATATTTTTTAATTGTGTTGAACAGTAGATGTAGATATTGATCTTATGTGAACTTTATTTCGATTGCTTTCATATACGTTACCTGCTTTAAGGAATTCTGTTTTATCGTACCCTTTTGAGAAGGCTCTGGAACGATGTCTGGTCTTTATTACAAACCTATTGCATTTTAATATACTTCTCCATATCACAATTCAACGTTAGCATTAGCCACAAACACTTATCTTCCAACCAAACTGAGTGTATCACACTTGTCCACATCTACCACATAATTATTACGTCTATATCAGTGGCGCCATCTCACGATCCAGTTGTCAAAATCAAGAGCAACTGCACCCACATGGCCGGCAGCCATTATAACCGCAAATTGGCTCCATTAGCCTCTTTTCGCGAGGAATCGCATTCATCAGCAGTCGATTACACTACTTTGTTGCTTGCTTCTTTTGTATACCGTTGAATGAGACTAGATTGCATATAGGGCATGGCTTCAATAAGAAGGTTTTTGTGGGTTCAAGGAAACTGATTTGCATCGCTAGTTACATTTTTGTTTTAATATAGTGCTGTCGAGTAATCAAATTGATCAGAATATTTCCATCAGAGAAATTGGAATATGTTTGTCAGAATTATATCATTATTGTAAATTGTGAAGTTTGCACAACAACACCTCATTCTCTATTTCATCGACTTAAAAGTTGATCTGAGCCTCAGTTAAATTTATTTTCAAGTAACAAACCTAAGTGAAGAATGTCATAACAGAGAAAGTTCCCACTATGTTTATAAAATAACAGAATTAGCCTGGAGACATCACAAAATTGTTTTGGAAAGTGAAAAACACTGTGTCTACACAAAAGCTATGTAAGAACAGATTATAGCTCATTTGGCGCTATCAAAACGTTTGTTTTTAGTACAAAACGACACAGTTCCGTTTTTAGTACAATAGTAGTTCTCACGATGTTAGTCACTCCGCTATTTTGAGTGAGAACATTAATTTCAAAGAAATGGCCGCTCTTTAGCTTCCGTGCTTTTATGGGCACAAGAAAAACGGAATGTTTATTACTTATCATATCATTCTAGTTGAAATTTTGATGGGTTACTATTGTTGCTTCCTGTCTTTGTCACTGCAGGTGACAAAGGGATAGGTACCAATTAATTAGGTCAAGACAAAATATCCTCCTTGAATGAACTTAAGAATAACCCGTATGCGATCACCCAAAACAAAGCAAATCATAGCATGTTCAATTTTACAGTGTCCTTTACACTCGTTTTTAGCAATACAGTCGTAAATGAACGAGAACCTATTTGAAAATCAACCATAAACTGCTGATTTTGTAAGTTGCGACAAATTGTTAAGCCTACTAAAATATTGGATTACTGTCTGTACCCACCAGGAACCTGTCACTTAAAAGTAAAACATTGACAACACCATTATTATACACGACTTATTTATACCAAACTTGCTTTTAAACAGTGCGTTGGCTTAGAATGTTGCTATGTTGCTTTGGTTACTCCATAATGGATCGCTCTCTTCTGATGTTTTCTATAAAGACCCTTTCAGGAATCATAACGAAGTACAGTATATGTCGCCCTAATAGCAATTTCATTTTTCTCAAATGGTACGTGGAGGGCTTCGTCACCGATCTATTTTGTGAGTGTTGTGTATGAAATGAAATGACATATCGACTGCAAACTTTACTTGCCTTCCAAAACCTTCACTTTCAACTCTATCTTCGTGTTCATAAAGGTGGTTTTTGTCTTCGTTGAGTGTAAGCTTGTCGTGTGTTAGGTTACTTGCACCGTCAGTTCTCTCCCCAGTGTTGCACCCTAATCGAATTTCTCCACGGATGGTGCGTCTCGTCTTGTGGGTCGAACCCCTGTTCCGGACATCAGAGGTCGTGCTGCGAAAAATAAATAAGCACCAAAATCAAAAGGCGATGCTTTAATTGGACCCTCTCGTTCTTTGAGGATTACTTAATTTGATATTGTCATTGGCTTTCACATAAATAAATGTAATGACGTAATGTTTCAGCGTTGGTATAATATGGATGCTTAGTGTTATTTGTTATTTGTTTTGAGGTGGTTGGGGAAGAAAATATTCTTATTTGATTATTTTAAATGGTTTTATTCTAGGATCGATCCAATTAGAACTTGTCGGATAAGTAAATAAATCAAAACTCTTTAAAAAAAACCAAAACCCAGGAAAGTTGATAAAAAAAAATACTAGAAATTAGCAATACACCATAATTTTTACAAAAAAAAAACCTTCCTTGCATTATTGTGATTAGGTGACGACAACCACGACACAATAATTTCTGTGCCACATTACCAAACAACAATCTAATTTCACACTAATTGTCTTAAGATACTCATGCAAGCGAATTCTCACTGTCGTATTTACATTGCCCAATCCATCATTTTGTCATAAATCTTTACACACGTGCCTATTTGCCACGTTAGTCTCATTTATGACAAAAATCCTCAAAATTATGCAAACATTACTGTACACTTCCTGTGACTCCGAGTGCATCGTTATAAAGTTGATTTTTGTGTGTTTAGAGGTTGTTATAAAGTGGTGTTAGTGCTAATTTGTAGTAGAGTTTTGTAGTACGCGTGGCTGGGACTTGACAGCGCACGGCGTTGTTTCGCTACGCTTGGCCGGAACAAATTGTCTAGGAGAGGGAGAGTGAATGTGTGTGTACCTCTTTTTATTAGCGGGAATTTATTTTGTTCGTAAGTTCAAAGTGAAAATATTGATTTAAAAATATTCTTGCTCTACCCTTGCTCATAGAATTGTATGACAATTGAGCCACCATTGTTTGAGTGAAAATTTCTACTACATTTGGTGGTCCAAAAGTTATGATCCTCTACCTACTTTAAATGGAAAATATAGACGTGATGCTACATTATACTATCAAATCATTTATTTATAACCAGTAGAATCTTGTTAGATTGAGATTCATCCCCAATATTGTCAGAACAAACCAAATTAGAAATATCCCACTTGTAACACAATAATGGTGGATATTTTCTAATTTGACATAAGCGAATGCTCAATCTAATGCCGTAGGCAGAAACCACAAATTATTGGGTTGATCGCTTCTTGTTTGCCAATCCATTATATTCTCAAAATTACCAAAAATAACCCCTTTTTTTCATTAAATATATTTTTACAAAAATCTGCTCGGAGACCCCGCCAGCATCACGCACACACCAACAATTACAACAAATGCAACATCCGGAAGATATGACGGACCCCTTTTATACATTTGCCCCCAAAAATCACTTCCATTAAGTAAACTTTGTCACATGTCCGAAACAATGAACGCTGTCTGACGCTATTCTGTTGACGTCAGCGTTCAATTCGTTTCACTTTTATTGGGAATGACGAGAGCTGGGGACTGATATTAATTTTACAAAATAATCAATCTTACTATTGAAGTAGTCTTTTTTTTTTTTTTTAAGGATGGGAAATCATCAAATGACTTCTTCCGCTCTGGGTGGAGCGGAAGGGCGTGTCAGACTCTTACTGACTAAAACCCATCCGTGTTCCTTCTAAAGCCCTTTGCGTTCCAGGGCCGCGGTGACTCTTTCGAACAGATTCCGCAACCCTGGCAGGCTTTGGCCCTAGCGGGCCCCGTCTTTTATGCTGACATCTCTTTGAGGCGCGCGTGAAACACAACGCGCCATCGACCCGGGCCTGGTGGTGATCGGACAGCGAGCCACCCAACGCTCGCCGTCCGCAGGCCCGCGCCTACGGTGGCCGGGGATCGCCCTGCGACTCCCGACGACCGGGGCGTCTTCTCCTGTTGCGGCGGTTGGGGCGAAGGCCTTGCCTTTCCCTCGCGCGGCCCTCCTCCTCCTTTGCTAGCATTACTGCTTCGCAGAAGGAGGTGACCGCTTCCCAAGCCTCATCGCTCCGGACCATGGATTCAACCAGGGCCGGACGCGAGAGGTCGCCGCCGCCGATCGCCTCGACGAGGACACGGCGGTGCTCAGCCCAAGCAGGGCAGACCTCCACCGTATGCTCCACCGTGTCCTCCGGGCGATCCTCACAGTGCTGACACCCGGGCGTGTCCTCCCGCTTAATCCGAAACAGGTACCTCCCGAAACAGCCGTGTCCGGTTAGTACCTGCGTCAGGCGGAAAGTGAGGACGCCGTAGCGCCTCTCCAGCCACTCCTCAAAGAGGGGTCTTATCGCCGCAATAGTGGCGTGCCCAGCGCTGGGTTGCAACAGTCGCCGTTTCCATATCGCCATGGTATCCTGTCGGAGCTCCGTCCGCCGCGTAGCAATTTGCCGTGGCAGCGGAGTTTCGCCCCGGCGAAGCGCCTCCAAGCGCCACGTGTAAACGTGCGCGAGGTCTCTCGCCTCCAGATCCCATGGCGTTAATCCGGCAAGGAGGCTCGCCGCCTCGCCGGAGACCGTGCGGTATCCCCGGGCCAGCCGGATGGCCATGACCCTTTGGGATGCGTTGAGCTGACGGGCAGGTCGCCCCTTCAACGTTAGTGCCCACACTGGGGCCCCATAAAGGGCCATGAACCGCACGATCCCCGCATAGAGCCTCCGGCAGGAGGCGTTTGGACCCCCTAGATTGGGCAGGAGCCGCTTGAAGGCAGCCCCGGCCCGCTCCAGTCTTGGAGCCAAACGTCGGAAGTGCTCCTCGAAGTTCCATCGGCTGTCGAGAACGAGCCCCAGGTACCTGATCGTCGACCCGACGCCGATGTGAACTCCTCCTACCGTTATTTGGGATCCCATTGTTGGCCTGTTCCGAGAACCATAAAAACACATGGCTTCGGACTTGTGCAGGGCCACCTCGAGACCCAGTTGCCGGATCCTCTCAACGACTGTCGCAACCCCGCGTGTCATCACTTTGGCCGCCGCCTGGTGCGACCCCCCCTGCGCCAAGACTAGCGTGTCGTCAGCGTAGCAGACTACGTTGACGCCGCTAGGGAGGTCGGCGCGCAGCACCCAGTCGTAGCCGATGTCCCACAGGAGCGGCCCCAGAACCGAACCCTGTGGAACACCGCACGACATCTCTCGCCGGTTCCATTCTCTCCGGTGACCGGGGTAGATGACGGCCCTATCCGTCAGATAGGCCTCGACCAAGCGACGGAGGTAGGTAGGCATCCGGTGATACCGGAGTGCCTCCCTGATGCAACTCCAGGGCAGGGAGTTGAAGGCATTGGCGATGTCAAGAGACACCGCCAAGACGACCCTGCCCCGGGACACCGCATCCCCCGTCGTGAGGGCTCTCACGCGCATGATGGAATCCACCGTTGAGCGCCCCGTGCGGAAACCGAACTGGTTCTCCGCCAGATTCGGCCCCACTCTCACCAGGTGCCCGACGAGGCGGTTTGCTATGACTCTTTCAAAGAGCTTGCCCACCTCGTCGAGCAGCACGATGGGCCGGTAAGCGGACGGAGAGTCCGCAGGGCGCCCAGGCTTCTTAATGAGGACCAGTTTCCCCGTCTTCCAACGAAGTGGGAACTGGCCTCTCTCCAAGCATGCGCTTAAGAATTGAAGTAGTCTACCTCTTTTATTTGGTTACAAAATTCCTTGTAATATACACCAGTCACTGTTTAACCACAAGTGGTGCAATACAGGCGCAATTTTTAATCAATCCAATCCAAGTTAATATGTTGGCGTCGGCTTCCAGATTAACTAATGCAGATGGATGGATACTAGTACTTTACATACTCCCATGAGACACAGTAATAAAGTGTATTTTGAGTCTCAGTGTATCTATGTTCACTTGACTTACCTGCATCTTAGTTGCGGTCCTGCATAGTCCTGTCAATAAATCGGCAGGAATGTTTCCTCAACTACGCCGGCTATCAGACAGAAAAAAAAAAATTAAGATATTTTATATTACGCTCAAATTAGCTCAGGATCAGGATAGTCTCAAACCAACTTGCTCTATGAATACAATTGATAGGCAACTTCCTGGAACAAATATGTTAAATTGAGAACAGATTGAAAACAGTTTGGTCTTAAGGTTCGAATTAGTTAAGTATCAAGGGTAACATACTAACAGTTAAACCTTAACGTTAGTATGTAACCCTTGTTAGAAAGATTTATTCTGTCAATGAAATGTTTCATTTGTTTTGAATTATTTTACGTTAAGGAAAACATATTCCAATTCGACGCATCATGATGCTTCCTATTGGAATTGATACTGTAATTGGAAATCGATAACCATATTAAATATCAGTCAATCATAATAATTTTCTCGTTTTAACCCTCTATGACTGCAATGAACATGTATTCAAATCATTTAAACGCAATGGATAACGTTTAAACAGCTTTAAACGGAAAGTTAGGAGTCGCATCTTGATTTATTAAACTTTGTAAATTGAAATAAATTTTGTTATCGAACAGTGAGATAATATTACTAGCATCAATCTTAGATAAACCATTTATTATGCTCTTACCTATCTATATTTTAACCAACATCAGCTTACCAGAATCTAATTCAGTAGTTCCAAAGAGACGACAATAAAAATCGTATTATGCCCATTTTAATTTAATATTATACTGATATTTTAGAAAACGCTTAATAAATCCGATTTCTGTTTTCCCTTATTCTGTCCAATATGCCATAAATTGTGATAAGCGTCTACCTCCAGTTACAGAATGAAATACTTTTATTTTACATTGTCCCATTCGGAATTTGCTTTTGATTTTCGAAACTGTTGAATCGACTTTCTGTTTGATGATAACATATTGGATATAAATAAAGATGGAATAAAACTTAGACCACCAATGGGGATGGCTATTGTTGTCTATATTTATCAAACACAAAAATTACGGAAAATTGATTTTCTTAAACATATCAAGGTAATATCAGTCTCGTCAATACAGTTTGAATCCTAATAGATATTTATTTTATTCTGATTTCAAGTCAAACAGTATAAAGATGCATATTTTATTGCATGCAATAAAATTGAATAACAATAATACAAAATTCGTTTTAGTAAAGTTCTTCAATGAATAAACAGTTTTTCTCTGAAATAAGAATTGAAGTAAAGTTTAGAAAAGAAAAAATATATATTTTTCAAACACTTATTAACGGTAGTGTATATCATTTAATGTCTATGTTTAATGATATACACTACCGTGGAGACAGACTAAACTCAAATAATAATTTACTCTGTATGAATCCCTTAGTTTTCATAAATATCCATTTGACTTCCGTGTTTTTAGAAAACTCTAGCAATGATATTTCATCTTTTTCTGTTAAAATAAGCAGACAATTGTAATTTGCCGCGTCACTGCATCGCAAGGAGAAAAATGGACCAGTTTTTCTGGCTCACGGGGATCTAAGCGACGAGTTTTATTTTATATGGCGTCATTAACTGAAGGAAGCTGGGGTAAATAGAGCCTGCGGTCGGGCCCTCTATTTGAAACTGTTGATTGCTAACATAACGGCAGGGTAGTGATTTACATGCGGCTTTAGACGAGTTCTTGTTGATTTTAGTACGAGTACAGCGGTTACTTAGTAGGCGGAAGATAAAAAGTAGGAGATGGTGTAGTTGCTAAGTCAACCGAGAAAATTATGCAGTAGGAAGTGCGTAACTACTGTGATTATTATGTACTCCGTCATTATTTTATAAAGTCGAGACGATGCAATGCAAAAATGCTGATGTAATTTTTAGAACTTGTTTCGAATGTATCGCAAGCGAGGTGTCAAACATTTAAGGGTTGATTTAACTTTATCGTCACGCTAGTTTGCAACTCAATCCTCACACTTCGACGTCACACCTAAAATAGAGGTCCCCCGCTGATTTCAAAAATATTTGTATCATAAAAACATTTCACACCATCGAAATCTCGGAAAATGTAATTTTAATATTGAGAAAACAAATCGGGTACTCGACGGGGGGCGCTTCGGTCACTCGATCCCTACTGCTACCGTTTACGCCGTCGGCTCCCATAAGTCGGTCACTCGAGAAGGTAAACTATCGAGTTTCATACTCGATAGATTTAACATGACTCGACGGCGACTCGAATCGGGTGACAGTTTGAGCGCGACACTATGCTCGGTGTTCATTAGAATAATAGAGTGAAGATTTAACAATTTGAACCGCATTCTGGATAATGCGATAAATAATCAGTTTTTAATTATGTTCTATTTATTAAAAAGTGATAAATTATTAAAATCAAGAGCCATTTCGTTTTTATTAAAGATATCGAAATGCACTTTGCATGCTTTATTCTTATATATGGGTTATCTTGTTACAGTAAAGTTTATCTTGATTTACAGGTAAATCAAACATCAAAAACAAACATTTCACGGTGACTCGGTAACAACATTCACAATTTTAATGATAAATCCGCAAAAACAAGGCTGCGGGCATCCGTTAGTCGCAATTTGTTATAATCATTGTATAAAGAAAGCTTCACCCTTCTCAGTTGATTCCGAAACTCATTTGCGGTATATGTTTTTGATCTACACGGTTTCTCTGCGAGCAGTCACTAGGGACACCATGCTTCCGTGTTGACGGAAAATGAGGTGTTATATCAGTAAAAGGTTCCTGTTTTGTTTGATAGTGGCTTGCAATATTATCTTTCAGGTATTTTTTTATTATTTGCTAGCTTTCACCTAGTATAGATATTTGCAAAAAACCGTGGTTGCCTTACAACCAAAGGCCTCTATCCTTTTCATTATAATGTTGAGCTAGTGTGGATCCATTTTGTTCGTACTTGGGCATCAAGTTTGTCCCTTAGGTAATCTTCACCTGATTCTGGCAGTCCTTCCCTCGCCAAACCATGTGATGCTGGGAAAAACGCACGCAAAAAATGTTGAAATCAACAAAAAGCTCCTTTGTTCTTTTCAACCTAATTGTGTCTAAAAGGAACCAAGGACCAAAAACAATATAGCACTCAAAATTTAAAAACAAATCACCTACAGAATAGAACAAATAAAGAGTATTCTATTCTATTACATTCTAAACATAATGAGTCAATAGAACAAAATGACAAATCGGATTTCCCCACCATGATTGTCACTCTAGGTCTCATTACAGGGCGCTCAAGCGCATAATTTTGTGGTTGCCACCAAACGAGAGAAGGTCGCGGCTGCGGTCTCCAGCCACGCGCCTTTGATGCACATAAAGTATATTTTGAAAAAATGTAAGTAATTTTAATGAGACTTATTTTAATAATTATTTTGCCGGTAACTCGTAAGAAATTTCAATCAAATTCTATATGTTTGGTGCCAAAACTGAAGGAAAAAGAGGTGACTATTTAAATGATGGCAAATCAGTATGCACGGATCAAAAAAATCATGTAGCGCCGACCCTAAATAAATTTAGAGAAAACCAGGAAGTTAATTAGAAATAAAAGTGAATGTAGTTTCATTTCTCAAGTCGGTATGTAGTAAATACCGAAAACAAATGACTAAACTAAAACTAAATGCCATGAACAATAATAATTTTGATGAAGGCAAAGTGTCGCTAAGAATCAATTACGAACTTCATAAACGATAAATTATTGTAAAGTATAACTAACAACATGAACTTAACACATTCCTACTACTTCCTTTTTTCCCATACAGACACGACCATTCAAAGAACAAATTAAATATAAAGACGACGAAGACCATTTACGATGCGTTTCTATGCATACGTTTCAAACGGATGAGCCAGGCTTAATCTTTTGTAACACCAATCTGACCGATTATACACGGTTCCGTTTTAAGCGATAAATTCAATTGTTACAGATGAAACTCATTGATTCAAAACCCGTGCGAGAGACATCGCATTGAAAATTTTATAGTTGGTTTTATTACTTATAAATGAGACGATTAAATTTATAGTTCTTATGATTAGCTTTACGATGTACCGGTTAATGTGGCGTTACGTCACATTGCATCTATGATTGTCCACATCGTTGCCTCTTTATACGACGGTAAACATTAAATTAAGCAGTAAAATATTAGGTAATCGTCAGATATCATCTTTGTTTTATCTACCATCACGTTGATAAGCAAAACGTTGAGCGTTGCCCAAATTAAGCACTTGTTCGACACAGAAAAGGTCAATGGCCTAATGAAATTTTATGCAGACGACGAATCAGTTAAGGTTGACTTAATGATAATGTAGGCAGACTTATGTGTGCATTGCTCATCTACAGTTTCTGTGATATCTATCCGTTAGATATGAATACACGACATATGCAGATATTGTTCTTAATTCGTATTGCAGTTGAATGCAATTATCTTAATGAAAATGTATTGATATTGTGGATTTAGGTCCTTCCTACATCCATGTGATATCTAATGCTGAATATCAATTCTAATAGTGTCACAAAAGATAACAATTTGTGTAATATCTTTATTCTGCTTTATTGAACAATGCAAGATGACGTCATTTCATCGCAATTAGGTTATAATAACCAATCGTATTTAATAATAAACTCATTTCTTCAATCAACTCCAATAAATTGCACAACGAAAGCCAATTGATTCCTATTACGATTGATTTCATCGTCACCATTATTTTCCTTATGTGTCTCAACTGCATGTAGACTTACAGTAAATGCACCAAGTTTCGAGCGACCCGGTGCAGTATTTTGAACAGAACCTAAAACTCTTGTATCTGTTTTCCTTAAACAACTTTTGCTATTTATACAAGTAGATAAGCAACGGTTACAACTGTTTGTCTTGCAGTTCATTCATATGCATGAATGTAAATACTTATCTTTATATTCGTTTTCCCTTGTGATATCTGGGGAACTTCTGTCAAAGTAGGTCCGTTGATGCCGTAATTGTATGACTACTTTTTAATTTTATATGATGCAACTGCATTAATTTGGAGTTCATTTACTAGTGGAGTCTTGTAAATGAACTCCAAATTAATTCAAGAGTTCGATAAATTATTTTGGTAATAATTATTCAGGGCTCGCTTTTTGAATTCAGCTCTATTTCTTATACAATACAATTTCAGTCGTCAAAGTTCGAAAAGATGCAACGGTGCGCAATTTGCTTCAAAGAGTAAGCCAAAGGTTTATTGAGAGATACATACTTATTTGATTGTCATTTTTTAAATTATTATTACTATCGGTAGCAGAAGTAGGTAGATATCCAATCCAAACTTAGACGCAATCATGTCTAGGCCTTTTTTTTTTTTTTAAGGATGGGAAATCATCAAATGACTTCTTCCGCTCTGGGTGGAGCGGAAGGGCGTGTCAGACTCTTACTGACTAAAACCCATCCGTGTTCCTTCTAAAGTCCTTTGCTTTCCAGGGCCGCGGTGACTCTTTCGAACAAATTCCGCAACCCGCTAGGCCCGCTAGGGCCAGAGCCTGCCAGCAGGCTCTGGCCCTAGCGGGCCCAATCACGTCCAAGGCCTATCAAATCTACGACAGAGGATTTAGTAATCAAAACCTACCAATTTAGAGCTCTTGACATCTATTACTGCGAGTATAATAATAGCGAATCAGATAAATTGAGACTGTTTAGACAAGATCGTTCCGTTTCAATGTGAGCAAATAAACTGGATAGTAACGTTATGATGCCAAGGCTACAACAATAGAAAATGTTGGTCTAACACTTCAAAGATCGTATGTTTAGAAAAGCTTGAGTAGAAAATTCCAACTCATACGGCTTCAAGAAACTTGTGAAAACAAATACTTGGACGGATAAATAAATAGATTTTGTACAAGGTGAAATCTTATGGCTGTAGTAAAAATATGATGGTCTTATAGTGGTTTCTCATAGTAAAATTAGAAATCTTGTATTTCGTTATTTTACCTTTTTTCCTCAGCTTTTGACTCAATTACTCCTCAACTCACTTTTTAGAAGTTGGTAGTTGAGAGAAAGTATTCTTATCATAATCATCGCCAAGTAATAGGTACTCGTATGCCAAATATCTTAACCACCATGTATAATACTCATTGCATATTTTATAATGCTCAACAGTATTGCTGAATGTAAATAAATCGATATTTTTTTAAAAGGAAATTATTGCAAAAATAAATTCTTGTTTTTCTATGGACAGTACCTAAAGGTCACTGACGTAATAAACAATGACAATAAACATCTTTACAATATAACAACAGTGGTTTTCATGAGATAATGTCACTTTATCTGCATGAACCCTTCAGAAATTTACAACTCATAAAACAAGTAATTTAATACAAGATTTGCATGAAAGCTTACGTAAGCTGCAAGCGTTTGCAATCACATAACTATTTAAACAAATGGTTATATGCGACAGGAATATTTGAATCAAATTGGTGTAAAAGAGAAAGGGGATAGAAGTCAAATGAGTTGACCCAAGATTCCTTCTTACAATCAGCGTGCGAAGTCAAGTCTTGTTGGTCCTGTCAGTCTTGTTAAATGTGAAATTCAAGTCATATTCAATTAGGCATACATTACTTCAATGAGCAATGAGCCTGCTCAACTGTGTGGTATGGTAAGTAAGCTCTCTTTGTATAACGGTAGAGGTATAGTACATCCGTGGTCTAGGACTCTACAGTCTATGGACTTTGGTGTGTGTTGTACGGTCGTTAGTTCAAAAACAACCAAATATATACACACATACATACACATCTTCCCCATCGTTGTAAAAAGACAATCTCAATCTTAATATATTTCTGCTAGGGTTGCGGAATTTGTTCGAAAGAGTCACCGTGGCCCTGGAACGCAAAGGGCTTTAGAAGGAACACGGATGGGTTTTAGTCAGTAAAAGTCTGACACGCCCTTCCGCTCCACCCAGAGTGGAAGAAGTCTTTTGATGATTTCACATCCTTAAAAAAAATAAAAAATCTTAATATATTTCTTGTGTACGTGTGTATGTCACTGAACTCCTCCTAAACGGCTGGACCGATGTTGATAAATTTTTTGTTTGTGTTCAAGGGGATTCGAGAATGGTTTAAATTCACAATTGGATCCGGTAGGTGGCGCTGCAATCGATTTATATAATTTTTCGTCGACAACGTCTGTCGGGACCACTAGTATTATTTATATTTAGAATCTGATCTAAATATAAACTTTAGTTTCTCTCAAGAGGATCAATCTATTAACACATGGGAACAATACTTATTTTCAATCTCATTTAAAGAAAACGCATTCGAATACAAATCAAACCCATATATCGTGGGCAAAGGTGAATAGATGTAAATCCAGTTTATTGGTTATCTACCTAATTTCATCAAGAAAATTAAGTAACTGTGATTTTATTACTTGAAAATGTTTTCAAAAGTTGTCGGCGCGACATTTTATAGGTAAAATCATATTAAACTCCTACGCATCTGTTTTTAGTGCGTGGCAATAAAATAAAGAGGTGGTTATTTTAATAACGTAATTAATTGTGTGGGGAAAACGATCATACTTCTTTCGTTCAGTCCATCCAAAGGTTGTCTGTAAGAGATTGCCCTGTGCGATAAAACCGCCCATTGTACACTTGTTTTTTAAACGTTTTTACTATGTTTGTAATGAGGTGTACAATGAAGTATATAATAAATAAATAAATACAATAACTTTGGTCAAATATATTAAAAACCTAGCTAGAACTTTTATGAAAAAAAAACTTTTTTTTTCAAATCCAAAATTTTACGTGCACTTCTGTGCAAAGCTAGATATTTACAAAACAATTTTTATCCAAAGTATGTACGAATGCCAGTATATAGTAGTTACCTACCCTGAACACTTCTCACCACAAATTTTTCACGAACTACAAATAGTATCCTATCGTACCAAAAGACCAAAATATACCACCGCTACTAAAGATGACGTCATAAAACAAAATGTCCCCGTATATCATCGCGAAGAAATGTTAATTAAATCACTGTAAACATTGGGTGGGTAGGCAGAAATCGTCATTAATACACGACAACTAACACTAATGGGTGTGGGTGGCTCGTGGCTGACTGTTCAAACGCAAATCGATTGGCTTGACGACAAAAATGTTAGCTTATATTTAGAAGGAGCTCATTAAGATTTAATAGGTTTATTATAAATGCATTCGATGCTGAAACAGTAACTTTTGTACCAAGAACATACTTTCAATACTTTTATAGTATTGAAAATATATCGCCCAAAGTCGATATTTTGGCTGAATGATTCGGATATCTATAAAATAGTTAAAATAAAAATCGAACTTTTTGTATATCTGTCACAATCAAATTAAGGATCTGGAAAAAGACATCAAAGAATCTTATAAGAGGATTTGTAACCTTAATTGAATTCTCAATCATGTTGCAGTCACAATAAAAAAATCGCCATCACAATTCAATTAAACAGTGTCAAAATATTCATTTCCTGTGACACCTTAAAAAACAGAATCACCTTTTTTTAGCCAGAGTCAAAGTCACAAGAAAATGAAACTGACTCCAAAAATAGCCATTTGTCGCCAGAAGTAACATTTTTAGCCGCTCGGTCAGATATGATTTAATGGAGTGGCGAGAGGTTCGTTAACATTAATAAATTCTATGCCCCTACTACGGAACGATTTTTAAAAGGAATCCTATTTTTATTGTGCAGCGATTTTTTATTTGCGAGTAATGTTAAGGTAGAACTTCATGTTGAAATCGAACTCACAATCTCAAAAAAAACAAACCACACTTTTTTCAATTACGCTTATCAATTTTTTTCCTCGTTTATTTGTGTAGGTACTAGAAACTGACGAGTTTTTAATTTATGATTCTTTTGAAATGAGATTCTAAATTACGATCTATTTGAAACTGAAAGGTAATGTATTACCAAACAGACCGAAAACAAATGGTTTGTACATCAAAATGTGTGTGAATCAAACAAAAATAACTCGCATGCCAGAAGCTCAGATACACAGTTACCAATACAATTATTTCTCTACAAAACCTTCTTAAAATCACTCCCACTTATAGATTCCAATTAGAACTAGGAAATCGAACACAACAAACAGCTATCGTCAACCACATACAAAACCAGTAGTAGGGAACAAACTCCTTCCTTACCAGACGCTTTTAACTTTCCTTCGGCACTTCGTTAGTCTTGTTTGTATTTATTTAAAGCGTGATAACTTATCCGACGACTGAGAACAGGATATGTGCCTAACAAAGTCCTGGATTCTGGGATTCATTTGCCATTTCCACGCCTAATCTGTAAATACTTTATGTGATCGTTTTACTTTAGCATCGGTTGGTCCTTCGGGGAATATGTATTGTTTTGAAATAATAATGGCCTTTTAAAGTGTTAAGAAATATTTATAAGGTATTTCTAACAAAATCTAATCTTGGAAGCTAAGGTTTAAAACATCATTAAATATGTATGTGGTTAATTTGATTCTAGTGAATCCACTTTCTTTATAAAATAATAATGTGAAAACAACTATTTTTATTACAGAGCTTATCGAGTTTCTTTGAAACTTTCAATTTTTTCACCTGTTTTCAATATAATACATTATTTATTATAGAACAAGATTATTGTTATTCATTAATGTTCTAAAAAGTCTAGTCCATGTTCTATTTATAAAAATACCCTTGATTTTTTTAATGAGCAGTTTCTGTGTAACATTTTCAGTCTGTAATTTTCACCTGCGTAAGCAAAGTCAAGAAAGGAAAGACACAAGACAACTGTATGATAAGAATATAATAATTATTCACCGTTATTCTCGATCTTAGTATGTTAATGTGAAATGTGACAGTCATGTGACATTTTCACTTTACAAGACAAAACTTCATACAATACACCGCAAAGACATTTTGAAATTTAACGGAGACTAGTGGTTCCCTAACCTTTCATATTTACTATATACTTTAATAAATCTCTTTAATATAAATATTAAAGCCAGGGCTTTTGGTCCTTAAGATTTTATAGGTCGTCCAAATCTATAACACAATATCGTTGGTAGTAGATTACAATGTGTAAAGCATTTAAATTTTATTTCCATTATTACCGCCTAGCTTAGAGGCAATGAAAATTTTAATATAACAACGCAGGCAAAGTGCCTTATGTTCAAAAATACTTCTCTTGAAATAACCTTGGCTGAATAAATCGTTTCAATTTCCTTTAAGAGTTGATGCAAACATGAAAGTTGGCGGTTATTTTAAAAGTATGCGTTAAAGTTTATACGACGCTCGGGAGAGCATGTCGCAACTAAAGAACAAAATTGAATTTGTAACGTGAGAGGTCGCTCGTAAAGAGTTATTATTATAGGTGTTTCTTTTGTTTGTTATAATAATGTGCTCAGTCGACGCTGCGCTAAACAAAAAAAAACATCTCAAAGGACCCAGTTTACAATTCGTGCAAATGAAAAATAAATCGGTTTTGGATTTTTTTGCGCAGTAATCTATGTTTGAGTGTAAATAAAAAGTTAAAGCAGTAAAATGTTATTAGCCGTGCATTTGATTAAATTTGTATAGAATAGAAAGTGCCTTTTGGTTTTTTTGGGCATCTCTAACATGGCCATATTCAATGTGGAGCTAGTTTTATCAAATATTATTCGAGTGCCATTGCCCGATAAAACTCCCTTTTCTTATTTTTCAGTTGGCCTCCAAAGACGCAATTCTATCCTCAGTTTTCATGCATGACGTTAATAATTAATATAGCAGTTGATTCTGGACTAAACCAAAACAGCATCAATTCGTCACCTTCCAAAAATTGTCATCGCAGGAAACTGGCCATGAATCCTTTCACAAGAAACTTTATATTAATGCGACTAAGAGTAATCCAAACAAGTTGAATTAATAAATGACTTGTGATGGGTTAATTTAATTTGAATCCTTTCAGGCAATATTTACAAATACATAAAAACTTCTAGATACTATATACAAGCGAATAGAAAATATACAAGCGGAGTAAAAAGGGGAGGGGAAGAACTCACAGAGCATCGAAAAATTCGTCCACATCGCTGTCAACGGGTAAAGTGCCCAGAACACTGGCCGCATTGCCACGTTGAATGGCAATGCTGATTCGTTGGCCAAAGAAAAGGCTACCCCTCTGGTCACGTGAAGCCAGCGAATGAATGATTGAATTTTGAGTTGAATCTTGTAGTCCACAAGAGTTTTCAGCATTATATCGGGTATTTGCAAGAACTGTTTCTTGTTCATAAAATAAAATGAAGACATTCATAAATTTGTATTTCAAATCTTCACTTTTATTGTATCTTGTTCTTTTAATGCATATACATATGTTAATAATTTTATCATACATGTAATTAAAACAGCATACTACATACTTGTGTAATATTGATAATTTTGCTCGTAATGTTCTACAGTAATGACCTCTGATCGGTAATAAAATGTACATAAAAGTTGTGCTTGTGACTTATTGGTGTTATCGATTTTAGTATTATATTTACGTTGTAACTTACGAATATTGTGACTTGAACATTGTATGTTGTATTAATCATTATTATTTTAGTACTTCTTGCTGTCAATTGTATACTCTTAGCTTCTTTGAAATATCGATGATTGCACATTTTGAAGTTTACGTATGTTTGTTTGTTTGTGTTTTTGTTTGTGAATTACATATATTAAACCGTCGCATTTGTTAATCTAAATTTCATAATTCACATAATCTGTCGAAAGAGACTGGATCCTGCGGCACAGGGTGCCTAGTGCGGGATCCAGTGTCACACCTAAATATTGTAACACTTTTTATGACCCAATAAACTATTATTATTTATTATTATTATCTGTTTACCAGCTTCTGCTAACGGCTTTATCCGCGTAAAAGCATCCTCAGGGAACGTACTCCTGTGGCATCAAGATCTAGAAAAAAAATCCGTTATGACTTCCAACATGCCAAGTTTCATCCTAATCTGTTAAGCCGTCAAGAGGTAAAAAGGCACCAGACAATCACAGTTACATTCGTATTCATAAAATTAGTAAGGGTATTAGTACAAATTTTAGCGATTTTTTTCTTTCTGAAATCTACCTATGATTCTGAAATGAACAGAAACATTTTGAAACGAGACTGTACTAGGTACGTTGATCAATGAGTATAATCATATTTGTTTAGTTTTTTTTTCTTTTCTATGAGAGCAGAGTTATTTTTGGTACTTGTGACAAGATTTTATAGTATGGACATGCATAAGATACCGGGATTCACTAACACTGGGATTTAAAAAAATAACCTTGTTAAAGTTGGTGTGATTTTTAGAGGTTATCGTGTTTATGTCACAGGCTATTTATAAACTAAGATAAAACTAAAATTAATCGCATAAAATTAGATATGGTACACCTAAACTTGTACATAAAATATGTCGTTTTTTACATAGCTAAAATTATTATCTTTACTTTCAGTCAGTGGATAAATTTAAATTCACGATAAACCAGTGTCATATCCATTAAATATATACATTTGAGGCCATTGACCCGAAATAGCTCTACATACTCCGACCACTGCTCATGACAGAAAACACGCTTTTAATTTAAACAAGCTATAACATGCACAAGCAATTTATGCTTCTAAAAACTAAAAAGCAAAAGCCTCAAGTGCTACTTCTCCAAGTAACCCTTTAACATATTCCTTCAAAAGATCGCAGTACAACTTGAACAAGGTAACTAGTTCATCGTCAACTACTTCAAACATCCGTTCCCCTCGGTTGACTGTTGTCAGTAATAAGTTTCTCGTTTATCTCAACTGGCTCTTTGAAATTTTCTCTATCTGCAATTTGTTTTACATTTTATAAACTGCACTTAGATTTTATTCAACATACTATTACTTATAACTTAGATTTTATTAACATTCAACTTATTTTTTTGATGCAGTACTTACATTATTGCATTAAAAAAATAAGTTGAATGTATGTGGTTGAATTGAAACAAAGTGAGGTTTTATAGAAATGGTTGATGCAAAGACCCTTATTTTGGCATCACAATTGAAATCCTAACTTTATAGAAATGCAAAAGCGAGTTTGTTTGTTACGCTTTCACACTTTTTTCCTTTCACGTCATGAATTTTGGTGGTACAGAGATAGATGGAACCTTGGAGACGGTTTTAGGCCACGTTTTTCGAAACTAAAACTTGAAGTCGCGGGCAAAAATGAATAACTGCCAAAAAATTCAACAAAATGCGTAAAACTTGCAGTCGCGGGCAAAAATAAATAACGGTCAAAAAATTCAACATAATGCGTAAAACTTGCAGTCGCGGGCAAAAATGAATAACTGCCAAAAAATTCAACAAAATGCGTAAAACTTGCAGTCGCGGGCAAAAATAAATAACGGTCAAAAAATTCAACATAATGCGTAAAACTTGCAGTCGCGGGCAAAAATGAATAACTGTCAAAAAAATCAACAAAATGCGTAAAACTTGCAGTCGCGGGCAAAAATGAATAACTGCCAAAAAATTCAATAAAATTCGTAAACTCTAATGAATGGAATCAAATTTAACAGGCAGATAATCATCACAATAACTCACTTATGATCGTAAATTGATTTCAATTCTGTTTTTTATTTCGCAACATGCTCTCAAAATAGAACAAAGGGTAGCTGTACCAAACGCCGGCCAATAATCTACACACAGTGCGGTCCTCCAGGAAAATACGTGGCAGCAAAATGACGGACGGCATTAATTAACACGATTACCCTATTCGTGATTGGGGGCTAATCGCAGGGGCTGTTTGAACTGGCGACCTATTTGTCCAACATTTGTTTTTGTAATTAAAAGTACATATGAGTTTAACTGGGAGAACAGAATCGGTGGGATCCGTGTGACGTATAAGTTCGTTCATGGTTTATACGGGGGTGTATTGAAATTATATGTCAACTGATGCTGCGGGTTGATAAAGGGAAGTTTTTTCATTCGTAACACACGTTTTCACTTACTGTTGAAGTTTGACCGTGACAGCCCTTGATACCAAATCGATAGAACTTAACTCATATAAGAAAATGATAATTAATATTGAGCTTAACTTACGGTGGACCAAAAACAAGAAACCTCAAAACTCAAAGCATTTATTTCAATTAAACCATTAACAGGCAATTTTGAATTGCCAAGGTCGGTCAGTCATTTATAAAGACACTTTTTACACTGATATGATATTATTTGAAACATATTTCAAATATTATCATCATCTAAGGATCCCTCTTTAATTAAAAGCATTTTACGTTGATCTATTTAGAATGAATCTTCAGCAGTAACCCACCTACTTTAACACGCAAAACCTTGTAACTAATACGAGAAAGCCTAAAACTTCATAAGTGTTTCCGATTCCGAGGAGGATTTCGTCCAAATCTCATATCGAATGACTACTTTACAGAAGTGTTCCTTTGATATCAAACTCGGAACAATTTGAGAATGAACAAGTGGACATCGGGGACGTAAGTGGACTCAATGGGATAGCGTAAATTAGAACTGTAAGCTTCTTGTTACATACCGTCCCGAAATGCTATGCTACAGGGATCGTGTGGATCCTCTTCGGGTCTTCCGTAATTATAAACCTTGAGATCCGATCAAGGGGTGTGGTATATTATATTTTAGTTTCAAGGATTTAGTTGCAGTGTCTTTAAGGATTTTCGAGTATTTGCCCTAACGTGTATCTATTAATTCGTTATTACAAAAGCGTGTCGTCAAAGCTTTATTGAATATCCTTTTTAAGGGGAACTGTATCTGAATCAGTAAGCTGTGAACTACCTGATTTAAAACTATATAATCCACTCGTAAACCTAACGTTTGTTATGATTGAAAGGGTCATAGAGAGTAGACAGGAGTTGAGATTAATGAATAAGAGGTGAATTTACTTGTTTAGTTATACAAAGCATAGTGACGAGAAAGTGGAGTGAAACTAAAGGAACAAAGCGATATTGATGTATAACGATTTTATTGCCAGTACTTCGTCTAGACAAGTTGACCGATTTGTGTCTGTACATTACAGTAAAGACTGTCATGTCCTTGTTTCTATTCTCCAGTGTCTAAAATATCTTGTATGTTCCGACCATTGCGAACTAGGTCAAATGTCTTACCAATGATTCAAACAAATGACTGTATTTACTGTTCTCGGGGTTTATTTTGATGAAGATATATCAAGAGCTTTCAAGGCTCAATGATCAATCAAGTATCGCATTGAAAACTTAAACGACTTAATTAATACATCAAGCTTCTTCAAAATAAATCCAATAAACCATTTAATAATCTTTACAGTTAGACGGGCAATTTAAATAATTAGTCCATAATCGCTGGATAATAAAACATTCAAATATTCGATACGTGGTTTATCTTAAAAGTCGGACGACAAAAAGCAGAATAATTAAGCAACTTCTAATTATTTTCTACCGACGAAAGATAACTCGATTGATTTATTGATGGAGAAGTAACTGAAACAGATAAAAAGTTGAATTTACGATGTTTGTATGATAACCGCTTTATAATTATTTGTTTCGACGTTTTAATCGAGCTTGAAAACGCTTTGTTCTAATGACTTATTGCTGTTGGAAATTGATCGTTATTTATCGTTAATACGGATTTCAATACGTCACTGATGAGTTATTTTGTTCGGTAACTGATGACACTTCATAATTTTTAATGGCCATTGAATTTAACGGATTGAATTAATTATTCTTATCTCTTGTTTCCCTCGTAGCTTTGGCCTATTAATTTTGAATTTTATCTATGTTGATACCTATTTAATTATTGCTTTAATAAGCATGGCTTTTAGTAATAAGTGATATCATGTTACGAAAAATATTGTGTAACTCGGAGGGATTTTATATAATTCTTATTATTTCTATTAATCTGACTAACTCAAACGACTAGTAATAGTTGTCATAACAGTTAGATATTAAATCAGAATATAAAAAATAGCGTTTGTGCTGTTATTTATCCATCTCTGTGCTAAATTACATTCAGATCCGTTCAGCAATATTTAGGTATTTGACTAAAAGCGAAATTAGTCCGTCAGATAGATTTCCAAAAAATATTGGATACGTATTTTTTGGGTTCCATACCCAAAGGGTAAAACGGGACCCTATTACTAAGACTCTGCTGTCCGTCCGTCTGTCACTAGTCTGTTTCTCAAGAACCGTGATACTTAGACAGTTGAAATTTTCACAGATGACATATTTCTGTTACCGCTATAACAACGAAGGACGGACTAAATAGCATCATATTATTTGGACCCAGGCAATATCCCTATTATGACCTGATTGAATAACAAAATATCCCTCCATCAAAACCTTCGCATTTTTAAATAGTAGTAAGATACTTTTCAAATATTGACTTTTTTTAAAGTTATAACTGAAACCCATTCAATCTTTCCAAGAAAAACACCATCTAAAAACAGCAACACATCTCCATTACGTACTTTTTTATTTTTCTCCAAACTCCTTAACATTGGGGGCATTATAAACAGTTATCAAGGTTATAATATCTTAATGGTCCAAGTTTAGTACAAATAGTCGTCGAGAGGGTACTATTCTTCATTATGAAGGAGACCCTGTAAATTATTCTTTGGGTCACTTTGGTGCTATTTAAGTTAATTTAATAGTAACTTTGCACACTGCTCACGTTCTTGCGATGTTCCGGCTAATATTAATTTGGTGTTCATGTAGTGACTGGGTTTACATTTTGTTTTATATAGGTATTGTTGTATTTTTTAGGTTTTTGTGTTTTGAAGAACTAAACCTAATTTTGAGAGTGTTGGCATTTACTTCGTGAAATTATTTACAAACAAAAAAATAATTGGATTTCATATAACTACTAAAATTCAGTAAATTGATAGAGCGTATCTTTAATTTATAATTGATGCATATGAATTCCATTCATATGCGTCAATTAACTGTAGCTGATTTTTCAGATGATTTATAACAGAACTAGCTCACAAAAATTCTCTCATTTGAACATTCAAAACTTTTCGAATCAATCAGGCAATTCACATGATATTTTTTTCAAAACATACGAATTTGGCGATAAATGCCTTTGAACTATTCAAACTGTACATTTACCTACTCAAAAGTAATAATACACACTTCCTGTCAAAACAGAGTCAACTTTTACCGTTTGAAACTTTAAAACTTACTCCAATAAGAGCAGCTCGTGGGCGCATTCCTGTTAAAGCAACATTTTACGATACATGTTGTGTGCCCACTCTGTGGTTTGTTGTGGGTGCCCGTGGTACAGCACTCGTGTGAAAGATGGCAGCACGTGTTCCGAAAAACAAAAAAGTTTACTTAAAAAAGTTTTTGTCATCGTAGAAAGTGTAATGAACCTTTTTTAAGGTTTTGAATGTGGCTGAGAATGGGCCTATGTCCAGCAGTGGATTGCGATATGCTGTGCTCATTGATTGCTGGTACATTAATTTGTAAAGAAAATAAATTAATGAAATTATTAAAATATATTTCGAATAAGTACTGTTCTTCTGAGTATTTGCCTACCTTGTGTTACTTGATCAATTTAAAAAAAAAAATTCTACAGAGTATTTAGAATTTCAAAGAAAAAGTTTACTAAACCTTTTTTAACAAAGCCTCTTTAACTTGAAACAGGTTAAGCTCTCGCAAATGAATTTATACTCAAAATAAATTACAAGTTTATTCTGATCCTAAACTGACATAGAGCGGCGGGTGGCCACCGGAGGCAAAAAAATTTAGCCAGTAAAATTATTTATGTAGACTTTGGAACATTTAAACACGACACGAACGGGATGGCCTTGCAAAAAGTAACTCCTACTTAAATAAGGGCAGGCAATGGAAAAGCTCTCTATAGTATCTTACTTTTACTTGAAAGTGCAAAGATTTTATGGTACAGACGCACATCAAGCTACAACAATCTGTCAAATTTCTTTTATAGATTTTAAACTATAACTCTGAAACATAAGGTTCAAGTTTGACTGGGAAAACATGACAGTTTTGGGTAGCTTGATGTGCTGTCGTCTGTACCATAAAATCTGGGGGTCGGCTTCCACTAGCTACTAGCTGAGTAATAGTATTTTACATTGAGCGACTTATGAAGAGATAACAATTAAGAACACAATATAGACCATAGCCACATAATAAATGACAGTATTGAGCTTCCAAGACATACAAGTACAGAAGCTTGATTGAGCTTGATGTGCTACAGCTATCTGTCAAATTTCTTTATTAGATTTTCAACTTTATCGCATTAGGTTCAAGGTTGATTGGGAAAATTTGACAGTTTCGGGTAGCTTGATGTGCTGGCATCTGTACAAGATGCAGTAACCTGAATCAGTCTCAGTACCAATAAGGTATTCATCATAATATCTTCAGTATAAAAAGACTGGCTGAAAAAGAAACATAAAATAAAAAAAGGGCCGTTAGCTAAATCGTTTTCATATTCAAACAGCCCTCATGTTAACAACGTCTCATATTTATTATCAAACAAACACAATAAATCGACATTGAAACCTTAATAACATACTGGTTAGCGTTTTGTTTCTGAATTTATTGGACACGTTGAAAGACGTATAAATCATACATAGACTAGGGTAATAAAGTGTAACAATATTGGGTGTGCTGGACCAAAAAAGGATTCGTAATTGGCCTGTGGTCGGGTTTGGTAAACTAGGAGTTAATGTTGTAAAATACGAGGGTTTGTCTGTGTGTGAATAGCTGCAGGCAGACATGCTATATTTTTTTAAATATTGTAGTCTTCATACATACCTATATCACAATATCTGTGAGCTAGATCACAGAACTGTTATTGCTTGATTAAAATATTCACCTAGGTATATTTTTGGCAAAAAGAGTAGAAGAAAATGAATAATAAGCATATAAGCACTTGAATAAATTAAGTCTCAAAAAAAATACTGAAGTAAAAATAATTTAAAAACGCAAACGTCATTAAGAAAGTAAAACTTAATAAATCCGAAACAGTAATCAGAAACAGTATCGCGGGGCACACCTAGTCTCGTCCATTTAACGGTAGTAATAAATATTTTGTGTATAGGGATAACGACGGACGATCAAAGCAGGTTTGTTATGGAATTTGATTGGCCCGTAATTACATTCAGTTTTAACTTGCTGGTCATGTGAAATTGCTCGATAATAGCCCGCCGATCGGTCTATGCGACCTATTACAATATGAATGGAAAATAGTTTATGTAATTTGTGGGGTTAACTACTTTGTGGTATTTTATGAAATTTTTCAGTATTTAAATTTGAGGCCCTACTTCTACTCGTTTTTAAGCAAAATGTAGGGAAATTGCGGTGTTTTGACAGATTGCTACTGAGTTTCGATAACGAACGTTGATTAATAATTGGTAGAATCGACTCTCTGTTTATAAAATATGTTGACTACCAATAACAACCAAGGGTGAATAATTTAATGTTCTTAAACCCTCGCTCTAATTTCAAACTGGTAAAGTCAAAGTTAAAACTTCCCATAAAAACAACATGAAAAAAAACAGAACAGCCCTGCTACGGTTCAAAAAGTCAAACACACAACTCCCAACATAACCGCAACTAAAAGGCAAAACAAATCTAAACGGATATCAAAACAATAAAATATTTGCAGAAAAACTGTAGCATATCAAATAACGTAAAAAATGTAGGCAAATACAAAGGCAAGCAAATACCGGTCCAAGTAGAAGATAGTGAAATAAAAGGCGTGACTAACATCATGATACAATTCTGTGGTCGCGGTACCAAAGTAGATAATAATTTTATAGGTGATAAATGTGGTGCTGTGTATGATTTTTATGGTTCTTCGAATGAGCGAAATAATCAAATAAACGATGTATCAACTGATTATATTGCCACTATTATTCATCAGTTTGGCGAACTGAATACCGAAGTAGCTGATATCACACTTTTGGTTGGAGCTTTGCTCGTGGGACCGATTCTTACTACGGAACAATTACTTGCTTAACACTTTCGTAAAGTATGGATTATGCCACTAAATATTATTCACTTCTCCCTTGTTAGGTTTTAAAAACCCACAAACCAATATTGTGTTAGCCTGTTAAATAAGTTCTCTATCGCAAAACGTATGAATCTCAAATATGTAAGTTATGAGTTTTATTTCAATAGTATTAGTAGAAACCACGAAAGTTTTATGTTATCAAACATCAGAAAGTAAAATGAAGAAAGATATTACACTTAATATCGATGACAAAGCGTTCAATATGACATAAGATTCAACAAAGACTATCATTTATTGTAATACTTAAATCCTCTACGAAAGATTACAAAAGTGTCACAGTAACGAAGTCAATGCTGACAAATCTAAAAAATCACCGTCGTAAATTATCCAATTTGTAATAAGCTTTCGAAGAATGACTGTAACAATTCTTTACGAAGATCAAATATTTGACCTGCGATTATCGCAAACCACAGATGACTCAGTGTGAAGAAAGACGTTGCGGTGTGTGGCTATAAGAACAGTATCAAATTTTACGACTCCCGTGTTCACGGTAATGTGTCAATGTTTATTGCTATCATCGCTGTTTTATAGTCTTTCCGATTTATTATCTTAACAACAAAAACCCACGTTTTTTGCACTTCGTTGGCTCTTTTTAGAGGTTTACCATGTAATCTTGTATTCCAATGAGTAAGTAAGCGCCAAAAGGAAATACTTAAATTCCCATTTGACTCACATGACTGTATTATATTTCTTTGTTTTACGGGTTTGCCATCAAGTTTTACTGCTTGATTATCTTGAGATCTAGGTGAGCAGATAACCTAAAACAGATGTCAACTTATGTTATCCATTAAAGACTGGTGTAGAAATTATGCAATAGGTGATACCGGCATGATATCAGAACGATACAGCTGTTTGAATGGTTTTCAATAATTACAGAAGTGAAGGAGTCATCCTGATTTACTTTATTGATAGACTCGTGTTTGACTACGATCCAATCTGATTCAATAGTAAGCGATAATGTGGTCGACGATGTAGCACGCTTATCTAAAATTTCTTATTCACCTTTGACTTAAAAAACCCCAGGATGCAGATATCAAAAATCACAGACTTGGTCAGGAAATTAAACTCCCTAGCTATATGCACAATGAAATTATTCCCATAACATTTTGGGACTTTTATCTTGGATTTCAGTGAAGACACAAAGATATATAAATTTTTATTGTTGGGCTAAAACAACAACTAGTCTATAAAGCTAAATAATTACTAGAAAACAAAACAACAAACATTAGGAACGAAACTAACAACTAAAACATAAAGAATATGAATTGCCTACTTAAAACATGCTTAAAACTAAACAAAACACTACTTAAACTGCGCAACTATACAGATTCAACGATAAACAAAAATAATCTCCCACAATAAAACAGTAACTAACCTATTAAAGCAGAAAAAGGAGTATTTTGATGCCGATAAAGACATTATTAAAACTGACCATAATTTCGTTGGCATATTACTGCATCATTAAGATTAGTCTTATCATCAAACCGTTTCTGTACGAAGAAAATATTTACCATACGAGGTATAAAAGGTATCCGTAAGATAAGACAAAGATTACCAACGGCCCACATTCGGTAGTGCTTTATGAATTTTAAGTGATTCATGGCGTCTAGTTCTGTATGAAATGGGTTATCTTAATTGTTCCCTGTGGTAATTTATTGACCAAATTTGTTGGCGTTGCGCTAAACAGTAGGTGCTTAATATAAACGTGGTACATTAATGTGGTCAGATACATCATGTACCGTTGTTTTATCGTTTGACATAGTTTTAATTTCATAGTAAACTTGCTTATGAGTTAACAAACGAGGTATAAATCTTGTGCTTTTATTACGTTTATGGCATATTCTAACTGCTTTTCTCGTAATTAATATCTTTCAACAAATTAGTTTTAATTTCATCATCATCACGCTTATCATGTTACTCATAGAATGTAGACTGCTTAGTTTTATCATGACTAAAGAATATGTTAGAAAAGTGTGTTTCTAACACACACTTACACTTATTGAAGCACACTTTCAATGAAAACACAACTATACAATTGATACAAGGTAACATCATAAAGACAAAATAAAATGTTTGCAATGTATGATAAAGAAAGTAATTGCTCAAAAGCTGACACGTAATAATAACACGAACCTAAATAACATTTCACACTGTCTCTGAACCGTATAACTCTCATATTCAAAGTGGAAATTAAATATTTGCGGGCGTGTCGGTCCGACGTGGGCTGTTCTTAATGAGCTATCATCACAAGCTTATGTCAACCGTCGTGGCTTCTTCGACAGTGAGCTCCTGATTCATTGACACTTTGGACGTTCTCATTTTGTGCAAATATTGTTTGAAGTAATAAGAGCTGCGTCTCGTCCTGTTCTGTTCGTGTTTGTTATAATGATTTTCAAATAAGGAAAAGGAGTTAGTAAGGGATTTCGATTTTGTGCTTTTGATGACTTCATTATTGTATGTTTCTTCTTCTTTATTACCAAAGTGCAAATTAGGACCCATTTGAAAGAGATCTATCACGTCGACCAAAAGCTTCTCTTAAAAAGATACCAATGATTGAGAAGCATTAAAATTATTTTTTTCACAATAATATGAAAAAGACATGGGTTTGTATGTAGATACTAAAAGAAAATGAACACATCGAAAACCCTTGAGTCACTATCGAACCTCCATCACGCGTTCGCACTCGGCCACAATAAAGACCTCTCAGAAGCGTTCAATAATTTTTCTAATATCGTAACAAATCGGTCATAAGCTTGTACTACCCGATAAAGCTCTATTCAGCTTCACACTATCAATCATAGTTTAGCAAAGGTTATATCAATATCACATAGTTGCACACTCATGCTGCCTTTATGAGAATTTTTCTTCGGCAGTTTGTACTAAGCGCTGAAGAGGGTAATGTCAATCATGATGCGAAGATGAAAGTTAGAAAGAACCGTTCATAGAAAAAGGTGGTGGTCTATTTTTTTGACATCACCCGTAATGCCATTTTTGACTGGCCTGTTGGTTGAGTGGTTAGTGACCCTGACTGCTAAACCGGAGGTCGTGGGTTCGATTCCCACCCAGGACAAATCTTTGTGGGATGAGCATGACCGTTTGTTCTGTGTCTGGGTGTAATTTGTCTATAATATGTATGTATTTAGAAATAAATACCTAAGTATGTTTATCAGTTCTTTGGTTGCCGTAGCACAGGCTCTGCCTAGTTTGGGATCGGATGACCGTGTGTGAGTTGTCCCAAGATATTATTATATTAAGATATTATTATATTATTTTGCTTGTGTGTCTGGTTCTGAGTCTTTATTTATGGTAGATCTAAGACTCACATGCCAAGTCAGTTTTAAGGTCCTCGACTCGGCTTAGTCACCATGACAAGAAAAGCGACGTCCCGATTAGTGTAAAATAAATAACAAGCTATAACTGGCAATTTGATGATTTGAGTTGGTCTGTTTCAATGTATTGATAACAGCAAAATATTTGTGAAATTAAAGGTTTCCAAAATTCAAAGGAACACACGGCTATATTTTAATGTGTATGGCGCACATCTGACACCATAGCTAACTCAACCAAAAAATTAGGCATAATATCTTACGTCATAGCAAATAGAAATACGTGACCATTTCATACTATACGCCATCTAAATATTTGTAGAGCAATCTATATGTTTGTGTACAATAATACCGAAGTGCTCGCGTGCCGTCACCGTCTTATTTGACTTTCAAATTATTTAAACGTTACCAACATGAATATTGAATTTCTGAAGAACTTTTCGAAGATTTTTGGAGTACCCATTTTTATTAAAACGGGTATTTTAAGAAAAAATAGGTGTTAAGTTCATTCTGGTAGATAATTTAACCTGCGAAGTTGTAAACATATGAAAAGTGTTGTAAACTATGTCAAACCTCGCCAAATTTAAAGAAATTCTTTTTAGAATTTCCGCAAACTAGCTAATACGAAACACTAAATCATTACTATCGGAACACAAAAAGTGCAGTAACAATATTTAACAATGTTGCTTTTAGTTCGTGTATTGCAGGTGCAGCCAATTATTTTAAAACAAATGAAGGCCTTTTAAATGGAACAAGCTCTACCGGGCTGGTTACGTTCCATAATAACAATAAAGAAAAATATGCGCTATAAACAACATTTACAATGCAGATCCCTAAATGAGACTCAATTAAGAAAATATAAAGAAAACTGCACTCAATTTCGTTAGCAGAACTCGATTGTAAAAGTGTTCTGGTCTTGCAAAATTGCACAGAGCGAGTATAATGCAGTTTAATTAAGCCACACAATCAGCAGCCGTTACCAAAGGAACGCCCCAAACGTGGAATAAATTCTTGAGGGGCTAGAATCAGTTCCACTGTCTGCGGTGATATCTTGCAAACTTATATTTACATCTTCCTTCATGTAATATAGCCCTTCAATCTATTACAGTAAGGACTTTGTTATTTCAGTATTTTTGCTTGTAAAATTTACCGTATCATGGGGTTTGACATCACTCCCTGAACGTTTAATTTTCTTTTAATCCCAAACGCTTCGATCTTTATCGTCGGGGGGTTGCCGCGTAACGAATTAAACGGATTGCATTGGTGTCACAAATGAGGCTATTTTATTCCTCCTGAGAGTGTTCTCATTGGCAGGGGATAGACTGACGTGATTGTCTGTGTTATACTCCACTGCCTTGTTATTGGCATTGCGAATTTCGGATGTGGCTGCGGTTAGGGGATCGATCTGAATTATAATTGCCTTTCTAATATAGGCAGATACTGGGAAAACAAATACGTATATATCTTTACAAACGCCCATCTTAATCCGTTTTGCTATTAGAATACTTTATTGTAATTTTAGTGGCCAAGTACGAAAATTCTCATGACAAAATTGGAAATATCTTTACGATTTTCCTTTCAACTTCAGATTGGCAAGCTTCAATATTGATATCCTCTAAAATCCTAAAGTAGATATTACAAAAGCATCAACTCCACTATCGCAGTGAGAAGCTCGCTAAGAAAACGTATTTTGCTTCAACAAACAAAGATCCTTCACAACGATAGGATTCATACACCAAACTGGACCGTAACTAAAAAGAAAATTACTTGAACGACGAACTACAAAGTCAGTGCTGTCATGAAGACGTAAAACAAAACTTCACAATACATTTCAGTGTAAGAAACGTTTTCAAAGAACTTCTAAGATAGTCTAGAGCGCTTTACGATTTGCGAACAAAAGCCAAACAATCCATTGTCTATCGATTGTAGCCGGGAGTGCAGTTTGTCGTCAAAGGCCGTAAGTTGCTCTTTTCATAGTCTTTACTACGTGTTGCCGGTTACTGCGTAGTTTTGTGAGAATTGGTTACATATTATGGAGACATGACTATGTTGTTTGCGTTGATTGAAGAGCATCGCATGAGTGAAACTGTTTGTGTCTGGATTGTCGCTTTCAAAGATATCTACGGCTTTTCTTAACATGGTTGTTCTTATTTTCGTAGAAGGTTTTACAATGGTTGACCCATCAATATATTGTTATTCATAATTACAATTAATTACCAAGAAAGATTAAATTACATGCTTAAACGTCTGTTGGTATGTCTTTTGGATTACTTACTTCATTCGACTATTTTAAAAATAGTAACATAATAAAATAACACCAAATACAAAGCAATTAGTCAATTAATTTTAAGTTTATCTTTCAGTAAATTGATCAAATGACTCTAACAAATGGTAGGGCTCACGTCTCCATTGGGAACATCCCCTAAAGCCCTCCATGTGTTCCTTACTTTGTTTCAAGCCTTTAACATTATCGTTCACTTGTTTCTTACTTGTATGACTTAACATCTTGTACTTGACTTTTAAATCTCTTTGTAATGTTGTGTTTTCTAAAATAAAGTTGTTGAACAACTTTATTTTAGAACATTTTTTGTACACACAGATTTTAGGACTTTTGAATTCTGAATGATGATTTAATGACAAAAGCTTCAACAAGAATAACTATAATTTATTTTAACCAAAACTTATGACATTTGCCAAATAGAGTTTTTAAGTCAGTTAAGATAACAGTTGCAAAAGTTTAAAGTAGTTTTTTCTGCTAATCTTCGTGATAAGCTTGAAGAATTTTATTCATCTTTCTATCTTAATTATACGTACAAAGAAACTCTTTAATCCCAATATTGGCTTTTCTGAACCATGACACGTTATCATATTAATCTAACTTCAAAACATACATATATCAGTCTGTTCTCTCACTGCTCAGATCTCCAAGTACTTAAAATGTCAAGAAAAGGAACAATACGTTCTCAAAGGATTCAATCCACTCACGAAGCGAAATTGTACGGAGGATTCATATTCATAACATCATCCCTCCTTGTTTATTACAAGAACATATCAGCCGTTTTGTTCCATCCTTTATACCAACATGAAAGGCCCAATTCGCAAATAAGATAATACATTTTCTACTGCAGTGCGTGTTTTCTTCTTAATACAACCATTTTAGAAACTCCCATGAAATAAGACTCCGTCAATTATTATTTCAATTCAACTCGCTCCCGTCATTACCATATGAATTAGTTCGGGAGATTGGGAGTATTTACTTAGAAAATATTGGAATTCTAATGCATATGGAACATCGAAAATGCTCACATTTTAGGCACGAGTCAACATTGGAGAAATGTTTTGGTAACGTATGTTAATTATTTCATTGGAACTGATAGTGGTTGTTTCATAGAGAAAACTGATACAACCTACAGCATTTTGGTAAGAATGCTAGCCGACTTATAATGGAGACGTACACTGGCTGAACTTAGGTCTCTCTGAAACGTGGTTACATCGACCAGCGACCAGTCTTGTGCTTCTTGCATTCAGAGGATTTCTTCGACCTCCACTGACCACTAGGTCTATAATACGGTCTATCTTGCTTACATTACTTTGGAAGAAAGCTCGTACTGTGTGCAAGCAGAGCACTAAACTCACAAAAATTTAGAAACTACTTTATATTAGGAGCCCATATCAATATTTGCAAGTTATCTACATACGAGTATGGCTAAAGTTTTATAACGTTACATAAAACATATTGGTGACCATTATTTGGACAGCAACTCATTCGATCCGCAACCACATAAATATTTACGGTTTCGGATCACTAGCTTAGATGATTGCATTAAATGCGCATACGAAATGCTCCTCAACGTACCGGAACGAGCCGATGCGATGGGCGGAATTTCGCTTTCATTTAATAAAGGGCGGTGCTAGTAAAATTTTAGTCGGAGCAAAGCGGTTTAATTTGAATTAACGGTCGCCTGCGAAGCAGACTCGTGTGGGTTCTCACGAGATTTTTCGTAACCCTTTTATGGGGTAGATTATGCATTGCATTATTTTAGACTAAGTATGGTTTAATTAGATGAGATAATGCTGGGATTATTTTAGCTCTTGTAACGGAAATTAGTGCTTAAATCTTTTTGGAGACACTGAAATATTTATGCAGATAAAGGATGTTGGTAGAGGACAAACGTGTGTAGAAAAGATAGAAGAAGGCCTTTGCTTGCCCAGCAGTGGGTCGTAATGGTCTAATAGTACAGATAAAAAAGAAAGAATAATATTTATTTAGCACATACTCAAACACGTGCGGTATATAGATACAATAAGAAAAAATACATGTACGCCAAAAACTAAGTGTGTATCTCACGGCTATACTAAAAAGGTCCATTTTAGTGATATGTTCTGACATATCACTAAAATGGACCTTTTTGATGCGGTCTGACGCTGGTTTTCTAATGAACCTTTCAAAGGTCGAGTGGCGGCTCATTTTAATCAATATATTATTAAAAATATCATCATCTAACTAAAGTAAGAGATGGAGTAGATCTAATACTTCCAGATTAGCACACGGAAGATAAACTTCGTTTTGTGTCACAAAACAAACATTAATGAGAGACCATTAACTTCAACGGGACAGACTTGTCATCAATTTTATAGGTTCGTTAAGCTAGTTTGTTTCCATACAACTAGAAGACCTAAACATTACAAGCAAAAGATTTATATAATGCAACGTTTCTAAATGAGCAAAGAAAGGGTCAGACATCAGGGAATGTTAATTGCGCGTTCATTCGCCATGGTCCATTTGATTTACTACGCTTTGCTCTAAACACGTGCATATCACGTAACGAACTATATTTTTCCAACTAAAACAGTGCAACTTCAACCTTATTCAGCAAACTATAAAGGTGTTTATAAATGCAAGATAAGTTAGCTTGTAAACGTTAATTAAGCGATATTTCATTTGGTGACGCTTGGCGCCGTCTGCTAAACGCCTTGACGAAATAATCTCTAGAAAGCTGCGTTTCTTTGAATATTATTTTAGGGCTCAAATCAACTGTCTACACAATGAGGTGAAATTGCAGGCGCTATTTATAATTGGATCAATGTTTCTTAATAAAAGCGAGTGAGTCTTCGAAGTTTATGGTGAATTAAAGATTTTATAGTTGCTTTAACTTGTCCATGTGTCTCAACTAAAAGTTTGATTTGTGCGTGTTACATTACATTGCGCCAAGATTTAGATTGAACTCAAAATATCGGTGTTAGTGAGCAAAGTGGACTGTAATACTAACTGAGGAAATGAAAATGATGATGGTTGTTAACGTAGTAATTTAATTAGAATTCGCAATAAAAAGAACTAGGAGTTGACACAGCAGCCTCAATAATCCAAGCAATGACAGCATCATAATAATGTCAATTTAAAAAAAATATAAAAAGAAACAATACAAAAGAGTCTCAACACTCCAGCCAGTGGCCAATAATCAGAATCCATAAATTTTGAACATTAAACACAAGTCATAAAAGTACTTTTTCGCGCAGGTTGAGACTGCAGTATTAAAATCAGTGTCCTTTTACATAGAGCTCTTAGTGCCCAAGATAATTTGTGAACTTTGGGATGAACTTCCCTAAACAAAACAGCAGTATAAATACCTAAACATTGCTGGGTAAATATCTAAACATGCAACCAAAGCCGGCAATATACGACAGCGTTACCATAAATGGGGTTTATGTGATACGAAACGTCATCAAAAACCAGTTAAAATTATAATTTTCCAGTCCAAACGTCAATAATGAGGTTCATTTGAAAATTCACAGCAAATAGCGATACGTATTGCATGAATTGGATTCTGTTGTGATTGTTCGTACATTATAACAATATGTTTAATATTCCATCAATAAGCAGTTATTGCTATTAGGTTCCACAGATTGTTAAAAGTATTGAGAGAACTAAAGTGGAAAGTTATATGAACAAGAATGCTAGCTAGATTCTAGAACTCTAGACTATAGTAAATCCAAATCATTAATCATTCGAAGTTCGTCAGCAATTTGCACGAAATGAGACGGTCTTTACATTTGGTCTTAATAACATGCTAACATGGTCATAGTATTGAGCTGTGGCATCATCATCATTATATCAGCTGAAAGCTGTTCACTGCTGGACATAGGCATCCTCCAAGCGTCACCATATTGACTGGTCCTGCTTGTCTCGCATGCTGCAGATACCCGCGGCTTTCACCCGATCATCGGTTCAACTTGTGGGTGACCTTCCAACGCTGCGTCTTCTGGTACGCTGCCGTTGCTCCAGATCTGCGAGTAATGTGCCCTGCTCACTGATACTTTTGGCGCTTCGAATATTTTCATTTCTTATACGATCACGCAAGATGTGCCATTCGGAAAACTTGTTCTTGGCGAGAATCGGTTTCGATGTAAATAAATTATTGGTTTAAGAATCTCTATCATTATAAGTACTCTGTATTGGTGGTATATTCCATAAAATATCATTATCATTGAATTACATACCTATTTAGTTTTCAGACCATTATTATAGATTTGTGTTAATGTGTTCATTCATTTATTAGATTTTGCCAATTAAATACGAGTAATTATTATTTTCTGGTTTCATAATGCGAATTGAATAATTTAACCGATACGTCACGATGTCGTATTTGTATTTTACCAAAAAATCCTACGAATAAGCTTTAGAAAGTTGTGGTTGAAGAGAGTCTAGTATTTAACAAACTTCAAGTTGCTTTAAATAATGAATACTTAGAAGAAAATAAACAATTAGGTACAAAAAGATTCAATCTATAAATTATCAATTTCTAAAAAATCAGGCTTGGTAGATAATGAATGATCATTCACTCTAATTCACGAATATGAGATCAGCCATGTCATTTTTTTTTTAAATCTAGTGTATCTCGTAACAAAAGGAAAATCTTACACATCTCCCATTATCAGATAAACGCCAAAGACCTCTGAAATATGACAACTCCTCATTGTATAGTTGTGTCATAGAACAAGCATAATTATACTGCCAGCTTTCCAGTTTTTGCCAACATGACCGGAAATTATAAAAAAAAATTATACCTCTTCGAGTGCTTCGAAACGATTCGTGTCAAAAATTTTAGCAAGACCAGTCAGTTGTTGTTCGAAATCTGTGTGGGTAGGTAAGTAGTGGGATTCATGATGCTATACGAAGTTGAAAATCTGGTTCTAGTTGGATTTCGTTGGATGTAGGTGATGGTGTTCCGGATGTAAGAATGTTAAAGCATAATTATTTTTACTCACTGTCTTTTACGGAAAGTGGAGATCATCGTGATCACAGCCATGAATACCTTATTTCTTTGTATTTTTCTTTCTATCCAGTCTCCGCTGTTTCTTCTATGTGTTTCTGTTCAGCTATTAAACGTCCCGCGCTTTTTCGACCTGGAAGTAAGGTGACTAAATCTATATGACGACAGATTAGGGGTGTCTTCATTATTTTGTTGGTCGGTCATGATGGCACGTGGAGTCCGGCGTGAAATAATACACAGGCACTGTTCGGTACACTCAACTTTACTGTTCGCAACACTTTACAATAAAAATAATAAAAGGATTAAAACTGTATTTTCGGATTGAAATAAAATAAAAATGGAATGTAGTGAGGTTAGCCAAGTCAACCGTTGGTCGCCACGATCACACTTCAAATGTGTTAACTGCACAAGTCTACCGCCTTTTTATAAACTTCAAAAATGACCAACGACAACTTATTCGACTAAACACACTCAAGCATTGCCAGACTAAAAATCAAATTAAACAAACTAAATTAAAATTATGATAAACGCTTGACATTCCATTAGGCGATCTGCGACACGGCCATTTCTGACCTTCACACGACCTCGTGGGATGAGGTACCTGAAAAGACAAATAATCCGGAAAAGTAACTAGTTCACTCGGCTATCCTGACCCACGTCAGGGACATTCTCACAAAATGATTGGGTCAGATTAAAACGCAATACTCATAATAAGAAAGCATAAATTAAACATTACTGAAAGCACAAAATTCTGAAAGCATTTAGGACTCTATCAAACAAATCCACAGCACTTAACCAGTGCCATACATCACTACTTACCCAGTAGTGTAATTCACTGCAGTGCTTAACCAGTGCTTAAAATTGTAGCACTTAACCAGCGTTACAAATCCTATCACTTAACCAGTGATAATAATAATAATAACGCTTAACCAGCGATATTAACACCATAATACGCTTAACCAGCGTTTCAACAACTAACGCTTAACCAGCGAAAGTCAACATAATCCGCTTAACCAGCGATTATAACACTAACGCTTAACCAGCGATAGTCAAGACAACTCGCTTAACCAGCGATTATAACACTAACGCTTAACCAGCGATAGTCAACACAACTCGCTTAACCAGCGATTTCACTACTAGCGCTTAACCAGCGATAGTCAACATCACTCGCTTAACCAGCGAGAACACCACTAACGCTTAACCAGCGATAGTTTGCATAACTAACTCGCTTAACCAGCGGTAACGTATTGGGAAAGAGTAATGATAGAAATAAAAAATTACAATTCCAAAAATTAAACAGGTTCATTCATTAGTCTCTACATCATCATTAATTTCCATTGGAACATTAGAATCAGGCATTTTTCTAAGGCGATCGTGAGCATATTTATAGTGGCGATTACTTGTTAGAGACTTTAAATTGTATCTGTCACCGTCTAACACTTCAACGACCTTAAATGGACCTTTAAACTTAGGGTCAAGTTTTGTCTGATTTCTCTCTTCGTTTTTCAAGAGAACAAAATCACCTACGACAAATCGATCAAACTTAGCTTTATTGGAATCAAATCTTGCTTTCTCATAATTTGCATTCCTATTCATGTTAACGACAGCGTCCGATCTTACTTCGTCAATACAAATTTCGGGCTCATCGGAAAACATTAAATCTAGAGGACGTGCGACTTTACCTATGAGAAGTTCTAGAGGGCTGTGTTTGGTTACTCTATTCACAGTGCAATTAAGAGCTAACTGCACATCTGGGAGAGAGTCTTGCCATGAACGGTCCTTGCTAGTCTCTACTGCCGTGAGCATATTTTTTAGAGTGCTCATAACCCTCTCTACCTGACCATTCGCGCGGGAACTACCAGTAGCAATTAACCTTTTGCGTGTCTTAAGTTACACAGTTCGACATAAGAAAAAATGCTCCAAATGTCTTAAGTCGGACAGTTACACATAAGGGCTTGGTCAGGATTGGACGATAAAAATCTGTTAAGACACGCAAAAGGTTAAGTGCAAACTAATATTATGAGAGGAACAAAACTCGCGGAAGTCGGTACTTGCAAAACAACGGCCCTGGTCTGCGATTACTCGCGTCGGTGCTCCGAACAATGTGACACAGCTTTTTAAAGCACGAATAGCACTAGCACTATTAATATTCAGGGTGTGATGTAGAAGCACATATTTTGTGAAGGCGTCAATGAGAACAAAGACATACTCTTTCTTATCATTTTTGCCACTTAACTTGCCTGTAGCATCAATATGAAGGGTATGCCAAGGGATCGCTATTTTAGGAATGGGATGTAATTCCGCTGAAACTTTGCCTGAGTGCGATTTAGAAATTTTGCAAACAACAACTCTCAACAAATTTCCTAACAAATTTTGCCATATGCTCAAACCAATACAAATCGTACATTTTTTCAAGGGTTTTCTCCCAGCCTAGGTGCATAAGGGACTCGTGAGTGGTGCTAACAATAGACCATCTCAAAGCTCTAGGTACTATAGGCAGACATAAACTCCTATTGTTGCGCTGTATCTTACGATGTAAAACACCAGATCTGATCTCGTAAGTTTTTGCGATATCATTGTCAAGATTCTCGTCTTTAAGTTTAACCATGAGCTCAGAGATTTCGTTATCACGTTGTTGCTCAGCCAGCAGCCAATTGGCAGAGAAATTCGTGATATTGATTTGCTTCTGCTCTACCTTTGTGAATGGGGTTTTGTCAGGTACGGGATTTCGAGAGAAAAAGTCAGCATGTTGCATCCGTTTTCCATCAACATGAATAATGTTAAAGTCAAACGACTGCAAAAATGCCCACCACCTATGAACCCTAGGTGTGAGATCAAGCTTTTTACGAGTGGACTCAAGAGCGTGACAATCGGTCATTACTGTAAAATGGTTGCCGTACAAGTAATGCCTAAAATGCCGAACCGCATTCACAACTGCGAGAGTCTCCAACTCATATGAGTGGTATTTAGACTATAGCTGTGGTGCGTTTGCTATAGTAGGCGACCACGCAACGTTTGGCATCCTTTTTCTGAATCAAAATTGCACCATAACCTAACGAACTGGCATCTGTGTGCAATTCAATGGGACAGTTTGGGTCAAATATAGTCAGAACAGGGTGGTTGGTTAAGGCAGAGATAATTGTTTGTCTAACAGTCTCGTGAGAAGGTTCCCATTTGATGTTACCTTTAGAGACACTTGTCAGAGCATAAAGAGGAGCCATGATCTGCGAGAATTTTGGGATGAATTGGCGAAAGTACGATGCCAGACCAATAAATTGTCGTAACTGAGTTACAGTCTTTGGGGGAGGGAGAGAAACAAGGGCTTCTATCTTTTTAGGGTTCGGTCTAATTTCACCAGAGCTAACCTCAAAACCCAGGTACTCAACTTTTTGTTTGAGGAATGAACATTTTTTGAGATTAAATGAGAATCCAGCCTTTGTCAAAACATCTAAAACTAATTGCAACCTATGTAGAGCTTGATCGACATTTGACGCTACGACCATTAAATCATCCATGTAGACCACGACAAACGTATTTGCAAGCTCTCCTAAGGCTTTAGTCACTGCACGTTGAAAAACCGAAGGGGCATTGCGCAAACCGAATGGCATGGCTAAATACTCGTATTGCCCGTCGGGCGTAACAAATGCAGTGCGCTCAATGGAATCCGGATGAACTGGTATTTGGTGGAATCCACTAGCCATATCTAGAGTTGTGAAGTAATGAGTACCGTGAAGCCTATTAATTTGGTCGGAAATCATTGGCAATGGAAATCTGTCAGGCACTGTGTTATCGTTCAATTCGCGATAATCAACGCACATGCGGTCGCTGCCATCCTTCTTCTTCACCAGAAGAATAGGACTGGCGAAAGGTGAGGAGCTTGGGCGGATCACATTAGAGGAGAGAAGTTCTTCAATTTTATTACGCACTACCTGTCTTTCCTGGGGACTCAACCGGTAAGGACGACGATAAACTGTCTTATTGGGATCTTTGAGTCTAATTTCCATAGGGTCAATATTTGCGGGAGAGCTAGGTGTTCCAAAAATAAAGTTATTTGAAAATTGACTTAAAATTAAAATAAGTCTGGCTTTGATATCTGGAGAAACGTCGGTATCAATACCGTTAAATTTAACTGCATCTGACTCTACATTTAAAATGGTACGTAAGTCGATGCTTGAGTCAACATTCAATTCGACATACGAGTTGATATTCGGCTCTACATTCGGCTCTACATTCGGCTCTACATTCGGCTCTACATTCGGCTCTACATTCGGCTCTACATTCGGCTCTACATTCGGCTCTACATTCGGCTCTACATTCGGCTCTACATTCGGCTCTACATTCGGCTCTACATTCGGCTCTACATTCGGCTCTACATTCGGCTCTACATTCGGCTCTACATTCGGCTCTACATTCGGCTCTACATTCGGCTCTACATTCGGCTCTACATTCGGCTCTACATTCGGCTCTACATTCGGCTCTACATTCGGCTCTACATTCGGCTCTACATTCGGCTCTACATTCGGCTCTACATTCGGCTCTACATTCGGCTCTACATTCGGCTCTACATTCGGCTCTACATTCGGCTCTACATTCGGCTCTACATTCGGCTCTACATTCGGCTCTACATTCGGCTCTACATTCGGCTCTACATTCGGCTCTACATTCGGCTCTACATTCGGCTCTACATTCGGCTCTACATTCGGCTCTACATTCGGCTCTACATTCGGCTCTACATTCGGCTCTACATTCGGCTCTACATTCGGCTCTACATTCGGCTCTACATTCGGCTCTACATTCGGCTCTACATTCGGCTCTACATTCGGCTCTACATTCGGCTCTACATTCGGCTCTACATTCGGCTCTACATTCGGCTCTACATTCGGCTCTACATTCGGCTCTACATTCGGCTCTACATTCGGCTCTACATTCGGCTCTACATTCGGCTCTACATTCGGCTCTACATTCGGCTCTACATTCGGCTCTACATTCGGCTCTACATTCGGCTCTACATTCGGCTCTACATTCGGCTCTACATTCGGCTCTACATTCGGCTCTACATTCGGCTCTACATTCGGCTCTACATTCGGCTCTACATTCGGCTCTACATTCGGCTCTACATTCGGCTCTACATTCGGCTCTACATTCGGCTCTACATTCGGCTCTACATTCGGCTCTACATTCGGCTCTACATTCGGCTCTACATTCGGCTCTACATTCGGCTCTACATTCGGCTCTACATTCGGCTCTACATTCGGCTCTACATTCGGCTCTACATTCGGCTCTACATTCGGCTCTACATTCGGCTCTACATTCGGCTCTACATTCGGCTCTACATTCGGCTCTACATTCGGCTCTACATTCGGCTCTACATTCGGCTCTACATTCGGCTCTACATTCGGCTCTACATTCGGCTCTACATTCGGCTCTACATTCGGCTCTACATTCGGCTCTACATTCGGCTCTACATTCGGCTCTACATTCGGCTCTACATTCGGCTCTACATTCGGCTCTACATTCGGCTCTACATTCGGCTCTACATTCGGCTCTACATTCGACTCTACATTCGACTCTACATTTATAATGTTCACATTAGGTACATTTTTCGAAAAGGTTAAAGTTTTAGAAGTCATGTTAATCACCAAGTCATTAATCAAAATTTCACGTCCAATCACGATGTCATGTTGAAGATATTCATCAGGTAAAACATGAAAAACAATATCTAAAGCAATGTTACCAATATCAACATTAACTAAAATGTTCAGGTTACTATTCACGGAAGTTTGACCAATACCCGTCATAGTAACGACAGTATAATTACGCTCACCATTAAATTTACACGAAATAGAATCTCTCATTAATGAACACTCTGCTCCAGAATCATAACAAAAATTAAATGACTCACCAGAGTGACGGAGAGTACCAGTAGGCGCGTTAACCACGAACAAGTCCACACGACGTTGTTCAGGAGCTGCACCAGCGCCACCAGTGCCGCCGCTGCCGGAACCCTGGGCTGCTGCAGGACAACGGTTCGCGTAGTGGCCTCGGCTCTTGCACCGGAAGCAGGTAACGGAGCTGGTGTTCTTGGGCTTCGCCGGAACAGATGATGTACTCCCAGGAGAAGAGCTTGAGGAGTGGGGTCTTGTTTCAGTCTTGCTGTCTCTTCTCTGGTAACACGTAGAAGCCTTGTGGCCTGCCTTACCACATACGTAGCACTTGGGTGCACTAGTTGTAGGGTTAGGCTTGAAATGCTTGCTATCCACACCTGGAGCACCCTGGTGAAACGGGTTTTTGCGTTTCAGGAACGACATCGCACGAAGTTCTTGTTGTAGTTTAGATCTTGTGTCGATGTCGGTAGTGAATGCCAGTCGCTGGACACGATGATCGAGGTGTGATATGTGTGCTAGCACGGTAGAAATAGCTATCTGCTCCACCGTCAGGTTCTTCCAGCGTGACATTAATGACGTAAGCACACGTGAGGAATAAGCAGCAAAACACTCACCTTCTTTTGGTGCACTGTTATTAAGATTAATAAGCGAAGCAGCTGGTGTTTCGGGGCAATCATATCTTGCCACAAATACGTCCTTGAAATCGTTCCATGTCATGCCAGGAAACTAAATCTGTGACAACCACGACGACGCTTGGCCCTTCAGCGCTCGGCTCAAAGTAATCATAAGTGACGCACCTTGAAGCTCACAATCCGCCATGCACATATCAGCGGTGGTGATCCACGCACGTGCATCGACGTTTGGTTTCTCGGGATCAAACTCGGGTAGCTGCACTTTCTTGCTTGAAGCAGGTGACATTGCTTGCAACATTGCAAGAAAGTTCTGGTTCTGTTGCTCGAACATCATGCGCCATTTTTCATCTCCATCAGGTTCGGGTCGGGAAGCACGTGGGCATTCCACTTCCGATGACGACAGATTAGGGGTGTCTTCATTATTTTGTTGGTCGGTCATGATGGCACGTGGAGTCCGGCGTGAAATAATACACAGGCACTGTTCGGTACACTCAACTTTACTGTTCGCAACACTTTACAATAAAAATAATAAAAGGATTAAAACTGTATTTTCGGATTGAAATAAAATAAAAATGGAATGTAGTGAGGTTAGCCAAGTCAACCGTTGGTCGCCACGATCACACTTCAAATGTGTTAACTGCACAAGTCTACCGCCTTTTTATAAACTTCAAAAATGACCAACGACAACTTATTCGACTAAACACACTCAAGCATTGCCAGACTAAAAATCAAATTAAACAAACTAAATTAAAATTATGATAAACGCTTGACATTCCATTAGGCGATCTGCGACATATATTAAAATTGTCTCATTGATTGTAATAATAAGAACAAATCAACTCATTTATGATAACAAAATTCCATTAATAAGTGTTTATCACATCTGTATATTCTTCGTTCATTTCGAAATCTAGTTCCACAAGAGTTTCACATACATTAATGAATTTGCCCTTTGCAAAACTTTTCCAATAAACTCCAACATTAATTTAAACTCTTTATTCGCGAAGCATTTAGCTCTTTTGCTTACACAAGCATTGTTTACAATATGAACAGCCATCGGCGTTGATTGCCAATAACTCGAACGATGAATATGACCCATATAAAATCCTCATATGTAAATTGTAGCACGTGCTTCAATATCCGTAATTGTTTTACTTGTTGGTTCTGGAATTGGGTCATTGGACTGGCCTATTTAAAAGTTTTCTTCTATCCTAGAAAATGTCATGGCAATTGTTCGCACATATTGAAATTGTGTATTCAAAAACCTTCATTGTTTTCATCATGACTACGCTTCTGTGTATATAACACATATCCGAACTAGATTTTCTGTTACGTTTGATGAATTTTAATCGATTCAAGTTAATAAAAAAATCTTTAAAAAACAGTCTGTATTTAAACCTTTACACAATGTGTCGCATGCCAATTATTGAATGACGATTCTCAATGCTATAACGTACTTCTATGCAACTTAGTTGCATAAACAAATTATTGACGTGTTTATTGGAATTGGATTTAGTGTGTGAAAGATGACATGGTTAAGAAAAAAGGGTGACTCGTGCACAACAGATTCGGGTAAAGCCAAAGTAGTGATATTGATGACGCTTAAGGAACACCGTGCTTTAAACTCAAAATTCACAGCAGTGCATTCGACCACTGCATTTATTACAATTTCTCATGCACCTGTCACATTATTAGTATCCTTCATAATCTCTCAAAAGCCAGCACAGATTATCAATTCAGACGGAATCGCAGACAAAAAGCTGTTAATAATAAATGATCAGAATGAACGATTGATATCATTCGGCATTCACTGCCAGCCGCTGCCAATATATTGCGACATGTGTATATCTCACCACTAATAGATCTCATTTGTCAATATGCACATGACACCTCGTCGATTTTCAATATTTCATCTAAGTATTTTAGAGGCTATATATATGAATTTAAATAATTTTGTAATGATTAATAGTAGAGTTTAAATTTACATACACTTACGTGTATAAAATACTGTTGAAATGCCACTTGAATAGCAACAAAAGCATACATCATGGTTTGGGCGTTGAAGAATGCCAACTGACAACAGCAAGCAGGTATATTAATGACAACAACTATGAATTTTGTTAATAATCCGAGGGCTGAGTAAAGAGAATTAAAATTAAATATCAAAATTACACTTAGCAAAGGCGGTACTGATCTCAACATAACTACGTCCAAATAGGTTCCGCATCTAACAGCAACCTCGATACTATACGTTCTCGATTTTCATGCACTTTACAACCCGGTCAGCCTAGAAAGCAGCCAGGAACTCCGACCTAAATCAAAACAAAGTCTTATAATACATTCAAGTCTTTAGCTTGACTCATAATTTTATTCACCACAGAATGATTGACCGAATCGAGTGCGACCATTGTCTGCGGGTAGTCGAGGCACCCTGGCCGACCATTTGTCAGCCTACATCGTTTGTCCCACGTCGGGTACATAACTAATTGCAGCTGTAAATCGTCGGCACACGCGACATTTGCCGACGCTTGCTATCGAATGAGTGACGCGACCGGCGACATTTTTGTTTGAAGCTGTTTTTTCTTTTTGGGTGTGGTGGGCTGTGAATGTGTGATAATGAGTGGGATTCTAGTGTTGGGTGGGTTTTGACGTGTTTTGGTGTGGAGCGGTAGAGGCTACTAAAAATTGTTTGGATGTGGAGGAGGATTACGTTTTTTGGAAGTTGTCTTCAATTGTTTTTGTTATATCGTATTTGGTAAATCTACGGTAACGACAACCGTGTTGATATTATATATTGAATTTCCTACTTTGATTAAATTGTTTAATATTTGATCGTTAACCGATAATCTTACAGCAATATGAATATGGTGGTCCAGAAAAAAAGTAAAGGATTGCCTACATCAGCGATTCAACATCCGAATACCCGAATTCTGATTTCCGTGCGTGTCCGAAACAAGTCAATTATTTTTCTGTTAGCCACCGACTTACATATTGGCAGGCAAACAGACCGACAGGTGATCTGACAGGGGAATAGTTCGGGAAAGTTCCATTAAAATCCCGAACGAACCGAAAGGTGGAAAAATTCACGCAACTGCCCAGAGACTGGACAGCACTATGTAGATGACGTAGCTAAAGGCCAATGTTCAGTCACGTAGCAAAATGACTAGACTATCCTAGAATTGGAAAATGTTTTGACAAACCGCTCACCGCACACAAGTGGATTGAATAGATGCAATTGAAACGAACCCATTAATTTAATTGTTTACTTTAATTTTTTTTTAGAGTTGATTTTATTTGTATTTTTGTTAGTCAATGTAAGTTGTGGTAGTAACATCACCTTGGCGTTATAGCTGTAAAGGTTTTATTGGCGTAGTTTTAAATAAATTTGAAGCTTATTTTGTCTGTCCAAATGAATCAAACTTAGCCACACACCATGACTGTAGAACAGGCATTACACCATAATACAATCAAAGATATAATGCAAAAGAGGTGAAATTAGACCCTAAAACTAGTCAAACCATAAACCGCCCAAGATTCAGTCTTAAAACATGACATAGAGATACATATGTACAAGTACAGTCCACTTGTACATTAGTCGAACCACTCCAATTAGTTACCAGCGTCTAGTGGCTACATGACACGTCGGGTTAATCCGGGCTTACAAGCGCAACTGTACTAAACAGTTGAAATCCTCTACAATGCAGTGCATTCGTGTCTTTGAAGCCTATGACAGGATCAAAAGGTCTCGCTGCCAGCGGATTACATTGTGAACCTATATTGAGTGAAGTGTGTGCGGGAAATGGCCGGCTGTAGTTTAAAGGGCATTTTAGATTGGCGTCAAGTGGGACTCGATTTCAACAATGTTGGTGCGGTAGTTTGATTTGTGGATTGTTTGAAAGCTGTCAATGTAGATAAATCTACAGGAGCACATAATAAAAAAATAATTGAAATAAATTAATACGTAGCTATTAAGGTTACGGGAGGAAGACAAGAGGATGATACTTCACATGAATTTGAAATGAAAAGCGCAGGACAAGCTTGAAATCAGTCAGAAACAGTTCACAATTTGCAAAGTTAACTAAACTTTTCGATCAATTTTCAGATACAAACATACTGTAGGCGTAAGCATTACGTCACAGTCGAAACATTGGATAGTATAAAAAGTTGTGAAGTAGAAGTTGACTCATTCGCAAACGTTTTTCACCAGGAAAAACACGACTGAACCGTAGTCTTAGAAATAAAACAATAGCCGATAGGACCGCCGTACTAAATAGTCCAAATTCTTAGTACCTACCAAATAGTGCTAGAGAATGCAGAACACCGAAATAGACCGGCGCCGTACATTTCGCCTTACTTCGAAACGGATCGAGGAAAGGAAATGAGTTGTGTACTTACGGTATCACCAACATGCATATGTTAACGAGTTGTTCTTGTCTTTTTTGTTTAACAAATTGCGAATACGTTTGGTACTTGGGAGTGTATAATTGGTGGGGTACAAAACTGAATACTTCGATGCAGAATATGGATTTTCAGAGTCTACAGACTGCTAATAATATTAGTAGATTCAAATAATAATGAATTATGAGGATGTTTATTTATACCGATGTAACACTTGAAATCGCATAGCATTAGGATAGCCTATTTGTGTTAGTCAGTTTCCATTTTCGAATTCAATTTCATGTCCGGTAGAAATTGATCCAGAATTTTCATGTCAATTGTCTCTCCCAGACCAGTTTAGTCCTTAGACGGCTGCAATTATTCTCGCATTAAAGACCACCTACACATCTCGGAATCCTATTACGAATTATTCATGAAGTTTATAATTCTCGCCGCATCCCCGGGCAATAAAGTGATCAAAGATTGAGCGTTGACAACTTGCACGATACACATTCAGTTAACAGCCATACAATTCATGTTAGTTGCTTTTTAAGTAGTCATTATATGCAAATTACTGAATCGTGATGATGTCTGTCTTGATAGACTGAACGTGTTTCGCTGCATATGTGACTCAGGGGTTTAGTATTCAGCAAGCATGCTGTGATAAATTAGAACAGGTTGCAAGAATATGATTTGTCTCGATGGCAGATGCAGTAGTAGTACTTTACGCATAGAACTTTTTAGTGTTTGGAAATTTAAACCACAACATATGGGAGTATTCATAATCTCATAAAATAATGTTGTTATAAAGATTTTTGGAAATCACTATCTATGAATAATTCCCTCATTGTTTATCTTGTTCTCAAACACCCCTCTGATGACAAATATTTGATACCATTGAACTCGACTAAAACTTACTATTGCAAATATTCGTTTTCCGTTATTATCGCCGATGTTCCATTTTACCAGGAATCCGACAGACTTCATAGCAGTGTGTCCATTCCAAGTAGTAGAAACGTAATTGTTTTGAAAGTAACTGTCAGTTAAGACGTGGGAGTTTGTATGGCCAATCCAACTTGGACAATTCACAGAATATTTGCACGAAATTGTAGCTCCATATAATCCAAAGGATCTGTAGCAGATTGCAGCATAGTTTTTAATATCTTGGGGCTAAACAGCATTTATTGCTTCAACATGAGTATCGTTGACAATCTAAAAATACCGGTCAAGTGCGAGTCGAACTCGTCTGCCGAGGGTTCCGTAACTACCCATTATACCGCCATAATAAAATTGGTATCATTTTTATTGGTAACAGGCGTCAACTATATAGGTTTCCGACCCAAAATCTATAGGGTACTTCCGGTTAACTTAGAATTGACAATTTTGGTTAAAAGTAAGGTCTTACAGCAAAAGTAAAAGGAAAATTCCGAAAAACAAAAAAAAAAATAATTAAGGCATTAGGTAGGTTGCCCATATCTTTTTATCGTGTTGACTCAGGACCTTGATTTTTATAAATTTCAACTTGCTAAGTCCACCCGCTCCTGAGAAAATCAGTGGCGGACAAGAGAGTGATCTTATAAGGGTTAACCATTAATTCTCACTTCATCATCTTACTTGATGATGATACACCTAGAACTGTCACCTTATATATGTAGATATTATGGTATACTTTTTTTGAAGCGGTCTTCGTAATTTTGTCACTAAATTGTACTTCCTCGACAAAGTCAGGGTGTACTTCTAGTACAAATTCATGGGCTGTTAAATACGGGTGGTATGCTAAGCAGGCCAGCCGAAACAATGGTGATATCAGATCGCTTAGAGCGAACGTTTTTGTGTTAATTTATGTTAGTGCCGTTTGGATTTGTGAAGGAAATCTAGGTGTCTGGGTAAGTATGTATGCTGAATAGAGTGGTTAATGTGCCGTAAGTATACTTTCTTGCAGTTTACTTTCATGAGTCGTTTGTTCTGAGTCAAGCTGATTTTTAATAATCTTTTCTGGATTAGACTTAGGTGCTTTTGATTTCGTTATCGCTATGTTTATTTTATATGCTTTTCATTTCATTACATTAACACGTAGACTATAATACATATTGTGTATCTGCAGTAGTTAGTTAAAGTATAGTATATTTTCATTTTGTTTAATATTCATGAACAGCATAATCAGAACAATCAAAACTATTATGAATTAAATGTAAATACGAAACCGTAATTTTATCAATATTCTGTTTACCTAACTGCTTAGCTTGAATTATTCGACCTTCATCGGTTGATAAAACACAAACACCTCCCACGCAAATAAGCTCAACTTCGGAGCCTGCAAAAACCCTTCTATCGTAAATCACACATCAGTTCCCATAACATAGCAATAATTTATTTGTTTTGATAGATTTTTATCACTTCCCTCAATAATATCTGCGGGCGGGCCTGTTTGATACTGATCAGTATATTTGAAATCAAATACTCTTTTGGGGTGCTTTTGATTTAAAACAGAAGCGGGTGTAGAGTGTAGTCGAAAAGTATAAATTGAATTCTTATCTGAAATCTGTCGGGACAGGATTTCGTCTCGACTCAATTATTCTATTATTAATTTTGGACTGACATTATAATCTTGTTATATTGCTGAATTGATCATTGTATTTGAGGGGTTCTGTTCTGAAATAAAGCAAAGCTCAAGTAATTTACAAACTGTCCAAATATATGCACAGAATTTTAAATTCGTCTGGCTCACTCCACTCGAGCTATAAGACAGTTTGTTCTTTGAGCTTCAATAAACTCCGTTTAGACTTGAAGTCCAATTTATACCCAAACAGTCGTTTATGTTAAATTACTTCCTTAATTATTGCAGGGAAACCAGTTCAAATATCCAAAGCCCCATTGAGCATTGCCAAACATAGTTGATCGTGATCATGAATCGCCTGTTGAATGACGCGTTAAATTGCAGCTGTGGCGCCACATGATGACGTCATAAACTTGAAAAAGAACAGCATGATATTATTCGCCGTTTGATTATTTGCATCCGGCCCCTTCAAAGGGTAAGCTTAAGGAACTATTTTCTCCATACACATAAATTTTATCAACATTGAGAGAAGTGATCGTCGCGTCTTTAGAATACAAATCGTCTGATTCAAGTGCATAAATAATGTAAAAGGGAATATTCGTTTTCTTAGAAAAATAGATACTACTTAATTACGCAAGCTAGCTATCTACATAAATGCGCGACCATTAAATGCTCTAAGAAAAAACGTTATCAATATTTATGATATTATTCATGATCATAAGGAGAACTCTTTTTTATTTCATTCACGGTGTTAGATAGAACTAGCATACCTAATAATAACTAATTCAACAAATCACAGCCAAAAAAATACAAACCTTACTAAATCTTTAAGTTCACATTTAACAAATGAGTATAAGTAGCGTCAGCAACTAAAAATAAAACAATAAACCTGATAAAATACAAGCACAGACTCTTTGAGACATAAAATACTTAATAAAGAATAGGAACACTAATGCCAAAGGTCTTCATATAAGCCGGCTGCCGGTAGCCGTAAGTAAAAGAGTCAATATTAACGTATATAAAAAAGCAATTCACATGCCAGACGCGACTGGAGGCTTTCAGCCCTGCCCATTCAAACTTCTTATGCAAATTATATAATGTTCTTTACGACATGAGATGGCAAACTTTACTTAAGGAGTAAATATTTATGTAGTTACATATATTACAGAGGATTTTATTCGTTAAAATAAAAGAGGAGAAAATGTTTTGGCTTCACACAACCTTTTGAAATGTTGTTTTGGTTTGATGGGCTTATTTAGGCTTCTTTGCGAAGATTATTCAAAATCTTTCCTTAGTCTCGAAGATAACAGGCAACTGAGACATCATTAAAGTAGTAATAACAAGACGAATAGTTTGGTGTAGTAATTTACACATAGTTTCTGTTTACTAAAATCTGTTAGGAAGAAAACAACCAACAATTCTGTACAAGTTACTCCATCCTTGCAACAAGAAATAGAGAGAAGAGAGAGAGAAGTAAACTCACACAATATTTATGTATAAAATAGACCAACAACCAATTAACAGCTTCAAACCAGCGATCAAGTTGAAAGCATACTCATCGTGCAAATAAAATATCCTGCAAAGCAAACATTTTGAGAATAGTTAGAAACTTTTGCAGGTATGTATGTGACATCTGGTACTATCAGAAATCTTGCCAAATTCGATGGAGAGTCCACTTGGAGACAGTCCAACTTGGCACTTGACGCCACATGACCCGTATTAATAAGCGACTATAGCTTGTAGTTATGGGGTAAACGATGTTACATGAGGAGAGTCATGGCTAATGGTAGACAGAAAGCTACTTGGTAAATACGAATAACTGGAGAGAGCGAATAATATGTATGTTTGAAGATCCAAATTATGACTTTGTGACTTCAGTTTGGCAACAAGGAAAACTGCTGCTGGCTATTTCTTGGTCAAGATGCTGGATCATCTTTACAGTATGTTTTGAGGGCAATGGCATTTTATCCACGTCGATCAAAGGAAGGGAAAACCGTAAGAGATTTTCGAAAGAGGTCCTAGAGAGGATCCAAATCTTCAGAGGTCCCCCTCGAAATTGGGTCTCGTTGCTTACCGAGTACCATATTCAGGCATATGGGAGTCACGTCCCTCCTTAAAGCCATTAAGAGTGACTTATACTGAAATTTTAATGACCAACCTGTACTTGTATACGTAAGCACCGATTCTGATAACCCCAGTCTAAAAATCCCAGAGTTCAAAAATATCTAACTTAACAATGACGTTAACACTGCAATTGTCAAAGAGAAAACAAAAGTTAAATGAAAAAGAAAACTCCCATAAATAGCTAAAGCTGTTAACCAAGCAATTTATTCAAAGCTTTGAATCCCAGAAGAACAAGCAAATCCCTTATTATATAAGAATAAAAAGAAATTAAATTGAACACGGCCAGTGGCCACCCTCTTCCATAACGCAATCATGGGACCAAATCAAATATCAATTGGAAATAGATTTGGCCAAAAATCTGTGCAAAGTTAGGGGGAGGAACGTAAATCTCCATCTTTAGTCCCCTGACACTTATTTGGAATAATCGATGAGGCTCACTCTATTATCTTATTACCGGTAAATAACTTAATAAAGCTTTATTGTCCTTAGAGTCCGAAAGTAATACTGGATAAGTATGTTTTTGTATCGGGGTGAATTATGTACAATAATATTGGTATTTGGTTAGAATGTAGGTCTGGGAGTAAATGAAAAGTAACCATTGCTTAGATTGCAAATCCTGGTACTAAAACTATATGTATTACATTATTTATTTATATAAAGAAGGCATAGTTACGTAAAATCAATGTCGTGATCGAAGGAGTCGTTAAAATTGCATAAGTCAGAAGTATCATTTTAGTTAATGCAGCAATTGTATACTGCAGCAAATGTTAACGCAGCAATTGTACCCATACAGACAATTTTGAAATTATCACGATATCGTAAAGTAAGATTATAATGGTTAACTTAGCAAATCGAATTGGCTTTAAAATTGCTGATTATACGATTTGAGTTTTAACTCTAGAATCAACAATGATTGAAGTAGAGTGTACTAAAGAATTAGCTATATTTTCATAAAGGCAAAGTTAATGAAACCCTTAAGGATAAGAAAGAGAAAGTGAAATTATGACCAAGGGGGCTTGTGTCAGTTGGCAGTCGCTCGATGTAAATGAATGCTAATCAGCTGCTTCGGATTAATAGTCAACGTCAACATAGTTGGAAGAACCCGAGGCAAAAGATGTCCACGTACATTATCATATTTATTCTGCTCAATTAATTTATCAGCCACACCTCATGCAGTAACTTCAGTCGAACAGACCGCATTACCACCAATAATCCTTGGAACGTTCGTATGTGTTCAAAATTTCACACCATTTCACAGTTGAAGAGGCGATTAGTAGTTAGCGGCGGGATGTGTCGAACCTCGCTATTAATTTGTCAGTTCCAATTGTGTCGTCTCGTGGTAATTGCTGAAATGCGGTTAAATATAGCTTGCCTTGATGCAGTTCATGTATTTTTGTTAAAGCCACGTAATAGTACAATAGTGTCAAATTTTTATTATAAAGTTGATAATTAATCAGAAAAACACCACAAAAAAATATAAAAATTTGCCGAATAACGTTCACTGCTGAAAAAATGAATCGCCCAAACAACAAGAAAAAAAGTAGCTTTTAAAGAATTTTATAGTATTTGTATACCGTGATAACTTTTTGCCCCTCACCTGAAGGAGAGTCTGTCGCGAAGAGCCTTAATTGAATTGTACTCAACAAAGACTACGTTTATATGCCACCTGTAAATGATAAAATCATCCATAAGCACCAGGATCTTTGACGGACATCCGATCCCAATAATTGCAGTGCAAAACCTTTTAGGATTAGCTAGATTGAAACTAGGTAATCCTATCTGCACGGAGCTCGTTATTCAAGATCCCCTATGAATATAATAGTCTCCGATATCGAGGATTTTAAATAATTAAAGGTCGGGAGGCAATTTTACGGAGCTGCGCGGATATTGTCTGGCGATTAAAATTGATTCTTTAAGAATATGTTACGGGTAATATAATAATGTTGAGAATATATTTTTAGATGATCCTCGGGTTATTTTTAGTAGAAGTATCTACATGATTATAGCTGATATTATGAAGAGGTAAAACTCGTTTGTTATGATTGAAAAAGGAAATATCTGAAAAGGAATACGAAAATGACTTCGCTGATAGAAAGCTACGCTATCGCTGTGTCTCAAAAGCTACCACTAGACTTTTTATTCCAGAAAAAAATGGTTTTTTGATGGTAGAAACCTGGTACATGTTTCTTTAAGAATCGCATTAAAAGACAGGCGCAGATTCTGCAACTTCACTACCGTGGAATGTAACTGTGTGACCTCCGGGCATTATGCCCGGAGGACACGGTGAAGCATACGATGGAGGTTTGCCCTGCTTGGGCTGAGCACCGCTGTGTCCTCGACGAGGCGATCGGCGGCGGCGACCTCTCGCGTCCGGCCCTGGTTAAATCCATGGTCTGGAGCGAGGACGCTTGGGAAGCGGTCACCTCCTTCTGCGAAGCAGTAATTCTAGCGAAGGAGGAGGCGGGCCGCGCGAGGGAAAGACAAGGCCTCAACCGCCGCTACAGAAAAAGACGCCCCGGGCGTCGGGAGTCGCATGGCGATCCCCGGCCACCGTTGGCGTGGGCCGACGAGCGTTGGGTGGCTCACTGTCCAGTCACAACCAGAGCCGGGTCGATGGCGCATTGTGTTCCACGCGCGCCTCAAAGAGATGTCAGCATGGGAGACGGGGCCCGCTAGAGCCAGAGCCTGCCAGGGTAGCGAAATTTGTTCGAAAGAGTCACCGCGGCCCTGGAATGCACTTCTGCATTCCAGGGCCGCGGTTAGAAGGAACATTGATGAGTAAGAATAAGTAAAAGTAAGCAAGAGTCTGAAATGCCCTTCAGCTCCACTTAGAGTGGAAAAAGTCATTTGACGATATCCCATCCTTTAAAAAAAAATCCTCTACATAATCTCAAAAATTGATGATTACAAAATTGGGAATGACTGATGGTTTCAAATATGGAGATCGACAAATTGATGTCGTTATTGTTTAGCGTAACCTTTAGGAAATCACAAAACGTTTATGGAAAGCTACTAAAAAGGCCACAAAGTATAAACATTTACGAGTACCTTTCAGCTTTTACATCTAGTTATAACAAAATCACACAATAGAAATGATTCACAACGCATTTTCACCAAGTAATAGCAAAGCAATAATATTTTTATAGACCATAATATATAAAATATTTACATCGCTCTAACATGAAAAGTTACCTAACGATTTGTAATGCTTTTATTTTGAGAGATAAAGTTACGTTTGAGTATCAAGGTGATGACAATAGACGGACAGATAAATAAAATTTTATGATCTCAGTGCTTTAGGTTCATTTCTCACATTGCTCAAGAACTTTACACAAGAGAGTTTTATAATAGCACATATTTTTGATAAGCTTCATTTTGGAAATAATATCTTATGGCTGCGATAGATTTAACTTAAGAGCCTGTTGATGAGTAGAAATAATATGTCTCTGATAAGGACCGTCATATTTTTCGCACAAAACGGTGAAAATATTCACAAATCCTTGCCAATATTAAGCTAGATATTATTGTCTATTTAGTAAGTTACACTAAACTATTAATTAAACATTGAGAATGGAGGTTGCAGTAGGCTATTCGTAGAGTTTTAAAAAATATGGCATATGTCATATTAAAAATGTTTTTATTTTGTACACACTAACTTTAAATTATAGACCGTTTTTGACAGTTTGCTACTGGCAATGCGAATGCGAACGGTTCTAAAAACATGAGACCTACCCTCCAGGTCTTCATCGGTCTTTAGTTCTTTACAAGTGTGAGATATATGGGAAGGTACCGACATAAATCATACCAAGTAAAAACAAATAAAATCATAGGAACTGGTACAATTTTATATGTACTGTCTCAAATTTTATTACTGATGATATCTACTGACTTATTACGTGTTCCACCCGCGCTTGATATTTTATGAGTTTCACACAATTTTGAGAAGGTTATGGCATCATTGGTTTAAAATGTCGCTGCTGTGATAGTAAAATCAGATAATATCTTATTGGGTGATACGGGCTAAGATGTAGAAATCACAGATTTGGGAAATGATGGAAGAATGATTTATTGTGTATTTGCTGGTCTTGCTGTTTGAAGGACCAAGTTATAAATAGGACCAAAAAGTCAATCGACAATCGTAACACAAAATTTGAATTTAATTATGTTTTATTTTATTTTCTAATAAATTGTTGTCACTTCTTCACGTCTAAACGGCAGAACGGATTTAAATGCAACTTTGCACACTGGTAGACCACGTCTTGAATTAATAAGCTAGAGTGTGCTCCCTTGGGATAGATTTCGACTTTCATGCGAGTAAAGCCGCTTCCAGAAGCTAGAAAAATGTATTATGAAGACCCAAGAATCTATTTCCGCAAAAAAGAAAAAGAGGTCGCTAACACAAATAAAACATGAATGTTTATCTCTATATCTACAATGTTACCTATCTAACGCGGTTAAGTACGAACGCTCGCTTAGTTAAGGATAATTAATTCTAACGACACCCATCGTAGCTGTTAAAATGCTTCTAGGCACTTTTTAATTCCTTTCTCAAGCGTCTTATTTAAAAGCCAAGGAAACGGGGCATAAGTCCACGTTAGAGGGTTTTAAAATGGTTAATTGCCCGATTTATAGTAGTTCATTATATTAAAAGTTTCTGTTTGACAGTTATTTTAATGTCCCCCTTTTTAAGGCCATAAACGTCTGGTGGTTTAAATTAGGAATGTCACATTATGGTAAGTGAGTGATGTTGAAGACATGGAAGCTGATTGGTTAATTTAAATGCTCAGCTTCGAACTGGTGAGGAGTTTTGTTAGCGTGTCTTACAGTTGGTACACATTATTCGAATGATGATGCTGGATCAAAATTGCTAAGAGCAATCAAGACGTTTTAATGTTATTCTTGCGCATAACTTTCATTCAAAATTCAGGCAGTTCAACTTTAAATAGAAATAGTATGAATTGATGTTATTTTATTTAAAAATATTTGGTAATCCTTGTTGAAGCGCATTGCATTATACAAAAAAAAACTTCGTCGGCTTACACTGTTTTTAACACAAAAGTATACAGCATTTAGCTCATAAAATCGCACATACATTATTTTAACCAGCGTTCATAACTCCGTAAACACGCTGAACAGAACCCACCAAAGCCTAGGTACAGACCCACGGGACGTAGTTACAAACCAACAACTTGATAAGTAAGCTGGGACAGTAAATAGTGATTTACTACCTATTATGTGTACTAGGCTTAGCAATTTGCGGTCAGGGTCTGTCTTATTACGAAATAGTTTTTGGATGGGAGGACTTTTCTTGTTAGTACGAAATGATGATTCATAGTAACGAGGCTTTATGTTAGTTTGGGTTGTGGAATGTAAAGGTAGGCACAGGTAATGTTGAGAAAGATTTTAGATTTTTAAATTAAAGCTGTTATATTTATTTGTTTTGTTTTCAAATTGATTTTGTGGAAATAGTACCATTATAATACCCTGAATGTGTAAGAAATGTCTTTAGCATTCTATTGTAATAAAATAGAACCCAGCAAAAGTTATAAAAGTTTTTTTTGTGACTGAAAGCATGTAATAACAATACTAAAAATTACAGAAAATGCTCTTGAGCAAATATATGAAATGTAATTAGTAACTCAAAAATACTTGGACATAAATATCGGTTCACCTTTTGGGCCAATAAGGTTAACTAGGCTCTAGGCCTCCACGCTCTAAACATGTGTCGATGCTTATCTGGTTGTTGTAGATGTCTTACGCCTGAAATGATGATGATACTTCATGATGCTTTCAAAACCAAAAACACTTTGACAGAAAGAGTTTTTGAAAGAACAATTAAGTCTGAATTAAAGTTATTCCCTCTCCACCACTGCAAATTCTAATTACTAACCACTAAAGATTATCTAATCCTTACTTAGTTATAGAACTCGTAGTGGCTTTAATATGTATGTAACGGTTTCCTCTAATTGAGACTTATGAGATAGTTAAGGGTTCCTCTACACTTACGCTAAGCTACATTATGTAGATATAGTTCTAATTCTGTTCTCATCGACTAACTTTGTTAGTAGGTACTTTGTATGTGATTTTTTTTTTTATGGCAGTTCTTAAAAACTGTTTTGTTGTTTTGTACTCGTCTGACTTGTAAAAGTATTTTTCCAATAACTGTTATCAAAAGTGGTATTTAAAACATGATTTACATAAATCTCAAACTATCGATTGACATTAGACACTTTCGAAATTTCACCATACAAAATAAAATTGTTCGTTGCTATTCTAGGAAAAAAAATTCAACACACGTGCTGCCATCTATTGGCCCCTACAGTCACCCAAGCTAGTGAAGTTCGCTGCTACTAGATGGCGCTAGAGAGACCTGCGCATAAGTTTATTTTCGGCTACGATTCAAAACACAAATAAAACAGAGTAAGAATATTAATTCGTGAAACCGTGGTTTATGCTCAGTGGGTTTCAGCATGTAAGACCGTAAAAGTTTCGGATCGACCATTTCTCGTCATTATCCCCTTAGCTATAAGGTTGAAAAGTAGTTGACCGGAATTTTTCGCAGGTGTATCTATGTAAAACTAGCCTATTGGAATAAAAAGCATTAATACCATATTTAGAGAAAAAAAATTAAACTTTTTTTTAAATATTAAGTAAACTTTCAATTGATACCATCAAATCCTTTAATATTAATACAATCAATTCATTCCGTATCTTTTTGACCATGAAGAAGCTTTTATTATGATCATGAGTTCATGGCATTTAAATTGTTTATTGATTAATTAAATAATATTGTTTCATGAACTTTCACTTTTGTTTAGCTCATGGAATGACCATAAGCTAAACAAAAGTGATTTTATAAAGGATCCTTCTTTATTCTTTTAAGGTTAGAACCATAAAAAGTAACACACATGACAGATTTTCCTGTGCAAAGTATTTTTCAATATTATCCAAACTCGGTCATCAAAACGACACTGAGATCTAAAGTTTATCTTGATACATTATAAAAGGAAACTTTCAATCTAAAATACTGACTCTTCAAACCAACCAAAGAAAAACCCTTCCCATTCTTATTTTCATCTTACTGACTAAACAAGAAAATCCATTTAATTCAAAGACTTTTTTTTATCAAATCGCGATGCGACAAATCCTTGCAAGAAACTGCCACCGCTGCTACATTAATATTTATCAATTCGATCGTATTACGAACAGCTTTGTTTTGTCGGGAATCGAACTGACGATGCACGGCGCGACTACACGAACCAAGAATGCAATACCGTGCTGCTAATTGACAATGCTCTAAGAAAAAGTTATGATATCATTATGTTGACGATTTCATTTAGTACAACGTGCTGGGATTACTTAATTAGATAAATAATGATTGGTTGTGTGTTTTCGTTTGCAGGAAAGCAGGTCTTTGATTTGCTATTTGGACCTAGGCATATGCTATGGTATGGTAAGTTATGCTAAGACAGGAAATAAATATTTAAAAAAAAATATACTTTAATTCAGACCTTGATCCATATTATGTTAGTATTATACAAACTTATAAGCTATGTTAGTACAAAAATAATAAAAAGTTTTTTTAAATTCATATATCTGTTGTACTCACCTGACGCACCGGGTACATGCACATGTACATGCACCCAAAGCGCCATGATGGTGCAACACGGCTTATCACTAATGACCCCCTGAATGCCGTTGAATATGCTATTAGAAAATTGAATAAAAATTCTGGATTCCAAAAACGTGTATTAAACGGGTATTTTGTTTTCATAAGCCCCAGTTTTTAACGCTTGCTTTTAATATATTAAAAAGATAACAGATCAATTCATAGATATAACGGCTAGCTGTTATCCGCATCATTGCTGAAATGGTATATCTCATAGGAAACATCCATTTTTCGGGAAGAATAAGTAGTCTAAAACATTTCGCAATAGTGTGACACAAAGCCAACAACTCCTAAAATCATTTTTAGGGTTCCGTACCCGAAGATTAACCAACGGAACCCTATTACTAAGCCTGCGCTATCCGTCTGTCCGTCCGTCCGTCCGTCTGTCTGTCAGCGGGCTGTATCTCAAAAACCGTAATAGGTAGACAGTTGAAATTTTCACAGTATACATTTCATCGTACAATATTTCTGTTGCCGCCATTACAACAAATAATACAAATAAAAAATTAGAGGGGTTAATTTGATTACCATACAAGAAACGTGTTTTTTTTTCGGTTTATGGTACGGAACCCTTCATGTGAGAGTCCGACTCGCATTTGTCCGGTTCTACAAACAATTTTGCCTTTTTGCACATTCATATTTAGAAGGACTTTCTCGCCAAATTATTAAGCTTTACACTGATATTTGGCTCACGGAGATTCTAACTGGTGCTAAACCATTGAAATCTGCTAATCAGTGTAAAGCAATAATCAGCAAATGTTGAATTTAGTTTACCAACGTAACCAAACAACATTCTAACATTAATCTATAACCATCCCAACTTCGCGTTACATGCCAAATAATTTGGACATTCGGAAGCCCGTATTATCCGCGTAATTCAGTTCGGATATAAGGGCACGCCACTAGTGTCCGCCGCGTCCGGACCCGAAAATGTGTCCGTTAATTTGACAGGCCCCCCGGACAAAGACCCAAAGCCATGGAATCCAGATTACAAGCGCAAAGCTAGTTAGCTCGTGATTCTCGTATTGCTCTAATTTTACTAGGCTTACTTAGTTTTCTTTACTTCAGATGTTCTGCATTGTGACTATTAGTTTGAAGTTTAGATCAATATTGGTATGTAATAGTAAAATTGTACTTTGAAATGTAGTGTAGACCAAACCGAAAATTATGCTTTAGAATCTAAGGCCCATGTTCAAGTCATTTCTTGGACACACATACTCGACTTACTGTACACTCAAAACACTTACAGGCTTATTCACAAACAATTGTATTTTTTTTTTAGCTTAGCTGGTAGTAATTTTTTTTATGATTTCGTCTGTAAGACACTGTGACTATGATATTATTCAAGGACCTTTCCGTTTTCACGGCGAATGAGTCGAGTCATGTGGAAGGTCGTTCAAAGTGACTTTGAATATGTCGGCCCATATTCAAAGTCACTTTGAACGACCAATATCAAACAAGAGCAATCTTGAAAATGTTGACTACTTATGAAAATTCAATTAATTCCAACTTTTAAACACCATCCCGTTACAATCTAGCTCCAATAATATCAACAACACTAAACCCAATTTTCCACTCACACAGTCCCTATAATCAAAACAACACATGAAAATGAAACAATCAGAACTTAGACCATATCCCTAATACAGCCAAATAACTATTTACCAGCAGACAAAGCGTGCCGTTGTCCCCACTCTAATATTCTCTCACAGGATGTCCGACAAGGTCCGACTACACCAATGTCTAGCTATACTATACCTATAGGTAGCCATACTACCCTCTAATTAACTAGGATTAGCTCTCTATCTCGTATCCCTGGCAATGAGCTTGTTGTGTTCTCCACGGCTGGTATGGCGAGGAAGCGTATGTCCTATGTGAAAAATAAATTACCTGCGAATGCTTGATCAGTCTGAGGAATATATTTGGTCCGTATTGATGATGATGTATCTCTTAATCATCGTTTTATGACTTTTCTCTTTAAATTAATTCGTAAGTAAGTTCGTAAAGATTTGGCGCAAACCCAAAATTGAGACGCCAACAAAATGCTGGGATTAATAATATCCTAAATAGTTCATATGAAGCAGCATCGCAAATAAATCCAAGAAGTATGTGGCTACACATCTGTTTAAACAAACTCAATTAAATGCTATTTTCTTTTCTTATGAAGACACAAGTGATATACTAATTTCATCACCAGCTCTCTAACCAATCTGTAAGTCTTTAAGTGCATGTAAATAAGTGTGAAATCGATTCGGATTAGTTCGTTACTGGCATCTGATTAAATGTGCGGTTCCAGCACTCATTTGGGATTCGATTACATTGCTTTGCTTGTTTTAGTGGTTGCTGACGACACTATTCAGTCCTAAGATTGCTTTTTGTATGTTGCTACACGATTCCTGCTTTTCTTTGGACTAACTGGTATTTTGTAGAAGCTCGTTTCCAAGCTTGAAAGTAAAATTAAAGTCAAAGTCAAAACATTTATTTCAATTAGGCCATTAAACGGCACTTTTGAACGTCATCATTTACAGTTCAGTAAAATAATTATATTACACTAGTTGCCGCCCGCGACTCCGCCCGCGTGATTGTCGAAAACTATCCTAAGGGAACATATTCCCGGGATAAAAAGTATCCTATGTGTTATTCCAGACTATAATCTACCTCTGTGCCAAATTTCATCAAAATCCATTCAGTAGTTTTTACGTGAAAGAGTAACAAACATCCATACATACATCCATACTTACAAACTTTCGCCTTTATAATAGTAGTAGGATTAATAAAGTGACTCTACTGTCCATTCGGAAAGTTAGATTCTTATGGAGAAGAACGGACAAGAAACTCCATACTTACTCTTTTCAAATAATGATTTTACAAAATTTGGTTTACAAAAATTTATTTAATATTATGTGAGGACGATGCACCCAGAGTGTGCTACTTATAGGAACAAAGTATTAACAGCAGAGGTAACCTTATTCATTTTCTAAAGAAATCTAGGTAAATGGTACTCACATATTTACAAACAATTCGAAAGTAGTAAATGAAATCCACCATAACGGTTGATCCTAAACTTCTTACATACGGAAAATTCCCACAACTTTCTGTTCATCAGTTCATCTTTTGGTGGTGTTCACAAGATGAACTGATGAACTGAACATCAACGCTGCGTTTTCTGATTTTATAATAAACCATCGATAATTATTAATTGATTTCAAGTAAGACCATAAAGATAAAACCGTCGTCACTTCTTTACAACATTTTAACAACTTCTTTATTGCAACATGCAAACATCTCTCTCAAGCAATTTCTCTAAGAGGGTAATAGTGAACGAAGTCGTATACCTAGTTTATGGTCTCTGTACTAAGACCAACATAAACATTAACAATTAACTCATTAACTATTCAATGTAATTGCATTACCTCCGCAATGGATTAATGTGTTCCTTGTTCGATTGCTGCGATCCCACCGAGTTTTTCCTCGTTAGTTTCACCCTCTGTATCCCAAAGTGGTTTTTCTTTAGCTCCTTTAGTGGTAAGTACTTGGAATTCTGTATAAATAAAACAGTATGGATACTGTCCTGGAATATAAAATTAACCGACACCAGGGTTGACTTTTCCATTATTCCAAACGCCCTTTATATTAACTACAGCATGTACAAAGTCACTTCTAATTACCAGTCTTCAGAAATCTCATTAATTTTAACACTCGCATTTCCACTTACAGTAAAGTTTCCCCAAGCAACAAGTACGAAAGTCCCATCATATCAATTCGCTAGCCGGTAATTATAACATTTAAATATGGTAGTCTGGCGTAAACGGTGTCCGTGCAGGCGGAAAGTAATAAGTCCCTTGACACACCGTGATTAGACTGTCATAGGGCGGGGGAGCGTGCATTGTAATCAGGTCCGCGGCACTGCGCCTCGGATTGTGTAACTCCACACTTAGATTGGGTAGCGGGCTGTAGTGGTAGACGCGGATTCTTTAAAAATTATGAGATATTTTGAAAATAAAAGAAAAGTCAACAATTGTTTAGTTACTTAACTGTAAGAATTTAATTTTAAATTGTTATGATGGATTTTTAATACGTTCAATAATGTTTCACTGGTAATACAAAATTATTAAAATAGAAGATCGTCTCAATTTAAGATTCTTTGGAAGGTCTAACTACACTAGGAGATTTTAGTTGTTTGTGTCTTTGAATTTCCGTTACATATCCGGAAAAGATGCAAGAATAGAATTTGTGGTTCCTACGACCTATATATCATACAAAACCATTTTTGATTTTGATTTCCGCCTTTCTTCATCACCAAGTCCGAATGCTAATGCAGGAACAAAAGCTTTTTTGTAGCCAGTGCACCTTGGGGACGGACCGAGCGGGTCATTTACATAACTGCCTTATTTTATTTTAGAGTAGTCTCGCTCTCACTTTGTTACCGACACGGATATCTTTATGCAGTTCCCATTTAGTATTTTTTCTTCTTTTTCTATCCGATAGATTCGCGGCCAGTGTGTTCATGTGTGTCACTGTATTGTTCTACGTAAGGCCACGTGCAGATTGACTATTTTCCTTTACCTGAGATTTTCACCAGAGGTTTTTTTTTTAATTCAAAAACATGTTTTTCCGGCCAACCTTGAAACATGGCTTAAAAAATAAAAAACATTCTCAAGTTCCTAACGACTCAATCCTGGTCTCTTGTCGTTAAATTCTGGTCTATAAGTAGGTACATCTAGCTGTTCTTGCTAGTTTTCTAGCTCGTGTAGAGACGTTTTACTATCCTCTATCAGGTTTTTGCTATCGATATGTATCTGTTGGTACTACTGAACTGATGAACTAAGTAATTTATGATTGCACGTATGAAAACATAATAATGACTGTTCATAGTTATTTAATACTGCTGTGTTCAACAATAGCTTTATTCGTAATTAATAGTTTATGGCGATTGTTAAATATAATATTTGCTTTTGCTGTTTGTACTGTTAATATAATAATGTTTTTAGTAGTTTCAACCTCGGCATGAATATTAAAGAGGTCAAACGTGATATTAAAGCTTCATGAAATAAACTTTAACAATTAACATGGAATATATTGAAATTTATTTCCACTGTATCGGAATATTCTTGTTCTTTAACCTCATTCGCCAATAAATTCTTAGTACCAACAGCCACATTATTAACTTTTCTATAGTACTTATTTTATTTCAGATAATTTTAATTTTTTATCTTCTGTTGCATTCTACGACTTTTCACAATCATTCTTTTTAATGGACTCATTTGCTTACTACAATCTGCGACGGTGCAGAAGTATACCTACTTCGTTAATTCAATCTTGTTCTGTGTTTATTATTAGAAAAGTAAGTATTCTTAAAGCTCCGCATTAATTGAGATCTAAATACTTAAACCGAGTCAAAGAATTTCTCTTGCATTCTGTCAACAGTCAATCATCAATTCATCAATATTCACTTTCCAAAGCGGTCACCAGCAAAGGTGATTATTGGTCGGTGCTGTTCTAACCTGAATAACCCTCAAGGCATAAATTCAACATTACAAAACCTATGCGTAGTCCTGTCAAGCTGTCAATGCAAATGAATGAGTCAGTGGTAATTTACTTCAGTTACACGCAGTTACTTAACACCTTAGTATTAGTTTACTTCCTCAATATTTCCATTTAGACGTGTCCCAGTTCGAATCAAGTGAGAATATGGCTGTCATACTTGAAGTCTCGTAAATATGCTTGATTCGAGTGTTGGTTAACCTATGGTAATAACTAGAGCACTAGGAAAATGTGTGGGCAGGATAGACAATATAGGTGCTCCGGTGAAGTGGAATTGTATTGAGCTGAATGGAATCACTTTTATGAGGTGAACTTTCTCGACGAGAACAAAGCCTTATATTAACTGAATATAAGGCTTTGTTCTCAATGTTTAAGACTTGCTTTGCGTTACAGTTATTGTGTATTCTGTCTGAAAACGATCAATTACTATTGTAACAGTCCCAATTAGGTATGCAAGCCACTCGTAGATATTGGCCTCGACTTTCCTAGTCAAACAGTTCTACTTTTTAATCTCTTGCACAGAAGAATTGTGGTAGTAAGCGCATTCGTCTTCTTTCCTTTTTAGGAGATTTAATTTACTGAATTTATCTGAAAAGAAGACATCTGTAAACTTCTTAGGTATTATAACCGGTACAAAATCCACAAATCGTTTTTGCTGATTGTCTAACTATCGTGGTTGCTATACGAACAGTGTACTGTTAAATTAAAGCCTATTGAGACTGTTTCCAAAGTTCAAAATTCCTAAGAATAAAATATCTGCATTACTAAATACAGCTAACAATGCAAAGGTCTCTAAGCTCATCTACAATTCGTCCACTACATTTCCGTCTCCACCACATAAAAGATTTGGTAGTCCAATTTCATGTTTACAGGTGGTAACAGTGTCAAGTATTGTGACCGCGGCTTCATACAGCCTGTGCAATGTACCGAATCATTTGTAGCAGATGAAATGTAAATGCACACTCGTTACTCGGCGCCGCAGCGCGCTTCGTATTCATGAGACCGGTGGAATGGACGTGAGTGATAGGAGGAAGCGATTTCAGGAAAAAATATATAAGACCGCCAATTGTATATTTTTTTTTTGTTTAAGATTTTCTGTATGTTTTTTTTAATTAAATGTAAAATAAAGTATATATAAATAATAAATATATTTTATACCAAGAAAAACTTATTATTGGTTACTTGTAAATTTACTAAGAGAAAAATTACAAAACATTATTTGATAAGTCGCTCATAGTATCCATTTCGAAAGCCACACATCATCAGTCAAATGTAAAATTCGTTGAAACTTCGACTAACACACAGCTAATGCTACACTTATAAATAACTTTGTGTTTGTCTGTTACTTTTGCTAATTTTGCTCATATTGACCTTAATTGAGATAAGCATAATATTTACTTACCTATCAATATTCTGGAATAAAGATTACCTTGAAAGGACCCGCTGCACTATTCTCAACCACAGCATATCATGAGATCATGAGAGCCACAATCAACATTGGCGACCACCAGAAAAACGTCGAATCAATAAAAACTTGACGAGTCCCGGAGAAACGATACAACTGTCGTGGTTCACGCAACTAAATTAACCGGAGAAGTATGATAAGTCTATTTTTCCGCTTATGACTTGTACCTAGCTCCTGTCAGAGGGGTATGCGCACATTATCTTCAAATGTGTCAACAGCTCACGTTCTTTCTCGTTTACTAGGCACTATCCGTCTATTGTGACTTTTTTGACTTATTGTGCACTTTTTATGAAAGGTTAAACGTCGCTTATTTTTTGTTATATCGCTACTTGTGTTTTGATCAATAAAATTATGTTTTGAGAAATAAAAATGGACCTTGGTAGTACCACCAAATATTATTATAAATAAAACACTTGGTTTTGGTTTTATACGAATACTTATTTACGCCATGTGGCTTATCTTATATCCCAGCTAATACATGACTGAGATTGATTATTATGATTTGATGATTTGATGATTTCATTCGTATTTCAAACACTATTTATATTTCTACCGAACGCTTCCAAAGTTAAAAACACAGTACATATCTGAGTATTTAACCATTATGCTTATGCTCCTATACTCTTTTCTTTTTTGGTTTTGCTAATAACTAATGATGAACAACACATCACTTATAGTTAATTCAGTGCTTTTTTCTTCGTAATTTATTTATTATTAACAAGATAAAAGGTATTTCATCCGTCAGCGTCTGCATAATGAGTTAGTAACTAAAACTTTGGTGGTAAATAATTTCACTTTCCATTATCACGTAGCCGTTGGCGGGAGATGTTACGTTTTTGTTTTACTTTATTTTTAATCAGAACTGCAGCCTGTCCGCGTTAACAACGACATAACTTATGATTTATTTTATATTTTAATAAAACCATCCGCAATGATATACAGTTGCGAAATTATAAAACAAAATGGCCACGGGGTCCAATTCTCAAGTCAAAATTTATGCGTTCCATACCGCCGAGCGATGCATCTCCTTTCCGTGTCACCCGCGCTGGGTCCAATTAAGTTCGACTCACGACCTGAGGTTGAGGCGGCGAAGTGAGCGATCGGAACCGTACACGGTCCGGACATGTGGATGGTGTAATTGAAATGGGAAAAATTGTGTAAGTATCTGTACGGATTTTATTTAAGGTTTTATGTTGCTATACATTTTTTACGTTTCTGCTCTATGATCCGGAAGGTATGATGAAGCCGCCACTTGTGTCACCTTATGTAATGTCTATGCCATGTATATTTCACCGGAAAATTGCAGACTACGTAAGATTGTAATAAATCTTTATTAGATTATAATTTCTCGATATATTATTAATAAATCGTTTTGTATATAATAAATCCCATCCAAATTCAAAAGTTTCCAATATAGTTTACGTTTCACGCGATATTTTACAATCTCACGGCGTTTGCCATTTTCCGATGACATATACAACGCTAGTCAGTTAGTAGAGTGATAAAAGGGCTGAACTGACTACCCAGGATACACTGGACGCACAGAGGTCCCATGTAGGAAGAGCACTTCTTCCTTCAACTGGCCTAGCGAAGTACAGAGTTTCAATATAATGCAAGGCCAGCATATACCGGTTTATTTACCACTAATAAGTACCTACTACATGACGTATGGTGGATTATGGAGTGATACAGACTTGGAAGTCTGAATAATAAAAAAAAGTTGTTGCACAGAGAAAAGTCTCTATCGTGTGGACGCACCAGTAAACTTGCGGCTATGTAACGCTATTTTATTTTTTAAATCTTCAGCCACTTGCAAATAACTACTATTAAATACAGCAAGTGCATTATCACCTCAAACAATTTTCTGCTTATAGTAGGCGCCAGATAATCGTGGAATAACGGTCATTGACCCACCTACAATTATTGACATTTTTAATTTGAAAAACGGAATTAATGACACAAAGCTGTCCCGAATCATCATCTCTCGTGATCCTTAACATTGTCTAATAATGAAAAACGATTCATATTTAATTGTTCAGGTACCTATGAACAGTTATTAGGGAAAGGTCAATATACTTTATTCCACATTTATCTGGCGCCTACTATAGTTAACTCAAGTATCATGCGTGTAATGATAATAGCAGATGATACAGGCTGTATAACAGTAACTCTTGGTTTAAAAAAAATGCGTTCTCTTTTATAGGCTTTCGAGTTTCTTTCAGAATTCAAAGTTTGTTTATTTATTTTTATTTTATTTATTTATATTGTACCCTCTCTATGAACCATATTTTTGTTGTTTTAACAGATCAGGCCAGAAGTATAGATATTTTTGTTACATAAATTACGAAAGTTAAACGTATACCACATGATCATTTCTTGTTTATCGCTATTTCTACTAGTGAAAACCATATCAAAATCCAAAGACTCCCTTCCCTTTTCCCCCTTTAAATTGCAACTCCCAAAAACCTTTTCTTAGCGGATGCTAACGTTATAAAATAAACCTGTATTCCAAATCTCATATTTCTAGACTTAGTAGTTTTGGCTGATATTCAGCCAGGACCAATGATATTGGTCCGGACAAAATGATTTTATAAGTACGAAAATAAATAAGATGCACATCAGAGCATAAAACAACTGTCGACACTTTTACAAATGCAAAAAAAACCCTCTATTACAAAAAAAAATATTACCGACTACCCAAAAAAAAAAAAAAACAAAGTATAAAATAAATTTTATTTTGGAAGTCGGTGTTTTGGTTGTTTCTTCGTAAGTTTTTTATTTTTAAATTTTTAGTGGTACCCCACACCTCACAACACCACTGGAATGTCACATGAGACCAAAATACGCAATTATCAAAAAGTATATCCTTTTACATAATAAAATATTTTTTCAAATCGGTTCATAAATGAAGGAGTTACGAACAACAAACACACGAAAAAAAACATACAACCTAATTGAGAACCTCCTCTTTTTTTTTAAGTCGAATAAAAACAAATGAACACTGACAATAGCTTTCTACCCAAAAGCGACTTAAAAGCGCTTTTCTCATGGCCTCACGGCGGCCCCAGTCAGGACTTCGTGCTAGAGAAAGCGGAAAGCGGGTCGCTGCTAGATCACCACTATTAGATTGTCATGCATGCTGGATGAGGTAATTAATTGTGACAGACCATTTTGCAGGAGTTCACTCACTTGGTTCAACTACGATTTATCGTAGGGGAAAACACGGTAAATGAGTTGTTTGATTTGTTGTTTTTGCTTGTTTTAGAAGATTTTACAACTCTCAAAGCTCCCATTAATTTAGTATGTATAAAAAAACGTAAAAAGGTTTATGCACTTATCATAGACCTAATATACATCAAAGTAGCATGGTGCGTTTGTCTCAAATTCTTCAAATCAATATCGTTTTTTCTTGGTAGTTTCAACAAAAAAGTATTTTTCTTTTTCTTTGACGGGAAACCCAGTATCTACTTGGGTGTTACGTCAAGTTGACATCTGTCAGATTCGTTATAAATTCAACTGCAAAAATCAGTAAAATATTGCACACTTCCTTCTCCAATCTACTTTGGACATTGGCATATCAATAATCGTTGGCTTTGATTGCCATATATTAAAAATAGAATAGAACTCCAAAAATAAGTTCGTCCCAAGACTATATCTATAGAGGCGGTCGGCTAAAATGAACCTAACTGTTCAAAAACTCTAGCTTGTGAAAAACTAAATCAGAGAACGTTGCCAGCCTTAAACAATTCGGTATGTACCACTTTCCTCAAGATAACCATTTACTTACTTCACATGCATTATTAAACCACTACAATTTAACTTAACATTAGAGTAATAAAGTTAAGCCACTAATTTGCAAGCCTACTTAGCAAGAAAGATATGCGTGATTTAATGTAAAATGTATGTAGGCCATCGGCTACTAACCACTTATGAAACACAAAATGCATTTCATATACACTACCGCTCAAAAGTATTTGGCCACCTGCATTTTGTGCGGCCAAAGCACTGTGAGGCCGTCATAACAACAAAGTTGGACACCTAGATGAATTTAAAACCAAGAAGCGAGACCGTAGACCACGTTGACATATTGTTTTAAGTTTACGAAATCCTAACTTAATATTATAAATGCTAAAGCGAGTTTGTTAACGGTTTCGCGCCCAATCGTTGAATTTTTGATGATTTTGGTACAAAAATACTCTGCTGACGGTTTTAGGCAATTTTTTTTTATTTTTCGAAAATAAATATGTGGAAAGAGCGGCGGACAAAAGCTAGATGCTAATAAATATCATGAAGTCATTTCATTTATTAAAACTTTTACAAAATACCTTTTGCGGCCTGGCCAACCGCGCCCTGGAACGCAAAGGGCTTTAGAAGGAACACGGATGGGTTTTTAGTCAGTACGAGTCTGACACGCCTTTCCGCTCCACCCAGAGCGGAAGAAGTCATTTGATGATTTCCCATCCTTAAAAAAAAAGCCTGGCCAAATACTTTTGAACAGTACTGTAAGTAGTACACTACCGTTTCGTGACTCCTAACGACATTAATACATAGAAACACACTAGCATTAGTACTACAAGTTGAAACAAGCGTGGAAACGAGCTAAGTGGTAAAACTATCTGCGCAAATTCCCATACTATTAATGAATTCATGTCGGATTCCTATGTTAGCAACAGCTGTTGGATCGTATGAAGACTTGTGTGTATCTATTACTTATGAAAAATAATGAATCGTGAAAGCGTTTAGCTGACTTCAAGAAAGGAAGATGTTCTTAATACAACTGAATGCTTTTTATTTATTAGGGTTCCGCAGTCAACAACCCTTAGAGATTCGCCATGTCGGCCAATCCGTCTGTCCGCGGTTTAGCTCAGAGACGCTAGCACTAGAAAGTTGGAATTTGGTGTGGGTGTACATATTAATCACGCCGACAAAGTGGTACAATAAAATCTTGAAAAACCGACACGTAAAGTGGCGATGTTTTTTTTTATCGTCTATCCTATGGTTTGGGTTTGTGACATTGGATAGACGGTTTAAAAATATAGAGGGTGTGCGAAAACCATTTTTCCATCCAAGGATGCGTTTGCGAAATATTAAGCTTTAGTCTTGTTCCCCTCCCCCCTACCCCTCTGCCAGCTAAACGGTTGTTTTTGAACACGTGGAAAAAATCATGGTAGTCGCATATATAACGAATTTTGAAGGAAAACTATTACAGCTAAGTACGCTTTACAAGTTAACGAGTAATTGTCGACCAACCTATAAAATGTTACAATGGTGACGTGCAACTACGGAACCCTACACTGCACGTGGCCTGACACGCACTTGGCCAGTTTTTTTGTATGTTGGTTTATCGATATATTCTTTGCCAATGGGAACCGTTTTAGAAGATTCTATTTTGAGTATTTTTCCGTTATAATCTAAAAAAAAACGAATGGCACTCATAAATAATAGCAAATTACCCCGGATTGCGGAAATCGTATGTCTGTTTATTGTTTACACCGTTTTTATTAGACGCATTTACGAGTAAAATTTCTTGCTAAATAGGTTGGAAAACCTAACATTAGTAAACAATACGATCCGTTTCTCCATTAAAAAATCGGACTAACGTCCAATTTAAAGTTGACAGCTGTGGTATTACACAATTTGCGTAATTGTACGTTTCTTTAAAAACGATATTCAATGTATGAGAGGTGTGGTGGTATGTAAATATAAACTAAGGGTGAACGAGAATGCCAACGGCCGACTTTACGGTTCGTTTGCTGTATTTGTACAGGAGAAATAACATTTTATTGCTGTAAATAAGCAATGGAAATAATAACAGAGCACTTTGATGTAGAATTAACGTGCTCATTGCATTTTTAATGTTCTGTAAAGAGGGATCAGGATATAAGAGATACCTTTTAAATGTATCCCGATTGGAATACATAAAATATGATGGCGATGGGTACGTTTAATGATAATTATTTTCGTTTATTATTTACTCATGTTATGTTTGCAGTTTCCCTTGCTTTTTCCCACGGCTTAAAACCCGTGGCTTATCAAGCCATTATTTTTTCGGATAAGAAACTTAATGATAGTGAAGCTTTCAATCAATGCATGAATTTTTGCAATAGGATTAACATACTTTTCCAAACATTAACGTCCACAAAGATATAAGCAAAAAAACTGTTTAACTCTTTTTAATTTTAGTTGAGAGAGTTACGTATTTGTGGACTTGTTTGTGTTCGTACAAGATGAGGACGACTAGGTGGTTGCTATGCAAAAATCAACAGTACTTAATAAATATATTCTCGTGCAGATTATGACAATCGATTGCGGCTAACAGATTAGCATCTTTCTGGAGAGCGGAAGATAGCATTTTGTTGTTACTACAACCTATTTATGACTCTACAGGTTGCAACAATAGATATCTATTGTCAGTGTTTAAATAATCTTACATTGTTTTCTTTAACGGTAACCACGCTGATTTATAAATCGGAAATCACAAAAATATAAGAGAGTATGTATTTACTCTCTTATATTTCCTCGCCTGGGCGTTTAATTTTTTTTTATTATTTATTTATGTACACTCAATGATAAAAAAGAAAATTTATACAGAGAAAAGAACACAAAGGAACTGCTTATTTCATTAGAAATCTTCCAGCAGACCTGCGACAGGGATAAGAAACATAGGCACATTGTGTAAAGAGACAGATAAGGAAACTTAAAATATGTAGACTATTAACTTAACTAAAACATAAACATATCTTTGTTTTTTTTTTGTATGATGTAGTCAGAAATTAAGAACAGAGGAACAAATTATAGCCCTAAAAATGTTCAAACTTAAGTGGCCAAAAGGTTCTTGTGTGGCGGTCGCTCACCGGAAATCGAACAAAGGAAAGACTCTCACAAAGTGGACCTGGTGGATATCACTGGACCAGTGTACGTGGCTTAACTTGCGGAAGGCTAGCAGTCTCCGCTGAAATAATAATGAAATCAGAACATCTAATTATATACTTTAGTTTCACTGCTTGTACTTATAACCTACGTCTATACTTCTATACTAATACATTATAAAGAAGCTGAGAGTTTGTTTGTTTGAACGCTCTAATCTGGAAATACCAGTCGGATTTGGAAAATTTTACACGATAGCGACATTCATGAGGAAGGGAAATAACAGGATATGCGCGAACGAAGTCGCGGGCAAAAGCTAGTAATTAAATGAGTTCTATTTACAACACTCACTTTAACCAGAGTCAAGTAGTTATAAAAACTCCAAACATTTTACCTTAGCGGATCTTGAAAAAGGACTGAAGGACTTGGATAAAGAATGTATGAAAATTTTCATCATAAACTGTACTTTGTTTTACTTTCTTCAGCCAATAAACAGTACCTTAGCGACTGTAAAACTGTAAAGTTCTAACGCATTTTGTCGCGGACTTGGCGCCGGAGCCGCAATTTTCACTTTTACACATCTTATACTTCCCCGCTCTCATTTGTTTTGGTTATGGGAAAACTTTGACTACTGAATTTTCTTAAAGCAAGTGCATACAAAAGGAGTGTGATGAGTATAAGGTGAAAGTTCATCGCCTTTGTTAGAGTACAAGGAGCATTGTGTAAAGTCCTTTGTGATCATGGAACAAAAACGTCGAACAATGCTTCCTCCCCGATTGATTGATTAATTAACTTAATTCTAGTAGCTCTTCGAGATGTGTAATATTTAATGGCAGGGATTCTGTTCTGAAGTTCGATTGTTCCATTTCTGAGTACTGGCTTTGGTATTTCAAAATATTAGGCGTATTGATATTTCGTTGTAGGGGTCCCTGTTTGTGAATTAATAATAAGTTTGAATAGAAGGTTATATGTGAAACAGGAATGTTCCTATTCTCGACCGATTGTACAATAGGCAGAAATGTTAATAGACTGACGTACTAACACTTAGTGATACTCTGTGCGGGTCTTTGGATATATGTAAATTAATCATTTTCGCCCCAATTTGTTACTATTCTCTCTATCTCTCTAGCCTTTTCTTAACTGTGTTGGAGTCGATTCTGTATGGTGTCGGACGTAAATATAAATATAAATATAAATATCTTGGGACAACTCACACACGGTCATCCGATCCCAAACTAGGCAGAGCCTGTGCTATGGCAACCAGACAACTGATAAACATACTTATATATTTCTAAATACATACATATTATAGACAAATTACACCCAGACACAGAACAAATGATCATGCTCATCACACAAAGATTTGTCCTGGGTGGGAATCGAACCCACGACCTCCGGCTTAGCAGTCAGGGTCACTAACCACTCGACCAACAGGCCAGTCAAATAATAGCACCATCCCATCACTTCCCGTGGTTGTCGTAAGAGGCTATTAAGGGATTCACCAGAGAATGGGCAGCAGCATTCTCTGTGCTACTGTGCATTGCAACCCGCCTGCTAAGCTTGGTGATTATAGAGGCATATGTTCAGGCTTTCCTTCGGCCTTTCGACTGGTATGATGATGATGTTGTTGGAGTCGGTTTCCGGTCTAACCGGAGGCAGCAGAGTACCAATACTTTAGATGAAGTGAAGAGTCACTTCATCTAATTTTTTTTTTCAAAAACGCTTGAACATATGTATTTTTATTCATTTTTCTCAAGTGCCTAAACACAAAGGTTCATGGTTTTATCTTCAATAATTAAGAACCATACAAACTTTCATTTCATATTATAAATATATTTCAACCCCTTGAAGCCCTTTTGGCTTCAAGGGGTTGAAATATATCGTCGCGACAAAAGGTAACCATTTATAATATTATAGTATGGATTTTATAATACGTTGCATGCATGCTATTGCACACCGCACCACAAACAAAAACATTCACATTTATTTCAAAGATCACACACAATAGAACATTAATCACTTCAGTGCAATATGACGTAAGCCGCGCATGCCCTAGGCAAAACTACTTAGCCTATTTCCTTCACCTGATTCTTCCACCTTGCGCAATATCATCCCAGTTGACCCACTCACACACACACATTTATCATTCAAACTTCATAATGTTTAGCCCTAACTTTCCAAAAAATAATCTTAAAACTTTACTTCTAAAGATTGCTTTATTTGATCGTCAACTGTTTCTGATCTCCATAACCATCCTTCTTTTTAAATTACCGAAAATGTGACGTCTATAACCATCACCCTAATGGCGTTTAAACGAAAAACGCCTTTCCATGAGTGCCCCATTAATAAGCTAACTAGGATAAAATATCGCACGCTCTCGGTTTCCTCTGAAAGCTTATTTATACGTATAAAAATTAATCGCATCTGACAGATAAGTCGATATGTCTATACGTCACGGCTCCTTAGGACAGAGTAGACCGCTATTTTAATTCGTTCTATCAAATAGAACGTTCGCAGGTTATAAATAAGGCAGCGGACAGACTGTCGCGACGATTCCACTGGCAATATTTCACAGCCAGCTAACGCATCGGGTGTTCGTCTTACTTGGATGTTTAAATTGTGGATAGTCGTAGATTCATTTCCCGTTTAGAATTTTTGATGGTAGATCTACGAAATAGAGTTGAAGAGAGTGGGAAAAAACTGATCAGTTATTTTTAATTACTCGTAAATATACAGGCTTTCCCTATGTTAGTAATAAGTTGTTGCTGTTTAAGTAATAAGTAAAGTAGGTACATTTTTTTAGCCTTTGTGTTCAGCAGTGACTTTCACTGTATAAGCCTGCAGGAATAGCCAGGAATTTGTTTCTTGTGTGCTTCTATAATGAGGTGCGCTGATAACCTACGGAAACTAAAACGTTCGTTTGAGTTATTTATTATTTTCAAAAGCAAGTATTAGATTTGATACTAGAAATAAAATAGGTACCTATACTACACATACCTATTTTATTATTATGTAACAAATCAACCATTTCTTTTGGGTAGGTCTGCCATAAGATGAAATTTTTCCTATCCAAACATCTCGATTCCTAGAAAACAACGCATCGGGACTCCTTTGATGATTCTGCTTATGAATATCGTGAGTGTACCACGTTGACAGCGTAGCGGGAAAACGCGGGAAATACGCGAGAATACGCGACCATCCGAACGAACCCGACGAAATGTTCGTACTGATTACATTTGTATACGGTTATTCTGTTCCTATTTTATTTGGAGGGAAATCGTAGCGGAAATCTGTCATCTAGATGTGATTTTGGTTGAAGAGTGATTCGATTGCGGAGTATCGGTGATTTTTCTGTGATATGTAGTGTTTGTAGGTGAATTATTATGTCAGCCTGCTTTATCAACCTTTTCTACATGCGCCTTTGTATATAATTCTTTTGTGCGTGTTTATGTCACAAACAGCTCCTAAACGGAAGGTCAGATTTTAATGAATTTTTTAATGTGTGTTTGTGTGAGCGATATAGCCTGGACAATTAAGATTCACAATTGTCGCGGTTTGTGAAGCTGCAATCGGAATCTAGATTTTTTTCTTACAAATTGCCAAGGGGCAGAAGAATGTCTATCAGACCGGTAGGAAATTAATTGTTTTTAAAAACAGGCTTAAAAGCTAAAATACTACAAGCGTCACCTTAGGTTATAGATCAGAATTATTTAACTATTGTTTGTTTTTATTTCTTATTTTACATCAACTTAAAAAACCCATACGCATCGTAACCACATACTAATTCGAACCCTACCAACCTACGCATTTATAAGAATCCCTACTTACTACCAACATGACCGCCAAAAAAAAACTCTCAGAGCAAATTGTCGCCGGTAACAAGATGTCGGAGATTCTGCGGTTTGAAGATAATGTTTTGTGGTCGCGATGATGGCTCGACATACAACTAGCTCAGTGGCTCCCAACCTGAGGTCCGCGGTCCACTGGTAGTCACTTAAAATATGGTCCGCGAAAAGTTTAAAATTTAAAAATTGGATTGATGCACACTGATTTTCAGCTATCAGAAATGCTTTATACTTTTTATTCCAAAAAATTATAATGCAATAAGTTTTGAATATCCATAGGATATAAATATATTTTAAAGCTAACACGATTTGATTTTATTCTTGATTTCTGGTCCCGGCTAGCAACAAATAAATCAAAGTGGTCCCGGGACCATGCGCGAGCAGTAGGCTACAGTAAGGGTAGGCCAGCCCATATATATTGCCCAAAAAAAAAATTTCGTCCACTTTCAAAGTGGATGAAAATTCGCATCGTGACTATCGTGATTTCAACCCTGAATAATGTGGTGAGATTTTTTTTGGGCATTTTGTATGGGAAGGCCTACCCTTACTGTAGCCGATTGCACGCCCATTCCCGGGACAAATAAAGGTTGGGAACCACTGAACTAGGTGGAGGTAGGTGCTGTGACCTAGGAGCAATCATAGTAGTTTGACTTTGGATTATGAACGTAATTCAGGTGGATTAGGGGTTAGAATTTAACAAGGAATGTCGTGGAAGATGAAGGGTTATTAGTCAGTGTTGTATTTTGGTATCCCATTAGCAGAATGTAACGTGCAGCATGGTTTTTATGTCAAATAAGATATTTAGAAAAAAATAAGAGAATGAAAAACCTGGTTAGATTCTAGAAGGGTAATTCAGCTTTTTGTGCAAACAGGTTCGATTTCATTTGGTAAAGTAACTTATACATTTTGTTTCTACATTTAAGTTTAAATATATTTTTAAAAGCTCTTGTCACATTTGAAAACAACTTACCTATCAATTTAAGATAAAATATGTTTCAAAAGGCACAAGGAGATTAATTTAAAAATATATTTTTAAATTCATCTTTAGATACAAACAGTATGTATTTGTTGTTGTTGAGTTAAAAAATATATTTAACAGACATCTATATTATGAGTCAACCAACGCTCTCATAACCCGAGCTACAAAACGTCAACGATTTTAAATAACCAACATAACCTTTAAAAACCATTACAAAAATAAACTGAAAAACAGCAAAACTTATTATCTGAACGTCGCCACACGTCTCGCGGTCACTTACCATTACGCTACCGTTTACAAAATGTCATACCCACAAGACGAAGTTATTCCACAGTCCTCCACGGTTATTGAAATTGAAAATATAAAATTGATATCATTATTAAAGGGTAACTTAATTCTACGTTGGCAATATGAAGCACTAGCTTCAGCCCGCGGCTTTGCCGGCATAATTAGTGTTATAATATCCCAAGGGAACTAACTACTGAGATTTTTAAAGTATTTTGTGACGTTATCCGATCAATGTCTATCCGTGTGCCAAGTCTAATCAAAATCTGCTCAGCGGGAAGACATAACAGATAGACAGACACACGTTCACATTTATTACTTAGTATGAATTATGTTGAAATTGTCGTGTGGTTAATTATTTGCTGGAATTAAAACAAAATTGACCGTCGACAAAATGGCACTGATAATTGCGGCGTATCTGGAATGTGCTGGTGAAGTATTCTTTGTGCTACAATTTTATTTGTAGAGTTTTGTTTGTTCAATGCGCGAGTTAATTGAGTTATTAAGTAGCATGCATCTTCTAAGAGTTCCTTGAGTTTTAATGAATTTCTTACAAGGATTTTCCTTAAATTAATACGCTAAATCACTGTGAGTCAAGAGAAGATGAACGGTGGTTTTTAATCAAAATAAAAGATCATTTATTCAGATTTTGACTGATCATCAGCACATTTTGAACGCCATAATTTATACGTATAAAGATAACTAAACGTCCACCTATCACCACTTTCTAATGAATTCTGCTTTTGTACTACAACTTCATGTAATCAAAAATGGTCTTTTGACTGCTCGGTATACATACAATTCCCGCTTATGATATTTTACTAGGAACGGAACTATTGTCAAATTACTCAAATTCGTGCTTGACCAATTTTTGGTACAAACAAAGTCTGCCTAGTCTAAATAACTTAATAGCAGCTGTGTTTGCTACACGTGCTAGTCGTGTGTATAGTGGTATCTTTCAAGATTATGCTGAACCTGAAACGAATGGAATCAAGGGTTTGTTTTCCGATTAATCTCTAATACTTTACCTTTTTTTTGTGGGTAGAAACACTCCTGTCCTTAGGCGCCCATTACACGGGAGGTTTCTGCTGCTGTCAGTTTAACCACAGTCAAGCCTGTGATTGACGGATAACCTATCGTCTAATGCAGTGACTGATAGTTGCATGAAATTGACTGTCGAATCTGAATATTTGACCGACGCCTAACTCTCGAAGGTTTACTAACTTACAAAGATTCACACCGCTTCTGAAATGTCTTGGTTTTCTTCAAGTTTTATACCAGTTTATTAGGATGGGTCGTAATTCATCTTTATCCTTTGGTATTTTAAGTCCTGATGCAAGCTATCACTAGTGATGTACCATGGTGCATCAGTTATTATTCTTACCTTTTTTTCATGGGAAATATAAACATAGTCATTTACCTGTCATCAAATAAACAAGAGTAATAACAACGACTACAAACACAGTATTCTTTCATTCACTTTATACCTTTAGTTTACCTCAAAGTTACTTGGAAAATTAAACTTTTCAGCTCATTTTTTACGACGCTGTTGAATAAAATGTAACGCTAAACGCAGAGAAGCTTTTACTTGACTAGAAAAACTTTACCGTTTGTCATAAGTTTTTATTTACTCTCAAACTTACTTTTCGCTTATAAGTAAGGTAATAAAATTTCCCAAGAATATGGCGTTTAGGTAATTTTTAACACAACCTGGAGGGCTGTTAAATTTTTTATGGTATTTTAAACGATATGGGCCACCTATCTATGTATTTATCTTTCGAATCTCGCCTTTAAAATCGTTAATGGCTTATCGTAAGGTGTGTTATCTTTATCATTATCTTAGTCGTTTACTTCTGGTAACGTTATGTATCTTTTAATATCGTACCAAGGTAATCCTGTGTCTTATTGGTGTCTTCTGGGGTACTACTATGTACATTCCTTACTGACACGATATACGTAGATATCTCTTTCTCTGTAACGGTCGGTTTCAATAACGTATAAAACGTCATGTTACAAAGGCTAATTTGACAGTTGGTTTAAGGTAGATACGTTTTGGTTGGTTTTTGGTTGGTTTATTGAGACCGGCCGTGTAAGCCTATGTTTTTGTTAACCCAAAGTTTAGCTGGTAGAGAATTCTTTGTCGTATTAAGTCGCCTATTTATAGTAGTGATAGTCCATAACGTCTAAATAAATAAATAAAAGTAAAGCTTGAAAACTCGCAATATTATTGAAGTAAAGACTTTCGCCGAGCGCGAGGACTGGAAGAAGAAGTGTTGGTCGGCCGGCGGCGAGATGAACGGGCGACATTGTTGCCATCGCGGGTAGAACCTGGATGAGGCTGGCACAGGAACGTGCGGATTGGCACAAGAGTAGAGAGGCCTATGCTCAGCAGTGGGCGAAGTCGGGCTGTGGTTGATGATGATGATGATGAAAGACTTTCATGAAGAAGAAGAGATTGTTTTGAATAGCTAGCTAGGTTAATAAAACAAGCTAACAAATATTGTTTTAGTCCAATCTGTGTTTTATTTCTTCTCCCCAGAACTCTACGAAGTTAAATTTATTTCAGTGTGAATGCTAATTACCTCGGAACACATACGAAACGTGTCGTTCACAATATTATGACCTGCATATTATCATAAAGTACCCAACAGCGGGGTCTTTTTATTAATGAAACGGATAGATAATAACATAAAATTTTATTGTGTATTATATTTTCGTAACGAGATATAAACGAATTTACTTTCTCACGACATGTAAACGACAGTCAAAATTTTATGTCAATGTAAATATTTACTGTCTCTAACAAGAAAATTCTATTTATTTTCTTGTATTAATAAAATTATTTTGTGGTCAAAGATTTTATGGCTGGAATGATTAGTTTTTTATCGCATTCGTAAACTTATTAATATTATAATTTGTGCCATATTTACAGGTTTTGGAAATGTGGGATTGTTTTAATATGCGGCTTGTATATAAATACTTTATGTTAACCACCCGGTGCTTGTGATATGTGATAATTTGGCTGAAGACAACACTAATGCATCCGGTGAAGAATAAGTATCTGTATATCATTATAGTGATAAAAGGTTTTGGATCAGATGGTGTCTACTTTCTTATCATCTTATAATCTGCTCATCTTATAAGGATAATTTTTATTGTAGGATATCAATAACAGTTATAATCATTTGAATAAACTAAAGTATTACGTATTTAGGGCTGATTTTTTATTAATAGTCAGATACATTTTAACCCCCGAATATATACGGCGGTTTGACAGCTTTTGTATGGAAATATGTCAAACTGTCATACTTATTCTTCAGATAAAAGATATCTGTCGATTGGAAAATTGGAGTTAACTAAAATGACAGAATAAGATAAACTTTCCCCCGATTTCTAAAGTAAGCATTGATAAATAATAAATGATGTTTGTTTTAAGATATTTTTAACTCAAAATTCTCAATCCAGGAACCCACCCTTTATCACAGACGAAGCGAGATCTAAGAGTTCAAGCTTAAATCATTCTGCATAAAGCAAAATCAAAACACAGCCATCACCTACAAAATAAGCTGTAAGCCTCAACCAAGATTAATTTCTCAGGCGATTTTAAATAACTCAACGCAATGTGGAGGATAGCGAGCGACTTTATTTTTCTTTTTTATTCCTTTAGCGTGCAATGTAAATAGCTCGCGATGCGTCCAACCGGCCAGGTGCAATTGCCTGCAATTTGTGTCAGTAAAATGGAGTCGCAATTACTATGTCTCGACAAAGAAAAATTGATTTTTCAATGTTGGTTTTAAGGTGGTCCTTGATTATTTTGTGCCAATATACGAAGAATAATTGTGTCTAGGAATCACTTAGGTGGCACTCGGAATTAACCATTGATTGGTTTATTGCTTGCTGAGTTTTTGTCGCTTTTTTGCTGCTATTAAATGTTTGTTGTGACATTTATTTGATGTTTATTGACCATGGAAAAAAACAAGTGTTTATCTATTTTATGAAAATAAGGCAGCGTGCAATTGAATGAAAAAAAAACTTATATTTTTAATTTCTTTACACCGAGTCTTTTTTTTAATAATGTGGCATGAACTGGCTTTTCTGTGTCTTGTGTATTTAAAAGCTCTAGCAAATTGTGCGCTCCAATAAAAAGAAAGACACTATACTTAGTGACAAATGTGGAACACTCAGACATTTGGGCACACACCCAAAAACCGGCAATTGTTTTTAAGAGAAAACGGGACTACAAAATCAAAGCTCGCCCAAAATATTTGAAGTTAAAGAATGCTCATCAGATTCAAGTTCTATCGGGCCATTTAAACTTCGGCCTTTGATACCCCAAGTGCATTTCCAAAGGGTTATGCAAAGGCATTTTACATACAGGGTGTCCAATATATCTTGACGCTTAAATGGCGGCGCTGCTTGCAAAGAGAAATGTCGACGATATGTCAAACTCGGAACATTTAAATTTAGTTACATAATTCGCCGTCTGTCAAGATATACTGGCTAGGCTGTATGGCACTTGTAATTGGATAGGCCCTTCAGACGCTCGACCGACAGATGGCATGTTCAAATTAAATTAACGAGGGTATGCGAGACCCGGAGCCTTCGAGACCCCAAGACGTTTGGGTTCTTCAATGAAGGTTTTTTGTAGCTCTTACTAGTTTTAAGTAAAACATTTCGACGTAGGTAGGCACACCAAACGGATAAATGAAAAAAAATATATTTCTCGTTTTCCAGAAAAACTTTTATAAATACCGACTCGGTAAACTGCAGTGCTTGGTAAAGTAATTATTAAATCATCAAAACAAAGTATTTAAGAACATGGTATAACATATCTAAGTTACAACTACATATTTACTAAAGGAAGACGCATTCGCTTGAAATATTGTGCTTTTAAAACATTGCAAACTCAAGACTTTTTTAAACCTTCACCTTAATGACCACCTTCTTGGCCCAAAATAATTTCTTAAACTTAACCATTGACTCCGAAAGGCGTTGAAGTCCTTTCTATTGTTAATCCGGACGCAATAGACACAAACAGTTTTCTAAGCTCTATCATAGACAAGACGCTGACGCTCTTGACACTCTGCAAGACGAAGCCAAAACAAATACATCGAAATATATATTTACACGCTTGCAGATTAATTAAAAAAATATAATCCATACTAATATTACAAATGCGAAAGTAACTCTGTCCGTCTGTGTGTTACGCAATAACGCCTAAACTACTGAACCGATTTCGATCAAATTTGGTATGGAGATAATTTGAGTCCCGGGAAAAGATATAAGATGGTTTTATCCCAGAATCATCCTTTAAGGGGGTGAAAAGCGAGTTGGAAGTTTGTATAGGGAATCAATAACCGCTGAACCGATTTAGATGACATTTGGTATGGAGATAGAGACCTTGGAGAAAGAAATAGGTTACCTTTGTTGCGAGAACAGGGCTTAAAGGGGTTGAAATAGGGGATGACGGTTTGTATGGGAGTACGTCGTGAAAAAAGATAAAACTATGAACCTTTGTATTTAGACACTTTATAAGAAATAAATAAACTTATGGCCAAGCGTTTTGAAAAATTAGTATCTTAAAAATAAAAATGGCTGCCCAAAGTAACTATTCCAAGCGGACGAAGTCGCGGGCAAAAGCTAGTTTATTTTTATAAAATCCAAGACTTAAAAGTTGCAGTCAGTACACATGTTGCTAGCCCTTTTACACAAATGGCACGTATGATAAAAACAGCAATTAGTCGGTACTGCGAATGCAAATTAAATGTAGTACGAGGAATGCGCTCGCAACCATAATGGTAATATTGAGGTAAGAACGTGTTTAAAGGTTAATAAACAGGCTGCTGTGGGCAGACTACTACAAAAAGGGATCACCCAAAAGGAGTAAGTTAAAATGGACCTACACGATTGATGACACTAAGTGCCCATGTATGCGACTCCAAGGTCCAAAAATGTAAGCACACCTTGAGTAGTAGTTGTAGTAGGCCCGTTACCAACCTTTGTCGTACTATCATTTTTTCTACTGCATCTATTTTTCCAGCTTTGCTCGCGATGTGCGCCATCGCGAAAGAAGTTTAAACGTTGAATACGAAACAAATTGAAGATCTTCCCATTGATTTAGTTCATGAAACTGAGTCAGTAAACTTTTAACAGACAGAAATAAAAACATTTAATTATGCAATCACAAATACAAGTCATTGAATCTACGTAGTTATGATCAAAGTAGGTACTTACTCTTAATTCAAACTGATAACGTTTGAGATAATCAATGATATTTAAATACTAACGTTACCGTGTCCGGTCCCGTGTATTTCTGTAGCAATCGGTTTGGTTCTTTAGGCGTGGACGCGTAACAAACCAACTTACTTTCGCATTTACAATATTAACTAGATTTTGCCAGCGACTTCGTACGCGTATATCCTGTTTTTCCCGTATAGCCTATAGCCATCCTCATGAATGTGGCTATAATATACAAAAAGAGTTCTTTAATATACAAATATAATATACAAAAAAAAACCGAGTGGTAGTTCCAGAGATGAGCACGATCAAACAAACAAACTCTTCAGCTTTAATACTTATTTTGTATAGGTAAGGATATTCATTGACTCACCGAGATAATATCGCTCTATTTACCACTTCGGTTTTCATCCATTCCTACCACGTCTCATCATTGTTAATTAAACTGCCCTCAGTACATCATCAAGCATCGCATACCGCCTTTACGATGCAAAATGCATATTAAGATAAGTTTTACAATATTTAATTTCATACAATAAACTTTAAAACATCATTACAAAATGTTACACTGGGCAATTCTGAAGCAGTAAACAATATGGGGCATATTATAATTGTCGGAAGAATATATATAATGTGTATATTCGGTATATATTGCGGTACTATATTAAATTAATGCAACCCATGTCGGACGTCTGAGCAATAACGTCATAAACTGGCTGTAAAAATTACAGCTGTTTATGTACCGAAGTTTTATATAAGGGTGATACAATGTAAGTATCGTGTGTGGTCCAATCGCTGCTACTCTTTTGTTTAGCCAATGAAATCGTGGTGGAGTAACGTAGGCTGTGTGCCTCCTACCTTAATTTGTATTTGTATATATGACACAAAATGGTGGACACGAACAATTGCTATTCGTAGTGGGCAGTGCACATTACTCGCAGAAAGATAGTCGATGGCGTCAAAAGGTTCTGGAGTTGCGACCGCGTACCGTAAGACGCAGCGTTACAAGGCTTCCCACAAAGTGGACCGATGATTTGGTGAATTCTGCAGGAATCCGCTGGGTTCGAGACGCACAGGACGGTCGACGTGGTGACACTTAAGGAAGCCCTATGTCCAACAGTGTACATCAGTCTTTCGACTGAAATGATGATGATAGTCATATTTATTTCTAACTTGTCTTTAGGAATACCCCTTTAGGAAGAAACAAGAAGACAATGGATGAAGTCTACAACTGAGCAAGTCCAGAATATACTTTTTCACGCCTTGAACATTGGTGGTAGGAAACACAGACAATAAAACACCTGAAAGACATTAGTTACAATATTCTTTCCATCTGAAAAGGTTTTGATTACTCTCACCCATAAATAACAAAACTCCTAGGTCGGTACTGTACCTAAGCGTACCTACTAACTAAAGCTACGAGAATTGATAGGGTCTATTTGTAGCTAAGACCACACAGCACGAACCAAAGCACACACGTCATGTTACAATTCAAAACAGAAAATATTCGCCATAAAATCTCCATACACGATTGCAAGACTTGCCATACAGTGTACCTACAATTTACATACACTTGTATTAAATATTTATGACAATCGAAACACAATGAAAAGAAAATTAAACGAGTACAGATCGTGAATTATCAGCGTTATCTTGTCAACTATCAGATCCGATGTCGATTTATTTCATCGATGGTTCATTTGCACGGAGCTGCAGTAAATTCTCGTTTGCGGCAGCCCTGTGACACTTTTATGATAGTGTTCGATATAAAGAGGATAAAAGCCTATTTATACAACAACGGTCGACAGGGAGGGCCAAATCTTCATATCGCTACTGGATACGCTAAAAATTACAATAGATGGGACAAATGCTTTTGGTTTTTTTTTCCCTTTTTTTTGGTCGTATTTGGATTTGTACCCGTAGTTGATGATGCAGACAAAGCAATTTTTCGGCAAAAATGACACCTTTTATCATTTGACACCTCTTTCTCTAGTTGGAGATGGCTGCCAGTCTACTGGATGAAGATTTATCCCAGCATTTCATATGGATCGACTGCCTAATTAATCAATTTACACAATCATTTTAATTTTGGGGTATTAGACGACTAATACCCCTTAATATTTATAATATTCTGATTTTGTAACATTTCATTAATCTGTTTTAACTTGTATTGTTGACCGCTTACATCAGCTTTACTTTAACGACATGATTTAAAATGAGTCCCAATTTTATTTTAAATTTGGGACTCATTTTAAAATGTTGGTACATTTTCTAACAAACAATAACTCTGCATATCCCAAATATCCGCATTCCCATCAACTATATTTTCCCATGGTTAATATCAATATACAAAAATATGTCAGCAAGAATTTTTATATGAAATGTTTGTCTTTCCATCCCGTCCATAAACAGATGTCTTAGAAGGAATTTCACAGAGCCCCTGGCTATAATAACAAAGTGATTTTCTTGTGGTAACAAGAACGCCCATAAATTTTAGTGTATTGATTCATGTGATTATTAATTGTCCAGTAAAATGGGTCCAGTGTATTTTTTAAGACGGCCATTAAGGGATTAATCTCGGATAGGTTGATAAAACTGCTTGTGACAATGTTGCTACATTTTAATGTCATCAATTTAAACGATGTTTTTGATTGATGTCGGTATAGGACAATTTTATTGGGTCTGCTGGCTGATATGAGAACTTTATGGGGGAAAAGTAAAAAGAAGTAAAGGTATTTTTGCGAATTCCTTACTCATACTTATTTTATCTAAACATAGCTGTCTTCTGTTGTCATTACTACAAGGAGGTAATATTTGTTTGTACATATGTTTAAAAGGTTAATTCTTTGAAGGTTTTTATCAGGTGCTATTTCGAAAAATTGTTCACAGATTTAAAAGCTACGCCATGGTTGGAGCCAGATTAATTTGCAATATAGGACATTGACCATTCCCCTCTCTTAATAGGTACCCGAAAAATAAATTATGAAAGGTTGTTCATTACTAGAAAATGTAAAGAATCTCGATAGATGTAGATTTAGGACAGCTTTATTTCTTTTTTCCGGTTCTGGAATTAAGAATGTCAAAAAATATAGGTGGGCCGTTAATGCAAGTTTATTTGGCGCCAACCATATCATTCAGTCATTGGTGGGAAATGCCGCATAAGCTAGTAAGTTATTAAAAAAACTGGCCAAGTGCGAGTCGGACTCGCGCACGAAGGGTTCCGTACCATTATCTATAAAAACGGAAGAAATCACTTTTGATGTCTGGGAGCTCCCTTAAACTATAAACCTAAAATTTATTTTATTCTGTTTTTTAGTATTTGTAGTTATATCGGCAACTGAAATACATCGTCTGTGAGAATTTCAACTATCTAACAATCACGGTTCATGAGATACAGCCTGTTGACAGACGGACAGACGGACAGCGAAGTCTTAGTAATAGGGTCCCGTTTTACCCTTCTGGTATTGAACCCTAAAAAAAACGAAACTCAATCTTAGCAAATAACGTATGGAGACTTTCCTAATGGTAGCGATGACAGTAACATTCTATTCATACAAGCAATACTTCGTTTCGTTAACCCTTCAACAAAGCCCAATTAATCCACAGAAATTCCAACATCCAAGTTACAACCAATGAACAATCAAGATCCCCATTACACCGGGCGCACATCAACAATGCCAACAAAAGTACAGTCCATCGACTTAAATAGTGACGCTTTAAAAAATAAAATTTGGGCTTGTGTCACGGTACATGCTGCTTTTTTTAAGGATTGGAAATCATCAAATGCCGGGATCGTTGGCGCTCTTTGGGGGAGGCTTACGTTCAGCTGTGGACGGCAATTGACTGAAATGATGACATGAAATGACTGAAGATTGTACATCCACTTTCCAAGAACAGGGGTTATGTGGTTTCCCTTGCAGACTGATGTCAGATTGAATGGCTTTTGACTTCCCGTAACGACTGTCAAAGATCTGCAAATTTCAGCCGGGATCAAAAGCTTTAAGTGTTTCCCCCGGTACGTAAAAATCTCGCTATGTTACGATGGTCACACACCCACCAACCGACCTCGGCAAGCATTGCTTAACCTTGAAGATCACTTCGTGCGGCTTGATCGCTGCATAAGTTGACGAATCTATAAAATATTATTTTACATTAAATTCCTGCAAAACATTTGAGTGCAGTGCGCCACTATTTTAAGCGGACGGACTGTACACTGAGTTCACTCAATCTCCGACCTCGAAAACAACATACAATGACACATTCAGAAGCACCTCGTACATTGATTATTTTCTAACTACATAATTGAGCGGTAATGCAATTTCGCCAGTAGCAACATCTCAGCTCATGAACGAACTGCCAATCAACTTTGATGAATGGTTGCTTAACGAATTTGTTGTAATCTTAATTGTGGTTTCTTGTTAGTGATTTCATGTAGGGTTGCGTGCGCGGACGGCTATATTATTTTAAATGTTTCTGGAATTTTGAGATTGTGTGTAATTAGTTCTTTGAAGAACAAATGAAGACAAAGATTGTTTGCATTGGAGATAACTTTTTTTAAAGATCAAATCGTTGCATATTTAAGGACATTCTGCTTCTGCGAAACTTTCTGTGCTTTTAAGTACACTGTAAATCGAATTTGTACTTAGAGACTTAATTGCATGTAAAGCTGCAACTAAAGATACATTTTCTAAAATACAAAATAATAATTAACTATTGTATTGTTACTATGTGTTTAATTTTAAGTTTGATTGATTTACTAATACATAGTACACCACCGCAGACTACCCCCTTTTACTTTAAGTTCTTTCAGTCCATACAATTTTTTGGTAAAATTTAGTACCTAGATATTGCTATCAACAATAAGACCAAAGCTGTACCCATATAATTAAGTTTGTGTATCTACATATGTATTTATAGTGTAGATAAAAGTATATTCTACATAACTATCAACTTATAAGTGCCAACCCTACCACTTAACCTATGTGCACTTATAGAAAGGGATCATTGACATTAATACCAATTAAAATCTCAAACCTACAAAAGAGACAAGGGAACACAATTGCACTCGAATGTAGTTATCATAGGAAATGATTTATTAAATAACTGTACAGCAAGTGTGCAAAAGAAATGCTTGCTACTTGGTTCGCACAAAGGTTTTATAATTGAGTGAAACTGCTTACTTGCTGACTTTGTAGGCTTGTATAGTCAGCACCTTTTCTTGATTTAGTTAAGCGAACTGATACCTTTTAAGTGCACACACAATAACACTGTATTGTTATACTAGCTGACCCGCGCAACTTCGTCTACGTCACATTTTTCATTAATTCTCCGCTCCTTTTGGTCATAGCTATAGCCTATAAACATAAAATGATTTTTAAAGAGTGTCCGTGGAGTTTCTTGCACGTTCTTCTCCATAGATATCTACGCTTTAAAACGTTTTTGACGGACCGACTTTGACAATTCAAAAGTACCTGATAATGGTTTATTTGAAATAAATGCTTTGACTTTGACTTTATATTATAGCCTTGCTCGATAAATGGGCTATCCATTATTAAAATGTTTTTTTCAATACGAACCAGTCGTTCCTGGGATTAGCGCGTTCAACCAAATAAACAAACCCTTCAGCTTTATTAGTATAGACAGATAGAAGTAAGATTTATTTAGTTTCATGCAAAGTGGTTAACAATTAAACAAGTACTGCAACTGCAAATCTAAACCATGTTAAAATTGAGAGATTGGAATTTCTATCTATCTAATAAGCCTGTTAAGTCCCACGGCTGGGCAACGTCTTCCGTCTCCCTTTTCCACATCCGTCTTGCGTCTACCGTTACCGGCCAGTCATTCCGAAAAGATTCAAATTTTTCTTTTCAACATCGTCCCCACCGACCCACGAAACCCACTTAGTGGAACTGTTGGGCAACTTTTACAACAGTTTGAATGGTCAAATCCCATCAACATTCGAAGTGTAATAATAGTGCGTTGCAGCGATCTAGGTCTCACTTCAGGCTCTGTCGTCTGTTATTAAATAATTGAATTATTATTATTACTTTCGGTGGTATGTTTTTTTTCTCAGCTCTTTGGCTGGTTTCGACCATGGGCCAAGCCAAGTAAATAAAGCATGTGGTCTTTAATGTGTTGTGTGATGAGGTCCTACTTCGTTCTCTTCTTTTTGCATGAATTTCCTAAACATCCTACATGTATCTAGAATCGCAGCCTTTTGCAGTGTTATGTAGAGGGTTTCTTTAGGGTCTAATAATTTTAAACTATGGAGATGATTTGGAATAACGCCTGTGGTGGAAAGTACTATTGGAAGTACATATACCTTTTCTTGTCGCCAGATTCTAATAACTTCATCTTTCAGCTCTGCGTATTTACTTATTTTTTTAGTGATTGTCATTATTATTATTATGAATAAGTGAATACTGCATTTTTTTATTTTTGTATGGATGGGAAATCATCAAATGACTTCTTCCGCTCTGGGTGGAGTGGGAGGGCGTGTCAGATTCTTATTGACTAAAACCCAACCATGTTCCTTCTAAAGCCCTTTACGTTCCAGGGCCGCGGTAACTCTTTCGAACAAATTCCGCAACCCTGGAAGTGAATACTGCATTGCACATTTATTTAAGTTAATTTTGAAAGCTGCGCCTAACCCTGTGCAGTGCTTGAACTCCCTAGAAAAAAGCTGGTCTCTAGTATGTGTGTAGCAGGAAATTACGAGCCATTTGCCCGTTCCTCAAAGTATTCCCATACCAACAAGGAAAGCCTAACCCACCTGTTCCTTAAGCATAAAATTATTCATCGAATCATTACACAAAAATACCGTTTACGGAGGCAACAATTACTCGTTGAATATTTCCTACATTAATTCTTTATCGAGCCATTCCGCTAATAAGTATAATGCAGTTGCATGTCTCAGTTGATCGCCTGCATCTGTTATCTTCGTTCCCCTTAATCGTCAGTTTCCGAAGGCTTGCAAAACAAACATACGGACAGTAATGATCCTCCAAGGAGGCCGAGTAATATCTGTAGCGAGTGATGCGCCTTTAATGTCGATGTTATCGGTTGTGCAATTACTATCGATTGTCAGTCTGTTGTAAATAGTAGATGTGTTTGGTATTTCAATGTAACGTCAATTGCAGTATCGAATTGGTTTTCCTAAATATTACTAAATGATTAGCGTTAAATAGATACATTACTGCAATTAATCACTATAGAAATATGACAGTCTGTCAAACCTTGCTAATTGATTGTCAGCTTCGAATTCACCGATATTCAAAACAATTTTAGGTCAAATCAATGTTAAGCTACATAATAATTTTCCAAATGTTATAGACAACTCTCTGCTTAGAATTAATGGTTTAATTGATAACAATATATGGGTTGATGAATAACGACCATTGATGGTATCGCAATTTTCGATTCCATCGTATCTTTATCGATAGGTCTATCGATATTGAAGTACACTAGTCACGAGACAGACTCCCAGAAGGGATTTTTTATCTGTATAAAGTAGTGGAGATGTTATTTGTATTAATTAAAATGTAAATCTAGACACGAGTTTAATTTAGTGAGGCGGCAAAATGCTTTTAGGTTGTCAGTGTACGTTTATTGAAATTTAATTGCAGTCAGATCCAGTGGTTTGTTTTTGTCTTAAGTCGTAAACAATTTATATTTACCAGTTGTGATCTGCTTTTTTATTTAATCTTATGTGAATTAATTACATAGCGAAAACACGGGTCATTTAAGAGAATAAACCGTTGTTTGTATGCAGCAGCATTATCTGTAGTTTGGCAGCTATTTGGATACCTAGAATAGAAAAGATAAACTTTTGCCATCTATGAAACAGTTCATCAAAAGTAGAATAATCGTCATCTGTTTTCTAAAGGTATAATTCCGTGCATCGCGGCCGATGTACCTATGGCACCGCTTCCGAAATCGCCCGCGGACGTATGTCGCAGACCTGACTATTGTCGCACGCGATAGATCGCGCGCCGCTGAGTCCGGCCGCGATGCAAGGACTACGTACAACACTATCAGTACTACTTCCAGTCTAATCGGATGCAGCTGAGTACCAGTATTTTCCATTGAGCAACTGTCTGTCTGACCTCCACACTCAAACTAACATGAGTAACTCCTTGGCGAGACTGGTGTCAGGTTTTCTTGCTTCGGACTAACTGTAACAACTGTCAAAGACGTACAAATGACAGCCGGGACCAATGTGCTCTCAGAGGTGCGGAGGAGCCTCGTTCGACAAGCAGTGCTTAACTTTGAAGATCGAGACATACTGCTGTTAATTTTTAGCGATATGACAAACCTTTTGAAAGTTTCGCTGTCTATACTATTTTATGTACTGCGACATTTTCATAACATTTTTAGGGTTCCGTACCTCAGTCGGCAAAAACGGAACCCTTATAGGATCACTTTGCTGTCCCAGTGTCTGTCCGTCAAGACCTTTTTTCTCAAGAACGTGTGGAGAAACCAAGCTGAAATTAATATCAAATACTCGAGTCTGCTACCCCTTCGAGCAATAAAAAAATCAAACTTCTTACTCAACACAATCAAAATAACAGGCCATTTACACTCCGTTTATGGCGCGTGTTTTGACGCTCGCAAGGAAATTAAAACCTATAGGGTACCTACTTCCCGTTGACCTAGAATGAAATTTGGCAAGAAGATAGTTCTTACATTTTCAGTTGAAGAATTGACCGTGACGTACATATGGGAGAACATTTTTTCAACAACAAGTTTAAGTTTGTCCTTCAATCTTACTTACCTGCTATATGTATGTTTGTCAGAGTTATGAGATTGCTTTCATAGTTTATAAATGTCCGTAGGTAATGTATACTCTGAATAAATCAAGACTCGATCGGAACCCTCGCTGCCCGAGTCTGATTCGCACTTGTCTGATTTTTTGAAGTGAAAACTTCTTTAGCGGCGTGGTGCACTTTTTGGGATGGGTAAAAAATGTTAAACTCGCGTCAGGACACGTGACCTGATCGAAAATTTGTAAGACGGAGGGAAAGTTCTGAAGTGTTAAATTTTTAATGTAATATAAATTGTCATGTTTGTGTACGATAGCGCAATAAATGAATATTGTATTTTAGCACATAAATGATAGTACTTTATACTGATAATTAAAGCAATTCGTGCGAAATTATTCCCTAACCATTCCAAAATATCAAATATTCACAACGTTAATGTTCAAGTTTTCACTACTGCCGGCACTCCCGGAGTGCAACCCGTTGTGTTTTTTTTACACAATTTGTCTTCGCCTTCAAGACATGCAGGTGGATGGTGTCTATTCTAATACAATCTTCTACATACCACTTTGACCACCCAGAACACATAACACTCGACTTGCATTATCGATAACTACATGGTAGAGTAAATAATTATGGATAAACTATAATTACTCATTAGTCAACAATATTGCAGATGATAAAGCGGATGTTTGTAACAGATACCTAGGTATTTTAACTTGTGGTTTAATAGCTCTGGTTTGCGATTAGTTCCGAATGTAAAATTATGAATTGATATTAAATCTTCCTTTTTTTCGATTGGAGAAACTTATTAGATCTTTAAGGCTTCTATAATGAATTTTAGCATGACTTACAGATTTCAATTACTTAAGTTCTCGAATCTTCAATTCACCCAAAGTAATTCTGAACTTTATATCATAACTGTTAAGGTTGGAAGTGGCTTAAAGTTATTAAATCAACATTAATAATAGCTTGGCTGAGCTTAGCGCTCAATTGAAACTTAGTGAATTATTACGCACGATAATAATCTCCATAAATAATTATGAGGACAGGTGTTCAAAACTCATGAAGATTGCATTTTTTTCAATTGGTTTTAATAATCTGTTGCATCTTGATCGAGTCGTATTCTTCGACTTTGTAGCGCATTGTGTGTCGGTAAGGGATTAAATAATAAATTAACAAGTTAATACGAAATAAACACTTTATTCTTGTTTGGAACTTTGTTCACGCAGTCATTATAACCTATGATGTGACTGTGTAAACATCTCACCTTAGCTTTGGTGAAGTAAACTTGAAGTCAGCTGTTAACCCATCCCATACAAACGGGAGGTAATAAAATTCTCTTAGATTTTTACCCCTAAGGGTGAAATGTACACGAAGTGAACTCTCAATCCATCCCATCGAGATGAAACTACATTTCGCTTCAGCTCACTCCACCTGAATTTCAATTTCATCACGGTGTCTGTGTTTACAGAGTAGCTGCAGAATCCGGCTGGCCGAGTAACCGGCAGGCTACAAGCCACTTCGATATCTCTTTCTCTTCAAAATCCACTCTTACGAACTGCGTCAAATTAGCAGATTACCAGGTTACCAGTAGGAGCCACATCACCAGGTTGACCACAAGCTCAGCGTTCCTAACCTTCTAGGTACCTAATATATAATGATGCGTTAAGAAAAAAAAAGATTTTTCATAATAAATTCATAATTATTTATTGTACACCAAAACGACTTATATTATAAAAACAGTCATAATTAAGTTCATGTACAAAGGCGAGTTAAACTCAAAGTTGAGTTTTCTCCCAGTAAACCTTTGAGTGATAGAGAGATCAGCATTGAGGGTAGGAACCCGTGTACAAATAATAAAATAATATACCTACATACATAAATTCACATTTACATTTCTGTTTTTTTTCAGGTTCAACTTCTACCTTTGAGGACTCAATGTATGCCACTGATGCCGCCATAAAACCTGGCCACCTACTGGACATAAATAGCTTGAACCCTAAAGCAATTTGTGCCCTGGAGAAACAGTACGCCATCGACTACAGAAGAAGAAAGATACACAAAAACAACTATAGTAGGCGCCAGATAATCGTGGAATAACGGTCATTGACCCACCTACAATTATTGACATTTTTAATTTGAAAAACGGAATTAATGACACAAAGCTGTCCCGAATCATCATCTCTCGTGATCCTTAACATTGTCTAATAATGAAAAACGATTCATATTTAATTGTTCAGGTACCTATGAACAGTTATTAGGGAAAGGTCAATATACTTTATTCCACATTTATCTGGCGCCTACTATATCGGCAAATGTCTCTAAATACCCATCGGTGATTGGATGTCGTAAGCCATATAATCATCAGCCCTATTTACGAGAGGTCGGTAAGAAGGCAGATAAACTCTAGAATTATTTTTAAATACTCGAAAGTAAATTAAAGAAAAACAACAGTCATAACGGAAGGATTCATTTCACATCATAAACTTTATCCAAACAATAAAGTTTATAATATTTTAAATAACAATAAATTGTTAAATATAACATTTAAGATTGCACTCCCATTTAAATCGCAACTCGTTAACAGTTACACGTGATGTTTTAGCGTGATGAACTAGTTTTTTCTTGAGGTTTTGCTTACTCTGTTAATGTATTTTCGTTGTATTTTTCCATAGCTAAATTTAGTTTGTCCGTTTTCTTTAAAGTTTGACCAATTAATAGCTGTCGGGCCTTGCTTCTCTTATACACCTATTGCTTGTAATTTGTACGTTTTACTATTTTAGGTCACATCCGATACTTGGTTTCAGACATCTGCAACCAGTGCCACTAACAACTGTTGGCAAGAAGACTTGGTTGCTAGGACTCTCTGGTAGAGTGACTTAGTCAAAGACGAGCATGACCTTTACCGGCTAAGAAACAACTTCCGTCTCCGAGGAATCAAGAGTCAAAGTCAAAGATTTATTCTCAGATAAATATGGTTATAAAAGTTCTTATAATGTTATATATGTATATTAGCTTAACATATTCAATCATAATATAGTGACATGCAAATTTTTGGTATAGATACAATTAAATCATTTAGATTTAATCTCAAGGAATTCTTTTATATTATTTATTTATTTATTTATTTATTTAAACTTTATGTACAAAAGTGGTACATGGGCGGACTTAATGCATCAAGGCATTCTCTACCAGTCAACCTTTGGGTTATAAAGACTATACTGTAGTAGGTGTACAATAAATAAAAATAAGATTCAAAATTGAATTTTAACAATTCGGAAAGAATATACAGATAATATATATAATACTAATAAATCTACTAATAAAACTAATCCAAAAAACTAAACTAAAACTAATACTAATCTCAATTTCTGTGTAAAGCCCTCGAAGCGGACCATTGGAAGTTCTTTAATTTGCCTAGGAATCTTGTTATGTATTATACATAGGATAGCAGCTTCGCCTTTATAGTTCCGTTTCTATTCTAGGAGTAATTAGTCTATTAGGATATCTAGTTTTGAACTCACATTTATCTCCCAGTTTTTCAAACATCTCAGGGTGAGATTTGGTAAATTTACGTATTTCCTCAATATAAATACCAGTTAATGTAAGTATTCTAAGTTTCCTAAACAGTTGTTTACAGGATGTTAGTGGGTCTACAATACAAATCGCCACAAGTACCCAATGCCTCCTACTTAATACCGTCAACTACTCTATTTTTTCTATGGGTTCTATCTTGTACAATGTGGATAGCATCGCAGCCTATGGTATCTAGCGTTGAACGTATTTGATCTGATCAACGTAACTCTGCCTCTGGGTCTACTCCCATCTACTTTACTTTCTCAACCCGACCCATTCAATAAAGCTTTAAAAAGTTTTTAAAACCAACAAAATAAAGGGGTTAGATTCTGGAGACACTTACAAACAAACTTCGAAAACATCGCACTTTTTATGTTTAAATCTCATTTTAATCTGACGCTGATAGTATTCTTATTTTATCGCTATACGGCCACCATATACCGGTGGCTAAAACAATTCGCATTAATATAAACCCTTATAAAACATTATAAAGCAGAGTTCAATTTTATTCTTTTTACGTTACCATTAAATCATTTCAGCAGAATAAAATCTGGTCGAACAATTTAATTCATATATTGCAGTCATTGACTTTTATCGACATTTTTCTGTCCTTACTCTTTGTTACTTTAGGTCGGTGAACTACTTTTTCTGCTTCCATTCCGACCTGTCTATCGTCACGCGATCACTGACTCCCTTTTATTTCATTATTCTTTACACAACCCATCCTATCTTTTATTTGGCATCCCTGTCCATCTCCATCTGAAATTTTATAAAAGGTTTAAATTCAACTTTAATAGTTTCAGTATTTTTGGATCATAGTTTTCTTAAAAACTATTATCCAAAAATTGTGTTATTTAACACAAATACTCAACTTTTTGGCATATTGAAATTCCATGACAATTTCTTCTATGCTGGGAGTGTTCTGCCTACCACCTAATAATTCCTTTCACATTTGCAGCAAACCTCGCCGAATAAACCATTATTATTTATTAGACAAAGTATACTATCGTCGCCCCTAAATGTTTTCAAATCAATCCTGTTGAAATCGTTAAGTAATTGCGATAATTATCGTGAAGAAACTAGAAGCTTAGCAGACAAGTAGCCCTATAAAATTCAGGCAATTACAGCATCAGTCCGCAAAAACCACGAAGAAAACATAAATCTATCAAATAAATACATCGATAGTGCCCCAATATATCGTCCTCTAGTCTATTTGTCTTCACATTTAATAGAATAAGGGTTAGTAAGAGGCATCGCGTCACATTTCAGTCATGGTGATAATTCTTCATTGATTCGCAGTAAATAACGTTCCCCTTTAGCGTGGTACGTCGGTTAATTTTAATTGGATCCGAGTAAAACCCACTATTGCCACTAAATGCTTTATTGCTAATTGATCTGGAGCTCAACGGGAATGGGAAATTGTACGGCACACGCATGTTGATCAGTATTTAAAGTGAATTTGGTATACAGTTTCAAAGATGCTTAATTGAAAATTGTTTTTCATGGATACATAAGAGTTTCCCGACGAGACTGCGCTGATTACAGCAGGTTGAAAATAAACTGAGCAGATGATGATGAATTAGAGTTTTATTCGATTTGATGTCTAACCAAACGTTTATGTTTGAGCTCTCATGCTAAAAGACAAATTTTGAAACTCAATTTTATAAAGGTGTTAAAATTGATAATAAAATTAGTGCCCACTATTATCAACACTTTTATAAAGGTGATAAAATTGATAATAAAATTAGTACCCACTATTATCAACAATTTTATAAAGGTGCTAAAATTGATTATAAAATTAGTACCCACTATTATCAAAAATTTTATAAAGGTGATAAAATTGATAATAAAACTAGTACCCACTACTATCAACACTTTTATAAAGGTGATAAAATTGATAATAAAATTAGTACCCACTATTATCAACAATTTTATAAAGGTGCTAAAATTGATAATAAATTAAGTACCCACAATTATCAACAATTTTATAAAAGTGATAAAATTTACTATAAAATAGGTATCTACTATTATCAAATCCTGTACCTAAAGCCAATAATTTGATGGTTCCTTCATTCGTTAAAGTAGTTGATGGGACTTTTATTTATATAACACTAAAACTTTATCTACCGATCGAAGCGTTGATTGTCAATGACCAGAATAATAGCGCATGAGCATTTACGGATACCATCAAATCAGCAGTAAAATCTTAATACACGTCCATCAGCTATCAAGATACATATAGGTCTTTGGAAGGTTTATTGAGTCGCGAAAGTAGCATCTTAATAACACCGAGGATAGATAGTATCCCATAGAATTATCACATAAATCAAGCAAGTCAATGATTAATACGATATGGACGATGAGAGTCTGGCCACTAGTACGTCGTTATAACGGTTGAGCGTAATTAAATTGAGCTTCCGTATACAGTCTGCGACGGGTCCAGTAATGGAGGATTACTACGCTCAACTGCTAAGCGGCACGGCTCGCAAGATTGAGGTTTAAACATCAACAATATAATCTTTTGAAGCGATTCTGTGCTGATGAGAACTGAGAATACATTGTAAAATGTAATCATGTGTCGGATATAACACAAACTCCTCTGATAAAATTTATCGATCATAATTCAGACTGGGGTCTGACTTCGGGGCCCACAGGGGCCAGCGCCTGGGCGGTTGCGAATTTGTTCGAAAGAGTCACCGCGGCCCTGGAACGCAAAGGGCATTAGGAGGAACACGGGTGGGTTTTAGTCAGTACGATTCTGACACTCCCTTCCGTACGGTTGCGGAAAGAGTCATTTGATTATTTTCCAAATTAAAAAAAAAGGTCCTATTCATCTTTAGCCTGACCTGATGTTTCAAGAATCGAGTTACAAAAACAGATTTTTATGTTACGTTATTTTAGTACCGACACTGTAACAAGCTTAGAAACGTGAAGGCGTTCAACAATAATTTCTATTAATAGCTTGAGCTTTCAAAATAAGCTAGAAAAACTGTTCAGACTTTTCGTGCAACTAATCGTTTTCTAGTTGAACGTGTTACAAAGTTGCAATGTTAGTAGTTTGTAAATAACATGCGATAATTTTCTACACAAAAATTACTATGCAAACTATTTTATAAGTGCGTTTGCACGGGTAAAAAAATTGTGTTTTCTGAAATATTTTAAGTCACAGATTTCTTTATAATAAAAATCAAAACCATGCAGATTATTGCATACCTATCCCAACTAGCTGGTCTAGACTAATATTATAAAGAGGAAAAAATTGTATTTTTGAGTGTGTGTATGTTTGTAATGAATAAACTCAAAGACACCACTCTTCTACACCGCTTTGAATAATTCTTTCAGCAATGGATAGCTACATTATCAGCGAGTAACAGACTATATTTCATTCCCGTATTTCCACGGGAACGGGAACTACGCGGGTGAAACCGCGTGACGTCCGCTAGTATTGTATAAACTTACCTAAGTTCTAAAAACTTAACAGACAAATGTGTTGCTGTGGAGTTTGATGCGCCAATCTTTATTTCCAACTAAAACAATAAAAAGTGGTGAAGGGTGGGGTGGGTCTTTATGTAAAACTTAATCGTTCAAAAACGTTTTCAGTCAATTTAAATAAATTACGTATGATTTTGATTAAACATTTGTGAACAACATTTATAATTCCGTCATCTTCTTTAATGCTAACAGGAAAAAAAACCTTATTTCACTTCCTACTGATACATGACCTTAAAAAAAGCCAATATCATTACAAAGTAACATGCTGTAGCAATCAATAAATCAACAAAATCCAAAGATTGCCTTCATTAAAGTAATTATCTTTGAGTAACCAAAGTAAACGTACATCAGGTTCGTAAAGTATACCTCGATACAAAATTACTGTAAAACTTGTACAGTCAACAAAGCTATTTGCAATACAGGCAAAAATATTATTTTTTCCACTGCCCTGCCAGTATTAATTTCTAATGTGTGCATCATAACTTTTTAAGCTTATGACATACTTACGATTATGGTGTACAATAATTTTCTTCTCAGCACACTCCCAAGATTGTTTAAAAGTAGTCACAAGTTAGCTGTCTTTTTTTTTAAGGATGGGAAATCATCAAATGACTTTCTCCGTTCTGGGTGGAGCGGAAGGGCGGGTCAGACTCTTACTGACTAAAACCCATCCGTGTTCCTTCTAAAGCCCTTTGCGTTCCAAGGCCGCGGTGACTCTTTCGAACAACTTCCGCAACCCTGGCAGAAGTTAGCTGCCTGCATACCAAATAGCTTAGTTGAGTGTACCTCTATTAACAACGGATTCAAACACTTCCTGAAATTAAAACTTTGTGTAATGATGCCGCCGTCAGATGAATCATTATTCTATAATTATACTATCAAATAATATGAGAATATTGTAATGGCTGTAATTTTAAATACAGTTAAGCGTTATTGATTTTGCTTTGCCAGTGCTGCATGATGAGTTTTGGGTCATTTATTTTTTATTTTATCTAGCTAATTGCAGTTTCTTGCAAATGGAAACAGCTAAATACTCTCTTCGACAAAAATAATCGTCTTTAAGAGTTTCAGTACTTGGTGAGAGTCGCGGGTAGCCAATAGATGCGAGATGTACAGGACCGGTTGTTGTGGCGACAGTTGGGGGAGGCATGTCTAGCAATGGACGTCTTTCAACTGATATGATGATGATGAAGTTATGATATGAAGACCATCTGTTAAAGTCCATTACTACCTGAAAGCATCTCAAACTAACCAATAACATTCTTAACTTGATTTGATGAATTTGATATTCATTTATTTCTTCCACCAATAAGCCACTTTAAGAAAAAATGTTTTAAAATCATTTTCATTGTCAAGAGAATTATTTCACTAATTCTTCAAAGTACTCATTAGTCAGCTGAGGTATGTTCGAACACATTTAACGAAACTCAGACCACACCATTAATTGTTATGTGAAGATCTTAAATCTCAGTAACGTTTGAGTTGACATATTTCACTCATAATACTTAAGTTATTAAAATAGACGCAGAAATGTCTAAAGAACGTGACTCCAAGTTAAATATGCTGAACATTAAGATTCCAACTTAGACTGAGATGATATCAACACGAATAACTTGAATAAACGTAGAATAAAGTACGTTTTATTATATTTGATGATTATAATGAAGCAGCAAAAAGAGCTTGGGAAATGTATGCTATGAGAATTGACGTGTTTGATAACCATATCAACGAAAAGGTATTTTATTATTACGCGCCTATCAAATTATATTATTTTATTTCAATGCAAATCCAGTTGCATGGAAATGGCGGGGCTTCGTAAATAAAATAATAAATTCTTGATGGATAGTTAGTTATACCAATGTCTGTTAATTAAATGCCCTGGCTCCTGAGCTAGTTATATTCATCATGAACTGGTGCATTCACCCTTGATAAGATTCTATATATAGCCTTAAGCTAAAAAATATGTAGAAGCTTATCAAATTAGGACCTGCTACTTGTTGAAATTAGGAATTGCTACCAAATACTAGCTGGCATTTCATAGATTTTAGAAAAAAAACATTAATACAAATGTATAATGTCTTTGTAGAACTTGAATTTGCTTAAATTGTAAGTGAAGAAATAAACTTACGTCCCTTAATGTTTGCACAACCTATAAAATAATTCATTCATAATACTAAAAACAGATAAACCCGCAAAACAATGCAGCAGCGTACCAACGATTGACAAACTGAATTTTTCATGCTTTGTAAAATATACAACAAACAATACTATAAAATAAATCTCAGTTATGGTCGCCATACTTTACGATAAACTTGATCTAAATTCAAGAACATCCGTTAACAGGTATATGCTGCCTATGTTTGTAATGAATAGTTTTCGCAGTACGCATGCGCTGGCGTTAAGCGACTCGACTATGGTGGTCCCACTGCAAAGCACGTTTGTTGTATTTCACGATGTTAATTTTAAAATTAGCGTCGGCAAACATATCCTGCAAATTGTTTGCTTTTCTTTACCGACAGACCGATGCTAATGACTAAAGTTGAATCCTACTGCTCAATGAGAACTATAACAACAAGACCATTTAGTATAAACGTCTTGTTTAAAACGGTTTCTTCCTTCTCATTAACGAATTTTTCATTTTCAACCGCTTCCCATATTCAATATGGAAATATTTGTTCCAGTAGCGGACCACACAAGGGCGAAATTGGTAGCCCGCCGCATCTCATTTTGCATATTTTCTGCATTACTGAGCAAAAGTCTTTTGTCAATATTGTCTCCTCGAGTCATTGAGTAAATGACGGAGTCTGTATACTAAATATACAAAATGTAAATTAAGCTCGCTATGTTGTTTTCTTGCTTTGTTTGTTTAATATCTCAATATCCTTTAATATTGCACGAGAGTATAAAGTTTCAGTTTTATGATGCTCGATGTCAAAGATTTTAATGGCGTTGACTATAAATTTCTTTCTAGCACGTAATAGAGTTTCTTGCGAACAATATCAGCACAGTAGACGGAAGGTTTAATATGTTTTTATTCCTCTTTTACCGTCCTTGCTAACATCTTTATTCGATTCTGAGGTCTTGGCTCTGAATGTACAAATTGTAATGCAAATCTGCGCATTCTTATAGACTGCCACTTTTGCAACAAATTGCTTTGCTGATATTGCATAGAAATATAATAAAGTCTTGAAAATGGATTCTTCATTCCATTTGCCGAAAGTTGAAGTAAAATGCGCATCAACATTAAAGGTTGACGGAACCGTTACGCGGAGACAAGGCAGCCGGACGGCTGGGAACTCAACAAAAGCTTTTTAATATCAGCACACACCCCGAGGCAGGAAGGGGTTATTTACATAAAAGCCACGTAGTTATTTAAGAACAATCCGGTATATACGTGTGTATACGAGCAAGACACGAATATTGTTATGCTAACTGGCTTCGTTAGTTTGTTCCTGGGAATTGTTTCGCTTTGTTGAAAGAGTCGTCGGTACGTGAGCTCGGATTTGCACCGTGATTTCTGTAACTGAGTTTGTGTACCAACTAATTTGCTTGAATTTAATTAAGATTGTATGAAAACGGATAAGTTCGAGAGTTATGGACAGTATTATATTGCAGGCTGCTTTGTTTTGATTCGGACAACGCACAAAATCCTTATAGCTCTAGACGTATTTCTATGTGGGTATTGGGATTCATACTTTATTCAGTATATAACCAATTTGGATAGTTCTTAGTTGGCGGAAACGATGAAATGTATATCTTGCATTATATCATTATCCAAAATGATAACGCAAAAGACTTCAACACAAAGTGGGAAGCACTTTCTATAACTGCATCAGTTATAAGCAATTGACAGACTGCCAGCTGACGGTTTTCCAAAACCCATTGAAGTTAATGCTAGGCAGTGTTGTCTACATGATTACATGCCGACTGCTACACACGCTCCAGACGTTTGCAAATTGCCCCTTACCTCCTTTGCTAGATGGTTATTCCGTCATTGATGGCTCGCAGGCGATCGTAGTATCGAATCAGAATGTGTTACGCGTGACTGCTAATATTTTGAATGTCAATTCCGATTTCAGACTAGCTTGGAGTTGAGTGTCGTTAGAAATGAGGGGTTGTGGTGATATTGTGGTGCTCTGGTTTGTGTTGGACGATTGGCAGATAGTTGCTACGTCGTATCGGATAATAATGTAGAGTTCAATGGCATCTGTTCAAATATGGCGCATATTATTGTTTTAAAATTTGCTCACTGTGATTTTTGTTAGTTTAAATTAAATGGAATGAAAATTAGCAGAACCTACTAAAATTTGTATGAAAAAAAGTCTATTTTGATTTTTTTACGTAGTACCGTAGTGCCAACTTGAAAATTCAAACAAACCACACAAAACACAATCAAACAAGCAAACACCTAAACTTCCTTAAGATCTAACAAAACAAATACATAAGTAACTGCAACTCAATAATAACACTCAACTCTTCGCCAGTACTTCGCAGTCTGCACGTTATAAAGTGGGCTCTTCGCCCGCAGTTTGTGTGTTGTCCGTCATTGCAGGTAATTGCGTTGAAAGCCTCTCGTTTGTTGAACGATGACGTTTTGATTTATTTGTAGCGTGATGGGTAACTTCGTGTGCTTTCTATTGTAGGGGGAGGTTTGTAACGGGAATGGAAATGTCGTGGCTTAGCATCAGCTTTGAAGGTCGCTGTAATCTAGGGGCTTGTTAGGACTTCCTTTCTCTTGGATTGAATATAAGAATTACAAGGCTGCGGGCAACTCTGAAGTGTCCGTATATCACAGGAGGTGCCCTTAGCCTTGCCTTAGCATTCGCTTAGTTTTGTTTAGTCTGGCTAGAGGCTATAATTAATTAAGGCCTCCATAGAAAAGTCTTGTTAAGCAAGCGGGAAGCAACTGAAAAAACATGCAACTTTGAAGTGCATTTCAAGCTTTTATTTAGCCTGGCTAAAACATTGGGTTGGTTATAAAAATTATACCTTCCGTTCGGTGCATCGCCGCCGTACGGGAGGTGTACTTTTTTAATGCCTTGTTTGAAATATTTGCCAATGTAAGGAATATTGGAAAACATTTCAATCAAGTCATGATTACTCGTTTTGACACCGTTGAAGAAGAGCTCTTCCCAGAAATACAACATCACTGTGTAGCTAAGATCAGTAGGCCAGACCAGAGAGTGTACAAGATCCAGGTTTTCCTAACGTCAACGCCGCTAGCGATCATGAATTAATACACGACAGAATGCGTGTGTGTTACCTGCACGCGATGTGCCTGTCCGTAACAAAGTGAAGTTTACTGTTTGACGTATGCAGCACGAACGTACTTTTCAACTTATCGGTTAAAAAGTAAGTGCAGCTATGGATGTGGCGGTTGTACGTGGGGATCGTGCGATCGATGGCCCTGTATGGGGCCCCGATCTGGGCGGCTGACCTGACGGCCAGCACCATCACTGTTCTGCGGAAGCCGCAGAGGGTGATGGCCGTCAGAGTCATCAGGGGATATCGCACGATCTCCTACGAGGCGGCTTGCGCACTGGCTGGATCTCCGCCCTGGGACCTGGAGGGGAAAGTGCTCGCGTCACTGCACCGGAGGCACGAGGACGCGCGGGCGCGCGGGCGCGCTGCGTTGGTTGCAGCTGCGCGAGGTCCTGGTGGCGAAATGGCGGGACAGGCTTTCGAGCCCTTCCGCCGGCCTCATCACCATCGAGGCCATCCGGCCGGTGCTCGACCTCTGGCTCGGGAGAAGGCACGGCTCCCTGTCGTTTCGTGCGACGCAGGTCCTTTCGGGGCATGGCTGCTTCGGGAGATTCCTGTATCGCATAGGCAGGGAGCCGGACGCTCGGTGTCACCACTGCGTCGACTGTCGGGAGGACACGGCGCGGCATACGCTGACAGAGTGTGCTGCTTGGGAGGAGCCGCGCCGTGCCCTCATCTCTGTGGTAGGCAGATACCTCTGGCTATCGGCCGTGGTACGTTATATGGTCGGCGGCGAGGAGTCCTGGGACGCGGTGGTCTCCTTCTGCGAAGCAGTTATGGCGCAGTAAGAGGCTGCGGAAAGGGAGAGGGAGATCTCGACCGCGCTCCCGGCCCGCAGCAGGTGCATCGGGCGTCGGAGAACACCTTACTCCCCCGCTGACGCGAGGTGGCCCGCAGAGGCGGGCCGGCACCAGCCGGGGATTACGGAAGTCGCATACGTTACCGCGATTCCCGGCGTAGGTGGGAGATGAAACACTGGGGTGGTTTTAGTCAGTAAGAGTCTGACAGACCCCTCCGCCCTGGGACGGGTGTGACATTCATGAGGATTTCCCCCCGAGATCAAAAAAAAAAGCTATGGATGTACCGCAATATGCCAGGTTACTGTATTGCTTTGCGACTTAGATATAGTTGACCTTCTTCGTAAACTGAAACTCACCGTTTTCACTCGCCTGCCCACCGACACTAACCAGGCCCCATCGTTCGGATGCGTTCGGCAGTTTCTCACCAGTGACAGCCAGGTAGTTGCGAGCGGCACCTGTATTTTTTGTGTGCTGCACCTCGCAAAAGACTGAGCAGCTATTATTGGGTGACTGTAATGATAGCTGTATGTATGTCTGTAATAAATAAAAAAATAAAAAAAATAATTCTCGTGTAAACAGCTAAGGTGAGCCGAGCTACTGGCATACGAGTAGGCAATCCGAGTAACTGTCTACTGTCTAGCCAGCAGCTCGTACTGTATAAACTAGCCATTAGGGTAACAAAATCAAATCACGTCCACCCTACTGAAATATTTACATTTATAAATCGTTTATCGAGTCTAATTTTCGGGCAAATTAATCCGTGTTACCATTAAATTAGTCAATTACCGCACCGAACATCGATATGCAATTCTAAACCAATTGACAACTGATACTATCATTCGATTTAGGTAATTGCATCGATGATATCGGCCCAATGAAAGGTATTTCGATTTAACTATAAATTGCTGTACAAGCGAAATTATCGGAATAGAAAATCTAATTTGTACATAAATCAGTATTTATTTGAGTAAATCGAGATCTCGATGCGTTTGTGTGTTCTGTGATGCTCTGAAATTAAGTGCGGGGTCATAGCAAGATAAACTATTAAATTAATTCAGAGGCTTTAACGAAAATAACATCTGCAACACAAACAACACAACAATCAAAAATTGTTGAAATACCAAAATGGAAAGGATTGACCACGTGACATTTCGATAGCTAAATGTCAATCCGATACATTTTTGACTTTTGAACCAACTAGGTGACATACACTTAAAAATGTACCCTTATACATACACTTATGATTAACATATCACATTCTATCACCTCTTCATGTTGTACATAACCAGCTAAGGTAAATATTTTTTTAAGTAAAAGCAAACTCTAAAACAAACTTTCATTTCCACTATAGCATTTTTTAAGAAAAGCGGTAAATTAAAATGTAGTGGCACTTTCTTGCTTCCGTCACCTTTGAAAGATCAGCCTTGACCGTCATAGTCAAGTCTTTAAAACCGTGTCAATGAGGCTCTATTTAACGGAAACTTTAGTTCAGTTAGTGTCACGAAAATCATAATTACTGAGGATGGGAGAGTACTGTAACATACCGAAAGCCGGCCGCAGTTTGCAAATCTTTGACAGAAGCCCCAGATTTTCTTGACTTTATATTAGTCAGATATCAGAAAATCTAGCAACAGTCTTTCTGAAGGGAGTTGTCTTTCCAGTTAAGGGCTTGTGGAGTTCAGATAGTTCGTCGCTCTATGTGAAAAATTCAGCTGCATCAGGTAGGACTGGAAGCATAACCCTGTAGAGGTATGTGGAATAGAGAATAAAGTCCCGCACACCTCCATTAAAAAGGGAGGATCCTCTGACCAGACGGTCATTGTGTCTGGTGGGCAACTGCCCAATAATTGATATTCGTACTGTTGTATATGTTCAAATCGCACGGAAAACTTTGATTGCGCGATGCAGGATTTCGTGGATAGTTCGTCGCTGACAGGATAAATGGCGTTGCGGTTCTTTTGGTTGCCGTTTTTTTTCATGTGGCGACAGATGTATGCCGCTACAATCCAATATAGTAATAATTAATTTATATTATTTCAGTTCAGCTTAATAATTACGGGGTCTGAAAATCATATGGGTTCAGAGAATCTATTACCCAGACAACAAGTTATTTTTCGTTAGTTTATAAAGCTAAGGCGATCGAAGCAAGGTGAGAGACGGGTTGCCGAGTATCTTTTAACGACAATCATAAATCGTTTTGATATCGACAGAATCGTAACATCTTAATCGTACTTGAGCTTGTGTCGCACAGAAGGCGGGCTATTTTCATCATTCAACTGAGTTAGTTCAGTAGATTTAATTTTTTTTTTAAACGTTTCCCCATATTAGGAATTTCTCCCTATCGTCGGTGCGTTTACAAATATACAAACTCACATACTCAAAGAGCCAGACCCGGAACAACTATCTGCAGGCCATTCAAATCGAACCCGCGACACGCAGCGCAGCAGCCAATCACTCAACCACTGCGCCATCCGTGCCGTCAAAGATTCTAAGGAAATGCTGTGACTGACGGACAAATATACAAGTGGTTCCTTAAGGGCTCTGTTTTTGCATTCGGAACTCCGGACTCGTACTTGGCAAGTTTTTCATTCAACTATGCTAAAAGTCTCGGAAAATATGTGCGAAATGGAGCTACTCTCACAACAAGGTAGGAAAACCCAAGCTAACCGGGATGGGATCCAAATTGCTCTGATACGCGGTATGCATTCTGTAGAAACCTCCTTACAATCATGCATGCCGCGTATTAGGCTTTTGGCCCAGCCGCTCAATAAAAATTTCATAAGGTGTTATAGTGCAAATTATTTTGCACCTTTGGGGTTTAGTGTGGGACAATCCCACCATTATATTCCCAAACACTGCAACTCCTGAAAGTCAGAATTATTAGTGGCGACCGCCAGAGAAACACCGAGTCAATGAAGCTCGAATAGTCCCAGAGAAACAATTGACCAGTCTTGGGTCCCGCTAAGTAATTAATTTAAAAAGAAAAGCGGAAGACAAAAACATAACATGCACTTCTCTCCTTATCAAAAAGGAGGCATAATAGAGTTGGGCAAGCACCAAGAGACATTTATAACGGGGGCAAGTACAAATAAAGACATCAGTTACGTTGAGTTAGCGTTGTGGAGGTCAGATAAGCAGTCATCATTATCATATCAGCCGAAAGACGTCCACTGCTTAACATAGGCCTCCCCAAGTGTCACCACAACAACCGGTCCAGTGCGTCTCGCATCCATCGGCTACCCGCGACCCTCACCAGGTCAACGGTCCACCTTATGGGAGGCCGTCCAACCCTGCGTCTTCTAGTACGCGGTCGCCACTCCAGAACTTTTCGGCCCCATCGACCGTCTGTTCTGCGAGCAATGTGCCCTGCCACTACAGTTTGGCGATCCTTTGGGTTATGTCGGTAACCTTGGTTCTCATGCGGAAATCATCATTCCTGATTTGATCACGCAAGGAAACTCCGAGCATTGTCCTCTCCATTGCCGTTTGGGTGACTTTAAGCCTTCTGATGAGGCCCATTGTGAGCGACCACCTTTCGATTCAGATAAGCAGTCGCTCTATGTAAAATACTGGTCTTCCGGGGCACCCGGTCAGACTGGAAGTCAACCCTTACATAGTTGGAATAAGGATAATTTCCCTAGAAGTTGATTGATTAAGCACCTTTATCGCTTGTTTCTATCTTCCCGCTCCGCTTTCTATACGACACCAGTCTTATTAACAAATCTATTAATTAAAGCTTATACAATTAATGCTTTCAGACTACGAATACACTAAAATCAGCTCCAAAGATTCGACGCAAGATACCCAAACAGTGTCCCAACACCTTTTTCAAAGTTTAATAACACCTTAATACGCCTTAATGTAATTCCGTTTAATTAGACTTTATCTCTTCTATATCTCGATGAATGTCTTCCATGGTGCCCGTGATTTTATGTTTGGTAAATATTTTCCCTGATGAGCGGTCTTAGTTAAGACAGACTTAAGATAACGCGCGTACATTTACATTTTTGTGTGACCGGCGTTTCCGACTTTGATCGGGCTTCGAGTGTGTAGGGATTATTTTTATCAGCTTTGTTGGAGAAGTTTGTAAATCGGTGAGCGTTTATGCAAATTCGGGATTAAGTAGGTCTTCAACGCAATCGATTCCTTGAAGCATAAAGGCTGGTCCTATAATGTGTAGAACAGTTTTAGAACATTTACGAAAACGAACAGTCGCATCGTTGTCACATCATCGCAAGGTTGTCGCATTGTCGCATGGTTGTCACATTGTCGAATCGGACCTGGCTGCCCTATTGACTCTGGACCACACCTCAATACTATAAAGTATAAACATGTTTCTCACCCAAAACTTACGTTACACAGCAACAAATTGTAAGCTTAACATAATATAAACGATGAAAGTGCCAATATTTCACTTTCTATCACTTTTCAAATACTCCAACAAAGAAATAAAACGAAGGCAAACACCCGAGTTTGTGGCACAAGTCTTATAAATACGACAGCTCTGTGTGTTTGGGTTATTTGTAAGATAACTAGCTGCGCCCGCGGCTTTGTCTGCATTAGTCGGTAGTACTTATTTTACTAGCATGAGAAATAGGCTTCTTTTCATACTTAGGTAATAAATGCTAGGGAACGGTGAGTATTGCATTGAATAGTTTATGTGTGGAGGCTTGTAAATAGAAAACGTAGTCATCTTAAGTGTGCATTATTTATACCTCTATTGGATTGTCAGCTTCCCTATAGTGGAAACATATTTTTACAAGAAAAATAGTTTGTTTATTTCACGGAAGCTAACCTACAATTACAAAATTTTAACTGTTAAAAAATTGAGCATCCTTTGTGTTACAAATCGGATACATGATTCTGAAAATTCGACAATTTGCAACTATCCATATATAAAAAATATTTTTTGTTAAAAATAGCATGTGTACGCATTTGCTAGGTACCTACTCATGCATTTTTTCCTAAAAAGTACGTGTCGCCTTTTGTATACTTAATAGAGAGCTTTATTTTCAACTGATCAATACGCAACAAGGCGTAAAGAATCGAAGTTAAATGTTGATTTTTAACTTTGAGGTGTGTTCAAGCCGATTCTACGAATTATGAGCAACTGGTCAGCTCAGCTCAATTGTATCTGAGAACAAACATTTGGGAACTGTACGCTTTTTACGTGTGTTTAGCGTAGTAACAAGAAGTAGTGATAAAAACTATAAAAAGTTTGCTTTGGGACACCTGAGGTGTTTTTCAAACATCATTAAAAAGTTTCAATAGCCTTGATAAATACACGAAGACATTTTGGTTGGTATCAGGTACTTTTTTCCCGTTCTTTCTTTATTTCTTGCAATTTATAAATTACATTTATTGTTAGTAACATTGGTTATAAGTAGTGTGTATTGCTAGCATATGGATCAAGGTCTGAAATAAAGTTTTTTATTTACGGGCCGATTTTTCAAATATCGGATTAGTTTTACATGAGCCAGTTTAACAGCTTTTGTACAGAAAAAATGCCAAAGAGGCATACATATTTATTCTTCAGTTAAAATATAAGACTATTGAAAAAACAGCTCAAATTTAAAAGGTTTATATATTTTTGTATGCAGAACGGAGTATAGTCCCCCAAACCTCCGTTGAAAAGGAAGGATCCTCCGACCGGATGGTTATAGTGTCCGGTGAGCAACTGCCCGATAGTTGATATTTTGACTGTTGTATTTGTTTAAATCGCACGGAAAACTTTAATACCGCGATGCAGGATTTTGTCAGTAGTTTGTCACTGGCGGGATAGATGGCGTTGCGGTTCTTTATGTTGCCGTACAAATTTCGTTTCGTTAGTATTTCTTGTGGTGGCATTGATGCCGCTACAGGTTAACTGCTTGGTCCTTTAAAATCGTAGTGTTCTAATTCAGTTCATGGCTTCTCTCATTAAGCTACCATCAGCCATTGAAGCTTACAAATATCGTCACGGTGGGCAATGCTCCTCAATAGAAATCTCAGGACCACTACTGACTGTTCCACATTATGCTACAATATAATAAATAACACGTCCAAAATTACTAACCCAGCAAACACGTCCTACAACAGCACTTAGCAACAGCACCAACATTCTGGCACATCAGCCTAAAGTTGAGAATTAGGACAAAAGCAGCAACAAAATCTACGTGACACATTAAAGGTTCTATTTTCACATACGCCAAGTGGAATGAAGTCACGTGCTCAGAACATGCGAACTCACTTTGCTTGTCTCCAAATTTATGCAACTTTTCACGATGTAAAAACCTCTCATAACCCCTTCTAGAAACCACTGTTTTCGCAGGATTATTCTGGGTCACGATTACAACAGTGATATTTTCATAGGTGAAATGGCTTTGTAATGAAGTGTTAAAACAAACTAAAATATAGCATCAAAAAATTCGTCCTCAATGCTGTCAGCTATGTACCCAAGAGACTGGTGGCATTGCCACATTGAATGGCAATTGACTCAGCCTCTGGCCAAATTAAAAGCCAGCTCTTGGGTCACGAGAAGTATCAACCAGTCGTTTCGAAATTTCTTTGAAAAGGCTGTGAGAACAAGAACCCTACGGCCCGAGGGTTTCAACCCCAACAACCTCGAAAATATAGTTACTATATTTACGCCGCTATGAGGTTTTCCGCAGCCGCAGCAGCAGCGCCATAGCAACACGATGAACTAGAAAGATGGGTTGGCGCAAGAGTATCGACACATGTTGAGTCCCACACTAAAGAAATGTTATCTTCCATGGAAACAAAGACATGCCATCCGGTCTTTTGCCATCTTTTATTATAAAGTGTTTGAATAAAGTAACGATATAAAATTGTTGCACTATCAGAGAAAAAAATAAAATACAAAATTTGGGACCATTTACCTAACAGTGGAATTCTCTATTTTCTGCAGTACTTATTGCTCTCAAAATAAGTTCTCGATCAATCTTGAAGGTGACCCATCGAGGTCAAAGACGTTTTAATGTCTGCAATTACTGTATTTAATTAATTGAAATTACAGATCCAATCCAAAGAATTAATAAGCTCGTAATTGATATGCAATTATTTCTTGTTCTGAAACCTTTCAATCAACAGAGCAACTAATTTAAAAATGAGCACTCAAAATATTATTATAAATCTATGCACTATTCAAACAGAATCATTTTCTCTAAATAATATATTTTTTTATTTGTTATTGCTACTTTAAAAGGATTTAGAGGTATGCGGTACAAGGAGCAAAGTCCCGCATACCTCCACTGAAAAATGAGAGGATCCTCCTGCCAGACGGTTATTGGGTCTGGTGGGCAATTGCCCGATAGTTGATATTCGGACTGTTCTCCGTTCAAATCGCACGGAGAACTTTGCTTGCGCGATGTAGGATTTCGTTGTTAGTTTGTCGTAGATGGCGCTGCGGTTCTTTTGTTTTGTTACCGTACAAATTTCGTTTCTTAGTTTTTCATGTGGCGGCATTGATGCCGCTACAAGGACATCAATATTTAAGTAGCCCACAAACACTCCACTCTGTAGATAAACAGGAGTGCTATTTTGTAAACACTTAAACGAGAAAACTTAGGTGAAGTGAGCTTTTTTTTCTAATAAGATTGACAAAATATGTTCAAACAAAACTTAACCTTCGACATCTTCCCGATAACATCTCTACTGATCAGAATACACCTTCTATTCCCAGTAGTAACGTGTGAGAGGGACACTGGAACATCCAGTTGGCACAGAAGTGACGGGTTACGCACGGACGGGCCCACGGGCCACAGGCAAACTGGATAGTCTAAGATCAAGTCTTACATCGAACTTCACTCATGTATTTTAAATTATATGTATTTTGTAATAGAAAAATGAATTGGAAAAATTGCTGAGATATTAAATACCTGTAAAACCAATATCCAACCACCAATACCAATATCCTTTAAATGGGATAGTGATCATGAAAGAGGTAATACTTCTCTTGATTTGTATTAACCATGAGACATAAGAAAGAACCACAAGAAAAATGAAAATAAAATCACACTCATTTTGAGGTAATCTTATATAATTAAGGAGCCATTAGCGGTATATGCCTTTTATATAAACCGTTTTTTTTTATTTAACTAAAAGGCAATCTCTGCAGGTACAGAACTGATTACGATTTTTTTCCATTGAGAGAAAGCTACACTATTGCTGATTGTCAAGCTTCTTTTTAAACGTTAAAAAATGTACGATACCTGTAAGATCGGCCACCCAAGTAAACAAGCTAGAAATTAGTACTTGGTACCACCGGTTACCACCGGTACCACCGGTTGCTCAGGAACCGGAGGTTGATATTTACTGGCACTCGTAGATCGATTATAAAAATCTGTTTTTTTTTAGTTTATTAGATTAATTCTATGTTGTTGGCTTTCTATACGCTTTGGTGCAAACTGTAAGTATAGTAAGCAATTGTTACCAAATAAAAAAATAAATGAGTTAAGGTCGATAATATTGCCCGTGCTCTTGTACTAGAAGTGCGCCAGCATACGATTGCATTACCTCATTCTTTCTTATTTACAGGAAACCTCTTGCATGGACACTCGTTGGCTCCGGAGAGACCGAACTGCTTTGGGATTTATTTCTGTTTGTACATTGTACTTCCATTTGTTTCTTTGAATTTCATTTGGTATCGGATTCGTCTTTTGTTTTTGTGGTAGATGCAGGTTGAGATATTCTTGAATTCAGACAATGTGAACACTGAAATCTACATTTAGTTTTGTGTCCTTGAAACAAAACAGTTTGACGACACGGTTGGTTGGTGCAGTGGTTGAGCGATTGACTGTTGCGTTGCGTGTCGCGCATTCGATCCCCGCACAGAACAAATACTTGTATTACCTACAGATAGTTGTTCCGGGGCTGTTTGTGTATGTGAGTTTTTATGTTTGTAAACGCAGTAAAAATTCCTAGTGTGGGGCAAGGTTTAAAAAAAAAGTATTGTAGTAAATGTTTAGGTACTATGCATGTCAGCAATCTAACTTCTTACTTCCTTTATAAATGCAAAAGTTTGGATGAATGTTTGTCACCCAATCACGCCAGAACTGCTGGACGTATCTGGATTAAATATGGCACAGAGATAGATTATAGTCTGAATTATGTTCCCTTGAGATAATTTCCGAGATTCACGCGGGTGGAGCCGTTGGCACAAACTAGTTGTTCATTTAGAGAAATAGTTAGCTTCAAAACTATCTTGACTACAAACCAAACAAAATCGTGAAGGTAAATCGGCATTCCGATTAAATCCCTGTTTCTGGGCGTCTCATGAAAAGGTACAGTACCTATGTTATCTAATTTCATCACATAATATGGGATTCGGCCTCGCAACCACTATTTGCGTGGTCGCCCTTTTATCCTTTAAGTCCCAAACTTTATTTCGGGTATGTTCTATATATGAAACTTCTCGGAACTAGTCGGAAAAGGTCAACTTCCACGAGTTCTAAACAACGTGTAACATAATGAACGCAAAACCTGAAAAGGGGTCATTGTACTCATCAATATATTACATAAATAAATGTATGGGGCAGTCCATTGGTTGTCCTGTGCTTATTAATAGAGTATAAAAATTGTACCATAAAGTATAAAAATAATATAATAAAGCTAAAGAGGTTGTTTGTTTGTTTGAACACGCTAATCTCTGGAACTACCAGACTACCACATTCATGAGTAAGGCTATAAGGCTGGAAAAATTAAATAAATAGAAAGCGGGCAAAAGATAAATAAATAAATCGTAACTAATATTTTAATGCGAAAGACGCTTTCACGCCTAAACCTGACCTGAACCGATTTAGGTGAATTTCGGTACAGAGATAGTTAGGGGGGAGCTGGAGGCGGTTATCGTCTATTTTTTTTTTGCGAAAACTATAGTCGTATTTTAGCGAGTGACGCCGTGTGCAAAATCTAGTAGTTATCTAATAAATAAGTGGAAGTACCATCACTTTTGTTAATAATATTGGCAGGAGGCCCCTTTTCGAGACGACGACTCAGCCTCACGTTAGGCAATCTCAACTTGATTGAATTACTCACGCACGTCAGGATTTTGTCATAGATTATGACATTATGTTATTTATTGCCGTTTGTGATTTTCAGTATTTCATGTTACAAATTGTGATCAATGATGAAGGTTATTACAGGAAAATTAATTCGGAAAAATTCTTACGAAGTTCGTCAACTACAATGTTAAACTATTATAAAATAGTTTAACATTGTAGTTGACAGGCAGCAAAAAATATATTGCTCACATTGTCTAGTTCGCTCGCAAATTAACATTACATACTTCCTACAGAAATACCAGAAGAAGTATCAGCAAAACAATATACAACCAAGAATTAACGAACAATACCTAATAATTCTAAATGATGATGAGAATCCATTATTTAAAAAGAACTTACAGTATTAAAAACAAGATTTTGTATAGCTGCAATTTAAAACACCTTAACATAATAGGCAGAAAACCTCTCCAACTATAATCTTTGCCACAAACCCTTATTGCATGTTGCAATATACGCTTATTAATGAACGACAAATACTAATTTCGCATGCCTTTGTCCCGGTCGATCATCGCTCAGCGTTCCTACGCCTGAGCGCCTGCAATAATCCGTTTGCGTCTGACATTTATGAGTATACAGCCTTGTGTGGCTATTGGCAAAATCCTTTGTGACCCGCCTAAAGGAATACCCGTACAGCGTAAGATTCAATACATGCTGAAGGATTGATTTCGCTGAGCAGTATCGCATTCGACAATGCGCTCGCAAGACTATTGAAATTTGAAATCAAACGAATTTAGCTCGGTACGGTACTCGATTGTTGTGTAAGATGTTTCGATGCTGCTTATAGAATCGTTTGTGATGTTTCTTGGTTCTCAGTTGGAGAATTGAATAAGAGTAAAAGTAAAGAGGAACCCGCAATGTGTTTTAGACAAACAGTAAAAAGTTTGAGATCAAAAAGGTTTCATATATATGAAAATTTTTCTTAAACTTAACCCTAAACGATAGAGTTCGCAGTTCTTAAATTATATTAGTTAAAAACTAAATAAGAAAAAAAATAAATATAAAAATAACAAAAGTATGAGTAGGTATAAAGTAGATGCATGTCGTGGTTGTGGCAATCTATTCTCGTCATTCTCATCTTTAGATCAAAAATTTGACCTTGCGGTTAAAAGAAAATGAAAAGTTCCTATGACTATCAAGCCCATTTTTGTCATCAATTTCCAAGTGCGTAGTTCTTGAACAAAATGGCAGACAACAATTTGGAATATTGTATTGATTATATTATACATTTAATTATTTCACTAAAAAGAACACACAAGACACTTTATTTTGATAAAGCCCCAAACACTTCCGTATCCATATAACTTAGAACTCGGCAACGCTTACACAAATTGCTCCTTCATTCCCCATTCCTCGTACTTATCGGATTTTCATTCTCAATTATTAGTCACTCAATGTGGACTATTAACATTGATGTAAAAACGTCAGCAATCAGTGCTCATTTGTATATGTTTTCCGTACATTAACACCGTATGTTACTAACGCGTTACAATTTGTTTCAGTGTCGATTTTTGCGATCGCTTCATATGTTCCGCTGGTCTGATATTTCAATACCGTTGAGTTTTGTTCCAAGTTGTAGGTAATTAGCGATAGAATAAATTTTTAATGTGAATCAAATATTTATAGCTAGCTTTAAACATCTCTCTCACTCTATAGATCATTTTAGTTGGTATCAAGATGAAACCTTATCTTCATACATTTAGTACTTTGCTGTGATTGCTTAATGGTTTAATCTAATTAACCTCTCAAAGATAAGCAACACTTTATTTAAGATCTCTTAGGCCGCTTTCACATTAGGACGTTAGCAGCGCGATAGTAGCGCGGCAGAAGCACATGCCTTCTCATTATAAGAAGCAAAAGCTAAACAATCCGCGCGACTGTCGCGCTACTAAAGTCGCGTAAATGTGAAAGCGGTCTTACATGAAAGCGATTAATAATTTCATGACTTACTTAAGCTTCACTGTTACAAAGTCTTGCATCACCTATAATTTCCATATCTACTGTCTTCTCTGCAAACAAAGTGAACTCAACTAAGATAAAATTAGTACCTTCTATAGCCTTTGGCAATAGGTAGCAGTCTATTATTTCTAACACAGCATTGCTATCCTTAATACCAATAAATTATGTGCAACAGACTTTGTGGTTGATACCAGCAATTGTTTTGTCTGTAATTGAAAAAGGCTGGAACGATGCATCATCTTCAATGGCTGGTAAGTATCTAGTACAAATAATCGACCACCCTGGTGGATCGATGGAGCGAACGATAGGGGTAATACCATAATTGCCACGGTTGGCAGTCAAATTGATGGTCGCAGTGTGATGTTGCATTACGCAGGTGGAAGCTACTGCGTCTAATGTATTTCTGATATTATACAGCGTTGGCTTCCTCAATTTGATGGTCATCTGATTTTTCCGGTTGGAATTTCTCACGGCTTATTGAGTCGGTATTGGAGTATTGTTATGAGTCTTTCGAGCGAATTCTTATTGAGAAATTGGTGGATTGTTCGAGCTTGGCATGTTGTTGGCCATTGGCTTAAAAAAAAGAATATATAATTTTATAATACCTTAATGTGAATTTTAATCAGTCTTCTATTCCTTTGATCAGTTTGTTAGCACCCACATAAACCCAACATTCTCCATCATTACCTCTCCAGAAACATGAAACAGGGACATGCACACTGCGACAAAATCAACAATAAGCAATGTCATAAAGTCGCACCGCTGACCATTCAACACTTGCATCGAAGCGTTGATTACACGGCGCGTGTGTCGATTTATAACGCCAATTAGTCAGAGCCGCGTGCCTGCGACGACGACAACTGACAAATCGCAGTCGACTGCCGACTGTCGCACGTGGGTGGCGCGCCTTACTCCCCTACGGGTAATGTACTTTGTATTACTAATAAAGTAGCAATTTTATTTATAATTCGTTGATGAGGCGTTTTTTGTTGCCTGCCTGTGGTGATTCCTCCCTTTTCTTCATTATGTTCTATTTTTTATGTGTCTTGTCCTAAGTTGCGTTGTCTCCGTCAACTTTGCATGCATATTTTGTTCTATTTTCGTAACATCGTGATACTCGTCTTGCATCCTGTCCGTCTAATGGAACAACTGGTTACTAGTAACTATTTGATAAGTTTCTTTCATGCAAATTACCAATAAGTACTCATAACAAAAAAAAAATTCAACCCGATAACATATTCAATAAATTGTTTAGAAGACTGCATTGTTTTTGGTCTATAATGGATTAAATCATGACAATTCATTGAAAAACAGACAAAGTTTAGACACTTAATTGCCTAGCAAAATGGTCACTGTTCAAACCAAGTTTCGACCTCCAAAACTAAAATAAAAATAAATGAATTGATCAAAGAGAAAACACAAAATGCTTATACACTTAATTGCACAGAAAACTGGTCACTAACCAATCGTCGTCCATCATGGCCGGTAAACCGGCCATGACCAAAAGTAAGATCAATATAAATTGAAACTACTCACGACAACGCCTACTAAGACGGTTTCCGTCTAAACGATCAGATAAACGGATTGTCTCAATTATTAATTGTGACATTTATCACAACTGTTACCTGCCTACCTATATACCTACGTGTGAAATTGGTTTGGTGTGCAATCAAAGAAGTAATTTGCATGATTACTGCGTACAGTAACCATAATAATTGATGTCAATTTGTTAGTGGGTCTCGATAATTGTTCGATATAAAGAGCTAATGAGTAAATTTGTACGATGTTAATTAAATAGTAAATCAATTTACGTTTGGTTTGTTTTAATTTATACTTTTGGATGGAGAACATAAAGAAATGTAAATGTTGGAGTGCGAATTCAATTTCTAAGTAGGTTTGTTTCTTTTGAATGAAAACTATAAAGGCTATTATTATGCAACGATACAAACTTAACCAGCAATTAATTTTATTGATGGTCGTAAAAATATTGTCATAATAATGGATCGTGAAAGATGGATTGAGGTTCGCAAATTGTTGAAATTATTTTAAAAGACTAGGCTGTAGGGGGTACAAGTGGATTGACGTTATTTATTTAATATCAATTGCTTAGTATACTAACAGTTTGCACAAAAGCGTATAGCAAGCCAACAACATAGAATTTATCGTACAAACTAAAAATAAATACCATTTTTGATCATCGATCTATGAGTGCACGGAAATATATCGACCTCCTTTCCGGTTCCTGAGTTATCATCAATTGACGTAATTACCGAATATAAACTTTGTTATAACTACAAATTGCTTCAATTCACCTGTGCGGTACCATTTCCATTTGTAAATAAGCATTTAATAGAGGAATGACGAGAAAAGTCGAGGATATTGTGAGTTGTTGAATAAACTTATGTTCTAATTTATTTTATTAGTGGCTTTTTGAAACCTGGGCTCTTTAACTGTCAGACAATTCTCACGGCATTATCACGAAAGAATTAATAAAATCGGGTTATCCAGTCTATGCTAGAGACAGATAAACACGGCCGGAAAGGCAAAATTTTCTAAAAATACATTAAAAAAACCTCTACAGCATCGACCTTTCAGTTCCCCGCGGCACTAAATTTCAGAATATTTTTAAACACACAGTGGATTATTCAGGGAGAAGCCTGAAGCTCGTGACGAAGAGATAGGCGGTTTTAAACCAAACCTGTGTGGCAGCGCAATTTAAAATTTAATCACACGTTACGCTAACGTACAGACAGCGGGCAAAGTTTAACGCGTAGTCAAGGTGGCAAACTTGGTGCGCGGTGGAAACTGCCCTGAAATTTTTATTAGTGTATGTGTGCATATTTAATTTGCACTGAAGTGTATGATGAAGTGTTGTTTGTTACACTTGCTGACACAAAATATTTAACGGTAAGCAAGCTCAAGTCTACTGAGCCTACTTGTCATGTGTGTTTCATCATTTACTCCGCGATTTCATGGCTAAACATAAAACTGTAATCAAATACAAGTTAATTAATAATTATAAAATTCTAAGGAACAGCAAATTTAGTTCAAGTGTAGTTATCCTTGTCAACTTATTTTCTTGTTCTATTGATTGGTTCTGATATCATTCACAATATCAAGCCAGTATTAGGTAAACACGATTTATACGGGATAAATTAAATTGTTAATACCAGACATTAAGACAAGGCTTGGCCACTGTAAACTACCAGGTTGATTAGAAATTTTATTGAGTAGGGCCGCCTAGACATTGCTAAATTATAACAAGGTACTACAAAATCTGTTAAGCATTAACAAACAGAATAAAGTGCATACATAAATCTTTGGTAATTTTATTCAAATTTAACAGTCAATAAATAATGGATAACGTCACTTAATAAAAAAATATTGAAAGGAAACAGGACGGAGCCGTTTAAAGCTCAAAACATTAAAAATGCTAATCAAATTGCTTGGTATTAATCTTCGGGGAATGTTAATTTATATGCCAACTCTACTGCCTTCCTAGTATTACTTCTCATTACCCTCAAACAAACCGTGTAGAGAGCATAAGTTAATTTGATCAGAGCAGAGATTACTTCATGATGCCGACTCGCCACTTAAAATCTGATTTGTTAAATTACTTATTTACTTTACAATTTTCCGTGCGGCGAACGAACAATGTACGGTAAACGGCTCAAAGGAAATTCTTAAGCATCGATATTAATCGCGATAAGGCGGCCATTTTGCTAACGGATTGCGGTGGTATGCTGAATAGGGTCAATTTTGGAATAAGTGAATCACTTTATTCGCTGAACGATGAACTCTCTTATTTGATCTTTATGTGACAATTTATGAAACGTGGAACACGAAATTATTTGATTCATTATGTAATAGATAATTTATAGTATAAATAAGTAGATACCTACTTATAGTAGTCCTCTAGTTACAATGCCTGTGGAGAGTTTAATATCAAAAAATATTTGAGTTTTTTAACGTTGAATAGCTATTAAAATAGAGAACATCGCGGAATCACTACCTTCTGTAGTTTTTTCTAATGTTCTTAAGCATTATAAAATATTAGCATATATCCGTGACAAATACCTATGCAAGGTAGTTAAAGGGACTTGCAATGAAATTCAGCCAAAAGAATACTTCGATAAATTACAATAATAAACTCCTTTTTATTTCTTTATTTATTTATTTAACAGTTTATGTACACACATTTAACAAATAAATAAGAAGAAGGGAACAGAAAAATAGGTACAAAGGTGATGCTTTTTTCTAAAGAAATCTCTTCCAGCATACCTGCGAAAGGAGAGTCGAATAAAAGAGATGTAGACATCGTGTGTAAAAGTTATGTTAACATAAAAAGACAAAAAAACTTTAAATATAACATACTATAATAAATATGACTAAAATTAATATCATACTAATACATACTACTTAAATAATACTATAAGAAAAATAATAATATATACTTTAAATATGCAACTATGATGGTACCGAAAGGGAGTGTTCTTTCACTCTTCTTTTAAAATCTGGAAGAGTTTTGCATTCCCTAATGTCAGGCGGCAGTGCATTCCGCCGCATTGCAGGAATAAAAATCGGTAGAGTGGGGAAGGGATTCAAGGAGATTTCTAAGATGCGACCTGCAAGGCGCATCAGAAGGACGGGAATAGGAGAAGCGTTCACGCAAATAGGCAGGCGTTTTAGGGTTGTGAAGGATGTTAAATAGCAAACACAATATCCGAGAGTTCCTGCGAAGTCGGATAGGGAGCCACTTGAGTACCTTGCGAAATCCTGAAACATGATCGTATTTTTTGAGGTTGAAAACAAAACGAATACAAATATTCTGCAAACGCTCAAGTTTATTTAAAAGCTCCTCGGTGGCATCCAAATAACAAGCATCAGCGTAGTCTATGATGGGCTGAATGAGAGTTTGGGCAAGGGAAATTTTGGTGTTCAAAGGCAAAAAGCTCTGGAGGCATTTTAGCGAGTGAAATGTGTAGTGCACCTTGCGACTGACTTCAGCGATATGGTTAGTCCACGATAAATAGGAGTCTATGATCACCCACCCCATCAACGTATGAGGTTTTTAGCCGACTTTGCGTATTCAATCTGAACACCATTCAACAAGAGTGGAGACAGCGCCGAAATATCCAGCCTGTTCCGCATATATCTGCCGCCGACAACCAAGGCCTGAGACTTCTTAGGGTTGATTTGCAGCCCAAAGGACCGCGACCACTCCCCAATTAACATCAGACCGATTAGAGAGAGATTAATTCTAACACGTCCTCCACTGTAAATCAAACAACTGTAAATATAACACAACATTTTACATTTAAATTAACTCACATAAACTCTGTAAGTTCATTCACTGACAAAGACCAAAGATAATCCCCATATTAAGAAGTACACTCCAACCGTATATTTCGTTCGAGTTAAATAAAGTAACACAAATATTTAATTATGCGTTATTTCAACACGTGAATGACAGCATGAGAAACGTTTCTGATAACGTTGTTTAAATGAACATGTATATTTAAAAGATTAAGAAAGAACTTTACATGTAGGAGTATTTTAAGATATGGAATATTAAGCTGTTTAATTTTTTAATGCTCGCGAGGTTAAGGGGCGTCTACATCTGCTTTTAACTGCATAGTTATTTAAGGTACCGGTGCATTCGGGTGACACTAGTCGTTGTCATAAGTGTCTAAACTAAATGGTCGACACCAGATAAATTTGCAATAACGGTCATTGACACACCTTTTTTTTTAAGGATGGGAAATCATCAAATGTCTTCTTCCGCTCTGGGTGGAGCGGAAGGGCGTGTCAGACTCTTACTGACTAAAACCCTTCCGTGTTCCTTCGAAAGCCCTTTGCGTTCCAGGGCCGCGGTGACTCTTTCGAACAAATTCCGCAAGTCATTGACACACCTACATTCATTGACATACTCAATGCCGAAAACAGAAATTAAGACATAAAGCTGTCCTGAATCGACATCTATCGTGATCACACATTTATTGTCCAGGTACCTACGAAGAGATGTTAAAGAAAGGGGAATGACCGTTATTGCAAACTTAACTGGCGTCGACCATAGTGTTGTGGATCCACGTTCTTCATTATCAATGACCAGCCAAAGTTTTTACAGTCATCAGATACCTATCAATCAAAAACACGCTTCCAAAGAAAAATAGAAGATGAGCTGTTCAATATACTTAGTAGGTACCTATATTTTAACTCGCCTAAATCGTGTCTTTGGTAGGAGTCCCTGATGCCTGGATTAAAATAGACTGGTCATTGAAAAGTTACCCTGAATGGACATATATGGCTATGTTAGTACCAAAACGGTTCCAATTAGGTTCGTATGAAAATATTTGATTCTTATTTTCACCTGTTTTTTTATTTTAAATTAAGAGTATTTCTATTTCATTGTATTGTTTATTTATTCATTCATTATAACACCTTCACAGATACATCCAAGGATTCCTAATCAGATACCTTAATCATTATTTATATTTAATTCTAAATCATTGTATTTTCTAATTCAGGCCGCCAACTGTAGAAATCAGGCCGTGCACAAAGATGCAGTAAAGCTATAAACGCTATAGTTGATTCGTTTTAGCATAGCAAAATCAGTCGCCCTCTCCCTAATATCGTTTTTAATTACAACATAATGAGATTCACCATAAATATCGATTCAGGACAGCGTAACTATTGCCTTTTTTAAACTAAGAATCTCAATAAATCAAAGGCGAACAGCTATGTCTAAATTTGCAGTTCGGCCCCCTACATAACTAATGTCATCAAGGTTCAATTGTGAAAAGTAGATAGTGATGTGCCTCTTATATAGCTCGGTCTCCCTCCCACACCAGAATCATTATGGTTTTATCACGTCTTAGTAGGGCCTCTGGACACATCTTAAGGAAAGTACAGGCTTTGGGATCTTGGGTTTCGCTTGAATTATACACCTTCGATTTTCGGTAATTGGTTGCTATAAGCCTTTCAAATTAAATGGCTCAGCTAATCCAAAATTGCTATATTTTAAAGACAAAATCAAACCCCTGCTGAACCACGTGACTTGCAGCACTAAAATTCATTCATTCATTTTATTAAAACTAACTGGAGGCCATTTTAATACGAGTTATTAGTGGACGATAAAAATCCCTTGCAAATTGTTTGAGAATTTATTCTTACGGGTACGATAGTTAATAAAACTTGAAAATATAATAAAAATTAAATTATTTTAATGGCATGCCAATTTAACTGGCCAACTTTTAACGTCGTCGGCGTCTTTTTGATATTACCATAAGTCCATAACTGTATTATTCAATCAAATTATCCAAGGTAACAATAGTTTTAAGTAAAACAAGACACTCGCTTTCCTTTAGGAAGGACTACTTACTTCATCCATTGCCCGACTTTGATCACGGATGAGCGTCATCATCATCATCATCAGAACCCAGTTACCTACTGCGTTGTGAAGGTCAAATAGGCAGAGTTACTTCATCTAAAGTACTCAGCTGCCTCTGGTGAGACCGGAATCCGACTCCAATATCTTCATCATCATCATCATACCACCACCCGAAAAACGTCCACTGCTGGACATAGGCCTCCCCCAAGAGGAGGGTTTGCCATTATCGCCACGCTTGGCAGGCGGCTTGGTTGCAATACACAGAGAACGCTGCTGCCCATTCTCTTGTCAGTCCCATAGTCGCCTCTCACGACACCCACGGGAAGTGATGGGATGGTGCTATTCGTTTACGCCCGACACCATACAGAACGTAACGGCTGAGCGTAAACCTCCCTTTTATGTCCAAACTCTTATGGCCTCCTCCAGGTTCTAATTGCGATGTCACTAACATTGGTCTTAATTAAATAATTATGTACTAAAGGCAATTAATTGGCCTTCAGTTAAATCAGTTATATCCTCTCTTTCTATTTAGCACATAACATTCGCTAGACCAGGCAAGTGGCAATTAGATACTTTTATAGTAAAATATAAAAAAGCTCAGCGAAGAGTCAATTATAAAGCCAGGAACCCACTGTCCCTTCGTTATCGTAAAACCTACCTACCACAATACGCAGAACTTTTCATACCAACATTGCAGACCAATTAGCCCCATCACATAAAAATGAAACAAGCCTGAAAATAAATAACATAAATAATTACACGCTACAGTAACACACTCGTAAAACCGACTTTAAAAACCGAGTAATTAAAACCCAATGACAGCGCCAGTTAAACAAGATAAAAATGCAATAATTTAAATCATTTACGATCAAGTTTTAAACGCGAAATTAATTATGGTGAATATTTTATTGATCGATAAGGAGTTTGTGAATAAGGGTGTTATTCCACCAGAGACACAAGTTGGCTAGGTGGTCATCATCGTCTGATTAGCCTTTTGCCAATCATATTTGGGAGGGCTTAACTTAACTTAACTTTGGAACCGGATTCAGCAAAATACCAGTATTTTACGTGGAGCGGCTGCCTACCAGACCTCCACAACCCATTAACTGGGTAACACGGTAGTTCTTGGTAAGACTGGAATCAGATTTAGATTCTGGCTTTTGAATATCCGTAACGACTGCCGAAGATCTACAAATGGCTTAACGTGCTTTCCGAAGGACGGAGGAGTCTCGGTATATTAAGATGGTCACCCATTGATAGACCGACCTCGGCAAGCGTTGCTTTACCTCGGAGATCGACCCATGTGGCTGGTCACACATTTTCACAGCGCCACTATACATCTTCGTTCTGGTGGAAAACCACCTTTATTCAGTTCACACGCCATTGGAGAACTTGATCACAAGTGACATGTGACTGTTTAAAATTGATAATTAATATATAAGTTATCTGTATTTCGTTAATTAATTAATTGGTTAAGTATATGTAGATGTTTAGATCGTTAGTGTTCACGAGTAAAACTTTAATGCTGACATAGAAGTAATTGAACAGATGTTGAGTAGTTAACTATATTTTATTTTAGTGGACGAATGAAATCCAATTAAAAGCCAGTAATTTACTTTCATACTTTTATTGCTGTAAATTAAGTTGATTTTTATCTTTTTCAATTTCACATCGTAGTTTAAGAACCACTTGTTCTTTGCTAACTTCTGTTACTGTACTAATCTGCCCTAAACCTACTGGACCGATTTTAGAAATACTTTCACCCGTAAAAAACTTTATTATCTTTGGTTATCATAGACCACATTTTATTTTCAGAAAGCGTACGAAGTCACAGGCGAAGTGCTAGTAGATAATATTACAAATGCAAAAATAACTCTGTATAAATAATAATAATATCTTGGGACAACTCACATACGGTCATCCGATCCCAAAATAGGCAGAGCCTGTGCTATGGCAACCAGACAACTGATAAACATACTTATATAATTCTTAATACATACATATTATAGACAAATTACACCCAGACACAGAACAAATGATCATGCTCATCACACAAAGATTTGTCCTGGGTGGGAATCGAACCCACGGTCACTATCACTAACCACTCGACCAACAGGCCAGTCAAATGGATGTTTGTTACGTTTTATTGCTTAAACTGCTGATCCAATTTCGATTTATTTTGGTATAGAGATACATTGGACCTCGAGGAAGAACATAGGATACTTTTTATTCCGGAAGAACGTTTCCTTGGAATAACATTAGACTTTCATGCGGGCAAAGATACTGGCAAAGCTAATTGAACATGAAAATAAATCTAGGCAGCTCACTCACAAACTCGGCTTTACCTCGACGAAATCGTTGAAATCTCGTCGACTCGAATCATTTATCGTCCGAAGCCATCAATATCGTTGCACAAAGTTATTGAATTACCGATGATGTGCCTACAATATGTGTATTTGTTCGTTTTGATTAATGCCGCCTGTCTGATGAATGGGTGACTGATTGACCTACATCATTGAATCTTCAGAGAATCGTGTTTATGTTCAGTGATTTGTAATTGGTTGTGTATTATTTTGGAAATAATTTAAAAAAAATTATATGGTATGTGTTACAGAATTTTTTTTATTTATATTTTTAACCTTCTTTTCGAATTTTAATGATATTTCGGCTATAAACCACAGTAAGCATTGTATTTTTTAACTAAGTAGAGAATGCTTCATTGCATTGAGACCTCATATGTACCACTACGGAAACACTACACTACGTACAGAAAGAACTAATAAATATATATTGTTACAAGGTACATCATTTTTATGTCCTAAAAAATCTATGCAATTAAAGTAAATTAGCAACTAAATGATGTCGCAGTATGCAAATAAATCGGTTTTCAAGAAGTTACTTGATTATTTTAATTTCCCTTATACAAAAAAATATTAATATATTTTAAATAACGTGAAACTTTACGACATTTGCCTAATAAGTACACTAACGACCACAATTTAAAAATATAATTGAATTTTATGGTGTGTTTACATCTACCGTTCATGTAGCAGATAAGGCTTGACAATTTAGGGGAGAATACATAACTTAAACGACCCAAACCAGCCTTAGCCAAATGAAAAATAATATCATTAGAATATTAATTAACACCTATTGCGATAAAATAGACATTAGTCACATTATGTGGGCTCCACGTAACCAATTTAAATGGGACCACATTTATTTTTAAGCACACTTTTAAATTCAAATTAATAGCCAGCTACCGGTCGTGTTTTTCTATCTTAGAGATCCTAAAATGTTTTTCGAAGACGTCTAATTTAAATATTTATTCGGCGTCGGATAAAGATGGATGTCACTCCACTATTACCCACGTACGCCTGATGCTCCTAAATAAGATGGATCGAGATCGGACGATTTATATCAATTTGTAAACGATTCCTTGCTATCCTTTTCCGTTTGATCTAAATACCTAGTAGAATTTGTCTTGTTTATGCAACCTTCCCACATACGTATACGAGGGTTTGCGTAATGACCAGAGGGCAATCCTCGATTTTTCAAGGAGCATTCGTATTCGCACCGAAATCGCTAAGTCAAGTGTCAAGAACACCTCTAACTTCCCTACATTTGTCAAGTTTTTGACATTGATTGTAAAAAGCGTTCCAATTCAAGTCGTAAATATCATAATTATCTTCTGATAATTATGGTATTTGTGACTTGAATTGGAACATTTTTTAAGTATGAGATCAGAGGGCCAATTCTTAAAAATTTTAAGCAAAGTTTGCATTCGTATGTCAGTCGCAATATTCGTAAATTGATTCCTAGTGTCCTCGCACGCGCACGTGGAAAATATGTGGAATAATTGAAACAGGCGCGATCTCGGTAAAGTGGAGCTGAGAATTTATTTTAGTCATACCTCACTAAAACTTGCCGAGAAGGCAGAATCGATATATGTATTTGTTAACAGATACTCCAAAAACCATTAGATTGAGTTACATCCACATTCTAATGCAAAACACGAGATATTAAGGACTCTATGACTTTAACCAAAGACATGGCTAAAAAGCAACCAAGCCAAAAAATTACAAAAAAAAACAGTTGCATTCTGTCAAAATAGACTCATTTTTCATTCATTTTTGACAGATTGCGACTGAGATGCAAATGCGAACGTTGCTTGAAAATTAGTAGTATTGGCACTCTGGCCATCAGAATTCTTTGTTTGCCACACCATCCACATTTTTAAAACAAAAATGTTTTTTGGTGGCAAGCGTTTAAGATTATTTTTATGTGCCAATAATTCTTGTGAGGCATCAAGTCTTAATCTTTTTAGCTTTCAATGTATTTAAAGTTAGATTTATTTTTAAAGATGTTCTCAGTTTTTATTGGTTTTAAGATTACGTTAGATTTGCCTAAAATATACTTGGGTATTTTTTTTTTATTCGCGAAAATGGGCTGGATATATGCGTGGAATGAACAGAATATGTATGTGATCTTGTTAGAAGGTTTTTTTATCTGTTTGTTATCTTCATCAACGCGTTAAAAATTAAAAGACATGTGGAAGATCGTAAAGATAAATCTCAATTTTATGACAATCATTGAAAAATTTAATTTGACATCGTTAATCCTCAACAATTGTTTGCGGAGCCATCATTGCCATTAGCGTTCTTGCATAACGATAACTTTCAGATATTTTTATTGCATTAATGATAGTCTCCAACAGCACAGTGAAAATCGATGGAGTTGGGACTGTATTTGCTGATTATTACTCTCTACTCTTGGTTGTCTTGCATTTATCCAATAAAACATTTCTCAGGAGAATTTTATAGCATTCAATGATAGACTCCGTAACAGCACAGTGCAAAAATTCAATCAAGTAAAACACTTCGATTAATTGAACCGTAATTAAACACTGCTCTTTTAAATCCTGTCCACGATTCGACTTTGCTCTCAAAAGCTAATGAGTTTTATTCTTTTAGCTAATCTACTGGCCGGTTGGATCACGGAGTGCAAAGTGTTGTATCGAAAAGGACAAAATGGCGATCGTCGGCGGGGAGTCGCGTTCCGTCGCGAGCTCACAGCACTCTGCCAAATGCTTCTCGGATCCGGATTTGCTAGCATTGTCCGGATATACGAGTGTACATGGCGACGTTTACACCGTGGCGTAACATTAGGATAGTGTAACATTACTTTAACTTGTGTTTCAGAGCGTGGCAAGGTCTAATGATGGTCTAGTAGCATATAAGTATTATTATTGGCGCATCTTGTTCATATATAATTGATTAATATATAAAAAATATTGTAACACTTTTATTACAAAAGTGTACTTATCTATGGAGGTTTTTGTCCGTTCTTCTACGTAATGGTTTACCTTTGCGACACTGCAGTCACTGCAGTCACTCTAGTAATTATATATTCTTTATTTTTTTTATCGTTTTTTAATGTTAACGTTCAAAAGTGAGTATTAATATGACTTCATTGAAATAAATTATGACTTTATACGAATATTTATGTTAGAAGACAGACAATTAATTTTTGTGTTTAGTCAATCTACAGATTTGAACATGCGTGCCCCTCCCATGACTTAAACGAAGCCAATGACAGAGCTATCCTGGTCAATATTTTGGGTCGAATCGATACGAAAATCAGAAGCAAAAGTTGCACCAACTTTATAAACCTATTCAATTCTCGGTTCAAAGACAAATATGTAGGTCATTTACCAGTGCAAGACTTGTAGGAGTCTGTTCTCTTGCAAACTTTGTCGTTTTCGCAAGTTATGAGGTAATCGTCGGCAACTTCGCTGAGGTGCTCCTTGCAGCCTCACAGCTGTAATACACTGAATAAAGTATACTTCATGAAAGCTTACTAACTTCCAAACATCGAAGTAGAAGCTGACGTTGCAAAAAAAACTGGAAACTTGCTCTATATTTTATCTTTGTTATATTTTTCTTAGAACGGACAGCTAATATTCGTATTTAAAAAAAAACAAGCTTTTAATTGTTTTTTACTCTACAAGTCCTTTCGTTTGGTATACATGTTAAGGGGGTTGAGAAAAAGCATGTAATCCACCATCTTAGAGCGGTGGCCATATAGAAATTATTTTAATATTGAGTATTGTATATTGTATTGTCACCAGAACTGCAAAATTTCAGCTCAATCAGATTCCAACAAATGGTCACAAAACGGTTTGCAAATTTTCACAGAGAACTTACATACATAAAAACAGTGCATGTTAAACAAAGCTTGTAAAAAGGTTTCAAATTCAAGTTGCAATATTATCTTCTCAGCGACAATAGATGTCAAAAACTTTTCAAACTGTAGGGAAATAAGAGGCGTTTTTGACAGTTGACTGAGCGACTACACGGTGCAAATACGAACGCTCCTTGAAAATTCTCGTAGGTTGCATAAACAAGATAAAATCTGAGAAAATTGACCCTCAAATCCAATACTAGGTTTTGTCTAAGTAAGGATCCGGGGTTGCTATAGGAAGTCATAGAATCCATGCATTTCAGCCATGCATTAACGATTTTCTTAGAGAAAAACGTAGATAACAATAAACGTGCAATTTAAAAAAAAATAACTGGATCAGAACCAGTTGAAGGACAAAATATTTAAAAAAATCTCAAAACTCAAGAAGCGAAAGTTTAACTAGAGATTATAGACAAGTGCCAGTATCAAGTTGGAATGACCTCTAACCTATATTGCGGAACGAGACAGAATACTTGACCAAAACATAACAGTTCCCGACACGCATCGGTGTAAATACGCCCTAACATTAAATCTTTAAGGATTCGGGAAGTTGCATCGGTTGATACACAGTACTATGACTATAACAGGGAAATACTCTTACGTGATTGATTGCTCTTTTTACAGAGTTATTCCTGTATCGAAGAAAAAAACTGGGTTAGGGGACGCACTTCCGTATGTTTGTTGAGCGAGCCCATTACTATGTGTCGACAAATGTGTTCGAGTAATGATATGTGTACTAGCGGGGATTAAATCGATATTCTGTGCGTTTCGGGGTTGCTGCTTTCTTATTTACTTTTTTTTTATTGCGGCAGCATTTTAAATAATAATACATTATATATTTCGAGTAATTTTGAGACTCAGTGTTAGTAACAATATTTACAAAATGTCAAGTTAATGAAAGATTTATGTACTTATATGTATTTGAATGTAATATAAGTAAATAATATTTTTTCAGTACCTTCTCCAGCAGATATACTGTCATATTATCAACATGATATCAGCCGAAAGACGTCCACTGCTGGACATAGGCCTCCCTCAATAGGGCAGGCAATGTGGTAGGCGGGTGGGCGATCGCAGTGTAGCTGTTGCAATGTACAGAGAATGCTGCTACCCATTCTCTGGTGAGTCCCTTAGTCGCCTCTTACGACACCCACGGGAAGTGATGTGATGGTGCTATTTCTAAGTCCGACACCATACAGATATACTATATACTATGATATCATATACTATGATATATAAAAAGGTACGTATAGTAGCACTACAGTCTATTAGCAATGCAAAAATTTATATTAAAACTTGAATCGCAATTGAAGTTTTTTTTCTGTTTAAAAAAAAACACCCAAATGTATTTAAGGAATTGGATAATTAGATAATTTGGGTGCCAATTAGTCCGCGCGATCTTTGCATAGCTCTAAAAACCCATGACCACTCTAAATTTTTCCACGAAGAATTCGCCTTCTTCCACAGCCAATAAATTAATCCCTACCCCATGTATTTTGTCAACAGGGATTTATTTACTCTTGTATGTTTAAAACTAATCACAAAAGGCAATAAATACCTTAGAGGTTACATATTTGGATCGTCGAATACCCCTGTTGGTCAAACACGCCACTCCTGCGCAGGTAAGTGAAGTTGCGTGTACCGCTGTCAAATAGAACTATTTTATTGCGGTTTTTATTCGCACAACAATTTAAATTTAACGAGAGCGCTTCGGTTAACATCGGGAACTTAAGCATTGTTTTGTTTTAGCGACGTTTTTTGTTTTTGTTTCCGCAGCTCGTGAAGGACGGTAAGCGATTGTTTGTGTGAGTATTTTGATGCTGATGTATAGTAATTCTAGATATCAATATATTCGTTTTGTTTAAGCACATAATGCGAATTCATAATGGGGTAGCTTTAAATTTATTTTATTTTTTTTTGTCGTTAAGCGTCTTGATATAATAAAAGTAGCTGAGACACGTATTTGTTTACTACCACAAGACACAGAAAATTAAAATATTCCCAAAAACTTCTGAAACATTGTTGCACAAACCTCATTAACGCTACATACATATAAGGTTTATGCAACATTGTTCCAAATAGAATATTTTTGTCTTTTCATAAATTGATGATAAAATACTTTTTTAATTTCTTTTCTTTACCACTCAACATTCCAGTCAGTCATTTAATCCCATTAGCCTGATCCTAACAAACCAAGGTACGTAAAGTACAAGTTTTCCATTAAAAGCTGTACTTAAACACGGCACTTACAAAGAAACTTAATTTTTATGTTCACATAAAACTACTTACAAATAGTAGTTGAAATCAGCTGCCCTACTATGACGTGCTAATGCCATCCAATTCCGATGACATAAAAGGGATAGTGCTATTCGCTATGTATAGCTCCGTCTCTCTTTAAGAGCGGAATCACGATCGTTTTAAGATTTCATAGTAGGGCCCCAGGCAATAAACTTAGCTGGAATGTAAAGCCGTGTAGATTATAGCAGAGCTGCCTTCCATTGTGATAAGAGGTTCTTTATAGCTGAAGCCTTCATCATTGTTACGGATAATTCAAATGGATGTACCACCTAGGTACTGTGATAGATCTCGCCTTTGTTTTTATGAGTACTGTTTTAAGTGATTCGCTTCATAAACATTTTATTGTGAACTAGATTTCGCTAGAGGCTTCTTCCGCGACTATTAACAATTTCATGGTTTTTTTTTTAACGGAATCCTAATTCTGTTTCTAGAATAAAAGAAGCCTAAGTTACTCCTTATAACATCAACTATCTGCTAATGAAATCCCGTCAAATCGGTACAATCTTTTCGGAGACACACAAAAGAGGAGTGTTCTCAACCGACTTTAAAAAAGGAGGAGGTTCTCAATTCGGTTGTATTTTTTTATGTTTTTACCTCATAACTCCGTCATTTATGAAACGATTTAAAAATTCTTCTTTCATGTGAAAGTATATATGTAAATTCCGATTGGTTCCATAGAAATTTTATCAAAATCGGTTCAGTAGTTCAATTTTTTAATCAAAATAACTGGAGGAAATAGAAAATACATCATCCAAGTAAACGAGTTTTTCTTTCCTGTGATTTTCCAGTGGTGTTGTTAGGTGTGGGGTGTCAACAAAAAAGACTCGGTTTAAATCTCTGCAGAATTCAAAACTAGGTTAAGTTACTGATAACTAGTTTAAACATGATTAGGTAATCCCAGTCCCAGAAAACTTTTCAATTTAAGCGCGCTCTGATTCAAAGCAAAATAAAAGGCTTTAATTGAATTAAGTTCCTACTAATGGAACTGCTAAAATTGTTAGTCTCATAAACGGTTTACTAATAGCTTTTGGACTTGAAAATATCTGGTTTTGTGTAACATTAGCTCTAAAATATTTTAAGGGAACATGAAAAAGTAAAAAGAATTAAAAAAAATAGAAAAAAATGCTCCCCTAAAATAAGACATAGGGTAGTTTTTATTCCGGGAGTATGTTCCCTTGGGATAGTTTTCGACATTGATGCAGGCGGAGCCGCGGGCGGCAGCTAGTATTGTCATATCCAAAATCTACACATACACGAGTAAACTCTAGACTAATAAATACATTTAGACTACCATTATATGCAACTGAAAGGTATTATATATTTCCATATAAACTACGCTTTGCAAGCAAATGCTGATCAACGGGATAGCATAATGCTATTAGTAAATAATTCTACTGATGAAATCCCCTTGCCCCTTTTATGATACCCACGGGACCTGATGGGATGGACTATTCATAGTCCGGACTAATGGCAGGATTACTGACTATAGTTGGCGCCAGATAATCGTGGAATAACGGTCATTGACCCACCTACATTTATTGAAATTTTTAATTTGAAAAACGGAATTAATGACACAAAGCTGTCCCGAATCATCATCTCACGTGATCCTTAACATTGTTTAATAATGAAAAACGATTTATATTTTATTGTTTAGGTACCTATGAACAGTTATTAGGGAAAGGTCAATATACTTTATTCCACATTTATATGGCGCCTACTATAGTGATAGTCAACACTATGAATACCATTTTCATATGCGTCTTCCTCAAACGTAGTCTAGTCAATAACTATTTCCATAAAGGTGCGTTTACACGGGCATTGTTTTTGAGAAAATATTGCTCGGCAACACATGTGGTGCTCTGTATGGTGCCGGACGTAAAAGAATAGCACCATTCCATCACTTCCCGTGGGTGTCGTGAGAGGCGACTAAGGGACTCACCAGAGAATTGGCAGCATTCTCTGTGCATTACAGCAGCTACACTGCGATTGCGCTCGCGAAGCGTGGCGATTATGGCAAATCCCTCTCCTCTTTGGGGGAGGCCTATGTACAGTGACGTCTTTCGGCTGATATGATGACGAACACATGTGGATCAGTCTGGACAAATTATTGGAGCAAACTGCAGCAACTTCAATAAAATGCGACAATTTTTTGGGCAATATTTTTTTAATTGTTATAATATTTCTCTCTGTGTTTTTCTTATTTTTAAATTAAATTACTTGTGTGTTGCCTAGTTTCTTAGAGTTTTTTCATGTCGCCTAATATTGTCAATGCAAAACATTTTGCAAAATTGACGCTTGCTGCCGTTGCTGTAAATTGCTTGAAATTTTGTGACGTCACAGACCAGTAGGTATTGCTTATAATTGATCAAGTTTTTCGTGTAAGCGCACCTTTATAGACATCCTTTTCAATAATATTCCGTTACGATGTATTAGAAATATCTCTCAGTAAAGCTTGATGGGATTCAGTGGAAGATCGTTTGGACTCTATAGACTGGTATGATTTTAATGCTTTGCTTTAATAGAAATACATCACTCTTTAGTTGAAAAGGAACTTATAGAAATTCATCAAATAGTTTCTCATTATATTATATGGCGCCTACTCCGCGAAAAAATATTGATCCCAACGCAAGATCTATGGTTCAACACTAGCAACACTTTTTTAAAAAGTTGTACAATTACAATTACACACTTTCCATAAAATCCGAAGCGGTTGGCTGTGATAATGTCACTCGTGGCATGATCATTACCATTCTGGAGCACATTTTACCTGCAATCAGCCATATTCTAAATTTTTCCCTGTACTCTGGAGTATTCCCCTCAGTGTGGCGTAAAGCCTATGTTCGTCCACTACCAAAAGTTTCCAATCCCACTCTTCCAACCCACTTCCGTCCAATTTCTATATTCCCTTTTCTATCCAAAGTGCTCGAAGCCTATGTCTACAAACAACTTTCCAGCTTTGTGCATTTTAATTCTATCATAAGCCCTCTACAATCTGGATTTAGGCCCGGGCACAGCAGTGTTTCCGCTCTCCTTAAAGTGACTGGCGATATAAGAGCTGGACTTGAAGACGCCAAAGTCACTATACTAGTGCTGGATTTCTCTAATGCCTTCAATACAGTCAGTCACGACATCCATTTAGCCATTCTTTCCTATGTCATGGTCTCTCCTGAAGCACTGGAGTGGTTCACCTCCTATCTTCAGGGACGTCAGCAATCGGTTCACGTTGCGGACTCCTCATCTAGCTGGCGTGATTTGGGAACTGGCGTTCCTCAAGGCGGTATTCTTTCTCCTCTTCTGTTTTCTATTTTTATTAATCTTATTATTTCCGAACTTCAATGTGCGTATCATCTGTATGCAGATGACCTGCAGTTGTACCATCACGAGAGGGTCGACGAATTACCTGACGCTATCAACAAAATAAACAGGGACTTATTAGCCATGAAAACTTGGTCGGACAGATTTGGTGTTGCCGTAAACCCCGATAAGTGTCAGGCGATTATCATTGGGAGTTCTCGAAGCATCGCTAAAGTGGATGAAACAGCTTTGCCACCAGTTTTGTTCGACAGTAAAATCATTCCATTCAGCACTGATGTGAAAAATCTAGGTTTGCACATCGACAGTACCCTAAACTGGCGTACTCAAGTCGCTAGTGTCAGTCAGAAGGTTACTGGAACGCTGCGGGCCCTGTACCATTTGAAAAACTTTTTGCCATCAAGCACGAAGACGATGCTTGTACAGACCTTAATTTTTCCTATCATAGATTATGGTGACGTGTGCTACTATGACCTGAATGCAGATCTCCTCAACAAACTTGACCGTCTTCTAAATTACTGCATTCGATTTGTTTTCAACCTGCGCAAATATGATCATGTCTCCGCGTATCGGTCGCTTTTAAAGTGGATGCCCATACGCGAGCGTAGGGAGCAAAGAGCTCTTACTACCTTGTTTTCATTTCTCAACTCTCCTAACTCTCCCAGTTATCTAGCCCCTCACTTTCAATATATTTGCGCCAACCACAATCGGAATCTATGCTCATCACATAACCGTCTTCTTCAATTTCCCACTCACCGTACTGACTTTATTCACTCTTCCTTCTTTGTTCAGTCTATTTCTTTGTGGAATTCGCTACCCCAGGAAATCAGGATGGTCACCAACCGATTAGCCTTCAAAGTTAAAGTTCGCGAACATATTCGTAAGAAGTTGGCAGTAGTATCATCACATCGCTAATGTTTTCCAATTACCTATTTGTTGTAATTGTTTAAGTATTTCGTGTACCTATTTATCTTGTTAATTTGAGTATTTATTATATATTTATATTGTATTGTATGTATAGTTTATATATTCGTATTACTTATTTAAATGTTTGTATGTATTAATTAAATATCAATCGCTTTTTATTCACCATATTGCACCTACCACCATTCTCTGCACCACCCAAAGGTTGACTGGTAGAGAATGCCTATGGCATTAAGTCCGCCTCTGTACATTTGTGTGCGTAAAGTGTAAATAAATAAAAAATAAATAAATACACTTTTTGGAGGTACCGTTCACAACACAAAATGTACAAGTAGCTTCAATTTTGGAAAATGTTCTAAAATGCAAATTCGTTTTTAAGGATTTACACAGCCGAAACACTATTGTTTAACTTGCTTACGAACTAGCACGTAAGTCCCACGATCGTGAAGTTGCAAATATAAACTTAACTCAAATAACTTTGTTTATTATTTTATTTTTGTGAAAACACGAACAGCTGATGTGCACCGTAAAGCGTCCGTGACATCACTGATGTGACATGACGTGACATCACAAAGTTTGACTGGAAGCCGATCCCAATATAGTTGGGAAATGCTAGGCAGATGAAAGGTACCCAATATTTTAAAACCGACACTTTTTATTCAAAAATAATACATAATAATACATTAGTCTATATTTCCAGTCGTCCTTCTAAATTCAGCAATACTAAAACAACCACACAGTAAACGAATAAAGCTCTATATGGTAATGTAAGTGCACTTCGGGCCACAAAAAACGTACCTCTCAAAAACACTTCGATCTATTTTTATATTCCACTACGTAACGCGGTTGTTTTACAACGGAGTCACGTACAACAGCATCTGTCACGGGGAGCTGTTTTAAAACCGATGTGTCGTTGAAACTATGTTGAAACCAAAGAATGCATTGCCAGACGTACACGGGTTGAATTGCAGACATTCGGGACACTTCTAGACAGGACTGACGCGTAACGCGACTCCACTGCATTCTTTGCGCTCCCTGTTGTTGTTATTTTAAGTTTTAAAGTCGTTTCTATTGTTTTAGAGCTTTGTCAACGGGTTGGCGGTTGGGAACTATGAGTCTGCTTTAAAACTGTGACTGTACTTGTGTACCTACAAAACAAACAAAAAACTACGGCAATATAACTTTTACTTTTGATAATTCCTTTTATATGTGAATTCAAATAGGACTAGGCTGGCCACGTCTGCCTCATAGAGGCAAGCATTGGGCCATAATAAATGGGGAGCCCAGTCACAGCTAAAACGTGTCGTCACAAGCCACGCAGTAGATCATGGAAAATGGAACACACTAGTCCAAAGATCCTAGATCCAAAAGGCTGTAAGTCCAAGAGGAGGCTTTTGCCCGGCAGTGGATTCATATAGGCTGACAATAACCAGTAACTTAATATGAATATTAATAATAGTAATTCCTGAGTGACCGGAGTTTGGAAGTTGGTGGTGTAACACAGTAAGGTACGGGGCCTTGGAAAGCACGTTAAGCTGTCGGTCCTGCGCCAGATCTCTCCCCGGTCGTGTCGGGTTGCCGTCCCATTGGAATATGAGAGTGATGGAAGAGGGAGTGCACCTGTGTTCGCGGACACACTTGTGCACTATAATATGTCGTGCGCCGAGGGCTATTCTCCGTTGAGATTGGTCGCCATGGTCGAAGTCGGTCTGGAGGACTATATGTACCATAAAAATATTATTTGCTTAAGTGCACTTCCAGATATTTTTTTTTTTTTAAGGATAGGAAATCATCAAATGACTTCTTTCGCTCTGGGTGGAGCGGAAGGGCGTGTCAGAGTCTTACTGACTAAAACTCATCCGTGTTCCCTCTAAAGCTCTTTGCGTTACAGGGCCGCGGTGACTCTTTCGAATAAATTCCGCAACCCTGACAGGACTTACAGATATCTTAGCATTAGAAATATGCATAACACTTAGGAAATAGTATAGATAATATTTAAGTGATTAATCTCAAACGCAGCCATTAATACTCACAGTAACAACAATATCGTAATACACTTCTAACAAAAAAACTGACAACGTCGTGTAAACAAAAACCACTTCTTGTCGCAACAGTGCTATCAAAAAGTGGCTAACCATTGTTCACATTGGAACTAAAGAGGCTGTTATCAAACCACTTAAATTGTAACACGTTCTACCGCGGCTTGCCTCGTGTTCCACAACTGCTAAAACAAAGAAAGAACGCACCTATTACTCTCGTTTAAGATCGACCATTAAACTCTTACAAAAAGCTAATAGTTATCAAACTGGGCCACCCAAGTAGATGAATTTAGGAACGTGAGTTTTATGTAACACGTCGTAAATTGCTTTAGTTTGCCTCGCGTGCCCACTGCCCTCAAACCTAAACCTTTCCACGAACACCATCCAGCGCATAGCGTACAGTTCAAAGATATTTTTTGTAAAAACGAAACGTAGAAAGTATTAACAACGAGGATGGCATGAATTTTTTCCCCGAACGTCAGGAATTTAAATTCTTCTGGCTCCTTACGCGATCGCGTGTGGTCTAATTATGAATACGGCACAATAGCATTAACTTTTTCTGTAAGAGAAAAAACTTCAGCGGTTTCCCTGCGAAAATGGAATAAAAGTGTAACGGATAAAGGAAAACTTCTAGACCTGTTAAGTGGCGATAGCCTACTTCGCGGCTCCATTACTTTGCATTTTATATGCCGCTCGACTGCGCCTGTTTACTTTGAACTTTTATTATATTCACTTATCCAAGAAAAATGTTATGGCTCTACCCCATTTTCGGTCACGCGAAATTTGGAGTTTATTACGTTACGTTTTTGGATATTCAGATGCTGTTCTTGTTGATTAATTAACGACATTCGTATTTTAATAACCTTAAGATAGATCGTTTGGTGTCTAAATAGCTTTTAGTAAAATTAATAAGACTAGTCCATTTTTACAGAAGCTTAATCGTTCACGTTTCCGTTTAAAAGGTCTTCATTCGTATCTGGTCTGGGTCTGGTTTTTGAGTCATCCATAAATAATGTGATTACATTTAAACGTTTTAGTATTGAATGGTTTTTCTAAATGTCACATGTTAATATTAAGTGTTTCAGGTTAGGCTAGAATCTTAGGCGATTGAATAAATAATTGGATGACCTACGGGTTAGGAGATTAGACAAGATTTCGATAAGATTATAAATAGCTACCTAAATTATTATTAGAAACTACTTGCAAAATTCCAAGTCAATTAAATCAAAATTGATTATATTATGGTCATCGCGAAAAATAAGTGGTGTTATAATAAATCTTCCATTTGAATATTTACGAGTAAATAGCTAATAAAAGCGTTACAAAATATTGATTCTACGCGATTCTATTTATCAAACAATGTCAAAATGGATAACTAAAACTAAAATGTAAATTTTAAAGTGATAGCATTTATACCTATATAGATATTCATGCACATTAGCTTAATATATCATTAAAAATACCTTTTTAAAACGAGAATCGTAACTTCCTCGACTTTGTAGCTCCAAAAACATCTATCATCTATTTCCACTTTTCTCAAATTCTCCACAACTTAGTAATCATCATACACATATAAAATTGCGTAATTAATAAATTACCGAAATCTTGCGAATTCAAATTCAATTTTGAACACGCTTTGTATAAAGGCCTCTGACAAATAACAATATTTAATTTGACTTCACATTCATTTAAAAAATCGCCTATCTAAATCAATAGATGGTTATCTATTTAAATTCCTTGTCGCGTTTTAGATCTTCAAGGAATTATTTCGCGAACAAACCAGTTTGGTATGATAAAAAATCTAATGTATTACACCAAATTAAATAAGATAAATGTCTTTGATAAATATTTATTCGGCATCATAACACCTAATTAGTAATAAAATTTGTAGTGCTGATGCAATGTGTCCAGATTTTTGTTGGCATTGTGTTCATAAATTATGTGCATGAGTGTACTCAAAAAAATACAATACAGTCAGTCGTTAGCTTATTATCATAAACAGCATATTTACTGGATAATTGCGCACCTGTGCAAAGTGAAGACCCCAGATAGTTGGGCAGACAGGATTATGAATAAAATGATGCTAGGTAAAACAGTTAAAATTCAGTTTTTATTTTTTAATCTTAAATAGTTATAATATATAAAAAAATCAATTATGTGTCGAAATATCAGTTAATCGCATTTGCGTGTTTTATATTTTGAGCTATTTTTACCGAACGCGACGTGGAAATTGGTAGAAAAAATAACCTTTTCGAGTATGTTCGTGCAGAGCTTCCACTACATGTCATGTTCACACCTATGTATATTTTCCATTTTATTTGCATAGTTTAATGTGTATCAAAGCATAATAAATCGTGCCGCCCACGGAGTATCTTTAAAATATATTAACATACACTTGACCTTTGTGTTGAATTCTATCAGGGCGAACATTACTCAATAAAATGTTTAATACGGTGCTAAGTATAATATCGAGTGAGAACAATAAGCCATAAACATGCAGTCATATCAACGCATAATGCTATCCCATGCCAAAGAAATAAGTTTTTCTTTATTTCAATAATATACGGCGCGAAAGCTTCGGAGTAGAGTTACTCGAATCATTTCGCGCACGACTGGATTAAAATAACAGTTTAATCGTAACTTAATACATTTTAATGCACTAGTCGTGCCGTAAAAAAATATTACTCGGTAAAATACTCGCATTCACAAAAGCGAAAGTTTCGATTTCGATTCGATTCGATTCATCCAATATCGTGCATGCTTACATAATTTCACGCCATTCTGATGTGGGAGTAGGCGAAAACTTAAAACTCCTCGTATGCACCTCTGTCGCTTGCTCCAAATTCACCTATATAGAAACTGAAGATAGTAGACCTATCCCTAAAAAGGGAGTTAACACCTCCAGGCCCCACAACACATGGCCCCATTCATGCATACTTTCAATACGAGTACACAGATAAAACATGAACGGATAAATAAAGGAGCTTCAAGCATGACTTGTTCCAAGTCGCTCCAACATTTCAACGTCACGGATGTCTTCAATTATTAACATTATAGGAGTTGCGCATAAGGCGGTTGTTATGAATAATAAAATAGTAGAATACGCCGTGAAAACAGCAAAGAAAGTGCAAGGGGTGCAGTACAATGGCAAGTAAAGGCAACAGTGTAGGTTTATATGCGTTGACAATGTGCATTGTGCCTTAGGACGGGTCCACGAAGAATTTTAATATTCTCAAGCGGGAGATGCGGACTACATCTGCCTCATAGCGACGCAGTTTGCACTACACAAAATGCTTTAAAAATTCATGCCGGTTATTCAACCCCGTACTGAAACGGGGGCAGGATTGCCGTTATTGATTTTTTGGACCTTTACTTTGGTGCAGTGCATTAGGTGATTTAATATTAATATGAAATTGAGCTTATGGAACATGCATTTCTCTTGCTTATGATGGGGTTACCCCCGACCTTTCTCCGTACTTAAATATTTATTCGGATTTTTGGGTAATGATTCGCTGATGAGCTTTGGATTACAGATATTTTCACTAATTTTTTGCCTCATTTGTGTTGCAAAATTATATGAAAATTTGCTCCTTACCGAAAAAAACAGCTTTGGTACGAAAAGATTAAGACGAAGAAGGCAAAAAAAAACTCGTATGAAAATCACGGTGCAATACACAAATGGTTTTTTTTTAATTTCTGACAATTCAAAAAGTAATTAACGCTGAAGCCTCCATAATTTCAATGTCAAAACAGCTTGCTTACATGACAAGATTTTGTCCAATGGAGAAATAGTCTGACTTGACTACAATTTAACGATGTAAGGACGGGTGGTCTACACCTTCCTGGAGACCATTACAGTAACACCCAACATTATTCGCAGTCACACGCACCTATAACTGTTAGATAATCTTTCCCCAACAGAAACAGCAACAGTTACTTATACATTATGTACAAGAGTTTCATTGAGCAGAAATCGCCAACAATATGCACTTGTGACTTCGACTTCGTAACATTTGAATGCAGTACTAACAATGCAGTCATCGTAAGCGCCTTGTGTACAGTCTCCGGCGCATATTTACATATCAATGTGATTCGCTCAACGAAACGTTATGTTAAACTTCTTACTGTTCATTTGAGATGTCATTTAATCTGTAGCTTTGAGGTCTCTCGTGGGTTTGTTTCCAAAAACGGATCACATTCATCTCGTTAATTTTGTTTATATTCAGATTGGCAGTCGTTACATGAGGAGTTTCATCATTTGGTTTGTTGATGTCCTTTGCTTCTTGTCTTTCTACATTGATTTTCAGAAGTGTCTTTTCTCGTCCATCTCCATAGAGCCAACGGCTACCTGCAGTATTTTGCAAATTATGTGCTCAGAAGCCGCCTTGATTTCACACTTCCGTTCTATCCAAACCTATGTCTGTTCAAAGATGCTCAGTATTTTACTAAAATGTTTCCTTATCGTTACTCTACTAAATACTGCACGCAAGATTTTGCTTATTTGCATCTATGTTGTTTGCAAAGTCATCAAGGACAACAATTGAATCTCCTTTCTTTTATCCATAAACCAACAAACGCAAAACACAATTCGCTGCAACAATAATTGTATAAAACACTTATATCTCGTTGGAGCCGTCACCAATGTTATGATAGACGCAGACACAGTATCTACCGGAGTCCGGAATAGAACGTGGGTGGACGTTATCGCGGCGACGTGAATCAGCAATTTTCAACTAATTAAAGATAAACAACATTTGATGCGCGTATGAGCTTTTGGGTTTAGGGTCCCTTTATATTTTTGTTGCAGGTTCTTTTGTGGTGGGATTTCTTTTGATTAAGTCATGACGTATGTGTGTGTTGGATTGCATTTGATTAGATATAAATATTCGAGCAATAACTAGACAGAGGGTGTAGTCATACTTAGTCTTGAGGTTAGTCAAAGTACCAACTAAATTGTTATGTCTTCTTAGTATCTTTTATATATTGGTTTTTAAAACATCTTTAATTCTCTTTGGTTTGGCCACCCCAAACCAAAGAGAATTAAAAATGTTTCTCAGGAAAAGAATAACAAGAAGGATTTCAGCATTTACCCAGCAGTGGAAAAAAAAGTGTAGGCTGAACTAAAAAATCTGCTTTAAGTGTCAATGGTTTATAATTACAGCCTATTGATCAATGCCACTTTCATAGATTTGCTGTCACCTTAACGATCAGTGGACCTACCTTTCCGAGCAAGGGTTCAGTTACTAATCCGCCCAGGGGATACGAATGTCGGCTTGTTTGTGGACGTGCTTTGACTTCACAATGCAATGCATGAGACATGATATCCTAATGTGGGGATACAAGAGTGAATTAGATAACAGTATCACACAGCTAAGAACTTCAGAAGCATAGGACTGATCTCTGTGTCGAGGTCTATGTCCAGGAGTAGATGTATTCCAGCTGAAATATTGAAGATGATGATCGCACATCAATAGACTTCACAATGCAATGCATGAGACATGATATCCTAATGTGGGGATACAAGAGTGAATTAGATAACAGTATCACACAACTAAGAACTTTAGAAGCACAGGTCTGAACTCTGTGTCGAGGTCTATGTCCAGGAGTAGATGTATTCCAGCTGAAATATTGAAGATGATGATCGCACATCAATAGACTTCACAATGCAATACATGAGACATGATATCCTAATGTGGGGATACAAGACTGAATTAGATAACAGTATCACACAACTAAGAACTTTAGAAGCACAGGTCTGAACTCTGTGTCGAGGTCTATGTCCAGCAATAGATGTATTCCAGCTGAAATATTGAAGATGATGATCGCACAGCAATAGACTTCACAATGCAATGCATGAGACATGATATCCTAATGTGGGGATACAAGAGTGAATTAGATAACAGTATCACACAACTAAGAACTTTAGAAGCACAGGTCTGAACTCTGTGTCGAGGTCTATGTCCAGGAGTAGATGTATTCCAGCTGAAATATTGAAGATGATGATCGCACAGCAATAGACTTCACAATGCAATGCATGAGACATGATATCCTAATGTGGGGATACAAGAGTGAATTAGATAACAGTATCACACAGCTAAAAACTTTAGCAGCACTGGCCTGATCTCTGTGACGAGGTCTATGTCCAGCAGTGGATGTATTCCAGCTGAAATGTTAAAGATAATGATTGTACAGCTACATCAACATTTTGCAGTCAAGCAGGCATCTTCAGCTGATAAATTCATAACAGCGATATCAGAAACAATAAAATTCTTTATAAGCAAGAATATACATATATTTGACGGCACGATTGGCGCAGTGTTTGAGCGATTGGCTGCTGCGCGGCAAATTGCGGGTGCGATTGCCGCACCAAACAAATATTTTTAGGGTTTGGCTGTTTTTGTTTGATAATTTACTTTTATGTTTGTGTGGGGGATTTTTTAAAAAGAAAGTAGCCACATTTTGCAGTCAATCAAGCATCTTCAGCTAATAAATGCATAATAGCGTATCATAAACAACAAAACTTTTATTACACAACGATATAAGAAACTGTATTCTTGGAATTCAAACATTCAAAGGACCACTTAACTTCAATACACTTACGGAACCCACAGGCCGTTTAAATTGCTTCTTTTTTTTAATAAGTAAATTAAATGCAAGGGAAAATTAACTCTTCTTGCAGTGACGGCCAGTGACGGGGAGTGACGGGGAGTGACGAGGCCAGCCATTACGGTTCGGAGGTCATCGACCTCACGACTGGAAAACGCAGCAATGTTTCAACTACCTGTTTACCCTTTGTTTTCTTATTCGAAATTAGATTGAGATGTTTTTAATTAAAAGCTTTCATGAATGAGTTAGTTTGAATTTAAAATCACTGTCTTTTGACTGGATTTATTTTGGTCTAAAATATTAACATTGGGCTCGCTTAGTACAAAATTTATATAAAATAGGTACGCACATAATCAAATCAGTATCAAAGAAATCACGTGCAAACAACGTCTTTCTTATATATTTTAAACTATTTGCCGCCCGCGGGTCCGCCCGCGTGATTGTCGAAAATTATCCCAAGGGAACATATTCCCGGGATAAAAAGTATCCTATGTGTTATTCCAGACTGTAATCTACCACTGTGACAAATTTCATCAAATCCATTCAGTAGTTTTTACGTGAAAGAGCAAACATCCATCCATCCATCCATCCTTACAAACTTTCGCGTTTAGAATATTAGTAGGATAGACAGAAAGAAGACAAAGACTTTTATTTTTCCATTGCAAATCGTAAAATTGGTCTGAATGAAACTGTAGTCTTTTTCTTAAAAGCATGATACGCTCGTTTTATTGAGGATATCCCGACCAAGTAGTAAAATTTAACTGGGGGTTCTTTTTGTTTAATCAACTTTTACGGCACTGAACCATGGTGACATTGGCTTCAACCACAAAGGGGTTTTTGCAACAAAATTTTACAACCTGGTCGCAGTTTCTGAATAATTTTATTGGTTAAGGTTTGTTGTGCACATTTTTTTGGGTTGAAGGTGCTAGGGATTCGCCACGAATTCGTAAGAGGCTCCATGATAGCATAAACTGCAATTGAATATAAACTGTAAAAGCATATTAAAGTTAATATTTTAATAACATAGCCACGCCAGTATTCCCTGAAATTTTAGGCAGGGGACTAAATATTTGTTTTTTTCAGGTACCTACATTATGGGGGATATAATGAATGCCAGCGATACTGCAATAAACGTAACCACCCAAACAATCTAAGGAGTTAACCATCGACTCAGAAAGAACGTAGTACAATACGTTGGTAAATATACATCATACACAAGCCAAAATAATAATTCTCAAATAGTTATTTAGTTTATAATAGGTTAAATACAGTCTAGAACGACTATAACCCCAGTTGGCGTAGCTTAAGGGATAATCTGTAGCTTAATGTTTTTCTCACGTCCCAAAGCCACCATTTAAAATAATATACCTACAAAGTTTAAAAGTAAAGTTCATCTATTACAGTACAGAATTGCATTTCAATGTTAAACAAGACTGTAACGTAAATAGACACGTACACTATCGTAGGGCCATCTTCCCCTATTATTTTGTCCCAAAAATCGGGGATATGGGCATGGGCTATGAAATTTCACCCATCCCGGGCAATTTAATAAACTTATCGAGTAACGATATGGAGACGACCACGAGAAACACGTTAAATTCAGATTCTTGTCCTGTTTTCATTAAACACACACCCTCGTGTGCTAATGGAATAGAGAAAACTATAAAGAGGATTTTTTTAACATAACCATTAAATACACAACACAAACCTAGTATACAAAAATTCTGATAAGCTAATAAAATTTCCACTGCTAGGTCTTCTTTAATGTAACTTATACCTTTTTAAGCAGTAGACTAATAAAGGAATCCTTATAATATTATTTTAATGTTGATAGAAGATAATCAGGCGTTACTTAGCTTAATAAGCGGACACCATAATTTGTCATAATTCAATCAATTTTTGGGATTATTCCCATCCATAAATATGTGTAGGGTAAAACCAGGATAGTTGCCCCAGGGGTATAGTTGCCTCGATTTTAATTACTCTAGCTTCGCGGATGAATCACATGTTATTTTATTTATCAATCGAGAGAATTTACAACGACAGCTAAGTAGACCGTGTTGCATGTGTCTGTGCGATTGCATGGGAAGGCAAGGTGCGATCAAAGTTTTTGCGCGATAAAAATCTTCTTTCTCGGCGGGGCACCTATCCTAAACGTAATTTACATGGATTAAGCAACTGTGAATGGTCGACAAAAATCGCCAATATTCTGGAAATATCAAAAATAATGTTCTTTACTTTCACAAATTTGAAGATAATAAACCAAAGTACCTACCCGTTTTATGAATAAAGTGACAACTAACTAAATATATAATAATTATATATTTTTATAAAAAGTGTGGCAACTATCCGGCTTTTACCCTATGTGTTTGTATGTATTTCTAAAATACCCGCAGTCTGCAATTCCGCACACTGCAGTAGTACGCAACTTGACATACGTTAAAGTCCATCACAATAGAACACGCCAAAACTGTCGGAAACCACATTTCACCCATCACAGAGGGTGAATACTGGCAAATGAAAATATATCACTCACACGAAACAAACGCCCTATAATGTACCAGTAGACAACTCGACTGTTTTTGCTGTCTGTCCTTAACGTGGCAGTTTAATAAAAGGGCGGAGCGCCCGTATAGTCAATAGATAAGATCATAGTAGTTGGAATATAGGGTATTCAGATCACAAATCGTGATCTGAAAAACCCTATATTCCACAGTTTAACCATTCGAGTATTCCTATATTTCACTATTCGAAATGAGACTTTGACTAAATACATTGAAAGTAGTTTCATGTGAATGAAAAGAGCAGTCACTTCATATCAATCAATGGATCATTCAGTAGGAATGGTCTATTCAGAATGAAAAGAGCAGTCACTTCATACCTATCAATGGATCATTCAGTAGGAATAGTCTATTCAGACATCAACGAGTTTGGAGTGGAATGTGCACAGATGTGTTCCTCCGACACCTTATATAGGGTAGCATCTAGTTACCTGTGTAAAATGCAGGCTTCATGTATAGTTATTGTGTAGATAAAATTATATTGTGTTCGAATTAACACACACTTCGTTGTGAAATGGCTCTTGTTCTCAAATCTTATTTGTTTATATAACATACTAGATTGCGTCCTAGTTTTGGTATAAGAAGTATATTAAGATCATGCAGACCAAATCGAGGTAGGTATTTTGTGTAAATGAAACAATAAATATCGTAGAACATAATTTATTAGAGGATATTTACATTGTTTTGGTCAATTTGCAGAACGCACTACACAACATTTAGCCTATCTTTGACAGCTGGCATCAGGTTTTTTGTCTTTCTGTTACACTGTTACAGTGAAGATAAAACGGTTTAAAAGAAAAAAAGTTCATTTCCTGGTTGAATCTGGTAGCATAAAACATCTTCTGTTGCTCGGATTCCTGAAACATAAGAATGAATAAGATAAGTTAATATACAATTATGATTACTTATTAATATCGGCAGCCCAACTTCATTATTCATAAAAACTAAAATTATATTTCTATGTAAGTTATCATAGAAATTGCGAAAAAATAATTAATTTAATAAAAGTGTCGCTAATTTACTTACCGACATTATTGGTGAAGAAACGCTAGCGATGATGTGATTATTTTTTTCGAGATTGTACTGATTTTATACTTGTTCAGATTTATTTGATTTTTGTAATAAGGTTCAAAATTATAAGATAAAAACAAGATTATTCTTGTATACCGAAATATGAGATTCTGACTCGTCATATCTCCACTTCTCCACATGTCTAGGAGTTGCATGCGAGCGTGCAAACCGCAGCGTTTGTACCGTCGCCGTCATCGACGTCGAAAACATTCAGCAAAAAAACAACAACCTACAAACATTTTTTTATAATTGTAAGTAGGTATGAGCTTCCCCTATTGTTGATTTAAGTGAGTACCTACACAAGATTCAAAATCGCTTTTTTATTTGTCTTATATAAAACGCTGTAAACTTAAAACCTTAACCGCTACGATAAATACGCTCGTGTACGCAATTGACAATTTTTGCAAGTATGCAGTTTTACAAATTTGGACTGAATGACGTGATTTTAGGCCTATAAAAACGCTTCGCAAATTAGTCTCCGGCACAATTCCTCTCTGGAACGAAACCTGTCTGCAAGGAATCAACGCTCCGAGCCCTAGAAAGTCAATAACCTGTCATAAATGTAAAATTGAAATACCAGAAAATCAGTATTCCTATCATATGAGAACGAATATACACAAAGCAAACTGTTTATTGAATACCAAGTTCACAGATATTCATATTATTGCAACAGCATTCAAAAACAGATTAATGACATACAGATTGAATGTCACTCAGGAAGACGAGTACCTCGGTTTAGAGGCGTTCCTGGGTGATCATCTAATAAATATAACAGAATTGATAAAAATGTCACTTAATGAACACAATTGCATAAAATTGAATTTCGAATTGTTTGCCTATTTTATGTTATCAAAATCAGACGAACAACAATTAAAGTCGTTTAATACCAAATATGAAATTATTTATAAGAACACTGATTTGAATGAATTATTAATCAAAGTAATAAATAAACTAAATAATAAATTAACCGAGTTCCAGCACTGTCAATCTGGTTGGACATTTGTTTCTATGAGTCATCTCGAAATTAATGTAAACAAGTATTCCCCTATGAGAGGTGGGTCTTATATACAACTGCCGTCAGCTATTAAGCAGTCTAAAAGTTGTATAAATATTAAAAATAAAGATAATTGTTGTTTATTATGGAGTATAGTTGCTGGATTATACCCAGCTAAAATTAATGTATGCAGAACAAGTTCATACCCCCATTATACCTCTGTTTTAAATATTGAGGGAATGTCATTTCCTCCTACGATTAATGATATTAAAACGTTAGAAAAAAATAATCCCAACATCAGTTTAAATATATATGGCCTACAAAATAATACTGTGACCGGACCTCTTTATGCAACGCAAAATAGAAGAAAAAATCATTTTAATTTACTTTATATCGAAAAAAATTCTATCGGACACTACTGTCTAATTAAAGATTTAGTACAATATTCTTCATACTTTACTTACAAGTTAAGAATTAGTTAAAAATAAAACATAGCACCTTTTAGTAAAATAAGAAGTATATATACTCGGGGCATGTCTTATTTCCTCACATTTCACAATGAATTTCGTTAAGCAATCACATACTTTTAAAATAAATAATATAAAATTAGAAAATCATTCACAAAAAGTGAGACATAGCACACTCTTACCTAACACTATAAGATGTATTATATGCGGTCCATCTAACTGTGGAAAAACTAATATAATGCTTAATTTACTATTACATGAAAATGGAGTAAAATTCAAGCATATTTATTTATACTCGAAGACAGCTTTCCAGCCAAAATATTGTTTTTTAAAACAGGTCATCCGGTGCATACCCAATGCAAAGTTATTTATCTTCCATGATAATAAAGAAGTTATACATCCTAATGACGCCTTAACCAATTCAATAATGATTTTCGACGATGTCGCATGTGAAAATCAAATAAATATTCGTAACTACTTCGCAATGGGGAGACACAAACAGATAGATTGTTTTTACTTATCACAAACCTATTCCAAAATACCTAAACAACTAATACGAGATAATGTTAATCTTTTGTTAATCTTTAAACAAGACGACATAAACTTAAAACATATTTATAATGAACATGTAAATACGGATATGGAGTGGCTTCAATTTAAAAAACTTTGCTCTACTATATGGCAAGATCGGTTTGACTTTGTATTGATAAATAAAGATTGTTCTCTAAATGAAGGTAGATATAGACAGGGGTTTGACATATTCGTAACTTTTGAGCAAACATAATAAAAACCATAATACTGTAAAAAAAATATCAATCGTAGTCTACAATCTGTAAATAACGGTTGGATATTGTCGGGAATCATTATGGAGGTCAATATAAAAGAACAATTGATAAAATCCGTAGATAGTATAAAAAATAAAATTAAAACAATACAAAATGCAGAAGATGTCGATAATTTGAAATTTAAGAAGCTTTTTAAGCCAATAACAGATCCTCTAGAGACTTTAATTAAAGTTAATGATAAGAATAGAACTATATTGGATACGAGTGAAGGTGATAATAATATAATGAGAAGATGTAGCTCACCCGTAGATTTTGAAAATTTCAAAGGATTTATAGAGAAACATTCAAATGATGGTTCTGCATCCTTTAGCTGCACAGGTGATGATAGCGAGAACGATACATTTATGTCACTTAATAAAGAAGATATGATTGAAATCTATGATAATAACATGAATGTACCTTTCGGGATTCGAAGTGAAAACAAAAATTTGATGATGGGTAACTCTAAAGTATCATTTTCTTTTACAAACAACGTTAACAATTCCCTAAAATCAATTATAGCCACAGTTAATGACAAACATTATGAAATAACTCCTGGACTTAAAGAACTTTTACTACGTAATAGACCTGACCTCAGTCTGGTAACTGAAACTGATAAAATTGTTTACAAAGATATGCTCCATAATACAAATGCTCACAAACGTGACTTTAATCCAAACGGCCAATTAAAAGGTGATAAAGGTTTGAAATACCGTCAAATCATAAAACCTTTGTTTTCTGAACAAAATTACATTCAACATGCAGAACAAGTCATTAAGTCAAAAAGTGGTGGCTACTTACCTAAATTGAAAAAAAAGTATAAGAGTAATACAGATTATGTTTATTGGGATGACCCTAATGAATTAATCGATAGATTAAGACTATTAATGGCTTCAAAAAACGCTGGTAATACTAATCATGACAATGAAATTATATCAATTGTTGAAGAGTTAAAAGAAGCCGGTATAATAAAATAATAAAAAGCATTGTATCTAATTTTATATTTAGTTATTAAGAGAGTCTGAACCATGAAGGTTCATACAAAACAAACGTCGCTGTCTTTTAATGAAATAAGCTCTGAGCATATTGAGATCTTAGACAAATCAACCGAAACTGAATGCTGCAAAGATATTAATAAATACAAAGTTGAAATATTAATTAAAATAGAACAATTGAACAAATTAATTAGTGGTTTAAATAGCAGATTAAATAACATTGAAAAGACCATTGATTTAAAAGAAATAGCAGGGAAGTTAAGCAAGCATTATGAGCAAAATAGACGTCATAAATGAAATCCATAAAAACGCTAGAGTTAATTTCCCAAGAAGAAGTGTAATACTTAAAGATATAGATGACCTTTGGCAAGCAGATTTGATGGATATGCAAGCAATATCAAAAGTGAATGCAGGTTATAAATACATACTGGTGATTATAGACACTTTTTCAAAATATGCTTGGGCGATTCCACTTAAACAAAAAAATAAGCAACAGGTATCAGAGGCGTTTAAAACGGTAATAGAAACAGGACGAGTTCCAAAAAATTTGCAAACCGATCTTGGGAAAGAGTTTTACAATGATCAATTTAAAAGTGTTGTTAATAAGTATAAAATTAATCATTATTCTACTTATTCTACTAAAAAGGCCTCAATTGTTGAAAGATTAATAAGAACGTTAAAGAATAAACTATACAAGGAATTTAGTTTGAATGGAAATTATAAATGGTTTAACGGTATGTTAGAAAAAAAGTTACATGAGTACAACAATGATGTTCATAGAACTGTCGGTCAGTCACCTGCTTCAATAAATCAAAGGAATAAAACAAATATACTTCAAAGATACTTAGACGCAGCTCAGTCTCGAAAAAAAGTGAAATGTAAGAAATTTAGTGTAGGAGATTTTGTGAGAGTAAGTAAATATAAAGGATGTTTTGATAAAGGTTATTATCCCAACTGGTCCACTGAAATATTTAAAATAACAAAAATTCAAGGAACAAATCCAACAACTTATTTAATAGAAGATGGTAGATGTCGACCAATACTAGGCGCATTTTATGCACAAGAACTTCAGAAAACCAATCATCCCGACATATACCTCGTTGAAAAAGTTTTGAAACGAGAAGGAAAGCGAGTATATGTTAAATGGTTGGGGCTGCCGACCAGTGAAAATAGCTGGATTGATAAATCAAATGTATTATAACTCCTGAACAATATTTAAGCATTTTACAAACAATTATCTATTCACTTCCACTTTATTCTTAATGCAATAAAGACATACTTTATAATTCAGGTTTATGTAAAATAATTAAAAAATATAATAACAATGAAAAAAGCACGAGGACTATGTACAAGCAATAAAGAAATGGCTGGTTTATCATCTTTCAAAATGGATAAAGTAAGATCTGGAGCGGGGTTTAGAAAAACCCTTAAAAATATTGTATCACATACCAAAAAACACATCAAGAAACTAAAACCCACCTGTAAGAAAGCGTTAATGGAATTAGCCTGCGCTGCAGCTCATGAATTTGCATCTGATTTACCCATAAAATTACCCAGAATTATACCAGTACCTAAAACTGGAGGATTTCTTCCTTTAGTACCAATATTTGCTGGTTTATCTGCCGCTGGAAGTTTGGCTGGGGGTGCTGCTGGGATTGCGAAAGCTATTAATTCATATAAAACAGCTAAGAAACAGTTGCTTGAATCGGAACGTCACAACAAGCAAATAGAAGCTTTAATTATTGGAAAAGGATTACATCTTAAGCCTTACAAAGAAGGTTTAGGAATTTTTGTTACAAAGAAAAAAAACTAAATGGTCGGCTACCCAATAGAGCTTTAACTAATATTGATATATTGAAGCATTCAAATAGTATCCCATTCTTTCGAGGTGTATTTATGAGAGATGAATTACCAGGTAACCCATTACCATTAGAATGTGGAGTGATTAATCTTGATATTTCTCAAAACTCTGGCACTCATTGGGTAGCCTATACCAAAATATACGATCACATTGAATACTTTGACAGTTATGGTAACTTAAAACCACCTAAAGAATTAATAAAATATTTAGGAAAAAATATTCAGTACAATTATGAAAATGTACAACATGATCACTTGTATAATTGTGGACACTTATGTTTAAAATTTCTTAAATTATTTTGGAAAAGTAATAAAGGAATTTATTAATTAAGTGAGTGATTTTTATTTCTTACGTCTCCAAATTTCGTTAAACTATAAAAATATAAATGACATTGCTAGTTCATACGCATACATTCTTTCGTTGTTGGTGATAAAAGTCACTAGTGTTGAAAAAGGATTTTTTATTACCTATTTAAAGTAACCTCCTGCGTTTTATTCATACCAACATCATGCTTGTTCTTAATAAAACTCCTAATGAGAGAGGGAAATATAACATAAGACTGCCAATATCCAAAGAAGTGAGACGTGTCAGTGCAGTGAGAATTAATAAAGTTTCAAAGGAAAACAAAAGATTTCTTCAAGATATCGGTTTTAAAATATAATATGCTTCAAATTACAGATTTACCACAATATGATACCTCTATTGAGGGTTATGAGATCCACAGTTACAATCCATACAATAATAGCTTTAAAGAAAATGATGAAATTAGAATACCCATACAACAGCAAGATTTATATGTATTGCCGTCAGGTAGTTCCATTTACATAGAAGGATATGTAAATGTGTCAACTAAAGATGCAGCGGGAAAATTAGTAAAAAAAGATGTTGATTTTATAAATAATCCCATTTCATATTTGTTTCAAGATATTAGATACGAAATAAATGGTGTTGAAATCGATCGGATTAAAAATGTTGGTATTACAACCACCTTAAAATCGTATATCTCAATGAATGAAGGTGAAAGTAAAGCTGCAGCAGTCTGGGGATGGAACTTAGGTGGTACGAAATTAAGAAACGAATATTTTAGTGTTATCGTGCCATTGAACAGAATACTGGGATTTGCAGAAGATTACAACAAAATAATAATCAATTGTAAACATGAACTTATTTTACAACGAAGCAGCTCAGCATTGAACTGTGTGCTTATAGACAAAAATGATAACGTAGAAATAGATATACAAAAAATACAATGGCGTGTGCCGCATATTAAAGTTTCTGATCGTAATAAATTGTTATTGCTCAAAAGCTTGGAGAGAGATCGTTCTATACAGATAGCATTTAGAAATTGGGATTTGTATGAATATCCATTACTTCCAAGAACAACAAAACATTCCTGGTCAGTAAAGACAACTTCCCAGCTAGAAAAACCGAGGTTTGTAATATTTGGTTTGCAAACAGCTCGAAAAAATAATAAAACTAGAAGTTCTTCTATATTTGATCACTGCAATGTAAGCAATATTAAATTATATTTGAATTCTCAATACTATCCGTATGACTCACTTAATCTGAAATTTGATGAAGGTAAATACAGTATATTATATGAAATGTATGCTAATTTTCGTCAGTCGTATTACAACTTAGGCATTGATCCATTGCTTAGCTTAGACCAATTTAAAGAAATTGCTCCACTTTTTGTGATTGACTGTTCAAGACAAAACGATTCACTTAAAACTGGACCAGTTGACGTGCGATTAGAAATTGAATGCTCTGAAGATATTCAAAATAATACATCTGCCTATTGTTTAATAATAAACGATCGACTGTTCGAATACAAGCCGTTGAGTAATATTGTGAGAAAACTATCATGAATGTCATCGTAGATGTTCAAGGGTTTAAGAGTGAAGAAAATGAGTTTATTCCAAAAGAAATAGCAATAATGTACAAAGGACACGTACAAGTACTGTTGATAAAACCACCACGACCATTTTATGACTTGACGAGGAAAGAACGGTTACAAGTGGCTTGGATTGAAAAAAACAGAGGAATAAACTGGAACGAAGGCTTTGTACCATATTTTAATTATCAAGTAATCTTTGGGGATTTTTTAAAAAATAAATCTATATTTACGAAAGGAAACGAAAAAGTGTTATGGATAAAAGATATATTCCGAATTAATAATGTATACAATTTAGAAAGTAAGAACTGCCCGAGTTTGTTGACATTATATAACAATTATTCAGATTCATCTGACATTATAAGTTGTATGTATCATACCAATATATGTGCCTTAAAAAATGTGTTTTGCTTAAATAAATGGTGTAAAGAAAATCAAGTGTTTTGTCAGTAAGATAAAATAAGAACGATCTTAGTTTTACGAATAAATGATTATAGAATGTTAAACCTACAAACTTACTTACACATATTCTATTATTTAGGTTAGTGAAAATGTAAGTAATAGTAATGTAAGAAATGTATCATTGCTTATAAAACAATATTTGAATAATATAGAAATAAATATTTAAACTTGACCTACTTGCGAGTTTTATTTCTTTAACACTAAAAATATTAATATAGTTAACCACCTGCCAACCACATATTATAGTTCGACATCGAAAGCAAAAACAGCTTGTTATAATGAGCAGTTCATACTGAACAGCTTGTTAAAGGTAATGAGCAGTTCATACTGAACAGCTTGTTAAAGGTAATGAGCAGTTCATACTGAACAGCTTGTTATAATGAGCTGATCATACTGAACCGCTTCTTATAATCAGCAGTTCATATTGAACTGCTCTGTTTATTTACACACTCGAACAGATGCTACTGATGAGTATGCGACTACTATACAGGACTTTAATTAAAAAAAAAAAAATATGTTTGAATAGAAAACTATAAATGTTATTAGTAGACCATTTTATGACTTGACGAAGAAAGAATGGTTACAAGTGGCTTGGATTGAAAAACAGAGGTATAAACTGAACGAAAATTTTGAATAATTAAGTATATTATGGGGTTACAGAGGAATAATCTGATACTCGAATGGTTTAACTGTGGAATATAGGGTTATTCAGATCACGATTTGTGATCTGAATACCCTATATTCCAACTACTGATCATAGACGTAAACACGAATAAAACCGAGCCTACACCAATTGGCCGATACCCTTTCGTACCGATACCCCGATTCCCTTTTATTTGTACACGAATAACCTCTCCACTGTTCTCCTAAACACAAATAAGCAACTTTAATTGAATTGAACGGCCCTCAACGAAAGGGTGACAGGAATTTTAATGAAATGCAATTACGTTTTAGAAAGTGGTGAACAACAAATGAAATTTTCCAAAAAGCTGGAGCTGATAATATCGTATTGTTTCTGTGTAATTGACTTAAAGAACTTATTCGATTAATACGAAGTGTAGGTTAGATGTTTCGTTTAGTCGCCTCATTAGTTTTGTGGCACAGTTCTAACCGAACCAATGCTATTGATGACAGGGTTTGATCTTGTCAAGTTGAAAAAAGTGACGATCGAGATTAATCGAATTCTTTTCTTTAGAACGCTCACGTCACATTTCAAATAAAAATATGTGACGACCGTCATCAATTTATTGATTAGTCAGGAGTCCATTTCATAAATTCGATAGTTGACAATCCGAAAACTTTCATTCATACATTTTTTTCTTTACTAAAATAAAACACTAGCCCCCAAAATAATTGGCAAATATATAATTAAAATTATCAATGCGATGTGCATTGTCAATTTTTATTAGGCTTGTTGCACACGTAACACAACACGTGAGTGGGCGCTAATTTAGATGAAAATTAATAATAACATTATTTATATCAAATAATTAAATTCATACGGACCACATTTTGCCGACATTATCGACCGCGTGTGTGATACCGACCACATCTCAGCCACATCGCAACCACAACGCAACCACCAGCGACATCGCCAACTAGCGGCCGACCAAACACAACATATACAATTTGTAGGTACCACAACGATACTACTAAAAGCCGCAGCGATACTATTCACACGTAACCACAGCTTGACCACCTTTCGTCACGATGGTGTGGTATGGTTGGTTGTTGTACGTGTGAAACAAGCCTTCAGTAAGCTTCTACCCGCGGCTTCGCTCGCGACCTCGCGTATATTTATGTATATATATAGATTTTCGCAAGTAAAATGAAGCCTATAACCGTGTCCAGGATTTCATCCATCAATCCCTGTACAAAAATTTATCAAAATCGGTTCAGGTATTAAGGCGTGAAAGCGTAACAAACTCACTTGCGCATTTACAATATTAGTAAGGACAAAACTCAGGATACCATTAAAGCATGCTTGGTAGTTAATGACAGAAACTGTGTCCAATAAATCGTTCAAACTGTAAATGGACTCAAATAAAACGCAATCTAAATTCATTCTTGCTATTATTCACGTATTTCTGCTGCACAACTCACAAAACGAGGTTAGTTGTTATTTTGTGTACAATTCGTAGAGACCACTTTTTCCGGCGGAAAGTTTAAAAATAGAAACGTTTAAAACACACGTGCACTATTGCGATCGTTAAATGCAATGCGTTATGGTTCTAGAGCCACAAACGTTACCGAACAACCCGATTCAGTGCCGAAGGATTCATCGATATATTCGGTATTATTTCAAACTTTTTCAGTTAGTCATTTAGATCTACATAGATAAGAAAACATACATTTTAAGTGTTTTGCGAGTATCTTTTCTATAATTTATTGTACAAAATAAAAGCACTATCTGTGCCTCTTTTTTCCTCAGTGATTTTGAAAAGGCTTTCACAATAATTGAAATGATTTCCTCTTGTCAAAAACAAAGAAACTACACCAGAAATACCGACTTCCGAAATAAAATTAATTTTGTATTTATTTGAAAAATGGTTGTATTTTTCACAAGAGGAAATCATTTCAATTATTGTGAAAGCCTTTTCAAAATAGGTAGGTTCTAAAAATATCTATAAATCTATGCCTCATAGTCGGGTTTTGGTTTTGGCGATATTATCGCCTGCATTTCTTCAACGTTCTACCTCGTCTTCTTCACATGTATTTCTTTGTAAATAGAAGAACCGATTCTAAAATTCATTTTCAATAAACTTGAAATAGTATTGATCTTCATGAATATTTTATAATCTACATACGATTTAGGAACGTTCTTATGTTCTGATTAAAACTTTTCATTAACCGATGATTTTGTTTGTAATTAAATATGGTAATGTACCGAGCTAGTCGTAGAGCCTTCAGCGTTGAAGACAAGAATCAATATAATCGAAATTGGACATATCAGAATGCAATCTTTATAGTTAAAATAAATTAAACGATCTTTAAGTAGTTTCAATAAAGTTAAACAATTTCTGAGTATAATTGGATGGTCGTGAAATGGATCAGGAATAATACCGAGCCCCTAGCAATTTTGATTATATTTCTAAACCTGACTAAAAGCTCAAACATCCATAAAACATGAAACACTTTTCGTCACCTTAGTAGGTAGTAACAAATTTCAATAGGTTTAAATTAACCTTGGATTGTATTCTCCTCTCTACCCTTTTGTACTGCATGGGCCACGCTGGGCCAACTCAAGATAAAAGTGTTACTGTCATACACTCGACTGTCATCATTTGCCTAGCCTTTTCCCAACTATATTGAGGTCGTTTCCAATCAAACCAAATTCTCGATTTTCCCATACTTTTTACACATTTTTAATACATATAGCAACACATAAGATCCATCAATTCCGATCATCACCTCAATTAAAGTTGTGAACTAATGCACCAGTGAAATATCGCTAAGAAGAGTTATGTACCACTCAGGGAATACGTGCATACGCTACGTTTGCAGGTAATATATTGCGTACTATGTCTATCGGGAAATGTCCAGTGCTCACAGAGCACGGAATGAAGTCAGAGACGGCAATCAGTATTGGTAAGACTGGTGTCAGATTTTCTGGCTTCTGACTATCCGTAAAGTCTGTTATGGTTAATGATGATCAAATGACAGCCGGGACTAGCGGCTTAACGTGCTATCCGGGGCCCGGAGGAAACTCGGTATGTAATGGCTGGTAACCCACACAAGCGTAGGTTTACCTTGAAGTTCAACCCGTGCGGCTGTTTTTATTTAGGCTCCTCAACTCTAGAATAAATATAAAGAGTTGGGTTTGCTGCCTCTTACAGTATCCGACGGGACGTCTCCGTACTCTACGCCAGGACAGAACGTAGATTTCGCTTATTGACTGGCACAATGAACGGTCTTGAGGTATTGCACTACCGGTACCTCTAACATTGACATCTAATATCGTTAGGCTAAAAGCTGCTGTAGTAACTATCTATCTAGAACTTTCTTAGAACTTTTATTACAGAATTTGTTTTAGTCTGCCTCATTGACTTAGTAGTTGCCAGTGCAACTGCGCTGGGTTCGGATCCCAGGTTTTATCGAGTTTGTATTTTGTCCCGCGCCAGCGTGTCCAGCCAAGTTCAAAGAAAAATGAACTGGCGACGCAACACGGACCATTTCGAGCTACTTTTGAACCCTTCACAACTCGAAACCTATTTAACCTACATACATGCAATTAAAAAACTTTATTTATGTAAACAACAACAACAACAACAGTTATTGATATATTAACAATAACAAATGGGTATTTTTATGACTGACTGACTCACTCACTCCAGTGAGTGATTCAGTCAGTCAGTCATAAAAATGTAACCCAAGTCGAATCTTGAGCCTTAATTTATCCTATTTCAGGATGATCTTCAGAACTTGGCACCTATTTAAATCTCAATTCTTTTGTCGCTGAAGTCGACAATCACGCATTTTATTAACATTGAACTTGGCTCCCATTTTACATATGTTTTTGATGGGATCAGGAACTTCTCAGAGTAGTATTGGCCTGTGATTCATACCAACTTTAATATATGTGTACTTATTTCATTCATATCAGCCAATTGCCGTCCACTGCTGAACGTAAGCCTCCCCCAAAGATCGCCAACCATCCCGGTTTTGAGCGGTCGGCATCCATCCGCTGCCAGCCACCTTCTTCAAATCATCGATCCATCGTGCCGCAGGGCGTCCCACACTACATTTGCCCAAACGCGGTCTCCACTCTTACACATGTCTGCTCCATCGACCGTCTGTCCGTTTACATGTGTAGGTACTTATTTATTATACCTTTACTTACACATAGGTTAGTTTTTCAAGTTTGATCTACCTTTTTTTATTTTATTCATCAGCTCTCATGCACATCACACATTTAACAATATCGTGACTGTCGGTTTTTGTATATGTCGTAGGATAATTTGATACTTCGAATCTTCGCGAAAATCCTAGGGGTTTTGCGAAAACGCGGATAATTAGACATAGGCGAAAAATTATCAAATCTTACTGGACAAAGTCAGGATTTTTGCGAAAATACTCGTTATTATAGCAATATTGCGAAACGAAACGCTGGCTGTTATGAAATAAGAACGCTGATTGGTCGGTCAGCGCGTTCAATAAGAGATCGTCTCTGATTGGTTGACGTCTTAAATGTCAATCATTTGTTGCCGCACGTTATTAACTAGGAACCAATTAGAAGTCAGCCAGCAAAATTGTAGCCAATCAGTGTTGAGCACATCAAATCTTACTATAGTAACGAATATTTTCGCAAAAATCCTGACTTTGTCCAGTAAGATTTGATAATTTTTCGCCTATGTCTAATTATCCGCGTTTTCGCAAAACCCCTAGGATTTTCGCGAAGATTCGAAGTATCAAATTATCCTACGACATATATAAATATTGGGGCATGGCAAATTACATAGTTGGCTTGCTGTTGAGTCACCGTTATACATATCCAGGTCAGAATAATACAAATAACACAGAATATTTGTGATCATTATTACATCATGTTGATTCAGAAGAGAATAATAACATCCTCTTTTAAGCGTCGTAAAAGTAAGATTAAGTTATTAATATTGGTTCAGAAATATAGGTTTCTAAAACACAACTTCGCCAAATCAGACCAGTAGCCGCATATATACGAATTCTTGTTCGAAGTCGTGACTTCAAAATATACAACCAATAGGCCACACTTTCACTATTACAAATACTCTCTATCATTACACGTAATGATACACAGTGAGAGTACTCCGTACACACAATAAGACATACCTACAGCTTTCTTAATGGATGTTCCACACGACTGCACAGAAGTAACTCACTGTTATGAACTTGCGATGCCATAGTATCATTATGATCATGTTTGCTCGCCCGTCTATGTAGGTGAGGCTCATATTATCAAAATCATTTATAAATACCAAGCTGATCAGATAGACGCCACGCTGCGCGCACAATCAATTTATGGCGTAGTCGAGACAAATTGCGTGGTGCTGCCACCAATTCAGATGGCCATCTCTTTATTAGGGGCTGGTGTATTAAGGCCAGGCTATATGACGTCATAGTTTTTGAAAAATAGACGCCGTTAATTGGTGTCATAAAATTATAGACTCCGCCCTTAGAGCTTTGAAAAATTGCTCATTTTGTATCGGTCGTTAAAATTTAATTTACAACCCATATCCGATATTTGGGGTACCAATTACAGCTATAATATAATAAGCGAAATAAAAGTTGCAGTTTTTATAGCCAATATAAAAACGTTATATAGAGATATCTAATCCAAATTCAAATTGCATTCTTATTTAATAGACATTTGATATAGTCGACTAAATAGGCGTACCAACGATATAACACTTCAACTATCTATCGATGTTTATAGCCGATAATGATGGGTACGATTTTTAGTTTTACGACTTTGTAACTATGACAAAATTTGAGGCTCTTGAGGTCGAGCCTTCGTCGAAAAGTATCGATAACTTCGTAAAAAGATACTAGATACGTTACAAAACTTAACAACCGAGACATAAAATGAAACTATAATCTCAAAGGGTCATATAAGTTGTTAAATTAATAATTTGTTTTGAAAACTAACACTCGTAAAAGATCTTTTACTTAGTGATGAGACTATTTTTGATACGAATTCACATAATAAAAATATTTTTATTCGTATTTTATTTGTCTTTAATTTCTGTTCACTGATGTGGTAAGCAAACTACGAAATGGTATCTCGCTTTGCTCAGAGCTACTGTAGTCAGTAATTACGTAGAATAGAGCCAACCAACCAACTTGACTATTTTTAAAGTAACGTCCGCATTCGCATCTCATCAAGTTTTAAATTCCTCGTCATTCCCCCCTTTATTTTGATTGATTGCACCTGAGATTTGGTCCTCAGTTTTTACAGAGTAATAGAAAGCAAGGCAACACTTAAGATAGCTAAAAGTTAAAGAAACATCCCCCAATATCACAAAGTTTGCGGTATGGTACTTGGAATGATAGATTGGATCGTTTTCTAACACGAGATTACTAAAAAAGCAAAAAAGTTTTTTTTCAATTCCCACATCATCGAACTCTCAATCGAAATGATCAAATGACAATATTTTACATTCGCCTCAACTGTCAGAATTTCGTGTACAGTAACGTCATAGCCACATTGTACGACTGTCGGACGCTCGTCAGGTGTGAGTGACGTGGCCAGTCAAACGTCAGACGTCTGACGTCAGACGTCAGACGTCGATTCCACGTCATTGGCGAGTGAGGGTTGACTTCGAGCGCCAGACGTCATGTTGGCAATTTACGTAGCAGGTGAGATATGGAGGTTGATTTTGATTACTGAAACTATGTACCTACCTGGTTTATCCTGATACTTATAGTTAAATTACTGATGATGATAATAAATGCAGTTTTGCTGTGATACAATATGGATGTTCCATGAAAAAAAAATTACGCAAATTAATTCTTTAAAAAATATTTGACACGTATTATTTTCTTGATCAAATCGATAAATATTGACAAAGATAATAATACAACGTATCAAAGTTCTGGAGTGGGAGCTTGTTACGTCACTTCTAGTTCAAACGTGGTACTAAAATGGTTCAAAAGTATACTTTTTTCGGCTGGTCAACTACAGTAGTTTAGGTTTACATTATATTAAGACAAGGATTTCTTGACATTAGGGATTTTTACCGTATTATTTATAGCTCAATAAAACTGCCAGCCATTTTGCAAAGAACGCCAATTGAAGGATTATGGAGATTTATTATTATATTTCTCACCAGTGAAGGGGCAGCAGCATTCTCTGTGCATTGCAACAGCTACACTGCAATCGCCAACCCGCCTGCCAAGCCTGGCGATTATGGCAAATCTCCTTTTGGGGGAGGCCTATGTCCAGCAGTGGACATCATTCGGCTGATGATGATTATTATATTTAGAAAATCATAATAAACATGAATTATTGTATGTCTACAATATCTTGAGACATAATAACCATAAAGGATGGATGAATAATGTGTTTGTTTTTAAGACAGTTGAAAGAAATTAGAAGTATCTAATGAATAACGAATTAATAAAATACGTTAATTTAAAATCGAATATTCCTAAAACATACAAATCTATTTTCGAAAACTTCATAATGAAATTATTATCATTAAAGAAACAATTCAAACTATAGGTCAACAAGCTAATTAATGTTATAAATATGTATGTCGCTATCAGTTTCGCATTTCAACGCATAAATATCGCACGGATCTCGTTTTCAATTTTATAATTCATTTCTTCGCAATTTTAATAAACTCATCAAATCTCCATCAAGATGCTATCTGGGAACGATTTGCATATGAATGTGATACGTCAATCTGCCTTAAGCAAATAAAATGCCTCACCTCATTCGGCCAACAGCTGTTAGCCGTAAAGGCAATCCTTTGACCGGAACACTTACAAAAGAAACACCGTTCAAGAATCCTGTGCAACACTCCCTTATCATAACAATCTTCCTAAAATCAACTTTATCAATCAGCAGTAGAGTTTAATTTTCGATATCGAAGGGATTGCAGCCCAAAGAAGTAAGACATGTTTATTTTGTGAAATCCAATTTTCTGCTGACATCTTATCTGTCAAAATGTAAACGGAGGGTGCTGTAAAAGTATCTAAGCGATAACTAACACTACATGTTAGATCACGAAATTTGATTTACTGATGTTCTCGAGTTAATCAAAATATTAGATCCGCGTATAATTCTAACTAGAATAAGAGATGAGTATCTGAATCATATTGATAGGCTGTGAATGGCCATGAATCATTTCTAGTAACAATAAGCAACTCTGTTGCAAGAACTATCTACGACGCAGATTTAGATAACAGTAAAGTCCTGAAGATACCCAAACAATTAATCACTCCGAAAGCAATCGCATCGGTCATACGATGTCACTTGGCAGAACGCGCTTGGCTTTGCTCTTGCGATTTTCCCGATAACTCCACCTCTTCAGTACTCTTATCGCTATAAATCAGACCACCGGCTACTATACCACAAGCACTTTTGGGAATAATGTCAATCTGATTTGGCTATCAAACACATCCTTACTCATTGTGCTTCAACCTCCGCAGCAGGGGAGTAAACGGTACATTTCTTGAATTAAGACGCAGTTAGTATTCAGATTCGGACTCCCTACGAATCGACGAGGAATGCGTTCTGCCTCATAAACTCCTTCAAAGTATACATACCGGGCCTCAATACCCACAAACAGACGAGCGTTCGGAACTTAAACGAGTAATTACAGTGCTTATCCAATTTGGCAGGGCAGAAAAACGCGACCCCCCTTGTACAGGAAATTTGTTTTAAATTTCGACAACAATGGGGAGATCGCGAGTCAGATAATTGCGTACGGGAACAGTCCGTGACGCCGACGACGGTATAAATCCACCAGCAATGAACGGTTAATAACAGCTTGCACAGGTTAAACAGCGCTCTCAATGGGACCCCATGACAGCAATCTGCAGAATCTGCAATTGAGTATCGCATGCTTCGCGCCGTTTATTCCGAGCCACTTGCCGACGATTCGAAAATCTGTGATAATATTTTCACGACGACCGACGATAAAAAGATCACAAACAAGATATTCTGAAGATGTAAAAAGTTTTACTGTGTCAATAAATCACTGAGATTATAAATCGGTTTTACAACCTATAGGTGATCGGAAACTGCTATAAATCATAAGTGAAATGGGGGTTGTTACAGCCGGTGTCCCTGGAGGACCATTAGAAGATTCCAGACCCCTCCCATGGCATCGAAAATGTTGAGACGAACAAAAAAGTTTTAATTAACCGTGGTTTAATACTGGTGCAATAAAACTAAAGAGCTTCGATCAAAACAAATCAACAGTTATAATGATCGTCATTAATCATTATAAAAATTCTTCATCGCCACCGCAAATAAAAACTAATATCTACAATCTCGTGTTTGGTTACATTATGGCTATCAGTAACCATTAAAGTAGGTGCAAGTCAACATCAAATCATATCTGGCATCGATAAATTGCCAAATTATTTAAATCACGTGTGGTCCAGGCGGAAATATATTATTCAAATGGATATTTACATGACTGTGAGCTTTTTGAGAAAGTATATATATGCATAATTGCGTTTTAAACTTTTCTCCACTTTTTGATTTCTTACCGTAGGATGGTAAATTTAAAATGGATTTTTATCTTAATTGTTGAAGGATTAAATATTCGTTGACTTCAATTTCAATATGTCTTTATCTTTCAATAGACGCATTGTTTTTCCTCATACAAAGCCGCATCTACAGTAAAAGCTAATTAACTCTATTATTTTCTAAAGAATTTCAGATATAATAACAACAGTATCTAAACTTGAAACATTATTAACCCGCATAACGAAAGTTTTGAGAGTAAACGACCACAAAAGTTTGACTTCTAAGAACGGCTAGCCTAACGTTCTACATAATTTCTTAAGTTCATCATCAGAGTAAATTCACGTGTTCTGACCTACGTGCTCGCTCGCTCATTCGTCTAGAGACAAACAAACCACCAAACTTAGCATCTTACAAACAGTCTCGGATCTTAATGGAAACCTTAATTAATGCTCAAACTTAAACCTCGAATCGTCGTCTCGAGACCACACTATTCTTCATTATTTTGCTTGAGCCATATAAATAAATTAGCCGTGACGGTTCGCATCTCGTATGGGACATTAATAACTGGTAGTACAATGGGTATTACAATAACAATTGGGACAGGAAGCTTGTAAACCGATTATGCTGATCGAGCGTCACTCAATATGACGTGCACACAATCGATTGCAACGGATTTATGAATAAGATATCGAACTCCAAGCTCCGATGCTATCGAACAGCTCTTAATCGAAGTCATGAGAATGAATGCTCACTTCCTCTAGCAAGTTAAAATAATTAGGGACATTGGACAAAGATCGTATCTCAAGATAATTCACTTAATCTTCTTGGAATCTCAATAAACGTTAATGCAGAGAAATGAGGATATCGGTAATTTACGAATGAAGTTGCATGAAATCAGTGAATCACGATTATAATTCAACAAACAACGCAGCAAGTTGTAATTTATCACTTGACATGCGTAAACGCAACAAAGGAAATTATATCATCGCTTACAAACAAATACTCGACAATCATAGAATGCAAATGCGATTTTTCAAAGCCGATAATGACGCGTCAATTTTGCGAGACAATTTCCAATAGTAAAATAATACGATCAAATAGAGGGCGAGATAAATTGCAGTCCTCTGCGCGTTCTGATCGCGATCGCGCGGCGCAGATAAAACGCAAAGCGACGGGAACAATAACCGATGCACTTCCTTTGACAATAGTCGCGGCCGGACCGCGACCGGCCGATGCTCGCCAGTAATTTATACGACGCCCCAAGATCGCAACGATACGCCCCACTAAATCGATCAATAATCCTAGAAAGTGATAAGACCCAATGGGAAACTATCAAATTGAAACGTCAGCAGGGTATAATCAAGCGACACACCACAATTTATTATACGGTGGGAAGGAAGCCGGTTACGATCAGAGTAAAGCGGCCCGTAATAATTATGATGTCGCTGCATGTCTAGATCAGTGCTGGTGGTCTCAACGCGTTCACCAACTCGATTTTCCTTTCTATTACTAACGTAAACAAGCTCCGGGTAAACTGTGCTCCATATAAAAGTGTTGTCCAACACTCTCTCAGAAAATTTCAGAATTAAAATGCATGGTTAGAGTGTTTCTCATTATGTCATGAAGTTTATGTCTTTAACGTTAATAATATGACTCGCTTTATGGTACGGATATGGCCGAGAACAAGACACGAGGCACGCTCAGTTTGTCTTGGGCGACAAACACAAATATTAGACACGAACAAGCAACGGTACGGAATAGCAAATCACAGTGTATTTGTATAAGAAGCGTACTTTGAAGCAGGTTTGTATTTGTAAACAGAGCAGTGAATGTTCAATACAGTTAGCTGCCAATGACAGAGGAATGTCGCTAACTAAATCAACCTTATTTTTAATGTTTGCTCTGTAAGCACTATTATGATACGATGAAAAATGAAAACGCAGTAAAATAATGACAAGCATCTGAAGCGAGAGGAATTTACAGCTGATAAAATATTTGACCATTGCACATAAACTGTTCCGGAATGTTTCCGAATTCTCTACGCAGGTTTACTGAATTACGATACGAAACACATACAAAAAAAGCTCTCGCTTAGGTACTACTCACAGCTCATCAAAAGACACGAGAAACAAGGTATATAAAAATGGACGTTATTATCCAGAGTCTTAAGAAACAAACGAGGTCCTGATACTGGCCCACTCCTGCGTGCCTCAGATCCGAGTCAGAGTCGCCTGACAACTAAAAAATTGTATTTTATTCATGGAAGAAACTTTAACATCGAGTTTATGTTAAAATTCGTAGTGTAATGGAAACAATGCATTATGTATTGACTCGGCTTGACACAATGACATATGGAGTAACTTTTGTTTGACGTTAGGGACGGGAATTTAAAAATATCAAACATGTAAAAACGTCAATACGTTTTCCACAGTTTTTCACATTACATTGTAAATATATTTTTTACGACGGTTAGCAATTTTTGCAGTCAATTTATTTCGATAAAGAACGGATTGAATGTTCGGCTTAAGTGGACGCTGCGTTTACGCATAATTGGAACTCCTTTTTGCGCACGAGTCGAATGCGAAATGATCCCGATATTAATTCTGTTTTTTGTAAATCTCCTTTAACATTTCTTACTAGTTCGTATTTGATCAAAGTTTAAGAAACTGTGGGTTTGTACGTTTCATTTTCTTCAATTCGATGAGCACGAATCGCGAAACAAAAAAAGTATTACTGTGAGATTTAGATCTTTTACGTTCACTTGCTTATCTTAACTAAAATGTTCAGTCACTGGAAAATGGTAACTGCGATCTTTGACCTCATTCACATTCTTTATTTCAAGACCACAGTGTTTATTTTGAACAATGTGTTTCTCGATTGGTCATAATAATACGCTGCAAGCGCATACAATGTAAAATCCATCACGTATCGTCCTAATATTATGTCTAGCAGTGTCCGATGCCTATCAATTTGGGCATTCTTCAATACACATCGATGGTGAGATATTGTCGATACACGAGGTATAAAAACAATAATGTGGGATCTGTGAGGGGCGTGACCTGCGCGTGGGCAGCGCGTCGGTGGACATTGTTTAACAGACCACGCCGATATTAGAGCCCAAACATCCACGCCACAAGATTTTATCGTAATTATAATGTTCTCTTATTGGTATTTACACAGGTATACTCAAGTGATGCTATCATGTAAACGTGTTTTGTAGTTTTGAAATTCCACGGCGATGATGGGCAGGTTAATGAAAGTTGCAGTTATGTTTAGAGAAACATCGATTTTTGATTACTTTATTTTCGATTACCTGACTATTCGAAATAGTGGTATCGCCACATAATGTATCAGATATCTTTACATATTGAATATTAATATTCGATGGTTATCACAAACTGACTGCTACCGTACGCAACTAATTTTAAATTTAGATTCGTGTTTTCAATGCATATATTTTTTATGAAACTGTTTTATCAAACTCAAATTATGCATTCGTTACGTCCCATACAATACACAACACTGGCCATTAAATATTCCCTTTAATAGACAGTAAAAAACCGACACGGAGTCTATTAGCGTTTTCCACCTAACAATTCAAAGTAGACCGCGAAAGGCTCGGTATATTATTCAAATTCGCACACGTGATCCCGATTGTCACGATGCTCGGTTTGCGGGCTAATTAAGCTGAGCACGACATAGGATCACCGTGTCATGAATGTCATGAGTCCAAGCGAGATCTTGGCTGCCGTCATGACTTGTGGAGAAAGCAAATTAGACCTATTAGTATACGCCACAGAGAGACGCGAATACCATCCCCGAGTAATAGGTGTGGCAATTAATTATGGACAGTCGTGATGGAAAGTCCCGGGACTTCTGTTTTCTTTTTTTAATTAAGACGGGTTAAATGTGATGGCTGGGATTTGTGGCGGGTTGAGGAACGTGCCGCCGATTTCCACATTACGTATCGGACACGCAATAGGTGGAAAAGAGAGGCACGGAATTGCTTAGCAGCGGAAAATGGTTGTTATAAACCATGCTCAGTGATATATCTTTAAAACTAAACTGCATACTGTGCTCCATAGTACGATACAAATTACTTTGTATTAAATAAACTGACCGCGTAAGAAACACTATGTTGCACTCCAAATCACAGATCGTTGACGTGGCTCGAAAGGCTGCCGAGCTTCAATGGGTTGGACATATTTGCTCCATAGAGCGGTGGGCCCGTAATACACAAGAGTGCCCCAGAAATCACGAAACCGAGCCGTGGCAGACCACGAAAGAGATCTCGTCATGCCTTGGCTGTCGTCCCGTAGAACACAAAATCGGTACCTACCTAAAATCGCGAGACGGGGCCGGCGACGTAGATGGCGGGAAGACTGGATAAGGATGTCTTCCTTCGGGATTGGAAAACATATACACAGAGCCGGGAATAGTGGAAGGAGTGAAGGGAGGCTTTTATTTATTTATAATTTAATTTCAGAACATAATTCCACATTAAATTGTTAGTAAAGCTTAAAACTATGTTATAGTAGGCGCCAGATAATCGTGGAATAACGGTCATTGACCCACCTACAATTATTGACATTTTTAATTTGAAAAACGGAATTAATGACACAAAGCTGTCCCGAATCATCATCTCTCGTGATCCTTAACATTGTCTAATAATGAAAAACGATTCATATTTAATTGTTCAGGTACCTATGAACAGTTATTAGGGAAAGGTCAATATACTTTATTCCACATTTATCTGGCGCCTACTATAGTACCTTCACCAAACCAAGCAAAGCAAGTTGTATATTTACAATACATTAAAAAGAACATCACTAGAACTGTGTACCTTATTCCAGTGCCTCACTATAGGGCACTCAACCCTTTCTTTTATGGTGTTTAGAAGGTCGTTGGAGCTGCCCCGCACACGACGCATCAGGGAGGCCACTGTCTTGCGCAATATTGCTCCAAAGCAGTCGGTGTTGCCTAGCAGTGGGACAGAACAAGCTATTTAAAAAAAGCTGATTCGATAAGAAAAACATTTATTTCTTCAGCAAAACTACTGAGTAATTTACTGCCGATAACACCATAATAAACTCCCGTAGATAAAGACCCAAGCCACATTAGCTTCAGAATAACTTGACCCATAACAGTCCTTCGCACATCGTAAAACCCACAAGTGCTATTGATTTTAACCGTAGTAAAACATGAGCAACAATAATAATGGCACTTATTCCGTTAGAAAACGAGTAGTTTCCTCGCCTGGTTTGAGAATTAACTTGTTTTCTAGCTCAAGCGACAGGAAAATAGCTATAACTTCTCTTTTCATTCAAGGGACTATGCTAACAAAGAGTAAAATGTGCTAACGATGTTTGTTTATTCCCTTACTTCCTTCACCATTACTTAGGTACCTTATTAATTCGTATTACCCCGAAAGTGTAGTCAGAGGTAAAGGTTTAGAGGTTTGCGGAACAGAGAGTAAAGTCCCGTACACCTCCACTCAAAAGGGAGGATCGTCCGACCAGACGGTTGTTGTGTCTAGTGGACAACTGCGCGATAGTTGATATTCGGACTGTTGTATATGTTCAAATCGCACGGCGAACTTTGCTTGCGCGATGCGGATTTCGCTGGTAGTTCGTCGCTGACAGGATATATGGCTTTGAATTTTTTTTTTGTTGCCGTACAAATTTCGCTTCTTAGTTTTTCATGTGGCGCCGCTACATAGGTACTAAAAGCAGGTTTTTTAGTACACCCATATTCTGCCTCGTTGGTCTATTCGTAGCAAATCGCAATTGCAGAGCGTGAGGTCTTGGGTACGTTTCCCGAGGCGCGGACAAAGTGTTGAAAATTTGTTGTAGCAGTCTGGAGTTTGGATGTCGGCGGTTTGATTACCTTGGAAAGCACGTCAAGCCATGGATCCTGCGCATTGTCGGTACAGTAGCTGAAACGCCATATTTGCCTTTCAAACATGACGTTTCAGCTACTGTTAGCAAGTATTTTGTCATCGGGCCAGGCACAAACCAGGGGGCCAAGCCTAATAATTTTGAAGCAATATTCGCATTAGCATCTCAGTCATTTGTCAAAAAAGCCTTAATTTTCATACATTTATAACAGATGACGACTGACAATGCGAATGTGAACATTTTATTTAAAAATTTGTAGAATTGACTGACAGACTTTATTCAAACTAAGTTTTAAATATGATTATTTAGGTACAAAAAAGAGATTTTTTAATTCATTTATGAGGCCCATAGTCGCGAAGGTACGCTACAAACTAAGTAGTTTTTTTCTATAACCTGGCCAAAAACCAGGCTCCTCGTTTTTATACTGGGCTCTCTGGGCAAGTGCCCAGGGCCCAGCGCTCTCTCCCCCTATTTTCTGCAAGTTGACCTACCCGTAATTGATAAATATATTAATTTTAAGAAAATTTACCGAAAAACATCTTATTTATTTATTTTAATTATTTGTTTAGTGTTTATTTCCATATTAAATTGTTAGTTATTTCGGCCATGAAACTATGGTTTCCATATGGGTAATGGTAATGGTGGTAGGTATATGGGTAAACACTAAGGCTACTAAGGCTACGAACATAATTTTTAAGTTTTAAGTTATTAACTAAAAACTTAAAAATTATGTTATTATTTGTACAGTTTATTTTGCATACGTTGCTGGTTTTGAGCAACGGGTCGACATGTGTAAATCCACCCAGTGTCTAACAAATGGATTTTCAAATTTATTAATTAAAGTTTTCAGGATGCCATTGGTGCACCCACGCAACCAGCCTTAGGGATTGCAATCCAGCAAAGTGGGATCCACAATCCAGCGGGATCCAGCTTAATTTTAGGCCCTGCGGGCTCCCGCAACAGCTTGCAGATCCGCAATGCGTATCCGCAAGTACCAAATTAACAACTAACAAACCAACAAGTATTGAGGTAGAAAGAGCGTTTTCGGAAGAAGTCGATTGGTAGATAACACCACTGATGCTATTTATTTCTTAATTATTTCCAAAAAGAGAAGTAAAGTGACTTATTATTCGATATTTGTAAAGTGACATTATTTAACGATTTTATTAAGAAAAAATAAAATACTATAAACTTAAACGAAATTCTTTGTATAAAGACTACAATATGATGATGAAGATGACTATAATATAATCATTCGTCTTATTGCGCATTCACAAAGAGTATGTTCAGATAAAGATTAGGCGTAATATTTTTAGTTAATTAAAGTACAAAAACTATAAAAACCAAATATTGATATGTGTTATTGTTTTTGGTGTCTTTATTAAATAATAAGCAATAAAATAACTGAACTGTGAAATAATTAGTCAACTACATACAGTTAGGTTTTGTTTATTTAAACATGGGCGGACTTAATGCATCAAGGCATTCTCTACCAGTCAACCTTTGGGTTATAAAGACTTTGTTCTTGATTAGTTTTTTTTATAAATATTTAATTAGAACCATAACAAAGTATAGTGTTTTAAATTCCATAAAGCTATGCTCTCCCGCAGGATCCCACTGGATTGAAGTCAATTCAGCAAAAATACCGCGGCATTGTAAACAATCCCTACAATCTAACAGTGATCCAACACTTTTTCTGACGACGCCATAAAAGTCATCAACGTGGGCTTCTGCGAACATTTGAGATGCACTGCAGAAGCGTGGGAGCCCCAACAGCATCCTCAAACCATTATTATATTGTATACACATGACATTGTAGGCTCTCTGCGTATAGGTCACCCACAGGCTGCACGAGTAGAAAGTTTGGCAATTGTCTTAAAGAGGGTAAAAAAATTCAAAATTCAAAAGTCATTTATTCAAATTAGGCTGAGTGCCAGCACTTTTTGAACGTCAAAGTTCTACATAAAGACAGTCCCCCAAAACGCCCGCCCGTCACCACTTCCTAGTGTTTTAGCTGGGAAGAAGAAGTGGCGCAACAAACTCCCCAGCAACACATCTGTCTGTTGAGTTAGTAATTTAACGTTTCTACTACAACGTGAAAATCTGCGAGCCAACATATTACAGTGAACTGCCAATGCCCTGCGTTTTCTTTCTATATCAGCATCATCAGATAGGTCCTCTGTGACTACATGTCCTAAGTATTTGAACTTTGAACAAGTGGCTGACGATTTGGCTTCATTTGGATTAACTCTAATACATTTTTAAGCACTTTGTGTTTCCGAACGCATACAACCCCTGTTCACTCTTCAAAATTAGGGTGAACAGGCTCGCTTCTGGGTAAGCTCACTCCATCGTCGACTTTATCTCTGTCCTACTAGAGACTTCTACTAGACTAGAGACTAGAGTCAAGAGAAAATACATCTCAAATTAAAAAAATTAAAAACTTTGCTGTAAATGCCCCTAGAGTAACTTTTCCGCATAATATTATAATTATCTTTTCATTATTAATTTCAAATTTCATTTAATTGGGTTTATAAATCGTTAATTTAATAAAAAACTTATTTTTGCCTGCAAAACAGTCCTCTGCCAAAGTCATAGGGCATCATCCTAATTGCTCAAGGCCACCAGAGGTAAAAGACGGCCTAGCCAAAAACGTCTCATTTATCCCTGATCACACGACCCAGCAGTTCCTGCAATAAAAAAATATTAATAGAAAAACTTTAAGTTACATAAAACCTCAAACCAGCCCAACTTAGCATATTTGACATTCAAAACCACAGAGAAGCGCATTTCTAAACGTTACTAATACTCAAACAGGTACAAAAATATGTTTTTGTGCGTGTTCATATAAATCTGACTCGAATGACGCTAATCTTGATAGACGTGATGGCTTAGTTGTATTCATTATGCTTGAATATATTTTTTAGTTTGGCTATAAAATTATATTTTTTGAGTTTGGTTATGGAGTGCTTGAATGGTGGGCTTAGTTCTTTTTAACAAAAATGGGTGGCCTTTTGCGAGCAGTATTAGTCATTTAAAAGTTCAATCAATAATAACATCAAAGTGCCAATTCCAATAATTTTAAAGCAACGTTCGCATTCACATCTCAGGCGCAATCTGTCAAAAATGTAGGGCAAATTAAACCTTTTTTAACAGATCGCGACTAAATAAGTAGAATTTAATTAGCACTCTGGTCAAGGAACATTGGTGTCCTCTCTTCTTACAAAAAAGCATGATCGATCATTATCTCTAGGAGAAACGTTTATATTGTGGTAATGTTTATAGCAATATATTTAATTAACACCCTTAATTTGATAGCGGTTTAACACAATCCTATTTAATATTAAATGTTTCAAAACTATTTCCCATTAACTTATTTGTTTTGATGATCTATATAATATTATTTTTTATTGAATGTTAGGTACTTACTAAAATATCTGAAGGTATACAAATAGGCTTCAAGAAAACACTTTCAACTAGGGAGAGATCTATATTCATTGCTAGAAAATAAGAGTCTCCTTAGTTTCGCTACAACACCTGATGCCAAATTCACTTCGTAAAAACTTTCATTCTAGGCTGAGATATTCCTTTCCCTTGCGGCATCAAAGATCTCAATCTTTACAGTATTATGAATACCACATGACGATACTCTGAAAAAAATCTCGTCTATAGACAGTTCATAGAATATCCAGCATAGAAATCGAAGGATTGACGTTCAATTTAATCATAAATAGGCTTATTATTATTTTACAAAGCCTAATAGCTGTACTAAGCTCACTGCTCTACAGCAGCAATAAACGTAGGTCTAAATTTTACAATCCATAAAACCATATAAAATAAGGCTCTTAAACTCGTAACCGCGGTTACGAGAATACGAATCTGCGACCATAGTGCAACGTCACACAGACCATTATGACGTCAAACCTTTATGGTCTATTTTATTCCTTCTCTGTGCAAAGTAGGTGCACCTTTAATACCTCCGAGTACACCTATAAACAGAAATCCTACTTTTGTCATTTACAACATAAAATCACTAACAGCAGGAGCCGATTTTCTAAGATTATTGTCATAAATTCAATCGTAAATAACAAATGGATGGCGAAAAAGTCTTAGAAGACATATTTTAGTACATTTTGGCAATAAAATTATAATAATCCTAAAACGTGTCGATTTAAAACCTCCAGGGTCAAGAGTCTATCGCCTAGTCATTTGCGAGATGGATATCAAAGTGCTAAAATATGTTTACAGCTTCAATATGGTTTAACGAATATTTAAGTTAAAAACTTTATAAATATGCCGAAAAGTGTAAGTTTTATGATATTGTTGCTATAATAAAAGCTACTGTGCCTATGTGGTGATTTTAAAATGTTGTGAAATATTTATTTACTACGCCTCTTAAAACGCAATTTTTAAAAGTTTGAATTCTTAATGTACTAAGAGCCCTCCCAGACGATAAATCAGCCTCTATTATGTTACGTTATTGTTTCTTTAAATTGGAATCCTTGTTTAATTAAGCCATATTAATCATTCAACTGCTCACCTCGCACCCAACGCAATATGTAATCAACAAAATGAAAACACAAAACGCATAAATCGTGACTTCTAATCCCGCCTTGATCTATTAAATTAAAATATTAAAAGGGTTCTCCCAAAATTCAAGTAGCCATTAAATCGCTTCAGTTACCTCATAACGGATTCAGTAATTTGCCCATACGTCTTGTTATGGTCGTTCAACAAGATTAAAGCCGTGGCTACCCTTCATAAATCCTGCCTACTCCAAACGGGATATATTATTCATGGATACGTAAAATCGGAAGCAAACCCAAATTGTCAATACAAGTTGGGGGTGCCTCGGTTACAGCTATTTACTGCAGTTTTCGTAGTAAACCACAAATAAAATGGACTCTATGCATTTTAGAGTATCATCATACGGACGGGGCTGCAGTTTATTTGTCCCAAGGGCTGCGTTTATGGGGTCTGTTTTATTGGAAGAAGTGTCAATAGTAAAATCTGAGGCGGTCATCTTGTGCACGAGGCAGTGGCGGCGCGGCGGGAAAACAATAACATTTGTAAACAGCATTTGTTTTACTTTTCGTGTTAATGTTATGGCTTTATATGGATGCTCTATACGTTGATATCTAGTACTACGTGGGATCTCTAAACACCTTTTTAAATTAGACTGATAAAGAATGACAGATTAGATAGAAACTTAAATATAAAAAATATAGAACCTCCTCCTTTTCAACTGATTTCAAAAAAGGAGGAGGTTCTCAATTCACAATATTTTTTTCGTATGAAAGGATATTGTATACCGATGGGTCCTATGGAATTTCATCAAAATCGGTTTAGCAGTTTGGTTTTTAAATCAAAATAGCTTGAGGAAATAAAAAATATGTATATCATCCAAGTAAGTAAACGAAATTGCGTGTTTGGCTTTCCTGTGACTTTCCAGTGGTGTTATTAGGTACACTGATAAGTGAAAAATAAAAACGTTTTTACAAAAAAATACAACCTACTTCCACATAAAAAACACTAAATAGTTTAAAATAACTTTAATTTTGGAAGTCGGTGTTAAAATACGTTTTTTTTTTTTGTAGTTGAGTAATATCGGTTGGCTCCGATCCTCAGTGTTTCCGTTGTGTGGCGACTTTCCGTAGTCCATGGCCCACAATCTGTCTTGGTTAGCCGCATATCCTGTCATATTACATAACGTTTATACCTAATTTCTGGAAAAAAAAACTAAGCCTACTTTTCTCAAGCATTCTAATACTCTCAATTCAATATCCTCTTAAAAAACACCATAAACTACGCTACCGTTTTGATCCTTCCCGTAAAATATTAGTAAATAGTCCCGGTAAGCGATAAGCGGGCAATAAAATTCAATCATGTGCTCTGGCGGTACAGTTTGTGTCCCACAATATTGTTTTATAGTGACACTGCTCCCACGCCGCTCGCGAATCAACTCTGTAAATTCCTTCCAAAGATGAATGGATGTCCACACTAAAATATATCGAAGTATCGGAGTATTGGACACAGTTTGCCCAACTCAGTCCTTGTCGGAAGTTATTGACGGATATTCAATGGTCACCATTCATTCAGTACACGAAATCATATTTATGACGTATCATAAGGAGAGTCTAAAGTTATGATTTCCGTGGCGCCGAAAGTAAAAATGTTGCCAGATTTATCTTTTATGTTTCTCGTCAACGGAATTTATGTATAAGCATGTAATATAAGACGTCTTTAGGGAAACATTAAAACTAATTTGGTATTAACTGGTAATATAAAATTTAATGACAGGTTTTGGGTAGTGTTAATCCCCATGGTGTAGTCTCTGGCTAAAAATGGGCTATGTCGTCTTTAATTATCTTGATCAGCATCAGCTATTCAATCTTAATAGGTAAGCAATTTAAAGGGCAAAATTAATTCATATAAAACTGATATCTTCGTTACATTTTGACGCTGAAAAAGTAAAAAAATACGTTTATTTAGCACAAACTGTAAAAGGCGAGATTTTACGGACAAAACAAAATAAACAAACAAAAACATGAAATATTTTCCGTTATAAAGTTTAAGAAGGACAGAAAGTGTGCCTTACGGCTACGCTAAATGCCTGCTTTATACGTTCACCTATCCAGATTTTTTCGGATTTCAACATTAAAGAGTTTATGACAAACCCAAAAGGATAATTTGATTGTAAATGAGTCAGATCAGGGACATGTCACTGACGACCCATGTGGGCTGCTAATCATATAATTAAGGACCATAATACAAAAAAACTAATTTGTAGTTCCATCTCCCATAACTCAAGAGACTCGTATCAAATGACCATAATTTACAAGCAGCTGAGTGATTCACCTGCACAAATCAAAATGTCTGTATTCTTTTGTTTTTCTATACGTTTGATATCTTCATAGAAACTAATTAGTATTTCATGAGCACAACCCTATAAAGAAGGGTGCTTGTTGAAACGAATTTTTTTTTAGGCCCTCTTCACCCTAACGGAGGAAAAATGTTGCGATTACTTAGCATTTTATATGCACGTAGCTACTGCAAATTACGAGATTTTATCTGATGTGAATATTTGTTTGAATATTTTTTATTTTTTGAGAATAGTGTTAAATATTGTGTACTAAAAAAAAGTTATGATTTTACTCATACACCTTTGATCATTATAAAATAAATTTTGCACACATATTTCATTTTTATCACCAGTAATTATTTCAGTAAACGAACATAATTATTGTAGCTTTAATTAAGCTAGTCATGAGATACCAATCAATTAATAAATATTTTTAATGAGTCCATTTCCCAAACTGTACCTACCTACATACATAAAAATGGTTTTAATTCATTACCCCGTTTATACAGACAAATAAGGTGTGGAAACGAAACCGCGCGTCCGTCTGGAACGCACTTAACTTTATAATCGGCCACATCAATCAAGCTGGCCTTAATGAATAGTTTGCTTAAGGGCAAGCTTCGATAATCTCGACAGCGATAGAATTACACAATGGGAAGTTTTGGTGTCCATTTTTTATTATACACAAGTTTAGTGCTATAGGATGGGCAAAGGGTTAACGATTTTTCATTTTAAATTATGTTTGACTAGTTGAATAGTAGTTTTTTATTTGTGACACTTCTTTTTGGAAAAAAAATCTACATCGAGTTGCGTAAAATCTAGTTTATCAGGAACCTCGAAATTTATTGAGACTAACTGGTGCCCTTCGATCGCGCTAAAAATTAAATAGTCTATAACCTTCATCAGGGTCCCATCCATAGGGTAAAACCAGGACAGTTGCCCCAGGGGTATAGTTGCCTCGATTTTAATTACTCTAGCTTCGCGGATGAATCACATGTTATTTTATTTATCAATCGAGAGACTTTACAACGACAACTAAGTAGACCGTGTTCCATGTGTCTGTGCGATTGCATGGGAAGGCAAGGTGCGATCAAAGTTTTTGCGCGATAAAAATCTTCATTCTCGGCGGGGCACCTATCCTAAACGTAATTTACATGGATTAGGCAACTAACCCCCATATGGGATAGATGTCACAAAATTTAGAGGTCGACAAAAATCGCCAATATTCTGGAAATATCAAAAATAATTTTCTTTACTTTCACAAATTTGAAGATAATAAACCAAAGTACCTACCCGTTTTATGAATAAAGTGACAACTAACTAAATATATAATAATTATATATTTTTATAAAAAGTGTGGCAACTATCCGGCTTTTACCCTAGATATAATAAATTTCTATGTTCCCATCTATCTCTGTATCAAAATTCTTCAAAATCGGTTCAGCGATTAAGGTGTGAAGGCGTAGGTGGCGTATTTGCGCAAATATTCGTCTTATTTATTTGTTGACATAATGAACTTTATCTCGTAATTTTTTTTGGATCTTTTTATTATTTAAGTAACGCGAATAGTCTGACAACTACGCTAAACAAACAAATCAACAAACCCACTTTCGCTTTTATAATATTAAAAGTTAAGATAGAAAGGGTTATCGGCACCTTTTGTAGTTGCCAGAATATGTAGCAAAACCGTTTAAACAGCCAGCGAATTCCTTAGATCGATATCTTAAGATCGTTGACTTTTCAATAGTTAATCCACCAGACAGTTACGGGAATTACCAAGTCTACATAGCCAAAAAAGGTGAGCCAAGGACGAATGCTAAATATGCAAATACCATTGATAATCGCGTTCCCATAAACGTGTAGTTTCCAACTAAACCAGTGGTTCCCAACATGTGGTCCGCAAGGTCCAAAATAACTAAGGTCCGCGAAAAGTTTAAAATTTCAACCTTTTCACCTCAAAAAAGTAATTGATGCAAACTGATTTTAAGTTTCTATCAGAAATGTTGTGCTTTCTATGGCAAAGACTAGTTACGGTACAAGTTCTCAATATCTATAATTATGATATATAAGTTTAATTAGAATACCAGAATTTATGTTTTACTTGATTTTTGGTCCCTGCAGACAAAAAATAAATCAAAGTTGTCCCGGGTCAAATAAAGGTTGGGAACCACTGAACTAAACCATGACCAAATAAACAGACAAAAAAGTGGAACCAAAACAGACTAATTCTCTCACTATCGCCTTGAATTTATGGTCTCCTGGTAGGTAACATTTTAACGTAGAGACTTTTTTACTTTTACTGATTTATTTTCCAGGTATGCGACGTACACATAAATAAGAATAACGTTAGCAGAAAACTGTACTTATTTACTTGTTTACCTACTTATTTTCAGGGCCGTAGAAATAAGTTACTGAAAGACTTATGTACATGTTATGTAAGGCTAAAAAAATGTTTATGGATAAAAAATAACGGCACGCCAAAAGAAATAGAATTAGATATTAATACCTAATCAAAACAATTATTAAAGTATAAAATATTAGGTCTTTACCTAAGAAAATGCCGTTTTCATTAAACATGCCACTTTGAACTATGATTACTTCGGTTTGACTTGGAATTATAAATTAATACAAACTTAATATTTAAACCATGTGTATTAAATTTCGAAATCAGTTTTTTTTTTTCGTGTCTGTGGTTTTAATTTCTTTTTTTTGTATTTATTTGAATTTCCAATCGAAGTTATCATAATTCAAAGTGGCCCGAACCAAAAACGGCATTCGGTAAATACCCAATCCCACATACCTTCTCAGTGAGTTCCGCGGCTGGTTTTCGCTCCCCGTTTCAGCCTTATCCAACTATTTGACACGCTTTTATCTGCTAGGAGTGGCAAGTGATCCTCCACTTCCGTTTAGCACATCTTCACCTTGCACCGGGTATCTGAATAGCGGCAGTATACAGCTGCGTAGGTAGCCATGGATGGATGGAAGATTGCAGGGGTGGTACTATACACCCCTGCAATCTCGTTAGTAGCAGTAGTAGATAATGAAGAATGGAGAGTCGTTTGTTAAGGTTTAGTAAAAGTGTGGTCATATTTTAAAAACTTATTCTGCCCATAAACGAACAACTTTTTTCATGTAAATTATTGTTAATTCCCAAAATATTATGTAAGATTTTCCATAAGGTATCAATGTATCATAAGATTATCATCAGCTAATCAAAATTAGTACTGGATTTTTTTATGTCCTTAAATATATATGCGCAGGAGCCTTACTCACTGCACAGAGAGATGGATTTATAAAACACGCATGACGTCACTACGATGGTACAATTTTTACCAGAGATGTGACGTCATGCGTGTTTTTAATGCACTGTATCGTCTTCATTTTTTGTTTTCGTGAAAATAGTAAAAATACGTGTCCAGTAATTTCTGGGAATCTATCTGATGGACTAATTATATTTTTTCAATAAAATACCCTAAGTTGTGTAGGTACCTTCTGCTAAGTATCGCGGTTACACGCTGAGGTTCGACAGAAGCCATTTCCAAGTCATCGAACTTTGATCTTACCGGGATATATCCAAGACGCCACAAAATATTAATAGTTGAAACATTATTGATACTATCAAGGAGTTTGTTTATCATACTAATATTTTTACTCCCACCGTTCAGTAACACTGAATGATGAATGAACCGTACCGATCTTTATCGTTCACCGGTCCCCGTCTCATCTACTTCATTGTTAATACACCATTGTCATATTATATTTATAATAGATTCGTATCGCTCCATGTGAATGTTTTCCATCAAGTACTGGGTCAGTTAATATAGAAAAGATCCACTTTCTAATAATATTACCGGTTGTAATATCAATTTGCCGAACAAGATGAGTAATTACAAAGCCTGCTCTTGACAAATGCCTTGTGAAATATGTACCGTAAAAATTTGATTGGTTTTAGTATGAATTTAGAATTGTGGCACGCTAGAGAAATTGTATTGTCGATCCAAATATTTTGCGTACTTCGTATATCAATGGTGTATTAGTAGAAAATATGTAATTTTGGTCGTCAGTATAATAACATGCAATCAAAATATAGTCTCAATTGTTATGCGCTTATTACAGCAATAATGTAAAGTCCCATACGATACTGCCCACAAACATTTTCGCGAGACTATACGGGTTTATTCATAAATCACATCCCATAAAGAATTTGAATTTGTGATCCGGTAATCATAATATAAACTAATTCAAAAAAATCAAACCATATGTGGTTTGTTTTTTTTATCAATAAGCGTTATTCCAACTAACAATGACAATTTCCCAATACTTACATGAGAATCAAACGCACAACACGCACGTGAACTTAATACCACGCGACCAATGAGGCAGATACAATTTAAATGACACGGTAATCTGAGCACATAAGTTAAAGTAACAGATATTCCGTCGCACACCTACAGCCCGACCTATGATAGTGAGGCTACAGTCATTTATCAGGCACAATCTTAATCACGGCTATAACGGGAATCTGCATAGGCTGCAGTTTATCTCGCGAACAAAGTAACAATTTCAATTAATATAGCCGACACGCTGTATAAGGGAGTGAGTTTTCACGCCTACTATTTGATGATAACGGTTGCTATTAAGCCCCTAATGATAGGAAAAGCCAATTATAGACTTTGTTTTTTGAAAGCATCAAATCAAAAGAGAACTCTGCCCAAATAATTTTAGACACTCAACTCACAAGGACACCAAGTTCTAAAGCTGTACTTCAAAGCCTTTAACATTAAAAACAACAAGTTAACATTTGAATAAAAAGACAAAGTATTTTATTTCATACAGTCCAACGTGAGCACTGAAGCTAGCACGATTTAAATTGGTCGTGTCCAATGTAGAAGAAATGGCAAGAAACTCCACGGCTACTGTTTTGTTTCACATCATCATCTTCTTTTCCTTGTCCCACAACTTGTACGTCAGTATGAAGTAAGCGTAGAGAACCACCTCCAAAAGTTTTAACATCAGTCACATGAATGGTACTGCATTCCTTTGAAGGAAGTAGGGCATCTAAATCTTAGATCACGAACGAATCTCCCACAATGTGAGTACCGGTGCTTGTCACACATGGGACATACACACGTTGCCTTGAATTACTCGCTACGTTACATACAGATTGTATAGCGTAAAAGTTATGTGAGGGACTAGATAAGCTCAGCTGATTCGGGCTAATTTAGCATGCTTCCGGTTAAAATCAAGATGTTATATATTTCATGCGCGAGTTTCGTGCACAAATCAATGAAGACAAAACGTCAGAGTTCTATTATTTAATGTTAAAGTATAGTCCTACATAAGGAATACGTACCGACAATGACGTGTTTATAGAAACAAATAAAACACGCAGAAATACAGAACCTGTAACAATGGCTAGATAAGAGTCAGAAAGATTGTATTCAAAATGGTTTTTATTTGGTTGGTTTTGATGGTATTATTATTTTGTTTTATGGAAAACAAAATAATAATTTATGGACTTGGAGTGGCAACAGCGTACCGAAAGACGCAGCGTTGGAAGGCAACAGCGCTGGAAGGAGCAATTATCTGGTGCAGGCCGTGGGACCCCACTGGATATGGACGCACAGGACCGGTCGATTTGGCGATACTTGGGGGAGGCTTACATCCAGCAGTAGACGTCTTTCAGCTGAAATGATGATGATAAAGAGCTAGAGAGACAACAAAATAAAACAATAAGATGTCGGATATGACAAATTTCTACGTCGTCGGATGGCTAGAATTATTTACGATCTAATTCAAAATACAAAATAATGCAAACATTTCACAGTACATGTTAAATAACATCCAAAACTTAACTTCTGCGCCGAGTAATTTGTCCAAGTAGACCGTACAGAATCTAAGCTCACGAGTACCCTTGTTTTACTCAATAGCGACACACATTCTCTGTACCGTATGATTAGTGTATGTTACACGTGCGACCGTTGACATGCGATGGTTAATATTAATATTAAGACCTATAGCGAAAGGATGTATCATTAATAGACTGTCGTTTCCTGTCTAGTGTTATAAGGTCATTGGGTAATATGCAAGGTATTATTTTTCTTGGGAACAACCACAGCTGTTCTGCTGGCCAATTCCTTTTCAATATTGTATTGTTTTTCTATTGTTACAATGGGTCGTCACATTTTATTGTTTAGTTTAATTCTTCTTTGTCGCATCCTAGAATATCAATCCAAGCTTTGTGATGTCTTCAAGCTTCTTCAACCACACCTTAAATGAAATCAGAATGTGTATCAGCCTCATTGTGTCTTTTAATAAACCTGTAATCAAAAGAAAGTCATAATTTATTGACGGCCTTTATTGCAAGAACTTTAAGGATGCTTTTCCAGTTCTAATCAATCAACCAATACGAAAAAATGTGAAAGCTGCATATTATAACTATTCGTATTATGGCATGCATTTATTTAGCAGCTGCAAGAGTAGGACCAAATATTTGAACAAAACTTGGTGACAGATATTTCTTCATTACTGATTGTAGGTACTTGCTACTTCTTATGATTATCATGACCACTAAAATCTTCCATAAAACCCCTGAATCAGTTTACAACAAAAAAATGACTTTCTCCCTCCAAATATCATCGCCTAATTGTTTTAGATTGGCCAAGCACATTACATCGAACTTAATGATTATTTCTTTTTAACAATGCCAGTTCGCAATTGCCAGTTAGCAATTGCTCTTCTCAGCAGGTAATAATGTACTAACGATATAAGAAGTTGTGATCGACTTTTAGTCGACATTATCGAGAAGTACATTACATATTGCAATGTTGTGTTTTATAGGAGACAGGCTCGCGTGCGGGATTATAAATGGTTTGCAATTCTACATAAATGTTTTCTGTTTTGACGTGAAACAATTTCTTATCGCTTCATTATACTACAGTTTAGTTTAGACTTTAATTGTTTCATTTTAGCGAGGTGATAGCGGATTGCTTTTGCCTTAAAGCTCAAAGGAACCCGGACCATAAAATATATAACGTCTTTTAATGCAAAAAATATTGACTCGGAAAATGTGACTTGGTAACAAATTGGTTCAAAGTAAAGTTGTGTTTGTCATGTGAATCGGTTCAGTAAAATTGGTGCAATGACAGACGGAAAAATAGACTGACAAACGGACAGATGTAACGAACCCTTTTTAACCTCTACCCTTGACTTTTAAGAAAACAACCCTCATAATTATCGTGAAATAAATAAGTGCCTTGCAATTTAACTGAAATTCTCATTCCTAAGAGGACTGATACGGAACTCAGAAATATTATTTTTCAACACGTTTGCTCATAAAATGCATTTACGAAGCCTGTATACATTGTTCGAACGTTAAAAATTACGCACCATACTATGGAACGTGTGGTAAAATAGGTACTTACTCGTAGATGAGTACCTATTTTACCGCACACCTCGTTGTACGGTTTTGTTTTTTAATTTCCATAAAAAAGAATAAGAATTCCACCAATAAGTTTCACATTACTAGAATAAAGAAGCTGAATGATCGAACCTCGTTGGAAGAGCTTTTGCTCAATAGGTTTGTCTCACTTTAATACTAAAGAGAAAATGAGACGAAAGATGTAGTTCTACTTTTCACCACGAAAACGTGGCGTCATTTTTAAATTTGCGCTCTTTTCATAAGGAACCTCAAAGATTGTTGCGACGTTCCGACTGATATCTAAAAACAATATTTTTTTTTGTACGGTTTTCTCGCAAATACGTTGAAAAACATTGTATGAAACATGTGCGGAAATTGGTTTTTACAAACTCATGACTATGATAAGCCCTCGACTTCGTCTCGGTCTTACATTCATCTACTCGTTTGTAAAAAAAAACAACTGATCGCACTAGTATCATAAATAACTATTACAAGATTTCTAGTTTAACAGACTTCTTGAACACGTTTTTGATATAATTTATAAAGTTTTTCGTCTGAGAGTTTTTAAGAGTCTATCCAAAATCCGAACCTTATATTTCATTTAATACATTGAAGGCATTAGTAGTGACAAATACTTTGTATCTTACAAAATGTTACTTAACAACATAAAATCTGTAGAAATGCAGTTTTTAATGATTCGACCGCCATCGATATTAACTGGCTTCGATCGCCACTCGCTACACTTCCCATGGTTTTTGTCCAACTTGGCATCCTGTTGCCATAGTGATAATTAATGTGTACTTCTTGTAGACCCTTGTCTTGGATTATTGAGCTCTTAATTATTAGGAAAAACTTAAATGATGTTGTAAATGATAGATAACGAAGTAAAACTGGTAACTATTGTATTATAAAATATAATCATTAAGCTTTCTTGAACAGTAAGAGGAACTGGTGCTAATAAGGACGTATTTTTATCTCTAACTAGCTGTCCCCGTGGCTTCGCTCCCGTCAACCGTTACCTAACCTACCCTACCCTGCATTCCTACCCTACCTACGTACCTACCCTACCCTACTTTCCTACCCTACCTACCTACCTAAATACAAACATACCTACTTAAATACAAAACTAAATACAAACCCTACCTACCAATTATTTTTTTTGGCTTTTAAACCTTCCCTGTAATCTCAAAGTCAAAGTCAAAACGTTTATTTCAATTAGGCCCTTAAACGGCACTTTTGACAATCTGGCGAACGAAACAAAAAAAGAATTAGCCAAATCGGTCAAGCCGTTCACGCGTGATGCCGTGACCAAGGAAAATAGGGATTCATTTTTATATATTTAGATAATGATCAAATATTGTCGACATAAGGAAAGTGTGACAACTAACTTTCCTTATGTCGCCAATATTTATCTATAAAGTCCGACTATATATTATACAATGCGGCACATACTTCCTTCTATATTCAAATATAATAATTATATGATCTAAGGGATCCTTACTTTTGTGTGTGTGAGTGTCCTGATCGATATATTATAATTATTGATCGGGAGGACGCTCCGATCAATAAAACTCATCATCGTCTTTAATCTTCGATATCTGATTCTCTAAACTATCGAGAACCGAAACAGAGACAATAACCTTTAAAAACACTACAGGAAATGCCTACCTATACTTATTATAATAACAACCTGTATGTCAACCAACGTTACAAAAAATCCGGATTACTCAACTTCGCAAACAAAATTGGCATCGCATCGTATCAATCAAACGTGGTATTTATAAAATTATCGAGAGCATAATCATAAGAGCCCGTCAAATATCATTATCGGCTATGATTGATAGCTAATTCTTAAAGCATATCTGATTATATTAGTCGTAAAGATGCATGGGACTGGAAGCACAATGCATCATTTTATTTACCTACGCATATTGCCAAGGATCCGATGAAGATCAGGAAATGAATGAGACCTTTAGATGGATGAAAAAAAATAGCGGTACCATTTGTGGGGGTTTTTGGGGCCTAATGATAGTACTGGATCCGATAACTGTACAAAAGCATAGTAAATGTCATCGATGAAGATACTATTGGTATCCTCGAACTGCGTTCATAGATTTGGTTGGCTGCATGGTCGATGTCAATTTTTGTAGGTGTTTGCAAAAGATCGGATTTCGATGATGAATGATGATGTAACGGAAATCAACCCGAATGCTTATTTGCTTATTTACAGCTATCATAGATTTATGTGTTTAATTGTTTGTTTTGTGTATACATATTTAAGTAAACTTTGATTACTAAAAATATTTATAGGTACACATAAAACAAACAATTAAAAATCTATAAATGAATGCCTGTCAATAAAAAATAATGTTGATGTCTTCATGCCTAAGGAATAATTATAGGTTCGGTTTGTTAGTTCGCCAAAATTTATGTCCCACCCAAAAGAAATAAATATTAAAATTCAAACAATGTTGCGTCATTAAAAAAAATACACCTCCATAAACTTGGGCGCTCTCAACTCTCATACATTCGGACGTCCACAATTATTGTTATTTAAGATCGCATCCATAACTCGACTGTTGCTAATGCTCAAACAAAACCCGGTACATGCAAACAAATTTACCGAAATTGTTCACTGAGCGGCGAATAAAAATTACGACCGGTTTGTTCGCCCGCGGCCTGCGCGCGCGTCGCTCGCCCGTTCCGACGGCCATCCACTGATATTTATGCCCCCATAAAATACGAACACGCATCGAACTCCAAACGGTCACAACGGAACGTATCCTTCGATCAAAAGCAATAGAATAATAAAAGCCGAGCTTATGTCTATCGATTCCAAGTGAATCGATGCGATTATCATTGCGCTCATGCGTTATACTCCATTTGACACTTTACAGCCAATCTACATATTCTAAGCGCGACGTTTTTATCGGCACACAAAAGAAATCGTTTAAAATACTGTCACATTCGAAATAGAAATTGTTACCCAATTCTCGATCGTAAAACACATTTCAACTTCTTTGTAGATGAAACAAAAAGCGGAGATTTTCAAATCAATGTTTTATTGCCGCCTAATGACAGGACGGAGATTATTGCGCATTCTTAATTAGTTTTTTGTCAGTATAAAGTAGCGTTAATTAAGATTCAAAAATTGAAATGTATATCGTGTGCTACGGTCTGCATATTAATTTAGAGATGAATATATATTAGAGGTAACGATAAGATCATTGAATAGCATCTGGGCATCTGATGTTTCCGATCAATTGCCTGAGTTTATTTGTTGTTTGACAATTTAATGGCGTTTTCAGTGTCGATCGCTGTTAATTAGATAGCCGTGGTGCCCGGAGCTAGACAAATATTTTAATACAAACGTACACAACGCCACCCACGTTCATAAAAATAGTATTCGCAGTCGGTAGGCAGATCGCAGCGTGTTATTAAGTGATATCTTTTATAAACAGTCCGCGCGATGCCTCAGCCGTAGGGGATATCTTTCGTTTATTATAAAATTAATTTAAAACAAATTAAATTATCTCTAGTCAGACTTAAAGTTTAATAATCTACCGCTTTGTGTTATGTTTACAACATAACATTGTAACGTTTAATCTACAGGTCACTTCTATGACTTCAAGATAACGGATACATGTCGGTCTCTTTTCAAGCTTTTATCAATATCCCGATACTTTAAGCAAGTACTCTACACTAATTAATTGATTTACGACTAAAAAAACTTCGATAACGAAATTCCTAGAAGGCTACCGCCGGATTTTGAGAACTCGAGAGTTCTTATCGAGTATCGCAAACTACCCGATACATGACATTCGTTTTACGTTTTAAATTAACGCAAAGGCAGCCGGGTGACAGGCGGCGCGCGTCACCGTGCGTAAAATAAAACGCACGCGACACACGACAGATCAACGGACTTGTCGGCTACCGATGTCGTGCGACGATAACGTCCCGACGGGATGACGAGTTAATTCGATAGTCGCTGCGCTTTATATCACTTAGAAACATAAATACGAATTGACGGCTCGGACAAATTTTATAGGTACCCACGAATACCCGAGGCATGAACACAGTGCGTTTAGACGAGTAATTTATTTAGTGGTTAGTTGAGCAACAAGGCGTATGAATAAGTGTCGGTGTCTGATGGATACCCTTGGGTGTTTGAGTTGTGTGCGGTTCGTCTGCAAAGGCTCAGCTCGATGGCAGAGGTTTCAATACAAGCAATAGCAACATCAGACCTATTAAAAAAAATACAACCGACTTCCAAATAAAAAAACACTACAAAGTATAATATAATTTCGGAAGGCGGTGTCAAAACACGAAATTAAAGTTATTTTATACTTTGTAGTGCTTTTTATGTGGAAGTCAGTTGTATTTTTTTTTTCACTTTTTGTGATTCACATGTGCTTACCCCCTCACAGCGTACCGGCGTGATGTTATATTATGAACTGGTGAAAACAATAGACGAACATGAGATTTCAGCAATCCCAGTCCATTTGCTATCATTTGTTGAGGAGTTCCGTTGCCTATCTCCGAAGTTCTTCATCAGAACACCAAATTGAAATGGGACCACTTCGACAAAGTGCTCTTCCAAAAACTACCCAAATCGCTTCAAGTGTGCCTATAAATTTGAAGAGTTTTCTCTATTTCTCCTGGATCAGATCCTGACTTGATGATCATGGGACCACCTGGGAAGTATACCCTTTCAAAAAAAAAACCAAATTGGTACAGCCATCTTCGAGTAATCGGGGAACATACATAAATAAAAAAAAGGTTCCGACGAATTGAGAACCTCCTCCTTTTTTTTGAAGTCGGTTAAAAAGGATTTCTATAGTTCGACTTTTAATTGTATTTAGTAACTTGACCGTTGAAGGGTTCAGATTTTGACTAAAGAAAGATAGTGAGTTGGTGTAAGAATGAAATAAAACGTTTGCATACAAGTACATTATTTAAGTTCACTTAAAATAATATACGTTTTATTTTAAATTTAATCATTTGTCTTAAACACTATTAAGAAATTGTCTTTGAACTGTCAATATGCTGAATGCAATTAAAAGTCGAACTATAAAGACAACAAAGTCGATATGTTGCCAACCTGTTAACAAATTGAAATGTTTCTTGTCCATGGTATACCATAGGCACAAGATTCTTCCAACTAGCTTATAGCATTGCTTGTAGTAAGAAACAACAATGACGCTAGAACCTTTTATAAGGAGCTCCATTACAACTTTTGATTTATTTTTACCGCTCCAACAGATCCGAGATACGCTTACAAGTCTGACTATTACAGAGACTGCTATAAGACAATAAATAAAACAAGTTCTTGACGTAAAACATCAATACTGCATGAGTCCTAACAGCTTGGCGCTTGCCTAGCAGTCGCAGCAATTCAATCTTACGACCAATCATTAACATAGGTCGAGTCGTAAACTCAAAGTGGGATTTGAGATTGTCAGCTAAATATATATTGCCGTACCACTTAAAACTATATATCTCTGCAAAAGTATTTAAAAGACGAGATCTTAGTAGGTAGCTTTTGTAAAGGCAAAGAATGCGGAATTTTAAGCACTGAACAATTATATAATACTTACATATTAGGAAAATACTGTTTCATAATTTAGTTGTTTTATGGTTTGCAGTTACAACATATTTTGTTTGTCCTTTCAAAGATCTTAAACTCTTTTGCCCAGAAAAGCATAAGAGACAAATATTTCACCAGCAATAACTACAAAACAAACAAGATTAAATCCAATCAAGGCATTAAAGGCCAATCAAGATTTATATGAACACTTGGACAGAAATAATATACAGTAGAAATAAATGTACTCGAAATAAACCATTTGTAGTGAGAACCATCAACTATAATACTTACAGAAGATTGCGTGCCGCACTTTAAGCAAACATTATTGATTGTAAACGGTATGAAAATGGACATTACAGCTTCAGAAGACAAATATCTTGTCGATTTTTAAAGTCTGTAAGCGCAGGCAGGGGGCTTTAAAAAATAATTGCTACTCCCGCCTCTGATCATATTTCATCTGGAAGTGCAAAGAAATTGCTTCCTTATTAATGGCAATTTATTGGGCTTTATATCAGTATTATTTACACCGTATATCTTTCACTTGAAACCGGTAAATATTCTATTTCTGTATTCCGATTTGTCAATGTCGGAAAACATGGAAAATAATTTTGCAATTTATAATTTTTAACTACAGTGAAAAAATAATCGCTGGGTTACATTAAAAGGATTATTTTTTATTTTCAATAACGAATAGCAATTAATTTTGCACTACCACTTGCATGAAAATTAATTACTAAATTAAAGTGATTTATTGAACTGGAATTTAAACGCGAAAGCTCACAGAAAACAAAATCACCCAATTAACGTACACATAACACAAATTCTGCACGTACGAAATTAATCAAATTGCCTCTTAAAATTCCATTAAGCGGTACTCACCGGGCTCACTACTGATGTTCATAACTCAGAACTACTAATAACAATCATCAACATACTCGAGCGAATCCCGCCAATGAAGATTATGATTGATACTACTATTTAGATAACGGTAAACCACATAGTGAAATTGAACTTTTCCTAATGCATGGCTGTAGGTAAAACGAAAATTGGTGATTCAAATTATAATGAGAACGATTTAATGGCACTCGCAACAGTTACCGCCACCAATATATTTTTGATACGTGAAGCCTAATCAAAAACTATACATTGAACGATGACAAAGCATTTCTTGTAACAAAACATGTGAACACGAGGCAATGTAGAATACCAAAAGACAATAGACGGCACCTTTTTATGCAGTGAGATGAAGCATATTAAAGTGAAGGAATTCTAGTAGCAAAAAATCAATAAAGCTCGGTCGAATAAAAAATGTTCGTATAAAAATAGACAATCATGTCCAACAGAAACAAAGTGTTCGTTCAGATACTATTAAAGAAGTGTACGTGCTTGATAACATGACAGTAGAATAGCAGCACAAAACGACACATCGAAAACGAATAATTAATTTCCAAGTAACAAAATGGCGAATAGCTTCTGATTGAAATTCGAAGAAGGAATTTTGAACGCAAACAATATAATTAACTGTCACAGGCTAAAAAACTATTCGATTTAGCTAGAAACCCACTCAAATAGGGAAAGTTTAGTCAAGCAAATACTACTACGGACAATTTCGAGTACTGACAAATTGATTTTTTACTGTGTGACAAACCGAGTGTCAATTTCTGACATAATTGCCATTTACAATAATCCAAATGGCCATGTTATTTGCCGGGTTCACAAAAAAATAATGGAGCTACTAGATATCATTCTACAAACCTGTATTTATGCAGATGATACCAGTTTCCAACATGTTTACTATGAGCCCGTCGAGTTATTAGCGTAAGCAAAATATTGAAAAATTAATTGCAATCAATTTTCAAGATCGAAAACCTGTAATGGAACAATTTTGATGAATGTGAAGATTGAGTGTGTATTTTGTTTTGTTATTTGTTAGCAGACAGCTAATTGATTTACACGATGATTTTGTAAATAAAAAAGAAGTTATGATTTAAACGAAAAATAATACCGTGAATAATATTCATTTTAACACGTTTTTTGTCAAGTTATCTCAAGATCCTCAAGTAGTTTAGTAAGTTGGGAGTGATGATATATGGAAATAACAGCTAGATGCAATGAAGTATTCTAAAGAATTGTTGATCTTAATAAAGGTGTATCAAAATTGAAACAGCATCCTTCGCAGCAACAGCAAAAAAATATCGATGCGCTTACATTAAACTGTCCGACAATTTCACCAAGAGACTAGTCAATGTTGACACAAAAATTAAGTTCCAGATTATACCCCACATCATCTCACAGTGGACTCATAAATCATAATCAGCCGTAGGGCTCCAAACGAGTATTATTTACTCTATTGCTAACGGTAGTATAATTAATTCGCGAGCGGAACGGTAGCTGTCGCCTCAGTATTGAACTTAACATGTAGTATTACACGTCCGCAAGTTGTTTGATCAGCTTGCAGAGACTTGCAAGCTCTTGCAATGTTTATTAAGTGACTGACGTACGTTGAGTATGCAGTAGAAGAAAAATATTTTTCAATCAAGAATGCGTTGAAACTGGGTTATAGAAAAAAGTTTATGATGAGGCACCTGTTATGCATCGCCGCTTTATTAAGATAGAATATATAAAAGACTATTCAAAAGTGTTGCGTAATCTTTCGTAAACTCGACCCAGGTCAATGTTTTTAGTTTTTAATTACAGCTATATCTCGTGTGGCTTTCATTGCCTCTCAAAACTTCTTCAAACAAGCCAGCATTGTGGATTGGCGAACATGGTCCAAGGTTGGCTTCAATGGCCTACGTTAACGACCGTAACAGGATTGTGTAGTTTGATCTAACAATCACTAATTGGAACCGAAACCAGGATTGGCCGTGCGAAATCTTATTTGCTTGACGAATTCGGACACGAGAACCTAGTTAGAGAGCCCAAATTAAAATGGAATGATAGAAAGGTAATTATTGCTCTCTCTTCACTTATAATATTGGTATGATTAAGCAATAAATAGATTTTGTTGATTACAGAATTAATTAGCTTTATTGGTAGGTTTACGATGATTGCTTCTGCCGTCTTCTTCACAAACGTTTTAGAGCTTCATAAAATTGAATATTGAAGCAAATACCTTCGAAACATTTACTATTCTGTACTTTTACCCCATGTCCTTAATTGGTATTATGGTTATAAGGAAAAATGGTGGGTTTTAGTGCGCCATAGGCACTGAGTTACTTCTGCGCCATCTGCGCCATAGGCACTGAGTTACTTCTCAGCTTAAATGACAGAAATTCTGAAAACTAGCAGCAAAAAAGCACTTTCTATCTAAAACTATAATTCAACGTGATTTTAATCATCATCACGACAATGCAACAACCAACTTTCAGTGAATTTTTGTCCGCAGATGATCTATTTTTTTATTGCTTTTGCTTCAATCGTCTCTTTGATTAATTCCTAATGCCTGGAAAAATGGTGGATGGTGATATAAACACAGACAATATTTATATTAATCCTTTAAATTATAAGCCCAGTATACCCGCGTCTTATTTGCAAGAATGCACGAAGGTCTATTCTGCCTTGTAAACTCGCTATCCCACCTATCGGCTGTCAGCTGAAGCATGTTCTTTACTTGAATAACCCACTCGACTACTCTATACAGATAAGATGACATTAAGGCTATCAGAACATTCGTATGGTAATTAGACTTTAATTATGTTGTATATGTACACCGATGTTCATTATTTTAAACACATGGTTTAATAATATAATTTGCTTATCAGAATTGATAAATTATTGGTCAACTTCGCAAGCTTGCTGTTCGTGGTTTTATTGGTTTGTAAATTGAGTCTATTTTAATTCGATCATCATATAAAGCATATCATAGAAAAATATGTTTGACTTAATTAAAGCGGATTCAAAACCGCTTTAATTAAGTCAAACATATTTTTCTTGCATCAATTCCTAGTTTGTAGTGGCCTATACAAAAAATGTTTTAATGAAGCTCCCAAAAATTTCATTCACGAAAAATATACAAATGTCTATCGGGTCAAGTTATTCTATTATGCAGCAGCAGCATCATCAATCAACTATTCAACGAAAAAATAACCATCCGAAGTCCTTTTTTTAGAATACAACTTACGCGTCACTTCCCAGATTTTTTATCCCGTAAAAAATAAAAGCCGTGGCTCAGTGTCGCACGACCTTCCCGCGGGATTCCTTCTCGTACTCACACAGCCACTGGACCGTTCCTACGATTTAATTGATCTCAATGCTCGAGACTAATCGACTCGCTACGGAAATGACTTCTTGTCGGTTGACTCACTGCCGTAGCCAAAAATGGGTTGGTCAATTGTTTTGCTTCAATACACGCCTAAGGTGCCAACGAGCTTTATTAAAATCTCCAGTCTCGTTAAACGATTGTAAAGATAAAATATAGCAATCATAAAACGCTCTCTGCTTCGGTCATTCGGCTATAAAAATAGGCGTATAGGATAATATGCAAAACTAAAAATAAAGATCAAAAGTTACTGCAGCAGATTATTAAACACGATAGTCAATAAATTAACAAGGGACCATAATTTCGAACACAAAGTAAACGCAAAGGATTCATCGAATTATTGTACTGCCAATAGCTTACGCGGCTTTATTTTTTCACAAGCGGTGTGAAGTAGCCGATGGTATTTTAATGTGACAGCTGAACACATAACCGCACTTAATTTTGTCCTAATGCGAGCACCGGGCCATAAGAATCCTGGCCTTTAGTTCGCTCCGTTTTTCTCCTGAGAATATCTGTGAACTGAATCGGCGATGAGCCAGATAAGGCGAGTGTTTCTTTAAATATGCAAAGTGCAAACTTTGTGGGACTCTTTCGACAGGACGCTGAATAATTTTACACGCTCTTAATGGTTCTGGTGTCGTTTTAATTCAGCTTGCGGTGTTGCGTTGACACGGTAAGGCGAAATTAAGCTAAAATTGTTTTAATTACAATCAGTGGTATTATATTTTGGTCTGTACGCTCGGAATAATAAAGGAAGCTATTGCATTAATGTGTAGTGCTGGTAGAATTACCATAATTAATGGAATAGCAATAAACTATGGCTATTGTTTAGTGTTGCTTGCAAATAAAATGTATGGAGTATAAATAATGAAGTAGGATGTTCGCGCTCCCTTGTCGGCACCACTAGTGTTTGTCAGGCGCGGTGTTGGCTACATCGCGTCGACATAATTTAGCACCCAGGCAAAGACTCAGGCATTTTTCTAAAAGACAATACAAGCCTCTCGGCCAATGGAATATTCAGAGTGCCTGAAGAATTCTCATTCTCGCACCCGCTAATGAATAGCTATTCTTTGAGCATTTTAACTATGGCTCTCGGAATGGAATTCGAGTGTACAGGTTTCTTAAAAGGTCCCTCGATATGCGTCGGACCCTTTCCGCTTCGCTTAATTTATGGACACTCATACATTTTTCTTTTATTTTGTATTAATTATTACGGACCGTATAAAAGTTTCGCGCGTTGTTCGACTATGGAATTTTAGTGGATTACATGGTTAAACACTATTTCTGCTGTAGGGTTATCGAAGCCAGTTTGATGTGAGTATAATTTATAAATTAAAGACGTGACATTATCCTCGGATTCCTCATTTCTCCGGGACACAGTTGGTGGCACACTGTAGGCTCTATCGGAACTAATTCAAACAATTACTCATCTTCCGAGACAAAATTGGGTTTTATTGTTCCGTAATAGAAAACAATGATAATAAGGCTATAAATTACTTGTTGGACACGGTTGTCTATCATCTTATTTCGTTATTAGGCATGAAGTATGCCATAGTTCTAAGTTCTTGCTATTTTGTATTCAAAGTATGTAGGCCCACTATTATGGAGAGTGTTTTGGATAAGACTTTTTTATTTTTTAAGACAGCTTTCGTAGCGGCGTCGCTGTCATCGTGTCCAGAATACATTAATACTAATTAGTTTTGTATATCTAATTATTTCATTTTACTACGTCGAAGGACCCGTCTCTGAGAATGTTTTTGACGTTGTTAAAAAGACCTTTGACATTGTAAGTGCTTCCTTTTTAATAAGTTATGTAAGTTCATTGACATATGAATCCATTATGTGTAGCAGTTGATCTAATTATGTAGGATTGTTTTCATTTTCGAGGCTCACATCTTTTACATTTTAAGTACATACGTCAATACCTTGACGAGAGCTACTGCAAAAACAAGTGAATATAAAACAAAAAAGGAATCGGAACTTAAATTGTATTTATAAGGTAGAATTTGCAAAGTCAGCATCAATACAAAGACCACTGAACTCAAAACCACAAAACATAAAGTTAGTCATCATTCGCCGAATTATTTATTCGACATTCAAATTTTGAAAATTCAAAAGCATCATTTCTTTTTTTTGTGCTTTCGCGGCAACGGCAACAGATAGTTGGTCATGTGCCCTTACAGACCGCTTTATGAAATATTGCAATGATCAAGCAACAATGAGCTGTAAGGCTGCCAAGCGACTACGCAAACACAATGTAATCTCTTCTGCGAACCAGAACATGATTTATTAAAGAAAATCCACATTCGAATTTCGAGTCTTGTAACGGTAAACGGAACAATCTATACTTAATAATCTGTGGCTAATTTGAAATTCTTAAGTCGGTACTACAGAGGCCTGACCTGAGCATTAAGTGGCTGTGGCACAATATAAGGATATACTATGGGAATACTTCTAAGCTGTTTTGAATAAGCTGATACTAGAATAGCCAATTAATATTGATTAAAATGATGATGAACCTGGGACTATGGATGTCTTACCAAAACCCTTTAGGCTAGATTTAGTTTTTTTTATATAAACCAACATACAAGTTACTTAGTCAACATGTGTTCCAAATGCATTCCATCATTTCCACTTTACGAACATGCCTATTCGTTTGTAAATCTCTTCAAACGTATTTAGCAGTTCTGCATCGGATTCATCTTTAAATTCACTTACGCATTTACAAAGCGGTACCGTGCTGATATTGAATTTTGAGTGGTTACACAGTATGAGACTCTAGCTTACAGGTAAATATTTGAATTGATACATTTACGTATTGATAAATGAGGAAGAACATTGTGCAATAACAAAAATAACACGGGCCCTAATATACTACCTTGTGGTACAAAGTACAACTTTTCAGCTTTACCAAGTGAAATCTTTTAGTAAGGCCACGTTTCTACCTACAAACAACTCGCATGCAAGTTTCATTATATTGCGGGCTATAGAGGTGTACACATTACACCTCTATATCAATCGCTCGATCGTACCCCGCTAGGTAACTAAACTTGCATGCAAGTTGCTTGCAGGTGAAAACACGGCCGAGACAATTCTAGAAATTCACTTTTATGTCTTTTTGTCTGAGCATTCTTCGTGGGACCACTTAATATTAAACAACATACTTCCAAGGACAATTTGTCATGCATCATCCGAAGGCACTAAACCAAAAAAGTGACAAAAAGCACTTAATACACGAGGATCACGTACTCATTACTATTCAAAGTGAAAGACCGGATGCATTGTAACTAAATGTTAAAGGGAACCGCGTTGAAGTTTAAAAGCTACAAATAACCCATTCACATCAACATAATTTATAAACAATTCCCAACAAACCATTACTGGGTGTATCAATATGAAAACATAAAGAATAAACGATCGTTGTCTCTCTTTATATGCAAGAAACACCTCATTAAATGTTTGTCATACAATTTACCTATCTGCATTAACAAGGTTTATACAATGGAATAAAAAATTACAAAGGTAGCCGCTTGGCTGAGGCCTTATATTGTAAGTTTCAGACGCAACCATCTTGCAATAATTGTGGTCGTATCGGTATGTTGACATCGGGTAGTTGTTGCTTGCGTATCGGCAGGGTTCTGTGTTACTTTGTTGCACAATGTGTTGAAGAAAAGAAACGTAGAAGAAAAAGCAAGTACACTTTCTTATGGAAATATCTTACTATACAACAAAAACTCACAAAATACTTTGTAGTAGAGTTTCACCGTACAACAGCACACATTGTGATACTCTGTATCGAAAGCCTTTCGAAACACATAATGAGAATCGATATCTTTCCCCTTCCTCGTTCATTAAGCAAGGCTTCCGCCTTAACAATCATAACAGCATTGCTAACAACCGATTGCTCTCTTTCCATAATGAAGGCGCGCGACTTTCAATAGAACAACATGGCCGTCGAGTGAGTTATTCAAATGAAGTTTTATACACGTAAGTGCATGCGGTGGACATATTCGATAATTTATACTAACAATGCACCGCAGTGTATGTCGTTGGGTAGACTTGTTAAACTTACGGCTATGCAATTGAACGTCATTTAGTTGTCGGGATTATTATAAGGTTTAATGGTAATTTAATTTTGCTTCTGTCCTTGTTGCTCGTGACTCCTTTACGAATATTGGCTATTGATAATGTTAATTACAAAATACAGGACCTGAATATGAGTTGTAATATATCTGGGCAAAGTCGGGGTACGGATGATGGATAATGAATATTTCTGGTATAATTTTTCACATTTCAAACCCCAGTATAATGCATCAGGTTAAGTTAAGGACAGGAAAAAGTTGCTGATAATAAATACATAATTACAGGCACCTGTAACAAACGCCCCGAAATGTTATAATAGACGTCATTCAAACAAAATGATTCCCGAATACATTATTCACAAAAGCTGTCATGAGATGTAAGAAGTGGCTTAACAGACATGTAATGCCAATAGATTTGGTTTTATTTCCAGAATTCAACACACTAAAGTTGGAAACTCAAATCCTATAAAACTAAAATAATAAGTACATTCATGTACATTGTTCTTTTAGTCTCTAAACACAACCGTTTAATTAAACACGTATTTGTTTTACATTAGAAACAGATCCTGTATGTATGTACATTGCACGTATCCCACGTTCTTTCACTAATTCCTGTTACTACTAATATACATGTTAGACAATGCTGTAGCCTGTTAATTGTGTCCGTATGTCCCGGGCTCGGGATTACAGTGCGGACCTTCGTTAACATGGGATTTAGCTCTTTGATACACCCCTATCCTATAGTTTGGTAAATACGGAAATGAGCGAATCGAGATTTTTTCCCGGAAAATGTCGAAAAGTATCACATTGTATTATTAGGACGGAAATGTGTTTGTTTATCCGGGAAATACGAAATTGCTTAACAGATTCACAAGCAGTTGCTCATATCCAATATATTTAGAAGAGAGATATTATATTATTATCTAGTTCCAATAATATTATTATTTTATGACAATTCTAATCTGTTTTCTATTTTTATAAAATCGTTTGTCCAGGACTAACTCTATTAACACACAGCCGAAATTACTAAGTCTAGAAAGCTGTTACTTGGAATAAAGATTTATCTAACTGAAATTAAGTTTAAAACAGAGTTCAGTAGTTCAATTTTAAGGGGGGAAATAGGAGGGGGAATTTTGAATGAAAGTCTTTGTTCCTTGAAGCCATGATCTACACGGACGAAGTCGCAAGCATCATCAGTTATTAATGTACACTCTTTCTTATGAATCAACTGGGTTTAGATTTTTATAAGTGCACTTATTCAATTTATTTATTAAAAATCTCGTAAGTCTTTTAACAACTATAATGAGCCATTACGATGTTACCACTACAACGGCATACATAATATATCTTTCTTACATGTTAATTGTCACTGTGTGTGTATTAATGTTTAAAATTAGATATAAGTAATATTTCAAGGCAGCACTATTGTTCTGGTGAGCGCTATGTACGCCTTAATTGTCATGTGCATTAGTTATTTTGTTATTAAGCTTGTTTTAAATTGTGCAATGTATGTGATGTGGTAGTACATAATTTAAATAAAAAAATAAAAATAAAAACTGTCAAAAATAAACATAAATTAGTCTCTAAACACTTTCAATGCACCGCAGTGCTACTTCTATGAACCTCATCAGGCTGCAACTAAATTCATCTACGTCATTGGAAATGAAAATGATATTCAACAAACTTACGGCGCGTGACAAGGGATACAACTTGTCTTGTGTATTCGTATTCCTGCTAACACTCGTTAAATCTTGTGTTAAGAACTCAATGTTTGCCTTAATCGAAAAACACTAAGCAAGCACAATTTAATTACAGAGGATGCAAAGATAAAACGGGATAACACATCAAATATCAATTTCCAACACTTATAAAACGGACTAGATGTATAATTAAAGTTGTACTAAGATAATACTTATATAATTATAGGAATAATCAATTGCAAAACTAATTTCCTCTATAAACCTCTTTTCTGCTCTTTCCAGGAAATGTTTGCGTTATTATAGGTATCTATTATAAATAAAGCCTTAATCGTTTTAATAATGTAATACACACAACTTCTAATGGGAGAAATGCGCTATTAAAGTTTTTATTTGCGTGGGAAATTTGAGTTCACTAATCTAATCTATACTTCTATAAACATTAAATAGGTAAAGTTTGTGAGTTTGTGAGGTTGTAAGGGGTAGTCTCTGGATCTACTAAACCGATTTTGTAAATTATTTTTGTATAATATAGCTACATTCATGAGGAATGCTGTAGGCTACGGGAACAACAACAGCTAGTGTACAATAATCGTTGATATTATAGCAAGTTTACTGAAAGTTAATATGCAAAAAAATCCTAAATAGTTTTCTTTTAATTTTAATAAATGGAAGAAGATATTGAATTAAGTTATGGCACGCAATATAGATGTCGCAGCAAAATAGCTTAATCCGCCGTTTAATTGGTTGCATAACCTTTTCATTTAACTGTGCCGATTTTTCAGCGACCTAAGTGACATCTTTGGTTCAATATCGTTTAATGACTTGCCCATGGCACTTATATCGCTTAAATAAAAAAACAATGTTACGTAACGCGTTTTTCGAACACCCCTCCCGCCCCTGTAACGCATCGTAACGTTTTACAAGACCCCCTCCCCCCAAATTGCGTTACGTAATACTTGAACGCCCCCTATTACATTATTTTTTGTATTCTTAAAATACTCGTATCTCTTGAAAATTTATGTCAGTTAAATTATTCAGCCTAAAAGTTCACATTAAACATAGATACAATTTCAAATTATTATAAATACATATAATTACGTACATATAATTTTGATATTCATAAGGATTACGATCAAACTATTGATCGTAATCCAAGGGCAACTAATTCCATGGACACCAAAAAGTTGTCAAACGAACAAATCACTACGAAATTAAACTGACATCTCATTCAACAGCATAAGAGGGGATCATTGAAAATAGTCGGGCTATTCGCGCTGAACAGAGAAAGGGACAGAAGTATAAGTCGTTACTTTAATGATTTAATGTAGGAAATCCTTTCAGTATTTTAGAATAAAATATGGTTTTCCTCATGCGGCTAGGAAAAACTGAGCTTGATCTAAATTATGATGAGATTTAAAATACTGTACTTACCTGTTTTTGGGCCGGCTTCAAAAAAAGTAGGAGGGTTGTATTTTTCATGTTTGTTACCTCATAACTTCAGCATTAATGAACCAATTTGAAAAAATCTTTTATTATGTGAAAAATACACTTTCCGATTGGTGGAATTTCATCAAAATCGGTTCACTAGTTTGGTTTTTCAATCAAAATAGCTAGAAAAATATGTCATCCAAGTAAACGAAATTACGTATTTGGCTTTCCTGTAACTTTCCAGTGGTGTTGCTAGGGGTATGGTATACCACTAAAAAGTGAAAAATAAAACACTACAAAGAACAAAATAACTGTATTTTTCTTATGTTTTGATGTAAGTAATCGTCTTGTAGATTAAACATAACAATATTATGTTATTACAATTAGTAACAACTGCTGATACTAATTCGATAAAGTAGAAAATAATGCTTTTGCCACCCAACGTGTAGTCGGAAGTTTGGTAATAGCTCAACCGCGAAATACGGTTTTGTGCGATTGTCGATCTGCCAAAATACAAGTGATTCCACGTGACCTTATAATATTATGATCGACAGCTTTTGTCAATCCCTTGCATTTTGGCAGTTCGACCCTTTTGACGTTTTGACAATCGCCTTAGCCACGCTACCGCTGACTGAATGTCACTTGTCTAGTGCCTCAGCCAGTGTATTCTGTCAACGGATCACCATGTAAACTAAGGTGGAGTGATATGGTTTGACAGCTCACTTTTCACCTCATCTTACACGGTGAGATGTATACAGAATCGCACTGCTGTTCATACTTTCATTCGGAATTAACCTTCTCATCTTCACTTGTTCAGTCACACAACTTTGCCCGTTCACGAATCGTCAAGTCCACTACACGTTCGTCGGTTCTCTCGTCACGATCTCTCTGTGACATCTAATTACTCGCCAAATTAAGCCTCCACTATGAAACTTTCTTTCGTAAGACGAGCTGTACTTCAAACTATTCGAACTTAAATTAATACACAAAATTCAATATCATCTGTTATTTTTGGTGATTAGGACAAGGTGTTCGTTTTTTAAGGGATTTCTAATAAGACTTATTATTATATATTACTACTGAAGATTCTGTTTAACCAACGAAGTACATCTAAATACGAGTGTAGAGTCGACAGTAGACTCACTTTATTAATTGAATACTATTATTTTACTGAACTGTAAATGATGAAGTTCAAAAGTGCCGTTTAATGGCCTAATTGAAATATACACACACTTTGACTTGAATTTTTTTTTAAGGTGTATAGATTTGTGAAGAAGTGTCACAGTTAATTCATCAAACCTCTAAAAACTTCGTAATAAACATCATTGAAACATATGTACATCCTATAAATAAATTATACGGAAATTATATTTCCGTAGTGTGACATTCTCGTTGCATTTACTAATTGATCATTTCTATAAGAACTCCTCCGGTATTCTAATAATTTGATTTAACATTCAAATTGGAATGTAACGAGCGGCACTTGTTTACTCTCAGCTTAAAGAATAGAGCTCCAAACAAAATCACGACGACGACAACGTCTCCATAAATGGTCAACAAAATAAACGTTTCACTTTGTAACACTTTGTCACCCGACGTTCATCTAATAAGAAACTTCATAAGCTGCATATTAATTTGAAAATTAAGCTTAGCATCGAGAATTACACGAACAAATTGCATCGACCTTTGCGCCGCCAATAAAAACCATTATACCACTTGAATTAATGATTTAACTGCACAAAAGGAATGTCCTCAGGTGAGACCACGAAAACGTACGCTTATCTAAACTGTGCGGCGTTGTATGCGCTCTCTAATTGGCTAATTGGCATACTAGTGAAGATAGATCAACAATTGCAATCTCTTCCTAGTTCGCTTAGATAATGCATCCGCCTCTGTCGCCCTGATGAAATGCTAAGCGATCGATATCTCGGCCATTGAAATACGCTTCACGAACGGTAATTGTAATATATTACAGTGGTAATTTAATACTTGTTTTGTAAACGTTGTACTAAGGTCATTACTATGGGCGATTACAATTTGTTGGCGCAAAAACAACGCCGCGTGTGGTCGGACGTGAGATTATATTTACTGATAACAGTTCTTATAAGGTTCACTTGATATGACGTGTTGTGTGTTTGATTTGAACGTACAACTTATCGCATGTAGTGTTAGCCCCCTTGTTAATTGACCGGTTGTGAACATTGAGCAATTTAGGTACTTCAATTTAATGTTATGTTGAGACGTGGAAATAAAGACATCGTATTCTAATTTATTATCACCACGCATGTAGCAGGAAGTTTGGTCTGTTCGAATATTCAATTCTATCTTGTTTTTTGTTCTAGCAATTTTACCTACAGCCGTGATTGGAAAAAAGGACAAACCTATTTCTAGACCACACGAAAACTATGTCCACAAAAATATTCTGTTTTATCAATTTTCCTTTTTCTATCGAAAACATCGAAAGCCTACACCCCAACCGTAGCCCAAACGCTAGGGCTTCTTGAATAATTCCTTTACACATCTTCGTATCGCCAAAGCCCACCCCTAACTGTGAATACATTTTTAAAGCTGTGCGCACATAAAAGGGAATACAGGAGTGTTATTCGAAAGTGCGGAAATGCGTCCCATACATCAAGTGCGGAAAATAGAAAAACAGAGGCGAGATAAAATGTGAGTACATCGCCGTGAAATGTTGCTACAATTCCGAAAGAGACAAATAGCCCTTTGACAACGACACCATATTTTATATGCACTTTTTGTTAGGGGCATGGAGCTGGAGAAGTAAGCCTATTCTCGTACGTGGTCAGTTTAGGAGCCAACTGTTTGGATTGCGGAGCCACGGCCAGTGTTTGATAATGAATGCTGAAACTGCGGTTGAGCTTAGTTCCGTTTCAGCCTAAAACAACAGGTTTGTAGAACAGGATTAGACGTAGAGGACCGAAAATTGTTTGCGCTATTCTGTGTGACTATAACGGTTTTGTAAGGGAATTTGTAACTTGCTGTTTTGCTTACGAGGACTACATTAAAACGGTTATTGATAGTGCAATGAATATCATAATGATGAACAAAACGTTGTAAAACACGTGAATTTTATTCGTGTAAAAGTCATACAATTTTATTCTAACTACATTTTCCCACTCGCAGAAATATAGATAGATACCTTCGTAACTTCTAGCAACGTGGTTTCAAATTCGCACGTCCCAAAGAACATTCAAAAGAGCCACAACCCACAAGTCGACATTTTTCGGCGAGACACAAAATAAAATGACATCCTCGGACGTGTTTGTTCCGAGTTTCAGTATTTAACACCCTTTTGGCGATTCCTTTGACCCGGTGTATTTCTGTCTCGTCCGCCAAATTGTCCAGGACAGTTCATTCGACCGTGAACACCATCTCACTTTGATGTCACTTAATTATGTCGATTCTGTGGGCTGTCGCTCGTGATATATCGAACTTTGAGGGGAAGTAAAAACTCCCCTTAGTTCCCTTACTCCCGTTTCAATCTAAAACTGAATGCACTTTAGGGTTTTGAGGACATTTCAATTACCGTTTATTTTCGGAAGCGGGGAAACAAGCGGCAGACAGGTGATCTTTTGATGTCGGATCAAGAACCAATTTTCTAAAAAATTTTTGGGACGTTTCTTTAAATGTACAATCAACTATCTTGTAAATTGATTTGATTGCTTGAAATAGATTCATAGTTACTATTTTGATCAAGGATAAGGCCTCAACCTAAAAAAATAAATACTGATTAAAAACTTAGAAGAAAAACTGTAAGACTGAATAACCAATCTTTGAACTCGTGATGTTATCAAACCTTCGCCCTTCACTTTTCTTCTTCGTGTCCTGAAAATATAATTATTACTTTGTATTACCTACTTATTTAGTTTAAATATAACCATATAAGCACCGTAATGGAGCACGATTTACATCTTTGCATTCCACTTAAAGGAATTACACAACAATTGAAATAATGGGACCTTGAAATACCCATGGGTACTTAACCTATAAGAAGCCTACTGGGGTTCCAAGGCCTAGTTGGGGCTCTTATAAGATTATGCTTTTTATATTTCAAGTGGAAAAGCAGAGAATGTCATGGCATGCTTATAAAAATCACATAATTGATCAAATAATCTTTGGAATGGTAACCTAAAATATATATATATATATATAATTATGTCCTAGCTAATATTGTAAATGCGAAAGGATTATTGTTAATTTGTTACGCTTCAAGTGTAAATCGTGGACATGATTTTGATAAAATTAGGTGCAGAGGGACCCCGAAAACGGTTCTAGGTTACTTATAGCGAAAATCTATAATAACGCGAGCGAAAAAGCGGGCCAAAACTATTTAATTATGGTACTCCAACGAATTCACTAATAAATTTTTGGAGTACTGTAACAATTAAACTTAAAATCTATAGTGAATTTAACACTCACAGGTGTTCACAGCACTTACATATTTCAAGTTTTACAATTACATAGAGAAGAGTACTTATGTCAGCTTAAAAAAACAAAATTGAAAGTAAAAAAAAAGAAAAGTATTAACTAAATCAATTTTATTGCTCTAAATCATTGATTGTCAATGACAAATAAATAAGTAAATAATAAACATCTGCAATATTTTATTTCAGAACACATTTTCCGAGCTTCACTTTGAAAGTTGGGGGATGTCACTTTGAATCTCGTTTCTGGCGCTCTCTTTATAAAATCTCGCATTTCCAGGAACTCAGAATAAAGCCACGTGTCTGCAAGACAGTTTAAATAATTAAGAAAATGCGACTGTTAGCCGCAAATATTTAAATGAAGCGTCAATCGTCATAATCAAATCAACATGTCTAGACGAACCTCAAAATATGCACGGGGTGTGGCAATTGTGGCATTAGCAACTTTTTTCTACCGATCGACATTAGCCGTATATTGAAATACGGCTTCATTTTAAAATCACGATTCGATTCCACCTACAATTAAAAGTAGTTAGCAAATATATCTGTAATTATTGCGCGCATTAATCGCTTTCGAACTTCGAATTGAAACAAAATGGTTTATTTATACCTATCTATTTCTAGACGATTTTTCTTCTATGATATGATTCCACTGCCTTCGAGGTTTATAGGCCCCGAGCCATCGGAATAATTTGTTGCTTACTTCTTGTACATAATTTCTGTATACCTATCTATATTCTTTTTCCATTTTAGGGTTCCGTACCCAAAGGCCTACGGGACTCTTTTACTAAGTCTCCGCTGCCGTCCATCGGTCTGTCTGTCAGCGGGGTATCTCATGAACCGTAATAGGTAGACAGTTGAAATTTTCACTGAGTATGTATTTATATCGCTGCTATAACAACAAGTAATAAAAATACATTTTACAAAAATATTTAAAAAATATAGGGTATTAAAATCTTGTACGATGGTACGAAATCCTTCACGCGCGATTCCGACTCGCATTTTGTCGGTTTTTAAGTAAACTTGACTGAGTCGAGCCGAATAAATTAACAATATGGGGTTGGTCATCATCACATCCACTATTCTTCATCCATCTCACTTCCTTATTTATTTTCATGTCTTTCGCACCAGTAGGTTTAATTATAGGTAACGATTGATGGTACATGTTTCCATTAGTCTGATAATTGTTTTGGTGTAGATTTTACACATTAAACGGCCGTTTCATGATCTTTAAATGCAATTATATAAAATGTTCAATGATCATCGCAAAGCACTGAAAAGCAGTTATTTAATCATTCATCACTTTAACTATCAAACTATTATACAAACCTCTTTAATAGCCGTGCAGGTGGATTAGCAATAAAATCGAATGTTCTTCTTCGTGTCGATGATTCCTTGTATATGTCACCGTAAAATGGCAAACTCCGTAAGGTTATAAAATAACTTCAAGATTGTAAACTCTCGATAAATTGTCAACTGAACATTTGGAATAGATTTTTACGCATCAAAATTTGATCGTCTCTCGAAGTCTACAATTTATCCGTTTTCGTGTGATAGTAAAACCTTGAAACAAGGCTCTCATTGGTCTGTTCAGATGTGAGTTCACACCCACAAAGACCAATGAGATGTTAAATTTTCAATTTAACTATCACACCTAAACAGAATAACTGTAGACGATTGGTCGCCAGTTTATGTGAGTTCATAATTTCTCGGACCGCTACGGAGATATTATAGAATACAAGATTTGATTCGTATAATTGTAGAACAAATGTTCATTTGACAATTTATCAAGAGTTTACCATCTCTCAAGATATATTGTAATCTTACGTAGTTTGCAATTATCCGGTGACATATATATTAGTTGAGACCGTTGGCCTCGCAAAGCTCTTTCATGGTGCAGGAGTTAGGGCATAAAGAACTGGAGAAGAGATGAGGCGTCGTTATGGGTTTTGTACATCATCGCCTTGAAGTTTCATCTAACTAGGCTCGCCTAGGAGCAAACATATGTAATTAAACGGATCTCAGTTCGTGGCTGAAATGGAATCTTCATTTATTTAACCTTTTGAAGGCCAGAGCATAAAGGCATCGGCGTGCCCCCAACGCCAAGCCAGAAATTCGCCGTACTTTTTGTCACATATTTGTGACGTTTGGCGTATAGGGCACGCGCTTGCTTGTCATGTATACTTGAAAATGGCGTTCAAGAGGTAAATATATTACGTACAAGATTTCTGCCCATGATTTTCTTTGCGTGGATTTCAGATAGAGTCAAAAAGTAGTCGATGTGTTCATTCATTCAGTAGTTTTTTTTTCACATTTAAAATATAAGTAGGAAGGTTAAGATAAGCTTTAGTCAAATCATAATTGTTTCCTAATGCATATAGTTAAATAAATCATCTCATCGTAAAACAAAAAAGTGTATTTGCTAAAACAGTACTCTAGCATCTTAATGGATGGCCGCCTACTCGTGTAATAAATTGAGCAACCCTGTTTTGACTGTTCTCAATCAAGATTGCACAACATACAATTAGACATACAGCTTTCAATAACTCTTCAAGGTCGGCGAAAGTAGCCCATAGATATAGTTTTCGATTTCGTTACCACGTTCTAGCCATCAGCTGTAGCTATTGTACTTTCAAATAATAATCATCCATACATGCAAATAAATAAAATTTAAGTGTCTTTTTGTAACTTCAAAATAACAGCTTGAAACTAAATACATTTTATTATGAAAGTATTTGCTATACGATGCGTATAGATAACTAACATTTTATTTTCGTCTAAGTATTTTCGTTTAGGTCCAGGTGTTCCGGCTAATCTCCGGAACAGCTGGACCGATTTTGGCTGGACTTTCATTGGCAGATAGCTCATTTTAAAGAAGGGATTAGGTTTCCGCACAAAATACTATTCACGCAGGTGAAGCCGTGGGTAGAAACTAGTAGACCAATAAAACACGCATGCAGAATGTTTATAGCATGTTTTTCTTGTTCAATAATAATTAGAGTCGGGATCAAATGCACGATTCTAGTCGAATGATAGGTACTAGTGACGTAAGGATGATCACTCGAGTTGGAGTTGGACATTTGCATTGATTGAGAATGTAACCTTGTCGGAAATATTAGCAGTGATCGGAAGACGCCTTGATGATTCTCATCTATGTTGTTTGATCTAATGAGGTATGATGCAAATGTTGTAGTAATGATCGTCTGATTTATCAATTTTTACGATTGAGAATGAAGTAAAGTGTAAAAAATACAGCCGAATTTAGAAACTCCTCTTTTTTTGAAGTTGGTTAAAAAAATCTACAAATCCAATATCTAGTTAGGGTATATAGGTATATATTATGCAATAATTAGTCAAGTTATTTAGGTATTTTATATTTGTTATGTTAAGTAGTTTATAAGATTATGATAAGAAAGGGGGCGGGCTGTAAATCAGCGTTGACTACTGTTGTGGCTATACTTCACATTGCTCAACATTTGCTGAGCCGGTACGTTACAAGAAATCTTTGTTTTGATGTCACTATTGTGTATGATTGTACAGCTCTGGCAATAAATGTTTATTTCTTTGTAAAATCTTTGAGAGCATCGATGACGCAAGTTAAGCAAAACATACAGTTAGAAGCTTTACGAAAACCATCAAAGCCACTTCCGCAAGACATCAAGCAAACCATTACACTTAAGCAATCAAAGTTAATCCTCACAGATCCGCAATCAAATCCATCCAGCCAATAAAGCTAATAATACATTTACATCAAGATAGCCAGGTAGCCGCATCAGCATGCATCGCACGATAGAATAGACGGAACTCTGCGGCGAGTTAGTGGAAGGAAACGGAAACACGCGACCGCGATTGCACAGCGTTTGTTTTGTTCGATACCGTTTCACATACGACTATACCACCATACATCCTATGCGCATCGGGAACTAGTCCCTACATTTGTGGGCTAAGCTTACTCACACATAGACACACTTGTATTCCCTCAAAATTATTTGTTTTGTTTGAAATCGTTTCACATACGACTATAACTCAATACATCCTTTTAGTGTCAGGAACTAGACCCTACATTTGTAGGCAAAGCTTACTCATAAATCAAAACAGAATTCAATGTTCAAAAAGTGGTGGTTCACTTGGTTCACATTCGAACCTGCCACACTACATCATCAGAAGAAGAAAGGAGTAAGAAAGAAAAACCGTTTATTCTCTTCATCTGTGGTACTTTTTGAAAATAGAATTCTACGTTAAAAAAACAAAAATGACAATACAACCAAATCAAGAACCTCCTCCTTCTGTTTGAAGCCTGTTAGAAAGTGTGATCTCCACCAAGTTGTGAATCTAGGTAGTAAAAAATCTGTGTTACCATCGTGTAGCTTTACTAAAGCTAGTCTGTTGAAACACAGGAAGGGCACAGACGAGTCCTGTGTCCTCAGTGCCAGTCATAAAGAACTTAATCAACATAGAGAGACCGAGGGTGAAGACACAGTGTTTGTTTTGGAAAGCTATTTTCGGTTTGTGTGACATGATGGAATGTTTATGACGTGGCCACATCCTTGCATAAAGGTGGATTCGGTTTAGAATGCGTCGTTGCACAACGGAAGGCGGTCGTTGAAAAAATAAACAACTTTTAAAAAATTACAAAGGTATAATTTTGCTTATTGTTTGTTGATTTTTATGTCATCATTGCTGCTAAACAATAGAAAAAGAACATGTTCTTTTTATAATCATAAAAGAAAAATAATACTTTACTTGCTTATTATATCGATAATAATGTATGTATGTATTGACTGGCTTGTTGGTCGAGTGGTTAGTGACCCTGACTGCTAAACCGGAGGTCGTGGGTTCGATTCCCACCCAGGACAAAACTTTGTGTGATGAGCATGATCATTTGTTCTGTGTCTGGGTGTAATTTGTCTATAATATGTATGTATTTAGAAATATATAAGTATGTTTATCAGTTGTCTGGCTGCCATAGCACAGGCTCTGCCTAGTTTGGGATCAGATGACCGTGTGTGAGTTGTCCCAAGATATTATATTATTATTATTATTATTATTATTGCCTCTGCCAATGCCAGTTTCAATTTTAATTTCAAAATATTATATTATCATCACGACTTTCTGACGACGTGGAGCATTCAGGTAGTTGTAATTAAGTCATTAACAGGCTAACACGAAAACCACGAAATTAATTCCAATAATCAAGAACATTCTCTTTGTCGGCAGACGTTACGTCCGATCACATAAAAACTCTAATTTAAACGTATTCCTGATCATATGCAACGTCCTTAAAGACTTCCCGCTGGGAAATTAAATCCTCCACCATTATTTTGCAATCCACATATTTTCATAAGTATAGAGTTCACTTTTACGGGCCTTCTCCCTTAATACTCCGTAATGTCACTCAAAAATATATTAACACGTAAAATACTGCCAATACCAATATGCAAAAAAATATTTTTCAAGTTAACCATTATTAAATACGTAAGTTAGTGGAATATATTAAGTTCTCGTACAACTGTCAATTCTTATACTTTTAATATTCATTTTATGGACTGTGTCTGTGTACCTTTTTAAAACAAGGGTCGGGACTGACTCGATACATTTATTGGCCTCTTCGGCTTGTATAGCCTGTCAAATAAATCACTACCATAATAAAAAGACAATTTCACAAAGTTAACGAATGAATTTCGAAATGATTAAGGATGTATGGACTGTATCAGCCACACTGGTGATTTACTTTTGTTTTTAATTGCTGCAGGAACAAGCATGCCACACATTCTCTCGGCCATAATAGCATGGTTATACCTACTAGTTCTTTTATTTGGCAGCATAGACAAAGTAATCGATTTAAAATGCCCGCAAACGTAAACAAACTATTGGGAGCGCGGTAAATCAATGGATTAAAGTCAGAATACCAAATATTGCAACCAAACAACATAAAAGCGAGGAAATTGTAAATCATCATAGACAAAAACTAAAATATTAGACGTATTAATCGCTTTCATATTAAAGAGTTACGCTACACAAGTTTACAAGTCGGAATCCGTATTTTAGGATGGCACGCGTGGGCGCATCGACATTATTTCCGTATTATAAGCTTCGAGTTTCGTAAGACCCAGTTTTATTAGCTCGGTGTGCATTCTTTCGGTCACTTAGCGGATATCTACGAAAGCCGATTGGGGACACTAAAACGTTTCGAAGGGCCATCATCAAAGCCGTGCGAAATTCGGACCACACCTCGAGCGGCTTACAGCGTCATGTGAGATGCTTATTAGCGTATACTTTATACCCTCGTAAAATACCCTGCGTACGACAGGCGACGTTTACATTCAAAACTATATGGGCCGTGACCCGTAATAGTTATTTACATAAATAATTATATTATCCTGCCTCTCCCTAATTACCTTAATAGTCGTAAAACAAAATTAATTAACTTCGTCCACTGTAATTTGAGTCGGACACTGGGACGGAATATCAAAATAGGCTGCGAGGGTTATTTTAAATCCACCAACTTTGAAGGAAACGTGAACAACGAACTCAACGTACGAGACCTTGAAAGAAAATCTTGAAGAGATTAAAATATCAGAGCATCAATTGAAAGTTAACAAAACAGATTAACTAAAAGTAAAAGTAACTAGATGAATGAGGTGGATAAAGACGTGGAATTAGGAACAATTAACGATGAAACTCGGTTACAATGGCGACGACACATCAAAAGCACAGGTTTACAGGATTAACGTTTGAACAAAGGGAAACAAAAGGATTAAGAGCTCTCGTCTCAATTTGGCGATGCCACGTTTAAATTTAAAACTGGAAAGTGTCATTCAAATATGTAACAAGGTATACGTTTCAGTCTCAGCTGTCGCAGAATTAATCCCTGCGCTTCTAAAGGAAGAATTAATAACTTTTTGCAAAAAAATGCAATATTCGTCCATAGTGGACAAAAATCTTTTGTGAGTACAAAAGTCGCACTTAAAATTAACTTTTCGTCAAATCTTCGTGGGGTTACTCAGCAATTCAAATTATTCCTTGTGTGGTTGGCGGTATGGTTCAATTTGTGGAAGCTACAGTTAATTCAAAGTGAATGCGACATATTTATTTTACGAAATCCAATTTTCTGCTGACATCTCATCTGTCGACTTTAAACGTTCGGAACTATGGGACTGTCTTCTCGGTTTCACGCTTAGTCTTTGAGTATCATCTTTGGTCCATGAATGTTTTTTGAATTAAAACGCTTCGTGTAAAATTATCATATCAACAGGGATGCGGATGTTGTCCAATTATTTTTGAGAATGCAAATTGAATTTTTATTCCACAACTTCATTTATTTATTTTGCAGTAAGCTCTTTAGTCTGTTATGGCTCAGTTTGTTTCCAATATACTTTTGATGAAGACATACTAAAAAGGCCAGATGAAAAAAGATTAGATGTTGCGGATTATTTTGGAATGTGGCAATAAAATCTTTTTTGACATTAAAAACAGACGAAAATCAGCCTTATTGTTATGTCAATGTCGAAATATAAAAGGAACCCTGAATTTGCCCGAACCAAAGCTAAACTATAAGACCCTAAGTTATAAATGTAAGCCGAGGAAAACCGATCTGTGTTCGTTCGTAGGCGGGCCACTAAGAACCTGTCATGTTTGTACTATTGTGATATAGTAAAACCCTATATTTTATTGCCGCTGTGACTTCAAGAAATACAAGAAATACTAGGAAACAGTGAAAATGTAGTGAACGTTAAGGCTTTGAGAAAAACAAGTCACAATTACTAAGCGCTTTCACGCAACACTTATTGTTTTTTTATTATTTAATGTGTGACATTAATTTCTTTACCAAAGCTAGTTGAATTCTTAGTGATTTTGATTATTAACGAGTGTTAGAAACACTCCATATTTTAGTGCAGCTTCTAGAAAAGTTCCAAATTGCGACTGGACTCTTAATATCGCGGATATCTTTAGAGAAAATTAACATAAAATGATTTACAATGGTAACTGCTCCATTAAATTGGTCTGCATGATAAAAGTAAGATTAAATTCCTTTACCTGATGATTGGCTGATTAAAATTCCATTTATCAGTCAGTCATCATTACAGTTAATGCTGGCGAAAGACTACTCCACAGATGCGTCATAACATAAGAAGTGGAGTAGATGCAAAAAGACTTCATTTCTGCATCTTCTTCGAAACTCAAACTCGTTGGTTCATCTGGCTCGGAGCCATTACACGGTCGTTTGTTATCATCTAATATAAACGAGCCATTATAATTAATAATAATGTCCTCCCAACCCACTTGCGAATAACGTATCTATTCGGCACATCAACCAAATCTAATTTAACGTCATTATTGGACAAAAGATCGTATAAAAGTTCATAGTGATCATTACGTAGGTCCGATGACGTATGTAGGTGTCAGTGTAACGGTATATTTTATTTATTACACCATAAGTCACATAAAATTCTAAGCTCCCGGTACTGTGATAGCATCTTGAATTCTTGCCGGTCGTCGGTATAGACCGATGGACTTATACAGGGTATTTCTATTAAATCACTAAAGAAACTTACTCGTTTCTAATGGGAAGTTGGTACAAGAATTTTGAGACGAGATTGTCAACGGTTTTTATAATAGTGGCCAGTTCTTCGATTTTTAATTTAGAGTTCGGTTAGATGTTGCAGAATTTGTTCGAAAGAGCCTAACACTTCCTCTACCGAGAGCAGAAGAAGTAATCGTTTAGAATCTTTTCAAATTAAAAAGAAAAAAAGAGGCAAGTTTTGAATAGCTGGCTGGATTTTCTACAATGATATCAATTTCCAAGTATTCGTTAGTAACAATTCAGTATAACGTATTGTGCACGTGTGGGGTATTTTATAATCTGTAATGTAATACTGATAGGGGTTTGATCCTGATAACCTTGGCTTACTTGGTAACTAATAGCGGTTTATACGAAGCTACCAACAAAATATACCTATAATACATATTATATTCAGATATTCGTTGCCGTCCGGAAATTGAGAATTAAAATGTCCTTATAAATATAAATAACAGCATTTTGTTCGTACATTTCTTACAATTGAACTCACAAAGCCTCTTTGCAATAACAATGCATTGCGCTCAACATACACAGCCTGTATATTTCCCCGGAAAAATATTTTGACGTCAAAAGCCGCTTAACTTAAGGTTAACGAGACCTACGTCATTGTGACGCATACTTTGAATTAATACTCAAATACTTACTGGAATATTTATTGTATTTATTTTATGGCCTATTATGATCGTAACATCATCAAGGTGGAGCTTATTTCGCTTAAACTTAGAGCAAATAATAGCCCAATGAATTTAAAACGGGTATAGATAATAATAGCAAAGACGATGCGCTAGACTAAAAGTATACCGTATGGAAACTAAGGCCAAACTATTTATCCTGACCTGCAATCAATTTGCAACTTAACAGCAATAAGAATTAAATTCAATCTCCTAAAGCATAACACTCCAGGTCAATTTCGCCAAACTTGAACAAAATTTTATGGAACATCTTCGGAATAGATTGTACGAGGAAATAATCTTTCTAATAACTTTTGAACAAAGAAATTGTGATAAAGAGGTAAAAGTTTGTTCCTTTATTAAGAGTAGTCTCTTAAACTTCTTAATCAATTTTTGTTTAATTACAATATCTGAATAATTTTTGAGCTTCGAAAATAATAAATTAGTTGATCTGTCGAAATTGACATTTGAAGGACTGAACGTAATTGACGGTTGAACTTAGGACCAATTCTACTTATTTAGCATGTCAGTCGCAATCTGTCAAAAATGTATGGAAATTGTGGCTTCTTTGACAAATGCGACTGAGATGCGAATGTGTAGTTTTTGTCTTGTTTATTTTGATTAGTACTTCGAACAGTTCTGCAGTGGCGACTACGTACTGCGACTATCGCGGCCCAGCGCTGGGCACGCCACAATTGCGGCGGTAAGGCCCCTCTTTGAGGAGTGGCTGGAGAGGCGCCACGGCGTCCTCACCTTCCGCCTGACGCAGGTACTTACCGGACACGGCTGTTTCGGGAGGTACCTGTTTCGGATTAAGCGGGAGGAAACGCCCGGGTGTCAGCACTGTGAGGATCGCCCGGAGGACACGGTGGAGCATACGGTGGAGGTCTGCCCTGCTTGGGCTGAGCACCGCCGTGTTCTCGTCGAGGCGATCGGCGGCGGCAACCTCTCGCGTCCGGCCCTGGTTGAATCCATGGTCCGGAGCGAGGAGGCTTGGGAAGCGGTCACCTCCTTCTGCGAAGCAGTAATGCTAGCGAAGGAGGAGGCGGACCGCGCGAGGGAAAGGCAAGGCCTTCGTCCCAACCGCCGCAACAGGAGAAGACGCCCCGGGCGTCGGGAGTCGCAGGGCGATCCCCGGCCACCGTAGGCGCGGGCCTGCGGACGGCGAGCGTTGGGTGGCTCGCTGTCCGATCACCACCAGGCCCGGGTCGATGGCGCGTTGTGTTTCACGCGCGCCTCAAAGAGATGTCAGCATAGAGGACGGGGCCCGCTAGGGCCAGAGCCTGCCAGGGTTGCGGAATTTGTTCGAAAGAGTCACCGCGGCCCTGGAAAGCAAAGGGCTTAAGAAGGAACACGGATGGGTTTTAGTCAGTAAGAGTCTGACACGCCCTTCCGCTCCACCCAGAGCGGAAGAAGTCATTTGATGATTTCCCATCCTAAAAAAAAAAAAAAAAAAAAAAGTGGCGACTACGTACAGACGCCAGCACATCAAGCTACCCGAAACTGTCAAAATTTCTCAATCAACCTTGAACTTAATGAAGCATTAAGTTCAAGGTTGATTGAGAAATTTTGACAGTAGTAGTAGTAGTGCAATAAAGTTGAAAATCTACAAAATAAATTTGACAGATTCTTGTAGCTTGATGTGCTGGCGTTTGTACCGTAAGACGCAGCATTGTTCGGTCGCCCCCAAGGTGGACTGGTGTCCTTATAAAGTTTGAAGGAGTCCGCTAGATGCAAGAAGTATAGGACTGATCGATGTCGCAGAGGCGGCCTATGCCCAGCAGTGGACAGTTTTTCAACTGAAATTTTATAGAAGATCTTTAAAAAAAACACATGATTACCTACCGAGCACCAAACGCAATTATAATAATTTCCCCAACACAAATCGCTAAGCTTTCTTCGATCAACATTGACACTCGAATCACGTTAGGCCGTGTCTACATAACAGCCTTTTAGTTTAATCCGATCGATCGGAGTTGTAAGAAGATTGTAATTGAACGTCAAAGGCCGCCGCTGGATTAGGCGATCGCCTCACAGATTACAAGTGACAATTCTGAATTGGCCATATTGATTGACATCATCTGACGTTGAATGTAAAACTATTCGTTATGCATATCTCGGTAGCGTGACGGTGATTATTAATGTTCAATTAAAGTTATGTTCAATAATTATGTTGATTATATTATTGAGCAACAAAAAATTAGATTTAGATTGGCTGGTTGGCTTTGACGACTTTTTAAGCTAACGTCAAGTGACACGATGTGAGAAAAAATTTAGTGATTTGAATATGAAATTGTTGTATTAATTGTAAGTGGGTTTGATTAATTATACGTGCCTGTTTAATATATCTAGGAATATTAATGTTACTGACATAGCCCGAAGGATCGCCAAACCGAATTGGCAGTGGGCAGGGCACATTGCTTGCAGAACAGATGGTCGATGGGGCTGAAAAGTTCTGGAGTGGCGACCGCGTACCGGAAGACGCAGCGTTGGAAGGTCTCCCACAAGGTGGACCGATGACATGGTAAGGGTCGCGGGTAGTCGATGGATGCGAGACGCACAGGATCGGTTGTTGTGGCACTTGGGGAGCTAAATCCAGCTATATAATGATTAATGTTTTTGCTTATTTTATTTACGCAACCTAACAGCTGCTATTCTTGGGCTTTGTTTCTCAAAAACTTTTCGAAATTCTCCTGAATTTAATAGTGATTTTGTCAGTTTAAAAAAAAAATACTAGAATTGCGCCTTTGAAATACTTCCTGCCTGCTTACAACATTCAGTTATCGACATCTTTACTGCTTATTCCATAACATATTCCAAATCATGAATCGAATTTAGTCGCAACTTACCTCATGTTTTAAAGAACAGAAAAATCTACAAAAGTTATTCTATGAAAAATGAAAACAAAGTAAAGCTATCGTTTCTTACAAAGAAAAAGATTGACTTACGCGAAGTGAATAAAATAACGTCATCTTTATCGTGCAAGCGATGTTCGATAAAATTCTTTCTGTAGGATAAATAGTTTCGAATTTATATTTTTCTTTTTGCTTGTTTAAAAGTAAAATAAATCCTGAAATATTATATTATACTGACTCACAATGCCAATGAACCAAAAATATTTGGCTTGGCCCGCGGGAAAATCTCGGAATTTATCTCAATGGAGCGTACTCCCAGAATAAAAAAAGTTTCATAAATCCTTCTCGAAAGTCAAAGTCTAATTCATGTCTATTTCAAAATTCATGAAAGTGTTTCAACTGTATAAGTATGACAGACAAAGGAACGCAGTTATCGCATGCATAATATTATCTATTTATTTATTTACCTAATACTTTATGTACATTTGGTACAGAGGCGGACTTATTGCCATAGGCATTGTCTGCCAGTCAACATTTAGGAACCTTCGGGTATTATAAGTATGGTTTTATTTAAGGAATTCTTGATTCAGATATTTAATTTCTAAATCACTCCCTAAACAACGAACGCGTCTCCAACTTAGCATGCACACAGCCTATGCAATATCACTACTCTAAACCACACCCTATGTAGTCCCAATAACTTTCCCAAACCACTTTGTCTCCCCCACAATTTAAAAGTTGGGAAGAAACAGATGACGCTAGGACACAGTCCGCATACAAAAACGCCATAAAACGACGTAAAAATAAAATAATGCATATTTGTTGGCGTAAATACTGTTAGATGTGCGTTGGGGAGTCGCGGAGGCTCAAACTCGTTCAATTCGTGTATCGCGAGCCTATCAGTAACACATCCTGTAGGAAACACGTGACGGGAATAGGGACTGTGACTACGAGAGGCCTCTAGGATGGCGGGGAATGGGTGGTGGTGCAGAATAAGCAATGGCAGCGGGGCTTGAGACCGGTGAAAGCCTTTCGAGCATTGTGGAGTACAGCGATGATGATACGGATCAATTTAGTGGCTAAATAAACTAGTAAGCAACTGTTCTCGTAACATATCAAATCCGCACTACAAAGTCGATCAACTCAAAACCTACCGAATGAATTTTCATACGGTTTTTATTAATGGTCGAAGGGATTCATGAGGAAGTGTATCTTTAATTCATTAAAGTATATATTTTTGTAAATTAACTGATATATGAGGATGATCGTTGACGATGTCGGAAAAATCATGCCAAATGAGAGTTTTACTAGCATGTTTTTTTTCGGTTAATTGAAAACAAAATCTAGACACGGCTTCCCGTGCGTTGCCGGGCTGGGATGCCAGTAAAACAATAATCCTAGGTTTTCTAAAGTTGAACAGCAAAGGCCTTTAGGCCCCATGGTGAAAAACAATTATTTTTAATCAAACATCTTACTTTACCGAATCACAGTATTATGTCGTTCGATGCAGCTAATGTTTAATACAACACCTACAGGAATATTGACAACATCAATACCAATATCACAGAGTTACAAGAAATCGTCGTACGTGACACCATTCTACAAAAAAAAATCAGTATTGATGCCCACCGATTTCGAGGCCCGGCTTAAGATTCACAGGAATAAGACGCGACGAAGGAGATTCGTCGCGCATAATGTCCTATTTTGTTTTGTATACAAAGTTATTGTGTTACCGATATTTTCCGTCAAAAAGATTTCTCGAAACATGTTCCGCGAACACATACGGAATATTTATATCTATCGCCTAGCTAGAGATTGAAAGATAACACAAACTGCATAACTCTATTTATCAATGGGAGTTTTTTATCGTTTTTGTTGTAGACAAAAGGAAGTGTGTCTGTGTTTTACCAATGATGATCGCAAAAGTGTGTCTTTAGCGTGAATTCATAAGATCAATATCATTCCTTTGAATTTCCTAAAGAGAAATTAAAATCCAATAACTTCAGGAAACTAACAAAAAGAAAGAAAAGGAAGGCCTATTCAGAAACATAACAGTGAATTCCAATTTGCGCATCAGTTTTTTATGGCTTTCACGAGATGAACACAATAAAAAGCTGAATCACCATATTAACAGCTCATAATTATCAATGAACACCATTTAAATAAACACACAACACTGATCACAAGCCACTAACAATCGATTACCCCTTACTATTGCGATCGATACCATAAATAAACCTCAGCGTACGAAGTAAGGCATAATTACGCGCATAATACAAATGAAAAGCGCAACCGCGCACACGTAGCCACCATGTCTTACCCAGATTATTTATTGCCGTTTTATCTTACGGCGACCGTTTGCGATAAAATAAAAGAAATGTCAGTCCCCCGTGATCGCGATTATCACGAGACGATCATTGAATCGCCCCTGAGTAACAGATCCAACCCGTAAGTCCATATCAATAAATGCAAATACCATCTCCCGCGCATCGAGAAATGGATAGTAAAACTACAAACTGCAACCGCAATGGATGATTGTACATTCGAAAGTATCATTAAAAATAATGCGGTAAAACAAAATACACATTGAAAAGACTTTAAAAGCTTACTTTACAACGTGGTAGTATTGGTAGTCAGTCATTGGCTGGGAAGAAAGACTTGCCTCGCATGGCGTGCCCTTCATGTTCTCGGGGCCGACAGCCGGGATCATTGTGTAAGAGAATGTCCTTTAATTAGCACATGTAGAGCAAGATTATCGGCCGACAACGTCACCGAGTGGGCGACGACTGAATAATGACGTCGCTATTTATATCGAGATAATTATTGTTAAAATTAAACACTCGTTTGTGGGGCCGGGGCTTGAATTAGCGGAATAAACTGTTATTGCTGGACGGTCGCGAAATAAATGGTTATTCCGGGATTCATTGCAGTTGTTTTGACTACTGGAGGACGAATGCGTCGATGATGTGGTAATTAAGTTTATTGCATAAGGGTGAGATCAAACGTAGAGTTCTTCGTCAATAAACATTTTATGACATTTACCGCTCTTATCAGTTTTTAGCAGTTGTTGTCCATCTCTCACTATAACTATCATCAGAGACAGTCTGTTGTTTCATTTGAAACTCGTAACCATAGGCACAAAACGTTATGGAAATACTTTCACTGTGCGTGGAGCTAAGGAGTGGAATTCCCTGCCGGATTCTGTGTTTCCTGATAGCTACCTATAACCTGGGGCTCTGAATGATCATTCGACGCATGCGTGTTTTATCGTCGAGCACATCACTGCTTTCCATCAGGTGAGATTGTGGTCAAACGCGAGCCATATCAATATATAAAACTCTTGCATTATTGAGTGACTGAGTGACTGACAGACAACGCTTAGCTGAAACTACTGGTCGAAGAAAGGAAATTAGGCATGTAGGTTCCTTGGGGAGTGTAGAGGAGCAGTAAGAGAGGATTACCCGAAATTTCTACGGGAACGGGAAAAAACGGAATATGCGCGTATGAAGTCGCGGGCAAAAGCTAGTCAATAATAAAAATAAAAACTAGGCAATGCAAAACAGGAAGTGGCTCTGCCAGAACCACTGACCTTCATTACATGCAAAAACAGAAACCGTCAAGATAACAACAATCACCCATTAGGCAACATAAAGGACGTTCTTGCCAACATTATATTGCTAACTGTCCTTTCCAAGTTTCGGAGCCAAATGACCAGAGACGGGGCGCCAAGTAAAGCTAAACAGGCACCTGCCATCGGAAGCCCGCCAAGTCCTGATAGGCTATCAGTCTGCGCCAACTTTTAAATTAGAACGCCCCGTATTTAGTTGTTACTTTTTAAACACAGACAATGTTTCTGTAAAAAAAACGACTCGAGTCTCGGGAAAGATAGTTCAAGAATGGAAAATTCGAATAAGATAATGACGATCGTCATATAAAAGGTCTACCTCGACAGCTTCTTTAAGGGTACGAGGAACTACCTCATTCTACTAGGATCTTGTGACCAAACGGGTTGTGTGTAGTAGGCAACTGCTCGATGGTTATTGACGGGATGTTCGTTTATTTATACTTCGGGGTGTTGTTTGATTATTATTATTGTTTATTATTTCCAGCAATTAATTATTTGTTTTTATTCGTGGTAAATAATTTGTTAATCTGTATTTTTTTGTTAATTTTATGTATGTAACTTTTCAATTTTTCGATTATGACTCTCTGTACGTGTTGGTTCGTACTGTAAGTGCAGAGAGTAATTAAAGTTGAATAAATAAATAAATAAATAGCCATATGAACTACTAGCGATATGCTAAATTCATAGGGATTTCACAGTAAACTACATATGTTTCGGCTATGAAAGAGGTTTGCGTTATGTTAGACGTCATTTCGTAGTTCGTATTATAGCTACCGCCACACTTCATTCGCAATAGGTATTGTTTATCGGGGAACAGACACAGGAAGGTTCACTCCCACGAATTCATAATTGAACTACAGTTGTCCAGCTCAGTTTCTTCGTCTAGACACATAAACAGCATAATATGACCGTTGACTGATAAAATTTATGGCTTTCTGAGTCATCATTCATGGTCTGGGACCATGCAACAACACAACTTTTACAACTTCAATGTTAGACAAAACAATTCGTCTCCATTAATTCTTGACATCTCATGATGCTTAGACAGATTTATAAGATTTACGCAAACGAGACGTCACCAGACTAATCAGTACGATAACGCATTACAATCGATTCTACACAAATTAATTGTGTAGAGATAAATCGATAAACCAATGTCTTCTGACTAATGATTCGTTATCAGCTCAAACGTCAAATTCAACTATCAAAACATACCTACTAACATTGTGTATGATTTGTAGTTCAATATTAATGCTGGACTGGTGCACCACTAGTGCAAGTAAAGTGCATTTCTAGTGCAAACAGGGCATTTCTAGTATGTTTCTAGGTCAATGTCAACCTCAGTGCAAACTCCGTGTAGTTTTAGTACAGACTATTTCAAGTTTAAAGCAATGAAAGTAGTTTTAGTACGACATTCGTGCAAACAGGTGCGATATAAGTACATATTGTTACGAGCTTGGGGTTCGTGACAATAAAAACAGCCGATTAAATAACCAAAATGACACTTTAATTTAACAACACTAATTACCACTTTTAACTCACTAATTATAACACACAACTTCACCACTGATCACTTTAATCGCACTTAAAGTTCGCTTTCGAAGTATTCGCTTGTATCGCTAATCCAATACTGACTCGGTCGCGGAATACGCGCTCCTTTTATAGGTCAGTTTATTCTAGAAACTTCCATTCTCGAAACATCTGGAAAGTACTCGTAACTACCGCTGCCGACTGACTAGATACCGAGAAGTGTAGAATGTTCTGGCAAAGAAATGTCTAGAAGGTACTTGACTCTACTAGTTCTGCTACTCGATACTAGATGGCGCTAGTAGTAACTTAATGTACCCGACATTAATTCTGGCGCGTAACACTGCCCCCTCCTAAGACATGCTCGTCCCGAGCATTATCGGTCCCATAATAACGCGCCAGTCGATCCACATGGACGATCTTAGGAGCACTTCTTGTACCTTTCTGTATACGGTAGGTCACGTCGTTAATTTTTGTCACAATCCGGTACGGCCCGTCCCATTTAGCTTGAAGCTTAGGGGATTTCCCTTTACTGCGAACTGGATTGTGCAACCACACTAGTGAACCTTCGTCGAACCCTTTATTGTTCATTTTACGGTCATAACGGGTTTTCAACTTTTCAGACATTTGCTGGCCCGATTGTCTGACGTGCTCATAAATGTCATTCATTTTTTTCCGCAAGTCATTCGCATAATCGGTTATATTGCGTGGGGCATCAGGTGGTATTCCGGTGATCAGATCTGCAGGCAGCCGCAATTCTCTTCCGAAGTTGGCGAAGGCTGGTGTCATCGATGTACTTTCGTGAACAGCACTTCGGTATGACAGCAAAAACGGTTGTATATGCTTGTCCCAATCGCGTTGCCGGTTTTCCACGACTTTTGCCAGGTATCTCTCCAATGTCTGATTAAATCTTTCCACCATTCCATCCGATTGTGGGTGGTAAGAAGTTGTTCTCGTTTTATGAGTACCCATAACTCGACAAGTTTCCTGGAATATTTGGGACTCAAAATTCCTTCCTTGATCGCTGTGAATCTCCAAGGGTACTCCAAAACGACAGAAGACTTCATGAACTAGTTTATCTGCAACTGTTGAGGCTTCTTGATTTGGAATGGCGAAGACTTCCGGCCACTTAGTGAAGTAATCCATTACAACCATGAAATACTTGTTACCACTTTCACTTTCTGGAAAAGGTCCCGCAACATCTAGGGCTATCCTTTCCCATGGTGCACCGACGTTGTACAATTTTAATGCACCTCTACTGCGAGTCTGAGGTCCTTTTACAGCCGCACAACTTGTACATTTGCGACACCAGTCCTCGACATCGTCACGACAGTGGACCCAGTAAAACCGTTCTCTTATCTTCAGTAGAGTCCGTTTTACTCCCATATCGCCTCCTGAAGAACCATTATGGTACAGCTGTAGGACATTCGGTACTTTTGCTTTAGGGACAACCATTTGCAAATGACAGCTGTCTCCCCGAGCATTTTCCCATTTACGGCACAGGACTCCATCCTGAATCACTAAGCTGTCCCATTGGGCCCAATAACTTTTTGTGATCGAACTCATCGCTGAGACGTCACTCCACGTGGGCTTAGGAGCACTGGCCTTCATCCACTCCAGAATCGGCTTGATGTCCGAATCTTCCTGCTGTGCACATTGTAGGCCTTCCTTCCACTCGTTGCTGAGGTCTGTCTTGAGCATCCTCACAGGTACGTCTTCTTTACCCTCTTGCCTAGTACAATGCTTGCAGGCTTCAGGGCAAGGACTTCTTGACAATGCGTCTGGGTTGCCATGAGATCTTCGGCTGCGATGTTCCGTCACCAAGTCGTATTCCTGCGGCCGCTTGGCGCTGTTGTTAACCGCTCTACCTTCTGGAGATCGGCTATCTTTCCTTTCCGCAGTTCGCTTAGGGCTACTAGATTGAACGTGGCCCCTTTCACCACAACCGTAGCATCTAGGACGGTACCCTTTAAATCTGTCGCGAACTGCAGCGGCTGCAACCTCCCTGCCGCCGTAGGAACGACTATTCTGACACACAGCTTCCCCTTCCATTGTTCTCTTACGGCAACTAGATCGAAGGTGGCCCCTTTCACCACAGCCGTAGCACCTAGGGCTGTATCCTTCAAAACGGTCGCTAGCTGTAACCGCAGCAACCTCCCTGATGCGATGGGAACGATGATCCTGTCGCACAGCTTCCACCTCCAGTGCATGAGCCAAGGCGTCCTTAAGCGTCCCGTGGTGCCCGAGCCTCACAGCAGCTCTAACTTCAAGGTCGCGGATGCCATCGATGAATGCCTGCACCAGGTTCCCTTCAATGAGCGCAGGTACGGACTGGTATGCTTTTCGTACCAGCTTTTCCACTTCGAGGGCCCACTGCTGCAGGTTTTCACTGCTGCGTTGCACGCGATCCTTGAGCTTCGCACGAAACACATGTTCCAGATGAGCGTCGCCATACCTAGCTTCCAACGCCTCAAGGAGTTGCTCGTACGTCACTTCTTTACCGAGAGCTTCCAGGACAGTTAAGGCCTGGTCGCGCAGGCCGAGGGTGAGAGCAGTCATGGCCTGATCTTTAGTCCACCCATTCGCCTTCATAACAGCCTCAAACTGTATTTTGTAGGCCGACCAGGAAGATGTCCCATCGAACGGTGGCACTTTGAATCCACGTAGCGAAGGTGTAGTAGCTACTGACACTGCCACCCGATCTCCAACTTTTAGGTTGTCCATTGTTTTTTTCACGTCAGCAATCACGTTGTCAACTCGATCATTCATTTGGTCGATTCGCGTTTCGGCTTCCGCCAGGCGGTTCTCATGCTGGACCACCTTTTCTTTTACAACACTTATTTCTTTGCCGAAAGTAGCGTGTAGATCCTTCATAACGAACATCTGTTCTTCCTGGCGGCGCGCCTGCTCCTCCTTGTCACGCTGGAGCTGTTCTTCCAACCGACGGGCCTGTTCCTCCTGTCGGCGAGACTGTTCCTTCTGTCGGCGAGCCTGTTCCTCCTTGTCTCGCTGTAGCTGTTCTTCCAGCCGACGGGCCTGTTCCTCTTGTCGGCGGGCCTGTTCCTCTTGTCGGCGGGCCTGTTCCTCTTGTCGGCGGGCCTGCTCCTGCAGCATCATCATCAGTGCAGCAAAGTCTGGTGCTGCAGATGCTGGAGCTCCTGTGGACGGACCGGCCTCCATGATCGGCAACTGGCCCTCCGACGTCTGCGGCGTTGTACCTCCAAAACGCCTATGGTCCGTCTCCTGCTGACGTTGACTCCGGGTACGGATACCCTCCGTGTCGTCCTTTGGTAGAATCGGCATGATTTAAATATCCCACTTCTGACACCAATTGTTACGAGCTTGGGGTTCGTGACAATAAAAACAGCCGATTAAATAACCAAAATGACACTTTAATTTAAAAACACTAATTACAACTTTAAACTCACTAATATTATAGAACACAACTTCACCACTGATCACTTTATTCGCACTTGAAGATCGCTTCCAAAGTATTCGCTTGTATCGCTAATCCAATACTGACTCGGTCGCGGAATACGCGCTCCTTTTATAGGTCAGTTTATTCTAGAAACTTCCATTCTCGAAACATCTGGAAAGTACTCGTAACTACCGCTGCCGACTGACTAGATACCGAGAAGTGTAGAATGTTCTGGCAAAGAAATGTCTAGAAGGTACTTGACTCTACTAGTTCTGCTACTCGATACTAGATGGCGCTAGTAGTAACTTAATGTACCCGACATTAATTCTGGCGCGTAACAATATCATGAAAGCATTGATGATATTTTGTACTAGAACTTGAGATTGTGGACTAAAATGTTCGTTGGATAGTTCACTTAGGTCAATATTGGTACAGTTTTCGTACATCCGAATTAGTAAGAATTTGTCGTATCATAAGATTATTTCAATACTGAGATAATGTTATTAAAGTATTAGGTTGGTATCGGTACAGAGTCAGAGTTAGAAAGATAGTCTTATACGCTGTTAATTAGATGATTAGTTTTTGATGTGTAACATCTTTCCTCTCGCTTTCCTGCAATCTGTGGGAGTGATTTGGTGAAATGGGACGGAAGTGTATAACAGGAAGCCGAGGAAGCGCGCGCAGTGGTCGAGTTGGCTGTCAGTTGGTACTTTTAATGTTAATGTGGCTTTTTACCAAGGTGAGACGTCACATGTTACACATCCTATACGACTACTGTAAGACTGGCTCCTTTTTTAACTAATTTATTAACATACATTCAATTAAAGAAATATAATTATTATATAAGAGATAACGCACTGACAGATATTAACAGACTTGGATCATGTATCATCGGTAGGTGAACTATGTGAAAGACGATTATGCTCCACTTCACGATTACTCAAAAAAAGAATAGGGTATTCTACTGAAAAGTCTAATTCGTCCGCCAGATAGATTTCCAAAAAATATGGACATCTATTTTTTCTTTCACGTAAACATTAAATTGCTAAAATAGTAGGTACAATTTTTACTAGCGACGTGACCTCTTGAACATTGATGCGCTTTATTTAATTTATATTTTTTTAGCAATTTGAAATAGCAAAAAATATGTGTGTGTGTCCAGCTTTTTTGAACATCTAACGGACGGACTAATAAATAGAATTATATTTTTTCAACCTCGTAGGTTACCCAATTATAATGACGATTATAAGTGGGCTTTATTAGGTATTGTTTACACGAGCTCCTTAAACTTATATAAAAGTTTCTTAGCTACCATGCCACTAGCCAAGGCGAAGTTAAACCATAAAAACTAAAAATTCATGGGAGCACGTTCAAAAAATCACGTTTATGAAATATTAAATCTAGTTATATCTGGTAAGGGAATCTCTACGGTTTACGTCTACCGAGAAAGATAGGCAGGTGCGCCCAACCCACACGGGTGCCGGGTCTCCGAGCACAGACAATTATCATTCCGTGTGCTTGCGAAACATGCTTCGTCACTATCATACTGCCCATCATCACGACTTCACTATTTACATATAATGACTATTCAACAATAAACAAAGAAATGTGCAACGCCCCTGCTTATGTTATGACATAATTTCGTTTTTTTTGGTGGTGGAATAAGGTTGTCACGTCTGACTAATTTGGAGTAGCGTACCTATTTCTTTTATTGAGCAATGGACTTGCTGGATGAGGAGCGAATGTGCCCAAAAGATGCATGTTCACTCTTGCATTGAAGGCAGACGGATTATATGTGGAAGGGAACACAGATGCTGGCAGAGCGTTCCACACTTTGGCTGAGCGCATAACAAATGTGGAAGAGAAGTGTTGAGTACGACTAGTCGGGATTTCGACAAAGTGCGGATGGTACCCAGCAGTACATCTGGTATTCCGTTAGTAAAAATCAATGCGGTGCTGGACTGGCAGGACCAAATATGCTGCTACGTCCAGCGCTACCTTCGACGTTGCTGTATGTGTCCCGACTGCATCACTCCACGAAGGTTGAGGAGATCGTGTAGTACATGAGGGTGAAGACCAATTGGACCTTGAGGGTTGAGAAGTTGGAGCAGCGTCACAACACCAACTTCAAGTCGTTTGTAGTGCGGGTTCCGACACAACATCTCGACACGTTCCTAATGGAAGAGTTTTGGCCTAAGGGTGTCGTCTACCGACGTTTTCGTGGCAGGCTACGCGACACCGCTCAGCGTAACTTGACGCCGACACATCGAGTGTCTTAGTTTATAAGTTAAGCAAAATTAATATGCATTAGTTTATTTTTTTGTATTTTTAATTTGTGTATTTTATTTACCTATGGGCCTTAGTTGCCTGATAATAAAGAATTATTATTATTATTATTAAAAAGGCGATGGTGGAATCAGGTCGCCTGCGCACACTCTCCGAAGTACAATCTGTAGAAGCCCGACAGGCAAGCAATACTACGCCGATGAGCCAGGCTGTGAAGCTACCAACGTCTTGTCGCCTTTTTGCTCTGCGTTCTATCGAGCTCAATAAAGCAAGCTGATATTTTGCTGCGCCATCCCATAAGTGGCTGCAATACTCCATACAGAACTTGTGGTTTGTGCAGACTCAGAAGCTGTCAAGGTGTGAAGTATCGCCTCACCCTATTTAGGATGTTCAGCTTCTTGGCTGCAGTCTATGCTTTTGACTCGATGGTTGAGCCGAAGTTGAGATCAGACATCAGCTCCATGCAGACATACCTCGGAAAGTAGGAGACAGGATAATGTTACTAGATGAGATGAGCTGGCTATACAGCGTACTAATTGGCAGGTTCTCAATATCGCCAACCTTATATACTAGCTTTGAAAATTGAAAGTAGTTATTCGTATGTCAAGTTAATTTTTTCAAATCCGTTAAGACGTGTAGAGGTAACTTAAAGAATTACTTTTACATTTGTATGGATCCAGGGCATGCTGTTTAGTTGCCGCAACTACGCAACTAAAATGTCGAAAATGATCCCAAGGGAACATACTCCCGGGATGAAAAGTATCCTATGTGTTATTACAGACTATAATCTACTTCTGTGGCAAATTTCATTAAGATCAGCCGTTCTGACGTGATTGAGTAACAAACATCCAAACTTTTGCATTTATGATATTAGTATAGATAATTAGGTACATATCTTTCTAAATTACATAAAGGAAAAAAACCAAGCCGGCCAAGTGCGAGTCAGACTCGCGCGCGAAGGGTTTTATTATCTATAAAAACGGAAAAAAAACATTACTGGTGTATGGGAGCCCCCTTAAATATTTATTTTATTCTGTTTTTTGGTATTTGTTGTTATACCGGCAACAGAAATACATCAACATGTGAAAATTTAAACTGTCTAACTATCACGGTTCATGAGATACAGCGAGTCTTAGTAATAGGGTCCCGTTTTACCCTTTGGGTACGGAATCCTAAAAAGGCCACCACCAAGTGAGAGAGTGGTGGTGGCCTTTTTTCTGGAAACATCCTGGACAACAAGTATTCGAAAATCGCAGTGGCTCTGGTACTAACTTGTGTGTAAGATCATAAATCTGATTGATCTCTATAGCTTTCCTCGTTTGCCGCCCGAACAAAATATTGCGACAACAGTGGCTGGAAACATCAAAATAATTACTTGTCACATTCCATACTACCAAGTACTGGACGTTTGAAGTAACAAGGGAAACAAGAGGCCATAGTGATCAAAATCACCGCAGAATTCAGTGAGTTAGTTCTCAGGCCGACTACCTAAGTCTTACGCGACACTTTCCATTTAAAAGTTACCTTACAAAAATGTTTAACGCCCAACAAGTTACTGAGTTTATGTTCAAGTGACTGGACACAAGTGACAATGCGCCTAAATGAAGGGACACGAAATATTCGTGTCACAGAGAAGAAAATACAGTAGGATGAGTCTCAACTACTTTCGAAATAAAGCTCACACAGAAATATTTTTATTGACAAAAACTTGATAAAGGAAAAATATGTTTTAAAATTATCGCCATTGCACCGACTGTTGGCTTTCTTAGCCTTATACTGAAACTGTTCCTTGTTCCTGCATATTGTAGTAAGTTGTTTAGCTAAATCTAAAGATTTCTACTGTAAATCTAGCAGGAAACTCGAAACCGGCAGAACATTTGAGATGAGGGCGCGTTAATGAAACTTCTATATTTTCCTGTTTAGAGTTGTTCGTTAGTTAAGCAAGACCGAGTGGCTCTTCGGACGTAACTTAAAGAAATAAATTAACTTTGACCCTACAATGGCCGTGTAAACATGTATGTTTATGTTTGACACACTGAAATTTACGACTCCACTGTGGAAACTTTAGCTACTTTGACTTTTGAAGTTAAAGTCTCGCATACTTATTTAAAGCATAAAGGAAAACCATCACTCAAAACATATTGGTTAAAGTAGTAGTTTTACGAGTTGACCCATGAGTTAAACCCCATAGCTGTATAGTTCCTCTCGTTCAAAAACTTAATTAGTCAAAGAAACTTGCTCCAAAAGACAAAAAAAGAACTTGATATCGAATTAAAACAAAATGCTGATACCATCAAATAAGAAAAAGTAAAAAATTAAATGGAGTCCACGGAATCCGAGCTCTCTCCTTACCGCCTAATTATCATCTTAATTCCTCATAATGAGGTAGACGTAGCTACCGTGCTTCCCAGAATGCCATCAACATAGAAAAGTTAAATAAGGTTGTTTATATTCGTACATAGCGCCGCCCCAAAAATTCCACAACTTATAAATTATTACCAATAACGAGTCATAACTTCTATGCCGTCTCGGTAGCCATTAATGAAGAAAAATTGGTAATACAAATCAATATTCAAAACATTCGCTAAGCACAACTATAAAGGAAACTACATAAACTTTAAAATTTATATTCACTTAATCCATCCGTCCAAATATTACGTCTTACATCTCGAGGCAATTCCTATTCACAATCGATTAGTGTTCGATCGTTTATTAATACCGACTGTACGAATACCATTTCGGTATGTTGAGATACGAGCTATAAACTATATTCTCGTTTGAATATAAATAAAATTTAAGCAAATATTTTAGAAACCTAATTCGGATTAACAATTTTATATTCTGAATATGGTTAATACCAAATGATACTGACAAAGCAAAGCACCACGATCGCGTTCAGAATGTACATATATCTGAATGTATGAACATCAAAAATATTATATCGCTTATGATAAGCATAATATTTATATCAATAAAACCTTCTCATGTTGAAATAGTGAATATAAAAAAATATGTTGCGATGTTCAATATAATGAACGTCGAATAGACTCCCCATTTTTTCCAAGTTCTATTTATCTTTTATCCTTTTAGTTCATTAACTACAAAAATGTAACATCGTGCTTCATAAATAATAATATAATACTCGTTAACTTTTTCTGACAAAAATAAAAAAGATTGTTACTGGTTAATAACGGCTCGAGGAGAAATTACTCTTAAACACACGAACCTTTCGTCATAACACGGTACAAATTACGTCAAATCATGTAGATATTATTTTTTATGTCGAACGAGAGCACCATGTGGTAAATTAGGGACCCTAATATGAGGAACAAAATAAACAACATAACGACTATACACCGTTTCTTTAGGATAGAAAAAAAACTAACAACTTCCCGACGTGAATGTCGCGCGCTTCACAAATTATCGACCCCCAAAACTAGTTTACTTTGGTATTGTTTTTTGTTGAATCAACAAAGTAAAAACATGCAATAAAGAATTATGAATTAGCTATCGATTTTATTAGTATAGGTACACGATTCTATAATTTTATAACGAATTTTAAAAAGTCGTAAAACAATCCTTATATCTATAGGCAATTGCGAACTTAATTTGTTTTTTTTTACAAAATGTTACACATTTGTTTTTTAAATAATTGTTTAGTACTGACAGCTATCGAAGACCTGTTCTTGGCTGTGATTATTCAGGTACTTAAGGGCCCTTCGCATGCATTTTCCCACAGAATCCTTAGTAAATAAATCTGGCCAATTTGAATTCCAATAGGGTATTAGTGAACCTAAAAGCAAAAAAGGCATGTGGTCGCCGAATTTCTTTCCGTGTATGGTTTCGCAGCAATCTGCATGGAATTCACTATAGTCGCCGAATTAAATTGCTTCTATGTAACCTGTGAGAAAAGCTTGCCAAGTACGTGTCGGGCCACGCACATTATAGGGTTCTGTAGTTGCTCCCCTAACCATAAAAATAACACCCATCAAATGGCAACCAATGTGCATCACTGCCGCCAACTTAAAATTTAATATCATTACATATAATGACTTTGACTTTACATAAAAATGTTTTTAGTGTTTGGAGCTTCCCTTAAAGCAAGCAATACCTGTGTTGGGAAGCTCCGCTCTTCCATAGCAAAGAAATACAAAGCAAATGCATGTTTTTACATTAAAAAAAAACATTACAAGAATACGATGCACCATGTGTTTCCTATGGAACCCTAAAATGTAGTAATGAGCCAACTATCATTGACTAATAAAATTCATGAGAAGTGATCATGATTGAACATAAGCCTGCAAAGTACACAACTAATGATTAATCACCAAGCAATAAGGTGCCAACATAACAGGTTTTTGGCATTGGAACGAATACATTCGCAATACGTATTCATTAAATTCTACATCCGATGAGAGATAAGGTCTTGTTCACACACTCATGGATAATTTGACAACGGAAAATGGTGATGAGTTTATAAGAAAATAAGTGTGAAGTATAGATAAATGCTGCTAACTTGTGAACGGTAAAATGTAAGTAGGTATTAGGTATTCACCTATAAAGTTGTCGTTTTTAAATATGGTGATATTACAGTAAAAAAAAGAAAGAAATAAGTAGCTAATTTTGAGAAACGAAAATCATGCCTTGAAAATTGTAAGTAAAATAGAAGTTTTAGTTGTACTTAAAAGTATCCCGAAAAAATGTTCATAGGTAACCCAAAATAAAAAAGTATTACCTTTCCTTGTACACTTGAACCGGACACAGTATTTAGAAAGCTTTTATCTTAACTGATCTCGAACATTTTATAGCAGCAACTAAAACTATCAACCTTGATCGACATTTTGAGTAAAGTGGTCTTACCAAATATTTATCAGGAGAGAGCAATTTACTAGATTGAGTTATTACCGTCCCAAACGGCCTATTTGGACATTGAGGTAAAACTGGTTAAAGATCATGAATTTAATCAACTGATTACACCACTACGGGGTCACACAGAAAATTTTTAGAATAGGCCAGTAAGAAAATCAGCCTATGAAAAATGTATTTAAATTTAGAATTAAAAACTCTTTGAGATGTGTAAATTCATAAATGTTTTTACAAGTTGGCGGCAATTCAAAAGAGTCTGTCCTGCGTCGATTTTCGCTCCATGATTTATTACGACTTTCGTTGCGATCTTACTCAACAACAATGTTGCGATAGACTTCGATTTGCATTTCATGAAGAAGCTCCCACTGTTTACAACTGGTTTAATGAGTTTAAACGTGGTCGAAGTAAACTCACTGATGATTCGCGAGAAGGACGTCCTTTTACGGCGACTACTGAAGATAACGTGAGTGCTGTGTGGCTAATGATAGAAACAGATAGAATTGTGACATATCAACAGATTCGTACAGCTTTAGGCATTGGTATGAGTCAAGTACAAAAAGTTTTACATGAACATTTAGGCGTTAGAAAGTTTGTACTAGATGGATACATCATAATCTGATGGAAGATCTAAAACGTTGCTTGTCGCTGTTGGTCGCTTGGATTGGTGCCGCTCAATGTCTGAAAAGTATGACGGAGGTGACTCGAATACTGTATATGACATCGTCACAGGTGAAATCTGGATATATTGTTACGAACCCGATACCAAAAGACAATCTGCGAAATTGATGTTTCCATTCGAAGATATGCTGACAAAAGAAAAGAAGAGCAGAAGTCAAGGGAAAAAGATGATTGCCTCATTATTTGGACGGACGGGTTATTTCGCAACAATTGTCCTAAAAGATAAAAGGACTGTTACTGCAGATTGGTATGCCGGTCACTATTTACCAGTTGTCTTGGAAAATGTAAGACAGCAGCGCCCAAGAAGTAGGATCCTCCTCCACCACGATAACTCACTCCGCTAGACGAACTATCAAATATTTGTCTATCAAAGTTGTGCAGTAAGTGAGTCATCTTCCTAACAGTTTTGACCTGGTACCTTGGGACTTTTGTTTTATGAACCCTGAAGATGGCTGCGTTTGAAAAAGACGTGGATGAGTGGGCCCACTGCTTCAATCAATGGTTTCATCGCATGCGACGGTGCATGTAAAAGATTAACCGGCTTCCACATAATTCCATTTATATTTTCTGAAAACTTTCAGTACGACCCACGTACGTGCATAAAAAACTAAAAAGGCTAATTTTAACGAAGTTTCAAAATCAAAGGCAGGAGACAGACAGAACAAAACCGAAGTCAATGCCGATTACGTTGTAAAGCCGAATTCGTGCGTGAATGATGACAAACGCATTGACGAGGATTATGCAACCCTGTGCGGTGTGAATGATTGCTCGGATTATGTTGTTTTAAATTATTCGCTGGAAGAGACCGTGATTTTTTCGTTCTTATCATGTCTTTCTCCGCTCGCCACTGGTAATTCTAAATAAAACCGAGTGACTGTTAATTAAGTGTGTTCCTTGACATTTCAAGGAACAGGAATCTTTGCGAATTTTCTAGTACAACCCGTTGGTTGTACTAGAAAAATCGCAAAGATTTCACCCCGAAGGTTGGACTCCAAATTAGGTTATTTTCGAGTTATCGAAGTATTTTAGATTGATTGGCTCACGACCATAAACTGGAAATAGTGAGAATCCTACTACATCATCCACTGCGGATAGACCTTGTAAATCGTATTATATTCTACGGTCTAATTTGATCCCATCGACAGAACCATTCACAATTTGCACTTATTTAGGCTATTTTAAATCTGTCGGATCCGCCTGGAGCATGATTAACAGTGCTGAAAGATACATTTTAGTACCTATAAACAAACCTAGCATCTTTATAGCAGTAGGTATAATCCGAAGATTTATTTTCCGCATCAAAACTCTAAATTGTACGGGTAAAACTACCGAATCGAATTAGGAAGTTAATCAATATTTTTAAATCAATCTCTTGATTCTCCATCCATGCAACATCGACTGTTTTTACAAAGTCTAAGAAAAAAATAAAAAAGAAGAGATAATAAAGAAACTTAAAATATAAAATATTCTGAAATATACACAAGATCCTTAAAAGTAAGCCAGACACATAAATTTTATTTACATGTCTAGACAACGCAAGTAACGCGTACTTAGCAACTCAAAAGAGATATACCTATCTCCCTAGGAGTAAGTACTTACCTCTTCAATCTCCTTGAACGGACTGAAACGAAAGGGTTGACTGTTTGAGAATGTAAATCTAAATTACTTCTAACATTATTTGGCTTCTGCTGAATAATTTAGCCGGAGAAATTTTAACTACGAGTTAACGAAAACAAGCTCTAACTATAAACCAGGGATTAGGAAACCTGGAATCATTTAATACAATCTATTCTTCAGATTGTTATTTGATTCCAGGTTCCTCAAGCCCTTGGTCCATTGTCAACCGAGCAACGAGTGTTTTTGGCATGTAGTCGTGTTGGGGACATGTGGATCAAAGGTAAGGACAATTAAACGAATCGAACGTTTTTTGACTTTCTAATGATGATGATTAAGTCGCCACAAATTCAAGTCCGGATCAAATCCCACGGCAAAAGCGGCATAAAATTAAAATGTCAACTGTTATTGCCAAATGCCATTACCCAGACCAAATATGTCTACAACAATGTAGAGAACTTTAAACACAATCAGTGCGAATCCTTCAAGACCAAGGATGCGCAAGCTTCTTCAATGTAAGTTTCTGCTACTGCTTCTGAATGACGCGAAAGAGTCTCTCGAGGCTTTCAAAGTCAGCAACACATTCTCAAATAATTAAAAACCTTTCGACGTAAAAAAATCTAAAACCTCATTTTCCTGTCCCATATTGTATACCACTTCCAGTAACGCTCTATTCTTGTATCAAATAGATTTGGGAGCGCGGTCGCCTCTCGGATTAGCGATGGCGTGTTATCACTTGGCTGCAGTTAGCACAAACTTTGGAGCGCGGCCCGAGGGGGGTTCGCAAAAATCAACACAATTCTGCGGAAAAATCTGGAATGCCTTGGTGCTTCTGTTCGAACTCTGGGGGTTTTGGAATACAGAATTAGAATTATTATTTCGATAAAACTTAGATATCTGCATTAAATGAAATGCTTCCAAAAGCACTTTTTCAGGTATCGTTTTGTCTTAAGAAATCAAAGCATCCAGCTGATTCCCACGACCTTCATCAGGTCCGTCTTGTGTCTTCCACTTCAATCACTATGTTGAAAATATTATTGGGTTGCTAAATGTATGACTTAGAATCAAGGTTGCTGCTTGTTCCCCCTGTAAACCCTGTAATACTGCTTCACGTTGCCACTTTCATATAAGGCTCACACCACCTTATTTCTTCAATTTCAATCACCATATTTTAATTACTTGTTAAGACTTACCATATCTACATTCGTCGACCAAAAACCATTTATCGTAGCTCACGTTTCTATGATTGCGGTTCATACAACTATCACTCGTATGATTTCTTTAATTACTACCACCTCGACCTCACATTGGGGAACCCCAGAGCTTGCAAATGCGAACCAATCGCGACCCGAATAACATGGACAAACGCGGCGTCTACAATTTGTACCACATTTCGTCTGGTCACGATATCGTCCAGGCTGTGTTTCATCGGGTGATTTCATAGTTTTGTGCTGTACGATTCGATTGCGATCCGAAGCAATTTTATTGAGCAAAATTTGTTTATTTCTATAAACAATTTCTTAAGCTTCTGCTCTAAAATTTCTTAATGTTTCTCTAATTATGTCACTGTCCTTAGTGGCATCTGAGCCTACGGTGTATAATTTGGGTTTCGTATAAATTCCATTGAGCATACTAGAAATAGTATTTCCTGTAGTGAATATGTGAGGAAAGACATCAAGCTCTTCATTATTCTAATATTAGATTAAATCACCTACAACGTTGATCCTGTCTTTTGCTGGTAGCATATCGTGTCGCACCCGTCTCGTACCTAGCAAAATTCTAAAAGTTTCCATTGTTTCACAATTCGACAGATACCGACCGCTCACCGTTGTGCAATAGTGTCGTCCGTATAATTACTCTGACTCATTGTTAAACGCTCCACTGACAGCTTTGTTATTTATCACCTAGTTACTGTTAAGCCAGATATGGTCGGATAGCTTTTTGATTGGTTTTGAACTGTCACCGATGTTAATGTCCTGGCAGAAAGATATGAAGCAAATCGAGGTCCAACTAGTTAACGATGGGAATCATTCATGCGATTTCTTCCGCTACTTAATGCTTCTTCTATCTATAACTATCAAGACCTTGCTTATTGCCATTATTCATCATCAAATGCCTCCACTCGTGGCTTATGTTTCATAACGAAAGACATTGAATCGTACAAATAGCACAAACCTATTAGATTATCATTAGTGTTCCACTGTGTTATTAAGCCCGAGTATTGCAATTCAATTTCTGTTATTCGGTTTCGAAATCGCATTATCGGATTTATCGCAATAGTCTCTCATGTCAACACGACTCTCTTTACACATACGGAACAAAAAAAGGCACGCTCGCCGCTCTAAATTTCAAACAAAATTACTGACAACAAACTAACAACGTCAATCACTTTGGCTAATGGCGCACAAAGCGATCTTATCTGGGGAACCATAAGCTCAGTTGTCAGCGAGACGGAGCGGCCAGTAGAAAAAAGGCTCATTGAAAAATTATGAATTTGAAGCAGTAGCGACGTGGACCGGTCTTTGAGCAAACAAATGATGCGTCCGCCCCATCGCACGGACATCCGTGGCTTCGGGCACCTTCGGGCCTCAACTGCTACGAGTCGTGGCCCTCTCTAGCACCGTTAACTAGCCTGATATTAATCATAATTTCCACTGACGCGATCCGCTCAAGTGTTTTAGATCGGCGTCATTATCTAAAACACTTGAAGTTAACTTTGGATCGCAAGCGCAAGCGATGATAGATGGGCAACGCGAAAATTGGCCTCCGCGATAGCCAATATGTCTGTCGAAACGTAAGGAGTTATACTGACCAGCTAAGCTAATAAATTGAAGAACTTTCAAAAGTTAATTCTCATTTGAGTTCACGTATTATATTATAACGTCCTAGTTTATTTATGATGAGGGCGTCTCGTGCCGTGTGTGGACGTAGATTTAAATAAAGAAGAGTTTCTAAGAATGTGTGCAGAACTTTTTTAGAACAGGCAAACCCTCTTTAAAATTATGGTTACTAATCTCATATTTCATTGAGCAATATTCTCAATATGTCTTAAAAGAATTCCTAAACCATTGTTTCACCGTATGTCCCTGCCTTTATTCCTCACACGTCAACAGCCTCAATCAAACATAGGAACAACTCGAAAATTGAATAATTGGCCGAAGATTCCCACGACATACGACCATGTTCGAATACATCATTGAAATTGAGATTAGATAACGCACAGATGTATTGGCATCTTGTTATAGTGATTAGTTTGTGTTACAAAGAAAATACAAGGGTCATCATAATGCATAGAAAACAAAAGAAGAGAATAGATTTCTCATACTTGGAACTTCGAAGTGAATGGCGGACCGTATGATCCACAAGTTGGGAAGAAATCATGACAAAACTAGAAGTGGAATCTGGCATGCTTACTTCATTATGCTCTAGGTTTTTCCCCTTGTAAAATGCTGGTCCTTAGCGGCATCACGCTCAGCTTGAAGCTTGAACTAAATGTACCTCGTTGTGAAAATTATTCATTTGATAATGTTATTTAAGACATAGAAATATTTTCGTATCATAATGAGACATCTTATAAGGTAGACTGACAAGCTGGTCATGATCGACGTCGTCGTGTTGGTGTTTGTGAGAAGAATACATTATTGTGTGGATATCTTTTGGTAGAGAGCTATAATGATGTGGACGTACTAAATTTTGGCGAACATGTTACAACTTTGTGTTGGGAATGGGAGCTTCCCAACTAGGAATTTTCTTAAATCCTTTTGATACCACTTCTATTTCCTTATGAAGTTTTCTGTGGTAATATAATACCAGCTACATGACACACAACAAACAATAAACGGGTATTACGGAACTTGTTAATAGAAGCTCTTGCATTATTGAACCGATTGTATGGAAATCCACCGAACAATCGTTTTGATATTCCCAGCATCATAAAGTATATTTGCTGGAGAAACAAAAGATGCTAATATAAGTAGGTAAGCAAGGAGATCATAAATACAGGCTGCGTATGTATTTAAAATGATATTATTTTGATTACATCTGCCGTCTTATGTAGGTACTCGTACGTTTTGTAATTCCCATTTTAGCATACTGTGTACGGGCTAGGAACCAGCCATGTGTCTTTCTGTACGTGTACATATTACAACAGGTATATTTAAAGATCTATAGAGGTAGTAATTATAACATGGATAGGGAGGAACATTTAATAGATATTCAAAGTCACACAGCAGAAGTTATTCTGTGCAAAACAGGGGTACTTGTTGAGAGTGATCTGTTTAATGAAAGCAGAACAGAACCGACTTCGTAAAATCGTTCACTCAAAAAACGTTCGAGAACTACTAATGGCCATAGGTAGACTAAGACCAAAGTAATGAAAAAAAAATATTGTAACAATCCATTGCACTGAATTGCAGAGCAGCAGCCCTACTATGGCGTGCTAATGCCATCCAATTTCGATGATGTAAACGGGATAGTGCTATTCGCTATGTATAGCTCCGTCTCCCTCATAGAGCGGAATCATCATCGTTTTAAGACTTCATAGTAGGGCCTCAGCTATTTTACTCATATCTCTACTCGCACTTTTTGCAACAACGCCTATCGAATCAAAATAATCTAATCTTATAATCTTTATTACTAACACAAACTGACGTCACCCTTCAGAAATGTCTGATATCAATTAATAAACAACGAATAAAAACGAGTCATCAATTATTGTTATAATTTTTTGTTTGGAACGAAAGAAAAAATACGTCAATTTAATAAAAATCATTAGCCGCCATTCAAGTGAAGAATGATTGACAGTGTGCTGGGTTCAATCAGACGAATTTGTAATGCCTACTAAGAGAACACTTGAGGGACCCTCACCTCACGAAGCCACCTTTTTATTTTACATACACGTTTGACATCCCATACAAAGGTGCGATGATTGTTTATACATACAAAAGGACCCATGGTCCAATGCTGACGTTTTTCAATTCATGCCCCTAACAAATTGGACCGATTTTGCATCATTGACCATTATATTGGCTGATTCATGCAAACTTTTAATTAGCGTCAAAGCAAAATCTCAGGCCTTTTGTTCGGGCTGCCATGTGATAACCAGTTAGAGAAGCTATTTTTAAATCACACGCGTAATTGTTACACCTGGCTTCCACTAGTTAGACCTTGTTCGCATACACCTTGCAACTCTGTAAATAAAATAATTAGTACAGGAAAGCATTACTAAGCTGTACATACCGACATAAACACATCCAGTTTAACAGCTGAAATTATACTTTTACAAATGTAGTATTATTAAAATTGACACCCGCTTAAGATTAATTAGTTACGAAACATAGTCAGTTCATCCAAGCTTCCATAGAGTAGAAGAAACTAAGAAACAATCGATCCAAAGTCCAGACATATTTTTATTCGATAAACAAACTTCCCAAATCGATTAGCCAAGTTGTAACAGATAATAGTTCCAATCTGATACGTAGGTACCAAAGATTCCTTCAATTCACTTTAGGCTACGCGATCAACCGAGAACAAACCGAAGTCGAACTTAGGTAACAAACCTAATGAATCATTAACTAATCTGGGCACAATGGCCGAATATCCCGAAAGGAAACGATAAGACACGAAATACGCCGAACCCGAAAACGAATCATTGTTGGCTTGTTGCGTTACAAAGTGTATATCTTATCATATGTTCGTACAATAGGAAAGTGTTTGTTTCCGTCAACGTGCGGTTCGAAACAAGATAAAGTTTACCCACAAATGACGTCACGTCTGTGTTCCCCGAGCTGAGGTCGTTCTCACAGACAGGATTTTCACTCTTCTTTTACTTGCACTCGCATTCCATAGAACATTGCTTTGCACTGCGTCAAAATGCTCATATATAAACATCATAGTTTTACCCTCTGATAGATGGCAAAGTGTGAAAAGCATCCTTTACATATACCCAGTAACGCTCTGAACAGACGTTCGTCATAAAGTTCCAGCTATTCAATCGTATGTTAACAAAGTACAATCAAGAGGAGCGGATTAAAGATAATAAATGCAATGCGCAAGCGCAGCCCACAATTCATTCTGAATACACACAAAATATGTAGAGCAAAAAGCGACTAAACAACTTAATCTGTCGTAATCTACTGTCAAATATTAGTTAGGTATACGAAGTTTTAACAAGGTCCTCCATTTCTTCAGTATGTATCTAAAGTGCTGCAGTTTTCTGAATCATATGGCATGCAAACACTATCATAGTTTTCAAACTCTCATTCCATCTGATAGATGGCAAAGTATGAAAGCACTGACATCCCTTACATATTTCCAGTTCCACTTTCAACAGATGTTGGTCATAAAGTTCCAACTATTCAATCATATGATAACAAAGTACAGTACGATCGAGAGGAGCAGAGTAAAGCTAATAAATGCGATGCGCAAGCGCAGCCCACACTTCATTATGGATGCACGGTCATGCACGCTTGTAGCCGTAATTGCTGCGTCATTTTGTCTATTAAATAGCTACTGACATCGTTGGAATCGTCGTCATTAATTTTATCTATTTTTAGTAGTAGGAAGAAATGGAGTTATTATGGTCTTGTGATCCTATTTTCTATTCTCGGAAAGAGGTCATGTAAAAAAGGTAAAGGAATCATAAAAATGTGCAAGATTGAAACTTCGTCCTATATTTAAAGAGTGGCTGAATTAATTTCTGTTTTGTTTTATTAATCGGCCAAGTGCGAGTCGAAACGTGTTTTAATCATGTTACTTTTCAACCATGAACTTCGTATAGTTTTCCTGTAATCTATAAGTGAATATTTATGATCTGTATTTTTGCTGTGACAAACAGGCAGGCAAACAGACACGCGAGGGATCCTATTAAGGTCGCATTTTTTCATAAGGGTTTTCAGAACCCAAAAAATCATAGACAACATCATATCATAATTATATAACAGATATCATAAGCAACACTGAAGTTCAATCATTCTAAACGAAGCCGTCGCGTTATTCTTGGTATGTACAAAATAATGTCGAACTAAAAAACATAATTAGTAAAACAAGTGTTGCCTCTAAGTACGCTAAATGCTAACAGTATGAACAAAGTTCTTTGTTACGAACTTATCACGTCTGTGACAGGTGGCCTAACAATTGTTTACATACTCGTAATAATGAAAGTGTCGTCACAATTTAGGAGTGGTTAGGAACAACATACTAAACCGTTATTCATTAAGGCGACACCTGAGATGAAAATTGGAAGAGCGAAAGCAAACACTAACAAATCATGACATAAAGAACTAGGATTCAAAAGCTAAAAAAAATCTTACACATAAATCATAAAAGCCTACTTTTCTGAAGAACGCTCGCAAATCGCTCATTATCTTCATCATCCACATACCGACTTTAGGCACTGCTGAGCATAAACCGCTCTTTTCTTGAGCCAATCCCCACGTTCCTGAAAAATCGCGATGAAAACAATGGCGTTTTGCGGATCGCTACAACTTAGTATTTCATTTATATACAAAATATTCATTTGTCTGACATAAATTAATATGGAGACAGAACTTATAACTTACAAACTGTTATGCAATAAAGTCATACATTTCACAACACCATAACATACATAAAACTAAAACGCGCCTGTTTTACTACTCCCAAAGGAAAAAAGCCCACTAAAGGAATACCATCAATGCCCACTTGTTCGATTTTGCAGCTAGGGGCGAGGCAGATGAATATGATCTGTCCTGCACCTGCTTACGTGTGCAGACCTTTACAAAAAGGCTGGGTACACGCTTCATATTTAATGACGTCATTAACTGCAGGAGACAGGAGTCTTGTACCATGCCTCTGGCGTCCCATCGCTCGCTTTGTCACTGAGCTGCGTGAATTAGCTCCAAGTATGAGATCTTTATTTATGGTTCTTGATATGTTGTTGTTGGTGACCGATACACTGTCTTATTTCGCGGTATTGGCTGTCTTTGTAGCGATCTTTATTTTCCCTTTTATACCAAAAAATCTTCAAAAAATTCAGTAATTTTTTTTCACATACGTGGTATAAATCAAAATTGGTCTCAAGTACCAACATGTTAAGTTTCTACAAATCCCAGAAAAAAAACCTAGACTATTTTTTTCCTTAACAGAATCGACAGGCCCATAGGTGTGGCGCGACGCGTGGGCAGTTAAGATAACCTTTCTAAACAAAAGAATGGAAGGCGCAAATATGATAAGAGCAACGATGATAAACTGAGCTTGCTCAAACTTCAGCCTAAATTTTTATTACACAACGCGGCCCCATAAAGTGCATTCCATAGTTATCGCTTCTTTTGTATTCAATTAGCCTTGCATTTAGATTACTGATGCCTTTCACGACGACAGTGGTAACGAGCGTGGTCAGCTGTCAAAACGTCCAAACAATCAACCGTATACTTCGACACCCGGTCCCCTTGTTGATACACACCTTTTCGTGACCTTCGAATTATGAAACATCCATTGAATATTTGGTACCGTTCCAAATATAGAACTCTTTACTATAAAGCATCAATGGAAGTTCTGACAGTACAAGTACCGAATATTTTTGGACAGTCAGAGTGTATATTGTTGGTAAAGTTCGATTCGGGGCACATTGTTCAGTCTATTAAAGTATTTCAGAGGTGGGTCAACTTGGACAGGGCGTGATGAGATTATGCAATGAAATGTGTTTTGTATCATCACTTTTATATTTGGATGACAGGAATGTATTAACGCTAATAGTGAAAGGTCTTGATGTGACATTATTGATAGACGTTAATTTAGCATCTTATTTCAAATAAACACATCAAACAGTAATTTTCTTGAAACCTTATCGAACAAATTAAAATACTTTACCATATAAATGGAACAGCTTTGATTACAATCCACAATTTATTTGAAAAATATCTGTAATAACACCCACTTGTCCAGTTTCAGTTGCACCATTCTTATTTTCTGCTAAGGACCTTTTAAATGGCCTGCGTTCTGATTACACCGCGATACGCTGCCCATTACCCGATGCATGCGTAGAGATATATCCCACTTGAACAATAAAATAAATAAAGAAAGCATTGAAAATATGACTGCACCTGAATCTAGACCACGCTATAGTACTTATAGTGTACTTGGTGAAGTTGCGGACGTCGTAAATTTCGTAACAAGTTATATCAATTGTCCAACATGAATACGTAATGTGTTATACTCGAATGATCGCCGATTCGACAGCCAGCCGACAAAGATAGGTATCGGACATTACCACAATCCACAACATGGTTTGCAGCATCGGAGATCCGAGTGCTTATACGAGTTCGATTGAATCGAGTAATCAAAGCGCCATGTCTATATCGATTCAACAACTGCTACGGCTATCTGCTGGACGATCGATATTTGTTACATTCGGAGCGACCAACGAGTTTTTGCTGTTCTCTAAATCGATTTTATAAATCGATCCATTCAATTCTACGTCTTACTCCCTCTAAGTTTAGGTTCTTAGAAATTTAAACGGAAAAAAAATCTTTGGTCATGTTTTGGTGGTAATTTCAAACATTCCAAATTGATTTACTGTCAAAATCGACACAATCGATTCAATGTCAAATGTTTGCGATAGTATTGGAGTATTGGACCCTTTTATTGTGTTGACCTTTTAACTGACTCGGTCTGTATAGTTAACGACAATGCGTTAACACATATGGTAAACTATGCAGCTGTTAAAATTGAATAACTCATGCTGTAACTGTTTAATGATGTACTATTGAAGAGTTATAAAAAGTAGGAGAAAGCTTGTTATATTCTGCTTAAACGTTAGTTTTACAAAATCATTATCTGCAACTTGCTTCAAGTAAAGACAGAATTTTATAAAATATGAGAGTTTTGGCATCAACCAAAACGTTTACTTCGAAGAGCTATTAGGCACTCTTATCAACCCAAAACGAACGCAGGGAGAAGATAAAGAATAACAAACTATGGAAATAACTATCACAAACCTTAATTAGGTAAGGTGTAAACCTCAAACAAGTAGGTAGCGATAACAAGTTAGCTCATCATCAACCTATTAACCCAATAATCAAGGCTCCACCTACGCAGAGAGATAAAGAGCTTGCTAGCACACCAAACGAGGCCTAATTAATTATTATTTACGGTATTTTTTCCCGTACACCTACGTATATGAATGCAGAAGTTTTAATGGCGTAACATTGTACACATCAGATGCTATAATCATTATCCGAACACACACTTTCCGTTCATTCGATTCACCGTTTGTCAGAAAATAATTTGGCCCCTAAAGGTTAATAAAGTTATACTCATACTACAGCATTCAAACATTAAATGAGTTATTAAAGAAAACCAATTAAATAAACACGAACAGTAGTGGACAGGGTTACTTTCTATTTAATTTCAACTTGAGTTGGACATGATTTTTGTCCAACAAATGCCGTAGAACCTTGTATAATTGAGTGAAACATGCTTCTACTTTCACTGGCAAATAAGTAAAAGATTTTCGATTTACTTGGAAACCCAATGTCACGTAGGCAATATGCGTAGGAAAAAAAAGCCGGTCAGACACGAAAGGAGAAAACGGGATTTCAATATCATCTCGAGTTTTCTGCTCATAATAATAAAGCATCAAATTGAATTAAGTTCTTCATTTTCCTTTGAAAGAATGTTACTCGTAAGGGAGTATTGAAATGACATTATTATGATAGGACAGTACGGTACTTCAGTTTATAATTAAGTTGTAAGTATTCAACAAGCGGCGTCAAGATTTAGTTGTGCCAGAAGCATAACAGTTACTTGTTAATCAAGATACATAGAATATATACGTCATAACCAAACATCAAATTTCTAAACTTTGTTTTCTAAATTTTTCTTCTTCTGTCATCTCATTTATAGCTGTAACACTCCAGTTTGGTTATCACTGCTCTCATAATAACCTGTTACCCGAAATAAAATTTACAATACGACTGTAAAAACATAATTATTCGATCAATATATTTATCTTATCAGGAGCCTTGCGGCAAAGGGCCTCCAATCGATCTTGCCGAGACATAAACACGCCATGAACTTATCTGCAGCGGCAGATAAAAGCTTAATGGTCATCAAACACTTTAATATATTGTGTAGAAGTTCATGCTATAAAACTGATAAACTTGAGCCCAACCAGTTTTTTATGATAAATAGCGGACAAAGAGTGTAAAAGGGCGAAATACGGTGAGAATCTAAACACCCTTTGCTGTAATGGTTCATTTCTCGATGAGGATGTGCGAGATAACGATGTGTGAAATAGTCATGTTTTTTCATCACAGTGATTAAGACTGTATTGATGGTAGATTGATAAGTCCAATCATTGAGACATTGACAGTGCACTAAGCCAAGTTTACGACGTAGAATAAGTTTATGAAAGTAAAGAAGCTTTGAATATGGACAGACGTCAGTCCTTATTCGTACACTAGTACTGAAGTTTCCAACGACGTGACACGTAATCACCACGATATCGTGAGGACAAATCCGAAGGTTTATGGCAAAACTTTAGTGCTAGTGATATTTCTCAAAATAAATACGCTATTACAGGCTCTATTTATAGACAAGGAACACAACTCAAAGATATAATAAAGATAGCCTTTACTGTGTACCCTTAGCCCTACTTGAGGACAGCTACACACAGTACAACATATTTACTCAGGAAACAAACGTGTTTGTCTCACTCAAATCGCTAACGCTATATTTTGGTACGTGATCTAAGATAACAGTTTGATATACTCACACTTCAGAATGCTTCTGTTTTTCAATTTGTTTTATGATTAACGGTATCAGAATATTCATTTTCGTGTTGATTAGGATCTGTTTCTTCATCTTCATCATTGTCGAATATTTCTGCGGTTTTATTTATTGTGCCTTTCTAATTAATGACACTTATAAAGTATTGCACTCGGTATCGATAATAAGGCGAGATTTTTTCTCCCTGAGGTTTCAAAATTTTGCAGCTGAAAGCCCTGTCAAATCATAATGCCAGTAATGATGATATATTCTTACGCCATTTCCCCCTTTGAGAGTAAGCAGACCTCCACAAAGGGCTCCAATCATCCTAGGAGAAAGAACTTTTTATGAGCATAAATCATTATTTCATCCAACACGTCTCGTTCCCTAAAGTTTGTCTCGAGAAGGCCGGAGAGCAATCTGAGTAAAATTCAAAATAAGCTCACGTGCTGGGGACATGTAAATCTACTTACACTCGTGAGAAGAATGCTAACAGCGTTATAGTAGCTACACTATCTAAGTAGGATTGTAAATATTTTTTGTTGGGAAATGTAGTTTTGAATGAGATTGCGTCATTTTAGTATGTAAATGATGCTAAAGTATGATATGAAGATGTAAGGTGCAGATTTTTGTTTTTAAGCATAAACAACGTGTTTACAAAAGGTTTTACTCAAACAAAATTTTGCTTATTTTTTGTTTCAATGCTCTGTCAATCTGAGTACAGTGCATTTGTCATCATCTGCCTAGCCTTTTCCCAACTATATATTGGGGTCGGCTTCCAGTGAAACCGGATTCAGATGAATACCAGTATTTTACAAGGAGCGACTACCTATAGTACCTCCACAACCCATTATCTGGGTAGCACGGTACTTCTTTGCAAGACAGTCTGTCAGTCGTGTCAAGTCGATCGTGTGTCAGTTTTTCTGGGTTCTGACGTCCGTGACTACTACCAAAGCTAAACAACCAGAACCAACGGCTTAATAAAATAATTTTCGAGGCACGGAGAAGTTTTGGTATATTGATATGGACACCCATCCACAGACCGATCTCAGCAAGCGTTGCTTACCCTTTACCCTTGAAGATCGACCCGTGCTGCTGTTATTATTTACGGACCACGAGCCCCTCCGTACTATGCAGTAGTATCGATTACTTATTCATCGCTATCGACAGGCGTTTCCGAAATCTTGTCACCATCAACCACAGACACTGCTCAGAGGTCTACACCACGTATATAATTAGTTCACAGTGCATGATTGGTACGCGTGAGGTGGCAAACAGTTACTGACAACAGTCATCCGCCAATGAACAGCTCTTTGACGGACCGACCGATTCAATTGAGGTAATACTCGCTCCAATGCTCTACTGTTTGATGAGGGATGTAGTATACTCAGATAGAGATAAAATGTGTAGCTAAGTTATAACCATCGTCAAATAAATAAAGCCAATTAAATCCTTATGACATTTATCATTCGACATAAACGTTGACACAAAATCTAACTAGTAGACGGTGATCCCAGACGGAGATCGCAGGCGTATGCAAGCAAGCAGGCGTATGTTAAAAGTACATACTTACTAACACTACTCTATCCCACACATTTTATTAATGAGAAAATAAGGGAGGTTTGGCAGCTCTGGGACCTTAGTCCATAGAGCAGCCATTACCAAAACGAACAGTTAGAAGACAAATTGACGTCATTTTACAGGTTCGTATCAAAGTTAGGTTAAGCTAGCTAAAGCTAGGAGAAGATTTCTTCTTTTATTGATCTCTCCATTAATATCCTACTCTCTTATTTCTTGTTGCTTATTTTGTCAAGGTGTCCTTATATTGAAAGGGTGTATTTTTGTGCAGTAGGTAATGTTTTCTATATACCGTTTTGAAGGCTCCATATGGAACTAAAACCAACTGTTATACCATCTTGTATGTTAGCATGTTTGAGTCTCAGCTCACTCTTTAGTTCGTGCTGCGACTACTATTACAGTTTAATAGGCGACTGTTTACGTGGTTTGGACGTGCTCCTAATATTTCTTTTTTATTTACAACGTAAACTATCTTAAGAATGAGTTCATTCATTGATAGTTTTGAACGAAAAACTTTTAAACGCATTACGTGATACCTTGAATCTTTTTAAATCCAGTTTTTGTGTTTTGTATTTCAAAAAGTGAATCACGATCAGGGTTTTGCGCTAATAGAAAAATAAGTCTACAAAAATTTGAATAGCCTTTTACGTCTTCGTGTTGCTAAAAATAGACTTTCTACACCTTCTACAAATACTAATCGCTCTTCCAGGGTCTCATCTACCAGGGTTGCGGAATTTGATGGAAGAGTCACCGCAGCCCTGGGACGCAAAGAGCATTAGAAGGAACACGGATGGGTTTTAGTCAGTAAGAGTCTGACACTCCCTTCCGCTCCGCCCGGAGCGGAAGAACTCGGATCATTTGATGATGGGAAATCATCAAATGATCCAAGTGTCCATAAAAAAGGGTCTCATCTAGCAAAATTTACTAAGAAATCGTTGGTTTGCAGACTTCCCTTCATTTCTTTGCACAAATTTAAAATAACCAAAAAAAGCTACACAGTTTCACACAGCAAATCTACTAAACCAAACAAACATCAGAATAAAGCAACCGCATAAAATTCCTCGCATAAAACAGCTCTCGAGGAACAAGAATTTAATAAAGTTCACGTTTTATCACAAGTCGTCAAGTATGAAAACACTGCAGACAATACAGGCTACAGGTTAATTCCCATCAATACAATGTAGGAAACAGCTTTTCGCTAAATATTGTATGGACTACATGGCCTATGACCCCATGTTAGTACGCGTTTCACTTTAGGCGGTTTTACTTTAGGGTTAAAGGGGGACATTATTTAGTCAATCGAACATATTTTTGAGTAATATTTATTTATTCCAGGATCTTATTTTCAGAATAAAATATTAGTGAAAGAATTCGGATCAGTAATTCCATATAACTATCCTTTAAAACAAACACCATCATAAATTTTACTTCTTTGATACTCGTAATATTAGTTAACAAAACAGTATAACTGCAAAACTTTACTTGACGTGACAGCGATATGTATGGAAACTCAGCAACTGACAACACGCCAAAAGAAAGAAGTATGATGACAGGTTCTTCCGTTACAAATGAAGTGGCAAAACAAAATTCTCACATCAATTAATTTCAAGGAAATGAGTTCAAGCCAATAAAGGCAAAGGACGGAAGTTATCGAAATAATTAAAGACGATCGAACTGCAGTATCTTATAAATGATCTTGTTTGTTTGTTTTTATTATGATAATAACCATCACATAAATCTTACTATTAATCATTTGGAACAACGCGCAACCCAAGCATTGATTCCATTTTCCTAATAAACTATTACCATCAAACCGGGACTGCTTGTATGTCTGTTCATAAACTGCCATTAGTATTATATTCCACATTTTTGAACAAAGTAAAAATGTCAACTACTAAGAAAAATGTTAATTACTCGATGTAAATATTCGAAGAATTGAACAGATTTATGAACACAAACAAGCGGTATAGACAGCTCACATAATTCCCACTAGAACACAAGGGAGAATAACTTGAAAAATCATTAAAAAAATGTTGTCAAACGACATGTTAATCTCGACGATTTCTATAATAAGTTCTTCGAAAAAGTAGTAGAAAGAGTAACGTGACTTATCTAATCGGACTAATACATCACGTAACTTAGACGGGCGGCGTCGGGAGGCAAGCTAGTGAAACGTAACGTATAGCATGCTTTATTAATATTCATAGGGACCCATTTGTTAATATACACACGGCTGACAGCTCAATTTCACTCGCAATTCGAACCACACACTTCCCATAGAATCGTTCCCGGGCAATTATATCTGATATTGGTACTTTCATCGTTGTCTATTAGGATTACTAATTGCGTGTATTTATTTTTAAGTTTGGAATTGACTAATTGTCTTTTGATGCATCGTTCCTGTCAGTTGTAAGCGGCCATGTTTAATTTTTATTTTTGGAATCATTTCAGTGTGGCGACTATATTCTAAACTTTCACTTTTTCCTAACTCGGTATCTATACATATAAATACTACTTCTTGCTTGTTGTACACATCTCGTTTAGTTTATCCGGGGACGTTGCGGGCCTTATTTTTTATACTCTTTTCGTCTGAATCTTCTTTTTTTTTGTTATTTTTACGGTCTGGTTTATTCTAGCGGAGCATTCGCATCGCAGTCGCGGCAAACACACTCAATGAATTAAATATAATTTAAGTATTTATATTTAACAAGCCGCCGCCGCCCGCTGCTCCGCCCGCGTGATTGTCGAAAATTATCTCAAGGGAACATACTCCCAGCATAAAAAATCTATTAAAAGCCTATGTGTTAATCCACCCTGGATTCAGTCAGCTTCCTGCATAGCAAATTTTATCAAAATTGGTCCAGCCGTTTGCGCGTGAAGAAGTAACAAATATACACACACACACTCACAAACTTTCACCTTTATAATATTAGTGTGATGAGAACTAGTGAGTGCACTCAATGGCTCTGAGTTTCCCAAAGTCACCGTGCTGCGTTGCTGCTATTTAAGTATCTTTCCTTTTCCATCAGAACTGTATAGTCTTAACTATAATTTCCCGCTATCTCAAGAAACTCGGGCCTCTTTTTCCGCAATCCCGAAGTACAAACTGTATGCTTGTATACTCTTTCATTGACTAAAGTGTCACAACTCCCAACAGTTGTAGCCGTAGAGTGAGCAAAGACACTCAATGAAGTGTCATCGCAGTGAGTACTAGTGAGTACTGGTGAGGGCACTCCATGTCTCCGGGTTACCCAACGAAACACAAGTGGCGCTATCTGGTGACACTGCACAATTTACAGTTTGGTTAACGTTTTGTTTCTACTTCTGTAGCCTCCTCTCTCTCACTCTTGCATTGTGGTAGCGGTTTAAGTGTAGCTGGTCTTCTGGTGATGTAAGGCTTTGGTAAATGATGGATTACGCTCCCGAGCCAAGCGCAAACTCTCAATTCTCATGGCTACCTCAAAACACCATAAAGTTAATTTAATGGCATCGGATACTTAAAAAATAAGCTTACATGTACTAAGCCAAATATCTTATTTAATTTTTTTTTCTCTATTTCAGTTGTTATAAAAACTAGGTATGTTTAAAAAAACTAAATTTTGCTGAAACTCGTTTTTACTAAGATACCACTTTTTTCTTTATGACGGCAATATGGATTTGATTAAAATTATGATAATATTCCTACGTACCTTAAACGTCATACCACCTAAGGGGCCTTTCTACAACCTTGAACCAATAAAAATTGACGTTTGCCTGGTGAATTCTATAAGGAGACATTAAAAACCATCTTCTGTCTTGCACCTGTTTGATTTTAAATAGACCAAAACAGAAAACCAATAGATTTTATCAAGTTCGGCCTCCCAATCACGATCCGGTATAGCCATAACAGCATCACAATCCAAATATTCAGACTACGCTCTTTAGTATCACTTTCACCGTCCAAAGAAGATCGGTCAAACAAATTGAAAACAGTAATTCTTCAAACTGACAACCAACAAAACTGTTATTAAAATCCAACTTCACAGTGAATAAAAAACATGACGATCGTAACGCCTTCGACTATCCTAATCTAATCTTAACAGAAACTCCATCATATTGTACATGGTGTTTCAGAAGTGGTACAGTAAGGCAATAATAGCAAAAATATCGATCATTTTCTAAAAATCTGACAGCAAAAAATAATTAAAATGTTGAAAACAAATCCCAATTTTCAAGAAGTTTCATGCAGTTATTTTAATCATCAAATCACAGATTTGATGCCAGATGCCACCGACTGCATCGGTCTACTTTAAGTCGTATTATGCGATCGGGTTTTGAAAACAGTTGATAATTTTTCTATTGTTGCTTTACCTACTTTATATCACATTTAGAACGTAACTCTGAAATATGACCAAGCACATCTCAAACATCCTGTATTGCCTTCCGTACTTTTTAGCATTGCACGTAATAGATTTTTTTGCGTTACGAATCGCATCCACAGAATACAATTTCAATTTCCCACTACGTTTACTTTGTAACTATTTTGTGTGAATGTCATTTACAAATCATAAGAAACGGAGCCATAAAAACTTCGGCTTATCAGAATAGGGAATTAAAAAAAGCAAAGTTATTTCTTTCACAATCCAATGTAATTTCTTAGTGGTTCATTTTTTAATTGCTTTTTTTGGGCATAACAATCGGCGAAGTTGGCGCGGACAGCGGGTGGCCGCCGGCCCCTTTGCCTCTCATATAATTATAATTATTCCATTAACTTGTACCACTGCAATTATTACGTGAAATTCCATCTCATACTGTCATGGAGACGCTAATTCGCAGTCTTCATACGTCGTTGATGTAAACAACGTGTATTTTGCAATTTTTTGCATTCAATGTCAGTCGTCAAGTAAAACTACATTAACTAATTAAATTACTGGCCATATACATTCCTGATATCGTCATGTTGAATCTGTGTAAATTTGAAAGTTCGAGAAAGGAATCTTCGAATATAAATTGCAAACAAAACACGACTCAAAAAAAGCAACATCATTGTCGCGTCGTTAAATAAATAAATTACTGTCGATTACGGCCAAAGTTAACAATGCAAAAAATCGACTTAATTTTAAACAATCCTATAAACAAAGATAAATTCGTGCCGCCGCCGCAGTATGACGTCGCATCATCACCCGCCCTTTTGCAAGATTTATATTCGCTATAAAAAAAAACAACGAAATCCATTGCGTGTTATCCCAAAGATTACGCAAAAAATTTTGTTTTAGAACCAGCAGTGTAACGCAAAAGACATAAAACATTTGTTTATTGACAGTTGCGCCGTACGGCGAAGATCTGCAAAATTTAACTTTTGTTACTTTTCTAATACCCTGTGGCGTGGGATCAGGGATCACGAACTATTTTTTGGGCCGATTAGAAAACCCGTTGTAATTAAAAACAATTTACGAATAATAGCAGCTATGAATAATTTAGAGATCGTTCACTGTCATTAGAGTACAGATTGGGGTTTTATTGACCTTATTATTTATTTATTTAGGCCTTCATTTCTTTATTGGATTCTAGTCAATTACTTCATAATGTTTGTGTGTTGCTTGAGCGTGGAACTATGAAGCCTTTAAAGTTTAAACTGGTCATAAAATTGGAAAGAGATTCCAAAGATCGAGCTCTATGATCACTGTCGGAAACCGACACATTACTTGCCTGTCTCTCCCTTTTTAAATAAAATCTTATACGGATTTTTTTTATATTAGTTATATGTATATAGTATTCAAAGAACACGAAGGCCTATGCTCAGCAGTGTGCGAAGTCGGACTGTGGATGATAAAGATGATTCAAAGTAAATTATTTAATTTATCTTGTTTCCAATTCCTAAACATACAGGTTGAAAACCCCTGCTATACCTGAATTAAAATTCAAACCGCTATAAAAACAATGTTTGCGGTGAGCATCATTTTTTTTATCAAAAACAGAATTCCGAAAATACGCACTCGAGTGCAGGTAGCGATCGAATTTTAAAACTATTTGTATTTCCGAAAAAAAAACTAGCAACAATAGACAATGTATACCTGACGCCGATTATAATAAGGCACAAGAATTATAACGACATCCATAGACATCCATATGTTGTTTTATTTTGTCTATGGTAGAAAAAATGTTTAGTAGTCTTCTGTAGTGTTTGGTGAGTGAATTATTCGTTATTAGTTGTTTAGCCGGGTCGTTAGAAATACGTTTACAATTTGGTGGATGCGGCGGTTATTTGGAGTGCCCTCGGGCGGAAAAGGAGTTTCTGCGTCGGTTGGCTACTTGAATCGGATTTACTACAATTAGGAGCTTTAGGCCTGTTGCATGTGAGACGCAATGAACTGAGAGATAGGGGCATTTTTTTGGAAACCAGAATTTTATTAGTTCCGTTTCTTGTTTGTTGCTTTTGTAAGAAACTTTTTGAGATGGTTGTGGAACCCGCGGTTGTTATTATTATTAAACTACAAGCATATTTAACCTTAAGTTAATAAGCTAAAGATATTATATTAATATTATTATATTATTAATGATTTCTTTCCCATACACTAATATCGTAATGTTACATATAGAACCTTTTGCCAAACTATTTGCATCCCAATGAAAAGTTTTGGACAAGTGGCCAACCATCAAGAACTTCACTTCGCCAACCATAACACTGATCTACTATTCCAAAACCATAAACAACCATAAGGAACAGCGTTCTCTTTTAAAAAAATGCGAAAGCCAAAAAGTACCGAAAAACATAAATCCTCCTTGTTCAATAAACAAAGTAAACAAGAGAGGCATATCCCCACTATGTCCAAACACAGTGCTCATTAGTCCAGGCCGGTTGGACAACGGCCTCGCCACAGTAAATGATAATAATGAGCAGTTATTATTTTCCTACACTACTATATAATTATTAACCTTTTTTCCGACGTTTCCGACAAAATTATGTGTGCGACTTCAACCAGTCACTTGGAGGGTTGGTTGATATAATTTAAATTTAACATGATTTCTTAAAGGAAATATGTAGGTATTAATTATTTTTATAAAATGAAAGCATTAAAAAAACAGTAGGTATTTCACAAATATCGAAGAGTTTCGGTCAATTAGCAATAGTCAACACGAACGTTATACTTCAAATGTCTAACGAATAATTCAAAAATAAGCAAACAAAAAGATTGAATTATCAAAATACAGATTTCGCCCATCGTTGCTTCAAGCACACCCTTGCTTATACCAACGTTACACGCACAAGCACCAAATAAGATGTTAATGAATGTTTATAGAACAAGATTTAAATTAATCAAAAGAATAATAACTTTATTTTGATTGGCTATCGCTTTCGCGGAACGGTTGAACCGAGTTTTTTCTTGTTATCATTGGCTGGATATCTTGATTAATGATTTTTAATCGTTAAGATTTTTTTGCCGACGGTCATGACCTTGGCTACTCTATAAAGATAGGACGACTTTGTTGATGGTACAACTGACTTTTATTGATCCGTCATAATTATTTGAATAGATAGGTCTATGAGGTTGCGGAATTGTTCGAAAGAGTTACCGCGGCCCTGAAACGCAAAGAGCATTATGAAGGAACATGGGGTAGTTTTAGTCAGAAAGAGTCTGTCACTCCCTCCCGTTTCTCCCAGAGCAGCAGAAGAAATTTATTTGACGAAGACCCATCCAACCAAAAAAAAAGGTAAATATTTTAGCTCATGGCTCTTCAAGGTTAAGCAGCGCTTGCCGAGGTCGGTCAGTTGATTGGTTACCATTCGCAGGCAATACTCTTCTGCCTCGGAAAGCACGTTAAACCGTTGGCTCCGGCAGGCCTTTTTAGATCTTTGACAGTCGTTAAGAATATTCAGAAGCCATTCATATATTTTTGTTAGTAGGTTTGAAGTATAAGGTAGTTTAGCAATTTTCCGACTATGTTCAGAAGTTCTCAACTAGTTCCGGAACGAAACAAAACCAACCACGAATGTATTTATCTATGTTATCTGCTTAGGTTTTAACTTTCAATCCCACATGGTAACTGAGAAATAAAAATCAACGAAACAAACGTAGGACTATAAAATAAAAGTTTTATATGAAACTGATATCGGGTGTCGGGTACAAGATAAAGATAACATACTCATAAAACCGATGAACGTTCAATTAGCCTCTCCGATCTTTTTTAGTTATTTTTGCGGAAACACAAAATTGTATTTAATTTGTACGTTTATGGAAATGTTCCATCATAAACAGTCATAATTATTTATAATCGTATTAGGTATTTGAAGTAGGTATTTCAAAGGCCGTGCACTTATTTATTCTCCGACTATATGACCCGGTGAACTACCTACCACCTGAAATTGATTTGAGCACAGACCACCCCTGTATTGAAGCAAGCAAACCAAATCGAGCCATTTTCGAATTTGGAGAGACTAATCAAAATCATTCAAAGACATCAATTGTATTTTATAAATTTTGGATATATCTGGAGCAACACACGGAACGAACATAATTAACTCCGTCACTATTAAAACGTTCATCCAAGTGAATCTATTTATTATTTAGTGTGACGACATACAAGGTAAATGTCAAGCTTTATAAAGCAAAACCTACCAACAATAATAAACAATCCAATAATAAATACAAACATAGTATTCAATCATGTTACAGGAATTTACGTAGAATGATAAGTGGGTGACTCATTTTACAATAATTCAATACTGGGCCGGTTACAATAACTACAAAATACCGAATAATAATAAAAACTATACACGACGTCGTATTATACAGATTCCATTTTCAAAAATAGAAAAAACAGAAGACAAATGAATAAAAAAACTACAAAGCGCGACAATGTCATGTAAAAAATTTAAGAAAAAACGTATTGTCATTTTGACAACTTGGATGACATTGCCAATTTTGTCCAGAATATAACCAACATGATTTGTCACATTAGTTTATTTGGAACCTGTTAAAGAACTTGTAGTCACACAAAAAGTATAATTGGATTTTCAGTAGATACCTAAGTCAAATTCACTCTCAAATAGGAACTATGTTCCAGGATTTTCATGCACGATTCTCTGTATGCTAGTACGCCAAGCTACATATGTCCTGTGGTTAAAGAATTATTTAATAAGCCTTTTTAAAGACCAAAAGTAATTAGTTTGGATTTATTGGGAGATTTAAAAGATTAATTGCTATCCCTGCCACCAAGACCATTCTCTTTTCCTGCCAGTATGTATAATTCGCACCATGAGGTCAGGAAAAAAGTTTGTGCAATGAACATCAAAAGGAGTGGGTGTCAAACTTAAAGAACCAAAATTCTTAACTGTCCTTGATACAGAAATACTCATTATAACAACAAAAGAATTTAAAGATATGAATGTTACGGTCAAAAGTTAATAAATCCTGTCTGTAGAACAACATTATTAACAACACGGTTGACTGACCACTCGAAATGTTTTTGCAACATTTTGAATATTGTGAAACACGACCACATAAAGCACTTTCAGATAATCAAATTTGATTCGCGTCCATTAATCAGTTTAACACATTTACAGTGTGGCCATTGCGATTACATGCGATTAATAAACGCAGACAGTGCGGACGAAACCGAATGATTAATTATATCAAGTGTGAGCACCAATCAAAATAATTACGGACAGTGCGACTCGTGTTCTGTAGTATTGTTTAATATTGAATGCATTACGTGTTGTGTTGGCTTAGTTACTCGTACAGTCGTAGGTACCTATCTTCCATCTGTGCGGTACATCCGTTGGACCACACAAGTATAGTTTGATAATCTTCAAGTCCCCTACTGTTTATAGGCGATCGTCAGATGTTTATTGCGACACAACCTTGTCTTACTCAAAGCGCGGATTACTGAGTTACTTCATAGCAACTGTAGTCTCATTATTCATTCAGACAATACATAGTGCCAATACAGCTGTGTCAGATCCGTTTGCTCTGAAACAATTATTGAGAAACCTATTTCGATTTATCGTTGTTGAAGCAGTGTCGTATTAAGAACGTTCTCATTTAAGGGTGTTTCAATAACATTGAACATTTATTTAACTCAAAATTATATATTAGTAACTACCTTATTTGCATATAATTTTCTCCTTCTATAATCGTCCTCATTATCATAAAATAAGTCGGCTAAAAAAGGATAAACTTTTAATGGTGATGCCATGAATCGTATTAGCTGGGTGTTCTTACCATTTAGGTATAAATTGTCCTCCCAATTACTTATTTAATGATAAATAAACAAAATATTTTTTGAGAATGGGAAATCATCAAATGACTTCTTCCGCTCCGGGTGGAGCGGAAGGTACTTACTGACTAAAACCCATCCGTGTTTCTTCTAAAGCCCTTTGCGTTCCAGGGCCGCGGTGACTCTTTCGAATAAATTTCGCAACCCTGGCCGGCTCTGGCCCTAGCGGGCCCCGTCTCCTATGCTGACATCTCTTAGAGGCTCACGTAAAACACAACGCGCCATCGACCCGGGCCTGGTGGTGATACGACAGCGAGCCACCCAACGCTCGCCGTCCGCAGGCCGGCATCTACGGTGGCCGGGGATTGCCTTGCGACTCCCGACGCCCGGGGCGTCTTCTTCTAATGCGACGGTTGAGGCAAAGGCCTTGTCTCACCCTTGTGCGGCCCTCCTTTGCTAGGATTACTGCTTCGCAGAAGAAGGCAACCGCTTCCCAAGCCTCCTCGCTCCTCACTCCGACGAGGACACGGCGGTGCTCCGCCAAAACAGGGCAGACCTCCGGACGATCCTCACAGTGCTGACATCCGGGCGTTTCCTCCCGATGAATCCGATACAGGTAGTACCTCCCGAAACAGTCGTGTCCGGTGAGTACCTGCGCCAGGCGGAAGGTGAGAACGCCGTTGCGCCTCTCCAGCTACTCCCCAAAGAGGGGCCTAACCGCCGCAATTGTGGCGTGCCCAATGGAGCGACAGCCTACTATAACCCACTACCTGAATAGCACGGATATTGGCAAGACGAATGTGTGATTTTCTGGCTTCTGATTATCCGTAACGAATGTGTGTTCTTCAAATGATAGCCAGGACCAACGGGTAAACGTGCTTGCCTCCTCCGTGCCATGTAGCACAGAGGAGTTTCGGTATGTAATGAATGGTCACCCATCCACGCAGCGACCTCAGCAAGCGTTGCTTAACCTCGAAGATCGACCCATGTGGCTATAATTATTTAGCTTCCAGCTGCTTGAACGAAAATATGCTGAACCGTTAAGCTCGCATATCTACATTATAACTTGGGAAATATAACCCAATTATCCTGACCTTTATACCAGGAAAAGATGACTAGAGATCACGTCCAGTTGTCATACCCATGTCAATTATTGGAACATGCTCACTATGTTGATTGATTATTATCAATACAAAGGGATGTATCGAAGTTGCCACCCTTTCTGACAAGGGCAAACGTTAAAGACTTAAAGGAAAACGTTTGTTGGTTTATTTAAAGAAGAATGTTTAAACTTCTAGTCTTTGCAAAAATTCTCACCATCATTATATCTTTAGCCAAAAGACCATCATCCCTAGACCAAACTCTTCTGAAAAGTAAATACATATTTTCATAAGAAAAACAACAGATTGTTTATGGTCAGGTCCATAGATCAGGTCACATTATTAAATGTATTTATTGCAGGAATACTTACGGCATCCACTCTATTGCTATTTTTAGCAAACTGTTATGACAACATAATGTCACTATCTTTGTTTGTAGACTGATTTTTTCTTTAATTTTGCCACCATCACTGTAAGATTATTGTAATAACTTGATATTTTAGTCATTTTAATTTTTTGTTTGTCCATTTTATAATTTTAATTGTAACATTTAGTCTAGCTAACTAACTCACAAAATAAACAGTTTGTTAAAACTAAACTAAAACTGTCAATATTAGAAAGCTCTTGATATACTGCAGGAAATAGATGGTTACCTACTCTGTGGAAATACCAAAATTAAGAAAGCCACTCAAAATTATATGAAAATTAAACTACAAAAAACGAAGAAAGAAAGGCAAAGGTTCGCAATAAACATAACGGTTTAGCAGATATTTAATTTCCATAGATGTTTGGAACGGTTGAAAACCGACCGTATGAGATTATTATGCACTCGCCGATGCGCATAGTAATAATATTTGGTTGTAAAATTTTACGATGAGAGCTACTTGTAATCGGTAATGTTAGCTACTTTTGACATTTTAACCCTTGTGGCGTCAACCCTCAAGACCGAACCTAAAACCTATAATATCTGATACTTTTTCTTTTGTTTATGCCATGCATCATCTGTAAAGTATGAATGTATTAAAGTTTTATTTATTTATTTAAACTTTATGTACAATAGTGGTACATGGGCGGACTAAATACATCAAGGCATTCTCTACCAACCTTTGGGTTATAAAGACTATACTGTGGTAGGTGTACAATAAATAAAAATAAGATTTTTTTTTGTCTTGCATGATCTCAGATAAAAATTAAGTGTAATTATAGTTTTAAAAATGATCTCTGTTCCCAGTTTTTAGTAGTTGTTATCTTAATTTTAAGATTTTTTTTGCATGCTGAAAATGAGTAAGCAAAATATGTGGAACGATTTTAACTTAAGAACTTTATGTACCATATTTTACGCAAAATAAATTTTCTATTCTATTCTGGATTCCACTCGTTACCAAGTTTTTTTTTAAACGTTGCCCCACACACTTGGAATTTCTTCTGTATCGTGGGTGCGTTTACAAACATACAAACTCACATACACAAATAGCCAGACCCGGAACAACTATCTGTAGGCCATACATATATTTGGGCGGGAATCGAAGCCGCTGAACGTAGCGCAGCAGTCAATCGCTCAACGACTGCGCCAACCGTGCCGTCAAGTTCCACTTCAGATGATTGTGAAGCACATAATTCGTTTGGTAGAAAACGCACCTACTGTCACAATAATAACAAAAAAATCTATCTATCTAGCCTATTTTGTCCCGTGGGTGGAGGGGTCTGTCCGACTCTTACTGACTAAAACCACCCCGGTGTTCCATCTCCCACCTACGCCGGGGATCGCGGGAACGTATGCGACTTCTGCAATCCCCGGCTGATCTTAACATAATATCTTTTCTACAAACTTTTAGTTAAACTTTTTCCATGTGTAAAAAGTGGAAACGACGAAAAGGCAATACATTAAAATATGACAATATTGGTGCACTGGAGGCTACCTATCAAATATTAAAATATGAAATCATTCTAAACATTGTATTAAAAAAAAAACAGTTTACTGATTTAGATTGTGACCTGGATACAAACACAATTAAGTACACCATTTTTTATTTACAAATATTCGACTTTTATAATTTTCTCAAGCCCTCTCACGTAAGTGCACTAAAGGTCGTCACAAGATGGGATTGAGTAACATCGCGATCAGCTTTCATGTTTGAAGCGTGAATTTCGTTTATTGTGTAATGTCAAAATCAAATGCGTGACGACCTTTGGCCGTATCGATGGACACACACACTATGGAATTAAATGAACAAGTACAGAAGGCCCACTCTAACCAAAAGATCATAAACCGTGTGGTCTTGGTTACCCTAAATATGTTTATTAATATTTGTCTTGGTGTACAATAAAATATCCGGCCAAGAAGTAGTGGTTCAGCAGTGCGATTCACAGCTCACTTGTCGTTCACTTCACCTAAGTGTACACGGTGAGATGTCGACAAAATAGACCGGATGTATTAGACCCGTAAGTGTTTTTGTCTCTTTCGTTTCTATGACTATTGCTTTAACTGTGTGATTCTCTAGAGTCCTAAACAGTCATTATTTCAGCGACGATTGTCTGAAAGTTCAAAATGTATACAATTGTCAAAATTGTTAATGTATGACGTCGTCAATCGCATATGTTTTGGACGTTAGAACCATCGGTACACTGGACGAACGTCCAAATGTCCAGGACCTCCCAGTCGAAAATTTGTCTCGTCTACCACACATACAGTATCTGATCACAGAGATACGATAGCATGCTGTTATAATTAAGCTTCTTTCTATTCACTTTCATAGTGGCCAGTATTATTTACCTGTGTTATTGCATCCACATATTCATGGTATGTCAACGAAACTTTGTATGTATCCAATGTGCTATTATTAAAATACGTGTCACCTCTCGTTATTGCCTATTTTAATATTCAATATTTTTTTTATGGAACGTACGGATAGGTATATTAAATACAGATACCTGTGTCGTGAGTCATGATTGGCTATAAAATAAATGACAGATACTGATAGGTGGTGCAAAATATTTTCAAGTTGGTTATGGAAATATTTTTGTTAATATTCAATGTAAAATTAATTAAAATTGATGGTTTCCCGACAAAATATAAATGCTCGTTGCTATTTAGGATTTCCTTTATTTTAAGTTTTTGTCAACGGTTGACAAAAACGTGTAGCCAAAATTTAAATATATTATTATTATCGTATAAGGCCCTCATAATTAAACTTGAACCATTACTAAAAATAAAACCAATATTGGTCTCTACCTTGCGTGAATGCGTCATGATTACCTTATTTGGACAAAACCTGTGCACCCTATTTCTAATCAATTATATCAATAATGATATTCGACATTAAACAGTAATTATTTGATCATTAACGTTCTGAGTCAAAGTCGTGGGAAAAAGTAGATAAAATAATAATTTTCTAGTATAATAGCACAAATCACTCGACCTCACATATTCCTCATAGTGACTTAATATAAAATAATAAATATCACGTGATTCACTACAATGATTTCATGGCGGAAGTTAGTCTATTACACACAGTCACGACTCGAGCTACTGTTATAAATATTACTTTATAAAAACTTAATAATATAATATTGTGTGTCGAATATAAGCGTTTCACTTACACGTTATTCATTAATAATAAAAATAACGTTTATTTCAACCAACAACGAATCATAGCACACATTATACAAAATAAAAATAATAACAAATCTCGCTCTATGTCTGCATCGTCCTTAAACAACACTATTTTTCGTACAATTTGACAAGTTTTCGACATTATTGTAGCTGAGACTTGAATTAGAACGCCTTTTAAGTACGACAATATTATCCTTCAATTCAGCACAGTAGATATTTACTGGAAGACTTACTGAGATGCTTGCAAACTTCAGACTAAAAAAAAAATTGTGAGTCAAAAACAGCCGTTTAGAGATTTGAAATTGGAACGTGTCGAAACTTTGAAAATGTATTTTAAAAAAATATCTTCATCGGTAAAGGTGTGTGCACACTGGTAGTTTCACGCTTCACAGTCTAGTTGCAGTATTCAAAGCAGGAACTTTAATGTAAAGGGATCCGCTCATTAACGTCTGAAATTGGCGTTACTAGATGTTTTGATGAGTTATGCCAACCCTTATGGATGAGGATATTTTATACCTACCTATATGTAATTTTAATGTAAGTAAGTAAATTAGAAGACGCAAATTGACTGGTCCTTAAGTTTAAAATGTGAGATAATACAAAAGGCATTTTTGCTCAAAGATATGAAAATTAAATTATGTCGAAAGTTGATAAAACCTTTATGAAATTGTGATTGTACCTATACTTGTAGAGTGAAAACAAATAATTCACATGTACTGTAAGCAATTCAATACCATTTTTATACCCAAGATCATCTCGATTAGCAGTAATGTAGTGAATGAACTACGGTAGGTATTCATAAAAGAAGAACTCGGCTCTATGAGTTGTATGATCAAAGAGCCCTTGTAAATACTGTTGAATTTAACTCATATGTTAGAAATTGTTCTAATTATTTTTTTTAAATTTGAGACGTGGTTTTCATATGTTTTTGACCATTGTATGGACTTCAAAAAAGACTATGACCTCTGAATTTGTTTCGATGTTTCTTCTCAGGGTCAGCTAGGAAACACCGGCCTCATCTAGATTAATATGACCAAAAAAAAATATTGACGTGCAAAAGAGTTACAGGTAACCTATTTGCAAAATAAATATAATTTATCATTTATAATGGTTTGATGTCTTAATGAAGAACTTTGTCATAAGAAGCTAAACTATCATCATTTAATTTTAAAATAAATGTTGATATGACAATATGAACTAAATTAATTATTTCGGCTTCCTGCTTATAGGCGATAAATTACAACCGATTCACTTTATTAGCTGCTACCTTATTAATTTCAATATTAATTAGTCCACATTAATGCTAATCCTGTTACTACTTCGTTACTATAACACTGAAATATAATGCCAATAAATTATACTTAGCACCAGACATTGCCCGCCATTATACGATCATGCAACGTGTGGGAGTCGGACAAGTTTAGCCAAGATTTAGATGTTACTCCACTTTGAAATGTCAAAACATGCCCACTGATATACTATTCAAATACATATAACTTTATACCGCTTACCTGCTCATAAAAATTAAGTGATATGACTTCTGCTTCAAAAATCGCAATTAAGTTACCTATATAATTAATTCTATAGTATATTACAAAGATAAAACTTGTCTCTGACCGTATAATCGAATTTCGTGGGAGGCACAAAGTTCCCGAAGCCATAATTCATCTAAAACTCTCATTCTATAAAACGGTTACAAAAATAGAATAAGAGTTTTTGCCCCGTTCGGCCACCAGTCGTCGAAAAACAACAATTAATAAATATAAATAAAAAATCCAGCCAGTGTTTCAATTCATTCGGGGGGCGGGGTCGTTTTACATTCAAGGGGAGGATATCTCTCGAAATCATTAGTCGTGGAATGCCTCGGAAAGTGAACACGGTCCATAATAATTTTCGATGCCCTTCGTTCGGCATCGTGGGCGGATATTGCCTTTGTCTTTACTTACAAAAAGGACAAAAAACCTATCCAAACGTCAGTTCAAAATATTTATTTGCGTCGGTCAATATGAGCCGCATGTAATTTCGCTCGCATTGTACGAGTCCCGTGTTATTGTCCAACAGAGTGATGTATAACGACACGCGTTTCAATATTCAAAATTATGTTTCAACAGACGTAAGGGCTGTATTTCAAACAAACGAGACCAAAAAAAAAATTTTAATCGTCGAGCACATACAAATTTCATTCGCTGTGATCGCTATGTGGCCCGAATACGAAGAACTGCTATACAAGACCATCTTCCTTTATTAATGCTGTTATTAATATTAATTTAATGATGTCCGGTACAAAGTTATAATTCATGTCCTTTTTTGAACAGCTCATATAAACTTCATTATTGAATTCGCAAATAAGAATTTTTTATTTACGAATTAGTGAATCATTTTATTGTGCTTCATAAATTAATGAGTAACAACTCAACTTGTTTGAAGCAGGTTTTCTGTTTGCTTTTGAAGTTCCCAAGTTTCCGCATGCGTCTGAATGTCGTAATATATAACAATGCAGGCGGTTTTATCACTAAAACCGCCAATTAAAGCCGGTCTTGTAAGGTGGGCTCCCATTCGTAGGGGTTATTACTCCAAAATCTTGTTTGTATAATAACACCATAATATCATTAGTGCTTTTATGGTTGTATTCATAAAATCATGTGTTCATACTTAAGTGCATCGTTATAACCCTTGTTTTGGATAAGATAAACCGAATTTACGGTAAAATATTTTTTCCAGCTGACTTTCCCTTTAATTGACTATGGATACTTAAAAACCTATTTAGAGTTTTTAACACGAATCGTTATCCTGATCGTAAACTAAATGGAGCCGAATTTTCTATGAACGGAATGACTTCACGAGGGAACATGCCCAACATTTAAGTAAAAAATATATTAAATCATTGTGACTGGGTGTGCTTAAGGCTCATTTAACTTGCCTATAAATCCTTACTATGGCTCATAATGTGATTCAAGTACCTACAACTTGAAAAGTACATAATTATTTCTCTGAATGTGAAGAAGAATATTTTTTCCCACAGCTGCCTAAAACACTCAAAATATTTAATCAACAAAGTAACATCAAATCACATTTATTTCAATATAACTTCACATTAAAATACAAAGTGTGAATCTAAATTCAAAACGACTTTTTACTTGAAAGAAGCAAGGTGTTCGAAGTTCAAATATATTGACATAAGATGGCCGATGTTTCAAACTAATCAAATAACACGGGTGTGAATAAAATACGTTCATATACAAGTAATTATTTAGTCGGTGCTTCTGTACGAAGGCAAATAGAATCAAGACAGCTAATGAGAACAATTTACATGAATACACTATTATCACATGAGTGATGATCGTCTTATGTAAACGGCATTTTTAGCTGGCAACACGAATGCAAGTTGTTTTTTTTTATTGCCTATTATGGCAACCGGCTTTGTATTTGACTTCCCGCCTACAGTTACGACATTTTTGTTAATAATAATTTGACTATTTGTATGGTTTGTTCTCATAAATGTTTACACAAAATATGGGTAAAGGTAAAGTTATAATTCGATGCGATTAAATAAATATTTGAGCCAATGTTGACTAAACTACTGCGAAACCTGAAATAAGGCACGTACGGTTACGCAATCTAAAGCTGCTTAAAAATGAGGAATATAATCAAAATTAAAATATTAAATGCTGTAGATTAGATTAATCTTAGTCGAATCTAACCTTAATTGGCATCATAATCAGAGATGTCCCAAAGGTACTAACACCAGGCTTTCACCACAAAATATTCATAATAAAGATACGTAAATAGAAAAGCATTTCGTTTAGTGCATTTAAAGACACGACAAAATAATCCCACACTACAAACAGCGACAAAATTCAGCGAATTCTTACCACCGGCCAGCTAAACTGCACATGCATATTTTTTCTCTTGAAAATATTAGACGGTCGTAAGGATCTTAATACAATACACACCTACACGCGACGGAAGACAAGGGACAAGTTTCACTTAAATCTGAAATCGTCGCGACAAAATCTTTTCGCTACAGTCCGCGCGTTTAATTAGAGTGAGCGCAAACTCCGCGGGCGTCGCAAAGAACTTTACCGTATTATTTGATCGCAAACGATATTGTCGTTGAGTTTGTATACAGACTAACTTTATGAAGCCGAGATTGTAAGGAACAGCTTGCCTTTTGAAGATTTAAGAAAAGTGTGCTTTATTTGCTTTAACGAGATGCGAGCGATTAAGTTTGTGAAAAAAATCCAGATTGGCATGCAGTACCGAGATGTCACATGGTTTATCATGGTCATAGTCATGATATTGGGCTTTTGAAAGACTCATTGCTCACTTTGTTAAATCCCTTAAAGCCTTATCTTTAAAAAATAAACTTCACACTTGCTAGCTTTATTGTATATTTACACTTGTAGAGTATGCATGCATAATATATTTGCACGTGCAATTTTTTCACTTGACTATCACACCATCTTTGTATTTTAATCGCCTTTGTTTTTTCTTCGATAGATCTGAAGTTCCGGCAGAAGTTGCGCATGCTACGCCCCTCAAAAATGTGGGCTGACGACCCCACGAAAACAGATGTAGATGATTAGAAATGTTCAGTATTGATAACGTTCACTCCTAAGATATTGGTTGGTGTTGCCGAAGCAGTATTTGCTTCTTCAGTTTGTACTGGCTCATTTGACGGAAGCATGTTCCTATCTCCTAGAAACAAACAACTGTGATCAATCAATCAGCAAAGGCCTAAGCTTAATGAAAATACGATACAGTGTACCGAATATTTTGGGGGAGGACTTTTAGCAGAACACTTTTATTTTAATATCGATATTCAAAAATTCAAATTCAAAATTCAAAAAGTCATTTATTCAAATTAGGCTGCTATATGCTTGCGTTAACCGCAACCTCACCTGTTGGAAAACGATGGTGTCGATTCACTCTTGACTTAAATACCCCTAGATTGCGGCTATCAGGTAACACAGACACCAACAGGGAATGCTGTACGCAGCATAAAAGTACTGGATTACGTTTTGTGCGTTTGCGGAATTTGTTCGAAAGCTCGGCCGTGGAACGCAAAGGGCATTAAGAGGAACACGGGTGGGTTTTAGTCAGTAAGAGTCTGACACTCCCATCCGCTCTGCTCACAGCGGAAGGAGTTATTTGATGATATCCCATACTTCAGAAAAAAAGTCTTTAACAATATCGCTTATTCTATGGGTACAATGATGGTATCATGATGAGTGAGATTTACACCCATTACAGTTCATTACTTAACACATCAACAAAAACACTCGACTTATCTCTTTCATACCATTTTCAACAATCGCATCCTATTCATTCGTCCGTGACATAATGAAGGCAACCTTTCGCGAAGCAGGCGACCACGGGGACAGATCGTCCAGTATTTATACCCACATAAAACTGTTCGCGATCCCAACAAGCGATCACACAACAGATGTGCCAGACAACGACAACGTGATTTTCAGCTTTGTTTATTGAAAGAAAACATTTCATATAAAGGCTGTGGACAAAGTGCTTAAGTAAAGTTACGTTGAGTTAAAAGCAGTTGAAATGTTGGGTTAGTTTGTTTTTGAAATTTTATTTCATGGTGTTCCAGCTTCGAAGTTGACTAAATTCAGTAAGGTATGATATGAGCTCCAGCTGATAATGATAATAAAGACGTAGAAACTTCATAAGCCATAACAACCTTGAGAATTCAGAACCCTAGAATAGCCTTATTTTAGCTAGATAAAGTGACGATTTTTTTGTTTTTTAACGATAGACTATTTTATAATTTAATCAGTGTATGAATAGAAATGACTAACCATAGAATCTTGAATGAAACAAATGCGTTTCTCATTGAATATCCTACAGACAAAAATGTGTATTCTAAACGTGTTATTGATTTCTTTAAGAATAACAATCGAAAGAATCCCATAGCAGAGAAAAAAGCTTTAACTGATTATAGGGTTCCCGTCCAGACCGCCATCATGGATCATCCCGAGGCGGGTTTGCAGACGAATCCGTTGAAAAAGATTTACTGCTCGAAGAGACATGTATACAGTCATGTTCAAATCCCTAATTTTGTCATAAGAATTATATAAAATGCGTTGTTTATAAACAATATACCACCAATGTGTGTCATAACTTCCTATTACCATAATATATAATATGTTAAAACACATAAAAATCCGACAACTAAAATAACGGGAGCTAAATATTAAGAGCATTCTGGACTGTTTTATAGCCGTAATATTTACTGCCACTAAATATTACTGCGGCGTACAAAATTAACAAATGAATGAGCGTTCATTGAATATCTCATACAATTTTAGCGTTCCCGTTCATATATTGACGCTACAATCATTCTGGGGTTGTTGTAAATCAATTTTACAACGTTTTTGATGATCAAACGTAAAATATGAGCATGTTCTCGCAGACTGGAATTGTGAAAACGGCCATTCCAGGATCCGCAGTGTACATTCGTATTTATAAAATTAAATAATGTTTACTGTTTCCGATGAACATTGCCAGTTTGTCGTTTACGAGGCCGCCAGTGTAAACGTGTTCACCAGTTATATTGTTTACACATTTACTCGAAATATTCAAACAATACCCAAAACTCATACGCAACAAACAATATTTGCTCCATTACGCAGTACGCATGTTACTTACGAGTATATATCATTTTATGAGACCCAAATAAACTGAAAGGAAAGGGTTTGATCGCTAAAGTGCTCCTTATCAACATCCCAAAAATAACACGTGTTTATATTCGACTCAGATATGGGGACATGTGTTTCGATATAACAATCCTCTTTTTAAGTTGAGCAAACAATTTGTTACAAGTAGTGACAAGTGATAACTGCATTAAAATCGCATTAGGCATTCTTATCGCACATATTTATCTCACACTTAACACTTTAGTGTGTGATTCAATATTATTTAGCTGCGGTTCGAATCAGGAATCCGAATCAAAATCCCACACTCGGGCTGTTACGTTCTTTTTGAAGCGGGCCCGGTATTAAATCAGATACACAAGTAATACTTGTTCCATGCATATCCATACTCGTCAAATTGCCTATAGAATCAATACCTCCCACATAAAAAGCTCACGACCGTACAAGCGCCGTGACCAATAAAAAACGATTAGTTCACTGCCTCAACATGCGAAGAATTAATATTTGTATAGACGCGATCAAAGGTCGCCATGTAGCGGTGGTCTATCTCGTTAAAAAAACTGTCAGTTTTTTGCTTCCAACGAAGACTGCACAATAAAAGTGCCAGTATGTTCTTACAAACGAGAATTTATGTTCGCTATATGTAAATGAAGTCCGGTGACGGTCGTACGCTGAGCTTTTTTTGCTGAACAAAACACTGCTCGTTGCGTGCCCGTAATCAAACTGTAATGGAACAGTTTACGCAATGTATGCGAACGTTTTTGTTGGTTTCATGAAGTTTTTGTACCGGTTTTTTAAAACATGTGCGTTTTTAACGGCGTTTTGTATGAGGAAAAACGGGCTATATTTTAAAGTGAATATTTGTAACATCAAATATACACATAGTCACATAGTCACTAGTTCAGTTTATGCAATATCTTAAGCTTTGAAAAACACAGGAATACCAACACGTCCAAATAACTTTTGCGGTGAATTTTGTAGCTCTACCTTATCTTACTCTTCTTTCGAAACCTAAAATTACTCAATGCCGTTCGATAACTATACAACCTTCGCCGGGAAGGCTTCAAAATTCCCTACGTATTTATTGTACTTCTAACAGGATCCGCATTTCTAAGCTTTCAGCAGTCATCAAGCTAACATTGTAGTCTAGTATAATATTAACAAACAAAGTTTCCAACATCTTCCTTAGTTAAAATCAATTGCAATGACCTACCATTCAAGAAGCTCTGCGTTTACTTCAAAACTACGAGTATAGTCATCGTTATAAACCTTTCTTATTCTTGCAGCCAAACAATAAAAGGCTCATCTGTATTCATAAATATTATTTAACTACTGGCGTGACACAACACCGTGAGTAGGTATGAGTATTTTATCACCTATATTTCTAAGAGCCCACTAAATTATCGAGACATTTCTTGCGAAATAAACCCTAGCACTGTGACCAAGTTCCCATAATATTTTTCATCGACAATAAATTTTACTATGATACGAAGACGGTGAGGGGTCAAAATGCATAGCCGTGGGTTGTAAAACAGCACTTAAAAAATACTGCCATCTTCTATGATGGTCACTGTCGGAACAGTGCAGGATTTATGTTAAAAACATTGAACCTTCTGTTGTTAGGTTGACAACAGTATTATACTTCAACAGAGCTTAAACAGCAAGGAAGACGTACTTAGCTTCTTGGGAATAAAATTATGAATGGAAACACCACTATATTTTATAGTCTGGGAACGTTGTAAAGAGAAAACTTCGCGGCAAATATTCCGCATTATTCTCATGTTTCTTCAAGATTTGATCAAGTCTATTTAGAAAGTACTTATTTTCCAATAAATCGCCATAATACCAGTACAATATAACTCAATAAACATTCCCACAGTAATCAACTTGAGTGAATTAACTATAATTCACCACTCAAATTAATTTCGCAATAAGATAAAAATGGGCCAAAAAAGTATTCACATTTCCATGCTGTGCAATTTAGTGTCTGTAAATTGGCTGGATGCAATTCAAAAATGCATTCTAGTCTTTGTACTTGTTCAATCACTAAAAGGAGCTTGTTTAATGGATTTCTACCATTACTGAGCAAATAATCGTACTGGACTCGTAAGGGTGCGCGCTTATTGCGCTGTCTATTAACACAATTTATGTGAGCGTAATAAATAATTTTGTACTTTTTGAATTATTAGGACACTCTTCTAACGAGATGTATTTTATATCGTTTGTTTCCATCTCGTTATTAGGTCCTACTATTTTTACATTATTCAAATCGTACGCACATAAAGTTTCACAATCCATATTTAAAATTAATGTCATGCGTTTTCACAACTAACGAACTTCAAAAGCATTTCAACTAAAATATGCTTTTCCCACTATTTTATTCTTACCTATTTGACATCAAATTCTATCCTCAATCAGAACCACATTCCATACATCTCCTGATTTCATTTATTACTAGCCTAATGGCCAGAACTTCAACAAAAGCACACCGACTTTTGCCGCATGTCACTTTCAGTTTTCGAATAAACTCATCTACTCCAAGTCACCACCATATCATTAACAAGTTCTGCGCTCTCTTAATCCATTAAATTATTTCCTACAACTGGTTCTTTAGACATTCTAAGAACCATAATGTAACTTTTTTCTGTTTCTTCCACAGTTTGTTTGTCGCTTTCCGCTCCGCTCCCGCTCCGCTCATGCTCTGTCCTCTGTAAGTGGATGCGCCCGCGGCGCGGCGGCGCAGTCACGACGTGCCCGTCTCGCTGAACCGCCAATTTGTGGCCGCCCCGTGTTGGTTTTGTTGAAGCCAGCGTCTTCATACCTACATGCGAGGCTTTTTACACTTTTTGCCACCTCAATACACCTAGAGTGGACGTGAAAAAATGTTTACAAGCCCTTCTTACCGATGTATGCGATATGATTCGAATACAATAGAATATTTGAATTAGCATCAAACCTGTATACCCGGTATGAGTTTCTATTTACTTCGTTGTATTGGTTTTGGAAGATGCACATTGTTCTACAATGTATCTACTGTATACTCGCTCTCCGATTCTATAGTCTCTTGAATATATTTCAGAATTGAATATAACTTTGTTGTTATGGTTACACTACTTTTGCATAAAATACTTTCCAGCCCGAACGTGTATTTATTATTAAACGCTTATTACCGATTAACCGAAGTTAACGTTACTTGAACCAATAATTAATAATTAAGTGCGTAATAACATTTACCGCATACCTCGTCAACTACAAAATTTCCAAAACATACAACCTGCACCAGTGCTGGTTGACCTTTGACTGCACGTTGGTTCCGCCGGGGGCCACAATTTTGTGGATGCAACAGGGGGCATCGCGGGTCAAGATACATTGGACGCTCTTCATAATGACGGGCCCGTCAGTTCGCCCGTCAGTCAGCGAGTCCAAAGAATGAGTTCATTTCCTTCGAACACGCGAGATACGATTTTTAATTAAGTTTTTGTTAAAAATTCATTAAAGAGCCGCGACGATGGCGCGGGTGGGTCTTCAAGCTCAGCTCTACATGCATAAATGAGTATGTAATTAATGAGCGTAGAGCGCGGCCACTTACTCGTTATAATGTCGAATTTTAAAGGTTACGTTACCATTATTTTACCCGTCAACTTTTTAAATTAAACTTCGGCATGGAAAATGTTTTCTAGATAATATAGGCGATGCGGGGCAGCGAGGGCTGAATTTAAAATTTAAAACACAAGAAACAACGGAGGGACGTATGAGCCGATGAAATGTAAATTCCTACTTATTATACCAGCTCCCGAATGTCAACGGGGACGGTCAAGTCACTTTTTATTCATGGAAATAATAGTCAATGTGTCAGCACTAAACGAGACGCAGTCGCTTAACGAATATCGGTTTAGACACGATCCGACAGGTAACACACCCGCCCGAGAGCTAGAAACTGTTGCCGTGAATAGAAATAGATATTTATATAAAAACAAAACTATAAATGTCGTTTCCCTTACAAGCGTTTTGCTTTTCATGTGGGGGACGATGAGTAGTTTCAGATGTTTTTTTTTTGGAATACCCATAATTATAATTCATGTGTAAAAGTTTATACATTTATTGTCCAGCACAAGTATAATTTTCTGAAGCAAACTAATATGGATGCAAGTTGAAAAAGTAAGCAACTTGAGCAAGCAATGCGAGTGTACTGAAACTTTAGAAAAATGTCGCATCATGAAAAATCGAATGCATTGACAGAAACGCGAGTGCGACTCGACGGCTCATTTAAAAACCCAGTCAGCACTGCGTCCCCGTCGACAGGTATGGCTTTCCATATATGTACTTAAGAAAGCATAAAGCATTTTTGAATAACTCAAGTCACAATAGGTCACTATATTACAAGGTCTTGGATGGAATTGGAATATGTTTGTAGGAATGAAGAACAAAACGGAGAAGACATATTGGGTAACTAGAACTATGTCAAACCGAGTATATCTAGTGTACATACGTCAGCGTCACTAAATTAGATAGTGGTTAAACCAGTGGTTTTATTGTGAATTAATAATTAATAGCTGGAAAAGAGAAAAATGGTCACAAACACGACGTTGATGCTGATAATCATCTGAAGGAGCAAATCTGTTGATATATGAAAGAATAATATTCTAGATAAGCGAGAAACAAACGTGCAAGTATTATTATTTTTGGAAAAACAGTAATAAACATCTAGTCAAACAGTCCAACCAATCAAACAGTCAAAATATCCACTTTTATATGTCGCAGAAAGCACACTTCCTTTGAAGCCATAACAAGTGAAATCAAAGAAGAAATTAAAAGCGTGATAGATTAACCTGTTACCCAAATTCTATGGTATCGTTTGATATAATCCATATTATATTTAGTCGCTAACAACCTAGCCGCAGCTGCGACAATGCGTCGGCGCAGCGCAAGCCCGCTGTCACCGCAAGGCGCCTCCACCATTTGTAAATTTATCTTCAAAGTAAGCCCGGCTCCTAACATATTGCTCGACGGATCGAATCGAGCGTCGCAGAATTGTTTGTTTGTATCTAAACTAAAATAAGAACGTTTTTAAACGAATGTCTAATGTTGTGTTTTAAATAGGTCTCTATTGTTCACCGATAGTGGCTTTTGTCTTAATTAACTTCTTACTCCGGTTTTTGTTCTACTTGCTTTTGCTCGGGGCTTCGCAGGCGTTAATACAGGGTGTCCCAAAAGAACGTGGTCATATTTAAGGGTCATGTTGGGTAGCTGATATGTATTAAGGAATAAATAGCAAAACAAGAAAAACGTGACTTTTTTCAAAAAAATCGACCGTATTTACATTGGTGGATTTTTTTGGAAAATCGTCCAAAAACTAGATTTCGAAAATCTAACTAATATGCATCAAATCTAAGTTAGAGCGATATATTGATTATTCTTATGTTTATAATTGTGTAAATACATAATTGTTATTGTCGCGGATCATATTTTCATCAAGTTATAACCTGACACTAACCTGCAAAATTGCAAAAAAAAACAAGAAAAGTTGAATTTCGCGGCTAACACTACGCAATCACCTTTATGCCAGCAGTCTACACGAAGATCACCTGTGTCCTACAGGAAAATCATTTGCAATGACATTGCGTAAAGGTCTATAAAACTCCCTTTCAAACAAAATCATGGACAGTCGTAAAGTAAAACGATGCACCTTACTGGAACTCATAATCCGTCTCGCAAAGGTAAGTTTATAGCTGAATACCGGTATAAAATTAATTATCAAATAAAACATGCAGTGTTAAAATAATCGCCTGTTAATACAAGACGGTTAGGTTTAATATCTTCATGCAAAGAAAGGCTTTAAAATGGCAGCTTCGACAGCTAGGTGCTTGCAAAATCTTTTAAACGGTTATAACTTCTAAGAAATTTTGTACACCATGAGTGTAAGAGATGCCAAAGTATTATTTTCAGGGTTCTGTAAGTCATAATAAGAAACGGAATCCTTATAGGATGACTCTTGTGTCTGTGTGATTGACCTTCTGTCTGTTTGTCTGGGTGATTGTTTCAAAAAAATTGCAGTGACTTAAGAAAATCGTTGACTACCCCCCCCCCCCCATTCTCCGAAAATAGTGAGCCTACAATATTGAAAAATTATATCTTCTAAAAGATAGATTACAGAAAAACCTATTTGAAGCCTATGGTTTTAAAATAACATGTTCAAAAATATTATTTTTGTTCGGAACCTTTTGCGCACGAGCCCGATTTGTACTTGGCCGGTCTATTACAGATAAGTGAGAATAATCCAAAGTACCTATATACCTAGATGCTTTTATGTTTTTTATTTTACCAACTTTTGGAACACACACGGAACCGGTAAGTATGGTAGAAGAAAGGATAAGCCTGAACACAATAATAGATGATTCCGGGTTGATATTATAATGATGATATCTGAGCTCCATTGCAAGACCTGTCAAAAATGCTGGGTTTTTGAAAGCATCTAACAATCGTATTGTTTAAGTACAGTAGGCCAACATTCCTTATTTTCGATTTGAATATCTAGCATTTCTCGAATCAGATATCTATCTTTCACAACTGTTGGGGAAACTGTTCCTTGTATGATTTTATCAAATGATTCTACTGCCTATCAAACTGACGTACTTTGTTGACTTTTCCGGCACACACTAGAAATCGAGTGGAACCAGTAAAATCTAGTATGATTTAGAAAGGAGCGTTAGTGCCAACATCATTATATTATCATTTGTACATAACGAAAATAATTTATATTACATATATATAAATAAAATAATAATAATAAAAAAGTATACAAAATACTAGTAGCTAGTGGTAGTTATTAATATTTTATATTTATTATTTTGTTTTTTATTATTTTTATTTTTACACTTATTACTTATGTATTTATTTTTATATATTTTAAAGTTCCTGTATTGTATTTTATACTTAGCCATGTTTGAATATTTGTTTATTTTTTTGTGTAAAATTTAAATTTATTTATTTATTGACACACCAACGACTTATTCACTAACTCATTACATTAAATATATATATATAAACAGCGTTGCGGTGAATTCGTCACTTATAGGTGTGCACAGCACTTGTATAATCATAATAAAAAATTTAAAATGGAAATGCATGAGAATAACAAAATTAAAATTTACTAAGTCAAAATTTAATTTAAAATGTCAAGTAGCTAAATTGAACTAAAATACAGAATAATTAAAAATATTTAAAAAAACATCGATTAAATTGCAATAGAAAACAATTATAAATTTCACCCCCTTCTTATTTTAAGTGTTTTTCAGTCCATCCAAAAGCTGTCTGGTAGATATCGCTGTCAGCAATAAGACCGCCATTGTACAGACGCTAGCACATCAAGCTATAACATCAATCTGTCAAATTCTTTTAATAGATTTTTGATTGAGAAAATTTGACAGTTTCGCGTAGCTTGATGTGCCCATAGAATTAAGTTGCGTAAAAGATTTGTCTAACTATTTTGGCGTACAATAAAGTATATTCTATTAACGTTTATTTTAAATATTATTTATTTGTTGTACACCTACCGCAGTGTTTATAAACCAAGTTGAATGGTAAAGAATGCCTTTATGCATTAGGTCGGCTTATGTGCCAGTACAGTACATAATACTGTACATAACGTTTAAAATAAAATAAAAAACGATATTAGAAGATAGTTGAGTGAAAGATAAATCTTTTGTCAATCAATATAGTTTGTCCCGTAATCGACAGTACTCATGATATGAATAACTATCCTTCTTCGATAGAAATACAAAAAAAAATCAAGTGATTCAAACAAAATTACGACACTTATGCAAATTTATTAAAAATATTTCTTTTTTTAATTTCAGTGATGATAAAATAATGATGAAAATATAATTTTTGAGAAAAAAATTATTCCCGTACCGGGAATCGAACCCGAGCCTCCTGGGTGAAAGCCAGGTATCCTAGCCACTAGACCATACGGGATACTGCTGAATTCGTCATAAGAAGCATTCAGTAAATACCGTTCACTGGTTACAATTTCGTGGAAGAAAAGATTTCAACGTTCATCAACAGTCTGCGACTTTTTGTTTTACCTACTTTATTCTATTTGATAACCACAAGATAACGATGATCTTTTGATTGTAAGTAGGTGCATATTTTAAAGGCTAGACGCAAAATGAGAAATTCGTCGAAAAAAAAAATAGAAAAAGTAGTGTTTTTCTGTTTTCTTAATTTCATTTCATTCATTTTTCTCATCTCAATCTCATTAACTCATAGAACATTTTTAAAGCTAATAAATAAAAAAACTATTAATGGCAACAAAAACTTAATAGTCTCAGCTGGCCATATAACACATTATGTTACAATAACCGATGGACAAGTCGATCTCCAACTGACATTTACGCAAAACAAAATTTATCTACAATGAAATATTTACAACTTTATTCAAAAATTTAATTATGTGTTTCCTTTAACAACACCTAAATGCGTATCTTAAGCATTTTATGATACTTATCAATTTCATATCAGTTAAAATCTCAGTATAAATTTAATTTAGAAGGCTTGTTTTAATATATGTATGCAAATCGAGGAAATAAATTCAACGGAAAAATTATGTGATACTATTTTAAACGGGTCTTTAGCACCTTATGAAATCTGATACGCGATTGAGAATTCTGCGTTCTCGATTTCATGGTACTCGGAACGAGCGATAAAAAGCGTTGTATTAATAAGCCAGACTACACGACTAACACTGTTTGTAATTAAGTCATTATTTGTTACGGAAATCCTAATTATAGACAGGATGACAATCTAACACTCGCAGTTTTGGATGTATGGCAAAAAATGGCGGCTGCTCTGGTTAAAAAAGGAACGATTTTGAAATAGGAAGATCATGATGGGCACTTTTATTCATCCGGTACGTATACCTTACAGTCAGCTAGATCTATAAAAAATAATTTAAGCTCGTTTACGATTTCTCATCAAGCCATTACGCTCCAACACTTTGCGGAAGCTAATTTTCTTTATTTTTTTTTTTATTTAATAACTTTGAACGGCATGTCCAATTCTAATCACCCAAATATTCTTACTTAATTGGTGATTCCGAAATTTGTTCCTAAATTTTTCTTTTTGTTTCTGTCCGGTCCTCATCTAAAGTTTATAAAAAAATAAAATAAACGAAATAGTATCTATTAACAGCCAGCTATATACTAGGTCTAGGGTGTGACAATACTCCGCTACCATTAGTACATTTTACAACAATGACGTAGGCAGCACAATGTCCCCTTCACACAGTCCTCATGCCGTATCATTGGTGGAAGACGATAAATATTTTAGGATACCAGTGTGAATGGACATTGTCGCTTTATATTGTGGAGGTGACCGGGTTTATTGCCGCCATATAGCTGGTGCACTTCTTGTGTCTGTAGGATATCCATTTTCTAAGAATATTCTTGTATTATTAAACGCTACTGTATTGGTTTTGTTTGTACTGTGGCTTTTTGTTAAGAAAAGACCTTCCTCTGGCTTGCCGTGGGTGTCGTAAATTCAAGTAGTATTGTGCCGAAAGAAAGGTAGTAGCATCACAATGTGCTCTAATAAAATACGGTTGCCACTATTTTTGCTAAGTAATGATAGCTATAATTCATTACAAACCACTGCATGGTCAATTACGATTGAACCGTTACGGCCTCGTAAAAAGACAATAGTGGAGCAGAAGGAGTTACAAAATCGGTAAATTCACTGCGAAAAAAACATCCATATTACATTGCATTTCTATGTTTTTCAGATCCTTGAATATCGACTAAAGACCAAAAGTTGCTTACCTAATTTGACCTTTCTTCTTTCTTTTTAGTGACACTTCCCAAACAATGTCTAAATACCCTGTATCATTTAACTGACCATAATCTTCATAGTCCCTATTTTCGTTCAGCACAATCCGGCATTCCCTCCCAACGTGTGGTAGCCCACCTGTAGGAAACAATTCAACCATTTAGCATACATACGCAAAGGCCGAACACAACAATGTTAGCAGCCCCCAAAGATGCCCACTCCAAGCCATTGTCTACACAATGGTGTGGCCTTAGACCACGTTTATAGACCGCCGGATTGTTAACCGCATAACGGGGGAAAATGGCGATTAGCGGGACGATGAGGAAATTGACGATACCTGTCAACTTGAGAGCACTTTTATTATAAAGTGTTTATGACAACTGACAAACAGTTTTGTGAAATAAAGTCAGAAATAAATCACAAAAGAAACATACAGCTGAATGAGACTTATCGTGATGAATGTGATGATGAATGACATATGACCAGTTTGGTATATGGCCAGAACTTCTGGAATATTAGTTAAAAGAGCGACAGGTTCTTAAAATAATATATTATGCGAAAATATACAGGAGATAAGATCTACAAACGAAATATGGACTCTTTTTATTTCTACTAATTTATCAGACAACAGAAACATGTCGCCTAGAATTATTTATGTCTCGTATCTTTATTTAATGGCGTGACAAACATTTAACACTACAACTGACTACTTTAGGTATATAATTTTGAGGTATTTTCCGAATTCACAGTCACAACCGTTACATTACCACTGAGTCACTAACCAAACAACTTTTATGTCTACGATAAGAAATACCTGACTATGATAATACGCCCTTCCCGTGTCTGACCCAAAACCATTAAGAGTAACTTCGCGACTACCGTTCAAAACAAACATGAACCTCATTTTATTACTCCGATAATTAATGCTCGATCGGCCTGTATCGACCGCCAACGCATAGACGTCGGCATCTATCAAAAACCAAATTTAAACAAGGAACATAATAGGCGGTAACAATAGCTGTGGGCATCGACGAGCACCTCAACCTAATACCAATAACTAAAACAGTACACAGCGGCTTGCCTGTTGTCTAAACGCATTTTTCCCCGAAGTAAAGGGTCAATATTTACCCTTTCCATGAGCAGCACAAAGCTTAATGTTTGTCTCGACGTTGCACTTCGCGTCCTGTGTAAACTCGCCCTAACAAATTGTACGTAGTGCTACAGATCGACAACAATTCAATGTAAGCCTTAATCTGAAAAGGTTAAGGTCGGATTTAGTTAACGGAAAACACAGGCGTAGTAAAGACACAAAAAGCATTATATTTTATGTCTATAGTAGCATTTAGTAGCTTAAGGCGATTCTGCGGTTACATTGTAAAGAACTTTATAAGAAAATGGATACATCGCCTCCAGTGCTTTCAAGATAAACTATAACGCAAACTCTGAAGATATAATTATATTGATATAAGACCTAACTCAGGGGACGTTTTTATGAATTACTTATTCCTTTAGACTAGAACTGGTTATTTGATTACGGTACGGCGATGGGTACACTAATGGATTCTCTGAGAGTATCTGCCTACTAATGCTAGGGTAAGTAAGTACACAATAAACAAAAATAGAGGTTACTACGCTTTGGTCCTGTTTATATGAATATGTAAATCTACTTAGATATAATTTACGTTTCATACCGTGATTTTATGCGAGGAATTTATATATGTGAGGTACGCACGCAACCGAAAGAATTTGCTAAGATACAGCACCGCTATATACATTATGAGTCCATTACATTAATATATTGATAAGCCACTTCACATCAAATATAGCAGGTATAATAATTATTCGGATAGGGCATTTAAAACAAGAACTACAAGCTCTTAAAAAGCTTCCATCTCAATTTGTTATAAAAGAGGATCACGATGCTACGAATTCAATTTGTTCTCATGCTAATTTAGAAATAAGAGTAAAACGTAGAGTGGTATCAGACGGTTATCATGCCCCCCAAGTTGTAGGAGCGGTTGGGGGAAAGGGAAACAGGTTATTTTGTGCTCCAAAGCGGGTTATAGTAACTACAACACGATTATGATTCCCAAAGGGATAAGCAGGCTACGATTTGTAGCTGTATTTGTGTTCCACTTTGAAGTTTGTGAAGAGGCTACTGTTGATTTGGCAACTCTGATTCTTCTAGATTTCGCAGAAGTAAATTATTGTAGTGGGTACAAAACTGTGGTAGTAGATGACACTAATCAATTCAGTGTTAGCTTACGAAAGGAGATAAGTTTATGAGTTTTATAGTTGGAATGAATTCACAAACTTCTTGGAATCTAAGCAGATGAAAATCTATCCAATTTTTTTAGGTAACCGTGGCACTGACATCTTCTAATCTTTACAGCATATAGACACTCCAAAAGTTAATACGCTAAATTCATTTTAATCCAATACCTGTAAATTTTACAATCCTACTAATATTATAAATGCGAAAGTTTGCGAGGATGGTTTGATGTTTGTTGCTCTTTCACGTAAAAACTGCTGAATAGATTTGGATGAAATTTAGCACACATATAGTTTATGACTTGGATTAACACATAGGATATTTTTTATCCCGATATTCCCACGGGATCGAGAGTTACGCGGGTGAAACCGCGGGCGACAGCTAGTCAAAAATAAAACAACGAAATTATTCAATCCACTTTTGGGAGCTCTGAATCCAACTCATTTTATCTGTCTAGCCTGTTACAGCGACTTGAATATTTATTTGACGTGTTTTGATTAAAGCCTTAGATACGGTTAGACAGCCATCCTGCCGATATCGCGAGATGTGAACATAGCATTCAAATAATGTACCGACTGATAAACAATCAGACTGTTAGAAAAAATATTAGATAATGTGTTTGGTTATGCTGCTATGTTGAACAATCGGATTGTAATTTAATAAGAATGTATTGAAGTATGTAACTTCAATACATTCTATATACTAAAAAATATTTTTTATTATTATTATTTTTTTCTGACTTATACAATTATCAGATTTTAATATACAAATATACTCATAGTAAATGACATTTAAAAATTATCATATCTACTTCTTAAGTACGTATTTAAAATTCAAAAGATACCATTAATAACGATTTATATTAAAATAATACCAACAATTTTAATTAATTAAAATACTCTGTTTGAATTTACAAAACTACGTCCTAATTAAGTAGGTTTTCTTAATTATACATATAATTTAGTGCACATAGTATAACTTATATTTAGATTTTGGCAAATTTTTCACACCTCATCAAATTACAAAGCGGAAAATTTAAGCAGTATCTGATTACTTTTTTTATGAAACCTTCCATTTATAGGTATCCAAACTGCCTATATTTTTTACACTTTTAAACGACACCAATAAAAAACCCATAATATTCACATCTCAGTAACTGGATCATAAATCACGCTGTAACATAAAACTAACGGGACCACTCTATTACACGACAATACTTTTCGATGGAGACAAACCCATTCGAGACAGCAATTCGCAATCCAGCAGCAATAAACATTTAACAGTTAAAACTTCATTGTCCCACATCACAAAACAAAGGGTTGTCGCGAACCTCGTAAACAATAACATAAATACTTGCGGATCTTTCACAAACCGGCACAAAGACTTTGTTGCTCGCAAACCCTTTGGGAGCTTTCGCAATGACAGATGACTCAGTAACCTATTAACTACGGAGCAGTTTGAGAGATATCTAAATATTGACTGTTGCTCTCGGCCTCTCGCTACTGTTAAATTACGTATCAAACTAGTGTACATATATTTACATGTATCTGAATAACTCAAGCCTTTGACATTTGTCGTGGAATTCTCTATTTCTGTCGTTCACAGATACAAGCTGTTTTCTTTAAGCGCTTAAGGCATGCTTATGACCATTAATTTAGTTTCGGCTTTCCACATAAAGCTATAAAACATTCGTTCAAAGCCTAAATTGCCTACAAACGATACAATCTGGAATTGCTACGCTCCCAATTTACGAGTATAGTTGCCTCAAAGCATTCTCCGTGTGGAAGAACGGTTGGCATTTTTGTCGAGCACAATATTCTTATGAGTTTCTAAACATGACCATTCCATTTAAATCCGAGCTTCGTCTGTGAATATACTTAAGATTTTATTACGCTATTATTCTTTATAGACGGAATTTAGAATAATTTTGAATGTTTAAAATAGTCTGCCGTAAAATCTAGATAAGTATCAATAGACTCACTAAATTAGGTATTATTGCTATTAAAGATATTTTGATAAAGTTAATTGTTTCTTGTGTTCATAAAACTTCGTCTAATAGGGTGATTCGCAGTTTTTAATTAAACATAGGCAAAGTTATGAGTGTTTTCGCTGATGCCGATAGCAAATATAATGCTCTATCTTGGAATAACAATAATGTTTATGATTTCCATGATATATACAGTGTCTACATCGTGAAACAAACGAAAGCAAATGTTACTTTGATATCCACTCTGTCACACATTTGGGCATGAAATATGTTCAAACCAATGAAGGATGTAGCATTCCCAACAATGTCCGTCCACTTTATAAATGATAGTCAATTAATTTTACTTTCATTTACATATTTATTTGTACGCCAATTTACCTGCGACCGGTGAATGATGTTGTCAATTTAGAGAAAATTTAGAATTTTAGATGATCATTAAACAAGTTGATTTTTCGTCTTCAAATCTGTATCAAAACTTTATAAAATATTTTCAATATACAAAAACCTTTAAGGATATTTAGGAGGTTTAATCCGGCATTGTTGTGGTCTCCTAATGGCAACTCAAAAGTGCCGACAATGAACGCATTAGCCGTCTGTCGGATCACGCGTCTCCATCAAAATAATGTGTCACATATCCAAATCCCCAAGAGAGTGCCGCTTCCATGAGCTTTTTCCAATAAAACCACCAAATATGTAACTAAAAGAATAAACGGAATTATTACTCGCTAATAAAAGGATTTTTAAACAGGTGGTCTTAGTTATTGATAGACTGATATATTTGTCGAAATCTTTACGGAACATTGTGTTTATTATCATATTTAAACACTTAACCTTAATCTCTCATGTCGAAACCAAACCCATCAATGAATGAACCATCACAAAGACTCCATATGGAGAGCCACGTGACAATTATTCACGTTTTATTTACCATAATTCAATCGTCCGTCGCTTAAATAACATTATCTAAAGGCAGTAAATATCGGCCATTATCGAGGGCCCTTCAAAATTCCACGCGGTGTTTTTGAACGAACGCGAGAGAATGACGCGTCAACTCCATCCACCAAGAAAAATATTTAGACAACAGGCTCGTCGAGTGCCCTCCGCGGCGACATAATGGCTTTTCATTGAATTCCTCTTGCTTTCTTTTGTTTATATCCCATAATGTTTCGATTGGAGCATGATGGAGGGCGGCTGTGATTACTTTAATAACAATGACGACCGGGTACAAAGGATGAGACCACTAAAATTATGTGCAGGGTCGCTCTGTATGGTTCTCATGCCCCTCACGTAAGCACGCCGAACCGGAGCATGCTCTGTGACGTTTACCTGCCCCCACGTCACATATAAATATTATCAACACAAAAATAATGAGCCTTTCATAGAAACCCATTAGCTTTATGACCAGATACCAAAATGATAAACAATTGTACAAGTATATGAGTAAAATACGGAAAATTATTTCGTTAAGATTAGATTATCATACTGATAAAGTTATTCTGCGAGTCTAAGGAAACAAGCCAAAGATAAACCAAACAAATAAATGCCGGAGTTGTCCCAATTATGGAGACATAAGGGTGAAGTCATACCAAACCTCGGTGTGTCTATCTGCGAACGTGTCGGGTATTCAGAGACCGTGTTCAGTTAAGCATTAGGTATGGGAGCCTCGCCGCAGCGGAAACAAAACGCATTTCTTTACTTATTTTAATATAGAATAAAGGCGTCGCAGCTCGTACCCGGCGATATGTATGCGACACAGCAAAGGGACACGCTGTTTGATATGGTTATTACGTCCTTTGTGGAAAGGATAAAGAAGCCGGTGTGAGCGGGCTCTAGGCTCCGAGGCGAGATTTGTCTTCATGATACGCTAAAATTTAGAAAAAAAGGCACTTGACAAGAGGATACACAGTCGGCCTCCTTGGAAATGGTAATGTTTCATAAAAATCGAAACCTGTTTGGGAGATGGCCTTAAGAATAACTAAATTTGGTGTGACTAGACTGGACGCCATTCATCTCTGTGGATGTCATTCACGACATGATTCATTTCTTGCTAACGTTACGAGAAACAATAGACAGCGACCGTCATTCACTGAATAAACTAAAGTGGGAATAATTTTCGAATCTGTTGAGATTTATAAAAAGCTATTATTCAATCCGGTTTCGAATTCTCAAAGCTTGTTCCCTTAAATCTTGCTATTTGACGTGTGGTCCTCAAACAGTACTCACTTACGTTTACCATTACCACCGCGACGCAACTGCTACCTATGACGCTTCAAAAGATACATGAAGCATAATGGCTGTTTACTGTCTTCTCCCCGTAGCGAAGCATATTTTATGGGCTTATGTATGAGCGTCTCGGTCCGACGAGCATAGCTCCAAGCGATTCCGACACGATAATCGCCAACACAAGAGGATGTCTTGACATTTCTTTTCTTCCAGGCGATGTGTAGCAGTAAATAAGCCGGCATGGACATCAGCACTGGGCTGACACCGTGCTATTATATTGTTTGCGTAATTGCAGCCCGCGACCTGGAACACTTAGCGTATCCAGCTTGAAATGCAAATGCGTGCGAAGCGGGCGCAAATGACTCGTGTGAGAAATTATTATACGTAACATTAATAAATTCTACAAACTCGGAAAAAATCAATGAAAGCCACGCATTATGTGATTATGCAGTTGTTTAACATGCAAATATGAGGACTCTAATACCGATATACGGAATCTGAATGTATGCAGAAGCATTGTCGCTCTCATATACAAACAAAGGTTTGGAATAAACTTAATGAAGCGTCGAAAGTCAACAGGAAAAGTAAACCTGGGTAATATTTGGAAAACATCTTTATGATAATACGACTTAGGCTCTCTTTTATTTTTCTTACGAGCCATACTGTTTGACTACGTGCTGAAAGCGTAGGGACTTAAAAACAGGATCAAGTAAGGCTAACTGTAAGATATGTGTTCTTGGAAACAGTCACGCACTGGGGAATATATCCACGTTTGTCGTTTAGACTTATGTGACCCCAGAAGTAAGTCTAATGTAGAGGCGGTTTGCAGTTACAGCACTTGCAGTGTTCCCTTCATAACATAGGAGCCATATTGGAAACAATTGATCGAATATAAGTTTTGAAGAGGGTTAACATCAAGGCAAAGAATTTACTTGCAAGATTAATGATGTAGCAGTTCGTCGAATGGAAATAATGAACTTTCTATGCATTGATACGACTCCAGTGCAAATTACCAAAAACACCTATTTAAAATACGCAGAAATATTTTCCAATACTCGAAAACACGTACCAAAAATGGTTTTAAAATCACAAATACATCACAGTGAACTCGGCATATCACCTGATCCTGTTCAAAACAGGAATTGTAGCGTTCTATATCTAATCTTCACATCTGCGCATGTTTCCTCCAGCATAAGTTACGTACTTACGTTAGCACCTCTGTTCCTTGCGTTGTCAATTCGCAATGAATCTCTTCGAGTCGAACCCCATCGCTCTTTATCAGCTAGATCTGAAACGCTGCATGCCTGATCGCTGGAGATACCAGCCTGTGGTTGGGAGACCGCAATTTGAATACTACGTCCTATATTATCTTTCAGATTTAAATGTTATTGTTATTCTGGCTCTGTGTTGGGGTTCGAAGGACTCTTTCTCAGGTTTGATGTCTTAGTTAACAGGTACTTGCGTTGATTGTTGAAACTGAAGCATCATTGGATCGTACGTTTCTACCATGCTATGATTCATTTCGACTTCCAACTGTGTGTACGCGTTTAGATCTATGCATCGACAAAGTCAATCGAGCAGTAAGTGGTTATGTGAATATGTGCTCAGTACACCAAACTGTCGTTTTGCCTTAAAACAACAGTTGTATCATTGTTGACATACAGAAACAGTTAGTCGATCGTTTGCGATGGCTGTAGGGAATGCAGGATGACACTGTTTGACAACATCTTAAGTGTCAATTTAGACAAATTGCACGGATGTTGCAACTTTGAAACAGAATCCCGTTACCGTAATCGCGTGGGTCTAATGTACTTTCTACACCATAGTCGGCAAATACAAAAAGGTGATTCACACAGGCGTTAAAACATTCCATTTGCTAATATTTGTCTTTTAGATTTCCCACTTTTTACTACTTTCATTGCACAATGCAATTTTTATGCGTTCCCAAAGCGCCGACTTTTATTGGGGACCGTTAACGTAAAGCTAGAAATTAACGGTACTGAAGGGTTCGCAAAAAGAGTTGCAAATAAAACAATAAAGACTTTCGAAACTGCAAACCCAACGTTTGTTGTTGTGACACGAGGAACCGTTAGTCCGGTAAAGGGCTTATTTATTGCAGCAAAATAAATTGTATACAAGGTCCTTCTAAAAATTGAGATTTTGCCAATTAAAGACAAAGGGTGTAACGGGCTGTCGGCAAATATTGAGAAACACAAAGAAATGTTTACGGCCTGAAGGGATTATAGTTCCGTTGGAGGCATACGGGAGCAAAAGAGTTAAATACATGTTCTTGTTTATTGTTTTTGACAATATTTAGCCGACAAGAAGCCAAAATTACCGTAATAAATCGACAATAGGAAAAACCCAGGGACGGTTATATTCAATCATAACTTTTAATATCAACATGCGCTATCAATTTTATTAATGCTTAATAATTGTACATACGTATTTTCTCGAGATGGAAGAAAATATGAATATATAGTTATGTTGAATTGCACCACACTCGCAATTAATTTATTCTGAAAGGATCGTCAGTGTTTATTTGATATAATTATTATCAAGCCAGTCAGCCAGTCGTCATAAAGTCAATAATCACACACCACTTCGGTTTTACGATATCTGTTTTATTATCAAGTTTATTCGCTTTGATGAACTGAATATATTTTATGGAGCTTTACAACCAGTTATGGCGTTTGCAGAAGCAATTACTAAACCAATATCGAACAATCAATCCTTGAAATGAATTGTTTATAATTTTAAATACCTGAGAAGCATATTGAAGGTTAAATGTATATCTAGAAGATGAAGCGAGGTTGTGCAAAACAAAATGATTCAATACCAATTGTAAAACGTCAAGAATTAATTGTTCCACGCACTGAGCGAACTATTTCAAACAGAATAAACCTCTCATACAGTGTTCCATATAAATACATGGTTTTATGCATGACAACGAAATTTACTGTTGTAAAGGTCGCTAAAGCCTCTGACAATGAAGTACATTGTCATGCGCTTAAAGCACGTCCGAGTGAGGCGCTGTGAGTGACAGGCAAATAAAAGTAGACAAAGGAGCATCGCGCGTCGGCGACGTGGACCGTGGACGTCGCTGTCGAGGCTTGAGTCACATGAAGCATCCTCCGAGCGATTCTCACACTTTCCAAACTCCAATAAGAAGTTAAGAACGAACCAAAAATTAAAGGTATACATGAGAGTTTCATTAAATCACTCTTGAAACAAGTCTGCCGTGTAACAATGAACAATACTTCACAGTTTCCGAGTCGAAAGCCAATACTAATACCATACTAAATGTCCGGCCGTGAGTTCCCAGATGTAGTGAGCTTTTCTATAGCACGGCGCGGCGTGAAGGGGGGGCCGGACCACCAGCGCTGCGCCCGCGCGCCCGATCCGCCGCATAATTACTGTGCACAGACACACACACACACCGGCCACTGGCCGCACACCTATCGATAAAACATTAAATTAAATTTTATCTGCCTTGTAAATTTCATGGGCACTGATTGAGTTTTCGGAGTTTAGACTTGACTTTAACTGGCCCGGAATCAGACTCGAAAACAGACGGAGCGTTCTCCGGTAGCCATATTAAAATCGGATGCGGTCGCACCGGGCAGTTTTACGAGCGTCTCGTATAGCGTATATTCTTATTGATGATGGTAATCGATCCGCAACAATGTTGGTCCATCAGTAAATAGGCAATATAGAGTCGAAATATTCACCTCAATCTCTATAAAATCTCCATAGGCATGCGACCTTTTAACTCCACACACATATGGGGCTATTGTCAAAACGTAGGTACCTCACGTAACGTGTAGGAGCGATATATTCGCATTCTTAACGTGTTTGTCGTTCCAATCAAAAATGGCTTCTATATTTGTTCAGTGAAATGTCAAAATATGTCGTGAGAATGTTATGAGGCGTATGATGGCGCAGGCGCATCGTGTCGGACCGGTCACGCGAACGCTACACTTGTACCAGTACCTTGACTCCTATTCTGCACTGTTTGCGAAATAAGGATTTCAGCCTCAGGGAGATTGAAGGCTCTTCTTATGGAATTTTAAGTTGGAAAAGCATCCGTCAAGTTTTGACTGAGAAGTTTAAAAAATAGTACTTTCTCTCTTTAGACACAGAAAATGTCTAACGCTTTAAACTCCTGGTATTGATATGCTAGTATAATTGATATAGAATAAAAACTAAACTATTTTCATGCCTGATAACAAATGTAACTGGTGACAAATATAAAATTCCTCCCCAAAAAGTGAAATCTTCTACAATATTCGATAGCCAATAACACAAGACTATTACTTGCTTTGTTATAACCTCTACAACAAAGCAGTTAATCAAGACCCCTAAGCAGCTCTAAAGTAAATAGAAGCCTGGCCCCGTTTACTACAGCGCGGAAAGTTTTATAGATGACCTACGACCCACGACAAACATGGCATAGTTCTGATAAAACACAGAACATTAAGCAATCAATGAACAACACGAACCTTATTGCAAAGGTTAGGACTCAGTACACAAAACATTAATAAAACAAAGTTATAGTTCCACCACTGATGCGAGGTTAACAAACTCCACCGACCAAGGAAACCGATGATGATAGAGGACCGTCGCACATAACTCTCGATTTGAACGATAATCGATGATTCATAATTGAGACTTCGAACAGTTCTAAATCAATAGATAACTATGAAACATGATCTCATAATTACTGGCGAGCTAACGTTCGGTACAAAACCAACAAAGCAAACGGGAAGACTGTAATTCAAGCACCCATCTGTGGAGGCGACCCAGTAATGGCCATCTAAATCACTGGACGTAATCGCAACAGTGATTTTAAACAGAGGTCACGAAGCACTCCTATTGGACAATATTTATGAAGACAAAAAAGGTAGGCCCCTCTGGATGCCATTTATTACAGAGCACTTTTTTGTCAATTATGCTGTCACGTCACACACCAAATTTCTGTACAGCATCTCCGATTGTTTTTGTCTCGACCCGATCGATCGATATATGAAGGCTTTATCCGAATATGGCCCGATCGACGCACGAATAAAAGGATCAACGAAAAAAGCTCGGCGTCCTTTAGACGTGGAGGTTTGGTATCTAAGCGACGTGTCTAAAAACACATTAAGTAGATAATACTGACACTGGTTTACACATAAATTGTATAGAGAGCCAAGTCTCGGGCCCGAGTCGCGCTCTGGATCACGAGGCTACTACAAATGACTGCGTATCCTTATCAGGTAGCGCCGATGCCCGCGGTGAAATATTTTTATAGCGTTTAGATGCAGGCGGCTTCCGTGTCTTTCAAACTGTCTGCCGGATCTAGTTACATGTTCCTATTACGACGGTTTATGGCTCATATCTCATAGGAACATTACATCAACGACATTTCACAACATCTTGGCGACGTATCGCGATGGCTCGAGCCGCTCCATAGTTTAAGGATCCATAAATATTTGTTTTAAATTGAACGATGTCGAATATAAATTCCGTTACGGATTTATTTTTAATTGGAGTAGAGTGTGCGCTCCTTTTATACTCTGCGTGTTTCGTTTCAATAAAATTGATCGTAATCGCTCTCGTATGTTTTATCTACAAAGTCAGTTTTTGAGCGGCATACCGTGGCTACAATAAATCGATGTTCATTACAGAAATCGCCGTAAAATACCTGAGCGATTCGACATCGATGCGAGGGCTGCGCGGGCGGCGAGTTGCTCGCAAGCGTGGAGCGAGGCGGTGTGCGTGCGAGCTCCACACCTCGGCGTACGGCGGTGTCGGGAACAGGTAGTGTTGTGTATAAACAAATAACAAAATCGACTTGTCTTACAGAGCGCGCCAAGGTCGGGCAACGCTGCCCGCGCCCGAGCGCCCGGCCGCCGCCGCCGCCGCTCGCCTCGCCGTCCATCCACAGTCCACTTTTATACTTTTTTTCTTTCTTCAAAAGCCCTTATTTATTGTGATGGCTGAGTATTTGGGCGCACAGTTTGTATAAGCAATCAATTTTATTCATTTAGACGGAGCAAGTTCTCTTCTACAAATAAATAAGTGAATATAAAAATATTGTTGCTGCCGACTGGGCGACCGGGTTCTTGAGTCATCGAATGTGAGCAATTACATAACCATACCGAACCGAAAAATATTAGTATTGACCAGATCCAATATAATTGAATAACGTAAAAAACATACATCCGCTAAACAAAACTAAACTTAACGGTGATAACCTAACAAATGGTGGGGAACGTGTCCGTGAAATCGATATCTCAAACGTTTGATTCTTCGATCGATTTCGTGATGAATGGTGGGTGATATTCGATACTCGATCGATTAGTGAATGGCGGCGGAAGTGCGAGCGTGGTTGTGGAGCGTAAGCCACGGAGCCCCACGATCCTCGACTGTGACAAATCGCTGCGTGCCATCACTCGTTCTAATCGTTCTGCTTTGCGTCCAAAATAATATCGATTTAATTCAATTAACGCTTCAATGCACTCTTGCCATGCGAACGGATTTATGAGAACAAAAAACCGATAATGATTTTCGTTTATGCTTTGATCCGCTTGGTCAGCAGGCTGCCTGATTAATTATGATGTAATTTTGCGGTTTTATGTAAGTTTCTGGAACCTAATTACCAAAGAGAAAAGAACATTTAAGAGACGAATAGTTAGTCGCAGTTCGTTTTATGAAAGAACGGAATAACGTTTTCTGTAACTCATACACACAACCAATAATGGCTGTTTTTGACAACCCGCAGAAAATCTAAAACACAAAACCTCAAAACATTTTAATCTTTCCATATGGCAGGCATCAATTACTTTTCTAAAGGAGGGAAGTAGAACTAGCCCAACAATGAATGACATCATGCAATTAAAAATCAGCTTACAAATTCTTTCGAACAAACCTCGTAGACACCCAGGTGACATGACAAAGATAGAATTACACATCGCTGTTCTACCAACAATAAAGGTAGCGCTATTTTCCCATACACGTCACGTTATAAATTCTTAGAACCATGTTCCGTATTGTAGACAACTAATGCACAATATAAGTACATACTTATTAACATGCCTATCGGTAACGGGTTTTTTACGACTTTAGGAAGAATATCCAGACTATCTACATAGTAAATTTACTATGTAGATAGTCTGGATATTCTTCACATCAAGTCTTGAGACTTGGTCGCGTGATGTGAACAAAGTCAAAACAAGACCTTCTGCCTAACTTTTGCTGACCTTGCTCCATAGGACTGCTGCATTCTGTGTGCAAGTTTCAAATTCGCTGCTGAAACGATTTGCCACCGCTGTTTCGTGCTCCTAAAACGGTTGGTTCTAAGTTCAAGTAACACCTACTACGCATCCAAAAGAAAACCACCACATGAGCTAACCTAGGGTCTGCACGCAGTTAGTAATGATGACTTTAAGTTCCATGTTCTGTGCATAACTCTTTCTTGCGGCAAGCACAACAATACTCTACACCCGCACCTCTTCGTTTACATATTCTGAAACGTTTTTTTTTTATTTAGATGCTTATAGTCGCTATGGCTTTTTGTTTTGTTTTATTTACGTATGTTTCTAGTAACATTTTTTCATTTGAACAGCCGACCATAACTTTCCACTTGCGCCCGCGCTTTCCATCATCTATAAGACATCGCCAAAAGACATTTGAGCAGCGGGCATAAGTCGATGGTTAATAATTTAATGTTTGTATTCCATACTTTAATTGTTTTTTATTGTTACATATTGTACAAACATTATTCTCGCTTTCTTATGTTCTTAATTCTGTCATCCGTGAGTGTATCCGGTAGCATCACATGCCCTATCAATATGCTGTCTTAAGGGGCCTTTTTGGCCCCGCACAAGCAACATTCATGTTGTACCTAAGCTTTTATTAATTAATTGTTTTTGTCAGTTATTAATTTATGTGACTTTTGTATTTGTCTTGTACGAGTCCCAAACAAACATATTGCTTTCTTTCCTTCTTGCTAATATATAAACTAAACAAGCTTTTGCCCGTGACTTCGTACGCGCATAGCCCGTTTTATTCCGTTCTCGAATAGCCTTCCTCATGAATGTGGCTATCATATACAAAAATAATTTTCCAAATCGACTGATAGTTCCAGAGATTAACGCGTTCAAACTTCAGCTTTGTTATATTATTATAGTAAAGATGGACATAGTTGAATCAGTATGCATTCGTTCCCTGATCCAGTTGGTCCTACCTCAACAATTGTAATAGTTAACAACATAGTAGATTCAGATACACAACACATTCTTGCACTGTCTGATGTTCAAACAACATTGAACTAAGTAATTATACCTTCAATTCAACAGCAACATTCTACACACAGTAACAATGTATTAAACTCAAAGTGGTTTACTTATAATAAGCGACGACAGGAAGAACCGAACCCGACAATTTTCTACAATTATCATATTCTCGAAATTGCCTCTAATGTCAAGAATTTCATCACGAGCCTCCTTGTTAGCGACAAAAAACGTCACGATGTAACAAGACAGTAGCTTGTATTAGAAGCTGTCAAAAAAAAAGTATGTAAATCGATCCGAGACACGCAACGGCTCGCATGTGTAACTGTATCAGGTTCTTGGGGGCTTTTTTCGAAGTTTGTATTCCGGTAGCGTTTAAAATAGTTGGTATGCTACGGAAATGTTAAGTCTATGGGGTTTTTCAATGATTATGGCCGTGTTGAATTCATTAGGAGCATTGTAGGCACTTAAGAAGTAAGGCTGCAATTGAAAGATACAAACCATACCTTGATAAATAAATAAATCTGGAAAAACTGCAAACGTTAAATCATTTGCATCTGAAAATAAAAATAAGCTGAACGACTTCTAACTCAATAAATTAACTTGACGAAAAACTAACAATGCATCCGATCATCATCATTCAGGTCAAATAGTACGGGACAAGTAAAGAGAACGGGACGAGCCAGAGCGGGGCTTGAAGGCAACGGATACAACTCGTAACTAACAACTTGTCATTACCTCTGTGAATCTGCGATCTTTGCCCTTATACGTTACTTAGCCGCGGTTCCAAGACCTCATAACGCACGTTTTGGAAATCTGCCAACATAAAAGGAAGCCAAGCTCATATTTGCATAATTCCAACTTAAACAGATAACGCATTATATTCGCCTTTTACAGAATTCCTTACATTATTTCACTTGGTTAATCTATGTGCAGCTAGTCACTGAGATCACCGCCTCCGTTCCCAAGCCAAGCCTTGACACATATCATCCGACAACAATGAGCAAGAACATAGTAAACGTCAATTACAGCATTACTCGTGTATCGCTGACTCAATCGTAGGCACATGCGGAATCGAACAGGCGACATGGTGCGCCGCTTATGAGAACACAATTACAATCCATTATATTCGCCTGAGACCTTTTAGGGCCGAGCTAACCAGCTAACCGGATCGCAGAGCAATGCGTAGCAGTCGGCAGACGAGGAACACAAGAGTCCGTGTCGAGGCAGAGCCGGGGCACAACATTATGTCCCCCATCCCGTATTGTTTGTCACTCAGACGGATTTCACGGCGACAAATGGCCTCAGAGATCCAGGATAAACACGCCAAGGCACAATGCCTCTCGTATAAAATTAAAACAACTCCAACTTAATAAGAGTTTAGTGAGCTAGTTATAAAGGCAATTTTCTAAACGACTGCTTGTACGACTTCATCTTATACGTTTGTTCGTCTTGAACGGCAGCAGAATAGTTCATTGTGGATACTTTAATGAATGTCGGATAAAAAAACGTGTGGGTGGAACTTTCGTTCTTACAATCAACATGTGTATTGCTAATGATCATTATTCTGACAACTTGGTTTATGTATTCGAAAGTGAACAAAACACGTTCGCCCATCAAAATTAAACCGCGAACGTAAAAGTGTATCAAATTGCAAAGAGCTCATCATTATAATGTTTGGAATGAAAATATAGCGATGTTCGAGTGAAATCATGTAGGAGGGCAATTGGTACTGTTGCTATTAATGTCTGCGCTAAACATTTATGTATTCGGAATGGCCTTTTTCGTGTCACCCTACACTCATTATGCAATAAACAGTGACGATTTGCAACCTGAAGGGCGAGTGCGTACGAAATTGCGTCCAATTTTCCTCTCTCACACAATTGTAGGATTAGAGTAAAATTTATATGTCTGGCTTTTTCAAATTAGAGCTCTGGGCTTAATACCGGCTGAGGACTAGCAGCCATTCCATTTGTCGCCTACCCAAGGCTATCGTAACAATAGGACTTTACCTTTTGCTAGGTGGGCTTAAGTAGACTCAAGCTAACTTTAAACACCATCTTCGTAGAATTATTTGTTGACTTTTTGCGTAAAGCGTGTGACTGCATTTGTATTGCACGCATCCTTCTTTTCTTTGAAAGTGAAATGTAAGTTAAAATTATAAAATGGTTTGTGTTTGTTTTTCTTATTTGATGTTTTGAAAGAAGCTGGTATGCTGTAGAAATTGTACAGTCACTAGTTCACTATATGGCATTTTATTCACGCTACGTTCAACCTCAGTCTATTTCCTCATTTCTTCACAATCCATTTTCTTTTCCTCAATTTATATTCACTAACTTAGAATAAACATTCTTCTTGCGTAACGTACACCTTAGTAAAGTCAACAAAACCATAATAAATTAGTGCAGATCTTGAAAGATAAAGAACATATACATGACATTAAGAGGCTGATAACCTTTATTCAAACCGTATAATTATTGGAGATACCATTTGCCGAGACTACTAATGTTAAAGTACAAACGTATGGCGTTCAAGAGAAAATGGACCTTGGGTCTTAAGCATAAGAGTGAAAGGTGTGTTGTGGAGGTCCACGGTCCGTCAAGACAGTGCTCGCACGTAGCCTGCGTAGCCTCCACGAATTGGTCTATAATTAAGAAATAAGTTGAGATACGGTTTTTAGCTGACTTTTTACAAAGCATCTTACGGGCCAACGCAATTAACCCGCCTTGTAAATTGAATGTTTGCTTTACTGTGATTAGTAATTAACTTTTAAGTTTTTATAAGAAGTAGGTACGTATAAGAAGCGTGCACGACCGCATTGATCTTATTGATGCTGATTTTGTTTTGTTTATAGGCGCGCAACTCAATTTTGTACTCGGAGTATTAATTTAACCTGACTTTTGTTTGTTTTTGTCGTAATTATAGTACGCTCTGCTACTCAAGTATTAAAATTACACACCGTTCTTGGTATGAAAGTTGATCAATAGTTTCCTGCGACAATATAGTCATTTAAGTAATTTTTATAAGTACATACAATCATTCTTACGATATCAGTTATTTCACTATTTCATGCAACTTTAATCTTTGCTTGATTAGCAAACGCTATAGAAAGAAAGAGGGTCGCATTTTTTAACAATATTGCTTAACTTTTATTACCAATAAAATACTATTAAATGGGTCAAACAAATTCGAAAGATAGAGTAGTGTGGTACTACTATGAATGTATGAGTCGAACATCAAAGCTTTGTAAGTTTTAAGGGAAATACCTTATGAATAACTTAGGCTAAGCGAATACAGATGAAATCATAACAGAACACAAAGGCACCATTATCCATAAACACTGATAACACACTTTGAGTACCTACTTCAGTTCAGATAACATAATCACTTCCTGAGCTACACGGTTGATGAGTAAGTTTGATATCTGATAAAAGATAGCGTCATTAACATGAATTTCGCAAAATTATTAGAAAATTGGTACAAGGTTTGTAATTGTATGTATGATGCATCGATGCATTCTAATCAAGAAGGTAAGACTGATATGTTTTGCAACAAGGCCGAAAAACAGGTTAATTAGCACAGTAATTACAGTATACTAAGCTCCCTTAAAAATCCAGTCTAGTAAAGTCAAAGAACAGAGTTGACAGAATCCATAATGAGCAACGATGATGAAGAAGACATTTCTAATGTATCTACTGAACGGTTTCAATATCAAATTTTAATCAGATGGAAAACGTAGCGATAGCTCCTTCTTTTATTGCGAGTCTTCCCAACCCGCGTGCTCAACTGCGCGGACTTTGGTGCCACTGAATTTTAGTACTATATTGCTGTCCCCACCTCCTATGCTGTCGCAAAAACATGCAGTCAAAGTGATATATGGCAACATAAAGGGCCAAACAAATCTAAATCCTGTACCACCAACAACACTAAATAGAAGATAAGTACTCTGTGCTTTAAGCCTAACCTTCTCGATATAGACTAGTAGATGGCATCCTCAATAAACAACCATCTGCAACAAAAACAGCCAATCTATATTCTCCAAGTCGTGATAGATCGACAGGAAATCAAAACATTGTAAAAGAAGCGATACCCGCACATAACCATGCATATTTCATAGTCAACAATATCACGGAACACATAACATATCCCAGTTTCAATATTCGATCAATTAGCAATAAACCATTTCGTCGCAGGGCGGTCGCAATCCTGCATAAATTCAATTAGAGTAACCTCGGTGCCGGGCCACAATTCCCACTGCCTTTCGAGACATAACTATATGGAATAATTGATCGGTGGACGATGAAACCCGGGAAACCCTTTAGGAATTGATATCGGAAATTATTGTCTCTTGAGCGTGATATGAGTATATTTATTTGCAGTAAATTATTAGGTTTATGAGGCATCGCCTTGCCAGTGTTATGGCTTGTTGATTCATTGAAATCGAATGGTAACCTGCCGGTCGATTCTGTAAACATGTCGAAGTAAAGGCTTGGGTGAAGTGATCACGAAGTGAGCTGTCAATCAATATAATCAAGATGGAATGACAGCTCACTTCGTGATCACTTCACCCAAGCCTTCAATTTGACATGTTTATAGAATCGACTGGCTGTTTTACATTGAGGAAGTGAAGTAATCTTTGCGAGTTAGTCTATCATCACATTAGGTCGTAAATATGCTATTGTTGAACTAGTCCTCCCATAAACCGTAATAACGATCAGTTCAAGCAGAATATTGGCATGATCGGCACACTTTGGTGCTTGGTTTAATGGTGTTTCGACACAGGGAGCTATTGCTGATATCGTATGCAAATTGTGTCTTATTTCTTAGGGGCGTACCGGATTAACCTATTTGCTATCGAAAGTATCTTCTGTTCTCATTAAATCAATCAATAGATCATCAATGGTCAATGTGGACAGTACAATAATTATTTTATGGGAAAACGATTGGAGCTGTTTTGTTTATGTCACCGGAAAATTGCAAACGCCTTAAGATTGTAAAATATTGCGTGAAATTGTAAAATATTTGTTCTTAATAAGACACGGATATATTGGAAACTATTGAATTTGGGTGGGATTTTTTGTAGGTATACAAACGATTTTGTCACAATATATCGAGAAATTATAATCTAATCAAGTTTTCACGCCTTACGTGTTCGAGGACCTACCACCTTTTTAACCCAAAGGTTGACTGGTAGAGAATGTTTTGTTGCATTAAGTCCGCCCATGTTATTGCCGCCTATTGTATATTAAGTTTAAATAAATGAAGATTTATTACAATCTTTCGGAGCCTGCAAGTTTCCGGTGACATTTACACTAATAACGGCAGACCTAGCTTTTGGTCACCAGAAATTCCACTCATTTTGACTGAACTATGTAAATAAACAATGGAAGTACTTACTGATCTACATGTGGTTTCAGTACCCACGTTACTGAAGACTTTTCCAACTATTGCTGAGTTTGGCTTCCAGTCTATCCAGATGCACTTGATTATTTTACATGGAGCTACTGCATATCTAGTGCCCTACTATGACGTGCTTATGCCATCCAATTCAGATGATTTAAAAGGGATAGTGCTATTCTCTATGTATAGCTCCGTCTCTCTCTTAGATCGGAATCGTGATCGTTTTAAGACTTCATGTACCGTATCCCTTGGCAAGATTGGTGTCGGATTTTATGGCTGATAAGGACTGTCAAAGATCTACATATTACAGCCGCGACCAACCACTTAACGTGCTTTCCTAAGCGCGGAGGAGTCTCGATATGTAACGAATAGTCACCCATCCCCGGATCAACCTTGGCAAGTGCTACTTAACCTCGAAGATCGAACCGTGCAACTGTTTTTAAGGCACGAGCTATTCAACACACGTAGAAAATTTTATTGCATTGATACTAAACCAGAATTATAGATCACAAATATTGCCCAAGTCGTGTGCTCGTGAACATTATAGGATCGCACGCGCTGCCAGCGCACGCATTGCATTAATCAGATTCGCTGATAACACATGTTAATAACATATTCATTGGACGTATTGCATTGCACTGGGATTTCCTTTGGTTTTTCTTCGAAAGAAATGACGTCATCGGAAGGATGGCTCACCGATTTTCGCAGACGAGAAATGTTTACTTTTGCTAGGCTGATTGGTTACTAGGAATGTGTATGTGTTACTAGTAACTACTCCAATTTGATTCCTGAAACCTAGAAATCATCATTATCAGCCGAAAGACGTCCACTGCTGGACATAGGCCTCTCATAAGTGTCGCCACAACAACCGGCTTCGTGCGTCTCGCATCCAGCGGATTCCCGTAGTCTTCATCAGGACATCGGTCCACCTTGTGGCAGGCCTTTCAAAATTGCGTCTTCCTCACCTAAGAAATACACAACTCAAAAGCAAGCTTTGTGTAAAAGAAAAGAGGAATTTTAAAGGAAAGGTTACAATCATAATTTATGATACTCAGAAGAATTCCCTTAAAATCGTAACTAAACACCTGCAAATGAAACTGAATACCTCACACTACGAGTGTATGTTTACAATACTTGCCCAATGACGCATCAGATGAGATTCGAAACGTAACTGAAATGACTAGTAAGCTATTTCTCTTATCAAAGACATCTTTTACAGGAAAATCAATCGCCACAGGGATCAATGACAGCATTTCAACAAAACTAATCACGTTCAAGTCCAATATAATCGGATTGCAATAAAAGGGGTCTTAAAAATAAATTGGTACAAAAGGCATAAAGTGTTTTGAAATATTCCGACGATGGAACTTCCGCGAGGTAAAATCTTAAGGCGGTCAGTTTTATGACTATTACCTATGAAGGCTACAGGAGAGTAAGAGGACCCATTTCCGTCTTCTATGATCCCTGCAGCTATAAAATATTTAGTGCAATAATTTTGCGGCTAAGTCCTAACTAATACATATTATAAATGCGAAAGTAAGTTTTTTTGTTTTTATTTATTATCGATTATCATGAAATTTCGCACGCTGATAGTGGTATAGAAAACATCATAGGGGGTTCCCTATGATCTTTTCGAGAACAGTGCTATTGTCTTGGATGGAAGGTTTTCCATCCAAGACAATAGCACTGTTCTCGAGGGATATAATATAACTCTCCACGAGACGAAGTCGTACTACTATGCATGTAAGTATTGAGGTTCACATCCGCTGCTACAGTCAGAATTTGATCATCTAAGACGGATACCTAATAGTGGTAAGATTTATTGCTAAAATAGGAAGGACGCTAGTAGTTGTCCTTTATCCCGTGGTTATATTTAATGATCTCCGAACCCGAAGGTGCAGAAGAGAGTTGTCATTGAAAGAAGTAAAGGGAAGGGAAGTAGTCCAAGACGATTGATAAAAATCATGCTAAAATATTTGAAAGAGGAATTGGAAATGACCACATCATGGAAACAGCAAAGCTCCAACCAATCGTGCACAAAAGTGATTATTTCATATCTTATGTCTTCCGTGTATTACGTCTTTATTGCTTTTATAATTGTCCATCAATAGAGACTGGCTAATCACGATTATTGCCATGATGTAATGAAAATTCTCTGAAAACAATTATTATTATTGTATATCTAGCCTGAACTGTGCTGTCCTGGGGAAGGAATGGAAGGCAGCATTTGGCCACTGCTAGGCAAACGTCACCCTCCATTCCTTCCACCGTTCTTGGATCTGTGCCAGTTCCAAAGAAAGACATCAAAGTCTCCCCTCATTCTCCTTAAAAAACAATTATTCGCATTAATATGTGTTGTAAATTTAACTTCTTATTTAACGCCAAGGAAAATAAACAGAAGGCAAAGCAAATAACACAGCATCACATAGTAGCGTCACGGAAGAGGGAAGCCTCTTGAGAGTACAACACAACATAATCTCTCGCCGCTGAGCCGGCCGCTCCATTTATTTATTTATGGAGATTATTATCGTGCGTAATAATTCACTAAGTTTCAATTGCATAATGACGGCGGACAGGGCTACTAGGCCTGCTAGCTAGCGCTCTGGGCGGACGCACCGACTAGCGACCACAGATAATCTTCCACGCGAGGACTATTATTAAATAGGGGGCTGTCAGTGAAACGGCAGGCCGCCTCCTAGCGCGATCCCGCGATGTTATGTCCAACTTGTAAGACTGGCAACATAGACCAGCGGAACATTCGTATTTTAAACACTTGATTAACGTTCCAATGCGTTCAAAATGTATTACTATTACATGGGAATCGGTAAACATTAGTCAACACTGGGATCTAGATATTTTAGACTTATGAACTGAAAGACGCTGTTCCACTTGTGGTAACAAGATAAGATATATGTTGAGATAATCTTGTTACGATATGCGTAAATCAATGAGATTTCGATCAAATCGATCATATCTATCTCAATGTTATCTATTTAGATGTAGAGTTTACTCGCAGAATTTCAATGCCAATCGTTTTATCCATTTAAAATAGGACAAAAAATTGCACGGATAGGTACCTTGAATACTTCAGATAATGGGTGGTAGAAACAACTTTAAAACGGACACTCATAGACGCGATAAAGCGTGACTCCATCAGCAATGAACGCCGGTAACCCATTACAAATCTGTTTTATTGCTGTACAAAAAGTTGGAATTTCACGGAACAAAGAAATTGCGAGAACGTGTGAATGATAGAAAGTACTATTACGGATATCAACGACTAAGTAACTGCTCGTTCGGCCATCAACTAGTTGACGCCCTTTAAATATTTCGAATTCAATAGAAATAACTGCACGCTACAACACCACAGACAATGAATGAGCTTGTGAAACAGTGGGTAGAGCTTCTAAGTCAGCGGTCACGACGAAAAGTCCACGTGAAAAACCAACAACGATTTCACACAGGAAAACTACTTCATTCCCAAACAAGCACTAAACCACCAACGATGAGGGAAATAAACGTCTGTTTAGAAAACTCCTGTACCGTTATCCGACATTGTTCTATAAGCACGCTCGTTTAGAAGCCGCGCGGCGGAGCTCCCAACACTACATTCCCATCAGTACGGCATCTCGCCGAACACCGTTACCTAAACAGATATTAATCATAATTTTCACTGACGCCTGCTCAACTATTTTAGATGATAGTTATTAGCTCATTTTGATTGTGACCCAACTGCGTGTGGGCAAATTCGTAAGAGCAGCTACTGGAAAATTGCCGTGTGACATCTAAGGGGTAATGGATTTAAAACTGCTCTCGGAGACACCTTTGAATAGCAAAATAATCACTTCCTGCGCAATTACGTACACTGGCATTACGACAACTTGTCTTGCTACTTTACAACGATTTGTCTTTAAACTTTTATCATACTTGTAAGTTTTTTTTGTTCTGAACATCAGCATCCATTGCAAACAGTTAGTCGACTGTTCACGTGACCAGAGGGTTGGGCTTTTCTTCAGCAATACCCTTCAATACGGCAATGCTGCCAGTGTTCTGGACACTTTTCCAATTGACAGCGATATGGATGATGTTTTTATGCCCAATGATTTTTTTTGTTTTATATGCATTTGTACATAATTTCTCGTCTCTCTTTGTCAATCGCGAATTTATTAGTCTAGTTGTTTATTGGTATTAAGTGGTTACTTTAGGTTCTTGTAAGTTGACTTGATAGCTGTTCTTAAACGTTTTCTTGGCTACGAGAAATACGTAACATTTTATAGACTGTAACTTCGTCCGATTAATTTAAGCCGAGGAATCCTTGATGGGAATGCGGAAATCCAGTGAACAAACAAAGCTAGTAGGAATGCGAAGGAATCCGTCGTAAAATCTACACGTTTTTATGTTTTTAAATTGTCTTACGTTGTACGCATGTCACGGGAATGTATGAATATATTAATAGGGAAATTAAACTATTAATTTAATACAGAAAAAAAATCTATTAAATAATTTAGAAAACGTTACCATGGTACCAAGTTTGAAAACCTAAGATTCTTTACAGAAACAGATTGGCCAAAAGCTGTAAAGGTCCATGATGATGTTATTTTTCATGACAAAGGCAGAATTCTTAACGGTTTACACATTGACCCTGGATTGTGTCACGACATTTCCTTATTGTTAGTGGTCTACCAAAAACTAAGGGAAACAAAAAATATGAACACTCGGTCGTTCATATCTATTAAAGCATCATAACCGATACGAAGATTGCGGACTCAGAATATATATCAATTTTATGACTCATCTAATCGCCAGTTTATGCAGTGAATTATCAAATATTTAGTATTAATTTGCTAATAGCCACTAAGCGACTGTGATTGAGAAATACCAGAGTTTTTTGTACTACGCTCGAGGCGAAACAACATTTTAAAACAAATTAATTTAGCTATCTTGACCGAAGACGTAACGACGTATATCAAATGAATTGACGGGTACATGGTCTTAATGGATTTTAATTCAATTGGTGACTAGGCCGAGTTGTGTCCGGGATTTATTCGGGATCAATCAGATCAATTAGAAGGCAATTGTCATTCTCGAGAATTGTTTAAAGGGACTAGCTCTTTGGTTTGATTAAGAATACATTTCTTCAATCTCTGGAGTTTCTGTGCTCAGCTTCAATTCTAGAGAAGCAGAACGCGAGTTGAAGAAAACTGTTAGATCTGAATACATTTTCTAGAAATATCATCATCAGGTATATACTGTTTTTGGCAACAGTGAAGTCTGTTTGAAGAGTCAACAGCAGATTAATTTTCAAACAGCAATAAGTTATAGCATTCAATGGACTTCTGCAATAACAGAAGAGGAACTACTGCATGCCTTACCTTAGAGGAAACATTATTATTTGAAGACACGTTGTACTGTAAATTTTAACAAAAAGAACCCGAGGAAATATTTATTCTTCGCAAAACCATTAAATCTTAAAATATTTTCGATAAATCTTTCAATATTTAATAGACAGTATTCGTCATAAGGATGCCAGACACAATAACATCAAAGGTAGCGTCAAAACCAGTTATACCGTCAAGTTAACTGCGTCACCAATTATTATCAAATCCCTCTAAATACCCGTAGAAACGATTAAACAAAAATTGCATATCGAATCTGCAACGATTACAGTAAATTTTCTTATGTGAACAAGGTTTAATATTAAGTATGAATACGACAAGCTATCAAAAGCGATAGGCCGTCGGTCCCGGCTGTTATTTGTAGATCTTCGGCAATCGTCATGAATTGTCAGAAGCCAGAAAATCTGACATTAGTCTTTCCACGAAATACTGACCCAGTTATGGGGTTATATAGGCCAGAGAGGCAGTAGCTCCACGTACAGTACTGGTATTCAGCTGAATCCGGTTTGACAGAAGCCTGGGCAGATGATGATGATGGCAAGCTATCAAAAGTTGTAATGAAGCTATGGAATTTACTGGATGCACCTCGTCTCAACACAAGGTTCAGGTTCAAGGTTGAAGTAAAGTCTTGTCAATTTTCGAAAATTGGTTCAATAAGCGATAAAAGATGAAACCGTCACTAATTTCAATGCGTCTTAAACAACCACATTTGCTTGCTTTCTGGTCATCCTTTTACAAAATTTGCGAACGAGAAAATTAATAATATGTATGGCGTTCCAGGTTATTTTCTTTGGAAAGCATAAAAACTGTTGAGTATACGTTTAATAAGACTAGCTGGGTGCTAATTTGATAAGTCTGTATTACCCATCATCATCATCATCACAGACTTCGCAAACTGCTGGACATGGGTCACTCTTTTTCCTGTTCCAATCCTCACGCTCCTTTGCCACCCTCATTGAAGTTCTACTGCAGTGCAAAGTCCTTATTCGCTTTAACTTCTATGTCAAGAGCTTGAGGACCAGTTTATTAAAAGAGAGCGGCGTTGAGGAAATGAAATGGACACATTTCCTCAACTCCGCCTGGGCTTAGATTCAAATAACCCGTTAATAAATTCATAAACCTATTGCTGCAATCGAAAAGACCATCAACTCCACTTGAGATTAGATGGAAATAACACGTAAGAAAGTTCATAAAGCCATAGATAAATCCGAAGAGAAGCTTGTTTTATTCATACTCAAAGCATTCAATAATGCGGCAGTGGAAAGAGCAGCCAGTCAGGACAGGCGGCATCATCCGATGTGGCCACTTGATTTAATTGAATAAAATTGAAACAATCGATGGCAGTTACCAGCGGTTGGCCGACTCTCCGATTTATAGCTGCTTGTACAACGTGAATGGTTAACGAAATAATGGAGTTTGTAGGTTGCTTAGTAAATAATTAGTTTTCCTAGTAGCTTTTTGGCAGAATGTCTTCGTATATTTTTAGGGTTCCGTACCCAAAGGGTAAACGGGACCCTATTACAAACACTCCGCTGTCCATCCGTCTTTCTGACTGTCCGTCTGTCACCAGGCTGTATCTTATAAACCGTGATAGTTAGGCAGTTGAAATTGTCACAGGAAAAAAATCACAGATGATGTATTTCTGTTGCCGATGTAACAACAAATACTAAAAACAGAATAAAATAAACATTCAACATACATTCATTACAACAAGCGTGATTTTTTTGCCGTTTTTATAGATAATGGTACGGAATCCTTCGTTCATCTCAGTCGCAAACTGTCAATGACACTTCTAATTTCCCTACATTTTTTTGTCATTGTTTATACGAAATTATGACTTGAATTTGAACCCTTTTTAAGAACGACAATTGGGTTTCCCGATTCCCTAATCGGGAAGGCCAATTCTCGTGTATGTGTATTTTATTTCCAAAAAACAGGGCCTTCCCTGTTTCTGGAAATAAAATACACAAAGACGCGTCAGCTGTGATTAGTTAAATCAACTTTCAACAGCCAGTCGCATCACTTTAATAATTTTAATATGTGTCGCCTCAATAATTTACCTGGCGTAGGTAACAGCCCAGTTCAAGTTCAAACTAGTCAAGTGATCCTAAATAAACACGAAGAAAGCTTTAAACTTTCGGGGATCATTGACGGAAATGCGACTGAATTATTTCCAAATACCTATTTAGTATTTTTTAATCTTTCAGTAGCCTGATTATTCACGGATAAATATAAATAGGTTATCTTATCTCGAGATACGAAAATGCCAACGACCCTTTATTACAAAGCCAGACGTCAACAACACAAATATGCAACTAATTATGCCATTATGTCATCACAGCGTTATTCTTGCTGAAAATAGCGCGCACACACCAACAAGCGCGAGCGCACACTTAAATGACGCAGGAAAAACAAAAGACAGCTTTTATCAACGCATCCGAATGACTAACACAGCTGAAAAGATATTTTTAAAAGTCAATGTCGACTGCTCAAAAAACGCTAGCATTTCTTCTCATTGAGTCGCTTCATAACAAACATTTCTCGACAAGGTAACATCTTACTCACCGGCACTTGCCGCTCGTTGCTTTTTAATACCCCCGAGGCACTAATCGTCGTACACTGTGCCTCCTACAGCTGCTATGCGCCGTAATTGCTCACATATCAATCCACGAAGAGTAAGCGCCAACTTAACATCCGCTCAAAATAAACAACCTGCTTTGTTTAATATATTAATCGTTCTCGTTACACTTTTAGTCATCACAAAATCTATTACTCCAACCTTATCTATATATTTATGGACATCTCAAACGATGGACAAAAATATAAATGTCGCAGCTAAATAACGATATCTGTAACGTTTAAATAACAAAAGGACATCGATACTAACGCATATCCGGGCGAATCGCCACGTTCAGGCCTTTAAACGCAACCGATAAAAACATTACTCGACGCTCTCAATAAATACACATTAATGTCCTGGAGCATTCTGGTTTACATTCCGTGCGGTTTCCAACGAGTTTTATAAAAGCTCCGTTCGGCCGCACACGCAATTACAAGCGCCTCTTTGCGGTACAATCAATATTTATTCCCTTACGAGACAATACAGGACACACGAGTACATTACTGCGCCGGCTTCAGACCACGAACACGCCATGTTTGTGAAGCCGGCAATCAATTCCCGACTCGAAATTTCGTTCACGTTACAAGCGTAGCGATTTATGTAAGGGTGAGCGCTCACTAGCCGGCCCGCAGAGTTCGTGTCCGTGCATAAATAACCCACCGTGCAATCTTCCAAGTTAATGATATTGCGATGCATTATCATTTCAGTCATTTCAAATCGCTCATTTTGTTTTTCTCATCGATATCAGGAACAAATGGGCTTTCAACGAATTCATAAAATAAGAGATGTTCAACAAATAAAATGCGTACTGATTGTTTTCATTTTCAATTAATAGTGATTAAAGTTGGAATTCATGGGTGTTCACAGAATAAAAGTAAAAAGGGAATTAATTGCGTCGACAAGACAGAATAAAGGCAATCATAAAATAAACGGATAAATTTTATGGCGCGGAAAACAATGCGCTCGATTCGAACAATCGAAATCGTCGATGCAATGCGAAGGGATGTTGAAGTGAAAGCGCATGCGCTGATACAAGAAAAAGCCTCGCGAGCCAACCAGTTATTACACTAATCGCAGCGATATAATTCCCGAGTCAACTTAAACACAGGTTCCTTGCGGATCGAAATGCAAACATGGCGGGCGCTTTGAGCTCCATAGCGCGGGAACTGACGAGTGCGGCTTCTCTCTTACGAATGTGGTATTACTCCGTGCAATCAATTAGTAACTCTATTGGAACTGTGATTCAGTGGCTATAGCTACCTAAGATACAACCTAAGATAACTGGCGTTCATGAAGCTTTATTCCTGAATCTGTCTGCAGAAACGCTTAACCATTGAATTTAATGTTTGAAGTAATATGAGGACAGCGCTTGCTTCACTGGCTTTTACAACAAGAGAAAGCAAAACAAAAGAAGCTCCACTGAGAAATATAGTGGCAAAAGCAAGACAATTTAAAATTGAACTTAAGCGACGACATGAAAATAAGAATTCTTGTCACCATATGAGAATTTAAAAAAAATACAGAAATAAAGAAACATTCGAACAACCAGAACTTTCATTACCATAGTCGTGATTTTCCGCATGCGTCAAAAACTTCACAATTTTTCTTACGGAATTGGTCCTCAACAATATTTTTTACAGCATTCGCAGTAAGTAAGCCGCATGTACAGTCGCACCCGGCCCGTTTCGGTCCATCAAAACGCAGCGCGAAAGTCGCGAGCTTCGTTTTATCGCGTTCGCGCCAGAGTTATCTGGGCGAAGCGCTTGCGCAGCGCCCCGGTACAAAACGGTTGCTCGATACAACTCTTTATATCCCCATAAACGTTTTACATGTTATTTATCACGATCTTAGTGGGTGACCGACTTTATTTATGACGCTAAATATTATAATCGTCTTAATGTAACTTGATATTGAATAGTGACTTTATAATGTCGACTCTTAGAATAGGTGGTCTTACAGGATTTGTAAATATTTTCACAAGAAGTTTTTTAGTTCTAACGGAATAACAGCAAGTCACAGGTGTTATTTATGTTGTTATTTAAGTAAATTATAACCATATAATTAAACAAAGTTCCGAATCCGTCGACTTTATTATTTATGGTAACGCTTATAAATTATAATGCGAATGTATTCGTAACACCTAGCCGTGGAGATGACGTTTACGACCGACGTGGTCTCCAAATATTTATTGGCTTAGAACAAATTAAAAGTATACAAATTTTAATGTTAAAGAACTAAAAGCTTCGAAAAGTATAATCATGCTGTCACTTGAAAACCAAATCCTGTTTATTATTAGTATGGACACACTTGTCTCAGTCACCCGGAGTGAATTTTAATGAAATTCACGTTTAGAACTCGTATAATTCCTTCTTTGTCTATTCGGTAACAGTTTATAATGCGAGCTTCGTAATAATCTTCTTCTTTTTTATGATTTTTTATTAATTATATATGCCGCATATTATTTTATTGGATAATCCGCCTAAACAACCATAAAAATGGAAGCAATTTGAATTTTAAAAATCGAATTAATTCACTAATCTGGATTAAAAAACAAAAGTGTTAATAAACCTTTGCAGAACGCGCAGTCAATTCATTGAATTAACTTCGCACAGAAACAGAATCGTATATAGAAACGGAAATTACAACTAATATATCATAGGTAGACCTCCTAGCATCTGGATTAAGATTAGGCAATTAAAAAGATGTTCTTTTAAGGGTAGCTATTAAAGAGTGAATTATAGCCGGGGAGGCCGACTACGGCCACACAATTATTCGTTTAGACCCCCACAGGGGCCACCTCAGTACAGGACTATATTTAAAATTTATCACTTGGATATTAAATGTCGTCCCACATATAAATTACTGTCTGTAAACCTCGATATTGGCACGATTACTGCACAAGTGATTTTGTATCTAGTTTAATTGGAATTATTAATTTCTAATTGCCTTCTTTGGTACTTAATCGACTTCATCTAGTTAATAGTAAGTTTCGTATAGTCCTGGGAGTAATTGGTATCATTTGTTATTTTCCTGTTACATCCTTCCCATTACTTGGTCTATTGCCAATATGGACTTGACTTATGTTGTTTTCAGGCAACATACCAAGTACGGTGAACTAAGCTTACAATTTGTATCAAAGTTGAAACAAATTCTTCGGTCAAAGTGACAGGAACAAATGACTTACAGGCACTTTTTCAACTGACAGCGATAGTGACGAATTTTTTTAAACCCAATAAATAGTTTTCCTGCCACCATTTTTTTACGCGCTTGTTCATAATATATTATTTAACCACTACTGTATATCAAATTTAAATAATATATCTATTAGCTTAATTATATCCTTCTTCAAAACATTTTTAATTTTGAAAATAGAGAGAAGATATTATTCAGATTCTTAGCTACTACAAATAAAACCTTAATTTCACGTTGGATAACATACTTCACTACAGCAAAAACGGCAGTACTTACATAAACTTATTAACTACCTCCACGAAGAAATCAGTACAAACAAAGTTTAAAACAAAAGCATGACGTAGCGCCCTCTCTTGTTATCTCGCCACACGAACTGGTCAGCTGAAAACTGAAAGGTTCGTATTTAAACTGTCCGACTGTTTTCAGTACTGTAGCGCTACGCACATCTCATAGCTACGGACGATGGTTGAGCGCTACGAATCTCTGAATGTATGACGTTTGAATTTGACGTATACAATAGTAGACACATAGTAGTGCCAATTCTACTTATTGAGACTAAGATGCGAATGCGAACTTTGCTTTGAAAATTTGTAGAATTGACCCTCGTGTTTCGTTTTTTTATTCGTCGTCAATATAACCGGCTACTTCAATATATCGTTTTATTTTCTGCCCCAATATTTCTTTGAATGTAGGCTTACATTAAAGGAAAAGTTAAAGACTAGAACAATTCTGAAGATAAAACTAGTGACGTTCATTGTTTGTCGTTGAAATTTCCAAACTGAAATGAATGAATCTCTATAGTTATTCTAGTGCCTTGCTTTTCTCATTTGTACATCATCATTTGCTCCACTTCTTTCTAAGTTGGATAGAAGTAGATGTCATCTCAGTTCTATATCCTGTGGTTACATCAACGTTGAAATATTTTAATCACATTAATATTAATCACTAACGTGTCACCTATTTCTCACATCATAGCTTCGTGCTGCCTGCACACACTGTCAAGATCATTAATGCCAACCACTGCCTACGTATTTTATAAATCTTAACCTGTTTCACTAATTAGATAGAAGCCTCCTACTGTGTCCTAAACACACCGCGACAAATTATTCATCCCCGCTGAGTTTTGAACTTGACGTCCGTTCCCCAAAATAGTACGTCCACAAGGCCAACGGGCCAAGGCAACAAGGCAACTAAACAGGTTTAGTCAAACGTAAAATGATAACTTCCAATGCAATCCGTGCAAGTTCGCTTTCATCGCAAACTACTAAGGACGACTCCGTACAGGTGGCTCCTACCTCACACGGCATCGTATTTCGTTCGATTGTGTATCGCGAATTGCGATCGAACCTTTCCGGTCGGAACTGGGTTGCACGCCCATCGTAAGCCATTGTGAGATCCACATTAATTGGCCTCAGCCGCAGTCATTTAATATCTCGTAATGCGCTCGAAAAAACACAAAAAGGCACCCCGAAATCTCCCAAAGCTTCAACATCCGCGCATTCAGTGCGCGCCGAGTATAAACTGTAATGCGATATTTTCTTAAGCGATTTGTTGGCAATAGCAGATGGGTGTGTCTCGAAACAGGAAATAATTTCGAACTTGTTGCCGCTGACTGATCTGTCTGTGTTGTGTTCGTTTTGTTAACAAACCACGTGTATTTATCTTGGAGTTTCTTCCATTGAAACATGACTACTTGTATAATAACTACGTTTATTATATTCAAGCTCGCTGTACTAGGGGACCGGGGAGTATTGAATTTCGCATATAAACACCATCTGCTGCTGCGTTTGTGTTTTGTGAATTTTAAAGCTACTGTAAACTATGTTGCACAAGTGTAACTATCTATGCAATTTATGCTTAAGTACTAAAACCACTCTAATTTATAGTTTTGTTTCATGTAATTACAAGAACTGTCTTCCCTTAATCTTGAGGAGAGCGTCTTCGGAATGTTTAGGATTATCTTTAACATACGACAAAGTAGTGACGCTAAATTATTCAAACGAACACTGGTAGAAGTTTATTCCTGACAAATCTTCAAAAACCACCTCGTCTATTCGTGTGCACACATTTGTTTAACGGGACCCGTCGCTAACTAACTTACCGTTCAGGTAAAAGATAATATATTTTTCGACGCACGATCTCCCCGCATTCGTGTCTCGACGCCACGACGAGGGATTATTATTTTAGTAACATCTGTACGAGTAACTCTAACTAGATACTAATAGATAACCACTGATGTTTTTTATGCGATCCCGCTTTTTAATCTTTTGTATCGGTCGTACACCAAATGTGCATTTTTATTTATAGGGGTCCGTTACAATGGAATATGTATTGGGGTACTACAGTCGGATATACAATAAAATGAATGATAGAGGTCGCACTTGTGACCACTTGTCGTTAATTGAATTTTTTATTAACAATAACAAACAAGTGCGTGGAATTACACTGACATTTGCGTATCGCTGACAAAAGAGCTGTGGACAAATACACAAGAATCGATTAAATTTAATTAATTGGCGGCGGGTACTAAAAATTATCAGGTGCATTCGTTAATCACATTTGGAAGCGACAGGACGTCCCCAAAGTTCGAATAAGCTGCTGCTAATTACGCAATTCAAGTACCGTGACGGTATTAAAAAAGCTAGAATAAGTGGAGCATTGTGGCGGCAAATGTAAAGGGAATGTGGATCCGGGGAGACGGGGGACGAACGTCACATTCTGTGGAGCGGAGAAGTTTAGTTCTTGTTATTTTTTTGGGACGATCTAGGATGGAAGGAGTATAGTGAATTAGCTGCAACGGATCCTTTGGTCATTATCGTAAGTCTAAGGGATAATTTTTAACTTGAAGAGTAATTTTAAAGCTTAGCTGATTCACAACTCAACTTTAATACAAGAAAGTGTAATCCTACTGTACTTGTAGCATTGTGTGGTGATTCAGGTTTACTGATCCGTTTGTATGAAATGCAAAAAAAAAACCTAATTTAAATAGGTATACCTAAACTCCCATATTGGCTAACTTCCGGTTTCTAAATTGAGAGCTCAAGTTTTCATCTTCTTCAACAAAGTTTTCTTCTTTACTGCTAAAATTGCATACTTCCAACTTTTGACAAATTCATTACTTCAAATTCTAAAAATACGAAAGTTATGTAGCCCTTGACAAAGAAAACAAAAATGGAATGTACATTTATTCCTATTTTAAATAACAGTAGGTAAGAAATAACATGATCATTTGGATTCCTCTTCCAACCCTACACTTGTATCTGCGGGGTAGTTTTTAACGAAGCCCGTATTGTACCGGGGCATGCCACAGTCTGTCTCCTAATCAATGTATTCAATTTCATCCACTTATTCTTTTTTGTGACACACTCCCCCAATTTATTCGCATATGCCAGATTTTTGCTAACCACATTTTGGTATGAAATTGCAATTAAAATTCGATAGTTTTTTTATCTTTCTGTACTTAACGGAACATTGGATGATACTTTCTTTAATTCTTTATTGTACACCATAACAGCTTATATTAATTCACAGTGATTTAAATAGTTCATGTACAAAGGCGAGCTTAACTCAAAAATGAGTTTTCTACTAGCAAACCTTTGAGTGGTAGAGAGAGATCACAATAGAGGGTAGGATCCAGTGCACAAATTTTACAATGCTACATTTTGTATCATACATAAATATACCTACATACAGAAACATATAAATATATACATACATATCTATAAATAATTGGGCACTTGGATACTTTAAATAATTGGGCACATATTCATCAGTAATATAAAATATTAGCTTTTCCCGTAGTCATTTCGGGTCTAATTATACACCTAAAACTGCCTCCTGAATAGCCCCATCCATTATTGAAAACCGCATGAAAATCCGTTCAGTAGTTTTTGAGTTTATCGCGAACATACAGACAGACGCGACGGCGGACTTTGTTTTGTTATATGTAGTGATGTTCGACGTTTCAAAATTTCATGAATAAAGAGACAACTCCGATTTCTGAATTGAGCATTTCATGTTGAGTATTTGTCAAACTCTAGTTAAGCCAGAAAACCTATCAAAATTTGGCAGTTTGTTAACTCAAAATACTTCAGTATTCAATAAGCAGGTAACAAATAAAGATAACTAACGAAAGAAATCGGAAAACTTAGCTGATATGTACTGTGTATGTGACAGACTTATAGACAGACAGACAGACAGGCTGACACTTATATAGTAGGCGCCAGATAATCGTGGAATAACGGTCATTGACCTACCTACAATTATTGACATTTTTAATTTGAAAAACGGAATTAATGACACAAAGCTGTCCCGAATCATCATCTCTCGTGATCCTTAACATTGTCTAATAATGAAAAACGATTCATATTTAATTGTTCAGGTACCTATGAACAGTTATTAGGGAAAGGTCAATGTTCTTTATTCCACATTTATCTGGCGCCTACTATAGTTAAAATACATAGTTGAAAGCTTTAAATAGTCCTTTGTCGCTAATAAAAAGCAACAATAAAGGTAGAAGACAAATCATTAGAACACAATTGAAGTAAACTCAAAAATCAATATAAGTTCCCATCCAGATAACCAACAAGAAAAAAAACCTGAAACCCGTTCTACAATACTTACTTGAGAATATTTGCGAAGATTATACAAATAGATGCTTATGCACGGTAATTATTTTCTTGCATAGTGACTCATGTTCGACCCAGAAGCATTTATTATGTCCGTGTTTACTTAGATAAATGCACGTTATCTCGCAGCATCCGTCTATAGCACGTCCGGGGAATTATCCTGAGATCTAATGGCCCACAGATGTTTCCAAAACGTAGACGTATATCAAAAATAGAAATTAGGGGTTACACGCTCGCCCTCGATCAATGATAATAATTAAAATTAAATTTTTATCTCGTCGAAATCTTGCAAGCCACCCAAGTAACGCTACGGTGCTTTACATAAATAAATATTTTTTATATCAAGCGTTAGTTTCATTAACACATTCGAATTTTTATATCATTTTTATGACACAAAGCTTTTTGGCGATGTTATCAGCGATTATCGCTAACGTTAGTTTTATTGCTTCTATATCTTAACGCTTGCAAATTATAATTAAAAGAGGCCTAAATAAGTTATGTACGCCAAAGTTTAGACTCTATCAATTTGATTTTGCCGATTGAAATTTGCTTTTTAATCTGCGTCATTAAGTCGTAAATGATTTCATTCGGCGATGTTCTAACATTATTTAAGACTGGTTTTATATTACATCAAAACACGGACCACTTTTATAAATACTAAATAGACCATGTTTTTCTAATTTTGCTCCAAAACGTTAAAAACGGAAAGCTAATTTCAAACAACAGCATATGCGTTACATTCTCCGCTTTCAACACTGTCACGGGCTATTCCCTGGCGAATTTAAATTTGTAATTCCTTCCTTCGCTCCTACCAATAACAGCGAAACATTTATTAAAAAAACCTGTGACTCCTCCTACCGACGGAAGCAGCTGCAACCCTAATTATTACAAACATGGACTCTTGAGCATTGGGCAATGCTATAGATAACTAGAGTTATTGTTAATCATCTATAGAAAACTGTTATTAATTTACCAGCTGGCGTCGAAGACACAAACTAATGTTTAATAAAATACTGAGAACTGGCTTTGTAATTACAAGACCTAGTAATTAACTTCATCGACCTACGTTTTAGTGTCAATCACGTTAGTAGATAATAAGACCATAATTACAAGAACATTATTGATCATCACCACAAAATCAATATCAATAATTCCATTTACAACTTTAATTCAGCTGTCAAGCATTTTATTTGTTTTTATAAAGCCATAACCGAACTATTTTATTATGACATCCGAACGTCCTACGCGAATCTCACGGGCTTGAATATTTCTTTAAACATTTCATTAGTTGGGGCAGGGATATTTACGGTTTTGGATAGCTATGGGCGGTCACGTTTACGGTTATGGAAGTATCATTTAATGAGGATACAATACATTTAACTCGTAGCTAATAAGAGGCAGCCTTCATTTACCCACCTACGCATATTGAAATTGAGAGGTTAGAATTCAGACATAAATACCATAATGCAAATAATAAAAAAGAAATCGAATGGACCAGTCCCTCTGCACTCAAATGTTGTAGATACCGGTGATGATTTACATATTCACTGTTGGGCTTGCAAAAGACCTAAAAATGTCAACGAAAATTTATTGCAGCATTTTCATAAGAAGTGCCATTAATACTTTTGTAATAAACCTGTCCAAGCACCGATAACATCACAATCTCAACTTTACCAAAAGCTAAAAGGTCGTTTATAGGGACATAAACGTTTATAGAATCATAAAGCAGACTCAATCTATTGTTTCGACTCGGCCTACGCTCGCCGACGACATAACTAATCGAACGATTCCGCTTTTTGTCTTTACAAGGGACATAATCAATTGTCACTTCGGGTTTAGATATTTCCCACCTAAGTTTAAGATGTCTAAGATCCATTTGGAACGGGTTTAGGATCGTCCGTGGACAATAAACGATAGGATATCGTATTGCATGGGGAAAAAAGGTGATGAGTGGCCGTTGTCGCGGTCTTGGCGCTTAAATGAATGGCCTGTATGTCATAGACATGGGACCTCTTGATGACCATCATTTAAATCCTTAACGATATTCGAAGTTTGAATTCTTATCGATATAATATTACGTGAGCGATTCGATTTAGCTATTCGCTTAAGTTTTGATATCGAATAAAATGTCGAAGGCGTTCAATGTGAGAAAAATAGTTTTACGACTTTAGAAGTGATCATTTGATCACAAATGCGTCAAAAGTCTTTATTGCCAGTTCAGGCTGTGACACAATAAATTCAATTTTGATTTAATATTAGTCTTCTGAAAACAGAGTTTTATTTTTTGGAAGCTTAACTGGGTAAGCTCGGTCCATCGTTGACTTTGCCTCTGTGTCTCTTTGTCTATGACCTAGACTAGAATCAAGAGAAAACTCATCTCAAATAAAAACAAAATCTTTCAATATGTTTAACTTGCAAAAAGTCCTAGATTTAACCACTCTACTTAAGAAAGAAACACAATTAGTTAAAGCATAAAATGTAACCTGACACATGCGCCTGCGCAGTTAGTCGTAATCGATTGCTCCACTTGCTCACACCGCTACTTAACAATGAAGAGACATCGTCGTAATCAAAAGTCAATTAAAACGCTGTTTATTCATCATTGGCCCGGGCGGCAGATGATTTATAATTTCGCAGCGGGCCATCGGCGCACGCGCACTGTCGCGGTCGCTTTTTAAATTAAAATCGTACGGACTCGGGCGTGATCTTATCCGGCTCGATCAATTTAGATAAAATAAATATTTATACACTCGACTCTGGATGGGCGAACAAAGCGTTCGGTAAATTGATTATGTCAATGAAAAACTTATTTGACGTCTCGACGTTTGCCCCTATTCTATCACCTGTTACGATTTAAGATATGCATTTATAAAATGTTACCGACTTGTCACGTGAGGCTTAAATTCAAGCATTATTTGTAACGATCTCTGTCACTTTTAAAATGTAAACTTTTAGGGGCAAAGCTCATGAGAGAAAATATTTATAAACGAGACAGGTCTATTAGGTAATGTTTATTACTAAGGCAAACAGCTCAATAGATTCGGCCGATGCTTTTGAGAGCCTATACCACCTGTCTGCTTCAAACTTATGGAGTAAGCCTAAACATTTTATTTATATGGACAACACTTTAAATAATATTTACTTTTCATTGACAGGTTTGACAGATGGCTGCGCTCGGACTTTGCTTGAGCTTTTACCATTATTGTGTGCTTCAGAGTGACCACACTAATTTGAACTCTTAGCCACTCAATAATACGACTTATATTTGAAGTTTCTCTTGAATTCTTGATTGTATCTCGTTTAATTTGTGTTGTGTATGTGTGAAGAGTGAGTTAGGGTTGTATAATATGTGAAGTCATTAAAAGTCAGTAATAGTAGATAAAAATATTATTTTATTCATACTCTGCGTTTGGAAGCGTAATAAATACGAAAAAATTTCATATCCTAGCTAAAAATTACATCACAAAATTATTTACTTACGTATACTTCTTACAATTAAGCTATTTACAATTGACTAGGGTACATTTCAGTTCTGCGATACCTTTTACTTATATATTTATATTTACAGTACATATTTTCACACAGTTCTCACTTCACATGATAAATTCAATATAAGTAAGTACCTAACATTATCACAATATACTCAGCATGTCAGGTCTTAAAATTAATCAGGAACCTTAAAGTACCAGTGTATGTATTATTACTCGTTTACATTACAACCTATGCATGTACATATGCAAAAAGGAATGTATGGGTTTACATAACTTCATTTATCTACAAAGAACTCTCATAAAAAAGGAATTGGACAATGAATGCTATTCAAACAGGTACAAAAGATACTACAAATATGTTCAGAATTCGTTACAGACATCAATAGTACTTACAGTACAATAAAAAAAGATTTTTCAAGTCTGGCATATAAGACCGATTACTTTTTACATAATACAATTTAATATTACAGCACCAACCAAGACAAGCTTACAAAAAAAATTGCGTCCAGTACACATGCCAATTAAGGTATTAATATATTCTTTACAATGATATTTACAGATAACAGGTTAGGTAAATCACTAGATCGTTCGCTTATACAAAGTAAGTCTTTCTAGGATGCGTGGTGCTCGACATGGGAATTTGTTGGGCGGGCCTTAGAGGTCGTTCCTCGCACTGGTGATTGTCTATGGAGACGTAACTATGATGGTGAGGTAGCCGGTCGTCAGGACGACCCTCGCTACTCGCCACCGAACACGTTTCGTCCTCTGTGCTGCGCGCTGACACCTCGGCGCTTGCGCTGGTCGAATGCATCGGGCTTGACATCATCAAACCAGGTGGATTCATGCCATACTTATACCAAGGATCATGAGACGTCGGCGGCGCCGTATACCTCAAATTCCCATGACGATTAAACGCCTCCCTGTTACTACCACTTTTCATATTATTCGCATTATGAAGCGTCCGATTTGGAAGAGTCACGTCCACATCCGGTAACCGAAAATTTAGCTTTTCCCAACAGTTCCTCTCACCCCACACGATCACTGTACACGTTTTAAGTAACACTTTTAGGTCCGGATCAATGTTTATGGCACTCAAGTCCGTCGTCACAAGGAATATAATCTTTTGACGTCTATGCCTAACGTTCACTGAATTGATTGCACTTTGAATAGCTGCATTCGATTCTGCCGAGTACCATTCTTGTTGCAAGAATGTTATCGATAACACTATAACGAGTCTTTTGGAACTTTCGGAGGCACTCACTAAACTGTCACCGGAACGTCTTTCAACCAAGGGCAAGTCCCTGTGTTGTAAACATAACGTATGTCCCATATTTTCTAGTTCGGAACTAACGGCGCGAGTCACAAAGTCTTCATCTCGAGGATTGTACACAAAAAAAGCGTCGAACCGTTTGTTTTTATTGTCGTTCATATCTTTCGGAGTCGAAGTGAATACTCTTACACCGTACCTCGAATGCATCCATAATTTAAAATCTTCCCGGAACATAAAGAGCAAAGCACACATTAGTAAGAGAATAATTGCTATTATCAGCACCGCAGCGATATATGGAATGTAATTTTCGACACCGTCATGCGATTCAATGAATAATCGCTTCAGTGTCTCGGTACCGGTCTCCTCAGTTGTTGTCTCTGTTTTACATTCCTTTGCTACTGTTGCGATGGTTTTGTTCATTGCTTGACCATGAGCAAAGTAGCACATCATACTCTCTGTGTCTTTGGACTTTTTTATTAGCCACTGATTCAGCTGGTTGACGTCTTTACAATCGCAAATCCAGTTATTCCCATCTACTGAGACACGAGTGCGGGGATCGTTGTCTGTAATGACTCTCCAAGGCATGTAATCAACGTACCCGTTATTGTCTAGGCCCAAGTATTCCAGTGAGGGCAGGTAATTAAATGTATCATTTTCTATTACCTTGATCTTGTTGTCACTGAGATGAAGTTCATTCAGATTTGGTAATCTTGTAAACTGTGTATTCCTCAAAACCTCCAGTTTATTGTTCTCCAAATGAAGAATCCTCAATGATTCGATACCGTGAAATGTTCTATTTTGTATTGTGTTGATATTGCTGTTATTGAGATACAAGACTTGTAACTTTTTTTTGCCGATGAAAACGTGATTCCCTAAGTCTTTTAAGTCATTTCCGTCTAAGTATATTTCGGTCGCGTCCATCGGAATTCTGTCCGGCACGTGATCGTAGCCAGCGCTCGAACAATCGACCACGTTAGTGGTGGTCCAGGTTTGATCATGATAACACGAGCATTTATCGGGGCAAGTCATCTTACAATCACAGGCGTCAAAGTCACAACAATGGCACACCGCGAAACAATGTGACTCGTACTCGCACAGAAATTCTGAAGATTTTACTTCAAGCAAAAGCATATCCGATCTGGTTCGTGAATGGGTTAAAGAGCACCTTACACTTTCTAAATCCATTACTCTCGGGCGCTGCCTGAGGTCACTTAATTGGTTAATTGTCTGCAGCCATTCCATTGTGCAGTCACACTCAAATGGATTTTCGCTAATATAAAACTCGGGTAAATCTTTGTCATCAGGAACAGATGATATCGCGAAGGCGCCGAGCTCCAGTGTTCTTATTTTGTTTGCATAAAGTATTACTTTGTTCAAATTATACTTTTGCAGAAATGTCCCTGGGCTTATTTTATCAATGTTGTTATTGTTCAAAACAACCGTTTCTATACTACTTGGAAAAGAGAACTCATCAATGCTCCTTAATTTGTTGTAACTGATATCGAGCATTTTAACTGAACACGATTCCTTCAGTCCATACGTGTCTTCAAGCTTCTCAATTTTATTTTCGTGCATATCCAACCATTCAATATTTGTCGGAATATGGCTGTAATCAAACCAAAGCAACTCGTTGTTAGACACGTTTAACCAAACAAGCGGTTGGGTGTTAGTAAATATGCCTTTCAAGTCCACCAGTTTGTTACCATCCAGTCCGATTGCTTTTAACTGTTGGTTTGAAGCAAAAGCTCCGTCGTCTATTTGATCTATGTTGTTTGAAGCTAAGTTCAATATTTGCATCGAGGGTAATGCAGCAAATGTATCCTTTGATATCTTTTCAATTTTATTTCCAACGAGACGTAAGCCATACAAATCATCCAGTCCTTCGAACTGAGCAGTTGTGACTTTTGTTATCCTGTTCATGCCCAAGTCCAGGGATGTCAAAAATCTTAGTGTTTTGATGGCCTCCGGTACCTCCGATAACTGGTTCCCGCTGAGACCCAAGTCATGAAGTTTGGTAATATTCTCAAAAGAACGTATATCAACTTTCGTTATTCTGTTACCATCGAGGAACAACTGATTCAGTACATAAAGATTTGAAAAATGTCCGCTGTCAACTTCTAATATGTTATTATGAGCCAGAGAAAGCGAGTGTAGGTTTTTCAAATTAGAAAATGCGCCATCCGCTACGCGTGCTACGTTGTTATGTTCCAAACTTAAAAACTGAAGGTTGTTCAAATCTTGAAATAAAAGTGCATCTATTTTCGTGATTCTATTGTGCGATAAATTGAGAACAATCAAACGTACTAGTCCTGAAAATGTGTCTCTATTTACCCATTCACTTGTCAATTCATTCACCGATAAATCCAATATTTGCAACTGATCCAATCCTTCCAGTAGTCCAGGGGCTAGAACACTTAGCGAGTTGTTGTTCAAATATATTTGTTTGATATCTCTCGAAGACTGGAACATCTCAGGTGGTAATGCCGTTAAAGCATTCGTTGATAGATTAAGAACTTGCAAATCACTCAAACCCACGAAAGCTCTATCAGCTACAGCTGATATTCTATTGTTTTGTAAGAATAACTTTTGAAGCGCACGTAAACTTGATAATCCATTGTCAGGTAGAGTCCTTATTTCGTTGTACGACATATCTAATGTTTCCAACACAGTGTTGCATGATTTACCAGGTGCAGTTGGCCCATTACCCCAGTCAGAGAATCCAAGATTTGATATGTCTTGTAATCTATTTTGCGTCACGTTCAGCTCTTTTAAATTATACAAAAGGCAGAATATTTCGGGAGGCAGGTTCCAAATATTGTTATCACCCAAATCCAAAGTTCGTAAATCAGTGAGGCCTCGGAATGTGTCTCTGTGGAATTCCATAGACATCGCTGACCAATCCGTGTTGTGGGTGCGAAGAGTCAGGCTTCTCAATCCACTAAGCGGTGACAACACGGCAGAGGGAACATATCGAATCTTACAAGACTCTATCCTCAGTTCTCTTAGGTTGTGGAACCGGGAGAGGAGCTGTGTTCCTTCTTCTTTTCTTCTTCCAAAGTCGAGTGAGCTCTCGAAAAAGAGAACATCTGTGCAGTGTAGGTCTAGGACGGTGATGCGCTGTGCTTGTGAGGAGCTGAGGCCGGCCAGCAGGTCTGTGGCGCCGGCAGCCGTGCGCAGTGAGCACGCCAGCTGCACGCGGGTGGACTCGCTGGCGTCCCCCGACACGCGCTGCCATTCGCACTCCTGGGGCGCCTCCGCGACCCGGCTCGTCAGCGAAGCAGCGCCGGCACCCAAGTACATCCAACTCCATGCCGCATACCACACAGCCAATAATCCCATCGATAACATCTCGAATAACTCACTTTTAACTGTCACTTTATTTAAATTGTCACCATTTGAGTTGATATTATCGCGCACATCGCTACGTTAGTCCGGACGCGCTCGGAAAACTTCACGAATTTCCCGTCAAACTTGTTTCGAAGTGCGACACATAACGGCACGAGTTGGCGAGCTGAGGAGCAGCAAGCACCTCTCTCGAAGACTCGTGAGAAGCGACTGGGTAGTGTAGCGCGGAGTAAGTTGAGCGACCGGCGGCGGCGGCACGCTCCCCGCGCACGTTCGCTCCTCCCCCGACAGAGAGCCTCGATACGTGCCTCTCTGTCTGTTAAAAAGTTCACAACGGCAACAAGTTGCTCGCCGCAAGATTGGCATGAACAGAAGCGCGCTTTGCGAGCTTTTATAAACATGGCGGTGCTTACTTTGTTTGTTTTGTCTAATCATAAAATTTCAATAGAGTTCCGACTGAAAAGCGTGCGAACTAAAAAAATAATATAAGTTTATATTGAACTATAAATTGAAACTCACAACTACATTACTGAAGAATAAAGTTTTATACTGCATCAGGATCTCTACAAAATTAATATTTTTTTCAATGTAGGTCCCACGTATGATTTAGTAAAATTATTAAATTAAATATATGAAGGCTAATAAAGGAATAGAACATGCATATTGCTCAATAATAACTCATTATATTTTTAATCCGCAATGATAAGTCAAAATAACAATGCAATAAAATGTACCTAATCTTCAGAAATCCCAATACCAAAGATATAGGCAGATAACTACAATATGTATCACCTGTTATCAGCTGAGAACGTGCATATTTTCACATGATCGCCGATAATGGTGCACAATTACTGTCATTTCTGACAATTTGCTTTTGTTCTACAATGCGGGATCTACCTGGGTTATGACGCATTTCGCGATAGCCCGTCTTATCTAGCTCAGCTGTCAACTTACTCATGATGACGTCATCTGTAACGAGTTTCGATCTTCCTAAAACCTCTTTGGAAACTTTTGGAAGGCCGATAATTGGGTACTAAAGGATTAAAGTGTGTGAAGAAGGTAATTAGTGATTTCTTGGCTTTATCAGTCCATTCTATAGTGATTGTTTTTGAAGGTAATTTTTATCAATGTTAATGGATACTTTCTTTCTCTTGTTTTCTAAAACTAATTATACATAGACACACTTTTTAATTTAAAGTGTTAATTTTTTTAGACCATCCTGTATATAATTTGAACTAAAATGTAGAGTCACATTAAAATCTTTTCTTATCACATCCGCATTAATTTCACAAAAGTTATTTGAAGTAGTCAAAAAATGTACCAAAACGAACTGCTCTGAACTTTAATTAAAAAATACCGCATAAAAATAACATTCACACAGTTTTTAAAATACCTGAACTACTGGTGTTCAATACTTCGGTTTCTTTGGTATTTTATCAGAGAATCAAATGTAAAAGCGAACACGCAATTCAGTTGGACAAACAAAAGGCGTCGGGGACATGAAAAGGGCTTTATTGGCATTCTCGGCGGCAAAACACAAAAATTGTACCGCAAAGTTAACTGATCTAAACGAGTGCACTGCGCCGACCTGACGCCCGACACTGGCATAACGTGGATTTATGGATATGTGATTTTATTACTGTAGAATTGATTCACTGGATTTTCTCTTATTTCAATAAATAAAGGATCAGCGAATTACTATATAACGTAGGTTATGTTTAATAATGTGCTCACACAAATTTACTTTTCTTTTTTATATACATATGTATACTTATATATATTTACAAATCCAGATGATAGTTCTAGGATAATGACCGTTGTATAGGTATTGTATCTGTATCACAAGCTAGTTTTTAAATACTGTTCATTGTAATGTGGAGAACGTTGTGGGTAACATAATCGTTAAAATGTAATCTTTAAGATATTATGACTATTTCTTACTATGCTACTGTTTGTTTTTCCTTAAATAAATAAAATAAAATAAATAAGCACCCCAAAACATTGACATTGCTGAAATCCTCGCAGAAACAAGAGAGGGCTTAGTGGTCATAATTCTAGAAAAAAAAAAAAAAAAGAAAAAGCGGAAACTGGAAAACTTCAAAGTAAGTAGCTATAGTGAAAAGCTGAAAAAATGGTTTATTAATGTAATTTAAAGATTTATTGAAAATGAAAAGCTAAAAAAAGAAACTAAATAAGCTTAGAGAAAAAGAAGAATATTAGCCATAGGCATAAAACTTAAATGAACGAAGAAATATCGAACATAAATTAAGAGTAGAAAAAAGTGCCACGCCTAACATCAAAACCTGCTAAGTGCGAGAGAATACACATGGTAGGATTCCGTCCATATTTTTTTAACAAAACCAAGTTATTTTGGAACGTTGACTTTATTAAAATACATATAATATCTATGATTTCAAATGATTAGGGAATTATTAAAAAACTCGCATCTCTTAATGTACCTATGTTATGTACTTGTGGAGTTTTCAATAAAAGCATTTCTAACTTCGATTTCAAGGATTATGTTGTTATTGGGTACACTTCTTTTAAAAAAAATCCCTATTTCAAAATAAAAAGTGACTTATTCAAATTAGGTTGAGAGTCTGTACTTTTTTAACGTCAACGGTTTCTCCAAAATATGGCGCAACAAAGTACAAACTCTGTCTGTTTAGTTTGAATTGAATTTATACAATAGTATTTACCTACTGAACCCTACTAACAGTGCTCAAATTAATAGAGACCACATTCGATAAAACAAAAAGGTAAAGTCATAATTTAAATATTTATCCAGCTCACGTCAAAACTAGTTTCAATAAAATATCGTGATCTTTATCGAAAGTGATCATCGATAACGATCAGCGATCGCGATCATCGATCTTCAACTTTTTTTTGTTGAAAAGTAACTACTTAATGAGGGATGGGAAAAAATAAGTAATACATGTCCTTGCTTGTAACTTGTAAAGTCTACGTCATTTCCTTCTCTGGAATTAGCCTTGGATACTTAGGGCAATTTTTTTACCCTCACTTGGGGCGAGATTATAATAGTTTTTAACGATAATTTATCTTGCCATTGGTTAACTTACCAATCGAAAATATATTTTAACTAAATTTAACCTCAATTATTAACCAAAAAAGTTGCCGTTAGTCGCAGTCAGTTATAACTTGCTATAATTATATTGATATCGCAGCCAAATAGCTTATCAGCTGTTTAAATAGTTGCCTAGCCTTTTCATTTAACTGCGCCGATTTTTCAGCGACCTAAGTGACATCTTTGGTTCAATATCGTTTAATGACTTACCCATGTCACTTATGTCGCTGATTAAACGGTGCAGTTCAATGAAAATGCTAGGCTTTTAATGAAACGGCTGATTAAGCTAGTTAGCAGCGACATTAATATTAATTCAGGACTTTTCTCGTTATCATAGCAACTGAGTCATTTAGGGTGAATAAAGTTGCCTTTAAAAAGGACTAAGAATATAGGTACCTATAAGTCACCCTGTCGCATCAAGTGCAATGTTTAGATACGTGTCTAACTCACTCAGGAAGTTATAAATCTCAACAGACCTTACCAGCCTAAATTGACCTTCCTTACCCCCCGAACTTCTTACTAAACAGGCGTCGAAATCAAGCTTCCTTCCATCATTACCGCTCTTCTTAGCTTGGTCGAGATTTAAATAAACCACTGAAAATTGTAAGACTAGATACTTTTTATTACACATGCATCCTGCGTGACACTGCTTTAAAAAATAAAAGGTCAGCATCGTCACTTGTCATAGTTCATATCCCTAATGAATCAGCACCAAAGAATGTCACAGATGATAAATTCCTATCATTATTCAACGGACCTTGATATTCTGAAAAATTGTTTATAATAACTCTCTTCCGTGACTATAAATATTAAAATAACGGTGACAACTCTTTCGTAAGTGGGCTTAAAAAGGCGTATACACAACTATGGATACAAAAGGCACGTCTTTGAACACAGGTGTTTGATGTACTACACGATAATTTATACGTTTGGTTGTAAGACATACCACATTAACCTAATGACATCGAATGAAATCAACATGTGATTCTGATCACCATAACTAACCACATTACAACTTGAATCGATTCCCGCCAACTGTTCTCTATGGTTTCTGGATTCTATTATCTGTCAATAAATAGGGTCCATTGTGTGATTTGGCAAAAAACGCATAAATCGAATCGATCTTCCTAGCTGTCTGCCATTCACTTTGTTCGCGTGTTTCCAGGGATCTAATGGCGGTCCCCGAAGAGCCATACATATTTGGTGGTAGTAAATGTCAAAATATTTTGTATCAGTTGTGCTAATGGTTTGTAAAGTCGCCATTAAGGTCATATTGTTATTTTGTACGGGGATATTGTGGCCAAATGTGCGATGTTTTCACTAAATCATATTCCTTTCAAATTGTTGATGTTTGATGTTAATGAAATGAGATAAAGTTTTCATGGAATTCTGTGTGGTTTTTAAAAGTACCTAGGTTTAATCGTAAAATGTATCTGAACGCTTATTTAAATTTAAAATGTTAAGCATGTTACTTAAATAACTTTCGCTTGCCGACTTAACTTTTATTCGACTTTATTAGAAATGGGTCGGATTCTTGTAGAAAACCGACTTACCGATCTCTGAATTCATTAATTTCCAAAATGGAATTATAAAAGAGGCTCCGTTTAACGTATTTAGCACAATTAACAAATCGCATTTCTGATTAGCTTCCACAATCGCTGCCGCCGCTTACATTAACGTTTTATAATGAGAAAAGCACAAGAGAGAGAAAAAAAATGATGAGAATTCGAGACCTATCTCGGGATACTTGACAAAATCCGACGAATGAATGTAATGCCATTATGATTAGCATTATTTTGCTGGGAGGGTCGCGGATTCCGGTTTACTGGATAAAGCGAAATTCGTCGTCACAAAGAGGTTTTTTTCTGACATGCTTTTTAATTCCCCCCTAAACATCTGTGGTGGCTGGGACTCTATAGCGGCTTTAATCGCATTTGTTGCGCCACACGTTATTGATAGTTGAATGGTTTGTTTAAATATTTTGGTGATAGGATACAGGGATATACGGCTGTGGGTAGACTTGAATGGGTTCTGTAGACTCGGAGAAAATTATTACAAACGAATTGAGAATACAATTTTTAATGTTCCTGCAACGAACTTATAGCTACCTACTACGTCTATTACGGTACCATATTCTTATGTAGACGCAATGAACAAAAGTAGTAAAAATCCTGAAAAAAAATACACTTCACAACTAAGTAGGAATCTAGACAGCAAAGCTTTCGGTTTTGTTTGTATTTCTGCTGTGGGTTATGAAACGTAAAGCCATGGATTTCATTTATCACCGTTTGGGCTTACGGAACTCTAAAAACTTCTTTACACAGTGACACGAAACTTTTAATTTATGTGAGGGATTTTAATAAATAATTATAGACGTGATCTGTAAACAGTAAGCTGAAATGTTTTATTTTTTAACGTATTTTATAGTTCTGCTGGCTAATCCGGTTACGTTTGTCACAGAGCCTTTTAGTACAAGCTTGACTGCACTAAATATGAATCTTTATGTTTAACGATGGCATTAATCACAAAAACCCAGTGATTTATGTTACTATGCAGCGTCACGGATCCGTTTACAGTTCTAACTAGAGTTTAGTTACATGCTACACATTCGAGAACAACAAAAGCGTGGTTATGTAAGTATTTTATTAGTTTTACAAGTAGGTACTCGACGCGAGGTTGTAAATAAAATATGACTAAATGGGAACAAAGACTTGGTTTAGAAGGAATGTTATTTGTGTAAGATTCCGAGTTATGCAAGAGGAAAAACGTACCTAATCACTATCCATATTCCACACTCGCTTTCAATATCTGAGCGACTCCTCATCATACATCTACTCCTTTGTCGGCCGCATCTTCGTATAAAATAGTATAATTAAAACTCAAATCGAAATATCGACGTAGCTACGCGAGCTGCGCATCCCACCGTGTGTCAGTGACCGCTCCTGAATGGGCCCTAATTTTTTTCAGGCCTTCGATTTGTGGGTTCTTGCTTTGTGATACAAAATTAATGATTTTTGGTCTGTGCTTCGCAGCGTCAGCGGGTACAATGGGCCGAGTGACAATGGTGCCCCGCTGTCCACGATATTGACGGAAGGCCGCGCGGACGATGCTACCTACGCTCCTGGCTGCCCTACCGGCCCCAGCCCTTTGTCCGTAAGAATTTTAGACACGTCATGAACCAAATTGAAGCTCGTGAGAATAACCGCGATATTATAAAAATAATTCTTTAATTATACCCCTATAGATGCGAGTTATTTGTATCTATACTACACATTGTCTCCATGTTGTTTGTGCCTGCGCGTATATTTAACCGTCTCGAAAACCAATCAAAATAAAGAATAAAAAAAAGTTATAAGCCAAAGCCATAACATGTCAATAGTAATAGTAACTTGAACTTCTAACGTGTTTTAATTTATAAATATTCCACAACCTATTCACACAGCTCACATTGTTAAACTTTATTTTACTAAACCTGACCTCGTCTCCTTACTCATTGGCCAACTGCCCCAATAAATTACATCATTCACTACTAGTGGCAGTCCAAACATCTTGCTCCCAACACTATTGTGACTGGACCACAACGCACCCAAACATTTGGGGTGGTCTTATTTTGTGACCACTATTTAACCCAAATACGGCACATAGTAAATAGCCATCATTGTGGTCACCCCAGCTTCGAACATTGTCGCCTTCTAATTTATAGCAATTCAATGTAATTTCATTAGCACCAAACTGTTTATAAATCTGTATGACCACAATATCAATTCGATTGACGACCGTCTGTTGTTATGGCCAATAAATTTTAGGATTATCTTGTCCGTGGGCCGTGATTAGGTGCCATCAATGTTTTGAGGGAAAGTCGAAAATTAAATCGTTTAAGCCCAGTTAATGGCGGGTGTACAATGACATCAATACGTAATGATAAATTACGGCTGTGAAATGAAACCATGGTGCGTCGTAAATAAAGCGTGGAACTCCCACAAAATATAAGTATTCAAAGTTTTGACTGTATTTTACTTATTACAAAGTTACTTTGCAAATTTAGTTTTGAGGGCTTTTATTTCTGAATATAAATAGGTATCAAACCGAAGAATAAACACATAAAAGTTCCTGCTCAAGTTATTTGTTGAATGCAAAGATCAATTAAATAAAAACGCCATGTTCCCGAGGCGCGCTCGTCCACGCTTCGCGCATTTCAAACCGGCTTCAAAAGAGCTGATCCGAGAATTTGCTATTTAAACGACGACAGGCGCACCCTTAATTCTTCAACTTTTTATCGAAAATCTTGACCAAATCGGCGTGTATCGTTGTAAACAATTCCCGTAATTCATTCGAGATTCGCTTTGCGTCTAACAGAGATATACTGAAATGACCAATCACGGACGTGCGTGGACTATCGAACTTGATGTTTACTTCGGCCCTACCATTGTTGTCACACCGACATACTGGTATTGCTGGTAACCTGGTATATTAGCAATATTTATGAAGTCAATTTATAGGTTTTACCTTTGTACGATTCGCCTTAGAAGGCTAATGTTGGGTTCCTGAACAAATGATATCTTAGCTTATCGTGATGTTTGTTGTCATGGATGGGGAATCCATGACAACAAACATCACGGTGATCACAGTGTTGTGATGTGCTCATTTACTAATTGATCAGACCTTCTGATGTTATCAAACCATCAAGATCCCTACAACATAGTTAGTGTTAATTAATGCAGTTGGCAAACAATTCATTGTGTACAAGCACACTTATTTTACCTACATGTTTATTATCATTAGGTACTTGTATTTTTGCTTCTGGCAATAAAAATTACCTCTCAGCAAACGTGGTTGTAGTATGTTTTTTGATAAAAAAGGCCATAAAGATCTCGTCATTTCATGACTTTTAGTTGTAACCCAGTGCAGAAAGAAGTAGCAAAATATTCAGGAAGATTTTCTTACCATATTGTGCCCCATAAAAGATTGTTCGCGCAAGAATTTCGGTGTAAGCATTCACGAAAACCGAAGTTCGATACCGATAGTTACATTTGCTACGAAATCGACTATTTTTATGTCCATTAGTTTAATGTGATTTCTTTTAGATGTTAGAAAAGCATGTTGGTAGTTATCTAATGGTCTTATCCTTTTGGTAAAAGGTTCAATAGTACCTATGTAGGTAGAACCCCCAAATATACGAGTGTTGTCGGTCCAGAATTTCAAATGTTATTATTATCTTATCTAGCAGCCTACATGGCCTGATAGAGGGACCTGTAGAAAGGTAAGTGTCTGGTCTTGATTGTCTCAGACTTTCCCATTTCAAATATCGATAATCGAAGATCAACCAATTTGATGAAGTATATTTTTCTGCCACACTCTAAGTCACATTTTCCACAAGATTCTAATGTTACGACTCACTTGATTATTATGTTTGCAAAACGACAAGATTACTTATATAGGACACCAATAAAATGAGTTTTAGATTTAGCCCACCACAGTGAGAATAAAGGATTAGATAGAATAGTCCTGTAAATAGTCCCCAAGCCACCAAGTAAGTTACCTGCACACTGTAGTACTGATTTAACTGTATTTACCTAACCTAATATTATAATAAATTTAATTTTTATATTTAAATATATCCTGTAAGCCTAGTTTATAAGAAGGTAACGCAAAACATTGTTCCTACTTAGATATTGAAAATATATGTTAATTTAATTAATTGACTGTCCTATTTGAAAAGTACCGTCGTGGAGAGGTGGCCTGAAACATAGGTTTAAGTAAACCTAGATCGGGCAACGCACTACATTACCTTCAGAATTCTATTTTTGCAACTGTAAGGTTATACTTGTCATACCATAGTTTTTATCCAGATTATTATAATACAATTATAGGCCAATATTAATATATATTACTGAACCATATGTAAACTTATTATTTCAATAAACGTTAACGTTATTAAACGTTATAGTACAGGCTCCTAAGTCAGCATATTTCTTTGAGTACCTATATTATTTAAACTTTAAACATACTGACTGTAGAACATTTAAAGTAGTAAAACCTCTACAGTGTCTACAATGTCAAGAACACCATCGGGTGAGCCAAATTCTTTTGGACTACCGTATCACCGTCTAATCACTCCTCAACATTAAAAAAAAAACAGAGTTTAACGACCTTAAAAACGATGAATAGCGGAAATTATACTGTCAACGATAAATTCAAACATAATTAGACGATTCCTGTAATTACCTCTCATTCTTGAAATTAACGTTAATTGGCTCATTAACATATAACATCTCGTTAATTTATTTGTGCCGTGATTGTTATACAGGACAACAAAGACAGGGGACATGACATTCATAGAGTAACATAAGGCTCTGCTTAAGTGTTGGATGATCAAAGGGATACTCCGAGTGTTGGGAGGATTTTTATTGAAAATGTTCCGTTATACTAATGATTTTCTAATCTTGTATTTTTAATAGTCTATGGGACGATACATTGGGGTCATATTGGGGGGTCTCTCTTTATCCACCTACAGCAGGACCTACCTCCTTGTAGGTACCTCTCACTCTTGTGAATGAGCAGATGGTCCTTATAGGTATATAGATATCAATATGCAATAAAGTATACAATAAATAAATTTATACAAAACTCTTCCGCTATCAGTAGCGGAAGAGTTTTGTATAAATTTATTTGGATTTGTCGTAGAAAACTGAAATTTGACATGTAGGTTCCTTGGGGAGTGTAGGGGAGCACTAAGAGGATTTCCCGAAATTCCTACAGGAACGGGAAAACACGGGATATGCGTATACGAAGTCGCGGGTAAAAGCTAGTGTCTTCGAAAGGAGACCAAGGAAAAATCGTAAAAATATCCTGTATGAAAACAACCGCCCTTGTTCTTTGCCTCCCAAGAAGTCTTTTTTTAAATCGGTTCAGTGTGGTCTTTATTAGAGAAAAGAGTTATCATGTGAAACTGTCGCCATCATCAATCTAAGCCACACTAACAAGACCTAACACCAAATACTTCGTCAATAATTATCGTGAGTCAGACTATTTTATTTTATGTCCCATTAAATTTAACAACAATTGCCTTTAAGTGACTTAGAAGTAGACATCTTTATGTTTATATGTCGTTAAGATTAACTGGTTCCATGCTTCGAATGGGTCCGGCAGTCCGACTTGCAGCGAGGGAGGGACCTGTAGAAAGGGACCTATCTCTGGACCCATTACCATAACTCAGGTGAGTTTCAACGCTATCGTTGTTATGGAGTATTTGTGAGTTGTTATAGCAGGCTGTGAGTTTTAAAGTCGTTCGAAGTGAAGCGCCGATGTAGATGTTGTGGACTGGTGGTCGAGGGATTTTTTTGTTTGCAATGACTATTGGTCTGACATGCTGAAATTCGATTCCAAAAATATGTAGAGAGATTAACAGTAAATAAGAATGCTTAGGTGTTGCGGAATTTGTTCTTATGAGTCACCGCGGCCCTGGAACGCAAAGGGCATTTAATTTGGAGGAACACGAATGGGGTTTAGTCAGTAAGAGTCTGATACTCCCTTCCGCTTCGCCCAGAGGAAGGAGTCATTTGATGATTTCCACCCTTTAAAAAAAACCTATAGGTATGGTAGCATTATTTAATGTTGATCCTTAAAGGTTACTGCCGGGTACTACTGTAAGTACCTACTTATTTTCTAAATAAGATTTAAAAAAATATTTTATTTTTTCAGCTGATGAGACTTTGTATGTTATTTAACTCTTTGTTTCTATAAATACTTACCTAATTATCTAAATAAAAATTTTGTCATTCACTCTTTCCAATTCTTTTTACGAAGAGCTATACTTACTCAAGGTGTCATGCTTTAGCTCTATTTAATAAGCAAACTCATGCAAAACACGCAAGAAATCGTTACCTAATTTCACTTTTTTTTTCTGCACCAGGTGTATGTAAACTGCAACTCCGTTTTGACTTTACCAAAACCTTTTCAATAAACCTCAAGACCACACAAAGATGTCCGTTTACCGCCAAGAATAACACTATTGTGATTGTCAAAACAAGATCGGTTACAATAAATCTTATTAAAACTTGGGCCCGCCATTCATGAGCCGGCTTGATCCGACCTCAAAAGAATGGTTTGTTTACAGATATTGCTAAAAGCCTTTGTCACGGCGTACATCTGCTCTACCTACCTGAAGGCACATGATAGTGTTAGAAATGTTACAATTTTGTATCGGATTTTGCATGCAAGTGTAGGTACGGGCCAGGAACATATTGTCGTATAGCCTTCCTTATGAATGTGGTTACCATACACAAAAATAAATTTCCAAAACCGACTGGTAATTCTGCCAGATATTAGCGCGTTCAAACAAAAAAAACTCTTCATCTTTACTACATTAATATAGATTATATTAGTACCTATAGATAGTATAGAAAATTGTTCAACTAAGGTTGAATTTCACTAAGGTTGATCCAGATCCACAGTCCACACATATCCAAGGAAGTGACCGGGCCGCGGTCCGTCACACCATGATCTGATCCGTCCCGTGCACGGCCGGGACACGGACGTATGGTAATGAGTTCATATAAAATGTACGCATCGATATTTTTTAGTTTCGGTCGGACCACGGCCCGGATATGTGTGGATTAACCTTAACATGTCATGTCAAAGGCTGATTGATTAAGTGTCAAGTTTACCTAATGAGGTTTCAATTTACTGGGAATTGTTTTCAAAAGTGATACCTAGGTAAATAAATTTATTACCCTAGCTCTACTTTTTAATTGATTTAAAAAAAGGTAGAAGTGGTGATACTGTTGTGATATAATTTCGTATAAACAGACCAAGTGCGTGTCGGGCCACGCGCAGTGTAGGGTTCCGTAGTTGCACGTCACAATTGACAAGTTCATTTTGTAGGTTGGTCGACTATTACTCGTTAACTTGTAAAGCCTACTAAGCTGTGATAGTTTTCCTTTTAAATTCTTATAGGTATATGCATTATATGCTACTACCATGATTTTTTTCACATCTCCAAAAAACACCGTTTAGCTGACAGAGGGGGGGACACTTGACTCTAACAAAATTTTAGCACTTTAAAGCTTAATATTCGCAAACGTATCTTTGGATGGAAAAATGGTTTTCGCCAACCCTCAATATTTTTAAACGATCTAGGTATCCAACGACACCCCTCACCATGGAATAGATGATAAAATAAAAATCATCGCCACTTTACGTGTAGGGGCCAGGGGGTACCTAACATAAAATTTCAAGATTTTGTTTTCCCACTTTGTCGACGTGATTAATATGTAGGTATACCCATACCGAATTCCAACTTTCTAGTGCCAAGCGTCTCTGAGCTAAACCGTGGACAGACAGATAGACAGACGGACGTGGCGAAACTATCTTCTTCCTAGCGTGTCGGTGGCAAATACACTTATCAAATTTCATGTTTTGGGGTCCATGAAAGGAGCCCGACGTACTCAACCTTCTGTTACGTCCGGCGCATCCTGGGCAATCGACTTCTGTCGATTGGCTAATCCAGGGGTCGGCAAGTACCTAGTTTTAAATGGGGTCCAGATACCTACTGTTGAAAAATTTTATCGAGGACCTCAAAAAAAAGATACGTAATGATTTTCATTTTGCTTTCAACTTAAGTTCCTTAAAAAACACAATACCTACGACTACTACGACGTGTGTCTTCAAGGTGGGTCGTCCGTATTTGTTCTTCAAATAAATATTTTTGAGAAATATGATTCGCATATCTACATATGTCGAGCCAGACTGATGGCTAGTTTCTTGCAATTATTATGCTTATCAGAAACATCAGTAGGTACCTACAGTAAATTATGGATAATGCTCTTAAGTTACATATTTGACAAGAAAATTCGTTTGCTAAGTAGGTAGGTACCTACCAGAAACACTGCAGCACTTAGTGATGTCAACAACAACAACAAGGTCGGCAAGTCCTCAGGTCCTTCGAAGCTTCGAAGAATGAAAAACATTCGTGCAACAACGTTGCTAAGGTCCATTGGTATTTGGTAAGTTCACAGGCCTCTCACAGGACAACCTTAACGTTAGGCAATCGTTGAACCGAAGATTCCTTCCTGAAGTGCTGAAATAATTAAGACCTCCACCCAAGACTATAAGCTTAGGTACATTTAATACACATTCAATTAATTTTTCAAAAATTCAAGAATTTTGAAGATAGATATTAAGCCTACGCACACTGGGATGGAATGGCAGAGAATTTTGCCACCGATCAGTGCACACCATGTTTTTTTTTTTTTTTTGATGTCGGTGGGAAATCCTCATGGAAATCCTCCACCCTGGGGCGGGTGGAGCGGTCTGTCAGACTATTACTGACTAAAACCACCCCGGTGTTCCATCTTCCGCCTACGCTGGGGATCGCGGGAACGTAGTGCACACCATGCTAAGGGAACTACTCAACTAGGAACAACCCTATATATTATATTTTAGTTTATGGTGCACACTAGCCGCTTAGATACTGTAGCATTACGGCGGCCGACCAGTGTATTCTTGATCGAGGCCTACCGAAATATTCGGCGACGTGCCGCGGCATGCCGCCGCGCGGGATCAGAGTGCTCTCCAATACCGGCAAGAAATCTCTTTCGATGCCACGGAATTAATTTAAAACATTGGCATTTAAATCCTCTACTATTCCATCCCGTGTGCGTAGGCCCTCAAGAATATGAAATTTGTAGCTCCACAAAGCATTGTGTTTCATTTAAGAATACGCTTGTTTGTCACTTTATTTTATTTATCGCGGGAACTAGTCGAAGCTCAAAGTTAACAAGATAAGTTGGTAGTTTTCCAATAATCTAACAGATGGCGCTACTAGTATCAGTTGTGCTGTGCTGTATTGTGTGGTTTATATGCAATGCATGTATAAATATTATGTTTTTGAAAATATGTGACAAATGGCAAAGTAAGAGATATTTTATTGATTTTCGTAAAATGGGGATTCCAAAATTCACGGTGCCAAACTTGTAATTTTGTCAACAAAAGGCAAAAAAAAAAGGTTTGTTGTTTTTTTTTTTTGTACTTATAAACGTTAAAAATGTTAAAATTGCCTGCCATTTTTTTTACATTTTTATTTGTGTGTTTTCCCTTTAACCTTTTTATTTTGTACACTGGTAACCCAAGCAACAGAAAATGCATTTGTCAAAAATCAGTCTTCAAAAACAGAATCTTTAGCATGGCTCTCCTTGTCTGCTCCAAATATTGACGTTAAAGCACATTTTTGAAATGCTTTAAATATGCACGAATTGTTTCAAATATCTGCAACATTTTGAGTTTGACAGACTGGAACATCGTGAGCCATTGTGCAGTTGAGTTGCATTCACTTTGTTTGCTTTGTTTTGAACGTACGAACTATAGTGCTCAACAAGTTTTTGACTGTGCCGTGATAAAATAACATCATACCAAAATACATGAGAAATTAAACCTGCATTGAAATATGGAAACAAGCTTGCGACAAAAGTAGTGAGTACAAGTTTTTGTTTAAACTTTTTGAACGGTTATTTTCTATGCAATATTATTAATGACAACCGAGCTTAGATACACTGTCTATTTATTATAATCAAAGCTACTGTGTGCGACAACAATAGAAGTCTATCTACAGCTTTTGTGTCTTTTATCATGGTTAAACACAGTGGCAGTGTAGAAATTCAACAAAATGAAGCAAAAGCTTTTTTTTGATTTGACAAAAACAACATTTTATTCTAAAAACATCACATCATTGTAATATTTATGAATGGTAAAAGACAGTAAACTTAAATTTCGTTGTATTTTTGAGTTGAATGTGATAGCAAAGTTATTATAACTGAAATTATAATGTAAAACTTCTTTGCTATCAAATTACATGATCACTTGCATCATCAAACTTTTTACTAGGAAGTACAGGTGATTGACCACGAAAAGGTCTACTTGTTACCTGCTCTGTGTAGCATCACAAAATAATTGCACACTGTTTAATTTTTGCAGTTTCTAATTTTAGAGGAAATATTCTTTTATTTGATAGAATTTTTTAAATATTTTCGTAATTTCCAAATCTATTTCTCGACAAAACAGCCATAAAATAATCCCTCAAAATCAAAATGTTCATAATTAATTTTAATTCTCCAAGTTATTATTCAAGAATAGTTTTTAAAGCTGATCAAGCTGAGCCAAGAGTAGTAAAAACATCAAAGTTGCTACTAGATTAGAATTTAATGTGAATGTTATGATCTAAAATTGATTGAAATAAATGAATTTGAATTTGAATTGCAAACAATAAGTTTATTCAACTCAGTGCAAGTGCATGCACCTTGATTTACTCATTGATGTTATTTATCATGTCATGTGTGTATTGATGTGTCATAGATCTTTGCTCTGCCAAACTCTTGGTGATTTTAGGAATAATCTATAACTGCTGTATGGAGTTTGAGATGTGTCTCCATAATTCATAATACAGATTTGAAAAGAATTTGATAATTACTTTCTTGAATAAACTGCTTCAGAAGAAAACTCAATACTCCCAAGCCTTTTTTTTTTTTTTTATCTCGGGGGGAAATCCTCATGGAAATCCTCCACCCTGGGGCGGGTGGAGGGGTCTGTCAGACTCTTCCTGACTAAAACCACCCCGGTGTTCCATCTGCCACCTACGCCGGGGATCGCGGGAACGTATGCGACATCCGCAATCCCCGGCTGGTGCCGGCCCGCCTCTGCGGGCCACCTCGCGTTGGCGAGGGGAGTGAGGTGTTTGACTCCCCTCGCTACGTCAAAGAGGGGCGCACGGGAACACCACGCGCCGCCACCTCGGGTCCGGATGAATGGGGGGCGACGGACATCCCCAAGTCCGTCGCCCCTGGACCCAGTTAGGGGGGCCGGAAGAGGGCAGCGTATGCCCTCCTCCGACGCCCGATGCGCCTGCTGCGGGCAGGGAGAGCGGTTGTGATCTCCCTCTCCCTTTCCGCAGCCTCCTTCTGCGCGATAACTGTCTCGCAGAAGGAGACCACCGCGTCCCAGGACTCCTCACCGCCGACCATAGCATGGACTACGGCCGGCAGCGAGAGGTCACCGCCTACAACAGAGATGAGGGCACGGCGCGGCTCCTCCCAAGCTGCACACTCTGCAAGCGTATGCCGTGCCGTGTCCTCCCGACAGTCAACGCAGTGGTGGCATCGAGCGTCCGGCTCCCTGCCTATGCGACACAAGAACCTCCCGAAGCAGCCATGCCCCGAGAGGACCTGCGTCGCACGAAACGTCAGAGAGCCGTGCCTTCTCCCGAGCCACAGGTCGAGCACTGGCCGGATGGCCTCGATGGTAATGAGGCCGGCGGAAGGGCTCGAAAGCCTGTCCTGCCATTCCGCCACCAGGACCTCGCGCAGCTGCGACCGACGCAGCTCCAAGTGTTGCTGCGTCAGTCTTTCGCCGCGCGCCCGCGCGCCCTCGCGGCACCTATGCAGTGACGCGAGCACTTTCGCCTCCAGGTCCCACGGCGGAGATCCGGCCAGTGCGCAAGCCGCCTCGTAGGAGATCGTGCGATATCCCCTGATGACTCTGACGGCCATCACCCTCTGCGGCCTCCGCAGAACAGTGATGGTGCCGGCCGTCAGGTCAGCCGCCCAGATCGGGGCCCCATAAAGGGCCATCGATCGCACGATCCCCACGTACAACCGCCTACAGGCGGTGCTCGGGTCCCCCAGATTGGGAAGCAGCGTTGACAGCGCCCCCGCCGCGCCCAACAGCCGCCGGAAATACTCCCAAGCCTCTGCCAACATTTCTCTGCCACATCAATTTTCAGATATCAAACAAGCAGCTTACTCATCTGCCAAATAAAAGTAAAATTATTCATACATTTGAGAAGCTGGGAAAGCACATTATCTGAATTTTTCTTCACAATGATGTTTATTTACAGTCATGAACAAGCTCGGAAATTGGAAATTCCACAATTAAATAAAAATAAAAATTGTGAAACTTTATCTGCCATGCCTTTTACCAACTAGACACCTATGTTAGAGTTGACTTCCAGTCCAAACAGCTTTGCAAATACCAGTATTTTACGAAGAGTGACTGACTACCCAACCTCTTCCAGTTAGTAATTGTGTTCTAATGGAAAGTTCTAATAACAACTACAAACAATTTGGAAATGACAGACAGGATTCAAAAATTTTTTTCATGTTTTCCAAGGCATATGTTGGTGTTGATATGTACAGTCAACAAAGCTATTTGGTATGCAGGCAGCTAACTTGCAACTACTTTTAAACAATGTTGTGAGTGTGCTGAGTAGGCAATTATTGTAAACCATTCTCGTAAGTATGTCATAAGCTTAAAAAGTTATAATGCACACATTAGTAATAAATATTGGCCGAGCAGTGGAAAAATTAATATTTTTACCTGTATACCAAATAGCTTTGTTGACGATACATAATATATGGCCACACGCCTTATTCAAGCGTAGCTAACCTTCGATTGACCCATGCAGCTTTTGCTTGCTCAGCCATGAGCCCCCCTTAAAAATTATCGTAAATGTAGCACATTAAGTTTTTCCGTGCCCCTTGAATATCTAAAGGTCATCTTTCCGCACTAGCCAACTCGCTTATTAATTACAATCCACAATAGGTACTGACTTTATTACATCACTACACTCCAGACATCAGTTTTGGTCTATTTTTATTTGCCCTCTCAATGATAATAACCTTGATTCCAAAGTTAGAACTAGAAAACAAGTCTGAAGATGTTTGAAGTGGTTAAAATTTTAATTTAAGTAGACTGTTTGTATGCAGTCTCTGTTATCTAAAAAGATACATCATTTAATTATGTACCTTTATTTGGAAAACAAATAGATACTAGTTAGCAACTTAAGTGTGCAATTTAATTATTACAGTCATTAAGAATGCAGATAGAATTTCCACAGATTACTTACTATGCAACTCATACTCATTATTAAATATACATTTTAACAAAGTTTGATAATCCAATGTCGAACTAGCAATACATGTTTGCAAACAAAATGAAAAATCAATCAATAAGAATCATACTGCTCTATCTCTAATTTTATGTGAAAACCAAACTGCGCACTGTATTTACTTCATAGTAAGCGGTTGGTCAAAGTAACCGGAGTCATAATAAACGGTTTCCACTGTATTAATTATAATAAGACCTTCATGTTTTGCAAAATAAATATATCATATCATAATGGTCATTATAAGTAAACAAAAAAACCAAGAAGCAATTAGAGTAATACAAATTGTAAATGATGGTTCAGGAATTGGCTGTCTTAACATGTGACGCATTAGAGTAATAAACCTTTGACTTTCACTTTTTTTGAGGATGAAACTAAAATCATTTTGGTAAATAAGCACATACATCATCAAGGTCTTATATTGGTTTTTAAATGTACCCCCCACCCCCATTAATGCCTTAGACAGAATTAGATATTAATTTTCTCTAATAATAAGCAGATAACAGTCTTATCATAAGAACCTGTACTCATATCGATAATTGATAAAAGCTGTCTCTTTAATCACCAAAGATACATTGTCAAACGAAAATGCACCTTTTGACCTCATATGAGAGTGTTAATAAGGTACTTTTTAGTCTTGAATTTGTTCATAAAGCTCAATGCACACTTGCAGAGCCTGATCGTCACAACTATTAGAATACACCCTGTAAGTTGCTAGGGAAGAATTAGATGTTTTAAATTTTTACGCAATAGTTTTTCCTGTTAGCAGATAACAGTCATATGATATGCAGAAGTTGCACTAACTATTTGTCAAAAAAGCTTCCTTTTTATCGCTCACAAAATGCCATCGAGCGATATTGCACTTTATCACCTCATCTGAGAGTAGCAATTACTTATTAGGCTTGTAATATCTTATCTACACCTGCAAAGCCTGGTTGTCACATATTGCAATATATTTCGCATATAGCCAATATGTTCCTTCAACATAGAAGTTGCACAACAATTTCAAAGTGCTTAGATACCTACCAGTCCTGTGATATCTCATTTTTTCCTATCAGTATTGTGCAAGCATTCATCCTAACAGGTTGAATAATAAGTTCCTACAATGCAGCGAAAGTGTTACTGTTTTTTACAGAAACTATCTTTGGGTATGTCTCTTTAAACTTCATATAAAGTACTTTTCAAAAGAATCATATTTCTGCTTGATATGTGATGCAAGAACTTGGAAGTACATAATATCTTTTAGCAAAAACAATAATAACTGAAATAAGTATTTAAAATGTAACATTAGTGAATGCCTTTATTTAGACATGGTGAAGAAAATCTGCAATGCATTGCGCATTGCAGATTTTACATCTATGCAAATATGAACTTATTAAAAGTTAAAAATAAAAACCACTTCTGCCATAATGCTCTCACTCACTAATGCAGTTTACTTTTTATTTTCGAATTTATTTCAACACTTGCAATGTTGAGATTTCTGCAGGGAAAATCCAGAGCCATGCCAGCCCAGCCCTTAATTTTTCAAATATTTATTAGCTTATTAATCATTTCAAACTTTTAGTTTACCGTCCTGCTTTACAAATACATACAATTTACTAACCAAAATTATGCATCTTTTTTTCCACAAATACGGGGTATAATTGTAGAAGAAATACAACTGGTTGCCACCTTTTCAATATAGAAGGCAAGATTCGGGAAAAATCACTTAACCCAGTGCAAATTATTGTTTTGTGGTCAACACAACACAGTAATGTGACTGTAGCTTTAGGGTCAGCTCACACCGGACGCGCCGATATGGTCGTTTTTTGTGATAGCGATACAAAATAGAAATTTATTTGCTACACAAGACCGTACATTTTTATTGAGAGAATTCGCGTATATTCCGCGGAATTTAAAATTCGAATTCTCTCACTGCAATGTGTGCCTTAAAATGTGAAAATAAGGTTAATATGTGCTCGTTGCTGAATAATAACATCCGCAGTGGTCGAACTTCCAGGTTAGGCAACGCTTGCTTAGGTCGGCCCGTGGATGGGTGACCTGGATGGTCACCCACATACATGGACACATACAGTTACTCCTTTCGTTTTTCGGAAACCCCGTTAAAGCGTTTGTTCCGGCTGTCATTGTACATCTTTGACAGGCATGGGTAGTCAGAAGCCAGAAAATCTGACACCAAGCTACAAAAGGGTATTGTTTTACCAAATTAGACTGGAAGCCAACCTGAAATTGATTGATTGATAGCTATCATAAAAATTGCGCCCTGCACCGCGTCGTGTCTCGATGTGAGCTGACCCTAATATTGCACCAATAGATATTCTATAAGTGCTCGTTATCAGTCTGCTTGACCAGTTTCCGCTCAAATGACACTAATTTGCTGCTGACAAGTACCAGATAAGGTGACCTTGGCATAGAAGCATAATTTTGTTTTGTTCATTATGCCAAACGATGTTTCAAGGTGGCACTCATTGACTGACCTGTCTTTGAGAAGCGTCATTTTTAGAATGATTACTGCTCTTCATTTAAAAAAAATAATTATACAGGAAATGTGTTTTTCGATTTATGGTACGAACCCCGAGTGTGTGCGAGTCCGACTCGCACTTAGCTGGTATTTTTTTAAAACCTAGCGCGTACATTGATTAAAGTAGTGGTCAACGTTCGCAGTGGTCAGCTATGTAGGTATATGCGTATTTTGTTTACATTGTATTCTATCTAAAAGCTTTCAATCATAACAATTGATTCATGTACGAATCATTTAATTGGTTGTTTACCACCAAAACGCTGTATGACCTAAATATAAATATTGAGTGTCGATCACAATGTCATGACTTGTCGCTTTGTCATCGGTAGGTACCTGCATACAATCTGTCGTCATCTATGTATTCCTACATCAAAACGGAAATGTATGCCACTGGAATGTTTCTGTTGCTACGGAGACGTCATACTCTGGCAAAATCATGAGTTACACACGTCTTTGGCCGGATGTGTTGTGGTTTTTGGAGTCTCTATGGTCTTATTTTTATAGCGGAACATCACTGAATTTGCCCCCTGTAACCAAGTTGATGTACAAGACCGGTCGAAGTGGTGACGCTTAGGTAGACCTACGTCTAGGAGTTTTTCAGAGCATAATTAGATCTATTGTCATCCACGTATAATATAATCTAATAAAAATGGGGCCACTAAAATGCTCTGAGCTGAGTGATCCATAACAAAATCATGGCATACGTAACAGGCTAGACCTTGGGTGGTGTACAATCTCTACTCCAACCTTCACGATATCGACACTTTTTTTATTCTTTTAAACGTTCGCTGATGAGGTCCTCTCCTAAACACCTCGCTGCGATCTGAGGCCTTGGTCTTGGCCATATTTATCATACTTGCGGAACTTTATGTGTCAATTGGAATCACTAATTGATGAGATCATTATAGAGAGTGGACCTCTTTATAATCTGCAGCTAGCAAAATAACTGGTCCAATATTCTGCGCACTACGACCTTTACCTGACCTATAATTTGATTCAGCAAAGCCTTCGTACTGGCGGCATGTGTTGTGGCCCTAGGCGAGGGTTTGGTCTTATTGTAGGTCCAGCTGTTGACGTTTTTAGTGCATATCCTTAAGGGTATACCACTGGAATATTGCGGTTCTAACAACCGCAACATTCCAGTAGCATACCCTTGAGACGGGAGACGTCATACTCTGTCAAAAACATGACGTAGCTTAGTAGCTTTGTCATGTTTTTGTCATGGAACGAGATTTAATCTATGAAGATACTGATTTCGCCATTCAAGAATTTCAAGAGGATGTGTTGTGGTGTGTTGCTCTTTATATTCTACAGTAGCCATAAGATACAAGCACCAATTCATGATAAATAATAATGGTGCAGTAGTCTGTGGACTGCGGTCTGCCACCTGATCACATGACCCAAGAGAAGGTCAGGTCCTTTCATTGGTCATGTGATTCAGCAGTCGCCACATGCTGGCCGGATGTTATGAATGGTCCTTGGAGGCGCTATGATCTTGTTTGTATAACGGTGCGACATTGAATTTGCCTTCCATGTCTGTGCCGCAGTCAAAGACCGGTTTATTTTATGAAGTTTGGGAGAGTCCTTAGTTTAGTCACTGGGCCAGTGATGTTGGCCAATACTACGAATTGCAAAAATCTTGTTTTTGACGACCTATGAGAATTCTCTTACGTGTTTTACTCAAGCGGATATTTGATAATATTTTGTTTACTACCTATTTAGGTCTGAATTATATTTTTGTGCGCGTATGTTATTAGCGGCTTATCACGGTCCATCGGTCAACGACACTTGCACTCGAATGGTTCATCATTATTATTAGATCAATTGTTTACTTTTGCTCAGCTTTCGTTCTAGCTAAATACTTGGTATATTTCATTAAAATAAATTTTGCTCGATGTACCTACGACACAGTTAAACGAAATGGGTATTACCCGTGAAAATATTGTTTAGATAAAAGTACAAACACAATTCCATTTAAAACAAAGTATATAAGTAAAATAGTTAAAATATCTAAAAATAGTCTTCTGTCAAAAACTGTCTGCCCTTGACAAAGATGAAATTTAATATCCCTATAACCAATTGTTTCGTTTGATAAGACTGATCGTCACCAACCACTATATTATGCCTATCCGTAATATTGAAACTGATTCAGTCCTGAACATAGCTTATTATTTTAATTCTCTGTCTGAAGTCTAAGCCCCCTATTTATGAATTAAGAATTTTTGGCAAACTCTTACGCCGTTTGTCCACGGCGTCCGTTTCGCCGGATCCGTCATTCGAGAAAAAACCGGACCGAAGAAGCGGCCCATACATTTAAATGAACCTTTGTCCACTCGACGTCCGACGTCCGAGATCCGTCATCCGTTCTTTTGACGGGCTCCGGGGATTTTGCTTGATCGGATGAACCGCTAAACCGGAGCCTCAATCAGGACACATAATACAAACATGCATAATAGTACATGTAATACAAAGATATAAAACACTACAAAGAAAATAATTAAAAATTTATCTTCGTCGTAATTTATCGTAAAGTGTATAAAATGCTTCTTCGAGGTATCTCTCTTGCAGAAGAGGGTGAACCCAAAACTTCTTTTGTCTCCTGCGTCTTTTTACGTACAATAATATGGCAAGAAAATGTCGGCGTTCTAACGTAAATTCCATATTAAATGCACGTGCAAACGAAATCTTAGTTACACCGCATTTGAGTGATATTTCGTTCGAGATCGGATCGGATCCGGGCGCAGTAGACAAATGTGATCAGTCTCCGTTAAAACGCCGGATTCCGTCACCCGAGAAAAAACCTGACCGTGGACAAGGGCTCTTAGGTCATGACACCCTAGCCTGAAATCCTTTAAAGGTGGCTACTGACTGGTGTTACGCGCGTTCTAAAATCTGAGTAACATGCGCGTGTTCGTGCTCGTTTTCACGTACAACTGCACGAATGCTTGCTTTATATCATGTTCCAATACGCCCCGTAACACCGGTCAGTTCCTAGCTTTAAATGTTGGCATTAGAGTTCGACACGTCCATAACTAAAATACCTACTCAATTCAGAAACCAGATGAAAGATGACTTGATCTTTGATTAATTAGGCGAAAAGCAAATTGTTTACCAATAAAACTAAATCAACATCGTGCATACGTTTTGCGGTAAGCTACCGATGCCGATTTTGTCTTTGGCCTTCCCACCCAATAGTAATGTTACGCGCCAGAATTAATGTCGGGTACATTAAGTTACTACTAGCGCCATCTAGTATCGAGTAGCAGAACTAGTAGAGTCAAGTACCTTCTAGACATTTCTTTGCCAGAACATTCTACACTTCTCGGTATCTAGTCAGTCGGCAGCGGTAGTTACGAGTACTTTCCAGATGTTTCGAGACTGGAAGTTTCTAGAATAAACTGACCTATAAAAGGAGCGCGTATTCCGCGACCGAGGCAGTATTGAATTTGCGATACAAGCGAATACTTCGAAAGCGATCTTCAAGTGCGAATAAAGTGATCAGTGGTGAACTTGTGTTTAATAATTAGTGAGTTTGAAGTTGTAATTAGTGTTGTTAAATTAAAGTGTCATTTTTGGTTATTTAATCGGCTGTTTTTATTGTCACGAACCCCAAGCTCGTAACAATTGGTGTCAGAAGAGTGGATATTTAAACCATGCCGATTCTACCAAAGGACGACACGGAGGGTATCCGTACCCGGAGTCAACGTCAGCAGGAGACGGACCAGAGGCGTTTTGGAGGTACAACGCCGCTGACGTCGGAGGGCCAGCTGCCGATTGTGGAGGCCGGTCCGTCCACAGCAGCTCCAGCATCTGCAGCACCAGACTTTGCTGCTCTGATGCTGATGCTGCAGGAACAGGCCCGCCGTCAAGAGGAGCAGGCCCGCCGTCAGGAGGAGCAGGCCCGCCGTCAGGAGGAGCAGGCCCGCCGTCAGGAGGAGCAGGCCCGCCGGTTGGAAGAACAGCTGCAGCGTGACAAAGAGGAACAGGCTCGCCGGCAGGAGGAGCAGGCCCGTCGGTTGGAAGAACAGCTGCAGCGTGACAAGGAGGAACAGGCCCGCCGACAGGAGGAACAGGCCCGTCGGTTGGAAGAACAGCTCCAGCGTGACAAGGAGGAGCAGATGCGCCGCCAGGAAGAACAGACGTTCCTCATGAAGGATCTGCACGCCACTTTCGGAAAAGAAATTAAAGTCGTACAAGATAAGGTAGTTCAGCATGAGAACCGGCTGATAGAAGCTGAAACCCAGATTGCTGAAATGAAAAAAACAATGGACAACCTAAAAATTGGAGATGGGGTGGCAGTGTCAGTAGCTACTACACCTTCGCTACGTGGATTCAAAGTGCCACCGTTCGATGGGACATCTTCCTGGTCAGCCTACAAAAGACAGTTTGAGGCTGTTATGAAGGCGAATGGGTGGAGTAAAAATCAGGCCATGACTGCTCTCACCCTAGGCCTGCGCGACCAGGCCTTAACTGTCCTAGAAGCTCTCGATAAGGAAGTGACTTATGAGCAGCTTCTTGAGGCGTTGGAAGCTAGATATGGCGACGCTCATCTGGAACACGTGTTTCGTGCGCAGCTCAAGGATCGCGTGCAACGCAGCGGTGAAAACCTGCAGCAGTGGGCCCTTGAAGTGGAGAAGCTGGTTCGAAAAGCTTACCAGTCCGTACCTGCGCTCATCGAAGTGAACCTGGTGCAGGCATTCACCGATGGAATCCGCGATCTTGAAGTTAGAGCTGCTGTGAGGCTCGGGCACCACGGGACGCTTAAGGACGCTTTGGCTCATGCACTGGAGGTGGAAGCTGTACGGCAGGATCATCGTTCCCATCGCGTCAGGGAGGTTGCAGCGGCTTCAGTTCGCGACCGTTTAAAAGGATACAGCCCTAGGTGCTACGGCTGTGGGGAAAGGGGCCACCTTCGATCCAGTTGCCCTAAGCGGACTGCAGAAAGGGAAGGTAGCCAATCTCCAGAGGGTAGGGCGGCTAACAGCATCGCCCAGCAACAGCAGGGAAACGAGTGAAAGCCAGGACTGCGGGGCGGGTGCTGGCTGATGTTCAAAGAGCCCCAAAGATTTCGATCTCACAAACCCATGACGGGAATAGCCTAATCATCAAAGGCGAGGTCAACGGAATGCCTTGTAAGCTGACTATAGACACTGGAGCTTCTCGCACGGTCGTCAGTTCCCAACTTGTAAGTCGGTTCCTTGGGGACTCCGTACTCAACCGAGACCGCATAAATTTGGTAACAGCCACTGGTCAGCGTATACCCGTCCGAGGAGAGAGAGAAATGGAGTTGAAGCTAGGCAACGGAATCTACCTGCATAATGTTGTCGTGGCTGATATAATGGACGATTGCATCCTGGGCTTAGACTTTATGAGGAAGAATTGTTGTGAGATCGACGTTAATCAAGGAGTAATGAAATGTGGACAAGAAGAACTTTTCATGGAAGGGGCGTTACCGGGAAATGTGTACAGCCTAAAGAAGATTGTTCTTCCTCCGAGATCGGAAACGATTGTGCCGGTTAGTCTTCCTCGGAATCCTGGGCAGAATCATCGTTGTGTACTCGTGGAAAAGGTAGACATTGACCTTCCATGGAAAGTGGCACGAACTTTGGTCAGAGCCACCGACATCTCAGGGGTACGTGTGCTGAACCTTAGTGATAAGGAACAGATGATAGAAAAAGGCACTCTGATTGGTACTTGCGAGGAAGTGGATTGGTTGCGTCGATGCCAATATCTTTCGACTGGGACCCTCAGCAAGGATGCACAAACGAAAGTGACCACACTTTTAGACGACTGTCGCAGCGCTCTGTCTCAAAATGAACTGGTCAAGGCAAAGAAGATGTTACAGAAGTACGCCAGTGTTTTCTCTTCAAACGATGGTGACATCGGAAAGACTGGCTTAGTTCAACACAAAATAAACACAGGAGAAGAATTGCCTATCCGTCAGCGACCAAGGAGGTTGCCGGTAGCACGTGAAAAGGAAGTGGAAACCATGATTAAAGGAATGGTGAAGGATGGTGTTATAGAACCTTCATCCAGTCCATGGTGTTCACCAGTAGTGCTGGTAAGAAAGAAGGATGGCAGCATGCGGTTTTGTGTTGACTATCGTCGTCTAAACGACGTCACGAAGAAGGACAGTTATCCTTTGCCAAGAATTGATGACACGCTGGACATGCTTACTGGAGTGAAATGGTTTAGCACGCTAGACTTAAAAAGTGGTTACTGGCAAGTTGAAATCGACCCTAAGGACAAGGAGAAAACTGCATTCTCGACAGGAAAGGGCCTGTGGCAATTTAATGTTATGCCGTTTGGATTATGCAACGCTCCGGCAACGTTTGAAAGATTGATGGAACTTGTACTAACCGGGTTAATTGGCGATGCCTGTTTGGTCTACTTGGACGACATCATCATTGTAGGCCGTACGTTTGAAGAACATCTTCAAAACCTGGAACGCGTGCTCATGAAGATCCAGAGTGCAAATCTCAAGTTGAGTCCAAAGAAGTGTTCACTTTTCAAACGTCAAGTCAGCTTTTTGGGATATGTTGTGTCGGAAGAAGGCATCCGCACGGATCCAGAGAAAATCGCCGCTGTTAAAGATTGGCCAAATCCAAAAGACAAGACGCAGGTCAGAGCATTTTTGGGTTTGTGCTCCTATTATCGGCGATTCGTCAAGAACTTTGCGGACATAGCCAAGCCCCTCCACAAACTAACCGAGGAGAAGCGACATTTCTGCTGGGATGAAAGTTGCGACGTCGCATTCCAGGAGCTAAAGAAACGTCTGTGCAGAACACCTATTTTGGGGTATCCTGACGCGAACAAGGAATTTATAGTTGACACAGACGCTAGTGATATCGGACTTGGCGGTGTGTTATCTCAACGGAATGGCGATCAAGAGGTTGTGATAGCCTACTTCAGCAAGTCATTGTCGAAACCAGAAAGGAACTATTGTGTCACGAGACGGGAATTGCTAGCTGTGGTAAAGTCATTGCAGCATTTTAGCAAATATCTGCTGGGACGGAAATTCCATTTACGTACAGACCATGCTGCACTCAAATGGCTATTGCAGTTCAAAAATCCAGAAGGACAAGTTGCGAGATGGATTGAACTACTGCAGGAATATGACTTTGTGATTGAACATCGCAGCGGAAGATCTCATGGCAACGCCGACGCATTGTCAAGAAGACCTTGCCCTGAAGACTGCAAGCATTGTACTAGGCAAGAGGGTAAAGAAGTCGTACCTGTGAGGATGCTCAAGACAGACCTCAGCAGCGAGTGGAAGGAAAGCCTACAATGTGCACAGCAGGAAGATTCGGACATCAAGCCGATTCTGGAGTGGATGAAGGCCAGTGCTCCTAAGCCCACGTGGAGTGACGTCTCAGCGATGAGTTCGATCACAAAAAGTTATTGGGCCCAATGGGACAGCTTAGTGATTCAGGATGGAGTCCTGTGCCGTAAATGGGAAAATGCTCGGGGAGACAGCTGTCATTTGCAAATGGTTGTCCCTAAAGCAAAAGTACCGAATGTCCTACAGCTGTACCATAATGGTTCTTCAGGAGGCCATATGGGAGTAAAACGGACTCTACTGAAGATAAGAGAACGGTTTTACTGGGTCCACTGTCGTGACGATGTCGAGGACTGGTGTCGCAAATGTACAAGTTGTGCGGCTGTAAAAGGACCTCAGACTCGCAGTAGAGGTGCATTAAAATTGTACAACGTCGGTGCACCATGGGAAAGGATAGCCCTAGATGTTGCGGGACCATTTCCGGAAAGTGAAAGTGGTAACAAGTATTTCATGGTTGTAATGGATTACTTCACTAAGTGGCCGGAAGTCTTCGCCATTCCAAATCAAGAAGCCTCAACAGTTGCAGATAAACTAGTTCATGAAGTCTTCTGTCGTTTTGGAGTTCCCTTGGAGATTCACAGCGATCAAGGAAGGAATTTTGAGTCCCAAATATTCCAGGAAACTTGTCGAGTTATGGGTACTCATAAAACGAGAACAACTTCTTACCACCCACAATCGGATGGAATGGTGGAACGATTTAATCAGACATTGGAGAGATACCTGGCAAAAGTCGTGGAAAACCGGCAACGCGATTGGGACAAGCATATACAACCGTTTTTGCTGTCATACCGAAGTGCTGTTCACGAAAGTACATCGGTGACACCAGCCTTCGCCAACTTCGGAAGAGAATTGCGGCTGCCTGCAGATCTGATCACCGGAATACCACCTGATGCCCCACGCAATATAACCGATTATGCGAATGACTTGCGGAACAAAATGAATGACATTTATGAGCACGTCAGACAATCGGGCCAGCAAATGTCTGAAAAGATGAAAACCCGTTATGACCGTAAAATTAACAATAAAGGGTTCGACGAAGGTTCACTAGTGTGGTTGCACAATCCAGTTCGCAGTAAAGGGAAATCTCCTAAGCTTCAAGCTAAATGGGACGGGCCGTACCGGATTGTGACAAAAATTAACGACGTGACCTACCGTATACAGAAAGGTACAAGAAGTACTCCTAAGATCGTCCATGTGGATCGACTGGCCCGTTATTATGGGACCGATAATGCTCGGGACGAGCATGTCTTAGGAGGGGGCAGTGTTACGCGCCAGAATTAATGTCGGGTACATTAAGTTACTACTAGCGCCATCTAGTATCGAGTAGCAGAACTAGTAGAGTCAAGTACCTTCTAGACATTTCTTTGCCAGAACATTCTACACTTCTCGGTATCTAGTCAGTCGGCAGCGGTAGTTACGAGTACTTTCCAGATGTTTCGAGACTGGAAGTTTCTAGAATAAACTGACCTATAAAAGGAGCGCGTATTCCGCGACCGAGGCAGTATTGAATTTGCGATACAAGCGAATACTTCGAAAGCGATCTTCAAGTGCGAATAAAGTGATCAGTGGTGAACTTGTGTTTAATAATTAGTGAGTTTGAAGTTGTAATTAGTGTTGTTAAATTAAAGTGTCATTTTTGGTTATTTAATCGGCTGTTTTTATTGTCACGAACCCCAAGCTCGTAACAGTAATATAAGGACGACTCTTATAAGTTTTCTGATCAGTCCAAGCTCAACCTTGACCATCGACAAATCTAGCGGTCAACGACTTCGTGTTCTCCAATTCTAATCATCACCTATGTGTAAAATTATTTACCTACCTTGTTATGTAGGAGGCTGCTATCGGCAAGGTCGTTTGTTTAAGTCATTGGCTATTCTCAGTGTGAAACTTAATTTAAATTCGAGTGGTTGTGTCTCGGATTAGTTCTAGCTAGAGATATTTCCTTCATTCGTTTTCCTTTTTCAAAAGTGTATTTTTTGTTTTTTTGTTAGTGAGTTTTGTACTGTGAAGGTGTGTTGTGTGCTGGCTGTAAAAGGACTGAGTTTTCTTTGCGAGTTTCTTACTACGGCGTCTGCTTTCAGATGAAAAGCGATCCGGGAAAATGGACACAAACAAACGGCTGCTGCTGCAAAAGCACCAGCAAGACATTATCGACGATCTAGAGGTCGCCTACATCTATGATGAGCTGTTCACGAAGCATGTCATTTCTGCTGAAGAATTCGATCATATTCTCAGTCTTGTAAGTATTGTTGTGACACACATTAATATTTTTTTTTGTTTGAAGCGATCATTACCGAGAAAACCCACGCTTGCTCAATCAGCTTCGTAAGTCGTAACATACGATTTTAGTGAGTTCTTTAAAGCATTAATAAGTTATCGTGTGTGGTGTATGATGAATTGTATTGATGCACCAAATACTGGACGGTTTAACTCTGTATTTAGGAAAATTAAATAAATATGTGAAATTGTTTAATAGCTTAAATTAATAATTTACCGTTAAGCTTTTGAGTAGGTAAGTTAATTTTATTATTGTTAGGTTAATTTAATAAGTACATATTTAGGTGCCTACCTATCAAGAACTGGTATGGTCTGGGTTTTTGTGAGTTGTAATGTTTGTCATAAATAGACATTGGCATTCAAATAGACTTTGACCTTTGTTTATTTCGGTGTTTCTTCTTAGAGTTGTCAACATGTCAGCTATGAAACACCGACTTCAAGGAAACTAAAACATTATTATGAATCAAAATCTTCAATCGTTTAAACACTGCAATATTATGCTATAAATGTCAATCGCATTACAGCTTCTGTGTCAAAAAGTCGTGTCGCGAAATAACACTAAAACCCATTTGACATGTCTACATTTATGTAAACATATTATTAATTCATAGTGTTTAATTTTAAAATAACTTTTTTCGCAGACATCGCGCGTCGAACAAACTCGCTTCTTGCTAGACTCGTTGATTCGGAATGGTAACAACGGGTCTTACGAGGCGTTTGTAGACAGCCTGCATAAAGACTACAAGTGGCTTTGGGAGAAACTGGCCATCGAGAATAACAATCCGATGCCGAATGACAGTTTTGAGGACAGCCTCAGTAAAGGCGATGTGCCTAGACTACCGGAACATCATGTGAGGAGGGCCAAAGTGGTAAGTATTTTTTTTTATTTTACTTGTTTTATGGCCTGTTTCACCACCTACGATTAAGTTCCCATTAATTTACGTTTTCTTTTTCTTTTTTCTTTGGCTTCGCACGGTTTGTGCATTTAGCCAATGTCACGTTGGGATTAATTTACTTGGCAGATAATTTCATATAATTTAGGTTCCATTTTCGAATTTATTCGGTGATTAGCGGCTATTCGGAGGTCATGAAACAGGACCTTATTCTTTTTTAAACCACGGTAACAAAAATAAATTGAATATATATTTTATTATTTTTAACCTACTTCAGGAAAGTTTATCATTCGAACTTTGAGTTTTGGAAGTTATGGTTACATGTTTTGTAAAAAGTTTGTAAGAAATCAATAATTGGATTCATAAAACAAATAACGGCACCGTGAATGAAAAGTTTTTCTGCCCTTGGGCATCAGACCCATAATTTAAATTTTAGGTCATAGCACGAAATATTATTAAATTTAACTGTGATAACTGTTAGATCTATTTTTTAAAGATGGGAAATCATCAAACGACTTCTTCCGCTCTGGGTGGAACGGAAGGGCGTGTCAGACTCTTACTGACTAAAACCCATCCGTGTTCCTTCTAAAGCCCTTTGCGTTCCATGGCCGCGGCGACTCTTTCGAACAAATTCCGCAACCCTGGCAGATAACTAGACCGAACTCACTTATTATGACTCAATGACTCAAAGGCCTACTTAAAACCGTATCGATTTGATAATGAACAACATTCAGAAAGATTAATAGCGTTCATTCAGTACTAACAGCAATACTTATATCAGTATACTCTTTAGCTTCATCATCCACAGCCTCACTTTGCCAATTGCTGGGTATGTACAACCTTTTTGTGTCAACCCTCATGGCGCTTAATTACGTGTGCAAATCCTCGTAAATGTCGTCCGTTCTGGGGCAGGCAAAGGGGTATCGACTTATCGAGTGATCGCGTGAAAGACGGACACATAGTGATCATGTGCTGCCGTGCAAAGCTCAGAGGAGAACCCTTTACAGTTTCCCCAGAGATGTGCCCTAACTGGCGTTGCACAGCGGGGGTTCCGGGGTGGTATTTTAAAAGATCACGGGGCTCCTCTCCTTCTATGTGCTGATGGTGATTTTAGTGTAAAATCCCGAATTTATTGGTCTTTTCCCCAATAGTCCAGACGCCATGGTGTCCCGCTAGAAACGAAAAAAAAACTGCTTCTGAGTATAACCACGCGGTGTTTCTCCTCGTCACTTCTTGCTGGGGTGCGGGCACACGTTCGCATTCTCCACAAACGTCCCAAAAACCCCCGTGGTCATTTTTTTTTAATGTCGGGGGGAAATCCTCATAGATGTCTTCCGCCCTGGGGCGGTCGGAGGGGTCTGACAGACTCTTACTGACTAAAACCACCCCGGTGTTCCATCTCCCACCTACGCCGGGGATCGCGGGAACAAATGCGACTTCGGTAATCCCCGGCTGAACCCCCGTGGTCCTGTGCCAACCTCATCATGTACCAGGGTCCAGGTTCTACCCGCGATGGCAACAATGTCTTCATCTTATTTCATTGATATTCAGTTAGCTTACGTTATCTAATGTAAGAATTCGCTCCAATCTTAAATTATGTTAATTCGTGAATCATGCTTGCGAGTTGAAATAACTTGAGAGGTACGAAGACAACTCAATCAATGACTATGATCATAGTCAAGGACAACGTTTTTGGTCCACTAGATATTTGGCGATGACGTTGTTACGATTTGCGCGCGTGTCCCGAGCATTGTTTTAAAAATATGGAAGGCTAACTTTTGCCCGCGACTTCGTCCGCGTGGAATAGTTACTTTGGGCAACCATTTTTATTTTCAAGTTACAAATTTTTCAAAAACGCTTGTACATAATCATGTACATGAATGTAAATATATACATGGTTTTATCGTCAATAATGACGGACTCCCATTCAAACTTTCATCACCTATTTCAAGCCCTTTTCTCGCGACAAAAGAAAGCCTTATTATGTCCTTCTCCATGGTATAATCTATCTTTGGACCAAATCTCATCAAAATTTTAACAAACAGACAGACAGACACACTTTCGCATTTCTAATATTAGTATGGATGGACTAGTATGGACTAAGCTGAGTTTTGAGAAACAAAAAAAGTAACAATTCTTGTGATAAAATTAGTCAACAACCAATCACTTGATTAAGATTAATAAATCATACCTGTACGAATAAATGATATTATTTGCACTTCAAACGAATATCGACTTAAATGGATGGAACAAGGTTGATTTCAGAATGACTAGTACTATTTAAAAATGAATAATTTGGACTTCGTAATGTGAATTGCTTTAAAGTTGTATTTCCAGAAACAAAATATTTGTTAACATTTGAAATATGAAATTTCTGTCTTTTTTGTCGCTAACGGCCGATTTCAATAACATACGTATCTTCGATCTATCGTACCTTTAGCCAACTGTCAAATTAGCTACCAACAGTAGCTAGAACGTCATTTTTGAAAGGCAAACATGACGTTTCAGTTACTGTTGGTGGCTAATTTGACAGTTGGTTAAAGGTAGATACGTTATTGAAACCGACCGTAAGCCGAGTATTCTTTTATTATGTTTACAAATAAAGCCAAACTTTAATGTATGTACTGCCTATTATCAAGCGAATGCGCCCAGCTGCGTAAATCATTTTGTAAATACCTTCGAATGTTCCTGTTTACTGGATATACTTATAACGTTTTTCCCCATCAATTACATGACTTACAAAAGATTGCATTCCAAAAACCATTGTGGGATTTCCTACAGACATTAGCCTCATTCACCATTGCGAGAAACGACGAATCCTTTACAAACGGGATTCCGATTAAATACTACTTAGCCTTGCATTGGAATAGCCTTCACTATATTTTAAAGTACGGTACTTACTTCCGGCGCACCCTTTACAGTCAGCCTCGGATATACCTCTTTATGGATGAGAAATCATCGGTTACGTCTTGATGACTACACCGAAAAATTGCAGACTCCGTAAGATTGTAATAAATCTTTATTAGATTAGAATTTATCGATATGTTTTGAAAAAATCGTTTAATAAAACCCATCAAAATTCAATAGTTTCCAATATTATATCCGTGTCTTATTAAGAAAAAATTGTTTACAATTTCACGCGATATTTTACAATCTTACGGAGTTTGCCATTTTCCGGTCACATATAGACCTTCAGCGGCCATAATAGCATACACAGTAGTAAAACAATGGCGCGTCGTTTGCAGTTTCCTTCTCATCATCTTATGCCAGTTTGTGGGGTCAGCGTGATATGTCTATTTCTGCCATACATCTATGAATCCATCAACCGTCGTCCTTATATTTACCTCCTCCCCCCTATATTATGATCTGTCACACAATCTTTCTTCTCTACCCCTACAACCCGTCTTGTTTGTCTGTCTTTGTTTGTTCTAGTCCTGAGAACCGGATCTTTCGCAAATTCCGTGATTCGAACTTTTTCCCACATGAAGTTTTGTTTATATACATCAATAAATGTGCCCGTCTTTGTGTGGTTTCCAGTCTAACCGGATGCTGCTAGCTATAGCCTAGGTCACAGTTATAAGGCAATTTGGGAGGTACCAGTATTTTAGAAGGAGCTACTGGCCATATATATTATCATTCAATTCCTCAATTCATCATCTGTCTAGCCTTTTCCCAACTATATTGGGGTCGGCTTCCAGTCAAACCGGATTCAGCTGAATACCAGTATTTTACGTGGAGCGGCGGCCTATCAGACCTCCACAAACCATGTACTCCTTGGCAAGACTGGTGTCAGATTTTCTGGCTTCGGACTATTCGTAACGACTGCCAAAGATCTACAAATGACAGCCGGGACCACCGGCTTAACGTGCTTTCCGAGGCACGGAGGAGTTTCGGCATGTTAAATATGGTCACCCATCCACAGACCAACGTCGACAAGCGTTGCTTAACCTTGAAAATCGACCCGTGCGATTGTTATTTATTAGCCACGAGCTCCTCGTTTTTCAATTCAATTCCTCAAATATTGTTTGTTAATATTGTGTAATGTCTTGTAGGAACAATATGTAGCAGATAGCTTGAAGATGCTGCAGCGACACAAAGTCCTTGTACTCCACGGCATGTCCGGCTCAGGCAAGACCTGTGTGGTCCTCAGCGCTCTGAGAGACAACCCTGACCTGGTCACCAACAACTTCAACGGCGTAGTGTTCTGGGTCAACTTTGGCAACTGTAAGACTGACGATGACATTATTTTTCAACAAAGCAAGTGAGTACAAATATTTTGTTGTTATTTTTTCTATGAAACGCAGTGTGCAGTCTTGGCTTAGTGCCGACACACACAAAAACTGGTGCGACGCAGAAACCTCGGGACATTTTCCTCAAAACATTCTTTAGTGACGTCGCCGATTCTTGCGCGCAATGCGACGCACAGTGGTGCAGGTAGTACGGGCATGCGGAAAATATTATTTTTAAGTGAAAAAATGTTGCGTTTCTTCTTAATACTTTATTAAAATGATATAATTAATATACTAGTATACAAAGAGAAAGATATAATATTTTTTTATTAAAAATTTTTATTAACATGAAAATATTTATCATATTTTTTCACATGAATTCAATTATAAATATTATGCAAAATATTCAGAATTTAAGCATTTAAGCAATAAATATTAATGAACTAAATATTAAATAGTGAAGACAGTTTTAGAGATATGTGCTATCCACTAATAAAGCTTTAGCATCATCGTGAAGAGGATAGTATTTTTTATTCGGTACTGCCCGTAAACTGTTGTTAAGGGGATCTGAGGTAGCCAAGAGCATATTCATTACATCTTCATTACATGATAGACGAGAACATTTTCTTGAATGACTTAACCTATAATTGCGGTAATCTTATTTCGCGCTTCTTGGGCTTCCTCAGATAACATCCCAATAGGTAAGGCAGCAACACTTATTATTTCTTTTCCATGCAACAAGATTTTATGCACTGTATTTGGCATATTATACCAGCTATACAGGCTTACGTAAAGTTCAGCAGTCTGGTAACAATAACTACCAAACTTATCCGCATCAACTAATGCACTAGAATTAATTGTTTGCAATATTATACCAAACCGATGAATAAGTTCTTTATCAACTCTTGTAACTTCAGCTACAATGTCTGCATTATTGAAAAATCTTCTAGACGTGTTTCCATCGTTAGATGTTCCCATTCCTTGCTTTACAAAATCCACTTTTAGACCTAAACGTTGAAACAGCTCACTTTGGATTATTTTCTTCTCTTCATCTTTTTGTTGTTTGGTAGTTGCGTTTGTTCTCCAACTGGTGAATGACATATTGTACGCAATATGTATTCCATAAATTTAATCCGTGCGACTTTGAGAGCCTCCGGATCCACAGTTTTATTTCGCACTTGGTCAAGGTTATTCATTTCTGATGGCTTTGACTTGCATATAAAACACACTGCACATGATGATGTGTCCGTAACTGTCTGCGCTATTTTGTCATCTATCATTGTGAACACAAGTTTATGGTAGACTTTGTAAGTCTTTTCCTTTAAACTGATAACAGTTTCATTTATGTTTGCTATTTCAGACTCCATTCTAGCAATTTCATTTTTTGTAAATTCTGTATTTTCTTTTTGAAATTGGAATTGTACCGGGCGACAACACCTCGTAGAAGAAGGAGTTGCATTTGTCCAATACACAACAGAATTATTTTCCTTTTCATACAGACGCAGTGGAACTAATGAAGTCAAGAACATATATGAATCTGACACATTTTCGTCACTAAATGACTGTTTGTACTCAGCATCACCTGATGATCCCTCACACCCCCACTTGTGTAAAAATGTTGAATTTACACTAATCTGTGTAAGGTCGTCTTCAGACATTACTTCAAATAGTCTTCTGGTTGTGTGATCCAGTAATGACTGCAAACCCACACAAGCGTAGCTTTCCGTTACATCAATATCCGTGGGGTAGCATTGCTTTTTGCTTCCAGTACTTTATGATAATCAGGAAAAATATCACACCCAATACTTTTTGCTGCATTTCTCAGTACTTGATACTGATGCTTCGAAAGTGATGCATCAAGTAATAATGCCAACGCTTTTTCTGGAGTAAACATGATAGTATCCGATGATCCTTCTTGTACGAGTACCTTAGAGGCAGCTTTCTTAATCATTTCTTCAGGAACGCTTTTACACAATCTTTTGACTTTATATCGCTTTGTTCGATCACAACATTCATCAAATGATTTCTCTGGTCGTCCTGTATGAAAGCGTTTTGATGGCCCTGGACTGACTGACTGACTAACAGACTGACTGTCACAATTCACCATATCAGCCTGCACTGAAGATGTCTCAACGGTAAAAATATTTTTCAGCCATTGTTCATTTTTTGCCATAAAAACATTTTTATTTCTCGCTACAGTTTGCCACTTTTTCGTAAATACGGGTAGAAAATTACGACTCAACTTTTCATAAACTTGCTCCCTCCTTACTTTCTATAAGCTATGGATACATAAGTTTTAAATTTTCGAGACATTTATGTATCTTACGATTACTTGATATTATGATTTCCACTAAATCGGCATAGACAATAGTAAAGCTATCCATCACTATAATAACACTGTTATCGTAAGAGAAAATAATTGTAAATGAAGTTAAAACTACCGTTCAATGCTATTTATACTTACTCGACATGATAAAGTGTTAATTACCCTCATTGGAAACACTTATTAATATAATGCACTTTTTCTAAATTACAGAGCGTCATTAGTTAATGACCTGGTATTTCCAAGTTCGCAGGTTTTCGCAGCCAAAACTAACGTATTCTTAATCTATAGGGTCTAATTAATCTCTGGAAGTATATTATTAGGTAACGGTCGATAACGGAAATTAGTTATGATCTCATTATTGAAAACAAAAGGTTCAAAATGACCTTCTTCACTAAAAATGTAATAGCAACTAATTATTCAATATATCATAACATTATGTTTACGTATTTTATAGTATACACAATAAGCTTATGCTTAAACTAAAAATAAAAGTTGATAATTTTAAAATTTAGGTTCTATTCATACTTGAAATAACAATATTTTTTGCACGAAATTTGTTAATTCTCGATCATCCTACTTTGGCTTCATATAATTAAATACTGCTTAATTATTTACCCAAATTAATCTTAGGACTTGTTTCTACTATCATTCTAGAATGTGTGTACCAAATTGTAGACATTTTAAACAAGGTCGAAAAAAAGGACTTTTTTCCGCCCTTGAACCATTGTGCGACGTCAGAACGCTTGTGTGTCGAGATACAAACTTTGATAGGATAGCCTTATTAGATATTTTCGTGTGGGTTCTCTTAATCCTATTTATCACGCGGTTAAATGTTTATATAGTCGAGTTTAGCTAAATCAATGAATTTGCTAAACATGTATAAGACGTATAATACGGTGTATGACCGGTTTTTGAGTGGCGTCTCTCTTATATTTTGTGACTACTTTTATTAGCTTGGGTAACTCTAAAAACAATAAGTATGTGGGAATGAATCACACTAATATTATAATGGCTAAAGTTTGTGAGTGTGTATGTTTGTTACTTCTTCACGCGCAAACGGCTGGACCAATTTTGATTAACCTTTTGAACGCCATTGTCACGTATACATGACAAGCAAGCGCGAGCCCCATACGCCAAACGTCACAAATATGTGACAAAAAAATACGGGCACGCCGATGCGTTTATGCTCTGGCGTTTAAAAGGTTAAATTTGGTATGCAGGAAGCTGACACCCTGGATTAACACACTTTTTATTCCGGGAGTGTGTTCCCTCCGAATAATTTTCGACATTCAAGCGGAGTATCTGATAAACCGCGGGGTGCAGCTAGTAAATGATAAAAAATTAACCTGAGAAAATGTGCTTTAATTCCGTTTTTCCCTCCACAGATTACTAAGAAAAGCTTCTTCAATGTACGCGCAGCATTCGTATATGAACTTGTCAATTTCTATGTCGAGTATCGGCTCCAATGGCGATAGTCACTCGTCATCGAACTACGAATGGACCATGATTGATCTGAAAGATAAACTTAAGGCGCAGTTCTCCGAACAACCTTTGAAAGAATGCCTTCTTGTGTTGGACGAAGTTAACGACAAGAAGTGCTTAGAAGCTTTCGATATTGGATGCAAGATCTTGGTGACGACGAGAGATACTAATGTTGTTGCGAATTACCATCCGCATATTATTAAAGTAAGTTGCAATTTTTCTTATCTTCGTAACTAACTAGCCTTTATTGTCCCACTACAGGGCAAAGTCCTCCCTCTTTTGCATATTTCTTTGTCAGAGATATTAAAAGCCTTATTCATAAAAACTTTACAACCATTACATGGCTAAAATACTGATAAGCAGATGCTTTATTCAAAATTTTCTATGGAGAATTTGATTTTAGAATCTCTTAAACTCTTAAAACGTTTTCATGAATAAGGGGGTAATTGTTTTACCTCTTACAACAATACACAGTAAATTGAACCTTGTCATATATAACAATAGTACTTGTCGACCATACCTTAAGGTAATAGACAAAACTTGAAATACTATAGTTCCCGACTTTTTAACCGACTGCATAAAAGGAGGTGGTTCTCAATTCGACTGTATGTTTTGTTTTTTGTGTTTGCTATGCGATCGTTCCGCCAATTATGAATGGATTTTGAAAATTATGTTTTTATTCGAAAGCCTATACCTACTCCTAAGGTGGTCCCATTGGTACCAGGTCAGAATCTGATCCAGGGAAATCGAGGGCAACCCTCAAATTTTAAAGGCACACACAATATTTTTCATTTACTTTCTAACGCAATTCAGATAATGTGCCTCGTAATCAACATCTCATCTTGCTAAGCTGATGATGGAAGGTATAAGTCAGGATCTGATGCTGGGATCCCAGGAAAAATGTTTGTTTAGCGATATTTTCGCCAATTGTCAACCGATTTGGATGATTCTTTTGTTGTCCGGAAGAGTATTTTTACAAACTGGTCCCATTTCAATTTGGTGAAGATCTGATGAAGAACTTCGGAGGTAGGCAACGGAACTCTTCAATAAATGATAGCAAATCTGCCGGATTGCTAAAATTGCATGTCTGTTTATTGTTTACACCAGTTCATAACATAACATCACGCCGGTACGCTGTGAAGGGGTACGCAAATGCAAACAAGTCAATCTGAATTAACATGTTTTTGGGGGAATCTATTAGGGCATAACTTTATTGTTTATTAACCGACCTCGATGATTCTTCTTGCGTTGGGTTTAGTTATAGCTATTTTGCATTTGTATTGGACGGTGAACTTCAAAAATAAACCAGTGACCTCAACTTAACATCAATAAAATCTAGTACCAGATCAACGTAGATATTTAACTATGAGCTGGCCTGGACTTGGACTGCGAAGGCACACAAAGTAATTCCGTAACGGCAAACGCAACCACTCATTATGGGAATAATGTCTCCTAGTTGTGGGGTTACATCACTAAAAAGTGGAAAATAAAAAACTTTTACAAAAAATTTCAACCGACTTTCAAATAAAAAACTACAAAGTATATAATTACTTTAATTTCGGAAGTCGGTTTTTTGGTTGTTTTTGACACCGAATTCCGAAATTAAAATGATTTATTTTGTCATTTCATATACATGATCACGTCTACGGAGTTCCGCAATGTGACCACAAATACAGGGTAAAAAAAAAGACGAAACATTCCAATGCTGGGTTACTCCAGAATCATGACTAAATCCACGGTGTCCGTTTGTGTGTCTATATGTCTTACCCCCTGTATAGTTGATAAAGCCTTCTTCCATGAAAAGTAGTGACGTTAACGTAAACATGACGTTGGTGTCAATCTAACAAATGACAGAAAATAGCGTTTTGACAGGGATCTGACGCCTCAGTGCTGCCACCTGGTAATCGACATTTCAGGACATACTTAATTTTTTATTTAACTTGCACCGTTTGTATGTATGTATGTAAGTTGTCCGTCAAAATTTGCAAACCATTTGTTGGCATCCGATTGAGCTGAAATTTTACATAAATCTTTAGTTCTGGTGACAATACAATACTCAATATTATAATTTCCAATATGGCCGCCGCTCCAAGATGACGGATTACATATTTTTTCTCAACCCCCTTAATATGGGTATCAAATGTCTATCGGATATCGATTAAAAAAAAGGATTTATTGTTGTTTTAGCCCCTGTTTTTCCCGTTTTAAATACTCATAATAATGTTCCGTTACATGTTTATTATGTAACGATAACAAAGCATATATATTTCCCTATATGAAAACATTGTGACGTTAAAACTAGAAACCTTGGAAATCTTTCCCTATTACGTTAATCCATATAATATGTAGTTCATTATATAGAACCATATTCGATTGTGAAACTTTATAAATGCTATCGTTTTCCTAAGCTGCTCTATTGGAAAATTAAAGGAATAACTTTTATAGGGAGACTCCTATAAAAGTATAGACATAGATATGTCTAACGAAATCAACTCATTTTGTTTTTTTCCTCTACTACCTCTACTCGTTACTGGAAAATTCGAATGTCATCCTTGTAACAAGATTTATTTCCGCTTGACGAGGCTATTAAAAACAATTCAAGTTGCAATGCAATTTGAACTAAGTAGACTGACACTTAAAGTTTGTAATACCAAATAACATTGCTTGTAAACAAATATTTCCATCAATTTGACTTATTACATCACTCTCGGTCATTGCTCCCACGCATTATACAAGAAAAACGCGGCAATGTTTTAACAAATAATATATTATTTATTAGACGCGTCACGCAACAACATAACAGCTCTAAAAACAGCAAAAGCACTATTGCTGCTAATCGGTAGTAAGATAGCTACGTATACGCGCGCGGGGTGTAGGGAATATACGCGGTGTAAACTGTGCGATGGCACGTGTAGCGTTGCAAATTCGAAACTTTTACCAAATGAATACTTACCTTTTGAACGCCACTATCACGTATACATGACAAGCAAGCGCGTGCCCTGTAGGTACTTTGTCGTACAAATATGTGACAAAAAGTACGGCGAATTTGTGGCTTAGCGTCGGGGGCATGCCGATGCGTTTATAAAAAAATAAAAAAAATAAAATAATCTTTATTTCGGACAAGTACATCCATAGGGGTTAGTAAAAAAGATATCTTAAAAAACTATGTTAGTATTTTATAACGTTACAAGCCTATTGTTGGAGATACATCTTTGCACAATATCATACAATATAGGTGAATCGTATCTCCCTGCAATGGTTTTCAGGATGGAGTTGGAACTGGCCCGCACTCTGCAGAGCAGCGAGGCAGACTTCTGTCTAATGATGGCATGGAAGTCATTAACGTGTGCTTGTGCGAACATGCCAGAAGCACTACAGAACCGGGGCAGTCCCATCAACATCCTGAACCCATTATTATATTGGACTCGCAGGGCGCTGATAGTCCGCAAAGTATAATTGGTCCACAGGCTGCACGTGTAAAACACTTGACAATACGCTTTAAAAAGCGTTACCTTAACTTGTTTGCTACAACGTGGAAACCTGCGTGCCAACATGTTACATCGAACTGCCAGCGCCCTACGTTCCCGCTCAATATCAACATGATCCTTAAGGTCGTCAGTCAAGTAATGTCCCAGATATTTGAACTGGTAAACACGATTTAGTTCACACTGATGCTTCTGTGGTACCACTTATAGTTCCTACACGCTTCCAATAGGGGAACGTGCCGGGCGTGGACAGCGCCATGTAGGGGCGCAAATTCGAAACTTACGTTATAAATACTTATCATTGACTTTTCTGTTTTGCCGTCTATAGTTCCTGCACGTCCCCCTATAAGGCCACGGTAGTTACCTTCTTTTTATGTTGCCATTTAAGAGTGTAGGTAACGCATCTATAGTAATTATGTCATTGGATTTACCTTATTTACAATCCACAGATAGAGAACAGTTTAGAAGAGAAGGAGTCTTTGGAAATCTTCGCGTTGTCTCTGGATGTGCTTGTGTCACAGTTACCGTGGCAAGCTAAAAAAATACATGAGATTTGTAAAGGAAGTCCGTTCAATATCGGTTTGATTGGAGCGCAGTTAGCGGAGAATAGGGAACGACTGATTGACGATCCGAAACGATGGAATTACTATGTCAAAGAGTTGAAGAAGAAGAATCATTTTTCATTGTAAGTATTGGTTGTTTTTTTTTTTATTTGTTTGGTAAATCTCAATCAAATCAATCTTTAAGTCAAGAGGGAACATGTTACATCTAGGCTCCATAGTGGAACACATCATTGCTCTTCATCAAATGAGACTGTGGTCAAACGTCAAAATTTCAAAAATAAAATAGGCTTTTGTGTCGATACTTTTATGAATCTGTGATGATAATTGATACAAATATTTTTTCAGAAATTGCACCATGTTGCACCAGCATCTGTTATAATATTGCGTAATTAAAAGCAGTACATTAGACGGTAGATACCTTATTGTGCTTTTGATAATCAACTTGCTAGTGATATTGATTAAAATTTATTTTATTTATGTTATCACAAATAGGAAAAGGACACATAAACATGTTTTTCCCCTTCACCTTAATTACATAATACCAAATATTTCCTGAAAAAATACTAGCACCAAAACTACTTTAAAGAAATATCAACCCTGAAACATGTATATTTGTTTATAACAGAATAAACACAATACATCTTAAGGGGTAATTGTACTCATCATTATGAACAAGCTTCACTATAATTATGGGAGCAACATTGAAATCGCGAAAAAACAATCGATTTTCCCATACATTTATGTGCGCCCAACTCGACAAAATGTACTGAACAGCTGTTTTTTTTTCGCGATTTCGGGTTTGGTCTCATAGTACAAGTTGTTCATAATGATGAGTACAATTACCCCATAAGAGGTATTGCGTTTATTCTGTTACACATTGTATATAAAACACAAAAAAAAATTCTACCTATGTTTGTTATAGACTGACACCGATGTGCCCCAAACCGGTTTCATTAGAAAGGCAATAATGCAAAGATTATTTTAGACTACTAAAACGGGATGTGCGCGTACGAAGTCGCGAGCGAAAACTAGTTCCAAATAAATAACAACACTTTTCTTTTTCAGCATCTCAATCAATCAAACCTACAACCCGATGAAAACAATTGAAGTCTGCATCAACTCCCTAAACGATTCAGTACTACCACTATTCAAAAAACTCAAAATCCTGCCAGACAACGTCAAAGTGTCAGCCAAAGTACTGAGCAAACTGTGGAACAAAGAACCTACACAGGTTGAATCAATCATGAAGGAACTACGCAGCAAATCGCTCATCATTGAATACTACGATCGAGAACAAAGAAACTACATGTATGAAATACATGACCTTATCATGAAATACTTGAAAAGCACAGGAGAGGATGACAGCAAGAAGTTACATTCTGATTTCCTCAACAGCTACAATTATAATAGCGCTACCCCTCCCCTAGATATCATTGATGATGGCTACATCGCGTACTACATTGGCTATCATATCAAACACACAGATAATTACAACGATAAATGGAGTCTGTTCAACAAATTGTTTCTGAATTTGAAGTTTTTGGGCAACAAAGTGAGGCTGACTGGGCCAGCTGATGTGATGTCGGATTTACAGAATTATGAAGTTAATATTGTTAAACATGTAAGTATTAATATGAATTTAAATCTTGTTAATAGACTGAGAGTGTTACAAAGAAGATAGAGATTTTCAGCGACTACGTCATTGGTTACAATTTGACATTGACAACGCCCTTATTTCGTAGCAGTAAAAGAGCTTTCATAGTTCATACTTCAAATATTACCTTTGACGTGCTATCGTATGATACATGGTGCGATAAAACGTCGCACATCCGTTGTAAAAACTCATGTAAAGGTAGAGCCAAACATATCAGGGACGTGAGTGAGCTCAAAATATAGATTCGTACATGAACTCGTCCAGACACGTCCATGTTCGGCCTGTGACATGGACGTGTTTGAACGAGTTCATCAGTACCACGATTCGTCCACGCCCCAGATACGGCCGTGATATGCGTCAAATATGCCCCTTTATTTGAAAAACTCGCGTGATCTAAAGAGTTTAAATAAAATAATGAAGATTGTACTTCTTGGATGGCGCAGGTGGCGGGGAAAGATCTCGATCTTTTGTAAATGCTCTGTGGTCACATGGTTAATTATAACTTTTAATAACTAAGATACGTCAACCGCAGGACCATGGTAACAGTTTCACTTTAATAGTACCTTTATTACGTAGTAGTAAGGTTGGTTTTCTTAGATCATTACTAGCAGCACTACTGACACGCATTGTAAATAAATATATTTTGTACTAATATTTCCTCATATTTAAATTGTATTCATAAAATAAATAATAATGGCATTTGCGGAACGGTGGTTACCTTTACGTCGGATATTTAGTATTCTTTATTTAGGCTTCTTCCATAATGCAAGTATCTTGCAAAGGTCTATCTAATCTTGCATTTATTGAGTCAAATTAAATAAGTGAAACTTCGCAGAAATTATTATTATTTAATATGGGTTTGCTCTGACTCTAGTCTAGGTCATAGATGACAGAGACAAAGTCGATTTCTGTCATTTCTAGTACTCATACCTTAAATGGTTCCATAGAGTCTTTTGGTTTCTACATGAAATAGGATCGATAGGCATATTTTTTTTTTTTTTTTTATTTCAGCATTTTTTTTTGCTGACTCCATAATCTGTGAATGCAGTTCAGAATATCTCTAAAAGTTATGTATGGTCTCCTAGGAACGTTTTCCTGTAACTATAACGGTTAAGGTACCTGCCCTTACTGTCCCGTCTCAAAAATCTATCTTGTATATACATATCTATAGACCAGGCATTGGAATGGGTAGAGGATATTTACCTATTCTTGAGCAAACGAAATAACATAGAGTAGATAACCTCCTCTGAAATCCCAGAATAATGATCGCAATATATCCCAGGATTTCTATATATGTGACGATTTTTTATTGGATTTTGAATACATGGTTAACTAAACTTTTGTTTCCATGTTAAAACTTTTTAACTTGGAACAATTTAACAAAAAAGTACTTGACATATTTCCAAGTCCAATAAAAAAAATCCGCGAATTAATTACATCACGATTGTCGGGATTTCAGAAGAGATATTATTCACCCGATACCAAGATTGTATACTTACAAATATTCTGTACCTACTCCGATCCCAAAAAATAAGATACTTGCATTAATACACTGCTTTACCCACAGTACATTTTATTTCTGTTTAATTTTTCGTCTAATCATGCTTTATTTTCTTAGGAGTTAGACAAGGAACTGATTAACAACATCAAAGCATTTCTAAGCACCCATGGAAATGACTTATTTCATTACCCCTGCACAGACATTATTCAAAGCATCCTACAGAACGAATCTAAAGGCATACTCTATTTGAAAGCTTCGCAGATCGCTCAAGAGAATTGTAATAATAATGAGCTGTATTTTGATTTTCTGTAAGTATTTTCGTTTTCTTTTTATCTTTTTGGTGTGTCGTGTTATTTTTTCTGTTAATCCTTATATTTTTGTTTTGTGAATTTGTCTTTTATGTTACTATCATGTGTTAACTAATTCGGGTCAAATTAAATTAACAGACTAGTGTACGGTAGGCGCCAAATAAATTTGCAATTAACACCTTGATTGACATTCTTAATTTCAAAAACGGAAATATAGACATAAAGCTGTCCTAGATGGACATCTATCGTGATCCTTTACATTTTCTAGTGATGAAAAACGATTCATAATTTATTTTTCGAGTACTTACGAAGATATATTAAGGAAACGTCAATGTACTTTATTGCATACTTATCTGGTGCCTACCATAGTTAAATTATGAGGTAAGTTTTTATTTTGTTTTTTCTTTCGAATCTTCTATAGTAATATATATACCATCACATTTGTAGAGGTTGCTACCAAATTTATCAGTTGATAATTAATTTTATCTTATACTAGCTTTTGCCCGCTTCGTCGCTCGCATAAAAATGTATACAAAGTAGCCTATGTGTTATTCCAGGATATGCACTGTATGTGTGCCAAATTTCATCCAAATCCCGTCAGCCATTTTTGCCTGATTGTTGCACAAATATACAAACTTTCACATTTATAATATTAGTAGGATTTATCACTAATAATAATTTCCAGTTCATACCAAAAAATTACATAACCACACATTACTTCTCTTTTACATATATTCAATTTACTAGCCTAGTCTAGACAATCAGAGTAATAACCATAAAGTACGGCCGTTCGATACAAATCTCTGAGGGTCTGATATCAATCTAATTACTAGTAATTGTATCAAACGCAGACATCTTATATCACGCAATAGACGCTCAAGTAAATAAGTACTTGAGCGTCTCGCATATCACATATTCACATATTGTCGTATCACATATTATTTATAGACTAAAAAGTCTATATTAGTATATAATACCACCATGATAAATCATAAATGTCACCACTGTCTAGTCATTTAAAATTTTCGATTGTATTGTAAATTCTGCGGTACTTATTTGTAAAAGACCTGTTTTAAAACTAAACATAAATTTGTTGAAAAAAAGTTAATCGTCATTTTCAATAGTAACTTCCAAGTGTCGCTAGAGTACTAGTCTCGTCCTGTGTACGATTCATAAGCAGCAATTTAACTTGACTTTTCTAAAAAAGCGTCTTACACGAATATCACCTTTACTTTTAGAATTATTATGTTCTTATTCGTATGAATGGCTTACTTAACAAAGCAAAGGCAAGTATCGGTCTGTGAATCTTGAAATTAAGCATTTGGCAAACGCGTGGCAGCAGTTTGTGTAGCTAGATGTTCCATAAAAAAAATTATACCTATGCTAATGAATAGGGCCTGTTTCACGACCCCCCAATTTGCCACTAATCACTGAATAATTTCGAAAATGGAACATCATTTGTATGGAATTATCTGCCAAGTAAATTAACGGGAACTTAATCGTAAGTGGTGAAACAGCTGCCAGGGTTGCGGAATTTGTTCGAAAGAGTCACCGCGGCCCTGGAACGCAAAGGGCTTTAGAAGGAACACGGATGGGTTTTAGTCAGTAAGACTGTGACACGCCCTTCCGCTCCACCCAGAGCGGAAGAAGTCACTTGATGATTTCCCATCCTTAAAAAAAAGGTGGTGAAACAGGCCATCAATTATACATTTTTGTAATCATAACCACTTTATTTCAGTGCAAGCTTCATACACAAAAATTCGACTTGACTTTGCTTAGTAACAGTCTCATTTAAGAAGAAGAAGAAATTATGTTCAAATTCGTGTGAACGGGTTACTTAGCAAAGCAAAGGCACAGTTCGGTCTGAGAATCTTAAAGACATTTGGCAAATGCTGCCACGAATTTGTGTTACTACATGTTTCTAGCAAAACTAATACAGGTGATGATGAATATGGTACTTAGCTCAATGTTTTATTTTTGTTATCCATAGGCATGAACAAAATGTGGATGAAATCAAGCCCTCCACCATTGATGTGAAGGAAAAGATCACGGCAGTATGCTTCCTGAGAGATTATGTACTTGTTGGGACCAACTCCGGTATCATTAAGGTATGTTGATTTCCAAAAAACTGGTAGGTAGGAAGTTAAAATGAAACGGATGGTATTTTCATTTGAATAGAATATAATAAATGTAAATAATATGCATAGAAAATGAATACATGGAATAATACTAACTAATTCAATAACTGTCAGTTCAATTCACAAAGTAAAAAATATGAACGCATTTATTTGAAATATTACTAAAAGTGACGAAATGCTTGTGCTCACCATTTTTTTAACGTAACTTTTAATCAATTGGCTAGCCTTTCCATTAACAACCATTGTATATTTCTAGAATAACCATTTTTGGCAGACAGATTTCTTACCCCATAAAATATTTGTTATTTGCCATAATATAATATTACACGACATTCTTTATTTTTGTTTTTTTTTATTTAATTGATTTTATTTTATTTACACGATCACTATTATGGTGATTATTACTGATAGTCTCTTGTTTGCCCACAAAGATGTGGTCGACAATGTAGCACGCTTGCCTAGAATCTTTACTTAAAGACCAGCAGGGTATCTGAAGAACTATTATAGGTTACTTTTATTTCACAACAATCCCCCTCTTAATAATTATCCGCAATCACGTCTACCATATTTATGCAGTATTTTGCTGTGGGGTCGGGCTGCTGACATTGAATCCATATTTATTTTACAAAAGAGAGCTGTCAGAGCCCTTTATAATCTGCGTCGCCGTGATTCTCTTAGGGAACTTTTTAAAAAGATTAATATTATGACAGTCCCTTGCCAATTCATTTATGAAAACATTATGTATGTGCGGAAAAATCGACATCTTTTTAGTAAAATTAGTGATAGACATAATTTTAATACTAGAAATAGAGACAAATTAGATCAACCATTTTTTAGATTAGCTAAAGTCCACACTTCTTTCATGGGGTATTGTGTTAAATGTTACAACAAAATACCTTCTGACATATTAGAACTAAATGAAAGAAAATTTAAAACTTATGTTAAAAGTACACTTTGTAAACAAGCATATTACAAATTAGAAGATTACATTCAGGATAAGAATGCTTGGAAACATGCTGGTCCTGCTCCATAGGACAATCAAGGGTGTAGACAAAATCAAACTGGTTGATTTATGAATTAACTTTATAGATGGGTATACTGTTTCTTTTTTGTGTTTTTATTTTCTGTTTAATTGGTGGTTATTAAGATTATCTGTAAATATGTGAGTACCATTTACCTAATTTTTTTTTAGAAAAGGAATAAGTACCTCTGCTGGTTATACTTTGTTCTTATAAGTAGCATACTCTGGGTGTATCGTCCTCACATAATATTAAATTGATTTTTGTATACCAAATTTTGTAAAGTCGTTATTTGAAAAGAGTAACTATGGAGTTTCTTGTCTGTTCTTCTCCATAAGAATCTACCTTTCCGAATGGACAGTAGAGTCACTTTATTAATATATTTTACTGAACTGTAAATGCTGACGTTCAAAAGTGCCGTTTAATGGCCTAATTGAAATAAACGTTTTTGACTTTGACTTTGACTTACCACCAGACTTTTGACCCCAGACTTTTTTTTTACTATGGGAAATAATCAAATTACTTTTTCCTCTGGGTGGAGCGGAAGGGCGCGTCAGACTCTTACTGACTAAAACCATCCGGGTTTCTTCTAAAACTCTTTGCGTTCCAGGGTCGCGGTGACTCTTTCTAACAAACTCCGCAACCCTGGCAGGAGAACCTAGACCCTGCCTATTCACTCCGGTATTTGGTGCATTCGTTCCGGTAGGCCAGAAATATTAATCTCTATTTCCTTATACCCAGTTCTTCCACATCTTCACGAACAAGCTGCGCAAGGAGCTCCGCGGCACGGGCTCGCCAATCAAATGGATCGGCGTGTCGTGCACCAAGAACCCGCCAATCGTGGCCGCGCTCGCGTACGATAGCGTCATCAAGCTCTGGTACGTCGATGACGTGGAGACTGAAGAGACTGACGATATTATTGAAGAAGGTATGTTCTGTACATTGTATGGATTTGTGTGGTCAAGAAATTGCACAAGCTATGCGACCGCATAAACCGCAAAAATAATTTGATAAGCAAACTCATATTTTCATTTCTTTTATATGATTAATTCTGAGTTTTTTATAACAATAAAAGTCAGATGAGATTGGGGAGCCTATGAATAACAATTCATAGGCTCTCCAATCTCATCTGATGGAAAGCTATTGCTTTCCATCGTCGTCGGGTCGACGATATAGCACACTTGTTACCTATTCACTTTTTTTATCATTGACAGACAAAAAAATGGAGAAACTTGTTTTTCTGTACGAAACCACTATTACTCACAACCAACATGATGACACAAAAAATATTATTAAAGAAGTAAAAACAAATTAAATCACAACAATAAATATCCTTTTCAGAACCAGAAGAAGCCTACAACAACACATACGCGGACACTGAACAAATCCAAGGCTCCTACCTAAGTTGCAGATGGTCGAACAACGAAGAATACTTGATCATGCACACTAACAAGAAGATCATCTTCTACAACCCTTCTCGAAACGAGAAGAACAAGGTTTTTAAGACTATTCAAGACTTCGAAAGAGACCGGGAGATCTTGTGCTGTATTCCTTGTAACTATGATAAGCATGTCATTGTTGCTACCGATGGAAATGCGAAGTGTGTGGAGGTGATTGATGTCAAGACTAAGGAAAGGGTCATCACGTTTGAAGAGACTGATATAGTCCTAGATATGATTACTGTTCCTCGTAAGTATACTTTATTATAGCTTGCACTACGATACAAATCATCCTTACTGCTATGACATTAAGGTGCTGTATAATGTCAAATTATATCACTAAATATTCGATATTCGAGGTTACGCAACGCTTGCCGTGGATGGGTGGCCATTCATCATAAAAAGAGTCCTCCATGCCTCGGAAAACACGCTAAGCCGTTGAACCCGAATGTCATTTGTAGATCTTTGACAGTCATTACGGAAAGTCAGAAGCCAGAAAATCGACAGAATGACGTCGATCGGGCGGTGTATAAGTACCTAATGTGTAAGGTTGTGGAAGTCGGATAAGCAGTTGCACCGTATGCAGCATACTGGTGTATGCTGCATACGGTGAGAGTGGAACTTACCCCAACATAGCTATGAAATCGCTAGGCTAGCTTAGGGAAATTTAACCATTCTGTAATTCGAACGATTTAATTTATCGACAAGTCAAACGGGATGAATAAGAACGGAGGGGAGAATCGAAACAAAACTTTGATAAGGTTTGTCACTTTAATATCACAATATTGGTTTTCTAAGAACGCAACTTTTTTTAATTGATGTCCATTCAATAAAATTGGAGACCGTAAATGCTGCAAACAAGATTTAAATAATGTAAAAATCCGATTCAAAGTATTGTTTCGATTCACCCCTGCATTCCTATTCACCCCGTTTGTAGGTACTTAACAGGTAATTTTCTAGCCAAGGTCTGGGTTTCTTTTTGACGTAGACCGAAAAACACTGGGACGGTACGAAAATAAATGATGCATGATGCTAAATAGGTATTAATTGTGAACGTGACAGTAGGCACGACTATCTTACAACTTTATATTTAACGTCACAGTAGGTAAGTTTAGTAAAAGCCCTTTATTTGTGTACAAATTTGTTGTACTAATGTTACGAGCTTGGGGTTCGTGACAATAAAAACAGCCGATTACATAACCAAAATGACACTTTAATTTAACAACACTAATTACAACTTTAAACCCACTAATTATAAAATACAACTTCACTATTGATCACTTTAATCACACATGAAGATCGCTTCCGAAGTATTCGCTGTTATCACAAATCCAATACTAACTCGATCGCGGGCTATGCGGTCCTTATAAAAGTGAATTAATTCCAGAACCTTCTACTATAGAAGCATCTGGAAAGTACTCGTAACTACCGGTGCCGACTGACCAGATATCGAGAACTGTAGAATGTTCTGGCATAGAAAAGTCTATAAGGTACTTGACTACTAGTTCTGCTACTCGATATTAGATAGCGCTAGTATTAACTAATGTCGCTATGTACCCGGCATTAAGGAATGTCCGCCACTATATTTCCTTATAGTAAACTTAGTAGGAATTGACGTCAGTCTATCTGCCTGGCGTTGTCCCACCTATGTTGGGGTCGGCTTCCAGTCGAACCGGATGCTGCTGAATACCACCATTTTACATGGAGCAAGTGCCTGTGTGGCCTCCACGACTCAGTAACTGGGTAACACGATACCTCTTGGAAAAACTGGTGTCAGATTTTGGGGCTTCTGACTTACAATGTCGTAACAGCTGTCAAAATTCTACAAATGACGGCCGGGACCATCGCTTAACCTTTTGAACGCCATTGTCACATATACGTGACAAGCAAGCGTCACAATATATGACAAAAAATACGGCGAGTTTGCGGCTTGGCGTCGGGGGCAAGCCGATGCGTTTATGCTCTGGCGTTCAAAAAGTTAAGGATCCGTAGTGCATATTAACTAGAAAATATATGCATCAAATCTAAGTTAGAGCGATGTATTGATTATTTTTATGTTTATAATTATGTAAATACATACTTGTTACTGTTGCGTATCATATTTCGATCATGTTACAACCGGACACTGAACTGCAAATTGCAAAAAAAACACAAGAAAATTTGAATTTCGCGGGCTACCATTACGGATCCCCCTTGACGGCTTAACATGCCGCGAAGGAGGATGGAAAATTGGTAACTCATCCACAGACCGACCTCGGCAAGCTTTGCTTATCCTTGACCGTGCGACTGTTATTAATCACGAGTTCCTCTAGGCATTCACGTCATATAAGGTTTTATGCAAACCTAGCTGATGACGTCAAATATTGAAATACGGTAATTTGATAGAAATGTTATGCAAATTGTTGTGTCTATGCATCACATCGCATAGTCAACGTAATCGCTTAAGGAAAAATCTTGTTTCCTCCACCTCCCTTCCTTGACTCACTTTACCTACTACACTACATTTTAGGTTTCCGTATCCGTTGTTGAAAATCTGAACCCTGTTACTAGGCCGCCGTCCATCTGTTCGACTGCCATAGAGCGGGCTGTATGATCTTTCAAATTTTAATAGGTAGATTAAGAGTTAAAAAAGTTAAGAAGACAAATTGAAGAGGCCATACAAGCAACAGGTTAACGGAATTTTCAAATTCTCATACTTTTCCGGGAGTCCTTGAGTAGTTACGCACAAGAATATAAATGAATCATTCACTTTACATGACAATCTAACCTTATATAACAGTATCCCTATCGTAAAGGAATTTAAATTTAAAAAAATGTTGCGTGTCAGTTTTGTGACACTAAATACTTCTTATTCCTTTCTAGGTAGCAACAAAATAATCACGTTGAAACCCAACGAAATTATGGAGCACGAGATCAGAATAAACGCGAACGCGCTGAAATCAAACACATGTCGTTGTAGACGCGTGATCGTATCTGATGACATCAAGGAGAATACGTACTTCTTGGCCATTGCTGTTAATAAGACTGGAACACTGCTGTTTGTGGCGACCGATGATAGTAGAGTGGTTTGCGTTGACTTGAAGACCTATACGCGTAATTTTGATTTGGATAATCGGAGGGGGTGAGTTTTTAGTATATTTTTCGAGTTAAATTTTGATTACTATGCGTTTTCCTTTGCACGGTCGGCGGACCATTCAGGCCATTGCAGGCTAAAGAGCATTCTAAACAGAAATACAATGTATTCGTACCATAAAATTTCATGATTTCAAGAAATAGATTTTCAATCGGGATGTTAGGACTAACTGTCACTGTCTGTTAGCTGTCTGTTACCGCGGCGAATATACATATATTTTAAATAACATACAAGCTAATACTGACCTGAAAATTTAAACAAAAGTACAAAACTAGCTTATCTCCTTTAGAGACAGGAGTGTGTGTAAATGATTGGACGAAATGTATCGAATTTTAATTTAAAATCTTTTTCAATTTCAGGAACGTAGTAGCAATGGCAGTCAGCGAGATGATGTGGGACGAGTTCGAGCCCGGTTCCGACGTGCTACTCACGGGCACCGGAAGTATCGAGGATTCAGCCAAAGTGTGGTACTTGGACGCTTCTTATGTGTCACAAACTGCACAACGGAATGGGTAAGTGTCTTTAGTCAAATGTTTTAATGGCTCTAAAGTAGAATGTATAACGTTAGGGTAGTCCTACCAATGGGTATCGTGGTATCCAGTAACTGGGTTTAGGAGGGCAGGTATGCAGATTCTCCATGTAAAATACTGGTATTTTGTGCAAAAAGGCTAGGCATAATAGTGATGTGTGTCATAAAAAGGTAAAATTTTAAAATAACTTGTTCATTTGAAAAATTGTTTTATCTGTTTCGGTGCCAAATGCGGAAATGCTGCTGTGCGGCTTGTCAACAACTACAGAAAAAAACGCCCTAAAAACAAGTCATTAGCAAAAACCATTTTCCTCTAAAAGAAAATATCAAAAGGTGTCTTCCGATAAAAACATCCACATAATAATCTTTATTTACATCAGCAAAGGTTACAAAGTCCCTGAATCTTGTGCTAGGTGATTAACCTGTCTGATTAGCATAAATATGACACTACCAATCAATCAGAATAGAATAACATCAACCTATTCCCAGGCACAAAGAACCGAATTGGAGTCTAAATACGGAAAATGTGAGTCCCTAATATAGTAGTGGGCCAGTAAAGGCTGAACAAAAAAGTGATAGGCAGGGTTGAATGGGTTGATGTAGTAGTATATACAGGGTGAATTTTTAAAGTGTGCATGGATGGCCAAATCCGAAACTATAAGGAATATGGAAAAACACTGAAAGGAGTCAGGATTTTTGAAACATCCTAGCCAGAATCGAAATGTTTGATTGTGAAAAAAACAGCCTGTATTATTATGAAATGGAGCTTTCCTTTAGTTTGCCATATGTCATTCCTTCCCAAAATTTGATCCTTTGGTGATTGATTGATGGTGTAATAATACAGGGTGTGTTTTTGTTTTCAAAATCAACCATTTCGATTCCTGGCTAGAAATACCGATTTTTTGAAAATCCAATTTTGTATTTTTAGTTTTCATCAAAATCGGGCTCGAGACTCCTATCAGTGTTTTTTTTGCTAATCCTCATAGTTTCAGATTTAGCCATCTAAGCACACTTCAAAAATTCACTCTATAAATACTACTACATCAGCCTATTTAATCTAAAAACAATCTCATGTTTCCATTCAACCCTGCCTATGACTATTTTTTTGTTCAGCCTTTACTGGCCCACTACTGGGCAAAAGTCTCCCCCAAATCTCATAATATAATCATTATTGCACCAACATAAATCTTCACAATTCTAGGAGAGTCCGTCTAACAACGAAGTTCGACGTTAGCTTTGTCAACACAGTATCTCCACAAACACCAAATTCAACACCACCGAACAGTGGAACAGAAAGTGCTAACACCACACCGAGGAGGCACAAGTCGTTTAACCATAGAGAAGTGCCAAAGGCACTGCTCAAGAACTCTATGAGTTTGGACAGGAGCTCATTGAAGCCACTGAATTTGAAAGGCATTTGCAATAATAACGATGGAGTGCTACAACCTTTATTGGCTGTTGTTGATGATAAGAATAATATTCAGGTATGTTGAATAAAATTACTATTTACATTATTTGATATGTGCCTTTCACTCGGGTTTGAAACAACTTAATAAATGTCTCGAACTCGAGTTGCCATCCCTGGGTTGTTCAGTAAAGGTGCGTTGACACAGGCAATGATAATTGATCAATTATAAGCAATACTGGTCGATTTTGACGTCACGACATATCAAGCAATTTACGGCAACGGCAGCAAGCGTCAATTTGGCGATATGTTTTGCAATGTCAACATTGAGAGATATAGTATAATGATATGATATGATATATCCAAGAAACTAGGCAATACACGAGTAAATTAGTTGAAAAAAAAACAAAACACGTAGAGACCAATATGGAGCAATTAGAAACAGTATTGCCGAAACAATTGCCGTATTTTATTGAAGGTGCGGCAACTTCAATAAAATACGGCTTGCTCCAGCTTGGTAAATACGTGTTGCCGAGAAACAATTGCTAAAAAAATTACCCGTGTAAACGCGTGTAAAAAGAAATAAAAAATATTGTACCATGGTTTGTTGTTTCTTTACAACAGTGTTGACTCAAATTCAGCAATGCCAGTTAACGGTACTAATTAAAAGGTTAACGAAGTTTTGAAAGAAAGTAAAATCATTTGACTATAATATTCATTCACCTTGATTTCCAGGTAATGCGCGGCAGAAAAGTCCTAACAGAGATCATAGAAAAAGCAGACGAATATATCACCAGAGTAAAGATCTCACCTTGCAATCAATACATTATCTACGGACTCAAATCCGGTGCGGTTAAGAAATACACTCTCCGTACGAAAGATAATGTCGCCATCATGGATGTTTACAGCCCAGTGCAGTACTTGAACTTTGTAAATCCTAATTTATTAATCGTTGCGGGAAAGAATACGTGTCTAATGGCTTATCGGCTGACGTCGTTCGGGGATTGGAAGCCAGAGATGATGCAGAGGGGTAACAATAATCTTGGCTCGCAGGAGATACTGAATGATATTCAAGGTGAGTTTAAAAGATGTGCTAATAAAATGCTTTACCACTTAACCTTTTGAACGCCATTGTCACGTATACATGACAAGCAAGCGCGTGCCCTGTACGCCAAACGTCATAAATATGTGACAAAAAGTACAGCAAATTTATGGCTTGGCGTCGGAGGCACGCCGATACGTTTATGCTCTGGCGTTCAAAAGGTTAAAAAAATCCGGAAACTGAGTTTTTTAGTGATAGTGGAAAAGCATTTAATTACGACACGGTTGGTGCAGTGGTTGAGCGATTGACTGCTACGCTGCGTGTCGCGGGTTCGATAACTCACGAAACAAATATTTGTATGGCCTACAGATATAATTGTTACGTGTGTGGCTGTTTGTATATGTGACTTTGCATGTTTGGTAAACGCACCCATTGTACAGGAGAAATTCCTAGTGAGGATCAACGTTTTAAAAAAAAATAGTACAGCTACCATCTGACGTTCTCAGCTTATGGTTTTGGATACTGAGATCCTAGGTGGTTAAATAAAAACAGCCGCACGAGTTGAACTTCAAGGTTAAGCAACGCTTGCCGAGAGCGGTCCGTGGATGGGTGACCATCCACGTTGGTGCCAGGACAGTCGGTATGGGTTCCATGGTCCGGAGCGAGGGGCATGGGAAGTGGTCACCTCCTTCTGCGAAATAGTAATGCAGGCGAAGGAGGAGACGGGCCGCCCGGCGAAGGGAGAGGATAACCTCGCAACGTTGAGGTACCTATATGTAAAACAAAACAACCAAGAAAGCCATCCTAGAAAAACTTTGATGTGAACAACAAACAGCAGCTTTTTCACTTTTTTTCATCAGTAGCAATGCTTTCAACAACCAATTATTCTTTATATTTACAACTTTCATGTCAGCCGTTGCTCAAAGGACCCAAATATTCTAATTCCACTATATCTCTTTTCACAGGAGTCAAGAAAAAGAACGGCCACTTAGAAAGGCTATCCAGCTCAAGCAGCGAGACAAGCATCACTTCGAGAGACCGAACCTTCCCCAACGGAGACCACAAGAGCCTTTGTAAAGGTTCCGGTCTCGTTGACTGTTTCTTCGTCAGAGACCTAGGTATCATCACAGTGGAATTCAATGCTACCATCAAGCTGTGGGATAAGAATTTGAAGCTGCTTACAATACTGAACGGAAGGCAGTCTGATGTGTTCATCAGTTCCGCGGCATTGCAGAATAATGTGCTTGTGATTTGTGAGAAGAAGAATAAGGCGTTTCAGGTATGTTTGTTTATTTATTTAGTCATATTGCACAAAACCCATCACTCCTCGTGGGTGTCGTAAGAGGCGACTAATGGACTCTCCAGAGAATGGGCAGCAGCATTCTCTGTGCATTGCAACAGCTACACTGCGATCGCCAACCCGCCTGCCAAGCGTGGCGATTGTGGCAAACTTCCCCCTTTGGGGGAGGTCTATGTCCAGCCGTGGACGTCTTTCAACTGATATGATGATGATGATTGCACGAAATGAAATGACATCGGCGGAATTAATGCCTAAGACCTTTGGGGTGTTTCTGAATGAAATCACAATATGTTTTTTTCGTTTTGGGTGTATTTGTCATACGACGAAATCAGTCTGATTGATTTAAAACTTTTTTTTAAATATTTATTTAAGGGGACTCGGTTAACAAAGACGATGTCGCCCCGATTTAAAACTTATCAAGCAAACAGCGACAAAGAGGCTTGTAAATAAATCGATACTCAATTCGAGACTTATTATTATTTATTAGGGATAATAAATAATAATTACGTAATAAATAATAATAAGTTAGTAAAATAACAATAAATAATCATATAATAATAAGTTAGTAAAAAAATAGTAAAAATTGTTTTTACAATGTTACTAAATTAATTAAAATACCTATATAATTTATAAAACAATCATTATAATTCCTAAATTAAATTCTGCATTAATAAACCAGTAAAACTAACAAATATCTAATAAAAGTTATCACATTAAACACTTAGTGTTCTTCCTCCTCTCTCCTACTTGCTGTGCCCGACAGGGTCCATAATTGTGACTAATATAATTATTTTCTAACAACTTTATACATTATGGTACGCAATAAAGAATTGAGAATTGAGAGATAGTTAGGAGTCCTTTGCACCAAATGACTTAACTATTTATAAACCATACAAGAGTCGGTCGACCCTTTACATTTCCGCAACTAAATCTCCTTTATTTTTTGTAAACTGTATGTCTTGTGTTTCAGACATTCGAGTTGAAAGTAAGCGACGAAGTGGAACTCCAAACTATCCAAGAGTATAGACTGAACAACGTGATTGTGTCGTGTGACCTCACTTCCGACGGAAATGTTCTAGCGTTAGGACTCGACTCCGGGAATGTTGTGGTAAGTTTTTCAAATACTACTTGTATGTAGATGTCACCGGAAAATTGGAAACGTCGTAAGATTGTAAAATATTGCGTGAAATTGTAAACCTTGAAATCTTTATAAGACATTGATATATTGGAAACTATTGAATTTGGATGGGATTGATTGTAAACAAAACGATTCTTTCATAATATATCGAGAAATTATAATCTAATAAAGATTTATTACAATCTTACGGAGTCTGCAATTTTCCGGTGACATAGATTCATAGATTGCGCTTGCCGCTACTAAATAAAAACACTACCTAAATACTACTCAAAAGTATTTGGTCACCTGCATTCTTTGAGGCCAAAGCTTTGTGAGGCCGTCATTAAAAACAAAGTTAGCCACATGAGTCTACAGTTAATAAATAATAAAAATAACTGTAAAGTCGTATCTTTTATTCAAATATATTTATCTGGATAGCCAAATACTTTCGAGTGTTAGTGTATTTTCAACTAAGCCCAAAAAATCTACACCACTTCCTAGTTTCCTACCTTATTCTCTAATCAGCAAAATTGTTTTCACTAATCTATATTTTTAAAAAATCATTTGTTATACGCCTTCAAACATCTGAGAGTTATGCACAGTTTCTGGAAAAACAATAATTGCAAAATTTGATGTGGCTGTGTAATTCCAGAATCTGGGGATTCATTTTTAATAATTGTATTTATTTTGCATAACCAATATATTCACGTTTGTAAGCCATTTTAAAAATCATCGTCCCCTTCCAGGTATGGAACGTCAGAGGTCGGCGTCAACTGACCCTACTAAAGCACCACAAGTCCAAAGTCCACTGGTGCTCATTCTCCCCCGTGCCGGACCGTTCCAACCGCAACTCCATGACGTCATCGCCCCATCCTGTACAATCTCCGTATCACTTCTCATCACCACAAGATGATGATGGAGACTCGGAGCAACCCCCGCTTGTATTAGTTACCATGGCAACGGAAATTGTTTGGTGGAATCTAACGCAGGTTATGAAGGCGCAGAAGTATAAGATTGGGAAGAGGTTAGTCATGTTTCTTTATGATTTTAACAATTTCAGAAACTTTTCTGGTAGAAATATTTTAGTTGTAGTTTTGAACCTTATCACCTTATAACTACTAACAACAACCTATTCAACTATTATAACTTCGTATTCCGTTTTTTCATCCATTATATTGACTTGTAAGTAGAAAAGATTTTTTTTATCCCTTTCGGGTCCTGACTGACCAGGCCTGAATTTAAAGCTTCCTACACTTCTCTCTTTCAACCATTATGTTGATTTTATTTTTAGTAATATCATCCCAGACGAATAGTGTCTAGAGTTCTGGACAGATAGTCCAGAACTTTACTAATTTCTTAATATTTATTGCACATACAAAAACATTCCTAATGCAAATACAACTGGTCAGTTTACGTGCAAAGGCGATCCTAATCCAGAATTGGATTTTTCCAACCCCTGCTTTAGGTCCATTTTATAAATTCACTAATTAATGAAGCTTACTTTCTCAAGATCGAGTGTTCCCTTCGAAAAATATAAATAACATAATAACAATATACTTTCTTACTAGGAGCTCGTGGCTAAATCTCTCGATTTGATCTTCAAGGTTAAGCAACGCTTCCGAGGTCGGTCTGTAGATGGGTGACCATCTCAACATATCGAGATTCCTCCGTGCCTCGGAAAGCACTCTAATCTGTTGATCCCGGCCATTTGTAGATCTTTGGCAGTCGTTACGGATTGTCAGAAGCCAGAAAATGTGACACCAGTCTTGCCAAGAAGTACCGTGTTACCCAATCAATGGGTTGTGGAGGTCTGGTAGGCAGCCACTCCACATAAAACACTGGTATTCAGCTAAATCCGGTTTGACTGGGAGCCGACCCCAATAAAGTTGGGAAAAGGCTAGACAGATGATGAATGACAATATACTTTCCAGGTCCTACAACGCAATGACTCCGATCGGCAGCCCACTAGAGAGTAGATGTGAAACACCAAATACAAATAACAACTCGAACACTGCATCGTCGAGTTGCAACTTCTTCTTCGGAGATGGTTACCTTCCTCAGCAATGCTGGAAACTTATTTGGAAAGGGAAAACGTGAGTTTTTTTAAAGCTATTTCTAAGCAAGCAAACGTATTTCAACATTTATGAAATCTGAAGATTTGCTTTGGGTATTCAACTAGTTTTTAATATATTTACGTTATGTGTTTGTTGCTAAAGGTGCCTAGAGATTTTATAAAATATCTTGCTCGATATGCTGTGTTTTTAGAATCAATAAGCTTTCAAAAATAAGATGAAAAGCAAATCTTAATGTACCTTTTTAAACACTTTCTTATTATCTCTGAAATCTTCACTTTTCAAAAGGTTAATCATACTTACCTAAAGTATACGGTAAAGAGAATTTTATTACAGTACAATTTGCCAAACAACTAAGGACTATTCTCGTTAGAGTCTCGTGTTAATTGAAGTGATGGCATAAAACTAATAAACCACACACATACAAGTAAAAACACCGTTTCTTTTCATCCACAGGTGCAAACAAGGTTCAAAAAGGAAAGAGATCCTAGCCTGCATTAAACTATCGGGAATGAACGCGAAGAGGCTAAGTCACGACGACAAGTTCTCGTGTTTTGTGACAGTCGACAATCCAGGCCATATCCATATCATGAACGTAATGCGGTCGAATAATACATAGCATAGTGCTGATGCCATTTAATGTTATGCATTAGAAGGAGAAATAATTCTTCGTATAAAAGTGAAACGTTCAAAATCGAGTTAAGGTGCTACCACACTGATTGATGAAAACGTCGGTCAAATCTCGATTAACAATGCATCGATCGTTAATTGATGAGTCGTTGATCGATGATTGAAGGACCAAAGATCGCTTTAACAATGGACTGTAAAGATAGACTTAATCGAACGATGTGAAGGGCGACTCGGCCAATCAAGCGGAAAGATTTGGTGTCGAAGGAACTACCAATGTTCGATAACTTCGATCAACAATCAATCGATTGGTTTCAGGTCAGGGCGTGATATAAATCTCGTTTTGCTCCTATAATAAGGATTATTTATTTCTATGGTTATATGAAGCAATGTCCAGACCTTCACTCTTTTACCGTCAATATATGGACGTCGCGCGTCTTATTTGACGTAATGACTTTTCAATTATTTTGGTGCTATTATTACTTATTAAAATGTAGCCATTTGATTTTTTCGGAAACACAGAGTAAGATAAGGCCTAGCCTGGCCTAGGGGGTATCGTAATACTAGATAATGCTAGAAAGTAAATTAATTAAACGCGGAAAAACGATTACGTTGACGGTAAACGGGTTATTATTGCATATCAATTTATTAAAACAACTATATTTACGAACTGCTCAATAAAATACTTAAGGACTAAACACTGCCTTCAATGCATTTATTTTTAATAATATAAACTTTTACTCGATAACTTTTTTTTAAGGTGCTCGCGGTTGTTTATGGTTAGCATTTTAGCGCATTTTTTCTTTTTCAGTGGTCAAAAGAGGTAACCCACCGCTTGTGTTATCATTTTTAAAGCCATTCAAATTTTTATTATTTTATTTTAGACGAATACTTTCTTTTACCCTCATGCCTTGGAAGCTTGAATGGCAAGTACATACTAAACTAGAATAATGTCTGAGATTTTCATTTCTCTGTGCTAGTCCAGTGCATTTCTTAACCACACCCTAATTTAAATGGACATTGTTTCACAAAACCCTGTTATATTAATCATGAACAAATTGTTATTTTAGAATAGTACATTTAAGTATGAGATTATTGTAATGTTGATCCCACCAGTACAGGTATGCTTTATTTGATTTGGGTAAACTATCTCCACTTTAGACGAAAATTTAATTATTTTATAATATCCTTTGGATAAGTAGCTGCAATTAAACAAATACTGGATTTGGGTGACCTGGATCAAAATAGATACTATAATTTTGAATGTTTTTGTTCTATAGATATAATTAAAATCAATGATTTTATTTTTTATGAATACAGAGGGTTTTCTGTTTTAGACCCTAGCAGTATTCTAGAACTATTTGCAATATTATTGAATGTAATAAAAAGAAAGTGCTGACTAAACAAAAGTCAATTTAGAAATAATTTCGGTGCAACTCATAAGTGAGTATCATAGTTACATATTATGAAACTTGTGCCATTTTTTCGGCTTTATAAAATAATAATTTAGTAAAAAATGTAGGTTTGAAATAAAACAATGTGCTCTCAAACGACTTAAGAGTACACACATAAATAAAAATTGGCAATACTTGTTTGCTCACTGTGCTAAATATTAAATAGAAAATAAAAATAAGGTCCACATAAATTCCAAAATAACTCTATGTAGACAATTCTTAAATAATATGTAATTATGTTTAAGTCCATGATAGCTGATCTCTCTGTTAAACGTAAATTTATTTTTTAATTATGAACTAAATAATATAATGGTGCTTAATTAATAAGACTTTTGTTTATATCTACCGACAACTATAAATGTGTAGAATAATCAAAAATTCTTATGAAAATCGAAATCTGTTTTAGTCATAGAGCACCGAGACGCCTTGGCAGTCACTAGAGACGGCATCGTCAAAAGTTTCTATAAAAGAAAACGAAGCGTGCCATAGAGTATCACTCATAGAAACTGATGGCCCGGGAGCGGGATTGACTGTGGGAACTTGTGATCTAACACACACTGTACTGTCGATTTTTATTAGTAATATCGTCTCTCGTCGTTTTGCCAGAGTGGCGTTTCCACGCTCTGTAGTTTTAGTTATAAGGGGTGTAATCCATGTAATGATCAAAGAGCACTTAAACTAGAAACGGCATTGTACGAACCTCTTTTTAATCACGCACAAACTTTCCATGACCAAACGTAGCATGTGTTTTAGTTATTAATACAAGACCAATATTATAAAGAGAAACGCCATCTCCAGTTTTTGTGTTCTAGGATTGAGAACAAAGCGTCGGAAAAGAAAGTGGAAAGAGTGAATTAGTTAAGTTTTACCTTATGGTGTAGGTATTAAGATCTAGGATGCATCCTTTGCATTTCCCGTCGAAGGAAAAAGCGTAGAACAAAAATGAACAACGATTTATATTGTACATAATTTTATTAGAGGTCTTATTTTAAAGTTGTCGGTTTTTTGTAGTAAAATATTCTTTTGACAGAAAAGAATTATTATGAAATATGAGACTTTAACCTTTGTTGCAGTGGTTAGTTTCCAAATTTCGTTATTTTAGAAAATTATAGCTTTATCTTATTTTTTTACCACTGCACAGAAAGGTTAATCAAAAATTGCCGCCCAATTGCGTGTGACTTGGACGCGCATGAAATAGGGTTCCGTAGTAACTAATGTGATATACGTAAATTTTAATCTTGCTGTATCCAAGATCCGCCTAGTACCTATACAAAATTGATTGTTGGAGCAATTGTAACTTTTGAATTCCTATTGAACAACTATTTCTTTGGACTACGGAACCTTACCATTATAATGCTCAATTCGTATTTTTACAAATAGTATGTTATTTTTAATAGAATAATGATATCTTACTCAGCATAATTTTGACAATGCATTAATTACTGTCTCAATTTTTTTCAGCTAACATCGAAATTATATTTTATTATAGTAATTGGTTTTGTAATAAGGAAAATATTTTTAAATATATTTTTTGATAATACTTACGTTATTTTATTTTTAATACATACACAAAAAAAGCATAGCGTTTCATCCCCCTATCATTATAGAAGTAGCCTAAGGGTGCGTTTCCACCAGAGTTGTGCGAGGATGCGTAGCGAGGGATGTGTTTGTTTAAGAACCAATAGAATCACTTCATTTACCTAGCTTCGCTCTTCGCAGCTCCGGTGGAAACTAGCGGCGCGAGATATTTGTACGTACAAAACAAGCGAGGAATGTGTGATAGGGATGGATGCGGGCGAGAAACCGTTTCACAGCGTCGCTACGCATACTCGCGCCACTCCGCTATCTCGCAAATCGGGTGAAAACGCTCACATCGCTTCACAGCTTCGTTACGCATTCTCGCGACACTCATTTTTCTTCCACATCTCTGGTGGAAACGCACCGCTGTGTTAAATAACTGTCAGTAAACAAACAAAAATACCTAGAACCAACAACGAATCTTGTACACTCAAGCCCAACGCAGTGCAAGGTCGAGATATACGTTATACTCGTCTCACAGTCTACGACTTGCGCATAGTAGTCCGCAACCGGGAGCGCTCATTTTAGTTCGCGGCTCCTTGGCGAACTAGTTCGCTCTTTTAGTTCACCAGCTCCCAGCTCGATGGATCGCGGCAGGAGCTGACTCACTGAGTGAGCTGAGAACGGCAGATCGTTCGTGAGCTTTGCAGTTTGCTCTGTACTGCTACGCGCGATTTTTTGTAAAGTATTTATTTTTATTTCTTGATTTAATAGTTCAATATAAAGCAAAAAAACATAGGTACATGTTTATAACTTGTTTTGAACGTGTTTATTTCAAAAATGTAAAAGCAAATAGTAGCTTGTATAATGCATTGTGTAAAATAAAAGGTATTGAGAAAGTAATTTTACATTACAAACATACCTAAAGTGTTTATTATGTTAACTGTAAGCAGTCAAGCAGTGTAAATGAGTATAAAATAAATATTGTATATACAACAATCAGCGCCGGCCGCGCAAAATCTTTGCAAGTCTTGCCACTTAAATAACACAACATTCACTGACGATAAATGAACGACCGAACGATAAGTAAGGAGCGCTTCAGTGAGCGGTGACGCAACTAGGTCGGACAGCTCCACGCTCCCGCTCGCTCAATTCCGCTCAGTCAATTAGGTCGGTCATATCGAACGAGCTAAAGAGCGGTAGATCTGGGATACTACACAAGACTATGACAGCAGACGTTGAGTTGACCCTACAGTACACGGCCAACAGATATTTACGCCACCAGCTACTTAACATCTAGAAATCATGACGCATCTGTACTATCTCAAACGCCATGCTTACTGTGCGACTTGAAAGAAAGACAAGGAATCGAAACTTGTGCCTTGTATCAATTAGCTACAATATATGTTGGAAAGAGGTATACATGGAGGCATGAAAACCCGGGAGTCGCAGGGCGATCCCCGGCTTGCGGAATTTATAAGAAAGAGTCACCGCGGCCCGGAACGCAAAGGGCTTTAGAAGGAACACGGATGGGTTTTAGTCAGTAAGAGTTTGTCACGCCCTTTCGCTCCACCCAGAGCGGAAAAAGTCATATGATGATTTCCCATCCTTAAAAAAAAAAGGATTCTATGCCAAAGCTTGGATATTTAAATTTCAAGAGACTGTGATGAACTATTTATTGTAACTTTTGCTTACATCATGATGGCGTGGGGTGTTACAATATATTTTGCTCCAACTAAGAACATGAGGGTATCGGTAACGAGTGAAGTTTAGCAGCTGTTTCAATATTCGCTTAATTCCTAGTCGATATTGGGTTGAAAAACTGGTGTAGTTTTATATCTCAAGTAATGGATACTTGAGATATAAAACTTCACCAGTTTTTTTAGCAATAGGATTAAATGTGGAATCATTGAAACAGGTACGATTTCGGTAAAGTGGAGCTGAGAATTTTATTTAAAGTACAGACGCCAGCACATAAAGCTACAAGAATCTGTCAAATTTCCTTAATAGATTTTCAACTTTATCGCAAAAAAATTAGGTTCAAGGCTGGTTGGGAAAATTTTACAGTTTCGGGTAGCTTAGATGTGCTGGCGTAGTACCTCAACAAAAAAACTTAGTCCTTAGTTGCCAGGTCTAGAAATCCCAAAAAAGGACAAGACAAATTGTATTGCAACACTGTCAGTGTTTCGATAGATAAATTTTAAACACCCGTATTATAGAAATAATAAGTTGCTACTGTTTTTTTTTTCATTTTACTTTTAATATAAAAAAAAAAACAATAAAATAGCATAATGCAACACACTCTTTTTCCTCTCTACAGTGTTTGCACAAGAATTGCTGTTGATTCTAATAATTCTGAAATAAATTAAGAAGAAAAAAATGTCTCATCATAAATAATTTCTATTATCTATTTGAAAAATAATCACCGTTGCATATGGATGAATTTTCTGCTGTCAAGAACAAAGAGTACTGTTAGTATACGGGGTCAAGAATCACCTTATTTCCACTTTTCTTTGTTAATTTCAATGATTTGGCAACATTTTACATTTGAAATTTCTTTTCAAACATTTCAAACTAACGTACTTTTGGAATCCACTGTCATAACTGACATTGAATTTTGATTTTATTCTTTTGATGAATAATTAGATTTATCTCTTTTGAGTGTTTCTCGTGCATTTATGAATGATAAAGCTTATGTTTTTACTGACAGTGTTTGATTTCTAAAGATTGCTAGTGAAGCCAGTGATTTGGTAGAAGAATGGCCCAGTTCAACTACCTGAATGAAATAAATAGTTTGGCGACAATGGACGGGCCGATAACTCGAGGTCCTCTACAGCGTTGGGCGAAGAAGTCCAATAGTGAGAACATAAATCCGTTGAGTACTTCGTTCAAGAACCATTCGAATGTGAACTTGAGTGCTTGCAACCAGTCGATGCAGAAGTTGTCCATATCTGCGAACCAGAGTTGTAACAATAGCGTGCTCTCTAGTAACAAGACACCGACGCGCAATGACAATAAGAAAGGCAAGAAGACACCGTCTAAGAACAAATCTCCAGGTAAAGTTGTTAAATAAAATATGAATGAAGACAGAACCCCTGTTTCAAAATTAGCATGTGTTTGTATAGAGTCACTTCGGCTCTTTGTTTTCAAGTAAAAAGCTTTATGGCATACCATTTTCTTGCTCGAAAACTCTTCTGCTTTACACTACCTGCAATGTTACATTAGATAGTTAGCTTAAAGTCTTGAAGGAAAAGTTATCCGTCTATACCTTGCAGGTCGCTCGACAACGCCGACTCCTAACAAAGCTTCGAAGACTCCGAACAAAGCTGATAGATTCATTCCGTCTAGAAGTAATTCTAACTATGACTTGTGCCATTATATGGTAAGTTCGCTTTTATTATTTAGGGAGGTTGGTATTGTTTGAGTAAGTTTTACAATGAACTTTTTCCTATTGTGGGTAGACAAAGTGTTATATGTATTTGTATGTAAATCAGGCAGGTTTCTGCAACTCCACGACAGACAAAGTGTTTCAATTAAATTCAAAGAGCTCTCTTAGTTAAATTAAGTTTTAAAATAGTTAAAAGTTATAACTAATGAAATAAACCTGACCATTTTACATTAAACCACCCTACGCAAGGTATATATTGTTTTCAAATCTGAAGCACTGGTCTCTGACCTGAAAATCTGGACCACTAAACTGACTGCCAACCTTGAGGACCTTGAGAAGTTGTTTGGATCCTGAATTTCAAGATTATGAGGATTAATTTGCAGAAGGCCACCACTGGTACAGCATCTGCTTCACCAGATATTACATCTGTTGCATGTGAGTTTGCAGAATTTAAGCTGTTTATCTGCTAAGCACTCTCCAAATTAAAAACCCAAATAAGCTGCTTGCTGCTGGGTTTGACAGACATGAAACTGCTATGCAGAGAAAGGCTATTCCACGGTGTTTCAGAGCAGGATAATGAAAATTTAATTGATATGGCCCACAGTCTGTCATTGCCTCGGATTCTCAAAGCAGAAGACTCATCCCATACTAATCTGATTCTTCAAAATAGAGAACCAACAACTGGCGTGGGATAGTAAGAAAGCTCTCAAGGGAACCAAGATTACCATCTCTGAGTTCTTAACACAAGTTAGGCACCGTATGTTTGCAGCTGCTTGTAAGCATTTCGGCATGCCAAACTGCTGGTCTATAGAAGGCAGGATCATTGTAATTTGCCCTGACAAATTCCGAAGGAAGATCAAGTCGACAGGCGAACTTCACAATCTCATAGCCAAATTTCCCATCCTGCACAGTCGACAATGGGGATTCTGTGCAATCTGAAGAAACCGGATCTCCTGTGGTCACAACATCAGCTGCGCCCGCTAAGAATTTGAGGAAGACGCGTTTGCGCAAGCAACATGTTGATGTCAGCAGTCCGTTTACTTGATCCTTCTGAATTCAGCCACTTTGCACACTAGTAGTCTGTATTTTAATTTGTGAGCCAGTACAATGTACAAGTAAAGTTATTTTGAACTGATTCACCTTCAAACTTTTAATTTAAAATTATTTACTTGGCGGGTATTTAGTTATAATTTATAAGATAAGATAAATTTTATTTGTCAAAAACATGTGTAGGTTTAAAATCAGTTCGAATGATTACAAAAAAGTAAAAAAGTTTCAACATGTTTTGCCTAGAAAGGCATATAAATACAAAAATACAACAGTAATAAAATTCAAAATACAAAAATCAAAGTCATATTAAATTAATAAAAATAATAATAATAATGTCTATATTACGTCATTATGCCAGTGAAAATGTGACAGACATCTGTCAGTTGACAGTGTCATCGTTCCTCACTGCAGTGGTCACATTCCGTTTCAATTTACATACGGTTTGAAATGTGAATATTTTTAAAAATTGTTTTAACTTTTGCTTATTTTATCCTTTTTGTTTTAACTTATTTAGTGTTTCTTTTTAGTTATATTTAGTAAAAATTCTGCCAATATACAATCTAACTAGATTGTGGAACTCACTTCCCCCTAGCATTCGAGACTTAAAATCAATTTCTGTTTAAAAAAAACGAGTTAAAGAGCACTACCTTTCAACTGTGATAGTTGTGTATATTTATTATGTATTTATTGTGTATGTAAATACAACTTATAACAGAATAAACACAACACCTCTTAAGAGGTCATTAAACTCATCAATATGAACAACTTTCACTATGGGACCAACACTGAAATAGTAAAAAAAAAATGAAGAGCCATGAAGAACCTCTCCTGGTCGACCCCAAGCAGTCACGTCACTACGTCGCACAGCTCCGACCCACTGGAACCAGCAGTATCACTCCGACTCACTGGAGCCTGCAGAATCATCCCGACTCACTGGGATGGCATCACCTCGACTCATTGGGGCACCGCAGACAGTTCCGACTCACCGTGAACTATGCGACTTCCGGTTCCGACTCACGTGAGCTAACCTTCCACTGGCCTGGCAAGCATCTCAAGATGTACGGGCGACTCATCCACTATAGTAGGCGCCAGATAATCGTGGAATAACGGTCATTGACCCACCTACAATTATTGACATTTTTAATTTGAAAAACGGAATTAATGACACAAAGCTGTCCCGAATCATCATCTCTCGTGATCCTTAACATTGTCTAATAATGAAAAACGATTCATATTTAATTGTTTAGGTACCTATGAACAGTTATTAGGGAAAGGTCAATATACTTTATTCCACATTTATTTGGCGCCTACTATATGAGGCATCAATGCCGCCACATAAAACTAAGAAGCGAAATTTGTACGGCAGCAAAAAAGAACCGCAACGTCATCTATCCTGTCAGCGACGAACTACCAACGAAATCCTACATCGCGCAAGCAAAGTTCTCGGTGCAATGCCATGAAGGTGTGCGGAACTTCGCTCTCTGTTCTACATACCTCTGTAACATCAACACTTACCATCAAACATGGCTATCATATGTTTTCACAATATAACATTACATTTACATTTTTTTTTCTTATTCTGCATCATGACAATCTGTTTTTATAACTAACAATAAGCTTTGTTTTTGTCTGACTAATTTATCTGTAGTGAATTATGATGTTTAGCAGTACACTCATGCTTATTTCAAAACAAACAGTTGAGCCGTGACGAAGACAAGAATGATGAAGTAGTGGCTCAAACCGCAGCAAGTGAAGCAATTGGCCGAGCACTTACAGACACGGAACCTGGACGACTACTGCAATACACTTGCAAAGCACCGGCTGCTCCCGAAGGCTACCAGAATAGACTTAGAGTAGTGTATTCACAGGTATATCTGCTTGCTTTTACTTACATTATGCTGTTCACTAACAAGTCTTTTAAGTACAGTGTAAACTCCTGAAATATGTTTTCATGAAACCCAAAATCATGTTTCATTTAGCCGCTAGGCGTATCATTGAGCCGCAAGGCGTATCATTGAGCCGCAAGGCGTATAATTGAGCGAGGAGCTAACACTATATTTTGAAATCCTGGGTCATATTGGTTCTCATTAAAACTTGGAAATAGTCACATGTCACAAAACATTACGACTGTATCTTGCTGTACCGTCTGGCGCGATAATTTATTGCACATTAAAAAAAAAGCTTTTGTTAATGACAAAATCTAATTTTGTTTTAATATATTTCTGAAATTCCTGTTTCCATGGTCCTTGGGATTTTTCCTCTTTCATTTTTATGTATTTATTAGTAAACTTTCAATCTTTGTAGACCTATCCTACGCAACTGCAAAATACTTATTTAAGAAACAAAATACAAACATGACTACAATTTCATCAATAATAACATGTAAATAAAATTCCAGGCCAAAGTTCCATCTTCAGTAAAGAATACAACAAGGTACATTCCACAAGCTCCAGACAGAATTTTGGATGCACCTGATATTTTGGATGATTACTGTAAGTTTGCATTGTATTTATTACTAGCTTTTGCCCGCGACTTCGTACATGCATATCCCGTTTTTTCCCGTTCCCGTTATATAGCCTATAGCATTCCTCATGAGTGTGGCTATCAAATACAAAAAGAATTTTCCAAATCCGACTGGCAATTCCACAGATTAGCGCGTTCAAACAAACGAACCCTTCAGCTTTATTATGTTAGTATAGATAGATAGATTGTAATATGAAAATGATATTTAGCTACACATAATCTAAAGGCTACAACAATATTTGGGAAAAGCTTGTATCAAACTCAAAGTTGTACCTTTCTTATATCAATAGTTGACAAATCATCCCTATTAAGTACTTACAGCAGAACAATTTTCAGTAGTTAATTTAAATTCTACAATATTGCTGACTTTTCTATTTCACCATTAACCTTTTTTTTTTTCTTGTTCTTTGTCTGACACAGACCTCAACCTAGTCGACTGGAGCGCATCAAACATCCTCGCGGTCGCTCTAGGAAACTCCGTATACCTGTGGAACGCTGGTTCAGGACAGATTGAGCAGCTATGCACTCTAGAAGGGTCCGAGACGGTGTGCTCGGTACAATGGGTGCAGGGAGGCGGCTCGCATCTTGCTGTGGGCACCTCTGCGGCGACCGTGGAGCTGTGGGACTGTGAGAAGATTAAGAGGTTGAGGGTACGTAGAGAATATGGTGTAACAAGCTTTTGCCAGCAGCTTTGCCCACGTTGATGTCGGAAATTATCCCAAGGGTACATACTCCCGGAATAAGTAAACAAACTAAGCTAAGATTTAATCACTTGTTAACATAAACTTTAATGTAAGTGTAGAAGCTCTTCGGCCTCGCGTAAATTAATCTAGATCCATAGAGTACAGAATCGCAGCGCATCACTTCCAAGTTTATTTTAGCAGAAGCAAGTTCACGTCGGCATTTTCCATTGTAATCAGTACAACCGTGCAGGTAATGGACGGGCACACGGGCCGCGTGGGCGCGCTGGCGTGGAACATGTACGTGGTGAGCAGCGGCGCGCGGGACGGCAACATCGTGCACCACGACGTGCGCCAGCGGGAACACGCCGTCGCCACCATACACGCGCATACGCAGGAGGTAACTACATTCATTCAACTATATCTTAGCCAATTTTAGAGAAAACTGCATGCTGGGCCCATATTCTAGACTAGAACCATTTGCATTAATTTCTAATCAAAAATGGGTGCTTCAAGCAATCGATCTGCTTAGTCTTTTCCCAAATAATAATAATAATAATATGTACATCATTTATTTTCTCTACACAAGTTACTTAATACATAGTTACAGTGGAGCACGAACATGGAATTAAAGTTGTGAGAGACTGGTGCTTGAAGTAGCTCTCTATAAAAACCTGTATTACAAGTCACCAATTATGTTGGGGTCGGCTACCAGTCTTACTGGACGCAGCTGAATACCAGTATTCTATTCAGCATTCATTCATTCATAGAGCGGCTGCCTATCTGACCTCCACAACCCAGTGACTGGGTAATATACAGTGATCGGATAATCGGGCGCTTTTATACCTAAACTTCTTCCCTTGAAAGAATAATATGGACATTCCTGTCTGAATTAATAAGTAATCCCTGGTTCCCGGTATTGAACAATTTTGTAAAAACAACTATAACAATCTTAATTAAAAAACTTTCATTGTAAATTAAAAGTTCCATCAGAATCGGCTTTTAAAAAAAAAATACAATGAGAGTTCACGAGTTCTAACTATATTTTGTATGCGATGATTTTTAGCAATCTCAGGAATTTGGAACGATTCCGGGAGGAAAGATTCTGAAAAGCATGTCCGTATTATACTTTCGTGGGAATAAAAGTGAAGTTTAGGTATATTAGCGCCCGATTATCCGATCACTGGTAATATGATACCGTTGGCAAAACTGGTGTCGAGAGTTCCAGGCTTCTGGCTACCTGTAACAACAGTCAAAGATGTTCAAATGACATCTGGGCGGGAGTCACGACATAGTTACTGATCGACAAAAAAATGATCTTGGATCGCGTTCGAGATTGACTGGTGTATGGACTTGGCGACCGAATACGGTCGATAGGCGATCGGTTACTATGTCAAGACTTCCCGCCCTGGGATCAATGGCTTAACGTGCTTTCCAAGGCATTGACGAAAGTTTGAATGTAATGTCAAGCATAGCTTAACTTCGAAGTTCGACCCGTGCGGTCGTTATTATTTAAGCATTAGACTAGAACAATATAAATGTTAACATACTAGCAAAATATGGATTTCTGTTGTCCGAAATAAATTAATTTTAAATTTAATTTAATTAATCTCTAAACAAAAATGGGTGTTTCAAGCATCCAATAGAATTACAGGCAACTTTCAACACTGTTGATTGACAACTCGTCAAAAAACTAGTTGACTGGGTGACTGGTGGCTAATACGTAAAAAATATACTTACCACATCACTCGGTTAACATTGATGTTGGCCCGTTCTTTTTCAAGATAATGCCAAACATTGATTTGCAAGTATCAAAATTATGAATCACAACAAAATGTTTTTATTACTTTTAAAACAGATTTGCGGGTTGAAATGGTCCCCGGATGGTAAATGTCTTGCTTCGGGCGGCAACGACAATTTGCTCAATATCTGGCCAATAGCACAAGGACAGCACTACTCGCAATCACAGCACCTGTATTCATTCAAGTGAGTTATTCTAATTTTAACCGACTTCAAAAAAAGGAGGAGATTCCCAAATCAATTGTATGTTTTTTTTGTTTGTTACCTCACAACTCCGTCATTTATGAACTGATTTGAAAACTTCTTTTTTATGTGTACTTTCCGATTGGTCCCATAGAAATTTCATCAAAATCGGTTCAGTAGTTTGGTTTTAAATCAAAATAGCTTTCAAAAATATGTCATCCAAGTAATCGAAGAAAGCTAAATACTTTTCGGTGGTGTTAGGTTTGGGGTACCACTAAAAATAACTTTAATTTCGGAAGTCGGTATTAAAATACGAAGAAACAACCAAAAACACCGACTTCTGAAATTAAAGTTAATTTATATTTTGTACTTGTGTTTTTTTATGTGGAAGTCGGTTGTATTTTTTTTTGTTAAAAGTGTTATTGTGTCACACTACTGGGGAGCCTCAGGTGATTGAATTCCCGTCTTTATGGGGTGAAATATTGCCTTACATACGCAATGAATCTTTTCATCGGACTTCTCCGTCATTGCAAGTAATCAGTGAAAAAAAAAACGCTTGATTTGGTTTTTAATCGTAAAGTATATGTTTGTTAATGTGAGTTTCATAAAAATCACAATATTGCTTCGTGCCACTTTCGTCTAAATTTTAAAGGAAGTATCCTGGTCACTTACCCCGTACTAGAAAATAGCAACAAATACACAATTCACCATAGAAAAGTAATACTTATTAGTTTTTCAAGTACACAGATTCATTTCAAAGATTTTAGCTAACAGGACTGATTTAAAGTTCTAGTCCTCTATGCCCTTAGTAACATGTACCTAACGAATGATATTGTTATTGACTTCCAGCCAGCATCTAGCAGCGGTGAAAGGTCTCGCGTGGTGTCCGTGGAGCGCGGGCATCCTGGCCAGCGGCGGCGGCACGGCCGACAGAACTATACGCATCTGGAACATCAAGACTGGCGCCAATCTTAATACCGTTGACACTAAGTCACAGGTACGATGAAACTTATAATCAGAGATCGGAATAGGTAGACTATATAATTTGTAACTACATATACTCAAAGTATAGTTCCAAATTATTGATTATATAAAACAAAGCTAAATAGCTTTGTTTTATATAATGAATATACATCATCATTTTATAAATCAATATATATAAAAGAAAGCTTAATAGCTTTGTTTTATATAATCAATAATAATTTGTAACTATTTGTACTTTTTAGAGGGGATTATTGATTAAATATCCAGTTCATGTTTTTATAATCCCAGGTTTTAATTGCATGATTCCATTTATGATTCCGGGATTTTACAAGAGCTATTATCAACTCTATGTTACTTACTTCCACGAACATTAGGTAAATATAGTCTACCTATTCCGATCTCTAATTATTTGTTTTTTTTATCCCCCAGGAACATAGATTTTTTCCGGGATCAGTGAAATATTAGTTGTGGAATCAGTACTTCCAGAGATTTTACTTGGAGGGGTTTACAAACGCAAAAGAACTACAAATGAATTTTGTGTATTTTATCTATGGTGTCAGTTGCCTAGATAAATTTACTATTATTAATAAACCTACAATTTTACCCCTATTGTAAAGTAAAGTAAAATATACTTTTCATGAGTTTTTTTCATGTTTCTTACTAGACAAGATAAAATAATCCAAAATCCTATTACAGTACATATTTTGTTTTCCATTTCCCAGGTGTGCTCAATAGTCTGGAGTAGCCACTACAAAGAGCTGATCTCCGGGCACGGCTACGCGAACAACCAGCTGGTGATCTGGAAGTACCCGCTGCTGTCCCGCGTGGCCGAGCTCAGCGGGCACATGGCGCGCGTGCTGCACCTGGCGCTGTCGCCGGACGGCACCACCGTGCTGTCCGCCGGCGCTGATGAGACTCTCAGGTACTCCAAGGGCATGTGCTGCCTCCGAACACGTCCACTGCTAGGCATAGGCGTCCTCAAAATGGGGTTTGCCGTAATCGCCACGCTTGGCAGGCGGGTTGGCGATCGCAGAAAAAATGCTGCTAAAATGCTGCCTGAGGAGGAAAATCTACATTTTAGTTGCATAATAATGATGTCGAATAACCCATTCCCGGTGACTGCGCTCTGGAAGCGGCAGCGTAGGAACGCCTCCCACAAGGTGAATAGATGATCTGGTGAGGGTCGCGGGTATCCGCTAGATGTGAGACGCACAGGACCGGACGATGTTATCCTTCCGCTGTGGGTGGAGCGGAAGGGCGTGTCAGACTCTTACTGGCTAAAAACCATCCCTGTTCCTTCTAAAGCCCTTTGCGTCCCAGAGTCGCGTTGACACTTCCGCAACCCTGGCAGGCTCTGGCTCTAGCGGGCCCCATCTTCTATGCTGACATCTCTTTGAGGCGCGCGTGAAACACAACGCGCCATCGACCCGGGCCTGGTGGTGATCGGACAGCGAGCCACCCAACGCTCGCCGTCCGCAGGCCCGCGCAGTAGGTGGCCGGGGTGAGCCCTGCGACTCCCGACGCCCGGGGCGTCTTCTCCTGTAGCTGCAGTTGGGCGAAGGCCTTGCCTTTCCCTCGCGCGGCCCGTCTCCTCCTTCGTTAGCATTACTACTTCGCAGTAGGAGGTGACCGCTTCCCAAGCCTCCTCGCTCCGGACCATGGATTTAAGCGGGGCCGGACGCGATAGGTCGCCTCCGCTCGATCGACGAGGACACGGCGGTGCTCAGACCAAGCAGGGCAGACCTCCACCGTATGCTTCATTGTGTCCTCCCGCTGAATCTAAAACAGGTAGTACCCGCCGACTCGCCGGAGACCGTGCGGTATCCCCGGGCCAGCCGGATGGCCATGATCTTTTGGGACGCGTGGAGTTGGTGAGCTGGTCGCCCCTTCAGGCTTAGCGCCCACACTGGGGCTTTGCACTGCACGATCCCCGCATAGAGCCTGTAGGAGGCATTTGGACCCCCTAGTTTGGGCAGGAGCTGCTTGAAGGCAGTCCCAACCCGCTCCAGTCTGGGAGCCAAACGTCGGAAGTGCTCCTCGAAGTTCCACCGGCTGTCGAGAACGAGCCCCAGATACCTGATCATCGACCCGACGCCAATGTGAACCCCTCCTACCGTTACTTGAGATCCCGCTGGTGGCCTGTTCCGAGAACCATGAAAGCACATAGCTTCGGGCTTGTGCAGGGCCACCTTGAGACTCAATTGCCGAATCGTTCCAACAACTATCGCGACGACGCGTGTCATTAAGCATTAAGTCCGCCTCTGTACATTTGTGTGCGTAAAGTGTAAATAAATAAATAAATAAATAAATAAATTAAGTCGGCCGCCGCCTGGTGCAATTCCCCCCCGTGCCAGAACCAGCGTGTCGTCAACCTAACAGACTACGCTGACGCTGCTAGGTAGGTCGGCGCGCAGCACCCAATCGTAGCCGATGTCCCACAGGAATGACCACAGAACACCGCACGACATCTCTTGCCAGCTCCACTTTCCCCGGTGACCGGGTTAGATGACGGCCCTGTCCGTTCAATCGGCCTCGATCACGCGACGGGGTCGGGATGGATGAGGTATGCAACTTCAGGGCAGGGAGTTAAAGGTGTTGGCGATGTCAAGAGACACCGCCAAGACGACCCTGCCCCGGCACACCGCTCACGCGCATGATGGCGTCCACCGTTGAGCGCCCCGTGGGGAAACTGAACTGGATGTCCGCCAGATCCGGCCGCTCCCTCACCAGGTGCTCGACGAGGCGGTTTGCAATTACTCTTAGTCGCTGCAGAGACTGGCCAACATGACCCAAATTCGGTTTAAAGAACTAAAAAGATACGGACTTCGACAACTAAGAATTCATCACCTACCGTGATATTAAATGAGATTGGCTGTAGCTTGAAGAACCAAGTGTTGCAGTTATATAGATCTAGAAACTCCATGGTGACTACCTGTATTCCGGTGTAGGATGTGCCTTTTCCGACAGTCAATCAGCCAGAACAGTAATTTAAAATGTTTAATTCTTACAGGTTGTGGAAATGCTTCATGTTGGACCCATCAAAGAAGAAAGAGCCAACTGATTCGAAGGCAGCTAAATCCTTACTCAATATGAACTCTCTGATTAGATAACTCAAGTTTACGAGTGCAAACTGTGTATTTAATTGAATTGACTGAAATTGTGATCTTACAATAAAGCATCTAGTTTTAATTACAACTGTGTTAGTATGTATATGTTGACTTTTTATGAAAACATTCGTATTCCAGTGAATTTTTGACTTACTCTTGCATTGCATGCTTATTAACTTGAAAATATTGAATTGTATTTTATAATGAACTTATTCTTGATATTATAACGAATAACACTTTGATGGCTTGCGGTATTGGAAATTGTACTTTTTCACTCAAAGTACAATTTTTAATTTGTACTTTGTTAATCGTATTTGGTTTTTGACAAATCAAGAGAAGTTGAGGTCGTAAAATGCGGTTGGCTTTTACTATTTAATAAAATCTCTCTAGAATTCTAGATTATCCCATTCCTACTTGTTTTCTCTCTATTCTAATTTACTTTATCCTAAGTCTTTATTTACCATTTCATTACCTCGGCTTCCTTGTTTTAAAGGACTGTACAACTAATTGTTTAACTAACTGTACTGTTTGTAAGACTTTAAGTATGTGTTAAGATGTTTTTAATATGTTTGTAGTTTTTACACGATACGAAAATAAAGATTTACATTCTCACGAATCGTTTTCAAATTGAAATTAAAACCATTACGTCGATTCCCGCTATGTTTATTCGCAAAACAATAGACAAGTATTCAATAAAGATCTGTAAGTCAAGTGTGACTGACACTGGCATGGCCACCATCCGGGATTTTAATCAGGATAACACAAAATCTCCAATTATATATTGTCAGAATTATATAAGGGTTTATAGGTGGCCGATCTGGAGAGAATCCAATTGCCCAATTTGGATCTCAAAAACTAGGGAACTTAGATGTCCGTGACTACCGCCGGACCACCAACGCCAGTCGCTTCCATATTTGGTAAATAATTATGTCCGTGATTATCGCAGGACCACCAACGCCAATCGCTTCCATATTTGGTAAATAATTAGTACTCAATTGGTACTAATTAGTACTTGAACTATTGGTGCCTTAGTAGGTAGTTTTTGAGGAAATCTCGACTTTGAGGTAGTCTGGCTAGTCACGCTCCTTTCAGCAGGCCATGAGCGCCGAAAAAGGGGGCATGCTACTGCTATTTTAACAACAAATTAGTATCCTTATATGTGATTCATTCCATAAAAAAAACAAATTAAACATTTGTATTTACCGATAATACAACGATGATAACTTCGCGAGCTCGTGTCAACGGGAAAAGTGCCGCATTGCCACGTTGAATAGCAATGCTGATTCGTTGGCCAAATAAAAGGCCAACCCTCTGTTCACGTGAAGAGTCGACTAACCGTTTGCTGATTTCACGAAAAACTCTATGAGCACTCGAACCCCAGTGTTCTGGTCCTAGTGTTCAAATAAATAATATAATTCCCAATAAGGTTGTATTTGCGCCGTTTGAGCCCCAGCACAACCCGCCGTGCTAAGAAAATGGGATCGCGCAAGGGTGTCGACACATGTTGCATCCCACACCAAAGGCCTACCCACCTTCCAGGGCATTATGGTCATTCCATCTGGCCTCTTCCCACCGTCTCGCGCCTAGCCATTCGGTTCTAATACAGCTGGCACACCCGGTGACAAGAACCCGACGGATGATGTCATTCATGCTGGCGTGCTGTGCTATCGCACTTCTACTGCAGGATAGGCTATGGTATCCGAGGCAGTCGACTGCTTCACCACATTGACAGCGATGTGAAGCTCCACTAGGAGCACCGAGCCACGCTCGGTCATCCAAGGCCACATTTAAGATTGATGTTAGAGTGCATCGAATAATTTGGTCAATTTTGTCCAGGCAGGAGATGTGATTGCTTCCATAACGGGACAGAGCGGAGGAAATACATAAAATTTGGCGAAAAACAGCAATATCTAATGAACCCTCATTAGATATTGCCAATTGCCTATTGAAAGCCGAATGTAAGTTAATTTTGGTAAGTCTTTCCGAAATATCATTAACCGACTCATTGCCACACCATCATTTTCATGCATACTTTAGCCAGGCCCCGAACATTGGACGACGCCTTGAGCGTCATTGGCACCCTATGATGTTTTATGCGTATTTCGCCGTTATCTTGCGTCGATCTGCTAAGAGAAAAAGTTCTGTGTGTGCTTCAATTCTTATTCGTTGGTATTCAAAGGAAATATGGCCTCCCAAGGTAGGATTTATTTATTTTAGTAAAATGTTACGGGGGTAGTCAACATTTGTGTAAATTTATTTGTATTAGGTCAATTGTTTGTGATAATAAACGTATTATTTGTAGATAATCAGCAAGAAGATGAAAATTTTCCTGAACGTAGTCAAGCATTATTTACTAATAAGCATGAAGATAACCAACAAGATAACGATAAAGAAAATGATGTTTTTCCTGAATGTAGTCAATCGATTTTGCATATTTCAAAGAAGCGTAAATTCATGGGACCATGTACCATGACCAATAGTCAATATGCAAATTATAATTCAGACACTAGCATTGAAGTAATTATGGATTCTGAAGAAGACGAATGTGAGAAAAAGATTAAAGTAAGAACATCTAAGGAGAAACCTAAGTCACCCATTAAAGATATCTCAGACCCCGATTGTTCTGCAGCAAAAAAATATTTTAAAGCATTGCTCTCAAAAGATTTAAAATCAGTACTGAATACACAAGACGAACTACCTCCAATTTATGCTCAGTTTGAACATGACTTGGGTATAATGCTAGCATCACCCCGTATAAGTTTGTAAACTGTTACCAAAGGTTTGTTATCCCTGACTTATAAAATATGTATTCTAAATTAATGGCCAAGGGTATTGTCAACTTCAATGTTTAATTTAGGATAAAAAGTGGTAGTTCTCTTTATCTCAATTTTTTTAAATCTGTTTTTAAGTAAGTTCGATATGACGCGCCAGGTGCGTCAAGGGCCGCCCGTGATATTCGCTTATGACGCGCCTGGGGCGCCATTGGCCATGAATCGGTTAAAATGATATTTTTTTTCGTCTATGAATGGTGAAAAACTGTCTTCCAAAATAGGGGAACCTAAGAAGTGAACTTTTTTCTATAATTTTGAGAATTAAATTTTTTAAGGGTCGAATGTCTGTCGATATTGTCAGTAAGAAAAATTTCACATTTGGAATGGTTGAGGTCAAGGCCAATGGATTGAAATTTTGAATTTATTTGTTGAAACTGAAAATGACTGCCCTGAGGGGATCACCTTGTTGGCATCCAGCTGCAGACTCCAAAAGGTTTTCTTTATATAAGTAATAATTTAGGGGAGTGCCTGTAACATTGCCGCATAAAACCAAACATTTCAAGTAGTTCCTTTTTTACTTCTGCTAACAAGGTGTCCCAGAATTGAAAGCGTTTTCGACGTCAACCTTGATGATGACCTCACCCTTGCTAGAATTTAGGAAAGTAGACAAGACATGTACGGCAGCCTCACAGCCCCCTCTAGAGCCATGGGACGAATGCCGCCGTCTTTCTTGCGGAGGCACAAAGATTTGCTCCGTACAAAACATCGACGACGGCATCGTTCACGCCGCCGGAGAGCATTAATTAGTGTTACTAGAGCCGCAAGCTCCTTCAAAAGCGACTCACCAGCTTTCTCGGCGCCTGAACTTAAAAGATCCTTTAAGTGTTGTGGAGTCAGGCTGTCGAGGCCGCCAGCGCAACCACTTCGAAAGGAGCTCACGGCGGCAATCCATTGCGGGGCTGAAATATTGAAAATAGATGAATCGGGGGTATCGGTGGTGTCGGGGAAGGATCATCCGCAGGCGCTGGATGTTTACTCTCCAAAGCTGTAATTGTTTCTAGAGAGTAAGGCGCCACCACATCACTGCTGAACAATAGCCTAGCCGCTTCTCTAATATCACCCTCACTTAGTTTCGATTCCACGTGTGAACATAAGCCTTTCTGTGAAGCGTTAATAAACGGTGGTAATTTCGGGTCTAAAATTATGGTCGAATTGTTGCAGTTTTATTTAGTTGCCAAATCTTTTCGAACGTCTACACATTCCTTCTCCTAATCCTGTAGGGGAAGCTGAGCAATTGCTCCTAGGCGCTTTCTGAGTTCTCTATGGTCGCAAGACGAACCCATCGCGCCAAATTAAGCGCAACGGACCGTCTCGTGCCCCGAGGAACTCTCTTTAGAACTGGTGTTAATTTTTTTTATTTTGACAGCGTTTTCCAAAGGGTCTGTTCGAAAGGTGGGGATGTAGCTGGGGGGCACGAAGGTACACTATGTGGTTTGCGGACCTTACCAAAGTGTATCCTCAGCCCTCGTTCGTCTTTGAAAAAACGTGCCTGGGAGCAATCTCACCAGCCGAGACTAGGGCATGTAATATCGGATGATCTTCGATTCCCGAACTGAGTTACGATACTACTGGTTCGATTCCGGAACCGGTTCCGGAATTAGAAAAAAGTAAAGCATTTAAGTGTTTTGTTAAATCAAATCTTTATTAAAAAACTAAATAAATCGACAAAACTCTTGACTGAGATCAATTAAACAGCCTTCTATTAGGTTTTTCTTAATAATCAACTTTTTAATAATATACTCTTAGCGAAACCTCCTTCTCCAAAACCTGGTACAAGCGGTGCACTATAAAAGAAAGCGCACGGATAGCAGCGGGCTCTCTCGATTATCGGTCGGCAAAGGTTGAACATCGCTACCCTCGTTTGTATTTTTCATATTCAGTCGCTATATTGTTATTTTGCTAATCAATTTATATCAGTTGCAGTAATTAGAGTTCGGATGTCTTATTTTTAAAATTATCTTTGTTGTGATTTTGGTTATTAAACTTTGATTGTTGATTAAATAAATTAGGAAGTAATTGTGCGTTATTTTTTTAAAAAACTGTCCTCCCTTCTGGTTTCTAAGATCAGAAGTGGGATAGACCACGTGCTTATTGCTGTTTGTGCCACCTGTTTTAAGTTAAAGTAAATGACCGAGTGTTTGAATTTAACCTAATTACTGCAAGTTTTATTTTTTATTTTTGTGGGTACGCGAGTATCGGTGAGTCTTTTTTTTTTTTCTCTGACATGCCGGGACGTTCGACAAGTGTTGAAAAACAAAACGATTCGCGTCGATTGCATCGTGATCGTTTTCGAACGTCGAGAAGTAGAACGCGTAATCGTAGGCATGGTTCCGGAAGGAGCAATCACACTCCTTCACCGCGTAGATACCGTGAGCGTTCTCATAGTCGCGAGCGTACCTCTTCTAGACATCGTCATGTGTCCCGTAGTCCACGAAACGGTCATAGACGTCGTGACACCTCATATAGCCGCCTTGATTCTCCGCGTGATCAGGCCTTAGGTCAAATATTAGCTCGCTTGAATTCTATTGAGAGCCGGTTGCCGACTTCGCCAACGTGTCGCGCGTCTACGCCTGTTGCGGAGCATGGCTCTCGGGGGCAGGAAACTTTCACTAGGCAGAAGTCGCGAACGCTTGACCACGATAAGGACGTGACAGATAAGCTCGTTGGCGCATTGTCTTGTTTAGTTCAAGAGAGATCGCATAATTTTTATATTTCTCCCTTTGATCCTAACCTACACGACTTTGACGTTTGGTGTTCAGAGGTAGATCGCGCTCGTAATTTAAATAAATGGGACGATCGCGAGTGTCTAGGGCGCATAGGAAGTTGTTTGCGTGGTGACGCGAAGTCATGGCTTAACGATTGGGTAACAAGTGATCGTTCGTGGAGCAACTTCAAATTAGAATTTCGTTCACTATGCCCACGTAATGTAGACGTTGCTACAATCTTGTTTGAGGTTATGTGTAACAATTCAAATAAATTCTCGACATACGCCGAATATGCTCGCAAGTCTCTTTTACGTCTTAATATTGTAAAGGGGTTGTCTGATGAGCTGAAAGTTGCAATAATTATCAGAGGTATTACTGATGCTCAAGTAAAGGCTGCGGCAACAAATGCGAAACTTAAAATAACGGATCTAGTCGAGTTTTTGTCGGTATATGTCAAACCAAAAACCGAGACGCGCAGTTCAAACAACCCTCTCCATTCAAACAATGTAGGACCATCATCATCGCGTAAACGCGAAGCAACTAAATCGGGAGATAGTAAAATAGTGTGTCACTATTGTCATAAAGCTGGTCACATGAAATATAACTGCAGAAAAAGACCTAAGGTCGACACTGACGCGCCATCATCAGCAGATACCGTGACGTCAACGCGTTCAACATCGGGTGATAAATCTGTCAAGTTTTGCACGTATTGTAAACGTAACGGTCACGTAATTGATACATGCTTTTCAAAAAAAAAGTCTGAAACTGACCGTAATGAACAGAAATCGGCTAAGATAAATTTTTGCTCAAGTGTCAATCAAAACGAGACAACATAATGTCTGCTGTTATTCAAAAGGTGCCTATAGATACTTTGATTGATAGTGGGTCTGATATCTCGTTGATTTTAGAATCGGTTCTTAAATATTTTAATTTCAATCGAATCCCAACATATCGTTTGTTGAGAGGTATAGGTAGCCAGGAGATTGAATCGACGTCATATGTTGTGACGACGATTGAATTTCCTGAAGTGTCTTTGGAAGTTGATTTGTATGTGGTCCCAGTTGGCTGCATTACGGCGCCTATTTTGATTGGCACAGATGTATTAGATAGAGAGGGAATTACCTACACGCGTAGTAATAACTCACACCGGCTCACGAGATTAGACAGTGTGCCCTCTGTACTTCACGTATCTACCGTTGACTATGAAAACATTAAAACGCCGTTAGTTGGCAATGACAGAAATCTCCTGCTTAATATCATCCGCGAGTTTTCGCGTTCTTTCATTACGGGTACTGCTACATCAACGGTGAATACGGGCAGTATGGAGATAAGATTAACATCGAGTGCCCCGGTAGTTCATAGGCCTTATAAGCTTTCTTGTGACGAAAAAAATGGAGTTCGGGATATTATTAATGACCTACTCTCAAAGGGAATTATTCGTGAGTCACAGTCCGACTACGCCAGTCCTATCATTCTCGTCAAGAAGAAGGACGGGAGTGATAGGATGTGCGTCGATTATCGGGCACTTAATGCTATAACGGTCAAGGAACGTTTTCCCTTGCCTTTGATCGATGACCACATCGATAGGCTTGGTTGTTTCAAGTTCTTCACCAGTTTGGACATGGCAACTGGATTTCATCAGCTGCCATTAAAGGATGATGATTCGATTTCCAAAACCGCCTTCGTAACGCCCGAAGGGCATTTCGAATACCTGAAAATGCCCTATGGGTTAGCTAACGCCCCTGTAGTTTATCAAAGAATCATTTCAAAAACCTTAAAACCCTATATAGAAAGTGGGCGAGTTTTGACGTATATTGACGATGTACTTCTTATGTCAAACGGAATTCCTGAAGGACTCGACTTGCTGCGTCAAGTTTTGAGTACTCTCACGAATGCCGGTTTTTCGGTTAATTTAAAAAAATGTACCTTCTTAGATACTGAAATAGAGTACTTAGGACGGGTAGTTGGTAATGGTCAGGTGCGGCCGAGCCCAAGAAAAATAGAGGCGCTGGTAAATTCTCCAAAGCCTACCAATGTTAAGGGGGTTCGCCAATTTTTGGGCCTAGCCGGGTATTTTAGGCGTTATGTCGCGGGTTACGCTTCTAAAACAGCCTGCATTGCCAGACTGTTAAGAAAGGGAGAACCTTTCAAATGGGGTTCAGAACAAGATGTGGCACGCGACTATATTATTCATTGTTTGACCCATGAACCAGTCTTAGCGATCTTTGACCCAAGTTTGCCTACGGAACTTCACACCGATGCCAGTTCCATTGGGGTCGGTGCGGTGTTGTTGCAGGAGCATGCCGGTAAACGAAAGAGAGTAGTCAGTTACTATAGTAGGTCTACCCAGGGTGCGGAGAGTCGCTATCACAGCTACGAGCTGGAAACCCTAGCCATTGTACGCGCACTTCAGAACTTCCGTCATTATTTAATTGGTATCAATTTCAAAATACTGACGGATTGTAATTCGTTGAAGTTAACCGAAACAAAAAAAGATTTGCTGCCTCGTGTCGCGCGTTGGTGGGTTTACTTACAAGACTTTACTTTTACTTTGGAATATAGAAAAGGATCCATGATGCAGCACGCTGATTATCTAAGCCGGCACCCTCCTGAAACTGCAAACGTATCACACATTCGCAATCCTAACAATTGGGCAAAGGTCGCTCAGACTGCGAATGAGGAAACCCAAAATTTAATTGTTAAGTTAAGAGATGGCCAATTAGATTCTTCAAGGTATTTAATTAAAAATGAACTTTTGTATTATAAATACACACCAACCGGGGAAGAACCACGATTGTTATGTTACATCCCTAAAGGTTACCGGCTTAGCCTTTTAAGAGCTTTCCATGATGAGCATGATCATGTTGGAGCCGACCGAACAACGGATCTAATATTACGTCACTTTTGGTTTCCTAGTGTTAGGCAATTTGTTAGAAAATATGTTAGCCATTGCCTTGTATGTTTAGCTCATAAGAAAGTACCTAAAACACCCCCACAACCGATTCAGTCTTGGTCGAAGCCTGATAACCCATTCTGTGTTATTCATGCCGATATATTGGGCCCGCTTCCAGAATCTAACGGGTTAGTAATTGACAGCTTTTAAAAATTTTGTCTATTTACTCCATGTATCGTCAAGACTCGGACGAATTAAAACGGGTGTTTACTAATGTGATATCTTTGTTCGGGTCTCCAAGTACTATAATATGTGACAGAGGGAGAATGTTTGAAAGCGTAGCCTTCCGAGACTGGGTTAGTAGCTTGGGCTGCTCCGTCCATTTTATCACACCTGGAATGCACCGAGAAAATGGGCAAGCAGAGAGGTACTGCAGAACTGTCCTAAACATGTTACGGGTAGAGGTTGGACATAAAGGTTCTCAGTGGGCTGACGCTTTATGGAAAGTGCAGCTCAATTTAAATGTCACCAGACAGGCAACTACGCAAGCCTCGCCATTACAACTCCTCGTTGGGATTGATGCAGCAACCCCAGTAATAAGATCTCTAGTGCGTGACGTTGCACTTGAGAACCGTAACCCTAATCGAGAAGCACTTATGACGCTCAGGAGACAGCGTGCCTCAGACTTGCTTACAGCCAATCAGCGGCGTCAAGACGACTACACCAACCAGAACCGGCGACAACCACGAGCCTATGCTGTTGGGGACTATGTCTTTGTCAACAAGGCATCACAGAGCACAGGATAGCTCTACTCTGGCATGCGCGGGCCCTATAAGGTCCTACGTGTATTGCCACATCATCGCTACGAGCTGGAACTACTGGCTGGTTCGTATGGCAAAAAACCCAGGCAGCTGCCCAGCATATGGTGCTCTGGCGCGGCGAGTGGACGCCTGACGCATGCTCCGCTTTCTTCGAGGCTGGTAAGCAACCGGAAGACTCCTGTTTGGCCTGGACCCCTGGTTCATGGCTTCTGTTTGGTCTGAGCCTCTGGCTTATGACTTCTGTTTGGCCTGGACCCCTGGTTCATGGCTTCTGTTTGGTCTGAGCCTCTGGCTTATGACTTCTGTTTGGCCTGGACCCCTGGTTCATGGCTTCTGTTTGGTCTGAGCCTCTGGCTTATGACTTCTGTTTGGCCTGGACCCCTGGTTCATGGCTTCTGTTTGGTCTAAGCCTCTGGCTTATGACTTCTGTTTGGCCTGAACCCCTGATTCATGGCTTCTGTTTGGTCTGAGCCTCTGGCTTATGACTTCTGTTTGGCCTGAACCCCTGATTCATGGCTTCTGTTTGGTCTGAGCCTCTGGCTTATGACTCCTGTATGGCCTGGACCTATGGTTCATGGCTTCTGTTCTGGTTAAGTATATTAGCTTCACTACTATCTATTTATCTTGGCTAGTATTCTACCCAATGGGAGTCCGGAATTCCATTGCTTGGAATGCTATTTAGTTCCCTTTACCTTTTAATGCTTAGAATCACTGATTTGCTTTGTATATTTTTTTAGTCTGAAGCTTTACATTTCAATTACCAATTACCTAAGAAAACTTCCTGTTAGTTGGTTGGGTGCCTGATGGTGGGAGTGCACGCTCACTATCACGTACTTAACAAAATCAGTTCAAGTGCTTTCTATTCTCCGGCTTCAGACAAGGCAAGATGCGGTCGAGGACGCCCCGCTGTCAGGAACGGCCGTCTTAGCGAAACCTCCTTCTCCAAAACCTGGTACAAGCGGTGCACTATAAAAGAAAGCGCACGGATAGCAGCGGGCTCTCAGACTCTTCGCCCGACGCTCGCCCGTGACGGACGTGCCGCTCCCCGCCGCTCGCCCGCTATCGTGTTGTGTTGTGCTCTACATCGTTCCGTCCCGCTCTCGCCGTGACGTCATCTGTGGTCGCTGACTACATCTCTAGATCCGAAGCCGCCTTTTTCAAGGCAGCGGACGATTATCCTGTTTCCATAACGGAAAAGTCAAAAAACGTAGTGCCCCTTCAGGGAAAAACCACAGTTTCGTGGTCCTTGGTGGGAAACCTTACGGTGCCAACGAAACCAAGGGGGTGTTGACCCAACACACCCGCTGATCCCCTTCAGGGTGAAGCAGTGAATTGGCGTCGGGAGCTAGGTTTTGGCCTTGGGGGATCTCCTAGTCAAACCTAAGTCTTCGAGTTCTCTTCACAGCTACACACCTAGTGTCGGTTGGGTGTGTCTACCCCTTCGCACTAGACCCAAATAGGGCCCGGTTCGCACAATAAGACTGGCGACCGGTTACAAGCTTAGGGCTCACCAATAGGTACTCACCTCCCAGTCTATACCCGACTGGGAGGGTCACACACCCCCGGGCCCATCCACCCGGGGAGCTAGGTTGTTAGGGTTTAGGTCCCTCGTGGGAAATAATCCACCACCATTCCGCGACTTTAGGTCCCCCACTCATGATGACGGACGCTATAATTTTAGCGTTCGTCAAGGAGGTCCTTTTAAAGGACCCCGAATTCCTCGCCAAATATGGCACAAAACTTGCTGCTATGCAGCAAACACCCAATCCGTCAACCTCGGCTGAAGAGGCTTCCGTCGCTGGTTTCAGCGACGTCCTGGACAGCCCACTATCTCCTCCGCCTGCGGAACAAAACCCGGCCTCAAATTGGGTACCGAAAACGGTACCTAATAACAGAGCCCCAGCCCCCGCGCCTTCCGTGAAACCCAAATCGGCTATTGTCTCCAAGACAATAGACACCGCCGCTACCCCTTCCGCGAAACAAGCTATTGTCCAAAAGACAATAGATGCCGCCGCTGTCCCTTCCGCGAAACCAACTATTGTCTATAAGACAATAGACACCGCCGCCGCCTCGTCATCAAAGACGAAACCGGCTATTGTCCCGAGGACAATAGACGCCGCGCCGACCGCTCCCCAACAGCCCATTGAGCCCTTAATGGACATGGACACGTCAGTGCCGTGCTCCAACCCTCCCTCCGAATCGGAAGAATCATACGACGCCTCTTCCTCTGACGACGGCTATGAAGTCGCCGGTAGAAAGAGGAAGAAGGGTAAATCTTCCCAAACCAGCAGGGCCAAGAAGTCTGTTGCGTCTCCCCCCTCCCCCTCCCCCTCCACCTCCGCTGCCACCGCCTCACAGGCCAACCGTCCGCGCAGCCCCAACGCCCCCGCATCAGCTTCTCAAAAGAAGCAACGCCCTCCGCCGCCCTTGTACATTCAGGACAAGGCGAAATGGACCGAAGTGTCCAAGATGTGTGTTGTTCGTAAGATCAACTACACAAACGCCAAGGCCTGCCAACTTGGGATCAAAGTAGTCGTTCCGTCAGCAAATGACTACCGCGACCTTGTCCGCGCTCTACGTGAAAGGAACATCTCCTTTCACACTTACTCCCTTCCAGAGGACACGCCCACCCGAGTGGTGATAAAACGTGTCCCCAAGGAAATAAGCACAGAGGACATCAAGGATGACCTCCTCGCCCAATCCATCCCCGTCTCCGCCGTACACCGCTTACACAAAGCGAGAGGAGGAGAATATTACGACATGGTCCTTGTCGTATGCGACCCCACCGAGGGTCATCACCCGATCTTCAAGATAAAATCGGTGTGCTCCCTTACCGGCATCCAAATTGAGAAGCCGAATCGCCCGACTGCAATTGGCCAGTGTCACCGCTGCCAACTTTATGGACACTCCCAGCGCAATTGCTATGCGACGCCCAGATGCGTTAAGTGTCTGGGCGAGCATAGCACTAGCGAGTGCGAGCGTCCCAAAGACCGCTCACAATGCGCAGAACCTCCCAACTGCGTATTATGCGGCCAGTCCGGTCACCCGGCAAATTACAAGGGGTGCCCTAAGGCCCCCAAAATCGCCCCCAAACTGGCTAAGCGCCACAACGCCCGCCAGCAACGCGAATCTCCACCCGAGAGGATTCCCTCCTCGGAAATGCCCGAACGGCTCGCTCCACAGAGACCCTCTCCATGGAACCGGCTGAACCACCAGAAAGCGTTCCCAGCTTTGGTGGCCACTACTTCCCAGCCCATACCAGCGCTAATGGACACGCCCGTCCCAGCGCCGATCCCCGTGCCCGTGACTCCAGTAGTCCCGGCTGCTCCCCTGCCTGCGCTCCAACACACCGCTGCACCCGCAGCAGTGCAGGAGCGCTGCACACTCCCCCTCAACAAGAATAACTGTCCTAACGTGGGTGAAACAATCACCGAAGCGTACTTGTTATTCATGACCCGTGAGGCAAGGTCCATGAGTGCTGAACTCAACAAGTTCAGAGGAAACGATGGACTTTTACATCTATCTCCAGTTCAGGCGAATAAAATCTTTAACGCCTACAGGCCCATCTTGGACCAATTAGACGCAATGGCTGCGATTGATGACTAATCAATGGATAAGCCACGCACTAATTTTAACAGACCCCGATCCCTCAAACTAGGATTCTTTAATGCCAATGGCATTAACAACCAAAGAGATGAGATCGCCAAATTCCTCCGCGACCATCAACTAGACGTCCTCCTCATCCAGGAAACCTTCCTAAAACCCCATCGCAACGACCCTAGAATTGCCAACTACCGTATAGTTCGCAACGATAGGACGCGCTGCCACGGTGGAGGTACCCTGATTTATTATAAAAAGGAGCTGTACTGCATCCCCTTGATTCCTCCTGCCCCCCGCTCGTTACTCGAGTACTCAGCCTGTCGGCTAGGTATGACTGGTCATCAACCGATCACCATCATCTCTGCCTATTACCCACCGCCCTCGACCTCGTCTCCCACGCCTGACGACCCCATCGCACTCAGTAGCGACTTCACCACCCTCTTTGGCTTGAGTGACTCCGTTATATTAGCGGGAGATCTCAACGCCAAACATCCCGCGTGGAATTGCAACACAACCAATGCAAGAGGCAGGGTGGTGTTTAACCTAGGTGCAACCCTCAACTATGACGTCATCGCTCCGATGACGCCTACTCACTTCCCACACGATCCCAACCAAAGGCCCGATGTTCTCGATGTGGCGTTGCTAAAGAACGTAAACCTCCGTTTGCTATCTATAGAAACGACACACGAGCTCAACTCAGACCACCGTCCAGTGATCATGCACCTAGGCCCTCGCTCGGATCAGCCCGACCCCGACCAACCTCCCCCGTCTCAAGTGATCACCGACTGGAGGAAAGTAAGCGAAAGGCTGAAATCCACTACGTCGCCTCACCTAGACAACATCCCCGACCACATCGTCTCAGTCGCTGACACGACGGCGGCGATCGACTCGCTTACGGATCACGTACAATCCGTCCTGAACGAATGTTCAAGGGAGGTTCCAGTGGTGGAAGACCACCGCTGGAAAATGCCGGACGATGTACGGAATCTGATAACCGAGAAGAACGCAGCCATTCGTGCGTAAAGCGCTTTTCCCTGCGACGCGAACAAAGCTCACATGCGCAACTTACAGCGAGCTGTGAGGAAACGCACTGCTGAGCTGCGTACCGCACGCTGGGACAAGACGCTCAGCGAGCTCGAGCCCACCCATCTCGCCTTTTGGCACCTTCAGAAGAAGTTACGATCCAAAGAAGAGGCCGCAATGCCCCCTCTCATCCGCCCCGACAAGAGTGTCGCCTTTGACAACTCTGACAAAGCGGAATGTCTAGCCGACAGTCTAGAGGCCCAATGCTCTCCTAGCTCTCAACCAGTAGACCAAGCTCACCTCGACATGGTGAATGCTGAAGTCGAACGTAGAGCTTCCCTCCCACCAGTCGAAGATCCTGATGATCCTCTGCCCCCCGTCACGCCCGACGAGGTACAGGAGATCATCAAAAGGCTCCAACCTAGGAAAGCCCCAGGCTCCGACGGCATCACCAACAAGGTGTTTAAACTCCTCCCCGCCCAACTTATAGTGCTTATGACTGCCATCTTCAATGGCGCATTAAGCAATAACATGTTCCCCCGAGCATGGAAACAGGCCACCGTTATCGGTATCCCCAAACCAGGCAAGCCCAAGTCTGATCCCGCCAGTTACCGTCCCATCAGTCTACTCAACGTTCTCGGTAAAATCTACGAGAGGCTTATTTATAAGCGGCTCAAGGATTATGCCGAAGCAAAGAGTCTTATCCCCGACGAGCAGTTTGGTTTTCGAACCGAACACTCGTGCATCCAACAAGTTCACCGCATCGTCGAGCATCTAAGCGCTGGTTTCCAGCGTGGCTCGATGACGGGTGCCTTGTTCTTCGACATAGCGAAAGCATTCGACAAAGTCTGGCACAATGGCTTAATTTACAAGCTCTACCAACTCGGCGTGCCAGACCGTCTCGTGCTCATCTTGCGAGACTTTTTGTCGAACCGCACCTTCCGCTACCGCATCGAGGGTGCACTCTCGTCCCCTCACCCCATCCGAGCAGGAGTCCCCCAGGGCTCAGTGCTATCCCCCCTAGTCTTTACGCTGTTCACCAGCGATATCCCCAAAAGTAAAAAGGCGCAGTTGGCCCTATTCGCCGACGACACCGCCATTTACTACACCGGTCGCGAACCTGACGCTATCGCTCGCACTCTCCAAACATCTGCAAACATCTTGGGCAGATGGTTCAGGAAATGGAGAATCGAGGTTAACCCCGACAAGAGTCAGGCGGTTCTGTTTACGAAACCGCGGCACAAACCCCCTCCCCCGCGTCCGATCACCATGTATGGCAAGCCGATCCCCTGGGAGAAGCAAGCCAAATACCTGGGGGTCATCCTGGACAGCCACCTCACCTTTGCTGAGCACATAAGGCAGGCCCGTTCTCGCGCCGCCTTCGCTCAGGGAAGGCTCCATTATATCACGACCGCCCGTAGCAAATTGTCACTCAAGTGCAAATTGCGACTCTTCACCGCGGTCATCCGTCCCATCATGACGTACGCTTGCGCCGTCTTTGCACACGCAAAGCCACGTCATCTCCACAGGATGCAGACGCTCCAAAACCGTTTCCTGCGCAAAATCACGGGTGCCCCCTTTTACGTCCGAAATGAGACTCTACATGTAGATCTCAAATTGCCCACCATACAGCAGTTCATGAAACGCATAGCCAAACGTTTCTTCGACACTGCTGTAAATCACCGTAACCCCCTTATCGCATCGGCCGCCCGATACGAACCCTCCCGCATCTCCAAGGTACGCCGACCGAGGCATACCCTCGTCACGCCCGACGACTCTACCACTCTCCTCCAAGAGAGTCGCAAAGAGACCAGCACTCTTCGCAAACCACGACCGCCGTCCTTCCGCCCTCGCCGCCGAGGCCAGCCGCGACGTCCCCGTCAAAATCCGCCCCGACCCTTGCTCGAGCCAGCCCGCGCCGCTGAGCCTGTAGTCTTAAATTCCAGTTCGATCCAGCCCGTCCCTAGCTGTCCTCTCCCCAGCGACGCCCTAAGCCGAGTCCCGTACCCCACAGGGGGTGCCCTTAGCGTGTAGTCGCTTAGTTTGTAGGTTTTTTATAAGCCCTGGCTGGAGGCTTTAATATAATATATTAAGGCCACCACAGGCAAGCCCGGTTAAGCAGTCGACAACCTTATAGGTTGAACTGCGAGAAGCCACTCACAAAAAAAAAAGAAAAGCAGCGGGCTCTCTCGATTATCGGTCGGCAAAGGTTGAACATCGCTACCCTCGTTTGTATTTTTCATATTCAGTCGCTATATTGTTATTTTGCTAATCAATTTATATCAGTTGCAGTAATTAGAGTTCGGATGTCTTATTTTTAAAATTATCTTTGTTGTGATTTTGGTTTTTAAACTTTGATTGTTGATTAAATAAATTAGGAAGTAATTGTGCGTTATTTTTTAAAAAAACTTTCCTCCCTTCTGGTTTCTAAGAATACATTATAGCAAAATCAACGTGTGCTAGCTAGGTATTTGCAATTGCAATGTAGCTTATTAAATAACTATCTAATAAAATTATGATGTACCTATACTTATAAGATTCAACAACTCACAATGAACAAAATCAACAAGTACTCCTCTTCTAAGATCATGAAAATAGGTTTAAAGAACAAAACTTAAAAATAATTAAAAAACTCTATACTTACGTTGTCGTATTTTTTGGAAATTGCTTAAAAGAAATATAAAGTAAATAAGACAAGAATCACTTTTTTAAAAAAGATCGCTCTTCTTGATAATGTGTTCTCAAGAGCATCAGAGCATCTAACATTTTATCTGAGAGCGAGCTTCGTAGGCGGTTACAAAAGTACCCGGCACACGAAAATACTCATTCACTCTCAACACTTGTAGGAAGAACACCAAAAATATAATTGTATTGCGCTGCACTTGGCGAAATGGCGAACGAACGAAACGCAAGCGTCGATGGCGGCGATTTGAATTTAAACTTTGCGCGCGGTACGGTTCATTTCGCAAGAGAGTACAAATATGCAAATTTTATTATTGTGGTAACTTATCTTACAAATAATTATATGAGTATCGGATTGCGATATTTACTTCAGTTCCGGAATTGTAATATTGTAAAAATCATCCGAAATTCCGGAGTTACGAAATCTCGGAATTCCGGGATCCATGCCCTGGCCGAGACGAGTCGAGGGATGTGGTAGTTGGACTGCTACAGGTTCCGGTATCGCTACAGCCGGGATTTAACATAAAAAAAGATTCCACTGACCTAATAAAGTAAACACTAAAAATACTTATTTAATAAAAAAAGAAACTCAAAACACAGAATTTACAATTATCACTACGTTATACTATACACTGTACACTCCATGGCCAAAACACAAATAATTTCCACCATACACCAAAAATCAATTATAACGCAAGACAGCTTCCTAGCCAGGCGGGCTACAGACGACGCTCCGTAACACTTGGTTCCTTTTCCAACAACACGTTGCTTCTTTAAATACGTATTTTTTATTTTACGATTTTTTTTTCTCTTTAGTTGCGTTGATGCTCTGGATCAACGATATTCACACATGGGCACTTTTTACACATTTTACTTGGTTTTTTGAATTTTGACTGAGATTTTGACACATGGACACTAACCGAACCACCATATAATCAAGGCTTTTTATGTAGAAAATTACAATAATGTTGTTAAGATTTGGGTGGGCAATTATAATTAGTTGAATACATTCAGTTCAATACATAGTTATTATATTTATTTTACTTTAAAATAAAACGGCCACGTTGACCGCTCTTGACAGATAAAAGTGTCAAGAGTGTAGCACTTTGTTGTGTTTTTTATTTGGAAGTGGGTTGTATTTTTTTGTAAAAAAAGTTTTTTATTTTGCGTTTTTAGTGGTGATGCCACACAACAAAATTGCCATAATTACTATAATGAGTGGTTCGCTATTTGCCATTAAGGGGACGACGTCATCGTCGTCCCCTTAATGGCAAATGGCAATGGAAATAGTGAACCACTCATTGAATGATGTAATGTTACGTCAAACATAAAAAATTACGTCATTCAAGTAAGCAAAAACGCTAATAAAATAAAAAACTACTGCGCCAAACTGAATTAAATTGTTACGGGACCAAATGGCAAGTATACCGCATCGAACTAAAAACAATAACAGAAATCGGATCAGCAAGCTCGGAGTAATCGGTGTACAGACGCCAGCACCAAGCTACAACAAACTGTCAGATTTCTTTAACAGATTTTCAACTTTATTGCTGAATCGTTAGGTTCAAGGTTGATTGAGAAAATTTTTGTTTCGGGTAGCTTAATGCGCTGGCGTCTGTACATAAATAAAAAAATACCAATAGAATTGAGAACATCCTCAAATAAACCCGTTTTTGTTTTTTTTTACCATAACCCGGTATGGAAAATGTTACATTTTTTGTTAACTTGACTCAAGAAAAAAAAACCGAGTTAGGAATATTTGCAAGGTTCAAAGCTTTCGGAGTACTGCTATAATACTCTTATATAAATTCCTGGCTTATTTGTAAATGATTACCCTCCTCTGTCTGAGGCAGTAGGGTGAAAAGGAGGCCAGGTTAGTAAAATGAAACGAATTATTCATGGTAGTGTAAAAATGTTTTAATATGTAATTTATAAACATTGCAACAATGTGGAACGTAAAAGAACGCGCAAAATCAAAATAAAAAGGTAAAATTATAAAAGAAGTGCAATAAAAACGTGCTTAAATAATAAATTACAATATGCTTTAGTAAATTGTGATGTTTTACAAAATTGTTTACAACTTAAGGTGGAAGCATTGGTGACTAGAACTAAAAACATAAAATTTTGAAAGAACACAAAATGCACTGAGCCAGCTACACACTACTTATATTGCAAGTACAACCAAATTAATACTGATTAAAATAGCGTCAGTTCACAACAGTGATTTCGACTTAATGTTTCGAGATAATGACACGAAGGCTTGAAAATATTTTGAGATTTCATTTATTCGATAAAAAACTTTGATTAACCTAATGAATGAAGGAATCATCACTAATTTCTTAAATAATTAGAGACATAGCAGACGACAGATTTGTGCTTATACGAGAGTAATTTTTTGCAGATTTTGCCAGTTATTTCTGTTAAATACAATGCGATAGATGCCTGCGCTAAAATAGCGCTAGCGATTGTTTGTCGTCTGTTTTGCCTTACAAACTTAGAACGGGAACGTATGATTTATTAGTACAATTCCCAAAAAATATCAGTAAATAAAACAATATAAGTTTTAATAGTGAGTAGCCGGTTTTAAATAAATGCAAGAAAGGAACTAAAGAAGCCGCTATTATGCCCTATAACTATCGAACAACCGGTTCGCTTACTGAACTAAATTCATTGTACTTGATACATTCAACTCTCATTCACTGATTTATTAAAGCTTGGGTCACATTATTGTGTTGTGTCGTGGCATTTCTGTTGCAGTTGGTTGGCTACAAAACTCGTTGTGATGTGACGTAGGCCTAAACAGATTCGTTTGATTGTTGTATGGGGACCAAGACACAAACTGACACAGTGATGTAAACCTAGCATTATATTGCTTTGATTCGATTTGGTTGGTATCGATATCTCAGTCGTTAATATCGATTCCAATTCCTAAGGGATTGCTGCCAATTATCAGGAATAGCTACCATCGAACACTGATTTCATAATTAATTTAGTACATTTTTGAGTAACGATTAATTATTATTTCCATAAAGTGGAATATCAAAATTGCAACCTATATCGATATTTATGTATCGAGTTTTTAAAATAGAAATTCTATTCTATAATAAAAATGGGGTTTTCACACATGTCTAAACATTATTATCGATAGGCGAGGGGCAACGCTCTTTACAAGTTATCACACTAACACTAAACTGCATTCATTGCCAACATCTCATTCTCATAATTTAGAAAAACACGCTCATAATAATTTAACGAGAACACATTTCTAGTCTGTTTGATTCACAATTTCCTTTAAAAAATAACTGTTAACAATCGTCTCACATTTTCTAAATGTTAAACACATTTTCTCTAAGCTCTGAGGTTATTATCAATTTAAGTATACAATGTAAGTACACTTATGCTATACTTATACATCTAGCTAAATGGCTCATTTATTGTGCTTACACAAAATAAAGGATTAACAATGTTTAAAAAAATATTGGAGTAACTGAGATTCCTCTTCATTATGACTACTTATTATGTTGTCGATTAAGTACTAAAATTATTACGAATCTAAGCCTAATATCTAACACGAATTATATAACAAACGACGACGGTCAGTCGCGGAAAAAATATTTAAAAATAACTTTGAAAACGGGTCCATTACACATACGGTTATTCGGGAATGGGAATGTTATTTATTACGTACGTATTCCTGCACCAATATATTACCCCTTATGGTAATATAATCAGGGATTTCCAATTGATACAAGAATCAGCATTAAGTACCTACTGTTACTGTATAACACATACCTCCTCTATACACTTAAAAATACATTGTAACAGGTTGAGGCAATTTATAAAAATATTCGTGATGCCATATTCTAAGGCGGACTAAGAGAAATCATATGACAGAGGCGCGGCTGTGAGTATCATGCGACGTGCTGACTGCCGACATAGCAACAGTGCTGGACATGGGCTCAGCGCCGCGCACCAACTGCTCGTGGCTACTGGTTAAGGCACCGCCGTACTTGAAACTCCTTCGTAGACTCGAGCGAATACTCTTCGCCGAATCGCTTTTACGAACGAACGATCTACGAAGGTAGTCTCTGGTTAGAGACAGGGAGTTCCTAGACGTGGATGATCTTGGTCTTGATACTCTGGAGTCGGTTTCGTCAGTGATGGTGATGGAGGGTGTGGTGAAGACGCCGCTGTATTCGGGCGGTTGTGACTCGAGCGAGACGAGGGCGTCGCGTTCTACTGTTTCGCTGACTGTTATCGGGAGTTGCGTTGTGTCTTCTGCTGGTGATTGCTCTGGACGTGTTGTTGTGATTCTGTAATGTGCCGGTAAAATAATGATTAGCAAAAGGTGTCTTCTTCAGTCGGTCCTTCATTACTGAGGATCGTGGTCACTGGACCCCTTTAAGCGGACCATCTGTCTCCATCGATTCCGGTCCAAAGTTGCCATCACCACCTGCTGGAAATTGCTTGAGGACGTAGCTTCTTTCACTTGGTCAGACCATCGTGTTGGCGACCGGCCTCGTGCTCTCTCTTAAAAGATTCGAATTTTCTACACTAGATGGCATGTACTCTGTGCACGTTCCCATATAGCAAATATAGATTGAAAAGACATACCACATTCACCCCACGCATGACGGATTGAATGGGAGGCTTAAGTGCGAATAACGTAGTCTTTACTCTACTCTAGCACACATACCTTCTAAGCGTCCTAAAGCTTCTTCGTATAGTATTCAACAGCCGTGCCCCCGTAGCGGTGGAGTAGGAGGGCGGGGGGGTGTACTTGGGGGGCGGGTCGGGGGGCGCGGGCGCGGCCGGTGTCGCGGGGGGCGCTCCCAGCGGCTCGAGGCCCGGGCCCATACGCGGCCGGTACAGGTTTTGAATGCGCTGGAAACATGGGAATGTGGTTATAGTAACGTGACTGCTCATTTACAAATACATACAAACTTATTAGATAGTAAATACAAGCTAGTAAAAAATATCGATTCCGGAAGTATCACTTAACGTAAAGGACATTTACCCAAAATGCCAAAATGTACCTTACAGCAATTGGTATTAAGTGTCATTTACCAAAAATGTCCCTGAGGTTTATACTTCTGGCATCGATATGTATAAATGTACAAGCAGGATAAAAAGGGGAGTGGAAGAACTCATCAAGCAATTCATGGTATCGCTGTCAACGGGAAAAGTGCCCAGAACACTGGCAGCCTTGCCACGTTGAACGGCACAATGCTGATTTGTTGGCCGAAGAAAAGGCCAGCCCTCTGGTCACGTGAAGAGTCGACTAACTGCTTAATTCCATCCAGCCTATCTCCCTCCCAGAGTTATCTTTTTAAATCCGAGTTAGTTGCTAACCCGGTCTGAGTTAAGTTTTTATCACAGAATAAATGCGACAAATTGTCAAATGCGCGTTCTTTGATTGTCGAATGAGTTTTCACCACCACATCACTTGATTTTTCTTTAATTTGTGACAGGTCCGGGTATGATACAGGTAAAAAAGGATATTTGCAGGTATATTGGATATCGTGTACAATGCAAAGGATATCAGAAATCGTAAAATTAATGTGACGAATTGTCGAACGCGTGTTAGATGCTGTGATAAGTTGAAAGATTTTTAACAGCCAATCGTAGCACTTGACTTGTGTTCAACTTGTAACGCGTAGATATTTTTTTTCAAGTAACAGAAACAAACATTTTATTTTTAAATCTAGGAACTGTAATTTTTTTGGACAAATTTGTCGAAATAAGGTATACATGACTATTGAAGTGTTTTAAATTTCCGACTTCGGTTTGAACATTATTTTCTACTAGCTTTTGCCCGCGACTTACGTACTTACGTACGCGCATATCCCGTTTTTTCCCGTTCCTGTAGGAATTTTCCCTTCCCGTATAGCCTCTAGCTAGCCTATAGCATTCCTCATGAATGTGGATGTCATATACAAAAAGAATTTTCCAACTCCGACTGGTAGTTCCAGAGATTAGCGCGTTTAAACAAACAAACACTTCAGTTTTATTATATTGGTATTGATTTACGCACCCTCTGAAAATCCACTGCTAAACCTGGCATCGTTAATACAGTCGAGGTTTTTAAAACAGAACACAAAGTTTAAGGTTCTATAAATAAGTTTTCATTCAAGCCGTCTTTGTTCACCACATTTTTTGGAAAACGCGCTAATTATAACACAGTCACTTCATCACATCTTGTTCTAAATAAAACGTAACTAGAATGTATTGGAGATTTTACAACCGTCAAAACCAATGAAAATTGAAATCTTATGTACTCAGCAATTATCAAATACCGTACTCTGTTATCTATTACAGAACTAAGACTAAATCATATAGTCTTGGTGACCTTGTGTGAGTTCGTATTTCGTAATGCCATGCCATACTCGTGAAATCTAACGATTTGCCAGTGACACAATAAAATCACGAATGTACTAAGTACCTAGTTTGTTAGAATATTGTTTTCTACGTATCTAGGTGTGAAGGTTTTATCTAAGGAAGTCGTCAATTAGTAAATACACGTTATTTTTCTGCAAATGTGCACTCTTATTTATAAACATCTTTGCACTGCTAAGCAGATTTAAATGTAATTATCTAGATTAAAAAAGTGATTAAAAATCTAGCAGATTCTAATTCAGTTTTGAAATTCAAATTCTGTTTACAAACTTTGAATTAAGAATCTGCTAACCATTGCTAATGATGTCATATTATTTTTTTATTTTATTTTTAGCCAGTCACACACAGCAAGCCAAAGGCCTCAAATTATTTTTCCATTCCTCCCGTTTCACGTGACGTGATGTCATATGTATTGCCTAATATAAATAAGGCGTTTCAATCTTTTTTCAGGGTTATCTCGTTGCTAAATTTAACATATCGTCAAATAAGAGTTTCAAGGGTTATCTATCTCTATTTTTAAACTAAATATCGTAATTATAGGCACATCTGATAACTGACGTCAACATGATATAATTTCACCATCAAAATAAGACGTTGCAAAACGTTATCTCTACTTGAAACAAATATGTTTTAGTACATTTCTATAAATAGTCCGGAGATTTAAAAACAGTGACTGGCAAAATGCTATTATTAAGTGTAGCCTAAACTTTTAGTATATACAGTTATATGGGTCAAAACCCGCCATACAATTCCCAACCACTGCAACTCCTAAAACCAGAATAATCAGTGGCGACCAACAGAAAAGCGACGAGTCAATGAAGCTCGACGAGTCCCGGCGAATACTCTACTGTTCGTGTGATGTTTTTTTTTTTTGCCAGCCTGTACTGCCCCACACCAGGGCAAGGACCTCCCCCAATCTTTCCATTTATATCTTTGTCGGACTCCTTCACGTCAATTCACTAAGAAGTCATTTCCTCCTAGGTGGTCTGCCGCGACGTTTTGTCGGTAAAAAAAAGGCTGTGACAGACCCAAGAACGGTACTATAAGGTTTCATTTTCTTAATTTGGAATCCTAAAATAGTCAAAGCAGGACAAAACACACAAACTATAACATAAGAAAAAAAAAGTCTTACCAGTTCTTCAATACAATCGTTTGTTCCATAATCCTTGTGGCATTAACAATAAACATTATATAACAAATGAACAAGACATAATGTAATGCCTTATTTACTAATCAGTTGCTCTTTATATAAACATCTTGCTAATTGTTGAGTCTTCGCTACTAATCTAATTGAATCAAGTCGCTAATAAGTAATGTTGTCACAACACTTTCAATTTCTATTGACTAGTGCAGATAGACATAGTTTGGCAGAATATAACTATTACACTACTAACAATATGGCTTACATAGCCATGTCTAAGAAAGTTAAATAGATTATTTATTATTTGATTGCACAGACGCCAGCATATCAAACTACAATCTGTCAAATTTCTTTAATAGATTTTCAACCTTATCGTTACAGCATTAGGTTCAAGGTTGATTGGGAAAATTTGATGGTTTTGCGTAGCTTGATGTGCTAGCGTCTGTACACAAAAATAGTTATAAGTTATAGAATGAAAGTATTATGCAACACTAACTTGTGACTATAGTTATTAGGGTCCAACAAGAACTAACTGAAGTATCGAAGAATGACCAGTTTCTTACAAAATGTAATATCTGCTCATTATAGACCAAGACCCCAGGGCCCACAGGCATTACTTACTTATATTCTCATTAACAAAATGTATGGAATAGAGTAGTGCTAGTACTTTGTACGTGCTCATACCTGTAAGGTTGCGCCGCAGTATTTTTTCTTTGGCCTTTGTTTCCATAATATTTAAAAAATTAAAGAGGATGTTTTGTATCTCCACAAATCCTGGCAGACTTTCATTTTCGTTATTTACACCTATTAATTTCTACACATTTTGTTAGTGAGTAAATAAGCAATATCGGGGTTTCTGTCTCTGTCTATAAAAAGTTAATGCAGTAGGCTACTGCATTAACTTTTTATAGATATGATTCCATCTTCCGGAAATTATCGCTGGATTGATTGGCTTATCATTGATCAAAACACCAGCGATCGATCAAATAACCTTTGACAACATATCATTTTAAATAGCTTAGAAGCGTTTAGAAACGACCAGCAGGGAAATATAGCCAATGTTTGTAACTTACATCGAGAATATCAGGTGGTCCCTTGTTCATATAGCGCCACGTCTGTATGAACGCAGCAATAGGCACTAGCAGCAACGCTCCTTGTTGCAGGAACACTGCTACCTGACGACACCATACTGGCCAGTAACTGTAATAAACATAATGTTATTTTAATTGCTTTAATAGGACTATTTGACTAAAAAAATCTAATTAGGCCGTCAGATAGATTTCCAAAAAATATTGGACACGTATTTTTTCTTTTGTCACGTTAACAAAAAATGAAGACTATACAGTGCGTTGAAAACTCGTGTGACGTCACTTACCAGTGCACATTTTACTGAAAAGTGACGTTACGAGCCCCCACTCCTTATCTTTGATGCGTTTTATCTTCGTATTTTTTTATTGATTTGATAAAAATAAAAATACTTACTTATCCAATATTTTACGATCGCAACATCCCTTTAGAGAATAATAAACTCCACTCTTTTCTTGTGTATCGTGGGAGATGAAAACTTCCAATCTCACCCTTTGGGTGACATTAGAATAAAGTAATTAACGTTACAAAACACCATAACATACCCCGCTGGTTTCCTCCAACTGTACATCTGTTTCTGTTGGCCAACTCGGAAATCCATCACGCATATTGCCTGAAACCACAAAATTGTATTAACTGAGAGTAAATATTTCTATCTATATAAATAAAAATGAATCGCTAAATGTGTTGCTAAGCGCAAAACTCGAGAACGGCTGGACCAATTTCGCAAATTCTTTTTTTGTTGTATTTGTTATTGTCAGGAGAAGGTTCTTATGAAAGATCCCCCTTACCAAGTCCTTAAGACTATGCGAGATTTACTAATTTCGGGGAGAAATCTATATACAGCAGTGGGCAGCTAAAACTATTATGCAAGTATACTTACACACAACAACACAGGCAGCACCACAGTCCAGGTGAAGCTCAGCAGAGCCGCCAGTGTCGCCGAAAGCCTGGTTCGCGACGTGTACAACGCGGCCACCACGACATCGGGCGAGTATGGCCGACCCCGTACCACGAACACGCCACACGCTAGGGCCACTTGGATCACGCATTGCCACCAGGATCCCACCCAGACATAGTCTATGAAGTGGACTATGCGGATGCCAGCCTGGGGAATGAAGTAAAGCATGATTTATTGCAGGTAGTAAAGGAGCTCGTGGGTAAATAACAGCCGTACGGGTCGATTTTCAAGGTTAAGCAACGCTTGCCGAGGTTGGTCTGCAAATGGGTGACCATCTTAACACACCGAGACTCCTCCGTGCCTTGGAAAGCACGTTAAGCCGTTGGTCCTGGCTGTCATTTGTAGATCTTTGGCCGTCGTTACGGATAGTCAGAAGCCAGAACATCTGACACCAGTCTTGCCAAGGAGTACCGTGTACCGCTCCACGTAAAATACTGGTGAATCCAGTTTGACTGGAAGCCGACTCCAATATAGTTAGGAAATTTTCAGTCAAATATCGTGGCGTGACGTTCAAGAAGTCTTACTGGTTAAATCATATCTGCCTAGCTTTTGATGTGAAACATCTATAGTCGCGGGTAAAACCGATTGTTTCACATCTGCCAGGCGTCTCAAGACGGTTCACAATTTTTTTCCCAACTATGTTGGGGTCGGCTTTTAGTCTAATCGGATGCAGCGACCAGCAGTACCAGTATTTTATATGGAGCGACTGCCTATGTGACCTCCACAACCCAGTAACTGGGTAACACGATACCCCTCGACAAGACTGGAGTCAAATTTTCTGGCTTCTGACTATCCGTAACGAATGTCAAAGATCTTCAAATGACGGCTGGGATTAAGGTATTAACGTGCTTTCTGAAACACGGCGGAGTCTCAGTATGTAACGGATGGTCACCCACGTACGGGCCGACGAAGATCGTTCAAGATGCATTATTATTTTGCCACGAGCTCCTCAAGTCTTATTGGGTGGCCACAGATAAACAAATTGGTGACCCTTCACATGGTAAGTGGTAACTCTGCCTGTGAACAATAACAGTTGGTACCAGAGGAATAGTGTACCGAGCTTCAGTAACTTCTTTATAGCGGGAAATCGCAATGCAATAAGTACCTAGGTCGCCGAAGTTATTCATCTACATAATTATGAGCCACTTATTAATATAATGAATAATCATAATTACCTAAAGAGAGCTAATCCGTATCCGTATCCGTATCAAATGCGAAAGTAACTGTGTGTCTGTTTGCTACCGCTTCATAACTTAACGACTGAACGGATTTAGATGAAACTCGGGTATGGAATAGGGCATGGATACTTTTTATCCTCAGAGTATGTTTCCTTGGAATCATTTTCAACTTTCTCGTAGACGAAGGCGCTGGCAGAAGCTTGTGATACATATAACGATTCCGGAAGTATCAGTTAACGTAAGGGATATTTACCCAAAATTCCAAATTGTACCTTACAGCAATTGGCATTAAGTGGCATTTAACAAAAATTGCTAAAATGTCCCTTACGTCAGTAAGGGACATGATACTTCTGGCATCGATAAGTTATTGATCGCATGACACATTATTTTTTCACGCATCGCATCATTTCAAGAAAAAATATCTAATTTCCTGGTTGACATGAAGGTTTCATCAGCTTTTAAATGCACACTTTTTCATACAAATGTTTATTCTTAGTACAGTAAATATGCACATAGATAAAATGTTAATATTGCTGTTATGTCTTTAAATATGTACATGTGTTTATCGTTTATTATCATTATGTGAGAGCATTTATAATAAATATAAATTTTATATGCATAAAAAATTCTACCTTTTTATTTTTTATGCATATAAAATTTATATTTATTATAAAAAATTCTACCTACTGCATGTAGCGTCTACGGTCTAACGGACCGTATTATTGTAAGTTGTTTAAACTTTTTGGTTGAGTTATATCAAAACGTTGGTATTTTTTTTTAATAATAATAATATCTTGGGACAACTCACACACGGTCATCCGATCCCAAACTAGGCAGAGCCTGTGCTATGGCAACCAGACGACTGATATACATACTTATATATTTCTAAACACATTCATATTATAGATAAATTACACCCAGACACAGAACAAATGATCATGCTCATCACACAAAGATTTGTCCTGGGTGGGAATTGAACCCACGACCTCCGGTTTAGCGGTCAGGGTCACTAACCACTCAACCAACAGGCCAGTCATAGTCATATTTCAATATAAAGTGAAAAAAAATGATGGTTTGATAGAACCAAAACGAATCAATGTACTATGCTGTTATCCATCTCAGCATATAATATAGATCAGCCAAGTAGCCAGCCAGTGCCTATTATACCTAGTCATTTTTCACACAGTTAACATTTTTTTAACCAAAGAGCTTTTACTGCCAATGTCGCGATCAAAACCACGTTGAAACACTAGTGTGAATTCGTTTACTTTACGCGATACTGCGGTGCAGCTAATATTGGCATAGCTAAACAACTAGTTTTGCGATTGCGTATATAATCACGGAAATAAGCACATGACTCTGTAGTAAAATATCTTCCAATCGCATAGTACTAACGTATTGTTACAACAGAGGTCATAGTTTTTGAAAATTTTGTGGAAGGTGTGATTTTAATTAGTAAGTATTTCATTTTTTTTTATTAGAGATGGGTTTGATCTTGACTCTAGTCAAGTTCAGAGATGACAGAGACAAAGTCGACGATGGAGCGAGCTTACCCAGAAGAAGCCTGTTCACTCTAACTTTGAAGAGATTAGGGTTGTATGCGTTCGGAAACACAGACGCAAGTTCCACTCCTTTATAATGGATTATTTATTGATCAAAATCAGATTTTTGCCGGTTTCAGTCTCTGGGTAAAACGGGTCAGAAATATATTTGTTTTTTAATATAATAGCTAGCGAGTCCCGTTCCAAAGCTGAGCAAAGGCCTCTCAACATTATTTTCATTTAAAAGATATACTTAACAAAGATATTATAGGGTGCATAGAAATATAAAAAAACAGATTTTAAAACTCAAAATGGCTCCACTTTTTGGACCGGTTTCATTACCAGTCAGTTTTTCAAAAACGTTACAACTAAATAATCACACATTAACCGCCATTACCCTAATAGTCGTGGTAAAACATGCCATTATAATTTGATTACTCTATTGGCATAACCTAGTTCGGTCACTTCCATTTCATTCACCAGCCCGTACCTAATATACCTATAGTGTATTTGCGCACGCAATCACGATATACCTACGGATATAATACGGTTATTTTCCGGCGCTGGGCAAGACTACACGCACACTTTACTATTTATAGCTGTATTTCGCGGTCACCGTTTGATCCGGTTAAGCAGTAACCAGCCTTAGTGTGTTGAACTGCGAGTGGTCATCGTCAAAAAAAAAGGTCACCGTTTGAACTACGTATATTTTTTCTGTTATATCCTGTGTGCTCGGATATAGATAGTCCCTGCTGTTTTAATGTAATAGTTTTACCCTTGCTTTAGTGTGAGTAGACCCCTTTTTAAACGGATGGGAAATCATAAAATAACTCCTCTCGTTCTGGGAGGAGCGGGAGTGTCAGACTCTCACCGACTAAAATCCACTCGTGTTCCCGAAAATGCCCTTAGCTTCCAGGGCCGCGGTTAGTAGGTATTTCGAAAACAATCCGCTGCACTGGCAGTGTGAATAGACCCTTGGGGTTCAGTTGGAACACTTTGGGAATTACTGCTCAACACCAAAAGTACAGGACCTACCGACCTACACTCACAATACCGATAGGTATTTAGGTCGTCGGGTAATTTTAGGTAAAAAAAAATCGTCAATTAGGAAGTTTGCAAATACTAAATACAACTCATTCCTGTTATCTGGATAAACTACATTGATAAGCATATGTACGCCAAACAATTTATTCAAAGTTGCCTAATTAATAGAGTCAAGAATCTAGGTTAAGTACTAAACTCATTAGGATTTGCTGGAATAATTTTACATTATTTAATAACTTGTTCTACAAAATCTGGAGTAACCAGTTTAATTGATCTAATTTAGGGTGGCCCTAATCGCAAAACATTTGTGAATAAGCCCAGTGCCCGAGGCAAGTTTTAGGATGGAGATACAATTATTGCGCCCCCCTTGCTTGCTGCTATTATATACCAGTTGTACGTGCACGTGCAAGCTTTGAAAAGCGAGGAAATTTTCTTGACCACTGAGGCACATATGCAAAGAAACGGAGACTAAGCTATATAAGGAGCGTGCAAAATTGTTACCTATTCTGGAAGGGTTGACTCAGGTGGATAAAATTGTAAACTAAAAGATTGTATTATGTACCTAGGTGATAAATAATAAAAAAAATACTGAGGCGCCTCCAGGGACTTGGCACCTGAAGCGGCCGCTCCGTTCGCCCTATGGTAGGGCGAAACGTAACGCAAAGGGCTTTAGAAGGAACACGGATGGGTTTTAGTCAGTAAGAGTCTGACACGCCATTTTGCTCCACCCAGAGCGGAAGAAGTCAATTGATGATTTCCAATACCTAAAAAAAAAGGCCGGTCCTGAATAAGCCGCTTGCGAATGGACCTTGTATGAACTACGACGATACTCAAATTTCAAAAATGTATGCAGATTGATTTTATTTGACATGCGTTACCGAAACGTCACGTGGCCAATCCCAAACATTTTGGCAGGTCTACAATCGCTGTTGCCGTTAAAATGTCACTTTCACACACGCTCAATCTTATTTACACCAATTCTTGTTTAAGTATGCAAGCAAATATTAAGTGTGCGTTAAGGCGGCAAAACGGTATACCGTACAAATGGCTAGCATGCAGTTTTTGCGCCAATGTTTGCACAAACAGTGTTGCGCAGGGAAGATTGAGGGTGTAGCCGAACCTTAAAGCTCTTGGTTACAGTTAAGTAGACCTTTTAGGAGAATTCAATTTTAATAAGTGCTACTATTCACACGTTGGTGATCCCTTGACCTTCGTATCATATGGCAGCGAATATTAATCGATCGATATGAGAATACCACCACCTGGAATATCCTTACCGTACACGAAGCATGCAAGCCCAATTTTGTTGTTTCTACCTTAGTAGGTAGATCGTATCTAATTCTATCTTATTTTGTCTTAGTAAGTTTTTACCAATTTATTTGGTTGTTTTCCAGGCTAACCATAAGGTTTAATAATATTAATTCTGACGTACCTAATTTTAAAATCGATGTAGACTAGTGTCCGCGAAACCTACATTTCAGTAGTTTTTTGTTAAGTCAACAACAAGATCCACGACTAAACTATATGTTTATCCAAGTTTCTCTGGCATGAATTCGATTCAAAATAACAATTACAAATATATCAATCTGCTTACCCTCTACTGAACTATGGGTCGGTTACCATTGTAACCGGATGCAGCAGAATCCATCATATTTATGTACATGGAGCGTCCGTCTATCTGACGTGCACAACTCAATTACTGGATAGCACGCAACCTCTTGATAAGACTGATAGATTTTTATAAAATATTATTAATTATTTTAATTATAATTAATAATATTTTATAAAAATCTTTTTATAAAAATTGCTTCTTGTTTAAGATAAATTATTTATCTTAAATAAGAAGCAATTTTTCATTTAATTTCGAGTTTAAAGAAAGATTCAATAAACTCCTTATTTATTAATTGACTGGTGGAAGATTTTCATTGGGCTTACTACCATAGCGGGATCAAATATTTATAAATGACATTCTGAACCAACGTCTTAACCTGCTTTCCGAGGCACAGATGGGTCTCGTTATATACACTAGCTCTTGCCCGGGACTGCGTACGCGTATATCCTGTTTTTTCCCGTTCCCGTAGGAATTTCCGCTCCAGTATAGCCTTCCTCATGAATGTGGCTATCATATACAAACATAATTTTCCAAATCCGACTGGTAGTTCTAGAGATTAGTGCATTCACACAAACAACCCATCTGTGTTCTGGCTCGCGGTAGCATTTTTGAACAACCCCGCAAATCTGGAGCCAAAAGTCTCATGGGTTAACTATATTTTATACTCACATCAGTACTAAGCAGCAATCCCATAGCCAGTCCAAAAACGCAGCTCAGGAACGTGATAGTCGTCTCCCATACTTTGAGAGCCTCAGCGTTGATAGCCATGATACCGGTGATGACGCAGTGCCATATCGCCAGCTGTTGCGCGATGCCGAACATTATGATGATGAAGTAGAATATCACGGCCCATGCTGGGGAGAGCTGGAAAAAAGGCGAAGTTTAGAAAACGAAAGAAAAAATTGGTATAAGGAAATTATGACGAGATCAGCCTATAAACCGTTGGAAAAATGAGATCGTGCTATTTATCTTGTATAGCCCTCTCTCCATTACATCACTAGAACAAGAGTCATGAAGATTCAGATACTTTTTAAGTGAATAATCCCCTCAGTATTGCATACTGGCCAGTCCTCATTGTTGGAAATAAATGATTTAAATGATACGTATATGCAAAATAAATGATTTAAATGATACGTATATGCAAGATGCCTTGGTCTGCCAAGTTAGTTGGAAACTGTTTCGAAAAAGACTTTAGAGAGACACACAGAGCAATAAGTTTTCTTTATTAAGTGAAAAATCACTTTCTTTTACATTTTATATTTCCAAGAATAAGGACTTGTCAGTTATATGAAATTCCGTGATGAGTAGTCTCTTATCATTTTTGCGGCTATCAACGCAGTACGATAAATCCTGGAATTCTCAGTTTTTTCAATAAGTAAATAATTTTCTTTACAAGTACCTACTGCAATTTTATAAAATGAACAATAGCTGATAACAATGACACATCGTTCCGCGAACCTTTTGAAAACCACACCATATCAGAATACCTACTCGTTGACGTTGGTATAATTGTATCATTTCATAGCTTGCGGGAACAATTCTGCCGTTATAGGCAAAAACCAGCCAAGTGCGTGTCGGGCCACACGCAGCGTTCCGTAGTTGCACGTCGTTGGTCGACTATTACTCGTTAACTTGTAAAGCCCTACTTAGCTGTAATAGTTTTTTTTTTAATTCGTTGTATATGCTACTACCATGAATTTATTCACGTCTCCAAAAACAACCATTTAGTTGGAAGCGGGGGGGGGAGACATTTGACCCTAATAAAAAATAAGCACTTTTAAGCTTAATATTTCGCAAACGGATTCTTGGATGGAAAAATGGTTTTCGCACACCCTCAATATTTATAAACGACCTATCCAACGACACCTCACATCATGGAATAGACGATAAAAAAAACTTCACCACTTTACGTGTAAGGTACTTTACGAGATTTTATTTTATCCAATGTCGGCTTGATTAATATGATTCTATACCCATACCAAATTCCAACTTTCTAGTGCTAAGAGTCTCTGAGCTAAACCGCGGACAGACAGACGGACACGGCGAAACTATAAACGTTCCTTGTTGAATACGGATCCCTAACAAGAGCGCATCTGCAAAGCTCACAACCATTTGATTTCATCCCGAAACGAATGGTTCTGTAAGGTTCGTGAAGGGAGAACGCCACAAGGTTTTTTATTTGTGTATCTCGGGCATAGAAATATCTTACTAGATGTGCCTTGTTTCGCTGATTCCAAATGTGAAAATACATACATTTTGTATGCATGTCAGTTCTGTGACATCAAATTCATTTTCTCTTTCTAAAAGGGTAGATGCGCCCCTTTTCCTTTGGCCTGCAGATTTATGGAGACCAAATTAAAACCCAAATCCACACTATAAATCCTCAATTTCATTATCTCTCAGTATCCAAAACAAGGCTAGTCCAACACAATTACACTAATTTCATACGCAAAGTCGTAAAGCAAATTCTAGGCCACATAGAATCAAGGTCATATTCCATACCTATTCAAAGTCTATGCAATAAAAAGATATAACTTCGCGGTGTGCTAACTGTTATAAAGTTTACGAGGTAATAATTGGGCTGTCGAGTTAGATAATATAAGATTGTTATTTGTTGGTTAATAGTACTGGCATGTAGGGTTCCCAGGTCTTAAAACTTTAAAGCCGAACAGACCAGCCAATTTAGCCGGAATTTTGGGTATTTTTTGAAAAAAAAGGCCGGACTACTTAGGCTATTCAGTGTGTCTTCAAAATAATATTTTAGCAGTATTCTTTATAAGTAAATCGAAGCTTTTTTTAAAAAGTATATTGTGGTATTTATAAAATTGATTTATAACTTTTAATAAAAAAATGGCAATCCTTTCCTTAATTTTAATTTCTAGGGAAAATCAAAGTGACTGGCAAAATTCAAAAACCCTAACAAAGCCGGACAAGCCGGACACCGTCTAATTTGACCGGACACTCATCCTTAACGCCTAACTATATCCGGCTTTATGAAGACGCCCGGCAACCCACCCTACTGGCAAGTATGCCTGTTTGAAGAATCAATATGCCAATATAAAAAAAGTTATATAAGGTGTTGTGTTATTGTCATTGAGCAATTGTTATTGTTACGTTTTGTTATTAATTATGTCATGTGTGTAACTTCAATCACATGTCAATAAGAAAACTTGTAGTGTGATTAAAAAATTGCGAAGTGAGCTGTCGGATCCATCAAATCAAAGTGTAATGACAGTTGACTTCACCCCAGTCCACCAAAGTTTTCAAGGTGAGATTTTTACAGAGTTGACGGGCTGTATAAGTTGGTCTCATTTTGTATTGATACCCCGTATAACCCCCAGTATCTGCAACGAATACTGTCTGTTGACCATTTAATTCAACCAATCACAGCGGTTTACGAGCGAGAAACTGTCACATCATTCTTTTCTATTATTGTTTGTTCCAAAAACTCAGCGTAAATTCAAAGACAAAACACAGAACCACAGAATTGTGGTCCTCTGTACAATACAGTGATTGACATATTAATTACAATGAAGTTATCTCTAAAAATCTTTATTTTCTGCAACTAGGCATGAATAGGTAAATACTGTTTTTTTATGACATAATTATCATAACTCTGATTTTGTAGATAACAAAAATTAAATTATTGTTAACTTTTTTTACCGATAAATAGGCGTGTTGGTATTTGTATACCCTAGCAACATTTAAATATAAAACTTACCAAATTAGCAGGCAACACAGCAAGCGTAGCCGGCACGATCTGTGTTGCCAGTTGCAAGGGTTGCCAGCCGCTGATTGTTCGCGCAGTGTTGCCTGTCTTCCAAACCGTAACTCCTACTAAACTGCCGTAATGTCCCATATAGCGCACTGGTGTGGAGACTACGTTGCCTGGCATAGGCTCCGAGATAGGCCATAAGAATTGTGTGGATTTAACCGTTTCTGTAAACAAAATAATTTACGTTTTAGACTAGGTACTCATAAAGCTTCTTAGGGTTCCGTACGTCAGAATGACGAAAGGGATCCCTAGTGTATCTGTCTTTCCATCTGTGACAGCCGATTTGCTCCGAATCTACTGGTTTTATACTACCGAAACCTGAAGCGCCACGTTAAAGCCGAGAAATAGGAGATAAACAGTAAGAGAGCACTTTGCTCTTTTTCAATTCGGAATAAAGATGGCCCCTGGACATTGTGTGATCAGCTCATACAAAATGTGTCCCTAACGTATCTATGTATGGAAAGCCCTGAACTAAGGGTGCAATAAACGTAGTTAAAAGGAACGATAGCATTCTGTCAAAAACATCTCTAATTTCCCTACATTTCGACATTGATTGTCTTCGAGATGATGTTACGATTTCTATTTTAAGTACGATTGACCTTCTGCTGTGTGGTGAAGAGACTGTATACTTGTTAGGATTGCATTACAGTGTAAATTCCAGGTCGAATGACGTTTGTGGCTGTAACTGAAGCCAAATCGAAATACTACAATAGTATACAAATCATAGTACCTACGTCATCGGCCGATTAGCGCATCGCGAGTTGCGTAGTTAATTTCACAGTTAATAAGTAGCTGCCAATTAGATGTACACAAACGGTATAATACCATGTTTATTATAATTTTTATTTATTTATTTTAATATCTAGTGAACATGTTGGTTTTATATGGATTGTTTTGAAGACAATACGTAATTTTCGTGACACTGGCTGCATGTGGAAAGCATTTAAATATTATATAAAACTAATGTATACTGCTAAATTCTATGTCTAAGTAAAAACGAAGAACAATGTTATTTGCAAATTATGAATTGGTAAACAGTGACCAATATATTTTTATAATGAATAAAATACCTATTTGAAAACAAACAAACTTTCATTTTTAAATTATTAGTATGACAGACCAGACGATGCATAAAAAATTTACCGCGAAATTGATATTGCACACAGCATACTTAAATTTCGCGGTATGTGTAAACGTAAAATGTATATTTCGCAAAGCGTATTCATTATTATTTTAAACATTACTAGAAGCATAATATTAATATCAATTGGCGTAGGCTTAATTGACACCAAATGCAGCTAAAGTTAGTTTAACCGGTTTATAAATGTCCTGTGTAATGAAGTCATTGATCAGTAAATATGATGATTAGGCTAAGCATTGAATAGACTATTGAAAAGCAGAACTGTCATACTATAGGTACTAATATTATGGGATGTTCCCCTTATTCAAAGAGGATACCCCAAACGGTAGTATCTAAATTCTAGACTACCCTACCCTGTTAAAGATATTCGCATGCCTACCAAAATAAAATAGTACACCCATAAAATATTATGCAAACACGTAAAACTCACCGAAGCTGCCCGGTATATAAACATAGCCATAATTCTTCAATATTTGCACGCAAGTATTGGCCAAAAACGATCCCAGTAGCAGAACTGCGAACGTAAATGCTACGATACACGCACTCTCCTTCTGTAGTATTACATTAGTTTTGTTTTTAGAGTTTTTATGTGATGTTAGTTGCATTATACAGGCACCAAGGAGGCCCCATGTTAGGAAAGTTTCTTGAGCCGCCGCTGCCCAACTCTGAAAAAAAAAAAACAATTTGAAATAAGAACGAAATGTCTGTCTGTGACCATGGATTGTATAGAGGTGCACTTATTGTTGAGTTATTCTTTTGTTTGCGCAATTAGAGGTTATTAAGTTACAATTACGTGAAGGAGATAAGATCTTTAAGATATTCTGAGGTGAAAAAAATATTCATACATTACTATTAATGAAGAATTCGCTCCATTCAGTCTCGGAGAATATATTGACGACGGTGTCGTACGGTATTAGAGTGAGCAATTTGGTACATAGCACTAATGTACCACAGATCGGTAGGAATATCAGCATGTAGACAGCCTGCAATTACAATTATAACACGTTACACTTTCGTGGGAAATTACCTTTACGTTACAATGACGAGGTATAGAATGTAATGTTTATTACCTTGCCGTAAGACCTCAATCCTTTACTCAGCGCAACGAACACTATCATCCACACTACCGCTAAGTTGAACGCTACTTGGAACTTTATTGTGCCGAAATACGAACTATTGGACCCCAAATTCCTTTGTAAAACCTCGCCGTGAAAATACTGCGGCAAAGTTTCCTGTATTTTATAAGTGCCATTCCTCGCAACGGCATCTGTAATTTGAAGAAAACATTATCAGTCTGACACTATTTCCTAGTTACACTAACGGAAAAAGTAGTAGTGTCAATTGACGACCTTCATTCCGACTTCCGGCTTCATTTGCTGATTAATATCACCGAATTTGTTGACATTGTCCAAACAATAAGCGAATTAATTATGTCATGGTTGACTCACCTTCAAAATTGAATTCGTGTGGTAGTGCCCATTTGTATTTGTCATTGGACGTTATAAAAGAGTCTCTAAAGTAAACAAATATCCAAGACAGGCCTATTATACTGTACATGCCAATCACGGCTTGAGTAATGAGCAACGAGACGCCTACGCCTTGGAATATCGGCGATATACGCCACATGTCCACCGGGCCCGACTCCAGCACTTGGCCCAAACACAAATGTAAAGTAAACAATGGTATTCCAATTAAAAACGACAGTATAAAAAACTGTATTATGAAGCTTGCTGCAACAATAAAAAAGAACCATTATAAAGAAACTAGGAAATTAGGTGAATCCAATTAATTACATAAAAGTCCATTCATTACCTCCAAAATGAACACTGAATATGGCAAATCTAGATATATTAAATATTCCCACGGTACAGCTGAGGCACGCCAGCATGGCACTCATACGATGTGGCCAAACTCCAAAAGGAGGTTCTTCAGTCTCTTCATTTCTGTAAAAAAAGTCGTAACATATCATCAGACTTTTAGAGAAAATGATATTAAATTCATGAATCATCAAATCACATCCTCTGACCTCATTATGAGAATGAAATGAGTAATGTATTACCGAAATCGCGAAGGTTGCTCAATGCACGAGTTAACTGCAAAGTATAACACAATTAAATTTCAATGAATATTATACATAATTACCTCTCCTCAGTGGCACTTGCAGCATTATGGATGATGGGAGCGACGTCCAGCGACTCGGAGGACGAACTGGACGCACTAGTGCTCCTTGCGGTACTCCTGGCAGTATTCCGTCCAGTCCAGTCCCCGGCCGTGACGTCACTGTCCCCCGGAGACGGGAGTGAAAGCGTGCGATTCATGAGCAAAGCACGCCGCCCCACAATCAAAGGCCCCGAAGCACCGTCACTACTGAGATTCGCCGCCGTCACTTGCAGCTGTATCGGAGCGCTCGTCGGCCGCATGTTAATATTATGCTCCAGAAAAAGTATCACCGGCAACGTTAGAGGCTCGCAAGACGACTCCGCGGTTATCGCCGGCAGAACAATAGGGTCTAATCTCCTCATCGAGTTTCGCAATGTGTCGTTCGTCGTACTTGCTCTCTCTAATGATGTAACTAACGCCTGCCGATCATTGTCAGTGAGCTCTGAAAAACTTTTCGAACGTCCAAGGCTCGTGAGATTTGACCTTTCAGATATACTTGGTGTGATGTCCATTCCTTCCATATGCGGCGCTGATGCATGTACATTCGAACATGTTATTACTTCAGTATTGTCGTCCACAGAACTTTGCGTTTCCGAACGATCTGATTCTCCTTGAGCCTCGCCAATAACTTCTTTAATTTTACAAATGAGATCCTCTTCATCGCTGTCGAAATTTTTCGTTCCATCGTCAAGACATGCAAGTAAAGACTTATCTAAAACTTCGTCTAAATCATTCAATATATCCATAAACTGGCACAACGCCGTAGCCTGAAACTCTTCGTCATTTGTGATGCTAGCCGTGTGTGATGAAAAGTTTGAGTCGGATTTGTAGCATTCTGGTATTGTCTTTTGCAGATCTTCCTTCAAGTCACCATCTTCTGATGATTTGTCCAAGTCTTCGCTGTAGTGATCGCTGTCGTTGCTCTCGAAGGCGCTGCTGGAGGCGTCGCTGTCGATACTGCTTCCCGGAACATTTTCACTTTGTTCGTACCGACCTTCGCCTATATTGACTACTTCCATTTTTATTGCATGGCCTAAGTCATAGCCCGCGCGCTTCGTTGACCCTGCAACAAGGACTTCACTAATTATCATGGTAAAACTTGAAAAAAAAATTAAAGTAACACAAAAAGGCACATTTTGTAGTGATGATTTTCCACAGCTTGTACATGGTTAGCTGGTGAATGCACAATGTTGTTCGTATTTACATATGAATTAACTTGCTAATATGCCTAATTATTGTATGTAGCAGTGCGTCAAATGTGGCTTAACGTTAACACAGTAATGCCAAGACTGTCAGGTAAGTAGTTACAACATGGTACACAAGTATGAATCACTTGGGATTATTTCTTGTTACACATTGATAACAGTGTTATTCTCCAGTTGCCAAAATTAATTTAGCAAATGGAAACTGTACCATTGACACACAATATTTTACAACCATATTCCACTTGTTTAGAAAATTTTCAAACATGTCAGTAGGTGTATGTAACCTTGATGGTAAATATGATGTGAAACTGTTAGAAATAACAAGAAAATATGCTTAAAAACATTTTCATTCACACACTAACATTTCCCAAGGTAGCATAATTTTAAAACATGAAAGACAAATAGCCACAAAGTATATTATTTTATACATTACCTTAGACCCGTTTAATGGAAACAATGGAGAAAACAATGAATGATTCTTTACACAACTTAATCACTTTTCACTTGCCATTCCATGTTTATAAAGCCATTAGTTACCAATGACCAGTTTACTATAATCACTAAAACAATTAAAACATACAACAGAATATTAATTAATATAACGGTACCGCAATACTGTTGTTAAATCACTTATCTGAAATACCGAGATAACATAAGAAGAAACACATGCTAAGTAAACTGCAGTACTTTCACAATGCACTGATAGTATGATAGATAAATTCTAAGGTAACAGATGTTGTTTCTCAACTGAATAACAGATAAGGTTAGACAATATCTGATCTCATACTTGTAGAGATTATTCAATTCATGATGTCATAATAATTTTGCTAGATGAATGGTCTGTATGATGCTTAGAATTGAATTGGTAGGTTGTTCACATACAACAATTTTAGTTTCTCATAATGGGCTTTCACATCCCCTAAGAGAGTTCTAGAATGGTATTATTATTTGGTAAGATACACTAGCAGCTATTAGCTGATGCGTGTGTATCAAATAACTTGGAGGTATCTAGTCCATCCATCAGTCCTTGAAGCAGTTTTGTGTGGGAGTTGATATAATAGGATATAATATGAAACTCTCAAAACTGGGCCTAAGTATCATGAACAAAAGTTTATCCTATGTTATGAATATGAAGTAGCAAGAAACTCCATAGATATACCTACATTTACAACCGTGTTTGAATTATTTGATCATCCCATTCCCTTTTGAGTTGGCAACTCAGACCAAGATTGATTTAATAAATGACATTTAGCACATTAAATTGGTCCTAGGTCCTTTGACTGGAAGCCGACCCCAATATAATTGGGGAAAGGCTAGGCAGATGATGATGATTGTTCTGCGAACAGACAGCGTTTAGATTAGGAGACAGATAAGTAAGGCTTATGAACCTTTATGCTGTATTTGCTTCCATATTCCATCTTCCCTATTTTCTTCTGTTCATCAAGAGATAGGTTCAGAATTGGCAGAATAAAATCTGAACTTGTATTTAGAAAAGACATAGGTATTATGTTTGTAAATAGTTTTCTCTGGAAGTATGCTGATCTAAATACTAAACTCTTTCAGCGATAGAAAGCTACATAGGCTACTATGTTACTAAGAAAAATGCATAGTTTTTAGAAAGACTTGGATGCAAGCTATGGAAAAAAGCTAGCAGACATAAAAACAGTTAAGTTTTGTGAACCAAATTGGGTGTACTAAATGTAGATAGATCTCTACGCCCATTTATGAAAATATGAATTAGAATTCTTACCCTGACTTTAATATTTCGTTATACAATAATTTCACATTGGTATTTCATTTTACATATCACGTTAAGGTAAACTTTTTAAAACTAACACAAACACATAAAGCAATTTTCTAAGTAGGTAGTAGCAAATTAAATAGCAATCCAAGTGTAACTAGTATGAAATTGCTTGACCAAAACTACGTTATTTATTTAGACATCAGGATATTGAGAAACCCTAAACCTACTCTAAAGGCTACCCAAGGTAGCAACCCACTGATACTGCTTTATATGTGGAACAACCCTATCAAATTGAAAATCTCTCCAATAACACTTTTGTAAAGACCATCGTTACGGAACTAAATAAAACAAGAAGCTTTTGGTGGTTTGATACAATTACCGTTTTAGTAAATATAAAACACTAACCTGATTTCTTGATTTTTTTGTAGACACTTCAGCCCATCAGTTGTCAGCTGTCTAACATAACATTATTATCAGACGACACTCATTTATTTCACTAACTTGTTTTTAATTAACTACTAATTGAATGATAAAACTGAATAAATATATTTTTGTGATGATTTTTATAGTAAACGAGAAAATTGAGATACTGTTTCACATTCAGCTTGTACCAGCAGCAGGTACGCACTAGAGGTGTGCCGTATGCGTTTATTTAAAACAGAAGTCGATTACAAGATAGGAATCGATTTTCAAAAAAATAAATTAAACTAATATCGATCAAAAATCTATTCTTATGTGATAATTTAATGATAAAGCTGAAGAGTTTGTTTGTTTGAACGCACTAATCTCTGAAACTACCGGTCGGATTTGAAAATTATTTCTATATGATAGCCACATTCATGAGAAAGGCTATAGGCTATACAGGAACGCGAAAAAACGGGATATTCACATACGAAGTCGCGAGCAAAAGTTAATACATGTAATAAACCGTATCGTTTATGTATGTACAGACGCCAGCACATCAAACTACATCAAACTGTCTAATTTCTTTAATAGATTTTCAACTTTATCGCTGAAGTATTGTATTCAAGGTTGATTGTGAAAGTTTCACAGTTTCGGGTAGCTTGATGTGCTGGCGTCTGTAAGAAATTCTTTAAATTATTATTGGTGTACAGTCGACCGAAGATCGGTTGTAAGTTGCCACCCTTCGACCATGAGTTGGCCTAGCATGATACGGGATTTCAAAAGAATGTGAGAACAGCGTGAATGTACTTTTTTGAGACGCGTGGCCTACTCAAGGGTGGCGGGAGAATAATTTTCAAGGGGATGCATTTTTCGCTTCAGAATATCTCCAGACATTCTTACAGCCGTTTCTTTTCTTTATTTATACGGAATTGGAGCTGCTTTGTCGCGGAATGCATAAATGATTGAATAAGTACCTACCATACTCCATAATTATTATCGTCTCGGATGGGATTGATCCTCTATTATTCATGGAGATATTTTTGTGTTGTAAGGTCATTCCATCATCAAAAATATGTAATTATCGAAAGCAAATATTGAAAGTTGTATGTTTTCTTTTGTGTTGTTGTACAACCCAAAACTTATCTATTCTTATATTTCAAACGGGGTACCTTTTCATGTCAATTTCGGAATGCTCGATTTTTTAATGTTAATTTTCCGATCTAATAGTACATTGTTCACCGAGAGGAGAAAGTGACCGATTACCGTCGAGGGTGTCGTTTGAAGCCCGAGCCGTAGGCGAGGGCTTTAAAACACCCAAGATCGGGAATCGCAGTTTCTCTCGAGTGATACATAGTGCTTTATACTACACCTAGAAGGAAAATAAAAAACGAAATCTTTACTAATTGAAATTTATATTGAAATTGTTGCAGTTAAAACTGAATCCTCAAACAACACACAAATTGGAAATGGCGCCAATGGCGTCTGCAATTTTCACATGTTCTTTTTTCAAATTGTTTATCCTGCCGCCGCAGGGTCGCACTGCCAGCCCGACACCATCCAACACACAGCTAGTGGCCAGTGTCATTTTGCGAACTTGGAGATAAAAACTCACTGTAAAAACTTTTTGGCTTTTGATATTTAGGTTACCGGCGCATAGTCTTACCCAAAATTAAAAAAGAAAAACCATGTAAGAAATGGATTTTCATACACTTTTCTCTCCCGCTCAGATGCGTTTTCTCCCCGCATATTTGTTCGATATGCAATGACGTACTTTCTACCGTAAATTTGATAAAGTATCAAGGTACTTTCCAAGCAGGTGTAGTATAAACGATAATTACCTGCTTCGGAAGTTGGTAAGAGTAGTAGGAATGTAGAAGATACTCTAAAATTCTTAGGGTGCATAGTTGGCCGGCAAAGTCAACGTCCAAAGTACCTACGAAATACGTTCCATGGGGTGGTCGTCTGGCATCGTTAATTGAAATTAAAAATGAAATCTTGTTGTTGTTGGTCTGAATGAGAACATATTATTTTCCCGCTGTTTGTAATTTATGACATTGACATAATTGTCCAGCACCCGCCTATGATTGGTGCATTAGCTGTCAAATAGTCCCCCTTTTCTTCGATTGCTCGTGTCATCGTGTGGCAACTGCGCATGCTCGTTTTAAAGTACATTTTGACAATAACACAAAACAATTTAAAATCATTAGATTTGTATTGTAGCTTTATTTAATTCCAAAGAAAACAAAACAACAACGCAATTATCATAACGTACGTCTTAATTATGCCACTTCTTTTGATTTTATATATAATGCTTTGAATTTTTCACCCTGCCTTACATCATTCCCAGAGGTTTTAATGTTGTGACATATTTAACACTTGAAATGAACAATCTATGGTTCAAAGTATTTTTCTCGTAAAATCTTATTCTACAGATTTATTACGATAATCAACCTTAACAACTGAACAATAAGATTTTAAATTCAACTTGAAGAGTCCGTGGGGTATCTCAAATAGATAAGTTTATGTAAATGTTTTTTATAATTTGCCAGCGATAAGTATTATCAATTTCTATCAGTGCGTCAGTAGCTTTTCTTGGTGTACACTTACAATAGTTTTTAAAAGAATAAATCATGTTGTTTATAAAAGGAAGTAGAATTATTACCATCAAAATGCACCAAACAAATAAGGTTCGTCTTCCTTCTATCAAAGTTTATATTTCGATTCAGTCGTAGAGTGATTGCCTGCCTAGTCACTACTCTCCGAGAATAATAATATTTTAAATTACCATAATTGACTCTCGTGATTTCAATAAGTTTTTAATAATTCGACTTTATATTGATCGACAGCTTTTTAAAGCGATGGCAGCGTATTCTTCAAAAGTTTCCCTCAACGATGTGGTTATCGTGTCTGCGGTGAGGACCCCCATAGGCTCCTTCAGGGGTAGCCTGTCGAGCCTTTCAGCCACGGAACTTGGTGCAGTTGCCGTCAAAGGAGCAGTGGAAAGAGCCGGCATTCCTGCAGAGGAAATTAAAGAGGTTAATTGATTCAGCCTACTTTCTCTCATATTTTCCATCGATTTACAGTTATCATTTCACCATGAACAGTTAGGGAATTTCATAGAGGTGAATGGTTTTATAATTAAAACAAGCTAATAAATGTGTAGTCATTTGTCATGTTTCTGACAAGATTAGCTGATGAGTTTTTATCATAAATGATAACAATGAAAACTGATTTTTATTACTTAGATACTTTAATTTTTTAATTATTCCATAATTACTGACTTATTTAATACTATTTTTTTATATACTTGTATACAATTTTATCAAAATTAAAAAGCATTTTGTGTAATAATATTAACAAATTACTTTTAAAAATTAGGTTCTTTCATCTACTCAATTTTTAAATGATGTATGAACCTACTTACCTACCATATACCTATAAAAAACATAAATATTAGTTCTTAGGAGCAATTCTAAAATGTTTAGTGCCTGAATTTTTAACTAGCCCTTACAAAAACTTTATAAAACTAATTGTTGTGAAAAATTTTCTTTAGCCCTAGACTCATGCCAGTATCATATAAATACAAATATCTCTTAGATAAAATTATTTTTTTAATTCTATTTAATTATTCTAGGTATACATGGGCAATGTTTGCTCAGCTGCTGCGGGCCAGGCTCCAGCGAGGCAAGCTGCAATTTTTGGTGGTCTGCCTAAAAGCACTGTTTGCACAACTATCAACAAAGTTTGTTCATCTGGCATGAAGTCCATTTTGCTGGCTGTTCAAGGCTTACAAACTGGTACACAAGATGTAATATTAGCTGGAGGAATGGAATCTATGTCAAATGTGCCTTTCTATTTGAGGAGAGGTGACGTCCCATACGGAGGTACACAGTTACTTGATGGTATTGTGTATGATGGTCTAACTGATGTATACAATAAATTCCACATGGGCAACTGTGCTGAAAACTCAGCCAAAAAATTAAACATCTCAAGGCAACAGCAGGATGACTACGCTATTTCTAGTTATAAGAGGAGTGCAGCAGCATATGAAAATAAAACTTTCGCTGATGAGCTTGTACCAGTCCCTGTGCCTCAGAAGAGAGGAGCTGCGCCTGTAATGTTTGCAGAAGATGAGGAGTACAAAAAGGTCAACTTTGAAAAGTTCAACAAACTGGGAACTGTATTCCAGAAGGAGAATGGTACAGTAACAGCTGGAAATGCCTCAACATTGAATGATGGTGCTGCAGCCATGGTCCTCATGACTGCTGAGGCTGCTCAACGATTTAATCTCAAACCCCTTGCACGTGTTGTTGGTTATGCCGATGGAGAGTGTGACCCAGTTGACTTCCCAATTGCACCAGCAGTTGCCATTCCCAAACTTCTAGCTAAGACTGGTGTCAAGAAGGAGGATGTTGCCATGTGGGAGATTAATGAAGCCTTCAGTGTTGTTGCTGTTGCTAACCAAAAACTGCTGGAACTTGACCCATCTAAGCTCAACATTCATGGAGGAGCTGTCAGTATTGGTCATCCTATTGGCATGTCTGGAACTAGAATTGTTGTACACTTGTGCCATGCTCTTAAGAAGGGAGAAAAGGGTGTTGCCGCTATCTGCAATGGTGGTGGTGGTGCTTCATCTATCATGATTGAGAAATTGTAAGTTTCATCATATTCTGACGACTTTGTTTTCATTATCTACTGTGCCTTTTTAGGAATTATTTGCTGTTAATGAATGGTTTGTGTGTTTGCTAGAGACAGCTTTAAAAGTTAACAGATTATATTATATTGTTGAGATAATATCTAATTTTTATATCCATATCTCTTGTACATAAACTTCAATATGGAAAGTGTTAATGGTTGTATTCTATCGCATAAATGATTGAAAATCAATAAAATATATTTTATAAATGTTTTTTTTTTATTGATTATTACTTTGGTTTACTATTGCAGAGTACACACTACAGATGGACCACCAGTTTTGACCTTTTACACCAAAGACCCATGTGGTCTGTGTGATATAGTCATGGAAGAATTAGAGCCTTACAAAGATAGACTAGTCATTCAAAAAGTTGATATCACTGAAAAACAGAATTTAAGGTGGTTAAGATTGTACAGACTTGATATTCCAGTATTGTTTCTCAATGGTCAGTTTTTGTGCAAGCACAAGTTGGACAAACATTTATTAAACAGAAGGTTGCAAATTATCGAGGATGAAAAATTACATTAATAGGTAGGTATGCAAAATGTTTAGGGAAAAACTGTTCTTTTGTTCTATTGAAAAAAACATTTCGAATATTTTTGCTTGATTTTCGCAAGTGGTACATGGCATCCGTACAATCAACTGCGTGTCGCTCGCCGTTTCGTAGCAGTGCTGGCATTTTTTGTAGTCCCAACTGTCCAAGTGACGTGGTTGACTGTAGGTACCTATCTGGTACATTAGTACTGGCTGGTACTTGGTAGGTAGATATTTATGTGCATACATGAATATGATTAGAATATTTGATGAACTGTATAATAACAGCAGTACCTATCGTTAAAATGTTACAGACTAGTTTAGAAACCAGTTTTATTTTATAGTCAGTTTTTGTGTATTTATAAGTTGAACCAACATTTGCTGGACTAATGGAGGATAGGAAAAGCCGAAGGTGGGGGATGCGAAAAGACTAGTTTTTAATTTATAAGTAACAGATTCTGTTTGGTAGGTAATTGTATAATTTCATCACTTTGATACAATGATGTATAAAACTACGTCATTGGTTTGATACCAGTAAATGTTCAATTTTCGTGTACCTATGCACAAGTTGTACCAACGTTAACTAGACAAACGACTAAGAATAGAAAACAACATTTATATGCAAAGACTCAAGGTCAGGAATCTAGTAAAAATCAAGTTTTTTATGTGTTATATACCTACTGCTTGGAAGCTTGCTAGTTGTTCATATTATGTCATGCATAGGTACATGAATATGATTACAACGAGTAATCAACTTTAAAATAACATCAACCTGAACGTGGCATGAAGGACAATTGAAATCAATCATTTATAGCGTCTTTATACATCATATATATGCATGTTTAGATACAGATAGCATAAAAATAATTATTATGGAAGAATATGAATTTATTGTGTTTATTTTTTAATCTAAAGTTGGTATCCTTTATCCATAGACCCCTTAGCAGGGGCAAACAAGAATTAAAATATGTGGGAACCTATCTAATTTATCTAGAACTAAGTGGGTAATCTAACAACGAATTACGAAACTAAAATGGAGCTGGACAGGACAGCTGGCAAGGCTCGGTGATGGTGGAGTATGAGGTGACGGAGTGGAAGAAATGCCGGTCGTTCGGCGGTGAGATGCGCAGGAGACATTGTTGCCATCGCGGATAGACCCTGGATGATGCTGGCATAGAAACCTGGGAATTGGCACAAGAAAAGAGGCCTGTGCTCAGCGGTGGGCGAATTCGGGATCATAGCTACTTCATAATCGTCTACCAAGTTGGTATAGCTGTGATCCCTCGTGATTTTTGCATACAGAGGATCATGTATTAGACAATTATTATACTTAATTATTTTTACTTAAAGTTATCTAAATATGAAAAACTAATCTTTGACACTATTGACTTTTTTGCGCACCGTACTTTTCACTTAGGTATAGCAATCGGTCGAGCATATTGCCTTCAACCGGTGACAAAACCAGTCAAATCCAGTTACCGGGTTGCTACTGAGAAATTTCTGGAGGAAAGACCCAATAATACTTTACCTGGGAGGGTTCTGCTTGCTACAGTCCTAAGTAAATGCTAGATAGGTAGGTAGGTACGCGCTTCGGCTGAGCTGTGAATTGTGGTTGTTGAAAAACATCGTTCAAAAAGTGATGGATGCCTTCGCATGCGTGGGGGCGAGGAAAGGAAAGCAAAGGGGACCAATTTTTTTGAATTTTTTTCAATACCTAGGTGCTTGGGTCGATCTTCAACTCTTGTCGAAGTCGATCCGTGGATTGGTGACTATTCATAACATATCTACCTACGAAGATCTCCTCCGCGCCTCGAGTGCATGTCTGTTTGTACCGAATACCATTTGTAGATCATTGACAGTCGTTACGGGTTATCAGAAGCTGGAAATCTGAGACCAGTCTTTCCAGGGTGTATCGTGTTACTCGTGTTACCCTCGAGGCCTAGTACCTATCCTGCAGTTTGCTACCTACCTATCTGACCTCAATAGGTAACTCAGTAGGTAGGTACCTAGCAAATTTCAGAAAAATCAATTTTCCCCTTGCTTATAATCTCCGAAGTTTACATAGCCAAATGTCTGAAATAAATCTATGTGATCTATGTAAGATTTACAGGAAAAATAAAATTACCTAAGTACGTCTCTTACTAGCACTGTTTTGATGTAATCACCAAAAACCTTTTACAAACAAGACTTAGTTTTCCGGTCGCATACAATTTAATTAATAAAAAAAACTTGAATATGGAAAAATAGTTAGGTAGTACTGAATAGTTTTTTGCACCAAGGAATAAAACGAGGCGGTTTTTTGGTTATATGGGGGTTTCGAGAGATTATAGGCAGCAAGCATGTGGCATTAACTCGCAAATCCGTTAATTAACGAAGTTAAAAAATTTTGACTAACGGATTAACTTTTAAGTTAGGTAACTTTAAAAATGTTAACGGACTCGTTAACTTCCGTTAGATTTCACCAAATCCGTTAATCTAATACCTAGGTACTATTTACGAAAAAGATACCGCATGCCCCGAGCCGATTCACACAGACACAGTAGGTAGGTACATATATTGACTCTATCGCATAGGCAGAAGCCACAGTTTGATTTGAGAATGAGTGACCTCAGAAACTCGTCTAGCTCAATGTGTGGATGCATGCCATCGGTTAAAACTTGTCAGTAGGGGGCGTCGCATGTTTAGCACTGTCACTCTCTAAGGACACGGGTCAAAAGCTAATTTTATTTTCTTCGATGGCATGTAGGTAGTAACGGTAATCGCACTTATCGGCGGAAAATGTAATATTACTATCCTCTATGGGCGGGACTAAGACGCCTGAACTACTTTGGGAGGTTATGCATCAGCTGATGGCCTTCAAGAAGTTCGCCAGAGTAGTTTTTACCACTAGTTTTCTAGTCGGTATTTTTATGATCACATCAACCAACATTGATAAAGTAAAACATTTTTTCTTGGGACAACCCAAACCTGTAAATGTCACCGTACAGATGTCGCTTTCTCATTCTCGCTTTTTTATATGAATGAATTTCACCGCTAAACGTAAAACAGTAAAGCTCAAATTCCATGAAAACTTTCTCCTTTTTCCAAAATGTTGATAGATTGCCGCTGTGCATAATCTGTGGTTGTCATTATAATGGTTGACAATTGACATGTAATAAAATTTACGAATAAATTCGTGATATTTTGACTGTTTTTCTCAATAATTATGTGACTTTTCAACACATTTACTTAATAGCACGTTTCTTAAGTGTTTTGGGTATTGCCTCTCATTCATCTTTTTTCATAATTTGATCTTAAAAATTAAGTGTTACAATGGATAATTCGGCTATACAAACATTGGAGGCGGCTGCCCAGGTGCTGATGGTAAGAAAATATCACTTTCTATAAAATGAATGTAAACAAAATTCGAAGAAAAATAGTTCTACAACAGCTTATAATAATGAAAATACCATGACTACTAACAAAACGCCACAATAGTAATATACATTGACATACCTATTTATTTCAGTTTTCTTTTCTACAAAAATTTAAAATCTTTTGTTTTCTATTATAATTTTCAAAAAGCAGTTGAAAAATAATACCATTTAATTTCAGAAGCATGTTATTTTTGTATACATTTTTGTCACACAAAGAAAGGGGACAACCATGGTTATTTCATTGTAAATAACATAGTTAAATTGATCTGGATTGAATGATCTCAACTTAGAATCAATATAAAAATCCTATTCTTTTACACTCATGTAGTTTGCTTAACTAAACATTGGTTAAAAGATTACCAAGTAGAATCCATTAATTTTGAAAATTATTGTGTAGTTAGCCATTTCAGCCGACAATGTATGATACATGGAGGATCATTAATTTTAATTAAAAGTTATATTAAGTCTAAAGAAAGAAAAGACGTTAAACTATTGGTTGAACACACCATTGAATTGTCCTGTGTTGAGCTAGATAAGCATGTTGTAGTATGTGTCTACAGACCTCCAAGTTACCAGAAACTATCTGTGTTTGATTCTGTAATGGAAGATGTGTTAAAAATAGTTAGTACTAGCAATAAATCAATAATTATATGTGGCGACTTTAACATTAACTTACTAGAGACAAACTCAAATAGTATCAGATTATTGAATCTATTTAAATAATTTAATTTGTCAAATGTTTTTATTGAACCTACTCAAGTTACAGCTACTTCTGCGACTTGCATAGACAACATATTTTGTGATTGTGATTACTTACATAAAGAAATTGTAAATAAGCTGCCCTCTGATCACAGTGGACAATCAATAACGTTTTGCACCTACATTCTTTTACAAAAAATTCAAATTAAATTTAGACCGATAACAGATAAAAAATTTGGAAAAACTTAATAATACTTTATCCGGTAAACTATGTGTCCAAAGTTTTAATAACATAGATGACCCAAATGAGTTTTACGCTGAGTGTTTTTCATTACTAAACACTGAATTTAAAGCCCCTTTTCCAATTAAGTCTAAAAGTATACACACTAAGTTTATACACTTCTGGACACATCTATTGGCCCACCTTAGAGTTTAGGTTTCGATGGCCCCTACCGAAATATGATTGCTAGATTGAACAAAAACTGTTGATGCAGTTTTAAACCTGATACATTTTACCATCTTTTTCGATCGTATTGTTTTAAATTTGAATTCAGAATACCATACGACATGGAGCTACGCCTAACAAGTCGGATATGCGCCTTGTTAAAGGCAATTGATTTTAGAATAAAAAACATGTTTTATCAAATAAAGGTTTAATTTAATAACGCGTGTTGCCTCCATGGGCATCTACCACAGCTCTCATACGATTAGGCATAGAGTTTATCAACCGCTCTATGCAATTTTGAGGGATCATCTCCCATTCCTCTTCTATGGCAGATTTCAACTCCTGCATTGTCTGGGCAACTGGCTGACGAGCCCTAACACGTCTTTTTAGCTCGTCCCACATGTGCTCAATGGGGTTCATGTCTGGGCTTCTGGCTGGCCAGTCCATAACTGTGATGTTCACATCCCGAAGATATTCCCTGACGATGCCGGCCGCATGGGCTCTTGCATTATCATGCATAAAAAGGAAATTTGGGCCCACATAGTCCGCGTATGGTATCACGTGAGGTTCTAAGCACTCACAAATGTACCTTTCAGCATTTAATGTTGGCAGCCGTGGTCCTGTAACAACCTCAAGTTGAGTTTTGCCGCTGCCCCAGACAGTCCATGAGCCACCGCCATAAGCAACCCTCTCTTGAAAGCAGCATTGTGCGAAACGCTCTCCCTTACGTCGGTAGACCTTCTTCCTTCCATCATTGCCATGTAACACAATTTTAGACTCATCAGAAAAGAGTACACGGCTCCAATCTTGCTGTGTCCAATTTAAATGACTGCGAGCGAAATGAAGGCGCGCTGTTCGGTGGGCTCGCGTTAGTTTGGGCCCATTAGCTGGCTTGTGTGGTACCATATCGCGTTCTTTTAACCTTCTCCGAATAGTTCGAGCGCTCACAGATACTCCGTGGAAGTCGCGAAGTTGGTTTTGTATCTCAATGGAGGTAAGGTGACGATTTCTCAAGCTGGTCGTCACGATGAATCGATCCTGCCTTTCAGTTGTGACCCGAGATCGTGGCCTTCCTTGGCGACGAACAAAGCCGCCAGTCTCTAGGTACCTCCGATAAACATTTCGGACCGCAGATCGACTTAAATTAAGTTGAGCACTCACGTTTCTTTGGCTGTGTCCGGCCTGAATAAGTGCCACAGCTTGGGCGGCGACTTCAGGTGAAGTATCCATAGATTATTGATAGAACCTCACCTTAATGTTAAGAATAAGTAATGTTTGTTGCAAAACCAAAGATATCAATCACTTTTTCAAGAATTAAATCCAAGTAAACCAATAAAACCAAGTTTTCTTAGTATTTGATTGTTTGATATCAACAAACAGGCTCCAAATTGTCTTTTGTTTCTTTAAATTCTGTGTTCGAAATTCAAAAAAAGACTATTGAATGAAATTGTGAATATGCCAGGTTCAAAACTGCATAAAAACTTTTTGCTCGACCTAATATAAAATTTTAGCTAGGACCAAGCGAAACTGAAAATACAAGGTGGGCCAATAGATGTGTCCAGAAGTATATTTAGTGATTGGGCAACTCCAGGCATTCGCATAAGTAGGGAAAAGCTATACGAACTATATGGCCTAAAGCAACATGTGAATAATATAAGCTTTCATAAGTATGTTGCGACATACTCAAAAACATTTAAAAATGTATGCAAAACAGCTAAAGCTCTGTTTATGAGCAATAAAATAAAATCAGCCGATGACAAAATAAAAACAACCTGGAAAATAATAAATAATGAAACTGGTAGTAAGAAAAAGCGTGAAACTGAATTTAATTTAAATACTGTACATGGCCCCATAAACTCAGATGCAGAGGTAGCTCAGGAATTTGAAAACTTTTTTGCTGATATTCCTCGTAAAACAACAGAGGCTCTTAACTCGTCACCCGCGCTCTCTGCTGCCTTACTTTGGAAGAACGTCAAGGTATATCCATCAGAGTCCAAGTTTCAACAAACAAACCCCCAGGCCATTATAAAAACTTTTAAGGATCTTAAAATTAAATCAACAGAAGATCTTTGGGGAATGTCTGTAAAAGTCTGTAGATCTATATCTGAAACTATTGCTCCCTACTTAGCTCTCATATTTAACTCTAGTGTGGATCAAGGAGTATTTCCTGATCTCATGAAACACAGTAAAGTCGTTCCACTGTTTAAATCGGGTGATAGTCATGAACCCAACAATTATAGGCTGGTGTCAATCCTGATGGTTCTCAGTAAGGTGTTCGAAAAGTTAATGCTTAATCAGATGTTACTTCACTTTAATAAAAATTCCATCTTTCATGAACAACACTACGGTTTCACCAAAGGGCGTTGTACAACTGACGCCGGTGTCAGCCTAATAAAGAACATCTTTAACGCCTGGGAAGATTCAAAAGACGCCATTGGAATCTTTTGCGACCTCTCGAAGGCGTTCGATTGCGTTAACCATGAGACGCTTTTGTTGAAACTCGAGCATTATGGGATTAGGTATACATCCCTTGATTTGATTAGATCATACTTGAAAGTCAGACAGGTTAAAGTCCAGGTAAACGGTGTAAACTCACTAGGGTCTGAAATGACAATGGGCGTTCCGCAAGGTTCAATATTGGGTCCATTCCTCTTTTTAGTATATATAAACGATTTGCCCGAATTGCTGCAAAATCAACCAAAGATGGTGTTATTTGCTGATCACTTCTGGTCTTGATGATGTCAATAAATCTATTCATCAAGTCCAACTTTGGTTTACGGCAAACAACTTAGTACTGAATGAAAAAAAAAGACCAAATGTATTAAATTTACTTTACCAAATGTTAGAAGCAACGAATGTGACATCGTATTGAATGGACAAAAACTGGAATTTATTGATCAAACGGTTTTCCTGACAATCACTTTAGACGAGAAATTGCAATGGGGACCTCACATTACATCTCTTGCGGGGCGGCTAAGCTCAACCGCTTATGCTGTTAGAAAGATAAGACAGTTAACAGATGTAGAAACCGCGCGCTTGGTCTATTTTAGTTACTTTCACAGCATTATGTCGTACGGTATTTTGCTGTGGGGTCGTGCTGCTGACATTGAATCTGTATTTATTTTGCAAAAGCGTGCTGTTAGAGCCATTTATAATCTTCGTCGCCGCGATTCTCTTAGGGAACTTTTTGAAAAGATTAATATTATGACAGTACCTTGTCAATTCATTTATGAGAATATTATGTATGTAAGAAAAAATCGACATCTCTTTAACAAAATTAGTGATAGACATCATTTTAATACTAGAAACAAAAATAATTTAAATCAAACATTTAGCCAAAGTACGAACATCTTTCATGGGGTACTGTGTTAAATGTTACAAAAAATACCTTGTGACATATTAGAACTAAATGAAAGAAAATTTAAAACTTACATTAAAACCACACTTTGTAAACAAGCATATTACAAACTAGATGATTATATTAAAGATAAGAATGCTTGGAAACATGCTGGTCCTGCTCCATAGGACAATCGAGAGTGTAGTAGAAAAAAGTCAAACTTGTTTTATTTACTGGTGTACTTTCAGGTTTTTAATATGTAATTTAACTCACACTGATCCATTGTTTTTAATTATTTTGTAAAAATGTGAGTACTATATCCCTTACTAGCAAACTTAATTTTATCTCTGCTGGTATTGCTTTGTTGTACCTATTAGTATATTAGTGTGTGCTGTATATTAGTGTAATGTTGGATGCATTGTGCTCACATAATATAATCAATTGATTGATGTACCTTATACATAGGTACATTGATAAATTGATTATAATATATGAAATATTGTAAAACTTATATTTGGAAAGAGTAACTATGGAGTTTCTTGTCCGTTCTTCTCCATAAGAATCTACTTTTTGCGAATGGACAACTAGAGTCACTTATATTAAACCGTAAATTTGACGTTCAAAAGTGCCTTTTAATGGTCTAGTTGAAATAAATGAATTGACTTTTTTTTTTACTCACAATACATGAATGAGGGTTGTCCGTTAAACTAAAATTTTAATACAAAGTCAATAACAATTCAAAGGTTGAAAGAGTTCTTTTTCAAAAGGAGGCACCTGATGTATTCCTGGTTTAGTTTATGTCCAATGGTGGCGGCAACCACTTACTATCTGGTGGGCTGCTTGCTTGCTTGCCAAACTACATCTTCATAATAAAACAATCAAAATAATATTCTATAAAGATATTTTTCTAAATAGTATAAAACTAAGTCATTAACTGCCTCTCTGATTCTTTGTAAACTTCTTCTAAATTGTACAGTCAGCAACATAATTTGATGAGGATCTAAAAGTTCAAAAAATCGTCAACACCTTTTATAACAACAAAAGTCACTGAATAGTTTGGGCCACGAAATGTAGTAAACAAACAAATGATACAAAATTTCATTATTTGTCATTTTTCTTTTAATTGAAAAATAAACTTCTGCCATCAAAAGTTTGCATATCTTTTAGAAATAAAATTGTTCTGTACTCCTTTCTATACCTACACAAAATAATTCTGATTAATTCCAAATTCATAACAGAATTCCTGCTTAATCAAAAAATATTTTACTAATTGAATTAATCATAATTGCACGACTCTATGCCTGTATTGGCATGGTTTCTATAATATTTAAAACAACCTAAGTGCAAAATGTGCGGAATAATAAAAAAAAAAAAAAAAGTTAACCGATTTTTGTAACATTGATTTGTTTACCGCATTTTGTGGCCAAAGCTATGACGACCTTTGTTATTTTTGTATGAATATTGTTGCTGACCGTACAATAGGTTTTAAAATGGTGTTCACTTATAGAAAGAGTGATAAATAAGAATTTGTGCATATAATTTACTCCCGTGAAGAGCTGGGATGAGTCACTAGTTAATTGTTTTAAAATCATGATAGAATTAAAGAAATGCTGCCTGTTACATTTATCAATCCACACATCTTTAGCAATATGGTATTATTGTTTAGATAAAAAACCCTACCTCAAGTTGCAAGCTAGCCTATCAGATTTAAAAAGTGAGTAAAGAAAGTGGAGCGATAGTTCAGCTGTCAGAAAATAGATACCATATAGACAAATGTGGAAAAGAATTGGTATGTTAATAACAAGATGATCAAATTTTTAGGGTTTTGAACTTGTAACTGTAATTTTACTTTAAAAAGATTAAATTTATTTTGACAAATTTTTATTGTCCCTTTGGCAGCGTTTCCCACTTGGTAGGTCGCGACCCGGTACCGGACCATCAAAATAAAATACCGGGTCGCAGCATTCCCGCCTTGTTTTAAAATATCACTAAATAGGCGATACCGAAATACATATTAGTAAAACATTTTTAATCCAAATGGGGAAAGATTTATTTCTTTGTTTGTTATATTTTCGAAAAAATTTCAATAATGTAATCCTAAAAAGCAAAATTTTGCCTAATAAATCCATTATTTGGCATGCGCTGAGAAAATTATTAATGATACATAAAAATAATGTACCTACATACTACATGATTAAAGTACTCATTATTACCTACCAACAAAAAGGTCCGCGAGGGTATATGTCTAACTATTATGGTTAAGTCACAATTAGCACATTTTGTTAAAAAAAAAATAAGAATAACAAATGTTTGTATTTTTTGCAAATAACCCCTAAAGGTGTGAAAAGGGGTGATGAAATTTTTAGTGGAGGACATTATTGCTTGCTTCAATTTATGGGATAATTGAAACAGATCTAACAATTTTTGCATAATCAAACCCTGATGGGGTGAAGAGGGTGAACAGTTGCGCAGACCCTGAGACCACAGAATAAAAATCGTTGTGCAAAATTTTACAAAACAAACTGTTAATAAGGGGTAAAGGGGGCGTCGAGTTTTGTGGAGTACCGACTAAATCCGCGCGGACGAAGTCGCGGGCGTTGTGCTAGTATTAATATAAACATACTTCTAATAACAATCAATGTGTATTATTTATACCTACTTGATGTAATCAGCAGGGGAGGTTTAAAAAGATTTAAAAGTGTTAAGTGGGTCACGAAGGGGCAGTGTGTAAATTACCGGGCCATGGCAGAACAATGTTTGGGAAACAATGATATTGCGACTTGATTTTGAACTTCATTGATCTGACTTGCTTTTTAAGTAAAAGGATTAGTCTGATGAAACACATCATCATCATCTTCCTTCCCCTATCCCATGTTACTTGGGATTTGGTGCAACAAGCTTCATCTTCCATTCTCCCCAAGAGTACACATAGTGTATTTAATTTATATTATCCTGGAACTAGAATTGGATATTTTACTGACTATACCAACCCCGTGAACATGATCATCTTAGACATAATATTTCTAAAATTTCAGGCACCGCCGCAAATGGTGACATCAGAGCAACGTCACCAAGCCGAGAGTGTATTTCTAGAATTTCGGAGCACCAAGAACCCTTATCAATTGTGTAGAGAAATTCTAGAAAAATCTTCATCAGACTACGTACTATTTGAAGCAGCTGGTTTATTGAAAGCTGCTCTTATTAGAGAATGGAGCTTATTATCCGAAAACGATATTTCCTCCCTGCGAGAATACTTACTCAATTATCTATTGAGGAAAGAGGCTCCACCGTTTTTGAGAGAAAAGCTTTTGCAGGTAATTTCTGTGTTCATATAATTTTATATCTTCTATACACTCAGTCCTCGAATGAATAAATTATCTTAAGAAGTTGTAAGAAATCCTAAGAGGGCCTCTTTATAGTAGGTTTTAGGTTATTTCTTATTTAGAATTTTGTCTAACTCAGAAGACAGTTGAGATAATAAAATTCTACGACAAGTGGGATGAAGTCATTTCATATACAGACATGTTTCAGACTATTGCTATAATTATCAAAAGAGGCAGCATCGACGATGGAGGAAGGGAAAGGAAGAATTTGATTGCCGAATTAGAAAAGATAATCCTTAGCTCGCCAATAAGCCAGCAAAAGTTGGCTTGCTCACTCATTCTGGCTATCATGCAAGAATTTGCTATAACAGTGAAATCGGCTGACGTCGGCTTAATTTGGGAGGTCCATTTTCGACTGAAGAAATCCTTTGAAGCTCTAGATTTGAAGAGGATATTTAGGTTTACTGTTGGAGTTCTAGAACAGATTGTGCGTTCAGGACATCGCCCGGAAGGCGAACAAGCGTTACTGACAAAGCAGTTATTGACTATAGTGGAGACAGTATTATGTTGGAGTCACGTATCTCCATTATTGTCCAAGAGGTTGATCGGGGCTTTCGAAGCTATTTATGAAAGTGATACCGCCCCGGCTTTGCGATTAAGCCTAAGCTGGCGGGACACTATAATGCAACCTGAACTTCTAGCGTTGTTCTTTGAGATACACATGTATGTGAGGTCCAATCCTGACTTGGCTAGTCCATCCCTCACATGTTTGGTGCAACTCGCTAGTCTGAGCGGTGTGGTTGTGTCTGCAAGCAACCTGAAACAGCAGTATTTGGAGAACTACGTGAATAGTTTCTTGAATATGATGGCTTACATTCAACCGGTTGAGAGGGAGATGCTTGGTATCTCCGATATGTACCGCAGATTGATTCAGTTCTTTTCGCCGGCAATGATAGCTGCAACGCCACCGGCTTTCCTGCAGAATCTGACTTCGTTAACGTGTCATTGTATCAGGGGATCTATTATTGAGGAAGGAGTGAGTGTAAACCATTATAAAAGAACCTATGATATTGCTAGATGCTTAAATAGTAAATGAATTTACTGGATTGCTTATTCCTAGCTTATTTTTCCATTAAGCTCAGCCAAGAAATATTTAATGAAGTAAAAAAATGGTTAAAGTATTTAATTGTCCTTTTGTTTGCAGGTAAACGATGACACAGTATGGAGAGAATCCCTGAACAAGTTCCTCCACAGTTGGAGCTCACTAGTGCATGAGACCGACGGGTACACCAATGAAACTTTAATGAATCCGTGCATAGAGATATTTAACACCTACCTACAGTGCAGACTGGCGCCGCCTGATGGTACGAGGTAAGAGTCTTCATCCGTTTTCTTCTTCCCAAAATGTCTATTAGAGTGTGAGTTTGATGTCACTCTTGCGAGGTTACATTAAGATGTAAATAATGTAAGGTTAGGGTGGGTAGGGTGCAGTAAAAGTTTCCTTAAAGGGATTCAAAGGCCTTCAAAGATTTTGAAGGCCTTTGAATCCCTTAAGAAGAAGAATTAATAAACTTACTCTTTTGAAGACTATACATCTGAGACACATGGAACGTTTTGGCCCATATCATGGAGTTGGAACCTTTTACAGATCTTTGCATTTTCTCATACGGTTTTCTTATTTAAACGTGAGTTTATATAAGAAAACCGTTTCGTGTGTTACGTTGGAGGCATATTTAAATAACTTGACAATAACAAAAAAACAACTTCGTTTTTGTTCAATGGTAATTTTCCAATTTTCCAAAAAGAAAAGTATGAAGGAGCGAGCGAAGCGGGTTTGAAAACTTACACCTCAGATAGCTTATGCTATCGAAACAAAGTACATTGAAAACTATGGATCCAAGAGAAGTTAAGCGTGTTCGGAAAAATTTGCAGCCAGTCCCGGATAGGTCAAATTTTCTCTCGACCAATGAAATAAACAGGAAGTTACTTTGTTGAATTATGCAGAAAAACTGTCTTCATCTAGCGAGCGTAGCGAGCTTCAAAATTATCGAAGAATTCATCTTACAAGCGAAGCGAGTTCGAATATTTTTACATCCCGCCTGGGACTGGTTCAACAGAAGTTCGTCTGAAGCTAGTGCACGGTTCGAATTTGTCGTTTCCTATGGGGAAGAAGCCCCCAAATGACATTTTAGGCAATGTAATTTGGGGGCCCCAAATGAAGCGGAGCCTCGGGTACGTGCCCCCTTGTGCCCTTATGGTAAAGACGGGACGGGCCTTTGTCATGGGGATAGGCAGAACCTATAGAATCTTACCTAACATAACGTCACCTAACTTTCATATATTGTTTAATACTTCGTTTTCTTATTATTTTGTCTGCTGCACTACCAGGGTCACAGATAACTCAGAAGAGGATATAAAGGATGAACTGGAAGAGGATGAACGTAAGCTCCACAGCAATGTACTGCTGACGATTGGTGCCATCGCGCGAAAGGCACCCGCTCACTGCTGCCATGTGCTCTTCACTTTACTGAAGGATAGGAGTAGCAAGTAAGTTGGTTTTGGAACTATGTAGGTATATGTATAGGGGTTACAGATAAAACGCAAAATGCGAAAAAGTTGTTCATAATAATGAGAACAATAACCCCTCCATTGCACATACATATTATGAGCAACTTTTGCTATTGATGGGACCAAACTTTAAATCGCGAAAGTGGATCAGATGTTTCGAACATTTTGTTGATTTATGTAAACGTATTGTTAATTAAACGCATGGGGTGCGATTTCAGGTATGGTATCATAGTAACATCATTGTGGTGGTTCATCATAATGAGTAGGTACTCATTATGATGAACCGCCTTTTCAAGTTTTGCGTTTAATTTGTTACAGGGTGTAACAAATTAAACGCAAAACTTGAAAAGGCGGTATGTTATTAGTTTAAAAATGTACATGGAAGAATAGGTACTTATTTGAAAGATATTACTACAATAGTATGATTTCCGCGAAGTCTTGTGACTTATATCACTTTGATACAGCCTAAACTGCAAAAATATTTTATGTTATAAAATTGCGAGCGACAATATTGTTCAAAATATCAGCATCATCATCCACAGCCCGACTTCGCCCACTGCTGAGCATAGACCTCTAAGAGAGGGGGCAAAATATTATAATGCGATGCAATGCGAATTTGTGTTAACAATCTTTTTCGCGAAATCGCTTTGTCTAGGCTTATCGACAACTTACTTCTTGCTATGATGTCTTTAGGCTTGAAAGTCAACTGCAGTTGATGCATATGGGCAAACTGCCTATCAGTGGAGGGGGGCACATGGTCACCCTGTTTGAAGATCTGCACTGGATACTCATGATTACTGGTAAGATGATAATTTACAGTAGTATCGGATTGATGAGTACAGAGAATGATGAAGCTTATTCAAAAGTCAAAAGTCAAAAACGTTTATTTCAATTAGGCCATTAAACGGCACTTTTGAACGTCAGCATTTACAGTTCAGTAAAATATATTAATAAAGTGACTCTACTGTCCATTCGGAAAGGTAGATTCTTATGGAGAAGAACGGACAAGAAACTCCATAGTTACTCTTTTCAAATAATGATTTACAAAATTTGGTATACAAAAATTAATTTAATATTATGTGAGGACGATACACCCAGAGTATGCTACTTATAAGAACAAAGTATAACCAGCAGAGGTACTTATTCCTTTTCTAAAAAAAAATTAGGTAAATGGTACTCACATATTTACAGATAATCTTAATAACCATTAATTAAACAGAAAATAAAAACACAAAAAAGAAACAGTATACCTATCTATAAAGTTAATTCATAAATCAACCAGTTTGATTTTGTCTACACCCTTGATTGTCCTATGGAGCAGGACCAGCATGTTTCCAAGCATTCTTATCCTGAATGTAATCTTCTAATTTGTAATATGCTTGTTTACAAAGTGTACTTTTAACATAAGTTTTAAATTTTCTTTCATTTAGTTCTAATATGTCAGAAGGTATTTTGTTGTAACATTTAACACAATACCCCATGAAAGAAGTGTGGACTTTAGCTAATCTAAAAAATGGTTGATCTAATTTGTCTCTATTTCTAGTATTAAAATTATGTCTATCACTAATTTTACTAAAAAGATGTCGATTTTTCCGCACATACATAATATTTTCATAAATGAATTGGCAAGGGACTGTCATAATATTAATCTTTTTAAAAAGTTCCCTAAGAGAATCACGGCGACGCAGATTATAAAGGGCTCTGACAGCTCTCTTTTGTAAAATAAATATGGATTCAATGTCAGCAGCCCGACCCCACAGCAAAATACCGTACGACATAATGCTGTGAAAGTAACTGAAGTAGACCAAACGTGCGGTTTCTACGTCTGTTAACTGTCTTATCTTTCTAACAGCATACGCGGCTGAGCTTAAACGACCCGCAAGAGATGTTATATGAGGCCCCCATTGTAATTTCTCGTCCAATGTGATACCTAGGAAAACCGTTTGATTAATGAACTCCAGTTTTTCTCCATTCAACATGATGTCACATTCGCTACTTTTAACATTTGGTAAAGAAAATCTAATACATTTCGTTTTTTTTTTATTTAGAGCCAAGTTGTTTACCGTAAACCAATTTTGGACCTGATGAATAGACCTATTGACGTCGTCAAGATTTTGTGAACGTCGGTCTATTTTAAATATTAGTGATGTGTCATCCGCAAATAATACCATCTTTGGTTGATTTTTAAGTAATTGGGGCAAATCATTTATGTAAACTAAAAAAAGGAATGGACCCAATATTGAACCTTGAGGAACGCCCATTGTCGTTTCCGACCCTAGTGAGTTTACACCGTTTATCTGAACTTTAACCTGTCTGCCCATCAAGTATGAACTAAGTAAACCAAGGGCTCTATTCCTAATCCCATAGTGCTCAAGTTTCAACAAAAGCGTCTCATGGTTAACGCAGTCGAACGCTTTCGAGAGTCGCAGAATATTCCAATGGCATCTTGCGACTCTTCCCAGGCGTTAAAAATGTTCTTTATTAGGGTGACACCGGCGTCAGTTGTACAACGCCCTTTGGTGAAACCGTACTGGTGTTCATGAAAGATGTAATTTTTATTAAAGTGACGTAACATCTGACTAAGCATTAACTTTTCAAACACCTTACTGAGAACTGGCAGAATTGACACCGGCCGATAATTGTTGGGTTCTTGAGAATCACACGATTTGAACAATGGAACGACTTTACTATGTTTCATGAGATCCGGAAATTCTCCTTTGTCTACACTAGTGTTAAATATGACAGCCAAGTAGGGGGCAATAGTTTCAATGATAGATCTACAAACTTTTACAGATATTCCCCAAAGATCTTCTGTTGATTTAATTTTAAGATCTTTAAAAGTTTTTATAATGGCCTGGGGGTTTGTATGTTGAAACTTAAACTCCGATGGGCATACCTTTACATTCTGTCTAAGTAAGTCAGCAGAGAGCGCGGATGACGAGTTGAGAAGCTCTGTAGTTTTAAGAGGAATATTGGCAAAGAAGTTATCAAATTCCTGAGCTACCTCTGCGTCCGAGTTTATTTGGCCATGTACAGTATTTAAATTAAATTTAGTTTCACGCTGTTTCTTCCTACCTGTTTCGTTATTTATTATTTTCCAAGTAGTTTTTATTTTGTCGTCTGCTGATTTTATTTTATTGCTAATATGCAGAGCTTTTGCTGTTTTGCATACACTTTTATATGTTTTTGAATATTTTGCAACATACTTATGAAAACTTATATTATTCATATGCTGCTTTAGGCCATACAGTTCATATAGCTTTTCCCTGCTTATACGAATGCCTGGAGTTGCCCAATCGCTAAATAAGAACTTAGTGTAAATACTTTTAGATTTTAGAGGAAAAGTGTCATTAAATTGCGTGTTTAATATAGAAAAAAACTCGGCATAGAACTCATTAGGGTCGTCTATGTTATTAAAACTATGAGCACCTAGTTTACTAGCCAAAGTATTGTTTAGTTTTTCCAAATTTTTATCTGTAATTGGTCTAAATTTTATTAGAATTTTTTGCAAAGGAATGTAAGTGCAGAACGTTATTGTTTGTCCGCTGTGATCAGATGGTAACTTATTAACAATTTCTTTATGTAAGTAATCACAATTACAAAATATATTGTCTATACAAGTTGAAGTAGAAGCTGTCACACGGGATGGTTCAGTATAAACATTTGACAAATTAAATGAATTAAAAAGACTCAACAACCTGATAGTATTCGAGTTTGTTTCTAATAAGTTAATATTAAAGTCGCCACAAATAATGAGTGTTTTACTACTAGTACTTAATTTTTTTAACACCTCTTCCATTACAGTATCAAACACAGGTAGATTCTGGTAACTCGGAGGTCTATAGACACATACCACAACATGCTTATCAAGCTCAACACAGGACAATTCAATGGTGTGCTCAACCGACAGTTTAACAATATCCTTTCTTTCTTTTGATTTAATCGAAGTTTTAATTAAAATTAATGACCCACCATGTATCATGCATTGTTGGCTAAAATGACTACCTACACAATAATTTTCATAATTAATGGAACTTACTTGGTGGTCTTTTAACCAATGTTCTGTTAAGCAAACTACATCAAACTTGGTTTTTTCTAAAAACATTTCTATCTCCAGTAATTTGGAAGAGCAACCTTGAATGTTTTGGTTAAATAATTTTAAAGTGTATTGCCCTCCCTTAGGATTTTTACTATGAACTAAATTGCCAGAAGATACCTTGTTATTATTCACTAATAATAATTGGTTATTTGAAGGGGTAACTTCTGTTGTCTTACAGTTCAGTTTAAAGAATTATCCGGAATGATCCCCACAGCTACACTTGAGGAGTCTAAAAAGTCTGTATGGGTTCCATCAGGAAGAGAATACTCTACCTGATTGGTTGAGACCTCCAAGAATGTTGGTATTATAAGTGGGTCCTCCTTCGTACACAAGGAATCATAATAATTAGTCACTGTGTTGTTAGTACAACTAGACAACACAGACTCGTCACTTATCCTAATATTTGTTATATTAGCTATAACGTCATTAATATTATATGCTATCATTATATTGTTTCAACGTCCGTTCTGTACTTGCCACAATGGCTGAGATTATAACTTCTTCACTTCAGTCACAACCGAATGTACCTATAAAAATTAAATAAAATTGAAATTTTACTACATGCATTTGAAAGTATTTACGATAGTATTTTTTTGTCTGTCTGCCTCTTTGTTCCTAAAAATTTTCGAAACGGCTCGATTTTGACGGGACTTTTACTAGTTGATGTTATAAGGAGTAACATAGGCTACTTTTATATTAGAAAAAGGTAGGTTTATCAGCTAACTATCTGTCGCATGGGACCACGCCTAAAGCTTAATGTTTACTTGCATCTTATTTCTTTTTTCGACGTAATTTTGAATTAAAATGACAGTTAGGAAAGGAGACGTACGCTGGTTCCCTCCCTGATTGGATATCAAAACGCCATTTATTTCTCGAAACAAACAAAACGTTTTTTTAGGGTTCTGTACGTCCTAATGAAAAAACCGAACCCTTTGATCACTCGTCTGTCTCTCTACAGAAAATAGTCATTCAATTATTGATTGCAGGAAAACTTCCAAAAGCCTATAGTTAAAAAAACCACTTTTAAAAGTTATGTTTCGTTCAGAACTCATTGCGCGCGAGTCCGACTCGAACCGGGCCGGTTTCTCCGACAGCTAGGCCTACATTTTCGATTGTATTGGTTCTTAACAAACACATCCCTCGCTACGCATCCTCGCACATCTCGGGCGGAAATGCAGCCATAATCACGACGTCGTTGTAAAACCCGCAGTAAACCAACAGTATCCTTCTTACACAGGTCACTTCCTAGCGGTGGACTGCACAGAAGGCGAGACAGTGATGATTCCCTCAGAAATCATTAACTTTAGTTTGATGGAGAACGCCAATATCGACGCCTCTCTCCGATACTTGGTCGGCGAGAGTACTAACACTGAAAATGTGGATCCTATACTCAAGTAAGTGGTTGTTTGTACATTCGTTATAGCGCTTGATGTATGTATTACATAGGTGAATGTTTGAATTAAACTTGAGATTGGATAGGGCGAAATCGTTAGCATGTGTGAAAGAAGAAAGAAAGAAAGAACAAAAAGAAAAAGAGTTTATTTGCGACAAGCATGACGCATACCAAAAAAAAAACCTAATTACAAAAGTTATGCAAGTTGCGTCACATTCGCGCAAAATGGCCATCGCTCAGCATAATGCTGGGACTCGTGTGCGAGACAGCGACAACCGGCGTTGACAGAATGACGTCGATCGGGGCAGCATAAAACGTAATTAAAACGAAATAAATAAACAAAAAATAAATATAATATGGATGAAAATATATTAAATATTACGTCTAGAAAACGGCAACAGATTGCTGTGCAGACGATGGAACGTAGCCGACAAAAAAGAAAGTGGCGCGCACAACACTAAATAAAAAAAAAGTTATGTTATATGTGCGCACAAACCAGAGCAAAAATCATAGATTGAACATGAGAAACGTAAACTGTACCTATCGTGTTCAAAGGGACAATTTCCGTACTTGTAATGAAACGTTTGCATTCGCATCTCAGGCACATTCTTGAGACACCTCAAATTTCCCTACATTTTGACAGATTGTGACAGTGGCGATGCGCGAACGTTGCCTCAAAATGACGAAAATTGGCCCTCAGTCTCTGCGTTTTGGGAAATATTATCTCCAAAATTGCTATTATGTTGCTTTAGAAAAAAATGTTTTTAATTTGGCTAGGAATTTGACTCACATTTTTTGCAAAATATACCTACAATACGGCTTTATCGTTTTATCAAGATAAATGCTGATGAGACTGAAATAAAATATCCTGCAAAGAAACGTTATTTAAGAATGCAACGCGTGTTAAAATTTTGGTGTATCCTTTAATAGTCTTGTAGATGTCTTAAGTCATTACATCATTCACATAAACCGTCTTACAAACATCGCGGTTGCACATGTCACATTTTTTTTTTAAATGGATGGGAATTCGTCAAATGACTTCTTCATTTCTGGGTGGAGCGGAAGGGAGTGTCAGACTCTTACTGACTAAAATCCATACGTGTTCCTACACGGATGGGTTTTAGTCAGAATGAGTCTCCCTGCGGCCCTGGAACCCAAAGGGCATTAGGTCCTCCTAATGCCATTTGGGTGGTGAATCTTTCGAACAAATTCCGCAACACATGTCACATCTAATCGTCCATTACTTATGCACGATTGCGTGCCAAACAACCGATCATTGTGAACAATCTATTTATAAAACTACTGCGCACCAGGAACTTCAATATTATCACATTTCCTGTATATTGTGATGTTTTGCTGCCCCTATTATCATCATTACAAAACATATTTTCTTTTCACATGTAAATATTGACCCAACAATGTTAGCTCAATCTTTTGTTGATGTCTGTCATAACATTGTGCAACAAATCTTAAAATATTTTGGTTTATTATTCTTTACAATTATTTTTCTATCCTATTTCGTATGCAGAATAGTTTTTTTAATGTTAATAACGACCTGGTTTATTTTAAAATGTTGCGATGTTTATCGTCTAAAGGAGGAGAGACTTACTCTAAATACATTTCAATAATAAATCAATGCGACCTTTTGTGCTATTTAACTTGCACCGTTATCATTGACTCGATTCGTCATCGATCATGCACTATTACTTGCGCGCACCTCGACTATTCTACACTGCGCGATATAGAAATAAAGGCTAGGGTGCGAGCCCCTCTCCGCCGACTTTTAGAACCCTATAACGCGCTGTCGCAATCTAAATTTAAACACATTCTTTCACAATTTCTTGCAAGTCGCCCATAGGACAGATGGATGGATTGATGATAGATGACTCTTGTCATCCGCTTCCTTCTATTCGTCGGTATATAGTGTTTTTCTTCTAAATATACATATACAGCCTTGGCCAAAAGTATTGAGCACCCATGACATCTTTCAGTTTTATGAGGAGTATCAAATAGAAATAAAACAAAACGTTTTATATAGTTTTATTTTACTATTTATTAATTCAAAATTAATATTTTGTGGGTCCACCCTTTGCCTTAATTACGGTAGAAATTCTTTTTGGTAAAGAGCTAACAAGATTTTTTAGGTAGCGTTTCTAATCCTCTCTGTTGTTAATTGTGTGGTGCCTGACTCTACGCTTTAATAAACCCCATAAATGTTCTATAGGGTTCAGATCTGGCGACTGGGCAGGCCAGTCAAGAAGCTCTGTGCTATTTTCCCGAAACCATGTCGTAGTGCGGGCAGATTTGTGGCATGGCGCGTTATCCTGCTGGAATTTAACACCATCCATGTTCGTGTCGCCGAAAAGTTTCGTGAATGAATGCAGCAACGCAGTTTCTAGTACATTTATGTACTTAGTAGAGTCCATGCGGCCCTCACACACGAACAATTCGCCAACTCCAGAATCGGTCCTGGCAGGGTTGCGGAATCTGTTCGAAAGAGTCACCGCGGCCCTGGAACGCAAAGGGCTTTAGAAGGAACACGGTTGGGTTTTAGTCAGTAAGAGTCTGACACGCCCTACAAAAAACTCCAGAATCGGTCATGCAACCCCAGACCATTATGCTGCCGCCGCCGTGTTTTACGGTTGGGATCACACACTCTGGCTTAAATTCTTCGCCCACCCGGCGACGCACAAAGGTCACACCAGGTGTACCAAAAATCTGCAATAAAGAGAAAAATAAAATAATAATAATTTTATTAGGGCATTAAATTGACTTACTCACCTCAAAGTTTGATTCGTCTTACAACACAACATTTGACCACTCTTCAGCGGTGAAAGTTCGGTGTTTTAAGGCCCATTTATACTGAGCTTTTTTGTTGTTGTCGGAGAGCCATGGCTTCTTCCTAGCTTTACAGCCTTTCAGACGAGCTTCCTGAAGTCTTCTACGAGTAGTTCGAGAAGAAATTGATTTCTTAATTTGTTCTGACAACTCAGCAGCGAGCTCTGAAGATGTTTTTTTCCAATTTCTTAACCACTCTCTCAGTAACTGACGGTCCTGACGGTCTGTGGTGGGTGATGCGTTTGCGCCCGGTTCTCGGTCTATTTTGATGTGATCCGGTAGCAGAGAATCGCTTAATAGCATATTGCACGGATCGGCGCGAACATTTCACAGTTTTGGAAATCTCTACTTGTGATTTCCCTTGCGAATGCAGAAGCTGTATCTGCACACGTTTTTCTAAAGAAAGTTCGTTTCGTTTTGGCATATTGCAACGATAACACTTAAAACTTTGAAATTAAATACCAGAGGCGCACTAGATATGTTCACAACGAGCGATGGTAGCGAACTGTTAAATAAATACAAAAATTGTAAAAGACACATTTTATTGCACCCAGATGTTTTATTGCTAGCTGCGGCGTGGGTCATTGTTTTTAAATCTTTGTAGATGACCGACAAAAGAATACTTTGGTTTGTACTGTTAAACTACTGTTGTACGTGAACGAGCGAAATTTGTAAGGTGCTCAATACTTTTGGCCAAGACTGTATATATATTTTTTTTCTTTTCATATTTAACATACATTCGGTATCATACTCCGATTTCATTTCGTGGACAATGGTGTGGGTTTATACGGTTTTTCAACTGTTATATTTTTTTCCTTTTGTAAATGCTGTAATGTATAAGTAACTATTTTTTGTCCCAAATAAATAAAATAAAAAACCGATTTTTCGATAAGAATATTGATGTTTGCTTGCTTGATCAATTTGTAATAGAATATAAAACATTTATTCGGCACAGACACAAACGTACAGCAACAAAGACAAAGTAACAGAAATAATACAGTAGTAGTAGGTACAGAATTGCGATGAGCGTGCCCATACCGAAAGGGTTACTTACCATCTCAGCATTAATAGCCGCCTATTAACTTATTCTTCAGCAAGTTCTATAGCCATCTCAAATCTCAAATAGTTTATTGCAATCCATAATGTACACATAAACAGGTGGTAGAATTAATAAATAGAAACAATTATGGACCCTGTCGGGCACAGCAAAACTTAAAATAATTAAATAGGATCATCACCATCGTCGATCATCCTGAACTATTAATCTACTCCATCGACTATCAGGAGATCTATCCGGTCTCAACCATCTACTAAAGCGCTCTTCCATAGAATCTATATTGATACTGATGTTATCATTATTCCTGACCGTTTCCCTGTTTATAAGGGGTTGGCACAGTATGTTTTCTTCCATTCATCTCCTCTAGTCTTTAACTCTCAATAGTCCTTTTTAGGGTTCCGTACCCGAAGGGTAACCAACGGAACCCTGTAACAAGCCTCCACTCTCCGTCCGTCCTTCTGTCTGTCAGCGGGCTGTATTTCAAGAACTGTAATAGTTAGACAGTTGAGTTTCAATGTGTATTTCTATTGCCGCTATAACAACAACAAATAATAAAAAAAATAAATTGAAAATTGAACGGGGCTTCCATACAAGAAATGTGTTTTTTTTTCGGATTATGGTGCGGAACCCTTCGTGTGAGAGTCCGACTTGGTCGGTTTTTAAAGCCTTTAACATCTTTTTTTATTTAATATGGGTTTGCTCTTGACTTTCACACTGATTTAACGATTGTTTGGTCTTCCCCCTTCCCCTACCTACCCTCATAGTCATCCAAATTTATCCTCAAAACTGTCCTCAAGAAATTTGCTTCATTCCTTCGCATCATGTAGCTGATACCATGACAGCCCACTATCGCACAAATTCTCTTCTGTCACCGAATTGAAAGCCTGTTTGAAGATGTGATAGATTAATTGTTCTTTTTCATCAGGTTGATTGGTGAAATCCTGCGCATAAATGCATGGGAATGCGCCGCTCTGGAAGCCGGGCTTGGCAGTATGTTTAGTCCAGAACTATCTGCCACTATCTCTTGGCTGCTCAAGATATGGGCCAACTCGTACCTGATGCCACAACCTTCGGTTTATTCTGAGGTAAGGTTTAGAATGATATCAATTACCATGAAGACGTAGAATGAATTATTTAAGACCGAACACAGACGGCTGTTTTTATGGTACCGTACCCAAAGGGTAAAAACGGGACCCTATTACTAAGACTCCACTGTCCGTCTGCCAGGCTGTATCTCATGAACCGTGATTGCTAGACAGTTGAAATTTTCACAGATGATGTATACCGCTATCGCTATAACAACAAATAATAAAAATGAATTAAAATTGGAAATACAACAAACATGTTTTTGGCTTATGGTACGGAACCCTTCGTGTGCAAATCCAACTTGCATTTATCTAGTTTTTTTTTTATCTGGACCAATTTTAATGCCCCTCATAGTCTGCAATATGACAGTTTGATTTTCTGTATAAAGTTCCGTTGAATTTCAGCGATTGATGACTAAGTAAATTAACTTTTAATAACATTAATTGATCGATTGGTATCCTTTTCGTTTGGCTCAACAGAATTACGAAAATATTTCAACGTTACCGTTCTGCATCAAAAGAAAAATAACAATAGAATTATGTTATACGTTCCATTGTTCGCGTTTGCTAGCCGTATCCTTACGTCAAGGACTGACTTCTGCGTAGTATATGAATGTTGCATTACTATCAAACTGGTTTTACTCGTTATTGTTGGATATGAAGTGGCTTTCATTCATATCCTTCTAGAACTATTAAAGATTAAATAATTTAAAAAAAGAACACTTTTTAACATTGATTCATAAATTCCTTATTATCTTGCTAATTATTTTGTTAAATTTTATAATTATTATTGTTTTTGTAAATGTTGTGCACGTCTGTAATTGACATAAACACTAGAATAAGACCTTATATAATTTAATATGTCCATGTCCATGTTTGTGTTGTTGATGTGCCATAAATGAATAAATAAATAAACCACTTTCTGCTACGTTAACGTTATTCATTCAATTGCATGAATGTATAACGTTAACGTGTAAAACTAGGAGAAAATTAGGTCTAATTGATTAATTAGACTGCCCTGTTGGTCGAGTGGTTAGTGACCCTGACTGCTAAACCGGAGGTTGTGGGTTCGATTCCCACCCAAGACAAATCTTTGTGTGATGAGCATGATCATTAATTTGTTCTGTGTCTGGGTGTAATTTGTCTATGATATGTATGTATTTAGAAATATATAAGAATGTTTATCAGTTGTCTGGTTGCCATAGCACAGGTAAAACACGGTCATCCGATCCCAAACTAGGCAGAGGCCTAGTTTGGGATCGGATGACCGTGTGTGAGTTGTCCCAAGATATTATTATAATAAATTGTTACTTAGACTTGAAACCTGCTCGAAATCAAGCTAATTCTACAAACTTCAAAAATTCAGGATAAAAATCCTTCGGGTGTCCGTACAAAGCAACGCCGACATCACCTCGAAACTGTCAATGGCTAGTACATCATTCACTTTCGATTTGCCGACGACAGTCAGTAGTAGTCATGGCTGAGACTATGGACTTTTGTACAATGCTCGATGACCTCACGAGAGCTTCCGAAAGGGTGGGTCTTTCGGAGTCTCTAAACTCGAAGTTGTAGACGACTACATTTCCCTAGGTCAAGCGGGTTAAGAAGGTTTTAAACTTTGCGAAAGAGGTCAATCGCCGAATCCCACTCGGTAGGGCATCGTTCGGGGCACAATATGACAGTGTCTCAAGACGAAAGTCTATGAGCAATGCGTGCGTTACCAGATGAAACTGAAACGCTTAAAGTCACCCAACGGGCTTTGGATAGGGTAATGCTCGGAGTTACCTTACTTGATCGAATCAGGAAAGAAGATATTAGCAGAAGAACAAAGGTTAACGACATAGCCCGAAGAACTGCCAAACTTAAGTAGTATTGGGCAGATTGGCTTCCAAAATATACTGTCGATGGGATCGAAAGGTTCTAGGGGGGCAGTGTAATGGACCGTACACACGCACACAGCAGAAAAATGTCGGTGTCGACAAAAATGTGTATCGTGTGGACCCACTATGGAAGACGCAGCCTTGGTAGACTTCCCACAAGGTGGAGCGATGACCTGGTGAAGGCCGCCGGAATCCGCTGGCTACGAAACGCACAGTACCGGTCGATGCGGCGACACTTGGGGGAAACGTAAAGTCTAGCAATCTTCGGCTGAAATGTAAGGAAAATTTCAAGAATTTAATCCTAACTAAGGGCGGCTTCGACCAAACTGGAATAAATTTTATTCGGGGGTTAAATCGCTACTTACGCGAGAGTAAACCAATTTCACGTTTATCCAACTACAATCCGAGGAATAGTGAGTCTTTTCGGGAATACTCACTATACCACCGATATGCATGGAATACGGAGTTATTCCAAAAAACGGCGTCCTATTGTTTTATGTAGTTGTCATTTCAACTCAACAGTCAACACAAGGAATTTTTTGCTTCAAATAAGGGGTCATCCATAAATTACGTCACACGAATTTCATGATTTTTTGACACACAAAAAACGTAAATGTCGATTTCTTTCTCGTCATTTTTATTTGCAATTCTTTGATTGTAGATTCCACTTTACATTCAAAATCGTCACTACTTTTTAAACTTGTCCATAAGTTGTTAACTTCTTCTTGTACAATTTGTTTTTTTTATCAGCATAAGCTGCACTGTACGTTTCATACAGTTTACGGTAAAGATTACCTAAATTACTTTTTTTGTTCATTTTAAACTTGTTTCTTAAGTCAAAAATCACAAAATAGTAGAACTAAGAACGACATGGAGTATTGCAGCCACCTTTGGGATGGCTCAGCTAAATACCAACTTGCCGCGCTTGACTCGGTGGAACGCAGAACTAAAGGCTCATTGGCTACGTAAAACTGGTGGATGCCAAGCTTCACAGCTTGGCTCATCGCCGCAAGGTTGCCTGCTTGTCGGTCTTCTACAGATTGTACTTCGGAGAGAGTGTCCAGGAGCTCCACGACCTCATCCCACCGGCCCCCTTCTGCCATCGGATATCTAGACGCACTGCAAGATACCATCCCTGCCTTGTTGCTATTCCACCAATTCGCACTAAACGTTTTCAAACGTCTTTTATAATGCGCACAGCAAAGGAGTCTCTGCCTGCGTCTGTGTTTCCGAAGGCATACAACCCTAATCTCTTCAAAATTAGAGTGAACAGGCTTCTTCTGGGTAAGCTCGCTCCATCGTCGACTTTGTCTCTGTCATCTATGACCTAGACTAGAGTCAAGAGCAATCCCATATGAAATAAAAAAAAAAACATTGTTTCATCCGCGAAAGTCAGTGGTCAAATGAATATATGAAATAGGCGCAATGCGTTTGGCGGCATTTATGCCCGCCTAGGCGGTCGGCGCGTAACACTAGTAGAGCGAGTGGTCAACAAAACAATTGGGATCTTAATTTACACAGATACAGTTGCATATGTTTTTGAGGTTTTCGCAAAGTAATAGTTTAGTTTTTTTAACACTTAAGATTAAAATAGATTTTGAAATGTGACATCACGATTTAGGACCCCTCCCACCCCCTTGTCACACAATGTCACACTTCGTCGACCCTCTCCCTCCCCCTTAACGTGTGACGTAATTTATGGATGGCCCCTAAATAAAATGCAACGTCTAACTAAACGATTTGATTCAAGATAGTGATAGTGATGAGGAATTTATGCCTAGACGTCCAAGGTGGCTTAAAGAGAGAAAAGATTTGTTTGAACACTATGATGATCGTGATTTGACAAAACAACTTTATTGCCATGGACACTATTGACAGCTACTTTACCACGCTATAATACGACAAATGAGAGTTGACATGAGTTACGCTACTGCACCGTCCCGTTTGTAGGACAACGTTATTTAGCCGGGTATTACATTCGTTCTCATAAAGGTTCACATTCACTCTTACAATCGCGCATAGCTATACCAAGTAGAGCTATACGTTAGATTGCGTGGAAAAATGACTATTGATTTACTCGAGAATAAAATCGTGGAATTGATAATTCCTTGTATAGTTATTCGTGTATAAATTCGGGTTTGGTCGAATCCGGCCTAAGTCGAGTATAAATGCGGAAGTGTGTTATTTACCTCTTCACGTATAAAAATTGAGACATAGGTAGACAGACCTTGTCCTGAAATAGATAGGATACTTTTCATCCCGAAGATCCCCTTTATTTCTTTGGGAGAATTTTCAAGTTTGACGCGGGCGGAGCCACTACCAGCTAGTAGATGATAATTTGAATGTTTAAACGTGAATGATGTTTACTTTGTTGTCAGATGTCGCCGATCCTGGCGTGCGCGTTCGGGCGCGGGTCGCGCGGCGTGTCGTGGGTGGTGTCGCGGCTGGCGGCGCGCGCGGGCGCCTGCCTGCGCCACCAGGCCGCGCAGCCCGCTGCCGCCACGCACGCCACGCATCTGCTGACCACACTCGCGCACTCGCAGCACAAGTAGCTATGCCATTCCTATCAAATAACACAATAGTAGGACAATTCTCGTTATTAAGAAACGTTTAAATTCAAGTCGTTATCCTATCACGGCGTCAATAAATGTCAAAAACTTATTGACAAAGAGATTTAAATGCGAAAATTTATCAAAAATATGTGATGTGATTTTGATTTTGATTGCCCCATGAAAATAGTTTCTTAAGATTTTTTTTTTCCCTACATGTGTTGAAACCATTTTTTTTTTACTAATTAGTAGTCGTTGTTTGTCTGAAAAGGCCATTGGCTTCGAAAGTTCAGTTGCCTCCAGGATTACTCTACTATTATTTACCCCCAATCAGAATATCCTTTAATTAACTGCGGCAATCTCACACATTTGTTCAATCCTAACGAAAACCCCACTTAGGTAGTCTATATTTATCATTCTGTCTTTTTTCTTAGGCAAAATCCCCTGGCAAGTTGCGAGGAGTTCCTTGCTCTGCTGCAATGGGAAGCTGCCGGCTGTAACCTACCGGGAGATCTCAGGAAGGAGCTACACAGGGCTTTCGCCATAGCTGCTACTTATGCCGAAGGTATGCTACGATGTCTAGGTTAAAGAGGGCGCTAGTATCCCTTGTCTAATTATGTGTATTTTGTTTGTTCAAATTGTTTATGGTGAGCCTTCTTTAATGGACCTTCATTTCGAAACACTATTTTGCAACCACTCTGCTTTTGTTGGATATATTTTTTGTTGTTCGTGAAATAAGCCAACCTTAAATAAATGAGTTGCTAGGATTTATTGATTACTGCTACGTTACAATATTCAGTCGGGAGTTAATTATTCACAAGGTTGACCAATGATCTGTTGAAATTAGCTGGAATCCCCTGGATGCGTAAAGCGGAACCGTACATTGTAGCGATATTTGAGGAAGGCCTATGTCCAGCGGTGGACATCTTTGAGGATGAGGATGGAATTATTAACCGCTTCTGGGTTAAAACCCATTTCATCCACTTCATGCGATGTTACGCTACTTCTTACTATTTCTTAAGAAATATTGTAATTTATCGTCCCTAATACTGTAATCTTGTGCAGGTGACGTCCGACACCGTCTGCTATCAAGCACGGTGTCATTACAAGAGAAGCTAATGAATTTAATAAACATGGAGGCGGATACGGAACCCGTACGCAACATGCTCGCTGATACACTCGACTGCTTTATTGGCGTCACTGAGGGCGTGCTTGAGGTAAGCAACTACATTGTTTGGGAGGCTTTTATGTCATAGGGAGAAAGTACAGCTATGCCAGGGTAATGTCACATCATTTTTATGTTAATTTATTCTAACAGTTTCTAATAATTTTATCTTATTAGTTTCAAACCGATTCCTAACATAACTTTTGGGTGCAGACATCCAAATGTTGGAATGTTTTTGCTGGATACTAATATAAATTTTTGGAATACTGGACAAGTTTAGATCTGAAAAATTATTAAAAAATGGTTGTGACTGGGAATGTTTTGGCATAACGAAGTTTAAATATAACTAATTATCAATGATCGGATAATCGGGCGCTAATATACCTAAATTTCACTTTTATTCCCACGAAAGCATAATACGGACATGCTTTTCAGAATCCCGGATCCCGGAATCGTTCGAAATTCCTGAGATTGCTAAAAATGCCCGCATACAAAATATAGTTAGAACTCGTTGTGAACTCTCATTGTAATTTTTAAAATTAAAGGGCCGGTTCTAATGGAACTTTAAATTTACAATGAAAGTTTTATGATTTTCCATTTGTTTTGAATAAAATAAAGATACTAAATCAAAATAACCACTGCTATAATTCCATTAAGTTGTCCCGGGAACCCGGGATTACTTTATTTATTCAGAAAGGAATGTCCATATTATTCTTTCACGGGAAGAAGTTTAGGTATATAAGCGCCTGATTATCCAATCACTGCTAATTATGTTTCAGGAAAATTATAGTCACATCATTATGCACTTGTTAGCTGCTGTAACTAACAATAACTACATATTTTCTCACTTTACAGGTCGGAACCATGGACGAGCAATTCATGATGCTTATCGGTGCCTTAGACAAGATACCTGGGATCATATTTAAATACCACAATTATCCTGGAGTAGTGTTGCCAGCGCTGAATTTACTCGCTAAAAGCGCTAAGAGGATGTTGCATTCGGTCCAGCCGCAGAATGTTAACAAGTAATTTAATTTAACAGTTCTGTGACCCTAAACAGTTTTTCTTTCTTCTTGATATTTCTTTTGTAACTTATAAAAAAGAAATAATACTTCATATAGAAACTTTTCTCAGAGTTCCATACCCTAAAACTGGATAGTGTGATTTAAATCTTCTGATGTACTCATTTACAGATTCCTAGAAATATGCAACACAACGTTTGAAGTATACATGAGATGGAATTCCAGTAAAATCTCAAGTATTCCGCAAGATGCTGAGGAAGAAGTATACGAGGTAACTTTAAAAATATAATCTATCAATATATTAATATAATACAGCTGAAGAGTTAGTTTGTTTTTTTGTTAGAACGCGCATTAGCGAGATAACTCTGGAACTACCCGTCGGATATGGAAAATTGTTTTTGTATTTGATAGCCACATTTATGAGGAAGGCTTATAGGCTTTACAGGAACGGGAAAATAACGGGATATGCGCGTACGAAGTCGCGGACCTAGTAATATTTTAAATGTGAAAGTGAGTTTCTTTGTTTTTTACGATTTCACGCGTAAATCGCTGAACCGATTTTGATGTAGGTATTTTGGTACAGATATAAATGGGACCTTGCAGAGGGTTAAGGCTACATTTTTTTACTATTATCGCTATTAACCTTTTGAGCGTCATTGTCACATATATGTGATAAACGAAAGCTTATTCTTTACGCCAAACGTCACAAATATGTGATAAAAGATACGGCGAAAATGTGGCTTGGCGTGGTGGTACGCCGATTTGTTCTGGCGCTCTGGCGTTCAAAAGGTTAACGCGAGCGAAGCCGCGAGAAAAAGGTAGTCGTCTATATTTGTCTATGTCTTCTTCGACTACTTACGCAGAGATTCTTATTCCATATTCAAAATGAAACAGTCATCCACTCGTCCATGGTAACGGTTGGAATTTAACAGTGCCTTTATTTCGTAGCAGTAAAGGTGATTTCAGAGTTCAAGGTGGTAGAACTGGAATACGACCGTTCGGTTCCGTATACGGTATATCGCAAGAATGAAGCCCTGACAGCTAAATGGGAGTTTCTTAGCAAATTGACGTGGCCCATTAAACAGAGGAATGGGAGGAGGCCTTTTCCCAGGATTGGTACAACTCAGGCGTAAAATAGCCTGTACTTCCCTACTGTAGCCTCTCTTCCCCCTTTCTCCATTAATTTGATTTTGAAATATTGTGTCCAGGACATCTGCGCCCTAATGGAAGTGATCTGCAGCATCGCGCGCTCGGGCGCCGACCGCGGCGTGGGCGACACGTGCGCGCGCGGCCTGCGCCTGCTGCTGCCGCTCATCACTCCGCCGCTGCTGGCGCTGCCCACCCTGGCCCAGCATGCCTACAGGATGCTCCGGGACTTGGATAATGCTGATCAAGTAACTACACTAAAACAAACATTTAGCTAACCAATTAGTATTAGAGCGCTTACGCACTACGTCCGATCCGAACCCGATCAGTATCCGTGAAAAGTAGGTCCGGCGTAGTCGTAGAACAATTTGTATGGTAGCATACGCACTACACCCGATTTCGTCATCCGAGAATCTCCATTACGAATACTTGACGGACCGAAGTGACCATAGTATTATTTGCATGAACAGTTGCGCACTACGACCGAACCGAATTCGAGCTGCGTCCGAGAAAAGAGGCAGAGAGGTGACGTGACTCGGCGATGTTTTTGCGTTAATTGATAATGTTGAACCTTGTTTATTGAGACAAATCTATAGACGACTACAAAAACACAATATCGACAAGGAATGCATAGACCAAAGAGTAATACCATATAGTGAAGTGAACGCTCTATAGCGGCTCCGCGTAAAATGACGTCTGAGTCACGGATTTCGATCGGAGGCAGTGGCGTAAGCAATATCCGAGTTCGGCCCGAGTATTCTCGGACAGTATTTTGACGGATTCGGATCGGACGTAGTATGCAACCGCTTTTAGGTTTGATTTTTAATCCAGCGTGCTTGGCAACTGGGCTAGTTATAAATTTCCCCTTGGTGCCTATTGGCCTTGATCTGTTCTGTCTCCTGTTTGATAAGGAATAAGAAGGGAAGCATAAATTATGTTTTTCTTAGTCCTCTGAAGTTCTTTCTGATTAATTTCGTTGCGGCACCAAAACCATTGAATGGTTTCTCCAGGACTCGTCGAGCTTTATTGACTCTTTTGTTTTTCTAGTGATTCACTACTTTAGGGAATAGTATGGCGGGCATCTCCCAAAAGAAAACCTATAAAGCATTTGATATCTATTTCTCCTCGAAACGCAATAATGTTCCTAACGTCTGTTTTTTTTCAAGTAGCTTTATCCGTCGCTTTCTCAGCAAAAGTAACTTCACCTCATCTTTAGCTTTTTATCAGGCGAAATCGATATCTGAAGCAGGCCTATTTAGTTAATATTAGTAATGAATCATAAAAGCTAGATCGATAGATATGTTAACAGAAAATTTCGGACTCCGTAATTTTCGATATATTATGAAGAAATCGTTTTGTTTACAATAAATCCCCCCCAAATTCAATAGTTTCCAATATATCCGTGTCTTATTTAGAAAAAAAGGTTAACAACTTCACGCGATATTTTACAATCTTACGGCGTTTGACATTTTTCGGTGACAGAAACACTCTTTATTGTACACCATAACAAATAACAATTATTAGGATCTAACGAGTTAACGAGGTGTAATACAGGGCACTCTTAACATGTTCTACTTTGTTTCTTTTTGTAGCTCACCAACCTGCCCTTGGACGACTTCAACATGGTAGTGACGGCGTTACGCGTGGGACTCACGGCCGTGTCGTGCGACGTGTCCACTCTCTGCTGCGACACTATAGTCGGCCTGTCCAACAAAGTGCGGACACTAGGCGACGACAATCCCTACGCACTGTCCCTGCTAACTCTGGCAGAACTACTCCTCATGCTGATCATCAAGATGGAAATACCACCGGATTCCATTCCCGCAGCCGGCGCGGCCATTTATTCCCTGACTTGTGTGAAACCCGCCTTACTCGAAGGATTAGCGCGACAGCTCATCGAAGCGTTCGCCGTCAACGATCCACAGAACGTTCCCCGACTGGAAGAGGCATTCGGCGTCCTCACAAACGGAGTCCTCTTCGACGGCATGAGGACCCACAAACTCCGCTTCCAAGATAACTTCGACAAGTTCCTAGCGAGCGTACACGGCTTTCTCATCGTGAAATAAATTCTCCACGGTTTACTTACCGGGAAATTATTAAAAATCATAGCTTTGCTGGCGGATTAACGCCTTTCTCAATTCCTGTCTCAAGGATTTGACGCAGAAATGCGGTTTTGACGATTCTATATTATCGTTACGTACTGAACGTGAACCAAATTGGTGCATATGTGGTCTTCGGTTTTGTTTTGCAAGCGCGATTGGTGCGACTCGAATGTTTGATAATATTTAATAGTTAAGTTTATTGTTTTCAAGTCCTTCCCTGGGCTGTGTCAAATGAAACACTATTGTGTCTAGAATAGTTTGTTATGTATGACATTTTCTTAGGTGCCATTAGGAATGAATGCAATATTAATTTTATATTGTTTGGGAAAATTGATTATGGCCTAATGTTGCACAGGGTGCTGTGACTTTAATTGACTGTACGATCCTTATGATATCTTATTTTGAGAATGATATAGTTTAATTTTATTATTTCAACGCTTATATTTCTGCAATCTTATGTTCACAACGAAGTTGGTACGGATTTTATAAATGTGGTTGTGAATGTACATGCAGAAGGTTTACTGTGGTATTATATATTTCTTAGGAGTAAAATGAAGAGTACAGTTTTTGGTACTTATTGCTAGTTAGAGAAACTGTGATTTCTACCGAGCTAAGCGAGTAAACCGCAATGAGTTTACGTTATTGTAAGAGGAAGGTCCTTATCACTTCTACGTATATACTGCAGGTTTTACTCCGTCTTTTAAAATTAGTCAACATAATATTGTCATCTTGTCAACTTATTCTTATAAAGTGTAGATAATATTGATCTTTGTCGTATTAACTTGAATGCTTACAATTTTGAATACGATTGTTATGAAAATTGCGATTTGAGTTAAGACTTTTGGTAAGAGTAAAAGTACATTAATTTTATCTTTTATAGACGTCTAGATAAAATAACATTACGATATTTGTAGACATAATGCAAGATTATGTGTATTAGTATTTTTTTGTATTAGTAACTACCTCTGTCATTCAAATAGCACTGGCGCCGAAGAGTACACGGCTTGTTAACGCAAGCGAACTTAAAAAATTAGGATTGCTTCTGTATCACTTCCGACATATATTAAAAGTAATTCAACTATCCCTAGTTAGTGAATGCAAGATTTCAACATATTAAATTTTTTTTAAACATAGAAATGCGTAAACAAGCTTTTATAAAAAGCCCGATTTGATTTAGTCATATACATAATTCATATTTTCCAAGTCATTCAAATGGCAGCGTTTGTTTTGCCGACGACCTTGGCGTTATAAGTTATAACATAGTAAGAAGTAGTATTTTTTCTTATATTTCTGACGCAATAACGATAGAACATGTTTTGTTCCTGTATATCTGTTGATATAGGTAGATTAACGTAATTAAAATCCACCTAGCAACTATTTATTTTTGTAATAGAGTAAGCTTCTACATTTCAGTAAATAATATTAAAACATTGTGCTTATATGATGCTAGTACCTACCTTATATTGTTATTTAATTACGTTATTAAAAAAAAACCCAAATGGATATAATGACTTGATGTGTAATGGAGCGTATTTTATTGTACAGAATGCTTACAATTCTGACGTATCCAAGCGATTTATATGTGTATAGAAAATATATGAAATACATATTTTCTTAATGTAGATAAATACAGATTATCCTTAGTAACAAAAAAAATATTTGAAGTGCCCTAAAGTCTATTGGAACAGACTTTTATGTTGGTTCATTTGTTTTCAATAAGAATATTAAGTTAAAATTGTTTCGGAAAGTTTGTTGCATTTTAAATTAAAAGACTTTAACTTGACTTCTAAAGAAGAATATTAAGAATTATTTTACCTAGTGTTCTAGAGTTTTGATGAGTAAACATATTATAGTTTGTCTGAATACCTTTAGGAAGGAAGGAGACATTTTGTAAATACTCAGAAGTCAGAACATATTTTAATACCTAATACAAAGGTAAAGATCTTCTTTAAATTTTTTGGTAGTACCTATCAATTTAATTAAATTGTACAAATTTTATAAAATTATTATCTGTTTTATTTGTACAAGGTGTCCAGAAAGGGTATCGCATATTTGTAAGTTCAATGAAACAAAAATTATTTGTATGCAATAAAAAAGTTTATTGTTTATTATTAGCATTATGAATTGGAGAGTTATTTGGAAAAGATGATGTTATCCAAATGATGACCGTTACGTTGCTGGCACTCTTCTAAACGGACACGAAGATTGGCGATAACACGTTGACACAGTATAGCTATCGATATTGCTGCCATTTCTGACCTGATGTTTTGCTTTAACTGGGTTAGATTCGTCGGATTGTTTTGATAAACCTTACTTTTAAGGTATCCCCATGCAAAATAGTCAAGCGGGCTAAGGTCGGGGCTTCTGGGAGGCCAGTTGATGTTACCCCTTCGCGAAATGACTTTATTAGGGAATAATTCGTTAACAACTTCCATTGAGTCATTTGAGGTATGGCAAGTGGCCCCATCTTGCTGGAACCACGTTCTTGAGTTGAAACCTGCAAACTCCTGCAACTCTGGGACCAAAAAATTTCGCAACATATCGCAATAACGGTCACTATTCACATTAATTGCTCGGCCTCGTTGATCTTCATGAAAATAAGGACCAATTATGCCTTTAGCAGACATAGCGGCCTAAACAACGACCTTTGGGCTATGCAGGGGTCGTTCATGCTTTCGTCTCGGATTCTCCACTGTCCAGTACCGACAATTCTGCTTATTAACATGACCATTCAGGTGAAAATTTGCTTCGTCACTGAACAGTATGTTGTTAAAGTTGTTAAATCGCTGCAGCATTTCGTTCGCAAAATTCAGTCGATTAGCATAGTATATAAAATTCAATTGGTTCAAGAATTGAAGGATACGCCTTCAATTCTTGAACCAATTGAATTTTATGCTTTTAGATGTAAGTCTTTCTTTAAAATCGAATGTAAAGACTTTTATATTATTTTCTATTTTTTCATGTTCTTCGCTTGGCTTCGCTTTCGGATGGATAAAGACGGATTTTGACGAACCGACGCCTCAACTTCTTCAATTGTTTCTTCATCGCGACTGAACGAGGACGACCAGAGTTTTGAATTTTAACTGTCGTACCTCTTCTCGAACATCCTGATCCATTTCCTAATGCTATCGTCACTTGGCGCGTGGCGTGTACGATATTCCGCACGATAGAGACGTTGAGCAGTCACTATTGAATCACCATTACGATAATACGCTCGTACGCAAAATGCGCGATGCGTCCCCGAGTAGTTCCATCGTGACTAAACTAAAACTCCACAAAATGGCGGACGCCACGAACCCCTCCCCGCACCCTTTAGACGCCCCGTTTCGAATATGGCGCGAAAACAAATAGGTACCCGATACCCTTTCTGGACACCTTGTAGTATCCTTTCCCTTTACATAATTATATTGAGTAATCTAAAGATAATATAATAAAATAAAGCAGAAGATTTTTTCTGACTGAAGTCAAGGGCGAAGTGTCAGTTAATTTTATCATGTAGGTAAGTAGATCCACAAATCGTAATTTTAAGGACAATAATCCTTTATTTTATGACATCCTTGTCATGATAAATATCTTATTGTCATGGTGAATTTCAAAACACGGCTGCTTTGGCTTTGGACAATGGTGTGTAACCGGCATATAAATTGCGTAACACTTATCAAGAATTTCAATCACTCGGCGACGTTAAACTCGCAATGAATACTGTTCAGTTGACAAAACGAAAAGGATTACGATCGATTAAGTGTTACGCAAAGGGTTGAATGCCATACCATTATTCATAGAAGGCGCGTGCTGAAGACTCGGAGGACAGCTGAAGACTCGGAGGACAAAAAAGTCTTTTTCTATTTATCCTCTGTACAACGTCTTGTCTTAAATGATTTCAGAACGAATCCAACCCATCATTTCCTGATGTCGTTCCAGCTAACGCAAAATATCTTGCAAATTGTTGCTACTACTTTGTAGCGCACTGCAGCTTTAAAAAAATAAAATTTTAGATAAACAGCTGCATACATGCAAATTACGTAGCCACAGGACTTTTTTCGTTCGTAGTTGCCGTGGCGAAGCTAAAAATAGGCCAACAGTCGACATCATCGATAATGTAATTAGGAACGTATATGTCATTGTCACATTAATTTAATCTTGACATTTGTCAAACTCAGAATCAGAGTTGTGATTTATTAAGCCTTTGTCATTGTTGTTTTGATTTTCTTTTTTATACAATTTATTTTATACTATTCATTCAAATCTAAAATGAGTGTTGTAAAGTCGAATTTATCATTCAACTCATCAGGAGTGACGTCTCAATACGACAGCCAGGATGACGCCGAACCGACAAAAGTTAAAAATTATCTCAAAGAAAGATTAAAGTCGCGCATCTTCTTAGGGCGTTATGTAGAAAGGAGACTTGCCGACAAGCGTATCGGATACCGTGACGTCGTTATAATTAGCGCCGCAGAAGTGTCATTAAAGAAGGACTTGTTTGATGTACAGCATAAATTGCTTACGATTTGCCCCAATACGCACTGGATTGGTATCACAGATACAGAATCATTGGGATATTCGGCCGGCGTCTGCTTGTGGACAGAGATAGATAACCAACCCTTTGGCCCCTTTTGGTTTCAAATCAAAAGTTTGAAATTCAGGGATGATGAAGTTATGGTGACATTGAAATGTTTGAGACATATTTCTGATGCGTTTTTAGAAGTAGAACCTATTTTAACTGGTACAGCAAAGAAAACTAAACCTACTGAAAACACTGACAAGAGACTAGAAAGCAGTGTGGCAGCTCTCAATGAAACCTATACTGACTTTATCGAGACTCTAAAAGGTGTGTTGTCTATAAGCAATGTGAAAGAATTTGCAACATTTTTGCTGGCCTTTGTTATTGCAATCTTCACTGGAAGCACTTCCTTTGTAAACTTTCTTGGAAACTTCATATTAGCACTGATTAGAGAATTCTCTATTTTAGTAAGAAACTCCACACCAATGTTCCTTGGGTTACTAGATTTCTTTAGTAAAATTGTTGGAGGGTTTTATATTTTGTTGGCCATGTTATTCAGGCAAAGTGCTCCAGTTCCATCAAATAAAAGAGCAGTAGGGGTTTATGATAGACCTCCCAGAACCTATGAAAAATATGACGATAGTCAGTTTGACTGAATGCTAATTATTGCTCAGGTGCAGAAGATTTATTTGTTGCTAGCTTTATGTATTTATTTATTAAAATATAATTAAATGCTATGTAGGCTTTGAGGATATGATTTTATGGTGATGTTTAAACTTTTTTTACTTTAGATCTCATTTATAAGGCTATTCATTTAATTTACTAACTCAGATTTTTATATTGCAATAATATTGCCAGTGTACCAAATATGTGTTTTAACTAATTTATAATCATTCCAAATGCATTTACTGAAGTTATTGTTCCATTTTGAGTACTTATAAAATATTGTATAAAAAAGAAAATAATAAATAGAATTTCATTACTAAAGTAAGCATATATTTATATACATAGTACTGTTATAATTTATCTGTTTTGTAAATGTAAATTTGTTGTGTGGGCTGTTTCATAATATTGTTTCATTATTACAGACTTTAATACCAATGTGGCTTTGCTTTCTTTTCAAGGGGATTCTTTTCAACGGGAACAACTATTATACTACATTTTCCACCTGTAAAAAATGAATACTTGTGTGAGATGTTTTATCTCTCATATTATAATAACTGCTCCGTTGGTTTCGCGGTCGCAAGCGCGACTGCCGAGCATGGAGTCCTGGGTTCGATTTTCAGGTCGGGCAAAAAGTGTCATTGGGCTGCCCGGAGTTTGGAAGTTGGTGGTGTGACACCCCGTGCCTCGGAAAGCACATTAAGCCGTTGGTCCTGCGCCAGATCTCTCTCCGGTCGTGTCGGGTTGCCGTCCCATTGGAATATGAGAGTGATGGAAGAGGGAGTGCACCTGTGTTTGCACACACACTTGTGCACTATAATATGTCCCGCGCCGATGGCCAGTCTCGGTTGAGATCGGCCGCCATGGCCGAAATCGGTCAGGAGGACTATATAATACACACGGTCATTACATTCATTTGTACGAAAAAACTGGAAGGCGTCCTCTATCGTCGCGACAACGCGTTCTCGTTTGTCGTACAAATGAACATGATGACAGTGTATCCGCGCGGTGATCGCTGTCTTTATGGCGGCACCTAATATTTATAATTTGGATCAAAATTCTACTTACAACTAAACCGTTTTGCGGTTCAGTAGCATTTTCAAATTCTGAAACTGTATAACAACAGTTACTTAATTCTTTTTATATCGAGCAAACGTGTCAATAAAGTGTTAGATATAAATTAATTTATTTTTTAAATATTTACACATACCTACCTTTGCCTTTTGGTGCTAGACGAAACTTAGTAGATGCCACGTATTGTCTCGATTTGTTGTATGCCTTCTTTGTATTAGTAGGCTTTTGTGGTATTTGAATGATTTCATTTCTCATGTCAACAGGCTAAAATGTATAAATCAATTGTGTAAAGGTTATAACTAGGGTTTGACTTGTGTGAAGAGTAGTAAAACAGTGCAGAACCTACCTCTGTAGCTGTGTCTACCACTATCACTTGTTTAGGCCCATCTAATTCTTCTTGTTGTCTCATCATGTTCTCAGAGACAATATTATTAAGAATGTTTGTTATTATAATATTGATTTCACTGTTATCATACTCTCTCAGCATTTGTTTAAATAGGAGTAGCAAACTAGGCAAGTGTGGTGTTAAACCTTTAATTTTGTCCTCTACATAACTAAAGTTGGTTAGTAAGTCTAAATGCGTAAAAACTTCTGCTAATGTCATATCTTTTCTTTTCTGTTGTAACCCATTTATAATTTCGCTCACGCCATCTGAAAATCGCAATCTCATAGTAGAAATTCTACACTCTTGTTTAACAAATTCTGAGGAGTTTACCCACATATCCAAATACCCTAAGGTTTATCTGTGCTTAACTCCATATTGATAGAAACAATCTTTTGTTACTTGGAAACTTCTTTCAGTGGTGGAACTAAAGTTCTTTTGACTGGCACATGGACTTTCCAACAAGCTAGTACTTTCAGTACAAATTTTCTTTTGTTTACCTTCGTCATTTTGCCTGTTGTAGTATGCAAAATTTACATTTTGTGTCATTTGTGGATGAATCAAATTTAATGTGGCTTTTAAAGAGTCTATGATATCTGGGTCTAATTTTACCCCTTTTTTCCTCAAAACTTTTTTGATGTCATTTGTTATCTTTGATGTGTATCTCAGGTATCGTCGCCCTTCTTCCAACTGGGCCAGTTTAAACAAAAACGATGCTGCTAAATCCTGAAATTTTTAGTTATTAGTCCAATTTCTAGATTTTGTAAGTAAGTACCTAAATCATAAAATCAAATACCTACATAATAAAGTTCAAAGAAACTACGAAAGCCGATAAAATCCGAGGAACCCATATTTAAACTGGAATGCATACCTACTGGAAAATTCAAGAGCTAAGAACATTATTGCATTCCAACAGAATCGAAGATTATTATTTGATTAATAATTAATAAATAATAAGTATATAGGTACTTACCGAGAGAAAATCGAGAAAACCTAGGTAAAAGAAGCGCCCATAAAAAAATTACATGTATTACCTGAGTGAAGTTATCGCCATAGTTTGGATACTTGCAAGGCCAAGATATGCACATAGTTACTATGGACTGATTTTCAAAAACATTGCACAGGTCCGAGTGTGAAAATCCTTGCGTTATTTCTACCTTCTCTGCGTACGCTGATTTTGCTAAGCCCTGCATATTATCAGATAAGAAAATAGGATTAACACTTAGATATGAGAACTTAATTGTGGTTGGTTACTACTTACAAAGAATTGATGGCCCAGAATAGAGCCTTGGGAGACTTCGATGCAAAACAGTAGAAGAGGAAGGAATCTGGTTACAATAATTGTTCGAAATGCCTTCCTCTAGCGACAATACATATACCTACGACATCGTCTAATAAAATACCTACGCAACCTAAAAATTATTATTAATTCTGTAACAAAGAGCTACTCGTGTATATGTTAATTCTATAGGCGCACATACAATGATTTTTAAAATGGTTTTGCGCAAATTTTTGTACAAATATAAGTTCTCTGCCCATGCACAATATTTATCTCCGATCATTCATTTAGAATTTTCGTCGTTTCGTTTTTTAGCAAACATGATTTTTCTAGGCGCTTTGTCTGAAAGCTGAGATGTGATGGAGAACTTTTAATTTTATAAGTACCTATACGTTTTGTGTTCACAGTACGAAATAATGTGTAAAACATGGTAAGAACACAGATAGGTACCTAATTTCAAAAGTTTAAAATTTGTTGTAGTACCTACCTCATTCAAAAATATTAATGCATTTTTCGTGTATGTGCCACCCATATACAAAAACTTCTTCAGAATCCGGATATTTTTTATAATTTCACCAATAGTGGTTGTGTCGTATTTAGTTTCCTCATTGAAATGTATCATAAAATCGTTGTATTCCTGTTGGTTCAAACAATTGCATTTTCTAGTTAGCCTTTTGAATACTGAGCAATCATCATCGTCATCCTAAAAAAGAAGGGGTATAAAGAAATGTACCTTTTAGAACACATGAATCAATCGATAAGTTCATTGATAGTTTACCTCTATGTAAATACTGTTTAATGCTTGAGTTTGATACTCTAGATTTTTTAGCCCCGGATCAGTTACGTCAAGAATTGAAGAGATTTTAGTCTGGAAACATTAACACCATATAATTTGGTAGATGGGTAAACCACCTCCATTCGTTATTTTTTAGGCTATTATCATTCTTATTGACATACATACATACACATTGACTCACATTGGGAGTCAATATGATTAAAAAAATAGTAAAAGAAATAAAAATAAATTCATACACCAGCAGATTCTGCTCTCGACGTTACAACATTAACTTCATTTAAGTTTGGTGGAGGAAGGTCTTTTGAAAAGGTTTTCGATTGAATGCTGTCTAGTAGATACAACAATTTCCTTGTGCTGTCTTTAAGCTGGTTTATCGCTTCCTGAAATAAAAACAAGCTACAAGTTGAACTGCAAGAAGTTATGAATATCACAACTGCGGTCCGTCCAGTCAGCCATAGATTTTGAGCTCTCTTACCGCGAACTCTCGTTTTAGTACAAAAAAAAACTTAACAGCTATTTTTCCACCGAACTACTGAACCAATTTTGATGAAATTTGTATGGGAACAATCGGAAAAAAAAATTAAAACACTTTCATATAAAAAATATTTTTCAAATCGGTTCATAAATGACGGAGTTATGAGGTAACAAACACAAAAAAAGACACGGATATCTTGAAAACTATTGAATTTGGACGGAATTTATTGTACTTATAGGTACAAAACGATTTTTTCATATTATATCGAGAAAATATCACATCACATCACATCACACTAATATTATAAAGGCGAAAGTTTGTGAGTGTGTGTGTGTTTGTTACTTCTTCACGCAAAAACGGCTGGACCGATTTAGATGAAATTGGTGTACTTAGAGATTGTTTGAGTCCCGGAAAAGGACATAGGTTTTTATCCCGGGAGTATGTTCCCTTGGGATAATTTTCGACATTAGTAATCTAACAAAGATTTATTACAATCTTACGGAGTCTGCAATTTTCCGTTGACATGCCTATATTAAAACGAATTTTTTCATTATGCGTCGAGAAATTATAATCTAATAAAGATTACTTAAATCTTTATTATTTAAATTAGAGAGTCTACAATTTTCCGGTGACAGATGTTACATTAAAACTAAATATCTTTAAAAACGTACCACTTTAACCTGACAGTAAGGTTCATGATAGACTCTAATTGGATTAGCAATCTTAGGGTCGGAGGCTTGTTCTACAGATGCAACGGTCTTCTTTAGCAATGGTGACATCGTGCTTAATTGAACATTCATAAGATCAACCTCTTGCGCTTGGATACTTCCACCCAATGGATGACTCCTGAACAAACTCTCTTGTCCTATATTTACTTTACCCGAGTTCTTAAGTCCACAAATGACATAGCTAGTAGAATTAATCAATCCATTATTGTTTTGTTTATTGCTTCGCGTGGAATCGTCATCCATTAGGTAGGTAATAATAAATTAAAGGTAGAAACTACTTAAACATTGCATCATTGTGATCTTTTGTGATTCTAGGGTTGTGTTGCACGAATTTATACTTTCATGTTGTGAATCCTTGTTGTTACGCCATGTTATGGTTATTTATTTTATGCACTCAAGATGTTTCGAGGTTCGCCATTTTTGAATTTTGGAGCCGTGTGGCTGTCCTGCTGTTTATAGAGATAGATCATGTAATAGACAAAAGACCGTTGGTTTTGAATAGTTTTGTAGGTTGGTTATAAAGCGGCGTCAACGGCGCGGCTCGTTGATGCTGGAATAGATTCACATTACTGAGTCGATCCGTTCGTGGATATATCGCAGATGGATGGATTTTACAATAAGCCGTTTAACATAACCGCTAGCAATATTATAAAACAGATCCGTTTTTATAAAATCGCTGAACCTTATCAGTTTTTCGTAATTAGGTACTGAACTTGAACATGCAGAATCATATTACATTCTGCATTTACTAATCAGCGATTAGAAATTATGTAAAACATCGTAGAATTGAACGTTAGATTGTAGAATTACATATTCCATGAGCGAGCGAAGCGAATTTAGGAATAAAGGGCACCCCGACTTGGATAGGTTTGCAGGGGTGATTTGGGCTGTGAGGATCGCCCGGAGGATACGGTGGAGATCTGCCCTGCTTGGGCTGAGCACCGCCGTGTCCTCGTCGAGGCGATCGGCGGCGGCAACCTCTCGCGTCCGGCCCTGGTTGAATCCATGGTCCGGAGCGACGAGGCTTGGGAAGCGGTCACCTCCTTCTGCGAAGCAGTAATGCTAGTGAAGGAGGAGGCGGGCCGCGCGAGGGAAAGGCAAGGCCTTCGCCCCAACCGCCGCAACAGGAGAAGACGCCCCGGGCCCCGGAATTTGTTCGAAAGAGTCACCGCGGCCCTGGAACACAAAGGGCTTTAGAAGGAACACGGATGGGTTTTAGTCAGTAAGAGTCTGACATGCCCTTCCGCTCCACCCAGAGCGGAAGAAGTCATTTGATGATTTCCCATACCTACATGAAAAAAAGGGTGACTTGGGCTAAGGTGAGCGAACAAACCCCCGTCACCCCCTTCGTATTAAGTTTTTTTTAGACGGGCGGAAATAGCCTATAGCGTTATTTACACATTACATTACAGGCGCGCTTCGAGGGGGTGTCTTAACCCCCCAAATCGTTCACGTCAAATTGACAAACATACTAAAGTAGAAAAATAACGAATATTTATGATTTTAAAAATTACGAAATACGGCTTTGAATTACTCAGCGCTGCTGGAGCTCCAAATTTTAACACCATTCCGTAGACGCATGCGTCTATGTGATTGTGTGCACAATGTCATTCCAACCATGAGTCCTACGATATTTGTACAGCGCCATCTATAGTAAAATCTATATTATATAATACTAGCTTTTGCCCGCATCTTCGTACGCGCATATCCCGTTTTTACTCGTTCCCGTATAGCCCATAGCCTTCCTCATGAATGTGGCTAGATATCTTAAGACTGCCGTCAGACGGTCGCACCGCAGCAACCGCACGTTGTCGATATATTCAACTGCATGCAGTTGTATTTTGCATGTGGTTGCTACGGTGCAGCCCTTCTGATGGCAGCCTAACGTTCTCTAACGACTGTGTATAGTACTCGGAATAGAATTCACTATCCTTTCGACGCGAACGTCGCGCGTTCTGTTCCTTGACTAACTTGACAGTAACTGTATGTGGTTGGCGATGGACAGCGTGCGTCGACACTCTTTGGTGTTTGGTTTGGGTTCGACACTACACGGCTGCAGCCGAGCGCGTTAAGTTGATAGCACGACTGTATGAAATCGAACGTACAGACCCCAGCTCATCAAGCTACAACAATCTGTCGAATTTCTCCAATACATTTTCAACTTTATCGCTAAAGTTTTAGGTTCAAGGTTGATTGGGAAAAATTTACAGTTTCGTGTAGCCTGATGTACTGGCGTCTGTACAACTGCATGCAGTTTAATTTATCGACTATGTGCGGTTGCTGCGGTGCAGTCCGTCTGATGGCAGCTATAAAAAAAGAATTTTCCAAATCCGACTGGTAGCTCCAGAGATAGCGTGTTCAAACTGTTATGTTGTCTATGGTTTAAACCAACAAACTTGAACAAACAAATGTCAAACATTCCATTTTGTCAAATCGAGTGAAAATATGTCAAACAACTGTCAAACAGAATCATGATTCTGATTAGAAAATAAACAAGAACAACAAACGACGCGCAGTCTATCGAAACATTTTTGTTAATAATTTTCAACAAATTATGAATACTTATAAAAATAAGATGAGCTATGATAGTCCCTGCGATTCAGATAATGATTGGACAAACTCTTCAGATGACTCGAAGTATTCAGATTCAGAAAGGTAACGTTTACCTGAACAAAATCAAGTTTCATTAAAACTTTTATAAAATTTCTTTATCTTTCAATGTTAGCTCTGTGCCAGAGTGGGATTCTGATGTTGGTGAAGATGGAGAATTGGTGTTCATAAAAACAAAAACGAACAACGAGGCCACAGACATCACAACACCTCTTTTAGAAAACTGTGAAACATTTAAACTCAGAAACAACTTCAAACGTTCTTCTACTCGGCGTTCTACGAAAGGTAGCAGATTTTGAATAAATACCTATCATGTGAAAAATATTGAGCTGATACAATTAATTCAATAATCTTTATTCCAGGTAGAATATTTAAAGTTTTAAAAGCACATAAGTCAAAAAATACAGAGAGTGGCTTAAGAAGAGATGTTGATGGGATATTTGCTTCAGGTGCCAATAAAAATGTGCCTACAGATGAAAAACTTATTATTATCCAGGTATGTAGAACAAGAATATTAAATTCTGTTTACTAGGATTGATTGTTCTTTATTTTTTCTACAAATTTTGCTCATGCAATCCCAGGAGTCAGTACAGAAAATGTATAGAAAATTTGTTGAATAGTAATTATTAAAAAAATATTGATTAAAAAAATAAAATGGTATGTAGCTATGAACTTCCAGGTCTATCTAGTTGACAGTTAATTGATTCTAGTCTGCTGTTGTGACTTTTACCGTTTGCTTTGGCCATTATGAAATGTTGAGTTTTTGTCTTCCTTTTCAGGTCAGCAAAAGCATGATATTCAGCAGTGAAAAAAATTGCCAGATAGAAAAGCTTTTTGGCTTAAACCTCGAGACACATGCAGATGGCAAGACATTGACAGTTGCAAATTTTCTGACAGAAGCCAGAGCTATATACACTCCCAAAATCAAAACTGGATATTATTTATCAAAAATAAATGGAGTAGATGTGAACTCTTATAACATTAATAATATTCTGCAAAGAGTTGTAGAGGATCATAACAGTCCTAAGTTAACATTCCAAGTACCAACTGAAGGACACAATGTTGATTTGGAAAGATTACTGAAGTCCAAAACTGCTCCAGAAAATTCTTTGACTCACTTGCTGAAAGATTCACAGTGCTCAGTTCTGTACATATGCTGTAATGACATAGAATATAACAGTAATGATGACAAAGGAGTTCTCTACTGCTACCCAAGACCGTTTAACCAGAACTTTTTGTACAACACCAGAGGGGCTTATGTCACATTGAATCATTTAGCTCCAAAGTCTTTGGGGACTAGTGAGCCAACTAGCTCAACTGTCCTACACAATAATACCCTTATCAATGTAACTTATATATCACATTACAATGATCTGCTGTTAGTAGCTTATCCAAGTAAGGAAGTAGATTTGTTTGCAGCTAAAAAAGTAACAGCTGATATTGTTAGGCTGTTAGAATTTTTATATGGTTCTTTGAAATCAAGTTTTACTAAACCTAATAATGTTGACAAGTTGGACAGTTTATTTGCCCGTATGTTTGTTACTTTGATTGTAAACAATAAGGGGAATAAAGATGACGGTGTTAGGAATGTTGGATTATATTTTGAGGACATGTTGGCTGCACATTCTGTTACACTGCCTTTGGAAGTAAAGGTTCAAGTTGATGATGCTATAACTGAGTTGGAAGCCGCTGATTATCGTGAATGGGTAAATACTGCTTGTATTACTGTTTCTCAGTAGCAGCCTGAAGTCTGGATTTGTGCCCAATTGATGGCAATACTTTGGTCACAAGAAAAAAGGACGGGTCTACATAAAACAAAGTAACCAATTTCCGACATTAAGAAAATAACTTAAGGTCGGAAATCAGTTACTTAGTTTTGTGTCGATATGATATTAATATTATATTATATTTCTTATGACAGCAGATTAGGTACAGTGATTTTTAATGCCATGTACATTTTTTGTCCCACTGTCGATGTGGTTTCGTCAGTTTCGGGGCAAAGGTGCCCCGAAACTCATCATCAGTCATGTTATACCAGAAATATATGCAAATTGTATGAGAATAAGATTTTCAGTATAGGTAAATTATATTAAATTGCATTTTTTTAAATTACTGTTGATATAATAATATACACTTGTTTGACCACTATCCCACTTGTTGGTAAGCGATGATGTGGTCTTACACCTCCTCCTCTTAACTTAAATAAGAGAGTAATTTAGTGTACAATAGTAGTAGTATAAATAAATTACAACTTCTTTCTTTTATTTTCCAGACAGATGATGTAGAAAACTTTCAAAGACTTTACACAGTAATTGGATCCTGTTTATATTATTCTGGACATTTATTAAGTTCACACTTGCAAGACGAAGACTTGAAAGAAATCAATGCATATTTACGTTTAAATGGTGTCCTAAAATTGAGCACAGAAAAAGAATTGGAGAAACTTGTGATGTGGAGAGAAGTGTTTATAAATGAACATAGGAAACAGACTAATGATGGGAATGAATACAGGTACTCACATATGAATCTATGTATATGTCACCGGATAATTGCAACCTACGTAAGATTACAAAATATCTTATTTATATAAATTGCCAAATCAATGTTGATTTGGCAATTTATATAAATAAGATAAGAGTTCTGCAATTATACAAATCAAAATCTTCTATTCCATAATATCTCCGTGCGTTCTGAGAAATTGTGGACTGACATAAACTGGCGACCAACCAGCTCTCTGGTCTACAATTTATCTGTTTTGGAGTGATTGCTCTTTGTTTTCTCTGAATAGACCAACGAGAGCCTTGTTTCCAGGTTTACTATCACACGAAAACGGATAAATTGTAAACTTGTGCTCTGATTGGTCGACATTTTATGTCAGTCCACAATTTCTCGGAGTGACTTCGAGAGATTATTGATTTTATACGTAAAAAGTGTTCCAAATGTTCAGTTGTCAATTTATCGAGAGTTTACAATCTCTCAAGATATTTTGTATTCTAACGGAGTTGCTATTTTCCGGTGATGTATACAAATATGTAACTACCTTTGCCGGTGTGAACGTTGGACAGTATCCCAAGGGAACATACTGCTGGGATAGAAATATCTAATGCCCCAATCCAGGGCATTGTGTCCCAAGTTTCATTCCAATCCTTTAATTTGACCATTAGAACGAGAACAAGACAAACAGACAGAAATACCGATTTTCGACCTTAAAATTGTTTTCTTAATGTCGGAAATTGGTTACTTCGTTATGTGTCGATACGTCCTTTTTTCTTATGACGGCACGGCAGTACTATGGATATTCAGTTCCTTCCTTCAACCTTTTATTTGCATAGCTTGAATGTCTTTGTAATGACTAACCATATAATCGAAAAGAACAATCCTCCGTTTATAGAGAAACTGTCGCTCTAAACGTGTTTTAAATTGTACTCATAGCCTATAGGCTGAAAGTTGTACTGCTGTTGTACCTTTGATGCGTTGAAACTCCCAGTTATATCTCTAACACTCACTTTTGCCCGCGACTTCGTACGCGCTTATCACGTTTTTCCTCGTTCCCGTATAGCCTATAGCCTTCCTCATGAATGTGGCTATCATAAACAAAAATAATTTTCCAAATCCGATTGGCAGTTCAAACAAACAACTCTTCAGCTTAATAATATTAGTATAGATATGAAGCAGTAATTTTAAAACAACAGTAAACTGCTAAGATCATTCAGTAGAATATTTTTATGTTCAGTTTTAAAGTACCTATGTCTTTGTTATAGAATTTCAGATGGCCGTTGGTTCCTGCTTACCGTCGGTAAAGGCCACTTCATATTGGCGACTTTAATGGAAGCTGGAGGCTGTACCGAAGATGTAAGTATTTTCACGTTATATTTAATTATGTCTAACTTTGCTGCGTTATTTACTCTTTAATAGGTTAGAACTTATAATCTCAGATAATATCAAAACATCACTACGACTCAACTATCTACTTTACGCGTAATGTATACTAAGTTGATTTTTGAAAGACTAATCTATATATTATATAAAAATGAATCCCTATTTCCCTTGGTCACGGCATCACCCGTGAACGGCTCGACCAATTTCGCTATTTCTTTTTTTGTTGTGTTTTTTATTGTCAGGAGAAGGTTCTTATAAAAAGAAAATTTTGAAAAAAAATACATTCGGGCGAAGTCGGGCGGGCCACTAGTTTAAAATAAAGGCACTAGATCTTTTAAATTCGACATAAAAATTACTGAAATGCATTTTAAAATTTCCAGGCTGTCGGAGTAACACCACCGTCTCCATTTTACGTGGAAGAGTGTGAAAGTTGTTTGGAGTTGCTGTATGATGTTGGACTGAACAAATACCTCGCGTCCTGGTACTGTTCGAACTCGCAGCCGCAGGTCGAAACTTCGCCGGAGTATTTGACGAAGTACGGGAGGAAAATAAGGGATGTTAATAGTAAGTACTGGTGAAGTAGATATTCTTTCTAATTAACTCCGTAGCATCCAGACTTTCCACAAGATTAACCCAATAAAACGTCGTTGTTCTTGTTTACACAAGGTGAGTCGAGAATCTTTATACGAGAACAATATGCGCCAGGTGATTCTTGAACATATGAGTATTTAAGCATCTTTTACAAGTTGAATTACTCTCGATGTACAAAAACTCTGTGTTAAGCCACATTTACACGTAGGAAACGTGCCATACCGTGAAGTCACGTTTGAATGTAGCCATTCATATAAAACCCATTGCTTAAAAGGTTTCCATGTGCCTTCCAAAATACAATTCATCCACAAAACAAAATATATAACACAGTCCCCATTTATTCTTCCAGCACTAAAACCAGACTCGACACTCAAAACCTCAACCCTAAAGCTCTCAAAGTTACAAACGGACAAGCGACGTCACAACTCCTCGGAACAAATCAACGTGGGATCAAGTACCAGCGACATGAATTCTATGAACTCCCTCACAAACTATGGCAGCCATCATAGTTTGTATACCCAGTCCTATAATACTGCGCAGAAGTATAGACATTCCAGTTTAGATGTCAGTGGTTATTCTGAGGATTCTAATAGCTTGAAAAGTAATAGGTAAGAAACCCACTGTCGTTGTCTTTATTTTTTACAGGGTAAGTTATTGATACTATGTATAACTTCAATTTTATACTACAATCGCTATGATTGGCCATGATTCAAAATCTCATTAAGTTGGAGCATGTTCATCTGTTTTTAGTGAAGTAAGTGAAGAGCGCGTGCAAGGCCGAAGAGCGGATAGAGAACAAAGAAATCGTCGTGACTCCTCTGGATCGGACTCTGATTGGGATAGGCTGGTAAGTATAGATGCCAGCACATCAAGCTACCCGAAACTGTCAAATTTTCCCAATCAACCTTGAACCTAATGCTTTAGCGTTGAAGTTGAAAATCTGTTAACAGATTGATGTAGCTTGGTGTGCTTGATTTTGGGCCATGTATGAATGTTTCTTTAGTACCTATTTTAATTAATTAGAATAATGTTTAAATTCTTTATTACAGGATGGAAGCAGAGCAAGCGGCAGTATCGACATGTCTGATATCAGGAAGTCTTTATTGAATGAAATCAATCACGTTACAGCACAAAGGTGAGTTAAATATGCTACCTATCAACCGGTTTAAAAAAACTGTCCAAGTGCGAGTCGCCGACACGTAGGGTTCCGTACCATAAAACGAAAAACACATGTCATGTTTCTTGAATGGCTTGTGCAGCACACGCAACCATCACACACTAAAAATTTACAGTCAGACAGTGGAGGCTTAGTAATAGGATCTCGATGGCATACTTCGGATACGGTACCCTAAAAAGAAAGGATGGCCTTTTGGAACAAATTGCCAGAACAAAATAACGAAATTATTTTCCTTAATAGTGCAGTTTCATTGTTATTCTTTACATACTTAAACTTAGTCCTGATCTTCTCTTTCAGAATAACAGCAGGTGAAGAAAACGTTTTATTCCACTTTGTACAGCTGGAATCAGAAAAAGGTATTCTGATAGCTCCAGTGAAGAATATCGAAATGCAAGCCAACAATGTACTATACTCATACATCATGAAGACATTCAGATCGGCTTGCAAACGAATACATGAGCTATTGCAACATAGTATAAGGTGAAGAACACATTATTCTTCTTGGTTTTGAATACGTCCTAAAATAAATCTAAATAGAGATGTTGCCTGGAAAATATGATTATATTTTGTCCGTCAGTTAGATTATCGAAAAGTATTAGATACTTACGTATTTTTTATTTTATCGTATGGTTCGGAAAAAAATACGAAGATAAAACGCATGAAAGATAAGGAGTGGGGACTTGTAACGTCACTTTCCAGTAAAAAGTGTTCTGGTAAGTGACGTCACACGAGTTTTCAACGCACTGTTTCGCCTTCATTTATTGTTTACGTGACAACAGTAAAAATACGTGTCCAATATTTTTTGGAAATCTATCTGACGAACTAATTAGATTTTTTTTCAGTCAAATGCTCTATTGTCCGTCAGTTAGATTATCAAAAAATATTGGACACTATATTTTTCTTTTGCCACATACTTTAAAAATTAAGATGATACAGTCGCGTGACATCATGCCTTGGAACACTTACGTACCACCATACTATGTCCCGCGCCGATGGCTAGTCTCGGTTGAGATTCACCGCCATGGCCGAAATCGGTCAGGAGGACTATACACTTACGCAGACGTGACGTTAAAAGCCTCGACTCCTGAACTTTGAAGCGTTTTATCTTTGTTGATTTTTATTCATTTGATATAGCAATAAATTAGTTTCCAATATTTTTTGATAATCTATCTTTTTTTTATTTATTTTTTTATTTAATATGGGTTTGCTCTTGACTCTAGTCTATTTGGTGTAAAACATTCACCTCTATCCAGAGCGTGTTGAAATATCTCGGGACTTTACGCCTTGGTACACTTATGTAGACGTGACGTCACAAGCCCCGACTCCTAAACTTTGATGCGTTTCATCTTTGTTAATATTTATTCATATGATACAGCAAAAAAATTGTGTTCAATCTTTTTTGTTAATTTATCTGGTGTAAAACATTCATCTCTATCCAGAGCACTGGAACGTTATTTTTATTGTAGGTACTAGGTAGTACTTTTTTTAAAATTGTCTATTGGTCTCGCGGTCTCAAGCGAGACTGCCGAGCGTGGAGTCCTGCGTTCGATTCCCAAGTCGGGCAAAAAGTATTATTGGGTTTTTCCAATAGGAATTTCAGAATTTCACACAGCCCGGAGTTTAGAAGTTGGTGGTGTGACACCCCCGTGCCTCGGTGCGCACTTGCCGCCGTTTGTCCTGCGCCAAATCTCGCTCCAGTCGTGTCAGTTTGCCGTCCCTTTGGAATATGAAGAGGGAGTGCACACACACTTGTGAACTATAATATGTCCCGCGCCGGTGACTAGTCTCCTGAGGAGCTCGTGGCTAAATAATAACAGCCGCACGGGTCGATTTTCAAGGTTAAGCAACGTTTTCCGAGGTTGGTCTGTGGATGGGTGACCATCTTAACATATCGAGACGCTTCCGTGCCTCGGAAAGCACGTTAAGCCGTCGGTCCCGGCTGTTATTTGTAGATCTTTGGTAGTCGTTACGGGATAGTCAGAAGCCAGAAAATCTGACATCAGTCTTACCAAGGAGTACCGTGCCCGGTTAATGCATTGTGGAGGGCTGGTAGGCAGCTGCTCCACGTAAAATACTGGTATTCAGCTGAATCCGGTTTAACTGGAAGCCGACCCCAATATAATTGGGAAAAGGCTAGGCAGATGATGATGTAATTGACTAGTCTCTGTTGTGGCCGAAATCGGTCAGGAGGACTATAGTACTTATAAATTTCATATTGTGGCTCAAATCGGTTTCTGCCTGATAATAAGTGCTATAATGTGTTTTATTTTCAGGTTCAAGAAGAACCACGCGCCATCGAATCCTCTGAACAAAATCCTGGTGGCTGTGAAAGAGCATGGAATGCTATTTCAGGCGCCACTTGATATTTTGAGTCAATGTGGCGTCAGTAAGAAGAACACGGAACCATACTTGTTTTGGGTTGTTGGGTAAATATATTAGAAATGTTACAAAATGTAGTTACGTTTTGGTATTCTTGGCTGATACCTTATAGCGAAACACGACAGGAACTGCTAATTTTCCGAAAAGTGGCTTCCCCTTCCCTTTTTAAACCTCATCATAATACAGTCGACACAGTGAGGCCTCTTTTATGGCACAGGCGTACCCGAATAATCTACAGTTATTATGAATTGATGTCTATAACACGCCTAAGTATGTTTTTGTTTCAGCCGAGTTTTCAGTGAACCAGAGCCAAGAGAATTATATTTATGCTATCACGAATCCGTACCTCAAGATCTCACCGAAGTTGCATATTTGCTCTCTTATCTAGAATAAGTACTTACCGTATGTAACACATAGTCACATACATACCTACTATAAGTAATAAGACTGTATTTTTATGCATTTACAGAAACGTATTCCGTCCAATATAAGTACTCAATATTTTTATGTTAAGGATTAAACTTATTAAAATATGTGATATTGAATGATGCAATAATCAATAAACATTGTTTAGTACATAACTGCCTGTTTTTATTTAAATCTTATAAACTGAAATGCAACAAAAAGTTGTCTTTATCGACGAAGTCAGTGCTTTTTGCATTTAAATTCTTTAATTTCAACTGGTCTCTCTCTGAGTCTCAGCTAGCGATATGGTCATATTAGTAGAGGTCAAGAACTAGCCAATACAGAAGTAAAATAAAGCTTCCCTTGCCCACTTATTGCTTTGGATTTTGGCTATTAAACTTTCCACCTTTGAATTTAAATGTTCCCGCCATTGGCATTTGAACTTTCCGCCAAAATTAAACCGGAAATATGTTTTTCAGAAGAGACATAATTTTAGTGAAGTTTTTGTGTACTAAAGTGACTGAAACTATAATTGAACACAAAAATAATCACTAGCATTGTAAATAATTATTTCAACAATTACATTCAATGTTTCAGTGAATTAAATTCATTACCATAGACGGAAAATTAGCAAGCATTGTTGTGAACATCCGTCACAATCAATCAGGCTATTATACCCAGTGTCTCGTTACAATAAGGACCACAGTAGCACATCAAAAATTATAGTCAATGTAATGTCCATTAAAAATATTAGGATACATTGTTAAAAAAATTGAGTTGTTTCCGTTAGCCGTCGCGTCGTGTGCGAAATTGCAGATTGTGAGAAGCGTTGCAGCGGTTTATTAATTAATTCCTCATGGCAAATAGAAAATAAAGTCAACTGTTTATAAGGATTTGTGTTTTTGTGGTGTGTGAAGATTTGTATTTGATTAATGTCAACCATGATAACCAAAATGCAATCACAAGCGAACGTCGCCGTGCCACAACCTATCACGACGCAACCACAGTCTCAGCAGATTGTTGGAGTAGGAGTTCCAGCAAATGCGGTGATATTAAAGATGTCAGATATTCAGCAGATCTCTACAGTCGGTACGTAATACGTGGTGTTTTGATTGTGAACATAAATCTCGTCCAGGCAATCTGAAACTTTCCATGAACTTGGGAATTTTCCTAAGAATATCAATAAGCCTTCAGGAAGCTTTGTGTCATCGTTAGCGTAACATTAATTAAGATTAGCTTTTATCTTTTTTGCGTAACCCAAGTTTGTTATTGGGATGTGGATGTACTGTACATATTATTTTGAGTTCTTTGGGTGGGAGTTCTATTTGTGTTATATTTTGTTGTTAGGTTATGCAGCTGTCTTGTTTTTTTTTGTATGGCATCTGTTTTTTTAGTGAACTCAAATGAAACAACAATGAGAATTCTAGCTGGAGTACTCCTTTTTAGCACAATGAATATGTTTATAACCTTCAATGAATGAACTTGAACCTTTTCCATTCATAATTTACAAAAAGTTTACGACTTTTATTTTTACTTTCAAAGTCTTCTATTAAATAGCTCTGCTTGTTAATTGATACAATAGAAGAAATGTCCTGACTTATGAATTCACTATTATTATGCAGGTATAAACAGAAAATTATATTGAAAATTATCTTCGTTTTTACAGGCCCAATACCACAACTAACCAATATATTTAAGAAGTATTGTCATAAAAACCCTTATCCAATATTTCTTTGTTGTCATTAGGACTGCTAGAACTTGCTCATCGAGAGTACCAAGCAGGAGACTATGAGAGTGCCGAGCTGCATTGCATGCAGCTTTGGAGACAAGATGGGACCAACACTGGTGTACTGCTCCTTTTGTCTTCCATACACTTCCAGTGCCGAAGACTGGACAAGTCTGCCCACTTCTCCACTTTAGCAATCAAACAGAACCCGCTGTTGGCTGAGGCTTACAGGTAACTTCAAATTTTTATCATTACTTTATTTTCTTTCCATATCAATACTTCCTATTATGGCTGGATTATTTTTCCTGTGTGAATTCAACAATACTCCTACACTTACCTACCTACACTTCTTTAAACAAAATGCAGTCTGGGTCTGTAAACATAATGCTTGCATTATGCTATGTTTAACCTTTTGAACTCCATTGTCACATATACATGACAGGCAAGCGCATGCCCTGTACGCCAAACGTCACAAATATGTGACAACAAGTACGTTGAATTTGTGGCTTTGCATCGGGGGCATGCTGATGCGTTTATGGTGTTCAAAAGGTTAATGATGTTTCATGGAAAAGTAGAAGAATCATGCCTTTTTTGTTAGGATGGAAATCAGCAATAGTACTTTCAGAGATTAAGTCATATAAACAAACAAACAATTTTTATTTCTGACAACACTGTTGTGTTCTTCACCTTGGTGTAAGTGAACAATCATCTTGAGCTTTGTACAACAACAATGCTATGACATACTTGTTCTGAACAAAAGGAATAGTTCAAATTCCAGGCCTTGGTTTGTATTCATATTATAAACTGAAGTAGATTGTAAACATGACTACCTATATTATGTTCTCTAGATGAATGGACGGAAATCATTGCAGTTCTAAAGTAGGCTTTCATTGTTAAGAAAACATTGAGTGATTCAAAACTCAAGAAAAAAATGTGATAATTGATTTTTTAAAGTCAACCAACACATCGATACCAGAAATATCAATTAACGTACAGGACATTTTGGCATTTTACGAAGATGAACCTTACGTTAATTGTCGTAGGGCTATTTTTGCATTTTGGGTAAATGTCCCTTACGTCAATTGATACTTCTGGTATCGACATTGTGATAGTGTTTTTTGGAGACAAGTATGATTAACAAGTTCATAATTTATTTTTGTTCAACAAGTCATAAGCAATGGCTACATCTATATATGAGATCTCCAAGCTAAAATTATTTTGATGTGTCACTGACAAAACATTTTGGCACCAGCAGCCCATTAAAAATTAGGCCATTTTGAACTTGTTGAAGTGTATTGCACTCGTTTGATTTGAGACTGATGTAGGTATATTTATGTGTGCCATTTTGCATGAATTTAAATGCACTTGAGATAAGTCTTTATGGAGAATCTGGTTCATGTCATATTTTCACATTTACTGAGATATTGATACCTACATCCAAGTTTCTTTACCAAAGGCATTATTATCTTGATGGCTGCAATCCAGTAAAAAACATATTTTTTTGCATTGTAAACTAGGTAATCAGTGTGCAAATACCACAGCACTGGCCCATTCATCTATGTCACTTTTCTGACACCTACATTATATGTGGGCATATGATGACACATGGTGGAAATTCTTAACTGAAACTTTTTACATATCAATTTTATGATTCTTGATAGCGTGCCGCGAATTTCTAACCGAATGTAAAGCCCATTCTCATATTGTTATACAAATTAACATAATTCGATTCGGAAAGGTCACGCACCATAGTCACGCTTTCGACAGAATTTTAGTAGGTTTAGGTAACCTACCTACATGTTATCAATAATTGGGTACAATCCTGATTAATTGTGTGACGCAAAAATACAGCTGTTTGTTTGTTTTCCGTAGCGCTCTTAAAGTGCGAAGCCAATAAAGTTAAAACAACCCATTTTCAATTAACTGATCCTAATTCCTATCGCCTGCTCTATTTTCTAAGCAGTTAAATAAGACAATCCAATAGTGTGTACAAATTGACTGTCCTACTTTAAATCCCCTTAAAAGTTTCATTACACGAATTGAAGAACGAATCTTCTGACGGTCAGAGATCGTCAAGATATCATTGTCTCGGCGAAATATGGCGCTGCCAATGCCAGATTGCAAAAAAAAACCGTTTATTGTTCATCTCGAAGGCTTACGATAGAAGACGTTACTGTCATGCCCGGTAAAGTCGTCACGCTTGCAATCCGCGACCGTTGGGTAGGCAGGGGTGTAATAGTACCTGCAGTAGTTCAGGTAGAGAAATATTACGAGTCGTTGACCCAGCATTCGACGACGGCGTTTAGTAAATAGGGGAGCGCATTGGGTCGTGCGAATGTTAAAATTAAATTGTATGGGGGTGTTTTTACGAACCCTATAGTTCGCATCAGCCTTTTAGTTTAAAGCGTAGTTCTGGCTAGCAACAACAAAACACGCGTGTTTGGTACAATAAACAGACGCCAGCTGCACATCAAGCTACCCGAAACTGTCAAATTTTCCCAATCAACCATGAACCCAATCTTTTGGCGATAAAGTTGAAAATCTATTCAATTCAATTTCAATTCAATTCAATTCAATTTATTTATTACCAATTTTACTGGACAAATTACATAGAAGTCTTAAATATATATCTTAATTCTAAGGATTACGAGCCTGAACTAGGAAAACCTGTGTTTCAGGCGAGAAGATCTAAAATAATTTAAAATTAACAAATAATCAAAAGGATTCTATAGTACAATAAATATGTGTAAAAAATCTGTGATATAGACAGTTTACAACTTAACTTCTAGATATCTAACTAAACTAGGTCTAAAATTGTGTAAATCGTACAGTTTTTTAAATAACAAGGTACTTAAACTAGGTCAAGAATTGCATAATAACAAAATCACTTTAGCACAATCAGTAAATTCTCTGTATCATCATAGGACATCATAGGATATTAAAGAAATTTGACAGATTGTTGTAGCTTCATGTGCTGACGTCTGTACGAATGTCAGTGCAGCGCACGTAACCTAGTCTAATCTTTTTGCTAAATAAATGATGACTTTCTTTACCTTATATATCTATTTTGGTAAACAAACACGGTTCGAAAATCACGAGATTTCGAATCCATCGGTATGAAATACATCAAAATCAAATCAAAAGATCTGCTTCGAACAGATGCATTGATTTTGTGATATCCGAAAACTGCTTACTGAATCTACATGAATTGATTGTTTACCAAATAAGACAGCTGCACATAATGTCACACTTCTTCTATTCATGTCCATTGAATCACTTAAAAAAAAAAAAACAACCAGTATTTGGTTACTTGGATCGCTCTGTAATTACTTTAGTGACGTTCATGTCCTGGAAGGTACAGATGGTTGGGCATAAGAGGCAGGAAAGTAGGTAGGGCATATCCTGCGAAGACAACGAATCACACTGGCACATTAACTCACATGTCATCAAATATGCTACTACAAATTCATCCAAAGTCACCCCACTAACTTGTTATCTCTATCACCAGCAACTTAGGTAACGTGTACAAAGAGCGGGGTCAGCTCCAAGAGGCGTTGGAGAACTACAGGCACGCAGTCAGATTGAAGCCGGACTTCATCGATGGCTACATCAACCTCGCGGCGGCTCTCGTGGCCGCGGGAGACATGGAACAGGCGGTACAGGCCTATGTTACCGCCCTACAGTATAATCCTGTAAGTATTCATAGAGTTTTCGCAGTTATGCATAGACCCTTGATTGGGGAAGCTGTCATGTTTTATTGTCCCGAACGTTTTATTCGCGCGTTAGAAAAACGTCGAAGGCAAAAAAATGGGGTAAAAAAAGTTTGTTAATACACTTTCCAAACAGAATGTTTTGCGAACACAAGACGGCTTTCGAAGATAGCCGACCGCTTGGTGCGTTCTACGCTTAGTATCGCGGAAATAATTGATTATGTATTATGTAGCATATATAGGTCGTTTTTCCGGGTGCTTACGTCTAAATATTTTAGTATATAAAACACGTAAAATTCCATCCGTTTTACGACCAAGGGACTGAAGGAAGAGCTCATTTCACTCTACTCACCCCATTTGTAATGTGCGAAGGGTGAAACTGGTGAAAGCGTACTACATACTTCTCGGGTGCTGCCATCGTGGCAAACGGCACCTATTTCGGTTACTCGTAGGGTTCATTCAAGCATTCGATTACTTTTATGCAGCGAATGAAGTCTAGAAGTTTTATGCATTATTATTCAAAATATAGCTATGAATAAATCTATTTACACGCTTATCACACCTTTATGCTAATAAGGCGCTTTATAAACGTGTAGAATCTGAGTCATCCATCTACTCGTTGCTATCGGTGACAAGTTATGTGATATTGCCGCATATGCAAAGACAAAGAAATTCAAGCGATAATAAATTGATTGTGTACACACATCACAAAAACAGGCTAAAATGTCGTCATATCAATTTTAGGTTACTCAATCTTTTGTCTTGGAATCATTAATAAAATCTGGTAAAATATATGCGGTAATACTACTCGGCCTATCTCACTACATTGTTGGACATATGCCAGGAAAACAGTTATTGGTCGGAGTTGCCACGCTAGGTATCGTATTTGGTAACCGCATAGTCAGTGTGTTCGCACCAACGACGCTGCCCTTCACCGGCCTAGAAAATTAGGACTGGCAAGTTGGGCAATTGCGCCATTTGTCATTCTGTATTACAAAATCGTAAATGATCGTTCACGGCAAAACAAGTATCGTAAAAGACGATATTATGTCTAGGAGACATCGTTTTAGAAAAGACTAGACTTAGACTCAAAGATGACTCGTCGACACAGGAAGCATAAACTGAATACCGTGCGTTTGCCAATTGTGGCTATAATGGCAACATCCCTCTTTGGCTATTTACTTCAGCTGTAATTGGGAAGGCCACGTTCATCAGTAGCTTTATTTGGGCAACACAAGAAAAATATAAAATGCAATACCTACTTCGTTTATATTTCTAGGTTGTATTTTTGCAGTAAGTGATAATGCCGCAATGCGGGTGAAGTTGTCGCGAATGCGATGCATTTAACCTTTACCTTTGCACACGTACACTGGACTAGAATAGGGCAGGCATCGATATTAACGCTATACACAACTATATGTACATTGAAAGCGTGTCTACTGTCTAGACTTTCTCAGACTATATCGAGATAAACTAGATTTAGCTCTTGTAATTGACTCGCTCACTCGAAACATGACTTTCGGCTTAGTCACTATTACTTGAAGTAGGAAGGGACTCCAAATACTTCGTCCCTGTTCGGATGTTTGATATAAATGTTTTGTCACTTGACACTGAAGTCTGGGATATATTCCAGTCTGCATTTTGCCTTCATTTGTTTTTAAAGGTAAAGTGATCTCTCTTCATTGTTCAGTGCGAAAAGCGGCTTAAACAAAAGGTTGCGATGTTATGAGTCGACATCGATGCAAATTTCAGTAAAAAGTTGATGAGTGTAAAAATAAGTCTGTAGCATTACGATTAACCAGTATTAAATATTGCGATGTCACGATACTTATAAACAACTTTAATTAGTTTCTATATTTGTTTTGAAGCCATATTTAAATGTACTATAACGTTGGTTATACGGAAGACATGTCGCTGATCATTATCTTGTTTTTATTAATAACTAGTTTGTCATGTCAGTGATAATTAATTTCTCAGTATAATTTTTAGACTAGCAACAAAATTTGTAAATAAGCTAGTCAAAGGTTTATCTACAATTCTACATATTCTGTACATAAATTAAATTAAAGAAACGAGTACACGAAATTGATAAGGACGACTAATACAGCTAACACATACTTTGAAAGCTTTTAATTTAATCATGTTAATAAAGCCAATTGATCTTATCATAGTTCCGTGACACACTTTCCTCGCGGTTTCAACCGCATTCAGCATTACTGCAGTCATGCAATAAGTGTATTTCTTTGCATGAGTCCACATTATGACACATTTCATTTATTAAGCGAATGTCAAATCTTTGAATTTAGACTAGTGAGATATCAGCTGCTATAGGTTATTAGGTATTCACAAGCTTCAAACATTCAAATTGTATTTTATATTAAAATGTCGTTTTTTTTCTCTAATGATTGATTATTAGGCAACCACAAAAAATAATAATTGAACTGTTCATTCTAGATGTGGAAATTGCACAAACGAGGGTAAATTTTTTCGATGAATTAAATTGTAAACCATTATCTTCGTCTTTCTTACCTTATACCCTACCCACCACCGAATAGAAAAATGAAACAAGAACTTTATCAAAGTGTAAAGACGTTTATCTACATGAACAAGTTTTAATAAATAACAGAGACACCCACTTCTCATCAAAGAGAACTTCCTTCGCATACTATTGTTCTACTTTTCTTATCCCATTGTATTGTAATTTAAGACTTCTATTAGTTTGGTATAAAGTGTAAAATCCTTTAAAAATATTATTTTCGGCGATCAAGATTTTCCGTGTTCGTAAACCATAAACTTATCAATCACCAGAGTAAAAAAAAAACTAAAACTGCTTAAAATAAACTTTGTTTGCCTTCCGAGATCTTCTACCATAAACTTTTATATTATGAGACCTTCAATGTCAATTATGATATGTCAGACTAATATCCTTGTTCTCAGCAATTACCTATTGTTACGCTTAATGTTCATACTGTGTAATATTCCACGTTTTCCTTTACTACCTTAGTTATGATGATCGAGTTGCCCACTTTATTGAGAAAGATGACCTCAATGATTGGAAAAACATCACTATAGGTGTTTCAGAAGTGCGTGGTCCTATTTAAGGGTGATGTATGTGATATACAGTAAAGAAACAATACTAAAATATAAAATATAGCACTTCGCCCGCCCCCTTCTAAAGATTTGTTTTGGAAAATTAAGCTCAACTATTTTCATTAATTACCCAGCCATTTCGACTACTGCTTCTGTGGTATCAGGATCAGCGCAACTGTTGCTCGTTCTGCGCATCAGCGCAACTGGGCAACGGGTGTCAGGGTTATTATGCAAAAATTGTTAGATCTGTTTCAATTATCCCACTTTTAGTTTGTTCATACCAATTTCCACGTAAATTGAAGCAAGCCAAGGGGGCGAGGAGTGATGAAGTTTCGAAAAATCCAAACATTTGTTTTTTTTTTAATCGAAATCACTAATGCCGTGTTTAAACTTTATCGGACCAAGCATTAAGATTCTCCCCAGTTCTTACTTAAAGCAATTTTATACCCTTCGTAACTTGTAAATGAAAGTTCCGATTTGAATAATTTAAAGTGTAATTTACATGTAGGTACATAATCAACCTTAATTTTCAAACCATTTAAATGGATAAGGATTAATATCCTGATACCAAAATCACCACTTTTCCATTCCTACCTGGTTTTTATTGAATAATTAATTTGAACAAAAAGCGGTCATTGTGACTAAACCATAATACTTAGACATATATCCTCGCGGACTTTTTTATAGATAAAAATGAGTACTTTAATCATGTACTTCATTATTTTTACGTATCATCAATAGTTTTCTCAGCGCAAGCCAAATAGTGAATGTATTAGGCAAAAAATTTGCTACTGTAACATTGTTGTTTTATTGCAATTTTTGTACGGATCTCTATTTTTAAACGGTTTTATTTTTTCGAAAACCAAATATAGCCTATGTTTTAAGTTAATGATGTGACTTTCGTTAAGAATTTTTAAAATCGGTTGAGGAGTTTTAAGATTGACTGTTTCGAAAAACACCCGACTGCAAACAACTACTAAAAAGTTCCTTAAGTGATTTATCACTTTTCAATAGTCTCCAATCATGTCTCCATCAGATTGTTGAAAAGTTAGCGGAATCTAATCAGTGATTGAACTAAAATACGTGCCAACAATTGCATCAGACTATTTGTGATGTCTCACTTCTTAATTTCTCACCTGTATATCGGTTAGCTTCTCATAAAAATATTTCCTGTCGATCTTGCAATATTTGCTAGTTAAGCCTGTACAATGTGTTAGATATCTAAACCGCCGCCGGCGAATGGTATTTGAGGCCGTAAATCAAATTTATTACCAAGGAGATTAAACGGCGATCCCAGAATTAAAATGTTCGTTATTAATTGCTGTACAAACTGGCTAATTTTACCTCGGAATAATGTGATTTTGTACTACAGTTTAATTCAATATACAGCGTTTATTGAATGTAGGTAGTTGATTGTTTTCCCTAAAGAAATTGTGCATTATGCATAAATAAACGCGATTAATCAATGTAAAGGCATACATACCTACGTGTAGTAATAAATAACCATAATGACCATTCGCTTGAAATAATCCATGTATCGAATTATAATAACTCGTATTATTGTAGAAAAGCAATCCCAGATAGCATACCTAGTAACATTTTCAGAGGGAATATTTAAAATTAAATTCACGTCTCGAATGTCGTGACGCATTTGCTGGTTTATGTTAATTTACTTTCGTTTCGTTGATGACTTCAAGAGGAAAATCCTTTGTTCTTTATTTCTTTTGCATTTTGTATAATTAAAATCTATTTCCTATAATATACTTTACTGGTTTATGTTTCTAAAATAAATAATAACTTATCGTTATTACATGTTATTTTTGGGATAAATGTTAGGCTAATAAGTTACTTCCTTCTATTGCACCTTATGCTTGGGTAAAGCCATTACCCGACTAAAAGGTACAGGTCCATTGCCTTAATGGTTATTGTCAACTGACTATTCACCAACTAGATTTATTGACACTGGAGTGAGCAAAACTTAATTGGAGTTAATAACAATGTGTAGTTAGCCATGAAACGACCCTATCGGTATTATTGCTTGGTGATGATTGAGAAATAATCCTATGTTTATAAACTTTGTTTCCGGCAAAGGCAAGGCATTGAGCCTGTATGTGGTTGCTGTAGAAGGCAACTAGAGGATGAATGAGCGGCATAAGGTTGTGAACTGATGTTCATAATTATTGTGAAATTTTCATCTAAATTTAAAATTGGGATTGTGATAATCCCATCTGAAAAGTGTAAAGGGCTTCCTGGCAACCGTGGCGTTTAGCCGAAAAATCTTTGCATTTAAATTTAGGGCGAGGCCAAATAAGCGTATTTTTTTAAGTTGTGAGTCGCGGAATTTATTTACGTTGCATTCGGTTTCATACTAAAGTCCTGTTTATGCCATACGGCGACGCAAACTCATTTTGCGTCCCCGTGTAAGCAGATGTTTGGTTTTAGTTTAGATGTGATATTGTAACATTTGGAGTTGCTCTATCTATTGACATAGTAAGGGTGGGCTTCTAATGCTTCCGCCAACTGGTATTTCTTGGATTTTCCTCGCCGAAAGAACCCATCTGCCATTTCCCACAGACTCTTCAATTGATTTCCTCAAAAATCCATTTTAACTCTATTTATTTTGTTCACAGGACCTTTACTGCGTTAGGAGTGACTTGGGCAATTTGCTCAAAGCTCTCGGTCGTTTGGACGAGGCAAAGGTAAATATAATTTCCTCCCCGACTTTCTGGTTTGCTCCGAAGTTAACAGGATTCTCTAAAAGTTTCCTTTGTACAATATCAAATTAGCGTACTCTCTGCTCTGTAAGCGTACACTGCCCTTGCGTATAAATATCAGAATAATTTGCAACTTGCGTCAGCCTTCCTTATAATGGTTTCGACTGTCAGTTCTCATTGTTGTCTAAGTTGTACCCTCAAATGCGCCATTGAAGAGTCCTATTCAGTTGTAACCATTATTAATTCCGTGAAACAGGATGGGAAATCGAATGCTTTGTTTGGCCACACAACTTCCGTTTCCAATCTTGTAGCACCACACGTTATGTACAGTCACAAAATATTAAACATCTTATGTGTATCGTTATCTGATAATAAAATTACGTTTGATAACTTGTATCACTGTTTATATCAATGGTTGACCTTGACTCGAGTACAAGGACATTTCTGCGTAGCATATTTTTACACGTACATTTTTTATTGAAGCTTGCCGTACACATGGGTCTTATATTGAATTTAAATATAGTACACAATAAAGTACATATTTTATGCAATAATACAAAATCTTTCCGGGGGAAAGACGGGAGCGTAATATTTTGTGACAGCGTTTTGCGTTCAAATATCAATTTTCTATACAACATTTGTCCAAGGAATTGTCTATTACTATTAGTTTGTTAAGTATTGTGCTTACATTCATACCGCTTCTTGTTCTAAACGATGTTGTGTGGAGTATTGAGCAGTAAAGGAGAGTAAACTAATTCACATCGCTACACTAACCCCTTGAGACAAACATTCAATCCTGTTTACTTCAAAACCTAGTTAACATTATAATCCTTGTGCTTGTAGTGATTTCTTATTACAATGGAGGATCAGAGGAGTCTGTAGTGATTATTTCATTAGTGGTATGACGTAGTGAGTTTATTTGTATTTTATGAGTTTATTTGTATTTTGATCCACATCATGCCTGTCGCAATACTCTGCTCGATGACAGCGTGAGCTGGACAGTGATCCTCTCAAATCATAAATATTTGATTTGCATTATAATTTGTTAATGAAGACGATCGGGTGAAACAAATTGACTCAAAATCAACTAATTTTCTATTATATTTTCACAAGGTGTTGTCTGGTAAGGCAAGTGTAGGTGTGACCGCTGCTGTATCTAGCTGGGTTATGGTTCGTACGACACTCGCTATCCCGCCGCGATGCCGCCGTGTCTGCTGCAGGTAAAGTGGAAAAGGTTTGCCAGATAAAGTAAGAACAGGAATCGGATACAACTCGTGCTCTTGACTTATCCATGTCGTGACCATCCTCTCTCATCGGCTAGGAAGTGGAAGCGTTTCACTTGTGGTTGGCTCGTTTGTTTCGTGACGTATGATTTATTTATTATTTTGTTATACAAGACGTATGGATGTGCGGTTGCACTTGGTTTGCACTGGTTTTCGTTTGCATTTCCTACTGATGTGTGTGGCAGTCGGCGTAGTCTCGTTTCTCTAGGGTGCTGTTTGCGTAAAGTTATCTGTATGCGATTGATGTTTGGTGATCGTAGCTTTGGTGTACACGTCGATCACCCAGCATCACTCGTAGCGAACGTGTAATTACTGGCATTGGCGTAACATACATTTCAGAACATCATTACAATCAAAATATAGTTTTTGTATAGTTATTAACGTGTAATTTTTCCGTGTGTGTAGGCTTGTTACTTGAAGGCAATAGAAACGAGGCCAGACTTTGCAGTGGCATGGAGTAACTTGGGATGCGTGTTTAACGCACAGAGTGAAATCTGGCTGGCAATTCATCACTTTGAAAAGGCCGTTGCACTAGATCCGAATTTCTTGGACGCCTACATTAATTTGGGAAATGTTCTCAAAGAAGCGAGAATTTTTGACAGGTGAGATTATTGATTTAGTCATTGGATTCATCATCAAAAATTACAGTAGACCCAACAATAGATCACAACTCTTAATATTCATAGCACATTTGGAACACATGTATATGTATGCAAATTACATTTTAATGTTTTGTCATTACCATTTCAATATCGTAAACTCACGTTTATATGGCACAGCACGTTAATTAACGATAATTTCCATGTTCAATAGGGCTGTGGCTGCGTATCTTCGCGCGCTGAATTTGTCGCCAAACAATGCCGTAGTTCACGGCAATTTGGCGTGTGTTTACTACGAACAAGGATTGATTGACTTGGCAATTGACACCTACCGTCGAGCCATTGAGTTACAACCAAACTTCCCTGACGCATATTGTAATTTGGCGAATGCATTAAAAGAGAAAGGACAAGTCGCTGATGCCGAAGAATGTTATAACACAGCTCTAAGACTATGCCCATCGCACGCTGACTCGCTCAATAATTTAGCGAACATCAAACGTGAACAAGGATACATCGAGGAGGCAACTCGATTGTACTTGAAAGCTTTGGAAGTGTTCCCTGAATTTGCGGCAGCTCACAGCAATTTAGCTTCAGTGTTACAACAACAAGGCAAGTTAACCGAAGCACTCATGCATTACAAGGAGGCGATACGGATTCAGCCAACCTTCGCTGATGCGTACAGTAATATGGGCAACACGCTCAAAGAGATGCAGGATGTAGCGGGCGCGTTGCAATGCTACACGAGAGCTATACAGATTAACCCAGCGTTCGCTGATGCTCACAGCAATCTTGCTAGCATCCACAAAGATTCTGGAAACATTCCCGAAGCTATCCAGTCGTACAGAACGGCTTTGAAATTGAAACCTGACTTCCCCGATGCGTATTGCAACTTGGCTCATTGCTTACAAATCGTTTGCGATTGGACCGATTACGAGTCGCGTATGAAGAAACTGGTCAGCATTGTGGCTGAGCAGCTTGAAAAGAACAGACTACCGTCAGTTCATCCTCATCATTCCATGTTATACCCGCTAACACATGATTACAGAAAGGCCATCGCCGCCCGACATGCTAACCTATGCCTCGAAAAGGTGCAAGTCCTGCACAAACTTCCATTCAAATTCCCACGGGAGCTGCAAGGACGCCTACGTATCGGTTACGTGAGCAGTGACTTTGGAAACCACCCTACCTCACATTTGATGCAATCCGTACCCGGGTTGCACGATAGGGGCAAAGTAGAGATCTTCTGCTATGCTCTGAGTCCAGATGACGGTACTACATTTCGTTCTAAGATCGCGCGAGAGGCGGAACACTTTATTGACTTATCTCAGATCCAATGTAACGGGAAGGCGGCCGATAAAATCTACGGCGACGGTATTCACATTCTTGTCAATATGAATGGTTACACAAAGGGAGCACGGAACGAGATATTTGCGCTTCGCCCGGCGCCCGTGCAGGTGATGTGGCTCGGCTACCCGGGCACCAGCGGGGCCAGCTACATGGACTATTTAGTCACAGATGGAGTTACGTCACCTATCGAATTAGCGAGTCAGTACAGCGAGAAAATGGCGTACATGCCGCATACATACTTCGTGGGCGATCACAAGCAAATGTTCCCGCATTTGCAGGAGCGACTAATTCTCAGTGACAAACTAAAGGCTCATAATAACTTAGGAAGTGTAGCCGACAATGTGGCAGTCATTAATGCTACGGACTTATCGCCTCTTGTAGAGACCACTGACATTAAAGAGATTAAAGAAATTGTACGAGCCGCGCGACCTGTTGAAATTTCCTTGAAAGTAGCTGAATTACCGACTACCACGCCTATTGAGACCATGATTGCTTCCGGACAAGTACAGGTAAAAATACAACATATCCATGAAATGCTTTATATTTTCAAGACACATTACGATATGTTAACGTATTCTTCATTTTCAGACATCGGTGAACGGAGTGATTCTCCAAAACGGACTAGCGACGACACAGACGAACAATAAAGCGGCGACGGGCGAGGAAGTGCCGCAGTCTATTGTAATAACAACTCGCCAACAATACGGACTTCCAGACGACGCAGTGGTATACTGCAATTTCAACCAGCTCTACAAAATTGACCCATTAACGTTGCACATGTGGGTGCACATATTGAAGAATGTACCGAACAGCGTTTTATGGCTGTTAAGGTTCCCTGCAGTTGGGGAGCCTAATATACAGAATACGGCGCAACAATTAGGTAAGAAAAAAATACGCTACGATTAGTTTTCAGCTTCTACTAAAAAGTAAATTTCTCTTTATCTAATCAAACCAGATCACGTCATCCTCGACGTGTTTATTGTTCCAGCAAACTATTTGTTTTTGAGACTTCAGTTAGGCAATTGAGACAGACCATTGTCTGGTTAAAACAACATACTTCTGTTCACCATATCTACTGAATAGCGAATAGGAACAATATTGTATAACAAATAGTTGGGTCTAGTAGATTAGCTCTTGAGTGTTGAAGAAAAGGCCTACGCACATCGGGACGGAATGGCAGAGGATTTTGCCACCGGTCAGCGCATACTAGCCGCTTAGATACTGTAGCATTCCGAGCGCCCACCAAGACATATCGCGACGTGCCGCGGTATGCCGTCGCGGGATCCCTTAGCGCGCTCTCCAACGCCGTGTTAAGAAATCTCTTTCGATGCCACGGAATCAATTTAAAACAATGGCATTTATGTCGTATTCCTACTAGATAAATTTGAATGTCCTTAGGAAAAAAATTTAAATCTTCTGCCATTCTGTTCCTGTGCGTAACGCAACTTGTGAAGGTGAGAAAACTTTATTAAACATTTTCTTGTTTTTTCTCTCCAGGTCTGCCACCCGGCCGCATAATCTTCTCAAACGTAGCCGCTAAGGAGGAGCATGTGCGTCGCGGACAGTTGGCGGACGTCTGCCTGGACACGCCACTGTGTAACGGACACACCACCAGCATGGACATCTTGTGGACCGGCACGCCGGTCGTCACGCTGCCTGGGGAGACGCTGGCTTCTAGGTAAATAATAATAATAATTATTATTATAAGCCTGTCGCGTCCCACTGCAGGGCAAAGGCTTCCCTTTCTTTTTTCCATTCTGATCTATTCTGGTCTACCCAAACTCAATCCTTTAGGTAGGAGTCCAGCATCTCCTGGGTCTACCGCATTGCCGGCTCCTAGTGTTTTGGACCCAGTCCAGTAAATAAACCCATTAGTAAATATACTGAAGATTTGCTACCATTGATTTACCTCCAGCGCCACGACACTTTACAGGTAGAAGATAGGTAGCTGGAGCAGTGTTGGGAGTAGTAATATGAACTTTGTGCACTAAGAACTGCTTCAACAAAATAAGTTATAAGATAAAATTCGTCTGAGGCGGTTCAGGCATTAACCCGTGATATTACGGTGTCGGCGCTTAAAGGGTTAATTAAGATACAATTGCCTATTTTGGGAACCACAAGTACATAATAATAATAATACATATATTAGGACAACTCACACACGGTCATCTGATCCCAAACTAGGCAGAGCCTGTGCTATGGCAACCAGACAACTGATAAACATACTTATATTTTTTTTAATACATACATATAATAGACAAATTACACCCAGACACAGAACAAATGATCATGCTCATCACTCAAAGATTTGTCCTGGGTGGGAATCGAACCCACGATCTCCGGTTTAGCAGTCAGTCATCAAGTAACATATTAAGTTATTACTCTCTGTCAAACGTCTTCAAGGCCCAACGTCAGGCCATTGGCTGGAATGCATACATTCTTCCAAAAGCTCTATCACCATCACCACTGCCCACAGTTCTAGCCTGCTCGTATATTTGAACAGAGCTGAAATGCCCTGTGAATTAACGATTTATACAAAGTAATTTATCTGTTGGCGCTATGAATTTCTGCTATAACTTTACACATTGCAAAGAAGAAATCAAGAAAAATTTACCATCCAACCAAACAGGTACTGTTTGAAGAGTTCAATACAGTTTTAAGACAGTGCTGTACGCCTACTTACCCCGAAGGGTTGCAGCTGTATAAAACCCACATTTCGTCAATTATGTTAGATCCATGTAATAGGGGTGAGTTAAGTAATCGTTTATGCTATTGTTACAGAGTGGCAGCATCTCAGTTGAACACGCTCGGCTGTCCCGAGCTGATCGCAAGAACGAGGATAGAATATCAAGATATAGCTGTAAGACTAGGAACCGATAGGGAATAGTAAGTATATAGAGAAAAGCACTATGTTTTGTATAGCTAGCGATAGCAGCTTCGCTCAAAAGAGTTCCCTCATTTACTAACATGGCAAGTAGCTGAATAAAGTGTTGAGTCAGTCTTAGTCTGCTATGGCTTGGTACATTCGACATACATTATATGAATAGTCATAATATATACATTCCCTTCTTTCTTTACAGTTTAAAGGGCATCCGTGCCAAGGTTTGGGCAGCGCGCACCGAGAGTCCGCTCTTCGACTGCAAAGCGTACGCCACCGGCTTAGAAATGTTATACAACAAGATGTGGCAGAGGCACGCGCGCGGAGACCGTCCGGAGCACATAAAGGCGGACAAATAGACTGAGGCTCGCACCGGCACAAGCAAAGATGGGACTTCTAAGAAACGCCGATGGTGCTAAGTGTAGAGAACCAGAAAGTGAAAGTTAGAACGGTTTCAAGTTATCGTCTTAATCAGTGAGTGGAAAAGCCGAGTGCGGACTGCGTGTGATATTAATTGTATGAGCTGGAAGCTCTGTTTAGTTCCGATTGTCAGCTGGTGTCGATCAACGTGATCAATGTAGTCGTACTTTAATAAAATTGTACGTTAGAGACATTGATCCGACCTTCATCGCCCATTATGTGACCGATCAAATTCTGTATGTTATATAATTTGGTTGGTTGAAAACTTAGTTGGTATCCTAATAGTCCTTTGCGGATTCGATACGGCAATTTGCTAGGCGATGATGTATTGGTGATGTTGACCATGATCGGGCAACATTTAACTTATGGTAAGTTACTATACAAACAGGCTTTTGGACATTTAAACATGAAATGTATGCTCGCTAGTTTTCGTGTATCTCGATATCTTCCTTAACTGTAGTTGTGCGCTGAAGGTTCCTAGCTAAAATCTAACGAATGCAATACTGGTTAAGTTCACTGAAACTGTGTGAAAATAAATATTGAGCAATAATATTATGTAATAACTAGTAATAAATTGCCCATGACAACTGTAAAATATTACAGACTTTTGTAATATGTTACAGGGAATGGGTGTAAGGTATAATACGTTATTTTGCTTCTAGTTGTTTTGCAGAAGTTGTTGCATAGCTTGTATTCAAGTTCAATGTTATAAACATCTAGTTATTTAGTATTTTCGAATCCTGAATTACCTCTAGATAAACAAATAAACCGTTTCGTTGTATATTTACTAAAAGACAAAAGTAGATGAAGTTCTTCAAACTTAAATCGATTCATATCAATAAATAGGCTAATGTGCTACATCCTGAACTAGATAGGAAAGTTTACGTAACATAGAATCATTTAATGAGGCCTTATAACCATTGTGTTTGTATTGCATTTGCCAAAGTTATGAGTAATAATTAATTGTTATTTAAACTGTACTGTGAAAAAATGGAACAAGTCTCTGTGTTTACCAAACATCAGCTTGTATTGAGACCGGAGCCTACTAAGACTGAATTTCCGGAACACTAACAGTGCAGACAGTTAATAAATTAGTTCAATTATAGTTATTGTCGCTGCAAGCCGTTGGCGACTCGTTTATAGTGTTAAGAGACTCTTGTTATTCTAAGGAATCATTTGTGATACCAACAACATACTATTGTGAAATGGCCATGATTGACGAATATAGTTTTAGACAACTTTTACCCAGCGATTGTAATACTTTAGACACTGATTTGCAGTTAATGCACCTAATTTAGTTACAACAATTTTTTTCTTTCGTAAATAAATATTGTTTTGTTATTTTGGAACTTGTTAATTTAACTTTTGGATTCTGACTTTAAATTTGCTTATGATAAGTTTATAAAATGTATTTTGTATTGAATGATTGTTTTGTATTACATTTATTCAAGTTGCAATGTAATTAATTAACTATTACTATTCCAATAATATGAAGTAGTTTCTAATTCTACTTAAGGTGTTTTAGCCTTCAAAATTATACTACTTAATAGTAATGTCTAAAGTAATTGGTAAAGTTGAGAGAGAGCATTATAGGGAGGTTGGTGTAAACTCAGCTATTTATTTATTTATTGCTCATGAATTTCTTTGCTAAATGACAGGCTATATTGTAGTCCTCTTGCAATAATGGAGAAAACAGTAGTGTAAGATGTTATGGCTATAAATGTGACTTTATCTAATAATTGTTTTGTCATTGTCTGCTGATTTGTTGTAAATAGTAATTAAGCCTAGACTATGATGGAATACAAAGAAAAATATATTGGGGTTTTATTTTTCTTTTTCTTTCCCTATATTTCCAGTGGATTAATTTTTTCCGTGTTCATACACCAACTTTTATAACGTCGCAATAAGGCTCAATTTACATTTTCGCGTTGAATGAAACGGAGGCGTCAAATTCGCATCGACGCCGTCGCGCTAGAAGGCGCGCGAATTCGTGAGTGTTCTTGCGACTACCACTTCAGGCTATAGACAGAGGATCAGTTGTAGTCTTGAATTCATGATCTTTTTTTTGTTTCTCTTCTTTAGCGCAACTTCCCGCGGATTCCACAGAAGGTTACGAGAGTTCTACAGAAGACACAAAAGTTCCCTGGAAGACGTGATCTCTTGTTAGGCACGTATTTAATTAGATCGTTATACAATTATTTACATAAAACTTCATATAGGTACTATGTACAATACTACTTCGTTAAAAAAGTCGCTTCCATTATAGTAGGGGGAGGCCATGATGCTAAATGGGGATTTATTCGAGCGTCGGGACCTATTAGATTTTGTAGTTTAGATGATATAATATTTCACGTCCGTGACTACCGCAGGATTACCAACGCCAATCGCTTCCATATTTGGTAAATAATTATTACTCAATTGGTACTAATTAGTACTCGAACAACAGAATTGTTACCTTAGTAGTTTTCGAGAAAATCGACTTTGAAGGTGGTCCGGCGGTAGTCACGCTCCGTTCAGCAGGACCACCATGAGCGCCGAAAAAGGCCTTTTTCGGCGCTGTCGATTTTCACGAAAACTACTAAGGTACCAATTCTGTTTTTCGAGTACTAATTAGTACCAATTGAGTACTAATTAGTACCAATTGAGTACTAATTAGTACCAATTGAGTACTAATTAGTACCAATTAAATACTAATTATTTACCAAAATATGGAAGCGATGGAATGGTCACGTACGTAATATTTCCCCTTACAGTGGTGGGAGAAGCGGCATTGTGATTGTGATTGTGCGTGATTGTGGCATTATTTCCTTCAAAAATAAAAAAAACAACTACACTGGAGAGTGTCACGACGTTTTAACTAGTAATTAACCCACCTTACCTTAATATGACGTGCTTCAACATTTCAGACGTTCGATTTTTTTTTATTAATCTGATGGGCTGTCCTAGACGCACGGCCCTACATAGTTAAAGGGTGGAGGTTCTCAACAGGATGCAAGGTATGCCCCCTATGTTCATCTGCCGCACTCGAGTAAATCCCAAAAACCCATGGGCTCCCCTATTATTGCGTTCCGCGGCAATGTAAATTGAGCCTAAGAACACTTCGAATGACTTGCGACTATTTCATTCCTGGTCCAGCACCTAGACTATCTTGCTACTTAGTCGATGACAAAAAACTACTTTCTTAATAGACTGCACAACGCGGTCGATTATTATGATCTGGTCTGGCTACTGTTTGGATGCGTTTCCACTGAAGCAAGGTACAGTGGAGACCTGCAGGAATTGACCAATCATAGCTACAACAATCTGGCAAATTTCTTAAATAGATTTTCAACATTATCGCATAAGCATTAGGTTCAAGGTGGATTGGGAAAATTTTGCAGTTTCGGGTAATGTTACCGTTTCATAAATATTTTCAATGATATTCACTTTCATTTTGTTGAATTTTATTTGTAAATATGCAAAATTTATTTATTTGGTTTGGTTTGGTTTTGAACCATTTTTGTAATCGTATTTTTTTTTACAAAAGATTCAAAATCAGGTAAATAAAAATTAAATAAGTAAAAACTTGAACTACCTAAAACATTAAAAGAAATGTGTCGATAAATAATGATAAATATGAAGGTATAAAAATGTTTTCTTAACATATAGCATCGTCACCCTACGTATCACAGGAACAAATAAAATTTAGTTCTGATAAACCTCAATAGATGGCGTCTGTAACAACTAGCATTTAAAACGTACGTTACACAGTACGAATAATTTACTCTTCTACAATCCTTAGATTACGTACACACATACTCAGATTTGGGACTCGCTTGTCGAGTCGTGGGCACAAGCCAACTATAGCTACATATGACGACGACTCGGGAGTCAGGTTGTGGGCACACGAAGGAATTATTTTACGACCCATACGCTGAGTCCTGAGCAATGACTTCGAAGGGCGCGCGAACTCGAGCGCATCTACGCAAATAAACAAAAAGTCAACTGGCAACTGCAAAAGACTAAGATGCGCATATCCTAAAGAATTTGACGCTTTGTTTTGACTCTGCTGTGTCAGTGTGCCTTGAGTGACTTTGACCCTCTGCCTGCTTTGAATGTTCGCAACAGTCCACACTGATACAATCATGCTAGGCGACTGGTCGAGGCGCAAATTCCCCAGTACGACCGGTCGCGAACATTACAGAACGTTCATTTCAAAGTCAAAGCCAAAGTCAAAACGTTTATTTCAATTAGGCCATTAAACGGCACTTTTGAACGTCATCATTTACAGTTAAGTAAAATAATAATATTACATTAATAAAGTGCCTCTACTGTCCATTCAGAACGGTAGATTCTTATGAAGAAGAACGGACAAGAAACTCCATAGTTAGGTACTCTTTTCAAATAATGATTTTACAAAATTTGGTATAAGTACAAAAATTAATTTAATATTATGTGAGGACGATGCACCCAGAATATGCTACTTATAAGAACAAAGTATTACCAGCAGAGGTAAACTTATTCATTTTCTAAAGAAATTTAGGTAAATGGTACTCACATATTTACAAATATTGGAACCATTAATTAAACAGAAAAAAAAAACAAAAAAAAAAACAGTATATATCTATAAAGTTATTCATAAATCAACCAGTTGGATTTTGTTTACACCCTTGATTGTCCTATGGAGCAGGACCAGCATGTTTTCATCCTACACGCTACTCGCCAGGTGATTTGGTAGGCTTTAGCCAGAGCTGGGCAAAATACCTACATGCTTTGCTTTAATTAAAATACAAATTACAAAATACTATCTCTCATGTATTTAAAATACGAAATAAAAAATACTTTTAAGTCATGTATTTAAAATACAAAATACTGTATTTGAACTAAGTATTTTCATTTAGAATGAAAAATACTAATTACAAACTACTATCAGGTGTTAGGTTAGGCTAGCCTTTTTGCTTACGATAGCTCGAGCGCTGTTTCCTGCAGAACGCACCTTTTAATAAGATTGCTAAATGTATTTATGTTCATATTATTATGTATTTTGAAGTCATAAGTATTTGAAATACCAACTACAAAATACCTTAGCGTCATGTATTTCAAATACCAATTACAAATTACATTTTTAAGAAGTAGGTAATTGAAATACAAATACCAAATACGTATTTGTAATTCAATTACGTATTTTAATTACAAGTAATAATTCAAATTGGCTGTAGTCTCTGAGCAAGCCGTATGTTAATGTTTTTTTGGCCTAGATCTAGCAAAGTGCGGCGTATCGCAGTTTTTCCTGCCGATCAAATATCAATGTTACCTTTCTTATAATAAGTCGTAATTAAATAAGAAGGTATCTTAATCGTGTCTGCTTTGATGTTCAAAATTGTCTCTAAATTTATTTATTTCCAACTTTATTTCAAAAAACGCATGATAATTTTTTTTTTTGCCAGAGAAAATCGCGCTGCCCGATGCAAAGGTTTCACGTTACGCTAGACGTCAATAGATGGCGTGGTTCGGATTGGAAGTGTTGACTTAGCATTTTTAGCTATACTAAGAAATAGTGTTCATTAGATAAATTATTCATTTTCGATCGTAGCAACAATTTTTTTATTCGTTTGGCTAAATTGTCTGAATTGATAAACCTGAATGTTGGTGCCTTGATTTTTCTTATAGCATGTTTTACCGAACCTAAGTTGTTGCGGTTAGAATAATACGTATCACGAGGTTTTATCAATAAAGATCTTTCACAGTTAAGTATTTATACTAGAATATAACTAAATAGCAAACTGTAATAATAAAAGAACCTAATAGTCCTCCTGACCGATTTCGGCCATGGCAATGGCTTTTGTGTGTTGTGTTTTCTGTTCTTGTACCAAATAAATGTTTTATCTATCTATCTATCTACTAGCCATCGACGCGGGACGTATGCACAAGTGTGCTCTTCCATCACTCTCATATATTCCGATGGGACGGCAACCCGACCCGACCGGAGAGAGATCTGGCGCAGGACCAACGGCTTAACGTGCTTTCCGAGGCACGGGGTTGTCACACAACCAACTTCCAAACTCCGGGTTGTCACAGAGAAATTCCTATAAGAAAAAAACAGTGACACTTTTTGCCCGTCCTGGGAATCTTTATACTAGTTAGCTTAATAGTGCATGAGAACTCGGACCCCACAGTTCAAGAGTTTCAAACCCCAAAGGGCTCGAAAATGTAGTTGCCAACAAGGATGTTATATTTCCGCCGCAAAAGGTTCTCAGCAGCCGCAGCGGCAGCGCCAGCCCAGCACTACGATCTGGGAGAATATGGGATGGCGCGAGAGTATCGTCCATCTATGGAAAGAATGACATGCCGTCCGGTTACTCGCTTTCGTCGCGTGATAGGCTAATGGGTACAGCTGGAACGCCGTCAGCGACAAGAGCACGTCGGATGATGTATTATGTTAGATATGTTTTTATTTATACAACATATACCTAATAGAATGTACATAAAACCTAAGAAGGAGTAATTAGTTCTCATCATCTTTGAAACCAATCCCGAAATCACGAAAAAATATCTACTGTTCACTTTATTATCAACTCATGCATGTCACCGGAAAATGGCAAACTCCGTAAGATAATAAAAAAAACTTGAGAAATTATAAACTTTCGACAAATTCTCAAATTAAAAAATTGTTTTCTTTGTAAGAAAACTGATTACTTACATACCTTTGTATAAATGATAGTTCTTATAACTCAACAGACAGATATGTTGCTGGGGAGTTTGTTGCGCCACTTCTTCCCAGCTAAAACACTAGGAAGTGGTGACGGGCGGGCGTTTTGGGGGACTGTCTTTATATAGAACTTTGACGTTCAAAAAGTGTTGGCACTCAGCCTAATTTGAATAAATGACTTTTGATTTGATTTGATTTGAACATTAGGAATATTTTTTTACGCATCAAAATTTGATAGGTAGTTCAAAATCTCTCGGCGGTGGCTGTCATTGTAGATCTTCTCGTAATGGGTGTTGTTCACCAGTGAGTAACTGGATTTCGGATGTAAGACACACAGGCGCTCTTCTAAAATAACTTTATTTTCGGAAGTCGGTGTTTTTGGTTGTTTCTTTGTGTTTTAACACCGACTTCCGAAATTAAACTTTGTAGTGTTTTTTTATTTATTTGGAAGTCGGTTGTATTTTTTTGTGAAATGTTTTTTATTTTATGCTTTTTAGTGGTGTACACCTAACAACGCTACTGGAAAGTCACAGAAAATCGAAACACGCAATTTCGTTTAGGTACTTGGATGATACGGTATTTTGCTGTGGGGTCGTGCTGCTGACATTGAATCTGTATTTATTTTGCAAAAGCGTGCTGTTAGAGCCATTTATAATCTTCGTCGCCGCGATTCTCTTAGGGAAATTTATAAAAAGATAATTTAGATCAAACATTTTATAGATTAGCCAAAGTACGAACATCTTTCATGGGGTACTGTGTTAAATGTTACAACAAAATACCTTGTGACATATTAGAACTAAATGAAAGAAAATTTAAAACCAAACTTTGTAAACAAGCATATTACAAACTAGATGATTATATTAAAGATAAGAATGCTTGGAAACATTCTGGTCCTGCTCCATAGGACAATCGAGGGTATAGTAGAAAAAGTCAAACTTGTTTTATTTACTGGTGTACTTTCAGGTTTTTAATATGTAATTTAACTCACACACTGATCCATTGTTTTTAATTATATTGTAAATATGTGAGTACCATGTCCCTTACTAGCAAACTTAATTTTATCTCTGCTGGTATTGCTTTGTTGTACCTATAGTATACAGGGTGTCCCAAAACTCAACGTCAAGCCGAAACGGGGTGACAGGATTGATCATAACCATCACGAGAAAAATCTGAAAAAAAATCTATCCCATGCAGTTTGAAAATTATGGGCATTTTAAGAAAAACCTAGAAATTTGATCAAACTGTACCATTTTTCGGTTATTGTGGTTATTATTTTTTATTTTTGTTCATTTGAACTTTAGAAACGTAATCCTAAATAACATTTCTAGAATCCCAATAAAAAATAATGACACAATTGCCTCAAGTTCCCGAGAATTGAGACTATTTGTTAAACTACGAATTTAAAATTTTCAAGATTCGTCGACTTTGACAGGCCCTCCTATAAAAAAAATGTACTAGAGTGCCTTGGCAAGTAGCATTAAAAGTTGGCGCATTTAATCAGAATTCTAAAATGGTACAATACTTGTTAGTTCCATACAATAGAAAAGAGTAAAAAAATTAAAACCTCAAGTAACCCGATTTTTGCTATCAGATTTTACTCAGTTAAAATGTTTTTAATTCGCACAAGCTCTAGGTAGGTTCTTAATTTTAAGGCAAAATGATGAGAGAGATGGATAATGGGTATGTTTGCCATGAGTGAGCGAGACAGATAGTGACGCCACGCATTGAGACGGAGATGCGTCGTTTAAACGAGTGCGAATGAAACAGATAGATGCCATAGCATCTATCTGTTTCATTCGCACTCGTTTCAGCCAAGCAAATGGCTACGCTACCAGTCCGACACCAACCAGTTAGTACGTTTCGCTCATTCGTCTACTGCGCACGTTCGTATTCGTATTAATTATTTTACTAATTTTACTAACTTTTTTTCACTTTGGTAAAAGTGGCGTCACTATCTGTCTCGCTCACTCATGGCGAACATACCCATTATCCATCTCTCTCATCATTTTGTCTTAAAATTAAGAACCTACCTAGAGCTTGTGTGAATTAAAAACATTTTAACTGAGTAAAATGAGATAGCAAAAATCGGGTTACTTGAGGTTTTAATTTTTTTACTCTTTTCTATTGTATGGAACTAACAAGTATTGTACCATTTTAGAATTCTGATTAAATGCGCCAACTTTTAATGCTACTTGCCAAGGCACTCTAGTACATTTTTTTTATAGGAGGGCCTGTCAAAGTCGACGAATCTTGAAAATTTTAAATTCGTAGTTTAACAAATAGTCTCAATTCTCGGAAACTTGAGGCAATTGTGTCATTATTTTTTATTGGAATTCTAGAAATGTTATTTAGGATTACGTTTCCAAAGTTCAAATGAACAAAAATAAAAAAGAATAACCACAATAACCGAAAAATGGTACAGTTTGATCAAATTTCTAGGTTTTTCTTAAAATGCCCATAATTTTTAAACTGCATGGGATAGATTTTTTTTCAGATTTTTCTCGTGATGGTTATGATCAATCCTGTCACCCCGTTTCGGCTTGACGTTGAGTTTTGGGACACCCTGTATAAGTGTGTGCTGTATATTAGTGTAATATTGGATGCATTGTGCTCACATAATATAATCAATTGATCAATGTACCTATGTATACAAAATATTGTAAAACTTATATTTGAAAAGAGTAACTATGGAGTTTCTTGTCCGTTCTTCTCCATAAGTATCTACTTTTTGCGAATGGACAACTAGAGTCACTTATATTTTAATTTTAAACTGTAAATTTGACGTTCAAAAGTGCCTTTTAATGGTCTAGTTGAAATAAATGAATTGACTTTGACTTTGATATATTTTCTATTTCCTCCAGCTATTTTGATTTAGAAACTCACTTCTGAACCGATTTTGATAAAATTTCTATGGGACTAATCGGAACGTATATCCTTTCATATGAATAAGGATTTTTTAAACTTGGTTCATAAATGGCGGAGTTATGAGGTAACAAACATTAAAAAAATACCTACAACCGAATTGAGAACTTCCCCTTTTTTGAAGTCGGTTAAAAATACTGGTATTTAGCTGCATCCGGTTAGGCTGGAAGCTGACCCCAATATATATTGAAGTTCAAACAAACTGCATGCAACTTTCAAACTAATATATTTTCGAAAATTTCCAAGTTTTCATAAAATATTGATAACCTAAGCTTAAAAAAACACAGGTTTGAAAATTTTATTATCTCTAGTAAGTGATTAAGTACTGATTATAGGAAAATAATAGTTACGCATAATCTCAGAGTTCAGAGTAACGTGTTATTAGGGTAGTGTTTTAAATCAATTGTTTAGAAATTTTCTTCAACGTTAACCAAAAAAAAAAACCGAGCAAAGCTCAATCACTCAGGTACTATTATATAATTTACTAGCACTTCGCCTGCGACTTCGTCCGCGCGGATTTAGAGGGTACTCCGCAAACTTCAACGCCCCCTCTAACACTTTTTTAAGGTTTGTTTTGGAAAATTAAGCACTACGATTTGAACACTGCGAGGTATTGCGTTTATTCTGTTTCGCGTTGTATAACTATTTCCCTACCGACTGTATACATTATGGTACGCAATAAAGAATTGAGAAAATACTGGTAGTGAGCAGCATCCAGTCAGACTGGAAGCCAACCCCCACATAGTTAGGAAACGGCTAGGCAGATTAATTGTATAGTAAACTGCATTCGGTAATATCCCAATACATATCTACATTATGTACCCTAGTATTTGACGTTGGGTTCAGTGACCATACAATATTCCCTGTTGCGCTCCGATAACTGTTGCGGGTTTGATTCTTGCGAGAAATAAACATTCGATCGTACCTACCTACACAGCCTACCTATTGTTGTATTTAAAGCCCGATATTTAGAAACACAAAAAAAAAATATTTCGGCCAAAGATGAGAAGACATAACTTTGCTAAGCAAGCAACACTGATCAAGTCGAAAATTTGCGATTTTTACTTTATAATGTTATTGTATAAAACTCTTTGTCGCTATTTGCATCGTCCACATGATACAGACTTTTGTATGTACAGAGTTTGAATAAAAAGTCTCTATCACACCATTTTTATGCACAGACTTTGAATAAAAAATCTCTATCACACCGACATTTGTGTGCACAGACTTTGAATAAAAAGTCTCTATCACACCGACATTTGTGTCACAGACTTTGAATAAAAAGTCTATCACAACGACATTTGTGTGAACAGACTTTGAATAAAAAGTCTCTATCACACCGACATTTGTGTCACAGACTTTGAATAAAAAATCTCTATCACACCGACATTTGTGTGCACAGACTTTGAATAAAAAGTCTCTATCACACCGACATTTGTGTCACAGACTTTGAATAAAAAGTCTATCACAACGACATTTGTGTGAACAGACTTTGAATAAAAAGTCTCTATCACACCGACATTTGTGTCACAGACTTTGAATAAAAAGTCTATCACAACGACATTTGTGTGCACAGACTTTGAATAAAAAGTCTCTATCACACCGACATTTGTGTCACAGACTTTGAATAAAAAGTCTATCACAACGACATTTGTGTGAACAGACTTTGAATAAAAAATCTCCATCACGCCGACATTTGTGTGCACGGACTTTGAATAAAAAGTCTCTATCACACCGACATTTGTGTGCACAGATTTGAATAAAAAGTCTATCACACCGACATTTGTGTGCACAGACTTTGTTGTAAGTCTGTGTAGATGTCACCGAATAATTGCAAACTACGTGAGATTACAAAATATCTTGAGAGATTGTAAACTCCCGATAAATTTTCAAACGAATATTTGTTCTGCAATTATAAGAATATAAATGTTCTATCCCATCATATCTCCGTGCGTTTCATTCAAGAAATTGTGGACTGACATAAACCAGCGACCAATCAGCTCTCTGGTCTACAATTTATCTGTTATGGTGTGATAGTTAAATTTTAAACTTGGCTCCTCATTGGTATTTGTTTTCTCTAAATAGACCAATGAGAGTCTTGTTTCCAGGTTTACTATCACACGAAAACGGATAAATTGTACCTAGACTTGTGCTCAGATTGGTCACCATTTTATGTCACACCACAATTTCTCGGAATGACTTCGAGAGATTATAGACTCAAATTTTGATGCGTAAAAAGTATTCCATTTGGAATACTTTTTACGCATTTCATAAAGTCTTTACAATAGACTTTACAATCTCTCAAGTTATTTTGTAATCTTACGGATTGTGCCATTTTCCGGTGACATAGACAATACAATACCAATTTTATTCAGAGTCAAAGTCTGCACAGACAAAATTCTGTATCGTGTGGACCAACTATAAGGCAAAATACAAACTGTTGTCACAGCGACCTAGTAAATTGGTTACAATAAAGTGTTAGATTTTTTGCTGACGAATGAAGTCAAGTCCAAAATTAAATAATCATCATAGTTCAGCCATAGTACACTAATCCCTGCCTAAGCATCGCCAAAACGATTTGGTGCATACCATTACCTACTTCTAACTTTTCTGCGTATAATTCCGACAGTTCGGTCCCAAGCTAAAGTGGTTGCTACGCGAATGTTGTCAACAACCGGCGCACCAGCTGCAAACACACAATGTGTCCCGTGCCCGCAGCTACCTGTACCTACCTATACGGGATGTTTTGATTAAGGGCAACCAGAGAGCAACCGCAAGCTCCCGCTTTCTATTTGATTTATATCGATTTAAATATTTGGTAGTGAGAATCAATGGCGACACTCTAAAGCCTAAATAAGATCTAATGGAGACTGATGAGACTGGTGACCTGTAACACAGGTTTTTTCCAAAAATCTATAGCAGGCATCAGTCTCTCACAAAGGTGGAATACAGCTGCGACATTTTTGTACACATTAACTTTAACTCAGCTTTGTGAAGAGAGAATAAATTTTACTTATTATTATTATTATAATGGAAAGTTTTTGTCTGTTGAAATTACTTTACCACGTAAAATTACATTATTTAAATGATCAATAATGTAATGATAATGCCATCTTCTATTCGCTTACTTTGTCAAAATTATGAAATCGAACCTGCGACTTACGATTAACTTCTGAGCACTGAGCTGTAGAAATAAGTATAGCGCGTGTTTTTTTTGTAATATGCGTGTTTCTTATTATTATAAATAAGAATTTTCAATATTTTAAACATACAAGAGCAAAATAAGACTAAACCGAAACCAAACAAAAAAAAATCTCAATATTACTCATCTCATACTAATTTAAATGTGGAAAGAAGTAGCTCTACTCCTAGTAGAGCTAGAGCATCGGTTTTTGTTCATTTAAATTAGAATTTTAAAAGGGTTATTCCCAAATGAAATTTATGGAAACAACGTCACGTAACGGTTTCCGTTTCGTACAAAAGTCAAAACTACGAGGGTTACTTATTATGCGGCAATAGAAATGTTGGTGCGGTCCGTTCCCTCCAAGCCGCCGCGCATTCATGGCATTCATTGTACGCGGCAGTAGCGGCCGCGCCACCGCGGGGGGATCGCGTGCTTGCTCGTCGCCTCGCCATGCTGTGCCGCACGCACACTGCTCTATTTACTACTCCGCTATAACCCTCCTCGTCCAAGTGTTACTGTGTACTACACGCGTAGACAACAGCTGAACATGACCGTGCGCGACTTACGAACTCAAGTTTCATTCATCAAAACTCTATTCTGACAAGTGACGAAAATGATATGGACACAGTGCCGTTTAAAATGATAATTAACGCGATATTCTTTTGTTTAGTGATGGGCGCGGCGCTTACGGAAGCGCCTGACGATGCAGATGTTTGTTTCCGTGTGTCCAGTGAGAATGGTGTGGTGGAGTGCAACGTACGGACACTGTCGTCGGACAGGGACGTCGCCGGTTCGATGCACTCGGATGGCGCGGAGCGGCTCGCGATCCGGTGCAGCCCGCTGCTACTGGAGAGCTCGCTGCGAGACCATCACTTCGGAAGAATGCAAGGTTTGGCAGAGATAACCATAGATAACTGCAAAATACTACGACTGCCTGGCAACGTGTTCGAGGGGTTGCGAGGGCTGAAGACATTGAAGATTCGCTCTATGAACAACGAGTGGAGCAACAATAAAGAGTTGGAACTATCTCTGGGAGCTTTCAACGGACTGAGGGAGCTGCACACGTTGGACTTGGGTCACAACAACATAAGAAAGATACCTTCGGACCTGTTTTGCGCGCTGGAAAACATAATTTCACTTAATTTAACACACAACAAAATCAAGTTTGTCGATGAACTGGGTTTCGGACATAAATGCGGGTCCACATTACAGACTATAGATTTAAGTTATAACGACATCATGTCGCTGCCAGCTGACTCCGAAATTTTACATTTGCGCCGGTTGACACAGTTATTCCTTCAAAATAATAAAATTAACGAGCTTCCAGGCGAAGTTTTTAGTGACTTACTGTCGTTAAAAGTTGTAAACCTTTCGGATAACGCTATAAGTTATTTACCGGACGGTTTATTTTATAATACTAGAGAAATTCGAGAAATTTATATACAAAATAATGAACTGGAAACTTTGCCTAAGAGAATATTCAATCGGTTGGAACAATTGCTCGTTTTAGATCTTTCGGCGAATAAATTGAGGAGCGACCACATAGAAGATGAAACGTTCGGTGGTCTAATAAGGTTAATCGTGCTCGACCTGTCCCATAACACAGTGGCCCGGATCACACGCAACATGTTCAAAGACTTGTTCTTTTTACAAATTTTGAATCTGTACAACAACACTGTAGCGTTCATAGAGGATAATGCATTTTCACCGCTTTTTAATCTACACACTTTGAACTTAGGACAGAATAAGCTACTAGCTATTGAAGACCATATATTTAATGGGTTATTTATATTAAATAAACTAAATTTAAATAATAACATGCTATCTTATATCAGTGAGAATGCATTTGGAAATTGTTCCGATTTGAAAGAATTAGACCTAAGTTCGAATAAGATTGAGAAGGTCCCTGATGCTATTATGCAGTTACCGTTCTTGAAATCGCTAGACTTAGGTGAAAATTCATTAACAGAAATAGCAAACACTTCATTCCAGAACCTATCGCAACTGACCGGGTTACGTTTAATCGACAATCAAATTGGAAACCTTACCGCTGGCATGTTCTGGGGCTTGCCAAGCCTGCAAGTACTCAATTTGGCTAAAAATAAAATACAGTCAATCGAGACCGAAACCTTTCAAAAGAATACTCAATTAGAAGCCGTGCGTTTGGATGGTAACTTCATTTCTGACATTAACGGGGTGTTTGTGGCGCTCACTAAACTATTATGGCTCAATTTATCCGAGAACCATTTGGTTTGGTTTGATTACGCTTTCATTCCTGGAAGCTTGAAATGGTTGGACATCCACGCGAATTTCATTGAGATTCTTGGTAACTACTATAAAATCCAGAATGAGCTTCACGTCAAAACATTAGACGCCAGTCATAATCGTTTAGTGACCCTGTCACCGATGTCTATCCCTAACAGCGTAGAGCTTCTTTTTATCAATAACAATTTCATTACAAGTATCGAGACAGATACATTCCTTGAGAAGAGAAATTTAACTCGAGTTGATATGTACGCCAATGAGATTGAAAGTTTGGACATAAATAGTTTACGTGTTTCGAGAGTGGCAGATGAACGAGTGCTGCCTGAGTTTTACATTAGCGGCAATCCCTTTCGATGCGATTGCACAATGAAATGGCTTTTACTCATCAATTCCATTACGTCTCGCGAATACCCGCGCGTGATGGACTTGGAGAATGTAATCTGCAAGGAATCCTACGTACGCGGCGTGAAGTATCTCCCGGTCAGTGCTCTTCACATCAAAGACTTTTTGTGTAAATACGATACTTACTGCCCTGATGGCTGCCATTGTTGCGATTTCAATAACTGTAACTGCAAGACACTGTGCCCAATTAATTGTTCATGTTATCACGATTCGTCGAAAAGTACTAGTGTTGTTGATTGTTCTGTTAAACAATTGAAAGCAATACCTCAGAATTTTCCTGTAGATGCAACTCATATATATTTAGATGGTAATATTTATAGCGAACTCAACGAATCTGTTTTCGATTCAATGCGTAAGGCTGTCGTTCTATATCTTAATGCCAGCAATATTGTAAGCGTACATAACAATACATTCAACCAACTAAGAGATCTAAGAATCCTACACTTGGACAACAACAAACTGAAACAATTACTGGGTCTCGAGTTCTCAAAGCTAAGCAACTTAAAAGAACTGTATCTTCAAAGTAATTTAATTGAGTACATTTCCAATGAAACATTTTCCCTTTTGGGAGCACTAGAAGTTTTGCGCCTGGATGGCAACAGACTCGTGAATTACGGTTTGTGGCACTTAGACAATAACAAGAAGTTACAAACATTGTACATTGGCAGTAACAACTGGTCCTGTGATTGTAAATATTTGCAAGGTTTTTTAACTTATGTGTCGCAGAACGTTGAGAAAATTATCGACATTCCCAACCTGTGGTGTGTGAATGAGAACATGAACCCGGCAAAGAAGCCATTGAATTTAAATGTGACAGTTTGCAGTGAAATAAGCGATAGCTCGATGATAAGCGCGTTCTTCGTCTCCCACAATTTGCCATTATTGGCCTCGGCTTTGACTGGGTTCATGCTTATTTTATTAATATTAGCTTTAGTATTCACATTTAGATACGCTTGTAGGATGTGGTTGTATTCGAATTGCGGAATTAAGCTCTCCCCTCTAGCGGGCGCTTTTAAGGATGCTGATAAGCTTTACGACGCATATATTTGTTATAGCCCTAAAGACGAGGAGTTTGTCGTGGAGTCGCTCGCTCGTGAATTAGAGACCGGTTATCCGTCGTACCATCTCTGCCTACACTACCGCGACGTTCCGCAGTTCGAAGCGACGTACGCCCAGTTCCCCGACTTGGTGGTCGAGGCCACCGAGGCGTCGAGGCGTATCATAGTAGTTTTAACAAAGAATTTTATCTTAACCGAGTGGTCACAGATAGAGTTCCGACAAGCTTTACAGAAAGCGCTACAAAAGAATCCACATAAATTAATAATAGTGAGCGTAGGGCTCATCCCACGAGATCCCGAGTTGAAGTCATATTTCAAAACGGGTTTGGAGATAACGTGGAAAGAGAAACGGTTTTGGGAGAGGTTACGTTATGCCATGCCTTCATCTAAGCGCCACGGACAGAAATTAAAAAGACTAAATTATGGAAGAAATTCTAATACTTATACTATGGACGCGTCCGTGTTGAACAGTACCTGCCAGACGCTGTGCGGCAAGTCCGCCAACTCGGCGGAACGCTCGCCGTGCGATCGGCCGCTGTCCGAGCACATCTACTCCACCATAGACTCGGATTACTCCTCCACCGACTTCCAAGGCCGGCACCATCAGCCGCAGTCCGTGGTGTTCCAGCACACCGTTCAAACGTACCTGGTATGAAGGACCTCAGTAAACGTTAACCCAAACGATCTCTTAAATAATTGATCTGTAGGCCTTAGTCCTTAGCCTTAGGCGAACGCTAAAGAACTTGTTTTGTTATACTTAGACGAAAATCGTCCCAAGTTGTAAATATTTATAGAACTTTATAATCTACGAGTATCTTTAATAGCATATGTGTAACTTTTGTACAATAACGATACCAAATTTTCGCATTTGAAAAGGTTTGCTTCTTCGTATTTATTACTTTTTTAAATGAAAAAATGTTTTAAGTATTATTCGGAAAGACTGTAAATTATTGTGTAGTTGTAATTCAATTGGCTGATGTTTGTATAGATATGTAATTAAAAAAGTTTATAAACGAACTTGATGATTTTACTCACTTGCACACTCCTTGTCTTTTCTTAATGTTGCCATTATATGAAGATGTTGTAAAATTGCGCGAGTACTGACATTAAAAATACATGTCTTATTCTGTTTCCAATTCAGTTTTTACGAGCCGACCCAGAAATGGAGCAGCTGGTCCATGTAAACAGAATAAAAATGAGAGGCAAACATGGTCGACATCTATGCCTTCAATAGGCAGCTATATAATAAGCTCCACTGCTTGCATTCGCTTTGAAATGCTCATTTCCATTAAAAGTTTTTCTCAATTTTCTCTGTCGGTGTGCGAGGTGAGCTCGGGAGTGTAGCCGGCGACCGGCGACTGTAACGATTAAGCACAAAACGACACTGTTAAAAAGAAAGTAGTTTTTCGTAATCACGACTTTTTGACCATTAAAGCGATGATGACTTTTGAAACTATTATTATGGCTCCCATTATCACTTTATTCTTTAAATTAACCTGAATACCATTGTGTTTTAGCGGTTGAAGCTTTTCGTTTCGCGCCTATCATAAATATGAACAATGGAAAATCTGTGGGCGACGTGCTAACAATTTGTCTCAATTTGAATACCTACTTGTCATTTTAAGTCTTTAGAAGTCGTCCATATTGATTCCTAAAATGTTTGTTGCCCTACATTACATGCTATAAAAGATAACAGTTTATAACAAAGACACAGCCAAAATACGTCAACCACAAAAAAGGCAGACAATAAATAAACTTTGGAAATATGTTGAACAGGAAAACCGCGTTATATAATGTGCGTAATCTGGTGGTCAATAAATAACAGCACATCTCGATGAGACAGCGACAACAAAAACTATATCGATTTTATATTTTTTGCAGTCACCAACGGTTCGTGGCGTTTGATACAGTTACATAATATTTTTATATACGAAACGTCGTGAGCAGAGTACAAAAGTGTAGGATGACGCAGGTTACATGATTGAATATGGCTCACTTCGGTAGCTACAATGAGACAATAAGACTTGTCTGTGCCCAGTTAATAGATTTCCTTCTTTTTTTATTTGGAGCTCCCAACCAAATGTGTTTTATAACAATGTTATTTGCAGCGGCACACGATGTATGGCGCAAAGGATGTACAGGACGGGCGATAAACGAGTTTTTAAACCATTAATTAACGTTAATAAGGAAGGGCGTTAACTTAATGACTGGAATATGAGGTCAAAGAGCTTCCGAGCTTTTTCAAATTATGTCTGTGGGGCAGAATGTTTGTCGTCCGTTGCAGTTTAGAAGAGGATTCCTCGTAAGGAGTATTTATCGCTGTCTTCAAGGTGGCAAGAAAGGTTGCAATTTTCTCGGACGGGGTAAAATGTCACTTCTAAGAATAAGTGATTTGTTAGTATTTCAAACTTTCTCTTTTTGATGCTATCATTAGATCGAATTATGCAACTTGCAATTGGGTTTCTATCGATTAAGAAGTACCTAACAGGAATTTGATGTGATTATAGACTATATCTATGACAACATCAAATAGATTCTTGCCTATTATGTAAGAACGTTGTTAAAAGCAAAAGGTAGGTATGGGTTTTAAATGTAGAGGGCCTTTCGGTCTAAACGGTTATTAATTGTTTTAGACTTCGCAAAAGGTCAAGGTACTCATAATAATAAACAAAAGAGAAGTAAGTAATAAGCTCAGAAACAAGACCAAATTGAGCATTTAGCTTTGAAAGGTTATGAGTTCAACACCTACCTACAATTATAATATTTATGCCAATTGTGTCCCACTGCAGGGCAAAGGCCTCCCTTTCTTCCTTCCATTCCTCTCGGCTTTGGGCAAGTGTGGACCAATCTTGCCGATAGGCGTCAAGCTCGTCCCGCTACCTTCGCCTGGGTCTCCCGCGATGTCGTCGGGCATTTTCTAGGACCCATATTGGGCTGGCTTTAGCCCATGAACCATTCGACATACCGGTCGGCCTAGTCCCACTTAAGTTTGGCTGCTTTTTGTGTGACGTCGGCGATTTAAGTTTTGGAACGCAGCACTGTGTTCCTAACGCGGTCAATTAATCGGACTCCCAGCATGCTGCGCTCCATTGCTCGCGGGCAAACCTCAAGCTTGAACCTCTACTGAACTGTCAAACCTACAATAACTGTCAATTTATTCTTCAATGGACCTCACAAAGCCAAAGAGATAACCGTATCTTAATTTGCATTAAAACATATTTCCTTTCTGGCCTTATCAAACAATATGATATCGGAATAGTTTATTGATAAAGCGGGAAGGGAAAATTATTTTGTAAAGCAAACCAAAGTGAACTTTGATAAGCTAACGCTGTGTGCTGTTGAGATGGTACAAACGTGGGTTGATTTCAATTTAAGATTTAAATGTTTTCCTTGGTAGGTACTTTCTTTAAGCAGGTCGAGTAAGATTTGTTTGTAGGTGGGTGCTAATCTTCGTGGGTGTATGTAAACGGATCAAGGTAACACCATAGCGACATGCTACATCTTGGAGAAGGCTGTTAAGAAATTCGATATGCATTGCAAATGAAATGAACAGCGATCATGGAGCAACTATTAGGTAGGTAACATAGTATTGTGAAATATATATTTTATATACAAAAAATATATTTTGAAGGCAGATTCGAAGGCAGAGTCAGAGATTGAACGGTCTCTACCTAGGTACAGCTATCGAATCTTTGAATAAGACAGTATTATATTAGGACTTTAACAAACGGGCTTTTTCTCAGACATTAAAATGTTGCTCGATAAACATTTCTCATACATTAAAAATGTAACGACATTTATTTTACCTCAAAAATATATCACTCCCGATTTTTACCAATATTTCCACTGATTGGTTTCATTCATCTTGCCCCCACCTACGCCATCAGGGAAATACGAAAGTTGTGTAACTTGTGTACCTATTTTGCCGGCCGTACGAAAATAGAATTTGATTATTCCGTTCGCTTACTGAGCCGTGATGCCCCGTTCAGTCGCGATCTATTGTTTCACCCGAAGGTTGGAAGTGATCGTACTAAAAGCGTTTGTTTACTTTACCGCTGGTTTTGTGAATCAAGGTTTAGGTTGGGCGCGTTTAATAGACAAATTGCTATTGTCAATATTGTTGTTTGGAATTAGGAAAATCTGGGAATGTTTTTGGCTGTTGCGTAGCAGAAAAACTCTTGTTGTTTAGTCGGTTTAACCTTTTGAACGCCATCGTCACGTATATGTCGTAGGATAATTTGATACTTCGAATCTTCGCGAAAATCCTAGGGGTTTTGCGAAAACGCGGATAATTAGACATAGGCGAAAAATTATCAAATCTTACTGGACAAAGTCAGGATTTTTGCGAAAATACTCGTTATTATAGCAATATTGCGAAACGAAACGCTGGCTGTTATGAAATAAGAACGCTGATTGGTCGGTCAGCGCGTTCAATAAGAGATCGTCTCTGATTGGTTGACGTCTTAAATGTCAACCATTTGTTGCCGCACGTTATTAACTAGGAACCAATTAGAAGTCAGCCAGCAAAATTGTAGCCAATCAGTGTTGAGCACATCAAATCTTACTATAGTAACGAGTATTTTCGCAAAAATCCTGACTTTGTCCAGTAAGATTTGATAATTTTTCGCCTATGTCTAATTATCCGCGTTTTCGCAAAACCCCTAGGATTTTCGCGAAGATTCGAAGTATCAAATTATCCTACGACATATACATGACAAGCAAGCGCGTGCTCTGTACGCCAAACGTCACAAATATGTGACAAAAAGTACGGCGAATTTGTGGCTTCGGGGGTACGCCGACGCGTTTATGATCTGGCGTTCAAAAGGTTAACTAAGATCAGGGACCCGAGGAAGACGTCCCAATGCCATCATGATTCCGTTGTGAAAAAGGGATAGTACTATGCGTATTATATAGCTTCTTCCTCCCACACCGGAATTGTGATGCTTTTAAGACTTTATAGTAGGGCCATTTGTGCTTGGTACAATATAGGGTGTCCCAAAATTAACGCAAAATTTGAATTTACCGCCATTAGTGCAGTAAAGTGTTGGCTGCCCTAAAAATATCATTTTGATAGCTGATAGTTTAGGGTTATTAAAAATGGAGTACCACTCGAGAGAGCAGCGGTTTTGTTTAACAATAATTAAAACAAACGTCATTTTTGGTGATCAATGTTCAGAAAATCTATTATTTTGGACATGTGATTGAATATCACCGGATTTCTATTTTCGGAGTTCTTTGAAATCAAATGTCTATGCAAACAAGCCCACAACCACCAGTGCATTGAAGGAGGAGTTTCAATGCTGAGTCAACGATTCATCCACATTTATGAAAAATGGTAATGGAAAATTTCGATAAAATAGTGAGTAGGTATGTATGTGTCACCGGATAATTGCAAACTACGTAAGATTACAAAATATCTTGAGAGATTGTAAACTCTCGATAAATTGTCAAATGAACATTTGTTCCACAATTATACGAATCAAAATCTTGTATTCTATAATATCTCCGTGCCAGTCCGAGTAATTGTGGACTGATAATAATATAAACTGGCGACCAATCAGCACTCTGGTCTGCAATTTATCTGTTTTGGTTGCATTGGTCTTTATTGGCACACCAAATGGCTCTGAGCAGAGCCTTGTTTCCCTGGTTTTACTAACACACGAAAACGGATAAATTGTAGACTTGTGCTCTGATTGGTCCCCATTTTATGTCAGTAAATATTTCGGAATGACTTCGTTAGATCAAATTTTGATGCGTAAAGTCGTATTCCAAATTTTAATGTTCAGTTGACAATTTTATCGAGAGTTTTATAATCTTTCGGAGTTTGCTATTTTCTGGTGACATATTCAAAGCCTTAGAGACTATTTGTCCTTTGTGCCCATACATAACCCTATCCTGTGTACTTTATGATTTTATAAAAAATAACAATTTAAAAATATAAATGTGTTTTTTAGTTAAATCTTGCGTTAATTTTTGGACATCCTTTATGACATAGTCTTCATAAAGTTTCGTGCTTTTAGCAAGAGGACCTGTGCCTACGAGGTATTGCCAACATAAAAGAAAGTATCAGTATCATCGAAATCAGAATCCAACAATGCTGATTTGTGTCAGAAATAAGTAAGGTACTCCGGAAAAGCATCTATTTATACCTGCAAAAGCAATTCCGATTTTGTAGCAGCCGTGCCGATTTGTGGAAGCATTCAACGATTCAAAAGATTTTGCGCCACTGAATAAACACAGTTTACACGACAAGTCCATTATAAAAACTTCTAAAAGAGAACAGAAGTTTTTTTACGGATCAAATCGCCGCTGATCATAATCGTCGCTTAGCAAAACAACACCGCTCAAGGTATTTTGACTACCTTTACAGTAGAGCATAAAAACCGGCCAAGCGCGTGTCGGGCCACGCACAGTGAAGGGTTCCGTAGTTACCCGTGTGGTAAACCAGGGCAGGTCAGACAGACGGAAATGTCGAAACTATAAGGGTTCTTTGTTGACTACGGAACTCTAAAAACGGAATAGTTTATTGTAACCAATGTGCGGGGACGTTGTGACGACTATTTGCATATTAGCTTAGGTTTGGTTCATCGCCTAACCCTAGTAATACTCTCAGTTCGATCCCCGACAAGGGCTTCTATCCAATGACAACTGTCAATTTTCGACTTCAGCGGTGTTATTTTTTCGATTTATCCATTCGTAGAACAAATTCTATGAAAATTACGCATTTTCATTAAGTTAAATTGTCGCGTCGCACTTATCTGCGGGAGTCTAAACACAGAGTGTATTTCAAAGTATGTCACAGAAACAAATTAGCTGATTTTATCTCTCTGAACTGAACATGACCTAATTTGTGGTCCATTCCATAAATATGTCAATCTAAAACTGTCCCGACCAACAACTTTATAATTTGATAGAGCTCTATATAATTCGACACGTGTCTGGCCTGCCATCACTAATCATTATGCCGCTGTGTTGATAATGTATTAGGGACTTCCATTAGTAGCCACTAATTCGGTTAAACCTGGGCTGTTGATACTCTGGTGTCAGTTTGGTAGCACGTTGGACTCGCCAAGTGAGTCGCCGGCACTGGAATAAAATTAACGTGAACTCACAGGGTGAGTCGGTGGCAGTGAACGTGGCTGCGCGTGCCGAAATTGGACCGTGGATCCAATACATAGGTGCCATTCATTTATTAACGTAAGACTGTTTTATTCATTTTTTACTCCTTCCCCGCCTTATAAGAAAAAATAAGAATAGGCCGACCCCTCCCCCCTGTTTAATATTTATTACGTAAGAACCTAACGGGAAAAAAATGAATAACTACACGTTTCATTTGTTTTTTTCTTTTTCGTGGTTACAATATTTAGGATTGTTTATTTGTACAGACAGTTATTAATTGAATAACCCTCTCGCATTAATATACATTAGAGCAGAGGGTTACCAGTTGCTGTATCTGCTCTCTACCAACAAACGAACGAGTAATTTAGATTTTTTGGTAGTAATAAACTTTTGTTTTAACCATTCAACTTTACCTACATAACATTTTTGTGATCTTACGTAAGAATTGTCAAGACTCCCTCCCGCCCCCTTGTAAGAAAAAATAAGACATGGTCGACCCTCCCCCCCTCAATCGTCTGACGTAATAAATGAATGGCCTCATACCTAAGTACCGAGAAACACCCCGTGCCTCGGATTGCACGTTAAACCATAGCAGTTACTAAGGCAGGTATTTGAAGATCGTTGACGGTTAAGTGTTCCTAGCAGTTATAAAGTGGTTTGCGGTGATCACCTCCATGTAAAATGCTGGTGGTAAACTTGTATGGCAAATCTGTCTGTGTCTGTACCAGTGTCAACACCTGTGTGTACAAAATTCAAAAATTCAAAAGTCATTTATTCAAATTAGGCTGAGTGCCAGCACTTTTTGAACGTCAAAGTTCTACATAAAGACAGTCCCCCAAAACGCCCGCCCGTCACCACTTCCTAGTGTTTTAGCTGGGAAGAACAGACAAGGACATATTTGCCATACTAGTTTTACCTGTACCGACCAGTACCGACCCGTACCGACCTGTTTGTATCGAAAATATGCTGCTTGATGAACGCACCCTAGCAGACTATGGGAAGCAGACCTAACCACAGTTTTAAAAGGCTAGCCGGATGAGAGTAGTTTCAGAGACCCTAGGGGACAATGAAATATCCTCCAGATTAGACACTGTTACAATTTCTTTTGGCGACTTAAAAGAAAGCTTAGGGTTGAAAACAAAAAAAAGGCAGTGAGACTGGCCGTCTACCATTTTGTTTACTACAGCTGATATGTTCTTATAGTTTTAGTAAGCGGAAAAAGAACAACGAAGTCTTAGTTTCAGTGTTATCATATCATATGTCAATAGGTCAATGGCACGGTCTCGTCGTCACACTGGTGACCTACATTAAATTCATTCAATTTAAACACATGATGTCATTCATCAGTTCCCTCTAGCTTTAATTGTGGATGGCTCCAAATCAGTTATCAGATTCAGCTGAAATTCAGTAAGAAGAACATACAGTGTCGTGTCCTATCAATTGAGATTGATGTGTTCAAGATTTGGTATCATTTTTATGATTGCCTACACATACCCTACATATACATATGTTTGTGTTGATGTGATGTTTTTCCCGTAGCCTGTCACACCGGAACTGTGCATTGATAGGGTACCGATCGTCCGCATGAAAAAATGGAACCCGGAACCCTTAGGGTGTTACGGCACCAATCGATCGACGATCGACCGATTGGTGGGTAGATTTGACCGCCTTCTAAATTACTGCATTCGATTTGTTTTCAACCTGCGCAAATATGATCATGTCTCCGCGTATCGGTCGCTTTTAAAGTGAATGCCCATACGCGAGCGTAAGGAGCAAAGAGCTCTTACTACCTTGTTTTCATTTCTCAACTCTCCTAACTCTCCCAGTTATCTAGCCCCTCACTTTCAATATATTTGCGCCAACCACAATCGGAATTTACGCTCATCACATAACCGTCTTCTTCAATTTCCCACTCACCGTACTGACTTTATTCACTCTTCCTTCTTTGTTCAGTCTATTTCTTTGTGGAATTCGCTACCCCAGGAAATCAGGATGGTCACCAACCGATTAGCCTTCAAAGTTAAAGTTTGCGAACATATTCGTAAGAAGTTGGCAGTAGTATCATCACATCGCTAATGTTTTCCAATTACCTATTTGTTGTAATTGTTTAAGTATTTCGTGTACCTATTTATCTTGTTAATTTGAGTATTTATTATATATTTATATTGTATGTATAGTTTATATATTCGTATTACTTATTTAAATGTTTGTATGTATTAATTAAATATCAATCGCTTTTTATTCACCATATTGCACCTACCACCATTCTCTGCACCACCCAAAGGTTGACTGGTAGAGAATGCCTATGGCATTAAGTCCGCCTCTGTACATTTGTGTGCGTAAAGTGTAAATAAATAAATAAATAAATAAAAATTACTGATATTTACTGATATTGATCGAGGAATACCGGGCGATAAACAATTGATCGACCACCGATCGATACCATCGATCGACGATGATCAATTGGTGTGGTAGAAGTAGAAACTATCGATCGACGTCGACTTATTCTTTCTACCTCCGATCGGCGTGATACCACCGTTATACAGGATTATTTGTGATGTGTTCTTTTCAGTGAATCTTCTGGACTAATTCAGATAAAATTTGGTACACATAATGACCTTCTGTGACATATAGTTCTATTCTGAAACGTGGACAAGTAACGTAAATAGGTACATAAATTTTGAGTCACTTCGGTCATTTTCGGAGAAAAAGTAAAAAAAAAAATCGTTTTTCATACCGTGCTGTGTGGCTTATCAAATGATGAGGCTTATTATGATGGTCTCAAAATATGTAATTTTAGCCTATAGCATTTAGCGATAGCGTAGCTTTCTATCATTGTAAGAATATCAATGGTCCCATAGATAACTTCCTACACAAACACCTCGTCATCTCTTGCGTTTTTGTTCCTACGATTTAATGGCAGACGTCTATAACCGGTCTTCAATCTAATTTAAGACGCTAGGCCATTCTATTTTCGCTGACGATTGCAGATCTACGTCAAATAATGGCTCTAGCTGTAAAAGGATGTTTGAATGGCCAGAATAACTGTAAGTAATTAAACCTGACCTGATTGACTTGTTAGGCTAGGTCGTTAGTGCCCAAACGTGATTGTTTTAAGGCTTCCTAGTTTGTGTCGTACATTTATGTTGATGTTTACGCTATGAATAGAATATAAACGGCCTCTTTGATTACCGTGAAATTGAGGGTACGAAAATATACGTGGTGAGCGTTGTAAATTTAAGATTTTCTACTGCAAAATTCTTAGAACTTAGGAGCTAGGTTCCGTAAACAGTTTTCTATTATCTTTTCATTTACGAAGATACTAGTGGTCCCAGCGAACTTTGTACCGCCTCAGAATATTTTTTTGCCGTGTTCTTGGTCGCGGCATTGTTAATGATGATATCGGCACGATAAGCTAATAGAAACTCGAAACAAACACATCAACTGGTCAACTTCAAAACTTCTAACTGTCAAATTTTCAATCATACTTAACCATAGATAACATTACGTTTAGCTGTCAGTTGCGTTTTGTTATACCATTTTTAACAAATGAACGGCTAGACTGATATTATATGTTTTGACTGATTAATTTTTCGTTTGTCTGTTTGTTGCATTTTTTAATAACACGGGATAAAAAGTATCCTATGTCCGATTCCTTCTTCCGTTCAGCCGTTCTTAAGTTATAAATAGAGTAACTAACTCGACTTTCTTTTATATATATAGATATTACATGATGTTCCTCCACAGTGCATCTAGAGGGAGTTTTTTTTAACCGTAGTTACCTACTTGATTGGATTAATTGTAGTCAAAAATTGAAGTTTAATAACGTTAACATGTTAATTATAGTTATTTACTAATATCTAGTTATTCATTTAGTCCATTGGTCAAGCTAACAACGATTAGTTTACTTTGGATCAAAAAAGTCGCCCTTAGATCACTTAATCAGTTAGTATTCTCATATAAGTGTAGCTAGGTATACATATCTCCTGCCAGGGTTGCGGAATTTGTTCGAAAGAGTCACCGCGGCCCTGGAACGCAAAGGGCTTTAGGACAAACACGGCTGGGTTTTAGTCTGACAACAAGAGTCTGACACCCCTTCCGTTCAGGGCAATAGCGTGATATTGAGACGAGACTATAGTGTGAAATAACGGAATTGAAATGGTGACAGTATTATCGGAATTTCACATCTTGGTGTGTCTCGGTACTCCGGGTCGAAGGTCACAGAAATGTGAAAGCTCAGCGCCTATGCAACTTTTTAAACCTTTATTCTTACCTGAGTACCTTACAAAGTTTGAAAGTTCACACATTCTTCACCTTGATGGTATTCTTGATGTTTTGCATTATTCTGAGTATTTTTCTTCTCAAATTATGTTGTCCCAGTGTTGAGCAAAGGTCTCCCCTATGGCCTTCCACTCCTCCGGTGTTTCGCCTTCTCCGGCCAAAATTCCGCAAACGTCTTGAAGTCATCACGCCAGCTTCGATATTACTCATATTTCTTTGTTTATTTATTGTACACATTATAAAACAATTGTACAAAAGGCAGTCTTATCGCACGGGGCAATCTTTGACAGACAGCCTTTTGGTAGACTGAGATTTTGGGCAACTACGGTCACCACAATCGTTTTTATTAGTAGTTAACTAGCTTTTTACCGCTTGCCTCCTGTGAGAAACCTTGTCGGTACCTTTTTCCAGAAATATCTGTATTTCTACAAACAAATTGATAATTGACTTCTTTATAATGTTATAAACAATTCTTCTTCTTTATTTTATATGTCATCGGATAATTGCAAACTCCGTAAGATTATAAAATATGTTGAGAGATTTTAAACTCTTGATAAATTGTCAACTTTATCGAGAGTTTACAATGACTTTGAGAGATTATATATAGACTATTAAATTTTGATGCGTAAAAAAGTATTCCAAATGTTCAGTAGACAATTTACCGAGCGTTTACAATCTTTCAAGATATTTAATAATCTTACGGAGTTTGCCATTTTCCGGTGACATATACAACGTTCTTCTTTACTCTTATATTAGGTACTTGTGTAACAAACGAGGATTGCTTCTCGCTAAAAGGCACTTCAGGATTTCCGGCCACTAAATCTAGATTTCCTCACGATGTTTTCATTGAAGCAAAGTCATTGATCTTAGATTAACTTAGTAACGATTTGATCCCACGTCAGCAATATTCACACAGTTGACACAGCACTTCCCATGTCCTCAAACTCGACGATTTCCAGCCACATTATACGGTCACGGTCCGCTGACAATCCATTATAGTTCATTTACTATAAATACTCGTTTTTTTATTTACATGTACTTATATTGAATTAAACAGCCCGGATGTTGGGCCGTTTCCCTAAATTACGTCTCCATTATGGACGAACCCGCGACTCATTGTCGAATTTTTGAGTGAAAACATTATGTTATAATAATAATGTTTGGTTATTATTGTGTCAAGGCAGTTCATCAGATTGTCTTGTTAGAAAATCAGAGGGCACGGGAGTGCCCCATAAAGACAAGCCAAAGGAAGCGAGACATTACCTACCTTTACCCGAAGCGTTTCGTCGTATTTTCGAACCTTTATTGTTTCAGTCTGGTATTAGAGAGATCAATTTCAATTTCTTTCTCAGGTTAAGATGTACATGTAGTTGGGGGACTAATCACCATAGCAAACAAACATTAAACCCTTACATTCAACCAAAATGTAAGGTTTATAGCGGCAGCGACGTGGGCAGACGACGTTGTTGCCATTGCGGGTAGAACCTGGATGAGTCTGGCACAAGAACGTGTGGATTGGCACAAGAAAAGAGAGAGGCCTATGCTCAGCAGTGGGCGAGGTCGGGCTGTGGATGATGCTGATGAAGGTTTATAGCCCCGTAAGTCAAGATAGAAGGCTTCACGCGTTCTAGACTTACGGGTCTTGGCTTGAATTCGAGAGTCGATAACTTTTATCAAAGAGAGTGTTCAGACCTTTTGAGTATTGGCAACCAATCAACATGAAATGTTTTTGGTGAGATAAATGTTTTGTGTTGCGTTAATTTTCTTCTTTTAAAAATAGTACAAAAGTTAACTTTTGTGAATGAGCACAAAAATAACCGGAACTTGTTGCGTTAGCTTGACATTTACAACTTAAAACAAAAGAGAACAGATGGTAGTTTGGTACATTCAACATTTTCATTCATTCTTTGTTCATTCACACATGAAACTACATGTTGATGTTAGGTATCCAAAGTTTCTAGTTTAGGTTAGTGACTGAAAGAAAGAAAAAAGAATAATAATAATTTAGCACATACACGAAACACGCACGGTACAAATAAATAATAAAAATAGGTAGGTACGCCAAAAACTTTGCAAAATTTGTTTCGTCACCGCGGCCCTGGAACGCAAAGGGCTTTAGAAGGAACACGAATGTGTTTTAGTCAGTAAGAGTCTGACACGCCCTTCCGCTTCCCCCAGAACGAAAGAACTCATTTAATGATTTGCCATTCTGAAAACAAAAATTGCCAAAAACTAAGTGTGTCTCACGACTGCTCTATGCTTTATGTAACTGTATTTTGTTAAGTCTTTAATTTGAGGTTAAACACTTTTAAGTAATTAGGTAAGCATGTACATAGATTGAAATCAAGCGTGCACATTGGTTTAATTTTAGAACAGAAAACAAGGTTTCTCTAAACTTGGCTCCGCACCGCTTTTAGGCACGCAATGACGTGTTTTCCGCACCCGTGCGGATAAACTTCGTTTGATACACGTCGGTATTTGTCGTTGTAGTCTCTCGGCTCTATAATGGCATCACCTTTGGCTCGAGCGTCTATTCCGCCTCAGCTGCAATGTCAAAGTTGACACCTGCCCACACATTCACAGCACCACGGCCTAACTGTACCGTATTAACGTTTTTTTCTGGCTACTACGGAGAAAAACCAGATTTTTCTTTTAACCGACTTCAAAAAAAGGAGGAGGTGAAATCGGTTGTATTTTTTTTTGGTTGTTACCTCATCACTTCGTTATTTAATAAACGATTTGAAAAAATACTTTTTTAAGTGAATGGAAAGAGGATTTTCCGATTGGTCCCATAGATTTCATCAACATCAGTTCAGTAGTTTGGTTTTTTAAATCAAAATAGCTGGAAAAAATATTATTATGTCATCCAAGTTAACAAAAAGGTGAAATATTAAAAAAAATCAACAAATAATGCAACCGACACCCAAATAAAAAAAAATAAGTACTACAAAGTATAAAATTACTTTAATTTCGGAAGTCGGTGTTCAAAAACGAAGAAACAACCAAATACACCGATATCCGAAATTTAAGTGATTTTATACTTTGTATTGTTCTTTTTTCAAATATTTTTTTCTAGGAACTAAAAGCGTCCCGAGAATTTTGTTCGATACGTACACACGGCCAGCTTTATAGGTATCCTCCCGTTTACGAGACTGCACGGTAAACTTTTGGGTAACGTTATTAGAAAACCTTTGAACAACAATGTCTTTCCGATAGTTATTGTCGCGATGAAGGTGAGTACTTGAAGCCTGGCGCTTGGGATGAAGGCCGCTTGTAAGGAAACGGCTGAGAGGAATCCGGTAGAGGCACTTATTGGAAATATTATGGAGAGGGTTCAAGAATGGGTAATAGGAAGTGGAGATAAATTAGTTTTATGGACGAGCTCTACCTGTGATGTATAAGAAAGGTTAACTATGAATCCACTTATGCTTACATGTTACTTCTATAAGGTTCTATGTTACAATTTCAGTACATACTGGGCTAAGAACGGTACAAATTTATTAAAAACACGTAGAACACTGTAGCAATCTTAAGTCAGCAAGTACAAACATTGTAACATGTACTAACATTGTAACATAGAACCTTAACATAGAGCCGAAGTTCATCGGGTCATAAAAATTAATAAAAGCAAGTTTGTAGAATAATATTTTTATTTAATAGATTTTTTGAATGGCTCCCAGTTAAATGCCAAAAGACATCACGGCAGACCAAGGCGAAACTGGCGGGACGAGCTCTACTCCTATCGAAAGGACCCTGAAGGATCCTTTACCACACAACTCTGTTCTTTGCCAGGCCAGGCAAAGAAAAGAGTTGTGTGGTAAAGGAGAGGTAGGTCTTTGCCCAGCAGTGGGACAAAATAGGCTAGATAGATAGATAGAATAGAATTTTATGACTAACGGCCGGTTTCAATAACGTAATTAGCAATCAACAGAGGAACTATTGGTTAATCTGGCCAACAGTACCTGAAATGACATGTTAGAAAGGCGAATGACGTTATGACAAATAGCGTTAACGAACAGATAAACGACCGATTTAAACCTCAGAAACCGGGCATTAGTGAATTAGTTAACCAACAAATCTGAAGGTATGCTCTATGCTATTAGTGACGTTGACGCACAGCTACCAGCTCAGATAAGATCTGTCAGAATCAAAGAAACACATCACAACAAAACAGGAACAGAACAGATCTAAAGCAGTTTTCAGAACCGAGCATTCTCTGCTGCAGCTAAAACACTAGGAAGTGGTGACGGGCGGGCGTTTTGGGGGACTGTCTTTATGTAGAACTTTGACGTTTAAAAAGTGCTGGCACTCAGCATTAATTGAATAAATGACTTTTGATTTTAATTTTGCACGTTTTTCGGCTGATAATATTTATTTTGTAAGAGCCGATAAGCGAGGTAAGAGTGGTAACAAAAGATACTTTTTTCTACATCTTACACACATATAAATAAATAAACTAAACTAAACTGACTTTTTCGGCTGATTTGAATTTATCACTTTAATTATAATAACTCAATTAATTAATTAAATCACTTCATTGTTAATATCTAAAATGTTTTCTACTATTCAGAAACGGACACTGAAGCCAGAAGCGTGTCCGATTCTCTATTGTATACAAAACATCATCCCATATAAACACATCAACTACCAAACACATGCAGGTAATAGTCTGTCGATGAATATATATAAAGGTACAGTCAACAAAGTTATTTGGTATGCAGGCAGCTAACTTGCAACTACTTTTAAACAATGTTGTGAGTGTGCTGAGTAGATAATTACTGTACACCACACTCGCAAGTATGTCATAAACTTAAAAAGTTACAATGCACACATTAGAAATAAATATTGCCAGTGCAGTGGAAAACATTATATTTTTGCCTGTACCTAAGCCATCCTTGTGTTGACACAGTTCTGTTTACTAAAGGGAAGTCCACACTTTAATCTTCATTCATCAATACAAATTGAACCACTCGTAGCAAAGTGGCCCCCTGCGACGTTTATCCCTCATCCCCCGGGCTCTAAGCCAATATATGCAGTAAAAGTTGATTATTCGACATGATTTTTGACTATCCCCTATGCGTTGAAGGAATTACATCAGCATTATGAAGACATATTTTATGTTTGAATTGTTTATGGGCAAAACTTGGGACTACATAGTTTACTTTTTTTGGAGAGTTTTTGATTGACCCATTGTTTAAAACTACACCTAAATTTCGTTAGTGTCTTTTTCCGATCAATACGAGTGCCTATTTCAAATAAACAACGATTAGTTAAAAAACGATTACTCAATAAACGCATTTTAACATGCCCATAATGTTAAACCAATGGGTAATGGGTAACTATGGCTCAAAAACTCGCCCTTAGTCGTCCAGCACATGTTTAATGTTTTTGTTTTGTTTCAATATTTTTAATTTTTAGTAGTAACAATAATTTTTGCTCGGTCTTTACAGAGTCTACAACGGCTCTTAGCTTTGTAAACATCTTATTTTACCTCGTGGAGCGCAATAAATGAATATGAATATGAAATCGCAAATGATTTGCTTGCTTGTGGTGCTAGATGACTAAAAAGTAAAGTAGTCTTCCAAACTTGCTTCCTTAACACACTACGGTTGTTTCTACCAAAAAACTTCTTTGATTAATATAGACACAGGTATCAGACACTCAGCAAAAAAAGCGTAAAAATAAAATCGCATATCGATTCCGATTGTTAGAGGTCTTTCAACTGCACAATCAAAAGACTAGCCGAATGACATAACAGGCGCGGCTGGTGTGCATACAAAGTGTATAGCTTTCAATCCGTTAGATGTCTGTCTGTCTGACGAACCATACGCTCCAGGCATTGCTAATGAGCGGCGCGTGCGGTGACGTCATATGTGCGAAATATGCCATTCAGCGTTTATTTAAATGAAGGCGTCCATTGCAGTGTAGCGCGGGTGTAGGGCTTGCAATATAGGACTCTGTTTTGTACAAATGTACAGGTGTATTGCGAAGCGTATTAAAAATACTTAGAAGAATACATGAACATCGTGTAATACAGTCTCGCAGGTATTTAAAACCGTCATTGATGAAACATACGATGATTACAGGGGTAAACATTCTTGTTATGGGATGTGCTAGGTATTTTAATTCTCCGAAAATATATCATTAGCAAGTTCTACAAACTTACAATAATTAAGAAAGCACTCTCAAAAGTTGTAGCCATTTTGGCACTTGAGTAAAGAATATATTTGGTACTTCAACTGTAAAAGTCGAAGTCGATTACAAAGCGTAACTTGATGTAACTTTTAATCTCACGTCAACTTCGCGAGTCTATAAACGAATTGTCGCAGAGTTAAAATTTTAAGCGTGACTTACTCCCTCGCGGGGGTCTATTAAATTTATTGCTTGTAAAACGAGCAGCTAATTTAGAGTTACGTTTTATTGTGTTGACTTAACTAGTTTACGTTATCGCTCAGCGGGTGTTCGCCTGTGTGCAACGCATCAGTTGAAAAGTACCTTTATTGTCACAGTAGTAAGAAAGGGAATAAACGATAAATATACATAAAACAACTAGCTATGCTTTTTATTAGCCATATGTAATGCGTAATAAAGCAGTGGGGTGTGTTTCTGTTTTTACGATCACTAAAGGGGATGAAAGGAGGTATGGAACCCTAGATGAATTATATTTTTATGGTACATGTTGGTTAGAAAAAATAAGTATTTTAGTTCGCGCTAAAGACGATGTCTGAAGCAGTAGTACGAGGCATGTTTTTCAGTCAATTACATTAAATATATGAGAAATGTTGTGAGGTTTTACTTACTACATGAAAATTTCAGTCGAATTCTTGTGTAACCTTAATTTCAGTACAGAATTTAATTTCAGTACGTAATTGACTTGGTTTACAAGGAACAAATAATAAAATAAAGGAATCTCGTTTACAGCCGCTGAGCAAGGAACAAAGGAACTCGAAAATGTCATCGCTCATTTCTTTTCATTTGCACGTTTCTTCCTGTTACACACGGCTGCCCTCACATATTACTAGTAGGCCTCTTTACACGATGGCCTATTTTGGACCACCATGTTCTTATGTTCGTTTGTGCTTGCTACAAATAAAACTGTAGAATATTAAGTAATTTTACAAAATTCGTTTTTGTATTTGCTCAGTCTACCAAAAACATAACAAGGGACTGTAGACCTGAGTATATGGACGGGGCCCGCTAGGGCCAGAGCCTGCCAGGGTTGCGGAATTTGTTCGAAAGAGTCACCGCGGCCCTGGAAAGCAAAGGGCTTTAGAAGGAACACGGATGGGTTTTAGTCAGTAAGAGTCTGACACGCCCTTCCGCTCCACCCAGAGCGGAAGAAGTCATGTGATGATTTCCCATCCTTAAAAAAAAAAAAAAAGACCTGAGTATATAGTTTTAATTAAGTAGATACCTCCACGCGTTCCCGAGATAAAGGTTCTTGACAGACAGACGGACAACAAAGGTTTCCGTTTTTTCCTTTTGAGGTACAGAACCCTAAAAATTAACTAGTGGATGTAAGTTTTGCCCATGTTATTTAAATTATTTACAACAATGATATTAATCATAAATCAATTATCTATATTCAAATTATACAGATTTATTTAAACATATTTTTATGTTACCATTAATTGTAATGTAATGGATTTGTACCCTTTTAGTGAACTATAAATAAATATTTGTCTAAATAAAGTTTGACCTATAAATTATTTTGGTAAAAGTCCATCTATATTCCAAAAAAAAATGTACCCAAGGGAACAAGTGTACTCTTTATAATGTACACCATATAAGTTACAGAAAATATAGATGAAGAAAAACATTACATTCACCCATTGTGGCACCCGCCACAATGGGTGAAAAATCAATTTTAGCAACAAGGCCGTATTGCTAAAATCGATTTTTTTGAGACAACCTTTGGATTGATTTTAAAGAGAAAAGGAAAGACAGTGCCTACTGTAGGTAGTCTTAGGTGTACTATTTATTTATACAATAAAGACATAATAGATACATCCATCCTACTAATATTATAAAAACGAAAGTTTGTAAGTATGGATGGATGGATGAATGTTACTCTTTCACGTCAGAACGGCTGAACGGATCTCGATGAAATTTGGCACAGAGGTAGATTATAAAAGTCAAAGTCAATTCATTTATTTCAACTAGACCATTAAAAGGCACTTTTGAACGTCAAATTTACAGTTTAAAATTAAAATATAAGTGACTCTAGTTGTCCATTCGCAAAAAGTAGATTCTTATGGAGAAGAACGGACAAGAAACTCCATAGTTACTCTTTTCAAATATAAGTTTTACAATATTTTGTATGCATAGGTACATTGATCAATTGATTATATTATGTGAGCACAATGCATCCAACATTACACTAATATACAGCACACACTTATATCCTATAGGTACAACAAAGCAATACCAGCAGAGATCAAATTAAGTTTGCTAGTAAGGGACATGGTACTCACATATTTACAATATAATTAAAAACAATGGATCAGTGTGTGAGTTAAATTACATATTAAAAACCTGTAAGTACACCAGTAAATAAAACAAGTTTGACTTTTTCTACTATACTCTCGATTGTCCTATGGAGCAGGACCAGCATGTTTCCAACATGTTTATAGTCTGGAATAACACATAGGATTTATCTCGGGAGTGTGTTCTCTTGGGATAATTTCCGACATTAACGCGGGCGGAGCCGCGGGCGGTAACTATACAATAATATTTGTGAGACAAAAAGTATAGAACCCAAGTAAAAAGGATTAAAGAGAGAGGTCAGATTGAGCACGCCGACACGGGCAAGGCATTCCATAACCGCACCGCTTGAACTGTAAAAGATTTGTCGTCGAAGCTGGTGGAATGCATCGCCATCTCTAGTCTCAAGTTTTCCGATGACCTCAGATATCTATTATATGTGTCATGTAGGATTGAAAGTTGAGTTGAGTGGAAGTTGTAGGATTGAACAGAATACTGTAGAGCAGAAATAAAATACGAGAATCTCGGCGAAGACGTATGGGAAGCCACTTGAGCGAAATGTGATCATATTTGCACAGGCCAAATATTAATCTTATGCCAAGGTTTTCAAGACGCTCAATTTAATCTAGTTGTGCCTGGGTGAGATCGAGATAACTGACATCAGCATAGTCAAGGATGGAAAGCAGAAGGGACTGCGCAAGATTAGTTTTAGTGGCAGTGGGAAGAAAGTTCCGCAATCGTATACGAGACCTAGCAGTTGCAGAAATTTTATGGTTTACGTCCAGGAACTGGGGACAGATATTTGCCGATCCAAACCCCAAGGTTCATAACCTTATAAAGTTATCACATATCGGAATAGTAGTTCCGTTAAATTTTACCTGGGGCAGCTATGACCAATTTACTTTTGGAATCATACTAGAGCTGTCAACAACAACGACCTGGGTCATCGACGGATTTTTCTAAAGCCCATTTGCCTCACTTCACTCAGAAATTGTAGCCAAATCCTTGTTTATTGCATTAATTGCTTCAGCCAAATCTGCAAGGGTAGCTTGTCTATAGATTTGTAAACCGTCTGCAAAAATGTAGTAGGAAGAGAGAAGTTTATTAGAGATAGCTTTTATAAATATTGCGAAGAGTAAAGGAGATAAAACGCCACCCTGAGGTACACAGACAGTTGTATAACGCCAAGAAGAGTTAGATTCTTCTATGCTATACATTGCCGGCGGCCCTACAGGTAACTGTGAAACCAGTCAATCGCCGTTGGAGATATGTTAAGCGAGCGAAGTATGCCAGGCAGCATCTCGAAATCGACAGTATTAGAGTAGAGTAAAGTAGGGACTCCATTTTCCGCACTTAGACTCCCATTCGATCCGTTGTGCGTAGGTGTCCTGGCTAGGTTAGCCAGCCTAGTCCGCCCAGAAGCACAGAAGCTTCCTAGAAGCTTCACAGGCGCGGAGCGACCTCACCGTTCCGAGGATTTGTTCACGCATTCCAGGATGACGTGGGCGGCTGATTCTTCGGCTTCAAGGCAGCCCCTGCAGAGTGGGCTGTCCGTGGAGCCTATGTTAAAGAGATGTTTGTTTAAGGGGCAGTGGCCCGTAATTGTCCCGATTATTATTCTGAGGTTATTTCTTAATCGACAGTATTGAATACTAAAATCTAGTAAGCTAGGAACTGTCAGATGTCCTCGTTCCGTGCCTAGCCGTATGTCATCGGTAACGTTCACTAAGGCTGTAGCGGTGCTATGACCAGGACGAAATCTGGATTGAGAAGGATGTTTTAGTTTTTGGTAGGAATACTGTCTTTAATGTATGAATCTCATTGACTAATTTTATTTTTGCTCTGCAATAAAACGTATATATACATGTCATGTCGCATATTAGAAGCATCCATTAATTTCTCAATTGCAACTATGTATATTAGTCCGGTCAAATTAGACCAAATAATAGGGGTAAGGTTACTACAATTCGCATAGAGCTAAAAATTGCTGCGAATGTTCGGAACACCATTATAAATGAAATGTGAAAAGTGTACCAATTTTTAGCTCCATGCGAATTATAGTAACCTTGAATGTCTATTTTGACCGGACTATAATAGGTATGTAGAAGGTAAATTTCATTACACAGAGATTGGCTTCGAAATTGATCTCCGTCTATTAGGTATTAATATCTGATTATATTATCTCAATTCTCATACAGCGTCTATATTAAATTGATCTATAGAACATTTCCGTGAATGACATAATTGTGGCGTAGCTCTTCCAATTACTTACTGCATACGCCTTGCAACTGATACGCTTTGTGAGGAAATTAACTGTCGCTGTTGTATAACAATGTGGAATTTGCGATTGATGAGTTAGTTCCGAGGATGTTATTGTTCATTATAGGTAAAGTTACTGTTTGTCTGTCTGTTAGATGACACTTGGCACACGGGTAGGTTATGTACAGGAATAGAACGTATCCCGGGAGTAATTTAGGGTATATTCCCATGGGATAATTTACGACAACTTGCGGGCGAAGCCGATGGCAGGCTAGGAATATTATTAATGCATTTCTAATAAATAAAAAGGTAATGAAAAAACATGTAAAAATACATATTTGTTTATCGATGTTAACAGTTACATTAAAAATATTATTATATGCCGCCCGCGGCTCCGCCCGCGTGAATGTCTAAAATGTATCCTATGTTTTATTCCAGAATATAATCTACCTTTACGCCAAATTTTATACAGATCCGTTCAGCCGTTCTGACGTGATTGGGTAACAAACATCCATCCATCCATACATCCAAACTTTCATTTATATTAGCGTTGCATTTATATAGTATTAGTGGTAGCCCCGCGGTTTGACCCGCGTAACTGTCGATCCCGTGGGAATATCGGAATAAAAAGTCCTATGTGTTAATCCAGGTCATAAAATATATGTGTGCTAAATTTCATCCAAATCCGTTCAGTAGTTTTTGCGTGAAAGAGTAACAAACATCCATACATCCATCCCTCCAGATAGGATAAGTATAGATTCAAAGAACTCTCTCCAAAAGATAGATTATTTGACGTAGCAACCGTAGCAACTTGGTCGCTGGAGCGCTTGGAGCGCTGTGGTCTACGCTGTAAACCGCAATGCCACCGGTGACACAGTGGTGCGGTGCCGGTTCTCATCGGAGGCGGTGCTGCCGAATTACCTACTAGTGAATTTGGTTGGCAAGTCAACATATACTATATAATATTATACCTTTCTTTTTTTTTAACTATGGGAAATCATCAAATGACTTCTTCCGCTCTGGGTGGAGCGGAAGGGCGTGTCAGACTTTTAATGACTAAAACCCATCCGTGTTCCTTCTAAAGCCCTTTGCGTTCCAGGGCCGCGGTGACTCTTTCGAACCAATTCCGCAACCCTGGCAGGACTAATACTATAGTAGGCGCCAGATAAATGTGGAATAAAGTATATTGACCTTTCCCTAATAACTGTTCATAGGTACCTGAACAATTAATTATGAATCGTTTTTCATTATTAGACAATGTTAAGGATCACGAGAGATGATGATTCGGGACAGCTTTGTGTCATTAATTTCGTTTTTCAAATTAAAAATGTCAATAATTGTAGGTGGGTCAATGACCGTTATTCCACGATTATCTGGCGCCTACTATATACCTAAAGAGGTAACATTGTTTGTGGGTTTAATCTCTGGAAGTTCTGTTTCGCTTAAGAAAATTCTTTCACTGATTTACATTTTATAATAGTCGACTAGAGTCGTTTCGGCCACGGCGGACAATCTCAACTAAGACTAGCCGCGCGGGAGTTATTGTATCACAAAGAGGGTGCAACTGTGCACAAACACAGGACCAGAATTACATAAAGTTCCCAACTTTTTGTAAGAGAAAAAAAGTATATTAAGGTCGGAGAAATATAATGAACAGTATTTTAGAAAAGAAAACAGTACTTATTAAATTTTTTTACGTCTTCTTCGTGAACTTACAATATTTTTTGAAAATATTTATGTCTCTCCACAATTTAAGTTAATAATATTAATATAAAAAATTAGCTCATTTTTTTATTAAATCCTTAGAAACAATAGTAGGTGACTGGCGAATACCAGCGGTTATAAAAACAGTTTTCTGTACTTAAACTTTTTTTACAGAACAGTAAAAGTATTAACGAGCGAATAAAAGTTTGATTTTCACCGTATGGTTGGGAACTCTAGGTGCACACTACCTACCTTCACTTCACTAGTCATTGTCCAATGAGGTGATAATTCCAGACAACCGGAGAGAGATCAGGTGTAAGACCAACGGCTTAACGTGCTTTCGGGGCACGGGGGTTTCACACCGTCAACTTCCATACACCGGGCTGCCATTTCTTCATTTATTGTTGTGCAATGCTCAATACCTATTGTTATAATTTCAGTATGGCCGCCGCTCCAAGATGGCGGATTTCATTTCTATTTCAAGACCCTTAATATGGGTATTAAACGAAATGGCATGAGGAGTAGAAACAATAAAAACTACTTAAAAAAAAAAGATTTTTAATATTAATTGCTAGACAGTGGTTGAAAGAGTATATATATTGGTATTGTCATCGGTGCATATGACAACAAGGAGAAATGTCTCATGTTCTTGCATTAGTCTGTTAACGTTTCCTCGTAATATGAACCACCCTATTAGAAGCAATCGAACTCGATTGATTCCCATTACTTTGTTCTGCGTCATTGTCTATTCATCGTAGAATTAAACTTGCCTTGCGGTTGCCAAATCTAATGATTCACTACAAAGGAATTAGACATTTAACACACACTTCAAGTAATCATCGATTCTTATCACTAACGCGTTTATTAAAATTTAACACGAGCGTTTATTCAAATTGGCCGGGCATTTCGGTAAATCACATATTTGGCTATTGTTTTCAATACGGTTCGCATATTGAGCAGGTCAAGTGGTCGCCACGAGCCAACAATCCCTCTTTCCTTTTATCCTTATCGAATACGAAACTATAGCCGGCTATTCTCGGAAATTATGGCTTGCATTCCGCTCATTTGAATAAAATTCATACTGTATAGCGATGGTGCAAAACTTGTTCTTTTTGGGGTTCCGTAGCCAAAGGGTAAAAACGAGACCCTATTACTAAGTCTCCACTGTCCGTCTGTCTGTTTGTCGCCAAGCTGCATCTCATGAACAGTTTATAGCTAGACAGTTGTGATTTTCACAGATGATTTATTTCTGTTGCCGCTATAACAACAAAGAATAAAAATGAAATAAAATATAAGGCCCCCTTTTATTTTTAATTTAATTTTTTCTTTATACAAAAAATATGTTTTTTTCGGCTTATGGTACGGAACCCTTCGTGTGCAAGTCCAACATGTATGTACTTGGCCAGTTTTTAAAATTCGGGCCTCAGGGCAGGATTGTTTTTGCATAATATTTAGATTTTTTCGAAAAGTTTAAACAAGAGTTTTGAATACAATTTCAAATACCTTGTAGGAATGACATTCTTATGTAATTTTAGATTATTCACTCACATTTTTTGACTGACTGATTGACAGTCAGACAACACACAGTTGTGACGAGGACTTCCTGCAATTCCTACGGGAACGGGATAAGGTAAGATATAATTCCATAAAATTAAAAAAATATATATTATAACGTCAACATTTCGGCTATAAGGCACTATAACAGCCTTAACGAAGAACATCATGTTGAACAACACGTTTTATGAAAAAAAAAACACGACATTGATTGCTCTCCATTGTCTATTGCGTGATTGCGTCAGAGTAATCAAAGCGAGCAGACATTCGTGCTTATAATATATAACGCGTGTTACATATTCATATGATAGTCTAAAAATGTTGGCTAGAATTTAAGTGTAGGTACAGGTTGTTCTAAAAATAGCTTTGTTCGGAGGTAGAGCACCCTCCAGGGCTTTGTAGGCGGTACTTGCCATGTTTTATTTTGGATTTTTATTTTTTGAGTTTTTTATTTTATTTACCAAACTATGAATGAATATTTTATACTTCTGATCGATCAGTGACCCTTGAAAAGTTGAGATAGATTTGTGATGTATTTCAATAATTCCCATCATGCATACTACTTATCTGTTTTTAGGGTTCCGAACATCCGTAAAAACGGAACCCTTATAGGATTACGCGGGCGTCTGTTTGTCTGTCAGGCTGTCACAGCCAATTTTCTCCGAAACTACTGAACCGATTCTGTTGAAATTTGGTAGGTACATATAATATGAACTTCTGTTACCCAAACACGGACGCTTATCATTGTTCGTGATTGATTGAATAATAGAGAGAGTTTCTAAGAAAATGTGACAAAATACCTACCTTCTATTGAATGCATTTCCGCAATAAAAATACCTTAGTAGTAAACAAGTAGCTAGATATAAATTGTTGGTTCTAGTACCTAGTTAGGTGTCGTGTTTCAGCACATTAGTATAGTCGTAAATTGTGTCTATGTTTGACCTAGTTTATTTTCTTTTATAAAACGTTTGCCTTGCACTTTCCAGCGGCATTATCTTCACTTTAAAAGTATAATAGGCATAGGTTTCCTTCTTTAATGTTTTCTGGTTATTCCGTCTTTATATAACAATGGGTTGCGTTGACAATATTATTTCTATAAATTGTAATTATGCTAAGCTATATCATATTTTGCATGGTAAATGCAATTAATTGAAGTTTTAATAACCTTTTAGTCAGTGACATATTAATTACAGCTGCGTTGCCCGCACTCAGAAAAGGCGTCATGAAAATAACTACAGCGACTAACTAGACTGCGCATGTATTCATACGAGAACCGATAGTGTTTACGCTGTTGTTAAGAGCTGTGATATTGGTGCATGACGCGTCTGTATATCTATACGTCATTGCCTCTTAGTACGTTTTGTTACTAAATCCTATTAAATACAGAGTAGTAGATTTTAATTAAGTTTCACGGTTTACACAAAAATCAGTCCTACTTTTATTCGCAATTGTAGTTAACAGCTTAAATAAACAATGTGCCAGTTAATCCAATGAAATAAAAATCATACACTACAAATTGTAAATACGGCATAGTACCTAGTCCAACTACACACTGAAGCAAATGCCATGCGAAATTCAATCTTATTCTTTAGGAGCTACGGTTTATGTATTAGTGATTGGAAAGTAGAGTCGCGTTGTAAAGTATTTTGGCACGTGCTCTTGCCATAGTGAATGATTATTCGCGCGAAGAGTTTTTGTTGGGCCACCGGGCGTGCCAACGATCGCTGCCTGCGATTGTACCAGTACTTGGATCATAATAATCGATTTGCAATGTGATATGAATTCGTTCGATGCTGTTAGTAGTCGAAGCGAGTACAAACGGTATGAGATTGGGTCGATTTGGTATTAGGTCATAAATGGAAATGGGCTGGCTTGGTGTATTTGTGTACGAAATATGTTTTAAATAGTAATCCTGTCAATATCTAGTTTTTAGTAAAAAAGAATTTCATTTCAATTATTTTATTATACTGTTTGGTTATTAATTTTGTTTTACTGGTTTGTTTGTCTTGTGCGAGTCCCAAATAAACATTTTTCTTTCTTTCTTTCTTTCTTATTTCCGTAAGTGCAGGAGTTGGAATTTAGATTTATGTTAACTTTACTTGAGCTCGTGTCTAAATAATAACAGCTGCACGGGTCAATCGTCTAGGTTAAGCAACGCTTGCCGAGGTTGGTCTGTGTATGGGTGACTATCTTAACATACCGAGACCTCCGTGCCTCGGAAAGCATGTTAAGCCGTTGGTCCCGGCTGTCATTTGTAGATCTTTAAATAAAAAAATTAAAAAAAAAATTGTTTGTTTGGCTGTCGTTACGGATAGTCCGAAGCCAGAAAAGGCTCTGGCTTCTTTCTTCTGGGTACCTCTCTGGTATCTCTCTCTGGGTACCGTGTTACCCAGTTAATGGGTTGTGGAGGTCTGGTAGGCAGCCGCTCCGCGTAAAATTATACTGGTATTCAGCTAAATCAGGCTTGACTGGAAGCCGACCCCAATATAGTTGGGAAAAGGCTAGGTAGATGATGTTAAATTTATTTATTAGATTAGTACATAGTCTCTAAGTTTCTGTGCTTTTAGATACACTTTATAACAACAAAATATCTTTCTTCAGTTGCTTTTAGAGATCCTTTTTGCACGAAAACACAGCAAAGGAGTGGAACTCTCTGCCTGCGTCTGTGTTTCCGAACGCATACAACCCTAATCTCTTCAAAATTAGAGTGAACAGGCTTCTTCTGGGTAAGCTCGCTCCATCGTCGACTTTGTCTCTGTCATCTATGACCTAGACTAGAGTCAAGAGCAAACCCATATTAAATAAAAAAAAAATAAAAAAGTGACAATGCTTACCTACGCTTATTATTTTTCCTCTGTTTTCAAAACAAATCTCAATTCATGAGTCCATAAAGCCATTCCCAAAACTTTAATAGTGGCGAAAGGACATAACTACTTCCACTCTAAATTACAGGATTAAAAGATATTAACATAGATGTGTTTAAGGAATATTTTCAAAAGCTTGCCAATGAAACACCAAGTCCGGGAACCAACTGACAGTTTATTTACCGCCACAGATAAAATAATAATACTATACAAAGATACCACAGACACATTAGTATCAGGTATTTCTAATAAATGACCATGACCAGTCGACACGTCAGGCCAACACCTGCATAATATTGAGTCAAGTCTAACTAGTGCAGTCAGTGTTCAAAGTTATATGTCCAGAACAGTCGCGAACGCCATTTTACTTTTCTTGTTGAAATTATTTGTTTGTAGTGAAACTTTACTGCGAAATATTTGAAAGACGAGAACTTTATGAAAATTAAGTCTTATGTTGCAATAAATAAAGCTGAAGAACGATAACTTTTGGAACCTTTAATCCTTAGGTAAGCTAGCTAAGTATCCAATCTCAGTTCAGAGTCCAGTTGGCCAAATGGAAGATTTCACCTACATTTGTCTATTTTTAGAAAAAGGTGCGCTTTAGTCGATAGTGTAGGACTGTTTACACTTACGGCCGGTTTCAATAACGTATCTACCTTTAACCAACTGTCAAATTAGCAACCAACAGTAGCTGAAACGTCATGTTTGCCTTTCAAACCAACAGGTAGATACGTTATTGAGACCGGCCGTTAGAGGATATACGTTCTCCTCACATACCTGTCTAGAGCAGTGGGTATCTTCAAATGGCACGAAGCATCGGTGTAAACTCACTAGGGTCGGAAACGACAATGGGCGTTCCTCAGGGTTCAATATTGGGTCCATTCCTTTTTTTAGTTTACGTAAATGATTTACCCCAATTACTTAAAAATCAACCAAAGATGGTATTATTTGCGGATGACACATCATTAATATTTAATTTCAAAAGTGCCGTTTAATGGCCAAATTAAAATAAACGTTTTGACTTTTTTTGACATGACATCAAACCACATGCTGGATTTCTGTTTCCTACTTTGAAAACAACTGCCAAAAAAATTGTGCCCCTTAAATAATTACATAAACAAGCCATTTTCTATTAAGATAACCAACATATCTATAAACATATCAAAGGTCTTCCATATTGTTTATATCCAGCTTATATCGCTACAAACAGTCGTAAATACACTATTTCATACCAGCATTCAAGTTCCCGATCCAGATGCCAACAATTACGTATTGCATCATAGACTCTAGTATATCGATATAATCTCCAGTACTCCTGTATCAAGAACAATAATGCCCGAAGCAGAACAGATAATCGATTTAGATTATAAAGCAGTAAACACTATATCAATGTTGCATGGATTAAGTGAAGTGTGCATTCTAGTCGGTATATGTGTAGATCTTGATAAGCTGGGAGATACAGTTATGGAATCGTTTAAGTGAAACTACACAGATGCTGTCTGATGTATTGCAGAAGACGGTCTTAGATCGTTGGGAGAATTATGATACTGTGAAATAGAATATAATACTCTATAAAAGTTACAGAAAATATGTAAGCATTGAAAACATTACATAGGGTGACAAAATGTGTGGCTTCAAAGCAATCTTTTTCAAAATTCATGATGAATTGTGTTTACAATAATAATTATGAAACAAAGTAGAGAACTTATGTAAACACGTTTTTAGGAGAAAGAGAATGAAAAATCAATGAAAAATCTTTCAGTGTTTATTTATATCACCATAACTAATACTACGAAAGAAACATGTTCGGAATAAGTAAGTGTTGTCCATCAGAATATGAATACCAGGTCATACGTAGAAAGTCAAATGCTACTTAAAGTGCACTTCCAAAAACCAACACGTCGTCCTGTAGGTGTTGCCGTTTCGTGACCATACATACAAACATATACCTACATATATGTATATAGAGGAGTGTTAGTACCGCTAACAAAAATAGAAGCATATTTATCATAAGTAATGTTAACAAGTTAGTTGCAACTGAACTGGTACAGTTGTAGTGGAATAATGAAGATAAGGGCAGGAGGTAAACTTTGAACGAAGTGTGAGAACAATCCTATGTTATGGTCAAGTAAAAATGAAACACCGTTCTATGTGTTGATTGATTGTTTTCGTGAGAGAGGGTTTTCAGGTTTATCTTGTCCTCCCATTTTCTGAAATTTATATGAATTGGTCTCAAGGCAATAAAGAATTGATAGATCGATATCTAGAATCAGCAGTGGTGTCATTCTTACTTAAGACTTCAGTGACTCTTACAAAAGTCTTTAGACCGGTTACTAAAGCCAGTATCTCATTTTCAGAAAGGCTAGAAGGGCCTACAATGGAGAGGTTTATCAAGCTACATGTCAGACATGGGGCTTGATCAATCTTCCTCTAAGTGGATGCTGTGTTTTATTTTTGTACTCATGGGTGCCTAAGTCTAACTACTAACATCGTTTTTAGTTATTTTTTGGTAAAACTAACACGCTATGGGCCGTCGACGCCTGAAAATAGACTTTTTTTTTTAATAGACAACTCTACAATTGACTGGAATACATTTCTAGGTTCTCGAAACACTGATAACTTATCCTAGACTCCATCTACACATTCTAATATTTCTGTCCCTCTAACTTTACCACTTCGTGCATCGATCGATTTATCTGACAGCTATTTAGCCAGAACCCCTCAAACAAATTGGCTTTCTGTACCTTCTTGCTTCGATGCACCAGCTACTTGTACTTGTGTGGGGCTCCGCACTGGGCGTTGCTTCCTGCTCCTCCCACGTCTGTGGCCGACGGAATACATTGTTAATTATTTATGTTAATGTTATTGATAACTATTACTACAGCTTCTGATTCTCTGCTTTTGACACAAATGTTGAGGGAAATTAATGGTTGATTAGACGCCGCTACTCTTACTTGAATGAGTCGCTGAGGGAACGACCCGAGCGAATTCTGTGTAATAAAAGGTATGATGTTGGTCTCACAACGGGATAAACATTTGTAGGTATGACCTTTAATTAAATACTAAAGGTTAACCATGTTTATTTCCACATTTTCCGTTCTTTACAAAATATGTCGGTGTGACCAGTTGTTAAAATTTAAAATTTTCTCATTTTTAGTCTACATATTAGTACAACTTTTTTCAATTATATTTATATCTCGTTGAACGAAGTTGACATTATCCTTGAGTAAAACGGAAGTCTTCAAGAAATAATATCAGGACGGTACCAGGCAAACATGACGACGCAGAAATATTTAAAAATGAAGGTATGTATAAGCCCTCCCAGGATGTTGTCCGCATACAATCTAAAACAATTCCGAGCACACAACTGTTTCGGAGGTTCCGTACATACGCCCGGCATTCTTCACCGTGAAATGTATGGCGCTGTGGATAAATTGCCTGCACGGACCGTTTTGTACACGCTATGTTTTATATAAAATATGTTTTTCTTAATTGAAATAAGAAGTTCTTAAGAGCTGCTGAAATATAAAAATTTGTTAAATTAAAATGGACTTTATTACATTTGGTAAAGTTGCAAAATTGTAAATGATTTTCCTGCAGTTTTTTTGATTGAGATAATGTTTTTAACGTCTCGAGCATTGTGTAAGCGTATTGAAACTGAGGTTCGTGAAGTTTATTTATTGAACTCGTTGTCGAAAAATATGTTTAACAGGAATGCAAAAAGTGTTTGTTTACATTTTACGAACTATAATATGTACAAGTAACAACTAAGTACTTAAACAACTAGACTTAATCGTGAAATTATGTATAAACGCGTATAGAAACAAAATAAATCATTGGGCATCAAAAAATTCATCCACATCGCTGTCAATGGCAAAAGTGCCCAGAACACTGGCAGCATTGCCGCGTTGAATGGAAATGCTGATTCTTTGGCCGAAGAAAAGACCAGCCCTCTGGTCACGTGAACAGTCGAAAAGTTGTTTGCTGATGACCCGAAAGACTCGGTGAACACTCGGAGCCCATGGGCCTAATGTTTCAACCCCAAATAGCCCAAATATATAGGTCCCGATAAGGAACTCATTTTGAAGAAGTAAAAATTATGTTGAATATATTGTAACACCAGTGGGCTCACGCTAGTGCTACGTACTGATATTATTATAAAATGAAACTATGTTTAAGGTTTAAACTTCATAATATATTTTACGTCTGCATTCAACGAACGTTGGCACCGGAATCCCAAAAGAAAACAAAACATATTTTTACATTCCTATTTCAAATTCTCTTTTACTTTTCGCTAGACGCTTCCAAAGGGCTACCTTTACTGCCAGAGACCTGGAGCCAAGGATATCCTCGTCACAATATGCATAAGCTTAACTTTCAAAACAGTCAAAACTATTTCGAATACTATATCCTAGTAACGAAATAAATAACAAGATACCCAATCTCATAAGCAGAAATGCTTCAAAGCCAGGTAAAACGGAAATCTAAATACCGGTATGCCATACATACCTACTCAGCAGATTGCAAATTCGTTCCGACACATTTCTCGCTCGGGTCGGCAGCGTGGTTTCATAACCGAGAATCGTCAATGACTGACGTGGCAAATTCCGGGAACGACTGACGTCACGGGGCTCTGTGGTCATATTCCCTGTAATGTTACGTCACGGGAATAGTTACAACTTTGCCAATCTCGGTTGCAGGATTAAGTGGGAATGGCGCTTGGGAAGTCTTATTAACATGTGTTTAACACTAATGATATAGTTCAAGAGAACAGAAGTAAGCATAATATAAAAACCCGTTGCTGTATTCCTGCCTACTTTTGATCTTTTTAGGGTTCCGAGCATCCGTAAAAAACAGAAACCTTATAGGTGATCCTATAAGGTTTCTCGGTTGTCATAATTTTAAAATAAATAGTTTTGTAGTTACTCGAGATGTGAGATGAAAAATTACCATTGGCCCGCCATATCTTCTAAACTACTGAGCCTATAAAAAAACCACATAATAGTTCTTTACATAGGTAAAGAACTATTATGTGGTTATTTTTTCAAAATGGCGGTCATAATCTATAGAGATTATAGATCTAAAAGACATATAAAATGTTACAAAAATGACATTCGTTCGGAACCCTTTGCACGCGAGTCAGACTCGCACTTGGCCAGTTTTTTTTGTTTGTGAATGTTGTTAGTAGAAATTAAACACCTAGATCCATAGATGAAGAACCTTATAAGTCTTCCAGCCACACCGACTAAAGATCCGCAATCCTTCTTGTTAAGTCGTCTATTTCAGTAGTTAATCATGAGAGTTTCACTATTCTAAGAAGTTCTGAAGAACTTGTAATATAGGATTCTAGTATTAAGATGGAACTTATTGTCATAAAGTTTTAAAGACTCTAGGGTATCACTATTCTCATGATTTTCGTTAGGTACCCATTATTTCTCTGAACCAAGACTTATTCAGCTATCATACCTAAATCTCTTAGCTACAATATTTTATCAAGAAAAGTAACCTTTATTCCAGGAATCTCCTCAATCGACATTCATAATTTGCGTCACAAGAACGACAAACCCAGAGCGAGTTCCTTGCTCCTTACATAACTCCTCAGCGACCTTGAAACAAAAACAGCGTGGTTTATCTCCAGCACAAAATAGATAGGAATTGACAGAAGGCTAGTATTTTACGATAAACGAAAACAGCCGCTCGCACATATAAGACTATGGTCGACTCCAGATAAATTTGCAATAACGGTCATTGCCCTTTCCTTAATATCTTTTCGTAGGTATTGGGACAATAAATGATGAATCATTTTATTACAACAAAATATAAAGGATCACGATAAATGTCGATTTAGGACAGTCAAAGTCAAAGTCAAAGTCAAAACGTTTATTTCAATTAGGCCATTAAACGGCACTTTTGAACGTCATCATTTACAGTTCAGTAAAATAATAATATTACATTAATAAAGTGACTTTACTGACCATTCGGAAAGGTACATTCTTATGGAGAAGAACGGACAGCTTTATGTATTTATTAATTTTTTTTGGAATTCAGTATGTCATTGGCCGTTATTGCAAATAATTTATCTAGTGTGGAGCATAGTGTAGACGGGCAATCTAAAACAAATGCCAGTCGCGAGCACGTTTGCACTCACTACTACGTACTACCCGTACGCGTTAACTTGGCACCTGGCTCGAAACTCAACCCTCCCCCATATTTGACATTTATTTTGATTTTTGTTAGGTACAGTCCATTTCAATACAAAGTTTTTAAGATGTAAATAATCTTTTTAGTAGTCCTTAAACTCTCCCATCTAAATTTTCAAAGTCACTTTTGTAGTCGAGGTACTTTGATACACAAATAAAACACCAACTATCGTGATATCGTAATATGTGTAAAACTGTGTTTAATGATGTTTTGACAAAATACAGAGCATTACAAAGACTTTAGTGCTATTTTTACAACCGGCCGTCTAAAATATCATGGCGGGCGGAACTTGAATATGCGAACAGTGTAGGATCAGCCCTAAATTTCTAAAACAACCATAAATTTAATACATATATCACATTAAACATTACACACATATTACACGATGTTGTAGGTACATTAGTAACATATATTTCTAGGATTGCTTTCAATATTTCCTTACCAATAAATCGCGATATCAAATAAAAGATTTCAATTGAAAAATATTATCTAAATTCAAGTTACTACCTAATACTGATTTAATTGTAAACATGTATATGCTTAAATAAATTTAAAAAAATATATAAATAATTTTCGTAAAAGAATTTCAAAATGAAACGATTTTTTTTGCACACAGTACTTTGCACAAACGTCATTCGAGCCAGGTGCCAAATTAACTCACACGAGTAGTATATATATGTCTATGCAGCCTCACAAGCGAGCGATCGTCTTTTGTTTTAGACTGAAGAAACACGTCTAGGAGAGTTGTAGTAGGCAGTAGATCCAATCTTATCTAATTATAGCTTTTACCCGCTGTTTCGTACACGCATATCCCGTTTTTTCCATTCCCTTACGAATTTCCCGTTTCCGTATAGCCTATAGCATTCCTCATGAATGTGGCTATCATATACAAAAATAATTTTCCAAATCCGACTGATAGTGCCAGATTAGCGCGTTCAAACAAACAAACAAAGCATCTCTTCAGCTTTATTATTAGTATATAGATAGATTATATTATATAATATATATGTTCCACTGATGGGCTAAGGTCTCCCTCTCCCTTTTCCGCACACCTCTGTCCTCTGTCATTGCAGTTCTTTCGGTTGGAGTCAAGTTTATCTCTCCACCTTCGTCTTGGTCTGCCGTTACAAGTCCTCGCGATGCACCGTGTGTGGCTACCTAATTGCGTCCGGCACCGAGTTCATACTCGTCCTATAGCCTGTCTCAATAACGTATCTACCTTTAACCAACTGTTAAATTAGCTACCAACAGTAGCCGAAACGTCATGTTTACCTTTGTAACATGACGTTTCAGCTACTGTTGGTAGCTGTGCCGTGCTGTTGCCGTGCTTTCACTCCAGACAAGGTGCCTAAGTGTGCACGCATTCCCACTTGTTGTATGAACCTTCTGTACTTCGGTGTCTTCTGTGTCTCTAGCGTCAATTCAAAGAGCCAGCTGTAAGGAATGGGGTACTTAATGATGGTCACAAACGACGGGCTCAGTCCTGTAGTCACTGAGTTATAGTTCAGACGATATTTCATAAGAGAATGTTTAATTTTAGACTGGTATACCAATTGTGCCTGGCGAGTGGCGACGAAAGTGTACAATTGTGAGTTACGTACTTACGTTTCAGCTGGAATTTGATCTGGGTTGCTGGCGTTTGAAGGAATGAAAAGCTACAGGCATCCTATATATGCTACGTAATATCTGAGTAGACAGAATTTACTGACTGTATTTTGTTTTTGCTTGAGAAGCTGAAACATCGTTTTTGAAATATGTATCTTGTTGTTTTCACTACTTGAGCTTGAGTTATGGAATCTTCATGTTCATGTAAAATATCAATATATTTTGTCGTATTTTCTTGCAGCAATTTAATTAATACTGTTACCTACTTCATCCCCTCTTCTGACCCGATCAAAAGAGAAATGGCCGAAATAAAAATAAATTCTTCCACTCTTTATTTCTCTTGTACATTTTACATTCAAGACATATCGATGCTCAAAGGACACTGCTCCTATTTCATTAAAAACAAGGGCGAGTTTTGAATAGCAAGCCCACATATACGATGTTTGTCCTGAAACTCCTTAGTCGTAAGTAAACAGATAAAAGGGTAATATTCCTTCAATACGAACGTTTTTCCTAGACAGGTGCGGGCTAACCGTTATTTATGAGGACCCTTCATAACGTCCGCTCCCCAGATGACTGTGTTTCATTTTTATAGGATTTATGGAACATCGATATTTGCAATATCCTAGGTAGGGCTTGATGTAAAAGTGTCTTCTGAAATATTGATGTTTGTGAAATAAATACCGGTTCGTGTAGGGAGGATCAATGGGCAATCGTTTTTTTTTCGTGACCATTTGGTCATCTCAGGCCTGTTGTAATAATATTATCATATTTTTGATCAATATCCGGAAATATTTAAATCAGGCAGCAAAACTACAGCAGCTTAGAGGGAAAAGAATAGATTCGGATAGATGGTAGTAGATTTTTTTATTAATTGACATTTTTAATTTTATTCAATTTGATTCTATTCTTTGACAACTTGAATTAATTCATTATTTTTAACAATTGTTATATTTTTTCTTTTTATTGTCAATTCTAAATTATTACAACAATTCAATCCAATTTCAATTTTAAACTGTTAATTTCATTCATAAAATAGACTATAAGTCATATTTATAAAATTAACAAACATAGTATAAGTGCTACTAATTACCTACTGTGGACCAAAAGTTGTCTTTTGTTATTAATAAATAATATATTGTATAGAGATCCATACCTATTACAAGATTGTATTCCGTAACGTTGACAGAAATAAGGTTAACTTTAATTCTACTCGTTACTTCCTCGTTACTTTGATCATACGCTGAAATATTTGAACCATAGTGGACCGTTATGAATATCTTGGAAAATATTTCAATAATTAGGATTGTCTTAATCTACGTTTTCAGCTGAATATGAACTGTAGGTCTTCTACGTTATCTATGTACCTAAACTCGGAAATGTCGGATAATATTTCCAACAGTATCCAATTTGGGTTTATGATGAAGGATCTTTCAACAAGCTTTCAACATAATATCTTGCAAAACTTTGAAATACGTTCATGTACGGAAGATACAATGTAATGAACATCTGCCATGAATCTTTTAGCGCTCTTACATTATAATAACTGAGGCATATAAGTAAATATTCATCATTTCATATACCTACATGCGGCAAACTCGGCCTCAATTTCGGTAGTATAATAATATACGTCTATTGCGACGATAAAGTATATTCAGTATGAATATTGGCACTGAACGTGACGGCAGTACGGACAAACCTTCCATTTGTGAAAAAAGCAAAAAGCGCTGTCGAATTCACAGAGTGATGAATACTGTAAGGAGGATATCCTTGTCTGCAGGTCTCTGGCAGACAAGATAGCCTTTGGAAGCGTCAGGTGAAAATTAAAAGAATTTGAAATACGAATGTGAAAATATGTTTGGTTTTTTATAAGAGACTCTGGTTCCAACGTTCGCAGGCAGATGCCAAAATATATTTAAAGTTATAAATCTCCAATATCGTTTTCATTTATTATAACAATCACAATAAGTAACACTAGCGGAGTCCCCTGGTGTTACAAATGGTGGAGGGCCGAACCCGCGTGTGCAAGGCGTGACATTGCATGAAGAAACCCCCCATATAATAAAAGCATCTCAGAGGATTGCTGTATGTTTTGATGATCAGGCGAGACCAACGCCAGGAAAATAAAGCTAAGTGGTTTTGAATAAAATAATGATTTAAGTGTAAAAAGATTTTATTGAATGAAAACGTCAAAATGTTAATGTTTACCGGCATAGACCGAGTTTGTTTTGAAGATTTTTTAGTAGAGTTTAGATTCATCGCCACCGACGGTGAATGGCGAGAGAGCGATTACGCGCTCATATTAGGCGCATTTTTGCAAAGCGCAGCAAAACATTTTTATAACTACACATACCATGATGGTATTGATTTTGATGTGTTGTGTGATAAAATTAGAAACGAATTCCCGTGCAAATGCATGTCATGTAAACAACGTGCACAAAAGGCATCTTATGTTGAAACGACGACCGCCGTTGTATTGGAAAAATGCGAACGACAAGATTTTATAGATGTTGAGAATAATACACCCTTATATTCTAGCGTGATGACGAACGTCAACCATGATGACCATGATGATGAGTGTGACGATGATGAACAGAGCTGTGGAGAAAGCAGCCTACTCCATGATACAACATTTGAGCAAGATTTGACGGATGAAGATAAAGGAGCGGGTGTGTCCATTCCAATATTTAATTATAATCTGATTCCAGAGAAGCAAGAGAAACTGTTGTCGGAACCTCTACGTAATCCCGACAACAACACCAATGCTTGCATTGAAGTGGATCGCGTGTTTGAGGATAAGGTAGTCGAAGAATCCGTTGTATTGCAGACCGAACCGAAGGAGATGGTCCAATACGAGGTTCAATTCCCCATGGTGTCCATGGATTTGGATGAATCGGTCATTTTAGTAGACTCAGCCGTTGAGCCAAATGGTTGTAAAACAATAATTTCGAGTAATTTGATTTTATTCGATGGGGACAGCACGAACACCCATACCACGCAAACAAATATGTCTTTGAATACTAATATCAAATTTTCTCTTCATGCTCGAGCTAAAATATATAAGATAAGGGTAAGAAGAAAGACACGGAAGTATTCCACACATATTTATACACATAAACTAAAGTCATTTTCTTCAAATCATAAAAAATATTCTACGGATGATTTGATAAAACAGTCACTTGTATATAAATGTAAATTTTGGAAATGTTTTAGAAAGAAATTCGAAACAATTGTATACAATTATAAAGTCAGGAAACGTAACGTTTTGAGAATTTTATAACTATTTGAGTTTCCACTTTTTATACTAGGTAGATTTGGTATGTTAGATATTTTTCCAGATTTCTGCTGATCTCTTAGCATTATATTTTATTAAGTTCGACAGTGTCGACACACAAATAATTTTATTATTTAATTTCATTCATAGGTTGTCATAATATGAAAAATAATATGTCATGTTGTGCTATAGTTAATATAAAAAGCACAGGTTGAACAGAATTCCATGTATGTAAGTGATGATTTATACTTCTAGGCGACAGACAGTTAGGAGTATCAAACTACGTAGGTTGTATATGGGCCTTTTAAAAAATATTTGTTTGTATCCGAAACTATCATCGGATGAGTTTCAAGTTCATGTAAATAGATACATTGATTAATGTAAACAAACCATTATTTTAGTGTTTTTTGTTAAATAGTTTATTAATCAGTTTATTCTTTTTCATGTGGATACTGAAAATGGACTCGTACGTGCGTGAGGGACGCAGCCGGGCGAGGAAGAGAAGGTCACTTGTTCAAAGATGAAGACAGAATGTTATGGTCAGATAGGTTGAAGTTACTCCAGTTTGAAAAATATAAGTTAACTATAGGGAACTATGGCCCATCCTGAAGAGAGGGGAGTAAGAGGGCGCCATGGAGGTTGATGCCAACTCTGCTTACGGGGCATAGCCTTTCGCAGAGGGTGACTAGTTGTCACCATTGGTTCAACTGATATTGGTGACCCACAGTTCTTAGTTAATGTCAATTAATGTATATTTGATTTTCTTTGTTATGTGCGGATCGCTGGAGTAGGTTCAAGAGTTAGGTATATTTATATTAGTATGACCTTCTTTTTCTCTGACTCGATAGCGTCCGAGGAATTTAAAGTTATAATATTATAAATTATAGATATAAATCCCATCTGGATGAATGTGAGTTTTCACATTATTTGTTAAAGCAATCGCGATGTGCCGGAGCTTTTCTAGCGGTTTTGCCCCGGCAGGGCTTCGGTATGACTGCGTTGTTGATAAGCACAAGTGGTGCATAGTAAATTTTAATAAGATTATTGATCGCAGGTCATAGTGTAAGCTGCTTCTATAGAAGCATACGCACCCCTGTTCGTCCACATCCGCTTATAGGTAGGGACGTCTTTTTAGGTATAGGTAGGTTACACTTGACCCTTCCAAAGATTTGGAATAGATGATTGCGAGGCATTTCCTCTTATCCTCTATTCGTAGGGGCGTAGCTCATGTAAGGAGGATATCCTTGTCTGCAGGTCTCTGGCAGACAAGATAGCCTTTGGAAGCGTCAGGTGAAAATTAAAAGAATTTGAAATACGAATGTGAAAATATGTTTGGTTTTTTATAAGAGACTCTGGTTCCAACGTTCGCAGGCAGATGCCAAAATATATTTAAAGTTATAAATCTCCAATATCGTTTTCATTTATTATAACAATCACAATAAGTAACACTAGCGGAGTCCCCTGGTGTTACAATACCTATTCGTGTCACGGCATACATGGCTTTTTATGTTAGCATTTAGTTTTCCGAACATATTATACGAAATCAAACCGCTGGTTTAGAAAAAAACAACACGCAAAATCTGAATCTACAACTGGTGTTTTAGGCAAAACTGGTACAATCGTCTACTGTCGAAACGTGAAACGTATATCACATTCTTAAACAACATTGTGAAAGACATAAGATTGTTTCCTTTGCTTGTGTCGCAGCAAGAATATGTGCCGCTTAAATGAAAAAATATAACTTCCTCGGCGATGCTCGCTTGTTCTCCTAGTGAGACATAGTTTAGCAGACACCTAGACAAGGCATTATGTTGTTCAATTTAATAATAAAGGTCCCAGCCAATTTGGCACGGAGCGAGCTCGTACTGAAGTCGAGGGCCATCGCTCTGTGAGAGTAGTGCAATTTGCCTGCAGCCCGCACCCGGCCCTTGAGCAAGCCTCCAAGAGCACACCAATTAGACGAGACAAATTCGGATTTATTATTCAGCGTAGGCGCTATTCAATTGGATAATAGATCGAGTTGTTTGTTTCCATCGACCACTTACCTCGACGTAAATAAGCAGCAGTGGTTATCGATCTGTTTCGACACGCGACTTATACGGATAACGAAACACTTACATATACTTACATATAGCGACCGCTTCGGAAAGTCCTATTCTAGCAGTCTAAATAGTTTCCTAAGAACCTTGTATTGGACGATGCAATCGACCACAAACGACGGTGTACGTGTAATTTGCTTCGGATAATGCGACGACTTTCTTATACGTGTGTCATCGTTAGTGTATCGAGTATAGGTTAGTGTCGTTATGGGCGACTGTTTCTTCCCACTCTAGGCCATAATCAAAGGCAGGTTTTTGCGCTCCACCCTTGTCGTTTTATATAATCTACGGGTAAGAGAAACGTGCAATGTCAATCGGGGAGGTATTACCATCGTATTATTTAGTGGGTACAGTTATAACTTATAACTCATAAATAACGATGCGCAAAACGCCTATGATTGCTATAATCTTTATCCATATTTTATCTACCGCTGTCAGCGGTTATCCAGTTAACCAACCGTGATTATACAGTGTTGGGAATCAACGAGTCATCTACTCGATCTTTTGTAAACATTATGCAAAATACTGTTACTATTTAAGCTTTGTGAGCGTGGAACGGTGTTTTGACAAATGGTAAAGCTGGCTCTGATATAATCTCAGTACGATCTCTGCAACGTGTAATTAGACCGACTGACTAAGCGGAATCTATGGGAGCGTTGCCCGTCTGACCCCGCACAAGATTTAAGATCCCATTGTGGAGACTTCTTTATTGCACACTACGGTTTAAAGTAATGGCTGGCATTCGTTTTCAAGTTATCGAAACACACATTCGGCTCGATGGCTTTGTGAATTTATCAGTCAGAAAATTGAATGTCAAGACTTCGACAGTAAATTATATTACTCAATACCTCGGAGTGTTAAAGTTATTCGCTCGAATGAATCATGGTTCCAGAATGAATCTTGTTTTACATATGAGAAATGTGTGATGAAAAATACCTGATCCCTCATCACGTTATGACATAGAGTGGTTACAGAGGGTCGTGTTTACCATATTTTTTGTTCTGGTTCGTACGCGTCGCCGTTACCAATTAGTTATCTGTTGTTAGATCAAATTACGTCTCGCCGGAGGTCGATGGTAAATGCTGTTGAATTGCATCACAATAGTGTTGTGGCTAAAAAGCTGCGAGTCACCATCGAGTGGACGAGAACTATTCAGAGAATCGATATGGTCGTACGTGAGGCAGCGTGTGTCGATGTGGCAATAGCGACCTCCTTCATCACCTGTGTAACTAATACGAAACCGATTTTTTGTTCCAATTGGAATTACGGATCGTGTATCCAATCAAGTGTTTTAATAGGTTCAGTGTAATTATCGAACACTCTACTTTAGGTACATCAAATATTTCACGCGGGGCCTACGGAAAATATCACAAGTATTTTTGTAAATTGGACATGATCATAATTAAGACCCTGTTAAAGGATTAATTAAAGCCGACAGTCCCGCCGAGCCGATATGGAAGCAAAAAGGGTCTCACTTCCAAACTACGTCCAAATCAATAGTGTCGCAATTAAGAATTTTGGATAATTATACCGATCGCTCAGGCGGAACGTTCCGATTGCTATTTTGTGCCTCGAATTCGCGATTATTTTGCAAAACGCTAGACTTTTCGTTTTTTATTCGGATATCATGGCAGGCTTAATTAACACTCGGATTTGGTGAACTCTTTTGATGATGACCTTTGATAACCTTTCTGCGACACGTTCTACACAGACATTGGTTTAATGAAACGGGAGGAGGATTATGAAGTCATCAATTTATTATTTCTGGTGTTAATTGAATTGCGTGCGTTTTGTAAGGTGCCTTTTACAGGCGGGACTTTTCAGTGTTCGTAGAAATAATTAATGTATGTCAGTCACTTGGCAATCTCACCATTGCTTCGGTTTAAATGTCATCGTTCTAATAGATGGCTAGGGTAAGAGAGCACCTATTTCAAAACATGCGGTAAATCGGAATGTGTTTCGTACTCAACAAAACATTTAAATCAATACTTTCCCACATTTATACCACTCTTAACAGTCCTCATCTGGATACAGTTTTTGTAATAAAGAAAGAGGTAATAAATCCACAAATTCTTGTTGCGTAACACTGGATGCTTTTAAAAAACTTCGGAACTTGTAACTCCAAATTCAAATTTAAAAATGGTAATTACACAGTCATTGAAAGTACTACGGACATATTTCCAAAACGCGGGTTGCCCTTTCAAAAAAAGAATTAAGAGCTAAATAATGACATGTTATTACGTTTTCAACTGCCGCGCGGTGAAGTAATAGGCAAGATAACCGAAATTTAATGACTAACTTTGTTCGTTAAAAATACTTTAGCACAAATTGTCTTCTAGTAGAAAGTGTTTCCTTCGTAATTTTCTATCACTTATCCAAATTATTCGCATCTGTCGTTCGTTGGGCCATTTGTTCCAGGGGTTTGTTGGGCCAATTTTGTAAGTGTCACTTATATGCTGTTGAAGGCATAATGTTATTATTTTTATAATTCCACAAATACATGCATATTAATTTGTTTGTGGTCATTCAGAACAATCAAATCTGTTATCTTCATTTCAATTACTTCTATATTTTTGTACGACCCTTCTAAAGTTCCATCGACTAAGTTATCTACCACATACATGCAACCACACAGGTTGTAATGTCACAGTACCTACATGATAAAAAGAAGATGCCTAGAAACTTCATGACATCAAAAAGGCAAAAGGACGGAAAAAAATATATTTTCATGCAAATTAAAATGTTATCCAGATTTAGTACAACTCCGGTTAAAGGCTTTGTAAAACCTGTCCCAAATAGATGTTATTTTAATAACAGCTCAACCTAATTAGATTTTAATTTCACACATAAAACTCTTTACGACACCCTTAAAAATAAGTGGAATAAGATAGAAGTTACGGCTGGCTTTGTCCTTAATCAGGAGGGGTTGGGTTGCAATAATCCTGAGACATTGAAGATAAGATCGTGAAGGGAAGGTCCCTTTAATAAGTCCGATAGGTCAGGCCACTCGAGGCGCGAAGGTTACCCTCATTTCGTTTATTATGTACTCGTGTTTCTTGTGGCTTGCGGCGAGGATGATAATATCGAGTTAGGAATTAAGAGGTTCGGGTTGTGTAGTTGTTAATGTTTGTTAGTTACACGTTTTGTGATGTTTGGCTGGTATTTCGTAAGTAGAAGGAGGAAAGTGAGGTCTATCTTGCAGTAGGACATTAATTGTAGCATTATTGTCCTTAGGCTAGATAAGTGGCATTCTATCAGCGGTGATTTTCAAAACGTATGGGATTGATAAACGCTGCTTAAATGTCACGTGGATTTTCGACAGTGGCCATCGCCAATGGTATGGCACTTTTTGTAGAGCCTTTGATCAGTTGAGAGTTTTTTGGCACTATCCATATCTATCTTTGTTCTTTCCACGAAATTTTATAGTTTTTCTTGATGGTTATTCATTTAGATTCTTAGTTCTAACATAAGTTTTTATTTTCTGCATTTACATACATATTTTGCTAGTTCTCATTTAGAACTTAACATCTATCTTAACATACCGAGACTCCTCCGTGCCACGGAAAGCACGATAAGCCGTTGGTCCCGGCTGTCATTTGTAGATATTTGGCAGTCGTTACGGATAGTCAGAAGCCAGAAATGGATTGTGGAGTTCTGGTAGGCAGCCGCTCCACGTAAAATACTGGTATTCAGCTGAATCCGGTTTGACTGGAAGCCGACCCCAATATATGTAATTGGGAAAAGGCTAGGCATATGAATTTAGACCTTAGTTTCCCAACTTCAAATCTCACCATATCCATGTAATAGCAAGTTATTTCTTCAAAAAACATTTTCGTGAACATAAGAAAACGTTCCCAGCAGAACTAAATACCCTTGTAGCTGTATGAAGTGATGCATTAGCGAGAGCGACGATGTCTAATGAAGCGGCTAACGAAGATAAATGAATTTGCATTTCCATCGAAAGTTTAATTAAGGCAGGTATGTACTTTTCTGTGATATTTATGAAATTATCAACTTTTATATTACCACAGGTAACAGTAATTTTTTAGGTAGTAGATTAGTAATTAGAGGAGCTCGTGGCTTAATAATAACAGCCGCATGGGTCGATCTTCTAGGTTAAGTAACGCTTGCTGGGGTCGGTTTGTGGATGGGTCGTACTGAGACTCATCAGTGCCTCGGAAAGCACGATAAGCCGATAAACGTAATGAAATTATCAACGTCCATGTAAGTCAGCCAAAAATACTTTTGTGGGCAGTAGAGTTGTGATTTGAGTGACCACTAAAAAATGAATCAAGGTTAACGCCAAAAGTGTAGTAAAAGTAAAACGAATGAATATACAAAAACACAGCATCTAAATTATAGACTCATATAAACCACATTGATAAATGCAGACATTTCGAAACTTATAAAGAAAACGGAAGTAAAACAAGAAAGTATAATAATAATATATGAAACGCTACAATGAACAGTGACAGACTAAATTAGCGTTATGATGAAGAACATTAACATTCACTTAAAACACAAGACACGCGTGTAAGTAGATGAATGAGGATAAAAAGAAACACCACGGATAAAGGCGTTAATTTGTCGCTTCGTATGTGTGAGTTTACTTGAGGCCATCCAAACGTTTTCCAGCTAGTGACACAGTGTTTTGTTTTGATGCGAATTTGATTAATGGTGCTCGTTTTGATATCTACGTCATCTGGTTTGATGAAGACTGCTCGTTCCGTTAGTTTTGCGTCAATGCGGTATTAACTGAGGCCAAAATGAGCAAATACTAAATCTGAGTTATTTTTGCTTTTAGTACCAAGTAATTTCTTCGTTTTATTTAGAAAAGAGCTAAAATACATCGACTTTTCTATCGTGCACCAGCTGTAAATTCCGTGGAGCGCACCGCAGTTCGTAAAGTCAACCAGTCTTTATGGCTGGTTTACTTGCAAAGGTCTTGCTCCGGAACAAATATTAGTATTGAAGGCGTTTACCCGTGTCGATATGTTTGGCCCCGTTCCACTTGAGAGTTCAGACTATTATTAAAAATTCCATTAGTTTGCGTCGTTGGTGCAGTCCTGGCGTTAATTTGTGACTGAGACGTATCACTCGTGTTTATAACTCCCACTGTGTCCCATTGACAAATTGTTCGCTCGTAACGCGGTTCGTCTCGCCTCGTACCGTTTGTATACGTCACGCTCTTTTTCTTTATTGGGTGAGCAGAAAGGTAATATGAGCTTCAAACGGTATTCTTGCCTCGTTTCAGCTGCGTGAGCTGGGAGACATGGTGGATTTTTAAACACGGAAAGGCTCATATTGTTGCTCTTTGTTCATGATTGTTCTTCTTTTATTCATTTTTGTGGAACACTTCGATACATTTTTTTTTATTCAGACTTGTCCTTCGATATAATTTTTGGTTTATTCATCAACAATCCTTATTTACCTCTTGTGATACGGCCACAATTGTGTGTGTCTATTATTATAATTTTATCATCTACGGAACCATACATTGTTTTGTTAACATCACAATGTTTATCCGTATGTGTGTTCAGTAAAGAACGTCACTTGCTAATTAAAGGCCTCTGGTTTTCTTCGTTTTTGTAAGACGACACTTGCGGTTCGAAGCCACCTACATCGTTAATAAGGTCAGTAACGTCTGTTATTATTGTAAGCACATCTGCTCTTTAATGTGGCACTTGTTTTGTGTAGGAGTGTGAAAAATTGCCGTCATTAATATCTTCGATGTTACTAATATGTGCGTAATTGGCATTTATCTGTGTGTGGGTGGAGTAATGTCTAGTGTTCTACATGCTAAAATTTCGTGATATCTAGTAAAATCTTGGTTAGTTGTAAATATCATGAATCATATCATATTTCTTAAGTATTTTTATGAACAGATATTTATGTGCGCAGGCAAAATATACACCCACATGTACTAATATACCTGGATTTTATTGAATTTCCAAGAATTTCACTTTGACCTTCTTGAGTAAACAGGTTGAGTTGGTCAAACTAGTAGTTCTCACTTCAATTGAAGCTTTTTAGTCTAAAAGTATTATACAGAGCCTGGATCAAATTAAATAGTTATGTTATAAGCAACAATCCGCACACGTGATGGATTGGAAATCATCAAATGACTTCTTCCGCTCTGGGTGAAGCGGAAGGGCGTGTCAGACTCTTACTGACTAAAACCCATCCGTGTTCCTTCTAAAGCCCTTTGCGTTCAAGGGTCGCGGTGACTCTTTCGTACAAATTCCGCAACCCTTTTACCTCGCGCGGCCCGCCTCCTCCTTCGCTAGCATGAATGCTTCACAGAAGGAGGTGACCGCTTCCCAAGTTTCCTCGCTCCGGATCATGGATTTAACCAGGACCGGACGCGAGAGGTCGCTGCCGCCGATCGCCTCGACTAGAACACGGCAGTGCTCCGCTCAAGCAGGGCAGACCTCCACCGTATGCTCCACCGTGTCCTCCGGTCGATCCTCACATTGCTGACAACCGAGCGTGTCCTCCCGCTTAATCCGAAACAGGTACCTCCCGAAACAGCCGTGTCCGGTAAGTACCTTACAGGCGGAAGGTGACGACGTCGTGGCGCCTCTCCAGCCGATCCCCAAAGAGGGGTCTTACCGCCGCAATTATGGCGTGCCCAGCGGTAAACGTGGGCGAGGGAGGCGAGATCCAGATCACATGGCGGTAATCCGGCTAGGAGGCTCGCCGCCTCGCCGGAGACCGTGCGGTATCCCTGGGCCAGCCGGATGGCAACGACCCTTGGAGACGCGTTGAGATGGCGGGCTGGTCGCACCTTCAGCGTTAGAGCCCATACTGGGGAAGAAGAAGAAAAAGAATATAATTACTGATAGTCTCAAGTAACAACCCTGCCAGCCGTTGTTCACCCTATAGTCAGCTGTTGTTATTTGTTCAAATGTTTTATTTGTTTGGTCGTCTCTTGATATCGATATTCATCACGTCTTAAAATTTCACTCTGTAGGTCTTCTAACAAATTTCTCAGAATCATGTAAGCACATGTAACTACTCAAAAGTGGGTCACTCTCACAGGCCCTTTAGCAAATGGCCTGCTAAAATGGCCGTGTACGCGCTACTCAAATCACAGGCTCGTGCCGGTGAGATAGCTGCGGGCTAAGAAAGTAGTAAGTGTTTATGGCCTTTTTTACATACTTAACACCTTATTCTTATGGTTATGAATTGTAAAGGGTGAACTTTGAGCTTCAGCAAGATTGATGTCATTCTGTGGCTATTAAGATTTGAATTTCAGAAAATCTTTCGAATTATCCTTGCATTATCCTGATCGTCAAAAATTATAAAATGTATGGTATATATGTATGACAAACGCTGTCGAAATAGCGTGATGAATCCTTTTTACACAGTGTGCCACATCGACAGTCGCATTCGCTGATAGAATGGCGCTTTGTCTAGAGCCTCTGTATCAATTTATTAGGGAAATAATGTCTGTTTTTCAGAGTCTACTTCCCTACCCAATTTCAGTGAATGAAAGAGTTGTCATAACATAGGATATCAACGTCATCACATTCAAGACTGTAAACTTAGATCGAGACCAAACAATGACTCATAAAACACTTCTTCGTAAAAGTCAAGAAGCTCGATTGAACCATTCTGTTTATTGTTTTAGTTTCCGATCAGATGAACGAACCTTTATTTTACTCCCAGCTTAGTTTCAAATACACCCTATATTCAGCAGTATCGACAAATTGCAACAGTTTATGTCTCGATTTGCAGAGCATTTTGGTTTCAACGGTCGACTGGCACGGAAGAAACGTTCTTTTAGACAATAACCAAATAGCATCGTAAATAAATGCAGTTTTTTTTTCTTTTCCACCAATGTTTAGGCGACAGTATTTTGGCTTTCAGCCAGAAGGCCGGTCACGAAATGTTATTTATTATCTGTGCTAATGGCGCGGACATTATTAAATTATGATAGTTCGTTTGTTACGATAGCAGTTAACATTTTGATGACAACAACGATAAAAAATATAAATTGGTGGTTATTATGAATTGTGTCGTTAAAGTTTGATGAAAGATATGAGGGGTTTTGTTATTGTTAGTCGTGGTCACTAGTTATGGCAGTCAGATCAAAAGTTGTACCAAAAAGATCTTTTATAAGTGTTTAATGTTGATCTTCGTGAACTGTAGATACCACTTGAAGTTTCATCATCATCATAATCGTTTCCTCAGCTTATATCATAATCATCTGTCTAGACCAGTCCACAACTGGACATATACCTCTCCAAACGTAGTCTCTTTACCTGATTTCTCGGCAACTCTCATTCAGATGCTACCAGACACACTGCGAAGGTCATCGCTCTACCCAGTTTGAGAGAGTCTTACCTTACTTTTGCTGATTGCGGTCTCCACCCAAAAATACGTGGGTCGAAGACGGTCATCGGTTCTAGGGCTATTGTGGTCGGTTTATAGCCAACAGGTACAAATATTTAGTTCTAACATTTCTGCAATCTATTGGTTACCGATAAACAGAATTTGCTCACAAGATCTCTAAATAGTACGCAAACACAACTTCCTAATGCAATGTCCGATTTATATGTAACATCGATCGTAAAATCGCAGAAGCTGCTAAGTGCATAAATAAGTCCGTGCAGCTGCTGTGTGCAGCTTCGAGCTCCACCATGTGGTCCATTCACTTGCATCCATACTGAAGAGTTTTATGAATGAATTGCTTTAGATTTTACGAGTATTAACTCAGTTTATATAACGTAGTTTGTTTTTCTGGGTGATTAATGAGTTAGATGTTTTCTTTGTAAGAATACTGACTACTTACATACCTTTGTATAAGTGATAGTTCTTATAACTCAACAGACAGATGTGTTGCTGGGGAGTTTGTTGCGCCACTTCTTCTTCCCAGCTAAAACACTAGGAAGTGGTGACGGGCGGGCGTTTTGGGGGACTGTCTTTATGTAGAACTTTGACGTTCAAAAAGTTCTGGCACTCAGCCTAATTTGAATAAATGACTTTTGAATTTTGAATTTTGATGATCCTTTTAAGGGTTTAATTTGCTTGATGAAAGCTTTAAACTCTAATGATGAATGTAGCAATTGAGGAGGTTAGGATCAAAACGTTTCTTTTTCCTATTTTGTCTAGACGTTTAGATTTTTCATTGTTATCTCAAGACCAGTTCGTTGACTCGTTTGAATGAATGTTGAATATGTTTTCTTAGTGTCTAAACCAATTTAAAAAAGTTGACGTAAATGAAATATTTGGAATCTGATGTCTCAAGTTTTCAACAATGACACTGACACTGATCGTGTTTAGAGTACCAATTCTACTCATTTTTAAGCAATGCTTGCATACGCATCTCAGTCGCAATCTTTATCATCAATCATTAGCAAAAAGTTAAATTTTTCGAAAAATTCCGTTCATTTTTGCCTATCTATCTTGCCAGTTATATTTAGATGACAAAACAAAAATCTTCAACAGAACGTACTATAAGTAAAGATATCATTCTGTTACCAAGAATACTTGAGTGGATTCAAGTGGGCTGTCGAGTTGACGCCGTTGTCGAAAGAGTCGGAATCAGACGCCGAGCCAACTTGTCGGTTGAAGAAGTTTCTTTGGCTACGCGGGAAGAAACTTATGTTTTATTTTGCTGTCTGGTTTTTTAACGGTGCTAAATAATGTTGGCTATTTTAAATTAATAACGATAAAACGAGACGTAATGACGGTGTTTAATCTGACTATAAGGATGGTTTTTTCAATAGTTAAACGAGGTAACATTGGTTGGAAGAATAAATATATGATATTATGTAGTTCTACATGTTTTTTTATACAGAAGCTGTGAAACCGCCTTTTTATTATATCCCTGTACATAATTTAATTATTTTCGCATGGGCAAAACCCAGTAAATGTGGTAGGAAATTTTAAAACGTCTGACTCAAATATAACTTATTTAAAAAAAACATGAGTGTCAGAATGTCATTGTTGAATTTGCAAAAATATTTTCCGTACAAAAGATACAATTATTTTTCAGTTTCATTTTTTCGTGAATAAATAAAACTGGAATAATAGAGCTGTTTGCAAGAAATAACAGCAGTGACGGGAGCTATTGTGCTATTTCATATTCAAACGAACCCTAGCATTTTCCGTACTTATTGTGCAAGAAATTGCATTTTCTTTTCATTTCATGCTTAACTTTAATAAAGTCTACAACAGTGTATTCGTGAAGTTTTTCTAGACGGCGTACGGCATCCTTATATTCGTACGAATTTACAAAACCGCACCTGAGTTTTAATTAAAGAAAATGTGCGGAGCTGATGTAAAGCTAGACGGTATTTTCGTACAATATACCGCAACAAAGTCACGCTTTTAGAAGCACCTCGGCACATATGTGCACATAGCCGTTTCGCGTCAGTCTTTACATCGCGAACCTAATGTCTCTCGCCCGTTGTTTACATGGGAATCAATAAAACAAGGGACTCGCCAAAATGTAAACACGAACACTATCGCCCTCTCTATCCACACAACTATAAAAGACGAGGACAACAGACGAAATGTAGCGGCGAAATTCATTTGATTATCATTAGGTTAAAACAGGGACTGGCGCCGCGCCGTTGATCGCGTGACGTTTTACTAAAGAACATGCATCCCTAGAGGATTGTTTCCTGTTCGTCAATGCTGGTAACATCGCCTTTATTGCATTTGAAATAAAGTTCACAATGGGTAATTTTCTAATATTGTCCCTAGGGTTGTATCGCTATCATTATTAAGGTAATGAGTCATTGCGTTAAGTGGATCTATAAAGTGAGTCACGGTACTAAACTAGTATTTTTGAACGGAGAAAGGCAAACTGCAGTACATGTTGACACAGTGCGGCTTAATATGCGTGGGTGGACGAAGTTCGACGACCCCGGAAAGGTATCTTTGATATTGTGTTGCCAGCGTATAGAGAGAGCCGTATTTGGGCAGGAACCTGAGGAAACTCTAAAGAGGAACGTTTTACGGGAATGTTTCCCATGGTGCACGTTTTAAAAGAATGGCTTGTCCCTTTTGTCACTATAGTGAACATTTTACGTGAAGACATCCCTTATTCGTTTTTCGATGTTGGCATTTGTTTTTGTTGCTTTATACCAAGTTATAAAATAAGAAGAGAAGACATGTTCCTATCCACGTACGGAAACAATAAAGAAAAACCCAATTTGGACTTCTTTTGATCTCTCAAAGCATAATGCACCTGGCAATATCTTCTTGTATACAATACTAGCTATCGCCCGCGGCATTCATCCATCCAAACTTCGCATTTATAATATTAGTAGATTAGTAGAAGTATATGTATAAAAATACTGTTAACAATACCTCGTAAACTTTATTTACATTAAACGGGAAACCTGTAACACTGGCAACCTGAACCAACAATGTTCTAATAATATCTCCTATACTAATAAGGTGCTGCATAAATCGCGGCGCTATCGTGTACTATCGCGTACTATTGAGTAATAGTCCGAGAGCTTGTGACTTATTTTAGGAAGGTATTTTAAGCACAAAGTTTTGCATTACTGACTCTCTGTATGTAGGTACTTAAAAATAGGCAGTGAAAAGTTAGATTGCGCGTGTTCCTTTGGCTTTTTTGCATCTGTAAAGCAAAATTATATTTCAACAAAAAAACATCTTCTAGTTGATGCGGAAAGACCACCGGTAAAAAGTTAAGTCCTGATCTCGCCGTGAAAACTTAGTTAAGTGGATATGAAGTGAGCTGTCAATCTCTGCAATCATGTTGGAATGATAGTTCACTTCAAACTCACTCCACCTAAATTTTCACTGAGTTAGGTTTACAGAATAGACCGGCTGGTCTGCCATGCAGTGGGACAATCATCATCGTCCTGTAGGCTCATAAAAACTTTGAATTTTAAACATACTTTTCATGATAATCTGACGTAGTTTTTAATGGCCTAATTGAAAAAATAATTCATTGCTGGAGAAAATCGACGCAAAAACTATCACCAGCGCCACTATCTTCTAGCTCCCCGACTATACGAGAGACTTTCACAGTTAACTTACTCCAAAGAACTGTTATGATTAAGTCAAGAATACATTAAAGCAGCCTCGACCATTGGAGCGAGAACTTGATTATTTAAACAGAATATTACACAAACGAAGGAATTTCTTTAATACGTATTTCCCCACTTTTAGAAATGGCTTAATTATGTACGTCGTTAAGACGTACGTTATTGGTTTTGACGCCTACGATCACACGTTTTGTTAATCTATGTGTCTTGTTGATGCTTCAATGCAAATGTGATAGGAATATTAGGAAAGAAGATAAATAATGAATGATGTGACTGGTTCTGTGGATTTCTTAATCTTAACTAAGATATTGTAAAGAGATTAGAAAGAAAAAGTATTTAATTATTTATTTAATAAGTAAACCCTAAACGTGTTAGTATTTCTTAAATTATATATTAATAAAAACACGTTTAAGACTAAATAAGAAAAAAAAAGTCAAAAATATGAGTAGGTATAAATAAAGTGGATGCATGTCGTGGTTGTGGCAAAAGGGCTTCCACTCAGCATAATATGTGTGTGTAAACTGTGCCCGTGGGCACCCACAGCACGGCGCTGATTAATATGTTTGTTTGGGAGAAAAGTAATCTCTGGAAGTGATGATCCGAATTCGATAGGCTCACTATTGCTGAGTGAGTCAGTTGTGTTTTATTCTAGAAAATTGCAAGGTTCCTGTAGGGTGGACAACGGGAGCAAAGCTGCGAGAAGAAGCTGGTTTTATATCAATGATGTCAATGTTGGTGCCATAGTGAAAATTGTTCATAGTGATGAGTACAATGACCCCTTCAAAAGTATTGCGTTTATTCTGTTACACGTTGTACCTATATTACGATGAAACAGAAAATGTACCGATCCTTTTCCTCAAAGAGATGTCATATATGCTTATTACATAAAGCTCAAAGAAATCCTGTCCCAGACTGTTTCCGTGAATCTGGTAATATTTAATTTTCCGGCATGAAAAGTTCCTTTTCAGGTTTGAGTTACCTTCCTCCCAATTTATTGAATTTCAATTCTTTTGTACCTATGAAATAGGCAGGAGAGACGTATTTCAGAATTCGGGTATAAGGTATTTTTATAGGATTATCGGTTCTCTATAGGCAATTCTGCTTCTTGGGTCTTGAAATTTTCTTATATTGTATTATTCACCTTTAAAGGCCTCACGCAAGGTGGACTAATGACTAATGGCCTTAGTGTCAGTGGGCTTTTACGTAAACTTCAATTCAAATAATAAATATTCCATTTCAGATCAAATTATAAGATCCATATGTTATTAGTAAGTCTTAACCTAATGTTAGTAAAGAAAAACCACACTCTATGTACAAAATTAAAACGCTTGACAACTACGTGTGCAGCCGTATCCAGTGAGCCAGCATGGGGCTGTGCCACCTATCACACAATACTCTTAGGATGCCGTGGGAGCTAGCACGTATTCTACCGAGAATAGAAGCGCAACGTTTCCGTATAATAATGAACCCAGGCCCCGGTGAACATCCCGGAAGCGCTACAAGAGCGTGGTAGACCCAACAGCATCCTGAATACATTGTTTTACTAGACGCGCAAGGCGTTGTATGCCCTCAGCGTATTTTAAAGAGGATATCCTTGTATGCAGGTCTCTGGCAGGCAAGGTAACCTTTGGAAGCGTCAGGTGAAAACTAAAAGAATTTGAAATACGAATGTGAAAATATGTTTTGTTTTTATCTGAGACTCCGGTACCAGCCCTCGGGAGGGCGCCATGGAGGTTGATGCCAACTCTGCTTAGCCTTTCGCAGAGGGTGACTAGTTGTCACCATTGGTTCAACTGATATTGGCGGCCCACAGTTCTTAGTTGATGTCAGTTAATGTATATTTGATTTTCTTTGTTATGTGCGGATCGCTGGAGTAGGTTCAAGAGTTAGGTATATTTATATTAGTATGACCTTCTTTTTCTCTGACTCGATAGCGTCCGAGGAATTTAATGTTATAATGTTATTAATTATAGATATAAATCCCATCTGGATGAATGTGAGTTTTCACATTATTTGTTAAAGCAACCGCGATGTGCCGGAGCTTTTCTAGCGGTTTTGCCGCGGCAGGGCTTCGGTATGACTGCGTTGTTGAAAATCACAAGTGGTGCATGGTAAATTTTAATAAGATAATTGATCGCAGGTCATAGTGTAAGCTGCTTCTATAGAAGCATACGCACCCCTGTTCGTCCACGCATCCACTTACAGATAGGGACATCTTATTAGGTATAGGTAGGTTACGCTTGACCCTTCCAAAGATTTGGAATAGATGATTGCGAGGCCTCTTATCCTCTATTCGTAGGGGCGTAGCTCATGTAAAGAGGATATCCTTGTATGCAGGTCTCTGGCAGACAAGGTAACCTTTGGAAGCTTCAGGTGAAAACTAAAAGAATTACGAATGTGAAAATATGTTTTGTTTTTATCTGAGACTCTGGTACCAGCCCTCGTTGAAGGCAGATGCCAAATATATTTTAAAGTTTCAAATCTCCAATATAGTTTTATTTCTAATAATAACAATAAGTAACACTAGCAGAGTCCCTGGTGTTACAGTATACCTGACCCACAGACCAAACGTTAAAGTAACACTGAATGACGGAAGATAACCGAATAACGCATCATAGGTTGAGTGTGCAAGGTTGAATGTTTTGTTATATTATTATATTTGTCTGTTCTGACGTTACGCGACGCATCTTCCGTCAAATGTGCAAAGAACCTAAGCGTCCCGTCTCATGACAACAGCAGAAGATCTCTTTTATTTGTTCCAGAACATAAGTGAACGTTACAAGTAAGTATGAAAAATCACATTCTAAGGTCCTCTGGTGAGGATCGCGGGAGTCAGCTGAATGCGAGAAGCAGAGGCCCGGTTAATGTGGGAGGACTGTTATAAATGATGATGATGATGATATAGGTACTTCATCGATAAATAGAGGAGCAAGACGATATAAGAATATCCTTCTAATTAAAGTTGGTAAAAATCATTATATTGTATCTACATTTGTTAAATACTACTTCTACAATCAACTTGATTTATTTGACATTGGGCATCAAAAAGTGATCCATAATTCAATTTTATCATCCTACCCACATGCACAAAACGATTTGGGAACACATTCATTGTGCGTACAGCTAAGGAGTGGAATTCTCGGCCAGAGTCTGTGTTTCCTGATAGCTACAACCTGGGTGTCTTTAAGTCAAGAGTGAATAGGTTACTTCCAGGCAAGCGTGCTCCATCTTCGACAACACCATCGCTTACCATCAGGTGACATAGTGGTCAAACGCGTGCCTATCAACAGTAATAAAAAAGCCGCATTCAAATGTATCAGCCTTGATATCACAATACAATTTAGATTTAATACAAATGCATTGTCAAACGAAGGTTAGCACTGAATCATACAATCACGTAAGGTTAGAATTGAGCAACCGAATAAAGGCTTCCACAGACAGGCGCGACGCGGCAATGCGACACGTATTTTATAGAAATGGTTCTACAATTTTCCTCTAAAGATTTAACCTTTAGAACGCCATTGTCACGTATACATGATAAGCAAGCGCGTGCCCTGTACACAAAAAATCAGAAATATGTGACAAAAAGTACGGCGAATTTGTGGCTTAGCGTCGGGGGCACTCCGATGCGTTTATGCTCTGGTTTCCAAAACGTTAATGATAAAGCGAAAGCCGCAACGTTGCCGCGTTGTCGCGTCGCGCCTGTCTGTAAGAATCGTATGGCTTTGGTCAAACATGAGATCTGAATGTTCTAAAGTAGCAAAGAACTTCTCAGCTAAGTTCTAACTTTGCTAGAACCTGATTATATGCAGAATTGTAGTCTAGAATCAGCTAGACTAGCACTGGAGCGCGGCAAATGATATTCTACAAAGTAGAAGCATGGTTCGCAAGAAAACCACTGAACAATTTCTCAATAGTGTTAAAAAGAATATTTCTACATAACATAGCCTGCATTCCTCGAAGGGTAAGGCACATGTGTACCCATAGTACATTTACATTTCGCCAAGTTATAGGGGGCGAGTCTATTGCTACCAATCGGGCACAAACCCAGACTCCAGGTTGCTACTGCTAATTCAACGTGTATAATGAAATACTGTTTGTTATAAATCAAGACATTAGTTGGATGAATACAAAATAACAATTTCATGTATTTTACTATTACATTTATCTAGAAAAAAATACAAGATGCAGTAAAAAAAATTTGGTGAGTACTGAGCGTTTTAAAATCTATGATAAATAGGGAGAGAGCACTAATTGCCTGTGAAGTCACTCAGAAGTCATGTCATAGTGAATTCGCGCCATCATTTTTTGCTAACATCCTTCAAATAAGTATTAAAAATTTAATATTTGATCTATTCTATTTTTGGTAGTAGTCAAATAACCTACTGACTAATATGATAATAGAGCGTCTAGCAAGATAAACATTAATTTCTTGAAAAGTAAACAGGCTATTCAAGACCAACCAACTAAAGTGAGAAGTAAGTTGTGGGAAGAACAGCATCCGCCGCCACCCGAATTCCTGAAACCTCAGGAGCACCTGCCACCAGGACATGACCTTTATGGAAAGCACTCAATCGCTTGCGCACCTTAGTAAGCCGCTGCAAATATGTACAACTTGGCAAAATGGGGTTTTACTGACCCACTATGGAAGTGCGGTGCCCCCGTCCAAAATATGGCCTACTTGTTGGAATGCCCTTACACCTGCACCATTCAGGACCTAATGAGTGCCACAGATGCCGCTATAAGCGTGGCCACCAACTGGGTACAAATTATTTAAGGGTCACCATCGACTCGAAAGGAAAAGAACATGAATTTACTAATTCCATAGATACTCATTCCATAAGATTAATTTGCCGACTCTACATGTTAGAAAGAAAAGTTACAAATATAAACTTAGTTCACAAATGCTAACGTTTGGAATACTAATGTTAGTTCATAGGTGTTCTGTTAGAACATTCGATAACAGTTTCAGTAAGTAACCATGTAAGTTTCGGACACGTGTGACTGCCGAGTTTCTTGCTTGTTATTCTCTCATGAATTTCCTTAGAATAAAGCAACAAGTTTCATAGACTCTAAGTATTATCTGACAAAGAAGTTTAAGGTTTTTTTATTGATCTGCTACCGTTTGATCACAATTTCAACTGATGGATAGTATTAATGTGGTCGACCATGAAAGATATTTGCCTAGAAGTAATCTATTCTCCCGACCGACCGGGATGGTTGGCGCTTTAGCAGTGGACGGCAATTGTCTGATATGATGATGATGATGAACCAATTCTCTCTCTCGACTTACGGCCGATCTCAATAACGTATCTTTAACTAACTGTCAAATTAGCCACCAAAAGTAGCCGAAACGTCATATTTGCCTTTGTAACATGACGTTTCAGCTACTATTGGCAGCTACGTTATTGAAACCGGCCGTTAAAGAGCAGAGGTTGTAGGTATCAAGAACACTGACGATGTATGATATTATCGTTTGCAAAGTTTAGTAACGATATTTAACAAACACTCTAATATACAAACTTTCACACACTACATTTTTTTTTCATAAAAATGAGTTTCCTCTTGACTCTAGGCTAGGTCATAGATGACAGATGATTCAACGGCTGAACAGATGTAGACACAGGTAGAACGTAGTATTGACTTGAAATTGGAGGTAGTACGCTCCCTTTACTGACTCCTTCCGCTCTGGGTGGAGCGGAAGGAGTCATTTCATTTGATGATTTCCCATCGGGAGTGTCAGACACAAAACCCATCCATGTTCCTCGAACTGCCCTTTGCGTTCCAAGGCTGCGGTGACTCTTTCGAACAAATTCCGCAACCCTGGTAGGCTCTGGCCCTAACGGGCCCGGTCTAGGCATCTACTTTGCTGACATCTCTTTGAGGCGCTGGTGGAACACAACGCGCCATCGACCCGGGCCTGGTGGTGATCGGACGGCGAGCCATAGTACGCTCCCTACGGATCATTTTTGACTTTCAAGCGGCCGAAGTTGCTGTCAAAAATATTTTGCAGTCGATTTTTTCTACAATTTTTCACTCCATCACTAATGGCTAGTTACACAGTGCGAGCTGGCGTGCGAGGCAGCCTGCCGAGTAGCTGCAGTGCAGTAACTCGCATCGTTTGAACGTATCTTAAGAGTTACTCTCACGTGCGAGTTGGATAGTAGCTCGCATCCGTGTGACTTCAATATTTTTTGTTTTCACTCGCCTTCCCGCCGACTGTAAGTTGCACATGGCAGCTCGGACATTACTCGCATCGTTCGGACGCGTTCGGCAGTAGCTCGCCAGTTTCAGCCAGCCAGTTGCGAGCGGGACTTGTATTTTTTGTGTGCTGCTACTCGTAACAGACTGGGCAGCTACTCTCATCGTGTGGTGTGCGAGTAGACGATCCCGAGTAACGGTCTCCTGTCTAGTCCGCAGCTCGCACTGTGTAATCTAGTCATCATATCAGCTGTATCAAGCCAGGTCAATTTTATTGACCGCAGTCATAGACATTGGTCCAATTGCTTTGACTTCTATTATAAACAACTAGTTTCTGTCAGCGGCTTCACTCGCAAGAAAGTCGAAATTTATCCGAAGGTAACATACTTCTAGAATGAAGAGTATCCTATGTCCTATTCGGGGACACGGTCTACCCGTGTGCCAATTTTCATCTAAATCCGTTCAGTCGGTAAGACGTACAGAGGCAACAAACAAACAGAGTTACTTTTGTTTTTATAATATTAGTAAGTATGGATATATGTAGTTTGGATTGTAAGAGCGGTAACGCACTGCATCCGATCCAAATCCATAATAATACGGATATTCAGAACTCGGATCGAATTCGGATATTGCATTTCTGCATTCGATTCGATATCGTAAAAATACGGATCTAGTCTAAGAAACTCGGACCGAATTCGCATCCGCATTAATCCGATCTCTGATCCAAAGCCAATCTGTTCGATTTGAATACGAGGTAATGCGGAAGCCTTCATACAAACAGTACTACACTAAACAGTACAGCTATTTCGGTCCCTCAATATTTCTTCCGAATTGGAGACTCACGTATGACGGAGAGAAATCGGATGACGGAAGTCGGATCTAGTGCGTAAGCTACCATACAAATAGTTGTGTAAGTATTTCGGAACGTATTTTCACATCGGATCGGATGCAGTGCGTAACCGCTCTTAGGAAGTTTCAGGAATAATTTCAATTCTAAACAATGCATTGAAATTGATATCGGTTAAGCAAATTAATAATTTAACCTTTGTAAAGGGGAAAAGTTCATCATATCAATTGAATTAAATTGAATTGAAGTATCATCTAGACTGCCTGACTGGCGAAGGTAATGAAATGAGCAATCGGAAGTTTTGCAATAATACGTTCGCTGTATGTGTAATACCACCTTCTAAAAGGTTTGCTTGTGAATAGCAATGCAATGAAGTGGCAAATGTACACGTGCTTACAAGAATAGTTGACGCAAATGTTACTTACTGAAATATAAATCTTAGACAGGTCAAATTAATATTTTGAAAGTTTGCTAGAGGTATTCTTATCGAAGTAAATCAATAGGATTCAGCTGAGTATCAGTATCTTACATGGAGCTAATGCCAGGAGAAAAACTAGATGGTATTACGAGAGCCATAAACAGGCACTGAGGTCAATTTCACAGAATTTTATTATACAGCTACTATCCGACTAAAGTAAACATAATAAAGCTTGTTAATTAGATTGACTGTAATATCCATTCTCCAATATTATAACAAGGTTGAAGGCACAAATTCTTGGAACTGGCTGACCTGATTATTGTTTCTACGAACACTGTCAGATTAATTATCATCGTAGCAAGCCATTTAAAAGATCCTGCAGCCGAGCACGGTGGGACAATGTGACAATGATACGAGAACTCGTTTTAATTGAAGTTTTTCTATTTGTAAAACGAATGGACGCTTAAGAGCATTTACTCCTCGTGTTTATTTCAAACAATCTCACAGGTTTGGCTTGCCGTCCGATAAGGACGCACCGCTCCAGAGCGGAAGGAGTCATTTGATAATTTCCCATCCAAAAAAGAAAGTCCGTTTGCTTGTCAAGTTTTATTAAAATCGGTTCATCCATTCTTTTTTATTTTATTTTTATTTGAGATGGGTTTTCTTTTGACTCTAGTCTAGGTCATAGATGACAGAGATAAAGTCAACGATGGAGCGAGCCTATCCGGAAGAAGCCTGTTCACTCTAATTTTGAAGAGATTATAGAGTTGTGTGCGTTCGGATACACAGACGCAGGCAGAGAGTTCCACTCCTTTGCTGTGCGCATTATAAAAGACGTTTGGAAACGTTTAGTGCAAATTGGTGGAATAGCAACAAGGTTCCAAGTAATTCCAGTCTATTTCCAAGAATAAGGACTTCCAAGTTTGTATGCGATAGTCAGTAGCTACATGTAAAATACTGGTATTCAGTAGCATCCGGTTTGACTGAAAGCCGACCCCGACATAGTTGGGAAAAGGCTGGGCAGACGATGATTGATTACTTTGTATTCGATATTTAAACTAAGCTTATCTTTTTTAAGCTTACATTTTCAAACCCCTATTTACAAGTCCTGTCTCGTAATTTCCACAAAACCTTTAACAAAAAACAACATATTTTTATTTAAAGGTCGGGTCAAAAATAAAATAAATGTCGCCTTTCACAAACAGTTAAAGCTTACTTTACATGTTTATTGTCGGGATGCGTGTCCCACTGTATGTTCGTGTAATATCTGGGCCACAGTCTGTCTGCCAATTAATTAGGATTATACTTAGCCCCGTTGCGGGTCAGATAAAACTTTGTTGGCTGTAGGGTTGGCAAAGTTAAAGGGATTCCGCTAATAAGCTCGGCTGTTTGAAACAATAAAGATGTTTAAGTTATTAGTAGGGACTTAGATTACAGCTTAGTATTGTGTAGCGAATACTCGTACACTCACATGTTAAATATGATACAGGGTCATATTCTGTTCTTCCTCTGTTTGTTTGTTGAGGCCGGGGAAACAGAACTGTCTGACCAGCTCAAAGATGTAGAAATTTAATACAGTCAGTAATATTAACACTGATAGAAGCCAGTGGGGACAATTTGTCCGTTCCAGACTTACATCCCACTATGACCACGATCTTTAGACGTGAAGGACCGATCAGGGACACAGAGAGATTATTTTGCTTATGTAACCTTTGACCAAAGAAAAAAAAAGAAAAGGAAAAAAAAACTAAAGAAAATTAAGAAAAAAAAAGAGGAAAAATCAACCTTTTTGCAAACAAATAACAAAATAAAGAATTTTACATGGACGGCGCCGCCGAGGCCGGCCGAAGAAGAGGTGGCCTAGGATGACCTAGGCGCCTCCTGCAAAGGGCTAGTTCAAGATGGCTCGGGAAATGAATACCTAGAAGAATGTTGCCGAGGCCTTTGTTTAACAGTGGGGCAGTACAGTTAAATATCAATACTAATATAATTAAGCTGAAGAGTTTGTTTGTTTGACCGCGCTAATCTCTGGAACTACCAGTTGGATTTGGAAAATTCTTTTTGTATGATAGCCACATTCATGATGAGGAAGGCTATACGGGAACGGGAAAAACGGGATATGCGCGTACGAAGTCGCGGGCAAAAGGTAGTTAATAATAATTTAGAAGGATTACTTTAAATTGAAGTTGTCTCATTGAAGCTTATAACCAGCCTATATTACCTATAATATTCAGGCAGTTTTTGCACCAAACAGTTCAAACTTGAATAAAAATTATGAAGGGAAAGTTTAACATTCATTAGTCACATTGCTCGCAGAACAGATTGGTCGATGAGGTCAAAAAGTTCTGGAGTCGCGACCGCACACCGGAAGACGCAGCGTTGGAAGGCCTCCCACAAAGTGGACCGATAACCTGGTGAGGGTTACTGGTAGCCGATGGATGCGAGACGCGCAGGACCGGTTGTTGTGGCGACACTTGGGGGAGGCCTATGCTCCAGCAGTGGACGTCTTTCGGCTGATATGATGATGATGATTATGATGAGCCGGCTAATTAATTTTTGAGTCAACCTGTAAAACTGTCACACTAATGCTTTTATGAGTCAAGCTTTCGATTCCGCTTAATTATCCCAAATACTAACATATCCGCCCCAAGTTGAGTCAACATACCGAACAGCTCTATGGAAAGGTGAATCATATCAATTCCCCTAGTTTGTGGAGAAATACATCGTTAACACCAATAAAGTGACATTAGCATAATTAATATCCTGCGCTTTGTTTAAGGTGTGTCACAAACACCGTCACTTAATTGAAGTATTACACACGGCTCAACCAAATTGATTCACTTAAATTGCTAAAATGCTAAAAAAATACCCTTTTTGAACATAACAGTGGGGACTCTGCGACTTTGATGCGTCTTATTTGTGGATTTTTTTATTAATTTGATAAAACAAAAAATTACTGTAATAATATTTGTTATGTTCTATAGAATAATATTTTGTATCTAGGTGTGATATGTGTGTGTGATGTATCTAATGAAGGTACCAAATTGAATAGGAACCTTCATTCTAAATAGAAGGCAGAATTTATAGAATCGATTTTGATGATTCTTACAGGCTTCTACAAAGGTGGCTGTCATTTCAGTAGTCACATCTTGCATCATCATCATCAGGAAAAGCTTGACAACCAGGTTACACACATTCACGGACCTTAGCCTGAACGAGTGTATTTCTAATCTCATTCTTTTTTCGAAATAATTTAGTTATGTATTACCTAACTTATTTTCTTTTCGTGTAAGGTGTAGGTAGGGCCAGCCCTAGGTGTGCCGTGTAGCGCCTCAGCCCTTAAATCATTCCGGTACTTAAATTTTACCTAATCCTTCCCGCGACTCGACCTACTTTACTCTGATTGCGGTTGTGTTCGAGATTACAGATAAAATGCTTGAGGAACACTACTTTTAATAACGCAGATACCACATAAAACGTAGGAAATGTTACTACGTGCCCGCTGATGAGATTATTTTAATGAGATATTTCACTTAATGATTTGCGAAATAGGTTTGTTGAAATTCGAAAGTTGACGTTTTCGTTTTCGGATCCAGTTTTGATTCTGATTGACTCACGGTAGATGATTCATGTTGATTTACAAAATAACGACCTCATTAGAAAGAAAGTACGAAAGTACAAAATAATAGCATTAATTTTCTTCACAACCCGTTCCTCAAATAACAAAGATAACATAAAATTACTCCGCTAACAAATTGCATAATTTTCCGTTCTTATAAAGCTTTTATTTTTACGTAGGTATCACCGTAACTCGATATTTCACACTCAAGTAAAACATCGCAACATCTTAGAGAAATGCGGCTCGGCGTCCAATGTTTCGAGAAAATGAACTCGGAACGAAACGAGGTCGATTATTGAACTCCCGAAGTCCCGAAAATGAGTGACAACGCGGCACAAATGAGTCTGTGTCGTAAAATTTAACGTGACACCCGACGCCCGCTGATAGTGACAATGGCGAAAGAAAGTGCCCATAAAGAGAATTGATGAAGCCCCCCGGCGTAATGTTGTGCTGATGTCGCATGTCGCCTGTGTGTAGCGAGCCTTATATTGATTCAGAATCGACTATTAGATGGCCTGTCTGTGTCGTGAGTAATGAAGATACGATTGTTGTTGATAAGCCTCGTAATGAGACGTTGTATTTTCTACGACTCGACTGAGAATTGGGAAGACGACAGAAAATAGAAGTATCATTTTCGCTCTGTCTGGATGTTGTGACGCAGTGGTTGCGTCTGTAGTACCTTGGCAATTAGGGCTTGTAGCTTTTCTAATAAAAGTATATTTTTAGAGAATTATGAATTTCGCGAGGAATATTAAAATAACAGATCTTACTGCTTGACAATTTTTCACAGAAACATTTTTGTTCGTCTCTAGAAGCAATTATTAAAATAGATATATAGATATTTTATTTGTAATATGGATCAAAAAGCTAATTTAAAGCCTTAAAAGTGTAATTTTCCTTTCAGTGTTAAGTACCTACCAATATTACAATTAGTGTAAAATTAAACAAACTAAAAATAAATACACACCTACACATTAGAAATTCTACGACAGAAAATCACTTAAATAAAATACTTATTTAAGTTAAAAAAAATCTAAAAACTTAAATGTAAGTATTATAACTAATAATAAGTAAAAGAAAATCCGAGAAACACGCGCAGGTTTTCCCAAATTTAAATTGGGTTTGTCTGAAAACTGAATCGTTAACACTAATTCCCAAACAACTGACCTATTCTATAACAAACTACAGTCCACACTAAAACTAGAATACTAAAGTACCCAAGTAACTTTCATGTTTTTAGTACTAAGTTGAACATTACAATACAGGGGAGAACATACCGTGTGGAACATAATCTATTTACGACTCTGTAGTAGTGAAACGTTAGCTTCCAACAAGCTTGTTCTATGTACATTCTAGAAAATTATTATGAGCATTTATCATAACAACACAGGTACCTTGAAGACGACAATGTGGCGGAATGACGACCTACTCTAAGGCCGAGTTTCTCAAACAAAAATGATTAAGTAATTAATTGTAAAACGCGCGTTTCACTTGTGTTTAATTTGTGCTACAACAGTCTCACTTGTGTTTGATTTGAGATTAATTTCAGAAAAAAGAGATTTTATTTATAACATGGATCAAATAGCGTAAGTCTTTGATTTCCCACCATACAATTATCTTTACAGGTTTATCACCTAATGCGATAATTTAGACAATTATAAGTCGTGCGAATGTAATAATTAGCCGAGCAGATTTAAAAAACTGACCTACTTATTAATTCCCAAACAACTGACCTACCTACTTCATTACAAACACTAAAACTAGGATTCTAAAGTACCCAAGTTACCTTCATGTTTTTAGTACTAGGTTGAACATTACAATAGAGAGGAAGGAGAACACACCGTGTGGAACATAACTTATTCACGATTCTGTAGTAGTGAAACGTTGGCTTACCTACTGCATGTTTGTTCTATGTACAGTCAAGAATATTCTTATGCTCGCTTATCATAACAACACAGTTATATTGAAGACAACAATGAGGCGCAATGATGAGATATTCCAAGGTACGGTTTCAGGAACGAAAACTGTCACAACATTAATGAGATAAATTTGGCAAACGCGCCTCATTCCAGCTGTCTACGACCAATATGGAAGAACCTACACTTCCTCACTCCATCTCTCCGGTTGCATCTGCCCCCAGCACACGAACTTCAGTGGAAAATCTGGAAATCTCTTTACCAATTGCAGATCCAGGTTGGTCGCTGTAGAACAATCTGGTCAAATGGGGTATCATAGACCCATCCCAAACACAGTGCAAAAAACAAAATGTAGGTGGGCCAATGTGGGCACCCCGTCTACATTGGCCCATCTACATTTTGTGCCCTTTATGCTACACCACCTGCACCTTCCAGGATCTGAACGTGGCTAACGACAGAACAGTCCAAATAGTCACATACTGGTCGAACATTTGAGAAGGAGTCAATCGACACGCAAAGAAGAAGAAAAACAGCCAATCATATCACTTGACTTTAATTTTTGACGCGTATAACTTTTCAAGAAACGGGGGCTTAATATTTCATGTTAATTTTTTGCTTACATTGTATTGACAAAGTTTTGGTGACTAATTAGCCAATTTGGGACTATAAAAGAGTCTTCACGAATGGTGATTAAGATCGGCACCCTGGGCCGTCAGATTCGATACTAAACTTGTTAATTGGCTCATCATTATACCGCGTAAGGAATAAAAACTAATTACACACTTTTTACGGACAGTCAGGGACATTAATTGAACCTCACCTTTAGGTCGAATGTCGCTTGCAAGAGAACGACAGGTCTATTTGTCTTTGACAGTTTTACCCTTAGTAGATTCTTATACAGATACACTCGTCAAACTTATATCATCCCTCTTTTTTAGTCGGGAGTTAAATATCAATTTTAAAGGTAGTAAAGTTTGTCCTTACAAAGTCATCATGACTGGCCAACGCCTAGAGAGCCCTAAAGAGCTGAAAAAAGTTATTAATTTAAACTTTATACATATAACTACAATAGTGCTAAACAAACTACACGAATGCCTCGTAACATAAATTCCCCCTTTGTACCAACAAAGGGGGAATTTATGTTACGAGGCATTCTCTTCCAGTCAACCTTTGGGTTAAAAAGAACAATTTATATATAAATTGTATTGAAAATCGAGTTATGTTTCGTAAAGATCACCTATACTAATAATAGTTATTTATGATACTAGTGCGGTAAGTTGGTTTTTACAAATGAGTTATCTCGGGCTTACATTCGTCTACTCGTTTGTAATAACCAATTTCCGCACATGTGTCATACAACGTTTTTCAACACATTTGCGAGAAAACAGTTCAATAGGTAATGAAACAAACATTTTGTTTTAGATATCAGTAGAAAAGTCGCAACAATCTTTGACGTTCCATACGAAAATAGAGCGAGTTTAAAAATTGTGCCACGTGCGCCTGGTGAAAATTAGAAATACATTTTTCATCTCATTTACTCTTTAGTATTAAAGTGAGACAAACGTATTGAGCAAAAGCACTTCCAAGGAGCATATCATCATCAGCTTATTTATTCTAGTAATGTGAAACTCCTTGGCGCCAAAAATCGTAAAGGATACGCACGGCGCTATACAACGAGGAGTGCGGTAAAATAGGTACTTAGATGAGAGTACTTATACCGCACGTACCATTGTATGGTGCGTAATTTTTAACTTTCGGACAATGTATACAGGCTTCGTAAATACATTTTTTGAGCAAATAAAAAAAAAATACATTTACAATGTGTTACAGAATTAATGGAAACCTGAAAAGGGGTTATTGCACTCGTTACACGTTATGTATGTAGCAATGTTTTTAAGAGTCTTCGATATAACGTTATCAGTCTCTGGACGTTTTCGACTCGATACTCGAGGCGTCGACTATTACGAATTTAATTTCCAATGAATACCCTACATGAACGGAATGCTCTAAAGGGATTTTCTCACTGCACTAGCAGTCTCCGTTCTGTATGGTGTCGGACGTAAAAGAATAGCACAATCCCATCACTTTCCGTGGGTGTCTTAAGAGGCGACTAAGGGACTCACCAGAGAAGGGGGGCAGCAGCATTCTCTGTGCATTGCAACAGCTACACTGCGATTGCAAACCCGCCTGCCAAGCGTGGCGATTATGGCAAAGGGGGGGGGGGCCCTTAGGGGAAGCCTATGTCCAGCAGTGGACGTCGTTCGGCTGATATGGTATAGATATGGGATAGAGTGCCGTTGGCATATTAATGCTTATGATAGGACAATACCGGAATTAAAGCTGTTATTTCATGATTTTATAAATGGCGCCATGGAATCTATATTCAGAGCTTGAACATCATCATCATTTCAGCCGAAAGACGTAAACTGCTGGACATAGGCCTCCCGAAGAGTCGCCACATTGACCGATCCTGAGCGGTTCGCATCCAGGGGACTCCCACGGTCACCAGGACATGGGTTCACCTTGTGGAAAGCCTTCCAAAGCTTCGTATTCCAGTACACGGTTGCATTGCAGAACCAGAGCTTTGATCGCTCATAATACTGGCTTACAGGAAACTCTCCAGGATATGAAAACGATTAATTTAAACATTATTAATTAAATAATCAATCGACGTAATCCATTAAATTCCATTGTTAAAGTTGTACCCAACGTCACACTTCGGTATGCACATTTAATTCGCATCATTTCACCGGACATTAATTTCGGAAAATGTAATTACACACGCCGAGTGAACAAGCGTAAAGCAAGATAACGCGTGACTGATGGCCGCCGTAATTATAAATCATTATTAAACATCTACGGCCTAATAACACGCACGCATAATGTTAATGCGACTAACCTATATCCCCGAGTATTTATATACCAGGCATTTAAGGCATTAATTAACCTCTTACAAGAGCGGATATGTTGTATGGAACATGTATCGACATGGCCCATTGGCCCAGATGGTGCATAATCTGAAACCGAATCCGTATAGAGCACGGTACTGGGCTCGCAGTCCCGCGCCCGTAACACACCCGCCTCCCATCTAAAGCATTTGCATAGAAATTAGCCGACCAACAGACCGACCGACCGACATTTCACACTGAATAAATAACCCAGCCACGCCACGCTACATCTTTACAGTCTTCGCTAATGAAACGTTTGAGCAAATCCTACTTTGTTTCAAAGCTCGTTTCAGTTTCGCTTTTGTCTAAATTTTTTACTCGCGCCGACGAAGAAGTAAGTACTACATAAATGGGGAAAAACTGAGAAAAAAAATGTTGTTACGCGAAAATGTGAGCCTATCTTGATAGAAAGACGAAAAAATCTTTTTATGTGTTAACGTAAGGCTCGTGTTTCGTCTCGGTTTTACATAGTTTTGAAGAAACAACAAAGTAATGCCGCAGTTTTTTTAGACGAAGAATTTTCTCTACTTCTTTCAGTATTGTTTTACGTCGACGTTAAGCAGGCGGGCTGACAGTCAGTTAATTTATTAATGCCCGATCGATACTATCGCTCAATCCTCAATTTCAAAAGACACGAGGAACAGTGAAGGCAATTACTACAGCAGGCTTCGACATCAATAATGACTGATGGAAACTAGCTGCACAGGTGGACTGATGATTTGAAGTAAGTGGATCAAAATGGGCACAGTTATACAATATGCAGTTGTTAGTCGGTGAATTTTCCACACATTTTCCAGACGAATTTTCTTGTTGCCCGTTGTTGACTTGTTCACCGGGCAACATGAAATGTTTATGCGTTTTGCTTTTGCCTGCTTTGAACGGAAAACTGTGTATTCTTTATTGTTTCCTTTTATTTTTGGTCAATTCAAAAGCTATGCAAGGTTTGTCGATCAGCAATAAATATTTGAGCATATCGTCGTTGTAAAAAACAAAGCCCCCGAACGATATATTCATATATTTCATACATTTCAAGTTTTATCGTAAAGTAATGTGGGATGAGATTATGCAATAAAGTCTCCACTCGCACACAAAGGGTATAAAAAACGGTATTGTTGCATTACCGTGAGTGCGAACGACAATATATGTATGTAATAATGAAATATGCATGTTGCAGAAAAACATTGTTCGTATAGGGTTTTCATTGCGTTAAATTCTTGGAAAATGCAGTAAAATATGCCTTTAAAAGATAGCGAGATCTATATTATAACATTGAAATCGCAATCTATTCGGAAAAAGATCTTCCATTCTCACTACAACGGTAACAACCTGAATATGTCTTTTTTACACGGTCTAAGTGAAATATAATACAGTTCGCAGAAAAGATGATTGAATCTTATTTTGGTTAGTAGAATCAAAGGAGAAATTGAATAAAATGTAGGTAGATAGAAACCTAATCAAAAGAGCTTGCCTGTAAAAGCTCACTATTCTCGTTAAAAATATCAAATTTTCACTCTGGACGCTTTTATCCTGCACGTCTTTTACATCGTTCTCACATATATGTATAATTTCAACAGGAATGATGTATTCATTACTTTAAATAAAATATTATTTTTAATAGAGTGTCCGTGGAGTATCATGCACGTTCTTCTCCATAGAGATCTACGCTTTGGAACGTGCGAAGAGCTTCATCGTTTTGACCGACCGACCTTGACAATTCAAAAGTGCCTGTAAATGGTCTAATTGAAATAAATGCTTTGAGTCTATGAGTCTTTAATAAAATAGTAAAAGTGCTAAATGAACCAGACTAAGGACATGCTCCTGGAAGTAGGTTTATTTACAAACGAACCTTGGCTTGCGTTTAATTTGTGACTCGTCGATAATTTATTTTCAAAAAAGGGGGAAACAACTTTGTCGCATATGTTGTTTTTAACCGACTTCAAAAAAGGAGGAGGACAGCAATTCGGATGTTTATATATGTTATTCTTTAATGTATATGAACGGATTTTCAAAATTATTTTATTGTTCGAAAGAGGTTTATTCCGAAATGGTTCCATTTAAATGTTATAAAGATCTGATGAAGAACTTCGGAGATAGATTAAATAAAATTATATGGATTTGTTGGAATGTTTGGAATGTTGGGGGTAACAGCACTAAAAAGTGAAAAATAAAAACTTTTTTACAAAAGAATATATCTGACTTCCAAATAAAAACCACTACAAAGTACAAAATAACTATAATTTTGGAAGTCGGTGTCAAAAAAAGAAGAAACCCCACCGGAAACACCGACTTCCAAAATTAAAGTTATTTTGTATTTTCCGACTTCCAAATGAAAACCACTACAAACTTTGTAGTGGTTTTTATTTGGAAGTCTGTTGTATTTTTTGTTGTACTGTGATTTGTTGTTTGTTTTTGTTGATTGTGACATCAACACACTGACAACGGTTGTCAGTATCAGCTGCGGTCACACAAAATATTACTTATGATCTTAGAAAGTGTTTTGACGTGTAAAAGTGTTATTTTGACGTGTCAAAGTGTTATGTTTAACCTACTTACAAAATAAATATCATTTATCATTTGTCTATGTTGTGACCGCGACAGTAACTCGTAGACCACTTTCTATGATGCCCTGATATAACATTAGCAAATAAATGTTGTCCCTTTTTTAATGTTATTTTTTTCTTTAAATCAGTCACTCCTTGTCAAATACTAGGAATCAGCCGTATCACGTCGCCATCACATCAAGCTACAACAGTCTGTCAAATTTATTTAATAGATTTTCAACTTTATCGCTAATGTTTTAGGTTCAAGGTTGATTGGGAAAATTTGACAGATTCGGGTAGCTTGATTTGCTGGCGTTATGTTTCCGTGTTTGAGCAGAGCAATCAATTTTTCTTGTATTTCCTTCATTTTCCTGACCCTACCTTCTTCTACAACAATCCTTATTCCACAAAACAACTTAAACCTAACATTACCTACCACGGAGCACAATAAACTGAACACATAAAATGAGCACCCGTGTTTACCCTATAACTGCAGCGGAGTTCCAATTGTTGGCGGCCATGATGGTTTGAAACAAAGGTTTTATGCCCACAGCCTTGATGACGTCCGGTGTTAAAACATCCTTTAGACGGATGTGACGTTGCGAGTTGTGGTAAATGTGTCAATGTCGGTTAGTGCCTTTTGTTAATGATCGTGGGTATCTAGGCTTTGTTATGTAATCATTTGGTGAATGGGAGGTACTTAACTACACGCGTGAATGTTTTGATTGGTTTGGTCCAGATGTTTGAAGCCTGAAACGGTCGGTGATTTGGTCAATATATTTAAAGTATTTTTTTGTGGTTGAATGATTTCCTACAACAAACAAACTTTTCGAAACTTTTTAGGTCATTTAGGTATAAGTCAATGCATAGTAATAAAATATTTTGGCTTCTTAGACATGGGATTTAAATACAAATATAAAGCATCTGTAGCCGTATTGATAAACGTATTATATTATTGATTAACAAATACAAATGAATGAATAACTAGCGTCTGAGAGCAATGAAATGAAACGCAGAAATAACTAATTAATTGAAGGAAAGGATATTTTGTCGGAGATATTTTGTCCGGGGATGAAGAATCGTGTCACCCTGTGGATAACCGTCTACACTAAAGAAAGGGTTGTGACGGAAATTCGTGACGGAAAAATCTTACACTTTTTTTCGCCTAGCGCCCATCCGCCAAGTCCGTACCGTGAGATAAAGAACTTCGGCTTCGTTCCAAAAACATGTGTTATTAGCAAAGATCGCAATAGGTAGATACACTATATTTACTTAATGTTCGTAGAAGTAAGTAACATAGAATACCTCCTGTAAAATCTCGGAATCATAAACATGACGATTGTATCCCGAGATTATATATCATATAGATGAATATAGTCTACCTATTCCGATCTCTGGCTTATTATTAGACATGCTTCCATAATTAGAACTCTAAAAACAAATGCAGCCACAAAACAATAACATTAAAACAAATGAAATGCTAACTGGCTTGTCAGTGATTATGAAAAGTGATTCTTATCGAGCAATTTCACTTTGTTAAGCTTTGTTTACGTTGTCCGGAAATTGTAATACGGTAGTGCTTATGTTGTAATCAACAAAGCAAATACCAACTAGGTCCGTTGTTTGTGACAGGAATGGTTGCAAACAAACAAACTCGGTTGTAGGTACTTGTTTTGTTTTAACCTGTACTTATTAATGAGGATACCAATGTAAGTAATTTAAGTTATTATCAGTTAGGTAGGAGTACATACCTAGGTACATAGGGAGATAAGGAGTTCCGGAGTGGTCTTTTAACGTGGATTGCATATGGTGATCACCGTGGAGTGAGATAAGAATACGACACTTCCCGGCCTTATTCCCAAAGCCCGGGCGCCTTTTGAAAGTTCTCCTCGGGGCTAAAAAAAGTAACTAGGTAGATATAATAGGCTAATGTGGGTGACCTGTAGGTACACCCTGTATACCAGCTGCTGGAACGCAACGTCAACTTCAAGGCGTTCGTGGTGCGTGTGCCAACATGTTTTCTGCACCTCGTCGTGGAGGAGGACTTTTGTTAGGACGTGGTGTTCCGTCGCTTCCGCGGACAAGTGCCACTGGAACGCACTATAAAATAGTGCTATGTGAAGTTTTTACTAACGGAGGCTTAAGTTTCTATATACTAGCAAAAACTGGAGCTACGTATGGTATTCCGAAATACCGCTCACCGAAAGGACGGTTTTCCGATAACACTCTACTCCGACGGTTAGTTGAACGAAAAAATAATTGGCCGATGAAACGTTTCGCCGATAATATTATTCATCGACGGTTGGTAGTCCGAATGAATCCTTCGTCGATGTAACGGTTCACCGAAAACACTCTTCAACGACGATTGGTTAAAGGAACGAATCTTTCGCCGATAGCACTCGTTGTAGGGGAATTCTTTTGCCAAGTGGATAGTTTTTCTTTCAGCTTGTCAACACCCTTAGGTCTTGTAGAAGTCATGTTAAAAATACAGGTAATAATAAAATAATACATGGAAGAGTGGCAATAGAAAAAAAAAACAAAGTTTTTATTTAACAATAAGAAATTTAATCAAAAAAGAAAATTTATATTGTTAAATAAAAGTAACACAACGTTGTGTTACTTTTATTTGTTTTTTGCTTTTCGCACAGTTTATTTTTTTTTCTATTGTCGCAGTTCTAATAGAGAAATCATAATCATATTGTTTATTGTAAAAAACAATATAAATTTTCCTTTTTGATTAAATTTCTTATTGTTAAATAAAAACTTTGTTTTTTTTTCTATTGCCACTCTTCCATGTATTATTTTATTATTACCTGTATTTTTAACATGACTTCTACAAGACCTAAGGGTGTTGACAAGCTGAAAGAAAAACTATCCACTTGGCAAAAGAATTCCCCTACAACGAGTGCTATCGGCGAAAGATTCGTTCCTTTAACCAATCGTCGTTGAAGAGTGTTTTCGGTGAAACGTTTCATCGGCCAATTATTTTTTCGTTCAACTAACCGTCGGAGTAGAGTGTTATCGGAAAACCGTCCTTTCGGTGAGCGGTATTTCGGAATACCATACGTAGCTCCAAAAACTGTATTATAATAGATAATATACATATATGGTAGCCAATAAGGTATATGTCTATGGACCAAAGTAGCCTGAAATAAAAAGGTTATTATTAATATTGCGCGCAGTGAGGCTACCAGGGGCCCTACCACAGAATATATAATAGTACTGCCCTACTATGAAGTCTTAAAACGATCATGATTCATGATCAAGATTTATTACAATCTTACGGAGTCTGGAATTTTCAGGTGACATATACATTCCGATTGGTCTCATAGAAATTTAAATGTAATAAAAAAAGCTAATTTTTATAACATAGTTTGGTTTACTTTTTGCGCAGTCGGGCTTTTTGTTTTTTTTCCAGCTATTTTGATTTGAAAAATCAAACTACTGAACCAATTTTGATGAAATTTCTATGAGACCAATCGGAATGTTTATGTCACCTGACATTTTGTATGCTTTCTATGACATTCATGCCGTCATGACGAATCAAACGACGTGTCATTTAGAAAAATCGGCTTACGCGTTTGGCCTAAATAGTGCCACAAAGGTACAAACCTACATACATAGGCTGATAATCACATTACCTCTCCTTTGCGTCCCGCAGTCGGGTAAAAAGGTGTCCTAATCAAATCGGTACTTTTATAATTTACCTGAAAAAAAAAACAAATGAAACAATTTTACTTCCTTATTTGGATTTACTCAATTCTTTATTGCATTCCATATGTATTACAAAGATTGTATAACAAAGTAAAAGACCAATATGGACCCTGCCGGGCACAGCAAAATATGGTGGGAGGAAGAGGGCTAAGTAGCAATTCAAGGAATTCAATATTACTTTAAATTATTAGATAATACGTTTAATTGGGTTTATTTTTTGACGCCATATTTTAGGGTTACTTTAGTCAGGAGTTTTTATTTTTATTTCTAGTATATATAGTTAGTTTAGTATTTATTAAAACAGTTGTAAATATCTATGTAAATAATATATACTTAACATGAAGATAAAAAGTAGTAACGGTTTAAATTAAATACAAGTTAGTGTATAATTATGTAAATGTATAAATATATTTATTGTTAGGTCTGTGTACATAGGTTTAGGTATTTAATAAGAAGCATCAACCTAAATGTACAACTTTTTATCTGTCTGCTTAGCCTTTTCCCAAAATTGTATGGTCCGCTTCCGCTCTAATCGGATGCAGTTGAAATATTTTTACATGTAACTGCGCATCATTTTTCGGAGATGTCTCCTCTGCACTCTTCTCTCTGACCCTCTCATTTACCATTTTAAAAGAAAAATAATTGACAGAATTTTTACATTGATACGACACTTTTATGAAATTGAAGAAGCAATTACATACTTTAGCTTGACTTTTTCTATTCCACAGAGAGGTATTTTTATTTTTATGCCTTCATATTTAATATTTTCTAGTACTATAAGAATTGAATTTATTTTACCTACATTAAGAATCTTGTGTCCTGTTTCTTGAAACAGGACACAAGATTGATGATGGTGATTGTCAAACCGAGTCTTGACTCGGTTTGACAATCACCATCATCATCATCATCATCATTTCAGCCGAAAGACGTCTACTGCTGCCCCATAGTAAAAAATAGGTGGTGACACACGGACAGACAGACAGACGGACAAGAGAGTGATCTTATAAGGGTTCCTTTTTTAACTTTTGAGGTACGGAACCCTAAAAATAGAGTGGGACAAAGAAAAAACTCTGTTTTTGGATGTAATTAAATTTGTATCAAACTATAATAAGTATATAAGTATGTTTATCAGTTAATAATAAATTATATAAATCGATAATTCTATAAACTAAGTAACTTTGTAGTTACAATTTTTTTTTGTTGTATGAGAAAATAATCATCAAATGACTTATCCCGCTCTGGGCGAAGCAGGAGGGAGCGCCAGACTATTACTGATTAAAACCCATCCATGTTCCCTCAAATTTCCTTTGCGTTCCTGGACCACGCTAATACTTTCAAACAACTCTGCCCTGGCAGGCACGCTGCCACTTAATTTTATAATCTACAGTTCAACAATCAATCAAGATAATTCGAGTTCCACAATCAATCTACGTTTAATCATAACATGTTCATATTTCAACGTACATATTATCATAATATATACTTAATGTTTTGTTCTTTGTTTCTAATTTAGTTTTTGTATCCTCACGAGTAAAGAATCTTGTTAAAACGTATGTTTAAGGAGCAATTTTTTACGTAAGTGCTGTGTACGCCTGTAAGTGACTAATTCACCATAACTCAATGCATGTGTAATTTTTATTATGTTAATGTCTCTCGTGAAGAGGTCGTTGGTGTACCTATCAAAAAAAAAAAAAAAAATTTTGGCCTTGAGTCTAGGCCAAATACGTTCAGCTAGTTAGTTTAGTGGATACGTTCAGTCCAGTCTTGGGTTTCTTCTAAGCCCTAGAAAACGCCCTAGTCTTTTTGTTTAAGGTTGGGAAATCATCAAATACTTCTTCCGCTCTGGGTAGAGCGGAAGGGCGTGTCAGACTCTTACTGACTAAAACCCATCCGTGTTCCTTCTAAAGCCCTTTACGTTCCGGGGCCGCGGTACTCTTTCGAACAAATTCCGCAACCAGGCCCTAGAAAACGCCCTAGGCTGGACTTAGGCATGTCAGCGTGCCTGCAACATATCTAAAATTCTTTCATTTCTCGCGTGTGTTCCTACATTTACATCAGAAAAGTGTTATTACGCAAATTCGGTTGACTTTTAAAAAGCCAGACTGAAGTAAAGGTGCTATCATAAATTCTTTAGCCTCCAAGAACGCCGAATATTTTAAAAATGGTTTTTGTTTCTAAACGACTTTTGTACATATTTCTCTTGATAAAATATTTCATAATAAATTCTCGATTTGAGGTTGAAAGCGAGGCGACCTAGTAAAGGTGACTGGGGAATAAATGGCGAACTATAGATTGTTGTTAGGACACTCTGAAATATTGACAGAACGAAATATGTTAGTGGCGAGGTTGTTGTTTTATTTGTTGTGTATTTTTATTGGCTCTTATCCTGAGGGAGCAACATAAATTTAATTGTTTGTTGCTCTTCGGAACCCAATTTGTTTTATTAAACTGAAACTTTTAATAATAAATTTTCTGAATTATATTATTGATTAGCTGCCGCCCGCATTAATGTTAAAAATTATCCCAATGGAACATACTTCTGGGATTAAAACAATCCTATGTCCTTTCCCGGGACCCAAACAATCTCTATACCAAATTTCATCTAAATCGGTCCAGCCATTTGCGCGTGAAGAAGTAACAAACATACATACACTCACAAACTTTCGCCTTTATAATATTAGCGTGATTGCTGTTTTTCCTTCTGACTGCCAATGACGTACAGTTGATATGTATACCATTGCTGACTACTTCAACTAATGAAAAGACTTAACTTCATACAAAGGGTGTGAAAAGACTCACCACAAAGCCGAGATTTACGAATTGTGCACATGAAACTAAGTTAAATTGTACACACAAACACAAATAACATTTTCAGTGATACACTGTATTTATAAATTAGTTATGTGTGCGACAAAATAAGCAATTAAAATAATAACTGGTGCTGCTGTATTCGTCATGTTTACATAATTCTCTAGTATTTCAAATTACGTTAAGTGCCGTTTACTCCACATTGTGTGCAATTACGAACTTATTCAAGCAAGTAAATAACAGCAATGTAGCTACAACACTAATTTACATAACCACTAACATTTAAGTGTATGTGCAACATAAAATGCTAAGTAGTATTTCTCACATTTTCGTCGAATCCCGTATCTTATCTTTACCCAATCGAAGGTGTAAATGCCAATAGAATTAAGCACATAAACTCATTGAAAGGCTCTTATATTATTCTCGTTAGGCCTCCGGGTGGCTAGTACTTAATAAATTAGAGCTAACATGCCTCGCTTAAGAGGAAAATAGCTGAACGGGCACATATCACCGCCCACTCAAAGCCGAGCAGTAAATCAATAGAACTGAATGGCTTCAATGCATAAAGCTATTAATGCGCGTACGTTCCATGGTCTTTAACACGTTTCACCTGTCACAGACTATAAATAACCCTTCAAGAAAAATTATCACACTGTTCGAACTGAAAAACAGATACACCAATTTTTTTACTCTGTGGCGTTGAATAGCGTATTGGCTCACAGTGAGTGTACGTAAATACGGAGCTTCAGACCCAATACGTGTTCAGAACCCCTTGTATGCAAAACAAATGTTATATTTATGCACCTCCGTAATCGGAAAATCGTCAATCAAAAGATAGTACGTTTGATAAGTAATGTTATTTGTATGTTTATTTAGTCCATGTAAAGTTGTGTCAGGATAACTTTTATTTACTGGGCTCGCGTGTTGAAGATCAATGCCTCAAGCGCATTGGCATAAAATTAAAACAGTATCAAATAATAAATATACAGGTTGCTTGTTAGCGAAATTACTACGTAATCGGTTTGTGTGCAGTTTTAGTTATGGAGATAATTTCTTTTTAATCTGTATCAAGTAATGATGGTATGTAATTTGTATTGCAAGTACAAAGAAAAACTTGGTTACTTTTGAATTACAATTAAAATCGCATGAGTTTTGCAAGCTCACAGATTCCAGATTATGCCCGCGGTAATAATGTGAGGAGCCTGAGAAATTTATGTTATGCAATAACAGTTAATACAAAACTGAATTATTATAATTTCACCCTGTATAAAATTTATTTACGCATGTATAATAATGTATATGAGTATTCAAACGCGCGGTAATGAAATGCCGACTCAACCCTTAAACGCCAATAAAATACAAGCGCCCGTATTTATTTAGCGTTCGCATAAAATATTTTATTACAAAGTCCAAACGAAACGATCGACAAGACACCACTTTGTAGCTGTGCCCTTGTTTTCGTGGCGAACATGCGTCGAGATTTTATCGATATTGTCATATCGCATGTATATTGTACATGTACTTATGTGAGCACATTGCCGATACACATCGCAATATGTACAAGGGCCCTTACACTTTATAGTCCACGGCACCCGTCTGGGGTTAACAAAAGGCTGAAATGAAGGTTAGGGCACCGAAGGTCGCACGCACCATTTATCTTTTGCCATTATCATTCAATTTTTAATCGTAAGGGTTATTCAAATTACTTAAGTGTTCGATAATGGGTTTTTGTCTCTATAACTTACGTTTAACTCGTCGTGTGTGCCGTAATTTACCTCAACTCCATTCAACCGTCCCGTCCCAAGTTAATAGACCGTAACTTTTACAATTTCTATAATAACGATGATTTAATTATAGATAGTTGAAGATAAATAAATTCTGAAATACTGTCGTCTCTATCTTGAAGTTATTTCACAAGTATCTACGATGATTGTGTCCTCGCTTCAAAAGTTAATTAAAGTGAAATATTTGATGGCACTTATAAAATAAAACAAACTTTCGCAGCGGGGGACCGAGAATGTAACACAACATTTTAGTGTTTCATGTAATTGTGCCACCCATCTTCATAGTGCGAATTAATTAAATGTTGGCGACGTGCTTCATCAAATATTTGTGCGTGTGGTCCAACGTCCAACATGGGCGATCTTATCACGTTGGACACAAAAAATTACTTCCATAATTACTGTAATCAGTGATAATTGTATCCCTTGGGGCAAGGTGACGTATGAAAAACAATGGTTCATTGTCGAACCGTCCGTCGCTGGAGTAATTGTTTAAACTGTCTCATTAAGCGTCCCGACTGGCATACTATAGTTTTTTGTTTACACTCATTAATTATATTGCCTTCTGTATATTGCCTCATTTAAATTCTGTGCTTTCTTCACTTTGTGCTGTCGGCAAAAACGGTATCGATTTTTACATCGATATAATTTTATTCTTGTTGTGTTTTATCTTGTAATTAATCGTGTCTTGCCACGCGAAATGTTCGTGTTATATTTCCTTTTATTATTACAGTACATGTTATTGAAACCCGGTTTTATAAATTAACTGTTTCTAATTTTGTTTCTTAATGTTCATTAGTAAGGAGAGTAATGGCCTGTTTTCTCCTCCTGAAGTTTAGGTTAACTTAACTTGTAGATTATTTACTAACTCGATAGGCAATTTTAGTATGCTTCAGAAAGGTTCCTAATTTATCAGTCTTAATCTGTCAAAAAACGCCTCTAGTTTCCTAACATTCTGAAAAGTGATTGTCCTTAACGCAAGTTGATTTTACTGAAAAAAAAAACGAATTAGTCTGTCAGTTAGATTTCCAAAAAATATGGGACACGTATTTTTTATTCATGTAAACAAAAAATAAGACGATACTGTGCGTTGAAAATACGCGTGGTACTTATACTATGATGGTAAAATTTTTACCAGCGAAGTAACGTCACGCGTGTTTTCACCGATATCTATCTGACGGAATAATTAGATTTTTTTAAGTAAAATACCCTATTGGACCTAACCTTCTAAAACAGGCCTTATTTCTAAAATACTAACTAATGAAATCAATGAATCTGTCCAAGGTACCTACCTATTATAATGATTACGGTGTGGGAGGGAGACGGAGTTATACAAGACGCATAACACTATCCCATTTCACAGCTTAATCATGATGGCATTGGCACGTCATAATAAGGCCCCAGCAGCCTTTTCCCAACTATGTAGTGGTCAGCTTCCAGTCTGCAGCTAAATACCAGTATTTTACATGGAGCGCCTGTCTATCTAACCAGTGACCTCCACAACCTAACACACTTCACAACTGGCTAACACCATACTCCTTCGCAAGTCATCATTAATTTTACTTATTCTACATCTGCATGCTTCGTCATTCCCGGGCGTCGGGAGTCGCAGGGTGATCCCCGGCCACCCGAGGGCGCGGGCCTGCGAACGGCGAGCGTTGGGTGGCTCGCTGTCCGGTCACAACCAGGCCTGGGTCGATGGCGCGTCGTGTTCCACGCGCGCCTCAAAGAGATGTCAGCATAGGAGACGGGGCCCGCTGGGGCCAGAGCCTGCCAGGGTTGCGGAATTTGTTCGAAAGAGTCACCGCGGCCCTGGAACGCAAAGGCTTAAGAAGGAACACGGATGGGTTTTAGTCAGTAAGAGTCTGACACGCCCTTCCGCTCCACCCAGAGCGAAAGAAGTCATTTGACGATTACCCATCTTTAAAAAAAAATTCTTCATCATTAGATGACAATAAATTTATGTTACAATTTAATCTTATATAAGTGATGTTCTAGAAATAAAGATTCTTTAAACCTAAGTCTGGTGCCAGAATTTCTGGTATCTGACTGCGATGTAAACAAATGTCGTGGTGTTAATGAAAAGGTTAAATCTGTGCAACCTTTACCGGAATCTAATAATAGCGCTATAAATACCGTTTCCAATTACTTGTAAAGCTTGTGGCTTTTTAGCGAACCCGAGGGTCGGGGCTCAAGGTTCGTAGGCCGTGGCTCGTGGCTCCGTTCTTTCTACAGAATCATTGGGATATGAACGATGTCCATATTTCATACCGTTCTAGGTCAACTGGAGCGAGCTAACGATAGCAGCCCAAATAAATTGCTTTATTTTATAGGTATACTTTAGCGATGTTTGTAGTGGCAATGAAGGAAGTTGCTGTTTTGAGCCATTTGTCGTGGTCAATTAAGATTAAGGATGACACGTAGAAAGAGGGTTTTACTCTAAATTTTTTGTTGAGTAGTTACACTAAAACGTCGGAGTTCTGATTACTGACTTACTTAAATAAAATTATATAATTTTGTCTCTACCAATTAAGATTAAAGATGACGCGTTGGGAAGAGGGTCACACACCTATTTATTTATTAAGTAAGTAGTTAAACTAAAATGTCTCACCGAAGATGTTATTACTTATCTCCTATCATGAAATTTAATAATTTGAATTAAAATATTTTTTTCAGTGGTTGAACTTATCCTTATTAATCTACTCATCTATGTATTACAAAATCGTTTGTATCTAGCCTATTTTGTCCCACTGCAGAGCGAAGGTCCCCCCTTTTAGGCCCTTTTCCTTTTCCACACAACTCTGTCCTTTGCTTGTTCGAGACGGTATTTTCGATGTAAGTCGAGCTTTTTTTTTTTCACAATCTTTTAGTTCAAGCCCTTTCCCTTTTTGATACCCATTTCAAGGGGGTTCAAAAAAAAATGTAATACGCCATCTTGAAGCGGCGGCCATATTGAATTTAGTGTGATGTTACTAACTTTATCGTTTTCGACTCTTTAAGCCCTTTCATTTGATACCCATATTAAGGGGGTTGAAAAAATATTTAATTCTTCTTCTTCGAGCGGCGGCCATATTTAAATTGTTATAATACGGAGAATTGCATATTGTACTGTCACCAGACTTAAAGGTGTATGCATAATTTCAACTCAATCGGAAAACCAATAAATGGTCGAAAAATGGTTTGCAAATTTCGACGGATAACTTACATACATACCTACTATACATACGAACTTTGCAAGTTAAATTAAAGCTTGTAATACAAGGTCATATTTTATCAACCATTTTCTTTGACTGAGAACATATTCGCCAAAAAGTTCCTTTCCAACGTCGTCGTAGCATCGTGCATAATTGATTTTGCAAACGACATCGTTTGGTACCAACAGAATATTATTAACACCGTTCCGTTTTTCCTTACCAAACACGGTTACCTACAATTTATAAAGAACTATGTTAGCCCTTGGCTTTGCTTGTGTTAAAGTAGCTTATAACCGTCTCCAGGGTCCCATTTAAAACAAACAAATTCACTTTTGGATTTATTATATTAGTTGGGATTTCCTCACTACAGGGTGGCCAAACCCGACGTTTACAACTTGTAATTACGATATTTTTTTTATATTATGCAAGGATGTAAAGATATTTTTCCATGATTCTATTATAAAGGCTTCGCGATTTTGTGAGGTAAATAATATCTGGCATATCTTCACCTTTTTGCTGGCTAAAAACGCGATAAATTTATGTTGTGTTTTTTCATTAAATTTTCGCAATATTTTTAAGTATCCCATTAACATATTAATAAATATTCTGCTTTTAATGTTTTTTTTATTTAATATGGGTTTGCTCTTGACTCTAGTCTAGGTCACACATGACAGAGACAAAGTCGACGATGGAGCGAGCTTACCCAGAAGAAGCCTGTTCACCCTAATTTTGAAGAGATTAGGGTTGTATGCGTTCGGAAACACAGACGCAGGCAGAGAGTTCCACTCCTTTGCTGTGCGCATTACAAAAGACGTTTGGAAACGTTTAGTGCGAATTGGTGGAATAGCAACACGGAAGGGATGGTAACTTGCAGTGCGTCTAGATGTTCGATGGTAGAAGGCGGCCGGTCACCGGTGATCACGGAAAAGTAGTCCTGGCTTTAAAAACTATACAAAACTAAATCGCGACTCTTTTACTAAAATAAAGACACCAAAAAAAAATAAAAAATTTTGGCCATAAATGGGCGAAACTATATGTGCGAATCTTTGCACCATTTGAACTAAAAAGTAAGAAACATTGTCTTCGCGTCTTACGTACCTAATTCATTTTTCAAACGACACCGTGTGGTGAAAACAGAAGATTAACACCGTTCTCTTTTTCCTTACCCAACACGGCTGAAATTATAAATAATACATTTATGTTGGGAAATGTACAGGAAAGTGATTTGGATAATTATGACCTGTTTGTGTTTAACAGTCTAAAGAAAAGAATAAAGGTAGAGTGAGAATGGCGGATTTAAATACATTATACGGGTGTTCCATAAGTCCAGGGTTGCGGAATTTGTTCGAAAGAGTCACCGCGGCCCGGTTGATTGGTTGAAGGAGTTTTCAACAGTCTCACTTATGTTTAATTTGAGTTTTTTTTCCCGTTAACAGAATTATTTATTTCTAACATGGATCAAATAGCTTAAGTCGTGCGAATGTAATAATTAGTCGAGCAGATTTAAACAACTGGCCTACCTATTAATTCCCAAACAATTGACCTACCTACTTCATTACAAACACTAAAACTAGAATTCTAAAGTAACCTTCATGTTTTTAGTACTAGGTTGAAGTTACCTTCATGTTTTTAGTACTAGGTTGAACATTACGTCGATTGCGCGTTGTGTTTCACGCGCGCCTCAAAGAGATGTCAGCATAAAAGACGGGGCCCGCTAGGGCCAGAGCCTGCCAGGGTTGCGGAATTTGTTCGAAAGAGTCACCGCGGCCCTGGAACGCAAAGGGCTTTAGAAGGAACACGGATGGGTTTTAGTCAGTAAGAGTCTGACACGCCCTTCCGCTCCACACAGAGCGGAAGAAGTTATTTGATGATTTCCCATCCTTAAAAAAAAATTTGTTGTTCCATAAGTGCATGGTCATATTTAAGGGTGATGTTGGGTAGCTGGTAAACATTAAGGAAAAATAGAAAACATAAAAATGTGACTTTTACAAAAAAAATCGACCACAAACAACGACATAAAAGTTGCATAGAAATGACTTCAAGCAGTCTGATGCAGTTGGTGACATCAAATCTGTGATTGAACTAAAGTAAATTCCAACAACTGTAACAAATTGCTTGAAAAGTAATTTCTTCGGAGCTTTTTAGTCGTTTTCTCTGGTAGATTAAAAAAAAGGTTTTTTTTTTGTTGTTTTACATTTTTTTACTTCATGTAAATGAAAAGTATTTTCTTCGGAACTTTTACGTCGTTGTTTGTTGCCGGTTATTTTTTATAAAAGATATTATTTCCTTAATGTATATCAGCTACCCAACATCACCCTTAAATATGACCACTCACTTCTGAACACGTTGTATAAACTAAAAAAAAAACACCCAGTAATGTAATTTCTATCTCGGGAGCATATTCCCTTATCATTTTCAATTTTCACGCTTGCGAAGTAAATAGCAGAAACTAGAAATCCAATAAACCCTTCTTCCTAATTCCCCATTGTCCTTACACAAGCACAGCTAATATTAAACGTGTGAACCGCATCTCGAATGCGGTCGATGCTCTTACGCGAGTATATTTAAATCGCAGTGCAAATGCTGCAATTAACGTCTGCTCCGCTCATTACACGTTCGATACCCCGCGCTAATTATACACCTATTGCTGTACCGCAAGAGAAGATTGCAGCTCCTGGCTCTTAATCTAGATTTCTGGAGCGTGCGGTGATTTGTGGTGGATTATCTTGAGTGTTTTATGTGGTTCATGGATACGTAAGTCATAATTGTCCAACTTCATTATCGTCCTGCGTTTAACGTCATAATCGTCCTACGTCTAACGTCATAATCGTCCTACGTCCAACGTCATAATCGTCCTGCGTCTAACGTCATAATCGTCCTCCTTCTAACGTCATAATCGTCGTACGTCATAAATATTCATCACATTTCGTAAATGTCATTCGTGTTCGTCATTTGTTTTTCAATTGGTCACGTGTTGATTCGCAGTCACTGAGGGTTGCCTCAGAATTTAATGGATACCCGTGCAAATGCTGCAATTAAAGTATGCTCCGTTAATTACACGTTCGATACCCCACTCTTATTATTAATCCCAGTCGCTGTGGGTTGTGGCAGAGTTTAGTGTATAGTACAAGGACAAGGAAGGTCGTTTTTGTGTGAAAGGAAGATGAAAGAAAGAAAGATATAACCGCCATACTTTATGAAAACACTTCTTCTGAATGTGGAACACTTTCTATTGGTGGTAAACAAACCTCATTTAGATCAAGACTCATCAGTCATCATCACAGTCATATAGCTACTTAACACTATTCCATGTCTGTATCACAATCAAATAAATCAGAAATATCCCCTAGCTCGCACAAAAGTTGAAAAGAACAAGAAAACAAAAGAAAACAACACCATTCCCCTAATATTGGAACATGAATACCAAACTTATCACACCATTATATCAAATTCGTTCTTACCAAGCATATTCCAGGTAGATAGTGAAAACAGTCACTAAATTATCTCCCTGGGAACATAAATCGCCAGACACTGGCACACTGGCAACAAAAGCTTTGGCATTAAATGGCTACGGTACAAAATGGCACATTAAAATGTCAAAACGCAACCGTCAGTCGTGACGTCACGAAATAATGACGAATATAAAACAAGGGTGCGGTGAACATGTATGGTGGGTTTGCTGAAATATTGTTAATTTTTATGACGTATGCCGTGATTTCGTGAGGGTTTCGAGTTTGTTGTAGATGGATGTTTTCCTCAGCGAAGATGGTTAAGCATATCTATTATGAGTAGGTAGGGATGTTTTTATTAACACTGGACCACCCACCATCATCTTTTTTATCAATGCTTCAAGTGCAGTAGTGATATAGACTTATAATTAAGGCATTCTCTACTCTTTTTAAATGTGACTTCTGTGTTTAATTGTTGTAAATATGAGTCTACACAACGTGTAACATAATAAACGCAATACCTCTTAAGGGGTAATTGTACTCATCATTATGAACAACTTTTACTATGGGACCAACACTGAAATCGCGAAAAATAATAGACTCCCTCATACATTTTTGTGCACATATGTACATATGTCGACAAAATTTACTGAACAGCTAATTTTTTTTCGCGTTTTCGGGGTTTGTCCCGCAGTAAACGTTGTTCATAATGATGTGTACAATTACCCCTTAAGAGGTATTGTGTTTGTTCTTTTACACGTTGTATAACTTAGAAATAAATGATTAATTTATAATTCTACCAGTTAAACATTGGTTTAAAAACACTACTGGGTTTTCTTTTCTTTTTAACGATGTCTGGCAGTTTGAGTGCTTTTTGTGGCCTACCCAAATGTCCTTTCATTGGCCGTCGATTCGTTGAGGTCTTTATTGGTTCTAAGTTGAGATACTCGCCTACTCACCAAGGCTTGCACTGACTGGACAGGTTCACTCAAATTTGTGTGGTTCTTTCCTCAATAGACCACTTCAGACATTAACCTTCATGGTTCTCATATGATTTGACCAGTACGATTGTATGGACTTTAAAAGAGACTTTGACCTCTGAGTTTGTTTCGGTGTTTCTACTCAGGGTAGTCAGCTAGGAAACACCGGCCTCGTCTAGTTTAAAAATGACCAAAAATAAAGACGTGTAAGGGTGTTATGTTTAACCTACTTACAAAATAAATATCATTTATCATCTACACTATTATTATTATTTCTTAACTATATAGCAAAAAACGATCCAGTCAGAAACCAACAGCAAAAATTGTATAGCGCTCAGAAACTACAATGAAGTCGTCTTTTATTTCATTTTAAATGTCTCAGTTCAAATGCTATACCAAGAAACTCGGTACCTCCTCGTACATGCCTTTTATCTGCCTTGTTCTAATTAAACTTTTTACTTTGCAAAGAACAATAAAAAGTTCTTAAGTCCTTCCTTACTCATGGACTGCAGTAAAGTGCGATCCTCCGTTTAAACTTTAAAAAAGTTTCTTCTTTATATGAAACCGTTTTAGAAACGTTTGGCCGGATCTTTGGACTCATATTTTTATCTCTTGGACATTCTGAGAACGGTCCAAAGCCGGATTCTTTAAACTAGAACAAATCCGTTTGGCAGACTTATGTATTACTTCCTTTGAGTTTTTTTTTACTTTCTGATATTATGTTTATAGGTACATATTTTGCTGGATAAAGTATTGACTGTTTACATTTATCGAGAAATTCTAGATTTACGATTCTACGCTCGAATAGTCTCTGAACTTTAACGAGTCTAGACCTATGTAGAAAGTTAGTTTTGAAGCCCGTAGGCACTAGTACACTTTTAGCCTATTGTCGCATTGCGTTCAAATAAATTTTCATTTACTAATTTGAATATTTAACGTATAAAATCATGCTCAAATTAATTGCGAACAACAATGTAATGTTCAATTTTATAACAGTCGGGTCAACTGGATGCTAAATAATTCAATTGCTGTAACTCTATTTTGTAATGTAAAAGTTCAGTTCGTCCAACTTTGTAGTGACACCTGCACCATCTCAAAGTTCTAACTCAGATGATCAAAGAAGTACAAAGGACTTTTCTCCTTAACAAGTTGCAGTCAATTGTTTCTTTCAAATAGAGGATTTATACGTCCGCTTACTAGACGAGATGTCTTAGTAAAAACTTTAACTCTCTTTACATTTTGATTAAACAATCTAAGGATGAAAGAGTCTTTATGTGAGTATTAGAAAGTGAAGTCGTTAAGATTGGAATCGAATATACAAGGTGGAGACGACGATACGCTAGTTATGAAAAAAAAAGAAGCGAAATTTGTACGGCAACAAAAAGAACCGCAACGCCATCTATCCTGTCAGTGCGAACTACCAACGAAATCCTGCATCACGCAAGCAAAGTTCTCCGTGCGATTTGAACTTATACAACAGTCCAAATATCGGGCAGTTGTCCACCAGACACAACAACTGTCTAGTCGGAGGATCCTCCCATTTCAACGGAGGTATACGTGACTTTACTCTTTGTTCCGCATACTTCTGTACTGACAAAACTGGTTCATAGGAATATTTTGAAACTTCTAATTCCTGTCACCGAAATTAAAAATAAACTTTCTAATTACATAAAACGTCAAAAATAACTCAAACTAGTCAAGGATTGTGACTACTATTCTGACGAAATATTCCAAGCAGTCTGTTGCAGTTAGTAACATCAAATCTGTGATAAAAGACAACATATTCGTATGAACTAGTATTGCCAGTGTTTTAATTTATTGTCGTATCGTCTTCTCCACCTTGTTTTTTTTTGACGATGACCACTCGCAGTTCAGCACACTAAGACTGGTTACTGCTTAACCGGACTATCCTGTGGTGGCCTCAAATGAAGGCCCCAGCCAGGGCTCTCCACCTTGTATAGTGCTAATAGCCTTTCATCAACATCAATAAAAATGTGTCTGGTATAACTGGGTTATATTGAAGTATAGGTGAGCCAACCTAATAGATCCAGCCCCCAGGCTCCAGGACCCAGGATTCAGGTTAAAAGGCTAAGAGAATATGTGATTTTCGGGGCATTAGCCTGTAAATAGTTAACGATCTGAATTTGTTAAAGTCGCTTCAACAATGTCCTCGCTGTAGATTCGCCCAGGCGTTGTGATCAAATTAATGTCTCCATGTTTTTGTTTCTTGTAATAAAAACACTGTCATAAAGCAGGGTTATATAATTTTTATGATCGCAGAATCAACAAACAAACATGATTCGTAAATAACTTGCGCTCCGATTGTGTTTCTTACTCTTGTTTTGTTGACTGTTATGTACTTTGATATGTATCTTGATACTTTTTCAAGTGTTTATTGTTGCTCATAAAACTCTTGTATGATAGCTGGTATATCAGTACCTAGAGATTTTCCTAAAAAACCTTATCTTCAGTTTTAACTACTCGAAGAGAATGGCAAGAAAGCATAGACTAAAATTCTATGCAATTTCAATTCAAATCATCATTTAATTCAAATTACCAATGTTTGTATTTAAAAGTTTAGGAAATTACTGAAAAACGTCAGTTAAAATAGCAAATTATAAAAGAAACTGGCTTATTAATCAGTAATCTGATTTTAAACAGAGATAGCCAAAGCCCGAAGGATCGCCAAACTGAAGTGGTAGTGGGCAGGTCACATTGCTCGCAGAACAGATGGTCGATGGGGCCGAAAAGTTATGGAGTGGCGACCGCGTACCGGAAGACGTAGCGTTGGAAGGTCTCCCACAAGGTGGACCGATGCCCTGGTGAGGGTCGCGGGTAGCCGATGAATACGAGACGCATAGGACCGGTTCTTGTGGCGACACTTGAGGGAGGCTTATGTTCAGCAGTGGACGTCTTTCGGCTGATATGATGATGATGAAACAGAGATATTTTGACATGCAAGATTTCACAGAAAATGTGAATTGACCAAAATTTTATCGTAATCAATTGCACTAAATCAAACTTTACAATCCAAAAAGCTTAGCCTTCAACTTCTACACGATTACACTCTAAAACAAAGAGGCAAAGCTTTTGTAGAACAAATAAAAGTCTACGAAGGATCGAACTGTCGAATAGTCTGCTGAATTTGATTGGCTCGGCACATAGACACATTTGAAGTATATTCGCAAACCAATCAATCTAACTCGTATAAGTCTTTTTCTTCCTCTATCGTATCGGCTCCAGTTATATGGGAACTGAAAATGTTGTAGTGAAACAATTGGTTTATTTATTTACCTGCTGTAAACCTGCATTTGATTTTGTATTGAGTTTGCGTATAAAACTACTTTTAACCTTCCTAATCTATCCCTACAAGCATAACAATAGAAATATAACTATTCTGTATCAACATCGGACATGTCTGCATCAGAAATAATCAAAAAGGGCCACCGAAAGGTCCCTTTTTACTAATTTCTTTATACCAGAAGACATTGCGGCAGACCATGGCGATGATTGCGGGGCGAGCTCGACTCCTACCGATAAGACTGGCCCGTACTAGCAAAATTCAGAGTTGTGGGAAAAAACTTTCCAGTGGTGTTGTTAGTACTTTAAAGTGAAAATAAAAACTTTTACAAAAACATACAAACGACTTCAAAAAAAAAACTTTAATTTCGGAAGTCGGTGTATTTGGTTGTGTCTTCGTATATTAACAGCAAGCAAGCATTTTATAGTGTTTTTTTGGAAGTCCTTTGTATTTTTGTAAAAGTTTTTTTATTTTTCACTTTTTAGTGGTACCTTAACACCTAACAACACCACTGGAAAGTCACAGGAAAGCAAAATACGCAATTTCGTTTACTTGGATGACATATTTTTCCAGCTATTTTGATAAAAACGTTTGGTATTTATCAAAATAGCTGGAAAAATATGTCTAAACATGTCTATTTTGATAAAAACCAAACTACTAAACCGATTTTTAGTCGGAAAGTATATTTTTCTTCTTTCCTTTCACATAAAAAAAATATTTTTGAAGTCGGTTCATAAATGACGAAGTCATCATGAGGTAACAATCACACAAAAAAAGAAACAACCGAATCGAGAATCTCCTCCTTTTTTGAAGTCGGTTAAAAAGGGAGAGGAAGGCTTTTGTCCAGCAGTGGAACAAAATAAGCTAGATAGAGATAGAGAGATGTATCGACATCTATCGTGATCCTGAACATTGTTACTAATGAAAAATAATTCATGTTTGTTTGGATTCCCACCAAGAGATTTTAGAGGACGGACAATGACAGCTATTTCCATACGAGAGAGAAACTACTACTTACAGCTTTTTTTTCTGTATCGTAGTTCCATTTTCAAAAACGCATCGAGAGACGTGTTTGTAAATGGAACTGGACCCGATCCTAAACCAAATTGCCACTACGTCAGTCAAACTGTCACAGTCCATCCAATCAGAAAGGTTTTTAGCACAGGGTGCGCCGAACATAAGTGTCCACACTCTTGAACACTTTCTACGTAGAAAGTACCAACTTAATCAACAACAGGAGTAGGTGACCTTCTGCCATATTTCTCGTAAGCGGTAAGCCAACACCTGTGCCACAATAATATTGTTATTTTATTGACCATACCGAGGTACGGATAGCAGAACAAACAAAAGGCGCACTTAGTAACGTTTGCATAATGCGTAGGTGGATATTGACGTATGGGAGCCGACGTACGTAAGCGACATTGGTTTAACTGTCGTTTATGCCGTTTTCGTTCTTAGGTTTTGTGTATGCGTTCCCATTCCTTGGTATACAGGAGGGATTATTAATGTTGAATTTACATTCAATTTGTGTGATAAGTTGATAACCTTGTAAGATATGTGTTGATGTTTCGTTTGTTTGCCAGACAGATTTGCGCTTTGGTTTTAAGATTTTTTCGACAATTTATTGAACACTGGGTAATCTTTGTATAAGAAGGAATGTCCACACGCAGTTCCAGATATTATCAGCAAGTTTTTCCCACATTAAGAGACTGTACCAAAAAAAAAAACAAAATACACAAACTTTTTTGTAACATTCAAAAGAAAAATTCCCGAACTTCCACAAATTACTTTAGCAAAGTTTCACATTTTACAAACTTTTATGTTACACGAAGAATTCCACAGACAAACAGTTACTCGAGAATTTTTCTCACGTATCTAAGTGAATTCTTATATTTTTAATCCAGCCTGTATATCGAATGCGGGTTGTTCGAACTTGATTATAAATTACAGGAATTAATGCACGCATGGCTTTGTTTACAGATACATATCTGTTTCGCTCGATTTTCTTTTGTTTTCGCGCGAAATGTTCTGTGCGGGTGTTCAATGTAAGGCCTTGTTCAGAGCGAACGCGCGGCGAATAGAGCGGGTGCGGGCGCGGTGGCAGTAGCAGAGGCGATAGCGGGTAGGATTAGGTGGCCACAGTGCAGCGCAAGTTGATGTAGCGGGCATTAGAGGCTAGACGTGTTTCCTTAGGTAAAACGAAAGACGATCACTCGCTCGCGAGGCCTTTCTGTCACGTCGCGTTAGGTCTATCCATTGTGAACGCGCAGTGTTTAGGGTGGGTAAGGGCGCGATTTGGTGTCCACAGTGCTTTGCAAGTTGTCGAAGCGGACAGTAAGGCTTGACGTATTTCCTCAGAGTAAAACAATACACGATCAGCGATCGCACTTTAGCAAAGACGCTCCGTCACGTTTTTTTTTATTTATTGTGTTGATAGGGTTGCGTTACATATCACCTGATGGAAAACGATGACTTGATCGACAATGGAGCACGATTACCTAGAATAGCCTATTCACTCTTGTCTTAAAGAATCCCAGGTTGTAGCTATTAGGAAAGACATACTACGGCAGGGAATTCTACTCCTTAGCACTTCGGACAATACGACAATCGCCGCAAACGGCGATTTCATATCCACTGGAAAGTCCAGTCCCGGGACAATAAATACTGTCAACAGTCCATGGCCCCGGGACAAGATAGCAACACAGCCCGCCGGACGCCTTTGCGTCAAAGAAATGCTTATATCTCGCAAACTGTTATCATAGGTACTCTGTTGAAGTAAAAACTATGGTCGGAAAGCTGATTTAATTAAGAAAAAAACTTCAAATATTCTTATTTTGGGAGTTTTGAAGTAATATTGTAATTAGTTCCTCAATAAATAACATAAGAATGTCGGCCATTGGCAACGTCAGCTTGTTTTGAAGCAACTTTTATCAATGAAAACTTACATGCAGTTATAATCTTAAAACAATCTTAAAATAAATGAACTCCCACATCTTTAATCATTTTGGTGTATAATTAAAATTATCTTAAGTATGATATATATCCAAAAAACAAACCAAACACTTCACTGTCAACCACAACACGATAGCCGCTTACCAATTGTGACATTGCTATGCTTTTTTTTTGGCTACAACTGTTACAAGTAGTGTGGTACTGCTTACACACAGGCAGTCTGTGGTTTGTTAGAATGAAATAGAAATAGACACTTTGTTCAACTTTTTCTCAAAGTTTTGACAGTTTGCAGAAATTCTCATATTTTAATTTAAATAATTGAAATTGGCAACAATTGTTGCCATGGACTCTTGGGAGTAGTTTTTACCCACAGTAGTTGCCGGGCCTGTCTAGATAGATCCACATCTGGGTAGATGTTTGATTCTTCACGACAGCCTTAGCACCCGTGCAAGTTCCTCACTCTGGTCGAGGCCTAAGGGATAGACTGTATTTGATTGGCTTTTGTTTTTATTTGCGTTTTTTTCGCATGAGGTGGTCTGGAGGATTAATAAAAGTGAGTTATTGTAAGTATGGGGTCTTGCTGAAGCTGCAGGTTGGAAGTCTTGGTCATTTAGTCAGCGTGTGTGATTAAACATACAGTGTATCTATACTTTGGGGCCTTTTGTAAAAGGAATGGGAAAGGTGGGCCGGCAATGTCTGTAGGCGGACAGACGGTCGATGGAGCAGACATGTGTTAGAGTGAAGACCGCGTTTTCGCAAACGTAGTGCGGGACGCCCTGCGGCATGATGGATCGATGAGTTGAAGAAGGTGGCTGGCAGCGGATGTTCAGCTTCATGCTCAAGACCGGGATAGTTGGCGTTCTTTGGATGAGGCTAACGTTCAGCAGTGGACGGTAATTGACTGATATGATGATGATGATGAGGAAGGGATAACGGAACCCTATTGATAAGCCTTGCTGTCTCTCCGTCCGTCTTTTTGTCGGTTGTATCCCATGAACTGTTATAAGTTGACAGTAGTAATCTTCACAGAATGTGTACTTTTTACGCTGTAAATTAAACTAAAAAATAAAATTTAATTTACATACTAGAACGTGATATTTTTCGGTTTATGGAGCGATTCGTGTACGCAGTTTATGCAGATTCTCATTTTTTTTTACGTTTGGAATGCCATACAATTTTATACGAAAGTTTCAGGGGATGTCAGCATTTAAGTAGACGTCATTTCACGGTTGAGTTCACAACGCGGCTTCAAGTGGCGTGCTGTTGACAACCCCAGTAAGTACACTTAGAAACATCTTGTAACTCAAAACCGTATCTACGCTATAAAATATAAACGTCGGTATTTGTCCATGATTCTATCTACATAATAGCTTTTTCCCGCGACTTCGTACCCATATATCCCGTTTATTCCCGTTCCCGTATAGCCTATAGACTTCCTCAAGAATGTGGCTATCATATATAAATAATTTTCCAAATCCGACTGGTAGTTCCACAGATTAGCCCGTTCAAACAAACAAACTCTTCAGTTTTATTATTAGTATAGATAGGTAGGCATGTACGTTACTGAATTTGGTGTCTTACTGACGGATATTAATTAATAGGTTTCATAAATATCCGTCGATACGTGAGACCTCTCTCGAGACCTCTGCCAAAACGGTTTAGTTTTATAATACAAAATCTTTTAATACTATTTATAGGTTAAATTGATTCCAGAGTCTTTTCAGAGAATTGTATATTAGCAGAGGAACTACGAGAATCAAATGGATTTAATAATACATTTACCTACGTATCCATACTAATATATATATTATTAAAATGCGAAACTAGCTCTGTCTGTCTGTCCATTTCATTTTAACTCGTAAGGCACTAAGCCGATCTTAATGTTTAACGTAGTAATAGCACTTATAGCCCAGGCTGCGCCAATAATCCTAGAACTTAAAACACTTTTTATTCACATACCACGCGAGGTACGCCGCGGGCAGAAGATTGTATACTAATAAAAGTGAATGGAATAAGGAGAACAACATAACCAAAGCAATCATCAAAAATCACAATACCAAAAATTCCATTTCGGGCACGTCACTAAAACGAACGCACGCAAAACGCAGTGAAGCGGCAAAACGCTCATGTGAACACGTCCTTAGAGAAATGGCGCGAAGGGAAATAGGCCGTTTGTCTATGGCGACGTTGGTTTACACCCGTTCCGTTGGCGATGGCGTAAAATGTTCCACTGATAATACTCTCGATACGGAATAAATGTTTACGTACCGTATGTTAGGTGTTGGCGAAGTTTATACCTTCCTCTGTTGTCGTAAATGTTGGAAAGGAAATATTTTAGTAGGTAAGGCTCGTAAGGTCGTTAGTTGTTTTTGCTTTATAAGGTAAGTATTAAACACTGAGATTTTGTTTATTTGTGGATATTTCATTGCCGTATTGTAAAATTGGCTATTTTGTGACTTCAATAATGGTTGCCACTTCATGAAATGACAAACTCAAACGTAACCTAACGGTAAACCTAAACTAACGTGTAAAGAAACTTAACATAAAAGGGATGACGTGAGCTTAGTTAGTCACTCTAACTGCAATCATACGTGTCGGGGCATCCTAGGTTTCCTCGAATGTAACCAATCGTAGAATTGAGCATTTCATGATGTTGCCGCACCACGAAATGGTCAATCCTACGATATGGGTACTTAAGACATTATATTACATAAATAATAATATTAAGTATGGTGGGATACAACGAACTATGGGTTAGGAGGGATTTGGCACTCACCTCATATACATATATTCAAAATATTGAGAGGGAAGTCGAATAATCCAATTAGTTTAGGGCAGGTGAGCCTGTGTGTTTCCGACAGGTACGTGTGGCGACGACGGCGACCGCGTCTGCTGGTGGAGCAGCCTTCTAAGGGAGGCGCCGCTGACGCGTGCACTTCGCACGCTCAACCTGATTGCTAAAGATACGGACCTATTTTGTTGCACTCTGGGTGAACTCACAAGGAATGCATTATTTATAATTAGTTATAGATGTAAGTATAAGTTAAGATAAGCACATTTATCGCATTGGGAAAAACTTGTAACGATAGATGTAAGATGAGAAATAAATAAATAAAAAATAAAAATAATTTCTGCAATATTTTGATACCTTTTAGAGGTTACCAAAGAAGTTCGCAATTCTAATATTGTGTTCACCAAGTTCCGTTATTGAAACACGCTGAAAAATGAGGGAAAGCTCATTTTTTCAGCGTGTACCATGCAACAAGAACAAAGCCAAAAAGTAAAAAAGTTAAAATTTATTGTACACCTACCACAGTATAGTCTTTATAACCCAAAGGTTGACTGGTAGAGAATGCCTTGATGCATTAAGTCCGCCCATGTACTACTATTGTACATAAAGTTTAAATAAATAAATAAACAACTATTATGGCGCGAATAACTGTGTTTCAGTTTCACCGTGTGATACATTTCATGTTACGTTCAACAAATCCGTAATCCATAATACTCCAACCCAATTCCAAGTAATAGAATAATACATTACATTAAATACGTTACAGAAATCACATAACCGATTCATTCCACCAAACACGCATTCCACCGTGAAAACGGAAAGCCATTTTCACGCCAAGTGTATGTCACCGGAAAATAGCAAACTCAGTAAGATTATAAAATAACTTGAGAGATTGTAAACTCTCGATAAATTGTCAACCTAACATTTGGAATACTTTTTTACGCATCAAAATTTGATAGTCTATAACCTCGCGGAGTCATTCCGAGAAATTGTGGACTGACATAAAATGGCGACCTATCAGAGCACAAGTCTACTATTTAGCCGTTTTCATGTGATAGTTAACCTGGAAACAAGGCTCTCATTAGTCTATTCAGAGAAAACAAAGACCAATGAAGGGCCAAGTTTCCAATTTAACTATCACACCAAAACAGATAATTTATAGACCAGACAGCTCAGTCCACAATTTCTCGGAATGACTCTGCGAGGTTATAGACTATCAAAATTTTGATGCGTAAAATAGTATTCCAAATGTTCAGTTGACAGTTTATCGAGAGTTTACAATCTCTCAAGTTATTTTATAATCTTACGAAGTTTGCTATTTTCATGTGACATGTATGTATATAACATAAGTGGTATATTCGCGTTCATAAATCTACGAATGTATAGTGTAACACGTCTATATTGTGACTGTCATCCATGATTGATAGCTTCCGTTTGCCTGTTCTCTAAATTGGACTAATGTGTGTTTGGTAACATGAACTGGGACAATACGATTGTATAGTTAGCGTGCTCCAGTATGGAGATTATGTACATATGTGTAGGATGAGAGTGCGATGATATCGTTAGGCTTTAGAACAACAAAAGTTTGTTTTCGAATTTCAAAATCTTGCTCAAGAAAAGAGAGATTGTTACCCACAGAGCCATGAACTGCGCCTGCTGGGCCGTGGCCGGTGCACAGCGACTGCAGCTGTCAAAATCAAAACTTCCTGGGGCGTTAACCTTGCACTTAAAAGCCATTATTAGACTGGCCTGTTGGTCGAGTGGTTAGTGACCCTGACTGCTAAGCCAGAGGTCGTGGGTTCGATTCCCACCCAGGACAAATCTTTGTGTGATGAGCATGATCATTTGTTCTGTGTCTGGGTGTGATTTGTCTATAATATGTATGTATTTAGAAATATATAAGTATGTTTATCAGTTGTCTGGTTGCCATAGCACAGGCTCTGCCTAGTTTGGGATCGTGGCCGTGTGTGGGTTGTCCCAAGATATTATTATATTATATTATTATTTTTCTAAATATACGAAGAAAAAATTGTTCAACATACGTGGAAGCTTTTAAGTTGCACGAATCGCATATAAAATCACCGAAAACCGCCTTCTGGTATAGCCATGTTAAAAGTCGAAGCGAAGACCATGTGGTTCAAACTGCATTGAACCTCCCAAATCAAAACAGAGGGAGAGGCCGCTCGCTATTGTTCTCGTAGACCTTCATGGAAAGAGACCTTAATAAAGCCCAATTGCACGAATCGACAACCCATGATTGTTTGACTTGGCGTAGGAAAGTAAGGAGATCCGACCCCATATAATGGGTTAAGGTGAGGAGGAAGAAGAAGAAGAGAAACTAGAAAAAGATGGGTGTATTTCAGTTCTCAACTTCTTTTTGCTTCTTCTTTATCGCAGCGACTATTCCAAATTACCCTCCTAATTGCTTCCCTATGTTCATATTTCGTTTACATGGCGCACCTTACCTTTGTAATCAACATCACATGTTCGAGTTCGTCTTTTTAGGGCGCTAAAAACAAATGCCCAATAAAACTAGAACCATACAAAAGTCGAATTCAGAAGTGTGTTCAAAATGCTTTTGACAGTTAAACCCACCAAAGAGGCCGCCCTCACATGATATCAATTTATAAATACAAATAGAAGGTAAATGCCAAGTGTTGTCAACCCACACTAAAGGTTAGCTCACACTGAGTCGCGAGCGACACGGTGATGCTTGAAGAGACCAGAGGCTCTAGACAGGTGATATTCTGTCAGCGGTAGCGTGACGAAAGCGATTGTCAAAACGCCGACAAAATATCAAGTGACCAATCGCTTATAGAGGTTGACATTTCGATAATAGAGGTATCAGTATTGAAGGCCATGACTACTGTATTATTTTTAGTAATTTAATTTGAAAGTTCCTAAGTAGGTTGTTGGGACGATCGTTTTCAAGGCAATTCATCGCAAGCGTTAATTGGCCCCCGAACTCACCAGATTCGACAGATCCTGATTTCTTATAAAGGGACTTATTTTTGATTTTGAATACTAAAAGGAAAATATTTGTTACGTTGTCAATGGGATACGTAACGAAAATTGCGATGACGAAAACACGACAAAATTCTATAGCAATTTTAAGTAGCAAAAAGGTGGCTAATGTAATTTACCACACAAAGTTGCAAAGCCTGTATAATAATAATTATAATCTCTCTATAATAGAGTCTCGAGGTGCTACACGACGCCTCAGGGTGTATTCCAATTCTTTCACTGAAATCTATGAAATAAATGTGAGAAAAAGGCTGCCAGACTAAAATGGGATTGGGCGGGTCACGTTAGCCGCATGCACAGTGACCGCTGGGCAGTAAGGTCTCCAGAAAGTAGATGCTTGAGGACGGACGACGCCGCTGTGGTGGGTGGGCCGGGGCCTAGGAAGAGGTGGAGAGATGATCTAGATGCCTCTTGCAAGGGCTCGCTCAAGGCGGCCCGGGAAAAGAATACCCGGAATGATTTTGGGGAGGCCGTTTCCCAGCAGTGAGACCATATTTTATCGCTATCTTAAAAAGAGCGCGCAGCTACGCTTTGCGTCTCGCTGTAACCTGACCCTAAGCCCCACACTCCCTCTTAAGTAACATTTCCACGTGCCACTTACACGAGCGAACATCCTAGAATTTTATAAACATACAGAAACATCCATCTAACATCCATCCATCAACAACAAACAAACATCTATCTACTTATGCAAAATATTGTTAGAAAGTTTTCTGAGGAGTTACTCACGATTTTTGCTAAAAAGGACATCCTAGGACGGTACTTTCATTTTCTTCTTGGCATTTAATTTGTTTTTGTAGTTGCCCTTATTTATCTTTATTTTGTAGGCGCCGTGGCTAAATAATAACAGCCGCACGGGTCGATCTTCAAGGTTAAGCAACGCTTGCCTAGGTTGGTCTGTGGATGGGTGACCATCTTAACATACCGAGACTTCTCTGTGCCTCGAAAAGCACGTTAAACCGTTGGTTCCGGCTGTCATGTGTAGATCTTTGGCAGTCGTTACGGACAGTCAGAAGCCAGATAATCTAACACCAGTCTTGCCAAGGAGTACCGTGTTACCCAGTTAATGGGTTGTGGGGGTCTGGTAGGCAGCTCCACGGAAAATACTGGTATTCAGCTCCCCAATATAATTGGGAAAAACCAGGCAGATGATGATGAGTTGCCTTTATTACATAATTTTTCTATGAAGCGGTAAGCATTGGTGTGGGTAATTTTAGAGCACAGATTTCGTCAGATATTTTGAACTCCGAACCATAAATTCAACCCATCCATTCAATGAGGATTTTTGGGAAAATTCGCGCCACCACTATGAAACCATAACTTATTACGTAAACGTGCCGTTGACGTTGATTTATCTAATGACCTGATGCCTTAGTGGTGCACGTCATTTCTGAAAACTCGAATTGATTATTGCTTCAAATAAGTGAAATTATACCAAAGCTCATCATCTGCTAGGCCTTTTCCCTACCCATTAACTGGGTACCACGGTACTTCTTGGCCAGACTGGAGTCAGATTTTCTAGGTTCTGACTATCCGAAACGATTGCAAAGGTCTACAAATGACAGTCGGGACGGGACCAACGGCTTAACGTACGTTCCGAGGCACGGAGGAGTCTCGGAACGTTAAGATGGTCACCCATCCACAGACCACCCTCGGCAGGCGTTGCTTAACTTAAAGATCGACCCGTGCGGCTGTTATTATTTGGCCATGAGCTACCAAAGCTTGTGAAAATAAATCCAAACTTAGTGAACATAATCCAAAGTTAGTTAACATTACATAACGAATGTTAGTAATATTACCGCGAACTCTTCATCTCGTTGTCATGGAAGCTGATTACTTAAACCACACTAGACTGAGTAACACGGGTAACTCGCATTTTATTCAGTTAATGCGGAAATATGAGGATGTTCTCCGACGAGAAACGTCGTTAATGTATAAAGTGGTACTTTCATAATAAGTAGCTTTTATACAGTTACATTTTGTAGGGATACTGCCTTCATTTAATCAAATCTAGCCCTCGTAAACGTCGTTATTATCCCAATGGATCATACTCCTGAGATTAAATAGTATCAAAGTATTCTATGTGATATTCTGGACTATATTCTACATCTGAGCAAATTTTGATCTAGATCGGTCCAGCCGTTCTGACGTGATTGAGTAACAAACATCCACCCATCCATCCAAACATCCAAAACTTTCGCTTTTATAATATTAGAATAGACTAGCGCACGTCACACGGTCAAACCCGCGTAGTACCCGTTCCCGTGGGAGTACGGGGATAAAATATACGAGTAGCCTGTGTTACTCGCTGATAATGCTATCCATTGCTGAAAGAATTTTTCAAATCGGTCCAGTAGTTTTTAAGTTTATTCATACAAAAAAAAAAAAATCCTCTCTATAATTTTAGTATAGAAGTATAGATTAAGTATAAATAATATTAATAGGCTCGCTTTAGATTATTATTTCGACTGATGGTAAACGATGGTGTGGTTGACTATGGATGGAAAGCGCTTGTCTAGAACTAACTAATTCAGTCTTGACTTAAAGACATCCAGCTTTTAGTTATAAGGAAACCAGACTCCAGCAGAGAATTTTACTATAATAGCTATGTTCGCAATCAGGGTTGCCAGGTCTTCAAACGAAAAGCCGGACAGTCCAGCCAGTTTAGCCGGACATTTGGGTAAAAAGATCGGGCACCCTTAATTTTTTAGTCTTAATAAGTATAACACGACAATGTTTTATCACTTACCATAAAATTTAACTTGAATTCTAATGAAACAACAGTCAAATTAAATGAATTAGTCTTCTTTATTATTAATCATTCAATATGTATTACTATATTAATTTCTATAAGTAATTGCAATAGGCGGCGGAGCGGAAATCAACACATGACAAATGTAAAAAAAAAATGCTCAAATTCAAAAAGCCTAACAAAAGCCGGACAGGCCGTCACCGTCTAATTTGGCCGGACACACAACCAAATAGCCTGACTGCGTCCGGCTTTATCCGGACGCCTGGCAACGCCATTCGCGATGAACGTATTCTTAAAAACAATGCTTAACTCATCTTGGTATTGTGAAAGGCAAGCAAAACGCCCGGATACTATAGTATTTAGCTTTAAAGCGAATTCAAACAATGCATACAATTTTTCGCAGAGATATTAAACAGAACTATTCTTAAGAAACAAAGTGTTTGGTTTCGTTAACAGGATCATTTTGCATTGAATTGTGTTATCAATCCAAAACATTTAGAAGCAAAACTTAGCAAAAAAAGAGGATAAGACGAATATAGTCTGTATCCTTCTATACAATTAGAAAAAAATATCGAAATAAAAAATATTTACTTTATCAAAAAAATCAAAACGGAGACAACGAAGAACGCTTGCGACACTGCTGAAAAGCAAGACACGGTGGTGCATACGGTGGAAGTCTGCCCTGCTTGGGCTGAGCACCGCCGGCGGCGGTGACTTCTCGCGTCCGGCCCTGGTCGAATCCATGGTCCGGAGCGAGGAGGCTTGGGAAGCGGTCACCTCCTTCTGCGAAACAGTAATGCTAGCGAAGGAGGAGCTGGGCCGCGCGAGAGAAAGGCAAGGCCTTCGCCCCGACCGCCGCTACAGGAGAAGACGCTCCGGGCGTCGGGAGTCGCAGGGCGATCCCCGGCCACCGTAGGCGCGGGCCTGCGGACGGCGAGAGTTGGGTGGCTCGCTGTCCGATCCACCGCGTTGTGTTTCACGCGCGCCTCAAAGAGATGTCAGCATAGAAGACGAGGCCCGCTAGGGCCAGAGCCTGCCAGGGTTGCGGAATTTGTTCGAAAGAGTCACCGCGGCCCTGGAACGCAAAAGGCTTTAGAAGGAACACGGATGGGTTTTAGTCAGTAAGAGTCTGACACGTCTTTCCGCTCTACCCAGAGAGGAAGAAGTCATTTGATGATTTCACATCCTTAAAAAAAAAAAAGGTACAGAGATAGATTAGACTTTGGGCAAAGACATAGAATTTTTTATCCCGGGAATATGTTCCCTTGGCTCACGCGAACGGAGTTGCGGGCGGCAGCTAGTTTAGAATAGATGAAAATTATACCATCTTGAACTGTGCAACTATGAGGATTTTTTCTTTGACCTTTCATCAGCTTCTTGGATCCTCAACAGATACTGCCATATAAAACACTATCATAAGAGCTCACTATAATATGACTACCATAAGCTAATACTGAGAACATGTAACTCATTGAAACGCTCGCGTGTCGAGCTCGTGAGCGCTCATATTTTATGCTCGGATTCTCGTAAGTGAAAAATAACGCGATTGCCTGGATGGATGCTTTTATTATTATTAAAGAGTTGAGGAAATGGCTCGTTTAATGTTCTAGATGGGCCATTAGTTCTGCACTATCGACGTTGAGTTCTAAATGTTCATGGTGGTTCATTATTGAAAGGTCCCAGTCGATGAATTGATGACATCGTTAAAATCGCTTGTTTGAAAAAATAATGAGTTTGAGCTGACAGTTTCTGGATACAGATTTTAGAAAATAACCTTTGGAGAAGACGCGGAATTATCTCTTATTCAACTAAGGACTATCACACAAACAATGTGTAACAGAATAAACGGTACGGTTCTATGGCTAAGGTAGCTCATAATAGTAATGAGTACAATTACCCCTTTTCTGGTTTTAAGTTTATTCTGTTACTCGTTGTATATTGCAAGGATCTAATTTTATGTTTTTAGCTATGCTCACATTTTCGCCTTGTCTTTTTGAAGAACCAAGCTCTCGCTGCCCAGTTATTTTCTGTATAACGCAAAACTTATAGATGTTTGAGTGGGAGATAGCATTCCAACCAAGTTTAGTACACAGTTCCTATAAACTTCTTTAAAGGAATTTAGAACAGCGGTTATAATTCTGCGAATAAATCTGCAATTTTACGTACCACTGGCATCTTATCCAACATTAATTATACATACCTATCTTGCTAGATATTTATTCGAACTAAGGAATTTGTACAAGCTTCCGTTTGGAGTTTATACGTAGCCTTAACGCCTTGGGAATTTCTGGGGCCATTATGAATTCTGACTGAGTCAAACTTGATGCTCTGTGTAGACTAGAAAGGTAAACGGTGGTCGTCTTGGCTATTCTGTTGAATAAACGCAATCTACTCTACAAAGTAGTTTGGTTATACATTAAGATGGTGTGTTTTGAGGGTGCATCTCAAAGTACCCAATGTTTGTAATTCTACATCTATCCGCATAGGTCATGTCAAAAGCTGATATGTTGTATCCCACACTGACCAACAAGAAACTCAGGGGGACTGTTGATAGATGACGAAATAATAGAAAAACTACGTTTACTTGTAACTTCACCTCATCATGTGACTTCTTCGGCTCTGGGTGGAGTGAAAGGGCGTGTCAGACTCTTACTGACTAAAAGCCATCCGTGTTCTTTCTAAAGTCCTTTGCTTTCCTTCTGCGTATTGTACTAACATACTTTAAACTGGATTGGAATGTAGCAGACAGGAACGATATGAGGTCGATAGGTCCTGGAGCGGAAGGCGTAAAGCTGCTTCAAGGTTTGGTACACCTGGTGAAGGGCGCGGGAATCCGCTGGATGCCAGACACCCAGGACCAGTCGGTATGGCGACACTTGGGGAAGTCTCTCTAGCAGTTATTTTTTAAGGCTGAAATGAAGATAAAGCTGACGAATTGAATAATTTCCTTCAACGTACTCTACAGACAGTAGCGACAAAACATCACTGTGCAACAATAGATCCCTTACAGTCCGCACTCTTTTAACTAGTAATCCAATAACGCCATAAATACGCAGTCGGCAATAACAATTAATTAAGGAACTTATTACCTAGTGGGCGTAAAGCCCGTTTGCTGTGCTGATGAATGTGGGTGCAAGTGTATTGGATATGGCGGCTGGACAAACTGGAGTAAAAAGTTGGAGGTTTCATTAGTGATGGCCTGTTGTTGGTAAAGGGAAATGCTGGCTGGAAATTAATTTGTTTTAGTAGGTTGGTAATGGATTAAAATCCAGGAACGTTATTTTTATCTGGTATGGAACATAAGATAGAAGTAGTAGGTGCGCTGAACCTTTCAAGTGTATTTTCAAGCAATTAAGCAACAATTTGAGATCAACTAAATTTTATGTCCAAGTAGTGCTCAGAAGGCAAATACTCGTACTGAAATAGCGTTCAATTTTAAAAAATTGTCAGAATGTAGGAAAATTAAAACTGTTTTTGACAGTTTTCAACAGTGATGCCATGAAGGCTAACTGCACCTGTGTTTGCGCACACACTTGTGCACAATAACATGTCCCGCTGATGGCTAGTCTCGGTTGAAATTGGCCGCCATGGCCGAAATCGGTCAGGAGGAGGTATATATGCCGAAAATGAAATAAAATGACATATTTTTCCTATCTTTTTATCGCACTCTTTTTAGTTTATTTCACAAAGTCGATAGTAAACTTAGACTTAAAAACTTTCAGCCAATTACCGAGATATTGGCTACAATACTCTCATAGTATTTTAGGCGAGAGATGGTAAGTGTTCCTGGCACACAGCCGAGCAAAACGATAATTTAGCTTGGCCTGAACGGTTATAGGCAAGGGAAACGAAGACGGTGATAGCACGGCATTAACTTATACTTTTAAAAATGAAAAATGTGTCTGGTGGTTGGCTGAATGTCTTTAACATAGACAGAATATTATACCAACGCAAGTAATGGCCAGAAGAAGCGTAAGCATAATCAGCCTTTTGACCATTTCGATTGTATGGACTTTAAAAGAGACTGACCTCTGAGTTTGTTTCGGTGTTTCTTCTCAGGGTAGTCAGCTAGGAAACACCGGCCTCATCTAGTTTAAAAATGAACACAAAAGATTGACGTGTAAAAGTTTTATGTTTAATCTACTTACAAAATAATTATCATTTATCATTTAGCCGATAGCAAAGTTAAAAGGGAACCGCTTCTTGGTTTGGTCATGTGAAGAGGAGGGATAAAATGTACGTAACTAAAAGAGTTATGAATATAAATGTGGATGGATGGACAGAGAGAGGGAGGCCAAAGAAAAGATGGATGGATTGTGTTAGGAGTGAAATGAAAGAAAAGGGAGTTAGTGATAGCGTGACGGTTGACAGGACAGAATGGAAGAAAAAAACGTGTTGCGCCGACCCCAAGTAACATGGGATAAGGGCAGGAGATGATGAGATGATGATGATTTAGCCGATGTACGTGTCTAAGGTTCCCACTGCTGGGACTTTCGATCAAGAATCTTGATCGAAGGCTGGAACACAGGTGACATGTCTGTAAGGCGGAGTGGGTATAGTGCGCATTGGTAGATGATTCGTCATTGCTTCGAATTTTGTTTTTTTTTCATAGCGTATTGGAGAAAGAAATTCTAAAAAGGAAAAACTAGTTTTACGAAAAAACTTAGCCTGAAAAACTACTTTTAAACCCCTGACCAAAATGAAGGGTGTTATAAGTTTGATCGTTTGTGTGTCTGACTGTCTGTAGCATCGTAGCTCTTAAACGGTTGAACCGATCTAGATGCGGTTTTTTTTCATTTGAAAGGTAATTAAATAGAGAGTGCTTTTAGCTATGATTCATGAAAAAGTTAAAAAAAATTAAAAACTCCGACAAAAAACATAAAAAGTATAAAATTAATTTGGATTGATATTAATCTAAAAGGATGAATCCAATTAATTTTTTACTTTCTTAAAGTTTTAAAGTCGGAGGTATTTATTTTTTTGCGGTTTTAGAAGTTGCAAGCCATTGCTGTCGATTCGCTCTTCGAACTGCATTATTTGATCCACAAAAGTTTGTATAATAAATAAAATATAAAAGATGCTATTTTTTTAAAGTAACCCACTTGCTTACTGTCATTAACCTGTCTTAAAAAAACTCTGCTGTAGATATTAGACAATACAATAATATAGTACATGCTCTGCATAACCGGGAAAGTCAGTCTTACAGAAAAATCTTTTCGTCAAGTCATAGTCTATTCTCGTCTCACTAATGCCAACACAAGTAAAGCCATTATTACGAACCTACTAATAGAAATACATCCAGCTATTTACTTTTATTACAACGAGCTATCATTCATTTTCTGTAGTCATGTACTCGGAAGAACCGAATGAGAATAGATTAAGTGTCTCGTGCCCGATTGATATCATTCGCCTCAAATTAGCCTTTGTTTTGCCCAGTGGCCTCTGTTATCTATCATCGGAAACGCTTTCACTGAAGTTAATTCACACATAGTCGAACAATGATATCCGGATTGTTATGGGAAAAGTGTTTTTAACGTACGGTGTGAAATTGTGCAACAGGGATGCATAATATCACCTTTACTATTTAACATCTTCACCGGGCTTGCAATGCGAATCACTCAGGAAGAGTGGACCGATGCGTGGCGATTGGTGGACAAAATTGCGAATTAGCGGTACGCAGATGGCACCACATTATTTGCGAGTAACGCTGGCCTCATGGAGGAATTACTTCTCAGAGTGGAGGGAGTGAGCCTTACGTTTGGGTTGAAGATAAACCGAGCTAAAATCAAGATGATAATCGTCGACCGCGTCAATGACAACTCGCCTGAAGTGACACAGATGGCGAACTGTGACGTGGTCAAGACCTACGTATACTATGAGGCTTTAATTTCAAACAACGATGGCTGCATAAATGAGTTAAAAAAACAGCATAACAATCGTTCCACCATATTTTCACGTAATTACTATTGGCGTGGAAAGAATCCAAGGTTTAGTGGTAGTAAGTAAAGTTAATGCACTCTGTTATTAACCAATTTCGATGTTTTCTTTTACACAACGTTAGTCGGCCAGACCAGAAATTGAAACCTGGTCAACGTTTATGAAGTTCATAAAAACATTAATAGATTTAAGAAAAATTTCGGCAGCTGAATGACGTCTTCAAAACTGTTTGTATAAATTACTTTCGATAGCAACACATTCCGACGACGAGCGATCCGACTTTAGTACCCCAATTCAATCATTATGCCCTCTTTGTTTTACCAGCAGACAACCGTCCTTGTTCACGATAGAAAAAATATAAAAATAAAAGGCTCGCCACACAACGAGAGATAATCGCTGATGAGATCTCCGCCGTCGGCTTCTCATTGTTTGTAAATGAGAGCAGCGAAAATAAAATAAAAGCGTTCATTTGATAGTGCTCTCTCGACTCGATTGTTTCGGACCTTTGAATCGAAAATCGTTTGTGTTTTTAAATTATAATTATGTTTTAGCGTTTTCTATTTGCTATGGCGACGTGTTAAGAATTGATTGGGACGGACGAGTGTAAAATTCTTTTTCGCTTGTTTGTTTTGACAGGCCAATTACTGGCTACATTTTTCAACGACTTGTTACATTTATTAATTGCAGATTTTGTTGAGTTGAGTTTGCAATAATTGGACTTATGAATAGGTTATTGCATTCTTTAGTGTGACAAAGTTTTTTTTTATGATGGTAAATCATCAAATGACTTCTTCCGCTCCGGGTGGAGCGGGAGGGTGTGACAGCCTTTTACTGACTAAAGCCCATCCGTTCCTCCCAAAGCCCTTTGAGTTCCAGGGCCCCAGTGAGTCTTTTGAACAAATTCCGCAACTGGTGAGACAAATGTGGCTCTCAAAAAGATAACTAACGCAACCTAAGGCTAACCTATACGGCGTTATTTTCCGAGTTATCATACAGACACGATTTATGGAAAAAAACAACTCCTAAAAATACAAACATCACACTGTCCAGTACTTTTTCTCGTATAAATCGGCATCGAGATACATATATCGGATATGTCGGCGTATAAGTAATTGAAATCTAACCCTTTATAGACCAATATTTCTCTAAATTCTAGATTTTCGGAATACTAGGCTTGGAAACTGTACTGTACTGTGTGTACTGTAAACTCCCTCTATCATTCTTCCATAGGCTCTGCATTGAGTTTTATCCATCTACTAGCGGTCCCGACAGACCTGTCCTGTCCGAACGTTTGCTTTGTGTCTGACGAAAAATTATAAAAATCGATTGCAGCGCCACCTATCGGATCCAATTGTATCTAAGCCATTCTCGAATCCACTGGAACACACACAAAATTTCTTCAAAATCGGTCGAGCCGTTTAGGAGGAGTTCAGTCACATACATACGCACGAAAGAATTATGTATATTTTGTCCCATTGCTGGGCAAAGGCTTCCGTCTCCCTTTTCCACACAACTATGTTCTTTGCTATATCAGGCCAGTCCTTTCGGTAGAAGTCGAGCTCGTCCCGCCATCTTCGCTTTGGTCTGCCGCGATGTCTTTGGTATTTAATGGGAGCCATTCGGTGGTTCTTTTTGCCCACTTCTCGTCTGACATTGGTTTATCCATCATTTTTATTAAGTTTTAGTTATTAAGGTTTGAAAACTTGTAAGTTTAAGCAAACATGTAGCAAAGTTGTGGTTTTCTTCCATTTATTTTTGGCAAAAAGAAATGTATATGTTTATCATCTAACCGCAACGCGAATATATTTGTTACGGTATAAAATATTGCCATATTTATATCATGTCGTTAGTGGTCTGACATGGTTGCGTGTAGACTTGTTGTTTTTTTAATTTGCGAGGAGACTTAGGGGACATGGCAATTAATATAATAAAGTATTTTGAAAAGCTAACGAGCATAATTTCAACGGACATTTTATCGTAGCGTAGCGCGTTCTGCAGTTTGTGCCTCATGGGAAATACGTGTGAGTTTATATCAAACATATCAAAGTCAAAGTCAATTCATTTATTTCAACTAGACCATTAAAATGCACTTTTGAACGTCAAATTTACAGTTTGAAAATAAAATGTTATAGTGACTCTAGTTGTCCATTCGCAATAAGTAGATTCTGATGGAGCAGAACGGAAAAGAAACTCCACAGTTACTTTTATCAAATATAAGTTTTACAATATTTTGTTTCATCATCATCATCATCAGCCGAATGACGTCCACTGCGGGACATAGGCCTCTCCCAAAGCGGGGTTTTGCCATCATCGTCACGCTTGGCAGGCGGGTTGGCGATCGCAGTGTAGCTGTTGCAATCCACAGAGAATGCTGCTGCCCATTCTCGGGTGAGTCCCTTAGTCGCCTCTTACGACACCCACGGGAAGTGATGGGATGGTGCTATTCTCTTACGTCCGACACCATACAGAACATATTTTGTTTACATTAATCAGTTGATTATGTTATGTGAGGACAATGCACCCAAAATAACTATGGTTGGTAAGGTTTGTTTGTTACGACCACTAATCCATACTAATATTATAAATACGAAAGTAACTCTGTATGTCTGTCTTTTTGTTTATTCTTCTCGTCTTAACGGCTGAACTGATTTGGATGAATAGGACTTAGAATACGTTTTATCCCAGGAGAATCTTCTCTTGGAATTATATTGGAATTTCACGTGGGTTTCAGCTTTTATGTTAGTAATATTTGTAAGTGTAAAATTGTTTGATGTAGAAGAAATGGCTACAAGTACTGATTCGATTGCTAAAACTTTTTCACTGATGGAGATCTAGGGTGTTCCAGAAGTGCGTGCTCATGTTAGGGTGTTGTTATGTATCAGCTGTACAAGTAAAAAAAACATTAAAAAAATAGTAATACTGACTTTTTTTTAAAAACCCGACCGTAAAAAATGAAAATAACAAAAAAATACTTTTTAATACGTCTGATGCAGTTACTGGTGTTTATTTTAGTTTTGTGTGTGTTTATTTGGAACTTTTTAGTCGATTATCGAAGTCGGGTTTTTTTGGAAAAAGTCAAAATTTTATTTTGTTCTATAGCAGCTACAGAACACACCACTCAGTTTAGGTACATCCTATATAGCTGGCTCTCAGATTTTTTGTTCAGAAAAAATGTGCCGTTTCTGCGCGATAAGCTACTGCAGCGTAATCACGGGAAAAAGCAAACGTTTTATAATTTTATCGGAAGACAATGGGTATCATTCGAAGAAACGAGACTATGAGGTTTTGGATTCCGCTTCGCTCTTAATTGTTGAAGCCCTTACTGGCTAAATCCTGGAAGACACATAGATAAATATGTATACCACTAAATAAAATTCTGTGAACAAGAAACGTAAACCATTCATTCGCGAAGCCAGACGGCTTCTTGAAGACGTCTCAAGAACATTTCAGTGTACTTGCTCTTGACATTAGCCTTCACAAACAAAGGCACGCGTGCTCGTTATATAACTGAGTGGTGGCCGGCATTGATTCGTCAGTTTAAGGTCTCCACAAACAGGCGCGTCGCGATAATGCGACAGCGGATTTTTTAGGAATTGTTGGATTGTCGTAGTGCAGTTTATATTATGGCTAGCTATTGCCCGCGACTTCGTACGCGCATATCATTTTTTCCCATTCCCATAATTATAGCCTATAGCATTCCTCATGAATGTGGCTATAATATACAAAAATAATTTTCCAAATCCGATTGGTAGTGATAGTGGTAGATTAGCGCGTTCAAAAGCTTTATTATGTTAAGTATAGATATGAGGAACAAAATGTAAAGTTTTTCAAATTCTATCAAATAGGAGGTTCCTTCGACTTGACCGGTGTTGTGTCTGTTGGGTAACCGCCCGAATGCTTAAATATGTGTGGGGCCGTTGTATAAATGCTAATAGCACGGCTAGCTTAGCTTGAGCGATGCAGGATTTGTTTGACGCCAGGATTGATTTGTTGTTCGTTTGTGGCGATGCAATGCATAATATTATTCGATTTAATTCAAAGAAATAATTAAATTTAATTCAAATTCATAATATTATGTCGCCATAATATAGAAATATGTATCGTATTCGTAATAGTAACATCACAGTGTTGTATTTACACATCACACCTTTTTCAGAGAGACTTAATAAAGTTATAGTCACTCGATTGGTCACTGATTTATATCCTGAAGACTTAAGTGAAGGTGAAGGTGACGGTGGCCGCCACGTTTTCATATTGTCGCACCGCACCTGTCTGCAGGAGTCTTAACGGAGTGATAGTACGCATTGACTACTCCGTTTATTTATCAAGAGCACTGAACGTTGACCGAGGTTGGTGGAGCGTTGAGACCAGGCATCGTAACGCCGGGTATAGACTAAGCGCACTAACGCATATGAAAGCATGAATCGCTGATGGACGTCTCTCGCTCGCTTAGCTTCTGTCTGATACAAACAAAGCGAACTAAGGCAAACGAACGTTTGCCAACGATCGGAATTGAGTGTTTAAAGTTCTCGTACATGTATAGGTATTCTATCGGCCATGGAGATTTTTTGAAATGCCAAAATGCTTTGTAAGGTCAATTCTTGTGTTTCAAAAATGTTAAAATTCAAATCTCACTATTCTATGAGTGACGATCAATTTTAAAAATGTAAAGAAATTGCAGGTGTGTTTTGTCAGGTTGCCGCGAAAGTTCCTAAAAAAATAATCTTCCTAATAAATCTACATGACATTTCGATAGCGCATGTAAATCCTATAATTATTTGCTTTTCGACTATCGTTGGTACAATGACACTTTTCTAGAAGCCAAAGGAAAGCGTGCGGCATGTTCGTCTGTTCGTTCGCTTAGTCTGTACCTGACTGCGTAACGAGAGTAATGTAGCAGTCAGCACTCTGCGGTCGAGTGGCCATTGTCAAATATTTCGAATATTGAATTTAGTGAGGGGACGCTTTTTCTGTTAGTTTCGGATCGGTAGGTCTAGATTGGGAATCGTTTTTTTGGGGTAGTGTGTACGGTTTGATAGGAAATGGAATGGAAATTCGTCGGGTTTAAAATGTTTAGGCAAACTCTGTGAAATTAGATTCGTACCTATTATATTTTTAATATAAAAAAAAAAAAAACGTTGCCCCACACTAGGAATTTCTCCTGTATTGTGGGTGCGTTTACAAACATAGAAAGTCACATACACAAACAGCCAGACCCGGAACAACTATCTGTAGGCCATACAAATAATTGTTCCGTGCGGGAATCGAACCCGCGACACGCAGCGCAGCAGTCAATCGCTCAACCACTGCGCCAACCGTGCTGTCAATATAAATTTGATATAAAAATTTGTTTTTTCTTTTAAAGTGTTTGCTTTCCAATTTTCTTATAAATAGTTCGATAATACCCATCATCATATTTGAAAGCTTTTACTACACATTCTATATTTCCTGTCATTTCAATAACCAAAAAACATAACAGTCCAAAATATTGTCCTAACAATTTATCTTCGAATCCCTCCAATAAAACCTCATTATTGCCATTCCCAAAGATTATTCAATAATAAAATATATCCCGAAACCATTAAGACGTAAATAGCCGTCGATTCACACAAACGCTATTGCAGGCAACGATGCATTTAAGGATGATATTAATATTATACGTCGCGCATCATTTGGCTTGCCTGAATACGACGCCTGTACATATAATAGAATGCAGAAGGCGAACTCCGGGTCACAAAACGGTCTAAACATAAACAATAAACAAGAGGAACACATTTAGCCGAGGAAGATTTAAGGGAATATATGCATAAAACATCTTGGTGAAGGTGGCCAGAGACAGAGCTAAATGGAATACATAGGTTTGTAACACCAAAGGAAGAAGAATAAGACAAGCAACGTATCTGAAAGTCAGGTAAGAATGGTATTGAAGGATACCAAACGAACAAATACGCTTTTTATACCACAGATACAATATATTAGTTTTGGAAAGATCTTCTAACAAATACAATCCTAGAGTGCGCTTGCACTCGCATTTTGTCAAGCTGTCTATGTGAACGTGAATTTTTGCTCTGTGTGCGAAACTAACCTTCTGTAATAAACTATATTGTGGCTTGAGCATCGGCCGCGCATTTACATCGCATCACTAACGGCTGATGGTTGCGTTATTATCTAGCATCGAGTTATTTATGAAGAATTTGTTTGGTTAGGCTTCCGTGTTTCTTTGAGGACCAGTCATTAACGTAGGTACTTTAGTATATTTCGAACATAATTGTGGCTAATAAATGTTTTCCTGGATTTATTTGTGCGAGGTCCCTTAGTGGTTGCGAAAATTGTGTTGATGTTTATAAGGAAGAATTATTTGATCAAAATACTTAAGTGAAGTAGGATTACGCTTGTGAAAAACAACTTGTCAGTTGCTATAGCGCAGAACCGTGTTTACGGTAAAGTTGTTTACTAAACAGTGGTTGTAAACATCATTATAAAAACTAGAATATTATACCTAGCTAACTCATTGGTACGACTGGCTGGGCAATCGATTGGGACGTATGCTCAGCAAAAGTTCTCTTTCGGATGAAATGGTAATGCAAGAAAGAAAAAAAGAGGTTATTTGCGCGAGGTATGCCGCATACCATAACAAAAAAAACCGGCCAAGTGCAAGTTGTACACGAAGGGTTTCTTGTAAGGGGGACTGGGAGACCCCTTTTGTTTTTTATTTTGTTTTATTGTTGTTGCTATAGCGGCAACAGAAAAATTTCATCTGTGAAAATTTCAACTGTCTTGCTATCACGGTTCATGAGATACAGCCTGGTCACAGACAGACGGACAGTGGAGTTTTAGTAATAGGGTCTCGTTTTAAGACTTTGTACGGACCTATAACAAAAAAAATTGTGACTTAAAATAAAAAATAAAAAAAAACACATACGCGAAACGCGCAAGTATGCTTAAAAAAATAAAATTGAAATGGATGTTATTGAACAAAGCAACGTAATCTGACTCAATCAAAGAATCTTACCAAAAAGAATTGGGATGTTCCCGGGGTTAAAAAATATTATTCTATTTAGTCTGCCAGTTACATTATCGAAAAACATTGGACGTATTTTTTATTTTATCAAATCAATAAAAAAATACGAAGAAAAACGCATCTAAGATCATTTGTTAAGTGGGGGCTTGTAACGACACTTTCCAGTAAAAAGTGTCAGTACACTTTTTACTGGAAAGTATGAAGACGATTCAGTGCGTTGAAAACTGGTGTGACGTCAGTGTAAGTGAAATCCTGCTCTCCTCCACCAGTTCATGCAACAGGGTCTCTAAATGTGCGGACTCTTCAGTAAACACAACGATATCGTCTGCAAAACGTAAATGGCTTAGATGTTCACCGTCGATTTCACGCCTTTGCATTCCCAATCAAAGTTTCTAAATATTGTCTCCAGAACAGACGAAAATATCTTAGGTGAGCGGGTCACCCTGCCTGACGCCTTTTCTAATAGGAAAAGTTGGTCCTTCAACTACTTTATTCTTGCGGACTATTTAGAATAAATGCTATGGAGTAACTCTACATATTTTATGTCTATTCCTTGTTCCACTAGTGTCTTCCATATTGCACTAAGTTCCAGAGAATCGAATGCCTTGGTGTAATCGATGAAGCATAAGTACAGTCTTGCCATATTCTTTGACCTTCTCTACTATTTGTGCAACCACTTGTATGTGGTCAGTTGTTGAATATCTAGTGTTTACGGAATCCAAAATCTCTTCAAAATTAGAGTGAACAGGCTTCTTCTGGGTAAGCTCGCTCCATCGTCGACTTTGTCTCTGTCATCTATGACCTAGACTAGAGTCAAGAGCAAACCCATATTAAAAAAAAAAACCAGCTTGTTCCCGGGGTTGATTTTCATCTAGAGTTATTGTAAGTCTATTTAGCAGTATTTTTGAAATTAAGTAAATTTTATATATGTTTGTCATAAGGCTAATTGGTCTATAGTTACTGAGGTCACATCCTATCTCCTATCCCATCTCCTTTTTTGTGAAGGAGAGTTATCAACGAAAAACGAAAGAAGTAAAACTCCAAAGCAATGGTCCGACCAGTTTCTCTTCTTTTTAAAATACAAGAAACATGCTCGACTACTTTAATTATGTACTACATTATTTTTATGTATCATCAATAGTTTTCTCAGCGCACGCCAAATAATGAATTTATTAGACAAAATTTTGCTACTTTGTGTTACATTATTGCAATTTTCTTAGGGATCTCTACTTTTTCGAAAATAAAATATAGCCTATGTTTTACATCAATAATGTAGCTTTAAAATGACGAAAGAGTTTTTAAAATCGGTATTGTAGTTTTTGAGTCAAATCGCAACCAACAAACAAACAAAAAAGAAAACCTCTTTATAATATTAGTTTAGATTCCCTTAAGATTGAGGGTCACTTGCATGTTGCACGTCATTAGTCTATGAGTCAGTTGGTGAAATTCCAATTTACTGAGAATTATTGTTGTAATCAATTAATCCTGACTTTCCATCCAAGATTGATTAAAATATTAATAAAAATCGCACTTGACAATCAATTTCAAATGACCCCTTTTAATTGCCAAAGCTACGCTTAGCGGGGTTCACACCCAAATCCTAGGCATATGGAAGTGTATTCCCTCCTTCTCTTTCACTCTTACTTTTACCCTCGTCATTTTGGACATTTGACACCTGCTATTTGCGTATCAGATATTGCCTAAATTAAATTCATTACGCTTCTATTCGCCTGCGTGAGTTGACGTGAGGACAACGTGCCAATTATTCATGTTTGTTTAATATAAACTTGTTTTGAATTCACGTAACTTGAGGGTGTAATTTCAATAGTCCCACTTTTGGAGGGTACATAAAGAAAAGGGCCTAGAGAAAATACGATTCTATCAGCTTTTTGGACTTTTTGAAAATGTGGTATTCAACTAGATTTTTTTATTACATTTCTCAAAATTGGATAGACAAGACGCATATAAAAAAAAAAATCTTCCGAAAGATTTTTCTTTTAATTTAGCAACAGCCACTACGCATTCAAAAAGAAACCATAACATGAATTTACCCAGGGTTCTCCAGGCAGTTCGAATTGATGACTTGAGTTTCTCGTTCTCAGCAGCAAGTTGGCAGCACAACTATTACTGCGACAAGCTCAACACTTCACAGTCTGTAACTATTCAATAACACTCGAACCACTTCAGCAGTGCGATTCTGTAAAAATGTAATCAAGATGGAATGACAGCTCACTTCGTGATCACTTCACCTAAGCCATGTTTACAGAATCGACCGACAGTTCAATCTATACCTTAACGCTGTTTTGAATGCTAAAGTCGCTATGACCTTTGTTTTGTTTTATTTAAATAGTTTTAATTTTTTTTACATTTTGACTGCTGGCCATAAATTTCCACTTGCATCTGCACATTCCATCGATTGATTATGATATCTATCGACAAATGACATTGGAGCATCGCAGGTCGGTCGATGGTTTTTTATTTAATGTTTTTATTTTACTTATCTGCACTTTTTATGTATTTATTATAGTCAAAGGTCAATATGCAGTCTGTTCGCGGAATGACTCGTTTATCCTAGGTTTGGCCAACGCCATTCCCCCCCTCCACCTCGAAATGGGTTCATATTTCGGCCTTTGACTGATATATTTTTCCTAGTCTCGGTCAAACTTCGATTTGTACTGCACTTGTTGCATGTTTAAACAGTTTTTTGCATGCGAGCTTAACTCTTCGCGGTATAATATCGTGAGCTTAGGGCACCCTGACACGGACAGGTTAGAATAATCCTTTTTTTTTTAAGGATGGGAATTCATTAAATGACTTTTTCCGCTCTGGGAGGAGCGAAAGAGAGTGACTCAGACTCTTACTGACTTAAACCCATCCGTGTTCCTCCAAATGCCCTTTGCGTTCCATTCCAGGACCGCGGTGACTCTTTTGAACAAATTAAATAGCGCGCCACCCAACGCCCGCCACGCCGGGAATCACCCTGCGACTCCCGACGCCCGAAGCGTCTCCTTCTGTAGCGACGGATGGGGCGTGAAGTTTGCCTCTTCCTGACGTGGTCCGCTTATTCATTTACTAGCATTACTGCTTCGCAGAAGGTGATGACTGCTTCCCATGCTTCCTCGCTCTGGATCATGGATTGAATCAGGACCGGAAGCAGTCCTGGTTCCTAACTTTCTTTCTTCCTTCCTTAATTTATTTCTCTTATAATAATAAACGAACCACCTGGTACACCTTCAATTCTGTCAAAAGTGTTAAAAAGCTAGTTTTTAAAGCTACTAGTTATCATTGCTCCAGGCTACGAAGACCTGATACATACATCGTGGCAGTTCCGTACTCTTGATAAGCTGTCGGTTCATCGCCTGTAAGCGCCATTATGTTATCGCTTACCCGACAGGCTACCCTAACCAGTGACAGCTTGTAGTCCGTTGTCTATGAGCTTTGGTGAAGGTAGCTTAGCTGGATAGATTAGCTTAAATGGTGATCACAAAGCTAGGTATACGTTTACTTACGTCTTTGGTTATTGACTGGTAAGATAAGATAATCATTTATTTGCTCAAACATGAGTTTAGTGCATACTTTTTTCAGCATTTTTTTTATTTATTTTTATATTTGATAGGACACCAACGACCTCGTCACTAGAGACATTAACAAAATAAAAATTACACATGCATTGGGTTATGGTGAATTAGTTATTTACAGGCATACACAGCACTCACGTAAAAAATTGCTTCTTAAAAATACGTTTTAACATGATTCTTTACTCGTGAGGAGGAGCATGTAAAAGATGTTAAAATATATAAATACCTATTACTTAAACAAATTATAAAAATAAAAATTATAAATACAGAATGTCATTTTTAGTCAAACAAATTACAAATTTCATTAACTTAAATAAAAAAAAAAACAATGAAGCATGTAGTCTCTAAACTTTTATTAAATCCTACTACTATTATAAAGGCGAAAGTTTGTAAGTATGGATGTATGTATGGATGTTTGTTACTCTTTCACGTAAAAACTACTGAATGGATTTTGATGAAATTTGGCACAGAGGTAGATTATAGTCTGGAATAACACATAGGATACTTTTTATCCCGGGAATATGTTCCCTTAGGATAGTTTTCGACAATCACGCGGGCGGAGCCGCGGGCGGCAACTAGTAATTAATAAATTCATACTAATGTACATATTACACAGATCAGGATGGTCTGAAAGAAATTTAGAAAAAACTAAAAATATATTTATTCTATATACCTAATAGAACATCAAAAAGTCTAAATGGAGTCGACATTATCTCAAATCTCAAATAGTTTATTGCAATCCATAATGTACACATAAATAGGTGGTAGAATTAATAAATAGAAACAATTATGGACCCTGTCGGGCAAAGCAAAACTTAAAATAACTTCCTCTCTTCGGTCCACAGTACTGAAACATTAACCAGGAAAATTTTGTCATCCTCACTGGTTGATTTTGAGGTACCGTGTTTGACCGATGCGTTGAGCGCTTGGAAAATGGCTTGTCCCAACACGGATTTACCCGACAACCTGTCCTCCCAGAGACGATGGGATGTGCCGCTCTGCCGTATTTCACGGAATAACTTGTTTCATACGTCATCGAATACTGCTGAGCGTGCACGTCTGTTGGCTGTGGGAGAATGGGAGTCGGGTTTGTGGCTACAAGCACTTCCGTCTTTCACCATAGGCACTATGATGGATGACGCATCGTTTCGGCTCGCTATCTGTTTGCGCTTAGGCGCACATTGTGTTGCTCCGCATCGGTGTCACTGCGGAGTAGCTGTCGACAGCCTCGGGCACCATGGTCTTTCCTGCTGCAAGAGCGCAGGCCGCATAGCACGCCATGCCAGCATCAACGATATTATTCGTCGGGCTTTTGTCACCGCCGGCGTACCTGCGGTATTAGAACCTAGCGGCTTGGTACGGGACGATGGGAAAAGACCAGATGGTATGACGTTGGTGCCGTGGAAGGTGGGTAGGCCTCTGGTGTGGGACGCAACGTGTGTCGACACTTTTGCGCCATCGCATGTTCCAAGTACGGCAGGCTGTGCCGGCGCTGCCGCTGCGGCTGCCGAGGCCCTCAAGCGGCGCAAATATTGTAACCTTATTGGGAATTACAGTTTTGAGCCGTTTGGGGTCGAAACGCTTGGATCATGGGGTCCGAGTGCACGTCTTCTTTTCAAGGACATATCTCGCCGACTGATCGACACTTTGCGTGACCAGAGGGCTGGCTCGTTCTTTGCTCAAAGAATTAGCATTGCCATTCAACGTGGCAATGCTGCCAGTCTTCTGGGCACGTTTCCGGATGACAGCGATGCGGAGGAATACTTTGACGCCTGAGTTTACTTTGTTTTTGTATATGTACATACTTAGGTTTAGTAGATGTAAATAGTTTTAAGATAGTATATAGTTATATTATGTTTGTCTGATTGTAATAAATAATTAATTAGGTTAGTAGCTAGTATTATTGTCTGATTGATTACCCTTGACAAGAAATGGCGAACATACTTGGGGTTCAAAGTTTATTTTTAAGTCCAGAAAGTGAATACCAAAAATAGCGTGAAACTAAATGGTGGATAGCGTCTGAAACTATCACGATATTTCTGCTAAACATAATACCGTAAATGAGTGTTGTTCAAATACGCACAAAAAAGAAAAGACTTACATATTGTCGAACAAAGGGAAAGTAAGAAAATAAGTTAAGTTTGCCAATTTACATATCTATGCGTGATAACATACTTCACCAAAGAATATTTTCCGTGCTTCCGACTCTCGTATAATAAACATATACATAAACGTTCGATTCCATTTACCGTCGCGTCGCGAACAAATATCGTTGTATCTGTCACGTATACCATTCGTCACCCCCATAAGAGTTAGATTTTTGATTTGTTATCCCAGCGACGTTGTCAGTGTTATTGATGTGTAGCGAAATTGGAAAGTTCAGAGGCACTTATCTCTCAGATTTAGATAGCGGGGCAATTTATAAAGCGGGGTTTTCTTCCCCCAAAGCACCCTTGACGCGAGCCCGCGGCTGTGTCGCTCGCAGCCGCCTTCACTCTCGGATTATTGAACCCGATATTACATAAATACCAAATGTGGATAGACAATGATGATACGGTATTGGGTTTATTTCATTTCGTGTTACACGGAAGGCTTTGTGACTCGTTCTGTGTCGTGTTTTCGGTGCAGGGAGTATGTAAACAACGGCGTATTTTACCCTACAGTATCAAAGGATTTATATCGAAACGTAACTTTCGTCTTTCTGAGCATATATTTTTGTTTCCACAAAAACTCAGTAGAAAGTACTGGCTAAATAGAAAGACTTTCAGTGACATGTCAACTCATCATTATCCCACTAATGGATAGAGCCGAAAAAACAATTGAGAGCTCGGAGAATTCATTCTGTTGGCTTTTTCCCGGATTTTCGCTAGGGCTGAAATAAATTGAATGTGCGTTCATTACACATATTCGAGAGAGCCGAAGTAACATCTTTAATAATATGACACGTTTTTGTGAAGCGTTTTCTTGTGAACAGTAAACAAAATGGGATCTAGATATCAGTATTAATTCCACAAAGAAAATCAAGTAGTCCGTTCCCGAAATCTTTTGTGACGTAAAAGCTATGATATTAAACATAAAACACAAAGGGATATAAAATCTGTTTCAAGTCGTTTTCTCGAACCATTTGGAAAGGAGAGCCCTCGAGTGGCGTGTCGAATCATGTCTTCGCAATCGATACTTCAGTTTTTCCCTCGTTCCGTGAAAAACGTTAGCATTTCTTGTCGAGACAGAAATGCTCCTTATCTTTGTAGGAGATTAATACGAAGGGTACGTCAGTATCAAAGCTGGCCAAATATTTTGTTAACATTTACGCGGCGATAAAAATGCAGGGAAATTTTGTGGATACAGATTTCGTGGGTTTTATGGTGAATGGAGAGTTCCTTTGTTATCTTACCGCATGAATATTTGCTTTGTTTGTTTAAATTAATTTGAAGCATGTACCTATACAATTTACGGCCGATTTCTCAATAGTCGGATTACTTTTACATGAGCATTAAAAATGGCGGTTTAAATGAGCTTAAAAAAATATTTACTATAGTAAATAATTATGTCAACCAGCCACATTCATTCTTTAGTTTAATATCAGCCCTTAGTTTCACGACAGCAAAACTATAATAATGTTTAATGGCTTCTAAATAGATGGATTTGAGCTACCATTTACTAACAATTTTACAGCTCACGTATTAATGTCCATTTCAGAACGCAAGACTTTCAAAAATATCTAGTGTTTGTATGAATAATAGAATCCTTTCAAATTCAATGCCATCACGGTAGCATCGGTAACGATAGCCAGCGAATAGATAAGGTGTCTGATTGAATCATGGCGGAGAATTCCGTACGTCTGCGGATAAGCTATTGATTAGAGCGGTCAATACTGTGTCTTTTACGAATGTATTAGTTAAAGGACATACTATTATAACTACGAAAGTTTGTGCGGGTGGATGGGTGACTGAACGGATATTTTTTGCTCTTACGCAAAAAGTATTGACGGATTTTGATGAAACTTGACAGTAAAATAGCTTACACATCAGAACAACACCCCTTTCTATAAATTATAGTTCATGCTATAATTTATAAAAGGAGAGAAGTACTACGCACTTAATCTATACTTAATTACATCTTATCTACACTTCTCATCAAAAAAATCGAAACACCTCGCAGTTTATGATTTGATAAGGATTATCAGAAAAATGTGTATATTTAGGAATAAATGTAAAATGTCATTTAATAGTGAGTAGTATGAGGTTTTTAAATCCTAATGTTAATGTTCTAAATTCAAATTAAGTCTTCATAGGTTTCGTATTTTGTATAATGAGTAATTTTTACCCTGTATGGAATATGAAGGAAATGGGTAAAACAACACGCGTAAATGAAAAAAAATGTAAGAAACGTTTATTTAATAACTTGTATTCCCTCCGCGAGCTCTTATTACTGCTTCCATACGGTTCTTCATCGATCGGATGAGAGTCACGATCACATGTTGTGGTATATTATCCCATTCCTCTTGGATTGCATTTTGCAGCTGGCTAAGTGTTTCTGGGGCTGGATCTCTTGCTCGAATTCGTCTCTTTAATTCATCCCATAGATGTTCAATGGGATTCATGTCCGGGCTTCTTGCTGGCCATACCATAATGGAGATACCGACTTCGGTAAGATAATCTCGTACGACGCCCGCGGTGTGAGCTCTAGCATTGTCGTGCATGAATATGAAGTCGTTGCCAATAAAATGTGCATAGGGCATCACATGAGGTTCAAGACACTGTTCGATGTACCGATGAGAGTTTAGTGCAGGCAGCCGTGGCCCAGATACAAAGGCAAGTTCTGTCTTACCGTCGGCGCTGATTCCTCCCCAAACCGTCCACGAACCGCCACCATAGCTGACCTTTTCTTCAATGCAGCATTGTGCAAAGCGTTCTCCATCTCTTCTGTAGACCTTGTTCCTTCCGTCGTTACCATACAGCATAATTTTACACTCATCAGAAAACAGTACTTTGCTCCACTGAAGGTATGACCAAGTTAGGTGCTCGCGTGCAAAGTTAAGGCGCGCTCTTCGATGGTCTGCAGTTAATTTCGGCCCATTCGCTGGCTTATGCGGTGCCAATCCGCGTTCCTTCAACCTTCTTCTTATTGTAGAGTCACTTACAGCTACTCTTCGTACAACGCGAAGCTGCTGCTGCAGTTGAAAAGCGTTAAGGCGTCGATTTCGTAAAGAGGTTGTTACAATAAATCGATCATCTCGCTCAGAAGTGACCCGATTCCTGCCAGATCCTGAACGGCGCGTGAACGAACCAGTCTCCCGATAGCGTTTGTAGACTCTATGAACAGATGATAAGCTTAGATGCAATCTTGCAGCCACAACACGCTGACTAAGTCCAGAATCCAGCAATGCCACCACTTGGGCGGCTTCTGCGGGCGAAGTATCCATATGTTTTAGAAAAAAAAGTTTTTTCAGACGTCCCAAAGTCACAGTAAATGAAATAAGAAACAAAAAGTTTAAAGACAAGCGCTAATTTTAGTTTTTAAACGAGAAACGTACTCCAACCCTAAATACACATTTGTCTCAAAACAGTGATTAATTTCATTTATAGGATAAACAAATGAAATTCTAATTTCGAATTTTGATTTTTTTCTTCTTACTGTAATGACCAAACTGCCAGCTACACAATAATGTTTTTTTTTTCATGGAATTAATTCTCTTTTGTAAAAAATTAGGACAAAAACAATAAAAACGAAAGTGTTTCGATTTTTTTGATGAGAAGTGTATATCTATCTATATCCATACTAATAATAAAGCTGAAGAGTTGTAGTAGTAGAGCCAATCTTTGGAACCACCAGTCGGATTTGGAAAATTATTTTCGTATATGATAACCACATTTATGAGGAAGACTATAGGCTATACGGGATAAGAAACGGGATATGCGTGTACAAAGTCGCGGGCAAAAGCTAGTACTAGACTTGTTCAGTAACAATAATTCAGCATAGAAAAAAATATTGATTCCTTTAGAAAAATGGGAAAAGATAAAGACAAAGTAGAAGGAAAGACTTTCTTTAAGAATTATCAATTTATTCTTTCTTTTTTTACTATACATAATTTGAAAGATAAAAACTCATTTAGTTTAAAAGCTTGATTGGGCAAACCGTTTGAGAGTAGAAATAGAACTTCATAGACTGCTGTTGAAGTTTGCCCCGTAGTGGATACGCCAAACTTCCTAAAATTCTTCCTGAATCCAATAACCCACAGTTACAATACAGATAAAGGTGTCGGATTGAACGATGGTCGATAGCATTCGGTGTGCGATATATCTCGCGCGATACATATCAATATATCTCGATATATCGAGCGGGCAGCGTGGAATGCCTTCAATTTCCACTTGCACCAGTCTGTTGAGTTCAGAGGATGAATATTTATGGGTTTCAGACGCTAATGTACTATGTTGTGGATGCGTTTGTTCGTGGATGTGATATTTATTTATCTGAACTTTTTCTCCAGCTACTCGAAACTGTCAAATCTTCCCAATCAACCTTGAACCTTATACTTTAGCGATAAAGTTGAAATCTATTAAAGAAATAATATATTTAGGCGAGTGATTCTAATCATTATAATTGACTAGTATAATAGAACGAAATTAAAAAATTGGATAGATTTTTGTATCTTGATGTGCTGGTGTCTGTTCATTGGCGGACTGAATGCAACAAAGCATTCTCTGCCAGTCAACCTTAGGGTTTAAAAAGACAAGGTTCACTGTGGTAGGAAGGTGTACAACAAATAGAGACGGGGCCCGGTAGGGCCAGAGCCTGCCAGGGTTGCGGAATTTGTTCGAAAGAGTCACCGCGGCCCTGGAACGTAAAGGGCTTTAGAAGGAACACGGATAGGTTTTAGTCAGTAAGAGTCTAAAACGCTCCCGCTCCACCCAGAGCGGAAGAAGTCATTTGATGATTTCCCATCCTTAAAAAAAAGGTGTACAACAAATAAATTATATTAAAATCGAAACAAAATATATTTGATTAAGTTACACACGTCTAATATTACAAAAGCGAAATTAACTCTGTTTGGTTGTCCGTCAGTCTCTTAAGTCAATCTCTTTTGTCAGATTATCTGTTTGTTACCTCTTCACGTCTTAATGGCTGAACGGATTTTGATGAAATTTGGCCCACGTGTAACATGTCTTGGATAAGGACACAGGATACACTTTTGTCCCGAAAGTCCTTTGGGATGATTTTCAACTTTCACGCGGACGAAGACGTTGCTTCCAGGAACTAGTTTTAAATAAGAATATATAGTACATACTTTCGTATCTACTCAAAAATGATTAAGATTTCATAATCTTAATCGTTTTCAAGTACATAGCTTAGCTTAGCTTCATAGCTAAGGGACTTCCACTTGCTGTTTGACGCTGCCATTTCTTATTTAATATTTATTGCAAAGACTGCATATTAACCCTAGGGTGGCTCGAGGGGTCAGGAAAGTTAGGCTTCCGGGGCAAAAGTACCCAATTCCTTTTCCGGGTTTTAAGTTTGCCAAATTCCATCAAAATCAGTAAGACGAAATTGCTTTTTGCAATATGAATATCTTGTATTTTTGTGTTGTTTTCTTTGTTTGCTCTACAATGAAGAACAGTGTAATCAGAATACCAACTCTCGTATTTTAAAAGCGTTCAAATTCAAGTAGGTAGTGATATCAATAAATTAAATTAAATATCATCACAGCAAATAAATCAATGTTTTGAAATATATCACAAGTTCACACACACATTCAATATCGTTACAGCAAAGATGATATTGAATTTGTGTGTGTGAACTTGTCAAAATGTAGAGAAAATAGAGGTGATTCTGGCAATTTGCGACTATGATGCAAATCTTTAATTAAAAATACGAGAATTTTTGTAGCCAACCTTTGCCAATTTGAGTCACATCAAGGCATTCCTTATTCAAACAAATAAAATAAAAACACATCAAATCTAGCGATTAAACACAACGACACAAAACATAAGGACACAGAAGTAAACAACCAGTATCATAACAGTCCTCCGTTCTCATCAGTCATGTGTAAAAAAACAAACATAACTTAAGGGAATGATGTTTTTTCTTTCGAATGTTTCTTCCCATATGTAAGACTTTATGTATTATGGCTGCGAGGGGACCGATATTGTTGCCAATGTATTTGTTCCCCTTTGTAACCTGTCGCTTCAGGCAATGCGTCGGTGCATTTAGAAATTACGTTTGTGATTTATTTTTATCAAGACTTAAGAGTTTATGGATATGTATGGTGATTAGGTAGTTACTTCTTCCTTTTGGGATCTTTCTGTGTGATATAACGCATGATTTGTTTGCCAGATTTTGTGTAATTTTAAGAGATAAGGTGTCATGGGAATGTTCCTTCGTGCTTGTTGCCAACCAGATGAATAGATAGACATATTTTATTCAAAATGCAATACAAGACCTAGATATAGGAGCTCGTGGCTAAATAATAACAGCCGCACGGGTCGATCTTCAAGGTTAAGCAACGCTTGCCGACGTTGGTCTGTGGATGGGTGACCATCTTAACATACCGAGACTCCTTCGTGCCTCGGAAAGCACGTTAAGCCGTTGGTCCCGACTGTCATTTGTAGATCTTTGGCAGTCGTTATGGATAGTCAGAAGCCAGATTATCTGACACCAGTCTTGCCAAGGAGTACCGTGTTACCCAGTTAATAGGTTGTGGAGGTCTGGTAGGCAGCCGCTCCACGTAAAATACTTAATCAGCTGAATCCGGTTTGACTGGAAGCCGACCCCAATATAATTGGGAAAAGGCTAGGCAGACGATGATGCAATACAAGACCTCAATATTCTTCGACGAATTCGCTCAATAAACTCTACCCGTTGGTTGGTATTTCACCACCAGTAAGTACGTAGGGATCTCACAAGCGCGTTTGAAAAAAGGTCCAACAATCCGATTATATCCCCTCTACGATTACACAACAGTCCCGGGTAGGCTTAAGAGCCGGAAGAGTTTTCTTCATTGCACAGAGGCAATCCAAGACCGTCCACCTAAGGTGAGAACTAAGCTTTGGGAAACACATCATCCACCACCACCCGACTACTTGCAACTGCAGGAACATCTGCCATCTGGACGTGATCTGTAGTGGCCTATATGGAAACCACTGAATTGGTGCAGACGCAACGTGGCAAAATGGGAATTCATAGACCCATCGGGTACACAATGTGAGTGCGGTGCTCCTGTTCAAAACATGAGCCACACGTTGGATTGCCCCAAGTGCCCATGCAACTGTACTTTGGGGGATTTGATGAATGCCACCGATGCTGCAATTGTCGTGGCCACCTACGGGGCTCAAAAACTCTAAGGAGTTAACCATCGATTCGCAAAAGAAGAAGAACTTTAATTATGGTATTTTCGTTTTGGACCCGTTTCTTTTTTGTTGTTTGCTGTTGTCGTACGACAACATCTCAAATATTAAAATTAACTTTGACAGCACGGTTGCATAGACAAAAGGGCTCATAGATTCAGTGGTTTCATTTGCATCAAACTTCTATTAGTGTTGGTCACTGAAACAGCTATTGGAAGAAATACAATTTACCTTACAGAAGCTTTGTCATACCTACAATTAAAATTAAATCCATAAAACTTGCTTCACATACTAGTTAACAATAATCCAGACTCTGCACTGAGAATCTGAGAAGCGGATAAGCCGTAACCACCACAATAAACTTGTATCGCTAACAGAACTCAACAATAATTAAACTACTTCACTTTAGTTCAACTATCATTCCACAAACGCAACACAGCTCTGTGTCTGTTTGAACAAATTCCCAGTTAATTCCCCACTTCACGATCTGTTTGTACAAATTCCCAGCTAATTTCCCAGCTCCCTTGTATCGTACATCCGGGACCAAGTCTGGTATCGTCCGGTTTAATTACTGAGCTGCCAGCGTCTGTAGTAACACATTGATGACAGTGGCTGGCTTGCTCGCTTGCCTTCAAGTTATACCTCAAACTGTTTGCTTTGAGCATGTCTTGTCGTGTCCAACGCGTGATGGTTTGATGTTGATTGAGAAGTATGATAGTTTGGCAATTGTTTGACAGATTTCACGCGATGGTTCCTTTTTCAAAAACGTGTTTTTTTTTTGTGATTGGCTGCTCGCAGTTCAACCTATAAGGTTGTCGACTGCTTAACCGGGCTTGCCTGTGGTGGCTTTAATATAGTATTAAAGCCTCCAGCCAGGGCTCAAAAACGTGTTTTTAGGTTTTAGTGTATTGGCTTCTCACTTTATTCTAATGGAAATGATAAGGATGGCTACAATTAATGGAGTGTTTAAAATGACAAATCTTTTTAAGCTTTCGACTTTTGTAAATTAGGAAAACCCTTTCAAGACTTTAGGTAGGTACCTAATCTATTTTGAATTATTCTGCTGCCTCGTACGGGGCTAGCTGATCAGATCACAGAAAGATGGCTACACCTTTTGCTGTCAATTTTCTTGAACATTAACTTCAATTTAATTCAATTCAATTTTAAAGGTTATGGCTCCATCGATCATCATTCGATGTTTTTGCCAATGCCAAGGTACGAGGTGGATTGCAGATGGACACTGAAACCAATTTTGTTAAGATAATACGTTACTTCCTCTTCCAATTTATGTTTAGAAATAAGACCAACGGCCAAGGGTAGATGATTTATTATGCTGTTTGAAAAGACTTCTCTAACGAAGGAAATGCCATTTCCTTCGTTTCAGGTTAAGAAACAAAAACGTCAAAAAAGCAACCTTTTCAGTATTTTCCCCACAAAACGCAGCTTTGTACGGAATTAAAGAACAATTACTTGATTACTTAAGAGTGCCGACTTGGCTTTTTCACTTTGGCTTTTCTAAGATACCTTTTCTGCCATTCGCTTTTGTGTAAATGCTACAGAAAGTCGTTTTATTTTTCATAGCTTTTAGGTGTATTTATCTCTGTCATGCAAAGATAAATAGTTTGTAGGCTAAGTTATTATTTTATTGCTAAAATCTACATAATAAATATGTTAAAAAGTTTACCTACGAGTGTTTGATTCATTGTTTCAAAATAAAATAAAATGGCCAAGTGAATAAAACTTTTCAGACACATTATTCAAGTTGTTCTAAATCGTTGTTTTATTTGGTTAAGCGGGACACCTTTATTATTTTAGTTTAGTAGAACAAATAAGATTCATTTAGTCTAGTTGAAAATTTTCTTGTTGTTTTTTATAAAGAAGCACGTAATTACTTTAATCACAAAATAAACAACTCAATGTTGGGTAGTTCTCACAGTCTCAACCTTCGAGCATCCAGAAACTTACTTCTTCATATCCCTTCTCACCGCACCGAGTTTGTGTCTAATTCCTACGCTATTTCTACAATTAAACTCTGGAATATGCTACCCCTTGACATCAAGAAGGCTGAGTCTAAATTTTCCTTTAAGCGTAAAATCCGAAAACACTACTTAAAAGCTTGTCATTCTTAGTTGTTCTTCGTCATGATTACTATGAATTCTCTTAATCGGTATGATTATTATATATCATATTTATTAGTTTATTATTTTAGCATATATATGTATTTTATTAGTATTATATATATTATCCGTATATTCTTTCCGAAATCTTAAAATTCAATTTTGAATCTTATTTTTATTAATTGTACACCTACCACAGTATAGTCTTTATAACCCAAAGGTTGACTGGTAGAGAATGCCTTGATGCATTAAGTCCGTCCATGTACCACTATTGTACATAAAGTTTAAATAAATAAAGAAACATGATAGTGAAAATGCAGTAAGAGAAATCATTGAGAAAGAAATAAGCGACGAAGAAATACAAAAGTCATAGTTGATAATAATCAATGTCTCAATAATTACCTCTTTCATATTGTGATCGCAGTTTGTAGTAATTGCATTACGTAAGTCATTAGGCACTTAGTTGAATAAAAATGAATGAGAGACACGGTAATTAATGTATTCATACAGTATTTCTATTCGCTGTGGTCTGGAGACGTAAGAAACATGTGATTGTCCATGTGACTGTCCGTTGAGTTTCTTGCACGTTCTTCTCTGTAGAGATCTACGCTTTGGAACGTGTAAATAGCTTCATGTATTTGACAGACTAACTTTGACAATTCAAAAGTATCTGTTAATGGTTTATTTGAAATTAATACTTTGACATTGACTTTGATTGTGGCCCTGAAACGAGCGATATGCCAATGATTTTATTAAATGGAAAATGTTTAATTGTAAATATACAATGTTTTTATTTAAAATCTCTGAATCATGTCTCTCTTCATTAAAAGCACGTAACTAAGACACGTATTTATTGCACTGTTAGATATCTAACTTGCTAGGCACTTTAAAGTACTCTGATTACTGAATTAGGCATAGTAAGCTGTATCTGGGTTAGTTATGAACCTACAGAGCTAGTTTTAGTATCCAATTGTAGTTACTTTAGTTTACTTTAAAAATGTAAATGGGAAATATTTCATAAAAACGCAAGGTTTAGGAGTTATATTGAGAATAACAAATAAAGTGCGAAAATTTCTCGGTTTTTCGAGTACTGCAAAGTTAGCACAGGTCTTTTGAAGCTGCAAACTTGGATATACACTACTGGTAGTGATCCGAACAGCATATTAAAAAATCATAACTAGGCTAGCCATACTGCAGAAAGGGCAATGACCGTTATTGCAAATTTATCTGACGTCGACCATATTCTGCGCAAGTGGCCTTATTGTCAGTAAAAACGGCCATGACTTATAGTGGGTCCACACGATACAGACTTGTCTGCGCAGACTTTGAACTCCGAATAAAAAACATTTATCACACCGACATTAGTCTTTTTTATTTTTTTTTAAGGGTGGGAAGTCATCAAATGACTTCTTCCGCTCTGGGTGGAGCGGAAGGCTGTGTCAGACTCTTACTGGCTTAAACCCATCCATGTTCCTTCTAAAGCCCCTTGCGTTTCAGGGCCGCGATGACTCTTTTGAACTAATTCCGCAACCCTGGCAAGCTCTGGCACTAGCGGGCCCCGTCTTCTATGCTGACATCTCTTTGAGGCGCGCGTGGAACACGACGCGCCATCGACCCGGGCCGGTAGTGATCGGACAGCGAGCCACCCAACGCTCGCCGTCCGACCGACATTAGTCTGCGCAGATATTTTTGTAAGTCTGTGTAAACATACAATACCATATTTTATTCAGAGTTCAAAGTCTGCGCAGACAAAAGTCAGTGTCGCGCGAACCCACTATAACACACATTTTGCACAAGTCCATACGATGGAGTTTTAGTTAATCAATTAATTCCATGTAATGATTGGTTAAATCATATTTTCAAAGAATAGCTGCTACCGTAACTGTCTAGCAACATTATAGAAAATTATCTAGAAGCTAACCAGCTAGACTAATTGGAAGGCTATATGTATAATGTATAAGGTAGCATTTTGCCCCTATTAATGCATTATAAATGCATGCGATTGTCAAAGATAATGACCGTTAGAAGGTTTACAAGCATGTGCTTGTACCTAAGTGAAGTAGGATAGTATGTCTTGCTATTTTACCTACTCCGGCAGCTATGGGATTTGATTTTGTTTTCTATGATATTCCTATTTAAATTATTGTTATGAAATGACAGGGCCTTGAATATTTTGAACTTATTAGGTAAGCAGTACAAAACCGACATTTAAAGAAGACATATTCTAAAGTGGTTTTGGAAAGCATAGGCATTCGTTGTTTCGCCATAATATCTAATTGCGAGAATAGACGTAACTTTGGTATTGTCATCGGATTATTGCAAACTCCCAAAAATCGAACAAGTGACATCATCAGCCCCCACTCCAGAAATTTGATAGGTACCTACGCATTTATGATTGTCAATTTGATTAATTTGGAAAGGCAAAAAATACGTAGGTATTAAATAGAATTACCGAGGTCATATTTTTATATACAGGAAACATAATAAATAACAGAACATCAAACCTGTTTTCCCAGAAGTGGGCTGAGGTGACCTAATGATATGTACCTACATACATCCACCGCAGAATAAACTCAAGTCCTATATTTCTATCCGTACGAAGCCGTGACGTACAGTTTAAATAATGTATGTCAATCGACACAAACGCTGAGAGATTGCTGGTCCATCCTCTAAGAGATTTGCGGTCCCATGTTTAACCCAGTTTGTGTTTTACGACGTGGTTTATTAAGCTAATACACTTAAGTTTACACAGGGAAATGGAATCATTTACTTATACAAGGTGTTACAGATAAAACGTAAAACCTGAAAGGAGTCAATGTACTCATTCTCATGAACAACACTATGAGGACAACCCTAAACTCAGCTGTTCAGTACATTTTGTCGAGTTGTAAAAACATGAAATGTAGGAATGTGTGTGCACATTAGATGCTATCAAGCTTATTAATAGCCCGTGTATATTAACACTCTCATTACACTCAAACGAATTATTAAAATAGGTAATAAGAGCATACAGATATTACCTTCTATATTTTAGGATGGTCACCAACCGATTAGCCTTCAAAGTTAAAGTTCGCGAACACATCCGTAAAAAGTTGGCAGTAGTATCATCACATCGCTAATGTTTTCCAATTACCTATTTGTTACAATTGCTTAAGTATTTCGTGTACCTATTAATCTTGTTAATATTAGTATTTTTAATAAATTTATATTGTATGTATAGTTTATATATTCGTTTTATTTATTTAAATGTTTGTATGTGTTAAATATCAGTCGCTTTTTATCACCATATATTGCGCCTACCACCATTCTCTGCATCACCCAAAGGTTGACTGGTAGAGAATGCCTATGGCATTAAGTCCGCCTCTGTACATTTGTGTGCGTAAAGTGTTAATTAATAAATAAATAAACGACTCCTAGTCGTTCAGGCAGAAAATAATTTTCGTATGATAAGCATTGAATTATATAATACTTGAATAGCGGGTTTGGTAAGCATTTTGAGATTACTTCACCAAAATAAAGCTATTTTCTATTCCTAACCCAAAATTAGAACTTAATTAAAATTTAACATAACACATGCAATATGCTATTTAATAAACTCATATAGTGTGAGTGTAGAGCAAAATAATGCATTTCATAAATTAAATGGAAAATGAGAGCCAAGGTAATTTACATATAACTGAATTTCATGAAAGCCACCTGTGATGCCGCGACTTCATTACTCCTAACGAAGTTATTTCAGCATTTGATATGTGTATGATATGAAATATTCGTGGTATTTGATGTACAATATTGTGTGCGTAAGTTATTTAAGAATTTAATAATAGAATATTAGGCGTATACGGTACAAAATATGTAGCCATATTATTTAAAATAAAATCTAACTCATTAGCAGATTCTAATTTAAATTCTCTACAGAGAATTCAGTACCTATAAGTTAATTTGTTGAGTTGAGAACGCCTAAGCCCTTAGACATTCCCAGCCATCGATCGAGTTAGTGGTAAAACAAATTTATATTGAAAGTGTAATAATAAGCCTCTCTTTTCTTGTGATAATTTCCCACGTTCTTGTGACGATTTCATAATTTATATCTACCTATGTCCTTATAGGACGTCCCTTCCGGCGTTTCCAGGTATTATGTATATACCTACAGACATACCTACATGGTACAATATCAATGAAAAATATGAGAGTGATGGAAGAGGGAGTGTACCTGTGTTTCCGCACACACTTCTGCTATATATTTGTCCCTCGCCGAAGGCTAGTCTTGGTTGAGACTGGTCGCCATGGCCGATATCAGTCAGGAGGACTATACAATACTCGTATCAAACACAAAAACAGTTATTTAATTCAATATTTAAGAAGTCATTAACCGTCTTCTAAACGTACAACCACAATTTCATTGAGTAACCTAGCTGCCTTATAATGTCAATAAGTACAGCTATTTTATAAACTTCAAACCGCAACCACTGAAAGTAGATAATGCTTGTCCAAGATCACAGTCTGTAACTTCAAAGAGAGCAATAAATCTTCGTAACAAAAGACTTAACATAAAACACAAGTTAAGTTCGTCAGTGCAAACTGCAGTACAGTGAAGTAAGAACGAACACAGAGTAGTGAATGAATGGAGGTCTAATATAATAGTACCCTATAATAACCGTCCCACTGCAGGGCAAATGCCAACAAATGATCATGAACCACGTTTGCTAAAGCTGGTTGGCGATTATAGAATTACATCATCATGCTTTACTTAATATGTAGTTTTAAACAAAGTCGTCTGTCTCTGTCTGTTACTTCGCTTACGGTTTTCACGACTAGTAAGAGGGATAAAAAAGGAAAGCTTGTGTATTTAAATCGTACCTGTGCGAAGCCAGCCGGTCGATTCTGTTAACATGTCGAAGTGAAGGCTTAGGTGAAGCGATCACGAGGTGAGCTGTCAATTCATATAATCAAGATGGAATGACAGCTCACTTCGTGATCACGTGAATTCTTCATTATACGGATTGACAGCTCAACCAGAGCGGAAGACGTCATTTGATGGTTTGAAAACCCATGTCAATGATATCAAAGCTAAACTTCAAAAATGTGCTCACGCATCACAATGAGTGAGTGAGTTTTTTGCAATTAGACCTCAAGTAAGTATATTTTGGACTGAGCAAAACCTACATCTTTAAAGATTTTGTTGTGCAAGTCAATAATAAAACAGGCGTCTACTCAAATAGTAACTAGGCGGCAAACACATGACAACTGCACTTCAAGATAGCAGATGACGACATTCTTTCAACGCCGGCTGTCGCTGAAAACCAGCGCTGTGACTCTGTCTCGCACACGAGTCCCAGCATTATGCTGTGTGATGGCCGTTTTGTGTGAATGTGACGCAAATCTCCCCAACTTGTGTACTTTTAAAATTTTATCTTTTTATTTTTTGGTCTGCTTGACGATTTGCGTCAAGCAAACTCTTTTCTTTCTTTCTTTATTTGTATCATTTTATTCCATTTTATCATTCTCCATGAAAAAAAAAACCCGTCGTCGGATGTTTTATTTTACAAGTTACTTGATACGAGTCTAACGTCAAACTTTTCACTTAAGCTGTATTCGTCGCATCTGTGAATTCACAGTTGAAGCTTTACGACTGAACTTGGTACAACTCTATAGGTACTAAGTACTTACTGTAGGTGAGTTTAGGTAGCTTGGGTTACGTAGTTTTAGGTGGTATTGGAAAAACTTGATTTGGTCAAGTGCGGCATTTATTGTCTAGCTTTCTGTATTAATCCTATTGAGAAAGCCGTGACGATAGTCTTAGAATGGTTGTTTTATTGAGAATTTTGTTACACTCGTTTAAGCTTGTAGCCTGTGGGTCAACTTTACTCAGCGGAAATACAGCGACCTACGCGTTCAATACAATAATGTACTGAGGGTGCTGCTGCGGCTGCCGTGGCGTAGTAGTGCGTCCGGGATGTTTGTAGATAATAATATTAATGGTTTTGTCGCCATTATTAGAAACAGATGTGCATCCCTGATGACTCGTGTTTGCGGCAGCAACAACAGTATTTTCAGTGTATTCGCGGATCGGTGGGATTGTTGCGGAGGTGGGTGCGGCTCCATGCTGAATTGTGATTGTATATTTTCATCTGTGTCTGTAAAAACTAGAACTTAAGTAAAATTGTTACTAACTCTATGGTCTCCGGTCTGAAATAAAAACTTTCTATTCTATAAGTTTGCTGTTCTGCCTCACACTCTGACACCGTCCCCGCGAAGTGTTCTCAAAAAGAACAATGATAGAAAAAAATGATACTGACATTTAAACTTCACAAGAAATGACCAATTACTTCATTTTAAAATGGCATGAAAATAAACAATAATTCAATCCTCGTTAAAACAGGTCGATTAAAAAAGTAGACAAACAACTATAATAGCAATAATAAAGTAAAAAACAGGCGCGATACTGTTTAGAAAATAAAACGTTTTACGAGATCCATTATAAAATCTGTTAATAATATTCTGCGGTCGACCACGTTGAACATCTAATAAATTTGTTAGTTTATAGGTGTCAGTTTACGAGTTTCATCCCTCAGTTTACTTGTTCAATATAATGGAGAACAACTGATGGCTTACATGGAAACAGACTGGAGCAGAAGGTACAAGAGTAGGAAGTACAAGGACACTAAACGACATCTACAATAATATTTTAAAAATAAAATCATATTAAAAAAATAGGTATAATTGTTTATTCGTTTCAAAAGATAATTTGTGAAAGTACCTTGAACTAAAGTGTTACTTGAAGTAAATGATCTTTAAGGACAATTCTTTCAATCTTAGAACGTACTACTTTTTATCCCGAAAGTTATTTAATAATGTTCCTGTTGCCACGAGCGTGAATCCGCGGGATACTGCTAGTTGTAAATCGGGTCGGGAGGACAACATGTAAAAGAATGAACGCAAACCTGAAAAGGGGCCATGTGCTCATCATTATGAACAACTCTTACTTTGAGACCAAAACTGAACCCGACATCTCGACAAAAAAACTGCTCCTGACATTTATAAAAAAAATACTAGTACTAGTTATTGTATAGTCTTGTAAGTAGCAATTGTGCCGACAAATTGATTTGTATGAAATTATTGAAATGGAATTATTTCTAAAATAACTAGATTATTCTTTTATTATTATAATTCTATAACATGATGAATAATGAAACTGAACAGCTGATTTATTTTCCTTTTACTTAAGTCCAAAGCCTTTCATAATACAAATATTGACTCTTAAAAACCCATATAACAGTTGGCCTTTTGTGTGTTACTCATCCTTGTCTTATACTTAAAACCTTTTAAAAAATTACTTTTCGTTGAAGCATCATTTTATGAACTAAGTTAATACAGCTATTTTGTAGTAATAAAATAATCTTTACTTTTAATTTGTTTAACAGTCATCTGCTTGGGTATATGTTACTATTATTTTCTAAATTGTATTTACAAGGATACTTTGTCACACCGTAAGAATAGGTAGGTACTTTTGAATACATATGACACATATTTCCTATGGGATCAACCCTGTAAAATGAAAAAAATATCTGTTCTGTCACATATTTTATCATATGACAAAGTTGGTCCACGGTTGCAAATTGTATACACAAACTTTACCCGTTTATTGTTCTTTCTATTAGTGAAAACCGTAACAAAATCCAAAGACTTTCATACACAGTTGCCTTTTCATTTCTCCCTTTAAAGCTGAAATTTTCATAATCTTTCTCCAAATTTGTGTTTTCTTACTTATTCGTTTTCACTGTGTGAGGCTGGTCACACAATGAAAACGACGTCAAGATGAATGAAATCAATTTGAAAAGTATTGTTTAATACCATTTAAAAGTAGAAGATTACATTGAACCCCTGAAGATGGCCAATGTGTTAAAAGTTACCCTTTATGCTATAAAGCACGACTGGAGTTTTGCTAGTCTACAAAATAGTATACATAATACTAATCTCTGTTTCTTTATATTGTAAATCAACGCTTAAAGAACAATGAAATGCAAAACTTGAAATGAAAACAAAAGCAGATCAACCAATTCACGAAAACAAATTTCCTTCCTTCGAACTGCTCAGTGGTGACATTTAAAATGCAAGAAGCGTGCCTACTAGTACACCTACTCCATTATTCGAAGCGTCATTTGTCCTGTCCTGTGACGTCAGCCTTCACGGGCAGCCGTTGAAATTAGACCACTCAGCTGACAGCTCTGAATATCGACGCAGAAGCGATGTGATTTGAATTTAGTTCGCTTGTCCGTATAATTGTCTGTCCGAGTGCCTATAACCTTCTAATACATGCATGTAACATGGAAATATATTGTAAAATTTCGATCTTTTAAAAGAGTTACCATGGAGTTTCCTGCTGGTTCTTCTCGTTAGGAAACTACAAATTCGAACCATGCATTAGCTTCTGTCGATTTATAAGTGCCCAAGTAGGCCTATGTGAAATAAAATAATTTGAATTTTAAATTTTGATTGATTCCTATAATGAACGTGAGTTATAGTTGGAATGTATTATTCGTTTAAAATGAGCCCTTTCATTTGATTATCGTTTAGGGTTTAGTTTAAGCGAAATAAACTTATGTATGTAGGTATGTCGTTTTGTGGCAATTAAATACTTTTTCTTTGTTTCTATATGTCAAACTTTATTTTTATTTTTTCCCCATTACTTTCTCAAAATTTATTTGGTAACGTTTCGCGTCCGTGTTTGGGTAATAGAATATCATAATGTGTACAAATTTCAACTGGATCGGTCCACTAGATTTGCAGCAAATTTGTTGTAACAGAATAACATACAGAACCACGAGTGATCCTATAAGGGCTCCGTTTTTGATTCGGATGTAAGAAACCCTAAAAAGTACCTACAGATTACTTCTAAAATTTTAAAGTTTAACAACATAAGCAGACATGCGGTTGAGTAAATTGTAAGCTTTTAATTACCTTTACATACTGCTTAATTAAATAATCGTAAATATTTTTAACGATAAAATATTAATGATGCATTTATGGCTACTGCACCACCTACTGTGTTTACTGTATAAATAAATATTACGTTTATAACTGGCTACTTATAGAATTGTTTAATTAATACACCAGCTCGTTCAGTTGTCTGCTTTACTATTAATTAAATTCTCAAATACTAATAAAAACGTGGAACGTTAAGTGATTAATTGTTTTGGTAGTTAACTTATTTTTATTATTTATTGTTATTTGTGTGTTATTAGGATATTAATCTGGCAATAAACAATTTCATTTCATTTTCATTTCATTATTTTATTTAAGTTAACATCAGGGGAAGCTGAGAAGATTTCTTTAATAAAATGAACAAGCGAGTGTGTTTGTTTACAAAAGTGCCATAATAATCAACACAGTATCGAAATACAAATAAATTATAATTCATGTTTTATTTAATTCTATAAAAAAACTACTTGATAACGGATCTATAGACAATGATGTTAAACAATTCAGCATTAAAAAGTAAACAATATTATGACGATGTTTATTAAACATTCAAATAAGGCGAAGGCAAGATCTTTTCATTGTTTTTCAAGTTGATTGGCAGGTACTTTGGAGCAGAACGTTTGCACATGGTCGACTATTTCATCGATCACCTTATCCACAATGGGTTTGCCAATCGATTCCATAATTTCTTTCCAAGCCGCATCGAAGACATCCAATATAGGTTGAGCTGGAAAAAAAGAAATTTGGTTAGTCAAGTATCTTTTCTATCCCACTCATACTATAAAGGGTTTTTCAGAAGTGTGTGGTCATATTTAAGGAAAGGTGACAAAGAAACACACTAAAAAAAGAAACGAGTTTTATCAAAAACCCGACCTCAAAAAACGACACTTTAAAAAGAAAAAACAACACTTTTAAAGCTGGCTGATAAATGTCAAATAAATGCCACCAACTGCTTCAAACTGCTTGAAATGTGTTTTTTTTCTAAGTTGGTAAGTACCTAAGGCAACTTTGGCCTTATTATATTATTACCCGGAAGAGTTTTAAATGCATCTATATGAAACTTCCGCAACTGGTGACTGAGTCACTGACAGTCAACGCACAGCCGAAACTACTCGGTCGTAGAAAGCTGTAACTTGGCATGCGGTTCCCTTCACAGGACAGGATTTCCCGAAATTCTTACCAAAGCGGGAAAAAACGGTATATGAGCGTACAAAGTCGTGGGCAAAAGCTAGTTAAATATAAAAAAATACGGTCTAGTGCGAGTCGAACTCGCGTGCAAAGGGTTCCGAACAAATTTTTTTTTTTTTAATGTTACTTTAAAATCATAGATTTTTTTGGTTTTCCAATAATAGGTAAAGTAGGTCTTTACCTATTATTGGAAAACCAAACATCCATCTGTATTTTTTTTTCAAAATTTTAGGCTCAGCAGTTTTGGAGATAAGGGGCGGGAATTGTCAATCTTATTTATTTATTTAAACTGTATGTGGTACATGTGCGGACTTAATGCATCAAGGCATTCTCTACCAGTCAACCTTTTGGGTTAATCTTCATCTATTTTCTTTATTAACTTCGGAATGGAACATTTTAAAATGATAAAAAAATACATTTGAGACCCACCATTGAGTCCCCATTTGAGTTAGAAAAACTTTTTGTTTCCATTCTAGCCTCCCAAAAAGTGCCCCCATTTTCAAGAAGTATTAATTTTGTTACGCGTCCGTGTTTGGACCACAGAAGATTATATGTACTTATACAAAATTTCAACTGAATCGGTCCAGTAGATTCGGAGAAAATCGGCTGTGATCGACGAACAGACAGACAACCGAGTGATCCTATAAGGGTTCCGTTTTTTCATACACAGGTTCGGAACCTTAACAAATCAGCTGATAGTAGGTTAGACACAGTGCAGGTTCCCGCTGTAGATACACACATTAAAACATGCTAGCTTCCTCGAAGGTTTAGGCAGAGGAGTACCTTCAGTGCATCCAAATTTCGACAGTTGTTTTAATCCCATGTCTATTTGAATCTATTGTCACCAACTCAAGTACGATTTTAGCTTAATGTATTATTTGTTGATATTTAAGCAACCATTTGTTATACAATTCTCCCTAAAAAAGTCTGGATTTCAAATGAATTAGAACTTTGTTTGGTCTAGCATAGTAATTGTTCTCAAAAAATTATAATTATTCAAATTCTGGACTGATATCAAAAGCGTTTATACATGACCGTTGGACGACTTCGAGAGAGACACAAGCAATTACGACCTTCAATATGTTACGAGACTTTAATTTAATTTGTTCATAGTCTTACCCTTTTCCTTGTCTCCATTAAACAAATTCTTGAAATCGAACGTGCACTTCTCTTTAGCTTCGTATGAGTGGCTAGCTTTGCCAATCTTCCAGTAACTTACACCGTCTGGACCAGCAACTGCATTTAAGTCAACTAAAACTTCGATGCGGATGAGTTCTGTAAAAAAAAATACCATTAATTTCCTGTAATCTTTTTAACTTAAATATGACGGTGAGGTGAAATTGTTGGTTTGTAGGACCTTTTTCTTGACTTGTTTATTTCTGCCCGCATGCGGGTAGTAGCATGCTCCTGGTCACAATTTTATTCCCGGAATGTGCTCGGTTCTTTGAAATAAATCACAGAAGCGAAGTCGCAAGAAATAGCCTTTTTCCATTTATCTGGTTGTTGGCTTGTTTTATTCCACTGTTGGGCAAGCCCTCGTCATGGCTTCCAGCAATACTGGTCTAGGCCCAGAGCTAATATTTATTCGCCAAGTGAACAATTTATGTTAATTAAGAATAAAATAAAGAATCTTTAAACCCAATATGCGAAATTGGTTGTTTGTCTGTTTGGCTATTATAGTTTTGTATACTCGTAGCTTCACTAAATTAATTGAGTAAAATACTTACGACAGTTCACACGGAATGCGCCATTTCCTTCGATTGGTACAAACAACAGTTTTCCAGAAGCATCGTAGTGACCAATCACGTCAATTGGACACTCGGCCACAATCTTTAATGAGTTTTTCTTTATGTCACGCCTGTGAAAACGAATCATTTCGTTAATAAGCTTTTAAACTGTCAAAATGTTATCCTAACAGCGAAAAGGGTTGTCGAAAACTAAAAACATTATGAGATTGACATGTACTTCTTAAATATCACGTAGACTAAAAACATTCCGACTCTTGTTCTTTTACTTTGTCTAGAGCCCCTTATATTAGCACACGTAGATGTCTCGATGACCCTGTACAGACATATCCGGCGAAAAGTGACGAGGAGACCCTAAATGATGGAGTAAAGCTAAGCGAAGAGTTGGTCGATCTCAAAAATAACATTTAAGTAAATAATGAAGTTAACATACACATTGAAGCAGTACAATTCGGCATAGGTACCGAATTCTAAGCAAAATATAAAATAACTGTGGTTAGAATTGTTAGATTCTCACCATTTCGATTCCGGAAGTATCTGTTAACGTAAGGGACATTTACCCAAAATGCCAAAATGTACCTTACAGCAATTGGTATTAAATGGCATTTAACAAAAATGCTTACATGTCCCTTACGTTAGAATTGATACTTCTGGCATCGATATACACCCTACATTCCAACCTATTATTTTTTAGACCTTGTTGTATGTACGGTGTAATAAAGAGTAAATCTGACAATATATTCGTCTTTTTGTTCAAATACTTTATAAATTCCTTATTTGCTTATATAGGTACTATTATTTAAGTCTAGTCGAACAAACAGATACTTACTTTACTTTTAATACATTGCACTTGCTGGTTCCAGTGACATCCATTTTCGTAAACACGACTTTTAATTCTCCCTCTGCTAAAGTGACTTTGTTCATTTTCAGGGGATCCATGGGTTCTAATCCGAATTCAGGCAAACCTTTGGCGAAGTAAGGTATAGCCTTGTTCGTGGATGCCACTAAGCAGGCCTGGTCATTCCATACACACTTCTCAATGAAGGGTACTGAAGAGGGCAGAAAAAAATTAAATTAAAAAATGTGGCATGTTTTTTCTCGAGTACCTACTTTTTAGACAATATATCCATGAAAGCCAACTTTTGAACTAAAAAGCGTTCAAATTCAATTCTTAACATCATCTCAGCGACCATCAATGTAAAAAACTTGTCAAAATTTAGGGAAATTAGTTGTGTAACGTTGTATCTCTTGTTTTAGCTTCAGTTGTTTTTGAAGCTTTTGCGACTAGCGGTGCGAATGTGAACGTTCCTTAATAATATGAGATTTGCCCCTGTGGCTATTATTTTTAACCTTTTGAATGCCATTGTCACGTATACATGACAAGGAAGCGCGTGCCCTGTACGCCAAACGTCACAAATATGTGACAAAAAGTACGGCGAATTTGTAGCTTGCCGGGTGCACGCCGATGCGTTTATGCTCTGGCGTTCAAAAGGTTAAATGGTGGTTATTTTTCAAGCCTGTCTATAATAAATGTTGGCTTGAAAATGCGGTTTTAAGCACGTTCCATTCAAAACAAAAACGAAAAAAATATCACTACCATTTGTTCGTCAAGAAAATATGAATAAATTATTTTTAAATGCATAAGCAATGTGGGCGAAATCTTTGAAATTCTCCAATCATTTGAAATAAATAACATGGGGTCTAGCCCCTGAAAGCATGGTGTTTAGAAAACAAAAATATCTTACCCAAATTGTCCGTAGCGTGGCTATAAGTGCCAACGACGAAGCAGAAACACAAGAACAAACACTGAGACAACATTTTTGTAATAATGACTAATTCTATATTATTAGTAAGCTCCTCTTATTGTACTGTGAGGATAAGACTGATGATGATCTTCAAGAAGCGACTCAATTTATAGTGTTGTGTCGGTCATACGGGTTGCGTCCTAATATTTTTTTTTTGTTTTAAAAGCTTCTAACCTTGCTTTGTTAGCAGTCTAATCAGTTTATTGTTTTAGAACTAGCTCTTTTCCGCAGCTTCGCTCCCAAAATATATGCTTCGATGTGTTGTTGGGTGGCTCGCTGTCCGGTCATAACCAGGCCCGGGTGGATGGCGCGTTGTTGTCCAAGCGCGCCTCAAAAGAGATGTCAGCATAGGAGACGGGGCCCGCTAGGGCCAGAGTCTGCCAGGGTTGCGGAATTTGTTCGAAAGAGTCACCGCGGCCCTGGAACCCAAAGGGCTCTAGAAGGAACACGGATGGGTTTTAGTCAGGAAGAGTCTGACACGCCCTTGCACTCCACTCAGAGCGGAAAAAGTCATTTGATGATTTCCCATTATTATGAGCCTGTAGTGTCCGACTGCAGGGCAAAGGCCTCCCATCCTTACAAAAGAGGTGTTTTTTTTCTGTAGGAAGGCTGATGATATCCGCAAGAGAACGAAAGTTACCGACGAAGCCCGAAGGATCGTCAAACTGAAGTGGCAGTGGGCAGGGCACATTGCTCGCAGAACAGATGGTCGATGAGGCCGAAAAGTTCTGGAGAGGCGACCGCGTACCGGAAGTCGCAGCGTTGGAAGGCCTTCCACAAGGTGGACCGATGACCTGGTGAGGGTTGCGGGTAGCCGATGGATGCGAGACGCACAGTACTGGTTGTTGTGGCGACACATCGGGGAGGCCTATGTCCAGCAGTGGACGTCTTTCGGCTGATATGATGATGATGATGAGGATGGCTGGCACAGGATAACATTGTCAATGATACTTAGCGATACCAAGTGTAGCTTTCTGCCAGTGAAAGAATTTTCGTAATCGAATCAGAACTTCCTCGGGTAACCTGATGTGAACATGAACATGAACAACCACGTAATTTTACCTCATTCAAATAATTACTTCGCCCTGTGAAATTCGAAAATTATCCCAAGGGAACATACTCCTGGAATAAAAGCCTAGCCTTTTCCCAACTATATTAGAGTCGCCTTCCAGACCATCCGGATTCAGCTGCATACAAGCAAGACAAGACTGGTATCAGATTTTCTGGCACCTGTAACGACTGCTAAAGATCTACAAATGACAGTCGGGACCAACGGCTTAGCGTGCTTTTCGAGGCACGGAACACTCACGGTATGTTAAGATGGTCACCCATCCACAGACTAACCTCGGTGAGCGTTGCTTAACCTTGAAGATCGACCCGTGCGGCTGTTAGTATTTAGCCACGAGTTCCTCTATAAAAAGATATAAGAAAATGCCTTTTTCCAGGATATGGTCGACTCGTGTGCCAAGTTTCATCTGAATCTGTTCAGTTTTCAACAAACAACAACAAACGGACAGAGTAACTTTCGCATTTATAATATTAGTACGGATCACTTTAGATTTATAACCTTTTTTTCACTTAAAATTCTCAGTTTCTTTGATTGTGTTCATTTGCGGAACATAGGCCTCATTGTTGTTAACGAGCCATTAATTTAAATGAGCTCATGAATATGTGAGTTTAATTATGTCACATTATAATATTATAATTATGTAATATAATTATGTGCTCCAACTCCTTGAAGTTTAAGACGAACAATATTTGTGCAACAATAGTTTCAAGTTTATCCTTGAAACTCAAACTCAAAGCATTTATTTCAACTAAACTATTATCAGGTACTTTTGAATTGTCAAAGTCAGTCCATCAAAAACATGAAGCTATTTGCACGTTCCAAAGCGTAGATCTCTATGGAGAAGAACGTGCAAGAAACTCCACAACTCCACTCCTTGGATTACCTCAGTTATATTCAGCATTACATTTCTAAGGACAAAATATAAGGTAATCTAACACAATTACAACATAGAAGATTCTAACTTTCTTACTGATAGATTGGTGAATGATGGAGACGTCATGCCATCAGGTCAACCAATAGGTCCTATTTCTTCAAGGATTTGACCCAGTTTGTAAGACGGAACGTATTAAACGTATATAATATTTTCCTGCCCGTATGGAATTAGTACTTGATAATATTAGACTTCATTATTAATTAAAGCCTGTGTATTTATAAGCTATGTTACCAGGCTATTATACGTGAACCTACATGGTATTCAAATGTTTTTGACCATTATATGAACTTCGAAAGAGACTGAACTCTGAGTTTGTTTCGGTATTACTTCCTAGGGTAGTCAGCTAGGAACACCGGCCTCATCTACATTATTATAACAAAAAATAAAATGACTGAAAGAATTAATATCATTTACTGTAAAGTTTCATCAAAATCCTTAGATTTTTTTTTGTGCTTGAGAAGTAACAAACATCCACCCATCCTAGATGGGTCTCATCAACTTTCGCTTTAATGTTAAGTCGGATTCGTGGTAACTGGATGACAGTACTTTTTTGCCTGCCTCCAAAGAAGACATACATTTATTTTATTTTATTTATTTGACACAAAAAACAGTTATACATTCCAGTATTTACAAAAAGTAGTTAAAAAACGTATAACCCATACCATTGTCCACGATGTGACATCGGAGTATGATGGATAACGAACGTATGTTAAATGAAAAGTATAAAATATATATATATGTATACATTTAGAAGAAAAACACTATATATGGACGAATCGAAGGAAGCAGATGACAAGAGCGTCCGTCCTATGGACGACTTGCAAGAAATTGTGAAACCATGCTTTTAAATTTAGATTGCGACAGCGCGAAAATATCATTACATTATATCATGTAACATCATACAATGTTTAAATACTTTGAACCTTCATTCAAGTGCACATTATGTAGCTGGCGACACTTAGTCAAAGTCAAGAAGATCAATAAATAAAAGAAAAAGACAGAAAGTAAATATACAAAAAGTTCGTGCGTCAATATTTACAAAAAAAGCATACTATTAGCATAGCTCAACATCGTCTGGAGACATACATACTATTTGTAATGATTCACGTTTCTAACCTTTGAAAACAGGTGTACTGACGGTGTTGCTGACCCGTACGTAATAAAACCATGAATTTAGTTGAGGCACATGTGGTTGTTTTTCTACAATAAGAAACCATTAAACTCAAAGAATTTATTTCAATTAGACCATTTACGGGCACTTTTGAATTGTCAATGTCGGTCGGTCAAAAATATGAAGCTATTTGCACGTTCGAACGTGCAAGAAGCTTCACGGATACTCTTTTAAAATAATATTTTAAAAGTTATAATATTTTATAAGTTATGGTTACATCATTCATGTTGAAATTATACATATACATATGTGAGAACGATGTAAAAGACGCGCAGGATAAAAGCGTCCGGAGTAAACACACACAGACACGTCAAACTTATAACACCCCGTCGTTTTTGCGCCGGGGGTTAAAAATAAACAATTCGAAGAAACAATAAAAATAAACCGTGGCAGCCGAGAAATGACCAGTCCTAGCTGACGGCGCCCGTTCACGAATATGATGCATGCGCTAGCACCATTCGGCTCAATCATTTTGAAGGGAGCCAAATGATCCAACGCATGCACCACCATCAGCCAGACTTTTGATTGAGCATGGCACTCCCAACCCAGGGTACATTCGAGTCAAAGATACCCAAAACTGATAGTTATAGTTTAAGACACACTGTACACAGTGCTCACACATGTGCTGTTAATGCATGAAATTATACAATGCTAAATAAATTTGGTCTCTACAATGAAAATATTGTGTTCCTACAATCTTCAGCCGGTCCAACAATGTTTCTAAATGCTAACAGATTAGTTTGCGCGCCCTAGTGGCTGTGGAGCAGCACCAGCATTGAGCCAAGCATTTTTTCTTCAATATAATCCCCCAACTTATAATATGCTTGCCTGCATAGTGTGCGTTTAATACAAGGTTTAAATATTGTCCTATCTAGTTCCAATAAATGGAGAGGTATTTTATTACAACATTTTGAAGTGCAATCATATTTTTTAATGTGTCACTTTGAAACCATATACTTTTATAGACTTTCCTGTAATTATTATTTGTATTTTTTCTTTAAATTGTCTCAATTATTTCGGAGATCAATGGGGGAAGGAGAGGAATGGACAATTCTCAAGTATTATCTTGAATAACTTCAAATTAAACATTTTAAAACTTATGAAAATAAAAAAAATATTTGACTCTCACAATAAAAAGCTTATTTTAATATGTCGCACGACACAGATTGAAACACTTTATTATTAAATCATCTCATTTGTTTTCAATAAGTGACCCCATAATAATATTCAAAATGTATTTACATATTTACGTTATCTCACAATAAAAAAGCTCTACCATTTGATATGTTGCACGGCACAAATTGAAAAACTTTATTTTTAAATCTTCCAATTTGCTCCCAATAAGTGACCCCATATTAACAATATATTTATTTACGTTATAAGATTCGGAGCAAAGTGGCTGGGAGACACATAAACCCAAAAAAGATAGAAGAAAGCGGGACCAATTGCAATAAAATCTATAGAAATTAAATTGGTTTCCAATTTTCTTTAAAACATTTTTTTATACCAATCTTTTTATTATTTTTTAATGTGACACTCGTACAAATATTTAAAAAATATGGTGTTTTATTTATTGAAATCGGTTTATCTGCTTAGGTGTTACGTGGCCGTATAGAACAGGGCATTCACACCGGTCAAATACTTAACCTGCCCTTTGGGAATAAAAGCAAAACAAACTATTTGTTGTTGTATCATTAACTCACCTTGACCACTTTCATAATATTAAAGAACAAATTTTTGCGTGAGAGTCGAGAATTATTCCACGGGAACTTTGTACCGGGATAAAAAGTACCCAATTTCCAGCCGTTGATTTGTAATTGTTTTACATTATAAATTCACTACTGTAGATAAAGCTTAAACAAATAAATATTAGAAAAATAGACACTTGAGGCATTTTAACTTTATTTCTAGTCGGTAATATTGTTGTAAACGTGTGTATTATAATCTTCACCATCCTCTTGGTCTTATTAAAAAATATGTGAGGCCTATGTGCGCTTTTGTTCTTCTCGCCATCTTATAGTTTAGGTATTTACTTTCTTCCGGCTTCGTATTCAAAGGCCAACGAGACCCTATTACTGAGCTTCCGCTGTCCGTCTGTCTATCAGCGGGCTATATCTCATGAACCATAACAGGTAGACAGACAGTTTTCACAGAGTGTGTATTTCTGTTGCCGCTATAACAACAAATAATAAAAATGCAAAATATTAAATCTTGTACGATGGTAGGAACCCTTGGGCCGGTTGTTTTTATATTAATCTTACATTAGGAAAGCGATTATGTGGTCGACGATACAGAACGCTTGCCTAGAAGTAACCTGTTCATTCTTGATTTTCTATTGAAAGAACCCCAGGTTGAATCTATCAGAAACAAACACTCTGGCAAGGAATTCCACAGCTCAGCTGCATACAAAATGAAAGTATTCTCTTGTATAACATCTTTCACACAAACCATATTAAAGAATGAAAGAATTAAATATATTTAGCACAGGTACATGAAACACGCACGTTAAAAAAACAAGAAAAAGGTAGTTATTCCAAAAACTAAGTGTGCGTCTCACGGCTGCACTAAAAAGGTCCATTTCAGCGATATGTCACACAGACTTATGCTGTCTGACGCTGGTTTTCTAATGAACCTTTAAAAATAAATATTCTAGGGGCGGAGCTCGTGGCTAAAGAATATCAGCCGCACGGGTCGATCAAGGTTAAGCAACGCTTGCCAAGGTTGGTCTGTGGATGGGTGACCATCTTAACTTACCGAGTTTCCTCCGTGCCTCGGAAAGCACGTTAGGCCGTTGGTCCCGGCAGTCATTAGTAGATCTTTGGCAGTCGTTACGGATTGTCAGAAGCCAGTAAATCTGACACCAGTCTTCCCAAGGAGTACCGTGTTACCCAGGTTAATGGGTTGTGGAGGTCCGGTAGGCACCCGCAACACGTAAAATACTAGTATTCAGCTGAATCCGGTTTGACTGGAAGGAATTGTCCCCAGGCAGCGGCAGCAATTTTCATGGGGTGCAACTTTGTAGGGAAATTAAGTCGCTAAGATGCAGAAACAACATTGTCTAAGATCAAGATAATACTGATTCTTCATCTTACCTAGGTACTTATCTTTAGATTCTAGAGATTAGTGCATACCTACCCTAGTTGGTTTAACAATGTTGTCTGGTATGTACCAAAATTAAAACTTGTGGAATTCTATTTGTTCGCAGAGCCTCCGCGTTTGGCTTTGTGCCACAGTAGAACTAGATTGCACCTGTTATTTACTTTATCTTAACAATTAATTACTTCAGTAACGTTCGTGACTTCTCAATTTACTGAAATTAGGTTCTTTGCTGTTTTTTTAATTTTTTTGCTTCCCGGCGTAGATAAAACCTTTGACTGATAACAAGGCGTCGCGTGTAAATTGAAAATAGGACATGCATTTTCAAAATAAACGGTTTTAAAATAGAGTGAGCTGAATGTTATCTAATGGAGAATGAAGTTCTTTTCAGTGTCGTCATAATGGGCTTTTTTTGTATATTTCTATTTCGCATAATCTCTTAAGGTGAAAGCGCCAGGGTAGCCAGCGAAATTCAAATTTTCATACGTTTTTGCCGATCAGTGTCAGGTTGTATGTTGGTAAAAATACGATTGGCGACCGTAACAAATATGGCTTTACTGAGTTATAATAATTAAAATCATCAATACAGGTTGTATCATTCATGTAACTCGATTGAATGACTTTTTTATGAAATAACCATTCAATCGAGTTAAATGAACTTAGAGGGTTGTATTGATGATTTTAATGATTATAATTCCGTAAATAAATACGTGTTACGGTCGCGAATCATATTTTGTTCAACATACATCCTGACACTGACTTGCAAATTGCAAAAAACACAAGAAAATTTGAATTTCGCGGTCTACCCTGGCGCTTCTACCTTAAACAGTCAAAGTCTGCAAAAATAAATCAGATACAACTTTTCCAGCACTATACTTAAACTCTAACTCATAAACAGCTTTCTCGCTACTAAACCAGCCTAAATTTCCATACGCTAGACATTTGCAGCCCAATCCTGAAATGTATCGGCCGGCTAGGCATAAAGTGTCTTGCATACATGTCGATTTCGGCCGTTACGGTCGTCACTCGACTCCATACTAGCCTGCTGCACGTCGTATTTTGAACATTTACGGCTAGCGCAGCTCGTGTTCGAAGTACGAACGATCGGTATGACTCAGTCCTGTTGCTAGTTAGACTAAAATCGGGGCTTGTGTGAGGAGCATTACGTCACTCTTGAATATTTACGGCTTGTCCGACACTGCAGAGCTTATTGTGAAAGGTTCTCTTGTTACGTGAGTTGTGTGTTTCGTCTCGTAAATATAAACAGGAAGATTTCATGAGGAGATCCATGATGAACCTGTTTTGACTATTATCAGAAAAATTGTTTACGATTACTGTATGAACACTTAATCAATCATTGGGGGAGACCTACATTCAACAACGGATGGACGTCTTTTCGCTTGATATTTACGTACGCGTGTTTGTCTCTGCATCACCCGTAGGTTGACTGGTAGAAAATGCCTATGCTATGGATGTCATTAACTCCACTTCTGTACATTTTTGTATGCATTGTTTTCAATGAAGAAATATTTGAGTATCGTGGAGGCAGTTGGTTTTAGGAGGATCCTGACAAAGCACAGTACAGCCATTTTTAAAACCTGGCTTATCACTTTCTCAATGAGATTTGCTGACTACAGTCTTAAGGTTAATGAAAATGTCATCCGAAGGTCCTTTTTTTAAGGACAGGAAATCATCAAATGACCCCTTCCGCTCTGGGCGGAGCGGGAGGGAGTGTCAGACTCTTACTGACTTAAACCCATTCGTATTCCTCCTAATGTCATTTGCGTTCCAGGGCCGCGGTGACTCTTTCGAACAAATTTCGGTCCATTCTGTAAATATTTTAACGTGAAAACTTAAGTGCAGAGAAACGGGTCATCCTACCTTGATTAGATGAATTGACACCTCACCTCATAGTCTCTTCCACTAAGTTTCACGGTGTAAACATGTTACAGAATAGCACTACTGTTATTGCAGCCTGTAAGCTCATAGTAATTATTTTAATTTTTAAGATAGATGCCCAATCAAACACGCACTAACAGCCCGTTCAGCCATAATAGTCGCAGTAAACATCATTGTCATTTATTATGGCAGACTACACAAGACCATAACGTGCGGCAGCGGTCTCCGGGGAGGCTTAAGTTGTGTCTAATAGAAGCCATTGCCGGCTCCATGGATTAGGGCTGTAATTTGTGACACCATACTACGCCGAGCTTAAAAGGAGGCTTCGTAAATTCTGTTTAGAAACTTGAGGATTGTATGGATATGATGATTTTGGATATTTTATTACCATCTAAAGTTGTCGATCAATTCATTATTTTTCCATGTCTATCGAAATATTATGGGAATGTTATCCATACATTTTGATTGTAAGAAGTGAGTCCTAAGTGCGCTTGCACTCACTATTCGAGGTGTGTCATGGTGTGTGTGTGTGTTTTCGTTCGTTGTACGGATGCCAGTACATCAAGCTACCCAAAACTGACATTTTTTTCCATTCAATCTTGAATCTAATGCTTTAGCGATAAAGTTGAAAATCTTTTAAAGAAATTTGATAGATTGTTGTAGCTTGATATGCTGGGATTGTACCTATGAGGCAGACCATTCTGCACCTTTTAAATTTTTTTTTGAGCGGTCGACATTTCGACATCTTGTAAGTCATCAGATAAGTCAGTTCAAGTATCTTTTGAATCATCAACATATTACTTAGTGCCATCTACATAAATGCTTTTGGAACCACGTGAGTAGTTTAAATGCGAATCAGCAGATTCTTTATTCAGATAATTTAAATATTTAAACTTATCATATGGTAATAGGTATGTGTATGTTGATATGGGCCATAATGTTACTTAATTTGGCGAAGCTGGGAAGAGTCAACCGTCTCACAAGAAAGAGTATTCTTCAGGATATTCACGAAAAAAGGTTCTATATCTTGCATATCTAGAGGGAGATACTCGTAAAGAGTTCTAAGTCCAGAATTTAATGTCTATTAGCGGATTTGGAATGTATTTACGAACCATGAAATATGTTAATTAAATATACCTAAAATAATGTATTATTTTTTGTTTTATTGTTTATGGTCGACGAACTTGCATAAATGAAGACAGAATAATTATAGAACATTGACGTTCAATGACAAAATATATGAATAGAATGTAATGGAAATTCTAGAATGAGTAATGGATTTTTTGGGTCCTCATATTAGGGATACGTTATGACGTTTTCCTAATATGAGGACCCAAAAAATTCATTACTACATATAGTACCAGTATAGTGTAATAATGTAGTAGTTATTACATATAGTATCTATATAAATGATAGTGGTGTAGCAATTCTAACAAAAAATTAAAATGTTTGTTCAAGTAATTGTGTACATGTCACTTGAGAGCTCGTGTATGATTCAACAATTTTATTAAGAAGGTTGCTTATATTAGGTAGTTTTAACACTAAACGAGAAGTTATATATTGGAGAGCTCTGTGCTCCGTAGCAGAGTGATCATTTTATTTATCAATAACTAGTGGTCCCGGCGAACTTTGTACCGCCTCAGAGTACATTTTTGCTGTGTATTGTTTTTGTCATGTATCAGAAATAGCGTTCTATTCGAAAATGATTTTTGAACGTGTTTTTTTTTCTTTATTTTTTTCGAATGTGTTAATAGTTATTGGCAAAAACAAATCCAATACTTAAACCAAAGATTTTCAAAATCGGTCTAGCCGTTTTTAAGATATAAATGGTGTAGAATATATAAAGAAGATTTTCACCATATTATTAAAACTACATGAAGAGTGCTATTCTCTAACAATATAACTTTGATAACTTACGTGAAGTGAGCTGTCAATCCTTAGCATCAATTTCCGGACGATTCTGTGAACATTTCACCCTGAAATCTTAGTAGTAATGTGTAGATCGTTGCCTGCCAGAGTTGCGAAATTTGTTCGAAAGAGTTACCTTTTTTTTTCTCGCAGTTCAACCTATGAGGTTGTCGACTGCTTAACCGGGCTTGCTTGTAGTAACCTTAATATGAATATTAAAGCCTCCAGCCAGGGCTTATTAAAACTAACAAACTAAGTGACTACACGCTTTTTGTCCGATATTTAAGATAGACCGACGTCCTCAAAATCTTGACGACGTCAATAGCTCTATTCATCAGGTCCAAAATTGGTTTACGGCAAACAACTTGTTTTTAAATAAAAAAAAAAAACTAAATGTATTAGATTTTCTTTACCAAATGTTAAAAGTAGCGAATGTGACATCATATTGAATGGAGAAAAACTGGAGTTCATTAATCAGACGGTTTTCCTAGGTATCACATTGGACGAGAAATTACAATGGGGGCCTCATATAACATCTCTTGCGGGTTGTCTAAGCTCAGCCGCGTATGCTGTTAGAAAGATAAGACAGTTAACAGACGTAGAAACCGCACGGTTGGTCTACTTTAGTTACTTTCACAGCATTATGTCGTACGGTATTTTGCTGTGGGGTCGGGCTGCTGACATTGAATCCATATTTATTTTACAAAAGAGAGCTGTCAGAGCCCTTTATAATCTGCGTCGCCGTGATTCTCTTAGGGAACTTTTTAAAAAGATTAATATTATGACAGTCCCTTGCCAATTCATTTATGAAAATAATATGTATGTGCGGAAAAATCGATATCTTTTTAGTAAAATTAGTGATAGACATAATTTTAATACTAGAAATAAAGACAAATTAGATCAACCATTTTTTAGATTAGCTATAGTCCACACTTCTTTCATGGGGTATTGTGTTAAATGTTACAATAAGATACCTTCTGACATATTAGAACTAAATGAAGGAAAATTTAAAACTTATGTTAAAAGTACACTTTGTAAACAAGCATATTACAAATTAGAAGATTACATTCAGGATAAGAATGCTTGGAAACATGCTGGTCTTGCTCCATAGGACAATCAAGGGTGTAGACAAACTCCAACTGTATAGATTTATGTATTAACTTTATAGATATACTGTTTCTTTTTTTTGTGTTTCTAGTTTTCTGTTGACTCACACACTGTTTAATTAATGGTTCCAATGTTTGTAAATATGTGAGTACCATTTACCTAAATTTCTTTAGAAAATGAATAAGTTTACCTCTGCTGGTGATACTTTGTTCTTATAAGTAGCATACTCTGGGTGCATCGTCCTCACATAATATTAAATTAATTTTTGTATACCAATTTTGTAAATCATTATTTGAAAAGAGTAAAGACTATGGAGTTTCTTGTCCGTTCTTCTCCATAAGAATTTCATTATTTTTACTGAACTGTAAACGATGACGTTCAAAAGTGCCGTTTAATGGCCTAATTGAAATAAACGTTTTGACTTTGACTTTTGTGCAGAGCTTTTTACGAGTGCATTTAAAAAAAAAATACACGAACGCTAAAAAAACAACTTTTTCAGTTTCCTCTTGTATTCCTTTAATTTAAATGACCATACTACCTAATAACAATTCCATATTACACTATTTCCAATTCTTCTGCAGGTATCGCTTTGAACACCTTGTCGATGGTACCTGCTAAAGTTGTCATTGCCTCCTTCATGATAGGTTGGCCGAGTTCCAAGATCAGTTCCTTCCAAGCTTCATTCATGATCTTTTCGACGGGTTCCGCTGTGAAAATAATGACTTGGCATTTGTAATTATGGAAAATTAAAATACGAATATAAAAATGTACGGCGGTGACTATGTCATCACATCATCACATATAGTTCTGCAAATTCGAAATTTTAACGTTAAGAATAGTTGACGATGACGTGCACGAAGTAGACTGTGCCATCTAGCGTTGAAAATTCGAAACTTTTTTGACAATGACACTTCTGTGCTGCCACCTGTAGTTCCTGCACGCTCTGTTTAGGGGAACGTACACGAAGAAGACTCTGTAAATACACTTGACAATGATACTTCCACACACACAGCAGAGCTAGGTTGGGTTCGGAATTGCGGTCATTCCAGACGGCAGCTTTTAAAGAAGTAAATTTTCCTCGGTCGGTGCCAATTCTTTTTCTCCGTTCATTTGAGGGAAGAGCGGACATGGACTATACAGGGCCAAATTCATGGGATCACTCGTGTGTCCGTCTGTCACAGCCGATTTTCCCTTCTACTGGAGCGATTCAGTTAAAATTTCAAAACAGAATTATTGGGACAGGAATACGAATATTTTGAGAATGAGAACAATTTTGGGGGATAAATTAGAAAAGAAAGTTCTTAAAACTTACCGTGTGATCATAATTTTTAATAAAATGCTTTCTGCGAGTATATTATGGTATTGTGATATTATAATGATATTTAAAAAAAATATGACTGGTTTGAAAGACTCAGTCAGACTTGCATTTGGCCGGTTTTTTATGTCCTTATTACATACAGTCTGCGGAGTTTGAATTTTATTGTTAACTAGCTTTTGAAGACTTCGTATGCGCATATTCAATTCGGATTTTTAAAAATATTTTTTCAAATCCGACAGGTAGTTTCAGAGATTAGCGCGATCAAACAAATAAACTTTTCAGCTTTATTATATTAGTACCTATATAGACAGAAATTAAAATGAATTATAGACCGTGAAAATAGTTATAAACCAACCCCCAAATTTTGAATAAAGAATATGGTTATCCGTATTTTAGCTATGTAATGGTTATAACGTTTTTATAAAAAAGCCGTTCTAGAATAGCTGACACTATTGCACACTCATACATGTCATAAATGACACTCATTGTCATTCAAAGAGAGCTGTCAAATTTCGCGTCATGGGGATTTCTGACAGCTATCATTGAGTGATGTTGAGAAAAGGTTTTTTGTATGTCATAGACTTTTTGTAAGTCCTTTGACCACAGGGTTAAGAGTTGCATCTTAGTGTCATATCATGCAAAAACCAAAATATAATTTCTCATTAATACCGACTTCAAAAAAAGGGAGGAGTTTTTCAATTCGCATGTTTTTTTTTTATTGAGCCCATAGGAATTTTATAGAGATTATAGAGCTCGTGGCTAAATAATAACATCCACACGGGTAGATCTTCAAGGTTAAGCAACGCTTGTCAAGGTTGGTCTGTGGATGGGTGACCATCTTCACATACCGAGTTTCCTCCGTGCCTCGGAAAGCACGTTAAGCCGTTGGTCCCGGCTGTCATTTGTAGATCTTTGGCAGTCGTTACGGATTGTCAGAAGACCGTAAATCTGACTCCAGTCTTGCCAAGAACTACCGTGCTACCCAGTTAATGTGTTGTGGAGGTCTGGTAGGCAGCCGCTCCACGTAAAATACTGGTATTCAGCTGAATTCGGTTTGACTGGAAGCCAACCCCAATGGGAAAAAGGCTAGGCAGATGATGAGAAATTTTATAAAAATTGGTATTTCAATAAAAAAAAAAAATATATATTTTATTTTCTATTTCCTCCAGCTAGGGAGAAATAGAAATAACCGAAATTGCGTGTTTTGCTTTCCTGTGACTTTCCAGCGGTGTTGTTAGGTGTGGACCCCCACACCACCACTAAAAAGTGTAAAATAAAAAAAAAAAAGTTTTTGTGATAATCGTTTACCTCGTGTTTTCCCAAATACATTTCGACCCCAAAGTAAATAGGGTTGGTTTCCAAATGTCCGAAGCTGAGTGTTAAGATTCTACAAAGTGCGACTGCGTATCTGATCACCAGTCGGTAACTCTCTGTCTGTCTGTTATGTTTTCACGCCTAAACCGCTGAATCGTTTTTGATGAAATTTGGTACAGAGATAGATTAGACTTTGTAGAAGGGTGTATTTTTGTCACGAGAAGAGGGCTTGAAGGGGTTGAAATAGGGTATGAAAACTTGTATAGGAGCCCGTTATTATTGAAGATATAACCACGAACCTTTGTATTTATGCACGAGCGTTTTTGAAAAATTAGTATCTTAAAAATAAAAGGGCTGCCCAAAGTAACTATTCCACGCGGACGAAGTCGCGGGCAAAAGCTAGTGTTAAATAATACTTATAACGATAGAAACTTATAATCTCAAATAGAAACATACGTGATCAATCGATGGAAAATGATTAAAGGTTCCTGTAGGTGATAATTATATTCGCATCAATTTAGCTATTTAATCGAATAACTTCAAGTACCTTTTAGTTGGTATATTAATTGTAGGAACTGTTAATATCGCTTGGCTTCCGTAATTAAATATATTAACTAATTAGTACTGCTAGTGTGGTTGAAATTATATTTAACTACACAGGTAACGACCTGTGTAGTTAAATAATGTTATATTTTAAGAAGATTGTTATTATTTTGATGATTATTTGAAATTCTCTTAATCGGTATAATTATTATAAATCATATTTATTAGTTCATTATTTTAGCATAAATATGACTGTATTTTATTAGTATTATATATATTATCTGTATATTCTTTTCGAAACGTTAAAATTCAATTTAAAATTTTGTTTTTATTGATTGTACACCTACCACAGTATAGTCTTTATAACCTAAAGGTTGACTGGTAGAGAATGCCTTGTTGCATTAAGTTCACCCATGTACCACTATTGTACATGAAGTTTAAATAAATAAATAAATGATGATTATGTTTGATTGTCCTGTTCTTATTATGAGGTGTACAATAAAGTATATAATAAATAAATAAAAAAATAAGCAATAGGTTGAGTGTAGTATCTTATGAGATCTTATTTCCTAGTACTAGACGTTGTGAAAGTCCTTATTCAAGCCAACAAGTGCCTCTGCTGCATGACGTTGTGGCCTGAACCCGAACTTTGAACAGCTTTCTTTTTATTTAATGTTGGGAAATCATCAAATGACTTCTTCCGCTCTCGGTGGATCGGAAGGGCAAGATATATATATATTTTTAATTTCTCTCTAAACCCAAACCTAAAGATCTCTACTCAGAGGAAGTCGCGGGCGGAAGATAGTATTTAATTGTATTTAAAAATATATAATCTTATATTAGTGTGTGGAATGACTGTACCTTTTTTTAATCATCAAATGACTCCTTCCGCTCTGAGCGAAGAGGGAGGGAGCGTCAGACTCTTACTGACTAAAAGCCATCCGTGTTCCTTCTAAAGCCCTTTGCGTTCCAGGACCGCGGTGACTCTTTCGAACAAATTCCGCAACCCTGGCAGAACTTTGAAGAGCTGCCTACTACATGGTGAAGAAGTTCGTCAAAATACTAGGATCCCAGGATACTTGATATCAAGATACTAGGGTTCCAAAACGAGGATATGAGGACTTCTCCATAATTTGTGCCTTGCGGTGCATACTGACATTATCAAGTCGGGTGAGCCGTAACGTTACAACGTTAGTTCGAATATCAGACAATATCTGGACTCATCATCTGCCTAGCCTTTCCAATTATATTAGGGTCGGCTTCCAGTCAAACCGGATTCAGCGGTGACATATATAAAGAGAAATTAAGTATACACACCTTGTTCCTTGTCGCCGTTTAATAAGTTCTCGAATTTGATCGTATACTTGGTCACAGGTTCAAACTTGTAATCAAAGCTGCTGACTTTGTAATGTTTTTTGCCTTGTTTCGTGAAAGATTTCAGTTTATAGTCGGTTGTTGTGTGCATTGTACCTGAAATTAAAAAAATATATAAACTGTTAAAAAGAATATAAACTTATTTAATTTTGACAAGAATGAGCGCCGTAAAACAAATTAATTCTACCAGTACCGAGACTAGAGAAGTACAGAAATAGCCCAGAATACCGAAGCATCCGAATATACAATAGATTACCCAAAACAATACGATCCATAAAAACATTATGTATATTAAAGCCAGACTTAAATCAATACTCTTACAAAAAAGTTATTATTGCATTCAATAATTTTTTGATAATACTACCTTAAAATAGAGCATATTACCTATATATTTTTAGTGTTTTGTAAATTATATTATTTATAACAGTTTGTACCTACAGAGCAACAGTTTTGTCAAACATTTATATAATAATTACTTAAGTATTTTTTAAGTAAAAATTAACCAAACGTATACCCAAAAATTTACAGTTATAGTTCTTAATAATAATCTTAGTGTTTTATTATTTTTATATAAAGATTATTATTTTGTTAAAGATCATTATTTTATCATTATCTATAAGTTGATTGCTGCGCCCTAACAGGGTAATGTACTCACATAGTTTAGTTGAGTCTGTAACTGCGTGTAGGTACATTGTGTGCAATAAATAAATAAATCAATTAAGCGAATACTTTTTTGTTAATACATAAACAAAAAAATATGCCACATCTATTAATTTAGATCAAGGCCACCCAACTGGTTTTGAAGATAATATTATATAATAACTCGGAGTCAGCCAGTGGACCATCTATTAAGTCAGATTTAGCTTGTTATGTTAATTCCTAGCTAATATAATAGATATGAAATTAAAAAAAAAATGCCAATAAGAGTAGTGAGACTATGAAAGAGGTTGTTATGCAATAATTTTAATACATAATATGTATTTGGAGAAAAATCCGAGGTCGAAAAATTATGTTCTCTGTCTGGCTTCGTGGTTATTAAAGGAGGAATTAAGGCACCGGTGTCTGTCACACAGTGAATACTAGTACAGACATCGTTTAATCTAACTTTTAAAAGAGAAATAACAGAAAAAACATTTTTTTCAGACGTTGCCCCACACTAGGTATTTCTCCGGTATCGTGGGTGCGTTTAGAAACATACAAACTCACATACACAAACAGCCAGACACGGAACAACTATCTGTAGGCCAAACAAATATTTGTTCCGTGCGGCAATCGAATCCGCGACACGCAGCGCAGCAGCCAATCACTCAACCACTGCACCATCTGTGTCGTCATATTAACATAACGTACCTACACATTGTTTTAATAAAGATAGATGAGTAATTATTGTTATTTTTAGTATGTCTTTCTTGCTCATATTTAAAATAATCTGAAGACTGCTACTGCAAGTTGTCAGAAAGAATGCGGTTTCAGGAACAAATATATTTCAAGGAAATTATAAGTTTCTGTCACTTTAGTCTGGCTATTCGATAACTATGTGAAGAATAACATTGAGAATGGGTTCATGATGAGCAAAATATATCTACCCAGAACACAATCGCCAGCTGACGGACGGCAAACCCAAATGCCTCTCCCTTTATGTCCAGCTGGTCCGGTGCTGTGCCGATTTGGTTAAGATCTTGGGTGCACTGCTGTACTTACTTGCGATCTGGCGTACTTAAAAAAAAATGCATCTCCCTTTATGTCCAGCTGGTCCAGGGCTGGGCCGTTTTGGTTAAGATCTTGGGTGCACTGCTGTACCTACTTTTAAAAGCGATTTGGCGTATTTTAAAAAAGAAAATGCATGTCCCTTTATGTCCAGCTAGTCCGGTGCTGTGCCGATTTGGTTAAGATCTTGGGTGCACTGCTGTACTTACTTTTAAAAGCGATTTGGCGTACTTACCATCTTCGATCGAAAATGCACCATCTCCAAAAATATTGAGTAAGAAAATCGTTCCATTCATCGAGTATTCTCCCTTTATAACAGTTGGGCAAATAACTGCGGAGCTCGCCGTTGATTTAACAGGATCCCGCCTGTCAGTAATAAAACAATAAATTAATGATCGATTAAATTATTCAGTGAAGTCAAATATACGGACATTATCTTTTTAGTTGATAGCTGCAGCCGGTACGGTTGAATGAGTTGGGACAAATCAATATTTTGATTGTTTTGTATTAATTTCCGTATTGACATTTACATTGTGCCTTGTGGGATGTGATTTATATGTATAATTAATTTTATTAAGTGTTGAACGAGTTTTGATGTATCCTTTTTTATCCAATAGCTGTTTAATCACTGGATGATTAAACAGCTATTCGATTAAACAGCTGTTGGTTGAAATATGGTGTTATTGTTGGAAACTAATATTCAGAAATATTATGATCACTGAAAAATCATACGTCATTTATAATAATTTATTTATATTAATACCCGCGGATGACCAAATATCGTTACGTTTAAAAATTACACTAAGAGCTGTTAAAACTGACACAATTATTTTTGACCACTCTTCCTAACTAGGAAAGCATGTGTTTTGTGTATCATTATATCAACTCCCCCAAAGGGAGTTGCCATAATCCCCATGCTTGGCAGGCGGGTTAGTGATCGCAGTGTAGCTGTTTGCAATGTACAGAGAATGCTACTGCCCATTCTCTGGTGAGTCCCTTAGTCGCCTCTTACGACACCCACGGGAAGTGATAGGAGCAACATCCTATCACTTCCCATTCTTTAACGTCCGACACCATACAGGCATTGTAATCTGCAAAATCTTATACAGTATCATTTGCTACTGGTACTCACGTAAACGATTCAAACTTGCATTTGCTAAGTTGATGGATCTTCACGTTTCGGAACTTCACTTTAAGCTCTCCTGAGACAGCAATGGTATCTTTTATACTCATGGGCTCAATGGCTGGAATACCAAGCTCTTCGACACCTTTGGCAACGTATGGCAAAGCGAACTCGGCGGACTTTATTATACATGCCGAGTCTAATGGCGCGCATGGCTTAATCCAAGACACTAAAACAAAAGGAAAATAAAAAACCGGCCAAGTGCGAGTCGGACTCACTCTCACACGAAGGGTTCCATACCATAAACCGAAAAAAAAACACGTTTCTTGTAAGGGAGCCCCCTTTAATTTTTAATTTTATTATTTGTTGTTATAGCGGCAATAGGCGGCAACACACTGTGAAAATTTCAGCTATCTATCTATTACGGTTCTTGACAAACAGCCCGCTGACAGACAGGCGGACGAACGGACGGACAGCGTAAGTTTAGTAATGGGGTTGATTACTCTTTGCATACGGAACCCTAAAAAACTGAAAGACTGTCCTAACTTGTGTGGAAAAGGCAGAAGAAGGTTTTTGTTCAGCAATAGGACAAATATAGATAGGTCGATAGATACATAAAATAAAATAAAACATCTTTTAAGAATACCCGATGCGCCTACCCCATCTCTCATCATCTACATCATTTTCCAAGTGGTTCATTGAAAGGTTAGCAATGCAGAGTCCTGGGACGCGGCGAGCCTCTTTGGTGAGAATATGTTCTCTCGTCTAAGGACTCGCCCCGAAAAAAAAGGCTACCAGTATAACCGGATGCGGCTACTAGTATTTTGAAAGGAGCTAGTATACTATTTACAAAGGGCGTCAGAAAGACTGTTCTCCAAAACCTAGTAACGATTCGGGTACCATATTCTATGGTAATATAAGGTCCCATTAGTAGTTGGAATATAGGGTATTCAGATCACAAATCGTGATCTGAAAAACCCTATATTCCACAGTTTAACCATTCGAGTATTCCTATATTTCACTATTCGAAATGAGACTTTGACTAAATACATTGAAAGTAGTTTCATGTGAATGAAAAGAGCAGTTACTTCATATCAATCAATGGATCATTCAGTAGGAATGGTCTATTCAGAATGAAAAGAGCAGTCACTTCATACCTATCAATGGATCATTCAGTAGGAATAGTCTATTCAGACATCAACGAGTTTGGAGTGGAATGTGCACAGATGTGTTCCTCCGACACCTTATATAGGGTAGCATCTAGTTACCTGTGTAAAATGCAGGCTTCATGTATAGTTATTGTGTAGATAAAATTATATTGTGTTCGAATTAACACACACTTCGTTGTGAAATGGCTCTTGTTCTCAAATCTTATTTGTTTATATAACATACTAGATTGCGTCCTAGTTTTGGTATAAGAAGTATATTAAGATCATGCAGACCAAATCGAGGTAGGTATTTTGTGTAAATGAAACAATAAATATCGTAGAACATAATTTATTAGAGGATATTTACATTGTTTTGGTCAATTTGCAGAACGCACTACACAACATTTAGCCTATCTTTGACAGCTGGCATCAGGTTTTTTGTCTTTCTGTTACACTGTTACAGTGAAGATAAAACGGTTTAAAAGAAAAAAAGTTCATTTCCTGGTTGAATCTGGTAGCATAAAACATCTTCTAAATCAGGTAGAGCTGTGTCTGCTGTTTCTGTTTTACTACTTTCACTAGGTTTTGGTGAGCTTGCATTACATTTTCCACGATCAGTCTGTATGTCGCTAACTCGAACAAATGTACGAACATCTTCATGATGGCCCTCAGTCTTGACTATAAGATACTGAATCATCTCTAGGTCAAATAACTCTTTTGTCTGGCTTGTATCACTATCCTTGTGATTAGATGAGCTTACATTCGGTATTTTCAGGTCAGTCTGCATATCTTGAGTAAATATAATTTCACCGTTAGCATTCTTGCAAATAATTTTACGAATGCCTTCTAAATCAGATTTTAATGGATTAAACATTGTAATGTTAACTGTCCTTGTCCCACAAATTTTATTGAGAAGATATGGCAGGCAAAGTCATCGTATGTTAGTAGTTTACCATTAATCATGAGTTTTGCAATGTAAGTAATTCTTTATAAGGAGACCGATCAAAACAAAATAGCAACATAGACGCAAAGTAAATAGGTACAGGACGTTACAACTCCTACAGCGTGCGCAAACGGGCGCAGTTATCATAGAAATTGCGAAAAAATAATTAATTTAATAAAAGTGTCGCTAATTTACTTACCGACATTATTGGTGAAGAAACGCTAGCGATGATGTGATTATTTTTTTCGAGATTGTACTGATTTTATACTTGTTCAGATTTATTTGATTTTTGTAATAAGGTTCAAAATTATAAGATAAAAACAAGATTATTCTTGTATACCGAAATATGAGATTCTGACTCGTCATATCTCCACTTCTCCACATGTCTAGGAGTTGCATGCGAGCGTGCAAACCGCAGCGTTTGTACCGTCACCGTCATCGACGTCGAAAACATTCAGCAAAAAAACAACAACCTACAAACATTTTTTATAATTGTAAGTAGGTATGAGCTTCCCCTATTGTTGATTTAAGTGAGTACCTACACAAGATTAAAAATCGCTTTTTTATTTGTCTTATATAAAACGCTGTAAACTTAAAACCTTAACCGCTACGATAAATACGCTCGTGTACGCAATTGACAATTTTTGCAAGTATGCAGTTTTACAAATTTGGACTGAATGACGTGATTTTAGGCCTATAAAAACGCTTCGCAAATTAGTCTCCGGCACAATTCCTCTCTGGAACGAAACCTGTCTGCAAGGAATCAACGCTCCGAGCCCTAGAAAGTCAATAACCTGTCATAAATGTAAAATTGAAATACCAGAAAATCAGTATTCCTATCATATGAGAACGAATATACACAAAGCAAACTGTTTATTGAATACCAAGTTCACAGATATTCATATTATTGCAACAGCATTCAAAAACAGATTAATGACATACAGATTGAATGTCACTCAGGAAGACGAGTACCTCGGTTTAGAGGCGTTCCTGGGTGATCATCTAATAAATATAACAGAATTGATAAAAATGTCACTTAATGAACACAATTGCATAAAATTGAATTTCGAATTGTTTGCCTATTTTATGTTATCAAAATCAGACGAACAACAATTAAAGTCGTTTAATACCAAATATGAAATTATTTATAAGAACACTGATTTGAATGAATTATTAATCAAAGTAATAAATAAACTAAATAATAAATTAACCGAGTTCCAGCACTGTCAATCTGGTTGGACATTTGTTTCTATGAGTCATCTCGAAATTAATGTAAACAAGTATTCCCCTATGAGAGGTGGGTCTTATATACAACTGCCGTCAGCTATTAAGCAGTCTAAAAGTTGTATAAATATTAAAAATAAAGATAATTGTTGTTTATTATGGAGTATAGTTGCTGGATTATACCCAGCTAAAATTAATGTATGCAGAACAAGTTCATACCCCCATTATACCTCTGTTTTAAATATTGAGGGAATGTCATTTCCTCCTACGATTAATGATATTAAAACGTTAGAAAAAAATAATCCCAACATCAGTTTAAATATATATGGCCTACAAAATAATACTGTGACCGGACCTCTTTATGCAACGCAAAATAGAAGAAAAAATCATTTTAATTTACTTTATATCGAAAAAAATTCTATCGGACACTACTGTCTAATTAAAGATTTAGTACAATATTCTTCATACTTTACTTACAAGTTAAGAATTAGTTAAAAATAAAACATAGCACCTTTTAGTAAAATAAGAAGTATATATACTCGGGGCATGTCTTATTACCTCACATTTCACAATGAATTTCGTTAAGCAATCACATACTTTTAAAATAAATAATATAAAATTAGAAAATCATTCACAAAAAGTGAGACATAGCACACTCTTACCTAACACTATAAGATGTATTATATGCGGTCCATCTAACTGTGGAAAAACTAATATAATGCTTAATTTACTATTACATGAAAATGGAGTAAAATTCAAGCATATTTATTTATACTCGAAGACAGCTTTCCAGCCAAAATATTGTTTTTTAAAACAGGTCATCCGGTGCATACCCAATGCAAAGTTATTTATCTTCCATGATAATAAAGAAGTTATACATCCTAATGACGCCTTAACCAATTCAATAATGATTTTCGACGATGTCGCATGTGAAAATCAAATAAATATTCGTAACTACTTCGCAATGGGGAGACACAAACAGATAGATTGTTTTTACTTATCACAAACCTATTCCAAAATACCTAAACAACTAATACGAGATAATGTTAATCTTTTGTTAATCTTTAAACAAGACGACATAAACTTAAAACATATTTATAATGAACATGTAAATACGGATATGGAGTGGCTTCAATTTAAAAAACTTTGCTCTACTATATGGCAAGATCGGTTTGACTTTGTATTGATAAATAAAGATTGTTCTCTAAATGAAGGTAGATATAGACAGGGGTTTGACATATTCGTAACTTTTGAGCAAACATAATAAAAACCATAATACTGTAAAAAAAATATCAATCGTAGTCTACAATCTGTAAATAACGGTTGGATATTGTCGGGAATCATTATGGAGGTCAATATAAAAGAACAATTGATAAAATCCGTAGATAGTATAAAAAATAAAATTAAAACAATACAAAATGCAGAAGATGTCGATAATTTGAAATTTAAGAAGCTTTTTAAGCCAATAACAGATCCTCTAGAGACTTTAATTAAAGTTAATGATAAGAATAGAACTATATTGGATACGAGTGAAGGTGATAATAATATAATGAGAAGATGTAGCTCACCCGTAGATTTTGAAAATTTCAAAGGATTTATAGAGAAACATTCAAATGATGGTTCTGCATCCTTTAGCTGCACAGGTGATGATAGCGAGAACGATACATTTATGTCACTTAATAAAGAAGATATGATTGAAATCTATGATAATAACATGAATGTACCTTTCGGGATTCGAAGTGAAAACAAAAATTTGATGATGGGTAACTCTAAAGTATCATTTTCTTTTACAAACAACGTTAACAATTCCCTAAAATCAATTATAGCCACAGTTAATGACAAACATTATGAAATAACTCCTGGACTTAAAGAACTTTTACTACGTAATAGACCTGACCTCAGTCTGGTAACTGAAACTGATAAAATTGTTTACAAAGATATGCTCCATAATACAAATGCTCACAAACGTGACTTTAATCCAAACGGCCAATTAAAAGGTGATAAAGGTTTGAAATACCGTCAAATCATAAAACCTTTGTTTTCTGAACAAAATTACATTCAACATGCAGAACAAGTCATTAAGTCAAAAAGTGGTGGCTACTTACCTAAATTGAAAAAAAAGTATAAGAGTAATACAGATTATGTTTATTGGGATGACCCTAATGAATTAATCGATAGATTAAGACTATTAATGGCTTCAAAAAACGCTGGTAATACTAATCATGACAATGAAATTATATCAATTGTTGAAGAGTTAAAAGAAGCCGGTATAATAAAATAATAAAAAGCATTGTATCTAATTTTATATTTAGTTATTAAGAGAGTCTGAACCATGAAGGTTCATACAAAACAAACGTCGCTGTCTTTTAATGAAATAAGCTCTGAGCATATTGAGATCTTAGACAAATCAACCGAAACTGAATGCTGCAAAGATATTAATAAATACAAAGTTGAAATATTAATTAAAATAGAACAATTGAACAAATTAATTAGTGGTTTAAATAGCAGATTAAATAACATTGAACAGACCATTGATTTAAAAGAAATAGCAGGGAAGTTAAGCAAGCATTATGAGCAAAATAGACGTCATAAATGAAATCCATAAAAACGCTAGAGTTAATTTCCCAAGAAGAAGTGTAATACTTAAAGATATAGATGACCTTTGGCAAGCAGATTTGATGGATATGCAAGCAATATCAAAAGTGAATGCAGGTTATAAATACATACTGGTGATTATAGACACTTTTTCAAAATATGCTTGGGCGATTCCACTTAAACAAAAAAATAAGCAACAGGTATCAGAGGCGTTTAAAACGGTAATAGAAACAGGACGAGTTCCAAAAAATTTGCAAACCGATCTTGGGAAAGAGTTTTACAATGATCAATTTAAAAGTGTTGTTAATAAGTATAAAATTAATCATTATTCTACTTATTCTACTAAAAAGGCCTCAATTGTTGAAAGATTAATAAGAACGTTAAAGAATAAACTATACAAGGAATTTAGTTTGAATGGAAATTATAAATGGTTTAACGGTATGTTAGAAAAAAAGTTACATGAGTACAACAATGATGTTCATAGAACTGTCGGTCAGTCACCTGCTTCAATAAATCAAAGGAATAAAACAAATATACTTCAAAGATACTTAGACGCAGCTCAGTCTCGAAAAAAAGTGAAATGTAAGAAATTTAGTGTAGGAGATTTTGTGAGAGTAAGTAAATATAAAGGATGTTTTGATAAAGGTTATTATCCCAACTGGTCCACTGAAATATTTAAAATAACAAAAATTCAAGGAACAAATCCAACAACTTATTTAATAGAAGATGGTAGATGTCGACCAATACTAGGCGCATTTTATGCACAAGAACTTCAGAAAACCAATCATCCCGACATATACCTCGTTGAAAAAGTTTTGAAACGAGAAGGAAAGCGAGTATATGTTAAATGGTTGGGGCTGCCGACCAGTGAAAATAGCTGGATTGATAAATCAAATGTATTATAACTCCTGAACAATATTTAAGCATTTTACAAACAATTATCTATTCACTTCCACTTTATTCTTAATGCAATAAAGACATACTTTATAATTCAGGTTTATGTAAAATAATTAAAAAATATAATAACAATGAAAAAAGCACGAGGACTATGTACAAGCAATAAAGAAATGGCTGGTTTATCATCTTTCAAAATGGATAAAGTAAGATCTGGAGCGGGGTTTAGAAAAACCCTTAAAAATATTGTATCACATACCAAAAAACACATCAAGAAACTAAAACCCACCTGTAAGAAAGCGTTAATGGAATTAGCCTGCGCTGCAGCTCATGAATTTGCATCTGATTTACCCATAAAATTACCCAGAATTATACCAGTACCTAAAACTGGAGGATTTCTTCCTTTAGTACCAATATTTGCTGGTTTATCTGCCGCTGGAAGTTTGGCTGGGGGTGCTGCTGGGATTGCGAAAGCTATTAATTCATATAAAACAGCTAAGAAACAGTTGCTTGAATCGGAACGTCACAACAAGCAAATAGAAGCTTTAATTATTGGAAAAGGATTACATCTTAAGCCTTACAAAGAAGGTTTAGGAATTTTTGTTACAAAGAAAAAAAACTAAATGGTCGGCTACCCAATAGAGCTTTAACTAATATTGATATATTGAAGCATTCAAATAGTATCCCATTCTTTCGAGGTGTATTTATGAGAGATGAATTACCAGGTAACCCATTACCATTAGAATGTGGAGTGATTAATCTTGATATTTCTCAAAACTCTGGCACTCATTGGGTAGCCTATACCAAAATATACGATCACATTGAATACTTTGACAGTTATGGTAACTTAAAACCACCTAAAGAATTAATAAAATATTTAGGAAAAAATATTCAGTACAATTATGAAAATGTACAACATGATCACTTGTATAATTGTGGACACTTATGTTTAAAATTTCTTAAATTATTTTGGAAAAGTAATAAAGGAATTTATTAATTAAGTGAGTGATTTTTATTTCTTACGTCTCCAAATTTCGTTAAACTATAAAAATATAAATGACATTGCTAGTTCATACGCATACATTCTTTCGTTGTTGGTGATAAAAGTCACTAGTGTTGAAAAAGGATTTTTTATTATCTATTTAAAGTAACCTCCTTCGTTTTATTCATACCAACATCATGCTTGTTCTTAATAAAACTCCTAATGAGAGAGGGAAATATAACATAAGACTGCCAATATCCAAAGAAGTGAGACGTGTCAGTGCAGTGAGAATTAATAAAGTTTCAAAGGAAAACAAAAGATTTCTTCAAGATATCGGTTTTAAAATATAATATGCTTCAAATTACAGATTTACCACAATATGATACCTCTATTGAGGGTTATGAGATCCACAGTTACAATCCATACAATAATAGCTTTAAAGAAAATGATGAAATTAGAATACCCATACAACAGCAAGATTTATATGTATTGCCGTCAGGTAGTTCCATTTACATAGAAGGATATGTAAATGTGTCAACTAAAGATGCAGCGGGAAAATTAGTAAAAAAAGATGTTGATTTTATAAATAATCCCATTTCATATTTGTTTCAAGATATTAGATACGAAATAAATGGTGTTGAAATCGATCGGATTAAAAATGTTGGTATTACAACCACCTTAAAATCGTATATCTCAATGAATGAAGGTGAAAGTAAAGCTGCAGCAGTCTGGGGATGGAACTTAGGTGGTACGAAATTAAGAAACGAATATTTTAGTGTTATCGTGCCATTGAACAGAATACTGGGATTTGCAGAAGATTACAACAAAATAATAATCAATTGTAAACATGAACTTATTTTACAACGAAGCAGCTCAGCATTGAACTGTGTGCTTATAGACAAAAATGATAACGTAGAAATAGATATACAAAAAATACAATGGCGTGTGCCGCATATTAAAGTTTCTGATCGTAATAAATTGTTATTGCTCAAAAGCTTGGAGAGAGATCGTTCTATACAGATAGCATTTAGAAATTGGGATTTGTATGAATATCCATTACTTCCAAGAACAACAAAACATTCCTGGTCAGTAAAGACAACTTCCCAGCTAGAAAAACCGAGGTTTGTAATATTTGGTTTGCAAACAGCTCGAAAAAATAATAAAACTAGAAGTTCTTCTATATTTGATCACTGCAATGTAAGCAATATTAAATTATATTTGAATTCTCAATACTATCCGTATGACTCACTTAATCTGAAATTTGATGAAGGTAAATACAGTATATTATATGAAATGTATGCTAATTTTCGTCAGTCGTATTACAACTTAGGCATTGATCCATTGCTTAGCTTAGACCAATTTAAAGAAATTGCTCCACTTTTTGTGATTGACTGTTCAAGACAAAACGATTCACTTAAAACTGGACCAGTTGACGTGCGATTAGAAATTGAATGCTCTGAAGATATTCAAAATAATACATCTGCCTATTGTTTAATAATAAACGATCGACTGTTCGAATACAAGCCGTTGAGTAATATTGTGAGAAAACTATCATGAATGTCATCGTAGATGTTCAAGGGTTTAAGAGTGAAGAAAATGAGTTTATTCCAAAAGAAATAGCAATAATGTACAAAGGACACGTACAAGTACTGTTGATAAAACCACCACGACCATTTTATGACTTGACGAGGAAAGAACGGTTACAAGTGGCTTGGATTGAAAAAAACAGAGGAATAAACTGGAACGAAGGCTTTGTACCATATTTTAATTATCAAGTAATCTTTGGGGATTTTTTAAAAAATAAATCTATATTTACGAAAGGAAACGAAAAAGTGTTATGGATAAAAGATATATTCCGAATTAATAATGTATACAATTTAGAAAGTAAGAACTGCCCGAGTTTGTTGACATTATATAACAATTATTCAGATTCATCTGACATTATAAGTTGTATGTATCATACCAATATATGTGCCTTAAAAAATGTGTTTTGCTTAAATAAATGGTGTAAAGAAAATCAAGTGTTTTGTCAGTAAGATAAAATAAGAACGATCTTAGTTTTACGAATAAATGATTATAGAATGTTAAACCTACAAACTTACTTACACATATTCTATTATTTAGGTTAGTGAAAATGTAAGTAATAGTAATGTAAGAAATGTATCATTGCTTATAAAACAATATTTGAATAATATAGAAATAAATATTTAAACTTGACCTACTTGCGAGTTTTATTTCTTTAACACTAAAAATATTAATATAGTTAACCACCTGCCAACCACATATTATAGTTCGACATCGAAAGCAAAAACAGCTTGTTATAATGAGCAGTTCATACTGAACAGCTTGTTAAAGGTAATGAGCAGTTCATACTGAACAGCTTGTTAAAGGTAATGAGCAGTTCATACTGAACAGCTTGTTATAATGAGCTGATCATACTGAACCGCTTCTTATAATCAGCAGTTCATATTGAACTGCTCTGTTTATTTACACACTCGAACAGATGCTACTGATGAGTATGCGACTACTATACAGGACTTTAATTAAAAAAAAAAAAATATGTTTGAATAGAAAACTATAAATGTTATTAGTAGACCATTTTATGACTTGACGAAGAAAGAATGGTTACAAGTGGCTTGGATTGAAAAACAGAGGTATAAACTGAACGAAAATTTTGAATAATTAAGTATATTATGGGGTTACAGAGGAATAATCTGATACTCGAATGGTTTAACTGTGGAATATAGGGTTATTCAGATCACGATTTGTGATCTGAATACCCTATATTCCAACTACTCCCATTAAAATAGGTGGAAACATTTTAACACAGCGTTCAGTACCTACGTCTACCCAAAGATATTCAAGCAAAAAAAACACGGATTAAAGTGATTTTATTTTGACCTAAAATAATATTATTTTCGGCACCCTAGAATAAACGCATCCGTTATGGGTAAGTAATTTGTGAGCACGTGGTCACGTGCGCCTTTTTTTTTTTAAGGATGGGCAATCATCAAATGACTTCTTCCGCTCTGGGTGGAGCGCAAGGGCGTGTCAAACTCTTACTGACTAAAACCCATCCGTGTTCCTTCTTAAGCCCTTTGCGTTCCAGGACCGCGGTGACTCTTTCGAACAAATTCCGTAACAACTACAACCTGTTCGGCCATTCTATTTGATTGGTTTGGTTAGTCACACTTTCTTATTAGACGTTATCTATTTATATTCTCGGTATTGAAATTTTTGGGACATAGAAGTTGGTCCAAGCTAGAAGGCACGTTCAAAGTATATGTCACCGGAAAATTGCAAACGCCGTAAGATTTTAAAATATCGTGTGAAATTGTAAACTACTTTTTTTTATTAAGACACGGATATTGAAGACATTATTGAATTTGGATGGGAGTAATTGTAAATGAAACCGGAAAATGCAATGTACGTTAGATTACAAAATATCTTGAGACATTGTTAACTCTCGATAAATTGTCAAATTAACATTTGTTCTACAATTATACGGATCTACATCTTATATTCTATAATATCTCCGCGCTAGTCCGAGAAATTGTGGATTTTATGTCAGTATTTTGTGTTGGTAAATTTCTCGGAATTAGTCCGAGAGATTATATATAGACTATCAAATTTTGATGCGTATAAAAGCATTCCAAATGTTCAGTTGACAATTTATCGAGAGTTAGCAATCTGTTAAGGTTTTTTATAATCTTACGGAGTTTGCCATTTTCCAGTAATATTATACAATACATTTGTTTTAAATATATCGAGAAATTATAAACGAATAAAGATTTATTACAATCATACGCAGTCTGCAACTTTCCGGTGACATATAAACTAACACTACTCTATCCCACATATTTTGTTGATCATAAGATAACTAAGTAACTTCCGACATAGCCCAAAGGATCACAAAACTGAAGTGGCATTGAGTGCGCACATTGCTCGTAGAACAGATGGTCGGTGGTCTAAAAGTTCTAGAATGCCGACTGCGTTCCGGAAGACGTAGCGTTGGAAGGCCTCCCACAAGGTGAACCAATGACCTGGGTCGCGGGTAGTCGATGATGCGAGACGCACAGGACCGGTGGTTGTGGTGACACTTGGGGAGACCTATGTCCAGCAGTGCACGTCTTTCGGCTGATATGATGATGATGAACTTCTGGAGGCTCTGGGATCTTGCTCGATAACGACTCTCAAAGATAAAGATCTAGATTTTGTCAAGGATTCATAATTCATCGTGATTTCCAGGATGCAGATGGGACTTGGTATGTAATAGTTTGTAATCCATCTAAAGACTGACCTCGTCAAGCGTTGCTACCCAGAGGATCGTCCTTAAGCTACACTAAATGTTATTATTAAATGTATTCAATCCCTTACCAACACCAGCATTTGTACTTGCTACAAAGTAACCAATCCACAATATCAAGCACTTTGACAACATTGTATCAGACGATGCACAATCTATAGCTCAGAACACTGGACGATTTTGCAAAAATTGCACGTTATATAGCTACATTCGACAAGGTTTTTTAGCTATTTCGTGAAGAAAAACTTGATTGAAGACTTGATTCGTTGGTCTTATAATAAAATTATCCAATATAATCGTAGTTATCTTCTGCGGTAACTGAGCCTTTGATTGAGTATGCAAATTAGATGGAAAAAAATGAAATATTAGCACAGATATTATATGTGGAAGTAACGAGTATTTCTAAAAAAATGAAGTTTACTAGTTTAGCTTTGCACTGAGCTTCCGGGTTTAAAATAATATTAATTTTAATAACTACTTTGCTATATCCGTCTATATTGTAAAATATTCTACTCTTAGTTAACAATTACCACATACATTTTGAATAATCTAATTATCTTTGAACCTTGCGCAAATTTATAACTTGGATTTTTATCTTGAATCGTGTATTTGATTTTAGCTCTTCTATTTATATTATTTATTTAACTATCTTTTTAATTTTTTTTTCTCCAATATGACATTTTCCATAACTAAGTTGTTTTTTTTTAAATTAGATGAACTTGGTTTTCCAAGTTCATCTAATTTTCTTTTTACAACATGTAAATAATAAGTTAAACTATTTAAATGTATGAAATGTATTTAGTCAGAATCAGATATTTTCGCCCTGAGTAATGTCGTTAAAAATTAATACGAAATCACACATGACCTTTAAATTAAAATTGAATCCAATTTAATTCAGTTACATTTTTGACTGAATTGCTATCGCAAAACTTATATTAAAAGCTTGCGCTGACAGATAATTTACAATTTTGTTGGTTAGCGAATTGAGATATTTAACTAAGATATTTTATGAAATGAAAGCAGCAAATTTTTAGTTTGTTCTTGTTCTTTAAAAAATGGGATAGTTGCACGGATTACAATTGTTTGATTTTCTGATCTACTTGTAAAACTAAATCTCTTCTACAAATGTTTTTTTTCCAACAAGTTATTATTGAAAAATTAGATGTTTTATTTAAGATAAACGAACAGCTAAGTCTGAGTATATTTTAACGGTGATTGCATGAAGCAAATTGCGTGGTTCATTTCAAAGGCTATTGGTTTAGTCCGTCTAAACTGCATGTCAAATGCAGTCAACCATGAGGCCTGTTGGTACACAGGTATCTCTGTATTTTGGCTTTACAAATGGTAGTGGCTGAATTATGGGAAATGCTTACATTTGGTTTAGATCAATGATGATATTAGTAGTATATCAAAACTCATATGAAGGATATTACCGGATTAACTGCATTATTATGACCGTCGACATAATGATCAATTAAAAACTTTGTAAATAAATATTTCAGCATAAAATTGTAGTTTCACAGGTTCTCACATAAACCTTATAGATTATAAAAAAGTTTAATCAACAGTGATGCTCATAGTGATGCTGAAATAGGATCTACGCTGCGGAATTTATACCTGAGCGTGTTGCAAAATTTTTCCTGCTGTGTCAACATCGCCTCAAATTCAATTACTCAACGTTTCCCAAATAATATCACGGAACTAATCATTTTTTAGTATTTTACCGATACAGCAGAACTGAAAATTGACATTTACTAGAACATAAAATCGAGAAGTGAACATACAGCGTACATATTTGATGCTGTGCTAAGAAGTCTACGAGAGGAAATATCATCTATCTAGCGGGTTCGGTCGCATCAGCTATTTCATACAAAATTCAACGGTCTCCCTCAAAGCATTGGGGACTACGGTCCAAGTTTACTTCACGATTGACTGTGCACCTTTGAACCGACACGACTATTTAGAGTTGTTTTTAGATGTTGGATTTAGGGACACAAATGCAATTTGTCGGGGGAAGCAATCATCTAGATGTGTTATTTTAGCCAAGAAGGCTACTTCTCGCTTTCTAAGTATCTACCTATTAGAAAGCGTTCAAATTTGAGGCGCAATACCATCTCAGCAAGAATTCAGTGTCAAAAATAAATTAGAGGTATCAGAGTGAAAATTCCAATATTTTTGAAGCAACGTTCGTTTGTCGCAATCTGTCAAAAATGCCTCAATTTTCTTACATTTTTGACAGATCGTCTAACCCAGATGCCCTCAGTTCACGAGTTTGCTTCGCTCGTCTTGGTCTAATTAGCTGTGAAGATCGATTTGTAATGTAATTGACATTTATTTCATAAATACAAAAAAAGATATAGTTAAATCTAAATTTTAGTCTTAGGAAAAGTCGCAAGCATAATAAGAAATATGATTCGAATCGCAGAGCTTTGCCGCCCAGGGCCGCGCAAAGATCTGTCGCCCAGGGCCTTCCAACAGTAAAGGCTGCCGCTGCTGCCATATCTGCAGACGACAGCCGGGACCAACGGCTTAACGTGCTTTTTGAGGCGACCGTCACTTAAAATTACATTAAATTAAACGAATTAAGGAACCAAACCCATCTTCCAACTAACAGCGAAAGTGTCAAAATATCCGGCTGTAAATGTCTTTCGGTTGAAACGATGATGATGGGGATGATAAAAAAAAAGATAATTAATTAAAGTCAAAAGTCAAAACGTTTATTTCAATAAACGCCCATTAAACGGCACTTTTGAACGTCATCGTTTACAGTTCAGTAAAATAATAATGTTACATTAAACATTAATAAAGTGACTCTACTGTCCATTCGGAAAGGTAGATTCTTATGGAGAAGAACGGACAAGAAACTCCATAAGTCGTCACCTCTAAGGGCTAAGCTTAGCTGAATTCTAATAACAGCAAACCTCTCCTGTGTGACGTGAATCACGCGTTGTTTACAATACAATGCGGCGGCTGGACGGGCTGGTTCCGGCTGTGCGGTATTAGCATGCAAATGGACGGGACAAGCCACGTGCCCCGCAAGGTAATCGCACGGTCTGAGACGCTCCACTTACATGCGGTGATATAGATCACATGGTGTAAAGTGTGTTGTTATATGATAACACTTTTAGGGATAAGGCGTAAAAAGTTAATCTACCTAGCCCTTTCCGAACTATGTTGGGGTCAACTTCCAGCTGGGTACCAGTATTTTACATAATGTGACTGCGTATCGGACCTCCACAGTCCAGTAATGGTTAATAAGTATCCCGTGGAAAGAATGGTGCCAGATTGACTGGCTTCTGACTATCCGTAAAGACTGTCAAAGATCTACAAATGATAGCCGGGACCAACGGCTTGTCGTGCTTGGTCACTCATTTAAGAGCAAATCTCGGCAAACGTTGCTTAACCTTGAAAATTTACGCTCGCTATTAAGCCACGAGCTCTTCGAGTGTTCGAGGGTGGCTTGTCTTGGCCAAACATGTGATTTCTTACAGTGGGTATCTTACTTAGGCTGCATTTTCACCAGAGATGTGCGAGGATGCGTAGCATAGAATAGAATTCTATTGGTTCTTAAAAACATATCCTTCGCTACGAATCCCTGGTGGTAACGCACTATCCTAGTTTTACCGCTGATTTTACATTTATTGGTTGAAGTAATACTGAAACGAGTCTGTTTTCGACTAGGCCAAGAGATAGCTAAAAAATCCAATAATAAATAAAAAAAATTAAATGACTACCCTTCGACTTTTCTCACTAATATATGTTTATTGTGTATATTGTTTTCCCTTTACAGAAAAAGGTTTTCGTTCCGAATCGGTTCCTGTTCATACAATTATGTCAACCACGTAATCTAAAACTAGATCGAATGTGTACTTCATACCCGAACCATTAGAAAACGCCTTTTCACCTTTTACGTCCTACATGGTCCAACGTTAGTTTTTCCTGAAAGGATGTTTAGCTCGTTTCAGAAAGCATTACACAGCACCTCCTTTCATGCAGGTAGAAAAGATACCTACCTACATTCTCGTATGCAGGTCGTATGTGAGTTTAGCAAACTATGGCTGCCAAAATTTTTCAATGCTTTTTATTTTCTTAACTAGGAGGGAAAGGGTGTTTAAGGGAATATTTTCATCCAGTCTGTTTAGCTAGGGATGTTCTGTAGTAACACCCATAATTTAAGTCTTTTTGCAGGAAATTCCTTCACTCCACTTGACTCAGGTGCCGTCACAATCATCATCATTACATCAATCATCACATCAACCGAAAGACGTCCACTGCTGGACATAGGCCTCCCCCAAGTGTCGCCACAACAACTGGTCCTGTGCGTCTCTCATCCATCGGCTACCCGCAACCCTCACCAGCCTCGGCCATCACAATGGAAACATGTATATGTGTAATTATGTTTATAAATAACAATCTGTAATTGGTCAAGTTATAATAATAAGTCAATTAGTTTGAGGTATGCTGAGTAGGGGTTGAATAGAGTGCAGATAATGACTAAGAATATTTATGTTATGCATGCTCCAAGACCATTTTTCAAGTAATAAGTCTATAGTAGGCGCCAGATAAATGTGGAATAAAGTATATTGACCTTTCCCTAATAACTGTTCATAGGTACCTGAACAATTAAATATGAATCGTTTTCATTATTAGACAATGTTAAGGATCACGAGAGATGATGATTCGGGACAGCTTTGTGTCATTAATTCCGTTTTTCAAATTAAAAATGTCAATAATTGTAGGTGGGTCAATGACCGTTATTCCACGATTATCTGGCGCCTACTATAGAGATACCTATAATTATTAATACTGTATAATTGATCTTACTGATCAGGTTCTACTGATATCCAATTAATTTAATTGTTTGCTGTTAGAACATGACACATGGAAGTCTCAGTCTCTTGCGTGTGAAGTCTCCATGCTTCCTTGTTAATTTTTATAAAACCATCTGAATGATTGGAACCAGCGGAGATCAAGGTCAAGTTGTCTTATCACGAAAATAAAACACATTTCTGTTTATTGTAATTCTTTCATATATTTTTTGAAAGTTGTTAGTATTTGACAACCAAGAGAATTGAAACAACACTATCAGTAGATAATAGTCTTCCAACTCGTTGGAAAAGCAGTTATTTCTGTATAAAAGATATCTAAAAGCCGTTATTTTTGTATAAAAGGTACGTACCGTATCTTTAGTGTTATGGTCCTTACGCTTGCTGTGGAGTTGGCTTTTGCACTCGCTGCACCTGCGTTCAGGTTAATAGTGCTTTTGGTAATAAAATTGAGTTAAGAGGAGTATTGTTTGAGTTTTAATTCTATTTTGATGATTATTGCGAATGGTGATGGAAAAGACAAATACTCACCTAATTATTCTTTTTAATATAATTGATGGTCATTTATTTAACATACTTGTATGAGAAAACGACTAATTAATAAAAATCGAGTAGATACAAAGGTTGTTTTTTACACAACTGAAAATAATTACCGAATTGATTAAATTAATTTATACATTTAATTTTTTTTTAAAGTGCTCGCTGTGGTTTCAGTTATGTGTTGATATTATAATTACACAGGATTATCCATTAAAATATGACGGATCATAAAATGCATATAACTATAAGGGTTCTATTTTACATTATTATTATTTATTTTTAGGTAAAATGGAACCCTTAAGGTGCGACTTTGTGTGTCTACTTTTTTACTACGAACCTACTTTCTACCTTTGAAGTGCTTTAGAACTTGTCATTGCATGTATATAAGAGTAGACTAGAATGTCTCAAATAGCGGAGAGCTGGACTACCAATATTATATAATATTGTGTCAAAGCAAAACCAATTCTATTCCATCCAGATAAGTCTGGACCTAATAATGTTGCTACCATCTTGCATGCACGTCTTTCTTGTATGTATGACACATGTTTTAGCAAATAAATATCTTTATCTTCATCATCTCCATCAACAGTTTCTGAATCAATAGTTGTGCTCACTGCAAACTTGGAATGTAATCGAACTTCAAATTCTAACTAAATGCCGTGACAACTTCATCGTACTCGAAGAGTACTTCAACCAATTTTTTTGACCGGTTTTGGCAGGTCAATACTAAAATGGAGTTTTTCAGAAATCGCGGTATTTAACATGGTGCGGGACTCATAGTGACGATGGAGTAATGTTGGGATTTGATACTGCGACCATAATATTTTTGTGTTGGCTTTACTGCCACTGAATATAGTGCATTATGGTGGCAACATTTTTTAATCCCTTTCCTGTTCACCTTGTCATTTAAAAGATGCTTTTTTATACATAAGCATCTTTTAAATGACAATTGATTTACCTATGTATTTATTCCGCGTTCTACATAGTTTTTTAATGAGATGAACCTGAAATATCAACAGTACAACTGGTTTTCATAAACAAATAATTATTATGCATCACGTGTAAGCACGACTCGAATCATTAATAAAGGTTTAATTAAAATATTTAATTTAATTATTGTATAAATGAATGGTTTATTTATATAATGATAGGTTTACATTACAATAATTTGCATAATTTTGATGAGCGTAATTTAATTAGTACATTTCGGTTCGTTTATTACGATTATTTAAACCACAAACATCAAATAATGTTGACGTTTAATTTTAAAGATTTGATTTCTTTGCTTCGAACTACATAGAATTTGGCTGAATAAATTAGTTTTAGCATTGCAATATTATTAACCACATCAGTATCGCCTTGTTCAAAGATAACCAAACATGGATTATTCTGTTCCTGAAAAATACATGAACCTGTTCCTAAAAAATTAAGGGCTAAAAATTCTCTTGCTTGTATTGGAAGAATCAGCACTATGTAAAGTTTCATTAGAAAAAAATCCTCCACTACATCTATCGATTCACTTCGCATCGCTAGGGTTGCTAAACACAATGTGTCTTCGAGCTTCCCTTCACACTCCTCAACGGATTCCGGTCACGTTCGTAGAATAAAATCTATATGCTAGACGTGTTCCGCTCTGCATTAGATAAATGCGATAAACACAGATTAGTGTGGCTGAATGCGGACATTGTTGGCGCCTTATTTTGGCGGTAGTTGGGAAAAAGTTTGGCTTTCTTTTCGGGTAGCGGTTTTTATTTTTAAGGATGGGAAATCATCAAATGACTTCTTCCGCTCTGGGTGGAGCGAAAGGGCGTGTCAGACTCTTATTGACTAAAACCCATCCGTGTTCCTTCTAAAGTTCTTTGCGTTCCAGGCCCGCTTCGAACAAATTCCGCAACCCTGGCAGGATTGGCCCTAGCGGGCCCCGTCTCCTATGCTGCCATCTCTTTAAGGCGCGCATGGAACACAACGCACCATTGACCCGGGCCTGGTGGTGATCGGACAGCGAGCCACCCAACGCTCGCCGTCCGCAGGCGTACGCCTACGGTGGCCGGGTATCGTCCTGCGACTCCCGACGCCCGGGGCATCTTCTTCTGTAGGGGTAGCTGTGATGCTGTCTGTTGTGAATGTTGATATTTTCAGGCTAATTCATGAGGAAAATCTAAAGAAATGTTTAGTTTCAAGTCTAGTTATTTTTTTTAATGAAAAGGTCTGTTTTTGTTAAAGAACAAGTTAATCAATTAAAACAATATTTATAAATGCACTGTGAAATATCTCGAAGGTTACTAAAGTTGTAAAGATGATGACCTAGCATCTGTTGCTAAAAAAGGTAATTATACTTTTTTATGATGAACTAATTTCTGCCCGCGACTTCGCCCGCGCCTGTAAAGTTTTTCAGGGCTTTTTTATTTTTATACACGAAACGCTCTAATCCTTTTTCTAAAATAGAAGTAGCCTAAGTTACTTCCTATAACATCAGCTATCTGCAAGTGAAAGTTCCGTTAAAATCGGTCCAGCCGTTTCGGAGATTAGCCGTAAGAAACAGACAGACCAACAGACAACAATTTTAAAATGTTGTTTTTTTTTTTGTTATGTATCGTACCTGTATGCATTTAGTAAAAAGCTGTTATTTTGATATTATAAACAGACACTTCAATTTTGTTTATTTGTAGGAGTAGTATAGTTTAAAAGAAGATTGTAAAACTGGTTCTTAAGTAACTTAAGTCATATTTATTTTGATTGTTATTTCTAGTTTTACTAAAACTGGTTTCTACAATTTGTTTTAGTTCATGAAGGTCAATACGGAAGTCCCTGTCGACCTGCTCCAATGCCATTATGATTCCGCTATGAGGAACAAAGGAATCATGATGGCATTGATAGCTATGTATTTTTTTGCAATTTTTTTGTAGTAACTTGTTGTACAATAACTACTACAGCTTAACGTACTTTCGTAGGCATCTGAAAAATTTTGGTATTATCGGATGGTTACCCACCCACCGACCGACCTCGGTTATTTAAACTTGAAGACAAACCCATGCGGCTGTTTTATATATAACTAACTTCTCATAGTTTTACTTGTTGTACTTATTCTTGTGTTATTGTTCCAAAAATTCTTACGCGTATATCCCGTTTTCCCGTTCCCGTAGGAATTTCGAGAAATCCTCTCAGTGCTCCCCTGCACTCCCCAAGGAACCTACATGCCAAATTTCAGCTTTCTACGACCAGTTGTTGTCTGTCAGTCACTCAGTCACTCTGTAGCGGCATCAACGCCACTTGAAAAACTAAGCAGCACAATTTGTACGGCAATAAAAAGAACCGCAACAGTCCTGTCAGTGACGAACTACCAACGAAATCCTGCACCGCGCAACCAAAGTTCTCCGTGTGATTTGAACATATACTTTCGAACATCAACTATCGGGCAGTTGCCCACCAGACACAACAACCGTCTGGTCGGAGGATCCTCCCTTGTCAGTGAAGGTTTGCGGGACTCTACTCTCTGTATCTCTAATAACTCACTCAGCTACTCAATCAGTCAGTAACGGAAGAATTTTTTATATATTGATTAGGATTATTATTATTCTTTATAATTTTGTCATGAGTTTTTCGATCAATGATGACTAATAAAGAAGTATGAGAGAGATAGACCAACCCCAAATCAAAAGAGATGATTATACGGTTAATCAGTCACATGCAATGGCCAATTGCACTATTGTGCTTTCCATATTTTCATGCCAAAGGTATATTCGACGATCGCGTCTTACCATATCCAGTAAATTTCTTCTACCATTCGACATCCGCGCCCTCTTCGAGCGTCATTATTCTGGAGTACACTTCTCACTTCGATCCCTCGCTCTCACTGCAACGCATTATAATTATTCGGAAACTTTCACTAATGTTTATATGGGGAGATACTGTAGGGGCGCTGTCGAAGAGATCTTTTGTGAATAAATCTGTGCCTACTTACTGTCAGACTTTTAATATAGTCTGGTAAATATCTGAGTGCCAAGGGTACTTAGGGTGGAGACAGATGTTTATAAAAGATTTTTGTGTCGTAAAAAATTGTGAAAAACTTTTTTATTCTTTTTAAAACATAATCGCAAAAACACTAAAATTGCTCGACTTATTTAATTTTTATTTTGTGCGCCCTAATATTTGGGGTGGTTTAGGAAAACCAAGTACCCGTATCTATAGCATTCAAATCAATTTTAGACGGTGGGAAGTTCACCGGGTCACTAAGTTTCTTTTTCACTTAACCTAGTGTTCATCAAATGGATGGACCCTAATCTTATTACAATCTATAGACTAATAAGTAATGTAATTAAAACCTAAACTGTTATTGTTGTCTTTATTAAGAATGTGCCCAATGGCACTTTTCTAATTACCTCTATTTAGTAGGGTCTTAGGGTCACCTAGTAATAAATATAAATAAGATCTCTCAAGGCGCTTAGTTGACACTTCACGTGACCCAAGGGCTTTTACCTTGCTCAAAGAATAAGCATTGCCATACAACGTGGCAATGCCGCCAGTCTTTTGGGTACACTTCCAGTCGACAGCGATGCGGATAAATTTTTTGCCGCCATATTTTAGGGTTAATTTAGTTAGGAGTTTTTATTTTTATTTCTAGTGTATATAGTTAGTTAAGTATTTATGGAATAAATTGCGTAATAACTTGATGTAATAAATATAACTTAGTATTGTAGTTCAATATTTACCATTTCAATTGTATAGTTTAGTGGCTAGGTTCTAGACACGTGAATGATGTCCTAAAAAGGAAAGTATTCATTGAAGAAAGGATCAAAACACTGTGCTAACCAAAAGCCCAGATGATGAAGGAAATGTTTTCATAATTAAAGTAATAAGTTGTCAGAATCGCGTTAGCTGCTGCCATTGGCTGAATTATAGTAGGCGCCAGATAATCGTGGAATAACGGTCATTGACCCACCTACAATTATTGACATTTTTAATTTGAAAAACGGAATTAATGACACAAAGCTGTCCCGAATCATCATCTCTCGTGATCCTTAACATTGTCTAATAATGAAAAACGATTCATATTTAATTGTTCTGGTACCTATGAACAGTTATTAGGGAAAGGTCAATATACTTTATTCCACATTTATCTGGCGCCTACTATAGTTTTCAACAGCCAATCGTATCACTTGGCATGTGTTTAATTTGTGACGCTTCAATCATTTCTGCAGTAACCTTAATTTCTATTAAATTGGTTTTAGTGATTTCAAATGATTTTATTATTACTTTGGTATGGAGTATTGTTTTTTCGAAGAAGAATCCTTTATTAAAGAAATAATGAGTGATTTCCTTAAAGTGGTATTTCCTCGTCTTATTCAAAGTCCACACAATCTTCACACACTTGTAATACATTTATGGAGATAAGTTTTCCTTAAACCCAATGCCTTTGTTTTGTATAAATTGTTCTACCAAAGTCAAAACAACAATAAATTCAAATTAGAGGTTTGTACAAGCTTACCATTTAAAGCTATATTGCTCTAACAAGTTTCGTAATCAGTCCAAGAGGCTTAGTCGCTTACGTCATTATGTACCAGATAGGTAAACAATTTATGTGGAATATGGTCAATTAATGGATCTTTTTGTAAGTTTACGTGAATGCTTTTATTACAACACAAACTAAGTGATATTTAGAGTATTTTTTCAATCTGACATCAACCAATGCTTAGAGACGAACAACGCAAAATCAGTTGAGTATTTGTCAAAAATGCCTTACGTAAAATAATAGCACCATCCCATCACTTCCCGTGGTTGTCGTAAGAGGCGACTACGGGACTCAGCAGAGTATGGGCAGCAGCATTCTCTGTTCATTGCAACAGCTACACTGCGATCGCCAAGCGATTATGGAAAATCCCCCCCCCCTTTCGGCCTAGTCGGGGGAGGCCTATATCCAGCAGTGGACGTCTTTCAGCTGATATGATGATGATGATGTGTTCTGTCAAATCCTACTGTAGCCTGAAAACCTGTCAATTCTAGGCAAGAAAGTAGGGTCTGACACATTTTTTAACTCAATATACTCAATTCAGAAAGCTCTTTCTATAGCTATTGCCTTTAAACATAGCAAATTTAATAGTAGTCGTTGACTTAGATCATGTTCGTTTGCAATTATTAACATTTTTTTCATAAATGGAAAAACTATAAAAATCTTCCATCTTCCACCCTTATACATGTTAAACGAAACCTAGTTTGTTGCTCAGGTTTCTACTATGAGGTATTAGGGAAAGGGCAATGGCCGCTTCTGCCACGCTTAAACGAAACGACTATACTAATAGTAAATTGTTCGTAATGCAGTTTCTCGCAATTAAATCATATGTCATCGTAACGTACGTGCCTCGACTGCCACTGTCACCCCTCGCACTTGTAAGGATTTTATCTTTTATTGCAACATGGGGAGGATCTTTCTAACGACACTATTTCGTGCTCATCAAGTTCAATTAGTAAAAGTATTTAGTTTTTTGTGTTAGTCATTACCAGTGGTCGGAATAGGTAGAGCTATTTAGGGTGAATGGCCTTAAATGTAGATATAAATATGGATATGACACTGGGATCTCGGGATTATTAATTTATCTGGTGACTGAAAGTAAAGATTAAATAAGTAAAGTTGATTTCGACTTCACTTTACTTAGCTATTTAAAACACGAACGTATTTCCGTACCACCACGATTTGTTTCACGTAAGTTTAGTTTTGGTTTAGGTTTTAAATCCCAGTGTTAGTGAATCTCGGTATTTCCGGCATGGTCCATACCTGGCATGAAACCTTGTCGCAAGGACTTTAAAAAGTCTCTGCCTGTCTGTTTTTGCAATGGACCACGTGTATGACATGTCGGTGGCTCCTACATTTTGTGTTTTTTGAAAATCGTCATCACTTAAGTGGTGGGTCACTAGGACTCTCGGGGTGGGTTATTTTTTTTGTGAAAGACCCCGGCCCCCTAACTGGGTCCGGGGCGGCGGACTTGGTGATGTCCGTCGCCCTCCATTCACTCATCTGGACCCGAGGTGGCGGCGCGTGGTGTTGCCGTGCGCCCCTCTTTGACGTCGCGAGGGGAATCAAACACCTCACTCCCCCCGCTGACCCGAGGTGGCCCGCAGAGGCGGAAGTCCCGTGATCCCCGGCGTAGGTGGCAGATGGAATACCGGGGTGGTTTTTAGTCAGTAAGAGTCTGACAGACCCCTCCGCCCAACCCAGGGGACAGAGACGGAGGACATCCATGAAGAATTCCCCACGACACAAAAAAAAAGGAAGGATATACATGTCGACGAGCTTGCGCTTCAGTGAGATAGGAAGGTCACCCTTCGTTTGCGCCTTCGTGGATCAGTAGCTCCTCCTGGCGTTTTCGAATTGACGGTTGAGCTTTTAAGTACGAGAATTGGCCTTCAGATCTTCTTGCCACTTTATTTTTTTGTGAAATTCCCTCTCCACTTCAATTCCACTCCCCAATCAATTCATGCAGCTCTGAACCAATGATGACTAACTACCTCCAAGAACACGGACAGCATAACATTTCAGAATCTTAACCCAAGTGAACTTCACGACGTGACGCGACCACGCCACTTCCTAACTCCGAACTAGTTAAAATATGAATGACGATGGCGCTGCACATCTATACGACACTGATATCAGCTCAAAGTTACAGTTCCAGTCAGCAATGGAATATTCATGTCGTAGTATCCGACTTCGTTTAAGTTACGTCTCCATTTAATTACATGCAGTTGCCATGAAGTAGGGAGGGAATGGAGTGCACTGCGATGCAGTTTCTTATTTGAGAGGTGGTCGTGGCGAAGAAGTGTTTTTCGTAGGATGATTGCCGATGTTGTGTTGTTTCAGCCTGTTGACGTCTTAAGCCTATCTTTTCTGTAAACATCTTACCGTAAAAATTATGGTGTAGTGAACACGAAGTGAGATGACAATTCATACAATAGGTTATTTGACTACTATGAAATATCTGTATAAATTAATACTTATTTGATAGACAATATTAAAACAAAACGATTGCAGAAAAAATAAATAAAATTGGTGGAAAAACAAAGAATTTATTTATTTATTTCGTAACATATTTTGCTTACTTTACTAACAGTTTGCAACAAAGCGCCAACGCAACGCACAGTAACCAACAACATAGAATTCATCGTATAAAAATTTATAACTGAAAAAAAAAAAATATTTTGATCAAGTTAAGGGCTTTTGAAGTTATTCTTACAATCTTGTCATACAAAATGTCGTTTGTATCTATTGAATGGTTTACACGCAATTAGTGCTGTCTGTTTATCACAGATTTTGAAACGCTAACAACACCGCCATTTTTTGAGATATTTTAGCAATTTTTTTTACTGCGTCTTGTCTGCTCTCTAGGTTTTGATAAATGTAATAAAAAATAAAACAGTCAAATACACAACACGTTTCTTTTTCTTTCTTTCTTTTATTTCTTAAATAATCTTTTCCAACATGGCAATTACGTACACTTCACAGGTTTATAATAGCACTACTGCTTAACTTGGCCCTCACACAACTTTATTGATCAATGGAGTTGTTTAATATCAATGGTCAAACAGAGTGTTAAAAATTGATGTTCTATTATTTTCTAAAGTTCTGTGCAACCACAGATGATTTAAAACCGTCACGATATACAAATGCGGCTATCTATACTATAATACTATCTATTCTATACTAATATAATAAAGCTGAAGAGTTTTTTTGTTTGTTTGAACACGCTAATCTCAGGAACTGCCAGTCGGATTTGGAAAATTCTTTTTTTACATTCGTGGGTAAGGCTATTTATAAACTATATGGGAACGGGAAATAACGGGATTTACGCATACAATGTAGCAGGCAAAGCTAGTAAATAAATAAATAAATAATATTTTTAGATATTAGAAATGCGGATACAATTCCTTATACAAATCTAATACACAATGTACAAAGTTATATTTTTTTCTTCTAAAATATTGTACAGAGTAAACGACGGGTGCAAGATTAATTACCGTGTGAGTTTAATGGTGTAGTATCACCATTGCAACCGCTGTCCAGATATTCAATTCGCTTTCTACTCCATGCAGTAGTCACCCACAGAAACTTTTACCTAATCACCACCTGCTCCTTCAGTTAAATTGTAAACTTGTGTGAATCACCGAGTTCTGATCCTTGTTTGTAACTTATTAATATTTAAGGCGGTGCCTTACTAGTCGAAGCTTGCGTCTCGAAAATTCAAACAAAGTTTATGAGGCGCCTTGATGTGATAGTGGGCGTTGCGTAGGAGTGTTCAATACTTTTAACGAAAGTCTTATGGCACTTTCGAATTGCCTTGAACAATTAAGGCTAATGATTGGTGTTGTTTCTTATTGAAAATTATTACGAAATGAGTTGTTTAGTTAAGTGGGAAATTATTGAAGGTGACGATTGATTCCGTAGCGCAATGTTTGGCTTTGTTATGGTTTCCAAAAAAAGTGTAAAAAAGGCCAAGTTCTTATCCCCAAAAATTCAGCCTATGAAAGTAGTGAGATGATATTAGGCCCAGCATTTCAGAACTGCAGAATAGTCCATGACTCTAACATGTATCTTTTGAGAATACTAGACAACAGAAAGCTGGGATTTTCCTGACCGTATATAAATGATGAAACACTCGAAAAATCGTTTTAATTTTAAATATGACCCTTTTATCAACTTGGCAACTTTTTTTCTATTAAATTGATTGTAAAATCGATGTTGTAGAAAAAACCTTGTTGATAATAGGGATTAATATTTTTAATTGAACGATTTTTCGCGTGTTACATCATTTTCTACCAAGTTTCATCAAGTTGTGATTTTTACAAGCAAAGTTATGAGGGGAGTAAAACAGCTTGAAATGTTTCGTGTAATAAACACACTGCATGCTTCCGGCCGGAACTTGGCCTGACGCACTACCGTGCACCTAAATATCTTCAAAAATATCTTCATACTTTCAAAACAATTATGCGAAATCTGAAGTTTTCGGTTTATGACTTAGTCTTGGCTTATTGTAATGTTGTTAATAATGTTCAGTCTCTAATGGCACCAAAGCCAAAAGAACTCTAACGTGGCTTATTCGCTCAACTGAAGAAAACTTATAAAATTCTCTCATTTTTTCATTTGTCCATTGCGAAGAGACATAAGAACTGTCTGCTCAGTTTTATTTCAAAAAGAGTAACGGGTAGTGAAGCGACTCGACTGAAAACGAAATTACATCTGACGTCAGACACAAAGATAAAACAGTTATCCTAGCGAATCACAGTTGAAACCGTAGAACATTGCCCATTTGCTAAGCGAACTCCAAGATTTTCATGTTTTTTCTTTTAAATAAATGTAGTGCATTCGTAGAGTGGCGAGGAATGGTCTTTTATGATGTGCCCGCTTTAAGCCGCGTTCGTGTTTGTAGAGCGAGTTATTTTCTCACGGAGCGGGAACCGTCTTTGATAGTTGCGCATTCTGGCGATGCGGGTGTAATTGTGTGACTTGCAAGTAGTCGCGCTCGAGTTTTACCATGCGTTCAAATCCCGAACGGCACGAAATGAATGAATGTTTTTTTTGTTTCGAGTAGGTCTTTTATTCCGGAATAAGACTTCGGAAATTATTTGTAACGTTTAGTGGTGTACTAAGAGCCTAGCTCGAATGTTTTTGACGTATATTAAAGTAACGTAAAATTTTACTATGACTATAATACTCGTTTCGCACATAATATTTATTTGAATTGGATACTATATCCATATTTTTGTATGATAAAATTGTGTATGTCGCATAAAATTAAACCAAAATTCTATGGGGTTGTAGTTTTTCATGTTCAAAATTCACTTACGTTAATGATACTGGAACGTTACTATACGTCAGAACATTCGTGCTAAGCCCTCTGTTCTATTGTTTTTGAGAACATCAGAGTCAACTTCAAGTTTGTACCTGACGGGGTCTTCTAGGGCCAGTGACTGCCAGGGTCGCAAAATTGTTCGAAAGCGAGAATAGAGCGGGAGAAGTCATAAGATGATTTCCCATACAGAAAACAAAAGTAGTTCGTACCTAAAAGTAACAATTTACAAAAAAATCGATTCTATACCTAAAATATTCCACTATAAAGAATATAAAGAGCTCTTCAATATTAAACTAATTTATCTTAACAAAAAGCTCTTTAATTAAGATAGTGAAATGGCCTTCAATAATTTATTGATGCTATTGAAAAGTGAGGATTTATTGGAGAAGTGTAAAACAAAGGGACTTTTAGTTCTGCTCTTACTTTTATCGAGCTATTTGAACATCAGTCAAGGCTCTTGCAGGAGTATCTTATTTAATGGTGGGAAGAACGCTCGATTCGACGAAGGTGCTTGATTCTCATGTTACTCTAGTGATGGTACAGGTCATTCGATCAGCTTGCTTGAGTACGCCAATAGTGGTATATTCTACTATGCATGACTCTAATATATGATGGAGTATGTTACTGTTTTGATTGTATGTTCGGGTTGTTATGACTGTAGCCAGCTGTATAGGTTCTGGACTAGAGTGGAACATTGTTACTCCCTCCCGACATTTGCTGCGTTGTTTGACGCGACGCCTTCTAGCTGTGCTGGGGCTGAAATATGTTTACTTCGATTTCAGATTGCCTTAATAACAACAGGTACCTAAAGATTTATATTAGGTTGAATGTGATATTCAACCTGATTCCTGCGGCCTGATAATTCAGGCCACAGGAATCCGCTGAATGTGAGACGGTCAGGATCAGTCGATGTAGCGACACCTCGGTATGGTAGTGAACGTCTTTCGGCTGAATTGGTGATGATGGTGACTATCATGATCTTAGTTATTTATTGGTATACATAAACATATATACAGAAGTGATGAATGCTATACAGAAGTTTCATAGTAGGGGTCGTAATACTTCAGACGGAACCAAAAGCAGCCAAAGCAAAACAAGTGAATAACTTCATATTTAAGTGTCAGAAGTTTCTTACACCATGAAACATAAGTAAGTATTATGAAGATGGAAGCTAACTTGGTGTAAATAAATGGAACTGTTTACAAGAATCTCAAGAAGGATGGAACAAGGATTCAGAATATGATTATAAACTTTAAGTTGGTGAAAACATTGCTTCGCATGAAACTCATGAAGTCGAAAAACTTGACGTTGTCGTGACTTTGCACACGAGGTTGTGAACATATTACAGAATGTGAACTTTGCAAGCAGTAGAATGCTTGGCCAGTGGTTTGATAGCTTCACAAAATAACCTGGAAAAAAGCAAAGGATGTCACATTTTAGTTTGGTCACAAGGTTGATCACGTGACGTGGTATTAGTTATGTCGCATTTGAATCCCATACAAATTGAACATTGACACTTTGTTGAGAACCAAAGGCCTTGAAGAAAAAAGTCGTATGTACTCGTATCGTCATGAGATCTAGTTTCAGGTTACTGCTTAGTTTTATGAAAGCGCGAAGCAATTCCTCCATAAGACCAACTATTTATAGGCTGTACACTGTGATTGGATGATTCTACGAAGCAATTTCTCGTCAGCCTTAAGCCAATTCATGACTCTGTGTAATTTTGCTGTCTGTTTTCCATGAATTCTATAATAGAAGTTAATAAAGCCGCTGTAGTTAGGGTGTGCCCTGAATAAAGCTGATTTCATTCAGTTAATCAAATTATTTTCTGGGAAGGATGTCTTAGAGCACTAGTCTTGGATCAGGCGCAATGCAGGCAATTACAGGCACCGCTATTTTATTTTTTTAACGAAGGTGCTTGTGCTTCGTGAGAGAACTAAAATTCAGTCCAAACTCGACTCTTGCACGTCCTATTTTAGGTAGCTGTACCATACTACGCCTAGTTAGGACCACTTTAAGATTATATGAGTACAATATTTTTCAACCATAATGAGGCTACAGGAACCGATTACGTGTGTTCGACGTAAACTTCGATTCAACAGCCGACAGCCGTGTGAACCTACAAATGTAATTGTTCCATTAATTGAAACTTAAGGTAAGGTCAGTTAGGGTCGGGCCACAATGGTTGGTTGCTGACAAATTCCAACCAGCCGACATTCCTCGAATACCCTCGCTTTTAATTGCAAACTTAATTGCTTTAGCGAAAATTGTTCTAGAACAACTTAATTTTAGTACGGATAATATAAAAAAGAGTATTTATATTTCCCGTTTACGATCGTAATTAAACGGATTGTAATGAGACGGAGTAATTTTAAACAAATTAACGAGAAGATGTTTGTGATTAATTATTTGTAGGTAATTGTTTGCACGTGTTTTTGAATGATTATAAAGTTAAGGAAGCTCGAAATTATTTTCGATATAAAATTGTGTTGGACCTTATTAAGTGGTGAAGCTCTTGCGTTAAAAGTTATGAATAGATGACATTGAATAGGATGGGTAGCAAAGTTCCCGATAATTACTAGGTATTATTTTACTTTTGACAGTTAAAATGTTATCTTTTTTCAGTTGCAGTGAAAGCTGCTATGTTACTTCATGAACTGCATACATTATTGCATCATCATTGGATTATGTGATGACGTCATTAAGGGGTGCAAGTAAAAGACTGATGATTGCCTTGTGCGATAGACCGCCTATTGTATACTTTTTATGATTGATTGTCCTGTTCTTATTATGAGGTGTACAATTAAATAAATAATAAATAAATGAATGATGTTTGGGCAGCAACAATATAATTTTGGTATTATATGTTTTTAGTGTGTTCTCACTCCTAATATATATATGTATATCTATTAAAAATATATATATTTGAATATATTTTTACTTTTATTATATTATTGTTATATTTATATCTGGACAGTGGATACAGAGGTATTTATTTACTTTTGACAGTTAAAACTTCTTCGTTACTACAAGAACTGTAAACTAAACGTTGAATTATACGATGTGTTCTTGCACAATGTCTCGATTGTGCAAGAACACATTTACTGCAGTAGAAATTGAAAAATAAAATGAATGCAGTAAAGCTATTTTCGTTATTTATTTTCTAAACAACAAACTCACAACAAGTGAGCCAATCGAGTTTTGAACTATGTATTTTGAAGTAAATTGAATTCTAATGTTCTAGAACAATTTTTTTTAACAAAGTTTTAGTTTATAGACCACCTTTTTGAAAAGTGCTTGTAAAATTGTTCGGTGTGTAGGTATGAAAAAGCTTGTCTGAATTAGGTCAAGTGATTCGTAGTTTGTTTTCGAAACAGCTTGTCTACAAACTTTAAAAATGTTTTCCAATACTTTTAGCCCGAAATTAAAAACAAAATTCTAAAACTAAAAATGTTCACTAAAAAACTCTAGAAAACCAAGACTCGTTAAAATTGTAAAGAAACTTTTGAACGATGTAGTCCCATAATGCAATTTTATTCAGTCTCATTGGTCGCAAGCGCTTTTTGAGCATGAAGTCTTGAGTTTTCAAAGTATTTTTTATTCTTAGTTCTTTATTGCACACCAATTATAACAAAGTACACAGTTATTAAATTGTTAATGTACACAGAAGCACGCCTGTGTACATTAACAATTTAATTGCTGTTTGCTGGGAGAAAACTTAAAGTTAAGTTTTCTCCCTTTAAGTGATAAGTAAAGATCACATGAGAGAGTCCAGTGTACAATTGCGTAGTATATAACTTTCAATGTACATAAATAAGTCTGAATATACAAAGCTATTATTAAGTTATCATTGTTTGCTATTTCTAACAGTATCGATACCCACTCACTATTTCGGGAATACAAATCAAACGAAACAATAACCGAACTCCTACGCGAAACAAGAGAAAATAACTTCATTACACAGCAATATTCAGAACACAGAATAGATAGGGAATGGAGGTCTTATTTATCTCAATGAGTATAACTTCGTTGTCAGTGTTGAACGTTATGATGCCAAGCAGACTTCTGCGCGCAATCGCACGAAAAGCTTGCAACTTCTCCGCTACGGAACTTTGCCTTCCATAAGCGTATACGTTGCAAATTAGACGTGGATTGAAATGTAATTGGCTTTGTTTGGTTTTAATAACCTGCGCTGACAGTTGCAGGTTCATGTCACTACTGATCGCGACTGTCGTAAAAAGTGATTGAGAAGTCTCTCTGTTGCATCACCATATTTCACAACAGCTTTTGATTTTACTATGGGATTTGATTTGTCTGCAAAAACCCATCAATACAAAGAAAAATAGAAGTATTATAAGATTCTACTCAAAACGCGGCAAAGAGTTGCAGTTAAAATTTTATGGAGAAGGACGACCATGGACTTTAAATATCGGTTACATCAATTCATATAATTTTTTTTTACTATAACTTTGTTATTATTTCATAATTTAAATACTAATCTAATCAACATATATAAAAACTTCAAACTAAAATATAGCGTCAAAAAAACCTCTGCATCGTTGTCGACTGGAAGTGAGCCCAAAAGACTCGCGGCATTGCCAAGTTGTATGGTAATGCGTATCCTTTGTCGCTATAAATAACGCATGAGCACTCGGACCCCACTGTCCAAATGTTTCAATCCCGAAAAGCTCGAAAATATAATTGCCAACTAGGTTATAATATTTCCGCCGTTTGAGGTTTTCAGCAGCCGCAGCGGCAGCACCAGCACAGCACGACGAGCTATCGAAATTATACAAATGAAGATGTGAGGACGTTGCAGAGAGATGTTAGCTTTCTGGCACACTGTTAGTCCGTGAGTCTGATTGACGCCAGGCGGGGCATCAGTAGCGCGATGCATATCAGACTTACATCGTGTAATCAATGCGGAGCTTCGCAACCGGCTGATGTATCGCTGTCTTAACTGATCTTGAGTGTCCGATTAAAATTAAAAGCTTGTTGTTAGGTGTGGGAGAGGTTTACACGTTATTTTTAGACTTTAATGATACCTCTTGCGTAATGTCTGCGTTTTTGTGATCTCTTGGGTCTCTTTTAGTAACTTTTCTGTGATTATTTACGTTAGGAGATAATCAAAGCACTTCTCCTTTTCGTGTCAGCTGACTCGAATTTTAGTACGACCAGTATTTAGTTACCATATCAGTGCTATAAGGATAGCTAGGATCATCCACGAAACACACAAATTTGACAACTCTCTTGGCTGAAAACAAATGGAAGACTATCGAAGAAATAAATCGCAGTATTTTGCACATTGATAAACTGATACAATGCGTCACTCATGGGGCTGAATAAGGAGGCATATTCCTTGGCCTTGAAAATCTCAATATCTATAAGAAACGACAAGTCACCTAGTTCGATCGTGCCCGTCCCTAGCTGTCCTCCCCCTAGCGAGGCCCTAAGCCGGACCCGTACCCCACAGGGAGTGCACTTAACGTGTAGTCGCTTAGTTTGTAAGTTTTTAATGAGCCCTGGCTGAAGGCTTTAATATTTATATTAAGGCCGCCACAGGCAAATCGGGTTAAGCAGTCGACAACATCATAGGTTGAACTGCCAAACTCTTCAATCTTCTTTTATAATTCCCCGTACAAGATTCACTTGTTTTACTAAATGCAGAAACAGCTGCAACCAAGTCTTTCCCTGTATAAAATCTAAAAAGATCTAGGTGTATCGTAAATGCAAATGCGTCAAAGAAAACTTTATTCGCTAGCTTCCACGAGTAGTAACGAGGCAACAAGGCTGTTACCAGAGGCGTCTGGCGCTTGCCGTAAATTGAGAACTATCGCGATTTATCTGGATTGGAATCTTTCATAAAGTCCTCCTGATCGATTTCGGCCATGGCGGCCAATCTTAACCGAGACTAGTCATTTGCGCGGGACATTTTATAGTGCACAACGTGTGTGCGCAAACACGGGTGCACTCTTTTTTCCATGACTCTCATATTCCGATGGGACGGCAACCCGATACGATCGGAGAGATATCTGGCGCCAGGACCAACGGCTTAACGTGCTTTTAGGCACGGGGGTGTCACATCACCAACTTCCAAACTCCGGGCTGTCACAGAGAAATTCCTATTGGAAATTAAATATAAACTTTCATGCCAAGTACTTGGATGTTATTTTTTTGGCTTCTTTAACTGGTACGTGGTGTCAATGTTCGGATACTGGCCGAATGTCCGTTGTGCCTTAGATTCGGTAAAGGATCTTGTGATATAATGTAACAATAAACGTGGTCCTTAACTTAATGAACTATCTTTGCCTCCTACTGAATGAAGATAAGGTACAACTGGTTTTATAGATGTTTGTACAACAAACATATTATGTAGTTTAGAGGGAAAGCATGTGAAGCTTATCATACAAACTGCAAGCAATACATCCAGCTGTTCTATACTTTTGAACAAGACCACTCCAACAATATTATCTCAAAAACTAACTTGATTTTAAAAACATACGAAATTAATTCCAAATTTGAACGCCACCCAATCTTTTCACGAAACAAAATACAGTCTACTAACAAGGACATTTCACATTTCAGCCCCGCTGCCATCTTCGTCTTTATCTATTGATATAAGCCGAGCTGCTGAGCCATCCACCACAAGCCTAAACTCCTCCGGCACAGTTCAGACGTACCGCGTCGACTAAGCGTTTTATCGTTACGTCGCAGAGCTCAGCTTTCCGCGTTTATTGTACATTATTATGGAGGGAACAACATCTTCATGAATGTGGAGTGTGAAGTGTATTATAATGAGATTTTTAAGACATACAGCGAGTTTGTAAAATGAAAACAGCCAAATAGTAGGCCGACTGGTGGTGGGCATCTGATGGATGCGAGTAGGTCAAGACCAGTCCATCTGGCAACGCTTGGGCTTAGGCTCACCAGTGGACGTTGAAATGATGATGAATAAGCAAGAAATTCTCTAGGTAAATTCAAATTATCTTTATTTAAAATTACTTACTGACAAAGACCTTAACAAAATGGTCGGGACACACTGGATGCAAAAAGCAGAGAGGATTTGGACAGTGTAAGGCAACTTAGAATTGGCTAATAGACTGAGTTGATTTAAGGAATAAATGCCTGTCCAACATAAACCTTTGTGACAAAACTATTGAAAACCATTCATTGAATGACATCGCGTTTGTTGAATGGCATTTGCAGAACATAACAATGCAATTCGACAAGTGATTCTATAGTCTTTGCACGCTGCGTTATGTCAAATGTCGTTTTAATGTCAAAGTTTATGAATAGGTTTTATATAGTTGATGAAACAAAATTAGAGCTGAAGTTATGATTTTTCAATCTTGAGTAACCTACCTTATTTCTATCGGAGGAATAAAATTGCAAACAGGCAGTTATTTAAAGAAAATGATTAAACGACATCTTAATTATTTATTGAAAAGTTAAATAATCGTTCTAAGAAGGTAAATAACGAAACTGACTTATAATAAATTGCAGGGAAACTTTAGATAGAACCTAACATTTTTGAAATCAAACTCCACAATGATAGAATACCTTTCCATAATGAAATTACAATCCAAATTAATAATTCAGAGTCAATTTTATTGAAAATATTGCCTAGGGGTAATTGGAATTGAAAAGACAACGCTCAGTTTACACTAGTATCGATAAACGAGTGCTCTCGAAAAAAATCACGGTTCCGTATAATATTGTTGAATAAAGAATGGTCGGAAAATTGCACAGTGATACCGTTCTGATTTTTATTTGTGAACTATTCATTCATTTATTGTGTTTAATTAACGACAGGTAGAAAATACAATAAAGTTAATACAATAGCAAGAACGGAAAATACGAAACCATTATAAAAGCATCCATGGCGATTCAAATGTAGGTATTGATTTCAATAATCTATAGGCCAATAGAATTAGGCGTTAATTCGTAGAAATCCGTGACGGTAAATGTTATGCAGTTACAATATAATTAAAAATATATATCGTGAATGCATAAGATTGGCAATTCTACTAATTTTCAAGCAACGTTTTTTTTTTTTTTTTTTTAAGGATGGGAAATCATCAAATGACTTCTTCCGCTCTGGGTGGAGCGGAAGGGCGTGTCAGACTCTTACTGACTAAAACCCATTCGTGTTCCTTCTAAAGCCCTTTGCGTTCCAGGGCCGCGGTGACTCTTTCGAACAGATTCCGCAACCCTGGCAGGCTTTGGCCCTAGCGGGCCCCGTCTTTTATGCTGACATCTCTTTGAGGCGCGCGTGAAACACAACGCGCCATCGACCCGGGCCTGGTGGTGATCGGACGGCGAGCCACCCAATGCTCGCCGTCCGCAGGCCCGCGCCTACGGTGGCCGGGATCGCCCTGCGACTCCCGACGCCCGGGGCGTCTTCTCCTGTTGCGGCGGTTGGGGCGAAGGCCTTGCCTTTCCCTCGCGCGGCCCGCCTCCTCCTTCGCTAGCATTACTGCTTCGCAGAAGGAGGTGACCGCTTCCCAAGCCTCCTCGCTCCGGACCATGGATGCAACCAGGGCCGGACGCGAGAGGTCGCCGCCACCGATCGCCGCGATGAGGACACGGCGGTGCTCAGCCCAAGCAGGGCAGACCTCCACCGTATGCTCCACCGTGTCCTCCGGGCGATCCTCACAGTGCTGACACCCGGGCGTGTCCTCGCGCTTAATCCGAAACAGGTACCTCCCGAAACAGCCGTGTCCGGTTAGTACCTGCGTCTTCAAGCAACGGTTGCATTCGCATCTCAGTCGCAATTTGTCAAAGATGTATATTGAGGATGATGTAAAATTGAGGATTTTAGAAGACAAATAATTGCTCTTAGGATGATGAGAACTGACACTCGGAAAGAAGAGAAGAAGGAAGTAATGGTAACCTTTCTGTTCAGTATAGAATTCTTTCCAAACTATATTTTTAACCACAAGTCCTTTACAGCTGCTAACCCAACTATTTCCAACTGCGCATGAGACCACATTATTATTTTGCATTCATCTTTTACAATATGGTGGGAACTGGAACTGAGAAAGAAGAGAAGAACGGAGAAAGGGTCTCAACGTAAACGGCCATCTTCATATTCAAAACAGGGTCCTTCTCGCAGATAAAATTACCGGCTACTTTATTAGCCACAAGCTCCTTAATACCGTCCAACTACAAACGCGAGCAAATTATTATTTTGCATTCCACTTTCCACAAATCCTATCCCACGGAATTAGGTCCACCAAAAATTCGCGGCAAAGTTTCGGACGTTCCGAAGCACTTTTGACCCGGTTCCCCTAATCCGGTTAAGTCGGTCTAATATTTTGTGTGGTGCCACAGGATCTTGGCACTTTGTACCGACCACGTTATTGTGGTCGCTTGTTGTTTGTGGTCGACAATTGTCTGTATTATGAGATGTGTGTCGTGTTTTGTTTTAAGTTGGGGAAGTTTGTTTGATGTAATTTTGTTTGTGGTTTGTTTTTGTTGTGGTGACTTTTTGAAATGTATATTTATTTCAGATTTTTGCTGCAGTGGCAATGAAAAGATGGATCGACTGTGTGACAGATGAAACAGTGATACTGTGACTACTGAGACGACGCCTAATGTATGGTATTATACGGTTAAGCAGTCACAAGCAATGGCCAACTGTCTAATATTGTGCTTACCATAATTTAATGTCATAGATATTTGGTGCCAATGTTAAAAATCTATAACCCATACTTTTAAGGGGCCTTTTTAATGTGGATGGTCACTTAAAAATCATCTTAAAATCCAGCAACGCTAAAGTCTATTTTGGAGTTGGTGGCGATGGACTGATATTATCTCGAATGATTAAATCAGATATAGAGAAATTATGTCTGGAGAAAGACTACCATGTCATCAAAGAGTAATCATTGAGTTTCTTGTCCGTTCTTCTCCATTAGAACTTTGCAAATGTATATAATTAGCAGTTTATTGTTATATTTTAAACTGTAAATGTTGACGTTCTAAAGGGCCTTTTGTGGTCTCAATCAAATAAAATAAATTTGCTTTGGCTTTGAATAGTATTAATCGATTAAATCCAAATATTAGGCGCAGATTATATAAAAGTATTAAAATCAAACTAAAAATTCATATCATTCATTCACAGAACCGAACCAGAATACCTAAACTCATATCATATTCACGCTATACTAGAAATATACAATACGAACCCTTTGACCATCAGTTCGATTCGGCCTAGTTCCCATCTTCAGGTCAGCAACTACTTATAATGCATGAGCGAAGTGCTATCGGAATACATATTGCCGAAAACCAATTTGTTTGACGATGTCCGTATCGAGTAGTGCAACTTCTACAATCTACTTTGGTACACGTTGATACATTGTAAGATGTTATTTGATTTTTTTGTGTTCTTGGTGAATAGGAGGCACTTCACTTGGCGTATTTTCCCAAATGTTTGCGTTAATTAAACAATAGAAGATATAACTTAAAGGTATTGAAATAAAGTTCGTTTTTCAACAAAGAAGTTAGGCGAATATTTGTGCAAATAGGTCAAGTGAAGTGCCAGCATAATGTTTAGCATGACGTTATATTTGCCGTAGAACTACTTTACTTTAGCTCACACGTTTCTCTAAGATGGGTGTAAAATTTTCATAAGGTTAAATACTACAGCATTACGAATGCCGCATTATAATTATGGCGATAATCCTTCTTGCAAAATTATATTGGACCTTATTTGTGGATTCAAGATTTTCTTTTAAGAATTATTTCAAATTCGGAATCTTCCTGTGTCAATGGAAAATCTTCTAGAAAAATGTCACTTGATGAAGAAATGTGAGGTCGTTCGAATTTATTTTTGATACTGATTTCCAAATTAGTCAGAGAATATTGAAGTAGTCTCAGTGATTTTGTGTAGTGTTGTGTTGGTGTTGTCCATGGTATGGATTTCTCGTTTTATTCTTTCTTACGAGTATAGATTTTTTAGGGTAGGTATTGAATACCTATTTTATTTCATTTGTCCGTTTGTCTAAGGAGGAAGTGTGATTTTTGGGTTCGAGCTACTAGCTTCCCAACGATTTTCCTGTTGAAAACCGGTACGTGAAAATCTGCTTGAGAATTATGGTATTCATAATCCATTTAGCACTATAAATATCGGTCGTGACAGACGACAAGGATATCGGTTCATCCCTTACCCCACGAGCTGAGGCAGCCGTTGGTGAGCCGTGCCACACGTCCAGACCACCTTACGAACGAGTGGCGTACGTCAGCAGTCCGTTTTAACCGGGGCGTTGCGACAGCATTGAGCGACAATGCGTCGGCATTAGATCGGTCGTCACGCTCGAAGTCCCGGCCAGGACATATCAGACAATGGATACTTTATTTCTTTGTAGTTACTTGTAATAGCTCACGTTACTTAATTTCGTATTCTCCTTCTTATGATACGATAAGATTTTTTATATGTTCATACTTGTGTCTAAGGTGTTGCGAAATTACTTAGTGCCGTGTCTTTTTGAGCGCTATTTAAGTGGAGACGCTCTTTGGACTATTATAATAATGTTTGCAACCACATTTAGTTTCTGAAGTGAAGCTAGATTACTCCTAATATTCTATACGTTTTTTATTCGCACTTAAGTATTTCTGAGTCCAACTCCCATTATCTGTCGACCTTCAATTCTGAAAATTTTGATCATGTGATTTTTTAACGAAATTTTATATTATTTTTATTTTCGATGTATTTTTTCTTATCAAAATAATACGGGTTATGAGGCGAAATACAGTGTTCTTCTTTATTTTTTTCGCTGTAATATGTATTTTATGTATTTATTCATAGGAACATATGTCAGTAAGTAGATACTTTACTGTATTTGCATTTTTATTTTCGTAATTGTTTGTAACATTATTAATAATTATAGTATCAACTTTGAACCAGTATTGATAATACGAGTGATAATATTTATTTTGGTATTATCTCAATGACGACTAATACCGTCGGTAATTTTAATAATACTTAATCAGTAATTGAGTAACTTATTCCAGACAGAGACCACACAAAATCATTTCGACACCAACAAAAGAATCCATATCAAGTTATTCATATTTAGAATTCACAAAAAGCGGATTAAAGACTGCATAACGCATAAGTATCAGAATGCAAGCTCAACGCTGCACGACGGAATGACCCGTTTCGTTTTGATAATTATATTAATTTATGTATTGTCACGTCCTTCCCTCCTATGGGACAGCAAAACTTTAACTGGTCCATATAGTAAATGCATACGTAAGCCGTTATGGGAGTGTGTAATAGGGTCGGTGCTTGTAAAATAACTGGCATGTAGCAGAAAATTTTAGTTGTAGAGTGAGCGTAATAATGCAACCGTTTTGCTACTTTTGTTGTGAAGTGTTAGTGGCAAACATAGTTCGTTCTAGTGACAGCATTTACCAGATCGTCTCCCTTGAATGTGATATCTTATAGCTTTAACAACAATTTATGGTTTCACAATAACAGATTTCGTTTCTAATGACCGGATCCAGCTCATAGCGCATCGAGTTAAATAAATCGGTGATTTACTCTGCACTATTGCTTCATTATAATTTTACCTTCATTACAGATTTAACCTTTTGAACGCCATTGTTCGCCAGCCCCAACACCTTTCTCAGTACGTTAGCTGATAGGTGGGACTCTCTGATCTTGGGGCGGTGGATACGACTGCACGCAGTCAAGTAGACATTCCCCAGGATCGGCGTGCCTCACGCAGCTTAGAATATTTTAGCTTAGAATATTGTTACAAACACATATGGAATCTCTTCCAAAATAAATGTTTATTATTATTATTACTATTATTTTACGCCCTGTACGCCAAACGTCACAAACATGTGACAAAGAGTACGGCGAATTTGTGGTTTGGCGTCGAGCCACGCCGATGTGTTTATTCTCTCTCGTTCAAAGGTTAATCATAAACAATTCACCTAGTTTATCGGTGAAATTCTAATAAATATTCGACTAACATTACTTAACAAAATTCAATTCGTGCCATGACCCAAACCAAACTATTATAGTAACAATTTCATCGAAAACTCGACCACAAACACAAACACCGCAACATTGACACTGTAAACAAAAAGATTTACAGGGAAACAATCAAATTACCGTACACTATAAAGAGCAAAGGATAAACAACAAGTACCTATTGGAACAAATAAATTTCCCTAGCGCACCTAAAGATTTTCATTACAACTGAAGTCATTTGACCGAGTTCTACACAAAGGAATCTTACTTTTATCTCTTTAAGCGAGGCATTTATTGCGGTCAACGAAAAGGTTTACAGATCAAAGGACTGTACTATAAAATATCTTGTTGAGAGTAGGAAGCGTTTAAAGGCTTCCCCGGTTTTATTTGATCGAGATGAATGAGGCAGATAATTCTTTTGTATCTGTTAAAGATCTTCGCGTTGTTGAGTAGTTTTGTCTGAGGTGTTTTGGCACGATATTTTGTCAGTTTGATTGATGATTTTGATTTGGGTTGAATATCTATAAGTTGCTGATGACTTGGTGAGGGTCACGGTTAGCCGATGGATGCGAGATGCACAGGATCGGTTTTTGTGGCGACACTTAGGGGAGGCCTATGTCCAGCAGTGGACGTCTTTCGGCTGATATGATGATGATGATGTACATGCTGTAATAGCGGTCAAACGATTCATTTATTTCAACTGTTCTGTTTCTGGGTGTAAGATGGAAGCTCTTTTTTTCTTTTAAAATGTGATTGTTATACTAGCTTCTGTCAAAGCCTTCGCTCGCGTTAATGTCGAACATAATCCCAAGGGAAAATATTAATTATTATTAAAATATTGGGAGGTTTTCTAGGATATGAGCAAATCCGTTGAGCCGTTAAGACGTGAAGTAGAAACAAATAGACAGACTGAGTTACTTGCTTATTTATATAATATTATTATCGATTGCTAGAAAAAAAAAAATTAATATTTAACTGCTACTTAGTCTAGAACGGAAGCCATCTTGTAGCCAGACAACTAAATTAATACATGCAAGAACAATGAATCCTATTTATGGCTGCATGACTTATCTTAAATTAGACACTAGTCGGCATTTATCATTCACAAACGGCTAAACGATCCATTTCCTTAACTGGATGACTCTTCCAAGTCTTTGTTACTTGGCTACCGAGGAAATTGTAATTTAGAGCAATATTTACTTGTTAATATTTACTAATGCGTAAGTCACTGACACGTTCTATCTTCGTTTCAGTATTCAAATATACCCACAATCTATCTTTAAAGTTAAGGTATTGTATCATATCCTTTTCAGAAAAGTTCACTAGGTAATCATAGAAGTTACCAGAGTGCCAATTCACAAATTTTTTAGCAAGTTTTGCGTTCGCATCTCAGTCATCTGTCAAAAATGTAGGGAATTTAAGTGTTTTTGACTGAATGCGAACGATGATTTAAAAAAAGTAGTTTATTTTTTTGTGTAACATCTTTCCTCTCGCTTTCCTGCAGTCTGTGGGAGTGATTTCGTGAAATGGGACGGAAGTGTGTAACAGGAAGCCGAGTAAGCCGCGCTATTTGATTTGACCAATGAGCGCGCCCTACTCGTTTTGACCAATGAGCGCGCACAGTGGTCGAGTTGGCTGTCAGTTGGTACTTTTAAATGTTAATGTTGCTTTTTACTAAGGTGAGACGTCAAATGGTTACACATCATATGCGACTACTGTAAGACTCGCTCGTTTATCATTTTTTGTGTGACCTCTCGCAGTTTCCTGCGCGGATTTCGACTGCTTAACCGGACTTGCCTGTGGCGGCCTTAATATGAATATTAAAGCCCCAGGGCTTATTAAAAAAACGTACAAACTAAGCGACTACACGCTAAGAGCACCCCCTGCAGGGTAGGAACCTCGGCTTAGGGCGTCGCTAGAAAGAGGTCAGCTAGGGACAGGCTGGATCGAACCCCCGCAGCAGTAACGTAAAAATTCGACAATCGCGATCGCTGATGACGTCACTTTGTGAGATACGATGAGTCCTCACAATTTTCCTGATGATAGCAACCATACCAACATGGAAAACGTATCTATAAATTAATTCATGATCACAATTCCCGTTGTAGGATTTTATGTAAATGTTGGCTGTCGCTGCAATTCAACTGCTAACATTGTCACTTATATAAATACTAGTTGCCGCCCGCGGCTCCGCCGGCGTGATTGTCGAAAACTATCCTAAGGGAACATATTCCCGGGATAAAAAGTATCCTATGTGTTATTCCAGACTATAATCTACCTCTGTGCCAAATTTCATCAAAATCCATTCAGTAGTTTTTACGTGAAAGAGTAACAAACATCCATACATACATCCATACTTACAAACTTTCGCCTTTATAATAGTAGTAGGATTCATGGGTCACTGTAATTTGTATGGCTACAGGCTTGGCTGTGTTAGCCTTGGTTTGTGCAAGTTGGCCTAAGAGGGTTTAAGTATCAAGACAAAGTGACATTCTGTAAAAAAATACATTTTTATACATATATTATTTTATATACTTGCTTCCGAACGCGGCTTCTCTTCTTCCAGGATATGCACTATAGGTATGTATGCCAAATTACATCCAAATCCCTTCAGCCGTTTTTGCCTGATTATTGCACAAACATACAAACTTTCACGTTTCTAATATTAGTAGAATTATCCCTGACAGAATATCAAATATAGAGCCCATTTTATAGATTTACTATAAGAGATGTCATTAAATAAAGGACAATGCCAATCCATGTATAGTAGTTGGACCAAGTACTGCCTCGACGAGTCAATTAATGTTTTGTTGTGAGATATTTAGTGGCGAAAAGTGAACTTAATATTAACAAATAGACACAACTACTATTCAATAATATTGACAGTGTGTTACGTTACGGCTCTCTCGACTTGATAATGTTCGTTCGGCTCGAACGACCAAATTATGGAGGAGTTCCTGATGTCCTAGTTCTGGAACCCTCGTATCTTAATTTTCACGTATCCTGGGATAGTAGTATTTTGACAAACTTCTTCATCATGAAGCAGGCAGCAGTTCAAAGTTCGGGTTCAAGGCCACAATATCATGCAGCAGAGGCAGATGTTGGCTTGAAGTGGGAGTTCATGAGTGAGAGTCGGCCTTGCGCCGGGTGACAGCAAAGGATCCCCAAGTCAAGCCTCAGGAATCAGTTTATCGGAGTAGACAGCATCCAGTCGCTGTCATTATCAGGATAAGGTCACCATTTGAGTTGAACGGACCTTGGAGCGAAGAATAGCCCCGGAGCGCGGCTACTTATGAGCGCGGCTTCCGAGCATGTTGGAGTCTCTAAGTATGAAGATTAGACTCACCAGACGATAAAGTTAGGAAACCCTACAGTCCTAAGGGTGAAGTTCTAGACCGCAGACCGAAGGCCGCGTCTGACGGAGCGTCGCTCCTCCGGATTTTTCAGGACTTAATAAAACCTAACCTCATTGATGAAAATCTATGAGCATTTAGTCTTGACAACATTTTGAAGTTACTTTCGTAAAAATATAAAAACCGGCCAAGTGCGGAATCGCGCACGAAGGGTTTCGTATCATTATCTATAAAACGGCAAAAAAATCACGTTTGTTGCATACAGCAAACGTGATTTTATTCTGTTTTTTTTTAGTATTTATTGTTATGGCGGCAACAGAAATACATCATCTGTGAACATTTCAACTGTCTAGCTATCACGGTTCATGAGATGCAGCCTGGTGACAGACGGACAGACGGACAGCGAAGTCTTAGTAATAGGGTCCCATTTTTTTGGGTACGGAACCCTAAGAATGAATTATGACAAACTATCTCTTAATGTGATATTTTGCAATGGATTTCCAATACAAACGTACTAATAGCCTGAATAACAATAAGATAAGCCCTCCAGGGATAAAAACAGTCATTACAAATGTGAAATAATGCAAAACAGTTAGATTATATGAATCCATTAACTGGAAAGTTACATTGGCAGTGATATATAATCAAGATACAACACAAAATACAAGCTAAGTGCTACACGTAAGTGTCTTTAAATATGAATTATGTTAAAACAACATCATTTGCCAACCATAGGTCAGTGTTTAGAGTGAGAGGCTAGAGCTAAGAGAGATGAAATCAAAACTAAAAAAGAGACGAAACCAAAAAAAGAGAAAAAACTAAGAAAGAGAATTCTTGCTCTTCGTCTCTGGCTTTTTTGACGAGACGTTATGAACACTGACAAAGATCAGAGCTCTCTCTTGTCTTTAGTTGTCCCAAGATATATATATATATATTTGTGCTTTGCCCGGCCTAAAAACCAAACTATCAACAATCTCAAAATTACGGTCAAGAGCCCAACCAGCATCTTACATACACATCCTTCTCCCAAACACTTGCTCTTTCGAGTCTCCACTCAGGCCGCCCAATTAAGGCAAGGTGTAGGTGGCTCGGTTCCTCGTCATTTTTCACTCCAGCTGGTCAATAAAGGCAATGTGGAGACGAGGTACAAGACTTGTCCCTGGAGATCGGGTCTGTGGGGTAATTGCTAAAACTGCTCAACAGTTCGCCATAAAACTGCTTTGTGGATTGTATCTCTCTTAGTCCGATTCTTCACGCTTGGCATTTTGCAGCAAAGTGAAATCTACCTAATCTACAAGGGCACGTTTTTTTGCCCAGCGTGCTACGGTAGGATGCAATAGGATCCTATTGCATCCTACCGTAGCACGCTGAAAATAAATAAATCCGCGTCTAATAGATCTATTAGACGCGGATTTATTATTTATTTATTTATTTTGGAAAGTACAACGTCTCGAAATGATTAACAAATAACAATTAAATAACAACAAAACATTTTTTTTAATTGTATATAATAGAAAATGCATTCAATCCTGGGCAGCACTTGGTCAAGATCCTGGCAATGTTTTTTTCTCTGAAATTCACAAATGAAGCACTATCCTCATGTATCACTACACCGATCTTAGCGTGTCGGTATCAAATACACTTATCAAAGTTTATGTTTGGCCCAATACTCAAACAACGCAACGGCAACACTGTTCGCTGACGCAGCCATAAGGTATGTACGTACAGGTGACAGGGTATGCGGCGCAAGACAAGAGGTGGGCGCAGGAAAAACCTGCGAGAATCCGAAACAAAAAGTTCACACACTACACCGATTAATTACCGTTTCAAAGTACCAAACATTACGGCTTATCACATAAATGAACAAATACATAAAGTAGTCGCAAATTGAAATATCATTGTTTTTCACGCTTACTTAGCGCCGATCCAATCAAATGACCCACTGATCCGGGTTATTATAAATCGGACATAAATAACTTTATTTATGTACCAGCGGAATTTATTTCGACGTTAACGAAATTGGAACTGAATTGTGAAGAGATTGATCGGGTCTACGAGGTTCAGTAGCGTTGCTGTGATTAAATGTCGGATTGGTGACCATTGTTGTTGACATTCTAATTTGATAAGGCCCTTATGTCCCACTACTGGGCAATAGCGATGCGCGATGGCGAGAGGTTTTATTCGATTGTTTCGATTATTAAAACCTCTCGATGTTTCTCGATTATTGACTTGGACTCGAGTCCGACTCGGTCTGTTATTGCGACTGGCGTATGGCGCGTTCATTCGAGAGTTGTTCCTCGATGGTTTAGTAAGAGTTTCGCGAGTTCTTGACTTGCGTTGTGATTTCGAATCCAAACAAGAGCAATCGAAATTAGCGGTCGATTCTATTGACTCGAAACAATCAAAATACATCTCGATAGTTTTGTAGAACGGCAAGTCGATTTATTTTAACGACTCCGATTCTTTCGATTTTTAAAACATCTCGGAATCGCCCATCGCTACTGGACAAAGGCCTCCCTCTCCCTTTTCCACATGAAATGGCTTCTGTCATAGCGGACCAGTCCAGCCGACAAGAGTAAAGTACTCTCTAACTTTGTCAATCGCTATGACGCCTAGCATTTATTACTTGGCCGCTCTATTTATTTTGAACGTGGGTCTTAATATTGACTATGAATCATCTGTGGTCTTAGTACGAGTTTTTTAAACGTTCTCGATCGTTCGTTATCGTAAACGTCTTGAACGAATTTGCATTGAAAATGAATAAGCGTCATCTGGCGACAATAACGGAAAATCTTTTTACAATTTGACATAAGCGAACGTTTACGTTAACGCGATCGATTGCGTTAAAAAATGCACTAAGCCCTATGGTAGGCCATCCGAGGTCCATCATGAGGAGATCGTTCACTGAATTAAAACCTCCTCCTGGCATTGCTAGGATAATGACCTTCTTTTTCAAAGTCAAAGTCAAGTTAATGTCAAAACGTTTATTTCAATTAGGCCATTAAACGGCACTTTTGAACTTCATCATTTACAGTTCAGTAAAATAATAGAATTACATTAATAAAGTTACTCTACTGTCCATTCGGAAAGGTGTGGGAGCCGTTATCCACCAGGTTTTTGATCTACGAGTTCCACGACACGTCTCACGATATTTTGATTCATTGAATCAGATAGAGCTGTGGTGAACTGGTGTTACCTAAAGCCAAAATAATTGAACACACATTAAAGGAAAGTGAAATAAACCAAGGCAGTTTGTGTGGCTTAGTTTTTTTTTCCTTAGCCTATTGTGTCCCACTGCTGGGCAAAGACCTCCCCCATATCCTTCCAGACATTCTTTTCTTGCGCCACCTCGAACCAGACTTTGCGGCGTGCATCCAAATCATCTCGCCACCGCTTTCTGGGCCGGCCTCGGTGACGCCGTCCATCCTCTGGCACCCATTGCGTGGAGACTTTTGTCCAGTGGTCACTATGCATGTGGCTTAGTTATGACTACTTTATTCTACTACAAATTAATATTCAATTCACACATTTGCAATTTTTTTTTATATAGGTTCTCGCGTTTGACGACTTACCTCACCTCATGGATAGCAATGATGTGGTTGACAATGCAGTACGCTTGCCTAGAAGTAACATTCACTCTTGAGTTAAACAATAATTTGTTTAGATTTAATATAATTATTTCTTGTCTGGGCATTTAAAAACTCAACAAATTAAATGTTAGAACTTTTCCTTTATTAAGAGCCTCAGTGTTGTTAACTAAAGTGAGATTTATATCTAACTTTGCATACTCTGAAAGTCAGTTGGGTCAAATAAGTTAAACCTACATAAAAACAAAAATATTGCTTTAAATAAATTACTTTTAAAACTTCTTGGAATTAATTTATCCGGTGACCGATGTCATTTATTACTATTTAGTTTAGTTTCATTTGTTTTAGTTTTTAAATATAATTAAGTTATGCTATTAATATCTGTTAAACCAGTTTCATTTAGCAATAATAAGATTTTAAACAGCTATAATTTCGGAGTCGGGATTGTGCCTGATTGATGGCAACAAGCCCTATTACATGGATACTGGTACTATAGCTACACGTATACTTCTGCCAATCCTTTTATATCTCTAAATAGCATATAACGAAGTAGCTGTTTACCTCCATTTGTTTTTTATCTAAACCTCGCAACGGATTTTGATAGTTTTCACTAATAAAAAGAGCGATAAATGAGGAAGGGTTGTGTATTTTGTATTCGTGGAAAGAAGGCGCGTGTCACTAGTTATATATAATAACGACTGGATATTTATGTGAATAATGTATCTAACTAAGTATGCAGGGCTGGTGTCTATGTCCAGGAAAACACTTAACAGGATTGATTTAAAAAATGTGATACTTTTTAGAGAATAAGTACTTGGTCTTCGGCTAGATCTGCTTGAATTTACGTTAAGTAAAATGTGTTATGTAGAATATTATTATAATTGAACAAAGTATCAAGAATTAAATTTTCTAGTCTTATTTAAATTATAAATTCATTTTAAATTTTCATGACAAATTATGCGAAATATCTATTTTAAATAAAACATAGTTTTATCATCTTTAAGTTACCAAGAGCGTGCCTTGGGGACAAGGCTCCGATTACTCACATTGTTGTAATATTAAAGTGTCACAAAATTCCATAAGCCCATTTGTCACGGGCCCTTCGACTGGTGTGTTCACCCCTTTATAAAGACATTTAATACTTACATTAGAACCAATGAGAGGGATTAGTGCGGACTTGTTTTTCTAATGCGGTGACAAAGAATACGTAGAAAAGAAGAGGTGACAAACTAGGCACCGGCCTTTTATTTTACCTATTTGTGTGCCCCTCGAGTTAAGATGAGGTGATGATCAGTATTACTAAGAATTTTGAAACAAGAGGGTATCAGAACACGAAGGGTTCCGTAAGTTAAATCTGTTTAATTTTAATTTATTTTTATTACGTGTTGTTACACACTTTGTAAAAAATTCAACTGCCCACCTATAACGGTTCACGGACAGTGGAGGCCAAAGGTGAGTTTTTTGATCAGTAGTTGCCCATCGGTTAACAATTATGGCCACCTACATAATCATTCATCCCACCGGCTTCCTTCTACCATCGGACATCTAGACGCACTGCAAGTTACCATTCCTACCTTGTTGCTGATCCACCAATTTGCACTAATCGTTTCCAAACGTCTTTTATAATCCGCACAGCAAAGGAGTGGAACTCTTTGCCTGCGTCTGTGTTTCCGAACGAATGTGACCCTAATCTCTTCAAAATTAGAGTGAACAGGCTTCTTCTGGGTATGCTGGCTCCATCGTCGACTTTTTCTCTGCCATCTATGACCTAGACTAGATTTAAGAGCAAACCCATCTCAAATATAAAAAAAAACATTTCGTTGGTATGCGTGTATAGTAGGCGCCAGAAAATCGTGGAATAACGGTCATTGACCCACCTACAATTATTGACATTTTTAATTTGAAAAACGGAATTAATGACACAAAGCTGTCCCGAATCATCATCTCTCGTGATCCTTAACATTGTCTAATAATGAAAAACGATTCATATTTAATTGTTCAGGTACCTATGAACAGTTATTAGGGAAAGGTCAATATACTTTATTCCACATTTATCTGGCGCCTACTATAGCTAAATATTGATATATTTAGCTTGGTCAAGTTAATTATATATATTTTTTATACAAAAAAAATAGAACCGACTTTCAACTAAAAATACTAAAATTTTAATTTCGGATGTCAGTGTTTTTGATTTTGTTTCTTCGTTTTTTGACACCGACTCCCGATAAAGTTATTTTTTTCGGAAGTCGTTTGTGGACACCCATAATGAGCCAGTCTATACGACGTCTTAGACGACGTAATCGTCAAAGTACGTTAAAATTACATCATACACATTGCATCATACAGTAAGCAAAAATGCTCATAAAATAAAAACTACTGAGACAAATTGAACAAATTTTTTACGGGATCAAATGCAAGTATACTTCATCGAACTAAAAAAAAGTCACAGAATTCGGATCAGAAACCTCAGAATAATCGGTGTACATATGTACATAAAAATAATATATCTAAACCAACCGAATTGAGAACCTCCTCCTTTTTAAAAACTCGCCCTTAGTAAGAAGATTCCGTTGGTTACCGCTCGGTTACGGAACCCTAAATGTTGCTGATAAAATCTTAGAGAGACAGTCATCTTGTCAACGATTGAGGCTTTTCAAGAGAAGAATTGTGCCGCAATATTTCTATACTATTTTCTTAGAGAATGTGCGGGATGTCGCATCTGCAAGCAGCGACTTATATATTCTACTCTGAGTACATTATCGAGCATCTTCACGCAGTCGCAGTCGTAATCCTTTTAACGCCGATGCGAAAATGAATATACAAGTCGTTTTGTGTCCTATTTCGAACACACAGGGTCGAGATTTAGAGATCTTATATTATTTGCGAAGTCCTGTAGGACACAGATGTGCAAGCAAGTGTCTGCCTTGATTACACCAACGGAATACGAATCTAATTTGTGTGCAGCAGTATTGGTATCGGATCAGCTGGGACGGTGAGCTTGTCACAAGATAATGGATTTAAGAACGTTCACTGAATACTTAATATACAGTTTTGTTTTGCGGGGATTTTGACATGAATGGGAATTTGATTATGCATTCAATGTAAGGGTTACAAAGTCTTTATTTAGTACGTGGTACGAGTACCGGAGGATTTTGGGTGTGTCCCTTTTTAGGTGTCTGAATTGGTTGGATTTGTCGTTGTTGAATCCAGTCTTGAAATCTAACTAGGTTTAGCTAGTTCTGAATTTTCGTGACGGACTGAACAAGATAACATAAATAACGTATTAAAATTGTTTTTGTTCTTTTTGTATTGAAATCCTATTGAAATTAAAAATGACAAAGTCTGTGTATATTTGGATGTTGGTTATCAATCTCGCCTCAACGTACAAGCTGGTTTCATGTCCTGAGGGCCAATTCTACTAATTTACGTTCAACTGAGAGAACTGAGAGAACTGAGATGCGAACGTTCAAAGTTCACAATCGCATCTCAGTCGTAATCTGTCAAAAAAACCTAATTTTTCATTTATTTTTGACAGATTAATAATACTAATTTATTTTATTTAGTGATATTAGTAGAATTGGCACTCAGAATAACGACCAAGGACTTTTCAACCCGATTCTATGTTCCCTTTGAAAAATTTCCGATATTCCCTCTTGCGATATCGCAAAAATAAATCAAAGCACATTTTAATTAACCAGAATTCATTTTAACTTCAATGACTTATAAAGAAATATCTCTTAGAGATATAAAATGTCGTTCTTTTACGATTGTTTGAAACAGAAATAAACTTTAATATCTTTGCCTAATGTAAATGTAAAATAGATTTTGTTTAAGTATACCTAATGACTTTATCTTTATGTTAGGAATATATTTTTATTAGTATAAAAGCTATGGAAGTCGAATGTTTTAACAAATCCATATCGGTTAAGTGGTTTACAAACTTTCTGGTCCCAATTTTCCCAATCAGGCCAATTGCCAGAATCCATATAGACTGACTTAGTTGGAGAGATGTTTATTTTACTGCCTAGTAAAGTACCTATTGCCTTTTTCTATACGTGTGTTACTGCTTTGAGAAAAATTTACCTTTTTGTCCACAAGTCCGCACAAGTTTAAGGTCTAAAATTCACTGCTAGACTAATATTTTTTTATTTATTATATACTTTATTGTACACCTCATAATAAGAACAGGTCAATCGCACAAGGCAATCTCTTCCAGACAACCTTTGGATGGATTGAACGAAGGGTGATAGATTTAGGGCTGTCAGTGTACAAATGTTTTAAACAATACTAATTAGATATAATAATATAAAATACATAAATACAATACCAATTTATACACTAATAAATAAAAAAATAAAAATAGCTTAATAATAATATTATTAAGCTTTTTTGTGATATAGGACTGGCTGACTAAGATATAATTATATGGCCCAATTTTTCTCAACCAGCAGTTATGCTTGGGTTATCATAGGCATCTGGATTCGAAACCTAGCCACAATTTCCTTAAATCCATTTCAGAATCATTAAGATCCTCTTGAGATCATTCTGCAAATTCTTGAATCAACATACAAATTCCTATTAAAATTTTATGGAGCCTAGCAAATATAATCGTATTAATTGGCTGAGTTAAGTAAATTGGGCCATAATTCCTACTGTTTTCGGGTATTATGCAAATCGCCTTGAACTAATTCAATCTTTTGTTGGCTCGTAATAATTAAAGTCATTTGAATTTATATGCTCGTAAAACGTATGCTCTTGTTCGCATACATTTGTTTCAGTACTGTTTGTTTGTACTGTTTTATCGTCCTACCTGCAATCGTAACTTTTCTTTATCCTTTTAAATTGATCGGTCTTTTTTGTTTGTTTTTCGTGCGGATTTTCTCTGTACGTGTGTTGGTTGGTTGGATTTGTTGCGATGCTTTTATTACACGGCGCCTCTTTTTCTTCTTTGATGGTTTAGTATTTGTTTATAACTATGAGATGATTAGACATTGTCAGCGCTGAGTCGTGTTGAACGCCGTGGCAGTCACATGGTGTCTGCCAATATAAAATCCGTTTAGGCTCTATTGAAATTAAAAAAAAACGGTTAGTATTTCTGTTGTGTTTTAATTGTTTATTGAGTAAATAAAAGCAAATGTATTATGTGGTAACAAATTGTAGTAAAAAAATATCCAAAATTGGGCAAAAATTTACTGGCAGACACCGGTGTCAGCCACGGCCTGTGCGCACTTTTTGTAGTTTTATAGCGAGGAGTCGCGCAGGTCCCCAATGCAGGTCCAAAAGCACGTACACAATGAGTATATATATTTTTTACTACTTCAATTGTTTTATTTGTCTCTTAGGAATAAAGTGTCAGAAACATAGAGTTGCAGATTCATATATTTTATGATTTATTTCATAGATTTATACCTACATCTCGAGAAAAAATTGTGTCGAGTCTGCCAGGTCATCACTATTATTTATTTGTGCTAAGTGACACACGTTATTCCACGCGGGTCATAATCAATACAGTTTTAGTTCTATTTAGTGACTTTAGGCCCACTATAGACATTTGAGGGTTGTACACGTGGACACATGGTGTCTGCCACAGCCTGAATGACCAAACTAATTGTCGGACACATGATGTCTGCCACGGCTCAATAAGAAAAGAAACGATTTTTGTTCGGCATTCAACGTGTTAAGTTCATCGTATTTCATTTTTTTTTTACTTTTGTTCCTTCCTTTTGCGCTATAAACGTTCTGGTTAAGTGCACGGTGTGATGTATCATTTAATTTTAAGTACCTACGAGTATTAAATTAAAAGTAGCTGCTATTTTTTTCCAGAGTCATCAAGCGTGTATTTGTGCCATATTCCGGTCTTATTTAATATAATAAAATAACCGGCTTGGCTTGATTCTTATCAATATTCGACACGATTACCTGTAGAGGTGTCGGTACATTGGTGTTCTTAATTTAAACGTTCTAGTTCTATATTTTTTTCCAGATTTTAGCATTGCTCTTAAAGTAATAATTAATTCTTGCAGAATTATTTTAATTACATGGTTGTATGTTAAAAAGGTCTAGATAATTTTGTGTGTTTCATAAAACTTATGGTATATTGTTTTTTGAGGTGTGTATGTATATGTTAGGTATACTATTTTAATATAACAACGAACGATATATTTTAACATTATAATTTTCATTTCTTATAATGTTCTATTGTTATAAACACAATATAGGTACAACCAAGATGTATAATTTCATTTCATGTAAGCATCTGTTGATTTCTTATACACTTGAACTAATGATGAAAGTTATAATGTTCATATTGTATGGGATTTCTTTCGAACGGTGAACATGACATGACCAAAGCACGGAATAAGTTAATGCGTCCTGCTTACTTATGGCCATGTTGCCTTTTTGAATAATATGTGACGTTTGGAAACGCCACAGAGTTAATGATCCCTTTATACAATTTAATCGAATATACATTCGGCTTAAATTACGGTCGTGACCATGGAAAGGCGACGAAGCAAAGGGATCATGGGTGCTATTTTCGTTCGTTTTGGTCGCTCACTCTAGCTCCCGTGATCCCATTCGAACCTAACCTATCCGTGTCGGGCTGCTCTCAGTTCCCGAACTGGCCCCGCTCGCTCTTTGTTCAGGGGTAAGATAAATTTTGAGTTATACAAAATGATAATTACATCAAAAGAACGTTATACTAAATAAGGATATACTAAACGAACGTTAGAGAAAGAGTGATATGGCATATAGGTATTGTTATATGTATACTTCACGTTATGTTAAATGAAAATTATGTAAAGTGTTGTTATATGAAGTAAACCTGATGTCATTTGAGCGTTATAGCTTTTGAAAATGGAGCAATTATTCTTGTACTAAATAAGCGATATATTTTTTGACCGCAATATACCTACCTACTTTAGTCCTTATTTTTTCCTCAAACACAGCTGTGTGGAAACCTAGGCTCATGATATTTTATAGATAGGTACTTAAGAATTCGACCTCTTTGTTCTCGAGTCACTTTAGTGCAAAAGTCCAGAAAACATTTTACCAAGTCCTATAAAAACTTCTGAATGTAAAACGACGTTAAGTCCTTCTTAGGTGAAAGGTTTGATCTAAGTATTTCATCAAGTAGATACATTGTTTCATTTCATTTTTTTTTGAGTACTCTGCGGGAAGCTTTAATGTTTTTTTTTTACCTTTTTAGTAAATGAAGTTGTAAGAGTTTTTTGGACGTTTCGTGAGTAAATTTTGGTTGATCGATGTTTGTTTTGAATAGAAATTACTTGGCTCCCCAAATCATGGTAAACTATCTCGAAGACCAAATTATGGTTCAAAATCAGTATACACTTTTTTTCTTAAAAACGGCAGCAAATGTGAGGTAAAACCTGAGGGTGGGTAAACTCAAGAGTTCCATTGTCGACTGAATTATCGCTTATCTATACTTCTATACTAATATTATAAAGAGGAAAGATTTGTATTTTTGTATGTAACGAATAAACTTAAAAACTACTGAACCGATTAGAAAAAATATTTCAGCAATGGATAGCTACATTATCAGCGAGTAACATAGGCTATATTTTATTTCCGTACTCCCACGGGAACGGGAACTACGCGGGTGAAACCGCGTGACGTCCGTTAGTCATCAAGAAAATAAAACAGGAAAACTTTATATCTTTCATATTATTTCTTATTCAGTACCGAATTTTCGTAAAATATCTGTCTTAAGAACCTAAATCCACCGAGCTGACTTACGTTGTAGTAATATTGTGAGGAAATGGAAAAGTCACTCAGGCTGCGGCAGCACCGTCACCCGTTGTAGCTGAAACATTTTTCTAGAGTTTATTTTATTTATGCGCAGTCGAAAATAAAGTTTTGTAGGATGTTATAATATATAATATAATATAATATAATATAATATAATATCTTGGGACAACTCACACACGGTCATCCAATCCCAAACTAGGCAGAGCCTGTACTATGGCAACCAGACAACTGATTTAAACATACTTATATATTTCTAAATACATACATATTATAGACGAATTATACCCAGACACAGAACAAATGATCATGCTCATCACTCAAAGATTTGCCCTGGGTGGGAATCGAACCCACGACCTCCGGTATAGCAGTCAGGGTCACTAACCACTCGACCAACAGGCCAGTAGGCCATGTAGGTAAAAGTCTGGAACTTGGTAAAAGCCTAAGGAGTCCATGCAATAAGCACAGGACTGGTCGATTGGGCAATATTTGGAACCTACTATCCGGCTGTGGATGTCTTTCGGTTGAAACAAAAATGATGGGGATGATAAAAAATTAAATGATAATTAATGAAAGTCAAAGTCAAAGCGTTTATTTCAATTAGGCCATTACCTAAACTGAATTTTTGAACGTCATCATTTATAGTTCAGTAAAATAATAGTATTAAATTAATAAAGTGACTACTGTCCATTTGGAAAGGTAGATTCTTATGAAGAAGAACGGCCAAGAAACTCTATAGTTACTCTTTTCAAATAATGGTTTTACAATATTTGGTATACATAAATTAATTTAATATTGTGTGAGGACTATGCACCCAGGGTATATGCTACTTATAGGAACAAAGTATTACCAGCAGAGGTAAACTTATTCATTTTTTAAATAAATTTTGGTACATGGTACTCACATAACAAATATTGGAACCATTAATAAAGGAAAATATTGTGAGAAACATGTGGTGAGGTCTACCGAAGCAGGTGACGCAGGAAGGCCAATTAGTCTGAAATTGGCAGTTGGTACCACACTGCAGCGATTCTGTGATCAATACTTGTGTTATCCGACAATAATAATTGCATTTTCTTTAAAGAACAAATGTCACTTATTCTTTGTTCTCTTTGAAATTCAGCATTGCATATGTTCCATCTTCAATAATTATATTGAAGCTTGAACAAAAGAAATAAAAAAAATACGGAATATTAAAAACTTGACTTTTCATTCAATAAATTCATTATCATCATCATCAACATATCAGCCGAAAGACGTCCACTGCTGGACATAGACCTCCCCCAAGTGTCGCCACAATAACCGGTCCTGTGTTGTGATCATATTCAAGAAATTAATGAAAGTGTTTTCCTTTGCTTTTCAATTAGGTATGTTATCCAACATATATATATGTTTATGTATTTTTGAAATTTGGTGCCGTAAATTACGGTGAATTCATTCTACTAAGATCTGCGAGATTCCGGTTGACGATTTAGCGACGCTTGGGTTGGAGCTTACCCAGGAGTGGATGTTTTGAGTGATGGGAAATCATCAAACGACTTCTTCCGCTCTGGGTGGAGCAGAGGGGAGTGCAGACTCTTACTGACTAAAACCCATCCATGTTTCTCCGCACTTTGCGTTATACGGCCGCGGTGACTCTTTCGAACAAATTCCACAACATCATGAAGGTGCTTACTTGACTGATTACAATTTTAACCATTGGAAAGGATCGCATTATAACACATTAGGCATGTGCTATTATCAAATCAGAATCTCTCTGCCGAACTATAGTATTATCTAAAAACAAAAATTTAAAATGGCCACAATACATTTGTTCGAAATAAAACTATGTCAAACTCTGTCATCGACCCTCTGTGGTGCGCCTAAATCAAAGTTCAGCGAGCACAGTCGGGGTCTAATAAAATTATTAGCTCAGAATCGAGAGGTCTAATCTAGGATCGAGTGTGTTTTGTTTCGTTAAATAAAGTTATTTATAGTTGAGAGTTGGACAGAATCGACGGGTGGCACTTAGAATTGCGATTAATGTTCTTTATGAATGCAAACAAATACTACCTATATGAAGTTTTTTTAATGTGTAGATGTTATTTTAGGGTCGAGCTGCAGAATTGATATAAGCGCATGACCGGCTCCTGGAGGGTTACTCTCTAAGCCCGAAGTCCGTAGTCTCGGTCTTACTTGCGGGCTATTCTAGTCCGTATCACCTAACCTCTAAGAATTAATGACAACACAATTTGACAGTTACTGTCAAATCGTGTTGTCATTCATTCTTAGTTCGGGTTCGGAACTAATCGTAAGTCCGTAGGTGATACGGTGTAGAATACGCCCGCAACTAAGTCCAAAACTACGGACTTCGGTTTTAGAGAGTAGCCCCCCAGGTTGCCTGTATTTGATCGGATGATGCCATCCCAACTACAAAAATAAAATTAAGTTTAAACACAAACTGACACCATCATCCTTTAGGTACTGCATTTATAATCTAAATCATTACTTTAAGCCACTGCAAGGAAAAACTCTGCTTGGCGTTTAATTAGATTTTGAGACAATACAATAAAAATTGACAGAGGAGTGAATGAGCACTGGCTACTTACATTTTTAAATAGCGAACTTTGGCCAAGGATACGAACCATCCGGTTGCAGGCTCTTTTTTACATGTTATAGGAAAATTTACTTTTAAGAACAATGTTATGTAATCGGAAGATTTATGTATCTACCGACCCGGTACTAAGTTGTTTGAATGATTAATTAATTCAACATATCATCTGTACCGTAATTACTAGTTAGACAACAAGTCTACGGCATTATTAATGAAGTAATATTCCGTAACTAGAGACATTAATATTTAGATTGGAACAAAGCTACGGTTGTATTGTACCTAATGTATTGTCGCCTTAAGACTATGTCGAGAATTCGTAATGTACTCGTATGCAGTGATACAATGTGTTGCCATGCGGGAAGATGAGGAGATAATTTATATTTATACTAAAAGGAATCCCTCTTGTTAGAAACCCGTGACTAATAATACCATGATTTTTCCTCACGTAGAAGTAGCTAAAGTAGGTAATTTTTCTAACTATGACGGGGTCTGCTTCCGGATTACTCAATTATTACAAAATATATTTCCAAATGCTTAGGTTATAAAGGTGCTCAGTTACCTGTGCTGAGTCTTTATATGGTATCGATTGTATCGTAACAAGCTACTGATTCAAACGAGCCGATATCATCTATTTGTGCCAATCCTATTCTACGGAAATAGCGATTGAATGACTATTCGGTTATTACAGCTCAAGGTTTTTAGTGAAAGCCATGTGTTGTGAATCAGATTATTTATGGTTAATAGAAAAACTGAATATAGATACCATTCATTTTATCTAATATCTTTTTTATGATCGTTTCCAAGAAAACGGTGAGATCAGTCTGTTTTCTTCAGAAACAAATCAGATTCTTCCTTTGTGTACATTTATGATTTGAAACGACATCTATACCATCATCATACAAATTCAACTAATCCACGCCCTTTGCAACATACAACAGCTAGTAAAAGGTAGCGAACACACAAACGAGCAGATTGACATACATATATTTACAGACTAGAAATATTGAAGTATGGATTAGGTTCTATTAAATGATCGTTCGATGATGCGTCAGGCCAAAGTAGAGTTGGACATATCGGGCGAGTTCAATCCAATTGCAGTGTCAGCATTGCAAATATTACCCATGTCAACAAAATAGTCATCATCATATCAGCCGCAAGACAGCCACTGCTGGACATAGGCCTCCCTCAAGTGTCGCCACAACAACCGGTCCTGTGCGTCTCGCATCCATCGGCTACCCGCGACCCTCACCAGATCATCGGTCCACCATGTGGGAGACCTTCAAATGCCACGTCTTCCGGTACGCGGTCGACGCTCCAGTACTTTTCGGCCCATTGAGCATCTGTTCTGCGAGCAAAGTGCCCTGCCCACTGCCACTTCAGTTTGGCGATCCTTCGGGTTATTTCGGTAGCCGTCTCAAAAACAAATATGTTTAAACAGTCAAGTGCCTTAATGTCTAGTTCGATCCAGCCCGTCCCTAGCTGTCCTCTCCCCAGCGACGCCCTAAGCCGAGGCCCGTACCCTTAGCGTGTAGTCGCTTAGTTTGTAAGTTTTTTATAAACCGTGGCTGGAGGCTTTAATATTATATTAAGGCCACCACAGGCAAGCCCGGTTAAGCAGTCGACAACCTTATAGGTTGAAATGGGAGACGCCAATCACAAAAAAAAAAGTGCCTTAATGTTCAAAACAGAAAATGTTTGATCGTAACATACATATGTACCTACTTTACTCAATGTTGAAGTATTGAACTGAAAAACAAGTAAATATTAAGGTTTCCATTCAGTTTGTTCCAATTATTCGCACTAAAAATTTACTCTACAGGGATTGGTATCACGATTCCAATTTTTATTTAAAAACTTTGTAAATATGTAACTCGATTTGAAAGGCTCGTGTCACAAACAGAATTTTATAAAGAGCTTTACTTGTAGGGAATTGAAAACGTGAAAATATATTTATCGTAAAGTTTTTCGTCCATCCGTTCGCTTTTGACGTATTTTAGTGCAATGTTTTATGTAATATGTACTAGGTCTATAGGTAAATTAATTGTCTTAACTTATTGTTCATTTCTTATGTATTTCCTTTATAGGGTTCCGTACCCAAAGGGTAAAAATGGGAACCTATTACTAAGACTCCACTGACCGTCTGTCTGTCTGTCACCAGGGTGTATCTCATGTACCGTGATAGCTAGACAGTTGAAATTTTCACGGATGATGTGTTTCTGTTGCCGCATGTTTTTTTCGGCTTGTAGTACGGAACCCTTCGTGTGCAAGTACAACTTGCACTTAGCCAATTTAATAAATACTAATTTTATTTTTTTTAATTTTAATCCCCTTAGCCTTTTGTCGAGATCGGCTCTCATCTTAACCAGATGCAGCTGGGTACCAGTATGGAGCATGGAGCGACTGCCTATCCGACCTCCACAACCCGGTAACTGAACAAAAACGTTACCCCCTTAATTTGGTTCTTTTATAAATTACTAGTTTTTGTCAGTGGATTCGCTGTAGAATATTATCCTAAGGGAATGTAATCGCGGGATAAAAATTATTTCACAATTGTTTGCTAGAGCTAATAAGTATTTTATTTTGCAAATAAAAAAATGCATGCATATTCCCTATTCCCTCGTCTATGCAATTACAACTTCAATTGTTTGCCAAGCTCAATTGCTCTGTAGGTGCCGATCGGCCTATTCAACTTGATTGCACTCGATTTCGATGCAATGAAACTAGAAGAGGAAACTGCATTGCAGCCCATTTGTAGAATTGCCGTCCACTTATCCTGTTTGCCGGCGCGTTAACGGTGGCGCCATCTTTTGTGAACAACGGAAGCTTGTGAGCTCTTGACTTTATGTTGCAGAAAATTAGATCACTGGTCTTTGTAGGGTAGTGTGATCATGTCAATGGTGGTATGATTTTAAATCTAGACTTTTAATTCGCTATTTTTTGCTTTAATTATCTTTAAAATAATTTTCCTCGTTGATCTAGTGGTCGCACGTGCTACTGCTTTTCATGAGGTTCTGGGTTCGATTTCCGGGTCGGACAAAATATTATTGGATTTTTCTCTATGGAATTTCCAAGTATAATCTGAAATTTGAACTTGTGCCCGGTTGGTGGCAATAGGCTTGTCCCTATTACTTGGGAATTTAAATGGTTTTTAGTCCCATTTAAGAGCGAGGTGGCAAAATATGGTTTTTGCTATAAGTGCACCTCTTCCTAACCCTTTGGGATTACCCAAGAGCGTGAGGAGGTGTGATGTTATGAATATCTAATGGAACTTTATGAATTAATGTTCACAAAGATCAGTGGAAATATTTATTTTTGAAAAATACATGACAATTAAGTTAATAACTTAGCGTTTATTTATTTAAATCTCAACGTTCTTGCAAGATTATTGAAAAGGTATACAAAGTAAACAATATGTGCATATTAAACAGTGCATTTTTATAGCGCGCTAGCCTTCAATTAGCAGTTTGTTGAACAACTTAATATTATATTATAGCCTTGACTCTGTGCAAGCGGTATTAAGGAGCCCGAAGGCATGCTTGCGAGTATGGAAAGATTCTGCATCTTTTAACTTTCAAAGATATGCTTAGAATATACAAACAAACAAACAAAAGTCATTTATTCAAATTAGGCTGAGTGCCAGCACTTTTTGAACGTCAAAGTTCTACATAAAGACAGTCTCCCAAAACGCCCGCCCGTCACCACTTCCTAGTGTTATAGCTGGGAAGAAGTAGTGGCGCAGCAAACTCCCCAGCAACGCAACAAACTCCCCAGCAACCAAACTCCCCAGCAACTATGTTTCTCTAGTAGCGATACTGTATTTTCTGTCATTGTGCTTTGGCAGTCTGTCAGTCTTCTGCCTGGTTATTTTTTTAACTACGGCAAAAGCTCATACAAGAGAAGATAAAATCTATATCACACTGGAAAAATTAGTTAGAGAATGGAAAAGTAATATATAAGACAGATATACAACTAGAAATGACTGCGGCTGTTGCAAAAAAATCATAGAATCAGGCGCTTCTTTGGTTTTTTTATTTCGTAGAAGTGCTAGAATACCTATTGCCAGCAGTGTCCTTCCTGTTCAAACAACCAAACGACAATAACACTAAACCAAAGTCTCAAAAAGTATTAATATCAGCACTGTAAACGGAAGCAATTGCCTTCTATGAAACCTTTCATACATTACTGCGAGCCTGGTAGACGCCTATAAATATTCCGTGTTAATTAATGTGTACCGTGTCGCTAGCAGGAAAGCGTTCTATCAAGCAGACTTATCGCCATCGGCCATCTTGAAAATAAAACATAAATGAAGTTCGCATATCTGGTTCATAAAATGCAACTTGTCTTAAGCAAGCCATACACCATTCGATTTATTGCTCCCTATATCGTGGCATCGTAAGAAAATCTGATAATTCAAATTGAATAGAAATTGTTAGAAATATCGTTAGCGCTGTGCAGTTTGCAACAACTTATGTGAAGAGTTTAGAATTGTAACTTAAGATGGTTCTGATTTGGAGGACTAAGATTCTCTGTTAGTGCAATTACGTACGCCTGCAGCACACTCAAAAACTTCTATGTCGGAAGATGGTAGTAAAAAACTTGCTTTTGCAAAATCTCTCGCTAAGTTCGCGTAATGCACAATTCAAATTTAAATTCAAGATGACTATTCTGCGCCACAAACACTATAAGTGACTCAAAAGGCTGACCAGTTGCCGCAGAATATCTGCTGCCCATCGAGCGATCGGTCCGTAAAACACAAAATTGGTGCCCTGAAATCGCAAGACGGATCACGAAGTGATGGGTAAGACTTGAATCTTTTAGAATTGGCAAAAAATGGCGCAATATTAGGAACAACTGCAGCAATTCTAGACAATGGAGTAATGGATAAGGAATTTCCATCGTCATAGAAAGTGTACTACGCAATTTGTATGCAGATTTATTGGAAACTGAATAAATATTTCTGTATTAACAGAATATAAGGATTTTTATATAAAAAAAAAAACATTTATCCAATTATTTTTCGATCAATAAGGCAATATTGTTAGCCAGAAAAATGTTTTTGTACTGCTTCAAGAATAGCACTCGCTACAAAGAAACGGCAGACGTTTCGTCAGACAGTCTGCCGTATAAGTCATGAAGGACTAATTGGAAGGTGTATAGCCGGCCTTATACTGGTCCAAGATTTTATGTTTTTATTGCAAGTGTGGTGCAGTGGCCCCTTACAGGGTAAGCAGAGAACTGTAATGGAACGTCAGTTATAAGCAATGACAACGTAATTTTCTTCTAAGCTTTTAAATGTCGACAAGACAGCGTACAAGAAGAAAAAAAAACATCTTTCGTGTTTTCTTGCAGATTAGCAGGAATTCTATATAGAAATAGTGCTTGCCTTCAATTATTTTCATTCATAAAACCATAAACTGGCTAGAACTACATTCAAATCAACTTCATAACTTTCATGGCCCCTATTTCCAAATGGGTTAACTACTTCTTTGAAAACAGTCCTCACATAATCAATTATAAAAATACTCTCACAGAATCCGAGTTAAATAACAAAGTAGAGCTAATTAGTATATTTTACTGCACTTTCTTTGTCTTAATTACTCTCTTCTTCGGGCTTTGCATTTAAATAAGGCATAATAGTCAATTAAATTTGTGTGCATTACGCGCTCTGCATACGAAAACTTTATTATTGTATCGTGGAACTGAACTGGAGCTTTTTTCTCGGACTCTTTTATTATTTCACGTTTTAATAATGGAGTATAAATGGGGTGGAGTGCTGCATGTAAATACATTAAGTAGGTTAGGTGAAATAGCAGACAATATTGTTGCCAGTGAAGACAGAACATACGGCCGGTTTGAATAACGTATCTTTGCCTTTCAAACAAGACATTTCAGCTACCGTTGGTAGCTTATTTGACAGTTGGTTAAAGGTTGATACGCTATTGAAATCGGCCGTTAGATTAAGGTGGCAGACGAGAGTGGGGATTGGTACAAGATTTAGAGAAAAATGAACGGCTGTGGGCAAAGTCGGGCTGTGGATGATGACGACGAAGTTGGTATGGTCGTATTGTTAAAATTCAGATTAAAAGCAACACGCGTTCATATTTTTTGGACAACTGAGAGTTACAAAAACAGATACATGTCGATGAAACATACATTGACAGCGTATAAGGTTTCCTTAACAATAAATCAACAACTGCGAGAACATCCTTCAGAAAAAAGCCAACCTAAAAACAAAATCCTCGAAGAAAATCGCGGACAGCCAAATTAAATTACCATAAGTCGACAAAACATTTAATAATAAAAGCAAACAAGTAAATCTTTAAGAAGATAAGTACAAAATTAGGTTGAGATCGAGATTTGAATAAGTAATTTTGTGGATATAATGTAAACATCGGTGAGGGCCTGATGGGACATTGAATTTGAACAGACCGTCTGGATTATTGGCTGTTCGCAAGTAGCCCCATTATTGACGAACTAGGGACATCAAATGTAGAAGGTAGACCAGGGTTCCAGTTCCATGCAGGGGGTGACGACTGTCCTCTCCTAGACTTTGGTCATAGAATCACACGGGACTGCTTGAAGAGTTCTAAAAGCAAAATATTTATCGTCAATCGCACTATCATTAACAAGCAGGTGCTAGTCAAATGTTAGCCCATTGTAGAAGATATTGACATAAAATACGATAACATTCTTTACAGATTTTAGTCTGTATGCTATTCTAATTAGGTATAGTTATTTAATGATGGCTCTTTGCTTAATTTGTTAACGTCTTAAACGGTATTGAAGCAATACTGTTTCATCCATTATTCATTAACCCAAATTGTCCTGCAGACTTAATATTTAAACCATCTTTTTTTCCTTACTAACTTTGTGGCATCCCTACCGTCCCTACGCCCAACTTTATAAAGGACGAAAGCGTTAGAATCTTTACCCAATCCATCTGCTTCGTTCACAATGAAATATTTCCGTTCACTTCGTTCCAGTGTGTCAGCCGTTTTCACATTGATTGAAAACCTGTTAATATCCAACTTTCTTTGCCTCGCCTTTCCTTTATCGTGTTTATACAAACTTTCCCTTTATTTTCACTGGTAAAAACGCGTTGAAAAGCGAGTGGGGAGTTCTGTTTGAAGATTATAATAAATGTCATTTGGAAATATTGATGAGCGCTAAATATACAATGGCTTGGAGACAGTTTGGTAAAGCTTAAGAATTTGTGCTGGTCTGCATAAGTAAACAACGGCTTTTCATATTTTTTTGTAGGTAAATTTCAAGAGATGGTTTTTGATCGATTTAGAACTGTTAAATATTGTATTACTGAGTTTTTAGTTGGTAAACAGAATGTATCTTTAAATATCTCATGAAAGGAACAAAAAAAGGCAATTAGCCCAATGCCAAAATTTAAAATACGAACCAATCAACAGAAAACTCAGTTAGATCTGTAGCAAATATACACACGAACACAAAAGCTCTGTGTCATCATTTGAAAACGCTGAGGTTTTGTTCCATTTTGATATTTATTCTCCTTAACGATATATTGTCATTCGACTTAAAACCAGACAATGAGTGTTAAACCCTATCTTCATAATTCGAGTGGTTTCATTGTCAAAAGCCTATCTATGTTTACTTTGTAATGATGTGGAAATCTTGTTACAAATGGAAATGATGTGGGAATTGTAAGACTGGATGTTTGTTAAAGGAATCTTGCCCGAGTAGTGGCTTTAGGCGGAATATGGGATGTGTAGAGAAATGAGGTCTAAAAGCTTATTTTTCTCTTTTGTTAATATCGTTTGACATTTATGTTGTTTTTTTGTGTGTAGCTCTGTTATTAGAAAATGTATTAGGTTTTTCTTCGATATTTTATGCGGCGTTTTTATTTCAATTGAAATAGGTACCTGTTATGCTGCTAGTATATTTGACTACCTACCAGTTTACTATCTAAAAATTAATGCATTCTAAATGTGTTTGTTCTTCAATAAAGACATACCAAAATAACTGGCATTGGATGTTATATGAGCGTCTTATTTGTTTTGTTCCACTCCTGGGCAATTTGATGTTCATTGCTTGTGATTATGCTACAGCTCTCCACTACTGAATAATTTGACAAAAAGACGAACTAACTTATTTAAAAGAAGCCAAAAGTTTACAATCACCTTCAACGTATTTCAGATTACTTGAAACATCGTTCATGACAATTAGTTTCCTTCCACTCCACAACAGATGGCGCTAGCTGTATGATTAAATTGTTTCATCAAAACTTTAATCCAAGAGCAAAATTACAAAGTAAAATTGAGTCACATACGAAATATTACAGCATTTCTCATATTAATATGTAAAATTAAGTCAATACTAATGAGAACGTGATTTTGTTGTTTTTATTAAAGAGTTCGTACTATAATCATGTTAATTATCTTTGCCAAATGAAAGGATTTAACTCGGGCGTCAGATTTCGCGGAATTCGTTAAAATTGAAGTTATTTGTTTGAATGTGTCTGTTGTGTGCGTTTAAGCTTTTAGTATACGAGTATGATATATTTTAATATTGGTATATAATATATTGTAATATTGGTAACTTAGATCGTCCTATTTTTGTTGATGATGATAATAATGTAACTCCTAGATGAATAGCGAATCATGTCAATACCAGATATAACACTGAAGACGGATGGGAATAGAACAAGTAGGTCCTTCATAGCTACTTTAATTAGCTATGCAACGGAATTAGACAAACTATTGCAAATATACATGTATAGAATATGAGATTTTGAAAATAAGTAAGAGAATACTGGTACAACGTACTCGGTCATGAAACCTTATAAAATATTCACAGTCATAAGTTTACACACGTAGATAATAGGTAGATACATAGGTGCCTATTCTAAGAAAGCTTTCATTAACCTTACTGAAGATATTATCAACGAAAATAATCTGATAGGCATCATTCATTTGTTACCGCAACTAAACTCTAAGGACGCACATCAAATGCTCAATCGATATTGATTAAAAAATAATGCCTGCCTTGCTGTTTGTTCAATACTCATCTACCGGTCCTATTAATACAAGCTATAAAAAGCCAACAGGTTACTTAATACGCGTCCTACGCCATCAACTTAAACATGCGACAAAGTAGAAGATACCGAAATATGAAATGAAATTTCATTACCTACTGTTTTTTATTTCATTCATATTTTATTACTTCATCGCTACCTGATCATAGTCTCCGGTGATTCAAACAGATCGCTATCCGATTACTAAAACAGTCACGGGTGGAAAAAGTGCCGACAAAGCTTGGCAGACGACATCGGGAGACGCACGGCGCGCCGTTCATACCAACCGGACGTTTTTTCTTGCACGTTGTCGCTTCCAGATGGGACACACCGATGTGGTGTTGTCCTAACGAGAAGAAGTGCTTTGATTACATTGCCTTCATGTTTTGATGAGGTTTGAATGGAGGATCTTTAGTTCTTGAAAGGAGGGTTTAGCTGTCTGGAGGAGGTTGTGAAGACTCAAAATTAATGAGACTTGTTACGCTGCTTTACGAAGTGAAAGCATTATCTATTGATAATGCTTTAAGCATTATCTATTGATAATGCTTTACGTACTTTGTGACCGTACCAATGTATCCTCAAAAAACGTTTTGTTTTCAAAATTTCTACTTTAACTTTTGTTGTCGATTTTATATTCTTGTTTGGATCATCTTAATGATACTATTCCGTTAAATCTTGAAAGGATTAATATGTTCCCCGTTCTTCAAAACCATGTGTCACGCTTATAAAGGCGCCTTGTCTTAAAACACACCTGCTTAGAATCTTGATATTGAATTCCCAGACTTAAGAAACCAGTCGGAGAGAGCTTTCATTACTCGCAAATCCACTTCTTTTTATCAGAAGCGAAAGGACTCCAAGTTGTAGGCACGGTTCATTTGTTTCTGGTTTCAGAGTGTTAAAAAATGACGGTGGACGTAAAACGAATTGTTTGATGTATTGTGATTTACACAAACGTGATGTTTATGCAATATGAGAGGTTTTAAATCAAAATAATTGACGTGTTTACGGCTTTATATTAAGTGTTATGACTATACTAAAGTTTATTAAGTGAATTTTAATTGTTGAAATGGTATTCGGTAGGTTTGATCCTTTCTATGAATTTTTAAAATATAAATTTTATCGGATTTTTATATCTGTCATGACTTGAATTTATAAGGATATTTGGGATCTTCTTAAAAAATATAATTCTAATGTCTCTTTTCAATGCCGTGTTTACACCGCCGTAAAGCAATTCATTGACCATGTCATGATTTAATGACAACATATTTCATTTAAATAATTCATTCGAATATTCCCTTAAACCTTTCCCAAACAATGGCAAACCCGAATCTAATGAGGCGTAACCAGAACACATATTGATTTATTATTGCGGGTAGGAGGACCAAAAAAGGGAACAAGGTGTGTCAATGGACGTGGGATAAAAAAAACAATAAATGAAGATAAAATGCCGGCAATCCGAGTGGCAGGTGTTTAGCATGACACCGATATTGATACTGTTCAATCCGTGGTATGATTGGACAAGCTGCCGGTGGCATAGATTGTGGGATTGAACTAATGGTTGGGATTTGTGCCTAAGTGGCTTGCGGATCGTGGAGGCATCTTTCAAAGTATGTTACGATTGAAATATTGATGAATTTTAATTTCATAGCAGTTTTGGGAGATTCGACGGTCAAAAAAGCCTGGCTTCATTTAAATGGCATTATTAAAAAAGATAGAAATAGCGTTTTGTATTGCGTCGCTCTCAAACAACTCGGAATCGTAATGGTTTTAAGAGGTCATAAAATCCCCTGGAATGAAACGAATACGCATTCGTCAACATCTTCCAAAGCCTGACTTCATATACTAAATCGGTCTTGTGGCCTGTTCTTTCTGTGATGGTCTCATCAACGTCTTATTCCTTGGATGCTATTCGTTAGCAAACTTACTTCACCTGTCATCATTACCACCTATGTATATATTATGCATTAGCTCAGGCAAAATCGAGTCAAAAATAAAATTATGATCTGCTTATTCGAGTACTCTGTCTGCAAAAGCTTAATCCTTAATCTATGCTCATGTACCTACAACCGAAAACTTGGCACCTGCGTCTGGTCGAAGCGACAAAACGCCGCGACTGTTTTTCGACTACCTTATCGCACGGTAGAAGCGTAACAAAACAAAATCGCTATCTATCTTAAAAGATAACGTGAGGCTTTCGTCCGTGGTGTTAATTGGAGGCTAATGTTGGCCTTTCTTTTGTGTCGGCCTCTTAGATAGTCGCCGATAAGAATAAGCTGCGATTTTTTCGTAAAGTGACGTTTCGTGTTTCTTTTGTTTTTTATTATTGTTGGTGCTAGCTTTTATCGAGAATTTCGCAGGTGCTAAGTTATTGTTTTATTAGTATTGCTGTGTTAATTTTGTATTAGCATTATTTTGGTGGAATCATATGTCACATGGATATTTATATCGTTCCGTCATTGCTCTAGATATAGGTACTTGATTTAAATATTGAAGTATGTATACCCAATCCTCAAAGTTTTTATTCGATTAATTCAAAGAATATTTCTATGAATACCTTCCAAACTAGATAAAAACTTGGGGTTTAAACCTCCCCTTTCTCCTGAATTTAAAATTCACATAAACTTCACCGTATATCATACTTATCCGCTGGATACGTGATATTTTGACTAAAAGACGACATTAAGGTTCTACCCGTGAAGGTGATAACATCAGCCGTGATTTAAGATGGCGCTATCCTTCGGAGAAACCATAAAGATAATCTCACTTCACCTTAATGGACGTACTAATTATTAATTAAAGATTGCTCGAAGTGTTACTTTACACGAAGCTTTAAGTTTGCAGTTGTTGTACCTAGTGGAACGTGTGGACGATGAACTGCGATTTTGTTTTCATGTTTTTTAGTGGCTCTCTTTAGAGTTTGTCATTGAAAAGTAAAATTTTAACGTAATAAAACCACAGGATAGCTGATTTCTGCACATTAAAAGGCTCCAGGCATCTTTTGTAGAATGATCCCCTCCTGTGTAACATCATTAGCACATTTTAATTAAATGCTACATGCAATTAATTATATATCCTGTGGTTTTATTAGACAACATTTTGGCTTACCTCTGTGTCTTATAGAAGATTATACAAAAAAAGGGAATGCAAACTTGGAACACCTGCTGAGCGTTGCGAGCACTAACAATGTTTTGCAGGACAACACTTTCATCAAGCATATTTTGGAATCTGAATATCTTATAAACCCTCTTTGTCGGTTTTCTTTTATAGCAGTAAGGGCTGATTCTCGAATATTCAGATATTTTTTACCTCAAAATTAAGAGTAGGTAAACAGCTTTTGCATAGGGAACTAGTTGTGGCTTGTAGCTTCGCTCAGGATACTGTAGATTTTCTAAAATAAAGTATAACCGTTTCCAGGATCACTCATCTATCTCTACATCAAAGTTAATCAAACTCGATTCAGCGATTTAAGCATGAATGCGTAACAAACCAACGAACTCACCTTCGAATTTATAATGTTAGCAAGAATATACCAAATAGCCATATTGATTTTCCAGTTAAAAACTTAACACTACTTCCAATTGCTTTTTATTGACGTCCAAAGGTAAATTACTTTGTTGTTTCAAAGTGGAACAGTTTAGCTATCTGACTTAGGTATCTTTCTAATTTGGGCCGTACTTTGTCTAATCCCACTCCCTGTTCAAGACTTTGTTGTTTAGTTCTCAGAATGCTTTCATTGCCTCGAGCTAGACTTTCGTGGATGATGAGACTTTTTTGGGTCCTTAAAGTTTTTGCTGACTTGACGTAGCGTTGTATTAGAAGTAAGTTAATTAATGGCGATATTTTATTTATAGACGCACTGCACAGCGCATCTTAAAAAGCTCTAAACAAACTGACAACCAAGTGACATTTTGGTAGTGTGTGTCAATCTCGTACATTTCGGCTTTTTTGACTGTCGCTATAGCTGCTGATACATTGACCTTTTTTCTGGAACTAATGATTTCAGCTTCCAAAGCATGTGAATGTATATTATTGTAATCGCTGACGTTTTATATTTTCGATGTACAATTTTAACAATTCAATTTTTGTCTCAGGCTGCTGATGGATAAAGAAAAAGATTTTATACTACACCTGCTTGGAAAGTACCTTGATACTTTATCAAATTTACGGTAGAAAGTACGTCATTGCATATCGAACAAATATGCGGGGAGAAAACGCATCTGAGCGGGAGAGAAAAGTGTATGAAAATCCATTTCTTACGTGGTTTTTCTTTTTTAATTTTGGGTAAGACTATGCGCCGGTAACCTAAATATCAAAAGCCAAAAAGTTTTTACAGTGAGTTTTTATCTCCAAGTTCGCAAAATGACACTGGCCACTAGCTGTGTGTTGGATGGTGTCGGGCTGGCAGTGCGACCCTGCGGCGGCAGGATAAACAATTTGAAAAAAGAACATGTGAAAATTGCAGACGCCATTGGCGCCATTTCCAATTTGTGTGTTGTTTGAGGATTCAGTTTTAACTGCAACAATTTCAATATAAATTTCAATTAGTAAAGATTTCGTTTTTTATTTTCCTTGTAGGTGTAGTATAAAGCACTATGTATCACTCGAGAGAAACTGCGATTCCCGATCTTGGGTGTTTTAAAGCCCTCGCCTACGGCTCGGGCTTCAAACGACACCCTCGACGGTAATCGGTCACTTTCTCCTCTCGGTGAACAATGTACTATTACATTTACTGATATGACATGCATGCAAAATTTAAAATAGAAATCCGTAACGTACTTATAATACCACTTAAATTATATCAGTAAAGACAAATTAATATGAAAAAGACCGAAAAAGGAAGGTTGGAATCGGGCTTTTCTCAAACATATACCAGTTTTGATGGTTAATCAGCATCTTTCTCGATCTACCTATAGCGTTATCCACATAATAAGCATTGTTGCTAAGGTCAAAATCACCTTCACCTCATGATTTTTTACCAGTAGTTGTGTTTCTAAACAGCTCTCAGCTCACATGATTCGTACAATTTTAGCTAACGAGTCGTGAACATAGCACAAAGTATATGCCATTATAAATCTAAGCGACATTGTAATAATATCGATTGTCCCATAAAAGAGGCTACTGCTTGATAATAGTAACGCCTTCTAGGATTTATGAAGCTGAAGAGTTATTGAAGTTATAAAAGTAGAATGGAGTAACTTATTTTAGAATGCTGCAGTTTCGAGAGAGGTTTTCTATGTTGTAACAGTACTTGCTTTGGAATAAAAGTTATTTATAATAGTTTAGCAATTTGTTTTAGGAATAATATGTGCATTCTTGAGAAATTCGCATCATGGTGGTAAAACCTATAAATATTGTCCAATTATGTATGTAGAAGTATGTGCTAGCCCGAAATAAAGACTCTTCACTTCTGAAAACCTTCTTTTATTTTTTAACTTAATTTACATCGTCCTTCTTTCGTCGTAAAATCTCAGTCCTCTCCCTTCTCTTTCACACACATAGTCTCTCGTTCACTCATCGCTGCGTTCATACATCTATCAATAGTTTAAAATTTTGATTCGTTCTAAATTTATCCTACATGTACTACACTTCTAACTTAATTAAACTCTGTGGATAAATGGTCCGGAATCATCTTGGTGCCTACCAGTGTCTAGAGAGCTAATTCTCCGTCAGATGAAATTATATCATCCCGTTACTGCATTCAGTACAGGCTTCTGTTTAGACGTAAAGAAGAAAGATATGTAATGAATGAAAAGATAAGTATATGTATATTCTCCAAATATGACGAATACAAAAAAAAATTAACACAAATAGTAAAAATAATGTGAACGCACACACAGTTTGTTATGTTCTATAGAGGTATGCGAAACAAACAGTAAAGTCCCGCAAACCTCCATTGAAAAAAGGAGGATCCTTTGACCGGACGGTTGTTGTGTCCGGTGGGCAACAGTAACTGCCCGATAGGTATTTGATATTCGGACTGTCGTATATATTCAAATCGTACGAAGAACTTTTGATTGCTTGCGTGATGCAGGATTTCGTTAGTAGTTCGTTACTGACAGAATAGATGGCGTTGCGGTTCTTTTTTTTGCCGTACAAATTTCTACACAAATATTTTGATTTACACACATGAAATTATTTGGTTGTAAGAAAATAATTGTACTCGTTTTATGACCAACCATCACCTGCCTAATTTGATTACGTCTAAAATGATTCCCGTTGATATCCAAAAATATTTATTATAGACATTAAACATTTAACCACTATGAAAAGGGGTAACGAAATCTTTCGTCTTTGAAGTTAAATAAAAACTGTTTTTATTGCATTTCTGAAACCTTTATAGCTGAAGTTTATAACTTTTTTAATATCAAACATATTCAAATTAATAATAAAAAGTTAGTTTTTGGAGTTTAGCTTAATAAGTTGAACGAAGTATCATGAAGGTTGTGATTATGATAAAAAGGTTAAAAGCACATCCCACTGCATTTTAATTCCTTATTATGTATATCCTCCATGTTACTTGGGGTCAGCGCAACAAGATTTTTTTCTTTCATTCATCTTTATCAGCCGACATGCTGTCATTCATAAACTAATTTAAAACTCTTTGTTATATTTTTATCGATACTAAGACTAAAATAGAAAAATGCCTATTTTAGTCTTAGTATCGATAAAAATAAAAAATGCTGTAAAATTATGCGAGTTCGTCTTTATTTGCGTTAAATATTTTGTTTTCTTTTTTGAGCCGGACTATTATTTATATTATTTCATGCGTATACCAAATTGTCTAAAAGGGCCAAGCTTTTGTGGATCGTCCTACAGTATTATTTAAAAAAACATGCGGGGCAGTCTTTGGGGACTGCCGATAGAACTGAAAACTAAGCGAAAGCTAAAGCGTTCGGTGACGATGACGCGAGTTCCATGATTTTTGTTCACCCAAAAAGTGCTCAACGCTCCTAAAGAAGTTTTCACTTCAAAAATATTTTATTTTATAGAATCTGTTAAAAAGCAGAAATGCAAAATAAAGATTTATGAAACACTAGTGTAACAGAAGGTTTCCCAGACTTCGTGACGGCAGAAATATTTATTGCTTTGTCTGCTAACGACATTGCGTGATGATATACCTACCAACCTACTGTCTGCGGTTAGCAGTATTCTAACAACACTGAAAAGGAAACGGTAAATTAGAAAAGCTAATATGAAAATTTATTATCCATTAAATATAATAGACACAGACATAAAATATTCAAAAAGATCTTTGTATTTTAGCACCTCTGAATATAACGGTAATGTGTTGGTTCCATTACGTTAGGGATTTAATTCTCCAAAGGGATATTTTGTATGTAGGGGCTAGGGACTGAAATACGCAGGGAAGTAAGTCTTCCATAGGTTCAATCCCTTGTGGTCTGACGTAGATACTTTGGTAGTTTCCTTGGGATCGAGAAATGACAAACAAGGAATTGACTGAATTGTCAATGACATAAAAGTTCATACAACCCTAGAACATACTGAAATATAATAATATGTAGTTTCGATTCCATTGAAATTAAATGCCGAATCCATTATTTCACATGTTTATACATTCTTCTCAGTGACTGCATATACCCAATGAATACTGTTGAATTGACATAATGAATAATTTGTGTATAACGCAATAACTCCGCTCTCTGATTATGGGAATGACTGATAGACAAACATCCTAAATCAGGTGCATAAGCAACACTTTACCATCACCCTGATTGCTAACTGTAAGCTACATTGCATCTTCCCATTCGCAATTGAAGAGAAAACGATCATTGCTCACACCTTTACAAACCGCTATCGTACTCCCCGTCTCTACAGTTATATCTCCGTTAAATTCAAACACCTGTTAGTACAAAATATGGCTATTACTTTGCTCACTAACCGCGCTAAAGAGTTTTGCTGAAGTAATTTCCTAGGTCCCAGTAAATGCACGATGTCACTTGACGTTGCATCGCGTGAGCCTCGACAGCAATTATTCGTACCTCGGTTTGTCTCCTTGCAATTAGAGAATTCCTAGGCGTCAGCGTGTGGGAGAGTTATTTCAACTCGCTAACATCGTTTAAGTAAACTGTTCTGTATTTTCACATGAAAATTATTTTGCTACGTTGCTTGGGAGCGGCATTTCTGCTGTAAAACGTTACGGCCATGTGTTGTTTCTCATTCATCTCGCGCGGTCCCGACTTTCTGTCTGGTTGAATTTGCAACTTCTGTGTTCGTGTTTGCCTTTGAAAAATAAATTGCTGACTTTTTACTGCAATGCCATACCAAGCGTTATTTTTTCTTCGTTCTGCAATTCACTTGTATCGAATTTTAAATTGATTATCTAAATACATTATCGGTTATTATGACGTTCATCAAAATATTACCTTACGAGTCAAGCATAAAACTGCTTCTCTCTTTCAAGTTCAAGCACCTAGGCTGGCAGTGATACTTAGTTCCAATTTACAAAAGTCACATCTTGTACTGTAAACTGGTATCTCTTAATCTATGAGTGCCGGTAAGTAATATAGCGACAAAGATGTAAACAAAAAAGATAAAACTAGCCAAGCAAGCTTAAACCGACTGACTGACTCAATTTAGCTGCCGTGTTTACTAGATGGAACATTAATGCCGGCAAATTCTCCCTGTCATATGCTTTTGATATTTTTCCAACGTTCTTCACTCGTGAAGCTATTTTTAAACAAGAAATATTTTAGTAATAGTTTCCATACAGCAGTAATGAGACTTTTTTGAACGCGGAATGTTTTTACATCCGCACTCACGGTGGTTGGATTGCATGTAGTTTTTGCGGAATTATGATACTTGCAGTTGCTTTTGCAAATTAAAATGATATTTTTATAGTATGACTGTTTTTGTTCAGTGTTTTAATGAAGTTCTAGGTGTTTGTTATTTATGGTTGGCGCCAGATAAATTTGCAATTAAGGACATTGACCTGTCCCTTATATCTCTTCATAGGTATATGAAAAATAAATTGTGAATGGTTGTTCATTACTACAAAATAGATCTGGATAGATTCAGGACAGCTTTATGTCTTTTTCCGATTATGGAATTAAGAATGTCAAAAAATGCAGGTAAGTGGGTCAATGGCCGCTATCGCACGTTTATTTGGCACCTACCATAGTATGCTTTTACTTTTCAATTTACATGTGTTCTCGACATGATAAAAACGAGAGATGACTCTATCTGCAGCTATTGCACGGGCGTGGGTGTACTTAGCCAAGTGTTCATTATTTATACTATCCTCTTCCAGCGGGTTTGCCCATGTGAATATCAGAAATTATTTTAAGGGAACTTACTCTCGGGATAAAAAGTAGCAAATGGCCTAATACACGTTCAATCCACGTGTTACAAGTTGAAGCTGCTAAGGCCGTAAAAAGATAAACAGCCAGACATTATTATTGTAGTTTTTGCTCGCGTTAGTATTTATTTTCGCTAAAAACGCCTATAACCTCTGTACCAAAATTTGTCAAAATTGTTTCAGTGATTTAGGCTTGACAGAGTAACAAACAAACTAACTTTTACATTTTATAATATTAGGGATTTACAATATAAAAGTGTGGGTTACTTTGCAAATTGCAACCATTGCGGTTTCTTCAGAATATACTAGGTTGGTACCTTTTTTCAGAAAAAGAATACAGAAAGCGCTATATCCAGAACTCACTCACTACATTGAAAACTTTTACTATGGGACTGTCTCTGAAATATATGTATAATAAATCATCTGTTTCAAACTTTCATACAAAATGCAATGTTCACCCGATGAAAATGTATGAAACAGCAGATTTTTATTTTTATTTTGTAGGGTTGGTCTGATCCAGCATAGAAGACGGGACCCGCTAGGGCCAGAGCCTGCCTGGGTTGCGGAATTTGTTCGAAAGAGTCACCGCGGCCCTGGAACGCAAAGTGCTTTAGAAGGAACACGGATGGGTTTTAGTCAGTAAGAGTCTGACACGCCCTTCCGCTCCACTCAGAGCGGAAGAAGTCATTTGATGAATTCCCATCCTTAAAAAAAAAAAGGGTTGGTCTGATAGCAAAATTGTTTATAATCATGATTACTTTCACCCACTGAAAACTCGTTAGTGTTTTACAAAAAACCCTGTATATGTCGCAGGGAAATAATGAAAACGGTGAAATGGTCAAATCCTTAAAGTAAAAGATCAATTTACGGAAAATGTTCAAATAACAAAGTTGTTCAAAGTAAGTGATTTGATTAAATCCCATCACTGTGTTAGTGAAAAGATAGAATAAGAACGCCAAATATTAACGTACCTGTGTTGCAATCTGTAGATTATGGAACCAATAAGAATCAGAATTGCCATTTAACGTGGCAATGCTGCCACTGACACTTCTCCCGTTGACAGCGATGTGGACGAATTTCTCGATGACGTATGAGTTCTTCCTCTCCCCTTTGTATTCATATTGTACATTTTTTTAATTGATCGGTATATACTATATATTAAGTTTGTATGCAGCTTCTTTTAGGTAAGCTCACTCTATCGACTCGACTTTGTTTCTGTCATTTATGACCTAGACTAGAGTCAAGAGCAAACCCATGTCAAAAAAAAAAACTGAAATAATTTTAAATTAAAAAAAAAAGATTGTTCAGAAATACATATAAGCGAAAGCACTAGAACTTATTAGATTAAAAAAACAACCCACACATAAACAAACCCCAAAAACATTGATGTGCGTCACGTCATAAAAGTGTATTGATGACGTGACGCCCATCAATGTATAGGAAACTATTTTTTTAACTACAAAATTAAGTTTGTTCTTCAATACTACTTTATTTTTCATCAGAGTATTGAGAAAGTTTCCATAATTAGTAAACTTCACATATAATTGGAAATGGGCTATGGACCACAAATCTTTGACATTACTTGTACTTCTGGATTTCAGTAGCGCCTTCAACTCTGTTGACTTCGATATCCTTCTTGGGATCCTTAAATCTTTCAATTTCTCTTCTTCCCTTATTAGTTGGTTCGACTCCTATCTTCGAGGCCGCTCGCAGCGGGTGCGCCTTGATGAATCTTCTTCGGATTGGTGCTCCCTTACTTCGGGTGTGCCCCAAGGTGGCGTTCTCTCTCCTCTTCTCTTTTCTATTTTTATTAACTCTATTACTAAAGTTATCTCCTCTAACTTCCATCTCTATGCCGACGACCTGCAGCTTTACCATCACTTTCTGAGGCAAGATGCAGAAGCCGCTGTAGCCGCCGTGAACCGTGATCTGATGTTAATTGGGGAGTGGTCGCGGTGCTTTGGGCTGCAAATCAACCCTAAGAAGTCTCAGGCCTTGGTTGTTGGCGGCAGATATATGCGAAACAGGCTGGATATTGCGGCGCTGTCTCCACTCTTGTTGAATGGTGTTCAGATTGAATACGCAAAGTCGGCTAAAAACCTGGGGGTGATCATAGACTCCTATTTATCGTGGACTAACCATATCGCTGAAGTCAGTCGCAAGGTGCACTACACATTTCACTCGCTAAAATGCCTCCAGAGCTTTTTGCCCTTGAACACTAAAATCTCCCTTGCCCAAACTCTCATTCAGCCCATCATAGACTACGCTGATGCCTGTTATTTGGATGCCACCGAGGAGCTTTTAAATAAACTTGAGCGTTTGCAAAATATTTGTATTCGTTTTGTTTTCAACCTCAAAAAATACGATCATGTTTCAGGATTTCGCAAGGTACTCAAGTGGCTCCCTATCCGACTTCGCAGGAACTCTCGGATATTGTGTTTGCTATTTAACATCCTTCACAACCCTAAAACGCCTTCCTATTTGCGTGAACGCTTCTCCTATTCCCGTCCTTCTGATGCGCCTTGCAGGTCGCATCTTAGAAATCTCCTTAAATCCCCTCCCCACTCTACCGATTTTTATTCCTATTCATTTACTGTGCACGCGGTACGGTTGTGGAATGCACTGCCGCCTGACATTAGGGAATGCAAAACTCTTCCAGATTTTAAAAGAAGAGTGAAAGAACACTACCTTTCGGTACCATCATAGTTGCATATTTAAAGTATATATTATTATTATTCTTATAGTATTATTTAAGTAGTACGTATTAGTATGATATTAATTTTAGTCATATTTATTATAGAATGTTATATTTAAAGTTTTTTTGTCTTTTTATGTTAACATAACTTTTACACACGATGTCTACATATCTTTTATTCGACTCTCCTTTCGCAGGTATGCTGGAAGAGATTTCTTTAGAAATAAGCATCACCTTTGTACCTATTTTTCTGTTCCTTTCTTCTTATTTAGTTGTTAAATGTGTGTACATAAACTGTTAAATAAATAAATAAATAAATAAATATAAAATAATGTAAAATACTACTAAGAAATAAAAGGAAGTACTCGGAAAAAATCAAGACTCGATTCCTGCGATAGACGAACTATGTACATACGAGTTTTAATATAATTTTTACGTTTTTTTGTTATGGCGGCAATATAAATTCACACTGATTTTTTCAACTGTCTTCCTATTATGGTTCATAAGATACAGCCCATTGACAGACAGACGGACCGACGGACAGCTGAGGCTTAGCAAAATGGTACCAGATCCTTGAAAACAAACATCGTCAGTAAAGTTTTTAAAATAATGTTTTGTTTAAAAAATTGGTTGTCTGTAAAGTCGGTTTACGGACGATAGTTTAACGTGACAACGTCATAACAAAACATTGATGAAATGATCGTAACGTTACAATGAGTCATCCTTTTTCGTGCTGTCAGCCGGCGTTCCTCGATTTATTAGACGTTGTCACGTCAAAACCTATAAGACAAACAACAAGGCTCCAATAGCTCCTTCTTAAAAACTGATATCACAAATACAGGCTGGTGTTAATTTCGAGCAAAATCCCAAGATTTCGGTGTTGTACCTCTTTTGAACATAAAAACTTCATTTTCATAATGCGAGGGGCGGAAGCTATAAAGCGGAATTGTTTCGCTTTTTCCGTTCTGCCCCGCTTTTTTTTTCGTTAACATTTTTAAGTTGGTACGTCATAACGTCACAAATATATTTTAAGCTGGTAACTTTATGTTTACATTGTTTATGGTTTATTGTGTGCTGAGTTATTAGGGGGTAGTTGCATGTGATATTATTTATGTGCTTACCTTACGTTTATGCTTTTCAAGATAAGGGTGAAAGCGTTTACCGAGCTATTACAAACAATGTGATAATTAGATAGATAGATAAAACATTTATTCGGCACAAGAACAGAAAACATAACACACAAAAGCACACTTACATAAATCATAATAGTAGAAAATACAAATAAAAAATAAAAAAATTGGTTGAATCGCAATCACTCTTCAGCGGTATCATATGAAGTGCCTGTAGTAGTCACAGTATTAACTTCCTATAACTGACCGATAACTTTCAACCGTCAATGGGATCTAAGGAGACGTGAAATCAAGTAACTTATGTCTAGTTTAAAGGCACGCATTTTTCCCATGTGCACAAACGAATACAAAAAGAAATTCTTAGGTTAGGCACAGTTTTCTTTCAATTCTAAATTAAATTTTGACACACACCTCGTCCGCACAATTTTAAGTTCATCAAAAAAATACAGCCATTGACCTACATAACACCCTACAAACAGCAAGCTAAAACATCGCAGCGTCCAAGAGAACATTTTAAGCATTTTTTCACAAAAGACAGGAGGCCAGAATGATTTACTTCCTCAATATTACGGCCGTCAGGTGGGTAGCGGACGCGGAATTAAAGTTCCAAGGAAATATGGCGTTTGTCTTGGCGTAGAATGAAAGTAGTGGACCGAGGAGGCTTAAGAAGAATTGTGAGGGACGTCTTTTACTTAGTTTAAAGTTAGAAAGACTGATATTCTGTTATTGAATTCTGGTTACATTTTGGAGGTTTCGGTTACTTTTTATTAATTAGAACCATGGTGAATGTGGGCCATAAATGACGATATTCATTTTCAGAAAGGGTTATATGTATAGGGGATCAGAGAAGTCAAAAGATTCATTTGCATTTTCGCTTCTTAAAAATCACAATATTGTTTAATATCTTACTTAAAATCTCAAAGAACATGGGTCCCGAGTAACATTAGTCTCTGGATCATAAAGAATCTTTGGATTTACTATGTACGGTCCTCAGAATGTTACTGTTGATATGGTTTGTCTGACGTCTAAAACGAATGATGATCATGCTACAATATGGTGATAACAAGTCTAGAACCCTGTACGGTTTACACCAGTCTAAAATTGATATAGAAAGAAAGAAAGAAAGAAAAGAAAGAAAATTGCATTTATTGGCACAATAATAAAATAATAATAAAAAAATAAATAAAAAATTCACCTTACAAATAGAAAATATCAAAACTTAAGTACATATAGCAATATTGTGCCAAAAGGGCCTCAGCTCAGCATAATGTTAGGTGGCAACAGTAGTTATTACCACCTAACGCTGATTTTCAGCTGCAGCCCACGGGTACCATACGCTCGAACGCGCAGTAGACATATAAATAAAAAATAAAAAAATATTAAAAAGTAAAAAAAGTGAAGTGATAGGTTCGGAAATGGTACTTGTAAACATAATAAATATATGTAATGTAAAATCAAAGTGAAGATGAGAAGTGTAGAATGAGCTAGGTATATTACAATTAAATAAATAGTAAATGTAAAAAAAACAATAATAAACATCAAAATTGATAAACTAGAAATTATAAAAAAAATCATGTCAGAAATTCAAAAAAATATATATATATAATAAAAAAAAAAAATCAATTAAGCAACAATATGATGATATTATGATGATAGTCTTATTGTTCAGTAAGTACCAATCTACCAATATATTTCTTTTATAGAAAACCTAAATGTTTTGGGCATTAAAAAGTCATTCAGGTCATTCAGACAGGCTATTACACTATCTGCATGCATCCCGGTTGAGTTGAAAGTTTTCTTGCAATTCTACCAGTAGCTAGTGAAACGAGGAGCAGCGTTAAAAGTGATTTTAAGATCGTCTGCAAGCTACTTGGTAAAATAATTTTAACAAAACCTTTTGAAATCTAGTGTTATTTTATAACCAAACTGAATGAGGTACTAGTTGTATTTACCTTAGCTCATTCTGGTGAAGGTCCACAAATAAAACTCACTCGTACAGCTAAATAATGCGCACAAAATCTCCCTTTATGAAGACATACCAATTATTAACTACCTACTCTTGTACCTAGCTACTTACATAGACACTGATATTATATTTTGAAATGCATTGCAACTATATTTTTATTTTTTCTTAGAATTTAATTTCTGATGTTTGTTGAATTTCGAAAGAATCAGAATTTTCGATTTACCCTTGCAAAAGTGTCACTTTAGACAACAATACCTTCAAAACCATAGTGTGTATCGCTATGATTTTTGTATAGCTTTGTAAAAAAACTCGAAGACTAACAAAAAAAAACCATAAACCCCTAAAAATTTTGTAGAATTTAGGAAATGATAAAAAAAAACGTTGAAAGAGACAGGGACGTCAATTTTGAAAATGCGATCGAATATTTTAGTGAAATAAAGTCTCGTAAGCATGTTTAGTATTTGATGTTTTATTTTAAGTAGGGGTGCTTAATACAAAACCACCGTGCCAACGCCACTGACACAAATACTAAAAAAGGAAATTAAACACTGCCGTCACAAGTGAAAACTAAGAAAGGAAGGCCAGTAATATACCTTCCTTATTACGTTCAAAACATATTAAAATATAATAAATAAACTACACATGCAAGTTGAGGTCAAACTATTACTCAATTACATATTTTATCGGCTTGCAAATAAATGCCGCGAAACATCCTTCTTTTAGAACCACAATAGCCTAAAGTATAGAGAAAATTCCGAGCGAGTATATTCTCGATAAGTGCACAGGTTAGTCTGCTCGAGGTGCCTTACCCAGGGTTTGTCAACACGGAGCGCTCGTAAAGCATCCAGTTAATGCTGAAATTGCTGAGGCGATGCACACAAAGCGGATTGCGGCCGTGACACCATTTCAGACGCGGCCGATGGCCTATATTGATGAGATATAGCTGATTGTCTGCCTGAAAATGGATAGGATTTTCAGAAGAAGTAAGATTAAAAATTCATGGGTAAATTGTGCTTAGTCGATAAGTTCATCTTTAGGTTATGATGTCAGCTTAAGCAGCGTCATGCTAAGATAAAACTCGACTTATAATTTATTGAATTTTGGTCGTTTTCAGGTTTTCAATGAAATCTCGTCTATAACTACACGTGTTTGATATCTTGTTGTCAATGATGTTTTTTATCTATGGATATACCTTATAGTTATCTACGTATTGACATTTCGACCACTTACTATCGTGCTCACCAATATTACGGAGGACCTATTATTGGCCCCTGCAGAACGCCTCAAATCCACCGGTCTTATCTTCCCTTGTCATTTATAACCGAGTATCATGGAATGACGTTTCGAGTGGGGTTCTACTGGGTTTATTCCGGGGGTTAATTCTGTGAGAGGGCTCGTAATGATTCACCAGCTTGACGGCTTAGTGCATTTTGTAATAAGAATACGCTGCGAGTCATTTCAAGGTAATATTTTTGGTTGAATGTGTGCGAAGCGTGGTGTAAGATAGAACGTTGGAAATTGAAATCTAAATCGAAATATTTGAGCTTCATGTTTCAGAGGCATTAAAGTTTATTTGTAGTCTGCTTTCAGATTTAGATAAAGCATGTACATGGTATGATAATTAACACATAAAGCGGCCACAAGTGATATTTCTTGATGCTCAAAACACGTCATAATTCCCGCCACACCTGTTTCAAATGCCCACAAAAGCAATTCAAACGAGACACCAGCAGCAAATCCCACCAAAATTATCCTTTGCCAAATAAAACCGCAAGCTCAAGTAATTAATTCAATTTATTAGTCAATATCGTGCCAAGACTCCCAAAGCGGTATATACCTTTCGGAGAACAGTTTATGAATTATCGTGGCATACAAGTATTTTAATGCGTTTCCAGCGTGTGTGATGTATCGGTAAAATAAAAATAAGTGGAGTAAAGGACGGTCGACGTGAGAGGACATTTATCATGTGTAATAAGTTCCGAGCAAAGATCACGATTTATAATTGCAGCTTTCGAATTTAGTAGCGGATTGTGGTCGGCTTTTGTTTTTGTCGTCTGCGATTTTGTTACTGGTTTCCTGGAATAGAATGTAAGTGAGGATAAGAATAGACTAGTCAGAATCAATTGATGCAGTGGTTCGTTGGTTTATGGTATATTTACTCCAATGACTAGAAGATTCTCTTGTGATAACTCAAATATTTTGTAGCAACAAAACTGGATTAGTTCAATTATCTTATAGTTTTAGATTTAACGCTGAAAGTGTGAATTGACATGTACTGAAATAAATATTTGTTGGCATTTTCACTTTCATCGCCAATAGAATTTGATGTTAAGCACTCAGCAGAATATTCGAGACTTTTAAATGCATTATGCGCACTATCAACACTCGCTTTCAACTTTTCCGAAGCTAGCTTGCACGTATACCACAAACAATAATCCCCTTAACGTAAACAGTGGAAGTTCCGCAACGATTTCGCTTTGCATTGCAATTTCATGTATTGCGATTTCACGGTAAAGGAGCATCCATGCAATATTCGCATTGATTCTAATCAAATAGCCAGCAAAAACTAGGTCAGACGATGAAAAATCAATGCATTGAGTACCTTCACTGGCTATTGCGGAGTGCCTATGAATGCTATTGTGTGGTACACTATAGACGGACTGACGACCTGGTAAAGGTCGTGGGGAGTTGAATGAATGCACGCTGACCGGAACCGTTAGATGTCTATGGGTTATGTGGATGTCACAATACAATTTGAAATTAATGACACTGAGTATTGTGAAAAAGGATATTATGGGAATGGTGGACATGATCATTGGTTAGGACGTGAAGAGAACATATTTATTGTACCCCTTTTAAGCATATTGCACTCGCAGAGGAGTGTGAAATTTGGCATGGTTAAAAGTTAATATAAAGAAGGAGTACAGAACTCTAAAATTGTAAAAATATAAATTACATTCCAATTTCAACCACTAGGTGACCACTTTTTATCATTGATCAGATCACACAATTTTAGAAGAAGAAGAGCCAAAGCAAACATCGGAAAGTTATGATGCGAAAAAGTAGAAATTTTTGGGCATTTTAAATCAACAACATACTTCTTTGATAAGCCTATTTACGACGTCATAGCAATTTGAAATTTATTCATGACTTAAACAACAGCGTAGCCAAATTGTTTCTGGGCTATTCACAAAAATTTAGCATACCCTCATAGCATAGCTTCCGTTTTATAATAGCGAGGTAGCCGACCCTAAAAATGAAGAAAATTTAATAATCGACAAGAAATTTCCTCATATCGCTTTTCGTAACTACTGAATAGGTATGACCACAATGAATATTTTACGATGACTTTTATGACGTCACGTGCTCCATACCTTTATTGGCTGTAAACATAGTACCTATTCCTACATCGTTTAATATAATTCTGTTTCTGTACGCTGTAGGAAGTTTTACTTAGGTACTTGTTTCAACTCTTTTATTTCCATTCGGGGTGAATAAAATGGTCTGGCAATGTGGAAGTAATATTACAGAAAATTCTGTGAGAAATATTTCACGTATGTTTCAGCTGTCTGACTCTTCTCAGCTATGTCTTAAATGAGGAAGAAATTTGACTTGTGTATTATAATGTTCCATATTTTATTCCTAAAGATAAAAATAAATGCCCGGAACGTAAGTTAGATTTTGAGGTAGCTCGACAAATGAATAGCTAGTTTCTGAATTTGGTGTTAAGAAAGTGTCAACCACCTACTTTGACAGGTTTTCAGGCTTAAGTAAACTTTGACAAATATTTGAATTCAAATACGAGTCAGTGCATGTCACTGCGTGCAGCCGTTATTCTATTTTTGCGCTACATATGTTTCTAGTTATAAATTTATTGAATAGGCTAGGCTAAGAATACGACGTATGTTATGAGCTTTTCGTAAGATATATGTATGTATTTTATGTTTGGACATTTATTTTCTCAAACAAACATCAGAACCTGAGAACACAAGTAAAATCCACATCCCAAAAATAAATGTTGATATATAGGACACCAGCTGTTTCAACTTTCAGTGTTGAAAATAAAAATCTCATATTTCAATACACGAACTCGAGCAATATTTAAAGCAAATAGAAAACTAATGAGTCGTTATGCAACGTGTGTTGGCGTTGCACAAAGCAGGGTAGTTTGCAAGTTCGCGGCAATCACTTATGTTGCTGTAACTGATTGCATGTTGCACGAACACGTTTGTAATGGCCCTTCATTTGTTGTTTAGCTTGTGGGCGATATGAATATCGCTGTCTTGTTTTAGAATGTTTGTGCTTATGTGTGACTATGGATAAATGCATCATTTCAGTATTAAAAGGTGCGAGTAGGGTAACTGATGGAGTGATGGCTGCCGGATTACGGACTGTGTCATATCTACCTATTTGTATCTTCTTTTGTAACAAGCTGTAATCATTTGTGCGCAAATTTTTACTTGTTGTTTATTACATTCCCTATTTATTAAGATTGTGCTATGGTTGACATTACTGAAGCTCCATGGTAGTTTTTTTAAGGTTGGAATTTTACTGACGATGTGGTGTCTAAATTCGTTTTTCTTCGACCTATTCCATTGTAAATTGGCAGTGATTGATCCAATTATCTAGGATTTAAACTGTCAATTTAAATAATTTGCAAGAAAAAAAATAGACTACACGAGCGAACTTTTTACGGCATATCAAATCAATTAATGTAACTATAACCAATATAAATATTTGAGTAAAAAAACTTGCATCTCGATGAAGATGACGAATCAATAAACTAACAGGCATTAAATCGATTTGCTTCTAAAACGACATGCCGGTTTTGTATGACTGTTCGTTACGTTTTTTGGAGATGAGTATTACAATTTTTAAAATCAAAATATACGAGCATGAGATTTATTTATTTACTATAGTTTTTTGTCATCCTCCAACATTTGCCCTACGAATGAATACATGATTTTTGGATGAAGAACATATCTAAATATTAGCTTTCTACCACTGAAAGATTTTAGGTTTTGATCAATTCTTCCAGACTGTCTCTTGAAAATTTATTAACAAATAGATAATTTTACCTCTTGATGCTATAAGAAATCGGACACTGGATGAAATTTGACAATTATTTGAACTAAAACATCTAACAATTACTTAGAACTACTAAAATTCTGGAAGTGGCAGTGGACGGCACATTGCTCGCAGAGCAGATGGTCGATGGGGCTGAAAAGTTCTGGAGTGGCGACCGCGTACTGGAAGACGCAGCGTTGGAAGGCCTCTCACAAGGTGGACCGATGACCTGGTGAGGGTCGCGGGTAGCCGATGGATGCGAGACGAACAGGACTGGTTGATATGGCGACACTTGGGGGAGGCCTTTGTCCAGCAGTGGACGTCTTTCGGCTCATGTGAGGATGATGATGACTAAATTTTTTTTTAAAGTGACTGAATTTTTCACTGATATAAAATTACATGTTTATGTACATAATGTTTGGTTTTTCACACGCAAAATTAAAAAGTAAAACTAGCCCTGATCTCAGAAACTACATATTTTCCCAAAATAAATCTACAATAAATGTCTAACACACTATAGTCCATCCATAGCCGTCCCCCGACACACTGCTAACAAACGATCTGAGGCTGATAATCCCATAATCACCCCTCCTGATAGATGGATTGTTAATCTCAGTTAGATGCTATCGCAGTACAGGTGGATCTATTGCTCATTCATCTGATAGTCATCGACTGCTAGATTTAAGAGCTATTTATGGTACAAACGGGAAGGGAGCGCTTGATGATGTTAGTAACCATACCGACTGTAACCAGCTGAGAAAATAAGAATAAAGTTGATTTGTTCATTGTTGCATAATGACCTTATAACTGTAACATATTTAATAACTATCTTAGATGCAACCATTACGGCATTCAGTTTGTTTGGAGTATTCACAATATCAATGCAATCTGTATCTTGGAGACCTGAGCTGCGGTTACAAAAATAATTTACTCACAGTGTTGTGTGAACTTGAATTTGGTAGGTTTTAAGCAGGTTCTAGTAAACACTGAGACGTGAAAAGTTATAGACACGATACCTTATACACTTCTCATCAAAAAAATCGAAACACCTCGCAGTTTATGATTTGATAAGGATTATCAGAAAAATGTGTATATTTAGGAATAAAATATGTAAAATGTCATTTAATAGTGAGTAGTATGAGGTTTTTAAATCCTAATGTTAATGTTCTAAATTCAAATTAAGTCTTCATAGGTTTCGCATTTTGTATAATGAGTAATTTTTACCCTGTATGGAATATGAAGGAAATGGGTAAAACAACACGCGTAAATGAAAAAAAATGTAAGAAACGTTTATTTAATAACTTGTATTCCCTCCGCGAGCTCTTATTACTGCTTCCATACGGTTCTTCATCGATATTATCCCATTCCTCTTGGATTGCATTTTGCAGCTGGCTAAGTGTTTCTGGGGCTGGATCTCTTGCTCGAATTCGTCTCTTTAATTCATCCCATAGATGTTCAATGGGATTCATGTCCGGGCTTCTTGCTGGCCATACCATAATGGAGATACCGACTTCGGTAAGATAATCTCGTACGACGCCCGCGGTGTGAGCTCTAGCATTGTCGTGCATGAATATGAAGTCGTTGCCAATAAAATGTGCATAGGGCATCACATGAGGTTCAAGACACTGTTCGATGTACCGATGAGAGTTTAGTGCAGGCAGCCGTGGCCCAGATACAAAGGCAAGTTCTGTCTTACCGTCGGCGCTGATTCCTCCCCAAACCGTCCACGAACCGCCACCATAGCTGACCTTTTCTTCAATGCAGCATTGTGCAAAGCGTTCTCCATCTCTTCTGTAGACCTTGTTCCTTCCGTCGTTACCATACAGCATAATTTTACACTCATCAGAAAACAGTACTTTGCTCCACTGAAGGTATAACCAAGTTAGGTGCTCGCGTGCAAAGTTAAGGCGCGCTCTTCGATGGTCTGCAGTTAATTTCGGCCCATTCGCTGGCTTATGCGGTGCCAATCCGCGTTCCTTCAACCTTCTTCTTATTGTAGAGTCACTTACAGCTACTCTTCGTACAACGCGAAGCTGCTGCTGCAGTTGAAAAGCGTTAAGGCGTCGATTTCGTAAAGAGGTTGTTACAATAAATCGATCATCTCGCTCAGAAGTGACCCGATTCCTGCCAGATCCTGAACGGCGCGTGAACGAACCAGTCTCCCGATAGCGTTTGTAGACTCTATGAACAGATGATAAGCTTAGATGCAATCTTGCAGCCACAACACGCTGACTAAGTCCAGAATCCAGCAATGCCACCACTTGGGCGGCTTCTGCGGGCGAAGTATCCATATGTTTTAGAAAAAAAAGTTTTTTCAGACGTCCCAAAGTCACAGTAAATGAAATAAGAAACAAAAAGTTTAAAGACAAGCGCTAATTTTAGTTTTTAAACGAGAAACGTACTCCAACCCTAAATACACATTTGTCTCAAAACAGTGATTAATTTCATTTATAGGATAAACAAATGAAATTCTAATTTCGAATTTTGATTTTTTTCTTCTTACTGTAATGACCAAACTGCCAGCTACACAATAATGTTTTTTTTTTCATGGAATTAATTCTCTTTTGTAAAAAATTAGGACAAAAACAATAAAAACGAAAGTGTTTCGATTTTTTTGATGAGAAGTGTATATTCAATATATTCCAACTATAATCTAAACGAAGCTCAACGTTGCATGGAACGAAGACGCTGTTAATCATTTTTATTTAGTTCAATTACAGAAGAATTAAAGGCGTTGATGAGTCCCATACAACGCACCACACGACGAAACAAAACACAACTTCCATATACACTATTACAGCTCTTGAGACAATTGAAATAATGTTCGATATTGCGTGTATATAATTCACATCTGAACAAACTCATTGAGCAGTACAATCATGCTGAACAATTAATGTTGATTTCTATACCGCTATTTGATTTGTATCTCGGGCTAACAGTACAAGGTTGTATGGGAAATGCGCCAATTAAATCGCTATAGAGCAATCCGAGCTATCGAATAGACAGAAGGATCAGACATTGTCGATCTTAAACAATAAATAGTAGATTAGTTTGCGTGTAAGCCGCTATTGTTCAGAGATAGGCCTATGAAGGAAGGATTTAACGCTGTGCTATTTAATTTAGAGCGTTGCGATTGAATAGATAATATTGGAACCCACACGTTGGTGTTATGTTAGAGGTGAGAACAACCATTTATCACTATTATGTTACCTTTAGGGGCCCTGCATTAGCTTACATAGACTAGATAAATTCTTGGAATACGGCACAAACAGACGGGTTCTATAATTTGATTACCGCACAGAACAAAAAAAAAACTATTCGGTAGAACCATTTTCGAGTTTTTGCAAGACTATTGCACGGCAATTGAATTTTATATATTACTAGCTTTTGCCCGCGACTTCGTACGCGCATATCCTATTTTTCCCGTTCCCTTAAGCATTTCGCGACGAATCATACACCTAAAACTTCCTCGTGAATAACCCCATCTATTGGTGAAAACCGCATGAAAATCCGTTCTCTTTATAATATGTATTGAGATATCGAACAAAAACTACAACTCCTATAAAACCCACGCTGTAAAAGAAACCCCCTGTCTTCAGAAATACAAAAGACTTAACCTTTTAAATTCCGATTAGAATCTCAGAAGCTTCCCATTTCTTGTGGTTCAGTCTAGACATCTAAGTACCTAATTAAATCCCTAGAGGCACCTATAATATCAGGTCTTAACAATCCGCGCGCGCCATATAATCGATACGATAAGCATTCTGCCGATGGCGTAATATCCCAAGATATAAGGGACATAAAAGCTAATGATACTGGCAGGTTAGGCGGTAATGACTGCTGTCAAAACACATTATTCATGGCAAAAGCGATCAATGTGCGTAGCAGAGATCAAAGAAGAAAAGCAGATGTGCTGCGATTTAATTTTGGAATGAATTTCAAGAATCTTCACAATAGAACGTATGTTGGCAAAGGAACACTAGCTGTTTTTGATGGAGACGTTACTTGGAAATTTATTCAAATATCATGAGTTATCAAAATGCTTAACTTCTATAAATAGCTTTCTGAAAACAGAATCAAAGGTTTCGGTAGCTAATTGTATTTTATCGGATCAATCCGCTTACCTACCGGAGCTTACCGGGAAGCTAAAAATACAGTTGTGAATTTGATGAAAATTAAAATGATTGTATTGATTTATAGTCAGTTAAGTTTTTTTATATAATTCCATGCTGCTGCCACCCAATGCTGGGCCCAATGAAAGTCCTAACCCAAGTAAAAGAAGACAAAAAGGATAAATGTTAGTCCTTCCGGGAATTCCTTTCCCGCGCCACATCGTACCAGCCCTCACGGTACGCGTCCAAATCATCTCGCCACTTCCTTCTGGGCCGGTTTCGGCGGTGCCACCCATCTTTGGCACAATATCCGACAAAGATCATAATCATCATCCACATCAATATGACCTCAATATGCTCATACTAGTCATATATGGCTTCTTCAATTGTTTTCCCTTACTTCCTCATCCTTGTTGCGTACGTAATAACGACGCGTCCTTCCTGGGCCGGCGTGAGATAACTAAGCTAATGGCTGTTCGATGGGTGCTTTTAAGTAGGTTATTTGTACACAGATGTATGTGACGTAAGTATGGAGTACATGAAGTGTCAGCTGATTGACGTAGGGCGTTGTCAGAGGGGTAATGTTGAAGTGAAGTACTTGGCGAGTGTTGGGACTGTGTAAATGGTGTAAGGGTTTTATTGATTTTGTTAGCTGGTTTTGTCTTGATTTGATGCGTAGAAGATGTCATTGTTCAAAATCAAAATCGATCAACAGTTACTTATTCAAATAAGGCTGAATAAAGCAGCAGTTTTTTACGTCAACATTTTCATGAAGACAGTCCCACGAAATTCAATCCCCATCCATTCACGTTCTAGTGTTATAGCCAGGAAGCCGTCGCTATTATAAATATTATCCAATAAATAACCCACACTGGGTTCTCGTGATTCTTCGACTATCTCCATCTTATTGAAGAGATGCTTCTGTCCTAGCAATTGGAACGTTTAAAGCTGATTGTGTATTAAAGCGTTTACTAACTTCTCTTTGATATTGTACAAAGTGGCTTCTTTGCATTGTTTTACCTTACTATAAAGCTTAGGTAGATACATGATTAACCTTATTTGTTTATCAAGATGTTGCAAATTAGCACTGATGCTCATTATGATAAGGTTCTACGTAGTCATTGCACTTATAAGCTGCAATCTTCCAATTCCAATATCAATGACATGATTTGGAAGATACGATATTGGATGGCATTAATTAAGAAAAATACTATGTGATTTTTTGAATCCACATTGTTTTCTACAGATCTATTCGTTACTCGAACTTAAGCAATAAAAATAATGAACTGCCACAGTGCCACTGATAGACCTCGGATATCTGCCAATATCACTTGAACTACAGTAACACGGCATGGATACATTTACTATGATAAGAATTTCTTACCACGATCGTATGCGAGTGACAGTACTGACAGTCGATATTTAATCGACTGTCAGTACCTTCGATTGTCTTATCTGTGGCCGCAAATGAGATATCGTGATTATGGTTTTTGTTGGATGCTATGGTCAGTTAAATAACTGTCTTTGACGTACCTGTAACAATTTTGCTGTTTATGTCAAGAGGTCTTACAAGGTCTCCGTGGTATAAAGTAATTGCGGCGCCTGTTACTATTTTATTATATATCACACAAATTTGTTATATCTGACCGCAGATTGCTTTGTTTACTTTAGTTCTTTGTGACTCTAATTGGTCTTAAATCGGTTAATATGATACTAATGAATAAAGTATATTTATGTACATTTAGCCAGAATTAAGTGAAATTCTACCTTGAATCTATTTATGTCCTTTAGTCCACTAGAGTGGCTCGTGGCTAAATAAAAACAGCCGCACGGGGTAGGTTAAGCAACACTTGCCGAGGTCGGTCTGTGAATTGGTGACCATCTTAACATATCGAGATTCCTACATACCTCGGAAAGCACGTTAAGTCGTTGGTTCCGGCTGAAATTTGTAGATCTTTGGTAGTCGTTGCGTATTGTCAGAAGCCAGAAAATCTGACCCCAGTCTTGCCAAGAAGTACCGTATAACCCAGCTAATGGGTTGTAGGGGCCTGGTAGGGCTCCACGTAAAATACTGGTATTCAGCTGAATCCGGTTTGACTGGTAGCCGACCCCAATATATTTGGGAAAAGGTTAGGCAGATGATGAGTCCACTAGACTTACTAGACTTTAATTCTAGATAATTATCAGTATAGTAGACTATACCTAATTTCATAAATGTCTGACATCAAACAGCTAATCAAATTTCATGGAATTAATATTACCTTTCAGGAGGGCAAAGCCACTGGCAATAATATTATTAGCTAGTATGTTATTATTATATCTAAAATTCTACTCTTGACACACCTTATTTACTTCCCATCACTACTCCCAACATAACTTCACCTAATTTACATTTAAATACACAAACAATCGATTCTTAAATATCAGGAGCTGTAATAGGCGCTAATATAAACAATGCATAGCAATCAGCTGGGTGAAAGCTTGCGTGGTCATTGACCCGAGATCTGAGATATTTTTCGGTGATGTATGGCCGTCGTGGTGAACGGAGGCGATTGGTGCCTGAGGGTCAAGTTCAATGGGTAAGGCTGCGTTTATATTGGAGTGCGTACATGCATCTTAAAGTTAGAAAAGTGATTTTTTGTACCGTTTTGTTTTTCTTCCGCCAGGTTTTTTTTTGTTTCAATATACAGGTTATTCCTGAAGTGTGTGGTCATATTTAAGGGTGATGTTGAGTGGATAATATATATAAAGGAAAAAATATCATAACATGAAAAATGTGACTTTAAACAAAAAACTACTAGAAAGTTTCGAAGAAATTACTTTTCAAACAGTCTGATGCATTTGGTGACATCAAATCTGTGATTGAACTAAAGTGAATGTCACCAACTGTAACAAAACTGTGAAAAGTCATATTTTCGCAATTTTCTATTCGTTTTATCCAGTTGAATTTTTTGTAATGTCAGCATAGGAGACGGGGTCCGCTAGGGCCAGAGCCAGGATTACCACGAAAGAGTTACCGCGGCCCTGGAACGCAAAAGGCTGAAGGAACACGGATGGCTTCTGGTCAGTAAGAGTCTGACACGTCCTTACGTTCCACCCAGAGCGGAAGAAGTCATTTGATGATTTCCCATCCTTAAAAAAAAGGTCCAAAGTTCAGCGTAACAAACAAACTGACTTTCAATTTTCACGTATCAATAAAATAAACATAAATTTGCTTTTGAGCATTTTAAAATAATCAAAACAAAAAAAAACCTGTAATTTTTTTTTTCTTTCGGTTCTAAATGGCTTTTTGCTACTATTTTTATAAATTGAAAAGCAATGTACAAGACCTCTAAGAAACCCTGTATATTATTTTCATTAAACTATGTACATATTAAGGTATTACCGTTCACAGAATTACTCATCGCTGCTAGCAGCACGCGACCTGTCACTGTTTACTTATCGTGATTTGCGGTGGCAATGAATTATTGAGAGGGGAAGGTTGGTAGCATTCTCCACAAGTGAACGAGCCAACAATGCTGATGTCACGCATTGGATCCAACGTTGGATATTTTTTATCTATCAACATCGACAGCGGCACTATTTGCCAATTGACTGACTAAGTGATACAGAAGTTATAGGTGCTTATTTTTGGCACGTCTTGAATTTTTTTTTGTATTATCAGGATATACCGATAAGAACCTGAAACTTATTTTTTGCTATGACGAGCCGGAAAGAAAGTGTGAAAGAACACTTTCTTTTAAAAATTGCAAGCGATAAAAAATCCCGCTGATTTAGTACCAGACGACTTTAGAGTCGTCTGGTACTAAATCAGCGGGATCAAACATTCCGGTACTTAGGTACCGGAATGTTTGATCCAATATTGGTAATACATCGTCACACATGCATGTCAAAAAGGTTTTCTACAACATACAAAGGGTTGATGTTTGCGTGAATTAATGAAATAAATTATGGAATTATAATACTGTGCACTCGTTAGTTGTTATGTCAAGATAATAATGTAGATATTTTGGTTTATGGGGTAGATAAAGGCAGTAATTAATAAGTTTATACGGTACATGTTAAAGTAGAATTTATGGGTTCCTGCGATGACATGAAACGTTTTACTTTAATAAAACTAATAAAAGCTTAAGAATATGTTGTTCGTTAAGCCTTCAGGGCGTATTTTTTAGAAAAAACAATCATTATCGTGAATTAAATACTCATTTTAATAAAAGTAGATTAAATTTTTAATTACTCCATATTGGGGCCCTACTATGTCGACTTGCTTGCAGAATGGTTGTTCGAAAGAGTCACCGCGGCTCTGGAAAGGGCATTTTATAGGAACACGGGTGGGTTAGAGTCAGAGAGAGATTGACACTCCCTGCCGCTCCCCCCAGAGCGGGAAAAATCATTTGATGATTTCCCATCCAAAAAAAATAAAACTCTGACTACTTAAAACCATTATGATTCCGTTATTGGAGGGAGGGAGACGGATCAATGCAAGACGCATACCACTATCCTTTTTTCACAACGAAATCATGATGGCTTTAGCACGATGTACAGACGCCAGCACATCAAGCTACCCGAAACTCAGTTTTTTCCAATCAACCTTGAACCTATGACTTTAGCGATAAAGTTGAAAATCTATCAAAGAAAATTGTCAGATTGTTGTAGTTTGATGTGACATCATCACATCACAAAATGGGAAATACTAAATTTAAAAATGTTTTGAAACTTCACAGCATGGAGCCCAACTGTGCATGCTTCCTTAGAAGCTGTTTTCAATCAATGTCAAGTCTACAGATTACGATGACTTATGAACTCTATATCAGTCAAGTATTTCCCATTATGTGAGTACCAAACGAGATGTTTGACGCGGTTCTTTTCGGTAGTTATAGACAGGAAAGAATGACTAACTACGTCGTTTTATTTTGCAACGTAATCATTATCTCTCGAAGTATAACTGTATGTCATGTCACCCGCGACTGCCTCATTGGTCAAGTGGTCTCAAGCGCGTCTGCTGACCATGATGTTCTAGGTCCCATTCCCGGGTCGGGTATTGGGAGTTGCCATCTAGTAATTCTCAGTAGCAGGCTGAAGTCTGAATTTGTGCCCGGTTGACGGCAATAAGCTCGCTCGAGTTCGCCGCGTGAATGCCGAAAATTATCCTCAGGGAACATACTCACTGAATAAATAGTATTCTATGTGTTATTCCAGACTATAATATACATCTGTGCCAAATTTCATAAAGATCCGTTCAGCCGTTCTGACGTGATTGAGTTACAAACATCCATCCATCCATACTTACAATCTTTCGCGTTTATAATATTAGTAGGATAGATTTGACATACAGAACTCGATAAATGGGTATAAGTATACGTCTGCCCAAGCCTCTGGTCGTAAAGTCGTGATGTATGTGTTGATTAAACAGTGGCTTTACATCATATAGGGTCAAGCTCCTGATCGCTCATCATTTAAAAGAAATAAAAAGTTATTTTTTTTGTAGTTTTTAATTTCAGTCGAAAGTGGCCCACTGCTGTCATTAGGACATAGGTCTCCCCCAAGTATCGCAACATGAATCGGTGCTGTGCGTCTCGCATTCAGCGGATTTCCGAGGCCTACACCAGGCCATCGGTCCACCTTGTGGTAGGCCTTCCAACGCTTCGTCTTCCAGTGAAGTTCCAGTGCGGTCGCCACGCCAGAACCTTTCAATACCATCTGTAGGTATCACCTATCTGTTCTGCGAGCAATGAGCCCTGCCAACACATGGTCCCTCAGTAGATCGAAACTTTGGATACTGGGGCACTTAACTGGGTTTTTGAGATTTTTTTCTCATATTAATTTACAACGGTACGTGTTAGACGTGCCACATGCGCAAAATTTATAATTTGTCACAAAAATAAACAATAACACAAATTGAAATTACTTTAATTAGTACAAAACAGCTTGCTCAGTGTGATCGCTGTCGCCCGTTTGTTACTATAATACCATGACTTCCATGAAAACACTAGCGTTTGACTTGAAAATTATTTCATACTTAAAGTTTAATCACAGTATTCATTTATTTGTAAGGCCTTTAAGGCGGCGAGTGGAGATGAAATCATCTTTCACGTCATTACGTGAAAGATGATTCTTCTGGTTTTTATCGCTCCGTACCCAAGAGTAACCAACGGAACCCTATTACTAAGCCTCCGCTGTCCGTCCGTCTGTCTGTCAGCGGGCTGTATCTCATGAACCGTAATAGGTAGACAGTGGTAATAGGTAGAGTGTGCATTTCTGTTGCCGCTTTATCAACAAATAATAAAATTAAACAAAAATAAAAAGTTCTTTTCGGCTAATTTTTGGTTTTCAATATGAATAGTCGAATGTTTTCTAAACATAGGGTAACTAAACTTATTTCTCGTGAAATCATTTGTCCTGACTGACTATTAAGGCACAACCGAAGCTACTAAGTCAAAGGAGCTGAAATTGGAGGATTTTTTATGAAAGTAGTCAACAAGACTTCATCATCATCATCATCATATCAGCGCAAAGACGTCCACTGCTGGACATAGGCCTCCCCCAAGTGTCGCCACAACAACCGCTCCTGTGCGTCTCGCATCCATCGGCTACCCGCGACCCAGTAAGACTTCTCATGACCCTAATAAGAAGCAGTCACCATTATTGATCAGGCAAGAGTGTTATGACAATTCCGTTTTAACTGTTACTAAACGTTATAATCGTCGATCAGTACGCTATTTCCCTGTGAATAATAACATTAATAACCGTCAATTTAGTTCTCAATACATTGCAGGTTGCAAGTCCCCAATAATTTTCGTCAAGAGTAATTTACGATTACACCTGAAAAGGTCCAATTTCAAGTTAATCGCTGTTTTCAAAGCCCCAGTCAATGCATGTCAACTGCAAAGTGTGACAACCACTAATCACGACTGGACAACTCGTGAATGCACTCCATTTACTCAATAACCAATCTTATTTCGTTGAGATAAGTTCTTTCTTGTATGAAAATATAAGTTGGTCTTTTAATCCGTTCGTGTTTACCACAAATATGGTTCGTTGTAAAAAGAAATATTTAATTAGGAACAAATTAAAGTTTAAATAATGTTAATTACTGACACGCGTATGCAAAACGGAAGTGGAATTAACCCTGTGATTATTCGTTTGTGGCTACACCGGAATTAACATTAAAATATTTTGTATGAGTGTATTTTTGTTTTGTTTTAGAATTAGGAACAATGTGACAGGGGTGGCCATTTTGGAAAATACCAAAAAAATAATTAAGGCTGTTTGTTTTATTTTACATTGTAATATTTTACCTAAAAAACGGCCTGTTTCTATATGAAGAATAAGAAAATTTAACAAATTAAATTTTCCAAGAATAACGGATAGTACCCATAATGGTTTCATTTTCTAATGAAGCGTAATTAAAGATCAATCAAAATTCTTGGAATCAATTTCTGAAACTTAAAGATTTCTAAGGGAAACAGGAAAATATTATCTTATTGATACTAACTTGGAAGACTGTTTGTCCTATTTCTCCAAATCAGAATAAAAATAACTCACATCAATAGGTGCCCAAAAATAGAAAACCAAAAACAAAGAATGATCAAAATCGGACTACTCTGTAAAAAGTTACGCGTGGTCATACATAAAAAAATACTTTTCCATTTGAGAACCTCCTTCATTTTTTCGTTGGTTAAAAATTCGAAAGAACTTTATCAGCAACAGTTTTGCGAGCTTAATGTAGTCAACGATTCGTCTGAATTCCTACTCTTATTTTTTCCCCGTCACTTAGATACAATTAGCCTTATCTACGAGTACCATCAGATTAGGCAGTTATCGAACATACGAACCCTCTAAATTACATTAAAAGGAGCAAAAAAAGTGCCAAGTCATACTTGATCGTTTTGGAACGTTGAAAAAAAAAGTTGATTCGATTTTTAAATATTCTAATTGTGTAATGATTGAATTCGTGGGTCTTGGCTGGTTGAAAAAATGTTTGTTAGAAAACCAAAGGAGTTTTAAATCTGTAGCGACCTCTGTCGATAATTGCGAGAGATTTTTAATTCGTTGGTTGTTGACAGATGGCATTGCTAGCTTGAATTCTATGTTTTTGCACTAAATTCTATGTTTATTCAATTTTGTAGATTATCTTATTTAAGCGTCATTTCTGAATTTCAGAAGGAAAATTATTAAGATTACGGGTGTGTAATTGCTTTATTAATTTTTTCCTATTATTTGTGTTGTTAGCAGAAGGATGATACCTAAATTGAATTTATGTTATTTGTATGATGCCGGCTTTCATTTGTAGATCACTTTAACAGTCGTTACGGTACGGAAAGCCAAGAATCTACTGGTAGTGTTGGGAAAAGGCTGGGGTAAGGTCAAGGGTTTGTTTTGGCACAAATATTTAATACAAAAAATGTAGCAATCAAATCTGGGTAATTTTATAAACGTTTATTTTGCTTCTTCATACCTCCGACCTTAACATTCTTTCCTTCACCAACCAATCAGATACCAGTAGCTCGTAAAGCCATTTCCCCTCGGAATGGGAACAAAACCTCAAACTCATTCGTTAGTCGTTTTACAAGAGCACATCTCGATACGTCACGCGAATGGTTTCGGCACGTGTCATCCGCCCCTCGGCAGTAGCGGTAAAATGTTCACTGTTTACATGATATCAGTGGTAAGGGCGAGGTGCGTGTGAGAGCGGTTGGCAGTTTTAGAAGGTAACTTTTTACTCAGGAAAAAATAATTATTAACTATATTAGGTACTTTCAATGCTTCTATCAATACACTTTCCATGTTATTTCTTCACCACCCGTGGTTGATGGTAGAGAATGCAAAAGGCATTAAGTCCGCAATTGTGCCTTTTGCATAAGAAGTTTAAATAAATAAATAAATAAGTAGGTGTGTACTTTTGGATTTGAATGGATAAGACAGAATGGTGTGACACAAAGAGTTGTGACATTTTCGGTAAACAATGAAGTCAATTCTATCTATCTATAAAATTACTTTAAGGGGTATCTTATGATATCACGCTGCAATCAGTTTTGATTTTTGTGCAAATGGAGATGTCCTAAATCCTATATTAATTTGCGGGAGATTTGTCTGCGGTTTCGTTGGCGTTAAAATAGATTATCGCAAGAAAGGAGCCTATAATCGTCTCTGGGGTCCCATCTATCTCAGTACCAAAATGCATCAAAAGCAGTTCAGCGATCAGACGTCAAAGTGTAACAAAGAAACAAAAAAACTCATATTTCACATTCATACATATGGTATATTTATACATTTATTTAAACTTTATGTACAATAATGGTACATGAGCGGACTTAATGCATCAAGGCATTTTCTACCTGACTGGTAGAGAATGCTTTAAACCATTGGGTTCAATAGGCTACATTGTGGTAGGTTTACAACAAATACAAATTAAATTGAAACTAGAATTTTGTTTCGGAAAGAATACATAAATAATATGAATAATACTAATAAAATACATATATATGCTAAAATAATAAACTAATAAATATGATTTATAATAATATTATTTTATGTTGATATAAAGAATATCGTTAGGATTTTAAATTTAATCAATAAATCAACAGCTACTATTGAAGCAGAAAAAATTAATGCAGCAATAACTAAGTTAAAATGCTAAAGTACGTGAATTATTTGACCAACAATTTTTTTTTTTTCGGTCAATAACTTACAAATTGGTTTAATTAATACTTAACGTTTTTCTTATATATTTTTCTTTCTTATTTTGATGGTCTGAATTAATAAATACTTAACTAACTATATACACCAGAAATAAAAATAAAAACTCCTAACTGAATTAAATATGGCGTCAAAAAATTCATCCGCATCGCTGTCGACTGGAAGTGTACCCAAAAGACTGGCGGCATTACCACATTGTATGGCAATGCTTATTCTTACCGCGTGACCAAGGTAAAGCCAACCCTTGGGTCACGCGAAGTGTCAACTAAGCGTCTTAAGAGATCTTTAAACAAGTTATACATAACAGGTTTAGTAATACTTAGTCATATTATGTTTAAAGTAGATTGTTTCCTCTTCGTCACATCTTTGTTTCAGAAAGACTAGTAGTGAGTGTATGAGCTATTTATAAACCGGTAAGTAATGAAAACCATTTGGTATATATTTTTAATTAGAAATGACATTCAAATTTTATGCTGTTCGAGTTCATAAAATAGGTTCATATTACTATTTAATTTCCTGTTTGACCAAACTTTTCAAACTACACCTATGACTTTTTGAAACTCCTCGTATTTGCTCAACTATTTTTAGAGTTCCGTAGTCAACAAGGAACCCTTACGCCGTTTGTCCACGGTGTCCGTCTCGCCGGATCCGTCATCCGAGAAAAAACAGGACCGAAGTAGCGGCTTATACATTTAAATACATAAAATAAGGAAAATTTCGTACAAATTCCATAGAAAATGACTTAAAACCAAGTGCATTTGTAACTTTGTAATCTAATAATAGCTAAGTACACACAAGAGGCGGGTAACTACAGAACCCTATACTGTACGTGGTCCGTCACGCATTTCGCCACTTTATAGGCTCAGGGAGGAACAATAAAGGCATTGTTCCCAATTTTATAATTAATAACATCTAATGTTGTTGAACATCACGTTGACTGGCGTTATATCATCACCATAACACCGTTTAGTTGATTTCAATTTCCATTGGATCACTTAGCATACGTACCTGCTTTAGTTCAGTCGAACGTGCTTACTTCGCTCGCACTGTGACCACAGCTTAAATGTAGTTAGAGATTTTTTTCATTGATATCAACACCCCCCGGGAATAAATCAGTTTGTTATTGATTGGCAGTTAGTAACGCCCCGGTTAATTCGGTTTCTTCCTCGTTTAGGGGTTCATGTTATATTATAATAATGTATGTGAGAGTTTTCGAACGAGTTTTTTGTTGCAAAAATGTGCACCGTATAAAATTATAGGGCTGGAAGTAAAATTTAGTTTTATTAGTAACAAGTTTCTGCTCCGGATATTATCCTAAGGGAACATCTCTCGGCATGAAAAGTATCCTGTCTTCTTCTGGAACATGGTCTAAAAAAAAAAGCGTACGAGTAGACAGAGGATACTTTTCATACTGAGATAAAAAGTATCCTCTGTGTTCTTTCAGGATATGGTCTAACCTTACGTTTTTTTTTAAGGATGGGAAATCATCAAATGACTTTGATGCTCTGGGTGGAGCGGAAAGGCGTGTCAGACTCTTACTGACTAAAACCCATCCGTGTTCCTTCTTAAGCTCTTTGCGTTCCAGGGCCGCAGTAACTCTTTCGAACAAATTCCGCAACTCTGGGAGGCTCTGGTCCTAACGGGGGCCCGTCTCCTATGCTGACATCTAACGCGCCATCGACCTGGGCCTGGTGGTGATCGGACAGCGAGCCACCCAACAAAGCTCGGAACCGGTTAAAAAAATACCGGCTAATACCGGTTTATTGCGGTTTTGCTCTAAACTTTTCAAAGAACGTGAACGTTTTAAGAACTTAATCTTAACCTAAATTAACCGGTTTATTCGACGAGCGGCGCGGCGGGTGTATCAGTTGACGCGTTGCAACTTGTAAAAATGAGCGCGGCGTGGCGTTTTTTTGTCGTATTGATTATTCCTCTAAACCATTTAATTGAAAAAACATGTACGCAAAGAAAGACTCCTCCAAATGCCGCAAATGCTGGGCGGAGCGAAAGGGAGTGTCAGACTCTTATTTGACTAAAACCCACCCGTGTTCCTCCAAATGCCCTTTGCGTTCCAGGGCCGCGGTTACTATTTTGAACACATTCCGCAACAGACAGACAGCGTTACTTTCGCATTTAAAATGTAACGTATAAATGCCACCAAATTGATGTTTTGAATTTGGTAAGAAATAAAAAAAGCAGCCGCTGAATTTATAAAATAAAATATAGTAAACTACGTATATAGCAACCCGCTGCGCACGGGTGCAATTGACATCCCTCGATTATCCCTTTTTCAGATAGAATATCTATATACTATTACGTGAAGCAAAAACTTGCTACCCCTTTTTACGAAAATTACACGAATGGAAGAGTATGAAATTTGGCACAGTTAAAGCTTATATGGAGAAGAAGTGCATACAGCTAATATTTTACACAACTCTTTTCATTTTTTACAAAAAAAAAGCACAACCGAATCCAAATAAAACACTGCGAAGTCAAAAATAACTTTAATTGCGGGAGTCGGTGTCAAAACCGAAGAAACAAAACTAAAAACACTGACTCAGTTGTATTTTTGTAAAAAAGTTTTTTTTTAATATTTTTAGTGGTGATTACACCCATAATGAGTCTGTCTATACGACTACTTTTATTTTATTGATTTCAATTCGAGGAGGTCATTATATCTTCGAAGATTAATGTCCAATAATAAACTCAACGCAAAAAGTATAATAATGACGACGTTATTTTGCTAAGGTAAGTAAGTAAGCAAGCAACAAGTAAGCAAAATGCTCATGGAATAAAAATTGCTGAGCCAAACTGAATACTTTTTTTTAACCAAATGGCAAGTATATCGCATCGAACAAAAAAATAATCACATAAATCGGATCAGAAACCTCGGAGTAATCGGTGAATAGAAGCCAGCACACCAAGCTACCCAAAACTGTCAAATTTTCCCAATCAATCTTGAACCTAATGCTGTAGCGATATAGTTGAAAATCGTTTTAAGAAATTTGACAGATTGTTGTAGATTGATGTGCTGGCGTCTGGTATATACATAAAAAAATACCCACCGAATTGAGAACCTCCTCCTTTTTTGGAACTCGGTTAAAAAACCAGACAAGAGCAGAGTCAGAAATTTATTGAAATATATCCATGTTGTTTCCAACTCATTTATTTTTAACGATCTACCTGCTTTACCATTTCCTCGTTCTACAGTGGTTTTGATTCTTTAAACTATGAATAATCTTGATTAAACAAAACCGCACAAAAAAATAACATTTTTTCACGGAACATATTAGCTTAACACCTACTTACTTGCGATTAGTCACATAAACCCGATTAACTCTGAGATGATAACTCTGGGACTCGTCAATGGAATAAGAATAAATAGAAAAATAATAGCGTCACGTCAATAGAATATTTATCTGTTACAGTTTAATTAGTTAGCCCTGACGTATGTCGGTAACTATGTTACCAAATATTGCTCTGAGATTTTGACTGAACAGTACCTATGTTTAGAAAAACATAGGTGTAACTTGACAATAGGATGATTTTTTTTTTCATAGAAATGTAAATATAAAAAGTATACCCGTAAAAAAAACAATTATCTTCATATTGATTAAAAAGTATCAACAATTATTATTTGACTGGCCTGTTGGTCGAAGCTGTGAACAGTGACCCTGACTGCTAAACCGGAGGTCGTGGGTTCGATTCCCACCCAGGACAAATATTTGTGTGATGAACTTGATCATTTGTTCTGTGTCTGGGTGTAATTTGTCTAAAATATGTATGTGTTTAGAAATATATAAGAATGTTTATCAGTTGTCTGGTTGCCATAGCACAGGCTCTGCCTAGTTTGGGATCGGATGACCGTGTGTGAATTGTCCCAAGATATTAAGATATTATGTTGCACCTCATCATCACCTGAAAGTCGTCCAATTTGGGACATAGGCCTCCCTCAAGTGTCAACGCAACAACCGGTCCTGTGCGTCGCATCCATCGGCTACCCGCGACCATCATCACGTTATCGGTCCACCTTGTGGGAGGCCTTCCAACGCTGCGTCTTCCGGTGCGCGTTCGCCACTCCAGAACTTTTCGTCCTCATCGACCATCTGTTCTGCGAGCAATGTGCTCTGCACACTACCACTTCAATTTGGCGATCCTACGGGCTATGTCGGTAAACTTGGTTCTCTTGCGGATATCATCATTCCTGATTCGATCACGCAAGGAAACTCCGAGCATTACCCTCTCCATGCCCTGATGAGGCCCGTTTCGGTTACATAAGTCATCACAAACAACACGCACTGGTCATAAACTTTCGTCTTGAGACACACTTGTACTTGCAATTAGTTGATTGGCAGAGAATTCTTTGTTGCATTTAGATATTACTCCGCCTATGCACCTGTCGCTACTGTAGGTACATAAAGTTTCAATAAATATTTTTAAGGTAATGTCTGTGTAATGTTGTATATTACTAGCGGACGTCACGCGGTTTCACCCGCGTAGTTCCCGTTCCCGTGGGAGTACGGGGATAAAATATAGCCTATGTTACTCGCTGATAATGTAGCTATCCATTGCTGAAAGATTTTTTCAAATCGGTCTAGTAGTTTTTAAGTTTATTCGTTACATACAAAAATACAAATCATTCCTGTTTATAATAATATAATTATGGTATAGATATAGGTACATTTAATAAAGTTGAAGAGTTTATTTATTTGTTTGAACGCGCTAATCTCTGGAACTGCCTGTCGGATTTGGAAAATTCTCTTTGTATATGATAGCCATATTCATGAGGAAAACTTTAGGCTATACTGGAACGAGAAATAAATAAGGGAACGGGAAAAAACAGGATATATGCGTACGAAGTCGCGGGCAAAAGCTAGTAATAATATAAAGGGGTTATTTCGAATTCACTGAATACTTATTCTAACTAAAATCCAGGAAGCTTATTGATTATACTCATAAATTATGAATGCCCAATCTTTGGTGTTGACTTCCCGTTGATTTATAGCCAAAAGGTTATCTCACTGATTTGGCGATAGCCCAATGGTGTTTGTATCCTGCTGATAAACAAAATGGCCGTTACTTGGGTACGCTCGCTACTGGTTTTTGACAAGCATGGTTTGTGGTGTTTAGTGTTTAAATAGGCAGTTTATAGTACCGGTTTGACATGAATTGGTAATCGTAGTATCTATTATTTTTATGTCGGAAAATGAAGGTCTTATAACAAAATAGTGTCTTTATTTACAATTTATTTATGTAGATTTTAAAACTTGGGAATTGCTCAAAAAATTATACAAAGAAAACTGAAAATGTTGTTTTTTAAATGATTTTTTATCCATTAACGCTACAAAATGCGATAACTGTAACCTACAATAACAATTTATTTATGAAAATGAAGTTTCATAAGAAACAGTAAACCTCATAGGTACCATAGTGACATACTTATATAAATATTCTCTAAATTTTATACAAAGTAAATAAATGTTTTGTTCGTATTCCATAGTCAATAACCTCAAATTTAAAGTATATTAAGCGTATAAAAAACGTATAAAAATTTCGTATTCAAGACTCGTTCAACTACGGTTCAGTTGGGGAAATTACTGATGGAAATAATTAGTATTCATTCCGAATATTATCTGTGACTCACCTACTGTTTGTAACTAAGGTAATTTGTCCTTATAATATACTAGCTGTCGCCCGCGGCTCCGCCCGCATGAATGTCGAAAATTATTTAAAGGGAACATACTGTCGTGATAAAAAGTATCCTATGTGTTATTCCAGACTATAATCTATATCTGTGCCAAATTTTATCAAAATCCGTTCAGCCGTTCTGACATGATTAAGTAACAAACATCCATCCATACATTCCATTCAAACATCCAAACTTTCGTAATTATAATATTAGTATAGATTATATATTATTATATATATATGCATATGGTTTGTAATCATATGTAGGTTTCAAAGTTCCGTAATCGATGGAACCATATAACTATGGTCTCGCTGTTCTTCCATCTGTCTATCAGCAGGTCCATGTATCTTAATATTTCTTTTGCTGCTGTAAAAATTATGAATAATTAGCGAAAGTCGAGGTAAAAATAAGAAATTAATCACTTTTATCGGTGAATATTAATAATGCAACCTTAGTACTTAGTAAATGTAATAAATTTATTAAAAATAACGTACGCTAAGCGTCTTTCTGAAAAGGAAGATCTACTTACCTAGTACGATATCATATACCTGATTTATGGAGGAAGGAAAATACCCCACCCCTCCATGCTCCTCAACGTGGTAGTAGTCGACGGAGCCCTGTCCGAGTCGGTGTACCCTAAGTCCCAATACTGGACAAATAACTTCGAGTTTTTTTTTTTTAGTTCTACCGACGAGAGTAGGGAATTATTAATAATAACTGCTAAAAGTGATGAATTTCAATTTTATATTCACATTTATCAAATCATGAGGTAATTATTAATAATGTTCGGTTATTATTAATAATTTTTCAATTAATCACATTTCACGAACCTACCATATATAATATATATAAAGTTCTGTATGGTGTCGGACGTAAAAGAATAGCACCATCCCGTCACTTCCCGTGGAAGTCATAAGAGGTGATTAAGGGACACACCAGAGAATGGGCAGCAGCATTCACTGTGCATTGAAACAGCTACACTGCGATCGCCAACCCACCTGCCAAGTGTGGCGATTATGGCAAACTATCCCTTTGGGGAGGCCAGCAGTGGACGTCTTTCGGCTGATATGATGAGACGTAACTCTTCGAGGAATACAAGCACGATGTTTCTTTAGATATAAGTAGGTAGTTTTCATTTCCCGTCTGAATGAAGAGAGGATAGTAAATCCATTGTAATTTATGATCATTCGTGATATTTGGCGTCTGGTCAATGCTAGGATTGGATGATTCTAATCTTTTTCTTGTTATTCAAGACTTGATAAATAATACCTAAGACAACAATAAATTAGTCTAGCCAAATCAAACAAGTTTTTATTGATTTATTCTACCGACTGACGCACGAACATAAAATTGCCTATTTTAGAATATTTAATTATTTACCATTTCTTAGTGGTACAGGTTTTACTGGCTGTGGGCAAATATTCTTGTTTGATTTCGAATTATCTATGAAATAAATTGTAATCATGTAACTGGTTCATTGGAAATAATTACCTACCAAAACAAACAAAAACTCTTAATACAATAACCGTGTTTTGTAAAATCAAATTTTGGACGTATGTTTTTCACTTGATGAAGAGAAATATTTAATATTATTTTCAGAAAAGCTACTAAAAGGTATACCTTCAGGAAGTGTGTTACCTAATTTTTATAAGAGAACTGCTTCAACAAAACACGGTAATTGTAGTTGAGGTAGGTAATTATTTCCAATGAAGCAGTTACACGTTTGGTCCACCCAAACGTTGTCTTTCTACGAATAAATATTATTAATAAATCAAATTGTGGACGTCTGTTTTTCACTTGATGAAGTGAATTCATCAAGTCAAAAACGTGTAACTGCTTCATTGGAAATAATTACCTACCTAAACAAACATAAACTCTTAATACAATTACCGTGTTTTGTTGAAACAGTTCTCTTGGACAAATTAGGTAACACACTTCCTGAAGGTGTACCTTTCAGTAGCTTTTCTGCAAATATTATTAAATATTTCACTTCATCAAGTGAAAAACAGACGTTCATAATAATAAAATTTATTCGTAGAAAGACAACGTTTGGTCCTCAGTAGATGTTAGTAGCACTTAACATTATGTTAGTTAATTTTATAAATATTAAGTGCATTCTCTTTTCTCTATCAGTTTAATACACTATCAGTTTGACAGTAAATATAATAACATTGTTAAAAATAATTAATAAATTCAAGTTATCAGACATTTAAAATAACAACGAATAAAATCAAAAATAATAAAATTAAAATGAATAAAATTAAAATGTCATTCACCCTTCGTCGTTTATTTTTGCCATTACGGGTAGAACCTTAATGAGGATGGTACAGTAGCGTGGGGATCAACTAAAAAAATAGAAGCGCCTGTCCAAAAGTGAGCGAAGTTGGGCTGTAGATGTTGATGCAAATTGTATGGGTATGATAAAGTAAAGGACAATGACAGGATCTGGACCAAGTGCTGCCCAGGAGTGAATGCAGTTTTATTGAGATCGTAGCATTAATTTACACAAAAAACAAATCGGCATCCTGAGCACGTTTGCTCTTGCAAATCTCCACTCATACCAGACAATTAAGCCAAAAAATTGTTGAAAGCTTTGTTTCTCGTCATTGTTCACTCCGGCTTGTCAGTAAAGGCAACTAGAGATGATAAACAGGACTTCTCCCGTGAGATCGGGACTATGGGGTCGCTACTGCCCAACAGTTCACCACAAAACGGCCTTGTGGATTGTGTCTCTCTTAGTCTGGATTCTCACCCTAGACACAAACCTAGGTTTGATAAACGATATCAATCAAATCAAATTATTCCACAAAAAGTACAATTAAAACAAAATATTAAATCATGAATGATTGAAGTATTTAGACCATATTATTGAATAGTGGTAGCGTCAATTTATTAATATTAAGATAATTTTTTGCCACTAAATAATTCACAACAAAACTTTTTTTTTCTTGACTCCTCGGACAGAATTTGAAGCGCTTCGTTTTAAAGATGATGATGAGTTGACCTGCCTGAGGAACAAAATGCGGTTTATTCTGGGCGGCACTTGGTCCAATCTTCATTCATGGACTGGCATTGTCCTTTTCTTACATTTTAAACGACTCTCATGTAATGGATGCAAGGGGATGGTGGACATCGCCGAAGCTGGCCCAAAAAGCGTTGGCGAGTTGACCTGGACGCGCACCATGAAGAGTGGTTCAAGGTGACGCAAGAAAAGAGTGCCTGGAAAAATATTGGGGAGAATTTCACTCAGTGGTACACTATTTACGAAATAAATATCTAAATATATCTATCAAAATAATATGTAATTAATAACATGTAATTTTCATTGATATTATATTTGAATAATAAAATTGCTCTTTAATCACCGTTACTTTTATGAGAGACGATTTTTTTTTTGTAAAAAATAAAATATGACTATTTTTAGAATTATGTTCGGTATTTATAAACGGTAGTAGGCATTACTCATGCTTGTGATATTAAAAAAAACAGATACAGACATTTGTCTTGAAACGGTTTTTTTTTACATTTGTATCTTTTTTTTTCGTTTATAAAAGATCATAATAGGCGCTATTTTAAATGTTTTCTTAATTTCGTTTACTATATTATATTGACCATAGACGAGCTACTTGTAAATAACAGGTTTAGTCGCGTGTAGGTTTAGGATTTTTTGTTATGAAATGCTAAACTATTCCATTATTATAAAGCATTGCTAAAGTTATAAAAAATGCGGGTCTCATTTACATTTTCAATGTTATAAAATTCGAATTAGTGTTTATGTCTTTAGTTTATACTGATAATAAAACTGAAGAGTTTGTTTGTTTAAAGTCTGGAACTACCAGCCGGATTTGGAAAATTCTTTTTGTATATGATAGCTGCATTCATGACGAATGCTATACATGGCTATACGGGAACGGGTAATTCCCACAGGAATGGGAAAAATGGGATAGGTGCGTATAAAGTCGCGGGCAAAAGCTAGTATACATAGTAATATAATAAAGCTGAAGAGTTTTTTGTTTGTTTGAACGCACCTATCTCTGGAACTACCAGTCAGATTTAAAAAACAAATGTTTTTGTATATAATAGCCATATTCATATGGAATACTATAGGCTATTCGGAAACGGGAAATTCCTACGGGTACGGTATATGCGCATACGAAGTCGCGGGCGAAGTGCTTTATATAACATATGCCATAATTATTAGAAGGTAACAGTAGCCACTGAAAATAGTACCAATGAGTCCTTACTCCCCTATTCTAAGACACTTTATGGGGAGAATTTCCAGGTAGGAAGTTTATTCCTTGCTTTATTGTTCTCTACACAACCTGCCTTAGAAACCTACTTCATTGTCTGTTTTTGACCTTGTCGTGTGTTACTAAAACTAGTTATAAGGTACGAGTACCTTTAATAACAATGTGGTCTGAGTTGTACTCCGAAATGATGAAATAAATAAGTTAAAGTTAACCCCTGAATCGGTCATGGTGAAAAAGGATCTCTATAGTACCTTACTCTAACAACCATTTGCTCCCACTGAACAAGTCACCATTTAGGAACTTCTCTCACCGCCGAAGATCAGCGAGAAGCTAGTAAAGCTGGAAACTAAATACGAGTTGGCGACCAGCGAGAAGCGAGTGTGTAGTTCTGGTAGTTTTGTCGCTCGGCTATAAGCGAGTGCTCTTGTGCGACGAGCGATAACTCGCACCACTTGCTCGGGCCGCGCAAACTGGCACGCGCTACGAAGCGCTGAATTCATAATAGCTAGCTAGCACTCAGATCTGCACTATAAGTAGAAATGACCGCTGGCTGGTCTCTCAGCGTGATATCTGACCGCCAAGCGAGCTCTTGTCGCTGCGACAAACTAGTGGAAAGAGAGTTCTCGCCGGCAGTGTGAGCAGCCGGCTATCGACTATAAATGTATGTGTCTCTTTTACTCAAACGGGATCTATATCTTTTGGCCTTTTCCTCAGCGAGAAAATAGTCGATAGCTAATCGCTTCCTCGTCCGTGGTGAGACAAGTGCCATAGGTTACTGGGTCTTGAACACCGAACACAAATCTTTTGCGAACACCAAAGAATTTCCCTTAGTTGACCCTCATAACTTGTACCTTTTCCCTTAGTTAAATCTCGCTACGAGAAAAGATAAATGTTGGTAAGAAATACGATCGTAATGTATGTTTGTAACTTAAATGTATTATTTGAGACTGTTCACTTCTCGGATAGAAAATTATCACAACGTTATACTTCCAAGCTTTCGATCTTTTTACAGGGGAATTGATAAGAATATATGTTGTTAGTCCAATAAACACAAAAGTTATGAAAATCAAGGATATCTTCCTAAATAGGTGCTGATGCCAGCAAGAAAAGCGAATTTTAAACTTCATTGCCGTGTTTCGGCCCCTGAAATAAATGGGTGGATTAACTGGATTTACTTCTTCTTCATTATCCGGGAATATGCGCCTGAAATCATGGGCAGCAAACGTGCCTGCCGTCATTAGCATCGAGCCAAGCGATATCCAAAGTATGATAATAAAGTTATCTTTCTGGGATGAAACCACAATATCCGCAACGGGTGTTGCCTAGCTACGCCACTGCTGAGCTGTTACCGAGGAATTCTAAATGGATAAACTCTTTATTTCTCCATCTCTTTACAATAACTCTTTATTTCAACTGGGAATCAGGCTCAGAACCACAATCAAACCCCCTTTCTAGAGTATTAGTCATGGCACAGCATCTTCTTATTTAAAAGCTCTAACTAGCTTTTGCCCGCGTCTTCGTACGAGCGAAACTCGTTTTTTCCTGTCCCCCGTAGGAATTTCGGGAAATCCTTGTTTTCTCTTGGTGCTCCCCTACCGAGGAACTCGAGGAACACATGCCAAATTTCAGCTTTTTACGACCAGCTGTGCGTTGTCTGTCAGTCACTTAGTCACTCACTCAGTCACTCGCTCAATCAGTCACTCAGTCAGTAATGGAATAATTTTATAAATTAGGATTACCTATGAGGTAACGGATATCTTGTATAACGCGGATTCATCTTATAATTTGCTTGTCGATAGGTAAAGGATTTATCCTGGAATCTCTGATACAATAACTTATTAATAGTTTGATAACAAAGTAAGCATTTATTATAGCACAAACACCATTAATTATAAGATTCCATTACCTATAATTATGATAATAAAGTAGTCGTTATTACGTACATAACATATGATGACTATCTGGCTGATATTATATTAAGAGCCAATTGATCTTTGGATTAACCAGTTTTTGCTGTCACAACAATTACTAACCTAACCTAACTATTGCTGAAACTACTGAAACACTACCATTGCTTTTAGAATTGACTCTAAAAGAATAGAAGTAAAAGACAAACAAGTTAATAGAACATAACATGACATCACGCCTGTATTTCCGCAGTGGTTATGGTGGAATGGTTGGACTGCTAGCTGCAGTCCCTTCTGCTTCCCATCCTTGACTGACTTATGCTGATGTCAGTTATCTCGATCTCACTCAGGCACAACTAGTTAAACTTGAGCGTCTTCAAACCCTTTGCATAATTTATATTTTGCCTGCGCAAATTATCACATTTCTGAATTTTGCACAAAGCTCAAGTGGCTTCCCATACCTACGTCTTCGCCGAGATATTTAAAACTGTGCACTACCTTTCTCTTTAAACGTTGTTACTTTTGATCTCTGCTTTTTGTTTATTTCAGTATATATGTATTTATTAAGTATTTATTATATAAATCGTACACCTAAGACTACTTACAGTACTGTTTTGCTTTTCTCTTTAAAATCCATTAAAAGGTTGTCTTAAGTTGTTGTTGTGTTTCAGCGATAAGGCCACCCATTATGTCATCCTATTTAATGTTTTCTTCATCTATCTTTTTGAAAACATGTATGGTGTTCATAATAAAGAGTATTTCTATTCTGTTATATTTGAATGGTTAAGCAAAAGCGTACCAACAGTATACCGATTTCGCCGGTTATGTTTAAGTCCCATACAATAGGGAGCGAGTCTATTGCTATCAAGTGGACATAAATCCAAAATCCTGACTGCTTCTGAGAAGTTCCGGATCAAAAAATAGGAGTCATATTCAGTCGTAGCCAATCGATGCAGTGAAACGAAGTTTCACGAAAAGTAACTAATAAAGACCAAATGTAGAAACAATTCAAATCTACAATAAAATTATATTCACTGAAATTGTATTTCAAGTACTACATATCCAAGCAAATGATAGTGATAAAGCCAGAGTGAGAGTACAATGATGTTATGCTGAGGAATGAGGAATTTGACGTGAGGAAAGCTTTGAATATGAATGTTGGTTACAAGGACGAAGACCAAAGAAACGATGAACGCATTGTGATTATAATAATATGACTGAAAAGGAAGGGCTACCTGAGGTGACGGCAAATAAAGATGTGTAGAAGAAAAAAAAACATGCTGCACTGACGAAATAGACTGAGTTAACGGCAGAAGGAAATTGGTGAGAGCAGAAAGAGAGTATGCTGGATTAATACTCATAGATGTTAACATGAATATTGTCATATTTAGCCAGAATCATGTCAAAGAGGCACATCCTCTTATTGTTTTATTTGAAAACAGATTTAACAGCGGCATTCCTTTTGTCTGTAAATAACCCGATGACATTCACTGCCACCATGTGTTTCTTACATTCATTGCTCCGTTGACGTTTTTATATTCCTTGGCTGCGTGTGAAGATCCAAAATAATTGTTCTTTTACGGTTTATTATGATACCAACGCAGTGTTTAGTGCTGATGATAGCTTGATGGTAAGATAATACTATTTATTTGGAGCTGTTAAAATGAGTTGTGTTTCATATTTTCTTTTGGTTATTCGTGTCGCAATTGCAAATGCAATATGCTTGTTGGATTGGATTTTTAAAATGTTTCCCAGTTATGAATATAAAATAATATCTCGTGTCTTATACATACCTACATTCGTATTATATGTCTTGTCTTGTCACAGTTATATGCTTGCTGAATAATAATGTGGAAACACGCTTTATATTTAACAAGGTAGTAAAACAAAACTGCCATTCAGATACTAAAAATAACAGGTTTGATAATAAAAATCAATATAAATGTTTAAAATCACCAGTTTATTATGATAATGATTCAGTTCCAAATTATCAGGTTGGTATCACTAATCACAATATTATTCCTTTTAAATCAGACTTAGCAACAGCTACAAATAAGTTAACGTTCCTCATGTGAACCAACATCTTTTATTTAATATCTTTTTATCATAAATCTCTTTTTAAGTATTATAAATATAGGAACATTATTCGGTCAATTCGCTTGCAGGGACGTGTTGAAAGAAGTTATCGATGTTTTCGATGATCTTGGCGACGATGGCTTTGACAATTGGTGGTCCGACTTCCTTCACGATCTCGTTGCTGCTGGATGCAATGAGCTCACGGGCCGCACGACCTTCGATGAAGAAAATAGGTTAAATTAAGATGGTTAGCAACAACACCGATAGCTAGGTTTGCATTCATTTCACGAATGCACGTTTAATACAAAAATAACCAACATGTTTCGCCCTGATGATTGCAAGAGCTACACCTCATAAGGTCTCATTACCTATAAATACTCAGTCATAATGCTTTCTTCGATCACGATCAAAAAGTATGATAATATTATCATCATCTACCTCTATAACGTTGGATAAATTATAATGGCTTTAGCCGTGATTTACGTTTATAATGTATCTATACCTAATAAAAGATCCTAAAACAAATAGGTAGATTAAGAGATCTTAGACTGGTATTATTACTTTATTATTCTAGGTGGCCGGAAAAAAATCAAGGACTTTTTTCTCGTCACTCGATAGATTATCTTTTTCAACCTGTTTGCAAATTATTCAGAAATATTTTAAGAATCCTGTTTAGTAAGAATAAAATCAAGGAACTTACCAAGAACTTCATTTCCGTTGAATAGGTTTTCCAACTCGATGGTGGATTTGTCCTTTAGGTCATAGGAGTGCTTCCAGCTTTTGATGGTCCAGTGCTTGTCGCCGCTCTTGCCAACGTTATCAGCCAAGTCAGCCTCAGCAGTAATAACTACCTTCCCTTGAAAGCAGAAATCATTTCGTTACTAAACATATATTGTATAAAGTCCTTGCGGAGTTCAGGAAACCGGGATAACAATTAAAAAAAAAATTTTTGTCTCAAAAAAATGGATTCGTTACCAAGTATGAAAGTGATAGTTGGTCATGTTTTTTTTACAAAGGGTTTCAATGGCGTGAAAAGAACACTAAATAGAAATAAAGATACACATAAACGATTCGGTTTCGAACTGGACTGAGGAGATCTGATGACAATCATAAAGTGAACAGAAGTAAAACAGAAGTAAAATCCACTAAGCACTTGGTATTATTTTTAAGGTTACTTAAAAATAATACCAAGTGCTTAGTGGATTTTGCTTTTAAGCAGATGCGTCTTAACAACCTTGGATAATTTTAAATATTTAATTGTATTGTTTTATTTTAATTGATAAGTTTAGTTCCGCTACTTGCCATTTATATTTAGATCAGAAATCAGAAACATTCAACATGTTCATTAATAAATTATTCATATCATCATCTGCCTAGCCTTTTCCCAACTATATTGTGATCGGCTTCCAGTCAAACCGGATTCAGCTGAATACCAGTATTTTACGTGGAGCGGCTGCCTACCAGACCTCCACACATAATGATAACACGGTACTCCTTGACAAGACTGGTGTCAGATTATCTGGCTTCTGACTATACGTAACGACTGCCAATGATCTATAAATGGCAGCCGGGACCAACGGCTTAACGTGCTTTCCGAGGCACGGAGGAGTCTCGGTATGTTAAGATGGTCACCCATCCACAGACCAACGTCGGCAAGCGTTGCTTAACCTTGAAGATCGACCCGTGCGGATGTTATTATTTAACCACGAGCTCCTCCGCAAATTATTTATTTATTCTTCGAATTTCTATCAATAATATTGTGTCTGTTCTATATGCTTTAAACATTTCCTCTTCGCGTCTAATATAATATTGAAACACGCAAATTGTTAATGGTCTCGATCCATTTGCGATTATAAGACAGCATCCATTAGCGCATGATAATAAATATAAAATAAATAGCCTCTTTACGGATACAATCACTAATTGGCATCTTATAATATACTAGCCATATACATAATTATATTGTATAATGCATTTTTATTGAAAAATATACGATCTTGGATCTTGCATCCTTTATAAAAAACACCATTAAAAACTAAAACAGGTTTCGAGATAGATATATTACCAAAAGTTTTACTACACCTATGAATCGATCCATTCGAATGAAATTCTGAGTGCAGTATGTTTATTTTATGGTGATCATCAACTGCCACTGTCCAATTTATTTTAACCATCATTAAGACGATACATCTCCAATGTTATTAAAAGATGACTATAAATATTTGAACAAAAGTCGTGGTCTTCTCTAACCCTTAGGAGTCAAAAACTTGTCTTTTAAGATTTTTTGTCAACTTTACCGTCCGTTTGTCATAAAACGTTAATTAACGTCACTCTCAAATGATGTGCTAAGTAAGAAGTGTCATAATTTTAATTCATCTATATTTATCGTTTTATTTGGAAGTTTTATATTATTTTTCCTATCAGGGGTGAATTAACGTTTGATGCGGTTGATCCTTCAGCACTATTTTGAATGATTAACTTACAGTAGTTTTAATATCATAATGTTGTGAAATTGATAATTGTATCCCAGGTGTTGGGACTCTTAGTTTTACGCCTTTAGTTTGAGTAGGTATATTATTTTTTCCTTTTACTTGCATTATATCGTAAAATACTAGTACTGTTGCATCCGGTTACTGGAAGACGACACTTACATAATATTTAGGAAAAGGGTAGTAATATTGATTTTATCATAAGTACTTACTCAGAACAACGTGAGCGTCTCCCTTTCCTTGAATTGGCAGGATAAGCAGTTTTCCTTTCATCTCATATTTGCCTCTGAAGTCAACGCTGCACTGGAGTTTTACGATGAGTTTGGATTTACCAACATCACGTCTGAAATAAGAAAACGTTGTCATTTCCTCGTAAACAATATTTTAAGGTATTCTCTGTAAACACCATATTTTACATGGTTAAAGATGCCAAAATATTCGAAAAGATATTGTAGGACTGTTAATATCGTTACTTCATGTATGATCATCGGTTTCGCTGCTATTAAGATAAACTTGCATTTATCTTATGAATTCGAAAATCATCATTCACACTACACAAATAGCCTTTTCCAACCGTGTCGGGGTATGTTTACTGTCTATATATAGCTTAATAGCATTTTTGGATAGAACAATAATTAATCTGACTTTTAAAACCCGAAAGATTGTTCTCAAATTTCTGCTTCTACTGTCAGGCATAATAATATGAACCATGATATTTGGGTTGTCTAAGATTCAGTTTGATTTTGGTTCAACGAAATGATTAACAAACACCACAGACAATACAAAAAAAAATCGAATTAACACAATCAAGCAAATATCTGTAAAGATTTCTGGACAAACGAAAAAATTCAACTAACATTAAAAACGTTTCAAAATATGGCTTCGAAAAATTTCTTCGCCGCTATCGACTAGTCAAAGTTCAAGCATTTAAAAATGGCTTTATAATAAAAAAAACCACTTACTGCACTTTCTTAGCGATGCAATCTTTAAGTCCAGTACCGGTGACGTCCCAGAGAAGCAGCTTGAGTCCAGGGGAACTTGCATCCAAAGACTTCATGGTGAAAGGGTCAAGCTTTTCAACTCCAAGCTCAGGGATACCATTGGTCAGTATCGGGATCGTTTTCTGAGCCGTCTCCTTCAGGCATTTTGAATCTTCTGCTTTGCATTTTTTAATGAACGGTGCTGTAAAAAGTATTTAGTTGAGAATTTTGTACAGAGTAGGGTATTCAGTTAATCAGTACGACTCCTGAAGGAATACGTTCTTTTTCCCTTCTGGAAGGTGGCGATGTTTCTTTGTTTCATAATGTTCTTTTATTATTTGTTTATTGATGAATTTTGTTGACACGAATATAATGAATAAGTTAAAAAAAAATCTTAGAAAAGGCAACTCAGATTTTATTTTAATAAAAATAAAATATGCTGTAACTGTTTTTTGAGTTCCAGAATTTATTTACTGATTAATATTTGAAATCTACCAACGATGCCTTTAATTTTAAAAGCTTTTTTATTTCCGAAAGTATTTTATTTTTCTAAATAAAATAATAAAAAAATACGAACCGAACGCGGCATTTGCCGAATAAACTACGCTCAATACAAGCACCAAAAAAGAATACCGAGAATACATTTTCGAAAAATAAAATTGTTCACTTGGACACAACTGTTTGATTCCGAGATGTACTGCGGTATATACCAACCACTAAATATCCACATACATATATAGGATAATAAAACATATCTACATATACGTATGCGATGTAGACAAACTAGTTTCTTTCATTACGGAGCCACTTGTTAAGCCTCTGGTAAAAATTGATTAATAGCAAAATTTTCAAGTACGTTGACATTGCGTTTTTTTGTTCAGTTGGATCAGATTCCGTGGGTGGATTTTTTTTCTTAGTAGGTAAGTATTTCATTATGTATGTGCATAGATGCTTTATGTCTGTCTGTTCAAGTATTTTGCTCTTTTCTTTGTTTGCGAAAATAAAAGCACAAAGAGTAGGATTATTGAATATTCAATATTTGGAGTATTTGCCAGAACATTAATATTAAGTTTATTGTGTTCAGGAAGCAGTGCACGTTTTGGGATTTTAGTCATTTTTAATTTTCCATCGGCTTGGATTGTCACATATTAGGCCTAAACTAGGCTGGTATGACGATTTGGACTCTTTGTGAACAATTCGCAGGGGAAGGGAAGAGATCAAGAGAGCTGAAAAAAATTATTTTGGGGACGTCCTTGGCCAGCTGTGGGACAACATGACTAATTAAAGAAATAACTTTAAATATTTTTTGGCAAGATCTTGTCTTTGTTTGTGCCCGGATATTCTCATTTAGTTTTGCTCTTAACATTTAGACGTCTTTTAAAAACTTTGCGGAAGGTAATAAAACTGGTTACTGTAGTCAACTTATTAAATCATCTTGATCAATTTCAAATCATCGAACTGGCTCAAATTGTTCGCTGTTACCGCTATAAAGTCAAGCACCTTTCGGCAAGCCTATGTTAAGGAGGATTTAAATAGAACTTTTTTGATTGGTCATAGAAATTACATCAACTTGGCAAGAAATTGCTATTTCAATTATAAGCTTTAATAGAACTTGCCTTGTAAGTTAGTATGTTCATTTAAAACAGTTATTCCAAACTAATTGAGCTGAAATTGTTCAGTCACGTTAGGTTTGAATGACAATGCATTGTTAGTGTTGGCCCCATGATACGGGTAGATATCAAATGATAGGGCTTTCTGATGGAAATATGAAAAATTAAAATAAAATATTTTTTAAAGTTTATTTGTATTATTTATTCAGATATATGGTTAAGAGTACATATACATACAGAAACCATTTTTCATTACTATGCTTGATCATGTTACCCTGCCATAATCTGGATATATCAACTTAAATTAGATCACTATTAGTGTCTTTCCTTTACCCCAATTAATTTGGGGTTGGCATAGGCTGCTTTTAATATAAAAGCTCGTAAGCTCAAGATTTCTTCTAAAACAACAGATTGAGCTGCTGTCGCCACGGAAAGTCATTTTTTGCTGAGCTATGATGTTTGATCGACCTTTTTTATGTAAGTGGGAGAATTTTGACTTTGCAGTCGAGGCGGAAAAGATGCCCGCGCCAAAGGCGAGGCTGATATGGAGCCGGGAAACTGTGAAAAATGCCCACATTCATCAAAAGACGTTTTCGTTTTCGAAAAAATAAATCAAGTTTTATCCGACGACCAGCTTGGTATTATCAAAATATAATCAATTGAATAGGTGGGCAAATTTCCGCACTAGTGCGAAATAAACCTACTTCATTGCGTGCCGGGTAGTAGCCAGTTTTCAAGATGAATCATCATCATCAACCAGACAAGCAAACACTAGTTACAAGAGTATGTATTAGAAATTCTCAATACCTGATAAAATGTCTGGGATTGTGACATCACGGTGCATAAAGTTCAATAACCCGTTAAACAAAAAATTTGGACAATAGGGTAATGTCTTAGCCATTTATCACATTGACGCTAATATGAGCCCTCCAATATTCGGTGAGAAGTCTTTAGATGTGTTTATTACTTTAACGGTAGTTTGGTTTACATACATAAATGCATATTGAAGAAAATATTACGAATTGTGTTTGGGAACCTTGACTTTTGGAATCATTCATGTACCTATTGTTGTGTCATGTAACTGTTTTTTTAATATTTTTTTTTCTGGTTTTATAATTGTTTTGGGTGCCCAAACCCGATGTATAGGTACTGTAACTTTTATTACGATTTTTTTTAAGCAAGAATGTCCTGATATTTTTCCATGGTTATATTCTATAGGCTTTTCGTTGTTGTGTGGTAAATAACATCTGGCATATCTTCACCTTTTTGGCAGCTTAAACATGCGATACCTTTTTCATCAAATTATCGAATTATTTTTTAAGCATCACGTTAACGTAATAATAAATATACTGCTTTTAGTGTTTAAAATACACTACAACACGTCCCTTTAGATAACTCCATGGAAAAATTAAGGTGGATGTGGGCTGGCCATGTCTGTAGACGGACAGACGGACAGACAGTCGATGGAGCAGACATGTGTAAGAGTGTGGAGACCGTGTACGGGCAAACGTAGTGTGGGACGCCCTGCGGCACGATGGATTGATTTGAAGAAGATGGCTGGCAGCGGATGGATGCTGACTGATCAAGACCGGGATGGTTGGCGCTCTTTGGGGAGGCTTACGTTCAGCAGTGGACGGTAATTGGCTGATATGATGATGGAAAAAATCCATCATGATTTGGAGGTCAATTAAGACTTTCGATCAATTGCCTAGAAAAAGTTCGTCCCAAACTTCCATTTGTGTATCATAAAAAACATGGTTCGTGGTGCCGTCTTATTAAAACCAGTGATTTTTTTTAGCTCTATAGATTTATTTGATGAAGTCAAAAAAATGGAATTTATATAACGGTAGTGATCACCAGCCACAGTTACAGCAGCACTTGCCATGCGGGCTCTTAAAAGAATAATAATGAAATTACTCCACCCAATTAGTCAGTCGAAGTGGATTAACGATACTCTTCCTTCAAACAGTATTTTTTTTTGGCAAATCTTATTTTGTTCACCGGAATGGGACATGGTACACAAAAAACAAAAATTAAAAAAAAAAATCATTTTACAATCTGATTATAAATATTCGGATAAAATTACTTAAATAAGTACAGTATTCTTGGCCTTAAAACTATTCAAAACAAATCGCGATTCTTCTAAAGTAAAGACACCAAAAAATGGAATTCTTAAAATGTTAGTGATCACCAGATCACAGTAACAGCATCGCTTGCCATGTGGGCTCTATAAAGAAGAATAACTAAATTCCTCCACCTTATTATGGAGACTTTACTACGCAACCCACCTGCGGATTGAACGAATGCAAAAAAGGTTCATCCGATACCTAGCGTACTCAAAGGGAAGGCAATTTAAATATGTATTTGTTTTTTTTTTCTCTTCTACCTTGATAAACTAGGCTGCTACAAAATGAATACACTAGAAGCTCGAAGGGAGCTCTTGGATTTGAGAATTGCATATAAGAGGATTTGAGGGAAGAAGAATTGGATTTGAGGGTTGCTCGATAACACCACTGACTACCCACAATTGGTACGGAAGTTCAATTTCAGAGTACCCCGTAGACCACCTCGCAAACCTATAACACCCTTTTTTTTAAGGATGAAAAATCATCAAATGACTTCTTCCGCTCTGGGTGGAGCGGAAGGGCGTGTCAGACTTTTACTGACTAAAACCCATCCGTGTTCCTTCTAAAGCCCTTTGCGTTCCAGGGCCGCGGTGACTCTTTCGAACAAATTCCGCAACCCTGGCAGGCTCTGGCCCCGTCTTCTCTGCTGACATCTCCTTGAGGCGCGCGTGAAACACGAGACGCCATCGACCCGGTCCTGGTGGTGATCGGACAGCGAGCCGCCAAGCCGGAGCCGCACTGTATCATGGGCATCCTCTTAGACGTAGTGTTTGGTGCTAATTCGCCTATACCACGCATGTGCAAACTCATAAACGAACGCAGTGACCTGTTTGACGTTCACGTAGACTCAATATCGACATTTTAATCATCGAAATGGGACAAGACACACAAAAAAGAAATCTTAAAATATTGTAGGTTAAAATCTGATTATGATTTTTTTTTATAAAATTACTGAAATAAGTACAGTAGACTTGGCCTTAAAAAATAGTTTTTAAGGTCTTAATGCTGTTTTTTGATTTCATTTTGGATAGCCAAAAGAAAATCGCGACTCTTCAACTAAAATAAAGACACCAAAAAACTGCAAAATTCGGCCGTAAATTTAAATGAGGCGAAACAAAGTTGCATGTATCCGATTTGGCCACCTTATACATATAAGACACACAGCACACAGTGCAGGGTGCGTGGGGCGGGCAGACCCGACATGGCGCGTGCGCGAGAACGCGGGGGTACGTGTTGAAAGATGAATAATAATAGTTTCTTTACAAAAAATAATTAATAGCTTTTTCCAGCTAATCAAATTTTTAGAAGATATTTCGTTATAAAAGCTGTAACTTGCGTATAACATAAAGATAATACTCCAAATATAAGATATATGTGAAAACTAGCCAAGTCGAATCTGGAGCCTTAATTTATCTTATTGGATTATCTCCAGAACTTGGCACGCATTTTCACATTTATTTATTTATTTAAACTTTATGTACAATAGTGGTACATGGGCGGACTTAATGCATCAAGGCATTCCCTACCAGTCAACCTTTGGGTTATAAAAACTATACTGTGGTAGGTGTACATTAAATAAAAATAAGATTGAAAATTGAATTTTAACATTTCGGAAAGAATATACAGATAATATATAATAATACTAATAAAATACATATAGATGCTAAAATAATAAATTAATAAATATGATATATAATAATCATACCGATTAAGAGAATTCATCGTAATCATGACGAAGAACGACTAAGAATGACAAGCTTTTAAGTAGTGTTTTCGGATTTTACGCTTAAAGGAAAATTTTGACTCCGCCTTCTTGATGTCAAGGGGTAGCATATTCCAGAGTTTAATTGTAGAAATAGCGTAGGAATTTATGTTTTTGATGGTTAGTTATTTCGTAAAGCTTGTGTGATTAAGAGTAATAAATCAAAACTATGTATTTCCGGTGACCTGGTGAGTGTCACGGGTAGCCGATGGATGCGAGATGCACAGGACCGGTTGTTGTGGCGACACTTGGGGAAGGCCTATGCTCCAGCAGTGGACGTCTTTCGGCTGATATGATGATGATGATGATGATGTAACACAAAGGATAACATTTATAATGCGGACCAAAGGACTGATAAAGTTGACAGTTTTTTAAATCTTGATTGTTTTTATAAACCTGACTGTCTGTTCCTTGGCTGAAGCTTTGGATCCTAGTAGCATTACGTTCAAAGGTGGTCTGCAATCAGACTTCTGCAATCTGCTGGATGCGAAACGCACAAGACCAGTCGCTGTGGTGACACTTGGAAGAGGCATATGTTTGCACCTAGATTGATGATGATGATGAGCATAAAATTAAAAATTTAAGGAGAATAGGTGTAGTTTTAGTGGTACGAAGCCCTTAGAGTGCGAATCCAATTCGCACTTAGTAAGTCTTTGTTGTCCTTTCCTGTCATAAATAGATATATAAGATACCTGTACCGTAGATAGTGACTCACTCAAATAATAACTGTAGGTAGCGTCAATCCAACGTATTTTCCAAAATTGTCACCAATTTCATTGTTCATTGTTCTGTCAGTACATGTTCAATTTACCAAAATAACCTTACTGTAAATCCTAAATAACCTTCTCAAAATAAATTTTGTATTTTAGAATAGTATGTTTTGAATATGTACCTAACGTACTCATTAGGGTTCCGTGCCAAAGGCCAACGGGACCCTATTACTAAGCCTCTGCTATCCATCCGTCCGTCCGTACGTGCGTCAGTCTGTCTGCGGGCTGCATCTCATGAACCGTAATAGGTAGACAGTTGAAATTTTCATGTTCATGTTGAGTGTACATTTTAGTTATAGCAAAAAAAATACAGTCCGAAAGTTTCACAACAAATAATAAAAATAAATTACAAACTAAAGAGGGTTCCCTACTAGACACGTGTTTTTTTGGCGTTTTTTACTTGATCTTAATAATGACAACAGGTAGAGGCTTAAAATGCTTACAGAGTTTGTATGGCTATATTCGGAAAAATAAAACTAAATTAAAGGGGGTCCCCATACGAGAGATGTGTTTTTTGCTCGATTTTAACGGCTTAATAGCGGAATATAATAATGGCGATGGTACGAAACCCTTCATGCGCGAGTCCGATTCGCGCTTGGCCTGTTTTTTTTGTTTATCATTTTGTTTTGTTTGTCCTGTTAACGTCGTTGGGTGCCTTTATGTTAGTGCTATTAAATATATATCTATTTTTATAATATATAATATATATTTTTATAATGTTTACTCAACAAACAGCAAGCAATGAAATCGGTTACAACTTGGCAGATCAGAGTATCTTGCTAAGACGTCAACTGAATGCCCAATAGTTGGGAATCTTAGCAACGGTCCTTCATATCGCAACAGCTGCTGCTCAACCTTTGTCAATCGCAACATTGACTGTGTATGGAGTACTGCCGACCTACTATGACGTGCTTATGCCATCCAATCCCGATGATGTAAAAGGGATAGTGCCATTCGCTATGTATAGCTCCGTCTCTTTTTTAGAGCGGGATCATGATCGTTTTTAGACTTCAAAGCCTCTTAGGGTTTAGTGCGAGTTTATTAACGTACTCGATTTCATTAACGTAAACGTTTGCTTATGTCAAATTGTATGGAAAAAAAAGATTTTCCGTTATTGTCACCAGACGGCGCTTATTCAGTTTCAATACAAATTTATATTTACGCTAACGCGATCGAGAACGTTAAAAAACTCGCACTAAGCCTACTGTTCTCAATCTGGCAAGAATCGGTTCGGTACCATAAATCGAAAAAAATCCGTCTATTATATGGGCACTGGAAGCGTAATTTCCTTAATTTTTTTTGTAATGAATGATGTCATATTTTGATATATTTTTTCATTTTACTGACGGTTCGCGGACATGAAATACAAGCAGACGGACTGAAGAACCCCAAATAATATTAAGAATGTTAAAAAAATAGCAGGTAAAAATGCAACCGCTCACCAATAAAAAATACGACTAGGTATTATAAGTGCAAAATAACTGCATTTTTAGAAGTCTGTATTTCTGATTATATTTATTTGTTATTTGACACCGACTTCCCAAATCAAGGTATTTGCACTTTGTAATGTATTTAGCTGTAAAGTTCTTAGCAGCTAAACCTATATGATTTCAATTAAAAATATTTTATAGCCAGAGTGCATCCCATCATAATAATTCCAATAAGCCCAAAAACGACTATCATCAGAACCATTTATTTAAAGCTTTGTTAGTCGCTAAACAACCTGTCCTCACTAATCGATATATCTTATCGCCACCCGTACAATACTTATCATTGAGGACTTCCGTAGGCCATCTATATCTTTTTCATTCGTTCCACTTCACCCAATGATCCCTCACTGCAAATGCTAGATTAAAAAAAAAACCGATAAAATCAAAAAAATAAAATCGCTATGTGTATGTTTATAATGTTCGTAAATTCCGCATCAGCAGGGGCCTTAGTCGGAATCCTTTTTTCATGCATTAAAAATAATACAAGAATTTTCAATACGACTGATTTTGAGGTCACAAACATGAAAAAAAATACAACTGAATTGAGAACCTCTTCCTTTTTATGAAGTCGGATAACACATCAAATATTTAACAACAAACAAATAATACTTATAATGCACAGTAATCTTTTTGTTAATTTCATGCTTCGAGCGTTAAATCTTTGTAAGGTATCTTTCCGAAGAATTTGTTGATATTTTCTACGATTCTTGTTAGCGCAGCTTTAAACATCTCTTGTCCAATCTCGTCGATGACTGCATTACTATTTTCCTTGATAACTGCTTCCGTAGCCTGACCTGCATTCAACAAAATTACAAATTAAGTATTTAGTCTCTGAAAAATCTAAAGCCTGATCTAAACTGTGCAGACAGACCTCGACAAACAGACAGCACTGTCAAAACTCTCGGTACAAACCAAGTTATCAGGGAATTTATATTTAATTGGAATTGACGGGCCATGACAGTTTTGAGTGTGAATGTCATATTCACACTCAGAACTGTCATGCGGAAACTTATTTTCGGTGCAATTGCACGGCCACAAATATTAGGGCTGCAATAACACATGCCTGTAACTTGCAAAAAAGTATACAAGTAGCTTGCATGCCATAGTGATAACTTTGTTATAGTACAATGACATGCAAGGTAAGTACCTTGCATGTCACTGTACTATGACACTATATACACTTTGCGAGTACTTTTGCGAGTCACAGGTATTTATGGCTTTATTAGCAATGACGTCTCTTGTCGCTGCCAGTGCGACGGCGACGTTCCGTTCTCTGTAGCCACACCAAACAACTTGCATCGTGTAAACTTGGCTATCAATCTTATTTACACTTTATTTTTGATGTGAAACATATACAGCCGCGGGTAAATCCAATTGTTGGCTATACGATGGTACATATATAGAATTATACAGTGTATATGTATTTTTTTCATTATGCCATATTTAGTTCCTGTCGTAATCTGTTCTTTTATGCATATTACTTGTATAAAATAATTTCGATGTTTCACATCTGCCAGGCGTTCCGTGACGGCTCACAATTTTTTTTCTTCTTAGTCCAAGAAGAGCTTTCATTGATATTTAGCAACGGGAAAGTGATAACCACACTGTGTAAAATTGGAATCAGCTTTGGTTGTCGGCAAAAGTGACAGGTGCAGTGTTGCTCGCAAGTTGCAACAGCTTTGTTATCATTATAATAAAAAGTTGCGGACTATGGTCATCGTCATTAGCTAGCCCTAGACAAAATGGAATTTGATTTAGTGGTATTAGCGAATACGAGTGTCAAAATATAAGGAACTGATCACATGACATTTCGATAGCGGTTGTCAATCACATTTATGTTTGACGTTTCGACAGTTGCCTTTGCCAGGCTACCACTGAACGTTACTTGTCTACAGTCTCTTAAATCAATTTATTTGGGGTCAGCGGAACACATCTTCACCTTCCTTTCTAGCTACATCATTTTTCACACGGTCTCTTTTGACACGCATCGGATCTTGAGTCTTTCGGTCTTCCTTTAGTTACGCACATTCATACCCAAAACTTCCCTTATAAGGGTGTGCACTATTGTGTCAGTCAGCATCATTTGATTTTCGTGAAAAAGGTTGCCTCACTTTTCAACTTTATACTTACGTAAAACTTCATTGTCCTGGAACAAGCCTCCAAATTCAACAACGGACTTTTTAAGCTCGTATTTGTGGTCGAAGTTCTTGATGCGTAGGTAATCCTTGCCGTCTTTTCCTTCTTTTATGATGTAGTTTAATTTAAGGATATTGACGACATTTTCTGTAAAAAGACAGTGAGTATATGTTAGTGCATTTGGTATTTTATTAAGTAGCCGGTTTCTCTCTGGGTTTCACAACAGGTATATCAAATTTTATATATAATTATGTTTGTCCAAGTATTTCTCAGAAAATGAAAACCTGTTTGCAATTTTTTCAAATTCTATTTTATAATAAAAAGATGCACAAAGATGGGTGCGGCTTCATGTCGTTGTCAATACTGACATTAGTTTCTAAGTATATTGTTACTAAAAAAATATGGATCTGGTCTGAAATAAATGTTTATTATTATTATAATTTATAATATTCTTAGCTATACTTACCGAGGTTGACGTGAATTTTTCCTTTTCCACGTATGTCAATAATGAGGATCCTTCCATCCATTTCATAATCTCCATCAAGTTTTAAAGAGCATTGTATTACTAGGTCGATCTGGGATTTAGCTGCATCGCGCCTGGAAAATAAAGTACAAGGCTGTAGACAAAATGCAATACTATCAGCGAATGCGATTTATCAAAATGCCAAAAAAAATTAAGAGATCGATCACATGGCATTTTGACAGCGTTTGTCAAACCCATACATTTTTGACGTTTTGAAAATCGCCTTCGCTACGTTACCGCTGACAGAATACAATAACAACACGCCTGGTGACACAAAGCCAGTAAAAGGGATCAGTAGAGGAAAATAGGAAGCCTCAATCAAGAAAGGCCATTCGAAAATAAAACCGGCGTCTAAAAAAAATCTGCGCAGTAAAGAAGCATTGCTAAGTTAATTTGTTGAGGCATACAAATCACTTTGATAAAAAACCGGTCTAATATTTTCGACTGAACTCGTATTTGGTTTAACCTTGAAAAATAATAAACTACGAATATAAGAAGTTGCAAAAGTTATGCCCATCAAACATTATTGTGTTCGTGTTGTTGTTGTTAGCCTGTTTCCTTCTATTCTAGAGACTTAATACAATCTACAACTCGCACTATTGGATGAACCACCATTTTGAAAATGCTTTCACTGTGCGTACAGCTAAAGCGTGGAACTCCCTGCCAGAGTCTGTGTTTAAAATGGCTTAGAACCTGGTGAGTTGCTAGGTAAGTAGCAAAATAGAGGCGAATGTTTTTGTCGTTTTAGTAAAATTTATCGTTACGTTAAATTTTTCAATCCATATTTAAATCAAGATGGAATGACAGCTTGGAATGACAGCTCACTCCGTGATGACGTAACATCTTGATTGTATGGATTGACAGCTCACCTCGTGATCACTTCACCCAAGCCTTCACTTCGACATGTTTACAGAATCGACCGGCTGTTACGTTACTATACGTCAAAATATTTGTGCTAGGCCCTTAGGTCTGGTTTTAAAGAGAACTTTGATCACAGCTTTGAGCGTATCAATGCGGCTTAACCGGCCGTGCTTCATGTCAAAGCCGACTCGCTAGGCTCTAGCTGCTAATAAGCTTGCTTGGTAGTGAGTTTTTGGACCTTATTTTAAAATTGACAGATATTCTATTTAAAAAAAAAGGGATTTTATAATCAATCATGTACTTACGACACTTTGGTTGGTACACAAGTTTTTAAACCTGTTAAGGTAATGTCGCTTAGAATGAATTTCAGGTTTGGTGAACTGGCGTCGACTCTTTTAAAAAGATCAGGATCTAAACGCTTCACACCTAGTTCAGGAATGCCATCTGCAAACGACGGCACTCCATTCTTGGCATTTACTAATACACAGTCGTTATCGTCTATCTTGCATGGTTTAAAGCCAGGAAAAGGGTCTGAAATAACAGAAAGACACAGTTAAAAATCACATTTTAACTTTAATAATAATAATAAAAAATATATATAATATTATTATTATCACTTTTTGTGAAAAAAAACCATGAAACTCTTTATATTGTTAAACAATGTAAAGCCATGCGATGTTTGAAAAAGATAGTTCATAGATACATACGGAAGCTTTAGATGATCATATAGCTTCAGTAAAAGTTTTTTATTATTATAAATTAACTATTTATAATAATAAAAAACTAAGTAACGAGATAAATAAAATCGCATCAATTATTTAAATTTCACTTACCTGATAAACCGTTTGCTAAATTAAAAACACAAGCAACACATGCGACTATCAATATTGTAGCCACCATTTTTATTAAAAAATGTATGTAAATTCAACAACAAACTGATCAATACTGAGCGTATAAATATACTAAACACTTCATTTATATCATAGGCTATTAATATGTTTTTTTTTTATTTGTAGTAGGTAACCTTTAAATTTAAATAAAATCACTAGTCATTTACAAGGCATTTTGATACTTGAATCGAACCGAACGTGCGTAATAATATCTGACCTATTCACCAACTAGTTTATTGGAACTTATATTTAAACTCGGAATAAAAAAGGGAAATCTGCAATCTTGTCTTATTGTACCAATGTTCAGATACATCATCAAAATGTCATGTGTTTTAATTGTAGAAGAATTGATTACTAATACGATATATAAAGTTAAGCAATAGAAAAATTACAAATTATTTGCGAGCAGTGTCAACTGTCAACTACGAGTATGTGTCTATTTCTTTCAGAGCTTTATGCCGTAGGTGAGTGGGAATGTATTTAAATAATCAAAAACTTTTTTTTAGATAAATTCAAAAGCATTCAAAATAAACATCAAACTCCACAGCTGTATCTACGTTGACGTGGTAGTGGGGATAGCGCGCTCCAATGAGCCACAAGAACTGTGCCGGTTGGTTTAATTTTCCGTTTCATGTGGTGTAAGGGCACAGTATAAATATGAACAGTACGAAAACTACCTCCAAACGCTTGAAATGGCACACTCACACAAACATGCGCATCGACGAGATCCCTAAGCGGTTGCCGCGGTGCTGTCAGTATTGAGTGCCGCGTCAAGACAAGTGGTCACGTATAAGTTTATCTTTGCGATCTTTTTAAAAATGCCACGAGTGTATTGTACGGCTGTTTAAAAAGTTAAAGATCTATAGTTCTACAAGCTGTTGTGTTAATATTAAACTATTTTCCGTGTTTTATACTATTGTCTTTTGCTGAGATTAACTGACGCTATGAAATTACCTGTTTAAATTGTATTTGTAAGCTAGTTATTTCAATTCGATTGATTGATCACTATAGACCAAAAATGTTTAAATACAAATAAAACAATATCAAAAAAATTAAAAGTTCAAACCTATTGCTTCAATGGAGCTTAGATAATTATTTTATCAACTAGGCTTAGTTTCCGTACTGTTCATATTAATACTGTGGTGAGGGGTCACACAATCCGCAGGGCAGTTTTCTGGCTCAGAGCGGGTACGCACTGCATCCGATCCGAATACTTGAAAATACGTTCCGAAATAGTCATAGAACTATTTGTATGGTAGTTTACGCACTAGATCCGACTTCCGTCATCCGATTTCTCTCCGTCATCCCTGAGCCTCCAATTCGAAAGAAATATTGACGGACCGACGTAGCCGTTGTAGGTACGTTTTGTATGCTTTCGCATTACCTCGGATTCAAATCGGACATATCCAAAGATGGCCCCTGAATAGCTTGGATTTGGATCACAGATCGGATTAGTGCGTAGGCAATATCCAAATTCGGTTCGAGTTTTTTAGACTCTAGATCCATATTTTCACGAATTCAAATCGGATGTATCGCGAAAAGCAATATCCGAATTCAATCCGAGCTTTTTATATCCGTAACCGCTCTCACAGTGGCGACTCCAAGAAGGCTTGTTCCTCATCTACGACTTGCTTTTGCTGGCTGGCTAGAGTGGCCACTATAGGAGAACGAAGCTCATACTTCTCTTTTTTATTATTAATCGGCTTGAGTGTACATCACACCAAACCTATTGCAAAGGCTTGCCCATCTTCTGTTCTCTAGGATGGTTGTGATAGCCGTGGAATACCTCTCCACTCCTCAAGCACTTTAGGAAATGTTGCCCCGTTGGAGCTACGTCAAGCTGATAGCGACCGTTTTTGGCGGCCCATCTCTCAAGCCAACCCGGCCCAAGTCTGCAAGTAACCCCTTGCCATTTTATAGCCGTGTATTTTAAGTGGTCAGACATGGGTTCACCGTTCTTCCATAGTGTTCAGTTTCCAGCCAACTTTAACTACCCAAATGTAACTTTTAAATTCCTGCACTATGTGGATTGTGCTTGAAAATAAATCGTCCGTTGTTGTCACATTTCATTAAAATATGTCCAACGAGGATCTAAGGTTTAGAACCTTAGGTCCTAAGAAGTGAAAAGTATATATAAAAAAGAGGTCCTGGGATGTAAAAAGCCTGTAGTTATGTAATTAACTATCATAGCTTTGTCGCATCCTATCCTACCACAGTTGACCAAAGCCACGCTTTTTAAGCAAAGGATCCTACTAGTGTATCTACAACACATCCATCGATATGCAGCTTAGAACATCTCTGGTGGGCTGGCAACCTTCACATTAAAATACGAAAGGTCGAACGATGTCAAGGTGTAAAAAACGCGTGTGTGAAGATTCAAAGTTTAACCTTAGTGTACTGATACTGATTGTACCAGGTGTTTATTTCGACAACCGAGGTGTACTCTCGAACATGCGCGTTCTAAAGGCATCTCAATCAAATCTGGTTTGCTAATGGGTAATTAGGCTTTAAAGCGTTTTAAGAGGAAATCAATGCTTGCATTTCGAGTGTGGATTGCGTCTATTAGTCCAGACTTTGTTTCTTTTCAATGATTGGGTCATTGAAAAGAATCAGGTTCTTTAATAAACCAGTAATTTACGAAGATATTTTACCAAAATACGATATTAACAGCATGATAACAGCACCTGTTAGCTAGGTATACTTGTGGACGTTAGAAAAGCACATCTAATTGACAGTATAGGTTGTAGATGTGGAGTTGGCACGGTTTTTGTTCAACAATATTTACTGCGAAAAGTTGATAGCTGAGTCGATGCGGTTTGCTGGGAGCGCGAGTCGAATTCGCACTAATTTGGGGAGTTGAACACAACCAATGCCTCCCCTTTGGAAGAATATAACACGCCTGAAGCTACGTGAAAACGATAGATAATTCTTATAACCTTCTGACGCTAATGGAAGATTCTGTAGATTTTTTAATACATCTGTAATCTCAATCTATCCAGTTGTAAAATTTTAGAGTGATCATTAAATATTATCAATAGTCAATTATTATTTAAACAAAGTGTGAGAGAAAACATTCATAGTGTGGATCCCCAAGTGTAATGTCTACAATGTAAAGTTTAACTCAGAATGCAAAAAAGAAAGACCTCCAGTAAATGATTTTAAACTTTAATCAATGTTTGCGGATGATGCTCTTAAGTATTTAATCAAAAGACGTTTTCGGTTACAGAAGTGTCATAGACTATTTTGAGCTGTCATATAGGTGAAGGTTCTGATATATCTATGTATTCACATTAAGCCAGTATTTTTCCATGGCAGGAAAAAGCCGGTTCTTTTCCACAGTTTCATTTGTTACTAATATTGGTAGTCATTCGGTTACCTAATTTTACTAATTCATGTGAAAGTCCTGGAGATTGGGCATTAGAATCTGCTTGGCACTGCAGTAGATCCTTATTATAGGTGGTATAGTTGAATAGAGCATTTCATACAGTTGGATTCAGTAGAGTGCAAGTATGTATTGCCATTTTTTGTTCGTCTTCAACAAGCAAAGGTCTACATTTATTTTTTAAACAATCCGTTTTCAATAACAAAGCCGTTTCTTCAAATTCAATTATGTATTTGGTTTATCGTATTACATTCGTTTTAATAGTCTATAGCGAGGTCTTCAGCTGCAACTGCGTTGAAGAAATTCTTTATGTTCTCAATGACTCTGGCAACTAAAGCTTTGATAATTGGCTGTCCAATTTCTGTGATGACGTCGTTTCCGTTCGAAGCTATTAGTTCTTCTGTTGACTTGCCTGCAATAGTTAAAAATAATTATTTTAAAATCGCCATCACCACCATTATCATCATCATCATCATTTCAACCGAAATACATCCACTGCTGGGCATAGGCCTCTCCCAAAGGGGGGTGCCATAATCGCCACGCTTGGCAGGCGGATTTGCGATCGCAGTGTATCTGTTGCAATGCACAGAGAATGCTGCTGCCCATACTCTGGTGATTTTAACATATTATATGTTATGAATATATAGGTACTTCTTTCTAATGTTATTTTTTCAATCATGATCATCCACAGCCCGACTTCACCTTTTTCTGGAAAGCCTTCTTTTGTTAGATGTCAGATTGTACGCTGTTCTATTTTTCAAAACATATAGCATCGGTTTCACATAATAGTCAGTTCTCTCATTGGTCTCTTGTTCGAGTATATTTCGAAATTCCATGAGGTAGATGAGGTATGAGACAAGGTATGAGTAACGTCTGTCGATGTCGATCGATGGCATCGATCGACATGGACGGACGTAACTCATAAGTCCACTTGGAATCATTTCAGTCTTTAACGCGTGCGAAGCTGCTAAAAAAAACCTAGTTTTAAGTAACCTATGAGTACTTACGTAAAAGTTCATTATCCGGGAATAAGTTTTCAAATTTTACATCGGACTTGTCCTTTAATTCAAAAGAGTGCCTCCATGATTTCACATTCCAATGCTTCTTTCCATCCTTTCCTGTTTTGTCCACGTAGTCGACTTCTGCGGTGATTAGAATTTTAGCTGAAAATAAAATAAATTATCGTTATAATAGTTATTTGCATTTTTTTTCCTTAGCCTATTGTGTCCCACTGCTAGGCAAAGGCCTCTCCCATATGCATCCAGATATTTTTTTCTTCTGCCACATCGAACCAGCCTTCGCGGCACAGCGCATCCAGATCATCTCGCCACCGCTTTCTGGGCCGGTCTCGGCGACGCCGTCCATTCTCTGGCACCCATTGCGTGGAGACTTTTGCCCAGCGGTCACTATGCATGCAGCTGGTGCCAGTCCCATTTCAGCCTGGCAGCTTTTTTGCCAACGTCAATGATACCTGTTTTGGAGCGCAGCGTGTTGTTGTTGTGCTCCATTGCTCTTTGACATACCCAAGGCGGAACTTTCGCGATTCGGTGAGTGACCAGGTCTGAGCACCGTAGATTAGGACGGCCAGAATACACATATCGATGAGTTTGCGCTTCAGGGACTCTTCAGTTTATTGCATAATTCTTACTAAATAAAGCATTTGCTTATTATGAAAATGAACATTTTGAGTGGCATCTTGTTTTCTTAGCGGCGACGGTCACAAAGTCTTGATGATGTCAATAACTCTATTCATCAGGTCCAACTTTGGTTTACGGCAAACAACTTAGTACTAAATGAAAAAAAGACCAAATGTATTAAATTTACTTTACCAAATGTTAGAAGCACCGAATGTGACATCGTATTGAATGGACAAAAATTGGAATTTATTGATCAGACGGTTTTCCTGGGAATCACTTTAGATGAGAAATTGCAATGGGGACCTCACATAACATCTCTTGCGGGGCGGCTAAGCTCAGCCGCTTATGCTGTTAGAAAGATAAGACAGTTAACAGATGTAGAAACCGCGCGCTTGGTCTATTTTAGTTACTTTCACAGCATTATGTCGTACGGTATTTTGCTGTGGGGTCGTGCTGCTGACATTGAATCTGTATTTATTTTGCAAAAGCGAGCTGTTAGAGCCATTTATAATCTTCGTCGCCGCGATTCTCTTAGGGAAATTTTTAAAAAGATTAATATTATGACAGTACCTTGTCAATTCATTTATGAGAATATTATGTATGTAAGAAAAAATCGACATCTCTTTAACAAAATTAGTGATAGACATCATATTAATACTAGAAATAAAAATAATTTAGATCAAACATTTTATAGATTAGCCAAAGTACGAACATCTTTCATGGGGTACTGTGTTAAATGTTACAACAAAATACCTTGTGACATATTAGAACTAAATGAAAGAAAATTTAAACTTACATTAAAACCACACTTTGTAAACAAGCATATTACAAACTAGATGATTATATTATAGATAAGAATGCTTGGAAACATGCTGGTCCTGCTCCATAGGACAATCGAGGGTATAGTAGAAAAAGTCAAACTTGTTTTATTTACTGGTGTACTTTCAGGTTTTTAATATGTAATTTAACTCACACACTGATCCATTGTTTTTAATTATATTGTAAATATGTGAGTACCATGTCCCTTACTAGCAAACTTAATTTGATCTCTGCTGGTATTGCTTTGTTGTACCTATAGTATATAAGTGTGTGCTGTATATTAGTGTAATGTTGGATGCATTGTGCTCACATAATATAATCAATTGATCAATGTACCTATGTATACAAAATATTGTAAAACGTATATTTGAAAAGAGTAACTATGGAGTTTCTTGTCCGTTCTTCTCCATAAGAATCTACTTTTTGCGAATGGACAACTAGAGTCACTTATATTTTAATTTTAAACTGTAAATTTGACGTTCAAAAGTGCCTTTTAATGGTCTAGTTGAAATAAATGAATTGACTTTGACTTTGACTTTGACTTTGACTTTAGCAAAAGTTACTAGCTTGCACATGCTTGACATGTTTACAGAATAGACCGGCAGAGGGCCAAGCACGAATGTTTTGACGTATAATATCAAGCCTTCACTGCGACATGTTTACAGAATCGACCGGCTGGTCACTTCGACCGTCGCTTTGAATTTTATGTATGATGTGTCACGATTAGTCATTACCTCAGATACGATACAATGATGATACTGCTATGAAAAAATCAGCCAAGAGTGAGTCGGGCTCGCACGAAAAAGGTTTTCCAACGAATGATAGATACTTTTTAAGTGAAGAACTATTATCTGTATTTTTTCTCCATACTTTTAGATTAGTGTGGTAATTTTCATCTATTTGTTTGGTTCACACAAGTTCATATAAGTATTGAATATCAACTGAATAGGTTCAGTAAATTTGGATCACATTCAAAAATTCAAAATTCAATTCAAAATTGTTTATTTCGTTATTACACATTATACAATGTAGTTGGTGGCGTCCCCTTTTAAGCATATTGATGCCTGTACCAGGAGGCGCCGCTCTTTTATATCATACGAGTGTAATAAGTTACAAAACAAAGTGTAAGTTAATTATTGGCTGTGATAGGCAGACACACAGACAGATACACAAGTGACTCTATGAGGGTTTCATTTTAGTATACGGATTTTGAGAATCTTAATAACGAAAAATGTACTATGCTATTCACATTTACTCCTTCAATTTAAATTATAAATGTATTTTAATAGTGTCACAACATTTACATCTCGTTATTGTCGTGTCCTTAAAATATTTGACGTCAGGAACCCAAGACTGGTTCTTGTGTTTTGCCTACTAAAATCATTAAAATAAATATTGTTTTAAACTTGAATCGTCAGTTTACCTTTTTGACCTTAGGTTCTGGAACTGGTACGGAAGTATCTTAATGGAAGTTCGATCAAGGTAAAAATGGAAATTTATTTTGAAAAAAAAAAAACATTGCTTTTATTTTAGTTCCTGGCTGGAAATAAATACATTGAAAACTCAACTCGCCTTTAAATTTTATCTATGTATTATTTTATGTAATACGAATTGGTAATGTCTTGTCCTCACTTGACAATATCAAGCAATAGTTTTTATTTATTTATTTATTAACACTTTACGCACACAAATGTACAGAGGCGGACTTAATGTCATAGGCTTAGGCAAATTGGTTAATTGGTGGCATAGGTTTTTCCATTGATATAACAGATAAGATACAAGAAGAACCAGGTGGTCATTTAAAATTATTTTTAACTAGCGGACGTCACGCGGTTTCACCCGCGTAGTTCCCATTCCCGTGGGAGTACGGGGATAAAATATAGCCTACGTTACTCACTGATAATGTAGTTATCCATTGCTGAAAGAATTTTTCAAATTGGTCCAGTAGTTTTTGAGTTTATTCATTACAAACATACACACACACAAAAATACAAATTTTTCCTCTTTATAATATTATATTATGATATTATTATATAATATAGTGTAGACTTGCTTTGTAGTCACAGTTGACTCTTAAGAATGATGTTTTCCTCATTTCATTAATACCTTGATTACGTTTTAAAAGGTAGCTCTTAGCAACATATGTATTTAATTCCCTACATAATGTTGTCAGTCATCGAATCTAGACGACCCAGTCTTACGAAGCTCCTTGCAAGTACTTGCACTCTTAGGTAGGTACTTAATATTTACAACACGCACACGATTCATCATTAGATAAAGTTTTATAGCTTCATAAATTTTGCCTTTAAGAGTTTTTGCCAGTACCTACCTACATACCTACCCCAGCAAATGTACGTTTTTTTTTGTTAATTCATTTGTTTATTTTCTACATGGGTTTTAAGTTCTATTCTGTTAAAGCAATTACCTACAAAATAGTTCATGTAAACCAAGTTTTTCGGTATATAATCAAAAGTCAAGTCAAAGTCATAGTCAAAAGTCATTTATTAAAATTAGGCTGAGTGCTAGCACTTTTTGAACGTCAAAGTTAAAGTTATAAAGACAGTCCTCAAAAAGGCCCGCCCATCACCACTTCCTAGTGTTTAGTTGGGAAGAAAAAGTGGTGCAACAAACTCCCCAGCAACACATACTTGATCCAGAAAATACCTATAATTTAAAGCCATACAAGTAAATTGACGTAAATGTAAATTTCCTAGACCTAGCCTTATACGAAGACCTAGCGGTTTCGTAGCTGAAATGGTATTTTTACGAAAAAAAGTAGCCAAGAGCGAGTTGGACTCGCGGGCAAAGGGTTCCGATCGAATCTCATATTTGTAACGTGTAACATTTACACTTTTTTTTTTAACAAAAGTATACCGTCACTAGGAATTTCCCCTGCATCGTGGGTGCGCTTACAAACATACAAAATTATATACACAAATAGCTAGACCCGGAACAAGTATCTGTAGGCCATATAATTATTTATTCCGTGCGGGAATCGAACCCACGACACGCAGCACAGCAGTCAAACTACTATAGACTTTTTATAGGTAAAGAACCATTATCCGCATTTTAAGTTTCAGAGATTTCTTGAATTGTTATTTGAAAATTATGAAAAAATATAATTAAAATCCTCACAATAAGCCCTTTCATTTGATATGTGACACGGTACAGTTTGAAAAACTTTTTTTTTTAAATTTTCTAGATGTACTCGAACCGAACGTACCATACTCAGCATTTATTTATTTACGTAATGCGTCCGTGTTTTGATCGCAGAAGTTTATATGTGTACCAAATTTCAATATAATCGGTCCCCTAGATTCGGAGAAAATTGGCTGTGACAGACGGACAGACAGACAACCGAGTGATCCTATAAGGGTTCCATTTTTTAAGGATGTTTGGAACCCTAAAATCACAAATAGTTTACTCTTAGGTACCCAAGTTCGATAAAAGTAGGTACTTACGGACTTTAGCGATCAGATCCCCGTTGCCTTCGATGGGAAGAATGAAGAGTTGTCCTTTCATGTCATACTTTCCCTTGAAGTCTACTGTACAAAGGACTTTGACGACCAGCTTCGAGGTTTTGGTGTCTCTCCTGAGGAAATGAAAAACATATTCGGCATTAGCATAATAGTATCTGAAGTTCTTTTTTATTTTATTTTAGCCACCCTCACTTTGTCCGGGCTTACAACCTTAAATAATCTGCGAGAGTGGGATAAGTTGGTTAAGTATTACACAAACTTAATTATTCTTAACTAATTTACTGTGTGTGAAAACAGTTGTGCCCTATGTTTAATGTACAATACACTGGTATATTCTGTCTTTCTATCATAATAACCTTACAAAATAAAATCTTAGAGATTTTATTAGCGACGGAGAAATCCAATAAAACATGCGGGGCAGTCTTTGGGGACTGCCGATAGAAGTTAAAACTAAGCGAAAGCTAAAGCGTTCGGTGAAGATGACGCGAGTTCCATGATTTTTTTCACCCAAAAAGAACAAAGTCAAAGTCAAAGCATTTATTTCAAATAAACCATTATCAGGTACTTTTGAATTGTCAAAGTCAGTCCGTCAAAAACATGAAGCTATTTGCACGTTCCAAAGCGTAGATCTCTATGGAGAAGAACGCGCAAGAAACTCCACGGACACTCTTTTAAATCATTTTATGGTTACAAAAATCCTGGTTACATTAACCTTGTTGCTTTTATATATGAGAACAATGTAAAGAAAGAAAACACAATTTATAGTGTCAAATATTAAAATGAGCCAGTGGCAACTAAGGGATGATCAGTATCCACTGACGGCGCCCGTTCACGAACATGACGCGTGCGTGCATGAGCACCATTCAGCTCAACTATTTTGAAGAAAACTGAACACATATATACACAGTATACATATAGCTCATGGAAAGCATTCGGTGAAGATGACGCGAGTTCCATGATTTTTTTCACCCAAAAAGTACACATATATACACAGTAGGTATACATATAGCTCATGGAGAGCATTCGGTGACGATGACGCGAGTTCCATGATTTTTGTTCACTCAAAAGGTGCTTAATGCGCCTAAAAAAGTTTTCACTTCAAAAATCCGAAGCATAGTTTGTGAAACCAACTGTAACATAAACATTCCGCAATGTCAAGTTTCCTGCTGTGAACAAGGCGTTATCTTATTCTTATAAAAAAAATTGCATGTATTGGTCGTTCCACGTGTTTAGTGAAGGCTATCGACTTCTGTCAGACTAGATTTTTGTCCCAAAATCTTATAAAAAACAACGCATAAAATGCTCTACATTACATGGACTCCTCGAGACAGGCTCGTGGAGCTCATAAGCAAACTGCTTGCTATGCGTCTTATTCTTGTTATTTTTTCATGTATCCTGGCTAATAATATAGACCATCAAGAAATGTAAAGCACTGTTTTTGGTAAAGAAACTTAATTATTATTAGTTACCTACAAGGTTTTATCCGCGACAAGATTTGTCAGTCAAGTCACTAGCTTTTGCCCACGACTTTGTACGCGCATATCCCGTTTTTCTGCGTTCCCGTAGGAATTTCCCGTTCCCGTATAGTCATTAGCATTCCTCATGAATGTGGCTATCATATACAAAAATAATTTTCCAAATCTTACTAGTGGTTCCAGAGATTATCGCGTTCAAACAAACAAACAAGCTATTCAGCTTTATTTTATTAGTAAGTATTATGTCATGGAATAATTTTAATACCGATTTTAAAACTTAAAATTATAATCTCAATGACAAAATATGCGTGATATTGAAACCAGTTATAAAAAAGTTCTATTTTTAAACCTAACCTAGCACCGACGACCTAACAAATACCTAAAAGAAGCATTTGAGTCTAATTTTGGAAATCGCAAAACGTAAATAACCGAAACCTAAAAATACCTAAATGACATTTACAAACTGAACTTATAAATGCAAAATGTAAACCGCATTTTGCATTTATAAATACTTTTTTATATTCCTCTCAAAGAGGTTAAATTGTCCGACATTCAACTGTGTTGAAAAAACAAACATTGAGCTTCCTCTTAAAAAACCTTCAAATTCCAAACGCAATCCCCTCAGATTGATGGATAAAAATAAATGCGAGCATTTTAAATATACGGAAATTACCAAAGAGGCATGCACAAAAGATCCTTTTGTTACCACCTTGACCTATATAACTGCAGATCCAACAGTGAGCACATAGTGTTTATAAGGACAGTTTAAAATAAAACTGCAGTAACCAGTTATACGAGTTTCGAGGTCTTATTTGCAGGTTGTTTTAACCGAGACATTGATTTATTTATGTAACTCATACAAGCAGCAGTCGAACTTAGCCACGACTACCACCCACCACACATGACCATAAGAGTTGAGAATGATGTGAATAAATTCAAAATAATGCTAACAGACTTCATGGTTAAAAAAGCGTACCTACTCGTCCATTGGTGAATTCTTAACAGAAAATTTAAATAAATAATAATTAGGTATGTCGTTGTGTGCGTCAAAAGTCCGATTTATTTAAGGTCATTTCTATTGAATGCTATGAATAGTATATCATATCAGCCAATTGCCGTCCACTGCTGAACGTAAGCCTCCCCCAAAGATCGCCAACCATCCCGGTCCTGAGCGGTCCGCATCCATCCGCTGCCAGCCACCTTCTTCAAATCATCGATCCATCGTGCCGCAGGGCGTCCCACACTACGTTTGCCCATACGCGGTCTCCACTCTACCACATGTCTGCTCCATCGACCGTCTGTACGTCTACAGACATGGCCGGCCCACTTCCACTTCAGCATGCTCATTCTACGCGCAATGTCGGTGACTTTAGTTCTCTGGCGAATGACTTCGTTGCGAATTCTATCCACCAGAGAAATCCCGAGCATTGCTCTCTCCATTGCACGCTGAGCAACCTTAAATTTGTGGACCAGGCCTATGGTGAGTGTCCACGTTTCGGCTCCGTAAGTCATTACGGGAAGGACGCACTGATTAAAGACCCTGGTCTTAAGGGATTGTGGGATCGACGATTCAAAGATACCACGTAGCTTCCCGAAGGCCGCCCAGCCCAAGCGTATTCTTCTGGTCGCTTCCTTCTCAAAGTTGTACCGCCCCAGTTGTATAATTTGGCCTAGATATATGTATTCTTGCACAACCTCGAGGGTAGCGCCATTTACGATTACAAGTCTCGGGGGGACATGACCATTGTACATAACTTTGGTTTTGTCCAGATTCATCCCGAGACCCACCCGCCTTGAAGAATCGCTCAGGCTGTTTAGCATCCCTTCCAGCTCCTGCAGAGATTCTGCCATGATGACAATGTCATCCGCAAATCGGAGGTGCGAGATGTGCTGACCGTTGATATTTATGCCCCGTCCTTTCCAATTAAGCGTCTTGAAAACGTCCTCCAACGCGTTCGTAAAAAGTTTCGGAGAGATGACATCTCCCTGTCTTACACCTCGACGCAGTTGGATTGGTTTTGTGCTCTGTTCTTGTACTTGGACGGTCATTGTCGCGGCCTTATACAGACATCTCATCACCTCGACATAGCGGCAGTCGATGAGACATCTCTGCATGGCCTCCAGGACAGCCCAGGTCTCAACGGTATCGAAGGCTTTCTCGTAGTCCACATACGCTAGGCACAGAGGCTGATTATATTTCTCGGAATCTAATCTCTGAATAGTATATAATTCAATTGAAATAATAATTTAATCATAATCATACTAATCATAACTGTTCATTTGTTAGAACATGGCCGGTATGTATATTGTTGTTGTTTTTTTTTTAACAGCCTATTAGGTTAAACATGGCGATCTCAAAAAAAAAGAATTAGATCTTATTATATTGTACCTAATTTGAATTTAGAATTTGAATTTAGATGGACATCTGAGTGAACCCAAAGTTATGACGCGCGAGAAGGACCTCAATGATGAAAAACAATGACGTAAATATTAAGAACATAAAAGACATGTATGGTTGCTGAAGACAAGAAGATATTAAACAAATAGGGAAAACATCAGCTAGCATTAAAATTAAGTCCAAGAGCTAATTAGTCTTCGTCGTCTTTTTAGGGCTCCGAGCGTCCGTATAACAAAATGGAACCATTTTAGGATTATGTGTCCATCTGAACAGACGGACAGTTACGTGATTAATCTTAGTGTCCTGTCGAGGCCAATATGCTTCGATTCTACTGGATATATTCAGTTTTTCAGAAATTTAGTACACATATGAAGTTTTTTTTTATTTGAGATGAGTTTGCTCTTGATTCTAGTCTAGGTCATAGATGACAGAGACAAAGTTCTGAGAATCAAACACGAACGCGTGACTTTAATAAATAAATGTTGAGTACGTGCTCTTTTTAGGGTAACAGTGCCGTATGATGTTACTACTGAGCCTTAAATTTTTTGATAATACAGAAAATAGTTCTTTACTTTTGATTATAGGAAATGCTTTTAGAAGTCTAGTTGCACAAAAAAAAGTTTGAAACCTTGTCTTTATTTAACTTTACTTAGCCCTTGATTCTTGTTTACCTGTTGACATTTAAATCATCACATTTCAGGTGAAAAAAATGTACACTGCTGGGCATATGCCTCCCCCAAGAGGCTCCATAATCGCCATGCTTGGCGGCGGGTTGGCGATCGCAGTGTATCTGTTGCAATGTACAGAGAATGTTGCTGCCCATTCTCTGGTGACTCCCTTAGTCGTCTCTTACGACACCCACGCAATGTGATGGGTACACATTTATTTATTTCATTAAACAGCCATATTTTAATACCTTGCCTATAACCGGACGCAGTTGAATACCAGTTAACTTACATGAAACGACAGCCCCTAACCTAGTAGCTTTTTTTTAAGGATGGGAAATCATCAAATGGCTTCTTCCGCTCTGGGTGGCGCGGAAGAGCGAGCTCTTACTGACTAAAACCCATCCGTGTTCCTTCTAAAGCCGCGTTTGCGTTCCAGGGCCGCGGTGACTCTTTCGAACAAATTCCGCAACCCTGGCAGGCTCTGGCCCTAGCGGGCACTGTCTCCTATGCTGACATCTCTTTTAGGTGTACGTGGAACACATCGCTTATCGAACCGGGCCTGGTTGTGACCGGACAGCGAGCCACCCAACGCTCGCCGTCCGCAGGCCCGCGCCTACGTTACCTAGTAGCTGCACATTTCATACATATCGCAGTATCTGTTACTAAGTTAAACAAGGACCTACTACCTTCAACTACATAAAGGTCAACTTCTATAATAGCTGCATCATCACGGATTAAAGATCAAGTGGGGTTTAATTGATTTTAACTTGATGTCGATACAAGGAAAATCTTAGTAAAAACATTAAGTTTAATAGTGTAAGAAGACACGCACAATCGCCTGTAATGGCAACATGTCAACGATTTAATTGGTCAGTCTAAGATCAACATAATTGTAGGATATTATCTCGTTGCCTCGTCATTATAATATCGTTATTAGCTAGTAATTTAAAAAACTGGTTGTAGTAGTTCCTAGAATCAGTGGCAATAAAAAAGAGGTAGTTACTTAATCTATTTTAGCAACAGTAGGTGTAATTTTGTACCGATTACTTAGTAAAATCTTGACGTATGTTATTTTTTCTACTTCAACTAGAATGACGATCCAGACTTTTTCTTTGAGAGGGATCAATTTGCCTATATCGATGCCTACACTAATCTGCTGTCCCCGTTTTGGTCAAAATTCAAGGTTAACCAATGCTTGCCGAGGTTGGCACATGCATGCTTAAGTTACCATCAATCAATGTATATAAAAAACTCTTCCGTTACTGAGTGGGGACTGAGTGACCGACAGACAACGCACAGCCGAAACTACTGGTTGTAGAAAGCTAAAATTTGGCATGTAGCGTCCCTACAGTCCCTACATTCCATTAAGAGAGGATTTCCCGAAATGCTAAAAAACGGAATGCTATGGAAAAAACGGGATATGCGAGTAGCAATAGCAACTGTCTGAACTGAGACTCCTTAACTCTGCAGCTCGATACCTGAGGGCCAATTCCACTATTTTTTAAGCTACGTTTGCATTCGCATCTTAGTCGCAATCTGACAAAAAAGCCTCAATTTCCTTACATTTATTTACCGACTTCAAAAAAAGGCGGAGGTGCTCAATTTGATTGTTATAAGAAAAAAAAAAAAAAAAATTATTATTATTGAACCATTAAAAAAAAAAATATGATAAATTATTATTAAAATTATAATGTTTTTTTTTAATATATCCACGCACTTCTAGAACACCCTGTATGAGTTGGTAATGAATACAATAAAAAATCCATACTGATATTATAAATGCAAAAATAACTCAGTACGTATGCCTGTCTATCATTTTTTTGTTATCTAGTCACGTTTGTACAGCTGAATGTATAAAACTTGCCATGCGACCATATCCTGAAATCGGACATGGGATATCATCATCGTATCAGCTGAAAGACGTCCACTTCAGAACATAGGCCTCCCCAAGGGAGAGCTTGCCATAATCGCCACACTTAGTAGGCGGGTTGGCGATCGTAGTGTAGCTGTTGCAATGCACAGAATCACAGAGAATGCTGCCGCCTATTCTCTGGTGAATCCCTTAGTCGCCTCTTACGACATCCACGGGTAGTGATGGGATGGTGTTATTCTTTTTTAATCCGACACCATACAGAACACATCGAATAATAATAATAATAAGGCTTGATCCAGAAAGCTGTACTCCTGGAGACGGCGCGTTTTGTTAGGAGGTTCCTCTCTCAGGAGCCCTGACCACCGGTAGCTTTGGACCCTGTTCCCGATACCGGTGCGTTACTATTTTTTATATTTTTATATCTTTGTATTTTAATATTTAAAAATGTAATTTATATGTACATACTATGAATAAAGGAAATAATAATAATAGTTTATTGGGTCATAAAAAGTGTAACAATATTTAGGTGTGACACTGGATCCCGCACTAGGATATCCTGTATTGCAGGATATAAGGACTTTTAATCTCGAGAGTATGTTCCCTTTCGAATATTCGATTTGCACGCAGGCGAAAGTGCTGGCAGAAGCTAGTGTTAAATAAAATAATTGTTGTTATATCTTTGCATACTTCTGGTCTTTGAACTCACAATGTAGATATATGTACATGTTTTTTATGTGCAAAAAAAGAGTCACCTTTTTGAGTAATTTGCATTTCAAAGTGATCCAGTTTATAGTTTTCATTAGCAAAAAAACTTACATAAATTAATTTGACGTCATTGAAAACAAAAATCTGTGAACCAGTATTTAATAAAGCCTTTTAATGTGTTGGGGTCGGCAGGTGAAAACCAGTATTTCATAAGCAGCTACTGCTTGTCTGACCTCCAGAATCTGAAATTGGTTAGGTACACGATACTCCTTGATAAGACTGGTTTTCATACCTCGGTTTCTGTCTCTATCGACTCTTAGAGATCTACGAATGAGAGGAAGTTCGGCGGCTAGGAGTGCTTTTTGAGGCATGTAAGTCTGACATGAAGCGGAATGACATACACATATGCTGAAGCAAGTTGCTTAACCATGATTGATCGAAAAGTTGGCAATTTTCAGAGGTTCCGTGTGAAATTTTCTAGAGCCCTTAATAGAATACAGAAAAATATATTTATTATGTAAGCCATATAAATGATAGAAAAGAAGATGAATAAATCATTACATAGGGTGACACAATCGGTGACTTTATCGCTAAAACCGATAATTTAAACACAACCGTTGGAGTAATTTAAATGATCTTAGGTGTACTATTTACGTAAACAATAATTATTATATCATGGATAACTATATACACTTCTTCTTAGCGTGTCGGTGGCAAATACACTTATCAAATTTTATGCTTGGCCCAACACTCAGCAACGGCAACACCGTTCGCTGATGCAGTCATAAGATCTTCACATGTACAGGTGACTGAGCATGCGGCGGAGGTATATACACTAATAATATTATGTAACAAAAGCGGATCACTCAAGGAAGACGATTAAACAAAGAGGTATAAGGTATTTTAACAAAACAAAAAGACACTTACGTTATCTTCTTAGCTTCACAGTTCTTGAGTCCTGTGACATTGATATCAGTGACAATCAGCTTCAAGTTCGAAGAACTGGCATCGACGCGTTTAAGCACAAGGGGATCATGCTTGTCCACATTCAGCTCAGGAATACCGTCGGCGAACAGTGGAATCACCTTTTGCGTTGATTCCTTATTACATTTGGAGTCGTCCGATTTACATTTTGTGATGAAAGGTGCTGCAAACAGATAGAAAAGGTAATTGAATTAGTACTCTTGCTATTTGTCTAAGTAAACTAAGGGTAGTCAATTTTGTGTAAGAAAAAATGCTTTAAAAAATTTAGAATTAGTAAAAGTCTAATGTGAAGATACAGTAGTCAGCAATCGAAATTGGTTTAAAGCTTTAAATTCAAAATCCATACTAATGTATATTATAAATGCAAAAATAATTCTGTCTATCTGTCTTACGCTTTCACGCTGAAACCGCTGGGCCGATTTTAATGAAATTTGGTAAAGAGATAGATTAAACCTTTTAGAAGGACATAGCTTTTTGTTGCGAAAAAAGTGCTTGAAGGGATTGAAATAGGAAATTTGTATGGGAGTCCTTAATTATTGAAGATAAAACCATGAAATTTTGTATAATTGCACTTGGCACTTGATAAAAATAAATAAACGTCACGTAAAGTGTTTTGGAAAAAACGTATCTTCAAAATAGAAATGGCTGCCCAAAGTAACTTTCCCACGCGGACGGAGTCACGGGCAAAAGCTAGTTGCATATAAAATCGAAAAAGGTGTAATCAGGGATGATTTAGACTTCTTCTCAAAAGACTGACACAAAATCACAGAGGAATGTGAAAAAGAGAATAACAGAAGGGATGTCTTTTCCCAGCTGTAGGATTTTGATTATAGTTAAGGATTGAAACTAAATTGAATTAATTTATAGAAACCTTGCAATCAAAATTCAATGAAATAATACATTACCCAAATTAGACGCCACTAAAGAAGTATACGTTAGGAAGACTAAAAGAAAAACTTTGTTTGTCATTTTAAATAATTAGTTGTCTGACAGTATCAGACACGACTGCACAATAGAATAAACCGTCAATATTTTCCTCTATCAAGAAATGTCCACTTTTATATACAAATCCATAAAATGTAAATCGGCTTTGGAATGTAGAGATACTTATAAAAAGGTCTTTTGATACGAATGCTGCGATTTTACTGCAGCTCCGCTTGAGTTGATTTCGTGTTTTATAGTACTTCGTTCCATAATTATTATTATCATATTCATAAATCTGTTCTGTATTTTTTGCGAACTTAAAAGAAACACCATCAAAAAAGTGATATAGATTATTATCTAGAAGTGGCTCGTATGGATAGTATAATTTTTCCAAACGAGTTTATATGATTAGTACTTATTATGAAATTGTTTTGTTTGTTTGTTTTTTTTGCGATTCTTCTTTGTTTTATTGTTTTATCTGTTGAAAATGTTTTGCCAAGCTACTGTTTAGGTATATTTTTCTTTCATTTAATTTGACAGGTTTTTCTTGAGAGTTTGTCCAAATAAGTTTTTGTAATATTGTCAGGAGGATTTCCCTGGCTGCAGGTTTCTGACAGACAAGATAGATCTTTGGTAGCGTCTGGTATAATATGTTTTGTTTTTATATGGTACCAACGCTCGTGTAAGGCAGATGCCGAATATATTACGAAGTTAAATCTCTAACATGGTTTTATTTTATAACTAGTCGCCGCCCGGGGCTCCGCCCGCGTGATTGTCGAGAATTATGCCAAGGGAACATATTCCTGGGATAAAAAGTATTCTATGTGTTATTCCAGACTATAATCTACCCTAACTGTGCCAAATTTCATCAAAATCCATTCAGTATTTTTTGCGTGTAGAGTAACAAACATCCATCCATCCATCCATACTGACAAACTTTCGCGTTTATAATATTAGTAGGATAATCATAGTAAGTAGCACTAGCGTGAGTCCGCTAGTGTTACAATATCTGCGAATCCCGAATGTTCTTGAATATTTTGCCCGATAAATAATATAGATATAAATAGGCACAAAAATAATATATTTTAAAAATCATAATATTTTAGTTTTCTGTTTTTCTCCTGGTTTTGCACGGAACCCTTCAGACTAGGTAAATGACAACGCTTCTTATTCTAAGTGGCGTTGTACTATTATATAATTATAATATTATTGTCACGCTTATTACGACAGACAACAAAAAACTAGCCTAAGTGGTTTTTATAATATATATTTTTTGTTCTAGCTTCTCTTTAAATACCAGTTTGTAAAAAGGTTGTTAGCAAAAAAACATGATTGTTAATTAATTTATTAATTTTTGAAATAAACTTATGGAGTTGAAACCCATTCATCGATTTTATTTATTAAACATGCAAATAATGATAATAAGAATGTTTTAAAGAAATAAAAAAGGTGAAATGTATCTCAAATGATTCGTCACTATGCCGAGAGATTATTTTCGTAATCGACATATTTTTCCCATCAAATGCGATTTTTGCGTAATTAAGTAAATATTAAAAGTTATTTCTAAATAATAAATAGGCGTAAAATAGTTTAATGTTGTAAAGAATCAGAGATTTTAGGGCTTATATGGATCATCTTAGACTCTGTTTGTGTCTCAGATACGAGTATCAATAATAATTTTATCTATCTATGCATTAGTCTATGTTTGACCGCACGATAGAGGCCTGTCCCTTTTCCAGAAAATTCTGTCTTCTGATAATGCGGACGCGGCGGCTGGGGCGTGAGGATTGCCTCTCCCCCACGTGTTACGCCTCCGCCTTCGCTTGCATCACTGTTGCAGAAGGTGACTGCTTCCCATGCCCTCTCGTTCCAAACCATACATTGTACCAGGCCAGACGTGAGAGGTGGCCGCCGCCGATCGCCGCTACGAGGACGGCGACGCACCACGGTGGTGCACCGCCCAAGCGGGGCAGACCTCCACCGTATTTCTCACAATGGTTGACACCCGGGCGTGTTTACACCGAATCCGAAACAGGTACCTCCCGAAACAACCATGTCTGCTGAGGACCTGCGTCAGGCAGAAAGCGAAGGGTGGTGTCTCTGACAGCTTTTCAAAGACTTATCACCACCTGAATCGATTTTACAAATTTTATACCCCACCGTTAGCTTTACTTCTTCGTAGCACGATGTTACCAGCAACAAAAACCGAAACAATCATTTTAATTATTTTTAGTAAAATGATAGACAGTTGAGGCCACTTAAACTAATTAATATTCATTAGGTTTTCTTCCTAGAAATACATGTAAAGGTACTTATTAGTGTTCATTAACGTCAATCTTATTTAATTATGTACCTTTATTCCTGCTGCAGTTCATCATCAGTTATTTTTATCAAAATTACGCACTACAAGACAAGTTTAGGGACAGTTGGGGTACAATGGTACGAAAAAAATAATTAAATTTTTGGAAAATTTCAGTGTTTTTTATTTTCATAATTTTTGTCATGAACATACAAGAACGGTTTTGAAATTATCGATTGACTACAAAAAAGAGTTCAAAAATTTACCTTTACCCTAAGGAAAATTATTTTTTGCACAATACCTCTTTTGTTCCAACGTGCCCCAGGTCTGGGGTACAGTGAAACGGTATCCGGGGTACATTGGAACAACACTAATAAATCGTGAAAAGTAAATCTAATTTTATATTAACTTTTTGGAAAAAGAATAAATATTTCTTCGGCGCTTTGACTTGCCTGCCAAAGCTTGGACTCGGCAGCACCTTTCTATATCCAGAATTGAGACTACTGCTACATCTGGTTCCAATGGAAATTAAATGCTGTTATCAATTTTCGCACTCTAGCCCAAATAACTAATACCATATTCGTTGTTTTCATCAATATCTGTCAATAGTTTAAATATTTTATTTGTTTCTGAGAAAATTTTACTTAAAAAAAAATCCTTGTTTCATACCCAACCCCGTTCGGTTCCAATACGAAATTACGACTTTTTACAGCTTTAAACAATTGTTTTTGTCTCAAATCTTTCCTGTCGCAGGCCAATACGTCAACACGAGACACATGAAGCGCTGTAGTTAGCCAATGCGGAAGCGCGCGAATTCTAATGAAATTTTAATAATTATCGCCCTTGTTCCATTATACCCCGTGTCCCAACACGAGGTGTAATAAGTATGTAGTATGACTGTCACTGTGTATTGCAATTATGTATTATCAAACAAATTATTCGATGCATGGACAGTCTTATTCCTTTTGCAATTAGTTATATCAATGATAAACTATTTTATTATTTGTGCAGTTTTGTATAGTAAAAATTTAGATCAATGGAAAGTTTTATTCCTTTTATATGTAAGACCTACCCAACTGTACGTTTTTTATTGAGTGTTTTTACCTATTGCATTAGCAGACACTATGTTAACATATTTTTTGCGTGGGCGATAAGTTACTTTTTGGATCTTTTGACGGGCGACCTATCACAGCGAGTCTGCAAAACCCAATACAGCATTGATCATCGTCATCATCTTAGGCTTTTCTCAAATGTGAGGGAGCCGGCTTCCAAATTAACCAGATACAGCTGAATACCAGTATTTTACCACGAGCGACTACCTATCTGAGCTGCACAGCACGTTACCGTTTAACAGGCTGGTTTTTGATTCTTCTAGGTTTGCTGTGGCATAGATGTAGTCACCAAATCACTGATTAGTGATGCTATAATTCCGACTGATATGTGATAAGCTTGCCTCCGTATCAAAACGTCCTATTCTCAAAATTACCAATTAGCAAATCGTCCGAATAGGCCGATTTGCAAATAGGACGTAGTCATAGGACGTTTTGATACTGGGGCATAAGCTTGACGTAGTCCTGTACGATGGTCTCTCAAAGTGAAGAAACAACTGGTCACTAAGGTCTCTAACGCATTACATCAGACCAAAGATCGACACAAATGGAGGGTAATCGTCAAAGAGTTTAGTGGGGTGCATCACGATGCTCAACCAACCTACTATGACGTGCTAATGCCATCCAAGTCCGATGATATAAAAGGGATAGTGCTATTCACTATGTATTGCTCCGTCTCTCTCTTAGAGCGAAATCATGATCGTTTTATGACTTCATAGTAGGGCAGTGAGATAATTCCTGGAATAGAGAAACAAGCACGAAGAGGACGGATTCTGACTCAGTTTTTGGAGAAAGAAGGTTGTCAGTACCTATGTAAATAGGTAGAAATTATGTGGGCCTTGTTTTTGGTGTGCAGAGTTTGATATTAGTCAGGTTAGTTGTGAAGGTATCCCGATTGACGTCATTTTCTGGAAATTAAGCATGATTATTAAGGCATCTGCCTCAGATGTAATAATGTAGCACGAGCATTTTTTTAGTATTGTTAGTGGGATCGATAACTTTTGCAATAAAAATTGTGTAGGACTTTTCAATCTTGTTACAGGTACTTGATAATCCTGGATTAATATTAGAGAAATTAAAATTATTTACTTTTCGCCGTTTTTTTTATGTAATTACAAAAAGAGGTAGTAAGAAATCTCAAAAAAAGTGAAACATCTTATAAGAGTAGTTCGCTTCCTTTTTTGACGTAGGTAAGTAATAATTTTATTTAAATTTTAAATCGCTTTCATTTCAATAAGTATTTAGCAGTTACTTTAGGTTACTTCTACATATTATTGTTCGATAAATGTTTTATTAAAATATATTTAAAGTAAATATTTTGAGACCACAAATAAAAAAATGAAAAGTTTCCATTTCATATATTATTCTTAATTTCTGCCGAAGGTATGGAACGTCCTATGGTCAATTATTTTACAGTAAGGTATCTTATTCCATTTTACTGAACAACATATTCATCTATTGGGATGGTCTTCAGATATTTATTGGCATTTCTCACCACTTTCTTAATATTTGCCATAAATACTGGCATTTGGACTTCGTTGGCGACCTCCTTCCAGTTTTCATTGGCGAATTTCAGGACAACGTCAGCTGAAATAAGTGGAAAAGTCTATTAGTTGGTTCGGAAGACAATGCCAATGAGCAAACAAGGGATCGTTCTCCCTATATTTTAGTAATTTTGGTAAAATAACAATAAGAAAAGGAGAGCCCGCCCCTTTTCGTATTGTTACCAAAATGACTTAACCTGATTTTGGAAAGAAGACAGGTAAATGATAAATGTTTTTTTTAAGTATGTTACACATCAGTATGTAAACATCATAACAGAGGGCGTTCTTTAGCTTCCGGGAACCCTTAGCACCGCTTTGTTGTGTAACTATTTTGGTGCAAAATAAAGCATCCATACTTACTAATATTATAAATGCGAAAGTGTGTTTGTTTATCTCTCTGTTACCTCTTTACGCTTAAACCGCTGAACCGATTTAGATGAAATTTGATAAAGAGATAGTTTGAGTCCCGGGAAAGGACGTCAGATAGTTTTTATCATATAAATCATCCTTTAAGGGGGTGAAATGGGGGTGGAAGTTTGTATAGGAGTCCTTCATTATTCAAGATATAACCAAGAACCTTCGAATTTAGGCACTTGATATAAAATAAATAAACATAATATGTTTAAGCGTTTTTGAAAAATTAAAATGATTGCCCAAAGTAATTTTTCCACGCGGATGAAGTCGCGGGCAAAAGCTAGTATTATATATATGAGAAAAAGTAAAAAAGGCGTGATTCTATTTTTGAAGTACCTACCTAGCAACACGATGACATGATTGGCGCAGTGGTTGAGCGATCGACTGCTGCGCTGCGTGTCGTGGGTTCGATTCCCGCACGGAACAAATATTTGTATGGCCTACAGATACTTATTCCGGGTTTGTTTGTGTATGTGAATTTATATGTTTGTAAACGCACCCACGATACAGGAGAAATTCCTAGTGTGAGGCAAGGTTTTTAAAAAAAAAAAAACTGAGCTTCGCGCTTTATTTTCCTGTAAAGTACTTGTCATAAACATCACCTTTCTACCATAATTATTTGACGAGATATGTATGACACAAAACAAGGAAAATTAAAATAAAATTGTGTTTTCCGTCGAGATGGCAAGGAAAATTTACTTAATAATACGATTTACCCGTTCGAGTAGGTACTTAAAAGACATGTCTTGAAGCAGGTATTCAAATAGTTTTTTGTTTTCCAGGAATACCTGACAAAAAATTAGATGAGATACTTATGCAGAATAATTAAAGGAGTGTCAGAATTAACATCGGTCACATGAAAAACGAAATTAAGGAACACAATATAATGTCATTAATCATTATAGGTTAACTTAGTATCTTTAGCAACTGAAGGATAAGATTTTTAATTTTTCTCTCACTTTGTAACTTTTACTATATAAGTACGAGGTATATATGTAGGTCCTTATAGCTTATTTTATTCTCAAGTATGTCCAATTAAAATACATATATCACACTTGTAATTCCTTAATTATTTGCTAGTAGGCTGCAAAATCACGGTTCAATTCAGTCAAGTGCGAGTTGGAATCGCATACGAAGGGTCTTGTAGCACTGGGAAACCCTGCTTTTAAGGGTTGCTTGCCTACGGTGTCCGTCCGTCTGTCTGTCAGCGGGCTGTATCTCATGAACCAGAATAGGTAGTCAGTTTCACATATAGTGTGCCACAAAATAAGAAATTAAATTAAAATATTAACATTAATTGGTTGGCGTAATTAACAACATGAATTGGTTACCCATCGGGCACGGAACCCTAAAAGCAACAGCTACTTATTGAGAAAATATACAATTTTAATTACCTAGGTCTTTTTGCCCATTGAACAAGTTTCTAAAGTCGAATACCACAGGCTCCAAAGCTTCTGCATCCACTTTGATGTTCTTGACAATTTTGTAAGATTTTCCATCCTTGGTGACTGTTTTCAACTCCATGTTCAGTATGAGGCGGAATTTTTCTGAAAAATGCGAAAATTTATTGTTACAATTTTCAAAAATAATAATAATTCTTTATTATCAGGCAACTAAGGCCAATACACAAATTAAACATACAAAAAAATAAACTAATACATAATTATTAGTCTGTCATAGTAAAAAAATTATAACAATATTAACGTGTTTTCCCACGGATTCAGACTTGTTGCCTATACCACAGAAATCGTCTATTTTTCCGATTTAGAAATAATCTATGACACTAAGCAATGTCACTCCTTTGAATATAAGTCATAGAACTTCACTATTCATGATAAGCCATCATGATTTCAGTCGAAAAACTTCCTGAGTCTTTGGCCTCCCCAAAGCGTCGCCACATCGAGTGGTAGGCACTATGTGTCTCATATCTTGTGGATAACCGTGACCTTCACCTCCAGGTTAACAGTCCACCTTGCATAAACTTTGTGTATATCTACTATAAGTAGGGGAGAGCGGGGCTAAACGTGCCGCGGGAAAATTGTTCCGATTGAATTAGGCTTTATAAAAAATTGGCCAAGTGCAAGTTGGACTTGCACACGAAGGGTGCCGTACCAAAAGCTGAAAAAAACATGTTTCTTATATGGGGGCCCCTTTTATTTTTAACTTTTATTATTTGTTGTTATAGCGGCAACAGAAATATATCATCTGTGAAAATTTCAACTGTCTAACCATCACCGTTCATGAGATACAGACTGGTGACAGACGGACAGACAGAAGTACAGCGGAGTCTTAGTAAAAGAGATAAACATTTCAAGCAAGTTCGTCATAAAAAGGAACGCTGCAGCGCACCGATGGCAACTATCTTAGTTTAACATCGGAACAATTTCCCCGAGGCACGTTTAGTCCCGCTCTCTCCTATACCAACTTTTTAGACAACCAATTCTACGAAAAAGACCCTAAATTAAAGTAACTTCAAGTTGAAGAAGATCTACATTGCATGACAAATACCTGCAGGGTCAAATAACTTTTTAAAGACAATGTTATTTTGAGCGAAATATTGCCAGGCAAAAACCAAGTCTAACTTACTTGTGATAAGGCTGTAATCTCCATTTCCCTCGACTGGGAGCACGATAAGCCGGCCGTTAATGTCATATAAGCCGGTTAAAGTAAAACCAGCGCATGGAGCATCCAGTTTAAGCGTTTGTTGTTCTTCGTCGTACCTGGAAAATAGGGTTAAGAGAAAAATAAGTAAGTACATGAACAAATAAATGAAGATCACGCTTAGGCCTAATCACATAACCCTTTACTTATTTAGAAAGGTAAATACGTACACTTTTATACAGCAACGGCACAAGGGGGCGAGGCTGTTCCCGACAATCGGGCACAAATCCATACTACCAGTTACTGAGGCATCTTTTAAGGAAATCCCAATAACACTCAGTCGAGTTGGAATCAAACCTGAACTTCAGTAACAATTGTGACGATTTTTTAAACGAGACAGTCGAGAAATCGTCATCATTTATTTCTTACTAGCTTTTGACCGCAACTTCGTATGCGCATATCCCGTTTTTTCTCGTTCCCGTAGGAATTTCCCATTTCCGTTTGGCCTAGCGTACAACATTCCTCATGAATGTGCATGTGAATTTTCCCAACCGACTGGTAGTTCCAGAGATTAGCGCCTTCGAAAAAACAAAGTCATCAGCTTTATTATATTAGTAAATAGATAGCAAAGTTTTAACGTCACTATTATTCAAGGCTCTCAGAAGGAATATGATGTAGCAGTACCTATAACTAACCAGAAATGTTCAATTCTGCGGGTCAATTCTGTAAACATGTCGAAGTGAACGCTTGGTTGAAGTGATCACGAGGTGAGCTGTCAATCCATATAATCAAGATGTCATGTGATCACGAAGTGAGCTGTCATTCCATCTTGATTATATGGAGAGTGGTCACTTTACCCAAGCCTTCACTTCACTAATTTGGTCGTGATGTGAGTGTAAGTGAGGTGAGTCTCATATTTCGAAAATACAAAAAATAATTCAAACATTTACTTACTTTGCACTCTCAATAACACACGATCTAAATCCAGTGACCGTAGTATTGAAGAGCTTAAACTTCAGGATGGACAGATTTCCTTCTATTTCTGACTGGTACATGGGATCCATGGATTCAGCGCCTATTTCAGGATTGGCTTCCAAAATTAATGGATACGCTACGTTGACCGCGCGGGTCATGCACGCATCGTCGTTGGGCTTGCATTGGTATATACTCAGTGCTGGAATAATTAAATGAATGTTGAAAGGTCATAATGGTCAAAAAGGAGATAAATATTTAAATGACGCCATATAAGATATATGGAAACCTGCTGTGCCGATCTCCATAAATGGAGGGAGAAGATGACGATATATATTTTTAAATATGTTTTTGACACCAATAAATATTGGTTCCAGTAAACTTACATAGTGTTTAATTTATTAGAATTTTATTAAGTAATACTTAACAAAATATCTAAGCTATTATCCAAGGCATCCCCAAATTAAGAAACATCAAATTCGCTTACCTGGATTCGACAGCACATTGACGATCGCACAGAAAAATAGTAGCAAAAGCGAAAACATAGCGAACACGGATTTCACTTCCGACGACATTCGTCACTCGTGGCCGAGTGCAGGATCTCATGCTTTGACCTTGTTTTATATTAAGAAGCAGTATATTTATATTTTTTTAATTCAACGTGTCCTTTACGCCGAGTACAAAATTCTGATCACTGTGATTGCGAACCTGCGACAACGCGTGTTTGCACAGTTATTTTATTTTTTCGTAGGTGCAATATTTTAGTAGTCCCTACCTATATTATCCTATACATAACTCACAACTTAGGTATATTTTTTTCTTAATTTACCGTGAAAATATGCCTTGTTCATTTAAAATATTTTCGTATTTTATACATTAAAAATATATACCAAATAACTTTACATGATATGACACCCATTTTGACTAGCTTTTGCCCGCGACTTCGTACGCGCAAATCCCGTAAAGCCTTCCTCATGAATGTGGCTATCATATATAACAATATTTTCCAAATCCGACTGGTATTTTCAGATATTAGCGCGTTCAAACATACAAACTCTTCAGCTTTATGATATTATTAGTATTAGTATAGTATAAATATATAGATTGGACGAAAAGACAGCAAAAGGCAGATTGTATGGGAAGGGAATGGGAGGCTTTTGTCCAGGATTGGGACAAAATAGGCTAGATAGATAAACCGATTTGTGATATAGTTCATCAAATATCTTAAGACATAGAGATCCAAGGTCTGGTTTATTAAATACCACCCTTAAACATGACCAGCTTTTCCTATTGTGGATGCATTAAATTTGCCAAAAAAATATAACTTTATTTTGAAGTTGTTTCTGCATCTAAAGTTAATTCGCAATAACCATGGTCGGCTTGATATGGATTATTGATTATTCCGCGCCAAAACTGTGTGATACAAATCAACTTTGAGCTGTGAACTGTAAAATATGGGTACTTGTTACGAAAGATACTTGTTAAAGCTCCGCTGTAATTTTCTAATAATTTAGTTTCGGGATCCGTTTAATCCGTTTAACCGGAACAGTTTAATCACTTCATTGACTTGACATGTTTGTAAATGTCGCTACTGTTTGTGTCTGGCCCTTAGGAGTTGCAGTTGTTAGGAATAGTGTGAAAAAATTTTTTGATATACTTTTTGTTAAACTTTACCAACAAGTAAATAAATGGACCTTTAGTTGGGTCCAAGACTCATTTTTAAGCAGTCAGTCGTGATAAGATAAGTGAATCTACCAAATTGGCAGCCAATGACCTATGGGTTTTTGATGAAGCGAGTGGAATTCGATATTTTTTTTAAATTGACGAGGGTTTATGCTAACTAAAATAAAAACTTGCTAAATCCAGTTTATGCAGTAACATAACCTGTGTTTGTTTGGAGCCGTATGTAAAGGAAAATAACGCATTTATGTATATCGAAACATTGCGTGTAAAAAAGGAGAGGATAATATTTCATTAATTAACTTTAGAATATTGAAATAAACTTAGATCGATGAATAGTGTCGTCGATGCCCACAAAACGGGGCCTAGGTGACCTGGGGCTCTAAACAAAATTCTACAGTCTATCGACGACAAAATGTTACAGTGTATCGGCGACAAAATGTTACAGTGTATAGGCGAAAAAATGTTACAGTGTATAGGCGACAAAATGTTACACTCTATTGGCGACAAAATATTAGTCTATCGGCGAAAAAATGTTACAGTCTATCGGCGACAAAATGTTACAGTGTATAGGCGAAAAAATGTTACAGTGTATAGGCGACAAAATGTTACACTCTATTGGTGGGATTGTAGAAATGAATCCGAAATATAAATCTCAAACATAGGTTTGAGATTTATATTTCGGTGGCGCATGTCAATCCCATACATTTTTCACTTATCGGAAATAGAATGTCAGTTGTCTAAGAGCCTCTGGACGCTCACCGCAAAAGCTGTTTCGAGGTGGCGCTAGAAAATAGTGCCTGGAAAAATATTGGGGAGGCCATAGTCTAGTAGTGGTACATTATAGGCTAATAACAAAAAAGAAATAGGTAAAATACTCCGTCAAACAAAATTCAACGATCTCCAAAACCTCTGATACCTAGATAGCCTTGAGTGTACAATTTGAAACATGTGGAAGATAACTTTCATGTTATAGCCTTATCAGTTGCACCTTTGAACTAGGTAAATAGTGTCTCTTTAATAGGCCAATTTATTTTAATTATATGCTAAAGACTCATATTAGTCTCTCAATTTTAAAGCAGCTTGTTGTGCATATAAGATCATCTGTGTTTTAATGATATTGTATCGTGGAACACAGTAATGCCCCGCAAAGACGAGCCAAAGAAAGCGGGGCACCACTAATCCTTTCTTGTAGGTCCACGAACATTAAGAACATTCAATCTTAAACAGAATACATTTACATATATAAAATGGACCATCTATTTTATATAAATTTATAGTTCGTGAACTTTCGAATTGGTGAGGTCGCTCAGTCAAAAAACATGAGGTTCCACGTTCCGTAGATCTCTGCGGAGGAAAACGTGCATTATATGGCCATGCCATTCTTTTTTAACCGAGATGTAGAGTGAAGCTTTCTAGAGTTATGGGGCTTTTCTCGACTCGAGATCTGATAACTTTTTAACATCAAAACCGATCGGGGATTGTTAGTCTTGGCAACTAATATACATGGAATGTTTTTGATGGAATACAGTTTTTTTTAGACAAGACAATCCCGACCGAGCCAAGAGGATCATCGGCAATGATAGGTTCATTGAGTAGAAGCTCCAAAGTCTTGAGCATCGACGCCGAGTTGCTAGCCTGTCGGTTATCGGTAGCATTTTGGAGAGTGTGCGACGAAATTGCATAAGTAGTTTATTTCCGCCAAGTCCGTTCCATCATCGTTTGGGAACAGGTTATTGTGCGTACAGCCAAGGAGTGGAAGTCCCTGCCAGAGTCTGTGTTTCCTGATAGCTACAACCTGGGAGCCTAGAAGTAACCTATTTAGTCTTGACTTATAGTCCCACAGGTAGGTTACTTAAAGCACCAGGAAACACAGACTTCGGCAGGGAATTGCACTCCTTAACTGTTAAATATTCCCAAAACGTTTTGTGCGTATGGGTGGTATGTCCACCATGCACCAATGGCGCATCGCCATGAGTGTTGTTCTTCGATGATGGAACGGAATCGGTAGAATTAGGTTGTGCAATTCTGACGCACACCTTCCGAAGTGTAACCGACAGGCTGGCAACTCTACGTCGATGTTCAAGACTTTGGTACATGTACCTATGTGTTTTTAAATCTCATACCCAAATAAGCATGCACTTGCCGTTGTATTATTTTACACTACCAAGTAAGAAAAACAATTGGCGATGCTCGCAAAGGTGTACTGGGCCTAAGCTAGTCATATGTCACTTTTGTTATTAAAAGGTGTTATTAGTACAGTAGTAGCTCTTTATTAAAATTATGTATCATTATTTTCATGTTAACTAAAGTGGACAGACAAGTTAATTATTCTTTGTAATAGGCGGTCTTAATTCTGTCACATTTAATCCGCAGAAACTGTGTGTCATGGGTTTTAAAAGCAGTGTGTATTAGCGCTGCCATTTATAAACTTATTTGTTAACACAGTTTAGTGGTTTTGCTAGGTTTTATGAAAATAGGGTAATATAACGTCAAAAAACTTTATGAATTGCAGTGTATGTATAGTCTTATAAGGAATAATGGAGTCCATTCACACTTAGAGTCCCATACGGTCCGTTGTGTTAGTCTCATAGCCATCCAAATACCGCTGAGAAGCTTCTTGAGAGCTTCACAGGCTTCGCGAGCAACCTCTCTGTTCCAACGCTTTGTGCTTTGGGTAGTCTCGCATTCCAGGCAGACGTAGACGAATTGATCGAATTGACTTGAAGAAAACATGGAACAGCATACTCAATGTCGTCAGCAACAGCATACACCAGGGAACCTCTTCCTGAATGTCAGAGCGTCAATTATCATCAGGAAGAGGTAGGGGCTGAGAACAGACCCTTGGTGCAAATCGACTACCACGCTGAAGCTGTTAGTGGTACCGGACTTAGGTACTGCATCGACTATACATCGCTTAGATCAACTGCACATACTTCCCAGGTACACCTTTCTCCTTAACAGCCCACTACAAAATCTCACGAGGCACCCGGTCATATGCCTTTTCGAAGTCAACAATGCAGAAAAAAAATAAAGAAATAAACAAGTAAAGAAACATTTTGAAGTTTAATTAAAGCTTAAAGAATTAAAAATCAATAAGAATTTGGTCCAGCGGAACACTCTTTAGATATTTATTGAAGTTCTTCACGAGTTTCTTAAGGTTAGCATTGAACACTGGTCCTTGAAGCTCCTTTACTACCGGCTTCCAGTTCTTGTTCACAAATTGCAGAACTTTCTCAGCTGTAAATAGAATAAAAATATTACACACCTTTGGAGCTTTAAAGCATTATACTTTGAGACCAAGAAGGTCGTTGATGTCACCAGTTATACTAGCAGCCCTTTCATCAGAGACAATAGAGGAAAGAAATATCGGACAAGAGGATCTGTAGAAAGTTGGTGTCAAAATAAATCACATGAATGTGACGAGGGAATTGGGAACATAACCATGAAATCAACATGGGCAAAAGCCTTTTGATGTATTTGATCTACGAAGAGGATATAGAGAATTCAGTAAGTTTCTCAAAATTACTGTTATGAACTGTTTCTAACAAGGCGTGTACAAAAAAAGCAGCTAACACTACAAATTCAACAAGTTTTACTTACAGCCTATATATTTATTTCCTAGTTAAATGATAAGTTATATTTATTTTGCAAATAATTTCAACATAACACGTCAATCATTTTTGATTACTTTTAAACGACATGAGGCCGAGTTAGAGTTTACTTGAAAACCAGTCCATGATAGTGAATCTTCATTTCTATAAGTTCGTCAACATATTATTCCCAAAACGTTATGGCAGAAACACAATAACAACAACTGCCCTTACTTTACGGTTGGATACCGAAGTCAGGAAAACTTCAGTCATAAACATTCTTAAGGTCCATTAAGCAAAAGAATTATTTATGTGTGCTGAGACAGTGAGTCCGTGCGTTAGATTTATGAGCAAAAGTAAGGAAATTGAAAAAGTAAAGGTAGTGGAAAAGTTTTCAAGTTGAATAAAGGCACTAAAATTTTACTTGATAAAGTTATGGGTGTCCTTTATTGCAGCGTTAAAAAGGCTTTAAAATCGATTCGATGGCGTTAGCTTAAAGTCATCCAAACAACTAGTATATGTCACCGGAAAATTGCAAACGCCGTAAGATTGTAAAATATCGCATAAAATTGTAAACTATTTTTTTAATAAGACACGGATATATTGGAATCTATTGAATTTGGATGGGATTTACTATTTACCGAACGATTTTTTTATGATAAATCAAGAAATTATTATCAAAATAAAGATTTATTACAATCTTCCGGAGTCTGCAATTTTCCGGTGACATATACATATAATTAAGATATAACAATAAATTATGAAATGTTTTTCATTACTAGAGAACAAAGGATTACGACTGAAGTCGATTCAGGACAGCTTTATGTCTTTATTTATATTTTGATATTAAGAAAGTCAGTAAATGTATGTGGGTCATTGACCGTTATTGCACATTTATCTGGTGTCTACCATAGTACGTATTTTCAGGCAGAACCAATAGTTTTATTTTTCTTTATTTACGAAAATTATTTCACTGATAAATTTTTGTAACTGAATCCTTTTTAACCTGAAAATGCACGGTACCTGTAAGAAGTCGTGGAAAAAGCCTGTAAATAATAATTATGCTAAATGATAATCCAGATTGTATGTGTCGACATTTCTTTTCTAGCAATAATGGTGGGAAATCATCAAATAACTCCTTCTACTCTGAGCGGAGTAGAAGGGAGTGTCAGACTTTTAGTGACTAAAACATATCCGTTCCTCCAAATACTCTTTCGAACAAATTCCGCAACCCTGACAGCAATGATAACATATACAAGTTCAATAAAAACCATTGCCGCAAAAATCAAAGAAAGGCTTTGTTCTCTAGCCCAGTATATTCGACTTAATCTAATATATTGCCACTAGCCTATCCAAAGTATATTATGAGGAAAGCCACAGGATCCCTGCCTTGGCCCAGTTACCGGAGCCGAAAATCGTTGACCCGAATAATATTGGACCTCAGTTTAAGTGAGGTGGATAGCAATTAACTAAAGGCAACAAAATGCTGTGCTAATCACCAAATGAAAGATGATTAAGCGAATCTATTAGCTGAGGTATTTGCTTAAGGAGAAGATGAAATGAAACGATTGAGAGAGGGAATGAGAAGATTCTCAACAGTACTGAAATTAAAAGTGTGGTCATGGATGACGAATTCAAAGAGTTTGACGCTATGATTGACTTGCAATCATACATAGAATTGAATGTTTTGGGTTTGTTAAAGATGAATACAGTACATTTTAATAAGTACTTTGTTATTTTAGCATTATTGTATATTTTAGTCAACAACCAAGTTCTTTGAATAAATAAAAATAAAAGTATATTTTTAAATGACGCAAAAAAAAACAACAGAATTAGCAAATAATACGGTACGGTTACGGTCAAAAATGCTGAAATAGTTCTATGTTATTGTTGAGACATAAAACTGGAAATCTAAATAAAACTTGCGTTTCTTTGGCAACTTTTGCCAATAATAGGTAAGTAAACATATATAAGTGTATTTTGTATGTAATATGTATGTATTTAGAAATATATATGTATGTTTATCAGTTGTCTGGTTGCCATAGCACAGGCTCTGCCTAGTTTGGGTTCGGATAACCGTGTGTGAGTTGTCCCAAGACATATCTATTATATTAAGATATATTGTATTATTATTATATATTCTTACCCAATCCCTTTTGCTCTCCATTGAACAAATTGGTAAAGTCAGATATCATCCCTCCTTTCAAGTCGCTGTTAAATTGATAGGTATGAAACGAAATATATTTTTTTCCATCTTTCCGTTGACTAACCTTTATGTCACTATCGATTTGAATAGAGTAGTCCTCTGTAATATAAAAAAAACATAAACGCAATTCAATGGCTCGTAAATGAGCTATATTTTAATAAATTCATCAATGGATTCAATGGATTGAAATCAATCAATCTAAACACTAATTTAGACAACTGTATCACATTAATAATAATCTCGGGCGTGTTTAATCCTCATTGGCAGCCTTATTCAACCTTCGTTTCAGTCTGGTTTCTGGTCTATGCAAATCTTGGAACTAGAATATTGGATAACTAGCTTTTGCCCGCAATTTCGAGCGCGCATATTCCGTTTTTCCCGGTTCCCGTAGGAATTTCCCGTTTCCGTATAGCCTATAGCATTCCTCATGAATGTGGCTAGCATAAAAAAAAAGTCGGTTCAGTAGATCCAGAGATTACCCCCTACAACCTCACAAACTCACAAACTTTACCTCTTTATAATATTAGTATAGATTATAATTTATCATTTCATTCCAAGGGAATGGGAAACAAAGTCATAATACAAGGGTTAAAACTTACTGCATTGAATTTTGTAGCCTCCGTTTCCTGCAATAGGCAGTGATAGAATCTTTCCAGATACATCGTAGAGACCAAACATGATCAAAAGTGGACAATTGATATCTAATTGCAGCTTTTCCCTTTGTAAGTTAAGTCTGAAATCCAAAGAATAGTATTTTATTATTACTAGTAATTACTACTAATTTCATCTGTAACTTAGTTTTTATGAACGATATGCTTGAAACAATCCAAGGTAAAGGCAAATATTATGTTATTTGAATCTTACTTCATGTTAACTACGTTACAGTTTAAGGATCCTTCAATGGTGCTGTTTATAAGAGTATACTTTATGCCAATAAGGTCTCCTTTAATTTCAGCTTGATACATGGGATCCAGGTTCTCAATATTTAGTTCCGGGACACCTGGTATGGCTAGCTTAAACATCACGTTTGCAGTTTTTGTCAGACAAACGGAATCGTCTTCCTTACATAGTGTTAGTTTTGGTGCTGAAATAACAGAACATTTCACAGTATTTATATTGGAACTTAAAATATCGCTTTAAACGTGCCATCTGTTATACAGAAACTTATAAATTATGATATCCTCTATTGCGTTTTGACCACCATACCCTTAAAGAACCTGACAAAGGCTACATCTATATTAATAAAACAAAATTATATCAGCATTAAGGAAAACAATGACAAAAGTATGAAGAGCTATTGAACTTTCTAGAACATACTGGTATAAACATAAACATATTTAAAAAACATGTACTAACCTGGAACAGCTTGTATTCCAAATATAACACAGCACAAGAACAATATTCTTCCCGACATGTTCACAAGTCTGCGTTGAGATGTTCTAGACGAAATAGGTTTTATCTCAGATATCGTCATTTTATATGCTTTTAAATATCAGCCTAACTACATCTAGGTACACTGAACGAGTTTTAAAAGGTTTAAAAACAAAAAAAAAACAATACCGTGTAGAACACGTGTTCCGTATCATAGCATTCGTAATGGTACGGGATTCATACAATTTATTTTCAAAAAATGAAGCAAAGAAGCCTTGAATTAAACTTTAAGTGTCAACAAGTGATCCATATAAAAGTGTGAAATTGCAAAATTGTACACATCATCATGTTTCTCTAGCCCTTCATTATCATCCACAGCCTATGCTCCACTGCCGCTTGTGCCGTTTATTTTTCTTGTGCCAAACTATGGAGATTGGTATAAGAAAAAACATGGGTTCCTGTGCCAGCTTCATTCATGTCTACCTGCGTGGGCAACAACGTTGTCTGCTCATCTCGCCACGCCAGTTTCCAGTCCGCGAATGCCATTTGGTTACTGCCTTATTGTAGTAACTTATCAACTGCATCTTGTAAGCTCTATTTGAGTTCCGTCCCGATATCACCACCTGCTTTGATTCATCATCATCCATTGCACAGTTCATCCATCCTTCAATCATAAGACATAATGTTTTAATAGAGCATTTCAGTAGAATATATAAAATAAATAGTCAAAAACGAAATCGAACAGGTCACAGGACGCAAGACTATTCAACTTTTCAAATGTTTTCTGACCAGTAGGTATGTAATTTCTCAAGAAGTTTCTACACCTACATTTATTGGTCGGTAAAAAACAAGTGAAAAAAAAAATGGATGAATTGCTTATAAACCCAAGGATGTAGGAGCTCCAGTTTCAGAGCTTTTAGGAAAAGAACCCTGACTATGCGACCTTGTCGGAACCTTCCAGCTTTATTTAACTTTCCTTAAAACGTACTTCACCACACAACACATGAACTGCTAGGAAACCACTGTGAGGTCATTAGCATTTTCGTTTTGTGTTTGTTTTTTTATAGGCTATGTAAATGGTGATGTTTAGGTTCTTCAACAAAATAAATGGTTTATTGTTTTTAAATACCTACGTATTCAATGAACGTTTATGTTAAATAATTCAAATTTTAGGCTCGTAAAATACTGGTTTCAGCTGAATCCGGTTTGACTGGGAGCCGACCCCAATACAGTTGGGAAAAGGCTAGGCAGATGATCTACATCAAATACAGAACATCACCTTAAATATAACCTCATGCTTGTGTAACACCCTGGATATGATAACGTTTTATTTATATTTTTTAGAATCAAATACGCACTGACTCAGCCACTGACCCTCTGCGACAATCAAGCCTACTTTATTACAGATATTGTTTTATCGCAGTGATGATTTTCATTTCCAGAATACGACAAATAAAACGATTCATATTTACATGAATTAATAAACCCTTATACTTTTTTTATAAAACTTCAAATATTAATGCTATAAATACATTCATCGCACATACTTAAAATGTAGATCTTCGGTTGGAACCTGATGGTGGAAATTCTTCAAATTTTTAATAAATTTCTTCATAAAGACCTCCATCACAATATCGCGAGTCATTTCTTCTAGCATTCTCTCACGATTGATACCTGGAAGGAAATAATTACGTAGCGCATTGTTTTTATCTACTAGGCTTGGGTGTTATAAGAACAAAACTTAACTCGGGACATTCACAAAGGAAAGGTACAGTTTCTTAAATTGTTATGTGACGATTAGCAGGTACATGCAGGTAAATAGCATTATAACTCTTCTTTACAATGTTGAGTGAACGTGAGCTATTCTCAAGATTCTGGCACAGTAATACATATTTTTTCAGCAGACTGTCTCTGACATGTTAGTCCTCGAAACAAATCATAGATGGCGCTGTTTTATGTAACATCTTGGCGCTGTATTAGGTACTTATCTTATTATGTTTATTTTTTACTATTTCTTCTGAACCTGAATAATATGGATTAAATATCAATTAAATCTGATTTTATGATTTAAAATTTTCTTAAAAATAAAAATATTTTAATATTAGTCCTTGCCGGATTAATATTGTTACATGTTGATTTTTTTTAACAGTTCTAAACTCACCAAAATGTTTAGTTTCAAACCGAATATATTTTAAATAATTTCTATTTAGTCTTATGGTAACAATTTTAGAGATGTAAAAATCAAAGTTCACTTACAGGAATCATGGTTGCTGAAAACTAAGTTTGTGTATTCCGTATCTTTGACTTTTCCGTTTTTCAAATCCAGGATTACCGTGTAGTCCAGTATATTGACGTGATGTTTTCCTTTATCGTTCTTTACTTTCTCGTGCTTCCCGCTTATTGATATATGGTAGGCCTCTGTTAATGATATAAATATGTGGTGAACCAAAGATCACTTTTTTTTTACTATGTTTGACCACTATCTCACCTGATGGTAAGCGATGATGTGGTCGAAGATAGAGCACGCTTGCCTAGAAGTTACCTTTTCACTCTAGACTTAAATACTCCCAGGTTGTAGCTATCAGGAAATACAGACTCTGGCAGGGAATTCCACTCCTTAGCGTTCAACGTTACGTTCAACTTTGAAGCTTTGACTCGGAGAGCCTATCATTGTCGATGCCGAACTAATGCCTTTTATTCCTATTTTTGTGAACAGGCAACACTATGGCACGTAGAACGGTAGTCAATGACCAGACTGAAGCGCTCCAAGGTTTTTAACTTTTAACACGATACAGAACTCATTTTATTATTTGAGTATTTATTAAGAATTTATGTAACATATGTAGTGTTATTGTGTAACAACCAAATTGTTTAAATAATACACGAGTGTGATTAGAGCACCTGCGTTTCATTATTAAAAAACTAAGCAGATTTAGCGCCGACAGTTAAATTTCTTTTATTTATAATTAACTTAATTGTACACTAAAAGTAGAACAAAAAAGGAAACTCAAAACAAAAACACGTACAATGGTCGGCATGGGAGCTTCACTAGATAATAAGCTATAACTAGCAGTTTTATGAACTCTGTTTTTGTCAATTTTCAATTCTGAACAAGAGCTCATAGGCTTGTTGAATTCATAAGAAATGAATGATAGTTGAATCATTCTGAGTAACTTGATTCCAATTACAGGGTATTCCAAAAGTGCGCGGTCATATTTAAGGGTCAACACCCTTGAATAGCCCTTGGGTAGCTGATGGTGACGGTGGGGAAAAAGACGTGAAAACTTGAACAAAAATGCCCAACGCGCCTCGCGATCCGTTACCGTCGCCGGACGCGCGCTGCGTCGTATCGTAGTGAATCGCGTAGCGCTTATATCTGGGCCGCCTTCCAGCCTAATACAAATGCTTGATGTAAACCGACTGTTTATCTGACAACACACCAGCAATAAAAAAAATAAAAAATAAGGTTAAAAATATTTTGAGTTACCATAAACAATTTGACAGTCTCCTTTTCCTTCCACTGGTACAGAGTCTACAATCCCATTCAGTTCATACTGTGCTTGCAAAGTGAGAACCGGACAGGATATCGCGTAGTCAAATAACGTATGCCCAGTGACGCGTATGTTACTGAAATTATAATTAAATTTTTATTATAAAGGTAGGGCAAATAATCCATCCATACTAATATTATAAATGCGACGGTGTATCTGTCTGTCTGTTACGCTTGAACAGATTTTGATGAAATTTGGTACGAAGAAAGATTAGACCTTGGAGAAGGACATACCTTTTTTGCGAGAAAAAGGCTTGAAGGGGTTGAAAATAGGGGATGAAAGTTTGTATGAGAGTCCGTCATTATTGAAGATAATTAAAGTATTTAGGCACTTCATAAAAAAATAATAATAATATATTCAAGCGTTTTCAAAAAAAAATATCTTAAAAATAAAAATGGCTGCCCAAAGTTATAATTCCACGCGGACGAAGTCGCGGGCAAAAACTAGTGAGCTTTATAAAGGGAATGGATACCTAAATGTATGCATGTAGGTTCGAGCTATTATCTGGTAAGACACAACTAACTTTGTGACACCAGGGTAACATCAGTAGTTAATCCAGCGATGCTTGTTCGTGGAAGTAAGTAACATCAGTGATACAATCGTCATGTTTATGATTCCGGGATTTTACAGGAGGTATTATCAGCTCTATGTTACTTTCTTCCACGAACATTAGGTAAATATAGTCTACCTATTCCGATGTCAGGTGATCACCTACTGAGTAATATCTGATTTGAAAAAAAAAGATCTCCGGTATGTACTTACTCCAACTTCACAAACTCACAGTTCTTCAATCCAGTCAACGTAGCATTAAACAGCTCGTATCTAATAGTTGACAGGTCCGTAATAATGGCGTCGACATGGAGAGGATCTGAGGTCTCCACTCCAGTTATACCGGCCACAAATCTTGGATATACTCGTGAGATCACGGCGTTTATGAAACATTCGTCATCTGTCGTATCACAGAGTTGCCTTTGTAAACCTGAAAATTAGAAAAAAAAACAATCAGATGAATTCCTCTCTATTCTCTTTTTGAAGTGTGTTTAAATCTATGCTAATATTATAAATAGGAAAGATTTGTATTTTTGTATGTAACGAATAAACTTAAAAACTACTGGACCGATTAGAAAAAAATTTCAGCAATGGATTAATGGATTAATTAATTAAAATTAATGGATGGACATTATCACTTATCAGTGAGTAACATAGGCTATATTTTATCACCGTACTCCCACGGGAACAGGAACTATGCGGGTGAAACCGCGTGACGTCCGCTAGTATTAGATATTGCTTTCATATCACACGTCGAGAAGACACATCTGCGGTCAAACAGCTTGTAGTGCAGGGAAAAGTTGAAGGCACAAGAGCGCGCGGCTAATCACCAATGCGTTTGATCGACCAATTCAAAACCGCACTTAATTGTCCACTTCACGAACGTACAAGAAGACCTTAAGTACTGGAGGAATGGCGACGGATTGTAGAGCTTGTCACCACCCTTAATGTGGAGACCACGACCTCTTTCCCAAGAGCGTGAAGACAAAGAGAAAAGAATTATATATGAAAAAAATAAGTATAAAATACTTGTTGACGAAGAGCAACAGTCATAATTTAAATATTTTACTGTCACCGAATTAAATATAAATACACTTTATCAACGAGTAACTTGAAAAACTTCATATAAATAAATACTCACACAATGCGTATTTAAAACAGAACAATGCAACAATTAATCGAACTGCGAACATTTTGGCTTTGGCTCTCAAAAGTAAATGACCATTATTTTCCTAAAAAACTGTGTCTTATTTCATTGATAAACTGTTGAGATAGTCATATATAAAAAAACCGGCCAAGTGCGTGTCGGGCCACGCGCAGTATAGGGTTCCGTTCCGTAGTTCCACGTCACAATTGCCGACTTAGTTTGGTGCTTTTCGTTTGATTCTATGAATATATTTATTGAGTACACGGTACATTTTATATGTTGGTCGACTATTACTTAACTTGTAAAGCCTACTTAGCTGTGATAGTTTTCCTATAAAATTCGTTAAGTGTATATGCTTCTATAATTTTTTTTACGTCTCGTACGACGTATAAACAACCGTTTTGCTGGCAGAGGGACACTTGACTCTAACAAAAATCAGCACTTTAAAGCTTAGGTAATATTTCGCAAACGGATCCTTGCATGGAAAAATGGTTTTCCGACCTATCCAACGATATCCCTCACCACTCTATAGATGATAAAAAGGGGCTACAGGAATTAAAAAAAAATCAGGATTTTATTTTACCACTGTCGATGTCGCCGTGATTAATATGAATACCAAATTCCAATTTTCAAGTGCTAATCGTCTCTGAGCTAAACTGCGGACAGATAGACAGACAGATGGACATGGCAAAACTATAAGGGTTCCTAGTTGTTGGCGCCACTCCTTCTGGCAACCAAACATAGCGCCAGTATCGCGGGTCAAGCGACGCACCGTGGGTCCAGTGCTGCCACCTGCGTTGGACCGGACGTTGAAACTATCTGCTTCGGCTGTCGTCGCTTCAAAGTCAAAGTCAAAGTCAAAACGTTTATTTCAATTAGGCCATTAAACGGCACTTTTGAACGTCATCGTTTACAGTTCAGTAAAATAATAATGTTACATTAATAAAGTGACTCTACTGTCCATTCGGAAAGGTAGATTCTTATGGAGAAGAACGGACAAGAAACTCCATAGTTACTCTTTTCAAGTAATGATTTTACAAAATTTTGTATACAAAAATTAATTTAATATTATGTGAGGACGATGCACCCAGAGTATGCTACTTATAAGAACAAAGTATCACCAGCAGAGGTAAACTTATTAATTTCCCAAAAGAAATTTAGGTAAATGGTACTCACATATTTACAAACATTGGAACCATTAATTAAACAGTGTGTGAGTCAACAGAAAACTAGAAACACAAAAAAAAGAAACAGTATATCTATAAAGTTAATACATAAATCTATACAGTTGGAGTTTGTCTACACCCTTGATTGTCCTATGGAGTAGGACCAGCATGTTTCCAAGCATTCTTATCCTGAATGTAATCTTTTAATTTGTAATATGCTTGTTCACAAAGTGTACTTTTAACATGAGTTTTAAATTTTCTTTCATTTAGTTCTAATATGTTAGAAAGTATTTTGTTGTAACATTTAACACAATACCCCATGAAAGAAGTGTGGACTTTAGCTAATTTAAAAAATGGTTGATCTAATTTGTCTTTGTTTCTAGTATTAAAGTAGTAATTCGGTAGGGGAATACCAAGCTTGTATAAACCCCGCTCAGTGGGCTGAGCTCTCTTTTTCACTCGCGCTTCGTCGTAGAAACAACATTTAATGACGTTCATTATTGTCAAATACTTACTGTAGTTAATTAATTGGTTGTGAATTAAAAGTTATTAAAGTGTTATCTATCTATTTATTCCTGCCTAAAGTAGACTCAACTTACATAGTTGACTAAGGAACCATAAAAAAGACAGGTTATTTTTTTTTGTTGAAATACATACAAGCTTGGTAGTTATTTTTGAAGAATCTGTGTGTTGAGTAGGTATGGACTCACCTTGCAGGCGGCTGTTAGCATACACATTCATACAAACCAAGCGTGGAAGTGAGTTTCACTAATTATCTACTGAAACTGTGACAATTAAAACTTGCACTCATTGCAATTTGCGTGGACGCCGTTATTATTAGTAATGGCGCCTCTAGTTGCCAACGCGATTCCGTGCTCTGTGGTCTAGAGCAATATTTAATCTTTATAAGGACCCTGAAAAGCCCGCTGCACCATTCTCATCGTCAAGTTGTGTTTTTTAGCGAATTCATTTAAACTTCTTATTTAAGTTCTTCATTCATATGGTTATACCCCTTTTTTCTCCATTTCAATCAAGAAGTGAATCCCGAATTCGGTACTTTTTGGTAGCTCGCGGTCCATTTAACTTTGTGAGCCACTGGTCTACAGGAACTATTTATTCTTGAATCTGGAGAAAAGCATTTCATATTTTGAATTCATAAGTCTAGATAATCTGAATTCGTTGCCACCAACTCAAATATCGACTTAAGAGTTGAGTATTTTAAAATGATATTGAGTGATATTTTTATATTTATATTTATTTTATATTAAAAAAGGCCCTAAAAAGTATGGGTTGCAATTTGCTTTTGTATGCAAGAAATAGAGTTTTCATGTGACTGATTTAAGTTTTGAATTTAAGGTGACTAACCACCTACATGTCGAGACGTCTACATGCCTCGAAAAGCATTTCAAAATAACACAATTAAAAAAAAAAGTTTCGAGAAATTCGATGAGATTGACATCGAGATTTAATTACATTAAAAATACCAATAATTGTCCATTTGGTATTTTTTATGTAATTATTCACTGGTTTACAAATTTTAGGTAGGTACCACGCGTGTCATAGATAATGTTAACCCTAGAGTGGACGCGACTTGCTATGTGACGTGAGTAGGCGCGTTTGGAGAATTTTGCCAATCGGAAAAAACACAAATATCTGCACGTGTCATGATCAAGCTGCCTTTTTTTTTCTTTTTTTTTTTAAGGATGGGAAATCATCAAATGACTTCTTCCGCTCTGGGTGGAGCGGAAGGGCGTGTCAGACTTTTATTGACGAAAACCCATCCGTGTTCCTTCTAAAGCCCTTTGCGTTCCAGGGCCGCGGTGACTCTTTTGAACAAATTCCGCAACCCTGGCAGAAGCTGCCTAGTAGCTGCCTCTTCATCCCTCACCTTTCGATTATTTTCTATTTTTTTTTCAGACAATTTGATAAGTGTATTTGTCACCGACACGCTAAGAAGAAGAAGAATATATGATATGACAATTTTTTATTTATTTGTTCTGATGACTCTCCATTACCAAAAATTCTCAATTTTCGGCTGGGGTATTAGAATCGTGTCAAACAGTGTTTAATTTTTCAAATTTTTCGTTCACACAAAAACTTTTGAAGTTAACAGGCGTGATGTTATATTAATTAATACTATTCTTTACAAAAAATATTAGTTTTTATTTCAGAAGATTTACAAACAATTTGAAAATAAATTAGTGTGCATAATTTAGATGATCGTATCAAACACAAAATATAAAAAATAAATTTCAAACTTAGTTAATAGGCGTTCAAACGTATCTAAAATGCAATTGATCGAGTGGCACTGTTCTTTGGAAGTCGCGAAGGTTGTTGATGAATCTATCTAGAATAGTTTTCATGACGATGCCGCGTGTTTTCTCCTCCAACTTTCTTGAAAATTGATCAACTGTAAAACAAACGTTATTTTAAAGTTAACAATAAACAACAGTTTGGCTAGAGACGATTGTAACACATGGAGGAAAAAAGTTATTTGCTTCATCAACGCAGGCATTTGAACGTCTTATATTATTTGTCTGTGGGTTGGCAGGGGAGAAGGGAAGAAGACACGGATTCCGCTGACCCCAAGTAACATGGTCCACGGGTAGGAAGATGACGATGATTATTTATTTTGTAACTAACTTTTACCCACAGCTTTGTTGGCGTTAAAGTAGCGTATAACCGTCTCCAAAGTCCCATATATATCTGTACTACAATTCATGAAAATCGATTCGGCAATTTAGGAGTGAGAAGCGTAACAAGCATAACAACTCACTTCTGCATTAATAATACTTGTTAGGAGTGTTTAACAGCAAATATACAAAATAAAGTTACCATCTCCTTCGCCACAGATAGAAAGATTCTGAAAATGGGTTGTTGCTTGTGCCTGGTTATCGAGGTTAAGACAAAAGTCAATAAGATGAAAGTGCAGTTTGCCATCTTCTCTTGTTATTCTCTCATAGCTTCCGGTAACGTTTATAAAGTAGTTTTCTGAAATAATAGAAATATTCAATAAAGGAAAAAATATTACATGCGTTGAGTTTCATTTGAGTCAGAAATCAAATTTCAAAACCTCCACATAATAACGTCAACTACAGTAGTTTGGCGTAATTGAATCAGAAAATGCTATCTTTAACTTAAAAAGCTGACAACTTTAAATTTGTGCAAAACGTACCATAAGTAATTTCACAGCTGTCTTTGCCCTCCGCAGTTACTTGGTCTATTTCACCTTTTATTTCATATTCTGATTTTATAATCAGACGTGGGCACCAAACTTCGTAGACTACAGTACCACTTTCTGGAGTCAGTCTGAAAACCAAGATAAAATATAGTGATTTTAATATGCACAATAATATATAATATGTGTGACTAAAATTAAAACTAGGATAGAATTTTGTAACATCTATACGGATAATTTACAAAAATAATGGAAATGTAACTTACTGTAACTTGAGAAAATCACAATTCTTTAAACCAAGAAGAGTAGGATGAATTAGAGTGTATTGTAAATTAGGCAGATCAGCGACGACTTTGTCCAAATGCAATGGGTCCGAGGATGCTACCCCGGGCAACCCCTTCATAACCTTCTGGTAGATATGCTCTTTCACTGCCTTTGTCAAACATTCATTGTCCGTTGGGTTGCAGAAGTCTTTCTTCAGGGCTGAAAATAAAATAAGCAATCATGATTTCGTTTAGTATTGAAGTTCATGTTACATTATGACTTTATCCATGTTGTCGAAAGCCTTTTCAGGAAACTAAAATTGATTTAAGCAAGTAAAGCTTTTTTGATATAAAAACACCGTTGGTTGGTCACAACTGGAAAATGCAGGCAGATCAAGAAGTTTCCGGTAAACACCTAAATACAGTACATATGTATATAGTCCTCTTGACCGATTTCGGCCATGGTGGCCAACCTCAACCGAGACTAGCCATCGGCGCGGAACATATTATAGTGCACAAGTGTGTGCGCAAATACAGGTGCACTCTCTCTTCAATCACTCTCATATTCCGATGGGACGGCAACCCGACACGACTGGAGAGAGATCTGGCGCCGGGCCAACGGCTTAACGTTACAGTATATATACAGATATTAAATAAAAATAATTTTAACTTACCGAATACATTTTTAAAACTCAGAAAAATTAGCAAAAATTGGACTGCCCACATCATAGTGAAGATTTAATTGTGAATGTGGTTAACGGAAACGGATTTCGTTTTTTATAATAAAATCTTAGTCTCTCCCAGTTTTTGATTTTTATTTACTTGAAGTTTAACTACTTAAAATTAACATTAATTGACCGCGTGTACTGTAATGCTGTCTTGAGATAAAATCATTTGACACGCGTGAGATGATTCTTTTAACATTTTGCAAATTATTAACAATAGCAAGGATTTTTGTGTCCAGCCAACTTCAAAACTTAAAAGTGAACGATGAAACAGCGGAAATAGCTTTTCTTCTCTCGTGTTTTTTTTATTATTGTTGTTTTATTTGAGATGAGTTTGCTCCTGACTCTAGTCTAGGTCATAGATGACAGAGACAAAGTCGACGATGGTGCAAGCTTACCCAGAAGAAGCCTGTTCACTCTAATTTTGAAGAGATTAGGGTTGTATGCGTTTGGAAACACAGACGCAGGCAGAGAGTTCCACTCCTTTGCTGTGCGCATTATAAAAGATGTTTGGAAACGTTTAGTGCGAATTGGTGGAATAGCAACTAGGTTGGGATGGTAACTTGCAGTGCGTCTAGATGTCCGATGGTAGAAGGGGGGCCGGTGGGACGAGGTTGCTGTAAAACCTGTGTATGTTTAATAAGAACAGTGTATCTCATGGTAAAACTATTGATGGATCAGAACTGAAACGATAGTGACTGTACTGAGTGGTTTGGACCTTCATTCTGTCGGGTTCATAAGATTTTTAACAGAGTGAAGAATTGTTTTTTTACTCAAATTAGTAACTGTGACAAAAACGATTTTATATATCTTCGAAGAATTGCTAACAGTTTTTTTGCTAATTGTTTAGCTAGACACATTTTACCGGATTACAGAAACGTCATCATGTTTGCTAAGTATGTTTTGATAAATTTTAAATATTATAATATACCAACGCACAAATATTAGGTATAATGTTTTCAAAACAAATGTTTATCTTAATTTTAAGACTGATTTACGGTCCATTATCTAAAAATTTACTCTGGGAAACACCTCTAAAATGGAAATGCCTTTGTATTTCATTTATTCAATTGTTGATATTTATCTTTTAATAGTGGCCCGCCCCGGCTTCGCCCGAATGCATTTTTTTTTTTCAAAATTTCTTTCATAGGAACCTTTTTCCGACAAAAACAAAAAAAAAAAAACTCAAAATTGGTCCAGCCGTTCACGCATGATGCCGTGACCAAGGGAAATAGGGATTCTTTTTTATAAATATAGGTTAGAGCCTCGTCAGTATTTAGCGGTTTTCTCAAGTTTTAAAATATTGAAATAACTTCATCCAGGTTAACTTATCAATCTTAAACGTAAATATATGCAATGTGAATTGCTAGACAACCAGAAATACCAAACATTTAAGTCACAAAAAATAAACCAGAAATTTTCACACGATATTGATTTATTTACAATATTTATTTTATATTTATTTTGTTTAAAACATTAGACATACTTATAATACAGCTCTTCAACAGGCACTGCAATATGAAAATCTCTTATATTTTCCATGAATTTTCCTACAAACGCTTCTATGACCGGTGTACGGGTGATTTCTTCAAATCGGTCATAATATCTGCTTCTCAAAGCAGCCGTACCTGGAAATGAGAAATTGATGAAGCAATAGGTAACGGAAAAATTAAAAAACATTAGCACTATTATTATTGATACTGATTGATACTAGATGATTTTTACCAGATTTTCTTTAGTAAAAATGAACTCATTTTCTTTCTTTTCTCTTTATATATTTTTTTTAAATGTTCTATGCTAATTTGACCGGTTGAAAAAAAACAACGGGTTGCATTCCGGGTGTGCCGGCAGAAGTGAAAACTTGAATATAAAACCGTTGTGCATTTCTGATATTTTGGAATGGTTAGGGAATAATTTCGCACGAATTGCTTTAATTACCGGTATAAAAGTACTATCATTTATATGGTAAAATACAATATTCATTTATTGCGCTATCGTACACAAACATGACAATTTATATTACATTAAAAATTTAACACTTCAGAACTTTCCCTCCGTATTAAGAATTTTTGAGATTAATATTTTTTACCCATCCCAAAAAGTGCACAACGCCGCTAAAGAAGTTTTCACTTCAAAAAATCTGTTAATTTTACTTACATTTACACCGTCCTGAATCACCAAACACTAAGTTTTTATAGTCGTATGTTGATTTTCCTTTTAATTCTAATTGTGTTGTGTAGTTCAAGATCCGGATATGTTGCTTGCAGTCTGAAAATTCTACTTTCTTATGTTTTCCAGTGATATTCATGTTAAAGTTTTCTGTAAAAGAAATAAAGATTGAGTTATTTATAAAACAACACACTATCCTAGGGTCGTGGTTGCGGAATTTGTTCGAAAGAGTCACCGCGGCCCTGGAACGCAAAGGGCTTTAGAAGGAACACGGATGGGTTTTAGTCAGTAAGAGTCTGACACGCCCTTCCGCTCCACCCAGAGCGGAAGAAGTCATATGATAATTTCCCATCCTAAAAAAAAAACCTAGAGTCAGTCAGTCAATCAGTGAAAAAAGAGAAAGTTATAAAAGCCATCCATTTTTCGCATCGGGAAGATACTATAGGCTTTTAAAAAACACTGAACTGTCCTGTAGTGGCTGTAATATCGAACCACTATAAAGGAAAAACCACTTTAAAAAAATAATAATATACTTTTCAGTTCTTAAATGTTGAGCATAATTATTTGATGATATTACAAGTTTACTTATTAAAAAAAAAGGAGAGCCAGGGCATTGACCAGGTTACTCAGATCTTTTCACAAAATGTTTTTTGGCATTTCAATGACTCAATGTACCATAATTTATTATAACCCACGTATCATAATTTTGGTTTTAGACAATGCATATCAAAATAGAACAACCGTAGTGAATTCTTTTAAAAATTCTTTCTCAATCAAATTTAAAACGACACATTTTTTCTTCATTCTTTCGTTTTCTTTCTTTATACTTAACTAGCATTTCAACCGCGGATCCGTCTGTGCAGATTTACTACAAACTATTATCATCCTTTTCACCCCCTTAAAGGTTGAATTTCCAAAAAACCCTTCTTGCTGCTCACTTATATCATAAAGGAAGGAAGCCTTGTGCAAAATTTTATATTCCTAGTCCCAGTAGTTTCGGCTATGATTCGTTGATATACATTATTAGTCAGTCGGTTGCCCTTTTATAATAATTCACAATTGTCCCCATAGTAATATCAACAACAGGTGTTATTCCAAAACAATTATTCAATAGTTTTAACGTCCTCAGTCTATGAAAATACATATACATACCCTACATTACAAAAAACCGCCTAAGAAGATTTTTGCAACGAGATTTATTTAATAATGTGAATGCAGTACAAAGCCATTTATCGTCTTAAATTATGAACTGGGACCTTGGTTCGCACACTCGTGAGATTCTAGAAAACTTCAGGACTAACCTGAGAACTATTAGTTTAGACCCATAATAACAAATCATTTGATTATCAGGCGACTGATGCCCATAGGTAAAATAGACAAGATTAAATAGATAGATACTATCAAAATAAAGCATGTAAGATGGCATACCGTCTGCCAGGGTTGCGGAATTTGTTCGAAAGAGTCACCGCGGCCCTGGAACGCAAAGGGCTTTAGAAGGAACACGGATGGGTTTTAGTCAGTAAGAGTCTGACACGCCTTTCCGCTCCGCCCAGAGCGGAAGAAGTCATTTGGTGACTAAAAAAAAAAAAAAGATGGCATACCGTAAGTGATTTTAAATGTCCCTTTTCCTTTAACAGGGACTGCATCTACTTTGCCTTCCACTTCATATTGTGATTCTATTGTCAAACGAGGACAACAAGGTTGGTATTGGAATTCTGTATCAGATGGGTTCTTTCTGAAATCAAAGAAAACATGTAGATTAGCTTCTATGAGTGACGGAACGTTTGACTTCTGACTGCAATTTTTTTTTTAATTTTTTCTTAGGGCTATAGTAGTTTAGTTTATGAAGGAATAAGACTAAAGGAAGGACAATGACTGGAGACCTGACTAAAAAGACAGAAGGACATACACACATGGACAAATCCCTTACGTCTACTACCCCTAAGTCTATTCAACGATGACAAAGCATGAGAAAAATAACATACACAACAAACAGGTCTTACTTAAAACTTATCGTACAGTCCTTCACACCCGTCATAGTCGCATTAAGAAGTGAATACTTCAAGTTTGGCAGCTCTATGTTTAGCCTTGCCAGGTGTAATGGTTCCGAAGGGTCTACTCCGGGAATTCCTGGCAATAACTTTGGAAAGACCCTTTCGTGCGCCGCATTTGATAAGCACGCTTCATCATCGGCATCGCAGTACACTTTTCTTAAACCTGTAAAGTTAAATTGAGTTGGTTTAGTTTAATGCGGGGGCAAAAATTCACTAGTATTCAGACTTATAAAGCATGAGATTTTCTGAAGTATCCTTGTTGCATTATTGAGGAGAGGTTTGCAGAAGCAGCTTTCTACCGCGCAGGGTATCTGACCAATTGATAGGAAAAATCGAAGACACGGGCAAAGTTAGGTAGAATAGAAAAAAACAATAGATATATGTATAAAAATCATACAGAATATGGATGATAAAAGATCAGTAAATAATAAATATAAAGAATTTGGTATGAATTTCCCCAGTTGTGTAGGAATTTTACGAAGTGTCACTTACACACAACATTCTGAATGGCAATTACAGCAATGACGAATATTTGCAGTGATAACATTTTGGTGCTCAACTCTTTTGAGACGCTTCACAATAATGCGTTCTATCCGGTTAAATATAATATTATATCATAATGTTAAGTGTGTATTAACGGGACTAGATTTTTAAGCTCAGTGCACACGCATTTCAAATCTGTGTTTCTAAAATAATCAGTTTCTTTAACACAAATTATTTCTGAAAGGATAGCAACAATTTTATAGAGTTTTGATAACATAAAGTATTTTATAGATATTTAATCATTATTAGGATCACGGGCGTCGTTGCCAAGCAAGACCTAGGAAATTAGGAGATTTAAAGGCTTTCATAACGAATTTTTCGGAGAAGGAAATACACCGGGAAGAGCGCGGGAGACCTTTTTCCAACAAAACTCACCTTTACGTTAGCTACTCACCCAAGCCGTTTCCTCAGTAAAGTCACGGGAGCCCCTACCATGTCCGCAATGAGACTCTACACGTAGACCTCAAATAGCCCACCAAACAGCAGTTCATGAAACGTATTACCTAGCGGTTCTTCGACACTGCTGTCAAACACCGCAACCCTCTTATCACATCAGTCGCACGATACGAACCCTCTCGCATCTCCTAGATCCACCGACCCAGGCACACCCTAGTTACTCCCGATGACTCCACCACCCTCCTCCGTCGCCGTAGAGAGACAAGCACATTGCGCTAATCAAGACTGCCTTCCTTTCGCCTTTGCCGCCGAAGCCCTTGCTCGAACCATCCCGTGCCGCTGAGCATGTATTCTTAAACTCGCGGTTAAATAATAGTCCTAGTTCGATCCAGCCCGTCCCTAGCTGTCCTGCCCCCAGCAAAGCCCTAAGCCAAGGCCCGTACCCCACAGGGGGTGTACTTAGCGTGTAGTCGCTTAGTTTGTAAGTTTTTGATAAGCCCTGGCTGGAGCCTTTAATATTTATATTAAAGCCGCCACAGGCAAGTCCTGTTAAGCAGTCGGTAACTTCTAGGTTGAACTGCGAGAGGCTACTCATAAAAAAAAGATGCTCATGACACAAGAAAGCCAAAGAGATCTATCAATACCAAACATATGGTCATAAAAAGTTGTAATTACTGGTAACACATTATTGCATAGGCATTAGCTGCTGCTCTTTGGGATGTAGTTGTTTTTTCAGGTGTAGTGGTCTACTTTCGCATTTCTGTAATAAGTATGCACATGGCCTTACTTTACCGTTAAGTAGTAAGTTGAATCGTAATGTCAATAAACCAATAAAAATGCAGATATGAATCTTTGCTAATTATAATTATTCGCACAGTTATTTCTGGATGTGCTTTGTTACACTAATTTATTTAATAAAAAAATAATACATATGTCTATGTTAGCGGCACTCTATGTTGGTGCGTGTTATATACATGTTTTTTTTAATACCTGCAGTCCAATGCTGGCCATAAACTCTCATCCAGCTATTACCAACCATCCTGAGAAGATCATTGCTCCACCTACCGGGCGTACCTTCTATTTCCTTTAATATTGTCAGCTAAATATGAGGTTACATATATGTATATTTATTAATATTTATGCCATTCTGCATTGTTGGAACGGCAACTGCACTATTGGAAGTTAAAATCGGATGGATAAGTTTTTTCAAAATCCAGTATTCTTCGTACAATACCCTTTTACACTCCTTTAACATAATCTTGAAGCCAGTTTTAAAAAAAACTTAAAGACAGTATATTAGTTTTTATGTCAGTTGAATCTCTGTGTGTCCTTTGGCAAAGGCTTTTCAAATTTTCCCTTAACCTTGCTAGTCTACTTCAAGTTCTCCCAGCCGTCTGTTTTTTCTTTCCTTTATTTTCCCTGTCTAGAAATCCATAGAGTTTATTCTAAAGTCACCCTATATATTGAAACAAAAATTACTCGAACACTACTATTGTAAAACACTCATGCTTTTTATTGAGGAATGGGTTTGCTCCTGACCTCGATCATGCCTGATGAAAAGCGATGGATGAGGTATATGATGGAGCGAGCGTGTCTAGAAGATGCCTGTTCACTCTTGCTTTGAAGGCAGACGGATTATATGAGGAAGGGAACACAGACGCGGGCAGAGACTTCCACACTTTGGCATTTATTTTGGCTTTGGATAATCAAAAATAATCTTAATCGTACCAATTTGCTATTGGCGATGAAAAGAATGCTGGTGTAAATACTTGTAGGTAATCTCCGTGACCAATGATCCGATCGCATGTCTTTATCATGATTGTTATTTCGGCCAAGAACATCCTTTTCTGTACATTGGGCATAATCCTTGTTGCCTTTACTAGATAAAATGGTACACCTATTCTTTCAATGGAATTTATTCTTTTCGATGTTTTTTTGTGATAGTTCCTTTCATTTTAGTTTTACGAATATGTTAAGATTTTTTGTATTTTATAAAAATATTTATTGTTGTCAGTCTATGGTACCCAAATAATGCCTTCATTGCCTTGTTCAATATGAAGGTCTTTAAGATTTTTTTTTGGCGACACTACCCCATACCTGAATTAAGTATAATAGGTACGAGATATACAGTAGACAGACGGGGTTGCAGCCCTATTAGATGGTCCGATCAAATCTGTTCAACACTCAACATCAAGCTGCATGATGCGCTCCATGATGCCAAGGACAGACACTGGCGGAGAGACATTGTAAAGCAGAAATTGACCGCTCATCGGGGGATTCACGACCCGCAGCAATGAGGAAATACGACGCGAGGAGGTTGGTACGGGAGATTGGTCTTCATTTGACCATTGCGCTTTGCCAGATTAAGATTTATATACAAATAAAGGTTTATTTTGATCGCATTTATTTTTCCTTGTTTCATAATCAGTTTAGTCACGATAAAACAAATCTTCAAATGCCACTGTCTTCAAGTAAGAATTGGCGTTGTCTATAAACTTATTCATAAACGCTTCCATAGCTGGTTGCCGCGTCAGCTTGTGTACGAACAGCCAGTTTTCATTCGCATATTTGTGTAGGACGTCAGCTAAAATAATTGAAAAAAAAATATATATATGTGGGAATGACAAATTTTAAGAAGTGAACAACTAAATTAATGACTATAATATTATTGCACTTTTCGGTTTTCAAATTTCGGCGCAAGGCTGAGAATCAAATATGCAGAATGTTGCATGACTTATGAAAACGGGCAATTTTCACCAAAGTCGTTGCCTACGAACTATAAAGCACACGTATAGAGCACCACAGTATCCTTACATTTTTCTTTGTCGCCATTGAAAAGATTCTTGCAGTCATAATTCACTTTTGTCTCTGCCTGATATTCTAAAATGTGATTTTTGAGTTGAATGTGCATTTTCCCATTCGTGCTTATAAACTTTTCGAAGTCTCCATTAAATAGAAAATGATAATGATAGTTATGGGCATTAAAACGATTATATAAATGTCAATCAGAAAAAAATATTGTACCCATGAATAAGACAAAAATGAAAAGACCTGGGGCCTTATCATGAACTGTTAAAGTCATCATGGTTCCAGTGTGGAAGAAAGACTGATGGCACTGATGGCACCGACTAAAATGGCACCATGTATAATGTCATAGTACGGCCCAAGTGTTACAATCATGGTGTACCTTAAAGTACAAATATTATTGGTTGAAAACTGTTTTCGTTTAGTCCCTTAACAGTCTCCCTACGCCAGTGTCGGTGCCATTTTGGTTTTGTTTCAAAAGCGTAATCTTTTATTACTTGCAAATATATAGCTTGCAGGTACCCGTTCCTTCAATGAATTCAGGGCCTAATTTTCCTTTAACATCATAGTTTGATTCCAAAATTAGGTGAGGACATCCAATGTGATAGTTATACGTCATATTTTTCACAACAATTCTGGAATCATCCGGAAATATTGATAAGTAACACAATAATTACAGCAATAATAAAATGTTATAGGCTTAATAATAAAATAAAATTATAGTAATAGGATCCAGTGAAAAGGCGAAGTACTCATCATCCTCAGTCATTCTTGTATATTTTGACATTTTATTTATTTATTGAAACTACATGCACACAGGTACAATGGCGGACTTAATGCCTTTGTAATTCTCTGCCAGTCAACCAAGGTTAGTAAAGAGATGATATGGCAGGTACATTGATTGAAGCGAAAAAAGAAAAATAATTATGATATCGACTATTATAATTAATATTACAAACCAACTTAAAATAAACATTTTCTGCCAAAGCGCATAATAGTTATTACGCTTAATGAAATAAAATAAATATTTGAATACTTATTGTGATGCTAACTATGTCAACTCTTATTTACATTACCAAACAACAAAATAACATATAACTAACGAGAATTTAGGTACAGGTCAAATTCTGTTTTAAAGTTTTTGAAAAACTGATCCAAACATAACTTACTTGGCAAGATCCACATTACAGTTCATCATTCCAATTAACGAACCATTCATTAATTTATATTTCAATGTTGGCAAGTCTCCTTCAATCAAGCCCACACGTAACGGATCAGAAGGCTCTACTCCTTGAATGCCAGCTATGAACCCCAAATACGTTCTCACAGCACCCTCTGTTACACATTTTTCATCATTTGGGTCACATACTATCCTTGCAACTGGAATTTAAAAATATACATTAGTTGAGAAGGCTTAGATGACTCAATGATTGCGACATCACCTCACAAATATCATCCTCCTAGAGAACTTGCTGATTATCCTTATTTGCCATCGTAGTAACCATTCCTAATATACTTTTTTTGACAACTCATCAGCTGCAATGCCATTCTGCAACTGAATTGGAATCAATTTTCAGTCAAGATGCAGCTTAATACGAATATTAAACATTTCAATAATATTTCACATTAATGTAAAAGTTCTCAGATTTTACATTACAATCTAACTGGCACAATCCAGCAACAGGGTGACGCTCATTGGTAAGATTAGTGGTCAGCATACGAATTTCTGACAACTCTATGATTGACAATCGGGATCAAAAACCAAACGATTACTGAGACAACGAGGAATCTTGTATGTAAACATGGTCACTTTTACACAGACCGACCTTAGCAAGCATAAATAAACCTGACTGATCGACCCTTGTATCCGTTAATATTTATCCGCAATCTGGGCTAGAACAGCACGTACGAATTTTAAACATGCTTATAAATCACACACTAAAAGGGACACTATAGGTACATCGTCATCATCTTCGATCTTTTGCTTCTATCCTGATCCAATATTCAGCAACTCATTGGTCACTTCATGTCAACCATACTATTTTAGATTCGGTCCATATGGAACTCTGGACTGTGTCAAAATGTGCGTGTGTTTTATGGTTTTATGTTCTCCTACTCTTTCAGCCATCAAGTCTCAGTCAGTTTTCTTAGTCACTACTTTGCATAGCAGTTCAGTTACTGGTTCCACTTCTGGATTTTCTCATTTCGGTTACACTGTGTACTTACATGAAACACTGGCAGCACTCAATCATGCTAACAATATTAACCAGCTCGAAAACATTTTCTCTGGCTTATTGCTCGTAATTGAATGTTAATGTTAACTTAAGGCAAATATTTATAATCCAATGCTTATCAGATAGCCAATTAGTGTGCGTAAGTCGACGAATTGCGTGGGTAAACCGAGCTGATTTACATACTAGAAAATATGATTGAAATAAATATCCATCAAAAATACAATTGTGATGTGCGTCAAAACAAGGTAACCATATTGTACCTCTTCAACTACATTTTGAAAGCTTGAAGTCTCATCATCTCATTTTCAAGGCTGTAACTATGATTCTGAAAAGACTGATATTTTGGTGGCACCTCTTCTATTGAATGAAGGTTGACCATCAATCCTTATCCTTTGCTCAGTGAACAACTCAGCAGTAGTCGTGACTCCAGTCCTTTCGTGAATATCGCAGCCAAAACTTTTGTCTTCTACCAACGTTTTCTCGCTACCTACTTAGCCCATCAAAATCAGTTTCAGCCATACTCACAAATCAAAGGCCTCTCGAGCCTTTTTTATGGATAGGAAATCATCAAATCACTTCTTCTGCTCTGAGCGGAGCAGAAGGGAGTGTCCGACTCTTACTAACCCATCCGTTTTCCTCTTAATGCCCTTTGCGTTCCAGGGCTGCGTGATTCCTTCGAACAAATTCCGCAACCCTGGCAAGATTTGGCCCCGTCTACTATGCTGATATCTCTTTGAGGTGCGCGTGGAATACAACGTGCCGTCGGCCTCTGTCATTGACGACATCCTTTGCTTACAGAATCCCAAAAGCGAAGACCTTTTGTGTACAAAATTAAAAAACAAAACACAACTAAATTAGAACGCACTGCAGGATATCTTCAAGAAGTTGCCTGATTCGTGGCAGTCACGAGGCATTAATGTTAGCGGCCTCGGCAGCTAACGAACCTCCGTTTTGCTGACGATATTGTGTTGTTCTCCACCTCACCTTCAGAACTTGAAGAAATACTCCAAGATCTGAGCACGGCAAGTCTTGAAGTTAGACTTTCAATGAACAGATCCAAGACCCAGATGACGACCAACAGCACGAAACGAGGTAGACGGGCAAGTATTACAATATGTCGATGAGTATACGTACTTAGGCCAGATAGTGTCTTTTAAAAATAGGCAAGACAAGGAGGTCGAAAGACGAGTCCAAAATGCTTGGAAGACCTTCTGGGCCTTTAAAGAACATATGATCCGATAACACTGAAAAGGAAACTCATTGACATGTGCATCCTGCCCGTCCTAACCTACGGTGCACAAAGTGTGTCGGTGGTCACTTACTGAAAAACAGAAGTCCAGACCCAAGATTTGTCAATGGGCTTATGGAGCGCAGCATAATAGGTGTTAGGCGAACAGATCGTGTCAGAAACACCACCCTGCGCTCCATAACTAAAGTAATAGATGTTGGGGAGAAAATGGCCAGGCTAAAGTGGGAGTGGGCTGGCCACGTCGCACGCATGTACCCGGACAGGTGGGAAGTTGGTGTCAAAAAACTAAAACCAAAAACACCGACTTCCGAAATTTAAAGTTATTTGATACTTTGTAGTGTTTTTTATTTGGAAGTCGGTTGTATTCAAAAAGTTTTAACAGTTAGTTACAATTGACTCGGTTTTTTAATCTAGCGTCAATCGATTTTGATATAGGTTCACAAAACTAAATTAATTTTACTGAAACCTGGTTAATTACGAGTACAACTAGGCACGCTTACATTTATTTTAAATATTAGATAAATTTAAGAGCACCAACTCATTCATGCCAGGTTAAGTAGAATTATGTGAAGATGTCATAATTAAACAATAAACTAATTATTGTGGTGACGTCATGACGATTTAATGAAAAACTGCCGAGTTTTTTACTATTTTATGACATTAGAATGCAATCTGACCAAAATCTTAATACAGTCATTGTTAAGGATCTAAAAAATAAATTGCTTTGTTAGTTTTAAGTGTTGTTTATTAAATATTTTATTTTCTTTACTTTTTAAATTCACAATGCAATTATCACTTATTTCTTACGTTAACTGTTATGCTAAGCATGTATAATGTAACAATTAACATAATCTAGATATTTATATTTAGATGAAAAGCTGTTACCTATTTTTTTTTATTTTCTTAAGTTTATTGACTGCAGTTAAAAGAGTTTTGAAGATCAGGAATGAAATTATAAACCCCTTTGAGACAGGTTATTTGACTATATCAAAAACAAGACGCATTAAAATCTCAAAAAAACTACAGACATCTAAGCGTTTTAAAATCAAATACATATATACAAGGTAGAGACGACGATACGACAATAAATTAAAACATTGGCAATACTAGTTCATACGATTATGTCTTTTATCACAGATTTGATGTCACTAACTGCAACAGACTGCTTGGAATATTTCGACAGAATAGTAGTCACTATCCTTGACTAGTTTGACTTTTTTTGACGTTATATGCAATTTGAAAGTTTATTTTTAATTTCGGTGACAGGATTTATAATACTTTCAAAGTATTCCTTTGCACCAGTGTTGCCAGTGTTTTTATTTATGGTCGTATCGATGTCTCCACATTGTATAATAAACATAAACTGTACCTACTAATTACAAGGCCTTCATTCAGCCAATCGATTGTCGATCTCTTTCAGCTGAAATAATTTTGATCAATGCTGAAAATAGAATGATCATACGAGTACATTACAATATTCCTGCAACCTTAATGTGTCGGTAAATTACCTACGGTCATTTTTTTACCAAAATATTAACTTTTATGCATAAGTCGAGTAAGTATTTAAATCTAATCGTATGCCTAGCCTTTTCCCAACTGTATTGGAGTAAGCTACCAGTCAAACCGGATTCAGCTGAATATCAGTATTTGGACGTGGAGCGACTGCCTACCAGACTTCCAACAACTGAGTAACACGGTACTCCTCGGCAAGGCTGGTGTCAGATTTTCTGGCTTCAGACTATCCGCAACGACTACCAAAGATCTACGAATGACAGCCGGGACCAACGGCTTAACGTGCTTTCCAAGGCATGGAACAATAGTCGAGTATGTTAAGATGGTCACCCATTCACAGACCAACCTCGGCAAGCGTTGCTTAACCTTGAAGATCGACCCGTGCGGCTGTTATTATTTAAATATGTGGCACTAAAATTGCACCTTCTTCTTGGTTGGTTACTCTTTAATTACAATATTTTTATGAATACGTTTTTACGGAACCACAGCAAATTAAACGAAAAAATGGCTCATACTATAAATTCACCTGAACTTAGAAAAAACCAACATAATATAATCACATGTGCTTACGGAAGCTGAAAATGTGCTCAAAACGGATATTTATTTTTGCTTTATTTTGCGTCTGCAGTGTTGTATGTGAGTGACCTGCCTTGTTCGACTACAAACTATAATTATCTGTCATTTGATTATATTTAAATCTATCATATTCGTCAGCCTGCTATAAGAACTTTCTCATTTGTTTTATGAAGTACTGTAAATGACTTCACAAGTAATATCACCGTCTGCATCAGTCTTGGTTTTTAAAAGACAAATCATTTTGAAATGTTCAATTATTAAACATCTGACAACACTGGACACGTTGATTTTAGTCAGCAAAACTAAAATGACTTCGGGTCGATAAAGTTTAAACCTTGTATTATTATACGAGAACAAACTTAGGAATTTACGTTATACTTTAAATTCTATGGGATTAGTAGAAAATTAAGGCTGGTTACACAGCGGCCCTGGAGACCCGTACGGATAGTGCCAGCAGTGGTCTGAAACGAGGGTTCAGTACGATACTGTAATAAACCGGTTATGCGGGCTCTACCCGTGCGTACGGACCAATCCGCGTCGCTGTGAAACAATGTTCTAGCGCCTCACGTGTGTCTCTGTTCCGGGAGCCCATACGTGTCTCCACACCATCCTAACTTACAAAATAATTCTTAATTTCAGGTAAAAAGAAACCATGTGATATGGACGACAACAAATGTCTCACAGAAAGTGCAGATCGAAAGTTTGACGAGTTCATATCTGGTATGTCGGGAGTGGAACCTTCGGATCCTTTACACCTGGATTCATTTGAAGTCAATCTGCCTTCACTAAAGTATAAAATAATGAACGGGTCTTTAACTGGAATGAAGAACTGTCAAGTGGAACTAGTACAGTAAGTTTTTTTTAGGTTTATTGTTAATGCTAGTTAATGCCCTTCTGTCATTCTATTTAAGGTTAACTATTATTTCATCTAAAAATATAAAACTCTTACTATGGCATATGTACAAACGCTAGCACATCAAGCTACAACAATCCTTCAAATTTCTTTAAAAGATTTTCAACTTTATCGCTATAGCGTTAGGTTCAAGGTTGATTGGGAATATTTGACAGTTTCGGGTAGCTTGATGTGCTGGCGTCTGTGTATACTTATTCTCTTGGTTTCGTTCCCATTTCCCGGGACCGCATGTTCCGGGATAAAAAGCTGGTTTATGTAGTTTTACATCGGTAAAAAAAATCTCGTTATCAGATCAAAACTGCCACAGTGTATCTCCTGTTAACAAACTATTACCTATGTAATACGAAGTGAAAAAAGGAAAGAGCTATTCATACTGTATAGCTCCATCTATCTCTCACACTGGAACCATGACGGTTTAAGGCGTCACTGTAGGAACAGACAAATTCCCAGGGTTGTGGAATTTGTTCCAGGTTTGCGGATTTTTTTCGAAAGAGTTACTGTGACCCTGGAGCAAGGGCATTTGGAGGAATACGGGTGGATTTTAGTTAGTAAGAGGCAGGAGTATTTCGATGATATCCTATCCAAAATAAAATGCCCCTGTACTTCTCACGATCCGGGTAAAATAAAAATCTAATCTATGTTAGTGTATAATTCCAGAATATCAGAAAAGGATAAAAAGTATCACTACCATGTTGGATGTCCGCATCTAGTTTTTGAATCAAGCTATGAAGTCAAGGGTAAAGCTGGTCCTGAGGCTGTTGAAGGAAAAGGCAACTGCAGGGTGTTTTATTGTGAGTATTCCCACTTTTACAACTTAGTTTTTTTGTGAGGGGACAGCCCAGATCTACGGACTACGTCTGCTTAACTTCTACAACGTGTAACAGAATAAACGCAAATAAACGTTGAAATTGCGAAAAAAAATCGACAAAATGTACTGAACAACTGATTTTTCTTTCACGATTTCGGGATTGTCCCATAATAAAAGTTGTTCATAATGATGAGTACAATGACCCCTTAAGAGGTATTGCGTTTATTCTGTTACACGTTGTAGAGGTCAATGTGCGCCCGGCACTGAGCGAGTGAGCTTCATTATAGGCTAATTTTATCAAAACTGCCAGTATCGCAGCTGACACGGACTAAGAAATATTTTGGATATTCACATAACACTAAGATGGGTTGCGGAATTCGTTCGAATGAGTCACCGCGGCCCTGGAACGCAAAGGGTTTTAGAAGGAACACGGAAGAAGTCAATTGATGACGATGATGATGACCTTGTTTTTTTTTAAGGATGGGAAATCTTTAAAAAAAAGGAGACTATGGTCAACAGCAAAGTTTATATCTGACTGCCTTTGATATAAAAACTTTAATGATCCGACTAAACTGACAACTATATTATAACATATTAATTAATTTATTAAAATAAATGTGTTAGAGTAACATTAGTATCTTTCCGTTTTCAGTTGACTACAATTTTCTTTTCAATGGCGATTATGAAACGAAAAATTGCAACGATAGAAAAAATCACATTCAGCTGAAAAATACTAATTTGGAATTGGAGGCGAAAGGAAAAGTACACTATGACTTGGAAAATTTATTCAATGGAAATAAAGAAAAATGTAAGCATACTAATTAGTTGATAAATCTTTATTCTACCATTTAATATAACAGTTTATAGATGTTGTGATCCAGCAGAGAGATAATATTGGCTGAAATATTTTTATTTAAACAGTTGTTGGTTAGCCAATTATAAATAAATAAATAAAACGCTCACAACACTGTCATGTTTTCTAGATTGTATATAAGATCCCATGAAAAACGCATAAGATACTTACAAGAAAAAAAATTAGCTTACGAAAATACACAACAAAAATTGGCAATTTATTATTTTAGGTCAGAATAAAAATCAGTGTTTTTTTGCTTGGATATCTTTTGTTAGACGTACTGAACACTGTGTTAAAATCTGTCTATCTATTATAATAGGACCTTATATATTTTTTAACACATTTGCTCAAAAAGTTGCATTTACGAAGCTTGTATACTTTGTTCGGAATTTAAAAAAATACGCACCAATACAATGGAACGTGCGGTAAAATAGGTACTCTGATCGCCATTTGCCAATTGCCGCTATTTCTTAAGGAACGTCAAGAATTTGTGCGACTATCCGACTGATATCTAAAAACAAAAAGTTTGTTTCATTATCTATTGTAGGTACTGTTTCCTCCACTTCGTCTCGGGCTTGCATTCGGCTACTCATTTGTAAAAACCAACTTACCGTACTAGTAAAGTAGTAAATAACTATTTTCAGCTACACTTAGTTTAAAAAAAATTTAACATGTCTATTTGTTCTCAGCTGAAGCAGTACTTAAGTTTGCCAATGAAAATTGGCAGTATGTTGACAAACTTATTCGTCAACCAGGAATGGATGCTTTCATGAAAAAATATATCGATAACGTTAATGCGTACTTAAGAAAATTTACTTATGAAGAATTGTTTAATGAATAATACACCCGTCCGTTGTCTGCAATAAAAATGTGAATTATATAGTTCTGTTTTTTATTTACTAACTTACAATTTTTTTTTCCGGTTTGATATCGTAAGTGTAAAACAGAATTTTCACTAAACTAAAAACACTATTACCTTTTATACCCCGAACCTTGCGTAGTGACATTCTATCAACAAATTATGGGATTGACAAACGCTGTAGAAATGTCACGTGATTAATCCCTCGTATTTTAGTACTTTGGCAATCGTATTAGCTTAAAGAATGCCAATATGTCAAGAGCCTGCTAATTTTCTCTGGCACTTAGCGATAGTGTGGCTTTGTATCAGTGAAATAATCGTCAAAATCGGATTAAATAGGCAGTGCGTAATCGCTCGTAATCTCTATTACGAGTGATTACGCACTGCATCCGATCCGAATCCGTGAAAATATGAATAAAAAAACCCGGGCCTAATTCGGATATTGATTATATCGCACTACATCCGATTCAAATTCGTTTTAATACGATAAACAACGTTTAATCCATATTGAACATGGATTTAGAGTCGAAAAACCTCGGACCGAATTCGGATATTGCTTACACACTAATCCGATTTATAATCCAAAGCTATTCAGGGGCCATCTTTGGATATGTCCGATTTGAATCCGAGGTTACGCGAAAGCGTTCATATAACAGTACCTAATACGGCTACTTCGGTCCGTCAATATTTCTTCCGAATTGGAGCCTCACGGATGACGGAGAGAAATTGGATAGCGGAAGTCGGATCTATTGCGTAAATTACCAAACGAATAGTTCTATGACTACGTCGGAACGTATTTTCACACATTCAAATCGGATGCAATGCGGAACCGCTCTACCTCATAGAAACATTATGATCGAAAACGCAATTTCACATTTTTTTTCTTAGTCTAGATATTGTTTGAGGGTGGGGAACAACGCCTGCCATAAAATAAAAGCAATCGTAACATTGAGAAACATTATTTTATTCAATAAATATTATATTATGTCAATAAATTTTGCCTTATGATTAGTTGTTTTGCTTCTGCATCATTTTTCAGAATAAAATATATTTTGGATTGGCACAATAGCCAAGTAGGCGTTTTTGTTACTGATGTGTTTGTTCATAAACGCTTCCATAACTGGTTGAAGAGTCATTTTGACCACAGATTCCCAATTCTCATTTGCGTATTTCTTAAGAGCGTCAGCTGAAAATGGTAAAAAAATAATAAAGCAACAGTATAATATGGCCTTCTTATCAGTCACCTTGAATGAGAATTTCTCGATTTAAAAATTCAGTTGCCTGATTCGGGAATCGAATCTGATATTTACAAGCGATGACGCTTACTGTAAAAGTCAAAATGTATGACAATGGCCTTTAGTCTTAGAACGATCAAAACCAGTGGATCACCAAATAGAAATCATATCGGCCGCAAGACGTCCATTGCTGGGCATAGGCCTCCCCCAAAGAGGGCGTTTTCCATAATCGCCACACTTTGCAGGCGGGTTGGCGATCGCAGTGTAGCTGTTGTAATGCATATAGAATGCTTGCTCCCCATACTCTGGTGAGTCCCTTAATCGCCTCTTACAACACCCACGTGAAGTGATGGGATGGTGCTACTTTTTTCCGACACCATACAGAACACAACAGCAATAGTCATTAGTAACTCACATTTCTCTTTATCATCTATGAAAAAGTCCTTGTAATGATAGCGCACTTTTCCTTTAACCTTTAATTCTAGTTCATGTGATTTTAATTTGAGGTGCATTTTTCCTTCCTTGCCTTCGATGATAGCAAAATCACCATGAAAGAGGAGGTGATATACATCTAAAAAAAAAATTATTGAGAGATGAACATGATTGTATGAAAAAAAATTGCAAAAACATTTTTTTGGAAAATCGGACTATTGTAGAGTCAATTCTCCAAATAGTTTGTTGTTTCAAGAATCGACCACACGTCATAAATGCCCATGCTGTGACTTTCGGAGTTAAATTATGTTATTACAGTTTATTAGAAAACTTTGGCTTTAAAATTTTTCTTACGTAAATCAATCCTGGAGGTGCCTTTTCCTTCTACGATTTTAGTGCCCGTTTCAGCTTTCAATTCATAGCCGGACTCTAAAACAAGATGTGGGCATCCAACGTGATAGTCATATTTTTGGTCCTTTGTATTGATCCTGGAAATTAATAATTGTAAAAAAGTGACATAAATATCGTAACTCATATTGCACAAAAATAGGTTTACACACAGTCCCGTGTAGGTAATATTAAATAAAAAATAGTTATCTTTAACAAAGACTTAGGAATTCGGGCTGCAAAGCACAATAAGATTGAGGAACTTTATCTAATGAAACACAGTTATTTCGACTTGACAAACATTGATCTCAATTCTAGTAGCAAGGTTTTTTGTCATCCAAAATGACTTACTTCACCAGATCCACTTGGCACCTCTTCATTCCAGAGAGATAACCATCGATAATTGTATAGTTTACTGATGGAATTTCTGCTTCAATCAAATCTTCATGTAAAGGATCGGAAGGCTCTACCCCTGGTATACCAGAAACGATCTGTACAAACACCCGCCTGGCAGCTTCCGTCAAACATTTGCTATCTTCAAAGTCACATGCTTTCTTTTCACCTGCAATCTATACTAATATTATAAAGAGGAAAGGTTTTTATTTTTGTATGTAAAGAATAAACTTAAAAACTACTGGATCGATTTGAAAAATTCTTTTAGCATTGGATAGCTACATTATCAGCAAGTAACATAGGCTATATTTTATCCCCGTACTCCCACGGAAACGGGAACTACGCGGGTGAAACCGCGTGACGTCAGCTAGTGGCAAATAATTTGCTGGTTAATAGTAACAAACCACACGCACAATCTATATATTTTTATTTACTAAAAAGTACCTATATTATTGTAAGAGAAAATCTACTGTCTTTCACTTAGATAGTGAAAGACAGTAGATTTTCCCGAATTGTACGTGTATCGACCGTTAGCATGGCCAATCTGATTTAAAAAAACGCACAATTTCCTATTTATTCACCATAAAGAACACACCACACTTATCACACACTTTACGCTTGTAATTTGGTCTACTGCTTCACAAAATAACTAAATATTCCAAAATATTTTTAACGTATTGGCTATTTACACTACCCCATTCGTGTGCTAAGGCCTCCCAATCTTGTCAATTCGTCAATTTTGACGTTATGTTTTTTCTCTCCAACTATCGAAAGAGCGGTCCGCCACGTCCCCCACATGATTAGCCTTTCAAACCGGAATCACCCACTGTTTGGATACAGGCGTCTCCTTTCTTCTGCTACACTTCTAATTTCTGTGCCTCCCTCATCTAGGGATATCCTCAGGTCTAGCTTTATCACAGCCATGCAATGTTTGTTTGATAAATCACATAAGAAAAGCGATGAGAGTCAGGACACACACAAACTTACTTACAACACAGCTGATGCAAAATACACCAATAGTCAATAGTGATCGTAGTGCGAACATATTCGATAAGCACTGATAATGTTATGCTAGTGTGTCCTTACTTATAGCGTATTTATAGCTCAAGACTAACTACTAAAACTAGCCAAGTGCAAGTTGAATTCGTACCCTGGGTTCCGTACCTTAGAAATAAACTGGTTTTTGTTTTCAAAGTTACATTTTTGTTCTTTTTTGCAATTTAGGTGGACTAAGAATCAATCAAATTAATCTGCCTAGCCATTTTCTAACTATATTGGGGTCGATTTCCAGTGTTACCGGATATATAATTATGTATCTAATTTCTAACATAAGCAGAAATGACAAACTGACAGATTGACGGTCGAATTTGCACCTTACTGGTTTCGTTATTGCTATCGGTACGGAATTCTAATATTTGATTTTGGTGGTTCTGCTGGGAATATTAGCAAATATGAATGGCATTGATGACTTCAGATGAAGCAATGAAGATTTATAGATATTACTTTCAAATTTGGTTGTAACTTTTTTTTTTAAAAGCTAGATGAGTTTGCAGTTTCGTAGCTGACTGCCATTACTTAGTTATAAAAAGGCTTCTAATGATATCACGATGTTTAAAGTCCAGATATTTTTTTAAATAATTTCTTATACTAATAGGATCAGAGCTTGCTGATTGATCTGAGATTTCGTTTTGGAGGAAATGCAGATGCATATGAATGCAAAAGTGTCTTGAAGCATTTGTCAGTTTTCGTGAAGATTAACTGAGCTCAAACCCGATAGACGTTTTAAACGGCTTTATTTTTCTGCTAACGAACCAGCTAAGGATATAAAAACAGGTCAAATGCGAGTCGTATTCTCACACGAAGGGTTCCGTACCATAAACCGAAAAAAAAAACACGTCTCTTGTATGAAAGCCCCCTTCAATTATTAATTTAATTTTTATTATTTGTTTACATTCCAACTGTCTACCTATTACGGTTCTTGAGTTACAGCCCGCTGACAGATAGACCGACAGATGGTCGGACGGACAATATGCTTAGTAATAGGGTTCCGTTGGTTACCCTTTGGGGGTGTGGAACCCTAAAAACTGACACAAAATGGAATTGAAAAAGTAAAAGTATGTTTACTTAGAACCTGTCTCTAAACGCATTAGCAATGACTGTGACATTCGCGGAGGTTGCACTGTGTGCGCGTTAATACACAGGAAGTTGACCCTGTCCCCTAAACTAGGCGAAAGCTTTTATCTCAGAGAATTCTGTTCACAAATAAACTTTAATTTTATGTAACAGTTAACAGTTTCTTATAACCATATCTTAATTCGTAATTCGAGATAAATATCTTACGGAACAAAAATATCTGTGTCATACTAGAAATCATGCGCGTGCAGTAAGCTACAGTAAGAGTAGGCCAGCCCAAACATAATGCCCAAAAAAAAATTTCGCCAAAGTGGTTTGAAAGTGGACCAAAATTCGTATCGTGATTTCAGCCCTAAATAATGTGGTGAGTTTTTTTTTTGGGCATTATGTATGGGCTGGCCTACCCTTACTGTAAGCCTGCTTACTGCACGCCCATGCTAGATAGGTACAAAAATGGTTCTTAAAATCGATTTAAAACGTTTAACAACTTTAAAAGTTAATGGCCTCACATAAAACTTTACGTCAGTTTATGCTTATTAGATTGCCAGCTCTTTCCAGTAATCGAATAGTCCTCATGATCCCTAAATCATAATGACTATTCATTTGACTATACAGGACCTAGTCCTCTAGGTACCATTAGATATCAGACTTTCAAGTTCTCACTTATGTCGCAATATTAGCAGCAGAATTTTATGGTATATTCAAATAAAGGTAAACACAAACGAAACTGAAAAATGTGATATTTTACATTGTGAAAATAACTTATACAAGGTAACTGGTAACATTTCCGACACTTAAAAAACAATAAAACAAGTTATGAATATTGCATTTTCTTTATTCGGAAATATTGTTCAGGTCATTAATTTTTGGTTATCATAATTTGTCCTTATTTTTCATAAGAAAACAATTCTTCAACCGGCGTGAGGTCTAGGTAAGCGTTGACATGGTCTATGTAGGTGTCAGTAAACGCCTTCATTGTATCCAAGCGGGACGATTCGTCTACAGGTTTCCAGTTTGTATTTACGTATTTGTGAGCTTCGTCAGCTGAAAATATACAAACATATAATTATACAATATAATAACGCGTTCAGGGTGCTGGTGGGGCTCCCGCGCTGCTGTAGTGCGTCTGCGATGTTTGCGCACGCGCACACAGATGGCTTTCACACTGTGCTGCGACGCCGCATCGCTTCGCTGATGTTCCGTGCGCGTGGGAGCGCCAACACCATCCTGAACGTTCTGAGTCACAAACTCGACAGCCCCCTTCTGTGGCACTGGGTTCAAGCACAAGTGCGTGTGCCCGGGGCCCCAGGGGGTGGTAAATACTTAAATCAATTTCTAAATTTAACTAACATAGTTTTTAAGTTGTACTACTAACAATAATTTGGGCCTAAAATGTCTGAAATAAAGAGATTTTATTTTATTTTACTTTTTTATAAAAAACTTATCAGACAGCAAAAGTAGGAGGTGAGTAAAGAATCAGATGTCACGAATTATGTTTAGGTTACGATCAAATTAACCAGGCACAAATTTAGATTCCCAGCTCCTTCTAAGCATTTTCTAACCGAAAAATCAAAACAAAATTGTGGTTCAACTGGTAGACAAAGAACAGACAGAATCTTCATTAGAAAAAACATAATGTTGAGAAGATTACTACGACCCTCGGTTTCTCTTAGAGCTTTTTTAACCGACTTCATTGAACGTAAAGTATTACACACGTTAAGTATTTGAAGGTGAATTAAAAAACTATATCAGGCTGAATTCCTGTCATGCTAAAAACTTCTAAAGTTAAATTAAGAAAACAAGCAGAATCCTTACATTTTTGCTTATCACCATTGAAGAGATTCTTGAAGTCATAAACCACCTTTCCATTAACCACTATCTCTAGTTCGTGTGTTTTCAAATTGATGTGACTCTTTCCTTCCTTGCCAGCCTTGGCAGAGTAATCACCATGGAAATGGAAGTTATAGTCATCTGAAACAAAAAAATGTACGTAATGTTTAAAAATCACAACGCTACCCCAGGAAATCAGGATGGTCACCAACCGATTAGTCATCAAAGTTAAAGTTCGCGAACATATTCGTGAGAAGTTGGCAGTAGTATCATCACATCGCTAATGTTTTCCAATTACCTATTTGTTATAATTGTTTAAGTATTTCGTGTACCTATTTATCATGTTATTTATTATACATATATTTATATTGTATGTATAGTTTATATATTCGTTTTATTTATTTAAATGTTTGCATGTATTAATTAAATATCAATCGCTTTTTATTCACCATATTGCACCTACCACCATTCTCTGCATCACCCAAAGGTTGACTGGTAGAGAATGTCTATGGCATTAAGTCCGCTTCTGTACATTTGTGTGCGGTAAGTGTTAATAAATAAAAATCCATTGAATCGAAGATCAGAATGTGACTGTTAAGACCAGAACATTGACACCGGTTCTAAAAATTAAATAGATGTTTGTTTTAACAATAACCCAAAAAGGCTTGCGCATCCAATACAACAACGCTTTCCGGGTGTTGTTGGGACTGCCGCGTTTTTGCAGCGCGTCCGGTATGTTTGCCGACGCAAATGTTGACAGCTTTTCGATCGTCATGCGCAAGAGATGCGCATCATTATTATATCGGTTTCGCGCCAGCCCCAACACTATCCTGAGGACGTTGGCAGACCGCTGGGACTCTCCGATTCTAGGACGCTGGATACGACTCCATGCAGTGAAGTAGATTGGGATGGGAGAGTCTCTAGCGGGTGTACTTAGTTTAAAATTTATAAAATTACCCGTTAGATTAGTTTATTTACTAACACTAGATATAAGGCATTTTATACTGGTACTAACAAATTATGGAACTTGATTCTGAAATAAATGTTTTATTATTATTATTAAGTCAATTAATCGTCGACCCTGACCAATAATGACGAGTAAATCCCAAGTGAACTGGCATAAGTTCTGGCTGACAAAAATACGTTTCCAAACGTCTTTTATAATGCGCACAGCAAAGGAGTGGAACTCTCTGCCTGCGTTTGTGTTTCCGAACGCAAACAACCCTAATCTCTTCAAAATAAGAGTGAACAGGCTTCTTCTGGGTAAGCTCGCTCCATCGTCGACTTTGTCTCTGTCATCTATGACCTAGACTAGAGTCAAGAGCAAATCCATATTAAATAAAAAAAAATACTCGAAAAAATTCAAGATTTAATTTATTATAGCCTGATCCATCTTTAGTCTTTACCTACTCCGATCCCCTGTTGAATACTTTTTTTTTTGTTATACGCTATTTTTACACTATTACTTATCGCATTATATTATAGCAAAATAATTTTAAGCGTATATTTCCCTAGAGATAGACAGAGTTGGGGTAAATTGCGTACTTTATTGAAAATATTAGAGTTCACAAGTGATGATACGAACCAGAGATCGAACCGAGGTTCAAAGACCCACGTGCTAATCAGAGATAATAAAAAGTGTCTTAGTTTATTTTCGACTGTGCTTGTGCAGCTTTTGCAGCTTAATGTATGATTACAAATGATTATTGTAGCCATACTTACAAAAATCAACTTTGCAGTCGCCCTTTCCTTCAAGATGTTGTGGGCCGATATCACCATTTATTTCATATCTTGCCTCCATAGTGAGGTGAGAGCAATCAACGTGATAGTCGTATTTTAGATCCTTGGCAGAGATCCTGGAATTGAACAAAATGATGTATTGTTTAGTCTAAAAAATTCTCTAAAATGATAAGCAAAGATGCAAGGGTAGTCAACCAATTTCGATGAAGGTAGCCAGTGTGTCGACAATATGTGATAAAATATACTCGCCAAACAAACAAAAGATGCAAACTATTTTGAGTTGCTTTACAAATATATTATATAGGCCAATAACTTGATGACTTTTGAATTAAATACAGGCTAATACTAAATAGAGAAGACATTTTTTTAAGAGGGCTGCAGAAAAAACAGTGTGTCTTGCTCCAAAATGACTTACTTCACCAAGCCCACTTTGCAATTTTTCATTCCATAGAGTTTGGCGTCAAAGAATTTATACGACAATGTAGGCAAATTAGATTCAATATATTTCCGGTACAAAGGGTCGGAAGGCTCCACGCCTGGTACGCCCGCTATGAACTGCTGAAACGTCAGTCCTGCTGTATCCGTCAAACATTTGCTGTCTTCGAAGTCACATACTACCTTCTCACCTGAAATTAAAATTATTTGTTAATTAGCAATACTTATGTCAACGTTACATCACGTATAATAGTGGTGAGAATAGATACAGGTAAATTGTCAAGTTTAGAGTAAGCATCGTTTATATTTTTTATTTCTCCACTAAATGCTATCCATGTTCTACAATATTAGCTTAGTTTTGTACTTAATTAGTCCTTTTAAAAAAAGTCATGAATTTTTATTAACCGACTTCCAAATATTTACGACTCAAAATGTTATTTGTACCGTTCACAATATCGGAAATTAAAAACCTAAAGTATTCTGTCATTTAAAACAATTTTCAACAAGTTCAAAACGCATAGACTTGATAAGCAATACCAAAAAGTGGGTCAATCCCTAATTTTATGGACTTTTGACTTCATTATCAGGTTGTTACTGATAGAATGTCACTTTGTCTAGAGCTCAAGATAAGAGTTATAAACACTTTATGAATAAGGACACACTTACTTATGACACAGCTAAAGCAGAATATGCCAATAATCGCTAATGACCGTGTTGCGAACATTTTCGATTAGCACTGATTATGTAATGCTAGTCTGGCTCAACTTGGAGCGAATATATAGCTCAAAGTTACCAAAAAAAGTGCTAACAGCAAAAAATATTAAATGTAAATGGCATTGATGCGTTAAGAGATTAATAATGAAGGTTTTTTACACATTAAGTTAATCGCTAAGTTTTTTCTTCAAATGCACTATTTAGGAAGGATAATACTCACATGGAGCAGCTCCCGTTTAAGAAAATTTCCTTGAAATTATTCAATTATTGATTGAAATGCTTTGGCTTGGCTTATCTATTTACTACATTCAAAGCCGAATTCCAAAAGAAAAAGTTTATAAAATAAAAATCATGATAACACTGTTTAATGTTAAGAACATTAATTTGATCGTGGTTTCTATCATTTTTCTTCTAAAAATATTCGAAACAAAACATGCCATTCTTCTCCTAATTGCACCTATAACTTAATAGTGTAAAATCCGGTAGCTTTAGAAAAACGAACATAATCTGTATTTAAATTAGAGTGCCAAACACCTGTGCTCAAAAAATCATGAATCAACATGTTTTTAGCTTTTTGCAACCATAAAACAACGATAGAAGTCATGTTTTTGCGTTGAACACCATCCCAGCTCAGGCGAAAGAAATCTAATCGTTGATACAAGATAAAACAACAGTCAAGGATAGCCACGGTGACCAATGCTGTAGACCAGAGGGCCAATCCCATAAGTTTTTAAACAATGTTCGCATTTGACCTCAGGTGCAATCGGTCAAAAAGCCTTAATTTCCATACATTTTTGACAGATTGCGACTGTCATGCGAATGTGAACGTTGCTAAAAAATAAGTAGAATTGGCACTGAATAAATCGGCTCTGTTGTGTACTGCCCACATCTGAATACCTTTTCCAAGTCTACGGCACATCTTGAGAGAAATCTCCATATAATTATCTAAGACCTCTATAACTCTAAGATCCTAAGTATCTGAATCAGCGTAATTTGCGTAAAACGTCCGTAATTTAAATATTAAATATATTTTATCGAAAAAGAAAATGTTCCACAAGGATTGGGCCTTTGCTTATGATATTTTTTTTTCACAAATAAGTATGTCTACAAGAAAGTCCACAAATGATAACCAGTAAGTATAATTAATTTAATTTCTGTTTATATATTAACAATAATAATAACTAAACTTAATTAATACACTAAACTTACAACAAGCTAAAATATAGTATAAAAAAATTAGTCCTCAAGCGTTTCAAAATTGCTTTTAAAAGGCTGTGAGCACAAAGCCCCACAGTCTTCGGGCCGCTCGAAAATATAGTTACCTGTTGGTAACTATTTTTTCGCCACTTGAGGTTTTCCGGAGCCGCAGCGGCAGCGCCAGCACAATACGATGAACTAGGAAGATGGGATGGTGCAAGAGTATCGACACAGTATGCGTCCCACACTCAAGACCAAACAAAAACATGCCGTCCGGTCTTTTGCCATCGTCACGTGCCAAGCCATTGGGTTCTAATATGGCTGGAACGCCAACGGTGACGAGCTCAACGGCCCGCACTACGGCTACAAGAAAGGCCGTGGCGCCCGAGGCTGTAAATAACTTCAACACAGTGACCGCGATTAGGAGAACAACTTGGGGCGCATAAACGTAAAAAGCAGCGAAGCGGAAACTGGTGTCGTCGAACCAAGTGCCTAAGTTCGACGACGGTAGTGCATGAAGCCAAAGACCCGACTCTCATTTTGCCCACAGCCAGCAGGTACCCACGGTCAACAGTAGTAGCAGACGTGGTCAGTAAGTTGTTCTGAACTACTCTGCAGAGCGGCTCGTCCCACCGACCCTGGGTAGATAGTTTGTCAGGTAGGTCAGTATTCGGTCTAGCGAGTTTCCGGCCATCGGGAAAGGCCAGTTGTGACGCTGTGACTGTACGCAACTGTTGTTTAGTCAGTCTTAGGGCTTGTTTCGTGAATCGGCCATCAATAGAGGGAAGTGCCTCTTTGGCCTGCCTACACTCACCATCATTCCTTACCAGATTGCCTAGATAACCGAAATGGAGTGGCACGATGGGTTCAGGTCCCATCGTTGCTATACTCGAACCCCTTCTGGCGAGTTCGTCCGCTGCATCGTTGCCTCGAGATTCCAGGTGCTATTGCGTAAAATTTTGAAAGTATCAGTTGTCTGTCAATATGGTCCGCTAATATTTTGAATGGAGTCCATTTTTAAGAAACTTAGGTCGTCTTAAACAGATTCTACTTCGCCTCTCAAGTTTCCGTCAAGATACCAAACGTTAAATTTAGAATTTAGCCTATTTTACTTTTTCCCAGAATTAAGGTCAACAAAGCTTGTACAGCAGCCTCACAGCCCCCTTTGGAGCCGTAAACTAGCTGCAGTGTCTGATATTTTTTCCGAAACCAAGTTTTTAAAAAACATTTTACATAACCATAAATAAAAATATTTTAATCATTTAATGTACGACTATGCTATAATTTTAATCACCAGGTTGGGAATTAACGATAACTATTTTTAACCACTGCGCTGTGGAATCTCCTCAACTTTTTCACTGCTTTTTGTGTAGTTAATTAAAATGCAAGTAACTTAAGGTCAGACTAGACTTAAAATACCATTAACAGGTAGAAACATCTAGGTATAGTAAAAATCAATCTAAACGGTTTTTTTATCATTATCGATTTTATTTTTTACTACTTTGAATTTTAATGATATCATTAATATTTAGGTATCTGGTTAATATTTACAAGCACATAAAATAATGAACTTGGCAATAATTGTTTTTTTGTTACTTATTTTTTAACCCATTACAGACGAGATTGCTGTAATCTCGTCTGTAATGATTTTGGTAAAAAAATAAGTAAAATGGTTGCAAGTGACACGGAAAAATAATACCTGGAAGGACTTGAGAGAAGCCTTTTCCCAGTAGTGGGACAAAAAAAAATATCGTACCGTTAAAGTCACGTTGATTTAATCAGAGACAAATAAAAATTAAAGTGGTTGAATAAACTTTTAGCAGTCCAGTTGGTTAGGGAAAAATACCTCTATAATTAAATTGAGATACCCATTTCTTATTTATTTTGCCACTAATTGATAGTGGATATCCTTAATGGGGACTATTTTCAAAAAAGAATTTAGATTTTTGATGTATTTTTGCAGAAACTTGTACATGATGGGTTTTCGAATGTGAATCTCCAACTGTTTTAGTTTTTCTTCCAATGCGCCATCTATACCTGAAAATAAGTAACGCTGGAATTAATTTTAGGAACCAAGGAGTATGTACACCTACTAGGAGTATATTAATCAAGTTGTCTCCCACGTATAGACATGCTTTTATAGAAAAGTGAACATCCTGCAATGAAGAGATATCTCTTCGATATTACCACGTTTGACAGACAGATAAGTAATCAAGAGGGTCCTCTTGAGAAAGTGACATTCAGCAGTAGTTTAAGTGATAACGATTGTTGAAAAGTCAATATTGTGCTTGACAACGAGATATTTCGCTTGTCAGTCTTAAAACATTATGCACCTTTCTGTATGTCTTTCCATTGAATTTTACCCACCATGTTTTGTCCTTTTTTATGGATAGGAAATCATCAAAATATGACTCCTTCCGGTCTGGGCGGAGCGGAAGGGAGTGGCATACTCTTACTGACTAAAACCCACCCGTGTTCCTCCAAATGCCCGTTGCGTTCTAGGGCCGCGGTGATTCTTTAGAACAAATTCCACGACCCTGGGTCGACCGGTAGAAAATGCCAGAGGCATTGAGTATAAAATAGTAGTGTATTGAGTATATAGTAGTCGTGCATAAAGTTTTAATAGCCAAACGGAAGCAAAGAACTGTCTAATGAAATAGCTAATTCTTACTTTTCTGTCCTCCGAAACAAAGACCTGTGACGTTTTGTAAAACTTCTTCAGCGCGAAGTTGAATATCAAAGTTAGTGACTTGAGTGTGGAGATCTCCTGCTTCGTCGTTATATTTGTCGTAATAACCCTTTAGCCAGATATCATAGTTATCTAAAAAAGAAATAAAATAATTAAGATAAATGTGATCATTTCTGACAGAAGAGAGAGAATCTACTGGCTTCATGGCACAAAAATAGGTATTAAAATAATATTTTTATTTTTTAGGACGCTTTATGGACAAAATTTCCATTTATGTTTTACCAGCACATCCATACGAAGATTAATTCATGCTTTTCCAATGGAGTTGTCAGGAACCATAAAACGATATCTGCTTCGACTATTATTTACTCGGTTTACTTCATCTGCGTTTACACCTGCCTTGCGTCACATAGCAATTTTAATTTCATACTTGATTGTCGGTAATTTCTATGTCAAGTTTTCTTACAATATTGAACTGTAATATTCACTCACTGAATGTAACTTGTCTTGTTCCTTTTCCCTCAAAAGATATTCCTTCAAACTCTCCATCGGCGACATAAGTAGACTCAATTGTGATACTCGGACACCAAATCTGGTAAATGAAATACGCTTTTGCTGAGGTTACCCTGGAAACAAAAAAAAAGGTAAATCCTTGCATCATTATTACCATTATCATCCTTTTGATCTGATTCATCTATGTTTTTTTGTGATCACCTGTTTCTTTCCTCATAAATGCCCAACAAGTCGTAATAATCATAAAAAATGTATTTTAAAGCATAGTTTTAAATCTACCAATGAGCGAGATATTGTAGTTTAAATACTACTAATACCTATTACCGTTAAGGAATTCAAGTTAAAGTGTATGTATGCATTTCAGTTCTGTGACAATAAGCACTTTTTTCTTTCTTTCTTTTATTTATCGTCTATCGATTGACTTACAACACATCCTTAACCGTACAACACTGCAATCCTGTCATCTTGGCTTTTGATAGAACAAATTTAAAATTTGACTCTTCTATGAAAATTTCATCCAAATGTAAAGGATCTGATGCTTCAACTTCTCCTGGTCTGCCTGCCACAATGATTGGGTAAATAGCTTTTGTTGACTCGGATAGACATTGTTCATCATCATAACTACACAGGACTTTCTTTAAATCTGCAAAAAGGTAACAAGTGCCACGTTGGTTGATTAGTTCTAAACTTGTTTTTCTTAGAAACAAGTTCTGATTTGCTTTTATGACAAAAAAGGTTTGGTCTAGATAATTATGAAAACATGTTTCGGTGTTTAAAATCTACACCTTTTTTCTCTTTCCACTCGTTTGCGGCGACACAGTATAATCTAAATTCTGCAAATATCTTATGTAGGTATCTATTATTTTAAATTTGGAAACGCATGTTTTAGGAGCATACCTGTAAAAATGATCTTGAACAGCACTGTGAATTAATCGGGAAAGATGTGCTATGTTCATAAATAATATTTTTTAATTTGTTTCCAACTTACTTGCACTTAGTACAGTGAACGAGGAACAGTATAAACTAAAGATAATTAAAATGTAACACAACATTGTAAATGAAAATTGTATAAACAACTACTTGGTAACAAAGGTAACACAAGTTTATCAGCGCTTTTTTTCTTTAAATAGATCCTGTTTTATATGACGGAGTGTGAGAAAAATTTGCACATCAAACCTGTTCTAGCTTACAAATAAAAGAACATTTTGAGGTTCTTTGTTTCATTTTTTGGTCAAAATTTGTCAGTTCCCACAAAAACTGAATTATAAGTGCATACAGCCATTTTTTTTACACATGTTTTACAATACATATAATAATATGATTATATTTGTGAGAACATTAATTTAAAAGGCTTATGTTTAACTGATCACCTGATTTAGTAAAATATCACAGGCAAAAATAGTAAATGATCACCAGAATATAAAACCGCATTTTAATTTAAAACTGTAACCAAAGTTTGTACATCTTGCTATCCTATTAAAGCAAATGACTCCAAACAAATCATGGTTGACCCAAAAATAGTAAATGATCACCAAAATTAAAACCGCAGTTTAATATGAAATTATAACCAAACCTACTAAAAACAATCTCTTTTTTCTATTAGTGCAAGTCGTTTCTGGGTCGTAGGAGGTCACAGTTTTTAACTTTTTTTTTTTTTTTGATATCGGGGGGAAATCCTCATGGAAATCTTCCACCCTGGAGCGAGTGGAGGGGTCTGTCAGACTCTTACTGACTAAAACCACCCCGGTGTTCCATCTCCCACCTACGCCGGGGATCGCGGGAACAGATGCGACTTCCGTAATCCCCGGCTGGTGCCGGCCCGCCTCTGCGGGCCACCTCGCGTCGGCGGGGGGAGTGAGGTGTAACCTAACCTACACATTTTGTTTAAAGAAGAAATTAACCCAATCTAAATAGTTGAGTTCCGGGTAACCTATGCTCGCAAAAATTTGGTGATCATTTACAATATTTGGTTAGAACTATTATTTTATTAGGCTTAATTTTTTTGGTGTTAAGTATATATTTTTGGTAAAAGAGCTTAGGGTATCGAAGTTTTTTCTGGTGGTCATAATATTTATTCCCAATTTAAAATAGTAAAACTTCATATCAGTTTTCAGTAGAAGGAATAAGGCTGAGACCAATAAATATTGCTTGTGTTAGGTTAGTTTTCAGATAAGACTGAGGCAAAATATTTAAAATATCACACATTAGGTCATTAATAACAGCCGTACGGGTCGATCAAGGTTAAGCAACGCTTGCCAAGGTTGGTCTGTGGATGGGTGACCATCTTAACATACCGAGTTTCCTCCGTGCCTCGGAAAGCACGTTAAGCCGTTGGTCCCGGCTTTTGTAGATCTTTGGCAGTTGTTACGGATTGTCAGAAGCCAGTAAATCTGACTCCAGTCATGGCAAGAAGTACCGTATTACCGTACCGTACCGTATTATTAGTTAATGGGTTGTGAAGGGTAGGCAGCCGCTCCACGTAATATACTGGTATTCAGCTGAATCCGGTTTGACTGGAAGCCGACCCCAATATAGTTGGGAAAAGGCTTGACACATTAGGTAATTATGACACGTAGATAAAATCGAAGAGAAAATTCAAAAGAGTAAAATTCAAAATCTTAAAACCAATAAATATCAAGTAGCCAATACATTTTTTCTAGCAAACAGTATAATGAGATACTTCCCAAAAACTCCCACTTCGAAAGTTAAAAGCAAACCTAATTTCGTTAGATTAAAACAGAAGAAGGACGTTCCCTTATCATCAGTGAACACCGACTTGAAAGATTGAATATAAAATAGAATTTAGCGAAGTTTTCATTCAGCGATAAACGTATACAAATTTTGGGCGTTACGGTCCATCCTCCGTGTGGCCAGATAAAAGGAAAGTTTTGAAACGAATCGAGTCTGAGTTTTATCAGATTCGAGCAGAATCTGCCTCAACGAAACATTTTAAGGAGTATCTTTTTGCACGAACTTTTCTCTTTGTGTGAAGGTTTTAATTAAATTAAGGTGTAGGATTAACCCTTGACATTCACACGTTGCTTTCCGGGACCAGAGATTTCATTAGAGTAATTTGTGTTACAGGTTTATGTTGTTTATGTGTTTGTTTTAATCATGATTTTATTAGTAGAGTTCCTTGAGTAATGTGTTTTGCTATCTACCAAGTAGCTTCAGTATGACTCATTGCGTTTCTGAACGATTATGGTATGGCATTCTAATTTCTATGATGTCCATAGCTACTACGTTTGGTTGCTTAAAATCCAACAACTACCACCACCGCCACCACCACCACCACCACCACCACTCAACAACCACAACAACAACAACAACACAATAACAACAACACAACAACAACAACACAACAACAACCACAACAACAAACAACAACAACGACAACTTTCTCCTTCATTTCTGTAGAGCTATCATTGTCAACAGCAGCCTATAGCAACTTGCTCTAATTTTATGTCATACTCAACGAAAAACAACCTACATAAAAAATTACAAGCAACACGTCAAAAGTATTCTGTCCATTGAACGTGAAAACGATCACCTGAGGGAAATATTCTAACATAACCATCGCAAACCAAGTCATAATCCGGCTAGATTGCTTAGCCATCGTAGTCAACGAGGCGACAAATAATCCCGCCTTTACGCTGCACGAATCCGCGGTAACTTGGCTGCAAAGATGCCTGGGAACAGAAGAAGGTATGGGACCCGTCTTGTTAATTTTGTATTTGCAGCTTCAGATTGAATCTTTAGCAGTGCTCGTTCCGAATTGAGCAATGATTCGAGAGAGACGGAATATCGATTTACGCAGAACGAATAGCAGTATTCTTTTTTCACAACGGAAGCATGATGGCATTGACGTGTCATAGGTGGGGGCAGATCTCGAATTAAAATTAAATTTACTATGCCAAAAATAATACAGATTACAGATGTTAGATTACTTAATGTCTCTTGCATTAGACTTTTGGTTGCTCATGTAGAATAACAATAATTCTACTTTTTATTTTTTTTTCTTCTCGGTAATCTTCAATCTATATAATAAAAATGGATCGCTGAATGTGTTGCTAAGCGCAAAAGTCGAGAACGGCTGGACCAATTTCGCTAATTCTTTTTTTGTTGTGTTTGTTTTGTCAGGAGAAGGTTCTTAAGAAAGAAAATTTTGAAAAAACATTAAAATCCGGGCGAAGCCGGTGCAGTCCACTAGTCTATATAATAAATATGAATTGCTAAATGTGTTGCTAAGTGCAAAACTCGAGAACGGCTAGACCAATTTCGCTAATTCTTTTTTTGTTGTGTTTGTTATTGTCAGGAGAACGTTCTGATGAAAGAAAATTTTGAAAAAACATTAATATCCGGGCGAAGCCAGGTCGGTCCACTAGTAATAAAATAAAAATAGTATGACACTATTTTTATTAAACTAATGCTAGTGTATTTTTTATTTATAAAATATACTCATTCGCTGTTTAATTTACTCAACAGTTTTCTCTGTCGCCATTTTAATGCGCTCCATTTGCGCTGTTAGCTTTATGACTATCTTCTATGAACGGTTTAATATGGTTTCGTGTGGCATTTAAAAGTCAAAAACAATTTATATTACTTCACTACCATATTAAAATGATGGAAACGATGGATTAATAAAATAATTCCTTACAGTAGCTTGGGATTCTATTGTTGTGATAAAATCTTTACATCTTTTTTTCAGTTAAATAAAAATGATATTTTTACACATAGCTAAAAATAAAAGAGCTGCATTATAATCATATAATTTTTACAAATAGACGTCATTTAAACGGAAATATTTAATTTTCATTGTTCTACAAGACCTTTAATAAATAAAATACAAGATAAGAATCACCATGCTACAAAAAACGTGACTTTGTCTAAAAAGCAAAAAGGTAAACGTAAGAAAACACAATAAGAAAAGAAAATGTCGAAGTAGGTATAGGTAAACGTTAAAATGTAGGACAGCGCCATCTATGTTGGCTACACGGAAGCGCTTACCGCGAAAGCCTACATTGTTGCAAATTGTTGCCGAACTGAAACTACGGAGGGAATCAATAGTTTGGTGCAGAGAAAACACATAGGCGCTTGCTATGTAGATATTCTATTGAAAGTATGCTGGTAGATAAACATTTTGGCTTTTAAGTCCAGTATTTTCATAACTTAATACATTCAGGAGTGATGTCTACGTGTGATTACAAGAATTAATAAGAAAAATACCATCTTCTACCTTCTACCATTGTGTGAGTTTACGACAGTTGAAATTTATGAAAGAGGGCAGCAGCGTCGATGTTAGAAGTTCATAAAAAGAAGTAAAATTGGAATTAACGTCAAACAACTGGGTAAAATTACAATAACTATCATATGGTTGAATAAATTTTTCTTTACCTTGTAAATATTCTAATTAAGAATTATTTTTTATTTTATATCACTTTTATTTTTTCATGTTACTTAACTGTTTCTTTATATTTTATTATTGTGGTTTAACTACTGGCTCTACCCTTCCTTATATTTTTTTAAGTAGTTTAAACCACGAGTAAAATATTATTAAAAAGAGGTAAACATTATTGATTGTTTAAAATTTACTAGATTCTAATTCAAAAAATGTTTCACTGTTAAAAAGCACACTATTGTTGATATGCCATAGGCTAGTTTATATTTCGTAAAATAATGCATGGTTCTTATGGGATATGCATAGCTCCTAGAAAAAGCTAGTGTTTATTTATATCAAAACGTTTTTGTACAATGTGATCACAGATTTAACTATATCGTCGATCTAGATGTAATTACCATTTTTTGGTAAACATTTGATTATTATGCAAAAGTTTCAAATAATAATTCTGGAGTTAACTCGTGCTCCTTAAATAGGAAAATGGTTCTTAGATTTAATATAATTTTCATTCATTTCACAGAAAAAATAATTGCAGAGACCTCTCGCAACAAGCAAATAACAACCTTAATTTGGTGTAACCTAGTAAGATATACTAGTCTAGTTAGATCTTACGAGGTTACACCATATAAAATTAATAAAAGATGTGGATTATACCTACGACCTATAAAACCGAACAAGTACGAGTCGGACTCGCGAACGAACGGTTCGTACCATTATCTATAAAAACGACAAAAAAATCATGTCTGTTGTCTGGGAGCTCCCTTAAATATTTTTTTTATCCTGTTTTTTTAGTATTTGTTACAGCAGCAGCAGAAATACATCATCTGTGAAAATTTCAACTGTCTAACTATCACGGTTTATGAGATACAGCCTGGTGACAGACGGACAGACAGACAGACGGAGGGACAGCAGAGTCTTAGTTATAGGGTCTCGTTTTAACCTTTGGTACGGAACCCTAAAAATCAGACAGCTCACAAAAAAAATAAGAGTGATAAAATGTAATAGAGTAACGGCCAAGTGACTTATTCAATCTCCTCTAATCGGGCAAACACCGGAGCCTTTATAAATCTATTTTTATATAATTTTCACCTGGTGTATGAAATTAAACTTACAATAATATTTCTTTGAGAATCTTACAATAAAGTCCGGAATCCCATTAAATGTGACGCAAAAAGTTTGCTCGTTCGTTGCTATGATGTGTGGCCTGCGTCTACGCACATTGTTTGGTAATCCTTGCGGGCTTGCGCAAAAAATGTGGGAACTATAATGTTGCGCTTTAGTGATGTGGTTTGGTTGTCGATAAATCGATAAGTTTTGAATATTACTTATGATGCCTTCATGCATTAGGTCCGCCCTTGTACCACTAATTATACATAAAGTATAAATAAATATAAGTTAACCTCCCACCTGGGAATGCTCTGCTGTGGCCGACCTGGAAAATCCTAATTAGACTCCGCACCCAGGTCGGTCGCATTAAAGAAAACCTCAAGTGGAGTTTCTCGGATGGCTCCGATCTTCATTGTTTGTGTGGCGTCGCTCCGCAGTCTATGGCCCACCTCTTGTCTTGAACCGCATGCTAAGTCACATATACATGTGAAGACCTTATGACTGCGTCAGCGAACGGTGTTGCCGTTGCTGAGTACTGGGCCAAGCATACAATTTGATAAATGTATTTGCCACCGGCACGCTAAGAAGAAAAATAAAATAATAACGTGTTATTTCTGTTTTTCAAAAGCCAAAGCTCCAGCATTTTTTTTTGCATCTTCGGAACTGGAAAGAAAGTAACATACCAGGCAATTTCTGAAAGACCGATACCAAAACTTGAAGCCGGCAGCGGCTTTAGCCATTTTTATTTTAAGTTCTTTAAGTTCATCCAAAGGTTGGCTGGTAAATATCAGCGGTAAGATTACAATTGCACCCATAAAGTTAACAGAAGAAGAAAAATGATTATTTAGGACTCGCACAAGACAAACAAAAAAGTAAAATAAATTAAAACTAACAGTAATGAAAATTAATTAACAAATGATTTGACGAATGAAACGGCATGATTTTTAGTGTAGTGAGTTGTGACACTTTTTTTTGGCTTAGAATAAAACATATTCTATCTATCTAACGCTTTCACTACATTTTTTTTATTTTACTATTGATTTGCATGCGTTTGACCACTATCTCACCTGATGGTAACAGATTCATATTCACCAATACTAACTTTTGCTTCAGTTGAATTTGATTAAATACCAATGCGTAACACTGGTCAGTAACCTGAAACATATACCTACTAACCGTTTGACATTTCAACTTGACCTACTCTCATTTTGACATCGCCCAAATATCGATACATAGCTCTTACATGCCAATCACTATCAACCCCAGTACACTCGTCTGACAGAATAATGACGTGCCTACCTCCGCCTTCCATTCACAAACCACGTGGACAATAGCTCGGCAAGTAGCCATTATTATCGTTGCAAGGGCCCACTCTATTAATACCGTAGAGCCCGAACGAGGCGATTATTTAAGTTTTGTATCGATGTTGTCATAGAGCGGGGATGTTCTGCGGCAGTTTTCTTAGAAAGTCTTGGGCAATGTAATGTTTTGATAAAGGACATTTATGTAAGACGTGAGTTTATAATTATGTAGCGGATTTGAGTATTCTTTTTCATTCGTGCGTTTTTAGTCAAGTAAATATATTCTAATGAAAGCGGCATCTTTGATGACCGCTAGGTGACGCATACAGCAATAACAGCTTGCAGTTGAAGCGTTTGATCCGTTCGTGCTGGATCTAATTGTTTGTGCATCCATGAGAGTAGGTACCTAGCATGCATTGACTTAACAGCGATTTACCTATAAAGTTTCTACGCAAGAATAATCTCTATTTGAAAGAAAGAGCTGTTATTTACTGTGAAGCTAACTCAAATTTTATTTTGAAAAAAAAAGTATTTGGAAAAAGGTAAATGTACAATAACCGAACTAGCTACTTGAATACTGACAGTCCATTTAAAAAATAACTTTGCCTAGAGAACTTCATGTAAAGCCAAGCACTTGCACGCTATCAAACCAAGACCGTTTGTACCACACAATTGCTTCTATTCGACCACCGCTTTGCTAAACGCAGCAAAAAAATATCCCTACAATAAACGCCCATTATTTCTCCGTCAGAGGCTTCACAAAAACATTTTTTTCATACAATTGTGCAATGATCACAACAGACTATAAATAAAACACGCCCATTTTACACGACATTGTGTGGATCCGTATGTTCGAATTTCAATTCTGTTTTTATCAAAATTTTGCACGCAGAGACAAAAGCTATCGCTCTGATATAGAATTCGATGATGAAAGAGTTTGTTTTCTGTTGAAAAAAGGTTGGTTCGATTGTATTTTTTTTGCACAATGGTTTATAATTTGTCAGAAAAATGTATCTACGATGTATGTGGCGTGAGGTGGGTGGGACATGGTATGGCTATGTTACGTCGTAGAGTACACAGGCAAGCTTATAACATTATCTTTTTGGATCATGTAACTTTTGTAAGACAGGCTTATCAAAGATAAATGCCCAAATATCAGCCTCGAATTGCCCACAGCTTTCTTTCGTATGAAAGAAAAACGCACAGAATCAAGAAGTATTTCTTGATTCTGTGCGTTATTCTTCCAGGGGTTTCCACGTCTTTGATCTATGTTTTATATGGCGTTACTTTGGCCAGCATTTGGACTTGTTCTTACTCCTGTCGCTATCTCCTAGTCTAGGTAGGTACGCGCGCCTAACTACACTTGATACACCCATATCGCCCTGTCATTGTTTATTGTAAATTATTGTAAAGAGGTATTTTTTTCGATCACATTACGAAATATATTCTAAAAATAAGAACATCAATCACTTTAAGAACATTATGGCTGAGTTCATTAGATCACTATTTATCCGACTGCTTAGCAGCAAATACAGTGTTATGATTTCACCCTATAAATATGCACGGTTTCTATAGGACCGACCTTGCGGAAAAGGCTAGTACCGAATGCATAGATATTAGTTTTATTATGGAACAAATAAGTGTCATCCCCTAGTTAATCCTCAGCCCAAAGACATCAGACTGCCTCCCAAAATCGACCAGCCGATTGAGCAAAAGACAAACAATATTCACAATAACAGCTTAACAATTCGTGCGAAATTGTTTTCGGCAGATTAAAGGACGGTCTATAATACCAACGACAATAGGCCCCGGGCAGGACTGTTTATATAAATACTCTGTCAACCGCACGATCCGCACAATAACAGTTCAACGTCTCCTTTTGACCAAAAATTGTATTTTCGAACACAATAACGTACTAAACAACGCGTAGAAAGAAGACGTCATGTCTAAACGAATCATTCATTATTTACTCTGATAATATTTTTTGTGGAATACCGATGTTGCTAAAATAACATAATTTATGAATTCGTTTTCTTGGAGACCTTGGAGGGTATTTTCATCCAGAACCGTATTCCGATGTTTTGCACGCTAAGACTTTCTTTGGTATCAAAAATAGCCGGTAAGACACTTGAGACTGAAGCGTATAAATACTTGAAATCCTCGAATACGATCTCTGACATAAGAAAAGGATGCGAGGAGCCTCTAAATCTTAGTCACAATGAACAATTAAGGCGAATTTGAGAGTACTCTAATCCCTCACTGTATCAAAGGCATTTAGATAATCAAGGGCCGTAGTTGGACAACAAAAAGAACTGGCTTGTAATGACATCGTGACGTAACCTTAAGGAATTTTATAACGCTCACTAGGTTTTGGGTCATTATCGTGATTTTGATCAGCGATGCGTCAAAGGGCAGCCACACACGACGCCTTGCGTCCTTGTTAGCAATTAATCTGAGCATCTACGTGGCCGTAATGTTATTGTGTTTATGCATCGTTCTGAGAATAAATGGAGCGCACCTTGCTCATAGATGTGAGAATTTTTGATCACGCGTCTGAAAGATGTTTTTATAGTTTTTGTTTCCATGTTTCATAAAAAAGTGTGATGGCATCCATTTGATTCTATTATAGGTTAGAGAATAAATAACCACGATTTGTCTTTAAAAACCCAAGTTCACCCAACATCGAATAAACAATTCCAACAATGTCTACAAGTAGCCATTACATTTAAATAGACTACAGCAAAAAGAAACCGATTTGATATCCTTAGTATTCGTTCCATTGCCCATCCCTCTTATCTTATTGCTTATTGCGATACTCCCAAGAGTACTTAGTTACGAAATGGTATGTAACCGTTGCCACATAGTGATGTACTTAACCTCAGATGACACAGCGATAAGATCGCTACAAAAATGTAGCAAACAATTGACGACCACCGCTTGTCTGCAAAAATATAATACCCAGTCACAACACGTGCTCCCGACAAACACCAAGAGATGGCTGATAGCTTGATAACTTACTCAAAAAAACGTTTTTCTACCTCAAATGTGTTTATCGGCTTTCAATCTGGAATCTGTAAGGCACACATTGTAAGTCCTTGCGGCTCTTATCATCCGGATTAATCGAAGTATGAAAGCTTTGGGTCTCGACCGCCAGTTCAACTCGGCCCTCGAAAACCAACAGATGTTGGCATAATGAATTTATTCTTAGTTTGCGAAGATTCCTTTGACAAATTTCTACAAATCGGTTTGGCTACCTGCTTGGAATGAGGTTCTAAAACATGGGTAAAGAAAGGGATTGTTGAATATAATGTTTTTTCAGTAGATAGTTGAAAAGTTTGACAAGAATAACTATACTTAGTTATACCTAGTGCAGATTGTAAGAGATGATGCAAGGCTTTTTGTTGACTGAAGTTCAAGCAGTCTATGAGATTCTTGTAATTATAATGAGGATCTTCCCACTGTTAAAGATAACTTCAGAAATATAAGACTCATAGCTGTTGTACAGTATAAAAGAGACCTTACTAATTGTTTAAAAAAACTATATCACCTTCGCCATTCACTTCTAACCTAACAATAAACTAACAATTACCAATAAGTTCATAAAAGCCAAATATATTTTCTTCAATCGTCGTATCTTGATTTATTGGAATGTTTTCTTCCTTGTCAAACTTGATGTACAGTCAACAAAGCTATTTTTAAACAACGTTGTGAGTGTCCTGAGTAGACTATTATTGCACATCACACTCGTGAGTATGTCATAAGTTTAAATAGTTATTATGCACACATTAGAAATAAATATTGGCAGTGCAGTAGAAAAAATAACATTTTGCCTGTATACCAAATGGCTTTGTTGAATGTGTGTGTGTGTGTGTGTGTTTGGCAACCTAGACAATAAAATTATGGGTCGCCTTTAATTGGAAACTTGTATTGGTCCCTGTTTTTTAACCATGCATGTGATAGTGTAGCCTTTGTTGGCGATCCAATAAATTGATAAATAACAGGCTACAATTTCACTAAAACCATAACGGATAAGTTACTTTAATATTAATTGATTTGTCACAGGCCACTGGCCGATCTTTAGCTGGACTTAACGGGTTGGTGATTGCTCTCATTAGGAGCGTGTATAAATCAATTAAACTGAGCTGATGTAAAATTGTAGTGACAATTATTGCGAAACTTTGATTAAGTTTGCTTAGCGCAATATGGCTTTGAATATTTTTGATAAAATGCTGTTTAATAGTAAAGTATCCTTCTATTCCAGTAGGAATATGAACAAATTAGTAAATTTATACATGTGGGAATCTGTATCTTTGGTCGGATTTAGATTAAATTTGGCTCATGGATAGATTATATGACCCTAGATTGGGATATAGAATAGCTACTGTTTAATTTGTATCTTGGTAGTAGGTATTCTATTACTTTTAAAGCGAGCAAAGCGATTGGTAGAAGATAGTCAATTTATATAAGGTGGAGACGACGATACAACAATAAATCAAATCACTGGCAATACTAGTTCATACGAATATTTTTTCTTTTATCACAGATTTGATTTCACTAACTGCAACAGACTGCTTGGAATATTTGATCAGGTTAGTACCTTGTCACTATCCTTGACTAGCTTGAGTTTTTTTGACGTTTTATGCAATTGAGAAGGTTATTTTTAATTTCGGTGACAGGATTTAAAATAGTTACATAATATTCCCATGAACCAGCCGGTCGATTCTGTAAACATGTCGAAGTGAAGGCTTGAGTGAAGTGATCACGAGGTGAGCTGTCATGCCACCTTGATTATATGGATTGACAGCTCACCTCGTGATCACTTCACCGACATGTTTACAGAATCGACCGGCTGTATTGTCAGTGTTTTCATTTATTAGGAATAGTACGAGACCTAGAGAAAGGAAATAACGTAAAATTAAGCATGAATAGTTAAATCCTAAATAAAGTCTGATGGAGTGGTCTCGTTGGTTCATTCACGAGTTACCTTAGAAGATTGCATCAAGGTGCTATACTAAAAGTCATTTTTTTTTAATTAATCAATATTTCAGTAATGACAAGAACAATGACAAATGAGGCAATACAGATAGACGCCACGGTTGACGGGTTGGTTGAGCGATTGACTGCTGTGATGCGTGTCGCGGGTTCGATTCACGCACGGAACAAATATTTATATGGCCTACAGATAGTTGTTCCGGGTTCTAGCTGTTTGTGTATGTGACTTTGTATTCGTTGAAAAAAATCACCTCTGAAATCAAAAATTTTGAACAGAATTTGGAAAAGAAAATCAAAAGTAAATATTACTCGGAATTTTCCGTCGTTAGCAGTAGGGGATCTAAATAAACCTTATCAAGTTGTAGTTAAATAAAGTATTTGGTTTTTACGTTTACTTTTATTTACAGTTAATACTTGGTATGTGCAGTTTGCGTGACACAATGAATACAACCCTGGTAAACTGCCATAATTAAGTTGAAATATTGCGGTTATTTTTAACTTCACCATTAGGTTCCTTCCTGGTTTTATTATTGGTAATCAGAACATTCCAATGCAGTAAGGAGTTTTTTTGCTGTCTCCAAAACAAACGAAAAATATTTTGTAAAAATAGTATTTTACTAGCCTTTTAATAGACATCCTTCTTCTTAGACCGAATTGCACCAATAGAGAACCCCGGCCGTTATTTGATCCCGAAAATTCCGGGACTGTACTTGGGTAATCCCGGGATTTTCAGGATTGCCACAAACAGGTCTTGTTTGCATTCTAGACGAGGAAGCAAAAATATTACACTAATTAGGGTTTATTTTTTTATCTATTATTCTACCAGTGACAAGATTACGCAGATTACGTCATTTAAAAGTAAATTTAATACATCGGAAAAAGATATTTAAAATGGCGGGAGACTTTGTCATATGTATAAAAGATAGTGACACATCGCGCGTTGTCGGTGAAGAGTTATTATTTAGTTGCGAACTTGCGAATGACGGGAATAGTGCTAAAATGTGTCAGCGTTGCCCAGCCATTTTTAAGTCTGAGGATGGATCGACTAAGGAATTACATATTCATTTGTCATCAATACATACCATCAAGATTTTAGCTGATGTTGTTGCAAGGACCTGGAAATCTGAACGAAACACCGCCGCCAGCTAAGTGAAAGTTTAAAGTAATTGGTGTACTGTGTTTTGCAATATTAATTATATTTTTTTTATTTAATTCACTTAGTGTTTTATGCATTTCAGCTCAATGGGGATTCACACGCAACGCTCAGCGCAGATGTCACGAACGGTGGGATGGCTGCTGTCAAATCGTTTTCGCTTTGTTTACACTTTGGTTATTGCTATTTTTTGTGTTGAAACCGTTCCACTATCGTTATTGATAACATTAATTGCATCTGGAACGTTAAAGAATTCAAAGACGAAGTAAAAAAATCGAATTTTGCGACGTACAGCCATTACCCACTTCTTTTTTAGCGTTGTGTCTTTGGTAGGTAAATATACACTGGGGGTACATCCTGGTACAGCACACAGGTATACTTCGTTTTTTTTTATTCATATAAATGTATGGAATTGACAGTTTTCAATGGCCATGCTGACAATGCGTCACCTATCATGAAAACCAAATAGCCTAATACCGGGATAGCCCCGGGATCCCGGGATTACAAAAAATCCCGCTATCGGACTTAAACGGAATTAAAAAAACATGCTCGGGATTTTATTCCCTATGCACCAGACACTTAACTCTGTGTTAGTTTCTTACACGAGGTTAAATAACAAATAAGATACACAAAGTGGGTCCATATTAGCATTTGGAGTTAATATGATAACTCTGGCTGGTGTAAGCGGCCTTTAGTTTGCCACTTTGATATTTTAAACTACGCAAATAATTCATCTGTATATTGTAGCCTGCAGTCCTGTAACTCGTTTTCCCCGAAATTCTAATAAAAGTCGGAGAAAGCTCACCCTAGCTATCTATATAAAGGCATGTATAGACAGACTGCATGTAGCGATCAACGGTCCACGGCGTTATCTTTTAATTTATTTACGTTTCACGCGACAAAACACATAAACATTCATTCTATTCACTCCACGAGGCGCCACTAAACAAAACACGCTTGAAAACAATAAAAAAAAACGTTATAAAACCACCCTTAACGACTGTAGTGAAAACTTTAAATTATTGTGTGAATATTATTCCCATGAAATCATTAATGTTCCTATTTACAGTTTGAAAATATGAAGCAAAATTATTACCACTGAAAAATTGAAACGGAAACTTTCATAAGCGTATTTGTTTATAACTGAAATAATAACGTTTACGATATTTTTTTAATGAGTCTCAAATAAAACTTAGTTTATGATCCCTTATACGGTATGGTTTGACCCAGATTTGAAAGCAGCAGTGACCGCGATTTAATTACTATAGCTACTGCGCGTTTCTGAAGGGTATAATCATAACGTATTTTTAATTATAAAGTAGACTAATTGTAATAGACTTTTTACAGGTTAATAGTAACTTCTTTGAAAGGGTATAACGTCGTTTAAAAAAATGCATCATATGACTTGTGATATGTGTTAACGTATCACCACAGTATACATATTGTGTTATTACTGATGATGTGATGGTGATATCCAAATTATACACCGTGTAACAGAATAAACGCAATTCCTGAAAAGGGGTCATTGGACTTTTCACTATGAAAAAGTTTTACTATAGCATCAACCTCAAAATCGCGAAATCGCTATTTTGTCGAGTTATGCGCATATAAATGCGTGGGTGATTTTTTGTTTCGCGATTCTTGTGTTGGTCCCATAGTAAAAGTTGTTCATTATGATGAATACAATTACCCCTTTCAGGGATTGCGTTTTTTCTGTTACACTTTGTATACAAACTAGTTTTTATCCGCTGCTTCGCTCCTGTGAACAATACTTTAGAAACCGTATTTTTTTCGGGGATAAAAGTTTGCACTCATTTATAGCACTCAGCTATAGTATGACTTTCTACCTGTGAAAAATGTCGGAATGAAATCAGTACTTCAAGAGATTACTTCCTACAAACAATGTCAATTATCATAATAGTAAGCCGAAGCCGGAAGAATCACGAAACATAAGTGGCAGTGGGCAGGACACATAGCTCGTAGAACGGATGGTTGATGAGGCCGAAAGGTTTTGAAGTGATGATTGCGTACTGGAAGACACTGCTGCGAAAATCCTCCCACAAGATGCATCGATGGTTTGAAGAAGGTCGCGGGTGTCGCCTGGATGCGAGATGTACAGCCGGTCGATTCTGTAAACATGTCGAAGTGAAGGCTTGGGTGAAGTGTTCACGAAGTGAGAGGTCGCTGTGGCAATGTTTGTGGAAGGCCTGCGTCTAACATTGGGTGTCTCAATCAAACTGCCTAGCTTTTAACCAACTATGATGGAGTCGGCTTCCAGTCTTACTGTATGCAGCATTCGACATCTGTTAATGGCAATGATAATAATATGAATATTTTCTGCATTTACTACACATTCACAAATTCAGTCACCAGTATACACAAAGCAAAGTTTGCCTTTAAACATCAAACTCCGGTTGTAAACCAAACAGAAACGTACCTACATCAGGTCGGACAATGAGGGCATCCCATACTGAATATTGATTCCTAATATATTGACTGTATAGGTGATATACGTTGACAATTAATTAACTTACTGAATGGCACACAGCAATTGTACTCTCTAATGAACCGGCCAGTCGCAACTCGAATTAATTGTCATACGTGCTTGGAGTGTCAACGTGACCAGCCTTAGCTGAAGCATTGCAACGCGCTTTGCATCCCCTTTGACATCCGTTTTTGGGGGAAAACGGGGAACAGAGGAGTTGTTAAGTTATACTGGTCGATTGCTAATAATGCTCGCTTATGATAGCAGTTGTGCATAGGAATTGAATGTGCATTTGGGTTGGGTAAATTACGTTAACACGAAAAATTATGAAGAAAGAATTCAATTTAAAGCATAGGCAAACCTTAGGGAACATCTCAATTGGACTCGTGTTGCTTTTAAACAGGACCTGAGAATTCCAGTTTTGTTTGTGCGCATGTTTTGATAAAACTACTAGACTATATATTTTCAAAACTTGAAGTTTAAGCACCTTTGCAAATCAGATGAGCAAACCTGCACAAAACAATATTGTTGTTATTTTGACCTGAGTAATTAATAACAGATTTTTCTTAAAAATGTTTGTAAGTAATGCAATTTATTCCCATTAATACAATTATAAAAATGCACACAAAAAATGCATACCTCAGCGTGTCATCACGCCAAATTTCCACGAAGTACATCTTCGTAATTATAGTTTTAAAAATGATCTCTGTACATAGTTTTTAGTAGTTGTTATCTTAATTTTAAGTTTTTTTGCATGCTGAAAATGAGTAAGCAAAATAAGTGGAACGATTTTAACTTCAGAGCTTTATGTACCATATTTTAAGCAAAAATAATCTATTCTATTCTATTCTTCAGTATGTGTTTACCTACGTCACAAATTAAAAAAACTTTCCAATATTTTTTGGTAATCTAACTGACGAACCAAACAGATTTTTCGGGAATACCGTGTTAAAATTTTACAAACAGTAAATAATCTACCAATAGAGAAACGCACCGTTATAATGGGAACAAACACTGTCATAGTGATGTCCTGACACGTTCGAGTTGATTAGTTTACGCAGCGCAGGACTATCGACTGTTTGGTTTAATTTATCGGAATCAATATAATTGATAATTTAATTGAATGATGGCGTTGCATTTCCAATTGAATTGAACGAGTTGAAGGGAATGGGAATGGAAATGATAAGGGTGATTTGTAGTGTCGGTTATTTTTAAGTGATGAAAAGGGTTTTTGGTAATTGTGTAGATTGTATGAATTACGTTATTTGTGGGTCAGATAATGGTAGCGTTTTATTAGACCATTATTGAGGATTCTTTTTTGTTTTCCAATAATTAATGCTGCTGTCCCCTGAAATCTTGTTATCGTCATTCGGCCAATCCACATCTATCTATCTATTTCAGTATATAATTTCTACTTAATGCTGGTGGTCTAGTTCATAGCTAGGAACGAGAGCGAGCGACGAGCGAGTGACGAACGTTTTCGGGCCAAGACTAGCTAGTCTCGGCCCAAAAATGTTCGTCACTCGCTCCGTTTTTTCCAGGCTTTGCTCTTACAAAATTCTTGTGACAAACTTTTGAAAAATTAATAAACATTCTTGCTTTCCTGTAATCTGTCCAATGTTGAATCAAAGGTCAATAAACCTCACCTTATATAACTGACGATTTCTTCTGTTATTGGAGAAGTTATGATTGGTTTCATCGTAATCAGATCTAAATGTTTAACTCAGGGGAGATTGGGGAAAACTCTCTCATTGGTTTCGATCCTCGATGAACATTGATTCTTTTTGCGAATTGCGCATTTTTTTTATTATTTTTATTTGTACCTATTTTTTTTCTATAGGCATCAATGTCTAGGCATAATTGATGGTTACTAGATCTACGAAGTGCACAATAAACATGATGATCCATAAACAGATTGCAATCAACAAAATCTACGATCCAGAACTTGAAAAGTCGGCCTCGAAAACGGACAACTGATCACAATGCTTAGCAATAATTATTTTTCACTTAATGTGCATCATTGACATTTGTCTTCACCTTCCGAAAGTGATGTCCAAAAACTATCACGCTACTTACTTACCAGATTCAAAGCCAAACTTCCTGCTCGAGAAGCCAGACCGTCATGCTCACGCGTCATCCTACCGCATTTAACTCTCAAAAATTCCTCCAAAGACAATACCGAGAACACAAAAAATAAGCCACGAATTAATGTAATCTTATTAAGTGTTACCTGCAAGAGTTCCCATCACAGCGATGATCTGTCTATGTAGATCCCATTGTGAGTTTGTGAGCCAGTTTGAAAGCGCGACCCGAATATTGTCACAATGAACTCCAGTGCCTGAGGGACAAAGAGCTCGGTATAATTAATGACTGAGACCACGAAATGTCGCTGTCTTGCGTCGGGCTGGATAGAGAAATGAATGGAGAGGGATGTGCAGCATTCTTTGGTAAAACATTGAGCGCTTGTGGTTAGTGGTGATTGCAAATGTTTGAAAAGGGTTAGAAAAGTTGGCAGGAAATTCTAATAGTAAAACAAAATCTAATCACACTAATATTATGAAGGCGAAAGTTTGTGAGTGTGTGTGTATGTTTGTTACTTCTTCTCGCGCATACGGCTGGACCGATTTAGCTGAAATTTGGTATAGAGATTGTTTGAATACCGAAAAAGGGCATAGGATAGACATTTTTATCCCGGGAGTATGTTCCCTAGGGATAATTTTCGACAATCACTCGGGCGGAGCCGTGGACGGCAACGAGTATTATATAGGTAAATGAGAAAGTTTTGATGTTTGTTACTCAATCACGTTAGAACGGCGGAACGGATCTTGATGAAATTTGGAGCAGAGGTAGATTATAGTCCGGAATAACACATATGATACTTTTTTGTGTAATATTAACATGGGATAATTTTCGACATTCACGCAGGCGGAGCCGCGGGCGGCAGCTAGTGTAAAATAATACACAAATAAACTTACATAAAGTTAATTCATTATAGTCAGTTAGTATTTTTTTACTGACGATGTTTGAACGTAAATCTTAACTAAAATACTTAATAAATTTAAATTTAAAAAGCTAACATTATTCCAGTACTTAACAACACTATATTGCAACAATTCAAACTAGTGATGGATTGCAATTGAAATCATTTAAACAGATATCGAAATAATAGAAAATGTTAGAAAGAACTAAGTACAGTTACTGGATTGGTGATCTATTAGCACAACTAGAATCTTGTAGTCTGTAGATAACCAATCCAATGCCATTTCAGCATGCTTTTTAAAGCATTTTCTTAATTCGTTTCTTCGTGAACTCAAACTTTTTAAATTCCAAAAGATTTTAAATGACTGGAATAACGTGGACGATATCCTCAAGTCCAATGCAGTGTTGGATGGACTCACTGGATTACTGGAATGTATTAATGTGAACCGGGCATTATTATCACACTTCTCCACAAAATAAACAAATGGCGTCTCCAGAGCTTCATTGTCCGTCGTCATCCCACACCGAGGCTCATATCGTTAGATTAAGATAAAACTAAAACAATAATCCTTTTCATTTCTACAGTCCTTTATTTCAACCATTCTGAATGGGCTAGGCAATGTCTTCATATCTGTGGATGACGAAAAAAATCTGTGTGGGATGCACTTTACTACCATCTTTATACCCTTTGTTATACTTTGTATCGCCATTAAAGCAAGAATAAACTCATGTGAGATCAGTTTTAGACGTTTGCTCTCATTAGCCCAGTATCTGACAATGGTATTACTTTTATTGCGGTCAGCATAAACGAAGGAGTATTTACGATGACCCTTACATGATTTTATGCTCTTTCTTGTTTATTATTTGATTTACAACCTCGAGATTTTTTATCTCTTAAAAACAGTATTGAAGTGTATAATTTTGTAGGATGAGCCAAAACTTAAAAAAAATAAACTGAATAATACATATTTTAACGTAACGATACATTGTTTCAGAATATTATATTGTAGTAAATATTTAAGCCCAAATATTTTGCGTGCAGGATTATTTCAGTTGTCGACGACTGCACTCCTTTGTAACGAGGATTTGAGAGACTACATTTATATTTTAAAATTATAATTAAAATTAATGATCCATTTCGATTGTGCATTTATTATTTGCTTTAAAACAGACATTGCTGTACGTTACTTATTTAAGCCTCGTTTTTTCAGACAAAAATTCTGCTGCTAGTCGTTTCTATATTCCTGCAACCTCTAGCCAAAAACATTTCTAAAGCCAAATCAAGGAGCAAGAACCGCAGACATCGTCTCAAGGAACATCCTTTTAAGTATACAGAATTGCATGGAAGCCTTTTGATTCGCTATTTACCGGAGTACTCGGTGCGGCTTCTTAATAAAGCAAAGGTGTTTAATTGGCTGACAAACTGTTCGCGAAGTAATTACGTCTTGGCTGGCAACGGTTCAAACAACGCGTCAATCTGGTTGCGTAGGGATGGGATGAGTTGTGTGAGGTTTTAGAAGCTTACCTTTTATGTTCTTTGATATGGTGGATCTGTCGCCGGTTGCTAGTGTTTAAAAATTCAAATTAAAAACTGCTAAGAAATATTCGTTCTGCTGTAGACTCATTGCCAAAACACTTATGATTTTGGTGAAAAGTATGATTGCGATTGTTCATCCTATGGCTTTTCGCTTGGATAATTAGTTTCGGACGATTATCAGGAATAAAAACGGTTTACAGCAAGTATTCCGTTCAGACTGACATAAAAAACCAACAGGCGTAGAGGCAGTAAATGATTGCGTATTAATAATTGTGTAAAAGACCAATGAAAATCTACTAATATATTCCAACAAAAAACGCATAATTAAAGTGGATCGATTACTTGGGAGAGAGGTGCGGGAAACCGCTGAATATGACAAGCACAGAAGCGGTGGATGTGGCCACTCTTGAGAAGCATATATTATCTCAAGCAATGGACTTCTTTCGGCTGAAAGAATGATGACAATGTTGCATGAACGAAACTTTTTAATTTTATCGATATCACTCCCTACAGTCCCTACTGTCAGGTAAATTTCGCGAACACTTCAAGTGTCAAAGAACGGGTTCGCGCGTGGTGCGGTTACCAGCTATTACACTGCGCTCCGTAAGCAATTGCTTCCCTGCAACGATGAGCCTTTCTGCATCAATTACTTTTTGCATCGGAAACGTTTTAATTTTGAACTCATTTACAAAGGCAACAAAGTTTTGCGGAAATTTAGGATGCCCTAATTTCTCAAAATTTGGTGCAAAGACCACAGTTTTGATTAAGACATGCAGAATTGTGGTTGGAGAGCTGAGTGAAGTTATGCTTTGATGTTGCAGGTGGAAATTATGCACCAATCAGGTAGCACGATTCGGTGACGGCGTCAACGGTATTAAAGACGGCGCCTACGGTATTGGTGCAGAGGCAGACATAACCACTGATTAGGCTGAGCCAATGCGAAATTGTATCAGCAATTTACAAGTGAACAAACGTCAAAATGAACGTATATTTTTTGCTGGCATGTATGACGTGGCCTAATCGTAAAATTTGATTATTTTATGATGTGGCCGGTCAATTCTTGAAATGTCTGGCCAGGATTTGAAGGAATCTAACTGAATGGTATGACGAGAGCTAGGAGCCTAACGGGGTGCCCTAAGTTCCCTCAAACCTTACCTAAACTAAACTCGGCCACATCATGAAATGGCCAATTTTACGATATGGCCACGACATGTACATGTCAGGTGGTAAGTCTGACTTGAAGTTGAAATTATATTTTTCCTACTCCTCCGTTGTTCTTTTCTCATTAATTTCGTTGCGGGATCCAAGACAGTTGAATATTTTCTCCGGGACTCGACGAGCTGGTGGTCGCCACTGTTGATTCTGGCTTTCAGGAGGTGCAGTGGTTGGGAATAGTGTGGCGGGCTGGTCCCAAAATATCATTCGTTAGCGCATGACAACAAAGTACATAATCACTATCGACACGCTATCGCTGACAGCAGGTCACTTGTCAAGAGTCTCATTTCATAAAATATAATTCTGTACCTACAAACATCTGTATGGTATCGGACGGAACACCATCCCATCACTTCCCGTGGGTGTCGTAAGAGGCGACTAAGGGACTTACCAGAGAATGGGCAGCAGCATTCTCTGTACATTGCAAACAGCTACACTGCGATCGCCAACCCGCCTGCCAAGCGTGGCGATTATCCAAACCCGTCCCCCACCCCTTTGGCGGAGGCCTATGTCCAGCAGTGGACGTCTTTCGGCTGATATGATGATGATGATGGTTATCAACAAATATTGCACTTGCGTAGAAGACGGTAATATTAATGACGAGGTCATCAGCATCGGTCAAGTTTCACAACGAAACCCTATTTCTATTTATTACAGAAAACAGCTCTAAAACCCCCAATTTTTGCCTCCATAACAAGAACATTGGCCGTCTTATTACCAACGTCTCGCCTTACCCCCTGGCTGTTTTACGGGGCACTTGTCAACACATATTGGTAGCATAAGGGCACACATTACAACGCATTGGAGCGTGATATGAGAGTAACGGTGTAGGACGGGTCATGTACAAGCATTACAAGCACGAATTAACTGTTTCATTAAAGTTGCACGTTTAACTAACGCGGGTTAAGGCAGCGTATGTATAACGGGTGTTTCGTACGATAATTATAAAGTGGGATCAAATTTTCGGTCGAGTTTCCTACGTGTTTCTATGCTGATTTTGGAGCTCGGTAATTATAGGAAGTTGTTCAGCCTTCTGCGTAATTGGTATTAGTTAGGCCTGATAATTTATAACTTGGGTAGTGCTGGGGCAATGGGCTCACAGGCTTTTGTTGTAATCTATGAACATGACTCATTTCTGTACATGATATTATAAAGAAAATTCAACTGTCTTTTTATTCCATGAAAATGATTGTAGATAATTGAAATTTGACTTAGCTACGAATGCCTTTTTTTTAAGGGTGGGTATCATCAAATGACTTTTTCCGCTCTGCGTGGAGCGGAAGAGCGTGTCAGACTCTTACTGACTAAAACCTACGAATGCCTTGTTGGTGTCGTGTGATCTTAGGTATATAACTTATGTAAATTCTTAATAAATATCATCCGAACTTTATATCAAAATAATGAGTACGAAATTATCAATAAAAACCTATTGTCAATTCGTAATTTGAACCCACAATCGATTACGTTTGCGGTTCCAAGGGTGTGATAATAAAAGACTGATTCGATTTTCAAATGTCAAAATAAAACTAACCTCTCTTTTCTTTTTTTTTAATATTTTTTAAGACACCTGGTGGTAGAAGCTGTTTTAAACACCTGCAACTCCGGATGTTGCGTTACCTTGTAACCTTTGTTCACGCTTTTTTGGTCCTACCGCGGAAGAACTTTGGTGGTCTAGACAAAAAAAGAAACTGAGAGGACACGGCAGCTTCAATTAAGAAAGGGTTGATTAGGTTATGATCTGGCAAGGAGATTTCTTTGAAGTGACTAAGTTTTCATCCATGTAAAATATACCTAATGCTTGTAGTTCCAAAAACGTATAATTATTTATGACTTATAATTATTATATTAACGTCTTGAATTTGGATAAATTCGTCAAACACCGGTGCTGATTTTCAGCATCTACTGCAGCAGAATCTAAACAAAGAGAAATGGCACCGTCGCCACTGCAGAATATTTTTATATGAAGGTCGGTATAATCATTCGTGAACCCGACCTTATGACCTTCCAAAAGGTTTTTTTTTTTTTGCAATACCTTAATCTAATCCCGTAATTTTCAGGATCGTTGCCCGAATGGACTGTCTGGTCGAAAAGTGACAAGGTCAGCCTTCTAATTTGAGTTCCAGAATCAAAACCTGCGAAAAAAACTCAAGGTAGGTGTTTGAATACGGTCAATTTAAAAAGGGATAAGCTACATGGTAAATTATTCGGATTTGTTTTCACCTTTTTCTCGGATTAGGTACGAATTATTATTTAATATTAAAGGGATTTTCGAATAAAGCTGTGAAGTTCATGAAACCCAACACGGTACGGATTTGTTTAAAGGGCACACCGTTTACCAAAATACGTTGTACGCTAGCTTTTGGTCACGGCTCTGCCGCATAGAATTTGGCAAACCTCAGACTATTTTTGGCACATGTATTTTAATGTAATCAGAAATGCGTTTTTCTTCAGCAAGTGTAAGTTATGCGTTATTATTTCGTTTAAAAGCCGCATTTGCTATATTTTAAAATTTTTATTAGTGTGAAATTACGACTCTCCAAAATACCTTCAACGAACACCTACGATGTTTACCCAAGTATGTATTGGCATAGCCCGTCTATCGTTAAGGTGTGGGATCCGCATCTGCTTACACAGATTACGCCGGTACTAAATCCCTTAATTAATTATGAACGAACCTGCGACATGATAACGGAAATGGTGGTTAATTCCCCATAAGATTTTATTACAACCGTAAAAAGGATTTAATTATATTTTAAGGGTTTGGGGCGGGGGTCCAAGATAGGTAAATGTAAATTTACCTTTATGATGTTGTGTTAATAGTTCTGAACTGGGCTTGGTTCCGCAGGGTGCGTTTTATGGATAGATAGAGGGAGAAGAATGGCTTTGATAAAGTTTAGGGCGATTTGATTGGTGAGGTGGGCAGTTTTTATCTACCCTTGAGTGAGATAATAACTGGCGTCAATGCTGCTTCATTTGGGTGAAGGCCATCAAGAGATTAGAAGACATTACATCCTTGCCTATCATTACAGTTGAAGTGCTTGACAAAACATTATTTGAGCAATTTTATCCAAGATATGTGATCTTAAACAGGGTTGGGTGTATTCACCTGTCCTTGAGAAGTCTTAGCATACAAGCGACCAAGAATCGTTTTAAATCGAATACCTTAGTGCAAATGGTAAAACGCCGTGCAGTTCATCAGCTTCACGACAGTTAATAAATGGTCCAACCAGTACAAATGACCCAAATCTACGTACGTTATTGAATCTAGGGCGAACATTTTCGATTTTTTTACTTTTGTGCCATAAATTAAAAGCTTTGCAATTTTCGGGAATATTTTTACGAATCTTCTTCTTTATTGCCTAAAGTTATTTGCACTATAATTTTTACTTTACAGTGATTTAAGGGACGCAGTTTATGGGCTTAGGATTCCCGAAAACCATTTCAATGAATTTATTGAAGGATTACGTTAGTTTTGAAGTTATTTTACGAGACTTGGTTAACCTCTACAAAGGATTAAAGTACTGTGATATATTAATAAATAAAGTTTCGTAAGTACAAAATCTCGTCAATAAAAATCTGCTTGGTCACCAACCGACTGCCGAAGACGTTCAGATAACCGATCCCAAAGTTAAAGAAAGTTCCCATCCAATGATTGGAATAATATAGTTTGTAAGAGTGTTAAACCTACATAACTGGTGGACTCCTTCGAAGCGATGACTTATGCTTTGTCCGCCCGGTTAGCGACCTAGACATCTCTGTCCAGGTATAGAATTCATCAATTTAGTGAAGAAAGCAGAAGCTACTTCGCTCTTGAGCACTTTTTCATTCAAATAACTTTTCGTAACAATAACGCTTACTGCAAGAAATGAAGTGCGATTCCAATGTATTGCGAAAAATGCCCGTGTAGCATCGTAAACTATTGTGTTTATCCCTTAGGAAAGGTTTCAATAAACACCAATAAAGTCAACTATCGGATGCGTGGTGCTAACAAGCCAATATGGTCGAGATTAGTGAACGGACCGCGCTAAGGTGTGTGCCACATGATCGGTCGATTGTTTGCATCAGCGTTGGTATGAACATTGAGGAAAAAATCAGCTTTGAAAATGTAGTTCACCATCAAGTTTCAAGGATCTTGAATGCATCATTTCACTTCTCGTGTGAAATGATGCAACGTTTGATGAATTTTTAGGTTATAAATCGTTTAAGCCACATCTAAGGTTCTGATACAGCCTGCCTTTGTCTCATTCTACTTGGAGTTGGCTCAAAATTATTTTCCTAGTCTCTCCTGTCAGTAGTCATTATCATTTATTGTAATTTCAATTATATCATCGCATACATTTCATATATCTCCATCAAACTACATACTTAATTTGATCATAATTTGAGTGTCTGCTCATCAAAGACAAAAAGAATGTCTAGTAATGTATGTTGATACAAAAACATTAGAAGTACCCCAATATCTAGAAAATCCATAATTAAATAGGTACAACTTTAATAAAGTTGCAAATATTTTATCTCGTTGGTGTATTTGCGCCTTTACAGGTCGGTCATAATGAGGTGCGACGTTGGACGATGGCAAAGTGACATATATCACAGTAATGTGACTTACTGTTATGATCTCAACGGGTCATAAAAGTATGTTTGTTACTTGTTTTGCGGTGCTTATATATTTTATGTTAGCTTTAAGTCTCGTAACGCAGCTTGATGGTATAATCGGAATTTAGTTCGTTTTTTATCGATAGATGTTTTATTTGTGGAGCTGAAGAATATTTCAGCTGCAATAGTTTTGTCAGCTGCGCATTGAATATATTCAGTTAATGATAATTTTATGTAGATAATTTTTTTGTGGAATTTATGCATAAAGGTATAACGTAATTTAAATTTTAAATTACGATATCTATATCTGTCCTTGGCTTAATTCATATTCAACACAAATATCTAACGCTATTGAATTTATTTTTACACTAACTTCAATACGCTGAATTTTTTGTTTGCGATTTATTTATTTCATCTGAATAGGATTTAGGCAACAATGACAAAAAGCAAACGCATAAATCGAATTTAAACTTTATCCCAACTATCGAAGTAGCAAAATCCTTTATAAATAAACAGGGTCCTGCCGAAGCAAATACCGACCAAATAAACACTCTCCTAAACAAACACAAAATTAAACTCTCAGCAATCGATGAACGATATAAATGACAAAGCAAATTAATACGCGATGAAGTTTATGGAACGCTGGTACGTTTCCTGTAGGTAGCAGATGTAGGAGATGTCAACAATAAGAGCAAACTTCCGAAAGAGTTGGGAAGTAATATTGTGCTCCCGCGAGTACTGAGTCAATAATAAACAAAGGGGGCGTCTGATACACTTGTAAACTAATAACCCCACCCTTAGACGTTCGTGACTGTATATTAATAAACAATAGGTCGTGACAAATATGCTACTGCTGGTAACAATCTGATATTGTGACGGAGGGTGATTTAATTGAATTTTTTGTTGGCTGTTATGTTTTTTGGAATTCAGTAAGAGCGATTGTCATAACAGACAGTAAGATAATAGATCTACCGGGCAAAGAAACAACTAAATATTTAACTAATCCTGAAAACAAAAAAAGTTACATATATGTCGCAGTAAATAACACGTACAAAAAATAATATGAGACTTTTATCGACGTAAATCCGTTGGTTTTTACTAATTTAAGTGTAGTGTCAGCATTCTTTAAAATCAACGGATTTACGCTGAGTAAAATCACTTATTATTCATAATTGATTTATAACTTCTGAGTGTATTAACACGTTATAAATCAATTACGAATAAAGCAACTTATCCTTAAACATTATAAGTCCATAAGTAGTATAGCAAAGCAGAGCAGACTGGCAATAAGTTGAAAATACGCCAGGATGTAAAAAAAGGAAATCGTGCTATCTGTCTACCAAAGTACGAACGATATTAAACAATTCAGTTCTTCACAGCCGACTCCTCCAGCTTGTATCAAATAAGCTACCCATACTTTGTTGTGTTTTCGTCCTCATGGGCATTATTCTTGTCGTTTAAATTAAATGTTGACGATTGGATTGAAATGCTATTGCTTCTTTATTTGATTCCCTATTTGCAAAGACTGTATCGAAATCTGAATGTTCGCAATTTTTCTAGCTTCTGCATCTTTGATGTCTACTTCATGTAAAATGCTTTTAACAAAACTATGATGTCTCATAGTATTCTCAATAATAGTTAAGATTCCCAACTTATTCAATAATTTAGTAGAAATGAGTGATGGGTGATACTGATAAGTTAGTTATTGTTAAGTCGATCAACTAAAAATTGTTTTTAAGGTTATGTTTTTTAATCATTTGACATTATTATAATTACTTAGCTAGCTAATTTCTCATGTTAGCAAATACTATTGTAATCAATATATGTTACTGGTGACTGAGTGACTTACAGATAACGCATAGCCGAAACTATTGGTCGTAGAAACCTTAAATTTGGCATGTAGCTTTCCTACACTCAGGAGCACTAAGAAAGGATTTCTCGAAATTCCTGCGGGAACGAAAAAAAACGGGATATGCGCTTACGAAGTCGCGGGCAAAAGCTAGTACCGTATAATAAGAAATAAAGATTAGTCATGCACCGACAAATAGGGGACCAAAATACTATCTACTAAACTTGGCTCACCTATTCTTCCCGCGAATCTTCAATTTTTAATGGAATTAAAAATATTGGAACCTATTCCAGAACATCATGGTCTACCCGTGTCACAACCAAGTTTCATCCATTCAGCCATTAAAATGTGAAGAGGTAAGAGTCACTTTCGCATATAATGGATTCAATAAACATGGTGTATATTTTTCAATCCGCGGTGATGACTAAAACTTGAATAACAGTGTGCCTTATTTATTAGATTGACTAAATATTGGAAATTACGATAAACTTTTATAGCGCAATCTGCTGCATATCTTTTTAAAGGAAGACGTATTTTTTTTTTCTTGCGTCAAAAAACAAACAATGGCGGCGACGCTATAGGTGCGGCTGAATGAGCTAATTATTTACAATCCGACACGCAACCAGCACTTTGTTCCAAAAAACTGTTACGTGAAATCTCATTTCCTAAGTTTGCTTTGTCCCGACTACAAAAAAACAAAAGGGTTCCCCTGTGTGTTCTTCAGACTGATTGATAAACTATGCTTACTCAGTCGTTACATGCTTTTTTATTTAAACTCAAAGTGTCAACGGCCTGTACCGTGCGATCGAATATTCGAAATAATTATTTTTAAATCGATACGGTCGCACAAAGCTAGCAGTCGAAGTATTCGATAATGATATAAAAGAAATAATTTTAAAAAGCGCGCGTAGTGTTGTACCCCGGTCAATGCGTTCTGTCGCGTGATCGGCTCGCGTGTCTCATGCCAGCCTCAAATTAAAACCCAACCGATAAGACACCATGCACCTCACGACTGTCGCACGACGCGTCTCTTTTAATTACGCACCCCACACAAAACTTATCTACCCCTTTTACAATTTACATTTTAAACGCCATTACTCGGACAATTTGTTTCGAAAACATTTTCTAAAAATGTTTGGACTCTTTAATTAGGGATGTTAATAGTGTAGTGTATTCAAATTGTATGTTTAGTAAAATTTGGAGCAGTCAGGAGTGTTGGGAGTGACTTGTGTTTTAATCATTCGTTTGTGGATTTGTGGATGGTCTCGGCAGATTCTGTTCATTAAAATGCTGGTGAATATTTTCTGAGCAAACAACATCCGACAGAATAAAATTAATGGTATCGATTAGCTGGCGTCGTTGCTGAGATCGCGTGCGAGTGATGCGAACGGCGACACCTTCTGGGAGCTGTCTGTGTCAATTTTAATTGGGCCAGTTGTTTTGCTCTTGTTGCGATGCGAAACGTGATTGCCCTGCCTTATTTATGTGGGGTCACGGAATTTAATAAAATAGTTTTTGTGCACTTATAATGAGTTGTGAATTTTTTGTGGGAAAGTATTTAATCAATATTATTTAAGGTACCCCTATAATATTTTGTTTGTTGTCCAGTCATGGGTGCAAATATTTGGTCGGCTTAAATGGAACCAATAACGCACATTTTTGGGTATCCTGATATTTTTTCTTTAACGAAATAATAATTTTATATTATTGGTGAAATTTATTACACCACGTTGCATTGGGGTAATTTTTTTCCAATTAGAACTTATTAAAGAGGCCTCAGACTTAACAAATAAGCTTAGTTTTCCAAATCTAGAACAAACTAATTCTTCAAACAAATACTAAATAACTAATTAATGGATATAAACGTAGGCTGTCTTAATTGAGGTTTAACAAACTGAATTATTGATGAAACAGTACCTTAATAAGTCTGACTAGCGCTAGGCACCGAATTTTATATAGAGTTTGGAATCGTATAAAGTTTACCTTCTTCATTTAAATTTTTATATGACCTGACCAGCCTGACCTTTTTCAATGCGTCTGAAGGACGTCCATAAGTAAAAAAACCGGCCAAGTGCGTGTTGGGCCACGCACAGTGAAGGTTTCCGTAAGCCATGACAAAAGTAGCAAATTTTATTATAACATTATAAAGTTATAAATATACTTTACACTTAGTTTTAAGTCATTTTCTATGACCCTTATTTAGAAATTTTAACCTAATAATCAGTTACATTTTATAAATTGGTCAACTATTACTCGTTAACTTGTTAAGCCTACTTAGCTGTGATAATTTTCCTTTTAAATTCAAAGTTTTCATCACGCCGACAAAGTCAAAAAATTCAAGATTTTATTTTATCACTTTGTCGGCGTGATTAATATGTATATCCATATCAAATTCCAAATTTATAGTACTAAGCTTTTCTGAGCTAAACAGCGGACAGACAGACAGACAGACGGGCATGGTGAAACTATGAGGGTTCCTTGTTAACTACGGAACCCTAAAAAGTAGAAAAATACTTTTTATTATCAGCAATCATTTTACTTTCATAGAATTATTGAAACGTGTTCGCGTCCAATTCGGCTTTGTAAGTTTTACAATTCAAAATATTGAATCCTGTTATTAGTGCTCCATTGTCGATATTTGTGTTCGGCATAAATTAGCAAGTCAAAAAGTGTGATTATGTATGCTGGGCCATTATCAGGGCGTACATAAAAAATGGAGGGATTATACCCGAAGGTCGAATAAAACTTTCGCTTTTCTACCTTTTGTTTGAAATGCTTGATTCTGAGTGTAATTCGAATCACTTTACATAAAGTGTCATTGCTAGAATTTGTGACATTTTCTTTTTTCTTTTTTATAGATTTCACAAAAGGCTTCATTAAGGTGACATCTGTCTATTACACAAATATGTCGCAAGGCCTGGCTTTCCTTTGTAGGTTACAGCCATCTTCTATTTTCTTATACTGGGTTGAATGTTTGGAGTGTGCGTGGATGGCCAAATCATAAACTATGATGATTAGCGAAAAACACTGAAAGGAGCCTCGAGCCCGATTTTGATGAAACTAAAACAGCATCATTGTATTTTTGAAATATCGGTACTCCTAGCCAGGAATCGACCAGCCAGGGTTGCGGAATTTGTTCGAAAGAGTTACCGGAGTCCTGGAACGCAAAGGGCATTAGGAGGAACATGGATGGGTTTTAGTCAGTAACAGTCTGACACTTCCTTCTGCTTCACCCAGAGCGGAAGGAGTAATTTGATGACGTCCAATCCACAAAAATAGCCAGGAACAAACCGGTTGATTTTGAAAAAAAAATACAGCCTGTATTATTACACCATCCGAAACCGTCCTTACTAAGGAACAAATTCTGGAAAGTATAAACACATGGAAAACTAAAGGAAAGCTCTAATTTTTTACAAATAATTTTGAAAATCTGACTAAACCTACCCAAAACGGAAAATGAAATTAAAAAAAAAAGATTGTTTTTAATGTTGCAGTTTTAGATTCTCGGGTCCGATGTTGATATAATTTTTTTACAAAAAATACAACCGACTTCCAAATAAAAAAAAAGAAGGTTCCTACGAATTGAGAACCTCTTCCTTCTTGAAGTCGGTTAAAAATTGCATCATAGATTTATATTATTAATCTCCCGGGATTATGTTCCGTTGGGGTAATTACCGACATTCACGCGAGCGGAGCCGCGGGCAGAATCTAGTTCCAAATAAAACAAATAAAATTTTAGTCGCAAAATAAAAGACAGACACACAAACCCAGAGTACCAAGATACCATAACAACGTAGGAGATGTTACTCTTAATATCCTTCCACCTTATTCCATGCGACACACACAGGTAATACAAAAACATTACATTTTAAATAAAGCGGCACGATGATCTAATTTCATGGCGCATGGTCCATTCAACGCTCGATTACGGAGAAGCAAATTGGACCATCTATTGCCGCGGCTCAGGACTGAGGCTCCTATTGTCTAAATGAGTATGTTACCCTAGTACTCGGAATGTTCGTTGGAGCTTAGTTTTATTAAGTTTGTCTTGATTATCTATTGGATTATTATGTTCTTATTTGTAGGTGTTTAATGTGGGGAAATTCATTTGTAATGATAATGACGGCAGGAATTAGGTTAATTTGTTACAGTATGGGGCCTGGACTACAGTTACTGCTTAGGCTGTTTTCAGTAGGTGATATGCCATAGTGCAGTGCCTACATAAATTTCCTGGTTTTTAATTATTTTCCCTGTTCGTTAATAACACTTCTGTTATTCACTTAAAATTAGCTCTAGGTATGTGGCAACCATATTGATCTGTACATATGTTACCGGAAAATTGCAAACGCCCGCCGTGAGATTGTAAAATATCGCTTGAAACTGTAAACTGATTTTTCTTAATAAGGCACGAATATTCAATTTACCAGTTATTTTAAATTGTAGACTATTTCGATATAAACTGTTTTTTCTTGATAAGACACGGATATATTGGGAACTATTGAATTTGGATGGGATTTATTGCACACAAAACGATTTTTATCATAACATATCGAGAAATCATAATCTTATAAAGATTTATTACAATCTTACGGAGTCTACGACTAGAATAACCGGAAAATTGAATATCCGTGCCTTATTAAGAAAAAATAGTTTACAGTTATCTCACGCGATATTTTACAATCTTACGGCGTTTGCAATTTTCCGGTGACATATACATCAATGGGTTTAAGTAACAGACAGTCATTGATTTAAAATATAACTTTTTTTCATAATTGGAAGATCCATTAAGCTAGACCGATCAAAAGGATGAAAACTATCTAAAATTCAAAAAAGGCTATCCGAACGTGCTGATCATAATGACATCACGATATCAATCGTCCCACTTTGAAATACGATCCTACTAAAATTAAATGAGTTTTCAACGACAAAAGACTGTGGAATCCATCGATTCATTCTAATTTCAGCTGTTGGCTCAATGCAACATTCATTTCAGTAAGTGGCGTAGGAATCGAGCTCGAAGCCACTCGGGGGATTCATACAATCGACTTTCATAGTTGTAAATTTTAGTTTTCTTTCACCTCGAACAGAATGTCTCTGCGGTTGCTATAAAATTCTTCAACATTGAATTCAATTCTTTTATTTTCACCGTCGGTCATTCTTGAATTTTATTTCTTTGCCTCTTGGTTCTAGGTTAGGACATTAAGTAGGTGGGTTCTTTTTTAGTCTTGTTTAATGGACGATTGGTAAACCTAGGTAAGGGAGACCGATATATTAGCGAATAAAAAGATGTCGACTTACTTTTTTCACCATCTGTGCGATGGATATCAATTTCTAACATAATGCTGGGTATGCTGGGCTGTTATGTAACATTCACAGCGAGCATGTTATGTTACGGCGTGTCCTAAAATCCGAGTAAAACAAAACACATACGCACATGTTCGTGTTTCTTTCCACGTACTGACTTCACGAATGCTCGCTTTGTAACATGTTACATTACGCCCCGTAACACCGGTCAGTACCCAGCTTTATGTACCTTACCTGTATAGTAATAAATTTGTTTTTTTTATGTTAAGTTTTTACGTCGTAACCAAGTCTGGCCATGTTCCAGACTTGATTACTGCGTAAAACTTTAGAACAATATGTTTGTCAGAACAGATCAAAAACCATATTTGACTGGGAGCTTATTAATTTTAGATATGTCTGCTGATAATACTATGCTTATAACGACATTATTTCTTAAAAATAAAATAAAAAGAATCTATATCTATACTTACTAATAATAAAGCTGAAGAGTTTGTTTGTTTGTTACCAATTGAATTTGGAAAATTATTTTTTATGTGATAGCCACATTCATGACGAAGGCTATAGGCTACATGGGAACGAGAAATTCCTAAAGGAACAAGAAAAAACGGGAGATGCGCGTACGAAGTCGCGGGATAAGCTAGTTTATAGATAAAAATGAAGCTACAGAGTGAAGAGATGATCAAAACAGCGGCTTCAAACATAACAGGATATCATTCAAACAACACTATAAACAAAACTCTTTACTAACAAAATAAACGCCTGAATAATTTATAATAGCTATAAAATTCTATATCACATAATATGGCGATGAACACATACGCTACCATTGATATTATTATTTAGGAGTAATAAGAGCATGACATGCAATAGAGTTTGTTTACAAAATGCTTTCTAAACGGGTTCTCCTATGTTTATGATGGTTTATTGAAACGGCAACTTGATTCTTACTTCATTCTTGAGGAGCTTATACATTTATATCAAAAGATAAACATACATTTTCCATTTTTTTAATATCTGTTTTTTATTTTGTCTTGCTTGCGTGCGTTTCGGGCAGGGCCATCAGCTGTGAGTAAACTCTTGAACTTTTATGGCAATTCAAAAATCACCAGTAGGTGGTTTTTTTTTGACACACAATTGAGTAAACTTTACTCAATTGTGTGTTTTTGATTTTGTATTACACAAATCTGTCAGAAACACGTCAACGAGAGACCACTAGTGATTCGCTTGTAAATTACCATCGTTAAGGGCCAAGGTGAAATTGAAACCCTTCATGGTTTGTACCCCTGCATGTGCGTGGAAAAATAAACAACTGACGCTCGAGTGTCAAAAGTTCCCACGAAAGTGGGTGAATTTGAACTACAAATTTATCCTATTATTGGAACAATTTAGTTTTGATCGTTAATATGGGAGGGATGTAGGTATAAAATTAATGTTTCTTCCCACAGACCTTCCAAATATGAAGCCCAGGCTAAGATTTCATGTAAGAATTGTTCACCCAATTGTATAACTTTGTGAATAGGTAATAAACATTGACAAACTTTTTTGTACCTCCTAGGTTGAATTACGAGACACAAAAATTCAAAATTATTTACGTGTTTTTTTAATTCGACATCGAATTATTTTAGTTTATATATTTTACCTAGTTGTACCTACTCCGTATACATGGATGAAAACTCAAGTTAATTCGTATACATAAAGTATATTTAACTAAAAAGTTAGTGAGTTAAAATGCTCCTCCCTCCTCCAAACCATAATAGTTGTCAGTATAATATAAAATGTATATTAAATAAAAGTTTTTTTTTTAAACAAGCTCATTAAGAACTAGAAAGTACCGAGTGTAAAATTATTTGTTAACTCGTATACAATGAGCCCAAATACGATGGTGTTATGTTTTTTGTTGAAGAGTTGCCATGGTTACCTTTATCATCATTCTTATTATCATCAGCTATATCGTTAGACCAGCTCTATACTATATTATTGCATTGGGCCTAAAGTTGCATAAATACGCCAAGTTTAGATTTAATCGGCTCTTAGGTGAAGAAACTGTATGCTTGAAAAATGGATTACTAAAATCCAACCGGTCACACATGTGTACGAAAGCAAGTTTATATGAAGCATGTAAAATAAGTGTGATATTAACTTTTTTCGTGGGTAAACTGCAAATAAATAATATTAAAAGTCTAGTTAATAAGATATAAGTAATTCTATTGACCATGAGCAATTTAACAGAGGCAAATATAGCACAGAATTATTTAATTGGTATGGTGTTCATTGGTAAGGCTAGTATGAGCCTTTGAAAAAATACCGTTCTTTAAAATAATAGAAGGAAAACAAAAAAGGATGAAATTATTTTAATCTAAATGTACCTACATGTACAGGTGAAGTACAATGGACAAAATTTACGAATTGTTTTAAAAAAAATAAATGATTTCACTTTTTTAAACCATAAAACTCAAAAACAACCACTGAGCTAAATAAATTGCCAAATTAACTACAGATTTAGTTAACTTTCTTTAATATAAAATAGATTGACGAAATGTAATGTAAAAGTCCCTTAAACAGTAATTAAGAACACACATTTAAAGCTAATAAAGTTATATGGTTGTAAACAAACCATCAGCGGAAGAGTCCTTTAAAAGTGTTCATAATTATAACATTCCATCTGGACCCCTCCTAATTGGATGGTTTCAAATCGATCGTAAAAGTTGTTCTAAGTTCACATAGTAAACAAATTAAAAAGTCTGGAGTAACTGCTTCAATGTTTACTTTTCGAAACTAAGCATTATACAGTTTTGGTTGCTCCATAGGACCTCATAGTGAGTTTCACCATGACATGGCAAGTTCTGCAAAAATAAATTCAACTGTCATCCTCCCTTCCCTAATCCGGAAGGCATCACGGTTTTTGCACCATGACGTCACAAGAATGCAAGATCGTCTGGACACCATACGCGTGTTACAATTAATTTTTACCCTTGAATGTCACAAAATCTCAAATTCAAATACAAATGAAGGTAAGTACATGAAAGGAAAACCTACTTTCCAAACTTGTAAAACAAAACATGCTCATGAAAATTCTTTCCTTTTAACCCTACAATCACTGTGTAAGTATAATTTTAACACATTGTACTTAAATACCTCTTCACGTACCTACCGACAATTTGTTTCACGAAATACGCTAAAGTGTATTTTCATGTATTTCGTGCGTAACAAATGAAGTGGAAACACAAAATATAGTTGTATCGTTTGTTGAACAAAAAATGGCTGAACAAATAGAATAGCCGTAACATAAGCGTTAAAAATGGATGGCAAACGTATGGAGAATGCAATAAAAACTGATATAGTTGATTGTAAACAAAGTATGTTTGTTTTAGTGAACTGGCTGAACCAATTCAACTGCGTGAAAAAGTTTTAATTTTCAGGGATGAATAGTATAGATATTCAATGACCGTTTCCGAATCATTCTGGATACCAACAAAAGTGGATGAGTTGGGAAAAATACGAAATTAAACATTCACTTTCACATTCACGTTCAAATAAATGTAAAAAAAATATTTTCAGCTTATTGATGTCGCGTAACTCTATTTATTCGTAGATTTAACTAAAAGAGTTATGAATATAAAAGTGGATAGATGGACAGGGAGAAGGAGGCTAAAGAAAAGATGGGTGGATTATGTTACAAGTGATATGAAAGAAAAGGGAGTTAGTGATAGCGTGACGGCTGAAAAAAAGGAGGAAAACACGGAAGTCAGTGTCAAAAAAAGAAAAAAAAACAGAAACCAACTTTAATTTCAGAAAATTAAAGTTATTTGGCACTTTGAAGTGTTCATTATTATTTTTTTAAGTAAAAAGAGTTTTATTTCAAAATCTTGTTCTATAAATAATAATCAACCGGAACGAATTACTAGGTGAAGTATACTATAATGAAGAAGAAGCTTTACTAATAACATATTTACAACTTCCAGCCACACTTAATATACAAATTGATTCGTACTTTCTATAGTGTCGAAAGGACGGAAACATTAATCATAAAACAGGAAACTCAGTACCTACTATAGCCGTTTAGACTCATCTAGTTAGGGTTGATAGATCAGAAATTTTGATTTTAAGAATTTGAAGGGAAAGGTAGTATAGCGAATGTGATAGTTCATTCATTTGTTAAAAGAATGTAGACAAGAATAGTTACATCTGAAGCCAACTAGCAAAGTAGTCAGGATTATGGCCGACTGCGCAGGCGTCGCTGTGAATAGTCGCCTAAATTTCGTCATTTATACAACGTGTAACAGAATAAACGCAATACCTCTTAAGAGTGAACAACTTTCACTACGGGACCACCACTGAACTCGCGAATAAAATAAAATATTGGACTGCCCCATACATTTATGTGGGCATGACTCGACAAAATGAACTGAATGTTTATTTTTTTGCGATTTCGGTGTTGGTCCCATAGTAAAAGTTGTTCATAATGATGAGTACCCTGACCCCTTAAGAGGTAGATATTGCGTTCTGTTACACGTTTTAGAGAGACTATAGGTTAGGGTAGGACTGTAGGTTTGGGTATAATATCCTGGTGATAAACTTTAGGTCCAAAATCCTTTATATGTTGGAGCTGACTTCATGGTAAAAATCCAAATGAATAAGGAGAAAAAATCTCTTAAATCAATAAGAAACCTAAAATCCCTTCTATATAAATTTGCACTGCCATCAAGCAATTAGGCAAGACTTATGCTAACGTGACACTGTCATTTTGTCATGTTAGCTTTGTAGTTAACCTGACGGCTGTGTAAAAAAGTTTCAAATCGTCCCCAGGTGTTGCATACGACAAAAAACAGCCCAGATTCCGGTCAATCCAGCCGCGTATTTTTAGCCATGTCAAAACAGGCCGAATGTGTCCCACTAAAGTCTGGCAGCCCTATTCTCAGGAATTATGCTGAGAATGTCATTAAGGGACGCCCTTCATCGTACCTACAGCGATGCTTGTCACTCCGTACTGTCTTTCAACGCAGCTTTTTTGGTGCGTATAAAAATATAAAATGTTCATTAGTGTGACATCAGCACTGAGGACGATTTATTTTGCTTACAACGGTATTAATGGACGGTTAAGGTGAACGCTTTGTTAAGTAATCTTGGGAATGAAAATGGAAGGTGAGAAGATTTTTTTGGAGTTGGAAAGTTATGATTTGGTCTAGAATTTGCCAGTGATTCTGACTTTAAGTAAGAAATGAGGAATTTCGAAAATTAGTCTTCTTTTCTATTTGATTAGATGGTAACCTTTAAATAGTTTATGCCAAGTAGGTGGCCACGTGTTTTCGAAAAAGTCACCGCGGCCCTGGGGGGCTACTCTCTAAACCCGAAGTCCGTAGTTTCGGGCGTATTTCTACTCCGTATCACCTACGGACTTACGATTAGTTCCGAACCCGAACTAAAAATGAATGACAACACGATTTGATAGTAACTGACAAAAATCGTGTTGTCATTAATTCTTAGTGGTTAGATGATACGGACTTGAATATGCCCGCAACTAACCCCGAAACTACGGACTTCGGGCTTAGAGAGTAGTCCCCCTGGAACGCAAAGGGCTTTCGGAGGAACACGGATGGATTTGAGTCTGACTCGACCTTCCGCTCCACCTAGAGCGGAAGAAGTAACTTGATGATTTCCGCCATGTTAATCTGTAATCAGAAGCATTCGATCCTCAATAGTGCAGGTATAAGGGCACTTGGGGCACTCGAACAAGTGGGTCCTATTTTGGACGGAGTATCGATCTTGTCAGTAAAACTACTACACAACCGGTTGAGTATAGGCCATATGGGCCAATGCAGTTCACGGAGTATTAAGCAGCTTCTAAACTAAGGCTTTAGACAAAGTGTTTTCAATCAGCTATAGTGATTTTCCCAAAATTCCAAAGTTTGGGATTAAGCAAGTAAGGCAAATTGCTCGCAGAACGGATGGTCCATGGGGCTGTTAAGTTCTTCCGCTTCGACCGCTTACCGGAAGACGTAGCTTTGGAAGGCCTCCCACAAGGTGGTTCGATGACCTGGTGAGCTGTCGCGGGTAGCCGATGGATGCGAGACGCATAGGGCTGGTTGTTGTGGCGACACTTGGGGGAGGCCTATGTCTAGCAGTGGACGTCTTTCGGCCGATAGTAGTAGTAGTAGTTCTAGAGACTTTCATTTAAAAACAACACACATAATATAACATGAGGCCTGTATTTCTCACAGGGAGAAGAAGAGGTCCTACATATCACCTGTCATGTTAAAAATCCCAAGCATTTGCTTTCATAATTCAAACAATTTTTCAATTGAACTATAATTTGCTCTATACAGCTATTTCGATACAATTTTCAAGATCATAACGACATGGCATTCCAGAATCCACACACATACATAGACCCAGCACAAAACGTAAAACCATTATGTTTACTACGATTCCCGGGTACAGTCGAGCGCAGTCCGCGAACAACAAATTAGGCCGACTACACGCTACGTGACTCCACGGACGTGATTACAGCACGTGCTACAAACGTGATGTCGATGTCCGTGACAGTACAACTGCGTAACAACTGATAAGCAGGATTAAACTGGAGATTCTGTGACGTCATCGTTAGTTGGTGGAATAGTGAGTTCGAAATTTGAACTCAGAATATCCTGGTTTAACTTTCACAGATGGTTCATGCCATAAAGAGCTTTTAGTGAAGTCAGTGTGGAAGAACCATGCTACTGGCAGTACAGAAATTTCCTTTTTTTAAAGATATAATTAATGGAGAATGAGCTACAGAAAGCTGCTTTAATTTTTTGTGTTCATTTTTTTCTTCGAATCTGTAATGGCCATTTGGCCATTCAAAGAATGGTTTTCATGTCTAGAAGGCTTTTTAATTGCCAATCATCTTCGTCTTTAGAACATAAGACTTGTAGTTTCTTTTGGGTTCCTTGATAAGACTGTGATTTTCACTTAGTTACCTTTCTTCAATTTCATGATTGCTTGATCACGTATTTCCAAAAAACCGTTTTAATTCTAACTAAGCTTCGTTTAGCTAAAGCACCGGTAAAATCAGCTCGTTTACAACATTCAAATAAACAGATAAAAAAATAATTGGTTTAAAACCACTATACAGTTCTAATGAATGCAGATTTTTCGATTCACGAAACGAATCACTTCCAAGAACTGAGAACAATTTCGAGGGCGTTGAACTTGAGAAAAAAATATAGCACCTTAATAGTTCAACCTCAAGTACTAATTGCCTCTTTATTGCGAAAGCACGTAATTGCACCTAAAAGCCAAATAAAATAATATTTCAACAAAAGATTATGTCACAGTCACAACTTTATTCGGTCAGAACCCCTTTTGACTGCAAAAATCTGTCAAAACTATTTTATGGGTTAAATGTATTTAAAGAAAAACATATTCTTAAAAAGCCTGTTAGGTTTTTTGTACATACAAAAATATATTTTCAAGTGATTCTAGATATTTAAAGTAGCTAATATTATATGTCATAGTAAAATAAAAGAAGGCTTATTTTCGTGCTTAAAACGCATTCAAATTCAAATCACAATATTATCTCAGCGACCATTAATGTAAAAAAAAATCAAAACGTAAAATTACGAAAACTGCCCCTATAGTTTTTAAAAATAAACGGTTTTGACGGAAACCAGTAGCAAAACTCTCTTTGACGGATTTACAGTTTTGACTATAACATATACAATTATACACAATACAGACGAACAGTTAAGCCACAAAAATTCAATTAGAATGAAATGTCAACACGGACTCACGGAGGTCGAAAGCGATGGGTGTGCGATAAAGACTGTGTGGCGACGTGACTATGATCATGGTTTTTGACTAGCTTGCAGTTATTTGTTGACATACCTTCCAAGTGCTGGGTGGAACATTCCTGAATATGACATGCTTTTTATTGAATATATCTATGACTGCTTTTTTCAAATATTGATTGGATAAGTTACTTTGGTCAGGCATGTGATCGCATTATTGCTTACCATCAGGTGAAAACGCAAGATTGAGAAAAACAAAAAGACTCAACTACTTGTCCTTAAGTGATATATATTCTTTTTTATCGTGCTTGTTAGTGATCCTAAGTTTTCTACTACTTTTCCTGTTTTTAACCGTGAGACAATTGCCAATTGTATATACAATTGTTATCCATCTGTTATAGCTGTTGGTTCTCCTACGATTGAATAAATAAATAAAATCAACAATAAATATAGGTTTGAATAACTTTCGTTATCAATTCGTTAACGTTATCTATTGCATTAGGGCAAGTTTTTCTAACGTACGCGATCACATTAACGTTAACATAAATTTGCTCTAAAACAGAATTAAAAGGGATTAGCACCAAAAAGCTTAAACGATGACCAATATTCCTCCCGAATTTTCAATTAACTTAGTACCTAGACCTAATTTTTTTACAGCACAATACATAGTTATGTCGTAAACATCATAATCCAGCTGAAAAATCTTTGAATTTGCCACCTCTGAAAGCTTAAAATTACACATTGACACCCAGATTGAAGAGTTGCCTTTGCCAAAAACGAATACCCATATTAATTTCTGGAAAATACGACATTTTTATGCTGGACACTCTCGTATACTTTAACATTATCGTTTTACATGATGATGCAAACAGATGACAATAAAAGTGAACGGAAAACCTCTTTTTCCCATAGAATTTAAAATAACCGTAAATTTGAATAATAACAAAGATCTAAATCATATTCACAATCGAAAACATCGTATCACGTAGAAAAGTCAATTGCATCTCGGACACCTAAAATTATGGATCCAATTTATCTTGTCTTGACTCTGAACACCTAGACATAACGTGAAACAAATAAATCCTTCAAATACTGACTTATCACAAAATTGTTATTCCAACGTCTGTGCTTGAAGTTATTTTTATTTAAAGTTCAAGAGCATGAAGGAAGCTTCAAAAGAAGAGTTCATTTTTAAAACAACCCTCATCTTTAGAAGAGTTTCGTCAGAGAACGACTTAATGACCTGTTCAATACAATGGATACTTCAGGGTATAACGCAGCGTATTGACAAATTTCCCTACCATGCCTCTCCAGGGGGGAAAAGGCAAAAAATGATTCAATTAATCAAATAGTCACGGCGTGACTTTGAAGATCTTCCCGATGTGAATTGACGACATTATTAGTCTTCCCTCGTAACGAGTCATCGGAGGGCGTATTTCAATTTCGTCTAATGCAAATTTAATACGCTCCCCACGACCCCTGAAGGGTTCTAAATCGAGTTTCTTTGTTTTCCTCTACATGTTTCGCCCTTAGGAGAAAAAGTAAGGACGCGATTGTGTCTGTCTTTCTTTGCTTAACTTAATTGTTATTCCTTAGGGTCCTAGTGTTAAAGTGTAAGCTATTAATCTTGATTAATTAATGTTTTTCGAAGGGGACGTCGTTGGGCTTAATTTAAATAAACATGGTGTCGGTGTTAGTTTGTCTAATTTGATTACAATAGGAGCGAGACGAATGTGTCACAAAAACAATAAAAAAAATATTTAAAAAATCGAGCTCTTATAAAACGACAGGCGGCATAATGACTAAACAGAAAGATACAATTAAAGCAAGAGAATTATCAAGTTTATTTATTTTTATTAAATCTGTAGTAAAATTTAATGCTAAAATTGATTAACGTATTACGCCTTATAGAAGCATTTGTCATGCTACGTATATTAACCTTCTTTGGCAACACTTGTTCATTATGAGAAAAATCTTAATAACCAAAAGTCGGAACCTGTTACTCGTAAATCTGGAAATCTTCAATTTCTTTACTCAACAATTATCGTCAACAGGCAATTAGTTCAAAGGGCACCTAAATGTTTCATTTCAACTTGGCCCAAATTAGGCAGAAGAAAAAAATATCCAAAAAGGTCCCGATCTCATTAAAAGGCCTTAGAGATATTACAAGAAAAGCGGAAAGGTAAGTGGATGAGCCAAAAAGTTCTTGGCTTTCACCCCTAGATAAATGTAGGGTGTATTCAAGGAGGCTAAAGAATCAAGGAAGCCATTCATACTAAATAATACGGTAGACAGCTTGGCTTTGGTACACGATTAATTTTATATAAAAGTTGGATGCTACGGTCTTGTCTGAAACATTTCCTTCAGCTCCCTGTTTACGCAAGTACATAATGTTTTTCATGAATACGAAAGCGAAAAGAAACTGAATAATTTTTCGTGTGAAACTGACGAATTAATGCCGTTACATTAGATTGTTTCGTTTAATATGTTTAGGTCGAGGACTTTTATATAGAAATATGGAGCAATTAAGGGTCTAATTATCGCTGGGTTTATCAACTCTGGTTGGAAATTAAGTGTTAATAGCAATCTGGTTTGAAATTTAAACTAAATTGAATGAGTTTTCGATCGTTTTTGACGATCAAAATATGGGGAAAAAGCTTACTCGTATAACAATATTTGTATTGGGATCGCGCGTTATAGTTGCAGAATTTTGCGTCAGATTTTTAAATCTGTGTTAGAAAAATAACGCGTAGGTTAGCACACGTTTTTCATGGGTATAAAAGTTTTAAAAATCCGGTGAGCTAACATTGAGATAAATCAATTTACATGAAACTCATGTCGGACCAGACGATCCGTATCCATAAGTTGCGTACCTACCTATTTTGTACCCTTTATATTGAAAATTTAATTATTTTTTTAGCAAATATTTTATTTTCAATAACTACAAAGGAGATCAAAGTATTGAATGTAGACAAAATAAATACAATTATTTATTGCAAGATCTCTCATCTATTGGTCCACCTTAGTGAGTATTGAACTATTGACACATACAATAAGAAGATATAACTAATACATTAGGAATTTAAAAAAATCTAATAAGTTCGTCCGATACATTTCCAAAAAATATTGGACACGTATTATTATTTTGTCACGGAAACAAAAAATGAAGACGATACAGTGCATTGAAAACTCGTATGATGTCACTTATCAGTACACTTTTTACTGAAAAGTGACGTTACCTACAGCTATGTGTTTTATCTCCGCATTTTTTTATTGATTTGATAAAAAAAATACGTATCCAAAATTTTTCGATAATCTAACTGACGGACTAAGAATCATATTTTTTTAACCCAAGCAATATCCCCATTGTAAGATATATGTATATTAACATACACACACAAACAAACAAGATTATCTCCTTCATTAAACGTACTGAAATCGATTTCTCAGTAATAATATTCCAGCATAATTCATAAACTTCCTTTTGCCCTCAGATCATTTACTTTGACGACCTTTACACAAGCCGGAAATATTTTCTTAGGACATTTAACGTCTTCATTACAAACATTACTTTATACAAAAGTTTGTTTCTCGTGCATTTAAATGGTATTTTCCTAGATACACGAGTGAACATCAAACGTAACTTTTGAGAGGGGGAAGTCTTGTGATATATTTCTTTGTGGAAGCCAATGGTTTGTGCTTATGCATGTTGGCTGAAATATTGGAGCGACGTGTGTGGCCTGTTGAGACTGGAGTATACGGGAGGCGTATTTTATTTCGCACCTCTAGATACGAAATTATATATTATTATTATAATTATATTATTTATACCTGTATCTGCTGCCAAACAGAATTGCTGTGTTCATGATTTTCAACACAGTGGGATGATCTTGCCTATTGTGTGTGATTTAAAAATTGTGATCATACTAATTATTTTTATTGGAAAACCTGATTATAATAATATAATAGTCAGGTTTTTCTATAAAAATACTAGCTTCTGGCAGAGGCTTCACACGCGTGATAATAGAAAATTATCCCAAGGGAGCCTAATTCCGGGATGAAAAGCATTCAACATGTCCTATTACCTATAGGGCATAGTCTACCCTTGTGCCAAGTTTTATCCAAAGCAGTTAAGAGGGATCCGTAGTGGTAGCCCGCGAAAATTTTCTTGTGTTTTCTGCAATTTGCAGGTCAGTGTCAGGTTGTAACTTGATCAAAATGTGATACGTGACTATTACAAGTATGTTTTTACTTTTAATTTTATTTTAGATAAGTTTGCTCTTGACTGCAGTCGATAGATGACAAAGTCGACGATGGAGCGGGCTTACCCATTTCACACACAAAATTTAAATTTCGTGGCTTCCACTACGCAATCACCTTAAGATGTAAAGAGGTGACAGACAGACGGACAGAAAGACAAGTTACTTTCGCTCTTATAATATTAAGTATAGACGAATATGAATAAAAAATAAAATAAAAGCATTGTTCGAGATTTTATAAACACAGACAGAATGTCATCCACTTCAGAAAAAGCAAACCTTGTTTCAACAATGACCAAAATGACTGCTTGATCGTCATTGTATGAAAAGGTTAAACAAACAAACCAAGTGCACCGGTACTTACTCATAAATAATCCTCGAAGCCACAAGACAGTATAAGCCACTCCAATCTAAGAGTTATTCAACACACAGTCAACAACCATAACACTAGCAAGGAACATAAAATTACATTTTATCCGGCACTCAGTAAAGTCGTTAATAGGAAAATGTTGGTATAATTCCCGTTGCTGAGGGTCTATAAATTTCTTGAGCAACTTAGTAAGTCACTACATTGTGTTGGAATCGTATCGTGGGGTGTATAGCGGAAGCTTGAGGGAAGACGGATGTGAAGTGCTTGTGTGATACGAAATATGCGACGATGGATTTCGATTGTTGATACTTAGCTACCTAAGTTAGTTAGAATAATAGCCGCACGGGTCGATCAAGGTTAAGCAACACTTGCCAAGGTTGATGGGTCACCATCTTAACATATCGAGTTTCCTCCGAGCCTCGGAAATTACGTTAAGCCATTGGTCCCGGCTGTCATTTGTAGATCTTTGGCAGTCGTTACGGATTGTCAGAAGCCAGTAAATCTGATAGCAGTCTTGCCAAAAACTACCTTGTTACCCAGTTAATGGGTTGTGGAGTTCTGGTAGACAGTCGCTCCACGTAAAATACTGGTATTCAGCTGAATCCGGTTTGACTGGAAGCCAACCCCAATATAGTTGGGAAACGGCTAGGCATATGGTACTTAGGTAGGGACCCGGTTTTCTGTACTAATTTAAATTCAACTCAGTTTCAGAAAAAAAAGAAACAAACAAACATTCGTTTTTTTTTGTTTTAGCTGTTGATGCTGTTGATGACTCGTTTGACCACTATCTCACCTGTTGGTAAGCGATGATCTGGTCGAAGATGGAGCACGCTTGTCTAGAAGTAACCTATTCACTATGGACTTAAAGACTCCCAGGTTGTAGCTATCAGGAAACACAGACTTAAGCAAGGAATTCCACTCCTTATACAATTATAGAATACCTCACGGACATAAATGTACAAAGGCGATCTTAATACCTCAGGCATTTTCTACCAATCAACTTTGAGTGATGCAGAGACAAAAAATGGCAGGCATGGAGCCGTGGAAGTCCACAGGATGGAATAAGCATAAGACCAGTCGATATGACGACACTTTGGGAGGGTTATATCCATCAATTGACGTTTTTCGGTTGAAATGACGATGATAGAAATAAGAAAGTTAAACATTTTCTTTAAAATGAGAACGAACCCAAATTAAGCGTTTGCATAAGCAGACGCTTCGTTTTGCCATAGTCTTGTGTTTGACTTAACATTCTAGCTCAACAAGATTAGCGTTGAGTATTAACTTAAATTTAAAATTAGTTTGATGTTATTTTCTATGTAGCTGGTTATTATAATAATTATCAACGAAATGACTTGCATATCCCAAAATTAATTCCAAACTTCCACTCTCTCTCATCTCTCCAGCCCTATCTCCAACATAAATTCAAGAATCCAAACACGTGTACTCCGAAACTAACAAACGAAGGTGCCCAAAGCCCACCCTCACTTAACCCTCAGAATGTATTCGAACACGGATCTTATCTGTACTGTGGCTCTTACTACGGCCGTATAATGATGTCAACACATTACAGCCTTGTCCCGAGCACCGAAAACGGTACAATAGACCGGCATGTATGTATTTAGACGTAGATGCGTTGGATACATCTTGGGGAGGCAGATTGAAGAATGTAGGGTTAAGATGACATATTTTTTTTATTTTCCTTTTTATTTTGAGGAAAAGACCAGGGCAAGATGTTGATATATCCAAACAAGTTAATGATTACCTAAATATTATGTGTACAAAATAATGTTTAAAATTACAGCATGGTACAAGCCTTTGTCAAGCTGTTACAAATTTACTGAAAAAGTAGGTTTTACTCTTACATAGTCGGTTATTAAAATCAAGTTCAGTATAAGTTTAGGTTACAGATAGAAATCGGCCAAGTGCTAGTCGCACTCTCACACGAAGGGGTTCGTACCATAAACCGAAAAAAAAAACACGTTTCTTGTGGAGAACCCTTTAATTTTTAATTTGTTTTTTTTTTTATTTGTTTACTCTGTGAAAACTTCAACCTATTACGTTTCTTGAAATACAGCCCGCTGACAGAAAGACAGACGGACGGACGGACCGTTGGCGTTGTGTAGCTCTCAGTACTTCATATACCTCTACCACAAGTAGGTACCCACATTTTCAAAATTCAGTGGTGTTTAAGTATTTTTCAAAAGACAACCTTTGTGCATTATATGTTCTCAAGGAGTTTACGTTTAAAGCAAGTAAGATGTCCGAGTTGATTGAATTGAACATTGATTAGACGGACTTATTCAAAATCATATTTAATTAAACTGAGCCATTGTTTTTAATATTCCCGTTCCGTATCTGTGGCGTCTTTCAGAAATGTGCGTGCATGTTTTTGAATTAACAGTAGAAAAAATCCTTTTGTGGATCCATATAATATTAGTTTTCTAATTATGAAAGACGTTTGATGTGCTTTGTGTTATATTTATAAAATACTATGGACACTTTAGTTACACACAATACAATGATTTAACAGTCATTTAAAAATAATAAACAGGGAATAAAAAGGGTCTGTCATTTAGCGGTCCATGAGTTTATTGTAAGCTAGACTAGAGAGAAACACAAACAGACCGCTAATAAATTTTATGTTTGCAAGGTTCTGATCGAAAATGTTAGAATTAATTTTAATAAAATTGTATAAGTAAGCTTCAATAAATTAGTAGCTATTGTAAGTGTACTTGTCATTCTACGAAATGATCGTACAATTTTATCAGAAACCAAAAATCCTAGATAACGAAAGTTTGAAGAAACGCATTACAGAGCACCATTGCATTAAACCTTTACAAAACCTTTTCTTAGGACTACGTAACGCTCATAAAACCCACAGATAATGAATAAAGGATTAGAATATTCCCAGGGGTTGAGTCACCAGAAACTAGTAAATATTTTCTTAAAATATTCACAAAACAATAGACGTTCGAAGAAGTGCTAATGCAGGGATAGATAAGCCGTCTACCTGGAGTGGCGTAACGCCGGATGTCATTAATAGAGGGTTAAAATGAACCATTTAACACAAGTCTTGGTATAATGATAAATATTAGAATTATGCGGTTTTTAACAAGAATGGGTGTTAAAAAAACAATGGTGGTGATAGGGTTTTTGGAAGGATGGGCTTTGAAAGTGAATAGAGTAATAAGTGTGAGAGTGAAATTTTGAAAATCTTTATTATGCAATCCTGTGGTAGAGCCATTTTGTATCGTATCTCTTTGAGGTCTCTGACTCGCTGAGTTTGTACAGTAAGAATTAGTGTAGGTTCTCAAGATTGGGACGTGTTTAATAATGGTTTCGGTTCCCACCCAGGACAAATCTTTGTGTGATGAGCATGATCATTTGTTCGTGTCTGAGTGTAATTTGTCTATAATATGTTTGTATTTAGAAATATATAAGTATGTTTATCAGTTGTCTGGTTGCCATAGCACAGGCTTTGCCTAGTTTGGGATCGGATGACCGTGTGTAAGTTATCCCAAGATATTGTATTATTAATGATCCTCCCGTTTCTATGGAGATCTTTTCACACTGTTTCTAAAACGCAATAAATTCATCGAAGGTAATATAATTATGTAACCATCTTTTCGCACCTGCGGAATACAAACCTTAATGTTCTAAATTCATCAAATAAAATTAAAGCATTCAACCTGCTCTTCCAGATGACCCAATTGCAAATGTTGATATCAACGTCCAATTTAACACATCCACGAAATTAGATCAATTGAAATAATTGCATCCAACATTTGCCAACGTTGCGGCAAAACTTTTGAATGAGCTCCAGTAGTAATTCGCTTGTGGTCGTACATGTATAGGAGACGAGAAGACCGCCCGAATGATGTGGTCTGAGACGTAACGTTTCTGGTTTGCTAATGTTACGTTATCGCGTTTGCGCTTAGCATTGGGTGGGAATTGAATTAATTTTGGAGGGTAATTTTGTCATGTGTGTTTTGGAGGTGGTGAGAAAACTATTATATTAACGTTTAGTGGCCATAACAATTACGTAGAATCCTACCCCTGTTACTAACCTTGCCGTATTGCTGATTTCATAACATCAATTCATATTCATTACACACACAATCACTCACATACAGACACGGCTCTCAAAAACATTTTATTTTTATTTTTAATTGCATGTTTTCTTTTAGTTTTAAGAGTAGTTATTAATAGTGCTGTTAAAGTAAACAACCAAATTGTAAGGCGCACGTAGCATATTATTATAATATGGTACACTTATGTAGGGAGGCAACTGTTTCTTTTTAATACAGGTTGCTCAGCAATTTAGCAAGGATAACAGCAGCTCACCCAATAATCCGTAACATCTATGCACATTTTCTGAAATACCGTGTTTACTACAAATACCATTTTTAGCAATAAAGATTTTATTAATTATTACTTATTTTCTCTGCCTCCGCTCGCAGAATGATAAAACGTTATGATTTTTAAAGCTCTTCTTTAAACATATGGTGTACAAAATGTGTGTGTGTGTGTGTGGTGTATTTAACATTATAGTTTAGACTGATTTGACAGAAGATAATTATTGTAAAAGTTATTATTTGCTTCTACAACGAGCTGCTTTTGATATCAACATGAAAGCTAGACGAAGGTACTGTGATAGTTATTCAGATCACCTTTTAAGCAGTGACATTACATGCTCAACGATCTTCATGTTATTTTATACTGTTGCATTTAAAGATTTTTCTGTGCATTTAAATTTTTTTTTTTGTATTATATTTGCAAATTATATGACACGCCTATTAAGTTTCCAGCGAAAGACAATATTATTCGATCTTAGTGACGGACCACCACATTACAAATATTTGACCACCTCCCAACTTTTTGCATCAACTTTACTTCTAACATACGTGAAACCAAACGGTACACAGTAAACCACACATAATTTTATTCGTGGTAACATGTTCAGACTTTCAAAGTATTTAAAGAGGAATTCACTTGTGGTCGCTTTGTGGTACAGACCGCCCACGTGGTTGTGGTCATAAAGTCCCATTTTCGTTCCATTTTTGAACCATTTTGTTTAATGGCGCCATAATGACGTCACAGTATGACACATTAAAAGGAATGGGGATTCATTTTATGGATTTGTTCTGTTGTAAATACTTAATGATTAAGATTCATTAGGTGTTGGAAGGTCAATTTTTATTTAGTGCTAGATGACCGGATGACTTTCGAACCACGTCAAATTGATTTGAATGTAACACTTCAAACTTGCAAACAAAGTATAAAAAAATCAAATTGGTCGAGCTATTGCGAGAATAGCGTTGATTTTTACATATATGTATATTTACTTTATAAATAGCGGACAAAGTAGGTGCCTATTTACTTTTTTTTTGCCTCTGTGGCGGTCATCAATAAAATCCTTTATTGCAGGTAAATCACAAAGGCATTTGATTCTCAATAATAATAATCTATCTCGTTTGGAACCTCACCACGCACAAATCATATTGTTATGTTTGCAAAAATTAAGCTCTCTAAATTTGCCATTAAACACACATCATTTTACCTGCGTTCCGTAAAAATAAAATATTCCAATATATCCCTTGTCACCCATATTGACACGTTGAGCACCAATTCACAACCAACTCATATAAAAATATACATTAGCGGGAAACCTATAAAACGCGTTACGTAAATTATTTACCAGAATACTAATACTCTCGCATTCAACAAGACTTTTCCATTTTTCTCCCTCCTGTATCCGTCAGACATTGCTACAACAGCGATAAAAACATTAGGACACAATAAAACATTTCGTGAAATTTTCAAATTTTGTTATGAGTGTCGGTAAAAATTCGAAAGTGCCTCCATAATGGTTTTTATGAGCTTGCAAACGTGATTTACGCCAATGAATTTGTGTAGGGAAATTCTAAAGTCTATTAAATATACGTAGATTGGGTGTTTTTGTGATTTACGCGGGCGTTACTTATCTTGGTGACGGTGGCGCCATCTAGTGCTAAATAGAGGTATTAAGATAAAAAGATCTGATTTGTTTTAAAGAGTCGCGAAAGATAAACAAACGGTTTCTGCTAGTTACCTTTAATATTGTTAAAGGTTGTTCTGTTCCACAGATTAGAACCAAAGCTTAGCTTTGAATCGATGTGAATGTTTTAGTATTTCAAATTAGTTAAGCATCCAACGAATATAGGAAGAACCTGCAAAAGAGGCCATTCAGACTCACCTTGTGCCAGCTCCAGAAAATTTATCTTTAAAAAAGGTTAAGAATGTAATTGTACAATATATCCACGTACCAAGCTCAAATATTGTACACAAGTTACCAGGTAACCCTCGTTCAACAAAAGAAGCTTTTGTTATGTCCGAAAAACAAGTTCGGACATAGGAACCTTTTTTGTCAGCTGAGTCTACTTAGCGATTAGTAAAATGCTTTATCAGCTCGGCCCTAGTCTTCATTCTTTTAATGTATGCCATTTAATTTGGATTTGCGCAGTATGTTTTCTTCCATACATTTAAATTTGCCGTCATCATCAACAGTAACCTCTTTTCTAGTCATATAATTTTTCACACAATCCATCGCTTTTTTGGTATTTCCATTATTATCAAATAGCTTCTGCCAAAGACTTCGCTCGCGTGAATGTCGACTATTATCCCAAGGGAACATAGGACATTGTCTACCCGTGTGCTAAGTTTCATCCAAATAGTATTACATTATTTATTACTACAGATAGAGTTACATATTTTGCATTTATAATAATAGTATGAATATTATGGATTTCATCATCCACTAATTTTATACCCAATACTTTTATTAATAACCTTATTCTTATTATTAATAACTTAAAATAATGCTTTACATAAGAGTATGTGGCTAAATAGCTTGCTAAGTTAGTCCTCAGATGGGTTACCTTCCATAACATTCCGAGACTTAAATTTTCGTGCCGTGTACATCTTTGACATTCGCCAGAAGTTAGAAGATAGAAAATCTGACACCGCTCTTGCCAATGGATATCGTATCGCCTAGCTACTTGGTTGTGGTGGTCAGTTAGGCAGCCACGCCATATAAAATACTGGTAAATAGGTGCATTCGATTTGACTGTAAGCCGAACCTGCCTAGCCTTTTCTCAACTATATTGGGGTCGGCTCCCGCTCCCAGTCAAACCGGATTCAGCTGAATACCAGTACTTTATGTGGAGGTTCTGCCTACCAGACCTCCATAACCCATTAACTGGGTAACACGGTAGTTCTTGGTAAGACTGGAGTCAGATTTTCTGGCTTCTGACAATCCGTAACGACTGCAAAAGATCTCCAAATGGCAGCCGGGACCAACGGCTTAGCGTGCTTTCCAAGGCACGGAGGAGTCTCGGTATGTTAAGATGGTCACCCATCCTCAGACCGACCTTAGCAAGCGTTGTTACCTTGAAGATCGACCCGTGCGGCTTTTTATTATTTAGCGTCGAGCTCCTCTTTAGTTGTGAAAAAAAAAATTACCTAAATAAAAACTAAAATTCAAAAAGCTTAAAGAAAAAACCTAAAATAGCAAAGCGAAACTTTGTTACGTAAACCTAGTCATATAAATACATGTGCACATTCAAGAAGTTAGTATTTTTTCATGTGTGTTATTTTTACCATTCACAACAATCAATAACAATAAAATCAGTTCAATATTGCTGCAAAAGACGAATGAACATTATTTTTAATGTCGCTACTCACTACTAGATAGCGCTACTTGCTCTCACAAAACAAGCGAAGAGCTTATGAGGGACGCGGGGGACGGGGGAGACTAAGTTGCGCGCCCCACTGCTACTTGCACGAGTCAAGCGCTCCGCTTGACAGTCGCAACGCAACCGCGCCGCGGGAAGGTCGTGCTACACCTCGCGCCGGTCTATACTTCTCGCAATAAATATTTAATACACAAACTGATCTCAAACGATAAACAACAATACATGAGTGAAAAATTCGTTCAACTTCAACTAACACGAACTATTACTATCAAGTACATTACGGACTACAGTGAAGTGAAATGCTAGGAAGTTTTTCTTCAGCGCTCAAGTGTACCACGTACTTTGTTTCGGAAATGGTGATATCGACCCACGGGGTGTGTTTATGAGACGTTTTGTGGTGAAATGAAAAATCTGTGATAATGTACGCTATTACGGCTGTACTCTGTGCGCTGGTGCACGTCGGTTCGACGGTCTTGCCCTACGGCTCGGACAAATGCGTCCGAGTTTTGGACCGCGGGTCGGACGGCGGCGTACTCTGCAGGATACGCACTCTCGATGGTGACGGAAGCAGCATCATCTCAGTGACTTCAGATACCAGTCGGCTGGCTATCGAGTGCAACCATTTACTACTCTTCGAAAGCTCTCTAAGAGCACACTACTTTAGCCCAATTTCGGCGCTCACCGACTTGTCAATAAACAACTGCAAATTGACACAGTTGCCAGACAATACTTTTCATGAACTCAAGAAATTAAGGAAGCTGAAGATACGTTCAAAGAATTTCGAGTGGAGTCCTACTAAGAATTTAGAATTATCTCTGAACGCTTTCAATGGATTGTCGGAACTACAGTCGTTGGATCTCGCTCAGAATAACATAAAATTTGTTCCTTCCGGCGTGTTCTGCTCTCTGGAAAACTTAAGCACATTGAATTTGACACATAATAGAATAAGAACAGTGGGACAACTGGGATTTGGACAAGGCTGCGGATCGAATTTGCACGGCTTAGATTTGAGCCAAAATGAAATTAAATCACTACCAGAGGACTCGGAATTACTTAAATTGAGGAGCTTGCAACACTTATATCTGCAACACAACAATATCTCTGACATATCAAGTGAAGCTTTCAATGGACTTATATCAATGCGAGTCCTAAACATATCACACAACCAGCTACATACACTACCTGAAGGTCTTTTTGCTAATGCTAGAGAGTTAAGAGAAATTTACCTTAACGATAATACTCTCTTTGAATTGGCTCGAGGAATATTTCATCGCTTAGAACAGTTAATTGTTTTAGACTTATCAAGCAATCAACTTACAAGTAGTCACATTGATGACGGAACATTTTTGGGATTAATACGCTTGATAGTTTTGAATTTATCCAACAATGCCTTGACAAGAGTCGACGGAAAGACATTCAAAGACTTATTTTTCCTTCAAATATTGAATCTCAAGAACAATTCCATTGGCTACATTGAAGATAATGCATTCCTGCCGCTGTATAATCTACATACGCTCAATCTAGCAGAGAATCGAATTCATACAATAGATGAGAACTTATTCAACGGTTTATTCGTTTTAAGCAAGTTGACTCTCAACAACAATTTGCTAGTAAACATAGACCGTAAAGCTTTCAAAAATTGTTCGGACTTGAAAGAGTTGGATTTGAGCTCCAATCAGCTTTTAGAGGTTCCCGACGCATTATGGGAGCTCTCTTTCCTCAAAACACTCGACCTTGGAGAGAATCAAATATCCGACTTCAAAAATGGTTCCTTCAAAAACCTAAACCAATTAACGGGACTGAGACTGATTGACAATCAAATTGGGAATCTTTCCGTCGGAATGTTTTGGGACTTACCGAGCTTACAAGTGCTTAACATTGCTAAGAACAAGATCCAGTCAATCGAGAGAGGGACTTTTAGCAGAAATATGCAACTGGAGGCCATCCGGCTTGACGGGAATTTCCTGTCTGACATCAACGGTGTCTTCTCGACGCTTGCGAGCCTTTTGTGGCTCAATTTATCGGAAAATCATCTAGTGTGGTTCGATTACGCGTTTGTGCCCAGCAATCTAAAGTGGTTAGACATTCACGGCAATTTCATTGAACACTTGGGAAACTACTACAAGTTGCAAGATGAAATCCGTATAAAGACATTGGACGTCAGCCATAATCGTATAGCAGAAATATCGCCAATGGCGATCCCTAATAGTGTAGAACTGTTGTTTATCAATAATAACTTTTTGAACAATATTCATGTGAATACGTTTTTCGATAAAAAGAACTTAACGCGAGTGGACATGTATGCTAATGAACTTGTGCATTTAGAACTAAATAGTATGCGTTTAGCTACAGTGCCGGAAAATAAAAGTTTACCTGAGTTTTATATCGGTGGCAACCCGTTTCAATGTGACTGTACTATGGAGTGGCTGCCGATCATAAACAATATGACCGCTATGAGACAATACCCGCGTGTGATGGATTTAGAAAACGTTTTGTGTAAAATGACGAACACTCGAAGTGGAACTCATGTGCCCTTAACAAACTTAAAAACAACAGACTTTCTTTGTAAGTATGAGACTCATTGTTTTGCAATCTGTCATTGCTGTGACTATGATGCGTGTGACTGTGAAATGACATGCCCTCAAAACTGTACCTGTTACCACGATCCATTGTGGAACACGAACGTTGTGGACTGTTCCGGACAATCTTCAATAGAAATACCGAACAAAATACCTATGGATGCAACCGAGGTATTTTTAGATGGAAATAACATAAAAGAACTACAGGACCACGTTTTTATTGGACGGCAGAAAATGAGATCGCTGTACGTGAACAACAGCAACGTCGATAGCATACAAAATAGAACTTTTGCTGGCTTGAATGCTCTCCAAATACTCCACTTGGGCAACAATAAGCTCAAAGAACTGAAAGGCTACGAATTTCTACAATTGAGTAGTCTGAAAGAGTTATTCTTACAAAATAATCTCATTAGCCATATCGCCAACATATCATTTCTTGGTCTCAAATCTTTAGAAGTTTTACGCCTCGACGGCAACAGACTGGTCGATTTTGGAGTGTGGAGTTTTAACAACAATCCTAATTTGAAAGCCTTGTCACTCGGCAATAACCTGTGGTCTTGCAAATGTCGCTACTTACAAGAGTTAACTGCATATTTGGCTGAGAATGCGCAAAAAATCATCGACATTACGGACGTATGGTGTTGGAACGGCGACGCGAAGCCGCCACAGAAAAAAGAGCTCAATTTAAACGGTACAGCCTGCAGCGATTATTATGCTGATAATTCAGTCATCGGAAACATGCTTGTGTCCAACTATGTTCCCATGATGGTCTCGACGCTCACCGGCTTTATGTTAATTTTATTGGCCCTCGTCGTACTATTCCTTTTTAGAGATTCACTGAGAGTGTGGCTGTACACAAATTGTGGCATAAGAGTCTTCTCGTTTTCGGGCGCATTTGAGGAAAGCCAAAAGTTATACGACGCCTACGTTTGCTACAGTCCGAAAGATGAAGAATCTGTCGTTCAGTCGCTTGCGAATGAACTAGAAAACGGGAATCCATCATACCGACTCTGCCTCCATTATAGAGACATTCCACACCACGGCGCACAGTACATGCAATGCGCGCCGCCCGTCGTCGAGACCGCGGAAGCATCGAAACGGATAATCATCGTTCTAACGAGAAATTTCATGCAGACGGAATGGTCCCGATACGAATTCCGACAAGGGCTGCACGACGCATTGAAAGGGTGTATTTATAAACTAGTACTAATAGAAGAATACTCCGTTGTGGCGGATGCGATGTGCGACCCCGATTTGCGGCCCTATCTAAAAACAGGGTCGCGGTTACGATGGGGCGAGAAAAGGTTTTGGAAGCGCCTCAGGTACATGATGCCGGAATCGCAGCCGAATCATAAGGCGCGGAGCCACAACTATAGAAAAAGTTTGAATACTTATACTTTAGATTCGTCGGTGCCTAATGGTGGGAACCGTACATTGCCTTTTCCTGAGCGATCACCTGTGTTGGGAGGAGGTCAAGGTGCTAGTGCCCCGCCAGAGTATAGTAGTGAAGTGCGGCAATCGCCGTTAGCTGTGAGACAGACGCAGGCGGTAGCGTATGGGCCAGATGGGCGGCCGATCTCAGATCACATTTACTCCTCAATAGACTCTGATTACTCTTCGCTGGAGCATGGCATGGCCCCGGGTAGGCGGCGGGACATGCGCCAGTGGCCCCCGCCACCTCCTCTTGTTGATACGGGCAACGCTGTGCAAGCTTACCTAGTCTAAACGGGCAACCTTGCCCACCTTCCAGTCAGAATTGTACATATTGTAGATTTAGTAGCGCGCTGTAAATATTGTAATTATTAGTCTATAAGTGCTATACCAAATGTATGTAAGTAAACTATTATTGCCTGTTCGTTATCATGTGTATAGATATTAAAATTTTAAAGACTGCTGTAGTATATGATTGTAAATAGCGAAAACAAGTGATCATTCTATATTATTATCAGTAATATGGTTATTTATACAAATAAAAATTAAAATGATGAAGATTTATAATTTTATATTTTATTTCAAATCCCTTGATGTTACTCTATAAATACACACCATGATTAGCATAACACACAAAATGACTAAACATTATGTCAGAAAATCATAGTAGACTGCTCAAATATTTAAATACCATTTTTAAATTATGAAATGACAAAAGAAATCACAACACACAATCACATCAAGAGTTAATTAAGTGAATGGCCAAACAAATGGAGTCAGAGTAATATTAATTTAACAAAAAGCTCAACACATTTCAATCATGATACTGCAAAATGTAAACAGAATTAACATATTTATGAAAATTCGATCATTGTACTCATAAAACACGTTCACCATACCGCTGTCACGACATTGTTAATAAATATCATCAAATTGTGTATGTTTTAAAATTCATAGAATATTTCCTATATAATTATTGACTTAAGGTGATTCTGTTTCATATATAATATCACACGCAAATTAATATTTTAATAGTTGGTTACCCTTATTGGATATTAAATGATTAATAGTCTGTATTTCATTATAATTATGGTGAACATTACACAAAGTAATAATATCGTACAGTAAAATCTCTCATATTACATTTTATGTTGCACAAAATGCACACGATGTAAACAGTTAATCAACTGGAACCTTATCGTTTATTTTCTTTGTTTGCCATAATTGGGACGATACAATTTTATGATTGAAGACATCACAAAACTTACATTGAGTTAAGAATGAGTTTCTTCAGTATAAACAGAAATTTCAATTTTGAAACCGCTAATCAGCATTTAAACTAACCATATGCTCAGATTTCCCTTATGAATAAGCATGTAAATCTACAATTCTAAACACACAATACTCAACAATAGATACTCTATCAATACACAGCTGTGTATTGTTTTCAAAGACACAAAACCGTTAAGACTGATACATTTGACGCTCATGAGCGTCTATTATATTGATCCTAAGCTTTCTTCACACACAGTTACTTACAGTAAAGTCTGTCACCACACTATGGTTGACATCCGGGACGTGATCGCTGTTTGCTGTTATGATCACATCAGCTGGTTAACCAAATGTTCTTAGACCACAAGTACATCAGCTGTTGAGTATATTGCCGTGATCAGCAAGCTTGGCAAACCTTTTGGTGCTACATTGAACAAGAAGATGGTGCAGGCAACTTCTTTGAAAAAATCATTGCATTGACTTTCGCTCTACATACAAAGTATAACAGAAATATTCCAAAATCTGAAAAGGGGTTATTGTACTTATAATTATGAACTACTTTTGCTATGGGAAAAACAAATGTATGAGTGTGAAATCGAGAAAAAATGTTATCTGCTACATACATTTATGTTTGAATAACTCGACGAAATGGATTGAACGGCTGATTTCGGCGATTTTAGGTTTGATCCCATAGTAAAAGTTATTCATAATGATGGCAGTACTACTTTTTTGCAGGTTTGCGTTATTTATGTTACACCCTGGCAAAATAAATATTTTCTCTTTTCGTCTCACACTTTTTTATATTGTGTCATCAACATTCTCAAGATGATTAATTTTGTTATACTGGACCAGACGTTTAAATCATTATAAATTCAATGAAAATGTATAGTTCCATTATAGAATACATATTTCATAAAGTATTCCTTAATACAAATTGACATGTCCCTTCACAAAATTTCTTAAGTACAAGAACGTGTGAGAGAAAATACATAATGCCCCATTTCAACTCAATTTATATTATAAATGAGGTTTGTAATACAAAATTTATAATATAAATGGGTTTGAGTGGATACTCATGTTTTTCTCACATATTCAAATGAAGAAATTTTGTGGTAGCTAACATCAATTTTTACGAGACAGTCTATAATGTATACTTAATATACTTTTGCATACATTATTTTTGAGGGATTCTTTCTTGCGTAGGTGTGGGTACTTGACGGACTGCCTGTATTCTAATATATAAAACGATTCCGATAATGATGAGTGACTGACAGACAGCGCACAGCCGATATTACTGGTCGTAGAAAGCTGAAATTTGGCATGTGGGTTCCTTCGGGAACGTAGGGGAGCACCAAAAAAAGATTTTCCGAAATTCCTATGGGAACGGCAAAAAGCAAGTAATAAATATTATTGAGTGTATAGACTTAGTCTTTTGAACTTTTCAAGAGTTTTTCTACATTTAAACTACATATCGTACTTTCATATATGTTCATCATAATTAATATATACTGATAGTGAGTCTTAAGCTGATTTAACAAGATTTGATTGCCAAAGAAAACTTTGAAATACATAAAGGTGTTTGTTTGTTTTATGTAAATATTTATATCATGATGAAATTGCTTAGGAGATATAAATGGATGATGATAGTACATACGATTTAATTTAATTATTCAATTATATAAAGTAAGTATACAGCATTGTTCCTAATTTCTCTGGTCACTAATAAAAGGTAAAACAAAGACACTGCCAATCTAATTTAAACTTTACGCTTATAGGAAAACAGGTGAAAATTAAATCAAAGTTACTCAACTGATTCTGTTCCTTTGAAAGTTTAATGAGTGGAATTAATGTCACGGTTAGGTTGTGCACTGTAGGGGAATTTTACGCGTAGAATAAACATAACAATAGTATACTATAAAGCCCACACGTAGGTATAGGTAGGTACAACCTTTTTGATGGAGTCTATACTTTATCTACATACTTTCACACCTTTTATCTTCGACCTATAAACAAATCAGTCAATAATTTTTCCACTGCTGGGTTCCTGTTTCCTTTCTGTGAGCTAGAGTGGGCCGTAATCCATTACGCGTGCATCTTTTTTTAGAATTCTTTTGTGTCAAATTACCTTCAGGATAATTCTTAATTTGTATCTTATAATGTTTTACCCGTAATATGAAAGGTAATTTGGGAATTTTGACCGTGAAAACTGAAACAGAGAGCGTTTGAAGTGAACGGTAACCTTGATTGCATGGATTGACAGCAGCTCACTTTATGTTTTCTTCACCAAGTTTTCACGGAAATTTTCACAGAAAAGCACTTCTGATATGTATGGAAAAGGCATGACAAACAGCTCCAGCGGTCATTGTGTCACCCTATGATGTTTTTTTCTGACACCTATGTTTTGTACAAAACAATGAGTATTCTATTGCTTTCTATAAATATTCAGTCTTAGGCCTGCACTCTCGACATGGTAGCGATTTTGATAATTTCTACTGCTCGTTGGAAACTAATAAAAAAATTCGAAATTTGCAAAAGTTTATGACAAAGTTCAGTAATTTGACCTTTGCTAGAGATGCAATTTAATGGCTTTGAATGTTAAGACTCCCAAATATTGACACCTATTTTCAAATCAATCGTTCAATCGTTAGGACTTATCAACCGAATTCGGTCAGCAACTATGTCGAGATTGCAGATCCTGGCAAAGCAACGAACCTAAATCAATAAAATTGTGAAACAAATTCATAAACTAACAGAAAGCTATCAAAATTGAATCAACTGGCCCCAAATCTTGGCACACAACACACCAAAATAACATATGAACAAAGAGAAGTAAAGTGACGTATTTTATTGTCAGTGGTACATTATTTACCATAGTCGGAAATTCACTTTGGCGTGTGGCCAGTAAGCTTCCTATATCACTTGGGTTGAACGAACAAGATTCGTGTTTTCATTCGGTACTGGGAGTTTAAGAAAAATAAAGCTGGATTGTATTGTGCCAGTTGTATCAGTCAAGAAATGGGCACTGTCGTTGCCAGTATAATTTTAAATTCGGATACAATGAAATACTTTGGGCGTACCGGGTGCTCAGTATATTCTACCTATCTCTAGAAGTAATTTCTATAGAAGTGTTTAGGATTATCACACAGAGTTTTCTAATGGACGTTTCGCTTAAGATTTTTTACGTAACCAAATAGGATCTTTTTGTTTGTTTTGGTATCACTTCAAAATTATTTTCATTCAATTTTCATATTTTACTGAAAAAATCTAATTAGTCCATCAGATTTCCAAAAAATATTGGACACGTATTTTTTTCTTTTTTCACGTAAACAATAAATGAAGACGACACAGTGCGTTGAAAACACGCGTGACGTCACTATATTGTTACAATTTTTACCAGCGAAGTGACGTCACGCGTGTTGCCTATACAGGCTTTTGTTTTATCTACTGCTGAGTATAGGCCTTCCTTATTAGTGCCATGTGTTTGTTTGGCTTGATTCCTTGTCGTCCAAATTTTTGCTGACCGTCATTCAAATTTTGTTCTAATATCAGTCTCAACAGCTTACAAATAACCATTTGATTACCGATTAACTAAGAATCAGATCCCGTTAGCTCAAAGCATAAAGCTATAAATAAATACATTACCCACCATAATCGGTAATTCGGTCTGGCTGACGGCCAGTAAACTTCCCGTATCGCCCTGTATAACGCGATACAAGAGTCGTATCCATTACGAATGAATAATTGTCTCGGACGCTACAATGCTTTGTGGACGCCTTGCTAATGGCTAGAAAAATTAGGGAAACGAGACCGTGGCAGCTTGCTATTGAATTATGTTTTAAGTGTTTGTTTTGGATCCTTCGTGGATTATGATTGTGGAAATGTAGGCTTAATGGCATGTTGAATTGTCATCGATGGCCTCCATCCGATCAACTTGATCCCTTGAACATCTCAATCAAATAACACTATGCTCACATATGTCATTAAAACCTACAAAAATTTAGAATTTTAGTAGTCATCCTCAGTTAATTGACGAATTAATTTCATAAATAAGGCTGTTACAGGATTTGTGTAGCCTGTGTGTGACTACACGTTGATGAACAATCTGTCTTAGCAGCACTTACCTTTTCTTAGTTCGGTGGCCGGGTTTAGCTGATGAACGACTGTCATTGCCATTTTTAGGGTTCCGTAGTCATCAAGGAACCCTTATAGTTTTGCTATGTCCATCTGTTTGTCTGTCTGTCTGTTTAGCTCAGAAACGCTTAGCGCTACAAAGTTGAAATTTGGTATGGGTAATAATAATCACGCCATCAAAGTGGTAAAATAAAATCTTGATTTTTTTTTTTTTTAGGATGGCCTCTCATGTAAAGTGGCGATGATTTTTTTATCGTTTACCGCATTGTGTGGGGTCGTTAAATAGTTCGTTTAAAAATATTGAAGGTTTGCTAAATTTATTTACCGTCGAAGGATCCGTTTGTAAAATATTAAGCTTTAAAGTACTAATTTAAGTCCTCTGCAGCTAAACGGTTGTTTTTGGATACATAAAAAAAATCGTGGTAGTAGCATATATAGCGAATTTAAAAGGAAAACTATCACCGCTACTTAGGCTAACGAGTTAATGAGTAATAGTCGAACAACTTATGAAATGTAAGTGGTTAAGTAAAAAAACCTAATAATTCCATAGAAAATTACTTAAAACTAAGTGCATTTGTAACTTTGTAATGTAATAATAGTTAACTACTTTTTACTATTTTTCTGGCATGGCTTAGGAGACGGGTAACTACGGAACCCTACACTGTGCGTGGTCCGACATGCACTGGGCCGGTTGTTCTATGATGAATCGACACAATATTCCTGAAAATATAATAGAATTAAATATTATGAATGCAAAAGTAACACTCTCTGTTTGTGACCTCTTTTTATCGAATGGATTTGAATGTAACTTATCCCGGTAGCATGTTCCCTTGGGATAATATCTGACTTCCACGCGGGCGGCGCCGCTGGCAAGAGCTACTATAATAATATGCAAGAGTCTGATTCACATGGCGCTTAAAACCAACTTAAACCAGACACAGAGTTAAGTTTAGACGAGTAGCTGTCGTCATGTGGACGCTTGATTATGCCAATTATCTCTCATTGAGCTGATGTACTCAATAACAGAGGAATGTTTGGATTAACAAATTGGACTAATTAACACTGGAATACTCGAGTTCGTTCTGAAGATTTGCAGCTGTAATTTTGTTGTTTATTTTCGTTTTGATTTTAGGCACTGGTTTTACAATGTGATTCGATTACTTAAAGGTTGATGAACTGTCATGTTAATGTGTCAGTATTATAATAACTAATAATAAGAAGTATCATTTATTCTCTCTTCACAAAGCTGACTTTAAGTTAATGTGTACAAAAATTTCTGAGTTTGATGTTGAATTTTATTTCATCAATGACTGGGTTCTCAGTAATTCGTCTGTGGCGACATAGCGAAGCATATAAGGTTATTTCATATTGATTGTTTCATAGACAATTATTAAGTCCAGTGAAGATATACCGAACAACAAAAAATAATAAAAAAAAGGTTTCGTTAACAAATTCATAGCTGAAAACCAACACCCCTAATAGCTTCATCCAAGTTACGGTCATCCATTAATCACATTTATTAAGACTCTTATCCTTAAACTTGCCTTTAAAATCATCCATCGGCTATAAGTATTATTTTTTCTATAAGCCCGTGGCACCGGACGCCACATCCGTCGAGGATCGTGACCAGAGTCAACCTTTGTCAGTCGGCTTAACACAAGCTCCTGGGTTTGAATGTTTAATGCCATATTAGCTCATACCGCATCTGATTTGACTACGAATTACCGTGTTACATCCCGCTCTTCAATTGTTTTAAGTGTTTTGATGGCCAGTTCCTGGTGGATATGGTGTTGTAAATCTCCGGTGTTTAATGAAGTCCTGGTAGTAGTTTCGTTGGTTTTTGGAACGGTAGTAATTTGTTTGGTTTTAGTACGTGAGATAGTCGTGTGACAGTCAGCGGGTTGTAGCATCCGGAACCAACGCTTGATGTCTTTCATAAATATAAATTGCTGTGTTTTTGCACTGTTTTATATACAGCTAGAATCCCGCAACCTATTCCATAGTTTTAAGTATTTTGACGGTTATGAGTAAGTAGGAAGCTACTACTAACAAGTTCAACTTCTGATAGTAATAAGTAATAACCAATGATCTTCTAAAGAACCCTTTTTGTTGCAAATTATACGATCCGTTTAAAATCTACTATTCATTCCGAGCAGATCCTTTAACTTTACTGTCATGTTCTATTCTAAGGGCATTAATAAAGCGAATTTAATGTCGAAACCCTGTTAGAAGATTTAAATTAGGTTTAAAACTGAAACTGAGCTCGACACCGCGATTCAATTACGACCCCTCAACGACACTTTTTGTAATTAAAACCTGGATAGAACTAGATTAAAATACCTATGTTTTTAAGTTATGGCTATCTCCTCCATTTTTATTGAATATCGCTCGAATGTGGATTTCGAACTTTAAAATCTGCTTCTTCTGATAAATGAAAAACGGTTTTAGTCAATTTGAAAATGAAATTCTTAGTGTGATTAAAACTATTTTTCTCTTCAACGAATGACACTGGCAGAAACGAATTCGAAAAGTATTTTTTGAAATTAGCATTCTATGTAATTTAAAAAGAGGCCGCGGCTATCAAATAACACTCTAAATTAAAATACGCAGCCATTTCTGCGTGATCGAAAGTCTGTATTAGTAGTAACAATAAAAAATAATGTAAAAATAATATTTTATCACTTCTCGTGTTCAAAGATACTTTGCAATTGGCTGTTACAAAATACAGACCACCACTGGCCGTTACGTAGATTGTTTATATGCAACTGGACACATGGTAACTAAAGCACTCAGAACTGTACATCTGAATTTCAACCTTGACGTTCATTTTTAGGGTTCAAAATAGAGTTTGTGTAAGCTACATCAATATTTTTGAAACCGAACGTGTTACAATTGAACTTGATTTATAAAATAATTAAAAGTTATGTACTTGGATCATGTTGTGCTTTTCTTTTGAGTTGTTCGTAACGTTCAAATGTTTTATCATCGCTACCGGGTTATTGGAGTGCATTTGAATTGGAAGAAATAATAATTGCTTTTCGAAAAGTTTTTAAAGACAGTTTTTTTAAACTGCTGTGCGTCTTTGCCCGGTTGAGGGACAAAAAAGGCTAGAGAAATTATAAACGACGTAAGATTGCAAAATATCGCGTGAAATTGTAACTATTTTTGCTTAATAAGACACGGATACGTATACAAAACGATTTTTTCTTAATATATCGAGAAACTAAAATCTTATAAAAAATTATTACAATCTTAGAAGTCTGCAATTTTCCGTTGCCATTTAAATACATACAATAATGTTTTCTTGATCTTATTCCTTCTGAAAAAACCATTGAATTATCCATAAAATTGAACTCATTTGCAATAAGTATTTCCAATCATTACAATTCAAATAAACAGGTGAATAAAAACAAAACTCGGCGATCCTAAACAACGCATCTAATTTGAAGACACTACCTACCGTCATAAACTAATCAAATCAAATATAGGTCGCGACATTGAACAATAAAAATAAAAACCATACGAAATCAAATAGCACCCCGGAGCCTTGTTCAAACAATTAATACCAAAACAATCCTTAACTGTTGATTGCCATAGCAAATCGCGAAGTTTCGACGCAAAGCAATTCCTTTAGAAAATATTAATTTTCAAATAATTCACAAACCTTCAGAGTGGCGCCTTGATTGAAATTGATGACAATAAACAAAATTCACTTTACTTGTTTTACTTCTTAGTAATTTGTTAATCGCTCGCATTCTTGTTCGAATTTCTCGGGAATTAGAATGTCGGTATTTAGTTGGTTCGCACTTTGCATCGGTTTTACTGGTTCTTGTAATTTTTATGGTGTGAAACTGTGAACCTTTAGCGAGGTAGTTTATATAATTATAGTATGGGTACTCACCTGGGAAAGGGTAGCAGCATTCTCTGTGCATTGCAACAGCTACACTGCGATCGCCAACTCGCCTGCCAAGCGTGGTGATTATGGCAAACCCACACTTGGGGGAGGCGTATGTCCAGTAGTGGACGTCTTTTGGCTGGTATGATGATGATGATAATGATGGGTGCTTAACAATTAAAGCTGGCAAAAGCTGAATGCCAGTTTATGTTTTTAGGATTGAAGGAATCTAGGCAAGGCGCTGGCTAGCATACCAATCCACTAGACTAAACAAGGCATTTTGGACCAGTACCTACTTTTGATCATGAAATGGAGTTTACAGGTAACCGTGACTTTTGATTCAGTGCCAATATTTCAGATAATGGCAGTCCTTTTTTTTTTTTTAAGGATGGGAAATCATCAAATGACTTCTTCCGCTCTGGGTGGAGCGGAAGGGCGTGTCAGACTCTTACTGACTAAAACCCATCCGTGTTCCTTCTAAAGCCCTTTGCTTTCCAGGGCCGCGGTGACTCTTTCGAACAAATTCCGCAAAGATAATGGCAGTCCTAATTTGTAAACTTTGACTAACGGATGAACCGTAAAAAATGAAAAGAAAATCAGCTGTTCAATACATATTCAAGTATTTTATGTACGGATAATTCAATGAAATAGGAACAGTTCTATTTTCGCAATATCAGTGTTGATCCTTTTGTGATCAATTAAAGATATTCACCATTTCACGATTACTTTCTCCCCCTGAAAGATTCTAGTCATCCAAAGAAAATTAAAAAGCAAGTAAATCAGAGAACATCATGAAGTCTAAAAATTGTGCAGTGACTTAAAATTCATTCAATTCGTTTATTTTGTTTTTTAACCGACACAAACCTCATTAAAGTCCACAAATCAGTCCCTAAACACTTTTGATGAATACAAAAGCAATGTACCGAATGCAGGTTGACTCAGCGAGTCATTAATTTTCGCTATGACAGTGCAATTTCAACTGTTTGATATAAATTAACAACGTTTATGTTTGACCAGTGGCTGGCGATAACATTTTAGTCTACTGTTCCTACTGGGGTATTTGTTTTTCATATTGTGTAGGACTCGTTCTGATTGCTTAAAAATAATATTGGCAATATTTAATGCCCCTCGTCGGACCAAATGTGTAAAAATGTGCAAATGTGTAGTTTGTGTAGAATTTCAACCTGTTTTTTTCTATTCCCTTAATTTTAATACTCCTTTGTGTTTTTTTTTGCGTTGCGTATTAAGATCAATCTTGAGGTCACTCCGCGAAGCCTGTGAAGCTCCTTGAAAACTTCTGTGCTTCTGGGCGGAGCTAAGCTGGCTAACTTAGCCAGGACACCTACGCACGACGGACTAAAAGGGAGTCTAAGTGTGGGAAATGGAGTCCCTACTCTCTCTACTAAGGTCAATCGGTTTCAATTTCCTCTGTGATCATCAGGTATGTGCAAACAACAAGATTCAGAAGACTAAAAAGGCCAACAATAACACCTCCAAACCTACTTATTTGTCTCGAACAAAGTCATGATGAACTTTTCACTTATTCTCAACACAGACATGATCACTTTTACGATGCCATTAAACCTAAAGAAAATAATTTCTACTGAGCTGTTCACATAAAGTAAATTCATCACTCTACAGCATTTTTGTCAACTGTGCTTTTACCTGATACTTACTGCCAGTTTTACGAGGAAAGTTGGCATCATTTCCTCTGTCGTTAAAACCTGTTTTTATGGACATTCTTCTTGCAAAACTCTTATTTTTTAGTATGTAAAATAAAACATGTACCTACACTGACATACATATAACATAACGTTAAACCTGAAGTTCCCTGAAGTTTTAGGCAGAAATTAATCTATTGTACACCAATATTCACCAGATAAGTTCGAGTCCCATACAACAGAGAGCGAGCTTCTTGTCGTGTCACTAACGGAGCACAAATCTGGACTGATAATGATAAATTGCTCAAAAATTCAATAACAGGTTGTTCAGTATTAACGCTTGTTTTTTTTTTAATGATGGGAAATCATCAAAGGACTTCTTCCGCCCTGGGTGGAGCGGAAGGGCGTGTCAGACTCTTACTGACTAAAACCCATCCGTGTTCCTTTTAAAGCCCTTTGCGTTTTAGGGCCACGGTGACTCTTTCGAACAAATTCCGCAACCCTGGCGAAATCCTGCGACCACAATACCAACGAGTAGATCCTATGTTAATAAAATTGTAACAAAAATATTTTGTTTTATTTTTCTGGCCAATAGCAACAACAACTAGCCAGGTTCGTTTTGCTTTTACACTATAAAAAGATTGAACCTGTCCTAGTTTTCGAAAGTTTGCCCGGTACCCTAGGAAATTGCTTTATCGACTTTTTTTTCATGGAACAACTCTACGTATGCTAAAGCTTCTACTGAGAGTAGTTTACCAATTTGTTTGAAATTATTTGGCTCAAGCAAAGTTTGGATGAAGTGAGTTTTAGGAGAGGGAGAAGGAAATACATTAAGTACCTATTTATCATAACATATTTAGATCTAATCGGTTTATGGTATGGAAGCTGGCTACACTATCATAAATCATAATATCAACTCCATTTACGGAAGCAAAACAATCCATGCCATTATAAACTATTTAACTTTTTCCATAATCATAATCACAAACAATAAAAACATTAAAGACGCGTGCGAATATTTTTCTACATTCAATCGTCATTCACATAAATGTTCTCAACACCATTCATTCATTCGCTCTAATGTCATTCACACATCATTTGCACCTGCCTTAAGAAACCGTTCACTATTTTGATCTAGACCAAACTTTCACTCTGTGGTTTTCGAAATTCGACCCATACGTTATTTTAAACGTTACTAAATCGGTTACGCTCCAGTAGGAGCATATTATGTCGTTACTTTCTCTCTATTCAATAAAATCTCGCTCATTACTGGACTTTCCATATTTTTTGGACTTTTTGCCCTTTGTGTGACTAAATTGATGTCACGCATTCATTTAAATATCGGGAGTTGAGGTAGAAAATGATGCATCATTTTGGTGCAATTGTATCTCTGCAGATGATGACAGACAATCACACTCAGAGTGTTTGGCATTTTTTCCATAGGTATTATTATTAAACAAGTACGTAGTGCATTTATTTTATAGTTCAACAAAATTGCATTAACTATTTCTAAACTTTGATTCTAAAACAAATTCGCGTGTTGATTGTTGGCATGAAAGCTAAACATTTTATCATTCGATTCCGCATTACAAACACCTAGTTTCATAAACCGGTTGTTTTACCTTAATCTGGTAAAATAATTGTATTGTGCAATTTAATTGTTGGTACGGTACGCATTTAATCGATTTCGGCAAGAAATCGTTGAAATGAACTTTCATTATTTTAATATTTGCATGAGTAGTTAACAATAGTTTTTAGACTTGGGTAGAAATATAATACACTCGGTGAGGATAATAAATTGATGACATAAAAACACATCGAACCATAACTTAAAAAAAAATAGAACATTTTCAACGGAAGCATTACTTGATCTTTCATGTAAAATTCATTTGAAAAATGAAGTACCTACCTATTATGGAAATCCAAAACATATCGCCTTTTCTACTCATTCTGGATGAGCATTAATTATTTTTATCATAAACAAAAGCATTTCTCCTGTACCGCCGCACGCCATACATCATAAAAAATACAAAATAATAAAAAAACAAGACAGCCCAAATGTTTTGAAGCGTGATTTTAATGCACCTTTTATAGCATCGAATAAAGTGATTACCACTCGTCACATTATCGATACAAAAGGTTCATCTGAGCGTGAAACACGTTTCATTTTCAATACGAACAACACGCACGTCACACGAGGCTAAATCAACTTCACATCTTGAGCAACCAGTCTTTTTGCCACGTCGACGTCTAAGTAAAACAATTGACCATAAAATTGTCCGTACGTGTCCCTCACAAAAAGAGAAAGCCTCGCCCGGGTCCATTCTAATGTCCCGTTTCTAAGAACATTATGTCTTATTTAAGAGATACGACAAAAAATAAAATAGCTCGCGAGACGTGAAAGAATAAGGCGAAATGGGCCATAAACGATGCCCCGTCGTATCTAAAGACAAAAGTCGTAGAGCTACCGGCGCAGAAATATTTGGGATGTTGTAAAATGCGTTTCTAAGTTTATTGCGACATTGTTACACATAACATTTTTTCCCATTCAACGAGTTTTGACAGCGGAACAATGGTAATTTCAGCTTCTGTTTTATAATGAGGAGCTGAGCGACAAAAGCTTTACGATATTTTGGGATGCCCGCCGTTACGCTTTTGTTTTGACGACGCGACAAAGGTCTTATTATAATATTGTAAACACGAACTTCATTTCGAAGTTAAGCGGCTTCCATAAATTGCATAATATTCTTTATCATTTCTTTTCTTTTATCGTTCCTAACTGTTATTCTGGTATGACTAAGTCTATTGGGGGTCAGTGTTGCATTTAAATTCCCTATTTGATATTCCTTCCTCTTCGTCTGTCTATCAAAGCAAAAAATCACAGAATAGTAGCATCGAAACACGTTCAGAATTCGAATCAGTCGCAATTAAAATAACAATGAACTATAACTTTTTGCGTTATTAAACCCCATAACTTGTACACTAGTGCTATAAAAACGTACTGGTATTAATTTTCCAGACTCAAAAGATAGCGTCACAGATTATGCGACAAAAAAGTCGTAAGGGGTGGTTTAATCGGTTTTTTTACTGCTGTCGGCATTACACATGCGGAACCGACAGACCAGAACCGATGTTCATGCTTCAGGCCGACAGTGGCTTTGAAAAGAGCGGTTCGAAAATCAAGTTATGTGACGTCATGTAGTGTACGTATGTCATGTTGTTTTCATTTGTGCCATGGATGAGATCGATATTTTAATTGAACAACAAAAATAATGTATCAACGACTGTTCAAAATTAGAATACTTCGAGTTTGTTTAAGTCAAAATTGAGTAGGCAGACATAGAAAATAATGTTGTTGAACTAGTTTAAGCAAGTTAAACATCAATATTTTACCGTCTATGTTTTGTCTGCAAATGTTGACTTTTATTGCCTTTCTGGCCAAAGAAAATATGGCTGACAAATACAACGTTGACAATGACAGTCCTAAAAGACAAAAAAATAAATGAGCAATAACGCCATTTCAAAAGACAAGGTCAAAATCTTTGCCTTTCTTCTATCCATGAAAGCTACCGCTATTTTTACAGCCCCAAAAACTTTGATTGTACAGAAGCGAACATCAGGACTATTTCGTGACGTCCTGTTTATGCCAAACAGATTCGAACGTATCCCGACTATTCCCGACCCTATTCGAACTATTCGGTAGCTGTCGATACACATCAAATAAAATTTAATTCGCCCATTGTTTGCTGGGGTCGCCAGAGTAAAAAACGCTTCGATTGGAGGATAAGTGGAGAAGGTGTGATTTGTGAAGAGGACGATTCGATGGCATGGATTTTGATGCTGTGATTTTTTTCTCATGATGAATAAAAGAACTTATGAAATCATTTGTACGGAAGGTACAAAAGGCAATAGGACTTACTGACGATTCGGACACAAAATATTCGGTCATTTGGAAATTAAAAAATGTCAATTCGGACACTGTGTCCGACCATTCGGACACAGTGTTCGAATTAACGATAGTAAGCCGGCAATAGAAACGGGTCGCTATTAATAGATAGTGGGTCTTTGCCTGATATATATGATAAGCAGCATACTGGCATGCAGTATGTATGAATGAGTTCAGTCATACAAACCAGTGATAGTGTCCGAAGAGTGAATTCTATAAAACTTCGAAAGACCCAGTGTGAATGTTTACATAACCAAAATCCTAATGCATAAAGGCCGTAATATCGTCATGCCTGTGACTTGCACAAACGGATACAAGTAGCTATAGTAGGCGCCAGATAATCGTGGAATAACGGTCATTGACCCACCTACAATTATTGACATTTTTAATTTGAAAAACGGAATTAATGACACAAAGCTGTCCCGAATCATCATCTCTCGTGATCCTTAACATTGTCTAATAATGAAAAACGATTCATATTTAATTGTTCAGGTACCTATGAACAGTTATTAGGGAAAGGTCAATATACTTTATTCCACATTTATCTGGCGCCTACTATAGTAAGCCATTGCCATATCTAGTTATGATTTGTGAATGTGAATGGTATTCAAGCTACCCGCATACTTCTAAGCAAGTTACAGGTATGTGTACGGCTTTTACTGATCAAACCGCAACTTGTATTTTTTACCAGATCCTTAAGAAATACCGCGCCAAAAAACCAAACTATTATTATATCTCCCAATCTATCTAGTTCCCATTGCGTTGCCACATTTGTATGACATCCCTCATTAAACTCATACTACTGCGGGAAATCGTTACCGGCAAACACATGTTTACGTCTATTCATTGGTAGTTTATTTGAAAAGTTCCAGCCAATTGTGTCCCAGTTTTGTCGTAAATCATTCTAGTACTCCTGTTGCTTGTGCTACCGAAGTTCGGCTATTCCTTTTATGATTCTTTTGTTTAAAACTTTTATTGGCTCTGGCCGTTCCAAAAACTCATTTATTCAGGAGCCTTAACCATCAGCCTTTGGAACTTGGAACTTCTCCACTTCGAAAGGTCCCATTTCGCTTTTTACGTTTTACGATTATTTTTTCTTCAGAGTGTAAATGTATCGGATTGGAGTAAATAGGTGCTCCGTTTAAGTTTGTGCTTTTATTGTTTTCGTTGTTAATTCTTTGTTTATTTATTTGTTTGACATTGTCGTCTTTTTTATGACTTTCTAAAATAGTTTCGGGTTTACAACTGAGATCGACGAAAAGTTACCAATGAAGGTAGGACAGTAACATCAGAATGTATTAGTATATCATTATGTTGTTTACATAATAATCTATCTAGTCCACATTCCAAGATAATTTTCAAAGTTTCCACAATTTAAATAATTTTACATAGGTTGCTGAGTAGTGCGAAGCTTTTAAAAAGCAAAAGTTACAACCGATAGTTTCCCATCAAATGCCCATATTGAACTCCAAATATTTTCAATAAACCACACTCACAATCAACACCCAAATGGGTTTATCAAATGAAAATGTCGAAAACCTATTAAGGCTTGCGTAATAGTTCGGAAACCTTATCACTTGATAGACGAGTCCTAATAAAATTTTATGTCACACTTTCTATAATAACCGTTTCGTAAAGATAAAGCGTGCGCAATGGGAATGACTCTATTCAACTCTGACATTATGTATGCAAAGAGCAGTAAACCAACTTGATCGTGATTCGTGAGTAAAGAATTCATTAGTAGAGACGAAGTTATAAAGCCAGTCATTTACATTTGGAAGTTAAAGGAGATTTAGTTCGACGTAAAGTTCGATGAATCTATCATGGGATGGTGATTTATTTATGTTTAATTTTGCATGATAGGAATATAGGTAGATGCAAATATGTACAAAAATGTCCACGAAATGTACATATGAGACCAAATCAATCTAAAAATAAAGCAACACTTTTAATATTTTAGTTTAGTATCCTACAGGTAATATAGGATATTAAACTCACAAATACAATAAATATCAGAAACCTGTAAATTCCCCTCTGGTTGACCAATATTGATCTACGCATCTTCACTTGACCAACGCCGCTTTCATACGTCAATGCGGCGGCGGGTAGCGTGAAAATACCAAAGTAAGAACACAACGGATTTCATAAAACATACCTAATGAGTTTTTAAAGTTATTAAGGCAAATTACCATTGAAACGATGTTGGGTTCTAAAGGTGTGTAATAAGTTACCGTGATGTGTTGTGGGCGTTCAGAAAGATCAGATTTAAGCCGCTAGGAAAGCTTCTGTATTGCAGCCCGATTAGGCTTATGATTTATTATGGGCTATCTCAGTTTTTGCTGGTTTGACTGATCTTTGGCGGCTCTTGGGCGAGTCGGGGTGATTTGTGGGACTTAGCAGAGTGATGTGTGGTGTAATTGCTTCGAGAATATGTGCTGTTTTTGTTTCGTTAGTCAACTGTTTCGGTGATGTTTATGTTTGAAGTATTTCGGGTGCGTGATTTTGGCTCAAGTCTCGGAGCTAAAATCGCGTTTAACACAAGATTTTGCCTGGGACTTCGTACGCGCTTGTCCCGTTTTTACCTTTCCCGTATTTTCTATAGCTTTCCTCGTGAATGTGGCTATCATATACAAAAGAATTTTCCAAATCCGACTGGTAGTTCCAGAGATTATAGTAGGCGCCAGATAAATGTGGAATAAAGTATATTGACCTTTCCCTAATAACTGCTCATAGGTACCTGAACAATTAAATATGAATCGTTTTTCATTATTAGACAATGTTAAGGATCACGAGAGATTATGATTCGGGACAGTTTTGTGTCATTAATTCCGTTTTTCAAATTAACAATGTCAATAAATGTGGTCAATGACCGATATTCCACGATTATCTGGCGCCTACTATAGCGTGTAAAAACAAACAAACTCTTCTGCTTTATTATATTAGTATAGATTATGATAGGTAAAAAGTGTGCCGTCTTAAATACAAAATATGTTTAGATTTTTATAATTTTGAAGTATAAAATAGAAACAAACTTCTGAATAATTCAAGAAGTCAATTTTAATAAACGCCAACATAAACAACAGAAAACTGTTAACAACTTTGAAGACATTATAAATAGTAAACCAGTCAAAGTTTGTACAGTTACGATCAAAAGTCGTTCAATATTGTTACGGAATTTAACTCTCATTCATTTATAATGTACTTACGTAGGTACCAGCAGGAAACAAACTTGAAAAAACTTTATCGATGATCGTTTAGGCCGAGCGGTACCACCGAAATGGTTATTTAATGTGAAAAAATTATAGAACTCTTTTTATTTGGAGGTTCTGGTTATGACTGACTTAATTACCGGTTTACTATGATTTATTATATAATGCAGGAATAATTTTTGAGGCAGTCCAATGACGTATGACTGCTCTTGCTGGGAACAGGTTAGGCCGCCGCTGGCGTTACGAACATGACCATAGAGCAAGTAAATGAGGCTTTTGTAGAATTGTTTATTAGAAAATAAATTGAACGGGTAGATCGTAAAATTCTGACATGATATAGCTGCTGTTTGCAATAAAATCTACCAGACAGAGCCTTTGGCAATCAGGCTAACGGTGGCGAGGTGATATTTGATTTAGCAGTCCCTGATTAAATAGAAATAACACTGGAATTGGAAAGTAGGTTAGTTAAAGAAAAAAAAAATCTATTGCAAAGCTAAGATTAGATTGGGTTAAAACTTTTATGTAAACAAAGTATAACGTATAAAAATAATGTCGAAACTTTTTAAGTAACTTGTTCTATCTAATAAGTCAAAATTTTTCGTTTGACTTTATTAAACTTTTGTTCTAAAAATAACTTATTATAGTAAAGAAACAGTACGTAATTGAATGCGCACAGCTATTTTTGTTCAATTTATAAAAAATATTGCAGTTATTTTAAAACATTTATTTTTATATCTAATGTAGAGTAATTGGATTACTTATCAACAATCATAAAAAATACACCCTTTATCAGCATAAAATACAGAAGTTTACGTACGTTCCGTTCAGATAATATCTGAACAAATAAATATTCTTTACAACTTAATTCTATACAAACATATTTTATCGTGTAGTTACAGGGTAAAATGTTAATGAACATAATTCAGAGAGCTATCGCGCATCTGCATCGCTAATCTATGCACTATAGCGTATGCCTCGCCTTTCTACTTGCGCCTGAGTCGGCTTGAGCTGCTCCGGTTATAAATAATACCATAATGACAAGGAATTACCCTGTTCTGCCACACTACACGCTAGACGTTCCCGTTCTTATACTTGTTCATTATACTCAAGGTCTGTACCTACTTACGGTTTTATATAATGTTAGGAATTATTGAGAAGGGAAATTCCATGTTGCGCAGAAATTATTCTAGTGTAGTGTAGATCGATTTTAAGTTTCGCTGTCTTGGGTTTGTTGGTTGTAGTTATGGGGAAATTGGTGGTGTGAGTTGAGGTTCTTTTATCAATTACGTGGGGATAATATTATTACAACAGTGTTTGTTTGTTTTATCAGTGAAACAGTATTAGTTCTGGTTAAATTCAGCCATAACAACCAACTTGTATAATTTCACGAATTAATCAAATGTACCTTCAGCAAGTTGCTTTTTATTGTAAACAGTGTTGAGTATCGATAGAAATATTCAAAAGTTACTAAACGTCTGTACTGTTCACCTCCACACTTCGAAATGCTTGACGTCATCCTTTACCATCCAAAATATTTGCATAGGCTACGCATCTCAAGAAATGTTTCCAGTAATCCACTACATTGTCCCTCTCACAATAGCGGATCAGCACTAAGGCCACAATGACCTACCTGCATTAGAACAACAATCAATTGTCCATTTCTCGTAGCTCCTCGTATTACTACTACCTAGTGACGTCATGGATCTCGTTTGCCACACAAGTGGTGATTATTTATCGGCCCGTCTGAGGGTGGAACATTAAAACAATGTTCTTATAAGAACACGAGTCGTTAATTATGAACAAACATGAGGCTTATGACGGTAGTGGTACAGGAGTTGGGACTGGAACCTGTATGGTTAATTGTGTATGTGTGTGTGTCATGGAACCTGAATGTCAATGTCGTGAAGATGCTGCATCAAATTATAATGATTTAAGTTCTTACTTGATACGACATTTTCCCGCTTTTTCAAGTTTTTCTTGTTCTACTACAGATCACGAAACACTTGTAAAAGGGGGAAATGTCGAGAGAAAAGGTTTGAGTATAAATATGGATAGCTATAAGAGTAGTCGAAGACCATAGAAACGATGGATGAGCTGTATGAAACATGAAACTGAGATGATCATGTTGTGCAATGATGTGTCTAAAAAGAAGGTGACTACTGAAAAGAAGACGAATTTATTTATTTAAATTTTATGTACAGAGTTTAATAGAGAAATAATAATTTACCACAAATAAATAAGGATAAAGACAAGAATATTTTGAAGATTTTATCTTAATGGCGGTTTCACATCCAATTCAAACGTTCAATGATAAAGCATCCATCGTGTTCCAGCAGGTGAATGTCATCATTGCTTTATATTTAGTTGATGATCATGCTTTTAACGGTTGATAATGGGAAGATATAAATCATTCAACTGGCGAAGCAAAATGCCGCAGGCCATAGCAGGCAGCAGCATCTTTAGTGTGAGAAGAAAAGCTTTGCCATTTAAGTTTTCCGCTATAAAGTTAGCAATAAAATTCGTCTTCAAAATATGTCATTTTGTGATAGTAATTTAACATCTTAGAGTGATTTGGGACTCTGAAATCGTAACAGTGTTTGACCATGAGATGTTTCGGTAGAGCTTGTCGATTTTATACTTTAAAAATTATTTATCACTTGCCTCATGTTCTGGCGTTATCAAGGAATTGCCAAAATTTGAAGAGCAAGTGTGGTGAGCCAAACTGAGAAAAGGCATTTGCTTTGCAATAAAATAATTATAAGCCCATATTATTAGAAACCAGACCCCACGAGTCACCAACAACAGAAGATACGGTTATGTTAGTATGCTTCCAACTATAGATTGTCTTATTATTTGCATACAAGGCATAAATATTCTAGCCACGCTCCCGGTCTATAATACCACTGTCGGCGCTTCTGTTCAACGCTGAAAGGACCATTGTCCAATGCGAGTCCGGAATACCACTCACGTGCTGCAAGTAAATACAACGGTTATGTATTATCACACGGGATATAATCAATAGTTAACTAGTGCTTTCATCTATGTTTAGCTACTCTGTACTCGTACTCTCTACCTATTGTGTACCTACTTATTAATTCTAGTTCCTGAGTTTTTTATGGAACCATAAATTTTCTTTTTATTGGTAACCACCGACGTATTGAAATTTTTGTGGCTTTCGTTTCCGTCTATGTGATTAAGAGCAGAAAATGTGAGCACGCAACTATCATGTAAAGTCAAGGAATGCTGTCGCTGTTGCCAAAATTGCCATCACCATAGGAGGTTGTCATTGATACACTTCAAAACGTATATGATTGACAAGCGCTCCCGAGATGTTGCGTGGTTTTCAGGATTCTTTACATTTTCACTCTTCGTTATTTGCAGATAGAACTTGTCGTCACTTGGATAGAGCTTGTTATCGACGAAATAAGCACGCTAAGCAGAAAAAACCACAAACTCACATTTACACCTGCATGAACATAGGACCATTCTTATCTTCACAATAATAACATGGCTTGCGCAGCAATGAACTGGTTGAATTTGCATCGGCTGTTCTTGTTCTCTTTATTTTGCCAGTAATTTGCTATAGTAGACTTTCTGAGTTCTCTTGTGTTAGCCTCGTGTTTGATTAGTAACATCGGAGATTATCAGTAATATGTTGGCTTATAGGCTTTCGTGTATTAGCTGATATGGGAGCATGTGTTAATTATATCGTGTCTTGTTTACCGTGGTTTCGGTGTTTGATGTTCTGTAGCCTTGTTTACGCTGAAAAGGAAAGTGGTGGATAAGATTTGTAGGATGATTAATTTTACTTGTTTATTCACACACTATGATCTGACAGCTTATTACGCCCTATGCCAGTTCAAGGTCGAAGTAGTATCAATTTACCAGAGACATAGTGTCGACTGTTTTTATAGCATTTGCCACAGGAATTAGCCATTTTATCAAAGTTTATCAAGACGAGCTCGTGGTGAAATAATAACAAGCAGGTTTAAGGGTTAACCACGCTCGCCGAGGTCGGGCCATAGATGGGTGGCCATCCGTTCTAAACCGATTCTACTCCGTGCCTCGGAAAGTATGAGAAGCCGCTGGTCCACACTGTTATTTGAACATCAGTGACAGTTGCTACGGGTAGTCAGAAGTCATAAAATCAACTCCAGTCTTAGCAAGAGGTATTGGAATACCCAGTTACTGGATTGTGGACTTCAGATAACTATCTGTAGTCCAATCTGAAGTACTAACTAGTCGCTTCATGTAAAATACTGGTGTAGACTGGAATTCGAACATAATTCGGAAAAGACTAGGCGGTTTGATTTTTATCAAAATATAGTGGATCGACACTTTGAACAACTAACGGCTCATATAAAACATACTAACAAGACAACAACATTCGCAGTCGATCTGACATTCCACACACCATTTTCAATTTCGCTTACTGATCCAACAGCAGCAACTTCTTAACATTCCACCCCATAAAACGTGATAGGATACTAACAAAACTATCAATCCGTAACTAGAAATAAAGAAGTTAGATACATCGGAACGTTTTATAAGAGCTACCACAACAGTTTGAGCTCCTATGTCAAAGTGTCGTGGATACGTACGATAAATGGCGGCGCTTTACTACCTACCAGTCGTTTAACCTCGACTTGCATCTGTAACACGATTGCTTACGAATCGCAGTTGGTTTATAGCCATGCGAATAGTCCGGGGAGTAAATTGAATCCACGACCTAAGAAGATTTTTTTATTTTATTTACAGAGTACGGCAAGAAACACAGTTTTGGAAAGTTTAATGAAAATCTAGCTATTGTTTTTGTTTGGTGAAGTTATCGATATCAACTAGGAAGTTAAGATGAGATTATTCTAATTCCACTTCTTTTACCGAAACCAGATCATATACATATATATTGTTATCAATTATTTCATCCCTTTGAAAAATTCAAACAACACAATTTAACACTATATACATAGGAATATAAACTATCCTTCAGAAATAACATTACAAGGTAAGCCCGCGAAAGATAATAAAAGCACCTCATTTAATCGAAACAAAATAATACCATATTCAAGGATCTTACAACGCCGACAACCACATCCAATCCAGTCTAGATTCCCTTCCAAGATAAAATGTCTATAAACAAGTAAAAAACCAGTAAGTGCGTATTGAATTTACATAAACGGAAAGAACTTCGTTTAACGTCTACTAAATGCTACTTATCCTTACGTGGAAGGTTGAAAGTCGTACTAAACATTTTTTCTGATTGAAAAAGAATTCTAGAGACACATGATGACTCAAAAGGTTTAATTGTAAGTGTCTTGCTTACGATAGGTCTAAAAACGAAGAATTATAAAAAAACTTGTCTAATATGGTAGCAAAACTACTACTACTGTCTTGATAGAGTAAATAAGTCCTTGAAACCATCTGATATATGTACAATCATTGTTCGCATCATCGCTTATTATATAGTAACTGAATAAAACATACCTGGTAAATGGCCTATCAGATTTTAAACGGTTATCTTTGCCAATACCAACTGCAATAGGTATCTCAATCGATCACGTTTTCATATGATGACTTTACGTATCATTGCACGTTTTGCCTGTCATCCGGAGAAAACGATGTAGTATCATGTACCAATAATTTCACTGCACTTCTAACTGGAACACAGCAATCATGCTTGATGATTGGTAAAAATATTAGCATCATCGTCTTCAGTAAAGTAAGCCTATGTGTATGTTCTTCTACTGCCAAGAGTTTTTGCATCGTGCTTCATCGTGAAACCTGTAACAGGCAATGTTCTTCATTTATTTCCAACAACCTAGGAGTCGATATAACCTTCTACAGGTATTATCAAATCCGCGTTACAAGACCATGGATAAAACGCAATCAAGGCAATTTATCAGGTTTTGATATATTCAGTGCAATGTATAAGTCATCTATGGAGAAACAGGTTACCAAGCTCGAAGGCTATAAGATAGAAAACTGTCACTAATTATGCACTGCAATATTTAATCCTGATACAAAATGATTTAAGCTGTGTGAAATTTAAGATGCCAGAGGAGGAATGTTTTATTATCGACTTGTCAGCTTATGTCTTTACTACAGGTAGGAGACTTCATGATATAAAATTATAAATCATGTCAAATTCAACACGGATCGCGAATCATTTGATGAACAAAACATAACTGTATGGAAAATGTGTACAAGTAAATTGTCTTAATCGCATAATATTCTGCACCAACCTAGGTCAAATTGATGGTGATATGATCAGAGCTCTTAAACTTGCCTAAATATCTACAGAGCACAGAATAATAATCTCAGACATGACAATAATTGTCAACCGACAATACAATAACATCCTTTGCACGAACATGCATGACTTAGTATGTGAAGCATGTGCAAGTACAGACAATATCTATAGAAATTCTAATACAACCGTAGCATCGTCTATAACAAAGCCCACTTACAAATCACTTCGACACCCACCATATAAATTAAAGTTTGCACGCACGACTATAAATAACTACAACGGTGCTCCTATAACACTAAGCTTGATATTATTATAGTTGAGAAGTTGGTGTGTATGTTTGTAACTCGTATGATATGAATAGCTGAATAGTTGTGGATCATTGTGTAACAATATAATTTACTCTAAATTGTAGATGGTAATATAATGGTTTGTGACTCAAAGAGCTTTTGACATTGGGGCAGCTATATTATAGACACCAGGCGTAACTTGAGCCATCTCAAGTCTCTGCACTACGTCGTCGTTCAAAAAAAGAGTTCTCCTTTCTTTCCTCTTTTTAAATCGCACCTGTAGTATATGCTGTCCAGCTAGCGTACTCGTAGCATCTGCATGATCACCAAAAAAACGGAAGAAACTATAAACAAAATTCCAGACTGTAGAAAGATTTTTACGGAGCGATATCAATATAACAACTATTAATCATTTTCGACCTCGAATCTAAGGCCTGGCGGTTGTAACAAGGCGTTAATGTTTAAGAGTTTTGCAAAAAAGTTGATTATAAAATAAATGTGTTTGCTCACTAAAGTGCTTGCTGTTGCCAAAGAAGAAATATAGTCGGATTTAGTATGTTGGCATATCTTCGATTATTATATTACCAAGCAAAGTCGCGGGCTTTGTTCAGACTTAAACTTACAAGTGTAAAACTCAGTGCACATTATAACAATCTATACAAATCGAGTCTTCCGGATTGTCGCGCTCATTGTGGACACAAGCCGTTATGAAGTCGACTTGTGGACCTATGCAATTTGCGCGAACGCTTTACATACGAGACCATTCCGACTAACGGGTATCGTATCCGCCTTAGATCCCGTTTATATGGGAAACGTTATGTTTTATGGTTGCAGAGTATTGACCAATAGTGCTGAGTAGATTTTTTGGTGTCATAAATGGTTTGAAACGCAAAACAAACGCAATAATGGCTTTGGAATGTTCTACTGTTGTCACGTACGCAAACAGTGAAAGCAAATAGTTCTATTTTCTCAGTCAATTTTGGACTTTTGGATATCACTTCAGACTTATTTGTTAATTAACCATAGGAATCCGACAACACGAGCCAATTCAGGTCATTAGTATTTCTCAGTTTTTAATCATCATCTGCCTAGCCTTTTCCCAATTATATTGGGGTCGGCTTCTAGTCAAACCGCATTCAGCTGAATACCAGTATTTTACGTGGAGCGGCTGCCTACCAGACCTCCACAACCCATCAATTGGGTAACACGGTGCTCCTTGGCAAGACTGGTGTCAGATTATCTGGCTTCTGACTATCCGTAACGACTGCCAAAGATCTACAAATGACAGCCGGGACCAACGGCTTAACGTGCTTTCCGAGGCACGGAGGAGTCTCGGTATATTAAGATGGTCACCCATCCACAGACCAACCTTGGCAAGTGTTGCTTAACCTTGATCGACCCGTGCGGCTGATATTCTTTAGTCACGAGCTCCTCTCAGTTTCCCTTCAGTTTTTAATCAAATAATAATTTTCAGGATGTAAAATCTTTTCGTCTGTTCTGTTCGGAGTGGATCAAGTTCGTGATTTCATTAAATTTAAAAAATCAAAAAGTTATTGCAATCTTATCCCACCTTAAACTTATATCCTTCTTTACAAACACAAAGCTACTAAACCTAATACTCCTTCAACTACAACAAACAGTGGATAGAACGCGAAAATGAAATGCCTGCTTTACAAACCAATTTAGTTGTAACAAGCGTATTGGTCCGTTTCAACTCTGTATCCAATACCAATTTATTTTATTGTACGTAATCGAATGTCTATTGTCTTCGTTATTGTCGGGTTGCATGTACGACTATATCACCTCAGTGAGACATGGAATTTAATGGGCTTGAAGTTGGTATATAATATTGTATGTTTATGTTATGTACATATAGCTCTCGTATCTCATACTAAAACGCAACCTTGTCTATGGGTACCATCTCGTTAACTAAGTGCGTTATTTTCAATAATCTCTGAAAGAAATAAGGGCTTTTCTCTCCCTGTTCTGTTTTGTCTTCACTTTGTTATTCACAGCCTGAACTAAACTAATTCTTGAGTCACCAATGAATCTTCTAATAATCCTCCTTCCATCCACATATAGAAATTATATCAACTTCATTGCTTCTTAAACACAACATTTTATTACAATCAATTTGCATATGCACTAATTAAATTACTGTCCCATAAAGTATCAGACACACCTCAGAAAACTAGTGCGGCGCAACGACTGTTAACGTTTATTATAACGGTATATAAATGTTTATCCTACGTTTTATATTTAACAGTAGTCGCCATTTTATTTCCGACGCAAAAGGAGTGTTCGTAGAAATCCTAATGCGGTTATTCCGGGTACAACCTAATGCTTGTCGATGGCAGTAACATTACTATATTACTGAAGGATTACGTACTTGTGTCACTAGAGTAGCGTTAGAAAGGTTTTCACATGGATTTGTTAATAAAACACTGTTTGCTGTATATGGAAGATGAACATCACAAGGTGCGTATATATCTTACTAACCGGGTATGGTAAACTTGAGATTTGTGCCTTTAGTAGCATTGAAGTGTGGTGTCTTATAAGTCAATGTGGTCCAGGACTACTTTTTAAATAAGTATCTAGCAGTTATGTTAGTCGTTGTAGTTTATTAAATTAATAATATAAACTTATAGTAGGTATAATAAAAGTTCCTAGACGACATGAAATTCCATTATCAAAATCCAGAATATTTGGGATTGACCACGAGACAGACACGTATTTGGTAGATCATGTCAATTCCATATGTTTTGGATTTTTTGAGAACCGCTAACGCTGATCGGAAGATACTCGTCTAGAGTTCCAGGATTTAGTTAGAGTATAGATAGAATATTCTTTATTTTGTAGACCAAAAGTTACAGAAAAGATAGATAAAGATAACAGCCAATCCATATAATCAAGATGTCACGTGATCACGAAGTAAGCTGTCATTCCATCTTGATTATATGGATTGACAGCTCACCTCCTGATCACTTCACCCAAGTCGTCACTTCGACATGTTTACAGAATCAACCGGCAGTTCCATTGAGCAAAAATATCTTTTCATGGCGTAGATGGTCATTTTATTTATTTATTTTCAGCCTGTTTTGTCCCACTTCTGGCCAAAAGCCACATAGTCATTACTAAAATAAAAACACAAACCTATGGCATGCGTCATCTGCTGACAAAAGTTTGATTGACCTAATTTATACACACTTCTATTCGTTTCATAGACAAATGCACTATTCTTGGTCTAGGTGGGTGGTCAAATAAACTATAAAAAATAAAATACAGTCGGAATTTTTATTGCTAAAGTGAGATACAATCGCATGCCATCACATTTGGCAACGATACTCTGGTGTCGGTTTACTATTTCCATTTAATCGCTTACATTGTTAATTCGACCTCACACGTTATTATTAATACGTAGTACGTAGTGCTGTATTTAATGTTACTGTAAATTGTTTGTAATTCTTTGGTAAAGCTTACAGTTATCTGTTTTCATGCCAAATAACACATGCACCACTGTCAATGGTTACTTAATTTAAATGTGTTCAGGTAAATTAGATAACTTATGTTTATGGGCAATTCGTCAATATACATAGTTATTTTGGCAACATTTTAATAATAAATTCCCGAACCTTAATCCATATACACAGGAATTCTTTTTATTCAATGGTAATCTTTCTGGACATGAATACTCTTGAATTAAAACAAAATAACAGCTATGAGGCAGTCTAAAATATGAAAAAAAAACTCCTGATCAGTGCATTTATGTTAACTCGACATGGAATATTGTAGGCAACACCAGATTTTTACGAAAGTGATAGCCTATGTTCTAAATGTCACTGAATTACTATTTGTACAGCAAATAGTAATTCAACCGGTCGGTAGCCCGGTTTAAATGTATCTTCCATCAAAAAACTTGTAGATAAATACGTAACAGCCATTTAAAAACTCATGCAGTTTCTATCACATTAATGGCCTTGACTATCGCCAGGTTTTCTAGGCTTCAATTAAGCTACAGCCGATCTAATCCAGGCACCTCCTTCAATTCTTATCGCTCAAACTTCAAAGCACGTTTACATTATAATTATAACTTGGACTTTATCTCAGTAAAGTGATCATTTAAGTACAGTAACTACTAATCAATAACCCTGGGGGCTCTTATAGGGTTGCTACTGAGGACTACCGTGATAATGAAACCGGGTGAAATGATCACGCGAAAATTTCGTGATATTAGCACCAGTTGAATAGTAATAGCCATCTAAAATTCATCTTTCAAAATAAGAATCGACTCAGGCATTGAAACGAGGTTTTTTTTTAACTCTACTTCGTATTAAATAGGACTTGAGCTGAGTTTTTAGACACGAAATTTATTCCTTATAGACCCAGACTTTATGCAAGAAATTCAACACTTATACTTAAGAAGATACCCCTTCCAATGTCTTCTTACACCTTTGGTGTGACAACCCTAACCCCAAGTACTCTAGTAGATTGCAAACATAGACTACGGCCAATTCCGTTTAATCATAATGGGCGATTCAGTGTAATGCCTTCATCGGGCACCTGCGTCAGTTCTTGGTGGTCCCGTATGTTCGGTTAGGGTTCCTTTGTTATCTGATCCTGTGCAATAAACTAGTAGGTAATAGCACCTACTATAAAGTAGGCTTTGTATGCGTGAGTTGTAGAGCCGTTTATTTAGATTGCTGTTTTATTTGCGGCGTGGTGAAAAAGTGACGTCGATTTTAATTTTCATTCAAAAGTGAATACTGACAAGCTGACTAGATTTCAGTCTTCACAGTTTGAGCTTATATAGAAATCCCTATTTAAGTTGAGTTCAACGTAATGTACTTTAGTTCGGTGTGGTAAACACTACAGTCATTTGAGTGCTTGCAGGCATGAAACAAAAATAATGGGAGCAAATTGTTGTAATAAGAGTCGTAACAACTAAATAAAATCAATGACAGTGGCAGTAAGTCAAATTACAAACAAATAAAGTAGACCGTAAAATATTCATGAATTGCAATCGATACGATGTTATTATGTATAAGAAAGTGAGCAATGTTGAACTTTTTATGATGATTCTGTTATGTCACGAAATTGTGACAGTTGACTATCGTGACTTCGTTCGTCGCTTTTCTTTTGTTATGTATTTGTTGCACTTCATAACTTCGTGATTATAATATCTATAATAGGAAACAGTTGTCACATCGTGAAATGCATGTAAAAGTGTATTACCTATTTCGTAAACAGTGCATAATTGCAATTGCATATACTTTAAGTAGCAGGAACAAATTTCTTATGGTTTTTGATTTGTAACCTCTTTTCTTTGGCTTTCCTTCAATCTGTGGAAGTGATTTCGTGAAATGGGACGAAAGTGCGTAACAGGAAGCTAAGGAAGCGCGCGCTATTTAATTTGACCAATGAGCGCGCCCTATTCGATTTGACCAATGACCGCGCGCAGTGGTCGAGTTGGCTGTTGGACTTTTAAAGTTAATGTTACTTTTTACCAAGGTGAGACGTCAGATGTTACACATCCTATGCGACTACTGTAAGTCTTACATCGCTCGTATTAAATTCCCGTGGTGTTAGGCATTTATTTACCCGACTTTCATGGCCACATCAAGTTGACTAGTCTTAAAATAATATAAAATATTATAAATAATAAAATATTATATATATTATATTATTATTATTATCTGATAAACTCTTTTATTCATGTTCCAATATCAAAAATCTAACCTTCCTAATAAAGTCATCGAAGTATCAAAGTTCTGATAAGTTTGAGTTGCCGCGTCTTTTTTATTGATCTTTGATAACTTAGAATCATTTGAATATCTTTAATTGATATTCTAATGACGTCACGTGGGTCTCGTGTTTTTTTTTTGAAAGATAGGAATACAAGAAGAAAATACGGCTCAACTTGGTTCGGTTTCGGTTTGGTTCGGTTCTCCATCATTTTTAGGATTCAAATAAAGTGGTTATAGGTAGATGTCTTGAGTTTGCAGACTCTTACTGACTAAAACCATACGGTGTTCTGCAACTACCTTTGGCCGGGACTATGGGAGTGCTTGCGCATTTCGTCATGCGTCCCCGCCTATTGCCACGAGTTCGAGCCCGACCCGGCTCGGTTCTTGATTCAGTGACATCATTCATCAGCAGATTACCGCCCGCATACATAATGCTACTTTAAAAAATCCGCCTTTGATCAACATTAATCACTAACCGTCTTTACCGATAACCTCAAACAAAAATCAATGCCTAAACATTGTGATGACGTCACGCATCGGTGGGGTATATCTTCAAGATTACGGCCGGTAGCCGCGCTTGGGTGGCGCGCGCGCTGGCACGCGAGCGTTGCGCGCGAAGCGTCGAGTTGGGCCCGCCTCCTGCGAGGGCGTCAAAGATTATGAATATTGGAAGATGAGATTGTTACTTTTTTGGAGGCGTGAGTTTGAATGGGTGCGATGTTTTGAATGTTCATGTTTCTATCAGTCTTGGTTAGATTCAATCTGTGAATAAGTAAAATATAAGAATTAAAGTGGGAACCAGCTATAGGTTACCTACTAAATATATGTTGTGTCAGCTCAAACTAACCAATAAGAAGTATCTCAATAATTTCAAAAAGAAATATACAGGTAAGTTTTTTTAGCTTAGTACTATAGCATAGAACATCAAAGATTTTGTTTTCAATGACTTGAAATCTCTCAGACATGTAACCAAAGTCAAGTTAGGTTACTATCTGTTGACACCCAAATAATACAAACAATTAGAAAGGGATTTTTACATACTATGTCGTGGCAATAAAGTATTCAGTCAAATTGATAGTACGGTCATCGAGGCTGAACATTAGCAATAGCCGGAGTTTTGTACCCTTTCCATTATTATAATCTTTGGCAAGTCACCGCGCAGACAGGCCGCGCACATCTCCCCACCACTGCGCGGACGCAAAGAGCTTCATCTACATAATTACTCCAAGCTCATTGGTGACTATTAACCTCATGATAATTCATGAGCCCAGTGTTTAATTAATAACGTATTATGTGGGCTGTCAGATAAAACATAACGAAACTTGATGGTTTTGGTAAAAAAAAATATATGTAGAACGCTTTGGGTAAACTTCCTTATGATGTTCAACAGAGGTGAATGGAATTGGTCTAATAAAAACATGTCCAAGACCGACACGGTGTTTGTTAACATTTATTTTTAGTTTAACGCCGACTGGTTTAAACAATTCCTTAGATTGTTACCTTTTGATATGAAAATAATAAATGTCAAGGACCGTTGCAAAGTCGAAATTCCAATTACTGTTACAGAAATAGACGAATCGTTTTATTCGTGTGAACTTTTGCCGACTTTGAATCTTTTATGCTCTCCCACGGCTTTTCGTCACTAAAAATGTATTTCTACTTAGACTGAACAAAAATCCCAAATGAAAAAAAAATATGATAACTGACGTTCTTTATAGCTTCAAATTTGTTGTATACAGGTGTTTTGTAGTCCAGTACGGGACAGTTGTTCTACATATCTCATTTTAACCAATACTTCTTGTGTTTAAACGAACTGAGGCAGAAATTGACCGAGTCAACTAGCGTTAGCAAAAAAATTGAGAGAGGTGCTAAAATGTGAAAATAAGCTATTGCTGTTTAGGCGTACGATTAGAGCCCTTAGGGAGTCTTAGTTTGAGTCGTATGTACACAATAAACTAAAATGCAAGTACAGTAATACACAGTTAAACAAGGTTATGTGCTTCAAATCTCGCGTGCAAGATACAGGTGTAAGCGTTCCATTACTTGCATTATGCAAGTTATTAACAACTTGTAGCTTGCGTGTTACCACTTATAGGACGTAAATTAAAACCTATTTATGATCTAAATTCAACCTCTATAAGAAGCTAATTGAGTTACAATTTGATTGGTTACGGAAGTCAAAGGAGTTGCATAACACGCTGGCCTGATGTTGGCAAAAGCAACTACAGTGGGACGGAGTGTTAACAAAAAAAATTCTAGCTGCCTCTTCATCAGGTTGCAATGTATATTTGCTACTTGAGATGTGCCATTTGGGTCCATAATAGGCTCCAGGAGTAAGAGGATACTTAAACATATGTCCAACCCAGAGTAGTCAACATGTTCACTACCATAGTGGCTGGCCATTATTTCGACTATGATTATGAGCTAGTCTTTTTCGATCATGTTGAAAAGGGACAAGAATAAACAAGCTAGCTGCATTGCCATTTGATCGACAGCAAAAACTATTGTTTATTGTCACCATAATTTAAAATACGTCCGAGATAAGCAGGTAATTGTTTGTCCCAACATTATTTTAGGAGCAGACAGTGCTCAGACTTCAATGATCTAAGTAAAGTTGGTTGTAATAGCATCATTCCGATAACAGTTGTCGCGGAGATAGCCATTTGAACTCCGCAATTCTTCTGTAGATATAATCTCGACAATCAACAGTAAGAAATTTCAAGTAGGCTGAGCTAATATCCGAATTTGAGATGATCAAATAGAACCGCTTGAATACCTTCGAATCTGAAAGTCCGATCTCAATCAATAAAGTTTAAAAGTCCAATAGATTTGTAATAAAGATCAGTAGTGTTCAATAATGGGGAGCAACGGTGGATCGGTGGTAGCTGCGGCATCTTAGAAGTTGTAGGTTGTGTTGAAACCCAAGCAGACACTTTTCTTTTAGTAAATTATTTTTCCTCCCTCTCCTCTGGTATCTAAATGGCAAAGGAAAAGAAAAACCAAAAAAATATATCATAGAACAAAAATATTTTAAAGACAATCATGTGATATCCACCAATCCCGTTCTGGGCCCGCGTCGTGGATACATATAATATATTGCTCATTGCCTTTCTCCGAGCGGCGGCCTGTGTACTAGCACTACTAGCAGATGGAACATTTAGTCTGCATATGATGCTCAAATCAATAGGATCATTAAAGTACTAATCTTACTAAGAAGGTGTCTGGTAGAACGATTGATATTATAGTGGTGCATGCATATGTTATGTGCATCAGCACAAAATGCACACAGTGTATGTTTTGTGCATTAGCAATGTTCCGGAATGTCTGATAGGTAAGCAACTGTAAAATCTATGTTGTTATGTTGCGATTGTACTGGTAATAATATGCTAAGCTGTACACTGCATAATATACGACTTGTCCCTAATTATTTGCGATAGTATTTGCACAGCATGCATCACATAAAGTATATCGAAATACATTTAAATTTTCCATAATTTCTTTAGTCACTTTCTTTCTATCTATATCCTCTGTTGTTACTTCGATTTACCTACATATCTAACCTCTTCACTTATACACAACCTTTCACTCATCTATCCATCGTCTATATCGTAGGACATACGACGAATATAATATATAGTAGATGGTTTAAATTCGAATTATTCTAGACTATTCACTACCTTTTATTCCCAGGCATTTTCATGCAATCATTACCAGGCAGTGTTATTTAAAAAATAACAGTGTTAAGTTTATGCTCGTAAGTGTTTATTTAATTAAGAGCGTGTTCATCTGTTTTAAAACTGACTGCCTCATTAATGCAGTTTATTATCTCACCTTTGTTTATATTTTACTCGTAATAAACTCTTTTATTGCTCACATCATACACCTAATTATACATTAATATTTCCAGAGCTTGGTTACTTTATGTTTAAAATATGAAGTTAGTTATTTAAAAAAAATATTTGACTCGTTTAATGTATATATATTTGAGGTGGGGTTGCTTATGACTAGTCTAGATAAGAGGTGACAGAGACAAAGTCGACGATGGAGTGGGCTTACCCAGAAGAAGCCTGTTCACTCTAACTTTGAAGAGATTAGGGCAAATCAATCTAGCTAGCACGTTCCCAACTATGTCTGGATTGAGTTCCAGTCTTGGTGGATGCAGCTGAGTACCAGTATTTTACATGAAGTCACTGCCTATCTGCCCTCCACAACCCAGTAACTGAGTAACACGTTTCCCCTTGGCAAGACTAAATTTCTTGACTTCTGAAGATCTGACAACTCGTAACGATTTTCAAACATTTACAAATGACAATCAGGACCAATATCATTACATAACATACAGACAAGCAAATACAACAGCGCCAATTCTACTAAGTTGTCTGTTATTAATTTAATTTTCACATTTTATTCACTTATATTTTTATGAATCTGTTGTAATTTTATAATTAATGGTTTTACCACTGTTTTTTTTTGTGCTAGCGGGGTTGACCTATACCTGATTAATTGTTGCACCCGCAATTGTATCCTATTACAAATAACAACCTGATAATGTACTGTTTTAAAAAAAAATGCTGGTTAACATAAATAAAAAAATTGAAGAAACAATGTAAAACAATGAAACAAAATTTCATACATTTTGACAGATTGCGACTGCGAACCGAACTTTGTGTAAAATTTAGTAGAATTGGCTCTCAGAACGATTTCCCAATTCAAATAAAGTACTATAAATTCTATAGTAATTGATTTTATTTACCTTCAGATTTACGATTGTCAAGTATTTTTCGCAATACCGATTACTAAAACCTTCGATCGAACATTTAATTGTAAGTAATTAGGTTGTTCCGTAGCAATGCTAATCGCTGTGAACAGCCATTATTTCCATGTCACTGATTTTGTATGGATTGCGTAAAACAAATTGATCGCGCCGTAATCTCTTGGTCGTGTGGCAGGGACCTAACATTTACTCTACACAGGAAAGAGATGAGACGTAGGTCAACATAGAATACCAAAGTCATTTGCTGGGCAGGAGATTATTTTCAAAGAATATTGATCCTTATTCTAAAGGATAAGGGAAGATTTCGTTTTGAAATATGGAAGTGGTTGTTGCTAGTTCTCACAGGTATAAAGAACTTTTTGTTATAGTTTTCTGTTTTAATAAGGAATTTAGAGATTCTTTATTCTTTAATAACAACTCAAATTGGGTGTGAACGTTTTTTGTGTGTTTATTAATAGTTTTTGAGTTGTTTACATTAAATTTTGTGAGGTCTTCGTGAAATTGTAGCTATTAAGGTTGAAGTTTGAGCAAAAAAAATATTTGCTGAGGCTAATTAGGTTAAAAAAGATTTGTGCAAAGGAAATGGACTCTAATAACATGTGTTAGTAGTATTTTACGAGCGGTTTCGAGCTATTAAAAGTAAATTAGCTTATTTTGTCGGCGTCTCGTCTTCCTCGTTCCTTTTCTTTTATGGAAAGGAAAGGTTCGGTTTCGCAAATATTACTTTTGAGTAAAAAGCTGAAACACATTTGTTGAAAGGAAATTAAGGCTGTGATTGAATTGAGTCTTCTGATACTTTGAAGATAAGGTGGTATTTCAGTAAACCAGAGATTTACCTGATTATAATGAATTCCATTGCATTTGGGAACCAAACCACTGTTGTCATTTAGATACGTTTGAGGGTTTTCATAAATATACCTATGCATACAACTTACGAATTAGTTTATTCTCCCAGCACGACACGTGCCAAGATTCTGTCAAAAAGGAAGTCACTGTTTTATCTAGCATTAAAGTGTCATATCATCATGTGACAGTTTGAAGATTAGAAGATATTCCTGTGACCATCTAAGCCTCGATTAGACCTTCTAGTTTTAGACCAGCATTAGCCCGCCACACATTCCCAACCACTGCAACTCCTGAAAGCCAGACTCAACAGTGGCAACCATCAGAATAAAACGCACGAGTCAGAAGCTCGACGCATCCCGGAGAAACGATTTAACTGTCTTGGATCCCGCAATTTCCTTGATTCCCTCCGTTCAAGCAGGAGACAGAATTAAGCTAGGCCAATAGGCACCAAAGGACATTAGAACTGGGTTAAGCCCAGTTGCCAAGCACCACGGATTATACATTAACACTAATACTAATGGGTCCTAAATTGTGAGCTACTTTTGATTCCAGTAATAGGTATGGCAAAATCACTTGAATGTACGGAAATTTGTTTTGGTTTCTACAAGGTCCGTATAGTAAACAACTCCAGATGTAACCTGAATACTATCTTACATAATATTGCGTTCAGTTTGCCAAAGAATACACTCCCATAAGATATGATGAGCGGATTGTTCGTATTCAATGTCAGATGTAGAACATTGACAAAAAGGCGATGCCACAAGCTTAAAAGAAAATAATTTACTATTAAAGTAAATTAGACCTGCATTAGCTAATCCTTCCTTTACAGTCATTTATTTATACTTTATGTGCAGTCGTGATACACGGGCGGACATAATGCAACAAAACATTCTGTACAAGTCAACCTTAGAGTTAAAGACTGCACTATGATAGGTGTACAACAAATAAATAATATAATAAAATAGAACTTAGTTTCAGAACGGATAGGTACTAGTCATTCACTGTCCGTAGGCAGTACAGCCTGCAATCACAAAACAATCAATGTCCAACAAAGCCATAAACTTAAATACAGGCACGCAGTCACGCATTTCCAAATTAAAACTATCGAACGACTTGCATCACTCAAATTGCTGGGCTCTAAAGGCGGGCTCTAAAGGTGGGCTTAGGGTCTTAGGGCCTTTGTCGGCACAAAACAGCACAGGTTGTAATTTGATAAAGTTGGGCCGCCTACAATACGGACCTTTCTTTGGGGTTGCCCACGCAACCTTCGATTATTGCAGGATGTTTGAATTTTTGGTTTGTGGATGCGTCATTTTTGATAAGGGTGTTTGTTTTAGTTTGCGTGGGAATTTGAGTATGCAAAGTTTAACCACGGTACAGAGTAGAGTAGAGTAGGGACTCCATTTTCCGCACTTAGACTCCTATTCGGTCCGTTGAGCGTAGGTGTCCTGGCTAAGTTAGCCAGCCTAGCTCCGCCCAGAAGCGCAGAAGTTTCCTGGGAGTTTCACAGGCCTCGCGGAGCGACCTCACCGTTCCGAAGATTTGTTCACGTTGGGTAGCCACGGCCTCGCATTCCAGGATGACATGGGCGGCTGTTTCTTCGGCATCAAAGCAGCCTCTGCAGAGTGGGCTGTCTGTGGCCCCTATGTTAAAAAGATGTTTGTTGAGGGGGCAATGGCCCGTAATTGTCCCTATTATTGTTCTGAGGTTAATTCTACTTAGGCTGAGTAGTTGTTTTGTTAGTCGTGGATGTAAACTCGTCATCGCCATTTTTGACTGCCTGCAGTCTGTAGCCTGTGACCTTTTCCCCACCGAGGGTGTCCCCACGTTGCCGTCGTGGTGGGGCTTGTGCGTCTCAGTGATCTTGGAGCTCTGCCGGTAGAGTTACTCATGCCGGAAAGGTCCAAGTGAGAGACCAGACAAAGAGGGACACACACACACACGAGGGGCACACCGTTCGGAGAGTTTGAAAATTTTTCAGGTTTTCGGACGGTGTGCGTTTCTGAAGGTATCTTGCTCACTGCTTTCTGGTACGCGTCTGATCATCAGACGTGACTGTGAGTGCAGTGAGCAAGCAGAGGGAGAGAGGGACCCTGTGAAAGGGTGGAGGAGATAGGGACCGCACCCTTAAAAGGAACAACATGAAGAAGACAGACGCAAAAATATTACCCCAGGGTGGTACCAGCTGCTCAGCAGCTGGAGAATCCACCACGCTCCCTTCGGGAGCGTCATGCCCCTCGTATTCTGGGGAGGGCAACGAATGTCGTAATCCGCTTGCCAGTGGCAACAAGAGCCGAGGAGGCTCCCGATCCAAAACGTCTTTTGAAGACTTGATCGGATTTAATTTTAGTACGCCTGACAAGGTGTTGGGCGGGCGTGGTGCGAAAGCTCCCGCCAAATTGTGGAGGAAGAGACCGCAGACGTGTGGGGTCGATGTAGGGTCAGACTCTGACTCCGCATCTGGCGTCAGCGTCAGCTCACCGAGCTCGGAGCGAGAGGTAGGAGAGGCTGTTGCAGAAGGCCCGGGGTTATTCCGCAAGCGCCCCAGACCGGAGAATGACCGAGGGTCGTCCTCCAACGGTGAGATGGCCTCGGCCCGGAAAATCCCCACCAGCAGGCGGGGCAAGGGCCGAGACGGAGGCAAGGGGAGGGGGCTCGCATCCCAGGAGGCAGCCCAGCGAGCCGTGAAGCTCGCCGAGGAGAGGCACCACCCTGGAGCGACAGGTCGGAGGGCTTTCCCGTCGGAGTCTTCCAGTGGTGAGCCGGACACGGCTGGCGGCCCCGATAAGGAGCGCCAAGCTAGGTTTGCGGAGGTCGTGGGGGCCGCTGTCCGCGATGTGGCTTTGAAGAGGACCCAGGCCTCTAAAAACAAGGCCATAAGCGCGGCGTCGGCCTCCATTCTGGCGGCAGCGGAGGCCAGCTACAGCTACAGCGGTCCTCCGGCAACGGACGAGATGTCCAAGCTGCGGGCAGAGGTCGCCCGCCTAGCGGCCGCCACGGAGCTTCTCCAAAAGGAGAATGCAAAGCTCCGAGCAGACCTAGCCGGGCTCCGTGGAGTCGGCACAGAGGAGGCGCTTCAAGGGGGGCGCAAGCAGGGACAAAGCACGTCCGCGCCGGAGGGGAGCCAGGTTCTGAACCAGGTTCTGAATCTGGTGCGACAGGAGTTGGCTCCCTTCCGGGAACGGTTCTCTACGCTTGAGAAGATTTTGTTGCGTCCCCAACTAACGGCGAGCCAGAAGGCCTTAGGCAAGACGACGGCTTCGTACGCGGCCGCCGTGGCTGCCAAACCGAGGCCGATCGGTCAGGCTAACAGTGCGGCCGAGCCGGCACCGGGAAAACCAGCACCGGCTAAGAAGAAGAAAGGAGGGGCGGCTGCACAGGTGGCGAAGGCTTCAGCGCCAGCGGTGCAACAGTCGGCCCCGGTTACAAACTCTCCTGCGGCCGAAGCCGGATGGCAAGTGGCCGGGGAGAAGAAGAAGGCGGGCAAGGCAGCCAGGACGTCCAAAAAACGCGAGCGGAAGCGGCGGCGCAAAGCGCAAAGTGTAGCGGCTAGGCTCCGCGCCCCGAAGACCGCAGCTGTAGTGGTAACACTACAGCCAGATGCGGTGAAGAGGGGCGTGACGTACGGTGACGTGCTCTCCAAAGCGAAGCAGGAGGTGAACCTTGGAGAGCTCGGCATCGTCGGGGGCCTCCGGTTAAGGGTTACCATGACTGGGGCCCGAATGCTGGAGATCCCCGGGGCAGCCAGCGGCCCAACCGCCGACGCTCTGGCCGAAAGGCTACGAGCGTCCTTGAATGCGGACGATGCCCGAGTATCCAGGCCCACCAAGTGCATAGATATGCGCATTTTGGGCCTGGACGACTCCGTCACGGAGGAGGAGGTGGTGGCCGCTGTCGTCAGGACAGGGGGGTGCTCTGTCGAGCAAGTGAAGGCAGGCATCATACGTCCTGACCACACGGGCATGCGAACCGTTGTGGTGAGCTGCCCCGTAACAGCGGCCAAGTTAATTTCGGAGGGCCGAAGGCTCCTGGTGGGCTGGGTTTCTGCGCAGGTCAAACTGCTGGAGCCCAGGCCTCTGAGGTGCTTCCGCTGCCTAGTGGGCAATCATGCGGGAGCCCTCTGCACCTCGGAGGTGGACCGCAGTGATCTTTGTTTCCGCTGTGGTCAGCCCCGTCACAAGGCCGGCTCGTGTAACGCCACGCCGCACTGCGTTGTATGTGCGGCAGCTGGCAAGCCGGCCGATCACTGGGCTGGGGGCAAGGCCTGCGCCCCACCCGCCAAGGCCGGGGGCAAGAGGAAGCCCTCCGCCACCGCCGTCTCTGCCGTAGCAAACGCCACCGCCATCGCCGCCGCCGCCGCCGCCGCTACAACTGCGAATGCCGCGGTGGAGCCCTCACAAAGGGCTCGGGAGGAGGCCGTAATGGAATGCCAATAACGGCCCCATTACGCCTCCTCCAGGCGAACATCAACCACTGCGCCGCCGCTCAGCAACTGTTGCTCCAGAGCATGGCGCAGTGGTCGATCAACATCGCCGTGGTCGCTGAGCCGTACTTTGTCCCGCCCAGGGATGACTGGGTGGAGGACCTCAACGGCTCAGTGGCCCTAATTTCGTCGGCCGCCGCCGGTACCCCGTCCCTCGAGAGTGTCAGGAGAGGACAGGGGTGCGTAGCAGCACGGTTTGGGGAGATTGTGGTAGTGGGGGTCTACTTCTCTCCAAACCGATCTCTCGCCGAGTTCCACAACTCCCTTAGGGAGATGGTTGTTGTCGTCGCCGGGTATCGCACCCTCCCCGTGCTCGTTCTCGGGGACTTCAATGCCAAGCACTTGGCTTGGGGTTCCCGATATACGGACACGAGGGGCAGGATGGTGGAGGACTGGGCTCTGGAGACAGGCCTAATCGTCCTCAACCGGGGTTCTGTCCCCACGTGTGTGCGGATGCAGGGTGAGTCCGTGGTGGATATTTCGTTCGCAAGCCCTGCTCTGTCACCGCGTGTCGTCGACTGGCGCGTCATGGAGGAGGTGGAGACGTATTCGGACCACCGGTACATCCGGTTTGACGTCTCCGCCCAGACCTCAACCGCGCCAGTCCGAGAGGCCCCGAGTGGTCCGCGGTGGGCGCTGAAGCAGCTGGACCGGGAGCTCCTCCTAGAAGCTTCGATCGTGCAGGCCTGGGTGTCACCACCGAACAGGCCTGCTAACATCAACGACGAGGCGGAGTGGTTCCGGGAGACCATGTCAGAAATATGTGACGTGGCAATGCCCCGGATCCGGCCAGGACGCGCCCGCCGCCAGGTGTACTGGTGGTCGCGGGAGCTGGCATCGCTGCGCGAGGCATGCGTTGCTGCACGGCGCCTGTACACCAGGCATCGCAGGCTCCGCATCCGGCCTCCGGATGCGCAGGCCAGGGAGGCGGAGCTGTACGAGGAATACAGAGTGGCGAAGGCCGCCCTCCAAGCGGGAATCCTGCGGGCCAGGGATCTGGCTCGTAAGGAGATGCTGGAGTCTCTGAACGGGGACCCGTGGGGACGCCCGTACAAAATGGTGCGGGATAAACTCCGCACCTGGGCTCCCCCGTTGACGCAGAGTCTCCGGCCCCAGCTGGTGGAGGACGTGGTGAGCACTCTGTTTCCTATGCGAGGGGAGCATACTCCCCCGCCTATGGCTCCGCCACCTGCGGTGCCCGATGCGGACCACACCGACGACGGCGATGACGATGACAACGCTCCGGAGGTGACTGAGGTAGACCTGAGAGTGGCGGTAAACAGGCTGAAGGTCAAAAATACCGCCCCAGGACCCGACGGCTTACCTGGGAAAGCCTGGGTCCTGGCTTTGGAGGCTCTCGGGCCTCGACTAAGGGGGTTCTTAAGCGCATGCTTGGAGAGAGGCCAGTTCCCACTTCGTTGGAAGACGGGGAAACTGGTCCTCATTAAGAAACCTGGGCGCCCTGCGGACTCTCCGTCCGCTTACCGGCCCATCGTGCTGCTCGACGAGGTGGGCAAGCTCTTTGAAAGAGTAATTGCAAACCGCCTCGTCGGGCACCTGGTGAGGGTGGGGCCGAATCTGGCGGAGAACCAGTTCGGTTTCCGCACGGGGCGCTCAACGGTGGACGCCATCATGCGCGTGAGAGCCCTCACGACGGGGGATGCGGTGTCACGGGGCAGGGTCGTCTTGGCGGTGTCTCTTGACATCGCCAATGCCTTTAACTCCCTGCCCTGGAGTTGCATTAGGGAGGCGCTCCGGTACCACCGGATGCCGACCTACCTCCGTCGCGTGGTCGAGGCCTATTTGACGCACAGGGCCGTCATCTACCCCGGTCACCGGGGAGAGTGGAACCGGCGAGAGATGTCGTGCGGTGTTCCACAGGGTTCGGTTCTGGGGCCGCTCCTGTGGGACATCGGCTACGATTGGGTGCTGCGTGCCGACCTCCCTAGCGGCGTCAGCGTAGTCTGCTACGCTGACGACACGCTGGTTCTGGCACAGGGGGGGTCGCACCAGGCGGCGGTCGACTTAATGACACGCGGGGTCGCGATAGTCGCTGGAAGGATCCGGCAATTGGGTCTCGAGGTGGCCCTGCACAAGTCCGAAGCCATGTGCTTTCATGGTTCTCGGAACAGGCCACCAGCGGGATCCCAATTAACGGTAGGAGGGGTTCACATCGGCGTCGGGTCGACGATCAGGTATCTGGGGCTCGTTCTCGACAGCCGGTGGAACTTCGAGGAGCACTTCCGACGTTTGGCTCCCAGACTGGAGCGGGCCGGGGCTGCTTTCAAGCGGCTCCTGCCCAATCTAGGGGGTCCAAACGCCTCCTGCCGGAGGCTCTATGCGGGGATCGTGCGATCCATGGCCCTTTATGGGGCCCCTGTGTGGGCCCTAACGCTGAAGGGGCGACCAGCCCGCCAGCTCAACGCGGCCCAAAGGGTCATGGCCATCCGGCTGGCTCGGGGATACCGCACGGTCTCCGGCGAGGCGGCGAGCCTCCTTGCCGGATTACCGCCATGGGATCTGGAGGCGAGAGCCCTCGCGCACGTTTACGCGTGGCGCGTGGAGGTGCTTCGCCGGGGCGAAACTCCGCTGCCACGGCAAATTGCATCGCGGCGGACGGAGCTCCGGCAGGATACTATGGCGGTATGGAGACTGCGACTATCGCGGCCCAGCGCTGGGCACGCCACAATTGCGGCGGTAAGGCCCCTCTTTGAGGAGTGGCTGGAGAGGCGCCACGGCGTCCTCACCTTCCGCCTGACGCAGGTACTTACCGGACACGGCTGTTTCGGGAGGTACCTGTTTCGGATTAAGCGGGAGGAAACGCCCGGGTGTCAGCACTGTGAGGATCGCCCGGAGGACACGGTGGAGCATACGGTGGAGGTCTGCCCTGCTTGGGCTGAGCACCGCCGTGTCCTCGTCGAGGCGATCGGCGGCGGCAACCTCTCGCGTCCGGCCCTGATTGAATCCATGGTCCGGAGCGAGGAGGCTTGGGAAGCGGTCACCTCCTTCTGCGAAGCAGTAATGCTAGCGAAGGAGGAGGCGGACCGCGCGAGGGAAAGGCAAGGCCTTCGTCCCAACCGCCGCAACAGGAGAAGACGCCCCGGGCGTCGGGAGTCGCAGGGCGATCCCCGGCCACCGTAGGCGCGGGCCTGCGGACGGCGAGCGTTGGGTGGCTCGCTGTCTGATCACCACCAGGCCCGGGTCGATGGCGCGTTGTGTTTCACGCGCGCCTCAAAGAGATGTCAGCATAGAGGACGGGGCCCGCTAGGGCCAGAGCCTGCCAGGGTTGCGGAATTTGTTCGAAAGAGTCACCGCGGCCCTGGAAAGCAAAGGGCTTTAGAAGGAACACGGATGGGTTTTAGTCAGTAAGAGTCTGACACGCCCTTCCGCTCCACCCAGAGCGGAAGAAGTCATTTGATGATTTCCCATCCTAAAAAAAAAAAAAAAAAAAAAAGCCTGTGACCTTTTGTTGTTATGCAGTTCAATGGATCTCTGGCAAATCCATGTACGAAGCTGTGAGAGAGGTAGGGGAAGGAGTACCCACTCCTTGAACCGCGGTACATGAACTTACTGTTTTTAAACATTTTTTTTCATTTCACATTGAAATGCAAGAGGGACTTACTATTGAATACTGTTTAGTTTCATCGCAGTTAATATTCCACTTTATTTCACTCAAATTCAAGTAACAAATTAAGTAATCAACCATCTGCACCCGAACGTGCAAGTATGCAGTGTGCACCACTCAAAAGGAAGACATTTCGATATCGGATGCCGCCTCCACCGGTCTCTAATTCCTGTAACGAAATTATACAGGTTTAATTAAATCGACATTAATCCAGGACTATTTGGGATAGAGACTCGTTTTATATGTTGCGTCGCTGTCATTATGTCGTTACCGTAAGTTTTTGGGGGACACGTCGGGAATTTGTTCGATGTTCTCTGGATTAATATTCGACCTTTTTTGTGGTTCACGATGTGAATTCGTTGGTAGATTTTTTATGGCAATTTTGTTAGGTGAGTATATTTTGGAATTGTGATAGTTTAGTTACGGAATGTATTTTTCGAATGTGATTTTAAGTCGATGCCTGAGCATGTAAAAATCTCTCTCAAATAATTGTGCAGTTACCAATGCCGATGTCTGTTTTTGTATTTAATAAATTGATTTGAAATCATTCGATGCGTGTTACTGATATCGCAATATCAGGTGGCTTTACATGATATTCAAATTATTTTATGCATATAATAATTTAACAAATCCTATTTAAAACGCAATAAACATTGTGTAAACCCTTTTTTTGATCGATGAATAAATCATTTGAAATAATAAACTGTTTTGTCGACCAAATCCCACCTTTGTCACAAACAGCTAATAATTTCAACCCCAAGGGGATTGATATTAAAATAATTTATGATAACAATAACTCAATACTTAATCCTGTCCTATTTTTATCATGAGCGGAATAGTCAAAACATTCTGCATTTAAATCAGGGCAAACGTTTTTGTATTTGACATGACAATAAAAAAACTGGTTGGTTCCCAGCATCCTAGTGGTCTAATTATCATATTTCGCAAGCAAACAGTAAAATGTTCCTGGCTGACACATATTCGTTAACAAATAACAAAAAATACAAAGGTTTGTTTTCACTGCTCTTAGAAAAACACCTGTTGGGCATTTCACGCAATATGCAAAAGTTAGTTGAGCAAAACTAGTTGGATGGGCTTTGCAACCTTTGATGTTTTTACATCATGATTGCATCTTTGAAAACCATCAACAGTATTTTTTTTTTGTGTGGCGTCTCGCATTTCGACCTATGAGGTTGCAGACTGCTTAACCGGGCTTGCCTGTGGCCACCGTTCAATATAATATTAAAGCCTCCAGCCAGGGCCAGGGCTTATGAAAAACTTACTAACCAAGCGACTATACGCTAAGGGCACACCCTGTGTCGCTGGGGTGAGGCCAGCTAAGGACGGGCTAGATCGAACTAGAAGTATTATTTGGGGACGAGTTTAAGACTACAGGCTCAGCGGCACGGGCTGGCTCGAGCAAGGGTCGGGCGGATTTTGACGGACACGTCCCGGCGAGAGCGGAAGGACGGCCGTGGTTTGCGAAGAGTGCTGGTCTCTTTGTGACTCTTTTGGAGGAGAGTGGTAGAGTCATTGGGCGTGACGAGGGTATGCCTCGGTCGGCGTACCTTGGAGATGCGGGCAATGCGATAAGGGGTAACTGTGTTTTACGGCAGTGTCGAAGAAACGTTTGGCTATGCATTTTGCAATTTGAGATCTACATGGAGAGTCTCATTTCGGACATAGTAGGGGGCACCCGTGATTTTGCGCAGGAAACGGTTTTGGAGTGTCTGCATCCTGTGGAGATGACGAGGCTTTGCGTGTGCAAAGACGGCGCAAGCGTAGGTCATGATAGGACGGATGACCGCGGTGAATAGTCGCAATTTGCACTTGAGTGACAATTTGCTACGGGCGGTCGTTATGAAATGAAGCCTTCCCTTATTATATTTATATTTGATACTAGCTGCGAGTTCTATTTATTAGTAAGCGAAAGTAACTTGGCGTAAAATCTATTATTTAATTTACTATTTCAACAAAATGGTAAATTAAAATTAAATGAAACACAAAAACATGTTCCATCAAATATCCATGAAATACTATTCGGTTTTTGTTGGAAGCTTGAACCGTGTGGTAACAATAACACCAACATTTTGATAACGACATCGTCAGATCAACGCCTTTTTTGTCACATCCCTGTCACGTTAAACCTGCACATGTTCCAAAAACGAAGCAAAAAAAGCAAATTAATTTGTCGGGTCACAACAACCCTTATCTGCATGTTTCTCAGACAAACACTAAACTTCTTAATCGTTAAGAAAACAAAGCTGGGATAACAAAACTGGCTGGTTGAAAAAAAAGTCGGTTTTTCAAATCAAAGAGCCATTAGCCAATCAGTCAACGCAGGTAAAAGGAGGACTTATTGGAACTTTGGACGTGGTCAAAATTAGGGCCATTATTTTAATTATAGAGTAAACAAAGACCCGGGACTGTATTTGAGTCTATGGGTTTTATAACAATAATTAACTTGAAGTTTGACTAATCTAATTTTGAGGAATAGTATTTTTTGGGATAGAAGAGGTACTTTTTCAATAATCTGGCAAATTAGGCGAGTCATCGGAATTTCGTTTTCAAGGAAACGATTTTGCTTGCTTTAATTGAATGGCAAATACGGATTAAAAGTAAAAAAAAACACTACTAAATCTATCCTTTTTAGCCCCCATACAAGAAACGTGTTTTTTTGTTTATGGTACGGAACCCTTTGTTTGAGAGTCCGACTCACACTTGGGCGGTTTTATGTGTTTTGGTGGTCTAGAAAATTGTAAAATTATTCATCGAGAAAGCCACCACCATTAAATGCTGATTCATTTAATGACTTTCTATGGAATAACGTGATCGTGAACCCCTTATCACATTAATCGCGACAAAAAAAAATCTACAGTCAAAGTAAACAAAAGAAAACTTTGTCACTGATAACGCAGGGGACAGATGAGAGAGGACCAGGGATTACTCTCCCCTGGTCTTCCCATAATCTTCCCCTGACAGCTTTCAGTCAAGGCGACCCAGCTTCACACTGGACTAACCACGTCATTGATGTGAAAAGTGATATAAAGCTACCAATCCACCTTTATTCACCTGCGCTTTTTGAGGATTATAGAGGACTCATATTGTTTGTTAAACGGAGGGGACAAATTTTGATTTAAATGGATTTGATGAGCATTGTTTTAGACGGCATTATAATATATAAAGAAGTTTACTGTAGCGTTTGATTTCGTCAATCGATAGACAAGACGGAAATCCCGCAAAAGGGCAGAAATCACACGTCAACCGTTTTTCTCAACCTTACATTAAATTTCATGTTATACGATCATTTCTTACAGATACTCACAGGTTTACGCAATCTAAATCAAAATGGATCCTATAAAATCCTCTCATAACTCGTCCGCTGCAAAATATGAGGTGCAAATATGAGCGCCTTATTTAGTAATGTCGGAAACAAACCAGTTGCCAGTAGCCTGAGAAACTCCTAGTTGCGCGCCTCCAGGGAACTAAATCATAAAGATTCATTCTGAACATTGCAGCGATCTGATGAACGAGTGCGGTCTAAACAACCTACTGCGGGGTTAACATATCGTGATATCATAGACGACGGCTTCTCTAAGATTGCAGATCTTCCTTCTCGAGCTTGGGAACTAGTTGAAGCGAGATGGGCGATAATGTGATTAGTCGAACGATACTTGATAGCCCCGCGGCATTCGATTCTCAACTGCATAAAAACCAGGCGACGTCCACACTACACGCACGCATCCAAAGCTCTGATTACACAACATGACACGCACACACGCGCCCTCTGTGGGATTAACGTCAGACAACCCGTTTCCTGTTACCTGCTCTGGAGCAAAAAGCAGACGTCGCTCAGTAATTTAGAATTAATTTCACATTTGAAATCAAAACATTGCTCTTGTAAGTTAAAGCGGAATTACATAGAAAACGCTCTAAACTTAACCGAGAAGATTACGTCGAAACATTGGATTCGCTCAACCGTTTTGAAGTCTCTATTTTCTAACACCGAAAATGTCTGTAACAAATCCGTACAGCGGACGCAATCTACGGGACTTAAAACAAACAATTACTTGGGTTTATTTGAAAAGGAGAGAAAAAAGTGGAGCAATCAAATCGGTGCAGCTACCGTGCGGCAAAAAACTTCGGTCTGGGATGTACGCGGTCGATCTAACGGGCGAAGCGGCCGGCGCGACGTAATAAGGTAGCCGATGAGAACTTGGCAGATCGTTTCCACATACCTCCACGGCTTTCACTCGATGCTAATGCAAGCGTATGTAACGAGAAATTGCTTCATTTAAGTTTCAAGTTCTATGTCTACGTCGAAGTTATTAAAAGATCAAAATATTTCCTTTTTTTTCAACCCGTATCAGATTCCCAAGGGATGAGTTAATTATTGTGCTTGAGGGATTTCCTTTAAATACAATTATAAATAAACAACAGTAGGTACAAGAACAACATACAAAGAAAATATACTGTACCTACCTAACAATAAATACATACTGATGAAAAGAATAAGTACCAGAAATAACCACCATTAATCAATGTTAATAGAAGTCACCCAATCAATCAATAAAAGACGACAGACCAACAATATTTTAAATCAAGATCGTAAACCATGCAGCCCATGGATCAGCTGGGAACGCGTTACTAATTCTAGGCAAGGTGACACACTTTTCTTGAAGCAGTCCGCCAGGGTACCGTGGCAAACTGACTATAGATTTTCATAAATAACGCATAAGAAAGACTCAAACAATAAATAGTAAAGATTCGTTTCGCCCAAACCAGCTGCGCTAAGGAGCGCGTTGAATCGCGCGATTTGATACGCGCCTCCATCAACTTGGCTTTTGTCAAAAGGTAAGCTAATAAAGTTTAGCAGATGTGATCTTCTAAACAAGACACTAACAAATGGAAGCTGCAAGGAGCTTGATAACATCGTAAGAAAATGTACGACGATCTCGGAAGGCAATTTTCTCTTTACGATATGATTCATGTTCTCAGAAAAGTGAAGGTAAAAATCTTCGCAACAATATCACACAAGCCACGTTTTACTTATACCAAAGACAGAAACGAAGCTTAATAATGCAATTCAAATAATTTTCTTGTACGAATGCTGTTGAATTAATTTCGGAATGCGAACATCGTTACTGGCGACAGCGTAGAGAGAATTTGGCATCACAAACCTCCAAAAAACGTGGTCCACTTTATTCCAGCTATCGCCACACGATCGATATCGAACACATATTTAAAAAGTTAAACTTTGCCGTTAAAGACCATACCGCGAATTCTTTGTGCCCTACAACATTCTGATACGGACAAAGAAGCGGGTCTGCATCATTATAGCCTATTGTAACGAATTTAAAATTTTCCAAATGCGAATTCGTCAAACGTAAAACAATTCGATACGCGTTTGAATTTGTTGTTCGGGCTGGTTTCAATTCAATTTCTTCGTCGTCCGAACCGCTCGCGTGAATTGGGTCGCGTAAACGGGTCCGCCCTTTTGGGACCAAAACGTTATTTTTTTCACACAGATTGCGCGTTCTTTGATCTCCAGAATGTGTGCGTTAAGCGTTTCCTTCGCTTTGTGCTGGCGCTGTGTGTGTCTTGTACAGACGACGCCTCCCGACAACGACACCCAGCGGGATGTAAAAATCAAGCAACAACGAATCACAATGATTTTCCTTCTGCTTTTTAGGAGAAGGGGTGATTTTAAATTTAAAACAATTATCAAATCAAAATTTGGTTTTTGGAACAAACGGATTAGCATTAGATTAGAAGACACAACTGAGTTATACTGCAGTGGTGTCAGGTAGCTAAATCCGTATCCGTAGCGAGAGCGCCAACGTGTCAAGAACTCGGAAACTCATTCTTGACACAGTTCAGTGTTATGAACATTACTTCATCCATACCAGGGAGAGTTTAGCACGTCGTAAACTGTAGGATCCATTACGCGGGGGCGCTCAAGATTATTCTCGGCTTACTTTATGTGCTGGCGTTGAACATGATCCAATATTTTTCTATGGTTTCTTCTTTTAGTATTCGGTTTGGCAAGTGAATTGTGAGTGTTAAAGATTTAGTTTGCGACGTTCGTGCGGGGAGCTCATTCAGGTCGGCCGTGGATGGTTACGAGCGCGCGAAGCCGGAGGTCGTATGGAACAGTGCCTAGCACCTCATAAACTGCTAGAACTTGTTAAGTCTTCGAGATATATACTGCTTGTGAGAATTTCGTTTTGAAATAAGAATGTTCAAAATGATTAAACGTTCTGATTGTTTAATACTTTGAAAACTCAGTCTGTGTCTGTTTATGCCACAGATATTTTGCCGTTCATTTTTATGTGCAGTATCATAGGAATGGTTGATGATCGTATTACGGCCATGCATTATGTCCTCAAGATATTAAGGTCGTAAATAATTACAAAAACATCATATCTCACAATTATAATGTGAGGTATGAACATAAAAAGTAACATCGGTGGGTCTCACATATTCCCGTGGGGTCCGAACAGAACGCACAATATTTTATAATAAGTAGTGAATGGTCGTTTGAGCGACCAAAATACGCGTCTTTGTCCGATGTGAGGTCCCGTCTTTCGGCTCAGGTGACACTGCACCGTCACTAATTCGTATTCGATTCGAAAAAAAAACAAATAATTATACCGAAAGCGAAACGTGTAAATGAAAAAAGAGCACTCCTTTGTACAATTCTGTTTAGTATTTACCGACAGCACACACGCAGAGCGCTAATTTTTCGCCTCCACGGGGTTAAGTTGTAAGTTTGTAACATTACAATACACGACAAAAGATGCACCGTTACAAATGTCAGAAGTGTATAAATTAATGGCGACAACCTTTTATTTGTTCCTTTTGTCTCGAACAAAGTTGCTTTGTCTAGTTAGGACGTAATAATGGAAGTGTTTAGCGTCAGTGCTTTTGTTGTTTCCAAAAAATAAGTATTGGAGTGATGAATAGATCGCGTGGCGCGCACGACAAGACATTGAACCGTGATTTTCCTCGCACATTAGTTAAATAAGTTGGACAGAAAGGTTTTGGAACGTGAAGATATTTTACTAAACACAAAAGACAGAGATAATGCTTGTTCACGCTGAGATCTAATGAATCATCGCCAAAATGGAAACGTACGGTAAATACTATCTAGCGCTTTTTGGGCCTTATTGAAGCCAAAGTGGGAGTAAACACAAATACAAATATACGCTATGATAATCATGTTCTACCCTGCATAACATATCCATAGACAAACACTCAAACAAATCTGCATAAAGCTCACTAATGGCATATCCTGTCACTTCAATTACGTACATATTGAGTAAGCATTACGAATACATATGCAAATTTCTTGATAATTTTGATTGGTATGTAGCAGAAATAGGTAGATCAACCCAACCGGTATGATGTTGAGCCACAACGTAAACATCAGATGCGGCAAAAGATCTCGGTTATAATGAAACAGGTCTGAGAGAGGAAATGCGTGCAGTAAATGATAAAGATTTACATACTGACGCTAGTGAACTCGATCAGGTTTGTACGCTCAATTATTGCTGAAGAATAGTTGTGCTTTTGGAATGTTAGAATAAAAAAAAGGTTTGAGGAACTATAGATATGAAATACTAAACTTGATGTAGGATTCAAAGGAACAGAACTTTTATAAGTAGTGTAATTCTTAGTATCTAATTTATAGAACCACATATTCAAAGAAAAATAAACTGATGTTGTAGTGCGTGTGTGTAAAAGCGTAGGTATGCCACTTATTTTATATCATATATTTAAAATTTAAAGTATCCATGAATTACTAGAGACAAACATTAATATCCAAACAGTAGTAGCATCGTCATTAAAATAACGCTTAACGACATAACTCAAATGACTAAACGTAAAAAGTTAGTATTAATAAAACAAATGAATCTAATGATGAATAATAACATGATGAAACATTCAGATAAGTTCGGGGAACCAAAGTAATAAATAACAACAATAATAAACGTTTGGAAATATATTTTAAACGGGTAGAGATTAACAATCGAAAACCTATTAATGACTAATCAAGGATTTGGGACTCTACCGGTATTGGAATAATTTTTAATGTCTCTAAATCATTCGAATGGATGAACATTTTTAGAATCCCTACTAAATTATGTCTCCATATTATTGTAATATAGGGACAGACTTAAATTATATTCTGACATAGGAGCGAAAAATTCCGTCACTAATCGGGATCCAATAAATTTCTCATGCAAATTTTGCGCTTTTGGTATCACCGTTCCGAGAAAGATTTCTAGGGAAAAAATAAATCAAGCATTCGAAACAATCGTTTTAGTCATGCGGAGAATTCAACACGATCTGAACTTTAACAGAAAATTGGATGCATTTGTATAATGCATTCAGGTGTGTAACAAAATTCATGGCAGACGTTTTAGAATAGTTATTAGAAAAAAAAATGTTCTGGCGCCAAAAAAGGAAGATAAAAACTTAACAGCTCCAAAGTGTTGTCTACGGGCCCTGTGGAACGTGTTAATGAGAGTCTGGACAAAGGATAAAGGAGGCCTAATACTTCCTGCAACGATAATATTTTAGCGCGTCTCGTTAAGCCCCAGATTAGATGGGCGATCGGATAAAGAAAGTCCATACATTTTAATCTGTTCTGTACTGTATACGCAACGCTTACAACAATAGACGTAAACAAAGCAGAATAATTCTCAAGATAGTTATGGCAAAAACCTTTTCAAATTCTCACTTTTTATCTCCATAATCAGTGGTTGGTTCTTGCTCCTATTTTTCTTGCTTACCGCTTAGAAAGATGAGCGATACCAACAGTATGACGCCTGGTTAGTAATCTCCCTCCATGCGTATAAAATGCGCGTTTTTATCGTGACTAGCAATCACAACGAGGTATTCAAAGCAAAACATGAAATAGAAACTGTAAAAAGATTCTTCCGGTACCGGGAATCGAACCCGAGCCTCCTGGGTGAGAGCCAGGTATCCTAGCCACTAGACCATACCGAATACTGAAAGCCTTACTGAAATTGCACCGATTATTTTGAGAACCGAAGTTGGACGATAAGCTAATGATATCCGCATGGTTCTTTTTATAGACAACAAGGCTGGTTTATTTTAGTGAAGTTCTTTATAGATAAGTGAAACAATAAAGTGTTATGGAGTAAAATTAGCACTGTGTTCATTGCCATTACGAGAGGGATACAGAGCTTAGTTATGATATGATGAGAGGACCTTTGTGTGAGGTGCAACGTACGACCACCCACAGTGTTGTATGGACTTGCACCTATTGTATTCGACTTTTGCCTAATGTAATACAGTGTGTAACTGTGGGAATGTACAACGGAAGCCGGCTGTGTGATTAGATTAGTGTGAATGAATGATTTTGTTTGACGTTTTTGATGCGTGTTGATGCGTTTCTGATATTGATCGTGAGTTTTATAGGTGTCTATTGTTTTGATCACTCACAAGTCACAGGTTAAGTAAATGAGGACTTCCCTTAATGGAAAATGGTTGTACTAATAAGCGCTATTGTGTTTGTTTGTACCCCTGGAAAAGTGGTATGAAGTGGTAGTAGCCGTTATTCTGTTCCGTGAGAATCAAAATTTAGTGCTAAATTTAGTACACCGAGTCCCAGTCTACTATAATACACATAATAATCCAATTCCCATTTTTATGAATAAAAACACAAAGAAAACCCCTCAATCCGTTACAACGCTGTTCCCATATAATATCTCATTGATGCGAACAGCAAATAAAAAACATCCATAGGAAATCCACCCGCTAATCCTGAGAACTGCCGTATATAGCCAACAACGCCACCTGTTGCTTCAAGTGTGAACCACTGGTACACAGTAGCTACATCGAGTAACAAGAATTCATTACAATGAAAGTTAAGACAGGTATCTTTATTGAACCCGTAAAAGTATTATGGCATTTTATGTATTTTTCTCTTTTGGTGTAATGATTTCCGCTGCTGTATTTGGGAGAGGAAGGCACCGTCTTGTATGCAGCATCTATGGAAGGATCTCATTTCTTGATACAGTTGGCCTTACATGGAAGTAAGTAAGTCACCAATTTATAACGGACAAATAAGTCAAAGTTCGAAATAAAAGCTTCCGTTTTCCTCGAGAACATTGACACTGTTGGTAAAGTATCATGTTATCATATTGGTTTACAGATTCCCATAAGATTTCTCAAACTAGTTGACAAAAGTTTTGCACGTTGTCAACTTTTTTTTACAACCCGATACTAGAGACTATGGTTGGCGCCAAATAAACTTGCAATAGTGACCATTGACCCACTTACCCACTTACACTTACCCACAATACATTTTTTGACATTCTTAATTCCAAATTCGGAAAAAGACATAATAGCTATCTTGAACTTTACATCCATCGAGATCCTTCAAATTTTCTAGTAATCAACAAATATTCATAATTTGTTTTTTGGGTACCCATGAAGAGATATAAAAGAAAGCTCAATGTTCTTCATTGCAAAATTATGTGGCGCCAACCATAGTATGAGACTTCACTAAACGGTATAAGCAGTGCCTGCTTTAATCCTTGCCTCTACAGATTAAATTACAAAGTTCTCTTATACTAATTCAGTAGATAGTTTTGCAACAATTAAACCATCAAACACAATACTCTCTTTGCCGATCTGTACGAGTGCTTATTAAATTTTATTAGCCTTAATGTATTACTCGTAGAGCAATAAGCAAACATGTGTCGGTACTTAAGACTTTGAAACCAGACGCGGTGTCAATCAATTGAAATTCTAACATTAAGCATATGCTACAGGCGTGAATAACCACATTATAAGAATTCCTCTACTAATGGTATGAGTGATGGAACTCACGAGAAAGTCACCTGGAAATCATGCGGAATGGAACGTGACAATTCTTAAGCTTTTTCAGATAACAATGATGCTAGATAGACCATAAATAGAAATCATAAATGAATAAGTATTACTGTAAGAGATATGAGAGTGTAATGTCCTCAGTAAAGCTAAAATAAACAACCGCCAGAGACATCACATTATAAATGCGAAAGTTTGGGTATATGGATGGATGGATGTTTGTTACTCAATCACGTCAGAATTGCTGACGGATCTTGATGAAATTCGTCACTGAGATAGATTATAGTCTAAAATAATCCATAGAACATTTTTTTTTATTCCGGAAGTATGTTTCCTTGGGATAATCTTTGGTATTCACGCGTAAAAGCCGCGGCAGCTACTGTGACATACGTATCAAAATAAATATGAATAATTTTCCAATCAAAAGGCATGCTCATAGGTCGATTAGATACGTCATGATATTAAATACCCGGGATACAATCTAATATTAAATATACAGAATTGAGTGGCAAGCAAGAAACAAACTCGTGGTAAAGCTCCGGTAGGTAGCCTATAATGTCGCGACCTATTTATCAAAGTCGTATTAGTAGGTGACACGGAGGGCGTTAAACATATGGCATATTAGGCCCAACCTCACAATAATCCAAACGAGCAGTGTTATTATTAAGGAATTGAGTGCTAAGTAAATTATACGAATTAAGCTTGTGTTGGCAACAGGTGTTGCTTGATTTGCCCTTTCGTCTGAGAATGGATAATGACGATAGAATAGATTTGACAAATGTAGTTTTAGAAGCTTTTCACCCCGGTATATTGGCTTAGCCACTCCTTTTATTTTGTCTCGTCTCTCGTCAAATTCTCTATTTGCTGAAATCGAGTCTGAGTTGTAATACCTCCTTTCTTTTGTTTATCCATTGTGATATATCGTGCCATCTTTAATGGCAGTTCATCTTAACTTGAATGTACCTTTAAAACATTATTCAATATAGCAAATACATTCCTCAACCAGAAATCATTCTTGAATTTTGCCTCATAACCCGACCCGGGTCTAGTACCCGGATCGGGTTATATAGTCGCGATAATTCTCTTGCGACTATTATGGTGATTACAATAAATCAATTAATTAAAGACACCTTAACATTCCTTTGTCTGTGCCATAAAGTCTTATATGACCATCTTTAACAACAGTCTCTCCCACATTTCATTACTGGACCTCACAGTATTATATACTTATTCGCGTCGAGATATCCACGTTAATAAATCAAGAAGGATATCGTGTAATGGACACCGCCGACCGTCCCCGAAGAGACATAAATTTGTTTTTGTACTTTTTTGGTAAATCATTCTGTTGTGGCAACAAACCGGGTGAATAATTAGGTTTTAATATGTATTTTAGTTGTTTTGTAACGGAATGACTAATTAGATGACTTGGATGTTGCGGTAGTCATAGAGTTTTTGTCTGTCGGAGAATTTTCTTTTGGTTAACTTTCAGGGCATAATCAGGGTTAATTTGCTTGAAATAGAGCTTCTGAGTATGTATGAGTATTATCTTTGCGAGATCAATTGATTTTATTTTTATTTTTTGGTCGCTTAGCTAAATTCAATACACTCAAAAATATTTTATTTCATTCTCATTTTAGCACGATCAAGGTGATTTTTACTCTACTTGGTTTTAAGTACCAAGTCTTACTTTGAAAGTAATAAATCAGTATCAGGGACTAATGAGATCTTATTATGCTACTCTTAAGGTATTTTCAACCACTTATGCCTTTTGTTTTGACCTTATCAGATCAAGACCACGAGTAGCTTTTTTGTTTTGTAAGCACTAAACCTTATCTGCGTTGAAAATCTGGTGTGATTGAGTATAAGATTTTGTAAAAATATTAAGTTTTCGTAAAAGAATTACGATTGCATGATTGTAATTATTCAAGGTTTGCATATATTTTGCTTCCAAAAAGCATGTTTTCTGGCTCTCACTATTTTTGCAAATTGTCAGGAGGATCTCCTTGGCTCCAGCTCTCTGGCAGACAAGGTAGATATTTGGAAGCTTCTGGCAAAAAGTAAAAGAGAATTTGGATTAGGAATATGAAAATATGTTTTGTTTTATATGGGATTTCGGTACCAGCGCTTTATTTATATAATAATATGAAGTAGCACTAGCGTGAGTCCGCTAGTGTTACAATATATTACAAAAACAATTTTGGAAATCAGTTTTTTTATTTCTTTCTTTTTAGGAACATAGCGATCGTTACCTAGTGGATGAAACATAACTTAGATGATTCCCAGAACTAAGAAATTAAAAAATGGAAAATAAAAAGTAGAAATAACTTAATTAATTCAAATATTTATTTGCACCATCTACAATTAAATTATGTTAGACCATTAGAAGAAACATAATATTCCTTAGACTTTTCTAAGAAGAGATGTTATCAGATGTTTTAAATGTCTGTTGTTTTAAATTTGTATTAAAAGGACCTCATAATGTTCTAGTTTGTTATTTCATCGCCAAAAATATAAGGCACATTAAATTTTGATGCCTTTTAAATAATACTAAGTTGACATTGACCATAATTTGCCTCAAATATAATTTACTTGGATGTAGGTTGTAATTTGAAACTTAATCTTCCTAGTTTGAAGACATATCAGTTTACTAAAAATGTTCACACACTGTTTCAAGGTTTGTCATACGTCAAAGCTAGTCTAATAATAGGCTCAAAAGGTCATGGCAATTATTTTTATATTTATGAAGAATATTTTACAAAACATTAAAGATAGTTATTGATTCCTGAAATATTTACGGCCACAGTAAATTTTCTACCAACACGTTTCCACTTGAAAGGACTGCTATCTGTAAAGGTAAACTAAGGCCATTCCAACAGATTCCATCAAAGTATTGGAACTTATTCTGCAAATGACAACCCCTGACTTCAATGAACTAAAACACTCAAAAACAAAAGACTTTAACACACGAGTATACTCAACGTCTGTACCATTCATCATTCTAGAAAATGTCAGCATCGACTCTCGACTTCGTCAGAAGATTCCTCTTCAGCAACAAAGCGGGTTTATTGTCTCAAAACAAAGACACCGGTTCAAGGCTTAGTGTAGAGCTTTAAAACAAGCGACAAGGCCAATGTCGTGTTGAAAACGGATCGACGGATTTTGATCTTGGCTTCGGAAGGCTACGTCGAAAATGGCGGTATTTTGGCGAATTTCGTTTTGTTCTTCGGTAATTAATGCTTTTAGAGTTGATTTATATTGTAATTGGGCACCTACTGTGTTAACTTAATAAAGATACCCATTGTTGTCGTTGACTTTTACTATGCTTAAAAATAAATTATTCAAAAAGGAGCTCAAGTCGTTATCACTATTATATAACTCGTTAACTATAATCATTCAACCTTTGCCTGATCAACGCTGTAATCTGCACATGTAGCTCACACGTGCATATCAAGTGAACTTCCGATCTAATCTGACAATGAACATGGCCGTTTCACTGCCTCTACCACAGTCCTTGGGCCATGGCCTCAGTAGTGACAGAGTAGCGTTACAGCAGCATGCCAATTACTAAGGTAACGTGGTTCGAACACGCGAACACTCGAGTCAATTTCGTGCTTCGAGAACGACTGCTGGCTTCCTATGTTTATGAGTGCGCCCCTAGCCGTTTATCTATGCAACGTACTGCTTCCTCCATTGCACGTTTTGTTTGATCATATTTATTGTACCGCAGCTCAGTCCCATTACTTAACGGAGCTTTATATCGTAGTAGTGTCTCATTAGAGAATGTATTCTGAGCACTACATTCTCTTTGTATCTAATCTAGACTCAGTAATTCTTTGATAACGTTTTCAATTGCCTACTCGATGGTTCCCGATGATCATTAAGTGTAACCATTAGTTATGCCATTACTTTTCTCCTTTCCTGCTATTGTAAGTACTGTAGCCATCTTGGTTGTTATTTCTAATAGGTACCTGTGTATTAAATCTCTGAGAATCCGGGAGGATATCGGAGTGATCAGAAGTAATTTAGTTCGTGATACTACATGTTTTCTGATGTTAGATGTGTAGCGGATAACGTAAACAAAATGGAATCGTCAAGAAAAAAACTGATCGAGAGATGTAACACACCAAATGGACTCTCCCAACTTGGGGCATTTAATGTCTTTATAAGTGCCGTCAGACATAAAGTTAATGAAACAGCCATTTTATTGATCTACCTGCGAGTTGACACGAATCCCGCCGCTTCCAACCCTGCATTATGTTTTTCTACAAATTATTTTCCATCTTTTTCTACCCCATTCGATTTTATGAGAGAGAAAAGAATAGCGGTATTCTAAAAACGTGCATTAAGAAAGGGACATTTCATTTCGAGAATACGACCCCCATCATTTGATAAGCCGATGAGACATTTTAACATTAATCCATTAGGAGATGGAAATATTTCAATTATTTTTCAATTACCTTTTTTGTACTGTCAGCATCATATTAACCACATATTTTGGTGGTCAGGTAATATTAAGAAGAAGGACGCTAAAAAGTTGTTATGAAGAAATTAGGAAGATTTAACTTTGACCTTTCCCAAGTATTATCCAAAATGTAAGGATATAAATTGAATAATTTAATCTACCGTACCCTTAATGCGGAGGTACGTTTCATCACGGAAGCTCCACATTATTAATACGATTATTACTTGACATACACAGAATTTGGGTCCCATATTGTCAGCTTTATGTTAGCATAGCATGCTGCTGTCCCATGTTACATTTGTAAACAAATATCCGCTTATCAGGAACCGCTTACAGGTGAATATCAATTAGGTCTTTTGTTCTCTAAAATATTACTTCAGGATTTCCGTTAACGTTAGTAGGGTAGGGTAGTATATGTATGTATGTTTCTGTCTTTACTATCGTCTATTGGTTCTTAACATGCGTTTTCGGCTTATCAGTCGGAACTAAAACGCAACTTGGTTCGTGTCACCCTTTGCGTATGAGCTCCGATTCCTAGGCGTTAAAAATCAGCAGTTACTAGTCTATCTTTCGTAGTTACCGGTGACAGCAGTGGCAGGACTATAGCCACCAATATCTACCTATAATACGAATATGGTGACCATTGCTGGCCCATAGTCTTTATATTTCATTCTATCGTTAGTGTTCTTTAAGCGCTAATTATATCACCCATGGGATAAGATGACGTCATAACTTTTACAGGTCCAGCTGTATCAAAGCTTCTCTTAGGGTAAATATTAAAAAATATCGAACCATCCAGGATTATGGCAATAGTCAGAATATAAGAACAATTTAGATCGTAAGCACAGATGTGAGAATTATCTCATCTCCCTAATAAATATGACATTTTCATAATTTCATCACAATTTATATCGAGATCAACAAGCCATCGCCACCCGCATGCCAGACAATTGATGCAATCATCGCCAATGAGATTTTGGGGTGTGTAAAACGGAACTGTAATTGCATTGGCCACAACCAAATTATTGTTATAGTAACTATTCAATGATAATTTCATTTCGAAGTCTGCGGGTGAAGGATGGGTGAGGCAATAATTTTGATTGTGGCGACACAGTTTACGGCTAAGTGTCCCCTCGGGTATTTTGATATGGTTTGTTGGCTACAAGATTTATTTGCATTGGCTTTTTTGTGATCTACTTTCGTGTTTTTGTGTTATGTTTGTGATGCTAGGAGGATAATGTCATGGTTTTATTGTTTGAGACGTTTATTCCGTAATAGTAACTGCGTTGCTGAGTTTAATATTCGTATATGGGAAATTACTCAAATGATACTGAAATCAACGCCTTGCCACCATAACAATGGTTTCATACGCCCGTAAATACACTACCAGGTAATTAAGGAAATCTGTTTCCTGCGATAATAATATTAATCACATAAACATCAGTCATGGTAATAAAAGATTGATTTGTTTTCGTTAGACGTCCATATCCTTGATAAATAAGCTTTATTCGTGTGTAAAGATAAGTAATCTTCAACGAACGACAGACACATAAATCAAAAAGCCGTGAAAAGGTCGTAGACTGTTGGTACGATAAAGTGCTAGTTATAACTGGATTCGTAGAATTTGTGTTTGAAATACAAACGATTTTAGTGTTATGAAAGTCATTATGAAAGCAAGATCTTAATGTTACAGTATTAGAATTTACGTTCAGCGTTATCAGAATGCTTTTTATGAGCAAGCCGGAATCAAGGATTTTATAAGACCCGTACAAGACGAGCCACGGCTCTTTGGGGTGTGGTTGCCCAAACCAGACTGGGGGAGCGCCGACAGCGACATTTATTTGTTGCTAACCACGAAATGTACGTAACTGTCTCGTAAGATTTATTCTCAAACATGCCGTAATCTTTCCTCTCGTGGGCGTAGACGCATTTGTACGAAGCGAACCATAGTGAGATACTCACCGCCCCTGTTGTATATTTTCGGTTAAAACATCCTTGATAAGCGCGGGTCGGACCTCCATATTCTTCGATAAAGGAAAATATGTTAATTTAGTCGCTAGAAGAGAACGAGAACCGATATGACCTACTAAGTGATTGGGTTCCCTATGCGTTGGCGTGTTTTGAATTTGAACTCCGACGGCCTCAAAGATCTGTCCAATGTTTACAAATTGCTCGAAGAAAAAAACACGATTCATTCGATTGAGATATTCATTTTGATTAGGTTCGATTTAAATAAGATTCGTTTGAAGATGGAGGTCTATGAACTGAAATTGGATAAAGGTTATTTATTAAACATAATTTGACGTAATAGTCTATTAACAAAGAAAAGAGAAGAACAACGAAATGAAATTTTTTGAAGCAAAGTTAAGGTAACACAAGGAAATTAAATAAGAAAGAACGAGTAATCTAAGAAAGTGGGTCAAATTATCCCTGAAATATATCCACTACGAGATGCAAAATATCGCCGAAATGGATGCCCTTTCTCACAATATGGCGCCACTAGAATTTCCATCTTTTATGAAATATTACGGATTACGTAGGCGGTCGTTTCATAAAATCTAATTTTAATTAAAAAATAAGCAAACGGTAATTAATTTCGCCGGTCTCGTTTCTCGGTTACAATGGTGTACAAATTAAACGTTTTGAGTCGTAACGCTGCTGGATAAAATTCTGCTCCAACTTTTTCGTCTTTAGTATTTATTTTTTCCATTAAAATCATAATCCAAATTTTAATTTCTCTCTCATGTCTGCGGGTAACAATGCTCTTATTATACTAAGCTTCGTGATTATTTTGTTCAAATGAATTTCACTGAAATATAAAACTGTTTAAATTATATCGTTGCCTCCGATAAACTCATTTCGGCGTTAATAAAGTTAAAACGGCCCAATTCCCGAGCGCCTGGAGCGATGTTATTTTATTTGTCAGCATATAGTTCCAAAATAATTAGATTGGGAATTTATAGATGTCATCGGGGGCCGTGATTTGGGGCGCGCTTCAATTGGTCGTATCCGCATTGTCTAAATACAAAGATCTAATCTGCGTCGGCTCTTATCAGTTGAGTCTATATCTTCAGTGTGTTGTGTTGGTAATTTTCACATAAATTAGATAAGACCCATAATCAAGTTGGATTTGACAGCGGTTTGATAATAAAACTTAAAGACACAATACAAATTCTAATGTCACTTCGAGTCATGCTTTTGAAAATTGAGATTTATATTGGATGGTACTTAGTAGATACAAGTACCTACTAAACTCATAACATAACTTTGATATTTATGATTCTGCGTTCTTAGACCACCTTTGCATAAAAGTTAATTATTTTACGACTTAAGGAAATGATGTGAAATTGCAAAGTCTGCGACTCGTTCGAACAAATTCTAAGGAACATTCTAACATGAATATTGCTCATGAGTTTAGTTATTATAGGTAAAACATTACAGAGAAATGAAAGGCGTTCGCCTAATCGCCTGCCACCTACAACATCGCGTACAAAAACAACTTGTAAATGTTTTAGTTCATCGATAAAACTGAAGCGGACCATGAAACTATAAAACAGAACAAAATAAAAAGCGTTTTATTATTAACCGACTCTTTTTTCTAATGGCCATCGTTTTTATTTTCAATAGTTTTATGTATTAAGTAAATAGATTATAAAGTACAATAGATTGAGTGTGTGGCAATCGGTTTTTCATTTTATATCAAATGTTATTTTTAGTCATTCTATTTTTTAAATGATCCAAGGACTACCAAGGTCAAGCTTTTTACAGATGTAAAACAAATCTAAACTAACATTATAATGAGGTTTTTGTTTGTTAATTCTATTGAAGTGCAAACTGATCCGATTTCTATCATTAATAAAAAGCTATCGCTGTTTGCCATAACTTATTATAAAGAAACGGAGCTTATAGAGACGTAAATTGAATGTTGACTACCAAACGCAAAATGTCTGGGTTATATGATGTAATTTCTGTCTAATCTACAATAGGCTAAATAAAATATTGGACACGTATTTTTTCTTTTGTCACGTAAACAAAAAATGAAGACGATACAGTGCATTGAAAACTCGTGTGACGTCACTTACCAGTACACTTTTTACTGGAAAGTGACGTTACAAGCCCCCACTCCTTATCTTTGATGCGTTTTGTCTTCGTATTTTTTTTTATTGATTTGATAAAACAAAAAATACGTATCCAATATTATTTGATAATCAAACTGACAGACTAAATATAATCCTATTTTTTTTAATCCAAGCCACATCCCTATTGTGTGGTATCTGCAAAATCACAAGTTTGCCCGAAAAGGTAATAAGAAAACCTATGAAGTTCACAAGTAATTAGCTAAATCCCATAAACTTTACGACTCAATTCCGATTGCTATAAGTCTTGCATAGAACATTGGAATTCCAACATATCCAACGGTTAGAGTCATTTCTATGAACAACTTGTCGAAGATGTATCAATTAAAGTAAGGGACATGTTAGCATTTCTGGTAAATGCTCCTTAATATTAATTGCTGTAAAATACATTTTGGCATTTTGGGTAAATGTCCCTTACGTTAATTGATACTTCCGGAACCGTTGTGTTGTTTAAAAACTTTACAGCTTGAAAGATAGTTTTGAAGGATGTAGTAAAATCTTGAAAGCAATGTTTTTCAGTTAGTACCTTAATAGTTTTACTTCTGAATTAGGGAGTTATCTTTTACAATGACTAATGTTGTTGCTCTATAACTCGCAAAAATCACAGGTGACTTTTAATTTGTCGGCATTTTTTCAGGGACTGAAAGTGTTCATGATTTTAAACAAGGTTCAGTATGGGATCAAAACAAAATATAAAAAAGTTAGTTCAGTATACATAAACGCATAACTTGACAAAATGTAAGGTCAGCTTATTTTTTTCGTCGTTTCCATAGTAAAATGTTGTCCATAATCTCGATTAACTTTACACATGATTTATTTATTTATTATAAGGCCTCTCAACAATGAGTATGTACACACACTAGCTTTATAATTTGCACATTGCAAACTTAAGTCTAAGCGCCTCATCACTTACAGAGAAGCACAGCATGCACTACATTATGCGCAGAAAATAACATAATTAATAAAAATTATTAAAATGTTTAAAAAAATAGATACTATCAAAAGTTAAAATACTCTTAAAAGTTAAATTGTTTACAATGAATTAAATAAGATAACACAGATTAAATTAAAGTAGAAAATATATGTATATATATATATATATATTAGATTTTGAATACACTAAATTAAATTAGATTTAATTTTTTTATATAAGATTAGGTAAATAATTGATATTAGATATTAGACTAGAGATAACATTGTCAATGAGTTAAAAGTCACCCTGTATGTTTAGCCAACGGTAGAAGTAAAATTAACTCTCCAGCATTAAGCTTTATTAATCACGGCGCTTTCAAACAAATTGTTGGTATGTGCTCTAAGAGTTTGGTTACCAAGAATGTGAGTGATTCTTTGGTTGACTTGTTTTACTTCGTCGCCTTGATTTAGATTCTTGTTTATCTTAGAGCGTTTTTAAATATGCGTACGACGAAACTCTAATTTGGAATTAACTCGTTTCCTTTACGGATGGGCTCGAGCTGAATCATTCGGCTTTTGGTTGTTTTATAAAAGTAGATGTCAAATTGTTGTTTGAGGAATTTGTGTCAATGGTTTTTTGTTATAATTAAAATTATACTTACAGCTTTACTTGTTTGTTTTTATCATGAGTAATATTAAACGTGACTAAAAGGAAGAACATGAAACCTAATCAAAAACAAAATATGTTGCCATACTAAGTTTTAAACTCATTTATAAATTGGTTTTGTTTGTAGATAACCCAATTGCATCCCCAGAGCTGAAATTCGTCGTAAACATACTCTTATCGAAATAACCTAGAACTCAAATTGTCACAGAAAACAGAACTTCAGCGTATACAAAATCCCAAGGGGCCAGTCTAAAATAAGTTCAAATCGTTATGTGAACAAGTAGTCTGAGCAAAACAAAGTAATATCAAACAAAACAGTTTACATATACTGGTTTGTACTGTATTCCAAACTATATCATAGTTGCAGCCTAAACAGTATTTCAAATAGTCTTTTTTGCAATCTTTTTTTGCACTACATCTCCATTGAATGTTAGGTTTGTTAGCTTTTTATTCTTTCGCTGTAAATTATCCCCTTTTGATGGCTGGCAAAAATTTTCTAAAAGCCGAAATCTTCATTAGCTGTCTTTATCTGACAATGTTCACCGACTAACTGAATTGCAGAAATCTCCTTTTGACTTGCTTGGTCGTGTAGCGCATGACAGTGTAAATACTTCGATTCGGGTGTTTGCTCCAAGTTGTTCTACGGTGTAATAAATGCACTGTGACTGTTAATGCGTAGTTTCTTAGCAACGGATATGGGTAAGTACGAATAATAATTTATAAGCAAAGTTTTGCCCGTGTGGTTTTCTAACTAGACATCCTAATTTTGTAGTTGTGAACTCCTTACTATGAACTTTTGTTGCTGAGTTTGGTTGCTGCTAAGTATTAATATCGTATCTCATAAAGGTAATTTTTATTCATTCGTTATTTCAAAGCCTCATAAAAGACAGATTTGTCTTGATAACAGATACTGGGTACTTACTTGTATTTTACTTAATAAAGAATTTTCTTATTTAATAATAATAATGAAGCCTTTTATTTCCATGCACATTACATTGAGTTTAAACTACAACATATTTCTACAAATAAAAAAAAAAAGTAAGAAATAATTTTCTTATTTAGTTAGTATTTATTCGTGCCTGATTTACCTGATTTTTACCAGAGACCTTGTCAAAGCTTTTATTGAAAATGTATAATGGAATGTCGATATACTTTATAAAATACATTTTTGCATATTTTACGAAAGACATTAACGATATTGGATGCACACGCAGTTTTTCAGTAGGTACTCCGTGTAAAAATAAAATAATGTTGTTAGCAATAAAATTACTTGAACCGTGATATATTTAGTAGCGATCGAATTTTATAGATATTTTTTCATCACGCGTCAACAATTTTCACGTTAATGGAATTCAAAATAATATCAATTCATCTCACTCTTTTATAGCAATATTGTTAACACAAAGACGTTCTACTTTGATTGATTTACTTGAAGTTTATATTGGATATCTCAAATTAATATTAATAAAAAACATCTAAAAATAATTAATTTTAATTAAAAAAAGAGATCTACCAACGCCAAACAAATTACAGTAATAGTGTTGTACAATTATCGAGAGAAATGTTTGCATCAATAGCTTCTGGTTCATATAAGGCATGTGCTAAAAATATGGCTTTTGTTTTGTTTTGTTTTTTTTTTAGTAAAAAGGAAAAAATTGAGCAATCCCAGATGTAAACAGAACCCAAAATGGCCGTCCAAAAAACTCATAAGAACATCCAAATCCTACATTTGATCACAGGACTTTTATTTTCGATTTAGTTGGCGGATTTGCTGGGTCGACGCGAGTTAGCTGTTATAAATATAAAAGTTATAGCTTGCCTCAACCCTTCGCTTAAAGCTTACCACAAGCGGATTACGGTCATTACTCATTCCTACCGTCTAGAGTGCCTCAGGCTGGAATCGAAGAGAGACGGTGAATGTAAATGTGTACATTTTTTCTCTCTCAGACCCTTATTTATGCTATCCTGAATGAAACACATTTTGGTCATTGGTCATTGATACATTAACGGGTACAATACCTGCCTAAATTGAAAATTCTTTCGGTTTAGTTTTTTTTTTCTTTTGGGATGGATTTAATTATGTAGTCGTCTCAAATGATTAACGCCGGACTCACCTTAATCATCTTGTGTTAGAAGATTGTAAGCAATTCCAATTTTAGATATATATACTAACTTTGGTCCCCGACTTCGTACGCGCATATTCTGGTTGTCCGTATAGCCTATTGCCTTATAAAATAATTTTCCAAATCCAACTGGTAGTTCCAAAGATTAGCGCGTTCAAACAAACAAACTCTTCAGCCTTATTATAATAAATCATAAATATCATCATGAAAATATTGTTATATTGGACGCGCAAGGCATTAAGGGCCCCCCGCGAACAGCTGAACCACAAACTTCGGTGTATACGCCTTGACAGACTTGATTATGTTAGTATAGATAAAATAAAACCTGCGAAGGCAAAGATAACAAAATGAAAACGCACATAAAGCTTAAGACACAAAATAACTACGAAAAGGCAAAAAAGCTGTTCTGCATTCGATTAACCTAAACACTTAAAGCCAATGAACAGAATATTATGTTTGTCGATAAACTGACAATAGACAGACTAAAAGCTGTGCTCAAAAGATGAGACGTACACCATCACAACTTAAACAAATGCGACCACCATAACTGCCGATACCTCTAACCATCAATAAGATCAATACCTCACTTCCATTCCCAGTACAATATAAAACAAATTCAGGTGTATTAATAAAAAAACTTTCCTTAGTAGACCGCAATACGTTTTCCTCAAATGTCCCAAAGGTTTTTATTGATTACATGGACCATGTTCCACTTTTTATATTGGCACTAAAAGCGTATAAAACGAAATGTGCTAGTAAAAGGTTTACTTGCCCTTTGATTGTTTGCCATACGTTTCCCAAAAAGTTTGCGGGTGGAAAACTTCAAATGATCCCCTTGCCCGGTATATGATTTATTTAGTTCCATTGTGTGCCCCATAATCTTCTGATAACAAGAAATATTGAATTTGGTTTTGGAACGTTACCATTATGTCTAACAGTGTGTTTAGGTTTTAGAAGTCGGTGTGTATGAACAAAATTTTAATATCGAAACAAAAGTTTTAAGACTTGGAAACAAAAAGCTTTCAATTTAGTTGAAAACATTTTATGACTTAGGCATTCACGTTACCGAAGATGAATATTATATACAAGACTTCAGCTCTATTAACGACTAAACTTTTATGAGTGAAAACCTTTTATTGTGTTACTTCAGACTTTTACTTAACTTCAGACTTTTAAGCTCAGGGATTTTGAGTTAAAATTCTTACATTCTACAATAATGTTCTGATTGATCGCCTATTCATCACCTATAAGTGCGATAGTAATTCATTTCCCGTAATTAACTGTCATAACTTACGTGAAATGATGAACAGCTAATATATTCTGTTTTTTGTTAAAGTATCGTTTGGTATTAAGATTTAAACGTTTGTTGTCAGGATTATAAGCATTCATCATATTTAACGTAGATAAAACGTTTAAAAAATTTTGTTTCTCAATGGTCCTAGAATGCACCTTGAGGAACCCCTTTCTTTTAGTAAGCTAACGCATCAATATGGTCAGCGGATCAGGAAACTTTGAAAGAAAATAAGCTTAAGGAGTTAATTTCCTCGGTTATATAATATATCCGTGCAAAATATTTTCTCATTATAATCATTAATATTGTCTTAGCACAATAGCAGATTCTATTTGTGTGGCATTAGAACGAACAAAAGTATGACAGTCGACAAATTTATGATGTTTATCTTTCACAAAAGGAAGTACAAAAGATTGTCATTTACGGTGTCTTTATTCCAAAAAGCATCGTAGACAATTGGTAACTTTGACAGGCATCACGAAATGACAAAAAGGATTACGTGTCTCTACAATCTCACTTTTACAATAACAGTTAACGAAAACTCCAACCGGATCTTGAACTTTACTCCTTCGGAACAAAGACCATTCAGAATCAGGATCCGTGATTTAAGTTTGTCATTCTCACTAACTTTGTATTTTTAGCTGCACCCCGCCACTTCTGAATAAACACTAGCTTTTGTGTCGTTTACTTTTTAGACTTATTCTATCTTGCGGAAGATTTTGCACATAGTACTTATGTAAACAACTTATTCAACCCGTTACAAATTGCCCTTTGTCAAGCCTCGATTGACAGTTTCTTGCAGTCGTCTCAGAAATGATTTTTTGCCCCTAAAATAAACACAGTGCAGAGATTTCTCAATGTAAAACTCGATTTAAGTGCTTAAATGGATACATAATTTATTCGTTCAAGCGATTTTGTTCCTTATTTCTGTTTGCTAGATAACTTAGGAAAAATACAACGTCGCGATTTAAATTCTAACCGTCATGTACTTAGAGGGCCCTTTAGTGCAGCAACCAAGATAAACTTAGTTTCAAAACTTCAACAGCATCTTTCAATCTACAAACATAGGGTTCAAAGTGGCGTGAAAACCAATTTAAGGACCCCTAGTCACGCAGTGTAGAATAATAACCATGTTTTTCTTATGTTTGTCTTTGGAGGAGATTACAAACATGCGCGCACATGGCAAGCTCTTCAATCGATGGTTCCCTCTCGTCGTGACATCAAAACTATTTGTCTTTGAAATAACTTGGTGACTTTCTACGGACCGTCTCGTAGCGAGATGAGTTATTGCGTTATCCCCTTGAAACACAAGTCCATGTCTGCAAGTCACGGCACTGTTCATGTATCATGTAAACTAGAAAGAACACCTGTGCTTGAATTTGTGGACATTCCAATTTTCTGCTACCATTTACTAGAAACTTTTTCATTTAAACTCGTGAAACCGCTCCAATGAATGAACAAGGTAAAAAATCAGCGAACCGAAAATATTTCACGTCCACATATTTAAAACATCCGACGATTAAAGTTAACATGTAATTGCTGTTTTTTTTCCTCCCAGCAACATTAGTGTTTTCGAACACGTCGCTAAATAAAAATGCATTCTAAAATAAATCGTTGTAAAATTCGCGCCTTGGGCACTGGCCGTTGAGACTCCGAGGCCGGTTATTAAAACGACTATACTATGTCATTATTCTCGAAACAAAAAAAGGAGTGAATCGTAACAGGCGCGCCACATATCATCGGGGGAACTGGCACTTATGCGCGTAGTTTCTATCGTAAATCAAAGATATTAAACGGAATGGCGGAACCTCTTTTGAGTTCACATTATAAATCATAGAGGCGCAAGAAGACCTCTGGCTGCCACCAATAGGGTCTTTGCGAACGCCGTCTACATAAATCGTGTAAGTAATAAAAAATACAAAATGTATGATGATAAACTTATGTAAGTTGAAACTGTCTTGATGTCTCCAATTCTTGCGGTGGGATACTGAATTTATGGTTTAACTGAAACTAAACACATAGTATTTGAATAGTACATAATAAAAAAGCAGTGTATTAAAAATATGTAATAAAGCAAAGAATAGCAATCATAACAAGGCAAAAAAGACAGTTACAGCGGCTTATTTTACAAACTCTGCCTTACACAACAATTTTGAGGTTATCTTACTGTTAGTAGTCAAAACAATACAAAATCTCAACAAAAAACGGCACGATATAAAATTAGTACCGCTCAAAAAATCTAGTTGATACAGATTACTCCGTGAATTCCTCTAAAATATTGAAAAGAAAGAGGTCTATTAATACTGACCATCTCGTAACAAAAAAGCTTCGTTATGAAGATGCTCCAATTTGTTAAAAAATTCCAACGTGTTTATGATACAGAGACATGATAAAACGAATTCCTTTCAGGGCTTGAACATCGTTGCTACTTTCACTGTACGTCTGAACGTGATCATTGTCTATTATGATTTAAACGGTGCACGCCAATTTGTGGTTTTGAGGTGCTCGGCCATTGCAAAGAAAGCATTGCTGAGCTATGTTCGTCGCTTCGGAAACTTCCTTTACAAGATCATAGGCAAATCAGTCTAAAGAGATTTTCCAAAGAAATATAGCAACTTCAAATGAACCACCAACACTTAAAACAGTTAACCAAAAAAACCTGCAAATTTCATGGATCTAAATAAAACTCTATTCATAGCCTGCAGGAGGTATAGTCCGTTCCACTTCCGTCAACAATTTATCTTAGCTGCCAATGTAGCCTCACCTTAACCGCTCGCCAATTGCTGCCTCATTGACTCTCGGTTTCGTTTATCAAGTTTCGTTTAAAATTGCTTTCTTTGTGCAACTCGAATTTAAAGATCCACATAAAGATAGATTTTCAATCTTTAAACTCACTTTCTACATCACGTTCTGCCAACAAAAGGCGGATAGTATTGACTTTGTTTGGGTCGAATTTATCGTTAGGTGAAAAATGTTACATAAAGATATCATAACTAATATCATTGTGAAACGTCAAGTCATTCGATATAAAAGTGTTTTGTAGAAACTGTAAGGGTTTCCTTGTTAGGATCGTGACGAGATTGAGTTAGATATGGTGTCGTGAGCTCTCTTATTGCATTTGGTTTGTTGACGGTGATAATTTCTGTTCAAAGGAGACAAAAACCGTCTGTGTTGGCAATGACTGCACAGTGTTCATTTGTTTTTATTTATGTCATTTGGTAATCCGGTATGGGTCTAGTCGAAGATTAGTTCCGTGCTCACTGAGTTTTTGTCCTGATTACAAAAGTGAAGTCTCTCTTACTTCAACGTGTTTTTCTTATCCCAAAATAAATACTCTGTTCGTAAAGCAGTTACTTAAAACAGAAAAGTTGTATCCTAATTTCCTGGTAACAGGAAATTCACCAAACCTAAAATCTACTTAAAAGCAAGTTTGTCCCCAAAACCTGAAATTGCTTTATCCATCTTGTCGCACTATGAATTTTAATTTCACACCTAAGCCCGCTCTCTGCGTTCACAAATCACCTCAAAGCTTTATTTATAAGCATCACAGTCTTTCGATCAAGTTAAATTGAAAAATATGTAAACGAGCGTGATATTCAATGTGTCGTGGAAAAAAAAAAAACATGGGGCTGTCATTTTTAACGTGCGATAGATGGCGTGGCTGTAACGCTAACACAGATAAATCGGTCGGAAGACGCCTCGCTACATTGGCTTCCTTAACGACCTTTGCTACGGAATCAGTTTAGGGTTAAAGGTGATATTCTTCGGTATTGTGAGTGTGTGTGTTCGTGTAATGCGGTGTCAAAGGAAGTTTGGAACGTCGAGAGATGATACGATTTTTTCGTAAAGAATATTCGAAGGAAGGATATTTAAGAAATATGTCTTTGAGATATGAAACCAAAATACATTCATTCTTGCGTCTCCATTGATTTGTTTCCTTATGTTTTACTTTTTTTATGTGCAGCAATTAGTCTTGCACGCGAAACTGTTATGAATAAAATTATAAATAAAACAGTAAAATCGAGAAAAAAAGTGTAACAAGACCATTAATATTGTTAGGTAAATTAAACTGAAACAATTTCATAACCTTTCAGTAATTTCATACGAAATTGAACCTTAAAGTCAATGTTAATTGATTTTATCACAGGATTTATGTACGTCAGAAGGGTACATTTCAAACTAGATATTAAAAATACACTAAAAAAAATAAGGTAAAGTCAGATTAACCGAATTTGGGCACTTATTCATCGGGAGAGTAGGCAAACAGTGTAGTTAAGTAAGTATGTATAGAAAATTCATAACCAGATATAAATGATTAATGACCCGTTGATTACGTTAGCAGCCGGAGCACAGCGATCAAAATCAAACCTTGTTTGATATATATGGAAACCTCACTTACCGAACCCAGACCCCGTTCTGCAACTACTATACTTCGGAGACAGTGCGCAAATTGTAAGTAACGCAATATCATTAAAAATAAATAAATATGCATTTTTATGTTTGAAGTGTTGTTCCGCACAAAACAAACAAAAGTAAAGCTATCATAGTCACTCTTTCCGATACTTAAAACCAGGTTTATGTGAAACCAATTTTTCAAAAATAAACTTTTTTTTGTGAAATATGTATGTTCTATAAACGATTCTGATTCCATGAAAGTAAAATACGCACTATCCGAAGTAACCCTGTATATACAGGGTTCGAGACCCTCGAGGGCCTCGAGACTAGAAGCTGCATCTGAGGAAAGAATAACATAAATTTAAATTAAGTCTTCAATACTAAAGCCACAGCCTACGTCATCACCAAATACCAATTAACACAAATCCAAAAGCTTACGTCAACACGAAAACAGTCTAAACGCATAAATAACAGATAGCCGTGAGTTATAAAGTTGTCAAGCATTATGTATAAGATGCAACAATAGACGTACTACATGAGGGCGTTGCTTCGCGTTGTTATAAGTCCGTTACCTAGATTAATGTGCGTGCCACATCGAATGTGTAGAAAGATCTTTGTGGGAACCGCGTTCGGAAATGGAGTAGTGTGGGTTCTACTGGTGGAGAGGTTCGGCAAACAATCTGTGGTTTGACGAGTTTATTAGTTTCTTATGAGTCTATTGAGTCAAGCAAGATATATTCTTGTAGAAGTCTCATTGCGAGATGTAAACCTACAAAGTAGTGAAGTGAAAATGAGTTTAAAGAGAAGAAGACCGATGAAAAGATTGAACGAAATAAACCACTTGCAGTACAATAATGAAAAATTAGGACAGGTTTTAAGAGAGAACCTATTTTTTTATAAATAAACGCGCTAGATGTGGTTGACATCGTTAAGTTTATTTTTAATCAAAATGTTACTAAGTACTTACATTAATTTACTGGTGATGTACGCTCATATCAATAGCTGAGCATCAAGACCTGTCGTGTCCTAACGAGTTGCTAACGAGTTTTATAAGTATGATAATTTTCTATTTCCGCTGCCCTAAGGACCAGCCTAGACTACAAGGCTGCTAAAGCTACTTGTTTATTACATAATCTGTCTTATTATAATCTTAATACATTTGAACTAAGAGACTGGTCAGTGCCTCCCAAAGTAAAACTGCGTAGACTTTTTCCAACTATATTGAGGTCGACTTCCAATCAAATCGGGTGCAGCTGCATCAATATTTTGCATCGAGCGATTGCTTATCTGACTTAAACAACCCAGTAACTGGATAACACGGTATCTCTTGGCAAGACTTGTCAGATTTTCTGGCTGCTGACAATCTGTGACGTCTGTAAGGGTAAGCCTTTTAAATGACAGCCGGGACCAACGAAATTACGTTCTTTCCGTAGCACGGCGGAATCTCGGTATGTAATGGATGGTCACTAATCCATAGACCGACCATAACAAGCTTTGCTTAACCTTGAAGATCGAACCGTCTGGATTAAGCTACGCGGGCATTCCAAGTGATCAAAGAAAAAATAATTGATACAAGCAAAGTACTAGTTTCCCGTATTTTAGTTCTTCTTATTTATCGTGCTCCTCAAACCAACCGTCCGTGTGTCTCATTAGACCGTCACACTGTCGTCCTTTTGTTTCTGACACTCCCTCACTATTTGATTTATAGATCTCTGCGTTGACTAGCTGTCTCTACCGAGGCTTATTAATGAATTTATTTAAACGCTAATGAACGAGTTACGTTAAGGACAAGTGAAACCAATTTATCTGTATCCGAAATGAACGAATGAACTGTTATTTTAGGATCATAATTGAACCCCCGATCGGTTCGAACTTTGCTTTTAGTTCGAAAATTTTAACTTAAATAAGTATCGTTCATTTATCTTATAGAACTTTCAGATGATCTTTCCGATTCCGAGAATTCGTTTCGGCCAATTTGATTTTGTGAAAACAATAAAATTAATTAACATGGGATTAATTTTGAAGAGCATGATTTTAGATTTAGTTGAGTCGAGTTAATTGATTTACTTAGTCAGTTATTGAGAAATGTTAAGTAATTTAATAAAGAAAATCTTTTTGTTTGCTTGGTTTCCGACAAGAATAATATTATTTATATTATGTGTTTGAGCCCCAGACGTAGTGGACAAGACTTAGGCAGAAAACAGACTTGGCAACGGGCCGGGACAACACAAGGAAGGAGGAGACGACATATATACCTGCCTACAACTACCTCACCTAGCGATACAGCGTGTATTTTACTAGTGACAAATAACTGAAATAAATTAGATAAGATTCATTCATTTTTAGGCTACTTAGGAAATCAGCTTATGGGATATCTTTTTATTCAATCTTCCAGTTGGAATCAGCTTCCAGTCAGCTGTTTACATTTTTATTAGCATTTGCCATTGCTGATTATTTGACCTTCATTGATTGTTTATTATTGATGACTTAAGCTTTTCAAGCTCAAGAAGGGTTCCGATATTTAACGTTAACCCCAGTAGGTATTTACTATTACTATGCCAAATTTAATAATTATGCTTTACCACTACAAAGCGGCACGTATAATAAATTCCGCTTGACAACATCACAACGGAACGTATATAACTTTAACACCAAAGCTCAGCAAGAGCACAGTTTCAATGATAAACGCGCTTCATCAATTTTAAACACACGGCTCAACTTCATACTGCAACGGAGCTTATTCAAAAGACTCGGGCTTTTTACTAATGCTTTCAGAGGCTTCATTAACATCCACTCTTGTGAATAGGCAAGAGTATTTAATTTAAGCGAAGCTAGTCGACGTTCTATATGAGACTCGGTGTTGCCACCCAAAATATTTCAACGGACGTTCGAAATTTTTAAAGAGGAAAAATTATAAATTTGTTCGTTAATTTGTAATATGTTCAAGAGGTTTTAGGTCACTGATTGCTGTGAAGTTTTTATTATAAAAGTGATGGAGTAGATTTTTAGTATCTGTGAGGATAATGACAAATTCATTGCCTTCATAATAATGTCACTATTGTCTCAAACAAATGATCCAGTGTATAGCCCAGGTTCGTATAACCCAGGTACTGCGTTGTGAAAGTTAGGTCGCATTCAGCCGTATTCGATTAGAATGGAAGCCATCCCTAATATAGTTAGGAAAAGTCTAGGCAGACTGATATATTTTGTCCGAAACTACTCTCTAAGTCCAAAGTCCGTAGTTTCGGGCTTAGTTGCGGACGTATCATCGAACCGCTAAAAAATAATGACAACACGATTTGACAGTTACTGTCAAATCGTGTTGTCATTCATTCTTAGTTCGGGTTCGGAACTAATCGTAAGTCCGTAGGTGAAACGGTGTAGAATACGCCCGCAAATAAACCCGAAACGACAGACTTCGGGTTTAGAGAGTAGCCCCCCTGATGATGATGCGCAATATAAGCTCAACAACTTAAACGACTCTTCCTACTTTCTGTAATTACTGCACCAACGTCAACATGACAAAATTCAGCAAGAACAAACGAACTTACATAACTACACAGACAATAATTACAAACCCAACTACTCATTACTTAATTTAATTCCGCCAAGTCGAGCTATAAAGTTTAAGTCGGCTTCCGTCGGGAACTTTAAATTTAAAACACACCATAGGCATCTAAATACATGTGTGAGAATGTGAGGCAAATTCAATTCTTGGCGCGGGACCATCCACCCGGCGAAGATTTAGGGTTCATTTTAGCCGGCGTAAGTTATTTGCTCATGAACATCTGGAGCTACCAATTTTAGATTGAAATTGTTACCTCGTACAATGAAATTGAAAACTTTATTCGCCGTTTGTCTTTCTTGTACCTTTACTTGTTTCTGGTATTTATTTTGGGCTGGATTCTGTGCTACTTTAATTCTGAATCTGAAGTTATGTTTTGTATTTTAGTTATTTATAAACCGACTTCAAAAAAGGAGGACTTTTCAATTCGGTTTTTGATATACATATATTTTTTGTATGTTCGGGCATAACTTCGTCATAATATATCAACGGATTTGCGAAATGTGGATAAACGAGTTTTTTTTAGTATTTGCTGAGACACGTAGGTATTTAAAGCATAATATTATAAAATTAGAAATAATTAGACTGGCAAATTGTCTAATTAATTAAATTAATCATTTCGTTTGTGATTTTGACAGTGAATGTTTGGTTTTGTTATCATAATTCAATTAATCTGTTGTAGATCAAATAATGGAAATCATAAATAAAACATCGTATACAGTATTTACTCAGGCGGACATATTCAAAATGTTATGATTTAATTAATATTCGATTCCGGCTTCTTCCTTTCATTATATGCAAAGCGTTCGGTCACGCATTTATTATTTCTAAAAGCCGCTTTGACATTCGGATCCTTTATTTACGTAACAAGCTTTGCAACGTCGCGGCTCGCACATAAATTCTTACAAAATGAGACATTAATACTCCGCAATTCTAGCATTAAAAGGGAAACATCAAAGAGTTCGTTCGGGGAAACCACTATCGAACATAGTTGCTCTCGAGCGCTCGGTTTTTTCTTTTCCAACGTCGGCGTCGCCAGATCTTCGGTGTTAGTGCTGCCACCCCATCGTGCTCCTAGTGATTAATTAAAAATTGAATAGGGCTCTAATAGTCGCATTGTGATAACTTGAATAGCTCTTAATGAATTTCCATTCTGCGAAGTGGGTCGTTGTAGGGAAGTCGCGTAATTGGTGGAAAGTCGGGATCGGTGACCGCGGCCTGTTTCAGGACGCTGCACCAATTTTAGGTTTATTGTTTCTATAATTGCTCCAGGGAAATCCACGACGAGTTGAACTGACTTCACTTAAAACTTTACCCCCAGATACAACTCCGCAATATTGGCTCCCGTTCAGTTTCGTTTGCCTTCCCGAACATTTTTGTTTAATCGACTCTGATTGGTTTTTGACTTTATATTTAATTTTCATCATAACAATCCGGTCGTTGAATTTTCTGGAGCGATCGTTATGAACGTTTTGAGTTTGATTGGGTTAGTTATTATTTTATACTTCACTGAGCAAATGAACAATCAAAGTATCGTTTAAGTAAATCAAAATGGAGGGCATTTATTTCAGAGTTCATTTATAATAGATTTATGTACAACTATTTACTATATAAACACTTAAATAAATAAAAAATATCTAACTAAAACAAGTCTAAAATATAGCGTCGAAAAATTCCTCCGCATCGCTGGCCACTGGAAAAGTACCCAAAAGGCTGGCAGCATTGCCACGATGTATGGCAATGCTTATCCTTTGTCCAAGGTAAAAGCCAGGCCTTGTCACGCGAAGTGTCAACTAAGCGTCTTGACAGATCTTTAAACAAGCTATGAGCACTTGGACCCCACAACCCAAGAGTTTCAACCCCAAACGCTTCGAAAATATAACAACCAACGAGGTTATTATATTTCCGCCGAGGTTCTCCGCAGCCGCAGCGGCAGCGCCAGCACAGCACGATGAGTTGTAAGATGGGATGGCGCAAGAGAATCGACCCAAGTAGCATTATGGCCTACCCATCTTCCATGGAAATAACGACATGCCGTCCGGTCTCTTGCCATCGTCGCGTACCAGGTCATTGGGTTCTAATACAGCCAGAACGCCGAGAAAAGCGGATGATGTCGTTAATATTCGCGTGCCGCGCTATGTGACCCGCGCTACGGCTGCACGACAGGCCGTGGTATCCGAGGCTGCTGACAACTTCACCACAATGGCAGAGATTTAGAGAACAATAAGGAGTTCCAAGACGCAGGGAGGCAGCGAGGCGGAAAGTAGTATCGTCGAACAAGGTGCCTATGTTCGACGACGGTAGTGCGTGAAGCCAGAGTCCTGATTCCCATTGACCCACAGCCAACAGGCGCGCACGCTCTGCAGTAGCAGTTGATGTGGCAATAAGGTTTTCCTGAACTTGCCTGCAGAGCGGCTCATCCCACCTCATCCCGTCGCTAGGATGAAGGGTAGTCGGGCGGATTTGAATTCGGGCAAGTGAGTCTCCAGGCCTCGGTGAAGCACGGCACATCAAAACCAATCAGTGTAGAAACTAGAATATTCTTGATTAATATATTATCAGGAATCAAAATTAAATCATACGCGGTATTTTTTTTTTTAGGAATGGGAAATCATCAAATGACTTCTTCCGCTCTGGGTGAAGTGGAAGGGCGTGTCAGACTCTTACTGACTAAAACTCATCCGAGATCCTTCTAAAGCCCTTTGCATTCCAGGGCCACGGTGACTCTTTCGAACAAATTCCGCAACCCTGGCAATTCCGCAACGCCCCCCCTATCATAGGCGGTATTACTTCTTGCGTTTGAGTCAACAATTTCTGCTTATTGATCAAATCTATCTCTAAATAAGTCAAAACAGTCTTCACCCAATTTTGGTTAAACCTGTCCTAGACCTGATTCTCCGTTTTAGAATTTTTTTCGATGGGAAGAATGTAGACCATGACAACCTATGTTAATATTATTTACTCATTGGTTAACTAATAAAACTAAGTAAATGTCTTCTCATACACTTGATATTTTACTCATTGCAATTTTATATACATATGCTGAGTCTATTTCCTTCAGTATATCTTCCCATTTCATCGTTTAACGTTCTTCAAGTCACGTCGTTTTTCTATACATATAGATGAGGGCCAGCAAAGGTCCTGTTATGTATACAAAACCTGTTTGAAACTCGTTCAAGATATTACTGCTGAAAACTTCCTACTAGAGAATCAAGTCTAGTTCTGCTTCCTACCATTATAAAATGAGCTGTTAGTTTAGTCTACATGAGTTGAATAAAGTGTCTGTTCACCTTGCCTCGGAAAGTCGTTGGGCCCGGCTACCATTAGTAGATCTTTGACAGTCGTTACGGGGAGTCAGAAGCCTGACACCAATCTTACCACGGGGTATCTTGTTACCCAGTTACTGGTTTGTGAAGGTCAGCTAAGCAGTTGCTCCATTTAAAATGGGCAGGCAGATTGATTTTTTCCCTGCTAACCTGAATGAAAGAAAAATAACATAAAATCTATTAATCAAAAAATCATTTCCAAGCAAAGCTAACAATGAATAAGCAAAGATGGGTGGGTTAGGTTTAGAGAAAATAACGATAAAGTAACACAGTAATCATAAATTAGAGTTTGAATCAGTTTTCATGAATTGTTTTAATGTTGGCACTGTGCACTGAAGCTAAACCTTCATTGAAGTAAGACTGGTTTAGCGTTTAGTAAAACTTAATTTGCAACCTCACCGCTCAAGAGTTCCTGATTAAAGCCTCTGTTTGTAGTTCACACTACTCCAGTTTCTAGAAACAATAATATTTAAAGTCAAATTAATATGTCATTGAAATAATTCTTCTGTATATATTTAGGAACAATTTATTTAATTTTAGTTTTTTCCTGCGGCTGCAATGTATCATTTTTTAAATAAAAATTAGCATGAACGAATCAGTGATAAATTAACGTCTTCAGAATATTATGTAGTTTGAATTGATTGTCTGTGTTTAAAGAAATGTTCCATCTTGAAGCATTAGCAATACATGTATGACTAATACCCATGAAGCAATAGCAAAAAGGCTTTTGTGTTAATAATGATAAAAACATTACGTGCGATTATTCATTCCTAGCATTACACGCGTTTCCAAGACATACTGTATCTCACATTTTAGGAGATAAATTACAAACTTTGAACTTTATAATTCCTCTCTAAAAACAAAATTACGGATCGGCTTTAAACATCAGTGGCTAATCTCGGAAATACCTCCATCGTTACATTGACTAATGTGTTCATACACGTTCTTATGCGTTAGATTACTGTTACAACATTTAACTGAGCAGGCACGCTATCAAAATTTCTACATTAAGACGAAACGACGATAAATCGTGTCCACTTAATATCTGACCACGATCATTCATTACTGAAAGCATTACGTTAATATATTTTGGTTGAATCGACGTCTGAGTAGATTTCCCTCGGAACTGAGATTAGGGACACCCACGTGTTTTATCAATAATCCATTATGCGTACAGCAAACAATGAGGTGCGTTATCAGAAGCGGTACTATCGAAGCCGGCATGATGAATGGCCGCGATGGTACATTAGAAAATGTCAATAAATAAAAAGTCAATATCTCATGCCCATCTCTCGGTCCGTAGTAGACGGTCAGAAACTCGAGATGAAATGTTGTTAGCGCAGTACAGTCCGCTACACAAGTTAATATCGTGGAAAAATGATGAAAAGAAAGTCACCGTTATTGGCGTTCCTCTAATTGGAAGCAAAAATTAATTGGAGATACTGTATAAATAAGGTGTGTTGAGGAACATTTATACAAAGTTATAGTACGTTCATTACTTTTTAACGGTGTCGACAAATTCAATTCTGTTAATTTTTAACGCATTAAAATTTTATTCGTTTAAGAGGAAGGTTGTGAAATATTCGATTATGAGCAGATATAATTGTAATTTCTCGTTGGGTACTCGACCTCATTACGCATTCACAGATTCAAAGTCTCAAACAGCTGTTTTTCGTCAATGTTCTCAGACGGTTTTATTTCAGAGTTATAAATAGAAATTAGTATTTATTTGATAACTTTTATGGTTTGCCTATCTATTAAAACTCTTGAAAATCAGGTTTATTTAAGAATCTCCTATACTTTGCTACGCCTACACTTCAACTGATTAGCAAACATATCAAATTCAAAACCTAGAAAAAAATTATTCTCCTCCAAATTACCACCATGTTTTGTTTTTAAAGTCAAATAAAGAAAAAGCGACCAAAAATATATTATGACGGCCTCCGTCTCCTATCTTGACGCTGCCGATTATAATAACTACTCTAAGTAGAGAAACCGGTAGCCATAGATAAGTGGAGTTATGCTTAACTCAAGTTTGGTACACACGATCGCTCCTACGCGCTCAATTTGCTTCTACAAACTAGTCGGAAGGTTTTCATTTGCGCTGTTGCATTACGTGTTAAAATGTTTGTTTCTGGGTGAGGGAGAGTTGTCATTAGTTTTGTTTTCACGATTGACACCTTTACAAAGTGTTCTCATCAGCCGATAAAAAAGTCGAAATCATTATTTATATTATTCGTAATTCTGGAATGCTATTGTTGCTGAGAAAACGATAAACAAATTTTAAACCAGCTACATACTTTAGAAAGTAGCAAAAAGACCTTTCGTTTTAAAAATACAAGAGTCAAATTAACGGATATTCTAAAACCTTCAAATCTTCTATATTGCGATACCTGTGCCTAAAATATTTCAAATTATCCAACTTCAACAACCACTGCGACTTTGATGTCAAACAGAGAACAATTCTTCATAAGCATCCTGCGTATTTCGTCAGCGATATCTCCCATACCCATGCGATTCGGTGCACCAGATGGCATTCCTATTAATACTTGTGTGGCAGTACTGTGTCGTGTTTCCAAATCTTAATTAGTCATAAGTACAGAGAGATCGTTAGCTCTTTGAGGTTCTTGTGTGGTCTCCAGATATAGGACACTGTTACCAATTGCCTAATTGTTACTCCATCACATCTTTATGTGGGAACAAAATGTTATTATAAAGTTGAGTTATTGATTTCATCATACAGCAAATCCGTATACTTGCTTTCTTGACAAATTTTGACTTAGATAAACTGTGTTACGTCTATCAAAATTTCATTTCATATAATATTCTGTTGACACTTGAAATAACACAATCAAAATAAAATGTTTAAGGGTAATAAAACTATATTCTAGTCGGAATCTGCCACAGATACTAGCACGGGGATAAAATAAAGACTATACGAACTAACATTAAGTCTAATATTGAAACTAATTCTAAGACTGAAGTCTGACAAATATTTAGGTTTGACCTTCCAGAACATTTTCTAAAACTTTATGAATCGTCCAATACACTTTAAAATATTTTATGGACGTGCAAATCTATCGTAGTTTTGGCATTGCCACTTAAGAAAGATCTGCATGTGAGCACTAAAGATAATGATAGTTTACAAACATCAAGAATTTCTAAATCGCACGAAATGAGCAGCCTATAGTCATCATTTCTCTTTTACCTCGAGATTACCATGGAATAGTAAAATAAGGTTATGGTTATTTCCTCGCCACAAGTAGAGATACTTAATCGAGTGTCACTCACCATGATGAATGTATGGTATTCAAGTTACGGCTTGTAAACCCTTGATTTGTGGACAGTACTTCAGACTCTTCATCTATATGTCATTGTTAGGCCTTCAGAGAGACCGATTGGAATATGGCTGATAATATTTTACGCCTCGTTTTGCTTATACTTGTTTTTATTGCTAGCCTTTTTTAGCGAGTCCGCGATTCCTTCTTCTAGTTCTTGTAAAATCTATCGGAATACATTAAAGAGAAAAAAAACTCATAAGATTGCTTAAAGATTTAAGATAGGAAGCAAGCTTTACAAATGTTTGTGAAACCCACGCTTTTTCGGAAACTTTGCAAACTTCAAATGAAGTAATTAAAACAATTGAGAGCAAGATCTTAATTACACGATTGCTAGCCGTACACACATTAAGACAACCACGAACAAACGGTACCGCAGTAATTCTACATTTACCAAAAACACAAATTACTGTTCGAACAGTACATAATGAATGAATTTACCCTATCATTACTATTTTATAACTCAATTACAGTAGCAGCAAAGTTTTTGTCCGGAAACGTAGAATTTCATTTGAAACAACGATATTATATGAAGCTACATCTATATTTGATTTGGCCTTCGGTCGAACGAAACTACTAATTTAGAGCGACCTATTCAAATTAATTTATTTTTAGTAGTTTGCTTGCAAGCAGGCCGGATGTGTTTTGGAACAGTGGTTCCAGCGTTTGAAGTAAGCTAAATTAAATTTTCGCCGAGAACAATTTCTAAATTAATTCCGGGAACACTAAGCGTGGTCTGAACTTAAGTTGTTACTATCCTTGTTGCTGCAGCTGCAAATGTGTTGGTAGATTTTAATATTGCATTCGTTTTAATGTTTGAGAACCATGTAATGTTTCGAGTGATTATTGCATTAGAATTCATTACGAAATGACTGAGAAGCTTTTTGTTTCGTGGAGCGCTTGTTGCATGAAAAACATGTATTTGTAGAATACGCCTTTTAAAAAATGACAAAAAGTATTGTGCTACAACATGAAGAGAAAAGTGGTGAGATTTAGTGGACGATTGGTGCTCATCTCTCATGTTCTAGGTGGAATGTCGTTTAAGTTTGTTTCCCTTATATGATTTGGTTTAAACTCCTCGCCTACAACTTCCACGAAATACAGCCCTTTCTGCCATTGACACCTTGAATCGTAATGCCTTTATACCAATGTAAAAAATCGGAAAATTTTAATATTGAAATCAATTCATAACATTGCTCGATGGTGGTTCAAATTAGATATATTAATACTCTAATAACTTAATTACTTGGATAGACGATGTTCTAACAATAGTCGTGAATGAACTATCTAGTAACAATCCTTTCGAAACAGAATCATTTATTCATACCAAGGATGGGTTGGAAATAATTATTATTGTTTGGTAACTAATAGATATCCAATAGATTTAATTGGATCATTACAGAGTTAGTATTCAAGCAATTGTTGAAGTAATTGAATAGAACTTTCCATCAGTTGTTTCCAATTAGTTGAATCCCACAATCTATAGTGTATTTCTGCTTTTAATAGTAGAAGGATTTGTTACCTGTACTATGACCAATTAGCACTGTTACTTTTGAGGTTAATTATTATAAAATAGAAAATATTGATTCTTTTGATAACCTTTTCTGTTAAATCATGGCAAGATAGACTTTTCGTGACGTAATTAAAAGAGGAATCAAATAAATAGAACATTCTTAACTGCATGTACAGCAAGATGTTCAGATAAGCCACAATGTCACGCTAAATATAATCATAGCATACCAGTAGGTAAATATTCTATTCTTATTCAAAATATACTCTTATAAAAAAACTATACTGCCGACGGTTTTTGATGAAATCCTCAATGAATTAAAACTTTAATTAAGACAGGATGTTTAACACTTTTTTTATTTCAATCTGGTCTTGATCCGCGCTGTTGCATCCAAAGGGGACAATGTTTTGACTCCGTTTAATAGAGCTCCTAATTAACTATATCGCTCTATGTAAACAAAAAATAAAGTTTAAAGTTTACGGTGTATTAGGACATCCGTTGATAGTTGTAATTAAAACACAGCTTAAGTGTTTTTTGTTTATGTTATTAGTAGTAAAGATTTTGATTTTGATTGATATTTTATTCGTTCTTAAGATTTCGCAAGTTGAATGTCTTTTTGATCTATGAATAACTTTGTGTTTCATCATTACATATACAGATTCAGATTAACCAACGATGTTGTAAAGAAGATGAATCAACATAAGTGAATAGTGACTTAAGGCTAAATTCATTTTTAAAGTTACATTAATTTGCATTCAAACTTCAAAATGATCCGCCAATTATTTTCATATTATCTCGAATCTCCGTAATGCGAATAAATTGCAGAGGACAGCTGTTTAAACCACTTTGGCAATGAAACAACTACCCACTTACCCATCTTCCCATTGCATGTGGCTTAACGACAAGAACAGGTAAGTTACTTTTATAGATGACTCCAATATTGTTATCAATAAAAATCTTCGTATGAAGAATGGTCTGCGCAGAGGCACATCGTTTAGATTGTATCCCTTGCCTTGAAACTAATCTGTACTTACCTTTACAATAGAAAGGGTTGAATAATAGAGTTTTTTTTTCAACCTCGAGGGGACATGCGTCTTATGACGGATTGGTCGTGTTGTGGGTAAAAAATTATTGTTAGTGTGTTGGTATGTTCTCAGGCGTATTATTAAAGATTTCTGTTTATGATGTAGGGTATGGTTTTATAATTGAATCTATGTTTGAATAGTTAGTGGTGCTTTCATTTGTATTTAAGAACTTAGGGTTGGGACGAGTGTTTACAAGTCAAAATAAATCTAATCAACTAGAAGTGACCCAAGGGCTAGCTTTTACCTTGATTAAAGAATAAGTATTGCCATACAACGTGGCAATGCCGCCAGTCTTTTGGGTACACTTCCAGTCGACAGCGACGCGGATGAATTTTTTGACGCCATATTTTAGGGTTAATTTAGTTAGGAGTTTTTAATTTTACTTCTAGTCTATATAGTTAGTTAAGTATTTATTAAAACAATTATTAGAAGCTATTCAACGTAGAAATGTTTTCCATCTTTCCGTTGGTAGATACTTTGTTCATGATGAAGTGTTATTTGTGGGTTTCTTTGAAGAAATTTCCATCAAAAAGTAAAACTGAGTGACACTTCAACCAACTTTTTCCTCATACTTTTCTAGTGTTTACACGCTCCACAGATTCGAGTATTCTCGTAAAAACATCAAGTATATCACTAAAAGCCTCCCCATACAAGTTATAAGAGTCAACTGGGGGAAAGAGATTGATGATACCCGTCGGCTGTAATCTGGCAATCCGTCATTACTTGTCTACTTCTTGCATTTTTTGCAACTGCAACATTGACACGTGCCTACAGTTCCATGGAAGGGCTACTGTTTGTGGAATTCAATTGTTTTCTACCTATTGTTTGTCAGTTCTCAGGAAAATGGAATCCGATTTTTCTCCACTTCATGCAACTATGTTAAGTTGGTATTTTTCAAGATAAACATACAAATATGACTTTCAATAATAAATTTATTCAAAAGACGATATTTTAGGAACATTCTAATTTACCCAGACTTATACTTCATTAAATAATCATTTATCCATATGGAGCCCGAGTCGATGTCATTGTTTATTGTGTGGAAACGAACGTTGTGATTCAAAAAAGTTTAACCAGCATAAACGAAACGACAGCTCCTTTAGAACATACCATGTTTGTGTATGCATACCACACACGGTTCAGTAAACTGAACGCACCTCTTATAAACATCAAAATAGCTTATGATACGGCTGTAGCTAATTTAGGTAGCATTGTGCACCTCACAAGAGGCGCGCTTGAATAAGATTATCACGAGACTAAAACCCGTTGGGAGTCATTGGTCATAAATCATAACCCATAAAACGAGACTGACAATAACCTCTTTTCTTAGCTACGCTTCCTAGACAGGTGGAATAACGATGAGAAAAGCACCTTAAAGATGTAGCCAATAGGTCATAATTTGCATGAGGAGTCTCTGGTACTTTGTGATGATGTTAGAGATGATAGTTAAAATGACAAGCGAACTTAATATTCCGTTTGATCGGACCAATTGTTGCTATTGTGTTTACTGTCGATTTTTAGAAAGCCATAGAGCGCATCAAGCTTAATAAGTGTACAGTATGTGGGGTTGGAGGACAAACATCAATCATAACGGCCGTCAGTTCATTTTCGGCTAATCCACCGATTTTAAATGCGTGGATGATCAATTGGAAATTGTTCGTAATGAGGCATAAGCCAGTTCTGTGTCAATGCTTTTTTGCGCTCGTGAGCCGTGTCTTGAATGACAGCCGTTTTTTGTTCAAACAAAATATTTTGTAAACTTTTATTTTTACCGGGTTAATTTGATTGATCTTAAATTTTAAAATTGTTGATACCAATTATGTATGGCATGCATACTCAAACATGTTAGGTTCAGTTTGCATGAAAAAAATACAATTTCGTTTAGAACTGACGTAGTGTGTCCACAAATTGCTATGACGCAGTGTTGTTTTTTTTTAATAAAAATGAAAACCTACAGTACGCAGTTCTATTTAATTTTATTATGAAACCACAAAAATACGGCTAATGGCATCAACATTAAAAATAACGACGTATCACAAAACGCTATTTCAACACAATAAGAGGCCCTATCAAACCGATGTTTGATAAGATCCTTCGAACTCTTTTTATTCCTCCTGCATTCTGTGTCCGACTAAATTGGAATTCGTGTACGTTATTGTGACCGGGGGAATTAGATCCGCCGCATTCAAAACTCAGACTATCCTATTGAGACCTCTCGGAAGGGAACTGGATCTGATAAGGCAGATCGTCGATAGGGACCCTTTTTCTTTACGCGACACCTTTGTCATGACAAAGGGGCTGTTTGGCCTCAACTGTGGCATCTGAATAGGCTTGCAATAACGCGTCCTGGCCCGAAGCTCGCATCCCGCGAGATCGGCCGCAGATACTCAACTCTCTAAAGATTTATTAATCTTTCTCGTTCACTGGAACAATGAGCGCTTTCGGTAGGCACCTGGTGCTTTTTCTCGTCACTGAAGTATGCTCGAGCCATGTATTCAGTTTTTGCTTGACGCTCGAGTGATGTAAGTGGGGTCTCAAGAGCGATTGTGACCACTTTGACTGACGCTACGAGCCCAAAATAGTAACAGACCAAATTAATAGTGCCATAGCTACAGACGATTAATAACGATCCTAATTGGCTAAAGTTAGGAAATACAAATTCAATAAATATATTTAAAAACCGGTTCCATGCATATAAATTGATTTTTCTGTTAATTTGTATTGAGATTGATGTCTGACAGTTTGTTAGCGAATATTAAATGATTAACAAGTCAATCAAATTTTTATGTTTGGGGGAATTTTGATCGTTACGCAATGGAAGTGTTGAAGACATATTTTGTTTCAACTGATTGGACGTAGATTTGGGTTTTAATTAATTTAAGTCTTTTTATCTTGGCCGTATCGTATTGCATCATGGGTGAAATCACAATATTTAATTTACTTCTTAGAACATAATGCACGTCTCTCCCAAAACTTATTCGTGACGTGTCGTCTGATCATGTTACTCGTTTAATTTGTCTAGATCGCGTGCAGGGGGACAACGGCAATAAATAATGTTTTTTATCTCGACACCACGGAGGCTCTAGGCAGAAATTCTTACACGTTCGTTCGCTGAATCAACGCTTTTTAATCTTATTTGATATGTGTTTCTTTAAATTATGAAGCGCATGCAATTGATATGATTGTATGATAAGTACAGGTAAAGTGGCCTTTGTTTAAATGAAAGAGTATAATTTTATATCAATTTGTAGACTTTAAGATCTGCTTCCACTTAATTCATGATTTTGTGATACCAGCTGCATGGGGTTGACGTTGAATACTTTTACTGTGAAAAAGAGTTAAGTTTATTGAAGCTTAAAGTAACGAACTTGCTATATTGATCGCAGGGCTGTTTTAATAATGATAAATTGACTTGCAATCGTAACACTATGGCGTTTAACTCCAATAAAGCAATATTTTAAATACTCACAATCGAAATCGCGAAATAAAATTTAATAGTGCAAATACAATAGAGGAATAATAGCAAAGCCCCAACAATAAAATGATTAACTACCAGACATTGTTGCTATTTTGGAAGATAATGTTGTAGTGTATCAAGGAGAGTGCAATGTGCATGTTGGAGACCCAAAAATACCATCTGCAGAGGTTGTAGAAGCGATGCCACATCTTGATAAGGCACCCACATTTTGGCAAATACATCACAGCGGGACGCCGTCACAATATTTTAGTATCTACGGCTGTATCTGTGGCAGGGTATTGCTTTTTTTGAAATGTCATCAAAATCTATGACCACGCGTTTGTTGTTGTAGAAAAAATCAGCCCTGATTGCTATATTATGAGGTTTTTGGTGAAATGGTCAGCTGTCATAATAAAATGATAGATTTATTAACGCACATTATTTATTTATTTAACACCGATAATAAATAAAATTAAGAGAAAACTACAAACTAAACACACATTATTTTAAAAGACAGTCCTTCCTATAGCCATGAAAACCACATTGGTTTTAATCCTTTAACTTTTAAGTCTGATTGTGAGTCTCGACTACTATTAAATATTCAATTTAAGTGACACAGTGTTTTTATATATGTATATAAAAGTGTTTCCTGCACACATGAATGCGCCAAAACTTACATTCAAAAAATTTAACAACATGCTAAAAACTCGGTTTCCAATCCTTTTTATCGTATTATTATAGTTGTCAAGATTTCCTGTGCCAAAGAAAGAAACGTATAATGGCAAATGACGATAAAATTGTCCCATAGTACGTCAACATCTCAAGCCACAGTGCCTCCGCATGGCTCAAGTAAAAACTATCTATAAATTATGTAACACGAAACTTTATGTGTTTTGATCACTCCTCTTGTTCCCATGCATTGTACAAAGGGGATGTGTAACTTGAAATTCTGTAGAAAAACTACAATTTTGTCCCAAAACCTCAATCTTTTGTACCATAAACCGCCCTTTTGAGAATTTATTGTCGTAGAATGATATGATGTCTTTATGTCGTGGGGCCATTGTAATGCACTTATCTGATCGTCTCCCGTATTCTGTGTAATAGGACAGAGTGTGGGTTTTAGGATTTTAATTTTTATACACAGGCCATATTGGTCTTGATAATTTGAATTTTTGCTACAACGGATTTTGTATGTTATGGATTAAGTTCCATAATATAGCGATTACAAGGGGTAGGTACTTCGAAACAGTGCGCTTTTTTCTTCCATGCAATAAGTATCATTATTATCAAAACTCTTCTCTTACTGACTGACAAAGTGAGTGACTGACAGACACAGCCGAAACTACTGGTCGTAGGTAGCTGAAATTTGGTGTAAAGCTTTCCTACACTCCGAAGAGCACAAAGAGCGGATTGCCCGATTTTTTTACTGAAACGGGAAAAAAGGGATATGCGCATACGAAGTCGCGGGCAAAAGCTAGTAGCTTATATTTCCCAAAAACATATTATTTTTATTTTCTAACAAAGCGATAAATAGGGTACTTCAGAGACAGTGCGCATTTCCTTCCAAGCAATCAGTATAGAACTAGAACATATTACAAGTAAAAATAATATGTATTTTTATTTTTGAAGAATGACAAATATTTGTCTATTTTTTAACGAAAAGAGTAACTAACTATGATTACTTTTTTTTTTTCAAAATGTAATAGTATACTTGTAACTCTCTGAAGAGTATTAAGCATCACCTGTTTACTGAGGCGACATAAAAATACTTTGTGAAGAAAAAATTGTGCCCAATTCTCCACATGTGTATAGACAAAATTTTGTTTGAATCAAAACGACGTTACCTATGTAAAGATTGAAACACATGGCGTTCTGTAATTTTGCTGTCTATGTTATGTATGTATAAATTTAGCTGCTGTGCATTGTTTTTTTGACTTATGTTTTTTTTATCAACTATTTCACTGCAAGTGTAAAAAAAACTTTAATCTTGTTATGTTTCAAATGCACCAATTTGCACAGTTTAATTTTCATTCCCTCAAAATGTAAATAGCCCTTTAACAAAAAAAGTACCAGGCCCTCATAACTTTATAGCAGGTTTCTTCTAAAGAACCTCATGTGCGTGCGATCAGTCTACTCTGTTAACATTGTCGCATTGTTTCATCTTATCTTAGTTATGCTTCATCTATCAACTTCTTCAAGAAAATTGTTTTTTTCTACGGAATCTTTGTAACTAATGCGCGAATATTAAGTTTCTAATGCGCCAATTTGCGGTGTCCCACAATTTTATTTTCATTCAATCAAACAAAAAAAAATGCCTCGTCGCTTATAATACCAGGTCCTCATAACTTTAAAGCAAGTTTATTCTACGGAATCTCATGTGCGTGCGATCATTCTACTGTGCTGGTTCCATTGTATTTATCTTGGCTTAATTTTGCTTCATCTATCAACTACGTCAAGGCTTCAAGAAAATGTTTCTAATACACCAATTTGCGGTATCTCACAATTTTATTTTCATTCCCTCAAAATGTAAATGGCCCTTTGGCAAAAAAAGTATCACGGCCACATAACTTTATGGCAGGTTTGTTCTACAGAACCTCATGTGCGTGCGATCAGTCTACTGTGTTAGCTTGCGGTCGCGCGCAAATCTCTCGATTAGTATTCTGTGGCGGCGGCTCTGTCATCGGTTTATCGAATCTCGTGTTTCCAATATGAATTTAATATTTTTTTAAAGGTGCGATACCTTTTGTTTACAGTATTTGCGGTTTCTTCTAACCGACAAAAAGTTTTGCTTACAAATATTTATGCTTTTTGGTTAAAACGCTTACGTGTCTGTAAATAGTTTGAATGGTTTATAATAGTGTGTGTTTTTTTCCTATTCAATTTAATGATAGTTCGATTTGATAAAAATGAACTTTCATTTAATAATATTGCATTTGAATACTATCCGACCAAAAAATATCAAGAAGGTTTTTTACAAACCCACTACTACCATACATGGCTGCTTTGTATGCACCTAAGCATGATAATATGAAGTTGTTAAATAAATAATTGGAATTCATTAGTGCAGCTTATTTCCCTGGTATTCCAATAGAAACTACTATTGCGGGAACTTTATTGAATGCCACAAAGTAATCTTGTTCCTTTATACATTGTTTGTTAAGCTCGGATGTGAAGTTTGCCTAAATAAGACCAATGCTACTATTAGACCTTTGGGTGCATTCTTATTGAACGACGAAACGTTTTCATCAAAACTTTTGGAAACTTAGATTTTTTCGTATAGATTACTCATGAAAAAAGTCTTTCTGTGGGATCTTATTTGAATCTTAGTTGGTTAATAAAGATTGTAGTAACTATTGTGCTACATAATGATTAGTTTTAGCTGTTATATTATTATCTAATTACAGAAAACTCCTCCGGAAAGTAGTTTTAGAAAGGTATTCACTGAATTTAGAGTACATTAAAATAGTTATTTGCATTTTTTACTTATTTATTTAAAAGATATTAGAATAGACAAGTTACACGCCGTCAAAGTTCAATTACTTACTTCAAACTTTGTATCGTTTAGTAATTACACGTAATCAAATCCGACGTAGTATGGAAACTCAGCTAAGAATACAGCCCAAAACCAATCAGATAATTAAGTTCAAAGCTTTTAAGCCTCCAATAGATATTATTAGAAACCGGTCAGGATTTTGTTGCCTAGCTATCTTCCTATTGACCGTTTAGGTTGTTTTCCACCCAAAGATGTATAAAACTGAGTAGCAACGGATCTTTTGTCACTTTTCTTTGAAACTGAAAAGTGACAAAACTTTTGTTAATAAATGATGGACGCGGAAGTCATGATGTTTGGTAAGCTAAGATGGTGGAATAGCGGTTACTAAATAGTTAAACTTTAGGCCAAGCTTTGCTAAGTCTTTAGAGAAATGAATGTATCGAAGCTAAGGTATTAATATGCTACTTGGAGCGAAGGATGCGCGACTCACTATTCTAATCTTTGTAAAATTTGGAATAAAGCTCTGTTACTAGTAGCAATATATCGCTTAGCTCGTTTCTGGCAGGTTCTTGATGTAAAGCATGTCTTCATGGCGCGTCACCTAGTTTTGACAGAAATAAACACATACTTTCGTAGCTTTTTTTATGGATGGGAAATCATGAAATGACTTCTTCCGCTCTGTGTGGAGCGGAAGGGCGTGTCAGACTCTTACTGACTAAAACCGATGCATGGCATGTTCCTTCTAAAGTCCTTTGCGTTCCAGAGCCGCCGTGACTCTATCGAACAAAGTCCGCAACCCTGGCAGATACATACTTTCGTAGCTTGGCTCTAACTTCGCTTTACCTGTGGTGGAAAAGCAGCCTTATATTGGAAGCTAAATGTTCTCTTTAAGCTCTGCTTATCTAGTTTATGTCTGTGTATAAGAATTTCATCCGCAGCATTTAAGTGTTTCATTAATTTGGATACCGATTTTGTATAAAAGTTGTTAATTAAGGTGTTTTAAACGGTGCCGTCAGAATCGATTTAGTTAATAAAATGTATTTAACGAATGGCTAAATGAATTTGATTAGATCCTTTTTTTAGAATCAGTGGTTTCAGCTTAATTTTTGGAGAATCAATCAACATCAAATAGCTCTTAAACTATATATATACCTATAGGTATATTTTGAAGCATGCCAATCATAAACGCTGTTTCGATGAACATGTAAATATTGTGTGATTTGATGAACATGTAAATACAATTGTCCATGAAATATGAATACCACAAAACAAATCTATACAAAAAGAATTAAATAATGGCCTATAAGCTATATTTATTAATCCCTAACCAAAAGATAAAGCTAATACTCAACATACATTTCCACTTAACGGTATAACTGTCCCAGCAGACATCTTACACACAACTCAATGGATTGAAAAATGTGATGGATATTACCATAAGTGTTGCATTACTGCCTTGCTAATGCTTTGTGTTTCTACATAGCTTAGCTTTGTTACCAACACTGGTTATGACCACCATTGCAATCTTCCGCTACAAAAAAATGTAGCCAAGCAATTTTGGTTTTTATTCCAAGAGAAATAAGAGCTATGGAGTTGAATTTCGGGGTTCCCGAAAGTGTATGTGGGAATAGAAACGAATGCATTTGAATAATGTAAACCTGTCTTGTGGAGGCTCAAGAGATGACATGGCATAATGCTGAATCGGAGTTGTGTGCTGTATGCCTTGATAATCTTGATAGGCTAGTTGAGTGTGGCGGTGCTTGAATAGAGAGGACAGCATTTTTATGTTGTTTTGACAAGGAGGGCGCTACAATGTTGAGAGGTTCTTGTATTGTCATATACTCAAAATAAAAAAAATGACACAGTTGAACATATAACCTCCTCCTTTTTTTTGAAGTAGGTTAAAATTACAGAAGAGCCACGAACTTAAAAAAAAACGCTAAGGAATATAACAGAGCAGGAGATGTAAAAGAAAAAATTGCTAATGAACCATTCCCTGTCGCTAAACACTTATCTACAAGGTGTTCCAGAAGAGTTCGTGGACATATTTAAGGGTGTTGTTCTGTATCTGCTATAGAGTAAAGAAAAAATATCAAAATAAAAAAATATTGACTTTTTATTAGTCGTGTTGAGGTCTTTTTTTAAAGTCAATATTAGTTCATTTTAAAATCATTTAGTTATAGTATAGCAGATACGAAACCCCACTCTTAAATATAACCACGCACTTCTGGAATACCCTGTATAATATAAATATGAAAAAGTCCCATTCAATGACAAACACACTAAATTTATAAAATCAACGCCAGTGCACAAATAAATGCAATAAACTAAAAATGAAGCCACTCCCATCAATGAAATAGGTTTAGACTATTAGAAAGCTGAAGAACGCATAGTTCCTCTAGATAACAAAAACTCTTTTGGAGTAACATCGACTTTATCCCTATTCTGCTAAAGGCGAAAATGTTTTAAACATCATTGAAATAGTAGACGAAACAAAAACACGAGTTCAACTAAAAGACATAAACACTACTGCAGTAACATCCACGCTAGCCCTAACGCATTGCCTCCGGTCCCAGGAGCACACAAGTTACAAATTATTCCTCCCACATACTTATGTAAGTGCACCTGAATCAATCAGACAGAGGTAACCGCCTTTTGTATGTGCATCATGCTTATTGATAACATTTTATGGACAGTGGAGATGAAACAATGGTTGTTTATGCGAATTTGATTCTGTGCCGAAAATGAATTGTAGCTGTCATGATTTTAAGACGAGGCCCGCTAGGGCCAGAGCCTCTGGCAGGCTCTGGCCCTAGCGGGCCCCGGTTGCGGAATTTGTTCGAAATAGTCACCGCGGCCCTGGAACGCAAAGGGCTTTAGAAGGAACACGGATGGGTTTTAGTCAGTAAGAGTCTGACAAGCCCTTCCGCTCCGTCCCTAAAAAAAAAAACTGTCATGATTTTATATATGGATTATAATCAGAAATTGTACTAACAAATTCGGATTGCGGGTCGCAGTGAAAATTTGTTTGTACAATTTCTGCCAAGTTACATTTGTAGGTAAGGACTATGAAAATAAACTGGAATTGGCATACAATATTTAACTTACATTTTTCAATTCCTTTTTCTAATGTTCATCAAACCAATACATATTTATCAAACAATTAATTTCAAGCTTTTTTCCATGATATCAAAAACAAAATTAGTTTTGCTGAAAATGAGAATACTCGATTTATTTCTGAGCTAGTTTGACAGTTCGACACAAGTCACTAGAAATTTATTTAGCGTACTCAAAACTTGGCTGAAGTCGTGAAATTGTGAAGTTTACCCTTACTAAGTGTGACTTTGAAAGATTTAGGTCTGACAACTACAGTAATGCATTGAACAAAAGCGCTAAAACTTACAATATAGTTGACAAAGTATGGAGAACAATACTTTGAAAATATTATTACGATTTCTAACGTTTAAGTGTTACCATTGGTAAACTTTTAAAATACAATATTGTTGAAAACAACCCTGGTTCTGCTTTTAAAATTACACCTTCTTTTTTAAAATCTGTTGTTTGTAAAATATTATGCTCCATAAAGTCATGTTGACATACTAGGAAACGTCTTTACGTTACCTTACTTCATGTTCTTCAAGAAACGTAGTCATTTCGAGATAATTGTCGTCGTCAGCTTTTACGAGTCCATTGCTGGGCGTACTATAAACCAAATCGCATTAGTAAGTGAGTATGCTCGTCAACCTTTATGCCTTTTTTATCTGTCAAACAGGATAATAATATTATGACAAGAGGAATACTTTGTGTGCTCTAACGTCTAAAACAGGTCAGCATTCAGCAGGTCAGGTCATGATTCAAGTTACTTGTTTCTGTTGAAATTTTCTGAGGATGTATTGAAAAGAAAGCATTCCTATATAGTGTACATGAAGTATTACTGTCTAACTAAAGTTATTTTTTAATGATAATGCCATTAATAAATCTCAAAGTCTAAATACAATTTCAAAACAATAGATCGTGTTGACAGATCAACTGAACAGATAATTTTTCACAAGTACGTCGTATTCTTTAAGAAGTAATGCCATCTTAGTTTTATTCTCATCGTCAAGCTTTACGAGTCCACTGCTGGACTTAGTTTATACTTTGAAATCGTCCTCAGGTTACTACAAGTCAACTTTAGAACCTTTAAAGCAGTAAACTACCTGGGTGGTCTTTATGATTTAAAATCCGTGTAAATTATGTCCTACATTTTATTTCTATTTCATCTTGTATGACCGACTATGCTGAGCATATAAGTTTTCAGTAGATACTTAGTATTTAACTCAAATCATTAATTTCTAATAATAAACCATTTGCAGGAACTTTTGAATTGTGAAGTTCGGTCAGTCATAAACATAAAGCTAGTTGCAAGTTTCAAATCGTAGATATTAATCGAAAAGTACGTGCAAGAAAATGCATCATGGTCTACTCTGTCATATTGCTTACGAAAAATTCAATACCTGACGAAATATAATTATGTACAAGTAAAAACTAAATACTTAAACAACTAGACTTATAATCGCGAAATTATGTACAAACGCGTGTAAAAACAAAATAAATCACTGGGCATCCAAAAATTCATCCACATCGCTGTCAAAGGCAAAAGTTCCCAGAACACTGGCAGCATTGCCGCGTTAATGGCAATGCTGATTCTTTGGCCGAAGAAAAGTCCAGCCCTCTGGTCACGTGAACCAGATAAAGTACTAATACCTGACAAAGTATTTTTTGCTGCATCTTTATAAAGTAGTGGATAGGAAAGGAATATTTGTTTAAATATGACTATCAAAGGAATTTTAATTGGTCCAATAAGAAACATAAAACAGCCCCATTCAAACACCATACCTCAACTCCGTTGACTACATTTCCAAAGATTTTACTATTAATTGAACTTCATCACTGGTAGTTAGTAACAAAACTGGTCCTAGTTTTCAATCCTATTCATACCAAGTCGTAATTCAAAGTCTCGTCGTGCAATTCTCATCAATTATTCAAAGATCAATCTTTAAGTATATGTCACTGCTTTAACTGACTCGTTCTCAGACATAATTGCTGTCGTTTGAAAGACACGACTTGGTCTAGATGAACTGTGGGTTGAGAGAGAGCTATAAATATCTGTCGATGATGAGCTAGTCATTTAAATCATCAGTTTTTCAACAATAGAGTAGAGAAATACCTATTGGCGAAGACCTGACCAGGCCTGACCTGATGCAGACCATCGATGTGGTGACACTTGGAGGAGGCCTATGTCCTGCTGTTCATGTCTTTTGGCTGAATGATAATGTCGAAGATGACGACAAACTTACTTCATAATGTTCGGTGAATAACTGACAGGTATAAAATACATAGATTTTTCAAATAAGCTAAGCACCTCCTACGCAATAAAGGGAAATTGCCAGAACATATTAAAATATTTTCAGACCAAACTCCAGCACAGCAGAGATATTTTCAAAATCTAAAAGAGGAGCTAAAACGACGTGAAATCGATGGAGAGAATGAACTTACCATAAAGTATATTAACGGCACACCTACAATAATAAGAAACCCGGCAAAAAACTAAAAATAGTACACAAAACCACTCCGGAGATTACTAGAAATACCTATCAAGTAACCAACACCTACCAAAATATAACGACCAATAAATCACGCCTCAGATTTTTCTACCTCAATGCTCGAAGCATTAGAAAAAGAGGAAAATTTGATGAACTTAAGTGCATACTGCAATCACTACCTTATACAATTCATGTTATTTTACTGACTGAAACTTGGATCAGAAATGAAACACAAGCCTTGGAACTGCAAATAAATAATTACTCACATTATTACAACTATAGAACTGATTCAAGAGGAGGCGGAGTTTCAGCATATATCCATAATGACCTTAAACATAACTTATCAGAGTCCAAATACACAGGTGGAAACAATTATTTATGGATACAACTAGAGAGATACGCACTAGAAGTAGGCGTTGTATACAACCCTGGCGACACTAACTACGTAGACTTTCTTGAGGTATATGAGTCCCAGCTTCAACAAAGAAGGAGGGCAATAGTGTTCGGAGATTTCAATATTGATTTGTTAAATAAAGACAAAAAAACCAAACAGTATTATGAACTTGTGAAGGGAACTGGACATAAAGTTCTAAATAAAATCAACAAAAAATATTGTACAAGAGATTCAAAAACAAGAAAGTCTATTCTAGATCATGTCAGTTCTAACCTACAAGACGATTACTTTCACATGGCAATAGTGGACTCTTCAATGTCTGACCACAAACAAATATATGTTGAACTGAAAAAAACCAAACCTCCTCAAAAAATAAAGACACAGTACGAAACAATTGATTTTACTAAACTATCTAATATTTTAATAAGAACGAACCACGAACTAGATGAAAGCTATACACTTATGGAAAACAAAATTAAATCAGCAATAGCCGAAAGTAAAACAAGAAAAACCAAAATCCTAAACCTACCTAAAAACGACTGGATAAATAAAAACATTATTGAGGAAATCAACCAAAGAAACGCCTTGTGGATAGCACTTAAGAAGAACCCAAATAACATCAACCTGGAAGCAGACTTCATAACAAAAAGGAAACTTGTGGCTAAAAACATGCAAGATACAAAAAACACCTATTACTATAAAAAAATCAGCGATTGTATTAACAAACCTAAAAAAATGTGGAATTTGGTTAACATTTTAGCAGCTAATAAGATAAAACTAAATTGTGCTCCTTCAAAGATACGAATCGATTCAAAGGATACTAAAGACCCAATGGAAATTTGCCAAATTTTTAACGAGTACTTTGCCACTATAGGTCCCCTATTGGCTAATAAGATACCTAGATCTTTTCATGATGACTATTCACGCGCCTTACCAAAAACTCCCCCCGAAAATTCTCCAGTGCTTTCTAATCTTGACCCGTGTTCTGCTTCGGAAATTACAAAATTTATAACAAAACTTGACCCTAACTGCAGTACAGGATTAGATGGTATCAGTACTAAAGCCATAAAATGCATAAATAATATAGTGGCGAACAACTTGAGCAAATGCTTTAACAAGCTGCTGAGTGATGGCAATTTTCCCGATACCCTGAAAATAGCGAAGGTAACTCCCATTCACAAAGCTGGATCGAAGACGGAGCCAGGCAACTACCGGCCAATCTCAGTGTTACCTGTATTGTCAAAAGTATTAGAAAAAATTTTGCACAACCGATTAGAAAAACATTTAAATTCTTTCAACTTTCTTTCAGATAGACAATACGGATTTAGGCCAAAAAGTAGCACACTTACTGCTACAGTCGACCTCGTTTCCAAAATTAAGCAAAATGTAGATAGTAAAAATATAGTTCTTGGCATTTTTATTGATCTCAAAAAAGCGTTCGACACTGTTAGTCATGAATTGCTACTTAAAAAGCTGGAAACAATTAAAATCACTGGCAGTGCCTTAAACATGTTCAAATCCTATCTAAAAAACAGATCACAAGTAGTAAAAATAGATAGTAATTATCAAAGTGATACCTTACCTATAACTTGTGGAGTACCTCAGGGATCCATTCTAGGTCCCCTGCTCTTTTTAATTTATATAAATAACATACAAGAACTTAAACTACATGGCCATCTAACTTTATATGCGGATGACACGTGTTTATTTTATTTCGGATCGTCCATTCATGATTTAATTCCCCAAGCTCAAGAAGACTTGAACACCCTATTTTCGTGGTTTCAATATAATCTGCTAACGATAAATATCTCCAAAACATGCTATATCTTATTCAAATCTAAAAATAAAATAATCCCTCCACATGAACCATTAATTATTGACAATATTCCCTTACAGCAAAAATCTTGTGAAAAATATCTTGGCTTAAGATTGGATAGTTCACTATCGTGGAATGCTCACCTAGAACATATAAGGACAAAGCTTTCGTCACTACTAGGATCCCTTACAAATATAGTTCGATGCATTCCACATAGATTGCGTCACACCATCTATAACACCCTAGTAAAACCACACCTGCTTTATCTGGTTGAAGTATGGGGCAGTGCGGCCAAAACAAAGCTAGATAATCTCCAGGTTGCACAAAACAAATTAATAAAAATGATTTTTAACTATCCATATTTAACATCAACAAGTACAGTGTATGAAGAAACAAAAATAATGAACATTAGACAGCTATACATTTACAACACTTGTATCTTTATCCGGAAAGCTCTCAACAAAAGTATACAGACAAATCTGTCGTTTACTAAAGTCAAGCAAGTAACCCAACGTAGTACACGTCGAGCTAGTTTACTTATCTTACCAAAAATGAGAACTAAGTTCGGTAAAAAAAATTTAACATTTGAAGGAGCACAGTTGTACAACAATATACCGTCATGCATAAAAAATGTACACTCATTCAATGCATTTAAGAAGGAATTAGCCCAATATTTAGTAAATAAATAATAACGAAATAAATAATTACACATATGGGAATGCATTGGATGAGTGAAATACTCAATATTTATTTTATTGACGAACTCAATATACCTAGCATAAGGTAAACATTGTTCTCATGTAAGTGACATTGTGTCTTTTTGAGAATAAATATCTTTAAACCTAAATAAAATTAACCTGATTTTTTTGTTTTCATTTTTTTAAATGTGCTTGATACACAGTAACACATATTAGGTTTCATGAACAACCATTCTCGTTTTTTTAAACAAAGCCCAGTAACAAAAGTAACACGTAATTAAAAATTTGTCTTCACATTCATTATTCATAACATTCCCATGTGAAATATGGAATAAGCATTAAAAAGATCAAAGCGACATACGAGGGGCGACAGAAGTTAGAAAAACTTAGACTTGACAGCCCTGACATGACGGGGGTTTGACAACCCTATTTTAGTACAACTCAAATGAAAATTCATGAGTATTTTTTTTTACTTTTACCGTTTTTTATAAAATCGTTTAAAATTATAATTATCTTTGAAGTTTAACAAAAGGGAGAGTCAAAGGTCTGAAGACGCTATTGTTTCCGCCTTAAGACAATTATCCTGTTTTAGCTGCTTATGAGGCATTTTTAAGCAAGGAATGAATACTTTAATTCTTTAGAAAAGAAATGGGTCAAAGAATTAACAATTTTGTTTTGTTTGAGTAGAATATTATACTAATCAATAAAGCTGGAGAACAAAAGAGGTTTGTTAACAAAAATGTTTAGGTACCTTCCCCTAATTATTAGGTTAGCGGAATAGTACGAATTATTTTGTAGGTCCTTCTGCGTTAAACAACATAAAGTTAGTTTAGGTTCCAATGAACCATTTATGCGAACCCTTTGCAAGAAATAACCCCGAAGTAAATTTTAATTTCGTAATAAAACGGTCAAAATAAACACCTACTACTTTATAAGTGCCCAAAAATAACAAAAGTTTCTCTCCGGCGGGGAATCGAACCCCGGTCTCCCGCGTGACAGGCGGGGATACTTACCACTATACTACCGAAGACTTGCTTGCAAAGGCGAAATAATACTGGACTAGCAACAGATCCTAAATTATCGTAAGCTGATATTATTTTCGTCTTTCTGAAAATTATCGGAAATTTACTTTTAGATTCGGTTTCTTCCATTTTATTTAATTACTTTTGTTTGTTTGTTAATTATAATTAATAGCTGAAATCACTCTTCTCACTAAAACATCTTAAATACAATCCCTGAGTGCCATAGGTTTCTTCAATCCCGGAAAGTGCACAGTTTGTATGGGATAGGCCACAGGAGTACATCGCGGGAAAATGCTAAGCAAACACTTTTATACGACCTAACATTGAATCTTATTATTATCGACAACCAATTTCACACTTCAATTTTTCTACTTATCTGCTTACAGTTTATTTCAGCCAGACGCTTCGATTAAGTTATCAGCGAGCCATCTTAAGACAATATAGCTACAAACATGATGTCTAGACTAGGGTCCTTTGCCCCTTTACATATACAACGCTATTGTTCTTAGTGGATTGGATAGTATTGTCTCATCGATTGGTCCTATTTATAGGTGGACAACAACACAAGGATTATGGCACAAGTAACAAGAGATAGAGGTAATTATAGATGTTGAGGCTAACAACAATGAATTTAAAGCTTTGTCTATTTGCAGAATAATATTTTATTCTATATACATCTTTATACCTACATTTTGATAGATCTTGGGCGAAGGTGCCATAAAGTATTATATCACAGTGTTCCTTGCCGTCTATATATTTTTTATCCTAATGATAGGCACGCGTTTGACCACTATCTTACCATCAGGTGATGGTAAGCGATGTGGTCAAAGATGGAGCACGCTTGCCTAGAAATAACCTATAAACTCTTGACTTAAAGACTTCCAGGTTGTAGCTTTCAGGAAACACAGACTCTGGCAGCGAATTTCACTCCTTTCTCCATCTTTTTACCTCGATGGGAATGGAGGGACACCTTATATGCTTCACCAAAAACCCTAAAGATATTTGGAAAAGGCCCATAAACCAAACACATTTTAATGCAGTCAGTCTTTATTCAAATGATAGATATACATATATTTTTACTAGTAATTTTCGCTTCATCTTCTTACTTGACCCTGTATTAGACAAAACAAATAATTGTACGTGTGACTGCGTAACACGCGAGTGTTAGACACATGGCGACATGATGGGAGGGTCCTCCAAGATTTGTAGTTGTCAACTGAAATAAAGAACGTCACTTACAGTATCTATTCAGAAGTAAGAAGCTAGTTTTTGTGGTGAAGCAGGCAGTTTGGATCTTGTTAATTAGTGAGAGGACTCACTTGTTTTAATGCTTGGTATTTCACAAGAGGAGGTACGTTTTTTAAGTTAATTTTAGTTCTCATGCAATATTTCATCATAATCATTTATTTGCATTTGCAAATGTTATTGTTGATATCAATCGATAATAACATTTATTTATTCATTAATTCATTTATTTATTTATTTATTTTTGCCAGTACGTGTTCAACGTGCAAAAACAATAATAAACCTGAAATAAGCACTACATTTTGTTCTTTTTCTTATGCTTTACAGATGTTCTGAAATTATAGGATATTTGTCAGTGGTAGGTATCTACCTCATCTCTTTTGGCATAGATATCATCGCTAAAATAATCATTACACCTACTTTGCAATCAAAAAATAATATAGACGAATTGCATTAGAACACTCATCAGATTTACAACATATAATTAGATAAGTCAATATTAATACTTTGTGAATTTTATTATGTGTATGAAAAGCTATTGGATTATTCAACTGCTATTAATAGAACGAATCGTGTCCATAATTAATATTGAGCACACTTTAATTAGTAGGTCCACAACGAAGGCGTTGACATGCCGGTTCGTAAATATTCCTATCTAAAATTTATATTCGTACAGATACTATTTGAAAACGACCTTCTATTTGATCTCTTCGTAATTAATCTTCCCATAAATAAACATATTGAGACGTAAATTAATGCTTACAAGACCATTTACCGTTACATCAATATGCATAATATTATAGCTTTTGTGTGAACATGAAATACTATTTATTTGTACGATTCTGACAAATTATACGTTTACGCTACTTTTGGCACTTTTTTTAAAAGTATTCGATTTTTTAATCATTTATAATGACAAGCTTACACGATAAGTAATTGAGATTCTGATTAGATAAGTCATATTTATACACTTGGGATTACCAAACATTATGTATGTAAAACTATTGGGAAAAATTACAATGATAAATTCACAACAGAATTAAGCTATTTGAGATGAAATTAATCTTGAAAAAATGTGCGTGAGAAAAATATAAAAACTTGAGTCTTGAAGTTTATGATATTTTTCGTCCGTGGTTTTGATATACATATGTAGGTACGTCATTCAAAATAGACACTTATTAGTTAGTAGTTAGAAGTTACACGCGTAGTTCCCGTTCCCGTGGGAGTACGGGGATGAAATATAGCCTATGTTACTCGCTGATAGATTTTTTTCAAATCGGTCCAGTAGTTTTTAAGTTTATTCGTTACATCCAAAAATACAAATCTTTTCTCTTAACAATATAGCAGGTTTGAATCTTGAAACGATTGCTATAAAGTTCAAAAAGTTTGTGTTTCATATGTGCAACCTAAATGTGATATAGTTTATCCCACACATTAATGAGACGTTATATTTTGTTAATTGGGTTACCAGACAATGATGTCCATATTTTACACAGACCAAGTGAAAATAAAATTCCAAGAACTAAATCTCAGTAAAGGAAAGCTTGGTCTATCAATACTTGCTCCTACACAGAAATAGGAGCAAGTATTGATAGAAAACATAAAGCCAGAAACACAGACGACACTTAAGATTAAAACCAGAACACAATTCACTTAACCTTAATACCATATCCCTACAGAGCGCAAAATCCAAATTGCTCCAACTCTTAATAAGGCACAAACTATTAGTTTAAATTAAACAGCCAAGGAAATTACAATTAAAGTATTTGCACCGTAACTTCTAAAGGATTAGCTAATTAAATCAATGGTGCTCAGAGGCTAACAGTAATAACGCCTACGCGAATGAGATGCGAATTAAAGCCAGCCAAATTGGAATAGGGACATGGAAGGCGGCCATTATAGTGAGAACGACACGGCTGGATATTATTGGAGGAATTTCATTAGGAATAGGAGCAGGGATTAAGGAAGTTAGGCCTATTGAATAGACTTTGGATAGTTTTTATGAATTTGGCTATCTAGGGGCATCATCATATTCCTGAGAATAGCTTCTATATAGAGCCTGTAGCTGCAAATTGGGATGTAAAAAAGATTATGCCAGTAACCCCGTCAGTTATATTAAGTAACAGATATTCTTGCGCACGTGTTTTTTTTTGTCACGTAAACGAAAAATAATGACGATATTTTGACGAACTAAATAGATTTTTAGCATCAACGCTCGAAGTCTTTTGTTAATTCAAATGGAAAGAAGAAGTTCACCGGGGAAATAAAATTATACGTTTGTGATATAATACAATAAATTCCTATAGACTAAAACGATGCTGACGTATTTCGTAATACTTTTTCTTGCCATAATTTTATGCTTACATAAATTCCTCTTCTGTAGTAATAAATAAATGTGCGATGGGCAAACGGCAAGATGAAGTTGTAAGATCAGCGGGGAAGCCGTAAACAGGTACGGTGTAACAGACGATTTAGTTAGAAAATGGAGATCTCAAAGATCTTTTTTTCACAGAATGGTTAAATATTCGTAGACATTTGCGCAAGAAAAGCAAAATGAGTCAACTATTAATCTATAATTTTATTTTACGAAATTCCACACATGAAGATTTTGAAACAATGATACTTGCAACAACTCAATTTCTGCAGAACTATTTTTCTAGGTTGCTAGTTGACGTGACAAAACTTAAATTGAATCTTCACAATTGGCTTGGTATGCGAACCGTCTGAGCGGCAATCGATGGCACCCACGCTCTTTGCTTCTATATTGTCACTCCATTCGTTCTCTCCTCTTTGTTGTTAACCGGAAAATGTGACGTGGGCGCACTCCACCTGCGTTGTGTAGCACAGTGTGTAAAGCGTTGTTTTTGAATACAAAATGACATTTTGTTCCCAATACATCGGAAACATTGTGTCATATTTACACGTGTTTAAAAATGTTGTAAGTTTTTTTAGTTGGAAATTTTGGAACTGTTGTTTGACAGTTCGAAGGAGGCTTTTGAATAAGAAATGTGGTATTCAACAGTAGTTCTTCATGAGCTATATGTCTTCATGATCTACTCAATATATAATTATATTGACTGCTTAATAGGTCTAGATTAGTAGATCCAAGTGCGACTGTCGAGACAAGTCGGGAAAACTATTAATGTTTTTTTAAAATTAAAAGTTTTCTGTAGTTTCAATGCCTGCATGTAGATTTAAGTTAAGCTCATGGCATAAACCCCGCCTTCAATTGTTTGAGATCTTAACATATCTGACATACCATACGTGGATGTATCCTCAATCCATTTCTGTAGACCACTTCTAGGAATAAGGCATCATGCCATATTGTACTACAGGCATTGTCACCCACAGTACTCAGAGAGTTCCATTTATGTTACAAGGACTTTGCTATACGACGTTCCATTTACTACATAAAGTAACCGATCAAAATTCCTAGAGCGACAAAACCTTTGTATACATTTACGTTAGCTGCTGGCAACAATATCAACACAACATTCACCCCATATTTGCTCTAATCGTTCGAACTTTCACCAACTTTGTTCTACCGATCAATAATTTCTCCAGACGTGGAATTATCTACAATTTTACACTTGACATTGGTAGTTTCCCTTCGATATTTCTCCGTGTCTCACGTATCTATCAAAGAAAGCGGCTTACCTTTACCTGTCTTGGGGTAATTTCGCCGTCCACTGGTTTCTCGTAAAGGGACCTAGTAAGCTGTACTAAGTCTTTGTGCGACCTCAGCTTGTTATACGTTTGCTTGTTTATAATGTGTTTGTATAGGTTAACTTATTGGGAGCGATTGTTTATTTTGGTTTCGAACGTTTTTGGGGAAATGATATGAGTTACAAGAACTCATTGTTTGCTCGTACCTGGGTCTTGCAAGTACGCAAATTAAAATTTTAGCTAAAGCCGACCGATTTCATTTCTGACAATTTTTTTAGTCGGATTCTAAACTTCTAGCCGGGAATATCTGGACCAAGACGGCTGGAGAAAAGGAACAATCAAATGGCAGATGGAAGAAGCCTCCATCTAAGAAGCCTTGTTGTTTTTAACTCAAAATTTTAAATATGTTAATCATATTTCCCATCACTTCCCGTGGGTGTCGTAAGAGGCGACTAAGGGACTCACCAGAGAATGGGCAGCAGCCGTCTCTGTGCATTGCAACAGCTACACTGCGATCGAACGTGGCAATTATGGCAAACTCCCCCTTTGGGAGAGGCCTATGTTCGTGGACGTTCGTTTGGCTGATGATGAATAAAATTTTACTTAATTTTGGGAAATAATGGCTATTTTTATATATGTAACTTTATTTCAACTTCTTGATCCTTATCCTATCATCAACATTTATATTTCTTCCAAATGTAGCAATTTCCTCAATCCACAGAATCCTTTACCAAAACAAAAACATTCTGAATCCCCGTTAGCGTCCCACTTCATGTTTCACAAACACGTCTTCCATACATCTATGCGCCATCATGACGCAGTGCGGTGCACCTCTACAAACATCATTTAAATCACAAATGAAACCGCTTGGTTACTCCGCTAAGTGATTTCGATGTTCAACTCTGTGACGGCATCGAAGATTCCAATGGGATTGTTGATATAAGGTTATTTGATTTCGGTGTCTTTACGTTTCTGTCTTGTGTTTTAGGGATAAATATTTCCGGATCTTTCCTGTTAGGGAAATTGATTATTTTAATGCTTTAAGAACAGTGGCATAGACTACTGCTAACTGTTTTATTAGTTTACTTGTGGTTTCGAACATTTTTAAAACACTTATAGGTTTTAGAAGACGTAGAGAGGAATTTGACAAACAAACTTATTCATTTTATGACAATAAGCTTCAAGTAAACAAGGTTTTTTGGGCATGCAAATACGTCGTAGTATTTTTTTAATAAGTGTGTAAGCAACTTGAATTAGGGTCGCAAATTTTTGTCACAAGAATTAACCGAAAATAACGAACGCAAAACAAAAAGTAATTTAGGACATTGAAGCAAAGGGTAGGCTCGACCGGTTAATATTATTTAACTAGCTTTTGCCCGCAACGTCGTACTCGCATATCCCGTTTTTTCCCGTTCCCGTATATCCTACAGCCTTCTTCGCGAATGTGGCTAGCATATTCAAGATAAATTTCCAAATCGGACTGGTAGTTCCAGAGATTAGGGCATTGAAACAAAAAAACACTTCTAAATATAAGCTTTATTACATTAGGATAGGAATTTTACCAGTGTAATAGAATAGAAAAATACTGCTGCTGATTTTACGCGGATTGTGTTTAAAGTAGCCTTCGATTGAGAAAAAATCAAGTATGATAGACACCAGTTAATATACAATAACGATCATTGACCCACAATATATGAGTATACTAGGTTTACCCATTGGCGTTTGCATGACACTATTTAAAAATCAGATAACTCTCAATGAGCTGTGATTCATAAGAATGACTCATATTATGAAGACATCAACATCACACAACATTGACTTTAACCATTGTAAGACTTTTTGCAGTAGTCGTCAACCTTTATAAAATGCTGCACCATTGAGCAGATAGTCCACATACGATAGTAATTATAACACTCAAGATAAAATCTAAATAAAACCAGGTGTTATGATGAGTATGGGGATGATACGTTTTGTTTATAACAAAACACAATGACGCACAGTTTCTGCGGCTCTATTAAAACAATTTAGTGGGACTATTGTTAGGTATAATAGACAAACCCGAGCCGGCGTCCCGTAGCGAATTATAATGAGATAAAACATTATGAAGAAGAACAAATGAAGCTATCATATTCCTATCAACATGTGGTTTGACAAAAACGTTTTCGCTATACAATTAAGGTTCATTCTATTGTCGTGTTTTTGCTGATATGTGATACAAATAAAGATGATTAGTTTTTGCGTGGGTTCCCCAGGTGAAAAGGCTTTTTAATGCCATTAATTTGCGTTTTTTTATGGAGTGATTTTTGAAAATTCGCTTTTGTTGTTTTGATTTATGAAAAGGATTTTGTAAAACGGAGTTGACGCAAAATAGCCCACCAAGCACGAATTGGAAATGCCAATGTTAGTAACACGAACTGTTTCAAAATTGTTCAACGCAACAATGTATAGAAAGTTTTAAAACAATATCCGACACCAAAAATAAGTCGTGGGTCCCTACTCCGAAAGTAAATAATGTCACAAAGAAAACAATGGACGAAACACGATTGGTATTAAAAATAATCTCGGAAATTTTAAGCCGGTACTTCAAAACATGCGTCTCACTGTAAGCGGTAGGCACCGAGCCCCAAGTATTTGTAAAATGGTAGTAATTATGTTTTGGCTCGCCCACACGCAAGGGACGTGCTCGAATAAAGGAAAAAGTAAACGGAAACTCAGTAAGAAATCGTCACGTAAAAGTCTGAAGCTTACCTTCCATTGACTGAAGTATTCCCCCCTGAAATGGCGCTGAAACCAAAAAAGTCTTGATAAATCTGTCTCAAAGTTTAACGATTTATAAAAAAATATCCCCCGTGGTCGAACCTGCTCCCCTAGAGGACATTTGGAAAAAGTAATCTATTCCGATAAGCCAACAAGGAGACTGTTCATTTTTATTTTGTCCATTCCCTGAGGCTTAGAGCATCTTACAAATTTTGTGTAAGGGATAAGAGGATAGCGGGATCCAAATGCGTGACGTCGACTGCCGTTTAAATGTTGATTAATTAACAATCTCAAATAAAGCTAAAAAGAAAATGAGACTAAATGAAGTTAATGAAGCTCTTAGGGTCCTAGTATGTGTTTTATATTGAGTCACAAAATCACAATTACCTTTGTCAACAAAAGCCAACCGCTTATTTAAACTTTTCATTTTCCGTATGATTTTCAAGAATATAAAAAAAATATATATTTCCGAATCACTCATTTGGGTTGTTTAAGAAGTCCTTCTGGATTTCGCCAACTTCACAAGCATCTTAGCCTGGCCTTATCTCTTACATCTTATAACTTGTACCAAACACACAGGGGCATGACGTTGCATTCGCCTCCCGCCACACAGCCTTAATCTCCCTACGATGCGGTCGCGATAACGTTTGTGTGGCGACTCTAGAGCGCAGTGGCCATAGAGTAGTCAAGTGTAGACAATACATTGTGGGTTACTTGTATGCCTATACCACCACCACAAGCAGTAAGAACAACCAATTTATCCTCTAGATCACGGAATACCTAATCTACTGTTCTTCATGTGATGCTTTTTAACTGAATTTTCACCCGAATTCAAGAAAACTACATACTTGTCACGCCGACTCCAAATAACTCAGGACATATTGTATAAGAGCAAGGAGTTGTTGATTTTGCTTTTCATTTCGAGTAGCTTGATTGAATATTATATGACAAGACATGAAGAAGCAACTTTGTTTCAGATGCAGGTGTGGTGCAAGGTTCACACAAAACGAGATTTGTGAGTTGAGGCAAAGACGAGGCTGTAAAATGTGTGCACTGGATCCTACCCTCTATTGTGATCTCTCTCTATCACTCAAAGGTTTGCTGGTAGAAAACTCATTTTTGAGTTAAGCTCGCCTTTGTACATGAACTATTTAAATCACTGTGAATTAATATAAGCTGTTATGGTGTACAATAAAAATTAAAGAAAATCAACAATATTACTATACTGACTATTTTACCTATTGACATATCTGCTCATAATTAGTAGCCATTGAATAGTATGAAGCTTTTTTGTGGGCATAATATTGATACTGTAGACTTTCATGCGAAGAATGATTATCCAGATAAATGATTGTGTATTTACTGAACGGTACTTCGTTTGAAAGTTTATTTAGGGAAAATGTCTTTTATTTAACCTTTTTACTATTGGAAGACCCCCAGCGGTGTTTGATGGGAACCCAGCCTTCAGTGGTGTTTGTCTTTTTTCAGCTATTGTCTTGATCGGGGTATTTCTTCAATGTTTCTTGTTAAAAGCTTTTACTGAAACTTCTTAAATTTAATGTAGGTAGACTAAGAAATAATTAATTTTAATAATTATACATTTCATGCGTACAGTTGAGTTGTGATTAATGCTTTTCGTGAAATAACAGTCATCTGAGGCTAAACTGAAAACCATTATGATTCCGGTGTGAGAGAGAGATATTAGACGCATAGCACTATCATTTTACAACGGAATCATGACCGCTTCTCTTCTTCAGCTTTCTTAACTTCAACGGCTTTTATTCCCTCTGAGCAATGTCATTTTGTTAAGTATGTTTCTTATTATCTACATCACACTCCGGAACCAAACGACAAAAAGGAGTTATACTTAGACATAATTATGTTAAATTAATCGGATTACTTTAAAACAACTGTTCTGTGACCATGGCAGTCGAATTTTTTGTCCGATATCCTGTTATTTTTTACATAACGGCATTTAAACCGACAGTCACATTACAAAAAATGCTACCTCAAAACTGGCTCAGCACATAAAATACCGTATTATACAGCAACGGAAGCATTACGACCCCCTTTAAAACATTTAAATGCTCCCAATGACAGAAGTTAAAATTCATTGGATTCCGAAACCCACCCTCTGTCTACAAACACGAGCATAATGCCTGATTTAATAACAAATTAGATCTCACCACGTTAATAAAACGAGTCGAATACCTTCTGTATTTTCAAAGGGACGGCCCGAGATCCTTTTGTTTAGATATAACACGATTCCGAAAGAAGATTTCGTAATTTATATAGAAGCGTATAAATCTTGCGGCGCAGGATAAAAAAGCTAAAAACACGTGTGAAGTCCAGTTTGATGTTAAAAAAGGTTTAGGTTTTAAAAAAACTTTGTGTACAACAGTTTCATTAGGTGGTAGTTAGCTTGGGTGTGATAAAAATGCTGTAAATATGCACTACGTCGGGCCAAGGTTGGGTAATAAATAGAAAGGTGTTACTAAAAGATTTTATGCAGAATTATGTGAGTGGAAAATTTCCATGGAAGTGCTAAAGCTGTCGTGCTCTCATTAGTAAGCGCTAGAGTAATGTCATCATCTATGTATATTGCAAAAACTTTCTTTTGTACTTAGAGTAGTGTAGTGTGGACATCCACAAAGTAACGTTGTCAGTGTTGATATAAATGGTATTAGTTTACCATTGATAACCTCGGTCTGTTCTTGACATATTGTAATGACCAATATCAACTAAGGTTGCTGAGTTCCATCGACTCGTTATCGATGTAGACTCATCATCATTTATAGCCCGACTTCGTCTATCATAGATCATAGACTTCTTTTTTCTTGCACAATCCTCACCACATCTTGGTAGGACCTGCGACCATCCATTTTGGCAAACAAACCTACTAACGACCGACACTTCACGGCATCAAGATGATATTACCATAAAACAGGATGCTGCTGTCCATTCCACAAGCAAAAAACATACATATCCGAAGAAACATTACCTCAAACCTGCTATTGAAATCGATAGAGATACGGATCTAAAAAATTGTTCGAATGATTTACACTTGCCATATATGGAGGAAACAATAGAATATTAACCTCCCAACATCGCGATAGGAAAAGGTCTATGTAATAACTTTCACGAGCTTTTGGCTGCTACTGATAATGTTAGATATATAGCCGCCCCTTTGCATATTAAATTAAAATTATATATCTGGTTGGCTGTAATTATGTATTTAGGACAAATTTTATTCGAGTAGCCTGGATATCCTTCTGATTTTGAACAAAAAGACTAAAAATTAATCCCACGTACATTTTGTTTGAAGATTCCCAGATTGAGATAAGCTCGCAAGCCCATCGCTCCTGTTCTTCATCGCCGATTTATAGCTCCGTAGATTACCTATTCAAAAGCTCCGATGCCTAGTGTGTTTTCTTAAGTAAGCGAATCAATTAGAGTGCCAATACTACAATTTTTTAAGCAACGTTCGCTTTCGCATGCCAGTCGCAATGTGTCAAAAATGTATTGAACTTGAGGCTCTTTGACAGGTTGCGACTGAGATGCAAATGCGAACGTTGCTTAAAAAATAGTAGAATTGGCATTATGTTCGTAGCAATCTTACAAGTGATGATAATTTTAAATCATCCATGACACTATGTAGCTTATATAAGTCTTGTTGGCATAGAAAGGGAAAGTTATACGTGTACATTAACATTTGTGCAGGTGTCAAAAAATATCTTAATTGTAATGTCAATCTCTTAACATCTCCATGAAACACTAACGGTGCTTGGTAATTAATCTACGACGTTCTGTTTTCAAACTATGAGGACAAATATGTATTTCGATCTTGAACACCAAAACATGTATCAATAAAACTTCCCTACCAGACATCTAACAGCTATTTCTAACGTCCAAGGTCCTTATTTAGGAAATCAAAGAAACCTAACAAAAGTGGGTCTCGTGGCTGTTTTATAGCTGTGTCAGAGTCTTTAATTATTACCCCCTCACTATCAGGCTAGCGATCGGAGAGGGCAAGACGCCTACTTCCTCCGTTGTAAGCTTACCGTATGTATTTCAATACGGAATTTGTAATGTATATTTTATGGCCTTGGTTCTTTTTGCTGGTTTTGCATGCTGATATGTGGCTTCGAGTTGTGTGCTTGTTTTTGCGAGTCTCCAAGGATAAGGAATGGGTGAGAATATTACAATGCGTGTAAGTCCTTCGAAATGTAGTGCGCGAAAGAAGTCATAATAATAGTAATCAGAATAGAAGAAAACAGTCAGTGAAATAACTGATATTATTCTGCCCTTAATCTTGAGACTTCATTGAAATGGTAACCCTACTTTGTATTTCTACTTAACCAGTTTGACCTTAAAAAGCTGGTTGAACTGTATCTAAAGACCCATTTGTAAGCAATGTAGCAGGAATGCCATAGTGTGCTGTGATCAATGTTGTTAGCCATGACCTTTTAAGCTTGGTCTAGTTACCCAGGTGCTTTTCTTAATATTAAACTATGGGTTAGATAATAGGTAAATTATTAGCATTATCCTTTGCAGTACAGTTATTTCTCGTCAGTAGTTTCTTGCACGTTCTTCTCCACAGAGTTATGCTTTTGTTTTCTGCTACCAGCTTTATTTATGTTTTTACTGACCGACCTTGAAAATTCAAAAAATCATTTCAATTAAATCTTTGACTTTCTGAGTTTGTGTCAACACACACATAATATTCAACCAAAATATTGGTAAAAAACAAAACAAAAATCTTAGAATCAATTTTGGCAATAAGCCCTAAAGTACCGATTGGTGATAATAATTATTATTTTTATTACATGTATCATCGTAAGTTGCGACCTTAAAACCAACTACTCCACTGTGATAACGGTGGGCTTAAAGCGATCGAGTTGACTCTGGTCGCAAGATCAACAAACAAGACAAAGATATTTCGCCCGCTGTTGTAATACATAAAAAATATCCCAATGCACTAAATACTCCGTTATAAGGTGACTGTAAAATGCATACTAAACAGCTCGGAATGGGTATTAAAATTAGGAAATTAAGTATACCGATTCGATCAGAATTAATTAGCAACTGCATACCGGTATTGAATTACATTTGTTTTCTTGAAAAACGTGCTTTTCTCACGCCTGTTTTTATCTTATTCACACTACTGAGAAAGCTAGTACTAAAAAAATAATCTCTTATCTTGGTACATTTGAGGTCGCAGCTGACGGTCCCAAAATGAATTTTAATCTCGTACCGCGAATTCATAAAGAAAAAGAAACAAAATCGCATAATATTAAGGTTTCTGAATTTATCAGTTCATCTCGTGTGATTGTTTGTTGTATTAATGTTTTAAACGAGGTTTATGAGGAAGGTAATCTCCATGACGTGAATATTAATTTCGGGGTGAGAGTTTCGGGATAGTTCGGAGATAAGATGGGACATATAAATGGAGGTAGTGTTTTGAATGAAGAAGAAGGGATGCTTAATCGCAAAGATGTATCTCTTGATTTAATGGTTCTGCATAAGGTTAGGAATGCAATTGGGTAAGCATAAGGAATAGAAATGGAGGTTAATGTTGTTTGTTAATATGTGTTGTTGAAACTTGTTAGTGAAATCCCACACAGTTTTATTAGTAGTATTTATCATAATACTATTTCTTACCGAAATCAGTGAAGTAAATCTTAAATAAAAATCAGCATTTATTTAACATCGATAAAATTGTAATTTAGCAAAAATGTAGCAGAGCAGGAATAAAAACACCGGATACAGGAAATTAATCAAACATCATTATACTCAGATGATGATAAGTGTTATTTAATTGGCGCACATGATAAATATACCAAGATCGAAATCTTAAATGAGCTTTTAACATTTAACGTAGGAAATGATTCATTAAACCAGTTTACTATTAATATTTCCTTTGACATAAAATTATCATTATTGACTTTGGGAACAATGTTATATCGGAAATATTCATAATAAGGCACCGGATATTTTACATGCAAATGACGATATAGAAGCTGATACTGTTTTGTCACATCGTAAAGCACGGGATACAGAAGCGACTGTACTAAAACTCGATTTGAATAAAATTGTTGATCATGTTCATGATAGATAATGACCGGAGTAAACCGTCTGTGTTCCTTCTAGATCGATGCTGAGTGTTGACTTAAATACATATTATATAGGAGGAGAGGTAGAAGATACTAACAGAACATCACCGTTTGTTTTATAGATATTATCTTTAATAGATGGCTCGATATGCATGTATTGTAAAATACTTTGCATACTATTGTATAAATTCAAGTTTTTAAAAGCTTAATAGACAGATGTGTTGCTGGGGAGTTTGTTGCGCCACTTCTTCTTCCCAGCTACAACACTAAGAAGTGGTGACGGGCGGGCGTTTTGGGTGACTGTCTTTATGTAGAACTTTGACGTTCAAAAAGTGCTGGCACTCAGCCTAATTTGAATAAATGACTTTTGAATTTTATGCTTGAGCATTGTTTCGTTTTATCCAACAAGCTGAGACTTGTTGGATAAATACTGTTCAAGAGTTTTAAAGTCCTTCAACAAAAAATCTTCATTTTTTACTATTGGGAACGCTTGCGATCCCACGATAATTCTTGCCATTATCTAGGTAAGATTTTATTGCTACTTTAACTCACAAAACCCGCATTACAGCTATTTGTGGTTAAAAACGGCATCATCATGATTCGCGGCTTTACCACTTACTGCTCTACTTACCCAGTGACGGGTAAAAACGTTTTAATGGGATGGTTTAATACTCCTTGTCTTTGACCACATGCAGAAATTTGAAAAAAGAGGCCACTTTGATACTTAGGTAGGACGCAAAAAGGCAACTTAATTTGCTATGGCACGTGGTTTTGGAAATTCTAGATTCAAACCTACTAAATACTTTTTCTAGGAAAAGCTAGTTCGAAGAAACTGTGTCTGTGAAACAAAGTACACAAACGTTTAGTAAGAAAATCAAGCTAAACACTAAAAGCTTTCCATATTAAATATTTTTTTAAAAACCGGCCAAATTCGTATCGGAATACGCACGCTGTTCCGTAGTTACCCGTCTCCTGCATGCAATGCACTTGGTTTTAAGTAATTTTCGATGGAACTATTACTTTTTTTTTGTCAGCATGTTTAATATGTATACCCACACTAAATTTCAACTTTCTAGCGCTAAGCGTCTCTGAACTGAAGCGCGGACGGACAGACAGACGGACATGGCAAAACCATAAGTGTTTCTTGTTGACTACGGAACCCTAAACCTGCGAAAGTAAACATTAAGTTTGGCACACGGGTAGACCGTGTCTAGATTGGAACACAGATATGAGTATGTTAACTTTGGATAATTTCCGATATCCATACGGGCAAAGCTGCTGGTAGAAGCTGGTCTAATACAAAATAACACAAAAAAAATGTATAATGAACTATGTTGTTCAAAAATGAAATAGTAACAGCGAGATTGTACGACGTTAGTAGGTAAATTAATTATAGACAAAAGCGACCTCGTTGACCACGCAGTTCAGATATCGATCCGGAACACGTATAAAAATACCTTTTGTAGTAAGAACTTATATAATCTTACCTTGGAATGTTTAACTGCGGCTAGTCAATTGTTTTGAAAGTTCTGAAAAAAGAGGTGAAAGATTATTGTTACTAAATGCGTTATGAAAATATAAGAAGTGGTTAAAAAAAAACGGTTGTTATAGTCCTCTTCAATTTTTTTATTAAAGATAGATAAATTAAATCGGTAAAATATAACCCCATCATAAAATCACGAGGAACTTCAAACAAACTCCGTGCAAACAAAAAAAAATTGCACGTGAAAAAGTTTGATCTTCCGAACAATCCGAAGCGAAATCTCGACTCCAAAACAAACACGCCCTCAAAACAGAAACTTGCAGATAAATTGTTTGCTGAACACTCCAAATCATCCGTCGAGTGTTTCGATCAAATCGTATCGATATCGTAAAATACAGATCCGAAAATCGCATTCGCTGACAGAATATTAATTTTCGCGTTATCGTATCTTTCGCCCCCTACAGCTCCTCAAACAATACAAATATGGTTAACAATAAACTGTGCCATTTTAAGCAATAAATTTTTGTGTTTAACAGCTGGCCACCTCTTTATTAAGTGGTTATGACCGTCATGCCACGTAAACTCGGATCAATTTTTTTTGTGAGATTTCGGAAATTATTTATGTTTCTTACTTTGTTACAAAGACGCATAAATCAGTAATACCGGATTTTGGAATGAGTTATTAGCATGTGAACTATGGCCACTAGGAATTATAACTTGTTGGTATAGAATATGGTGATTGAATGCTTGGTAGAGAAGAGATTATTTTACTTTTTCCATCTAAGACTAACCCTTAAATGGACACACTATCACCCTACCGCATTCTCCCAACTGGCCAACGGAAGCAAAAACAATATTCATTTTTATCGGCCATACATCTCTTACCAAACCTACCATGAAACTCATATCGACGGAGCACACTCAACATTGTGTTAAAGCTAAAACAAAAGTCAGTAGGAACCCGCACATACATCAGGGGGATCCCGGGGTCGCGGGATCCCGGGATCCCGGTAGGAGGCAAATAGCCCGTAGTGGTAAATCGCCTGGCGTAACGCGCAATATCAATGACTGCAGCATCATTGGCGGGAACGGTCGATTGGTCGCACGCGTCGCGCGACCTTGCGTGAACCAAAGACTATAGATTAGAAAGGATAAAGGTCCCACTGAACTTTGATAGTTCACGAATTTGTTGTCTGCCTATTGTGGCAATGTGTGACATTTATAGGTGTTGCATTTAGCATATTTAAATAGGGAAGGTATTTTGGCGCTGCGTATTTCAAATTGTTCTGCTGAGTGGGTTTTCTTGTACCTACCAGGTAAGTATTATAAATATTGCAAATTGCTCTGTTTCTTAATGTTACATATTATTAAAATAACTGCTTTAGAAATAAAACTTCATTTCAGTTTTTCACGAAACATTCGTTGACCCAACTCACTATTGTAACGTTGTGATCCTCTTCGCTACTTTTATCTTAATCTTTGGCAGTCCATTGGTATCGTATATTTTCAATTCACCACTATTTCCTGAAATTGGCCCCTGCTTTTGTAAATATTATGTTTGGTTCAATGAATCCCAGACAAAGGAAGTCGGTATTGTGCTTCATTTATTTTTAGCTCGGAATGCAGTAATAGATACTCACAGACACACTTTAAAGTAAAGCATAACAGAAACGCTTTACAGAATAATGATGACATTAATTTAAAGCAAAAGTTTAATAGTCTTTGGAATTAATTAGATTTAGTTTAGTTTCGATTATACCCGTAATATCACAAGAATGTAAAACAATACATGGTTAAAGAATAAAACGTCGAAAATTACCCAAGTTTCGTAACAGGCAGATATTCAATTTGGCTTTCTTTTATTTCCCGTCTCTTTGTTTAGATTTCCGTCACGGGACTAAGAAAAATAGCGAGTCAAACAAAAAGTTTTACCATCGCCAAAGGGCCAGTCAAGCGTGAACCTTCAAAAACAGATAACGGGAGACTCAAAATATCCGGTGTCTTTGAGACAAGATGTGTAGATATGGTTCATTTGCCACTGGTCATTGACGAAGATTCACACACACAGGTCAAACTAATGTGTGTGTAACATGATTAGGAAATTACAAAAGTGTGCGTTGTCCCCGAACTTTTGCAGTTGACATCGTTTTGAGTCTAGGAAGAATGTATTGTGACATAGTGCAATTCCTTAACAACCTGGCTTTGTTCGGCCTAATAACAGCAAGCTTCGTTTTGTCGTCGACCCAGTTAGCGAGGTCTTTGCACAAAGACGTACCTACCCACCCTATTTTTGCGGTGCACTTATGCAAAAACAAACGTGCTCCAGATACTGAAAGTCAGTTTTGATTGTGGTCAGGTGTCGTTTACGTGACGATTCGGTTGCGGTGCAGTTCTAGGGCAAGCATTTTGGAGCAGTAGAGTGCTGTGAAATTGTCTTTCACTTTGCATTAGATGCTCGTGAAGTTGTTTATTTATGCGTGGTAAGAACAGTATTGTTCTACTTTGGACGGATGACAGTTTTTTCAGTATTGCTGGCACTGGTTACAAAAATATTAATCGCCTGTAAAAAAAAAACAACTAAACAAACTAAACCAAGCAAAAAAACCCTCGTTTAGAACCCTTACGAGACAAGTAGCTAGCTATACTATTATTCCCTAGACCATAATCTAGACCTAATTAATTAAAATGTTCCTCCTAACGTCTAACAACCTACTACAGACGAGTATAATGTTATTCCTACATAGAAAATAGTAGCTATTAGACGGCGACTCCCTTGAGTCGAATAACTTACAATTAGACGTAAAAAACGTTAGCGCAGTAAGCGCTTTTTGATGCGATCGCCGCTTGTTTGGTCTTCTACACGATTTCATTAGTAATGTTCTTGATGTACGAAAAAACGATTTAGTGTTTCTTTTCCCTCAATTTCTTTCGATTCCAAATCTGTTGGTTGGTATGGAAGGGACGTACTGACTGCGGTGGTACATTTTTATTGATCCGAATGATCCTTTGTGTGGAAATGGGAGTAAAGAAAAACAAACTTGTGTACCTACATAGCTTATATACGTTCATTATTGACAGTAAATAAATAGGTCTTCTTACAAACCACAGCGGAGTTCATGAGTTTTCTCAGAAGAACATACAGGTTTCTTTTATTTTTACTTAACAAAGGAACACTACCAATTCCACATAGTAATTGGCGGGCAATTCGAAACGTCTATTTACTCTCCCGACAAAATTCCAATAGTATAAAATTACCAGTAATTGGTAAGGTTGCGGAATACCGTATCCAATTAAAGGTACCATTTTTTTTACGCCAGATTCTCGTCGTTGGGCATCCACGGTTTTTGCTGCGGACGGCCATTGGGTCTGTCGAAGTTTTTACCGGGTGACAACCGTCGACGGCGAAATTTTTTGCTGCGTCCGAACTCATCTCCGAACGTCAAGAACCCATATATTTCGGTAGCGACCAGCCATGGGCGGCATAATTGATTGAATTCGCTGTAAATAAGCTTCATTTTTGTCCGTACCTTTTTGTGTATTAAACACATGCTTCTGTGACATTTTTTGCTAGTAAAAAATATCTTTGTTTTATGTATTGATTGAAGTAAATGTAAGACTGGAAAGTCACATCGGATCTTATTAATAATTTAACTTTTTACTTGGCTCGAGGCAGGACAATGAACCACGTCTCCACATTTTTTCATGGCTGCCCAATTTTTATGACTGACAATCAAAGCTAAAAGCCCTCTGACATTCCTATCGGTTTCTTTTTACTGTCACCCGACGTATTAACTGCTCCCAAATATAGTAGAATGCCTTAAAATGTAAATATTTTAAAACATCTTAAAGCTATGAACGATATTTTAATAGGCATTTATTGCTTTTTCAAATTCCAAAGTGTTGTTGATTGTGATCTTGTCAATAAATAATCCTAAAAATGTATTTATAATGAGTTTGATAATGTGGAAATATGAAAAGTATAAAGAACCAATTTTTGTCCACAGCTTTGCTCGCATATTTTAGGTTCTCGCAAAATCTATCCCATCTATATATGTTCCAAAATTCATCAAAATAGGTTCAGCATTCTGGTGTGAAAGCGTTACAAACATACCTACTTTCGCATTTATAATATTAGTTAGGAGTTCATAGTTCACTTAAAACTTTTGTATTCAGTGAACTACAAAACAACTGGTAGAAAAATAAAAGCAAATTAAATATGACAGCAGATTCAGAAAGACGGCTTACAAACTGATTCCAATAAGATAAAAGATGCATGCAGATCAAAAAACGATGTTCTGATAAGGGAACCCAATCATCGCAGCAGCACGGGAGGCGTGAACTCGTAACTTATAACACCTATAAATCGTACAAAGTCAAACATTCAACAATCGCGGTTGCATTGATTCGAATCGAATCATTCAATTAAAACGGCCGAATTCAAACGTCGAACTGCGATTGAGATCAATATCGCAGTTTTAATAAAACAGCTGGGGAACGGGCCGCCATATCCGGAGCTTGCTTATTTTTTTCAAACGAGAAAAAAGTTTCGAGCCCCTCAAAAAAGCAAGCAATGATAATAGAAACAACGGGAGCGTCGTTCTAAAGGGTTACTCGTGTTTTTATTTGCGCCTATATAGAGGTCTTTTTAGAACACGTTAAAAGGAAACGCTCGGAATCTCCCAAAAAGTGCGTGGGTGAAAAAATAATACGGCCACTCTGTCGCCTAACCTTTATGTATAGAGATTTGTATTTCCTGTTCTGTTTTACATGCTATTGGTATCGGTATACCATTGAACGAAACGTTTGCAAGAAACCGATTTAATGCAATACTTTTTGGAAGCATGCGATGTGTAAACTGTTTATTGGAATAGCATTGTTTTGTGGCAATGATTATTTTATGGCAAAACAATTATTGTATTTTTGCGAGATATTTTATTGACCGTATGAATGTGTACAGGCGAACTTTTCGCTTTGTTTTTATATCACAGTATGTACATCAACGAAGGTATCGTTATTTTGCAATGATGAAAATAAAGCGCGGCTGAAGGCTCACAAATTACATTCGACTTTTATCAATTTTGTACGTCAATTTGTATTTGTCTCGTCATCTACAAAAGCATCCTAATAATATCAAAGTCCACTCAGAAAATGTCTCGTATTTCAAATAATAATGTCTATATATTTCTCTAAAATAAGTCGTTGCCTTCTCACAAAAAATAATGTTCTCATTGTTTATGTGTTCCAAAGAATAGGATAACCTGACAAATAGAGATATGAAAATAAAGAAATGTGATACTTATGACATTTTGAACCAGAATATATTTACGATCGGGTGGTATGGCTACCTTCGGTGTTTTTATAAGAAACCCAACCTAATTGGTGACTTACAGGCACGCCATCTAGCGTGACTGGCCGTGGTGACAGTTTGAATTCTTAATTACATAAAATATAGTAATTGGCGGCACCCACTTCACTGTTATTGGCATTTGCTTTGCTTTGTCTCGGAATAATGACGTCATTTAGGTAATTTAGGTTGACCATCGTATTTTTATCAAGGTCCTTGTTGCCAAGTTCTAACTGGAAATAAGTTGTAAAGCTGTCTGAGTATGTAGAACTAGTAACATATAACATTACACTCACCACACGGGCCTTGCATCAAATCCAGATTAGGAAGCCGCATTCGTTTCGGGAATCTATAGGCAAAGTGACATGTCAAAAAGTTACAAGTGTAAAGGATCGTGCGCTATCGAAATGTTGCGTGGTTAGTCCTAAATCATTTGGCATTTCAACTTATAGCCGATTTAATGTCAAATTTTTTAAAGCCTCTTATTTTTTCAAGGCCAATTCTCGCACTGAAAAACTGTTCAAATTCGAGGTGTTTTGACAATTTGCGGCTAAAATGCAAATAAAACGTTCATTACACCTGTGGTTACACTCTTCTATTTTTAAGCTAATAATGAAATTTTTAATGGTGTACGTTAAAGAGTATTTGTGTTTGATTTTTTGAGTTCTATTCTATTATAGTGCAAGGCTAATAAGATATTGAATCTGTTAATACTCTTATACAAAACAGTTACGGTGAATCTTGTTAGAAAACAACAGGGCTATTCGATGACATTAAGTTGCTACCTGCTGGGGCAAAGGTGATATTTTAAACTAGGTCGAGCCGTGAAGGCCGTCTGCAGTTAGTTATGGAACTGTCATTCGATGCAAAGTTAATGCTGGTCTGATTTATAATAGACTATAAATTAATATTGCTTTTAATACATATAATGTCAATGAATATGCTCTGTGGATTTATAATGACGTGGCATGGTTTGGTTCATCAAGAAAAAAAAATCTAAGTTGAAAAGTACTTTGAAATTTTAAGTCAAATTAAAAAAGTGAGATACTAGAAACTAAACATCTTGTTGATAAATTTCGAAGTCTGTAAAAAATAGAAAATTATTAAAAAAAATACAGAAATATTTCATAAAAACGTGAGTGGTTCTAATAATATTACTAAGAATCTCATATCTTTAAAAGCTAAAAGTCGAGACAAAAAAACCATACACCGAGCCATGACGTTGCCATTTCTATTTTCAAAGTCACGGCCAGCAGCAACGATTACAAACTCCAAAGCCAAAATAAGGATTATATTACCAAAACAGACAGCTTTTTGAAATATCATCACGCACATTAGTCGATTGTACTCAAAGATTAAAAAATGGAAGCACACTTGATAAGAAGGTCATAAATACCAGTTTTGAAAATGCTCTAACTGGAATACGATAAAATCTTTTGAGCTTTTTATACTAAAAAGGGGTGTGAGTAAAAAAAGCGTATAAAACTAGGGTCCTTGCCCCGTTGACGGCCACAACGAGTTTTATTACATACGACATGTTGACGAATAGGGCGTAAAATTCTACTGTTTATGTCATAGAGTAGGTTTTAAAATAGACGAGGTACAGGGGGAGATGTACCATTATGGAAAGTATGCAATACAGTGGCATTGTGTCGTAATGACAATAAAACAGAAATACACTCCTGTTTATTTTGTGCATGATGACTCTAAAACATTTAAATAAATAACTGCTGTATTTTTAGATAGATTTTTTCTATAGTCATCGCTCAAATGGCTTTAGATATTACAGTGATAGAATCACAATGTTTGGATTAGCAGTCACACAGTAAACACAATAAATGAAATAGAATTTGAATTGGTATTGACCGAAATCTACCCGAAGGTGGTGAAACAGGTCATAAATGTGTGATATTGAAGGACAACTTCAGCAAGCGAGTCAGCTAGCAACTCAATAATTTTACACCTCACCCTTAACTTTTAGTTCAGAATAAACATTTAACTTACTAGGTACATAAACGCTGCTATGTACACGATATACAAGTCAGGGTAGTTGGCAGGTAAGTAATAATGCATCAGGAAGGAGATAAAGTCTAGCCTCCAGGGGACCAACTAAGTTATGCGATAGAATAAGTAATGCACATACATGTACGGGTACTCAGACGGTCGAACATAGGTCTTCGTGAATGTATACCTTCATCGTTGATGAGAGATAAGGTAAAGCTATATAATATGGCAATTAAGAAAATGATGATAATGTTATGAAGTTGTTGGAACAATGTGGCAGCGAAGTTAATAGTGATAATGACGTATTGGTAGATTTTCAAGAAAATAAAATCACTGTTTTGGTATGACTCAGTAGAATAATTATTACGTAATACAAAAGCAATGACAATGCCTTTCATTTTGCAAATTCAATAACAAGATTTACGCTATGGAGTAGACGAATTTTTCAAAAATAGTAATGAATATGATGGTTTAGAAATCTTCTCCAACGTTCTTTGTATTGCGATAGGAAGTGCAATAGAACTGGACATGGAGAGGTATACTGTACATGTGGAGCGTAGAACTCAGATTATTATTAAAGGATAAATAAATTTAAATTGATATGATATGTGGTATGGTGAATGCTAATGAAAAGTAAATATAGGTGCAATATAACAATCTAATTTAATATTCACTTTGTGCTCTAGATAGGCGCTATTAAATTGAACGTGTATTTATAGAAGCTATGTGAACACAATAAACGTTAAGCCTTGAATATACTATGAATTGACAATGATGATCGATCTGCAAACACCGCTGACGTACTTGAATTTTCTTTTTAATTTGTCTTATATGGTTAACAAGGCTTCGGTTGATCATTAGTTTAAAAAGATAGTTCTGCACATTGCAAAATTAATATAATTACAGATGATAAATTTGGTATTAAAGCTTTAGTAAGAGTACTTACTTTCCTCTTTGACAAATTACCCAAGGAAGAAAGAATCATAATGATAAAGTATAAAAAGTAAACGTTCTATCAAAAGCTTACCCCAAAACAAACAGAAATCGCTCTACATTTTTCATAGTCTTTGTCGACTAGGGCACGGCACAGCAAAAGTATTGCGTGACAAAATAATACTGCACGCACACTGTCAAATGATAACTCTACGTCTATCAATTTCCAGAGGAATGGAGCACTATGGTGTGCTTAAAGTTTATTATGGCGTTCGTAGATAAGGCCCAGTTGTATTATTCAGTCGCTGAATAACTAATAGGTCGATGTTTGTTTTTGTCCTTAAATATTTTTGGGTCACGGCGGTAATTAATTAAGTGCTGCCTATGTTGGCTTGTTTGCGGTTTTTAGGAAAGACAAACAGAAAACAGATTTTTATTCGTTATAGTTTTGTCAGAGTTTTACCAAATATCTGCAGTAATATTTTCTTTTCACTATGCATGTTCTGATAGACGACAAGGTTTATTTTTTAAGATATAAACTGATATTTCATTGAATAAAAAGTAAGTACCAACTACCACGAAAATATCGTCTGAAATTTTGAGTGTTCTGTGAAATTTAACAGGGAAACATTGAATTTTCGGTTATATTTTTCGTACCATAATACCGACGCAGGAAACCAAATTTGTAGCCTCAGAGGGCAATATGTCCTCATCATCATTATTAATGGGAACAAATTAAACGTTGTTGAAGCCCCCACGACCCGATTTTTCTCTCTCCCTTCGCAAATTAACTACAACGAATTCTACTCAGACGTCCAGATTTAAAATTAAAATTATATTAATGTGACTGTTTAGTTTTTGGTTAATAGAAGATGGCGTCAAAGTTTTAGCATACTTTCGTAATACACTTCAAAATTGTATGTGGGTCGCCCACAAATATACGTATTATTTAGGCAAAAAAATCAAGTAACGAATGTATCATTCACTTTGAGAACGATTTCCAATGCAAAACTTATTGCGGAATTTGTTTGAAAGAATCACCGCGGCCCTGGAATGCAAAGGGAAGGAAGGAACACGGATGGGTTTTAATCAGTAAGAGTCTGACACGCCCTTCTGCTCCATCCAGAACGGAAGAAGTCTTTTATCATATCATAATTTCCCATCCTTAAAAAAAAAGTGCAAAACTTCACAACCAATTCGCATTCAATAATTTTATTGCAGGTTTAGGTTCTTTCGATACTCACTTCTCACATAACACCAACACACATTATAGATATAATTGAATAAGTTTAATTAATATGTATTAGCTTAATATTGTTTAAGATAATTTTGTGTATTTTATATCAGTGCGCCTGATACTAAAGTGATTATTTATTATTATAAATTTTCTTTCACAAAGTGAGCTCGACGTACGTATGCCATCACACCGCAAGTATCCAGCATAATACCAGCATTTGATTAGATTTATTTCCCTAACACATCCTGAGCTGGACTGCCATTTGGTGCAACCATGAAGTGCACACCGCACTATGGTTTTTCTTTTCTGTTTTTTCATATTGTTTGGCCAACTACCTACCTGTGACAACGTCTCTTGATACACCATAGTAAAATACTATAATAATTATGATACTTGTTATCGCTTTTTTTTTTTACAACTTACCTTTTTTAAATTAATTTTGCTTTTGTGTAAGTACTGCATTTTATTTTTGTTGAGATGCATTGCATAAAATGCTTTATCTATGTATTTAACTATCTATCCAAATGTGAGTGAATTTGTTTCCACTCCTTTTTTTGTGAATAGTCTCTCGCACTTCAACCTAGGAGATCGTCGACTGCTTAACCGGACTTGCCTGTGGCGGTCTTAATATAAATATTAAAGCCTCCAGCCAGGGCTTATTAAACAACTTACAAACTAAGCGACTACACGCGAAGAGCACTCTCTGTGGGGTTCGAGCTTCGGCTTAGTCGCTGGGGGGGGGACAGCTAGGGACGGGCTGGATCAAACTAGGTGTTTCTACTCCAGAAGTTACATTTCGTATAAAGTTTTTGAGCATGTGTGAACATTGAAACTGTCATATTTGGATAAATTACATCCCTATTGACGTATTGACTCGTTGAGACTTCTTTGATGCATACATGATTTTTAACGACAACTTATACTATCAAGAACTTTTTATCTAACACAATCATAAAATTTAGTTTGTAGTGTAACATAAATCTTGTTTTTCATATATTTTTTTCATACCTTTGTAATAGTACTGGTGACTTTTAAGATGAGTTTATATTTATGAAGATACATAGACCAATCACGATCTGTTTTAACGCAGAAAAAACCGCCAAGGGCACATGTATGGTTGGTTACAAAGAAGCATTTCGGCAATTTATTAACGAATATTTGAACAATTTGGCAGATCCAAATTAAGTATTCGGTAATCAATTGAATAATGTGACATTTCGAACTTCTTGCGGTTCAGTTTAATAATTACTTGAAAACGTCGCCTGTTGTTGCAAATGGCATGTGGTGTGGTGGAAATAATTTTTGCCTGGGGTGATGTGGTTGAAACTTAAATACGAATCAATCTGATTTCGTCAGTGAATTTTTAAAATTCGTAAGTCAAAAAAGGCTACTTCACAGGAGACAAATACAACTATCAAATATTTGTTCACAACCCTTCATGTACCTATTCATAATTGGAAAAAAAAAATCAGTCAGGTCGAATTTAAATGTTAAAATCCGCTAAAATGACTTACGCACTGTTAGAACTTCACTGACGATTTGCAATGTTCAACTAAATGACAACTGAGACCGAGACTTTACATTATTTCTAAGGCACGGAAGAAACTCGAAGTCTAGCGAATGGTCACCCATCCATAGACTGACCTTGACAAGCGTTGCTTAACCATAAAATTCGATCTCTTTGGCTATTATTTAGCCTTAGCTTTATTTCTTCTGTGTTTGATTGCGTAGTTATCATATTTTATATCAAACTTTTCAGAAGGTTTTGTTTTTTAATGGTTTCTTGTTTTAGGTCCTCTGAGTATTATTTTACCCCCAAAACGATAAGTAACTTACTTTACTGTTCCTTTTTCAAATCTTCAGGGAAAACCTTCGTAAGCCTTCAGGCCTACATACCTATTAAAATATTTGTACGAAACATTAAAAAAATAAATAATATTTTATTCTAAGATGGTAAATCTGTGTCGTTAATTTCATACGTCCCTCGAGGGTAGCTTTTCCTAATTCGTTTAGGGGAGGTTTACTTCTACGTGTTAATGAAAAAGTGTTTTGCATTTAAATGGGAAAACAACAATCTCTAAATGGAATATTTGTTATTTTTTACAAGGTAAGTAGATTTTTGATTTTCTTTGTGATGAAGAAGGAAAGAAAATTAAGATGAAAATTAAATTCATGTTACATAAAAATAATGTTTATTTTGTAGTCGGCGACGAAGGTTATGTAGGCTATGAAATTTAACCTCTTTATTTGATAATAATGTTGATAAACCATTTAACATGCTTACGTTAAGGTATTTATCTATGGACCTTAGCTTTAAACTAAGCATACATATTCGTATAATAACATTTATTTATAGTAATCCTTGACGGTGATTATTGCACAGCATTCCTAAATTAAATTTTATCTGGATAGTAAATCCGAACTCAAAATCGACGTCCTATTAATTTGGCCCCTTCTTCCCTCTTTGTCGCACTCATTAAGAATTCCCAATAACAAAGAAATTTATTAAAAACGAGAAGCCAGCGAAGAGTTACAATTTTATTTTTTTTAAACACGGGGTTGCATCTTATCATTGAGTGGGTGGGATTTTGAGACATATGTAGGAGACATATCTAATATATAACATATAATCATTAAAATAAATGTGGTATCTAGAGAAGTCAGAGCGTCTTTTATAATGCGCACAGCAAAGGAGTGGAACTCTCTGCCTGAGTCTGTGTTTCCGAACGCATACAATTCTAATCTCATCAAAATTACAGTGAACAGGCTTCTTCTGGGTAAGCTCGCTCCATCGTCGACTTTGTCTCTGTCATCTAACCTAGACTAGAGTCAAGAGCAAACACATATTAAATAAAAAAAAAAAAGAATATTGATACTTCCAGTGAAACGTTATGCTTTAGCAGTTTTAACTATTTGTAATCCAATCCCGTGACCCAAGAGCTGGCTCTTACTTTGGCTAGAGGCTAAGCATTGCCATTCAACGTGGCAATGCCGCCAGTCTCTTGGGCACATTACCAGCTGACAGCGTTGAGGACAAATTTTTTGATGCTATATTTTAGTTTGTTGTAAGTTTAGTTTATATGTTAATATTATGTATTATTCTTACTTTATAATCTCTTATCTAACATATTACTTAAATAAATACTTTTATATTTATAATAGAGATATTATGTACATACAGAGAGTGCGAATTTCATATGTTTGTGTATATGTATATGCTAATTTTCAAGTTTCACAGCCCATTTGAAAGGTAAATAATTCTGTATGGACTTAGACTATATTTTTGTATTAATATTGTACATATAATTTTAAAACCCCGTCAAATTCGGTGCGAACCGCTAGTCCTAACTAATATTATTGTAAACGCGAAAGTTATTTTGTTTTTTTTATTTTTTACGTCTTCACGTCCTTAATGCTGAACAGATTTGGATGAAATTTGACAAACGGGTAGACCATCTCCTGGAATAGGATATAGAATACTTTTCATTCTGGGAGTTGCTATAATTTTCTTCTAAAACGCCGGCAAAGCCGCTGGCGGAAGTTAGTGTTTTATAAAGCAAAAACTTGTTATTAATGATCGACGATTATGCAACTTAAAAAAAAATAATGAAAAGACCGGAAAATGGCAAACGCCGTAAGATTGTAAAATATCGCGTAAAATTATAAACTATTTTTTCTTAATAGGACAGGGATATATTGGAAACTATTGAAATTGCATGGGTTTCATTGTCTAATAAACTTTTTTTCATAATATATCAAGATTAATTCAGAGTCTGCAATTTTCCGGTGACATTTATACGTACTAGTAGAGAGTTCCTACATCACATGACTGCAGATACATAATAATATCTATAATATGTATGTGTAACTCACGTCTATTCTAGGTAACACTGAACGGAACTATATCAACATCAAAACTTCCTCCTTCGGGTCGGATAGCACCGCAAGTATATTTTGCTTTGAATCAGTTCTATTAGGAAATTATATTTATACAAGAACGGAGATTATTGTAGTTGGTTGATTCCGAATAAAACTTTTTTTTTTTTTAGGATGGGAAATCATCAAATGACTTCTTCCGCTCTGGGTGGAGCGGAAAGGTCTTACTGAGTAAAACCCATCCGTGTTCCTTCGAAAGCCCTTTGCGTTCCAGGGCCGCGGTTCCTAATAAATCTTGCCATTATAATTATTTATTTTGACGTTACAATGACAGACATATAATGATGAAAATTACTATATTGCCACTAGAACACTATATCTACAACACTGCCCTAGGCAGGTAGATATAGTGACTGTCTGTATTGGCTATCAAGAGTCTCCCTTCTTTCAGTGTAAATTTTGTGATGAAATACTGCTGCCATAAATCCAAAACAAAGATCTTTGTAATATTTAAGACAAGACAGGTTGATATCACCTGTTTATTTACAAAAACAAACACCTTACACATCGCAAAAATATTTTGTAACACGACACCGTTATTTAGATAACCCTCAAGTTCTACTATGGACCATTGGGAAAAATATTCCCGAGAACATATTCATACACACATGTGTTAGCAGGTAGTGCGCTTTTGCGGTTTCATTGCGTGCAGGAAATTCGTGAATGGAGCGGCTGGGCTCTTGAGATCGTTTAGGGTACAGCTTTTTGCATTCCCACGATGCCTGACCATTGAAGGGTTAAGATTGACGTGGCGCTGATTTTTTCTGAACGCTCCATTTGTGCATTATGGTAAATAAGGAAACGCGAAGAATTTGAGTTATGGGACGACTTTGTTAGCGAAATTGATTTCGGTGTTGTTGGGATGTTTAGGTTTTAGAAATATAATTGTTTATTCAGTGCGAAGGTGCATTGTCTTCACATATAATTAATTGTTACGGGCTTGTATTCATATTAATACTCGAAGGGTTTGGCGCTGATAGTCGAAATACAGGCTTTGCCTAGTTCGACTACAAATGACTAGGACCACTTACATTGTCCTAAATTAGTCTGTTAAAATATTTTGTAACTTATGTCTTAGCTTCTTTAAATAAAAAAAATATTATTATTATTGAGTATTGTATACAAAATATTATAAAAGTTTTATTTTAAAAGAGTAACTTTAAGAGTAACCTTTGCGAATGGACAACTAGAGGCACTATATTATTTTTTTTTTAACAGTAAATATTGACCTTCAAAAGTACCTTTTAATGGTATTATTACTTTGACTTTGAATATTTTTTTATTTCAGATTGGTATGTACAATATCGCAAATCTAGTAGTGCACCAATAAAGATAAGAAGATTTCGAATAAAATGTGAATATATAGATATGCTGTGAATTTTGTATTGAAATTGAGTTACTATATTGTCGACTAAACCAAAAATAGGATTCCCATGTGTTATTTGCTGATTTTATTTTTAAATCTGAACATAAAACTACATCAAACGAATAATAAGCATTAGTAATTTCGGATGGTTCATTTTTAATTTAGTTGAATTTAAAGTACTTAAAATGAATGACATTATTTTTAATCTGCGGCAATTGCGATTATTCTCTCGTCATGAAATGTTCAATATATTTTATTGAATTGAGTATAAAAAAAAATATAATGGAGCATTGGAAAGTATACTGCGCTTTGTTTAACTTCCTAGCTTCTGAACGTTTCACACGTTATTTACAAAAACCTCTTAAACTCCATAAAACAAACTACCAACTAGAACGTCAAACAAAAAGCCCCGTCAGCCAGCTTCCCTAACAGGATTTTTGCTCAACGGGAATTCATCACAAAAACTGATAATTAAATTACAAAGTGCGCAGGGACGTAAACAGATGGCAAACCTACTTACCCGAAGTGATTTAGTACAGGTGAATAATTTTGTTTTATATTACTCTGAAATCCGTTCGAGCCTGATGTACCTGTGTTATTTAATTTGGACCCAGAGATGAATTATGAAGACTTGAGTCTCTAACACTTTATTATTAGATATCTTTGTATATGTTTCTATTGGATTATGTTTTTTGTTTGTTATATTTCAGTGAATCATCACTTATATTCTTCACTAAAATACCATCACAAACATTTTATTTTTGAACTGTGATTGTGATTTCTGTGAACATATGAAATAACAATATATTTTCTTTCATTATTGTTATTTTTTTATTTCACATGCAAAATCATACAAATACAAACACGACAAGACAGTTTACGTAGAAAGGCAAGCTTAACCTCGAATTGGGTTCTGTAATATCAAACCTCAGCCATCCACATCATCATTTATTCAGCTGAAAGACTGCTATGTATATTAGGCCACCTTCAAACATCTCCATCCAATGCTGGGCAAACGCTTCTCCCAAATTCTGCCGTGCTTGTGATATAATGCAGAAAGTGCCTTGAAAACACTTTTGAGCAAAAGGATTTTTTAAATACACGGAAATGTAGATCTCAATTTTCTCTTTCCAAATATGTATTTAAGTCAATATCGACAAAAATGTGACTTACTGTAATTATCATAAGTGTGGCAGTATTCGTCCTGGTATTGTTTTCTGGGCCATTTCGAACTACCAACCCTTTCGGTGCTCGACGGTAATCTCGCCATTAGGGCGAATAACAGCCAGTCTATTCTGTTAACATCACACCTTGGAAAGTTAGGAGGAGTGAGCATAAACTGAACTGTCATTCTACCTTATTTGTTTCGATGAACAGCTCACTTCATGTTCATCTAAGCTGACACGGTGAGATTTTACAGAATCACACTGCTGTAAAATACTAATGTCATCATTCAAAATTTCAAATCCATCTACCTGAGATAATATGCAATCTAAAGCAGTTTCTACTCGACCAACTGAATTTCATTCAGTTATATCGTCGGAAGACAGAAAATGACGTAAGTCAGAGATGTCTTGACCTGCAGGTCAAGTCCCTATCTCCCGCCGTTATTTCAGGCACCAGTAAAGTTCAACTGCAGGGTGCTTCAATGTTGAAGCTATTTTAGAATAGTGGTCCAGTTTGGAGCCGAAGGAAAAATACTGATTATAATAAAAACCTTACTTTAGAAATAGATCTTCTCAAAATCATAATTTCTGCCCTCGTGTCAGCCAATAATTTCACACCGATTGTATACACACTTGGAGTAAAATTACGACCAATTATCCAGGCTAATATTAATCCCGTCATTAAAATAACACATACATTTTGACCTGAACGAACTGTAATATCCATATTTTGCTCAACTGTCATAAGGAAACGTTTGCACAAATCCTCAATCGCATGATTAAAGATATTTTATTGACAATAAACTTGAAAACATAAAAGCTTTCCAGCCGCTTTCTATCACATTTTAGCGACACTAAATCTTTTATGAATTATAACAAAAGTTCCGTATTAGAAAAATCGTCACGCGCTCATAATAAAAAGCATACAAACATCGCTTTTATTGCTTGGCGGTAAAAATACACAAATCGCCAAAAAAATCTATGCATGCTCGCTATAAAATATAAGGACAGGGGGCCAATAAAGAAAACGGTATATTAGGTTCTGAAAATAAGGGCTGTGCCACAAATGTAGTACGTTTCGCCTGACTTTTATCGGTCATAAAACGGGATAATGTGTCGGTATAAGCGTATTTCGGAATGGTACAAATTTAGACGGGAGGCGCCGAGCGGCCCGCTACTCGATATTAGCTAATATGTAGCCAAACTCAATGCGAGCGCTCAAAGGACTTTTACACTTCAAGATCGAGATTTTGTGAAGTTTGAGTAAAAATGTTTTATATTAAGGTTAGGAGAATTGGGCCCAATACATGGTGCTAAAATCATTACAAAATAAAATAATATGCTTTTAGAAAACTTCATAAATTGAATATATATTACATATTTTGGAACTTTTACTCCTTTTGAAATCTCTATATTGCAATAAAATACAATCACAAAAAAAAGACTTCATAATTTTATGGTTTCGAAAAGATAGCCTAATAGCATAATTTCCTTATTGATAGCAAAATAGGTACCACCTACCTGCCTACTATAAATCTACAATGGAGCTTCAAATAAAACAGTCTTCAAATTAACCATAGGAAATTCCAGCTTTCAACCAATTAGAGTCCCCAAAATAACTAATCAACTTAACATAACCATTAGATCTATAGTCCTCATAAAATTCCTACAAATCCGTTTTATTTATAACATTTGTAACGTTAAAAATCCGTTTCATTTATAACGTAACAAATAATGGTGTGTAACAGAAGATGGGGCAATATATAGTTGTCACAACACTTCACACATCACTTGATGAATCGACAAATAGGTGACGATGGGGTACTTCTCATTTGACAGTTACTGTGTTCGATACAGTAAGATTATTTATAGATACGGTAAAAATAGTTCTGGAATGTGGTAGAGAAGAATGCTCTCTTTATCTGAATTCTGAAAGCATTTAAAAGGAATCTTGTCACTAAAACTGATACAACTGAACATGATTTTAATTACAACAAAATAATATATTCCTCAGTTACTTGGACATAGATGTAGAAAAATATAGGAATTCTTATTTCTATTTTTTCTATTACATTTGATATATTCTGAAATCAAAAATTGAACAAAGAATTTAAAATACTTAGTTCAGAAAACCAAAAAAGGATCATCATTATCATTCAACCACAAGTTACCTACAACCGAACTAGTCAACAAAGTATGGTAACTTTATCCTAAACTACAAGATTTATCGCAAGTTTTAAACAACCTTATATCGAATGCATCCCTAGCCAGGTCCGGGTCGGCACTTAGGTAAACTCCGAAAGGAAAATCGCACTATTTGCTGGCAGTTGTTTATTGATATTTTTGCCGCGGCCCCTGCGCGCTAGATCCTGAAGTTACGGCGTTGTTTTAAACTTTTAAGGTCTATTTTTGCAGTGATTCGAAAAAAAATAAATCGGCGAATCCCTCGGGTACCTTTTTATGGGAAATTTTTCAGTATTTTTCGTGCGTTCGTAGTGGCACTTTTTGTGGTATATGTTTTGTGATTCCTTTACAGTAAATGAAGCTTTGTAAACAAATAAAATATGATACACTTTAAAAAAAAGTCTGAAACAGATTTTCTGCGTCTCTTTCAAAGCTTTTCAGGACGGATACGACTTGAAGTAATAAAGAAAGAGATATAATAAAGAAAGAAGTCTTAAAAGTATTTAAACATGCCATTAATAAAGGAAGCCGCATCTGAACCAACAAATGGCTTATGGCAGATACTTATTAGTTTTCTTCCTGAAAAAACAACCCCACAATGAGTGCTGTGTATTTTTTCAGACACCATCATAGAATAGTTACTACTTCTACGTAAAGACATAGAGTGAACAGAAAATATGTGCTGTGACAGAAATATTTAGGGTGGAAACTTGATCGACCAAACATATTCACACGAAACTCCTCTATTTCAAAATAATACTCAAGTTGATAAAATTTTGAATAATAGCTCGTGGCTAAAGAATATCAGCCGCACGGGTCGATCAAGGTTAAGCAAAACTTGCCAAGGTTGGTCTGTGGATGGGTGACCATCTTAACTTACCGAGTTTCCTCCGTACCTCGGAAAGCACGTTAAGCCGTTGGTCCCGGCTGTTATTTGTAGACCTTTGACAGTCGTTACGGATTGTCAGAAGCCAGTAAATCCAACACTAGTCTTGCCAAGGAGTACCGTGTTACCCAGGTTAATGGGTTGTGGAGGTCTGGTAGGCAGCCGCTCTACGTAAACTACTGGTATTCAGCTGAAACCGGTTTGACTGGAAGCCGACCCCAATATAGTTGGGAAAAAAGGCTAGTCAGATGATGACCTAAGTTGATAAAATATTAATGAAATATAACTGAATGCCCCATTGATGTCACATCTACTATATTTTGCGAAAGTCGTTAAACGTTGATTTAACTTCAAATTTTAATGTCAGTTATAAATGTGAACCGGTACATAAAATTGCGTTTAAACCCGTATCGATTGTCCTGGCATTGTGTGGGATAATTTATAGATTTGTTTATTATGTCTGGTTGGATATAGTTGATAGTTTTAGTACTAAGCGATCATAGAACGGATAAATGGGCTGTGAGCTGTCTGAGGCGCTATAAAATATAATAGGGAACTGAAATAAGATGATAATCAATTAACTAGATTTATCTTTTTGAAGTCTGAGTATTAATTTTGCTTTGAATACAGTTAACGTCTATGGTGACAATAATCTTACGATAACTGGGCACTGATTGGTAAGGTCGATAGCTGCAGAAATGGTTATGGTCTGGTATACAACACTTGGCTAAGTGGGTGTAAGTACTAGGTCCATAAAATTTCTGATTCTGTGTTATTGATTTATGAAGTTTGACGTTCAAATTTTATTAAGCATGGAATTCATTACCTACCTAATGCAAATAAAATAAAATATTGCGACAGTAGAATTTACCAATTTGTATACATGTCCGAGTTGTGACAATCTTTTGTTTTTTCCTATTAACGATTTAGAAACTTTTGTGGGAAAAATAATATTTGATCAAACTATAAACCTAAATACGGTACTTGTTTTTTTTTTAAGCATGGGAGATCATCAAATGACTCCCTCCGTTCGGGCGGAGCGGAAGGGAGTGTCAGAATCTTACTGACTAAGGCTGATATCACACTGGCGATTTGGCGTTCTGTCCGTGTTGAACGTGAGCGTACAAAATCACATCGACAGCGCCATTCGCGGCGAGATCGCTGCGCTCTCGCCTCGCTTTGGACTCACTTGCAAATCGCCAGTGTGATAAGGCCCTAAAACCCATCCGTGTACCTGCCTTTGCGTTCCAGAGCCCCGGTGACTCTTTCGAACAAATTCCGCAGCACGTAGGTAAATCTACTATTACTGAAAATTGTCGGTTTGGCAGTTCGCTGCCTTTAATAACGGATGTGATCGAAAGCCCTGCTGAAAATAGGTTAAATTTTTTTTGTTCGTTGCTTGCTAAAACTAATAAAACTGTGCAATGTGTGCCTTTACCCGGAATACATAGCCGAGGGTGCAATGTTTTTCATTTAAAATTCCATATTTGCTTGCGTTTTTGTTCCAAAATTGGACCATATTCACAGCATCTTTGTTCATCTAATACCTTTAACTGTAATGGTAATCATTTCTCATTGATAGCGCCTTAATGCGCAAGTAATAAGGACGATTTTGTGTTACCATTGATAAGCGTGGTGGAATCTACGGTTCTACGCCTTGACTTGACTTAGTATCCTATGTTCCCTAGCTGGGGCAGAGGGCGTCCACAGTAGTCCGGCATCGCGAGTGGTTTTGAGCTGCACGCTTTTAACCTCGCTCCACATTAATCCAATGCTCATTGCTTCTGCCAACACGGTACGTCGCCAGGTTTGACGGGGATGGCCACACTTTATTTTCCCTTGAGGATTCCAGTCGAAGGCCTGTTTAGGAATGTGATCGGAATCCCTCCGAAGTGTGTGACCAATCCACCTCCACCTACGACGCTTGATCTGGCGGTCGATCGGGCTCTCGTGGCATTTCTCCAGTAGCTCTATGTTAGAAATTGTCTGGGGCGGAATACCGAGAATGCGAAGTAGACATCGGTTGACAAAGACCTGGATTTGACGTGAGATGCCCTTTGTCACCTTCGAGTTTCGCCACGGTCCAATGTAAAATACGTTTTTTAGGATTTTACATTGGCCCTCCAATGGATTACCTCCGATCGTTAGGTCATGATTTTGGCAAAACTCGATGAATCGCTCACCATTGTCATTGCATACTCCAAGTCCCTGTGTGCTCGTATACCGCTCGCAGTTAATGTTAACACGTGCCTTATCTTCGACCACATCATCGCTTACCAGGCTGGTGAAAAAGTGGTAAAACGCGTGCCTATCAATAGTAAAAAAAATAAACTCCCAACCTTTGCATTCAGGTCCCCCATGATGATGACGATGTTCTGCTTCTTTATGCTCCTAATGGTAGCGTTGAGGGCGTTGTAGCAGTCTTCTTTGGTGTCCTCAGCCGATGCACTGGTTGAAGCGTAGCACTATACTATAGAAATCTTCCGGGCTCTTGAGTTGAAACGGCATACATGATCCGGTCTGAGATCGGTTTCAAGTCCAAGGTTTTTCTTAGTTGTATTAGAAAGGAAGTAACCCCACGCCGTACTCGCACACATCTTTCTTACTTTCTTTACCGGAATTACCACCCCCTGTGGGGTAAGGGCCTCGGCTTAGGGCGTCGCTGGGGGAGGACAGCTAGGGACAGGCTGGATAGAACTAGGATTAATATTTAAGGACGAATTTAAAACTACAGACTCAGCGGCTCGGACTGGCTCGAGCAAGGACCGGGCGGGTCTTTCAGGCTTGAATATCCTTAAAAGCTGACAGAAACTCCAAATAAATTAACGAATGGTCGGCACATTTTTAAACGTTCCTTTTAAAGCCATTTTAATTAAAAGTACTTAAAACACAGACCCTAACAGCAAAACAAATGAAGATATTCAAAATGAACTCTAAGTTAAATATATTGCATTTGACCTCAAAATGTTATTAGCGTTAAGAATGATGGAGGTCGGAAAAGGGTAATCCTTCGGGAAACAATAGAAGGGGTGGTGTACCAAAAGTTTCGTGGCAGCAATGCCTTTGATTACAATAACTTTGTATCATGTGATATTATTTGGGAACTGAAATTGATAGTATCCAATAACGGGGGTGAAATAAATAGTAATGAAGTCTACTAATTGACTGGGGATGTATTGACATGTATTGTACCTAAAGATTTTCGCGTAGTAAGAAATTAACTCGATGATTAGTCTCCCGTTGGTTGTGCGACGTGCGTGTTAGCTCTCATAAGACATTAGCAGACGACTGACTGACCCAAAAAGTCAATTAAGCGGGGTTTTTTGTATAAGAAATCATCAAATAACTTAATGATGAAAGTATGCGCCGAAGAACCAAAAAAAAGTAACATGTCGTTGCTTTTGGTTAGAAGAAGAATAAGTAAGTATGCGCTTTCTACAATTTCATATAATTATTTCATGAAATAATTAAAAGGAATCCTTCCCATACTCTGAATATGATATATAGACTACGCAATTAAATTTACAACACTATGGATAAATAAACTCACTATAAAAAATACGAACGCAAAACTTTTGACGCCACACACCCAACGAATATTGTAGTCGCACTGACATAGTAATTGGCCATTCAAAATTTAGCGTCAACAAAATATTTTATGAGCCTGCAAAATATCTGGCGTGAATACTGGTTGGCGCCAGTAACGGTCCCAGTTTACTGTCCAGCACTAGAATACAGAATGACTAAACAACTGTAACTGGTCTTAAAATAGTTACAAAATTTGATTTTAAAACAAATCAATCCAATGTAAGGTTTCTCTCGGAATAAAACGATACAAACTCCTTGATTGCCTGCACAAATAAAAATACACAAACTTTCATGCGTTAAAACTTACGAAAGCTCTTTTTAAAGACCTAAAGCTGAATATTACAAGCAAAACGAATTGATAATACAGACACGACGTAACAAGCATGTAGGCAAGCCGATACATGGTATTATCTGAGACAATGGACGCCTGATTGGTTTAGTTACACGGAATAGACTTCCGATCCCTGCGCGGTGGAACGAACGTGACCGTACTGCCAGATCAATTTGACACTTTTTTTAACCTTGCACCCTCACCCGTTTTACTCACCCGCTGTCCGAAAAGTATCAAAATATATTCTCACACTTATGTCCAAACCTTACGAGTCAAGTCGAAGGGCTATTTGACTTCAAAGGACAGCAAAAATAAAATTGTAAAAAAAGTCGCATCTAGCATCTGCGAGGCAAGAAAATTGCCCACCGGTCGCTTTTATCAACATTTTGTAGCATCAAAAAGTATTCCTATTTACAACCAAGAACGCCCACGTCATGTCGAATTTAAAATATCGGTTATTAAAAGTCTGAATTTATTGTGTTTATAAAAGAGATTTAGCCGTCATCAATCATTCCGGAACTTCAACAAAATACATAATGGGGAAATTTATGCAACGCGCCTTATCACTTCGAAGATCTTTCATACCATCCCAAATAGTATTAAAAGCAATTATGAAACACGCACACATTTCTCTTATTATCGTAAAGATGCATATCAGTACGCGAGGCGTGAGACTCTTTATAGAAAATAAATTTTAATTGGTGCACACAACTAAGTTTTATAAAACATGTTACGACTTAATCGTCTCAGGATTGGCGGTTAATGAGCGTAAAGATTGTAAACGCATTAACAACGTGGGTAGTCTAAACCGAAAATTGGGTTTGACGGTTCCCTAAATCGTGGCCACAAACAACTGGCAATAGTGGAGTCAATTAAAAGAATCAGACGAAGTAATCGATCACTCAACGATCGACTTAACGAACATAAACCGTTAGTTTTTTAGCAGTTACTGGATCAGGCAACTTATGATCACCGAAGAAATTCCAAGCCCAAAATGCATGCCAATAAGATCATCACGTTATTAATGACCAACAAAGTTAGTTACAACTCTACAAAATAATTTCTAAAAACAAAGCGAGCCGATGATTTGATTATAAATTTACATACCTCTATCATATGAAGCTAATGAATTACATTGGATATATGATAGGAATGATGGCGTCATTTATATGAAACTTAATCGAATAATTGATTATAAGAGTGGAACAATAAAGTGATTAGTTTAACAAAAAGTAAGACAATGAGTTATTATTCAACGGATAGATTCCTATTGTTGGACTTGAGATAGTACAAGAACAGCTATCTGACAGCTTGGGTCGTTGACCAGCCGTTCGTATCATTTGTTTATACGATCATCGAGCGAAGATATTAATCTTCTAACGATGAGCAGTGAGATATTTCGGGAAGATATTTAAAGGTTACTTCCTAAATTATATTTGTAATTTGTCATTTTGTCTTTAGATGAATTCGACTTTGGCGTTGATGGTAATCGGTAAATTGTGCTTTATCGTTAGCATTTCATTGAGATTATCTAAATCCTTCAGTCATTGTCATAGATTCTCATTTGATTGTGATTAAGACATTGCCATAACTCTCAGAAGAGAACAATAAAATCTATCTTGCTGAAGTAATTATTCGAATGCATAAAAGAAGTAATGGATAAAGTTGATCACTAAAATAAAATGTTCAATGCAAAGGCGTTAAAGTAAATGCAGCTTTTCTTGAAGCTTGTTTTATATCTTCAGGGCAATAGTGTTAATGTTGAGTGGTACTTAAGACTTATAGAACAACTAAAAGTTATTCCAGTTAGAGTCATTAAAATCCTTGTCTGTCTAAATTATATAGCTTACTTACTATGATGAAATGGATACTAAAGTAGTGCTCTTATTAAGATAAGTCGTGAACACTTTACTGTCTTTGGTATTGACGTTTGATGAAACTTTGCACGTTAAGTAAGGTTCTCTTCAAAAAGATTTAATGTTTAATTAGAAACATCATCATCTGCCTACCCTTTTCCCAATTATATTGGGGTCGGCTTCCAGTCAAACCGGATTCAGCTGAATATCAGTATTTTACGTGGAGCGGCTACCTACCAGACCTCCACAACCCATTAACTGGGTAACACGGTGGTTCTTGGCTAGACTGGAGTCAGATTTACTGGCTTCCGACAATCCGTAACGACTGCCAAAGATCTACTAATGTTTAATTAGAAACAATAGCAGAAATAAGAGAACCAAAAGATTAAGACGGATTGCTGCGAAAACTGAATTGAAAAATTTGGCGTTTACATACATTCACGTATGTACATATACGTAACGCGTTTTCAAGGCAAGAAAATAACAAATTCTAATGTGTTACTGAATAAGACATTAAAACACTCATGAAATTATTGTTTCATTGCTATTAATACATGGTTTTGTTGATGTTCGTTTTTTCAAGTAACTTTAAAATGAAAGCTGCTTTAAAAGGTTCAGTCCATATGTCACCATACAAAAAACATCACTTGCACAAGCGCCTCAAAGAGCACAATTTTACGAGTTAAGCTCGCCGAGAATACATTTCATATTGACACAAACACACATGTCCTTACCGGAGTCGGCATAAACGAAGTAAACGAGAAAAATATATCAGTATTTAGTCCCACACTTAATAAGTTGTTCGACGCTAAGCGGATTACTTCTCGGTCAGTCGGAGGAAGGCAATAAATTGTGGAATCTTTATAATTTTTAGTCGCCCGATTCCTTAACGTCATAAATTCAATATCGTTAAATATGCAGCGACTTCAAATGTGTGCTTAAGTAGGCATTATTCGAAAAGATAAAGTCGTTAACTTAGCTCGTTGGCTCGCGTTTATGTAAGTATGTGTAGTAGATAGTCATGTCGTATAACTTTACTGCTTATACCCAACTAATCCCTAAAGTACGGCTGAAGATACCGAGTTAGGTTTTATTATAACACAAAGTGAGACTCAGTGCTGTTGAAAATCTTACAAGTTTTATTTTAAATTATGTTTCGAGAATCCTAGCTTATGTCGAGTGCCTTATAAGCTTCTGTATAGTATTTTTGTATTTACGAAAATTATATTTTTGGATAGGTCTTTTTGTGTGATTTGAATAAGCCATCCACAGTGATATTTTATTTTTCAGTCATATTAATCACAGGATTCTTGGGTTAGCGTACTCTTTAGTGTGAACCACTTTTACTATGGGACCAACTCTGAAATCGCGAAAAAAAAATCGAATCCGTCATACATTTCTGTGCAAATAACTCAACAAAATGCTGAACAGCTGATTTTTTTTTGCGATTTCAGTTTGTTTATTCCTAATCTCAGCTTTAGCAATCACAATGGTTACAGTGATTGCGGGTGGATCTTTGAGTAGAAAAGAAAATCATTTTTCTTTAAAATAATTTTAAAGTCCTTGAGATGAGATCTTGGAGACTTTGCAATAAATGAACGTCACAATATGGCAGAAGATTATTTCAAAGTAATTTACAACTTTTCACATTAGTTAAATTTTTACTTCAGCAGTCTTTCAAATTGGGTGTCAATCAAAGCCAATTTTATTGATAACCATTGTTCAAGAATCGGGTTCTAAAGTAACATTACCATTCGAATTCTTGCTTATTGGTATCGTGCCGTGCGCGTTTTGTACCGCGGCTATAAACCCACATGCCTCCTCTAATAGTTGTAAAATGTGTTATGCTTGTCCGTTCGCTTCCCGCAGTGCTCAGCTTCGCGCCAGCACATACGATACCGGCTTTATAGCTTAATCTCTTACACGCTATATCAATAAATAAACGGTTGGGAAACAAAGTAGATAAAACCCTTCACGAGTACAAAAAGTAAACAAAACCAGTGACTTAATTTAGTTGTAATTTTGTTTTGACATCCCGATTTAGGGGATCAAATAAAATTTTATTTGTATTAATCGAGACCGGAATTTTAATTTTCATTAACACTACTCAAATAGATAGCAATGGTGGAATGAGCGTCGTCGAATGTTATAAAATTCCATGACGGTTTAATGAAGATTAAAAACAATAGCAGAAATGAGCGAACCAAAAGATTTAAAACTGAAGGCTCTACAGAATCTTGAAACGTTTTCCACCGGAGCAATTAATTAACCTTTTGCGTGTCTTAAGTTACACAGTTCGAAATAAGAAAAAATGCTCCAAATGTCTTAAGTCGGACAGTTACACTTAAGGGCTTGGTCAGGATTGGACGATAAAAATCTGTGGTAGACACGCAAAAGGTTAAGTGTCATCACATCTTCACTATAAAAGTCCTATAAATCGGGCTTAACCGTTCTTGAACTTTGTAGATGCGCCTTCAAAAGCATCTGAATTCCTATTAAAACTAAAATTAATCCTTCACGTTTCTTAAAACGCATCAAATACGAGTGATGACCCAAAAAGTACACTGTGACAGCGTAGTCGACAACTTACTAATACCATTTTAGACTTTGCCGTAGACCGTGATAATGTTAAACAAACGAGACCTTAAATAGATGGGAGTAAGGTCCCTGATCCTTAAGAGATTGATTTTTGACTGAAGAATGAAGTTGGTTTTGTTAAAGATGTCACTCATTCAAAGTTTAACGATGAACCTAATAGCGTTTTTAAAGCAGTTCCCGAAATCCTTGAAACGTGACTCGAGCATCAACAAATTTAAAAATGAATCCGTCGGCTTATTTAATAATACCTTTGACGATTTACTTTGAACTCATGATACGGTGCTCACAATTTGTCCTTATGTTTACAATAATTTAGTTTTATTGAAATACTTGTTCCTTTTATGGATGTTCTCGTTTGGTAGGTTGTTAGCAGTGTATTGCTTGGTTTCTGTGAGGTTAATGGTAACTTCATTTCATAAACATGCACGGCAAAGTTCTACAGTTGCAATATTTTCTATAACCAGTGACTTCAGTCATATTTATAAGGCACATTCTTGCAAATCATCATCTGCCTAGCCTTTTCCCAACAATATTGGGGTCGGCTTCCAGTCAAACCAGATTCAGCTGAATACCAGCATTCTACGTGGACCGGCTGCCTACCAGACCTCCACAACCCATTAACCGGGTAACACGGTACTTCTTGGCAACTGGTGTCAGATTTACTGGCATCCGTAACGACTGCCAAAGATCTAATAATAGCCGGGACCAACGGCTTAATATGCTTTCCGAGGCACGGAGGAAACTCGGTATGTTAAGATGGTCACCCATCCATAGACCAACCTTGGCAAGCGTTGCTTAACCTTGATCGACCCGTACGACTGTTATTCTTTTAGCCACGAGCTGTTCTTGCAAGTACTGGTATATAGTAGCATGAGTTTTCATTAATTAAGTCCTCCATAATGCAGGTGTATGTACTTGGGGCAGTCTTAAGTGTGGGGCACCGTGCTCGCATTGGATAACCGACGGGCCTATGAAACCCCATTTCACCAAGTTGTGTTTACAGCAGCCTACCTGCGAGCGCAACCGATTGAGTGTTTCCATATAGCCATTGCAGTTCACGTCCAGGTGTCTGATGTTCATAGGTTTTATTCAAATCCTGAATAACCCTTTTCAACAATCTTTTGCGTGCATTGTGTCACTCACAATAAAATTACTCTACTCTACACAATTTGCATTAACTATATCTTTAGCCAAATGTTGATACATAATTCTATTCATCTGCCACTTTTCCATCTTCCACAACTTCCGTCCCAATTTCAACCAATTGTTTAACGTCAAGTACTTGCAATAACATGTAAGAGAAAGCCACAGAGTAATTTGCCACAGAACATATTTAGCAAACGTATTACGGCTGGTATTATAACTTCATTAGAAATCGTCCGTGCTCAACGAACCGTAGATCTAACCACTGGTAGATTCACATAATTACGTGTTATTTGTTTTTACAACGAGGCAAGATTTTTATTTGTCTTTTTTTCATACGTATTGCTTTGTAATATAGTGATTTGCGACACCAATACTTGGTAGTGATTAATTGACGTGCGACTCTTTGTAAAGGTGCGTTCAGACAGTGTGAGAGACGTGCCATACATATTTATTTACTTAAAAAAAAAAGTCAAAAGTCGAAACGTTTATTTCAATTAGGCCATTAAACGGCACTTTTGAACGTCATCATTTACAGTTCAGTTAAATAATAATATTACATTAATTAAGCGACTCTACTTAAGCGGCCTTGGTATGAGTTTTATAATTATGTATTCGATCGCGTTAACGTAAACGTCAATTTATATTGGAACTTGATAAGCGGCGTTTGGCTTTGGCTATAAAAATCGACAGAAGTGAACGTTTGCGAGTACGTTAACTCGATGGAGTTGTTAAAAAACTGGCACTAAGATCTCAGCCTGAGGCATTCGTTCAAGCGTTCGCGCGCGCTTCTATTTGTTCCATTCGAATAAAAGCCTAATGCGAGTTGCAATACTTTTTTTAACTTTTGTTACTTCTTCGTTACGTCCTTAATAATTTTGTTTCACTATATTACCACCAGACACAAATTGACGTTTACGTTAAACTATAAAACGTACTTAAGGTCAAAGGTGTTGCCTCGCACTGTCCTGTCTGCACGCACCTTTACGTTAGCGACAAGGCTCTATATAGTATTTAACTAACCGTAGTCAGTAACTACAGAATAGATTTCTTCTCAGAAGAGTCCTTTTGTAATGAACTGGACATAGGTGGAATCAAGTAGTCTAGGTACTGATTCTTAATAAAATGTAACTTTACTGGCAGATATATGAAACGTAAATTGAAGAGGGTCCAAACTTCATTACTATAGTGATGTTGGATAAAAGAGAAACATAGTTGGTTGTCAAAGTATCTGTAACAAAAAACTGTTTCTTTTATTTATTATTTATTTATGATTAACATGAGAACTTTATTTTATTTAGGTAGGTACACTATTGTCATGAATTATGCTCATTTTAAACAGCAAACTTTATTGTAACGTCTTATCATATTGTTAAGTCAATTTTATTTTTTATCATTATTTTTATTTTATTCTGATATCAAGCAGGAAACAACATTAGTTGTAGTTAAAATGTATTTTTGGGTCAACGAACAATGCTTTACATTCTTAGGTGAGAAATGTGTCCACATTCTGAAAGCACAAGAAATCCCCATAAACTTAAAGAGACTGCTATGTTAAAAATGTGAAATAAAAATTAATCCAAATGCAAATCATGTGGCCGTAAATTAGTATAGTTTATGTTAATATGGTATTCGATAGTGTTGTATAACAACACAAAAAGAAAAAGTTCTTTAAAATAGTTAAGCCTTAAGATTTTAGAGACCAATTTAAAAAAAATTAGTACAATTGATCTGTTTAGGCTTTTTCCCAACTATGTTGGGGTCGGCTAAGTCTAACCGAATACAGCTGAATATCATGGAGAATAGAACACAGTATCTGATAGTAGTATCTTTCAAGACTGGTGACAGTTTCTTGCTTCCGACTATCCGTAATGACAGTTAAAGATGGTCAAATAACAGCCCAGACCAACGGTTTAACGTGATTTCCGAGGCACGGAGGACATTTGGTATCTTATGGATGGTCACCCATCAACGGACCGATCTCAGGAAGCGTAGCTTATCCTCGAAGTTCGACCCGTGCGGTTGTTATTCACGAGTCACGAGCTTTTTCGAATAAGTAGTAGTAGGACAGTATGTTTTAAAGCGGTGAAACAAAAATCCGAAGCAGTAGTCACATACCGATACAAATTAACAGTGAAATACATTTACACAAGAATACGTCTTGAACAAAATCCGAGTTCCAAACTCAAAATGCTGTTAGCGTTTTATTTTTAAAATAAGTCGCCGAGGAAAAATAAAAAAAAATAGTCCAGCCATCGAGATTATGCCCCACTTGAGACTAGGGAAAGACTTGCCGGGTAGCCTGCAAACTTTTTAATAAACTAAATATTATTTTTATTTTTCTGTTGCCAGTGTTAAGGAGTATTTTAAATGAAATTGTTTTAAAGTTATGTAGAGTTGGAAAGCAATTCTTTATTAAGATTTCAAGATGGTGAATTCAAAATTAGAAAAGAAAATATAAATTATATGATTTTGTAATATCTAGGTACTTTTTAATTTCACACTGATGTCAGTTTGAGGTTTGACTAGCCAGAATAAACTGACGAAATAGCTACGAATGGCAATCACGATATTGACCTGTGAACCGATCCTGTCTGACATCTTCTAAACAAGGAAAGCTAAGTGTACTTTGACATTTCAAAGAAAGGGTTGCCAGTCGTAAAATAAATCGGAATAAGCAGCACTTTCAATAGATATGTCAGTAAATTTTCAGTTTAACAAAAACTACAAACGGCAGTGCCAGCCTTTTTGAACTCAATCGGATAAAGTACTCCAACATCTGAGACTGAATTTATTTCGAAAGAAAACTCTTCTTCCTGTAGGAACGATAAGTGGCATGATGCTTTCAATTCCAATAAAACTTTTCTATTCAACGAGACTACTGTTTCAATCTATGTAAATCAAACTTGTGTTTACTTTTCATCTGGCTCACTAAGCTTCGCTCCTTTGCGCTTTGCACTGATGCGGAATTTGTACGATGGAAGAGATGGGCAAAGGGTTGGTTAGAGCAATGTTTTCTTTGCTTTTTGATTCGCTTGGGGCATTTTTGTTATAAATGAATACGTCGAAGTCGAAGTCAAAGTCAAAAATATTTATTCAAATTAGGCTGAGTGCAATTTTGAAACGTCAAAGTTGTACCTAAGTTGTACCTTGACTGGCCTGTTGGTCGAGTGGTTAGTGACCCTGACTGCTAAACCGGAGGTCGTGGGTTCGATTCCCACTCAGAACAAATCTTTGTGTGATGAGCATGACCATTTGTTCTGTGTCTGGGTGTAATTTGTCTATAATATGTATGTATTTAGAAATATAAATATAAGTATGTTTATCAGTTGTCTGGTTGCCATAGCACAGGCTCTGCCTAGTTTGGGATCAGATGACCGTGTGTGAGTTGTCCCAAGATATTATTATTATAGATATTATTACCTACGTAAAGACAGTCCCCAAAAACGCCCGCCCGTCACCACTTCCTAGTGTTTCAGCTGGGAAGAAGAAGTGGCGCAACACATCTGTCTATTGAGTTAGAAGAACGAGGAAGAAAAGAACCATTTATACAATAGTATGCAAAGTATTCTTACAAAGAAAACAATAGAAAATAGAAAGCCTAAAACTATTTATTATTTGCTACTTGTAAGCTATCACACTCCATTATGTCAGCATCATCAGTCAAACTCAAGCATAAAAACAATATTAAATCAAACTAAATAAGCCTACAGATATAAAGGGTGTGGCCGCTTACACGTGCAGAGGGTAGATTTTAAGACGAGAGTGGTCTTGTTCAATCAGGATGCGAAAAATTGAATTTCTTTTCCGATATAAACAGTGCACAGTATTCAGCTTATAAAATAGAATGTCGATATTATTAAAATTATTAGCAATTTAATTCGTTTTATTCTTCAAGTATCAAAACTGGCTATCTGTTTCACTGTTATACTATCTAAAAAGCTTTTAAAGGCGATTATCAAAATATTTCACCAATGTAGAACTCACCATGACTAAAATAGATTTAAATTTACATAGTATTCCGTACAAACAAAGTTCATCAAAACTGAATACGAACGCCTAAATGAATTCAGTGCAAAACACCGTTGCAAAGATCAGTTCAATTCAGATTAATTGAAATTGATAAAAACTGCAACTTCGCATTTTCCCTCGTTTATTGCATCAATTTTGGTTTTATTATTTTGGATTGATATGAAGTTAATTTACAGTGTATTGGTGTCTTTTTTATACGGTTTTACGATTTTCGCTTCAATTTGTCGATCGCTGATCACTTTTGCCGTAAACTGGCCAGTTATGTCGAATTGCTAAATTGATTTGTTCGTTAGACTAATGTGCTTATAAAATATCACAGTTAAATGGCACGCGTCGAACGTGTTTTGTTATTTTTTCTTCCGGAAATATAAAATAACTTCTATCTTTACAATTCAATCAAGCAAATTAGGTTAAATTGTTGGCAATATTCGCACTTGAAAATGGAACTTGGAACTTGGAAAATGGACACTTGAAGACAGTCCAATTTCCAAATGCTAAAATTGGAATCAATTTACACAAAATTTTACTATTTTTATGGCACAACATTTTATTAAATTAAATAAAGAACAATTGATTTATTATGAGTAAATTCGTGATTTTTTTTAATTTTCGTTTACAAATGCTGGCTCAATTATTTGAGATTTTAGCCTACCTATATTCCTGGAAAGTCTGTAGAAAAATCTCCTTTTTATCTATGTTTTCTATTTAAAAAGTGAAATATCTACCGCAAAGACTTTTTGAAAGAACCATTATATTAAATTGTATACGCAAAAAAAATAAACACGGCTAAAATAGTTTCATCTTTGATTTTAGAAGTAGTAGAGAAAATCGTGGGTTTGTTCTATTTAGAAAATAAACTAAACTCAAAAAATCTACTCATTATCATCATCATATCAGCCGAAAGACGTCCACTACTAGACATAGGCCTCTCCCAAAGGCGAAAAAACGCGCAAAGGGGTTTGCCATAATCGCCACGCAGGCAGGCGGGTTGGCCATCGCAGTTTAGCCGTTGCAATGCACAAAGAACGAAAAAATCTATTATAACGATAACTTTATCAACATAGACAAAGAGTCTAAATCACTCGATTCCCCTGCAATAGCCAGCATCAAGATTACCAGTAAATCAAACGTTAAACCGGCAAACGTGTACAAATCTATCATTGGATCGTGTACGGTCTGACTGGGAACTTCATTTCACAACGTAATCCTTTCAATTGAAGAGTTAGATGTGAACTTTACTGGCGAGCAAATGAAGTAAATTGGATTTGATTTCCGACTTCGGCTACCGTTTGTGATTCTACAGTCACGAATCTTTCTATCAGCGATTTGGAGTGTACTCTCATACGTGTGCTGCAATAGTGCTACGTTCCAATGTGGCGACTTGTTATTTCCGTTTTATGATTGTCAGCTATTTTTATGGCGTAGACATGACTAAGTACAGTGTTCAACATTGTACTTAGTCATGTCTAGAGCTTAGTTCTGGCTGCTGCAGGCATGCACGACCGGAACTGTGATGTTTTATCTAATCCAGGCGGACCTAGTTTTATGTTACCACATTTTAATAGTCGGTTTGGGGAAAGCACATAGCATCAACTTGACAACAATTTAAACAAACATAATATATATATTATGCCGCGGGAATACGCTGGATGCGAGACGCACAAGATCGATCGATACGACGTATGGAGGAGGCCAGAAGTGGTCGTCATTTTCGGCTGAAATGATGATGAATCCTTATAGTTTTGTAACCAAGAGGGTAAGTCAATGAGCGGAAAACTAGTAAAATTTTCAACTAGTCATTGATATGGGAGTCATTAGTATGAAAACTGTGTAAAATACGCTTGTCAAGAGCGGAGATTTGATGTCCACCTTGCTTAATACCCTGGATAAAAAGCGCAATTGAAAATCTAAAACACTGAGCTCTAGCATGCGTTTCGAAATAGCAGGTACAGATAATAAAATGCATTTCAGTCCAAAAAATCTTCTAAATCGCATTAAAGGAACCAAACCTTAACTTACAATCTTGCCATCGTATTAGCAGTGTACCGGTGTAGTATTACCGGTCGAACATTAAACACTGACTGAATGAGTGCACCGATGCGTCCGAGACGATAAAACGAATCGTGAACGCGCCGGATTTGCGGTGCTTATTCGAATGTTTGTCGTGCAAACGAGACGGCACCTTAATTAAATTCGATTTGATTTAAATTGAATCATCGTTACTGGGTTAATGTATTCGGATTGTTTTTTGTTTATTTGAAGTTTAACGTGTTGATTGAAAGGAAACGAATTGAGATGGATGATCGTTTCGAACAATGTTACCTATACTTTTTTTCCATTTCCGCTGAAAGTTCAAACGATTAAATCAATCAAATATGATATTTAATAAATTACCGATATATTTTTGGGTTCAATTTTTTTATCCATTGAGATAAACAAGGGCACTTTCTATACACAAGATTAATTTAATTTTGCTGATTCGAAGTCGGTACCTAGCTGCTATGAACTAGATGATATATTTCCGCTAGCTACGTTGATTCTATCAGTCAATAATGTCATCAGCTGCCTAGCCTTTTCCCAACTATGTATTGGTTCGGCTTCCAGTCAAACAGGATTCAGCTAAATACTAGTATTTTATGTGGAGCGGCTGCCTACAAACCATTAACTGGGTAACACGTATCAGCCCACAATGTATCACACTTAAACCTTTATCATGTCAAACGACATTGATCACCTGTCCTATGTGGAAACAAACTCCATCCCTCATCAAGCTAAAAGAGCCTAACACTAACGAATACCTCATTAACAATTTACTACCTATACGATACAGAATTAGAATCTTTTAATGTATAACAAGATCCGCAGTTAGGGTGTTCAGTCACGTCGTGCTGCAATTAAGTCGTCGTTCCTGAGTCTCTAATTTAGCTATCACGAGCGCTTAACCTGAATATATCACCGAGCTAGTAATTAAAGGATAGTTCAGGTCTTTCTTAGGAAAGTAAGGGAGATATTGACGGGAATGAGGCAATGTTTTTTTTTAAATGGCTGGCTTTTGAACACCTTTGATAGTCGATACGGCAAAGTGTATCGTGTTACCCAGGTTTGGAGGTATATTGGGGTCGGCTTCCAGTCAAACCAGATTCAGCTGAATATCAGTATTTTACGTGGAGCGGCTGCCTACCAGACCACCACAACCCATTAACTGGGTAAAACGGTAGTTCTTGGCAAGACTAGAGTCAGATTTACTGGCTGCTAACAATCCGTAACGACTGCCAAAGATCTACAAATGACGGCCCACGGCTTGAGGTGCTTTCCGAGGCACGGAGGAAACTCGGTATGGTAAGATGCTCACCCATCCACAGACCAAACTAGGCAAGCGTTGCTTAACCTTGAAGATCCACCCGCGCGGCTGTTATTACTTAGCCACGAGCTTCTCTCTTAGATAGGCAGACATGTAAAAAATAGTGTGCTGCATCCTGGAAGATTTGAAGTCGATCTTAACTCAGTTTGGGAAAGGCTGGGCCGAATGATTTTGTGATAAACTGCTGTGGGAGTTGTTTATTGTGTTGTGGTGTTTATTGAAGGAGTGGTTGATATATCTATATATATAAAAGCGAAAGGTCACTCATTCACTCATTCATTTATTCATTCACGTACTGATTAATCACTAAAAAAGTCAATAGTTCAAAAAGTGTCATTCTCAGTGACAGCCCGGAGTTGGGAAGTTGGTGGTGTGACACCCCCGTGCCTCGGAAAGCACGTTAAGCCGTTGATCTTGCGCCAGATCTCTCTCCGGTCCTGTCGGCTTGCCATCCCATCGGAATATGAGAGTGATGGAAGAGGGAGTGCACCTGTGTTTGAGCAGACACTTGTGCACTATAATATGTCCCGCGCCGATGGCTAGTCCCGGTTGACATTGCCAGCCATGGCCGAAATCGGTCAGGAGGACTATAATCATGAAATCTCGAAAACTACTTAACCTATGTAAATGAAATTTGGCATGGAGGTAAAATTTGAGCAGAAAACGTCAGTTTTTTGCTTCATGCCAAATTCTTTCTAAGCTGACGCTTAGAAAGAATTTTAGGAAACTCCCCCCGTAAAGGGGTGAAATAGAGGGCGAAAATTTGTTTGAAAATTTTTATTCCTTGAGCCAATTTATTTGACTGATTGAAACTTGGTTCTAACCTAAGTAAATTATAAAGTTTGTCATCATTCCTTTTTCAGAACTACCCCCAAAAGACGATTTAGGTATTCAAGTTTGTTTGGAAGAATCTTATTTCATGGGTTTATAAACTTGAAACTTGGCACAAATACTAACCTAAATGAATAATAAATAATGTCATAAACATTTTTCGAGTCGGACTCTCACACGAAGGGTTCCGTACCATAAACCGAAAATAATACGTTTCTTGTATGGGAAATGCGAATATGACAATACAAATTCTGTGAGCATTTGAAGTAAGTATCTACTTGTTGCCATTTTTAAAGATCGAGCAATAAAAAACAGGTTTCTAGTAGCCTCCTTTAATTTTTAATTTATTTTTATTATGTGTTGTAATAGCGGTTATGAGGTACATAGAGTAAAGTCCCGCATACCTCCACTGAAAATGGGAGGATCCTCCTACCATATGGTTGTTGTGTCTGGTGGGCAACTGCACGATAGTTGATATTCGGACTGTTGTATGTAATCAAATCGCACGGAGAACTTTGCTTGCGTGATGCAGGATTTCGTCGTTAGTTCGTCGTAGATGGCGCTGCGGTTCTTTTGTTGCCGTACAAATTTTACTTCTGTTTTTCATGTGGAGGCATTGATGCTGCTACATCACTCCTCTTCGGTCTCCACGGTAACAGAAATACACACTCTGAATTCTTTTTCTGTTATTACGGTTCATGAAATACAGCCTGCTGACAGACAGACGGACGGACAGTGGAGGTTTAGTAATACGGTCCCGTTGATAAACCTTCGGGTGCAGAACCCTAAAAAAATACTTCGGTGAAGGAAAACATCGTAAGAATCCTGGACTAAGTTATTATATTTGTTTACATCAACCTGCAGTGAGCTAACGCGGTGATTAATTTTCCGGCGTTGGTTCTCTTCTGAAACATTTACATGCTGGTATTATTATTAGGTATTTACTGACAGCAAATTATTTCGTATTTCATTCATAGGTTCATTTGTATTTGAAAATTATGATTTGAAAATAAACACATTTAAGTACTCTAATCAGAAACCCGTAAGTATAACTATAGATACATTAAATTAATATTCAAATAATTTGAAACATAGTTTGTTATGATTATAATGAACAATTAATTTACATTTTGATGAACTCACTAATAAACATACATAAACAAAACTATTGAATTATCAGAACAATATACCCAAGTCCAAACAAGCAGGTACATAAATTATGTCAAGCAAACAATAAAGCCGTGTGTCCGTGGCTTTACTCTAAGGGGTGGACAGACAATAGCTTTCCGGGCAAGTGCGTACTCCGCATTACTCCGTTATGGGCCTTTAACAAATTGTAGGTCCTTTTATCGACGAGAAAATTCATGTATCGTCTTACTTCTACTTTATACGCAATTGGTTTTATGGTTGAAGAGTTTATATGAGGTATCCAAAGCTTTCAGTGCTACTAAAAATATTTTGTTTACGTTCTTAGGCTCATGATATGTAACGAGATCTTGATTAAGTTTACTGTTGCTCCGCAAAAGCTAGTGTACCACAAGTCTAATGTGTCCTGCTTCCTACTCAGTGTAGGGGGAATTAATTATGATTCAAGAGTACTGAAAAGAAAAATAGACTTACGAGAAATCACCTAGCAGTGGAACAGTAATGAGTCACCGCGGCCCTGAAACGCAAAGGGCTTTAGAAGGAACACGGATGGGTTTTAGTCAGTAGGAGTCTGACACGCCCTTCTGCTCCACCCAGAGCGGAAGAAGTCATTTGATGATTTCCCATTCTTAAAAAAAAAAAAGTGGAACAGTTATGGCTATTAAGAAAAGCAGATGCAATTTTATTTAAAGGACAATGATTTCCCGACTCTAAAAAATACTTACCTAATTTATTTACAGCCATACACGTGTAGGCCCACAACTAATAATTAATTATTATTCGAATGATTACTAGCCTAGATAAGGACGTTCGACACTCCTTCAAAGAACCGTTCCCACAAATTAGTATTCAATTATTTCTAATTATAATATCTCTAATGTTTTTAGGGTAACCACTTTGATTAAAAGTTGTCCAGTAGACTGTAAAATCTTGTCAAGTGTTCGGTCGTCAGATAAATGTATTAGAACAGTTAATAGGAGTAGACAGCCGTGTGATTCGGGTGGCCCGTTTGTGTTGAAATAACACCTTGGTTCCACTAGCCCGAATGTGTTAATAATCTTATGTATTTCCACTGAATGAACTAGCTAACGTATAGTAACACAATTTTACAGTCAAAGACTACGTAATATTTAAATTATAATTATAAATTGAAAATTGATATAATTATTACTAACAATAATTACTCTGTAATTAATTCGATATCCAAATTTGGTCCAAGTTTTTTAGACTCTAGATTCATATTTTTACGAATTCGAATCGGATGCAGTGCGAAAAACAATATCCGAATCCTGTCCGAGTTTTTTATATCCGCATTTGCACGGATTCGGATCGGATGCAGTACGTAAACGCTCTAAGGATATCTCTTTGTTCGGGACCTCCAATCACATGCTTTTATGGTTTCGCTGATGCCACTTGGCGGCTTAATATATTCTTTGGGGACCGCAAGTCTTCTCTTGCTCTAGACAACCAGGATCACACTGATAACAGGTTTCTTTTTCTTTTAGAGTCGATGGTTAACTCCTTAGAACGATTGGGCGCACAAACCATGCTTCGCCTCCTATCTTGCCCTTTGTGTCCCAAAACATGCAGCCAAAGTGACCTGTGTGCTGCCACCAATGATGCCGTGGAAGTGGCAATGTTTTAGGCCACACAAAAAAAAAGACATGATTAAAATATAACAGGAAAATCAAAAACCGTTACCGCATTTATCATCCAAAAATTTCGTTCGCCTGCTCGCCTAGTGAAATCCAACCTTACCCAAGACCGTTGCCCCAAATGGGTAGCAGTTGTACGTATTCAATTTCATAGTGGTTTTGGAGCCTTTCCTGGGGCGCGTTAGGTAAATTAACGGACGCGTTGAAACACACCGGGACGATGATTAGTATCAATTATACTGCACGTCAACTACTCTTTTTGGTTTTACGTAATGTTTGAGCGCGTATGTGGAACTGTTGGGGGACCGTTAGGGTTGTCACGTAAAAATGTAGCTGTTTTTTCAGTCGCTATTTTGGTTCTGATGTCATAATATTTTTTTTTGGGTTGAAGTTGCGTTGTACAATTGTCAATGACATTAGCATTAACACTTGCTTTACAAAAATCAACCTTGTTGCTAAACTGAATGTTTTTTATAACTAATGAATAGATACGTTAAATTCTAGATAGATATCTTGTTCATCTGCGCCATCCAATTCTTAAGTTACAAGCATACTATACATATAATAGCATATAAACAGATAGAAGGTATACCAGACCAGCGATACCTAGACTGGTCCTACCTGGAAAATAAAAGTCCAATACAGTTTCCAAGTGCCACAAGGTGTTCCGATACAAGAGGTCCAGCCAGCTGATTGCCACGGCCTTTAGCATGTGCTAAAGGCCACGGAAATCAATTGGAAATGAGACGCATAGGACCAGCTGATGTGGTGACCGTTGAGGAAGGCCTATGTCCAACAGTGGACATCTTTCGGCTGAAATAAAGACGATGATGATGATGAAGTGTGATCCATAGATGTTCATTATTTTTAAAACCATCAGGTAGTGTCGATTTGTAATAAGATTGACAATCTGATACTCTGTTTAAGAGCAGTGCTGTCGTCATCAAGTAAAGTAATCCGAGGGACGACAATTGGTATAAAATAGATAGTAGTCTTAGTTTTCAATGAAGTAACTATTAATGAACAGAGTAAGGAGGATCTGACTATAATATCTTAAAATGCTAGGATGAAGAAGACTGAATGACGCTTCAAATCAAAAGTACGTGCTTGATAAAGTGAAGTACCTATTCGTATTACTCGATTTTTAAGACTTAGAAATAAAGATAACATAAAATAAAACACATACAATAAATTATTATAAATATTAAATTAACTCTGTCTGTCTGTTTCAGTGGCTGAACGAATTTAGATGAAACTTGGCAAACGGGTAAATTATGTCCTAAATTAGGACTGTGATATTATTTGTATTACGGGAGAATCTGGGGATTATTTCCGAAAATCACACGAAGCCGGTAGCAGAAGCCAGTATAAAGTTAAAAATAGATTGACCTTGTAAAGAGCTGAGTAAAAATCATCATAGCTAGGGTGCTTTTGCAACTAGGTACAAAAACTAAAAATATACTTCTTGTCTCTAAAGAAAATCTTCAAATACTTCTCCTGGACAACATCTTATTTTAAGAACTTTTCCTACCACCAAGATTCGGCTAACCGAAATTTTATTTATTCAATCTATCTTAGTCTTAATTGCACAGCCAAAGAAATGGTCTATAAATTGTCAGGAGAACTGACTAGAGTTATTTAGTGGGCAATTTCTTACCAGCAAAATTAGTAGAATTACTTTTAGACAATACAATTTACTTTAACATCTCTTTATGGCCTTAAATGTCAAGGAAGTTTTGTGAGACAGTGCCGTTAGCTTTTATATAAATTCATTTGTTTTGCTGGGCTAAGAAGATATGAGTGCACATTCTACTCATTTTCAAGCAACGTTTGCATTCTTACGTCAGTTGCAATCTGTCAAAAATGTATGGAAATTGAGGCTTTTTTCATGCGGACGTTGCTTAAAAATTTGTAGTATTGGCCGTTAGTTTTTGTTTCTGCAAGTGGATTATAAAATGTAAGGGGTAACAACGCACACATAATTTAATTTATGCTTTATTTTAATCACTTCAATAGATCAATGTTACGGGAGAAAAGCATGCAAACAAGAAGAGAAGAATATAACAATTTAAGAACATTACATTACATTCAAATGTGTTGAAATAATAATTGTCTGTGGTATAATGATTGTTTTCAAACCATAAGGCCATATTAGACGAAAAACCATAGAGACTTAACCCACTCCAACTTTACAAACTAATTCCTGGTAAACTGAAAGGTGCTCATAACCTAAACCTTAGATAACCTACCAAAAGCTACAAAATCAAAACCAGAAACATAACTAAACAAAGATCCCATCAAAAACCCACCTTAATTTCCGATATCCATCTCAAAAACCAACAAAGTCGCCGCCAAATGAAACCATTCCATCCACTACAAATTCGTTCTAAGCGTTACAAATAACGTAACCGAATGAAAAGCGGCTTATAAATGTTATTCAACTATAAATCCAAGCTGGTATGATGTCCACGTCACACGTCTGATGTCTTGCGCAAGTATATACAAATGAATTGATTCCCGTCAACTCTGCTTAGTAATCCGATTAGGCTAAAGAGAGATGTAACGGGAATGTCTGCCTACGGAATTACTGTGATATTGTTAGTACCTCTGTTATGTTGTTATAGGAAGGTAGGTATGAAGCAATAGTAATGTTTCCTAGGTGAGGAAATATGAATGTAATCAGTCCTTCAGTTGCGATCGAGTTTTTCGTGAAAGCAGCAAACGGTTAGTCGACGCTTCACGTGAACAGAGGGCTGGCCTTTTCTTTGGCCAACGAATCAACATTGCCATTCAACGTGGCAATGCGGCCAGTGTTCTCGTTGACAGCAATGTGGAAGAATTTTTCGATGCCCTGTGAGTTCTTCCCCTCCCCTTTTTACTCAGTTTGTATATTTTTAACTCGCTTCTATAGTATCTTTAAGTTTTTATGTATTTGTAAATATTGCCAACAAACAAATAAATCTGTCCGTCAGTCGGGTTATCAAAAAATATTGGTCTCGTATTTTTTGCTTTATCAAATCATTAAATAATGTCAAGGATAAAACGTATCAAAGTTTAGTAGTTAGGTCTTGTGACGTCACGTCTTGGTCAGAGTGTTCCAAGGCGTGACGTCATATTAAACAACATACTGCATCGTCTTCAATTTGAGTGTTAACGTGATAGAAGAAAAAAAACCTTTCCAATATTTTTTGGAAATCTAAATGACGGACTAAATAGATTTTTGAAGTCATCTACCCCAGTATTTCCCATTTGGAGGATTGCGACCCGTCAAGCGTGGTGATTATGGCTTTCGGCTGATATGTTGATGATAATCACCCAGCAGCTTCCAACCCTTTTAACCCTATGAAGATCGACGCTCTACATTGCCTGAGAGCTTCTTACCAAAACCAGTTATCTTGATATTATATCAAGCCATTTCCTACCGTTGGAATTCTATAAATGTCAATATCATATTCCAAAGTATCCACTTACAAATTCCCAGTTATGAAAGGCGTTACACTGTTGCTTTAGTGACACTTGAGTATCGAATTTGTGGTTAGAATATTGGCCAGTTACATAAAAAAAAACAATTTGAGTTGACAACTGGCCTAATATGGCCGATGACATTTCTGAATAGGCGACCGCAACGAAACCTGTATATAATTAAAATAATTTTGACAACCCATTTAATTCTTGGATTATCGAAAGGTGGACAAGTGTTTCAATAATAAATTGAATGTGTGTACTCGAAAATGAAGACCAAATTGTATTTAACACCTGCAGGCTATGTTTACCTGACTACGGTGAAGCAAAAGGAGTGTTATGATTTTGACCGTATAATTTGAATGCATGTATGTTCATCCGTTCCCTCATTACTTCTAAACTACATATCATAATTTAATACAAATGAAGTATTGTTGGAAGCGTCTTGATTGTTAGTAACGGGCTATGTGACGTCAAATTGGATATGGCGTCTTTTGGTGGACATAAATAATCCTAAATATTTTTTTTAATGACACCGTTTTGGGTATCAAATGAAGGGCCTTAATTAGTATATGTCAAATGCATTGCGGAAGATGGGAACGACCACGGCTATCCTTTGAACATCACTATGAATATCGTCGTTGCAAATTTAAAATCTCATAATATGTGAAATTTTTGTCGAAAATGAGTTTTGCATATGCATTGACACGCGGTTTTGAATACCCATACTTAGCAAAAACTTCCATATGATTGTGAGTACTCAGCCTACATTTAACAGGAAGTTTTTTATTTTTCTCGAAATGTTATACACATTTGTAGATTTTAAATTTGCAACGGCGATATTTTCTTGTTGTATTTAAGGGTATGATTTTTAAGTAGTCGTTGTTTTTGAACTTACTTTCAGTATGTTAACGTTCGTAAAATTATGGGCAGAAAATAAGGTAAAGAAGTGAGTTATTAATTTAATAGTCAGTTACCTGATTCTGAATATGTGGTTTTTGTTTGAGTTAGATGAATCAATCTAGCCCTAGTGAGTTAACTCAAGCCATAATGATTTTTTATTCTAGGTTCCTGAGCTCAATTATTTTGGGAAGGTTACTTCCAACATAACTGTGCTTTGTTAAAGCAAATTGCCCTTTCGTTTATCGTCCAAATTGACTTTCCAACTTAATATAATCTATGATTGATAATCCCCAGTGCTATTTCCAAAATGTTTCACACGGACCAAAAACCGCATATGAGCAGATAAAATCTTGTCACGTTTGGTGGACTGTCAAAATTGTGCTCAATTTTCTCTCGGTTTGATTCAATGTATGGACAGCTATCCGCCTAATTAATTAGGTGCATCACAAAAAAGGCAACACGCGGTTTAGATTCAATAAATATCTGAGTCTGCTATGTTTAATACATTGGACGTGAAGTAATGTTGGTGGTTTGTTACAAAAAGTGTTCATGGAGAATGAATATTCAATAATAAAAGTATGTAGAGAAAACAAGGCATTATTTGGAGACCGAAATTTGAACATTCTTCCAGTCACACTTAACCAAGTGAAACCCTTACCTCCATTTAAAATTAATGTCAGAAAAAGTGCACCTTAGATTAATTTAACAAAATAACGAACACTTCAAAGTAAGCCAACAATAAAAGGAAACGCAGTGCTTTTACTTAATATTCATTTGAAAACAGCGTTGTTTGTGGAAACAAACAATGATATTAAAACGGAACAAAGTGCGGCGTCAAATCTGTTTACTGTGTATGAAAAGTATGATTCAAATTAAGATAATGTTGTACATTTAAAATTGAATGCTGAATGCACTAAACTTGTGAATAATAAACGCATTGAGTTCAGTAATAACAATGAAATGGTAAATGAAGACGAGATAGACATTACAAACACCATTTATTCACATAATGATTCAAAACTTCGTTGCATCTTTGTGCTAGTCTTAGCAATTTCACTTTATCAGTATAATCTCATTGAGCTTATACGAATAATTTGTTGGGAACGGCATTATCCACGCACATTTGACTGAAGATATAAATGTAAAATAGTCCGATCATAAGTGTGAATCACCTTCAGTGTAGTCATGCGATGCAATCGAAGAATGCAGATAGACTAGAAGGTGCAGACGAATATGTGAGATATTTGTGTCACAGTGAATAGAAACTGTAGGAAGGGACAGAGATGTAGTAGATACAGCTTGGGTTTTAGTTGATATGACATGCAAAGATTCAAAGTTATTGATTTTATCGAAAATACTGAATACATGGAATTGGCAACGGTAGTGCATGCCATTCCTCAATATGTTGGACTTTTTGATAATCATAACGCTAATAGAATAGCACTTTTGTCTTGCTCTCTGTAATGACTGTTGCACATTCTTTATGACGAAATCGGGCTATTCTCATTGTCCTGTTTTGATATTTTTATAATATTATGCATTGTCAGCAGTTAAACTATTACTGATAAAAATACTATGTTTTATAAAACCAACAATACTGATTTTATTTCTTTAAATAGTTACTGTTGTTGTTATATCCACTTCTTTGACAACACTATTATTTCTGTTAAAGTATTTGTAATCAGACGCATCTCCAATCTGATCATTCTTATGATCAATTCCAGCTAGACATAGTTTCGAAACCAATTTCCAGTAGTCAATTTCGCGCGTTTCATGCCATAGAAACGAACGACCAATAAGCTTAGATCCCATATTCGTCGTACAGCCATATCGTACGTACAAACGAAGATAACCATGCACTTCTCGTGACAATATGTGTACCTATTTCCTTACCTCTGAATAGGTTATTGGAAAATTATATTGAGAAATGGCGACAGGTAAATAGTGTTTGTGGAATTGGTATGCGATTGTGATCTTTAGCACCAAAATTATTGGTATTATAAATATAAATTGGTGTGAATTTATGAAGGATTCTCTCCGTATAGAGTTATGGCAAAGGTTATGTGCTGTGTTCCTTTTGTTCTTAACTATTGTTTGACACAATAAATATCTTTTAGTGCTTGTCGTGGTCAGTTTATATTTAACTGTTCCTGACAAAATTTTAGATAAACTAAAACCCAATATATCTGCCTAACCCAGTCAAGAATACAGTGCATAATGTCATAATATAAACTATCATACTTCTATTATGATAATATTGTACCTCTTTAACAAAACCTAGATAAATTTAAAACAGCTGTTACTAAAACGGAATTCGACTCCCGGATATAAAATGAAATTAAACAACTTTATTACGCCAACTATGTTGTAAAATTCGATAATTTCGGTAATAAACGTACAGCGTAATCGAACGAGGATAATCAGACCTGTTTGTAATAGCTTTATATTTTTACTGATTGATTATAATTGGTTAGCGGATGATATCACATAAATTAATAGCAATTAATTAATCTTGCTAGCCTTAGCCTTAGCCGTCCAAACAGTCGAATAACAACAACACAGGTACACTGGTAACAGTCGAATTTTCTCTGGAATAATATAATAATCTGGAAAATTCTTTTTCCAGAGATTAGCGTGTTCAAATAAACAAACTCATCAGCTTTATAATATTACATAAAGTATAAGTTTCAGCTTCTGGAGTTCTCATGGAATGCAAAAGTGTTTTAAATGATTTCTCATTTAATTTTCAAATCACACCTGATTGTGGTCAAACAGTAATCTGTAAGCCGAACTATATACATTCAACGGTTCTTTAATCGCCAAACCAATATAAAAGCATTGCACAAGCCTCTGTAAATAACTTTTTAATGTGTTTACAAAATTAAAAGCAATTCAAAGGACGTTGCACTCATTTAGTGACCGTGACAAAGACGCTGACGCAAATTTTAAATCTGGATTTTAACACCTACCGAAGATAATGGTCGTTATGTTTATGTTTAAGACAAGATTATCTTCATTCCAGTCTCGTGTTACAAAGTTAATCTTAATTGTACAAAGATTCTGAGACAGCGTGCCGAAACTTTTTAAGATTATTGATCCAATTTCTTAAACACATTTTGATCGTGTCAAATCATTATACGATATCAGATCAGTTAAGGCTCTTATTCTTTAAAACACTTTGCTTAATTTATTTATTGTTACGGCACTTCAACGACTTACTAATACATACACAAACAAAAATCACATACAGTTTTAGATATAATGAATTCGTCACTGTACGCACAGCACTATCAAAGAACTTAATGATTAATTGACATTTTAGATATCGTAGATATGAGCTTTGCACACAAATATAATGGAAAGTACAGAAATACTTGACTGAATACCAAAAAACAAAAAATATAAGGAAATGGAAGTGAATGCAATGCAATGTCATATTATTAGACGTCTCGTGTCATGTAGAGGTCTTGAGACACCGAGCTGGTTAAAAGTCTCGTAAGGCATATGCGGAAAGAGTTAGAGAAGATGTCGATGCTTTTGGTTCTTGTAGCGATTTGATTGTAGATTCCCATTAGACGGTTCATCGGTGCGGTGCTACCAAGGTTAGTACGACTTGCAGTTGTGCCAAAGGTTATCGTCTCGCGACTAGGTCTAATTGTTTTGTAACGACGTACAGCTATACTTAATTCCGCCAAAAGATCGGGAACATTGAGTAAACCGTTTTCTCCGCAGAAACCTAATTTAAAAGGGAACTTAAACAGTCTTTTGATCATTTAACCAAACCAAACGATTGTCAAAAGTCCAAAATAAATGGCATTACGAGGACACTACGAGGCATTTCGGTACTGCATATCATCAATCCGATTTACTAAGGATTTTTTATTATTACTCGTTATCGCTAACAGAATTTTGCTTCGTCTACATTCGTAACACATATTAACAACATTTTATTTTACAGGTATTAACAGCATTTTGCTTTAAATTGCGCGCATACACAGCACTCATACGTCACAAGCATCGCGCAAACACGCGATAGGGCGTGATTCATACGTCCAGCTCGCGTCCAACTTATCGCGCGTTTAATTGGGTGTTACGGGCCCCGTCACTCAAGATAATCCGTAATCGGTATCGCATTTTGTGATCGGAGTATCAGCGACTGATAATGTTATGTGCGGAGTTTGGAAATGGGGTGGAATTGAAGTTTTGTCTTGTGCTGCCCAAAAATTTCAGCAGTTTGACTCAAAATCTTCCAGTTGGACACCAAAAATCGAAGTTAAATGTCGATTCACTATCATTATTCTTCTTTTTGGAGCTATAATTACTCAGCAAATAGGAGTTACTGGTACGTAATTCACAAAACTCAGAATAAGCCCTTTCTTTGCAATTCAAGAAATGCTGGAAGCGATTGCAAACAAGGTGCCTTTGTGGTTAAGAATTTGCATTTCTGGGTAAATAGCAACAGTTGCTGGCCTTCGGGGCACTATTACTTACCAACTGACGTTTTGTCATGGGTTTTTATTACCTGAAAAAATAACTGTTGTACCAATACTTAGGTCACGTTTCCACTTGCAAGTACCTCTCATAAAAGTTGCATTACATTGCGGGATACTGAGGTACGATGTGACCGATCGCTCGATCTCACCCTGGAATGTCTACTGTGAATGTGTATTTAGTTTTTAATTTAATTGCCACTTGAAAAAGCCATTTAAGGTCTATTTGATTTTTGAACATCCGTGTTTTGATTGATAGGAATGAGGTAGTTATTTTAAATTTCCTAAATATACCAATACATGATGCATTGGTGGTATCATATGATGAAACTAAAATGAATACATATTGTGATGCCTTGTGTTGTATTTTACCTATATGGGGGACAAAAAGAAACATAAATTTATTTTTTATAGTTTCTCAATAGATCAGACAATGCATCTGCAATGTTATCTTTTCACCACCCTTACTTGACTGGTGGAGAATGCCTAAGGCATTGAGTCCGCCTTTGTACATATGTACTTACATGACGACTCAATACAATAAATGCGTGTCTTCTGAGAAGAGGAAGAATTTTACAAGCTGGGGACAGCTTGATAATATTTTACGACTGTATTAATATTGAGTACATTTTACAAAGTGTTCACAAAGCCGTAAGATCGTATGTTTTCTTCAGATTTATAGGTTGTTAACATCTTTTGCTAGCCTTATAAAGGATAACAAAATAACCCCTAACAATATCGGATAAGGCTATTAATTATTTACAATCCATCATTACCATTTTATATCAAGGATGTTTTACAATAATCTATGGTTTATATAAGAAAACAGATAAAGGCACATCACAGTTCGGCGTAAAATAGTTTACGACATGCCATAAACTGATCTTATAGTTTTAAGTTCAGCATCTCGGCTAACAAATTGCGTTTTATTAGGGAATGGAGCGTTTACGACAGTTGATAAATATGAGGATGAATAAATGTACAAAGTTAAGGGAAATTATAGTTGGTATAATTTTGTTTGGGAGTGTTACTTTGTGGCTTATCCGCGTCCGATGCGGATATTTGAAGTGCGAACTTTCATGTGATAAGATTTTATGAATGTCAACTAGTATTCGCAAACGAAGGATGGGATTGACCAAACTTAAACATTTTTTCTAATTCGTGAAATTGGTTTTTGGCAATTTTCAACTATAATAATAAAATAATAAATTGTTTATTTATCATAACAGCATTATTAGTATATAGTAGTTTACAGAGTTGACAAATTATTATGTGTACTAAAACTGAGGTACTGCAACTCCAGCTAGGTTAAAGAATAACCTGTATAAGGGAGTACAGTGCCAGTCCCCATTGGGTATTATAATAAAATTGTACACAGTATGTGGCAACACTAGTCTTCTACTACAATTTTATTATTATTGGTGACATAGTGTAACAAAAGGTAAAAAAAAACTACATTATAAAAAGTAAACGAAAAACAAAAAACAATATAAAAAAATAACATTTGGTTAAATGTTAGTTAGTGAAGCTGTGTGTGTTTGTGTGTGTGACTGTAATGGAAAGTTGGCGCATCTGTCCGTGTGTATGTTGGCTTGGTTCTGTGAGAAATGCAAATAAAAATCAAATGATTCGAAAGCTAGGACAATTTAAACAAGAACAACACTAACACCAGACCAAATTAAATGACTAAACAAATATGGAAGTTAAATAAAGAGTCATCAAACTTTTTATCAAATATTATTATCGTTCCGCGGCCGCGCGACCAACCCATCTTCGCGACCGTACCGCTAAATTATACACCAAGGGTCCATAGTACCCCATTACGGAGGAAATGCGCACTAATGCATCTCATTCTCTATTTGTCAAATTATAGACCGCTGCGTACTAGTAATATCACGAAATAAGATAATGGCATCGGTGAGATTGTGTCGTGAGTGGATTTTTGGCTCGTTAAGTGACCGACATCCGATATTTGCAATAGAGGTGAAAGTTCCTGTGTTAGGTTACTGTAGAAATTAACAATTGATTGGAGTATCAATTACCAGTTTTAGAATGATGCAATGTTGGTGTGGGTCGATTGAAACACGATTTTGTTATTGATTATATACGGCATTATGTTTTTCTTTGTAAAGATTCCATTAGAGTCAGTTTGGTAAGTGAAAAATACATACAAAAAATGCTAAGTAACACGCATTAGACAGTGATTTGTGTTGTTATGAATAAGCACACTTATACAAAGGCGAAAGGATTTAAATATGAACGTGATATTTCTACTTAATGCCATAATGTCTCATTATATTGTCCATTTATGTCCGCAATCATAATAGGTCCGCTTAGAAAGCGTTCACCGTGTACAGGCTATCACATAAAGGTTACTTTTAAAAAATACAATGAACTACCGTTTACATTTACATACAAAAGGTAATCAGATAATTTATATTTGGGCTGGAATTACTTTCAATCTATTTGATGGTTGCTACATCATTTTACTCGGTTCTTTATACTTGCAAACAATCTGGAATTAAAAAAAAAAATTACAAAAAAATACAACCGATTTCCGAAAAAAAAAAACAATACAAAGTATAAATTTTGTTTTTGGTTGTTTCTTCGTATTTTAAAACTGACTTCCGAAATTAAAGTTATTTTATACTTTGTGTTGTATTTTTTTTTGGAAGTCTTGTATCAGTGTATTTTATTAAAAAAAATTGGTTGTCTGTAAAGTTGGTTTACGGACGATAGTTTAACGTGACAACGTTTAAACAAAACATTGATGAAATAACGTAATGTTACAATGAGCGTAACGTGACGTCAAAACCTTTTTATTTTTAAATTTTTAGTGGTACCCCACACCGGCCACACAGGAAAGCAAAACACGCAAAAAAACGATTTTGATAAAAAAATATTGGACCAATCGGAACGTATTTCCTTTCACATGAAAGAAGAATTTTTCAAATCGGTTCATAAATGACGGAGTCATGAGGTAACAAATGTAAAAATGAAAAGTACAACTGAATTGAGAACCTCCTCCTTTTTTTGAAGTCGGTTAAAAATAGCAAGAAATCTTCCGGCAAGTATTGATACAAGGTGCAGGTAAGTTCATTTTGTTTTTTTTTTAATAAAAATAATAGCTACACAATTACAACAACAAAACTACATAAATGCACATGAATAATAGTACACGCCTGTCATCGTATTATTTATCCAATTATTTCCCTTAATTACTCAAAAAAAAGGGCGAGCTCGACTGTACCAGCCATTAGCATACAAACAGTACTACCGAAGATATACGAGATAAATTGTCAAGATAAGGCAGCGGTGAAAGAAGTACAGGCGGCGTAATTACTGGTCGGCCGCGTCTAGGTGTAAGAGACCGCGTAAATCGCGAGGTGTAAAAGACCGCGTAAATCGCCTTGCGCGGATGAATTTTCCCGTCATCATTTGCAGGGTTGGGTGTTACATCTGTCATAATTTTATGCGGTTGCAAAGTGTGGTTGCACGTTATTAATGTTTGAAATTAATTTTATAATACCGGTAATAACTTTAGACAAGTACATGGAATCTAATTTAGTTGCGAAGCAATTTAATCTTGTTCCTTTAGATTAAGTTTTGTTTCTGGTTTTGTTTTATTTAATGAAAAAATGTCTTGGTAGTACACGACACGACGACACGACGTTCTTCATGAAATACCGGTGAAGGTACATGCACCTATATTGATTGACCTGACGTTTCATAAGTGAACATGTGAAATTAAATATTTTAAAGTTTAGTTTGTTTTATGATTCAAAGCTGCTTTGAATATTTTAAACTAGATGCCCGCCCGCGTGAATGTCGGGAATTATCTCAAGGGAACATATTCCCGGGATAAAAAGTAGCTTGTGTTGCTGTGCCAAATTTCATCAAGATCCGTTCAGGCGTCCTGACGTGACTGAGTGACAAACATCCACCCATCCATCCATTCATCCAAACAATCAATCTTTCGCGTTTAAAGTATTAATATAGAAGTATATTCTATTCTATTCTATTCTGTTCTGTGCTGTTCTGTTCTGTTCTGTTCTGTTCTGTTCTGTTCTGTTCTGTTCTGTTCTGTTCTATTCTATTCTATTCTATTCTATTCTATTCTATTCTATTCTATTCTATTCTATTCTATTCTATTCTATTCTATTCTATTCTATTCTATTCTATTCTATTCTATTCTATTCTATTCTATTCTATTCTATTCTATTCTATTCTATTCTATTCTATTCTATTCTATTCTATTCTATTCTATTCTATTCTATTCTATTCTATTCTATTCTATTCTATTCTATTCTATTCTATTCTATTCTATTCTATTCTATTCTATTCTATTCTATTCTATTCTATTATATGCCATTCCATGTACTTTTCTTTCAAAAAATTATGTTGGTATGTGGCAAACAATTTATTAAAACCTTAATTAAGTAAATTAAGTGTTCAACTTTCAATCCGTCCCCAGTTATGTCACACGACACCCGCAAACAGATAGTGTATCAGAATATCAAACAAGAGTCGAAATTAAATTAATTAAGAAAATTACTTTAAAGCTAATAACGAAAGAGAATCGTGTTTCGTCTCGTCGGATAATAAGATGATGGTAGCAAGGTGAGCTGGGGTGTAACTTAAATATATGTAAATTTTGGAGCTGCGATAGAAAATTTGGAGACGCGTAGACTATAGAGATTTGAAGATATTCAAGTTTAGCTAAGAAAAATAAGTAGGTCAGAATTTTAGCACAGCCATTCTATTTAGTTGGAAAAACCTTTTCGTCGATTAAATTTTAATGATTTTAGCATCACTTGCTTATTGTTTTTTGTTAAGATTAATTATTCGTCCAATTTCTGAAAAAAAAATCTTTTGATTTGGCGCGAAAAATAGAGCAAATTCGAAACAAATACAAATGATTTCAAATCAGTAACAGTTTACCTCTTCCACAGACAACACTTAATAACTCTTATCCGCTTGTTTTGAGCTGAATAATAAATAATAAACTTGTCAAGATAAACCACACCAAATCGAAAAAAAACCAATGCAGAGATCTGATGGCCATCAATAAATTGATGGCCGGAAAAAGGGTGTTCCGTATCGTCATCAGGTATCCACACTACTGGAAACAGACATGTGTTTTTAAATAACGGGTTTGAAACCTGTCATTATTTGTGCATTATTGCGAACACGATACCAAACACTTTGTTACCATCGTTACATGTTAATTAAAAACTCATTGTTTCCCTTTGTGTGTCGAAAAAAGGTCGCTTTGTTTTCCATATCTTTGTGATAGTATATCTAATAGTTTCAAATGATTCTTAGCGTTCCGAACATCCGAAAGAAACGAAACCCTTATAGGATTACTCGGGTGTCTGTCTGTCTGGCTGTTTGTCTGTCCGTCTGTCACAGCCAATTTTCACCGAACCTACTGGATCGATTCTGTTGAAATTATGTACACATGAACTTCTGTGACCCAAATACGGATGCGTTACGTTAACAAATAAATTTTAAGTAAAAACTTTATTTTTAAGTTTGGGGGCCAATCTAGAAAAAATAAAATTAAAAAAAAATAATTATAAATTAAATATTAAATAAAAAAGCTTATTGTCAGGGTTTTAATTATATTTTTTTCATTATTTTGAAATAAATAGCTTTGAAGTTATTCAAGAAATTAAAACGAAAATTGACCATTCCTCCTTATCTCCGAGACAACTGGGCCTAAAATTTTGACAAAAATGCAGTTCTTTACTTATAAGTTGCAGGAAAACAACACGTTAAAATAACATATTACAAAAATGTGATTCGTTCGGAACATACGGCACGCGAGTCCGACTCGCACTTGACCAGTTTTTATAACACAAAGCTTTGAATTCGAAAATTCCACCGGCGAAAGCTCTATCACTATCAGGAAGATAATACTGACACCCAACATGAACCAGTCAAACATAGCCAGGCTTTGTTTGTCTGGTTCTATATATCTTATGCTGTGACGTGAATTCACCAGATATTAACTTGGTTGTAACTTCAACAATTTCTACGACGGTTTTCATTTCTCAACCTCCAAGCATCCTTCATGGTCCCCTTACGAAAATATCTTACAAAAACACCTGCATCCAACATAAAATCCCTAACATAACATGTTGTCTTTACAAGCACACGAACATTAGAAAGAGTAATCAAAATAAAATTATATTTATTCGAAGTGATAGTCGTGGATTCGGTTCCGGTCTTAATGGGCGCCCGGCAGGTGGCGGCGCGTGGAGACGAAGAAATATTATACAGTGTGCTGTCTGACTACTGGGTGGGGTTCCGTGTGGTTGATTTAATGAGGATGGTGATAATGTTTTTGTTAAGTGGTTTGAACTGAATGACGAATGGTTAGGATATAGTAAAAATACTCTTTATTTTTTTTTTCTTTTTTTTTAGTCAATCTTATGAAAAATACAATAGGCGGTCTTGATCTTTTCACTAAAAGCGAATAACTAGAACTAGATTCTAGAAACAAGAAGGTAAGTCTTAAGTAAAATAAACCACAACCTTACAAGAGCAGAAAAAGTGTTTTTTATCATAATCAAAATTGTTATTTTTATGCTATTAAATGCTTAATTATTTATTACTAGCTGACCCGGCGAACTTTGTTCCGCCTTAATGGCAATAAATAAGCAGATTGTGTTTTTTTTTTATTGGAAAAAATACAAAAAAAAATTAAATAACTACAAAAATCATTCATTATTATTTCGTATTTTAGTACATAGGTTGCTCTTCACTTAAGCACCTTGTGATACACGACATTTTTTGTTTTATTATCAGGCGCAAAAACAAACAACGCAGATGGTCTTCCCACCCGTGAACACGCCACGTATAATTGACCATGGGAAAAACATGAATGTTCTAGATTTAAACCACAAACTTTTAAGGATTGGCCTTGTGATTTGTTGATGGTCATGGCAAATGCAAGACGTATCGGAAATTGAAGTCTTTTAAATTCAAACGGCATGTCGGTTGGGATCATCGGGATCCTCGGAATGAGAACTTCCTCACCTTTGAATTTTCCTATCATTATCGTAGCGTAAATTACATTGTTCATCAATTTACTAATCACCAAACGCGTACCGTTGCACAGTTTTGGTTGGTTTATGTTTCGAAGCATGATTACTACGGAGCCAACCTTTAGGCGTAAATTGTGCGGTGGTAAGCCAGGCACGTCCAAAGAGTTTAAAAATTCAATTGGATAGTTGGTGGCTTCATCTTCATTTGTGACGCAGTCAATAGATTTGAATGAATGCATTGTTCCAATGATTTTATTTTGAATTATGTAGTTCAGGTCATCTACGTCTTTATTCTTAGCCGCTAAAATTGCTCGCTCACTCAACCATTCATTATTTTTGTAGTTAGAAATAATATTTGGAAATACATTGTTGATAAGTTCGTCTTTTGATGAGACAAAATTACAGAAATTATTTGGAAATGATATTAATCCGCTTGATTCATCGACAGGTACTTGACCATTACCGATAGTCAGCAATTGCTCCGAGAAATCTTCAGCAGATGTATCATTAAGCAATGTAACTCTCATGTTTGTTGTCAGCTGCAGTTTCTTCACATAGCGCCATAGATTTGACGATTTGAGGCAAGCGTTTATTTCGTCGGCAGCCGTTGATCTTGGAATTACTGGCAGTATTTGGCGGAAATCGCCAGACAGTAAAACCATTGCTCCTCCAAAACATCTCGAGTCATTGCGTAAATCTTTTAAAGTTCGGTTAAGTGCTTCTAATGCACGTTTATGCGCCATTGTGCATTCGTCCCAGATTATGATTTTCGTTGCCGCTAAAACTTTGGCCATTGCTGAGTGTTTTGCAATATTACACGTTGGTTCTTCAATAGTTTGAAGATTTAACGGTAATTTGAATGCTGAATGAGCCGTACGGCATCCTTCTAACAATGTGGCTGCTATTCCAGAAGAAGCAACTGCAACAGCTATGTTGGATCTCGACCGAACAGTTGCTAAAACTAATGACATAAGGAATGTCTTGCCAGTTCCACCAGGGGCATCTAGGAAATATAAACCACCATTTTCATCAGCGATTGCCTTCATTAAAGTATCATAAACTTCCTTTTGTTGGTAATTCAACAGGGGTACATTCCTTTGGACTACTAAATCTAATTCCTGGTGATTATATTCACGTTCCCGTTCCAATTCTCGATTAAATGCGTCATTCATTTCACGATTTGGCGCTGGCATTCCTAACCTGATTAATAAATTACCGCACATGAGGTAACACATATCTTCGATCAAGAGTAAAGCGCGATTATGTATCTCCTCATTCATCTCAATATCGTGATTTCTGGAACTGACACGACTTTGATGTAAAATATCTTCTGACATACTATCCTTGTATTTGTGCCACAGGTTACATGGGTTTGATGGAAAACATGTCGAAATTATGATAGCGAATAATGTGCGTATCTGACTTGGAGATGCAGAGATAATGGCTTCAGCGATTGTCGTATCCCAATGGGTATCGTTTTCTAATAAGTTCAATTCTTCACATGCAGCACGATATGTTGGGAATATTACACCATTAACAGTTCGTAGTGTCTCAAATGAAGTTGGCCCACGCACATTTACCAGCAACAACCGCAAATAGAAACATTCATTATTCTTTGGATGAACTGTATACATACGACCAAGAGCATCAGTAGAACGCACATCTGGATACCCAGGAACCGCATCACCTTGCTTCCGTCTTTGAAAATTCTTGGAAGAAGCATTCCAAGTATAATAACGTGGCATCTCCGAGTAAAGCAAAGTTCGTGCAAACTGATCGCTTTGGCAGATTGCAAAAAAACTGGTCAATGTAGTTGCTGGAGGTGTTTCAGCACGTTGCGTAGCATTCGAAGCCGTGAAATATACTCGTTGACCATTCTCCAGATGCACCGCCAAATGTATAACAGTAGGATGACGTTCGTGAATGGGAAATGCGAATATACGCCAAATCGCTTCATTACAGTTCACATAACGACCAACTTGATAGCGTGAAATTTCATCGTTGGTATTCGAGGATTGCAATCCAAAAACCGCCATATCACTGCCTTTCGTGACATATTTGCAAATATATTTTATTGACTTAACTGAATTGCAGTATTCAACGTTGCAATGTGTCTTGAACGTTTTAGAAATAAGTGGCGAATATGGAACAATCCAACTGTTGTCGATAACGAAATCCATTCTTTTCACTTTCGTTGTGACAGTTCTACCGTTGTCATCTGGTGATCGACGCCGATACAGCGGATACCCATCGTTGCCAGTGACAGTCTCCGCCGTTAATTTCCGTGGATATCGTTTAGAGCACCTTCCATCGACCATGCAAGGTGATTGGGGGTTGATGGCACCACACGGTCCATGAATCATATTAGTAGTAACAACATCATGTAGGTCTGGATCGACTTCATTATCAGGAATCTCGGCACATATGATATCATCTATTTGGTCAGGCTGAATTCTTTCCACTAACCAAATAAGAATGTGTGCGTGCGGCAGGCCTCTCTTTTGCCATTCGATTGAATACATCCAGCATCGAGTATCTCCAAAGATGCGTTGTTTAACAATAAAGTTCATCAGGGACCGAATTTTTTGCCTGAATATACGTGCTGTGATGTCGTGTCTATCATTTGATGTTTGTCCGGGAAGCAGCAATTGAGTAATTTCTATCCATTTTGGATTACAGGTAAAAGTAATAAAGAGATCTGGCCGGCCGTAATGACGAACATATGTCATTGCATCTTGTGCATATTCATGCATATGACGTGGGCTACCAATGTACGTCGCCGGCAGAATAGTTAATCGACCAATATTAGCTGCATTTCCTTCAGTACTAACTGCATCACGTAAATGGATGTATTCCTCAGAACGCAGTTTGGCTTGGTTCAACCTAATAAATGTTAAACGTTCCGTTTCTATTTTTACATACATGTCAACGCAATACTGCTGAAACAATCGACGAAACCGCAGCAAATAGTTGTCAGCATTTTGACGAATCATCAAACGATATGCATAATAATTCATTGAGCTAACTTTCTTTGTAGTTTCTTCACCTGAAATTAAAAATTTGATAATTAACCATTTCAAAGGCAAATAATACAGACATTAACCATTATTAAGATACTGATACTTTACCATTCAATGGATTTATCATTTTAATATTAAAATAATATCCATCTTCTCCTTGCCAAAACATCAGTGGGTACTGCAATGCGTCATATGATCGATGAGTTTCAGATATTTGTTGCAGTTGCCCAGTATCGCGACGTGTAAGCACAATATCGCGTCTTTCCAATTGTTCACCAACAATCAGGATGGCAACTTCGTCTACTGTTGGAGCATTAAATGTGCGTTCGTGTGTTCCAGATGGTCGTTTATCTGCTTTGATGACAACTTTATAGTCATCATTTGGCATGCGCTCTAAAGCACTCTTAAACAACCTGACCAACGCATGATGTTCATGAAGCAGACACTGCAAGTCTTGAAGAATTGCTCGCTTCATTCCTGCATTGATCCCTAGGCGTCGATCAAGTTGTTCTTCCATGTTGCCCATGAAATATATTTGTAAAAATTTATTCTGTGTATCTTCGAAAGGTAGTAATGCTCCAATTCGATGGTGAATTTGTCCTTGTATCTACAAAATAAAAACCAGACAGTATTAACATGTTTATAAACACTTTTTCTGTGGGAGGGTAGAGTTCAGTATTAGCAAATATAGTACACTAGCTGACCCGGCGAACTTTGTTCCGCCTTAATGGCAATAAATAAGCAGATTGTGTTTTTTTTTTATTGGAAAAAATACAAAAAAAAATTAAATAACTACAAAAATCATTCATTATTATTTCGTATTTTAGTACATAGGTTGCTCTTCACTTAAGCACCTTGTGATACACGACATTTTTTGTTTTATTATCAGGCGCAAAAACAAACAACGCAGATGGTCTTCCCACCCGTGAACACGCCACGTATAATTGACCATGGGAAAAACATGAATGTTCTAGATTTAAACCACAAACTTTTAAGGATTGGCCTTGTGATTTGTTGATGGTCATGGCAAATGCAAGACGTATCGGAAATTGAAGTCTTTTAAATTCAAACGGCATGTCGGTTGGGATCATCGGGATCCTCGGAATGAGAACTTCCTCACCTTTGAATTTTCCTATCATTATCGTAGCGTAAATTACATTGTTCATCAATTTACTAATCACCAAACGCGTACCGTTGCACAGTTTTGGTTGGTTTATGTTTCGAAGCATGATTACTACGGAGCCAACCTTTAGGCGTAAATTGTGCGGTGGTAAGCCAGGCACGTCCAAAGAGTTTAAAAATTCAATTGGATAGTTGGTGGCTTCATCTTCATTTGTGACGCAGTCAATAGATTTGAATGAATGCATTGTTCCAATGATTTTATTTTGAATTATGTAGTTCAGGTCATCTACGTCTTTATTCTTAGCCGCTAAAATTGCTCGCTCACTCAACCATTCATTATTTTTGTAGTTAGAAATAATATTTGGAAATACATTGTTGATAAGTTCGTCTTTTGATGAGACAAAATTACAGAAATTATTTGGAAATGATATTAATCCGCTTGATTCATCGACAGGTACTTGACCATTACCGATAGTCAGCAATTGCTCCGAGAAATCTTCAGCAGATGTATCATTAAGCAATGTAACTCTCATGTTTGTTGTCAGCTGCAGTTTCTTCACATAGCGCCATAGATTTGACGATTTGAGGCAAGCGTTTATTTCGTCGGCAGCCGTTGATCTTGGAATTACTGGCAGTATTTGGCGGAAATCGCCAGACAGTAAAACCATTGCTCCTCCAAAACATCTCGAGTCATTGCGTAAATCTTTTAAAGTTCGGTTAAGTGCTTCTAATGCACGTTTATGCGCCATTGTGCATTCGTCCCAGATTATGATTTTCGTTGCCGCTAAAACTTTGGCCATTGCTGAGTGTTTTGCAATATTACACGTTGGTTCTTCAATAGTTTGAAGATTTAACGGTAATTTGAATGCTGAATGAGCCGTACGGCATCCTTCTAACAATGTGGCTGCTATTCCAGAAGAAGCAACTGCAACAGCTATGTTGGATCTCGACCGAACAGTTGCTAAAACTAATGACATAAGGAATGTCTTGCCAGTTCCACCAGGGGCATCTAGGAAATATAAACCACCATTTTCATCAGCGATTGCCTTCATTAAAGTATCATAAACTTCCTTTTGTTGGTAATTCAACAGGGGTACATTCCTTTGGACTACTAAATCTAATTCCTGGTGATTATATTCACGTTCCCGTTCCAATTCTCGATTAAATGCGTCATTCATTTCACGATTTGGCGCTGGCATTCCTAACCTGATTAATAAATTACCGCACATGAGGTAACACATATCTTCGATCAAGAGTAAAGCGCGATTATGTATCTCCTCATTCATCTCAATATCGTGATTTCTGGAACTGACACGACTTTGATGTAAAATATCTTCTGACATACTATCCTTGTATTTGTGCCACAGGTTACATGGGTTTGATGGAAAACATGTCGAAATTATGATAGCGAATAATGTGCGTATCTGACTTGGAGATGCAGAGATAATGGCTTCAGCGATTGTCGTATCCCAATGGGTATCGTTTTCTAATAAGTTCAATTCTTCACATGCAGCACGATATGTTGGGAATATTACACCATTAACAGTTCGTAGTGTCTCAAATGAAGTTGGCCCACGCACATTTACCAGCAACAACCGCAAATAGAAACATTCATTATTCTTTGGATGAACTGTATACATACGACCAAGAGCATCAGTAGAACGCACATCTGGATACCCAGGAACCGCATCACCTTGCTTCCGTCTTTGAAAATTCTTGGAAGAAGCATTCCAAGTATAATAACGTGGCATCTCCGAGTAAAGCAAAGTTCGTGCAAACTGATCGCTTTGGCAGATTGCAAAAAAACTGGTCAATGTAGTTGCTGGAGGTGTTTCAGCACGTTGCGTAGCATTCGAAGCCGTGAAATATACTCGTTGACCATTCTCCAGATGCACCGCCAAATGTATAACAGTAGGATGACGTTCGTGAATGGGAAATGCGAATATACGCCAAATCGCTTCATTACAGTTCACATAACGACCAACTTGATAGCGTGAAATTTCATCGTTGGTATTCGAGGATTGCAATCCAAAAACCGCCATATCACTGCCTTTCGTGACATATTTGCAAATATATTTTATTGACTTAACTGAATTGCAGTATTCAACGTTGCAATGTGTCTTGAACGTTTTAGAAATAAGTGGCGAATATGGAACAATCCAACTGTTGTCGATAACGAAATCCATTCTTTTCACTTTCGTTGTGACAGTTCTACCGTTGTCATCTGGTGATCGACGCCGATACAGCGGATACCCATCGTTGCCAGTGACAGTCTCCGCCGTTAATTTCCGTGGATATCGTTTAGAGCACCTTCCATCGACCATGCAAGGTGATTGGGGGTTGATGGCACCACACGGTCCATGAATCATATTAGTAGTAACAACATCATGTAGGTCTGGATCGACTTCATTATCAGGAATCTCGGCACATATGATATCATCTATTTGGTCAGGCTGAATTCTTTCCACTAACCAAATAAGAATGTGTGCGTGCGGCAGGCCTCTCTTTTGCCATTCGATTGAATACATCCAGCATCGAGTATCTCCAAAGATGCGTTGTTTAACAATAAAGTTCATCAGGGACCGAATTTTTTGCCTGAATATACGTGCTGTGATGTCGTGTCTATCATTTGATGTTTGTCCGGGAAGCAGCAATTGAGTAATTTCTATCCATTTTGGATTACAGGTAAAAGTAATAAAGAGATCTGGCCGGCCGTAATGACGAACATATGTCATTGCATCTTGTGCATATTCATGCATATGACGTGGGCTACCAATGTACGTCGCCGGCAGAATAGTTAATCGACCAATATTAGCTGCATTTCCTTCAGTACTAACTGCATCACGTAAATGGATGTATTCCTCAGAACGCAGTTTGGCTTGGTTCAACCTAATAAATGTTAAACGTTCCGTTTCTATTTTTACATACATGTCAACGCAATACTGCTGAAACAATCGACGAAACCGCAGCAAATAGTTGTCAGCATTTTGACGAATCATCAAACGATATGCATAATAATTCATTGAGCTAACTTTCTTTGTAGTTTCTTCACCTGAAATTAAAAATTTGATAATTAACCATTTCAAAGGCAAATAATACAGACATTAACCATTATTAAGATACTGATACTTTACCATTCAATGGATTTATCATTTTAATATTAAAATAATATCCATCTTCTCCTTGCCAAAACATCAGTGGGTACTGCAATGCGTCATATGATCGATGAGTTTCAGATATTTGTTGCAGTTGCCCAGTATCGCGACGTGTAAGCACAATATCGCGTCTTTCCAATTGTTCACCAACAATCAGGATGGCAACTTCGTCTACTGTTGGAGCATTAAATGTGCGTTCGTGTGTTCCAGATGGTCGTTTATCTGCTTTGATGACAACTTTATAGTCATCATTTGGCATGCGCTCTAAAGCACTCTTAAACAACCTGACCAACGCATGATGTTCATGAAGCAGACACTGCAAGTCTTGAAGAATTGCTCGCTTCATTCCTGCATTGATCCCTAGGCGTCGATCAAGTTGTTCTTCCATGTTGCCCATGAAATATATTTGTAAAAATTTATTCTGTGTATCTTCGAAAGGTAGTAATGCTCCAATTCGATGGTGAATTTGTCCTTGTATCTACAAAATAAAAACCAGACAGTATTAACATGTTTATAAACACTTTTTCTGTGGGAGGGTAGAGTTCAGTATTAGCAAATATAGTACATACCAATAGATAAAGTAAGTTATTATTTAACTACATTCTATGTAAGTACAAAAATAAATACCTTAAATGTCGGATTAAATCCTTCTTCTTCGATAATGTCTGCCCCAAATGACGTCATTTGGAAACAACTATTGTATTTTCGAGTATTTGCAAGAAAGTGGCGTGATTCTTGTGTTTCGCCAGAAAGCAATGAATACAACGGCTCATGTGGCGCAGTCAACACTGGCAATTTCACTTTACCATTAAGGCAGCATAATCCAGGCGTTTCTCCGGAAAACTTTAATGCACCACAATACTTGCAAACAACGTCCATTTGCCCAATGCAAACGCTAGGATGCAAGCTGTAATCATTGCTGCAATCGTATCGAAACGCTGCTCGATTCAAATCAGCTAAATATCTTGTTCTGCGTCGCAAATTATCTATTTGTTGACTTCTGTTGTTCGCTCGACGATTCTGCATTGCCAACCGAGCTGTTTCACGGGCTGCTTCACTTTGCTCTCGTGATTGAGAAGCACGAAGTCGAGCCATACTATCGCGGCGCTGTTCACGTGCAATTTCTTGTTCTTCTTCAGTCCTTTCATTTGCAGTATTTTGTATTCTTCTTGCATTACGGCTTTGTCGGGAAAGATTCGATCGTCTTGGTCGCGGCATTATTAATTAAACTTCACTTCACTTCAATCCACTTGTTAATTATTTATTTAAAAGAAATAGTTTTAATATTGATTTCACAAATATCAAATTGTCATCCATACGTCATTATATAGCTGTCATTTGCGTTTTGTTATACCAAGTCTGATTCTTTTTTGTTATACCACGTTTTATAGTGACTGACGTTTCATGTCAAGTCACACGGGAACGCTGTAGAACGGGATAAAAAGTATCCTATGTCCGTCTCCTGGCTCTAAGCTACCTCCCTACCAATTTTCAGCCAAATCTGTTCTGCCGTTCTTGAGTTATAAGTGGTGTAACTAACACGACTTTCTTTTATATATATAGATACCAATAGATAAAGTAAGTTATTATTTAACTACATTCTATGTAAGTACAAAAATAAATACCTTAAATGTCGGATTAAATCCTTCTTCTTCGATAATGTCTGCCCCAAATGACGTCATTTGGAAACAACTATTGTATTTTCGAGTATTTGCAAGAAAGTGGCGTGATTCTTGTGTTTCGCCAGAAAGCAATGAATACAACGGCTCATGTGGCGCAGTCAACACTGGCAATTTCACTTTACCATTAAGGCAGCATAATCCAGGCGTTTCTCCGGAAAACTTTAATGCACCACAATACTTGCAAACAACGTCCATTTGCCCAATGCAAACGCTAGGATGCAAGCTGTAATCATTGCTGCAATCGTATCGAAACGCTGCTCGATTCAAATCAGCTAAATATCTTGTTCTGCGTCGCAAATTATCTATTTGTTGACTTCTGTTGTTCGCTCGACGATTCTGCATTGCCAACCGAGCTGTTTCACGGGCTGCTTCACTTTGCTCTCGTGATTGAGAAGCACGAAGTCGAGCCATACTATCGCGGCGCTGTTCACGTGCAATTTCTTGTTCTTCTTCAGTCCTTTCATTTGCAGTATTTTGTATTCTTCTTGCATTACGGCTTTGTCGGGAAAGATTCGATCGTCTTGGTCGCGGCATTATTAATTAAACTTCACTTCACTTCAATCCACTTGTTAATTATTTATTTAAAAGAAATAGTTTTAATATTGATTTCACAAATATCAAATTGTCATCCATACGTCATTATATAGCTGTCATTTGCGTTTTGTTATACCAAGTCTGATTCTTTTTTGTTATACCACGTTTTATAGTGACTGACGTTTCATGTCAAGTCACACGGGAACGCTGTAGAACGGGATAAAAAGTATCCTATGTCCGTCTCCTGGCTCTAAGCTACCTCCCTACCAATTTTCAGCCAAATCTGTTCTGCCGTTCTTGAGTTATAAGTGGTGTAACTAACACGACTTTCTTTTATATATATAGATTGGACAAAACGCTTTTATGAAATTGAATTAACGAACTAAAATAATAAATACAGGTAATTGCAAGTCTGGATTGTTCAACTCACTAAAGCCAGTTGAGTACAAACTTACAATAACCGAAAACATTTAATAACAACAAGGAACCCTAATAAAGTAGTCGATTCACTCAACGTCGACGCCGAGTGTGACCGATTTGACATCACGCCAACGACACCTGCGGAGTACGTTTGTTTTACTTGCATTTACACCAGCTGCCCAATTTATGTGCCCCTGGTACATTACAACCGGTATTAGTACATTAATGACGGCAAGATTTTCATAATATCATTTTTATGTTTCTACATATTTATTTCAATATTTTTGGAAATATATTGCACGAATTTCGAATATTAAAGATATTATTGACGCTTTTTGTGACGGAAATGCGTTGATATTGGTGATAGTAATGAGAAACTTTGCATAAAATATATAAACATGAAGCTAATATTCTATTTTAATACAGTAATGGTTGCGGCAACCGCACATGAATGTATAGACTCGACTATACATCTTTTTGGACTACACTTAGTCGAGACTCGACTATGAATACCACCTGCCTTTATGGTAGCAGACTAATCATTATTACCAGGATTGATAGCAGCGGCCTATTATACACTATCGAATGTACTGCTTACGCCAATATCCACCTGATTGCTTCCTCTTGTAGTACGTGGAGAAGGTCAATATTCAATAATGATTTGTCACTTACCAAATAACAAGTTCGACGTCTATTTGCTGTAACTAGCCTCTGTAAATCTAACGCTGGCTCGCGTTCACCACTTCATCGTTTGGTTGAGACATATAACAGTGAGTTTAATTCAATCCACATTCTTTTTCTTAGTAAAAATGCTTTTAAGAAGCAAGTCCAAGCAACTCTAAAAGATCAGCAAATTACTATACAAATAATGTACGCAAACAAATTTACTTTAAATTACTCTTTATTTTTTCTTTTATTAATATATTTCAATAAAAAATCCAGAATGACCGTTTTAGGTACTGTATCTGTGTCAAAAGCTAGTTTTTAAATACTTCTAATTGTAATCTGTGGAGAACGTAGTGGGTAGCATAATTGTTTAAAATGTAATATTTAAGATATTACGACTATTTCGTATTGTGCTACTGTTGGTTTTCCTTAAATAAATAAAATAAAATAAACATATTTTCATCAATGATTAACTGCAGACATTGTAACAGTTTTACAAGATTAAAATTAAAAATTACTGAAATTGTTTTGTCGCCAGTAAATTAATTGGTCAGGCAAAATACCGTAGCAAAAGTCTCTCTGAACTTTTACTAAAAATTCCTTTAGCAAATTACCGCAGCGAAACTAAAGCTTGACTTTAAAGATCACTTACAGTTATGTGCAGTTGTGAAATATCCCGTTACACTTACTTCATACAAATCGTCCAACTTAAATAATCAACACAAAATTGTAACCAACTAGCAAAGACCCCGAGTAACTGAATGACTCCTAATGTTCTAGCGAAGATTTTAAATGTATGGAAGTTCAGGTTAGACCGGTGTCGTTATGACAACCATAACATTCAATCAGTCAAGTTCATTATAAACAAACGGGATGGGATTAATACAAGCAACGTCACGGTTGCTTGTTTATACAAAATTTATAATAAACATCAAAAATTATGTGGCAGTTTACCATATTTAAATTTTTACGCTTTAAATTAATGAAGTATATTAACGACGCTACTCAGAAAGGGTCAATTATATAAAAAAGTTTTTAACACAAATATTTCTGTTCACATAAAGATGTTTAGGCTTAATTCATAGTGTAGTGCCATTATCACTAATAGCGTACCAAAATTTAGGATAAATAAGAAATAAAGAAAAACTATCGAAAAAATACCGGTTGTGTGAATTGACGCTTAATTACATCAAAATGGAATCTTAAATCTACTGAGTACGTGAAACTTCACTTAACTCTGTATAAACAGTTGAAGTTGTTGTAAAAATGTCTGGAAAATAAGCTTACACATTCAAATTGAAGTACTAAGTTTATGTATTGAATAAGTACCGGATTTTCTTTAGGGTGCCAAGCCTTTTAGCAGTAAAATACTTGTTAATGTTTGGGACTTAATTTACTTATTTGCATGAGTTATGTGGAAATAATCACGTTTTCTTTGGGTTGGGCTTACGACCACCGTTGTTCATTGCATTAGCCCTCAAAATTGGTGGTATTAGCGTTTAGGTTAGTAAATATGAGTTTTTCATGCTAACTTTTATGACATCTAATGGCTGTAAGAACAACATTGAGCATTAAAATTGAAGACCAATTTTTCTTCGTCAACCTACAACTTGATAGCACGTCCTTGATAACCTGATATGAAGGAAAATAGAATAATGAGTCCAGACCCCAATCACCGATTTTTTTTTTTTATGTGTGGCTTCTCGCAGTTCAACCTATAAGGTTGTCGACTGCTTAACCGGGCTTGCCTGTGGTGGCCTTAATATAATATTAAAGCCTCCAGCCAGGGCTTATAAAAAACTTACAAACTAAGCGACTACACGCTAAGGGCACCCCCTGTGGTGTACGGGCCTCGGCTTAGGGCGTCGCTGGGGAAAGGACAGCTAGGGACGGGCTGGATCGAACTGGAATTATTATTAAGGGGCGAATTTAAGACTACAGGCTCAGCGGCGCGGGCTGGCTCGAGCAAGGGTCGGGGCGGATTTTGACAGGGACGTCGCGGCGGGCCTCGGCGGCGAGGGCGGAAGGACGGCGGTCGTGGTTTGCGAAGAGTGCTGGTCTCTTTGCGACTCTCTTGGAAGAGAGTGGTAGAGTCGTCGGGCGTGACGAGGGTATGCCTCGGTCGGCGTACCTTGGAGATGCGGGAAGGGTTCGTATCGGGCGGCCGATGCGATAAGGGGGTTACGGTGATTTACAGCAGTGTCGAAGAAACGTTTGGCTATGCGTTTCATGAACTGCTGTATGGTGGGCAATTTGAGATCTACATGTAGAGTCTCATTTCGGACGTAGAAGGGGGCACCCGTGATTTTGCGCAGGAAACGGTTACCCCAATCACCGAAAACCTTCCACCCACTATATAGTCACCAGACTGACGGCAAGCGAGATATGAAAAAAAAAAGGTAGCTTATGATATATAGGATTTCGTATAAATACTATTTCATAATTGGTTAGAAAATTAGGCAAAATTGGGTGCACTACTTAGCCATATCGTCCCTAGAGAAACCACACGGGCCCCAGAAGCTACAACAAAAACCAAAAACAATAATGCCAAATCAAACCAAACCCACAATATAACTCATTTACGAAGAAAACACAAATGAAACAGTTAACTAACGCAACAAAAAGGAATAAACGAATGAATTGGCACGTCGTTACAGCCCCCACACCTATTTGGCATTACGAAAAATATGTCTTGTTGCATGCTACCAATTGCAAGTCACGCCCTATCCCCTTTTGAGTCAACGATCGAAAATTATGACCTTTTAGGGTGATGTCAGGGAAATATTGTATTACAGGTCTGGCTTTTATATGTTTTATGACTTGACTGTTATATTTTGTCAAAGGAGTTCTTTGTGTGGCCGCTGGTGTAATTTTTTAATGTTGCATTTTGTATCTTTTTATGGCCTGTTTTAGTTTTTTGCTTAGTCTTTTTTTTTCAGCTGTATCATTGAAACTGTGCTTGAACCTTCTCCATTAAAATCTAGTAGAGATTAGTCACGAGGCTCAAAATTTTAAGTTCTTATCAGCAGTCAATATTTTATATTCCGCAAGCAGATTTTTTTTTCTTTCCTCTTTTCTTATCATATTCCTATACCCGCTTCCTCATCCGCTATTTTCCTCTAACATAACCAAAGTCTTAACGATTTAGCCTCACGCCCGCACTCTTGAGACCAACTGGAAAACGCTAACAAGCCATTCATACAGTTTTTTCCATAAATGAGTTACACAAAATAAAGAAACAACCCTCTAATGACTTATATAATTATTCTTAATTGGACATTTAGGCGATTTAGTTTGAGCGAAGTTTGTTTAAGCGCTAATTTAGAACGCAAATTCGTACCAATTTGCATTTTTGATCTGGATTATTATTGGTTTCATAATGTTTGTCAGCGGTCTGTCTCATAAATAATTATTTGAAATATTTAAAAGGGTTATTGAACTTTTTTAATGTGACATTTATATCTTAGAATTCAATTCCTACTGTATTGAAACAGTAGCGATAAATTGTATTGTTGATAATTTTGCAGGCATTTCTCATACACAACATTTCACACTGTTAAAGTTTAATATATTCGCAGATGTTAGTAATATGTAAATTGAGCTGATATGCAAAAACACTATCTCTTCCTTATCTTCATAAGTTCTTTATCAAACCAAAAACAAAAAAGAGCTGGAACTAAACCAGAGACTTTTAGTCAGATATCAAGACATATTATGGCAAGCCAGCATTGCGGAACATGGTAGATTTATTAACATCGGCTCAACTGTGGCAAAATTATCTGTCATCGCTGAGATATTAATAATAATGATCCGGTATTAATACGTCTGGCTACGGATCTAATGGTGCGTGTCTTCGGAAGCCCTGTAGCGTATCGTCTTGGGAGTATACCGAGGTATATGTTGCCTTCTACTGTCATCAATCATTGTTTAGAAGTGTTTGGAGGATATATAGTTCGCGGTAGAGGTTCAGAGCATCGATTCTAAGGTATTTTCATCCACGTGAAGCTAAGTTTGTCCAGAGGTGTGTTTACTCAATAACACACACATTATCCCCTTCCTCTTTTGGTCTGAAATAGTTGTCCATTTCAATATTCCCAAAAACGTATCCCATACGCCCAATATTTTAAACACACATGACCAATTCTAATCATGTGATTGCCAACCTTTAAACTGATCCCGGCTTACTGCGCCCCAGGTAACATTTAGACATTAAACAAATTGAAAACGCCCGATACTGCAGCCCTTTCGAATTTTAGTACTGATTGACAATTCGCCCTTGCTTATGGTGCCAACTTATATTTCCCATGAGCCTCCGGCTGTTTCATGGTGATTCCCCCTTTGAAGTAGTAAACATATGCCTGTAATCCGACACTGCTCTGTCCTTTTCTAACTTCTAAGAAATGAATGAGACAGTTGTCAAGTTATTGCCAGGTAGTTTCGACTTGGATAATGTGGTACGGGGGCTGGACGTACAAACATATTCCCTTGTCTCCCCATACGCGGTGAATTCGACCCTAAAGTTCTAGGCTCCCCTAATAAGCTGTCGCGTCTCACCTTAGGGTAGTGCGATGTCGTTATAAGCAAAGATCAGACTGGTTGAGATATGAAATGTTAAATTGGTGGGGAAATAAGACTCATTGATGACAAAAAATATGTTACACTTTTTATGCATAGCAATTGCAAGTCCCCAATGAAGTACTGTCGTTGTGGAGAACAACAAGAGAGTGATCATTCAATAAATAAATGAAATTAAAAAATACATTAAGTTTAGATGGTCGTCTTTGGACTCTATAATAATTATTGTAATAATTCATTCATTTGTTCTTTCAGTCCATCCAAAGGTTGTCTGGTAGATATTGCAGTAAGTGATGAGACCACGATTGTATCAAAGAATTAGTAAATTCTATCTATCTCATTAATGTGTTATAGACATTCTTTAAGACGGTCAAGTCAAGATGGGCCAATATATATTTTTGTTGAGACCACAATGCACTGTTTGGTTTGCAGTAAGTCTGCAGATGGCTTAGACTGCGCCAAAATATAAATCAACAAGTAAAGCACCTACAGTCTTGTAGGTAATTTAGCGTACAGGTTCGTCGGATCTACCAGCAACATGTTCTTTGGCCGCAGCAGAGGTGAGGTCACGTGATTAATGTGCGGGGGGCGCCGTGACGGACGATAAACGGAGCAGCGTCTGATCATCAACAAGTTGCAAATTAATATTGCGCAAGTCTGCCTGATGTTTATGAGAACATACTAGGGGTACACGCTTGTAATTTATGAATTTAAGGCGACAGTCTCAGCGTAGACGGTAAATGATGTAGATGTGAATATGAGCTTTAATTTCGTGACTTGAATTTCGTGGTTATTTTGTATTTGGTTGTAATTTAGATTGTGATCATCAATCTGTGTTTCACGGTGGCAGTGTAAAAGCTATCATTGTAGATGTTATTGGGAACTCCAACTTATGCAATGGCGTTCACGAGCTGGAATGACCAAGAAGATTCTGAGTCAATATTTAGTTTTATTTTCTCATAGAATCCGACCTTCAAACATACTATCGATAAACATCTAGACAACCACACAATATATACTTAAAAGATGTGCAATTGTTCCTCTTATAAAATTATCTCAATCACCACCGTATCTGTTTAATTCCTTACAACCTTTTTGCGTGCGACCGTACTATTATTTTTTTATCAACACCACACTAATTAACCCGTTGATGCTATCTTGGACCATCTAACCTACTCACGTCTACTTTTTTCAATCTTCACACGTCAAAATATCTAGCACTATCTATCAGATCGGTGTGACGTCGACCGTCAGCGTTTCTCGAATACAATGTAACAAGTTGAAACATGGGAGATAGCATCGGCAAAAACGGAATAAGATTAGATATATTAGTTCCTGTTCGGCTGAAGCTAAAGTTGAAACTGTATTATTCAAGACGAGAATTCTCATTTCTTGAGAAATAAGGAAAAGTTGGAAGGTTCGCTGGTAAGGAAACTTGATTATTTTGTGTCTTGCCAAAATACGTGTAGCGTGTTCTTGATACCAGCTGCTTGTACGGATAAAAAAGTTAATTCAAAAAGTGGAGTACTTAACTACTTTGGTTTTAAACGAGAATGTTACGTTCACATAAGAACCTTCGGATCGTTTTCAACAATGTTTTCGTTCCGTAACAATTAAACTACATTTGTACACAGACTATTAAGAAAAAAATATTGACGTGCAGAACAAAAATGTGCCGGCGGAACAGTGCACTAAAAACAAATGCCCGCGTAAAGTGGCCAAGCGACTGCGCGAGCGCCGTTTCTTTGACGTTAAAATGCTCTCGCGGTACCCGAACGGTTCGAAATAACGAGCTTGAAGGAAACCGGAGGATTTCTCAGTAAAGTTAACAATCTCACATCTGTGATACTTTAGCCATGTACATTTACTTACACCAAGTGTTTGGCTGAGATTCTCTTAAAGGAGTATTAAATTACAATCAGGGAACAACCGTGTTTATCAAACGATCCTTTACTTTGTAGTTGAGAAGTTAAATTGAAGCAATTTTAGGAAAAGTTCTTAATTGAAGGGGTATTTATTTCAAAGGGATTATCTGTAAACACTTGAACTCGTGTGGATGAACTCGCTTTGTTTTCATCTGCTCTTAATTGTGTTATGATAAAAAAACATAATAATTTAAAGCAGTGTTTTCTGAAAAAATAGAATTTGATGAAGCCATCTACGCTTCGAAAAACCTTAAGCCAACTATTCTAAATAACAAATCAATGCGGATTTTAAAAGCATCCATTTCACGTTACAAAATAAAACAATAAAAACCTTGCAATCTTTTCAATTGCTAATCCCAACTTCCTTGAAAGCACACGCAAATCCAATCCAACGCGAATAAAATCCGAACCAACAAAAAAACCGCTGAAAGCTAACGAAGCATTTGAACGTACTAAAACATTAGAAGTCCTATTGTAAAAAATAACCCGTGCCGTAAAGTGTATGCCTTCATCACGACATCCTGTAACATAAAACATTTTCTTACATAATGAAAGGTAATTTATGCGTACAGAAAAGTATCAGTCTTCGACTTGAATAATACTGTTAGGAGTGGGACCACACAAACGTTGAGTGTCTTAGTTAGCTAGAACGTAAGGCAGCGAATGGGAATTTGGTTAGGTGATTAATTATTACATGGTAAGGTTGTATGTGGCTTGTCTTGTAATAGGAATTTGAAGAGGTTTTGTTACCACTAACTTCATAGGTTTTATAGGAAGGTGGTTTTAAGTAAAGAGGATATTTTCGTATTCATCAAAAAACTTGGGATGAAGTTTCAGATTCTGAGTTAAGAGTACCTAAGTTGCTGGCCTTTCTTAAAGCACGCGAAGGTGAAGCATTCATTTATGCCTTGCACGAAGTGGAAGGAAGTGGTGACGGGCGGGCGTTTTGGGGGACTGTCTTTATGTAGAACTTTGACGTTCAAAAAGTGCTGGCACTCAGCCTAATTTGAATAAATGACTTTTGACTTTTGAAGTATTATATTTTTTGAAACAGAAACCAGGCATCAATCGATTTCCGTTGAAGAAAAAATATGATGTTTAAATGAATCAGTACAACGCTTTGGATGCGTTTTTAAATGTGCTGTAATATAATTGAATTATTTTTATTCAATGAATCTTCTTTTATATAATCATAAGCCAAACGCATATTGAATTCATGAAACTCAGTCATAACACCAATCAATGTGTCCTATGAGGATTGCAAATCTATGACTATTTCATCAAGTTTTTGTGTCCTGCACTATGCTTTATCTAATTCCTTTCTGTTTGTGTTGTTAAGTGGCCTTTCTAAATCATTTTTCACCAACTGAGCTACGGTTGTAAATTCTATTACTAAAAGAATTATTCCATCAAAAATAACCATCTCACTGTCCTTGAGATGAGTAATCTAGACTCATCTCGATTAACTGAAAAATCCTTAAGTAGATAAGAACGAAGATCTTCATTGAAAACGAAATGATTCGATCGAAATAAAAATATGTACATCTTTTTGGAGTAGAAACCGGATAGCCCAAACTCAAGCAAGACATCATTCAATTCAGTTTTCGTTGACCTCCTTATCAAACTCAAAAGTATGATGCGAAGAAATAGAGACGATCCATAGAAACATAGTTCCCAACACTGAACACAATCATGATATTCTAGACCCCAAAATTCACCACACTAGTTGCTCTACTTCCACCAAAATTCCATCAGCAGACAAACGTTCGTTAACCTAAGTTTATCAAGAAGTCACCTGTTATTTACACTAGGCACGAGAAGTGTTTCCGTGGAGTATGCAAGCATATTTGCATTTCATTACCGCACCTCCGCTAGTTTGCTTTGTTTATAGCACTAGAGATATGCCGCACCGCTTACTTACCCGCTACATAATTTATTTTACCCACCCGCACAGAGATCAAAGAAGTTTGTGTTAAGAACATGTAGAAATTGTATGAGTCTTATTTTTTAAGGAAATTGTCAAGGAAGTAATTTTAACGACTTTGTCTTATATCTTAATAGCTAGTGATTTAGCTCTAAAGGTTTGTTCATCCAAAATAAGTAACATAATCGCAAATTCAATGAGATTCTAAGTAAAGAACACGCTAAAATGTCCTGACATCTATTTTAAGAATAATTCAATCCATTTCATATCAAATACATTTTAGGCACGATAAAGACGTCTCAGAAAATCGAAATACACATGATACGAGAACAAAGAGAATTCTTTTACTTATGAAATTATCTTTACCTACTTTCGTTCGCTCTGCCAATAGGTTATGTTCTTTATCGAGGTACCTTTACACTGTGACAGTTTTACTGAAATAGCTACAGTAAGAAATGAGAAAGAATATTATAGATTCAATAATCTGGATTACGTAATTCCTTATCTTGCTTCCAGAGACCGTCGAATGAGTATTAGCATAAGAGCATTTTCAATCGGAATGATATCTAGAAAGAATTTTCTAGACTCGACTTATAAAGGCGATATTGGATTTTGATACGAATTTATCGAAAACGCCTCAGCGGTGTCAAAGCGCCCCTCTAGCGATATCAAAAAATTATATCAGAACTTTATCGTCAATGTAAAGCTGAATGCGCAATTCCAATGACTGACGGCTAACGACAAATCAATGAATCTTGCGAATCCAATTTTATTTACTTGGAAAGTGCCCTTGGGATTTAAAAAACCTGGATTCGAGTTTGAAAGAACGATTTATTTTACGAAAGTTATATAAATACCCAACTGTGTTAAAGCTGTGAAATGTAGGCATTTATCTTACCTCGCTGGATGGTAAATGCAAAAGATTTGTTGTGAGTATGTGTGACGATGAGAATGCTATGTTATTCAAATGCTCAATGGCTTGGCAAAGTTTTGAAGGTCGTGAGGATTTTTTAACTTACACTAAATACTTGTCTTTTTTGTATTTATCTAAATCCATGAGTCAATACGCATGGATTTTAAATCAATCCGAAATGGACATTCATAAGTGATAAAAACGATAACAGCTTTTATAATGTCCAACATTATTTCGTCCATACACACATGATTATATTTATTTATTATTTATCATTATATACTTTATATATTAAGGTTTATTAACTAAGAAACTTGTGTGTAGCTGTTTGTTCTCCCAAATGAATAAATAAATAAATAAATGATGTACATCCTTGGCAGTATTGTGCATTACGAAAACACAACCCAACATTGATACACAACAAAAAAAATCTCATAATAATAACCCGTGACACCATAAAACACAAATTTCCCATTCCCGTATCGGATATCTAGTCAAAACGGACACGAGCCACTTCAAAACAGCGAGGGCCCGAATCCGCACAACACAGTCTAACGCTATTTCACGGCTTGTATGTCACGCATGCATATTTCATTGTAGTCTACATCAGAGGGACCTCCGTCGTGGGAAATCAAGCGTTGTAGCCACAGACTATGGTGAACTGTTTGACGTAATTATGCGTTATTTATTGGCATGCGTACGGAGAGTGTTCGATTGTGAAAAGGAGTTCGTGTATTAATTGAGCGGTGTGTTCTTTGAAAGTGAGCTGCTGTACTTTGAGGAATGGCTTTATTCGGCTATTTTACAATAGGTCAATTTTATCATGAAATCCGTTCTAGAAAGATTGTTTCCATTTGCCTTTTCACTTCAGGTATCGATATATACTCTTATACATTCGTATTCCATTCCATTTATCTACGAAATTCCTGTCTGTTGGTCTCTTTGGTCATCCTAATTAATCTTATAAATGCGAAAGTGAGTTTGTTTTTTACGATTTCACGCCTAAATCGCCGAACCATTTTGATATATTTTGGTGAAGAAATAGATGGAACTCTTTAACCCACTAGGCGAAAATCTTTATTAATGCGAGTGAAGCCACGGGCAAAAGCTAGTATTCTTATACTGGCGAATTCATGCATCTGATTCATTGTGAAAATTGGCGCTTTAAAGGACATTGTTAATGAAGACGTTGAGAACGGTGTTGACATATTCGAATCGAATGCAGTCCACTGTTTTACACATAATACATTTCAATGTATTATTTGCATCAATACCCTTGCTGACACTTTAAAGCAGCTCTGAAACAAAGCTCATAAAATTGTTGATATACATGATGAGAGAGATTTGGAAGGAGAAAGCAGTGTGACACAACTTTATTAAGCTATTTTTCTTACATCATCATCTAGCCCAGCCTCAATTTCCCAATTATATAGGGGTCAGCTTCCAGTCAAACTACAACCCTAATCTCTTCAAAACTAGAGTGAGCAGGCTTCTTCTGGGTGAGCTCGCTCCATCGTCGACTTTGTCTCTGTCATCTATGACCTAGACTAGAGTCAAGAGCAAACCCATTTTAAATAAAAAAAACTAGATTCAGCTGAATAACAGTATTTTACGTGGAGCCACTGCCTACCTGACTTCTATAACCCAGAAACTGGGTAACACGGTACTTTTTGGCAAGACAGGTTTCCGATTTTCTGGCGTGTGAGAATCCGTTACTACCGCCAAAGATCTACATATGACAACCGGAGCGAATGTGCTTTCCAAGACATGGAGAAGTCTTGGTATGTTAAGATGGTCACCCATCCACAGACTGGCCTAGGCAAGCGTTGCGTAACCTTGAAAATCGACCCGTGAGGCCGAGTATTATTTAACCACAAGCTCCTCTCATTCTTTCTTACATATTATACTACAAATATTCAGATATCATCTGACAACACGAGTCGTATCTTGACTTACCCACCGACTGCTCCGTTTGACCATTCGAGCGATCATGAAGATGAACCAGCTGACCTATTTACTGAAGCGTAGAAAATTCTCAGTATATCTGTATCGGAAACATGTCTTCGAAATAAAACAATCTATATGCATGTATTGGTCATGCTAAGAGATATAGAATTCACAATATTGGAGGAGCTTGCAAAGGAATTGAAGATGAGAACTAAGAGTCCAATCTTATAAGAGCACTTTGAAATTGTGGGGCGTCAACAACATCCATGTCTGATGCTCTTTGAAGAGATATGTATGCGTTTCTCAGGGAAGAAAATTGATTTCTATGCTTTTGCATAAACACTAAGATTCAATATCGTCAATGATGTAGGTAATGGATAATTCTGAATATGGCTTTCATTAGATAGTTACATTTATCAGACAATATAGCAGATATCGGGCTTTAAAACATGCAAGAAAAATCATTTAATATATGCTTTACCAATTGTGTGTTCTGTATGGTGTCGGACGTTAAAGAATAGCACCATCCCAACTGCGATCACCAACTGGGCTGCCAAGCGTGGTGATTATGGCAACGACTCCCCCCGCCCCTCCTTTGGTGAGGCCTATGTCCAGCAGTGGACGTCTTTCGGCTGATATGATGATGATGATAATAACTGTGTGGTTGTGATTTATATAGCATCTTCACTATAAATCTGTATGAAATAGCCTTCATAAATAAACACGACACATTTACCTACTACATATACTAAATGAACTTCCCTACAAATCCATTTAATTAGTTGTTTAGCTAACGTAAAGCTTGTATATAAACCGCAGTGTTAGCTCAAAGCCATTAGTCAATTACCTATCATAGATTAGCACATCACTGCTCGTGAGATTAATGACCTAACTCCACAGCACTCAAGTTTAGTTCGTGAATAGTGCAGGAATATACTGCTTATTTCAAATTCGGGACGATTCAATTGGTGATGAATAGACAGTAAGTGGATTGATTTTGGAAGATATACAAGGGATTTCAATCATAGATCCTTTACGTGTGACCGTACAGAAATATATTCCTGTCACCTTGTTCGGTTCGCCTTGCTGTTTAGGCTATGGAATGAGCTTTTCTAGAGTTGCGTATCCGAAGGTTAACCAAAAGTACCCTATCACTAAGTCACCGCTGTCCGTTCGTCACTCCGACCGAACGTATATTTGTCATCTCATGCACCGTAAGAGATAGTTGTAATTTTAATTTGCTATAACAAGAAATAATAAAAAAATATTGGAATTAAGAGTTAAAGGGGGATGGAACCCTTCGTTTGCAAGTCCGACTCACATTTTTTAGAAAAGCTTAGCCTTAGCCTACAAATATATTAAATAAAATGAAAAATAAATATACACCGTACTTCCTTTTTATACAAGTATATATGTACTGTTCATGTCCTTATTTCATCGACAAAATACTATACACCGCCGTCATATCTGCTCCCATCGACATAAGAGCACGCAAACACCAGGTTTTCCTACCCCATAATAGTCGATAAGACATGGCAAAGTACGTGAAAAGAGAAAGTGATAATAGAACCTCTACCACAACGATCAGCCGACCCATCGCAAAGGGTTTTGGGGAAAAATGTCAGCATACAGAATCAATTTCCTGACATCCAAAGAGTTTGTGTGATAAGGATATTGCAGTTCTACAAAATGAACATATGTATGTATGTATTGTTCACAAAGGAAATATAAAAACACAACTAAACGCAGCCAATATAAAACTGGAAATTTTTGGAAAAAGGTTAAAATGTGTAGTAGGAAAGTAGGTCCTTTGAAGAATATTATGGTGTTTACCCGTTAAGTATTAGCACGGGTAATTAAAATTACTGATCCAGGTCTCTACTTACCTGTTTATTTTGCCGTTTTATTGAATGCAATATTGTTTTTATTAGGGTGTTAACACACTTATCGATCGATCGTCGACGAATTAGTCGACGTCGATCGATAGTTTCTTATGTTTCTTCGATCAACCAAAGCTGCCAGTCGACGATCGATCGATTGATGTAGTAATATCCTTAAGTCCGCAATCAAGAACAAGATAATATATCCTGGGACAACTCACACACGGTCATCCGATCCCAAACTAGGCAGAGCCTGTACTATGGCAACCAGACAACTGATAAACATACTTATATTTTTCTAAATGCATACATATTACACACAAATTACACCCAGACACAGAACAAATGATCATGCTCATCACACAAAGATTTGTCCTGGGTGGGAATCGAACCCACGACCTCCGGTTAAGCAGTCAGGGTCACTAACCACTCGACCAACAGGCCAGTCAAGTAAAGTGTAGGTGATTTTTAAAACTGACTCAGTTTTCAATCTTTCCGAAGCAAAATTCACCATAAACAATTACACATCTGACCGTGAAATATGATAAATCTTTACCTGAGAGAAGACATATTTCCCTTTATATTTGTATCGGATCGATTCACAATCACTTTGAGGACGTCGTTTTGATTGATTGAGGAAAACAGCTGATAGTTACTTCAGAATATCTACCTGTGTAGTTTTTTATTTATTTTTTGTACGTTTAAGGGTCAAGGAAACTATTAAAATTGGTCCAATTATCTCGGTTGTTTTTAGTAGTCTACTTATTCTCGATCGCGTGGGCTGGCCATTCTTAAACTTCGTTAATTTAATTGACTGGTTGAAAGAATTTCTCGAGCCATAAAATATATGTCAAGTATTACTTTACAAATTAATATCCAGGCCAATAAACATCGAGTTAGGGTACACTTACGAAGAAATGTAATAAAATTATGTATCATGTGAATTGTGATGGAAAACGGCTGGTTCCTGTTCAAAGCGGCAACTTTTCTTTGATATTACTTTATTTGGTTACGTATATATGGGCGAGGATATGTAAAGAGGCTTATTGGGATAAGCCTTTGGGTGGATACGATCCTTAGTGAAAGTGAATAATATCTTTTTGTGATATTATTTTGCTTCTATTTGTGGGTCTTTAAATGTGAACGGCTGTTTAAAATGGGGTCACGATAAACGACACGTGTTGGACCGTTTGGTCACTACTTTATTATTTTTGACAATATTTTTAGGGTTGTCAGTTTTGGCCTTTCTTGCGCCCACAGGCTTTCAGTACTTAATGGTCTCAGTAGGCGTAGAAGACTTGTCTATGTAAGTTATTTTTAGATACCTGTGGTACTTCAGTCTTCAGTTAAGTGGGCGTATTTTTTTTTGTAAGAATGGTAAATCATCAAATGACTTCTTCCGCTCTGGATGGAGCGGAAAGGCGTGTCAGACTCTTACTGACTAAAACCCATCTGTGTTCCTTCTAAAGCTCTTTGAGTACCAGGGCTGCGGTGACAGGACGCTTTCAAACAAATTCCGCAACCCTGACGGCGTATTAACTTTTTATCTTACCCTGTTTATATCATTGTTTGTTCATGGAATTTATAAAATCTTTGCAATTGATATTTTTTTGGTCTTTTTCAATCAATTGTCAATCACAGTGAACAGTTTTATTTTTATGGAGTAAATCTATATCTGACCAGGCATCATGCACCCACATACAAAAATTAAAATTAATTAAATCAATTTTATTTTACTACACGAACGATTGTCATTCATACTCTCCGATTACCGAAAGATAAAGATACATACAGAAAAGAATCGTAATAACCAATAAAATTAATGTCTACATTTATATGCCAAACATCAAGTTTTACATAAAGTTCATTATAATTTTACTGCCGATATTCATGAGATATTCATGTTAATTAAATTTGTTCATAGCAATGCATAAGATTACTTTTTAGTGCTTCATTTTTGTATGTCCTATAAATTTTACTTGCATTTTATGTGACTGAACTATCTGTCATATAGATACAATTGATCGATTGAATAAAGTTGCTGTATTGACATGAAAATGACTGCGACAAGTCGTAGAATGCTAGATATCAAATCCTAGCTGGTGATACTAAGTCATAATAAGTTCTGTGATTTAACCACATAAATATAACTAAGCCTTATTTATATAAAATGATTCTACCTATTCATATGATTGTTAATTCAACGTCTCTATAAAAAAATACTAAGAATCCTCAAGTTGATTGGTAGATAATGCCTAGGCTCATAGGCATTCTCTGCCAATCAACGTTCGGGTTTCTTCTACTCAAATTCGATTTATGAATCTGCAAAATAAACGTTTTTTCTTTCATCTTAGTATGATGGAGTAATGATAATTCAATTTATTTTCTACTGCGACGAAGTTTTTGGCATTACGGTAGGCGCCCGATAAACTTGCAATAAAGTACATTGACCTCTCCCTAATATCCCTACGTAGATACCCGAATAACAAATTATGAACCGTTTTTCATGACTAAAAATCAGGATAGAAGTCGATTCTGGACAGCTATATGTCTTTATTTCTGAAAAAGTCAATAAATTTATGTGAGTCAATGACCGTTATTGCACATTTATATGGTGTCTACCATAGTCGCAATGACATTTCCAGTTCAAAATCGCATCCATTCAAATTATTACGGTTCTCTATTGTGTCACCTAACTTTTTTATCCATAATTTAAAGTGCCATAACTTTTTTTGTCATCATTTGTCCGAATGATAACTTACCCGAACTTAATATCACATAATATCACATGCCATAACATTGAAATCCCTAAATATTATATGTCCTAAATTCGTTTGTCATAAAAATTACAATCAATAATATACAAAAGACATAAAACTGTTTTCAATAAAAGTTATAAGTCCTAACTTCAAATTACATAATGTTTATTTATAATAAAAATATTCTTAGCAGCATGCAAGCAAGCATTCAGCATGCAAGCAAGCATGCAGCATGCAGCATGCAAGCAAGCATGCAGCATGCAAGCAAGCATGCAGCATGCAAGCAAGCATGCAGCATGAAGCATGCAAGCAAGCATTCAGCATGCAAGCAAGCATGCAGCATGCAAGCAAGCATTCAGGATGGAGCAAGCAAGCACGCAGAATGCAAGCAAGCATACAGCATGCAAGCAAGCATGCAGCATGCAAGCAAGCATGCAGCATGCAAGCAAGCATGCAGCATGCAAGCAAGCATTCAGGATGGAGCAAGCAAGCACGCAGAATGCAAGCAAGCATACAGCATGCAAGCAAGCATGCAGCATGCAGCAGGCATGGTTTCTGTCACGGCTCCGGCGCTGCGGGGCTCCGGCGGTCCCATGCGAGTTTATCGTCGCAGATTGATTGTAAAGCTCACCACCGCAGCTTCGGCTTGCTGGCCGGCTTCGCCGGCCAGCCTCAGTCGCGGCGGCGAGTGTTACAACCACCTGCTCCTCAACTCGCGGCCCGCCTCGCCCCTTCGCGCCTACGCAATTTTAAATTACACTCTAGGGGTAGGGCAGACAAGACTGCGTGGAGTCGGATTTACAGCGATTCGTTTCTGTCACTAAAACCTATTTATTAGTAAATGTTTTAGGACTAAAAAAAATATTATAAATGAACATTCGGAATAATACACGTTATTTAACACAATACTTAGGACATATGACTTTAGCTCATGTAAAATTAGGAGATTCAATTATTATAGTACTCGATATTATGACAGAATACTTTTAGAACTAAAGATAATTCTGTCAAACAAAATTTCGGGATTTTGAACATTATGGTTACTGAAGTTTATAGCAAAGGTGCTATGGATAATGATTTTCGGACAAACAATTTTAGGAAAAGTAAGGGAGTACCAATTATTACACATGTCGTCACCATTATCATGTATTTTCTGCACACAAATTAAATACGCAAGTAACAGTCAATTAATGTAACATTTATAAACAAAAGCTTACGGGAAAAAGCCATCTGGCTCAACCAAAAACTAAAGGCAAAATTACCTTTGTGATTTTAGGGAGACATAATAAACACGCTGAACAGTTTTCTGGCAACATTGTTTTATTTATGTTATGCACAATCCTCATTTGTTTTGCAAATTAATACCCGAACGCACTTACAGTTTGTTAAATGGCCGCGAGCGAGTGAAAACAGCTGACGTTTCTCACAATAGGATTTATGCATAACGATGTACCTGTACCTAGTTGATGCTGTCTGTTTTTTTTTTTTATTGGCACTGAGGTTCTGAGTTGAATGACGTGTTTATTTGGAAATTGATTTGTGAAGCACGTAGCTACAGTCACATTGAGTCGCTTGAATACAAAACCCGTGACAGGAAAACCCTTTTTCGAACTGAATGCAAAGCATTAAAGGTTTTCCAGGAACCCTCAATATGAAAAGAAAACGTAACTTCTGTCTGGCCTTGTTAACAATCTAATTTTCAGAAGCATTTTCAGATTTAAATATTTTATACCAATTCTTGAAATTATTGAAGTCGTTTCCAAGTGCCATACAAACAAATACTACATTTAGCCTGTTATATCCCACAGCTGGGTTTACTTACATTTGTGGACAAGAAGAGAGCGAAGCCTAAAGGCTTTTCCTTCAAACGTTTGTCTCTATTGTTGCGGGCCAGACCTTCCGGTAAGAGTCAAGCATTAAAAGCTCCTATTCTTAAGTGGGATAGGGCTGGACATGTGTGCTGGATGTCAGATTAGCTGTGGGCTAAAATAAACACTTATCGGGCAAATGTTAAGCGGTATAGCGACAGCCCAAGACGAAGGTAGAAAGACGCATAAGTATAACACATCGTAACAACTATAAGTAAATCGCTGAACCGATTTTGTTGAATCATAGTACTGATAGAGATGGGACCACGAAGATAGTTATACTGTAGCGGCATCAATATTGCACATAAAAAACTAAGAAAATTTGTACAGCAACAAAAATAACCGAAAAACGCCATCTATCCTGTCAGCAACGAACTACCAACGAAATCCTGCATCGCGCAAGCAAATTTCTCCGTGCGATTTATACATATTATCCAACAGTCCGAATATCAACTATCGGGCAGTTGCCCACCAGACACAACAACCGTCTGGTCGGAGTATCCTCCCATTTCAGTAGAGGTATGCGGGACTTTACTCTCTGTACCGCATACCTCTATAGTACTTTCCTTTTTTTGAGAATGTAAAACTTGAAAAAGCTATATTAACATACATATTTTAAAATCAGTTTAGGAGTTTCATTTTGCAACTAATACTCGTATATCACTCTGGATAATCTCTCGGCTTTGCTAAATGCGCTGCGATCAGCCACAAACTCAGCCACGCGATACATCAACAGTTCACTTGACAAATGTGCATTGATTTATATAAATTACTGCCTCAGTTGTCTTGAAATGTTGAGCACTTAACAATGTTACAGAGTTTTTCCAAGTACTCAGTAGACAATTAGCCGGATCCTGGATTTATGCTTGTTCAATGGAAAGAAGTTGGCCGTGTCTTCTTGATACTCATTATCTTCCGCATCTCAGTAATACAACCTGCTTAAGCTAGACCTTCGTAAACGAATCGTCAAATTAGCACTTCCTAGACCTCCCTCTGTAACAAAATACGCAGTTTAACATGGGATTTACAAGAGATTTCGCAGACCAGTTTGTGACCAAATGTAAGTGTGGTACCTCCTGTCCAAAACTTGAAGTTGGAGTGCCCTCAAACCTGCATCATTGAGGAATGTAACCACCCACTGAGCATAAACTGTTTAAGAGTGTCAATCGACTCGATAGAAGATGATAAGTGTTTTTACCGAAAACTGCAGCTTTATACCTGATGAGGCCGCTTCTGACCTTAATCTCAAGTAATTGAGTCTACGGTTGAGCAAGCCCAGAAGATATTTGATCACTCCTGCTTCGAATGCAAAATGCGTGAAGCTATTTATTATTAATTTCCCTACATTTCCCAATCCGCTGCGATCAGCCGCACACTCATCCACACGATACATCGACGGTTCGGTTGACAAATGTGCACTGATTAATATAATTGAGTCGCGATTCACGCGTTCGTTTGTCTCTGTCGATAACTTTGCGATAGTACTGCTGGTAAGCTTGATTTATGTGAACGGATGATGCACAGTTTGAAGGGGCATCGGAAATAATTTGTCGGTTTGTTCAGATTAAATTGGAGTTTGTTCAGCATATTGAGTTGACACACTTGTCTTTCAGTTTTAGATCATGAAAATCATGAGGCATTACGATTTTAATGTCAAATGAAGATATGAATTGGTGGATATTCGAAGATCCGGTATCTGATTATGCCTAGAAAAGTAGATAAAAATGTTTCAAACGTTTTAGTGTTTTTAGCTGAAGCAGTTTTAGTTTTGACTCTAGTATCTACGTAAGAGGTACCTAGTCAAAATTTTTTCACTTCGTAAGCATTGAAGACGTCAAAAAAGAAGTAGGTATGACGCCAAAATGATAAGTTTCTTTCAAGTAAAGTTATGCTGAATTTTCGATCATAGACCGATTTTTACTATTCCAGCATTTTATATTCACCTCTAAACACCGTATAACATCATTACCAATGTTCGTTACTCATTAACCATCAATAAAACCATTACAATGTTATCAATATTCAATTCACTATTTCTGATTGAAAACCGGCTTCGAAGCATTTGCTTACTAAAATCCATATAATTGACCGAAACGGTCTTGATTGCGCCTACATAAAAAAATAGCCTTAATTCCCTAACAGATTCTCAACGGCAATTTGATATAGTATACAATTGATAAAGAAAAACAGGTAACTAATACTTTGTTACCCGTTTTGTTTGTTCTCAAACCACTTAATAATGTTCCGATGCACGTTTTTGCTAGAGTTTGGTTCCGTCAAAGAGATTTGATTAAAAGAATGCCTGCGTGTTTTAGAACAATTTCTAGCGATTCGTTCCTCAACCGATGTGGGTTAAATTTATAACTGCGGTGTATTTAATTATTGTTTATCCTTGAAACAATTTTTAGTGAGTAAATGGTATAATTAGAGATTTCAAGCCAAGGATTGAAGCTCTGGGAAGATTATTTCAAAGTAACGAACTCCAAATATTTGATCATATTGATCTGGAACATCTCAAAATTGCTCTCTTTAGACATGCTCTTCTATGAAATTAAACCGATGAAAATCATTTGACACGTGAATAAATTTCTATTCAATTATTTGTGAAACTAATTCTACCAGAGGGCCAATAAAATTCTACTAATTTTTAAGCAACGTTCGCATTGGCAATGGCTGTCTGGTATTCAGAATTTGCCAGCGTATTCCTACAATTCGCCCCAAAACAACAAAAGCCGATCGAAACAAAAGCCGAATCGTGTGATAAAAACAAGTGACAAACAAGTGCTCAAACAATGAAGAGAAGATCACGCCAAATGAACAGTATGTGAACATAAATGTACAATACGACGTAATTACTACCACAATGAGATGTCATACCGATTCGAGCTATGACAATCGGTGGGGCGACAGCACCAATAGGTGACAGTTAGGGCGAGGGACTGAGACATGAGAGACAGCGAGAGACGCAAATTATTTGCCATTATTTTGTGATTGTTATTGGGAAGTTGCAATATATTTTTATTACAGCTGTGAAATAGTCACAAAGATATTAAAAATATTGAGTTTTGCCCATTATGTACTAGGTTTACCTTTAGTCAGCATTTTTTCAACTATAGAGCGGTCAACTTCCAGTACCTATATCCGAAAACAGCTAAATACTAGTATTACACGAAGCGACTGCCGGTCTGACCTCCACATCCCAATAATTAAGTAACATGATAACATTGGTAAGACTGAGGGCCTAGCACGAATTTTTTGACGTAGGTATAGTAACGTTGCAGTATCTTTAACGTAAGTGAATTTTGAAACTATCATCCCATAATATTTTGGTTTAATTTTATGCGACGTACACAATTTAAATATTTATAATACTCGTTTCGCACAAAATAAATACTTTGTCCGAAACGAGTATCATGGTTAGGTAAAGTGTTAAGTAAATTACATGACGTTACATGACGTTACTATCGACGTCAAAAACATTCATACTTGGCCCTTTGGTCTTAAAATCTAAGTAATTTCAAGCTTCCTCCTAACCGTAACGACTGTTAAAGAAATGACAACAGCTTAACGTACTTTTCGAGGTACGTAGGATGCTCGCTATATAAAGAATGGTCACCCATCGACGGACGGACATTGGCAAGAAAATTGACCTGGGCCGCTATTATTATTTAGCCAGGGGCTCAAATATCGATAAAGATATCTAGGAAATATACTAACCAAGTAAGAAGTCAAAAATACGTTCAACCAAATCGCTGCCGCTTGTCGCTTACCCCACAAAGCTTGGGGAATTAGTACGCGGCAAGCAACGTAACTTGAGCCAGCATACATATGGTATTTATTCCATTCCGTTCATCCAATAAGGGTTGATATAATTTATGTCATATTCCGAAAATGTTCGCGACACATTCAAGTTCAATGTTGACATTTCTGTTGAACAATACAGGCTGTTTCATTGTTTCATGATATTTTGTGTTCTAATCAAATGTCGGATAAAGGTCGCTCAATTAGCGATTTCTTTATAATGTCAGGGATTCATTAGGTTAACAAAAAAAATGTAAAACCTTGATAAAAAAATAAAAACCTTTGTAGGTAAGTACAGTTTTTGATTATCTTCATACTGTATTTATTAGGTTTTTCTTAGCCTGATACAAAAGTTATGTAAAGAAGTTTATTTTATTCAACACATATTTCGTATTCGATACTGAATGCCTACTGATTGATGTATTTTCGTTTATTAACATTGGCCAATTAATAGCATCATCTTCATCATCTCGTTACTAATTGTTACAACTTTGCAAACACCCACGTTCAATTTAAAATTATTATTCTGTTTTCGTAATTTCATAATTTAGTTCAAAGTAAATTAAGTTTGAAAAGCGAATGGTATTTCATTTATATTCTAATTTGTTAATAATTGAGAAATGTTGTTTTGCAAAACTATAAAGCAATGTGTATTCACCAAAAGAAGTAATAAAACATTTTTAGTAACTTTCAAAATCATAAATTAATTTGCTTTTTAACCGACTTCAGAAAGGAGGAGGAAGTTTTCAATTCGACTGTATGTTTTTAATTAGATATTTCTCTATTGCAAGGTTATCATTAAACTAGAGATTGAGAAAAAATATATATTGTTGTAATATTTGACCCAATCAAACACAAACCCGACAGATAGTTCTATATGTCTTTTTACCAATACATTGACATTTTTGACAAATGTTTCTATGGCGTGCATACAAGCACCCTGTATATTAGACTCCGGTCAAACAGCTCCCGAGTGGAGGTTAATCATTTTATTCAACAGTATACTGTTACTCTGAATTATTATTGACGTACCAACTGTCGGGGGACACCATCAAATTGAATGTGTGATTGGAAAATGTATAGAAGATGTAGTAATGTTTTTTGGGTATTAAATATAGGAATAGTTGCACGCCTTATGTTAGCGTATTTTTAATCGACTTCTTTGTGAAAATATTTTTTTATGAGTTGTGCTTGTCGCAGTAACGAAGATATTTTTTTTTATTATTGATTTCATAATTATAGATTTACCAAAACTAAAATAAAATCCAAAAGCATCGCGCCAAATAGGCAAGATTCGTCTGTAGCGCAAAATGAAAAGGATTGGAATGCAGAAAGCATTTTAGTGCAGCCGTGAGACACACACTTAGTTCTTAGCATACCTACATTTCTTTTTTTTTTATTTCTATGTACCGTGCGTGTTTAATGTAAGTGCTAAATAAATATGATTATTTCTTTCTTTCTTTCAGAAAGCCGCTGAATCGATGTGGATATGTGACAACAAGTATAACAACAATAATTCAAATTAGTGTTCTTTTCTAAAATATCTAACAATCGTTTACAACATCACCATTCAACTCGAGCCGTGCAGTAAGTATTCTTTGTATGAAACTCCTTACTGCAACGCACACTAATCGGAATCGTAACGTAATCGCCTCTCCTCGAGGCAATTCGGCGATAAAGGCGATACCGTGACGATCCTAGTTGATATGTGTGCTATGCATGACCTTTAGTCTCGAAAAAAAAAACCATACCTTTCACAACACTGTGTAAATATTTAACACAAAGCCAGCGCTCTCAGGAATCAAGCAAGATAATATCTGAACCAGTTTCAGTAATGTCTGAATTCCTGTAAATTATTCAACTGTAGAAATTCAGACCGGATTGTAAAAATACATAAATTACTTACCTGTTCTCTCGAGATATGCTATGCATTTGTAGTACTGTATTTTTTTAATCAGATTAATCTTTAACGTTCGTCTGAGAAACAGAATTCCCGCAATTATGCTGCAAAGACTTTTCAACTGTGAGCTGTGTACCGCTTCTTTGAATTCCACGAAAAGAAAACTGCATTGGCATCTTAGGTAAAGTAAATTTGACTTCTTGCTCGCGTCTTGAAATGTTAATCAAATAAGTTTTATTAATGAATCACTTATTGCATGAGACATCCAGTACATAATGCAGTGCATTGTGATATCTTCAAAGGATGTAGATTTCATAATACTTCCGCAAATCATATCAGCGGCTTCGATCGACTCGCGTCGATGGAATGAAATCAATTTCAGAGTTAGTGCGCACCGCCGATCGAGATATCGAGTACCGTTCTTCATTAACTCGATTTTATCGACAACCGATTTTTTAATAATTGGAACTCAGCTCAGATTTTTGACGGGCCGATTAAGATTGTTAACTCACGTAGATACATCTCACAGTTCCGCGAATTCTGTATTGATTGCAGAGAAATTATGTGAGTACGGTTAATCGTTCTTACATAGTTTGAATAACTCAAACGTAACGGAACTCCGATAAAAGGCGTTAGTTGAAGGTTGCGATATCTATCGTGGAATAAATTTCGAATCGGAGCAGGCTGTACTCGTTACGCGATAAACAGTAAACACCTCACCTAGAGTATAATTTTAAAATAAACCGTGTTTCCAAACAATATCCCATAACATTCAATATCTATTCTACTTATCTGATTCACACTAACAATCGCACTCATTCTAAAGGCTTTGCATTTTATTGTTTTAAAATCAGCTAAGGCCATTATGGAGCGCGCCGTGAGATTTTATCTAAAGCTAAATGTTTCGTGAATAAAATTGGTCGCGCTCGGTCGAATCGGATCTCGATCGCACGCTCGATGTATCGATTCAGTATCGATATAGCCTCCGATCGTATCGGCAGACGATGTTACGTAATTACAGAGTAGTTTTACGGTTACTTTATTCATTCGGCGAAACTTTGCACATGCATAATTCAGTCGCGTTTTTGTGTAGACCCGTATTAATTCGTAAAGTTTTACGCTTAAGAATATTACTTGAAGAGTCAGCTTCTTTACATGCATCGGTGATTTTAAACGCTTTAACTGAATTTTCTTTTAAGTGAATTGCTTCTTGATTTTTATAAGCTCTCGTTTTAAATTCCCTGAAGTAGTTCTGTGTAATGTCGTGGTTAGTTACTATACGTTATAATTGCTAATAGGATTTGTGTTACAAAGTGAAGTCCCTTATTAAGCTATTGGATCTAATGGGAGATTCTATTACGTATCATTACCTTGACTATTTATACCTCAAAAGATTCAGGCATATCAAGTGTGTCTTTATAACCTGATTTTCTGGAATAAGCTCAGTCATCTCTAAGAACATGATTTCTAGTAAGATAAGCGACGGGTTCCTGTTTGGGACACCAATAATAAAACATGTTTTTCATATAGTTTCTCGAAAATGAGACATCGTTCGTCCTGCCGGTTTATTTTACGGTGAAATATGTTGTCTTTAAAATAAAATTACCACAACAAAAGATGTTCGCTGAAGAACTTAGGTTAAGGTTACGGAAGAATTGTCAAACTTAAGAAGTACTGAACAAGGACATGCAGAAAGGATAGCCTATGTGGCCGAAAGATTCTGAAGTAGCAATCGTGTATCGGAAGACGCCGCGTTAAAAGGCCTCTCTCCTGGGGGACCCGTGGAAACCCATGCGAAATAATTAGATGCTAGTAAGGACAGGACCGGTCAACACTTGGAGAAAGCCTATGTCTTTCGGCTGAAACGCCAACGACGATTATAATACCGACAAATTAAACAAGAAAGGGTTCAATTTGTTGGTATTGTAATAACCATATTATCATAACCTTTCAGTTCAACCAAAACATCGATTCAAACAGGTACATTATAAGTAATTGACAAAGCAATTCCTTGATCAAACCTAATCGTTTTAACGGCTGTAATTAAAAAGACATCAATAAAGTAAAGGGTGTCTCTTAATTTGCTCAATTTTGTGAGTTCGTCAATGGCTGCCGCTAATTTTCCTTCGACATGTGTTTGGTCGCACGACGCTTAATGAAACACGCAATCGTTGTTTGAGGGAACATGCCTGTGACAGAGTTCGGTAATTTTAATTACAAACTCTTCAGTATTATTATGTTGTGTCGTGTTAATGGTTTCATATTACGGTTTTGGATTAAAACCTGAAGTTTCTTTACAAGAATTCAACGAAGGATTCCTCGATTAATATCAGCATTGAAAAGAGACGAACGAAGAGGAGCTCGTGGCTATATAATAACAGCCGCACGGGTCGATCTTCAAAGTTAAGCAACGCCGCGGTTTATCTGTGGATGGGTGAGCCCATCATAACTTACGGAGACTCCTCCGTGCCTCGGCAAGCACGTAAAGCCGATGGTCCCACCTATAATAATCTATAAACTGGGAATCCGATTTGACTGGATGCCGAGTCCAATATGGTTGGGAAAGGCTATGCAGATGATGTTGATCAAAGAACGACGAACATATAAGTCCCAAATCCATGATGGTGTCCAATCCGAGACTGATATTCGTTGGTACACCTCCTTGGCACACACAACTAAATGGACAGTTTTATAATGGCCACTTAGAAGTCCATAACACTACTAGTCTACCTTAAAACATCAGCATTAACTAATAAAAGATCTGTGAGGTTAAACTGCAGTTGCTATATTTAGGCTAATATTTTAAAAACGTCAAATAGTTTGTATGCTTATAGTGTGTTTGATACTTGGCTATTGAAAAATATTCCCATTCAATCACATCTTGACCATATTATGAATACGAAACAGTTATTCCGATACATAATACATTCTATAATTAATACAAGTACAAAAATATATTGGTCAGTTGATATACAGCGGCAAGTGCATACTCCATCAACAATTAGATCGGACATCAGTTTCCGAGAATCGTAAATCGACCGCTTGACCCACTAATACATTCAGCCGAGATATCGATAATCGATATATCCATACATTATCGCCAATTAGTTCATGTGCCGCTGTCCTTACTCCAAGTGTCGTGTAAGGGTTGAGACGAATGCGGAAATATATATCGAATGACGTGCCGCGCATTCGAAATGGTCCCATTAACTCGCATCGCTTTTGAGATGCAAATGAGATTTTTTTTTCTTCATAAAATCTCTTCATTGAATATTTCAAGCCGCGCCTTGTGGGTGAATTTATTTTCTTCCTCCAATTCTGAAACGAAATAAAGGAATCAACAATTTAGATTTCTTTTTTTAATGCAACGCGGCAATTCTGTAGAATTTTAATTAAACGTCCAATTGTAAGTATAAATATTGCGGATACATTTTTAATTTAATTTTCACCATTATTATACCAAAAACTAGATACCACATGTTCGTAAAATCACGACTCGATTTCATATTCAAAGCTGTGCTAAAAGTGTATGCGAACATGGGTAGGGTGAAGGCACCAATGATCGGCCATTGTGTAAGCGAACGCCCCTAGCTCAGTGTTGTCACATAATGTCAGTATCGGAAGGGCTCAAAGTGTCACCCCTGGCAGACGAGTGCACTTGCTACACGTTATCCAGATATGTTGTGAATTTGACTCGGTACTTTGAATGACGACTAATTCCATTGTTAACGCTCTGCCATATGGGCGACATGACAAGAGCGGTTTAGTATGGATTGCCAATATTGAGTTTAAGCTCAGTCTACTTAGCTTAGTCTTACGGTTTGGTTATTTATAAGTCTACGTTTTATGATTTCAATATTTTCTAATGGAAATCTATAATGTAAGATAAGAAATATAGATAGGGAATAAGAATTGGACAAATAGGTTTTGCAATTTTATTTTAGGTAAAGTATATGTACCTAAAAGCAGCACATATTATGGGCAAAATAACTGCCATTTATTCTTATTCAAACGTAAATAAGTCTCACTTGTTGTATTTCCCAAAGCGTTAGACCGACATTACTTTTTTGTATTCTTTAATATTCAAAGGCTTTGAAACATTTTAAGATTAAAAATCTTAATCTACAATTTGTTAAGCTTAAAATGCCATACTAATGCCTAAATCGCAACTGATCCATTACACCAAAATCCAAGCCTCATCGTGATAAAACCCTTATTATTTAAGACTTTATCAAAACACGATGCAAACTCGCAAGAATCTCAATATTAAAGCGCCATTCGGCCGCAAAATAGCAAACAAAAACACAATTAGCTGCTGGGGGAACAAGAGCACAATAGCGGTTTGGACAACGTTTGGCGCAGTTACCCTAATTTGTTATTACTGTCAGTTCGGGTGAACTTGCGGCTGCCTTATGCTAATAAATGCGTGCTCGCCCCGACAATTGACATAACGACTGCATAATAATAAGTAAACCTTATGAAGTCCGTATTTGGTGCGAGGAATAGTTAAATAATATTTTGTGAGTGACGGATTTGCCCATAATGTTGACTGGTTTAAGGTACTACTTTTGTGGGTTGACAATTTCGTATTGACTGGCATATTGAAAGTTTGACAGCTGGTCTAAGCTTGGTATATTAGGTGGCCTGCAATAAGGAGGTTATACGGCAAAGTTGATAAAAGATTTGTATTAAATGTTGACATTTAGCCAATTTTGTCAAGACTGGATTCCAAGTCCAAGTATAGGTACAAATAGGTGTCAGCATAGAAGACGGGGCCCGCTAGGGCCAGAGCCACCGCGGCCCTGGAACGCAAAGGGCTTTAGATGGAACACAGATGGGTTTTTTTTTTATTTCCCAACCTTAAAAAAAAATGTATAGGTACAAAAAACAATATTAGACTAATTGGACTATGATTTATTAATGACATAGGTGGTACGTACCGATAAAATATTTGGAAGCTAAAAGCAACTTCCAATCTTCATGCTTTTATCGCCAATATCCTCCTCAAGACTTCTTCGTGGTGGTCGTTCCTGTACAGTCAACCTTCCGTTTTGGTGCTCCTACTTTGACTTTGAGCTGAGCAAGCGTAGCACGGGATTTCAGCAAAAGCAGCTTATACTGGTCTTGTTATTAATTATCTGACATGTACTCGACTGTATCTTTGGACAAAAGACATTTACGAGTTATTAATCACATCGATCTATCCATAATACTATCACAATACAATATTAAACAAAGTGCTTCAGATAAAAACAGAGACTAAAGCCTTTAACAGATCATTTCTCCCCTTAAATCTAGTCCAAGATACGTTAGACAAATATTACAACTGAATATTTATCATCAATCCGCAATCTCAAGACATATTACTACAGAAATGGATGATTTTAAAATTCAACAACAGCCCAGTACATTTCTCTTGAGTTGCTTGCAACCATTTGCCAACATAATGTTCTGAGATAAGAATGCACTTGAGAAAACAATATTAATCTTGGTGTGATTCATCTTTTATCGCTCAAACTTGCATGTATGTGGCTGGCAGAACATAATAAATCAAATTGTAAGTACCATTGGGCAGGCATCACAGTGGTTTTATACTTCTGACTTCATGTGTGAAGGACGTATAAATCAAATGTTTGATTTTTGCAGCTATATCTGACGGTGCAACTAAGTAGAGAAGGCAAGTTCATGAAAAAACTGGCGGTGTGAAATGGTTGGGATAAATCTTTTTGTAGTAAATTTCTTTGATAGTAAAGTAGGACTACTTTGCAATTTTGTAATAAATATGTTCTGTATGGTGTCGGACGTAAAAGAATAACACCATCCCATCACTACCCGTGGGTGTCGTAAGAGGTGACTAAGGGACTCACTAGAGAATGCGCAGCAGCATTCTCTTTTCTTCTGTGCATTGTAATAGCTACACTGCGGTCGCCAACCCGCCTGCCTAACGTAGCGGTTATGGCAAACCCACTTGGTGGAGGCCTATGTCCAGCAGTGGACGTCTTTCGGCTGATATGATGATAATGTAATGAGTAAACACTAGTAACATTTTGTTTTGGAGTTGCAGAGTTTTCTATCAGACTGTTGCTGAGCTGGTCCATAGCAACGTATTGCGGAAACCTGTAAAGAAAAGAGTCTGAGTAGAAAGCTGCCAACATATTTTTCTTTAACAGATTATGATAGTCGATATGTACATTTTTAAATATTGTATTCAAGATGTTAACTACCGTTTCACAAGAACGATTCTACTTATTTATTTATTTCGTAATTGCAAGATTTATCGCTACATATGTATCTTCACTTAACACAGCTAATTAACGTCGCAAATCAAACGCAGTCTTTAAAAGGCACGCCAAGAATTCAAGCTAAAGGAAACGTCTACACATAAAGATAAACTACATTTTAAAGAAGTCAGATTACCCAATTTCCTTCTCAAAACCGTATGCACACACCTCTACAGTACTTAGTAACATGATAAAACGGAATCAATAGTGCTCTCATACCGTGCCAAGATGTAATAAACGCATGGAAAGTGAACAGAACACGACCATTTGTTCTACAAAGCGTTCAAACCCAATAACATCACGTAACTCTTAATACAACGACGTAAAGTGCAAAATCGAATGATGTTTAAAGGTCTAATGTTAGCATGTTGGAACTAGGATGAAATTAATGATGTCTGTATTGAAAATCGTTTGTTTTGCTTCGAAAATGTTTAGCCTGGCAGAAAGTCTCCTCAGACCATATTTCATAGTGTCCTTACCAAGTTTATAGGTTGATGATGTAATGATGTTGCCTTCAACTAGATAGATGGTTAGGATACCTTTTCATAATACGAAGTAGATTTATAGGTTTAGCGATTCTTTTGCGTAATTTTTGGTTCGGTTTTTTTTTTTTTGTGTTCGGCCTAGTTTTTAGGGATGAAAAGATTGTTTGTTATTATTAGCTGACTATTTGAAATATAAACAGCTTTCTTTAGCATTTCTGGGGAACGACTTTTTGCCTGCAAGGAGAAAAAAACAATTTATTTATAGACTACTATAGTAGGCGCCAGATAATCGTGGAATAACGGTCATTGACCCACCTACAATTATTGACATTTTAAATTTGAAAAACGAAATTAATGACACAAAGCTGTCCCGAATCATCATCTCTCGTGATCCTTAACATTGTCTAATAATGAAAAACGATTCATATTTAATTGTTCAGGTACCTATGAACAGTTATTAGGGAAAGGTCAATATACTTTATTCCACATTTAACTTGTTTAAGGCACTGCATTTACAGGTTGACAATTTTGTATTACTCGGGTTTTGAAAGCTTGATAGCTGGTCAAGGCTTGGAGTATTAGGTAACCCATAATAAGGAGGTTATACAGAAAAGATGAGAATAGATATATATTATACTAGCTTTTGCCCACGATTTCGTACGCGCATACCCCGTTTTTCCCGTTCCCGTAGGAATTTCGGGAAATCCCCTCTTAGCCCCCCCACAGTCCCCAAGAAACTAACAAGCCAAATTTCAGCTTTCTGCGATCAGAAGTTTCAGCTGTGCATTGTCCGTCAGTACCTCAGTTAGTCACCAGTAACGGAAGAGTTTTATATACATATATTGATAACACGTTACGTCACGTCTATAAACAATTCTGTGCGAGCACACTTTCGAGACAGTAAAATATGAAAGACAGCCGATCCTGGCGATCTAACTATCAAAGTCCATTGTTGCAACCAGCATCGTAACTTTACATAAGAACGACACTATCTTCAAGTAACTGTCATTATGAGACGCTAAACAAGGCATGCTGTAAATCAGTGCCCGAATCGACACGAAACTTGCCGAGTGAAGCCGAATGAAGTCGATAAAGAGAAACAATATGATCGGAGTGTCACGTCGTGTCCAAAGAAAGTGGCAAGCGATTAGTCGTACGATATCAAATGCCATAAGTCCCTGTAAGTGTTAAATATGGCGACTGGCGACTGATATACGAGTTGGAGTTTAAAAAGGAATGTTTTGGCAAGTGGTTAAGTGTGAACGGGGCTGCATTTCCATCATTGCGATATGAGATGAAAGATTTACGTTGTTCGAAAAATTTTACTGGGAAACTTCTTTGTAATTCTTTAAAAAAAAGATACAAACGATCAAATACTAAATAAGTTCAATACTTAAAGGCATATTTGTAAAGGCAAAGGTCTATTGCATCGGTTTTTCGGACGACCCGCACATTTTAAAACGATAGAACGTTTTTTGTCTTTTTGGTCACCATCTCAACATCTCTTCACTCTCCTTGGTTCATGCAGTCTTAAGAAATCAACGATCCCAAATAAAATCCTATAAATGGAATAACTTATATGAAGTTCCATCAAGCAAGTAGAATATTATGAGCACCAATCATTTGCAAGCTGTCACTGTATACCTCTTCAAGTTCTATCGCCATTTCTCAAATCAATATCTTCTTTTCTAGATTGATTCGACCAGACTGATTTTAAGGGTTCCGTACCCGAAGGGTAAAACGGGGCCCTATTACTAAGACTCCGCTGTCCGTCCGTCTATCACCAGGCTGTATCTCATGAAACGTGAAGCTTGACAGTTTTTCACCGATGATGTGTTTCTGTTGCCGCTGTAACAATAAATAATAAAAATGAAATAAAATTAAAAATAAAAGGGGGCCCTTATGCAAGAACCATGTTTTTTTTCAGCTTATGGTACGGAACCCTTCGTGTGCAAGTCCAACTTGCACTTGGCCAGTTTTTTTTCTCTTTAGCGTGAACCCCACTAATTGATGTTAAGTCAACATCAATTCATTCATTGAAATGTCTCTTCGTCTCACTTTGAATTCTTTAATATTTACTGATTAATTTACTAATACGGTTGCTTACTGCATAAATTAAGATTCCTTATTATAAACTAGTTCATTTATGATTTCAAAAATAACCACATACCAGCTTACTGCAATCCAAAAAAAAATCACAACCGCTGTCTTGACTTAAACCTGCACTCCATAAAAATACTTACAAGCCTGTAAATAAACATATACTAATATATATATATATATAACCGATTAATCTCAAAACTGCTCAACCTTTGAAGATGAAATTTGGCATGGAGGTAAATTGTGAGTAGAAGGATAAGACAGGATTTTAGGAAACCCCCCGGTTAGAGTGTAGCCTTAGGGGCGCTATGGCGCGAGGACTTAGAAAATTTTTCGAAATTTAATTTTTTTTTTTCTATACGAGCAGTAAAGAAAACCAAAAAAAAAATTGTTGGTTCAAAAAAATTTTTGGGACAATATTTTTCGGTCGATTCCACCTTGTGTAAGCATGAGGGCAGGGACTTAGAATTTTTTTTTTTTGGGATTTCGAGTATCGCTTAGGAGCACTATGAGAAATAAAGAAAACCAAAAAAAAAAAAATTGTTGGTTCAAAAAAATTTTTGGGACTAAAACGACAAAAAAATATCCCTTTGTTCTTTGTCGCCCTACTCATATGCAAATGTGGTCGGTCCCCAGACTGATTTAGGAGCTGCATTACCGATTCACGAAAACTTTGAAAAGTGCAAACTTTTTGGATTGAAACTGTGCTAAATGATTTATTTTGAAGTGATCGTTTGGACAGTTTTTGGAAAAGTGTAAGGTGTGGGTAGTTCTTGGATACTTTTTTGATAATTTTGGCTTTATGTAATAGTAGCACTTCAGTGGGTAAGTTTATAAACCTAAGGAATAAGATTGTTCATATAAACTACAACCCCCTATTTCACCCCTTTACGGGGGGTTGGTCAGAGTGTCGTCTTGGGGGCACTATGAAAAAAATACTTATAAAAATTTTGCGACCAATTTCGAGATAACGCTCGCTCGGCTCGCGCGTAATAGGTTAGGTTAGGTTAGAACTGTGACCAACTACGCGCGAGCCGAGCGAGCGAATCGAGCGGTGCCGCGGCAGCGGCCGGCGAGCGCTACCTCGAAATTGGTCGCAAAATTTTTATAAGTATTTTTTTCATAGTGCCCCCAAGACGACACTCTGACCAACCCCCCGTAAAGGGGTGAAATAGGGGGTTGTAGTTTATATGAACAATCTTATTCCTTAGGTTTATAAACTTACCCACTGAAGTGCTACTATTACATAAAGCCAAAATTATCAAAAAAGTATCCAAGAACTACCCACACCTTACACTTTTCCAAAAACTGTCCAAACGATCACTTCAAAATAAATCATTTAGCACAGTTTCAATCCAAAAAGTTTGCACTTTTCAACGTTTTCGTGAATCGGTAATGCAGCTCCTAAATCAGTCTGGGGACCGACCACATTTGCATATGAGTAGGGCGACAAAGAACAAAGGGATATTTTTTTGTCGTTTTATACCGATATGCTATCGACAAAGACTGCGGTATAATATAGGCACTATCAGTCGGCTGTAAATCATTTAGGTTCTCGAAAAGTATTTTGGTTAAGCCTTTTTTGTGTGATTTATGTATCCGTGATGAAGTTTTAAACAGATAGTGTACGAGTGCGAAACAAATATTTTTTCAGTGTTGTCTCTTTAAAAAAAAGGTTTTTTAGTGACCACAGTATTTCCTGTCTTCTGTCCTCTGGTTAGTGTTTCTGGTTGCTAATATATATTTATAATATTATTATTTTTAAAAAATTTTAAGTTTTTTTTTTTTATAAAGAAAACATTACACACTATACTACATTAGACACTTCTCATAATTTCTAGTTTTGGCGTACTTTGTCAAATAAATTAGGTACACTGAAATTTTAATTTCAAACAAAACTTCCTAAATTAAGATGGAGTCTAGATTTTCCCTTCGACGCACTGCGGTACACTGACTGAATATCAGGCTTTATTTACACCTCAGAAAGTAGTTTTAACCAGCCTGTTCATAATTTGTTCAATACACACACAACATTAATAAGGAAACATTAAAAGAAATTTATGTGAGCAAAGCAACTAACTACCAAGAATTAAAGTCATTTTTTGTGCGGCCACGCGCCAATAGTCACATTCTGAATAAATAAACGACTATTATACTTTTATATACACCTTTTTGTTTAAAACTCAGCCACGTACTAACTAGTACGTAATTGAATTTTAAATAAAACCTGTCTACGTACCTATATAATGGGCTAAGAGGCTTTTGTAAACCTCAAACTAAGCTGGTTAGTTTTGATGAATCAGAAGAAAGGATTACTGGAATTTTCTCCCGTTTTAGGAAAGTTATACGCTGATTTAGATTAGAGAGATTATTAATTAGGACTGAGACAACAGATTATTAACCTTTTGAACGCCATTTTCATGTATACATGACAAGCAAGCGCGTGCCTTGTACGCCAAATGTCACAAAAAGTATGACGATTTGTGGCTTGGCGTTCATGCTCTGGCATTTAAAAAGTTAAAGTAATTAGCGTTTATTTTTAAGTAATCGAAACACAATCTCTCTCTTAATGGTTAGCACCATTAAGAGAGAGATTGTGTTTTTCTAATAAATATTTATTAATAGCTTGACCTTTGACCCAATATTTGTAACAAAAGAACATAAAAAACATCAGACAGCAACTATAAAAATTAAATATGTTCGACTCCATAGTTTGCACGCCAACAATATAAAACCCTAAAAAATATTTTTCCAAATTAGAAATAAACAAGCAAACTTTGCTGTCACACGTATTTTCCCCATAAAAATTCATGCGACCGCAATCGCCACCACAATTGCGACCACAACCGCGTGGCGCAATTAATATATGTCGAGCTACTCTACAGTTTTCGCTGCGCCAATAATAAATGACCCGAAATTGTCAACTTTATTTGCTTTTCAATTATCATTTTGTTTTATGATTCAGATTAATTAATTGACTCATGTGTTTTACAGTTTATTTGCGTAATCCGTTTATAATTATTCGATTAATTTATACCTTTAACTTCAACTTTATAACTTTAACTTCAAAATCAAGTAGAAGAAAATCCTAATATTTTCTGCTACTTGATTATGAAGTAAATGGTTAAAGCTCATAATATCTACCCCTCAAGCCTTGACATAACCCAGCAAATGTATCTGTCATCGGATTAATTAAAACAACGTAAGTTTGTAGCAAATCTTATAAACTATTTCGATCTATTGTAAACATATTATTAAATCCAATACAGTAAATCCCATCCAAATTCGATACTTTAGAAATTTACAATAAATCCGTGGCTTATCGCGAAAAAAGAGTTCACAATCTCTCGCAATTTATTATAAACTACCTTTTGCCCGCGACTTCGTCCGCGTGGAATAGTTATTTTGGGCAGCCTAAGATAAGTGCCTCTAATACAAAGATTTTTATCTTTTATAATAACAAATTTTCATCCCCTATTTGAACCCAATGTACTGTAATTGACAAAATGTAGCTTTTGTCCTTCTCCAAGGTCTAATCTATCTCTGTACCAAACTTCATCTAAATCGGTTCTGCGGTTTAAGCGTGAAGATGTAACAGACAGACAGACAAACTTTCGCATTTATAATATTAAGTATGGATTTACGGTGTTTGCAATATCCCGCAGTCATATGCATACCATAGTACATACAGATTTCGCAAGTATGTCAATATTCCATATGATAAGGGGCTAGTTTGTAGCCATCATACGAGTACAAGTCCAGACTTAGGGCGACTATTGAGAAAATCAGATGGAAAAACCTAACATACTACTACCTAAAACTGTACTTCTTTGAGATGGTTTTGCTCTTGACTCTAGTCTAGGTCATAGATGACAGAGACAAAGTCGACGATGGAGCGAGCTTACCTAAAGAAGCCTGTTCACTCTAATTTTGAAGAGATTAGAGATGTATGCGTTCGGAAACACAGACGCAGGCAAAGAGTTCCACTCCTTTGCGCACTGCTGTGCTCATTATAAATGACGTTTGGAAACGTTTAGTGCGAATCGGTGCAATAGCAACAAGGTAGGGATGGTAACTTGCAGTGCGTCTAGATGTCCGATGGTAGAAGGGCGCAGATAGAATGAGGTCGTGGAGTTCCTGGACACTCTCCCCGAAGTACAATCTGTAGAAGACCAACAAGCAGGCAACTTTGCGGCGATGAGCCAAACTGTAAAACTTGGCATATACTAGGTTTACGTCGCCATGAGCCTCTTAGGTCTGCGTTCCACCGAGTCAAGCGCGGCAAGTTGGTATATAGCTGAGCCATACCAAAGGTGGCTGCAATACTCCAAGCAGGATCGGACTTGTGCTTTGTAAAGGGTTAAAAGCTGTCCAGACGTGAGGTATCGCTTCACTCTATTTAGGATGCCTAGCTTTTTGGCCGCAGTTTGGGCTTTGTGCTCAATGGTGGCGCGGAAGTTGAAACTGGGTGCCTAGGAGCTCGAGCCTATCGGTTAAAGAGATGTACCCCGAAAAGTAGGAGTTAGGTCGAAACGATCGCGGAAAACGAACACAGGACCATGCTCTGTAGTACCTATTGGCTTCTTGGTAACAATAGATAGAAGACCCAGCATTTTTGGCAAACTTCGAGAAAAAGAAAAAAATAGTTTTTAGTGCTGTCAAAATGAAGTTTGAAAAGATTTTTTGTCATGAGCTTTACTTTTACCACTACTTAACACAAAAATGCAGAATTTTCTTTAAGCAATCCTTCCGTGCAAACAGCTAGGCCAAACACACGTACATAGAGAATAAATTTTAATTTTTAATTAAAAAAAAAATTATAACTTCTAACACCTTTCCTTCATTATTGCTCCATTTTCTTTACGCAAATCTGCGTTCATGCAAAGTCTAACCGCGAACTCACACCATGCCACATTGAACAAAGCTAGCGATTCGTGTTGCACAAAACACTTTTAATTTTAATTACCACTAGAAAACATTATGTAACTCTTATGATCTCAAGACTAGGGGTCAAGTTTCCATGTTTGAAGTGTAAAAGTATCTTGGTAAAGCTCGTCGAAGGAAGTGATCATTCAAAAGCAGTGACGTAATCAACACGTGCTGGATTATAATGAGGCTTTTAAACTTTCTGTTTATATTTTATTTTGTTTTGATTATTGTGCACTGCTGGTTTATCACCTTCTTATTATTTTTTTAATTAGTCATGTGGTTTCGTTAGTGTGATTGGTATTTTAATGACAGTTTTAGTCACAACGGGTAATGGGAGAAATTACTGTTAAATATTTGTTTATGCTTTAAGGCATCCATAGACAGACGCCAATATAGCAACGACGAGATAACACGTTTTGTGAAAAACAGTGCCTGTCTTATCCTCAAAAACAATGCGTCACGACTGTCTGTGGGAGATTTTTAAATTTTAAATTGTGAAATTCTGAGTTTTAATTTTGCTTAGTTCTTAAATTGACGACTGTAGATTTGCTACCTAAGAATGTGGAACATAAATGTCATTGTTAAAGCAGATTTGAATTTTTAATACCAGTTCGTTCCATCTAAAAAAGTAGCTGCCAATATTAATAGACTTAGATAAGAACTAGACAACAGTGTTAAAATATATATTAATATGTTTTTCTGTTATTATCTCACAACCAAACTAAATTAGAATTTAAACACATCACATAAAGCTAGCTATTAATAAAAACTAAATCCCAATTTATTACAGCGTAAGATAAGGCATTAGTAGAATCCAGTTCAATAATAAAGACATTAGATATTATGAAGAATTTATTTGAACTAATGCTATAATGTTAGTCTGGAACGTCAAATTGATTCGACGGACGGCGAATAATTAAAATGCAAATGAGAACGTTGGGACACCACCCGAGAACGTAATATGAAAAAAAAACACAAATGTGGTACGGGTGTGAGCACACTGAGTGCTTTAAAAAAAATCGTATTCACATTCGGGAGAAAAAAAATTGAATACAGGAAAGGTAGAGGATTTTATCAAACTACCGTTATAGATGAATTTGTTACCTACGTCAAGAAAGGAGAAGGTTCTGAAAAGTAAAGCCAAAGTTACATGTAGTTACGGACATAATACTTTAACAGCGCCATCTATCAAGTGGTCCATGAACTAACGAACATCTATTTTCTTCTTTGAAGCACTTATCTTTGTGTTTCCGGCTGATATTGTTATTTGATATTATAAACATAACCGTTACTTAAAGATTTTGCCATATAAAAATTGTAGACTATTTGAGTTTTAGAGTTAAGTATGAACTTGACTTTATAATTAAAAAATTTGAAAATTTGCTACCGTGAATTGAACCATAATTTAAATAAGAGATGGACGTATGACATTTGAAAAGCAGCCTTTAACAAAATATGCGTAACGCAATGACTTTAAAATACGCTCCTCAAATAAAATGTGACAGAAATTCATTTAAAAATTTGAATAGTTATAGCTAAATTTAAAGGCCATTTTTAAAATAACTAACTGGCTCATCTACGGTTTATTAACTTATTATATACTAGATGTTGCCCGCGGATCCGCCCGCGTGAATGTCGTAAATTATCCCAAGGAAATATACTGGCTATCCTATCTGTTATTCCAAACTACAATCTACCTCTGAGCCAAATTTCATCAAGATCCGTTCAGCCATTCTGACGTGACTGAGTAACAAACATCATCCATCCATCCATCCAAACATCCAGACTTTTGCATTTACAATATTAGTATAGAAGTATAGATTAGGAGCAGCAGTAAAAACTATAAAAATAAATATGGCTATAGTCTGCGAATGATTAATTCTTAAATTCTTAGTTTTAAGGCTTCGTTACGTGTTCCACTGCAAGCCATACAAATACGTTTTATTTCATCTGGAAGATGTCCTTTGAGAATTTTTAAAACTTAATTAACAGCCGTAACCTCCCTTTCGTTTTAATAGTTTCCTAGAAAACTTTTGAAAATATTTTCCCTTCCAGACGCATTGTCTTTTTTTTTTCTGGAAGATGGGTAATCATCAAATGCCTTCTTCCGCACTGGGTGGAGCAGGAGGGCGTGTCAGACTCTTTCTGACTATAACCCATCCGTGTTCCTTCTAGAGCCCTTATCTTACAGCAATTACTTTATCGACAATATTGTTTATTAGAAGGATTACGGTCCTCAAACTTCGCCCCTTAAAATTCATAGTACCAATGGAACACTTAATGATTCAAAGTTCTATAGATATCAAATCATAACTCACTAAACAGGTGTTCTGTATTAGTAATGAGTGTTTCCATACCAATTCCTTATCAGTCGCGCCCTCCCATTGAAACGGTCGCACAATATGTCATAATTATTTAATTAATGCAACCCCAGTCTCGGTTATCTGCATTCATAATTCAAGCCACCTACACGGAGAGAATTTCCAATCCATGAATTTCTCGGCACTCAAATTTGTATAGAACACATGGATATACTGGACTGTTGCTTAGGATACTGTAGCGAATGTAACTGCACTGTGGCAGAATTAAAAATTAATACCATCGATTTGTGCGCAATGTGCGGGACACGGGTATGTACAGGCGAATCACGTCACCCACGCTCGGCGATCTTGATTATGCGATTGTATGCCTACACGCGTGTCAATTAATTGCTGGTACCATTTCATTTGTTTTTATTGTCACTTATTTGTTAATAAAAACGTTTGTGCTTTGTTTGAAGCGGGCGCGGCGGCGTTCTTTTATTGTTGTTAAAAAATATAGCAGGTTTTAAATCGAACTGTATTGGTGGTGTTGTTTGTGTCAGATACCTTCTCTATGTATAAATAACTCTGCTTTTTCGCATTTGGCGCAGCAAAAATCAGTGGACAAAACAGTGTCATTTGAACTTGGAAACACAGCCATTACAAATAATTCACCATCAAATACCCTATTGCCATTTCACTGTTACCATTACAGAGCAAAGTTCAAGATCAACTGGATGGCCCGAAAGAGTTACCTAATGACACGATATCGAGGCTTGCGAAGGGCGCCATTCAAATTCAATCACGGGCTTTGAAACAATTTGTAACAAATGTCAAGATCATAAAGGATCCTACTTCGGTCCGTGCGAATGTCTGACTGAGAGAGGAATCGTGACTGGTAGATAGGACTGATCGATCTTACATTAGGTAATTTCGGTTCGGAAACTAGGACAGTTTAAAATCGGTTAACATCATCAAGCAAGTTCCCATGTTCACGCTTTTTGAGAATCGTTTGATGTTGTTGGAGATAGCAGTTCCGAACATATAAGACCATTAATAAGCTTGGAAATTTTCAACTCGTATCATAGTATCAGTTATAAAAACTAAAATCTATGAACATACATATTAGCATCCAAATTATCCATGTTATGATGTCGTGTAAGTATTATCGAAGATTCTATCGGCAAGCAGTAAACAAGGATCTAATTGTACCAACAAATAAGCTTCGTTGTTACACAATGTACGTAACAAAAAAAAATGTTATGTAATGTTTCGTTCTCCAAAACCATTTCTTTATTGACCTTCAATATTTTCAACCATAGACAGACGGATACGATGTTATCTCAAAGATTACGAAGCAATTATATCACAGTCATACTTTTGTTAACTAGAACCAAAAAAAAGAGCAGTGAAATAGCAAAATGTCCATTTCATTAACTACAGAACTAAATGCCTTTAAATCAAATCGTATAAGCACTGAGAGTAATTGTTGCGATAGTCCGTGGAAGCGGTGGAAATAATGGGTTGGCTTCTAGAGAGATAAAATCGTCGGGTCCTGTCTGTAGAGGTGGGCCTTAGCTGGTTGTGGCTCGACGGTTCCTAAAGGTTGATTTAGTACGTGTGTAGATTGATTTAATATTACTGATTCATGTCTTTAAAATTCTACAAACTGCAAATGACGATAACTAAAATTCTACATTATCTTCAGCAATATTTCCTTAGCCAGCAGAAATATAATCTCATTGCAAAGAATCTCTTTCAGTTGGTACTTCAGCTGTAAAGCTCCATTTTATTTCTTTAGCAAAACTAACAACTACGTCTAAGGAACTTTCTTCCTCAACCTTTCCCACTGTATTTGGAATAATAACAATCCTTGCATATTATTTGCAAACGGAGAGTCCATTTATATCCCGCAGATGCAGCACTTCTGCGTTCCCGGTAATTGGTTGAAGTTATCTACGTCATTACATCTCGACTCTTCCCTTTTTTGCCGGCTTTATTTCTCTCTCTTCGACCGCCACTTTCGTTTGTTTTTGATTCAATTACTTTTAATGCTCTTTGATCATAATCTAAGGGAATCGCAACGTTGGGATATTGTTAGTACTTAATCTTTTTTGAGATTTCGGGGTCGACAGTTTAACGTTCTAATTTTGTGCGAAAAAATCCTGACTTGTCCTTGTTGTTTTGTTATCTTCCTTTCAGTTCTACCAGTCTTTCGATGAAGCTTCCTATACAACTATGTATTTCACAAGCCGTAGATAAAACATAATGGTAACAATACAAAGTTTACACTCGTAACCTTCAGCGCGATCTAGATAACTATCCATTTTTCTTTACTCAACCTTGTTTATGCGGCTTTAATACGTTATTCTTAAGGACGCGACATAACTCATGCAGTATCGTTGGTCGGATCGGTATTTCACTAAATGAACGCGTCTCAAGCGATATTTATAGCGACGGTGGACATAATTTAATAAACAAAGCAGGGCCGAGCCGACATTTTAATGCCACCCCGGGCATAGGATCTGATAATGGATCATAACTGGTTTTCAGTCTCGGTAGATAGCATTGTAAGGAACAAGTCCCACTTCGTTACGAGCTCCCGGTAAAACGTACAGGGCTTCCAATCGTTAAGCGTAAACCCTATCTGCATTGGTGCTATTAATAATATTATACGGCGCAATATCTGATACGCATTGAACGCATATTTTATATGTGCACGCGCTGTTAATATTTCGTTACTGTTTTCTGATACAAATTGTCCGAACGTGGCATAATGTTGTAGATACTATAGATAGTAAATGCTATCTAGATTTTCCATAAAGAATGTGACAAGCAGGCATATGAATATTTATGAAAATAAAATAATATACTGTGGACGTGAAACATAAAAAGTATTTGATTTGATCGATCATATAAAAACAAAGCTTCGAATCGTATAAAAACGGGTCTGAATTCGCATTGTAATAAAGATAACATTGTACTGGCTTTAGGTATTTTATTGGTTTAATATTTGGCATTGAACGAGTGTTTGTAAAGGGGCTTTATTATGGATTTAAATAAAACCCACGTACGTGTTGTTACAATTTAAATACGCAAAACAATTGCAAGAAAACAAGTATTGAAACAGAATGCTTCGAATCTCGTTGGTTCATGACAAATGACTGGCACGTCTCATATCTGCCGAGATGTGAATCGAACGGTTACAAACGAGAAAGTATAAACATTTACATTTGAGACTTCGAACCGCCAACAAAAACGGATCGTGCTTCAATTTTGGTCTTATCTAGAGTTGCCTGTGTTTCCTTGACAGGTGCATTAGTATGCTATCACACAACAATTAAATGCATCGGTATTGCTGCATCACGATGAGTAGGTGTACGGAGACTCCTATCATGAACACGCTCTGAGTTCCCGCTATCTATAGTTTTTGATCTTTCACGTCGATTTGATTAAGGAATTCCTTTGTTTCGTTATATTGTTTACTGTCTGCGGTCGGATGACTTACAAAACCTAGTCTGATTAGTTTCGAGTTTAGGTGCTTGCTAGCATGTTTCAGGGACTGGAATTTGTAGGTTGTTGACGTAATGGCTTGGTTTATTATGATCTTTGAATATCTACGATCGTAAAACTGTTCGATGGTCATATTTTTGGCCGTCCAATTTGCATACCAGATAATATAGTACAAATAGTTATTGCATTTCGTCTGTTTATTTGGAAATCCCATTGTAATTGCATGGTAATGGGTTTTTAGTTGATACATGACTTGCAGAAGTGAATTTGTGTGCTGTAAAATAAAGTTCTATGCAAGCTGTGTGTTTGGACAAACAGTACTGAGTAGAAGATAATTTTGTACTCATTATGAAAATAATAATTCAAATCAGTTTTGAAAAGCTGTGATTCCTGTTAGTCGTACCGTTGCACTTTTTTATTTATATAATCAATTTACTTAAACCAAGAATGCCACTCAATTTGTAAAAATATTAGGAACTATAATAATTACATTAACCCAATGAAAAGTATGTTAACTATCATTTGATTGGGAAGTTCACAAACGGATTCCACGTTCATTTCTAAATTACCCGAAGATAACGCCTCGCTTCTTATAAAGCAATTTAGACGAAAATCTCAAGCCAAATACACGATTAGATGTACGTACGCCGGCGGCCGTATTCCGGGAGAAATTTTAGCTATTAAAAGAACATATTTTTACGCACCCAATATTTAGAGAGCGAGTGCTTTAAAAAGCAGTTTTATTACTTTTAAATAGCAGGTAACAGTTCGTTTTGGATGAGTCGTAAAATGTTACTATCACAACTGTCTCAGAGGAGTTTGAGTTACTTAGTGAGTGGGACGACATAGAAATTCTTTGAAGGTTTTTGTCAAAATATTGAACATTAAAGTTTCTATGACACATTGAAAGGTTTTATGTTTGGGTCGTCAGAATCTATTGATTGGGTAATATTTTATTGATTTCTTTTGACACTATTTTTAAGGTATCTTTCTTAAGTCTGAAAATCGTAAAAGGAGGGTATAAAATACAACTGTAAAACATTTTCTCCTTTCGTGTGGAAATTATATGAAAGAAAACATACACGTTTCGAAATGTACTCGTTTATGTATGTACTCTTTTACTCAGAGTGAACAAAAGAACTGAAGCTCTAACCGAGAGTTTATGTTCCCAAAACACGGAAGTATTTACACGAATACTTTCATTAATTTCCCAAATATTTATTTTAAAAGTTCCCGTTTAGCCTAAATATTTATACTGTACACGACATACAGAACAACTTCCGTAGATTGCAATATGGCGCCGGTTTCCGTTACCCGCATGGTCAGGGCAAACAAAATATCGAACCTTGCACCGATACGTTGTTCGAGCCCGACCTTATTTAGAAATAGCTACGCGTTGAGAGAAACGACCAAGTTGGAAACCGTTTGAAACTGAAACAAATGATTATTACGCACAATAAATTATCTGTTATGTTTTGTTTGCCATCGAACAATTGTTGGAGCGTCTTGTGAAAACATATTTGTTAGGGAAAGAGCATACTTTAAATTACACTCATTCAATACTGTCTGGTTTCAAGTAAGATTTTATAAAATGAACAGCTGTCAAAAGTGGACTTCTACTAATTTTCAAGCAACGTTCGCATTCGCAAAAATCACGTCTCAATCGCAATGCCCCAAAAATTTATGTAAAATGACGATAATTTAACTGGCCCTCAGATTAAAACTAATCTCTATTTCTGGAAAAGTAAAACTTCCTTTTTTTACTCAACAAAATTATTTGACATAAAAAAAACATCGTTAATATTTACCGTTCTACCATTTCTTCCACGCTCTACTTAATTTAGTTGATACCAGGCCCCAAAACCGACATTGTTACCAATAAAGCTATATGTTCTTCCCAGCCAATATGTTCTTCCCGTACTCTCGCATTTTCGCCGATTTCTAACTTACGTATTTTCTCTTCCAGCCTGGCCCATTAAAGGTCAGTCCAAGTGAGCTATAAATAAGGTATTTAACCCAATGTGTGTGGGCAAGCCATAACTGGCTCGGCCATGGGAAAGCCTTCGGATATTACAATCGCTACTATTTATTTGGTACCAACTGAAGTATTGGGAAGGACAGGTACCTATTCTATTGAATACAATGTCGGCCATGCATGGCTTGGACTCTTGGAGTATTATTTGACCTTTGTTCATTGTATTGTAAGGTCCATGTTCTTGGGAGGTCTTGTTTTATTTTAATTAAGCTCAGTTTTGCACTAACTAAGCTATCTGTTTGGTACAGTTTTGGGCTTACATACCCTTAGGGGTTCACTTCAGAACATGGTCCCTACATAGAGGCTTCTTGTAAAGGTTGTTGCTAAGGAAGAAATCTTCTTTAAACTTGTAATAATAGACATCTTTTACGAAGGAAATTTGAAAATTAAATAACAAACATAAGCTAACGATAAAACTAAAAACAAAATGTTGTACTTTACTTCTAAAAAATATGATAAAAAATAATAAAAATAAAATAATGAAATATTATCATAAATGAATAAAAATAAAAATAATAAAATATGATCATAAATATTTTTTTTTAAATCTCAAGTTAACGATGAAACTAAAAACGGACTGTTGTTCTATCACTTAAAAAAATATATGATCATAAAACCTGCTACTAGAAAATATTAAAACATTGTCATTGAAAACATTATCATTATTTATTCTACTATTAATCGAGCATCTGTGTTTGATAAAGGATAAAAATGGTATGTTTTATTATACTTTTTATATCATTTTAATTGAACGTTTTATTAAAACAGTCTCACGGATTTATCAATATTCCTTTTTCATTTCTAGTTTAAATTTTACGTGCCTATTAGCGGCTGATTAGTATAATACAGATTTATCTTTTTTATATAAAACAGTAATAAAAATCTTTATCAGACTGTGTAGAGTTTCATTAAGTATTTATCTTTACGACTTTTCAGTATAATGTATATTAATGATATAAAAACTTAATAATAGTCACTTAAAATTTCGTTTCCGTTTACTTTAGGTGTTTTTGACGGTTAAGTGAAAATACAAAGGTTATAAAGTAGCTAGTTTTGACAGTTTGTTGTACAATGGGAAATATTAGCCATCGTTAATATACTTAAGTTATTAATGTGTGGGTTTTCACACAGCGTTTTCTTTCGCAGTTTCTTTGGACAAATAAAATTTTATGGCGTTTCATTTTTTGAATGACAGGTTTTTGGGATTATTCTTTGTTAGATATCTTGAGGCAGTTTTATTAAAAACTGTTGTTACTATGTTATCAATTATAATTTGCTAGTGTGTTAGTGATTTGAAATACACACATTTAAGGCAAAACGGTGATTGAAATCTCATACAAAATCAAATTATGTGAGTACAAACAAATTATAAGTATTTTAAATCTTCACTAGTGTATTGATAAGATTTCACCTTTTCCGAGTCAAACAAGATGCAATAAGCCCTGCTTGGGTAAAGAATAATTCGTAACTAAACAACTTTAAAAAAACCACAAATTCAACTTACACTACACACCAGTTAAAATGACTTAATCTTATCAGTACAAACAAAAAATTTGGTCAAACAATAAAAGCACAACCTAAACAGTAAAATAAAGTTATTGAAAAATGTACCGCACACAATATAAAATGGTAACTCGATAAATGCTCGCCTCAAATGCTTTAAACAAACGAAAATATGAATTGAGATTACGGTAATACACGAACGTGGGTTAGATGGGCCGTGCATTAAAGGCTAAGGTAAACTTGCGACTGTTTAATCGGGCGACTAAATCGCAAATTATTTTCACAATAGCGATTGAGGCAGGCTGTTCGTAATATCTGTTAACTGCGGCATTTTATTAAGTTATTCTTATAGTGGTTTACCCTAAAATGCTACACACTATTATTACAGGCAAAATTGAGTTCTTTGCTAAAACGTTTTGATATCGTAGATGTTAAAAAAACTGTCAAAAGACATATTTATTTTTACACGTCAAGTCACTTATAGTGTTCATTTTAAATACTAAACAATCTACTTATTGACCCAGTTACGACAAAAGAAATAATGCTCTAGCAAAACTAGGGCTAATATCGAATGAACTTAATCGTAAAAAGTTAACCGTGCGCCTTTTCTTACCGGGGATCGCTCGAGCGTGGGTCGACATAAATGGTAGTGCAACGAACATGCTGTACCTATATGAGACACTGCATCATTTGCAATTACATGTTATTGTACCTTTGTACTATTTTAATGTCCGCCAGTGTACGCCCCCGGTAAGAATGTGGCATTGTAAGCAAAATAGTACGCCGTTTATTTCTGTCAATTTGAGTATCAACGGATGAGTTGCAACGAGGCATAATGGGCTGGGATTGTATGCTAGTAGATAAATGAGTTTCGTTTTATTGGCCCTTGTAGTTCGGTCTAGTTCATTACGTTCTGGCACTTTGAATTAGTTTGAGCATAAATAATAAGAATGTAAATTAGGGTCTGTAATTTTAAAGTAGTACAGGGAGTGTCTTTAATCATTAATGACATTTTTTTTCAAGATTGCACCGAGTTGATTATTCTTTTGCTGAGTGAAATAATGACTTATTTTATTTAAATTGAGATATTGGCTTTTTTATTTTCCGTAATTGAAATGAGTTTCACAACGAAACAAATGACAACTGCCAGTGTGGTCGGCGCATTACTGGCGAACGAAGCAAACTTTTTGCAAACTTCCATCCGATCATCAAGTTTCATTAAAGTATCAATGATCCCAAAGATTACAAACTCTGACCTTTTACAAGCGACCTGACATTTATACATTCAATTTGGACGTCCAACACAGTTCATTAATCATCCAAAGGCTACCAGCAAACTAAAGTCCCATTAGGCTGCAAAAACATCGATGGATTGCTGCGTGTGTAGTAATCACTAACGCAAACAGCCTACGTTAATCCTTTACACAAGCAAACACATAGCATTAAGTAAATCCTTCAAATAATCCAGTACGAAAAGCCGACAAGTCTCTGTCAACACTCGACGAACGCGATTTCCTTGGCAAGCGTCGAAGTTCTCATCGTATTTACATTTTCACACATAAAGTAAATTCCTCGTATCCAGAAGTTTGAGTGCGGGGAAACGAAAATAGCGATTCATCACAAGTTTTAATCTGTTCTAGAGTTTGGCCCACTTGTGGTCATGGGGCGGGTAGGCGAGCGATTTAATCGCAGCGATCGAAACGCCAGAGGCTCAGAACAAAGTCACCTTGGGCTCTCGACAAACTGCCATTTTATTAGCGATGGCAATAGTCAAAATGCCATAATATGGTCCACTTATGACGTTTGGACAATCGCCTTCGTCACGCTACCGCTGACAGAATATAACTTGTCTGGAGCCACTTATGTCACTGATACAAATTGTCAAAAGTCCAAAATATTTGCGTTAGACCACGTGACATTTCAGTAGTACTTGTTAAACCAATATAACATAGATTTTTTGGCATTGTTGTTATCTATACTTCTATACTATAGTAGGCGCCAGATAATCGTGGAATAACGGTCATTGACCCACCTACAATTATTGACATTTTTAATTTGAAAAACGGAATTAATGACACAAAGCTGTCCCGAATCATCATCTCTCGTGATCCTTAACATTGTCTAATAATGAAAAACGATTCATATTTAATTGTTCAGGTACCTATGAACAGTTATTAGGGAAAGGTCAATGTACTTTATTCCACATTTATCTGGCGCCTACTATAATATTATAAAGAGGAAGGATTTGTATTTTTGTATGTAACGAATAAACATAAAAACTACTAAACCGATTTGTAAAATTTTTTCAGCAATGGATAGCTACATTATTAGCGAGTAACATAAGCTATATTTTATCCCCGTACTCCAACGGGAACGGGAACTACGCGGGTGAAACCGCGTGATGTCCGCTAGTTGCTAATAAAATGTTACAAATTCTAGGTCCTCCACCCTCAGGACAGAACGATCCTCCTACACAGAACTAACTTACGTTTTTCTTTAAGTTATGTGACATGATCATTGACACCGGCCACCTCAATCTCTGTTATTACTGCAGTACCATATTGACAGTATTCCAAATTAATTGCACAGTTACAGTCAATATAAAATTACACTGTGTGCTTTTCCTACTGCGTAAATCATGTGAGTTTCATAGTCTTGTGAAATGGGACTCACTAAATAATACTTCCCACACTGCAATCGTTTTAGCGTGGGTGATATAGCAGCAACCTGTCATTATTTTGTTGCATTTAAGCACATTTGAAACCAATACTTGTGCCAAGTACGGTAACATAGTTAATATTGACGTGGGTCTTGACGTTTTTGTTTTGAAATATAAGAACAATGCTTCCCCAAAAGTCGCCATATCAGCCGGTGCTGAGCTTTTATCTAAAAACCCATTATGTTGTAAGAGAGTAACAGAGGTAAACAGCACAAGTAGCACTATTTCTTTCTCACAAAGGAAATATGATGGAGTTACCAAGTCATAGTATCTTGTCATAGTGTCTCAGGGCCTTGGTCCATCATGACATTATGACTGTAGGTCAATTCAAATTCCTCGTTTCCAAATTAAAACACTAGCTCAGTTATTCCATGATGAACAAATCGAAAAGAAAAAATCTGCTATTTAAATATAAAGAAATGGAAGAACTGGTTTTAAAAACAATAATAAAATAATCTTTACATGCAAAAGCCTGTTATTGATCCACTTTATGCAAACGCGTAGGTCTTAAACTGGTATCAACTGACAATCTCTTTCTTCTTGATATTAAAGTGAACTACCATATTGCAATAAATGCGAAAGTTGATTTTGTTTTGACACGATAAAAATATTTTGTATAGTTTTCTCTAGAACTCTGCGTGCATTAAATATATATATAAAAGCATATTTTATTCGATCGTGTTGAGTCTGACTGTGTTACGGCAAAAGGAAACAGAATAAGATATGAAATAATGTAAATAAAATTAAAATCAATTTCATGAAAAGTTAAAACGGATAACTTCTAGAATTTCAAAACATTATTATATTTAGACATACTTTTAAACGTCCCCATGGTGGATTACAGCCCACTCTTGTTCACAGTGTCCCATCCAATTTGCGGAACTAAACACTATGTTGTAAATCCTCACGCCAGCGTTTTTTGAGTCTGCCTCGGTTGCATCGTCCATCTTCAGGCATCCACTGCGTTATGATCCTGGCCCATCTGTCCTCGTGCATCCTATAAATGAGGCCCGCCCAATCCCATTTTAGTCTCAAAGATACGGCCGGTCCGTTTGATTTGCAGAATGCTACGCTCCATCGCTCTTTGGTAAACCTTAAGTTTGAACTTCTGCGCCTCAGTCAAAGCCCATGTCTGAGCGCCATAGGTTAGAATAGGCAGGATACACACGCGACGAGCTGAAGGTCACTTCATGAGCGCCTTCATGGACTAATAGCTCCTCCAGGCATTTTCGACTCGAATATCAATTTCCTTGTCCTATTATATGAAAATGCAAAACATTGAGCAATCAATTATTATGTATAAGTAACTGAAATGACATAAAATTATAAAGGTAAAAGCCATTTCCCACTTTAATGGTTCAAGCAAAATTGCGTAGCTGACACATTCTAAGAAAATAAACACTACGAATACCTAACAACGTCGCGTTCAAAAACCGATATGACATTTAAAACAATACAATATCGACGTTAAAACGCTTCATGCGGCGCGATATTTATTTTATCTCATTTTCCATAACCATTGGATCGAATGACCCCTTTTTCAAGTTTCATGGTCGAATCCCACCTACTGTTTTTCATTACGGACACGGTGCGAGCTCATATTTGCTAGGTATCAGTTTCTTCTACATTTGCTGTTTAGTTTTACTCCCGGAATTGTCTGCGATTTTGCAAATTATCATTCATCATCTGCCTAGCCTTTTCCCAATTATATTGGGGTCGACTTCCAGTCAAACCGAATTCAGCTGAATACCAGTATTTTACGTGGAGTGGCTGCCTACCAGACCTCCACAACCCATTAACTGGGTAACACGGTACTCCTTGGCAAGACTGGTGTTAGGTTATCTGGCTTCTGACTATCCGTGACGACTGCCAAAGATCTACAAATGACAGCCGGGACCAACGGCTTAACGTGCTTTCCGAGGCACGGAGGAGTCTCGGTATGTTAAGATGGTCACCCATCCACAGACCAACCTTGGCAAGCGTTGCTTAACCTTAAAGATTGACCCGTCCGGCTGAAATTATCATTGTACTTTTAAAAAAAGAGTGCATTCCAAAATATAAAGGATTGATTACGTGTCATTTATAGCGACATGTATGAGAGGGTGCTCTCTCATACATTTACATACTATTACTTTCGCTGATATTATGCAACTTTGTCTAATTGTCTAACATGATATAAAAGACCAAAATGCGTGAGCTTACACTAACAAACCATTTGCTTTTTAAAAATTTCAGAACAGAAATTTTGAGGAAGCAGGTACTCACAAACATCCTAGACCAAGAGAAAAACCGCCCGTCTGCATCAAACAAATTTAGCGTGCAATATTTGGACGGCGCGGTTACCCGCTCACCTCTGCAACTGTAAGTACCCACATATTTTACGAGAATTCCATCGTAAGGAATATATATTTTTTTAGTTCCATTGCGTGACGCCACACCACACGCGACACACGATTTTTGATTTATTTCGAGGTTGAAATGCGGCTTTTGTTTCGTGAACGCGTCACCTAATTAGAACTGTGATTGCATGTGGAAAAAATTCGGCGAACCGATTGTTGGAAATTGAAAAAACACGTTATTTCTTTTTACGCTTATGTCTTCACTTTGGTTGTATATGAGAGAATTTCTCCTATACTCTATGTTGATGAAGATGTTCTTTATTGTTATTGATTGATTTATTGTTACAATTAAGGTTGTAACAGGAACTCGCCTCTGCCTTCCAACTTTCAAAAAGGTGCCTGTTTCCGCGATGTTGCAGCAAAGGTGGTCTGGTTAGATCTTCTGTTTAGTTCCTGACCTTGATTTCACATTTAAATATTGTTTGTGGCACAAAAAGGCAATTCATAAAAACCACCGTCACCTGATACTACATCTTAAGCCTCCATCAATTCTCCACGCCACTCATATGAGCCGTAAAAAAGTGTTCCATTCAAGTCTGTCATATAAATAATGTGATGACCCTATTCTAACTTTATAACTTGTTTATAGTGAATCAGCTGTTAGTATTAAATCAGTATTTTATTGCCAACAATCCGTTATTCGTCTGTCGAACTGGAGAGACCACATAATAGCCGTGTTTACGTCTTGGGCTATTGAGCACGTATATTCATCTACTGAAATGTTACCCGTTTATTACTTTGATGTATGAATTGACTTTGATTTTGCATTTGTTGGAACAGATGCATGCGCAGTTGGTGCAAGAGGTCGTTTTTCTTTGATGCCAGCCTATTAATACATCGATGACTGAAGAGTCTGAAAAGGCGGAAAGGATATGAACTGGAATTGAAGACAACAGGAGTTGATAAATATTAAAAAATATCTGTTAGAAAAGAGTCCCTATTTTAAATATTTTACCATGGCTGCTGCTACCTCCACATACACGAGATTATATGACTGTTTAGACGATGCTTCATCTTTCAGTCTCTCCATAACCATGTGAACCCCTCGACACAGCTTCTTAATTTCAATTAACCTTCTTAATAGCACTCAAGCTAATACTCATTAAACGATCTCCTGTCACCCATCACCTTTACATCGAACATGACACCACAAGACAGTACATCATCGAAAACAGGTGCTTTAATAATTTCTCCCTCCATCGACTTTATTAAAAATATCCCTTTTAATATTGATGGTCCATTACTGGTAAGCTTCTACGATGTATCGTTTCTTTGTAACACAACACCGCTACGTCAAGGTCTAATTGATGCTGTCAGTCAGTATAAAACGGGCTTTAACAATACCGGAGTTAGTATCCATTTGATCGTCCCCTGGGAACACTCCCGGCTTCATCGAAGTGTTTTTATTTTGTTCAAAGTAATAGGAGAAAGTTGTTGAATAGGTACTGCTGGGTAGGAGTGGAATGATGGTTGAAATAAATGATTAATGCAAGAAGTCTGACTGTTGGAAAACTGACGATTGTTATGGGATTCATCATGCTTTCGATTAAATCTTGTTGGTTTTCTTTTGCCACTATGTCCAAGATGTCTTCATATATCGTGACATTTACGTCGTTTGCGCAATTATCACTTTTAACTGTTGGTCTACCATTAATAGTGTTGTTTTGTAAGTATGATAATGCATTCCCATGTCTGCTTAGTTCCAAAATCATACAAGTCAAATTATTTATTATCTTTTAATTTCCAGTTCCTGTTTGTCACCAATTAAGTCGATGTAAAACGAACTTCCGACTTTTAATTATTAAATATTATAAAAATACTAAAGTATTTTGTAATTTTCAAAAATAGTAAATCTAAGTTACAGAGATAGATAAAATTAAAGGAAATAACAATTACGCGTTTGAGTACACTTCCCATTATAAAAGACATGTAATTAGTGTTCGAAGATAAATTAATTAATTATCTTTAAATATATTCAGATTTTTAACACAATGGTACCTACGTAAAATTCTGTTAAAACATTAATCTTGCAGATTATTTACTTCAAACCTCATTTATCATTCTCCTTTTTTTCGTAGTACATTACTGAATACTCCGTATATGCACCTTCTACATTAATTACTGTCACTATTGAGATATGTGCGCTTAATTTTGTTTTGGTTTCCTTAATTTTAATTGCAATTTCTGTGTAGGTGTTAATCCTTCTTTATGAATTGAGCTGGTAGTAATTTAAGTTAAGAATAAGCATTACCATTCAACGTGGCTATGCTGCCAGTGTTTTGTGCACCTTCTCCGTTGACAGCGATATGGACGAATGATTCGATACTCTGTGTTTGTGTCTTTTTTTTTGTCTGAAAATGGCAAACTCCATAAGATTATAAAATTACTTTAGAGACTGTAAACTCTCGATAAATTGTCAACTGAACATTTGGAATACTTTTTTACGCAACAAAATTTGATAGTCTATATATAATCTTTTGAAGTCATCCGAGAAATTGACTGCCGCAAAATACTAAAATGGCTACCAATCAGAGCACAAGTCTACAGTTTATCCGTTTTCGTGTTATAGTAAACCTGGAAACAGGGCTCTCATTCTCAGTCTCATTGGTCAACAAAGACCAATGAGAGGCCAAGTTTCCAATTTAACTATCACACCAGCTGATTGATCTCCAGTTTATGTCAGTCCACGATTTCTCGGATCGACACGGAGATATTATAAAATACAAGATTTTGATTTTTGGTGAATCCAGAAATATTACTTTATCATCATACTTTGGGTATCACTTAAGGTTCACAGTTGTTGCAGAAATTATACAGATAGGAATATATAATGCATTCTGTCTTAAATCGAACTGCACAACCAATTACAGGCAAACACCACATGCAAAATGCTCTTTGTAATTATAAATTTAATTTTAAAGACTTAATGTATTTAAATTCTAGATATTAAATATCATCACCCAATCCCAGGACAACCACCTCTTTCTGAATAACAGGTACCTACAAAGAATGACATAAAAATACCTTCCAACCAGATATGCATTTAGTTTTTATCTCCTCGAATATTTTACGCGGACAAAAAACTATAATGGCGAATCAATAGTTACTGCATATTACCATCGCCTTCGAGTTTCTCTAGAGACGTTTTTCGATTTGCTATAAATCTTGTGTTTAATTGTCCGCGAAATAAAGGGATTAAGCGTTGGGGATTAAGAAGACAAATACTTTTCAATATCCATATTATCCATCTTTCAGATTTCATCAGGATTTTTAGGATATTTTTCGACTTTGTTAGGTTTTGGCGTGGATTCAAGGCCGAATATTGATGAAATCATTAATTTAGTTCCGTATTTACTAGAATCTGCAAGTTTTCTATTGAAACATGGTTTTACATTAAATCTTTTTAACGTGGACAGCTTTTCATAATCGTAGTTTTTTCTATTTTAGTTTTCTAATTTCTGTTTGATTGCTTATTACTTCCTTATGTTTTTTGCTGTTAAAATATTAGCATCGTCTGTTGTAATTGTTTTAATTACTTGATTAATTGGCTTCTTTGGGTGTCTTTTGAACGTTCAATTTGTATTTTTTCGATGAGGTGTAATATTTTGCAAGGCATTTTTTCCTTTAATTTGTATTAAATCTACATTATTCGGTACGATTATAAAGCACCACAATTACACCGATTTTATTTTATTCCCAGATCATGTCAGAATTAATTTGGATGTAATCAGGACAGGACGGAAATGAGTGGATTACACAGAGTAATCCATTCATGTGGACTTATCAATTAAGTGCTGTCACGTTTTATAAACATTGAAGAACAATAATAAAATTGCATAATGAATTAATATCAATAATTATATCAAAATTGTTGATGTGATTTATCCTTTGCAAGTGTTCATGCATCAGTATTTTAATTATGGCAATTAAATTTCCTTCCAACATTATTTTGATTTACATTTTCAGCATTGCTTTCTCAGTTACCATCAAATCATGTTTACTCACTAAGCAGAATTTGATGTTAAATTAATGATTCACTGTCAACATAATCAGTGTTCTAGAATATTGATTCAAACGTATGTTAATATTTACCGATGAAACAGCTGACGAATTCAAATTATCCGTTATTACAAATTACATATTTGTTTGCTTCGCCTACCTCTTCATCCTATTGAAACTTGTGCGTTAGATGTTCGTCTTTGAAATCAAGTGAAGATATAATAAACCATGAGTACATACAATCAATCTATCTGTCACCTTCAATAGAAACTTTAGCAGAACCAGCCGATCGATTCTGTAAACATGTCGAAGTGAAGGCTTGGCTGAAGTGATCACGAAGTGAGCTGACAATCCATATAATCAAGATGACACGTGATGACGAAGTCAGCTGTCATTCTATCTTGATTATATGGATTGACAGCTCACCTCGTGATCACTTTACCCAAGCCTTCACTTCGACATGTTTACAGAATCGACCGGCTGAGGTGTTATCGCAAAAACATTTTACGTCAGCCATAAACCATTTAACTCCTGTTTACGTGTTTTGAAAGCTAAAGCTAATAAGGCCGTTAAAATTATACGTTGAGCCACAACAGGACGTCCATACAAAGATATTATTACGATTCGGACGTATGTTTTCAAACACCGGGGTCGTATAATTTTATAATACTTGTTGACATACTTTATTGTGCTGCTGTAAAAATGATTGCTGTATTAATTTTGGGTCTTAGTGTTTATGAAAAAGAGTTTATGTTCGTGGAATTTTATGTGGTATTTTCGGTAAATGTAATATTGTTAACGATAGTATGCAACGACAGTGGCTTGACCATCTTTGTCTGGCCAATCAGTTAATCCTCACAAAACCCACAATAAACACGTATGAGTAGAAAAAAATGTGTTTTCTATGTTGCCATTGAAATTGGTCGCATAATAAAATTTTATGACACATTTTATTTTAATATTGATATCGATAAAATCAAAGAAAGGTCTGGGTTTGGTGTATCCTATTATGAATAAACGTGATTAAATTTAAACACTCATAAAATCCTGGTTATTTTGATGTTACACGTTTGGAAGATTGTAAATGCTGATCGATTCACTGTTTTGTACGTAGTTAGCTTTTAAACGATATATTCATGAGTATAATAAACTTTTTATATGAGTAGTATATGTATCTGTCATATCGTAAATAATGTGTTTAAAATATATTTCCTTGCATAAATGGCGCCGTACGTTTAACGTTTCATTGCCGTTTCTAAGAATTTATTTGTAATTAGTCTCTGTCTTGGGATTTCTAGTTCAGTAAATCAGTTGAATAATCTTACAAGTTTTTAAAATAAAAACACTATTAAGCCTTTTCTTTGAATACCTGATCACAATTAAGCAGAGACCAATACGATAAAACATAACTACTTATTGGCATATAAAAGTTGAAGAAAGAATTGAATGAAATACGCACACTGTACTGTAAAATAAACAGAATACTTAACATTAATATAAAAGAGCTTACACACACGCCGAACGTAACGCAGCGTGTAGCCGCGTGACAAATTCTTAAGCGGCACGCCGACGACTTGAACGTATTTACTCAAGAATTTATGAGCATCTAATAATGTCTTCTGAATAAACAGAGAAGATGATAGGTATATACATAATCACTTACGCTGTAAAATACCTACAGCAATAAAAGGTCCTTTATACCTTTGTTCCGCTAAAAACTTATACATAGATTAAATAGATTAAAAAAAATTACCTATTTAGTGTCAAAAACCACCAAGATTATTGAAATATTGAAAAGATTTCTAAACCCATTAATAGTCCAATTACAGTAGTACTTAAAGACAAGCTTAAAAACTCACCAATCACACCAGGTACCTTAAAATAAGTTTGATATGAATTTGTATATTATCATCCTTTTAAATATTACTCTGTGACCAGTCAAAACATCTCAATTAGTAAGTCCTGGTGCACACTTGACTTTTAAATGCGATTTTTATGGCTGCGTTCATGCTCCTTACTGCAATACGACGTAATTATTCCCTCTGTTTAGTGTACATTTTAAATATGAGATTAATATTCAAGAATGTTTATTTGCGTAGGTTTTATAAAAGCTCATTAAATGTTAATATTTTTAATTTTATTGTCTCAGTTTAAGCGATGCCAATGAAAAAGAAATTGATTCTTTGCTTAAGGCGCATTTAAAGTTTACTTGTCTTAGCCTTATTGTGGTTAATGAAGTTTGTTTTTTGCATTATTTGTTGTGGCTTGCGACTCGGCCGACAATATAATCGCAATGTCGTGGGAGTTGATTGGCTTTTTATTGCCTTTAAGGTACTTGAGACAACAACTCCAGTGTTTTAATTTAGTACTTTATGACTGCCATCTGCTAATATTGTTTGAGGAGCCGCTAAAATAATAACTTAGGCGTGTCATTGATATTTGCAGGGAGTTTTGTTTTTTTTTTCTTATTGCATTTTTATATGGCATAAGTACTTATTTGTCTAGAATAAATAATACCGTTTTTAGGGTTCCGTACCTCACAAGGAAAAAACGGAACCCTTATAAGATCACTTGGATCTCGGGAAAGCGTGGAGGTATCGAGTTGAAATTAAAACCATATACTCAAGTCTACCTTTTTTTTTAAGTATTGAAATGATCAAATGACTTCTTTCGCTCTGGGTGGAGCGGAAGGGCGTGTCAGACTCTTACTGACTAAAACCCATATGTGTTCCTTCTAAAGCCCTTTGCGTTCCAGGGCCGCGGTGACTCTTTCGAATAAATTCCGCAACCCTTGAAGCTGTGAAAAGATTTTCAAAACATCTTTTGATGCTGATACCAAAGCATTATCAAATAAAAAGCATTACGATGTTCTTAATAAACGTATTTGATGTTTCAATATGCGCCGCAGTACATTTAATGGATTTATTTCGTTCTCGGATTGTGTTAAATGATAATTATTACTTAAAAACGTAGTCATCATAAAATTTGAGATGAAGAATAGCAACGTCTTTGCTTGTCTCTTTAGATGAAAGTTTGTTAGGTTAAAAAAACGCCTAGTTCAAGTCGGACTTGCACACGAGGGGTTCCGTACTATAAGCAGAAAAAAAATCATTTTACTTGTATTTTTATTATTTGTTGTTTACGATACATAAGAAAGTCCGCTGGCAGACAGACGGACGGACGAACGGACGGATAGCGGAGGGTTAGTAATTTAGGGTAGTCCTAGTTAGGGTACGGAACCCTAAAAAGGATGCAAGTGCCTTGTTTGAAACGGTTTCATAAGTTTTGCTTTGAATTATTTTCTGTTTACATTGAGGTTTTTCAGTTTAAGATTCAATGATAGAAGCAAACGTCATCATCGTCATCTTTTTTCTGTCTATTCTTTTCCATAAGGAAAAAAAAATTTTTGATCCAAATCCACGATATTGAAATAATTATAACAGTTCCGCTGTCTGAAACTCAATAGGGTTTATATAAAATAATTGTTCCTTATATCAATTAGATGGCCATTTTTAAATGCCTTATTATTTTCCCGTGTTATCTTTTATTTTTCGTATTGATAAATTTGGTGAATTGGCCGTTGTTATAAATAAGGAACAAAATTAAAACAAAAGATGATCGTTCGTTATTTCAAAGCAACAAATTCAGTGTTTCACTTTCAATGAAATGGTCGACTTGTATGGTAAAGAGTGATTAACTACGACAGTGTTTGGGGCACATTTAATAAAGCTCCAACACTCGATTTAAACGTGTGAGGGGCGAGTCCGCATGGCATGATGATGATGACACACGAACGAGCCCGGGTGTGAGAAAAAGAAACTAAAAAAAAGGAGTGTCAAAGTTACCTTTAAAGTCAAAGTAACCCCGTCTTATGGTACATTGAAATATCGTACAACCTTAGAAACAAGGAAGTACTTCCATCCACCCACACTCCTAGGTCAGTCAAGCTGCATTACACTGCAACTCAAAGGTATAATTACGATTTATAAAACTACGAGCAATATTCAACAAAATTTTCATGCATAGAAAATTCATAATCGCTTTTCCATATTAGTAGCATTACCCTAATGGTCCAGTCATGGCTTATGTTCAAGGATACGCCACCATTGCATCGTGGGTGTTATAGACGGTGACTAAGAGTTTAAGTCAATAGTGTAAAAACGCCAGCACATCAAGCAAAAAAAAATTTCAACTTTATAAGGAGGTCGTGGCTTAAGAATAACAGCCGCACGGGTCGATCAAGGGTAAGCAACGCTTGCCAAGGTTGGTCTGTGGATGGGTGACCATCTTTACATACCGAGTTTCCTCCGAGTGCCTCGGAAAGCACGTTAAGCCGTTGGTCCCGGCTGTCATTTGTAGATCTTTGGCAGTCGTTATGGATTGTCAGAAGCCAGTAAATCTGATTCCAGTCTTGCCAAGAACTACCGTGTTACCCAGTTAATGGGTTGTGGAGGTCTGGTAGGCAGCCGCTCCACTTAAAATACTAGTATTCAGCTGAATCCGGTTTGACTGGAAGCCAACCCCAATATAATTAGGAAAAGGCTAGGCAAATGATGATTTTCAACTTTATCGCTAAAGCATTAGGTTTAATAATAATAATAAATAGATCCTTTATATCAGGCAACTAATGTTGGAAAAATTGTCAGTTTTGGCCTGGCGTCTGTAACTATGCAGTTACTTAAGCTTGTGTGATGGAAAAGGCTATCTGGGTTCGGATTGCATTCATCATTCAGAAACGCCATTTTGATAATTAACCATTTAGAAAATTGGCCATTCAGAGAATTTAGTAGGCTTTTATGGCCATTCAGAGAATTAGGCTTTTAGAGAATTTGCCATTTTGAAAACTAGTCCTTTTGCGACTCTGTTGCCAGTTGCTGTTTTGAAAATTAGGCTGTCCGCGCTTGTTACACGTATAATATAATAAATTATACAATCCTTGTTATTTCACCGGCGTATGCGCCATCGAAACCAGAAGAGAGTAATGCTGATTGTGCGCAGTAACAACGATTGCAGCAGTGAAATATATAACCCTGGTAATACCAGGGTTGCGGAAATTGTTCGAAAGAGTCACCGCGGCCCTGGAACGCAAAGGGCTTTAGAAGGAACTCGGATGGGTTTTAGTCCGTAAGAGTCTGACATGCCCTTCCGCTCCACCCACAGCGGAAGTAGTCATTTGATGATTTCCCAACCTTAAAAAAAGCAGTGATATTAACACTAACCAAGTTACTATTTTGTCCAGTCTATGTTTTCAGCGACTTCAATGGAGTTCTCAAATAAAAGTCTTTAGAACTGACGATACTTCAGTACATTCAGCGCACACTGGCGAATAACTGGTACACTATCAGCAATGAGAACTTGCAAAGCTTTTACAACAGCAGCTGTTCTCTTATAGATCGTACTATCATTTGAATAGCAATGTTAACAAACCGATATGATACGTATAATGAGATCTTAATAGTCCATTCAGAACATAGAAGCAAAACTTTCAAGTTACTGTGGAGATAACTTAGCAGTAATAGTTGAAACCACTTTGTAAGTTGTGAGTTTCATAAACTTTGGTTCAAGTTGGGGTAATTTTGTAGACATTTATGATGTATGATGAATTATCTTAGGTGCTTGGTTAGAATGTGGAGTGATTGATATTGTTTAAGTAAGATTTTGATACTTTGAGTTTGATGTGTAAATTGCATTCTTGTGTTTTCGTGAATGTTTGAAGGTATTATGTGAAGAGCTTGCATTCATTTTTGCTCTTAAAACGTTGATGGATTATGCAAAATTAAGTAGGTGCCTCTTTATGATGAGTAACAAAAGCTAAGAGCAGGCTTAAGTGGAAAGCTCTTAGAAGTGCAGAAGATCTATAACGCCTTGAAAACAGAATGCCTGAAGAATGAATGAATGAACAGAATGCTAGACACTAATAAAAAAACCTGCGTGCTAATACACTTCGAGAACACATTACTCAATGACAATATCTTGTCAAATAACGTTGCTAATTGACTTGAGGTTTCATTTAATTGATTAGTTAAAGAGCTCACAAAAAATGGACGTGTGCCGTCCAGTACCTACTACTATGAACTGAACTATGTTGTACAACATTCTACTTACATACATACGGATGTTTGATTTAAAGTCATGGACAGTCATGGTCAACGTACAGTGCGATGGACGTTTAATACTTTAAAAGTTTTTGCTGTAAGTTAGTGGCGGTTAGCGATTTTAGAATTAACATTTTCTTGTTTCTTTTTCGCGTTTTTTTACGTATAGTGCTTTGAAAAGGACCTAAGAGCAATAGTCATTAGTATCAAGTAGTGTTGTTTTGAGATCAAGTGTCAAAAGTGAATGAATAATAGTAACAATGTTGTGCTATACATATGACACATGGACATAGTGTTTCTATGAATTATATCAGACTCTAAGAAAGTGCTACTTATGGACTTGTGTAAAAGTACAAATGGACTCTGTTCTTAGTTGTAACATAATTTAATAAGTTAGATTTACATTGCTTATAAGTCTTTTAGGCTAGACCGTAATTAATTATTAAGAATTTTGTTCTTACTAATAAAGTAAGTACAAAAAAATATATATTATTTAATAATATAATGGAAGAAGAAAACGTGTTGTAACGACTCCTAATACCATGGTACAATGAGAGAAAGTTGCTCAGTTAAGATCTTACTAGGATCTGGTACAGGTACAGGTAAGTTGTATTCCATAGATAAAAAAAAGGTGCTAAAACTTTAACTGCACACAATTATTATTAATTTCGGTAGCACAGAATAAATTCACTACAAGATAAAAACGTGAAACTGTAGCAATAGCTCGAAAAGTGTCCACCAACAGTTTCAAATACCCCAAATGAAAAGCTACGGCATTCATAGCACTCACAAGAATCTATGTGTACGCTCATATTGTGTCCCACAAAAAAGAACCACAAAACGCTTTACCACCAGCTAGCCGTTTAAACCTCATGCCTCGAGTAAAAGAGAAGCAGTGATACGGCTCTCGCATCATCGCTCAATTACAAAAAGGTAATCCCGGGGAGGCACTTAATGAATCATTATGGCCAACGGCGCGTCGACCGATGTGATGCGTGCAGGATTTATAGTCGGGCCTTTAACTGTTCATATTTTATTTTTGCTGCGAAAAAGGTGGGGATGTGTGACGTTTTGTGATGTCTCTTGGGTGACGGGATGACGAAGGTTTTTAAGGGTGGATTTTTCGGACTAATTTTTTTTGTTTCTGTTTGAGGACAGGAAAAAAAGACTTACAATGACAAAATATCTTCCATAAGAATTGAAGTGCAAGGTCTCAAAGATGGGTATTAGTTTGTAAGGTAAAGCACAGTATAGGTACTTTTGAAAAAAAATACTGCAATTACGAGAGAGTAGGCAAACGCCTAACTTGAATAAAAAAGTGAGAGCTCTATGAAGGAAAAATTGCATTATTACATAATATGATAAATGAACGTCTCACATTATCAATAACAAGATGTGTACTGAAAATCAGTAAGCTCACTATAATTGTTCGTCAATAGTTAAAAATAAATAATAAATGGACACAAGACAGCCGCACTATAGATACGGGCATGCCTCGAGCTAGATCGACGTTTGAGCGACTCGGAGTCAAAGGCGGCTCGCGTCAACATCAGTCATAGAGACCCAATGTGACCTTGCCTTTATGCGTGAAGCGATGTAAGAGGGTCATAGTTCTGAGTTCCGTTCCGTTACACAGCACGGTCAGTTAGACAATGTTCAAGTGATGGTGGAGCGGTGACCGGACGGTGCTCATAACGAGAGGCAAGAGTATGTCACTGTACTGCGAGTGCAAGGGCGTGTTGGCAGAGAAGGCTTATTGAACTGCTGTTGCTCGTGTAACCTAGACCTCTACCGTATAGTTTACCTCACTTGAGTAGTGAGTGGACTACTAGAAAGAAGGCGGAAATAGTGGGGTATTCTATCTCAATAAGCATTTCTACACAATAGATATAACAGACAGTCCTCTGTGCAGAGCATGCATGGAGAAGGAGGAAACGGTGTCGCACGTTCTTGAGTGCACAGGCGTCGCCGATATACGTAGACAAACAATAGGGACACCGAATTTACTCACAGACACCCTGAACTCTTTAGGAGGACTGATCTGCTTCTGGAGGGAGGTTGGCTGGTTGGAATGACGGCCGCAATGGCCCACGCACAATGGTCCAACACCAGGAATAAGTGCGGAAACCATACTCCAATAGATAGATAGATAGTTAGAATAGTCTATTACCGCTTGCTCATAGAGAGATATCATTCAGAAGTGCAGGAATTACGATCTCGGAAAGTATGTAAAACCGTAGGTCCTGCCTGCCAGCCGTGTGGGATTGCCGTCCCATCTTGACCAAGTAAATGTAAGTGATCAGAGAGTGTATCTATGTTTGCGCACACATTCATTGTGCGTACAGCTATGGAGTGGAATTCCCTGCCGGAGTCTGTGTTCCCTGATAGCTACAACCTGGGGGTCTTTAAGTCAAGAGTGAATAGGTTACTTCTAGGCAAGCGTGCTCCATCTTCGACCACATCATCGCTTACCATCAGGTGTGATAGTGGTCAAACGCCCATCAATAGTAAATATATATATATATATATTATCTCTTGCGTACTTGGCCAATCTCCGTTGAGATAGGCTAAGAGCTGTTTAAAATTCGGAGGGGTATTTCTTTTTTATTCATATATTAAACGAGTCTTCTATAAACGGTTAAGAAGATAGTGAATAACTTATCGCATGTTTATAAACATTCTGAGATTCCCTTGAGACTTTAATGTGATTTCTTTGCTAAAGATTATTGCAGGAAATCAAGATTTACAACAAGACAAGATCTTTTAAAACGCGTTCAACTAAACATGAATGAGAATAATTTCTGTACTGCAATTAAAACGGAAATTGTATTTAAATAATTATTCCCTCATAAAATATGCGATCTGTGGCACGAGTTTCAATGACGTAGAGGTTCATTAAACGCTTTAAACATCGGTACCAAATTACTAACAGTTTTACGATTGGGCACGCTCAATCTAGGCAAAATGTAGTATTTGATTTTTGTAATCTAAAAACATACAATAAATTAATTTGAAATTAAAATTGAGGATTCAATAGAATCAATGGTATGACTCATTTCAAAAGCTATCTTTGAAGAGTGTATTTTTTTATGAATTAGGGACATAATTATTTAGTTATCAATTGACATTAATCCATACTAATGTTATACTTTTATACTTATTGTAAATGCGAAAGTAAATCTGTCTGTCTGTCTGTTCCGTCTTCACGCCTAAACCGCTGAACCGATTTTGATGAAATTTGGTACAGAGATAGATTAGACCTTCGAAAAGGACCACGCCTTCAAGGTCTTTTCTCGCGACAAAGGAGCTTATTTATATTAAATGTATAAGAACTATTGTTAACGAATGCTTACAATTGAAGTCGTACGAATTTCTGGTTCTATTAAAATAATTCTGGACAAAGTTCTTACTAATGAAACCTTTATATATAAATAGTCAAACTGCGCAGAGATCACATCATGCTGAAAAATAATTCAATTTATTTATTACCAATTTTACTGGACAAATTACATAGAAGTCTTAAATATATATCTTAATTCTAAGGATTACGAGCCTGAACTAGGAAAACCTGTGCTTCAGGCGAAAAGATCTAAAATAATTTAAAATTAACAAATAATCAAAAGGATTCTATAGTACAATACATATGTGTAAAAAATCTGTGATATAGACAGTTTACAACTTAACTAGGTCTAAAATTGTATAAATCGTACAGTTTTTTAAATAACAAGGTCAAGAATTGTATAAAAACAAAATCACTTTAGCACAATCAGTAAATTGCGACAGCTATAGCGGTAATTTTAGAAAATATTCAGAAATTAAACGAAAGCTTCCTGTCACGCAGGACTTAAAAGTCTTGTATTTTAAATCGAAGACTCTAGGCCTCTTATAAAATATTCAAACTAAATCAAAATAACATAATTCCTTCCATTTTGAACATAACTTCGAGAATTTATTTGTAAAACGGCATGGCAAATCACATTAATTCCATGCTTTAGCATTTAAGAGCAAAAGAGTTGGAATCGTCGTCAAATTAATAATTTATAAAGCTTTTAAAGAAACGCAGGACAGGGGAACGAGTCATTTTTTAAACAGATAAATTTGATTTTGTCGGGAACGGCGTGGGTTCTGTAAAATTAAGAAGAATGTAGCAGCATTTTCGTAATAAAGACAAGATGTGTGTGATTAAAGGATTTTTAGAGTGAAGTTAAAGCCTTTTAGTTGAGCTTATTAATTAATTGAGTAGTGACCACTTTATACACGAAGAAAAACAAAGAATCCAGAAGTAAATTTCAGACGAAAAGCACTGGGTGCTGAGACCGAGGTATGATTGGCGCTTGATAAGTGTGCAATAAAGGACACTGACCTATCCCTTAAATCCCTTCATAGGTACCCGAAAAATAAATTATGAACTAATTTTTCGGATAGCTTTATGTCTTTTTTTCCAATTTTGGAATTTATTAAGAATGTCAAAAAATTTTGGTCACAATGGCCGCTATTGCAAGTTTATATGGTGCCAACCATAGTCAGCCGCCAGCTGCGAGATTCAGACGTACGACATTAATCATCATTTCAGCCGAAAGACTGCTGGACATAGGCCACGCCCAAGTGTTGTAAATCTCGCATACGGTCTACCATATTTGAGACCTTCCAACGTTGCATTTTCGGTACGCGATTGCCACTCCAAAACCTTCCATCGACCATCGGTGTGCATCTATCGTGGGGCATCTATATCGGTAATCTTGGTTCTCATGCCGGTTTTCTTCACTTCAGATTCGATTACGCATGGAATCTCCGAGCGTAGACTTTTGATGAGGTCAATTGTAAGCTAACACAAAGCAAAATTGCTGATTGTACTACCTACCAAACTATCAGGTATAGGGTAATATCTACTTAATCTTGAGTAGGCCTTTAGTGTGGGACGCTACTTGTGTCGACACTATTGCGCCATCCCATCTTCCTGGCTCGTCGTGGTGTGCTGGTGCTGCCGCTGCGGCTGCGGAGAACCTCAAGCGGCGGAACCTAGTTGGCAGTTATATTTTCGAGCCGTTTGGGGTTGAAACTCTTGGACCGTGGTGTCCGAGTACTGATGCGTTATATAAAGAACTTGCTAAACGCTTAGTTGACACTTCGCGTGACCCAAGGGCCGCCAGTCTTTTAGGCTCACTTCCAGTCGATAGCGATGCGGACGAATTTTTTGACGCTATCTTAGTTTCTTTTCTATTGTAAGTGCTTATAGTTAGATTAGTATTTAAAATATGAAATCCTCATTTGAATAAAAATATTTATGCTTAAAGTTTAAAGTAAAATAAATTAAAACCAATAGTAATAAAAATTTATCTCGAGAACATTACACAATTAAAGTTTTTGAAACAAATCTTGCAAATAAAACGTCCTTAGAGTTCATCATATTTCGAGAATACGGAACTCTAATAACATCAAGGCCTGGTACCTCACCTACATATAAAAGTAGACTCTAGAGCTTCTGTAATTCAGTGTAATCGTTCCAAGAACGCCATTTTGTGAAAATATTTATAACACATACCATTGCTTATATACAGGAGATTAGAGATTTGTTACGGGAATCTCAACTTTATGGCAACGTTTGAAGGTTTATGGATAATTTTGCGGGCAGTAGATATTACTGTCATGTTCTGCCCAAGGGTACATGCAAGCATTACGACGTATGCGTAAAAGACGTTGTTATAAAACGATTAAAGGAAGCATCTCATATAATGTGAGTATATTCATAAAACATAATCATTATTAAAATTAGTTACACATAGCTTTTGTATTTCAGTTATGGTAAACGGCTCTTAAATAATTTTGTGTTGAAAACTTTGCAAATCGCTGTGTGCTGCTGAAAAGGCAATTCGATTCCTATTTTGAAGGGTGTAAGGTTTAATTTCATTTGTTTTTTGAGTGGTGTATGCGTAAAATTTATTGATGGTGTCAATTTAAATTGCAAATGTGCCACTTGTTTACGTGAGTAAAGGTGTCGTCTTAAAGCATCGCCAATTGACGTTTATACTGTTAGTGCTTTCGCGAAGCCATTGACCAATTAGCATTTTATTACCAAATTATTATAGCATCCACGTGTCAAAGCAGACAAACGACGTACTTTAAAACATTTTGATATAATATTCGAAGAAGTTGGCATACTTTGTATTGCAGAAAATTTGTAGCTATAAAAGAGCACTCCTGTGCTAAATTTTGAGATTCTTGCCTTTTACGAAAGATTGGTTAACTTTATTAAAAAATAACTCGTAGGATATTTATCGGATTTCGAGGAGCACTTCCGACGTTTGGCTCCAAGACTGGAGCGGGCCGGGGCTGCCTTCAAGCGGCTCCTGCCCAATCTAGGGGGTCTAAACGCCTCCTGCCGGAGGCTCTATGCGGGGATCGTGCGGTCCATGGCCCTTTATGGGGCCCCAGTGTGGGCACTAACGTTGAAAGGGCGACCTGCCCGCCAGCTCAACGCATCCCAAAGGGTCATGGCCATCCGGCTGGCCCGGGGATACCGCACGGTCTCTGGCGAGGCAGCGAGCCTCCTTGCCGGATTAACGCCATGGGATCTGGAGGCGAGAGCCCTCGCGCACGTTTACGCGTGGCGCTTGGAGGCGCTTCGCCGGGGCGAAACTCCGCTGCCACGGCAAATTGCTACGCGGCGGACGGAGCTCCGGCAGGATACCATGGCGATATGGAAACGGCGACTGTCGCAACCCAGCGCTGGGCACGCCACAATTGCAGCGATAAGACCCCTCTTTGAGGAGTGGCTGGAGAGGCGTTACGGCGTTCTCACCTTCCGCCTGACGCAGGTACTAACCGGACACGGCTGTTTCGGGAGGTACCTGTTTCGGATTAAGCGGGAAGACACGCCCGGGTGTCAGCACTGTGAGGATCGCCCGGAGGACACGGTGGAGCATACGGTGGAGGTCTGCCCTGCTTGGGCTGAGCACCGCCGTGTCCTCGTCGAGGCGATCGGCGGCGGCGACCTCTCGCGTCCGGCCCTGGTTAAATCCATGGTCCAGAGCGAGGAGGCTTGGAAAGCGGTCACCTCCTTCTGCGAAGCAGTAATGCTAGCTATTTTAATAATATGTTATTTTTTTTAAACTGCTTTATAACCGCATATGTAAAACATTTGATAGATAAAATTGAAGCTCAGAAGACTTATATAAATACTACTTCAAATACTGAATTATGTATTCACATAAATACTGAACTTATATAAAAGTAATCTCCGTTTCCTGATGTTCCACAATCATGGGATATAGCCCCAAGCTACTAAATATACGCTACACATTATCCACTATATCCAGACACCTAATTTTCAAACGTTCATTAAAGATTTTATCAGCACCAGAGATCTTAGTTTAATGGTCTTTCATTAGAGAACTCACAAAAAATGTAATCTTCTTTAACTAAAATTATGTCTTTATTAGACCTATTACATACTATTATTATACGCTTACTTTAGAAGCAAATAATGCCGAATATGATTATTATTATATTTGAATTACGTAATTCTTCATATTTAACTTCTATTTTATAAATAGTAGCGATTCATGGGCTTCCTTTCTTGAATAAAACCGTAAAAAAAGGTTTATTTGAAAGTGTCATTGAAAATAGATAGATGCGTGGGCATGGGACGGGACTTAACCTAGACTCAATACATATTACTACTAATCTCTGGCGATCCAGCAAATTCTTTTCATTTTACTCCACAAATATTTTAAAATGTATACACATCTGATAACTAAGAAAATTGCTATAATAATTAGAAGAAAGTAGTGATGTCATTATAACTCATTTGTGTACAGTCGAGACCAAAAGTTTCGGTAAAAAACAAAAGAGTAAACGTAGTTCTTTAATCGAATTCGAAAATTCGTTCGGCCTCTTAGATAAGGAGTCCGTTTGTTCGAGTCCTCATGCGGTTTCTGATTACGGCCCTGTGTGGGACTTCCAAAAATAAAACGTTGGGACCAAACACATGTCATTTGTCAGCATTTCGCTCACATGACGTGAAGTAATTTACGATATCCTTCGATGTTGCTCTATAGTGGCAAATGCAGTTGAAAAGTATTAACGTACTTAAGTAATAACTCTAAGTTTATTATAAAAGAGTTGGTATATGTATGTGCCAGTAGATATAGAGAATAAAATAAAATAAAATTGCCTACGTATTCTGATAATTCGAAGATTCCGTCGAATAAAGCTGTTTTTTTATCACTTTATAAGGTAAATTATCGTTACTAAATAAATTGCACATTGCTCATACAATATTTATTAGCAAGTACTTATTAAAAAGAGTATGATTAAAATAATATTAGATCATTAAAATGAATTTTAAATCACCGGATAGAATAATTGGTGTAAAATTAATTCTGTGAGGTGCATATGTACTATTTTGGCGTGTAATAAAGTTTATTCTATCTACAGCTGAACTAAAATTATTTTACTAAAAGTGGCGACGGTTGTCAGAATTAAATGCTTAAGCAGGAGCTTTGAACGATTCGAATTAAGATTCCAAGTTAACGCTCTGCAGTCGTTATTCATATGACGTATAGCGTTCAAAATTAGCTCGGATTAGTGATTTCATGGTTTTTGTCGTATTTGTTCGCTTACTGACGCGTATTTGGTTACGTGCCTCCACATCGTTGCCGGAACTCAAAAAAATGAACAAAGAAAGCATAAAATGCATTTTAAAATCGATTTTATGATTTCACGACTTTTGTTGGTGAACATACTTTTTGTGTTGCCAATTAAAAAGTTTATTGCCATGTTCGTGGGTTACTTGATTCAGTCGTAACGTTTAAAAGGATAAGCCGCTAAGGGTGAATGATCTATTGTGCTAACAGCTCCTTAAAACGAGACGAAAATAACACCAATCATCTTTGTTATCGAACAGTTTTTTGTAAACTTTTTTAAGAACAGAATTCGATTCGAATAACTTTTGATTGGACCAAAATCAACTGTTATTTATTACAGACGATAATTCCCAGTAAGTGTAAACGGGTTACGTAATAATAAGTCGTAAAAATACTGAGACAGACCACAGCCTGGCATTGGAGTATCGTGCTCTTGGTAGATAACTTGTAATCTTTGTACCATAGTTAACAATCACATGGGTCGGCCGGCCCGCGTAAATTGTCCCCGCGAGGTACAGCCAAGCACGCATTTAGAAAAATCAGTTTTGCCCTTGCGGCTCTGTACGCGGTTGTACCGACCCAGATACTCCGCGTAAATGATATTTAATAATTCCAGTTGAGTGTCCAAATTGTATGTGAGATGTCGTTTATTAAAAGTTTGTATGGAACTCGATATAGGCAAGTATGTATCATTCTGTTACATTAAGTTGCTGGTGGTATCGTTTCTTACTGAGTATCGTTCGCTGGTGCTTGAATTTGTCCTGGCAGGCTTTATTTATTTTAATTAATATATATTTACAGGTCAACTCATCATTTTTAAAATATTATTTAAATATGTTGGGTACCCAGTCAGATAATGAGGTACCTTAGCATTTATAGAACAGTCAGCGCGGTAGTTCACTTGAGGAAAATTTGATTGCTGCCTCAACTTGTGACATATGTATGCCACCTAAGGAAATTCGGATAGCCTTGCCAAAAAGAATTGTCAATGTATTTATCTCCTTCAGAACCGTAACGTGATGATATAAATAAAAATTGAATGGAAAAACAAATTAAACAAGTTCGAAGCTACCATCAAATTCAATGAGTAATAATTGCAATCCAGACCAGTTTTCAAATTGGAACATGCCAAAATATGCAGTTATGCACATCGTGACAGCCACTTGCATGAATACATTATTATTGCCACCATATTGCCGCGATCCACCGGAACACGACAGGTGTGTTCAGAACTTATGATTTTTTATACGACATTAAATTCACTGGATAATAACACATCTGGAAATGACCGGTCATTTCTGGAAACAAGCGTTTGTGCAATGAATAGTAATATACAAAATATAGAAGTGGAGACAATGTATAAAGTGTTTTATTTATGGCCGCACTTTAAAAAATATCACTTCGGTATCGAAACCCAATATGGTATCTGTGGCAGTTTAGGTATTGTTTTTTTATCTTAGCATTGTTTGTTTTGTAGACATTGTTGTAACTTTGAATCGTAAAACAATGTTTAAGTTGTTTTTAGGGTTCTAAACATACGTAAAAAACGGAACCCTTATAGGATCACTCGGGTGTCTGTCTGTCCGTCTGTCACAGTAAATTTTCTCCGAATCTACTTGACCGATTCTGGTGAAATTTCGTACATATATATGAATACGGAGACGTTAGGTAATTAAATACATTTTGAGCACGGGGGCTTTTGGGGGGAAAACTAAGATAGATAGAAAATTTAAAGAAAGAGTTTTTCAAACTGTTCAGTGTGACATATCAAATTAAAGGGCTTATTGTGGGGGCTTTATTTATGATTTTACAATAAATAGTTCTGAATTTATTCAAACGAAAAATTACCTTTCCTCCCCCTCATCTTCAAAACTACTGAGCCTATTTTTGTTATGCAGATAATAGTTCTTTACCCATAGATTACAGGAAAATCTATAAGAAGTCGTTCGTGTTAAAATAACATATTACAAAAAATCGAAATTCGTTCGGAACCCTTTGCACGGGAGTCCGACTTCCATTTGGCCAATTTTTTTATAGTTGCAACTTGTTTCTGCTATCATCTTTGCCCGTGTTAAAATCGAAAATTATCCCAAGGAGCATACTACTGGGATGAAAAGCGTCCAAACGTTTACAACCCTAATCTCTTCAAAATTAGAGTGAACAGGTTTCTTTTGGGTAAGCTCGCTCCATCGTCAACTATGTCTTTGTCATCTATGATCTTGACTAGAGTCAAGAACAAACCCATATTACATAAAAAAAACCATGTCCTATTCCAAGACATGGTCTACCCATGTGCCAAGTTTCAAACCAGTTCAGTCATTAAGATGTGAAGGGGTAACAAACAGACAGAGTTTACTTACGCATTTTGTTATTAGAATGGATCTTATTTTGTTTTTTTTTTATTATTTTAGATTGGTTTGCTCTTGACTCTAGTCTAGGTCAGAGATGACAGAGACAAAGTCGACGATGTAGCGAGCTTACTCAGAAGAAGCTTGATCACTCTGACTTTGAAGAGATTAGGGTTGTATAGATCTACCGAACTCGTAGAAATTTAGGTTCCGAAAAACTCTTTCAACCAGCAAGTTTTATTCGACTGCTCTTACTTATAAGAGCAGTCGAATAAAACTTGCTAGACCTTAGGGTCTGCGGACCACACCGACGTTGGCGACGATGATGACAACGCTCCGGAGGTGACTGAGGTAGACCTGAGAGTGGCGGTAAACAGGCTGAAGGCCAAAAATACCGCCCCAGGACCCGACGGCTTACCTGGGAAAGCCTGGGTCCTGGCCTTGGAGGCTCTCGGGCCTCGACTAAGGGGGTTCTTAAGCGCATGCTTGGAGAGAGGCCAGTTCCCACTTCGTTGGAAGACGGGGAAACTGGTCCTCATTAAGAAGCCTGGGCGCCCTGCGGACTCTCCGTCCGCTTACCGGCCCATCGTGCTGCTCGACGAGGTGGGCAAACTCTTTGAAAGAGTAATTGCAAACCGCCTCGTCGGGCACCTGGTGAGGGTGGGGCCGAATCTGGCGGAGAACCAATTCGGTTTCCGCACGGGGCGCTCAACGGTGGATGCCATCATGCGCGTGAGAGCCCTTACGACGGGGGATGCTGTGTCCCGGGGCAGGGTCGTCTTGGCGGTGTCTCTTGACATCGCCAATGCCTTTAACTCCCTGCCCTGGAGTTGCATCAGGGAGGCACTCCGGTATCATCGGATGCCGACCTACCTCCGTCACGTGGTCGAGGCCTATCTGACGGACAGGGCCGTCATCTACCCCGGTCACCGGGGAGAGTGGAACCGGCGAGAGATGTCGTGCGGTGTTCCACAGGGTTCGGTTCTGGGGCCGCTCCTGTGGGACATCGGCTACGACTGGGTGCTGCGCGCCGACCTCCCTAGCGGCGTCAACGTAGTTTGCTACGCTGACGACACGCTAGTCTTGGCGCAGGGGGGGTCGCACCAGGCGGCGGCCGAAGTGATGACACGCGGGGTTGCGACAGTCGTTGAGAGGATCCGGCAATTGGGTCTCGAGGTGGCCCTACACAAGTCCGAAGCCATGTGTTTTTATGGTTCTCGGAACAGGCCACCAATGGGATCCCAAATAACGGTAGGAGGGGTTCACATCGGCGTCGGGTCGACGATCAGGTACCTGGGGCTCGATCTCGACAGCCGATGGAACTTCGAGGAGCACTTCCGACGTTTGGCTCCAAGACTGGAGCGGGCCGGGGCTGCCTTCAAGCGGCTCCTGCCCAATCTAGGGGGTCCAAATGCCTCCTGCCGGAGGCTCTATGCGGGGATCGTGCGGTCCATGGCCCTTTATGGGGCCCCAGTGTGGGCACTTACGTTGAAGGGGCGACCTGCCCGCCAGCTCAACGCGTCCCAAAGGGTCATGGCCATCCGGCTGGCCCGGGGATACCGCACGGTCTCCGGCGAGGCGGCGAGCCTCCTTGCCGGATTAACGCCATGGGATCTGGAGGCGAGAGCTCTCGCGCACGTTTACGCGTGGCGCGTGGAGGCGCTTCGCCGGGGCGAAACTCCGCTGCCGCGGCAAATTGCATCGCGGCGGACGGAGCTCCGGCAGGATACCATGGCGGTATGGCAACGGCGACTGTCGCAACCCAGCGCTGGGCACGCCACAATTGCGGCGATAAGACCCCTCTTTGAGGAGTGGCTGGAGAGGCGCTACGGCGTCCTCACCTTCCGCCTGACGCAGGTGCTCACTGGACACGGCTGTTTCGGGAGGTACCTGTTTCGGATTAAGCGGGAGGACACGCCCGGGTGTCAGCACTGTGAGGATCGCCCGGAGGACACGGTGGAGCATACGGTGGAGATCTGCCCTGCTTGGGCTGAGCACCGCCGTGTCCTCGTCGAGGCGATCGGCGGCGGCAACCTCTCGCGTCCGGCCCTGGTTGAATCCATGGTCCGGAGCGAGGAGGCGTGGGAAGCGGTCACCTCCTTCTGCGAAGCAGTAATGCTAGCGAAGGAGGAGGCGGGCCGCGCGAGGGAAAGACAAGGCCTTCGCCCCAACCGCCGCAACAGGAGAAGACGCCCCGGGCGTCGGGAGTCGCAGGGCGATCCCCGGCCACCGTAGGCGCGGGCCTGCGGACGGCGAGCATTGGGTGGCTCGCCGTCCGATCACCATCAGGCCCGGGTCGATGGCGCGTTGTGTTTCACGCGCGCCTCAAAGAGATGTCAGCATAAAAGACGGGGCCCGCTAGGGCCAGAGCCTGCCAGGGTTGCGGAATTTGTTCGAAAGAGTCACCGCGGCCCTGGAACGCAAAGGGCTTTAGAAGGAACACGGATGGGTTTTAGTCAGTAAGAGTCTGACACGCCCTTCCGCTCCGCCCAGAGCGGAAGAAGTCATTTGATGATTTCCCATCCTTAAAAAAAAAAAAAAAAAAAAAAAAGACCTTAGGGTCTCTTCTAAAAATCAGGATCGAAACCATTGTCCTTACTGAGAACAGTAGTTACATTAGAGTTTGTTTAACTATAAAAGTTAGTAGGTTATCTTACAATTTCTATATCTTGAAATAAGTTAATCGCGTTGTATTAGGACTCCTAACAGTATTCATGTAAATCCCGAACTTAAAACAGATCTAACGTATTATTTACTTCCAAGAAGGAACTTGCGACTCTCTCAAGTATTTCCAAGACATACTTATGTCTTGTTTTGGTTCTAGTTAGAAACATAATATCACTACCGCAGCTCATTTTCCATGCTCCTAGTTCACTACTTTATCTCAGAGCCTAGGCTAGTTACATCATAAAACAAAAGACTATTGGTAACAAAAAGCTCGGGTTTTAATGAGTAATAACTTGTGAGCTACAGACTAAAAATACTGTAAGGTATAAAAAAGTGTGTTGTAAAGACATAATTGGCCGTTCTCATAAACAATGGTTCGGGTGTTGTGCCTGAAGCAAGGAACAAATGAAGCATGCTCTCACGTATAAAGCAACCAATTTTCCTTGAACCTTACGGCCTGTTGAAGTACCACTTTGCTTCTGCATTTTGGATACCCGCAGGAGACGAGGGAGGCCAGGACATTTTGGTGGCACGGGTCCTAGAACAACAAAATGCCATGTATGAAACAAACACGTTGGAAATTCTGTTCCGCATTAAAAGTATGTCCATGGAAGGAAAACGTGGATAATGGTAAAGGCTTCATTTGGTAAGGTGAATAACGCTTAAGGTACGGAATTCATTTTATACAAAAGTCTTGAATATAAGAACAAATATCACAGAGAAATAATACAGAAACGGAAAGAGGTATCACATTTTTGTGTCACTGACGCGTCGCGCCCGTCGAAAGACTGCATTTCTTCCCTTCATTGGGCTGTTGTGCTAATTTCTTAATTATCGAAACACCCAACAATATTTAAACAATACATATTATGACAAGACACATATATAACACAAGTGGCAATAAAAGCCCATAAAAATAAAATGGAGACGTAAAATTCTTACAGACAACGTGTACTAACTTCAACTTCCTTTGCTCCCCAAAGCAATGTAAATAATGCTCCCAGCTAAATAAAAAGAATATTAAATTAAACATAATATTCTGCAACTAATCTGCATCCTTTCTTACATAAATTTTCATAAATACGACTAAAGTTTTTCGAACGACTCACAGGGGGATGCATAATTTACAAGTCGCTAACAGTACGTTACATATTGTCCTCGTTACAGACAATACACTTCTTTATTTAGACATTTTATGTCCTTTTCACGCTTTATAACGGGATGCTGCAATGGGGCACAGATTAAGATCTAGGTAGTGCAGTTTTTTGGTGTGAAACTTGTGACATTTAAGGTGGGATAAGATTCATTTTCGATGATAGCACAGATCCTTTACTCAAAATATTAAGTGTTTAAGACATCTTGGTTCGCCTAACATTTTTTTTTTTTTTTATAAAATCAGACCATTTTAATATTTATTAAAAAAACGTACATTTTATATTTTTCATTTTTTCCATATAATATTGAATTGTAAATTGACTATGTGCCAAAAAACCTTCTTACAAAAAAAAACAACCGACTTCCAAAAAAAAACGCTACAAAGTATAAAATAACTTTAATTTTGGAAGTTGGTGCTTTTGGTTATATCTTCGTATTTTGACACCGACTTGTAACTAAAGTACGAAATTGAAGTTATTTCATACTTTGTAGTGTTTTTTTTTTTATTTGGAAGTAGATTGTTATTTTTTCACCCCACGCCTAACAACACCACTGGAAAGGCAAACACGTAATTCCGTTTACTTGGATCATATATTTTCTATTTCCAACTATTTTGATTTAAAAACCAAACTACCGCACCAATTTTGATGAATGTTTTGGGACCAATTGAAACGTATTTCCTTTAACATGAAAAAAATATTTTTCAAATCGGTTTATAAATGACGAAGTTTTGAGGTAACAAACAAAAAAAAAATACAACCGAATTGAGAACCTCCTCCTTTTTTTGAAGTCGGTTAAAAATACTTATTTAATTAAAATGTTATATTAAAATAAGGGTGTCTTTATAACTTGTTACGTCCCCAATTTCTTTCAAAATGTATTGACTCATGAAAACGATATTTTCCAAATAATTAACTATTTTTAACATAACTGAAGCGACCTATCTTCCACACTCCTCCCTACTCTATGTCCTCACTAAGTTAGTTAAACGCCTCCCTAAGGGCTCATACACAACATCAGTTTAATCTACCAACGTAAAATATCGCACATCATGTATATTAATGTTTGGTATTTATTGCAAGCGTTGTACCAAATTTATTCATTGCCTCGACGCGTTGAGGGGTTTTTAACAACTTTATATAAGTGGGAATAAGAGGGATTTTCGCGGGATTAGCACGTGGAATCGGCTGTGGTCGGCCATTTGTTTTTTGAAACAATTAATTTGTTTTGGTTGGTGTGGCTAGCCTCTTTTGGGTTGAGAATGACTAAAAATACACAAAGATCGGATTCATGTTTGCCTAATGCAAGACGATACACAGCACTTTTTGATAGAAATAATCCGCAATTCCGGGGTCAACAAATTTAAGTGTGTATTTCGTGAGATGTTATAAACCCGATTTGATACAAATGACCGTTGGCGTGTTATAAGTTATCATAGATCGATAAATTTGAAGTGACACCCCAATGACATAATATTTTGATGTTTAAGTCTTTGCCCTTTTGACTTCGCATTACCCTCAATTATTGACGCTTATTTTACGACCGAGCATGTCAAGCAGCTTTTTATTCACCGCACCATCTTTCTTTTACTCTCTCACATAAAAAATTTCATATAAAAGAAAATAATAAAAATACCACTGAACTAATCAAAACCTTTTTATTTCACTAATTTAATTTACACAACAAACATTTTATAGTTCACTAACACTTAAATATTTAAAATAACCGAAACTTTCTAAATTGGCCGCAGTAAATTGAATATAAACAGCATAAAAATGGTATTTTGAAAGGGGTTACGCACAATATTATTTATTCAACACTAAACCATTATTTCGTTGTAAAGCGTAGTTAGAAGGTTATAAAACTTAACAACACCACAATGCTTAATTAAAAAGTATAAAGTCGAATGTTCTAATTAAAAATTAATGAAACGCCCTTTAATATGACGTGGCCATAAAGTTAGATTTTATTGCGTCATATGATATTTGACAGCTGTGCATCTTTGACAGACCTTTATGGGCATAGCTTTGAAAGTTTAAAACAATTAATGAAACTTGTCTATTATCGTTCGTTCCGATGATATTGTGGCTTAGAGGATGTTCAATGCCGATGTATATGTGTATAGTGTATATGTATTGCGGTGAAAAATAGTCTCCGTCGAACTTTAATTCCTGAAAATGTTGAAAAGAGGACTAGACACATTAAATACTAAGAAGGAAAACAATAGCTTAGGTAATCTTTCAACGCTATATTGGATCCCATTTGGAACTATCAAATTCATGATTGTGTTTTGTTCAAGCATGCTCAATAAAATAAAATCATTGTTGTTTTCGAAATGAATAAGATTTATAAATAATAGTCTGGATTATAAATAATCCTTACCTAACAGAAACTACATTTCTTAAAACTACATTTCTTAAAAAAGTTGTTTTAATATTTCGGAGTTTACTTATCTTACAGAGGCCAAATTTGTTGCGTGCGACGTCACCCTTAAGTCACGCTATGTAATAATGAATTTGCGCCATCCTATGCAGATGACGTTTTACGAGACAAGGATAGACGAATATGTTCAGAAGTGTGTTACTTTTTATTTTTTATACCGCGTACTATTTTATTCAGTACTTGCCTAAAATCTTTCAAATATATACAATTGAGTGCATGTAGCTTTTTGAAAGTCGTAAAATACCTTATAATCAAGTTATTCATTAGTAATTGCGAAAAGACGACAAAGATCCGACAGCGCATTTTATAGACATTATTTTATAAAAACGTTCATTTGCAGTCGCACTACGCTTGTCTGTGGAGGCCTTAGAGTAGGTGACAGGTTAAGGTTACGTTTGTATTATAAAACAAAGTTTTTAATTGGCAGCGATGCGTATCAATGTAACATGTTATCAAACACATTGTCACAGAAATAATTACTGTCACTATAATTACATCATATTATACAGTTTAAGTGGACCTACATAGTAAGTGAAAACAAAGCCGCAGGAATGTAGCCATTTTTAATGAAGGGGTATGCCACAGCTGCTTCATAGCATTATGATACGCAAAAGATAATGCGATGCAAATAAGCAGATCAATTATTTGCTTGTTTATTGCACCATGCACCGTTTTGTTTGCCTTCAAGGGGCCAATTTTATCACGCCTTTAACGATAAGCTGCATAAATGTTTAAGTATACCATGTGCAATGCTCTAATAACAAACATTTTTGCAGCACTATGCATCTTTAAAATATCAGCAAAACCATCCTTAACCATTCCACGTATGGAACCTGCAATACGTAATAATAATATTGTAGCGGCATCAATGCCGCCACATGAAAAACGAAAAAACGAAATTTGTACGACAACAATAAGAACCGCAACGCCATCTATCCTGTCAGCGACGAACTACCAACGAAATCCTGCATCGCGCAAGCAAAGTTCTATGGCGATTTGAACATACATATACAACAGTTCGAATATCAACTATCGGGCAGTTGCCCACCAGACACAACAACCACCTGGTCGGAGGATACTCCCTTTTCAGTGGAGGTGTGCGGGACTTTACTCTCTTTTCCGCATACCTCTATAAATAAATTTAATTAATTACGCTTCCTAATCAAATGTTCACATCAATAGTCCAAGGCTAGACGTTTGTCAAACGAGCTGACCGTTACACATCCTTGACATAATTATCTTTTCTACATCAGACAGCATTATAGCCCGTATTACAAGTGAATAAGGGTGATGTGAATACATGAGGTTTTTCCGACTAACGACGCCACTTCATCTCTTCGCTTTCGAGCCTTTGTTCACCTGACAAGGTTCGCGATAATATTGAAATGCCGTACGTGAATAGAACGTCCATTCATCTATCGTTCTATCGCCATAGCGTGTTACATGGGCAGATTGTATCAACAACCAAGTCAATTAATTAATTATTGTCCCGAAAATGCACGATTCTTGAAATTATTGTATTATTGAAGAAAACACATTCCATAGAAATCTATTATCTGACCTAGAAGTTTTTATCATGCTGAGAAAACCCTCTAAAAGAGGCCCACCACGATAATCTGTAATAATCAGTATTTTAACAAAAAATTCGAAATCTTGTGGAATCAAACTATAACGTCTCCTTAACATCCAAACCTTGACTAACAAAATAATGTAGGTACCTTTAATACAGAATTTCAATTACCGTACGTAAAAAAATTAAGCCGTTCAAAGCTTGCCAAAATGTAGGGAAATAATAGACGTTTTTCATAGATTGCGGTTACGATGCGAATCCTTTAAAATATGGGGATTGTATCTCTGTTATCCAAATTAGTTAATATATACCTACTTTATCCTTATTTTTATTATTTATGTATACATAGAAAACATTAATGATCATAAATATTAGTACAAAAGTAGTGCTTATTTCTTATGAAATTTCTTCAGAAATGAACAAGAAATGCAGAAAATAGTGTCTACAAATAAGTAGGTAAAGGAAAAGAAATATGTTCTAAAACAAAATATATAAATCGCATGTGGCGAAAAGTGTTTGCCAAACTGAAAACCAGTGTGTCTCAAACTATTTACAAGAATTTCTTGCAAGCGTATGATTAGCTTATTGTGTTCGAGCTACCGTTTCATACTTTGACAAGGCCGATGTAATAAATACTATAGAGATATAATTACACCGAGTTTCAATGTCCGTCAGTGTTGTAATATTTAATCGAATAGATATACATAATGTAAGCGATTGGCATTTTCATTGTTATTGAAGTAAAATATTCAATATTTGAGCTGATTCATAATGGATTTTAATTATGTATTGTGATTTGATTGAAATCAAATAGAATTGAATTATGTATGCAAAGTGATTACGCATCATGAGTTACCTAGAGCTTTTGAAATTATGTCAATTGTTGAAGTCAGTTGTTTGGTTTAGAAGTTTTCGTGGAATATGGTTTAGAGGTTGAAAATAGAGCTCCAATACACCCAAATATGCTGTTTCTAAACTAGGCAGTAGAGAACAGTATGCCTGATACAAACGTTAATTTTATTATACTCAATTGAAGTAGGCAGTACTTTTGAGTGGGATTTTGTCAAGTAGAAGTCAGACCAACACAAAGTTCGGCGCCTTAAAATTACGAGACGGGGGCCGCGGCAGGTCACGAAGGAGATGGCGGGACGAATTGAATGTCTTCCTTAAGAGTTGGCAAGAAGAGGCATAGAACCGGGAACAATGGAAGGAGTGGAAGCAGGACTTTATCCAACATTGGGATATTTCAGGCTAAGCATAATAATAATAATAGAGACAGGAAAGAATGTTTACGAAAGTAGATTACAAATATTTTTCCTTATAGTCTAAGATCTGACTGCAAGATTTCTACGTTCTTATAGTATTTGATCAAAATTATCGAAAAAAAAACCGTAGTTTATCATGTACAGAAAAAAAATTGCTGTAATTTTATATGTAAATGATGAACACACGTCATGAACGCTTACACCTGTCCGCGAAGAGGTTGCGGCCAAAATACTAGCGGATACATTTTGATAGGTAACCCGGCCAAAACATATTGCCCCTTTTATAATTATATAAAAAAATAGTGTTGGTCAAATACTCTATGGTCTTTGCTCTGCCTGACGCATTTTCTAATGAGAAACCCGCTGTCACCTAAGATATTTTGGTCTGTTCTGGAGACAATATTTTGAAACCTTGATTGGGAATGCAAAGGCGCGAAAATCGATGGTGAACATCTATGCCATTTACGTTTTGCAGACGATATTGTTGTATTTACGGAAGAGTCCGCAAATTTAGAGACCATGTTGCAAGAATTGATGGAGGAAAGCAGGAGGGTGGGATTGACAATGAATGCTGCGAAAACCAAAATTTTAACAAACGGATCGGAAGAAACAATAATTATAGATAGACAGGAAATATAATATATAAAATAATACGTCTATTTGGGGCAATCTATTTCATTTGAAGACCAAACGGAAAAGGAAGTAAACAGGAGAATAGCAATTTCATGGAAAAAGTACTGGAATTTGAATGAAATCATGAAGAGCAGCAAGATAAATTTGAAAAGAAAGTTGTATGAGAAAACAATCCTTCCATGCCTTACTTATGGATGCCAAACATGGTCTCCACTTGCAAAAGAAGAACATAAACTCGGAGTTATGCAAGAGAAGCATGTTAGGTATTAAATTGTCCGACAGAATTACTAATGAGGAAATAAGGAGATAAACCAAAATAATTGATCTAGTAGAGAGAAGTCTGAAATGGAAATGGGCAGAGCACGCAGAATGGAAAACGAAAGGTGGACAAAGAAAATCATTGAGTGGGTACCTAGAGATGGAAAAAGAAAACGAGAAAGGCCGCAGAAGCGCTGGGAAAATATATAGAAAAATGTGGACCAGTCTGAAGGAGACAAGCTAGAGATACGGAAAAATGGAGAAAGTTGGGGGAGGCCCACGCCAAATAGGCGACTTCCATAAATAAAATTAATTTCATGTGCATGCCAAACATTAATAATAATAATTTAATACTTACATAATATGTAAGTATTAAATTATTTTTATTAATGTGAAAATGTTTATATATTATATAAACAATATTTGCATGCAGACATTGCAACGATACAATTACAAATTTTTGAGTGTAATTAAAACTAATAAACAATAATAATAATGATAATAAAATAATATAATAAGCCAATAATGTGAATAATATGTTCAAATTGTTGTACGTATTTTATGGTAGAATAAAAGTTTTTTTTAAATTTTATTTTATTACTCTATGAACATAGCAAACTTACACTCGGATCTCAACCTATTACATAAGTGATATTTATTCATCCCGTTAAAAATCTACCTTATGATTAGACTCGCGCCCTAATAACTTCACAAGAAACCTTTAAAGCAGATGCAACAAAACCTAAATGCACCATCTGCCAAAAAGAACCGCAGTAATTGTTCCAGGTCCATATTTACCGAGACATTGTCCGGCAAATACCCAGATTTTATAACAATTACTGGGACAACGTACGTAATACGTCCGAGGGACGTAATGGCTGTTATTGCACAGATGTCGAACAGAACCGGAATAAGCAAATTACCTTTTATAATGGTAGCTAGGCTGTAATTAGCCGGACATTTTCTTGAATCACCCAACTGTGCGCAAGTACAGGTGGTGCCAAAATTGTTTGTTGGAAATCTATTTTTGGTCCTTCTCGTGTAGCTCTTATATAGAGGAGGCTAATAAAAGATATCGCAGCAGTGGGAACGTGGAAAGCTGATCATGTTCGCGTCTTAGGTATATTTAATGAAATCTATTGCCATACTGATTGTAGAATATTAATTTATTAGGGTTTCGTACCCAAAGGGTAAAACGGGACCTTCTTACTAAGACTCCGCTGTTTGTCCGGCTGTATCTCATGAACCGTGGTAGTTAGACAGTTGAAATTTTCAAAGATGATGTATTTATGTTGCTGCTATAACAACAAATACTAAAATACAGAATAGAATAAATATTTAAGGGGGCTCCCATACAACAGACATGATTTTTTTGCCATTTTTCACGGAATCCTTTGTGCGCGGAGTTCGACTCGCACTAGGCCGGTTTTTAAACAAATCACCAGATAGTTTTGCGGTGGCCACTTGCTAGTTTTTATTTTTTTTATTCTCCAAATGTATAAACACAAAGGCCTAATCTTGTTTTACAGTAAAGTGTCAATTCAAAAAGCACAATTCGTTTGTTGATTATGTGACAGTCTTCATTAAAATGTTTTCTGTTGATTGGGAGTTGATGTAAAATGTTTTTAGGTTGAAAGTCTACCTGTCCGAAAGAATCTTTGATAATGTTATTCGCTAGATTTCCTTGCAATTTATCATATCACAGGAACTGATAACTAGTTTCACCGCATGCGATGTCTTGACATCAATTTATCTATAGGCTTATCTTCATCTTAAGTGAGATGTAGATCCAATGGACTAGATGTTAGATAACCAGTAGAAATTAATTTAATTACTGATAAATTGTGATTCATTAGGTGTGACGGTATCTTTGCAATATAACAAGTTTAGTATGTCTCCATTTTATTTGCACTAATTGCCACATAGAAAAAATGGAGAAGATTTATTATCTAGGTGATAATAATATTTTTTAACACTCATTTCTAAGTGTTTCAGCGGCTCCTTTTTTATTTTATTCTATAAATATTATAAAAAATCTCTTTTGTTTTCTAAACACTGTTTTTTAAACAGTCGGAATAGAACATGAGTAAACAAACAAATGCCAAACGTTTTCTCACCGACTGTACTTGCCATATCAGTGCTACGAATTTGTGCATAAATACAAAACTATGCAATTAAAACTTCCTGTAGTACTAAAAGGGTTGAGCAAATTAGGCATTGGAAAAAATAACCGCGTGCAAATGATTTGTAGGGTGAAAAGCAATTATATTTCGAAATAGAAACGACTCACGTAGGGGAACGTGTTATTCCGAGCTCGATTATCACAGGTGTTTATTCTAGGTCCAATGACAATAAGTACATGATTATAGTGGGGGGCAATGTGGTGATTTTGTAAATGACATATTAATAGTCTTGAGAACGGAAATTTAAACGTATTCGCGATTTTATGTGTGTGATTAAGGGGTGGGACGAACCTACGCAGGCTACATGACATACGATGACAAAAAATAGAAGATTGTTACGCTTTGATCGAAGTGCAATTTCGAGTCTTTGAGAGGTGGTTTGCGGAACGACTAGACTGTTTATTTTTGTCTCACTTTATTGACGGGGAGTACTTCGGGATAAAAGTGTAAGGTACCGATTTTATGCGGTTTTCATTTTAGAGACTTCTAGGATTTGACTATCAGTCGGACCTAGACGGAAAAATAATGAAATTTTTATGGTTTTTAGAATAGGGTTGGCGAAATTTCATTGAAGAAAATATTCAAACAATAAAATTTTAAGGACGAAAATTAAAATACTTAATAGTTCTCATGAAATTAAATTTTTACTGTTGCAACTGTAGTATCAGAATTATTTTGTCGCGTTTCATGTAGATGCGCCAGCCCTATTTTAGGGTGTTTGAAACTGGAGAATCTAGGCAAAAAGTGCCCAAAAATTTTATAACTGCAGAACCATGATAGAAGAGCACGCAGTCTTCTCAACTTTCTTCAAGAGAGAAAGTCTCCATATTATGATGTAGCAAGTCCAGCTGTCAACTCGTCAAAACTTGGCATGACTTGGACGCGGCGATGGCGGAATTACATTATTGTTGAAAAATCAAGCATGCATTGAGGGGCCGTGGTCTGTCGGTTTGTTTGGAGACCACAATGCCCCACGCTAACGAGTCGCGCGTCTGAATAAAACATTCCTTTGAGGTTTGAGGGATGAGATGAAGAGGATTGTGCGTGAGGGAATGGAAGGTCAGTAACGAGTTATTGCGACTACTTGGTGAAAGTTCACCAATTAATACATAATGACATACATAAACAATCACATACATAATGACGTAGTGGGTATCAAACCCACTACGTCATTATGTATGTGATTTTTTGTTTGAAGTATACCTATTACTAACAGCTTGTTTTCTTGAATTGTACGTTTATGAAATTTAATATCAATTATATTATGTTTATTTTTAGTGTACAGAAGTAACGGTTATAAACAGCGTGGAAAAATAATAATTGCGAGAGAGGTAGAAGGTATTTTAGGTCTATTATTTCTTCCATTTATTAATGTTTACCTTTACCTATTTATTTATAATACACATGTACATTTTGTATTGCAATACAAATTTGAGATGTCATTTGATTTAATTTAAGTTCTTATTATTATTCTTTAAACTTATAATTAACTTGGAAACACTTAAGTTCAAACTGAAATCGACAATAAGTTAGATACGACAAAAAGTAAGGTTTATAAAATACAAGTAGAAGTTATAAACTAAATTTGCATTCATAACTGAAATTCAAATCATTTTTTTTTTCAAAATTTAAAGACGGTCTCCATTACCCACTTTCGCAAGTCCCTCATCCTTTGCTCCACACATTAAACGGCAACGTTTCACTTTGCACAATAGACTCGGTTTGGCTGTAACCTAAATATCGGATTGTGGCGCAGGCACTACGGAAATGTCGCTGTTTATTCTATTGAATAAAATATCTTTAACCTGTGAACACCTAATAATGTGTCGGAGTGCTTATTACGTTGCGTTGATGGTTTGAACTGTATGGTGTCGGAGTACTATATCGCCTCTTTGTTTCAATAACGTGATAAGTCCGTCGGTTATTTTTTTTTAATTTGATAATTGAAACCGCCGAGACCGATTTAACTTTTCCAAAAAGCGTCAAAAATGTATTAATTGTCGGACTTATCACGTTATTGAAGCAATACCACCGTGACCGATTTTATTTTTTCAAAAAACGTCCAATAAATAACATAATTATGGATTATCGGATTTATCACGTTTTTGGACGTAACAGAATAGCACAGCAAGATTAACACTTCTCGTGGGTTTCGTAAGAGGCGACTAAGGTACTCGCCACTGAATGGGCAGTAGCATTCTCTTTGCATTGCTACAGCTATACTGCGATCGCCAACCCCTGCCAGAGGGAGGCTATGTCCAGCAGTGGACGTCCTTTAGCTGATATGATGACGATGGTGGTGGTTGGAATGTGATTTTGGTTCCTTTTTGTGACTTTTCTTTCCTTCTTTTATAGTAGCTGGTAGTACATGAGATACGATTGACTGAGGATCGAGTAAGATGGTTTGCGACTAGAGAAGCAGCCAGCGGTGGACTGCTAGGCTGATGATAATTGACACATTCAATGTGACATGACAATTCGTGATACTTCACTTCAATATGCCACGTCTTTAGTTTCGCCCCTTTGAGAGGTATACAGAGTGCCTGATAATGGAGTGTGTCCCTTGAAATAAAATCACTTGATTTTGACCCCCAACAACTTAGGGCCTCATATTTCTCTTTTCGAGTTATCTTTTTTTTTCAACACGTGCGTTCAGTGGGCTTTATATCATTCAAATTAGCGAAATGTGGGTTTACTATAAGTACACTGTGGTGCACCTCTGTATAAATATCCTCCTTTATAAAACCAAATAATGGTAGTTACTAACATAAGTATATGTTTACCAATTATTTGAATTCAAATTTCTCTAAAAATAGTTTAACAAAGTAATGTGCTTAAAATAGACAACCCGACCTCAGAGTAATAATTACTAGAAAAAATAATTAACGAAGTCAGAGTATAATGTATAACTCAGTAACGTAACATACCAGCAACAATCACTAAAGATACATTGACATTAAAAACGGGGCCCATTTGAAATATCTCCATAATGACACATGGCAGGTAGGAGATTAATTGAGTCCAAAGGAAATTAAAGCTCGCACTTAGAATAGCAATTATGCTCTATGTAATAAGGTGCTATTTTTAGCAACACCTGGTCTCATCAAGATAACTTGTCGAGCTGGTATTCGATGACCATGCCATCAACGATTATGTGACATTGACGGGAGTGGGTGCTGTTTGCAGGTGACGGGGAGCGTACGATGCGGGGACGACTTGACGATGCCCACACGATGACACGACGTCGTCGGTCTAGTGTGACACCTCGTAACTACAATTTTTTGGTAAATTTGGATTTTTATGCAAAAAGTTTCAAACAATAATTCTGGAGTTAACTCGTAAGTGCCTCTTGGATTTGACAGAATTTTCATTAATAAATAAAAATTCTGTCAATTTTTTTTCTGTCTAATAAGACAGAAAAAAATTAATTGCAGAGACCTCTCGCAACAAGCTTAATAACAACCTTAATTTGGTGTAACCTCGAAAGCTATATTATTCTAGTTAGATCTTACGAGCTTACACCAGATAACATTTATAAAAGATGCGTAATATATCTAATTTGTAAAACAGGTTTTTGTCTCTCCTGAAAAGTTCATCAGTTTACATATTTGAGGTGTAACATCTAGACTGACGACGTGGTAAAAATAAAGTAATATGACAGAGAGGTGTAATTTTATTGTAAGTTTGTTTATTGAGGAAATCTCTGGAAGTGCTAATCCAAACACTACGAAAATGGTAATTTCTTGTTGGACGGGCCTCGCAAACGAACCTTAGAAACAAACGAGTTAGTCCTAATTACCTAAATGGTTTTTACCGCATTTATTTTACTTGGTATAAGGACCTATCATTGCAAGTATGTATCTATGCGAATTCTGTACGTAGAAGCAGATAGAAAAGCTTCTAAAAGATGCTACTTCTTGATATATTCATTGCTTTAACCATACTAACGATGAGACAGTGAATCCCAGTAGGTATTTTCTTAGGTGTTTTCAAACGTGCTAGCTAAATTATTTGAAAACTATGATCCAACTACCACAGAGGATTTATCAGGACAGACACTGGAAAAACCTTCAAAATAACTTTGATTTAAAAACTGATGAAAGAATAATTTCTAGTTAGTATTCTGATCCGCAAGAATTCTCTTTTGCAACTCAAGAAGGGGTTCGAAAAGTTTTTATTTGATAAAATCCTTTTGAGTGACATTTAAATTAGTCTGATACGTCATGATGTCGGGTAGAAGCTGGCATAGTGCGAAAGACACCCTAATACAGTGGGAGACCGTTTTTAGGGTTCTTTTTCATCAAAAATGTTTGAGGTAGCCAGGCAGTGTGCCAGGATTTATCCCACCAATCGGATCGCTTCATTTTGCTGCCTGGTTTAGCGCTAGCAAAGCAGTATTTGTAAATATAAAATAGCAAGAGATGTGAGCGATAAATGTTTACGATAGGATGCGAGCAAGGAACATGTGTGTGGAATATGTGCGAGCACAGCTCCCCTATTGGTGACACTGCTGCGCATCCTCACATCACTCTGCTAGAAACTGTTTCATAGCTTCGTTACGCAAAGCTGTGCGAGGATCCTCGCACAGTATGGTAGAAACAATCACACATTTTCACATCGCCACTTAACATCTTTGCACCTCCTAATGACCTCCAAATTTTTATTAAAGCACTCTTAATAATCTCTCTAGGCCGTCAGACTTGTGATCTTATTGCAGTTATCTTGAACGTCCCCTTCGTTAGTGATCAGAACTCACGAATAAAGTTATTAAAGTTCTTTAATGTGTCATGCTTATCACAATGTTGAAGGGTGTCAGGTGTGAAGTGACGCAAATTCAGTAATAACTTTGAGGGACATGGTCTATATAACTTGATAATATTTTATTTTATACGTCAATTTTCGTCTTTCATTCCATAGTTTCACCGCAGTAAATAGTACCCTATATAAAACGCCATATAATATTATGATGAGTCCTAAATATTCTCGTAAATGTAAGCGTCATATGCAAAGACCCTCCTACCTATATTGAAGACATAAAACGAACACTTGACTTTAACATTCCGTTTTCATTCCGTCTCATATAAAACTCCTTGTAAGTCCGTTAATATGAGTAGTAGGCTCACTTAATAAAAAGCTTTCAAAGTTACTATTTTAATAGGTGAGTCAGTAATGTCGTTTGCCCATTTAGATCAACGGCAGGTGGTTGTTCGGGCAGATTTCTCCACAATTGCATCTGTTGATGTACTACATTTTTTAGTGAATGGTTTTAATTAGATTTATAGGCATGCGCTTTACTGAACCAGCTTCATTTTATTAATTAGTTGAACGACATTCCTTGCATTGTTTGTGCGTTGGTGAATTAAGGTGATTGTCTTTTGGTTTGCATTATTACGAATGCATATTAAGTACCGATCAAGATAGGACCAAATGCCGATCTGGTAGGTCGATTGACTTTAATTTTTACTACTCAGCAAAGCTATGATTAACTTTACGAAATCTATAAAACTATACGACCGATGATAACTTTTTTTTTACTATTGATAGGCACACATTTGACTACTAACCTGTGGTAAGTTACTTAACAAATATATAGCTGTTTAGGAAAACAAACAGGCACGCTTTTACAGACTCGATTTTTAGGGTTCCGTACCTCAGTCGGCAAAACGGAACCCTTATAGGATCACTTTGTTATCGGTCTGTCTTTCTGTCAAGACCTTTTTTCCTAGGAACGCGTAAAGGAATCAAGCTGAAATTAATTCCAAGTATTCAGAACAGCTACTTCTTGGAGCAGTATAAATAAACAAACTTCTACGTCAACGCAATCTAAAGATAAGGCTGTTTAAGCTCCGTTTATGATGCATTATTTGACACTCGCAAGGGAATAAAATCTATAGGGTACTTCCCGTTGACCCACACTCCTGAAATTTGCCAAGAAGATATTATATCTTACAGTATAAGTACAGGAAAACGTCCGAAAATAAGGAATTTGATCTTTTATAATATGCAAAAAAAAAAAGCGTATACAAACTTATATTTTTGGTTGAAGAAATGACCGTGACGTACATTGATGTATCCGTAGGTGATGTACACTCGAAAAAAATCAAGACTCGATCGGAACCCTCGGTGTGCGAATCTAACTCGGACTTGTCCGGTTTTTTTTACACGTGAAGGCTACTCAAAATACATTAATATGACCTGGTTCTCCATCTAGTATTAGCTTCAGACGAAGCAAGTCCTCAACGACCAACTCAGCAGTCACGATTTTGTTTTCTTTTTGGCGCGTTTAAAAAAACATGTTTTTTATGACTTCAACAGCAAAATAAAATAAACCACTCATTTTTATTGAAGCATTTAAGTAGATGACAAGCGTGTTCAGTTGTTCAAAACAAAATGAGTTCATTGTATGTACTACTGATTAAGTTACCATTGTTGTGCAAAACATGTCCAAATGTCCATGTACTGGAGTAAGAATTTTATTTCCACTTTTCCACCACAGCTTTGTTCTGTCCACAGTACGTCATAGTTATGACAACAGACGACTCATAAAATGTCACTAAAAATATGGGTTCGTCTTTTTATTGGTCTCCACGCGTTATTTAGCAAAATGACGTCACGGCCTGCTTGCTTATACGGCACTGTAATAATAATTACTACCAACTCAGCCAGTTAAACAAGATCTCTTGAGGTCCATAAAAGGAGTTAACTTTCTTCTTTTTGTTTTATAGTCAAGTGTCTAGGTAGTATGGTGCGGTCGCATAATTGTTGGTGGCTACATTGTTCCAATGTATTTACTGTCCTTGATGGCAGCTGACGGACGATGAGTCTTGGTGTGTTCATTGAAAATTGTCATAGAGTAGACGTAAGAATAGAGGTTCAAGAGTATTAAGTGATCTTTTCTCCATTACGGTTGACTTATTATGGAATATTTATTACTCATAGAGATTTAGCCAAACTTTCGTAATTTTTTTAATGCTTTAAATACAATAATCTCGTAATAGAGGTAGATAGCAACTTTAAAAGTTGGTTTTAATTTAACAACTTACTGAACTGAAAAACTGATCTCGGTTGGTATATAGACCCCTTATGAAGAAATCCTTCTATAAGTGCTTATAACCTTTTTCATACATAATACATTCACATTTAATGAAACGAGTAAAAGCCATTGATTTACACATTCTTCTCAGAACATCAGCCCCCGGGCAACGTACGGGTAATGGCGAAGTTACTTAACCAAAAAACGTAACTAAATGAGCTCAATGATCATGGTACCATATTATTATTACATACCACAGAATCCTTTCTTCCAAATTCTTCAATAAACACATCTAATCCAAAATATATATCTGTTCTCCAAAATAGTAGGCAGTGGTAGGTATACATACCTCTCTACTGATAGCATACATTTTGAAAGTGTTCTGTTTTGGTCTCTTCAATACAAACGAGAATAGGCAACTTTTGAGCTCGCTCATTCCACCGTAGACTTTATGTATTGTAGTCCATCAGGCAAGAACCACAAGAGTACCAAGGTTACCAACATAGCCCGCAGGATCACCAAACTGATATTATCTATATTGCTCGCAGATCAGATGGTCGATGAGGCCGAAAAGTTCTGGAGTGGCGACGGCATACCGGAAGACGCAGCGTTGGAAGGCCTCCCACAAGATGGACCGATACCTGGTGAGGGTTGCGGGTAGTCGCTGGATGCGAGACGCACCGGACTGGTTGTTGTTGTGACACTTGGGGAGGCCTTAGTCCAGCAGTGGATGTCTTTCAGCTGAAATGATGATGATGATGAGGTGAGAATCAGGTCAGTAACTGGCTTAATAGTGAATAGCTGAGTACCATTATTTTAGATTGAGCAGATTACTATCTGACATCCACAAAACCTTTTTTTATTTTTCTTATTAGGGATTGGATATCATCAAATGACTTCTTCCGCTCTGGGTGGAGCAGAAGGGCGTGTCAGACTATCTACTGACTAAAACCCATCAGTGTTCCCTCTTAAGCCCTTTGCGTTCCAGGGCCGCGGTGACTCGGCTTCGAACAAAGTCAAAGTCAAAGCATTCATTTCAAATAAACCAATCAACAGTTATGTTCTTTTGAATTGTCAAAGTCAGTCTGTCAAGAACATGACGCTATTTGCACGTTCCCTGGCAGATCCACAAAAAACCCTTGGAAGAAATGGCTGACACAAAATAAAGAAATTGAAACTCTAACGAAAACTTCATCGCTTTTTAGCCACCCAAAGGTATGACGCCTCTGTATTTACTGACCAATGCAATCAACAAGTTCTATATTGAGACGAGCAACATTTTTTTGTATCACTTTTTACTGGCTTCTGTCGCGCGCCCTGTCGAGCAATTATTGCAAAACTAGTACCTATTTCAAAAGTTGTTCGTAATTAACAGGTTGTACACAGCATCTGCTTGCTATAAACATTGACGAGTACCCTTTTACGACTTTAAAACCATCCTTACCTCATTGGAATAAAGTTTATTATTCACCAACAATGACTTCGGCGATGGAACGAGAATACTAGTTTTCTGTTTTTGGTGATTAACAACTGTGTTCTATCATTTTGTGTTGTTTTTTCTTAGTTTTTAACGGCTGCAGGCTTTAGCAGACTTGTTTGTTCTGTTTTGGTATTTTAGAAGCTGTCATGTTAGAGAGGGTGCGTGTCTTTACACAATTATATTGTTCTGAATTGTTTGATGGTTAGCAGGGATTCGAAAAGTTCTGTTATTAGGTGCGACTAGAAACTAAAATCAAAAAAATCCAAACAGATTGCAGGCACCATTTTTAAGAATGTTAGGGTTTACTGAAGTTAGAGTTTCTGTGTACCTAGTAATTAATTTTTTTTCTACAACACTAGGAAATGGTGACGGGCGGGCGTTTTGGGGGACTGACTTTATGTTGAACTTTGACGTTCAAAAAGTGCTGGCAGACAGCCTAATTTGAATAAATGACTTTTGAATTTTATTTTATGTATAAAGATTTTCATCAATTATGAAATATTAGGTATAATGATAAGTTATGGGTAGGTACCTAAGTTACAATGCCTTTGATGAAGTAGGTAAAGTATGCTACAGCAAAAGAAAAAAAAGAATTTCGCATAGAAGTTTATAAAAGCGACAAAATAACTAGATACATACCCTCGACCGATCAATTCACATCGCTATCGAGCAGTCAACACGTTCGAAATCTACAAAAAAAACGCTCGCAAACCACCATTAAGCCCAACAAAGTGCCGTGGACGTCATAAAATATATTTTCCGATAGTCAAATTGCAGCATCGGCGTCGCCCACAAATCTTTTCCGATAAATTTTGCCCCACAGTAGTACTAGTGATACTCGGAAATATCTCGAAACTTAGTCATTCGATCAAGAATTGACGAAATCTTTTTTAAAATTTTATGTAGTGTAGATCAGATAGGCAGTCATCATCATCATCGTATCAGCCGAAAGACGTCCAATGCTGGATATAGGCCTTCCACAAGGTGGGGGGGTTGCCATAATCACCACGTTTGGCAGGCAAATTGGCGGTCGCAGTGTAGCTGTTGCAATGCACAGAAGCACAGAGAATGCAGTTGCCCATTCTCTGGTGAGTCCCTTAGTCGCCTCTTACGACACCCACGGGAAGTGATGGGATGGGGGTATTCTTTAACGTCCAACACCATACAGAACACGAAAGGTAGTCATTTCCATGTTAATTACTAGTTAATCTGAGAGCTGACCCCAATGTAGCTGAGAAAAGGCTTACCACAATTATTGGTCTGTACTTAATACTTACGAGTAATATAACTTGACTTGAAAAACTTTACTATCATTCTGGAGCAGTCGGGTAATAACAGCAAATTGGTACTCACTCACTAGGTACCGCTAGAGTCAAGATTTTTTACAAGGTGACACTTTTATAGTTCAGCATACGAAAATTTATTGCAACTGGACATCTAAGTTATGGTAAGAACCTCCTACTTCATCAGGTTTATGTGCCCTTTGGATAAGTATTTTACCGTCTTACTCTGATTGCCTTACTATAAGAAAATGTTAACAAAATCAATATTTTTTCAAGCTCACTACAGCTTTAAATTTTTTCTCTACAGGTTGTCTGTACTGGTGGATTGTATTATTTCCTCAGCCACCTTGCTTTCGTCACTTCTCACTTATTTTAACATACTCTGAAACAGTTACCATATTTTTCTTTGTGAAAAGTTGAATAGTATAATAATTCAAACGTATAATTATTTAAACATCACTACTTTCGCAACTTTGATACGTGATACCTTTCCCTCATCTGAATATTTTTAATAAAGCATTTAAATAGTGTGGCATACAGTACGGACCACGGCTGAGTCGACTCGTAAATGCATTTTGTGAATTATACCAGGTGAATGTGGTGACTGGCCAAATTGTCGACCCACCAAATGGACGGATCCTTCACACCTGCGCCCTCGAGTGCGATTCATAAATCCGTCGTACTGATATTAAAATGTTTTGGGGCTTTTGGCCTAAAGCTTGTGAATGTTTTTTTTTTCAGTCACTGTTCTAATAGCTGGAATCGACAGCTAAACGAAAGTTCCTAGGTTTAAGATTTTTACTAGGCCGTCACCAGGGAACCATATTTTTTTCGAAATCATAGCGAATAGGTGTGTCAGACTCTTACTGACTTAAACCCAGTCGTCTTCCTCAAACGCCAGTTGCGTTCCAGGGCCGCGGTAACTCTTTCGAACAATTCCGCAACAGGGACTCATCTATTTATGTGTCCCTATTGTGGAATTCATCAAAATCGGTTCGGTGATTAAGGCGTGAAAGCGTAACAAACAACCAAACTTATTTTCGCATGTATAGTTAAGATAGATTTGTTCATAGACAACGGTGTTCTGATCTGTTGTGTTTTTGATGGGTTTGCGTTTGACTAATATCTCACCTGGTGTATGCGACGATAAAGCATGTTTGCCTAGACGTAGCCTATTAACAAGAGGTTATATCATCAGGACTCTTCTCGCATCCTATGGTTTCTCTTATTTTTTCCGGCTCTTTTTTTTGGCACAGAAAAATTCAATAACATTTTCCAGTTTGTGGTCGCCCCTCTAGAATATTTTTTGCTTTAACGGCACTTCTATAGTAACTCAAAGTAGAATGTTTTAATTCCGTTTCCACTTTACTAACTCCATCGCGCTTTCATCATATGTAATGGGTTCATGTAAAAAACTGGACACACCAAATTACAGCACACATTTAGTATGAACCAACATGGGAACTGTCCGTAGTTTGAAAAATAATTCACATTTTTTGAGTTGCAAATTCCGAGTGATTTTATCTTTGCTCGTTCTATACATGGAAGTTTTGTGAAATTCTGTTTTTATGTTGTTTTTTTAAGCCAATCTGATGCTGAAAAAAATACTTTGTCAGCGGCATATTAGGTATATCGTATGATGACATTTTAAGAGGTAATACATGTGAATCATTGAATATTTCTCCATTACTTACATTATTGACTGTACCAAAGTACTTTCTAATTACTTTCTTTTTCTTTCTCATTCAAGTATATGAAAAAACTTCACAAACATATAAGATACTTTTTTCTCACCAGAGAATGGGCAGCAGCATTGACTAGTAGTTCTGTGCATTGCAACAGCTACACTGTGATTGCCAAACCGCTAACCAAGCGTGGCTGTTATGACAAACTTCCTCCCTCCCTTGAGGGAGGCCTATGTCCAGCAGTGGTCGACTTTCGGCTGATATGATGATGAGTCATTTCAGGCATAGCCAAACTGGCAAAATAGTCGAAGATACAATTTCAATCGCAAAAAAGGCAACACAAAAAATCTCAACCGTGACGACTGACATTGATATTTCGTATGACAGTTGGAATGGAATACTGATTTTGCGATAGACAGTTTGAAATATTTTTTTAACAAAATCATTCTTGCAAGAATATATTTATAATACTTCGAACTATAGTATCTCTAATGTCATATCACCAGAAACACTTATTTGGTGTCCAATTTAATCAAGACACCATCAGAACGGATTAGCAATGTCAAAGTAAAGACAAATTATCTTGATATTACAAAAAGCAATCACGTTTAGTTCTGCAATAAGTTATTATGTTGCACCTTAACAGTAAAACTGATCGATTTATTATGAAAATTTTGAGTTACACAATATCTGAATACTACGAGCCTTAGTATGGTGTTTAAAGGGAAACGGACAGAGAGCAAAGTCTTGTAATAGGTAGATTTAATAGGTAGATATGCCAGTTTTTGGCAGTCGTTACTGATTGTCTGAAGCCAGTAAATCTGACTCCAGTCTTGCCAAGAAGTACCGTGTTACCCAGTTAATGGGTTGTTGGAGGTCTGGTAAGCAGCCGGTCCACGTAAAATACTGGTATTCAGCTGAATCAGGTTTGACTGGAAGCCGACCCCAATATAGTTAGGGAGAGGCTAGACAGAGGATGATATGCCATTTTTTGAGATAATTTACTGTTGTCAACAATTGTTACAATAAGCTGAAAGTGAAGTTCCATTTTAACTAGTACTAAGGCAAAAATATTAACATCGTGCACCGTCTAGTTCATGGATAACAGAAATGTTTAATAAAATTGTTTGTAAAGTCGGTTTACGGACGATAGTTTAACGTGACAACGTCATAACAAAACATTGATGAAATGATCGTAACGTTACAATGAGCGTAACGTTACAATGAGTCATCCTTTTTTGTGAGTGCAGCTTGCGTTCATCGATTTATTTGATGTTATCACGTCAAAAAAACCTATTTTCTGTCTGCAGTCGTAATTAAGAGGAAAGACGGTATCCAATCCGCATTGCAGTCTCCTATGAGCCTTTCCGCGAGAAAACACACTTGGAACTCTTAGTCTATTCGATATCAGTTCTATCACCTAAAAAAAACCCATTTAAACATTAAAGACAGATTGTACGAATTGTGTGTGATATACTCGTAGGTGTAGGTCCAGGGGTACGCCGCTCCTTATATTCAAAAGTGAGAGGTGACCGTACAATCGCACGGTCGCCATTTTATTTGTCACGTCTCGTTTGACACCGCTGGCATTTGTGAACAAACTCGTAGGTATGATGGAGTTAACGCCCATTGGTGCAATGAAACAACCTGTAAAATACCATTTTGCAAAAAAATAAAACACCGAAAGCATACATTTATGCCATCCTTTAAGACAGGTCTAGTATTAAATTAACATCTATTTGTCTAATATTTGGATTCCGGCAATAATGGGTGTAATGATTGTTTCCACATTTCTATCAACACATTTCTCCAGAGTATGCCATATTCCTGAAAAGTTGCAGCCTTCAATTCAACATTTTTCTCATTATCATTTATTGCAGCAACATTTACGTATTTTCAGAGTTACGCCATTTCACTAACCTCACAGTTACGACAATACAAAATTCAATAGATGTCAGATATTCACGCGCCGTGTTGTTCGTTTATCGAAACATCTTAACGTTTTCAAGGAATCGTTCGAAAACCTCTAGATTCTGATCTAAAGGTTAATCATTATCATTGACAATCGTATTGCTTAATACCGCAGTATATTTGATTGGATGTCAAACTAGTTACGAACTGAGATTAGAGTTTAGTCGAAGTTTAGGAGAACAGACTGTGTGTTTAGCTGTAGGGGTTTCGGCTTGGACTGCAGGTTATCAGTTCGTACGTAGTAAGTTGAAACTGTACTCATGTATTAAGGCTGTTATTTTACTACAGGTACGTGTTTTTTAAAGTGAAAACTTCTTTAGCGGCGTTGTGCACTTTTTGGGATGGGTAAAAAATGTTAAACTCGCGTCAGGACACAAAAAAAAAAGTTCTGAAGTGTTAAATTTTTAATGTAATATAAATAATGTAGTTTGTGTACGACACCGCAGTAAATGAATATTGTATTTTACCACATAAATGATAGTACTTTTATACTGATAATTAAAGCAAATTATTCCCTAACCATTCCAAAATATCAAAAATGCACAACGTTAATGTTCAAGTTTTCACTTCTGCCGGCACTCCCGGAGTGCAACCCGTTGTTTTTTATTTATGACTAACGTTCATGACTATTCCAAGGTAGTTTGATAGTCAAATGGTCAAAATGCACCTATAGGACTATTAACCTATCCTTCCACATAAATTCCCGTAAAAGGAAAGTTCTGAATATCATAAATGAAGACGATAAAGTGCGTTGAAAACTCGTGTGACGTCACTAACCAGTGCACTTTTTACTGGAAAGTGACGTTACAAAGCCCCAGTCCTTATCTTTGATGCGTTTTATCTTCATAACTTTTATTGATTTGATGAAATAAAAAAATACATAAATATCCAATATAAATATCGATAATCTAACTGACGGACTAAATAAAATTGTTTATTTAACTCTAGCTACACGGTTGTTTAACGGTTAAAGGGTTAACTTTAACCTCACCAACCGGCTGGAATTGAAAAAGTACTGCGAAAAGCATGTAGTGTTTAGTAAAAGTCCTATCAAAAACCCGAAAGTTCCATCATTTCCAATTACAAATATTCAAGTATATCATTCTAACGTAACCAGCCTATTCATGCTAAGGACTCTATGGTACTTCATTCTAAACAGTTTCCTTTACATCTTTTATGCAAACTTTAGCCTTTAAAGTTTTTATTTAATCTCCAGTCTTCCACCATATGCAACATCAAGAATATGCCATGAATATTTACGACATGTAATAATAGATACTTGTTCTTATAATTCAGGATACGCCGGCTGATATAAATTCTTAAAGTAGGGACGCACGCGGTGCAAGACTAGACAATATATGAAGATAATATTTTATAAACTTTAGAGGCAATATTGAAGCACTCTTTGGGACTCAAGATCCTTGAAGAACTTTGCCAAATGGAGAGTATATTCTAAGTAGTTTATTGTAAGTGCATTATTAAGTCCGTACTTTAACACTAAAGGACTTTGGAAATTCGAGTCCCTATTAATTGACATTGTTATTTAGCTAACGGGACTTGTTTGTTAAGTATGCATTCAGTTATTATTTATTGTTCTATGGAGACAGTGAATTGTGAAGGGTGCTTTGAGATCGTTACTGAAGATATTGTTTTGTTTAATGAAACTTCTTCAATATTGGTTGTAAATTCTTAAGATAACACATTTATTTTATAAAGTTTTAGAGAGCATGGAATTTTTGTTGCAACTAAAATAAGTTTCTTCAATAAAATGTAATTTTACAGAAAACTATCTTCACCGTATCATTTTTTAATTTCTCTCCAACGGCCCATAAAGTTGATCGTTCCCGGCTCCGTCCGTAATACCTATGACACAATATTTCTTGGAGTTCCAAACAATATTGAGTCGCTCCGGCGACGTCCCCGGGCGACAAACTTCCAAGCTCTATTGTGATAAACGCCAAACAAACTTGGTCAAACTCGGCCAACTTGGCAAATTTTGGGCGAAAGGTGCACTCATATACAAACTCTAGTAAAGTTTTAATTGCACTAGATTGCAGCGTTGCCACATATTTGTGAAGTAGTGTACGTAATCTAGGTGCATTAAAAACATGCAAGTTTTTGACTTATTCGCGGTGCGCTGTGTGACCGTGTTTAATGTTGAGAATTATACTTGTAATGTCTTTGTTTTGATGTTCTTTCGACAGTTTTATTGTTTCCAAACGACTAATGTGTAGTTGTGTGTGAATTTCTTATTTGAATGTTAGGACAAATCTAGAATTATCTTCATTTATTACTCCAGAAAAAGCAATTAGAACTAACAAAATTACTACATTATGTACTAGAACAAAAGAAGTAGCTACAGCTCCGTTAATCACTAAACTTGTAACTGTGATGTTTCGACCTGTGTGTGTATTTCAACACATTACTTAGTAATGTTGGACAACCAAGCGTGCAGTTCATAAACACGACAATAAACCTCACTGAAAAGCTGCCAACATGTCCCAACAGTCTTTTGTTTTCAACCACTCACTTATTTTAATGACTTCCAATCTCGCAACTCGTATTATTTTGACAACTTAACATATTAACATGGTCGCAACAGCGAGCTTCAATTGTATGAAAGAAAATAATATTCCAAAGGTGTTTGGTATCAATAAATCAATGATTTCCGACCACTTCGCGCCCTCATAATGGAATTATTGAAAAATGTGCATTTTAACGCGCACACTTCATTACGATTCTCGTCATGCAAGGTTCGCATAAATCGAGCCGCGAATTCCAATATTGCCGTTAAAGATTTTATAAATTTAACGCCTCGAGTGCTGTACCCGCTTAAGTGGTGAACGAATATAATAATATTCATGGAATGATAGATTGTTTACTCGCATTTTACTTTTTCTGTTAATGGAATACCTGTTATTTACATTCTGTTGCAGTCCTGAATTAATTCTGCACGGTAATTTCATGTCATGCCAATTGTATTGCGCTTTTTAATGTCACCTGCAGCAGTAATCCTTGTATTGTATTTAAATTAGGTACCTATGTCGATGTCATATTGATGCCTGGTGTCAATATCAATCATTCCGTCAACCCTGTCTATCTTAACAGGTCTGACAGCAATGCTGCAGTCAAGTTGCTTCACGGCGTCCAGTTTTCTAGTTTACCCCAGCTTTTGTCCGGCTGTTGGTTCATTCATTGTCAATCTTAAAGCAAGAATTTAGTCATTTTTGTCTTTGAACTGTAGCAAATTATAAAAAAAACCATTATAGATTATTAGCGTTCTTAAAAAATAAAGTATTTTTCAACGGGTTAACAGAAAAGAAGTTTGACCTTTAAAAAAATGTTTATAAATAAAGTTATTTACTTTCACAAAAATCTACTTAAACATAAAAAAGATACACCTAAATTGATAAAAATATGAGATTCAGTTACGTAGGAAGTTTACTTAGCGCCGACTAATGGAAAATATTCTATTTCGGTGTCCTTTGACCCTTGGAAGGTTAGGCACGATCGATATGTGTGAAGAAAGTGCCAAGTCATGTATAAAGAAACTGATCATATGCCTATTTATAGCTTAGGAGACCATCAACCCGTGAATATAAACCTTGTTAAATTGGTCCGTGTAGTTCAGGGGCAGGACCTATATTTATTTTTTGTTTCGTGTAAATTTTATACAGGATTAAGTCAACTGCAGTTTGAAAAGGGGCGATTTTCACAATGGCTGGTAGCAGGTAGACAGGAGCAGCTGAGTATCAAGAAACTTATGTCACTAATAGCATATGACTAATAGCAGACCCAAAGGTCATCCTAGTCATAAGCTGATCCTAGTGACAATGATCATTTTTGAGAAGGTAATGCACCAAAATTAAGCAAGGAGGTTAATGCATTGCAAAATGCATTAACCTCCTTGCTTCTCCTTGTTGGTCTCTGTTAGACTGGAAGTTGAAACCAATATATTTGAAAAAAGGTTGGACAGTAATAATTCCGTAGTTGACAAGAGGAGACTAGCATAATCTGCGTAAAGAAGTCACAAAAATGAAGTCTGAGTAGAAACTAACACAATAGACACATCTATGACCCATTATACTACAACATTAATCTCTAAAACTAATATTAGTTCCTAGTTTCCAGTTTACGCAACTGATCCATTTAGCCAGGCTATTATGAAATATCTAGCTAATTATTCATAGGTTGAAACAAAACCGCAACCTACACTAAACCAGTTTATTAATACGTTTTAGACAAACTTCATTAAAGTCAATTGTTTCTATGAAATTTTGAATTATGGAGGTGTACTAGCAAAGCTTTGTGACATACTTTTAATTTTTCAACATGATATTTAAAAGGCTTTTCGAATCAATATACGAGACGAAGATTCAAAAAGAATACTTGAGTAACACTACTGTGGTCCCGATATGGGAATTTGAGAATGCAAGAAAAATGTAGATCTATATGGATGCATACTATTGATATTGATAATGATGACATTTAAGCACTGCAATTTCCAATATATCACTACGAGACTATTGACAACGCTAATCATTTAGAAGTAATTATCATAGATAAACAAACGGGCAGCTTGAGTCAAAATAAAGCTTTTAACTAAAATTGCATTACGTACCTACAGCTTCAGTAAATAAGCAAAAAAGCTGAAGTGAAACGCTCCGAATGGTTATTATGAGTTACAACGAAAAAAAAACAAGAAAATAAATCCTCGAAGTCATCAAACTGACCTAGAACTAGAATTCTAAGCAAATTTTACTTTAAATCCGCAAGAAAACAAGTCCAAACAAAACTGCTGCATCCCGTAAGTTACGCATAAGTGGCGGTAGCTCCGTGATCCAGATAGAGTCAAGTCACAAAGGAGCTCGACGACAAAGCCTGAGAACTGGGGCGGTTACCGGTACAAGCCTAGAAGCCGGTATCTCGCATTTGTCTTGCTGCAATCCGCCAGTTCACTGAGGATGCTTTTGGTGTAACGCTAACTTACGAGAAAAACGTGCGGGTTTGCGTAACAAGTTCATTGAATTTTGTCTGCGTTCAGGTGTTATTGAATCTTTGTCGTACGTTAATTTGTCATACACTGATGAAACAAACCTGTTTTTCTAAGGGTTAGCAAAGGTTTAGTACCCTTATATTTTACTGGAGTTGTTTTAATTGCGAATATGTTTACTGATATGGCTAAACATCGTTAAACAATATAATTTGAAATGAAAAAAAAAATGTTGATAAAGAGCAACATTAATGTTTCTTTGTTTTATGTTTTTCAATATCTAGATGAAAGGAGTCCAATGCAAAAAGTGTCACTGCTTAAAAGCTACACTATCGCTGAATGCCAAAAGATGTTTATTTTCAAGAGACGCTTATACTTACCTACATAATATATATATTTTTTAAACGAAACCGTTATTTCAAATCAATATATGAACAGGAACTGATTCCACCACACCAGTTCTCAGATCTGGATTGTTCACAAAAATAATTGTAATTGTTTCTGCAACAATTCGTAACAAAAGTTAATTTTATCGTCATTGCTTCATATCAAAAGCTCCGCCACAATCGTCGTACTAGCACCAACAAAACCACGACCTTGCTTTCTAATATCAACCGATATAATTTTAATGAGCCTATAATACCCAAGGTTTGCATTCGATCGTCAAGATAAAGATGTTGAATTTTGTTCCTAATTACTGCTTGCTACTTGGGGTGGTTGATAAAATCTTCGGTTCGGCTTTTGTCGTATCTCACTCGGTCTATTTGTTTGTCGTTATCAAGATTGCATTGCACAACGGATTCCATTGTTGTTATGTAAGTTTGGGTCCAATTAAGTTTCCGATTAGCATTTGTTTTTGGTTGTTTGGGGTAATTGAATGTGATTTGGTAGTAGTATTATTTTAGTGATTTTGTTGAAACTGCATTTTCATCATTTTAAATGTTTTAGTGGATTTATTGTTTCTATTCCTTAACGACTAATTCAATCATTCACGAAATCTTTATGCTTCTATCTTATTTATTGTTACTAACACTGAATGAGTCTTCGTTGCTCTGAATAAATAATTTATTATTATTGTTATTATTATTAATACATCCGGATCCCATCTAGGTCAACGCACTTGACAATTGCACTATTGTTATTCATCTGTACCTACTAGTTACCTGTCGTACTAGTACCAGAATGTCAACAATATTGATCAAGCGATCAAATAACTTACATCTAAATAGGCCATTCATAATCTGCAGCTGATTTGATTTTATGAGGACACTTAAATCTGTATTTCAATCTACTGAACCAATATCAGTTAACTTTAAGACTTACGTTAACTTTGATCATGATCAATCAACAAATTCTATTGTTTTCGAAACAACAACAAACGGTTTAAGTAAAATGCAAGTTAACCAAAATAAATATAATAAGGTGGTTTCTTGAATACTATTGTACCAACCTATGTCGGTGTAACGGCAGGTAACTAGTTACTACATACAAGTACTCCAGTAACTTGTTTTTCTTCATCAACTCAACTACTTTCGCGGAAAGATAAGCTGATACGTCGCGTGGTTCACAACGTTTATGTTCGTAATGAAAATAATTTAGCTAGAAAACATATTTCTATGGAAACTTAATCTAGGAAATTTTTATAATTGCGAATTGTTCAAAAATTATTGTAACCATTTAAATCTTTCTGTACTATTGACACAGTTTATTCGATCGTATAATAAGTCAAAGTCAAAGTTAATTCATGTATTTCAACTAGATCATTAAAAGGCACTTTTGAACATCAAATTTACAGTTTTAAATTAATATATTATAGTGACTCTATTGTCCATTCGCAAAAAAGTAGATTCTAATATGGACCTTTTAGGTAGGTAGTTAGCCAATCTGGTCCAAGACTGATCATTTATCTGATTATTCGAGGATTGATGACCAGAGGTCGGAATTAGGTAGAGTTATTATTATGTACTTCCATCGAAATGTTGATATTAATATGGATCTTTCCGGGATTTCTAATAGACAATCCCTTGTGGCCAATAATATTACAAATAAATACTAATAAAAACCTCAGAGATAGATCAGACAAACAAAGAGAAATAATTAACACTATACAAATTCTTCTTCGTCTTTTTTATAAATACGAAAATTGTATAAAAGTAAGTAACTTTTTTATTTAATAAATCAAGGGATTTTTCTACTCTTTAAAATTAATTTCGGGATTTGAGGCATATCCACTTTATTATTTCGCTGTATGAAATCAGTGTAAGTACATAAATAACTCCACCTAATTCCGACCTCTGCTGATGACTACTACAAGCAAGAGAATTTATCGGAAGGTTAGCGTACAGGTACAGAAACCGTACACGTCTCACTTGATCACACTCCACAATATCCAGTCGTTAAACATTTTTCTCTACTGGAGCCACAAAAGAAATCTTACACGCGACAGGCACAGCAATATTTCGCATACCGAGGCCACTGAAAGACAATATTGCACCGTTTACGACCAGCACATAACAAGCTTCAACCCGTCACACATTCCTTATAAAAGTACCAGTATCCGACATCAAAACAATTACTTTGAAACAGACACTTTAGCAACGCGTTTATGTCGGGCTGCACTTACTACACAACTTGTTCCAAGTATAAAATTCCACAGCAATTTGTCACACAACAGTGACAGCGGACCTTAAATTTGAATTTTAATCACACACTATTACATTTCACCTCTAGGCGAAGCAAACCTGTCACAGATATTGTAATTACATTTCAAGACAGTCGCAATCGAATGCCGACCTTAAAAATAAAACGGACTGACATAATGGTCTTACTTACCGTCCTCGAGTCGTAGGCTGATGAAATAATTACATATTTGGTAGATGCACTGTATAATTATGGATCTTTACTTTGCCCACCAACTGTGTGAAAAGAAAATGGAAACAATTAAACATCAAATTGTTGTTGGTCTTCGAGTTTTTATGGGTGATTCTCGGATTTTAAGAGGTGGATAGGTATTGGATGTTATACGAAATGGTTATCATTGTAATAGGATTCAAAAATATGTACAAAATGAGGAGGTCTTGTCCTACATCCCTTTGGTTTTTTTTTAACCCAAAAGGATGTAGGAAAAGGTAAAAAAAGGAACCCTTACAAGATCACTCTCACACCACCGGTTTTCTCAGGAACGGGTGGACCCAGCAAGTGGAATTTATACTTGATACTGAGGTCTATAGTCCCTATTAGGTATATAAAAATCAAGGTCCTGAGTCAACACGATAAAAAAATGTGGTCAATTTTTGAAAACTTGTAAGTACCAAAATTTACCTTAATTTTTAACTTTTTATTTTTTGGAATTTTTCCTTTACTTGTGTTACTTGTGCTGTAAGACCTTGCTTTTTAAACAAAATTACTAATTCTAGGTCAACCGGAAGTACCGTGTAGGTTTTGGATCGAAACCCTATATGGTAGTTCCCGTTGACCAAGAATCACGAAATTTGGCAGCACGAATAAAGGAAAATTCCGAAAAATAAAAAAAAGTTGAAAATTAAAGGGTATGTATAGGGACAGCCATACAAACATTGTTGACGCCTGCCACCAATATAAAGGGTACCAATTCTATTATGGCGGTATAATGGGTAAGTACGGAACCCTAGGCGCACGAGTTTGACTCTCACTTGACCGGTTTTTTTTATATGAGCTGAATGTCAATAACTCCGCACTCCACATGTCCAAGCATGTATTTTTGTTTTCCTTTTTAAAGATACCAGATGTTGTATTATCAGGTTTTATTTTTACCACGTGCAACACGTGCCTAGCAGTAACTTATTTCAAGAAGAGACCTTATTCTCTTTCCTTTTATTATAATAATAACAAATAACACGTAAGTTTACTCTTATAATGTTCAATTTTCAGATAATACTATACCATCAACTTACTTAAGACTCCTTATCCTGTGCACAACATACTCTAAGCATAGAACGGATGTAATTTGCTTGTATTATGGGTAATTAATATAAGTGTTTCTACGTCTGTTACGAGTACGAGGTATTTCCGAATTATATCTTAGAAACACATCTGAATATTAGTCAGAGCGATTTGTGGTTACAATATGACTATAATATTTCCTAGAACACTCATAACATCAAGCTTATTGCTATAGCAGCAAAAACTTGATGGTCTAGTTATGAAGGATGTGGATGATTCATTTTAAAATGTGTGTTGAAACAGTTTTAATCGCATTCTTGAGGCTTTGATCGGGCCGCTGTCGTTGTCAATATGAATGTATGACTAAACAGGGTCAGTGTCAGAAAGTGTAAAACTTTTGACAGCTCTTTTAAGGTTTCGAACAAATTATGTGTATCGGTGAAGTTAAAAGTACCGATATCGTTTCAACCTGTCTCTGGTCTTGAAGTACTTACGCACCGGCCCTTTCGTGTTACAGATGCCTAAAGGAATCGTTGAGTACTACTCCTGACAGGCGAAATTCACTGCACATTTAAGTATGTCATTATTATTTCGTTTTACACAACGTTTCCGTAATCTACATAACATTCAACAACAATACTAAAACCAATCGCGAACATAAACCATTTTGGAAAATTCAAACATGTCTCCACAATATAAGTAAATCCAATACCGAACCCTTTCAATATAATAATCCTAAATCCAATCTATTCAAAGCCATTTCTGTATTGTAAATTGTAATACAAGTATTTAAAGGCTACACCACATAAATTTGAGTAGGTTAAGCTAACAATGCTGAGCACAGTTCGAGGCATTGCTTCGCGATAACTGTCGTACAAGCTCTTATTCGAGTCGTGGCCAACAATGCTATAAATCGAGGGCTTGCTAGCGGAAGACATTTTAGTTTTGAAAATATCAGATGCTTTGTAAATCCCGGCTGAGTGGGACGTACGGTGTATGCCAAGAGCATTCTTGTAATGGTCACACGCTAACGGTTCAACGCATAATTTTGATACAGAAATAGGACGGAAATTGATTTTTGGTCATTCTCATTTGTTAGGTGTGAAAGATTTGTTGCGTTACAATGTTTATGTTACGAGCAGGCAGAAGAGATAATGTGAGGAACGATTTTCAATCAGCGTTACTATATGGGTGGTATAAATTGGAAACTTCTACTTGTTGTAACTTGTAACTGGAAATAAGTTTGTAAACACATTTTCTGAACGACAACTATGACACTGTAATGTCAAGAATTTTGTAGAGAGTATTTATTTAATTACTAAATTTTCCCCGCGACTTCGTTCGGATTCTTGAAAAGAGTCAAGTTTTATTTTTGCAAAAAAAGTAGCTTACAATAGTCTCCAGAATCTCATTGTTTTCTGTATCAAAATTCATTACAGTTAGTTTAGCAGTTTAGGCGTACAAGCGTAGCAAAGAAACAAACAAACTCACTTTCGCATTTACAATATAAGATAACAGTTTAATTAAATAGTAACACTTTTATAATAAACAGACAGAAAATAGGAAAGGAAAAATATGTACCTACAATGTTGATGCTTATTTATATACAAATCTCTAAGTATATCGAAAGGATGATGTCCAAATTAATGAAATTAATACGTAGTAAGTACATTGTTTCACTAATTTCAAAGATGGTACAAATACATATCGCACCTTTAAAGTAAAACCGTTACTAAACGAAAATCTTCAGGAATTGAAGTGCGATATAAAAAAAATTAGTAACGTTGTCGTCTATGTCTTTCAACTGCTATCAAACCTAACTCAAACTATCAAACCGGACAACAAGCAAACATCAAAGACGCAAATGCTCAAGCATTAATTGTTATTGACAGTACCTGTGCCAGATGACCATCCATTACAGCCACGCTCTATCTTCAATCGAACGTCAATACATTACAGACAGCTAACAAAGGGACTAATCCATAAATTGCAGGACAACACGACTGTCAGACAAAGGAAGTAGGTACTTAGTAGATATAGCTGAAGATTGTGGGAGGAGTTGTGTGCTCTTAATTTCTATTTAGGAAGATATCTTGACCAATGCATGATTATTATTTACTTCGATAAAAATGTATGAGCATTTTTTTCAGATAATTACTACTGGTTGAGTTTTGTTCATGAACTCAGAAGTTTTTTCTACGATATTGAAATCCATTGCCATCGTATTCCTATTATAGAACCTACTCATATAATTAATACAATTTTGTAAGGTTCTTATGGGTAACTAGGTCGTTCGTGTAATACTTGTTCAATATTGTTAAGTAGTATATTTAAACGTAAAGTAACAAGCTTTTTCTTGGAACGAGTAGAGGGATGGACAAAGGCTCCAATGTTAACAATAAGTCCAGCATTGTAAACTTGACAATGACTGACCTGATTTTCTCTACAGAATATTTCACATATTTGCGGCTGTAAATACGAAAATAACACCTATAATTGAAAAACATTTACCGAAACGTGGATCATTAAAAATTTACAAAAATTCAATCTGCAGCCTTAAAATTTCGAAAGCGAATCGAGTTAAATTCACTAATAAGATAATTCAATTAGTATTCATCAAAAGAAATGTAATAAATAAATACGCTGTATGAAATGAAGCAATGATCAAATAAAAAGCTCATTTATTACCGGCCGGTCCCAACTGAGGTATTATTTGATGTGATTAATTAAAAGTTATAATTAATGAAAGAGCAATATCGTGTGCAAGGCGTGCCGTTACATTAGTGCGTGGAAACAACTATGACACTACATAGTGTATGTATGAAAGTGTGGAGAATATTCCGTAATACTTCACATGCATTCCATCGCGGTAGCGGGATTCCATTGTGTGGTGAATTAGTCTTTTTGTTTCTATATTGATTCTGAAGATAGAGAGGTAATGATTACATTAAGATGCGTAACCGTTAGTTCACATTGAGATATACGAGCAATCAACAAACAATCTTGGTCCGAAATGTTAGGAGAGAAAGAATTACTGCAAGAAACATGAGTTGTCGGAAGAGGACGTTGATTATGAATGACTATAAAAATAAATAGAAGATAAAGGTAAAATTGTACTGTTTGTACAAGATAAATCTCTAGAGACACTGATCTAAAATTTGTTTGAGTAATAAAAAGCTGAGTAATGAAAAAGACTAGTAAATTAATACAGCTGGTCATTAGTGATTCATACACCTTAAAACCATTAACTTTATTTATTTGTCTAAAGTTCTATCACCAATTTTGCATTAACTGCTTTTCACTCCTGAAGAAAGAGAGAGGAGAAAAAAAATTGACAAACCTCAAATTCCTTATCTTTACATTTCAAAAGTAGCAAACGCTTCAGGAAACTTCAAAACGCTCCTTTTAACACGAAAACAAACAGAGCTCCGATACTCCTCTCAAATCCAGAACGGACGATTCTTCGACAAAGTTGTAACTCAATCTAACTCCTTAAAGATTCGGAAGCTGATTAGAAGACCCCCGGCAACGCAAAACATCGTAATATGAAAGGAAGCAACAAGTTATACTATAAATGTTGCTCTTTTGTTTTTGCGAATTTTGACTTGCGCAAAATTTTGTTACTTTGACCCGAAATTATTTATTCATTGAAGATGATGAGAGTGGATCAAAGCTTTTAGAATTCCAATTTGGGAAACCGTTTTTAGATTTTATTCAATAACGTCTATATTTAGTTAAGGTTTATTGTGGGATTAAATAAGCTACTGCTCAGTCCTCTAAAAATACTCTTTTGTTGTTTTATACAATAACTCTTTTATTCTTCAAACTAATATTTGAGACAAAATTATCTTTTCCATCAACAGCTGATTCTGGTATTTCATTATGAATTATTACTTGTTTGATAATATCGATACATAGATTTATGTCCAAGTATATAATCGTTTCATAACTTTATGCTAAATCGATAAGGTGCTCTATATTAACAAACCGAAGATAATTAATATTCTTGTCAATCAGAGCCCAGCTTATCTATTGCGATCGAATTTCGATATCTGATCCTCTGCGTTGCGCAAATCATGATTGGCTGTGGGACATATGTTTTTTATTAGAGCACCATTACGACATGAAGACTTTCAAAGGTAGTTGGTAAGTTACGGTTGACATTTTGTTATACTATCAAACATTTGCATAAATAGTCGTACCTATTGAATGTTGCTCCGAAGGTAAGCGTGTCAACTGGATTTGTCCATTGTAATAACATGCTTAAATGGTTTTAATATTTTTTTATGTGTAAGATTAAGAATGATTCGTATAAGATGTCACGAAAGTATGGTCAGCAGCATTTTCTGTGCATTGCAACAGCTACACTGCGATGGCAACTCCCTCCCCTCCTCGGAGGAGGCATATGTCCAGCAGTGGACGTTTTTGGGCTGATATGATGAAGATGTCAAGATGGAAGTTTACGGTAAAAAATAACTTCAAAGTTCTAGTAAATATGTGAAACTATAAAGCTTATCGATACTCTGAATCGCAGTACCAGAAGCGTTTTGAGTATCTCAAAATCACTCAAGTACAATTGGACTATTTACTCTACCATATTTGCATTTGCAATCCCTTATACCACAACAGCTATTGCAATACAAAATAAAGTTTATAGAAATAATCCCATTCAATACGAATTTAATCATAATTAAATTAAAGAGAAAATCAAAACAAGAACTAAGAAAACTAATAAAAGCAAATGTTATGTAAATCGTTCATAACTTGAATGCCTATTACGCGGAACTTTTCATTGATTACTTAAGCCAAGTTGGGCTTGCTTTAAGTTTAAACGAGGTTATATGAATTTGTCAGGCAGTCTGAGTTATGAATTGTAAGCAAATAAGTCTGGTTTGTACTTCGCCGACGTTTTGTTAACATTGTCGCTTGGAAGGACACTTTCTTGGACTTATAATGGGTGTACATTAATTGGAACTATTTGTGACAGACTTACGTTATTATTATTTATTGTCTCTCACTGTTTGGGTTTAAAGGCTTTGTCAAGTAGAAGACACTCATTTTAACGTTCTCCATTCATATGTTTAACTTTTGAATAATTATTGTATGTGTCTTTGTACTTGGTTAATACAAAATTGATATCGCCATAAAAAGAAATTGAGCCATTCCAAAACACGTGACCAAAACAACTGCAATGTCACTAATAAAATGGAACGTTGCCTTTAAAACTTTTGTTTTAGAGTGACCACATAAACAAAGTTAACGGCAGCAATCAAAAAACATTCACATGGTTTTCTTATCTTGGGTCTTTATACTTCTCTCTTCGAACCTGTTCCGTGGCCGAGATTAACAATAGCTGCAGGCTGTCCACCTCTTTATTGCCACTAGTATCTAGGAGTGAGTTATGAGAGACGAGCGAGCGGATGAGCCAAAGGAGTGCAGCGAGCGAACTGAGCCAGCGTCTGACAAATTCAAATCTTCTTATGATGCTTTATTTCAAGAAAAAACGTTACTTTTAAGAAATCATGTTGCATGTTCTATCGAGATAACTGAATACACGATTCGAGCGACTTAACTCTCAATTGAAACGAGGTGCTACGGTCTCTGTATAGAACACCATTTGTATTACTCATAATGTAATACGGGCTGTTGTCTAGCAGCCTATAGCTTGGACCAAACTTTAAAGCCGTCCACAACCATTTGGTAGTGCCTTTATGTCCTCACAAATGTCTCAAGCTTTGTAACGTTGCGGCATGTAATAACGACCGAAAATATCCATGAGACCACGTCCAGTGTCACAAAAATTAGGTTTTACGAAATTGTGGGAAAATTACACATCAACGGGGACATTTTGATGAATTTTATTGCAAAAATTAAGTCGCCTGACTCAGTGAATGCTGATTCACTTGGTGTGGATTACAAAGGAGAAACTGTTTAAGTTAGTGGTACTACTAACTTTCACGATGATTAATTTAAATTGAAAGATTTATAAGCGGATTGCGGTTTGTATATTGTCATAGGAGTGATCACTTTGGGGAAACTCGTGATATTATAACCTTTTGAGATAACTAATGTAGATTGAGTAATTTAAAGAAACTTGCGGTTAAAGCGTTGATAACACAAAGAGATTGTCGGATCAAGATATTTTTTTCTGGTGTATCATTGTTGTCTATTTCTCACAAGTTTACTTTGTGATTGTGTTCAAATATTTGAATGTATTATTGCAAATCGCAGTCTCATACAGTTAGTTGCATGATCACGAAATTTTAATAGACTTTTTTTTTGATCTCGTCATTGTGAACAACTTTTACTACGGGACCAAACCCGAAATCAGTCGTTCAGTACATTTTGTCAAGCTATGCGCTTTTTTCGCGATTTCAGTGTTGGTCCCATAGTGAAAGTTGTTCAAAATGATGAGTACAATAACCCCTTAAGAGGTATTGCGTTTATTCTGTTACACGTTGTATAATGAGATGAAATTCGCAACTTAATGGGCGACGACTAATAAACTGGTCTAGAAGGGGGGTTGAGAATAACTCTCGCGTATTTCCCGTTTTAATTTTCTTATAAACATTAAAGTTCTTAAAATGCAGAAAGTCATACATTTAACATCGCCATTCAAAAGCAATCTTGCTACTCTAAACAATTTCCATGATCAATAAATGGCAAAATTTTACTATTACCCGGTTATAATACGAAATCACTGCTCTTAATGTATTTCAATTACTAATTTAGTCAAAATCGCTTTATATTAGCATTTCACAGAGCCCGTCTTTTCATTTCCTAGTTCAAACAAAATTACGGATAACAAACTCATTATGTTCATACAATTATATATTAAATTAAATTTTCCTTTATATGGTAATGTACAATAGCTGTTTGTAGTAGTAAAAGTCTTATATTGAAGTTATGAACAGAATGTTAGATATAAGACAGGGATGGCGAACCTTTTTTGGCGATCGTGCCATTTTCATTACAAAAATATTTTTTGCCATGACGTGCCGCCAAAAATCTTGACTTGGTGATTTAATGGACAAAAAATAACACTAGACACTGTTAACTTAACTCTTTTTTGTAACTATAAATTCATAAAGCAATCTTAATGCCAATCAGCTTTGCGTTTCTTCAAATAAAACTTAAAGTTCAGCTTTATTTCTGTTGTTGCTAATCATTCAATCATCTTGTATAGGCGTCCCCAAATTATTTTGCTGCGTGCACGCGTGCCATAGGTTCGCCATCCCTGATATAAGACATGCTCGAACACCCATGGTTTCATGTTTCGTATCAAATATCCTATAAGAGTCCCAAGGAAATTGCACTTTCTTGAATCCTACGATGTTTTAGCTTTGCGGCTTGCTTGCTCAACAGATTACAGTTTCAATGTTGGATTATCTAAATACCTAAGCTTAATGATTTCTCTTAAATAATATGGGATTAAAACGGTTCGTTTGTTTTCAGTTTGACTACAGTTTAATAAAGTTCTATCTTTATTTATGTTTGAAAGTCTGATCGAAAGTATATTTATGTATTTAATCGTAGTTTAATTAATTCAATTTTGATTTGATTTCTTGCTTGTTGGCAAACTCTTGTTCGAAAATATTTAGCTGAATATTGGAGTGAGTTTCTTGTTATTGTTTATCGAGTTGTTTCCATAAAAACAGATAGCCGTAGGAAAAAAACTAGAAATTCACCGTTTTTTTCTCATTTTTCGTTTCTAAACCTTATGATTTTTCATCATGACTGATATTATTCACTAATCATCGCGTGATGTCTTTTCATGAGGACGACGCCTTCACTTCGGAATAGTTATCACAGCGCCCCGGTACATTGGTAACAATTAATTAATTAGTACTAGCTTCTGTCAGTGGCACCAACCGCGTGATAATTATAGATATACTCCCGGCATAAAAATATCCTATGAACCAATAAATAAAAAAAATAAAAATAAATAAGTTTCATTCAAATCCATTCAGCTGTTATTACGTGAAGAGGTAACAAACAGACAGACACACAGAGCAAATTTCGCATTTATAATATTCTAGCTTTTGCCCGCGACTTCGTACGCGCAAATACCGCCCCTATAGCCTTTAGCCTTCCTCATGAATGTGGTATCACATGCAAAAATAATTTTCCAAATCCGACAGGTAGTTCTAGAGATTAGCGCTAGCTTATTATAGGTATTAGTACCAGCTTTTGCCCGCGACTTCGTACGCGTAAATCCCGTTCCCGTAGGAATTCCCCATTCCCGTTTTTTATTAGCCAATAGCATTCCTCATTAATATGGCTATCATATACAAATATAATTTTCAAAATCGGTTCAGTAGATCAAGAGATTACCCACTACAACCTCACAAACTTACGTCTTTATAATATTAGTATAGATGGATAAGTATAATATAGAAGTATAAATTTTAAATCTACTGTAAAAATACTCAAAATACTTGTGCGATGCTGCTTGAAAAGCCACAAATGATCATTTTCCATTATTAACACCTATAGCAACTTGCTAAAGACTTTTATGTTCTCATAACCACGTGTGTTTCATACGAAGTCGCAATTACATGTGGAGTTATTTAACAGCTCAGTAGTTTATAACACTAACTGTAAGTGCACAATAGACCATTAAACTTTTACTTTCATTACGTAATAGGTTAAATTTAACTACATCTATTACGCATAATTCCACTCCGACTATTGCAACTAGATGATGACAAAATTATTGGGTCGGTTCCTTTGTACAGTGACGTGCGAATAGATGTAGGCACGATCAATGATCGACGAAATTATTGTTTGAAATTATACGCTGCTGTCGATGAGAAGGTAGATATAGGAGAGTATCTTTGATAACACTTTTTTAATAATTGTATGAAGGGATCAATTAGTCCTCAATCTATTTCGTAGAGCTGAACTTCTGTGAACAGCTCAAGGTGAACACTTAGATGAAGTGAACTTGAAGTGAGCATTCAATCAATAGCATTAGTTGAAATGACGGTTCACTTCACCTGAATTTTCACGGTGATATTCCAACAGAATAGTGACTGGTGAAGCTTGCGGAGTTCCATTTTTTGCGCAAAACACTGATCAGCACGCTAAGGCAATCCTCGTGAGAAGTGTATGTCGGGATATCTTTCGGCTGTCCGTTCATGGGTAGGTAGTGATGAAATTAAAATAAAATTATTTCACAATTGGGAATATGCATGAAAAAAATATTTATTATCATAATAGTTTATGAAGAACTATATAAAATTATGATAGTTACAGTGAAAATAAAATCAAAATTGACCAAAAAATAAACGAGATATTGCCGCCGCATAAAAAACTAAGAAATGAAATTTGTACTGCAACAAAAATAACCGCAACGCCATCTATCCTGTCAGCGAAGAACTACCAACGAAATCTTACATCGCGCAAGCAAAGTTCTACGTGCGATTTTAACTTATACAACAGTCCGAATATCTACTATCGGGCAGTTGCCCACCAGACACAACAACCGTCTGGAGGTCTCACAGGATCCTCCCTTTTTAATGGAGGTTTGCGGGACTTCACTCTCTGTTCCGCATACCTCTATAATACAACTATTTGAACAAACATATCTGTCCCTCTCGCGCAAACGCTGTTTTCTATGGCAGTTGTATAGGGATCATGGTATTTGACGACAGAGTTGATATCGGACTTCTCTTTCCAACAGTCAACTTTGAAGCCCTATAACTTCATCGCTGATGAAGGTATTTTTAAAGTTATTTCATAGTTGTTTACTAGAGTTAAATAGATTTTTGTTTAATAATTTTATTCAATTTAATTCTAAGAAAAACAGAAGAATCTGCCTTCTTGAACTATGTTTGGGTCGGCTTCCAGTCTAATCGCAAGTTCTTGCATCCAGCTGAGTATCAGTTTTTACTTGCTATCTGAGTTCCACAACTCAGGAACTGGGTAACACGAAACCCCTTGCTAATACAAAGAATATATGTATCTAGAAAGGTCTCTTTTGTCCTTTTTGCACGTGACTGTACTAACGACGATTTTCAAAATAATTTCGTAGCTGTCAAAGGCACCGAATGTAAGATTACGATGCTACTACAAAGGTATGGCCGATTTGGATCTATAAAATTAATTATCGTTTCTTATTGATTGTTTGAGCAACCTTTCGACGGCAATTCTTTTTGGGTCAATGATGTTCTAAACATTTGAGCTTCTTAATTTGCTCTTGTCGTTTCAACAGTTATGTCTTATATTATTAATTGGTTGTTCTTTTAATTATGCTTTATGTGTTCTTGTGTTGAAATGATCTTTGAAAGTTCGTGTTGTGTTATGTCATCGTAATCTTGGTGCTTGAAAGTTTTGCTTACTTAAATTTATTGCAAGTTATAAAACTTAAAGCAAATATATTGTTTCAGCAATTATTGAGTAAAATTATCTTTATAACTTAAAATTCATTGCGCAGTCATTAACACATTTAACACATATGTATTTTAAAATGAAAGGAACATAAATAGTGTCACATGCTAAAATACAACACGAGAACCTTTTTTATTTTTTTGTTTTAAAAAAAAAACAGTTACCATAATGATATTACGAAAACGCGATCAGTAGTTTATTTTATTCTTGACAAAGTTACAAAGGAAAATCCTGTCCCAAAATAACTACAATTTATATCTTAAGAGCCCAAAATTGGTGAGGCTCTATTTAGCGGGACACCATCTGTCCTCGGTGTCCCCGTTTCAAGCTCGTATTTCAAAAGCCTGTCAAAATTTCAGTTTCAAGAGAGGACCGTTGAAACAAAGAGCGAACGGCATCTGTTGAACGTCCAGCCTCCGGCAGAGACTCTCTGTAATCATCCGACATTTTGAAGAACGTAATTGGTCGACTAATGAATGCCGCCTAAGGCAAAGCTCCAGTTTATGCAATGAATCGACTGTGTCACTCGCGGTCTCTTAAACTTGGTACAAGTAAATATGAGATGGGAACTCATAATGATATACAATTTTGTTTTGTTCAATTTTTTTCGGCATTTTAATTTTATGGTATAGGTCAGTTGGGGCTAGTACGGCGCATTTGTACATGTTTGTAGGTATATGATTTGTCACAATTATATGGTGTTATTCAGTTCGAAGTTACAATTACGTGAAACCAATAATAACGACGACGACAAAGTATGTTGGCATGTACTCAAACTTTTTGTTGACACAGTTTACGATATTTACCAGTAGGTTGAATACATGGCCATTTTATTTCAACTTACGTACGTGTGACGCTATGCTTTTCGTTGATGAAAGGTTTGATGTTATACTAATAAATCAGTAACTTTAACATAATATTCAACGTTAGTGAACGTTATACTTCCTTCAAATAACTCAATGTAAAATAAGCAACTGAGGCAACCACCGCTTTATATCGTGGATGTCTGCTTTGAGTCTAAGTATTCAAGACTAACTTAATAAAGCAAGTTTCTCGCAACTTAAACACAAAGCACTATAGTTCGGCTCTTAAAATACTTTTAAGTGTATGCTAAAGTTATTTCGAAGTGTTAAACTGTTTTCATAATGTAATAACGTCATCTTTTATCTTGCAATGCTTTATTCTGAGATGTTTTAAATAATTGTTTCACTAAATGTGAACGACAATTTTGTCTTTATGGAAGTTGGCGGGAACGAGAGGATTTCAAAGATTCAGGATGGTTTTTCTTTTGATTGTGATATCGACATGGTTACAAATGACTTGAAACAAAACCATTGCAATCTCGTCAATGAAGGAAAGTGTTTTATTATTATACAAATTTTATTTTATCTATCTTCAGGAAATATACGTTACCTTTTATCAGTGGTGTCTGGACTTTTTACTTTTATCCAAAACACGCAAAGAATACACTGCGATAATGGTTTCGCCTTTACGATTAGTTTTTGATTTCACGGTATAAAAAGTACCAAATCCTATTTTCACACATACTTCTATCTCTTCAACGACTACAATGCATTATCTAAACATCATTCCCCATGTCACACCTTATAATGATCAAACATGAGATCCCAATACAAAACTTCCACGTTCCGTCACGGCCAGCAAAAAAACCATTACTAAAGATAACAAAACGTGTTTACACGATGATCCTCCACCAATTGAACACAAATATTATATTGACACCTTTCTGTTTGTCGAACTGCAAGTGACTACTAATACTTGGGTAAACATGGAGTAATCTTAGTGTGATATCTTGTTTGGGCTTCTTATGTTCGGTGTTAGAATTGTTTACGTCTTTATCTGCTGGTAAAAGGTTTGATGTATCGTTTGTTTGTCAGGTATTATCATATTTTGCAATCATTTTGTCAGTTGCGTCATTATTCCCGTTTTCAGTGATTTGTTCCATCTTGAAAGCAGGTTTATTTTCTTCACTGATGGTTTTTTTTATTTTTTTTTTATTTGAGATGATTTTGCTCTTGTCTCTAGTCTAGGTCATAGATGACAGAGACAAAGTCGACGATGGAGTGAGCTTACCCAGAAGAAGCTTGTTCACTCTAATTTTTAAGAGTTTAGGGTTATTGGGATTTGTTGTATGCGTTCGGAAACACAGACGCAGGCAGAGAGTTCCACTTCTTTGCTGTGCGCATGGTACTCTTAATAAGGATGATATCGTCGAATCAATTTATCAGGTGCATTTTTAAAATTGTGCTTGCTTTCGTAACTGCATTGATATCCTTATATTCTTGCAACTGCAAGTGACTGCTAATACTTAGATAAACATAGAATAATCTTACTGTGATATCTTATTTGGGCTTTCAAGTTCGGTTTAAAAATTATTTGTATATTTATCTGCTAGCAAAATGGTTGTAGAATCGGTTTTTGATTTAGTATTATCACATTATGCACAGATTTTGTTAGGTACGTTATTGTCATCTTTTGAATTGTTATTTTTACTTCATAGCTTGATCTGCCTTTTATAAGTTTATAATTTATTTTAACACAACATTCGTCTCATCTTCTATATTTGTCTATACATAACATTTGTCTATACTTCTTGTCAGTTTTTCAATATTATTATTTGTTTAACATCGCATTTGGCTTTAGGTTATAACGTCCATCATTAAGCCATAATTTTTTGGATATTCAAATCACATCTTTACAACGGGTGGTCCACTTGTTAGCGTGTCTGAACTATTTAAGATGCTACGCATCTGTTATGAAGGCTACCATTATCAATATCCCGACCTTTTACAACAATTGAAATTTAACCTTAATCGTTTATAAAAACTTAATGATATTTAATTTACTTTATTTTCAATTTCCAAACGAAGTAATCTACTATTTTACAAGAAAGCACTTCAGTAACACCCATACCATTTAGCACAACTTTCATTTTCACTTAATTTGCCGAGAAATCTTGAAATATGAGTCGGTTGTGCCATAAAACATTTTCAGCGCTAGCAATAAGCGTCTCATACAATTTATATACGTTTAATGTTCTAATAACTACAGCAGCCTACGCTAGTGAAATCAAATATACTAATAGTATAATGCCACTACGTACAAGTTAATTGAATAGGAATTTATTGGTTTACCAGTTGCGTGCTAAACCGTATTTACATTTATTAAACGCTAGAGTTGGTTGCTGGAATTACTTGGAGAGCCGGATTGCGGAAAGTTGTATCGCTTAAATAAGTTTAACAAATGAAAATATTTTCTTGAACGTCAACCAATTTTGTTTCAACAGTTGTCATTGTGTTTGATGCTTAAACTCGAGTTGTCCAACCTTAAAGAGCAAATTCAGGATTACGAAATATTATAGTTACCTATCCATATTTTACGAACAAGGAATGCAATTAAACAAAAAGCTTCCTAACTAGCTTTAACTCCTAAAACTTAAATGTCCCCAACACTAGGAATAAATCATAACTTGCAAACCTCGTCTTCAGGAAATGCAGCATTAATGTTTATGATTTTCCATAAAGAAAATTGAAAATAATTGTGATGAGACGCTTACAAACCATGGTCATTACACCCAGACATGGATACCTAATACCTATTGTACAAAACTGATAAGTTCGTTGTCTCACGGAACGCCTTAGACAATAGTAAGATTTTCAAGTGGCTATAACTTGGAGGCAATATCGTAATATATGAGAATTCATTGCGCCTTGCAGCTCTGAAATACAATAGACAATGTACGTTAAAGGGATAATAATATTTTACGTTTTATTTTAGTATCAGAATAGCCAGTTGGTGTTACGTTGATTACTGAGCAATAAAAGGATGAACTGGACTTAAGCTACTAGGACTAGCTTACAGAAAGCGTTTTATTGCGGAACAAATATAATAATTATATCGTAAAATGAAAACAAGATCTTAAAGCTTGGTATGATGATGGTTTGGCATACGATCATAAGTGGTAACTTTAGAACACTGCAGTTTGTCTCTACGAATAGATTTTAATGGTCGAAACTATTAGAATCATACATTATAAAAAAAAAATATCTAAGGTGAGGCATGCAATTGATATCAATAAGAAAGATTCACTAACTTACAAGTTTGTGTAAATCTGTCTTACTATGACTTAGCTACGTTCAGGAATTGGGCCAAAGTAACAACATAACCTGCAGAATTTCCAAACTTTAGTATTTGTGCTCGCCAATAGGATGGTTGATGGGGCTAAATGAGGCCGACGACGGTTGGATAGGTCTACGTGAAGCAGTGGACTCTTCTGATTAAAATTACATACTTGCAGTTTTTGTACTCCCCAAAATTGAATTGAATACATTCAAAGGATTCATAATAATAAATTTATTTGTCCCAAGAAACTTACAGATATAAAGTTTATGGTTTAATTAAGATTAGTAAAAGTAAAATAAAACTTATACTAAACATAAATTTAAAATAATAAATAAATACGACTGGTAGAAGTGAACTAGAAAGGTGCTACAGGAACAATATCTGTAAACAAAACAACGATGAGCCCTGCCTCTTAAACTAGGGTTACCTATATCTTAAGAGACATACATATATACACACATATAGACATGCTTCATAATAATCCATGTAAAGAACACGTCAAATCAATTGTGACTACACCTAGTTTAAATAACAAGCAATATATTACTGCACTTTGCTGAAGACTTCAGCGCTGTCTCTTTCCTTTCTCTACACCCACAACTACGTATACCATAGCACCGTTGAAAACTTGTGCCATGTATTATATTCCCTCTCGCAGCTAATTACCCATCAAGACACATGTCTCATTACATTATCAGCTAGTCAACTTCACTTCATTACCGTCAGACTACACGTTGTGTTATAATAACGCAACCCGTTGGCGGTAACTCGAAGTATAGAATTTACTCTAGTTTAATAGACGAGAAACTGCTTTTGTTGGTTATATTCTGAATGGAAAATGCTTTGTAGTGGATTGTTTAATAATGATGCGCTTTTTTTGGTTTTATTTTTTTATTCGGAAGGAAAACAGTAACCAGTTTTCTACTCATTACCTAAGGATCACAGGTTTAGAGTATATAGTTCACTACTATTCTTACTATGATGAGCTTATGACACTATTTGCTTGTATCTTTTCAGTTTTGCTATATTTGCAGTATGTAATGGACGAATTTAAAATCACTTGATGCTGTATAGCGTCCGACATCTTATATTTGTACGCCGACAGGCAAAACATGACTGTCTTAATTATAATTTGATGTAACATCTTGCATGCTATGTGTGTGTATACTCATATTTTGGACAAATAAAATTATCTTATCTTTTGAAGTCTTTCAGAATTTTGAGTTAGGTCCAAGTTATCCCAATGAAGGACTGTCAAACTTAGTAGAATTTCAAAAAAAGCCAATCGGCTTACGATTGGCTTTTGAAAAACATAGTTAAGTACGTAATTAATTACCCTTTGTTACGTAAATTGGTAAGATAGTGAAAGGATAGTGGTTGGTGGAAAATGGTTATTAGTGCAGGTACCACCGGCACTAATCACTACTAATGAAATACATAATAATTTTACTGATAAGGAGCCCTACTCTGATATCTTAAAACTACCAGAGTTTTATTCTGGGAGGGACGTAGAGTGCCATACAAGACGTAGATAAACCTTTTTTCGCAACGGATAGCATCTGCACGAAATAGTAGGGCAAGCCAACACCCAATGTGGCTCGCTGTCCGATTACCACCAGGCCCGGGTCGATGGCGCGTTGTGTTTCACGCGCGCCTCAAAGAGATGTCAGCATAGAAGACGGGGCCCGCTAGGGTCAGAGCCTGCCAGGGTTGCGGAATTTGTTCGAAAGAGTCACCGCGGCCCTGGAACGCAAAGGGCTTTAGAAGGAACACGGATGGGTTTTAGTCAGTAAGAGTCTGACACGCCCTTGTCATTTGATGATTTCCAATCATTTAACACCCAATTGAAAAAAAAAATTACCTTCATCAAATAAAATTTCAACTCTTCCAAGTTGGATCTAATTGCTCCAGGCAAGGTGCTGTCCATACTTTTTTTCATTTAAAACTAATAAGGCCTTCTCACACTCTCCGTTACCGGTAACACGCCTGTGGTATTGAATCGCATTCACGTTTAATAGCCAGCAAACTGCTTTTGCGCTCCAATTCTATGTATAATAATCTCTAGTAGTTTAGAGATACCTTTCATTTGTATAGAGTTGTTGATACCAGAAGATGTGATTAATTAAATAAATAATTATAATTATTTAATACTTACTCATAATTTAATTATGTTTTTTTTCCCTTTTTCGTTGATCGCATTCAATGAATAATCTGAAGAGAAATATTTGGAAACATAACCAGGCGCGTGCTTTAAAAGCCAATGTACTTGCGAAAATTGAGATTTGATAATTCAAATGATTTAAATATGTACAATGACGCATGGAAATCCAAGTTTATGAATTTGCTTCTTATTAAAACCCCAACCTTGCTTCTTATTATCAACACCTCAAAAGTTGAACTATTTATTTTCATTGTTTCCAATCCAATTTAAAACTACATCATACTTCCTAATTAACAAACCGGAACCATTTAATCCTCACAAAAAATATAACAATTTACCGAACACAACACACCAATTTATCAGCTCTATATAAATCGCCATCATTAAGCCGGCTGGTCGGAATGCTGCTTGCCTGTCGCACCACGCTTAACATCTGATATTCGATACCACGCTATCTTTCTATCTGCTACCTAATGTCTTCTACATTGCACAGTTGTTTGTCTTTAATTGTTCGTTTGTTTGTCCTTAATGTCTTTAGAAACTGCTCGGTCGTTTTCGATAGTGTTAATTATTTTGAATTGTGTTTTTTTTGTTTTTTAAATTTTGTTTCATACTGGAGTGTGTTTTGTGAGAAGTTTTAGTGACAACCTTATAAAACCTCGTTAGTTTTTTTTAGCTTTTATTAGTTAAGTACATCGTTTTATTTACTTTTAAAAACATACACTATCCTACTAAGTATGGATGGATGGATGGATGGATGTTTGTTTCTTTCACGTCAGAACGGCTGATCGGATTTTGATGAAATTTGGCACAGAGGTAGATTATAGTCTGGAATAACACATTTTTATACCAATATTCCCACGGGATTGAGACTTACGCGGGTAAAACCGCGGGACTGCCACTAGTATATATGTATATATTCGCATTGTTAAATATTGCTTTAAATATAAAAAAGATCGGCCGTTTGATCTATAAGTACCAAAATAATCGGCTTAGTTATATTATTTTTAGGGGTAATCTTACAGGTATTTACTTTAAGTTCTATTTTACTTCTAAGAAATTCAAGAAAGATAATACTTTAATGATAAATTTCTACAATATGAAAGTTCATTCCTTTTACCAGTCTGAAAGGTCAAATGGAAATTTCTTAATTAGAGACCACCGGAAAATGTTAAAAACTTCAATGTCAAGTCGTCTGAAAATCTGATTTAACCTATTTGCTACTGTTAAAAAGCTTTCTGTTTCGTTTGAACATTAATTCAATCAGTCTAAGACAAGGAAACTATTAAAAAAATCTGGCGAAACCAATAAATATAATTTCGATCTACATATCTTATATAATAATTTCAAAAACCGGCCGAGTGTAAGTCGAACTTGCACACGAAGGGTTTCGTACCATAAACCGGTAGCCTTTTTTTTTTTTTTTTTTTTACTATTTGTTATTATAGCGGCAACAGAAAGACACAGTCTGTGAAAATTTCAACTGTCTACCTTTTACTTTTCATGAGATACAGCCCGCTGACAGACAGATGGACGGACAGCGAAGACTTAGTAATAGGGTTCCGTTGGTTACCCTTTGAGTACGGAACCCTAATAACGATATATTATTATACTAACGGAATAAAAAATGACAGAAATCTACTCATGTGCCTTTTCTACTAAATTCATCAGTCAAAGAGGCTTTCTTGATATGACACATTCATAGCATACCGAAATTCACAATCAACAAAAACAAACGCTTATTTGCCTTCAAGAAAAACACACAACAAATTCCAATTTTAAAATTTGTCTATTAGTTTAATCCCAAATTAACACACATGTTTGGGAACTTTATTTGAATTATGAACAGAAGTGTTAATATTATAATGAGAAGGTACGCCATTGGAGAAACATCGCATGACGTCATAAATCACGCCTCACGCCTACACTTCAAGACGGGTTTCGTAGAAAGGTCTTTGCCTATAAATTTTGTGACTAATTAAATAAGGTTGACTAACATAAATGACTTATATGTATAAAGTAAGACATTAAGTTTCGCAGGGATTATAAAACGTCCGTTTTTTAAGAATGACTAATTTGTAATTCGTTGGAATATATTTTATAGCAGGTCTTTTCGACCACAATAAAATGAAGTAGGTATGTCACTTTAATCCTGTTTGAATCCGCAATCAAGTTATCTGTATTTTAATCTTGGTGACACTTAATTTTGGTTTCTACAATGACTAATAGGTCCGTCTGATGGAAGGTTTCGAACTCACGTAGGCCACAATATCAGAAACGGTACGGAGGTGGTTTTATCGGAACCGGAGGCGTAGGTTTGATATTTAGTTTTTCGGAGTCATGGCGGCTACTCTCTAAGCCCGAAGTCCGTAATTTCGGGCTTAGTTGCGCGCGTATTCTAGTCCGTATCACCTACGTACTTACGATTAGTTCCGAACGTGGTTAGGTGATACGGACTAGAATATGCCCGCAACTAAGCCCGAAACTACGGACTTCGGGCTTAGAGAGTAGCCCCCATGACTTCGGCTCCAAATTTTTTTTTAAACATACACTTCTGGACACATCTATTGGCCCACCTTAGAGTTTAGGTTTCGATGGCCCCTACCGAAATATGATTGCTAGATTGAACAAAAACTGTTGATGCAGTTTTAAACCTGATACATTTTACCATCTTTTTCGATCGTATTGTTTTAAATTTGAATTCAGAATACCATACGACATGGAGCTACGCCTTTTTTTTTTTTTTTAGGATGGGAAATCATCAAATGACTTCTTCCGCTCTGGGTGGAGCGGAAGGGCGTGTCAGACTCTTACTGACTAAAACCCATCCGTGTTCCTTCTAAAGCCCTTTGCTTTCCAGGGCCGCGGTGACTCTTTCGAACAAATTCCGCAACCCTGGCAGGCTCTGGCCCTAGCGGGCCCCGTCCTCTATGCTGACATCTCTTTGAGGCGCGCGTGAAACACAACGCGCCATCGACCCGGGCCTGGTGGTGATCAGACAGCGAGCCACCCAACGCTCGCCGTCCGCAGGCCCGCGCCTACGGTGGCCGGGGATCGCCCTGCGACTCCCGACGCCCGGGGCGTCTTCTCCTGTTGCGGCGGTTGGGACGAAGGCCTTGCCTTTCCCTCGCGCGGTCCGCCTCCTCCTTCGCTAGCATTACTGCTTCGCAGAAGGAGGTGACCGCTTCCCAAGCCTCCTCGCTCCGGACCATGGATTCAATCAGGGCCGGACGCGAGAGGTTGCCGCCGCCGATCGCCTCGACGAGGACACGGCGGTGCTCAGCCCAAGCAGGGCAGACCTCCACCGTATGCTCCACCGTGTCCTCCGGGCGATCCTCACAGTGCTGACACCCGGGCGTTTCCTCCCGCTTAATCCGAAACAGGTACCTCCCGAAACAGCCGTGTCCGGTAAGTACCTGCGTCAGGCGGAAGGTGAGGACGCCGTGGCGCCTCTCCAGCCACTCCTCAAAGAGGGGCCTTACCGCCGCAATTGTGGCGTGCCCAGCGCTGGGCCGCGATAGTCGCAGTCTCCATACCGCCATAGTATCCTGCCGGAGCTCCGTCCGCCGCGATGCAATTTGCCGTGGCAGCGGAGTTTCGCCCCGGCGAAGCACCTCCACGCGCCACGCGTAAACGTGCGCGAGGGCTCTCGCCTCCAGATCCCATGGCGGTAATCCGGCAAGGAGGCTCGCCGCCTCGCCGGAGACCGTGCGGTATCCCCGAGCCAGCCGGATGGCCATGACCCTTTGGGCCGCGTTGAGCTGGCGGGCTGGTCGCCCCTTCAGCGTTAGGGCCCACACAGGGGCCCCATAAAGGGCCATGGATCGCACGATCCCCGCATAGAGCCTCCGGCAGGAGGCGTTTGGACCCCCTAGATTGGGCAGGAGCCGCTTGAAAGCAGCCCCGGCCCGCTCCAGTCTGGGAGCCAAACGTCGGAAGTGCTCCTCGAAGTTCCACCGGCTGTCGAGAACGAGCCCCAGATACCTGATCGTCGACCCGACGCCGATGTGAACCCCTCCTACCGTTAATTGGGATCCCGCTGGTGGCCTGTTCCGAGAACCATGAAAGCACATGGCTTCGGACTTGTGCAGGGCCACCTCGAGACCCAATTGCCGGATCCTTCCAGCGACTATCGCGACCCCGCGTGTCATTAAGTCGACCGCCGCCTGGTGCGACCCCCCCTGTGCCAGAACCAGCGTGTCGTCAGCGTAGCAGACTACGCTGACGCCGCTAGGGAGGTCGGCACGCAGCACCCAATCGTAGCCGATGTCCCACAGGAGCGGCCCCAGAACCGAACCCTGTGGAACACCGCACGACATCTCTCGCCGGTTCTACTCTCCCCGGTGACCGGGGTAGATGACGGCATGGAGCTACGCCTAACAAGTCGGATATGCGCCTTGTTAAAGGCAATTGATTTTTGAATAAAAAACATGTTTTATCAAATAAAGGTTTAATTTAATAACGCGTGTTGCCTCCATGGGCATCTACCACAGCTCTCATACGATTAGGCATAGAGTTTATCAACCGCTCTATGCAATTTTGAGGGATCATCTCCCATTCCTCTTCTATGGCAGTTTTCAACTCCTGCATCGTCTGGGCTGACGACGCAGGAGACGAGCCCTAACACGTCTTTTTAGCTCGTCCCACATGTGCTCAATGGGGTTCATGTCTGGGTTTCTGGCTGGCCAGTCCATAACTGTGATGTTCACATCCCGAAGATATTCCCTGACGCTGCCGGCCGCATGGGCTCTTGCATTATCATGCATAAAAAGGAAATTTGGGCCCACATAGTCCGCGTATGGTATCACGTGAGGTTCTAAGCACTCACGAATGTACCTTTTAGCATTTAATGTTGGCAGCCGTGGTCCTGTAACAACCTCAAGTTGAGTTTTGCCGCTCGCGGATATACCGCCCCAGACAGTCCATGAGCCACAATGCTCTCTTCAAAGCAGCATTGTGCGAAACGCTCTCCCTTACGTCGGTAGACCTTCTTCCTTCCATCATTGCCATGTAACACAATTTTAGACTCATCAGAAAAGAGTACACGGCTCCAATCTTGCTGTGTCCAATTTAAATGACTGCGTGCGAAATGAAGGTTCGCTGTTCGGTGGGCTCGCGTTAGTTTGGGCCCATTAGCTGGCTTGTGTGGTACCATATCGCGTTCTTTTAACCTTCTCCGAACAGTTCGAGCGCTCACAGATACTCCGTGGAAGTCGCGAAGTTGGTTTTGTATCTCAATGGAGGTAAGGTGACGATTTCTCAAGCTGGTCGTCACGATGAATCGATCCTGCCTTTCAGTTGTGACCCGAGATCGTGGCCTTCCTTGGCGACGAACAAAGCCGCCAGTCTCTAGGTACCTCCGATAAACATTTCGGACCGCAGATCGACTTAAATTAAGTTGAGCACTCACGTTTCTTTGGCTGTGTCCGGCCTGAATAAGTGCCACAGCTTGGGCGGCGACTTCAGGTGAAGTATCCATAGATTATTGATAGAACCTCACCTTAATGTTAAGAATAAGTAATGTTTGTTGCAAAACCAAAGATATCAATCACTTTTTCAAGAATTAATTCCAAGTAAACCAATAAAACCAAGTTTTCTTAGTATTCGATTGTTTCATATCAACAAACAGGCTTCAAATTGTCTTTTGTTTCTTTAAATTCTGTGTTCGAAATTCAAAAAAAGACTATTGAATGAAATTGTGAATGTGCCAGGTTCAAAACTGCATAAAAACTTTTTGCTCGACCTAATATAAAATTTTAGCTAGGACCAAACGAAACTGAAAATACAAGGTGGGCCAATAGATGTGTCCAGAAGTGTATATCGCTGGTGGAGGTGATGGTAATATCAATCAGTAGTCGGAGTCGACTCCGTAACATCCCTACTCAATATTATTAACATGAAACGAGAATTATAAAATGGGAGGCAACAAAATAGTGAAGTACGCCCGTCAGGCATACTTACGCATTTAATCCTGCTACTTTGAAAAATAATTACATGTGCTGTGGAATGGAAAGAGTAAAGCAACAATATTTTATTAATGCATTTTCTTACTTCGGTATGTAGTTCAGTTGATCACATTCATGTGAAATCGTGTGTTAACTTTGAAATACGACTACAGACACCTTCAAGGAGATATTAAAGTGTACAAGTGTGTACGCAGGCCCTAGCGCACTCCCTCTTCCTTCACTTTCATAGTCCAATGTGACGGCAATTCAACTTGGCCAGAGAAAGATCTTAGCGCAAAATCAAACGCTAAGCTGCTTTTGTGAAAATCTAAATCGAAAAACCCAATAACTCTGCTCAACGAGGGAACTACTTACGCAATGAGAACATCTCAGCAAAAAGAAATTGTCCTCATGTCAATCACTATGTATATGATGGCATCGTTATTTTGAACTTCAAAATCTCTATCTTGGAAGCAAGATGTTTCAATATTGAGCAGTCACTAGAACAGATAGACTGTTCTAGTAAAACATCTCAAATTTAATAACCACCCCCATTTTTACCGACTTCAAAAAAAGGAGGAGGTACTCAATTCGGTTGTATGTTTTTTGTGTGTTTGTTACCTCATAACTCCGTCATTTACGAACCGATTTGAAACATTCTTATTTTATGTGAATGGATATACTTTCCAATGAATACCACAGAAATTTCATCAATTGGTTCAGAACTTAAATCAAAACAGCTGGAAAAAATATGTCATCCAAGTAAACAAAATTGCGTATTTTGCTTTCCTGTGACATTCCAGTGGTCTTGTTAGGTGTACCACTAAAAGTGAAAAATAAAAAAATACTGACTTCCAAAACTAATGTCATTTTATTGGGAAGCCAGTTGTATTTTATTGTACAAAAGTTTTTTACAAGACCTAAAATAAACAAGACCTAGTAAAAACACACACTGATTCACAAGCCCGGTAACAACAGAGGCGCGGATGTAGCCTATTATTGACCCACTGCTGGGCAAAAGGCCACTCTCATTGATGTTATTATCACAACGGGAGGTAATTGACGTAATCGCAAGGCTTGCTATCCGTCTAACTATCTATCTAAGTATAGGAGGGATCTGAATAACTAGAGACTTTGCGGATAACGTTAGTATTGTAAGGTATAGTGTAGTGTATTCATGCAGATACTTGGGCATATGAAATATGACGTACCTACTAAGTTGTGTAACTGCCAGTGAGTAGTATTTCCAGCCTTAATAATTAAAACGGAATATCATGTTGTTACATACAACATGATACATAATGAATTAGTTAGTAGTTTAATTCCGCCAAGTTCGTTCCATCATCGGACCACAAGACCCGGTACATGGTGGACATCCCACCCACACGTTTTGGGAATACATTAATTGTGCGTACAACTAAGGAGTGATATCCCTACCAGAGTCTGTTTCCTGATTGCTACAACCTGGGGTAGTCTTAAGGTCAAGAGTGAATTGGTTACTTCTGAGCAAGCTTGCTCTATCTTCAACCACATCATGGCTTACCATCAAGTAAGATAGTGGTAAAGGAGTGCCTATTAGCAGTAAAAAAAATTGTTAAAATAATGATTAGTTGATTCATTAGTAAGTTTTTCTATGTAGAACTTGGAAATATGCTAATCAACGTTTAAAATAATGATATGGTTAGGATGTTTTTAAAAATAACCCTTAAGCGGATTTTCAGCAGAACTCATGTGTGCTCTCAAACCGATATGCGATCATATTTTTTCTTACAAGTTATTACACGTTCAAGTCTGAAGAAGACTAACACAGCTGCTGTGCCTGTGTGTGTGTGTGTGTGTGTGTGCTGTGTGTGTGTACCTAAATACGATTAAAATATTAATTATGACATCTTTAAACCTTTGTTTCACATAAATTTGAAACTAGGCATTAACAATCCTAATAAAAAATGAGAAATATGTGTTAGATTTTTCTAAAATCAACCCCTGAATAGGTATGTATATAGGGCTAAAACGATTTTTTTCATAATCAACCCCTGATAGGATGAAGGGCGCAACAGTTGCGCTGATCGTAACTGTAGTCTCAGCAGCAAAAGCTTGGGTAATTAATGAAAATCGGTGAGATTTATTTTCCAAAACTACCCTTTGAAACACACAGAGAGGCGTTGAATTTCGTGGAAAATATACTTGTTCCGCGCGGACGAAGTCGCGGACGAAGTGCTAGTATCCAATAAAACGTGTGTTCGACACTGGAATTTTCGCAATCTGTCAAAAAAGCCTTAATTTCCCTACATTTTTGACAGATTGCGACTGACATGCGAATTCAAACGTTGTTAAAAATAGTAGGATTGGCATACAGATCTTAAATTGCATATCACATTGTAACATGACACACTTATGTCAACGTCAACATTTTCTTGTCTTATATTCAATAGAGAATGTGTACCGACTGACGTGCTGGTATGGGTAGAAACTGACTTTGCAAACGGTTCATTTGTTTACCTATTCATTTGAGAAAGCGATATAAATCAGCTGGTTTGTGCCCCGGTAGTTATGTTCCGGAAAGTTGGTTAGTGGGGTGCAGTTGGTGGACTGGTTGCAACATTGTATGCCTGTCTTTAAGCCTTTAATATGATGCATTGGTTAGGTATTATGTTAATATTTCGTCTAGTGGCACATATAGGGCAGAAGACTTTTTTAAATTTAAGTTTAATTAGTTCTTTTTTTTTTCACATAATTTAAGTTGTTTATAATTTTGAAAGATATGTTGTGAAACAGCAGTATGCTTTTATTTAAATTAAAAGCTACCATATTTATTTAGCCATAGATGCTCGTGTCAATGTTTTTTTTAAGAAAAGTAATTTTATAAAGCCTATTTATAAGAAACCGGCCAAGTGCGAGTCGGACTCGCGCACGAAGGGATCCGTACTATTATCTATAAAAACGGCAAAAAATCACGTTTGTTATATGGGAGCCTCCTTAAATATTTATTTTATTCTGTTTTTTAGTATTTTTTGTTAAAGCGGCAACAGAAATACATCATCTGTGAAAATTTCAACTGTCTAACTATCACGGTTCATAAGATACAGCCAGGTAACAGACGGAAAGCGAAATTTTTGTAATAGGGTCCCGTTTATACGGGTACGGAACCCCAAAAAGTATGTTTAAGAAGTCAAGACTAACATTAAGTCCTAAATAACACCAGAACATATTTTTCAGCCTGCATTTCAAAAAAGCCAAGCCAATTTCAGCAAAAAGGCCGAGGTCTAAAACTGGCATCGCAACCCTTCACTGGACGGGAAGCTAATAAAGCGTAGAAGTTTAAAGTTTTAATTAAAAAGGCCCGGTAATTAGATACGGTCTGTGGATATGTTAATTAATCCACGGGTTAATTCTTCAAAACACTGCCATTGTTCCCGGAGTCATAAAAATTGCGTACCTTCAGAGAAACAGACGGCTCGTGATTGGGTAGATGCTGACTTTTTGAAGTACATGATCGGTTTTATTTTACGGGAATATTTTCTGAAGAAATTTCTTCACGGGAATTGGTTAGAACAATAAGTACTTTTGAAAGGATACTAAGAGGAGCCGAATCCCATCGGACAGAACTTACATATTATGCCGATTTTCGATCAAAGTATGGTGTGAGGTGTTTGTATGGAAACGTGTGAGCGCTACGCGGCGGAAGAAAGCTTACTTACGTAATTTCAAATACTATCTGCCTGAATTTAGTTTTAGCCCTTATTGTAACTTGACGTTCTGTGTTGAATCCATCAAAACGGTCGCAAACCAGTTCCAGAACATTCCATACTAAGTGAACGGCATATCCACAATTCCTTTCGTAACTACATAAAGCACATACAAGACACGGTTGGAAGCCTGTTATTGAATTTCACATTGTTGTTTGTTATTTTTGGTCGTTCGAAGTGAAATATTAAGGGGGCTTTATGAACCCGATTGATTACTCCCCGGTCGAGTAATTAAGAACTCTCATATAATGCATTGAGGAGAAGGGAACAATGCATTTGCAAATGTATTTTATGAACGTTGATTGAGTATTTTTTTGGCCTCATTTATTCTTTGGTCATTTACGGGTTAGGGTGAAATTAATCGGGGTTTTAATAAGCTTTGAGTTCGGATGACTCATTACTTTGGAAAGGTAATAGAGTGAACTATTTGTAGATGAATAAGCGCCTCGTATCAAAAATGTTTCGTAACTATGCGAAATGAAGACTATAATACCTGTTTAATAGTCTTCATTTCTCATGGTTCTTTTATTCTACCTGTAGAATAATGAAAAATTTACAAAAAACCTATTAAATTATAGTGAATGCTTAGTTCCAAGTTGTCTCAATTAGCCCCCGCCATTTTAAAAAGCCGGCCAAGTGCCAGTCGGACTCGTCGCGTAGAAATTAAAGATTAAATTAAATAATCGAAAGATTCTGAGTTCGGAACCAATTTGTTCCAAAATTCTGTTAAGAAGTAATCATTAAGCTGGCTTTATGACTTGAAATGTTCTATTTTCAGTTCGAGTTTGTGACACGTGTTAGCACTCGTGCCCATCGCTTATCGCTGTAAATATCAACCAAAGATGAAAACTAATTTAGATCCCTTTTTACCAGGCCAAAATAATACAACTGTAATACGCACGTGTTAGTAACTTGATTAAAAAGGGGACAATTTCCACTACTACAAACTAGAAACATTAAACTCTAATTTGACAGACCCCACAAGGGAGAACTTAGGCCTACTAATGTGTCTGCCCTTAGACCTAGAATTCTAGACTATTCATTCTATTGTAAAATTCACGACTATAACGCCCCTACAAGGTCATCTTAATTGTATTGTTCGTCATAGTTCTAGAGTGTAGCTTGTTGAAATTGAATAAAATATTCGAAAAAGTGGCCTTGTTTTTCATTACAATGCTGACTAACGGATATGACAATCGCAGTGAGATTGCTTTATTTTCTAAATCAGCCAGATTACATTATCATGTAATTAACCAACGGAAGATGTTCGAAAGAGTCACCGCGGCCCTGGTACGTAAAGGATTTTAGAAGGAACATGGAGGGGTTTTAGTCAGTAAGAGTCTGACACGCCCTTCCGCTCCACCCAGAGCGGAAGAAGTCATTTCATGATTTCCCATCCTTAAAAAAAAAAAAATAGGCAAGAGAAATATTCCTACAGGTCAGACCAAATCCGAACGTCATTAAACATCAACAGCCCCGGTTACTATGAAATTTAGTTATAAAAAAAACCCACAAGTAATAAAATATGAGGTACAGTAAAAAAAATAAAGTCCGAAAATAAGATCCACTATCTCATGCTTTCTAGACCTAATAGATCAATCATTTATCTACCCATGTATTAGAATTAGGTATCACATTGGTAATAATTTAACAGCACTAAACAGGTAGAATCTATTTGCTAATTTATTAGAGTCCCATCACGGTCAACGATACCCTCGGGAAGAACTGATGAATACCATGCAGTATTGTTGTATGTGACGATACATTGCTTTTACTGTTTCAGCAATCTCATGAGGGATTGGTTCCTTCAATGGCATTTTTTTCATCAAATTAATCCTTTCGCTCTGGGCGGAGCGGAAGGGAGTGTCAGACTCTTACTGACTAAAACCCACACGTGTTCTTTTAAATGCCCTTTGCGTTCCAGGGCCGCGTTGACTCTTTCGAACAAATTCCGCAACTCTGGCAGGCATTGACACTAGCGGGCCTGTCTATTATGCTGACATCTTATTGAGGCGCCCGTGGAACACAACGCGCCGTCGACCAGGACCTGGTCTTTAGCGGAAGGTGAGCCACCCACCACTCGCCGCCCATCCGCAGGCCCGCGCGTTAGTAACATACGGTGTTACTGTAAGAAGCACAGAAACGATCGATGTGTCGACGATTGGTCGTACTACGTTCAGTCTGTAGTTGATGTCTTGGATGGAAGTGATGACGATGATGATCTTCAAAATGGAAAATTTTGTGTGTCCAACACTTATGTTTTCTGTGCCCATGTTTAACAAGAACTAACGAAAAGGATCGCCAAACTGAAGTGACAGTGTGCAGGGCACGTTGCTCGCAGAACAGATGGTCGATGGGGTCGAAAAGTTCTAGAGTGGCGACCGCGTACCGGAAAACGTAGCGTTGGGAGGCCTCCCACAAGGTGAACCGTTGACCTGGTGAGGGTCACGAGTAGCCGATGGATGCGAGACGCACAGGGCCGGTTGTTGTGGTAACATTTGGGGGAGGTCTATGTCCAGCAATAGACGAAACCTGAACGAAAACAGGCGTCATCACAAAAAATTCAACTATCAACTCTGCTTACCCCAAAAACTAAACAACCTCACTACACATTAAGTAAATCTGTCTCGTAGTGACATCTGAACAGATAACAATATCGCGGCTATAGTGGGTGTAGCCGTATCTGATCTAATTAATGCGACGTTGATTGATACTAATGTAGTTGGTAACGTCGGTCCCGGTGAGTAATTGATTGTCACAACATGATGTATACGGTTATAAAAATCGATATTTAGTACTGGTTTTTTTGGGTTTTTGAGGTCGGGTCATGGTGTTTAGGAGGTTCATAATTTTCTTATCAATTCATCGGACACTAAAATTATCGGTGAATAAAAGGAGGGAACAATCTTGCTTGTTTGTCATCGTGAAGGTCTTGTTCTTAGGACATACAAAAAAACCTTATTAAGTAAAAGTCGTACATCCATAAAAATCAATCAAGAAGTCAAAAAACTCGGCGAATGCTTAAATAGACCAATGTATTATTAGGAAAAAAGTATGCACAAATTCCAAATTAGGATACCTAAGCGGATTGCAGAATCCTTTACTTGAATTTTGATATCTTAGAAGGTGGATCAATCCACATGAATTTTGATGTCTTGTAAACTGTTCAAGTTTAAGTTCAAGTGCAAGTTTGATACCTAAGGGGTATATATAATAGTGTAACTTGCTTGATATGAAAAAAGCCGCACCCTCTGAAAAGCGTAAAACAAACAGAGCTTTCATTATAAAATCACTCAGCACTTAAACTGACTTGATGCAAACATAATACTGTTTACAGGGCAACTTCAGCTATGCTTCAAAATTATGATCACAAGTTTTGCATAACATTTTGCACAGTGCACTAAGACGACTGTTGGAACAAAACAAAGAGGAACAAAAGCTCCATTCATTACAAACATGTAAAAAAAACTCGTTCAAAGTCATTTATATCTTGGGAAAGTAGGTTTCTTGAAGTTGCTAAAGTACCTATAGATGATTTAGAGAATGATTGCAGCAACAAATTATATGCTTAAAATGTGACACCACAATCGTTTTCCCATGAGCAGTGATCATCTTTATAGCAAGCATTTGATCAATTGTCCCATTTTTCATACAATAATTTATTAATGCATATGACAAATTATCATCATCATCACCCGAATGTCATCTATAGCTGGACATGGGCCTCCCCCAAAGAGAAGGTTTACCATAATCGCCACGCTTGGCAGGCAGGTCGGCGATCGCAGTGTAGCTGTTGCAACGACAGAAAATGCTGTTGCCCATTCTCTAGTGATTCCCTTAGTCGCCTCTTACGACATCCACGGGAAGTGATGGGGTGGTGCTATTCTTTTACGTCCGATACCATACTGAAAAATATGACACATTATCGATAAATAAATAAACTCCAATGGTTATGTATATTCTAACAGGCGTTTGGTTTGAAATAAGATTGATTGCAGGCACTATGATCGTCAGTATGTGACCTTCTTCTGCCATCTCTGCACTGTAAATTATACTAGCTTATGATTATTTATACATTTTGTAAAGCTACTAAGGATTTCTTGAGGTTTTCTTTATTTGTTCCCGACGTTTTATTTTTAATTTGATCATTAATCACCTTCGCCTTCGTCGCATTTTTTATTTTTACAATTAAAAAGCTCGCAATCTCATCGGATGGTAAGCGATGATGTGGTCGACATGATGGAGAATGCTTGCCTAGAAGTAACCTATTCTATCTGCTAGTATTAATTCTTGACTTTAAGTCAAGAGCCCAAGGTTGTAGCTAGCAGGAAAGTATGAACAGAGACTCTGGCACAGAATTCCATTCCTTAGTTGCACGCGCAATGAAAGTATTCCAATACGTACAAGTAAGAACTAAATACTTAAACAACTAGACTAATAAGCGCGAAGTTATATACAAAGCGTATAAAAACAAAAATTAATCATTGGGCATTAAAAAAATTCATCCACATCGCTGTCAATGGCAACAGTACCCAGAATACTGGCAGCATTATCGCGTTGAATGGCAATGCTTATTCTTTTGGCCGAAGAAAATCCAGCCCTCTGGTCACGTGAACAGTTGACAAGTTGTTTGCTGATGTCCCGAAAGACTCGGTGAGCACTGAGCCTAATGTTTCAACCTCAAACGGCTCATATATATAGCTCTCAATAAGGTTGTTATGTTTGCACCGTTTATTAAACGTAAGTAACTGTTTGTACGTATGAGTGGATTGTTCCGGTAATGTATCTGAAATTCGGCATTTTAGAGTGAATCTTCTCCATCTATCTGTATTGTGACCGTACCTGCATTGTTCACCATCGTCTCAGGTGGAACAGTTGCAAAATGTCCTGTCCCCTTCTAATTCTTAGCTAAAGCAGCTGTTATAAAACCGGTATAAACTGAGTTATTATCCGTTACGTAGTTATTTCTAGTAAAATAATAGATACTTGGTCCTTTGTTTAAACACAACATGTTTTTATAAAATTTATAATTTCTTTGATACTGTTTTTATTTTTAGACCTGAAAATGTAACATTCAGACAAAACATTTAATTGAATTTCTATTTATTAATCTTTGAAGGTTATAATTATTTTCAGTTATAATTTTAATTACATTAACCGTTTTTTAAGTCTGCGGAATACTTTCACGATCTAATTTAGATGTCACTATCTGTAATATTGTTCATGTACTTATACCTAAATAAATAAATTTAAAAAATCAGTTTTAGGCGTATGTGGGCGGCGCTGTTAAATATAATTTTCAATCATTTTCGGGAACAATAGTTGACGTACCTGTCCCAATTCTAACTGTAGTATTTATGCTACAAAGTGGCTGGCTTATAGTTTATTTTTAGTGTTATGTCTAGTTTTTGCTGGCTTGACAATGAACGGTTCATAGGGTATAAACCGTTCATTGTCAAGCCAGCAAAAATTTATTGAAATTCGACCGACTGTTATAGGTATTTTGCTAAATATTGACATTGATTGAGGGATTTTTCCGGTTGCCATGGCGACTGTGTCAATGAAGGTTTCCATAAACATTTACGCTACCACTTGGCGCTACTTAGGCGAGAGACGAACTTTGACATAAACTAATATAAGAAATAAGGCCGCGTTCCCACCTGCAAGCAACTCGCATGCAAGTTTAATTAAAATGCGGGCAAGATCAAGCAATTCGCCACGTTAAACCCGGTACTACGCTATGTAATGCAACTGGCATACGAGCTGTTTGCAAGTGGAAAAGTAACCTTAGAAAATAGGCATGAGGCTCAGTAAAAATTACAATTTCTTCTTCAACATCAAATGGTTAAGTCTGGAGCGTCGCAATCCAAATACCGACACATACAAAATCTATAGCTAATTTGAAGTAACAACATTCATTTACAACCGAAAATTATCTTATTGTGCAATATGAAAGTTTCACGCCGCATTCCAATGTCGGTTGCAGTTGTTCGATTCAAATTATTATAGTGCAACATTCCGATACTTATTGAGCAAAGATATCGAAACAACATTGTTTGATATACATTTAAATTGATTGTGCGTAACATTTCAGTAAGCATGTTATAAGGTATAAGACGGAAATGAAGACTGAAATATTTTAATATGATCTGTCTATCTAAAATATCGTTTTCCATTAACCTTTTGAAGGCTATTGCCATGTATACATGACAAGCAAGCGTGTACCCTATTTGGCATATACATATTTTATGTGAAACGTCACAAATGTGTGACAAAAAAAAACGGCGAATTTGTAACTTGGAGCCGGCACGCCTATGCGTTTATGCTCTGTTGTTCTATAGGTTTATATGTAATGAAAAAACGGTTTGTATTAAAAATAATTTGCCTCTAAGTTTACCAAAGGATAATTCTGTTGGTTTACTTATTGACTGACAATCACAGTCAATTACTGTGACTCTATTGAAACAGATATTTTAGGAAAAAACAACGTTTGCCAATTTGCATAGACATGCAGCCTAAATAAACAAGCTGAATGGGAAGCTTATGACTAAATAAAAACAGCCGGACCGGTCAATAAGGGTTAAGCAAAGCTTGCCGAGGTCGGTCTGTGGATGGGTGGGACCCTCATAACATACCAAGACCATACATCCTTCGTGAATCGGAAAGCACGCTAAGCTGTTGGTCTCGGCTGTCATTTGTTATAGATTGACAGAAGCCAAAAAAATATGACGCCATTCCTGCCAAGATGTACCATGTTACTCAGTTACTGGGTTGTGGAGGTTCAGCTGAATCCAGTTTGACTGGATGCCGACCCCAGCAGGCAGATGATACAAACATACAACCTATTCAATATACCTATTGAAATAAGATATTCATTATAGCTACATATATTATGGGTATTGTGCTTGCTAAGTTCAATAAAAAATCTTATAATTTTCATACAAACTCCATTAATACTCGTTAAACACAATTTAGAAACTAGTGTTAGCTTTCCTAATTCATACTCTCACGTATGGGGTAAAATTATAAGTGACTGTCTGTCTAGTTTATTTTAGATCTACTATCTGCCCGAGTATTGTCGCCTTTATAAACTGGGTCAAAACAAATGACTTAATTTCCAATGTCTAGACTATTTGTACTAGACTAAACAAGTTATTATAAGAATGTAATTTAAGTTCATGTTTTATCTGGTGCAGACAATTCTTCATTATGATTTGGTAGTGATAAACGTTTTGTTTGAGTGAATGAATGTAATTATGTAGTTATCTTGACATTTTTAAGTTCTTTTCGTGAATAAAGTGAGTACATACAAAGTTATATAACTCGTAAGTATATTTATGTACTTCTCATTAAGTACATAACCACATACTAATTCCTTTCAGACAATAATTCTGCTAAGCCTTTTCTCAGCTATATTGAGGTCAGCGTTCAGTTTATCCAGATATTAACATGGAGTGACTACCTATCGTGTTCTGTATGGTGTCGGACGTAAAAGAATAGCACCATCCCATCACTTCCCGTGGGTGTCGTAAGAGGCGACTAAGGGACTCACCAGAGAATGGGTAGCAGCATTCTCTGTGCATTGCAACAGCTATACTGCGATCGCCAATCCGCCTGCCAAACGTGGCGATTATGGCACCTCCCTCCTCTTGGGGGATGCCTATGTCCAGCAGTGGACGTCTTTTGGCTGGAATGATGATGATGAATGTTTTTTAAGCAAAGAAAATTTATATCTCGATACAGACTTGTTACAGAACCATATTTCCTCATTTTTTACTACCGTCAGGGATTAAAATGTCTGTTTCTATTAGGGTTAATACACTGACCTCTGAAATCACAATATTAGATATCTCCTCAATTGCGGCCCTAATTAGCTCTACTCGGGGTCACGATCCTTAGATAAAAAGATTAAGGGTGGCTAATTTTCCGAAATGAGTACCAACACAATTTCCGGCGAACGTCGAAAAAATTAAATTTCAGCCCAGAAAACACTAAAAATCTTGGAGGCCTCAGCAAACTCGAATTTAATTTCTTTTTAAAAGATTTCTGGCGAGCAAACTTCATCGACTGCGACAGACGAGAAGCGAAAATGAAACAATTATGCAAATGGGCAACAAAATAAAACTCATTTTATTAATAATCAAATAACGGGAGTTCGCATTCGCAAATGAAATAAAATTTCGTAAATGGTGGCATTAATTGTTGGGCCGAGGAGGTGGGGCGTTTGTCCCCAACCTCCTTCCTTCTGGCTTCTATCAAACAGAAGTTATCTCAAGGGGAGAAGTTTTAATAAAATTCCGAATGCCTCAGGCAGTTAGATACAGTGAGATTCTTATATGCCATATCTTCTAGTTATAAAAGTAGCAACTTAGCTGAAAGAATCTTTCGCTTGAACGGATGACTTTGAGGGACTTCAATATTCGAGTTCAGCGATATCCGCGATTGTTCGGTATTCGATCAAATAAAACTGATCCGTCATTTTGAGAAATTTGTGGTTCAGTAAGTTTGTTGAATGAATCTTTGGAATAACCTAGACAACAAAGGTTTTATTTTAACTACAGTCTAGTCTGGCGATACTTGGATTTTCTGAATTCTTGTGATTAAATTCTGAGTAACTTGTTATTATTCTTATAAAGATACCTACTTCTATTTTTATTAGAATAATAGCCTTCGCTTAACGTTAAATCTACTTATCAATTTGATTGCAACGAATTGGAATATTACAGATACTTTTCCTTGAAAGTGGAGTCTTAAAAAGCCTTCAAAAACTTAATTAGATGAGCATTTAAAATAATATTACTATTGGATAGGTCCCAAATATATAACATCTCATTAAAATAGATGGACAAAGTTTAACCTTTTGAACACCAGAGCATAAACGCATCGGCGTGCCCCAGACGCCAAGCCACAAATTCACCGTACTTTTTGTCACGTATTTGAGACGTTTGGCGTACAGGGCACGCGCTTGCTTGTCATGTATACGTGACAATGGCGTTCAAAAGGTTAAAAAATCATTCAATAAGAAAAACGCATTAGATATTATGCTAAAAATGTTGACAATTCATTATTCAAATTAAAACCACTTAAATCAGTATTTTTTTGCTTGGATATCTTTGGTTAGACATACTGAACTCTGTGTTAAAATTTGTCCATCTATTTTAATGGGACCTTATACAAAGTGTACCAGAATAAACGCAATACCTCATAAAGGGTCATTGTACTCATCATTATGAATAAATTTTAGTATGGGACTAACCCCGAAATCGCAAAAAAAATCAGCTGTTCAGTACATTTTGTCGAGTTTGTCGGTATGGGGATGTCGATTTTTTTTTCGCGATTTCAGTGTTGGTGCCATAGCGAAAGTTGTTCATAATGATGAGTACAATGACCCTTTATGAGGTATTGCGTTTATTCTGGTACACGTTGTATAAGGTCCCTTTAAAATAGATGGACAAATTTTAACACAGAGTTCAGTATGTCTAACCAAAGATATCCAAGTAAAAAAATACTGATTAAAGTGATTTTATTTTGAATAATAAATAGTCAACATTTTTAGCATAGTATCTAATGCGTTTTTCCTAAAACCCTTAAGAGGTATTGCGTTTTTTTTTTCTTTTGTTTTTTCAATACATTAATTTACACTACTGGTAGAAACATAACACTTGTCTAAAACCTTTGAAGGTTTATGTGACAAAGTGGAGAAAACAAGCTCGCTCACAACACGTACTTAAAATAGTAACATAAATATTCTGTTACAGGTAGTACATATACAGCCATAGAACTCCCAGCAAGCGTAAACCAAAAATAAAACTCTAAGTATGTTGTTACGAGTATATAACGTATTCCATCTACAAATCTAATTGACTACTTAAAACATGTTACGTTCACACCTTTTGTAATAGTATGTACTGGTTTTCGTACGAGGACCGACGTATCATCTAATTTAAATCGTGTTTCAGAGGTCAACGACCAATAATGAAACGAAGACGACTTTATTGAAAAACAGCAAGTTCAATTGTGATAAAGGTTGTTCCTCTCATTAATAATGTATTTGTCTGTTCTTCGAGGAATCGTGAGACAAAAAATTAAATGCCTCTCTATTTCTGGATTATGTTCTACCACCATTTATGTACGTAACGATTTAGAAAGATTTCCGAGAAAAGTTTTTGTGATTGTTTTCATTTAAAAAGTTTATGTCTACCTTAGTTTATGTTTTGGGTGTGGCATTGCTTGGTTCTTGTATGAGACTTTAAAATTTACTTAAAAACAGGGATGTATTTACTCGACAGAAAATTAGGCAGGGCCATTTAAATTCTGAAAACATGTAGCCTATATCAAATAGCGGTATTCAGCTGAATCCAGTTTGACTGGAAGCCGACCCCAATATAGTTGATGAAACATGTAGCCTAAGTAGTATTTGGGCAACTTTTAATTACTTACATTTCAACATCATAATTAATACATAAAACAAAATTTATGTTACATTCACAATCACCAAATTCTAGAAACTGAGTAAGTATTAATTAACAAAATTTAAGCCGAAATTCTACCAACAATAATTCGTCAAGCGCGTATTAATTAGTAGGATCGTATAATTTGCAATATGGTAAATTCATATTTTTTATTTGGGTACCGATTTACAGTTAAAGCTGGGCTCACAATAGGATGCTTTTGGAGTTAACGGAGCGATATTAGGAAGCAACTTCAGAACGATATCGTGGTCGTAAGCGCGACTGTCGAGCACAGAGAATGCACCTGTGTTTGCGCACACATTTTTGTGTTCTATGATATTTCCTGAGTACCTATTTGTCTAATCTCGGTTGGGATCGGTGACGGTCATCGTGGCCAAAAAACCAAAAGCGCATTAAATTAGATAGTAAAGTCGCATGAGAGATCGATCAACCGGACCGGGAAGTATGGTAGAACAAAGGAGGCTACAATATCCAATGTTTGATTCTGGGCTGAAGTCATGATTATGATCGACAACATGGTCAGGCGCTTTCTCAAACCTGCAATGAGAAAAGTTGCTCCATATTGGTCCACTAATTGCTAAGTAGCAACATTTCCTGCAATAATCATTTCTCGTGTAAACCCGGCTTTACGCGAACGCTTATCGTTCAAAATGTTGAGTTCAAAGCGCCCATAAGAAATTTTGTTATTCTCAATTAAAACGTTAACAGGACTAAGTAAATATTTCAGTGTTACTTTGGACGCTATTTATGGCCCTTCTAAGGCTTAATTAAAGACCTTTTGATGTTCAATCTCTTACGGGAAACTCGGTAATTGCGTACTACGGTAAGTAAATGGAAAATTTTTGCTTATTTACGTACGCATCTCCCGGAATGAGAGCGTGATTAGTCCTTAAAATGTAAGGCTTTTGGAAGAGTTGGAGTTTTAAAGTTACGTGTGAGACGAAAGACGCCATCTTTAATTAATTAAGTCTACAAGGATGAGTATTTCTTTCTCCGTTTGTAAGTTTTTTGCATGGAATTAAATGGCACTTTGGTGGCATGGCTGAAATACTAATATTGCCAACTTTAAAGAAAAAGAACACTATTTATTTTTGCACTATTAAAATCACACAGTACTCGACACAGCGATTTAAATATATTTAACATAATTTCAGTGCGGTAGTTATCTCAGAAATTAATATACCTACATACCTGCCTGCAGCAATAAGGGTGTACTAATAGGACAACATTTGTCAGGAAAATCCACCTCAATTTTCCACCACAAAATTTGCGCTAGAGCGACCATTCCACCACACTACATCACGATTAGTCTTGCCAATTCTCCCCTACCTACCCACTAATCCGCGACCGCACAAAAACTTAATTAACCAAAATATATATGGGAGTGTATAAACAAACATGAGCCACAAAGTTACTCCCTCCCCCCTTGGGACTTTATACGGTGATACTATTTCGTGTAATGACTCCAAAATGAGGATACACCTCCCCGCAATATACGGGGCGTATGTTTGGGAGGCTTTAAATCTGGATGTGGCAACGTGTGAGTGAGGGAATTTTTATGCAGAGACGTAAAGTTTTGGAAGGAAAACCTAGAAAATACACCTGATTAAGGTAATGTTTTAAACCGTAAATATTTATCTACAACTTTTTCATAAAACAAGTAAGTTTTGACAGAATGGTGGGCAAAGTTTGATCAAATAAAACAGGTTGACGATATCCTCAAAGTTGCGGGAAACCAAGATAAGGGACGCACTAAACCGGGAAAAATGGAGGAGGTTGCTTTCGGACTGAAATAATGATGATGACGTAATTTCAATTTGTTTGTACATAATTTTTACACAGATTATTGTCTCTTTGGGCTTTGTGTACGTCTGCAAAACTTAATCATGCTAGTTAAAAAACAAATAAAAGAGAGACTTTTGAGGTGTAAAAAGAAATAGGTTGAAATACATTTATGTACGTCAGCAAGCGTCTAGGTCCTTAGGAGTATTCTCGTGCCACATCCATGACAGCAACATCTTTGCACTTTTATTCACAGCAGCTCCTTAATTCATACGCGTCACGTTTTCATGGGAGGCGTCGAGTCGTTCTCTCGAATCGAGTAACGCGAAATGAACATAGTATTAAAGTATCGTTTTCAGCTCTTCGTATTAAAACATTGAATTTCGTAAGATTGAGCAATTCGTTTTATTATAAATGGTTATGTTGTAATGCGATAAGCAAAGTTTATTCTATGTTTAGCCTAACAAGAAAGCTTAGTTTTGTTTTAGTTATCGCAAACGTGTATTTAATTCCGATCAAATGGAGAACTAGTAACGTATATTGACTCAAAACAGCTATTAATTAATTGTATGATGTTACCAATCCTTCAATCTACTCGTTGTTTTAAAACAGCTAAAAAATCCACAACCTAATAAAATAGTACATCATCAGCGTCCTTTTGCCTGCTTCATATTCATAGCACTAAATTGGAATAAATAAAAACATTCATCTCATGAAAAATCTCCATAATTTAATTCAATATTATCAGTAAGTCTCTGCAAGTCACATGCGAGGAACGCACGCACGTCTAATATCGCATTTATATGAATATTTGTCTCAATGAAAAAGGAATTATGAGTGAACACACCCCCCAGTTATGGGTCACGGGGAAATTTATATTCCGCACCCATTCGAGGAATTTTTCATATCCGCAGTAAATTGTTATAATATTTTAAAATATTGCTGCGGTTATGGCAACTCTAGTGATGTATTGTAGTAGGGATGTTATGTTTTCGATCGTGTGCACACTACAGTAAGAACAGTTTTGTCTACCTTAGGCTAGAAAAGTGTGAGTTTCTTGTGTCAAGAGAAGAGAGTTTTCTCTTAGGATTTTGACAAAATTCTGGCTATAAGTTTGTGAGACTACTTTGTCGCAGTTGTGCCCACTATCATAGTTTTCATCGAGTAAAATTACTTTACTGCCAGGGTTGCGGAATTTGTTCGAAAGAGTCACCGCGGCCCTGGAACGCAAAGGGCTTTAGAAGGAACACGGATGGGTTTTAGTCAATAAGAGTCTGACACGCCCTTCCGCTCCACCCAGAGCGGAAGAAGTCATTTGATGATTTCCCATCCCTAAAAAAAAAAACTTTATATACAGTGATAGATAGTCTTAAGTTTTGCGCACAGCCTAAGGCAGTATATCATAATAATTGCAAGTTTTACTATAGTCATAGTTACCGACAGCAAATCAGCACAAGAGGAAACTAATCATTAACTTTATGTTTGTAGAAAATGATTTCCTTACAAACATCTAATTTACGGCAGTTCACTGCTGGTCACAGGCCTCTGACTGAACAATTTGCAATCAAGATTGGTTGAAATAATGCAATAATAATTATCAGAGAAATGATGTTTCCTCACTTACTACCCATAAACTTAAACTCAACCTGTCTATAGACAGTCGAGTCGATTACACCTTCTTTAAGCCCTGCCTGAAGGCTTTAATATTATATTAAGGCCACCACAGGCAAGCCCGGTTAAACAGTCGACAGCCTGTTGAACTGCGAAACGCCAATCACAAAAAAAAAATCACCTTCTTTTGATTTCAAATACTACGGAACCGAGCAGACAATTACATGGTTAACTATATTTTATCGCTTAAAAAAATAAATTAATATCAAAATAAATTATCATCAATGTTGCCAGTGTAATAAAGTTGTAGCAATTGAGCGTCTTTCCGCTTTCTTATTATCAAAATACTGAGCCGATAAAACAGTCAAGCAGATATAAGTTGTGCACGGGCAAGCAAAAATAGACCTTGAGGTGACGAACTTTTTTACTTTAACATTTTTACGATGAAATTATTTATTTCGAGTAACAACACTCAAAGTGTACGTAACAATATACTTGCAATCTATGTTAGCAAAACATTAACAAAGACAAACACAAAAACCGACAGTCACAGTTTGCGACATCACTGCTGGTGACAGGCCCAGTTGGTACCTTGAAGCAGTGGGTCACAAACTGCTAGCTACCATGGACAGGATGTTGTTGGTGCTACTTCGCACCCTACTGACCAGGGATGCGCACCGCTTCCGCATCACAGTCAAAGTCAAAGTCAAAGTCAAAACGTTTATTTCAATTAGGCCATTAAACGGCACTTTTGAACGTCATCGTTTACAGTTCAGTAAAAATAATAGAATTACATTAATAAAGTGACTACTGTCCATTCGGAAAGGTAGATTCTTATGGAGAAGAACGGACAAGAAACTCCATAGTTACTCTTTTCAAATAATGATTTACAAAATTTGGTATACAAAAATTAATTTAATATTATGTGAGGACGATGCACCCAGAGTAGGCTACTTATAAGAACAAAGTATCACCAGCAGAGGTAAACTTATTCATTTTCTAAAGAAATTTAGGTAAATGGTACTCACATATTTACAAACATTGGAACCATTAATTAAACAGTGTGTGAGTCAACAGAAAAATAGAAACACAAAAAAAGAAACAGTATATCTATAAATCAACCAGTTGGATTTTGTCTACACCCTTGATTGTCCTATGGAGCAGGACCAGCATGTTTCCAAGCATTCTTATCCTGAATGTAATCTTCTAATTACAAATTAGAAGATTCTGGGCTCTGACAGCTCTCTTTTGTAAAATAAATATGGATTCAATGTCAGCAGCCCGACCCCACAGCAAAATACCGTACGACATAATGCTGTGAAAGTAACTAAAGTAGACCAAACGTGCGGTTTCTACGTATGTTAACTGTCTTATCTTTCTAACAGCATACGCGGCTGAGCTTAGACGACCCGCAAGAGATGTTATATGAGGCCCCCATTGTAATTTCTCGTCCAATGTGATACAATGTAGACGCAGTCTACGCGAGCTTCAGCAAACATCCCTGATGCGCTGCACATCGAGGCAACCACATCAGCACCCTGAAAGTGTTATTATAATGAACGCGAAAGGCGCCGTATGATTTCTGAGTATAATGAGCCCACAGACAGCAAGAGTAAAAAGACGTGCAGTTAGCACTAAATATAGTGCGCTTGACCTCTTTAGATTAGAAGCACGCCTGAATGTGCGGGCAATAATGCTCCTTTTTTTAAGTACGGGACGTCATCAAATGACTCCTCCCGATCTGGATGCAGTGAGAGTGTCAGACTCTTACAGTCAAGACGAGTGTTCTTTCAATTGCCCTTTGCGCTCCAAGGTTGCGGTAACTCTTCTGAACAATTCAGCAACCCTGGATGTTAATGCTCCTAACAGCTGTACTTTTATACTAGAAATAGTCACTTTATTCTGCAATTTAAAAACGAAAATTCTATTTTTTATCATACAATGTTTATGTGTGTATGCCTGGATTAGATTAAGTTGATATTTATTCAGGCCTGTCCAAATGTTTGTTCGATTTTTATTGCCTGTTACAAGTTAGTATTGTTTGTTTAAATTTTGAACTAAATTGGATGCAAAAGGGTGATCGAAAACGGAGTGTACTTTAGTGTTTAATTACAAAGTTCTTTTTAATAAAATGTTATTTACTTTCGATTCGCAAATATGTATATTATAAAGATCAATGGAGCATTTACGTAAAGCGAAAATCAATTTGTTCCAACAAATAAAAATTCTCAAGAAATAAGTACCCATCAGAAACAAATTAAAAAAGTTGCAACTAATACTTTATAGTAGCCAAGGGGCAATAGCCTGACGGTTATAGCTCTAATGAATAAACGAAAAGTTTTTGGTTCTATCCCCACAGGTTGTATGCAAATTTGATCTGTAACCAATTATAAACCAAGTTTTTCATAATATAATGGAGAATAAACATTATATTACACTACTAGCTTCTTGCTTAAATTATCCCAAGGGAACAGTCTCCCGGTATCAAAATCCCATGACGTAATCCAGGATACGGTCTACCCGTTGCACCAATGTTTCTACAAACTCAAGTTAAAAAACAAATAAGTAGACAATTACTTTCGAAATTAAAATACCTATTAGATTTATTATAAAGAAGTTAAGTTGTAGAAGATAACAAAAACCATTTGAAATAGCAACAAAAATAAACACAAACTCCGATTTAAACAACTTAATTAAAAAATGCACAATCTATAAAACAATTAATCAGCGACACTCCAAGAAGATCGCCACACAGATAACACGTTACCTACCTACTCCCAGAATTTACTTACAAGACTAATTCACGAATACTTCCCCTCATGTTATAAATGGCGGTAATTATTCTCTCTGGCATCTGTCATGTTAAAGAATAGTCGCCAGCCTGAGGCCGAGTGCAGTCGACGTAATTGCTATTGTTAAATCAACAGTCAACCGTCGTCTACGCTGTAGATATTGCAGAAAGAGAGGACTATGGAATTTAGAGATTGAGTTTTCTTGGCTTTACGAAAAACCATACTATTTTAGAGTTACAGTTACCATTATTCAGTGACATTTTCTTATTCCTATAAGAAATCAGGACGGGTTACGATAAAATTAAACGAGCAGAGTATCATTACTGTTGTTTATTTCACAAGGAACTGCCTTAAAAATAAACAACTCTTTTTTACTATTTTATATCTAAAACCTGCAGATAGTTGGCATACCGATCATCTTCTGGAAGTACAACTTTAAATATTATATTTACCAAGTTTGCAACCAACTTCTGTTTAGAAAATATAAGATTCATCCAATAGCCAATGTTGCCATAACAATAAAATAATCACAGACAACCTTTACAAAATCGACTATTTAACAATATTTAGTGACATTATTAACTAAAGCTAACATTCCTTAGGCACTACACAAAGACACATCCTATCAGCAGTAACGATAGTGAAAAAGTCCAAAATGTATAGGATTACTTGCTAATCCTTATATCACATCGTTAATCCTTTACTTACATTTTGACTTTTTGTTAGTTGTTAGTTGTTGTAACTCTTGGTAAAATGCTACTGGCTCTGGATCTTGTTCATCTTCATAATCATCTGAGAACGAAACATCTAGAAAAGAAAATTGGTTATCTGTAAAGTTGGTTTACGGACGGACAACGTCATAACAAAACATTGATGAAATGATCTTAACGTTACAATGAGCGTAACGTTACAAAGCGTTATCCTTTTTCGTGCGTGCAGGCGGCGTTCATCGATTTATTAGACGTTGTCACGTCAAAAACCTCTTTTGGAAACCTTTTGGAAGCTTGTGCATATTTTCCTTCTCTTTAACATCATTATTAAGGTCTGTCTCACATAATAATAAAAGTGCTAAAAAACTGCATTAAACCTGCAGAAATAAAGTCATCTACTCATAATATTCAAGCAACAAATATTCGTATTTAAACGTAGGTAGATGTCATTTAAGCGCACAGATGACCGGATACACCTGACGATATTTAAAAACACGTCGATGTAACTTCCATTCCGTGTCGTGCTATCCAAAAATGAAGTCTATTTCTTTGTCACTTTTTAAACGGGTTCGAATATTTTAATATTTTTTCGGCTAGTTAGTTCTGGTAATTGTTTTGGCCCCTCTTTAACGAACGTATATCATTCGTTGAAATTGAATGTGTTAGTCTGTTTTGGTATCGGAACGTTCATCTTCATTACTCTTTGTAACACTTGTGCTTATGTCATAATGCTTGTATTTGCTCCATATTAAAATATTATTTATTTACTGCTAACCACTTTGTTGTTTGTCTCTACTTTTAGTGAAAAATACCTTAAATAAAACAAAAAAGAATGAAATGAAGAAATCATCGAGTAGGTACAGACCCACTCGTGCATTTGCTTCACGTATTTAAGAATATTCGGGAAACAAATATTCAATCGCGAATACAGTGACAGTTTATATTTTCTTTGGATTCACTTACGGCCGGTCTCTATTGAGACGTATCTACCTTTAACCAACTGTCAAATTAGCTAGCTGAAACGTCATGTTTGCCTTTCAAACATAACGTTTCAGCTACTTTTGGTAGCGTTCGTTATTGAAACCGGCCGTTACTCACCAAAGCGTTCGTTTTGTAAATGAATATTCGTGATATAACAAAAGCTCGCGCAACGAATGCTCGCAGTTAGTATACCATAGGGTACCATCAATATCACGAAGCCGTCAGTTTAACTTGTTTTACAAAAGCTGTGCAGTTATGCAAGAAGCATGCAAGACCAATGTATAATTTCAGGTTCTTATTTTCGGTTTTAACCTTGAAATAAGCAGATGTCATACCATATGCATGTTTCTCAGCAACAAAGAGCCTTAACTAGGTTATGCTCTTAGGCTATGAGTTAATAAAAAGTCATGAATGTCTTACTAACCAGTTGGTCCCTTAATACCTTCTCAAGTACCACAGATGGCAATGTCAAAGTATGTAATTTTATAATGCCTGAAGTAACGTTCTCTGTGTAGTTAGGGTGTTCGAAAAAAGGTAATTCGTTTGTTTTTTTATTGCTTCTAGCGTTTAAACTGACTTAGGTACCTTTTACAAGTGCATCATTTATGACGTTTCAGGTAGGTTTTAATGTAATTGATGCTTGCGTCCAATTGATTTCCGCAATGATCAGTCAAGCAAGGTGCAACAAAAACTCACAGCTGCTACAAACATCAAAACAATATTATCCCTAAAATTAGGCCTTTTTATTTGTTATTGAATGGGACAATAAACAGCTACAATATACATATTTACTAAAAGTGTCGGTTCAAACGATCGTTTACAATATTGCAGCACACTGCATTATCCACATATTAAACATAAAGATTACCGGCAGTAAATGCCGCTGGATGAACCTATACATATATAATAGAATCAAATTATTATTACGTTTGGAAAAAAATCAAGATACTTACATTAAATAAAAATAAATAAAACAAGCGAAAACATGCATTCAATTAAATTTTACATTAAATTAAATCGAATAAAATAAAATAACTTTTGATTTCTAACGGAAAAATGTGCTGAAAGATGTTGAGATATCAAAGGGGGTAGGACCTCCACGTCGGAAGGATAGATTGGTGATTGATTTATTCTTGAAAAGGAAGACGATGTTTATCTAAATACCGTTCCAAATCTTTCGTTTTTATTTTAAATAACAGCAGAAGCAGACTTATTCAGAGATCTTCTACCTCGCTTTGTCACTAGAATTTTACCAAGACACGCAATAACTACGTACGCTAATTATTGAAAAAAAGTGTACCGCAGAGTTCAACGACCATTCAAAACACGTTATAGAAAGCAAAAACACGACCCAGGTGGCTAAAACCCTTCATTAAAATAAAACTACTATCATTATAGTTTTTCCATTGACCTAGAAGTTTAATAACTACCTAGAACAGTCCTTGAAAATACTGTTTGTAACCACAACGATAATAAGCGACAACTTGTAATCTTAACTAACATCGACGGATAGAAAACGTTACGAAATGGTAACAGAAACAATAGAACAGCTGTCGAAATAACAGCAATGTTATGATTTGGTAATATGTACTTACAAATTGTGTATCAAATTCGTACATTGCGATGTTTGTGAATTCGACTTGAAGTTTGAGAAAGTGAATATTTTAGATTGAGTCAGCAACTACAATTTTACTTCAGAGGGCGATCGTAATAGCAACCTAGTCGTAAACTTTCAAAAACACCTTTGCCTAATTTTCCTACTTCTAAGTTTTCGGTACCCGAAGGGTAACCCTATTACTAAGCCTCCAGTGTCCGTCCATCCATCCGTTTTTCTGTCAGCGGACTGTACCTCAAGAACCGTAATAGGTGCACAGTTAGAATTTTGAAAGATTAGATTTAAAATAGAGTGTATATTTCTATTACCGCTATAACAAAAATAATTACAATTAAAAGGGGGCTTCCATACAAGAGACGTGTTTTTTTCGGTTTATGGTACGGATTTACGGAACCCTTCGTGTGAAAATCCGACTCGCAATTGGCCGATTTTTAACAATTTTTTGACATTGTTTGTCGCTGAGCTAACATCACAACTTTTATTTGAACGCTTTAAAGTACAATAATTACCCTTCAGAAAGAAAAACTTTGGTAACTGGGAAACTCTTCTCACATCAATTAAAGCTTATTATTATATATTTGAATTTATAATAATTGGTTTTGTCATGAACAAAATTATAAAAAAAAAAACACTTAAAAACGGAAAATCCATCACAGCAACTGCCGAGCGATTAAAATAACTATTTCGTCTTAAAGTTGCTCATTATTCCGATCTTCACAAACCATCGCAAAACATCAATTTGTGTCGTGAACTAACTTAAATGAACGAAGTTACTTCCTGGCTGGTTACCTAAGCAGCAAACGGGTACAATTATTACAATTCCCTCTTATGTCGCCGAAACCTTCTTTAAAAAACCTAATTATATCCAATGAAAGTTGCAAGCGAACCTGTTATTACTCGCTCATGAATTCGATAAATTACTGTATTTTTCTCCAAACATTTTCAATTAATCGATGCCTTTCGACCAACTCGATTATGGCTATCATCGAACGTTGTAGGTTGGTACCATCTGACAATGTGATAGGGGCCAATAATCAATTTTTGATTCAAAAGTCCATTTCATTCAACCATTGTGTGGCGTTGATGGCAAACCGTTTATTATCAATGATAGATGTAATTTTCTCGTTATGTAAGAATGAACTAACGCATTATACAATGAAGGTGGAGAATACGTGCAGCTATGGCAAATTGAATTGTCTGCAAAGATCGAAAGTGGTGATAGATTCTGGCACGTGCAACTTATGACTGTCAGGAGTTCATTAAATTGTGAATTACTTTCAACTTTTCTGTTAAATAACTTGTTTGTTGGAAAATAAAATAAGGTGCTCATGAGGCCAAGACTCGTACAGACATTGTTTGTAGGAATGTTACACTTTGAAGTTTGCCATTTCCTCATTACAAAATAACCCATTCTTAGGGAAAATTGTGTTGGGTATCGAGGACGGTGGAGAGGTGCAATTCTGTAAACATCTCACCGTGTTAATTTAGGTGAACTGAATATGATGTTAGCTGTCAGTCCATACAAACAAGATGGAATACAGCCAGTCTTTTCTGTCAAAATCTCACCATGTATACTTTGGCGGAGTGAGCATGAAGTGAACTGTTATTCCATCTTGTCTGTATTGATTGACAGGTTACTTTATGTTCATTTCACCTATGTTTACACGGTGCGAAGCTTACAGTATCGCATTGCAGTTCACATCGCGTTTATTCCACCTAAATTTACACGTCGAGATATTGACAGAACAGACCGGCTGGTACCTAATGTTCTTACTAACTATTCATTTAAAAACCTCAAACAGTAATAAAAAATCTCTTTAAAAATCCCACAAAAAATCAAAACACACAAATTCACGGAAATTCTGAGTTCCTGACTTAAAACAATTACCTCGAGCAAAACGTTAGAACCACAAACGGGCATCCATAAACAAGAAAATCACTTCACTGTTAACACAAAGACAGTACACAATAAATTAACTTCGTGAACTGGGCTTGACTACTCGTAAATTTGGACCACAATACACCCTTAGGGAAAGCGTGCACTAAAGATTAACTTATTCATAATAATCGAAAGAATTCTCATTGTTTTTAACACGTGAATTTTGCTCACGAGTTCATCCTATCTCTGCACGTTGGCCATTTTACATCCAGCCTTCGATTTATTTGTGGAAGTCAGCTAAATCAGGCGGACTTATTGAAAGGGGTGCTTGTAATGCTGTACGAGTCTTGCATTAGTGTCTGTTTTTTGTTAGTGATAAACAAGAACTTATGACAAAGAATTACAAAAAATAATAATAGAATAGGTAATCTTATGTTTGTTGCACCTCTTCTTCTTCCCAGCTAAAACAATAGGAAGTGGTGACGGGCGTGGGTTTTGGGGGACTGTCTTTATGTAGAACTTTGACGTTCAACAAGTGCTAGCACTCAGCCAAATTTGAAAAAATGACTTTCGATTGATTGATTGTTATCCTTCATAAAGTATTTTCTCTCAACTACTGAAAAAACTACCTAGCCTGAGAAAATACAAGAAAGAAAGCGGAGCAATCCTTGTTATGGATGAATACCATGTTTAGGACTAGACCTTTTTTTTTTTTTTTGAAATGGGTTTGCTCTTGACTCTAGTCTAGGTCATAGATGACAGAGACAAAGTCGACGATGGAGCGAGCTTACCCAGAAGAAGCCTGTTCACTCTCATTTTGAAGAGATTTGGGTTGCTGGTGGCTGCAATACTCCATGCAGGATAGGACTTGTGCTGTCGAGGCTTGAAGTATCGCTTCACTCTATTTAAGATGCCCAGCTTTTTGGCCGTAGTTTAGGCTTTGTGCTTAATGGAAAAATGGAGGTCATGGGAACCCTTTCTATGTGCTTGTGATCACCGGGTTGGTTTTAGTTACGTTGAAATCCTACCCTCCCTGGCCTTTTTCCCAAAAGGTCAAGCGCCTTTTGAAGAATTAAAACCCCCCGATATAAAAGGACCATCCCATGAAGATGCTGTTTGTTAAAAATTAAAGTGGTTGAAGATGAAGTCCAATACGATTGCAGGTATAGGCAACAGAGGACTGGTAAAGGTTAAAAACTCAAAACTTAATATTATAGTCATGTCTAGTTTTCATAATACTTAGTTTAAATATTCTCATGTAAGAGAATAAAAATATTCATCTAAGAACAAAGAGGTTAATAATATCAAATCTAAAAAGGAAAAAAGGAAATTATCTTGTACCTCCATTATTTATAACACCTAATGATTCAAAGCCGACACTAACACCGTACTTAAACACAACATTTATCGCCATTCAATACATTACGCCATTACACAACAAAACGTAATAAAAATCTGCGCACGCTTCGCTTTAGCAGCTAACGTCACTGTCACGCTTCCACACTAATGTCAGAGAAACAGAGTATTTACGACTGAGCCGTATACTTTGCGCCTTATTCGGTAACACCTTACAGCACCGTTAGGATACAAAGCTTTTATGCATCTTTAGATTTTAAATTCCAATTTATTGAGGTATGATGTGTTTTGGTTTATGTTGTAGTGGTGTTAGGTACTGGCTTTGCTCCTTTGCCATGCCGTGTTTCTTTGGGTAAGGGACTCAGAAACATGTCAGTTTTAAAAAGTGGTGTAGCTTTACCTTTGTCAAAGAATTTTAATTTGAAATCAGTTACAAATCTATCTATATACTAATATCTTTTATTAACTTTTACTTATATTCATCAACTTTCTTTTTTCATATTTTTTTTAGTTTATACTAAATAAACTAACATTAAAATTATGCGCATATATTTTATAGTGTAGTATAGTTATAGTGCCAGTAGGTACCTATAGTGTTTTTTTTATTTGTTGGTTGGTAAGTGAAAACTTGTAATTGGCCTTCATTATATTAGAATGAATAAGCATGCCTAATAATTAGCTGTAAGTTTTCCGAATAAAATAAAATAAATAATAAAGCTGAAGAGTTTGTTTGTTTGTTTGAACGCGCTAATCTCTGGAACTGCCAGTCGGATTTGGAAAATTCTTTTTGTATATGATAGCCACATTCATAATGAAGGCTATAGGCTATACGGGAGCAGGAAAAACCGGCATTAATTGTAGGCGGGATCCTGCCGTTTTGCCAAAGAGATTTTGACAAAATTTCATTACCCAAACAAATTTTAGCAACCTTTTTTATACCATTGCAATATTTCGAATGGTTTTAGTACGCATATTTTTATTTGGTCAAATTTTTACTTGGCAAAATATTACCAGGTATAATGTCATTATGGCATTTGGTCTTTAATCAAATGATTTATTACAGCAAACAATCTTCAGACAATAAACGTTTGGTGAAATGATTTGTAGGTTAGGTTAGGTTAAAACTGCGACCTCCTACGACCAGAAACGACTTGCATTAATAGAAAAAAAAGACTGTTTTTAGTAGGTTACCCGCAACTGAACTATTTCGATTAGGATAATTGCTTATTTAAAAAAAAATGGTTAAACTGTTATTCCAACTGAAATATTTGACTCAATAAAAAATGTTAAAAGTACTAGTTGGTAAACAAGTTATAGTTTAAACGTTCATTTCCCAAACATTAGGTTTGCGTTACAATTTTTTGTGAATAGATTTTTTGCCAAGTAATAATTTGGCAAATGTATCTAGTTATGCGAATTTTTTTTTGGGAAGTGAAAATTTTTCAAATTCGTTTCGGTCAAACAAGGGAGACCCATTGTAGGCATTAAGTCATAATGTGTGTCCGATGTTTTACTTACGCGAAAACAAACTTCTAAGTTAAACCTAGCGCTAGTAGCTCGCCTTTCAAGCCTACTAAACAAACCGCTCGTTACACCAGTTAATCTCCAGGTGACACATATTCGACCAGGTTTCCGTTTGGTATTTGGCGGTCGACGGATCTGTTGAACGTCAATAATTTCCGGAAGTAACCGCAAACACGCAATATCATGGCTGAAGAGACTGGACGGCGGCGGTGGACCTGCTAATGAGAACACGATTCACGTTGAGGCAAATCACTGGTTGGAAATTACCTAGTTGGGACGAGGTAACGTATGGGGAAGATTTAAATAGTGAAAGCAGAAATTTTGTACTGCTTTAATTTTGTGTAAATTCAGAACATATTGAAAATATCATAGAAATATCGTTAGAACCAATAATTGAGTAATCATCTGCCTTGCCCTTTCCCAACCATATTGGGGTCGGCTTCCAGTCAAACCGGATTCAGTTGAATACTAGTATTTTACGTAGAGCAGCTGCCTACCAGACCTCCACAACCCATTAACTGGGTAACACGGAACCTACAATTGCATATCAATGAAATTTCTTTGGGGAGACAGCTGGAAGTTTTAAAGCTACCACAGATATATGCGATACGACAATTCAAAAACGATACGACACCACTTTGAGTTTTGATCCGTAGAATATATAGATGAAAATTGTCTATCAATATGTGTTGTCGCGTCACTGTCACGTGCCATTATCTAACAAAACATTTTGAAGGCAGATCAGTGTATTTCCATTTTTTTTAAACATGGAAATGCGTGATTGCGTCAGGTGATCGCCGGTGGTCAAAAGCGGAAGTGTCAGTTCCGGTGCGTTGATTTATATTAAATTTATGACACCTGTCAAAAAAGGGATGTGTCAGTTCCGAAGCGTTGATTATAAAATAATTCAACCTAAGACTTTTATGATTATGACATCTGTCACCATAAGTTAGGTCTACATATGTACTAAGGTATAGTGTGAACTCCCGCCAAGGTTGTGGAATTGTTCGAAAGAGTTACCGCGGCACTGGAACGCAAAGGCCATTTTGAAGGTACACAGGGTGGTTTTAGTCAGTAAGAGTCTGACACAACCTCCAGCTCAGCCCAAAGCTGAAGAAGTCATTTAATAAATTCCCATAGTAAAAAGGTCTAGTAAATTAGTTATTTTGAATGTTAATTTCAATTATTTCTATGAAATAGGTAGGTGCTAAACACTTATTTGTCGTATATCCTTAAGAGTAAATAGGAAAAAAACGAAAAGGATTAAATTATTGCACGCTTATCATTTATCAATCAGCTTTTAATAAAACAACTTGACGTATAGGACGCATCATACACAGTGTCATATTAAATCTGTCTTCTCTCCTTTAAATTTTGCGTCAGTAAACATTGTATACGCAACATTATGCCAATATTGATAAGACGAATCAATATTCCCACCGTCGCGGGCTCGGTAACCTTTTTCTCAGCTAAAGCTTAAGCCTGCAAACATGCTTACTGATCTCTTTGTATTTTATCCTTTTAGACAGCACAAACAGCTTCGAACTCTAGGTTTAAGGATCCAAGGTTGATTTTTGTTTGGGTTTTTGTCGATAGAAAAGTCGAATATTCTTAAGCTAATATAAAATAAGCCCGCGAACAGAGAGTTAACGGATCCACGATATTTTGGACGCGTTCCGAACGAAAATTAAGGGAGCATTACGACACTCACTGACCTGCCAGTTTAATCAAACTTTTGATGCCTTTTATGTAATAAAGTGCAAACGATTTTTATAGTTAGCACTTGTTCTTTGAATGCTGCTTTACTTTACATTTACCGAGAATTTTTGCAATGTTGAAATGAGCATTTATCAGGAATCTAGAGGTATGCTATTATTTATTTTAAGTTAAGTGGTAGGTATTAAAATAACATTAGCTTTAATATATTTCAAAACATGCATAATTCTAACATTATAATAACAACAAAAAAAAAAAACAATAATATTTAAAAACTTTAGGCTCATTGCAAAGTAGAACGAGAGATTAACTACTTAACATCTTGACCTTTCCATGTTTACTTTTGAACTGCGATCAGATAATAATGCTATATTTGTTGATCTAATAAACAGTTTAAAAGGCGCACTTTTACAAATAAATTAACTAAGATAAGACGTCAGCATATTTTTGAAATCCACGAAAATATTACGTAAATTTTCAGGATATTATATTTATAAATTAATCTGAAGTTTTTAGCCACATTTATCCGACCGACTCCAGCTCCAAATCCAAAAAAAAAGTTTAGGTAAGACATTTTCATAATTATCCATACTAATATTATAAATGCGAAAGTGTGTCTGTCTGTTTTTCTGTTATCTCTTCACGCCTTTAAATCGCTGACCCGATATAAATTAAATTTTCTATAGAGATAGTTTGAGTCCCGGGAAAGGACATAGGATAGTTTTTATCCCAGAAATCATCCTTTAAGGGGGTGAAAAGGGGAGTGGAAGTATGTATTGGAGTCACACACACACACACACACACTTTCTTTCTTTCATCATTATTGACGATAATATCATTAACATTTGTTTTTAGACATTTAAATAAACATAAATATGTTCAAGACTTTTGAAAAATTTGTATCTTAAAAATAAAATGGCTGCCCAAAGTTACTATTCCATGCGGACGAAGTCGCGGGCAAAAGCTAGCTTCCTATATTAACAAAAATTTTCGCTCCTGAAAGCAAACATTAGAATGATAATCATAATATTTTTACATTACTGTATAGTGTCATGTTATCCATGACGCGGAATTAAATTATAATATTCAAGCCTGCATCATATCACAACGAGTTCTGTAGCCAATCAACTGCGTCAGTCGCTACATCACTACAAAACACAACATTATAAACGCTGCTTAAAAATATGTCCTTGCGGATTTTACTTCGCTCGTCGCTGCAATTGGGCCGTACCCTACCCTGGATGCACTGGCACGAACTGTTGCTTGGCTTGAAATACAGTACCAATTAAAGTTGACACCCGACGCCTCCTACGGTTTGCACCTCGAACTTTCAATTGGTTCTCACGTGTCCATCGATTTATTTTTATTTTACTGTATTTTTTCGCGATTCCGTGCAGGATGTATCTTAGGTCATTATGGGGGTGAAAATTATGAGAAATGGTAGAAACGTGAATTTTAAAGTTCATCAGTGACGTCATCGTCAAGCTGTCGACTTGCCACGTCAATTTAAAGATTGTACCTATGTGAATGACTGAGATACACAGAGAGTCATGGTGAGATTGATATGTGGGACTGATATCCTATGACTAAACTACACAGTAATATATTTTGACCTGACTGACCGGCAGTGACTTGACTGAATGTAAATTAATGAATGTAAAGAAAACCATTCGTTTTCTTAGAGTGTCGATGACAAAAATTGTTATTAGGTTATCGGGTAAACTGGTAACAGGACATACTTTGCAAGATGAAAGGTGGGCCATGGTCTGTGGAGTGACGCTGTATTAGCATTGGAGACCGTCCGATAACCCTTACATACACACTTTATCCGTCAAAATAATATTTTGCAAGAAAAATCGGAACATTGGTTAAACCACCCGTTAATACAATTCAGATATTCCAAGCTCGTATAAAACGATACATTAAGAAAGAAAAGAAAAAAGAAAGAAAGAATAATATTTATTTAGCACTTACATGAAACACGCACGGTACATAGCAATAAAATTAAAAAAATAAATGTAGGTATGCTAAGACACGAACAATCAACTCTTGAAGCCAAGTAACGCCAAAAGGAAGCCTGCGATATTTACCGCGGTAAAGAGAACTGCAGTCGAAGGTTAAAATGTTTCAAACTCATTTCTTTACCATATTCCACTCGTACCTACATGTTTTCGCTATTTTATGAAGTGAAATATTTGCATTTTTAGGAACGTTACTATTTTTAGGAGTCTATTCAAAGGCTAACGGGACTCTTTTACTAAACCCCCGTTGTCCGTCCGTGCGTCTGTATGTCAGCGGGCTGTATCTCATGAACCGTATTAGGTACACATTTGAAATTTTCAGTGTGTTTCTCTGTTGCCGCTTTAACACAGACAGTAAAAAATACATTCATAATAAATGGGGCCTCCTACTGGAAACGTGAAAAAAGAAGAGTTATTTTTTGGCGTTTTTTTACTCGATCATCATCGATATCAAGTGGACTCTTAAAATGCTCACAGAATTTGTATTACTATATTCGCAAAAAAATAAATAAAATAAAATTATATTTAAAAATTAAAGGGAGTCCCCCGTCCGCCCGATTTTAACGGCATAGTAGTGGATTATAATACAACGAAGGTACGGAACTCTTCATGCGCGAGTCCTACTCGCACTTGGCCGGTTTTTTGATAATGATCGATGTGCGACGTTGGAACTAAATGATGATGATTTCTACTATTTCCACGGCGTGCCTAAGCCCATGCTTAGCTAATTTTTTAATTGTACTACTTATCGTCATAAAAATAAAAAGTATCGATACTCAACCTACAGAGTTTTGCCAGTAAATTTAATAAAACACATTTTTTGCACCCCATGTACTAAAAATGACTTAAAAATAGTTATAAAAGCCCTAAAAACTCATCAAAAAACAACTTTTTCTAAGTATCGCATGCATTTCACATTACAGTATCGTGTGTAGCTGCAATATTTCACTGAGCATAAAGCATAAGTTTAGTGACAACTCAAGTAAAAAGATTGTTTCGTTCAGAAAACCTTTTACAGTTTGGTCTAACAGAAAGCTGCCAGCAGTCTTTGACAATAGAAAAGGGTAGGCTGAAAAGAATTGAAACTTTTCGAGTAATGTCAACAAGAATAAAATTGTGTGTGTATAAAGACTCTTTACACAGAGGTGTAGTTTTTTTTCTTATGATTGAAGCGTTTGCCTTTGATGTAAGGAATAAATACGATACTGATGGAATGGAACAACTCGAAAAAGTAGATGAAGAAGAACCAATACGTAACGCAAAACATCATTATCATTACAAAAACGTAGAATTTCTATACCTTCAGTTTTTTAGTATCGAAAATGAAATCTTGATCGAATATCTATGTCTAAAGTTATTCAAGAGTGACTTTACTAAGCAAGACATTGTCAATTACAATATATTGAAAAATGTAAATCACAATGTTCAATATTTATATTTACATTTTCATCACAAGACAATCAAGTTGATAATATCAAGAATTGTTCCTCTTCTATCTGTTGATAATTTTCTATTATGAGTGTTTTGTGTGTACATAAATAAATAATAAAAATGTAAATTTCTCTAGTCTGAGAAAAACTAAATTCACCGTAAGTCAATCCCTGAAATTCCAATAATAAAATTACCATCTTACAGATAGAAGCTCCGTATAATGTGTTCTAAGTTCTGATACTGAAACTAAATTATTATCATACACCAATCTCTCGCACGTTAAGAAAATACAACGAAAAGCAATTTCTGTGCTAACCGCGGCAAATAATAAGATGCCTACATCTATGTTTATATTGAAAACTAAGGGTGTTTCACCCTTGGGGTGGTGGCTTGGCGTGTCATAAAGAACGCTTTCATGCAAAGTGGATTTGTGAAAGTTTTCGCTTGAAATAATATTTGAATTTGTAATTCTGACGTCACAGTGTACGTTGGATGATGGATGTTGTCTGGCTGGAAGCATGCTACTAAAATTGATATGGCCTGAAAATGCTGTTTTTTGGTTTAATAACTACGTTCGTTTCTGTTGGATGTTTCGTAAGGGAGAAATTGTGGGTGTTTTCAGTTTGACAGTCGTTACCGGATTTCGTTTGGTACCTACCCATTTTTTTTTAAGGATGGGATATATTATCATCAAATGACTTCTTTCGCTCTGGGTGGAGCGGAAGGGCGTGTCAGACTCTTACTGACTAAAACACATCCGTGTTCCTTCTAAAGCCCTTTGCGTTCCAGGGCCGCGGTGACTCTTTCGGACAAATTCCGCAACCCTGGCAGATAGTACCTACCCTAAAGTTTAATTTCCAGTGCCATAAACCTTCTTCATGAATGATTTTTTCCAGCTTTTCGTAAGACATTAGTGTATATCATTTACTGGTGCACCTTTGCACCTCCTCTTCTTATCCTTCTTCTTGTCTATTACAGTGTACATTTTTTTTATCATTGAAGTTTTTTATACGTATTGTGAGACAACACATACTTTGTGAAGGCCTTTTGATTTCGAACTCATCGCTGCGTTACCAATACTGCGTACTTTACTATTCTTTGATTAGTCTCGATTTCGAAATAGACTGTCAACCTTAATAAATATTGTTTCTGTTTAATAAGAAGTTCATCATAGCCTTGATTATAAATAATGTCATACATGAAAACTACATAATGCATATAAATGCTGTAGTTTTTTTTGTTTTATGGCACCAAAAAACAACAAAAAAATCACGTGAAACTTTCATTACTTTCTCATCAACCTCATGCATCATGCCATGTACAATTTGAAATAAACTCTATACAAAAGCATAAACATACGTAGATATACATGCAACTGTCACAACATGTTTCATGAAAGTTTTCCCATAAGTTCCAAGGGGTTAGTGCCCCTTCCCATAACTCACCCTAGAACCACCCCTTTTCGTGGTATGCTTCTAATATGATACAAGCACATGCATATTTATAAAAGAACACTGAACTAACAAGGATCATTAATTTTTTGGTTGAAGAAATATGGGGATTAAAGAAAATATTTTTGGATAATATGCTTGAGTATTATAATAAGTAGATGGGTGTTTTTATCAAGTAAGAATTTAATTAGCTTTTTTAAAGGTCACTAAAACTTTTAGGTTTGGTACAGTCAACAAAGCTATTTGGTATGCAGGCAGCTAACTTGCAACTACTTTTAAGCAATGTTGTGAGTGTGCTGAGGAGACAATTACTGTACACCGAACTCGTAAGTATGTCATAAGTTTAAAAAGTTATATTGCACTAATTACAAGTAAATATTGGCAGAGCAGTGGAAAAATTAATATTTTTGCCTGTATGCCAAATAGTTTTGTTGAGTGTACATCAATCAATTGACTTCTTAGTATTAAAGATAACTAATCTTTATACTAAGAAGTACTCTAGACTGAAACATAATTAGTATAATGTATAAATTTTATTGAGTTTTTTGATATATACTCGTATATCTTTTGCTGGAGGTTCGCAATAAATAAATAAACATAGACCTTTGAAAATATATTTCTTGAATCGTAAGAAAGAAAAATAATAATTCATCATCTGTTCCATTGATTAATCTCGTTTAATTTTGCATTGGCGGCTGCTAATTTGCTGCATCCTCTTTACCGAAACTTGAAAAATAATAAAAATAAGGTTTTACTTGCATTGAAACATGCTTTAATTATCAGATCGAGCCACCCATTGCATCATTCTTAATCAAGAAACAAGTAAAAATTTTGTATAGATAATTAAATGAATCAACCTAAGAAAAAAAAAACCTTTTCCCATATTTGAAGTAAATACTCAAAGCATATTTTCACCATAACCACACGATGAACTATAAAAGCGCCATCTTCAAGATATAGTATAACGTGGGCCGCTTACAAAAACGCGCTTGAATTTTATGAGCACTTTAATGGCACATCCCTATGTAGGTATATCTTATTTAGTTTCCCCATATCAGTTTCCCTTATGTTCTTTTGTTTGATAGCCTAATCTTAGAGTGATCTTGGCAATAAAATGTATCGGTATAGGATTGAATCAGTCTGTCTTTGAATTGTCTTCAAAGATTTAACAATCACGTGAGTTCGGGCCACTAGAATCTTTTTTTTTTCACAAATGTACTTCGCTGATATCAGCACAAGCCATATTTACAGCCAAGGTCCCTAACATTTCGTAGCATAGTGATTTGAACACAGTCGGAATAAAATAAAAAAAATGCCATATAAAACAAAATAAAAATGCCTCAAACCTCAGGCTTCTTTTTTGCTGAATAACCATTTCATAGCCTGCTATTTCAAATATTATTTTTACGGTTGGCCACATTCTCGTGTGAACGGTTTCGTAGCAAAAGTAATATTTTTGTACGAGCATGATGTAATAAAAAGAAAACCCACTGATGTTCATTGGAAATTGGGAATCGACATGAAAATTTTTGAAACCACGTTTTAATCTTTCAATATGAAAATATATTCTGATTACAAAGTTACATGAGTTTTTGTGACGCTAAAGTGAAGAAAAATCTGTGTTTCGTGATAGTCACAACCTAGGGTCTTTAAGTCAAGAGTGAATAAATCATCAAGGCAACGTCAACCCTTTCCATCGGGCGAGATCGTGGTCAATACGAGCCTAACAAATAATAAAAAAAGACGTTAAAATGAAAGACAAAACCATCCATAAAATCGTGGTCACTAACGGTACCAACACTACCTACTAAGTAAAAGCATTAAGTTTTACTGAACAAAGTTGGATTCAAGTATGGAAGCAGTGTTCCCTGCACATTTGCTCCGGGGAATAAACAGAATGAAAAGTGTTTTATAGCCAAAGAAAACAGGAGTAGTAAAACTGAAATTGAAATATATACGCAGACGAAACCGCTAGTCAAAGTGCTATAAAATCTAGCTGCTGAGGTAAGGTGAAAGAGCCTATAAAAATGTCTAACATGAAGTTTGTCCTTTCAAAGCTGTTATTTCTATTCTTTTACTTGAAAAGAGAAATGTTTTACAACACTGTTTTTATGGTAAGTAGTGTGGTATTGCTTCTGTCATGCTATTTTTCGATTGACTCGAGTTTTTTTAGTTGACATGTAGTAAAAAGAAAAGTTTCAGAATTTTCTTTTTCATCGTCATTTTGCTACCGAAGTACGAAATAATATTGAAAATTTTACTAGTTTTATTTAAATTACATCTAGTTTTAAACTTTAGAGTTTAGACGATATTCGTGAAATCAACAATACTTCTCAGGTTTTTTCTTCTTTACACATTTTTAGTTTCGGCTACCCTATTCCCAACCACTGTAAAGATCAACAGTGGCGTTCACAAAAAAAAAACCCCGAGTATGACTCGGGGTTTTTTTTTTTATGAATGAATTTATGAATGAATTTATGAATTTTTGAACATATTTATATATATTTTATTAATGAATTTATTTGTTATTTTTTTTAGGGTTCTGAATCTCGAAAGGGTTGGGTGTCTGTCCTTCTGTCACGATTTTCTCCGAATCTACTGAACCGATTCAGTTTTTTTTTCCTAATTTAAAAATAAATAATTTTGACTCTATTCAAGAAATTAGATAAAAAATTACCATTACCTCCGAAACTACTAAGTGTAAAATTTAAAAAAAAAAATCAGATTATAGTTCTCTACCTACAAATTACTATGATTACAGGAAAACTTGTCTATAGTTTGAAAAGAACATGTTACAAAAATTATATTCGTTCGGAACCCTTTGCACGCGAGTCCGACTCGCACTTGACCAGTTTTTTTATTCTACTCTTAGTATTCACATGTTGGTGTATATTTAAAGCATGTTGCAAAAACTTATATTCATCGTCGACTATTATTTCTTCTTCATCAGCAATATAAACCAACACAAGCTTTTTTATTACCACTGACCATTTATAATTCGAAAACAACATTCAACAGTATAATCACGGGCTTTTTAAATCGATCCAAGTCGTAACCTAATATAAAATTAAATACGCAATTTGCTTGCAAACTAGCCGATAACGACCAATCAGCATTGTTAGGGTTAATAAGCAAGCTATTGGATTCGATAATAATTGGTTCCCTTCTTGACTATTTTAGAAAAGCAATTTTGGAATTGCTGAGAATTTTATTAGAGGATTGGGCTTCAGGATTGAATTTCGATCAAAATCAGTTATGGCGATTGGTTCTATAAAAAAATTGTGAGCTGTCACGGAACGCCTGGCAGATGTGAAACATGAAATTATTTTGTACAGATAAGATGCATGAAAGGATAAATAAGACATAATCAAACATAAAAAAACATCGAAATTATTTTGTACAAGTAATATACATAAAAAAGAACAGACTACGACAGGAACTAAATATGACATAATGAAAAAAATACATATTATGGACTGTTTATATACATATATTGTAACACTAGCGGACTCACGCTAGTGCTATTTATTGATATTATTATAAAATAAAACTATTATGAAGTTTAAACCTTAAAGGTTTAAACTTCATAATATTTTTGGCGTCTGCCTTCAATGAACGTTGGTATCGGAGTCCCCTATAAAAACAAAACATATTTTGATATTCCTATTTCCAATTCTCTTTTACTTTTCGCCAGACGCTTCCAAAGAGCTATCTTGTGTGCCAGAGACCTGGAGCCAAGGATATCCTCCTGACAATATATACCAACGAATAGCGTGGCGACGCGTCGCAAAAGGCATGCGTCGTAACGCCAACAATCGGGTTTACCTGCAGTTATAGATGTTTCACATCAAAAGTGAAAAAGTAAAAAAAAAAATAAGGTTTTTTTTGTTTGACTAATTTCATTCACTGAGTGAAAGTCAAAGCTAGCTGAAAGTATAATCAATTTTTAACAATTTTGGGAGCCTGTACCATCCAGGACTTGTCAACTACACGTAGATTAAAAAACAATCGAGCTTAAATCGTGTTGGATTGACTAAACTTATCATTTAAGAATGAGATCTGCATAAAATAGATGTGGTTTTGTGCCACCCTATACATTTTTTTAGTATTAATAGTAAAAACACACAGCGACATGGACATCAAACAAGACACATTGACCAGTTATATCATTCGTTCAACATACACATAAGACCACAAAAACTTGTCGCACATCGCGGAACGGAAACTCCTAATAAGGCCACGTTCAGTAATTAAAACTTGCAGGCATACGACACTACACCATGTTATTGTATAATCTAGTTCATTCATCTCATAGTTTCTGTTTTTTAATTTAAAACTAGCTGCTGCCCGCGGCTCCGCCCGCTTGAATGTCGAAAATGATCCCTAAGGAACATACTCCCGGGATAAAAACTATCCTATGTCCTTTCCCGGGACTCAAAAAATCTCTATACCAAATTTCATGTAAATTGGTACAGCCGTTTGCGCGTGAAGAAGTAACAAACATACACACCCTCGCAAACTTTCGCCTTTTTTAATATTAGTGTGATATATAGTGTGATAAGTGTGACTAAGTATTAAGACTAGATTGAGGAAGATGAAGAAGTTCTAGATAAGACAGTCCATCGTCTGATATAAAGACTGACTTATTTTGAAATACTCAATGAAAATGGTTGCATTAATCACATCCGATGCGCCTTAGACAGTTTGGTTGATCTACTACAAATATTAGTAACTGCCATTTATTGATTAAAACATTATGTACTGTTATGTAAAATGATTTTTTTTTTTTTACGGCTGGGAAATAATCAAATGACTTCTTCCGCTCTGGGTGGAGCGGAAGGGCGTGTCAGACTCTTACTGACTATAACCCATCCGTGTTCTTTCTAAAGCCTTTTGCGTTCCAGGGCCGCAGTGACTCTTTCGAATAAATTCCGCAACCCTGGCAGGCCCCGTCTTCTAAACATGGGTGAACTTAATATAATGCAACGTGCTAAGAACCTTTTGGGATCGCTGAAACATATTATGTACGTTGAGACTTATATGCAATCCATGAAGGTTCTCTGAAATTACGTGAACCAGGTTGAAGCATTGAGGCGTCAGGTCCAGGCACCTGTCAAACAGCTTATGTATTCCGATATTAGTTAAATTAAGGTCAACGTCATGTTTACGTCATATGTAGTACGTTTTCAAAGCAGGGCCTAACATTAATGTTTTGAAGTATAGTAACGTTACAGTGCCGTTAAAGTTAGTGAATTTTGAATATAAAAAACTACAATCTAACCTAACTAGTGTTTTGGTTTAATTTTATGCAACATACGCAATTTTTATCACACAAAAGTTTGAGTATAGTATCCAATTCAAATAAATAATATGTGCGAAAAGAGTATTATAGTTACAGTAAAATTTTACGTTACGTTACTATACGTCAAAAACATTCACACTAGGCCCACTGCCTTGAAAACGTAACTTATGGCGTGAATTTTGTTCAAAACTCCTGTATTAGCTAAAACCGATATATCGTTATCATACATCAGATCAATTGAACTTAGAGAAATGAATAAAACCAGACTTCCATCTGCGAAATTGGCACCAGAACTTATCGATGGTTTTATTTAGATAACAGTTTGAAAATTTTACTAGTACATTCATTCTTTATACGCAAAACGAGTTTTTAATTAAAAACAGCTACAGCATACAAGAGAATCGATCGCTTAAAATCCACGACACGACGAACCATCATTAATTCATTACCTTAACAGATTGGCCAATAGTCTTTACTCTTGCTACATGGGGGGACGGAAATGTGCACTAATTAAAACTGGTGGAGGTCATACAGTACGGTCTACAGATGTGACAAGATACAATCGTCGGTACTTCGGTACGTGACGGTGGGTATCTCGCCACTGGTTTAATTGAACACGGCCGGGGCGGTTGACCGGTGTTGTGTGGAGCTATAGTAGGAGCGGGTTTCAAGGTATGACTGAGAGGGAAGAAAGTTAAATTTGCTTTATTTTTATTTGAGGTCGGTTTGTTCTTGACCTTAGTTTAGGTCAGAGATGACAGAGATAAAGTCGACGATGAAGCGAGCTTACCCAGAAGAAGCCTGTTCACTCTAAGTTTGATGTTTTGAATTTTATTAAGATCACTAACTTAGGTCCTCCTGGGAGCTAAGTTTGTACTTTAAAACTGAAAAATTGTGCCTTTACAGTGACACATATATGATAGGTGATAGGAGTAATTAAATAAAGATCATTATCATTTTTATGTGAGACTTTCTCTTCGAGAGTGAGAAACATAATTGTGTTTCTCACCCCAACCAATCTCTACTATAATTATAGTAGAGATTGTTTTAAATCAATTTCTTATTCTTTATACATAAAAATAAAAAATATAAATAGTGCACACATAAAAATAAAATATAAAGGAGCAGTTTATAAAAGTAAAAACAATAGAACCTTGAGATTGGAATATAAAATTTAAGAAGGGCCAGAAAATTTTGGATTGAATGGACAGCTTGTATTTAATATTTTACAAATACATAATTATACTTAAATTACATCGAATAACTCTCATAATTATTAAACCCCACGATCGTGGCGTATACAATTATACGCCACGATCAATTAAGGAAATTAAACTCTACAATCGCCCGTTTCATAGCTCTACCGTAAACCGAGCAGTCGAATACGAGTCTATAGTTCTACTGGTTGTTATCAAAACAACCTTTTATAAGGAATAAGCCGTTTGGTTACGTAATAAATAGGAACACGTTTTAGGTTAATAGAGCCTTGTGTGTTTGTAGATTACAGATTGTGCATTAGTGGATAGATTTGATGATAGATTGAAGGAGATACGGAACGAACGAACGAACGAACGAACATATGAACGAACGTATATGATATGCAACGAAAAATATATTTGTATTGAAGGCTTATAGAAGCTCTCAGTAATAGGTTATTTTTTTGTTAATCTGTTTGATTGCCTCTTATTCTTATGTGCACTGTAAGAACTATATACAATAATGTATATAGTTGGTAGGGACATAGTTATATAAGACACAATTATGGACCCTGTCTGGCACAGCATAGATCAAGTAGGAGAGAGAAGGAAGAACACTAGGTGTTTCATGTGATAACTTTCATTATAAGTTAAGTAGGTTGTTAGTAAGTTATACTATTTTATTAATACAGTATTAAATCTAAAAAATATTTTTTAAGTTATTGTTTTGTAAATTAAATACATTTATTTATTTAAGTAGTAACATTGCAAAAATCATTTATATTTTAAATTATTCCTTATTATTTTATTTACTTAATGTTATTTTTATTATTATATATAATTAATAATTAATAACCCCAAGGTAAGTGATTTTTTAGACGCTTCATGTTTATTTAGATTTTTTTTCTGGTAAATTAAACTATTTATATACCAGCCGTATATTATTGTGTCCATATTAAATGTAAATGTAATCAGTATATTATAACTTTTTTGAATTCCGTTATATTTCTTCACGAACACTCTTTTAAGGGTCTTGTACATTCTTCTTTACAGAAATCTACGCTTTGGATCGTGCAAATTTTGTTTGACTGACACCTTGACTGTGAAAATGTAGGTACCTGTCAAAAGTTTAAGTGAAATAAATGCTTTGACTTCGATTCAGAAATTTAGTTTTTCAGGTCGAAATTTGCATTATGTGGGCTGAATTAAAACTATTTCTGAGTTCATCTGCCTAGCCTTTTCTATTTCAAAGTTCAAGCCAAGATAACTTTTAACCTTTATCTATTGACAGGCGATCAAAAAATATTCCTAAGCCGTCATATCCACACCTACATCAATAAATTATAACTTTCAAAACATTTAACACCTGCTATAAAAATAATTTAACTTTGACTGTCACTTGTCCATTAAAAATTCTTAAATAGTTATTTTATCAAGTCTGAAAAGTTTGACGATTCAAATAAATTATTGACTAAATTTCTATACGTCTTATAAAAGGATGAGATTTAATTGTTACAGTTATTTCTATCGTGAACTGAGAAGAATCTAATTGTCATGATTTCAATTGGCTTTGTCGATTAAATTAAATTGAAAAAGAACTCCTAATTTATTTCAGTAGCAATAGTCAGTGAATCTTTCTCAATATAATTGTCGAACTAACGAAAAATGTTTTTCAAAAGTTTTTGTAAGTAATCTCAAAAATTAGTCTAACTATAATACTTGAAAAAGCAGCTATCGAGTTACCAACTTCAACACAGTGACTTTAGGTTTTAGGTCTCCTTTTGGAGTAGTCAGATAATTAATGCACAAAAATGTGACAAAGCATTTAAATAAACAAAGTATGTTATGTTCGAATAATGCTTAGATTCGTAGTTTTCAAAATAAGAGCACAACATCGAATGTAAATAAAAAACTGGCCAGGAGAAAGTTGAAACTTGCACATGAATGGTTCCGTACCATAAGCCGAAAAAAACATGTTTCTTGAATGGTTCTTCTATTTTTATTTTTATTTCATTTTTATTTTTTGTTGTTATAGCGGCAACAGAAATTCAAATCTGTAAAAAATTGAAGTATCTAGCTATCACGGTTCATGAGATTCAGCCTGGTGACAGACAGACAGACTGACAGTGGAGTCTTAGTAATAGGGTCCAGTTTTTACCCTTTGGGTACGGAACCCTAAAAAGTAGTGGTAAATATAAATTGATTTAAACAGGAAAAGGCGTGGGACATAATTTCAATGTACCTACAAATTACTCTGATAAAACGCTATTTGCAATATAATTTAATGTTCCATAATACGGGTACATACAGTCTCGCGGCTGCACCTAAGTTTGACCGGTTACACTACGGTTTACCCGGTAGCGAATAAAACAAGGTGGACTGTATTTCTTAACACCAAGTACCTACCTCTTAAATCTGTGCAATAGTTAGCGTAATATAACGTAACACTACAAAAACATTATTGATTTCTATAGAACAGGATGTGTCAAAACACATCATTAGTGAAGATGAAAACCTTACCCGAAACGACCTTAACCGAAATCACATTGTGTATTCCGTTCAAAATAAATAACCTGTCATCGCAAAATGGCACAGACAACGTTCAAGTTATTCGATTGTACACTTGATAATAAAATAATTTGACTCCAACGACGTATGCAGCACCAGTGTTAAGCGACCTCTCTTTCACTCCCAAAGTCTTAACATTCGATGTACACCGAACAAAACCCTAAAGCGCTGCCACAGGCCATTTTAAACCAGCCATCAAAAATATACCGAACATCATACGAAGACATGCCATGCACGTAGTTTTTTTTAATTACTTTCCATCAATGGAACGTGCAATCATCAATCAATAAGTCGAAAAGATTGATGAATGAGCCTGTAAAATCAATTCACTGGTGATGATGTGTTTTGCTGCTTAATTTGACACTAAATATATTCGATGAGGACAGCTAAACGATGTCTCGTAAACGCTTAAACGTATCGTAAATTGATTTTTTTTCGTTCGTTATTTGAATAAGCTTTTTAAAGAGATAATGTGACAGTCCATCAGTCGAAACAATCCACGCTTATCAACAGTCAAATCGCGACTGTCGGTCTGAATGGCCAATGGCACAATGAAGCCCTAAATAACGTCTGTGGACGTCGGTGCGGCGCCTCAGACGACGTCCAAGACCGCGCCGTTCGTATTCGCGCGGAGTGACGGACAATGCCACCGCCCTGACTGCCCTGCCACCGGCATTCATTCAAGCGGCGTGCGGCGGGTAGAAGCGACCGCATCCGCATTTACGGGTTATTCGAGTGAGAAAAGATAAAGCTTTTTATGGTGAATTGAAATGTTTCTCTATTAGAATATTTCGCTGAGCTGGATTTTCAACGTGTTTGTTAGAGCGTATTCGGGATTTATTTAGTACGATGATTTCAATCAGCTTTTATACTTCGTAAAATGGAGAGATAATATGAAACAAACGAACATGACAGATAATTTCTACAAGTCTGACATGATACATAATGAAAAACTTTTGACTTGATGTTTAGATTTCTACACGAGTATGCTTTCATAACAAATCTCATGATGTGACTCAAAATTTCGAGGAAAGGGATATGAAAATAAATAATTAAGCCTATTTATATGAAGCACGTAATTCGGTAAGTAACGAGGGATTTGTTATGTTGTGACGTCATTGTACACGTTTTAACGTCACTTTAATTGACATGGCTGACACGGGAAATGCCGTATTACGATATCACAACATGTTATTAAACGGGCCGCGATTTTATGGTAGAAAATGAGGTAGTAAGACTCGGTAGAATAACAAGCTCAGCGTTGTATATTTTTATATTGTATGTTTGATGCCCTAAGGACTTGTTCGGAGGTCTCTGATTTTGGTAATATTTTTTTACCTAACGGAAATTATTTTATATGTTGTTTGAGGTGGATTTATTGCCAATTAGATAATTATGTTGAAAATTAAAACTATTTTAGATACTGTCTCCAAGTACTTTAACTATCAATATATAAAATTCTTCTGTTACTGAGTGATTGAGTGACTGAGTGACTGACAGACAACGCACAGCTGAAACTACTGGTCGTAGAAAGCTAAAATTTGACATCTAAGTGTCTTGGGGAGTGTAGGGGAGCACTAAGAGAGGATTTCCCAAAATTCCTAAGGGAACGAATAAAAAACGGGATATGCGCGCACGAAGTCGCGGGCAAAAGCTAGTCTATATCTATAAAAGGAAACTAAATGAATGAACAACGCAAAGCCGAAACTACCCGGACTAGGAATATGAAATTTTGAACAAGGCTTCCTTATATGATGCAAGTGAGCAATAAGAAAGGATTTTTGAAAATTCAACCTTCATGGTGGAAAGGAGCAAAATTGTTTGTACTTTACGTCTTAGTTTATAAACCTTATCATTGCATCATGCACACTACATACATATACATTTAATAACATGAACAGTCTTAACCAAAGACAATTTTAAGTTCAGAAATACTTTTGGCTTTACCACCATTTATTTATCTCTAACACCAATTATGAAAACAAATCTGACGAAAATAGTTGTAAAGCATAACTGGACGGCGCAGTAAGCGAAGTGCTGTTAACAAGAAAACGTCAGGCAACAAAGCAACTCGGTCTGACACGTCAGGGACGCGGCGTGATTGCGCCGCGCTGTCTCGACGCCCTGAGATATTAGACTTGCACTGTCTCTGTGCAGTTGCTTGTAAACATTGAAATAGGGTGCTGGAAATGACGACTAATTTGGTAAGGGATTTGTTTATTGGTGGGGCGTAGTTTATAAGAAAATTGTACAATTCAAGTGGCAGTGTGCAGGGCACATTGCTCGAAGAACAGATGGTCGTGGGGCCGATAAGTTCTGAAGTGGCGACCGCGTACCGGAAGACGTAGCATTGGAAGGCCGAAACGCACAGAAAAGGATGTTGTGTCCAGCAGTGGATGGCTTTCGGCTGATATGATGACAATTACATAGATCAGGATGGTCAGTGTCACGTTTGTCAGGATGACTGTTAGAATCTTACAAAATTCAAAACGACACAGCAAAGTTTACGATACGGCTGACGCTCAGTTTTGCTGTGGCGTTTACAATACGTGCCCTGTTGCTTTAACATAACTTGCAATGTTTTGTACTGTAAAATTGCACGTAAAAGTCTCTTATAAATCATTAGAAATTAAACCTAATTGAATACGAAATTCGTTACTCGGTAACCCAAACCAACTTTTGCTCTAAAAGAATGAATGGCGTTAGTGTAAATTAATCACTGACTAGACATTTTTAGCAATTCCATGGCGCAGCAAGGACTCAACTCGACTTCAAAGTTTTCATTTAAATTTATTTTTGTTACAAAATAAATATATTTTTGCACAACAAACAATTACGTAATAGAAAACACTTAAATGATATAATTAAAGTAAAGCAATATTTAAATATATTTTTAAATTTTAAAAAATATTATTCAAATTAATTCAATCAAGTAGCACTTCTAGTCAATTTAATCATCCTCGTCAAAACTTTTGAGTTCGAGATTGTTTCCCGTCTCCTTCTAGCAGGTTATTAATGTAGTTTTAAAATGTGCACTCCAAATGACTTTATCTGAGTTAAAACCGGGGTTAAAGCTTGTCTTTGTGCCTCTGACGGACCCATTTAACTCAATTCATGAAGAATTAAAAGATTATGATAATAAATTATACTTGAGTGTGTCATGAGATTGTGCAAGATATTTTGTATTACTGGAGATTTGTGCTAGTATTTAGTGCGATATTTTTGTTTTTATTTTTTTCATAATCATTTTATAAATAATTTTAAGTGACGTGCACTTATAATAATTATTATGTAAAGCACTTAAGCTAAGTAAGTAAAGAGAAAGAGTACTTATGTAAAATAAAGTAAAACCTTATCAGACACGTTTTAGCTTTAAGCTTATAATCATGCTGAAAATTAAAAGGCTATATAATTTTGTAACTCATATTTCTAGAAGAAATTTTACATTTATTTGAAACTTTGGACACGCTATGTCATGTTAACATTTTTAATTAAGCACCGTCGATTATGGTCATTTGGTTGCCCGGGCTCATGAATTCTCGTGCCATTTTAATGGCACATGTCAAATTATCAATCCCATCATTTAGGCTCTAGACAAGTGATATCATCCTATTTCAGGCAAATAAGTAACTGTGTTCTTTTAATCATTGTTCTTACAATTATTAAAATAATACAGTTACAGCAAAATATCTTTATTTTGCTGTAAATGTGCCCCTTTTCACTAATAAACGATATTATTATTATTCTCTTTATTTATTTTCATTCACAAAACATTTAAAAATATAAAAAATCGTAGTCCGCCGGTGTCGGGAGCAGGGTCCAAGCTACCGGTGGTTAGGGCTCCAGAGAAAGGAACCTCCTCACAATACGAGCCGTATTGCCGCCAATCAGGTCTTTTACCCAACCGCGCAACGACAGCTTCGACAGATGGTCGTCGAAACTTATTATTATTATTCAGTTAGCAGTACCGTGGTGGAGGCGATTGTTGAAACGTCAAAAATGTATGGGATTGAGAAACGCTGTCGTAATGTCACGTGATCATTCCTTTATATTTTTCTTATGTTAACCGCATGATTGTATTTGCTCATATAATTACACTTTGTCTGGCGTGTTTTTGAACGTTTTGGCAATTGTTATCGCAGACAGAACGTCGCTTTGAACTGTAATACGTAAGTCATTACAGAAAAATATTCAAAAATTATTTAAGTCTTTATTAAAAACAACCTAACAAACTATATGATGTACAAGTAAGAACTAAATACTTAAACTACTAGACTAATAATCGCGAAACTATATACAAACGCGTATGAAAACAAAATAAATCATTGGGCATCAAAAAATTCATCCACATCGCTGTCAATAGCAAAAGTGCCCAGAACACTGGCAGCATTGCCGCGTTGAATGGCAATTCTGATTCTTTGGCCGAAGAAAAGCCCAGCCCTCTGGTCACGTGAACAGCCGACAAGTTGTTTGCTGATGTACCGAAAGACTCGGTGAGCACTCGGACCCCATGGGCCTAATGTTTCAACCCCAAACGGCTTAAATATATAGCTCCCAATAAGGTTGTTATCTAAGTTAGACTTTAATATTAAACAAATATGTCTTTAAAAGCATTTCAAAGCGATTTTAAATTAAATATATTTCTGAAATCACAAACAAGCAAATTGATTAATTAACCTTCAATTTACTTAACGTTTTCCCTGAAACTTATCATAGGTTATTTACCTGGCAGAGTTACTTTGAATAATAATGACGTGTTTCAGTAAATTCCCGGAATTTATACTTTCGAATTTAATGCGTTTTCTCATTTTATTTGCGAAAATTAATTTGTAAGAGAATGCACCTGACAGATTTTCCTAAAACTTACTTAATCAATATTGAAAGTTTGACTTTGAAATTATCGTAAGAGCCATTAAAAAATCCTTAAAAACACAACGAGGCTTTATAATACAAAACGGATGCAAAAAAAAAATGAATATAAAATAATAGACCTAAAGAACCATCCTTTATACACTCGACATTCTCCGCCAAATTTTCCCTTCCCTTAAGCAAAATTTATGAGCAAATATTTTGAAAGTCTATACATTAGTTAATGAATGCAGCTCTTGGCAATGTGTACGCAACGTCTTCTGTGTCCCTATTCTGCATTCTGCGATCTTAGTTTTATTTAATTAATTTTTCCTTTCTTTTTTACATTTCAATTTTATTATTATTTTGGTTTTACCGCATTTGACTCTTTTTTAGTTAAATTTTAGGGGGATTTTTTATTTATTTAATCTTACTGAGCTTACTTAAACATTGACTGCAACATTAACTTTTAGTTCAGAGATTTCAGAAAAAGTATTTTACCTATTTTGTTATCACTGAATTACCAAAAAATACAATACCTAATTCTTTTTCGGGAACTCACCCGCTACAAAAATGCTTCTTGATCAAGTTTCACTTTTCTAAAAGAGCTTACTTAAGGTTCGTTTGTGGTAGGTATAATATGAACCGGTCTCTTACCATTAATCTATGTGTTGTCTACCTTCCAGAATATATTCCAGTAAATGTTGTTTGTAACTTTTTCAACAAATGCGGAGACAAAATCACTAATACATCAAATCACATGACTTGTATTTTAGGAGATATCAATCTAGGCAACATCAAGTGGTCAACAGAGACGGGCTGTCCTCTAAATCACAACTGTGAAAAATCTAAATCACTATTTAATTTGTTTCAGTCAACCACTGTTAGTCAGCTCAATCACATAGTAAACCAAAACGGTAGAATATTAGATTTGGTTATCACTAATTGCCCAGACTTATTCACTTTAACATCCTCCACACCTATAAGTCGCCTTGACACGCATCATCCGCCATTTGAACTCATACTCAACAGCAAAACTACATCTTCCACATTACACAGCTATCACGAAAAACTATGTTTCCGTAAAACAGACTACGACAGTTGTAGACGAGATATATCACAAATAAATTGGACAGAACATGCCTTGACTATGAGTTGTGAAGACTTTACGCAGTTCTTTTACAATAACATATATTTGATCATCGAAAAGTACACTCCAAAATTTAGAGTCGGAAGTTATACATACCCGGTGTGGTTCTCAAAAAGTTTAATAAGATTACTCGCATCTAAATCCAAAGCTCACTCTAAGTATAAACGTTTTGGGAATCCCAGAGATTATGATTCCTTCTCTTTGCTGAGAGCAAGGGCCAAAATTGTCACAAATCACTGCTTTAAAGAATATATTAGGCGGATTGAAGAGGACCTCAAGGTTAATATAAAAGCCTTCTGGCGTTATACCAAGAACAAACGTGTGACAAATAACATCCCTAGCTGTATGCATTATAATGATGAGGTTGGCAACACGGGTAAAGAAATAGTTGATTTATTTGCAAATTACTTCTCATCAGTATACTGCTCTAGTAAAACTGATAACTATGCCCCCAATTTCCAGCCCTCCAACTACTCAATTGGCAATCTATATATATCAAAAAAAGAACTTCTGAAAAAGTTAGAAAATATTGATCTCTCAAAGAATGGTGGCTTTGACGGTATACCCCCTATTTTTATCCGGTTATGTGCTACTGCCTTGGTGACTCCCCTGCTCATTATATTTAATAAATCTCTACATGAAGGTACATTTCCAAGTTTATGGAAGATAGCAAAAGTCACACCTATCTACAAATCTGGAGATAGGAGTGACGTCACCAACTACAGACCAATCTGTATATTAAACTTATTTGCCAAAATATTTGAGGGTTTTGTTTATGAACACATGTACACTCACCTTAGGCACATATTAGATACACGACAACACGGATTTATCACTGGTAGGTCAACGAACTCTAACTTATTGTGCTACACAACATATCTATGTGATGCTTTTAATAGTAAACGTCAGGTAGACTCAATATACACGGATTTTTCGAAAGCCTTTGATCGGGTTGATCACTTTATATTACTAACAAAGATGCATCATGTCGGAATTCACGGGACTCTTTATAGATGGCTCTCATCCTATCTGTTAAATCGGACACAATTAGTTGCACTAGCCGGTTATGACTCTATACCGTTTGAAGCAACATCTGGAGTGCCCCAAGGTTCGAATCTGGGTCCGTTATTGTTTTTGGTATTCGTAAATGATTTGCTAAGTAAAATTAAAAGCGAATGCCTAGCTTACGCAGATGATATAAAAATTTTCGGGCGTATCTCAAATATTCATGACTGCGAGGCCCTTCAATCGGATATTAAAACAATTGTGGAATGGTGTGACGAAAATTTGATGTCACTAAACGCCAAAAAATGTCAGGTTATTACATTTTCTAAAAATAGTAAAAACATAATTAAGTATGACTACAATATTAGAGGAGTAGTAGTAGATAGGGTAAAAGTGGTACGTGACCTGGGCGTTATGTTTGACTCGGTTTTGTCATTTAGGCCCCACTATGATCACAGTTGCAGTAAGGCAAACCGTTTAATGTCTTTCATATTGCGCAATGCTAAACCATTTAAACATCCGCAAACTTTGTTAATATTGTACTATTCCCTGGTAAGATCTATATTGGAGTACTGCTCGTCTGTGTGGTCTCCAATATATAACACTCATATTGATCGCATCGAATCTGTGCAGAGAAGATTTGTCAGATTTTTAAGTGCAAAATATGGCCTCAGACGTAAACTACCCAATTACAATCAGCGACTCACACACTTTCACATGGAGAGTCTTGAGAAAAGGAGATGGGTGAGTGATCTAAGTACATTGCATAAAATTGCTAATGGTTCCTTTGACATTCAATTACTTGACCAGATAAACTTTAAAATACCAACTAGATCTGTGCGCACTCCACAATTATTCAGTATTCCGGCTAGTAACAATAATGTTTCTGAAAATAACCCGTTGTCCAGAATGTGCAGTCAATATAATGCAATATGCCCTAAGGTAGATTTATTTTTGAGCAGTTTCAACGAATTTAGAAATGCTTTATATAAATTGTAGTTGGAAGAGTTTTTTTATTTTTTTCGTATTAAGTATGTTAAACATTTGTAAAATGTCACTAATGAAGCTTATTAAATATTGAACGCTGTGTACAGTAATAATTGGGCCCCAGATTCACATAATGTATGTTGTCATGGCTGTGATGAATTGTTTTTAGTCTGTAGTCTGTCACTGTACTTGTCAAAATAAAATAAAATAAAATAAAATAAATATAACCACAATATTACCTTAAAACACAGAATTAGATCGTTTTTAGAAGATTTTTCTAGTAAACGAAATACGTTGCTTGTCAACACCTCGCTATAATAATATCACAAAACCTTGAAAGACATACTACCTAAGTACTGATCTGAGAGGCTCAGTACGCAGTCTGTCACAGAATAAGGACACAGTTATAATGGATGGCATCGAGACAGTCACTTGACGCACCCCTGCAATACCATTATAGAGCCTTCTTTCCATCGCCCTCTTTGGAATAACGATAATTCGGTTATATAATACCTATCTCTTGTATTATAAACGACTATGAATTTTTACTTCATTTATAATATTAACCTTTTAGAGAAAGTAAATTTGCACAGAGCTTAAATTAGCGGGGTAATTTAGAGCAGTAGGATTTAGTTAAAAGAGGGTATTTTTTTTAAGTATGCATCGCTGATTTATGGAGCTTTATAATTAGTTTTCGTCTGCATCGTTAGGCTAATTTCCTGTAAAACATTTATAAATGATCCAACAAAGAAATGAATAAATCTCTACCAGGACCAGCCCTAATGGTGGAGATTTATTAATTTTAATTGTATGTCTGTAGATAAAGTTAAAGCAAAGAATGTCTTCTTGCATTCTTTACCAGTCAGCCTTTGGGTGAAAAATACAAATATCTGACTATTTTTTGGATTTAAAATAGTCAGATATTTATTAACTCAAGAATAAAAATGGTGGTTTGAAAGCTGTGTCTAATTGCCATATAATTTCTTAAGATTACTTAAAAGTTATCTGACCGTTAAAATCAGCCATAAATCATACAAACCGAAAGAGAAGTATGTAAGTCTCAAAGGTCATCGTCTACCTAGCCTTTTCCCAACTATATTGGGGTCGGCTTCCAATCAAACCAGATTCAGCTGAATACCAGTATTTTACATGCAACGGCTGCCTACCAGACCCCCAAAACCCATTAACTGAGTAACACGGTAGTTCTTGGCAAGACTGGAGTTAGATTTACTGGCTTCTGACAGTCCGTAACGACTGCCAAAGATCTACAAATGACAGCCTGGACCAACGGCTTAACGTGCTTTCCGAGGCACGGAGGAAACTCGGTATGTGAAGATGGTCACCCATCCACAGGCAAGCGTTGCTTATCCTTGATCGAACCGTACGGTTGTTATTCTTTTAGCCACGCGCTCCTCATGTAAGTATCAAAGGTAAAAAAAATAAAGTTGAATTGTGAGTAGAGTTAAGGAGATGTTAAAATTACCTTTGATGTAAGTCTAAATATATTTATTTTTACTTTATGTTAATATAATTAATTTTATTTAAACTTTCTCTTTTCAGCTTGTTTTTTGACAAAGGCCTCATCTAATGCTTTCCATTTTGTCCTGTATTTTTCAAAACGTGTCAATTCTGGATCAGCTATCTTTTTTATGTCGACTTCCCAGCGTTTAGTTTGTCTACCTTTGCTCCTTTTGCTATCACGCGGGTACCATTCCGTTACTAGTCTTGTCCACTTTACTATGCCTTCCCTTAGCATGTGTCCTGTCCGTCTCCATTTCAGACTTTTGTATACTGTGTATATTTTTAAATTTTGTTTTGCTCTTTATACTCTATAATATAACCTTGTCTCTTCTTTTTACTACAATAACTCTTCTGTCCAATCCATTTTGTTCTTCTTTCTACTTTGGTCTCAAAGTTAAATGAATAATAATAAGTCCACAATCTTTAGATTTGTCTAAATTGAAAATCATAGAAACCTGCATTGAAATATAAAAACCAACCAACAACGATACCAAGAAAAACAATTTAGAAACTAGAAACAAAAGAATGTTTTCAAATACGAAGGAATTCCATAAGCAGTCGTGTTGTACTGCAATCATATTTTTATTTTTTTCCTTTTGTTTTAACGAGTCTCGCATGTTAATGAATGTATTTAACGCAGTTCTTTATTTACTCGCATTTTCTTCAGTACTTTCAGAGTGGTGGGTGACCTAAAATATGGTGAGTGTAGGGAGAATTTCTACCACTATATTGAATAAGTAGTGTTAGGTAGGCGAGCGTTTCTTTATTATTATATATTTTTTATATTTATTATATATATTACGTCGATTTCTCAGTCCTTATTTTATGTTGCTTCGAAGAGATCGCAGAATGCGACAACGCTACCTAGTATAAGTTTTTATTGAATGAATATTATAGTGTACAATAAAATATTCAATAAATTATTCACTTTATTATAAAATCGGTCCGTATAATTCCTACCTAACTAGATTCCAGATGATGATGTTGCAGGGATTATAAACCCATAAAAATAAAACCTTTATACAGTCGATAACTACCCCGTGTACTTAAAACACTGAAGCAATCACAATATTATTTGCCTTACTAACCATCCATCATCAACAAACAAAGAACACAAAAAGTAATCGAAATAATATGAAATTAAGTGTCTTATTATTTTAAGTGCATGTACTAACGCAATTCACTGGCAGTTTAAACCATAAAAGATACATAAACCTTAATAAGAAGTTATAAATGTGTGTAATACTGAGAATTATTGCAGATCAGATTTTCAGCTACTTGCTACGTTTATTTCACAGAATACTGAGACGCCTCAAGTGCCCCTGCTATTTACGGCATTAGCTATGCTTTGTATAAAAAGTTAAACCAAACTAGAAATCAAATGACATAAACAACGTATACCAAAATAATCGCAATACTTGAAAAAATTACCCCTTTTTCTCTCCACTGTTCTCGTCATTGTAAACATATTTATCCTAATATATAAAATTCTTCCGTTACCGACTGACTGAGTGAGTGACTGACAGACAACAAACAGCCAATACTACTGGTCGTAGATAGCTGAAATTTGGCATGTAGGTTCCTTGGGGAGTGTAGGGGAGGATTAAGATTAAGGATTCCCCGAAATTTCTACGGGAACAGGAAATAACAGGATATGCGCGTACGAAGTCGCTGGCGAAAGCTAGTTTTATAATAAAATTCTTATGGTAAAAATCAGCTACTCAATGCATTTTGTTGAGTTATACGTGTACACACAGATATGTATGGGACAGAATATTCTTTTTACGATTTCAGGGCTGGGCCTACAGGAAAAGTTGGTAATGATAAGTTCAGTGAGCACTGTTCAGGTTTTGCAATTATTCGTTGTAGCAACGTACTTTCAGCATTCGCCACGAATTTTAAACGTACTGTCGTATTCTGTGGCAGTTCCCTGTTTCATAGTTTATTTACTCCACTTCCTACGTGAGAACATCGCACCCTAGGATGTGATTATCCAGCAATTATCGTATGTGTGTATATTTTAAAATTGTCATTACGTGTATTATATCCTCGGGTTAGCGCTTTCCCAGCATTGTGAGCTCAGTGTTGATGAACATGTTACGGGTTTCCTTATAACCGTGGGTTCCATTTTCTGTTCATAAACGTGGTAAAAGTAAAGGTAAATACTGATGAGATGAAAGGTCAGGCTATTTCCTGGACAACATTGTAGATTATAATCACGTCGTTGCAACACTCAAGCGGATGTCAGAATTAAATGGAGAACTACGGCGGTCGAATGGTAGAAAATGCCTTAGTTCGTCATTGTACAGTGTTCCTTATTAGTGCATTAAATGTTAATAAATCACACTAATATTATAAAGGCGAAAGTTTGTGAATGTGTGTATGTTACTTCTTCACGCGGAAACGGCTGGACGGATGTTGATGAAATTTGGCACAGAGGTAGATTGTCTGGAATAACACAAACGATTTTTCATTCCGGGAGTAAGTTCCCTTGGGACAATTTTCGACATTCACGCGGGCGGTGCCGCAAGCGGCAGCTATTAAGTAAATAATTAAACGAAAGTTGTCGAGATATATTATCATCATCATCCAAATAGAATGCTGCTATAGGCCTCCTCATGGCACCACAGGTACTGGTCCCGTGCTTTTACAGCGCAGCGGACTCGTGTGACCCTCACCAGTTTATTAATCCATCACGTAGGAGGCGAGATGTATTATTAAGTTTAGTTTAAACAAAGTCCAGCTAATCCTTATGTCCTCAGTCTACATCCAGTCCACGGCAATAAACATTTCGACCCGTATAAACGCCATCATATAACACAAACACGAAACACATCTTTCCAATTTCCGAGCGTCTAAAACGCTCGTCTAAACAGTTCTAAACCGTCAAGACATGTTTTTTGTAATCCAGATTACGTTGAAGAAGAATAACGGCAGAGCCCGGTCAAAAGGAAACGTAAACAGGACTTAACTGGTAAATGCGGCGTTTACAGATGATATATTTTAGCTTTTTACAGGGCCTTTAAAATAGCCTTAATTAACGCCGTTTGCGTGTGTTTTTAAATTTTGTTGCTGTTATGTATGTTTACAGATTTTTGTTAATGTTTGCTGTATCTACGGTAATTAGTGGTATTTAGATTCTGTATTGTGGATTTGGGTTATTTTATAGAAACACATTGCTCGCAGAACAAATAGTCGAAAGAGTTGAAAGGTTCTGAAGTGGCGACAACGTACCGGAAGACGAAGCGTAGGAAAGCCTTCCACAAGGTGGACCGATGACCTGGTGAAAGCCGCGGGAATGCGCTGGATGCGAGCGCATAGGACCTGTCGATGTGGGGACTTTAGGGGGCTCTCACGTCAGGCTTTCGGATCTAGCCTGAAGTGTATGTGTCACGTTTTAACTTGAGTTTTTATGAAGCCTACATGGAAAAACCTTTGTGCGTTTTGTTAGTTTCAATAAAAATAAACATTAGTTTCACCGAATGTTGCACCGTTGTAGTTAGTTATATTAAAACCAATGTCTGTTGTTTAATTGATAGGCTTGCATTATTTTGTTCACAATCTCATCTGATGGAGAGCGATGATGTAGTCGACGATAAGGCACGCTTGTCTTGAAGTAACTCACCCTAGACTTAAAGACCTTTATGTTGTAGCTATCAGGAAACACAGTCTCCAGCAGGGAATTTCACTCCTGAGCGGTATGCTCAATGGAGATGCTCGTCGTTCAATGATCAAGGCTTTGGAGCCTCGAATCAGCCTGCATCTTAGCTAAAAAACATCATAACGTTTCAGGCTAAAAGCACTATATATTTTTTCTTTACGACTACATAGAACTAAATACATTCCATTTTTACATGCATCGGCTGTAACAAACGAACCGATCACTGTCAAAATCGCGTGATAACAACTCCAACGCTGCTAACGCTACAAAATATTTTTATACAATCGTAACGTTACCAAAAAAACCTGCCGTTCATTGAACCCGTTCCTATAAATTTTGTCACCTCGTTACAAATAAGTATGCACTCGCATGATCAAACGACATTATTGGGCCTGAACAGAAAACGTGGAGGTTTATGAATGGTATATTCACATTACTTAGTGTTATTGTAGATGCTAACACGCAATGCCAACTTGCACTTTGATTAAGTATTTCGAGTTTCGCAACTAATAATGCCGGGAAGTACGGCGATGCGCCACCGGTACATGGTGGATATCCCATCCACACGCACAAAACGTTTTGAGAACACATTCATTGTGCGTACAGCTAAGGAGTGGTGTAATTCCCTGCCAGAGTCTGTTTCCTGATAGCTACAACCTGGGAGTCTTTAAGTCAACAGTGAATAGGTTACTTCTGGACAAGCGTGCTCAATCTTCGACCACAGCATTGCTTACTATCAGGTGAGATGTGGTTAAACGCGTGGTAAAAAAAAAGTTCTGGGTTTTGAATTATGTTGACCGTCCATGAAGTGTTTAATGTCACTGGAAAATTGCAAACGCCGTAATATTGTAAAATATTGCGTGAAATTATAAACTATTTCTTTTTTAATAGTATATGGATACATTGGAAACTATTTAAATTGGATGGGATTTATTGTTTACAAAACGATTTTTTCATTATATTTCGAGAAATTATAGTTAATCTAATCAAGATTTATTAGAATCTTACGGAATCTGCAATTTTCCGGTGACATTTATACAGCGCTTCTAAATGTAATATCCGACAAGAAAAAACATAAAGAGTTATTTTTTCCAAGTACTAATCAATCAATCTGCCTAGTTTTTTTTCCCAACTTGAATGCAGTTGAATACCAGAATTTCACATGGAGCCATGGCATGGAGCCTATCTGACTTATACAACACAGTTACTGGGTAATACGACCCTTGGTAGAGACTGTTGTCAGAATATCGAACTTTGGACTATTCGTAACAACTGACAAAGATCTACTAATGATAGCCAGGACCAACAGCTATACGTAATACGTGCTTCTGGGGCATGGAAGAGTGTTGGTATGTAATCGATGGTCACCCATCCACGAACCAATTTCGGCAAACGACGTAGCGGCATTAACGCCGCCACAAAAAGAACCGCAATGACATCTATCCCGCCAGCTGCGAACTTATTCAACGAAATCTACATCGCGCAAGCAAAATTTTCCTTGCAATTTGAACATACACAACAGTCCGAATATCAACTATCGTGCAGTTTCCCACCGGACACAACAAACGTCCGGTCGGAGGATCCTCCTTTTTCGATGGAGGTATGCGGGACTTCATTCTCTATTCCGCATACCTCTATACTGGGGTGAACTCTGTCTATACTTCAACGTTACCTAACCTTGAAAATCGACTAGTGCAACTATTACAATTAAGTCACAAGATTATCACTTTCCCAAGTACCTATCCACAAAATATTGCATCACCTCTGAATGAGTTTCTTTCAGCAAACACATTCACACTTCTTCCGATTTTCTCATCACCGTGACAAACAAAAACTTCAACACAAAACAGCTCAGTTTTCCTTTTAGAATCAACCCTCTAAACGCGACGGCCGTTTTCCATCATACCTTGTAACGCATATAATCACGTTACAGCAAATAATGCGGTATCCTTTCACATTCTGACGTGGCTAATGACGTTGAAAAATAAGCCGGGCTTAGCCGATGCAAGCGTTACACGGGTTAATATAGTGGGGTGCTGTACTGATATATCGTACGTCATATTTTTAACGTTATTACAGTCTGAAACGTATAGTAACGGTGACTTTTTATTTCGTACCTATGAGTTGTTTTCGGATTATCGGTGGAGGGAAATGAAAGTGTTGAAGATGCATGGTGAGGTGATTTATTGCTACATCTTTTTTGTGCATAAAGCGTGAAAAATAATGTGAACGCTAAAGTATAGACACGTCATAAATCGCACCCTTCTAATGTAGATGTGAAAGTAGTTCTCAACCCAAATACTTGCTTAATAGATTCACATACATTATGATTTTCCAGTCACAAAAATTACTAGGAAAGGTCTTGAGCAAAACGTAAATGAACAGGTTAAAACAAATCATAAGGGTTAAATTAAAAAAGATTTATGCTCAAAAAATACGTATTAGCGGATTTTATGGACAAAAATTATAAAGAATCTGCTAAAATGCCATGAAAAACGTGAAACTATAACTATGAGAATATTCTTTATTGACTTTTTGAAAATGAATGAATATGAGACAATATTGGCATCATACGAAAAATCCCAATTAATAAAGTTCAACATTCACTTTAGTTAAGGGGATCTGGCAATTTCCATCACGAAAGTGACACATTCAATAACCAACTATAAAATTTTACTTCACGGAACTGCGCGTATAAAAATTATGAATGCTTTAAACATCGTTCGGGCACGTATCAGTATTTATACGCAGCAGTAAATATTTTGTATTTTAAGCCCAATTCCGCTATGGAACTCACGAGCGTCAGCGCACACCCTGTATAATAAAATTGATACAGAAGGTCGGCTTCGTATTACGAGCGAAAACAGGCAAACACATACATACTTACATTGACATCACTTCAAATCACATTCTTCGCAATCGCAGCATTCTTAAACTATAGCAAACAGGTGGGACAGCCTTTTTTGTTTTTTTTAAAGGATGGGAAATCATCAAATGACTTCTTCCTCTCTAGGCGGAGTGTGTACTGACTAAAACCCATCCGTGTTCCTCCTAATGCCCTTCTGTATAGAGCCGCGATGACTCTTTCAAAAAAATTTCGCAAGGTGGGACAGCCCTGCACGGGGACAATGCCTACATGCCACTGTGGCGTAAAATAGATTGTATTAAATTTGCCATTTTGCTGGTAGTTATAAATAGACTAGTTTCTAAGTTGCGTGTATCGTACCTATTAATGGACTTTGTCTAAAATACACAATTTTTACGGACGCTTACATACGACGATCTCAAACGTATGCCTATCACAAGTACGTGAAGTATGTCTCTGTGTGCGCGTGTTTTTGCTCATTATTTGAAACCGACCTTCTGTACCTTTTTATTTTGCATTGCATGTATGAAAAGCTCTTGCACGCGATTGTACTTCGTTAGAGGATTCATCTGTTAATATAAATCTGTTAGAGATTATGTCCATGTGAGATGTTTATCATAAATTATGAAGCTGAGTGGGTATACTTGCTGCTGTGGAAATTGTAATTGGTTAGACTATATGAGAACCCATCCTTAAAATAAATTCTCATGATATTCACAAAATCGATATCAACTGGAATAAAAAAGAGACTTGATAGTGACAGTATGTTTTTGCATTAACGAATACTTACATAAAAATATGAAAATAAATTCAAATCAGCAAAAAACTAAAATTGAGTTGGCTTTGACAACGATATTATACGAGTCACCTAAGTACAATTTGTTTTAAAAAACTTTCACAAAAAATATATTTTTGGGAATTACACTGACATTGAGATAACCAAAAAGCACCTACTTATGTAGAAAATACGAGAGCAATGTCTTATCACAATCTGTTCACTGAATTCAAATAAAGATTATCCAAGCAGCCAGTTTTTCATAAAACCTTTTTCTTATTGTTATTCTTAACAACGACATAGAAATGAAATTACTTTATACACTTCAACAATAATACTGAAAATATGTCTCTAAGTAAACAAAATCAAAACCAAATAAAAAAGCTGTGTAACAGAGTGCACTCACGAGTTGGATGCATTATCAGCATTTGTTCTCGTAGTTTCGATCTTCACTCAGAGTAGATAAGTGATCCAGTGGCTGTATTCTGATCTAATAGTTTAAAAAACGCTGTTGTATCGCTAATGTAAAGATTTTAAATAGCTCTGATTTTTTAATTTTTTATAGCCTATTTTTAACCGGCTTCAAAAATGGAGTGGTTGTATGTTTTTTTTAAATGTGCCTCATAACTCAGTCATTTATGAAACGATTTGAAAAAAATATTTTTGTATGCTTTCCGATTTGTTCCGTAGAAATTTCATAAAATCGGTTCAGTAGTTTGGTTTGTAGATCAAAATAGCTGGAAGAATATTTCATCCAAATAAATGAAATTGCGTATTTTGCTTTCCTGTGACTTTTCAGTGGTGTTGTTAGGTGTGGGGTGCCAATAAAAAGTGAAAAATAACAAAAAAAATACAAAACAATACAACGCACTTTCAAATAAAAAAATACTACAAAGTATAAAATAACTTTAATTTCGGAAGTCGGTGATTTTGGTTCATTCTCCGTATTTTAACAGCGACTTCGGTACGTTTTGTGTTCAACTTCGATGACACGGTTGCCGCAGTGGTTGAGCGATTGAATGCTGCACTGCGTGTCGCGGGTTCGGTTCCCGCATGGAACACAACGTCAGATAGATCTTCCGGGTTTGGCTGTTTGTGTATGTGAGTTTGTATGTTTATAAATGTACCCACGATACAGGAGAGATTCAACGCAACGAGAGGCAACGTCTAAAAAAAACTGTTGGATGAAAGCTTTCTCTATCACCTTACAAACAACAAATCGATCTGCATTTAGCGATTTCTGGGCAAGTTGGACTTGCAAACGTGATCAGCAGTGCTATTCTGTATCAAACTCACCTTGATAACTTAGAAGATGTGACCTTGAAGTGAGCCATCAATCTCTGGCATAAATTTGAATAACAGCTCTCTTAACTTAAATTTTCATAATGAGTGAGCTGTTAAACAAAAAATCGACCGGCAGATCATCATACTACCTTGACTTTCGATCTCGACGTCCTTCCCTCAAGCGTCCAGTTTATTCATTGATGATAGAAAATATACATAATTTTCAAGAAAACTTGGTTCAGTAAATGGTTCACAACACAATACTTCAGTGCCACGACGTTCAATCTAATGTTTCCAAGTGACAATAGATGGAAACCAAAATACTCCAGAAAACAGAATACCGACAGAGATGTAACGCGATTTTGCGGATTTCGCTACTTGCTGTCTTAAAGGACACTTGAAAACTGCCAAGTTTAGTCTGAACTAAAAGAAACAGCTACATATACAGTAAGAGACTAAAAGTTGGATTGAAACAAGAACGGTCCCTGTTACATATAGCCTAAGTTACCTCTGTGTGGGTTTGTTCGACATTATTACCTTTTTACGAGCCACCTGAATGTTGGTACTTTTATGTTAATACTGTACCGTAGATAAGTGAAAACATGAAATAGGTCATGAACGTAAAACATGCGTCATGACGAGAAATAAATTACTGTTACTCAAAAGAGGTTATTGTGTCAATAAGCATTTGACTGACAGACTGGCAGCAAAAGGTGATATGGGATAGTGTTGACCTTAAAGATAAAAGTTTTGAATATCTTTTTTCTCTTTTTTTGTATAAATGCGTTTATTTTACATTATTTTCACACGGTCAAACCTGGATCATCAATTTGTAAACTTTGTAAGCTATTGTTAACATTTTGCACCGTGTGAGAATCGAACTATTAATGCACTAATCGATCTGTCATAACTCATAACTGCCTCAGTTATGACATCATAATGGTCTAAGTACAGTATCAAGTTATTTTTTTTTTCAAACAAAACTTAGCCACAATTAAAACGAGAGCCGCTGATATCAATGTAGCGTCCACCAACATTTCGGACGCGACGAAAGCGTAGGAATTAATGACGCTAATAAAATAAATGTGCGACATTCGTTTACACGTCCCTGTGTTTATGTCTCATTTAAGACGACATATACTTTTACAGCCACATCGTAAAACGTCCCATGTAGCGTGCTTTATCAAGCGGGACTTTAAGAAGCCAATTCTTACGCATGGCTCTAATGACTCGGAAATGACCGACCAAGTGAATTCTGTTGTGTTTTATTTTAAGTTACGGTTTCATTTTTATGTCGTATAGCGATTGGTGCGGTACGACTTTCAAAATCGATTCCAATGACATAAAAGATTTTGAGCTCTATATTTTTGGGGTAATCGGCGGAACCACTCTGGATTAGAATATTTCTCGAGTTGTTTGGGAGTTTATGTCTTAATGAACCTTTATTTTGAGGCTGTGGGTGTAGGTAGAAATATTGTAGGAGTAAGTAAATTAGTTGTGAACCGGTAGCATCGAGATTAGATAGGGATAAAGATTCTATTGAGATTAAAATTTGATTAGATTAGTTCGAATAACAGTTAATTTGAAAAATCAACCGCTATTTAACATACTCACTGATACATATTGCAACACATCAAAATACAAATAAGGTTTGATTGCATAAAAAAACCGTCCATGAGTTTTAATTGGTAATCAAAGTCTTCTCCTTTTTAATTTAGAGTTTTAATAATCACACATAAGAACCACACGCGAGAGAGAGAGAAAAAACTATTATTATCTGAGACCACACAGCAAATCCAAGATAATGTCCCAATGCTCTCTTACCAAATCTTAGTCCTACATCTAACGCTGTCAACGTCCCCACAAATCAAGTGTTTCAAAACGTGTCACAATAAATACATTCAGCGATAAAAAAAGAACCTTTCCCAATGATTTATTCTATACAATTAGTGCGATTTAAGAGAATCACGGTTGTATTAACGAGCGAAATCATCCATTACTTCAGTCGTAAATACATCGTCGGACTATGGACGAATGTTGTTCGTGAAAGAAGAAAAAGTCCGCGCTTTAGCGTCAAAGAAATTAAATTATGAGTCGGAATTCTTCTCTTTGCATAATGAGTCTCTAGAATGGGTCTCGAATTAATCTTTGGCGAATGGGATAATGTTTTTTTTCGCATTGAATTAAGTGCAGTTTTCTGTTATTTGGGTTTTACTAAAAACTCAGTGTTGAGACTCATTTTGTTTCGTTTTATAAAAGAGAATTAAGGTGCAAATTAATTTCAATTGTTGCATTTAGAGATGTGAGTTTGAAAACTACTTAGCAGATTCTGAATTCAAATTCTCTATAGTAAATAATTATGGTAAAAGTTTTATAAATAAGGCCCTTTATGTTTTTATTTAAAATGTGTTGTCCAATTTTGAAGTAGTAAATCTCCAGGCAAATTCTTTGTTTTGAAATCCTGCGTAGGTAGCTTTAACAACAAAAGCAAACCTAATAAACACAAAAATAGAGTTTCGGCCTACGTTCAAGAAAATATTCTCCGCTGTAACTGATAACACCTCCCTCATTTCATATGCCCAAGGCTTAGCAGAGCCAGCTAACACAAAACATTATGCAAAAGGAAACAAATTAGAAGAGAAAAAAAAATAAAACGAAACTTTGAATTTATGGAGGTTGAATGTGAAACGACAAACGATGCAATAAATAACGTCGGTATACTTTACGTGATTTCGTAACCGAGTGAAGTGAAATTTTTAACAGAACAGAAACGCGAACTAATGGCACTTAATTCGAGCCCTAATGTCGCGTTCGCAGTGATGAGTAGAAAGGGAATGAGAACCAAGTACGTAACTGTTATTGACATTATTTTTGATGTTACTGTCGCGAGCTAGAGAATGGCTCCGTTCGCAGATTAGTACTCAGTGGCGCGAAAATGTTGAAATGAGTTTGCGAGTTTAAATCGGGTTTATGGACGCTTACCGTCTTGATAAATTAGGTGCTTGGATCATAAAATTTTTATTCGTTTTGATATTATGTTTTAATTGTGATGGTGAAAGGAAGATGTTTTCTTCTCTTTATGCCGAAACTTCTATTGTGATATCACTATTGTTGTTTCTGTTTCCCATACCGAATGGCACTTGAATCTTAGGTAGAATGGACAAAAATACTGCTACTAATTACTTTTTTAATTCACACGAGTATATTTATAGCTTAGGATTTGTATGTTTTAGAGTTTTAGACTTACACATTATCTACATACAAACAAAAGTACTTAAGTAAGAAATCCGTTGATCATGTTTCACAACCTATTCATTGTACGTGTTCTCAACTTGTTACCACACGAGTAACCGCTTGCACACAAAAAGCGCGTGCCACAAAAAATCACATTACACGGAACAAACGCTACTAATTCGAAACAGATGCACATCACATCCAATTTCACTATTACCACTTACCACCATATTACGAAACAGGTAGCACCAATAAAATACCCTTGCATTATGCAACAAAGCATTACAAAAGGGTGGAAGTAGCATGGAAAACAATGAACAAAACACACACTGGATCGTGCCGTGTGAAACTTAGTGCAAAATGTTGGTTTATCGAAGCATCTAATCGGATTCATGGCGTGCACCGCATTGATATTGCACGATGTTACTTGCAAGAAACTATTGCAAAATTTACTATTGTTTCCATACGATTTTGTTGCGTGATAATATTGAATGTTTCTTTTTTTGTTTGTTCAAGTATTTTGCATACAATTTGCGGGGTTCTGGTATCACGAGATCGTTTTAATTTTTTGATAGTCATCTTGGGTGCGATGGTACTGGGTTCCACATTACAATTCTCAATTGTATAATGCTTTTCATTTGGATTTTCACACTCCGATTCTTCATATTTATAAGTAATCTATGTAATCAATCATTGTGATTTAGTATCATCGTTTTCTTTTTCATCATCGTTAAATATAGCTCACGTGGAAAAATCATCTTTATCATCGAATTTCGTATCTCGTACGTAATGTATTTTGGTTTCATCTGCAATAAGACCTTTATTTGTTTCAAAAGATATGTAAGCATCTGTTCTATTTTCTTTTAGACCACTTAACATTATTAGAAGTAGACTGGCCTTCACAGTAAAACCCCAGTATCTTTTTACTAAGTTTTTTCGAAGATGACATAAAAACAGTGGATCAATACAGTCAGAGCCAAACAAAACAGTACAATTTCATATTCAGCGTTGGCCAAAATAAACACTTATAATGACAGACCATTAACACTTACCGATGCATGTTTACTAGGGGGAATAAGTTCCTGTATGACAAACTAAATTATATTATGGAACACAGTGTTCTTTAGAATGGGGGACGAGGATGCAGAAGACTTGTGTTGAGAAATATTTAAACACCAATATAAAAACGTGTACGTTTCGGGATGCCCGACAGAAGTTATAACTTAAACCAATTAATATTGCAATCGTTAAACTTGAAAAAAGCTCAGGCAAGAGTGAGAGAGGAAGAGCCTGCCTACCGCTACCGTATGCGTGTGAGAAAGGGAAGCCAGACAGACTAGCGCCGTAACGCGTTACGTTACGAAGCGATTTACCCTCCCATAAGAAGTTATCATTCAAATATAAAATCAATAAATATAATAGTCCTTTTTTGTAAAAAGGACTAGGAGATGTAGCAACGCTAAGCCACGATAATGGTGATGTTGACAAAATACCTAAATGTTAAATCTGATGGAGTACTTAAATTGTATGCAAAATTTTTGGTCGTTTATTAAGTCAAGGGTAGTTTAAGAGAGCAGAACAATCATATTCTGACTTATTGTGGGAATTTAGCACCCAATGATGTCAAAAAGAAAATAAAGAAGTAAAATTAAACATCAAATATTTAAGCAATCAAGATAATCAACATCCACATAGTATTATTGTGATTGTAGAACTTAAACCGTTGACGTGAGATGATACCGCTATACTCATCAAGGAAATAGGCCTAATGGAAATGGCACGTAACGATCTTAACACGTACGATAAATACATCAATTTATTTAATCATGTATACTTTGCACTAGTCATATAAATGTACGCTATATTGCGTGACTGTATGTATTAAGTTATTAGTCCACCACAGCAAACATCGCGCTAACCTCAAAATTCCTATACATCCAAAATATGAAAACTCTACGTCCAGGTATTAAGGTTTAAATTCCAATGGTGTTTAGTTTGCCAACTTATGGAAACATTCGGCAATGCACACACGTGTTGTTCCCATTAATGAGATAATTCCTCCGGGGAAACGCTAGAAAATAGAATAAATATGGCGACCGAATTGCAAATGTAGTTACTTATTTGTGTTATAAAGCTAAGTGGTGACAATTTCCATGGTATGTTTGGGGTTTTAAGTAACCCTTCTGTATTCAACTGAGGTTTCTTTCTAAGGATTAAAGGTAAATAATAAAAACTGGTGCGTTAAGTAAATACCATTTTGTGATTGTTAAAAAAATAAAAAGACAGTTAAAAATAGACATGAATAAAATTTCCAAAATAAACTTGAATATTGCCAATTGCCAAGATCAAAATAAAATGTAGGTACATAAAACGCTTTTCCTAAGAAATAGGAAAATATTCCGTAATTAAATAAAATGAGGAAATGTTACTCTCACAAAATGTAGGTATATCACAAGCCTTATAAATAATTATTTGGTATTATTAGTAGACTGTAACTGTCCCACTGCTATGAAAAGCCGAAAAATGCCATGAAGAAGGTCCACCACTTTTCACACACACACTTCATCAAAGTGGGTCGGCTATTTCAGACTTATAAAAACTCATTAGGTGTTTATTCCTCCAGTTGTTTTCTATCCCCGATGTCAGAGATGCCCATGATAAGAGTCATGGGCATCACTAATGCTCATTATAAACTTGGAAACTTAACTAAAACCAGAAAATACATAAAATGACAATGAAATTGTGACGTAAAAGTATATTCAAAAAATATCCGCGGGAACTGTGTTTGTTATTAAACAAAGGGTATCGGATACTTTTGTTTGGGCCACACACCAAATTGTCGACGTGAGAAAAAATAGGATGAAGGTAAAATATGCAGTGACATGTAACATTGAAGAAGTTTTTAAGCCTTAGACATAATAATTTTGTGATGGGTTAGAAGTAATGGAAAGGCTTTTACTTAGTTTTGAAGAGGACTTAAATCGTAGCCTGAAATGAAATTAGTCACTAGTTCGACCCAGCCCATCCCTAGCTGTCCTCTCCCCAGCGATGCCCTAAGCCGAGGCCCGTACCCCACAGGAGGTGCCCTTAGCGTGTAGTCGCTTAGTTTGTAAGTTTTTTTTATAAGTCCTAAGCTGGAGGTTTTAATATTGTATTAAAGTCACCACAGGCAAGCCCGGTTTCGGGAGGTTCTTGTGTCGCATAGGCAGGGAGCCGGACGCTCGATGCCACCACTGCGTCGACTGTCGGGAGGACACGGCACGGCATACGCTTGCAGAGTGTGCAGCTTGGGAGGAGCCGCGCCGTGCCCTCATCTCTGTTGTAGGCGGTGACCTCTCGCTGCCGGCCGTAGTCCATGCTATGGTCGGCGGTGAGGAGTCCTGGGACGCGGTGGTCTCCTTCTGCGAGACAGTTATCGCGCAGAAGGAGGCTGCGGAAAGGGAGAGGGAGATCACAACCGCTCTCCCTGCCCGCAGCAGGCGCATCGGGCGTCGGAGGAGGGCATACGCTGCCCTCTTCCGGCCCCCCTAACTGGGTCCAGGGGCGGCGGACTTGGGGATGTCCGTCGCCCCCCACTCATCCGGACCCGAGGTGGCGGCGCGTGGTGTTCCCGTGCGCCCCTCTTTGACGTAGTGAGGGGAGTTAAACACCTCACTCCCCTCGCCGACGCGAGGTGGCCCGCAGAGGCGGGCCGGCACCAGCCGGGGATTGCGGATGTCGCATACGTTCCCGCGATCCCCGACGCAGGTGGAAGATGGAACACCGGGGTGGTTTTAGTCAGTAAGAGTCTGATAGACCCCTCCACCCGCCCGGAGAATTTCCATGAGGATTTCCACCCGAGATCAAAAAAAAAAAAAAAGGCAAGCCCGGTTAAGTAGTCGACAACCTCGTAGGTTGAACTGCGAGACGCCAATCACAAAAAAAAAATGAAAGGAATCAAACTGCTATACAGTATAGCAATTTAAATTAATAAGTGCCTTCGATTCTGGCGAACTTCCTTACACCGTTTCGCCGGTGTTGACCATGGCATGGTTTTAAGACCTTCTCCTTGATGGGATTCCTCAACGTGCTCGGCTTTCCAGGTTTTGATGCTCGTTAAAGACGTGATTTGGTCCAACCAGCGTTGGAACTTCTTCCCGTTGATCATAAGTGGGAAAACAGGTGTAACGTTATTTTAGCTTTAAATGTGTTCTGACATGCGTAGGTGCTAACTAACGCATCACAAAAGCGACGTCCACGTGTGGTTTACGCGGCGAGAATATTTATGCCAATTTATGTCGCCACAAAATATATTCTCAGTGGAAAAATAATCTGTACCTACGAGTACTGTACGTTCTAAAAGGGGTAAAATCTCAGTCAATCACTTAAAGTAAGTAAAATGTAAAGGTTGGAACAAAGTATGTACTGGACAGCTTATAGTTCTTAAGTAGGCACTCAAGTGATGTAGTCGATCGTTGGAGCTAGACTCTCTAAATGTCGTAAATTGAGTAATGAGACGCAAAATGTAGACTACCGTATGTTTATGAGTTTCAGCAATCAAGTTAGAAAAAATGTTTTTTAGGGTTCCGTACCCAAAGGGTAACCAACGGAACCCTATTACTAAGCCTCCGCTGTCTGTTTGTCTGAATGTCTGTCAGCGGGCTGTATTTTTAAAACTATAATAAAAAAGACAGTTGAAATTTTCACTGAGTGTGTATTTCTATTGCCGCTACTAACGAAAAATAATAAAAATTAAAAATTAAAGGAGGCTCCTGTACAAGAAACGTGTTTTTTTCGGTTTATGGTACGGAACTCTTCATGTGGGAGTCTGACTCGCACTTGGCCAGTTTTTTTAGTTTATTTTATACATACAAAACATTTATATTATAAAAGCACAAATTCCTTATTTTCTGTATTTATACTGTAAGATCTATATTCTTGGCAAATTTCAGGACTGTGGGTCAACGGGAAGTACCCGATAGGTTTTGATTCCCTTGCGAGCGCCAAATAATGCGCCATAAACGGAGCTTAAACGGCCTTATCTTTAGATTGCGTTGACTTAGAAGTTTGGTTTTTTCACTGCTCCAAGAGGTAGCTGTTTTGAATACTTAGAGTTAATTTCAGCTTGATTCCTTTACGCGTTCTTGAGAAAAAAGGTCTTGACAGACAGACAGACGGACAACAAAGTGATCCTATAAGGGTTCCGTTTTTGCCGATTGAGGTACGGAATACGTAAATAATGCATTTCACCGTTTTCATATTTTTAGGTTTAGATTTCGTAATTTCTCACTTATTTTTGTGTTATTACTTTGTTATACATACGCTTATTTAGTTCCTGAAGTCTCATTGCTTCGCAGTTAAAGGAAAGCAAAAAAAAACAAGAGATAGATATTAACAAAGTACTTAATATCATACCTAGCAGATTTCACATCTCTGTGTATTTACAAACAGGGCATAGACATGTTTTGCTCTTTTAACCAGACCCAGACGAAAACAGACTTAAAAATACTGCCAAACATTCTTACCACGCCAAAAATGAAAAACATAATAAAAAACCTTGTTACAAAAAATTTGAATAATGTATTCGCTCAATGCTATCGTATTTCACACTTCCATTAGTACCCCCTATTCGTCTGCTTATTTATTTCCTTTGCTTGCGTCCTTAATGTGAGGGTTTAAGGTTCATTTTTGTTTGTTGTTTTAGCATGTTTCAAATTATCAGTTAGGTGTTGGAGGGCTATTAGGCTGTCTGTAGTATTTGCTCCGAAATGCAGTTGATCCGCGGTTTAGGGTTGATTAGGGGGTTGATGTTCGATAGAGGAAGCAAATTAGATTTGTCATAATATCGGTGGGTTATGAAATTGGTGTAGGAAATAACAGTAATTTGGTTAGGGATGTTTGTGGCTGGTGACTGTTTTGATACAAACAAAGCAAATTATTGCACTGAAACGATTCAACTCTTGTGTTTTTCAGCTAGTAGTTCTTCACTACTTCACAGCTGCCCATGTTATTGATTGCTATCTCGAATCTCTGAATTCAAAATTGAATTGGCTGGTTTTGAACTTATTCAGATTTAGAATGTCTAAAGTTTAAACAATCGGACTTCGATGAAATGCACATTTAACCCTTCCTGTCTGTAATCCAGTTGTCAGTCATTTGTTATCCCTAAAAGTCTCATCATCATCATATCTGCCGAAAAATGTCAACTGCTGGACATAGGCCTCCCCAATTGTCGCCACAACAACCGTTCCTATGCGTCTCGCATTCATCGGCTACCCGCGACCCTCACCAAGTCGTCGGTCCAGCTATTGTGGGAGGAATTCCATCGCCCTAAAAGTCTAGGAAGACAATACAAGCTAATGTATCTACATCTACATAGGTACAACTACACTAAAAAAAATTTACCCGTAACTCACTCACAGAAAAAAGTGTCCCAACAATAATGGAACTAGAAAGAGACCCAAATTCGTGTCCCAAGATGCTTACCGAGCCGTCTGACGTCACGACATCACAATTAATTCCCAACCCTTTTCATATTCCCTTTCACAGTAAATGGTGCGTGGAAAAACTTCTCAAGTCATCGAGCTACGAGTTTATCATATCGCTCGGTATTTTGGCTATGATACTGTTGTATTTGGTGTCAAGTTGTTTTGGGAGCTTTCACTTTCTTTGTAACGTCTTTTTCGTGTGTTAAGTGATGTATTTCAATGTGATGTATTACTTTTGTGACAGACTAAAGAAAACATCGAGGGATTTGCTGTAAGTACTTACTTTAAAACTGTTTGAGACTTTTGCAACTAAAAAGGCACGGTATCTTTAGATTAGGCTCCAGATTGCTGACCAGTTAACATAGTTGATCCTCTATGTTTTGGTAGGCACCTAAAAGTTTGGACACAGTAATAAAAATCAATAACACACAGCAATGCTTGTCAAAACAGCTAAGAAATGTTACATCATATCGACACAGTGTCTCTTATTGCACTAACAACAACACACACTACGACACAATACAATCTAATTGGTAACCATCGACGCGACAGCGTTTGCATAAGCCGGGAGGGTGCTAGCCAGCATTATTTTTGCACGTACTCAATTTCTCGCCTCACTGGGTGTCCCAGAGAATAGATATTAATTTACATGAATAAATAAAATTTGCATTAAGAGCGTCCGAGACGGGGAAGGCACAAAGAAAACTGTTACTTGAGATACATAATAGACAAGGGCAGAAGGTAAGCTGTCTGATGTGTACAACGAGCAGAGCAACTCGCAGCGCAAGACGATTATACAACGTGTAACAAAATAAACGCAATACCTCTTAAGGGGTCATTGTACCTACTCATAATTATGAACAACTTTTACTATGGGACCAATCCCGAAATCGTAAAAAAAAACAGCTTTTCAGTACATTTTGTCGAGTTATGCTCACAAAAGTGTATGGGGCAGTCGATTACTTTTTCGCAGTTTCAGTGTTGGTCCCATAGTGAAAGTTGTTCATAATTATGATTACAATGACCCCTTAAGAAGTATTGCGTTTATTCTGTTACACATTGTATACAACAAATAAATCCAGGTACCGAGATCTAATCCAAAAATGCTCACAGTATTTACGTGTCATTGTATAGTGATGACTTTTGCCAATATAAAATACCTACTCTCCTATACCGATATCAATAATTATTTTCAACATTTCGTACTAGTTCACACGTTAGGTACTCATTTTATTTTTTGTTTTAGATTCCTATAAAAGGATTCAAGTGATTTGATACTATTTCCATGTGATAAAACGAAACCACTGTATCCCAAACGAATGTCAGTCTCGAATGCGCTTGCATTCCTAGTACATGAATTGTGTCTAAGTGTACATTCATTTTCACGTGTTTTCAATAAAAGTTGACCTTCTGCACCCATGTATACTGTGCTTGAGTGCAGCGAGCTTTTTTTCGCCTCTTATTCTTATGGCATGCGTAAACATTCTGTGTGGGTTACTGTTTACTCTTCCATGTTTGCATAGATTCTTACGAAAATGGTGTTGCAGAAAGTTTTTTTTTGGTATGTGTACGTCAGTCAAATATTGTTCGGTTGCGTCGATCTATTTCAGTTTCGAAAAAAATATCATTAATATAGAACTGAGTACCTATGAATTTTATAAAAATATCTATGAATGGAATATCAGTGATATTGAATCAAGCAATAAAATGCTAGTCATAAATCACAGCTTCCTAGAATTGTGAAGCCGAATTCCCTCAGTTTTCTTGTCCATTATTTTATTTATTCATTGGAATCGAGTGACTTTTATAATAAAAGCATTCATTCCAAATATTGCACCCTTTTTTTTTTTTTTTTTTTTAAGGATGGGAAATCATCAAATGACTTCTTCCGCTCTGGGTGGAGCGGAAGGGCGAGTCAGACTCTTACTGACTAAAACCCATCCGTGTTCCTTCTAAAGCCTTTTGCTTTCCAGGGCCGCGGTGACTCTTTCGAACAAATTCCGCAACCCTGGCAGGCTCTGGCCCTAGCGGGCCCCGTCCTCTATGCTGACATCTCTTTGAGGCGCGCGTGAAACACAACGCGCCATCGACCCGGGCCTGGTGGTGATCGGACAGCGAGCCACCCAATGCTCGCCGTCCGCAGGCCCGCGCCTACGGTGGCCGGGGATCGCCCTGCGACTCCCGACGCCCGGGGCGTCTTCTCCTGTTGCGGCGGTTGGGACGAAGGCCTTGCCTTTCCCTCGCGCGGTCCGCCTCCTCCTTCGCTAGCATTACTGCTTCGCAGAAGGAGGTGACCGCTTCCCAAGCCTCCTCGCTCCGGACCATGGATTCAACCAGGGCCGGACGCGAGAGGTTGCCGCCGCCAATCGCCTCGACGAGGACACGGCGGTGCTCAGCCCAAGCAGGGCAGATCTCCACCGTATGCTCCACCGTGTCCTCCGGGCGATCCTCACAGTGCTGACACCCGGGCGTGTCCTCCCGCTTTATCCGAAACAGGTACCTCCCGAAACAGCCGTGTCCGGTGAGCACCTGCGTCAGGCGGAAGGTCAGGACGCCGTAGCGCCTCTCCAGCCACTCCTCAAAGAGGGGTCTTATCGCCGCAATTGTGGCGTGCCCAGCGCTGGGTTGCGATAGTCGCCGTCTCCATACCGCCATGGTATCCTGCCGGAGCTCCGTCCGCCGCGATGCAATTTGCCGCGGCAGCGGAGTTTCACCCCGGCGAAGCGCCTCCACGCGCCACGCGTAAACGTGCGCGAGGGCTTTCGCCTCCAGATCCCATGGCGGTAAATATTGCACCCTACGGAAAGCATTTGGTGCAGTAACTTGTACCGAAATTGAAATCTTTCTTGTTTCCTTATTCCCGGTGGGTCCGAGTCTAATGTATTTCATTTATGCTAATTCTATTTTTTATATTTCGTTTTCAACGCCTTCGTGTGTCTTTTAATGGAGTTTCGTGTTTTTGTTTTTAAAATTGGTAATTTTAATATACTTTTCTTAATAAAAATTGATTATTATTCTATTAAAATTCAACGCCGTCGGTGTGGCTGATACTTATTTTATCTTAGGGATAAAAATATTACGAGTTTTTTTTTATCTGTTCAAGAAGTTAAAGTAATTGGAGTCTGTTACCGTCATAAGCTGGGAACTTAAATAGTTTTAATAAGTTTATTTTTATTAAATCGTTTTTTTTTTTACTTATTAATTGAAATTAGTTTGACCTTATGTACTATACATTTGAATCTGTGCTTTACGTATTTGCTATTTTCATTGATTTTTTTTTTAATTTTGAATGCGTCAGCAAAATATCAATTAATATAATATACTTTTTGATTTTTGACACCAGGCGGCACCAAATAAACAGTCTGTTTTATAATAATAAATGAATGAACTATCTACAAAATGTAGTCAAAGACTTTAAATTAAGTTACACATTATTCGAAGCGAAGCAAAGCTCACTGAACTAGAAACGGATTTTGCGATGATACAATGTTATTTGAATCTGAGAACACAGAATGTCTGAACCTTCATAAAGTTAATTAAAGATAGGGTAAGACCTGAGGCATTAAGTCTGTGTCTCTAGACACAGTATCAAAATTCCAGCTATCTTTAGTTAAATACCTTAATGATTCTCCCTTTCAAGTAACTTATTCTGTTTTGAATTGAAACAAAATGAGTTTTGAACAGTTCGAGTAGTACAAATCAAGGCATTTTTAAAAACTTTTATAACCTTAACATAAATGACGGCTACCATACAAAAAGCAACCTAAGTACATGTTATTTGCACTTGAAAGCAACCCACCCACGTATCGTTTCACAATAATAACCATTAAAATAATTATTGAAAGTTTTTCATTATGAATAACACAACTTTGAAAGTACTTTGATTTCCCTTCAAAACATATAAAGTCAACGACTTTGGAAATAACTTGCTTGCGCAATTCCCACGGAAGAAGCTTCTAACACGTGCAAAATGAAACGTGTTTTATATTATTTCTGAAAATACTATCGACGGACAGTGAAAGAAAACCTTTCGAATAGAATCGTTCAAGCAACGAATAAATAAAATATATTATTTTCGTTTAACGGATGAAAAACACGTTTTAGAAACACGCACGGGTGCCAATGGATGTTGAGTCTAAGTGGTAAGCGGAAAGACTCCATTGAAAAATCTTTGAAGCGTTTACTGAATTAATTTCGAAAATAAGAATAAGTAGTACCAATAACAAATATTAGTATTTCATAGAATTTTTTTGAGTATTTTTCACTTCGTAGGTATCGAACGAAACTTGAGTTCAAAAAATCCCTTTTTTTTTCATTACTTTCAGGGCTTATAAAACGCCCGTTTTCACACAGAAATCCGTTTTTACGAAATATTTCACCATCTATGCCACCTTTGTTACTCCAAATGCTTCTAACTTAACCAAAGTCGTAATCTGACACAGTCGAAGGGTTTCAATTTGTCATAAAATTTATCGTCGAGCCTCCGATGCCCGCACAAAGAGATTGGAAAAATTGTTTCCAGCAATTCTCTTATTAGATGACCGGCGACCCAGCCGGACGCCGTCCGCCTTTGACCTCAAGCTAGATAGGATACCTTATCCACCCTTGTGTATTGGATGTAAAGATGTGACTACAGTTGAAAACAACAGCGATTTTAAAGTTGACTCAAAGAATTCTATAAAGCAAAGGTGTTCCTGATGGTTGACTAGGGAGTTGCTGGGCAAGCAGTTTAAATAAAAACACGTCGTTTATGTGAAACTATATTTTCGTTTTACTCTAATTCATAGTGTCATAGTGTTGTCTATGTCATCGGAAAATGCCAATCTCCGTAAGAATAGAAAATATCTTGAGAGATTGTAAACTTTTTTGGAATACTTTTTTACGCATCAAAATTTCATAATCTATAATCTCTCGAAGTCATTCACAAAATGTGGAATGCCATAAAATGGCGACCAATCAGCGCTCAAGTCTACAATTTATCCGTTTTCATGTGATAGCAAACCTGGAAACAAGGCTCTGGTCTATTCAGAGAAAACAAAGCCCAATGAGGGGCCAAATTTCCAATTTAACTATCACACCAAAACCGATGAATTGTAGACCAGAGAGCTGATTGGTCGTCAGTTTATGTTAGTGCACAATTTCTCGGAGCGCACGTAGATATTATAGAATAGAAGATTTAGATTAATATAATTGCAGAACAAATGTTCATTTGAAAATTTATCGAGAGTTTACAATCTCTCAAGATATTTTGTAATGTTACGTAGTTTGCAATTATCCGACTAATAAGTAGTTATCAAAGACTCCATTGACTTACTGAAACTTGGTTATCAAAAATTTTAAAACAATTGGAAACAACTTAAACATTGACCCAATTCAGGTGAACTGTTCCTAAAATAAAACACTTTAAAAAATTAAAACTTCTCCACTCTACTCCCTACGTTACGAAAACGTTTACCTGCTACGAAATCCTTACTTGGCCGGTCGTTCCATGTTTTACAGTGGCAATAAAAGTGCCCAGGATATCCGAAGGGAATGAGGGTCGATGGAAGCCTGCGGATCCCTGATATGTAACCACTACACCGTATACGGTAATCTCCTATGTCCGCGGATTGCTTTTCAGAATGACACCACTACTGTGTAATGGAGATTGATTCTTAGTCTCAAAATTGTGAACGAAGGTCCGGATTTTTTATGGATTTAGGCCTGAAGAATAGTGCTGATAGTTAAGCTGGGCTAAGTTAGGTAATGGACGAAGTAAGTACGTAGTTTTGTGAGGATAAATTCAGATGGCCTAAAAATATTTGAGTGTAAAATACCCTTTTTTATAATATATTATTACTGATGGAATAGGCTCGCGTTCGACCACAGTCACACCTGATGGAAAGCGTTAATGTGGTTGACGATGAAGCACGCTATCATAGGAGTAATCTTTACCATCTTGACTTCAAATAAATTAAAAAATCATCATCATCTTTGATTTTACATTTTATTTATTTTGTTTACTAGTAAGCACCACTTCCGAACCTATCATTTCAGTTTTATTTTTTTATTATATGTCTACTGTGCGTTCAAGCGTATGTTACCCGTGGGCTGCAGCTGAAAATCAGCGTTAGGTGGTAATACCTACTGTTGCCACCTGAAATTATGCTGAGCTGAGGCCCTTCTGGCAAATACCTAAAAAAAAATATATTCATGCGTGGACTTTACAGAATTTGATCCTTATTAGCGACACTTTCGGATAGTGTAATAATACTTGCAAGTTTTTTTTTCTCAGGATTGACCGGTTCGATTCCTGGCTACGAATATCGATAAAAAAATCCAATGATGCAGTTTTAGTTTTCATCAAAATCGGGCTCGAGACTACTTTCAGTGCTTTTCACTCATCCTCATAGTTTCGGACTTGGCCATCCAAGCACACTTTAAAAATTCACCTTTATATGACATCGTATAAAATTATCATACACTTGTGTACCGATCCTTTCAAAAGCTATTTGTTGAACATGCGACAAGCACTGAAAATCATGAAACATATCGCGTTCCCTATCGCATCTATTTGTATTCTTACTGGGCATATGTTTTCCAAAGAATTTTCAGTACTATTCTTAGTAGTAGCACATTCATTGGTGGCAGGCAAGCAAATTTGACGGCTTCAAACACGAAAATCATGTTTGCTTTACTGGTTACTGGTTGCTTTGCCTTAAGTTAATGCAAAAAAGTTTGATATTTTTATGAATTCCTCAACAAGTGGAAAACATGCCTCCCACAAAACTTTTTTGCTCTAGCAGAGTTGGATTAAAAATGCAATGCATCTCCACAAAAACTGACACTTCATGTACTTTTTGTAATTCAGTTCCACAATAGAAAAACGCTAAGAATTTCTAGTTTTACATTACACTTATTACATTACTTTTACGTAGAGGAAGGTTTAAAATGTTAATTCAAAAGTAAAGTTCACAATTTTACAGAGACTGCAAATTAAATTGTTATGAATGCTTCGTGTTGCGATGCAATTATAAACTGCATCGTTGTGTTTCAAGAAATTTTTCTCTCTTAGTCCTTGAGATTTTCACTTTCAACGTCCATTCGTTACTCACAAGCCTCTTCAATATTTCCGTCTATCTCATAAGATATATCAAATTTACGTAATCCAAAAACATACGGACGAATAAAACCAATTTTCAAAGGTCCAACTTCTAAAGGATTTGTGACCCACTTATTCGGGTCGAGTTTTCTTCACAGGGTTTCGTATTCCTTCTATCCCTGTGATAGATCGCCCTCTCTGACGTCCAATGTTCAATAAGCTTGAATAATTTGTGCAAAAAATACAAGAATAAATACCCTTAAAGCCGTAGAACAAAGAGTACCGATCCAATTTCGTTCAACTGCCTTTTAATTAAAAAAAGAATTTGGTAATCATTCGAGATAAGGCTCTGTTTACATTAACAATGACGGTGCTTTGGATATAAAGAGATAACGATATCAGAAGATGTTGCAAATTGTGCGATTAATTTATCAGCGCTGATTATCTTGTACCGCTACCAACAACGCATCAATGCCTGCACTGATTTGCGTGACGTCAAACCCTTTATAAACAAGTACTATAATTATGGTAATGTACCTAACATTACCAATTTATAAAAACAACCTTATTTGTCAAAAATTTTAGCTTTCGCTCAAATTTCAATGATGTAAATAAAAAAAAAAAAACAATCATACTTTTCGAAACCTGTTAGGCTATAAGATGCCACCGAATCAGTAATAATTTTACTGATTCGGTGGCATCTTATAGCCTTACATACATATTCCGCTAAGAGAAACTGTACGTGAATTCAAATTCAATACCAATATAATTTATCTCATAAACCATCACACACACACTCACTAAACAGCAAGCCTCACAATGAACAAACAACAAAAAACATATCAAGGGAACGAACGCCACCAAAATATGGTAATGCAATACTCCAGACAAATCCTCGCATAACATCAACGCCCAAATAATAGCATCGGCTAGAAATAACCAGGTTTTCTACCTCGTATTTTCCGTATTAAGTATTTTGTTGAAAGCCCTTTCCTTGTCCGACCCCTCTTTGTACTGTATCCGATATCATCCCCTCAAAATTATGAAAGTGTATAAACATTTTCACGCCCCAATCGGGTTCGCCCTCCGATTTCCACGTTTCCCGGCTGCAAGTTATTATTATCAAATCAAGCTATAGATACCTGCCTTGATAACAGTCGCATGACTACTCACTCCCCTAAGTTAATGGAAATATAAGACCGATATCGAGATTTTCAATCATTGTTTTACGATACCGTAATTTTGAGGGAACTGAAATGGTTTTTCAGGAAGGTCTGCTCATAAATTTGTTTTCATTTGACATTGGTTTAGTTACCCTCTGTTTGTTATTCAAATGTTTACTTGATGCTGAAGCAAATCAAATCCCAATTCAGGTTAGTCTTGCAAATTCAAAGCCTGAACGGATTTCAATACAATACGGTGGTAATCTCCCATCTAAGGATAGTTTGGGCATTGCAATTTCTGTACATCAAAGGGTAGACTGCATCACTGAAGTTGAGCAACTCTATTTGTAAAGGCTCCTTCGACGCGACAATGCTACAGCTATAGAACGATGTTTTATCTTAGATATTGTTCTATACGCATCCTTAGAACAATACTTCCATGAAAAAATTTCATCACAGTATTGTCACAATGTCGTATCGCGTCTGTCTCGGGAGCTTTAAAGCCGTTCGCACACCAACCCTTGCCGAACCAGTAGAAAATGTGTGAAATTTTCGCGGCGAAATCGCAGCGGTAAGCGACAGTGCACTAACAACGTAATGATATCATTCGTGAAGAGTAAACTTCACAAATCCTGAAAACCCGCTCTAAAATTAATTAACGCAAGGATAAAACTAGTGCAAGAAACACAAATTGTCTAGGACATTACCATCAAAACTCATTTTGTGTACGTGATAACAAAGAACGTTGCCGGATATGCTTCGATTTGCATAATCCGTGCATCAAATTTCGTTAATTTTCTTTTAATGCGACGGCAGCTGCAGGCTCTGCAAACAGGCATTACTCGTTAATCGTGTTATATTTTTGAAGTGTAGATTTGGAAGTGTGTGTAGGGATTCAATTTGTTTTTTTTTGTTTTACGGCGCTTTGGCCTGATTTTTTTAACGCCTTTTTCTTTATCTGAGGAATAATTTTTAGATTTTTGACAGGTTTCTATACTAAAAGATATCTGAAGTCAGACAAAACAAACCAAAGTAACTTCTACTAAAAAAAACTACATCAGTTTTTGCTGGTTTCAATTTTTATCAGCGTTAAGTTCTGTTCAAAGTAAAATATAATAAAATATTTACTCGAAGACTGCAGTTTCATTCACGTATAAAAACCGATACTTAAAAAAATACTCGCAGTTTTTACTACATTAAAACCCTTTCCAACATCATACCATTACACGGTCACCTTTTCACTTTTATCAAAACTCTTTCAATAAAATCTCTTTGACAGGCTCAAAACGAAAGATTTCTTGCTTTTGACTGTTCCAAGTATTCGACTAGTCGGCCGATAAGTTGGCCGATTCTATCGGAGACAAAGCGAAACCTTTCCCAGTTGTCGGGGTATCAATAGACATAACTTCAAATAGAGCGCAATAGCATCCAGTGGTACGCAACCTTCTGGTAGATAGGTTTGAATGTTAATATTCATTACGTTGCATCCCTGGGGAGCTGGGTTCAGACAAATAGACTGCGTTGTCGCAAACTCGTCAGACGACGATGATGTGAGAAGGGTTTAGAGTACCTGCCTTAATTACTTTGATAGTACGATTTAGTACGATTCTGGTCGTGTATTTTGTTTAAAAAGTGAGTGCCGATATGTGCGTTTGCAATGTGTCGAAGAAGAAAAAGTTTAATTAAAACTTTACAAGAATGGAAAGCAATATACGCCATATTAGTCTTGGAAATAGGTTGTTTGACTTAAATCTAGTTAGTCCGCTACATAGATTTCTAAAAAATATTAGATAGGTTTTTTTTCTTTTGTTGCGTAAACAAAAAATGAAGACAAACAGTGCGTTGAAAACTCGTGTGATGTCACTTACTAGTACACTTTTTTACTGGAAGATGACGTTACAAGCCCCCAGTTCTTATCTTTGATGCGTTTAACTTCGGATTTTTTAATTAATTTGATAAAATAATATTTTTCGATAATGTACCTAAGTGACGGACTAAATAGAATCATATTTTTTTAATCCAGGCAACATCCCTATTAAACGAAATTCTTACAACATTTATTTATTTGAAAAAATAAATATGCGTACTTGTACTTCCACCTTTGTCCTTTGAAAAATAATTAGTTAGTTTTGAGAAGATTCGTTGTAAGTACGTAATATAGTATCCACAGAAAACTTTGTGTAAAGATGGTTTATTTACGCATTTTGTCAGTCTACGGAACCTTTACACTACAAAATACCACATCTTAAAATTACAGCTCAGAAACTACATACTACCTCCATCTATCAAAGAGGATACATTTCTCCACTAATACTTACAGGTGCATTGAGCGCTGTATTGACGACATTCATCGCAGACGACTAGTTTTCCAACTACAGTTTCTCATCAGTAACCAGTGAAGGATTTGTAGTGGTCCATGGTTACAAATGTATGTGCTGGAACTAGAAATTCGGAGAGCTACAGTGCTTGTTCTTTGAAATTAGTTGCAGATGTCTGAGGGATTTGAAGTAGCTTGTTTTAATGTATTTATTAGAAGTACTTTGGGAGACGAGATTATTTTTATGTGTCAAAAAATTACGTCATTGTCATTCCAGCCGAAACACGTCTACTGCAGGAAATAGTTCTCTCCCGAGCATCGCCAAAATGCAAAAGCATAGTAAACATTTGAGAGAGTGATGAAGATTTTACAAGATAGTAAGAGACCGTAGACCTACTTTTTGTATTTTATATAATTCCTCGCGCTCATGAGCAAAAAGGTCTTATTAAACTGACAGACATTGAGAGGGTAACGAAGTGATCCGTTTTTTCCTTTTGTGTCCATCATCATCATACAAGGAGAAAGACATCCACTGCTGGACAGAAGCCACCCAAAGGGGGTTGCGGAATTTGTTCGAAAGAGTCACCGCAGCCCTGGAACGCAAAGGGCTTTAGAAGGAACACGGATATGTTTTAGTCAGTAAGAGTCTGACACGCCCTTCCGCTCCACCCAGAGCGGAAGAAGTCATTTAATGATTTCCCACCCTTAAAAAAAACCCAAAGGACCAAACCCACCATTTGGGTTTTTTTTTTGTGTTTGCCGTAATCAGCACTTTTGGCAGGCGATTTGATGATCGCAGTGTAGCTGTTACAATACACAGAAACACAGAGAATGCTGCTGCCCATTCTCTGGTGAGTCCCTTTAGTCGCCGCTTACGACACCATACATAACCTTTTGTTATGGAACCCTAAAAAGATCATATTTTTATAAAAAAGTAGCAATAAGTGGCGTCCCCGTCAGTAAAACTCTAATAAAAGTAGGTAATACAACTTAATAGGTAACATTACATAATTACTGTAACCGGTCTCACTCACGGATGCCATTAAAAAAATACAAAAACATTCTCATTCTGATTTTTGAGCTATAAACCAGAGCTTCGGGGTATCCGATAGATAATTCAATAGCACACGCGGTTAGGTTTGTAGTTCTGAATTAATATTCATTACTGTCTTGGATAAACCTTCGCGTTGGCACGAGGTAAGCCTCGCGTCTCGACGACTGCTGTCAGGAATAACACGGTACCTGATCTTTTAATTGACACTGTAAATTGTATTGATTTCTTGGTTTGCTTCCCTACTTTTGGCTGGTGTATTTTGGCAGGATTTGTTTGGATATCGGTAGATAGTAGGATATTTAAATTTCATACGAATCTGTAATTACTGCATTTTAGCGTAAAACTATCTTAGAATCTACCTGAAATAGGTTTTTACTCAATATCTACCTAGCAAAAATTTATAAGACTTTTTCTTTCAAAACTCATAGACTTAGTGTTGTAGATACACTATGTGAACTTTACAGAAGCAAACAATGAGTTTCAGTCTGACTGTATTTTATTATGAGGTTTCACATACAATTTTTTTTTTCAAGTTTTAGCTTCCACGTACCACTTATTTTTCTTTTGCATATGTAATGAAACTTGATAGAGAAACTATTATGATAAGAATCATCATCATTACCATCATCACAACAGCCGAAAGACGTTCACTGCTGGACATAGTCGCCACTCTTGCTTGGCTAGCGGAATGGCGATCGCAGTGTAGCTGTTGCAATGCACAGAGAATGCTGCTACCCATTTTCTGGTGAGTCCCTTAGTCGCCTCTTACGACACCCACGGGTAGTGATAGGATGGTGCGTTCGATACCATTCAGTAAGAATATTATGAGTAAATCAGGAGATCCTATATTATGTTTTCCTAGTAATTAGTTCTTGTGAGTTAAAGATCTAACTCAGTTTCCCTTTTCGTACTTCACAAGCTGCTTCAATAGTAGTTCTTGATTCCCATTTTTTGTTACATTATATGCTTATCATGCATGACGACAATTTGAGGGTCCTTGACATTTTATCAAAGATTTTTTTTTGTGTCAGGATACTCTCGAACCCAATTGACATTGAAGAGACTGTATCTATGTACCTACTTGTAAAGCCAGGATATGAGTATCTGTAAATATTGGATACATGATTGACCTCCTGAAAGAGGACACATTTTTACATAAAACTTCGATTATTTTAAATCATTCGTTTGATATCTTGACCTATACCGTGCTTAAGGAATATAACATACAAGATGCACCAGCGATATTCATGTCGACTTTAATTATTATTTATTAAATAACAATACGCATTTTTAGATTGTGCTTAAATATTCGTTTACGTATGTAAAGTATGTATCTGCGAGTAATTAAGATATGCGGTGAAATATAAAATTGTATTGGCATTTGCATTTTTAGATAACTTTAATATTGGTAACTACAGTTTACAATTTAGAGTAGCAAAATGTAGGAAATCTAACTTAAGGCAGAATCTTAAAATATTTTAGCTTATAGACAACCCTGTGCCATTTTATCTTCACATAAACGAAGACGCTTTTTACATTCAACAGTTACTGCCTCGCAAAGTGAAAAGTTTTTAATGGCGTTAATTTAGTAAAAAATTTAACGACGTGGATTTTAATGGGAATGGCAAAAAATAATGATAGACAAAAATTTCAACGCTCGAAAGTAAAAACTTCATTAAAAAAAAAAACTAATTTCATAAAATATTAATTTTATGAAAATGACCGGTTGCATTGTTAAAACATTTTGATTGGTTTGAATAAAGTCGTACAGTTTTTTCACTTCCGAAAAAGGCAAATATTTTTTCAAGTGTTCTCTATTTGTGGACGGTTCCGTTTTCAGCAAATTTATCTAACTGAAATAATATTGAGTTAACATTGCTTGCTCTTCTTTTTCAAAGCTTTTTTTTCGTCTTTTTGCCATTTTATTATTGAAGGAACGACATTTAACCTACATAAAATATACAAATAATATCGTTTGTTTGTTGCAGTTATCATATCGCAACTAACCAGTACCGTACCTATAAAAAAAAGTACACAAAAAAAAGTATCCCGCCACCTTATTCTTAACACTTTTCACCTCCATTAAATTTAAAAGCCACATACGGCGTTCTCATCCACAAGCGTCGGCGTGAACACTCAGCAGTTGTAATAACACGATATGGGGACGAATAATATGAGATCTCTTTTTGCTCAAGCTTATCTGTGGCACGCCCGCGGTTCCCTAGATGTGTTTTATTTTAATTTTCTCCTTTATTATGTCCGTGGATAGCTTATGCGATGTGGTGATTGTTTTTTGGTACTAACGTATTTTTTCAAAGTTGTATTTTGCATTTGGTTTCGGGAACATTTTATATAGATTTTGAATACACACGCATTTGCCGTGTTTCATTGGAATTAATCTGTGAAAACACGGTTTGTGTTATGGGTTTGGCAAAACGAATAAGCTACTTTAATATGAACAATGGTAACTATGGTACTAAATTTTGCCTATTATATTTAAATTACACCTAAATAGTAGTGAGTTTATTGTCCCATATTACTTGGAAATCACGCTATTGTGTGATGTCTGTATTAAAATAAATACATTGAGGGTATACTGTCTAGGCTGTGGTTTTTACGATTAAACTATATTCGATATGGATTTATTCATAGATATTGATTTAGGAAAGAACCTAAAACATGAAAATAGTTCTACTGCTCTACAAGCCCGACATTTTGACCCACTTTTCGAATAACAAATCCAGCCCCAAAATTCTATTCAAAAATTATTGCAACCAGTTCGGAAAAAATGCATTCACGACCGAAAGAGTAGGCAATTCCGCTGTTCAAACTCATAAAACTTCAACGGAACAATATTCAGTACTCCAATTACGGCTATAGCATTCGAGTGGTCTGAAAAGAATTTTGCAAAAAAAGCTACGCCAGGTACGAGTTTGACTCGCGCATTAAGGGATCCGTACCGTGCAATAGAAGTTGTGTATATGAGCAATGGTATAAAACAATTTAAAAGTAATCTGTGAAAAAAAAGACGTTAGTAAATTAAATTTTATACAGAGGATCACCATTCGGTTCGGAGTTTTATCTTTATTTGTAGTTGCTGCTATAAGTAATTAGCATTTCGCGTATTCGTATCTAAGCTGACTAGCTATTACGGTTCTGTAAATATCGAACAAAAAAACCAACAATTTCGTTTTATACTAACGTCCATGGGCCTCGTATAAACGTTACATGTTTTAATTTAAGGTTCCCCTTTTCCCCTCTGCGTGCGGAACCCAAAAAAGCTCGGTAGCGCCGAGGGAAGGGCGTGACGTCACGAGCCGTTGCAACAGAACCTAATAGGAAACGCGATCGTTGTCTTTAATCGAATCGGTGTACGGAGGCCGTCGAGTTGAGAAAGCTTAGAATTGGAGTAATACTGGATTCAGGAAATTAAGAGTTTGAGCAATTCAGAGGAATTTTCTTTTCATTTTTTTTAATGAAAATTGGCGAGAGCTTTTTAAGGTAAGAGGATCGTCGTCGCAATGAGATTTTTTTTGCGTCTTTCCTAAAAAAATATTTTTGTTTTGAGACGTATCGGGATGTCGTAGTGGCACCTTAATAGAAAAACTTATGTCAACCATGACCTAAAAAAAGTTAGTCATAAAAACAGTTTACATCATAATTCTCAATATTATGAACGGCTCTTTGTTGGAATAATTTCATTTCTCCATTATTTTACCCATGTAAATCCCATGCTGAGTCTAAATACATAAAAAGTCATACAGAACCCAGAGGGGAACCCTTGGTTGATGGATTGGACTGGACCCTGTTGACAGACGACATGATAATCAAATTATGAGGACGAAAATATTATTTAATAAACCAGTTAGGGTATCTATAAGGTATCTATAAATCAGCTTTTAGGCTCAATCAATACTTTTATTATTTTCAGTCATACAAAATGTGTTGTTGATTTTATGAACAGGATATTACAATCCTTAAAAAGGCTGATCGTGTCATTTTTATAATAAATTGAAAAATTTAAGAACTCCGACAAGAAACAACTCTCAAATATAATAAATAATATGTAGGTACTGACCTTTTTTTATTTTTATTTAATATGGGTTTTGCTCTTGATTCTAGTCTAGTTCATAGATGACAGAGCCAAAATCGACGATGGAGCGAGCTTACCCAGAAGAAGCCTGTGCACTCTAATTTTGAAGAGATTTGGGTTGTATGCGTTCGGAAACATCCTTTTCTCACCAAAGAATGGGCAGCAGCATCTCTGTGCACAGCAATAGCTACACTGCGATCGCCAACCCGCGTGCCATGTGGCGATTATTGCAAATCCCCTCCTCCCCTTTAGGGCAGGCCTATATCCAGCAGTGGACGTCTTTCGGCTGAAATGAAGACGATGATGATGATCCTTTTAGTTTAATATAGGAACGAATATTTTGGGCCAAGCGTCTTTGCCTCGGAATACCGCAAATGTTTGTATTAACTAAGTATTATTTTATTTATTCTTCGGTCTTCCGACACGATGACGCTTGACTAAAATATTCGTTCCTATATTAAACTAAAAGGATTGATTCATATTATTTTTTACATTTTAGAGTTTTTTTTTGTCGGGGGTGTTTTGATGGGCTGTAAAACTAATTTGGCCAACTGGGACATTCTTCACCCATCCCAAACGCAGTGCCAGTGTTGAGCACCATTACAGGACATGCGTCACCTCCTTAGTTTCCCGTCGTGCACAACCACCTGCACCATCCAAGATCTAAACGAGGCCAATGATAGAGCTGAACAAGTTGCTCAATACTGGTCGGACAAAACTGAATACGAGTCAATCGACACGGAAAGAAGGAGAAGATTATAAAAAGTTATACTTTTATCGCGTTTTCTTGTTTGGAAATGGAAGATAAGCAAGACATTGCCAGCTTGAATCTCCCATTAACCTATTCTATTTAACCTCCTTTAGTCCTAAGGCAAGTACCAGTTAGCCAAAAGTGAGACCTGTATGAGAAAGCTAAGTCTGCGGTCATCAACCCGCATGGTGAGTGTGGTGACAAGAGGAAATAATATCCTTATATGGTACCCAAGCGTTTAGTTTTTACGGAAAGAACCTTTCACGTCTTAGAAACCAAGCCACGTATGTATGTGCTCTTTAAATGTTGTTTATAAAGCTACCAATAACCACGGTTAGCGGCAAGCTTGCTAAACCTAACTAAAAACCGGCCAAGTGCATGTCGGACTCTCACACAACGGGTTCCGTACTATTAACTGTAAAAAAACACCTTTCTTGCATGCGAGCCGCCTTTAGTTTTTAATTTATTTAATTTTTATTATTTTTTGTTATAGCGGCAATAGAAATACACACTCTGTGAAAATTTCAACTGTCTACCTATTACGGTTCTTGAGATACAGTCCGCTGACAGACAGATGGACGGACAGCAGAGGCTTAGTAAGGGTTCCTTTGGTCCCTTCTTTGGGTACGGAACAATCATTCAATCATTCAAAAAATAGAAACAATCATTTGTAACCCTGTAGGGTTACAAATGATTGTTTCTATTTTTTAGGGTTCCGGGTTCATCTACAGATGATAAATAATTCTAATCATCGATTTCTGAATTAATATTTTGAAGTTGAGTATCTGTCAAACTTAGTTTTAGCCAACGTTCGCATTTGTATCTTAGTCGCTAGGTATCTGTCAAAATACTTCTAATTTTCCGACAGTTAGACAGATTGCGACTGAGATGCAAATGCAAACGTTACTTAAAAAAGTGTAAAATTCGCCCTCTGAAAACCAGTAAAATTTTCGCATTAGTCTACACTAATGCGAAAATTTTGAAACTCCAAATACACCATGTTGAAACCGGCCTTTAGTAATTGGTAAATCATATGTATGTATGTATGTATGTAACTCGGGCTGGTTTCCGCAACTCCACGACTAAGCGCGTATTTTGCGTGCAGGTGGGACAAATGTGTCATTCGATCCACCCCAGCTCCCCAAGGAAGGCCAGCAACGCCTTGGTGTTACTAACTATCTCACAAAGGGTACCTGGGTTACCGAAGTACTTAGCCCTGTAATCAGCGACTACCGGGCAGCTTAGTAGCAGGTGTGCTGCTGTCTCGTCCTCCTCCATGCAGGCTCTGCAAAGTGGGCTGTCGGTGACTCCTATGACATAGAGGTGTTTATTAAAAGACCCATGGCCAGTTGTGACGGCTGTGACTATACGCAACTGCTGTTTAGTAAGTCTTAGGGCTTTTTTCGTGAAACGGCCATCAATAGAGGGAAGTGCCTCTTTGGCCAGCCTGCACTCACTATGGTCAACCCATAGCTTGTGATGTTTATCATTAGTGCGTGTTCTTACCAGATTGCGTAGGTGACCGAAGGGGAGTGGTACAATAGGTTCAGGTCCTATCGTTGTCATACTCGACCCCCTTCTGGCGAGTTCGTCCGCTGCATCGTTGCCTCGGGATTCGCTGTGTCCTTTGATCCATTGAATGGTTACCTTGTTGTATCTACCAACCTGGTTGAGACGTTGGTGACACTCGAGAATCAGACCAGAGTTAACTGTGTGACTGTTCAGAGCTTGCAGGACGGCCATGCTGTCCGAGAGTATGCGTATTGAGTGGTCCTTAACTTCCCTGTTTATGATGGCTGAAGTCGCCAGGGAAATGCCCATGCACTCAGCTTGAAACACTGTGTTGTGGACCCCCAATGGTGTGGCTATATGAATGTTGAGATCCTCTGAGAAGATTCCCGCACCCGTGCCAGTACCTGTTTTTGATCCATCGGTGAAGACCCGCAGCTCTGTGGGGCACAGCCCTTCGCAGCGGTGATCTTCATGCAATTGGATTTTGTATTTTTTATCAAAGATAAATTGCTTGGGTATCCGGTCATTGATTGCTTTTGTTATGGGGAGTTCATTGTTGAGCTCCTCGAGCAGAGCGGTGTGTTGTGTTTCTCTCTTACCCCAGAGATCCAGTGTTTTAAGACGGACTGCTGCCATCGTCGCTTCCTGTTGTATGAACAGGTGGAGCGGAGGGAGTCCCAGTATGGCTTCCAGCGCCGCAGTCGGAGTAGTCCTCATGCAGCCCGTCGTTGCCATGCAGGCTAGCCTTTGCATGCGCTGAAGTTTGTTTACGGCTGTACCTAGCTTTGTGCGGGTCCACCACACCACGGCCCCGTAGGTGATCATGGGCCGAATTATTGCGCTGTATAGCCATAGTATTATTTTGGGAGATAGGCCCCACTTCTTACCTATCATTTTCCTGCATTGCCAGAAGGTGATGCATGCCCTGTTTAGTTTGTAGTCTAGATGATTGCTCCAGTTTAACTTACTGTCTAGGATGACCCCCAGGTACTTAACCTCGTTAGATAACTGGAGTTCAGTGTTAAAGAGTTTGGGTAGGCGGTAGTGGCCTAGAACTCGCTTTTGTGTGAACATGACTAATTCAGTTTTAGTGGGGTTTACTGATAGATCAAATTCTCCGCACCAACTCTCCACGATGCGTAGTGCTTGCTGCGTTAGGTTGCAAATCGTACCAGTCACCTTCCCAGGCACAAGGATTGCGAGGTCATCTGCATAGCCTATTGTATAGTACCGATGTGCGTTGAGTTTGGTGATAAGGTCATTTATCACCAGATTCCACAGAAGAGGGGAGAGCACTCCTCCCTGCGGGCAGCCTCTGGCTATTAAGGCCAACTGCTGCTCTTCCTCAAGTCGAACTACTCGCTTACTTAGCATATTAGTTATCCAGTCATTTAATACCTGTTCTACTCCGTGCTTGGAGAGGGCGGCACTAATGCTGGAGAAGTTTGTTTTGTCGAAGGCTCCTTCGATGTCTATGAAAGTGCCCAGACAGGAGCCTTTCTGGTGGATCGCGTCCTCTATTTGGCTCACCACCAGGTGAAGAGCAGACTCTGTCGACTTACCTGAGCTGTATGCGTGTTGGTTACCATGCAGTGGTAATGTTTTTAAAACGCCATCTCGTAGTTCTCTTTCGCACAGTCTTTCCATGGTCTTTAGCAAAAAGGAGGTCAGACTGATTGGTCGATAGGATGTGGCGTTTGTATAGTCACTCTTACCTGGCTTTGGAATGAAAATGACTTTCACTTCCCTCCAACCTTTAGGCACGTATCTAAAAGCTAGGCACGCTCTCATTAAAGGCACCAGTCTTGTTGCAACAGAAGTCCCGCCCCACTGCAGTAAGGCAGGAAACACTCCATCAGGACCTGGTGCCTTGAAAGGTTGGAAGCTTCTGATGGCCCACTGGCTTTTTTCCAGCGTGATCATCCTCTCTGCATAATGCCAATCAACTTCTGCTGGTGCTTGTATAACGTCTAGCCATTCGGTTACCTGCGCGAATACGCTTCCTGGGAAGTGAGTTTCTATTAGGACACGTTTCGCTTCTTCAGGTGACGTGGTCAGCGTGTTATCGGGTTTCCGGAGCGTGGCGACCTCGGGTGTGTTCTGTTGCGCCAGTATTTTCCTTACCCTGTTTGCTTGTTGGCACGATTCAATGTTACCACAGAATTTTCGCCATCCAGTAGTACTTCTGGATCTGATGCATTTCTTATAGCTGGATTTGGCCGCGTAGTAAGCGTCCCAGTCCTCATCTCTATATGTATTCATGGCTCTGTTTAGAGCTTTTCTTACCTTACCGCGTTTGCGCTCAAGTTCCGCGCCCCACCAGGGTTGTTTTCCCGGTGTTTCGCGCGGAAACGTTTCCGGGCACGCGGTCTGGTAGCTGTTTATCAGTGATTCGGTGAGCTGTGTTACTCTAGCGTCGATCTGTGTCGTGTCCGCAAGAGTCATCGAATCGCTTAGTGGCGCAAGTCTTGAATCAAGGCCGCGTTTGTATGCCGCTAAATCCGTATTGCGCGGATTCCGCCGAGGTTGTTTAGGTGGTATACTGACCTGGATGTCGAAGCGGATCCACCTGTGGTCTGAGCAGGAAGTCTCATCAGAGACCTGCCACCCAGTGATAATTTCTGAAGCGCCTTCCGTTACGAGAGTGAGGTCAATAATAGTACGACTGCGTCTCGTTACGAAAGTTGGTTCAGAGCCTGTATTTAGTAGGGATAGGTTAGTTGTGAAAAGGTATTCAACCAATGCCTTACCCCTTTCATTTTGCGTGTCCATCCCCCACAGCGGGTGGTGTGCATTGGCGTCGGTCCCGATGACAACCTCATCTCCGCTGCTTTCACACTGGGTGACGAGACGGACAAGGTCGTGAGGGGGCGGTTCGTCCACCTCAGGCATATAGACCGAGGCGAAGACGATCGCAATGACTTTGTCGCCACGCTGTATGTTCAGCCTAGCTGCAGAGACATCTCTGCAACAGAAGTCGTTTAAGAGCTGTGCTTTAAGGTTACCTGTGACATAGATACACGATCTAGGGTGATCCTGGTCCGTAGTAACAAGGAGCTTACCGTTAAGGTTGGATAGTCCTCGTATTTGGCCACCCCTAATCCACGGCTCTTGGATGAGGGCAATGGCCGTGTGTTGCACCTCCAGCCACTTCCTCAATTGAGCCGTCGCAGTCTGGCTGTGGTGGAGGTTTGCCTGCACGACTCTACAGGCCGACGAAAGGGACGCCATCGCAGGCGAGGCCCTCCTCGTCACCCTCTAGCCGCAGCCCGGCAAACATGTCGCCCTCGTCGAAGCCATCCTCCATCAGGCCAAAAGCCGGGGACAACGTAACGTCGTCCAGCTCCCCACCCGATGAAGGGACGGCACCCACGGCGGCGGCAGGGGCAGCCGACACTGCTATTTCAGCAGGGTCAGCCACTGTTGCTTCCGGGTTGTTTGGTTGGGGGATGGTCTCCCCTGCTTCCTGCTGCTGTCCCGTAGTCGGATCCCACCCCCGAGGGACGTCGACGAACCTGCCATTCGGACCCTGGAACTTCACGTACACCGATCCCAGACCAATTGAGAGTCGGCGTTCGGAGCTCAACAGGGTCGGAACCTGGTCCTCGGGGATACCCAGCACCACGAACCAGCATGCACTCTGCTTCTCGGCGTGCAGCACCACCCACCTTTTGACGTCGATCCATGGGTTCTGGTAACAGAGGGCTCGTCCAATAAAGGTCGAGTCCTCGTAGACTCCTTGGTCGTCCGGGATGGCGATGCCGCAACGCACCCGCTTCTGAATCTCCGACTGACTCTTCACGACTAACGAGGTGTTAGCCGGGAGAGCCAGGCCGGAGACTGTTTTTTTCAGCCACTCTAGCGTGTGGTCGTTTCCGCACCACAGTTTGAGGACACCTCCAGCGAACAGCGGCTTCGCATTGAAGGTCGGCCCCGGTGTGTCCTGCATAGGGGAGCAGGCCTCCGTGATGATCTGCCTCTGTATGGCAGCCACGACCTGGTCCGATACTCCCTGGCTGATGATGCCCCTCCGGTCGCAGGTTATCGCGACGTTCAGGGACGCACTCGCAGCTTGGGCGTAGCTTTTGTTAGCAACCCGCTGGGACTGGTCAAGCCGCGGCCGCTTGTGCTCTCCACGAGGTGATAAAGTCTCGTTGAGAGCCCGCTTGGCCGCAGCCTGATCGTTCCCGTCGGGTTGCTGTGTCGTGGTAGCCACCTCGGCCGGAACTCCTGCGGATTTGGTTGGCGGTTGACAGGGCGTTGGTCGGCTAGTGCCGGCCTCAGCCTGCGACCGCTTCCCTTCTGAGAAGCTCAGCTTACCTTGCTTGGTCGTGTTGACCTTGCTAGTGGCGGTACCCTGCTTGCGTTGGGAGGCCTTTCCTTTGCCTCCCCGTCTGCGTTCATGACGCCGCTCCTTGCGCGTCTGCCTTTCCCTCCTTTTACCCTGGCTAGTAGGAGCGTTTTGACCTGACGGGTCAGAACAAGAGCAATGGGCTTGTGGAGTTATGTTTTTACCCTTCCCTTTTTTTCCTTTACGGATTGGCACCTGCCAGGCGCTAGCAAAAACGTCCTCGGTGCTGCAGACCGCTCCCGTATGCCCGGTTGCGGTTGCCTCGTGGGATGTGGCTTGAGGAGCCACAGGAGGAGGAGGAGGGTGCTTGGGAAGGCTACTTCCGGCAGTGGTGTTAGCCATGGCCGTTTTCGCCTTGTGTTTGAAGGGATCGGTACTGGTCCCAGGCAGCGCCGATACCCTTTGCATATTAAGGGACTTTTTGGTCTTAGCTGCGGTTTTCGCCACAGCCGGACCGGCGCCCGCGCTGGAGCCTGCGGCGTTAGCTGCAGGGCCTCCAGGGGCGAGCGAAGTGCCAGGGGCACCTCGCTTGGGAGTTTTGCCAGCTTTCGCCGACTCCACTCCTACGGTTGAAGAAGTAGGCCTCAATTTGTCCATACTTGTTTGAATCTTTTATTTCATCTCCCTGGCTCCCACCCTCCATGGAGCCCGCACCTGGGAACGTCGCACTACTGTGAGTACGAACGTTAGGATTACCAGAGAGATATAGGTGCGCAAGGCTGGTTTACAGCGCGACATCGGGTGCTTGATCGGGTTGGCGCGGAAGGTCGAAAGGCCTACCCCCACGAACTGATCAACCCTCACTTACACCTTCAGCATGGCCTTTACCTACCGCTTGGTAAATCATAACAAAACTTCATGTATTTATGATAAAAAATCAGCAGATACTCCTTTGGCATTTAATATTGAAATAAATAAAAAAGTTTTAAAGATTATTCCAACACAACAAAATTCCACTTATTTTTAAATCACTGAAAAATACAAGAGCTACCATCCGTTAATCTGAGTTCGATGCAAAATCGGAAAAAAAACTCAACAACTTTTTTATTTTAATAAACGATTTACGTACGATGAAAATTATTTTCAACGGCACTGTTAAATGTACACAAAAATGTTCGCATCATAGGATACACAGGAATGATGAATTATATTAAAGACTGCAAAGTAACTTGATTTACTTTGTAATGCCTGTAAAATTAACATCAAAGTTTTTTAAAATAATTTGTACCATCTTTACATCTACTAAAATACACTATTAATATTCTGTATCATATGAAACAACCTATACCTGAAACAAAATATTGAAATCGAAATAAATTTGCTTAGTTGAAAGTCTTTGTAACTTCACGAGCAATACAAGAAGCTACAAGATAAAAAGATTACAGCTCGATTCAAATTAAATCACCAAGTAAATTGTACTCAAGTTTATTTCAGCAATAAATTTAGTTCTGCTAATGTTAGCTAAATAAAATATGGAAATGCATTGTCTCTAACTAATAACTTTATGGTTTCTACAGTACCTAACTATTCTCACCGAATATGTTTTACACTAATAAAGTCGCACCTAGCGCAAAATTACAAAAGAGCAACAAAAACCCAAGTCATCAAATTGATAAATGTCAAGACATCAATGATCATTGCAACATTTCATAAAATATATTTAAAAAAACAAAATCTCCACAATAAATTAACCTAACAAGAAGAACAGAAAACATCGAAACGAAATAACACACCAAGCATAATTAAAATCTACTCTTCATCAAAAGTGATAAAAGTTATCAAGACATAACATCATGGCGTATAATTTATCGGACACATAAGTTGCTGATGTCTGGCCCAACGAAGCCTAATTGTACTTAATTTTCACTGAATCATTTCCTCCCATATAATCAAGTATCACTCACAAAACTAATTCCTGACATTCGCAGACACCATGAGCTTGGTAGATGGGTTAAGTTAAAAGATTTAGCGATTTTTGCACATAACTCAAAATCAAACTGAAAGCATTTGTTTCAAATAAACCATTCCAGGCACTTTTGAATTGTCATGGTCGGTCAGTCATAAGAGATGAAGCTATTTGCACGTTCCATAGCGTAGATCTCTATGAAGAAGAACGTGTAAGAAACTCCACGGACACTCTTTTAATTAAATCAATATCTTTACAATGATTTGGTTACATCACTCTTTAAGTACAAACATACATATATGTGAGAACGATCTAGAAAGACTTGGACGATCAAGCGCCCAGAGTAAAAAAGCAACAATTCAAAGAACAAATAATTAAAATAAACCGTGGCAGCTGAGAGATGACCAGTCCTAGCTGACGGCGCTCGCTCACGAATCTGACTCCTGCGCTAGCTCAAACACTTCCTTACTTTTTAGAGAGCCAATACAAATGATCCAACACCATAAATTAAATAAAACCGTCGTGGGATTTATGTTATGTCCTTACAATCTCAGTAGAACTGTGACAGTATTCCGTAGGAAGTGCAACTATAATGCATCACTCATCCTTCACCATCCATACAATTTCCAGCAAAAAGCATGCACAGCTGGACATAGGTACTCTCAAAGTGTCGCCAGACCATGTCCAAAAAATCTATAACATTAAATTGGTTTAAAAAAATGCACTCACTGTCCAAATACATCCAAATACTCGTAGCATACACGGTCTTGGTCTTTTAGAGGTTTAATTTATGGTATATACCAAAAAAACCTTGTAAAAAAATGTCTACATTATATTTGTTTCTCAAAAAAAAAAAAAAACTTTGTTTTCGTCTCGGTCGCACGTGACAAAGTCCACAGTAACGGCTATCGTTTATCGCTCCGCCTCTAATTTGGGCCTGAACCGTAATGAGATTTTCCGTCGCGACTGTTATCCCCGCATTTGATACACCTGCTATAAGCCGCTATAAAAGTGTAATAACACTAATGGCATTCGCATGTATTTATTATATAGCTTCTCGTAAACTCGTTATTTATTAAGGAGTGCTGCATTGTTTTAATTTTAATGTACAGTAAAAAGTTTTGCTTCACTATTTGTAAAAGTAATAACTCCAAGTGGTCTTTAGGGTTCCGAACATCTGTAAAAAACGGAACCCTCACAGGATCACTCGTGTTTCTGTCTGTCCGTTTATTACAGCTGATTTTCATCGAATAAATTTGAACCGATTCAGTTGAAATTTGGTACTTCCGTGACCCAAACAGGGACGTGTAAAGCAAAAAAACATGCGGGGCAGTCTTTGAGGACTGCCAATAGAAGTGAAAACTAAGCGAAAGCTAAATCGTTCGGTGACGATGACGCGAGTTCCATGATTTTTGTTCACCCAATAAGTGCTCAACGCGCCTATAGAAGTTTTCACTTAAAAAAAAACATTTTGAAAAAATGTCCACTTTTTGGGATGCCCAAAAAAATACCCCATTTTCAAAATATTTTTTATTATTTTTTTTCTTTACTTATATTACATTTATATTGAAATGAGAAGGAGAAAAGGAAGAAAAGGCTTATTGTAAGGAACCTAACCTAAACTTTAGAAAAACAGTTAATAACTCTTTACTTATAAGATAATCTACCTATAAGAAGTCCTAGATGGCTTCCTTAAGAATTGGAAGGAAGAGGAACAAAATCGAGACCGCTGAAAGGAATTAAGAGACGCCTTTGCCCTGCTGTGGGACAGTGTGGGCTAGTAATCCTACTACTATTATAAAGGCGAAAGTTTGTAAGTATGGATGTATGTATGGATGTTTGTTACTCTTTCACGTAAAAACTACTGAATGGATTTTGATGAAATTTGGCACAGAGGTAGATTATAGTCTGGAATAACACATAGGATACTTTTTATCCCGGGAATATGTTCCCTTAGGATAGTTTTCGACAATCACGCGGGCGGAGCCGCGGGCGGCAACTAGTTAATAATAATAATAAGAAGTCGATGGTTTTAAATTAATACTAAAAAAAAACCGTGCGGAACCCTTTGCCAGTTTTATGTACCTCTTTGGACGGTCGTTTATGTCTATGTGGTTTATGGGGATAGCTGGATATGCGTCATGTTTGACGTGGGCTGACGTCCGCATTGTCTATTTTTGGCTTAGAAAAGTTCAGTTTAACCGTCACGCTAGCAAAACAACCGATTAGCGTTTATTTTTAGCTGAAGGTGCAGTATATACATTTTTACTATTTCCGGTGTGATGTTATTTATTACAAGCTTTAAATTAACGTGCTTCGTGCGTATGTGTGTCTGATTGGATAATTATTATTTTCGATATATTGCAGGCAGAACTTTTCAGTAATACTCAAGATTTCAATTATTATAAACATTTTGTCATCTATGCCTAAATCAAGGTCGAAATAAAAAAGTTCTGTAACAATATTCCTTAACACTCGTGCGAACGTGTATGATTGAATCGATATTATGAACAAATCTTTTATACTGTTGAGAGTCCTGTATAAAATATACGGCTAGACTTACAATTTATGAAAATAGCCAGAAACATAGCGATCCTGTCGCTAGTCTTTGTCATATTCAAATTGCTTCAAACAGACGATAGAATTTCTAATATAAATACCACTTCTGCATCCCGGATGTTTCTGTTCATTAGATTGCTCCAAGAAACGGTGAGACTACAAGTACAGCGCACCATAATCGTAAAAATTTCAATTTCTTCGTTATTAATACTCTTTTGAAGACACGCGGACGTGTAAATTCATAATACAAAAACTATAATTCTAATAAATATTTATGTCTCTTCGTATGTAAACGATCCCGCGAAACATCAAAATTCAATCTCAGCCTGAATTACGCATAGAGCCCGTTTACATCGTAAAATGTCACCATAAAACGTTGAATCTTTTCAGTACTTCGTATTCAGGGACACGCAATCAATCAGATGTATTAGCGAGCTTCGATGGCGGTAGCAGAAGAATCTTGGTTAAATTTATTCAAGGTTGGCAGTCCTTATAATACTTATTGGCATTCATAAGCGCCTGGAGTCTCATAAACTGTAGATCGATACTTTGAAGCCGGTAAGCTGCCGGTACTACGGCAGTCGAATCCTTTGTACTCTAGATTACGTTATTTAGGCAGCCATTGACATGTAAATTCCTCTAGGCTATTAAATTTGCATTCTAATTAAAACAAGACACCCGGTATTGGCTTATTTTGTAAATACTGGTTGCTTCTTGTAAGTACTTCAGTTTGTTTACCTAAAGTTCCAGCCTGAAGGCTGCGGCACTTTAGCTTTTATGGGTTCTACGTTAATGCTTACCTAAATTAAATAATGAAAAAAAACTGTTTTGGTTGAATTTTTTGGTGAAACAGTTAACGGGTGAACATACACCTAAGTAAAGTAAGTTTCAGGCAATTTTCAGTATTAATGTTAAACATTATAAATGGAAAAACCATTTAGTTTTTCTCTAGCAGACGGAGCTGTGCACAGTAACTGTTTTATAATAGTAGGTATTACTTTCCATCTTTAAGATACACTTATAACCGATGTAAGATGGGAGAACAATGTCAAGCGGCCTACTGTAACTACATCAAAAGAACGACCTACAGAGCACAGAGCACCTACCAGACATTGTACAAATCAACAAAGCCACAGGAGCACATGATCTTGACAAAAATAACAACCAATAAGAAGCTAACGATGCTCTTCACGAAGCGTCGCCATTAGAAGAACCTGAATTGAAAGCAATGTTTTCACAATATGCTGTAAAGCTTTGTGGTTCCCGACTTAGGAAGGTGTCGTGAGAATCGACTTTGGTATTGTATAAGGATAACGACATGAAACTGTAGGTACTATTGTTACATCATGCGATGATCTTACAGCAAACAATTTCGAGCCTTTTGGGGAAAAAAACATAAAGACACACACGCGCAGGAGGATTTTTGTTTCGTAATCGAAAATTATTTATATTGTCTAATAGATAATGGTTGCTTACGATGTTTTTTTCTGAACAATTTCGAGCCTTTTGAGGAAAAAATCATAAAGACACACACACGCGCAGGAGGATTTTCTGTTTCGTAATCGAAAATTATTTATTGTTATTATCTAATAAATAATTGTTGCTTACGATGTTTTTTTCTGTCTTGATATATCTTAATTTTTTTTCTGTCTGCTATGCACCTACAATTTTATTGAGATCAGCTACAAACTTAAAGACAAAATTAGCAATAGGGAATAAGCATGCAATTTTTTTATTTGCAAAATAAAATACTTATTATCTCTAGTTAACAATTAAAAAAGATTTTTTTAAATCCCTTCATCAGCGATGAAGTTATTTAGTTTCAAAGTTGACAATTAGAAAGAGACGTCCGATACAAACTGTGACGTCAAATACTATGACGCCTATAAAATAGCCAGCTGCCATAGAAAACAGCGTTTTCGCTACAGGGACAGAAATATTTGTTTAAAATAGTTATATCTCGTTTGTGTTTCGGTCAATTCCGATTCTTTTTTCATTGTTAGTATTATATTTTTGTATACTTCTAGATAAACTGTTAAGAAAATAAAAAAAAAAGCTCATGCATATTCCCTATTCGTTCGGCTTTATATCGAAGCGAAAAATAATAGCTCTAGCCTTTAAGTGTTGCTTGCTGACCTAATTCTACGCCACTGTCGACAAAGTTCTTGTTTATAATTTTTTCTTAGCGGAAGAGATTAGCCAAGACTTCCACCTCCGGTACAGCTTACCAAATTATTTTTCAAAAGCTCAATAAAATATTTTATACAACGTGCGACAGTGAATTGTTTTGTTGTATAAGTGCTAAGCCACAACAAATAATTTTATTCCCGCTGACCGGTCCCATGGCGAGACCCAACGCGTGATAATGCATTATTTATACGCTCTAAGACGACCAAAACGAATGCAGATACTAACGAAAAATAAGATACGGAGGCACAGTCGCCTTTTGTCTCAACGACAAACGTGCCTCGTGAATAAATAACACAAATAAAAATCCTATAAATATTGAAGAACAGTATATTTCACACTTTACCGAAGCCACGGTAACTGAGATATATTATGACACGCTTATATCGATGCAGGTTTTTTGGGTGGTTGCTGTTTCACGACTCTTCGTTTGTAAACGAAACGGAACAATGCGAATGAATTTTTATTGTTATTTTTTTACAATGTAGGTAGGTCTGTATACTTCAATACATCCAAGTTTGGTAGTAGTCGCAAAAAGCGCCGGGGACGCAAATATTACGAATTTACCATCGGTTTTTAGGGTTCCGCAGTCAACAGGGAACCCTTATAGTTTCGCCATGTCCGTCTGTCTGTCTGTCTGCCCGTCGGTCCATCCGCGGTTTAGCTCAGAGACGCTTAGCACTGGAAGAAAGTTGAAATTCGGCATATTAATCACGCCGACAAAGTGGTAGAATAAAATCTTGAAATACGTTTTTTTTTAGTATTGCCCGTGTACGGTGTTTTTTTTTATCGTCTACCCTGGCGTGGTAAGGGATGTCATTGAATAGGTCGTTTAAATATTGAGGGTTTGCTAAAACCATTATTCCTTCCAAGAATCCGTTTGCGAAATATTAAGCTTTAAAGTGCTAATTATTGTTACAGTCAAGTTACCGCCCAAAAACAACCGCCAGCTAAGCGGTTATTTCTGGGGTCATGTAAAAAATAATGGCAGTAGTATATAATTCATTTAAAAGGAAAACTATCACAAGCTAAGTAGGTTTTAGAAGTTAACGAGTAATAATAGACCAACTTAAAAAATGGGACTGGGTAAGTAAAAAAATCCTAATAATTCCATAGAAAATGACTTAAAAACATAATAATAGTCAAGTACATTTTACTATTTTTCTGATATGGTTAAGGAGACGGGTAACTACGGAATCCTACAGTGTGCGTGGTCCGACACGCACTTGGCCGGTTTTTATATCTGTTAACGATTGTTTCATTTTTCAGTTCGTCATGTAAAATATATTAAATCGGAATATTTTTTCGGTGTTCAGAAAGTTGTTGTTGAATTTAGGCCATTAAAAAGCTTGGGGGTGAAATGAAATAAAAAGTGGCGGCGTAGTTGGAGCGTAGTCGTGTAGATTTGTTTAGCTTTCGATCAATATTTCATCGTCACAGGCAGCCGGTCACCACGTAACGTCAGCGCTCTGCCAAACAGGGACACAGAAAGGAATGGGGACATTTGATTACAATTTTTTTATGTCATCCACACGTGTCACATTTTTTCGCTACATGTTACGAAAAGGTTTTACAAAATGGGTATATATTTCTGTTTTAGATTCAGTTGAGCAAAACAGACAACTAAACAACAAGCAACTCATCTGCAAAAAGAGTAAGTTCTTGCGTCAACATAATTGCATTAACATATTTTGAGGCAACTATTATTTTATTCTGCTACGAGTGACTTGCAGTTCAGACAAGATCAAAAGTAATGTAACTACACAAAACATCTAATTTCCATGACGTACAGTATTTTTTAACATTATTGTAGATTTAGTTTTCAATCCAGGATTTAAAATAATCTTCCATTATTAATGTGTTCATGATATTATTAATTAAATCTTATGATTCTTCTTATGATCTTGATCATTGCCACAATATTGTATAATATTTGTTTTTCACACGACACTTTTTTGACAAAAAATAAAAATGACCAGAACAACAAAACTATAGAGTACGAAGTACAAAAAGAAAAAACATGTTCAAAATAATCCAAACACGACATTACCAAAATATTACATTTCAAAAACTTCAACAAGTCTCCAAAGTTTTTCTATTACGTTCGTGTAAGCGTATGAATAGTGGATATGTATTGCGCAAAACTGCCGGAGCGCAATAGCCTTTATAAAGCGTTAATATATAAATCAAAACGTTCGGTCTCGCCGATAAGAAAGAAAATGTACATTTTTGCATATGTTTCGTGTTTAAATTTGCTTGGATGTATAAAAGAAGGTCTTTTCATTGCATATTAACTGTTAAGGTTTCCTCAAAGAGGTGCACATGGTGTGACGAACATTTTTGTCGAATCACTTTCGCATCGGGATTGTGTTTGGGAACCCTTAGATATAAAATCTTAATTATTTATGTTTAATTGTGACTGTTTACTACCTAAAAATCTAGCTGTTTTAGTTAACTAGCGATTTCATCAAAATTTTCAATCAACATACATACAGTATAGCAACATTGTGTGCCAGTCGTAATGAACTATTAGAACAGTAAACCCATTATTTATTTAAACTATATGTACAATAGTGGTACAGGGGCGGACTTAATGTATCAAGGCATTCTCTACCAGTCAACCTTTGGGTTAAAAAGACTACAATGTGGTAGGTTCACAACAAATAAAAATAAAAATAAAAATTGAATTTTGTTTTGGAAAGTATACACAAATAATATATAATATCTACTAATAATTGATCGTCGTATCACCGCGTCGCTCTTATCTGTGGTACTCTTTAATGTTAAACCTCCCAAAACAGCGGTAGATTATAAAGTAAACTACCTAATAAACAATAAACTTATATGTATTTATCATTTATGTACAATGCAATAGTTATAACATGTTTAGATATCGCATAATCAAATACATAGAACACATTATTGGCCAATCGATTTATCATAATAACCAAATTAACTTTGCATTTCCATACATTACCGTCCAGTATATTAGCTCCTCTAATATTACGCAGTGGGAATATTGGATAGATAGGTAATATCTATCCAATATTAATATTATTATATTATTTCTAATAGAGATGCTTAGATTTTTCTACGACTAGTCCTGCCATCCAGCCACATATGGCCGTCGACTATTCAGCCGTTCGTTGTCAAAAGATGCCGATTAATCGGCACTTAATGAGAACAAATAATCACCACCATCATCATCATATCAGCCAACGTCTACTGCTGGACATAGGTCTCTTCCAAGTGTCGCCACAACAACCGACCCCGTGTGTCTCGCATCCATCGGCTACCCGCAACCCTCACCAAGTCATCGGTCACGCTGCGTCTTTCGGTACGCGGTCGTCATTCCCATCGACCATTTGTTCTGCGAGCAATGTGTTCTGCCCACTGCTAGTTCAGTTTGGTGATCCTTTGGGCTATGTCGGTAACCTTGGTTCTCTTGCTATCATTATTTCTGATTCGATCACGCCTTTGGGTGACTTTAAGCCTTGTGATGATTCTCATTGTGAGCGACCACGTTTCGGTTCCATAACTCATCAGTTCATCACTGTCAACACATTGTCATAGACTTTCGCCATGAGACACAGTGGTATGCGTGAATAAATATAAAATTAAACAAATAACCACTTTGTTTAATATTTTAAGAATTCAATCAGTCTTACAAGAACTATGCGGACTATTGAAATTTTAAATTAAAAAATATATTAGAGATGGACCATCTTGCCAAGGAAGTCTGCGTGGCCACATCTTCCGTCGTCGAGTCTTTTAGTCGGCACACTAGTCAGCCATTTGAGCGCTAAACTAGTCGTCTAGCTGGCCAAGTCTAATAGCTTAGTCAGCCCATCTCTAATAGACATCGATTTCCCAAATGCAAATATAAACTTATTTTTATAATATACATGGAAGTTTGTATACGTTAATTAAGTAAGTTTAGTAGGAACATTTTAGAGTATTCGTTGCTAAAATATTGACAGTATACTAATTGTTTACAGTGAAATTGCCAAAACATACCATTTACAAAACAATGTCGTACAAAATAACTCTATTTTGAACTTATTTTGGAACCAGAGATTTATTTAGGTTAACATGAGTTTGGTCACTGTGTTGGTTTATTTCTATAGTAAATACAAATGGCCTGACTGGCCTGTTGGTCGAGTGGTTAGTGACCCTGACTGCTAAACCGGAGGTCGTGGGTTCGATTCCCACCCAGGACAAATCTTTGTGTGATGAGCATGAGCATTTGTTCTGTGTCTGGGTGTAATTTGTCTATAATATGTATGTATTTAGAAATATATAAGTATGTTTATCAGTTGTCTGGTTGCCACAGCACAGGTTCTGCCTAGTTTGGGATCGGATGGCCATATGTGAGTTGTCCCAAAAGAGAAGAGAAGAGAAAACAAATGCAATTTCCATTCTTGTTTCTTTCTGTGTTCGATTCACCTCGTGCGTGTTAGGTTTGGTTTCCTACAAACCTGGTTGTGTAGATACTGTGAATGAAAAATACTGATGAATTAAAAAAATTGCGTTTTTTGCACTGATTTGATATTTAACATACCTAATCTACTTCCTGGTACTACAGTAAGCGCCAGATAAATTTACAATAAAGTTCATTGCCCTTTCCTAATTTCTCTGCGTAGGTACCAGGACAACAAATTTTATGATGAATCGTTTTTCATTACTAGAAAAGTAAAGGATCACGGAAGATGTCGATTCAGAATAGCTTCATGTCATTATTTCTGTTTTCGGAATTAATTATGTCAATAAAAATGTATGTGAGTCAATGACCGGTTTTGCACGTTTATCTGGTATTGACTCTAATATCTACTTAGGTAAGTAGTAAGTAGATTCATCATCCGCCAAAAATGATGGCAACCATTTTTTTTTCACTATGATGATATGCTCGAGTTTGAGCACTACCTCACCTGCTGGTAGACGATGGAGCAAGCTTGATTTGACATTTAACCTATTCGCTTTTAAATAGGTTAAATCTGTTTATATCTACATAGACAGTAAGTTTTCATAACCGCCACATAACACCAACCTCATTTGCACGACTTACAGTGTTACCAAACTACGTCTGTTACCGACAAATAAACTTAAATCCCCCAAAATTGAGCTTAAACCTCTACATACCCACGAATTTACAAGTTAACCCTAATTCCTGCTTGATATCGGTAGTACTGTGAGCCCGGCGTTTGTGAATTACTGGAATAATCTACGCACGATTGCCTATTATCTGGGTATCCAGCTCTTCGCACAATTGGACTTTTTGATCCTTATAATGTTAGGTCTGGACTAAGTTGTTAATTAAGGACTTGGAATTAGGAGGTTACTTTTTTTATTTGAATCGATAGTACTTTGTTTCAACGTTTATTTGTGCGTGTTTTGTTTTGGATTTGTCGTAAAATTGCACTGATATTGGTCTAAACTTGGAATAGGATTGAATATTTTGTTTGTTTGATGAGGAAGTTAAAGCTATGGTCGTTAAATCATAGAATGCAACAAATTGTTTTGTATCTAATGAGTACACTTGTGCAAAAATGAAGGCACCCCGTTACACATTTTTCATCCTCACCCTGACATTTCTCCAACATTTCATCAAGTTAAAACGCCAGCAAAATTCACTTTAAACTCATGCAAATACCTAACTAAGTTACCTTAAATCTCAGTCGACATTCAACAGTCAGATTCTATTCGCAACACTAAAACGCTGCATTCGGCAAACGCCGAAACTCAAATACCGAGACTAGCTAGGGTAGACCGTTCCTAGACCTGTTTGTGTTGCAGCCCATTACCATAATTAACTCCAAATACTACGCTGTCGCGGTGACAAGTCAAACATTCAGGGTATCGGTGAAAATTGGAAGCAAATAATATCTATCAGATACAGCGTTTGCTTACAGCGAACTTGAATCAATGTTCGGGCAGATAAAATGGCGCTTCAAGTGTTTTTCTAAATAATATTATTATTACAATATTTTTAAGCTCAGAAATGTGAAGTCATTTAAATCTAAGAGCTCAAAGCATAATAATAATAGGATTTAATAATTTCACTCATCAGTCAGATGATCTAATGAAATTGTATTATAAGTAATTTTGCTTCGTCAAACTATATTATTTTATACGAGAGGTATTTCTATTATATTTTATATTGAACATTTAAAATATAATAGAAATACCTCTCCTGTTAGTGAAGCTGGGAATAATGAATTCAGATATTTTTCATCTCACTCCCTTATGCCATTTTCATGTACTCACTAGTCTTAATAAGATTTGCCAGTTCCTAGTTATGAGTTTAATAACTGCAGGGTTAAAATATTGAGGGGAATATGCAAAGCCACATATTTCCATTACGATGCAGCGTCTTCATTTGTTAAATGTTTTTCTTCTTTCACAAATATAAAGGTATAACAAAATTCATAATCAATCGGCAGCATTTTAGCCACTTATTAATATGATATTAATGAGGAAATAAATTCGTTCAGTAAATAAAACGATGGTATCAAATATGAACGTTAACTTACCTACAAAGTTTTAATGATGTTTCATCTCGAATGAGTAACCTCGGTGTAAATATTTAATGTCGATTCATCCATGTTAGAACTTTGCTGAAAGGCTTTGCTGAAATTTAATGACATATTTGTTTGCGTTGTTGAGGTAAATATCTATTAGTGTAAAAGTAGGTATCTTGATTCCAAGGATTTTATTGCTGCCAGCCAGAATGCTTTTAATTTTCAAGTTAGAATACACTTCAAACCTGATAATCTGTTCTATTAAGATAAAATATAGATTCCAATATAATCAAACTGTAAAAATAGGCAACATTAAAGATTTTTAGATTTACTTCTAAACGCAATTATCTTTTTTATTAACTACGACGTCCACCACCGAACATTATGGTAGGCGCCAGATAAACTTACAATAAAGTACACTGACCTTAACCTAATATCCCTTCGTAGATACCCGAACAATAAATTATGAAACGATTTTTTTTACTAGAGAACGTAAAGGATCACCACTGACGTCGATTCAGGACAGCATCATGTCTTCTTGATTTCTGTTTTTGATATTAGGACTGTCAATAAATGTATGTGGGTCAATGACCGTTATTGCACAGGTATCTGGTGTCTACCACAGTTGCAAACTGACGCAAATATGCAATCAACATTATTCATCTCCAAACCCACACGACAAATCATCAAAAAGCCCATTCTCACTAATTAAAACTCCCAACTTATTGGGAACAAATCCGCACAGGTATCGATTGACACACCAGGCTGTCCCACTGAACCGATTCGGTTTAATCAACGCCCCGGATTGGAACTATTGGAACTATTCGAAGTGATTGAAGCGAGAACTACGGTTGACGAGCAATCTTCAACTAATATCCTTCGCGAGAACTCAATTACAATACTGCAGTGCCTTTAATTTCCTCATGTAAGGCTGTTGGAAGCTTACTGGTTTAACAATGCATGTTACTATTTGTTGTCGATGCTATCTCGAGCGGTAATCTCGAATGTGAGGACGTGGTGAGAATAGATCACGTTGAGATAAAAGAATCTTAAATTAAATCGAAGTGGCTAAGTTCGCTTTTTGATCAATTTGTTAACCCATAGAATATACGTCTTCTGTTTTAACTTTCTTCGTTCGTTTTTAAATTAGCCAGCAAGGCTCCAAGTGAAAAATTACGAATAGCATTCAGAACTGAAATGTTCCAGTAAACTAGACAAACATTTTCGGTGATATTCGATCTGGCACAACAATCGAAAAAGCCACCTGTTTCTCAGAAATAAACGAAAAAGAAAAAAAAACAATAATCGAAAGCACTACTTTTTCAAAGTCATTCTACAAGTGCCTATTGTTAGGATACCCAGGCCATGTAAACATTATTAGCGCCAGAAAAAATACAATCTAGTCCACACAAAGCCGTAGTATTAGCATCTAGTCTGAAAACTATTAACAATAGAACATTTATAGTTATCTCAGAGATCTCCATTCGAATAGATTTGGTTTAAATTTCACTGCTTTGTCTGTTTTAGTGTCGAGCGCCGTATCTATGTGTTATTGTGTTGCCTTGAGCGAATTTGGGTTCATGTGGCTGGCTGGATTCTAGTTTTATTTTTTGCGTGAAATTTAAATTTAGAGTGTAGATTTAAACTTTTTTTTTTTATATCTCTTTTTATGACACCTGCGACTAAATAAAATGATGTGACCATCATTGGTTGAGAATCCTAACTAATATTTTTGAATTTGGAAGTGAGTTGGTTTTACTTTAACGCCTCAATAGCTCGTTTTGGTAAATTTTGGTAGGTAGGTATTGAGATAGATGAGATCAAGTACAGATAGTCTTAAATATAGTTTGAATTTTCTTACATTTCTATGAAATGCTATAAATAGAAAACCTAGAAACCACAATTGTTGCATCTACTACTACAAAACCTCGATATTTCTACGAAGCCTTCACATTCAGGAACGAAGAATTCAGTTAACTAGAAATTCAGATGAAGCAAGGTTTGTGTTCCAGCTTCCAATCATCTCTTTGATTTCCGGATTATTGTGGAAACTGGGGCAGGTATTATTCATGTGTGTACCTAGCAAACAATGAAATATGCAGCACTTGGTGTATTTAAAGGTTTTAACAATGCAAGTGCAACAAACAACTTAATGGACAAATCATTTATTTGTTTGTTACGCTTTCACGCCTAACCCGCTGAACTGATATTGATACATTTTGTTACGAAGTAAGATGGAACCAGAAACGGGCTACATGTTATGAGAAAATTTATACACCGTGCCATTTTAGTCGTCTTTCAAAGGCGGTCCACGCCGTCCTTGAAACACAAGGCTCGGACTGCACTCGCTCCTGGATGTTTCAAACTACGTCATGCGTCATGATAATGAATAATATTTTAATTATTTTAATGATTTTTTAATAATATTATTTTTTTAACAAATTTAATGTTCATAAATAGATACATTTTTTAATGAACACATTCATTAACGCCTGCCGTTATAAGACGACTGAAACGGCACTGTGTAACACAAACGAAGCCTCGGGCAAAAGTTAGTCTAAAAGTTATTCTTTATGTACCTCTTTAGTAATGAAGATATAATTCAAATCAAGAACAACAGTAAACTAAACTTTGCAAAAGAATTTTCCCAGAAAAATCCCAAACTTAATCCACAAAACAACAAAAAAATAAAGACAAACGAAAAGATTTGCAAAGATTCTTGAATAATAAATTCCTTAAGACCTCCTTCCTGGGCGACTACTAAGTCTAAGGCTTCCAACTCTTATTTAATAAGAGATAGAAACCTTAGCCATAAATAATAAAATACTTTATATTGTACAGCGAATAATAATTTCAGATCTCAAACTTCTCCCTAATTCAGATGACAAACCTAGTCCACCGAAGATCTTATTGAACGAAGTCTAACTAAACTTTTCTCTGCCTAGCAACACTTTCCAACCCATACTTATTAACTAACAATATAATACACACCCACCCATACTACACATCTACTTACATTCGTCTCGCATACTTAACCTAAGTATCCCTCCCCCATATCCTTCCAGACATTCTTTTCCTGCGCCACCTCGAACCAGCCTTCGCGGTGTGCATCCAGAGTACATATTAATCTAAATAAATTAAACTATAAAATGTCGTATGATACTTTACTACATTCTATCAACGCGCTTAGTAAATAATTTATAAAATGAAAATGTAAAGGGGTGGGATACTGGTGTCCTGAAACACAGTCCTCGAGTTTAGCTTAGGCACCAGTCTCCCACAATATATACTTAGACTTAACTGAATTATGTATCATTATTATTATTTACTTATTTATTATATACTTTATTGTACACCAAAACTGAAACACATACAATGGGCGGCCTGATCGCATTCCGCGATCTCTTCCAGACAACCAGAGATGGACAGTAAGTGTCTGGACATGAAATAAATAAAGTTATTTTTTTTAAGCTAACAAATGCGAAAGAAACTATGTCTGTGTGTTTGTTAGCTCTTCGCGTCTTAACGACTGTAGGTACTAAGATGAAACTTGGCACACGAGTAAACTATTTGTTGGAATAGGACTTATCCCGTAACCGTATATATTATATCACCGCAAAATTGCAGACTCTGTAAGATTGTTATAAATTTTGATAAGCTTATAATTTCTCAATATATTATGAAAAAATCTATATGTAGATATACAATAAATCTCATCCAAATTCAATAGTTTCCGATATATCCGTGTATTATTTAGAAAAAAAATAGTTTACAATTTCACGCCATATTTTACAATGATAGCGTTTGCCATTTTCCGATGACATATATACTTATCATACCGGGAGTACGTTCCCTCATACTCAAGTGCAAAACCTTTGGCAAAAGCTAGTATGATATAATTTAGATCGAATTTTGAAACTATTCTATGAAAAAACCGTATTAAGCAGTCATTTTTTTACAAATACAACCTCAAAAAGTCCAACAAGTCTTTCTACCAATACAATACACAATTTCAATACTCATCAGAATCTGCTTAGAATACAAAACAGTTCAATAATTTTTTCGCCCGTATCTAGACTTCATCAACACCATTTAACTACCAAAACAGTTTATTGAATAAACTGACTCCAGTCTCAGTATAAAGCCGGTTGGACGAATTTGAATAGAACACGCTATCGGCCGGTGTCGCGGCACCGAATGGGATTGTATCGGCAATAGGCCTCAGGTGGCGATTAGAGCAGATCTCTGAATAGATACGGATACACGCAACTCCATACACAAGTCTACAATACTATTTAACTTCGGATTGTGTTGGATACCAGTTGGATTGCTTTAGGCATGTCTTTGAGGGTGTTGAACTGTTTGGGAGGAAATAAAACAAAAAAAGTGCGGAAACAATTAAATTGGTTACAGTTTTTTTGTTGTCTTTAGTGACATGAGTTTACCGTCATCAGAGGGCAAAACGTTATGGCGAATTTTCTTTTGTAAAAGTATCCTTTTTTATCTTTGACTTCAAATCGGATAGTGTGACAATGCTGATAAAATCGAACATCTCAGATTTCGGATCATGTGAACTATTGCTTTCTAGATAACCTATAGCTTTGTCAATGCCTTGAAACTCTATTATTGGCTTAGGAGATAATTGTTATCATCTCGCTATCAATGTTCAGTGTATGCAGGCTCTAAGATGCCAGTAACTGTGTTGCAACTGCATTTGGCTGTTCATTGATGGGGAGGTGAACAATGTGAACATTCATAACTCATGTAAGTTAATAATAAGCTGTTGAGTTTCCAAATAAATAAATAATGTATAATAATTCCTAATTACCAAATTAAAAAAAAACTAGTTACCTAAAGCCAACTAAAAACAGTTACTTAACTGAGAGCAACTATAGCAATTAAACTCTTTGAAATTTTCTTCGTATGGTACATATCGAGCCTTTTATCACATTCAAATAGTTCTATGACACTAGTACCAATGTAAGTAAACACGTTAAATATATCGAATACCTAGATCTAAAGAGAGCTAACTCAAAAATAGTGATTTTTTAGTTATTCGAATTCCTTATCTCAATACCTACCCACCAATAAAGCAGATTTGAACATATCTCCGCTACTCAACGCTAGATGGCTAAATATACCAACACGGGCTCAATTCAAAATAATAAAACAAATATACATACATCGTTAAGCAATAGGGAAATTACTACAAAAATCAAATTTTCATCCCCAAAAACATCATACATGATTCCTATAATATCTTTCTTCTAGCTGCATTAAAGCATAAATCTATACAGGATACTCCTGCAGTGGACAGGGACACAGTAATACGTTTTTCGCCTTTTCTGAAAAACAGTGCTTTTTTGAGTTAACCTTGTTTAGATCTAGGTGTGCGATATATATGTCGTAGGATAATTTGATACTTCGAATCTTCGCGAAAATCCTAGGGGTTTTGCGAAAACGCGGATAATTAGACATAGGCGAAAAATTATCAAATCTTACTGGACAAAGTCAGGATTTTTGCGAAAATACTCGTTACTATAGTAAGATTTGATGTGCTCAACACTGATTGGCTACAATTTTGCTGGCTGACTTCTAATTGGTTCCTAGTTAATAACGTGCGGCAACAAATGATTGACATTTAAGACGTCAACCAATCAGAAACGATCTCTTATTGAACGCGCTGACCGACCAATCAGCGTTCTTATTTCATAACAGCCAGCGTTTCGTTTCGCAATATTGCTATAATAACGAGTATTTTCGCAAAAATCCTGACTTTGTCCAGTAAGATTTGATAATTTTTCGCCTATGTCTAATTATCCGCGTTTTCGCAAAACCCCTAGGATTTTCGCGAAGATTCGAAGTATCAAATTATCCTACGACATATATAAAATATTAGTATAATATGTATGAAAACTCCTAGATATGATAATCTTCCGATCACAGTTTTCTTTCACACCGTAATAAGATTTTGCGTAATAATAATAATTTACTGATCGATATTGCTCTTCTACAAAACACGAAATTTATCTAATAGAGAAAATTAGATTGTCGCTATATTTCAAACGGATTTCAACCACGCCGGCTCGGGTGCTGTGTAGAGTCGATCTCTACTTAGATAGGTACTGGTAACTTTGTAAACAACATGCTCCAGATTATTATGTAACGTTGTAATGTAATATCAGGTTTATAGTAGAGACTTTATGGGTGTTTCGATATTATTTAATATTTCGGAATATCTTAGTTATGGAGCGGTGCTATTGATCTAAAATGCCGAGAATATTATGCAAGAATATTATTAAGAGGAAGTTAAAACCTAGGTTTTATAGTTTTACGGATAATATTTTCATCAGTTCTTTATGATTTAGTTTAGGATGAAGACTAAGCATCACGCCTTTATTCTTCGAAGGGTGAGGCAGAGATGAAACCACATTCCGACAGTTTAAGAGTAGAGTAGCGAGCCTATTGCTACAGGGCTGATCAATTCTGGATGTAAAATCCTAATCACACTATCCTCATTAGGCGGGCAAGCAATAACCTTTTGAACGCCATTGTCACGTATACATGACAAGCAAGCGCGTGCTCTGTACGCCAAACGTCACAAATAAGTGATACAAAATACGGCGAATTTGTGGCTTTGCGTCGTTGGCGTAGAAAACATTATTCGTGAAAGGAAAAGAGGTAAATAAAAATAAAAAAAAACGTCTTCTCCTTAGTCTTATTATATTGTTAGTTTCTAATCACTTAATTTGATTTGGTTGTTTTTCTCGTATTTTGTTGTTAAATAAAATATTTTATTGGGCTATTTCGATGCTTACTCTCCTAGATTAAGCGTTTTTTTTTTAAGGATGGGAAGTCATCAAATCACCCAGAGCGGAAGAAGTTCCGCTCTGGGTGGAGCGGAAGGGCGTGTCAGACTCTTACTGACTAAAACCCATCCGTGTTCCTTCTAAAGCCCTTTGCGTTCCAGGGTTGCGGTGACTCTTTCGAACAAATTCCGCAACCCTGACAGGCTCTGGCCCTAGCGGGCTCCGTCTTCTATGCTGAAGATTAAGCGTAACAGCAGACGTTTTAGAAACGTGATAAACCTAACATCCTCCTTGATAAAATCTCCAAATAACAAGATTTTCCTACATATTTTCGCAACACGATCTCAGAACAAAAGAAGCAACTTTCTTAAGCTTCGAATAATGTGCATTTTAATTACATTTTCTTGCTTCTGAATTATGCAAGGAGCAGTCGTTATTCTTAATGGTACGGATAAAATCCTAAACGATTATTTTGCTATTGTGCGTTTTGAGATGGAGATAGCGCTGTAAAGTTGTTCAGCTTTATTTAATTGATCGCTTTAAGTGAGTTCCTTGTGTTATTGTAGTTTAAGATATAGTAGTAGGCTATATAAATTTAGCTAGGATAAATTTTGTGCCTGAGCCTGCAAATATTGCAAAAGATTTTAATAAATTTGTTGAAGCGATGCATCCCAATAACATTAAAATCATCGACTTACAAAATTCAGAAGATTACACAAAAGTTCCTCATACAATAAGCAGTCGAGATACCAATCCGAATCGCGCGAACATCAAAACAAATCTTCAGCAAGAACTCAAAATATTTCGCGAGAAAGAAAACAAAAGAAAAGTTTTTAAAACGACACCGATCCAAATAACAGGATGAGATAATACGCGGGTCGCTTTAGTGAAACGTCATCGGCAGTCAGGACACGTCCTACATCCTGTGACGTAGCCTCCAGATATACAGAAAAAAATAATACACGAACAACTTTCACAAAAGTGGGCGAAGTCATTTATCAAGCTAGCGCTAAGAACTCTCGACAGGGAGAACTTTTGATACAGGATACGCTGGCGCTAGACATTAATAATAAGGATATCGTGGTACTCGGAGTGTTTTTAGGATGTCTTCAACGTGTTTTATCACTTAAGCTTGAAAACTTTCCTCTTAACGTCACGGAGTTTTTGCTCGCAGCTGTCATGTCAACCGCGACCTAGATAAAGGAACTTGTAGTTTTTCTTTTGTGCATCTACAATTCTTGTTCTTTAAAATGCTTTTAATGTTGTGTTATGTCCCTGCTTTTTAATATTCCGAACTGCAATTTGTAAAAGTTTCTCCATTAAACTACCCCAAGATTTAACATTCTCACGCGGAGGTTGTAACTTGTAACTTCATAATAGTATCAAAGCTAATATATCGAGAACAAACAACTCCGGTATCTTTATTCCCGGCGCCTGCCTTCAAACTCGGGCCGTATTCTGTTCGTAACTAACTTCCAGTTAGACCCGTAAACGACTTTACGTGTCGAACAAGGAAATCAAATTATCAACTCCTACCAACTTCGCACCTCTTCCAGCCCGTACGAGATACCGGAATTTGTTGCCCGAAAACGGTCGCCCTTCACTATTTGAAAATTCTGTACGTTTCTTTAGACAAAAATATGTGTAGGGGCACGCGACGCCAAACAAGCTTTATTGGGTATCTTCGCCAAAGTATGCGAGTTGGGAATTCAATAAGTGACAGTGAAACGAATTAAGGGTTACCCGCGATAACGTAACCTGCACTTTGTGTCCGATTGTCACTTTGACATTTAATTTTGCCATTGATTCAAGAACTTTTACAACTAGACTGCCTTACTTAAAAGTTCAATAAATTAAGTAATCACTCAAATAGATTCATCGTCATTATAAAGAACACATTACGCATTGAAACGAAGTCAGTAGAAAATTTACTTCAAAAACTATTCAACAACTCATCGGTCATTCAAAGAAAGACTCGAGCGTGCATCTATTACCATAATTTCTCAGACTATGCGCAGGTTCCTTTTTTAACCCGATGCGGTGGCTCGATTAAGAAAACATTACATAATTGTGCGAGAGCTGTCGGGCGCGCAAGTGGCGCCATGCGAGGGAACGTGTAACTATGTGGGGGTGGCGAGGGTGCGGGGGGTTCGCAGAGGGGCGGCTATGAACGCCACCACTCTCGCCGAACTGACGGACCGACCGCTTCGCCAGTCGCTCATGAACCACGATGAGGACGGCACGCGTCCGCGTCGCCTCCAACAACGAACGTACGTGCGCCGCGACGTAAACATTAACCTGTGAAGTGACACATTAATAATGACTCTATAATACAATTTTGACTCAAACTCAGTGACCATTTCCAGTTACCGTTTTCTTCAAATCGGTATAGACAAATGTGTTTAGAAAATGTTTCAATTGCTGACTCTTTTGTTAGTGACTTTGGGTGTTAATGCGGCTTATGCTCCGAGAGGTGTGGATAACTGCAGTCGCCTGTCTAAAGGTGACGAAGGCACGCTGTGCCGGGTGCGAACCTTAGACGCCGATGGATCCAGTTTAACATCTGCATCTTCCGAGAACACGAAGCGACTCTCCGTAGAATGCAACCAGCTGCTTCTGTTTGAAAGTTATCTGGAAGCAAACTATTTCCAAAGATTTTCAACGCTTGCTGAACTATCACTCGAGAACTGCAAACTTTTGAGAATACCCGGCAACGCGTTCGAAGGCTTACGCGAACTGAAAAAGTTGTCGGTTCGATCTAAAAACTACGATTGGAGCCCGAATAAAAACTTGGAACTCTCACTCGGAACTTTCAACGGTTTGCGGGAATTGCAAACACTCGATCTGGGTGAAAACAACTTGAAGGCGATACCCCAGGATGTCTTCTGCCCGTTGGACAATTTACAAGTGCTAAATGTAACTCACAATAGGATCAAAAGTGTAGATCGTCTCGGCTTTGGGAAAAGCTGTGGTTCCGGTCTGCGAAGCCTAGATTTAAGCCACAATGAACTCAAGACGCTCTCCGAGGAATCGGAAATTACAGGATTAAAACGGCTTCAGGAGTTAAGACTCCAACACAATAATATCACAGATATTTCAGGTGAAACATTTAATGGGCTTATTTCGCTCCGAATACTAAATATTTCTTATAATTACCTTCAGTATATACCAGAGGGTACGTTCGCCAGCACGAAGGAGTTGCGAGAGGTATATTTGAATAATAACTTGTTATTTGAACTAGCCCGAGGCGTGTTTCACCGATTAGAACAGTTGCTTGTCTTAGATTTATCGAATAATCAGCTCTCGAGCGCTCACATAGACGGTGGTACGTTTATTGGCCTTATACGCTTAGTCATTCTGAACTTATCTAACAACGCGTTGACGAGGATAGACGGCAAGACATTCAAGGACTTGTTCTTTCTGCAAATATTAGATTTAAGAAATAATTCTATAGGTTATATTGAAGAGAACACTTTTCTTCCTTTGTATAATTTGCATACTTTAAATTTAGCAGAAAACCGCTTACATACGATAGACGAGTTCCTATTTAATGGATTGTTTGTACTTAGTAAATTAAACTTGAATAATAACTTACTAATAAATATTGATCTGAAGGCATTTAAGAACTGTTCGGACCTTAAAGAATTAGATTTAAGTTCAAACCAGTTAACAGACGTCCCGTCAGCCATTTGGGAATTATCTCTATTAAAAACTTTGGATCTCGGCGAGAATCAAATATTGGACATCAAAAACGGCTCCTTCAAAAACTTAGACCAATTAACCGGTTTAAGATTAATCGACAATCAAATCGGAAACCTTACAGTCGGTATGTTTTCTGATTTGCCAAGCCTACAAGTGCTCAATTTGGCTAAGAATAAAGTCCAAGCCGTAGAAAGAGGCACCTTTGTTAACAACAAACAGTTAGAGGCGATCAGATTAGACGGCAATTTCATATCAGATATCAACGGAGTTTTTTCGACCTTACTGAGTTTGCTTTGGCTCAATCTATCGGAGAATCATTTAGTTTGGTTTGATTACGCTTTTATACCGGTTAATCTGAAATGGCTCGACGTGCACGGTAACTTTATTGAACACTTAGGAAATTATTACAAACTCCAAGACGAAATTCACATAAAAACATTAGACGTGAGCCATAACCGTATCGTGGATATTTCGCCGATGGCAATTCCTAACAGCGTGGAGTTACTGTTCATAAACAATAACCGCATAAACAGTATTCAAGTGAACACGTTTATGGAGAAGCGTAATCTCACCCGAGTTGATATTTACGCAAATGAGATATCTCATTTAGATATCAACAGCCTCCGGTTGTCTCCGGTCCCCTTGAACAAGTCGTTGCCTGAGTTCTACATCGGAGGAAATCCGTTTAACTGTGATTGCTCCATGGAATGGCTGCCTTTGATAAACAATATGACTGCAATGAGACAGCACCCAAGAATAATGGATCTTGAGAATGTATTGTGCAAAATGACACACACTAGAGGCGTAACACACGTTCCATTAAGCAACTTAAAGTCAACCGATTTCTTGTGTACGTACGAAACTCATTGTTTCACTCTATGCCGCTGCTGTGATTACGTAGCTTGCGATTGCCAAATGACGTGCCCGAATAATTGTTCCTGTTATCACGATCCGACTTGGAATAAAAACGTGGTCGATTGTTCTAGCCAACGTGCAATTGAAATACCAGAGAAAATTCCGATGGACGCAACAGAGGTATATTTAGACGGCAATGACTTTAAAGAGCTACAAAATTATGCATTCATTGGTCGCAAAAATATGAGATCTCTATATGTTAATTCTAGCGAAGTTGAAAACATTCAGAATAGAACTTTCGCCGGTTTATCCTCCCTCATTACGCTGCATCTTGGTAATAATAAACTAAAGCATTTAAACGGCTACGAGTTCGAACATCTGACACAGCTTAACGAGCTTTACTTACAAGAGAATTTTATCAGCCATATAGCGAACTCGACGTTCCTAACTTTGAATTCATTGAAAATCTTAAGAATAGATGGCAACAGGCTAGTAGATTTTAACGTATGGAGTTTAAATATCAACAGAAACTTGAATGCTCTTACACTAGGCAATAACATGTGGTCGTGCAAATGTAGGTATTTGCAAAAGTTCACATCATATATATCTGATAATGTCGCTAAAGTAGTTGATATAACTGATGTATGGTGTTGGAACACTGACCCAAAATCCACACAAAAGAAGGAGCTGAATTTGAATGGTACAATTTGTAGCGACTATTACGCCGGAGATTCTGTTATAGATAACATGTTGGTCTCAAATTACATGCCTATGATGGTGACTACGCTCTCCGGATTCATGTTGATTATGCTAGTCATCCTTGTGATTTTCTTATTCAGAGACACGATTCGCGTATGGCTTTATACAAGCTGCGGTATAAGATTGTTCCCATTCACTGGAGCGTACGACGACACTGATAAATTATACGATGCTTATGTTTGCTACAGCCCTAAAGATGATGATTTTGTTATTCAAACGTTGGCCGCTGAATTGGAAAATGGAAGCCCCTCGTATCATCTTTGTTTACACTACAGAGACATACCGCAGCACAATGTGGCTTACATGCAATGCACGCTACCTCTTCCTGAGGCAGCGGAAGCATCCAAACGCATCATTATTGTCCTCACAAGAAACTTCATCGAAACGGAATGGTCGCGTTTCGAATTTCGCCAAGCATTGTATGAAATCCTAAAGCCTCGAATTTATTCCTTAGTAATAATAGAAGAAAACTCCGTATTGCCCGAAGCTGAATGCGATCCCGATTTGAGGCCATATTTGAAAACGAGTTCAAGGATAAGATGGGGCCAAAACAAATTCTGGGAGAAGTTGCGTTATGCGATGCCGGATCAGAAATATAAATCTAAATCGTCTACTTACAGAAACAATATCAATTCTTATACGATGAGAAGTGGTATGCAGAACGGGACGATGAGGTCGTTTTCCTTCACGGAGAAAATGAGAGGGTCGGCGGACGGTGTTAGTACTACGCCGGAATTCGTGGAAAATCGTCCGCAGCAAGTTCAGACGGGGTCATATGGGCCTGACGGTAGACCGCCTTCAGATCATATTTATTCTTCTATAGATTCCGACTATTCATCGTTAGAGCTAGGTGCAAACAATCCGAATAGAAGACGAGAGTTTAGGCATTGGCCACCACCACCCCCATTAATCGATACTCAGTCTTCAGGTCAGGCCTACCTTGTCTAGTCTACGCTTCTCATAAAACTCATGTAAAATCATTTAGTCAAAGCTTCATTGTGAATATTTGTATTAATCGCAACGCGCGCTTTACCAAATAATTAAGATTTTAATCTATTTTTGTAATTTCTCGCCGTTACAAAGGGCGTTTCATAATGTTGGTGTAAATACATTCTATAAGACTGCTGTAGAAATATTATGTGAATTTGTATATAGATTGTAAATAAATGTCCATATAAGTCACGAGTATACTATTTATGTATTTTAATAAAGCCATTGTGATAATTTTTGCTATAAAACACTTTTTTATTTTGAACCCTTTCTCATTAACACAAACACACCAAAACGGAACTTTTTCAAACAATAATATTATCCTTGAATTGTAACTTGGAAACATTATCAAAATTTTGTCACAGTATTTAATTGAAAACATTCTCTCAGTGATTTTCATGCACAGAAATAGCCGTCTTATGTATACTATTTAGTCTTAAGCCAACATCACACACTATACAACATTATTTACTTGCTGCAAGTAAAGGGCTTTCACACATTATCGCGTGTATAATAACGAAGAAACGTAAACAGAGTTGATAATCACGCCATGAAGGGAGATTGTGTAAGCAGATATGGTAGTTATAAGAATAGGTTAATATGATTAGTGATGGCAATATGCTGATTTTGATTAAAAAGATATTATGTATAGGTCTTAAGATAAACTGATAGTTGCCTTTTGGATAATGATAGAATATGAAACATTTATTCGACATAACAAAACAGGAAAAAACAAAGTATGAGAAACATTGTCAGGCAATTACTAAATTTCAAGGGTGATAAAATGTTCCTCGTGCAAAAACGATCTAGGCTTCAGAATCAGAATATTTCTAGCAAATAATACAGAAAACGAGCTACACAACACTACATGTAAACAGATTTTCTTGAAGAAAAATGTGGTCAGAAAACGAGCATGTTCTAGACATGAAAAATCGAAGATATGTGACATCCTACGACTGGCACTGAGCCCACGTAGTTCAACGGATCACTGTCTCTCAAATAGTAGTGATGGCCAGCAGTGGGAGCATTAGGTATATAGGCTGATTATTTTAATGTTTTGCAATAATTTATGTACTGAACTACATTTTTTAATCCTTCAGAGTAGATCCCGTTGCTAAAATTGACATAATTTCATGAGTATCTGACGCCCTTAAAGACTGCCAATGATTTAAAAGAAAAACGTCCTGTGTACTACCTACCTACACTAAATAAAAGCTTTTAATAATAGGTGTTCAACTGACATTTGTACAGAAACACAAACAAAAGTGCGTGTTAATTTGGATTAGACTTCGCACTATTTTGTATACAAACTTTAGGGGCGCACGCACTAGCATAACCTTATTACACACGAAAAGGTTTGGTGCGTAGAGGTTGGAATGTTTTTTGTTTCAACTATGGAATGCGATATTTTTAGCATGTGCTAGAGAGTTGACTTCAATAGCGGCTGTAAGGCTAATCGCTATTTATTTTTATAGGTATTTTTAAATTATTGCTCAAAAGTTCCAAATAGTAGCAGATGAACGGTCTTTAGAACAAGAGTGAATAGGTCACTTCTAGGCAAGCTTGCTCCAACGTTGAACATATGATATGTCCGTTTGAAGATTAAATCAAAACAAAGGCAATACAAGTCTCATTTCAAAACATGCCACGTTTCTAATCTTGTGACTTTCAAGAAGTAGCCAATACACCCAGCCTTATCTAACACAATCTCAGTGAGGAAAAAAAAGAAAGATAAGCTCCCAAAATGTTTGCATTAAATCTCACAAAATTAAAAAAAAAACAATGGACTTAGAGGCACGGGAAAGCTACCTGCAGCCAAATCTGACAAAGCTTGGCAAACGTGACCAGAATACTGTGGTCATCTCTTCCATATCATAATCGGAGGGACTCACCTACAGAATTTTAAAATCAGAATCTTTGTTGCGTAGCCTCAAAGGGACCTTGTGCATAATCCTATTAATTGTACTTTTTTGTTTTGTTTTTTTTAAATGGTTTTTTTTCGGTTTTTGAATTTTTTCTTTTTGATCTAAATGATAAAAAAGATGTAGATGAGGGTTTGGATTTTTATCTTACTTTTGAAATAGTTTTGTTTTTCTGTTTAACATTAAAATAATAATATAACATTAAATTAATAAATCTATACTAATATAAAAAAGCTAAAGAGTTTGTTTGTTTGAACGCGCTGATCTCTGGAACTACGACTCAGATTTGTATAACTATTTTTGTATGTGATATTGATATTCATAAGAAAGGCTAATAATCTAAGAAGGCTTTATGAAACGAGAAAAAACGGGATGTGTGCGTACTAAGTTACGGGCAAAGCTAATATTTTGATATAGATCAAAGAAAGAAAAAAAAAGAAAGAAAAAAGAAATACAACTACGTAGCGCTAGTAAAAAAAAAGAGTGAAAAATACTTTAAAATCATTCTGTATTTAAAAAGTTAAAAAGAGTCAAACATCAATGGCATCGCTTGTTGTTTTAATTCTTAGTCTATATTCGTTCAATTGCACCTCCTAATCCTTTTCTGAACATTTTACCAATGACCACGATCCGAGAAACGTTTATCTTTCTCATCGTACCAAAAAATTAAAACAATACACTTGACCAACACACGTCAGAACCTGCTAAAGAGTTTATAGCTGGGCCAAGCAAACAAACCTCCTTTGACCTGCCCGACATCCGTGGCCGAATTAACTTCATAACTCTTTTCCCGTCGGCGTGTCTCCAGACCCTTATAATCCTAATTCACATGCTCCCGTAAATTTCTGTTCTCCTGGTACCTACATAATTTCCGTTTGCCAAGACTTTGGGGGCTACTGGGCCAAGGCCAATTTAAATATGCGAGAAGCTTTAAGTAGTGCTGGTGACTGGTCATTTGTTTCTAGTACATTAGCCTATTTAGTTCCATTAAATTTTATTGGCTGGGAAGATTGTCATGGCGATAATGATGTGTGGTCTTGGTGAGTAAATTAGCATGACAAATTGATTTGCTCTTGGAAGCGAGTCGTCTATTTTGTTCTGTAATTGTTATTTTATCAAGCAATCTAGTTATTGGCTTTGTGATTGTTGATCGAGATAGCTGTTTTTGTCGAGGATTAAATTTAGTAAAAAATAGTTTTTTTTTTTGTCAAAATGTTCAATGAAACACAAATTATTAAAAACAAATTTATTGTACCCTGAATAAATCTCGATTTTTGTATAAATCCATCATACAATTAATCTAAACAATAAATTACAGATAACACAATGAAAAACGATCAAAATAAACAATAGGTACCTACATTAAATCACTGATTGAAATCTAAAACACATAAATTATATGAGTTATGAATTTACAATAAATTCCCTGTTAAATTCTATACATTTCAAATGAAATAGAATACATAATCAAACAAATAACACAGAACAGAATACTAATTAACATAAAACAATGCAGCAGATATGAATGTCGTAACAATTCTATTACAATACCAGTTTCAATTAAATGTCGATATGGAGACAATTATTTATTATAATTTTCTATCTATCGAGTATATATGAAACAATATTGTTTTCTCTGTATAAGTATAGTAGTCGTAACATTTTCACATTAACAAAGTTATTATTTTTTGTTTAAGACATAAATAAATAAAATTGTCTAACTAATTTTCCAACTGTGTCGTATCCATTTCACACAGTACGAATTTCTATCATCATGTCCTGCAATAGGTTTCAGTTTGCCTGTCTGTCCATTAAAAGGCTGTATTTCAGCCATAATAAGTACCCACTTGACATTTGTATCTACAGAAATACCTGCTACAAAGGTCTACTTCTTAACCAATTCCTATTTGCCATGAAATAGCCCTTTGATGAAAACAAACTCCCACCAGTTTTCTGATTAGGTTCTGTCGCCACTTCCCGCTAGGAACAGTTCTTAAGTATGTATGAAAATGTTATCAGACGATGATTCATCAGGCAGTTGTGATACTCTGACGCTGATATTCATCCGGCCGCCATAGGATTAACACAAATGGATCTAATTGGACCCAGTCCTGTCCAGAGAACAGGTTATGGGAGGCAGACAATTGAATCTAGGGAATTAACCTGTGAGGAGACGCTTTGGACTAGTTAATCTTATCTTCATACTCGTGTATGAAACAATCCATGTGAGTAAGTGGTATCTTGGGTAGGCTACGGGGTTTTCATTATGAAATATAATCGTAGCTGATATCATACAAATGAAGTTGAGAATGGTTTCTTTTGCTTTCATTATTTTTAAATCTCTTAAAGTTTTATTTACTTCTTGATTTTTTTGCAGCTCCGCGAGATTACCGCGATAAAAAAGTATTCTGTAGGGTATGGTAAGGTTGGTGGTAAGGTAGGTCTACATAGTTTAAGTGTGGTATTTGCTTAAGCAGTAGCTTAGAAGCAGTTTAGTATAGCGTGCAATTTTAGTATTTCACAGTGCAGTGATTAGTTGACCTCACTAATTCATCGCGCCATAACAACGTTATCTCAGCAAAATGATGAGTAATTCCAAAATTCTGAAAGCTGCACATACACAAGATATGGTTCATTTAAAATTGCTCTACAATTTATACGAAAAACAACACCATGATTCACAGATAACGCGTCCCTTACGAAAACCATCTCATTTAGTCAACAGAGAAAGTGAGTCATATCAAATAGATCATAGGTGACACACATGTGACCCTAAAACCCTGCCCTGATCCAATTCTCACAAGTCTTATGACGTTTAGTATTTAATATGAAATTATGAGGTGATTCAAGTTTATATTACAGTAAGGAAATGCCACTTATTGATAATATCCGTGATGCAATTGCTACAGATGTTTGCTTAACTGATTCAGAGCTTCACATATCGTTACGCAGTTAGATTGATTCGTCATAAGTTTATTTGATATTGATACTAGGAGTTGGTATTTTTAATAGAGTTCTTATCAGTCTCTTCAGGAGATTCCGACCTATCTATGCAAAAACATTTTTGAAACAATTTTTTTTCTTATCATGATGTAAATACGTCAGATCACATCCAGACGATTTCACGTCTAACTTAACGTAGATTATTTTAAAGTTATTTTGTATTTAGATATATTAAATTAAGTATATATAATTATTAGATACTACATATTAAGGTATGTTACTTTTAGTTAATAGATTAGCAAGAATTTAAATTATTTATTAACCTAACTATAAAAAGTAACATTATATGCTAAGTATAAATAAATTGCACCTCAAAAACTACTCCCAAATAAATTGATACACATGAACATCTGGTTTAACTCCAAGACACTTGTGAATTAATGTTATCGAAAACAGTTATCTCAACGTCGATTTATAATTCAAATGCTTAGTCATACACCTTGTAGTCATACAACACAAGTTATATTGTGTCCTATTTCCACTCCCAACATCATCATCTTGAACGTCGTCATTAAGAATTACTGTGGGAGAGTCGTCGAAAGCTGAACAATTTTATGTGACATTTGTCATACAATGATACTGCCCATTAACACCCACTCCTTCACTTATTTCATCAATTAGAGTATCACACCCACGGAGACTGTTAGTTATTAACGTATTGTTTATTTCTCGACCCCTTAAGCGAATAATTGCTTAATACAATTTATTTCATCTTTAGTATTTTGGTTTCTTGTATTGTTTTGATCTATTAGTGTTTTACTAAGCTCTTGTAGCTTGCACCGTAACAAGGGATGCATATTTATCCTTATTAAATTAAACTTTATAATCATCAGCTTTATCCTTACACAATTTCATTACGTTTGGAAAGTAATGTTACTAAAGTATGTTTTGAATCAAAAGAACATGGAATTTACATAATGACAATTTTATGTTATCCTAAAATCTTCACTTTTATTAAAGCCAAGAATAAAGGCTTTAGCAAGAAATGATGCCTTTTTTATTTTTAGTATCAAAAATAGCCCAGAATATTATTCTGGATAACAAAAGTACTCTAACTTCTATTACAAATACAATTTTTCATTTTATATAACCATGTTAAGATTTTGTGAAGATTTTGTCTTTCGTCTATTTTTTTCTATTGGGTTACTGATTACATCGTCAAACTCAAAATCAACTTGCACAAAAAATCAACGTAACGAATACCTAATTCCATTGTCTCCAATATTCACAGTAGCAACATTCTCAAAGACATAAAAGAGAAAAAAGTTTCCAAATGCCCATAAAACACATGGAAAGGTTATGACTCATTGTTGACTCCCTATTGACATAAATACGGTAGTCGTAATAAAACGGTCTTAGAACCATGACATAAATTCTCCTAAGTATGTCTCTGTACCTTTTGTTATATTTTTTGTCCCATAAATATCACGCAAAATGTTTACTTTGTCTTATTCTTAGTTTTTATTATCCTCTTTGTTTTTAACAATGGGCTCATGTTGATTGACATTCTTGAAAAGCTTTTCTTGGTTGCTTGATATTGCTGTCAGCGGGTTTTTATTGTTGGATAGTTTCGTTAAGTTACTTAGCTGAAACCTTTGTCTTTTTTACGAGTAATGACACGGATCTCTGGGTACATATAGAGAGAATTGACAAAAGGACACTTCAATTTAAGAAAATTTCCAGTATTAATAAACCATTGTAGGTTTTGTCTTCCTGTTTATGATAGTGTATAATAAATGTTAAGCAAATGCCTGTCGTCGTTAGTTACGGGCTCAACGAGACATGTATGATGCCCATTAAATCGTAACATCCTACGCACTACAACGTCAATCGATTTACCATCAGCCTCATAAAGTATCAACTAGCTTGACATCACATTTATAGCTCATCCATTTCAGGTGCTATAAACAATATACTTAATGACCACATTATTTGTAATCAATCCGCAAAACATCCTGACCTTTAAGGTAACATTAAGTTAAGATACAATTTCGCATACACTGTAATCAATCAAGACGAACTTAATCCGCATTTAAACGTACAATGTAACCGCTAACGATGTCTCTATGATATCATCGCGCTATGTCGAAATAATTACCTTTATGGGTGTTTGATTATATGCGAATAACGTGCCTGCTTCAATTATATCATTCCTACGCGCGAGATTACAGAGTCTGCGCAAATAAATGTAGATGACGAAAATAGAATAGATGAGGTAAGTGAAAGTTGTGGATGTGGTGGATTACACGGTTAATAATATATCATAGCAGTTAAGTAGGTAGGTGCTTAATATTTTGCAGTACATCTTCTTCTTATATATAAAATTCTCGTGTCACAATGTTAGTTACCATACTCCTCCGAAACGGCTTGACCGATTTTTATGAAATTTTATACGCATATTCAGTAGATCTAAGAATCGGCTACAATCTATTTTTCATACCCCTACGTGTAAAGGGTTGTCCACCCCTAACATTTATTTTTTATTTTTTGGTCAAAATTTTATTTTTTATAATGTGGCATTAAAATACATTAAATCCTAAATTTTCACCCTTCTATCACCAACCCCTATTTTTAAATAGCAATATTAGTACAATACCACTCGATTCTTGACTATTTATTAGAAATTCAAATACAATTAAAAAAATATTTTAGTGTTGGGAAGCCTATTTACAGAGGGAGGCGTTAGGCTATATAACATCACGCTACGGCCAATAGGAGCCGAGCATTCATGAAAAATGTGACGCAGACGAAGTTGCGTGGGTAAGCTAGTAATTTATAAAAAAAAAAATGATATCAGATCTATGTTTATGTCCTATTATAAAATTACTTTACTTATATCTGGAGATATAAAGCCATTTCTTAGAAAATTATTTGATTAATTGTTCAAATGGTAGAACAAATGTCTTGCCAGCGCAATCTCTCCGGCAAAAATAGTTTGCACATGGCCCAAATAAATGCAAGATTCCCCAATCTAGCGGTGGTCTGTTTTTATAGCTAACTTTAAAAAAAGAAAATGTATTATAATAAAACAAAAGTCGAAAGAACAGCAGCAATAATAATTAACTAAAGTTCCTTAAGGATAGTATTTATCGGGTACTTAAATTCCGTCAGAAAAATACAAGCGATGAACAAAGAAGTTTATGAATAATAATATCTACCACCACTTAAGATTCATACTATACTCAAGACTATCAAAAACGCTTAGACCAACTGAAACATCACCTCAAACTGCTGAACTTATCTAAGCACACAAACTTCAAACTGAATAATATCTCTAATTAATCAAATAATTGTGGCAAAGACATTGAAGGACGAATGTAATTCGACGATTACATCACTGTAGAACATTCTGCTGAACCTGATTGATTACACTTAGTTAATGGGAATTTCAGAATGAACAATCCGAGTAAATGTTACGACTATCTGTTAGTAATTGGCGTACAAACAAAGATCTCTGTGTTCCCGGCATTAATTTCACGTTTGAGATACATTGTAATCATAACATGAATTCGTGTTTCGGTAATGCATTCGGATAGGAATTTGACTAGGCATCCTTGTTTGCTGATGACAATTTGTGTCTTTAGGTTGAATTGTTAACTAGGTTTAGTTGGGTATTATGTTATCCTTCTGTATTAGTGGAGCTTCGTGTAATAATTTGTTTGTTTCTATTACACAAATTTAACGATCATAGTTAAATCTAATGACATTTGAATGTATTTTCTATGATGATAATAGAGTATCAATATCGGCTACAAAAGTAGTTTTTGCCAGTTGACTCGGACTTGGTTTTAAGAAATGGTAAACTCTTTTGAAAATGCTTATTACCTACCTAAGCTGTCCATAATGAGAAAAGAATACCCACATACGAACTTGAATAATTTGTGATTGATATTTTGAGTAACACATTTTTAATTTGCAATTTACAAACAAAATGTTACTAAATAGTTATTCCGTAGATGTCAATAACAATCACTCGATCACAATGCTGCAACTCAAACTCAATTTTGACCACTTCAATATCTTCATTTTCGCTTACAACATTCTCATCCGCTTCTTCATTATCAAGTATTCATTCATTAGTTGTAAGTTAAGGTTTAATGACGTTGATTTTAATTACACAATGGGCCAACACTTCATTAAATTGTCACTCACGATGGTTCTTTTCGTAATAATCTCTGAGTTGTGACGTAATACGTTCCTACTGACTTTTGACATCATTGTGAGTTATTGACTTTTGAAGACGCGTTTCATTTGAATTGGATAGATTGTTTGAGGTTCTATGTTTTCTTTTTATATCGTGTGTTCTATTTTAGGACTTGGAAAGTGTAATAATTTCTTATGTAGATAAATGTTTTGTATTATTGAGGATAAGAATAATAAGGCAATTTGAGTAGACTACTTGGGGGATATTATGTAATAAATGTGTGTCATGTTACACTTGACATAAGACTTAATTTTCATATTTTCCCAAAATAAGTCAAAACTGCCGATTATCCAGTGTAAATAATCTCTACCATCATTCACCATTACTTGGTACTGTCAATAAAATACACAGAGAGTAATAAAAGTTACTTTTATAGCTGTAGATAGTAGTAGGTACAGCGTATGAAAGCGCGCGTAAACACAACAGCACCGTATTTTTCTTCCCCATGACGTCACTCCACGCTCCACAATTTCCATAATCGACTCACGAAGCCCATTCTAACCTAAAACATAACTAACAGTACCAGTACCGACCTAGTCGTAAACAACGCGTCGTGTTTTTATTAAAATTCCTTTAATAATTTCGCCTCGTTTGCTCGACAAGTAGGTCATGGGATTCATACATAGTTTGTTGGCAGTACCACAGGCTTGCCGGTCACTAGCCCGCAAAAGGGGTATGCGGAGAGATAGAAAATAGTTTTAAAGAGGACTCCATCGGTATTCACTACGGACGGCTAGCGGGAAGCCTGCCCTAGTTCGGATTTCAATTATCCACCTCAACCATTTGTTTTCTGAACGTAAAACGAAACAAACATCCGAGCTCTGAATGTGTTACCAGAAAGAGCGCATATTTTCAGAGGATTTCATTCGACTGGAGATAAATACGGTTGTTTTTTTTTATCGTTTTGTAATCCAGAAAAAAACAATTGTTTAGAGATTGGCTTAGGTTTTGTAGGCCCACTATTTTTTCGTACAGTTTACAGAACCTTTACAGTTGATTGAAATAATGCAAGAGCTTTTACTGTAGCGACTCATTCCAACTTAAATTTACGATTGTCAGTAAGTGTTTAGTCGACTAAACTTCTCTTCAGTACTGTATATTTTTTCTATGAAACTCTATCCTTTACATAACATTTTTTGTTTGATTCTCCTTGATTTGTTCTTGTTTCGAGTCATGTCTACATTTACCAATAAATATAGTAGGCGCCAGATAATCGTGGAATAACGGTCATTGACCCACCTACAATTATTGACATTTTTAATTTGAAAAACGGAATTAATGACACAAAGCTGTCCTTCCATTCCTTAACAAGGAATCCTTAACATTGTCTAATAATGAAAAACGATTCATATTTAATTGTTCAGGTACCTATGAACAGTTATTAGGGAAAGGTCAATATACTTTATTCCACATTTATCTGGCGCCTACTATAGTATGAATTCAATTTTAATTGAAACATTTTTATCCACCAAAAATAAATTTCAATATTTTAGAGCGACCTTTCTTATCATTTATAAAAGCAAATATAAATTGACTAGAATTTATCTAACCTATTTTTGCTGACATTAAAATAAATTATCCGAAAAAGGTGTAAAAAAACACTTTTTTCTTTATCTATGTTTCATGTTATGAATAATTTGGAGACTTGAAATAATTTAGAGGAAAAACAAAAAAAAGAGTTGATGAAAATATTCAGCACACAAAAATTAGCAACCCTCAAAATCCCAATTCATTGTCACTATTATTCTCAATCCTCTTTTTTCTTCAGATGAGCTTTTCAAAGCAGTCTCTCGAAGAACAGCGTACGCTCAATTGTCAAACTTGTTTATATAAGTTTGAACACACTTGGAATAACAATCCTTTGTTGACGGTTCTTTTGAGCCTGCCCGTGACAAACTCAAAGGATTCGCTGCGAAGCGTGTCCACTCAAGATGGGAACATCTGTTATATTAAATTAAATGTCTTCCGTTGGGCGTCTAAATATAGATTTATAATGTCAGACGTAAAGGTGTGCGTTGAGGGTGGGCGATAATTTGCAATGTGATGCGAATATTGTGTGATGCAGTTTGTTAGCACGTTAAGATAATTGTATTAAGAAACAGCATTTTGAAAACAGAAAGTTCTTAAAAAACCCAATCATAATAAGAACGAAATATGCCTCACGAATTAAAACATGTATAATATTATATTCCCCGAAATTATGACCGCTACAAAGTTACCAACGAAATTCGTTAATATATTTCTGGTAGCAGCGACTAATTAAACAAAACAAACACTGCGAAAATTAGATTCTAATTAAAGGAAATGTTCAAGTTTTCCATTGGTACGACACAAGCGTTCATTAGTAGGTAAAGCGTGTCACTTTGTTCGCAACAGGCACTGAATACTCGAAAACGGCTAATATGCGGTAAGAAAGGGAGCCACGCACGCCGTATCACAACCAGCCGAATGAAATTTCGCACAAATGAAAATTAGATGGTGAAATAATGTACCCATTTAAGGTGTTCAACAAACCGTGAACGAAAATAATAGTAGCTCCCAAGCAAAAGCACCGAGAATGATATTATAGTAATTAAGAGCAAACTACCAGAAAATTTTGTCGCCGAACAATGTTTTTGGTACAACAACGTCATTAAATAAATACCGGAGTTCGCAACCAAAAGACGTCGTACTATTAACCAAATAAAACTGTTCATTAAATTCGTGATTTATGCTTTCGCGGCTTTTATTCATTGCGTTATAAATTCGCCCTCGTTCGAGATTTTACAGCTGAGTCCGGGAGATTTACTGGGAAAATATGTCGATTCCATTTCAGATCATCCCCCGAACGCGTTTAACTTAAAAATACAAATGAAAAAAATGAAATTTTATGTTAGTCCCCTTTTGTGTGATTTTTTTGGATAAACATACCATCATAAAAAATAATTAATTTCTTATTTTTTTTATTTCAGTGGTCATTGAAATTAATTACTTAATATGTTTAAGCCAACGAATTAACAGCGTAACGTCTTATGATACACACTTAACTCTCTATCTCAAAAACTACTGCACTTATTTTGATGAATTTGCACTGTTCCCTAAGTAAGACCTAGTATAACTAAAAAGAATTATTGCAATCCGACTTATAGTTTTTCAGATAAGCGCGGACAAACATATTTACAAATACATACATTTATGAAATTTGACATGTTTAGAAACTGGTATAGACTACAAAATTAATAACAGTCCAATTCTGATAATATTACATACAGATGGGACGAATTAATAACCTTTTTTTTGTTGGTTATAAAATGCAGCGGCTTTTCAGGGCATTAATAAAGTCATGCGAAGTTTACGGACACAGTGAAAAATGCGGACTTCCTGGACGCATGCGTGAGTCAAATTCGCATGCGGGTCACACATAAGCATTAGAAAGTAAACCTATGATTTTTTTTAATATATTATTTTTCCAGCAGCTTCGGCATCTGCCAAAATTGGTAGTATATTTCCATCTTTAATATAAGTAGGATTTGCAGTAAGGCCGCCACTCACGCATGACTCTTAAAACTAGTCAAGTGCGAGTCGCATTTGCGTACAAAGGGTTTCGAACGAATTTAATTTTTGTTACCTGTTATTTTAACACTATAGACTTCGTATAGGTTTCCTGTAATCTATATGTATAGAACTATTATCTGCTTTTTTACAAAATTTTAGGCTCAGTTTCGGAGACAAGGAAATTGACATTTTCGTCTAATTTCAAGAATAATTCAAAAATATTTCTTTAAAAATACATTTAAAACCCTCGCAATAAGCCCTTTCTTTTGATATGTGACACGGTATATATTTTTTTTTTACAATTTTCTAGTTTGTCCCCCAAAAGAGACCCCCATACTCAAAATGTATTTATTTACGGTGACATGTCCGTGTTTGGGTTACTGTGGTTCATATGTGTAACCAATTTCTAACGGTATCGCTATCGGTCCAGTAGATTCGGAGAAAATTGACTGTGACAGACGGACAGACAGACCTGAGTTGATCGGAACCCTAAAAATGCCTCAAAGTGTAATTCATTCATTTTTTGCGTGGTAGTTACAGAACTTTCAAATAAATGAAGCGTGGTGATCCAAATTAAAACACTTGACATTCAATGACCATTAATATAATTTGTTTTGTTCCCTTGAACTTTAAAGGTCGCAAAAAACGTATGAAAATTTGAATTTCGCGGACTACCCTGGCGTTTTTACCTTAACAGGCTGATGTGCTGCTGTGGAGTTTGTTGCGCCACTTCTTCTTCAATGACTTTTGACTTTGACTTTGAATATGGATGAAACTTGGCACACGGGTAGACAATCTCAAAAAAAGATTTCGTATACAACTTATCATCTTTGCGATAATGTTCGACGTTCAACCCGGTAAGCCGCTGGCAGAAGTTAAGATTTCTATAATAATATTTTTGTTGTATATTTTTACTCAAGTTATCGTAAAAGCAACAACCATAGTGACTTTTAACATTATTATCATCGTCATATCAGTCGAAAGACGTCCACTACTGGATAAGGCTTCCCCCATGGGCCCCGAGTTTGCCATATTCGCCATGCTTGGCAGGCGGGTTGGCGATCGCAGTGTAGCTGTTACAATGCACAGAAGAACAGAGAATGCAGCTGCCCATTCTCTGATGAGTCCCTTAGTCGTCTCTTACGACACCCACGGGAAGTGTTGGGATGGTGCTATTCATTTACGTCCGACACCATTCAGAAACCTTTTATGATTTGATATCTTTGACTACTCAAAAATTCCCATCTTGCGTTGATCATTTCACTCAATGAAGACAATACATAAACTCATAATGCAAATATGATAAGAGTCCAGACGTGCCTCAATATGTTTGATTTTCCATCTCATTTCATTAACATAGCCATCGTCAAAGCATTCCATTCATTATGACTGAACAAACATGACTTTAACAGGTGTGTTATATGATGTCACAAAGGCTGAAGCACACAAAAGGCGATAGCTCTCGCAGAATACGATTGTCTATGGGTTCCTTGTACCATTTGAAACCAGCAAAGGCGGATTGTAGGAATAATCACGGAGCGCATAATTAAGTAAAACAAAAAATATCTATGAACGCCTCAGAATGGCCAGCGAGAAACAGGAAAAATAGAGAATTGACTTTATTTTGATTTATGCTGGGGACACATGCAGACATTCACTTGAATCATTGCTACAACTTTCACAAAAACGATAGAAAAAAATATGTATGTAGATCGCGCTCCGCTACCTCTCATGCTACTCTGCCCTCAGCCTGCTATCTAATTCATAGCATCGTCAATGTCTCGCAGTATAACGCTGTCCTAAAATAATCATATGAACACCGTCGCCGTGTCCACACCTCATAATTTATTGCCATCTTCCTCATTTCCAGGTAGTGAAAGTCTTTAACAAAATGGTTGACAATGGGCAAATAAAGCTCCATAACATTCTGTGATATGCCCCATTTTTCCCAGGTTTGTTCTTATCGTCGCCCAATATTTGTTTTTATAACAGGTTGGACTTTGATGGCTTAAGTAAGTTTAAAGTTGTTTTATGTTGGTCTGTGTGGGTTAACATTGAAATTGTCTCAGTGGGTAAAAATTGTATTTTTGACAGTTGAAGAGTAGGTTCTTTATTTTTTTTGTCAATTGCTGATACCTCAAATGTTTTCCACTTTAATGTGACACTTTAAGTCTGTGGCAGATATGTCTTTATGTTCAGTGGACTTAATGCAAAAAGATATTCTCTAACAGTCAATGGGTACCTATAATAGTAGGTACTTTTACCAACATTTCGTTAGTCATATTAATCAAAAACCGGTCAAGTGCGAGTCGAACTCTCACACGAAGGGTTCTATAACACAAACCGAATTTATTTTATTTTTTATAAAAATTCAACTGTCGGCCTATTAAGGTTCTTGAGATACAGCCCGCTGATAAACGGATGGACGGACCGGTCAGTGGAGGCTTAGTGTAGGGTTCCGTTAGTTACCCTTCGGGTACGAAACCCTAAAAATGGCTAACCAGCTGAATACAAAAAGTAATTCCAAAACCCGAATCGCAAGTTATTATCCAAAGGCAGCATAATATTATAAAAATAAAATATCAAACTCACATCATACGCAAATTCAGTCATATTATTTCTGTAAACGCAATAATAAAACATAAAGAACTAAAGACCAAGAGAAACATAAACGTTTTACTTTTATCACACTGGAATAACATTGTATCTACCTACATTAGGTATTTGAATATTCACTGTCACTGAAAAAATAAACTGACTCCGTACGAGGTTTACTCTCAAAACAATTGAGTCCCCAGAGTTAGTTTTTTAATGAATAAATTAACGAGAACAACATTGGCGCTTTTGTTTTTATTTTGTTCAAAGTAAGTACATTTAAAAGCTTTTCTAAAAACAATAAATAATAGATTCATTAACTTTGACGTCTGTGTTTTGTATTTTTGTTTAAACTATTTACGGTTATTTATTTTTATTTATTAATTTGTATTTTCTAGAATTAGTCTAATTTGCCCCACTGGCCACCGTACTAGAGGGGCAGAGTAGATAGACCGGATTTTTGGAGTTAGCTCTGCCCCACTATTTTCATTTTTGTGGGGGCAGAATACACTCGCATAAAGTCTGAAATGATTAACTCCAAAAGTCCTTCCTGTCTACTCTGCCTCGTGAATGGGGCAGCTAGTGGGTCAGAGTAGACTAATTCATTATTTTCCTCACATTAGCATTCATTTTAAGCAGTTCGCAACTTATTCAAGTCAATCTACAAACATCAAAAAGAACCGTCCTGTGACTCACACTAAAACAATTCCTTCTAAAAAACTAATGTCTTCACCAAAACTTTTCTATCCAAAACAACAAAGACGTAACTCATTAAAAAAAGTAGTTATCGTGTGAAAAATCATTCCAAAGCTTCTATCTTCGTAGTGCCCAAAGCATGTAATTTAATACTTTCTACTAACTTAAATGGTACATTCGGAGAAATAATTACATACTTGCTGCTTATCTGACGAGCGTTTGACAGCTCAATGTGGGTTTGGCAAAACATTACAATGTATTACGGACAGAAACAAAAGCTACCGATGAGAAGGAAACAAACGTTTATATGTGACTGTTAAGTGTCTGATATGAGTTGGAATCTGTGTCAGAAATCTACATAATATCATGTTTGTATTCGTCATGTCTGTTGGATAGGGTTAGGCGATGTGGCAATGTGTTTGCTGTGCCATAAAGGCTTTAGCTGCATTGGCTACCTATGCATTAATGAATCACCACTAAATTGATCCATACAAATGATTTGTTTGTATTTCGTAGAGCCATCTTCGTTCTGCTTTTGATATCAACCTTACATAGAGAATAGCTGGCTCATACTGCCCCACTTCTGGACAAAGGCTTACCCCAAAGCCCTCCAGGAATTTCTTTCCCGCGCGCAGTACATATAAAAAAAACCGGCTCTTGACAGTTGACTCTAAACTGACGAAACATTCTTGGCATAAGTGACTTCCCAAAAACTCGTCACCAAATTTCTTTTACAATTTAATACAGTACTAATTAAAACATAAACATTTTTTCTTTAAAAAAACAAGCGTGAAAACCGTAAGCTATAATAATGACGCCATTAAAACAGTCGGCAAGAACAAACCAAACAGTTGCTATTATACCTCAAACATGCATATTTCCTACTACTTATGTAAATTGATTCATAATAAATATTTTGATTCCACGTTAACGAGTAGTTGAAGTTGAATCGCTCGTTCGAATCTCGTTAAAGCGGAATATAAACTTGTATTAACATAATATTGTTATTTATTGCACAACCCTTTATTATTCTATGTTAAGTTGCTAAATAAGTCGCCTGATTTCCATGTTGAGATGACGTAGAGAATAGATGATTGCGGTGGAGCGCAAGTAATAAGTTTTATAAGAAAACATGACTTTATACTCTTCACCAATGTAGGAAATTTTCTGAGTGAACACATCAGTACAAATACTTGGTATACTAGACACGGAAAGTCTTTTTCCACCAAAAAGTGTTTTGTCAGTAATCCTAGAGAAACATGTATTTGAGAGTGATAATGCTAGTTGGATATTTCCATATAGCGGTTTCTACAGTCTCGATAGGTACCTTATCCCAAACGTACGAGGAATGAAGAAGCAAGATTTGTAAGATTACACAAATCCATTAGATATTACCGCTGCTGATTCGTACGCTCCCTTCCATCATCATCCATTATCACTCTTTTGACGATAGATAAAAATAAAGATAACACAATTCACACATTTCACACGCTATACGACCATTCTTTAAGACACACTTTTATAAATACGAATCAAAATTCTCAAAGTAAAATGGCTTCTAGAGTAGTCAAAGATACGCAACGCAAAAATGTAGTCATATTTTATTTTATATGCAAAATCCACATAAAAAATACAGCTCATGATATATTCGCATCCTTTTGAATAAAAACTTGAATTCAAAATATAGCATAAGCCTTGAAATAAAAGTAACGAGCCTCTGTGATTGACAGAAGAGCTTGTTATTTCTCTAATTCTCTACAAAATGCACTTTATTTTGACAAGTGTGTGAATAAAAACAGTGTCACTTCTATTTTTCTTTTGTTGGATAAGCAGTCCCTTAAATGGATTTAGCATGTTTTGGATCGACTATTGTGAAGGTGTTTTGTGTTTTTGCATTCGTTTATTGAATATTTGGAGACGTTGTTATTGAAAATGCCTTCAAAAGAACACAATAGTGATCTTACCTGATTCAAATCTTTAACTGTTTATGTTAACTGAGAGAAAATCTTTGTTATTCCAGCAGAGAAACGATGACTCCATAAACCTGAAATATGTACATGAGGTGGAATGGTAATAATTATAGGCATTCATAAATTATACGGATACCATTGATTGTTTCTGTTGGTTCAAGGATCCGGCTCGAAGCACGCAAAGGACGTTTTTTTAAATGTATAACACAGTTTAATGCTGTTTACTATCATGAGCAGTTCTTATCACTTAAAAGTATTTTAAAATCAGATTATCGTAACAGAAGCAAATTGAACTAACGTATTCTACTCGACTCCTAAATGAAAACAGGCGTGATGATAAAGCAACATTAACTTACATCAGTCTGTCATTTATCTCAGTACTTTAACGGGCATAATTTAAATTGCTTTTCTGTATGAAAACCATTTTGTCCAATTAAATGAGTTAGCGAATTTTAATGAATCGAGTTGAGCTTTGATTCGATGTTGTATCGACTTCTCTGTAACTTGAATAAGAGTAAAAGCAATTTAGTAAAGAAACAAATCAATGCTGAGTCAACGAAGTTTAAAATGTTGATGTTCATTTTGCTTTGATCGAAAATTTTCTACGATACTGTGAAAGGAATTTCTCGAGAAGCATTTCATATTACTTTGGTTGGTATGATTGTTTTCTGTATACATAAACATAAGGTGTTTTAATAGTGTTTATTTAATATTTATTATTTCCATGAATTCAATTACGCATTTCTTTCTCATTTATTTAATCACTTAGCTTTATTTTTGACAAGCTTGTTCCCGCGTTTTCGCTCGCAATATGTTTTATTTAATCAACAGTATGTCTTTGCCAAAATTTATCAGAACCGATTCAGTGATTTAGGCGTAAAATGACTTTCTTTGAGCCATTTTTAAATAGGAGTAATAATTCTTCAGTTCATTGTGAAGATGTGAACCAACACCATACTATAGACTACACAGTCAACATACTAGCAAACCTTTTAAAGATAAAGACATTTCTAAAGAAAATAGACCCATCAAGGTCCCAGATTTTGAACCGACAATCAATCACAAATAACTAGCCCTCGTTAGCACATACGCCACCGATCGGGGTGAAGTAGAACACACTGAAACTACAAACCGAGGACCCACGAAGGATAAGTTAGACGGATATCGATCCATTAACCCGAGGCGGCATCAATCACCCACGGCAAACATTTGGCCCATTATATTGGACAAACACCGCCGCCCTACGACTTCTGGGCTTATGTTTGTTTCTTATAAAGTCATTTGAAATAGTGAGCTTTTGTTTTGATAGTACTGACCAATGTTTGGAAGTTGGAACTTGCTTAGTTGGACTTTTTGATTGGGTTTTTTTCTGAGTTATGAGTTGATTTGGACGTGATTAATGTTTAAATGTAGTTAATAACTATAGTACTGCGTAAGCTCGTAGTTAATCAAAATAATAATACAGTAGGTAACAAGAAAAATCATTTTTGATTAGATTTCCTACGGATGTAACCGAATGGTGAAATTTTCGTGATTGGTAAGTGTGGCTTTGTTCATAATGACGTAAATCTCAAAAGAAAGAATTATTAAGATATATTTATTGAAGTCGCCAAGAAAATAAATTTCAAAAGGTTACTTAGGCATCAAAAACCCTCTTTGGGTTTGGTCACAAAGTACCTGCCTAGACTAAGTAGGCTCTAATATTGCAGAAAACCTCAATAAATATTTCTCAAAACCTATTCAAAACTAATGGAACCACATTATTCTTTGGTCTATTAATAAAGCACTTAATAACGCCAACTTTAAGATTTATCACAGCAATATCCCTTGTATTAAAAATTGACGGTTTCATATTAGCGAAAATCTGTAATGTTAGCAATATCTTGAAAGTTATTTTAGCTTGAGAGGGTTTCAAATAAAATATATTGTGTGACACTGGCCAGCCTGATAATACTTATTTTATATTTTCTTTGTATCAAGCTCTTGTATTATAAAGTGCAACGTAAAGGCTTGTTTACTTAGAATAGAGCATTTTTAACCGACTTCCAAAAAAGATGGAGGTTCTCAATTTGGTGGGTATTTTGTTACCATATTGCACTAAGAGTCCATTTATGCAATTTCGGGACAAATGTGATACGTTAACAACTATTGTATTTATTATGCACTATGGCTAACAAATTTCTGTAAGTTGAACGGTACGTTTGGCACAGTGACTGTTCGATTGGCTACCGCGCTGCGTGTCGCAGTTTTATATATAAGTAATTTGTTTTCACTTTTCCCGTATTAAAGCTTTTTTTTGGTTTGAAGCAAAAACAAATCTTCAATGTCAAACGTAAGTCTCTTAACAATTTTCCCAAATGTGTGCCTATAACAGTTCCATTTTTTTAATTTTGCCCCGCAAAAGGAATTCCTCCTGTATCGTGGGTGCATTAACATTTAAACTCACATAAACAACCAGCCAGACCTAGATTTTACCGCTTTTGCATGCCTATTATTTCTTCACTTGTTACAGCTTTCTGATGAAGCCATAGACAAAACAGTTTTATTTTTAAATACTTGTTGGTTTGATTCTACGTCTAACAAAATTTAGGGATACGATAAGTTACTATATTATCTATCTGTATATATATGTATTTATTGCTTGCTACGAGATTAACGTTTGACATTGTTGGATTCAAAGCTAACCCTATAACATTATATTTTGGTAACAAAATACATTACCTACCTACATTAATATTCTAGTGTTTTACTAGAAAACCTTTTTGCAGTTAAGGTACATAAAATGACAACCAGCCCTATAATAACCAATGTAAACGACGCCTTAAATAGCCGTTATCGAATGATAGCCAATGCCTACGCATAAGACGGCAATGGAGACGTCTGGATAGCCGTAATGATGGCTACACTTTTATCTACCACTATTATCTCAGACAGTTTCTTATACGATACTGTGTTCAGAGAAATGCGCCAATATTAATCAGGGACCTTTCTAGAGTGTTTTTTTTTTAAGGATGGGAAATCAGCAAATGACTTCTCCCGCTCTGGGTGGAGCGGAAGGGCGTGTCAAACTCTTACTGACTAAAACCCATCCGTGTTCCTTCTAAAGTCCTTTGCATTCCAGGGCCGTAGTGGCAAATCTTGCGAACAAATTCCGCAACCCTAGCAGGCTCTGGCTCCGTCTTCTATAATGACATCACTTTGAGACGCTTGTGGAATACAACGCGCCATCGACCCGGGCCTGGTGGTGACCGGACAGCGAGCCACCCAATGCTCGCCGTCTGCAGGCTCGCGCGTACGGTAGCCGGGGATTACCTTGCGACTCCCGACGCCCGGGGCGTCTTCTTCTGTATTGGCGGTCTCCCTCGCGCGGCCGGCTTCCTCCTTCGCTAGCGTTACTGCTTCGCGGAAGGAGGTGACCGCTTCCCAAGCCTCCTCGCTCCGGACCATGGATTTAACCAGCGCCGGACGCGAGTGGTCGCCGCCGCCGATCGCCTCGACGAAGACACGGCGGTGCTCCACCCAAGCAGGGCAAACCTCCACCGTATGCTCCACCGTGTCCTACACTTGGGCATTTTGCTGTTTTTCACGGACTTCAAAAAAAGGAGGAGGTTCTCAATTCGGTTGCATTTTTTTATGTTTATTACCTCAGAAATGCGTCATTTATGAACCGATTTGAAAAAAGATATACCTACATTCTGATTGTCCCATAGAATTTATCAAAATCAGTTCAGTAGTTTGGTTCTTGTGTGTTGTTAAAATACGAAGAAAAAACCAAAAACACCGACTTCCGAAATAAAAGTTATTTTATACTAGGTAGTGTTTTTTTTTTATTTTAAGCCGTCGATAAGTCATATAAAAAAACTTGTATCACAAATTTTTGCTTCATCAAATCAATAAAATTGACAAAGATGAAACGGATTAAAGTTCAAGAGTTGGAGCTTGCGACGTCACTTCTAGGTAAAAAGTAGTACTCATTTAACGAAAACGTGACCTCACACGAAATTTCAACGCACTGTATCGGCGTAGTTTTTTGTTTACGTGACAAATAGAAAACACACGTGTCCAATATTCTTTGGTAATCTCGCTGACGGACAGAATAGAGTTTTTAGGACCAAAGGGTAGATTCCTAAAAATATATATGGTCCTTATGTCCTATCCGACCGTCCGTATATTATACCTACAGACTACGCTTTCGCTAAGGTTGCCAAAATGCCACCGGCGGATGTCCGAAAGCACTGTTCACATTTGTCCTTTCGGGGGCAGTTGCCACCTTTATCAAGTAACCAAAAAAGTTTAGGTCTTAGTCCTACGTACCTAAGGACCATTTTATAATATTTTGTTATTTTATCATAAGCAACTAACCTGTTTCAGTGACGTCTTAATAATCAGCATAATCGTTAAGAAAGGAGACGTTTTCCAAGCAGTCAGCTACAACAATCTTACCAGGAAACAAAACAACATTTTATTTTACTTCCTCCCAACGACATAATTCAAAGTGACGGCGAGAGATATAAACGGGAGGACGTCCAAATTTCAGTTTTATAGTTTTAATTTAGGAGCCTCTGAAGTACAGGTGAAGAGATTGGATGACGTAATAAACGTCGTGGCGAATTTTCATTTACTAAGAAGCTAAGTGAATGTGTTTGGAATTGTAGCCTGCAAGGTTTTTGTTGAGGATCTCGGATAACACCTACAAAAATAAAAAAAACGTAATCATTTATTACTTTTTCTTTTGTAGGTAAGTATACTGTGAATTTTACCTTTGAAGTTTAAAATCGTTCAGAAATTGAGTTACTGAAATCTCTTTTGCTTTTTTAGTAAAATTGCACAAGTTTCCAAATAAGTTTCGTCAATATTAAGTTTCCTTCTCCATCTCTTTGTCTTTGCATACTGTATCTATGTATAATCTATTTTTTTTTTTTGTGAAATATGCAGTACCGTTGTGCTATTCTCTCTGTGGGTATTAAATTTTCGCTTACATAATCATTTTCTGATTTCAAATTAGGATTTTGACCCAAAAAGCAGTATCAGTAGATCACAATTATTTCAAACATTATCCATACTGGATGTGCTACGGTGTGACTATCCGAGTCACACCGATCCTGGTGGCGATGACAAGTTACTAGAACATTCAAACTATTTGTTCTCAGACAAGTACACTAAAATCCATAGTAATCGGCACAGAAACATGTTCTTACATAACTTCTAACAATTTATTGAATCCGATTCAAACCTGAAATCAGCTTTCAACATCTTATCCGAAAATGCATTTTGTATAAAATAGTGTCGCAATGTGCGACGATAAGATTGTTAATGGTCGTACAAATTGTTTCAAACATTTACATTTAAATCTGGTTCGGCCAGAACATGCCCATTCTAGCTGGTTTTGTTACATTATCAAGGCGTTAATCTTAACGAAAATGTTTTTGTGTTACATCTCTTGGAAATTCCTCTTGTTTAGACTTCATTTCAGCTTGAGTTTCTTGATAGTGATCGAGAATTTTCATAGTAAAGCGTCTTGTAATTTTCAGTAAAAAGTTGACTTCGCTGTTCCTATAAATATCGCAAAATGGAAGTGGCTTCGTTTTATTTAAACGCCAGACAGATACGAAATAATCGTACAAACAACATAATTTGAAATAAAAATTGCCCTAACACAACAAAACGGCCTGCAAAAATAATTCAAGCAATTATACGGCTTACTCCAAAACAATAATTTACTTGGCTACACGCTGAGATTAAGCCAGAATAAATTGTAATAAGACTTTAGTAATACCTTAACATTATTATAAACTTTCTTAATGAGATTTGTTGTACAAACAGGCAAAGCCTCATATTTTTAGATCGCACGCAAGTCTAGGGGCATCACCTACCTACAAGCTTAGGAGTCCTAATATTATGTTCTAGAAAAACTGTTAAGTGCGAGTCGAACTCGCGCGCAAAGGGCTCTGAACGAACTACATATTTTTTAATGAAACTTTAAGCAAGCGTAGAGTTCTGATTGGTTTTCTTGTATTCTGTAAGTAAAAAAAAATGGCTCAGTAGTTTCGGACATTCAGGGGAGAATCATGGTAATTAATAACTACAACATTATTTTATTGTAAATTGATGTAAAATACATATTAGACACGCTCACAATCAGTCTTTTCATCCAATTTCTCAGATGGTGTTTCAACTATTTATTAATTTATTAACGCGTTCATAATTAGGTCTCAGATTAGAAGTTTACGTTATGTACCTTTCAACTGAAACGGTCCAGTAGCTTCGGAGCAAATTAGCAGTGACAGACGGACAGACAGACACATGAGTGATCCTTTAAGGGTTTTGTTTTACATGGACATTCGGAACCCTAAAAATATTATACATAACATTATTTGTCTGGAGTCAGTTCATATGATGTCTATTGCTTGAGCAGACGTAACATCTACGTGCTTAGGAAACTTGGTCACTATTTGTTGTAATAAGAGTCTTGTACTCATTTCTGTATCTCGTAATTGCGGCTGCTAATAACACTAGAAAGGGAAAGTTTTTCTTATTAATATAATGTAGCAGTTTATACCGAGACATCGAATGTAGGTTTTTATAAAATCCACTCAGTTTTATTTGGGCTAAACTTGGTTTGAGCTATTTTACTCAATTTCTATAGGACTTATTACTACTTATTGTACTTATGTTGTCGTGATCACAAGACTGGGCTTTTCTTCGGCCAAAGAATCAGCATTGCCATTCAACGTGGCAATGCTGTCAGTGTCATGGGCGTGCAGTAGGCTACAGTAAGGGTAGGCCAGCCCATATATAATACCCAAAAATAAAACTCACCACATTACTCAGGATTGAAATCACGATACTCACGATGCAAATCACGATACTCACGATGCGAATTTTCATCCACTTTGAAAGCGGACGATATTTTTTTTGGGGATTTTGTTTGCACCCTTACTGTAGCCTACTGCACGCGCATGGTCAGTATTCTGGGCACTTTCTCTTACCCAATGATTCCTTTTTACGTGCGTCTAATGAGTTCTTTTGTAGGAACATTATTATTATCAGTCTGTATATTCTAAAGCTGGGTACGGGCCGTAATGTAACATTCGCAGCGAGCATGTTATGTTACGCTGTGTCCTAAAATCCGTGTAAAACAAAACACATACGCATCTAGTTCGTGCTCGTTTCCATGTACTGACTGCACGAATGCTTTCTTTGTTTCTTTGTTACATTACGCCCCGTATCACCGGTCAGTATGCACTTTAATATATTTATTAGTCTAGTTAGTATTTGGTAGTAACACTCTGTAGCAAATAATTGAGGAACTCGTGGCTAAATAATAACTGCCGCACGGGTCGATCTTCAAGGTTAAGCAACGCTTGTCATGGTTGGTCTGTGGATGGGTGACCATCTTGACTTACCGAGACTTCTCCGTGCCTCGAAAAGCACGTTAAGCCGTTGGTCCTGGCTGTCGTTTATAGATCTTTGGCAGTCGTTACGGATTGTCAGAAACCAGAAAATCTGACACGTCTTGCCAGGAGTACCGTGTTACCCAGTTAATGGTGTCTGGTAAGCAGCCGCTCTACGTAAAATACTGGTATTCAGCTGAATCTGGTTTGACCGGAAGCCGACCTCAATATAGTTGGCAAAAAGGCAAGCAGATAATGATGACTGTAGTAAATAAATGTTGCCAAGTAAGTGTTTCTGGTGAGAACAATTTTAAATCCTTTAACTATTGCATGGTTACCAGTAAGACCTTCATGCTTTTCTCACTTCTCTTATCAAGAACTCGTTGAAAAATAAAATACAACTTAACGACTTGTTGTTTTGATCTGTGGTACAAAACAAGTTTTAACTAAACAACAAACAAACGTAAAAACAAAAGCAAAAACCATACTTAATTTGTATCTGCTATGAAGCATTAAAATTAAAGAGTCAACGCCAACAGTACATTGATCCCAAACGGAGCGGCGTCGGACCGCATCCGGCAAATAATTAAAACTTTTACAAGAGCCAGTGAAATGTGGAAGAAAGAAATAAATTTTCTACCCGAACGCACACTTTCGTTTTTATCCTTCAAGCTTGTGATTTATATCCAAAACTTATTTACTGCTGTCCAAACAGGCGTTCTTCGATTTTTTACTTTGTCTCTCTAACAATAATCGCTAATTTTACTTAAATGCTTCTTTGCTATTGCAAATTAAAGTGGTTCTGCTTTCGTATTGAAATGCTCACTTTTTGCTATGTACGAGTAAGTACGTGTAATCTGTCTTTTCTGGCACGATTTCGAGATTTCCGCTGCCCTTATTTTTTGCTCTTAAATCCGTTCTTTAAGATCGATTAGTGAATTTCTATTAAGATTTTTTTTAAACAATTTGAACTCATTAAATTGAAGTCAGGAACTAAAAGAGTTTATTTATTAGGGCGTGAATTTTCCGAGCAAACCCATAGGCGAGATTAGAGTCCAGAGGAAATTACTGAGGAATTACGGTGGCTGGCCTTAGCCGGGTTAGTCAAAGAGAAGTCGGGATTCAAATAGAAATAGAAATCCTTTGATCTATAAAATATCACTGGCAAGCGATATTGATGAATCGTGAAATGCTGGTGCACCATTACTTGATATTAAAATAATATGCAAGCGTTTAGACCTTTGAAATGGATTTATATTTAATGAAGGTATCTTTTATTCATGGATTTAAAATGCTTCGATACAACTCATACAACGCAAGCAACGTTCAGAATATTTGTAATTTCTGAAGATTAAAAGGTGAACGTGGATAATGAGGGCAATGTTTTGAAGATTTAAGAACATGAGTATCTTTGCCATATCTTGAATTGCTAGAATTGATTGTAGCGTTATCTCTTTTATATGTTTTTTCTCTTACATTTTTATATACAAAATGAAAAAGTTGTAAACTTTAATTATCAATGAATAATGTAAAAACTGCATACTTTTCACAATCTTACTTTTCATAATATTTGTTATTCCTAAGTCAATTACCATAACGAAATTATATACAAAAGCGATTTAAGAGCCAACAAAACGCTCAATCAAGCTACGAGTATGTCTCTTCAATCATAAACATAGAACAAATTTGTGGCCAGTAAATTTTATTTTAGTGGTGTAATAAACCTCTTCTGTGATTGCCAGCATGGACCATGGTGGACGTGGGAATACCATTGGTTCCAATAATTCGATTGGTGTCCAATCTTTTTAATATCGTTTGTGTAGCAATGCGTTTTATGGACTAAGTTTTTCGTTTGATTGAATTGCAGTCTATTAGTCTCTATCGATCTTATTTATAATTAAAAAAAATATATTTGATTAGTGATTCAAAATCGCTATAGAAAATTAAAATCTGCTTATCAGTGTTAAACTAACGATATGGCCTTTTTTAAACATAAAAGCCCAATATTTCGTTAACTGTCAGTATTGAGATTTGTTTGATTTGTTACTATATCAAAAAAACAAATATGATCAGACCATTCTGAAGTAGAAATAACAGAAACATAAAAACACGAAAATATTTTGTATTTATAAACTTTTTAAATCAGTATTTTGAAAACCATTTTTATTTGAACACACAAAACGAATGGATATCATAACTCTATCCACACAGAAACTTCATAAATCATGTAAGCTGCAAATAACATAGATTGCACAAGCAATTTTCAGATTGTCATTTTCACCGTTAATAACACGAAACTCATTCTAATTGGACATCAGATTGACTGACGTAGGTGCGCTGAACGAGAATTAGCTACACAGCCTAGATTGCCATCCATTACCTGCTCTATTTTAGACCCAAAATTAGGTCATAAACACATGTATCCATGAATAAAGTATGAAGTACACAGTGCATACTGCTCATTTTCAGTGCTCACGTTAAGCTTTCATTTCACTTCAATACCTAAACGGAGATTTGTTTCACAAATGTCAAAATGTTCGCTTGTTTGCAAAAGAACATATTAGCTCGTTTATTTACATAAAGTGAAACGGATCACCATTTTTAATACTGCCTGATATAAAAAAAATACAAGGAAATGTGAATTTTAATCGCCTGAAGTTAAAGTTGAAGTTGGCATGGATAACCGTCAGTGTTTTTGACAGTATCAATTTTGCTTATTTCGTAGAGTTCCTCGCATTTATGTCTACATATTTTATTTCGTTTGTTCATAGGAGAATTAATATTTGCGATTTCAATGTTCGAGTCTATGTCAATGTTATATTCCGCTGTTTCTTCTTATGACATATGCAAGGATCAATTCAGCCGGGTAATCTTATGCGTCGAGTTTGCTTAGCATAATGCTACTTGAATAATTTAGAGTATATAACATAGGCCAAGTATGCAGATTTTTAAGCTTACTTTACCTTACGTACGCAACATCTAATGTTACAAAACGTGTATTTTCACGAAACATTTATTTTATTTGCTTACAATAATAAACTCCCGTGTTCGACTGCTTAAAAACAATCCCTGCACACAATATACAAATTCACGGTACATTAACATTACAAACAACATAAAGGTGCGTACATAACGTCGGATTACGTTGGCGCGCAGTATCGAATTACCACCATAATTGGTCGAACCTTCACTGTTGAACGTATGGCTAATGCAACAATTTACGCATCAGCTAATCTGCAAATTGGTGCTGCTTTGTCGGCCGGAGGCCGGCCGTGTCGTCGGCCCAGGCTGTCTGCAACCGGCTTTATATGGCCGATAATTTACTGATGGACGAAGCGAACTTCAATCGCTGTTATTGTGGTCGTAAGTGGATTACGTTAAGGATGTTACAATAGATAACTGGCGTTCTTTATTAGTAAATTGTATCGTGTTAAGAGCTTTCATGTGATGAAGGAAGAAGCCTTTTTGAAGAGATTCTCGTTTGGTTCACGTTATTAAACAAGTAAACAAACACTTGGGCTTTTAAATTATATGCAATACATTATTGGCAAAAGGGGCACAGAACCGGGAACAATGGATGGAACAATTTTAGCTGTCTTCGTATGTAAGTTTGTATGTTCCACCGTAGCGCCTAAACTACTGAACCAATTTTGATGAATGGGGTATCAAACGATTTGTAAAAATACTTCGGGTGACATAGGCTATGTCAATTTAATATGAAAAAAAAATATTGATAAATTTTTGACCCTGAAAAACTTCAATTAAGATAACCATGACAGCAGAGGGACGGGCTTGATTTAATACTAGCCTTTTGAACACCAGTGTCATGTATACATGACAAGCAAGCACGTGCCCTGTACGCCAAACGTCACAAATACGTGACAAAAAGTACGGCGAATTTGTGGCGTGGCGTTCAAAAGGCTAATGCGGTTGGGCTTCTTTTGCTTTAAAAGTGTTTATCCAGCAAACCTTCTTTCCTGACGATCATAAGTCTCAAAATGTATCCAAATTATTTCCGAAAAAAAAAAAAACCGAATCATTACAAAGTTCTCGAGAATGTGCGTGACCATAGTACAATAATTCTTATAATGACGAGTACCTGTCAATACTAAAATTACTGTTACTTTCCTTTGAGCAAACGAGCACGTGCTGTGAGGCTTTCAATGATTCTTCTGCTGCGTGGGAGGGCTTACTATCAGAAAAGAAACAAAGGTAACTGTTACTTTTTCTTTTATTGCACTGCTTTATAATAAAAGCTGCCGCCCGCGTGAATGTAGATAATTATCCCAAGGGAACATACTTCCGGGATAAAAATATCCTATGTATTATTGCCAAATTTCATCAAGATTCGTTCAGTCGTTCTGACGTTATTGAGTAACAAACATGCATTCATCCATCCATTCAAACATCCATACTCTCGCATTTATAATATTAGTATAGGCAGCACTAAGAATAACGCCTTGAAAAATTGGCGGGAACTTTTTTATTAATATTACTACACTGTCCCACTGGGCAAAGGCCTCCTTCCCTTCCTTTTAGCGGTCTCGATTTTGTGCTTTATCCTTCCAATTCTTAAGGAAGCCATCTAGGCGTGAACTAGCCTTAAAAAAATAAATTGGGTCTAAATAATTTAAGTACCTATTGAGTTCAAAATTAGAAAATAATGATAATGATTTATTTGCGCTTACAAAATAATTGGTAGGTACCATGACCGATTAAGAGGCTATCGACAATGTTTATGATCATACACTTTTTTTTTGTTGTTGATGAGAAATCATTAAAGGACTTCTCTCGCTCTAGGCGGAGCGATAGCGACGCAATTTCAATTAAAAGAGAAGCAAAGCCGAAATACCATTTTTCATCGACTGATACCATCCATTACTCTAGTGCTTCTCGCTTTAGTTGACACTTTTTGACTCGCTCCTCGCATCACCATGGTATCGCCGTCATTGAACCGGCCACGGGCCGCGGCGGTCTCGTTTGGTCCACTTCCACTGATAATTAATTTAACGCTATGTCTGTACGTCTGCACATACCACTTCTTGTAGGTACGCAAATAGACCCAAATTATCTTATTAAGGGGAGAGGAAAATGTTTCGTAATGTTTTGCAGAGGGCGACCGTTTGGAAGATTTTTAAATCTTGATAAAATATTTGAATTAAAACAAAGCGATCATTACAAAACAAAACAATACTATTAGGGGAAAGGATATCTTAAATAACACAAAATTGTATTCTCAGCTTACCTAAATGTCAAATACAAAACCTAAAAAGGATTGTTCAAACAGAATTAATTTCATTAAAACATTTTTGGTCAGATTATAGAAGTTTTAAATGGCTTAGCGCATCAAAGTTGTCAACTAAAATAGCTTTGAAAACCTTTCTCATTTTGTCAACTAATCCGCGGTTGGGGCAAAATTTAATGTATTTTGGTCTAATAATGAGTTGCTTGAAAGAATTTTAGGCATACATGACCACAATCCAGTGGTTTATGACATGAGAACTGAGCCAACTAAGCAGACGTTCCTAACCTTTGTGCGTTCAAGTACTACGCAACTAAAATTATTTATAAACTTTAAATGTAATATGTATATAGAAACTCATACACGATTACGAATTAAACTTTTTGCTGTTTCTCGCCAGTATTTATTACAAAAGATGGTCTGAAAAGTGACGAAACCTGAAAGAGTAAGACAATCAAAGCTGAAATAGGATTAAGAATACACTTTATAGACACATGACACATAAAATCAAAGTTTATTTTCTTAGTCTTGAGATCTTTTTATGAATAGGGTGCTTATCAAAAAAATAGATCCCAAAAAATAACACCTCTTCATAGTTCGAGCTCCTTGCAGTTGGGCAAAATAATCTTCCGTTATACTCAATTAAAATACGTTTAGAACATCACCTGGCGAGATAAACATCGTAACTATAGAAACTCGAGAATTTCAAACCTCAATTTTGACAACAAAAAGGCCATAATCGATTTTGGGGTCTACAAAAGAAGCATTATATTTGACAAGTCGACTGTACAAACGTTGTTTGTGGTGGAGATTATTTCGGTTGAAATGAATGAAAGCAAAACACGATCCTGTGAATATGTTGGTCGGTAATTGAAATACGAACAACGCCCTCAAGGGTGGTTTTTTAATTCTTTTTTAACGTTCGTGGACTCGATAGGTTCGAGTGTCGCTGTTGTCTCGAGAAATCGATTTTATACAAAATATTTTTGACTTAAAAATTGTGGGAGATTTTTTTTTTATTGTAGATAGAGTCTTATCTGTGTGCGTTTCCAATTGAAGGTTTAGTTATTACTTCGTAATTTTGGTTTCGAATATTTTAAGTCTAGATTGGCTCTTCAATCTTCTTTTGATTATTATCAAAGAAATAATAGCTACTTTTTCTACAAAATATTTCATTAAAATCATTTCGATCACAGATATGACCAAAATCTAAATTACACCCTACGTTGTTAATTTGGGATACAATACGAGTTTCTCTTTTATTACTCAAAATATAAAGGATGGACATAAAAAACACAATCCTTTCTTCAATACATCATAAAACATGTTACCCTCTCATTGTGGTTTATTGATTAATAGATGAAACTTTCAACGCAACACAGGAAACGTATGGTAATAGAAAAACCCACCCGCAGGCACTCGTCATTACGCCTGTTGTTCGAAGGGTCCAGTATAAAATAATTATTAATTATTATAATTTAGTCCATGTCATCGGACGTCCACATGGCAGGCCCCTCCCGACAGTTTAATCTTAGTCCAGGTGCTGTTTATCTGATTGTACTGTGAAAGGGTTTAAATTCGTAGTTAGTAGCCGAAGAATGTACTTCAGTAGTAAACATTATTGTGTTTATAAATGACGTGGTGAAAACGGTGATTGAGTTTCATGGGAGGTTATTGGACAAATAAGTATGAGTCTGATTGAGATGGTTCATCCATTATGCTGACATAATAAGATACCATGATTGGTCAAGATTAAAACCCCGTTGAACTTCGGTTATTGAAACTCAGACTTGTATGATACACGATAACGCATTAATGATAGACCACACAAAGATGTGCAACATTTAGAATGAATTAAATACAATAATATGCTAATGTAGCATTGATGGAACATTGAGGACAACCGGCTGTTCTCATTCTAGACAATACAAAGCAACTAACGCGCGACACTTTGCAAGCTTTGGACGAAGCCGGCAAGTCTAATAGTAACATTAAGTTATCGTGCAAAGCCCTACTCACCGCAGAGAGGGACCAACTTTTAAAATGGATGACAACGGTAACCTGACGGCGCAATGGAGCGTCACAAAAACTGTGCAACCTAATCCCAAACAATAGAACATGGATGCAACAAAGCGCAGACATATATCAAACAACAAAAACACTGCTCTCGACGGCCGTACGAACGAACGAACACTATCATTTACGCAACGATTTGTCATCGAGATTCGGGGGTAGAGGGGCGGGACATTTTAGCTGATCCCTACGACTGGTTCTCAACACTTTTGTTGATAATCGTAGTTCTTTGTAAACTAAGCCGCAATGATAAAACTACTATGACAGCAAAATTTCACATACTTTGTAAAAAATATGAGTATTATGACGCACGAATTTGAGTTCATAACTTTTTTCTCGATCCACGTTTAGGTCACCAGACAAAAATAAATAATATAATAATAATATCTTGGGACAACTCACACACGGTCATCCGATCCCAAACTAGGCAGAACCTGTGCTATGGCAACCAGACAACTGATAATAATACTTATATATTTCTAAATACATACATATATAAATAACAAAATAAATTATCACTAATCATAAATCACACGAAGAATTAACAAAAGTAGATCTAAGCAGACCTCTCAGAAATATTCAGCCCAATTGCACATTTCCAACCACAGATCTCCGATCAACAATGCCGAAAATTCGCAGCCATCCGAAATCGACATCCAAACCGCTAGTAATATCCCGGAAACTGGATTAACGGTTGTCAACTTGATGAACGATGTGCGTAAGTTACACGACAATGGAATGTGGGCATCCGTCCCATTTGGCCCGTACGTCCGATACGCATCGCGAACATTAATTAATTATGAATCGCTTTTGAGTTTTTCAAAATACGGCAGTTTTGTTCAGAGAATCTGAGCAGCGGGCGGTATTCTAGCACTGTGGCCCGATTCTACTATTGTTAGTTCCATAGTTCCATATAGGGATACATTAAATGCCGTTTTGTTGTGTTGTTATATTTTTACACGGTTGTCTATCACAATTTGGTGCTTGAGCTTCGTTTAGAAAATTCATTGTTTCCTTAAACATTCTTTCATGTTCCTAAATATAAAATTCCGGGCCCTATTCTGTAAGGATTATTGTCATGATTCTTATATAAATTAGAAAAAAAAAATGGTTTTAATTAATTCTTGATTTATTGCATTTTCCTATTTACCAATAATATATTGTTCATCTTCGAAATTGCAGTCTGTTGCTTTGCCAGTCTCTGCCTCTAAATTATTATATAAGATATAATTATAGATATAATATATATGTTATTATATAAGATATAATTATAATAATATTTATAATACATATATTTTTGAGTATATTTTATTGTTGCAGTTTTCTTTATATCATTAGATATTGAGGTTATGTCTGCTTGTCAACCTACCATTGAAATTATTGATAAAGTCCAACGACAGAGGTTAACTTTTTAATTCACATGTAATGCGAGGAAATGGCAGAAGGTGCCATGATTTTATTTCTTGCTGATAAAGTTTATATATGAAACTTACAAAAAAAAAATACAAAATTTTTTTTACTCAAAGCGACTGCATATACTGCAATATACATCGATAATATATTACAACAACATTGCCCAAAGCTAATATGCCGGAATATTCTTAAGGCCCGGCTCGCCACGCTGTTCCCTTCTACGATTTATTGTTTAATCACAAGCACTCAGCCACCGTACTATTGCGTCGGTAAATTGTGGCAAGCACCAAACGTTACAGATGCTTAATCTTGACTGGAAAGGTTAGAAAATATGTTAATTTGTTAATAAAGAAATAATATGTTTGGGAAGATATGGCATGATGGAGAGGATTTAAACGTTTTGTCAAAGAGTGTGAAGTAGGTTATATTAAGCATTGTTTAGTCATGAGAAAAACATGTATTTGAACACTTGAAAATATAGATTGCCTTTTTTTTTGTAACTTATGAGATAGACTAACAATGCAGTTTGGAAAACGAGACAAAGTACAATAATGATAGTGTCTACCTAATCAAAAAAGTTGTTATCTCTTCCTTCACCGTAATTCTGTGTGTGTATAAACGTCGTTCGCTATATTGCAGTTCGATGTGACGTAATAAATGCTCCATGTGTGTAAACCCTCAATAACTCTCTCGAACAACTTCATACTGGCAATCACTAAACACGAAACATACTAACAACTTAACACAGGGAGTGTTCTCACTTCCATTTTTAAAACTATATTTTTTCTGGAATCCCTATCACTGTGTGGTCTTTAATTTTTTATCGATCGTATCTTCGTCACCATTGTTACGTAGTGGGGTAAGTTCAAATTCTTGTGGCCAAAAAAATACTGGCACCTGAAATTGGAATTCTACGCGTCCTCGTCATACATTAATCCTATTACAATGACATATGACGTAGGTTAAGACAGACGTCTAAAATGATGCGTCTTATACTAATCGCCTTAATATGTTTGACATTGGCTTATAATTTACATATGAAGTTAAAAATGTATGAATATGGAAAAGACTCTAAGGGCGGACATTAATAGCGGTTACAAATAGATAGTAATGAATGATAATTACATAATAAACATTATTTCTATTGAAGGCAGTAAGAGCCCTCATGATTTATTATTTGTAAAATATTACCTATGTGATTGATTAGAAATCTTTGCCTTTTCAATGAAAAGGTCAAATTATTTCATAAAAGCTTCAAAAGATTTTTTATAATTATTTTACGACCGATCTTTAAATATAAATAATTCCTTAGATATCATCAATTGTCTATAATCCGTAGGAAATTCACAATAAAAAGTGTTGACTATGAAGTTAAAATGGAACAATATCATCGAGTAAAGTAACATTCAAAAAGTTCAACCGAAAATTGGCGTGAAAATTGTCTCTATTTGCGTCACCGTGTACACTGCACAGTGTGCAGTGTCAAAAACTTATTGTAACACACTACAAATACAGACGTTTCTTTTGTATTTTTACAACTTTCCTAGAAGGAGAATGAGATCCCACTGGGTGAAACAATTGCTAGCTGCATTTAATACGGCGCCTTTGAGATTTGGAAGCGTGCCACATTTTGTCACTCTATTGTCGAAAACAGTAGCAACTTTTATTGTTACGGCATTGAGACGTTTTTGGCACGCTCCTGTTACCTGGGTGGATTCTGAAGGGTCTATTGCCCTAATGACCCATAAATTGATGCGTGACGACCGATTCATTTGTCCATATTGTCCAGTTTGAAGTTGTTTGAAGATTGATGGTAGTATTGTCATTCAGCAATTATGTTATTTCTGATGAATGGGTAGACTATGTAGAGATGGTCCATTGTGTGCTGATTTAGAAGTCATTATGCTATTAAATTAAATGAGATATTTAAAACTTTATATGTCAAGTTAACCTCAAACATTTCTATAAGAACATGACGCATGATGTTTGTGTATTTATTAGGATTTATAAAACAACACTATCACTAAATTCTTTTAACAAACATAATATCGACAAAGTTATAAAATAAGGATTTAATTATTCCAAATGAAGGAAATAACAATATAATTAAGACACCATAATAATTAAGGCTCTAAATGAGCATACGTCGGAAGAGTACGACATAAACAAACACAACAACTCAACTCAATATAAGGAGTCAGGGTACATATTAACATAAACATCGATTCGATAGCGTTCCGAACATCTCTCCGGTCACAGTTTGAATACATTACGGCCGAGTTGTTTTTTTATTACGTCAATAATTTAAGAATTAAACTGTTCTTGCTCTGTTTATTGGTCCTTTTCTGCTTGTTCCGAGACTTTTCTAGTCGCTCCCCGCGGATGCTCATTCGAAATGGACACGCACGCAACGGCCCCTTGGTCCTTCGGTCGTAAAAATCGATTACTTTATTTTCTTACAAGCTCATCATTAAAGAATAAAATGTTCAAGGTTTTATTGGACCACATACAGCTTCATGGTATACTAGAAATTTTCGATTGTTAGTAATCTTATTGATTGTTTCCAGCGCTTAAATGTTTTAAGTACGGTGTCGAACGCGAGTTAAAAACGTAACATTTTGTTAAGGGCTAATTTAAAAGCCCATTGTCTTCTTCGGTTCACGGTCACACAGGACCACAGTCGGTAATGACCCATTAACATTTTGTTTCACACCATCCATTAATACTAAAAGACCTGCAATTAAAAAGGAAACGGCGCCGCCACTAATTCCGAAGCACTCTCACTTAAAACGATACAACTTTACTGCATTCGAACATCTGATAAGGGACTTGGCAACCGAAAAATAAAAGGAAAAAAGTTGCCACATCACAACGGTAGCTTTTAGAATTTATAGACAGAATATCTCTATTTCGTTTCGGTACTATCAGTATCGGGATATTTATCAGCGGCATCTAATGATCGGTCAGTTTATAATAGGCTGTGAGTGTCAAGTTAATGAGAATATATTCCGACCTGGTACACAATAAATTAGAGAGGTTTCGAATAAAACGGCATATTAATTGGACATTAGTATACGTCAACACCTCCGAAGCAAAGTGTGGCCGATAGGAACGATTAAAGTACGTGAAAGTATCTATGTAGTTACTCGGGGACTATAAAATTAGGTAGGTGTAAATTTTTAACGTTGGCCGGGGGCTATTTCTGTAAATGCGTTGTGAATTCAAATTTCTTTTTTAAAAGCTTTTGAAGCAGTTCCGTTTGTTTCGAGTAAGGAAGTAACGAGGGGTCCGACCGTCCGGGTGCTACGGAGAAGGTGACGGCTTTTGTATAGATTAAGGCGGTTATTATCAGTAAGAACTGTTTATACTTGCATTCATTTTTGTTCCATCTTAAAAAAAGTAACAAATTCCAAAATCATGCCCATCAGCAAGACAACATAATATCTACAAACTAATAAAGCATTTACATACAAAGCAATCTAAAAGATACGAAGCAAACCTGCACTTGACGGTAAACATCTAAGATTTAAACTCCTTAAATTCACAGAAAACTTAGCACCGCCAGCTCCAAAATTTCGGTACGAAGCAATAATTCAATGGTGCTTTAGAGGAAGACATTACTTTTGTCTAAGCAAATTGAATTCCACAAAATCTCCTCGAGAAGATTGACTGACCACAAATTGGGGATTCGTTGTCAAGCGAGATAACATCGGAGGAATCTCATTACAATTGAACATTCGTCCCAGTTCGGTTCTCCCTTTACGTGTTGCCTCAAACTTTGGCTCAGGAATCTTCAGAGATTCTAGATTGTTTCAAGTTTCTGGTGGTAAACATTGTCCACCCAACTTTGGATGTAGTATTATATCATTGCTATTTACGGACTGACTGACTCTTTGATTTGAAAATAGATCTGACCAGGCAGACGGTTGAAGTTGGAAGAATAAATCAATGTTAGTTTAATATTTCTAATAAGAGTTCATGTCTCCACAAGATTGAATCAGGCGCAAACTGTTAAAGCCCCGGCAGCCGGCGGCGAACGGAAAATTAAAAAGCAAAGCGGGGACCGCTTCCTAGCCATTCTTTTTAATTCTCAACGTAGCATTGGACGGTGTGGAATCATTAAAATTTCCTCCGTGCCCGCCAACCTTGCAGATTTATTTTATATGGAATGATAAAGTTAAAAGCAGTCTTATAGAATTCGCAATGAGTACGCATTCATCAACAGGACAAGTTTTAACACTATTCTGACGTTAATTACTATAAATATTTGCACACTCATTTTGTTTTTTTATTAGCTTCATAAGTTTTTATGATTGTAAGAAAATTAATCTTAGGAAGGATGATTGATGGGTTGTGTTGTGTTCAAAGATTTTTTCCAACAAGCATCTTGTAGGCTCATTGTGCAGATATTTTTAGTAGTTTTTGCTAGTTTGTGTCGAGAATAACATAAGATAAAGTAATAAAATGCTGGAAATATAATACTGCCTTCTATAACAAAATAATGTTTGTAATAGATTGCTCTAGCCTGGATTAGTAAACTTAATATTCAAATCCGTCCAAACTTTAGTCGAGCCGAAATTAGATTGTCAACTTAGTAACTCTATTAAAGTAAAAAACGACGTTAGATTCATAATCACTTAGTAAAAACTAGTGTGACAAATCCTTATTTGCGAGGCAGTTTATAAAATAAACGAAATCGAAATATTTTTTCCACGTCGTACAAAATTATGACATTATAACGTAACAAAAAAGCAACATTACTCCCCATAAATAATAATTAATCCTCTTAGCATAATATTAACGCTAAGGATTTCGGCGTATATGACTTTACGTAGCTAATAAGACTAAATGGTAATAAATTGTGTGCTATTAGCAAAGTAAACGATTTTACTAAACAAGTCTTGCTGACGACTTTTTCAACCGGTTGAGTGTTTGCCGGTAAAGTGAAGTACACACGCAATCGTATCCGCTCTTCCGAGACATTCCACATTTAAATATTAAAATTACCGCGTGGAAAAGAATTTTCGTTTAATTCTAAATTCTTAGTATTAATTTCAGTGGGCTGATGGTGTGTACTCGTCTGTGCTCGTTGGGATGGAGCAGAATTCCATACGGTATATGGTGCTCCGCCTACGACAGTTTTACTAACCCGTTTCCCACAGTTGAGTCATAACTTATGTGGGGTGATAAGCAACCCGGCATTGCACATCTTTATGGCATACTTTGATCAGTATTCACTTAGGTTTACTTAGGTAGGAGGCTAACTCAATATGACTGGATACATTAAAAATTTAGACTTATGAAATCAAGAGTATTTCATGCATCTGTATATTTACTTTAAAGCTCTTAAGAGCTTTCGTTTAAGTGCTATTTCATGCTCCCTCCCTACTTATCTCTTGTTTCTCATAAAAAGTTATTTTGATAATATTCAAAATAAATATAACTTACAGCCGTTTGACAGTGCCCCCGAATAAATCATTATAATTAAAAGATACCTACACAAAAAATACGAAAACACATGCCTCTAAAATACCTAACAAATAAAAAGCGAAATAAAAATTTACATATACGAAATAAAGTAGCGAAGTAAATATAAAACGGCCGATTTACAAATCATCAATATGTGTAATGTCCTTCTTCGTATGAACTCGAACTTATTGACAGAATGTAGCGTCCATACAAAGCTTTAGTTATTAACTATCATTAGCGAACCGCGCAAGGCCCGTGCGTAGGTGAGGTGAACAAATGCGATGAATTCTTCTAATTTATTGTTCATTCAATGTATATAAATTGCCAATTATGTACGACTAGTTTTCCACACTGGGCGTTTGTGCAAATTATGTCGTCTATCTCGGAAACAACTGGACAGAATTTCACGGAATAAAGCTTGGAATATGCACAAATTAATTCACCAAAATATTTTTGTTTTAGGACCAGTAACTCACAAAAAAATTGCCATTTGTTATTGTTCAATATTTCGGAAAGATTATGTCAATATAGTATACATATACGTATAAAAAACTGGTTAAGCCATTTTAGATTTAGATAAAACATTCTTAATAGGACTTATTTTCATATAAATTATTTTATCTATAAAGAATGCTTAAGATGTCAAAGGCCGGGGAACGCCCAAAACAATCGTTCTTTGTGTGAATCTCTAATGATAAAATATTGCTCTAAAACTAATAAGCGAAGTTTTTTTTTTAGGCAAAATATTTTTGACAACAGCCTTAAGAATTCGTAAATATTCAAACGAAATAAAGTACTAGATTAAGTAAAGTGGATAAAAATAAGTTGGGAATAAACTTTTGTCAAGTCTAGTTAAGTGAAAAGGCCTCTTATTGATTAGTCTGTTCTATTTTTATAACTTGAGAATGGCTAACTCTTGGAAATCGATACGTGATGACATGGTAAAGGCCCAGTAGCACAGTCAAACACAATATACTATCTTATGTAGTCATTGAAGTACATGCCTACATAACTACTCTATCGGGGTCTTCGTCTTTTATAGTATACTAGCTTTTATCCGCGACTTCGTACGCGCATATCCTGTGTTTTCCGTTCCCGTAAGAATTTCTCGTTCCCGTATAACCCTTATACCCCTTCGTGGCTATCATATTCAAAAAGAATTTTGCAAATCCGACTGGTTGTTCCAGAGATTAGCAAGTTCAAACAAACAAACACACTCTTCAGCTTTATTATATTAGTATAGATGTATTTATATATATCAATCATATTATGTATATATGATTGATATTATATTTACCTATTAAGCTTATTTATTTATTTTATATACATTTATTCATATTATTGTAGGTAAGTATCCATATTTTATATATATCCTTATGTTTCATGTACCTATTATTTATACTAAGTACTTTCTTTACAATTGTCTTTTTTTACCTTCTTAAAGATTTTCGTTTTAACTCAAAGGTTGACTGGTAGAGAATGTCTTAAGACATTAAGTCCGCCTTATGTACCACCATTTTTACATTGAAAATTTAAACAAATAAATAACAGAATAATCGGAAAGAATCATTGTACTCATCATTAAAACGTCTACGACGGAACCAACACAGAAATCACAATAAAGAATCTATTGTTCCTAACATTTTGTCGATTACACGACAGACAAAAATGTATGGCGCCGGTGATTTTAAGGTTCCGTACCCAAAGGGTACCCGTACCCTAACAAACCGGACCCTATTACTAAGACTCCACTGTCCGTCTGTCTGTCTGTCACTAGGCTGTAACTCATGAACCGTGACAGATAGACAGTTAAAATTTTCACAGATGATGTATTTCTGTTGCCGCTATAACAACAATTAATACGAATTTACTTAACTTAAAAATTAAAAGGGGCTCATAGAAGAAACGTGTTTTTTTGCGTTTATAGTAGGTATGGAACCCTTCGTGTGAGAGTCACACTTGGCCGGTTTTTCTTCCGCTATTTATTAGGTTTGTTGGGCCGTGTTACCCAGTTAATGGGTTGTGGAGGTAAAAGGTACCTATTCAGCTGAATCCGATTTGACTGGGAGCCGACCCCAATATAGTTGGGAAAAAGCTAGGCAGATGCTATAAGGTTTGTTGAGCAAGAGTCACCACACAATGGGTTCCAGAAAATGAATGGCGTCGTCGAGGCCGGCCCAGAAAGAGGTGTTTCGAGACGGCGCGGGAGAAGAATGACTATGTTGGATGGACTTGTTCAGCAGTGGAATAGCAACGGCTACATAAAAATATGTAGTTCTATCATAAAACGTTGTTCACAATTTATAATGACTACAATAACCCCATAAGAGGTTTTCAATCATCTTTTTTTTCCCGACCTGTAAACTCCTCATGTTACAATTATAATCAACTTGGACTTGGTATCTAAAAACTTACTTCCTTGGACTTCGTGTAAAAACTTACGAGTAACATTTCAAATGACACTGCATGTGCAATATCAAGCCAGTCGCCTTATTAAAAACTGTTAGCACATAAGTGGCACATAATATTCTACAGAAACAAATAGAATAGCTGCAGTTCTGTTCCAAAACCGTTTCAAAACAGTACATTTGGGCGCTATCCAGGGCATTCAAACGACACCAATGTTTGGCATTAGCGGTTAATATTTTGCTACAATAACCCCTGTACCATCTGCTTGGCAGCTGTATTCAGTGTCCCACTTTGACAAAACACGTGTTTATATGAGAACAGTTTGTAAAAATATGGTTTTAATAGTCAACAGTGATATCAGTTGAATGTGGTAATGAGGGCAGAGTAATGTTTCTAATTTCATGATAGCTGGGAAACGATACAGTAACGTTGTCTGTTTTTATGGAAATTTTAGTTTTGCAATTGTCGTAGTGGTTTAAATGGTCTATTTGTATCTTGCTGCAGGACTCACTGCTGTCTTCTCAAGTGGATGTGTCGTTAACTTCGTCATCATCATAGCTTGCATTTTCATAGACCATAATTGCATCAATCATCATTTGACTTTCTTCTTTATATTCATTAAACTTTAAGTCCATTCAATAATCTCTTGTCTGTTTAACAGAGATAAGTCTAAAGTCGAATATCTGCGTTATAAGTAGAGGTTGATGCCTTCAGTCTCCTTCATTATCCTCTTTCATAAACAATCCATTAATTGTAGCTCCTCAAGAATTCAGTGATTGATGTAGCTAAATCTACGATGCAGAATAAATGAATAACTTTAAATCTATTCGTGATTAAGAATTAAAATATTTATACGAGTTATACTGCTGCTACAATTTAAATACAAATTAACTCAAAAGCTATGTTCACCACCAAATCATTAGACGATTCATAGTTCATTCCACATAGTCATTTTATACAACAATTATCAATAAATCATGCTTGCAAACACTACAACTTGTCTCTAAGATTTATTCTTCTAGCTCTCACATCTTTGAACTGAACACCGAAGGGATTTAATAACATAAATGCTGACACATTTTTCTCAATAATTTATGTGAATAAGCTCACACGCGACGAAGTAGGCTCATAATTTATGCCGATGTTCGCCAGCCGACAAACTTCGGGACAATAAAGCACTATGCAGCGACATTAATTACAAGTTATCGTAAAACATGGAGTGTGCCAGCGCACTGCATGTTTCCCGTAACAAACACCGTGCGACACTGTGTTTAGGAACCGGTGCCAAATGTATCAAATTAGAGACGCTGTGTCATAATGATGGACACGGTTTTTAGTATTGTTTGAGATGATATACTGTGCGTTTGGCTCTTGTTATGAGCACCTCTTCCTGAGCATAACGCAAGTTAAGGTAGACTAACATTGACTACAAAATTCTCTACCGGAATGTGAAGCAGGTAGTTATTTAACAGCACATACAACATACAATATATTTGCAGTAGTAAAACTTGGTATTTAATCGTGCTATGAACCGTGTTGAAAAATAAACACCGCACACGTGTTTAACGGCAATTACAGGCTATTCATTTAAAATCCAATCAGAAAGATAGCAAACTGAAATACATGTGCATTTGTTATTGTTAGTTAGTTTGTAAAATGATTCCATAATTAAGTTTGCTTACCTATTAATTTGTTGGATAAAGATCATAAATATTAAGAAACTCTGGAAACATAAATGGACACTGACAATTTGATAGTATTAAAAGTTAAGTATTGCTAAACCATACTAATCTGGCGAGGATTTATTTACTGTTGTACTTTCTGCTGTGGTTAAAAGTAAGAAACCACGTTTTAATGCGTTTGATGTTTGTTCAACACAAAGATGAAAACATAAAAGCTTAAGCAATCCTAATTCCAAAATACTAAAAGACAGAATTCCCAACAGCCAACAGGAAAGCTTTACCACAGCAGAAAGAACGACAATAAATAAATCCTCGCCACATTAGCATGGTAGGGGAGCGCAAAGAAGTCGATATCGGTAATTATGAATAGTTACAAGACACGATACAGACTGAGTTATAGTGCCTTATGGTTGCACGGTAAATCTTTGATGTTCTTCTTGTTGTGTATTTGGATATGCACTGGGTTTACTGGTGAGAATTGGGTTTAAAGACATAATTAAGATGTTTTGCGATGGCTGATTTTTCCGGGGAGTTAGTTAATTAGGGCTGGGCTCTTAATTGATTTTTTTGGGGTAATTACGTTTTAATCCCTACTTGTATGACTCAGTTTGACAGGTTTTCAGGCTTAAGTAGAGTTTCACAAATACACAAAGTCAAAGTCAAAAGTCAAAGTCAAAAGTCAAAGTCAAAAGTCAAAGTCAAAAGTCAAAGTCAAAAGTCAAAGTCAACAGTCAAAGGTCAAAGGTCAAAGTTAAAAGTCAAAGTCAAAGTCAAAACGTTAATTTCAATTAGGCCATTAAACGGCACTTTTGAACGTCATCATTTACAGTTCAGTAAAATAATAATATTACATTAATAAAGTGACTCTACTGTCCATTCGGAAAGGTAGATTTTTATGGAGAAGAACGGACAAGAACCTCCATAGTTACTCTTTTCAAATAATGATTTTACAAACACAACTTCTTATTTCATAAATCAGGGATTGTCTTGTTATTTGACTAAAATTGATGGTTAGCCTGAGGGAGTAGTTCAAGATGAAAGTAAATTTCCCAAACACTTCTAGTAGTGTGGGTTTCATATCTGATTATGATCAGTCTTGTCGATATTTTTTAATTATCCTCTTGCCAAATAAATTTTTATGTAGTCGTTTTGCAAAAATTTGGCTACTGTACTATAAAGTTTCTGAAAGCTTTACCTATCAAAATCTTATCCAAAAAATGTACACCGCTGGACTCAAGCCGCTCCCAACAGCCAAGAAAGAAGAATACACCAATCAACAAATTCTCAGGAACATCCACACCATCTCCTACTGTACGATAAAGCATAAATATCGCTAATTTCAAACGCCTGCAGCTAGGTGTCATCTCCTTTGATTAATAGACTATTAATCCCGGATTATGCCCTGTGTTGTTTCGGTTTTAATGCTTGATTTACGTGGGTTATCTTCGGATGTATATCAACGTGGCTGTCTGAAAATGTGTGACTAACTCATTTTCTATGGCTTTCGTCATCAATTTGTATTTTGTCGTATTGTGATGTATTTCAGCTTCTTTTCTGTTTATAATAAATGAACAAAATAATAAAAAATTACAAGTTAAGTCTGCCACTTGTTAGAGTGACAATTTTCCATCTTCTAGAACATATTAATTCTTTAAGCTGCTTTTATATCTCTACCTATATTATGCAATGTGAGTGTACTTATTAAAAGTACATCTCCAAATTACCCTTACCTTATGTACATTGGGTCCATCTCTGCCTTAATTGGAATATACTGACGTGATATTTATATAAGTTGTATAAGTATAGCACATCTTTAGGTTTTTTTCGGTCTCCCCTTTGCTTCCAAAATCCTTTCTATTTATTATGAATCGTTATGATGTCCATATAAATCAATGTTTAGATGTCATCAGATTCTGCAAATCAATTTTGCATTCATGAGTAACCACGTGATGAATTATGACTAGCAATTAATTATGTTATCGAATCAAATCCAACAAATATTTGATTTTAACTATACAGATGAGGGTTAATGCGTATTATAGCATTTTATGTGGTATGGAGTATTTGAATTGTTAATTGGTATGAGTTGGTTATTATTAAAAATTGCAGGACTATGAATCAGTAGAGAAATCATTTGTAAGCCAACGAAGAAAATAATGATCAAAAGGCGATGATGCACTACATCACGACACTTTAAGAAAAACAAGGATGGTTCGTTAAAATTGGTTGACATTACTGTAACATTTACTTATATAATAAGTGAAGATGCGAGCGTATAAAGAATAATCTGTACGAGAAGGAAACCCTAGATCGCCCACGACCAACCTAGTAATGGGTATAACAGACTCGTCAATTTTAACTCAAAACATGTAGGTACTACGAATTGTAGTTGCCATTATTGAAATGATATAAATTGTTAATATCCTTTGTACATTACAGACGGTAATCTTATGCAAAAATATTAATAAAGACATTTCTAGGCCTTTTTTCTCAGCACGATATTACGCATAATGACACAAAGAGACTAAAAACTAAAGAAATTAAACCACGTAGGACCGCTACATGTTAAACGGAGGCTGCATTAAATAAAGAAGAAAAGAAAACATCAAAATTACAAGTTACGGATAAATAAATGAAAATCTGATTGCATTCGCGGTGGCTGGATGTAATTGAAAAAATGTCCCTTGAATTGTTTGCAACGGATCTGAACCTCTGTAATAAGATGGGATTATGTTCCCTCTTATTTCTTCGGAGTAAGTTGCTTCGAAGATAAGTAATTTCGAAGATTACTTTTTTAGATGTTAAGACTATATTTTTATGAGAACTGTAGACTGATGGTAATGACTTGTAATGTATAGTTGCAGATTGGCGGGTGATATTAACATACATTTTGGTTTCTTTCATTTTATCAAGGTCTTTGTTACTTGCTAGTAATTTTTCTGAACATTTAGGTCCACTCGCATCCTTTGTTTAGCTTGGATTAACTGGGAGACCTAAAAGTAGTATTAAAATATTTTATTAGCATTTTCATGAAAACTTATGACTTTTTACAGAAATGCAAAAGAAATAGTTGTTTTTTTGCTGTGATCATGGCTTAGCCTTAACAGGCTCTCTTTGTTATTTCCAGCCAAGTTTGAACAACCTTTATTTCTTTGCTGAAATACGGCACTTAAAATTTACCAGAATCCGCTCTTGAATTAATAATAATTTTGTAATAAATCTTCTAAAACTATGTATTTACATTAATTTCTTGTTTAATATTGATGTTGTCAAGTTAATTGCTGTTGGGAACTTCAATGGTACTTTCCTTTAATCTTAAAGGCCCTACAATATTTTGGAGTAAAATGTTTCAAGCGTTTTCGGCTTAACTTAATAGATAAGAAAAGTTATTATTAATTATAATTTCGGAGTTTGGACATTTGGTACAAATAATGTTTCCTCAAACATAAATGTTTCCATTACAAGTTGAATCGAGATAATAAAACAATTTGCTACTGGAAGATCGAGCGATACAGAATATGAATGTAATCGCTAATATTATAAAAATGTTTTTTTTTTTCCATACAAGCAATATAATCTTCACGGTCATTGAAATTGATAACATTTTATTGATTGAAAAATCAAATTAGACGATTATTAGAGTGGGTGGCATCAATTCGAAGGGAAATTAAATTTTAACGTCATTCAATCCACTTTGATATTTAGAAACAAGTAGATATACTTGCTATCTTCGACACAAAGGGAAAAATAAAACACACATACACTTATAAAATGAAGAGACCAAGCCAAACTGAACATCAGTACGACACAATCCAGTCAACAGACCAGCAGCAATTGCAAATAACGATGCCCCAGATACAACAAGTGCATTCGTATCGGCGATAGTAACCGTCTTCTATTGTCATTCTAACTGGCGGCCATTTGCAACAATTAGCGATACTCAAGCGAAGTTAACGAGCCAATTGTACGGAACGAGTACTAATAATGAATATTGTTGATCATCTAAATGTTTATCTGTTGGATCTAACGGCTCTAGATTGTTGGGGAGATAAAATTAGTTTTCATTATTGCTTTTGTTGTCACTATATGTTTGGGCTTTATCTCGATTTTTTTGTGTAAATTGTATTGCATTCTTCTACTGGTTGGCAATTTTGCTTAACTTCAATAGTTTTATCATATTCAGTTTTGTTTTTATATATGTGTGCCAGCTACACGATAGTATAACGTAATACTGGATTTAGGCCAGGCATTTTTACAATATTTGCAACGGTAGTAAGCATAGAAAGAAACTTCGCTCTATGGTTCACCATAATCAATCTGAAAGCTTGACGACTATGCCAATTTCCTAAATGGCGATCATTAGAAAGGCCATGTTAAGCTACAAACGTTTATGGGTTACTTAATTTAATAATAACTTCATTTGATGCAAGCCTAGTGTGGTGTCAGCCTATTTGTATATAGAAGGCACCGACTTCCTTATAATATTTGCCGGTCGTAGTATATTTGATCACGCTCTTGACAAATGTATCTGTATTGGTGATGCTACAGATCACAGATACGCTTTTGCGGTAACTGCAAAAGACGGCATTGTCAAAACTTGCATTCAGTGAGTTTGACCGTTAACTCACATAAATTGGCACCTTCTGACAGTTCTGATTGTGGACAGGACTTGATAGGAAGTATACTATGCAGAAATTAATACTACTTATTAAGCTAGGCATGCAAGGTTGACTTTTGTTACCGTGACCGTATCTCTCTCTCTCTTTCTCTCTCTTTTGCAATTCAAAAGCGAAGAGAGAGATGAACCTACTGCTAAGCAGACAAAAGTCCTGTGCACGCTAAGTCTTAGTTTTGATGATTCTTGCCATTGCCGGAGTTCTGACAAAGCCGGGACAGAGATTCTGTGCTCTACAGGTGATGCCGATGTGCATTGCTGATTTTATTGGTATACAAATTATATGGATAGGCATGTGTCCCACAGGTGTCACGTGAGAGTAGGTACCTTACATTTAAGTTTCCTCATTGACACCAGCGGAACCGATAACCATCGAAACTTTTATCTCACGAATCTCGTTTCTTGATCGCCGTGACGACAAAATTAGTTTTCATTAGAGTTAATTAGAAAGAGTTATATATTACCACAAACTTGGTGCCAAACGGAGTATTAATTTTGTCACTTTCATCTGTCAGATTTGATAAATATTGTGGAACTGGATGATTAATAGATAAATGATTTACTTAATTATGATTAATCGAGAGATGCTTGCGGTTTGTGATAGGTATTATGATCGATTCAAAGCTTAGAATTGTGCCCAATTATGCTTTTAACTTTTTTTTTGTGGAGTTGTATAGGCTGATAATGATGATGATTTATTTCATCTTAATAAGTTGATGGGTCATTGATTTCCATAAGTTTATATTCACGAATTATGTACCTACTTATTCCTGATACTTAGTTTGATGATATTGATAGGCAGAAGAATATACTATAGTAGGCGCCAGATAAATGTGGAATAAAGTATATTGACCTTTCCCTAATAACTGTTCATAGGTACCTGAACAATTAAATACGAATCGTTTTTCATTATTAGACAATGTTAAGGATCACGAGAGATGATGATTCGGGACAGCTTTGTGTCATTAATTCCGTTTTTCAAATTAAAAATGTCAATAATTGTAGGTGGGTCAATGACCGTTATTCCACGATTATCTGGCGCCTACTATAGTGTCAACTTAAACAAATTCCCACTAAAAAGTAATCCTATATTCGAGCAAGTAAAGAAAACATTAATTCATTCCATAGCTGAGTACTATTTTAACAGTAAAATATAACAACAGATCGTGTTGTGAATGACATTAAAGAATTGAAAACTAGATTACAAATAAATTGTGTTTCTTAAATGTATTCTGTATAACTTGTATCGTTCTTTAATTGCGTTTGGAAGTCCTAATCTTATGAAAAATAATATGTATTGTAAATTCATTATTTGTATATGAATAATAAACTTTAAGTTTTATTCACTTCACGAATTCTGTAATTGCTTTTTACTATTTCGCCTATTAACGAATTCATGATATTTTTTACTCCTCCACATCGCTGTGTACTTTGACGGTCACGTGTTTATTTTTTGATAATTGTACATTTTTAGGTTTAGTCATTAAATATTCAAGTTTCTTCTTTACCTTTACGAATATTGTATTACTTTTACATATATAATAGGTACTTTCAAAGTATTTATTATTCATAATATTGTTTTTTTAAGAACATATTTTATTTTTCTATTTTTAGTCTCTCTACCAAGGGTAGTATAGGTCTGATAGGCATGAGATCCGTCTAAATAAATGGTATTCCTGCCCCCGTTTCGCATGGAAATCATCCCCAAAATACATGTGTATTTGGAAAAAGACTAGCTAAAACAAATATGTTAAACTTCGCAATGAGCAGACAAAACCACACTGCGAAGAAAACTTCACAGTCCAAAATAACCATATTTATACGAACGCCAAATAAACGTAACATAAATTCAACATTCCTTTACTTTATTATGAGAACCAAATCAAGAACACATGTATAACCATAACTCTTCTACATCAGATTAGTTTACAGCATCTTCGACTCTATTTATAGCTCTATTAGAAACGGCAATTGTATGATGACATTAATTAGGACCATGTTGATCGTTAACCCATTTTCGCTAAGACGGAAGAAAAGAACCAATAATTATTCTCTTTAGCCAACTCAATCAGAATGTTGAATATTTTCTTAACTCCTTTGTAGAATTTTGTCTTTACTTCGTTTAGGGTCGGTTTAACAATCGACAGATTTGGATTAGTCTGGATGGTTTTACGGATTTTGTATGGAGAACATGTCGAACCACCATATTTATTCTTCAAACAAAAGTTATACAACTATTGAAATATTAGAGAGATTTGCTGACAACATTCTTTTGTATCTTTTTTAAGGGGTCATATAATGAATAACGAAGGTACGTATAGGTAATGTTATGATGGCACTGGTAGCCGCATTTGAAGTCACAATTATTTTAGACTTAAGTAGTCTGCGTTCCGTTATGCATTAACGGCCGGTCTCAATAATGCATCTACTTTTGACCAACTGTCAAACGTCATGTTTGCCTTTTAAACATGACGTTTCAGTTACTGTTGGTGGCTTATTTGACAGTTCGTTAAAGGTAGGTACGTTATTGAGACCGGCCGTAAGTAATTGTCGTAATAATATTATCGTCGACCACAAAGCCACATTCCATCAGGTGAGATTGAGGTCAAAACCGAGCCACACAATTAAAAACAAATAGAAACTAGTAACTATCCAAATGCAACTTGAAAGCTCTAAGTGAAGGTAAAATTATTGTTCTTTATAATAACTGTTTTAATTACTCATCATCACCATCACATCAGCCGAAAGACGTCCGCTGCTGGACATAGGCCTCCCCCCAGTGTCACCACAAGAACCGGTCCTGCGCGTCTTGCATCCATCGGCTACCCGCGACCCTCACCAGGTTATCGGTTCACCTTGTGGGAGGCCTTCCAACGCTGCGTCCAGAACTTTTCGGCCCAATCGACCATCTTTTAATTACTTTTTGTTTTTTGTTTTGAATTTCCTTGTCCACCAGTCATTCTAGTAATTAAACTGATAACGACCATTACTGTACTCCACACTTACACCATTGAGGTCCCTTTCAATTAACGGCTTATCTCTAATGTTCTTGTTAACACACACTTAATTACCTTTAACTTAACAATATTGTCAAGTACCTACCTACACTCACATACATATATCGTGTCCTTCTTATCTTAGCCGCTTTGCTAAGGGCCAGCTCACACAGCGTCGTAACGCTGCGCGCACTTGTTTAATTAAAATATAACTTCAAAAAAATACTTGTTTCAGAAAACCAGACGGCAAAACACTTTTCAAGCAGTCTGATGCTGTTAGACGTTAGTGACACCAAATTTGTGAATTAAAAACATAAATCCTATTTTGAATTCTGAGTTTTTGTGCATTAAATAAACTATGCTATACTTATATATATTGAATAGGGTTATTGGCAAAACAACAAAATACATACGTTTAACTTTTCAGGGAGAGAAAGAAAAAAAACAACCTTTCTTCTTTTAACATTTAAATGTCACAAAAGCTACTGCATATAATTTTTTCGGGTAAATATTTCATTTTTTATGTAATACCAAAATTTTTTTTTCGTCGTTTTTTTGTATCACTTTCTAAAAAGTGCTCGTAGCGTAGCTTCGCATCGCGCCTCAGTGTGTACTGATCCTACAGGCTATTATTTGTTGTGTAAGACGTATAGTGTGCAAAGAAAACAATTTAATGGTAGTCGGTGGTCGGTCACTTAACCGTAACCCGAGAGTTGCCGAGTTTAACCGATGGGCTATGTTGTTTGGTGTAACTGAATACCCTCGACAGAAGCTCCTGCGTTCCATTTATTATTTGCTCAGCGTCCGCAAATAGGTTCCTTTTAATATTTTTGTGTTGCTGGGAATGGGTTTCTGAAAACATTTTTTTTTCATGTTGTTGTCAATTAATAATTCTTGTTATTATAAAAGCTAGTTGAAGTAAGTAAATTAATTGGACATTTTAAACACATGAACATGAAAAATTAAATCTTTATAAAATGTAAATGGTCGACAGAATTTCATTATTAATATTATTTAAAAAAGCCCACAGTCAGCTGTTCCAAACCGAAATACAAGACTAGAAATTTATAAGAAAGTAATTTCTTTTATGGCCCAGTCTAATAAAAACTATTGAATTTGCTTATCCAATTCTCAATGGACAAAAACTCTGCGAAACAACTTTAATGAAATAAAAATACTTGAATTGTTTGACAATAATTAAATTTAGGATTATTGAAAACCCTTTGCGTATTCTAAATCTAATTTATTTTTCATTACGAAAACCACTAAATTATATTATGGAAATGGGATTGTTACAATTTAGAGTCCTTAATTCTATTTTGGACTCTAATGTTCTCTAATCAAGTTTAAATAGTTTATGAGTTCCATCAGCCACGCGACTTCTCACATTAGAGATAAGGAACCACACATAAATTTTATATTCTATTAGATTCTCTAATCGTTAATCTGGTCGGCTTATAGACTGTATCTACGAAGGCATAAATTATTTTGCGTTAAATAAGCCGTCCCTTATAATAATTTTATGCTTATTCGGATTATGTTATGTATTTTTATCGTTCGCCCCAAACTCGGGGTCAGAAATCAGAACGCTATTGAATTATCATTTGAATATGATATATGGGGTGTACTGAAATCCGGGGTGCAGACAATCGCTGTGAAATTGTTTTGGGGAACGTTTGATTAGATAAACTGAATTATTGCTTTGATGTTGAAGAAAACGAATGTTCGCTGGCGTGATTGTTTGTTTGAATTCTCATGAATAATAAAACAAATTCGGAGTTTTTGCAATTGATGCAAAAAATTTACTTCATTGAATTTGTAACATAGCCTTGAAAGAGCATTTTTTAATTTAAAATGGCTATATTTATGTTGAATAACGAGATGACCCATATTTCACCAAACACTGACAGGAAACCTCAAATGAAGTTCGGGTTTCCTAGAACAAGTTGATTGTATTATTGAATAAAAGAGTGTCACGAAACTGTCTTCTTATTTTGAATTCATTTTCTTCAACAATTTACACGTGCGGTACGACAATCGTTATAAAACCACATTTCTTTCAATCCTTAATAACCATGAAATTACTTCTAAAAATACAATAAGTTCCATGAATAGACGAATGAACCCACGCCAAGTTGATCGGCGCCATATCACCAATTTACATTCACCAAACAAATATATCTTTGAAAGCATACGACAATAAAACAGCAGCAAAAACTAAACTTTCTCAATAAATTTTAAATTTAGGATATTAGGGAAACAGTGGAGCAACTTAAAAGCAATTTGTCTGGAAATAGCTCGTCGCGGTAGGCGGATAACAGCTGCGAAGTCTCCAACGAGACCAACAAACAATTAAAATATCAGACTAATGGAGTCAAAGGAATCTTGAATATGTTAATGAACATGTCTTCTTGTCCTCTATTAGTTCACACCGCAAAGATTTTGAAAAAGGTCTCATTAATTAAAAAGTTCGACAGGCGTCAGTCGTGCGATGCTGGGACATCCTCGTTACTTTTTTTCACGTCAATTACCTGTTCGTCAAGACTGACTTCCATGTTGCACCGTTTAATGGTTAACATGACCTGAAAGTCGCTTAAATTTTCTTTAAAGTATTTCGAAGAATTTTATTTACCTATTACTTTGCAGGCAGTAATAGGTAAATTCTTCGAAATACCAGCATTAGGTGCAACCAAATCTCGAATTCCATCTTTTGCCAGGTTGAGAGGGGCACAGGGCAGTTTAAAAAAAATAGAACCAGTTGCAAAAGCCACAAAACAAAAATATACAAACGCACAAAATACAAATCAACAGTCCAAAAAAGCCAGCAAAAAATGCCCTTAATCCCGGCAAATTCACGCCACACAGCATTGCAACAATATCATTATACAATACCATTCCACAATAACCTATCTGGCGGTTCGCCACGTGTTGATTTTGGAGCAAACGAGGGTCGTATAGACCTCAATGACAATAATAGAAATATGCAAATAACAGCGGCCAGCCCAGATGATATTCAAACAAGATTACGAGTGTAAACGTTGGCAGACGAAATGTGAATGTTCATAAATCTGAAGAACCCTGGGTAAAGTAAACATTAGGAAAGGGCTACGAGATTTTATAAAATTTAAGCACTCAGGATTTAGAATGATTTAGGTTGTTTTAAGATTTGATTTATGGAGGATGTGTTTTAAGATTAGGTGCTTAAACACGGATATTAATTTGTCCACTTAGCCGTTTTTCTATTTAATGGGGGATTTTTATGGTGGATAAACTTACTCATTTAAGAATACATAGGTATAAAATATGTTTTCATTTATTGTCGTATCAATGTACATTGAATATATAGATATCTACATGATGCATGTCCACATTCAATTTACTTTTAATAAGGCATTTTTATAAAGCTGTCTGATTAAAATCTTCATGGCGATATGGCATTTCATATCCTTTTGAAAATTGACTTAAATATCATCAGAGAATATTTTCGGTAATCGTATTAAGTTAAGGACACGGCTGTTTACGCCCCAATTTTAAAAAATTCAAGTGTCGTATTAAATTAAAAACAAAAATTTCATGGCCGGTCAAACGTAAAATCCAGGACATTACGTTGATGCACGCTAACTGCAAGGAACGGATAATTTATTATAGGCCCGTTAATACTTTATCCAACATTAAAATTTATTGCACGCTCTTATGAAAATTTTGGATAAATGATTTTAAAAATATGCTGATAATATGGCTTTTGCATCATTTAAGTCTAAAAAAAACACAAAAAGTTGTGTAGTAGAACTTTAAGTTACAAAAAGCTTCCAAAGTACGAAGCTAAATCATTGAAATCAATTGCAAATGATTTGCAATTGAGGACAATTACTGAATACGTAAGTATAATTAAACAACCTACGTAACAACAAGAACAGAACAAGATAGGTTCTTGAACTCATCAAATAACTAATGAAGTTGTGCGTCATCGCATTGCTGGTATTACTCAAAGGATTAACACAAGAGACCAGACCAAAAACAAAGATGAGATCATTGACTTTAAACCAAATCAAATCAAAACACGAGTTTATGCAGAACACGTCAAAAATATGGTAATAAATAATTTTTGGACTTACCAGTAACAGGGGCATGCAAATACAGGACAGATAGGAACAAATAACGGGAATGTTTGTGTCCTCTACGAGCTTTAACGCAAATGTATCCGTAAGCCGTCCGGAGAGCAGAATCTCTTAATTTACGCCCCAAAGGGATTTGCTAAAGCCAAACATTGTTCGCTAATTATAACGAGACGCATGTGCTTCGCGTCCCACGAGGATCTTACCAACTTAACGAGTAGCGCTGTTGTCCGTGTGTGAAATATTCAATTGGATTTTTAAATTATTTTAATTTTTTGCTTTATTGGGAAAGCTTTTTGGTGTTTCTCCTCTTCTGTTGTGTTCGTTTGCAAAATTTATATCAGCTTTAAGTACCTTACTATTTAAAGTTCAGTTATTCTTAATGCAGATAGTTGTTTTAACATTAATATTCACTAATGTTGTCTTACTAGTTACTGCTAAGAAGTTTTTTCTCAATTTATTCCACGTAAGTGCTAATACACTCAAAGAGCATTTATTCATACCTACCTTTATAACTTTAAAACATTCTAAATAAATTGGTTCGTTTGATCTTGTCTATCGACTAAGTTTCTGAGTACACAAACTTCCATCCTTTTAGCAAATCCTCTCTCATTTTGTATAATAAACTCTCCTGAATACAAATTCCAATCAAAGTAACATCAGTTTGAGATAAAAATAAAAGCATCAAGTTTATGAGGCACATTAGCACGTGGCTGGATCACACCCCTCTGTCGCCTCAAAAATTCTATAACCACCTATCAGACAAACACATCTGCATACAACATCAACTTCTTCAAACCCTGCATATTTCAGGCTAAAGTGATTCTTAATACACAGCCATAAAGAGTCTGAAGTGTCATTATGAGCAGCAGATATAAATTTGCTAATAGGGTGAGCTAATCTGTCAGCTGAGCCGCTGGAGATCGTTTAAAAGCTGTGCCCCCTTCCAGCTATTGTTTATTTAGGATGGCGATTCGCGGTGAAAGCCCGTTTTTGAGGCATACTCTAATGCGATTGTCCGTTAGCCACGAAGTGGCATGAAGAGCGGAATGATATGCTGATAGCACTCAGAAGTGGTCATTGCGGTAATGACAGGGGCGATTGAGATATTAATCCGATAAAACGACGGAAGGGTTTAAAATGTAGGTATAAAATTAAATGAGAACGTTGACACATGATTTTGTTTCGGGTACAGACTTTAAACACTGTTTGAAGTTGCTGAGGAGTTAACAATGAGTAAATTATTAAGCTTCTTATCAGATTTGGCCCCCTTTGTATTTTAATTAGCTCACATGAAATAATTACAAGTAGAAGTAAGCTGATTGGTATGAAGGATGTTGGGGAAACTAATGAGTGTGTTAAAGCGCTCAAACTACAAGGCGAAGTAGAAATTCGAAGCAAGGAATTGTTTAGCCCGAGGGTAGGCTCGGATAAAATCTGGTAACTTTACAAAGTGAATAAGATTTAACTGGAAGGTAAAACCTGTCAAAATCTGGGATTAATGACACCGGGCGAGAAACAGTTTAATGAAATAATGAAAACGGGAAAAAATTAAGGACGTTGTACGTAAGAAGAAGAAGAAATCAAAAGTTCAACATGCGAGTAACCCCTGATTTCTGACTTGAGAATTTAAAGTTGAGTATTTGTCAAACTCTAGAAGTCTCCATTACACTGAAAACCTATCAAACCGTGGCATTAAAGTAGGGTTTCTCACGATTTTCACCCCAAATATTCAATTCAGAAACCGGCCCCATATGTTAAAATTTATTGGAAAGGTATCTTACACAACTTCAATATCAGGAACAATTACGTACAATTTTCAAATGACAGCATGCAAGAACTAATTTAATTCGACCTTTAGTGGGTGTTAACATCTCGACGCTATTAGGCGGGGGCTAAGCTCTAATTCGTATGGACGCGAATGCTAATATGGAACCGTGGCTTATGCAAAAACTGGTTTCAAATAGGCTGACAGTTAATTACCTGTTAAAATACTTGCATATATTCCGTTGTATTAAATTATTCTAAGACCCTTTAGTATGTCACAAGACGGAGAATCGGGAATTCTTTGAATCTAGCTTCTGCCTGCGGCTTCGCTCACGTGAATATCGGAAATGATCCCAAGGGAACATACTCTTGGGTTAAAAGGTATACTATAATACATTCCTGTGCCAAATTTCATCCAGATCCGTACAGCCGTTTCGGCGTGATTGAGTAACCAGCCGGTCGATTCTGTCAACATGTCGATGTGAAGGCTTGGGTGAAGTGTTCACGAGGTGAGCTGTCAATCCATTCAAGATGCAATGACAGATCACTTTGTGATCACGTGACATCTTGATTACTTATACACATAGATTGACAGCTCAGCTCGTGATCACTTCACCCAAGCCTTCACTTTGACATGTTTACAGAATCGACCGGCTATTCACTCTAATTTTGAAGAGATTAGGGTTGTATGCGTTTGAAAACACCGACGCAGAGAGTTCCACTCTTTGCTTTGCTTCGACATGTTGTCAAAATTGACCGGCAGCATTCATTCATACATCCAAATTTTTGCATTTGTAATAGATAGTAGTAAGATAACAAAACAAGTTTCTCATTAATTAGATATAAAAGTTTTATTAAACCTTTTGTATATACAAGGGGCAATAAAAATAATATTCTCAATGATGCCGAAAGAAAGCCGGCTATCGTTTGAGGAAACAAAAAAAATGATGGACACCAATTATTATAATTTCAAACATGTTTTGAAATGAAAACAGTTTCAACATGTGGTTAAACTTTAAGGTGGAGACAGCACACAGTGCCACATTTCTGTTGTAATATCGAACACGATGATAGTGCTATTAAATTATCTATTTTCGATACATAGTTGCGACTTGCACGCAAAGATCTGCAGATGATGCAGCATATGTGAATGTTTTCACAGAAATAAATTAGTTCAATGACATAATTGATGGAATTGTTCTCTTGTCGATGCCTTATGTCTTAGTCGAGTCTGTTCTTAAAGCAATAGTTACCTGTTGGGAGCAAATGTATCCCCGATTTCTGATCTAGAAAATTGAATTTGAGTATTTCTCAAACTCTAGTTCAGAATGAAAAACTGTGGCATTAAAATAGTGTTTGGCATGTTTTAACTCAAAATACTCAATGCCAAAACCTTAGGCATGGTTGTAATAACGTTTAGCGCAATCCCAAGTATGTCTCTATGTAGGTTAACTGAAAGAAACTTAAATTTAGTTGACACTTCGCGTGACTCAAGGGCTGGCTTTTATCTCGGACAGAGGATAAGCATTGCCATATAACGTGGCAATGCCGCCAGTCTTTTGGGTTCTTTGACGCCATATTTTAGTTGGGTGTTGTTTTTTTTTAAGTGTAGGTATAATGTGTATGTATGTGTAGTTAGTTTAGTATTTAGATTTATTAAACCGCTCTTGAAGTCAAAGAAACTCACTGAATTTGTAATCATTAAGTAACTTCTTCCGCTCTGGGTGGAGCGGAAGGGCGTGTCATACTCTTACTGACTAAAACCCATCCATGTTCCTCCTGAAGCCCTTTGCGTTCCAGGGCCGCGGTAACTCTTTAGTAGGATAACCTGTCAATTTGATAACATAAGTTTCTGTCATACATTTTCTTCTGAATTAAATAACATCTTTTCAAAATGTGACATCTATTTTAACTTCTTTTAAATATTATGTTGCATTGTCAGATACAGTTGAGGGCGAATTTCAAATTAAACAATCAATTGTTCTTATTCGAATGAATAGGCACCTTCCCTGAGGGCAGTAACCTTTGTCTATTCATGTTACAATATTACATATCTCGTAGAACACGACCACTTAGGAAGTATCCTATTCATTTGTCTCATTGCATTTTGCTAGTGACCTTAAAGACGATGATAAATTCCTGCCAAGTATTAAGTAGGCAATTTATAAATAGAACCCATAGCGTTTTCATAAAAATAGAAACCAATACATCAAACCTTCGATATGAAAACATTTTCAAACATACGAAAATTACTGAATCCAAATATGAATTGAATTGGAACGGAGACGAAATCAATTACGTACTATTTCGCATGTATATTATTTTAGTCCCGGGTCAAATTCAGTGGAAGTTGGCCAATCACGGGACGGGCCCTAACAACGGACAAAAGCACAATTAAGTACAGCAGGGACCGATAACAAAAGGCCGGAGAGCACATAATTTGTTGCAGCCCATCTTTATCTGGCCCACTATTGACCCTTTACCCTAATTCATAGAGTGTTCAACCCCCTTTACGCTACCCTAGTACAACTTAATCCCATACACTGGACTTAGAATACTGATGTTTCGTGCAAAACGTTGTGTGGTCCATTTTTAGTCTGTGGCGCTAGGGTAGAGGAAGCGACAACAGCAGCCGGCAAAAATTTATTATTATTCTTCGATGTGAACGAAACATGTGGCCTGAGTTTGCGTATTATCACGCTTTAGCGACACTTTGAGAGTGATTCGCGTATCTTTATTCTGTGGGGACCCCTCATTGCTAATGATACGTCGTTAGTTTCAGTGCGCACGTGTATTAACAGACTTAATTTTATTAAGTTACATTTACATTTAAATTGGCTCCTTTTGCTAATACCTCGTAGAAGTAAATATTATTGGAGCTCGTTTATGAGACTTTAGTATTGGTAATCTAGGCGGTGTTATAAAGATCATTTTATGCACAGATATTACGAAATAATGTATCAACTTTATTACTCGGCTCTTAAGAGTTGAAACACTTTCTTTACAACGTGTAACAGATTAAACGCAATACCTTTTAAGAGGTCATTGTACTGATAATTATGACTCGACTTATAATACTGAAATCGCGAAAAAAAATCAGCTGTTCAGTACTTTTGTCGAGTTATGCGTTCATAAATGTATGGGGCAGTCGATTTTTTTTACATTACACGTATAACGTACGTCTGTGTCCAGCAGTGGACGACTTTCGGCTGGTATGATGATGATGATATAAATAAGTAGTTTTTAAGAATTACCTTTGCAAACTACTCGTACATTTACGTACCTACACATCCGTATAGGTACCTCGAGTCTCGATCCAACATTATTCCAACAAGGGCGTTTTTTTCTCCAAAAAGCGAGCCATCCGCACTGTCACCGTAGCGTTTCACTCCGCACCTTTGCATTCGTTCCATCACCACTCATTCCGCGTCAACGCATGCACTAATTAGGTGACACCCGACACCGTCGCACGAAACACGCTGCTAGCTCCCATAGGAAACTTTGGACGCAGAGGGAACAAACCAGGTGTGAAATTGAGTCACTCTATCTTTTTATTTTTAAGAATTCTTTCATGTTTATGCTAGTACCGGGAGACTAACATTTCAGATTACAAGTTGAAAAGTAAGTTTTGCTGGGGTGAAATTATTATGAAAAGATATCAAACATTAATTCATAGATTTTCTTAGAAGCAATATTCTTTCTCAACTCGGACACTAATGAATTCCAATAAAAAAAAACACAAAGGAAACGTGACAACAGAGAAAAAATGCGACTAACTTTTATCGGTTCTAATTAGAGAAACTTGTGTAGCATACAAATTAATAAAAAGTTTAAACATTACCAACAAAAGGCCACAGAGTTTCACAGTGCAAAATAGAATAGAACGGAACACAAAGCATCGCTCGTTATAGTGTCGCAATCGCAAACTTGGCCCTTTTGTCGGGTACTGTTCGGTTCTACCGAATGTACTAATTAGTCCCCGACTTATTTGCTGAGTGCAATGGAAAGTTCTTGAACGGGCCCGGTTGACCTGCGGTGGCAGGCGGCGTGTTGAATCGTTCACCTTGCCAATGTCTGGAGTTCGGACGTTAGTTTTCCTTTGTTTTGCTTCCTATGGCATGTTTAGTTAGGTACTTGACAACATACTCGTAGATCCTCGTAGAAAGTTCAGTGAAGATAGCTTTATGTGGGAAATGTAGTCGTTTGCTTGGTGAAACTGGCATCTGAGACTGTTTACGTAATTATTTTGTGCTGTTTACATGAATTTCGATCGAGATAGTTGTTTAAGGCTCCTTCCAAGAACTAGGGCGGGTGATGGACTGAAAGTTGTCATTAGATTATTTAAATGTCGAGCGAGTTAAAAGTTGGTTAATGACCGGGCCCATTCCCAAATTGGCCTTAATTGTTAGTCCTTATTGGCTTAATTAACAACACTACTTGGCCCGGTAAAAATTATGCACAAGATTCCACTAAGACCATGAAAATTGTATTAGTATTAAGCATTGGTATGTCACGAATTATCATCTGCCTAGCCTTTTCCCAACTAAATTTGGTTCGGCTTCCAGTCAAACCAGATTCAATTGAGTACCAGTATTTTACGTGGAGCGGCTGCCTACCAGACCTCCACAACCCATTAACTGGGAAACACGGTACTTCTTGGCACGACTAGTGTCTGATTTTCTGGCTTCTGATAATCCGTAACGACTGCCAAAGGTCTACCAATGCTTGTCTGGACCAACGGCTTAACGTGCTTTCCAAGGCACGGAGGAATTTGGTATGTCACGATGGTCACCCATCCACAGACCGACTTCGGCATGCGTTGCTTAACCTTGGAAACCGTCCCTTGCAGCTGTCATGAATGCCCTAAGAAAAAATTAAAAATCTCATTCATAACCATAAATATGATTCACAGTTGACACAAACCCTCAGCAAAATGAATAAATGCCACAAACTAATCACATATCCACGAATCGATCAATATCACTTAAAAATAAATCCAGCTTTTCCTTGCCAACTTTCTTTACAAGTTGCAGCGACCTATTACTTCTTACCGTTGATAGTCACCGATAGATTATAGTACCTATAAAGATCGATGCAGCGTGAAATTGTCAGCACTTTGCATACATTACGCGTTTCCCACGGTGTAATGTGAAAAATGAGTTCTATGACGCAGCAATCTATAATGGATTTGTGGAGAAAATTGTGATGGAATCATGTGTGGAGTGGTCTATGTAAAGTGGGTAGGCAATTAAATGCCTGTAGGTAGTTCCTTTTAGGCTATGTTTGTGGTAAACATTGATTTCAGGAACATTGCATCGAGATATTGGGCTGTCTGTATTTTTTTGTGGGCTGGAGAGGTAAATTTTTGTATTTTAATCATTTCTGATATTGCCAACATAGCTAGGTATCTATTCGCCTTTGTTCCAATCTTCTTTCGCAGCAGAAAAAACGGTTATAGGTTTATTAGTAGAAGTAGTTTTTTAACTCAAAAACTCATTTTTGAGTTAAGCTCGCCTTTGTACATGAACTATTTAAATCACTGTCAATTAATATAAGCTGTTATGGTGTACAATAAAGAATTAAAGTAGAATAGAACACCAAAACTGTGCCCACAAAATTCTGGGTTCTGGGTATTTTTTTGGTTATTTTTGGCTTTTCAAGATAAAATCCGTTAACATGCCTAAACATGTGACCGACTTTTAGTTAGAAAACCCGTAAACAGTCGGTAAAATTTAGGTTTTCTCAAGAGATTACCTCCTGTTTACGGGCCTAAGTACGTGTTACCTTCCTAAACACTTTAAGAACAACTTAAAATAACGTACCCGCCACTTTCGGCTGTTTAACGACTACTTGGATAGTCTAGACAATATTTTATTACCTTCCTAACAGTCTTTAAAACCACGAGAAATGTACTTTGGTAACTAAAGGTACCCAAACGAAACCTAAACACACCCTAAGTTGAGTGGCCGTTATTTTTAATGAGAAATAAACTGCAGGCTCTGGTGAGACCGTTCTCTTAACGAAGTCTGCAGCCAAATATCCCACGTCGAGGTAGTTCCCGCAAGTGTGTAATAAAAACCCTCTAATTACGGACCTTATAGCAAAGAGTTGCTATATTTTTTGGCTATGCTTCTCTGTGGCTGGTTTTTTTTTTTTTAGGTTTGCGTAGGACGTCTTATGGACGGAGTTAAAAATGTTTCCAATGGTGTTCGTGATTTTATATTAAACCGACGTAAAAAGGAGGTGTTCAATTCGGTTTTGTGTTTTTTTTATGTTTGTTACCTCATAACTCCGTAATAATGAACCGATTTGAAAAAATCTGTTTTTATGTGAAAGGATATATTTCCGATTGGTTCCATAGAAATTTCATCAAAATAGTTTGAGTAGTTTGGTTTTTAAATCAAAATAGCTAGAAAAAATATGTCGGTCAATTATACGAAATTGCGTATCACAGGAAAGCAAAATACTTTTCAGTGGTATTTTTCACTTTTTAATGGTACACCTAACAAAGGTGTACCATTAAAAAAAACCGTGCATCGAGGCCGTGCGCGATCTATCGCATGCGACAATAGTCAGAGTATGAAAATGTATGCACCGCTTCCGAAGCCGGCCGAGCGCGTCTGACGCAGACCTCGGAAACGGCGCCATACATTCTCATACTCTGACTACTGTCGCATGCGATAGATCGCGCATGGCCTCGATGCACGGAATTGTACTTTTAAAGTTAATTTTCACCTACATGTACTTCACACACAGGCAAAAAAACTGGCCAAATGCAAGTTGAACTTGCACACGAAGGATTCCATACCATAAGCTGATAAAAACATGTTTCTTGTATGGGGGACTCCTTTTATTTTTATTTAATTTTTATTATATATTTTTATAGCGGCAACAGAAATACATCATCGGTGAAAATTTCAACTGTCTAGCTTTTACGGTTCATGAGATACATTCTGGTGACAGACACGCAGACGGACAGTGGAGTCTTAGTAATAAGGTCCCGTTTTTACCCTGTGGGTACGGAACCCTAAAAATCACTAGCAGCAGAAAAAAAAAACAAGCCCCATGTTAGCACAATAATGACTAGTAACATAGTAGGCGACCGGGTCACAGTTCTGCCGTAGTTCCTAATTAGAGGTTGTCCTACGCAGCGCCGGGCGGTTTGCAGTTTTCAATAGGAAACTTTTAGTTGCATTCCAGTTTATCTATAGAGTAGTTGGAGCTCTGATTTAGGGGTAGAGTTTGTTTATGTTGTACTGTGTTTTATTTTCTGAAAATATTACGAACTATTTTATTTTGATTGAATTTTCGTCAAAAGTTCTGTTTAATAAAGGAAAATATATAAAAGCACTTTAAAAATAATGTTAATAAAATGCTAATGTTAATAAAAACCAATGTTAATGTTGTTGTTAATGTTATTGTTGTTGTTGTCTTTAAAATGTTTAGCTTTAAAATTAATTGATCGAACTATAAAAATAATGGTTTACACTAAAAATATGTTTTTATCCAATTTAAAGTGCTACTAAATAAATCACTATTTGAAATCTTGCTTAGAAGAAAGTTAGTGTACCCCCACTGATCGTATGTGTGTGCAAAAGGCAATGTTACTACTGTTACTCGGAGAACTTTGGATGCAAGAGCGAGCGAAGCAAGCACGGAACTTGGGGCACCCTGACTCGGACAAGTTAGATTAAAAGTGGTTATTTTTTTGAGTTCCGTACCCACAGGGTAAAACGGGACCCTATTACTAAGACTCCGCTGTCCGTCCGTCTGTCTGTCAGTCCCTCTGTCACCAGGCTGTATCTCATGAACCGTGATAATTAGACAGTTGAAATTATCACAGATGATGTATTTCTGTTGCCGCTATAACAACAAATAATAAAAATGAAATAAAATTAAAAATAAGAGGGGCCTCCGTACAAGAAACATGTTTTTTTCGCTGCTGTTTATTGTACGGAAACCGACAGACAGACAGACGGACAGTGAAGTCTTAGTAATAGGGTCCCGTTTTTACCCTTTGGGTACGGAACCCTAAAATCACTTGACAAATAAACTTATACATCTAAGATTACTTGCGTACATTAACCATAAGCTGGGCTTATATTATCATAATCTGAATAAGATTAAGCAGTAAATTCTATTGATCTATCGTGTGTACAAGCAAGAAATATTTTACTTTGGTTTATTATTATTTATAAAGTTAATTAAAATATCGACCTTAGCAAGAAGTGAGTTTCTGAATATGATTTTTCTGTATTGAACTGTTTTTATTTCAGACTAAAAATATAATAGCTTTTGCTCAAAAAGACTCCAAGATACACGTAGACTTAAGTTAGCAACTAAGCGGTAATCTGGCGTCTTCGTTCTCAATGTTGTGTTTACCTGTAATTGGCATTATATTAAAATATAACCGAATGAATTACTATTAGTATGTGTATGTAAGCGTTGCTGGGACAACCTTTAAGTAAATAAATAAATAAGATACCTACGAAAATGGAAACAATGTGCAACAATGTGGCTAGACGAAATCTTTACCTCATTGTTAGCTCACCCTCAAACCAATTTTGTAGGGTCTGGGCAAGATTTTGCAATACTTCTCGATTAGTACTCACCACTTGTACTGCCGAGCAACTACCGAGACCAGAATCTGGATTCGTCGTGGGTGCCAGGTCGGACAATAAATGACATTATAGGTAATTTCATAGAAATTTCTCAGAAGCGGCCTTGAGATTGAAAGTTGGTGGTGTGACACCCCCGTGCCTCGGAAAGCACGTACAGCCGTTAAGCCTGTATCTGATCTCTCCCCAATAGAGTCGGATTGCCATCCCATCAGACTACGAGAGTAAAAGAACAGACAGTGCAACTGTGTTTACACCCACACTTCTGCACATTATTATCTGCTGCATTCCTACTTAGCCAATCTCTGTTGAGATTGACCACCGTGACCGAAATTCGATCGGGAGGATTACACAATTAATTACACCAAATATAGTTTTTTTTTTCCTTAGCCTATTGTGTCCCACTGCTGGGCAAAGGCCTCCCCCATATCCTTCCAGACATTCTTTTCTTGCGTCACCTCGAACCAGCCTTCGCGGTGTGCATCGAGATAATCTTGCCACCGCTTTCTGGGCCGGCCTCGGCGACGCCGTCCATCCTCTGGCACCCATGACATGGAGACTTTGCCCAGCGGTCACTATGCATGCGGCTGGTGTGACCCGCCCATCTATCGACTATATAATCAGCTATTTCAATACTATTGTAACAATACATTTTGTTTAACACATACTTCTCTCGTCCCACCAGAACAATTCCGACATATAATATTTTTAAACGTAACAAAATATCATGTGAGAGGTATTATACTAGACCAATTAATTGTGCATTAATGAAGCAGATAGTCGTTTGAATAAACGCTCTAAAGTACAATTTAATTGACGATTCAACACGCAACAATTGAGAAATATAGGTTAGTGCCGTTGCTCTGGCCGCTTAATTGAAGTACCTAATGTTTTGAATGTCTGCGGAATATTTAAAAGATAATTATGAAGGAGAATGTTCTAGTTGTAACTTAGAGCTAAAGTTTTATGAGGTACTTGGTATTCAAAGAGTAAAGCAGAGTTAGTTTCGTGGTAATCTCTTATTTTAAATTATAAATTTAATAATGCATTATTACTAAACCTTTTGGGAGACAAATTAAGTAGGCATCATAAAAACCGACTATGGCACAGACACTACTTAAAAAGAAACTGTAACACCTCATTAGAGTGAACAGGCTTCTTCTGGGTTGCTCCATCGTCGACTTTGTCTCTGTCATCTATGACCTTTTTTTTTATTAAGGATGGGAAATCTTCAAATGACTTCTTCCGCTCCGGTGGAGCGGAAGGGCGTGTCAGACTCGTACTGACTAAAACCCATCCGTGTTCCTTCTAAAGCCCTTTGCGTTCCAGGGCCGCGGTGACTCTTTCGAACAAATTCCGCAACCCTGGCAGGTCATCTATGATCTAGACTAGAGTCAAGAGCAAACCCATATTAAATAAATAATTAAAAAAAGACAGATAACTACGTAAAAATCACATGCAGCACAATTTCAGTTAGAATATACTGAAATGTAAAATCTGTCTACGGACTTAAGGCTCCGTCAGACAGGTTTGACGCGACAAGGCGAAATTTGGCAACGACATAGCATTTTAATATAAATGCTAGAATAGAACAATTGCTATGAAAATGCCTTACCACACGCCCCGCATTGTAACAAAACCCACGGTCATTTTCAATTACAAATTAAATTCTATTAAAATAAATTACAGCCATATTCTCGTCAAATCCAATAATCATCCTTTGACATTTTAACAGTCGCACCCATAAACAACTATTACAGAACAATATCAAAGGCTACATAGTACCAAGACATGTCACTGCTGATAAAAAAATTACTAACCAAGCCAATTTGATAACACGATTCAGAACTCTTTTTCCCCTTGACGAATGTCATAACAGTACGTCATCCAATTCAATTATTGTTTAGTCCTTGTCATTCCTAATTGTACGCGGCATACTGCGAAACTAGATATTTAAATGGATACCTGTAAGACATAAGAATACATTTTACTACTTTCAATTTCGATTTGTCATGTCTTTGAAATTTTAAACCTTGACGTTAGCACACAGAGTTTAGTTTACATTGCGAATGAAATTGAGTTACGACCTTTTTAACAGTTTGTGCTTTTCAAAAATCAACGTAATTCAAATGGTATTAAAGTTGACATTTGTATGAGTCGTTATTTTTATATTCATTCGTCGAGGATTCATGTAATTTTGTTTCATGGCACTTGACAACGAATTAGTCACGTGAAAGGCTTTTTTATGAAAGCATTAAGTATTTAGTGTTGAAGCGATGCGTTAGTGAAGGGTGGAGATTATTTAGTAGGAGTTTTAATGACTATTATTTAATGTGACAGTATTTAATTTTGATATGATTATGTGGATAAAAGCACAAGACCGATTCATATAATAACACTGGGGGAGTTCTATGTCCAGCACGGGATGCTTATGCCAGCCGTCATTCATATCAGACGAAATAGTAAAGAGCTCTATGGTATGGTATGGTGGTGTTACTTAACACACAATTGAGATCTTACTTATGCGTCAAAATGACAACTATACAAACATGAAGTTGTCATTAGAAACTTTGTCGCGCTGACAACTATCAGTCATATCCCTATCCGTCTATATAGTTATTGGTAGTTATCTATAGTTGTCAGTGGGAGCCTTAATGCTATTTAACACTAACACATTAAAGATCATAAGATCCCAAATTACAGCTAACAAGTTCAAAAATGACAACTATACAAACATAAAGTTGACATTAGATACTAGTTTGTCGCACTACGCCTGTCATTGGGAGTCTTAATGCTATTTAACACTAGCACATCAAAGGTCATTAGATCCCAAATTACAGCTAACAAGTTCAAAAATTACAACTATACAAACTTGAAGTTGACATTAGATATTAATTTGTCGCGCTACGCCTGTCAGTGGGAGTCTTAATGCTATTTAACACTAGCACACCAAAGATCATTAGATCCCAAATTACACCTAACAAGTCCAACAACTTAATAATGTCGCAGACGGTAGTGTTAAGCAAATCGATTTGACATTTACGGAAATGTCAACCGAAACATACCTACAGTACTTACCAACTATTACTAACGTATTTACCAGTAGTGAAAATTGTCTAGACTATAATCATCTTTATACTATAAAATATTCATCGCAATAATGTATGCGAGGACCAGTCTGGTAAATATTTTTTCAAATATATGAAATACGGATTAGACCCACGTTCCAAAACGATTGAATAAAACATACGAATATATGCAACCATGTCGAAAAACATCTTACATTTGGGTATATTACAATACAGTATTAAATCAAACAGCTTAAATCCAGTCTATTTTAGCAATAAATGTCAAATAATATGGAATTTAAAAACGTATTATCATACCTTTGTCGATATATGATGTATGTATCGACAGTTATTTGAGATAAGTTTTTATAATGTTAATGTACTGTTATCTTAGTACGATAAACTTCAAGCTGTAGGAAGTCTGTGGGCGTAAACCCTTTTGAATTGACTGTTTGTCGACAGTGTTGTTGTCATTTCTGTAAAGAAAGAAGAATGTGTCGTGGACAACTTTAAGCGAAACTAGACCTTGTTGATCCCTAATTGATCATTATTAGTGATCAATGTTACTAATCAAACAATTGTCACCGATGTCAATGGGGTTGAAAGGTTTTAAAATGGCGTTCGCGTACCGGAAGACGAAGCGTCAAAGGCATCCCACAAGATGGACCTGGTGAAGGCCGTGGGAATCCGCTGGATTCAGGGCCGGTCGATAACGACACTTGGAGGAGACCTATGTCCAGCAGTGGACGTCTTTCGACGGAAATGATGATGATGATTGTTACTAATAAAGTCGAAGGCAAGAGGAATTCTGCCAGGGTTGCGGAATCTGTTCGAAAGAGTCACCGCGGCCCTGGAACGCAAAGGGCTTTAGGAGAAACACGAAAAGAATATAATTTGGTCAGTGGCAGATCTGACACGCCCTTCCGCTCCACCCAGAGGGGAAAGAGTCATTTGATGACTTCAAAGCCCTAAAAAAAAAAAATATTCCTATTTGTAGGTCAGACCAAATCCAAACCTCATTAAACATGAACAGCCCCAGTTACTATGAAATTTAGCAATAAAGTTCCCGCTCCTAGCAAGCGGAGGAACGTCATCTAGGAGAAAATCTTGTGACAATGACACTGACTCGATCCCCAGCATCAGCGAAGCGAAGGTCGATCTTAAAGCCTACAAAGGGCTCCTACCTCCTTGGTAGGAGACCTTTGTAGGCTTGAAGAGCTCACAAAGGTCTCCTCCTCCTTCCTGGAGTCCTCCCTAAGTGACATTCTATCGGTATGAGAATGTATTGTCAAAATGCTAGAATGTTTAGGATTGATCACGTAACATTTTCTAAGGAACAGGTCAATCCTATATCCCATTTTGCCTTTTGGACAAACATTATTTCTAACAGAATATCACTTCTGGAGGCTATTAACTTGTAAATCGTCACCAACATTCTCCATTTAGTTTAAGGTCTCTTTAAAACGAAATTTATCTATTATTGTAAGAAAGTCTATTGTTTTAGAACCTGAAATAACAGATGATATTATCCTATGCAAATCTAGAAATTCTTTGGCCTGACTGTCATTTTAAACTGAAGTTGCCAACAAAAACAATGCTTGTTTTAATTGAAAACAATTCAAAGTTTGCAATAAGTCAGTATTTACTTTTAAATAACTATGAACATGTAACAATGACTGACAATTGACAGAACTTACGAAATAATTTACTATTTTAATATTCGTTCCTAATGGATATTTGCTTTAAAGTATTTCTTCGTAGTTTTAACAGAACAAAGCTTATGATGTAGTTCCTAAAACTTCACAAAACTCTTTAAGAAAACGTCTAATATTTTAAGTTTCAAAACGCTTATGGTTGAAACAAAAAGGTTATAATTTGTAAGCCTTGGGCTTCAGCCATAGTGAGTGACAAGCAGTAGCGGGCGCGATTCACACGACTAGCTAAAGTGCTTAATTCTTTTTATTTTTTTTAAAACGTTGCCCGCTTTAGGAATTTATCCTGTATCGTGGTTGCGCTCACAAACATACAAACTCACATACACAAACAGCCAGACCCAGAACAACTATCTGTGAGCCCTACAAATATCTGTTCCGTGCGGGATTCGAACCCGCGACACGCAGCGCAGCAGCCAATCACTCACGAGTTTTTGTAGCAGGCATAAGAGGGTAGTTAATGTTTCCATAGGGTAAAGCAATAGGCAATCATTCGCTAAATCAGATTAGATCACTAACGTCAATTAAAGCAATGCTAAGTTAGGTCGAAAATGCACTTGCTTGTGCTTTGAGTAATGTCAAGCTCAAGCAGTCCTTTAAGTAGTTGTAGTGGGTCCTTTAAGTAGTTGTAGTGGGTCCTTTAAGTAGTTGTAGTGGTACCATTCGTATCTCAGTTAGGTTTGGTGTCTGAGATTGTTAGAAATCCGTTGCTAGGCAAGAAATATTTTAATTTTCATATCGGAGCATCGGGGGCAACTTTGATCAGCGTTTTATGCATTACTTCAGTTTCAGTCAAATACTACTCAGTCATCCGCCTTAGCTCCTACAGTAGACGCGTACTCATACTCTTACTCATTTTAACCGACTTCAAAAAAAGGAGGAGCTTCTCAATTCGGTTGTATTTTTTTGTTTGTTATCTCATACCTCCGTCATTTATGAACCGAGTTGAAAAAAATATTTTTTCATGTGAAAGGATATACGTTCCAATTGGTCCCAAAGAAATTTAATCAAAATCGGTTCCGTGGTTTAGTTTTTAAATCGAAATAGCTAGAGTAAATATATCATCCAAGTAAACGAAATTGCGTGTTTTGCTTTCCTGTAACTTTCCAGTGGTATTGTTAGGTGTATCCACACCTAAAAAGTTACTACGAGTTAATTAAGTAAAAATATTTTTTTTTTACAAAATTTAATTTCGGAAGTCGGTGTTAAAATACTAACAAACAACCAAAAACACCGACTTCCGAAATTAAAGTTATTTTATACTTTGTAGTGTTTTTTTTATTTGGAAGTCGGTTGTATTTTTGTAAAAAGTTTTTCAATGTTTAAAACTGTACGGCCGCTTCAGCAACCGCGCAAGTTCCTCGCCGTGACCGAACCCTTGCCGGCGCACAGTAAACTGTATGAGGAGTTGTGTGAGCTGTGACTTCCAATGAGCTGCCTGCCAGGCTGTGATTGACTGCGCATTGCTGGTAATTGGAAACATCGCGTTATTGGCAGCGCGGTTCGATTTGAAGATGCGGTTTTAAGTTTGAGTTTAAAAATTGCAATGAGGAGTGACTGTCTGAGTCATGGGATGAGGAATGTTTGGTATTTAAATTAATTTTTGGTAGTAGTACCTTTTCATAATGAATGCCTTATGCTTTTTGGTTATATTTCTTTGCGTTACTTAGAAGTCAAGAAAAGTATATTATATTAGTAACATAGATGTAAATAATAATGCAAAGACCTGAAAAATTGGAGTTACGATATTTAAAAAAAAACATAGATAAAATAGATTAGTAGATTTATTAAACACACGAACACGATTACACGTCGATATTTGTATAATGATCAAACAAATCAACTTTAAATCAGTCATGGAGCATATTAAATACCCGTATCTTCTAAAAATCTTCTTAGAAATTCCACTTAAAAGTTAAGCCTAGAACTCAAAGACGAATAATTCAAAACATAATTTCGATAACTTTGCAACTTCAACAGTTTTCAATAGGCTCTAGTCAATTTTCTTTGCAAACATTCTCCGATGAAGCGTTACTCGATGGGTACAAGTGTACTTATTGGCGTCTAACGCGCCATTGTCTAGACTGCGGAGACAAACGTCTGGCCGTCCGTGGACCATGACACTTGAGAATGTTCAACAGCCGTTATAGTTGCTTCTAGTGTGGTATTTTTAATGACGTAAAAAAACGTAGGGTTTTTTTTGTAGCTGGTCCACATATAGAGGGTATGCGGAACAGGGAGTAAACGTCCCGCAAACCTCCTTTGAAATGGGAGGATCCTCCGACCAGACGGTATTCGGACTGTTGTATATATTCAAATCGCACGAAGAACTTTGCTTACGCGATGCAGGATTTCGTTGATAGTTCGTCGCTGATAGGATAGATGGCATTGCGGTTCTTTTTGTAGCCGTAAAAAATTCGCTTCTTAGTTTTTTTCATGTGGCAGTATTGATGCCACTACTATATAATAGGTCTCACAACGACTGATGATGTGCTCTACGCATCCAGCAGCTCCTCGTTGCCTTCAACAGTTCATCCGTCCATTTTGCTGGACGGCTTTCATTTAGTTTAGGTGGTAAGGCAACGTTGCGTTTTTCTGTACGCAGTCGCAACTCGCAGATACCTATTCGGAATGTCTGGATATGGGCAGTGTTTTTGGCAAAAGAGTTGGTGCTTGTTACCACTTAGATGAGATTTTGACATCAGCACCGGAGTGCGACCTCTTTGCTGATCTACCAGCAAAGAGGTCGCACTCCGGTGCTGATAGATGTATGTCGTGAATGTTTAAGATGTGAGATGGTGGATGTAAGATGATAGAAATATCTGTACTTTCATTTTTGTTTTACTTGTTGGAATTGGTTATTTATTTCATATCTAATGGTCGTTTTTTAATCTCAAATTTGTAATTTTACATTAGTACTGTTTCTAATGTAACATTTCTTAATTTACGATTTACGAAAATTGGATTGTATAACGCTTTTGGTGTATATCCTATAATGTTGTACATGTCATATGTTAAGATGACATGTTACCTATCTCTTCACTATCCTTGGTTGATAGAGAATGCCTAAAACATTAAATCCACCTTCATGAAGTCGAATAAATAATTATGATTGCAAAACGATCCCTTTTTACAATTATTTTATAAAACACATGCAAATAAAGTTAGCATCAAGCAAACAAATAAGTTAATTTTCAATTTATTTCCAAACATACCTGCGTTATTTACTCCAAACAAGCACGATAGTGTGTAAATGTTTTTCCAATTTAGCAAACTAATCATGATTCGCTTATCTCTCGACTATATTTATTTGTCTCGCTATTTCGACCCAGACCTCTGACTATTATTTCAGATTGACAAAGGTCAATAATAAGGTGTTTGCTCCTACTATCCTTTGTCTAGTCACTAATTAAACTGCTATCTGTATCACAACATTCGTCCGTGACTTGGGGTTCTGTGAGCACAAGTATAAAATTATACGAGGGCGAGTTTTTTGAGACAGAATTTTGAGGCGAACACTGAAACTGTAGGCTAAAATTTGGAAAAAAACGACGGTTTGTTTTTTTGGTAAAGTCTTCTTTTTGGTATCAATTCATCATCATCATCTATTAGCCGAAAGACGTTCATTGCTGGATATAGGCCTCCCCAAGTGTCGCCACAGCAACTGGTCCAGTGCGTCTCGCATCCATCGGCTACCCGTGACTCTCACCAGGTCATCAGTCCACCTTGTGGACGCGTGGACGTCCACGCTACGTCTTCCGGTACGCGGTCGCCACTCCAGAACTTTTGGCCCCATCGACAGGCAGAACAAATGGTTATGCGAGCAATGTGCCATGCCCATGTCCATGCCCACTGGTATCAATTAGTAAGTTTTATTTTTTAAACAATGATTTTGTAAATCTTCGACCGTAATGATCAAAGTTTAATACTTATATTTTCTACTAATACTTAATCAACTACAGACAGGCTAATATCCAGAAACCGAGCATAACCATTTTTCCCTGAATACCCGTCTCAATCATTCACCCTATATAGCCTACCGATTTCTCTTTTTCGTCGAACCCAATACTAAAAGCTTAATATAGAATTTTGATATTACTCATTTTTAGTACAATAAATTCCGTCGGTCCATCTCATTACTGCGGCCCATCCATAATAAAAACCAGCTTATTTGCAATTTTTACGGCAGGACCTCCATTGTTGGACCTATATAACGAGATATGGAGCCCTTTTATGTGATAAAAGCAATACTTCAATTTTATAGTTCATAGTTCACTTGGGCCCATATCGAAGTGCAGAGGAAAGGGCTAAGTATTAGATGATTTACAGTGGTCATATAATCTGGATAATCGGCGGTTAGCACTTAAGGCTTTGCTTTTAAATGCTGCGAGGTGCTGTGTGGTATGTTATACTGAGAATAAATAAATTCAAATTCTGTTCTAGCCAAGTCAAACAGAATAATTTAATCTGGCTTTAGGTATGATTGTTTTTGACATTTTAATCTAAAATAATTTCAGAATAATTAAATAGAAAACATTGGCTGTTCATTCAATGTATATGACATTTTCAGCCTCTTTCCACGAATGATTTAAACTTTGTAGAATAACAATGTAACTAAAAATCGCGCTGACTTAACGGAGTAAACGTAAGTGGAGCATACTTGTAAAATACATACACAATATTTAATTCCAGGTTCAAGCGATTTTCAAAAGAAAATAAACGATGGAAATCGTCATGAGATTATTTAAATATTATTATCATCATGAGTCACCTCTCTACTTGGGTGATGTTTAAGCGACCAAGGGTCTGTGGTGGTTGGCGTGAAACCAGCGCGGTTATAACCAGCCAGAGTCTCTACTCTGGGTCGCAACCCAGAGTAGAGACTTTGGCTGGTTACAACCGCCACAAAACCATACAACATGCAAGTTGATTAATTTTTTAAGCCTTTCATTTTGGCAAAAATACAGCAGCATTTAAGAAAAAAATACCACTGAGTCCGACAACTACTTACACTCCAGCAACTCCGCTTTCATTCAAGTCAGAGAATATTTATGCTTGTACGACGTCATCTAAAATGAGCCCTGTTCGAATATTTATGCTAGGGACTTCTTTTTTTACTTTTATTATGTCATCTCCTGATTAGTAGTCGTTAAGATATGGACTCAAACTTGTTCGTGTGGTGTTGTAAATCATTTTATTGTGTTTTGTTCCTTTTCTTGATCTCGTTGTATTCTTTGGCACGAAAAATTTGAGTGGAATTTGTTGAGTGTCAATGTTAACAATAGGTCGTCTATGGTCATCCACCATATTGGCATTTCATATTATGAAAAACTCATCGATCCACAAAATTTTCTTAATATATCTGCGATGGATGTTTACCTACATGTGGGAGCCTGGAAGAGCAGTATGCTGCGTAAGCGAGCTTGACTTACCTGTCACCGTCCATTCGATGTCAAGCACACCTCGCTCACAGGATGTTGGAAAACAGAAGATTCCAAAGTAGTTTGTAATCCATTGTTATTATTACTACAAAGCCTTCCAATGCAAGGATAAACGAATCAATTATGTAATATTAACAGTGTTATTCTCCGTTATACTACTCGTACGTCAGTTTCCAGCGTATTATTCCAAACAAATGGTCTTATTTCGAGCGCACTACACCTTCAGAAACGTCATAAAGGATTTTCGTCTAAACCAACTGAAGCTGTCCTCTTTACATCTCTAGTCCTACCACAATTGAGACTAGTCAACACTCCATCTAAATCAATATGGGCACAATGACACGTCTCTAACCGTCCTGCATCGTGTCAGAGATCGTTCTACGACCTAAGCCTCCTCCACTTTGCCCCGTCTTGTGTATCTTCGATATTGGATTGCTGTATGGCCTGTATGTTATGACAGACTCCGGCCGCATATTGGTAAGCATATAACCTTATAGATACATAACCTCACACTGTCGTCTTCGGGGTATGTAAATATTGAAGAGCTTCTTACGGTTTTGATGTTAAGTCATTCACAGATTTCATGTGTAAAGGCATCGGGGGTAAATAAATGTATCTGACATATTTTATTGTAAGGGTAGAGATGTTAGATCTTATCTACTAACTTCTTGGTATATTTTGGTAAGGATTATTTTCGTAATTCGTATCACATACTATTCATAATTTAGGAACATGAAGATTTCTTCTGTGTGCACAACGTTGTTACAATTTTAAGATCGCTTTATGAGTATATCGATAAAAAATGTCCAAAATTATAGCAGCAAAATACAGGTGACAGAGATTTTATATGAATAAAACGTTTTATACACATTATTTTTGCATTCGGCTAAGCTTTAAAATGTAGAATCGAATGCTGCACTATAGTGATTTTGACGTTGACGTGACATGATGTCGCATCCACAATATGCTACTTACAAACTGTTTAGGCATAATTTTGCTGTCCTTTTATTTATTTATCAGTTTTAATATTTCAGTCAAAAATCATCATATCAGCCGAAAGATGTTCACTGCTGGACATAGGCCTCCCCCAAGGGGGCGGATTACCATTACCGCCACGCTTGGCAGGCGGGTTGGTGATCGCAGTGTAGCTGTTGCAATGCACAGAACCTCAGAGAATGCTGCTGTCCATAATCTGGTGAGTCCCTTAGTCGTCTCTTACGACATCTACGGGATGTGAGGGGATGGTGCTATTTGTCAACAATAATTCAGCTTAATTCTATTTGCATGTTATATTTGAACGAGCTATAACATTTTAACCAAACAAGCCACTTTCCCTGTTTACTATAACAACATAGTATGTCAAACCACATTCATATGTATATAACGTGGCTTCAAGTCGACTTGTGCAAGTACATACACGGACCTAGTATATTAAATTGATGCTGCGCTCAAGCTAACTGGGGAAAATGGAGTTCTATAGCACTTACAAGCGATGGGCTAACAAGTTGTTTTACTTGGAGTCTGATATAGCCTTTATGGAGTACAAGTGTAGTGCTTAGCTGGCATGTGGCTTCAAGAGGCATATCGGTTCTTGGTATGGTACAAAAGCGAATCTGCCTGTGAGGGATATGTGAATATGGAAACGTATGTACGTTATTTTTTATTATGTTTAACTCTGTTAGAAATGTGTTTTTAGTATGTTACTATGAAGACATAGACTTCTTTTAAGTTTTCCTGAGAGATCCCAGGATTTTTTGAAAAAGAAAAAGAAAGAGGATACTAAAATTTTTCTTTACTTACAGATTTTTTTTTCTTTTTACAAATATTTTGGCTTTGTCGTTTCGGAGATGGAGATAAGGGGAGGAATGATCAATTTTCTTTTATAACTTCAGAATTCAATATTTAGCAAATTATGAAAAAAACATGAACCTCCCTTTCATTTGATATAGACAGCAGGATTTTTTATGAATTTTCTAATTTGGCCCCCAAAAGTGACCCAATTTTCAATATTAATTAATTTACGTTACGCTACCGTGTTTGGACCACAGAAATTCATATGTGTACCAAATTTCAACCGAACCGATCCAGGAGATAGAGAGTAAAGTGACTGTAACGGACGGATGGACAAATGTGTATCTGTCTATCCGTCTGTCACAGTCACTGAATGATTTTAAGTATAAGAGTTTTTCATACGGACGTCCCTACCTTTTTAACTGTAAACAATTTAGTAATTATTTTTTTCACACCACCTGCACGAAAACGTCAAGATATATGCTATGCAAACCTAACCTAAAGTACGTCATTATAGCCCGCGAGCGGCGCGCGTGGGCATTTGCTGCTAAGTGCAGATCGCACTGTCAAAATGATGTACCAAATTCAAATCACATTACTGCCCGGGTCATAATGAATTTCAGTACAATATTATTTCTTCATGTTGCGAGTACAATTTTCTTGCAGTAGGTGTGAAAAGTAGAGTATGCTGCTCAGGGATAAAGGAGTCTTTGCTTTGGGCTAGCTTAATTTCCTCGCTGCATTCAGGATTCTTGTATTAACTCCCCCGCTTCACTCGTAAGTTAAGTCTCGAATCCTTCCCTGCGTTCGAGATTCAATATGACGCCCGTGACATAAGACACTGCTTTATTCCATCGGTGCATAATCTACTATAAAAATTATCGTCTCTTTTCCCAAGTTGAAAACTATATCTAATTAGTGAAAACGTCTGACGCACACAATGTATTACCTCGAGCTAAGTTTTCATTAAAACTTTCCCTTACATCGATAAACACGTTTACTCTTCGTTTAGACTTTCTTAAGTACAGCATATCTCTTTAATTCTACTTAGTTCTTAATAAGGTTTTGAAGTTGGTAATCTTTAAATTCGTGTAAAATGTTCATAATGAGTTTTATTAGTTAGGTACAGTCGGTTTTCTTCTACAAATTGATGTAAATTATTGAATGAAGGTATTTAAGTATTATTTGACGTGATAATAATAAAGTGACTAATCATAGTCGTTAAAAATAGAGATGAAATATTTGTTCAAGTAGCATCGCTGGACACTTGAATGCACACGTCATTTGATTGAGCAAATGCTTATGGATTAAATTATGTAACTATTACGTATTTTAATTAAATGTTAAGAAAATAATCTGCAGTTTCCATCTGCGACTGTAGCTGCGAATGAAACAATTAGTCAGTGATCATTTTAAAATATTAGAAAAAAAAAATATTAGAAAAAATCATAGTCGTAAAAGTAGTAGGTAACTTTAAATAAAACTATGATAGTTTTGTTTAAAGTTACTACTTTTATTTATTTTTAGTAACTTTAAATAAAACTATGATAGTTTTATTAATTGCTTAAGGACGGAAATATTCGGATTGCAGCAAATGTCAAGGCGTAATTTATTGTTGCGCAGTCAAAAATGTTATGTTACTAAATGTTCACGACAAAATTAATTTCAAATTGCCACAACTAGCAACATGTATCACTTTGCTCGTTTCTGTAACCGGCAACTGCAACACGTCAAACAACTTCCTATCACTTCAATAGCAGCGACCATAAGCAGTTACTTTTGCAACTGGCATCCTCTCACAAGTAGGACCGATGACCTGGTGGAAGCAGCTGGAATCAATTCGACGAGGCGACACTTGGGGGGAGGCTTATGTCCAGCAGTAGCGTCTTTCAGCTGAAATGATCATGATGTTGAACAAGTAACCGAAAATTAACTTAATTAAATTAATTAATTAAGTAACCGAGATCAAGAACGCCAACTAGGCTGAGCTGAAGCAATCGACTTGGCCGACATCGGTCGAATCACATCAGCATCATCATCATCATCAACCGAGATTTTTTTAATAAGTTGGTACGAGGACAACTAAAGATGCAATTGTTTAACAGGGTCAAACTATCGTTTTTGATTCTCTTTCACCTTATACGCCTGCATATTGGTCTCCCGCAGAGACACTAATGATATCATTTACGAGATAACCATCACAATAACAGGACAAAGCAACAGAAAACAACCAACACCCAAATTATGTTCAGTTCAGCTCGAAACAATTATCCGTATAAATAACAAGACATCAGAACCCGCGATACAAAATAAACAAACACAAGAGGCCGCCATGATAATTATTAATATTTTCACGGTGTGATAATCAAGCTTTCAATACCCTCGTAATTAAAACAAAACATCAAAAAGGCGGTTTATTTACTGACGGTACGTTTCTAAATTACATACGATGCGAGTTCCGTGTGTAAAATTGGGTACAATGAGCAAAAAAATATCGAGATCTATTCACGAATTACTCAAATTAGTCATCGCTACGAGCGATCTCATTTCCCGAGGTCTCTTATTATAATGTTGTTAGGAACATTCTAGTTTGAATATTATAATTTGTATTAGCATTTAATTTTACGGGCCAACGATCGTGCTGTCGAACCTGATGGGTTCCCAAACGTTTGACTTTAAAATTACTATCTTTTGTCTCACCGTTATGTTTGAACACAATTTCGAGTGTATATTGTAACCCTTTGTACCGTGTGACGCTGTATTTTTTACAAAATTGCTTTTTAATTGAAAGTGATATAGCTTAACGACGCGGTGAGAATTCGATCCAATAGGTCTGCTGTTATTAAATTCTAGTTTGAGGTTCGCAATCATCAAATTACATTTACATTGTTTTATTAAAAGAAAACCTTGTGTTCGTAATCCAAAGAACAAAAATTACTCTATGAGCCAATGTTTCATGCATACTATTAAACATTAAAAAGATACTAGTCTGGAATATGTTCTAGAGTAGTCCATTTTATCCCCTCTTTTTTTTAAGGAAGGTAAATCATCAAATTACTTCTTCCGCTCTGGGTGGAGCGGAAGGGCGTGCTAGACTCTTACTGACTAAAACCCATCCGTGTTCCTTCTAATGCCCTTTGCGTTCCAGGGCCGCGGTGACTCTTTCGAACAAATTCCGCAAGCCTGGCAGGCTTTGGCCCTACCATTTTATCCCCTGTTGGTGTGTTTTAACAACATATTTCCAAAATGAACCTTAAATCGCACGTTTATATTAACCCTTGGCACGTCACCAGTCATTATCTAATAAATCAAGTGATTTTATCCTCATATCTACCAACAATAAATTAGGTTTTTGTCTTTTGTGACTCCCCGAATTCCGTACCCTAATTATAAAAATTAGCCCGAGTAAATGATCCTCATTAGCATTATCATGACCACGTTGTGATTCATATCAGTTCTGGAAATCGCGCATTAAAATAATAAGTCTAAATTATTTCGCTAAATACATCCTTCAAAATGATGACCATAATCAAAACGCGCTTAGGTGATGTCTGACGCTCATTGATAGAATCGACCTCCACCATTTTTGACCTTAACTTAATAAAGTAGGTACTAGCTTGTGCCAGCGACTTCAGTCGCTTGAATGTCGGAAATTATCCAAAGGGAACATCCTCCCGGGATAAAATGTTTAGTCTGTGGCTATCCCAGACTTATAATCTATCGCTTTGCCAAATTTCATTCAGATCCCTGTTGCTGTTCTGGCGTGATGGATTAACAAACATCCACACAAACTTGACCATTTATATTAGCAAGTCAAGATGACTAAGATTGAAGGAACTACATACATACTCAGTTGGACGGATTGTTAAACGGTTATTACAGTTAATCGAGGGTGTAAGCAACGATGGTCCATTATAAAAAGATACTTAATTCGTATTATAAAGAATTTAGATTCATAAAACGGTTGATGACATAATGGGAGAGGTAATTTCGGGGCTCGGTGCAAACGCTCGATCGCATGTGAAGATCGGCGATGGTCGGTTCATGAATAAATAATATGGAATCACAATTTAGGGTCGCCATTAAGCAATTATGCTGTTGTTACCATTATGATGTTTTCGAAATGCTTTTAATTTTTTATTAGATCAAATTATCGTGGAGGCCAAGGTGTCCGCACGACGCCAAACGGTCGCCTATTAAATATCAATCAGGGAAGTTTTTCATTTTAAAAGACGTCAAGGATACTGAGTCAATAAATGTTACAATGATCCAAGAAATTATTTGTGTTATTAATTTTTTGATCCGATAATAATTTTTAGCATTTATTTATTTTATCCAGCTGTTTACAAAGCAAAAACAATTTATGTTAGCATAGTTTGCAATGCAGAGCGTCAGAAGGTACTTCACACCGAACCTTACTTAGTAGACCCTTAAATTCCTCGTAGTACGCAACATTATTTTAAGCAAATTACCCTGTAATTGTTGAGCAATCCAAAACAAAAGAACGTAACAAGATTAAAGTATCTGCCTACCTAATTTTAGACCGAAAAGCAATAAAGGATCTTCACAAGACTCAAAATATTCTGTAATAAAAATAATTAAATGAAATTAACATATATTTTGGACGGTTCACCAAGACCTTTGGGTATAATGATAGTATTTTCGCTCCATATACCTGGTGGATGTCCCAAATGAGTATTTTTTCCCGGCCATGATGAAATGGGCATCGAAATAACCGCTTTCCGGCCAAATCGATGGACGTTTTGGACCATTTACTTGATCACAGTTTTTAACATTTGATCGTTTAGTAAATCGCGTCGTAAGTAAGGGTTTCCTTGGTTCTATTAATATCGTTTATTTTCGTCATTGTTTATTATTTTCTTCGTCTTTTGTATCTTCAAGTTTAATGATAAGTTGTATCATCGTTGTTAAATTTAAACAGTCCTTATGTTGACATAATAAATAAAATTCACTTTAGATATCAAAATTCAATTTATACAAGTGTGATGATAGTTTATTTTATATTTTTGTTGAAAAATATTTTTTTCTGCAAAATTTGTTTGAGTTTAAGGCCAACAATCGCAGGTAGGTACTCTTTTCATAATCTTCTCTTCTCTTCTTGGTTGTCTTTACTTTTCTATAATTCAAGTACCTAGGCATTGTGAATATTGATAACCGAAAAAACCTATTTGATTTCCACTCTATTCTCAAAAGAATCCACAGAATACCAAATAAATATATCGAGCCTTCATTTTAGTATCAAATAAATCTGTCATTTGTTCACAATTCACAGGAGACAACAAAAAATATTGAATCCTGAATCTCGGCGAAAAACTCGAATGTGGAATTTCTTTTTTTCTATTCATTTCTGTGTATTCTTCGGTACAATATCATATAGAAACGGTACAGTGTAGTGACGATAATGATGCCCCTGGATCGCCGAATATGCCTAACCAACACGTTGACCCATGCAGAAATTTTAACGACCACCTTTTCCTGTTTTTTTAGAGACACGTGTTTTTAGAGACACGTGCCTCCTAACGATGTAGGTACTTGCGTTTTCTTTACGATTTATCAAATTAAAATGTCTTTAGAAGCTCCACGGTCGCGTGTACAAGGCTTCTCGGTAATCTTAAAACAAATATGATTACTGTCCAACGTTATAATAAAACGGTGTGGAAGCGAAGTTTGTACATAATATTGAATATTTTTAAAGTAATTTCCGGCTGCGTGATTGGGGAAGCGATGATTTTATGTGTTTTATGAAACGGTAATTTTGCTGAAACATTTTTGCACCTGGTGAATTTTGGTAAAGGAAGCAAAGAATTAAATTGATGTGAATATATTGATGGCTAAGAATTTAATGGTACCAAGGAATTTTATGAAACAAAAATGTAATGTCTGTAAATCGGTTTAAAAAAAACCACAAACAGAGCTTTTTAAATTCTTTCTCAATAGTTTGACAAATTCTGTACTAGCTCATCTATGAATCTTCAAAAAAATCTGGGAATAAAAAAATGTGACCAACTTTTTCATATAGAAAATTAAAAAGAATTAATTAAAGGGAAAAGAAAACCCATGTCAAATAAGTTCATTAATTACATTAGTGTAAATCCGTAACGCATCAATCATTACGCTAAGCTTAAAGGAGAGGAGATCAGCAACACAGCCGATAGTCCGGTCCTCTCGCAGGATAAAATTGTAATCCTTTTAAGTAATGAGTACGTACAGGGCGTAGAGCCATGAAATTTTAGATGGTTACAAAGAGAAATTTAAATTCAGGGACATTTTTAATTTTTACTCTGCTGACCGTAGTTCTAAATAACTGGAGCAGTATAAAGCGAATTAAATTTCCTAGAATGTGTTTTATGAAAGTTATAATAACCATGATGAAATTGCGTAGTTGTAAATATATTTAAACAGAAACAAGTTGGTTCCTAAATGGGGAATATATATGCTTGAGCCAGCTGGGGTTGAAAGTATAGGGCCATGGAGTGTGAGTCTTCATCGAGTTTTTTGTGAAATCAGCAAGCAGTTACTCTTCTCTTCACGTGATCAGAAGGCTGGCCTGATTTTCAGACAAAAAGTTGGTATTTCCATTCAAGGTGGCAATGCTGCCAGTGTTCTGAGCACGTTTCGCGATGTGGACGAATTTTTCGATGGCCAATGAGTTCTTCGCCTCACCATTTTTATCCCGCTTGTCCATATATATATTTTATTAGCCTGTCTATGCCATTTAATACGACCTTTAATAACTACGTATATTACGACGAAGATGAAATTAATCTAGACTTTTGTTTTAATGAACAGTTGATTAATGCATCTACGTATTAGATTGACTATAATAAATTGTATATTTAACTAGCTGTTGTCTGTAACTCCGTTCGCATAGAATACCCCGTTTGAACTGTACAGGGGTTTAAATTCTCTGTATGCTAATTCTATCAAATCTTCTCACAATACTTAACTAAAATAAACTACAAAGACGTAAAACCAATTGATATTAGTAACACTAGTAACTCGATATTTTCGGCATCGTCGCCTATCTATGGCTTCCTATAACAACCTTGCATTCCATTAATTCTTTCTTGTCCTACTTTCGTGACAAACGTATAAGATATTATGTTTATGTTATTTATTCTGTTTTCATTTTCTTTTCTAGTTTCTGTTTGTTTTCAAAACAAGAATTGGTTTTGTGCATACATTATAGGTTTACTTTGCTTAGACAGTTCCTCTTATTTGTTCACATTCTTCTGTTTTCCTAATCTCAAATTATCTCAAAGATATAATGTCTATATTGTATAAACAAACAGATAATTCCTTTTCCTCTACCTCCCAATAAAAAGCTCTCAAATCATTTTCACCGAACACATCTACGGGATTAAGCTCTACACATCCCAGCCCAAAGGTTCGCTTATCAATCTACATCATGATCCTTCAATATGAAGAGTGATGGGACTCGGACCGAGTGTAGATTTGTCCGAGGTTTAGCCTTTAACGATAGATGGCCTGTAGGGAAGTCGAAGGGTGGCGAAACTGAATATTTACTCTGTACAGTACTCGATCAATGTTGTCTGCATCTAATGTGTTCGTTTTTGGAGTATCTCGAAACGTTAAGGCGAAGGCGCCAGGGTAGCCCGCAAAATTCAGGTTTTCATACGGTTTTTACATTTTGCAGGTCAGGGTCCGGTTGATTGTTGATTAAAATACGATTGGTGACCGTAACAAATATGGCTTTACTGAGATATAATTATTAAAATCATCAATACGGGTTGTATCAGTTCATCTAATCCCATTGAATGATTTTTTCGATGTAATAACCATTCAATGAGATTGAATGAATTTAGAGGGTTAGATTGATGATTTTAATTCTGTAAATAAATACGTGTTACGGTCGCAAATTATATTTTGTTCAACATACAGCCTGGCATTGACCAGGAAACTGCAAAAAAATTGATTTCGCGGGCTACCCTGGTGCTTCCACCTTAATATCGCTACTGTTAGTCTAGCTTGAATGTGTGCTAGAGTTTGGGCCAACGTTGATATTGAAAATGGAATGGACAATACAATGGTGTTGGTAACATTTAACGACAATAGATTGATAAATACAAATAGAGAATATGCAAAATTTGTTGATATTGGCTTCTTGAAAGTTAAAACTTAACAACAACATAAAACAGTAGAAACCTAAGTAATTTATTATCTTCAGAATTAATAATCAAACTCAAGAAAACAGTCATTCTAAGGGAGGGACTTGGCCTTAATTTACCTCGCGCGCACACCACGGTCAAGGGCTTGATATTCAAGGACGTCTTTCGAAAGTCTTTCATATTTTTGTTTGTGGGATTTCGCGGGATGTGATGTAAGTGTGATGGATCCGGATACCTACTCAATAATAGATTTTTATTTTCAAAACAGGGAAAAACAAAACATACAGAGCTTCTTAAATGCTTTCGTTATTTGTTGACAAATTCTGTACTAGCTCATCTATGAATTTCCAAAAAAATCTGGGAATAAAAAAAATAGTGACCAACTTTTGATCATTGAAAATAAAAAGATTTAGGTAAATAAAGGGAAAGGAGAACCCATGTCAAATAGGCTCATTAACTACATTAGCGTAAATCCGCAACGCATCCGCACCACGGTCAAGTGCTTGATATTCAAGGACGTCTTTCGATAGTCTTTCATATTTTTGTTTGTAGAACTTAGTGAGAGGTGATGTAACTGTGATTGATCCGGATACCTACTCAATAATTGATTTTTATTATCAAAACTGGGAAAAACGTACTAAGGACTCATCTACATAACAGGATTTCTCCCATAACATGCACATAGAACCTCCACAGAATAGTTTCATAAAGACTTTATCCATCTTAATGTCTCGATACCCGAGCAAACTTAAGCCGTTTACGGACAGTCGATGCATAAACAATGTCCCACGATTGGTAACACTTCCTACTCGAACCAGATTGTCTACATTACCCCACAAAGGTCCTCTTACACATTTCTTTATGAGCATTCCGAGTTAGAATCTTACGGGCATTTAAAGTGACAATTTATGTGACAATGCCCCACAATATATTAGCCTCTGCGCCAAAGCCCCGGTTAAAATACAAGAAGCAAGCTAACGAGAGCGTATAGAAATGGCTTAAATAAAACTTTACGAGGTCGATCGGGGAATCAGTAGCACTACTTGTAATCTGTTGAATTTATTGTCAGGTTCTTTGATTGTGCTGGTTAATATATAATATCATATTATGTATTTGTATGGTGTCACGCAGAAACAAAGCAGTTAGTGAGTCTTACTTCGTTAAGACTGTTTGAGATGACTGATGTTGACTGATGACCTTGATAAGTTTTATTAGCCCAGAAACTTGGATAGTGTCAACGTGAACTTATGCCTTAAAGTTAGAAGTAAAGACGAAAAATTTGGGTTAACGTAAAATGTTAGGAACTGTATTAATTTTAATTAAAGCATAACTTAAACTTCACATTTAAGACAGTCAGAGGCCACGTTCCGTTGTAAATACAAACACCCTAGAGGCCAAGAAACAAATGTGCCTCTCAGACAAAACAAATTAAGACAATTTCAAATTAACAGAGACTGCAAAGTCTGAAATATGTGAGCGGAGAATTGTAGCCACACAACGCTCCAGAATTGCGAGAAACTCGCGACCTAACTGCTGTGAAGACAGGTACTATTATTGCACAGTACAATTACATCTCCATTCTTTATGCTACAGAATGCTATAAGCTTGAAGAAAAATTGGTTGAATAATCCAGCGCATCAATTTCGGGGAGCAACAATTGTTAGTCTGTGACGTAGTAGTTACACGCGCACACGGAAGGCTCTCGAAAGCTGAAGAACCCCTTTTGCTTGGGCTGAGTCCCCTCAGGCCCCTTCCTCGCAAGCGGGGTCCCTAATGAGTCGCCAGAGCACTAGAGTTGTAGGTCGTCTCGTGTTAAAACTTACTCCCCTTGCACTACATGGTTACTTCGTGCGGAAAGCGCGGCCGGATTTTTCTTTCGCTTTGTTTTCCAGCCAGCATTATACCGAGTGGGATTATTTATTAAAATGGAAACGATGATATCTGCTTACTTATTAGGGATTCTGCGTTTCGGCAAATATTGTTTCTTGTAATGAGTTTCTGAGATATTTGATAGCTGAGCTTCTTTTGTTTGAAAGCTAAGGATTTTGTGTTTTCAAAGGAAAAACAGTTCGTTTTTTATCTTAAGAATACATAGCACAGTCTTGTTATTTAAAAAAATAAATATTTGAAAATCGAATGTATTATGGTCAAGCACTGCAAGTACATATTTATCAAGACTGTCCATTAATAAGACGACCTCATATAACAAAATCATCTCCACAATAAAATTAAGACCAGGAACAAATGAGTCTCAATCCGCAAAGGTTCAAATTGTAATAAGAGTACTAAATAAGTAACACGAATAACTTACTGAGGCCCTGAGCGGCCTCATTAGGCCCTTTATTTTGACCCTACGTGGGAGGGCAGAGACGGAGGGCCCTGCTTTCATTTATTCACAGATTTATTACACCGATTCGCGTTTGTTGAGATGTTTTTTTAATAATTATGTTCGCGTCATTCTTTACGTGTAATGTATCGGTAAATATAAAGGTTTTTTGTGGACTGCTTTGTTAGACTAATTATTGTAAGCTGAGAAAGCTACTACTGAGAATCAGGTCCTAGTTTCGATTCTCGGCTCAGGCAATGTATTATTGGATTTTTCCAACTAGATTTTTTTACTAACAGCCTGGAAGCTACATTTATGCCTGGCTGATGGCAAAAAACGCGCGAACTATTTAAAATGTTTAAAAATAATAAAAACTGTTATAACTGTAACTTTATAATATGTAAAAACTAGCGAAATGTCGGTTTACTAATAGGCGCACTTCTGCTTTACCCTTCTGAGAATTCAGGCATCATAATTGATCTGTCTTCTGTTGGAGCAATTGTAAGCCGTTTCTGTTTTTTTCCCACATCAATATGGGATTCAAAAAATAATTTTCCATAATGTTATCATACCCATATTTACGACATTCAGTTCTAATTCATATTCCTAAATAAATTACGAACTTATCATGTTGGGAGTCCAGAAACCACTCACACCGCTCTCACAGTCCATCCAAACTTCAATGATAATAACATTATGAATAATCTAATTCCGTTTGGAATTCATGAATACCCTAAAAGTTCAATAAACTACAAACTGATCGAAATTACAAATACCGAAGTACAATCAAACACAGCATCTTCAGGACAATATTCATTTTAAGTTATTTATATTCATATCGGTTTTCATTATACATTCATTAGATCGACAATGCCCGATGCACGTAGGTGTCGATAGATTTGATACAGATCAATGCGGGGGCGAAATAACTTCATTGTTGCAGTGAATTACGGGTAAATGAACTGTGCGCGATTGTACTAGAATTTGGACGTTTTTGTTTGTGGCCAATGTAGGGCACTCGTATGTTTGTATATTTATATAATAGCTGTGAGTTTATTTATTGTCATTGTCTAGCATTCTCAAAACCATTATTACACATGAAGCGACATGCCTCCTGCTCCACAACCCCCTAACTAGGTAACACGATACTTTTTGACAAGACTTTTGTCACTTTGTCAGACTCTTCATTCACTGACAAAGATCTACAAATATCAACCGAGACCAAATGCTAACCGTGCTTGAAAACCGGCCAAATGCGAATAGGACTCGCGTGCAAAGGGAACTTCCGAACGAATAATATTTTTTTAACATGTGACTTTAAAACCATAGGATTCCTGTAATCTATAGGTAAAGACCTATAACCTAATTTTTTTCAATATTTTAGTTTCAGAGATACGGGGGCGGGGGATGGTCAATTTTTTTATTACTTCAGAATGGAATATTTTAAAATTAATAAAAAAAAATACTTTACGATCCTTACGTAAAAACTTATTTAAAAAAAAACTATTTTAACCCCCATAAATTGACCCCATTTTTGTGTCCATGTTTGGGCCTAATATGTAGATACGGAGAAAACGGAACCCTAAAACACGCAAAGGTCTCGTTTAATAATGGCTGATCACCCAACCTCGACAAAAATCGATTCGAACTTATTCTGAACAAAAAACATTACTGAAAATGTCATACTAAAAATCAAACCAATCCTAGAAATCCTGCGATGTTGCCTGCTTTGATTACACAAATCTTAAGTATAGCATAATATCTCGACCAACATTGGCAACAAACTCATCAACAACTCATCACCCCAAACATTGGCCACACATTTTCAACAAACGAACAAGAGGACAAAGCGATAACACTCTCATCGCAGTCACCAATCGGGCGCGACCATCAAAAGCGTCATATTCAAAAGTCGTTAAATCCAACCGTGTCCACACATCCTCCCGTACCTAATTGAGACATTTTAACACGAAAGGATGTGATTATGGGCGAGCATAAAAGTCCGTATTATTTCGGTGTGTGTCGAACCCTAAAGCGGAACTTTAAAAATAGAGATTTGAGGGTTACAAAATTTCGCGGTTGGTTGTGCGCGCGCACGATTCCAATGACCATGTTCTTATGTTGTTATGCTTGTAATGTTTGCTTCTTATTCGTTAAACAGTCATCGAAAATGATTAGCGTCGATAATTCTTACATTGTTATTTTTAAATTTGTCAATTGTAGGTATTTAATTAACTAAATTCTTCTCGCGAAAACGTTCCTTTGCATTATTTTCGAATTGTCGCGTCATAGCACCTGTCTGCTTTTAATTTCTATCAATATAAGGAAAATCATCAAAACAACCAAAGCTTGAATATGTTTTATTTTTAGTTCGCCTCATTAAACCGTGAAAACCAGCATTACTGATACAAATAGCCCATACCTTCTTAATGACACATCGACGACGACAATGACATATACAAAACCGCCTGATTCCTGCCCTAGTTTCCATTACTTAACCCTTCCGAAGACAATGTATGTAGTTATGTACATCGAGTGGACTCAATGACACCAAATAGGTAGCAGTTACGAGAACAAATGGTAGGAGATCGTAATCTGTGTGTGATTGATTCCGTTGTCTGTGAGGGACGTTTTAGAAGTAATTTTGTGAACAATCAGATCGTTCTATCTTTGTTGAAAACTGTTTTGTTACGGCAAATGATACGTTGAAATTCTTTGTCCCATGTTGTTTTGTTCAAAGATAATTTTGTAAAAATTTGAGCGGATCAGCGTATCTATTTTCTATATGCAATCAATTAATTAAAGAGTAAGTTATATGACTCACAAAATCATTTGTCCTAAACGAATTTCAACGCACAGCCAAAACTACTATTTGTCATAAAGCTGAAATTTGAAATAAATGTTTATTTAATCAAAAAAGGATATACAGAAATATGAACTTTTTTTTTTCCCTTAGCCTGTTGTGTCCCACTGCTGGGCAGTGGGATGGACTTTAAGGGGGGGAAATGATAGAGGAAACTTTGTAAGATCAATGTTCTTTAAAGCCGATATCTATGCGGATGATTTAATCAATATGACCCTTAATAAGTTTTGTGTATAGTAGAGAATCACCTTAACGCGAGGAAGGCTGTGGTTTTCCAAACTAGTAGACTGTCCCGGAGTAAAACTTTACCGAGGAACTCTATGCGGTATATAAGGCTTTGTTTGTAAAATACTATTTTGCTAGAACTAAAATTACCCCAAATATTTTTTTTAAGAATATTGTTTAAGCAAAATGATGCCCTCAATTTTAGTTTTGCCTTAGTATTTAGAACGCAATTAAGACTGTAATACAAAACCAATCTTAACCTTTAAACATAAAATGGATAGCACCAAAACATAATTTATATTTGAAGCCGTGAATCTTTTATCTTCTACTTAAATTTAATCTGGAGAATGTCACAGTGGAACGCCTTGAAGACATTCTCGAAATGATCAAACGGTATGATATGACACCGCTGAGGTATAAGTTCGGCCTAATTCACACCGGGGTGAGCGACTTGGGCGCTTTGAAACACGAGACCCTGCTTCAAACCAAGTTTAATGAGAAACTATCTGTGAAACGGGAGTCGGACCACTTTTTTATTTTTAATTAAACGTTTATTGCCAGCCCCGAGCCCATCCTTTTGACGTATGCCAGTGTAATTGTGGCTTTCATTAGTGGCAGTTTGCAACTCATATTCGCACGTTTTCGCGTGGAAATTCTGTTAAATTTTAAACCTGTTTTTTGCGTATTTCCGTAGCAAACAGGGTAAATTTTACAGTAGTGCTCCCACTAAACGGATAAGTTGAAAATGCTTTACGTTATACAAACGAGGAAATAAAGAGTTAATTACATGACTGGCTTTTCAAACATCACAGTTTGCTTTTGAACTAAAAATATCACGTTGTAAAATAATATCTAAATTATCAACGTTAAAGCCAAAAGGTGTTTGAACTTGGACTTTTGAAAATGAGAATTACGTATATGACGAATATACAAACTGACAAAAGTTTTGAACTGAAACCCAAGTCCGTCCATTTTTTCCTGCAACTTGTTATTAAAAACCCATGCGTAGTTGTACGCATTACACATGCATGCAAGAATAAGTTTGGAACATCAAATAGACCACCAAAATAATTTACTCAAGTCCTCGTAATCCAATTAATCGTAAAGCCGCGTGTCCACATGACTGAAATCCGCAAATGAATACGGCCGCAGCGGCGAGCGGCCAGCAATTTTCACCTGTACTCGAAAAAAGTAAACCTCGGTATGAGTACCCTACAGGACAATATCGGGCTCGGGAGCTGAAGAGCCTTGATTGGACGGTTCCACTCATACAAATGTACAGTCGCTCTGTCTCTTTTCCAACGAACATTGTTAGCGCATTAACTAGTTAATGGAGGGTTTATTTTTAGTTTTATTTTTGGGCACGCGTTTGGGGTTGTCATTTTTTTTGCTGTTACACTGGAGAGTAACTTAGTTACGTTATGTTACGGCTAAGTGCATTTTGCTATTAACAATGAAATATCAAGAATTTAAAACATAGACATAAAATAAGGACATTTAACATTGGCACCTTTAAATAGAATTAGAATTTCAATACACAAATTGAGTAACTATTCCAAGAAAACCTTTGACATTATTAACATCTTTAGATTGCCTTCTCTGCATATATTTTTTACCTAACATTCGTTTTTCCAGTTTCATAATTTCGTCATAACCAACTAAATCAATAACATGGCAATCTGGTAGCAATCAAGGCGGTGCCGGTGTGAAGGACACCCCAGTTCAAGGGGTCGGGATGTTTTTGCACCCATTTGGTAGCATATTGGTGAAGCACGCGCTTGCCACGTGCGCCGATGTGTCCGGGCCTTTATCTCGACTTGAAATGCGCGTTCACGACTCAACGCGCTCCTGATGAGTTTCTGATTGGATTACTACTGAGATCAACACCGACAAACTTAGGTTTACTGATGAAAACTACGCAACTATAAGGCTTATGTGGCATTAAACGAAAGATGCCAGCTCAGCCTGTCATTAATACCAAATGGTTTACTGTAAGGCTTTTGAATGCATTGATCTAATATTATATTGCTGCATGTGTATCATAGTAATAGATTATCATTTAGAAACCCGAATCAGTGTTTGCTGGTTCAGCATTGGATTAGTTTAATAATATCGGTACGCATTCCAAACCATGTCTTGCAAATACCGTTGGAGAACCGCTAGGAGCTTTACTCAGCCCCATAGAGAAAATCAACGAGCAAATATTATAGATAGAAAGGAAGTGAGCTTTATTTGTATTTTGTGTTAGAAACATGCAGCGATGGCGCCGGCAAAATTAAATTTGTAAAACTAGGGGAGAGTTCCCTCTGTCAGCGCTTAGATTTTTGTGTATCAGCACTTTAAGGATTTGGAATGTCAACGTAAGAGCATTTCGAGGAATGTAATTACTCGAATGAGGATTAGTGTGATTGATCTGAAAGCGATGAGTTGTCTAAAATAAAACTTGATATTCACCATAGATATCCTTATTAAAAAGGTAACTGTATATGTTAAATCATAATATCTAACACCAAACGTATCAAAAATTTTTAAATGAATTAAAAAACCAATCAAATGATGATTTAAAGACGAACACAGGTCGTTAAATATAACAAAAAATGTCTTAATTTGCTTTTTGTGTTATTAGTATTATCGCATATGATTGGCTCAGGAATTAATACGCGTCTATTGGCTAATGTCTTGGTTATTTTGTCGTGATTGTGAGCGATGTAGACGGGTGATTGTGGCTCAGTTTTTTATTTAAAGATATGTTTTTTTTTAGGCTGGTCCAGAAAGCGGTGGCGAGATGATCTGGGTGCACACCGCGAAGGCTGGTTCGAGGTGGCGTAAGTAAAGAATTTCTGGAAGGATATGGGGGAGGCCTTTGCCTAGCAGTGGGACACAATAGGCTAAGGAAAAAAAAAACTATATTTGGTGTAATTAATTGTGTAATCCTCCCGATCGAATTTCGGTCACGGTGGTCAATCTTCTTTTTATTAATTCCAAAGGAACTGCTCTAGTTTTTATAACAGTAAATATATTGCTAATCTTAAATTTAATGAAAACGCTATTCAAAACGAAGTCTGTCATATATTTTAATAATGATATATTTTTGGGGTTTGACAGGAGTGCGAGGTGAAACACATGCCATTTCTCCAAAAAAGTTACATACTGCGTCAAAAACACGCACGCCATACTTCATAATCGGATTAGCGACTTTGCGACACTTCCCTTGGCTTATTAAGGCATTTATTTTTTAGTACGTTTTAGGAAACCGAATAGTGAAATTTGGGTCCTTTTTACCCGACTACGATGAAACAAAAAGGAGGTTATGATTTTGATCGGTATGAATGTAAATGTTTCCGTAAATGAAATCCGTTTAAACGCCCGTCTGCTCAAACCGACACACAAATTAGACAGTTTGTCGTAGGCGTGTGGGTCCGCAACTAATTAGCATAAATTCAAAATTACGACCAATTCCCCTGAACTGTTTTCTCGAATCGATACTTAAGTTTAATTTACGTCAACTTTTTTACATTTGATTTGAACAAGATTAAAAACTTTCTTAATAGCTTCGTCGGCCATTAATGTGTGATAGCTAACAAATAGCTCTATTACTCATTGTGAAATATGAATTAGAACAATAAAACTTTGATTTAGAGTGTGACAATACAAAATTGGAAAGGCAATGTGCTTATATACAGAAAGACGTACGATCATAAAATGGTTATAAATTTATTAATGCTGTTCAAGTGTGACTCGAATTGTTTTGAAGACCTTACTTGTTATGCGTACCGTACTTTTATTTAGCGTTTTTCTAGAACCGATAATAACTTTTAAAGGGTACTTGACTGAATTAATAATCGTTACTTAACCCTTTGCATGTAAATGCGTTTTTAAAACAGCTGTACGCCGTTTAAATGTTTTATCATTCGCTTTAAACTGTGAACACATACGTAAATAATAAATTTTAAACGAGTATTAAGTTGGGACAGGTTGAGCCAGATGTCGGAATACGGATACACTATAAATTAAACTGAAAGAAATAATTACGAACTGATTCGAATGATTTTCATATTATTCATCAAGCTATCTCTGTTCAGTCCTGAAAATGGAAAGTATGGTTTTACTCTTCCGTGGTTATTTTCTGATTAATTTCGATGCGGGGTCCAAGATAGTTGAAGCGTCTCACTGGGAGTCGGCGTTTCTCAGGTGGCCACTGGCCCTTAGGAGTTCCAGTGATAGAAAGTAGTGTAGCGCATTGACCTATAAAAAATAACAATGTATTGTAACTTTTCAGAATTGACATGCAATGTCATTGTTGATACTCGCTCTATTTGATTCTAATTCTGCTTTAATTTAATTTAAATTTTTATGTATGCATAATTTATTAAATTCTATTATTACAGTCCATACCACACCATCTCTAAGTTCTATTCTCTCTTTATATTGTAAATTGTCTACCTATTCATCTTCATACAATCCCGATTGATCCTTTAGAAATTCCTTAACGCCTTTTCAACGTCACGAAGCCTGTAAAGCATTGTGCAAGGTGTAATAGCCGTTGCTATCACTTAACCTTTCATAATTTACATCAACAACAATGTAGGGTTATTGCGATATTCGCCTGTCATAATGGTTAAGTGAAATTCACGATCGACCTCAGTGAAATGGGCCCGAATAAGGTCCTGCGACAGTTAACTAGAGGATGGTACAATGCAAGTGGAAAGGAGCTGGGAAAGAATGTAATTCGCAAAACTAGTAGGTGTGCTAGAATACCCTTTTGCATCGTTATCTTGAGTCATATTTTGAATTCTTTCAAGGAAATATTTTCCATCTCATGACATGGATATCCTATCCATCTAGTATAAAAGCCGCCATTAGGTGTTTAATAAACCCAACACGTCATTATAATCAGCGCTTCAACCTTGTTACACGAACTTATAATATGCTGGCAGATAAATGCGCTTGTCCATTGTTTTCTAGCATCCGGGAATATAAATAAATAAGTACTTAGTGCTCATGCCCTTTCCAGGTGTACTGAAACTATAGAAACCATATTATCTTCAATCAACTGCTGAAAATAAAATAAATATTGGGGACTATCTAAATTGACTGAGATGCGTTCAAAGTTTTTGGGCCTGTTTTTTAGCTAAATCTGGGAATTTATTTATTTTATACGGAAAACTTACAGCTAATTATTAGGCATGCCTACTTGTTCTAATATAACAATTATACTTTCCAGGTTTTAGCTAAAAGTAGCTTCAAGCGACTGCCGAAAATACAGTGTTGAAAATGACATCCTGAAATATCACACGATACTGTGTTATGGTTTGAATTAAACTATCGAATATCTAATAATAATCTGAAATGGAATAACGTCGCAGCCGCTCCAGATAGATGACAATGTCAAAATAATGAAAACATATGCAAAGCAAAAATATAAATATGAAGAAACTTCTACAAAAGTTGACTTAGTACAAACAACATGGTGACGTGTGACCACTGACGTGTCGTATGGAACAATGAACGTGCGAGTAAGTGGCAGAATATTCGCGAGCTAGTAAACAATAGTGGCGCATCTCACCCGCGTCTCACGCTTGATACACCGATACACTATCCATAGTCGTGACGATAGACTTTTTTTATTTTATTCGTCAAAAATTGCTGTGGAGAACATATAATTGAATAAAATTTATTAGCATGGTAAGCTCACTTAGTATCGCAAAATGGTCTAGTCAGACATGGAAAATGACAAATTCAGTATGAATATTCAAAATAAGTGAAAAAAAATAGACCACTTAGGAAATGGCAGGTAGTCTTGTTTTCTTTAAAAACTGAAAAGCAACACAAAATCGTGACCATGCAATAGTTCAACGCGGGCCTAGTTATAATTAATTAATAGTAAAAAAAATAATAAAGAATGAAAATTACCTGCTTAAACGAACTTTTAACTAGTTTTAAACTTAAATCTAATTAGAAAAGTTTTTCAAAAACCAAACAACTTAAAAAGGATTCATTATTTGTTTAATTTAGTTGAGCTACCATTCCTCATACAAACCAGCGTTAAAGACAAACTTATTACTTCAATATAAATCTCATTACAAACTGATTAATGATAATTAGAAAAAATATTTTTAACCAGGACTATGAATAACTATCATCAGAGCGCACTGGTACAGTCGATCGCACGAAGCCGAGAGTCAGAGGCTACGTACGTCACATCACTCATCGCCCTTTTGCTCTTATATGTACCGTGCCCTTTGCACTATTACACCTTCGACCACCGTTCTTAATTTCAACCCTATAATGAACCAAGGAAGGTTAACTTCAGAATGACAGCTTGTCCTTAATAGCTTGTAAGGTCACATTGGAAATTGTACTTATAGTTGGTAAGATACGGTTGGTTTTTGAATGGGTCGTGGTTAAAGGTGGTTACACGAAAACCAGCCGCGGTAACGTGTCGGTCTGTAATTCAATAAGGACTACCTAAATTGACTCAGATGCGTTCAGAGTTTCTGGCCTGCTAATTTGTTGGCAAACATATTGTTTGACGGACCGCCGGTGTCTGGATGCTGCGAATGAATGGCTATTTAATTGAGTTGAAAAAGGTTCCGACATCATAATTTTGGAGTGTAAAATAGCTTTATAGGTTTTTGGATCGTCGGTTTTGATTGTGTCTCAGTGTGAAAAGAAATTTGATTTGAAAGCTTAATGACAGATAAAGTCAGGGTTTAAAAAAATGACTTGAATTATTTGTCATCAAGAACTTGATTGAAAAAGAGTTTAATTATAAAATTTAACACTTTAAAACCCACTATAAAAGACTACTCCGTCCTCTGAAAGCATTAACCGTTGGTCCCAGCTGTCATTTGTAGAACTGAAATCTAACAACATTTGCAAAACTGTTGTTAGATTCTCTGGCTTCTGGGGTATCGTGTTACCTAGTTACTGGGTTAAGGAGGTCACATAGGCAGTGGCTCCACGTAAAATACTGGGTATTCAGCTGAATCTGGTTTGACTGGAGGCCGACTCCAATATTATTGAAAAAAGCTAGAAAGACGATAATAAAGGAATAAGTGTATCCGTCACCGGAAAATGGCAAAGCCCGTAAAATTGTAAAATATGGCGAGAAATTGTAAAGAATATTTTCTAAATAAGATTCGGATAGCTTCTTTTGTTTGAAGATTTCAATTTTCCTACCAACCGTGGTCAGTGTCATCACAATGGGCCTAGGTTTTTCTGTATTTTTCCCTATTTTTCTGATTCCTTATTATATTATTATTCAATATTGTAAAATTATTTTGTGAATGCATGGAGTAAAAGGCTTTTTTATTTTTATTTTTTAAAGATTCGGATAACTATATTGGAAACTATTGAATTTGTATAGTATTTATTGTATACAAAACGATTTTGTCAAATCAAGATTTATTACAATCTTACGGAGTCTGCAATTTTTCGGTGACATATCTAAGAGAAAGGCTAAAGCAAAAATATTCAAGAGACACTTTACAATAAAATTGAAAGTAGTCACACAGACTTCTTTATCCCTGAAGACCCCTCAAACACAAACAAACAATAATCAATATTTCTGTATTGGTCAGGACCCGAGTAAATTAGGGACTGCACTTAATTACAAGTAAGCAAGTTGCCTCAAGCAATTAAAGACCTTATGGACACAGAACGCAGATTTTCTGCTCATTTTTTAAACCGAACCAAATTGCCTATTCTTCTTGGAAAGTCCCATCAATCAACATTTAGTTTTAGCCGTTTTAGGATACAAATGACGTTAATGTAAATTAGTTTTTGTTTAATTATGAGTTTTAAAGACTATGATTTATTGTAGAATTTTGAGATATGAGCTTTGAACTTCTTAAATTATGCACAGTTTTGTAGGTCTTTTCGCTAATGAACTTTACCTTTGGACGAGAATACCTCATCAGTCATTATACATACATATGTATGACTGAAACTATAGTCGAGAAAAAGCTTTATTTTATCTGTTCTTATGTTTTTAGAGTTCCTTAACCAAAGAGAAACCAACGGAACCTCATTACTAAGCCTCCACTGTCCGTCCGTCTGTCAGCGGACTGTATCTCAAGAACCGTAATAAGTAGACAGTTGAAATTTTCACAGTGTGTATTAAAAATTAAAATAATAAAAATTAAATTAAATTAAAAATTAGAGAAACCAAAACAAAACTCGTTTCTTGTATGGTAACCCCATACAAGAAACGAGTTTTTTTTGGTTTATGGTACGGAACCCTTCGTGTGAGATTCCGACTCGCACTTGGCCGGTTTTTACTTACCGCTGTTCTCCATAACAGTTATGACGCATTTCAGTGAAGAAAAGTTGTGTGTGTGTACAAAGGCGAGCTTAACTCAAAGTTCTCACTCGTTATTATAGATTTAAGCAAAAAAAGTAGCCTATAACCGTCCCCCCGGTCCCATCTATCTCTGTATCAAAATTTATCAAAATCAATACCGCAATTTAGGCTTGAAAGCAAAGCAAACAAATGAATAAAAAATCTCACTTATGCATTTATAATATTAGCTAGAATATAAACCATAGTATGGCTGCTTTTTCTCAAGCAGATTATAAAAAAAGAATGCTGCCCAAAACGTAATAATCAGAATTGGAAAAGAACGGACACTCGAAAAGTTACGACTGTTTCATGTTTAAACTATTTTTTGAGAAACTAAAAGTCAGCCGTCTCATAAAATCAAAAGCGTAAAGATTTACAGCTAAAAACTTTTGAAATATAATAACATGTCAGTTAAAATAACTGCCCAAGTGTAATAAATTCATTTTTATAAGTTCATCCTTAGAAAGAAGGACTTTTGAGTGTCTGGAACGATCATTTTATTTGATTTTTTCGCTGTATCTAATTGGTACGTGGCTGAACCAGTATTTGAGTAATGCATTCCTCGTTTCCTCAAGACCAATAAGGATTATTCATGCTACCTTTAATCGTTTAATATTCGGTGACCTAACCAAATGCCTTTTGTCGAAAAACATTTATAATATGGAATTTGGGCACACATAAAAATCTGTAATAAACTTTAATACATCTCCACATCAATTTTAGAAGAGAACCATTCCAAATGGGAACGTCAATCATTTAAAGTCGACCATTTTTTGCCGTAACCCTCTAAAACACATGGCCAAGATGGACAAGAGTGCCGGAAACCGGGATCTCATCTTCCCGTCCTTGATAAATAGCGTGGAATTTTTGTTTACAAACACTTTTTACCGCTCGAAAAATTTTCGGCCGTAGACCAAACTCAATTTCACTGCGAAATGAACGAAACGACAAAAAATGCCCGAACAACCGAACCGGTGATTTGTGGGGCACATTCATTGCAGTGACAAGCTTGTTCGGCTAGGGCCGGACCACACGACTCGCTTTCCGAATTACGTTGCGTTACGGGACTATACGCAAACAGCGAACGAATACGAACAGTGACGTTACATGTTAAATCCATGTCGAATCCGATTCGGATTGATGTTGATTGAGTTATGCGTCCAGTTGGCGGCGAATTCCGATTTTAAATTTAAACTGATACCGACGACACGTTTAGTTTGCATGCTCCGATGTTGGGTTGTGTGTTTTGGGTAAATAATCCTGTCAATTGATGAGGTAGCAATCACACGACAACTGAAAACAGTTATTTTCTTCTTTTTTTAGATCAGTAAATAAAGTCGTTGTAGTTTGTATCTCAGTAAGTATGTTTCCCACCCAATTTTCTAGCATTAAATAAATTAAACTAGACCGAATATTTAACAAAGCCAGAAATGAACGTTATTATATTCTCTTACAAAATAAAATTCAACAAAATTAAACTCAGCGAGCTCTTAAATTTTGGTTACCCTTATTAAGTTCGCACTACAATAGGGCCTACACTGCTGTTAAAATAAAATTAACATTTTAACAGTAACAATTTATTCTAGAATAAGTCCAATACAAAACGAAATCCGGGCAATGTTATCTTTTTCGCAATTACAATAAATTTCGTTACCCGATTCACGATGACCCTTCACTAGGTACAAACAAAACGAACTCGCTAATTTGTTTACAATTAATTAATTCCAAAGGTCGCTGGGTAAGGAAAGGGCGAAAAAATACGCCTAATATGTACCAGGCTTACAATTTATTTTGGCCCGCCGCCGCCGCACCGGTCGGCGAGTGCTTAGTTAAAAGTATAATAGGTTTCAAGTGCCGCTTTTAAGTGGGACATGAGGCAACGTTTTTATAGCATCCTCTTGCCTTGAAACAATGGTCACTCGTGTAGCAAAAAAGTACGCTGCAGCAGGAGGATTAATTAGTACTAAATCAAAGCCTCGATATGAATACTGGATAGGCTTTTTGAAAAGCTCGGGGAGTCTGTGAAAAGGGAATAGGTTCCCCGTTTCTATTGTTCGTTTTGGTTGAGTTAGGATTTTCAGTGGGGGGTGCGTGCAGAAAACCTCCTCGTGTGCCTGACGGCTGCTGGTTCCTTACGAATGCGTTCGGGGGAAAGAGCAGTTGTCGGGCCGGTGCACCCTGGGCACGGCCAATAGTCTCTCCATGTCGGAGGGGCTATTGTCTGTGGCGGATTTCTGCGGGGGAGGGGGAGCTTGTTGCTCCACGACGGTTCCTCCACGTGTCCCTCTGATTATCAGAGGGCACTGTGGAGGAACGTCTGAGTTGGGGTCGCTCCTGTCCGATCGACAGTCGTCGATTGGCGAAGGATGCGACCAATGCCGCTGCGGTGCAGGCGCACCAAAGCGGCAGTTGCTCTCTCTTCACGGAGCAATCCTGAAGAGAGAGTTCCCGACGGGTCCGCTGAGTCGGGTTGTCCGGACAGCGGACGGAGGCATGCTTAATGCCGCCGTCGGGGGCTCGGCTTAACCGCCCGGCCCAGAGGAAGGATACCTCTAAGATAAAAAACCCCCAATCCTAAGCTCTGAAGCGCGGTGAGAGGATGCATGGCTGGAGGGAGTCCAGTCGTTAGCGCTTCCCCTGCAGAGCACCTGCCGCACTCTGCAGTATGTAGGCTTACCGGGTACCTAGGCTCTGCCCGGTGGACATACTTACCTATATCAACTCGTGGGAACTACATGGATACAGTTAAAACCCAAAAAACAAAAAATGATGGTGGGCCAGTTATGGCGCAGATTGAGGACTCTGCCGAAAGTGGCAGCGAAAGCCAAGGAGGCTTACGCACCCCCTCCAAATTCTGGGGGAAGCGTTCGCGCGGGGAGGGTTTGAATCCCTCCTCAAGCGAGGAGGAATTGTCGGCTGCAAAAGTGCCGACATCTCGGAGAGGTGGTCGCGCAGCGATGAGTGGATCGTCCACTCGTCTGCCGCAGCGCGACCAAAAGGGTCGTTTTTTGCGGCCCGCTACGCCGATCCCAGCGGTCCGCTTGGATCGACCCGAGGAAGAGAGCGACGAGACCATGCTCGCTGACCTGAGCGGAGATTCCGCTGCGTCCCCGCTGTTGCTAGACAGCAACAAAGCGGAGATTAACGCCGCAAAGCGGGCGCAGCGGAAGGCGGTCGCGGCCGATGAGGTCGGTGAGCTGGCTCGGCAGGCTCGAGAGCGGCGGGCCGCTCAGGCGGCCTCCGGGGAGGGCGTAACGGCGGCGGCACTCGGCCGCCAGGTTCTGGACGGCGTGGACGTTGTCCTGAAAGTTGCCACGAAGTCGGGCAGCTTGAAGGGCACGTTCACGCGCGCCCTAAAAGAGGCGGCAGATGGCATCAGGGAGGCGGTTGGGGTCCTCCTTGAAAGAACGAGCTCTGAGGAGACGGCGAAGCTGTGGGAGGAAAACAGCCGTCTCCGAGCAGAGATGGAGGACCTCAAGCGGGAGGTTGCCGCACAGAGGGGGTCCGCCCCTTCAAAGAAGCGTATGGCTCCCGCAGCTGCCGGCTCTCGGGCAGTTGCGTCTCCGCCGTCAGCCCCTGCCCCTGCACTGTCAACCGATGCGGACGTCGAACGGATCGTCCGCATCTGCATGCAGCAGTGCGGGGGCATGATGAATGCCCGCCTGGAGGCCTTGGAAACAAGGCTCCTCCCGGCCCAGAACCTCCGGCCACCGCTAGCGGCGGACAGGCGGAGGATGGAGGAGGCCGCAAGGCCAGGGCCGTCGACCGTGGCAGCTGGAAAGGGGGGCAAAAAGCCCGCGGAGGGGCCTAAAAAGCCCGCGGAGGGTGTGTCAGCACCCCCCTCCAGCTCAACTGCGACTCCGGCGACCGCGTCCGACCCAACAGAGGCTTGGACGACGGTCGTCAAACGGGGTCGCAAGAAGAAGGCGGCGCCGCCGGCTCAGCCCAAGCCCGCGCCCAAAAGGAAAAGGAGGTCCCGAAAGGGTAAGGCCCCACGTTCTGCGGCTGTGGTAATAACACTGCAGCCGGCAGCTATCGAGAGGGGCCTTACCTACAAGGAGGTCCTTGAGCAGGCGAAGGCCAAGGTCGCGTTCCCCGACCTTGGCACACCGACCGGCTTCAGGATGAAGTCGGCGGTTACGGGGGCGCGTCTGTTCGAGGTGTCGGGACCCTCGGGCAGCGAGAAGGCGGACATCCTGGCCGCCAAACTGAGGGAGGTCCTCAAGGATGAGGACGTCCGAGTGTCCAGGCCCGTAAAGACCGCCGATTTGCGCGTCGATGGCCTGGACGACTCGACGACCCCAGAGGAGGTCGTGGCGGCCGTCGCTCGAAGCGGTGGATGTCCGCCGGGCGACGTGCGGGCGGGCGAGATCCGCGCCGACGCTGCCGGGCTCGGCGCCATTACGGTGAAGTGCCCGGTAGCGGCGGCAAACAAGATAGCCGTCAGCGGACGGCTATTGGTGGGATGGGTTGCGGCACGAGTGAAGCTGCTGCAACCCAGGGCTATGCGGTGCTACCGCTGCCTTGACGTTGGGCACGTCAGGGCACGTTGCGCCGCCGCAACTGACCGCAGCGAGCAATGCTATCGCTGCGGTAAGCCCGGCCACAAGGCGGCAGCGTGCTCCGCGACGCCAAACTGCAGCCTCTGCACGGATGCAGGGAGGCCCGCGGGGCACGTCGTCGGCAGAAAGGCCTGCCCGCCCGCCCCAAAAAAGGGCAACAAGAAGGGGACAACCAAGGCTATCGGGGGCCCTTTACACCCCCCTCAGCCTGGTTGCTCTTCGGCCGACTCCCGGCCTAAGAATGGTGCCGAGGGAATGGATTGTGCGTAATGGCACAATTCCATTTCCTCCAGGGCAATATCAACCACTCTGCCAGGGCTCAGGATCTCTTACTCCAGAGCATGGCAGAGTGGTCGATCCATGTGGCTGTGGTCGCCGAGCCGTATTACGTCCCCCCCCGAGATGATTGGGTGGGTGATCTGGACGGCTCGGTGGCCATCATCGGCGGGGCTCTTGTCGACCCGTCCCGAGGTCACGGCTGGGTGGCCGCCCTCGCGGACGGCGTTGGCATTGTTGGGGCGTATTTCTCGCCCAACAAGAGCCTCGCCGACTTCGAGAGCTTCCTTGTCGAGTTGGGTGCCGTCGTGAACCGGTACCACCCTCGCCCGGTGCTGCTGCTCGGGGATCTCAACGCCAAGTCTGCGGCGTGGGGATCCCCGGTCACCGATGTCAAGGGCGAGGCGTTGGAGGAGTGGTCGGTCACGACCGGCTTGACCGTCCTGAATCGGGGCTCGGTCTACACGTGCGTGCGACAGCGGGGTGGTTCTATAGTGGACGTTTCGTTCGCTAGCCCCGCTGTCGCAAGCCGTGTCCGCGATTGGCGTGTCGCCGTGGAGGTGGAGACGTTGTCGGATCATCGATATATCCGTTTCAACGTCTCCCCCCAGACCGCGGGCGGCCGCAATCCAACGGCCCCGCGAACGGACGGTCCGCGTTGGGCGCGCAAGCGCCTCGACAGGGAGCTACTCGAGGAGGCTGCTATTGCGCAGGCCTGGATCCGGGAGTCGGCAACGACCGGACCCGTCGACGTCGAAGAGGAGGCGCAGTGGTTTCACGGGGCGATGACGCAAATTTGCGACGCGTCAATGCCCCGGGTCCACACACAACCCAGAAGGCGCCAGGTGTACTGGTGGTCCGCCGAGATCGCGCAGTTGCGCGACTCGTGCGTGGAGGTCAGGCGCCAGTACACCCGATACCGGAGAAGACGTCGTCGGGTCCCTGACGAAGAAGCCGCGCGGTATGAGGTGTATCGCGCGGCTAAGAAGGCTCTGTGGCTGGCCATCGGCGAGGCGAAGACGCGAGCCAGGGAGGAGATGTTGGAGACTCTAAACGGGGATCCGTGGGGGCGTCCTTATCGCTCGGTCCGAGGTAAACTCGGACCATGGGCGCCCCCGCTCACGGAGAGTCTCCAACCCGAGCTGCTGGAGGACGTGGTCGCAGCCCTCTTCCCGGCACGAGCGGAGCACGCTCCGCCGCCGATGGCTCTGCCCACAGCCGCAGAGCCCGAAGAGGACGCCAGCGTCCCAGAGGTGACACAACCAGAGTTGAGGGCGGCCGTGACACGGCTCCGGGCGAAGAACACTGCCCCGGGGCCCGACGGAATTCACGGCTGCGCGTTGGCCCTAGCTCTGAAGGAGCTGGAGCCCCGACTGAGAGGACTCTACTCGGCGTGCCTTGAGCAGGGCCAGTTTCCCGCTCAGTGGAAATCTGGTCGTCTGGTCCTGCTCAGGAAAGCGGGGCGCCCTGCGGACTCGCCGTCCGCGTACCGGCCCATAGTGCTGCTCGACGAGGTGGGAAAGCTGTTTGAGCGGATAGTCTCAGCCCGCCTCGTCAGCCACTTGTGCGGAGAGGGGCCGGACCTGGCCGAAAGCCAGTATGGCTTTCGGCAAGGGCGCTCCACTATCACGGCGATATCGCGAGTGAGAGTCCTGGCGGAGGAAGCAGTGTCGCGGGGCGGTGTGTTGTTGGCGGTGTCCTTGGACATCTCCAACGCCTTCAACACCCTGCCCTGGAGTTGTATTCGGGAGGCACTACGATATCATCGAGTGCCTTCCTACCTCCGCCGCGTCGTCGGGGCTTATTTGGCGGAAAGGTGTGTCACCTATCTGGGACGCGATGGCAGATGCCAGCGCCCTATGTCGTGCGGTGTTCCACAGGGTTCGGTCTTGGGCCCGCTCCTGTGGAACATCGGGTACGACTGGGTGCTGAGGGGCGAGCTCCGGCCGGGAGTGCAGCTGGTGTGTTACGCTGACGACACACTGGTCACTGCCCGGGGGAGCTCGCACAGGGAGGCAGCGTTGCTGGCGACGGCCGCGGTCTCACAGGTGGTGAGCCGCATACGGCGCCTCGGCCTGGAGGTGGCCCTCAACAAGTCGGAGGCCATCGTTTTCCATGGCCCCCGGCGAGCGCCGCCGCCGGGATCGCACATCGTGGTCGGGGGGGCCCGTATCGCTGTCGAGTCCACCATGAAGTACCTGGGATTGGTGCTCGACAGCCGGTGGGATTTCGGCCCCCACTTCCGGCGGCTGGCGCCCAAGTTGTTGGGCGCGGCGGGGGCGCTGTCAACGCTGCTTCCCAATCTGGGGGACCCAAGCACCGCCTGTAGGCGGTTGTACGTGGGGATCGTGCGATCGATGGCCCTTTATGGGGCCCCGATCTGGGCGGCTGACCTGACGGCCAGCACCATCACTGTTCTGCGGAGGCCGCAGAGGGTGATGGCCGTCAGAGTCATCAGGGGATATCGCACGATCTCCTACGAGGCGGCTTGCGCACTGGCCGGATCTCCGCCGTGGGACCTGGAGGCGAAAGTGCTCGCGTCACTACATAAGTGGCGCGAGGGCGCGCGGGCGCGCGGCGAAAGACTGACGCAGCAACACTTGGAGTTGCGTCGGTCGCAGCTGCGCGAGGTCCTGGTGGCGGAATGGCGGGACAGGCTTTCGAGCCCTACCGCCGGCCTCATCACCATCGAGGCCATCCGGCCAGTGCTCGACCTCTGGCTCGGGAGAAGGCACGGCTCCCTGTCGTTCCGTGCGACGCAGGTCCTCTCGGGGCATGGCTGCTTCGGGAGGTTCTTGTGTCGCATAGGCAGGGAGCCGGACGCTCGATGCCACCACTGCGTCGACTGTCGGGAGGACACGGCGCGGCATACGCTTGCAGAGTGTGCAGCTTGGGAGGAGCCGCGCCGTGCCCTCATCTCTGTTGTAGGCGGTGACCTCTCGCTGCCGGCCGTGGTCCATGCTATGGTCGGTGGTGAGGAGTCCTGGGACGCGGTGGTCTCCTTCTGCGAGACAGTTATCGCGCAGAAGGAGGCTGCGGAAAGGGAGAGGGAGATCACAACCGCTCTCCCTGCCCGCAGCAGACGCATCGGGCGTCGGAGGAGGGCATACGCTGCCCTCTTCCGGCCCCCCTAACTGGGTCCAGGGGCGGCGGACTTGGGGATGTCCGTCGCCCCCCACTCATCCGGACCCGAGGTGGCGGCGCGTGGTGTTCCCGTGCGCCCCTCTTTGACGTAGCGAGGGGAGTTAAACACCTCACTCCCCTCGCCGACGCGAGGTGGCCCGCAGAGGCGGGCCGGCACCAGCCGGGGATTGCGGATGTCGCATACGTTCCCGCGATCCCCGGCGTAGGTGGGAGATGGAACACCGGGGTGGTTTTAGTCAGTAAGAGTCTGACAGACCCCTCCACCCGCCCCAGGGTGGAGGATTTCCATGAGGATTTCCCCCCGAGATCAAAAAAAAAAAAAAAAAAAAGGATTTTCAGTGGGCTCAAGTTCAATACTTAAAAATTGGTTCTTTATTCAAAAGAGTTCTGCTTTTTGTGAATGAGGTTATAAAACAGGCCGATTGGAAGTGAAAAAAAACCTCTTTTTTAATTTTTCAAGCAAACGTTGAAAATAAATAAAGATGAATATCGCGTGGCACATCCGTTTCCACAGCTAAGTAATAAGTGCATAGATTAAAATGCATTAATCAACTTTAGCCGTATTCCGCCGCAAACCACAGCTGTAATATCACCCTGTCTTCACATAAAATGGGGTTCAGTTGAAACAAAAAACTATCTACCCTCGACTCATCATCGCTAAGTACTTTTAAAAGGTGTTTTTACACTGCTAAAACACTGATAGCACATTTTTTTACTAAAAAAATCCAGTTACAGTTGCAATGCCGACATCCGCGGCTCTCGGGTTGTATTCAATCATAGCTACCGCCCGGGGGAGTAATAAAAAATCTCGTGTGAAAATTAACAACACATTCTTGCTTGTTCAAAATGTTAGGTCGGTGGTGAATTTGGAAGCGGGATTGTGGTACAGAAGGAGCGACAGCGGGTTCTTAACTCTCAAAATAGGGATGTTGCCTGGGTTCAAAAAATATGTTTCTATTTAGTCTTTTTCAATTCAAAAGTGTTTTTTTTTTAATTTTTGACGATTTTCGAAGTGTGGTTTTTTTAATTTTTTTATTTTGATATTGATTCTTTACTCTTTAGCCGCTACAGAACACCATCCTTCAGGAACACCCAGTATAAATTTGTTCGTACAGTAACTTGAAGATGTGCCCTTTTCAAAGAAAACAATCCTAAAAATCTATTCTTAATATAATAAAGCCGAAGAGTTTGTTTGTTTATTTGTTTGAACGCGCTTATCTCTGAAACTACCAGTCGGTTTTGGTTTTTTTTTGTATATATTTTTTTTTATATTGTATTCACGAGGAATACTATCCTACGAGAACGGAAGCTAGTAACTAAATAAAATGACACCAAAAAGTGAAATTTTAAAAGTGTAGATAACTTGTCTTTGTATTAGTCTTTGGAGTGAAGGGTCCAGTTAGTTTTGTATACTAAATACGTGGTAGAAAGATCAGAAGGAATATTACTAGAACTATTAGCGGTTCCAGATATAGTTTTAGTATTTTTTTTAAATTGAGGAATGGGCTTGCTCTTGATCACGATCACGCCTGATGGAAAGCGATGGATGAGGTCTATGATGGAGCAAGCGTGCCCAGAAGATGCCTGTTCACTCTTGCTTTGAAGGCACACGAGAGGGAGAGTGTTATATGTGGAAGGGAATACAGACGCTGGCAGAGAGTTGTTTCAATAACAACGACCTATTAATTCCAATAGTAGCTTCCCAATTCAAAAATTAAGTTCATAATGTATGTGTCACCGGCAAATTGCAAACGCTGTAAGATTGTAAAATATCGCGTGAAATTGTAAACTATTTTTTCTTAATAAGAAACGAATATATTGGAAACTATTGAATTTGGATGGGCTTCATTGTACTTATACAAAACGATTTTTTCATAATATATCGAGAAATTATAATCTAACAAAGATTTATTACAATCTTACGGAGTCTGCAATAAATTTGCCGGTGGCATGTATAATTTGAACTAAATCGTTCCAGACTTTCAGTAGTACTTTATTTTATCACGGTCTAACTGAAACTAGGTACGTATGTCTTAATTTTATATCTAAAAAATCTAATAAAAAAGGCGGTAAGCTTGGTGTTAGCAAGCTTAAACGTTCCTAGGTGGAGCTTAGCTTTATTAAGTTACGTTACAGCGAACAAGGTTTGTTTTGTTAAGTATCTGAAACTGTTACTTTTTAATATTAAGTATAAAATGTTGCCCTTTAACTGGGGCAGTCGGGTTAAAAAGATACTGCAAGAAACGGACTTTCAGTATGTCTACTTCAGGGTGTTTATATTCTGCCAGGGTTGCGGAATTTGTTCGAAAGAGTCACCGCGACCCTGGAACTCAAAGGGCTTTAGAAGGAACACGGATGGGTTTTAGTCAGTGAGAGTCTGACACGCCCTTCATTCAAGTCATTTGATGATTTCCCATCCTTAAAAAAATTAAAAATGGGTATTTATATTAGTAGCCAACAAATGATATTCAAATGTACTATGTACTTACATATTATTACAATTAATACACTTGAATGAGTAGTACGCGTTGATGACCTTTTGCTTGTACAAACTGCGCGCGATTTCGATGTCAATGGGATATTAACTCCTTCCTTCTTCTCCTGAAATATTTTATTGAATTTTTGAGAAAATAATAGTCGACCACAAAAAAGTACCGTTTACTTAACACGCTTATTACACAATTTTTCCATCGTATCGAACTTCCAATTCCACCGTCTTTTAAGCCCTCATTGAAACAAAAAAACCTAACTTACCGATATTCAAAACCACAGCACAACACTTCCAAAAATATCCTTAAACAGGACCCCAAAACCATTACATGTACGCAATAAAAAACTCCTTCTAACAAGATTACAGAAGCGTCTGCAAGTTTATCTAATCTCCCCTTGTTTCCTCCCTAAACTGGTAATGGAAGTAGCTTCATTAAAACGAGCCTAACTATGATAGACGATAATGAGAGGAGGATGCAGCTTATGACGTGTTTTAAGGTACATAGGGGTGATTATAAGTTACGGTTGGTATGACCTTTTTGTCATGTTGATGAGTGTTTTTAAATTGGTTTTATTGGCGAGGAAATTAGAAGTTATTGGGAGTCTTAACTGTGAGTACGCTTCGTGATATTGCAGTTTATATTGCACATAATGAAAGCTATCGTTGCTGAAACGGTATTCAACATACTTGATCGACTTCGAAAAGGAGGAGGTTTTGTGTTCGTCTGTATGTTTATATATCTTTTATATATGTTTATATATTATCTTCGCCAATTGTAAACAAATTTGATGATTCGAATTTTAACGAGTTTTTTTGCTGAAGCCGGTTTGACTGGAAGCCGACCCCAAAATAGTTGACAAAAAGTTTCGCATTTTGGTCACTATCTAAAAAGCGTTTTATTAAGATATTAAAGCCGTCTTAACAATAATCCAACCAAACATAGTTTGAATTCATTTCAAATTAAGCTATGGAATATTTCGAAAGTTTTTATTAGAACATTGTAGAATACTAAAGCAAATAACTAATTAGATAATTCTCGTATTTCTGTTTTCTCAACGCAAATATTCCGCGTAGTGTAGTGTTTACTAGACTGTCTTCAATTATGCTTGTTTCGAATTAAGCTTATTTGTATCAAAATAATTCAGATTGTTCTAGATTATATTTTGTAGACAAATACGTATTGTAATTTTCATTTACGATAAGTTATTTTTCTTCTAAGAAGGTTTTTTTTCTATAAGTAAGGAAACATAGAATAGAATAGAAATATTGTACATCATCACAAATGAAAAGAGAAGCTCAAAACAAATATAATCAAAGATATATGATTCATTTACAGAAAACAAAACATTTGTAAACCAGGATACAAAATGAATCATGGTAAGCATCTACTGATCCCCACAACTCTTAACCAAATGACTCCGATCACAAAAGTTCACCCAAGACACTTCAAAAACATGACCTCCAACTCCTCCGAACTCAAGTCAATAAACTACAAAAGACAAACAGCAAAAAACAAATGACAGTCGCCACCAAAAATCCTCGCGATACGTCATGTCATAAATCGCGAACGAATCCTCCGCGTGATATTAAAATAAATGTTTCCGTTCCTTTAAAAGGGCACGAAATGTCGTATCTGAAAACAGGTGGTCCTATTTAGGATAATCCCTGGTAATACTGCATCTGTCTTCTCGATATATCACTCCCTTTTAGTGCAGTTTTGAAATATGCCACCGACTCAGACATATGTTAAAAGTTTAAAGCTCGTAAGTCGATCTGGCGACGAACCGTGATATATTTTTCGGCTGTAGTTTTTATAAGGTAACATAGAAGGAAAGGAAATTAAATTAAATATTCCTTGAAATTGTTTCTTTTACATGTAGGAAGTCACACGATCTTGGTGGTTAGTAGTTCATTACGATCATTAATATTATCCTAACTTAATATTATACATTTCTATCACACCTGAAACTAGTAAATTATATTTATTTATTATTAGCCAATTGTGTCCCACTGCAGGGCAAAGGCCTCCCTTTCTTCCTTCCATTCCTCCCGGCTTTGGGCAAGTCTGGACCAATCTGGCCGATAGGCGTCAAGTTCGTCCCGCCATCTTCGCCTGGGTCTCCCGCGATGTCGTCGGGCATTTTCTGGGACCCACATTGTGGTTGCCATGAACCGTTCGACATCCGGCAGACGTGGTAGTAAATTATAATTATATTTTTAATGATACAAGAAACCTAAGAGGAAGGAATTTAAGTACATCAAGCTACCCGAAACTGTCAAATTTTCCCAATCAACCTTGATCCTAATGTTCTAGCAATAAAGTTGAAAATCTATTAAAAAAATCAATTGATTAAAAATCGATTTTTCTCTTTTCCATAATAATCTATTTTTGTGAAAAAAACATTTTTTTCCTTTTATTTGAAAGAATGCTTGCTTTTTTTTCTTATGTATATTTTAAGGTACCTAAGTGTGATGAGTCAAAAATTATTAATAATTATCTATCATTATTGATAATTACCACAAGTCATGGTAAAAGTGAGAAATTAATCACTTTTATCGGTGATTTGATTTTTAATAATAATTTAATACTCTCGAGTCTCCGGACTTACTCAGTCGGCGTCACGTCAAAAAAAAACGAGTTTTAATTAGGTAATCGATTCTTTGTAATATTAAAATCGAATAGAGAAATCCATTTTTAAAAGAATTTTTTTTTTTTTATTATTGTCGATTATTTTCTCACATCCCTAATCCATTCTTCACAACAGAATCATGATGGCACAAACTTGTGAAGGTCGTCTATTTATTTATTTATTAGGCTCAACAACAATTGTAAACACCAAAAATATTACTACATAGTTAGCTTAAAACAATGGTGTAGTGTCACAATTTTATACAGGTAAGCACCACATGTGCCAAAATGATAATGGGCTTAACTGAATTGTAGAATAAATTATTCTAAGTGATACAATAAATATATAAAATGCGCCTTGCAGGTCGCATCCTATCTCTTGAAATCCCCTACCCAATCTACCGATTTTTATTCCTATTTATTTCTCTTTTATTCGACTCTCCTTTCGCAGGTATGCTGGAAGAGATTTCTTTAAAAATAAGCATCACCTTTGGACCTATTTTTCTATTCCCTTCTTCTTATCTTGTTGTTAAATGTGTGTACATAAACTGTTAAATAATAATCAAAAATCAACCCTTGTCTTCAAACGCTCTATATTTTAGCAACCATTACGTAGGTAAGTAATTCTATCCATGACCTCTACTTTTGTTGATTTCAGAGTAAAACTAGAGCTACTTCGTTTCTGTAACTTAGAAAATAACCTTTTCTAACTACCTCCTTCTTTCAACTTACTAACTTAATATTTCTAATTTACGAAGTAACTACCTCGGCAACGAAACTCAATTTGTAATTTGAAACTTTAATACAAATCGTGGAATAGGTAACATCATCTATTAGTGGCTCAAATGAATAAACTGATTTGATTTCTTTTTTTATGGAAAAGCTGTTTCTTAGGGCTCCCACAGACGGGTAAGACGCGATATTGCGACAACGACGCGACAATTTTTCTACAGATGAACATTCCTGCCCCTATGTGCACTATAGGTACAACTTTGCCTAACCCTTTAGGGGAAACGAGTGGTTTTATAATGTTGGTATTTTATAATTATTTTTCTGTAGAACATTACTTTAAAAACACGTTGTCGCACCGTCCTCACAATATCGCGTCAAGCCTGTCTGCTACAGCCCTTTACTTATATCGGAATCCGCAAAGTGACTTATTACCTACGGATATTTTTAATCTCATAATAACATCACATTTAAGATGTTTAAGCCGCATCACATTAGCATTTTCACAGCTGTCATTCAAGCCCAACATGAGATATCAATCTAAAATAAGATACCTTTACCTTTGTTTCGAAGAAGCGTGTGTAAGAATTCTTGAATATCGAAGACTCGAAATATGTATAAGGCTGGCCACACAACGACCGGCATCCCATTTGCACTGAATCATGCATGTGCCAATAGTAGGTATTGGCATTGTTTGTCGGATCCGGAAAATATACACAATACGGACGAGTCCACTGTGTATGATATGGTAAAATAAACATAGAGCTAGATTTGATTTTAGAAAATGCAAAAAGGTATTTTTGGTTATCGATTTATGAGGTTGGAAAGACTCTTTTCTAGCGCAAAATCCAAAGTTTCCATTTTGAAACATAAAAAAACAATTCTTCAATTACATATAATAGACAGGCATAAATATAGGCATCCATACATAGCGTACTTATTGCCGTGAGTAGCAGATATCCAAATTGCCAAAAAAAAAAACACTAAAAATATTTTCAAATTAAGAACATCACAACTCTAAAATATCACACCCAAATGATAATCTTGGCCTTGACAGAGCATGGCCAAGTAATAACCAAAATCGTCGGCAGAGCGTAGTCGTTAAACAGTGACATATGGCTGTCAGAATTAGTCGGATTAGTGATTTCACGGAGCTGCACGGCGCGGATCCAATTACATACGGCGGAACTCGAAAATTAACGGAAAAAAACAAACATGACAATTGGGTTTTAAAAACGGAACGGAATCCTTTTATGGATGTCAACTTTGTTTGAGATAGTGCGATTTTGAATGAATTTAATGACGCTGGTGCATTTCAACTAAAAAGGAACATTCATATTTGACTAGTTTCTGCCAGCAGCTTCGCCCGAGTGAATGTCGGAAATTATCCCAAGGTGACAGACATACTTCCGGGAAAAAACCGGCCAAGTATGAGTTGGACTCTTACACGAAGAGTTCCGTACCATAAACCGAAAAAAAAACACGTTTCGTGTATGAAAAAAATAAGATTTTTTTATATTTCTTTTTATAGCGGCAATAAAAATACACACTGTGTAAATTTCAACTGTCTCCCTATTACGGTTTTTGAGATTCAGCCCGCTGACGGATAGACGGACGGACGGACAGCGGAGGATTAGTTAATAGGGTACCATTGGTTACCTTTCGGGTACGGAAACCTAAAAAGTAGCATTTCTAGGTCCTATTCCAGACTATAATCTAACTCTAAATTTCATCCAGATTTGCTCATCCTTTCCGGCGTGGTGCAGTAACAAACATCCATCCATCCAAATTTTAGCATTTATAATAGCAATAAGATTACCATATTTAAACATTTGTTTTTTTTTTTTTATACTGCTTCTTTATTAGATAGCTGATATCAAGGTATCTAGGTACTACTTCTAGGTCATTAAAGATCTACATAAATAAAGAACTCATTGTTTAAGTATTTAGATGTTTCTTTGAAGTAACAAAAGTTTTTAAAGGTCAAGAACGAAAACGGTTTACGCTGAATAAATACCTAACTATTGTTTCTATTTATAAAGATTTCCTTTTAGAAATGGTATATCTTGGAAGTGGTGAAAGATTAATTAGCAACTTTGATGTAGGCAGTAACTTAAATAACCTTACATGGACTTAATTTATTTAAGTATTTTTAGCTCAAGTTAATTCAATTTCAAATCAAACATTTATTATACATTTTAACTCTACAGTGCGCCTGCGCATGCAACAACTAACGCCATCTGTTTACAATACATGAAACTATAACTGTTTACGCTACTCACCGCAAGATGGCAGTTTAACACAACCATCAGTTTACTTAATGAAAACCAAATATCGTCCCACCCATTGAAAATTAATTATTTAAGTGTTTTAAGATAATTCACTAATGGCCATCCATCTTCCGAATCCCTTGTCAACGAAACGCTTTTGCCTCACCCCCGTTATTAATTCAAAACTTTAATTAAAACAATTCAAAATTATAACTGGAAAATTATGAAATAATTTCGCCCTTTAAGCCGCCTGTCAACTAAACAATTCCGTACAGTCCATCAAAATTAATCTAACCTAATCCGGAGACTGTCTCAAGTTTAAACAAAGATATTGCAAACTGAATATCAAGTGTAGGGGGAAAACATACGGGGTAGCAACTGTAGAAAGAAAAGAAGAAATAAAAAGAGTTTATTTGCCACAAATAAAATAAAATAAACACAATTACAGGAGTTATTCAAGTTGGGAAGATATGCGTCTCCCTTCGTTCAATCCATCCAAAGGTTGTCTGGAAGAGATTGCCTTGTGCGATAAGACCGCCCATTGTGCACTTATTTTATGTATGATTGTCCTGTTCTTATTATGAGGTGTACAATAAAGTATATAATAAATAAATAAATAAATAAAACGGCCATCGCTCAGCATAATGCTGGGACTCGTGTGCGAGACAGAGCCACAACGCTGTAGCATGCTAATCCATGTGTCAAAAATAAAAACAAAAATTCTAACAAATATTGTAGAAAAGTCAGAAGCCCTTTGAAAAAAATATTATAAATTGAATAAAATATGCCAGAAGAACCAAAAAGCGTTCCAAGAAGACCAATTTAATTCGTGTCAAATGTCATTTAATTTCCTTTCAAACCCACAAAATGGTAACAATCAACACACATCACAAACAATCAGAGCGTGCCATCTCAGAATCCCATCCCCTATATTGCTAACAGTAAAATGTACCGTATCTGTTGAGCCCTTTATAATCGTCGCTTATTATTAAGCTCTCGCCCCACTGTAACACAGTTTATACGAGTAACGATCGAGTTTCGACGAGTAAACAATTTGGCGATTCGATTCGGAAACTTCACAACCTTGTGTTCCGAAAACGGGTTGGTAGTTGTGTTTGGGCTACACAAATTGGAACTATTTTGTGGCTACAAAAAAGGTTGGTTCGTGTTTTACATTAGAGTTAATTAATTTTGCAACTAATGTTTTCTTTTCATAAAAAATGTAGTCATTCTTTCATCATCATCATCATACCAGCCGAAAGTCGTCCATTGCTGGACATAGACCATCCCCAAGGAGGGTTGCCATAATCACCACGCTTGGCAGGCGAGTTGGTGACCGCAGTGTGGCTCATACAATGCACAGAAGCACAGAGAATGCTGCTGCCCATTCTCTAGTGGAAGTGATGGAAAAAGTTATTCTTCGTTTCGGGAAATCATTCTATACTCCTATGATACTTAAACGATTGTGATTGAACAATGTCACTCAAAACACTCACTTCCTTCTCCCCTTCCGCTGCCAGAACTTCGACTTTAATAAATCTCTACACTACAATATATAAAAAAACAGCATGATCACCCTTTCAAAATAAAACTTAGCTCACGTACTTACTGTACCCCACCCCTCCCACGGTCAAAACAAAAATGAAAACAGGAGAAAAATGGCCCCAATACCTTCAATAGTAATATTACTTGGTATTTGACCGTTAAATGTCTTGTAGTTTTCCTACCCTCGCAAAGGGCAGGAGGCGACATGCAATGCTTCAGCAGCGAAATTGCATCGCGTGTTCGTAAATTGGTCTAAGGCAACGGCAAATTATTTGAAAATCCCTACCGTTTATTTCTTACGTCCCTTTGCCGTGATTTATTGGCGTTTCCTAGCGACTTCAATCGATACCAATGAGTGTGAAAATAGACACAGCTTGTATAATGGTTCTGAGAAATGGGGATTTACTGTTTTGTTCGTGAGCAATTATAATACGATAGGTACCTTCGTTCTGGGTTCCGGAATTGTTCGAAAGGGTTACCGTGGCCTCGGAACGCAACGGGCATTTAGAGGAACACGGGTGGGTTTTAGACAGTAAGAGTTTGACACTCCCTTCCGCTCCGGCCTGAGTGGAAGTAGATATTTGATGATTTCCCATATAAAAAAGGTAAACCTTCGTTAGTGTAGGTTAGACAAAGTGACATTTTATCACTGTTAACAATTGTCAAAAGTTCAATGGACATTTTGAACTTTTATCATGCAATTGTGACCTATAAGGCAATACGTAAAAATTTAAGAGTTAGACTTTTTTCAATTTCTAACTTGGTTTCCATAAACTTGGTAGTACTTTGTTTCGAAACAATATGAAAGACACGATACACCTTGCAGAAATCGATATTTGATGACCTGAACTTTTAAATGTTCCAGTTATTGGGTAGCTGGAAGCCAGCCATAATTAATTCAACTGTGACTAATTTTAAAGCGACATGCGAATGTTGTTTTAAAATTAGTTTAATTGGTCTTTTTCCTAATGACATACACGAACATCTCAAGATCAATCCATAATAATAATATTTATCGCGTTAAACATCGCCATCCTATGAATTCAAGGCATATTTTTCGACCTCAATTCCGATCCCAATTTACACGAAAAAAAGTCGACACTACATAAAAATCCCATATTTACGCTCAATTTAGTATACAGCAAACAGTCCACAATAGGAACAAAGGGTCCAACTAAATTCTAACGAGAAACCACAAAACCTATTATTTATCGCCGAAAACCGTTCTCATTATTTTTAACGAGGCTAGCCAACACGTGGCAAAAATCTTCCCAATTTATGGAAAAAGTAAAAAATTGCTTGGTGATTACAACACTGGTGCCATTGCCCGCGGAAAATACTTCTTATACGGTGCATGGGTTTATGGGCTCGCTATTATTTCACAATAACCAATCAGTGCCATACATGTCACTTGCCTGACGCACCCCTGGTACTGTGATGGGGTGTTAGTGCTACCGTTAATGTTTGTTCATTCAACACTGATTTTTTTTTGGAGGTGTTACCCGATTTTGATTCATCTTTTTTTATATTATTTTTGTAATAACACGTTGTGACTTTTTTTTTTCATCATTTCGAATGATGAAACTCTAAAATAGCTGTGAATGATTGCACAAAATAAAAGTCACCGTGGTATTAACCGAAACTAAGCTAATTAAGTTTTATTTATTTAAATTGTATGTAAAATAGTGGTACATGGGCAAAGTTTTGAATTAAAGCCTCGTATCCACTAGGCAACATTTGACGCGCGACATGATGCACAACATGTTGCTCATCATGTTGAACGGCAACGATGAACTTTTATTTAGTAACATGGTCAATGTTGCGCGCCTGCTGGCAACGTCGCGCGTTGTTGTGCAACGTTACTGAACATGTTGGGCGTCATGTGTTGCGCGTCAAATGTTGTCTAATGGATTCGAGGTTTAATGGTTCATACAACACAATTAATAACACTACAAATATAGTGACCTACATCTGGCGACAATCCTTTTAAAATGGTATTTTATAAAGACATTAAATGCGAACACATTAACGGGAACACAATAAAATTGTTCACTGGTGTCTGCAATATAAAAAATGTGACTTTTCTGAACAATTTTTGAGGGAGAAAACAATTACCTACCCTTTGAAAGTTTAATATTGAAAATGTTTGTTTTTTATTTGCGGTCATTGATCAAATTCAAGGGTTCAAATATTCAGTTGTGAGACTAATAAAAGTTTTAAAAATCTATTATTCTTTGTTATGTAAGTACTTGCTATGCTTGCTGCCTCGTTGGTTCAGTAGTCGTAACCGACACTACTGGGCATGAGGGTCTGGGTTCAATTCCCGGGTTGAGCAAAGTTTTGGTTGAATTTCTCAATATCAAAACAGTTTGGAAACTTGGTTTGTGCCCGGTTGGTTAAAAAAAAAAGAAATACAATGTAATGAAATGATTAACTACTTGGCTATGCTTTACCAACGATTGAAAAACTTAACCTTATTTACAACAAAAATACCAATACACAAATTAAAGGAGTTACTTAAAGTAACAACCCAATCTCCAATTCCACAAATTCCTCGCATCTTTAAACAAACACTAACAAATTAAACTAGAAATCCAGAACAAATGGAACATCCAATCCAATACGCCGAACACAAAACTACTCTCTAGGAAAAGTGGTTAAACAATAAAATCAGGGTACCACAACTTCGTTCATTGCAATTATACAAATTGAATGTCGCTGAACTATTCATTACGGGAAAGGTAACGTGAACCACTGTGTTTTAAAACTATTAAAATAGCTTCGGAGCAATTTCTGTACAGTTCGTGCAATAAAATAATAGCCATTGGCTAGTTGTAGCCCATTTATGTAGCTGTAAGAATCAAATTATGACCAATGGTATGATTGGACACAATTTTCATGGTGTTATGAAACCTTAGTTTAACTGCGGTTAATCATCGTTAGCCTGATATAATATGCAGGTACGTAATTGACTATTCATATGGCATATTTTCCTGGTTCTAGGGTGTCGTCCGCGTACCAGAGGCTTAACGTTGGAAAGCCTCTCCAACAATTTGGACCGATGATCTGGTGCACAAAGACGCTTGGGGGATGCCTGCTTATGGCCTGCTGAAATAATAATAACGGTGATGATGATTTAAAACAAAAAAAAAAAAATATTCTCCTCAAACAAAGTGCGCACCATTTTTCTGTTCACCAGAACCTACATCAAACAAGAGAAAATATTTCGAAAAAAATAACTAATTGTGATTTTAATTGGTTTTTCACAGAAGGTGAACCGAAAAAACCCACGCTCAACGAACAGAGATCAAAAATTATCTCCATCGAAAATCTCGTCAAGCAACGTGGGCACTGGAATAAATCAGAACATCAAAGCCCACCTGAAATACGATAAAGGGATTCATTCACTCAATAGACGGAGAAAACGATAACCTCGGCCGGATATCCTGTTACGCACTCCAATCAAAGATGGTTGCCAAATTGTACGAAGCTGAGAAAGATCAGTCAGAGAAAAAGGGTGACAAAATTCCAATTTTCCGGAACGTTCGGGATAGAGGAACTGGATGATTGAGTTGTCCGCCTTTAGGAGCTGCAAACGAGCAAATGTGAACGAGAAAGCTGTGGGTAAACAATTTCTGCGGTACATTGAATCTGGTTTTGTGTTCACACAAGTCATAACTGTTGTAGTTTCTGTGATTTCATTGGTGGCTACTAAATATCTAATATCTACGTTTAGGAATGGTTTTATGACATGAAAGTAATGAATGGTGTTTTCTTTCTCTCTATACAGATTCTTTTGTGCTCAAATAACACACATAATGCAAAACAACATATGTTTGTTTGTTTTTTTGTTAACATATTTTTTGTGATTTTTTACTAAAGTGAAACGGGGATCTTTGTTTTGGAGTTGAACATCACAGGCCAGTTAAATTAAATTGAATTGGATTTTGCTTTAAGAAAATATTTTTGTGTGACTCTTTTGTTTAACTTTCTCAAAAAAAAAACAACAAAATACCAGCTCATTAACGTCAATTCGCATCAATTTATCACAGAAATCCATTCACAAAATCCATAAACACCGTGAAATCACGTGTAATAAATGTCATTAACAACGACATTGGTACGTACCCTGTCTAGGTATAAATAGGTTTGTCAGTGCAACGTTCGGCCGGCGACCACTAACTGCGGCGGTCACCGAAATCGCCCCTCACCATTACTTCCCTCGGCCGTTCATTACCGGAAACCTGGCCGAAAACCCAACTATTCTATGCCTTGGATTAAAGATATGAGGACAGTTGAGTTTGGCGATTGGACTTATATATTTGACAACACATAAAATTTATAAATGGCGTCGTTTTAGTGCAGTGGTTAGTATTGGAGAAAATGTCGTGTCAAACATTTTAAATATGAATGAGGCTATAGCTAGAGTGGAACTGAATAAAAAACTTTTAAAAAAATACAACCGACATCCAAAAAAAAACACACGTAGAGGTAGCATTTTTTTGGAAAAAAGTTTTTTTTTATAAAAAAGTTTTTTTTCACTTTTTATTGAGATTCTCACTAAAAAGTGAAAAAAAACTTTAGACACCTAACAACACCACTGGAAAATCACAGGAAAGCAAAATAGCTGGAAAAAATATGTATTATGCATATTTTTTCCAGCTATTTTGATTTAAAAACCAAACTACTGAACCGATTTTTATGAAATTTATATGTAATCGGAAAGTTTATCCTTTCACACAAAAAATAATTTTTCAAATCGATTCATAAATGACGAAGTTAATGAGGCCACAAAAGCATACAATATCTGTTTTGAAAGAACAGGAAATTCTCTGAACGTATGTAGAATTTAAATGAACAAATAATTAGGAAATGTAGATAGATTTTTTATTTTTTCACAACAAATAAATGATTGTATAAATTATTTTATACAAATCTAATTGAACTAATATAAAAAAATACAGTTTACGAAACCAGTTGGTTCAGATGCAAGCATGTTCAAGTATCAATCATTGCAATATATAGAAGGACTATAAAGGAATTTACTACATGTTTATCGGACACAGTTCACTGCGGCGATACACGATACGACCCAATAAATCTAAAGACAAGCCTGAGTTCCAATAGTCGCAGGTGCCTATATTGTACACTCTTTTTATTCGAATTAAACTTCTGAAGAATTTTAAAACAAAAACTTTCTTTTTGTTTTTTCCTGCAAAGAACATGGCCGCCTTAAACCCTTCTTGTTACTTTTGCTAAAAAAACACGTAGTAATAGGCAAATTATCTGGTCTGCTATTTGTAGACAGCTTTTCAATTAGGCTTGGATATTTTACCCATTGGACTTTATTTATTTATTTAACAATTAATGTATACACACATAACAAACATACAAGAAGAGGGAACAGAGAAATGGGATCAAAGGTGATGCTAATCTATAAAGTGCACACAAAAAGGCTTCAACAACTTTTGCTTAGCAGACCGTTTACTTCTTACATTTCCCCTAAACCAAGACCATACCGAAAAAACACAATACTTAGATGATTCTATTCCTGCCATGATATAATCTTAGTTTTGATACGAATTTCGTTCGTTGCTGGAAAAACTGAGCATTGTGCACGCGCCCCGCTGTTTGCTCGACCCCTGCGAATGAAAACGTTAATGAAATCGATTATTATACGTTTACTGTTGATAAATCGTCACGTTGAATCCGTGCCTGTGGTTTAAATGAATGAATCGATACTTAGCAAATTATTCAAGCTATCCGATGCTGACGAATATGTCGATGCCCTTATCTTCATAACCAGCTTGTACATTAATACATTGTATCTATAAAATGATTTTTGGTAGGTGCCAAAAACCATAACATCAATGCGTAGGCGCAAAGCAGGTTTCATTTTAAATTCGTGGACTTGCAATGGTGGTTAAAATAATTGTTAAGACTGAATCACCTCACAGTCGAGACGGTGGCTCGCAAAAAAATCCTATAGTAGGTACTTTTAGTACTATTTTCCCAAAAAAATTCAAAAAACAGCTTAGACGATTTTCTACATTAGCTGTTGGTACTTATAATAGAGGTACGTTAATCTATGCCGAAAACTGATGAAACGCAAAGCAGACTAAAAAAATCAACAATTTGAAAAAAAAACCATGTCTTAGTTACTCAATAAATGGATTTTTTTCGTATATTATTTTGCGCACTCGGTAGCTGTACAGTAGGTTATATAAGGTGTTTCAAGCTTTTCTATTCTTTCTGGAACATTCTATATAAATACCTATAGATAACCAAGTCAAAGTTTAAGACGGAATAATCCCTTTTTTTTTTTTTTTTTTGATCTCGGGGGGAAATCCTCATGGAAATCCTCCACCCTGGGGCGGGTGGAGGGGTCTGTCAGACTCTTACTGACTAAAACCACCCCGGTGTTCCATCTTCCACCTACGCCGGGGATCGCGGGAACGTATGCGACATCCGCAATCAAGACGGAATAATCCCTTACCCAACTTTACGACCTGCGTGGGGAGATGAGGTACAAACAAAGGGTAAAATAATCACAACAAATACTTTTTAATTAAATCTCCGACTAATGATGAAACATCTGAGTAACTGCGGATTCTTCGAAATCAAATTTCCCTCTCCATAAATTGTGAAAAGGATAAAAGTGTCACTGTCTTAAAAGTTCCCTAGAAAAACAATTAAAACGCACTCGTTGCTTCATCCTTGTTAACTTGTATCACTATTAAACCAAGATTTATGACAACCGCAAAATATATAAAAGTTTAAGAAGAACGGTAGGGTGAAGTGTTTACAGAATTAGTCACTGCAGGACATAAGTCACAGAAAGTAAAGTGTATCTCAGAAAAATCGCTGTCAATAAAATTTATGGGATTTCATACGGCGGTGTCGTAAATTTTAAATTCTGTGTGGTCGTTGATATATTGGTAAATTTATTATGAACCCGGGAGCATTTCGTTTCCGAATTTATTTGGCATTCGCAATGGTCAACCGCAGAGTTGTAGTTCACATAAATGGCTCACAAATGTGTACTTTATAACGAGAAGTTATGGTAGCTTTTCCAAGCATTCTTCATTGCAGCATTTCAATACTTGAACTCTCTTAAATATCTCTTTATGGAAAATCAGTGCAGTGTAAACTTAACAATTTAACAATGAGACACATACAAAAATAGTACCGCGTGGTAGAAGAGAGGTATTAACATTAAGGAGCGTTCTTATTACATCAAAGTAGGTAGATAATACTAATGCAAACTAGCTCATCCCATCAAGGTCAGTTTAATTAACCTTTTGAACGCCATTGTCACGTATACATGACGAGTAAGCGAGTGTCCTGTACGCAAAATGTCAGAAATATGAGACCAAAAGTATGGTGAATTTGTGGCTTGGCGTCGGGGACACGCCCATGCGTTTATGCTGTGGCGTTGAAAAGGTTAAGTAATTTAATTTCGTTCATACATCATCATCACTTACACATACAATTACATTGCTAGTTGGACATAGACTTCCCAGAAGCGTCGCCACATCTACCGTTCTTGTGCCTCGTACACGCAACGGATACTCATAAGTCCTAATAAAAACCTAATACCCTTTTTTTACCGATGGGAAATCATCAAATGACTCCTTCCACTCTGGGTGGAGCGGAAGGGAGTGTCAGACTATTACTCACTAAAATCCATGCAAGTTCTTCGAAATGCCATTTGCGTTCCAGGGCCGTGGACACTCTTTCGAACAAATTCCGCAACAATGCTTACTACGCTGCAGATAAGAGCCAGCCTCTTATAGATTTTTTTATAAGTATCTGCTAAGCGACGTTATCATGATATTACAAAACAAACACCCCGATTCGCGCTCCCCCTATCTGAAACGGATCTCACACTATCACATAACATCCTCAGTAAATCTCTAACTATGGTAAATACCTTCAACATCCAATGAATCACACCAATGACTCAATGGACCATTAAAATACTGTAATTTATGACTTTGATTGAATATCTGCTTTTGTGACCATTTTTACGATCATTGAACTTTATCTAGAGTCGATCTAAGTAATTAATTTTTGGTTTACATTACACAGATGACGGCCGATTTGAATGACACATCTGATAAGACTTGAATTTTATTTTTACTTTGTAATTTATGATATTTGATCTGATTGTTGAAAGAAAAAGTGAAAATATTATGAAATGGGAGAATGTGACATTCAATACTGTGTTTAAGGTTTACCGACGATTATTATCACGTAACAATGGAAGATTCATCTTTTGATGATCACGATACGAAGTCTGATTTCCGCTTGAGAATGTTATTCAATAAAATATTTCCAGTGTATACAAGTATATTATTTTGGTCACAAAAGTCAAAAGCAGTAGGTACTGCTGTGAGGAAGGACTCTCACATACGTTTGTCTAGTTGTATCAAGTAATTGGCTTTAGTAATTTAGAACGAGGCAACTATTCTGTTGCATTATATATAAAACCCTTCCGTTACTGGTGACTGACAGACAACGCACAGCCGAAACTACTGGTCTTAGAAAGCCGAAATTTGGTATTTAGGTTCCTTGGGGAGTGTAGGAGAGCACAAAGAAAAGGTTCCCGAACGATAAAAAACGGGATATGCGCGTACCAAGTCGCGGGCAATAGTAAGTTATTAATAAATAATATAAAAGTCAATGAAGGCAGGTACCTTAACCGTCGCAGCTACGAGTACATTCAGGAGACGTTCTTAGGAAACTGTCCAGAAAATAAGAGATATTATTTTGAGTGATTGCTAACTGTTTGATGAATATGAAGTATTGGCAAGAAAACGGGCTACACACACTTAAAAAATTTTGATACCATTTCCATTCTGATTGTAATAAGGATACTGTTTTTTTAATAATATTTTTATAGATAAGGTGCCTGCCCTTACTGCCCCGTCTCAAATATACGTTTACACCTAAAAGCAAGCTTATGCTAAATATAAAGGTGATCAAAATGTTCCACGCAACTATTTTCCAACTGAAAATCACGGCACACCTTATGCGAGGGTGCTTATCAACCGTCTACAGAGGCAAAAGTCAACGGAGGGGAGAGGGTTATTACGGTACTTATAAGCAATGGACTTACTACCTACACACACATCCCTTACAACTGCGTAGGTAGATATGTTGAATGTCTATACTAGCAACGCAAAAAAAAAAAAACGCACCCCGTTTTGCTTGCCGTTGGTCCCAGCTGTCATTTGTAGATCTTAGGTAGTCGTTATGAATTATCAGAAGCCGAAAAATCTGACTCCAGCCTTGCCAAGAATTACTGTGTTACCCTGTTAATGGGTTGTGGAGGTCTGGTAGGCAGCCGCTCCACGTTAAATACAGCTGAATCTGGTTTGACTGGAAGCGGACCCCTAATATAGTTGGGAAAAGGCTAGGCAGATGTGGGAATCGAACTTGACCTCGAGTCAAATAAATGTTGGTGGGTAATATTGCCCTGGGCAAACGTAAACAAACCCCACTATATAAATACATACGAAACACAATGTATCGGGTATATTAATTCGGAACTAGACGGTATACACCGATGTCACAAATTCAGGAAATTGGTTCCATTGGCTGAGCAAACTTTCTGTATTCCCTCCCGGAGTACGTTAGAAGTAATGTAAGTTCGCAGACAGGCTACGTTGCTGTCGTTTTTAGCCAATTTCAGTCCTAGTGAATAATTTATTTAAGTTTCGAACGTTAATATAACTTTTTTAATACATCACCTAGCTTCAAGGAGGCCTGAGTTTTGAAGTCGTTACATAACATGCTCACATATATGTATCGTTGAAGTTCTAAAAGGTTTTTATTAATCGAGGATAGATAGCAGATTTGGGCCTCGACAAAGCGAGTTCTAATGTATGCTTGAGATAAAAATAAAGTTTGAATACAAACGGCTTTCTGCAGCAAGTTAAACTTAAACATTAAAGGGATTAAATATTATTTATTTACTGGGCAAATAATTATTAAGGTTAATAATAATTAACCTTTAAAATTTTTTGCTAACCAAGTACCAAACATCTCTACCTATTGGTAGACATGTTTTTTTAAGGTGACATATAGGTTTTTTATTTAGAAAGTTGTTACACATTACCAATTTATCTAACTGTTATCATTGGTTAAAAACCAAAGTTCCAAGTCTCATTAATCTCATTACAGCATCTTGACAATGTGTTTGACAATAATCAAAACAACAAAACTCAAAACAAAAGACAACGATTAATAAAAAATACCCACACATATTGTATGCAAAACAGCCACAATATCAAGCACCAACAAACGCACACGTCAGGCTAGTGTTAATTTATATTCGCGTCTTCTAAATGCGTGTACAAAAAGTTAATTAAAGGGAAAAAGCATAGACATTGAATGACGAGCGGACCCGCCCTTTGCGTATCGCAATTTATATGGTTCGCATTACTCCAACCTTTCGCTTGCTTCTGCATTAATTACAGCACTAGTGCGTTCAAGTTGATCCCGTTTTGTTGGGTAAGGAAGGCTGATTTGCGATTAATCGCCCGGCACAGAATGTGGGTAAATTACTTTGTGTGGAGCACTAACTTTGTCGTTTACGTTGAATGAAAATGTGCAGGGTTTTTTAGTAGTAGGCAAGCTAGAAAGTTAACAGTTACGTTACAGTTACTAGTCTTAATCATTTTCTCTAGTTTCCAATTAAGCGCCAGCCTTTTAAACTTATAATTTTGCCAGTTTAACATACTACATTGTTACATTGTGATTAATTTTGTACTAGATAAAAAATGAATGACAACACGATTTGACAGTAACTGTCCAATCGTGTTGTCATTCATTCTTAGTGGTTAGGTGACACGGAGCAGAATACGCCCGCAACTAAGCCTGAAGCTACGGACTTCGGGCTTATAGAGTAGCCTCCTTGTTTTAATTCAAAGCAGGAGAAAACAAAACTCTGATAAGAAAATCGTTAGTCACTCCATGTTTTGATTTCAAACATTGAAGTAACGCTTATATCTAAGTCAGTTTGAAAGAAATCCTCGATTAACGCAATAAATTACAAGCTTTACCTGACAATTTATGTTTCGAGGTGGAGTCGAGTTAAAGGACACGGCTTGGAACATAGGATTAGGCTGACTGCGCTAAGTACCGATTCCGATTACCGGCTGGAAGGCCTCCCACAAGATGGACCGATGACCTGTTGAGGGTCGTGGGTAGCTGATGGATGCGAGACGCACAGGACCGGTTATTGTGGCGACACTTGGGGGAGGCCTATGTCCAGCAGTGAACGTCTTTCGGCTGATATGATGATGATGAATAATCATGGTGTTATTTCTCTGTCCTCATGTCGTTTCATAGTTTTGAAAATGATTCTCGTCTATGTGTGTAAAACTAATCTAAATAAACTCTCAAGTAACCTCATTAAATGAACACAAGTATCAAGATGGTAACAACTAACACGTCTCACCCTTTAGTTGTGTATCAAAACATGTTCTCTTTAACTTAATTACCATGGAAGGGTTCACAAAGTTTTCTTATAATATAGTTTTAGCTATAAACTAATATACATGGTGTATATCTTCCTAATCATATAATGGTCTTTGACTTCACTGTGTGAGAAAAAAACGACTTAAAAGTTCCAAACAAGTTATTTTATTTTGTTATCTGAAGGACCACCTTCAGATACCAAAGTAAAATAACCTGTTGTTGTACATGTGTATAAATAAACCATTATTTATACACATGAATGTAACTCGCACAAAAGTATGCAGTATCTTGCATTACCTTGTACTATACCAAGCTCTGAGTGGTATTTGTCACTATGGCATGCAAGTTACTTGCGTACTTTTGTGCCGGTTACAGGCATGTCTATTTTGGCGTTAAAGGCCGCGTTTCTACCTGCAATCAACTCGCATGCAAGTTTTTACATCACGGGGCGATTGCACAATTGATCACTTAAACCTCGGTAGCCCACAATGTAATGCAACTTGAGCTGGTTGCTGGTGAAACCGTGGCACATTCATACTTCATCTTTTCTTACAACATTTTATAGGAAACTAGCTTGTGCCCGCGACTCCGTACGCGCATTTCCCGTTTGTTTTTCCCATTCCCGTAGGAATTATGGGAAATCCTACCTTATTATCCTCCACTCCACTCCTCAATGAACCTGCATGCCAAATTTCAGCTCTCTACGACCAGTAGTGTCACTCAGTCAGTAACGGAAGAATTCCCGCTCCTCCTCCTCCTCCTTATAATCCTAATCATCTCTCAGTACTTACTACGGAGTGTAGGGAAGCTATATCCAAATTTCAGCTTTCTGCGATCAGTATTTTCAGCTGTGCGTTGTCTGTCAGTCACTCACTCAGTCACTCAGTAACGGAAGAATTTTACATATTAGGATTGAAAAGTACACCAGCCTGTATACTTCCTAAATTACATAATTACGTTTAGCAAACAAGACAAAATATAATCTGAGATCCCTTAACTTGGAACACTATTAAGTTATCTCTTCCAATCAATATCATAATTGGTTCACAATAATTTTCTTTGAACTGACGAAACTTGGGTGATTACATCAGAAATAATTAAATTATGGAAAGGCAAGATTTTCGCTAATACATTAATTTCCTTTACTCCGATTCATCGGAACCCTTTCGCCTTTCATGTGGTAATTTTGTGTAGATATTGATAAGATTAAAATTAATATATTGCTTTGTCTTGTCTCTTTCGCTAATACTATGACAAATCAGTGTGTGGAACGAAAATTAGCGTAAAATTAATTTGACAAAATCGCGCTTTATTGGTCGAATGAATTTATTACCACCCAGTTTTTTTACTTCACTTAACTGCATATAATTTATTACTAAATGTTTATAACTTTATGCTCAATTTAAGCTCACTGTACAAAGGGGAAGTTCATACCATGGGCATTTTTTACCGGTCAACTTTTAAATTGTGACGCGACAATAATTTCTTACCAGAAATCAGGGTTGACTAAATCACTATTGGACAGACTTTTAAAGAAGTGGTTTATTACTGGCACTATAATCATTATAATTATCTAGACGCACGGTAGTGCCCTAGGCCAAGTTCCAGCCTAACAGACGCAGTGTGTATACACGAAATATTTCGAGCAGTTTTTACTTCCCACATATCTAGAAACTTGGACTTGGAAAGATCACTGGAAAGTTTCAAAACATTATGTTAAACCTTTGAGGAGATACAGGGGACTAAAAAGTGAAGATTTTCCTACTGGCTCACTGACTCATCAAATTATGAGGCACTTTCAGTAATACTAGATACTTCAAATTTGGTGTGAAGATAGGCTACAATAGAAGGGAAAACTTGAAATTTTTAAAGTTTTTTTCTACAACTTCAATTTTAATAACTATTTAATTTTAAAAAAACTTGCCAAGTTTTTTGGGGGATAAATATTATATAAAATTTAAACAAAAACGAAATAAGAATTTAATATAAAACCCGTAGCCACGACTAGTTTATTAAAATAAACGCAATTTCTTTGTAGTAGCGTCTAGTATTAAAATTTATAAGAACGCCGTCTGGCATGCTTTTAATTAAGACTCTCATATCCAGTCACATCTGACGCTTAAGATAATAAATAGCTGGATTTTATGCAGTTTCGTATATCGAAAGCTAAGACAGGGTCGGTGTTATGTTTTAGGGTGACGATCTACTTGATGAAATGAATGAAAAGCCGGTGCACATGTCGGGTACACACCGGCGTTTTAAGTGTTTGAAACAACTTTGGCCATAAGTAACAACAAAAAACTAATTTATATTAAATATATCCCCTGTGATGTACATCCCAGTCTTTTTAAACCAAGCATTGACTGGTAGGGAATGGGTTATTGCATTAAGTACGCCTTTGTACCACAATTGTAGGTTACATGAACTAATAAAAAAGAAGATAAAATAAACATATTTTAAAAAAATTAAAACAATTTTTAATTGAACATGACCCTAATACGGTATTATTGGATTTATTTTAAATATATGTTTAGCTATTTAAAGCTTCCTCTCTCTCACATATATTTGTATTTTGCTGTGCCCGACAGGGTCCATAATGATCACAATTTATTTTTTTAATTTACCACCTAAGTAAAATGAAATGCAAATAAAGTATTAAGTATTTTATAGTTTTTATAGACAATAACTGACTCTTACAGCACTAGTGATACACAATATGAGTGCGATGCTCCTTTTCAAAACATGAACCACACGTTGAAGTGCCCCAAGTGCCCATACAACTGTACATTGGGGGATTTGATGAATGCACCGACGCTGCGACTGACGTGGCTACCTACTGGGCCCAAAAAAATTAAGAAGTTAACCATCGACTCAGAAGAAGAAGAACAGCACTATGCAATAATATGAAAAAGTCAGTCTGTATTGTGTGCGATATCAACTTTAAAAAGTACACTTAAGTATTCTTTTATATCTTGGGACAATTCAAACACGCTCATCCGACCCCAAACTAGGCCTGTGAGGCTAGGCCAGAGCCTGTGTTATGGCAACCAGACAAATTTTATATTTCTAAATACATACATATTATAGACAAATTACACCCAGACACAGAACAAATGATCATGCTCATCACACAAAGATTTTTACTGGGTGGGAATCGAACCCACGACCTCCGGTTTAGCAGTCAAAGACACTAACCACTCGACCAATAGGCCAGTCAATTCTTGTCTGCAATGAGATAACAAATAACGACTAGTAAGTACCTAATACTTCTTGAAAAATCTAAGCTTCAAACTATAAATTCCACACTTTCAACGACCATATTATATTAAAATATATTAAAACAAGTTCAGAAAGCTCCGACACTTTTATAAATGACGAAGGAGTATCGTAGAGCTATAAAACTTGTCACAGTTGACTGTGCAATAAAAAGTAAGCATTTCTTGAACTCTTATTAAATTTTTCAGGCGTCCCCTCTGCTTGTCCTACTGAAATGTTAGAATATTAAATGGGAACCGGTCCTTCCGTCGCCATGTCGTATGGGACCCCTTGGGTTTCGCTGTACGTTTCCAATAACCCGTCCTCTTATTTATGTGTCGGGTTAACAGCGACAAATTGTTGGAGATGTGGGGATGATCGAGTTGTGTGGAGAAATGAAAGCCGAATGCTGATGCTAAGACTTAAAACTTTTATTGCTGGTTCTACATCATATCGTCTCATACTGCTTGGTACATAGTGGTTGTAGTCTACCTCGAACAAAATAACACAGCCAATCAGTGCGCGCCATGCGCGACCTGCAACATTTGCTCCTGCTGTCTTGAAGCAAGCCCGCGGTGCCAGCGCCCGTCCACATAAATATCGGAACGGCCTACGCGCGCGCTCAGTGACTAGCCTGCTCCCGCGCCGGCATGTTGTCCCTCGATGAACGGTGCGCCAAGCGAGACTCCGAGCCGCCGCAGGTGGCGCATGTACGACAGGTGCGCGGCCTCCGCGCCTCGCTGCTCTCGGCTCAGTCGCGCTCCCAGTACACGGCCGCGAGCCGCAGCGGTCGGACGTGTTGATGCAATGAGTATGAGGTCACTACACATGTACATGCCACCGGTGGCGCGCGCGCCGCGCGCCAGTCGACCGTGCGCCGCTGCGCGGGCACGTTGTGCGGAATGCTCGTGGCTCCCATATCACTCCCCCTCAAGAGAAGCGTACGTTTTTCTTGACCAATCTTCCGCTTCTCGTGATGTAGGGTTGACTTGAAGGTGCAGTGGAAGTCGTCGAGTCACGGTGAGCTGCCGATGTATGGGAGTGTACCGGCGGCGGCGACGTCTTGGTGCTCGTAGGACTTGCTTCTGTTTCGTCCACGATGTAGGCTGGTTTGAGACGATCCAGTGACACAACTGTAGTACGTAATGGTAACTGGATTTCGTAGTACTTGTCGTTACGCTTTAGTACTTCATAGGGACCATCGTATGGTGGTGTGAGTGGCGCTCTCGCGGTGTCGTTGCGAACGAAGACATGCGTACACGTCGATAAGTCCTTGTAAACAAAAGGTTTGTCAGCTGTTTGTGAGCGGTGCGGGGCCGGCGAGAGTGACGTCATCGTGCGTGCGAGGCGGCGTACTAGCTCTGCGTCGTCGATCCTTGTAGTTTGTGGCTCAAAGAAATCAGATGGTATGCGGAGTGTAGTTCCATACGTCATTAGAGCTGGGCTGAGGTTATTGTCTTGTCGCAGCGCTGTGCGTAATCCCAATAATACGGTTGGAAGTTCCTCTGTCCATGTCGTTGTTGCCCCGCGAGCCATAAGCGCTGCTTTCATGGTTCGGTGCCATCGCTCCACTTGTCCATTCGACTGTGGGTGGTAAGCCGTAGTGCGAATTCTATTGATTCCCATTTTCTTCATGAGCGCGTTGAACAATGAAGACTCGAACTGGCGTCCTTGGTCTGTGGTGATGCGTAGCGGGCAGCCGAATCTCACTATCCACGTTTCGTATAGTACTTGCGCGACGACCTCCGCTGTGATGTCACGGACTGGAACTGCCTCGGGCCATTTGGTGCATCGGTCAATTATCGTGACGCAGTAGCGGTATTCATTAGAAAGACGCAGCGGACCAACGAGATCGAGGTGTAGGTGTTCAAAGCGTTGTGAAGGCGGGAATTGTACTAACGGCGTGTTTACGTGCCGATGTATTTTCGCTCGCTGGCAGCTTATGCATGCGCGCGTCCACTGTGCTACTTCTTTGTTCATCGCTGGCCAGAATAATTTTCTTGCTATCAATTCCCTTGTACTGCGTACGCCCGGGTGACATAACTCGTGTAGCGCTTTGAAGGCTGCGTAACGGTGTCTTGCGGGTAGATACGGTCGAGGTATTGATGTTGAGAACTCGCACGTGATTGGTCGGTTACAACCGGGTATTACTGTTTCTTTGAATATTAAGTTTTTTTGTTTTTTTAATGTCTTGAGTTCTTGGTCTTGTTGTTGGTCGATGCTTAATTGATTATAATCGATAGTTGATGGACAAATAATCTCTTCAATTCTTGACAAGGCGTCGGCGACTGTATTTTGTTCTCCTTTTATGTATTTTATGCTTGAACAAAACTGACTTATGAAATGCAGTTGTCTCTCGCGTCTCGGTGTGTCTGAGGTACTCTCCGTTCTTGTAAGGGCGTAAGTAAGCGGTTTGTGGTCTGTAAATATCTCGACGTCGCTACCCTCTATTAATCGGCGAAAGTGTTTCACAGCTGTATACATGGCAAGTAATTCACGATCGTATACACTGTATCGGCGTTGTGTTGCGCTCATAGCTTTTGAATAAAATGCTAGTGGTTTCCACACTTTGTTCACTTTTTGTTGGAGAACAGCACCTAGACTGTGATCCGAAGCATCTGTCATGATGGCGAGAGGACTTCCTTGCACTGGATGTGAGAGTATTGTGGCCTCTGTGATGCTTTGGCGGCACTTCTCAAAGGCTTGCTCTGCGTCTATTGTCCACTCGATCGGTGTGTTGTCATTGCGCTTTTTGTTATGTAGGTACTTGTTGAGTTCGTTCTGTAGTTCGGCTTGTCGAGGGAGACAGTCTCGGTAAAAGTTAATCATTCCCAGGAAACGTCGAAGTTCGAGAATGGTTTTTGGCTTTGGGTAGGTTGATATAGCTTTTACTCGTTCCGTTGTTGGTTTTATGCCGGTCGCCGACACTTGATAGCCGAGGAAGTCTATAGTTTCTTTACCAAATTCGCATTTTTCTATGTTGAGTGTCACACCGTTTTTATTCAACCGTTGCAGAATTTGATGAAGGAGTTGCTTGTGTTTTTCTTCGTTTTCTTCGCAAAGGAGTATATCGTCGATGAAACAGAAACAGCCGTCTATTCCTCTCAGTACCTCGTGCATGAATCGTTGAAATGTTTGACTGGCGTTGCGAAGTCCGAACGTCATGCAATTAAATTCGTACATTCCAAAAGGTGTTGTTATCGCCGTTTTCTGTGCGTCGTCCTTGGCGATTGGTATCCAGTAGTACGCCATTTTTAAGTCAAGTTTTGAGAATATTTTCTTGTTATGTAGTTGGTATGTGAAGTCTTGTATGCGAGGTACTGGATAGCGATCTGGTTGAGTGACTGCGTTTAGACGTCTATAGTCGCCACACACGCGTAGTCCTCCGTTTTTTTTCTTTACTATGTGAAGAGGGCTGGCCCATGGGCTTTTTGATGGCTTGCAGATCCCCATTTCCAACATGCGGTCAAATTCTTCCTTGGCTGCCTTATACTTGTCTGGGGGCAGTGGACGGGGGCGCGCGTAAATTGGGGGGCCGGTGGTTTCGATGTAGTGGACAACGTCATGTTTCGGTGGTTGTTTCAGTGACATGGGACGCAGCACATCAGGATATTGTTTCAAGATATCGTAGTATACTTGATTGCTGCTTATGATGTGAACTGATTCGGTGTTTGTTGAAACTTCTAATGCGTCGATCGATAGTTCAGTCACTTTGTCCACTAACCTTTTCTTGTCCAGGTCCACCAGCAGTTTAAAGTGACTGAGGAAGTCAGCTCCCAGTATGGACGTTTTGACGTCTGCGACGACGAATGACCAAACAAAGTCTCTTCTCAATCCAAAATTTAGCCTGATAGTTTTCTGCCCATAGGTCTTGATTGGTGTACTGTTTGCCGCGTATAAATTGTATGCGCTGGCAGTCTTGTTTTTTTTATGATTAGCGGCCAACACGGAGATGTCTGCGCCCGTGTCCACGAGGAAACGTTCGTGAGTGTTACGGTCGTGTACACAAAGGCGATTACTGGTGTACGGGACACCGACGTCCGCCACGGTCGGTGTCGGCTCTAGTTTTCCGACGGCTTCTTCCTTCTGCAGCATGGAGATTCACAGCGCTTCGCCTTGTCGCCGAAACGATGGTGGTACCGGCATTCCCAGTTGGCGTCTCCAGGTTTCGGTGCAGGTCCACGTTGCGTTGACTGCGAGCGTGATCGGGATCGAAAACGAGGATTGTACGAGCGGCGGTGGTGTCTATGTGGTGGCCGTCCTCGACGAAGCTCGGCGATTTCTAGAGTGAGCTTCTCCACCTGCTGTGCCAGAGTCTCTAGGGGTGTCATGGGCGACGACGTCGAGGAAGGTGCTGGTGCTGTGACTGCGGCGATGCTGGGGCTCTCTGCGTACTCCACCATTTTGTCCGCCATCGCTGCTAAGGTATCCAAAGACGATTCCTTGTTCACGGACAGGACGACTCGAACTTGTGCGGGTAGGTGGTTTAGCCATTCTATTTTGAGCCCTTCTTCGGTGATCATGCCGCTTGCGAGTTCGCGCATCTTCCTTAACAGCTGGGAGGGCTTCTGATCTCCCAACTCTAGTCCGCTGATGAGTTTTTGAAAATTCTTAACGTCTGATTTATCGTAGGCTTCGAGTAGGCGTTGTTTTACCTTTTCGTATTTCCCAGTTGCGGGTGGATTGTACAATATGTCGGTCAAATGTTGTAAGTCGACCGCTTGCAGCTGTTGGAGTAGATACCGGAACTTCTGGTCATCTGAGGTCTTCAACGGGTCAATCACGGCTTCGAATTGGATGAACCAGGCACGGGGAATTTCTCTCCAAAAGGGTAAAAGTCGCGACTGCACGGATATTGCGCCCACGTCGTAGTTCATCTCGGTCTGGATTTTTGTTTGTTGCTCCTCAGACATGGTTTGCTCCACACCAAAGCGTCTTCTTGCACGAGCTTCAAATAAATCACGTCGGGGTCACCAATGTGGGGATGATCGAGTTGTGTGGAGAAATGAAAGCCGAATGCTGATGCTAAGACTTAAAACTTTTATTGCTGGTTCTACATCATATCGTCTCATACTGCTTGGTACATAGTGGTTGTAGTCTACCTCGAACAAAATAACACAGCCAATCAGTGCGCGCCATGCGCGACCTGCAACATTTGCTCCTGCTGTCTTGAAGCAAGCCCGCGGTGCCAGCGCCCGTCCACATAAATATCGGAACGGCCTACGCGCGCGCTCAGTGACTAGCCTGCTCCCGCGCCGGCATGTTGTCCCTCGATGAACGGTGCGCCAAGCGAGACTCCGAGCCGCCGCAGGTGGCGCATGTACGACAGGTGCGCGGCCTCCGCGCCTCGCTGCTCTCGGCTCAGTCGCGCTCCCAGTACACGGCCGCGAGCCGCAGCGGTCGGACGTGTTGATGCAATGAGTATGAGGTCACTACACATGTACATGCCACCGGTGGCGCGCGCGCCGCGCGCCAGTCGACCGTGCGCCGCTGCGCGGGCACGTTGTGCGGAATGCTCGTGGCTCCCATAGAGAAAATGTTTGGACAAACGTTTAGAAATAGGTTCTGACTCTGAGTACTGTAATAAAAGCTCTCGAGGCTTGGGACCAAAGGACCAATATTTAATAATCATTCCCTTTTAATTTGCTTCGTTAGTAAGTCAGTTTGCTAATATGTATAGGTCAAATCTTTCGGACTTTCAAAGTTGGCAGACCAATTTTATTTTGAATGCACTCTAATTATATTGAAGTTAAATGGAAGGGTGTACTGAAAGAAATACGAAAGAACTTTTTTTTTAACAATTTTAGTACTAACTAAACTTTATATTTTCTTAGTTGTTATTATAAACTAGATACTTATTTTAATACAAGGCGCCTTTCAGATTAAGTTACTTCACAGCTTGAATCAGAAACATCTGACTACCTGATAACACATGAATCAAACTTCAAACCACTAACATGACTCGTAATTATTATATATTTTTGGGGTGGTTTGGGATCTACCTCCTAGCGGTCCACCCCGGGCAACGGCACCACAGGCTTGCCTGTGGTACGGCTGAACGATCTCACTTAAGCAGTGGTAGGCTCCGCAAGGAGCCGCCTGGCTCGCGACCACCATCCCACCGGATTCCGGCGCCAAGCAGCTTGCTGTGTTCCGTCGGTGTGTGGGAGTGCCAGTGCCTTTGGGGGGAGAAGGAAGTTGTCAGTTGCGCTGTTCAGAACCGGTCTTGGTCTCTTGGCAACACTTGCCGGGTAACTCATTTTGGAGGGTAGCGGGATCCGAAGCACGGTGCCAGCCGTTGGCCAACTGCAGTCAGTAGGAGGCCCAAGTAGCACGCCAGCCACGTGCGAAAGGCTGCCCCGCCAACTCGCGAAAAATCCCGGTATGTTCCACCGTGCCAGCCGGCCACTGGATGGGAGGACCCGGTGGCCATATCCGGGGGGGTTCGGGCGTCCCCGCAGTCTCCATATGAGTTCCCCATAGGTTGGATTAGCTCTAGTGTTCCACTTGGTTCACTGAGCAGCGCCTCGACAATTCGACTTTTCCCCCCAACTACTCGATAACATGTCAAAAGTAAAACAGAAGAAAAAGGGTAAACAACGGCTGCACTTCCTCCCACTTAAAGTGCACCTCACTAATATCAGGGGGTTGCACTCCAATCTCGATCCGGTCCATCATCACCTTGAGGCCGAGAAGCCGCACCTGTTTTTTCTGACGGAGACGAAGATAGCAACCCCGTTGGACGTGGCGTACCTCAACTACCCGGGTTACTCTCTTAAACACAAGTTCAAGAAGCAGGCTGGGGTCTGTGTGTACGTCCGCGATGACATTTGTTGTCGTCGTCTCCGTTGCTTTGAGAACTCGGGTTTTTCTGCCATATGGCTACTTGTGGACACTGGCGTGGAGAAATTTCTCTACATCGGCGTTTACCGATCGCACAGTGGTGACCAGGAGACAACAGCACTGTTCAATTTCCTCGTGGAGTCGACTGACGTAGCCCAACAACGGTACCCAACAGCGAAGCTCATTTTTCTGGGGGACTTCAACGCCCACCACAAAGAATGGTTGTTCCCGTACCAGAGAACTGACCATGCTGGGTTAGAAGCGCGCAAGTTTGCTTTAACGCTAGATCTAACCCAGCTGGTGAATGTGGCAACACGGGTACCGGATGTTGACGGCCATACACCCAATTGCTTGGACCTTCTGCTGACAACTGATCCGAACAGTCACTCAGTATCGGTCTCAGCCCCGCTGGGAACATCTGACCACTGCCTGGTGAAATCCGTGTCGACCTGCTCTCCTCCAGTTGAGAGCCCTAGAGGCACGAGACGAGTATGGCGATACGAGTCAGCAGATTGGGATGAGATGCGGCACTTTTTTGCGTCTTATCCATGTATGCTTTTCCTCGGGTTACCCGTCTTGTTGTGCCGACATGATTGCGGACGTGATTCGGCAGGGGATGGAATATTTCATTCCATTCTCCGACATCCCGCTCGGTCACAAAACCCGGCCTTGGTATAATGCAGAGTGCGCCCACGCTGAGGCCCGAAAAGAGTCTACCTACCAAGCTTGGGTCAAGGCCCGCGACCAAAAAGTTACAGCACGCAGGGTTCGCGCGAGGAAGAGAGCTTTTAATTCTGCCGCTAAGTTCTGCAAGCAAGTTCTACGTGGGGCACGTTTTGACCATGTCGGACGTATCGGGGCCAAACTAGCATCTCACCCTCCGGGTAGTAAACTGTTCTGGTCCCTTTCGAAAGCGGTTGAAATGAACTTTTGTCGGCCCATTTTACCACCAATGTTGAAACCTGATGGGTCGCTGGCCCACTCTGCAAGTGAGAAAGCAAATTTATTTGCATCTTCCTTTGCTAGCAATTCACGTCTGGACGCTGGCTCCAAGCAACCACTAACTGTACCTCGTCACTGTGACTCTTCGATGTCGGAGATCGCAGTTCACATGAAAGAGGTACGAAAAGTATTGTGCAGTCTAGACGTGAACAAGGCCAGCGGGCCTGACGGCATTTCAGCGAGAGTGTTGAGGCAATGTGCGCCTGAACTGTCTCCTGTGTTGACACGCTTGTTCCGCCTCTCTCTTGAAAAAAGAACGGTGCCAAAATCCTGGAAGCTTGCGAACGTACAGCCTGTGCCAAAAAAGGGCGACCGTGCAGACCCTGCTCATTATCGACCGATCGCCATTACCTCCATTCTGTGCAAGGTTATGGAAAGGGTACTGAACAGTAAGTTGCTGACCTACCTTGAAGACAATGATCTCCTCAGTGACCGTCAATATGGCTTTCGTCGGGGACGGTCAACTGGCGATCTTCTTGTGTATGTCACGCACTGCTGGGGCGAAGCCATCGAGAAACACGGCGAAGCACTTGCTGTATCGCTCGATATCTCGAAGGCCTTTGATAGGGTGTGGCACGCAAGTCTACTCAGCAAGCTTCCTGCTTATGGCATCCCAGCTGATTTTTGTAGCTGGATATCAGACTTCCTTAGTGAACGGTCGATCCGAGTAGTCGTTGACGGCTGCTTCTCTGACCTCATGGCTATTAATGCCGGGGTCTGTTCTCTCTGCAACTCTTTTCCTGCTGCACATCAATGACCTGCTTCAGCCTGGTATTGTTGGGTATGCAGATGACAGTTCGGTTTCAGAGAGATACTTGTCTAGCGCAAAAACCAGCGAGGAAGAAGTTCGTTCCTTGAGAGAGGCCATGGTAGAGCGGACAAATTTGACCTTAAGTCTTGTCTCCCAGTGGGGTGATGACAATCTGGTCTCTTTTAACGCCACCAAAACACAAGCATGTCTTTTTACCGCGAAAAGGAGTCGTTTCGACCTAACTCCGACTTTTCGGGGTACATCTGTTCCTGTAACCGATCGGCTCGAGCTCCTAGGCATGGAGTTGACAACCAGTCTCAACTTTGGTGCCACCATTGAGCACAAAGCCCAAACTGCGGCCAAAAAGCTGGGCATCCTAAATAGAGTGAAGCGATACTTCACGCCTGGACAGCTTTTAACCCTCTACAAAGCACAAGTCCGATCCTGCATGGAGTATTGCAGCCACCTTTGGGATGGCTCAGCTAAATACCAACTTGCCGCGCTTGACTCGGTGGAACACAGAGCTAAAAGGCTCATTGGCGACGTAAGACTGGTGGATGCCAAGCTTCACAGCTTGGCTCATCGCCGCAAGGTTGCCTGCTTGTCGGTCTTCTACAGATTGTACTTCGGGGAGAGTGTCCAGGAACTCCACGATCTCATCCCACCGGCCCCCTTCTACCATCGGACATCTAGACGCACTGCAAGTTACCATCCCTACCTTGTTGCTATTCCAACAATTCGCACTAAACGTTTCCAAACGTCTTTTATAATGCGCACAGCAAAGGAGTGGAACTCTCTGCCTGCGTCTGTGTTTCCGAACGCATACAACCCTAATCTCTTCAAAATTAGAGTGAACAGGCTTCTTCTGGGTAAGCTCGCTCCATCGTCGACTTTGTCTCTGTCATCTATGACCTAGACTAGAGTCATGAGCAAACCCATATTAAATAAAAAAAAAAAAAAATTAAATTACACGTGTATTATATACTCCATTTAACTACGATTCGAAACAAAATTGCTCTCCCAAGTAATATTTCAAAGCAAGAAAAATCATACTAAAGTCTGACATAATTGGTCCCCTTCGTAATGCACTTTTCCGTTCCGTTGTTCCTCGATTTGACGATATTGAAAAATTGCCGTGAAATATTGCAATCGGCGTTTCGACTTTGCAACTGCGTTCACCGGGGAATGCCCATCGTAAGACTACTCACTGAGATTGCTTTGCCCGCCTCTTTGATATTGTGTTCGGAGGTGAAAAATTTACAGTGCAGTTCAGACATCGCGCTGGAGTAAAAAAATTAGAACAAAAATGCAAGTGCTGCTTGGAAATAAGGAAACTTATTGCACGTTTTCTGGGACTTAAAGAATATATGTAGATTGTTTTGGCAGACGTTTTATGAAAGTCAAAGGATCGACTAGGGAAATTATGTACAAAATAATGTTGGTTTCAAAGGGCGGCTTGTACCAATAAATTCGTGATTCTATTCATACGTGGTAATGCAACTTTGCAATAGAAAACGAAAATTAACGTTTGGATAATTGCACTCTTGTATTTTTAACATTTTGCACTAAGCCAGGCGTTGAATATCTAGTGCGCTTTTAATTTATCATTAGCGTCATTCGTAATTTAATAATAATAATATTTTTTTATTAAAATAATAAGTTTACAAAAAGTGTACATATGGTTCAGTAGCTTATATTAATCTAGGTCTATAATAGTATTATAATAATCTGAATAAAAACTATAGTATGACAAATATTAGGTTGCAAAAAATAGATGAATTCTAAAGGTAAAGTTGTGCGATCTGGGTTTATTTAAACCTGTGTTTCGGGCGATATCTCTACGAATCTTTTCAAATAGTGTCCTATTATGTACACTTTATATAATAATATAAATTAGGACTGTCGTCATTGAATTAAATATTTATAAAAACGGTTGACACGCTGTAAAAATCATTAAGTTTACAGATTTGTACTACATCTTATTCCACATCTTAGGAATCACAAAAATATCTGCCAACAAAGAACAGCCGTAAAAAGTTGTCCTAAATCCAATTTTTTTGCTAAAAGGCTTCAGTATTTTTTTATGTATAGGTATAGTTTTTTCCCACTTCTGAGCAGACGTCTTTCACTCTTCTAAGTGTGCTGCCTTTACCGATCAATCCTAATATAACCGTTTCAATTCAAAGATTCAAGACTAGAGCTTCTAATTTCTCGCTCAGTTTCAAGTGATGAAGTATTCCAGTATAAAATAGTTTGTCGACGGTGAAGAACAATACCAAAGTGAAGTGAAACAGTCAAGGGCCATTGGTCCAACTATTCAAACCAAGACTAAGACCTCTCGAACTTGTGAAGTTTAGGCATAGCTACAAAACGGATACCGTTTGTACGCACGTAGTTTTATAAAAGCGGCATTTAATAGACATTGATAAGCCGTCCATTGTCTCACCCTATGTAATGTGTAATGTCTGACTTTGACAATTCAAAAGTACCTGTAAATGGTTTATTTTAAATAAATGCTTTGACTTTGACTTTTGACTTTGACCTTTGTCTTTGACTTTGACTTTTGACTTGGACCTTTGACTTTGAATGTTTTCTTCTTCTTTCTTCTCTGCATTTTATAAGGTGTACATACTAAAGATAACTCTTAGTACCTATTCCCTTTTCTACTACTCTACGAATATGTGTTGGTTGCTGTTGTATTGCATCTGTCTCGAAAATATCTTTTCTAATCTTTTATATGCTAATATTACCAATCATTTTTAATTATTAGAAATTTCACAAGCTTTGTCATCACCTGCATTTGTACGACTAATTATCCTTATTTCGAGCCTCTCGTTCTACATCGCTACACCTATCTAGGCTTCTATTTATGTACCATTTTTATTATCAAACAGCGTTTTCCGATGTATAAAATAAATTTGGCTTAATTGCACGACTGTTCCAATAACAAATTGAAATAATTGTTTCAAAAGTGTGTTCCTTTAAAAAAAAAACATGTTCAAAACTATTAACGAAGAAATCTTCCGTTTGACAAGCATCAATAAACTAGGCACTCAAACGCAGCAGCTCATACGCCCAGTGCGAAACACAGACATAGCTCTCTAGGCTGTCCAGTACCATCTGCAACCATCTGGATATGATGTCTTTAATTAAGACCCTCGCTTCAACGACTTTCCTCAAGCCGTACATCTATATGGGCTCTATGTATGTATTACGTTAGTAATTTAGTAACTTCCAAAGCTGCTGTAATGTGTTTTTAAGTTTACCAAAATTTTTTTTTAAACGGATAGTGTCTCCCTGCTGGAGAAAGATCTTTCCCATAGCCAGCCGCCAAAAATAAAAAAGAAATTACTTGATGTGAAAAATGTGAAAAAGAAATGGCTTACATGGGCACTTCGTCAGAAGCTAGTGCACGGGCAAATTGTTACCTTACAATGGAGGAGAACCGGCAAAAAACTCCATTATTACTCTTTAAAAAAAAAAACAGGGGCACCAGAGTGCCACTATTTTTTTTTACTCCCAGAGGAATGCCGACAGAAGTGAAAACTTGAACAAAAATGCCCAACGCGCCTCGCGATCCGCTACCGTCGTCGTCGAACGCGCTACGTCGTATCGTAGCAAATCGCGTAGCGATCGATTCGAGATATTTTATAAAATCTTAAATGTCTCGAAAACGGTAAGTCCGATCGCAAAAATAACCAAAATTTGGGCTCCCTCTATAAAATCCCGTAAAAAGATCCATAAAACCTAAATTCATGAAAAAAAAAAACTTAAATTAACCCACGATTCCCATACTACTGATAGAATACTTCGTTATACACAGAGTTGTCGGTTACGGTAACAGTGTCGCGAGTTAGATGGTTAAAGAAGTTTTCACTTCAAAAATGATTTTTACAATGTAACCATGGTATAGTGTTAATACCTAGTAGTGCAGACAATGGTAGGCACCAGATAAATGGGCAATAACGGTCATTGACCCACACACATTTATTGACTTTCTTAATATCAGAAACATAAGACATAAAACTGTCCCGAATCGACTTCTATCGCGATCCTTTACGTTGTCTAGTAATGCAAAACGGTTCATAATTTATTGTTCGGGTATCTACGGAACGATATTAGGGAAAGGTCAATGCACTTTATTGCAAGTTTATCTGGCCCCGGTGTGTAGCCTTTTCCAACCAATACGGCGTAAACGCCTCTAAGTCGTCACGTCATCGTTTCCTAGGCCTTCTTCGGCAACGACGCCCTCTGACTTTATTGACATATTTTGAAAAAAGAAATACCCTTTATTACGCAGTAAATGTTTCTCGAAAAAACCACAATATTTTTCAGAGAAATGATATCGTCCGGCACTTTTGTAGCGTTCTACTTTTGCCTTAAATCGGTTTAAAGGAATCCTAAAAACATATAGCCCTATGGATAGAAAGAAGAGAAAGAGCCCTAAAAAAATATAGAGGACATGGGTGGCCATGTACATAGGTGCGGGTTTTTAACCGACTTCAAAAAAGGAGGAGGTTCTCAATCGGTTGCACGTTTTTAATTCGTGTCTTCTACATCATAACTCCGTCATTTACGAACCAATTTGTAACAATTCTTTTTTTTAAGTGAAAAGATATACACATTCCTTATGGTCCCATATAAATTCCAACAAAATCGGTTAAGAAGTTTCGTTTTTAAATCAAAATAGCTGGAAAAAATATGTTATCCAGGTAAACGAAATTGTGTATTTTGATTTCCTGTGACTTTCACATCACACGTAAAAAGTTAAAAACTTTTTTACAAAAAAACACAACCGACTTCCAATTCAAAAAACACTACAATATATTAAATAACTAACTTTAATTTCGGAAGTCGGTGTTAAAATACGAAGAAACAATTTTTCATTTGGAAGTCTGTTGTATTTTTTTGTAAAGATTTTTTTTTATTTAAAGAACACGTTATAGGACCAAATTACTTATTTTATAGAATACGCTTCTTGCTTTTTTAGGGTTCCGCACCTATAGGGTAAAACGGGACCCTATTACTAAGACTCCGCTGTCCGTCCGTCTGTCACCAGGCTATATCTCATGAACCGTGATAGTTAGACAGTTTAAATTTTCACAGATGATTTATTTCTGTTACCGCTGTAACAAAAAATACAAAAAAAACAGAATTTTGCCGTTTTTATAGGTACTTCCATACCATTACCTTCGTGCGCGAGTCCCACTCGCACTTGGCCGGTTTTTTGTTTGTTATGCGTTCATTCTGCCAATTATGAATTGATTTTTTCTTCTTTAAAATAAAACGTTGCCCCGTTGTGTGGGTGCTTGTCCAAACATACAAACTCACATACACAAACAGCCAGACTCGGAACAACTATCTGAAGGCCATACAAATATTTGTTCCGTGCGGAAATCGAACCCGCGACACGCAGCACATCACTCAACCACTGCGCCAATCATGTCGTCAAATTTCAGATTTTGATGATTCTTTTTATTGGAAAGTCTATACTCCAGAGTCCCATTGGCACCAAGTCCAAATCTAATGCTGGGATCCCAGGGAAATAAAGGGCAACCCTCAAATTTTAAAGGCACATACTATGTTTTTCATATACTTTCTAACGCAATTCAGATAATTGTGCCTGGTAATCAACATCTCATCTTGCTGAGCTGACGATGAAAGGTATAAGTCAGGATTTGATGCTGGGATCCTAGGAAAAATGTTTATTCAGCGATATTTTATTTATCAACCGCCAATTATCAACCGATTTTTATTTTAAACTAGCACTTCGCCCGCGACTTCATCCGCGCGGATTTTGTAGGTACCTACTTCACAAACTTCAACGCCCTCTCTATCCCCTTCAGTTTTGGAAAATTAAGCAAAACGATTTTTATTCATTATACCCATCGTAACTTTTAAACGGAAGGTCCGATTTGAATAATTTAAACGTTATGTAGATGTATATAATCAACCTTAATTATCAAACTATTTAAATGGATAAGGATTAATATCTTGATATCAAAATCGGTTCAGTAGTTCTTGAGCCAAATCGTAACAAACAAACAAACCTTTCCTCTTCATAATATTAGTTTAGACAGGCTTATTGATTAAGAAAATAAGCACACGCTTAGATACTAATTAGACATTTCGAATAAACAATCTTTTATTCGAAACTTCGTCTTACTTCATATAATTTGTTGTAACATTAATTGGCAGGTTCTTTATTTTAGATTGTTTAGTATTACTATTAGTATTTATTCTACTCATATGGGTAAACAGTTAGTATAAATAAGGCCCTTTGATTCTGGGCAGCAGTGACAAAGAGGAAGCTGAAAAACGTGGTGGACATTAATCTTTTCATACCATTAATTAAAGCTGGGTGAAATCCGCTTAAACAAAGATAAAAAGACCATGAGGATGTTAGAGCATATAAATAAGTTAAGTTTATTCCTAAATGTAGTTTCTTTGATAATAGCTGATTTTCCAATAGTAAGATATTTTTAAGGCGACTAAGGGACTCACCAGAGAATGGACAGTAGCATTCTCTATGTATTGCAACATCTACACTGCGATCGCCAACCCGCCTGCCAAGCGTGGCGAGATTGGGACACCCCCCCCCCCTTGGAGGAGGCCATGCCCAGCAGTGGACGTTTTTCGGCAAAATGATGGTAAGTGGATTTTGAAGAAAATAAGATCAAAAGATAGGATAATGTGTGAAATACTTAGTGACAACATTACAAGTCGTTCACCACCATTCAAAATGAATACTTAGGTACATGGTCAGCAACTTTCTGAGTACTAATCAGGTTAATGGTTACCCCATTGACGTAGTCAGTCATCTGAATGTCTTTTGGTTTACAATAAATCTTTACTATATAGGTACTAACATTATAAAGCTGAAGAGTTTGTTTGAACTCGCTAATCTCTGGAACTGTCAGTCGGATTTGGAAAATTCTTTTTGTAAATGATAGCTACATTCATGAGAAAGTAATCCCGTTCCCGTTTAGCCTATAGGGCTAAACGGGAACGGGATTATTTTATGGAAAGGGGAAAAAACGGGATATGCGCGTATGAAGTCGCGGGCAAAAGCTAGTAATATATATATTTCTATATATACAGCCTGTTTTGTCCTACTTTAAATAATTAACCTCTATTATAGCTGTAGTCTATGTTCTCTGAATGCAAACAAAAAGAAAATTTTACTCGAGCCCAAATCTCCTCATAAAAAGGACATTTCTGAAACAAGCCGTTCGCGAAAAAAAAAACCAAAAACGAAACGACCATCAAGGTTTTAATTAAAACATCAATATTGAAATGCTTTAGATCGATAAACGAAGTGGAGTTATTCATAGCAATTAAGATGCCGAAGTTTGTGTACGAATGCATGTAACGGAGTTTTTTGGCTCGTTATAATTAAGTTAAGGTGTTTTGGATTTTGTTGGATCATTGAGTTGATGTTGAATATTTTAATGACTTGAATGTTTCGTAAAATATTTTGTTAGTGGAGGAATAATAATAATTTGTATGTATGTTTTTTTTTAACTTTGCCCCGCACTATGAATTTCTCCTGTATCGTGGGTGCGTTTACAAACATACAATATCACACATGCACAAACAACCAAACCTGGAATCTGTAGGTCATACAAATACTTGTTCCGTGCGGGAATCAAGCCCACAGCACCCAGCGCAGCAGTCAATTGCTCAACCACTGCGCCAAGCGTGTCGTCAAATTGAGGAAATGTAGCTGATGTTTTGATTGAAGCTTCAAACCATTGAAGCTTCTTTCCTTCGATCATCTAAGAAATTTCAATCAAGACTGAAAGCTTCATGTCATTGGACTGACTTCGAAAATGATTTACTTAAAACTGTCGCTTTTAACCGGCATAATTACATGATCCTCTCATGAGCCTCTCATTCTCTAGTTGAACTGAAAAATATGTCAGCAGAATGCACTCGTGCACAAAGAGAGGGGGTAATTTTACACGTTCGTTCGCATCTCAGTCGCAATCTGTGAAAAATTTAGGGATATTAAGGCGTTTTTGACAGATTTAAAAATAGTAAAAATGCCCTCGTTGGCGTCGCCAAGAGAGGCCTAGAATACGACGGTATGATGACTTCCAGAAATATGAGATTTGCTGATGTAAGCAAAACACCGAAAAGAGAGGCACCTGGGATACCATTGCCCAGCAGTGGGACAGGGGTGATTTTTTAAAAGAACCAGCCTTTCATATTTTTTTTTTATAAATAAACATTTATTATGCCATAAATACAGATTACAAACTAAATTTAGACCCTAGACCCCACACTAGGATTCCCTGTGTCGTGGGATCTAGTCTCTTTCAGTCCAGGAGACAGAATAGACATAATATTCAATTCGTTTTATTTTAATCTTAGATCTTGAAAAGCTACACACCCACCTGATTAAAACCACATTTCACTGATTAAAGATATCTTTAAAGCCAAAGGACCAGCTTTAGATAATATCTGCTTAATTTTTTATTTAAATCCAAGCAATAACTTAATAAGTATTTCATTCAATAGCGTTCCTGCTTAAGTTGTAAATCAGTGTTATCACTTAAGATCTCTATTAAGGATTTATAAAAGACCATAAGTTGTGTCGTATCTTTGCCTTTTACGTATGGTAAATGAATAAATTGGTATTAATTAAGACTGCATTTTATGGTGGATTTGTTTCGGTATGTGCCTTAATTTCGATAGATGGCTTGACAAACCTGTTTATTTCGTGGTCTGAAAAATTAAAAAAATGAGACATGCTTAGTTTTGCATGAAACAAAAATCCATATTAATAATAAAGCTGAAGAGTTTGTAACTACCAGTCGGATATCGAAAATTCTTTTTTAATAAGATAGACACATTTTTTCCCGTTCCCGCCTGCCTCATGAAGGAACGAGAAAAAACGGGATATGCGCGTACGTAGTTGTGGGCAAAATCTAGTATTATTATAAATGCGAAAGTAAATCCAACTATCCGTCTGTATGGAATATGATGAAACTTGGCACCCGTGTAGATCTGGAAAAGGCTTCCACGCATGCGAAACCGCTAGAAAAATTCAGAAACGTGACAAAAAAAAAATATTTTAAGCAATATTATGATGTAGAGTTTCATTACTTTACAAAAAAAAAACCGCGTATTCATTGTGGGGATGATCGAGTTGTGTGGAGAAATGAAAGCCGAATGCTGATGCTAAGACTTGAAACTTTTATTTCTGGTTCTACATTATATCGTCTCATACTGCTTGGTACATAGTGGTTGTATTCTACCTCGGCGTAATTGATTGACTCGTCTGATTTGCTACCAAACCGTTTACCGTCCAAAGGAGACACGTTAAACGAGCATTAAACTGCATTAAAAACCGTAACTGTATTAACCCATAATTTGTTTCTGACTCAAATGATCCCTATAAAACCAAAATTAATGTGCCGCACCAATTGCAGTATTTAACCGTATAACCGTTTATATAATAACCTGAATTTTTCAATCTCCCTACTGACGTTATCCGTCCATTGATTAAGGCAGGCATACATCAACGGCGATTCCCGGCGCAGGCTCTTTGACGTCGCCTACCGCGCGCTTATTAAACTTATCGATAAGGCCGATTTACACTGATGAGAATCGTGGCCTTGCATATTAATAGTAGGTGCCGATCATTTGCTCTGAGTAAATCTTGGGTGGAGATGTGATCGTTAAAACTTTGACATGTTACTGTAGCCTTAAAATTATACATAATTTTTGGATATTTTTGTTCCAAGTACGGCAGGCTGTTCCGGCGCTGCTGCTGCGACTGCTGAGGCCCTCAAGCGGCGCAAATACTGTAAGCTTATTGGGAATTACAGTTTTGAGCCGTTTGGGGTCGAAACGCTTGGGTCATGGGGTCCGAGTGCGCGTCTCCTTTTCAAGGACATATCTCGCCGACTGATCGACACTTTGCGTTTCTTTGCTCAAAGAATTAGCATTGCCATTCAACGTGGCAATACTGCCAGTCTTCTGGGCACGTTTCCGGATGACAGCGATGCGGAGGAATACTTTGACGCCTGAGTGTACTTTGTTTTTGTATATGTACATACTTAGGTTTAGTAGATGTAAATAGTTTAAGTTTTTAAGTTTTTGGATTGGAATAGGTTCCAAAAGACGTGAACAAAAACTGTATCAACCAAAGTTTCAGTCACAGTTTAAGTCTATATTATTTCTTGAGAATTAAAAAAAAAATTTGGTACGACATGTAACAGTGCTATGTATGTGAATATTTATTGGTTTAGCATATTGAAGTTAATTTTTCTATTTCGTGTGTTATTCAAACAAAGTTATTCCGACACGCCATCAAAATAAGATTGTCAAGTTTTTTATTTTTTTAAATTAAATAAAATCGACTTCCAAATAAAAAACTCTGCAAAGTAAATTACCTTAATTTCTGCAGATAGTGTTTTTGTTTTTTTTTTTTTCATTTTTTTGACTTTCGGAGAGTAGTTTTAACTGCAATATTTGAGGACACAACGCTTAAACTTATTAGCTCCCAATTTTAAAAACTAGCCTACTTTATGGATCGAAAACACATTTTTCACGTAGGTACTCGTAACATAAACAAATATTTTCATTCCCAAATACCAGCACAAATATTCCAAAGCTTTTGTCCAAACATTTTTCAGCAAAAAACACACTGTTATTTTTCAACTTTGATGAACAGCGATATTCTAAACTGCGACATTTCACAAAATCGCCTATACAGTCAGAAGAGATTGCAATACGATATACGATCAAAGTGCTTCTGTATAGTTCTACTGTATGTACGGACCGATACACAAAGTGAAAACATGTCCAATACGAATTTGAAAGCGAGCCGATTGAAAACGACCTAGTTTCTATACACTTACAAATATTGAGCGGATACTTTTTTTTTTAAATGTGGCGTCTCGCAGTTCAACCTATAAGGTTGTCGACTACTTAACCGGGCTTGCCTGTGGTGGCCTTAATGTAATATTAAAGCCTCCAGCCAGGGCTTATAAAAAACTAACAAACTAAGCGACTACACGCTAAGGGCACCCCCTGTGGGGTACGGGCCTCGGCTTAGGGCGTCGCTGGGGGGAGGACAGCTAAGGACGGGCTGGATCGAACTAGAATTATTATTAAGGGGATTGAGCGGATACCCTCAGTATTATAATAACGAAAATCGGGCAATTTGCCAATATATTGTAGAAGAGAAATGAAAGACTGTAGGTATTTTCTTCATGAGAATTGCCTGGAGGTATTTCCACTCTTATTATTCGTTTTTAAAATATAATGAAACCTTACAACACACCCAACATTAATGGACCTTTACAACACCCACGTTCCAAAAATAACTGAAACACATCTTAATATATAAATTTCTTGTGTACGTGTGTATGTCACTGAACCCCTTCTAAACGGCTGCACCGATGTTGATGAATTTTTTTATGTGTGTTCAAGGGGTTTGAGAATGGTTTAGTATCACAATTGGGCCCGGTAGGTGGCGCAACAATCGATTTATATTTATTTTTGTCAGACACAAAGCAAACGTTCGGACAGGACAACGTCTGTCGGGACCACTAGTAAGTATATAAGTTACGATTTCTTCTTTATTTATATTAAAATGCCGAAAAACTGTATTGCGGTTTGGCAGAAAATATGTGTATTACTTAATATGCATGTAATGTTACTTGAAAAATAGACAAAAATACAACTAAAAACTTCCGAACAAATCACTTTTCAAGCAGTCTGATGCAATTCGTTGCCTTTATTTATTGTTTTATGAAATTGATATATAAATAATTAACAAACTCTGCGTTTCAGAATATTAATCGCCTGTCTCTTCCATCAGTTATATTATGGATATAGGTATAAATACACTCTATCAAAACCAGATTCGTAGAAATTCCCATTTTCCAAGCGAGTGAATACGCAGAATCTACTTAATCCAAACATTGACACTAACACTCGCTAGTTTACTCCGCAGGGGAAAAACTGAATAAAACTTTAACACATTTTCTCTTTTAAACCAATCATATTAGAATTTAATAGCTATTATTTAATTAATATACATAAAATAAAAAATTGCTGTGTAATTCTTTCGACCAGAAAATTCAAATTATAAGTATCGGTACAAACACTAAGGTCGACTGTCTTTACCCGTAGTTACCCAATGGTTAACAATATTATAATGGACTCCTGAATTTCACTACTGTGCGGTTCGAATATTTAGATTGCCCAATGGTTAAATAAATAACTTCCTACAATTAGTTAATAACCAACAATTGGTTGATAAACGCATTTTATAATAACAGCCGCATGGGTCATCAAGGCTAAGCAACGCTTGCCGTGGTTGGTCTGTGGATGGGTGACCATCTTAACATACTGTAGTAGTCATTTGTAGATCTTTGGCAGTCGTTATGGATTGTCAGAAACCAAATAATCTGACACCAGTCTTGCCAAGAAAAAGTTAATGTGTTACCTACCCATTTTATGGGTTGTGGAGGTCCGGTAGGCAGCCGCTCCACGTAAAATACTGGTATTCAGCTGAATCCGGATTGAATGGAAGCCGACCCCAGTATAGTAGGGAAAAGGCTAGGCAGATGATGATGGTTAACTATCAAAAAAATTCACCCTAAGGTCGACTTTCAAAAGTCACATAACTTTTAGCTAAGGAGTAAAAGTACGGTTGTTTTTTATAGAAAATATTACATTCAATTCTTCTTCAAATTTAAGACCTATTGAAAAATCAGCCCTAATGCAAAGAGGTCAAAGATAAATAACATAAAGCCAATTTATTATTCATTCGTCAGTCACTCTGACGCTATAAATTTAAAAATTCTGTTCCAAATCCGAATAGACAAATTTTGAATTCGGAATTCCATGTATTGTGGCTTGCAGTACAGTTTGCAGTTTGATTAATATGTGCAAAATAATATCAATATTTTTGTAATATTTTGCAATAACCAGTGATCGGAAAAAGGTGAGCTAATTTACCTAAACTTCAAAGAACAGAGACAGTGGAGACTTCCTCTCACGACACACAACAATAACTTTGAACATCAACGGAAATAATATTCTGAACGTGTATGTACTCAGAGTGGCGAGTTTCTTAATTATTTAACTTGATTTCTGTTTAAGTTTTTTTCCAATAATTGTACAAAATGAATAAATGGCGTGAAAAGCCATAAAAACAATTTAAATAACCATAAAAAAAATTTATTTTATTTACATTTACCTTGTTAGTTATTAATCAATAGACTCTGTATGAAGTAAAAGATTTTTTTTTTTATTATTAAAGCTGATTTGTTTTTATCAAGTGCCTATACAGAGATTATCTCCAATTGGACTTTCATACAAACTTTCATTCCCTATTTCAACCTCTTCAAGCCCTTTTCACGCGACAAAAGGGAGACAGACAGAGTTACTTTTGCATTTATAACATAAGTAAGTATATTTTAAGTACAGAAAGTATGAATTTTAGGAGCTCGTGGCCACATCAGTCCATTTCCGCTAGAGGTTTAGCAACGCTAACCGATGTTCCATGGATAGGTAATCTTTCTTTACTTACTGATACCCCTCCGCGCCTCGGAAAACACGTTTACCTGTAAATCTCGGCTGCCAGAATAGAGAATTTAGGATCCAGAAAATCTGACGCCAGTCTTGTCAAGGGTTATCGTGTTATCCAGCTACTGGGTAGTGGAGATAAGTGTACAACCGCTTTGTATTGAATGCTAGTATTCAACTGCATCCGGTTTTTACTAAGAACATGTCACTATGCAAATTAAAATATATGTTTTAAAAGAAAACCAGTCGTATGTGAAATAGTCGCATACGAATAACAAAGTATTATTTTCTACAATGGAATAAAACACGAAGAAAATTACGTTTTTCTCCAAACTACACACACGAGATTGCTTCAAAGGGGCTCCATAATAAGGAGTCTGTCTCCGCGCCGGCCAACGTTCCGGAGAAGTCTATTGTTAGCTTATACCACTACATGTATCGTTGAGAAGTTCCACTCCGAACAAGATTCCAATTAAACGAAATATTTTTGGTAGAGCGTGACCTGCCTCATTTGTCTGGTAAAGTAGTTCAAAATCAAAAGCCATTTATTCAAACTTGGCTCAAAATCAGCACTTCTTGGACGTGATAAATTTACATGAAGGCAGTACCCGAAACGCCCGCCCGTCACCACTTCTTAGTGTTTTAGCTGAAAACTTAGTGGTTTGTTTAATTCGTTTCTGACTACTTCTGAAGCCGGGAATTGGTTTTTAAAAGGTTTTTAATATGTACTTATCAGAGAGCATTCAGACGTCTCGGCAGCCACTGTTAGAGGCGGCAAAACTATTTATACAAAGCGAGTCAGTTCATTGACAGCACGTGACAATTCTGACTATGGCTACGGCAAGCCAACAGACTCAGCGTAGTTGCTCAGTTAGTTGCAATGTATGTATGTGTGAAAATTCTAATAACACTATTATCGTTATCATCCGTCCGTTTATCAAATGCAATGTTGAAGATATACGGCGCGTTTATCTGTGCGTTTTTCAACTAAACGGCAACGGTTTACAGTGTATATTTATATATTCAGTTCTATATGGATCTTCTGTGTTTTTTTGTCTACTATGATGTCACACTGCAAGCTCTTATGTATCTGTCGCGGACTCGGGGTACAAAACACCGTTTCGGACCTTACGCTTTGAAACGCTTTGAACGTGCATTAGCTGATGAAAGTCCAAAAGTTTGCCTAGGCTGGACCCATTCATATACTATGGCTAAGAAAATTATTGAGCAAGCATTTGGGTCATATTGAATACCTCTTCAGGAAACCTCTTGTAGGCTGAACGTTTGTGTTGATTAAATGGCTGCTGTGCTGTGATGCGTAGATTTTGCAAGCGTTAGATGCTATAAAAGCCTCTCAATTCGACCTATGAACTGGCGAGACCTGAGGACTTTTGAAGGATCAGCTGGTTCTGTATCAGCCGATTTAGGCTTAAATGAGGATAATGATGATGTCATCAAAAATACTGTTAAATGTAGCTATATATAATCCAGCCTTAACCATGTCATGAATAACTTAATTCAGCAGATTTAGTTCAACGAAGTAAATGTAACCCTACTGACGCCTATCTTTATTTAACCATGTTGCCTGACAGCCAAAACCAGTGACCTATGCCTAGAAACTACTTACAAAAGATGTTATATACCATGCCGTGTCGGTCGCCCGCATAATCAGGTCTCAGTAACGAGGTCCCGCCAAAATAGAAGAATAATTCTTTTACCAACACCCTTTGTATATTTCAAGCTTTCTCCACTGAAGATCCAAAAGCTTTGTGAATACAGTGAATAGACTGTCTTCTCTGCTAGAATTTTAAAGCAATTGTAGAATTTGTAGTCATTTGCGAGTTCTATTATGTATTAATCTTATTTTGTGTCTAGCAGTTTTGAAATGCCTGTAGTATTTTATTGAAAAGTTTATTTGAGTGCCATGAAGAAAATGTAGGAAGTATTCAAACTAAAGTACAGTCGCAAACAACAGTCGTGTTCTTATTCACGGCGCTAGTCTCAGAATTTCCTTGTCGCTTAGAACTGTTTTCTTTGAATGCCACGGCTAAATTATTTTAGATTGTGAAAATTATAATACCTGAATTTTTGTAATACTGAAAATTAAGTTATTTCGGGATTCGGTCGTGGTCCACCTGCTTAGTTCACCTGGGTGGACCCCGGGCACTTTTTCTTGCCAGTGTATCACCTAAATGATGAGAAGTGTGCAAATAAAAATTGGCTATTGGCCATGGCCCACCTAAAATTAATTCCACGGAAATAAAATCCTCTTCCTAAACCTGATCCTGTCATTTTGGGTAATGTTTCGTTCAGTTAGAACAGATTCTCAAATAAGTACCTACATCAGTTGAGGATACGTAACGAAATTATTACCTCCTAAAACATCCCACATTTTCCATTCGCTTCCATATCAGTACGCACACATAGGTTTTATATGTTGTAAAATGTTACAACCAATACTTATTGCGTTTTACCTTTACCGATCTCTACAACTCGGTTTACCCCATATAAACAGTACCCAATACGTATAAACCTAAAAAAAATACAACCCGACTTTTGAATTCACTTTTCGTAAAAGCAATTCCGTTTACGGTGACATTACAGCGCTCACAAAGGTACACGAACTCGTAAACCTTATCTTGAAGATAATAAATAACACTTTTCTTTAACAAATTTCAGTTTCGGAAGTTCGTGCAGATACGGTGTATCTAAGAAAGTATAACTAAAGTACTGAGTCAGGGTTTCTTATCGTAAGTATTGCCGCCTCACTGACAGGGGTCTTCATAAAAATTTAATGTCTTTAATCTTTAAAGCCCTTCAAAGTTTGGGCCGATGATAGCCCTAAGTTTACGAGGAACGCGTAAACTTCCTCGATGGTTACTATGTACTACTTTGTTGCAGAAGTTTTATGTTCCATATTAACGTTTGTAATGAAAATGGCTGCCTAGATAAGTGGTGAACAAATTCGGGATATAATAGTAAAATGCAGGGGGAAACATTTTTGTTGGGGACAGTACCGGAACCAAAACAATAAAAATGTCTTTTATTGCTTTGAGCGTGTAATTTTTGATAATAAATTAAAGAATGATAGATCAGATCACAATCCAGTATCCAGTACAACTAAAATCTCATTGGGTGTGACTCCCGTTTTATTATTTGGTTGTCGCGTCTCAGTTTTGTCTCGAAGAGACTCAAATTGATCTGAGTAACCGTCAACGCAGCCAAACATTTTGAAATAAGAACGCCATGACTCTTTAATACTGGAAACATCTTAAAATAAGAACATCTCTGAGTTTTTGGCGGGATTTTTTTGAGTGATGTAAAGCGGTTGTTTTAATTATTCGTAAATTGATTCCTAGTGGATATTGTAAATTAATGTAAATTATTGGTGTAGTTTAGTGTCTAAAGTGTCCAAGCACTTGGAAAATACGTGGAATAATTGAAACAGGCGCGATTTCGGTTAAGTAGAGCTGAGATTTTTTTTGTAGTATTGACTACCTCAGACCAAAAACCATTAGAATGTGTTACATCCGCATTCTAATGCAAAACAAAGTGTGTGTCAAAAAAATCAAGACTGCGACTGAAGGACTCGGTATCCATAGTCATGAATAAAATAATAAAAAAGAACACCTCTTCTTTTTAAATCAGAGGGCCAATTCTACTCATTTTAAAACAACGTTCGCATTCGCATGTCAGTGCAAAAATCTGACATTTAAAACACACACATCTTCATAACAAGCAGTTAACATTTTGAAATAAGAACGCCACTTCTTTTAAAAAGCTAGCACCTAATCGCCAGTTCATTCAGCCTAGTCCTGTAATAAGCAAGGTTGCGTGCTTGCCGAGCATAAAGTATCGCTTAGAAATGAAAGCGCGCTTATTGTTTTAAATTGCCACCCGCCCTCGCTGTGACAGTGGGCGGAATGCGTTACTCTACTGTTATTATGAGGAAAAAAGCCATAGAGACTTTTTGTGCTTGACCATTTTGTAAAATTAAATGTAACTTTTAAGCATAGTAATATCACGTGATAGTAGAGTGATTATTCAAAACGTTCTTGTTTATGTTTTTATTTCATGGTTTTTACGAAGATGCATTTTTTGAAAACATGCATTATATTAAAAATCTAATAGATATAATAAGATAGGTGTGTTAGTGATATTTTCGTAAGGGTCGATTTTCCAATTATCAGGTACTTTTATAGTAAGATATTCCCGTATCATCACTAACATATTATAAAACAAAGTCCTCCGCCGCGTCTGTATGTCTGTCTATTCGCGATAAACTCAAAAACTACTGCACCGATTTTCATGCGGTTTTCACCAATGAATGGGATTACTTATAAGGAAGGTTTAGGTGTATAATCGTTCGTCCCGAAATTTCTACGGGAACGGGAAAAATGAGATATGCGCGTACGAAGTTGCGGGCAAAAGCTAGTCATAAACAAATATAGGCAACATTTTTTCTGTATCAAAACTGTCAAACTGCCGTTTTCATTCCATAGATAAAAAATATCTAACGAACAAAACTTTAAAGAATCCATGTAACCAAAAAACCAGAATTTTATTCAATTCAAGCCCCAAAGGCATTATGATAATCAGATGGCAATTGTCAACCATAATTCTTCCTTCAAAGCCTAATCTAGCCTTCCTTTCAGTTAACACGACACAATTAATAACAAGAATCCAAAGCAGCCCTTAATCTTTAACATTTATTCGTTTATCTTCAGCAGTCACGCAATACCCATAAATAGAACATTAAAAATTTACCACCAAAACTAATGTTGTCGTTAAAATATCAAAAATATAATCACTAACTGAAGTTAAAAAAAAGCTCCCACAGACAGACACGACGCGTGACAATGCACGAACGAAGCGAAAACGCGTATTTAAACATTTCTTAGAAAGGTCCTATAGATAGAACAGTTTGGATAAACATCAGTATCACATCATTGTCGCATTCTCGCGTCGCGCTAGTCTACGGGAGCCTTAAAGGTACAAGAAGTTTAAAACTGTACAAGTAACATTTTTACATTTGCATAGGGTTTCGTACTGTTTGGCTGACAAAGAATGTGGCGTGCCATCTATTGTGTCCGCGACAGCCAAGTTATTATTTCAACGGTATTTTTTTACTATAAAAAGGAGGCGTTTACTGGAAAATAAACAGAGCTATTGACATATCGCTCTGGGCTTTGTCCGTGGCCTTCACACGTGTATTCATCCTCTTTCAAATATCGGACATTTCCATATCCATTGCGCGTTGTACTCTCCCCTACTTAACCATTCAAAAACGGAACGGTCCATGTATAATACACAGTGTAGTATACAACGGTTTTAATTGATTTTTTTAGCATTCGCAGTACAGAACTCCTCGCGTGCATGTCTGGCGTGATTTGTGCGCCTCGGAATCGCGCGTGACGTCGCTCGGGGAACCTTTCCCCCACAAAAGGGGGAGGTCAACTGTTACCCCGCATACCAGCGGGTACAGTAACATGTCCGACCCCGTTTTACTATGAAACGACAGTTTTATTTCCCCCTAAGTCGAGACAAGGGCAAGAAATAAGATTTTAAAATGTTCGTAGCTTTTTAGTGGACTGTTGGAGTTTTAGGACTGGATCGTGTGGCCTAGTAATTTGTATATAATATAGTATCTGTATAACTAGCGACCCGCCCTGGCTTTGCACGGTTGCAAATTTGTATTAAGCCCAAAGTAACAAAGTAAACATCTCATTACCAGAATCAATAATATTGTGCTTCAGGCCGAAAAATAAAGTGCAATAGACAACCGTTAACGACGGCTGCTCTCAGGTGTCTACCAGTTCAGGACACTAGATCTCTACCTCCGCGGAGCCCCCACACGGGGTTCCGCGGAGTAAATATAATTATTTGGTTGCGCGACTTAAATTAATTTTGACATCAATTTTTCTCAAAATAAATACTCGAGATGACTAATTTATTTATTTTCTGAGATAAGGATTTATACTATATATGTATATAGATCGGTGAAAACACCTTTTTTATACCAAATTTGAATACCATAAAAATGATTACTTATTGTGAGTCAACCATAAAAGATAGACATATGCTAATACGGACTTTTTGTAGATATTGATATGTTCTTTTAATCAAGTTTTGTTTTGTTTGTTTGGTTCAATCATCAATAGTTTTCGCAGCACACGCGATATAAGTATTTTTTTTCGACCTCTTCAATAATAATCGTCAAATTTCAGCCAATTTACACAAAACCTTGACATATTATGTATGTAAACCTTTCTTACTCTATCTTTTGGTAAAAACCGCATGAAAATCCATTCAGTGGTTTTTGAGTTTATTTCTAACAAACAGACAGACGTTGCTGAGGACTTTGTTTTATAATATGTAGTGATACACCATTGGGTAATTCCACCATTGGGTCATTACGAACCGGATAGCGCCCTCTCACAGCGCGACGACGCATCGGTCGCATATTTGCACGATTATTACTTTGTGACAGGACGACGCCTTAGACTGAAACATTAATAAAAGATACTTAGAAACGGATTATTTCTCTCCCGCTCTTCCAGCAATGTGACGTCGCGGATTTCTGAAGACAGTTGATTATCGAAACGAGTCCCATAAAGGAGCAAAGCTTGGTTTTATGCCGATGATATAAAAGATTTACTAGAAGTGACACTACTGCTCCGCCTCCAAAGAAAACTTTTCACTATCAATGACCACAAAGGAAGCCAACCAGAAACCTATATAATATGTAACATTGAAATTTTATTTTTTATTGTACACAAACACTACACAAACAACTTGACCCAGAATAAGGTTTTCTATCACCAAACCTTTTTGACTAATAATACTTAAAATGTATTATTCAAAACAGTACAAGAATCTAAATACGATAGAACTATCAATAAATTATAGTAGGCGCCAGATAATCGTGGAATATCGGTCATTGACCCACCTACATTTATTGACATTGTTAATTTGAAAAACGGAATTAATGACACAAAACTGTCCCGAATCATCATCTCTCGTGATCCTTAACATTGTCTAATAATGAAAAACGATTCATATTTAATTGTTCAGGTACCTATGAGCAGTTATTAGGGAAAGGTCAATATACTTTATTCCACATTTATCTGGCGCCTACTATAGTAAGAATGCTAAGTGCAAAACAAACGCTTAAAATTACGAAATATTTAAATCCTTACCTAAATAAACTAACACAAAAATATCATCGGTTTCATCGTTGTCATATTATTTTTATGAAGTATTTGTTTGCATATCCATTTGATTGGGGAGGAGGATTGAGGCCCATCCTTTTAGGGTTCCGAACATCCGTCCCAATCACTCGGGTGTCTGTCGGTCTGGCTGTCTGTCTTCCTGTTTATCAGGCTGTCCGTCTGTCATAGCCAATTTTCTCCGAAACTACTGTACCGATTCTGTTGATATTTTGCACACATTTGAACTTATATAACCCAAACACGGATGCGTTACGTAAATAAATATTTTTTCAGTGAGTCACTTTTGGCAAACAAACTAGAAAATTAAAATAGAAAATTTATCAAACTGCCGTGTGACATCAAATCAAAGGGCTTATTGTGAGGGTTTTAATTATATTTTTTCATAATTTTAAAATAAATAAAATTTAAGTTATTCAAGAAATTTCACGAAAAATTACCACACATTATTAAAAAATACTATTAGTTTGGAACCCTTTTATTACTAGAAGTAGTTTTACCGAACCTGGTAAGCGTTGATTTGCTTAACCAGGAAGATCGACCCGCGCAGCTATTATTATCTTAACCAGGCAGTGCTTGGGTAGTTAAAGCCAAGATGTAAATTTAAAGTCAATTCGTAGTCTGTCCGCGCCGCTTCCATTCCAGTAGCATCATTGTAACTTTTATAAAGCGTCCGCAGAAGCAAGAGTAAAAAAGAATGAATATTACAAATGATTCAATTTGGTGAGACATTATTTTTTGTTGCTCCTTTTAATACTTGCGATTTCTTTGGACGATATCACTTATTCGTCTTTTATGTAACGAGGCAACGAGGCCAATGTTATTCTGTGGTATTTTAATAAGATGCCTTACGATCTATTGGTGCGACCTTTTTCACCTTACCTTATTGTTTAAAAAGATTTTTTATCTTCTCTTTTTAAATATTGTATTCTAAGTATTGTGGATTAAATTCTGAAAAAAATTGGCCAGAGTCTAAATAGGCCTTCGTAAATGACAGGTGTCGCATTACATTATGTATTTGAATAGTTTCATCGTTTTTTTTTTAAGAACGGGTGACAGTGAAGTCTTTGAGACTAAAAAAGTTGTATCTGTGCTGATTTTTGATGATATTTGGTAAGTGTAACAACTGCAATCGTTTTATCAATAGCTCATACAATTTACAGTGAATGTCGATTGGTAGGCATTATGCTGAGCTGAGGCCCTTTTGGCATTGTTGGTTTTCATTATATTTTCTTGTTTAATTTGAAGGTGTTTCTGTTTTTTATAATGGCAATAAACACAATTTTCTTTCTTTTTCTTTCTTTCTAACCGTTGGGATCACAGTTGATAAGTTAATCATTTATGCTTTGGAACGTGCAAATAGCTTCATGTTTCTTACTGACTGACTTTGACTATACAAAAGTTGGAAAACCTGTAAATGGTTTATTTGAAGTAAATGCTTTGACTTTAAAAAACGATGCTCGCGTGTAGCGGCAATAATGCCGCCACATGTAAAACTAAGAAGCGAAATTTGTACGGCAACAAAAAAGCCCACAACGCCATCTATCCTGTCAGCGACGAACTACCAACGAAATCCTGCATCACGCAAGCAAAGTTCTCCGTGCGATTTGAACATGTACAACAGTCCGAATATCAACAATATACAACATCTGGTGGGCAGTTGCCCACCAGACACATCAACCATCTGGTCGGAGGATCCTCCCTTTTCAATGGAGGTTTGCGGGACTTTACTTTCTGTTCCGCATACGCGAACTACTTTTGTTGCCAGACTGCTGTTATGTTCTCTTCTGAATTTATTCACTAGTTACTCGCCTTTAACATCAAAAAGTCAAGAGATGTGTTTTGTTCCTAAAGTCCAGTCCAAAATTAATACAAGTTGCCAAAAAAAAAATTACAGTACCTGCCGGCCGGCCAACTCTTTTTACGAATGTAATAAAATTACTTCATTACTCCTAGACAAGCTTGCAAGGAATATCAAGCAGCTAATGAAATTAGTTTCTCTTTCATTACCGGATAGTACGTAGTTTCATAAAACAACCTAATACCTTTAAAATGTTCCTGACAAAAATTGCAAACAGCAAAGAATTCGTATTTCTTCATGGCGGACCAGATAAAACTTAAAGGATATTTTTAAATTCTCCGACGCGAGGCGATGGAAACTGAATACAGAATTTGCTGGCACTTACAAAAATCAAGTGTTTTAGAAATGTTACTGGACGAAGTGGTTTAAAGAATTTATAAATAAGTGCGACACTGCTTTCACGTATGTTTATAATCAGACATACTATCAAACTACATTTGCTATCAATGAAATCAAATCAAAGTCATGGATCCTAAATTAATAAATTTGACTTAATAATAACAATTTTTAGGTATACATACGAGTTTAAGTGTTACATATCGATAACGAACAAAAACCATTATTGAGATCTATCGATATTTTTTTGTTTTGTTTGATAAAATTTACAGAATAAACAATGGTTTAGTCAAAGTTCTTTTGGCAATAAAAAAATACGTCAAAAATGAAAAACTCGACCAAAAATACCATAACTATGAAAACATCTTTGATTAGAAATCTTACCAAACTTCTTCGTAGGTAAAAAGTTATAAAAGTGTCATTACTAAAACCGATGCCTACAAACTTTGCCTATACCGCAAACTTTATTACGTCGAAATCGAATTTACCTCATTGGTCTTATGGTGTTCTGGTCGGAGGAATCGGGCAGTTTCTGGCCTGAAGCCAATATAGGAAACTACTGGTCTTTTTACATTTAATACTCTTAAGTTTGATGTAGTGTACCGCCCAACTTATAAGGAAACTGAGATTAATACCGTTTATTTTGCTAAGAGGTTTAGCTCAAATTGCTTTCTTGGGAAATGGGTAACAAGGGTTTTTAGTTTTCTTGTGAAATGTTTAGAGGAATAGGTAGAAACTTTGAAGAAATAAGGCTGGTGTCAAATGACAATTATTATCGTCATCTTTTCAGTTGGAAAACGTCTAATACTGAACATAGGATACTATTATGGGAATACATACCATGTGTACACTTTTGTAAACTTATTATTTCAATACTTTAAGGGTCGTCACATCGACTGGCCCTGAGCTGCTCACGTCCAAAGGTCAACATAAAAATGCGTCATGGTGGTGATTCAATCAAAGTAAGTACTTGTTTTCTAAAAATACAAATCAACAAAACGTCAGTTGTCCTTAATAGAAGCTACTCCAGTTTTTCCAGCAAAAATCTGTCATGCAAACGAAAATGAAACACAAAAAAACAATAATGTGACAGTCGTTTGACAGATCGTGCAATTCAGAGCCATTGTGTTTCGCTTCCGTGTAAATAATTTTTAATTTCCTCTTATAATTTTCATTCTCTCCCTGTAGCCCTGTAAATGTCAGTGAATATAGCTTTATTTTCAACTCGGAGCATTCATGAGCAAGTTTTTATTATGCCCATGTCGTTTGTCACTCGGAGACAGAGGGAAGCGTTAATTTGACAGGGGATCTCATGCCATACTGACCCAGTTGCGTACTGGATTACTTTATTCTATGTGTTGCCTTGTCACAATTTTTCGAATCGTTATAAATTGTGTTGGAACGTTCTTTATGTGTCAGCCGTTTGTGGGATATGCTCGAGGATTTTCTTTTTCAAGACAGTGTTTGTTCCGTCGTTTTCCTCTGTCATGTACATGATTGTGGACAATAAATTTGGATCATGGGGTCCGGTGCGCGTCTCCTTTTCAAGGACATACATATCTCGCCAACTTATCGACACTTTGCGTGACCAGAGGGCTGGCTCGTTGTTTGCTCAAAGAATTAGCATTGCCATTCAACGTGGCAATGCTGCCAGTCTTCTGGGCACGTTTCCGGATGACAGCGATGCGGAGGAATACTTTGACGCCTATATTTAGTTTTAGTAGATGTAAATAGTTTTAAGATAACATATAGTTATACTAAGTTAGTCAAATATAGTTTACAATAAAATGTATGATATCATAGTGTCCAAGATAAGGTATCTCATACGCACTTGTAACGTAATTTGTGTTACCATCTACAGCTACCATGGGTGACTATTGCTAAACAACCTGCGTTTTACTATGGCCATGAAGAACATTATAATTTTTTTTTACTACCACTGACCAATAGTAGTAAATAAAAATACCTAAATAATGGGTATAAGCATTGTCCACATGGAAAAAATAAACACCGTTAAAGGACACATAGTACATAGTTTAAAAAGTGGTAAATATTTGAGCAAGCAATTCCCAATTCCGGGAGTGTATAAATCTGACAGATGAAAAGTTCATAACTAGGAAACTAATTGGTCCCAAACGGCCCGATAGTCATAGTGGATGACTCTCATGGGACGAAATAAACCTGCGAATGTGTAGGAATATTCGTACTTTGTTTAAGGTACACAGTAGTGTTATGATTGTTGTGTTTACTTTCTTTGTTCTTCTTTTATTATTTAGTAAGACCTTTTTACAGGGCATCATAACTACGGCATTTTAGCATATAATTTCATGAGGATTACTTCGCTGACTTTATGTTATTATTTATAGTTCTGTTTGTAGGAGAACTTCATGACATTTAATTTGGAATTTACTCATAGGCAGTAAAGACTTGGTTAAAATTAATGGAAATCGCTCTTATTTTTATTTGTTAAATATGAGAAAATATTGAAATTACTGTTGTTTTTACGTTTTCTAGATTGGCTTATTCATCTTGAACCATCTCTCCATCAGAATTTGTATCACTTACTGTATAATCTATTCTAAGCTTTCTACTCCTGTTTCAATTAAACTTTTTGGCTGTGTAACAAAACACCGACCTATAGTAGGCGCCAGATAAATGTGGAATAAAGTACATTGACCTTTCCCTAATAACTGTTCATAGGTACCTGAACAATTAAATATGAATCGTTTTTCATTATTAGACAATGTTAAGGATCACGAGAGATGATGATTCGGGACAGCTTTGCGTCATTAATTCCGTTTTTCAAATTAAAAATGTCAATAATTGTAGGTGGGTCAATGACCGTTATTCCACGATTATCTGGCGCCTACTATAGATTCACTTCCTATATTGAAAGACTTCATCTACACACGTTCTCCAACATTAAAAATGATTTAAGAACGAATTAAAAATTGATTTAGCAGCCACTACTCTCACACACGATTCCACTAAATTGAATACAGCTGCCGTCAGAACATAAAATAGCATCGTCCAAACATAAGCCACAACGACCACTTTCGGATATGAAAACCAAATATAATGACACGTCTTTCCTTCCCCTAATTTGTGGAAGCCAAGCACCGGCAGTGAGATTACAGGGGTCAAATTAAATCAGTCGTGTTGTATTCAAAGAGCGAGTGCGATTTTATGATCCGTGAATATCGTTCAGGCATTTCTAGATGTTCGGATCACATTTTTATTGTTATGGAAATACGAGTTTCCCGTTAGTTGGAAATTTCAAAAGGGTCGATTAGGATGTCTGGTTTTGAAGGTTCTGCACAATACCGGGTCCCCCTCCTTATTTGTAAGATGTACCCCTCGGTTGAGTTGGGCTGCATTCCTTTCAAGGGTTTCCAGAATTTTTATCCTCAAGATTTCTTTGTGATGTTGGAGTGACTTTTAAAGTTCGCGGTATTGAATTATGGTTCGTACGCTCGATTGAATTTTTAGTACGCCGTGAAAATTTTTCTTTTAAACTCGAACATTTTTTATGTGGTGTGGTGGTGGATTTATGAATACGTGTTGATTTATCTAGTTAGTAAAGTTAAGATATTGTCTTTTTTTTTTATTTTTTATTACAAAATGCGGAAATTTATGAACGGTACCTATAGCACAGAGAACACAAAGCAGCGAGAATATTTTCTTGTACAGAAAAAAACAAATGATAGCGATGGCTTAATAGACTTTTTGACTAATTGAATTAATTAGTAAAAGTGTAGGTACCTCAAAAAGAGTATCTAATTGTGCCCAGATACAGGCTGTACCTAATTTGTTTCGAACGGTACTTACAAAAGTGAGTCACTACCGCTAATATCAAACCGTTAACTTTAAGTAACGCAAGCCTCGGCATAAAAATGTTTCTAAAATCGGGCTCAGCCAGATTTTTTCTGACCATTACACAAATGCTGACTTAAAACAACATTACAGACACGTGTTACAGCCATTCAAAAGTCTAGCCTGCAACAAATGAAGCCAAGTTCTGGTCGCACAAACTATGGAATCGACTGACGAAATTTTATTGAATTTTCCGTCCAATATAAGAGCCAAGTCGTTATTGATGGACGTGCCGTGACGTGGCATCAGCGCTAAAATGGCGCTTTTTGCCGAAAACCTACGTCAAATATGAAATTAGTAAAATTCTGGATACCAATTTAAGATTTTTACGATGGATACTAACAATTTTGCTGAAGTTGGCTAGAAACAGGTAAACCTTTGTTGATTTTGCGATGAAAGTTTGGCACAAATTCTATATTTCAAAACAGACTCTCCTTTCTTTATAAAATGCTTTATATATGGAATAATTTAAGAGTAAAATAAAATAACTAAGAAAACTATATACCTACCTAGCTCCACAACAAGCTGATAACTACTTACTCACCAATTCGAACCAAAGCTACTAATGGTTAAAAAATACTTGGACAGTTTTTTCAAACCCCACCTAACTTCACACTACTGTAAAATAATGACGAACCAGACATTTTAGCTGCCCAATTGGTGATGGAATACGGAACAATGTTTCATATCAAATTTGGGACAACTTTGTATCTTTTTAGGAAGGCATATCGATCACCAGCGCTAGAGATATGAGAAAATCGCATAACTGGTGTTCCATGGATTATTTGATAGATCGACGATCGGCTTGACTTGGTACTATTATGGTACATGGTACAAAATGCTTCAATAACGTATCTTTCAGAGAACGGATTGATTGATCGGTTACTACAGATTTTTGTATGGAATGGATAGCCTGATTAGTTTGAGTAAGCCTTGAGGATTTCTCATGCTGCTCCGTAAGGGCAGAGGAGCTTTAAGTACGGCAAAAACCGCTGGAGTATCGATGTACATTTTATTACAACTGATTAATATACCTCCGTATTAAGATTTCTCTCAACCTTCCTCAATAAAACCAATCATCGCAGTTCAGTGCAGAAGATAAGCCTCTCCCAAGTTCCGTCATATCAACCAGTCTTCCGCCTTCGATAAGCGGCCAGCTGGCACTGAAAAACCTATTAAGGTCCCACCGAGTCTCCTAAAATGTCCTTAATTCAAGACTAAGAGATTATTCTCACAAAATAGTAATAGCCTTACCCACTCCTTTAAATCATATCTTAATAATAATAATATCTTGGGACAACTCATACACGGTCATCCGATCCCAAACTAGGCAGAGCCTGTGTTATGGTAACCAGACAACTGATAAACACACTAATATATTTCTAAATACATACCATATTATAGACAAATTACACCCAGACACAGAACAAATGATCATGCTCATCACACAAAGATTTGTCCTGGGTGGGAATCGAACCCACGACCTCCGGTTTAGCAGTCAGGGTCACTCTCCACAGGACCACTCGACCAACGGGCCAGTCAAAATAAATGCCCAACCGTTTTGAAAGCAATAAATACCCCCACATTACTCCCAAACCATTTATTACACAGCAAACTAGCAGAACATAGAACACCAACCACACGTTGATTTGATCCGGAACAAATAAATCATGGTCCTAAACGAACCTTCACTGTTTAAATATTCCGCTCCCGAGGGGGCTCGTGAAACAACGCACTCATGCATTTTTAGCCAGTGTTGCACTAGCGAGCGAACAAATATGACGGTAAATTACGGGTTAATTTGACGTGGAAGTGACGGGATTTAATCATGCAGGTCTTTGTTATATACCTACTATAAATATAGTTGGTATAAATAAGGTTTATACATTCAAATCGAAGGTACTAAGAACGTGCTTTCATTCATTAATGGTGTCTTTAGGCCTTAGGGAGCCCTATATTTATAGTCCTCCTAACCGATTTCGGCCATGGCAGCCAATCGCAATCGAGAATAGCCATCGGCGCGGGACATATTATAGTGCACAAGTGTGTGCGCAAACACAGGTGCACTGCCTCTTCCATCACTCTCATATTCTGATAGGACGGCAACCCGACACGACCGGAGAGATATCTGGCGCAGGACCAACGGCTTAACTTGCTTTCCGAGGTACGGGGGTGTCACACCACCAACTTCCAAACTCCGGGCTGTCACTGAGAAATTCCTATTGGAAAACCCAATAACACTTCTTGCCCGACCTGGGAATCGAACCCAGGACTTCACGCTCGGCAGTCGCGCTTGCGACCGCGAGATACGGAGCAGTTAAAAGGTGTCCATTGCCTAACAAGTGTAGGCAATGGACACCCCCCCAAAAAAAAAAAAGAGCTGTTCTGAGCTACATGTTGCCGAGTTATGCGAGGGAAAATCAGCAGATTTCTGTTTAGGGTATCATCAGATCATAGCCTGGACTGGTCTAGATTTCACTGGATGATTTTTTGACTTCAGCCATAATTTTCCATTCAAAGATCTTATTTTCAAAAAAACACCTTTTAACCTGACCTAACACACAAACAAGCACAGCATACTTGACTCAATATCCAGACTTTTTCGTACAAACGCTAAATACGTGATTTATGAAAGAGACTTGTTGAAACACTCAAGTAACGGTTCAAATCTCGCAGAAAAGCAAGATGAATGTGTGCTGCACATTTGATGCTTGAAAATGTGAGGCTGCGACTGCAGATTGTTTTCGGGGTTCCTTGAGCAAAAGTTCAAATAAAAAAATTTCATAAGGTCCAAGAAAAAACAATAAAAAATACTCCAACCTATTTACGGTATAAAAATCAATTGCCGTTCGTCTCTCTCAGGTCGACAATAGCTCGACATACTTATTAGGTTTTGGCTTAATATTGGGGTGGTCAAGGAAAAAAATAACAGTTAAATCACTCTTATTTATTTTATTTATTATATACTTTATTGTACACCACATAACAAACACAGTAAAAACGTTTAAAAAAAAAGTGTACAATGGGTGGTCTTATCGCACAGGGCAATCTCTTACAGATAACCTTTGGATGGACTGAACGAAAGAAGTTAGATTTAGAGCGGTCAGTGTACAAACATCATAAACAATATTAATTAGACATAATAATATAAAATACACACAATACTGAATAATATATACTATCTAATAAATATCAAATATATAATTGGGAAAGGAGAAGAAAAAATATAGTGAGAGGTAATGCTCCTTCACTAAACCTTCCTTCTTAGGTGGTATGAAATCGCTCTTCTAGGTGTTTCCCGCCAATTTAGTAACATCGTCGGCCCAACGCCTTCGGAGGTTCTGATTTCTTATTATATAAAAATAAAATAAAGCAAACTATACAAATAATATAAAACAGCAACATGATATTAATCTTCTGAGAAGACGAGTCATAAAATTATAAGGCTGACAAGTTGATTCATAACGTATTAAAAACATATCAATCTAAATAACAACAAGCCAAAAAAAATTTAGGACATAGTCTTAGTAAATTTTGAGGTATTAAAAGTGAATCACTAAACTATTCACTCTTTTGGTTTAGTATTTTTCTAGAAAAGAGACATTGTGATCCACGATTTTGACCTATGTGGACACTGGACAGTTGTGGTTGTTAACAGGTAGCTTTTAGGGAACAGGTTCTATTTCTGATGATGGTGAACAGAAGTATGGATTTTAAATATTATCATCGCGGGACAGAAAATCAAGTGTACGGGACCCACAATAAAGGTGCGCCAAAGTTTCAAAAATTTTAAACTGCACAAGTTTTCAGGCATGCAAATTACGAGAACATACTTCAGAAATTTTTGAAATGAAAAACGAACTAAGTTGTGCTTTCTTTTTCTCTGGAGTCAGCGTATTGCTTCACTTAAAATGCATCAAACAGAATTGAATAGGCGCACAGCAGAGCTAAATTGTTAGTTATTTTTGAGCAAAAGCTTCGAAAGAGCTCATGGACGTTTTGAAAAATTGAGCTGAAATACAAACATTTCTGAGATTTAAGATGGTTTTGTGCTAATTTAGTTTAAGTAATCTTGGCATGCTGTCGAAAATGTACTGAGGCTTATATCTAGCAGTGTCAGAAATATAATGATTCACGCATTTATTATTCCTAATTATTATTTTCAGCTTGCCTAGCAGGTTTTATGTGGTTGGTGCATCCCTCGTCTATGTGATTCCTGAAACTTTGACAATGTCATTAACCCAACGAGCTTTTCCGTTCATCCCCCTTTTTCGTTTCGTTTTGCTCTTGATTCTGGCCTTGGCCTCCATTTGGCCATAACCTTAATCCATCGGCTTCACGTCTAGCCAGATTCTGACAAACAAAAGTCATTACATCAATAACTTTTGATATCACAGTAGCTCATCCGACATGGCGAGACAGAACAGCGAATTCGTGGAATCCCAGGATAATAGTATTAACTTTAATATTAACAAAGTGCTCTATATTATTATGTATCCTATTATCATTCGTTAAATTCAGATTACGAGTGCTATGAACTGCGGTATATAATACAAACAGCCATTAGAGAGACTAACCAACTCGAGTAACGGCCCATTTATATGTAAATTTTGCAGTACAAAGATAATTTAAGGGATTTACTTCTTAAGATCTATCTAAGGGCATAGGTGAGGATAAGAAGGGTAGGATATAAATTGTATAAGTTTTAAATGTCGGCCATTTTGAGTAGAAGGAAGGAGTAGTTAGATTAATATGGGTTTAAGTTGGTATACTTTGGTCATGTAATATTGTTGTAGTTTTGGTTAGCTTTTCGTTAATCCGGTACTTTGAAATCTAACTAGGCTAAGCAAGGCTTTAAAGGTTAACTTGTTACTTGCAGTAAGTACGCCTTGCAGCCGATTTCAATAACGTATCTACCTTTAACCAACCGTCAAATTATTGTTATTAAGACCGGCCGTTACTCATTTCCGGAACATTTGACAATTTAAAAACTTCAACAAACTAACTAGATATTGATTTAAAAAATCGCGGACATGCACCAATTTAACGAATTATATTGACACCATAACAAGGTAATTTCTTGCGCAATGCTATGACGATTTACAAAAAACAAGCCATAATCAAATTCATCGAGACCGCTGATTAAATAGATCATTGAGCAAAAAAACTAATAACACTAGACTTGATATTCTATACAACAAAAACCTTTAATGTGCAACCGATGGGCATTAAAACACAAAATGGGTACTGTAAAAATTGTTCAGAAGGTAAACTTCATACAACGTTCGAAAATAGACGCGTAACGCGCGTAGACGCTTAAGATCTACATTATAGCTTCCTCAAACGAATACCAATTGCGAAGGCCCTCGGTGTAATTGTTTATTGAACATGCGTTCTTGCTTGTATGAAGCCAACCTTCTGCACAAATCTACTTTGGGATTAAAGTCAAAAATAAAACAAGCCCTAACAACAAAAACTACAACCAATCAAAATATAATGAGCTCAACTCAGATATAATCAAGGGAAAAAATCCAATGTTTAACAAACAGGCATTTAGAGCTAAACAAGTTTCAACATGTCATCAATCATGGCGGATTGACGAACGGTGTCAAGTATGACAGTAATGAAATTTTACGCCCGCATCATTGCATTTGCTTCGGTAATTACGTGTTAAACTGGACGGGTAATATGCCAGATTTTTTTTTATTGATACTGTGTGGAATTTCGTCGATAAGAAAATTGGTTGGCGCCTTTTTTTTAAGGATTGAGGCAGTTGATTTGATTTTTTTTAGGTAACTGATACAAGATTTACTTCCATTAAATCCCCAACTGATGTTTTCTTCCCGTTCCAGACATCAATGACAATTACAATTTAAAAAATGCCATTAAGAGTTCATTTGAAAAGTCAATCTTGAGATTATGACGGTCATGTCATAATCTCAAGATTGACTTGACCACACGACAAGGGCCTGCCAAAAATGAAACAAAAATAAAACCATGAAAAATTGTATCAGCTTGTCATACAGTCACGTCACTCTAAAAGGATATCTCATATACTTTACCCGTAATCCAATCGTCAATAACAATGGTCAAATTATAATTTACACCAGTCAAGCCTTTAAATGCAAGCTCCATTTCTTTTAACTGAAACCAGGCCGAGCTAATAAGACACGTATTAAAAAGCTCTTAAATCGAAATGGCATAACACAGAAGCAACAAAAACTGACATCGAAATGTGGATACGAATAAAGAAGACGCTCTGTGACAGTCGGAGATTCCAAGATATAAAGATACAAAGATAAACATGCTTGTACCAAAGTCAATGATTAAGCAATTGTAGCTCTTGGGGCAGAGGGAATAGAGGCCGATGCTGTGGATAATTTTGAAGTTACAGATGAACAGTGATCTCGATGTCTTTAGGTGTAAATTATTCAAACGCGGCTCATCCAACCACGCTCGGCTGATTCTACTTTTTTACCGCCGTAAGCCCGTCTTTAAACATAAACGAAGGAATTATTTAGAGAGCCCGGATCAAGAATTAAACCACAAAGTGTCACTGTTGAATGCTGATTACGACCCAAATCAAGGTTCTGGGAGAAGTTTTAAGTGGCAGTATTGGTAAAATTGGTCTTTGTTGTGAATTATGAACGCATGCTTTCTGTAACATCATGGTCTATTTAAATTCTCTAGCTCTAACCCATCAATCTTTGGAGATACCTGGCATTTTCCTATGTGGCCCTTGACCACAAACTTGTGACGACCGCTGCTCTCCTGACACCAGGTGACAGTCTTTTAAACGATTTTAAAGATAAGATTGACTTGCTCTTTCCAAATGCGACTTAGTTAATCATTGACTTGCTGAAATCGGTTCATCCGATCGAGAGCTACGATGCCACAGACACTCACACGCAGAGACGTCAAACTTATAACACCCCGTCGTTTTTGCGTCGTTGGTTAAAAACAATTGAATAACGAAGATTAAAATTTCAAATATGCGAATTTATTAATTGTATGTCCAAAAGACCAAAACAGCTCTAATTTTAACTACATTTTCTGTTCTCTTACTCCACATTTACTGTTAAATTCTCGCTTTGAAAGATGCTATTTGTCGACTGCAAATTCAAACCCGCATGAGCCAAGAAACATAGTTTTAAGCTCGAAATGAGATTGGAATTGTTGCAAACTTCATGAGCATGCCAAATGCTTTAAAGCTTTATCACTCGCTTGTTCTAATTTAGTTACCTACTCGTATTATATTGCTGTGAGAACTTATGTTTAATTACTCTAAACTATTTTGTTAACATTACACATAATGTACCAACAGTTTTCTTTAAAAGTAATAAATAACTCATGCAAGTTTTTGTTCCATTGAACTTTTTTAGCAGAGTGAACTTGCAACGACGAATTCCACATTTTAGTCACTATAAGTGATATATTTAGTTATGAATGTTCAATGAATAGCCCAATGCAGTTGCTTCAAAGTTACTAGCATCTTAAAGTCTGCATACAGTGCACAGTGATAGCGAGATGATGACAATTATCTCTTAAGCCAATAACAGAGTTTCACGGCATTGATAAAGCTAGGTTAACTAGAAGTGGCGAGAAAAAAAGTGTAAACAAGTGCAGCTATCCTACTAATATTATAATCGCGAAAGTTTATGGATGAATGATGGATGGTTTTTAGATGGATGGATGAATGTTTGTTACTCTTTCACGTCAAAACGGCTGAACGGATCTTGATGAAATTTGGTAGAGGGGTAGATTATAGTCTGGAATAACACATAGGATATAGGACTTTTCATCCCGGGAATATGTTCCCTTGGGATAATTTTCGACATAAACGCAGGCGGAGCCGCGGGCGGTAGCTTGTTAATAACAATGTGGGATTGTTGACACTTTGTTCACATTAAATTAAAGTTACAAGTATTTAAATAATATATTAATACATTATATCAATCAACAATCTTTATATTTTAATATTTTTACTCAGCAATTAGAAGCTTTAGTTTATTAAAGAAAATAGTTCCCAAGACAATCAAAGTCCTCAATCGCAACATTCACCACCTAATAATTGACACTATTCTTATCATGGGGTTAAAATACCGTCGGCAATTACACAAAACATCAGTAATAGTCTATAATTAAAGCGCCAGTGTCCGGAAATAACGAAATTGATTAGAGGAATTATGTATAACGTGTCGACGATTGTGAGTTCCACTTTGTTCCAGTAGACCAGTATTTATTTATGTGTGTTTTACGTTGAACCGGGCAAGAAATAGAAGCAAACGGACGGCTGCATTATTATAGGTAAGTAATTATTAGCCTGACGGGTTTATGAATATTTTGCTTGGCAATATTCGATATTGGATGATTCGTCAAAGATTTAATACCGATTCATGAAGACTGAAAAATGTATTTTTTTTTCTTCTGTTTGTGCTGTGACTTAGTTTTCTGAAGCTTAAGTACATAACTAACGTTAACTCGTGGCTAAATAATAACAGCCACACGGGTCGATCTTCAAGGTTAAGCAAAGCTTGCCAAGGTTGGTCTGTAGATGGGTGACCATCTTAACATACCGCGACTCCTCCGTGCCTCGGAAAGCACGTTAAGCCATTGGTCCCGGCTGTCATTTGTAGATCTTTGGCAGTCGTTACGGATAGTCAGAAGCCAGAAAATCTGACACCAGTCTTACCAAGGAGTACCGTGTTACCCAGTTAATGGGTTGTGGAGGTCTGGTAGGCAGCCGCTCCACATAAAAATATTGGTATTAAGCTGAATCCGATTTGACTGGAAGCAGACCCGAATATAATTGGGAAAAATGCTAGGCAAATGTTGAAGTACATAACTTTGTCAATAAGATTGATGCATAACCTGCTTCCACAAAAAACATACGGGGCAGTCTTTGGGGACTGCCGATAGAAGTGAAAACTAAGCGAATCTAAAGCGTTCGGTGACAATGACACGAGTTCCATGATTTTTTTTCACCCAAAGCTTTTTGTGACGATGATTCGAGATTCATGATTTTTGTTCACCCAAAAAGTACACATATATACACAGTATCAATAGCATAGCCTCAATTTTGTGCTGTAGAACAATTGTATGAGAAACAATAAAAAGTAAAAAAAAGTATACATATAGCTCATGGAAAGCGTTCAGTGACGATGACGCGAGTTCCATGATTATTGTTCACCCAAAAAGTGCTCAACGCGCCTAAATAAGTTTTCACTTCAAAAAATATAACGATAACACTGTTTTTTATTAACTAAATACTTGTAGGTATGATATTACTATAGCATCAGTTCTGTTTTACCGCAAATTCCTTTAATGTTCGCAAAATAGCGGATAAACTCTATTACCGATATACCGTTTCATAGCCACCTCAAGTTGCAACATTATCAAACGGAGCACACCGTATGGGGATCAGAAACCATGTAGGGGCTAACATGTATGGCGACAGTCCACCGCAAGCTATGCTAGGTAAAAGCAGGGCGCGAGCTAAGCCAATATTTTATTAGGCAGGTCTGATATGTTTTTAACGTATTCTGTATGTCTATGTCCATCTTATGTTCAAAAGCTTCCCTTTATTTACTGCGGCTACTCAATAAACACGATTCTTTTAAATCTGTCATCTCTTGAAAATAGAAAAATTCTTTGTTGGTCTATTCTAATTTTCAGGATATGGCAATTGCTTTTTAAGGAATTCAGATTCGGAGATCTGAAGCCTTGACCTTAAATACAAAATGTTCAACTAGGCGCACACGTTTTTATATTTTCCGAATGGAAAAAAACCTGAAATTCCTTTAAAAAACAAGCTGTGCGTTCAGGTCAGAAGACCTGAAAATCGAAAGTCTATGCTAGTCTCACGGAATTGCGGATCTGAATTCCTTGTCGCAAAACCTGATGAGGAAACCGTACGTATGTGGACAGCCTTAGCCACTGCAAAGTGAAACAGATTTTAATTTTGTTTTTTGCACTTGCATATCGTAGTGCCTAACAGTCTGCTACATGTTACATTGAATCTCCAAAATATTAATTTTCAACTGCATACAAAACCTAGCCTAAAAAATAATGTCACTATACCAATAAAACTGTCTCTAAGCCTTACAAATTGACATAAGAGTCCCACACCGCCCAATGAATTAATAACTACCCACCAGACAGAAACAAATTTACGAGACACCCAGCCATTAATCGCGTCGCTTCCAATGTAGGACGAGCCTCTAGGTGCAACTCGTGACTGCTTGGCCATTCGCCGCGCACAAATCGCGCCGTGTCGCGAGTAGTTTATAGTACTGCCGGCGGCATCTCACCATGCCCCTGTAGATACACGCCTTCCTTCGTGGACACCATTTTCGGTATTAAGGTTACATACAGACTGATATAAAGCGTCACTTTCTTGTTATAGAGCGAAGATTTCTACGCTGATAGCTGTGACGTGTGTGTGGTCGACGATCGATGTTTGTGCCAGAATGGGTACGATGAACGGTGCAAATAATTTGTTATGTTTCTTTGGCATCAACGGTATGCATTTTTTAGTATTTCGTTTATTGCATAGAAGCTGTCTCGGAGAAAATCTGTGTGAGCACTGCTCAAAGTCGTTATGTTTCAAATGAATTTTCACCAAAGTTGAAATCCTGGAAAAGGCGCCATTTAAAAAAGAATACTAACGACTGCTTACAGAGAAATAAACTCTGGCGTAAATAGGTATTTGAAAGTTTGCCGCGTTGTGAATATTAAAACATTTCATTCGCCGTTTCAGTAGTTGCTCCGCGGGGTGTGCACAACTCCACGGGAGTTCGGTTGAGTGCGCACTACAAAGGTCGAATGTGATGTGTTTTCCTTTTATTTATGTGAACCTGGTGCACTGGGCCACGTCACTAATGTGCGTACGTTGAAAGTTAGGCTTTCTAGTCCCGTGATAGAGTATGTTTTGCAGTGAAGGGAGAAATATATAATTGTGGGGTGGTGATTAGCTAAGTGTGATGAAAATTGCGTGTTTTGTTTATGAGTTAATGTTACCTTACACATTGGTGATATCAACTTGTGTGGATTCATGTTTAACTTGCTATTAATATTTAAATGTAATTTAAAATACCTCTGTAGGTAATAAGTAATAACACTAAATTGATACCATTCACATCGTTCTCAAAAAGAACTTTTAACGAATTCGCATCAAACTATCGTCAATGATAATTGCAACAAAAACCTTCAAAACAAACAAAAACGAGTTAACAGTTCCCATCTACCCTCGCAATATTTCTCCCATTCTCTATCTAAAAAAATCCAATTTCGCATCCGTCGACAACACGTGACGCCGAAAAAACGCCGAGTCTGACAAAGCCGTCATAAAGTCCCCAAGTAATTCATAAAGTGGAAAAGTGCCATTCCTCGTACACCCAGACGATTCGTCGCGACTCACGACGGAGACCTATTAATTTTTACGATCCATTTAATTCTTTAACCTGGCGGAATCAATTTATAACAGTTTTATCGCCAGAGATTTAACGTACGTTGTAAAGCTTCTGTCGGTGCCTCGATACAGTATTGCATCGCAAGCACGCTATTGAAAACCGAGTGAGAACTTCTAATTGGATTTTCTACTTCATTTTGTATTGATAAAATGTGTGGCCATTGTAGGATAGCATCTGGTTGCCTGTGAAAGATTGCGCTACGCAATGTTTCAATTCATTAGGGGAAATTAATGATGAAAGCTTCCCAATATTTATTCGATTTGCATCTCAGAATGAATACAAAGTATCTACCGACTGTTTACTTCCAACTTAGGAGACATCAGCTGAAAATAACTGTTCTATAGAAAGGAAGGTTTATTATCCACTACTCATATTATAAGGATAAGCAATGCCATACAACGTGGGAATGCCGCCGTCTTTAGGGCACACTTCCAGTCGACAGCGATTTGGCCGAATTCTTTAACGACACTTTTACTTTTTTTTGTAGTGTTTTTGTTAAGGTTGATCACCCCTAACATTTTTTTTATTTATTTGGACATTTTTTTATATATATATAAAGTGGCATTAAAAATACATACTACCCTAAATTTTCACTCTTCTATCACCAACCCCTATTTTTAATAGCGATATTAGTACTTTAATTATTTTCTACTCTCGGCGGTCGATAATAATTAATTATTTACCACTCGATCAGTTATTTTTGACTGTATGTTTGGTAGATCGCGCTAATCCTAAGACCTACTATTTCGAATAAAAAATTTTTAGTTATGGGCTATAGAAAATCACGCTACTACCAATAGGAGCCTAGGATTCATGAAAAATGTGACGCAGACGAAGTTGCGTGGGTCAGCTAGTAATAATATAATAGTAAGTACTTATTTAAAACAAATGAAATAGCTACTCATAATGATGCCTTGACAACTAGATTATCCTTGTCCTCAAAACCCACACCATTGTAACAAAAACATTATCCCACAACAGACATGATAAAATCCTCAGTGAACAAACACAGAGGAACTCTTAAACATTGAATGTGAACACAAGGTCAAATAACAAAGAAAAGTTACCTCATTTATGTCACAACCCCTTTCAGCATGAAAACGCTGATTAAATTACATACAAAGAAGAACATGAGCGACGTTGCGACCTCAAAAGAGCCTTGAAATTTCTCAACGAGATTAAAATCCGGAGAAAAACTAAGAAAATGATACGAGGGAATAAATGTTGAAAGGGTTGAATGGAAATTGAGAACAGATGAAAAGCAACATGGCGTCCATGGTGATGGATTGTAGGTACCTACTTGTTTTTACTACTTGCTATAAGAACAATCGATCTGCCTAGCCTATTCCGAACTGAATGATTAGAATATTGAATTATTAGAATTTGAATAAACTTTATTATTTTAAATAAACTTTATTATTTTGAATAAATCTTAATATTTTGAATAAACCTTATTATTTTGAATAAACCTTACGATTTTGAATAAACCTTAAGATTTTGAATAAACCTTTTTATTTTGAATAAACCTTATTATTTTGAATAAACCTTATTATTTTGAATAAACCTTACTATTTTGAATAAACCTTATTATTTTAAATAAACCTTATTAATAACTATGTTGGAGTCGGCTTCCAATCTAGCCGCTTGCAGCTGAGTACCAGTATTACACATGGAGCGACTGCCTATCTGACCTCCAGAACTTAATGTACAACGGTACCCCATCGCAGGACTAGTGTCAGATTCTTAGGTTTCCTACTAGCCGTAACGACTATTAAAGATTCACAGATGCCACACAACCGGGACCAACAGTTTAACGTGCGATCCAAGGCACGGAGCAGCAATCACGGTATGTTAAGATGGTCACCCATCCACAGACCGACCTTGGCTAACGTTGCTTAACCTTGAAGATCGAACTGGTATAAGATATAGTAAGAAAAAAATAGCGGGTTACAGAAATAGACTATTCACAAAACGTTGTGAATGGTTTGATTCATAAAGTTTTGTCATAGTCATGTCATATATGACCTAGACTAGACTCAAGAGCAAACTCATCTCAAATGAAAAAAAAAAAAGTTAAGAAGCTACTGTTTTCGTTTGTTTCATTGTGTGGTTTTGGAGGGCTCATATTTAGACTGTGTACTAAGTGTACTTATTACTTATGTGTATAACTTTAGTGTGGGCGCTTGTCTTATTCCGAAAGCGATTCTCATATGATTTGACCAGTACGGATTGAATAGACTTTAAAAGACTCTGACCTCTGGATTTGCTTCGATGTTTCTTAAAATAGTCGAGAAAGATTGAATTGCAAAAGTGTTTTTTTTTTTTTTATAAACTTATAATTGACATAATAAATTTACGTCTGTCTGTGCCGACCAAACCGTTACGCCATTAGGAATAGTTCAAATGCGCTCGAGTCTTTACACAGAAAAGGTTTTTAATACCCTTAACCAGTTATCGACGTTTCAGTAAACGCAACGATGGGCAAGCGTGTGTTCAAATCGTAAATCAATGAGACTGCAGTCGCTCATAGTCAGCCATTAGCACAAACCACTGCGCGCCCCGCTGTTTTATAAGCGGATTACTGCGGTAAATAAATACGGGTTTACTTTGAAAAAAATATTTATGTGAAACTTGTATTTTAGTGGACTAAGGAGGTTGTCTTATTGCGCAATGAAAAGTTTGCGAGGTTTTAAGAATAATTTTTATTTTTTTTATGTTCCGTTCCAATTTTGAAGTTGTTGTCTCTTTGATAATGTTTGACGACCTATCTTTTAGTTGGGTCAATAATCGAGATTTATCATCATCATCATCATCATCATCATCATCATAATATCAGCCAAAAGACGTCCACTGCTGGACGTAGACCTCCCCCAATAGGGGGTGGGGTTGCCATAATCGCCACTAGTGCTATTCTTTTACGTTCAACACCATGCAGTAAAATATAATAAAAACTCATTTACTTAAACTAGGCCGACTTTTAGTCAGCACTTTTGAAACGTCAACGTTTGCATAATAACAACTTGAGGTTGCCATAGTTCCGACTGAAGTTTCGTTCCACATTAGAAATAATTATGCCTATTTATAACTTACTAGCTACTTTTGTCCGCGACTTCGTACGCGCATAACCCGTTTTTTCCGTTCCCGTAGGAATTTCGGGACATTCTCTTTTAGTGCTCTCCTACACTCCCAAAAGAATCTACTTGCCAAATTTCACCTTTCTACGCCCAGTAGTTTCGGTTATGCGTTGTCTGTCACTCAATCACTCAGTCAACAGTAACGGAAGAGTTTTAAATACCTAATAACATTGATGATTTATGGTTTAAAATTCTTTTTGTGAAACGTATCGTTTAGTATTTATTTCAAGTAGTAATTACTACCATAATCAATTTCATTAATTTAAATCGGTATTCAAATTACATTCTAACAAACCCATTTGGAAGAAATTAAAATTTCTGGAACCCAATGATTCGAAATAAACAAAATAGTTTTGGTCAACAATTCTATGACTACAATTGAAATTCTTCAAAATAATTTATTTTTGAACAGCTACGATTACTTTAAAACAAAAAAGACGCTTCAAACATTTTGAATAACTGTAATTATTGGCATACAATCATTTATCATTATTATTATCACTACGTATTTTAATTATAAAACAAAGTCGGGCCCACCGCGTCTGTCTGTACGCCATAAACGGAAAAACTATCAGACGGGTTTTCATACGGATGGAGTGATTCATGATGAAGGTATCGGTATATCTATAATTCATTAAGGATTTGCGTAAATTGGCTGAAATATGACGATGATGATTGAAGAGGTAGAAAGAAATCATAACGACTGGAATCTTATTATATCTCTGCTATCCGGGAGAAGCCAAGGCTGGTGCTAGTGATTTTAAAATTGCCTATCTCGGATAAACTCCAAATCCATTCTATATGTTTGGCTTAAGTCAGTAATGGTTCCTAATGGCGACTGAAATAGACTTTTAATTCAGCCTGCCGGACTCTTAAGTCACATCCATTTAGACCCTACTGGCCAACCAGTCTAACCTGATTAAGTCGATGTATGGCGCCCTTTACGAACAAAAATACGAAACAACACGTTTCAACATTTGATTTTCATGTCGATCGTGTAACTCTGTAAATTGGTGTCATTCGCGCGTGACTGCTATTTTGATACAAACTAGATTTTAACAACCACTCGTGTTGTTGCGGGACTTTTTTCAATGTTAGCTTTGTTTACATAGTTTGGTTTTGTAACCTTTTTACGTGAAACAAAGATTTTAACGTATATTTTTTTAAGTTAATGAAATAGTTTCGTCTGCTGAGTAAATATACAACGTGTAACAGAGTAAACGCAATACCTCTTAAGGGGTCATTGTGCTCATCATTATGAACAACGTTTACTATGGGACCAACCCCGAAATCGCGAAAAATCAGCTAGCAACAGAGTCGATTTTTTTTAAGTTGTTTATAATGATGAGTACACTGACCCCTTAAGAGGTATTGCGTTTATTCTGTTATACGTTGTATGTACTCGTACAGGCCTTTAAATAGTCGGTCTTGAGACAAAGAAATTTATCTAGTTTTCAGATGTCTAGATGTCAAATTGACACAACACCAATTACTGGGATTTATGGGATTCATACAGTGACAGTTAGTGGATGGCTGCTTATATCCCACGTGCTTGATAGAACGTTCTTTTTTTTTTTTTCGATTTATTTCTGAACTTCCTTAAGACATTCATTTGTTTCAAACTCCTCAAAAAAACACCGTAATGCACCAATAAATTTTACTATAAAACGCAAAGCGCTTTCTTTGTTACCCTGGGTTAATTAATAAGCATTGAGAATGGTAAACAATCAACTATCAATATATATATCAAATTCTTCCGTTACTGAGTGATTGAGTGAGTGAGTGACAGACAACGCACAGCTGAAACTACTGATCGTAGAAAGCTGAAATTTCCCGAAATTCCTACGGGAACGGGATATGCACGTACGAAGTCGCGGGCAAAAGCTACTTTAATTATAATATAAGACAATATGAAGCGTTATATCAAGCCTTGCTTAACTTGTTAAGGGAAACCTAACGATACTCCGCATAAAAGATAAAACATTAAACCTGCCAGATAAAAAATACGGCTTCATTTTGAGCCGTTTCCAAGATCATAGATAGCTGTGAATTAATACTGACCATTTCTCAGCAGTGTCCTACCGCCTGAATGTTAAATCGAATAGAAAATTCAGAATCAGTTAGATCTTACTGCACAGGACGTGAAATATAGACTTAAGACGTTTGAAAATTATATTTACTTGTAGATTTTAACGTAATTATTCATTGAGCCTAGTTGGGTTGTAAATTGGTACTTCTTCCAAGGAAATTCAATTTGAAACAAGTGCTGACTTCAAAATGGGTATGTTAAATGAATAAATAGAAAATCCTGGCTCTTTTATGCGCTTTGACCTTCAGGAGCCAGACCCACCCGCACCTACCCGCAGGAGAGTTTTAGTCAACTTTACCACCGTCGTAAGGGTCAAAAGGTTCTGGAGTAGCGACTCATCATCTGCCTAGCCTTTTCCCAACTAGTTTCCAGTCAAACCGGATTCAGCTTAATACCAGTATTTTACGTGGAGTGGCTGCCTACCAGACCTCCACAACCCATTAACTGGGTAATACGGAACTCCTTGGCAAGCCTGGTGTCAGATTTTCTGGCTTCTGGCTGACGGGACCAACGGCTTAACGTGCTTTCCGAGGCATGAAGGAGCCTCGGTATGTTAAGATAGTCACCCATCTTCAGACCAACCTAGGCAAGCGTTGCTTAACCTTGAAGATCGACCCGTGCGGCAGTCATTATTTAGCCACGAGCTCCTAGTTCTGGAGTAGCGACTACGTACCGGAAAACGCAGCGTTGGAAGGCCTCCCATAGGTGAATCGATGACCTGGTGAGAGCTACGGGAATCCGCTGGATGCGATACGCACAGGACAGCCACCGCCTATGTCCAGCAGTGGACGTCTTACAGCTGAAATGATGATGATGGTGATGACCTTCATGAATTCAAAATGGCAGATGTGTGAGTACTGTGTACCTTAAACTATAATTATCTTTGACTTGAATGGGCCGTAGCGGTTGGGTGTGCCATGCTCACTTAAACGTCTGGCTGATGGTGCTGGATCATTTGGCACCCTTCAAAGCCGAATGGTGCTAGCGCAGGCGTCATATTCGTGAGCAAACGCCGTCATCTAGGACTGGTCATCTCTCAGCTGCCACGGTTTATTTTAATTATTTTTTCTTTGAATTGTTACTTTTTTACTCCGTACACTTAATCATGCAATTTTTTCTACATCGTTCTCGCATATGTGTATGTTTGTATAATTTATACACGAGTGATGTTACTATATTATTGTAAAAAAAATGATTTAAAAGAGTGTCCGTGGAGTTTCTTGCAAGTTCCTCTCCATAGAGATCTACTCTCTGGAACGTGCAAATAGCTTCATCTCTTTGGACTGACCGACCTTGACAATTCAAAAGTGCCTGTAATGTCTTAATTTAAACAAATGCTTTGAGTTAGAGTTTGAATGAAATATGGAATAGGGTGAAATGTTCTAGCTCATCCCTTTGTTGCAACATTATGTTTACTCAAAAAACAATTCAAACTAAATTCCTCATTAAACTCTACACACCAATCAAAACGTCATTACCCATAAGTACCCGTACATCAAATAAAGCCAATCCATAACACGCGCACTAATCAAAACTGATCGTTAGAATCAGCGAGTTTGCAGTGCATGCATTGAAATCATAAATCAATTGGATAGCCTATTACTTTGTGTGTTCAGCCATTAGCTAGCTTCCATGTCGATGTAAGTGCAACCCCTAACTTGGAAACTGACGATATTGTAAACTAAGCCGGGAATAGTGCTGGGAAATTGAGCGTCGCAATTAGATATTATGCGAAGCAGCTTGTTTATTATTCGAAGCAGACGTGAACTTGATAAGATAATTATTCGAATTTATCTCGTACCTATTTATTGATTGATGATGATGATATAGAGGGCTTGCAAGAAATATGTCATGGTGGCAGCACAGAAGTGTCAGTTATAATGTAAAAGTATCTAATTAGCAACGCTAGATGGCACAGTCTATGCTGTGCACGTCCCTATTGCCTTACCCGCACTTTAAAAAAGCAACATAAAACACATTTTTTACAAAAAAATACAACTGACTTCCAAAAAAAACACTACAGTATAAAATAAGTTTAATTACGGAATTCGATGAATAAAAAAACAACAATCGATGTGAGTACTTCCTCTTTTATTCGAAGTCGGTTAAAATAAGGTAATTACCGCGATCGTGTAATACACCGCGTGCGTATATATAGCATCTTGCTACCAATTAATACCAGAGCCGTGATGTTGGCACATGACGAGTCTATACGTCACGTCATTGTATTTATAACGTTTTCTAAAACAATTTTAATTTTAGCTTTTTTATTTTGAGTAATTTTAAAAAAGGTTATCCTTAAATCTCTTCCTGAATATCATTATTCGAGAAAAAAAGAAATGTCCCTACCACGTCACTATTGTTCCTATGACAATTTTATGAGCAATGAGCTATAAGCAGAATCGTTATGCCTTCATTATATACTGCTTATACTTCATTATATTATGACTACAAATGATATGTAAAGTAAAAGCCCATTATCTTGTATTAAGGTAATTGAGATGAGTTGTTACCCTGTTAGAATATTTTAGACGTAGCTGGGGTGCATTTTTGTAATGTAAATATTGTTATGTAATAATTATGTACTTAAGCCTGTTAATGGTTTGAGGGGCTTCCCTTAATTATAATTTGAACACAATTACAACTGTAGTTCATGACATTTTTAAATTATTTTGAGTTAGAAAAAATATATAATAATTTTTATTGGTGGTGTTTTTTTTATATTCCTTTTTTATTAAATTCCCAGCCAATAGACCCAATGGATACGACAACAGTACTGTACCTCTCCCTATTTTTCTGCAAAAAAAAATGTCTAACCCATCTTAAGAAATATCTAGACACACTTATCCCACAGTTCATTTCAACTTGTATTGTTAACAACACGGTACGAAAAGTCACAAAGAGCCCCACACTGTACGCACATACAACTTATGACTGATGGCGGAAAATCAATTTCCATCGACCCCTGACGGCTGACATCTCACTTACTACGCACCCTCCCCCTACCACGAACTGATCTAGCTGTTTTTCACCTTCGTTACACACGTCAAAATAAACAAAAAATGATGAATAGACTAGCTAAGGAAATCGCATAATGTGTATTTTAATGATTCGTGGTAAGGGTCGCGTAATAGATGTTACTTTTCTTGCAGGGGCTTCAGGGAGGGGCAAATCGATTGATCAAGTTTGAAAAGTTGTCCCGGATCACAAATATTGTGGGACCGGCTAACTTTTGCGTTTTAGCAGGGCAATAAAGGTCACTAACCGACGACGTCTATCATGATCCTGGTTTTTTTTACTAATGAAAAAAGATAATATTTTAGCTGCCTTCAAAGGGATGTTTGGACAAGGGCAATGCCTGCCTTGATCAACAGTAAAACCTATGGTAAGTTTATGAGTGGGCCGTTTCAACACAGATCATCTTGGTTACGCATCGACACAAAGTCATGTCATGGGGTCATGAACTCATAACGCTTCGGTTGGTTGCGGTCCTTACGGGAATCTGACAGTTGACAGTCGCTTGGACAGTCGGATATCCGAAAACTTGACAGACCCCAACCCCAACAGAGTTGGTAAAAGCCTAAACTTGTGATGCTTCTAAGAGGAAATCTCCTAATGTGTGTAACCATGCCATAGCGTGTCGCAAAATTAAAGTGCGTGACTTTCAATTTAGATTTAATCTTCTACGAAAATTCACTTGAGTACAAGCACTTTAGGGTTACTCAAAGGTTTTATTACCCGACAATAAGGTTACTTGAAACTTTTAATTGTCAAACGTTTACCGCTGTTTTGTTACGACTATACGATCGTAATCGCCTTTCGTGGGGAAACGTTGTCAACGAAGTAAACTTTCATAGATTTATGTAAATAAATGCGATGAGGAATGTTCACGTGGATTCGTTTTTCCGTCGCTTTCGTATAGTGGCGGTTCATGGTTGGCACGACAGTTTTATGGTCTGGAAACAGGCACACATGAGCTGTTGAGTGTGAAGAAGTGAGCTTTGTCCTCGCATATATGGTGATACTTTTCGCCTAAATGTTGTCTATAAGAACGTACGTATTTCAGTTCGGCAACTTTTTTTATGCATGCAATAAATTAATTAATTGGAACAAGAGAAAGTATGAGCTCCATGTATGCTAATACTTCACATAAGCACAACCGAAACGCATACTTTTTCTCATTATCATCATCATTTCAGCAGAAAGACCTCCTCTGCTGGACATAATTTTATGTACCGCCCCTAGGTGTCGCCTCATTGACCGGTCCTGTGCATCTTACTTCCAAAAGATTCCCGTGGCCTTCACCAGGTCATCGGTCCACCTTCCAACTTTCTCTGGTTATAAGTTAAACTAGAGGTTCGTAGCCGAAACCGAAAAAAACACGTTCCTTGTATGAAATCCTTTAATTTTTAATTTAATAAAATTTTCATTATTTTTGTTATTGCGGCAATAGAAATACACACTCTGTGAAAATTTTAACTGTCTGCCTAATACGGTTCTGGAGATACAGCCCGCTGATAGACAGACGGATGGACAGCGGAGGCTTAGTAATAGGGTTCCGTTGATTACCCTTTGGGAACGGAACCCTAAAAAGTACGCATAATCTTTCATGGTCATAGTCATTTTAGCCATGAACAAGTAATTTTGTATCTGAATTTACACATAAAAATACACAATACAGTAGGTATTTACAATATAATAATAACATTTGAATTTTATAAATTAAATCAACATTATCAAAATTCATTCGTAACGTTGCACTTCTGAGTAACCTCCCACTGACGTAAAGCTTCTAAGTTTTTTTCTGTGCTAACATTATATATATTCATGAAGTAAGACTTCTTGTCTTAGAAAGTTTTTTGGAGTTGATAGTTTTGTAACCATGGTAATTCAAATATTAGATCTCATAATCACGCGTTCAGAATTAAGATAGACGAAGTGCATACATATCTTGTATTTATAAACGTGCACGTTGATGTAAACAAAAATAAACACCAACAACACAAGCTCTGACGCATCACTTCACTCACAGTCGTAGATAATGTGCAAATGATATGTAGTGCCGACCGGTCCGACCGAGGCGTAGGGGAAGCCTGGCTCTTCGCGTGACGCTCCCCATCGCATCCGGACCCACCCCGGAGCCCGTGCAACACTCACGTTATAAAACTCTGTATATTTTAATACTGATCAAAGTAAACGTTGACTACATTTGCGGCATGAGAGACTTCATTTGTTTTCGTTAATTGTACTTCATTTGAATGATGACAGAATAGCTTCTTGAGATGAGAGATCCTAAGTATTCATTTGTTTTAGGCGTCGATTTAAAAACAATTGACGAATATTATTATGGCTAGTGGTGACTGTTGAAACATGACATCATGACTATTTTAGAGAAGTCTGCACGCTATGCTATGTTGCACTGACAACAGATACATTGGAATGATGATGATACAAAATCAGAGTGAACAGGCTTCTTCTGGGTAAGCTCGCTCCATCGTCGACTTTCTCTCTCTCTGTCATCTATGACCTAGACTAGAGACAAGAGAAAACTCACCTCAAATAAAAAAAATAAAAAAATCAAAGAACAGCCAACCAACTATTTCAGAAGTGTTAGTTCTTTGTGTTCTTGACACACTGATAAAATTGAACACCCCTGCTCCTATCTATTTTTCGTTACCAACGCAATTTACAAAACCCCAAAACAAGATTAAACGTACAAAAAAATCCTAAGACGAAAAACTACAAACAACTACACGACCATTGAAATGTTTATCCGTTAACAAAGCATCGCGCATTCTCTGCCCGTTGCCGCCATTTGTCGCCCTAAGTTTGACACGAACTTGCTCGTCGAAGGGAAAGGAGAGAAAAAAGTAAATATTTCACAGCCCTGCTGCACCCTTGTTGGTGGAATCACGCGTCGGTTGCGCGTGTTTTCACGAAGACGGATCATTGGGACGAGCGACAAGTTTAGATGTAAACGGGCGGTTGGAACGCGGTATTTGGAACGCAGCCTAGAAACGCGGCGTTTTAAACACCAATTTTTATAAACCTAGAATAGCAAAAAGAAAGAAAGAAAAATATTAGTACTTACATGAAAAACGCACGGTACATAAAATTAAAAAAATATACTTCTGGACACATCTATTGGCCCACCTTGTATTTTCAGTTTCGTTTGGTCCTAGCTAAAATTTTATATTAGGTCGAGCAAAAAGTTTTTATGCAGTTTTGAACCTGGCACATTCACAATTTCATTCAATAGTCTTTTTTTGAATTTCGAACACAGAATTTAAAGAAACAAAAGACAATTTGGAGCCTGTTTGTTGATATCAAACAATCGAATACTAAGAAAACTTGGTTTACTTGGATTTAATTATTGAAAAAGTGATTGATATCTTTGGTTTTGCAACAAACATTACTTATTCTTAAAATTAAGGTGAGGTTCTATCAATAATCTATGGATACTTCACCTGAAGTCGCCGCCCAAGCTGTGGCACTTATTCAGGCCGGACACAGCCAAAGAAACGTGAGTGCTCAACTTAATTTAAGTCGGTCTGCGGTCCGAAATGTTTATCGGAGGTACCTAGAGACTGGCGGCTTTGTTCGTCGCCAAGGAAGGCCACGATCTCGGGTCACAACTGAAAGGCAGGATCGATTCATCGTGACGACCAGCTTGAGAAATCGTCACCTTACCTCCATTGAGATACAAAACCAACTTTGCGACTTCCACGGAGTATCTGTGAGCGCTCGAACTGTTCGGAGAAGGTTAAAAGAACGCGATATGGTGCAGTACAAGCCAGCTAATGGGCCCAAACTAACGCGAGCCCACCGAACAGCGCGCCTTCATTTCGCACGCAGTCATTTAAATTGGACACAGCAAGATTGGAGCCGTGTACTCTTTTCTGATGAGTCTAAAATTGTGTTACATGGCAATGATGGAAGGAAGAAGGTCTACCGACGTAAGGGAGAGCGTTTCGCACAATGCTGCTTTGAAGAGAGGGTTGCTTATGGCGGTGGCTCATGGACTGTCAGGGGCGGTATATCCGCGAGCGGCAAAACTCAACTTGAGGTTGTTACAGCACCACGGCTGCCAACATTAAATGCTGAAAGGTACATTCGTGAGTGCTTAGAACCTCAACGTGATACCATACGCGGACTATGTGGGCCCAAATTTCCTTTTTATGCATGATAATGCAAGAGCCCATGCGGCCGGCATCATCAGGGAATATCTTCGGGATGTGAACATCACAGTTATGGACTGGCCAGCCAGAAGCCCAGACATGAACCCCAATGAGCACATGTGGGACGAGCTAAAAAGACGTGTTAGGGCTCGTCAGCCAGTTGCCCAGACGATGCAGGAGTTGAAAACTGCCATAGAAGAGGAATGGGAGATGATCCCTCAAAATTGCATAGAGCGGCGATAAACTCTATGCCTAATCGTATGAGAGCTGTGGTAGATGCCCATGGAGGCAACACGCGTTATTAAATTAAACCTTTATTTGATAAAACATGTTTTTTATTCAAAAATCAATTGCCTTTAACAAGGCGCATATACGACTTGTTAGCCGTAGCTCCATGTCGTATGGTATTCTGAATTCAAATTTAAAACAATACGATCGAAAAAGATGGTAAAATGTATCAGGTTTAAAACTGCATCAACAGTTTTTGTTCAATCTAGCAATCATATTTCGGTAGGGGCCATCGAAACCTAAACTCTAAGGTGGGCCAATAGATGTGTCCAGAAGTGTAAAAAGAAATGTAGGTATTCTAAGAACTGTGTGTGTCTCACAGCCGTACTAAAAAAGTCCATTTCAGCGATATGTTAGACAGACTGATGCTGTCTGACGCTGGTTTTTTAGTGAACCTTTCAATGGACGAGATAAAAGATAAAAACTACAGGTATTAAACGCTGCATATGGGGAACAAGTTAAGACAAATAGACAAATTTTATTCGATAGGTGCACCAATCACGTTGATGACAAACTTAATGTGCCAGGCGACTTTGTACAAAAATAATTTGTGCGTTATTCTGTATGAAATTAGGCACATACTGCTTGAAAGGCAATATTATCAATGAAGTTTTATACTATGTGTAGACGCGTCAGGCAAAATACAGCGCAAAAATTTCGCTACCAATCGGTATCAAGATAGCTATGAATACGCGTGCGGGCTATGAAACTATTTATTCCTCTATACAAATTGCGCAGAAAAAAGTAAACCACTTTTCGACCGCAGCGTACACAATACAATAAATCCTACCTACCTACCTATAAATAATCGTATTGCATATTAATAATACAGCGAGAGGATTTGCACTCGTATAGCCAAGCCCAATAGTGAATATTAATAAATATTGTTTTTAGTTTATTGCTGATGGAAGTTTGTTATACGTTGTTCGTTTGTCTGGGAATTAATGTGCTTGTTGGAACGAAGTGCCTTAACGGGTAGTGCGATATAGTAGAAATCGTCACGTAACGAAATGCCGTATGCTGTGTGTATCGAGCCTACTACAAGCAAATGAGTACACGAGCAAGTGAGAGCGCAGCCGGGTGCGCAACTCTCTCTCTCTGTCCCTGTCTCTTTTTATCATATAACCATAGATCAGCCAAAGCTACCACACCCATCGTTCGACGTTGATCGATTGACACTAACTATTTCATTCTACCTTGTGTGTATCGAGCCTACTACAAGCACACGAGCAAGTGAGTGCGCAGCCGGGTGCACAACTCTCTCTCTCTCTCTCTCTCTCCCTGCCTCTTTTTATCATTTAACCTCAACACACGGTTGCACAGAGACGTGTCAATTTCGTGAAAACGTATTTGTTATAGAACTTCGTTCCTGACGGACTTCGTACTTGACCGCACATTTTTTTTTTTTTTTTTTAATAATCGGTCCTACATTAGGAAATGTCAGGAATAATTTAAATTATATCCATACCCACTAATTCAGTTTCAAACTAAATTGTTAATTAGAACAAGGGAACACGTACCTTCTCACTTTCCCATTTTACGTAGAGATCGTATAGTGCCCTTCGCATACAGTATAAAAATGCTTTCAGGGTGTTGATGGGGCTGTCTCGCTTCTATAGCGCATCGGGAATGTTTGCGGAAATGCGTATTGATTGCTTTTATGCATTAATGCGTAAAAAATGTGCGTCCTTGGTGCACAGAGTGCGAGCCAGTTCCAGCAGCATTCTGGGCATGATTGCTGACCGGCTGGACAGCCGTATTGTAAATCGTTGCATCATTATCTCAGCTGGAATGCTGAAGCAAGCTTATTTACTGATAAATTCACCAAAAGTCAAATTCTCAGTGATAGAACCGCTCGTTTGTACAGCCACAGCTCCCTCGAAGATGGATCATCGAGACGGTGGGGGGCGAGCGATCGCGATAAACCGACGCGATATGGAAAACTGCGGAATGTGAACGCCGAGCCACCTCACGAATGCAACTACTCGTACGCTCTTTTGTGTGCTGCTCGTGTTCAATGTTCACACCTTTGTGTACTGTGTGTTTGTTAAAGTTTTACTTTTATTTGTAGAATGTTAGAGTGTATTTTTGTCGTTGGACTTCTTACGCGTTGTTAGTTATTTATTTGTTTAGCGCGTTAGCAGACCTTTGTTTCATCTTATGATGACACTCTATTACACTCACAGGATAGAATGAATTCGGCGGACCCAAAGGCCACTAGCGATTCAGTTTGCAGCCAACGTCAAAACAGTTTTCTATTAAAGTAGCGAATTTATTTTCTAGGTAAAAAAAGAACCTTATAATTTTCATGATCAGCCTGGTTCTACGAGCCTGATTTCCGCGAGCAAAAACATAAAATAGAACATAGGTACCTAAGTTTTTCAAAATAGATCGTATCGAATTAATTTATCACAAAAAAAAATATCTTGAAAATTCTTCAACAAAACATTAAAACAACATCAAAGAAAAACATGCTAACTTTAAAATTTTCAAGTAACCAAGTGGAAAACCGAGGTCCTCACTACGAGGCTAAGTAAAGCTAAGTAAAGAGGCTTGTTAACATAACTCAACAATCTAGGCCGTCTGTTTGGACGTAAAACAAAGAAATAATACCCTATTAAAGTTTGTTGTATATATCTAAGGATTCTAGTACCTTGGGAGTGTAAAAATGTACTTAGGTTTTACTTTATAACTTGTTTATTTCTGTCATTATTGTAAGCTGCCTCAGATGCTAACTGCTAATAAAATCCCTGATGATCCCTGAAAATATTGCTTAGCGAAGCCACGTGAAGTAGCTGGCTACTTAACGTTTATTTAAAAGATATTAACTTACACGGGGATACAGCAGAAGAAGAACGAATGTATAAGCCATCTACCTAGAATGTATAGCTTTCTTTATTTTTTTAAAGAATATAGATGTATTCTTTCAAAATTCCGTGCTACTCTACTAATGGCCTATAATTTCCAAGAAAGAAAAAGATTTTATTTGCGCCAAGCATGACACAACCCAAAAAAAAAAAGTTATACAGGTTGGGAAGATAGATGACCAGTTTACAACGATAAAATATCTAGGTTTCTTACGGCTAAAACTTTTGCCAAAACGGCTTCTCTAAACTCTCGCCTCTCAACCTACTCTATTCCATTACAGACCTTAAAATCCAGTTCAGTCCCGTTTTAAGAGAATTACAAAACACTTTTATAATATTATTTCAAGTGTAAACAACTGTTGAACTAAAGTGCGAAGTTCGTGTCAGACACATGCGTTTTCTTTGCCACCGTTCTTGTGCAGTAAGGCTTAAGCAAATATTAACATTTACTTTTGAACATTTTCTTTTCCCCTCTGCCTATGTAACACCCCTCTCTTAGAATTAAGTACCTAAAGATGGTTTGATAATATTCGAATATTTATCCGAATAAAAATCGACTACTGCACTGAAATGTATGGGACATTTCAGTGCGAATAGATCGACGAAATGTACTGAACAGCTGATTTATTGTTTCGCGATTTCGGGTTTGCTCTTAGTAAAAGTTGTTCATAATGATGAGTACAATGATCACTTGTCAGTTATGGCGTTTATTATGTTACACGTTGTATAGCTCAGTCATGAAAACATCAACCGAAAAACATATCCGCAGTTCGGATCTCGGACAAAATTTTCAATAACGCGGCACGTCCCTACGTTCGAACAAAGTTCCAAAATGGCGCTGCCGTACCAAAAGAACACACACTTAAAATGGCATTATCTTCTTATTTTTATATTAAACTTGAACTGGGAGGAAGTCTTGTAATCGCCTTAAGCTTTTCATCATTCAGAGACAGCTGTCGCCCCTGCGACATGTTCCCCGGATTTTTTACCGAACTTTCTTTAAATTTTATTGCGTTATTGTTTAGAAGTCTTATAAAGTCTTTTTAGGGAAAGTTTCCCCTGATTTTGGTACTTAGGCTGAAAGAAAATGGTTTTAGAATAAATAAGCAGAACTGGAGTATCTAAAACTTAGCGGTGACGGTATATTGTTGGCAATAATATATTATACGTGTGAAAGTGAGTTTGTTACGCTTTCGAATTCGTTTCTACGAATTACGAATTTTGATACAGAGATATAGGGGACCATGGAAACGGTTACAGGCTACTATAAAGCGAGCGAAGCGGGCAAAAGCTAGTTCGAAATTAAATACAACCGATTGAGGCATCTAGGCAAATAGGTGTGTAGCGGTATCAATAACACACACACACTTGAAAATCAAAGAAGCGAAATGAATACGGCAAGAAAAAGAACCGCAATGTCATCTATCCTGTCAGCAATGAACTACCAACGAAATCCTGCATCGCGCAAGCAGAGTTCTCCGTGCGATTTGAACATATACAATAGTCCGAATATCAACTATCGGGCAGTTGCCCACCAGACACAACAACTGTCTGGTAGGAGGATCCTCCCATTTCAGGGCGTGCGGGACTTTACTCTCTGTACCGCATACTTCCATAGGTGTATGCGTAATAAGTGTCACGTGATGTCTTTCATGGCGTGGCTTAGATACCTTTTATAGGTTTTGCAAAATGAGGCTTTTCAGATGAAAAGCTGCTGATAAACACAGAAAGGAAATTGATCGCGCATGAGATCTAAATGTCGTACTAATACACAATATTATGTCTTATTAAAGATCGCTGTCTTAACTAAGTATCGAATAAAGGAACCCACAGATAATCTCACGACTACTATAAATGCGAAAGTTTGGATGGATGTTTGTTAGGATGTGATCACACCAATCGATCGAATGTCGATCGATGCTGTCGATCGATGGTAGAATGGATTTGTCGACGTCGATCGATAGTTTCTACATCTTTCTTCGATCAGCCAAAACTACTACACCAATCGATCAACGTCGATCGAAGGCATCGATTGGTGGTCGGTCAATCGTTTATCACCCGGTATCCGTCGATCAGCCAAAGCTACCACAGCAATCGATCATCGATCGATGATCGATCGATTGGTGTAGTAACAATCTTTAGTCAATCACGCTAGAACAGGGCGGGATCTTTATGTGTGTGAAATTTGGCGCAGAGCACATAGACTACATTATTTTTATCCTACGAATATGTTCCCTTGGGAAAGTTTCCGACATTCACGACGCCGCTGGCCTAGCTAGTATGTATATAATAGTCAAAAGTATTTCGTATATCTACCATAATAACTTTACAATAAAATTACTTCGTACCCGAATGATACTATTCGATTCCCAACTATCGTTGTTATAGCCGTACCCTTTTATCATCGAATAAAGCTTTCATCTTTCGGACATTCGGTACGGCCATTTCGCATAATGATATTGGCCACTCTTTTACATACTCCACGCATTTATTCTTTATTACTTTTTGAGAAATTCAATTCGGAGTTGAAATTTAATCAAATAGTGAAATAAATATTTTAACTGTTGGTTGTTCGCCATGTTGTTTCGTTTCGAAAAATGTTGAATGAATTGTAGTTGTTAAATTAAAATTCATTTTCTGCTGCTGGACTGGGTTATAGTGAGAACTTTGTCCCAATGAATATAGCGCAAAGTTGTTTTGTTTTTGGATTTATTGTTTGCTGAGTTGTTTTAAAAGAACTGTTACGATTAAATGTGAACTACTTTAATGATGCCTATAGTACTACGCACTTACCGAATAGGCAAAACCCATAGATATATTTCTATGGCAAAACCGATGGCTTTTGCGTCACCTTTCTTCTTCGACGTAAGTAGGTTGAGGTAACTCGCAACTGTTTTTTTGTGAAATAAAGTTATTGTAACTTCATTTGTTAAAATTCTTGATGCTTAGGTCGCATTCACACACCTCATTACAAAAAACATAAGCTTCATGAACATTTCAGTAAAAACCACACATAATCACACGAAACAGAAGATAGGAGCGTTATTTCTGACAAACCCTTATCGCAGTCCAAAAATAATGACGGCGAAATTGGCATCCGTAGGTCCCAACTTTTTTGTAACAAGCATAACCCAACTATCTATATTCCGTTACTAGCTGATAACTTACCTAGTAACAAATTGCCCTGTATAATTCATTGAGGTGGCCAGGTGACAGGGGTACCCAATTCTGCCCTAAATTATGTACATACATTCATATATTTTAATAAATGTTCCTATATCTATTGTGGGAGTAGAGAGAAAAACCCTCCTTGTTTGTTTGTATTCATTATTTTGAAAGCATTTTGTTGTCCCTTTGGACTCAAAGGGATATTTTTGTTGCGTGGAGGTAATGAAATGGTATCGATTGGCTGTTTATTATTACTGTTTTGGTTAGATTGTAGCTTATTTGTGGATAAAATACTGATTTGGTGAGAAAAATTTTGGATAAAAACACCTACTCTTCTGTACCTATGTGTCTCTTTTTTCCTGTGCCCCTAGCTCTTGCCAACCTCATCCAAGTTCTACTTGTGATGGTAACAATGTTATCTGTCGGCAGTCACACTGCCGAGTCACCTTGTAACCCACACAAAGAAAATACATTTAAAAACCGTGGAACAGGTAACTAATACTTGGGCAAGGCAAAATATAGTCGCTATTCATGTGAAAAAAACTAAAATATTACAAAAAAAATAAGAATATTTTCTGTTGATGTTGACACAATTTCAGAACCAAGCCAACCCGTGCTCGAAAAATAAGATACTGAAAAAGAGGAAAACTTAATTAATCCCATTTGCTTAATTAAAACGCCGAAACTATGAAACTGGTAGCAAAAAAAGCTTAAAATGCTTGAAAAACCGAAGCCAACATACTTGTAGCCAACGGTCTGCGACAAAAATTTAATTTTGCTACAAAACTTTCTATGGCCTCTCTTAAATCACTGACGTGCTACCGACGAACTTTTCTTATTAGAGATCGCAGACATTTTCGAACAACTCCGGCCGGTCATAGGTAGCTATTTTATGTCTTTGATTTAATTACGAACTTTCTTATTTTACGTATCGGAAATTAATATTTTGATTTTATAATTAAGAGCGCAGAAAAACCGGGCAAGTCCAGTTAATTGACTGAACTTGCCCGTTGGTTTTTTTGCTGATACTACTTGCAATGGATTTTGAAGTTTTGCAAGTTTATTAATATTAAAGATGGAAAAAGTACGTTTCCTAAAAATCTGTTCGCAAGTTGACATAAAATCGCACCACCATGCCGTAAACTCAAAATGAAATCTTCAAACCACCAAATAGCATTAAAGTCCGTATTTTTCTTTCATTACCTTCGGGCAATGGTCCTATCGCAGTTCGCAATAAAGTCGTAGGCTCCCACGATTTATGACTGGTTGGCTGGGCCTGATAGTAGGAAAAAACTTAATATCTGCGACGACGATAGCTAGACCTTGAGAAACTTCATTTAGTTCTTACAGATCATTCTTGGGGAGTTTTGGATGGATACATTTTCGTTTTTGTTTTTTGTTGTTGACAATTTGTGACAAGTTATGTAATTTTGAAAATAGAACAGGAAATTATTGCCAAGCTGGCAGTTTGAGTGCTTTTTGCGGCCTACCCAAATTTCTTTACTTTGGTATTGTTCGTCAAATCGTTGAGCTCTTTAAAATTCGAGCTACACGATAACTGACAAATGGTTGCACTTTCTGGATAAGTCCACTCAAGTCTGTATGGTACTGCCCTCAAAAGACCACCACAGATTAACCTCTATGGTTCTCATTTGATTTGACCAGTACTATTGTATGAAATTTAAAAAAGACTGACTCAGAATTTGTTTCAGTGTTTCTTCTCAGGCAATATCTTCAAGCTGATGCTTCGGTAGATTTAAGGAGATAATAAGAAGAGTACCTAAGCCTTATTTTCAAAATATGTTTTGCGAATAGAATTTTATTTTAGACCGTTAGTTTACTATGTTTAGCTGATGTGATATTTTTATTGTTAAGCTTAGAAGGGATATCCTTTTACGGTTTAGCATAACTTTGTACCAACTAAAACTTATGACCAACATAACAAGCAAATCCCCTACAACTCCAACAACTAAAGGAAATCACAAGAGAAAGTTGCAAAGATACATCTTTAACGGTCGATAGAGTTTTGAAAGATGCCGGAAAAGAACTTTAGTCATGGATAATAAATACTTTTCAGGAGGAAACTATGTAGGGAGATGAGCAAAGTTGGACGGCTGGCGAACTAACGGCGTGTTTCAAATATATGGCCGACGAGCGGGTGGCTAATAAGGTGCAAAAATATTTGAATATGGATAAGGTCTTATGTGTGATAGAGAAAAATGTTCCATTATTGGAAAACCGAAGTTCATTAGGTCACTAAGAGAAAACAAACATCTGAAACAGATCGACAGAAGTGAAATTTTTGAAGCAACAAAGTTCAGGAATAGTTTGGTATTAGCAAAAAGTAGATAATACCTACTTAACGTGTGCCCGATCGACCGTGTAGTCTTTGTGCTCAAAAGAAGAAACATTTTGTGCCTATACTGTTGATCATTGAGGAGTTATTTCGTCTGTAGCCAACCCTATATGGAGAACTAGGTCATAGGTCATAAAAAAAAGTTACGCATAATTAATTATCATTAGAGATGCGTAACTGCTTAGGAGTATAGCTGTATGTATGGCTGGGTTTTGCCTTGGATTCATTTCATTAATAATTCCTCTTACAATTTAGCTAACAAGCCGTAATAGCCCCTTTGATTAGAACTTGGGGACGGCGTTTTCATTTTTTTTCTTTTTATGCGACGTTTAACAATGATATAGGTATATTTTTTTAAGGTTTCTTTAGTTTTGTATTTTGATGCCCAAACTTAACAGTAAATAAAAATGATTGACAATTAAAAAAAAATTAGAATCGAGTTCAAATGAATGTTTTGGTTTGTTTACTCAATGCGAAACATATTTTAAGCGTTACATGGTACGGCTCTAGTTTCTTAGACTTTGGTCGTTGTCAGAGCAAATACAACACAGTGTCAGAGAAAAAGAAATTATACTAAAACCAAAACTCTATTCTTCTTATAGCAGACCATTCCTTTTCACAATATTTCTAACTTACATAGTTTCCGCATATCACTAAAGCCATAAGCAATGTTCAACCTGAAGTTCACTCAAGCATACCCAAAACCTTTATACGAACGAAAACGATTTGATTTATACTTTCAAGACCGCTTTCCGAGTGACGGGACATGAGAAAAGCATTTTAATATTATCTTCGTACGTAGAAAACAACGAAAAATCCACGTTTTCTACACGGAAATACGTTACTTCATATTCCGGGGATAATAAATCTAAGGGGGACGCATCTGTCATGAGTATAAAATATGTATTTCTTGTAACGCCTGCCTTGTCTTTTGTATTTAAGAATAAGATGCATTATTGCAAGAGCCAGTTTTTTATAGTTATTTGACGATAATGTATGTATGTATCATGCAACCGTTGTGCCAAGTATCTTTTGTAGGAATCCTTGAGAGAATATTTTTCACGAGTACGAGTAATATTACTCTAACACTATAATCATCCTTTTGCCTACCTTTCTGTAGCTATTTTTAATATAAGTCACTCTCTATTGCATTTACATATTCTACGTGTGCAAATTCTACATTTGACGTTTTTATTTTTTTTGTGAGTGGCTTCTCGCAGTTCAACCTATAAGGTTGTCGACTACTTAACCGGTCTTGCCTGTGGTGGCCTTAATATAATATTAAAGCCTCCAGCCAGGGCTTATAAAAAAACTTACAAACTAAGCGACTACACGCTAAGGGCACCGCCTGTGGGGTACGAGCCTCGGCTTAGGGCGTCGCTGGGGAGAGGACAGCTAGGGACGGGCTGAATCGAACTGGCTACATTTGACGTCGGCGGTACATTCGTTTTATACGATTTCCTCGTATTCCCTCCCTAAGTTTATAGCCCTGGCCTAAGTTTGTATCCTATCTTTTGCGGGGATCTGCAAAGCAGTTGTAAAACCTAAGTGGATTTTTATTGCTTCCATTTTGGAATACGTTTTCGTGGAATTCATTGTAACAAAGGTCTAATCTCTAATACGTATTGCTTACATTTTGCGTTGCTATGTAGTAAAACTATCTTTTAGGAAATGCTTTGTGATGTATGTATATACAGGTTCGTGTTAAGATATGTAGAGTGGAGGAAATTAATTCCTTCCAGTGCCAAGTGCTAAGCAGTGGGACAGTTCAGGCTTGATATAATATTATTTATTTATTGTAGTGATAGTGTTTACTGAATAGGACACCCCTCCTTGCCTAATGATTTTCCAGCTGACGTTTTATCAAGCGTTTTGAAGTATGAAGCAATAATTAAATAAACGTTAATAACTATGTAAATCAAGGTTTTTCGTTGAACTTATTTTACGCTTGAAAATATAAGAATGCCTGAGCTCTCATTCGAAATCAATAAGAAGATAATCTGCCAATAAACTCCGTTTATTTATCCACAAATAACGGTAGTCCCGGTATCAATTCCATTCCGTAACTTGACGTAACGAAATGGAATATGCAGAGCCTCACACATTAAACGGAATTAGGTCATATATCCAGGGTAATAGATTCAAATCCGCAACAAGTACAGTTCTGAACGGATCTGGGAATTCCGCTTTGATCAGTGGCATCCGCAAATGCTTCCACTGAAGGATGGCTCGTCGGTCATGCAGAAGTTATCGCTTATTGAAATCGATTCCGCGACCGGTGCCGGGATAGCCGGGATAGCCGGGATTTTTCACAGCACTATTATGAAGTGACGTCACGTTTGCTTTAATTGGGCTAGCGGGAAGGTGTGACAAAGTTTGGTTGGTAATAAAGTAGACGAAAAGAAAAGAGTTGTTATCCCATATAATTGAAGGTGTGAACCTGCTACTAGATTTTGTGAACAGCAACCCTACAATGACTAAACCACATCACGATTCCATTGTGAAAAAGAGATAACGCTCTTCATCCTATATAACTCCGTCTCTCTCTGATAATGGAATCATGACGGCGACTAGCGACTGTCAGGTTGCCGAATTCGTTCAAAGGAGTCACCGCGGCCCTGGAACACAAATGGTTTAGAAAGAACACGGATGAATTTTGGTCAGTAATAGTCTGACACGCCCTTCCACTCCACCTGGAGCGGAAGAAGTCATTTGATGATATCCCATCCCTAAAAAAAATCAATACCTTTTCCTCATTTTTTCTATCTCTATTTTAATGAACAGTATTCAGTTCCCTTTCAATAGAAATGATGTTCAAGTAAAGGTAAAGGTACAGGTTCAAGTCCTTAAAAGTAAAAATGTACAAACACGTCTTTACACATTTCAACAAATTGGACGTTACCAAAAACAGCAATGGCAGTATACAAGTAAAACTGTAGGTACTCGTAATCCAAAGAAAACTGCAGTCGATAGTTCTAGCAAGTAGCTCTATTTCCAGTAGTAAAAAATTTATCAAGTTATCCTCTACCGCGACCAAACTTCGTCGGCAACAGTTCAGAACTTCATCGCGACCGCACGCTTGGTTGACTCGCGTCGTTGTCACCTTTTCAGTTTCGCATCAAAGGCTCCCTTTTGATCGGTTTCCATGGCCCTAATTAGCAGTACCTCGTTCAACATTCGTTCGGCTGGAAGATATTGTTTATTGGCAGTAGATCCGCCGCGCCGGAGCTCCAAGGGGCCCATTGGTACGGAAAATTGAGGCAAAATCGTGCACTAAACGCCTGCCCCCGTTCTTGAATTATTTCGATATGGAGCTCAAAATGCGAAGTTTGCCGATTAATTACGACCTTCGATTAATTACACGTATGACGTAACCGTAATTAAATTAGTTGTGGTGTTGATTGGTATGTAATTTGAAAATGTGTAAGCTTATTTTCGGTGTTGTTTTCAGTTAAATGGAGTGTATCAATTTCTAATGATTACCTAAATTAAACTAATACGTACCTAGGTTGTTTATTTAAACAAGATTTCTCTAGTTTATCTGGCGTCTACCATAGGTAATAATAATATGCTTGTGTAGATGTACCTACAATTGCAATACCATTTTCAGTTTTCACTACCAATGTCATACATACATGATGACAACCGTCCCAGGCATAGCTTCAAAGTTTTTTTTATAACTTCTATCTTTAATTTATTGTATATTTATTTTGATACCTATTTCAAATTTCTTTTGTGCATTTTGCTTTTTCAGACTAACAAAAATATTTCTTTCTATTTTCTAAAATAACCTTTCAGTCAACTTAATCATTTAAAACAATCATAAACATACATTTTTCTAATTATCTAATATGTACCAAATACCAGTCAACGTCAGTCCTACTGCAGATGACATCGTCGGAACTGGGCCATGGCCGTCTTCATAACGCTCGACAACTGCAGGCCTGTGTTCTCGCTCCAACGGCTACAGCTGCTTATGACCAACAAGCTAAGGAAGGGTTAGTTATGATAGTTAATAAGTATTGATATGCTTCATCCATTGAACTCCCGCGGCCTTAATTTACCGGGTGATCGGTTCACATTTAAATGTTCTTTAACGCACTTCGCAGGAGTAGTTTCTTGGCCCGCGTGAATGTCGGAAATCATTCCAAGGGAACATAATCCCGGGATAAAAAATATTCTTTAACCTATTCCAGAATACGATCTACCCGCGTGCCAAGTTTGAACTAAATCCGTTCAGCCGTTAAGCCGTGAAGAGGCTACAAACTCACATGCACATTTATAATATTTGTTAGGGTTTTCAGTCATACTTCATGAGCGTTGTTTCGCGAAAAATGGTATGGTGAATATGCGAATGACGTTGACGATCAGGAAATTACGATATTTCATACGTTTCAGCTGTTTCCGTTGAGGTTTTCTAATATTTACGGAATATTTGCTGAAACCTTCAAACCTAGTAGCTATTCATATTTATGATAAATGGTTTTTGAAGAACTAATGGTTCTATCAAAGTATAAAACCATAGCGGACTGGTGGGACAGCCCCACATAAGTATCACTAATTAACACTAGATTCTAAGTTTTTTGTATTTTAACCAATTAATGGACTTTGTCAGAAATGTAAGTTTTTTTTTTTTAATAAAAATAAATAAGAACTTTCAAAATTCTGTGAATCGGTGTGGTCCCAAGAAGCTCTAAAACATGAACACTCAATTTCCGAGAACTTTTGAAAAAGTCCGGTTTTCCTACAGTTATTTTCAGTTGCCTCAAACATGACACGTAACTACACTACCTCAAACACTGGGAAACCTAATTTTTTTCATATTCTTTTAACCAATTCGCTTGAAACGTGTCCTAATAGAGACTCACTTCCCAGGAAGCGTATTCGCGCAGGTAACCGAATGGCTAGACGTTATACAAGCACCAGCAGAAGTTGATTGGTATTATGCAGAGAGGATGATCACGCTGGAAAAAATCCAGTGGGCCATCCGAAGCTTCCAACCTTTCAAGGCACCAGGTCCTGATGGAGTGTTTCCTGCCTTACTGTAGTGGGGCGGGACTTCTGTTGCAGCAAGACTGGTGCCTTTAATGAGGGCGTGCCTGGCTTTTAGATACGTGCCTAAAGGATGGAGGGAAGTGAAAGTCATTTTCATTCCAAAGCCAGGTAAGAGTGACTATACAAACGCCAAATCCTATCGACCAATAAGTCTGACCTCCTTCTTGCTAAAGACCATGGAAAGACTGTGCGAAAGAGAACTACGAGATGGCGCTTTAAAAACATTACCACTGCATGGTAACCAACACGCATACAGCTCAGGTAAGTCGACAGAGTCTGCTCTTCACCTGGTGGTGAGCCAAATAGAGGACGCGATCCACCAGAAAGGCTCCTGTCTGGGCACTTTCATAGACATCGAAGGAGCCTTCGACAAAACAAACTGCTCCAGCATTAGTGCCGCCCTCTCCAAGCACGGAGTAGAACAGGTATTAAATGACTGGATTACTAATATGTTAAGCAAGCGAGTAGTTCGACTAGAGGAAGAGCAGCAGTTGGCCTTAATAGCCAGGGGCTGCCCGCAGGGAGGAGTGCTCTCCCCTCTTCTGTGGAATCTGGTGATAAATGACCTTATCACCAAACTTAACGCACATCGGTACTATACAATAGGCTATGCAGATGACCTCGCAATCCTGGTGCCTGGGAAGGTGCCTGGGAAGGTGACTGGTACGATTTGCAACCTAACGCAGCAAGCACTACGCATCGTGGAGAGATGGTGCGGAGAATATGATCTAACAGTAAACCCCACTAAAACTGAATTAGTCATATTCACACAAAAGCGAGTTCTAGGCCACTACCGCCTACCTAAACTATTTAACACTGAACTCCAGTTATCTAACGAGGTTAAGTACCTGGGGGTCATCCTAGACAGTAAGTTAAAATGGAGCAATCATCTAGACTACAAACTAAACAGGGCATGCATCACCTTCTGGCAATGCAAGAAAATGATAGGTAAGAAGTGGGGCCTATCTCCCAAAATAATACTATGGCTATACAGAGCAGTAATTCGGCCCATGATCACCTACGGGGCCGTGGTGTGGTGGACCCGCACAAAGCTAGGTACAGCCGTAAACAAACTTCAGCGCATGCAAAGGCTAGCCTGCATGGCAACGACGGGCTGCATGAGGACTACTCCGACTGCGGCGCTGGAAGCCATACTGGGACTCCCTCCGCTCCACCTGTTCATACAACAGGAAGCAACGATGGCGGCAGTCCGTCTTAAAACACTGGATCTCTGGGGTAAGAGAGTAACACAACACACCGCTCTGCTCGAGGAGCTCAACAACGAACTCCCCATAACAAAAGCAATCAATGACCGGATACCCAAGCAATTTATCTTTGATAAAAAATACAAAATCCAATTGCTTGAGGATCACCGCTGCGAAGGGCTGTGCCCCACAGAGCTGCGGGTCTTCACCGATGGATCAAAAACAGGTACTGGATCTCAACATTCATATAGCCACACCATTGGGGGTCCACAACACAGTGTTTCAAGCTGAGTGCATGGGCATTTCCCTGGCGACTTCAGCCATCATAAACAGGGAAGTTAGGGACCACTCAATACGCATACTCTCGGACAGCATGGCCGTCCTGAACAGTCACACAGTTAACTCTGGTCTGATTCTCGAGTGTCACCAACGTCTCAATCAGGTTGGTAGATACAACAAGGTAACCATACAATGGATCAAAGGACACAGCGAATCCCGAGGCAACGATGCAGCGGACGAACTCGCCAGAAGGGGGTCGAGTATGATGACGATAGGACCTGAACCTATTGTACCACTCCCCTTCGGTCACCTACGCAATCTGGTAAGAAAACGTACTAATGATAAACATCACAAGCTATGGGTTGACCATACTGAGTGTAGGCAGGCCAAAGAGGCACTTCCCTCTATTGATGGCCGTTTCACGAAAAAAGCCCTAAGACTTACTAAACAGCAGTTGCGTACAGTCACAGCCGTCACAACTGGCCATGGGTCTTTTAATAAACACCTCTATGTCATAGGAGTCACCGACAGCCCACTTTGCAGAGCCTGCATGGAGGAGGACGAGACAGCAGCACACCTGCTACTAAGCTGCCCGGTAGTCGCTGATTACAGGGCTAAGTACTTCGGTAACCCAGGTACCCTTTGCGAGATAGTTAGTAACACCAAGGCGTTGCTGGCCTTCCTTGGGGAGCTGGGGTGGATCGAATGACACATTTGTCCCACCTGCACGCAAAATACGCGCTTAGTCGTGGAGTTGCGGAAACCAGCCCGAGTTACATACATACATACATATATACAGCCAATTCGCTTTACCATTAACATTCGCTTCAACATTTTTACCTTTTGTCTCAATATTCTCGCGATACTTGTAAATAAATTAGCCAGGCCAAAGTTCGCTCGTTCGGAAGATATTGCTTATTGGAAACTATTACTACCCAGTTACTGTGTATACGAGCATTCAACCGTATAATATTTCTATACTGCAACAGTATTTTTGATGGTCCTTCCAGTTCGTGTAATAAACACGAAATGGCTGTCATTTCGGAATATTGTTGATAGAACGAATGAGTTTGGTTATTTCTCTATTATTTCGGTATTTCCGCTATTATTATATTATTCTTATCTGTAATCAAATTGGCCTACAAACATGGAATGCAATCTTAGAAAATGGGATGATATAATCTTTTGATGGAATAAAGTTAACTGAAACTGAAGAGGAAGAAATTACGATAAATAATTTGAATGTTTCTGTGAGCATGAAATTATCTGATCTGAAAAGGATTTAGATTTAATTTTCAATCGCTTTCATGAATAATAAAATTTAAAAAAAATACTGTAAAAATCTACACCATTTTCTGGACTTTATTTTTCGTTGTTTATAGTAAAGGGAAAATTAAACCAGTGCACGATCAAAATCTATATTTCTTTTGATATAAAAACAAACCTGTCTAACGAAGTAACATTCAAATCGTAAATACAAGTAAAACATAAACAAACTAAGAAGCAGAAATAGAAGCGGGAACCAATGTCAGACCTTTTTAATTGCTAAACATGACGGGGCCGGGAACTTCCGATAAGAATCTATGAACCAAGTTGAAATTTAGTTTTGCGAACTGTCAGTATTGATATTCGAACAAGTTTTATCTTTCAGAACTTCGCTCTTTTTATTATTAACGTCTATTTTTTTCATCGCTTCTGCGAAGTCTCGCTAAATGAAAATGTCTTCAACAATTTTGCCGAGACGAATTTTGTTAGATTGAGACCCGCATATAATTTTGATTTTTATAGGTAGCCATTTGATTTGTGACAAAAAATCAGGGAAAAATCTGATGTAACAAGGTGCCGTGTCGTGCCAATTTTGATGTAAAATGTGTCAAGATTCTTGACGAGTTTCTACATCTAGTCTGGTCTAAATTGCATAAGAAAAAGTTCTGCCTGAATAAAAAGACTCGAAGGCAGGAATATCTACTTAAATACATTTTATTATTGAGCCAAAATCGCTTTACTTAGCGAAAACTTGCCTGAAAAGCTTGGTTCTTTTAGTCGAGTTTTCTCTGCTAAGCTTTAGAAATGTACGAAGAATTCGAATTCAGAAACCTGTAAACGCTAATAAGATCCTCCATCATTTAAAATTTTCATAATGCTCATAAAAAATCCGACGTATTTGATAATTCACAGGTAGCAATAAATTGTGATCAAGTCCCAAAATGTAGCAATTAAATGCCACGTGGTGAGCGGTTTATTGCTTCAAACGGAAATTTAATTTGACGGTTTCTGTCTTCAAGACTAGGGTGGAAATTTTAGTGGCCAATATTTTTCAATTAAGTATCATACTAGCTCGTAACGATTGTATTAAGACTGGCGTTTAATAGCGGAGGATGTGTCGGAAGTGAGAATCGCTAAGGTAAAGCTCAACAGATTCTTAGGTAGAGATGTTGATAAGGATGCATTTATAGGTGTGAATCGAAATGTGCAAACAGCTGCTTATAGGATGGATTAAGATGAAGTCGATACAAACTTGAAACGTGAGCTGAGAGATGTGATGTGCTATAAAACTAAAAATATAGTTACACCTACATATATGATAATCATTTCATCACTACCATGAGGCACAAAACATCCACGTATTAGTATCAATCAGCAATTGGAACGAAAAACAACCTCGTTATATGCCGCCTATGGCCGCCTATGGATGTTAGGTGTGCCTGAACCTTTCATAACTGTAACTTTTAGTGACCTGCAGCATTGCTCCACCAAAGTGCCTAGCCCAATCACTTATGCACCGTGTCGTCCTCTTCAAAAAACTTTATTGTATACAGGTAGCATTTCGGCCTGTATTGATTGGTCGGCTAGACGATCCAACACGCCCGGGGACCATACTTCTTCAATTATTCAGCTGCCGACTTCCACGGCAGAACTCGTTTGTTACATCTTGAGTGTATTGCTATTCCTCTTTTATGGTTTGAGGAAATCATCTGTCCTTGTCGTGTACCGAGGAGTCCGAAGACCGAAGCGTCTCCGCGGGAATGTTAATAAAAATGTATTTTGCTTCCCAAATTCGGACTGTTTTATTGCTGTAGCGACATGAGTTAGGATGGTGGAGGAATTTGAATTTTTCGGGGTAGGGTGAATTTGGTTCTTTTGGTAGGTAGGTAAAAAGTTCAGTCGTGTAATATAGTGTATTATTTTCTTTTTAAATTTTCCTATTTACTATAATAATAAACATGAACACTTCTTATTTTAAATACTAAACTAACTATATACACTTCAAATAAAAATAAAAACTCCTTACTAAAATATGGCGTCAAACAATTCGTCCGCATCGCTATCGACTGGAAGCCCAAAAGACTGGCGGCATTGCCACGTTGTATGGCAAAGCTTTTCCTCTATCCGAGGTAAAAGCCAGCTCTTGGGTCACGCGAAGTATCAACTAAGCGTTTAGCAAGTTCTTTATAATTATAACGCATGAGCACTCGGACTACACGGTCCAAGAGTTTCAACTCATTAATTGGATCAGAGACGAATTTCTGTAACATACACTACTGTTAAAAAGTACTTGGCCACCTGCATTTTATGAGGCCAATGCTTTGTGAGGCCGCCATTAAAAATAAAAATAAAACACAAAGATGTGTCTAAAATTGAAAATCGAGCGCGAGCAAAGGGTTTCGAACGATTTATTTTTAATTATATTTTAAAGTCATATTTGAGTATACTTTTACTCAAATGTGACGTCACCTGCCCTCTTGAACTTTGTTGTGCTTTATCTTTTTCAATTTACTTAAATAAAAAAAAAATATTGGACACGTATTTTTTGCGATTTAAAAAATTAAAACTAACGGAAAATCTATCTAAATATTCCAAAATGTATCTACTCCAAACCCTGCAACTTAACCTTTTACCTAAAATCCCTTAAACAGGGTAAATTTTGCCACCGTCACAGCACTTTCAGGGCCCGGTAACCATTTAGCAATAACGTAAGCGGTTACAGCAGCAATAACGATAGGTAACTGTATGGACAAGTCAATAACCGTTACAACTAGCGACCCGCTGTGCATAATACGGCTAATAGCAGTGCTTATGGTGTATTAAACTGTGTTGTCTATGGGAATTGGCTTGTAGCTACTTTTGTAGCGTAAGTTTGACTTTTATTGGTTGCGGCGTCATTGGGTACATATGTACATAAACTCACACCTTCTTGCCATGGGGATAGGTTTTTAGATAAAACTCGATAGTGTTATGTCACTTAAAACCTTTGAAAGTAATAGTGTTCATACGGATATTCTTTGAAAAGAATTCGACATTCTTACAGCCCACTGTTTGTCGCAGAGAGGAGGCCCAGCAGTAGTACGTGCTCCCTCACCAGGTGTTAGGCCTTCCAAATCTTTAATTTGGGCCTTATCGATCCTTTTATACAAAATCTAAAAACCAAACACGGCACGGTTGGCGCAGTGGTTGGGCGATTGGCTGCTGCGCTGCGTGTCGCCGGTTCGATTCCCGCACGGAACAAATATTTGTATGGCCTACAGAATTACAGATAGTTGTTCCGGGTCTGGCTGTTTGTGTATGTGAGTTTATATGTTTCTAAACGCACCCATGATACAGGAGAAATTCCTAGTGTGGGGAAACGTTTTAAAAATATTAAAAACACGTCTAATTTCTAAAGGCTGTTAAATATCAATTAGGTTATCGCAATTCATCGAAGTATTTTCCTACACAAAATACTGGTAGCTCTTAAATTAGATGATAAGCCTACCGAGCGACAAATTCGTGGAATTTTTGACGTGATCGGTATGATAGCTACTAAAGTGGTCTATTTTCCGGGTAATTTTCTTAAATCACTTTATTAACTTCATATTGTAGGTACACCGTATTACACCATTTTACCTGGAAATGTCGTGGTCTTTTAGCCCTTGTTAGGTTTAACGGGATTCTGTTATTAGTACTTACGTCGAAAGACACATTCATAAATATTATTGTATAATCTGTTGAAAAAAGATTATGCTTTTAGATAGTGATATAATATAAGAAGAGGTAGATATCGCACTAGTGCGCGCAAATTTTTGCAGACAAATTCAGTTTTTTTTTTTTGTATTTTGTCATATTTCTATCCTTTTTTTAAATTTTTATTTATAAATAAATAAATATAAATGAATAAATAAATAAGTTTATTTTTCAAATATTTTTAGCTTAGATTACATGTCGAGGAGTCTCCATTTAGGCATAGAAGATGCCTGTAGTTGAAGGCTCCGCTCTTCTCTTCTTTATTTGAGATTGGTTTTCTCTTGACTCTAGTCTAGGTCATAGATGACAGAGACAAAGTTGAGGATGGAGCAAGCTTACTCAGAAGAAGCCTGTTCATTATAATTTTGAAAAGTATATAGGGTTGTATGCGTTCGGAAACACAGACGCAGGCGGAGAGTTTTACTATGCGCATTATAAAAGACGTTTGGAAACGATTAGTGCGAATTGGTGGAATAGCAACAAGGAAACAATATTATGTTATTTCAATTATTATTTTACACATTATCTCTTTCTGTATCATACGTTATAACGGTACGTTCCACGATATACATATATGTATTTTATTAGTATTATATAAAATAGTATATTTATTGTATATTCTTTCCGAAACAAAATTCTATTTTATTTTAATTTGTTGTCAAAAAAAAAAGTCAAAGCATTTATTTCAAATAAACCAATATCAGGTACTTTTGAATTGTCAAAGTCAGTCCGTCAAAAACATGAAGCTATTTGCACGTTCGCAAGCGTAGATCTCTATGGAGAAGAACGTGCAAGAAACTCCACGGACACTCTTTTAAATCATTTTATGTTTACAAAAATCCTGGTTACATAAACCTTGTTGCTTCTATATATGAGAGCAATGTAAAGAAAGAAAAAAAACAATTTATAGTATGAAATATTAAAATGAGGCAGTGGCAACCAAGGGACGACCAGTCTCCACTGACGGCGCCCGTTCACGAACATGACGCGTGCATCAGCACCATTCAGCTCAACCATTTTGAAGGGAACTGAATGATCCGATACACGCGGTTGTACACCTATCAACCCAAAGCAACCCAAAGTTTGACTGGTAAAGAATGCCTTGATGCATTAAGTCCGCCCATGTACCACTATTGTACATAATGATGATTTATCTAATTAAAAACATGCATAATTAATTACATATTTATACTCAAATATAAAAATCTTTATGATTAAGAGAACTCATAATAATTATGACGAAGATCAAACTAAGAATGACACGCTTTTAAGAAGTTATTTTATACTTTGTAGTGTTTTTTTTTTATTTGGAAGTTGATTGTTTTTTTTGTAAAAAGTTTTTTATATTCTCTTTAGTGGTACCACACACCTAACAACACCACTGGAAAGCCACAGGAAAGCAAAATACCTACGCAATTTCGTTTACTTGGATAACATATTTTTTCCAGCTACTTTGATTTACATCTACTAAACCTAAGTATGCACATATACAAAAACAAAGATGATAACCGGAGTTAGATGTAAATAGTTTAAGTAAATAGTTTTAAGATAGTATATAGTAACACGAATTTAGAATGATATTCCAATATTGAAATACAAAGCTTTGATTTTAAAACCAAACTACTGTACCGATTTTGATGAAATTTCTATGGGAGCCATCGGAAAGTATACCTAGCATTTCAAATAAAAAAAATTCAAATAGGTGACGGAGTTATGAGGTAACAAACATACAAAAACACATACGATCGCATTGAGAACCACCTCCTTTTTTTGAAGTCTGTTAATTTTTAATTGGGTTTTTTCCATTTGAATTTGCTCAATAGTAAAGTGGTGTGATGGGAGTATGCCTCGGAAAGCACGTAAAGCTGTTGGTACTACGCTTGATCTCTGCCCGGTCGTGTCAGTTTGCCGTCCCATCGGACCAAGAAAGTGAACATTGTGTTTGTACACACACTTCTGGACTACAGGTCCTGCATACTTGGCTTATGAGCATTGGCTAATGTCCTAAAGTTTTCAGTTAGTTTAATTATTGCACTATTTTTCAAATAAGTTGCGTGAAGTGTACTGTGGGGAAGAGTAGGTGAAACGCATTGATAATTAAAAAACGAATACTTTAATAACTGCGTTTACATAACACACATGACTACAATATATATAATTTGTTGAATTAACACTTAAAAACTTAAGGTTATTGATACTTTTGTCACTGTGACCGGTGTGTTACGTTCAATCAAAAGCTGGCTACTAAAAAAATGGACGCGAATGGAGCGACGCGCGTAGAGACGCGCTAGTGATGGGCGCATAGTTACAATTTTAGTGTTGGTATTCCAACACTACCCTTCAAATCTGAGGCAACAAATCACGCTCAATTTTACGTGTAAAATATTTTATGACAACAACATCCCCACAAAAAATACAGCTCCATCCATTGTACTGCACCACCTAAAGGAATTTAAAGGACATAATCCTAAAGCATTTCCATCACAAGGCAGTGCTTTTCATACAATACGCCCTTTCCAAACCGAAGTTAATGTAGCGCATCAGCGCTGAAAAGTGGTGTATGACATTTTTCAATCGCTTAATGGTGTAGCATTATTGGCTCATGAGGCCGTCCGTAGCGGAATAATGTGGCAGGGTGGCGCAGGATTTCGGGTAGTTTAGGATCGTCCTGCAATTACACCGCAATATTTTTGTAATGTAAATTTAAGGCCCAGTTTCTCGTACAAAAAATATTATGACAAATTGTCAAATGTGCGTTATGTAGCCGTGATTGGTTGAATGAGTGTTCAACAGCCAATCGCATCACTTGTCTTGCGAATAATATTTGTGACGCCTTTTTTTTCAGAAACCAGAGCTTAGAGTTGAATGATTTTTCGTTAATTTGAAAACGATGTCATATATTTTTTTTTTCTTACTTTTACGTACGGGTTAAGGAGAAAGAAATATTTTATATTGATCAATAAGAAGTTGGTAAATACTGAAAATCATAATTTGATCGAGAACAAGAATATGTTTAATCCTAACACTAATTTATTTAACCACCGCTAATCGACTTGGACAACGCTCAGTAATCAGCTATTACGTTTATCAATGCGTGCGTATGTAATCCGTAAGCCAAACCAGATTAATTAAGATTACAACATACGTCGACATTGTCTGATTAAATGTAGGTACCTACTTAAATTTCCATACTAAACTGGGTTGGAATCTCGCATCCGTAAATGCGGAACTTCTGCCAGAAATTGTACCTTCACATCTGTTATGTAGCTTTCTCAAGATTTTACCAGACTTTAAACGTTTGACTGAGGGTTGTCATTTGGTTCCGTACCTCAAAAGGAAAAAACGGAACCCTTATAGGATCATTTTGTTGTCCGTCTGTCTGTCTACCAAGACTCATTATCTCGGGAACGCGTAGAGGCATGAAATTAAAACCATGTACTCAAATCTACAGTCCCTTGGAGCTGTGAAAAAATCAATCTATCAATCAAAAATAATTTAAGGTAAAAAAGATACGGTCGTTTATGCTTCGATTATTGCGCATTCTTGGCGTTCAGAGGGAATCAAAACCTGTAGGGTACTTCCCGTTGAACTAGAGTCATAACATTTACAATTACAGGAAAAAGTCCGAAAATTGAGAATTTGTGGTTCTATCATTAAAATATTTTTTTGCGATTACAGACTTATATTGTCAGTTGAAGAATTGACCGTGACGAACATTGATGTATCCGTATACTCGGAAAAAATCAAGACTCGATCGGAATCGGATCGGATCGGTGCGCGAGTCTGACTCGCACTTGTCCGGTTTTTTTTTCGTTCAGTATCTTCGTCATACCAAGCCGAAAAAAAATTGTTTTTTAACATCACTTTTCATGACCCAGAAAACAAACTCCCAGCCTCAGCAGTAGCACTTGCGTCCAATAGAACATTGAATTCCATTAAGCACCTGGACACCGCTCCAGGTGTTTTAGGGAAATTCCTATATTTTTTTCCTAAAACATGGTATTCGCTATAATGTCCATTGCACAATGCACTGACAAGCAGTTAGCGCGATCGTTTGCAAACCATTTACAACAGTAACACAAAACAAAATGGCGAATTACAAAATATACAGCTACAATTAACAATAAGTTAACAATTTATTGTTACACTAGCCCATTTTCATTTCTATTATTTATGCTACCGAAAATAATTTGAATACAAATGCGGGCTTTGATAATTGGCTCATTATTTGGTAAATAAATGTTTAGTTGGCGAGACTAATGATGATTTTTGACTTTGTCTGTTTGTGTAATAGTGCAGGTGTATGCTAAATAGTACATTATTTCGGGCAAAGCTTTTAATTGTGTTTGTATTGTTTAGACAAATAATGCATGCAATTTAAAAGAACTACGATTTGTGTTAAGTGATGTTACTTTTTAGTTAAAGGTACATTTAACTGACTGTACTTTGATAAACAAATGAAACGTGGGCGAAAACGGAACTTTTTTCAGAATGCGGCGAAAAAAAAAATCTTTTATCTTTCATGAGACTTGGTTTCCGTACGGTCATATTTTAGGCGACTGTGGGTCTCCTATGGCACTGTATCATGCTGAGGACCCTTTCATAGGCACGACGATCATCTGCCTCGTTGACATTTCTTCACTTTTTGATCTTTGACTTTAGTTAAATGTTTATTTTAAAATTACTCTTTACGCACAGAATGTTTTTTTTTCCAAAATTGGGTGAAAAAAAATTGACATAACGGAACAAATCAAATAAATCGCAAAATATTTTGCAACTCAGATGAAATTGTATCCAAAAACAAGGCCTGGATTTTTATACAGTATGCATTATCTCATAAGCATACGCAAAAGTTCACAGCATGTATCCTACAAAATGTTTGGCAAACATAACGTTATGTATATGTCACCAGAAAATTGCAGACTCCGTTAGATTGTAATAAATCTTTATTAGATTATAATTTCTCGAAATATTATGAAAATTGGTTTTTTTTTCAATCCCAACCAAATTCAATAGTTTCCAACATATTCTCTTCTTTAGAAAAAACAGTTTACAATTTCACGCGATATGTACGTATTTGCTACTTTTCGTAACATTTTACACGTAAGCACAAAAATAATGTTATTTTTTACATTTATCACTGTTTTACTCGATCCATATTAATTCTTATCTATTCGATAAAAATCAAAATAAAACTCCTAATCACTTAAATTATATATTTAATCAACGTTGGTACAAAAGATGACTATATAACAATTATCATTTATTGTAAAGATATCAAAACAATAAACGACACCTATTGAGAAACGGAACACAACCATTACAGTTAGGTTATCGTCAAAAATTCCGTCAGCTATTAGCCATATCTCGCTCGGCGATTATCCAATTGCACAAGTTTGTCGATTAAAACGCGGGCGAAAGTTGGACATTTAGCACAAAACTGGCATCAACAGAGGCCAACTAAGATAAAACTTCTCAATTCGACGATTGGGGACTTTGACTTTGCTATTGTAGTTTACTAACACTTGGAAACCGTTATTAAATCTGACAGTTTGTTACTCCAGTACTCGGATCTGCAGCTAACGCGAAGCAGACCATGCTTGCGAACCTGATTCTGGCTTCATCATGAACGGGGCGACTTATGACGTCATTAAACATGATGTATGGAACGAAATTAATTGCACCTTCTTGCATTGGCCCTTCGGCTGCTTCTTTCGCTTTCTCGTCTAACTCGTCTCCAGGATGAGCAACACAGTAGTCGACGTCAATCAGATTGACACCAACAGCTTGAGCGCAGAGATAAGACCCTTGCGCAAAAGATGGGAAGGGGCTGCTGAATTCACAAGCCATGTAGTGGACTTGAGCATCTTGATTATCCTTCAACATGTTAAGAACGCATCTATGCAGTCTGTTTGCCCAACAGTCAGCTGCTTGGAACTGGCACGTGAAAACATCGTTAACCCACTGAGTTCTTCCCCAGGGCACGAATTCAATGTCCAGGAACTCTCCGTATAAACGATATGCTTCCAATAGATGATCGTGAATGAAGTTCACTGTATCACTACATCCTGATGTCGTGCCTATCGTTACCTTTATCTTTCCATTGATAACTTGCACTCCTTGTGCGCTAACTTGTGTTAAAGCTAGCATCAAGCACGCACCGATGAAAACCAAATATTTCGCGGCCATGGCGACTTTCGTGTTCCGCGTGTTTGGTAAAACTGTAATATTTGGAGCAATAGCTTTACCCACGCATATCGTGATATTATCTTTTTAATGTGACATTTTTAAATAATCTAGCAGGCGATAAGACTGATAAGTAAGACTTATGTCCATGTATCGAAATAATTCGATTGATAAAGAGTAGGTAGGTACGTAATTGTATGAAACACGAAAGAAACTCCTAAAACATTTGTTTGATAATAAACTTTGGCTAATAAAAACAACTGTAAAACAATTTTCTTTTCGCCCTCTCCCCTTGGAAAGTATTTCAAGGTAATCTCTTAAGATTACAACACAAAAAACTCGAACTCTTTAAGCCTCCATATTTTCTTTATGCGAAAAATATGTTTTTGTGGCAGCAAGTGGCCCGCCTAGAATAATAAACAGAAGAAACTTATTAACTTTCCTAAGAAGAAATATGTACATGCAGCCTTATTGGGGATCCGAAGGTACGGAGTAAAATGCCTCCCCTAATTTATTCTAGTTATACTTTTGAAAGAATGTCGGCTTATATTTTGACTTAATTACTTTCTTGATATATTTGGAAGATTTGAAAAAGATGCATGTTTGTAATTTAATAGCTTGCTTATTTAACTGTTTTTATTGCGATAACGACGGTGAGACGTATTCGTTTATTCAAAGCTCTAGCAATCAAATGTCTGAAAGATCTAATATCGCTTGAACGGTGCAAGAAAACAAATCTATTGTAAGTAACAGTATGTGTTGATGTACCATTTATTCTATCTTTCTGAATACTATAAGTGTTTGGATGTTTCTTAATCAATTACGCTTCAATGGCTGAACAGGTTTGGACAGACGGGCAGTCCAATACCTAGGTTAAAGGGCACTATCTTTTACAAGGATTTGTTTTTTACAAGTACTCATGAGACTTGGTTTCCGTACGGTCATATTTTAGGTGAATGTGGGTCTCCTAGGGCACTGTATTATGATACGATGCCGCGACGTCCATCTGCCTCGTTGACGTTTCTTCACTTTTTGATTGTTACTTTAGTTAAATGTTTATTTTAACATTAGCCTTTACGCACATAATGTATTTTAGTTCTACTAATACGTTAAGGATTTCTAGTTTTAGTTCATAATTCATAAATGTCAGTTCTATGTCAGTAAACTTTTTATTACATTATTTCTTTACCAAGTATAGTTGTGCGTTTCCATAATTAATGTTTTACATACACGCAGGCGTAGCAACTGGCCTAAAGCTAGTTTACTCAAAAAGGATAGAATTTATGATGGCCACGTATACTCGTTAAATACCAAGAGAGACACCACTATCTAAACAAAATTAAATGAAAAAAAAAGTACAGCCCCAGCAAAATCCTTAATTGCACCAGAAAAAACCGAAACCAAGACACCTTAATCTTAATTCATTGCACAGAGAGCAGGTATTCAATTACAGTTAATATGTTTAAAAATGTACGCCCCCCTAGAAGGGTACCAACCACAGTATTAATGAAATTGACTTCCCCTGGGATAGAACTAGGGGCCCCTGGAACGTGTTCCCCCTTGTAGTTGAGGTCGCAATGAGTAAGGACAGAGACAAAGGTATCGATGCCGTATCAAATTAACGAGTTGCTGTCAAATTTCAAGTTTCTAAACTTGATATTGATGATGCTTCGCAAATAAGAGGGGATTACGACAGTAGGGAAACTGTCGCAATTATTGAAGTTAGAAAAGATGATTGTGATGATTGTTTTAATGAGAAAGGTGTAGTAAAAGCAGCTGAATCCGCAGACATTATTGTTGAATAAAATTTATGAAAAAACTACTCATATACATTAAAATAGACGAAACTACATAAACTATTTTATCAATATTGAAGATAATAACGAAAAATAATTTTAACTTTGATTTTTTTTTAAATAAACAAAAACAAAGAGAATTTCAAATTAACAAATCACTTTATAGCGTGCTCATCAGTTAGCACAGAGGCGCATTCACAGCTATAAGTTGATATACGGTTTATTAAAACTTTTCCCGGCACTCTCACACAATCTGATTTAAACTTTTTACGAGCGACCACGCAATCTCATCAGCTGTGTCACACACAAGGGAAATGTGTAACACCCACGAATTTCGCTAATTTTAATTAATTTAAACTGCACAGTGAAAGTCAACTCTTAAACACCCCCCTCGACCATAAAGCTGAATCCTGTCTACAAACGACTGTTAGAACTTAACGAGTTCATACATCCCTGTCTACGGTTACAATGGGGCTCGTAAAATTAATACCTTACCTCTGAATCGTCGGGCTGCCTCTCTGGATGGTAATTCCCCCTTAAATATTTAAGTTTTCTGTGCACCCTCCACCCGCAACAAGATTCAATTTCACGCCCTAAAAAGGGGTCCGCTTTGGGCGATTCTCGGCTTCTCAAATGTCAAGAGACATGAAAGCACCCAACTAAACAAGAACTCTATCAATTACTAGATACCAGTTTTCGAATGTTGTGTTTGTTTGTACTGCAAAAGGCGTAGGAGATCACGTTATGATGGTGGGAACATCGAGGAGAAACTCTTCAAGTATTATCCGGTTGCATACAAAATGGAAATGGTGGAACTCAATTGAATCAATCTTGCGTCAAATTGGCGAAGATTTGAAGGGAAGTTCACATTTTAAGTTCATTTTCTATTTGAGATACAGTTTACGTCTGTACCTGTCGTTTTCCTTTCAAATTGTTGTTGTGAAATCTTTGAAATTGGTACATTTCCGTTTTATACTTGTGTATGTGCAAAAGGATGTTTTCAAAGGCGTACTAATTGTGATCGAGAACTCGACTCACGTAACGTTCGATATGACCCCTTAAATCACATATAACGCTATCAAACCGCATGATTAATTTGATTAGCTACGTGTCTAGCCTTAATGATATCTAGTGTGGCTACATTATTCACCAAGACGTACAAAATTAATCAGTTAACTGGTTTATGGATAGATGAATTGATTTTCATTAGATTAACGTTAGCTACTTTTGATGGATGACGTTTATTATATTTATTTGTTATTGTTTCTTCAATTTGGTTAAGTTTATTGTTTACTAATGGTCTATTGGGAGCAGTATCTTTACAATCATTTAATTCTTCTCTTTCAGTTGGTGCTTCATGTGCATTGGTTTTCATTTGTATTTTGATACACCCACGACTGTAGGAGTTGCAGTATTTAGTTAGTCTTCTAGTCTGCTGCCAAAAATGTTTAGTTCAATTTAACAAAAAGTCCAAATGGCTACTCAAACCTATACATCAAACGAAACTTCTGTCTTGTACCGCAATACGTTCCAGTATCATGTAAAGAATTACTTCCTCTCTATCTTACCTCTCTTACACAAATTTAAAATCTTCCACAGCTATGACAGTAACTTTAAATATAGCTCACCTAAGTTATTCCTCTTCATGTTTATTGCCAACTTCATCCTAAGACTGTACCTAAGATGGCTAGAAGCTATAAATACCCCAGCATTTCGCGTGCAGAATACGTAAAGCACAGGTCTACGTGATCTATATTCCTTCGGTATTAGTTACTTGTGCTATATAATCTTGCTTCGGTATCGGTAACTAGTACTGGTATTGAGTAGTACGTATTGCTATGACGTGGTACTTTCAAATAATAGGCTGATTTCCGATTTCTTTGTTATATATTCCTATTTATTGAATTACGATTACATAATTAATAAAACCACCTATGGCTTGATGGCCCGGGTCCTACTACTGTCTCTCAAGGCCGGGGTCTGAGGTACTTTGTCGGTAGTTTATCTGTCCGTTAACCACTAACCAACCAATAGCGTAATGACAATAGCGTTAACGGATAGATATACGACGATAAAAACCTCAGAAACCGGGCATCAGTCTTATAAAATTCTAATTTTTTTTTTGTTTTTTTTTTTCATAATATACCTTTAAGTTCCTAAACTTAGTTTACATTACTAATTTTCACAATCGGATCAGGACTACCAATTTGACATTTTTATTATTTTATAAGATTAAATAAAATAATATCAGTTTGTTAGGTAGTATAATAGCATGACGGTTGATAAACATTATATTCGATTTTAATTAAATTAAACTCGGAATTGTTATAAATAGAGCAAAATACACAGACCATTATTATTGGATTATCATTATACCATTACAAGAACGCATACAAACAAAATATGAATTGATATTGTTCTTGTTTATGAATTCAAAAATAACGAGTATTCATAGGTAACCAATCCGAACTGTCGGCGTAAAAGAAGGTACAATACGTAGGGCTGACACGCAGAATGCCTATGAATAAAAACTTTTATTTGAAAAATCCAATTTAAGAGAGAAAGAAACGCTGTAGAATACATTCATACCTGTAAAAAGTATAAAATACAGTGCTGATCGAAGCAATTTTTTTCAACAATTTTATTTTTAATTTAGGTCTTCACCAACTCACTTTGTTTGTCATCTTTAAACTATTGACAGAAATGCATCGTTGATTTGAATTAATTAGTGCTAAAATCAATCAACGATTTGTGTTTCACGGTCACAACACTTACCTACCTATTAGGTATGCATACATCATGTTGCCGTAGTGAATCATAAAGCCAAAAGTTGATGACCAAAACACAGTCACAATCACCTTCGTAACTACCAATCACCTTCAAGCAATTTTCACCAACCCCCTAACAGTTTATGTCCATCATAACTTTTGCAACATAATTATCTACCGAACGCATTCAGCCTCGTCTAAATAATACTAATCAAGTTATAATAATTAGTCTTGTAATGTTCTCATTCAAGATACCCTTCCCCTAAGGCACTGATTGCCATAGTTCAGTTCTAATTGCAACTAATGCCGCTAAGAAATGCTGTGCTGAGAATTTAACCCTTACGAGACGAAATGTGCTCGAAGCAGACCGATTCGGGATTCTATGATTAAAGAATAGTACCTACAATCATTAAAATGTATGATTATCTTACCTTTTTGTTAGTTCTTTGATAGAAAAATGCGATAGAAAGCTAAAAAATAATATTTCTGATTTTAAAGCTCTTTGAATAAATGCCTTGCTAAATAATGTCAGCTGCACAGGTCGAAAAATAACGGTCGGGTGTAGTACTAACATTAGCAAGAATCACTATATATATATTTTTTTCTTTGGTTAGAAGACGAGACCGAAAGCTGGAAATAAATTTTTATCTGATTTAAAACCATTCGAAACACTCGTTGCTTAACAAAAACATCTGCACTAGTAGATTTTAAAGGTTAATCAACGCTCGCAGAGTGCGGTACATGGGGAAACAATTGACAGTAATTACGGCTAGGTAATCAGAAGCCAGAAAATGCGCAAATAAAAATTATTTAAAAATATGATTTTATTTGATAGCAACCTTACACACTTGAATTTCAGAACAGCTAAGTGACTACCCGGTAACCATAATTCAACACAGATTAAAAAAAGCAAAATACATAAATAAAACAAAAAGGAAACAATTATTTAAAGACATGTAAAAAGACAATCAGGGACATAAAGTTTAGTGAGCGTACAGTATTTACGAGGCAGCCCTATTGTGCTAAAACACTGGCTATTAGCATACAAAGAGGGCCCATGCGTCGCCCTGCAGTTGTCGCTGCAACGAGCCCGCTTTGTATTTGGACAGCCCTAATAAAATTATTTAAATTGCTCTATTAATTTCTTTGGGACTGTTTATTTTTCGTGTGTTGCTGTATGCTATTTGTCTCTAATTAAGAGTCCCAGTGAGCTTTAATTGGTCTTTAAAGGTAGTTTTTTGACACTCATTTTCTAGGGTGTATTCTGAATATTTCAGAGAGAGATTTCGGTAAGAAACTTTCCAATAACTCCAATGAAGATCTCACACCTTCACAGTAGCGATAACAAACAAACAAAAGGCACCCCAATAACACCTTTAGCAATTAACCCTAAAAACGTCACTGGAAATAATCCCACACCTTTCCCTCGAAGAATTTAGTGGCGGACAAGTTTAAGCTTTGGGATAGAACGCACGAACTATCTCAAACCTCGCGTGATCCTAGCAGGGAAGCCATTATGGCCACCCGACTATTAGGCACCCGGCCAGCCCAACTTAAGGCCGACTCACTTGAGCCAGTTTAATCTGGGATTGAAGCAGACTTGAGAACTTATTCTCGGGATGCTTGAGTGTCGTAACATATGGTAGGATAATAACGTGATAATTTTAGGGTTAGAGGATTTTGGTGGCCTGATATGGCTAACTTCGTAGTTCGGTGAGAGTGAAAGTTATAGATACTGTCCTAGGTATCTTATTGTTTTCATTGATTACTAAATGCTGCCGATGTGCACTTTTTCTTGCTTTGTGCTATGTCCCAACTTCACAAATTGTATTTCAACGTTGAAATGTTCTCCAGTCAAGTTTTATGCACAGAATCTCGACCGTGTTCCCCACAGTGCCATACGTACAGAAGAGCAACTCAAAGAACAATAAATGTACTGAGAAAGGGCACAATTGTTTGATTGTTCGCTCGACGACAAAATTTACAGACCTTTTTCCTGTACAGTTTAAAAAATAAGATAAATATATAAAATTGAATAACATTTTGTACAACAGATGGAGTTTTAGTTGCCACGTCGAAATTTTACATATATGAGGAGCTCGTTGCTAAATAATAGCCGCATGGGCTTATCTTCAAGGTTAAGCTACGCTTGCCGAGGTTGGTCTGCGGATGGGTGATCATCTTAACATACCGAGACTCCTCCGTGCCTCGGAAAGCACGTAAAGCCGTTGGTCCCGGCTGTCATTTGTAGATCTTTGGCAGTCGTTACGGATAGTCACATCTGCCTAACCTTTTCCCAACTAAATTGAGGTTGGCTTCCGGTCAAACCGCATTCAGCTGAATACCAGTATTTTACGTGGACCAGCCGCCTACCAGACCTCCACAACCTATTAACTGGGTCATTGAGTCAGATTTACTGGCTTCTGACAATCCGTAACGACTGCCAAAGATCTACAAATGGCAGCTGGGACCAACGGCTTAACGTGCTTTCCGAAGCACGGAGGAAACTCGATATGTTAAGATGATCACCCATCCACAGACCAACCTTGCGTGCCCAACCCGTGACCCGTGCGGCTGTTATTCTTTAGCCGCGTGCTCCTCCAATTGATAGTTACATAAACACTAAACATAAATCTTAGTTCAATTAACACAGTAACATGAAACTAACACACTAGTAAATTCACTTCATACACGACTGTACTTGTACGTAAATCTGAGATTAAGCGCTAGACTGCCGATTAGCTGGGCCAAGCCTGCTCGGTATCGGCCCATTGCCTCTAAGCTGTGCCAACGGTCCCTATAATCCTGGGATTGTTAATATTATAACTGAACTAGTGCCGATAATTGGGCGTTAAGAGATATACGAAGTTAGGCTGCTTGGGCTTTGTCAGAGAAGTTTTGGGAGTCGGGTAGTTAAGTGTATTTTAATCAGTGGTATTTGAGATAATGCTGTCAGGCTCAAATTGGATTGGGTGGGACACGTCGGCCGAATGCATGATGACCGCTGGTCAAAAGTTTCCAAGCAATGGGTGCCAGATAATGGACGGCGTCGCAAAAAGTAATGGCGAGAAGATCTGGACGCGCACTGCGAAGGTTGGCTCGAGGTGGCCCAAGAAAAGAGCGTCTGGGTAACCCAGTAGGACCCTATATGGTAAATAAAAATACGTGATAGCATAGCTTTGAAGGTAACGTGATCGTGGAAGCAATAGGTAACATAGCAGCCACTACCGTCAGATATTTATTTTCTGTTTGGTACATTCTTAGAAGTTTGGTTGTTGATGCCTCGCTTTTCTTTACGGTCTGAATATTATTTTCACCAACGTGAGCTATTTTCATAAAGCTTCTGAGAAAACAGGTATACTAATTTTAGATAGACAATAAACACGATTTTTTCACATCAAATAAAAATATCAAAAAATTTCTTGATCACTTTCGAGAGTTGTTAACAGAATCCATTCTACGCAACGCACTCAGAATTCCACATGAGTTACTCCACACTTCATCACTCGGCTAACGTCTTTTGACAACTTCACAGAAGACATCAAAACACAAACTTTGTACAATTTCAAACATTTTACGACTTCAAAGTGACAACACAGTGACATTGAATAAACCAATGAGGAAGCTACAAAGTCCCCACTTCGTACAAAAGTCTTTATGGCAAACATAATAATAATAATAATAATTTCGAGTTCGTCTCAACATACTCAAATTAATTGAATTATGTTGACATTGCTAACAACTCGACATAATTACTTGTGCATTAAACACGCATTGCTTCTGTCTATTTGTGCGTGGAGTAGGTAGTTAATGGAGTGTTCAAGTAGATCACGCAATCATGTAATGGCTTAGTCTGTTCTTGATTCTGAATTTTTGACTGGACGCCAAAACAGTGAATTTCATGTAAAGGCGAGCTGACTGTATTTTTTTTTAATTCTTCTTTGTCAGTCACATCGTCACATCAGGAGTGGTGGCAAGTTTCACAATCCGTCGCTATTTCTGCCGTACTGTAGTTCTTCTTGTACATTCGTGAATTGGATCATTGAGAGCAGTTTTGACTTTGTTGATCCAACTTATTGGTGACCTGCTGCGCGCTCTTTTACCTTGATTTTTTTTTTTTACGCACTCGTGGAATTAGTCATTTTGCCTAGCCCTTTTCCAACTGAATGGGGGTAATTTTCCAGCCTTGCCAGATGTAGATACGTGTAATTTACATGGAGCGGTTTATCTAACATCTTCAACGCAGTACCTACAGTTACTGTGTTGAAGAGGTTGAAAAGGTAAGACGATATCCATTGCCAATACTGTTGTCAGATTTTCTGGTTTCGAACAACTGCTAGCGGAATAACTAACAATGAAACTAAGCATCAAATAAATTCGTTGTTGAATAAAGTAATGCATAAATTAAGTCATAGAGCTTATTTTGCTTTTGAAATTGTGATTTATGCATATATTTTTCGATCCTTTTGTAAACGGAAAGATCGAAATAGGGCAACATTAACTACAGTCATTTTATTTTCTTCTCGATTGATCCGTAATCAGTTGTTGAATATAAACGGGTGTGGTAAATGCGGCTACAAACTTAACACTCCAATTCCTCACTACTCTGCTTTCATCATATCATTCCTTATTCATTAACGGAGCACGGGAAGAGGCGAACCAATTAAAGTGATCAAATATGAGGGGTTCCGTGTTTGCACATAGGCGGGTATGGCTTCTCCCGGCTAGGGTACTTTAATGGTGTGTGCTGGCATACGAATGTTAATACCCGATAAATATGCATTGTTTAATCGCCGGGAAATGTAGGGCATACGTGTTTGTAATACGGTTATATTAAAAGGTTTAGCCCGGATGGAGGGTTTACTTGATTATGTACATTTAGTTTTGTCTCATTCAGCTAAGCTTTGTGAAAATCAGTTAGTGTCAGTTTCTTTTAGACTGGATGCAGCTGAATGAATACCTATATTCAATAAAAGATTAAATTGTTGCAAAACTGTACTTCCCTTTGGCACTCCAATTATGTAACATGCTTCTATCACAATCCAGCCGGTCGATTCTGTAAACATGTCGAAGTGAAGGCTTGGGTGAAGTGATCACGAGGTGAGCTGTCAATCCATATAACCAAGATGTCACGTGATCACGAAGTGTGCTGTCATTCCATCTTGATTTTATGGATTGACAGCCCACCTCGTGACTACTTCACCCAAGCCTTCACTTCGACATGTTTACAGAATCGACCGGGAGAGCCAATGATAATCACCATCATGCAAGAGCCAACGTGCTCGGGAGAAGGATATATAATCCAGTAAGATGCTGGTAGGGATCTCGACCGTACTTTCGGGATTATCCTGATAGCCATGGTATACCTTTCCACTCTTCTAGCACCTCAGGATATGTTGCCTCCTTGGCGCTGCGTCACTTTGTGCTAGCGACCCATTCGGGGTCCCATTTATTGAGTGTGCAAGTCACCCTCTGCCATTGAAAGCCTTGTTAATGGTCAATGGGCCAGCGGGGGCCAATAGTTTATTTATTTATTTATTTAAACTTTATGTACAATAGTGGTACATGGGCGGACTTAATGCATCAAGGCATTCTCTACCAGTCAACCTTTGGGTTATAAAGACTATACTATAGTTCTTACATAGTTTACGATTACCAGTCCACTAAACCACCCAAACCCGTAGCGTTTCATCTTTTGTTTCCATATTCTGCAATAGAACTGCACCAACCGGGGATTGTCCTTGGGTATACAAGGATAATCTTCAGTTGATGCCCCATTCCATTTGAAATGTCTAACGGGGCCTCTGAAAAAAGAAAAGAAAGAAAGAAAAATGTTTATGTGGGACTCGCACAAGACAAACAAACCAGTAAAATAAAATTAATAAGTAAACAGTATAATAAAATAATTATCTGTGCGAGGCCAAAATGATCCCTATCTCAGCTTATGCTGCGATATCTAAAAAATAAATAACGCAGCGCTGGTATTCTGATAACGCAGCGCTGGTATTCTGATAACGCAGCGCTGGTATTCTCTGCTAGTTGGCTTCGTCCCCTCGTACGCCTACCAAAGGACCGGGACCTCAGGGTCCCGAGATTGTCAAACACATAAAAATAATAATAATAAATTCATTTATTTAGGTAATTTACTCCCATTGCACTGTAACATTAAAAAATAAAAATAAACATTAATTCGGACAACAAAACAGAAATAATAACCTCACAGGTTCCATTAAAGCGACAACAATGTCTCGATCGTCGGCTCAGACTCTCCTACTATAAGGTCTGCAACAAAGTTAACATAAGCGGATCATAGTCCAGACTCGGCTTAGTATTCCGTAACCCAGTCAGTAACGGTACATATTAAATTAAACCGTTCTTGCTAGATAAAGATAACATGGAACGAGCAAATGGGTATTGTGAGAGGGAAATGAGTAGATACGCCTTGCGATTACCAGATTTATGGTTACCTTTTTGCCATTAAGTTATATTATACTATTATATCATGCCTGAATTCTCTCCGAACTTGGAAAAGACCTCCCTCCATTTCTTCCATTATTCCCGGTACTGTGCCACTTCTTACCAATTCCTAAAGAAGACATCCAAGTCATCTCCGTCGTCAAATAAAGTTACAGCAATCAAAATTCTATAAAGGTATTTGTATTAACATTTAATTCTTAAAATGATACAAACTAATTATTACGTCCACTTAATTATTTCGCGGAATATTTCTGCTTTGAAATATTTAAAAGGTATTAACCAATTTTTTTTTCTTATGAATTGTATCGAGAATATTTTTTTCTATATCTAAATAATCTCCAAAAGACTCAATTTGCTTATCATAATGATTGGTAGGTACAGACTAGATGTTATCTCGGTTTCAGTTTCTGATAAAATAAATAGCTGTTTATCTAGCTAATCAGATAAAACATAAGCCCGATTTGACTGATTTTTGCGGATGCAAACATTTCTTCAAAATAGAACGACTCAATAAAACTCTGTTCCAAGAGCTCCGTAATGAAAAAGCGTATTGTCGACTCCAAACATAAGTCTCTAAGCGAACACCACTAAGTAGCTCACGAGAAAACATCGATACGGAACCAAAAAATATTAATCCGAGCACACGACGTATAATCCACTGAAGACTCCATTACAAAGAACACGAACAAAATTTCAAGGCAGAACTTATGTTGAATGGAATCTGATTTTTAATTAAATTCCTCATTCAACATACTTGTTCATTTAGAAATCTGAGCTCCTCTGAATAGGGTTTATTCATGCTTTATTTTATACTTTCCTCCCTTATACTTTGCAGTGGTTTTCCTGGATACTCTCTCAATGTAATCCTTACTGGTCATTCGTTAGTGGACTTTTATACTGAAAGTGGTATTAGTTTCATCAACCTCTGTTCGGTGAAACAGTTTCAAGGTAAACACTTTGTTTGTTAATCCCGTGTCCCTACTTTTTCATCAACAATGTTGGGAAAGTTTTCCTGGATTTATAGGGGCAACCTTTAAGACAAAGTGTCCAATAGTTTTGTAACTTTGCGGCCTCCTTTTCCATCTAGGTGAGCATTAATTCGGCGGAAGGAAAGTCAGCATTCGCGTTACGCACGCTGTTCCTGTTACAAAATGTAATATCTGCGTATCAGCCGCCGCCGCGCCGAGCTAACAAATGCGCACGGGTTTTCCATTCGCAATATGATTTCATACAGATGGATACCCACAATGACTGAGTAGCAATTAGATTGAGCAAACACACGAAACCACTCGTGTGGAACAATATGAGAAAGGGTGCACAGCCTAACAAACAAAAGCTTTATTGAAGCTTATGGTTGTATTGTAACCTGTGATATTGTGAATCGAATTCCTGCACAATTAGCAACCTTATTGCCTGTAATTAGAGGTCAAAGTGGCAAATAAACAGACGATTACACGTGCTGTTGTGCTGAATCGAAAAATAATAAGTTGATCGTTTCCGCGTTCATTGGGCTGCGAGCAGAATTTGCGGGAATATTGTGTCGGTAATTATTTTGCATACACAAGATAAAAGGTTCTGTTATTGTTTTGACGTGAGTTCAATATTAATTCATTAAAGCCGCAGGTTTACGTACAGGTAGAGGTACACTGAATGGACAACGATTTCGTCTACAAACGATGGACGGAAAAATAAAACGGAATAAAGTCGTTATTATACGATGTTTTTGAATGGTGGCGCTAGAATTGAAAGAATATAAAATCAAAGTACTAACTCAAGTAAATTACTCAAAATACTGCTATCGCAAATATTTTACCCACGTTCGTGAAAGGGTTAATTTCCGGTGCTTGCCAAACCAAGATCACCACAAAATCCAAAAGAAATTGCACCAACAATTACACAATTTTATTCCCAAAGCGTTGCAGTCGAGACAACCGAGTTACAATTACAGTCTAACACAATATAAAATCTAGATCGTATTAGGAGCAGAAAAGGGTACAATTTGTATCGCGCCCGCATCTCTGGCTGCAGATGAAGCTTCAACAATGAAAGCAACTGTTAAGAACGTATAAAGGCAGCGACAGCGGTTAGAATGGAAGTCTGTGAAATGTAGAATTATGGTTGGCAACTTGCAGTATTTGTAGGAATTAATGTAGAGTATTTTGACTAAATTGTCTAACGAATGGAACAGTGAGATGAGATCCTTTTTGGTGATGAGTAGAAGATATTGTAGGTAAAACCTGCAAGAGGTTGGCAGAGGAAGGTGGGTATTGGCCCAAGAAAAGAGGCGAAGTCGAGCTTTGGATGTTGATGATTAAGATGAGAGCCACACGGTCGCAGCATAAAATAGACTCACTTTGGTGACATCACTCGGCATACCCATTTTTCTCATAATTAATTGCTCATTAACTTATTGTTTTGAATAAATCAAGATCGAAACCAAAAACATTTATCTTGACACCCTCAAATATATTTCCCAAGTCCGTACGTCCCTCGAACCATCTTTGGCCGTGCACAAGCAAGACAAAACCGGCTTTTGTTGCGTCTGTCCGACGTAATACGTTCTATGACAAATTGGAATTTCAACTTGTTGGAACAGCAGTCCCATTCTTGAAAGGCTCGATAATTAGTCTCGAGGACCATTTCTATCGTCTTCGCCTTTGAAATGCTCTGTTGTATTCTGGGCGCCTGGTAGGTACAACGTATTGATTGATTTTGCTTGCAGTTGAGCTATTGTTTGAGGGGAGTACTGTTTTAAACGGTATTTGGTAACTGTTTATGCTTTTACTATAAGAGGTTTTTAGTAGATTAAAATCACCACTGTTTCTTAGCAAGAAAATGTGGAACTGACAGATATGGACAGTTATATAATTTGGCCCACTGATTAACCTTTTGAACGCCATTGTCACGTATACATATGACAAGTAAGCGCTTGCGCTGTACGCCAAACGACACAAATATGTGACAAAAATTACGGCTATTTTGCGGCTTGGCATCAGGGGCCCGCCGATGCGTTTATGCTCTGGCGTTTAAAAGGGGTCCTGAAAAATGTTTACGAACTTATACAGCGAACTTAAGTTATTGATTATATTATTTACCAAAAAATAAAAAATTCTATTTCAAATATTATTTATTTGTTGTATAATACCTACCACAGGAGAGTGTTTTTAATCCAAAGGTTGATTGGTAGAGAATGCCTTTTTGCATTAAGTCCGCTAATATTCTTACTTACATAAAGAATAAATAAATATTTAAATATCCTCGCGTGCATTAAATCTATTATGTAAAGTAACTGTATAAATACGAAAGTCCTGTAAAATACTTGGACACTTATCTGATGTCATATCGTTATATGGCATCAGATAAGTGTCCAAGTATTTTGAAGACAGTTTAGAAACTACTGAGAACAGTCGCAGGTGTATTTCCAAACTCCTTACAACTTGAGTGCTTTGGTTCATAACATTTAAGATAGTGCTTAATTTCTTTTATAACCGAACTTAAGTTCTAAGACCTGAAAGCTTTACGATAAAGTGAAAGTATAAGAACATTGAAGATTTACATAGATGTCAGTAAACGTAGCAATTAATGTTTTCAGGGCAAATAATAATCACCTTTTTCTTTGAGTTAAATAAGAGATATTTAGTATTTCCGCTACAAAGGGCGTAGGTACCAAACATTTTGGAGAAATTGACTTTTTGATGCATTTTTACTCAGTTTTCTACGCCAAGACTTGTTCATGGTGTTCCAGATTTACAAGGTCATATTTAAGGATAATGTTGGATAGCGATACATTAAAGAAAAAGTAGCAAATAAAAAAAAACTTTTATGAAAAAAAAAAACACACACAAACACAGTTCCAAATGAATAAATGACTTTTCAAGCAGTTTATTACAATAGAGTATTTGACTAAAAAAATCTAGTTAGTCCGTCAGATCGCATTCCAAAAAATATTGGATACGTATTTTTTCTTTTGTCACGTAAACAAAAAATTAAGATGATACCTACCTACAGTGCGTTGAAAACTCGTGTGACGTCACTTACCAGTACACTTTTTACTGGAAAGTGACGTTACAAGCCCCCACTCCTTATCTTTGATGCGTTTAATCTTTTTTCTATTGATTTGATTAAATTAAAAAACGCATCCAATATTTTTCGATAATCTAACTGACGGACTAACTAAAACCATATTTTTTTTAACTCAGTCAACATCCCTATTGGTAACATTTAATTTAGTTCAGTTACAGATTTGATGTTATCTACTTCATCAAACTGCTTGAAAAGTCGTAAGTTCGTAACTTTTTAATCGTTTTCAGTGACAATTTTTTGAATCATTTTCTTTTTGTTTTTCTATTTTTTCTTAATGTAAATCGGCTACCCAAAATCACTCTTTAATATGACGCACTTCTAACAACCCGTATATTTAAATTGCGCAACGAAAATAAAATTTTCAGTTTTTCCGTTTGTTGAGGAAAGGGTCAATGTGATGTTATAGTAGGCGCCAGATAATCGTGGAATAACGGTCATTGACCCACCTACAATTATTGACATTTTTAATTTGAAAAAACGGAATTAATGACACAAAGCTGTCCCGAATCATCATCTCTCGTGATCCTTAACATTGTCTAATAATGAAAAACGATTCATATTTAATTGTTCAGGTACCTATGAACAGTTATTAGGGAAAGGTCAATATACTTTATTCCACATTTATCTGGCGCCTACTATAGTCGCAAAAGTAACAATCTCATGCTAGAGCAATGTGTCATTGGGTTTTGTCTCCTAGAATTTCTCGATTTAGGGATTCTGGATTTTAAATAGGCTCCCTCTATTACATTGGACTAATGGCTAGTTTACACAGTGCGAGCTAGCGTGCGAGTCAGCCTGCCGAGTAACTGCAGTACAGTAACTCGCATCGTATGGATGTATCTTACGAGTTACTGCTACGTGCGAGTTGAATAGTAACTCGATTTCGAGTTACTTCAACATGTTTTGTTTTCACTCGCCTGCCGCTTGACAGCTTGCACATGGCAGAAGCTCGGACAACACTCGCATCGTTCGGACGCGTTCGGCAGTAGCTCGCCAGTGTTTTTTGTGTGCTGCGACTCGCAAGAGACTGGGCATCTACTATCATCGTGAAGACAGCTAATGCGAGCCGAGCTACTGGCATACGAGTAGACAATCCGAGTAACTGTCTGCTGTCTAGGCAGCAAGTCGCACTGTGTAAACTAGCCATTAAACATAATTGGCAAAATGTGGGAGTAGGGACTTTTTTCACATCTGCCTACATTCCGTTACACGTTTTCAATATTCAGTGAACTTTCACTAAACCCTTTCGTTCAAAGAACATAAAATCAGCCCACAAATTTCAAATTTCTAATAAACTCAACATACAGACGAAATTAATTAAAATAATGTAAAACGAATCTCGGTTATAATTATAATTAAAATGTATTTCAAATAACGTGAAACACGTCAAGTAATTAGTTATAACATTGTGACTGTTCTCGTCTGAGTTTACTGAGAAATAATGATTTGTATTTAGGTCAAATTAAGGTCCCTGTAGTCAAATGCGCCTCGAAAAAATGCGACGACATGTTTTCATAGAAGTTATTCTATCTATGAACTTCTATGTCAAGCCGTTGTCGCATTGTTTCACGTAAGTTAAATATTATATACAAGAAATTAACTGGTGTTCAGAGAAACTATTATGCTAAGTTAATCTAAAAAGAAAAAGCTTATGAATCATTCTCTACCATAACTTCATAATTTCTTGAAACCTGGGTATTTTACATTAATATTTAAGTTAAAGATACCTATGCAGTTTCTTTGAAGTATGCAGTTTCTTTGAAGTACAACATGCAAAACGCAATTCGGAATAGGGGTCATTGTACTCATCATCATTAACAACTTTTACTGCGGAACCAAAGCCGAAATCACGAAAATAAGAATCCACACATAAATGTATGCGGCAGTCGATTTTTTTTCGCGATTTCAGTTTTGATCCCAAAGTAAAATTTGTTCTCTATGAAGTTGCCTTCTTAATTACAACCGACGTTGTCCTGCTAAATTCAACTAGCCGGTACACTCGTCGATAAAAATACGATCCAAACCCAGACAACTTAAAGCTTCAATGCAATCTTAAACGTAGTTCAACCAATTTATGATTAAAAGTCTGATCATCCTGTAGCTACATATACCTGAAATAATACTCCAGACTGGACGGTATAATCCCGAATAAGCTGCACTCGAGTGTACGTACCTACCTAGTGCGCCATGCATGTATGTAATGCACACATTTATATGAATACCACAGTGCGACCCTTATCGTTCTTATATCGGAATCCGTTTCGTTGCTATTTTGAACGTGTCCCTTGTTTTTTGAGGCACGATATTTTTGTTTTTTTTTGTGGTACGATATTTAGTTAATCTGAAGCCGGACAACCTTAAAGATGGTCGAAGATCAACAAATAAAATAGATTATGTTGTAATCACAATTGTTTTTTTTGCCAATTCAATATTTATAAAATAAAAATATCGTGTGTATATTGATAGATATTTTCAAAATGAGGTGGACCGATGACTTGCTGAGGGTCGCGGCCAGGCGATGGATGCAAGACGCACAGCAACGGTTATTGTGGCGACACTTGGGGGAGGCCTATGTCTAGCAGTGGACTTCTTTCGGCTGATATGATGATGATGATGATGGTTATCAAAATAGCAACAGTTTTAAAGGAAAATAATCACCATGTGAAGCCATAGCATATCACAAGTTAATAACCAATGGTTCACTTTAGCCCATGGTCGAATCAGCTCACCATTGCCCTGCCATAAGAACCCACAGGGGGGGCTGTGGCTTCCTATGGCCGGGCCAAGTCCCCAGCTTTGCCCAGCTATGGGATCATATAGGTTGACAGCCCGCGGTACGACAAAAATTTTAATGACGGAAAATAAACAAGTATTAGAAAGAAAAAAAGAAAATTGTGTTTATTGGCATTATAAAAAAAAACATAAACACCATAAAATTAAACAAAATAAATACTGAAAACCAGCAATGCCAAAGGGCCTCAGCTCAGCATAATGCCAGATGGCAACACAAGGTATACCACCTGACGCTGATTTTCAGCTGCAGCCCACGAGTGCCATACCTACGCTCGAAAACATAGACACACATAAATTATTCAAAACTAAAATATTTATACAAAAAGTAACTAAAATGTTGCGACACTTAATTAAAAAAAAAAAGATATTAATTAGGATATATTACACGCGCCAACCCTGTCATGGTGAACATCTTGTCTGAATTCTGGGCTACGGGCAATATTCCTTAGAATAATATGTCCTAAGATTTAGAAATATCAACGATTTTCATCTACTCACATTAAAATTTAACGGCCACCAGCGTAATACGAAGCCAAAAGTAAGCAGCAATTTATGCTGCCTCCGTTAATGAGGAAACGTTCCATTTAAGGACCTACCTAGTTCCTAAGAGCACCCGTCATTAAATGAAATCTAGACGACACTACTGCAAAATCAGACATTAGCAGTAAAAAGTTTTAGAACATGACTTCCAAGGGGCACAACACAATTAGATAATTAACGAAATACGACTCATTTAGTAAGTCACATACTGTTCGAGTGCAATCAGCAACACTGCAAATCCTATTGACCTGCGATTATTTTCGCCGGGACTGTACTTGGAGTCAACTGAGAACGCAGAAAAAATTTACTTGCAATTTTTACGCAAAGGGCATCATTTTTGCGTTTAACAATGTAACAATAGGGTATTAGGAATCCTGAATATGGTATACTAGCTTTTGCCCGCGACTTCGTATGCGCATATCCCGTTTTTTCCCGTTCCTGCGCGTTGAAACAAACAAACTCTTCAGCTTTATTTTATTAGTATAGATATGAATATATAGTCTGCCAGATTACCAAAATAAATACAGTCATGTTGTTTATTTTGTCAGTAAACAAAAAAAACCGGCTAAGTGCGAGTCGGACTGGGTTTTTTTAGTATTTGTTGTTATAGCGGCTACGGAAGTACATCCTCTGTGAAAATTTCAACTGTCTAACTATCACGGTTCATGAGATACAGCCTGGTGACAGACGGACAGACGGACAGTGAAGTCTTAGTAATAGCTCCCGTTTTACCCTTTGGGTACAGAATCCTAAAAATGAAGACGATACAGTGTGTTGAGAATTTCGCGTGACGACACGCGTTGTTACACTTTACCACATAGTTACACCACTAGTCGCCACTCCTGAACTTTAATGCGCTTTATTTGTATGTGTAATTTTGTACAGTTTTGAAATCAGGAAATAAGTTGTGTGTAATATTTTTTTGAAAATCAACTGTTGAACCATATTTATATAATTACTATTTTTATCCAGGAAATTACCTTATTGTCAATCTACCGTTCTTTTGACTCACAAAAAAAAAGAAAAAGAAACATACAGTTGAATTGAGAACCTCCACCTGAAGTCGGCTAAAAATACTTGCGAGTGTCGTTCACGCAAAGCCTTGTTCACGTAAAACGTCTCACCAGGTCGAGGGAAAAGGAAGAACTAGAAATGCATCCGCACAGTGAAAACAGACGCTAAGCGCATCTCGATAAGTGCTGAGGCCAGCATCAGTTTCTGTTACACTCAGACCAAATCTAATTTACTCTTCAAAGTTTTACACGTCTAGACGCTTGACGCACGATAACACAACTCTTGGTGTTTAGTTTCCATTTGCGAGGAGCCTTGATAATTGTTCTGGCAGTCTTGGCTTGTGCGTGCCATAATATTCATGTAGGCAAGTTATACTGTAGTTTGTTATTTTGTAGTTGGGAAAATATATAATATTACACAGTGGATAAAACTTTATAGACATGACGCACAGAGGGCCCTACTATGAAGTCTTAAAACGATCATGACTCCGCTCTAAGAGGGAGACGGAGCTATACATAACGAATAGCACTATCCCGTTTACATCATCGGAATTGGATGGCATTAGCACGTCATAGTAGGGCTGCAGGCCAGCTAAGCAGGTCACTCTGATATGCCCCTTTCGTAAAATTCATAACTAAGCAACGGTTAAAACAAAAGCTGCCTTTTGCTTTAACTGTTGGTAAGGGGCCGTCTATTAATCACGTGAGGCTCGAAAGGGGGAGAGGGTCTAGTAAGATATCACGTATGTTTTTTTTTTCAAAAACAACCTGCAACCTTTTTGTCTAGATTTTTTTATCATGGTCCTTAATTTCAGAATAAAATTAGATTATACTTTATACCTGTATTTAAAGATAATTATATAAAAAAAAATTAATCTTCTTTGCATGTACTTACTAAAACATCACGTGATTAATGGACGACCCCTAAGTTATGAATTTCGCTCCACGAAAAACGCTCCATGTCAAACACTCAGTGTTCAGCTGCATCCGCTTGGACTGGTAGTTGATCTCAACACAGTTGACACATGGTTTGGCAGATGATGATGACCAGAAACATAAACTTTGAACCAGTTAATCCCAACACATTATTTCAGCCCATTGCCATCTGTGTTTACATCCAAGAACAGGTACTCTGAACTATCGTACAAAAAGCCATCTAACGCGATCAGGTTCCGAAAATTTTGGACTTACTCTTAAGTGTATAACAGCTACAGGCCACATTGGTATGGTATATGGCTCTCGGCTTGGTGACATATTACAACATGAATCAATTTATACAGATCCACGTGGTTATCCACAGTACAAAATCATTTCAAGAACCAGAAACAGTTACCTTGTAACCAACAACGGACACAGCCATCAGTTTAAACATCATGGCCACCATCTTTGCTTACCCGTTGCTCAAATTACACAAGAAAAGCCTTCCTTTACAATGTTCAGCACACGTCATCGAGCGCATACACAGATCAATATTCAAAGTGTGTACAACTTATTTATGCCGCCCCCGCGCTCGCGGCCCGCCTCCGACATGCCTCCGTCGGCTTCTCGTCAAAATAACCAACGTTTACACTATCATTTACGTGTTGTGGCATTGTTTTATATGCACACGTTGTGTAAGGGGAAATAAATGAGAGTTTACCTTGATGTTTTTGTTTTGGGAAGGTTTTTTTGGCTTGTGATTGATTAAGGGAGGAACTGGGGGAAAAGATCTGAAGTGAAAGTCTTCTAACTCTATCTTTCTTCTTTCTATAGATGAGACATGAACTACGCTGTCATTTTAACAGGGGTTTGGTAAGATGTTAAACCCTTAAGTGACAAGCTTTACATACGAACAGGCAATGTCGAGACGAGTGCTTGTAGTTCGAACTTATGAGGTTCGGTTGCCTTTCAAGTGATTTTTTTCTTAAAAACCAATGCGGTATTACATCATAAGTTAAACTCAATTCTGTTCCCCCTTTCTGTTGCTCTTGTCATCTTTAAAAAATAACTATTTTTATTTCTATATTTTATTCTTTATTTTTTTTTAATCAAAATTGTTTCTTGTCTGCGAGTACAAAATCATTTTCCCATGTATTTCTTTACATTTCTCAGTAAGTTACTATGGTAATGCTACAGTTAAACTCAGAAATCTACATTCTTCGCCTCCCTTACTAACTTCCTCCTGAAACTTTTATAAATAGCCCACAAAATACTCGACGACAATTTTGTTTGGCATAAACATTTTCAAGGATCGATGCATCTGCGACATGCAATATTGATTCGCGAGACGAAGGCAGTAAATAGCGAACGGTATGGAAGTGGACTCCTTTGGGGACAAGGGGATTATTCTCGGAGCTTTCATTAGTTTTATGTCGCTAGTCGATATTTCTATTTGACTAGTTTATTGCAATAGTTATAAGTAGTAATAGCGTGATCTGGCTCTGCTTCCAACATAAACTAACTGTCTTTCATTATTTGAATTATTTTAGGCGGCTCTTCTATACAGCAAAAGCTATTAATGGGCTGATGTGCAGGTCTAAATCTTAAATAAGGCACATTATCATCAAGATTGCCCGGTGCGATAAAACCGTCCATTGTACCTCTATACTTGTATTTAAAAATGCTTGTCCTGTGCGGATATATATGTCCTATGAGGGGTACAATAAAGTAGTAGTTAGTCAGAATTATTATTCATAAAAATATGTAAGTACTTATCACTTTGTATGTAAAACTATATCGTCGCATCATTTTCGCATAGTCATGTCGAGACTGTTTGTCATGATTAACTTTAAACACAGTGCAATTACTAGGTACCTACACTCCGCCACTTCACCCCTGTACTGTGACAATGTAAAAAAATAAAAAAAATTAAAACAGCACCCAAAACTTATCGCATGCTACCTAAATCCGTCACTCTAAAAGGAGAAGTTTCTACTAAGCTATCACACACTCCCGACTATTCCGCCAACACTAGCTCGCTACAAGGATTCGCAAGCTCTTTTTACGGATCTACTAAGAATAGAACCTAGTAAAGGATACGAGTTTTAGAAGTTTAAGTGAAAATAACCAGCTGACGGTACCTTCTTGGGATATTTGTCGGATATTGTTTCTCGAACGAAACATTTCGTTTGATAGTTTATGAAGCTATCTTTAAGTGGAGGTTTCTTTTTCAGTGGTGCTGTTGAGTTGTACTGTTTTCTAGAGCCTTGTATGACTTAGGATAGATTGTATGTTTTCGTTTAACTGTAAGGGGTCCTAAATACCCTATGGTGAAATTTTTTGTAGTATTTTTTTTTTGCTTCCATATTTGAGCTCGCAAATTTTTTAAACATTAATCAACTCAACTCCTTGTAGTGCATTGCTGGTACATCCAATATTTTAAACCATGCATTTTCCTCGCCATTCGCGTTCTGTCCACTCAAAATATTCTCCAGGTTCTATTATATATTATTATACATTCTTGCATTCATTTCACAGTATCCCGATAATCTTCTACCAGTCTTCAATCTGACATTCTGTTCACACAGAACAAAACCTTTAACACAGCAAAAGTCACTAACCGTCCTACACAACAAAACCAACCGTTAATTTATAACCAGTATAATGTTCGCATCGCAACACGCACCTTCCATATCTACTGTTAGGACCCACCTTCACGAGCCTACAAACAAAATGGCTGCCATTCGTCAGCAAGAATTAACTTATCACGTTGACATACGGCACTGCCCTCAGAATTGGACATAATCTGCATTAATTAATTAAGACCTCGTTAGTACCGCCAGTATGGAAAAATAAAAAAAAGGTTTTTATTTTTTCTTTATGTCTTTATAGCACTCAGATTGTTTCATGCCAGTTCGTTGAGTGCGACGTAAAAATAGAAATGCTTTTTTATAGTTATGTTATGTGTCCTTGCATTGACTTGAGTTGTATTTTGTTTTAAATAAGTACCTAAATATTTTGCTTCGTCCAACTGAACCAATTTTAACTAGCAAAATATTGCTTTAGAAGCAAAGTATATCAATACATCCTACTGTCGTGCGCAATGAAGAACATGAAGAACTTGCTAAATTATATGCTTTTGTAATGACCAAATTAACCAATGGCAATGGTGACTCAGTGAGGAGTATTATGTAAATAAAATTGGTGCTGCACTATCTTTGTTATGGAGCTTAGATCGCAAACACTGCTTGTCAAACGTGATTACAGGCTCTGCGGTTACCAACAGGGTCAACCGAAGTGTCTTTGGACAAATACACTCTCCAACCCATCATTCAAACAAACAAAACGATTTGACCTGTGAGTAGCTCGACAGCAGTCCCGATTCCTAAACCATATTATAACAGAAATACAATCGGTAAAAGTTTATGAAATCCAATACAAAACTCAATAAAAAGCTAAAGTAATTTAAACTTAAATCAAACATCGGTAACACAAGTCGACGAGGTTGGACATCGTCAGAGCAACTACCGTCGCGGAATACTGATGACCCCCCGTAGTTGTATGCATTATGTATCCGCCTAAGCCCGCCCAAATGAATGCAACAGCCAAGAAAAACAACCCACATGAGACAGTCGAACCAGTTGTACTGGAAGAGAATGCGGATTCGGAAAAAAATGCCTGTTTATTGGAAGGCTTATCGCGTTTAATCTGTGATGGTTATGTGATTCTTGAGCTTGAGTTGCAGTGTGTATCTTCATGTGGTCATCGAAAGATAAGCCAGAACGAGTGCAAGCTATAATAATTCTAGCAACAAATTATTATATTCTTATTTTCGTGTAGATGGTACATTTACATGTAGACTATACTATTTGAGCCCAGTAAATGGCGTCGGAGGCAGACGAGGTAGACGTTTGGGACACTCCAACAGATGGAGAATAGTTTGATTTGAAGCACTTTGTGTAGGATAGACTGACTAAAGAAATTGTGATTCAGAATATTCTAGATTTGTGAAAATATTTTAGTCAAAGAGATTTATATACATATAGAAGATAAACCAGTCACCCAACTGCTCATTGTCTGTGGAAGGTCTTCCACAGACCATGACCGACCTTTTATCTTGCACTGCATGCCCATCATCCCATCAGCACACGTGAGGAGCTACTGACTGCGTCAGCAAACGGTGTTACCGTAGCTGAATATTGGGTTAAACAAACAATTAAACTATAGGAATGTGTCGGAGAGTTTAAGTATCGGAGTGAACGGAATTGTCATCGATTTGCTAAGATTTAGAGTCACTTTATTAATGTAATATTATTATTTTTACTGAACTGTAAACGATGACGTTCAAAAGTGCCGTTTAATGGCCTAATTGAAATAAACGTTTTGACTTTGACTTCGTTCAGCCTTCTGACAAAAAATCGTCGTGATAGTTATGTTTGGCCACTAGGTAAAAAAAATTCACTAGGTTTTACGTAAAGGTCAATAACCCCCTGACTTCTGTCATGCGACTGCCTAGCAAAGCTCCAGTCCACATGCCAAAGCATTCCAGACACGCACCATTGCCACATCTAGTCGCATCTAACTCCTCACACATTGTCCCCTCCCTCTGTCTGTCGACGTGTATCTGAGGCTAAACGACGGAAATAAAAATCCTATAAATATTGAACAACCATATTTTTCTCACTTTGTCGCGAGAACCCGCCGTGTCGTCCGTTTGTCGCCTTATATGGCCGTTGTAGACCGAGGTTACAGTGTTTACACATGCCGCGACCGGTCGCTGAATGTTCACGATTTTCTTTATGATCTTTTAACTTTCAAGAAACCGTTTACAAATTACGAGAATTCAACGCCTGTTAGACTTTTATGATATTATTATACTTTCAAATCTGAAGTACCTCGAATTCTAGACAAACGATTATAGCAATAAAAATGAGAGATATAAGCAAACCTATTGGTTCGGTACTTAATAAACTTTTCAAATACCCAATTGAAATTGGTCATAAAAACTTTACGACATTCTCTTCAGTGAAATGCAACGAAACTTTTCAAATATGAAATTTTATTTGAAATTTCATCGTTGGCTTAAATCGCTGCGATTTGTTTCAGTGTGTGCGGTCCTTTAGTTATATTTAGCGTATGCACTGCGCACAATGTGACTCCGAATTCGATTTTTTAGGGTTCCATGGGGAACAGACTGCGTTTGGTTTTATAGACGATCATTTTCGGGGGATCAGTAGAAAATTGGTTGCCTTTGTAACTTGCAATGGATTTCACAATCGAATGGGAATGTATCTCACAATATACCTGATCCTACGTCGCTGGGGGTGAAGGTATTGATGGATGTTTATTGCTGGGATATTTTTATCAAAACTCTATGTATTGCCCTTCTACAGCTAATCTTGGTGTTAAATATTGAGTTTTGAACTGACATTTTTCATAATGACTGTTATAAAAAATGTCAGTTCAAAACATAATATTTAGTCTGCCCATGTACAAATTTCTTTAATGGATTTTCAACTGTATTATATATACTCCGTGAGTGTATCCGTGGCACCACTGACTGGCCCTATCAGAATACCAGCGCTGCGTTATTTATTTTATAGATATTGCAGCATAAGCTGAGATAGGGACCATTTTGACCTCGCACAGATCATTATTTTACTATATAATTATCCCTTTGTTACATTATATTACTGTTTAGTTATTAATTTTATTTTACTGTTTTGTTTGTCTTGTGCGAGTCCCAAATAAACATTTTTCTTTCTTTCTTTTTCTTTATTTATCGCTGAAGCATTAGGTTTAAGGTTGATTGGGAAAATTTGTCAGTTTAGGGTAGCTTGATGGGCGTCTGTACCTACCACTATTGTACATAAAGTTTAAATAAATAAATAAATATTTAATACTTAATACTTACACTAACCAAAAAAAGGTACGTAACTTATAACAAAGAAATATTCTCTTGAAAAACACATCACAGCAACAATTAAATAGTACATAATATAGGTACATACATTCACGCAACAAAATTTCAATTCAAAACAAACTCGGAAGCGTGCAACCTCATCAAACTTAAGGAAGTTTATTCAATATGTACCGTACAAAGTTATCCGAAGAATAATAAATAGTCTGGCACAAATAGTGCACACCGGTGGTCGTAAATGATAAACTCGTCCTGTGGATTATACAGTAAATTGGAAGTTAGATTGTACATCAGTGTGACCAGCTGCCGCGGGGACCTAGGATAAAAAATTTTCAAGTTTGTTGGGCCACGGATTTTGGAGGTAGCGATATTTTTGGGACGATAGAAATGGTATTAAAAATTTGCCTTTTGAGAAAGACGGCTTTATTTTTTGATAGTCTTTGTCCCTATAAATGGGTGAAAGTTCCGCTTTCACAAAAAATATCCTAAGTAGAGTTTAGTCAGCTTTTACGTTTTTTAACTAAATAATTAGCCATATTTTAATTCTAAAGCGATTGCAAAAAATGTAACTGTATAGCTCTTCTATCTCTTCTCTCTGTTGTGATATAAGAGCGCTATCAGCGCCACTTCTTGCCAATTCCTTAGAAAGCTATCAAATCGCTCTGTCATCTATTATAGTCTGCTTTTACCATATTCATGTTTAAATGACAGTAACAAGGTAATTAACACAACAATAAAAATACTCGTACCTAACAAAAGACCCGACTGAAAAAAAAAAACAAAATTGTTCCAAACAAGTCACTTTTCAAGCAGTCTGATGCAGCCTTAGTCACTGTAACTCTTTATACGAATCTAATCATTCCTCATTTGTTAAAATCTATCCAGCCATCTTGCAAAATAAAACCAAAACTCATATCCTGAATCATACTCCACCATGGTCACCACAACCACGGCGGTAGTCCAGTAAACATTACGACTTAATCTTAGCTAAATTGCCAGTTATCTGTTCTGGGGCAGGCTTGCATAATTGCAACTTTTTAGTTCGAACAGCCGGTTTAATTAGAAGACCTTATAAGTAAGATAAGTGTGACGTAATCGTGGGATGTTAGATTAATTACTTAATTATAGTAAGGTTGAAGTTTTTAACCACTTAGGAGAACGATGGGAATGTCTTAAGGTCCAATTAGTATTTGGAAAGGACGGGGGTTGTAAAACACGAAATGTTTAGCGGTTTTGGGTATTGCTAATTAAATATTTAGTTCGTCTTATTCAAAATCTCAAGCTTTTGATGATTCTTATGGCTAGTTTTACACAGTCAACATTTTTTGTTTCACTCGCCTGCAACTGCCTGGCTGACACTGGCGAGCTACTGCAGAACGCGTCCAAACGATGCGTGTGATGTCCGAGCTGCTGCAATGTGCTACTGGCAAGCGAGCAGGCGAGTGAAAATAAAAAAAACGTTTAAGTAACTCTAGCGAGATACTATCCAACTCGCACGTGGCAGTAACTCGTAAGATACGTCCATACAAACGAGTTACTGCAATGCAGTTACTCGGCAGGCTGACTCGCACGCTAGCTCGCGCTGTGTATACTAGCCATTATGCCTACTAGGCACAAACCAGAGTTACCAATTTTTTTACTGCGAGTTAATTGCTAACCTGGGGCGATTATGTAAGGAATATTTGTTATTAGTTGTCGCCCGCGGCTCTGCCCGCGTCAATGTATCCTAAAAAAAAAGTAAGTAAGTAAAAAGTATCCTATGTGCAATAACTATTAAAAATTTCATCAAAATCCGTTCCGCCGTTCTGACGTGATTGAGTAACATCCACCCACCTCCATTCAATCTTTCGCATTTATAATGTTAGTATAGAAGTATAAATTTAAGGTAAAGCAATGCTTGCCAAGGTTGGTCTGTGGATGGGTGACCATCTTAACATACCGAGTTTCCTCCGTGCCTCGGAAAGCACGCTAAGCCGTTGTTCGGATTGTCAGAAGCCAGTAAATCTGACTCCAGTCTAGCCAAGAACCACCGTATTACCCAGTTAATGGGTTGTGGAGGTCTGGTAGGCAGCCGCTTCACGTAAAATATATTAAATATATTCAGCTGAATCCGTTTTGACTGGAAGCCGACCCCAATATAGTTGAGAAAAGGCTAGGCAGATGGTGATGATAGAAGTATTAATTTAACCTCGTGTCAACACTGGTTTGTGCAAGAAGGGCAAACCAGCCAGAAGGCTTGTGAAGCATAACAGAGTTTGACTGCACAAACAAATCGCATGAAGTTAAAAATATACAAAAAACCTGTTCCTCAAAAAAAATCTGTTCCGTTCAATTTGAGTTCCTGAGCAAAACTCGCAAAAGAAATAAAATATGTATCAAAAAAGGAAGGCACCTAATACTCCTGATTGCATTCATTTTAAAATATACTTTGCGTTCCACCAGAGCGGGGAAAGCGATGTCTAATCAAGCGAACGACAGCATGGAGAAGGCTTTTTACGCTAATGGAGGAACTCCCGCGATATGATAACACTCTACACAATTTTGCATCAATTCAAAAATCTACTCGCGCGTCGTCGAGCGGAAAATGGGTTTTTCTGTTTCCACATTATGTTAAAATTGTCAACGGTAAAAAGTACTGCTGAAAATGATTTCTCGGTAACGTTTCGTTTTTCTTTTATTTGTTCGAGAATTAAATGTCTCCTGACAGATGAGACGAATTTCTTGGAATCAAATGTTGACAAAATCGTTTATTGGATTACAAAAGATGCTTTGTATATGTCACCAGAAATTGGCAAACTCCGTTACATTATAAAATAACTTGAGAGATTGTAAACTCTCGATAAATTGCCAACTGAGCATTTGGAATACATTTTACGCATCAAAATTTGATAGTCTATAATATCTCCGTGTCGGTTCGAGAAATTGTGGACTGACATAAAATGGCGACCAATCAGCGCACAAGTCTACAATTTATCCGTTTTCGTGTGGTAGTGAACAGTGGCTCAGATATGAGCTCACACCAACAAAGACCAAGTGGCCAAGTTTCCAATTTAACTCTCACACCAATACAGATAAATTGTAGACCAGAGAGCTCATTGGTCGCCAGTTTATGTCAGTCCACAATTTCTCGGAATGACTTCGAGATATTATAGACTATCAAGTTTTGATGTATAAAAAATATTCCTAATGTTCAGTTGACAATTTATCGAGAGTTTACAATCTCACAAGTTATTTTATAATTTTACGGAGTTTGCCATTTTCCGGTGACATATATAAACGACATGACAACAAGAAAACAGAGCATTAGATTGCTTTAAGAATGAACTGTCAAAACAGCGGTAGCAATAATTACTCTCTGTGATTTTTGTTTGATGGAATTCTAGAAAAACTACAATTCCATATGGAAAGTTTAACTATACAAATCTCGAACTTGAGAAGTGCAGAAAACTCTAATTGCGAAATAAGGCAAACATCTTTCTGCAATTGAAGATGTTAATACAAATACAACACAGCATCGTGTAAACATGACAATATTAACAAGAAACAAATGAAAGGAAATTAATATTAATAATGACATCAAGGAATGAACGTGCACTGATTGAATTTCCATAAAAAATCTAATTGATACGGTAAAGGGATACAGGCAGTATAAATGTAGTTAAATTTTTACACATCTCCTTCATATTAGGCAAGTGGTTTTTAATTCTCTGGCAATTATGTTTACGTTCCTACTTATGAATATGTGCAGCTAAAAAAATTGTTTAATGTAAGTAAGTAGATATTTACAACCTTATTCATAAAAACGTTATAACCTCTACATGGCTAAAATTTTCTATAAAAAAAATTCAAAAAAATATTCAAAATTTTCTATGGGGAATTTGAATTTAGAATCTCATAAACAGTATTTTAAGTAAGTAATGATTAATAAGTTTTTATGAATAAGAGGGTTTATATTCTATTTTATCCATGAAAATATTTGTGAGAAATGGTTCACACAAATATTTTCATACGAAATATTATATTTGGAATTTTATTTATGACAGTCTCTCGGCTCCATAACGGCTATTCGGCTTCAACTGCATGACAAAGTTTGCCCGCTTGCATCAAAATTTACTATTTCTACATTTTGTCAAGTAGAGCTTTTCTTATTTTTTTAGGGTTCCGTATCAAGCTTCCGCTGTCCGTCCGTCCGTCTGTCTGTCAGCGGTCTGTATCTCAAGAACCGTAATAGGTAGACAGTTGAAATAATTTACATAGTGTGTATTTCTATTGCCGCTGTTACAACAAATAATAAAATTAAATATTAAAGGGGACATACAAGAAACGTGTTTTTTTTTCGGTTTATGGTACGGAACCTTTCGTGTGAGAGTCCGAGTCGCACTTGGCCGAAAGTTCTTGACTAAATTCTTCTCTCAATGAAAGATTGTCAATTAATTAAAAAGCAAAACGTTAGGGTATATGACGTTTTCCTAAGAAATACTAAAACATTACAACACAATGCAGCTCTAATATCGAAGAAAAGGAATCCGTCACGTAAAGGGATGTCATTAGTACTATAAGATTATTTTCATTAAATGCATAGTTGTCTCCGGGTATTCGTACGTGTGCTGAATGGGACATGTTGTGACTTGCTGCTTCGTTTGCTGTTTTAATTGTTATGTCTCTGTGGTTCTTATTGATCGAATTGTTTTATACTGTAAGTTAACAATTGGTGATTATGTTGTGAACCTTTGGCTTAATCAAACATGTTTCGGAAGTCATAAAAACATTTTGTTATACTAAGAAATGAAATGACAGAAAACATTCACTCAAGTGGAATCAAAGAAGGTGTCAATGCGGTCAGTATCGAGCGCTGAACTATTCAAACAAAGTGAACATTTTCAGTTGAATAAAACTAAAAAACAAAACTTCCTATTGAATGATTTTTATCTTAATGTGAACCATCACATTACAGATGTATGACATTTAAATTTGTTCAACCCTAAGTCACCACACTTTCACTCAGTCCACTCATTCAATAATTATTGGACTTTATAAGATAGTAAATATCAGTGAATATGAAAATCGGTCAAAAAAGTAGTGTATTCGTGTGTAATTTTTTTAACCCAAAGGCTCACTGGTAGCGAGCGCTTTGTTTCATTAAGTCTGCCTATGTACAGTCAGCGACAAAATTCGATGAGCATCTTAAAAGTTCCAAAAGTCGTCAACATCTAAAAACTTCAAACTAAAAAGTTCACTGAACAAAATGCACACACAAACACAAAATGCGGTAAACAAACCAATGATACACAATTCGGTTATTTGTCATTTTTCTTTTAATTAAAAATAAACTTCTGCAATCGAAAAGTTCGTATATGTTCGTATTTTTTTACTGATTGAATTGATAATCTACTGCGTTGAACACAATGGCCTAAATTGCATAACTCTAGTCTGTATTGACATGGTTTCTATAATATTTAAAACGTCCTAAGTATGTGGAATGTGCGGAATAACAAAAAGATATGTAAGTAAAGTGTAGTAGTATTTTGTCTGCCAGGGTTGCGGAATTTGTTCGAAAGAGTCACCGCGGCCCTGGAACGCAAAGGGCTTTAGAAGGAACAGGGATGGGTTTTAGTCAGTAAGAGTCTGACACACCCTTCCGCTCCACACAGAGCGGAAGAAGTCATTTGATGATTTCCCATCCTTAAAAATAAAGTAGTATTTTGTAACATTGATTGCAACAACAACCGCATTTTGTGGCCAAAGCTGTTCAATAACTATAGATGTTTTAGGTGTTGAGGACTTTTGTTACTTTGTGCCTCCCCATCGGATATTGTCGCCGACTGTACCACTACTGTACATAAAGCTTTAATACATAAACAAAAAAAAGTCAGGCAAAAGAACGTAACAAAACATGAAAACATCAAAACCCTCACAAGGCAAACACTAATATGACAGAGTAACACAACACACAAAAAGATTGGTCGGAATTTCACCGCAATATATTCTACTGAAATTAGGTGGGTTGGTCTTGGTCGGTGACACAAACCCGTGACATGGGTCAGGCTCGTTAAATTTATCCGGTAACAACCCAGGTACGCTGCAAAAATGTGGATACCGGGATTTATGTTCGGGGATACTGCACTTGAAAAAGATATGTGGGGAAATGAGGATGCTAGAGCCAGTAGGTTTTAGATTTAGGTTTAGTTCAACTGTTTTGTGTAGATTTTGAAAGGAGGTCAACAATAATTTTAGTAGTGATGTGCCATGTCTTGGTTGTTTTGAAAGAAAGTAAGTTTAATAATAAAAGTAAAACAATGATAATTTCATAAAATAAAAGCGCGTTACACCTTCTTTATTTCTCTTGCCGTCAAAATCTAATACGCTTTTATTAAAAAAAATGGCATATAAAAGGCTGTATAAAAAGATTATATTTCTTAGCAGAATTTAATTTTTTTATAAAAGATGGTTTTAAATGGTTGGTTTTAAATGGTTGGTTTTTTTTTAATCTTTATTTTTGTTTATTATTTACGATTTGGAATTCACTACGGCGTAGTTCGTAGCGCGTAGCGGCGTTTTTCCGTAACCCGCAGTAATTCATAGTACGCACACATATGTGATGTTTTGAGCACTTAAAGTGTTATGTCGTTTATATTTTATTTAAACAACTTACCTCTATTTAATTCGTAGGACTTGTAAGTTATAGTAAGTCATGCTCAAATTAATAATGTAATAACTGTTTTATTATTTGTTATGTTTCTCATTATCTATTTCTTTTAATAGGATTCACATTGAAAACAAATGGAACGAACTTGTTTTCCCAAATCTGATATGTTTATTTTTATTTATTTATTTTATTTATTTATTTCATATGGATATTATCTAGAACTAAAGTACTCGTCAAAAGAGCCCAAACTCGATGGGATTGTGTCGTTTTATTATGGACTTTCAATGGTCAGCTTTCAGCTCCATCATCAGACTCTGGATACCATCTAGGAATAAAGCACTCGTCAAGACGAATCAAACGAGTCCGAACTCGATGGGGTTATGTCGTTTTATAACGGAGTTCCTACCTTCCAGCTCCATTATCAGATCCTGGATACCATCTAAAGACAGAGTACTTATCAAGACAAATCAAACGAATTCAAACTCGACGGGGTTGCGTCGTTTCATTAAAGAGTTCCTATGACCACCTTCCAAATCCATCATCAGATCAGCTCCATGTCGTGATCATATTGCATTGTCACGCGATATACAGATGCATTCGAACTATCAGCTCTATTGGAAACCGGAAAGTGAGTCAAATTTAACTTGCAAGATTTGTTTACAGACAGACAACGGGATAAGTAAGACTAAATAAAAGTTTGTAAAAAGATGGTTCCTACAAGAAAGAGCTTTAAGCAAAAGGCAATGACCGCTATTGCCATACTATTACGAAAGAACTACTGAAACATAGTTATAATATTCAAGTTATAGAATTTTCATACAATATTCCAGTCCAGTGCGATACACAGGCCGAGTCGAGTCCAGCGCTCTTATATTTCTTCCCTCCTTTGAAGCAGTTCGCTTTGTGACCACTGAAGTCGTATAAATCTATTAAAAGAACAAAAGGATTTCCCTTTAATTTCTTTGTAGTATGGGACTCATGGATTTGAAGTGTGTTTTAATAAAAGTTTGGTGAAGCTTCTCATTCATTGGCAAACATACTTGAAAGGAAACTCGTTTCAACGTCAATGTTTGAAATGTAAATATTATGAAATCTCGTTTAACACTGCGATAACACTCCTTTTACACTCCGACAGAATTTAACACTGTCCAATTCTTAAATTATTAATTATTTGTATCCTAAAATAACTTTTCTTGGTGCTTAATCCGAATTTAGAATATAATTTCATATTCTTCGTTATTCGATAACTAACGTTAAATGTGAACCAATTAGCTATTATGGTCGGAATTAAAAGTAGACATTTTAAAAATATCTCCGTTAACGTTTTGATAGGATATTCTCTCAGCTTTTCCGTATAGATAAATTTTCTATAGATAATGTGTGTATGTAGAAACGTTTTACCGAGGTCTGCGCGGCAACAGAAACACAGGATATATCTTTTGAGGCAACTCAGTCCGTTCAGGCGTTTTTCGCGATTCGAACGTACGTAGCGGGATTTAAAAAAAAAACAATAATGCCAAGTTGTGCGTTTAAAAAGTTCAATCATTACACTGCGACGGTTCCACAAGGCAAAAAGGATGTGTCTTTTCATCTGTAAGTACCGTTTAAAATGGAAAATCATACATTTTATTTTACTCAAATATCTCCACCGCTCTGTTGCCGCTCTGCCGCCTACCCGAAAGAGACAAGTAATGAGAGAACGAGAAAATGGCGCGCGGTGTTGTCCGTTCCAAATTCAAACGACGCTAGAGGTTGTAGAATTTCGCCATGTTTTTATTTCTTTATAACAAGTAGGTATGACGTATGTTTTGGTAAAATCTCATTGTTATCTACACATCGTATAGGTAAATGTAACACTCCGCGCTTTCCATGTTCACTAAAGTCTGTATTATTTTGTTTAACTTTAGCATTTCGATGGCCTCAAAAATATTTTATACTCCATTCGATTTTCGAAAATTAAAATTCGAGTTACATTTTTTTAACAGGTCTGTTCAGACACGGCAGGGACATGTCATTCGTGCCGTGGATAATGACGTGACATTTAACACAGGCAACTCTGCTAATTGCGTGTCAGACCTTTAATAACATGGATTTCGAACGCTCGCGCCCTCGCCACGGATTTCTGTACTCCTGGTAATCACTAACATATTGAAATCGTTTATTTTAGTTATCTTTTATTCAATTTTATTTATTTATTATTTTCGGACAACAATAGTCAATTTTAGTAAAAAAATATCTAATAAAAGAATAAAAACAAACGCTGAAATAAGTATGAAGACCGATTCATAAATTAAAATGATTACGAGTTTAAAAAGTACTTATGAATGAACATAGTGTACACACTGTATTTAAACGATTACGAACCGATTTTAGGAGCCAAAATTAGATTCTCAAACTTACTCGTATCAGCTTTTAACAGTCGACTTTATAAAATTATCCGTACTAAACTCACAAACGCTTCGGCAGGCACGGCTTCACAAAATCTGAATAAGGTAACACAATATTTGTTTTAAACCCATCCTCCCGTAATCTGCGAGAGCGTTTGCATTACAACTTTCAACGAAAATTAAACAGCAACTACACTAGTATTGTCAGACGTACAACAATGCAATTTAATTTCCCACTTCAAATACGTAAGTCTATGCGGAGTTACCATTTGTCTCTACATCGCTCAATAGGCATTATTCGATTAGACGGTCTAACTTCGCAGTACAAATAAATCCGACTGCATTATTCGCTTTGGGGCGAGTATTGCAAGGGAATCAGGGTTTAATCCGGACTAAATTGCTTACCGTCTGCTTGAGGCTCGACCGATTATCTCTAGGATGAGTCTTTAACACCCCGACGAATATTTAACTTGCTTGTTTCCATTGTTGGGTCTGTAGTTAATAATAATGTTATATTTGTTTTCTAAGATTAGTAAATTGAATAAATGGTGTATTGTTTATCATGAAGGTAACACATATGAGAAAAATATAATTTCATTTCTAGGGTCAAAGCCTGTATCAACCAACAAGTAAGTTATAATTACTTATTACAAAATGATTCACATGACATTAAAAGAAAGCTGACATTTTTTTCGTACTTTCTAATAATATACCTAAAGCTGCTGCTATTTCCATATTCAAAATTTAAAAATAAACCCTTAAAAAAGAAACAACATTTAAAAAAAGAAAAGAAAAAACTTTTCTTAATTTTTCTCCTTTACGCATTTTTAATATCAATTGCTTAGCTACTAATGCTTCCTTTGTTCCAATCCTTGTTCTACAAAGAGGATTTCCGTTTTGTTTCTTAATTTTCCGCGCGGGCGCACACGCTCGTGCCTTCTTAAACGCTGAGATTGTAGCCCCACAAGCAGCGGCTTTGCGGGAACGGAGGCGAAATAAAAATTCGCTTAATTTTGTATTCCAGGAATGTTTTTATAGAGTTTACTTGGTTTTGGAAAAGTAAAGTGAGTGTACAGTTTGTAGAAGTACTTATTTTAAGTGTACATAATATGTCGGGCAGGATTTCTAAGTCGTTTTGATTAATAAAGCAAAACTCTTGGAAATTCCTCTCTCTCTTGCTTTTCGCCTACAGTTAGGCGTCCGTTACAGCCTCATGCAAACGTCAATCAATTCCAAAAGTCATGATTGATCGTGAGTGATGGAATTCAATCGACATTACTGTAAACTTATGATAATGGCGACGATATATAATTGGCTGATATACGGGATTCGATGATTTATATCATCGAATCCCGTATATCAGCCAAACAGACCCATTTACTTAAAAGTCGTGACTAATCAAATATTCAGATTTTCATCAGTCAATTTCATGCAACCACAGTCACTGCATTAGACGATAAGTTTTCCGTCAATCACAGCCATGGCTGTAGTTAAACTGACAGCAAAACCCACTGTGTAATGGGTGCCTTAGACTAATAACTAGACGTGTCAGTCTGGGTTGTCTAGACATCTAAGAATGCTGCCTTTTGCCCTCTCACTATGACGAGTCAATAGCATCGTGATTTCGTTGTGAAAAAAGGATACTACTATTCACACTGTGAAGCTTCATCTCTCTCTCACAATCATGATGGCATTGTCACGTCAAAGTAGCAGGTCGTCAAGGTGGCAGGTCTTGTTCTATGACGGACGTATATGTTTGACAAAGACGAGAAGATCGTGGTTAAATAATAGCAGCCGCACGTGTCGATCTTCAAGATTAAGCAACGCTTGCCGAGGTTGCCCTGTGGATGGGTGACCATCTTAACATACAGAGACTCCTGCGTACCTCGGAAAGCACGTTAAGCAGTTGGTCCCGGCTACCATTTGTAGATCTTTGGCAGTCGTCACGGATAGTGAGAAGTCTGAAAATCTGACACCAGTCTTGGCAAGAACTACCGTGTTACCTAATTAATGGGTTGTGGAAGTCTAGTAGGCAGCTGCTCCACGTAAAATACTGGTATTCAGTTACATCCAGTTTGACTGGACCGACCCCAAAATAGTTGGGAAAAGGCTAGGCAGATGATGATTTGACAAAAGGCCTCGAAGATAATTTCGTACGACCTTTGGCATTATTTGCTACTGTTTCTTCAAAATCATCTTTAACACACCCACGGGAGAAAAGTCTTATTTCCGACCATATAGACATATCCCTCACCGTTTTCCCCTTTTCCTCGTTGACAAGCTTGTTTTAAAGCCAGCACCTACTACAAAGAAGTTCCAAACATTACAACATGTTCCCGAGTGTCATATTGCGTCACATTCATGTCACATTCGATTACAGAGGGACAATCCTTGTAACAATAAGTTTATCCGTGACCTTTATCTTCTTTTGTCTTTGTTTTGTTTACGTCGACGTGTTGAAGTAATATTTTTGGTGTTGCGTGAGTTTCTTTGGTGTTTATAAAAACAAGTTTTTTTTAGTTTCAAGATTATATCTGGCTTTAAAATGATCAATTGACTAATCACCTGCTGACTAACCTGGAATGTGTTTAAAGGACTGTAAAATATTAAAAAACGCGAGTATTGGGCTTAGTTTTTTTATTAACAGAATAAAACGCAATACCTCTAAAGGGGTCATTGTACTCATCATTATGAATAACTTTTACCATGGGACCAAACTCGAAATCCGCTGTTCAGTATATTTTGTCGCATTTAAAAAAAAAAAAAAACTCAAAGCATTTATTTCAATTAAACCATTACAGGCACTTTCGAATAGTCAAGTTCGGTCTGTCCAAAGAGATGAAGCTAATTCACGTTTCAAAGCGTAGATCTCTATGGAGAAGAACGTGCAAGAAACTCCACGAACACTCTTTTAAATCAATGTTTTTTACAAAAATTAAACGAAACTAAATGTCAATAGCTGCTACTGATAACATGAAGAGCTATGTAGGTAGCACTAAATGCACCAATTCCGATTAAATATGAAACAATAGCAAAAAATATAGTTACAATTGTACGACTATTGATATTAATCTCATTGAATACCGTTTCCATCCATCATTCGAATCTATTGTTCATTTCAAATTAATAATTTTCAAAATTCTTTGTATTGTAATCCTATTGAGTTTCTTTAAAAGACTTACGTCTGATAGACTGGAAAATGGCCTTCAATTCTGTTTTGTTTTCATTATCTTTCATCTGTTCTTCAGCTTTGAACGTTGATTGATTTTGGCTACAATTATTAGTTTCTTTACATTTCACTTGCTTAGTTTTAACAATTAAGTCGGCAGTAATTTTCTCTGAAGTTTTAAGTACTTTAAATGGCACATTTCCAAAGGACCTTAAACTAGCAATTGTTAAGCCTTTGCTGAAAAAAGATGACAAAGAATTAGTTGAAAATTATCGACCCATTGCCCTCCTCTCTGTATTTTCCAAAATCTTTGAAACTTATTACAATACAGAATTAAATAATTACTTAGAAAATAACAATATCTTATGCAGCGAACAAAAAGGCTTTCGAAAACATAAAAATATAAACATGGCGATCTTTGAGTTTTTGAAAAATATAATGACTGCGGTGGATAAAACTACCCCTGTATGCTCCATTTTTTGCGATATGACACAAGCCTTCGATTATGTTGATCACAAAATACTGGCTAGTAAATTGGAGGCATACGGTATAAGAGGAAACGTGTTAGAACTATTTAAATCTTACTTAACTGATCGAAAACAAATCACACAAGTTACAAGATTTAACATAAAAACTAAAAAGGAAGAACAATACCAATCCAAAGTAAGATATGTTAGATATGGTGTTCCCCAAGGCAGCGTAACAGGACCTACGCAATTTATTATCTACATCAATGACCTCCCTAATGCAACTGTGCAACCTATGACATTATTTGCAGACGACAGCACAGTAAATATCATATGTAATGATAAAAATCTATTTGAAAACGACATAAATAAAGCACTAACATCTATAATAACATGGCTAATCAATAATAATCTAAAAATAAATATAAATAAAACAAATGTAATGAACTACAGTCAAAGGCCTCAAAATTCAATTAAATTTAAATTGATATATGATAGTAATATAATAAATCAAGTAGAAACAGCCAAATTCCTCGGTTTAAAAATTGACAGTAGAATCAATTGGAAATGTCACACAGAAGAACTTTGTACAAAAATAAGTAGTTTATCTTTTGCGATGTACAAACTGGCATTCATGGCATATTATGGACTTGTCGAATCAGTGCTTAGATACGGTCTAATATTTTGGGGTAATTCGACAAACACCGACATGGTGTTTAAAATGCAAAAGCGTTGTATTCGGGCTATGTTTAAGATCAAAACTACCGACAGCTGCCAACCACTGTTTAAAAAATACCATATACTGACACTTCCGTCACTATACATCTTGGAAATAGCTTTATTTGTTAGAAACAATCCTCACTGGTTTCCTCTTTTGTCAGACAATGTCACTAGAAATAGACGTAATAAATATAAGAACTTCTTACAGCCACACTCTGCGAAAACAGCACTCCTTCATAAAAGCGTGTTTTGTATGGCACCATTAATATATAATAAAATTCCAGAGGTTATTAAAAATATAAACCAGCCAATTTTATTCAAGAGAGAACTTAAGAAGTTACTTACTGGAAAATGTTACTATTGTGTTAAAGATTTTTTAAATGATAGTTTCTAATCTATTTGTGTCATATTTTAATTTTGTTATGCTTTTTCTTCTCTTACTTAATTGTGTTATATTTTGAGTGGTTATAATTAATTTTGTACGCCAATGGTGGCAAAACATGTTGAAACTCACAGATTTTTCACTTTTACATCCACATTTGCATGTATATGTACAATGTTACACATGTTTACAAATAAATATATCTTTATCTTTATCTTTATCTTTACTATCTTCATGAGATTACATTTACTTTTCATTAACTCTTACACAAATGTGACATTGTAATATTCTTAAATGCTCTATAACTTCGCTGCCATTTCGAAATGAATATCGTAGGTCTCGCAAAAAAGGTTGAAAGTCAGTCACTAAGTAAATTTCCTTTGCACCGTTTTATTCGTATCTTTAGTTATCGGGGAAGTATTGCTTTTTAATGTAATTTCCGAAACGGAGCGCCACGTTGCCGGTAGCCTCCTATGGGAATCGACTAATGGATTTTGTTCATACTTCCTTCGGAACTCAATCTATCAGTTAGATTTCACATTTTAAGTAGTTTTCATTTTTTATCAGAGTTCCGTTTTGTTTTTATAATCTCATTTTTTTTCACTCTGAAATTCCTTGATTTCTTTTCGTAAGATATAAATCTTTTCATCAGAAACTATTGTTTCAAATTTCCACCTTAAGTAGCTTATAATAACAGTTATTCCCACCAGCCTAATATTAATTAATATTTAAATTACATTATTCCAGACAACAAAAATATTTCATTTTAATTTTTCATCTGAAAGTAATTGCTTCATTCTCTATTCCATAAAATATAAGGTTTTTGCGTCAAACCGTGAGACGAAACCTTAATTACAATCATTTCCCAAATACACAATATAAAAACCACTCATAGGTACGTTTCATTTTCGAGCGATTCTTATTATTGTGAGGACTTTAAACCGGGACCTAATTTGATCTCACAATTTTCTTCCCGTCGGGCGCTTGGGGCTCAGTGTCAACGTTTCATTTGGATTACACATTACCAACCAGCACATTCATTCTCCAACAGCTCTATTACAAATCGTTTAAAGTTTATTTTCCTTTGTTTGGTACAAAATTTTATTGTTGCGGTAAGTCCGGGTGCAGTGCAGCGGTCATTCTGTTACAGCCGGGACCAACTTGAACATCTTCCAAGACTTTGTGTTGTCATTATTAAAGGAGAATGAGTATTGTTATGGCTGCTTTTCTGTTTTTATTAAATCTTGGTTTTTTTAATAAGGGTAGGTAGGTAGCGTAGATAATAATATTCAGCAAATATGCATATGAGAGAGTTGTGGAAGATTCGTGGAAAACCTATTGCAAGTTCCAAGCTGCTCGCAATATGTATGATTATTACTACTACTACGGTATGATTTTTACTAGTAGACGTAAGTTTATTCACATTTCCCTCCTGGTAGAGTAATATCATTAAATTATCGAATTTCTATCGAGCTGATAACATAAGTACCCACTTCAGTACATTCTTTCAGTAATAAATACAAATGACCTTTACTCATCCGCCGACTCAACACAATAATGATTGAATAGTAAACGACTTATTTTAAATGTGCCCGTGAGATTCACAGCTAGTAGGTGTCAATCAGATGTACATACCTACCTCATTTTCTGACTTATTTTTTTGCGTGAGTACATACATAATCAGTTTTGTGAATTACACTAAAAAAAAACTAACATTTCTAAAGAAGTAAGCAATTCAACAAACAATCTCGATTCCCAAGAGATAGTTTCAAATATTGATGACAGCTTACACCAGCAACTAGTTCCAACAGAATCAAAGACGCGAAAGAATCTTAAAGGGGAAGTAAAAGGAACGGTTTTAAGACATAATCCCTTTGGGAACAAAGGAGACATGAGCATGTTTGTTTCCCAATTTTACGCTTTGCCGAGTACGCCGAAAAGAATCTACTAGCGAAATGAATTCTCGTTCCTCCTGAACTTATGTTTATAGTAGAAGCTTTAATTGAAACAATGTTTAGTTATCTTTTTTGTGTTGGACAATTCCTTTGTCGTCTGTTACGTGATCATTATTTGTTTCATTTCGATTGATCTTCGTAGCTTACTGTTTTCTTAATCATTTATAGGTCTTGTCAAAGACGTAGTGGATCACAACACATATTGGTTTTCTTTTACCTCGATCAATAATATCGCACCTTTAAAGTAAAACCGTTACTAAACGAAATTATGAAATTTTATAGTCGCACCTTTAAATTAAAACCGTTACTACACGAAATTATGAAATTTTATAGGGGAGCCAATATTAGAAAATAGTCACTGTTTTAGATAGATGGCATTGATACCTCAATTCATGAAAATTTTCGTTTAGTAACGGTTTTACTTTAAAGGTGCGAATTTCAACGCTGATGATACATGCTTTAACATAATCCAAAACAACTTCTGAAGTTAAAGACCTATCTACAGTTAACAATTGGGCTTCCAACGATCATGACTTTATTGCTTTAGCTTCAAGATCATTCATAACATTTTTTGGAGCATAACCGTTTCGGATCATACATTTATATTCTTATCTTACATTTAACAAAACACAGGAACATCTGCTAGTTTGTCATCTCCACTTCACCCACACCAGCTTTCAAGCTTTCATTAACTTGCACATCACTATAAAAATATTCCCGCAGCGCATCGGTGTCTCAAGAAAAGCCTTCCACACCGATTACCATATAGAGTGACATTTACACCGCGTCGACTCTCAAAGACACGTCGCTTTGTGGTCGCCTGCTTTGAAGCACACATTGATTTTATTCCGCGGAAGGATTGGATTAGTTAGTGAATTAATTGTTAGTAGATGCGCATTTGTTTACTAGCTTCTGATACGAATTTATAATTCTTGAGGCAATGAATAGTTAATGCTTTGAATAGTTCCATGATAATTCAATATGAAATGTATTTTTATTAAATCTGACATTTTTTTGTAATTAAGATGGTGTAATATAAATTTGATTTATTATAACATTACTGAAATTATTGATTTGTGAGTCTTAAAGTCCTAATAATTGGCACACCATCAGGTAATAATACAGTGTATCTATCGACCATTATTTGTAACACCTTTATCAACCGGATTAAATTAGTGTAGTGCTAATTTTTTTACTAGATAGCTTCTGAAACGAATTTGAGCCAAAGAATTGTCAATTATTTGGCTTATAAAAGAGCATGTCTATAGACTTTGGAAGCATTATTTAGCAATGCGTGTTTTGAATCTTGCTGGTCATGCATCTGTGTTAACTATTTGACTTCATGAAATCACGGACACTTATATAGCTATAAACTCAGAGTGCAATCAACATCATCAGCCCAATTTCTCAAAGATACGCCTCTCTTTTTTTCGTGCCAATCCCGACGGTCCTGCATGTCTCACCAGACTTTATACATCGATATGCCAATAAATGAAAAGACTGGCAATACTGGTTCAAAGGAATATTTTGAAACTATTATAAATCATGTCAGCGAAATTAAAGCAAAAAAAAACTCAAACAAGTCAAGGATAGTGACCTATATTCTGATGAAATATTCCAAGCAGTCTGTTGTAGTTAGTGACAAAAGACAACATATTCGTATGAACTAGTATTGCCAGTGTTTTGATTTATAGTCGTATCGGCGTCTCCACCTTGAATCCGTGACGGAACATGTGTTTACGTTGATTATTTGATATTTCTGAGTCGTGCGAGCTAATTAATAAGTCTAGAAAACTAGAGCCATGCCATATAACGCTTAAAATATGTTTTGCATTGAGTAAACAAACCAACATGTTCATTTGAACTCGATTCTAAGTCTTCTAAATTGTTAATCATTTTAATTTACTGTAAGTTTGGGCATCAAAATACAAAACTAAAGCCACCGTAAAAAAAAAATCCAAACACAACATTCTACAACGTCGCATAAAAGAAAAAAAAACGATAAAATTGCCGTCCCCAAGCTCAAATCAAAGGGGCTATTACGGCTTGTTAGCTAAATTGTAAGAAGAATTATTAATGAAATGAATCCAAGGCAAAACCCAGCCATATATACAGCTATACTCTGTACTCCTTAGCAGTTACGCATTTGTACGTAAGTTTATAATTAGTTATTTCCGCAATGGGCCCGAAGCAATCGCTCTATACGGTGGCTCCTGCAATTAACTTCGTTTACGGTTGCACTGTCAGCTAAACACGCACTGCTAAGTCTAATATGTTTGAACTGAATACTTGGTAATTAGTTGCAAATAACGGTGTTTTGATGTTATGGGATTAGCACATTGCTTTGTGGTTTGATACTTTATTTCGAGTTGAACTTGACTTCAGATAGGTAGATAAATGTACTTTATTGTACACCACAAAATAGTTGAACAACTCTTTTAAAACATAAATGTATGTGTACGATGGCAATAATATCGCTGACTACGATATCTCCTAGAAAATCTTTTGGTAGACTGAACGAATCAAAGTAAAACACTTTAAGAACACCATCACACTAATATTGTGTGATTGAGGCGAAAGTTTGTGAGTGTGTGTGTATGTTTGTTACTTATTCACGCGCAAACGGCTGAACCAATTTTGATAAAGTTTGCTATGCAGGAAGCTGACACCCTGGATTAACACAACTTTTTATTCCCTTCGGATAATTTTCGACATTCACGCGGAGTATCTGATAAACCGCAGATAACACCGCGGGGCGCAGGTAGTTCGAAGTAATTGTAAAAAACATTTGATATTTATCGGTAAAATGCTTTTGGAAAGTCAAATAAAAAATCTTTAACAATGAAGTCTTTCGAAACTTCAGCATTCGTTGAAATCGAACCATCAATAATAATAAATCTGAAATACCATAAAAATCGCTTCTATTGACATCAAATATTTAAAACCTTCAGAAGTTTACTAGTGAGCACTAAAACTCGAGCATTTATTTATGAAATCAGTTATTTACAGTTTCGTTCAAAAGAACTACGAAGAAAAATATGAAAGGTAAACAACTTTCAAGATATTTCTAGAAGTTGCAATAAACTCGATTCTAAGAGATTAGAAACGACAAAAAGGGCATTGAATAAATCCCTCGAGAACCAAGTTCTACCGAAAAGTGGGATACTATTATTTAAACGTAAGAACTCATTACGAAATCGTTAAAAAATACGAACTGAAATGAACTAGACCCATATTTTAATTTCATGTAACACCGCAGTACTAGAGATTTTATGGTGCCACCCAAGTTGTGAGCATACGCGGGCTTTGGAAGTCATTGACCGCAAACGTAGGCAAGCTTTTCAAATGGTTAATATCCTCACCACGAGACCAGCTAGTAATAACAACATAATTCGAAATCAATTTTGTAAGTATGGTTTACCTCTGCCAGGGTTGCGGAATTTGTTCGAAATAGTCACTGCGGCCGCAAACGCAAAGGGCTTTAGAAGGAACACGGATGGGTTTTAGTCAGTAAAAGTCTGACACGCCCTTCCGCTCCACCCAGAGCGGAAAAAGTCATTTGATGATATCCCATCCTTAAAAAAAAAAAATGTATGGTTTACCTATAGAGGGTATGCGGAACAGGGTGTAAAGTCCCGCAAACCTCCATTCAAAAGAGGATCTTCCGACCGGACAGTTGTTGTGTCCGGTGGGCAACTGCCCTATAGTTGAAATTCGGACTGTTGCATATGTTCAAATTGCACGGAAACCTCTGATACCGCGGCGGTTCTCTTTGTCGCCTTATCGTAGCGCTCACTAGGAACTTATTACAGTTTTGTGTCATTGTATGTATTGTATTCTGTCGCAGCCAAATAGCTTAATCAGTCATTGAATTAGATGCCTAGCCTTTTCATTTAACTGCGCCGATTTTTCAGCGACCTAAGTGACATCTTTGGTTCAACATCGTTTAACGACTTGCCCATGTCACTTATGTCGCTGATTAAACGACACAGTTAAATGAAAAGGCTAGGCTTTTAATTAAACGGCTGATTAAGCTCGCTGGCTGCGACATATCTATTGTATTGTATGAAAGAACATTTCTGCGCGATTTACAGTCTTTTTTTCAACTAGGTCGAGGGACGTCATTGACTCAAGAAACACCGCAAGACGATAGAAGCGTTCGAAAAAGGGAGAGACCATCCCTCTCCCTTTTTCATCGACATCGACTAACATTTTTGAGACCAAATCATGAATGTATTTAAAAAGCGATTGTTCAAAGACTTCCGTGTAGTGTACAGTTTAATAGGCATGAAAAAATGATGACAGGCTATGGAGCCCCCGCTACAGCCCCTGACATGCACAATACAAGGAGTGGCAAGCTGCAAGCCACTACGCAACTTCATAATTACCTATTTCCCATTTCGCCTCGGGCCCGCCGGCTTTACTGTGAGCCTTAATTAACTGCACTATGTTGTAATATTCCAAGCTTCAGTTATATTCTAAGGAAAATAACAAAACAAACTCCAGCTGCTCATATGGATGTTCTCAAGCTGGAAGTTTTGGTGAAGGAAATAAATTGGCCGAAAAAATAATTAAGTTAGACCAAGAGAGACTGTGGTGTATGATTCAGTTTCTGATTAAACTCTCGGAGTATAAGGCGACTAAGGGACTCACCAGAGAATGGGCAGCAGCATTCTCTGTGCATTGCAACAGCTACACTGCGATCGCCAACCCGCCTGCCAAGCGTGGCGATTATGGCAACCCCCTCCATTTGATTCCATTTCATTTTTCGGCTGATATGATGATAAGGCAGGGAATTGTGGGAATTTATTTGACCAAAGCTTAAATAACATACAACATGTAAGTTATTGGTATCAGGAAGGAACCTGGTAAGTATTAAATTTACAAAACACTGAAACAAAATGGCTGCCGTTCTGCAAATTTCTTGTAATTAAATTTGAAAAAAAAATGTTGCCGATTAAGCGAGTTTGCAAAAGGAATACCTAAAAGATGTGTGTGCATGTGGATCTTTTGTAAGAGATAAGATTTAAAGTGGCTATTCAGAACGGTCAGCATAGATTAAAAATAATAATGCAGTATGACGGTGTAGATGACAGATGTCTTCGGATAACAGCAAAATGCGATGACTTGCTAACTTGGTTATCAGGCTGATACAAGATGTCTAGCCAGCAAATCCGTAAGTCTACTGATTAATTATGAAGATATCTCTTACTTACAATAAATTAAAAGGACAAAAATATTTCTCTTTTCTTTTTTTTTTAACTGACTCCAAAAAAAGGAGGAGGTTCTAAATTCGATTTTATGGTTTTTTTTGTATGTTTGTTACCTTGTAACTCCTTCATTTTTGAACCAATTTTTTTATATAATCGAGGTTGTATTTTTTATAAAAAAAATTGTTTTGGATTCCTGTCTTTTAAACCAAAAGGGTCGAATTAAGTACGCCCATATACCACTACTGTACATTTTTACGATACCTTACGGTTCACTCATCAGGAATTTCCAAAAAGCCGGAAGCCTGGATTTATTTCCATGATAGCATTAGGCGCGAGCCCAATACCATGGGACATCAACGTTATATAAATTCTGCGGCTATATGTACGGAATTCAAAGATTCATGATTTTTGACCTGAAAATTCGAATGCTGGACATGATTTTCGCAAATTTGACTTGTTGTGTTGAGTCAGTTCATTAGCCGCACTTGACAGGAATAAGTAGTACAGACAGCAAACAATAAATTATTTTTTGCATCACATTTTCAGCATCTTCACGATTTTTATTCATTAAATCGAAACATTTGCACGATTTTTAGGGTTCCGAACCTTTGTATCGAAAAATGAAACCTTAATAGGATGACTCGGTTGGGTCGGCCGATTTTCTCCGAATCTACTGGACCGATTCAGTTGAAATTTGGTACACATACAACCTTCTGCGACTCAAACACGGTCACGTAACGAAAATAAATGAAAACAAAAGATTTTCCAAGTGTACCATGTGACATATCAAATCAAAGGGCTCATAGTCAGGGTTTCAAAAGTTTTTTTTTATATTTTTAAAACATTCCATTCCGAAATTATTCAAGATTTTGATCTCCGAAATGACTGACACAATTTTTTTTTAATGCAGATTACAGGAAAGCCTATAAGAAGTCTGTGATTTTAAAGAAACATGTTAAAAATCCACGCTAGTCCGACTCTCACTTGGCCGGTTTTTCAATCCAAGAATAACGAAGATGATGATAAATCAGTTGATGATGAGCTGAACTCAAACTGAAATTGTAACTTAACCTAATTTTAAAAGTCAAAATTATTCACGCGTTTCAACAAAAAAAGTCAGTAGCCTACAAATAGCCCCCAGCCAATACTGGCCTACACAACAGTTCAACGTTAGCTCAGTACACAAGCCCGACTTATAAAACAAGGCATTCTTGTTAACAAGTTAAAACAGTGGAGGCCAAAACTTTAATTTGGGGGCACGATATTTGCAAACACGCCCCCCTCTCCCCCGCTAACCCTTCCCTACCGCCCAACTGTCAACTGCAAAGGCTTTCGTGTAAGGAGATTTAAGGTCGGTCACGCGGACCGGCGACGCCAGTCTAGGGTTTACAACGGATCTATATTAGACACTGGATTTGATTGCAGTGTTTGTAAGTAGGAAGTTTGGGCCTGTTAGTTTCTGTTTGTGTTTTGGTCGTGCTGTTTGTGGGTTGGTGCGAGACTACTGTGTTCAAAGATACAAACTTGAATAGGACCCAAAGATTACCTAAACCTTTTGGGAATTTACTCAACCACAGCCGCTTAAAAAGTGTCGATAGTGAGGGAGCGTTTATGATAGACTGCTAGACTTTTACAGGAATGTTACTGTATAATTCGTTAACCCCTATTATTCGTTTTATACAACACTCCACTGCAATAATTTCCTGTACCTAAACAACAAAATAAATTCCCTCAAACCCCACTCTTTGTATTTCAAAATCTATTCAAACCAAACACACTTCATTTTGAATGCACAACTTAGCCTCAAGCAACATCTACTTATGACATTTCCATTAAAACTGCAAATCTTTAATACTCTAGGTTAGGACAAACACGCTACGTTCACGTCAAACTGTCTCGACTTTGAGATCCAGGTTTTAAATTAGTGCAGACTACTCGGAAAACAAGGAGGAAACCAACCCTAATCTGTTTAGGTCACGCTATAGCAACGTAACGCGAAATGTTACGTTAGGGTGTTACAGCGTTTGAATTACTGGATTTGTAGCAAGACGAAAGTTGTTTGGGCGCGGTTTCCGTTTAGATGGCAAAAAGCGAATCAGACTTGACACTTGGGTTTGTTATTAGCATATAACACGCGCGAACGCCCTTCTTGTTGAGTTTTCGTGGTTGTATTTACTAAGTGAAATTTTATTCATTATGAGATGAATTATTGTTGCGTAGCTAAATAGATGAAACATAGAACGAGTAGCGAACTGCTTTAATATATTTACTGATATTAAAAAGCTAATGATGAAACATTATTTTTCCACAAGACTAATTCTAAGATACCTAGTATGTACCGACGCAGGTTTTATTAAAATTAATGAGCTACTTTTCTGAAAAGAAAAAGCATCTTAAATTAACTATTTCTTTTCACGAGCTCAATTATCATGTAGCTAATATAATAGATTATACTAAAATTGCAATCTTTTCATAATGGATTTAGAATACAGATAAATTATTATTATTAGCCACATTCGCGATCAAAACATTTAACTCCAAAATAGAATATAGAAATTCAAAAGAATTAACAGTGCAGGATAGTTACACTCGTGCCAATTAATTATCCAGTACAATGCTACAGATACCCAGAAGTGACGCGCGCACGCTTCACGGACATTTGCAGCCTTCAGGACTATACTCTACGCTTAGATCCGATAAAAATGGATGGGCCGGACAATTATAAGACGTAAATTTTTTTATGAGGCATTCAATTTATTTAAAAAAAAAAAAAACTTCTTTTTTTAAAAGTCTATACTTAGAAAGTTTAAATGTATGAAATTAAATTATCCCTAAACATAAACTCAAGTTTCGAATTAATTAACAATATTTAATTTAAAAACCAAATCACAATTCGTACTAAACTAGCCTGAATTCAGTAAAAAACACAAATTCCCAATAATCGAAGCCCATTTCCCAAATTAATTCATAACCAATTGCCATGACTATCCAGCGCTTCCGATCCTCGTCCTCAAGTCGGTCTCAGTATTGTCGCCAGAGTGGCGAGTACAATCGAGTAGTTAATTACGGCCCCCGTAGGAAGGGCCACCTATCGGAGGGTATAGCCAATTATAAAGTTTGAACCTCCACGACCATTTCAAACAGACCCTCAACCGCCCCAGACAAGGAAGCGGAAATTTTCAAACAAGAAAAAAGGCACAGGCCAACTTATGCTGGTAGAATATTTTCCCTCTGTTTGCGTTTAGGTGAAAACCAGATTTGAAAGTTTGTCCTAAACAGTGTTTCGTGTTTGCATTTTGTCGCGGGGTGCGAAAAGTGTAGTTTCGTAATTTGTGAGAATTTGAGCGAACAGTTCGCGAATGGGAGCCAGTTTGTAACATGTTTTTGTTATGATAATAATTTCGGTAGGGAGCGGAATGAGGTCCCGTATAATAGTGAATATGGGAATATTTTGAGGTGGAACTTTAGATTCAGTGTTTCGTAGCTTTTCGAGGACAAATTTCATAATTTAACGATTTTGAAAATTTGGCATCTTAGATGATAAATATCCTTTGATCAACAGGTATCATAATATTTTTCATAAACTGGTATGATCCCAAAACAACTGCTTAATAGTCTTCATGTATCCTTTCAAAACGTCGCAAATAGAAAATTAATCATCATCTGCCTAGCCTTTTCCCAACTACATATATTGGGGTCGGCTCCCAGTCAAACCGGATTCAGCTGAATACCAGTATTTTACGTGGAGCGCCTGCCTACCAGACCTCCACAACCCATTAACTGAGTAACACGGTACTCCTTGGCAAGACTGGTGTCAGATAATCTGACTTCTGACTATCCGTAGCGACTGCCCAAGATCTGTAAATGACAGCCAGAACCAACGGCTTAACGTGCTTTCCGAGGCACGGAGGAGGCTCGCTATGTTAAGATGGTCACCCATCCACAGACCAACCTCGGCAAGCGTTGCTTAAACTTGAAGATCGACCCGTGCGGCTTTTATTATTTAGCCACGAGCTAGAAATAGAAAATTACTAAGTAAAATAATAATCTCGAAGGAAAACTCAGTTCTCAAGTAAACAAGCCACAGGCATAGACCGTTCCGTAACTAGATTAGCACCTGAAAGCGAAACCAAACACTCAACCTAATTAAACCTTCGTTACAAGAAAATAACCACCGAAGTACATCTGAAGACACCCCAATTAATACCGGAGCTCGTTAATCAAGTGCTATTAAAGACTTCGGACCGATAATTACATTTACCTCCCAGGGTGGCGACGATATAAACAGATTATACCTTACATGTAAACATCTTTGACGTTTGTCCCTAAATTGGTGTCGCAAGCTTGTTTACCTTTTTGTGACAAAGAATGTGAACTCATTATAGTGAACTTTGATGTTGTTGTCTGAAGGATGATGCTTGTGGGTAGAAGTAGTGGTAGGGTTGACCTTATCGTGTGGCGTGTATTGACGTGGGAGAAAGGCTATGTCGAAGTGTGATATGGATATTGTTGACAGCGTAACGAGGTGATGGTAGTCCTTAATTGGGTAACCTCTTGATGGGCATTTAATATCCGCTGGAAACTTAAAACTAGGTTTTGTTATTTGTTAACTTGGGTGTATCTACCTACATCAACTAATAGATTACAACAGCAACAGCTTCAGATAATCACACTAATATTGTAAAGGCGAAAGTTTGTGAGTGTGTGTGTATGTTTGTTACTTCTTCACGCGCAAACGACTGGACCAATTTTGATAAAATTTGGTATGCAGGATTAACATATAGGCTACTTTTTATATAAATACTAGCTGCGCGGGTAACACCGCGGGGCGCACTAGTATTATATAAATACGATATTAGAATACAATATAATAGTCAAGCTTTGCAAAATAAAAGATATAATACTCGTAGGCCTATTTCCATCCTCCATCATGTTTAAACAAAATAATAGAATAGAAAATAATGCTCCTTATTATGTACTACACCACATAATTTACACAAAAGAATCATAAGAAAACATGACACAGGGTGACACAGTGGGCGGCCATATCGCTAAAAGCTATCTTTTAAAGACAACCATTTCACTCATGACGTCAAGAACCCCTGATTAAATCTATCAGAAAACCTGATTGATCTTTTCACTACACGACAAAAGATTTTTGCTAACCAAACCCACTCAAATCTCAATATGCCTAGCCTTTTCCCAAGTCGGTATATTGAGGAGCTCGTGGCTAAATAATAATAGCCGCACAGGTCAATCTTCAAGGTTAAGTAGCGCTTGCCAAGGTTGGTCTCTGGATGGGTGACCATCTTAACATATCGAGTTTCCTCCATGCCTCGGAAAGCACGTTAAGCCGTTGGTCCCAGCTGTCATTTGTAGATCTTTGATAGTCGTTACGGATTGTCAGAAGCCAATACATCTGACTCCAGTCTTGCCAAGAACTACCGTGTTACTTAGTTAATGGGTTGTGGAGGTCTGGTAGGCAGCCGCTCCACGTAAAATACTGGTATTCAGCCGAATCCGGTTTGACTGGAAGCCGACCCCAATATAGTTGGGAAAATGCTAGGCAGATGATGATGCTAAACAGCTGGTAGAAGCTGATGTGTCGATTTTTTTTTAATTACTTCAATATTGGTATAATACTTTTATTTGTAGAGTTATAAATAGACACACGTTATTAAAAATGGGTACAAAAGCAAAGTGTTACACTCTAAAATTCAACCCTTGATTCTGAAACTAGGTAAACCTGTACTATCAGAATCAGTGATTCCTCCAATTACAACAAAACCTCAAAAACGATTTTAAGTAATTGCAAAATGTTGTCAGAATAATTATATCAGGTCTAAGAGCATTACTTACGTTGAGTAACAATATTCTTCAAGGAGCCACTACTTATCTGATCTGTACAACCCAGTAACTGGGAAACACGGTACAGCTTGGTGACACTGGTATCAGATTTTTAACGGCTGTCAAAAATCTACAAATGACAGCCGAGCCCAACCGTTTAACGTGCTTTCCGAGGCACGAAGTGTTCCTTATCCTGGAGGATGCCACGGGCGTCGGGAGTTGCAGGGCGATTCCCGGCCACCGTAGGCGTGGGCCTGCGGACGGTGAGCCACCCAACGCTCGAAGCGTTGTGTTTCACACGCGCTTCAAAGAGATGTCAGCAAAGTAGAATTGGCCCGCGAGGGCCCTGCCAGGGTTGCGGAATCTGTTCAAAAAAGTCACCGCGGCCCTGGAACGCAAAAGGCTTTAGGAGGAACATGGATGGGTTTTAGTCAGTAAGAGTCTGACACGCCCTTCCGCTCCACCCAGAGCGGAAGAAGTCATTTGAATATCGTTCCGTGCAGCTGACATTACTTAGCCACTAGCTCCTTCCCACTGAAATCAAAACAACGAAATCTAAAACCGTATAAAATTTACTTAAAAGTCATTACACCACATCGTACGTGATATATTCGTAATATAGTGAGCGAGTGAGCTCCGAAAACGCATTATTTTAATTAAACTTGTTTAAGAGGGAATTAGTCGTGAGACGCTGTTTCATTAAAGCTGTGTGCTTATGTTTTGTCGACGGAGCAAGACTATGTTATGTAGAAACTGAATTTCATGTTGAGATACGGTAGGAAGCGGAGCATTGGGCTTTTTTTTAGTATAAGTGGTAATAAAACTGTTATTTTTGTAAAGAATAATATTTTTTTTTTTTTCATATATCAGTGGATTATACACTTCTGGAAACATCTATTGGCCCACCTTAGAGTTTAGGTTTCGATGGCCCCTACCGAAATATGATTGCTAGATTGAACAAAAACTGTTGATGCAGTTTTAAACCTGATACATTTTACCATCTTTTTCGATCGTATTGTTTTAAATTTGAATTCAGAATACCATACGACATGGAGCTACGCCTAACAAGTCGGATATGCGCCTTGTTAAAGGCAATTGATTTTTGAATAAAACACATGTTTTATCAAATAAAGGTTTAATTTAATAACGCGTGTTGCCTCCATGGGCATCTACCACAGCTCTCATACGATTAGGCATAGAGTTTATCAACCGCTCTATGCAATTCCTCTTCTATGGCAGTTTTCAACTCCTGCATCGTCTGGGCAACTGGCTGACGAGCCCTTTTTTTTTTTTTTGATCTCGGGGGGAAATCCTCATGGAAATCCTCCACCCTGGGGCGGGTGGAGGGGTCTGTCAGACTCTTACTGACTAAAACCACCCCGGTGTTCTATCTTCCACCTACGCCGGGGATCGCGGGAACGTATGCGACTTCCGCAATCCCCGGCTGGTGCCGGCCCGCCTCTGCGGGCCACCTCGCGTCGGCGAGGGGAGTGAGGTGTTTAACTCCCCTCGCTACGTCAAAGAGGGGCGCACGGGAACACCACGCGCCGCCACCTCGGGTCCAGGATGAATGGGGGGCGACGGACATTGGCTGACGAGCCCTAACACGTGTTTTTAGCTCGTCCCACATGTGCTCAATGGGGTTCATGTCTGGGCTTCTGGCTGGCCAGTCCATAACTGTGATGTTCACATCCCGAAGATATTCCCTGACGATGCCGGCCGCATGGGCTCTTGCATTATCATGCATAAAAAGGAAATTTGGGCCCACATAGTCCGCGTATGGTATCACGTGAGGTTCTAAGCACTCACGAATGTACCTTTCAGCATTTAATGTTGGCAGCCGTGGTCCTGTAACAACCTCAAGTTGAGTTTTGCCGCTCGCGGATATACCGCCCCAGACAGTCCATGAGCCACCGCCATAAGCAACCCTCTCTTCAAAGCAGCATTGTGCGAAACGCTCTCCCTTACGTCGGTAGACCTTCTTCCTTCCATCATTGCCATGTAACACAATTTTAAACTCATCAGAAAAGAGTACACGGCTCCAATCTTGCTGTGTCCAATTTAAATGACTGCGTGCGAAATGAAGGCGCGCTGTTCGGTGGGCTCGCGTTAGTTTGGGCCCATTAGCTGGCTTGTGTGGTACCATATCGCGTTCTTTTAACCTTCTCCGAACAGTTCGAGCGCTCACAGATACTCCGTGGAAGTCGCGAAGTTGGTTTTGTATCTCAATGGAGGTAAGGTGACGATTTCTCAAGCTGGTCGTCCCGATGAATCGATCCTGCTTTTCAGTTGTGACCCGAGATCGTGGCCTTCCTTGGCGACGAACAAAGCCGCCAGTCTCTAGGTACCTCCGATAAACATTTCGGACCGCAGATCGACTTAAATTAAGTTGAGCACTCACGTTTCTTTGGCTGTGTCCGGCCTGAATAAGTGCCACAGCTTGGGCGGCGACTTCAGGTGAAGTATCCATAGATTATTGATAGAACCTCACCTTAATGTTAAGAATAAGTAATGTTTGTTGCAAAACCAAAGATATCAATCACTTTTTCAAGAATTAAATCCAAGTAAACCAATAAAACCAAGTTTTCTTAGTATTCGATAGTTTGATATCAACAAACAGGCTCCAAATTGTCTTTTGTTTCTTTAAATTCTGTGTTCGAAATTCAAAAAAAGACTATTGAATGAAATTGTGAATGTGCCAGGTTCAAAACTGCATAAAAACTTTTTGCTCGACCTAATATAAAATTTTAGCTAGGACCAAACGAAACTGAATATACAAGGTGGGCCAATAGATGTGTCCAGAAGTATATATTTGATAATTCATCATCTGCCTAGCCTTTTCCCAACTATATTGGAATCGGCTTCCAGTCAAACCGGATTCAACTGAATACCAGTATTTTACGTGGAGCGGCTGCCTATCAGACCTCCAACACGCAAGCTTCTAACTATCCGTAACGACTGCCAAAGATCTACAAATGACAGCCGGGACCAACGGCTTAACGTGCTCTCTGAGGCACAAAGGACTCTCGGTATGTTAAGATGGTCATCCATCTACAGACCAACCTCGGCAAGCGTTGCTTAGCCTTGAAGATCGACCCGTGCAGCTGTGTTTATTTTATATATTAATATCCAGTAATTGCTTGGCCGAATACGGTATTTATTGCTAAATGACGAAAATATTTTTTATCTGTATAGCCATCAAAAGTTACTTTATCATTCATTTTCTGTTAGTAAGCTAAAAAACCTTTTTACAAAAAAATACAACCGACTTCGAAATAAAAAAAGCACTACAAAATATAAAATAACTTTAATTTCGAAAGTCGGTATTTTAGGTTATTTCTCCGTATTTTTACACCGACTTCCGAATTTAAAGTTATTTATTGGTCTATCAACATTCTTATTACTAGTTTACCAGTGCCTAATGCTCCACATACCCTAATTCTGACTTGAATATTTTCATTTTTGTTAAATTTTCTTCATCACTTCATAGATTATAACCTTAACGTTTAAGTTAAGTCGTTAACGTGTGTTATAAGTTTATTTTTCTCCGACACGGACATTATGCCACGGAAATAAGCTAGTTAAACATAAAGTAAACCCTATTACGTTTTTAAACCTTTTTACTTACAAACCGTTTAACCGGCGAAGTGCGAGTCAGACTCTCACACGAAGGGTTACGTATTATAAACCGAAAAAAAACACATTTTTTGTGTGGGAGCCTTTTATTTTTTTATAGTTTAATTGTTATTATAAGTTGTTAGAGCGACAATAGAAATACACACTCTGTGAAATTTTTAACTGCCTGCCTATTACGGTTCTTGAGATACAGACAGACGGACGGACAGATGGATGAACGGACAGCAGAGGCTTAGAAATAAGGTTCCGTTGATTACCCTTCGGATACGGAACCCTAATAAGCGTTCCAATTCAAATCGTTATATCTTCTCAATAACAGTCAAAACTTGTCTAAATGAAGGGAAAATTGAGGTGTTTCTTTACAATATTTTTGACTACGATTCGATTAATAACGCTCCTTAAAATACGATAACTGCCCCTCAGATGAGGACTAAGTTAGTTTTTCAAGCCAATCGCCAAAATCGGCCACACAATAAAATCTTAATTCAAATCAGTGTCAGTAAACTAATGTACTTTCAGCAATAATAAACTTCACGTAAATTTTTTTTTATAAAAAAAGTTTTATTTAGCGGCCAGATTGAATTTAGTGTAATGTTAACTTTATCGCTTTCTACTCTTCAAGCCCTTTCATTTGATACCCGTATTAAGACGGTTAAGAAAAAATATGTAATCCAACATCTTGGAGCGGCGGCCATATTGAAATTATTACAATATTGAATATTGCACGTTGTACTGTCACCAGAACTAAAGGTGTATGCAAAATTTCAGCTCAATCGGATACCAACAAATGGTCGAAAAACGATTTGCAAATTTTAACGGAAAACTTACAAACAGACATACATAGAAACAGTGCAAGTAAAATCAAAGCTTGTAAATAGAACATTGTTAACTGAAGACCTAGTTTCACGAAGCAAAGTTCAGCTTGCTGTCTGTCAAAACAATGACATAACTAGTCTTTACTCAGAAACCCGGTTATTATTAAATACTCTTCGATCAAAGAAGCCGAACTGAATGTAGAGCAAAGTTTATTAATATAGTCGTTATTAGTTTTAGCAATATTAGTTAATATGAAACGCTTGAGTGTGAATTGAAAATTATAACGTTTAATATCTAGCGGGATGTGTTTATGTGGTAAAGAGAAATTTTCTTCTTCACCTTTCATTTTTCTTACATTTTAGAAGTGAAAACTTCTTTAGCGGCGTTGTGCATTTTTTGGGATGAGTAAAAATGTTAAACTCGCGTCAGAACACGTGACCTGATCAAAAATTTGTAAGACAGAGGGAAAGTAAAATGTTAAATTTTTAAGTGTTAAATTTTTAATGTTATATAAATTGTCATGTTGTGTTATCGTACACAAAACGCGCAATAAATGAATATTGTATTTTACCACATAAAGGATAGTACTTTTATACTGATAATTAAAGCAATTCGTGCGAAATTATACCCTCACCATTCCAAAATATCAAAAATGCACAACGTTAATGTTCAAGTTTTCACTTCTGCCGGCACTCCCAGAATTCTACCCGTTGTTTTTTTTTTTAAGGTGACGATATTTTAGAAATACGTATGAACTATACGTATTTCTAAAATATCGTCACCTGTGTACCTAAGCAACTGGTACATTTTTTTATAAAGTAGACAAATGCATAATACTAAAATTCGGCTCTTAATTACAGAATCGAACAATTTAAAACAGCTACAAAAACTGGTTATGTGATGAACATATTTTTTTCTGTGGAAAAAAATTTACAGATGTCCATCTCCCACATTAAAAAACCTTAGGCAATATTTAAGTAATTATATCTAGTAGTTCGATTCTCCAACTTATTCTAAAAGTACAACAAAGGTACACCTTTCTCATGGACATCTCCAGGAATGGTAAAACAAACAGCATTCTATTTTTGTTTCCCCAGATCAGGGTAAGAAATACAAGAGCAGCAAAACCTGTGTCGGTTTTTACTTTCCATTTCGTTGCATACCTAAAGGCTAACAGAACAAACACACCAGGCTAACATAAAACTGAATACATACAATATTTCTGTCTGTGAGTGGAAACAAAACATTGGCTGCAGCGTAGAAATAAATTCAACATGGCCACGGCTTGCAGTTGATGTAATGTTGGTTCAAATCAATTCATTGCTGGTTCCCTCTGATGTATTGTGATTCAGTTTGCGCTCTTTGGTAATGAAAGGCACAATGGCGTTAAGTCAATTTTATGAATTTTACTATTTAACATTAATTGCGTTTCAGAATTTTATTTGAGAAAATAAATAAATAAAATTGATATATTTCGGGCACATTTACATTTTTAAATATAATTCTTTTTATTTGTATGTACCTACTAATTAAAGACAAATAGTAATTTTCTAGTTGACTTAGATATTCCGAACAAATTTATTAGGATCAAATAATTAGAATATATATCATTGTCAACTGGTAAAGTAAATGTATTTTACTTTAAGTTTTAGCTTGCCTTTCATAATTTATAATTATTGATTGTATTTTATTTAATATATTTTTATTTAGTATGAAATGTATTTTTGTAATATTGTGTCGAACGTATTGACGTTGAAATTGAATAAATATAAGTACAATCAAATATAAAAGCAATTACACTACAAACTACAAAGACTTGGCAAGGTAGTGAAATAAGATCAATTAAACAGAAGTACAATCGGGATCAGATGGGCCGGTTGCCGGTATTGCCGATCATCTCCCGGGAAATACCGATATTGTTGAGCTAACTTGCGGAGACCATTTTTTGCTTTTATCATTAGGCTGATTAGCGGAGTGGATTCTTTAATGTTTGTACTAAACGTATTAATTAAGTATTTACAAACTGGATGATGTTTTTCAGTGAAATGTATATGCCATCGTAAAATTGCAAGCTCGGTAAGAATATAAAATATCTTGTGAGATTGTAAACTCTCGATAAATTGTCAACTGAACATTTGGAACACTTTTTTTCCATCAACATTTGATAGTCTATGTGTATATTGCTAAACAATTCATTTTAAATTACTCAAATCCAATTTCAAATAATAATTAATAAAGTTTGTTATGTAGGCTAACTCTAATAGTTCACAAATATTAAGTTAGTTACTCAAATTGTCCCTAATTTGATTCGATTGAACCCTATCGATAATAACGGCATAATTCGATGAAGCAAACTTCGTAAAGGATCGATTGACCGAGGTCTCAGACTGTTAGAAACTATTCCGATTATTAGTAATCGAAAACCAATCGAAAGGGCTTCATTTGGAACGGGTATTAAGGTAAATGAATACTTTAGATTTTTTGGGAATCAGTATTGAGATCATTGAAATGGACTGATGAAGTCAAATCATATGTGTTGTTCTCTTTTAGAGGGTACACGGTATTTTAATGATAAAAAAACTGGCCAAGTGCTAGTTGGACTCGCGTGCAAAGGGTTCCGAACGAATTTAATTTTAGTAACATATTATTTTAACACTATAGACTTCTTCTAGGTTTTTCTGTAATCTATACGTAAATAACTATTATTTGCTTTTTTAATGTAGGTGCTGTAGTTTCGAAGATAAGGGGGGAATGGTATTTTTTGTCTAATATCTGGAATAACTTCAAAAATACAATCAAAACCTTCACATTAAGCCCTTAAATTTGATACGTCGTTTCGAAGATAAGGGGCAATGGTATTTTTTGTCTAATATCTGGAATAACTTCAAAAATACAATCAAAACCTTCACATTAAGCCCTTAAATTTGATATGTCACGCGGTACAGTTAATAGTAAAAAAATAAGTACTAGAAAATTAAAAAAAACTTTTTTTAATTTTCTAGTTTTTCCCTAAAAGTGACTCCCGTATTAAAAAATATTTATTTGCAGAGAACCAGGCTGACTAGCAACTGCAAAAAGAGAACCATAAAACGAAGGCAGTATTCTAAACACGATTAATTCAACTTAGGCAACGAAAACTTCAGACGTTTTACTCCTCTAAAAGGGCGCGTTCCCACCAGAAATGTGCAAGAATGCGTAGCGAGGGATGTGTTTGTTAAGAATCAATAGAATCACTTCATTTACCTAACCTAGCTCTTCGCAGCTCCGGTGAAAACGCCTTAGCGGCGAGAGGTTTTTGTACGTACAAAACAAGCGAAGGATGGGTGCGAGAGATGTGTGCGTGGGATGTGTGCGAGAGATGTGTGCGAGAGATGTCTGCTAGGGATAGACGCAAGCGAGAAACTGATAAGAGTCCGCTACATATCCTCGCATCAGTCTCACAGCGTCGCTAGGCATCCTCGCGCCTCTCATTTTCCGCACCCTAAAGCAGTACTCACTCATTATACAAAGTCGAAGGAATTAAAAAGCCAACAGTCTTTCTAAGGCGAACTGGCATAAGTTAAGGCGTGAATATGCACTCTCTTTATTTTCCCATCATGGCGGAATGGCGGCTTTGAAACGAGCGAATGAAAGCTCTTTAAATGCCTTCTTTCATATCAATTCTATGTGATCGGGTAAGGAAAATGTTTGCATTCAGGTTCTTGGCTGTTGGGAGACCGGTTAGGAGGTTAAACGGCAATGAATAGGTAGCTTCAAAGTGCGTCTATGAGATTTATTTTAGAGATATTTGCTTGAAAAATCTCCAAAAGTATTGATATGTTTTCTGCATTTCCTGGTATCTACAACCTGGGGGTCTTAAAATCAAGAATAAATTACTTCTAGTAAAGTGTATTCCATCGTGAAATTAAATATATATATATATATAGAGCAAAATATGGAGGACTGGGTCCGTTGGACCCAATAGCGACTCTTTAAGTGTCAACAATGAATAATTCAATCAAACTGTATAACAAAAAAAAAAATCGGCTGCAGATGGGAGCGACTACAACACACCACAACCCGGTTACTGGCAACACGGTACTCCTTGGCAAGACTGGATTTTGTTTTTTTTTACTCTCGATAGGCACGCTGCTACCTCACCTCATGGTAAGCAATGATGTGGTCGAAGATGGAGCACGCTTGCCTTTTCACTCTTATTTTTCAACTTTACCAACAAACAATCTTAATGTTATGTACAACTAGTTGCCGCCCGCGGCTCCGCCCGCGTGATTGTCGAAAACTATCCTAAGGGAACATATTCCCGGGATAAAAAGTATCCTATGTGTTATTCCAGACTATAATCTACCTCTGTGCCAAATTTCATCAAAATCCATTCAGTAGTTTTTACGTGAAAGAGTAACAAACATCCATACATACATCCATACTTACAAACTTTCGCCTTTATAATATTAGTAGGATTAATGTCCCTAACTTTACAATACGAATCCTACCCATAACAGACATAGAAATAACGTTTAATTTTACAACAATGTATGCTAGAGTATAAAATGTAACCTACTTTCTACAACTTTTGTTAGATAAATGACTGAAGACAGGATACTTTAATAGCCGCTATACATGAGACTAGCTTAGTACTGAATAAACTGTAAAATATTTAAAACACAACATGAAACATCATTTTTCTCTACTTATCCCAATTGAACTTTGACTAACTGTCAAATTAGCTACCAACAGTAGCTGAAACGTCATGTTTGCCTTTGTAACATGACGTTTGACGTTTAGTTTGGTAGGTTATTTGACAGTTGGTTAAAAGTAGATACGTTATTAAAACCGGCCGTTTGTGTGGGCGCAGTATGACTTCTTTCATACTTCTGAATCAATCTTCAACTCAGTACCTATAGTATTCATAGTGTATGGTAGGCGCCAGATAATCGTGGAATAACGGTCATTGACCCACCTACAATTATTGACATTTTTAATTTGAAAAACGGAATTAATGACACAAAGCTGTCCCGAATCATCATCTCTCGTGATCCTTAACATTGTCTAATAATGAAAAACGATTCATATTTAATTGTTCAGGTACCTATGAACAGTTATTAGGGAAAGGTCAATAAACTTTATTCCACATTTATCTGGCGCCTACTATAGTGCAGTATTTTCAGACATTATTATAAAATAATAACCAGTCTGAACTCTTATCAAGTACTTTCAATCGGTCTAAAGATCGTCTGGTAGATATTGCTGTCAGCGATAAGACCACACCCTGTACCCATACAATAAGTTTGTGTTACAGAGTTGCGTTACTATGTTTGGTGTACAATTAAAGTATATTTTATTTATCTAACTTTTAAATAAGCCAGCAGTTAAAACATTTCAACTAGAACGAAAGAAAATAGGACATAGCGACGCTTCTCCAAGCCATCTTCACAAATGTAAACAGCTGCGGTATTTACCTTTCACCGCTCTCTTAGAGTCCCTGAATGAAGAGTTCTTTCAGGAGTCTGCCTCCACAGTAATGGCCCCTCACACAGCCTTTGAAACTAAATATCCCGTAAACACGGAGTTAGGACTAAATTTTGAGGTGAAAATCCCCTTTGCTTGGGCTTGATCGCCCATGTAAAGCTATCGCTGTGTGGCGACAATAAATAATTAGTTTGGGTACATCAAATAACTCCGATCTTTATAATAATTAGTGATGACATATTTAATTACTACTTTGTAACTTTCTAAGGTTGTGTTTTTCAGTCCTATTAAGATCTAACTTCAATTAAGAAATTTATAATCCCAACAATAAGCCCCCCAGACGGAAACCGAAGCCGGAACCACACGCTTAGCAGCACGCTAATTGCGACCACTATTACAAAGTGTTATTTTCTCGGATTGTAGGTTTTCATTTACTAATTTAACATTGAGGGTGCGTTTACCTGAGATGCGTAGCGAGGGATGTGTTTCAAGAACCAATAGAATCGATTAACTTACCACTTGTAGCGAGGCTAGATAAATGAAGTGATTCTATTCGTTCACACAAACACATTCTTCGCTACGCATCCTCGCACATCTCTGATGGAAACGTAGCTTAAAACTGGGAAAAGGTCTCAATCTCGTACCCAGAAACAAAATGAATACCTATTTACATTATTTTGTAATTAGTTTTCACACATGCCTCTTATAAAAAATCTTGGGTCAAAGCGCGGTGAAGAGGGTCCGCCACTTCACCGCGCCCTGACGCTCCTTAACCTTTAATAAATGTTATCATTACCTGTTTTATTGTTTAGCATGACAAATCCCAGCAATTAAACACCTCGCTTAAATTCATACGAAATACTAAAAACCTTCCCCATTTGTTAACACATTTGCCTAAATTTACATTTTCTTCAGGACTTGGAGTAAACGAAGCTAAACGAGTAGTAGCAGAGGCGTTCTGTGGGTCAGCTAACCCCCACAAGAAAAAGACGTGAGTTTATATATCACTACATTATCAAACAAAGTCCCTCGCCGCGTCTGTCCGTCTGTTTGTGATAAACTCAAAAACGAATGAACGGATTTTCATGCGGTTTTCTCCAATGGATGGGGTTATTCATGAGGAAGGTTTAGGTGTATAATTCATCCCAAAATTAAAAAAAAATCCTACGGTAACGGGAAAAATGCGCGTAACGAAGTCCCAGGCAAAAGCTATTTTATTCACTTACAACTTGAGGTGTTACTAGCTCACTACTCTGAAGAGAAACACCGAAACAAGTAGTTACTAGTACTTAGTTGAACGACTAATCAACAGGCAAACACACACCTTCAATTGACTTGCGTTTAATAACGTTAATTTTTGACGCCTAAATAATTTAGTTACATAAACTAAGCCTAAGCCTCTTATCTCAGAAATAAATACAGAACAGTCTAGGTGTTCCATTAACGATGTGCTAAAGTAAAACATTATTAGCTGTGAATCTAGTTAGGCACAAGCTCTAGCGCTGCCAGCACATCACCGCCGGCGACACTCGGTATGTTGTGAGCACAACAACGTACGAAGATTGTTTTGAGAACCCTGTTATTGGAGTGTTACAAAGGGATATAGAATAAAGTTGACGAGTTGAGCTGTGTTCTAGCTGTGATTGCTTTTTAAACCAAACATATCCACGTTTTGATTCCGGTAGTATGCTTGATGATTAAGATAATTTAATTACCACAAGAAAACGGATGGAGCCGTTGGCAGAAGTAGTGCATGTAACAGGGGTTGCAGCTCTGGTGGTATTTTAAGTGGTCACAAGGATCCTTCTACGTGCTCATGGTGATCACCGAGGTAGTTTTAGTGAGACTTTCTATTCTTTTCGCCAAAGTAATCCAAGCACCTTTTGAAGCTTTCCTCCTAAAACAAAAGAACCTTGCCAGAACGTTGCCAAAACATAAATATAGAGGCCAAAGCTATTTACACACTAACATCGCCTTATAAACTACTACGCCTCCATAAAAGCTAACACGTTCTCACTTAATCAAAACGCTACGCTAAAGACAACATTATCTCAAGAAGTGTTTTCATAAATTAAGTAAAACACGGGCCTGTCCTAGTTTCGTAGCTCGTAGCTCGTGCTACGCCGTAGACCCGCTACGATGTGCTACGAAGCCTTAAGGCGTTGTTATACTGTTACTAAATTAGTGGGGACGCGGCATCTTGACCTATTTCAAGGCTTGACACGTTGCCACTTGTTAGTTCCGACACTAACGACCTTAGGGCTTAGGTACACGATAGATTCCATCGATATAGAGATTTTTTATCGAAGAAAATCAGGAAAAAGTTGAATCAATGTTGACTGTTGTTGGCACCTCAATTTAGTTACTTTGAATATTTTGTTTCTTACATTTCAGAATCTTCTGTGGCTGGGATGGTTGATCTCGAAAGGTAAGGTTTTCCGACTACTCATTGCTACTAACTTTGTATGGACTATATGAACTTGACACCGGTCTGTGTAATAAAGTTAGACCCCCACGGCATTCAATTGATAATTGAGACTTTTATTTTCCATTTGCTAAGCAGAGCAAAAATTGTAAAATATTCTTCATTGTACACGAAAAATATTTACCATTAAATGTACCACGCGAAAAAAATCGTCTGCCCCATTCATTTCTGTGCGCCAAATGTACTGAACAGCTAATTTTTCTTTTCGTATTTTCGGGTTTGGTGCCATAGGAAAAGTTGGTCATAATGATAAGTACAATGACCGCTTTTCAGGTATTTTGTTTATTCTGTTACACGTTGTATGTAAATATTTAATTAACTCTTTTGTACAAACTTAATTATTTCGTTACAGTGGCGGTCTTATAAAACATAATCTATGGCATTAAGCTATTGTGTAAATTTCTATCAGTATAAAATAAATATTCTTAATCGGATCAATACTTCTCATTATCTCAATCAGACCAGCAGACAATTAAACTTTATCATAATATTAAAAAAGTTTATATAATCCGCTAAATACAGCAGCTACAGTATCGCGTGCGCAGTAAGCCTAAAACCTATTACATGTATACACGTGAGCTAAATAAATAGACGCCATATTTAATTTGGTGCCGGCTCGGGCCGTCATCTAATGAGAGGACGCCGTAAGCTAAGGATTATGATGGAGATGCCTTCAGATGCTGTGGAGGCATTTTATATGAGAGCGCCTTTGTGCTCGTAATGGTTAGATTTATGAGAAGTGAAACTTTAACGTGTGTATTAGTTTGAGGGTGAAAATGTTTCTTGGCTGACGTGATTTAAGTCTCCGTATGACATGAGCCAATCAGGGTACATTTCAAAAGAAGAACTGCGTTAGGTGAACTTGTTTTTTTTTCTCTCAGTACTTTGCTACAGGTATTCATTGAAATTTAATTGTTTTTCATATTCATTTTAATTCTTGGGTACAAAATTTACATGTGATTTAAAAACCCATAGGTATTCTTAAAAAGCCTGAACAAACGACAATTAGCATTGCTGACAGTCTTGCTTGCTGTCATATAACTTATTAAACGCAATATTTGCTGTTGTTACTCAAACCTAAATGAAAAAACGAAAACCTACGTTTCTGTGTTCTTATTTCTTAGTAGCATTAACTGGCTGGGAAAGACAAGGCCTTGGCCCCAACCGCCGCTACAGAAGAAGACGCCCTGGGCGTCGGGAGTCGCAAGGCGATCCCCGGCCACCGTAGGCGCGGGCCTGCGGACGGCGAGCGTTGGGTGGCTCGCTGTCCGATCACCACAAGGCCCGGGGGTCGATGTCAAAGAGATGTCAGCATAGAAGACGGGGCCCGCTAGGGTCAGAGCCTGCCAGGGTTGCAAAATTTGTTCGAAAAAGTCATCGCAGCCCTGGAACGCAAAGGGCTTTAGAAGGAACACGCATGGGTTTAATTTAGTAAGAGTCTGACACGCCCTTCCGCTCCACTCAGAGCGGAAGAAGACATTTGATGATTTCCCATCCTTAAAAAAACGAATTAACTGGCTATTTACTCACATAAGTAATCATGAAATGCCTTAATAAAACCATCATTTAACACTCAAATGCAAACAATCAACTATTAAAATTTTTCAATTATTCATGATTGGACAGCACGTTCAAGGCATCCAAGGTGTAATTGTAGGTTGTATAGTGTTCGAGGCCAGCCCCCAGTCTTAGTCAGAACGAGGCCTAAATCAAACAATGCGACAAACCACCCATTACGGTGTACGGAACCGAATGTCTACCGCGGTAATTATGAATGAGGGTTCGGAAAAACTGGATAATGTTTTTTGGGTGTTAAAGGTATATTTTCCTGATTCGTGATTTTTGTTTGTCCCAAATTTAGCTGTTTTGTAAAAAGCGTTAAGGTAGCGTGAATTCTATCAGCCATAATGATTGCTGATGCGCTACCGAAATGTCACGTGATCAATCCCAAACATTTAAGCATTTTAATATTGCTATCGTCGACAAGAATGTCAAAAAATATTCAATTTCCCGTGACTGGGCAGCACGTTGAAGCCATACAATTAGTAATTACTAGTTACACGGTGTTTGAGGCCAGCTTCTAGTCCTGGTCAGAACGAGGCCTAAATTAAAACAATGTCCAACAATTACGGTGTACGGAACCGAGTGTCTACCACGGTAATTATGAATGAGGGTTTGGAAAATATGGACGATAGTTTTTGGGTGTTACGATCTATTTTCCTGGTTGGCGATTATTGTTTAATTGTCTCTGGTCTTGTTTTATAAAGAGCATCTAGACAAAATATATTCTATAAGCCACAATGATTGGTGAAAAGATTAAAATAATTGATTCAATGTGCTCCCAAAATGTGAAGTGGTTAATATGTTCGAAAGTCAACTCATTTGTTTCTTTTTGGATTTAAACTTCGAGCATTTCGAAGTCGAAGTGCTGTCACTAAAATACGTTTTATACATAAAAATATCCCAATTGTTCAGCAGATTATAATTGCTTCTAACTATAAAGAATTCGAATTTACAAACTTCTTAGAAAGGGCTAAGCAGTCCTGAGATTTTTTTAAATTTAAAAGTCTTCTCCCAAACCTATTTTTCTAAAGATCACCACATAAGTACAAACAACAAGTCGGTTGTCCTTTAAGGTGAAGGCACGTGAGCACATTCGCAAGAAGTTGGTAGAATCATCACAGCGTTAATTCGTTTGATTCGTTTTTTCTTAATAACTTTGTTTATGTGTATGTATTTATCTATGTATTTATAAATGTTTTTTTCTTCTCTCTATTTGTTTTTCTTTAAGTTGCACCTGCCATGTTGTCTCTGCACCACCCTAAGGTTGACTGGTAGAAAATGCCTAAGGCATTAAGTCCGTTTTTGTACAGTGTTTTACTAGTTCATAAAGTTTTGATAAATAAATAAGTAGGTATAAGTACCTTCGTAGTAGTTTGGCATATCCAACTTGGACAGCACCCCTTGTCTAGAGAACGCGGAACATTCTCCAGACAAAGGGTTTCCTTGTTTATTAAACCGCAGCATGTTGTTATTACGAAGTGGAGAAGGCAAGGGAAGGCATTTTAGAGGCTGTTTTTCTTAACTATACCCTTCCTAACCGTTTTTTAGGTCGACGTATATAGTTAATTTTGCTAATCTTGCCTCGTTGGTGAAGATGAACTGTCGAAAGCGCTACAGCTGATCTATTGTGTAAACTTGAGTGACCTTGAAGTAAACGCAGTCAGTCGACATTCCACTTTGGATTGGATGGAGATGAATTGATAGCTCACTTCATTCTCACTTCTTAGTTTTCACCGTGAGGTGTTTACAGAATTTGCACTATCTATCTACCTTTTAGGATTTGGTTTCCGCGTCCTGATGTTGGACCATTGTGCGTGAGTCATGGCGGCCTAGCCTATAACGCTCGGTTTGATTACCCTGTCGGGCAAATTATTTTTGGGTTTGAACCAGAATTTCTCTGTGACCTGGAGACTAGATTTATACCACAATAGGCTATATATATGGGAATTAAACGACACTGAAGAAATGAAGATGTACATTATTTGCACCTCTGCTTAACCCTTCGAATATTACAGGTGTTCTACATGTGATACCCAGAACAAGAAACTCAAAGTATTAATTTTAAATAAATCATTAACAGGCACTGTTTGATTGACAAGGTCGGTCAGTTAAAAACATGCATCTAATTGTACGTTGCAAAGCGTAGATCTCTATCGAGAAGTACGTGCAAGAACTCCGATTCTCAAGATAGGGAGTGACGAATACCTAGTATTATTAGAACGATTAAAACGTGCAGTTATTACCTATTCCCCACGCACAAACGAGTTATATTGTCGAAGCAACAATGTTGCCAAACATTACTCCTGCGTTATTGCGCTCATGCACTTTATTACGATATTTAAGCGAGCCATTAAGCACGGCCTGTTTTATTACGTAACTTAGCAGAGTGCCCGTGTGGTCCATTCCTAAGAATAGATTGCGTCATCTTTTGTAAAGTATTTTCACTCAACGTATTATAATAGAAAATTACCTTTAAAATGGGCCAAGTGGAAAGGAAATAGCGGCAAGGGTTTCGTACGAATCATATTATTTTCGTCTGTAGTTTTATAACCTAAAGGTCTTAGAAAGGACTTAAAGACTTCAACATTCACTTGTAACAGAAAATCGAGAATTCGACGTTTTTAAATTTGTCGAATTGAACAACAAATAGAGCCGAGCCAAACATCTTTACGATGACATGCTTGTCAAAAACATATTCTTCACGAAGATGTTTAACAACAATGACAAAATTGCTGGGCTCGGCAAGAAGCTCGAAGCAAATTTACTGTCGTTCGCTAGAATGGTCGCTAGAACGCTCCCTAGAATGCTCGCTAATTATTTTAAACAAAACAATGCACATAACAAGTGAATGAGTCTATCAGCGACTAAAGACTTGATGTGGGCTATTCTGTAATCTATAGGTAAAGAATTTTCAACATTTAAAAAAAAATTCAAGGTAGTATTTTAGAGAGTAGGTAGTGTTCTTTTTTTAACTTTATTAAAAAATTTTGGAACCCGAAAACGGTACAAATGTTAGAGAGTAGCAATTTCAAAGGCTAGAAACATTGAAACTGAACCTCTGAACATTAATGTGCTTAAAGGCTAAATTATATTGACATTTCAATATAACAGTATTCAGCCCAGTATCTTTAAAAAATAGGTCGATCCAGGGATCCACGCAAATACCAAAATAGATTAGATAAAAGCTAATTCGGGGAATATTCCCAAAACTCTTTTCAAACAACTGGCGACGCTTCAAACAATCTAATTTCCAGACGAAACAAAAACAGAACAAATTGAATTTAGCGTTTTTTGCGTTCAGAAAAGGTTTTAATCGTGTTTGTTTTATTTTTACGAGTAATTAGTAGCACAGAGGGAATTTTCGTGGAGTTGCTGGCACTACACAGATAGATGCAGAAATTCGGTTTCATACAACGAGTGCAAACGCACGCATAGACACGCCTCATGTACAGTAGGTGCAAGCGCACACGCGACCGGTATTTGTTTGAGTTCGCCGCGTCGTACAAACGTTAGACACGTTTGTACGACGCGGTGTGCGTGCGCTGGTTTCCCTTGTTCTACGGAGCCGACCTTCTGTATTTATTCATTTTGTGGTTGCTAGTTGCTCAAAGTTTACGGAGGGCTGGCGTTACGCGGACCATGCAATATACGGCTTTATGGATTTTTTGTGTTGTGTGAAGAACGTGTGAGCTTATTTTTTTGGGTACATATTTAATTAGTTAAAGGTGTTAATCAAATTATTATAGATTTCATTTCATTGTGTTTGTGCTATATACTAGCATAAATACTCTACTACAGCAAGATAAGTTTTGTGAATATTACTACATGTTCTAAATGTTGATAATATTCGGTTTTCTACCGAATATTATCAACATTTAGAATAGCTTATGGTCTAAAATTAGGTTAATATTACTGTGTCGGGGTGTGTCGTAGTACTGGTGCACCAATCAAACAAATCCATTCATACCTACGTCACAACACAACGAGGTTTGTAGCCAATCAACTACTTCAGAAGGCGCCACGACACGTCACAACACCATAATGTGACCCAGGGTTTAATTGGGTTTAATTTTTGAAATCAATTAATTATTACTAACTCTAGTTTGTAAGCTCGCAATTCTACTAACACATATGGATGTAATCTTAGGATGAATCTGAAATAAATGATTTATTATTATTATTATTATTATTATTATTATTAATCTCGTTTAAAGTAAAAGATGGAAACGGTTACAACGATAAGGGAAGAATGTTCTTAGTTGGCACAATTTACTTCGCTGAAAATCTGAACATCTTTAAAACAAAAAATTACAAATTTTGCAAATTTGAGTTTTCTCAAAGATGTTATATATCTAAAGTCAGTCTTATTTTTATAGTAATATAGTTTTTCTTTTAGTTTCTACTTATTTGTTTTAGCAAAATGTGTAAATAAAAAGGTTAAGTACGTATTTTTTATTTATATTTAGTTCTGAGACAACACTGCGTGACTCTTTCATTGCATACCTACAATATTCTTTAACAAACTCATCAATCAATAATCGGATAATATAACAACAACAGCATAAAAAAATAATGAAGCTGTAATAAATATTGGTAAAGTAGATAAACGTAACTGAATTTATTAATTAATGCTACTCGAGTTGAATTTACTTATTCAGATAGGTACTGTCAGGAGGATCTCCTTGGCTCCAGGTCTCTGGCAGACAAGGTGGATCTTTGGAAGCGGAAGTAAAAGAGAATTTTAATTAGGAATATGAAATATATATTTTGTTTTTATATGGGACTCCGGTATCAGCGTTCGTTGAAGGCAGGTGCCAAATATATTATGAAGTTTAAATCTTAAACATCGTTTTATTTTATAATAATATCAGTAAGTAGCACTAGCGTGAGTCCATCTCACACTAAAAACTTTTGTGAAGTGATCTGTCAATCCATTCAGTAACAGTGCACTGACAGTTTAATACAAGCTCACTCCACCTAAGTCTTCATGGTGAAAGTTTTACAGAATAGACCAGCTGGTAACTGTCGTGGGAGTCCTTTTTGGAAAGCTTTTCAACGCTGCATTTTCGAAGTGTCCAAAGTCCTTTATAGCTCAGTTGGGAAAAGTACGTTGTCGTTTACAACTCTACATATAAACGGTAATTTTGCAGCTTTTAATGCAAGCATTCAGTCCGTCGACATAATAATGTCCAATATACAGTTAGTTCGATAGGGCTGAAACTGCTGTAACGGTATTCGCGAGAATAGCGCCATCTATTCTTCGCCTCTAGCACCACGAAACACAACACCACCGTATATTATTCAGTAGTATTAGTATTATTATATCAGTTCCAAATATACTTCTCTATCACGACAATACAAAACTAATATAAATTTCATTGCGCACCCCCCTTAACCACGACCACGTAACTAATATCAAACGTTACATTGTAAATATAATTTCCCAGAGGCATCTAATAAACCGTTACTACAGGCAAATATTAACGTGTTCTATAAAGTTCCGTCTTATCAGCAACAGTTGCTAATGGCGCCGCCATAATTAAACTGACTCAAACGTGTCTCTTATTAAACTTTGGCTTACAACGAAATATTAGCTTGAGGGTTTAAATAGATGAAGATACACCAGTATCGTGATATTGGAAGATGTCTTAATTTGGTTGATTGCAGAGCACTGCCTCTTGAGAGCGGATACAGGCCAAGCGAGTGAACACTGATGAATGGGAACCAACGATAGATACCAAACGGTCGCTTGCCTTCTGCCGGGAACAGTTATGAACGAAGGCGAACGAATGGACAAGAATGAAGGCAACCAAGCTTGTGGTTATGATCTCCTTGACAACGAAGTGTAATGAGTTAACTTCGTTTGCTCGTTTGCTTAGTCTTTGTGCATGACTCAAACCTTTTTGCCACCATCAGTCGACCGTCCACTACTACGTACGAGCTGCAACGCATGGAAAGTTTTGCCATATAAGCTGCGCCGTTCATTTAATGGTGTTTGCCAGTCTCGCATTCGTTTGTAGCTTAGCCGCAGCCATCGCAGCGGAACCTTCCATTTTCATACTAAACTCTATCATCAGCTGTTAAATTGAATGATTATGTCGTTATCACATTCTTTTACTTAGCTACGCTCTTCTTGGTGCAGCATCCACTTTTTCCGCGTTTTTTTACACGTTGGGTATGACAATGAAGAACTGCATGTATCCATCCACTCCTTTCTGTTTTGACACCTAAAGTGATACGGGCATACATCTACATTCTGCCTATTATATCTCGGTGTATCTCCAAAACACAATAGCATAGGAAAGTCATACGTAGAATTAGTCCTTAAATCCGTCGGTGTCTGTCTGATCCGTTCAGTCTGAGACCACTGTTCGTCTGCAGCTGTAACCGCAGCCAGCCTTCACATAGACAGAACTATTGTCTTGTAGCTGGCTATAAAACCTAGGGGTAGGGCTTCAGAAATTAAAAACAAAAAAACAATAAGTATGATCATATATGAGCGGGAACTACGCATTTTAAATGTAATCTATTACTATATTTAACAAACATCTTTGTTTATCTAAACCTTAAACTACCTATTACTACATATGCACTTAAATAAAAAAAATAACTAACTAAAAATAGTCTAAAATATGACGTCGAAAAATCGCATCGCTGGCCACTGGTAATGTACCCAAAAGGCTGGCAGCACTGCCACGTTGTATGGCAATGCTTATCCTTTGTCTTTTATGAGCTAAACGTAATATCACTTTAATACATAATCAAATAACCCAAACTAGATGATACTACCTCATGAGATTGAGGAGTTATTAGTTAGAGACTATATCTCTCAATACTACAGAAGCACATCAAGCTACCTGAAACTGCCAAAAATCCCAATCAACCTTGAACCTAATACTTTAACAATAAAGTTGAAAATCTATTAAACAAATTTTACAGATTATTGTAGCTTGATGTGTTGGCGTCTGTTCCACATTATTTTACTGTCTCCAAAATTACATAAGTACCCAAGTTTTAAGTATATCGGGTACTAAAGAGTGTTTTAAAAATGGATTACTTAGACACACATACAAACAAAGTGAGCTAATTAAAAGCTTGCATTAAGTCAGAAGTACAGTGTCGCCGCACTTCAACAGTAACAAAAACGAGCTTGACTGTACAAATATAAGCTGGTTTCGTATTCTAACTCCGGACTATGCTGGACCAAGTCAAGATAAAAGTGATACCATCGACTTGCAGCCAACGTAGTACCAAGCTGTCTCAAACTACATACAAAATATCCAGCGGGTCAACACAAAAGCGTCCCAACTGTACCCCCGAAATCTGTCGCTATCATAAACATACTTCCAAACTTTAGCTTCTAAAATACGTATTTGTGGGATATTCATGCTCGTAAGCGCACACAAACTTGGCTCATCTGCAACTGACCGCATAACGCTGTCACTTCCACTCTGACCAACCGACGCGACGTTTGTCGCCGCAAAAATTTCGACTCGATTCTAAATTCGACCTTTGAGGGAAGCAGAAATTACTTAGGGTGTTACCACACCAATCGATAGATCGTCGATCGATGGTAGAGTGGATTAGTCGAGACCAAAGCCCAATGGTTCTTATTATTAAATTATTGCTCTAATTATTTAAATAACTGCATCAAAGGATGTTGCAATAATTTAATAATCGTGTCCTAGCTTTTATTTTTTGATTCGTCCCTCGAAAGTACCTTTACCGCTAAAGCATACAGCGAAACAGTTTTTCATACGAAACTGTGTTTGGCACCGCATACTGCAGTGTTGTGCGTTCCGATCAACAGATAAAGCTTCAATGGTAGCAGTAGTCTTTAAAACCGAGATCTTACCGTACGAGTAGATGTCTCAGTGTTACTTCATAATTCCATGCTGGATCAAGTTCTTTTAAAAGTCTTTTCAAGGTTGGATTTTCAAAACGTCGAAATAATACGTAAGTTCTGTTGTAATAACTAGGTAAAAAAATAAGTTAGGAAAGTCTGCGTAGTGACTAATAAATATACTTAACATAATGAGTCTCCAAAGTTTCAGCGATAAAAATATTAATTCGGATACTCTTTGTCATTTTGACCTCTAAAATGTACCAAATTGTGCCTTAAAATATGTATGAGAATTATGAATATTATGTTTAATAAGCTGCCTAACAATGTTAGTAACAGATATTTACTTGTTAGTGTCAAAACGTGCGTTAAGGTTTCGTACGCCAACTTAATTAATTAATTATATTATACTCCTCCGGCGCCTGATAATATTTACAACATGTCTATGTCAAATGTCTGAGGCTCCGTCTAGAGTTACAATAAAGTCAATAAGCTGAATATATCGTTCCAATAAACTATTCTGTATCGGTATTGAACGTTTTTAGAAGCGCGAAATGTGAGTGAAGTAAGTACCTACCTACAACATTTTCTTTGTGATAATCTACCTACCTACTGACCGCTTAAGATTTGCTTGCCCTTCATGTCTGTGAAGTTTCACCAAGTGATTTAATTTAGCCTTGTAAAACTTTAGTAGCGCAAAAAATAACCGTTCGATCATTCGATCAGACGGGTGTTCAACTATCTATGGTTTTTGTCCGGCTTTTGTAAATGTCCAAATCTTTTTACTATTTAGATAGGCGCGCGTTTGACCACTATCTCACCTGATGGTAAGCGATGATGTGGTCGAAGAAGAAGGCAAGCTTGCCTAAAATTAACCTATTCACTCGAGACTTGAAAACTCGCAGGTCAGGAAACACAGACTCTGGCAGGGTATTCTATTCCTTAGACTGATTATATATATTCTGCATGACTGTAGTCCAACACGGTGTATTGATGAATGATGGACACAACTATAGGATTTCTGTTCATCCACCATTCATGAACTCATCACGATTCACGTTCCAACGAATACCTATGAGCAAATAAAGCATACTTACAAGCTAACAAAAGACTAAACCTCATTCATCATCATCATATCAGCCGAAAGCCGTCCACTGCTGGACATAGGCCTCCCCCAAGTGTCGCCACAACAACCGGTCCTGTGTGTCTCGCGTCCATCGGCTACCCGCGACCCTTGCCAGGTCATCAGTCCACCTTGTGGGAGGCCTTTCAACGCTGCGTCTTCCGATACGCGGTCGCCACTCCAGAACTTTTCGGCCCCATCGACCATCTGTTCTGCGAGCAATGTGCGCTGCCCCTGCCACTTCAGTTTGGCCGAAATGCTTGCTGCAATACAAATTAAACCGATGTTTGAATTTGCAAATTAACTACCGAAACAACAGATTGTCATTATTTTAAATTTTGACTTTTCTAAAATAATTTTCGGTGATAGTATCACCTTATCTAGAGCCTTAGGTCTACTCTAAATGTTATTTAAGAAAAAAATACTTAGGCATGGCTATAGTTCAATACGTTGTATTGACAAATGATGGACACAGAAAGAAAGAAAGAAAGAAAGAAAAATGTTTAGTTGGGACTCGCACAAGACAAACAAACCAGTAAAATAAAATTAATAACTAAACAGTATAATAAAATAATTATCTGTGCGAGGCCAAAATGATCCCTATCTCAGCTTATGCTGCGATATCTAAAAAATAAATAACGCTATAAGGCACAGCTATAAGGCTTCATTTTCATATTCGTCCACCATTCATGAACACATCACGATTCACCTTCCTACGATTACCTATGAGTTCCGAACCGACTTCCGAAGCCCTTTCCCATTTCCAATCTCGTCACATTTATTCTAGTGTTAGTTGCAAAAACTCTAATCTGTGGGAGCGGCATGGCCGCCATGACGTCACGGCTCCAGCGTCTGTGACCGCAATATCCTGTCCAATGCAGCTCTGCTATACAAATTAAACCGACGTTAGGGAATCATGTATGGTGACGTCATTTGGTGTGTGTCTGTGTCGTGGTGGTTTTTAGTTTGATGGTCGTGTTTAGATTGTTTTGGAGATTTAAGATTGGTAAAATTCGAGATTTATTCAAAAAACGGTAGGTTTTTTAAAGAACTAAAAAGTTTTCATGTAAACGTGAAAACTTTTTTACAAAAAAAATACAAACAACTTCCAAAAAAGAACACTATGAAACAAAGAGAACTATGTTTGTGTATTTTTAGTCAAGTCAAAGTCAGTTCATTTATTTCAACTAGACCATTAAAAGGCACTTTTGAACGTCAAATTTACAGTTTGAAAATAAAATATTATATTGACTATAGTTGTCCATTCGCAAAAAGTAGATTAGTGGTACCCCATACGTAACAACACCACTGAAAAGTAATAGGAAAGCAAAATACGCAATTTCGTTTACTTGGATGACATATTTTTTCCAGCTATTTTGATTTAGAAACCAAACTACTGAACCGATTTTGATGAAAGGGGAATGCCGATTTTAGGCCTCGCGATGCCCAAGAAATTTAATTCAGTAAAAAAAAAATATGTAAATTTAATTGTAACGTAATTAACTCGTCTATTCACGACCCGATACAAGTCAGAAACATTTTTTAATAAATAATAAATATTGAAACGATACAACGAAATAAACAGACATTTGCTAGGTTGCCAATTTAAAATCCGGGAAAAAATAAAGATTTGTTGCAAAATATTGATTTGACATTTACACATATTGTACTTTATTTATTTGTCCTTTTGTTTATAGCAGTCCCAATGCATTCGATGTTACTTGTGGGCACTCAGGGCCTAAATCAATCATATGGCGGCTTGGCACGATCGGGAAGTATACTTTCACATAAAAAAATATTTTTTCAAATCGGTTCGTAAATGTTGGAGTTATGAGGTAACACACAAAACACAACGTAATTGAGAACCTCGTTCTTTTTTTGTCGGTTAAAAGTAAATTAGGTGTAGGTTTCAGAATCTACTATACAAAAAGATTAAATCGACGTTAACCGCTTGACAGGAATTACGTGTTGTGACGTCATTTGGTGTGTGTGTCTTTGTCGTAGCGGTTTTTAGTTTAATGGCCGTGTTTAATCTTAGAAAAAAACTGGCTAAGTGCAAGTTGGACTTGCACACGAAGGGTTCCGTACCATAAGCTGAAAAAAAACATGATTCTTGTATAGGGCCCCCTTTTATTTTTAATTTTATTTAATTTTTATTATTTGTTGTTATAGCGGCAACAGAAATAATAATCTGGGAAAATTTCAAATTTCTAACTATCACGGTTCACAGTTCCTGGTGACAGACGGACAGACAGACAGACGGACGAATAGCGGAGTCTTAGTAATATGGTCCCATTTTACACTTAGGGTACGGAACCCTAAAAAGAACTTTAAGTCAGACCTTAAACCACATTGTGTTAGTATTATACAAATTTATAAGCTATATTAGTATATTAAAAGATTTTTAACACTTGACGCACTGAGTTGTCTGGGTACATGCACATGTACATGCACCCAGTGCGTCATGATATTGCAACACGGCTTATCACTGATGATCCCCAAAATGCCGTTGGCGCTCCCACGCACTCTGTGCATCATGGACGCAATCCTTTTTTGAATTATGATTGTACGTGCTTCGGCAAACATTCCTGATGCACTGCAGTTACGTGGAAGCCCCAACAATATCCTGAAAGCATTATTTTACTGAACCTTGAGGGCGCTATATGCCCTTTGAGTATATCGAACCCACAGATACTACACTGGACTACTACTACTATGCTGAAGTTTCCAGCAAAATACGTCCCTAATCTGATCAGAAAAAGGTTGGATTTCTAAGAACTAACACTTACATGAAAATAGATTAAGGTGTTGGTTTCAGAATGTACTCGTAGCTCTGCTATATTAATTAAACTGACCTTGGGGAATCACGTGTGGTGACGTCATTTTGTGCAATTTTTCACATTCTAACACAACTCTACCCCACTTGGTTACTGAGAAAATAAGTAATGTCTGGGGATTTTAGGATCTTACTCTATTAAGTGAAAATAGATAAGGTGTGGGTTTCAAAACCTTTATTTCTAAAAATGAACCTTAATTTTCTAATAAATTGAAATGAGATAAGTAAAACAACACAATCAAAAACTTTTCCAATTAATCATTCTTAGTTCAACCGTAAAGTCTGAAAACGTGACTTTTAACTTTCATTTTTAGGGTTCCGTACTAAAGGGTAACCAACGGATCCCTATTACTAAGCCTCCGCTGTCCATCCGTCTGTCCGTCCGTCCATCCGTCCGTCCATCCATACGTCCATCCGTCCGTCTGTCTGTCAGCGGGCTGTATCTCATGAACCGTAATAGGTAGACGGTTGATATTTTCACCGAGTGTGTATTTCTATTGCCGCTATAACAACTAATAATAAAAATTAAATTAAATAATTAAAAATAAAAGGGTGCCCCTATACAAGAAACATGTTTTTTTTCGGCTTATGGTACGGAACCCTTTGTGTAAGTCCGACTTGCACTTGGCCGGTTTTTTTTTGCGTAAATATTGTTTATCTTTGTAGATTTACTTGTTTACTACTAGTTTCCATCTCGCTAGTTATCAAATAAACTTGAAACTCAAAAGGAAACTGTACATTCTAACGAGACTATAAGGGCGTCTACACAATTACCATCGCACAGAAAAACGCAAGTCTAACGCTCATTTTCATTCCGTAAGATTAGGCGAGGCACTCACGTTATTCACGCCTTTCAAGAATCGTTCAGCATTCAGCGCGCGTCCGTGTGTACGCAACTTAACAGTCTATTCACACGGAAGTAATCGCTAACTGCTTCATTTTGCATGTAAACGCATTGTCTGGTGTATGGGACACATGATAACGTTGAAGCAGCGTCGAGTTTTCACATAATATAAAGCGTCTGCGTTACCGCAACCACTTGTGTGAAGCCTCCTAGCGTAGCACAAAGAACCGGGACTGTTTTCAAAGACACGGCTTCTAATTAAACTTACTCGTAAGAATGTTCTTTATACTTGATGTCTTTGTTTCTTTTAAAATCTTTTTCTCATAATTTGCATGCCGCTTCTAAGTGTTATAGAAGTTTTGTAGCGTTATATCGCGACCCTATTTCAAGGAAAAATACTTGACTTTACTGTTCGAGTTTCTTGTTATAATTTTTGCGTTGTGAGCTTTTTTTTCTAGGACTTAGAAACTGGAAAAAGCGTCCGATCTTGCGGAGTAACCTTTTAGTTTTTCTTTTGTCGAATAAAATAAATCAACCATCTGACTTTGAATCTTTTATTCACGGAATAAATTGGGAAGCTTTTACAATAGACATTTAAAAATAAGTAGAGATATTCCATTTTGTGCTCAAATAAAATATCGTCAATTTTATTTGATCTCAAAAATGCCTCCTTATATTCAAATGTCATGGATCACTTAACGTCTATTTCAATATTTCACTTATGCTCTTTTAAATATAAACCAGGCAAACCTAACTACTTCTCAACAATAACTCATCGTGTATTTTCATACGATTCCTAGAATTATTTCAAGTATTCATCTGAGTATTTACTCAAGAAATATGACCGTAAGAACGAGTCATAACCTCAGGAATGCGCGGGTATAACCTAATTTCCCTGGAGCGAATGTGTCGAGGCATCACTTGGCGTTTCTCTGTCTAATTGATCGTATTTCAGGCGACACCCCCGAGGGTTTTGCGTCAGTAACTCTAATTATTATGTGTTTTACCCAGAACCTCGTGAACTGAAGGCAAATAACTTTGACAGCTCTGTTTTATGTTAGGAGGGAGTTACACTGTGGTGGGAAATAGAAGAATTGTTTTTGATAACTTAAGGGACTTTGGAAATAAAATAAGGAGCGATGGGATGGTACGGTGAATATTTTTCAAAGAGTGTCATAATAGTTCTACGGACAATATAACAATAGAAAAAAATATTTAAAATAGTTGTCGCATCGCTGTCGCACCATCACCGTCACATATATGCGGTAGCCTTAACAGTGCTAAGGTGAATACAATATAGTGTTGCCATTGTATTGTTTGCAAGTACCATCAAAATATCAATATCAAGAGAGTCTATGTGTTTCTTACTGTTGTGTTGCGTCTGTGTCGAATAAAAGTTTTCTATTCTATTCTAAAGACATCAAAGTGTATTCTAGAATAGTATCCAAGAAGGCATATTGCCATGCGTTCCAAAATAGAACAGTTCAAAAAGCAAATTTCAAGAAACTATAACAAGAACGGAAACCTTACCTCACAAACTTTTGTCTGGACGAAAACAGAAAGACTGTTACGTCCCAAAATAAATTTCGCAAAGAAAAGTCAAATATAAATTCTCCGCCATTACCTTTTGTTGTGAAGAAGACATTTTGTTATTTTGTTACATACTTATTGTGCCTACAATTTTGTGTAGAGCAGTAAATCCATTAAAAGTGGAACAAAATAACATCGTAAAAGTTCCTAAAGAAAGGTAATAAGACAGCTCGCGTCTCAGAACAGCCAAGAACCATTCCAGAAGTTTTTCGCATTCGTCCTTCCTTCATTTTATATTCTTAATGGACTCACCTGCGGGTTTACGTAATATTGTAGAAATTACGAGCGCCTCCGCGCCTTTTATTTTAACGTTATTATCGTATATACAGCGTGAAAGGATTCCACTTTATTATTTAGTTGCCTGCAAGTGTTTTAGATGCTGTTTTAAATACGAGCAGCTTAGAAAGAAATAGTAACTGAAACAACTTTAATAGAAAGTTTATTTGTTGGGAATATGTACATTTTTTTAAACTGTTAGTAAACAGCAGAAAAAACTGATATGTCGTACTGTAATAGTGCATGCGTTGTGATCAGACGCACCTGCCGAAAATTTAATGTAACATTCTAAAGGCAGTACGCTCTGAACTGCGAACTGTATTTAGTACAAATCTACAACATCTTCATTAACTCAAAACCATTAGGCATGCCAAAAGCCATTATGTCCAAAAAAATAAATAAAAACGAAAGCTAACGACCGTCACAAAACCTAGGTCCGTACATCAAAAAGCAGCCCATCACAAAAGGCGACCGAAAATCTTTCACGAGAGCAATAACAAGATATCTTAGCCAACATATCGTTTATTCTTTAGCTAAAACCATCCTGCGGGCTGGCTGTGGGAATTTTCATGAGCACTTAGATGTAACGAGTTCCGTAAATAAGACTCCAGTTTCGGTAATAAGAGCATGTTTGCACGAGTAACGCGGTTTTAGTTGAGTACCTATTTTATTGTTCGTGGCCGTAGGATTTTTAAAGGGTGTTCCTTCTAATTTATGCGAGCCTGGTACTTTTTGGCAAGGAACGTGGTAATTTAATTAGACGTTGAGGCGAATGCGTGTGTTGAAAGAGTAATTAACTGTTTTAGGCAGTTTTAACTCAAGCTCAAGACTATTTTCACGTTCTCAATTTTTTTTTATGTCGTTTTTCATTTGGTAAATGATCCCATAAATACGTTTTTAAGCTATGAACTAAATGACTACATTTAATAACATAAAGTTATCACAGTTTCGGTATTAAGAGCATGTTTACACGAGTAACGCGGTTTTCGTTGAGAACTTATTTAATTGTTCGCGGCTGTAGAATTTTTTAAGGGTGCTCCTTCTAATCCATGCGAGCCTAGTACTTATTGGCGAGGAGCGTAGTAATTTAATTAGACGTTGAGGCGGCGAATGCGTGTTTTGAAACTGTTGAAAGAATAATTAATTGATTTTAGCAGTTTTAACTAAATATCAATATTTTTTTTTCTTTTCATTCTGTCGAGTTTAATTTGTTCAATAGATACCCATGAATAACATTCATTAGCTGTGAACTAAATCCTTACGAAGCGATATTTTCATCTAGATTTCAATATTAATCTCGAAAGTAAAATCTTAATTTCAATCACTAAGTATCAATAAATTTTATCGTGACACGTGTCATCCTTTGGCTTAATAACACAGCTTTCAGACGTATTCAAGTACTTTATAAACAGAGAAAAACTAGACATCTTCTAAAAACAGTGATGTTCCTAACTAAAATCTATGTACTGACATGTCGATGGAACACCAACCTTGGAACTCGCCACGTTACCAAAGACTTTGCACGTTGTTGACTGCATGAACTTGCTCCAAAATAGCCCAAAGATAAACTGGAAACTGTACATCGGCCTTATCTATTGTGTGTAACAGGCCGTTTACGAGACAAAGTTCCGAGTTTAGATTAAGCGTAACAGAGTCGTAACGAGGAACAACAGACGCAATTATACAACTAACTCACTCAAGTCTCCTTCGGAATAAGACTACAGAGTATGAATTAGACAAGCTTTGAAGGCATTGTTATGGCGCTGCGCCGTGACATCTACTCTTAGTGGAAATCTTGTAACCAGTCGCTGCGACAAAACGGTCGTGAGCACTCTGTTTAGCGAATAGATTTTCTTCACATATATCCGGGAAAAGGAAAGAAAAATATATATAGGGATAAACAGCCGGTCGATTCCGTAAACATGTCGAAGTGAAGGCTTGGGTGAAGTGATCACGAGGTGAGCCTTCACTTTGACATGTTTACAGAATGAACCGGCAGGACTCCTTCTCAAACGACTGGCATAAAAGCAAAGAACGAGAAATGTTGATAGAAGGTAGGGGTGCCTTTGCCCTGGTGCAAAGTTTCAATAATAGCAATATCCAGGAAAGGATCAACCACACCTTCAATGGTAATTGCTTTATAAGTTTATAAGCTTCCTAATTGCATAACACACTCACAATTACAATTGGCAACTACGTAAACTAATATAAGTAGTCACTTGCGAGGAGAGACTGGCCTTATTCATACACAGACAACTTACTCTTCCTTAAAAACTCCTCAATTAAACAGGATCGTTAAATGAAAGGAACAAAAACAATACTTAATTAAGTTTCGAATTGAAGAAACTTTTCAAGTGGAATTCAATGAGAGTTGTTTCGTTTTAAACGCAGTTTCATTGGACTCTAGTTCTTGTTGTATGTAAATCAAGCTACGTATTTCTTTGGGGAGGACATCTGACGCCTGGCGATCGCGAATCTTTTGCAGGGAAGACATTTTTTTTTAGGCAAAAATTTTGCTTTAATTATTTTTCAGTTTATATGTTTTTTTTTAATTTATTGGGGACAAAAAACAGTTACATGCTTAAAATAAATAAGAAATTCTTAAGATTAAAATCACAAACATGTAACCCACACCATTGTCCACGTATTCACATGGAGAAGAAGTGAAGGACTATGGTAGGAGTTCACAAATTTCTGTGATAGCTTTACATAATATAATTAATTTTAGTTACATTTAATTTCATTTCCTTTCCAATTTTGTTAATATTTCATAGAGAAACATTGTTGATATGGCTAAAACTTAGGTAACGTAGGTAATTGAATAAGTAAGTTACCTCTTACCTATATTTACAAAATTGGTTATCCGTAATTTTGTTTACGTTCATTTCATAAGAACTTACTAAAAAAATAAAAACCCTAGGGCACACAATTTCTCTATAATGGCTACACTGAAGAAAATATTAACCAACTCCCCCACAGATTCTCAAAGTACGTTACCCAAAACCTCTCTAAACACGACCTAAAACGGCTTGTTTCTATTTTTTCCCCAGAAATATGGCGTCGCATTTTAAGATATTAAACTTGTTCACATAATATATGCGCCCCCTGCGCCTATTTCCTTCGGGAGGAGGCTATTTGTATTCACAAGGGAAGAACAGTGAATGCATTCGCCCGCTGCAAGCCAGAGATTCGTGACGAATTTTTCATATGAAATTTCATATACGAAAATATTTATATTATTTTGTTTTGAGCCTGGAATACGTCGCGTAAATACTTGTATGAATGTTACATTTCTGCAACTTTGTGTTATCTAATATGAATGTGTGTTGAAAGGGGAAAAGGCGTGTTCGCTAATATGAAAGTAAGAGAATGGTTGGAAATGTGTCTGGAAATATGTTCTGTTCTTTCTAGAGCTACGTTTTCTGCCTACAGATACCGATGGAATATTGTCTACACATTGAGATCATATGCTGAGTGTTTAGGAAAGTTTTGAGTGTAGAATCTAGATTCTAGAGTGTCTAGAATCTCAACGTATATTATCTACACTGATGGTGATATACCGCTGATGGTTTCAGTGTAGACTAACGGCCATTCTCAATAACGTATCTACCTTTACCCAACTGTCAAATTAGCTACAAACAGTAGCTGAAACGTCATGTTTGAAAGGCAAACAAGCTTAAAGGTTGATAAGTTATTTTAGCTAGAGGATAATAATGGATGACATCGCTATACAAACTGACCAATAGTCTTCCAAAACGTATCGTAACTGAGAACCGACTATTGCCATCTTGTACCTTGACATTGGCAAAATCATCGAATGTTGATCGATGGAGCCATAACATAAAATAATTAATTGAATTGATAAGTTATTGAAACCGGCCGTAATATTTATATTATATTTTAGCTAATTGTGTCCCACTGCAGGGCAAAGGCCTCCCTTCCTTCCTCTCATTCCTCCTGGCTTTGGGCAAGTGTGGACCAATCTGGCCGATAGGCGTCAAGCTCGTCCCGCCATCTTCGCCTGGGTGTCCCGCGATGTCGTCGGGCATTTTCTGGGTAATATTAACAAGGTGCCATAGACGACTTTAAATCCTGGACAAATTCACGGTGCGTGTCTCTGGCCTCGGTGGCGAATGAGCGGGAAAAAATCTAGTACTCTATTTCTTCTTCTTCAGTCAAAAACAATTTGGCTCTTCATGGTCCCCATTTTCAAGAGGAGCTCGTGGCTAAATAATTCAAGGTTAAGCAACGCTTGCCAAGGTTGGTCTGTGGATGGGTGACCATCATAACATATCTAGTTTTCTCCGTGCCTCTGAAAGCACGTTAAGCCGTTGGTCCCGGCTGTCTTTTGTAGATCTTTGGCAGTCGTTACGGATTGTCAGAAGCCAGTAAATCTGACTCTAGTCTTGCCAAAAACTACCGTGTTATCCAGTTAATGGGTTGTGGAAGTCTGGTAGCCAGCCGCTCCACGTAAAATACTGGTATTCAACTGAATCCGGTTTAACTGGAAGCCGACCCCAATATAGTTGGGAACAGGCTAGGCAGATGATAATCCTCCCCATTCTCACTTAACTCAGTGATTATCCCACTCCAGTAAAACATAACAATAATTTATCATCATAAATCATATCGAACTTGGACCACCCCTATTGGCTAGTACAGTAAACGATCCTAGGGGATATAGCTATAACAACGATGTTTGGCATGTGGATTGATGACCCTAGTGAGATGTTATCAGTTAGCCTAAATCCGAAAGCCGGACTTTTTTTTGCGAAAGCGCATCTTCCGGAAAACCTACAATGATATAAAATATTATTTACATAACAGTCTCTTCTCACAAGTCACACTTGAAATAACAAGGATCACGGTCCATACAAAATTACCTCAAGTCGTAAAGTTACACAAAAGAATGATAAAAATAAATATGAAAAGAGCATACTTCCGAACACTATTTTACATACTTCCACAATAGTATGTTAGACTCTAACATATAAAGACGAACACCATCCTTGCAGTCAACATATACAAGATGGAGACAACAATACGACAATAAATCAACACACTAGTATGTTAGACTCTTTTAGGGGCAGTAATATGTAGAACAAATATACACCAGTTTGGATCCGTTCTTCTTTCTCCATTATTGCTAAAGTAAGTGGAGACACAAAATGTCCAACCTGAAACTACTATCAGGCAGTAGGCCATACAAATATTTGTTCCAATAACTCGGCCACTGCGCCAACAGAGCTGTCAACGTAGTCAACATTAGCCTGATTTATGTCTCACATACAATTTTGAAGTAATCCGCTAGTATTATTGTAGACATTTTTCATTCTGACTGGCCTGTTGGTCGAGTGGTTAGTGACCCTGACTGCTAAGCCGGAGGTCGTGGGTTCGATTCCCACCCAGGACAAATCTTTGTGTGATGAGCATGATCATTTGTTCTGTGTCTGGGTGTAATTTGTCTATAATATGTATGTATTTAGAAATATATAAGTATGTTTATCAGTTGTCTGGTTGCCATAGCACAGGTTCTGCCTAGTTTGGGTTCGGATGACTGTGTGTGAGTTGTCCCAAGATATTATATTATTATATTATATTTTGCTGTGCTATGGTTAGTTCTTTTTGATTCGCAATCAAGAACTTTGTTAAGACCAGTACTCAGGTACTCAGGTTTAGGTACTGCTCACGATATCTATACAAACTGTCAAGACCTTATTTTTGGAAATGAATGGACTTTTTGGAAAAGTTTAAATTTTTCTTGCCATTTGTATAATTTTACACAATATAGTTTTATATTTGGTCTTCTTCTATCCTTATTATGTGATACCTCGCAAACATAAAATTGCTAACCGACTTCCAAAGTTATAAAATAAAGAAAGAAAAGTATTTTAGTCAAACATGAAGCGCCCCACGCGTGTAATACAACCTTATTTCGACATTACAAGAGTTCAAAGACTGCAAAAGCCAAGCACTCTACCAGATGACCCTCACACATTATACAAATGTACAAGAATGCTTAAAGAGCATCAGGACTCGAGAACTTACCCATTTTTTTGCACCCCAAACCGCTAATAATGCTACCACGGTCCATTGCGTCGGACCTACCGTAGAACTAAAACTTATTCTGGGGGCTCGAAGCTATCTCTTTGCAGGATCGCAAATGCTTTAAGTTGGGTTGGGATGTAAATTATTATTTTGCACGGTCGATAGGATAGTCTGGGTGTTTTGAAAATATGGTGGTCGGTACTTAGGTAATTTTTATAGTTGGATACTTGATATTTTCAGGGTAATATGCATGTTTCGTATGAGTGGTTGTAGTTATTTTAACTATGATGTGATTAGATGCAGGGTCACTTTTAATTAATTGGCAATGTTTCACCTGATGAAGTAGATACTCATAAATATGAACAACTTTAAAAAAACATTTATTTGACGATTGTCAATCAGGTACCTGCCACACATAAACTATATTCAAAAGTGACAGTCATAAAAAAAATATTATAGTGTGCCTCACGGCTGCGCCACAACAACAACAAACACAGTTTTTCCAACATATTTATGTTTGTATAACTTGACGAAACAGCTGATACATTTTTGTGATTTCAGGGTAATTTGCATAGTGAGTTTCATATTCATTCATATTCATGTTACCCCTGAAAGATTACAAATTAATCAAAAGTCACTCTGTATATTACTGCTTATTTACATATACATACATACACGTAAACTATCTAAACTTTTATTTCATAACGATCATCTTCTTCCACCCTAACTGTATAAGGCATATTATTTTATTTCTTTCTTTCCTCAAACATGTCCGAACTCACGAAGAGACCTCTTCCTCATTTTTACGTTCCGTTTTTTCAAATGTACCCAAGCTTTCACCTCTTCATTGCTTATGGCGTTCGTATGGTGTCGGCGTTTTATTACCTTATGCGTATGGAGTTCGGGCAATAACTAAGAAAATAATAATAAAATGCTCGGTTTGTTTACCGAATTCCGTTATAAACTGGATGAGATTCGACTCATGAATCTAATCTCATTTTATGTGGAGGATGAAATTGTAGTAATCTTTGCCTTTTGCTCTCTTTCTTTTTTTTTCTGAATACTTCCGTGTTATGTATTTTTATTTTATTTTGATGAAACTTGGAAAAGCAAACGCTGCAACGTTGCTGGGAATACTAATTGGAAAAGCCGGTAAGCAAGACTTGATTTAGTAAATGTTTTCTTGCTAGACGAATCTGCAACCGCATCTCCTCTAGAAACTCGAAACTAACATGCAAGTTTAAATTTTTACATTGCGGGACACGGATCACATTATACTTCGGTAGCCCCCAATGTAATGCAACTTGCATGCGGGCTGATAGCAGGTGGAAACAGGGTCTTAGAGGATGTTCCATTTTAGGCAAATTTTTACCCAACTGCACGGTCGAACGGTAGTGCTGAAGAATGGTTGATACTAATTCCACCTAATTTATTTATTTACAACTTCATGCACAAAGGTATAATGACCAGTGATCGGATATTCGGGTGCTAATATACCTAACCTTCACTTTAATATCCACGAAAGTATAATACGGATATGCTTTTCAGAATCATGGATCCCGGAATCGTTCGAAATTCCTGAGATTGCTAAAAATGCCCGCATCACAAAATATAGTTAGAACTCGTTGTGAACTTTCATTGTATTTTTTATTATTTAAAAAGCCGATTCTAATGGAACTTTTAATTTACAATGAAAGTTTTTAAGATTTTCCATTTGTTTTGAGTAAAATAAAGATAAGTACTAAATCAAAATAACCAGTGCTATAATTTCATTAAGTTTGATATAAGTAGTTGTTTTTACAAAATTGTTCAATCCCGGGAAACCGGAATAACTTATTTATTCGGAAAGGAATGTCCACATTATTCTTTCATGGGAAGAAGTATAGGTATATAAGCGCCCGATTATCCGATCACTGATAATGACAGACCAAAGTTTTTTAACCATTCACATAAAAATGTAAATACCCACTCATATCTTTGACGAGTTACAAAATCCCATACAAGGTCTCGTTAGCTCCAGAATACGTTCCCCGTACTAATGAGTTTTAGCCCTTTCAATCAGGCCCTCATGTAAAAAAGATCAGCCCTTGTAAACGCACTTCGCTGATTAATTACTGACTTGCTTTATCCACTCGGATGTAGGGTATGGAGGTACTGACCCTCATTCAACTCCGCGCTTTTATTGGGTAAGTGTAATAAAAAAGCTGATGTGAAAAAATACGCTTGCATTTGAAGCAGAAACTTGATGGGTTATACCTAATTTTTGCTTCAAATATAAATCGAGAGGGCAGGAACAATATTTGGTAAAAAGATAGTTCTTGAAACTAAAAATTAGAAATTACTTTTGCAAGAATTACATACCTACATGTTACGAATATTTATATCATAAAAATGTCGTATGTAAAACTTGCAGTTGTATTTCGAGTTCATCCAGTTAGGTACGGAAACACTTAATTTTAATGGGCCGGAAGTAGCCCCCATGACCAATAGGTATCGCAATCTAATACCTGGGTCTTAAAATATCCAGTTTGTCTCGAATAAATCCCATTTCAAAACACCACCATTCCTTAATACTAACAAACAAATATTGATATCAACAGCAAACATTAGATATCAAAAGAAAATCAAAGGAAAATAATTCACTCCGGCGCCGCTGAGCAAACTTTGGTGCGTTCCCTAATCTCCTACTTATTGGGGTTAAACCGATGAAGTCATCAATTTGAATGAAATCTACTCCGGAACGCCCTCTTCCCTTCGGCTAATCAAAGAGTGCAGAGGTTAATACTTTCAAACCAGTAGCAGGGAAGTACTTTGGTTTTTTTTTTCAATATCCCTTTGACAAACAGGGTTTGGCTTCTGTGATTGCTGGCTGGAATTGAGAGTTTGGGTTTTTGAAATTGGAATGTCTGTCTGAAGTCTAACAGCCTTATTCATAAAAACGTTATAACCGTTACAAACTAAATTACTGATAAGCAGATTCTTTATTCAAAATTTTCTATGGAGAATTTGAATTTAGAATATCTTAAACAGTATTTTTTTAAGTAGGTAGTGTTTAATACTTTTTTTAATGAATAAAGGGGTAATCATTTCGGAAGGAGTCAACACTCTTTGCTAAAAAAACTTGTATGTTTGTTCGCCATTGTCGCTTACTTGAGTAATTTGTAAATATAAGCCAGGTTTACAACCCACAGGCTGTCTCATTGATGTGAGTGACACTTGGTCACCAACCTATTGGGTCTGATGTAGTCTGGTCATTAACCTCCTTTATTAAAACCAGTCTATTTTCAAGTATTAAACTAAGTAGAGCGTTAATCGAATCACAAAACCATGAACTTAGTTCTACAATTAAACAACACATGTTTACTCTAAGAATTCGACCCTCAAACAGAGTCAAATTCAAAGTTCAAAACTCGTCACAGAATAAATAAATAGTTGTCCCGGCCCACACATACGGGCGTCTACACCCTCTATTGTCAAACTACGAGTAAGTTCCTCGCACTCATTGATATACTGTATTTATTTCCACAATATAAGCGACGTTGTCTATCCACTTCGCACTTGTGATTTCCCTCGGGTAGCCTTGTTTAATAATTCAAGTTGTCCCATGTTCGGACCTTACCTTAGCCTTAGTTACAACGATGCCGAATAATTAATTTACAAGTGCCAGAACAACTTCGGGCTTGACCCACTTGGGCTGTGACGTGCTGCGGTTCGATTGTTTGCTTACATTGTTATTTTATTCTTCAAGGTTTAGGTATAAGAAATTATGAAAATTTTACCAGCTGAACTCCAATTTACAGCTAGTCACTGGAGAGTCCTGTGCCTCGTCATAGCTAAAGCGGCAATGATTGAAAAGCCAACCGTTGTGATAACTGTTAAGTACTATTACTGACAACAAATGCCGTATCTACGGAATAAAGTCTTTTCAACGATGGTCAGTAACATACGAAGTCTACAACTAGATGCAATGGGTCAGCTTAATGAGACTTACATGTATATGTCACCGGAAAATGGCAAACGCCGTTAAATTGTAAAATATCGCGTTAAATTGTAAACTATCTTTTTTTAAATAAGACACGGATATAATGGAAACTATTTATTGTATTTCGTAAAACGTCGAGAAACTATAATCTAATCAAAATTTATTACAATCTTACGGAGTCTGCAATTTTCCGGTGACATAAATACTTCAGCGAGAAGCTCTTCAGAAATCAGAGGGCCTAGCATGAATGTTTTGACGTATATAGTAACGTTATAGTATCGCTAACGAACCGAAGAGAATCTTGAATTTCAAAAATTACAACCCCATAGTATTTTGGTTTAATTTTATGCGACACACACAATTTGTATTATGGAAAAATATGAATACAGTATCCAATTCAAATAAATATTATGTGCCAAACGAGTAATAAAGTGATTGTCAAATTTTACTTACGTTACTATACGTCAAAAACATTCGTGGTAGGCCCTCACTTTTTCTCGAGCTTTCATCCCACCTTGTCGCAGCAACAAAACACCGGAAAAATCTTGAAAAAAAAAGAAAAATACATTTTCAATAACAATAATACGGCACTTGTGGACCCTCATATTATTATAATTCAAATAAATTTAACAAGGTCCCTTTCGCAACGTGTTTCATACATCAATATCTAAAAGCATTACATATAAATGTAGCGAATACGTCAAGAGATAGGGTTACCATCCATAAGAAATGCGTTGGGACAGGTGTGCCTCCGACCGGACCTTTTAGATTGGACTCAGAATAAGAATTGATCAAATTTGTGTCACATCAGTGTGAAGTAGAAATAAAGAATGGAAATATTGTTGGCTGTATCGTAGGTGGCGGGATTTGCAATAATAATAACTTCGTTGATATATTTTCGAGTATACATACACATGTCAATGTACCTACCAATCGCGAGAGTGCTGTAAAAGATGACTTAAGGACAGAAGGAAGATTAGGTGAATAAGATAAAAATTCACTTGAAAAGTACACGTTTTGAAGAAGTAACGTATTTTTTTTTGCAGCAGCAGAATAAATTAAGAGTACCTACCATGTAAGTTTCTAGTGAGAGAGAAAAAGTGAGAACCAAAATAAGCACATAAACTCCTAAACATAGAAACATATTTGCGTCATGGGATAGATGACGCAAAGATCTTAAGCAACTATAAAGATGTATTTGGCAGTAGATCTATTAAAGTTGATAAAACCGAGGATGAACTTCATTTCCCGAAGGGTTAGGCAGAGGTTTGCTTATAAACAAAGTACAACCATATTGCCGATAAACTTAAAACTGCAACTTTTTATTTAACATCTTACAAAAATACAAACTCATGGTTATTCTCGAAGTACATGGGGCTATACGTGTCATCCCTGAATGAGACCTCAGGTGCAATATTGCACAAACGTGCCTTACGTTCCATGGCGACAAAGAAATACGCGGCACCTTTAAATTTAGACCCGCTCCAAAATGTCACTTTTATTGCATCTCCTACGAATATGAATTTTATTTAAATAATAGTAAGAGGTAGATTTTTTACGATTTTTCGGTTATTTATAGCTTCCGATGCGTGTGCAGGTATCGGTTTTGTTATTTCCCCCTAGGCTGGATATAAATCTTTCAAAAACATTGGAAAAATACTCTGAAAATGTCGACACAATTCCACCATTTTCCTGAAACAAATTACTGCGTCTTTAGTTCCTATACCTTTTGCATATCAATAGGAAAAATAAATAGGCCTGTTTTGATGGTAAATAATATGGCAAGGTACAGGAAGGCTTTTTTACAAACTAACATTTACAGTACTAGATCATAGTTTAAGGAGCTCCACAGATAGAGCAACTTTAGTTGACGTAACTGTAAACTTTTTAAATGTTTCTATTATGGTTTCAATGAGGACCGGGATGGAGTGAAGATACTCGACGTGTTGCCATTGTGGGTTGTCTGTAATCTGTCAGTGGCTAGTTGAGCAATTTAGAATAGATTTTCTCAGCTAGAAAAATGTTTCCGATCACCAAATCTCGCAACTTAAGTTGAGTGTCTGCGCAGTCTCTTCTAATTTACATCATCATATCAGCCGAAACACGTCCACTGTTGGACATAGGCCTCCCCAAGTGTCGCCACAACAACCGGTCCTGTGCCTCTCGCATCGATCGGCTACCCTCGACCCTCACCAAGTCATCGGTCCACCTTGTGAGAGGCCTTCCAACGCTACGTCTTCCGGTACGCGGTTGCCACTCCAGCACCTTTCAGGCTCATCGACCTGCGTTCTGCGAGCAATGTGCCCTGCCCACTGCCACTTCAGTATGGCGATCCTTCGGGCTATGTCGGTAACCTTGGTTCTCTTGCGGATATCATCATTCCTGATTCGATCACGCAAGAAAACTCCGGGCATTGCCCTCTTCATTGCGCTTTGGGTGACGTTAAGCCTCGTGATGAGGCCGATTGTGAGCGACCACGTTTCGGTTCTATAAGTCATCACTGGCAACACACTGATCCTAGACTTTCGCCTTGAGACACTGTGGTATGTGAGACGAGAAGATACCATGCAACTTCCCGAACGCCGCCTTCTTGAAGTTATCCCTGCCTAACTGGACCGTTTGTCCTAGGAAAACGTAGTCGACTACAACTTCGAGTGTAGAGTCCACAAAAGTGTTACTCTACTAATTTAGTGTATGAAAAAACCATAAACGGCTAACTTGCAGTCGTTTTTGCTTGTCGCCACAACTCGGAGATCAAAGTCGCTTCATCTGCGGAGCTTCTATGATGACGCGTTACTAATAAAACGTGAACTGTCAAAAGTTCCACAAGGTTCAACGGCCCGTGTATCAATAGAAATCATTCGGGACCCCGGTCGCTCACAGGCCATTGATTTTCACGATAAATGTCGAACTTAGAATAGTTTTTGCTACAACAGATGTTGTTCTAATCCACACGATTTGGATTATTCCTTTGTTTCAGGCAATGTTAAATTATTCGTGAAATTAAAGAAAGCTAGCGGCAAAATAAATATTTTATTTATTTTGTGCATCAGACTTGAAAAGTGTTTTCATTAAATGCTGGCTTTGGTTCCCTACTTTGTCGATTGGTACCGGTCCCAGCACATCCCAGACAGTCAAATACGTTTCTACTATTGTTGGTATGGTCATGGTAGAATCGAAGCCCTATACAGAGTGTCACAAATTATTAGGTAATATTATTATGGAACAAAAATCGCCAGTGCAGTACATTTGTTCCAATTATGCAAACATTACTTTTTATTTTACTGTTTGTGTACACACATTTAACAAATAGATAAGAAGAAGGAAACAGAAAGATAGGTACAAAGGTGATGCATACCTGCGAAAGGAGAGTCGAATAAAAGAGATGTAGACATCGTGTGTAAAAGTTATGCTTGCGTAGAAAAAATACTATATAACGTACATACGTATATATATATGACATACATAAATATGACTAAAATCAATACATACAACTTAAATAATGATGTTAGGTAAATAATAATATATTCTTTAAAAATGCAACTATATGATAGTAGGTACCGAAAGGTAGTGTTTTTTCACTCTTCTTTTAAAAACTGAAAGAGTTTTGCAGTACCTAATGTCAGGTGGCAGTGCATTCCACAACCGTACCGCGTGCACAGTAAATGAGTAGGAATAAAAATCGGTAAAATGGGGAGGGGATTTAAGGAGACGGTTGTATTTTTTTCGCGATTTCTCTGCTGGACCCATACTAAAAGTTATTCGTAATAATGAGTACAATTACCTCTTTTCAGGGTTATATGGGCCATTCTCAAATAGTTTGTGATGTTAAGGAAGAATTTGCTACCTATTAACGAAAATCACTACAAAGGTACCAAAGCTTATCGGGCAGTTCAAAGACCCATAATAGGCCATTAACTGGCTTGAACAAAAAACATGCCATAAATTAGCAGACCACAGCGATATGTCTTGCTCCCCCTAGTAAATTTCATTGCGAGCGATACCCCGTATTTAGTGCTAACCCATCGGCCATATACGACTCCCATTATGCGATTGATGAACCCATAATAGTAGGGATTTATCTGTCTCATTGTATCCGGGATGGAGAGGGTATGTCGGTGATGGAGATATACATCGTTGCTTGGGATTTGTATAAGTAGCAATAGATACTTTAGGTCAGAGCGTGTTTTTCATATCAGTCTTGAGCTTGTAATCAAAAGTTTCAGGAAATACCTTAACTAAAATTTAAAAAAAAAACAACGGGTTGCAGTCCAGGAGTGCAGAAGAGAAAACTTGAACATTAAAGTTGTGCATTTTTGATACTTTGGAATAGTTTCGCACGAATTGCATTTGCATGCATTGAGGCATATATTTGCGCCGCGCGTTAGAAAGAGAGGGGGATATTACTTCCTCTCCTACGCCGCGCCGGCGGTCTACTCTCCCTCCGTCTTACGAATTTTCGATCAGGTCACGTGTCCTGACGCGAGTTTAACATTTTTTACCCATCCCAAAAAGTGCACAACGCCGCTAAAGAAGTTTTCACTTCAACAAGAGATTTATCATAATAATTAATTTGTAGCAGTTAAGTTGACCACTGGAATAAAATAGGGGTAGCTACATAAATAAGGCCGTGATTTCAAAACTATCGCAATATATGTAGTTTCGAAAGCCGAATGTGACAAAAAAGGAGGAAACCTAAAAAACTCTATAAATCCGGGTCCCCAATAAAACAGGCAACATTGTATAAAGAAACTCAATTCGTTATATTTGATTTTATATGAGGATCAGTTGGTAGCCATTGAATAAATTTCCTGTATGTCAGGGCCGTGGGCCGTTCCATAAATCTCGCAAATTATATTCATAGACTGACAAACCGAATTCTGATGCTATCGGCCCATATAATGTTACTTTACCATCGACCTTGAATACTAGATTCGCGAAGATATCCACCTTGATCTGATAAGCTAAATTATTCGTGGTCTCTTCAAAAAGTATTCACTTCCCTTATGCCTAACAAAGGAAGTCCTTGTCCTAGCAGCTAAAGCCATATTTTAGCCATGTCACAGTCGGAAAATCGTTGTCATATATTTTGATGTCGTCGTTGTTTTGCAAAGATTTTCAGTTTGCTGCTGTCACGTGAAATAATAGTCTTACAGTTTTGTGATTCAAGAAGGTACGATCGTTATAAAGAGCTTTTATTTATGTCTACCGCTTCAATGTATTATTTAACATTCGCTAAATAATTTTCCTAAAACTAGGTACTTATTTATGTTTTATATTCTTTTGATTATATCCTAAGTGTAGTCAAGGCAATCATTCATTCTATATTACCTAATCTTCCATTTTGCTTTTATGGTGATTCAATATCTATAATGAATCACAGCCGACTGAAGCCATATCTTGTGTTACATAGGTTTTCATTTTATACAACCTGTAACAGAATAAACGCAATACCTCTTAAGGGGTCATTGTACCCTTCATTATGAACAATTTTTGTTATGGAACCAACCCCGAAATCGCGAAAAAAAACAGCTGTTCAGTACATTTTGTCGATTTATGCGCACAGAAATGTATCGGGGAGTCGATTTTTTTTCGCGATTTCAGTGTCAAAATAATGACCCCTCAAGAGGTATTGCGTTTTTTTCTGTTACACGTGGTGTATGAAAATATCATGATTTCATCATAGCCTTCACCATATAAGACAAGCTTTTTTTATAGGATCGAAACCACATTAAGCAGATTACTGAATTTAAACCATTTCAGATAAATGATCGCAATCAATTATTTAGCAGTCGCCAAATTAACGGATTGAGTGTCTATTGACAATCTGTTGGTGTTTTGTTTGCTGTGATAAAACAAATACATTACTTATTTAGTAAAGTGACAAAACGCTTTACACATTAATAGCTTAATTATAATACCTATTCATGAATGCCATATACCTTACTACTTACTTAATGTTGCGGATATTGTTCGAAAGAGTCACCGCGACCCTGGGACGCTAAGGGCATTATACATATTAGGAAGAACTTGTTTTTTTCAACAAAAAAAAACGTTACGCAAAAAAAACGCACCCACGATACAAAAAAAATCCTAGTGTGGGGCACACTAGGATTTTTTTTGTATCGTGGGTGCCTTTACAAACATATAAACTCACATACACAAACAGCCAGACCCGGAACAAATATATGTAGGCCATACAAATATTAGTTACGTGCAGCATGGGCGTACGGTAGGCTACAGTAAGGGTAGGCCAGCCCATAAATAATGCCCAAAAAAAAAACTCAACACTTTATTAGGGTTGAAATCACGATAATGACAATGCGAATTTTCATCCACTTTGAAAGTGGAGGAAAAATTTTTTTTGGGCATTGTTTATGGGCCATAAACATAAACATGAGAAGTCATTTGATGATTCTCCATCCTTAAATAAAAATGCTACTTAATATCAGCACTATACATGCCATGGACAGCTGGTAAAGTCCGCTGGAATCCGCTGGATGCGAGAAGCATAGAACCGGTCGATGTGGCGCCGCTTGTGGGACTCCTCCAATCGTCTTCGTACCGATCGATTATAATTATATCCGCAGCAGTGGAGTCTTCCTGCCAGGGTTGCGAAATTTGTTCGAACTAGTCACCGCGGCCCTGGAACGCAAAGGGCAGGAACACGGACGCAGTCAATACGAGCCGCTCTGGGCGGAGCAGAAGGAGTCATTTGATGATACACCATCCTTCAAAAAAAGAAGATCAGTGGAGTCTTTATTCTGAAATGAAGATGATTTATCATCTTGGACATATGCTATTTTCCATAAATATTTTTACGTAGCAAAATATACCTAGATACTATCATACTTTACCTACGTAGTAAAAAGGATAAAACTGTGGCCTTATCAATTTTAATACAAAGCCAAAACTATGCTTGAACAATAATTAATTCTGATTAAAGCATAAGCCAATTCTATAGCGAGAATATCAATACATGTTGTAGTTATAGCCTCAGCGGGAATTGGTGCTCAATGCTCAAACTTTATACAACAACCTCGAAACACAAATACTGCAATAACTAGAATGCGAAATCGTGTCCATTCAAACTGATCCACTACAGAACGAGATATGCTGCCAACCAGGGGTTCTATTATCAAAATAACTAGTATGCTAGAAAGTCCACTTACCGTTTGACACCAATGCGAGTTCCCCCTTCATTGTGCGAGGATTTCTAAGCCCCCTTTGAGAGTATTCTTTAGAATAGGTGCCTAGCAACTGTTGATGGATTCAACTTTGCGTATGATGGAGCTGTGCGTTTGCGTCCCTTTTGATTGTCAATCATCTAACATGCAGTGCGCAATTTATGCGAAGAGCGGTCATATTTGAACAAAACTGGACGCCCATGTTTTTCAAAATATTTGAATAGGTAAATATGGTTCGCTTAGTACCTTACCACAGTAATTAGTTCTTCCTCAAAAGAAAAGGAGGTGTCTATTCAAATGATTGCAAATAGAGACGTACAAGTGACAAGAAGACTGTTGTGGATGATTTCCAAACCAGTCACAAAAGAGCAGGAATTATCATTTATTTTACTTAACAACAATTAGATGAAGATGATGATGACGATGGATCTCGATTACTTTATCGGTTATCGACCGCAAACTTCATATAATAATAATAATAATAATATCTTGGGACAACTCACACACGGTCATCTGATCCCAAACTAGGCAGAGTGTATATGTCACCTTCACGACATCGATAATGTATTAAAACCAGCTAGCAACAAACAAAAGTTCTTACAAAACTTTCATCGTGTCTCTGCTTCAAACTCGTACAGTCGTGACGTCAAAAATCAAACAGAAGATAAGTCAAACATTGGCTACAAACGTTGGTAAACAAGATGTACTGAAAGTCGTGGCACGTGACGAGAACTTCGTATAAGAGGGTAGTTAGTGTTGTGACGGATACGGGTAGAATCGCTATTATGTACAAGGTGGAGACGACGATACGATTATACATCAAAACAACATATTCGTATGAACTAGTATTGCCAGAATACTAGTTCATAGTTGTCTTTGATCACAGATTTGATGTCACTAACTGCAACAGACTGCTTGGAATATTTCGTCAGAATAATAGTCACTATCCTTGACTAGTTAAAGATTTCTTGAGTTTTATGTTATTGGAAAGCTTATTTTTAATTTCGGTGACAGGATTTATGATAATTTCAAAATATTCCTATGAACCAGTATTACCAACGTTTTTATTTATTATCGTATCGATGGCTCCACATCGTAGAAATGAGAGTCGCTGTACTCAAAAGTTGAAAACTTTTAAATTGTTTTTCTGAAAAGTAAAACTACCTTTATCAAGCATTAAAAATATGATATGCCTAGTCAAGATCCCAAAGGACATTTTGTAAAATTAAAGGTTAAATAAACTTTTGAAATAAATACATAATGAATACATACATAAAATAAAATATTTATACGTATGAGTAGCTCCCACATTTTATCAATGTGGTCTACATTTTTTAAGGGGTCTTACAACTCCAGGAATAATTCAAGATTTTCAAATTATCACCGTTATATTATCATATTTTTAGTTTTTAAGGAAAATATTATTCTATTCAATTCTATTCTGAAATATGAAATGTCATCAAACGTTTATTCGATTTGCCTTCTACGATTCTGAATAATTCTTTAGGAAGAACTCTTGCATTTTTAATGTGCACCTACGTCTTTATTTGTTTCCATCGAAATGTTACTGAGTGTAACAAAGTTCTATAATAAAAAACGTACCTTTATAAAACAGGATCATTTCAATACGTTGATACAAAACTCAATTTACACCTGATCAAAAGCGGAGACACAAACAACGAGTGAAATATTTCTTATAAAAGTATCAGTTACTTCAGTAACTACATTTTGGTCGGAAAATAAAATTATAGAGTACCTTTTCGACGAAGGAAGCGTAACACACTCGGATCGCGATCCGCATACTAAATGTAAGGAAGCACCGACCTGAAAGGTTCCCGTATCGATTCCTTGAAATTTCTACCCTAAACACACTTGCTTGGATAAAATATAAATAGGATACACCCAGTATTTTCACATTTGGAGGTCTTCTTAAAATAATTTTAGCTTCTTCTAAATCGAGAACGAACTTGGGAACGCTTATTTTAGAAAAATAAAATAATTTATTAAAATGTTTTCAGTCTCTCACAAGTCTGGCACTGTAATAATCTTGTATTCAACCACTTTCACAACCAAGGAATTTATTACCAAGGATTATCAAAAATAGAGCCCTTTTATCAAGTGCAAAATACATATCAGGATAATATTTCCAATAAATAATCCTTTGAGTTAGTTCGTAAATAAAGTTATATAATCTAAGCCCACATAACGAGAGCAAATCGTTCCAAAGCTGTGAGATTTTATCCCCACTGACCTGAAAAACAGTTGATCAGCTGCGGGTCCTCCCACGGTGCAAGAGTCATTCCGGGAAAATGGGTTAGCAGATATTATCCTTATCCTTATGAGCTAACAAACATATCGGGTTTACGATAAGAGTTCTTACTTCCAACAGTAAAAGAAGGAAAAATAAAATTGTGTTACAAGTATTTAGTTACCCATAAAATGTAAGAAAGGGTAAGTAAATACTAAAACATTACCTACTCGTAAAATAGAAATTTCTATGACTTCAAAAATTACACAACTTGTGTAGCTACCTAAATATTTTCTCGTCATGTCCCAAAATGACAGCTCCGCAAATGTTTTGAAGCAAATACTACATTTAGATGCATGAACCCATCAGGCAACTCTCGACGAATACATAACACATTTCTCAGTCGTTCTAAATAACGTAAGCCTCCATGCAGGGGCTCCGGTACAAACTTCCATTACACACAAACAAAAACTGTCGCAGTAGCAACATTCACGAACTATGAGGGAAAAAATAAAGGAGTAAAGTGAAGTCCCATGTCCGCGGAACGTGCTGTACCTGAATACAAACGACAAATAACAAAATTGCTGCGGTCGCAACACTTGGGCCTTGGAAGGGGTCAACCCTTTGAAAAGCTTGAAATATACCCGACAATTTCTTGTGACTTAATTTGATGGTTTCGGAAACTTATAGAAGAAAGCGTCATTCTTGAGACGGAAGGATTTCCTTGGAATACCAATTATATTAGCTTGTCAAAGGCTTGGCTGATCAAAGAAGCTACTACTAAATATCTTAACAAGATTTCGTTTCTGATCACTAAGTTCTTACAGGTACAAATGCTCTCGACTTTTCTTGTAATCGTCTAACGTTTCCTATAATTTCGAGTCACAGATACAACAACAAAAGGAAAATAAGCGACGAAAAATTACAAAGCAAAAACGTTTTTAGAGTTAAGCCTCGCTCCTGATTGAGTGGGATAAGGTTGAAGGAAAAAGAGCAAAGGTAAATCCCTCCTGACCAAACAGCACTTAAGTATGTCCACTTAACGTTGAGAGTACGAATGAAAGCGGCCTGGACCCAATACCGGCCAAAGTAAATAGATGAAATTTCTTTTCACTTGACTAAAGCCAAGTGAATGCGGACTGTGTTAATAAAATAATAGTGCCGCCTTATCGGGCATTTCGTCTAATGCCCGCTATATCTACAAAGGATTGTGCGTGCCCAAAGAAACAAACTCCTACAAACGACTTTTCTAAATGGGACCAGACTACTTAGCCCCAAACTTTGGACTTCCAAACTGTGAATTAAATCTAATTGTTTAAGTTGGACTTTTTTACCTAATTTGTACCTCGTGTTAAGTAAAAAAGTCAGCAATTCGTCGAGCTCTGGTTACCAACATTTGCAAAACGAAAATTAGCTCCGATGACTCTAAAACGTTAAGACGCGGAATAAAAAGGCTGTTATCGGGAAATTACACCAGAATGTTCCCAGAATACTGCACGCAATTATAGCCGTTTCGTAGTCGACAATACGACCCAAAATGGCGTAAGCAAATTAATTAACAGTTACATGAACCTACAGCATTCTGTGGTTTCCTTTTCCTTTAATTACACTTTGATTAGAATCATGAATCTTATACGTTTGACCTCCGAATAAATAAGTACCTGCGTAAGGATCCTGTCCTTTTTTTCTTAATTAAGGTCGCCTAACTGAATTTACGAAAAGTAAGAGGGACTCTGTAGGTAGAATAAATGAAGTTAGTTCGGAAGGTAATAGGTGCTACCACCTAAATTTGTTCCTTGGAAACGATATTTTTATTCCAGGGTTTATAAAACTGAAACGTTTGCATATAGATCTCACTTTAAAAAGCTTTAGAATATTTATTTTGGAGCGTGTTCGTGTAAATCGCGTCTTCCAGAATTTAAGATAAATATACCCATGTCATAAATATCTTATCTTGGACATAACATTAAACTTTGAATACAGAAAACCCGATATGTTGCATCCATCCTTGCAGCCAATACCTAACAATTTTGCTAATATTAACCCTTATTTTAGCATTGACTATAAAACGTTCTAACCTAAACTATAATTTATTGTGTAACTAAATACATAAGAGAGCCTAGGCAAAGTGACACTCAATCAGCGATTACTATTTTCAAAAAGTCCTACATGTATGGATGGGATTGACAAGCGATATGACACTTGTCCTACATGTATGGATGGGATTGACAAGCGATATGACACTTGTCCTACATGTATGGATGGGATTGACAAGCGATATGACACTTATCTTACATGTATGGATGGGTTGACAAGCGATATGTCACTTGTCCTACATGTATGGATGGGATTGACAAGCGATATGACACTTATCTTACATGTATGGATGGGTTGACAAGCGATATGACACTTGTCCTACATGTATGGATGGGATTTTCAAGCGATATGACACTTATCTTACATGTATGGATGGGTTGACAAGCGATATGGCACTTGTCCTACATGTATGGATGGGATTTTCAAGCGATATGACACTTGTCCTACATGTATAAATGGGATTGACAAGCGATATGACACTTGTCCTACATGTATGAATGGGATTGACAAGCGATATGACACTTTTCCTACTTTTATGGATGGGTTGACAAGCGATATGACACTTGCCCTACATGTATGAATGGGATTGACAAGCGATATGACACTTGAACACTATCTTTTGAATTTTAGCTGATACTATGTATCTTTGTCTACAAGGAGCAAAAGAGACCTACCAAACAATAACTCCACATATCATCATTAAATAAATAATTTAGGATGATTCATATTCCCCAGAGATACAACAACGACTCTGAATCCGAAATAAAATCGGGACTGCAACAGTCGATGGCCCATCACGTCCCAAATTAACCTGGAGAGTTAGGGCGTTTGTTTAACCAGCCTCTATTTACAGAAACCGTGGCTTAAACGCCAGCTAAAGCTTGAATGAGCAAAACAGACAAACGAAAGATTTAAAAAATGGAACAGATAACATAGAATCTGATGTTTTTTTTGTTGTTGTCACCATTAAGGAAAATGGAACAGAAGTGTCACCTGTGCCATTTTTAAAAATGTCTCTGCATCAATCGATGGCCACTCACGGCCCAACTTAACCTGGAAAGTTAGGGCGTTTGTTTAACCTCTATTTACAGTAACCGAGGTGAAGCCTGGCTTGTAGGTACACCAACTAAATCTTAGGAACACCAAACGCGAGGGTTTTAAAAATGGAACAGATAACATAGAATCTGAAGTGTTTTTGTTTTCATTAGCTTAAAATATATTCTTTGTCAATAGTAACTTACAGAGAGATAACAAAAACTCAAACTGTGGAAACGGCAATTGGAAAAATGGGAATAGTAGGTACTCATCCGATGTGTTTTTGCTTTCATTATTTGCTTTGTAAATGTCGTGTACAATAAGATTTTACCAATAGAGACGTCATACACATTATAAAGAAATAAAAACAAGGCAAAATTTTACAGCCTCGTCGTTCGAATTTCGAACGGACAACACCGCGCGCCTTTGTCTCGTTCTCTCATGACTTGTCTCGTTTGTGTAGGCGGCAGAGCGGCAACAGCGCGGCGAAGATTTTTGAGTAAAATGAAGTTTATGATTTTCCATTTTAAACAGTACTTACAAATGAAAAGACACATCCTTTTTGCCTTGTGGAACCGTCGCAGTGTAATTATTGCACTTTCTAAACGCATAACTGCGCATTTTAATCCACTATCACGCTCCGTACGTTCGAATCGCGACCAGACGCCAGGACGGACTGACTTGCCTCAAGGGATATACCCTGTGTTTGTATTGCCGCGCAGACCTCGGAAAACGTATCTACGTATATGACATCATTGGTCGTGTAATTGTGATATTTACTCATAAACAAACAGAAAATTCTTTTCCCTTGTGACGTTGTGGACGTGGTTATTTATACTGGTTCATCAAGTATTTTTTAATGGGTAGTTTACATTTTGCGAGAATATATTTTCCGCTTAAAATTGTATTTTTTTTCTACTCAACCCAACTTCGAAATCAAAATATCAAGACCTCTAAATCCATACCCAGGTAAGACACAACTGGACTAGCTATTTATATGCCATATACCAATACCAATTATTTATACCAATTATTTATAGAATATTCAGAATTAGGTAAGCAAACACAAATTGCATAGTTAAACACAAAATTACGTATCGTAACTAAACAAAATAATTATTTAGTTCGCATAATTGCACTGCACAAACTAAATTATTCCAAATAATTTAGTTTATACCTCAAATTGTACAAACATAGTGTATGGACGACCAGAGCGTGGTCATTACATTTAATTTTACAATTAATTACATTTGGGTGATGTTGTTACTTCATTAGGAACATTACGTTGTAATTATTACAGTCTGTGGGTGATAATTGTGGATGCTGGGTTAGATAAGGTGTTGGTCTAGAAGAAGTTAAGGGCAAAAAGTCATATTGCTAAAAATAGTCGGTTACGGTCGGGTACAATTAAAAATGAGCGGATTGTGTTTTGAGAGTTTATTTATATTTTTATATACATATGTATGTTTATTATTTGCATGTCTATTTTTTGCACGCCATGTAACCAAAACGGTTGAATGGTTTTTTTTAATAAATGAGGTATCACGTGACAGAGGCTATATTTAAATTTTAAAACAATAATAGAAGGCTCGAGTAGATGATTGCAAAATTGAAAGACGTCCACAGCTGGCCTGGCTTCCCCCAAAGAGGTTGCCATAATCGACACGCTTGGCAGGCGGGTTGGCGATCGCAGTGTAGCTGTTGCAACGTACAGAAAATGCTGCTGCCCATTCTCTGGTGGGTCCCTTAGTCGCCTCTTACGACACACACAAAGATGGGTAAAATTGTCACTAACTAAAATGTAAGAAATAAAAAAATACTTGTATAAAAACCAACTACTAAAAAGTTGTTTCACGGCTAAATGTCCTTTTTAAAACAATCATAAACAATTTGTTTCAATAAACTAAGTGTGTCATACTACTTTTTAACTTTACATGAAGCCTGTAAGAAGAGATAAGAAAGGTTATGATCACAGTTATGACCACGATTGCCACATATAGAAGTGAAGTTGCAAGTATCAAAATTTCATCCAAAATCTACATAGACGTCCCATACAAAACAGGAAGAGGAAACATATTCCGACACAGCTCCTAAACCCAATTCAAATCTCGAAAATAAAATACGTACCTACAAGATTCAATTTAAAAATTCGCCGTCGTGTTTCAGTCCATACTCCATACATAGTAGCGGAAATAAAGCCTGAACAGTGTCCAAAGCGGAACAGTTGCAGACACATGTCGGTGTTTAGTGCTGGGACGTGTCAACCTGTGTCCTCGTGTTAAATCAGGGGGCCATGGGACCAGCGGAATACTGTGTCAGGGATTTTTGGCGCTTAAATCAACCATGTACAAAGTGGTATCTAGGCTCATAGAGGTCAGAGGGTCGATCATTCAAGTAGATTAATTGAATGAGAAAATCGTAAAACGAATAGTTTGTATCAGTACCAGTAAATTGCCGAGTTGCCAGCCTGTAGGTTTGTAGCGGCATCAATGCCGCCACATGAAAAACTAAGAAGCGAAATTTGTACGGCAACAAAAAGAACCGCAGCGCCATCTACGACGAACTAACATCGAAATCAATTTAAACATATTCAACAGTCCGAATATCAACCATCGGGCAGTTGCCTACCAGACACAACAACCGTCTGGTTCGGAGGATCCTGCCCTTTTCGGTGGAGGTATGCGGGACTTTACTCTCTGTACCGCATACCTCTATAGGTTTTCTATCGGTTGCACTTTGGAGAGTGTGCCTCGTTATTGTTCAACTTAATTCCGCCTAGCCCGTTGCATCATAGGACTGCAAGACGTACGGCGATGCGCCATGGTCATACGGAGAGGGCATCCCGTCTTTACGCACAAAACGTTTTTGCGATACTTTCAGTTTGGATACAGTTAATAAATAAATAACGTTCTACCTCTACCTTTAACGAAATGTCAAATTAGCTACCAAAACAAAAAAATTGACTACGGCCGTAACTCAAAAGTAGGTATAGGTTACTTCTAGGCAAGCGTGCTCCATCTTCGACCACATCATAAACAAGGCTATTCTATAAATCTTATTTCAAAGACGACTAACCAACACCATTTATGTGTATAACAAAAAAAAACTTCTATTTAAACTTTTTAACAACTTGGTAAATCTGAATCAAAATAAATCAGAATCGTTCGTTCAATCCATTTTCCAATTGTAAAGTTATTCTCATCATCATATCAGCCGAAAGACGCCCACAGCTGGACATGGGCGTCCCTCAAAGGGAGGGGGAGGTGAAGGTTAGTTGGTGATCGCAGTGTAGCTATTGCAATGCACCGAGAATGCTGCTACCCATTCTCTGGTGAGTCCCTTAGTCGCCTCTTACGACACCCATGGGTAGAGATGGGATGGTGCTATTCTTTCACGTCCGACACCATACAGAACAAGAGAGAATAGAAGAAGAAAGAACAAAATGTATTTAGCACAGGTACATAAAACACGCACGGTAAAAATAACAAGAAAAAGGAAGTTACCTAAGCCAAAAACTTAGTGTGCGTCTCACGGCTGCACTAAAAAGGTCCATTTCAGCGATATGTCAGACAGACTGATGCTGTCTGACGCTGGTTTTCTAATGAACCTTTCAAAGGACGAGTGGCGGTTTATTTGAATCAATTTAAAAATTAAAATATATATAATATATTTATTTTTTTTCCTTTGCCTATAGTGTCCCACTGCTGGGCAAAGGCCTCCCCCATATCCTTCCAGACATTCTTTTCTCGCGCCACCTCGAACCAGCCTTCGCGGTGTGCATCCAAATCATCTCGCCACCGCTTTCTGGGCCGGCCTCGGCGACGCCGTCCATCCTCTGGCACCCATTGCGTGGAGACTTTAAATATAATCGAAATAAAGTAAATAAAAGGGAGAGTTATTCTACACCTATATAAAAAAGAATCCAAAACCGCTAACGCTAGGGCCTGAAACTTATTGCTCGCAATTGTCGGCACAATCCCATATAAATATAATACTTTCACATTCACTGTTGTACGATTTCATATTCATACAAAGGTATAAATTGTAAGTCTAGTCAGCCAAGTAATAACAAAAGGAAAACGTCCTTTTGTCACTGAATATTATTTATTTGATTTAGTTTATTTGTGTGTCAGTATTCTTACAAACAAGGCACTTATGCTTACATTGTTAACATTATTGGCTAAGAATAGAAAAGGAATATAACATAACGCGTTTGCTTGTCGTAGAATCGACATTATCAACAAAAAATGTATGTAGTGGTAACTGGACTTTCAATGAACAATTGGATAGTTAACGAATATAATCCACTCTCGGCCGCTCGACCCCTAAAAAATATTTGATTTGTTACTTGATTTGTTTCCTCCCAACCCTTAAACATAGTTCACACTCGACCCCCAGGGGTTGAGACTGAATTTCCATACAAAGGACAAGCATACCTCGTCCACTTTCGACTCCTAGTTCGGTAAGTACCTAAAATTAATAGTTTGGTACAGTTAAGTACAGACCAAAGGCAAAATACAAGAGTTGATATTACACAAATAAACGAGCAATATTAGAGAACGCTTAAAGTAGAATTCTTTATTTATTTAGAGCAAATCCATATGAAATCAAAAATTTAAAAAAATGTATTGCCATAACTCTTTACTTTTACCATACAAGATTGTACATAATCATAAGTACTCGCCTACCATAAACAACGTGTCACAGAATAAACGCAATACCTCTTAAGGGGTTATTGTACTCATCATTAATAACAACCTTTCCTGCATTCGCGAAAAAAAACGACTCCCCCATACATTTTTGTGCGCATTCATAGACACAATGTACTGAACAGCTGATCTTTTTTCGCGTATTCGGGGTTGGTCCCATAGTAAAAGTTGTTCATAATGATGAGTACAATAACCCCTTAAGAAGTATTGCGTTTATTCTGTTACACGTATTTTTTCGACTTTTTTCGACCTAAGTCAGACGTTCGCCAGTACGTTTTCTTTTGCAAATTATCCTGTACTGGCTTCTGCCCGCAATACACCCGTATATAATTATGTCCCCGGATAATTGCAAACTCTATTAGATTGTTATAAATCTTTATAGATTATGAAAAAAAAACGTTTTATTCACAACAAATCCCATCCACATTCAATAGTTTCCAATGTATCCGTGTCTTACTGTCTGTGAAGAAATAATTTCCAAATTCACGAGATATTTTACAATCTTACGGCGTTTGCAATTTACTGGAGACAAATGTATATATCGAAAATTATCCCAAGGGACCATACTCCCGGTATAAAAAGTCCTATGTCCTATCCTATTCGAGAGCATGGTCTAAACATGTGCCGAGTTTCATTAAAATCCCTTCAGCCGTTAGAAGAAATATATAGGTAACAAACTGGCATAGTTACTTTCGCATTTATAAGTATTTATTAGTGGATTTTGCCAGTCTTCATATTTCAAAACTATGTACGAAGCTAATACTTCTCACAATCTCCTCGTCATTTAGTCAACGTCAATAAAAAGTGTTAAAAATTCAAAACTCTTTTTGAAGACATTTAATTTAAAGTTTCAAAGTCTTTTGCCTCTAGTCATCGACTTAAATAGTTGGCAGGATTTTTACTTCATTTTATTCGTTCGTAGTGGAGTGAAGTTAATCGATATCTTTCAGAAGTAAAGGGTGTTTCATTTAGCGTGACTTTAGAGGCTAGTGAGCGATTAGTTTGCTCGGTCAGTGTCCGTCCGAGCCAACGATGTTTATTTTCGTAGAATTTTAAAATAAGTGTGCAGTAGCTTCTGAGTGGTTTCGCGAAACAAAATTAACGTAAGTGTTTAATTTGAACGCGAACTGGAGTGAACTTGCTAACATGCTATGCATAGCGTGTGCTGCTAGCTGTTGTGTTATTTTAAACACTTTTCAACAAATTTGCTCAAAAAATGCATTTAGGAAGCCTGTATACATTGTTCGAAAGTTAAAAATTACGCACCAATGGAACGTGTGGTAAAATGGATACTCTCATCTAAGTACCTATTTTACCGCAGTCCTCGTTGTATAGCGCTGTGCGTATCCTTAACGGTTTTTTTTTAATTTCCATAAAAAGAGTAAGAGTATTCTACCAAGGAGTTTCACATGACTAGAATAAAAAAGCTGAATGACCGAACCTCCTTGGAAGCGCTTTTGCTCAATAAGTTTTTACTCACTTTAATACTAAAGAGAAAATGAAACGAAAGATGTAGTTCTAATTTTCACCACGCGCACATAGGTCCAATTTTAAATTAGCGCTATTTTCATAAGGAACGTCAAAGATTGTTACGATTTTCCAACTGATATCTAAAAACAAAAAGTTTATTTCATTACCAACTGAACTGTTTTCTCGCAAATGTGTTGAAAAACGTTGTATGACTGACACACGTGTGGAAATTGGTTTGTAAAAACCAACTTAACGCACTAGCAGAACAACTATTATATTTGGCATTTTGTTTTTCATGAAATTTAGTAGAACAACATCATCATCATCATTAGACGAATAACGTCCACTGCTGGACATAGGCCTCCCCCAAAGGGGGGGTTTGCCATAATCGCCACGCTTGGCAGGCGGGTTAACAATCGCAGTGTAGCTATTGCAATGCACAGAGAATGCTGCTGCCCATTCTCTGATGAGTCCTTTAGTCACCTCTTACGTGACTCTTTAAGTGATGGGATAGGTTCTGTACGGTGTCAAACGTAAAAGAATATTTAGTAGGTAGGTACTCGAGCCAAATCCTGTAAAAGTGTCAACAATTCCGAAGTGTTTATTCGGTCATTCTTTTCAAGAAAATAACACGTTATACAAGATGAACAGGACCTACTTTCAAAGAATTTGCGCATTCACTACACGTAAAATATAAGTTACTTGCTTCATTATTCTCAACATAACTTACTTCATAATTCACACGCAGATATACACGCACAGATTGTTGAAACTGTAAAGAAACACACTGTGTACATCCAGACTTAATTCCTGCGTACACAGCCGAAATAAACGTAGGAATTCACTGTTATACCCGTACCGCTTCAATATTTCGTTCATACGAACATACACTGTGGGTAGATACTTATGTAATTATTTCCTAAATATTTAGACGCTGGCGAACCTTCCCCATAAACTTGGGTAAGTTATGGCTACCCCCGCTCGTAACGAGAACGCCGTGCCAACCATATTGCGTACGCCCCAGTGTATTTTTTAAACCTTCATGTTTCTCCCTAATAACCGAAGTCACTTTAATACCGAAGCGGATTTATGTCTGCCTAGTACTTCGGGAGTTTTCCGGTGGTTTTTGTATGACGTTTGTAGTTTTTTTTTACGTTTTTGTGAATAGAAATTTAGTGCAAGCTGCAAATTTTGTGAAAAGTTTTTTTAAAGAGAAAATTATCACTTTTTTTTTTTAATTTGCTCCCTTTTTTAGTGCGTCTAATTAAAATTTCATATCGAAGCGAAAAAAATATTGCGATCTTTAGAAAAATATCTCGTCGTTTTTGGAACACCAAATTATGTATAGTCAAGTTGGCTGTTTTTTCCAGCAATATTATTTGCTTTGAATAGCTTACCTAAGAAGACACGTAAAGAACGAAAGAACGTTCTTACATACGTAAAGACGACTAACAAATTGGTCACGAACTCGGTGCCAACTTTTAACTACTCTACCCTACCTACATCAGTTTTCATTTCCTCGTAAGTTTTCAATTCAAGTCAAACTTACAGGAATTGTTTGCTAGCGCCAATATGCAAAATATGTTGTTATTAAATTACATATTTGAACGTCGAAAATTTAAGACCTTTGGGTAAAATATCAATTTTCAAAACATCGAAAATTTAAATAACTAAAATCTGATCTAAAACTAAAATCATAATCTCATAATCTACTGTTCCAGAACTCAAAGCCTATTTCGGATCTAGTTTAGATTTTTTCTTCCCGTTGGCCCAGGTTTCAGTTGAGTTAGTTAGATATATTACGCGCCTATCAACAATTTTACTAACCCCTGCAGGGCTTACGTAAACCGATAGATATTCAGTTTCATATCATCAATGTGCAAATGGATCCCACACAAAATCCACAGGCCTATATCCATATCATAACTTCGTATATAAACCGTGATCATTAAACTTTATATCACAAGTATTACGATACTATAAAGCCGTTCATAAATTAGCCTATTTACTTGGTGCAAATATTACCTACGTGTTTCTACGTCCTTTGAAGGTCGGTAAGGCATGCGATATTTCGTTGGTCGACAATACACCTCGTAAAACGATCTCAGTTATGCATGGTCACACGTTCCCGTGGCCGGCAGCCCATTTCACATGTTTACTTTAACATGCAACTGCCGGAATTTCTACTTCGGGCAAAATTACGCCAAAGTGTCGGTTTGTATACGAATATAACTTGTTATTTACCATCCGATACCTTGGCTTGTTGGTTTAGTACTAGATTGTGTTTTTAGTAGGTTTTCAGTATGTTACGGGAATGAAACTCCAATGTTTGAGTGTAGAAATAAAACGTACATACTCGTACTGCTCGAGCTTGAAGTAGGGTGCATTTCCCTACCGATCGATGCTCAAAGAACTGCCTCTGACGACTGCCCCGGTAAAGTTTCAAGGGTTCTAAAAATCCGCCCTGCACCGCCCCAGGCTCAACCGGTACGTGGGTGGGGAACACAAAAATATTACCTCAATGTCTGATTGATCCAATTTGGTATGAAATTCAAACATGATTACACGAATTTATTTGAAGAAGGGTGAATGCTGATGAGAGCATAATGTTGGTAACTTTAGACAAGGGTTACTAACGTATTTATTAGAAAACATACTACAACAGATATAAATAAGTCTTCTCTATCTATTTTTGTACCAATTGAGCAAAATTGCTCGGAAAAGCACATGTAAATCGTCCTAATTTACACAAATGTTTCACTTGAGTACAACAATGTGACTGTAATGTTCCCAACGCCGCGCTTAATGTCGCTTAAACAAAAATAACTTTGCAGTGACCACAGCATAAAAAACAAAAACGTATGTCTCCAGTTTAGAATATAGTTAACCTAAAAACTGCAAACGAAAAAAGCTTATCACGACCGCGGCGAGATTAAAACAATCTACAACACAATTCCGGGGAAAACTCCGGTTTTATTTAGTGTAGTGTCTTCTGTGTGTGTGACGTAGACGATGTAGGCAAGGGGTTGTGTTGCACTAACTTAGCCGACTTTACGATTTGCGGCGGCCGCGGTGTCTCCGAAATTAGGGCCGTGGTTGTGTTTCAAAAATAGGAGCAACTCTCTGGAGCGTCGCGGTGGACTGTGCTCGGAATTTGTAAGTTGAGGTGAGAATTAAAAAGTAATGTTGTGTGGTCACTTTATAGTATGTCTCGCGTCGAATTATGCGGAATGGTGCGGCGGATTTATACGGTGATACGGGAGTTTAGCTCTGTTTGGATATGGGTTAAAGTCGAATGGAACGCCTTGATGTGGTGATGTTTGAGTTGGATGAATATTTCAGCAAAGAGTTTTAGAAAATCGGTAATTTTCACAGGGATTCATCTTTACCCATGCATAGGTAATTTTTTAAATAATCTACCTAAAAATATTAAATTAAAATAATATACTTAGAACAGGTATTAATTGTAAAATGTTATTAAACGACTGATGAATTTTTGAATTATAAATTAATGTAGACCTTTTTATTTTTATGACTGTAGAAATATTTAATTGAATATTGTGACTAATAGTAATTTATGATTATTTATTTATGCATTGACTGTAGAAATAACTCCACATTGTGACAATTATAATTTTGTTTTTTTTTTTCAATTCATTTAAGTATGTTTTTGATACTTACTTATTTGTGTTTACCTCTTGTATGATTAATTCACATGCAACCATATTTGTACGCTTCTTGGCATAACATGGCGACCTATGAACTTTAATTTAAGAACTGTATTCACTACCTATGTTACACAAATAATAATGATCATTGATTATTGAGAAGTCGACGTAAAACCTGATTAATTATCTGAACCATCAAAATCTATAACAACATTAGAATTTCAATTTGACGAAATAGTTTTCCGACGACGTGCCTCTTATCAGTGACAAAACTCCGTCACGCCAAATGCCGTGTCAATTACACTTAATTCTAATTGAAAATAAGGGACTCACCATCACACCTGAACACTTAATTGAATTAAAGGTTATTGATCTCGTGACACTTAACTGAATTAGCATTTTCGTTAAATAAATACTTTAATTACCTACCCATTCTACAAGGTGGTTTCTCAAATTGATTAAGGACCTAGGTAGTTAAGTATATTTTTTATATTAGTAGATAAGTGTTTCGTTTTAGCTTGGCAATTCCGGACATTTCTCCTGGTCAAATCTCGACCTAGAAACCAGAACAATACATTTTGTGTCATTTTTAGGGTTCCGTAGTCAACAAGGAACCCTTATAGTTTCGCCATGTCCGTCTGTCTGTCTGTCCGTCCGCGGTTTTGCTCAGAGACGCTTTGCTAGAAAGTTGAAATTTGGTATACATATTAATCACACCGACAAAGTGTTAAAATAAAATCTTGAAATACATTTTTTTAGGGTCTGCCCCATGGTGTAGATGTCGTTGGATAGGTTGTTTAAAAATATTAGGGTTTTCCAATACCATTTTTCCATCCAAGGATCCGTTTGCGAAATATTAAGCTTTAAAGGGCTATTTTTGTTAGACTCAAGTGTCCCCTCCAAAAAATCATGGTAGTAGCATATATAACGAATTTAAAAGGAAAACCATCACAGCTAAGTAGGCTTTACAAGTTAACGAGTAATAGTCGACCAACTGAAAAATGGAACTGGTCAGAAAAAGAATCCAAATTATTCCATTGAAAATTACTTAAAACAAGGTGCATTTGTAACTTTGTAATCTAATAATAGTTAAGTACATTTTACTATTTTTCTGGCATGGCTTAGGAGACGGGTAACTACGGAACCCTGTGCGTGGTCCGACACGCACTTGGCTGTTTTTTTTAATACGAATGGTCAATTAAAAAACATCTTACAAACAGCAACGCTAAACTTGAAAGTGAAGTAAGTGTCGTTGGATTGGAATTGTCTCAAATTATTAATTCAAGTATAGTGGGAATGTGGCCTCAGTGGCACGTGCATAATACATACAATATGGTTGTTATGACTCAGCGAAATAAATAAAACAGGTGCATGGTTTTATCGCCTTCAAAGATCGTGCCAGTCATGGCTGCTTCGCGAGTTTTGTGACGCGTGTACTGTCTATACATAAGAAATACATTGACCTATTTACTGTTCTACTGGGCTTTGAAAACTTAAATAACTAGACTAATAATGGGCTTTTGTTTGTACTACTACAATAATACTGTCGTACTTATTCTATAGTCAGAGCTAAACCGCGGACGGATAGACAGACAGACGGACATGACGAAACTATAAGGGTTCCTTATTGACTACGAAACTCTAAAAAGATCCTAAAAAGTATTGATTGCAATGGTATTACAACACATGAGATTAAACCTTTGTCCTGAATGATATACGGCCGGTTTCAATAACGTACGTACCAGCAGTATCTCAAACGTCATGTTTACCTTTCAAAAATGACGTTCCAGCTACTGTTACCTAATTTGACATTTGGTTAGAGGTAGATACGTTATTGAGACCGGCCGATAGAGTTTGCTAGTTATCCAGAATTCTGAATTTAAATATAGTTCACCTGTACGAAAGCACGAAACTGCTTGAACTGGAATTCAGAATATTGCGAACATTGTAATTTCGAGAAACCAGCCCCACTGTCATAAGTAAGTCACTGAGAAAAGACAACTAGAGTAAGATTTTTTTTAAGAAAGGATTGATGCTCCATGGACTTGTACACAATAAGTTTGATTGCTCTGAATTAATAAGTAAATTATGCTATATTGTTCCTAGAACAGTAACGAGACGAGAGGCGCGCTCTTATCCACTGTTTGCTACAACTCACTGTCGTACAAATGCAGGAGAGAGAGCGCCGCTCCATAGATTGGCTCAAGCCTACAATAACAATTTTAATGATATCGATGTATTTGCCCTATCTAAACATAAATTTAAAAAACAAAATACTAAGCGCCTTGCTCAAAATTGTTAACTATTATGTAGCTAATATTTAATTATTTATTTTAAGACTAGACAATTAGATTTTAAGTTAGCGAATAATTGTATTGTTGTTTTGATCTTATTTAGTTTTACCAAAACTGTATCTTATTTAACTTAGTAACATGTGGAAACGTAGTGGATTGTACATTTACATATAGCATACTATGTTTTTTTAGATATAATATACAATGTACGATTGTTTGTTTTCCCAAATAAAATAAAATAAACAAAAAAACATTTTTTATTGAGGCAACAACAACCGGGGCATCGTCTTAACAGTCAAGTGTTTCGAGACGACGCAAGTCATTTGTTACTTAAATTTTATTGTTTGCCACGGAAACTTGCATCGTGTATTTTTTTTTTGTTTAAAATTAATACTGTAATTTATCCTGTTTCGTGGGTGCGTTTACAAACATACAAACTCACATACACAAACAGCCAGACCCGGAACAACTATCTGTAGGCCATACAAATATTTGTTCCGATCAGGAATCGAACCCGCGACACGAAGCGCAGCAGCCAATCGCTCAACCACTACGCCACCCGTGTCGTCTATTGGACTTTAATAACAACAATAATATAGTTTATTTCTCTCCAAAAGGTACAATTTAGTACATGGTATCCAAGTTACAGGCAGATTCAAACCTTTGTGAGAGTTGGAGTCTATACTGGGTTCGGGACCTGTACAACATTACAACTACAACATTGTAAAAGCTCTAAGTACTGAGAGGGAGAGAGTTAAGATACAAAACAAAAAGGAGGACTTTAGTCAATCTTGCGAACAGTTGACGGTAAAAAGTGGCGCTTCGAATCAACAAAAATCTGCATTCTCTTTATCTACTTCTCTTGTGTCAAGATTCTCTTTATCAAGTCAAGAAATCATTCACGGAGAAGCATTTCCCTGATTCTACCTACCTACACAAGTTCTTTGTATCCACCCGGCACAATCTCGTCAGCCATCATCCATTCTTCTCAGACCTATTTGTAAGCAATAAAGAATGCAAATTGAAGAATCCAATTTGTAGTACAAAACGTTGTGTTTAAATATGCAGCGGGGGCTTGAAAAAAATGCTGCAATGTCCTGGAGGGTAGCACAGGGGTCATTCTGTAGGGGCCGGAAAAAATGGATTTATAGGGTCATTCCCGTTTATGTGTTAAAACATTGATATGCAAATTATATTGGTAAGTGTCGTTTGGATTGAAAATGTTTAACCCGTATCTTTTTAATAGAGGGAGGCACATAACGATGTCTTTTATACGATTTTGCTTTTTTTTTTGTTATATTCAGCGCTCTTAAATTCAAAGTCAAATCGAAGTTTTCATAGGGGCCCGTTTAATAAACTGGCAATTTCATAGGATAAGATACAACAAATATGGTACCCAAAAAGGCCCCATCTTCTATAACATTCGCCCACTCTTACTTATCTTCAAACGATTTGATACTGCGACATTTCATCGGTTATAAAAAGATAAATTTCGAGCTCGCTCTAAAATCATAAGAATATTCCACATACGCTATCTCAGCTGGTCCATAAAATCTGCACGTTACACATCGTATAACATCACATAGCATGCATTTGATACACGTTTGACGGATGGGTATCAGTGCTCACCAGAACTGTGTCGACTCGCAGATCGATCGCGATTGACACAAGGTGAACGACATGCAAACAAACCTCCCCTTTTAAGTTGAACACGTCTTTGTTTGTTTGGTGGATAGATATTGCCTTGAACTGTATGTAAATTGTGATGTACGGGATCGAAAGTCATCTGTCTTGTGTTTAGATAGTTCTGTGGAGCTCCTTTGTTGGAGTAGCTACCATCACATTTATTTTTGCTGACGCTGGAAGACTAAACAGTTGTTGGTGATGTCTCATTGCCTCAGGTGTTGATGTTTTTTCTTGCTTCTCCGCCTTTCTTTTCTGGTTAATTTCGTTGCGGCATTTAAGAGGGTTGAATCGTTTCTCCGGGATCTATCTATCAACATAGCTTCGGCGCTTATAGTGATCGCCAGTTGACTCTGGCTTTTAGGAGTTGCAGTGATTAGTTATACAAAGTGTAGCTACTTCTTAAATGAGCATGCCCGAACCCATTAACCTTATGAACGCCAGAGCATAAACGCATCGGCGTACCCCCGACGCCAAGCAACAAATTCGCCGTATTTTTTGTTATGTTTGGCGTACAAGGCACGCGCTTGTTTGTCACGTATATGTGACATTGGCGTTCAAAAGGTTTAAGCTTGAAGTTATCACGCTCTAACAAAAGCTGCCGTCGGTATGTTTGCCAAAGTCCAAAACATGTTTTGACAAAAAGATGCATGTCATTACATACAATACTTATCTGCTGAATTTCAGTCGCTAACTGAAAACTTGGCAACCGTGACCACATTAGCATTCCCAAAACCAAGTCCTTTTAGGCAACAAATAAGACTGTACTTGGTATTGAATTCCCTCGATACGTAACATAAGGCTTTGCGCTGTATGAAAATAGGGAAACGAGCTCCTAGCGACATATAACTACACAGAATGTTTCGTGGGACTTGTGATTAGTTTTAATACACACCACACCTTGGAGAATAACAGGAAAATACTAACGCAAGAGTATTTTGTTCCTGATTATTGCAGATACAGGAAAATGTTGTTACTTAAGCCCATTCATTAAGATTTATCTGAACGATTTCTCTGTAGAGGATATCCGGTAAATCCCAATAAAGCTTACTAATTAACAAGTCAGTTAGTGAACATTATTCGATACCTACTCGTGTAACCAATGTAGATCTCTTCATTATTTTAAGAACTACCGTTGGGTTTGACGTAGCGTTGGAAGGCCTCCCACAAGGTGGACCGTTGACCTGGTGAGGGTCGCGGGTAACCGATGGATGCAAGACGCACAGGACAGGTTGTTGTGGCGACACTTGGGGGAGGTCTATGTCCAGTAGAGGACGTCTTCCGGCTGAGATGATGATGATGGTTGGCCTGACAGCTGCGAGGTTAAAGTGGAACTGGGCTGGTCATATCTGCCGCATGTCTGAGGAGCAAGACAAAGACAACGCGGCAGGCCCAGAAAGAGATGGCGAGATAAGCTAGACTCCTTCTCAAAGGACTGGCCCTAAATTGCAGAAGACCGGAGAGGGTGGAAGGAGGAAAGGGAGGCCTTTGCCCTGCAGTGGGACAGCATAGGCTCATAATAATATTAAAATAATATGTGTGTTGCATAATATCTTCCTCAGTCGATTCCACGATTTTCTATCTTTCTACCGTGGTATTCTTCATACACAGTAAAATCCGCTTATAATGACATCGAAGGGAAGTGTAAAACATGTTATACCAAATATCATACAAAGCATAGTCTAAAGCTAACTACACAAAACTTCCTAATATTGTTAGAAATTTTGTGTAATACAGAGAAACTATTCAAATTGCACAAAATGTCGTCGCAGGGAAATGTGTGGGAATGATCATGAAATCCAGTGAAGGTGTTAGGAATCATGTCACCTACTATAACTGAACATAATTCCTTAAAAATAGCTCATAATAAGACGACCTGTCCACAAGCAAAGTCCTTATATCCGAAGTTTTTATAAAGAATTTTATGTGAAAACCAAACTTCGCACTGTATTAACTTCATAGTAAGCGGTTGGTTAATATAACCGGAGTCGTAATGAACGGTTTCCACTGTACACGTTATGGTTTAATCTTTCTGGTTTTCTCTTTGATATATGTAAGTACCTACATCAATGCTGATCCTCATTTTAGCTACTTTTTATCCATAGAGCCATGACGTTTTTCTCCAGAAACTCTACTCTCGAATCATATATCCAAGCTTCGCATGACCCGAAACATTTGACACACGATCTGGTCAAACAGCGATCCGCTCGTATATCACAAAACAAATAATAAGATCCGAAGACTCGGACCCGAACATCATTCTTCAGACGTACTACTGAAGTGAAAGATAAAACAAAAAGAAATAGGTTTATTGTCCCACTGAGATCGAAAATACGGAATCCTTTTAAGGCACGGGAGCCGAAACGACACCGTTTTGTCAAAACCTTTTTTCCACTTTTTCCGGGGCAAGCTTGTAAAAGTTTGATGTCGTCCGTGCGTTACCACTTAAACCTGCTTCTTGCATATTGTATACTAATCTCGCATTCAGGTGTTGTTTTAAAAGTCTCTTTATATGACCCCTGACTTATTTATTTGCGCTAAGATCCTTTTGCTGTTGAGACTGCGCAATTTTCTATTAGAGGCCACAGAGAGAACAATTTGCTTTTTGGGACCAAAATCTGTTCTAAATCGGTTCATGATTTGGGACAGTTTTTTCACGTATTCTCAAACACATACCATTAGGTCTTTGTTTACAAAAGCATATCTACTTTACATACAATCTCTTTGTGTTTCTCAATACCCATTTCCAAAATCCTAGTACGGTTTCCAAGGACTATTGAACTAAACAATGCGAGGGAAGCGACCGAAACCATTCAGTGTATCGTTATTAGGAAGGCCCATTTCAGTATATAGGACATTTCCAACATTCTGATATCTAATCAAAATTCATGATCCACTACCCAATCTCCCATACAAATGTTATCCATTGAACGACCTATCAGACCGTCTTGTATTCAGATACAGAGCTAATACAAATCAGGGTCTGGGATATTTTTTGCTTTTATTTAAAATTTTCTACAAGAAAAACTGGGCCGTTCTCCAATTTTCTTTTCGAATTCGAGGTCACGATAGTCAGTTTGTTGAGTAAAGTCTGAAGTAAAGTCCCGAAATTCAATATACAAACAGGGGTTCGTTTGCTTGAAAGCCTACATAAAGAAACTTTCTCCATCGATAAGGTAACCTAAGAACCCTAAGATACAAAGTATTCGTACTTATCTGATACTCATGCCGGTCCCTCGGCCGTTAGGACAAACAAATCACGATTAAAGGGCCCAGTTCACTTTCATCTCATTAATGTCCGTAGACGCATTTAATTAAAATTCACCCTCCGAAGTCCTGACTTTATCTTGGCAGGGTTTTTCGATCTCGTTATTAGCACATTCCTGCTGAGATAGCGTCCTTCACTCTGAAGAAGCAAATTGTCGGATAAAATTTAATGTTGTTTGATTTTTAGGGTTCCGTACCCAAAGGGTAAAACGGGACCCTATTACTAAGACTCCGCCGTCCGTCTGTCTGTTTGTCCGTCTGTCACCAGGCTGTATCTCATGAACCGTGATAGTTAATCAGTTCAAATTTTCACAGATAATGTATTGCTGTTGCCGCTATAGCAACAAATAAAAAAAAATGAAATAAATTAAAAATAAAAGGGGCCATACAAGAAACATGTTTTTTTCGGCTTATGGTACGGAACCCTTCGTGTGCAAGTCCAACTTGCACTTGGCCAGTTTTTTATAATAGTTTTGTACACGACGGATTACTTTTGTAATGGAATATTTTTTTTATTGGGTATTTATTGGTCAAGCAATACATTTACGAAGGTTTTTTTTTAATTCAAATATAATATCTGTTTTCAATGGCCGAGAGGTGCTAAAATGCAGTAAATTTTAAAATTGTTGCAATTCTTGACAGAACGCAATAAGAAATTTCACACTTTTATACACTGCAGGATCTAGCTAACCAACTATGTCTATTCGAAACGAATGGTAGGAAAACCGCTCACTATCATCCCCGGAAAACCTCGATCAGAAAAACAAATATTCTAATTTATAAGACGGGGAGGAAGGATTGTGATTAATAGCAGCGTCCCGTCCGTTTTCAGACCCGCTATAGAGCCCAGTATAAGACATATGGCATCGCTTAAAAATTGAGGTCGGCATATAATCCACGGTTACGTTTTCTGTGATTATGCGGGTCTGAGCAAGATTGATGACGTCGACCAACCAACGGATGGCTGGACGGACTTAACCCGCCAAATCCCGTGGATTATGACCCATAAATAGCTATTCGTGCTTGTCCTTCGAATTCTTGCTTGTTTCTGTTAAGAGTCCAAGGACTCTTTTGTATGGGCTTTTTTGGTCAACTTGTGTAACATACTTAATCGTATAGGTACTTGTGTTGTGTGTTAAAGAAGTTTAAGAAGGATACGTCTTTCGGAAATTTATATTCACTTCTTGGTTAAACTTTTTTCTTGTGTTGTAATCTTTTCGTCAGCTCGCGTCTTTACAAGGAGCATTTAATGCCAAACAACTCGATTGATTTATCCAATCCACCAAGTTTGGTACAAAATCAGACTTCATAAAACCAAATTTGAACTTCAGAACAAAGACAAAATTTCACTACCTCAAATCGAGTTCCAAACAAAATATTCAATGCACAATGAGTATCTGCTTTTGAAGTAAGCTAATAAGGCTGCTAATTTTCTTTTCGGCAGCAGTACTACGTGCGCAATACGTCACTGGCAGAGTAGGGGAGGATTACACAAGCCAACTCTTAAGCCTTACAAACGTTGCTCCAAATCGGTGTTATTTAGCAACGCGCCGCCGAGCCTCCCTAATTAAGCAGTACCCTAACTTTTCTTGACATCGCTACTGGAGCATACGTGTCGGTTCTCAGTAGACAGATTGTTTGGACAGACGAGAGGCAGAAACGGATTTAGAAGGATTTGCAAGGCGTTTGTGTATTGGAGCGATTTTCCTACTTTGATCTAATAGCCTTTCAACGTAGGTCTGCGTAGCTATACCAATCTACAGGGTTTGATTCATTCCGTTCGCGAAATCTACAGACAGCTTTAAAAAGTATTATTAGAAGGCTAAACCCGCAATTAAGCCCCATAAAGTAAATTAGGACACACGATAATTCATTTGATAATACACAAGGCACCACGGAATAGCTAGCCAGAACGTTGTAATGAGCCACTACCAAGTTTTGAGTACCTACCATAAAAGCAAAGGGACGTCAAGCGAAATAAAATGAACTGTGCATTCCACAAAGCCTATTGGAACCTATATAGCCTTTTCAATAAGGTCGTGACTTGTTTATTACTTTTACTATTCAAACGATCTCTTATTTTTCCTTTTCTCTTTGTCAAAGGCGTCTGGATGCTCTTTTGCGTCTTCAGGGACATTTCCAACGGCGTGCCTCGAGCTGTCGTGATCGCGCTTTACCTTTTTTAATATCTTAGTAAATGGTTGAGTTCTGGAAAAGACTTTCCCACAGCAACAGAGCGTTTTTCTCGGGATATAGTTGGCGATGGGACTTATGTGTAGCATAGAATTTTTTAGATAGTTTTTTTAGGAAATAAATCGTAATTGGATCAGAACTTTCCAAGATGACTGAATAATGATTTAGATAAGTTCTGATGAAATATTAGGGGATGTAAGTCTTTTGTGCGAGAAGCAAGAGATTATTATTATGAAGAACTGACCTTTGACTCTGCATATTGAACTCCAATCTTTCGCTAAACGAAAATTCATGGACACAATCACGTAAAAATGGAACAATCAATACGTGACTGGCCAAATAGTTTTAACTGAGTGCGTTGCAAATTTTTATTAGGGAGCCGAGTTGCCTGATACAAAAACCTATATCAGGGGCCTCTTGCCCCGAGGGCGCTCTTAACCTATTTTCATTTGGTTCGTGTTTTTATTCCCTCAAAGCGATGCGGGGTCTATGCGGCCCCGGTGTGGTTTTCAATTTACTAGCTTCAAACTCTGTAAAGTTTCTTCTACTTCGTGGTACGCTACAATCACTGCAGTGGTTTTTGTTTGTTTAATTAGTTTTGAAGGTTATTGTCGGATGTGAGAGTTTCCTTGAGATCGTAAACTGTGTTATGAGGAGATTCGTTTTTATTTCCTTACTTGTTTTGTTTCCTTCCCGTTTCGCGTCGTTACGATGAGCGAGCAAGTAAACTAAGAAGTTTTATAGACTGTCGGTCTGTGTGAGTACATGGACGATCCACTCAACCAATCAAGTGTAACTATATCGTATAGTCTTACATTTTGAGCCATTTTGACGAATCGATAGTTCCACCAAAACTCCTCGTAATCAAAAATAAATCAAAGCGGAAACAACTGATCCTACATCGCTTGTGGCTCAAATAACACGTTCGAACACTAAGCAATGCCAACGAGAACACTAATACAAATTGGTATAATCTGCATCGAATATCGATTATCCCGGTGTAAACACAAAGCTGTAGCCTAGGTACATACCTAGGCAGTTACAGACCCTCAATAGGCTCGACCAATCGATCCAGTGTTTGAAGAGCTCTTGTGTGGATAGGGCTTTACATTGGCAAAATCTATCTCAGTAATTACATTAAAATCATGAATGCCCGTCTAGATGATATCTGATGGGTCTTGAGGCAAAAAGGTTTTAAATTATTGGATTTGTTGAATTATGTCTTGAAAGAGCAAATTAGGCGTCCTATTCGATAAAACATCGCTAGGGACTGAAGATGTTTTACACAACGAGTGGACTATTATATGTAGATATGTGAATGGCACGGTTAAGGATCCTATAGATAGCTAAATAAGTACCTATAAATAGTATCTGATAAAGTAATCTCTATATAGAGACAGATAAAGTAGATAGTTTACGGAGGGTATTTTCCATGACCTGGGTCAAATAGAAACTTCGAGGCTAAAAAACTTGTAGATACCGCGAATAACAAACGCAAAAAGACAATTATTTCTCAAATCTAAACAATAGCAACCCAGGATTCCAATTACGTCCAAGAGCGCAACCCACAAAGTACAATCCCTGGCACAAAATTACGAAACCGCATTATCACCAAATTTTTCATTACTCAAAGCAATTCCACGAACGAAGGGACGCTCGAGTAACTCAATAACAGACGACAAAAGGCATCTGAGTATAAAATTCGCCAATTATACTCAACCCACTCACGAAAACACCAATATTCCGAACGGATCACAATTAAATACCCTCCCGGCCGATTCTTCAAAGTAAAGGGATGATTTTAATTTAAATCTAGCCCTCCTCTAAACCGTTCCATATCTGGTCGCCGTTATTAGCACATTCTAGTGAAGCGATGTCCTCCCCGCGACCGCTTTGAGAACCACATTAACGATTTGTCCTTTTTGCAGTATAATCGTATTCAGTTCTGCGAGGGCAAAGGGACTGACGTAAATCAAAGAGTGGGGGCTCAGGGACTGTGCACAGTTACCCTGGCTACAGGAATCTCGCTCGGCCGATTAGCAACGGCTGCCCTGTTATAAATTGAATCAAACGGAACACTGCTTTCGAAATTTAAAGGAACTAGCAAGCAGAAGGATATCTATTGTTGGTTAATCCCTTTACCGGCACGTGCGTAATGATTTTATGAGATAAAAGTGAGCCACGCAATGGGGTATTATAACATCGAGAGTTACATCATAGCTCATAGGTAACCAAATGCGGATCTTTAAATCCGGAGGTAAATAACGATACGGAAATGACCTTTACGCCCTCGCGGTTTGCAGATGGCAATTTTTCAGGGTGGTACTTTAACACTTTTAACAGAGATTAAGTAGGTACCTGTCTATCTACCTTAGCAACCATACTACTCACAGATAGATACCTAACATAAATATTTATTACTATTGTTTAAAAAATTGTCCTGTCCACGGTAATGTAGACAGGCCAAACTTTTCAAGCGATAGAAATAAATATTTCTTTCTACGTAAATATGAGTTGAACCAAAAGGACATGCTATGTAATACCTATTTGACCCTTCCCTTAGATTAACCCTTTGATCTTCTATGCCGACTCGACCAAAGCAATGCACGGTTAACTAAACATTAAACATAGTAAAGATAATCTCTCGTAACGAATGTCCCCTCAGCATAATTCTACACAAAAAATACCACAAAAATCTCGAAAATACTTCTACGTTGGCATATCAATCATAACAAAGGCAGCATCACGTGCCACCCTCCCCACGTCGCCGACACCTCTACATACTAAATAACACCAAAGGTCAGAATTCGACAGGCAAAGAGAATTGGGAAAACAAACAATCCGCTCGGGAAACATTCTAAAGCACTTTAACGTTATTATCCCAAGACATCAAGTCACATTAAATTCTTTATTCATTTTATTTTTGCGGGGTCACGGGCTCAGTCCGGAATTCCTGCAATGTCTTTGATCCAAGTCAGACGAGAAAAAAAACATGAACGAAAATGCACTTCAACTGTCTTCATAAAGGGGGGAAAATATAATTTATTCACGAGATAATTTTCTCCTCCCTTTTAAGGATAGACGCCGTTTGAAGTGGGGTGGGCACGAATGAATGTTTGCACTGAGCCGGGCTTAGGCTGCACTATGCTCTCTCGGGAAGACTTTGTCTTGTATTCAACGCTATTTTTTTGTGTATCGCCATTTTAATATTCAACATCGTAAAACAGTGGCGGTGTTCTGGCCTTTTCGTGTAATTGCCGGGCCAATGTCGGAGGGGAACACTTGTTGTGTTTTAACGTAAAATTTTATTCGAATAGATCCCACTAATGTGCATCTAATGCTGTCCAAAAAATATTTAATTTTAGAAATAACGAAGGAGAATACTTTGAAATCATTTTATTACAAGCCGTGTGATAGGATCTGGATATTTATGGGATTGCCAGTCTGTAAAATGACTAACTGACGGGGTAAATTATCAAAAAATCCGTCCATAGAACTTATTTTTGTTGTATACCTACTGAACTTCTACGCAAAATTTGATTCGCCCAAAAAGAACCTAGTACTGATAACTCATAGGAAAAATGACCGTCTGCTGCATCGAATCACGTTATAACGTGACCTTGGACTTAGAGCAGGATTAATTTAATTTTTTCCTATTACGAATTATTTCCCAAGCAACTTTTAACTACTTCTTTTCAAGTCGATGGTGACCCTTAAAACAATTTGTGCCCAATAGGTGGCCACGCTTATAGCGGCACTACTGTGGCACTCATTAGGTCCTTAATGGTGCAGGTGTAAGGGGACTTGGGGCACTCCAACAAGTGGGCCATATTTTCGACGGGGGCACCGCACTCATATTTGGTGGCTAGTGGGTCAGTGAAACCCTATTCTGCCAAGTTGTATTTGCAGCGGCCTACTAAGGTGCGCAACCGATTGAGTGCTTCCATATAAGCCACTGCAGTTCAAGTCCAGGTGGCAGGTGTTTCTGAGGTTTCAGGAAGTCGAGTCGCGGCGGATGCTATTCTTCCCACAACTTGTTTCTCACTTCAGGTTGATCTTAAATAGCCTGTGTGCAGCGAAGAAAACTCTTCCGGCTCTGGGGCTGGTGTATGTCCGTAGAGGGGATGTCTGAAATCGTGTTCATGGTTATTTTTTTCAACCGCGCATGCGACATCTCGTACTACTGGAGGTGCAATACCAGTTATCGGGTAAAGTTTGCTGAACGGAGTCGGCTTTAGACTCAAAATATAGTACCTACCCATCATGGTCAATCCATGAAGTGTTGCCATCATAAAGTACTGCTATACGAAAATTCATAATTATTATACCTACAGGAAACAGCTGCTCTCGACCAACTACTCGGAATAATTCAGTCAATTAACAAACCCACAACAAACGAGCTGTTTTCCACTCAATAATAATCAACTGTAGCAGCTCTTACTTCACTCAAGTGACCCTATCAAGGACTCTTGGATAATGAAAGACTTCTCAACCGTTGAATTAATCAAGACGAATAAGATTTTTATTAATACCGCAGTAATAAATTTAGTACCTACATAGCATACCTACAGGTACTTAATTAAGGTTTACGCAAATTAAACTCCTTACTTAGTAGAACGTCGAAAATTGATATTGTAACGCTGTAGGCGTTTTTACCTACTTGAAGCAATATGTATTTTTCGTGGATTGGCTAAAACGGCTGAATAGAAAAACGTGCTTGCAACAAACACGAAAAACTCTTCCGCTATTGTGGGTATTAATAGCGCGGGTAGGTAAACTTATAAAAGTTATAAAGTATATATAAAAAATCATGACTGCTTTTGGGCCTCGTCACAGTTGGCTAAATGATACAAGTGTTGTAGCATCAATAACCCTATTGATGTTACAACACAAAAAAAATGCAGCCAAATACCCATTTGGCTGCATTTTTTTATTACATTTCTTCTCAAAACCTAGAGAGCAGATAAAACGCAGTTAAAAATTTTGCATCGACGTTACTCAAAAGCCCCGCTAATTGAATTTAAGCCATCCAGCCCAAGCGACACTGTGAAAAGGATAGAAGACTAACTTCAAAAGCTTATACAAGCGTAAATCTACTACATTGGCCATCTTTACACTTTTGAAAACCATACTAAATGGTATAAATAATAACCAGCTGGTAACAGGACTATTTTTTGACTTATCAAAGGCGTTTGATTTGGTTTCACACGTTAACCTATTACAAAAATTGGAGGCTCTCGGAATTCGGGGACTGCCACATCAATGGATATCTTCATACCTAACTGACAGACAACAGTGTGTCACTGTCACCAAAGTCGACGGAAATGGAGATATGTTGTTGTATACGTCTGAGTATAAATATATAAAACGAGGCGTGCCCCAAGGTAGCATATTAGGGCCCATCTTATTTCTCCTCTACATAAATGATATTGTTAATGTGACTAAGCACAAATGCTTTCTTTATGCTGATGACATTTCTATAATTGTAACTGCTGACAAAAAATATAAATCGATTACTGACCATGAAATTGACATAAATAAAACAATTGCTGACTTAATTAATTGGTTAAATATAAATAATTTATCTATTAATTTTGACAAATCTGTATATATACAATTTAACAAATATTATAATAATAAATTCAATATTAAGATGGATATACCAAAAATTAACCAGGTGACAAAAACTAAGTTTTTAGGTGTAGTAATAGATGAGCATTTGGACTGGAAGGAACAGGTTGAGCATGTATGTAGCAAAGCGAATAAATTTGTATATGCCCTTAGAAAGATTAAGAAAATAACAAATATAAAAACAGCTGTAATGTCATATCGAGCGTATGTGGAGTCCTCGTTGCGGTATGGAATAATAAAATGGGGAAATAGTACCGACTCTAATAGAGCATTTGTCGCTCAAAAGAAATGTATACGAGCCATACACGGGATTCCATCAGATGAATCATGTAAACCAATATTTAAAAGGCTTTGTTTGTTACCATTGCCTTTAATATTTGTGTATGAAGTATGTATGTTTGTACAGAAACATAGAGAACTGTTCAAAACAGCGGAAGATGTATGTTCACGAAGTCGGCGTGACCAATTTAGGCTGGTACTAGACGAGATGCCCCGGTGTGCTAAATATAATAAAAACTGTGTAGCTATGTGTGTGCGTATATTTAATAAATTACCAAATACGTTTAAAAGTCTTAATTACAGACTTTTTAAAATTAAATTGTATAACTGGCTGAAGGACAATTGTTTCTATAGTATTAAAGAATTTCTTGAACATAAACTGTAATGTTGATACCATAATTTTGCATGCTTTAATATTAAGCAAAACATGTTGGACTCAATTTGTATTGTAACATCTTTTAATACCGTGTTTTCTGCAAATAAATATTATTATTATTATTATTCCGTTTATTTTATTTTCTTAACATATAAATTTACATTTTTAAATATTTCTTTTATAAAACAGTTGTAAAAAAAAAAATATTATTATTATAACTTCTTTGTTTTTCCACCAATTTTTATTATTTTTTTTACCAATCGTATTTTTAATACCATCTATCAAATAAGTATCCATTCATCTAGATTTTTCATAGTAATCAAATACTCTATTGAAAAAAACGTTCCAAATGCTTTAAAATTAAAGTGAGCGTGACCGACTGTCTTTTGCAAGGATATGGGTCCGTACTACGAAATGCCAATGCCATCATGATTATGTCGAGAAAATGGGATAGTGCTATCTGATCTGCATAGCTCTCTCTCTCTCACACATACACCGTAATCATGATTATAATAACTTTGGTTTTAAGACGTCGTAGTAACGCCCCGATGCCTTGCAAACGTACAAGACTCATTGACATTATAATCTCGCCATACTAGGACCCATTCCACATACATTATTTCTAATGAACCATAGAGAACATCGTTTTGTTTCGGCTGTCCTAGTCAATCACAATAGGATAACTAAATATTTTTCTGAAAAAAAAACCATTTATTTATCCGTGTCCGATATTTTCTGATAATCTAACGACTAAATAGACTACGTTCTAGCGTTCGTTGGAAGGCCTTCCACAAGGTTGTACTATGGAGTTTCTTGTCCGTTCTTCTACATAAAAATCTACTTTTTGCGAATGGACAACTAGAGTCACTAATATTTTAATTTCAAACTGTAAATAAGACGTTCAAAAGTGCCTTTTAATTAATGGTCTAGTTGAAATAAATGAATTGACTTTGTTGACCGACGACCTGGTGAGGGTCGCGGGTAGCCGATGGATGCGAGACGCACAGGACCGGTTGTTGTGGCGACACTTGGAGGAGGCCTATACGACGCGTCTTTCGACTGATATGATATGATGAAATAGAATAACTAAAAACTTTCATTTTTGTTGGTAACATCCCTATTGTCACAGGCTGTCCCAGTTTGAATAAGTTTTGACAAATTATCGTCACGTGGTACAACCATTACATAGATAAGTATTTATTTGATATAACAATAAAAGATGCATTGAATATGGACAAATAGTTTATTTGAAAATATAAGCTGGATAACATTCTCCATATATTATAAAAGCAACAGTAGTTATAGTCTGTGATTCCTCAAAACAATATCTGTGCCAGCGCCATTTTTGACATATTGTTGCTTTAGCTTACAAAATCAAATCTGCAGTAGAAATATATTATTTTTATTTTACAAACGGTACTTACCTACTATTTTATTTTGCATAAATAGTAAAATGTGTGATTTTTTTTTTTTATATTAACAGATGACAAACGCTTTCCAAGGCCAAAATTTTATTAGCATAATAAAATAAATTAAAAATAAAAATCGTATGTTCAGGCGTCGATGGCCCATATCGTAATTCATTGTCTTACTGTAATCCCAGAATGATATCAACTATAGTAGGCGCCAGATAATCGTGGAATAACGGTCATTGACCCACCTACAATTATTGACAATTTTAATTTGAAAAACGGAATTAATGACACAAAGCTGTCCCGAATCATCATCTCTCGTGATCCTTAACATTGTCTAATAATGAAAAACGATTCATATTTAATTGTTCAGGTACCTAGGAACAGTTATTAGGGAAAGGTCAATATACTTTATTCCACATTTATCTGGCGCCTACTATAGACACTGATCATAGGTATGTGTTGATGCTATTTCGACCTTTGTTATCAAGACGTAAAATAAGCAATCGTTTTTTACTGTAATGTGTAGCCGGGCCTGACTCGATTTTGGAAAGAATTTGAAAACTGAGAAAGACGTTTGTACTTTGGCTGTATATTTACAGCCTTATTCATAACAACTTTTAACTATTAGTTTAGTTTAACTAATTCTTAGTAGATTCTTAATTCGAATTAGAGTAGCAGAATCCAAATTTTGATTGGCAGAGGATGCCTAGGGGCATAGGCATTCTATTCATATCCACTTGTGGGTTCTTTATTCAAATTTAGTTTTATGAATAAGGCTGCGTTTCCACCAGAGATGTGCGAAGATGCGTTGCGAGGGATGTGTTTGTAAGAACCAATAGAATCGCATCTTTTACCCAGCACTGAGCGAGGCTAGGTAAACGTGATCCTGGTGGAAACACACCCTAAGACTGTTAATTTGGTGATTAACAGTAGTTATATGCTTTGAACTAATAACATCGCTTGAAGCGCTTGTCATCGGCAATTCAGCTTAAAATCTAGAAATATTCCAGAACGATCTACTCTATACCTATTTGGCACAATTTCGTACCCTGATATTATAACACCTATATACTTAGACCAATTCACGATAACATGAAAGGTTTTACAATAGTAAAATTTATAAATGCAGTGATTTGAAGTGTTTTAAATAGGTTTAGTTCCTCATACTTAACAATTTCAATAGCGAAAGCTAGTAATTATCAACACACTATTTCAACATTAAAAAAACGTCTGCTATGTTTAAAAATGCCTTATAAATTCGCAAATTAGCTTGAGATAGAGTTTTCGCTGCGATATATTATGAGCAAAACTCGAAAAAAAATGCTTTTATAATTCTTCGCGCTTTGTGTCATAAATTGCCATGACATAGTCAGGGATATCAATAGTAAGAACAAGGTAAAGAAAAAGGTAAGGAGGAAAATATTATTCTGTCACATAGACAAGTTGACCGTATGGCCAATTCTACTATACTTCGCGCCAAATGAGTTTGCAATAACGGTCATTGACCCACCTACATTTATTGACGTTCTTTATTTCAGCAATATTTAAAACAGTAAGCAGTCCTGAATCTACGCAGTAAGCAATCTAATCTATCGTGATCCTTTACATTACCCAGTAGTGAAAAACGATATCTTATTAATTTTGGGTACCTATGAAGAGAGTGGTTAAAAGAATAACAGTCGTACGGGTCGATCAAGGTTAAGCAATGCTTGCCAAGGTTGGTATGTGGTTGGGTGACCATCTTAACATACAGTTTCCTCCGTGCCTCGAAAAGCACGTTAAGCCGTTGGTCCCGGTTGTCATTTGTAGATCTTTGGCAGTCGTTACGGATTGTCAGAAGCCATTAAATCTGAATCTAGTCTTACCAAGAACTACCGTGTTACCCAGTTAATGGGTTGTGGAGGTCTGGTAGGCAGCCGCTCCACGTAAAATACTGGTATTCAGCTATATCCGGTATAACTGGAAGGCGACCCCAGTATAGTTGGGAAAAGGCAGATGATAATGAAGAGATATTAGGGAAAGGTCAATTAACTTTATTGCAAATTATCTGGCGCTTACCATAATTAAGCAACGTCCGCATTCGCATCTCAGTCGCAATCCTCCCTACATTTTTGACAGAATGCACTGAGATGCGGATGCGAAAGTTACTTAAAATTAGAAGAATTGGCCCATTTGTCTTTTTTATAACGACATTCAACCAATTTCTCTGACTGTTCATGTAAGCTTCCCAAGCGTTCAAACACTTTTCCATACATGGTGACCTTTATAATATTGATGACAACATCTAGTGAACTTCTAAGCCTCTAACATCTTCAAACTAATCACTACCAACTGTCATGCCATACTACATTAGTAATCCCACATTTATACCTAATAAAATTGTGCATCGTTGCGATAATTTGACATAAGAATACAATACATTGAACTACGTCATAATATCTTAACTTTATATACTTTTAGGCCGACGCTCATAAGCCTCTTTACATAATTCGATTGCTTATTCGAATACCACTTTTTGGACCATTTTCATACAAAACAGGCAGTGCAAAAACAACATAGACTTGGATTATTTTGGGTTAGTGAAAGTAAATCACTATTAAAGACATTGTTCACCTATGTAATTTTTTAGACAAACCCCACAAACGCAAGTTTGCCTTATTTATTAGAGATTCATTCGTAACATACTCCCTTCTATTAATATTATAAATTGCATATCTACCAACGTGCAATGGAGGGTACCATTGCACGTTGTAAGATATGCAATTTATTCGGGCCTTTGTTATTAGTAGTAGAGCAGCTAATATTATAGTATAGTGTCCACCCACCGCTTTTATTTTCAGCAGAATAATAATCCGGGATTTAACTATGTCTACTATGTCTTTAAAAGACCTATATCTTCTAAATGCATTCTTAATTCCACGGAACATTGCCCGCGGAATTGAGAGTGCAGCGAGGCTTTGTCAAAAAAAAGTCTAAGTATTTTTGTTAAACTGTAAAAAAACACACTCGAGTTATTTCTAGGCCATTAACAAAGCTAATTTAGCACTGACTGTCTTATTACATTCATGCTAAATTCATTCACTACGATATACTTACATAATCAAATAGCCAGATAAACATTTTATTTTTAACTCTACGCCATCGACACTGAGTCCAATTTCGACCCACAACTCCATTGTTATACAACAATAGTTATTATACTATTACATTCCATTCAAAATGTTTAGGCCATAATAAAGACAGGTGTTCTAGGTACAATATTTTACTCAAACATTATCTGTTTATTATGAATTATACACACGTTCTTAAAACTATAATAAAACACTATAATGTTATTTAAATATTTTCTATTACGTAACTATACTGGATTAGTGCCGTTGCGAATCACATCTACTAAGTTTAGGAAATTACATTGCTCTTACTTCATAAAATATCGATGATATTCAAGGCAATTAACTGTATGAACCTACTCAACTAATTACTGTAAGATTTCTTCATCATCATCCAATTTTTCAGCTGTTTGGCACATTTCTGCTCGCGTAACTTGACAAAAGGTAGTTAGTGCGAGTTTTTTAACGTTCTCGACCGCGTCATCGTAAACTTTTGCTTATGTCAAATTGTAGGGGAAAAAAAAGGTTTTCCGTGAGTGTCACCAGACCAATAGATATTGACGTTTACGCTGACGTCATCGAGGACGTTAAAAAACTCGCACTAAGCACACAACACAGGGAACAGCAGATTTTACCTCCAACAAAACCTTTTTAATCTTTTGAACGCCAGAGCATAAACGCATCGGTGTTTCCCGACGCCAAGCCACAAATTTGCCCTTCTTGTCACATATTTGTGACGTTTGGCGTACAGGGCACGCAGTTGCTTGTCATGTATACGCGACAATGGCGTTCAAAAGGCTAAGATTAATTTTTTAAACAAATTATGCCTTTGATTGAAACCTAATGCCTGAAAAATTTTTGGACGGTGATTAAAAAATCACGTTGTATAACTAGTACAAAGGTAGGTAGTTAAAATAATACAGCCGTTGTAAATCATGACCGTGCGTCATTATAATCTTTATGTCATTGACTCAAAGTTTAAAATACAATGACGCGCGTTCGTCAAATGCAACAAGTATAATGTGCAATGTACTTAATAGTGCTAGAATCAAAGCTATTATTTCCTTACTTTAATCTAACAATGACAACTAATGGAAGTATTTATTTATTTAATCGTATATTTTACTACTAACAGGATTACACTAACATCTAAACAAAGAATATAAACCTTTCAATGGTTTAACATTAATATCAAATGTTTTATTATACAGTGAGTATGGATACGACATATAATAATATAATATAATAATATAATATATCCTGGGACAACTCACACACGGTCATCCGATCCCAAACTAGGCAGAGCCTGTGCTATGGCAACCAGACAACTGATAAACATACTTATATATTTCTAAATACATACATAATGTAGACAAATTACACCCAGACACAGAACAAATGATCATGCTCATCACACAAACATTTGTCCTGGGTGGGAATCGAACCCACGACCTCCGGTTTAGCAGTTAGGGTCACTAACCACTCGACCAACAGGCCAGTCCAAAAATATATGCAATACTCGTAAGGGGCCATTGTACTAATAATTAAGAAAACTTTTACTATGGGACCAACAACGAAGTCGCGATTAAAAAAATCAGGTGTTCAGTAGATTTTGTCGAGTTATGCGCGGAAACATTAAAAACCAATATTTATAAATATCATCTCGATCTGGATTAGACATTTATGAAGTCGCGTGTTTTCAATAATGATTTTAGATTAGTTTAGTTAAGTCTGCTTTTTTCTATTATTTTTTTTCTCATATGCAACTTATCCTTAAAGCATGTGGAGTTTACCTATAAGTGATTGTTACACTATTGTACTCTATTTTATTGCATGTTACTTTTAGCATAATACCAGTGTAAACAATTGTTGGTGAACCAATAAATAAATAAATAAATAAATAAATAAAAACATAAATGTATGGAGCGGTCGACTATTTTTCCACGATTTCAGTATCCGTACTGTATCTTTAATGGTTCAGAATGAATAAATGTCTCTCATTTATAGGTATTTTGAAAAGATTTATCAACTGACTATGAAGTGCGTGTTTACGTAAAAATAAACACATAAATTCTATTTTAATATTTAACATTCAACGTTAACGTTTATAACGCCAACTGTTCAATTAAAATCCGTTATATATAAACAACTAGGTACTCTTAATAACTATTTATTGACTGTACAAAACAATCAGAGCTATTTCTGATGAATTTGGTAAGTATGCCTAACCTGAATAAACATATGACGTCCGTTATATTAATACGTCATATAATTAAGTCATCTGCTGCCTTATTTTCTTTAACATAAACCCGAAGCGATAATGGTTAGCGGAAAAACTATGAATAGTCAATTAAAAATGCACATAATAAGGGGGCGTTCATAAAATACGTGAGATGTTTAAGGGAGGGCGGGGGTCGAGTCAAATCTCATCTAATCTTACGTTGGAGAGAGGGGGGGTGATTGAAACAAAAAAAAATACTATTTTGGTCCATTTAATCCAGATTGTACATGCTAAAGATTTTATCTTAAGCGTAATCGTAATACGATTAAGATCATTCACTAATTCGTTCGAAAGAAAATAATTTCATTCATACTTCGACGTTATACATCTACTGACTGTCAAACCACACATTTTGAAAAATCTCACGTGATATTGGGGGTTGGGGGAGGGGGTTGAATAAAATCTCACGACATCTCACCCGGGGGGGAGGGAGCGACAGAAAATTTCAAAAAACACCTCACGTAATTTATGGACGCCCCCTAAGTAGTCTTAACAGATCAAAGCAATACATTGAGAATTCAAACACGCATTATATTTTGTAGGACATATAAATTCACACTTAGCCTAAAAGACCGAATCACTCTGAAATTAAAAATATCACCAAATAAGCGCTTCAATTGTCACCCATCACTTTCCATAAACACCTCGATATACACAAAAACAACGTCTTTGGCGAACGAAAAAAGAAAAAAAAGAACTGTCAAAAGTGACAGCGAAACTAAGCGGTTCTCTGTAAGGAGTCTTTTATATTTCCTGTACCTTCCGCACCCTTTGCATCATAAGCCGAGGAGACAGAAGGCCAGCAGGTTGGAACATCAGTCATCCGCGTCGATGTCTTCGTCGCTCATTTCCTCCTCGCTGGTGCAATCTGGTTCTGAGGATTCAGCGGTGCAGCGCTCGCACCAGCAGACGAATAGGTAGTTCTGGGCTAGCTCCTGTTAGGTGAAAGAAGACCACTTTAGATTTGGTACTGCGGTTGTGTCGTTTGGGACATTTCGATAGCTTTTATTCTTCAATTAAAGTTTGGACATGGTTGGTATTTTCAGCTATTGTACCGAGGCCAGCACATCAAGCTACAGCCATCTGTCAATTTTTTAAAAGATTTTCAACCTTATTCTAAAGCATTAGGTTCAAGGTTGGTTGGGAAAATTTGCCAGTTTCGGGTAGCTTGATGTACCTTTGTCAACAGATTTTTTTTATGGGATATCATCAAATGGCTCGTCCCGCTGTGGGCGGAGCGGGAGGAAGTGTCAGACTCTTACTGATTTCAACCCACCCGTGTTCCTTCAAATGCTCTTTGCGTTCCAGCCGCAGCAACTGCCAACTGTACTTAGAATTCGAAGTTAGTAACCAATCCAAAGAGTTGTGCTAAGGTCACTTTGAATCACTCTGCCTTTTCCCAACTACGGTTAGATTAGATCACAATATTTGGAACATTTCATCTTAGTATCAATCAATATATATAAAACTCTTGCGTTACTGAGTGAATGACTGGCAGACAACGCGTAGCCGAAACTACTGGTCGTAGGAAACTGGAATCTGGCATGTAGGTTCTTTGGGGAGTGTAGGGGAGCACTAAGAGAGAATTTCCCGAAATTCCTATGGGAACGGGAAAAGACGGGATATGCGCGTACGAAGTCGCGGGCTAAAGCTAGTTGACTATTAAGACACAATCTGATTTGTCGTTGGCAGACCCCGCGGCGGGGGGTCAGAGACTGAGTAGCACTGACCCTATGCCTTATTATGCTTACGTTTCTGTCATCGGAAGACAAGCGTCAGACAGAATCTGTCTGGGAACATTGCTGGTCTATTTTTTGTTTACATTGTCACTTTTTAGGGTTCCTTACCCCAAGGGTAACCAACGGAGCCCTATTTACATGTTATTTTTATTTGTTGTAAACCTACCACAGTGTAGTCTTTTTAACCCAAAGGTTGACTGGTAGAGAATGCCTTGATGCATTAAGTCCACCCATGTACCACTATTGTACATTAAGTTTAAATAAATAAATTACTTAGCCTGCGCTTTACGTCCGTCCGTCTGTCTGTCAGCGGGCTGTATCTCAAGAAACGTAATAGGTAGAAAGTTGAAATTTTCACAGAGTGTATTTCTATTGCCGCTTTAAGAACAACTATTAAAATGAAATGAAATTAAAATTAAATAAAAAAAAACCCATGGAAGAAACGTGTTTTTTTTTCAGTTTGAGGTACGGAACCCTTCGTGTGAGAGTCCGACTCGCACTTGGCCGGTTTTTTTCCGACTGTTTACTGAATATCTAAAAGACATTGGATAAACATCATAGTCAGTACTCTCTCAGTTTCATCAATTGTGTTGTTAGCTAAAATCAATATTAAAATAAGCACTGTATCAGTAATATTAAATTAAACTTGGCCGATTTTTATATGTACATACATATAAAAATCGGCCAAGTGCGAGTCGGTCTCTCACGAGTACCATGGGCATTCGTCAAAAAAAGTGATTTCTTTCTATATATCTATCAAATCCTACTGGAATACAATAAGTTAACTGTATGACTACAAACTCACCTTCTGCCGTGAATGCCGCGACCGCTGCAGGGTGCAGTCGTCCAGATACGTGATACAAATCTCGTCGCCCGGCTGGATAGGTTTCAGTGCCTTCAGTTGCACCCTGTGGTTGCCGTAGGGGAAGGTTGACACCGCGTTGGGGGTGCAACTGTGGTTGCACGAGCTCTGCAGCTGGAAGAGGCCTGAACCTTCCGTGTTGAGGAATGAGCCGGATTCTGAAAAAACAAATGGTGGACAGATTTTATTCTTCTGGACTGATAATAAATTATGATCAAAGATTTAACCTTTTGAACGCCAGAGCATAAACGCATCGGCGTGCCCCCGACGCCAAGCCACAAATTCGCCGTATATTTTGTCACTTATTTGTGACGTTTGGCGTACAGGGCGCGCTTGCTTGTCATGTATACGTAACAATGGCGTTCGAAAAGTTAATTATGATAACAACATGACATGGTGATGGATGCCTGTCCCTTCTTTGTATAAGTGGGACACTACTTCGGGGCAAAGACATCTTTCTCTTCGTTACAGGCTGGTATTATTCAATAGGAGTCATCAGCAAAAATTAAAAAAAAATAACATTACCATACCGTTTTGAAAGTATCTTTAATAAATCTCATTGAGAAATTATCAAAGGACGTATCGACACAAAACGAAGTAACCGATTTCCGACCTTATGTTATTTTCTTAATGTCGGTAATCAGTTACTTCGTTTTGTGTAGATACGTGCTTTTATCTTATGACGGCAGTATAACCTTCTTCCTTAATGTGATCAGAACTTTTTTCTTTGTTAAAGTAGGATAAAATAGTATGCCCAGTATTTTTCGTAATTGGCATTTTAACCCCACGAAGAAGTCTGGTAGCACCAACTAATCAATTTCACATAACAATAACGTACCTTCCTCCACATACTGATAAAGTTTATCAATGAACAGATCCAGCTGTTGCTTCTCATCATCAGACATGGTGACTTCCAGCACAGAGTTCACCCACATGGCCAGGGGACTGGTACCAATACCTTGGCCATTTGTGCCAACCAACGCCATTAGTGTGCAGAAACCTTCAGGTGTCAGGAACTGGAAAACAATAAACACAGGTTATTTTTTTACAGTTGTGGCCAATAATGCTGACGTAGTGGTGATAGATCGACTATAGGTTCCCAACCTTTTATGGAGTACCGCCCCCTTTGCAAGAAAAAAAAATCGAAATGAGTGCTGGGACACATAGTAGAAGTGAAACTTCAACGGAGAAGTGGAACTCTCCCTCTGCCACTGCCGCCTCTCACCACGCGCGTGATATATCGTCTACCCCCTCCACGCGGCTGTAACGCTTTTTCGTGACAGAAAAATCCTAATACCGGGGGGTATTAGGATTTTTATATAAAATTTTCACTTAAAAAATCCAACTTCCCCCTTTACATAATAGTTAATTGTACCAATTTTATATATCTGTCTATTATCTATTAATAATCACAAATTAAAAATTAAATCTCACTCTTTCTTTAATCGTACTCCTCGTGGTAGTGGGTTAAGGTTGTGATTATTAATTATTTAAAAATACAAAAACCTTGGGAGAGAATGTTGTTATTATAACTGGTATTTCATCACTAGTGTAAATAGTAGTGATGTTTCATCACTAAAAAATGTAAAGAACCCGCTTGAAGGTAAATAACAAAAAACTAATGGAATGATGTTTTAAACAATGTCAAACACTAATTGTAAATAGTCTGTAGTAATTAGTTATGCAAGCGAGTCTAAGTAAATAATTAAATAGTCTTTTTAGAGTTCCACACCAACGGAACCCCTGTCCGTCCGTCTGTCTGACAGCGGGCTGCATCTCAAGAACCGTAATAGGTAAACAGTTGAAATTGTTACAGAGTATGTAATTTCTATTGCCGCTCTATAAAAACAAATAACCAAAATTAAATTTATTTCAAAATTTAATATATTTAAAAATTAAAGGGGGCTTCCATACAAGAAACGTGTTTTTTTCGGTTTGAGGTACGGAACCCTTCGTGAGATAGTCCGACTTGCACTTTGCCGGTTTTTTTCGACTGTTTACTGAATACCTAAAAAAATTTAGATAAACGTCATAGTCAGTAGGTACTCTCTCAATTTCATCAATTGTGTTGTTAGCTAAAATAAATATTAAAATTTGAAATTATTTAAACAAGCAGACTGAATGACACCATTGAAACCTTATTTTTAGTGGCTTGAAGTAGGTACAATAATGTGTGTCAGAATAGAAGACGTACGGTGTGCCATTGGTACATAATGAACATTCCCCGCACACACACAAGTGTTTTGGAAATACTTTAGTTACATACATCATACATCTAAGGAGTAGAATTCCCTACGTGTTTCCTGTGAGCTAGGTAAATAAGTAAAAATTAAAAAAAAACTGTCGAATCGAGAACCTCTTCTTTTTTTTGAAATAGGTTAAAAAAAGCACATCAGAAAATAAATAATGAGAGCTTAAACAAGCAGTCTATAGGATGCCACAGGACTCCGGTAACACACCAGATTCTGTATTCTGACATTAAATTGAGTGTTTTTTTTTTATTCAACTCTTTCAAGAAATCGCGCCATTTCTGCATAGTTGGTCTCTGGTACCTGATATGTATATGTATACTCATTTCAAAACAATGGCACACTGACCATGTGACCGCCAACTATGTGCACACATTGGATTTCCGCCTTAGAGCTAATATTTAAATAGACTAATAATATTTGTTTCAAGTCTGAACCAATTCTTACTTTCAATATTTTGGCAGAGACAGAAAATATGTGGAAGTTATATAATATGTATACAGTAGGCGCCAGATAATCGTGGAATAACGGTCATTGACCCACCTACAATTATTGACATTTTTAATTTGAAAAACGGAATTAATGACACAAAGCTGTCCCGAATCCTCATCTCTCGTGATCCTTAACATTGTCTAATAATGAAAAACGATTCATATTTAATTGTTCAGGTACCTATGAACAATTATTAGGGAAAGGTCAATGTACTTTATTCCACATTTATCTGGCGCCTACTATAGTAGGTTTGTTGTAATAAGGTATCCAAAAATGATTCTTGGTACAATTTATATTACATGAAGGTTTATTTTACGAAGCAAAATCCCTAAGCCTTAGCAATTGCACAATTATTTAAAATCATTATTAATAACACTGTTATTTATAACGTAACAAAAAGCGATCATCGTGCGAATACGCGATTGTCTCGCTAATTTGTTCAGCAACGCAGGAAAGCGCCCTGTCGGCGCGACAACGCGATCAGGATTGCCGTACATTGGATCGCGACGACCACTTATACGCGCGATGATCGCGACGACCACGTATACGCACGATAATCGCTTTGTATTATTGGACGACGCCTCACACTTAAGTTTTCTTGTAAAGCACAACTGCAACTATAGCTTATTGTGGCATTGTTTAGCTAGATAACAATGAGTTTCAGTAATTAGAAGTTGCTCTGCTATTATGTTACCTCCTGGACTTCATCACCACTAACAACATGAGAAGTCATTTCTCTCAAAGTATTTATCTGATGTGTGAACTGTTCTCCCAACAACTTGTGCACCAGCTCAGCATCCTCATTCTCTGTGCGGTGACAGAACTGTTTCACTTTAGCCACTGCTGCAGACGGGTCTGAACTCTGTTGGATGTATGCTAGTATTCTTACAAGAAGCATTATACTTGTTGTTTCTGGTGGGTAGTGCATTTGTCTGTAAATAAGATTGGTTAACTTTATCAACTTCTAGTGAAGATATTGCATGTCATGAAGGGATTCAAACAAAAATAAAAATGATAAGTTAAGTATCATCTGATGCATAGGGCAGTGGTTCTTAACTCATTCATTCCCATCAGATATAAAATACCCCTCATAAAAGGCAGCATGTGAGATAGTTGGTAACACCAAGGCGTTGCTGGCCTTCCTTGGGGAGCTGGGGTGGATCGAATGACACATTTGTCCCACCTGCACGCAAAATACGCGCTTAGTTGTGGAGTTACGGAAACCAGCTCGAGTTACATACATACATACATGCAGCATATGAATTGAATACTAAGTATAAATTGGGAAGATTTTGACATTATGAATGAACTTAAGTATTCAGAAGTGATTGTTTTTTTGCCTACACCTCATCATAGGACTTTCATTGACACCAACAAAACGAGTGTGAAAAGAAGCTTGAAGGCTCTTGAATAGATTTGATACAATTTAATAATAATATTTACAAATTATAATATTTTATATTATTCAAAATACTCACTTCCAAGTCTCCAAAAGCACAACAATAGGATGTTGAGCATCACTCGAGTCATGACACAATATACTGTGATACCTCACATAAGCATTCTGTCTACACCCTTCTGAGCAGTAGAGAGTGCCACATTGATCGCAGTTTGTTATGCTATCAATGTTTATCTCAAAAATATCTGAGTGTGGAAGAACTATGTCTGGTTTGCATGATAGGCGCCTTACATTCTGTTCTGGGGTTTCTAGTGGCCTGAAATAAAATAATTTAGATAATATAGGAAGTAGTTCTGCTACTTTTATGTATCTATACTATTATAATGAAGCTGAAGAGTTTGTTTGAATACGCTTATCTCTGGAACTATGTGCAAGTCGGATTTGGGAAATTCTTTTTGTATGTGATAGGAACATTCATGAGAAAGGCTATAGGCTATACGGGAATGAAAAAAAAAGGATATATGCATACGAAGTTGCGGGCAAAAGCTAGAAAGTCATAAAAATCATCATTTTTTTGGTTGTTGTCATGCTTCTTCTTCTTTCCCAGTTCATTCTGTCTGACATGTTCATTCTATAGTGTATGGCTACTTGGATGCTATTGTTATGTGGAGAATACTGCTAATTTACTTGATCACAACTGCATTTTGATTTGGATACAATATTGATTGTTATGCTTGTGTTTTATTTAGAGTTCTAGTTTCGAGGGTGTGGACCATTTGTGGTACGTTTTATTACCTACTAATATTTACCGGCCGGTACTACTACTAGATTCAAGCAATATTTTTTTTGTATTGAGATGGTTTTCAATATTTCAGCACTATTGCATAACAAATATAACGATTCGGAAAGTAGTATCCTACGTAAATATCTTTCTTCTGTCTTTTTCGAACAAAAAACTAAATGATTGAGCAGTCAAATCGTAGTTTCGGCGAAGTACACATATGTGATGAAAACATACCTCATACAATAGTCGCACGCTAAATATCTGTAAGCTGCATTCCAAGCAAACTGGCAAGAAACTAAAGGATCCTCTTCTAAAATAACATCTCCCTGGTTGTACTTCTTTGTAGCATAGAGTCCTTTACCCTGAGAAAACAAGCTTATTAGAAAAAACAACACACCAAATCTGAGACGCAGTGACGAATTTCACGTACCTTCTTGCTATTAGACGTTCTTATCTCAAACCCTTCCATATTTATCGTTTACTACTACTGATAATAGAGCTTTAATCAAGGAACTACACGGTTTTGTGTCAAAAACAATGAAAATTGGTAAAATTACAATAAACCTGCGGAAGAGGTGCGAAAGATTTAGGTTATGTTTCTGTCAATGTCAAATGTCAAAGCGACATTTTGTGGATATTGCTTATTGAAAAAATACTTCATTTTGTTCGGATACATAGTTTTTGGGAGACCAACCTTTTTATTGTAAGTTTGGTTTTTTTTTATGTTTTCATTACTCAAGAGAGCAGCAGCAGGTGATGACAATGTTTAAACACAAGCTTACAATTAGAATTACTTAGTTTAGTATTGCGGACTTCAGCCGCTAGAACACCACTGCTCTGCTGCGCGCTTATCACCATGTAGCATTTGCTTTTATTTGATGGAGGACAGTGAGGAGACAGCAGCTAATTTGTGGTTCAGAAACCCATTGAGAGTTCCAACTAGTCCTTAAACTATTAGTAGTTTCTAGTTGGAACTATCAATGGGCTTCTCCTCACTCTCCTCCATGATTTCTTCTCTTCCATTATTTGGTGACAACAGTAGGTAGTAAAACAAAAAACATTCTATATATTTTATTTATTTTACGTTAATCCTTACGTTGGCTAAAATATCACACTTATCTTTTAGTTATTGTTACCTAATTATATCTTAATCAATAAATACTGTTTTCAGACGTTTATTTCTATAATTTCGTTGACTGGGTTGTTGGGCTAACGGTAACTGGTGTTTCAATACATTCTTCTTCTTTGAATTGTGATGCTTTGTAGGAGTCAACTTGAGCAATGGTATCAAACATGGGTAGTGTTTTAGTTTCAGGCGTGAATGTTAACAGTAATGCGGCGACCACAGCAGTTGCCGAAAACAGGAATGACGGAAGCGCTGCTATTTCCGTTATCTGTAATAAAAGAAGTAACATTGAATATACTGCAATGTACGGTGCACGTACAACGTTTTGGTTGCTGACAAAGCGACCTCAATTTATATATAATAATATTCACGGAACATTACAGTTGGTTGACATATTGCAATTATCGCGATTGGCACGGATTGGCATCCAACTTATAACTATTTTGTAACTTTAAGAAATAAACTATTTCTTGTGGTCAACCGTGGTTTACCGTCAACTCACCAAACTCTAACTAACGCTGAGCCATACATAAAAAGTGGTCCTTCGAGCTTCGAGGATATTAAGTGTGTGAAGTGTCTCTATTAGCGATAGCGAATCGGTCTTGCTGGTCTCCCAGAAGCGGGTCGCCCCAGTAAGATTGAGAAGGCGCACATATCTCTAGTAGAGAAAGAATACGCTTAGTATCCACCAAAATAACTGCGAAAACTTCGCAAGTTTACTGAACTAGTGCCTGCGGCGAAACAACCCTGCGGTACTATCGAACAACTAAACTTAACAACAATCAACTTAACTAAACTTAACTTCAACAACAATCAACGATGGCTCAGAACATCAGCGAGATCATCAGTCGCCAAGAAACTATATTCAACAACTTGAAGCAAATCAGCATCAACTACAAGAAAGACGGTCCTAGCAGAAAAACTTTGGAGTACCTGGAGGAGCGACTTTCTCGGCTGAACACGAACTGGGAGAAGTTTGTGTTCAATCATCAGCAACTGGAGAAATCTGGAATAACTGACATCCAATACTTCGTTGACGACGTTTTCAACAACACTAAGAAGATGTACGAGGACGTTCTGCAAGATATCCTGAAACGTAAAGCTGAGTTACCTTCTGTATCGAAGAGTAAAGTCGAACTATCACCTTCTACTCCTAAACAAGGTAAAACAAAAGCAACCTTTAACTTCGATGATATCAACTTTCATATACCTCCTCGCGAAACGGACAAGACCACCGAAAAACAGCAGGAGCTTTTACGACAGCAATTCTGCAACTTTCGAGCTTTTGAACGTACTGTGGAGAAGATAAACTTCGACTCGTCATCTGAAAAATGGGAGCTAGAAGATAGTCTTAATATCTTGAAAGGCAAATGGGATATAATTGAGAAAACTAACTGGGAACTTGACTATATTTCACAAGATGAAGATTCAACTTACAAACAAAAATATGATGCTATAGAAAACGTTTATGATAGCATCCGAAAGAAACTACAACATCATATTTGGAACAACGCTCACTATGAGAAGACAACTCCAAAAATTGTGATACCGGACTTCAATGGAAACTACCATCAATGGTTAACTTTTAAAGATCTGTACTTGGAAAGTGTACATAATAACCCACTGCTGTCAAAAGCGCAAAAAATGCAACACCTCAAAACTAAACTCAAGGGTGAAGCCGAGAAGATTGTACAGCACCTCGGTATAAGCGCGGAAAACTACACTTCCTGCTGGGAGATAATCACGCATCGATATGATAACAAGCGCCTGTTGTTCACGTCTTATATGAACACGCTTCTAAATCAACCTCTCATATCAGAAGCTAGCGCCGCAAGCATAAGGAAACTTCATGACGTCACTCTCGAGTGTCTGAACGGACTCAGTAACATTGGACTAGAAATAACCAACTGGGATCCGATAATTGTTCATCTGTTGGTGCAGAAACTGGACAAGGTGACTTACAACGAGTACATCAAGGATCTCAAAGAACCGAGAGAATTTCCCGACTTGGATGAATTCATCAAATTTTTGGAGAATAAATTCATGGCGTTGGAAGCCTTACAAGGAAATACTCATCAAAGGTCACACTCGTCGAATAAAAATCAGACAGATAGACAGCAAAACAACGCGTCATTCGCTCGAAGCAATAATTATAAATATAATAGCCAGAGGTCATCAAACTCTAACAGACCGTATAAATCGACCAAAGCCTTCTTCACAACAACGAAGAATTGCCCGATTTGCAAAACTGAACACGTTTTAATGAAATGTTGCAAATTCTTGGCTATGAACGCAAAGGAACGAAATGACACAGTTCGCAATTTACGTATTTGTTCGAATTGTTTGTACAGTCATGGAGAACAAAAATGCACTTCGAGAAAAACTTGTAAACTATGCAACAAGCCACACCATACGCTTTTACATGAGGATGGGAATGAGCAGAACAACCGTCCCGCAGCTATGAGTGCCAGCACGCCATCGACATCACATGCCGTGAATAACTTAACTAACGAGGCGAAGGAAATTTTGTTGACGACTGTACTTTTAAAAGTAAAGACCATTGATGGAGATTATATCAGCTTAAGAGGTTTGCTTGACCAAGGGTCGCAAGTGAGTCTCGTGACAGAACACGCCGCGCAACGACTCAGATTACCGCGACGCAAAGTCAGCGCTATTGTGTCAGGTGTCGGTTCACTGTCCGGCAATTGTAAGGGGTCAATTGACTTGGAATGCAAATCTATACATTCGGATTATGAATTTAAATTAGAAACCTTGGTGATGAAGAAATTAGTAAATAACTTGCCTACAGCATCCTTCTCCATACAAAACTGGGATTACATAGATAACTTAAAACTTGCAGACCCACATTTTAATAAATCGGGCCCGATTGACTTACTTCTGGGTGCCGAAATCTATTCAGAACTAATACTGAATGGGGTCATAAAAAGCAACAATTTCCCCGTAGCCCAACAAACAAGAGTTGGCTGGATACTCTGCGGGAATGTCAAGACATTTAACTGCTATGTAATACTCAATGACCTAGAAAATATGACACGATTCTGGGAAACTGAAGAAATCTCGAACACTACAACTTCAACTAATGAAGACCAGCATTGTGAGGAGCACTACAACTCGACTACTACGAGGTTAGATGACGGGAAATATGTGGTGCAGATGCCCATGAAGTCAAACTATAACTCAAACTTAGGAGCCACGAAGTCTCAAGCACAAGCTCAGTTCCTACAACTTGAGAGGAGAATGTTGAAGAACAACGACCTAAATAGGGAATACAAACGCTTTATGGAGGAGTACATTTCCCTGGGCCACATGAAGCCTGTAACTGCTGATACTCGTAGAAAAAACCAAGTCTATCTACCACATCACGGAGTTTTAAGAGCTGAGTCGACTACGACGAAACTGAGAGTTGTGTTTAATGCATCTTATAAGGCAAATAATAACAACAGTCTCAATGACCTTATGTACTCTGGCCCAAACTTGCAAAAGGACATGTTCACGCTACTTATTAACTGGCGAGTGTACAGATACGTCTTTACGGCAGATATTGAAAAGATGTATCGACATATATGGCTGAACGAGCAACAACAGCACTTACAAACTATTGTTTGGAGATCATCTTCCAACGAACCATTGCTGGAATGGCAGCTATGCACTGTGACCTACGGTATGAAAAGCGCGCCTTATCTTGCAATGCGCACCTTACATCAACTTGCACAAGATGAAAAGGATAACTATCCTGAGAGCGTCAGCGCTCTACTAAACTATTTTTACATGGACGATTTAGTCCATGGGCAAAACAGCATTGAAGATTCGAAGAGAATGGTCGCAGAACTCATTCAACTATTGAGTAAAGGAGGTTTCAACTTAAGAAAGTGGACAAGTAACGAAGCGGCTATATTAGAGGACTTGCGAGACGACCAAAAGAGCACTAAGGCTAACATAGAATTCAGCCCTGAAACATCAAACACAAAAATGTTGGGGATGAACTGGAACCAGAAACAGGATACATTTACTTATCAATGGAGACTACCGGAAAAGAAAACTCTAACGAAGCGTGTATTGCTGAGTGAAATAAGTAAATTATACGATCCTCTTGGTTTTCTATCGCCTGCAACAATAAAAGCGAAACTACTTTTTCAAAAGGTCTGGATCAGCAAAATCGACTGGGATGATTGTCTGCCCGTCGACGTAACAACTGAATGGGAAAAGTTGAGAAAGGATTTCCCTTCAATCAACAAAATCTCAATCCCACGATGGCTGCAATGTACAGACGATAATATTGAGATTCACGGGTTTTGCGACGCAAGCGAAAAGGCATATGCGTGCGTCATTTATAGTCGAGTGAAAAGCAAGAACGGAAATTTCACAACTACAATAATAACTGCAAAAACAAAGGTCGCGCCGCTTAGTAAGAAGATATCTCTACCTAGAATGGAACTCTGTGGAGCATTGTTACTTGCCAGACTTATAGAGAAAATTAAGAGTACACTCTCTACTAAACATCTCCAAATACAATGTTGGAGTGACTCTAAAGTGGTATTGGCATGGCTACAAGGAGACATAAATAGATGGGAAAAATATGTCGCCAACAGAGTCTCACAAATAAACAGCATAATTCCATCAAAACAATGGAACTACGTCAAGTCGGAAGAAAACTCGGCTGACTGTGCAACACGAGGTCTCTCTCCCTCTCAACTTCTAACATTTAAACTTTGGTGGGAGGGCCCAAGTTGGTTGAAAACTTGTAACTTTAAAAACAGCCAACAAAATGACAATAATATGCTCTATTTACAAGACAATGAACTATGTGACACACTAACAGCAAACAATAAATGCTGCGTTGCAACTTATAAAAACAGTGAAGTAATTACCGAGCTGTTGAGTAAATATAGCAGTTTCAAACGTGTAATCCGAGTACTTGCGTGGATTCTTCGAGTTAGAAATACTTACGTCCGAAAAAATAACATAACCGGCGTTGATAACGTGATTGTATCGTTATCTTCTGAAGAAATTACTGAAGCAACGGAAATGGTGATCAAAACTGTGCAGAGAATGTACTTTGGGGAAGAAATCGAATGTTTGAAGAAAAACAACTCAATATCAACTAAAAGCAACATTCTGAAGTTGACCCCATTTCTCGATAAGAATGGGATACTGCGAGTCAAGGGACGACTTATCAACTCCGTGCTGCCTCCTGAATCGAAACATCCAGTTATTCTCCCTGCTACTGGAAGATTAACAGAGTTGATCATCCAAGAAGCCCATCATGAAGTTCTCCATGGTGGGGCACGACTCACGCTAGCATACTTACGTCTCAAGTACTGGATTATTGGTGGGAACAGAACAGTGAAAAAGGAACTTAGGCAGTGCATACGATGTCACCGTTTTAAGTCTCAACGAAACATGCAAATTATGGCTGACTTGCCAAAAGAACGAGTTACACCATCGAGGCCATTTACAAATACCGGTGTGGACTTTACCGGACACGTTGATATAAAAATCAACAAGGGGAGAGGCGTGAAAACATGCAAGGCTTATATAGCCATCTTCATTTGTTTGGTTACTAAAGCCGTACATCTTGAGTTGGTGTCTGACCTGACAACTCAAACTTTTCTTGCCGCTTTTAAACGAATGTGTGCGCGCAGAGGTACTCCGAAGCATATGTTTTCAGACAACGGAACTAATTTTGTTGGTGCCGCAAGAGTACTGCAAGAGGACTTTGAACGAAATAAAACTTTTCAATCGTCTGAGTTTTACGACGAGATGAATAGTTTAAAGATAAACTGGCATTTTAACGCCCCTCTCTGGCCATCAGCTGGTGGACTTTGGGAAGCCGCCGTTAAGTCCATGAAGTATCACTTGAAGCGAGTGCTAGGAGAACAAAAGTTAACTTACGAACAGTTCACAACATTATTAACTCAGATTGAAGCATGCTTGAATTCCCGTCCACTTTGCCCACTATCTGAAGACGTTGAAGACCTGGACTACTTGACACCAGGTCACTTTCTTGTTGGCGGTCCCTTATTGTCTATGTCGAAGGAAGAAGAAGACTTCAACCAGTACGACTTGAGAAATAGATGGAGGTTGGTTGAACAAACTAACTTACACATCTGGAAGCGCTGGTCAAACGAATACCTGCAGCAATTACAAGTACGCAGTAAATGGCAACAAACAAAGGAGAATCTAGCAGTTGGTGACTTAGTGTTAGTGAAAGAAGACTATTTGCCTCCGGGACGGTGGGCTCTCGGAAGAGTCGTGGAACTTCATCCGGGGACTGACGGAAATGTTCGAGTCGTTACTCTTAAAACTAAAAAGGGACAACTAAAACGACCAATCGTGAAACTGTCGCCGTTACCGCTACGCAAGAACTTACAAACTACGGAAGTAACCGAAGACGTAATAAACAAACAACAACAGCAGTCCGAACCTGAAAAACAAAAAAGGCAAAGAGGTCGCACGATTAATAAAACTAGTTTACTCTCTCTAGTTCTAATGTGCATAATGACCATAATGGGAATCACACAAGCGACGCCTGTTGCTTCAAGCAACTATAAGGTGACATCAATACTTAACAATCAACCAATATACTTTGATGAAGCCGGGAAACTGCAACTTATACACGATGAATGGACGCTGTTGATTTATTACAACTTGACTTCATATTGGCAAGCCACGAGTAAGATTAAATTCTACCTCGATCAAGTGGATACACTTTGTCAACGAATAGTGCACCAGTACCCACCCTGCGAAACCGTCGTCGATCACCTACGTTATGAATTGAACCATCTCACTGAATACAATTCTATGTTACTAGCTCAACGCTCAAGGAAAAAACGAGGTTACTTCGATGGGGTTGGAAAATTAGCAGGAACACTATTCGGCGTTCTTGATGTGGATTTTGCACAAAAATATGAACAGGATATCCAATATTTACAAGCAAGTGATAACTATTTACTGCAATTAATGAAAAATCAAACACTGATTGTAGAAGCAGAAAATAGTATGATTAAACGAAGCTCGGAATTTATCGATAAACAATTCAAAACAGTACAGATCTACATGAATCAGACTAGCAGAGAAATCACAAAAATAGAAAACAGAGCACATATATTATACACTATAAATGACATCCATTCTGCCGCTGTAACTTCAACTTTAATTCTGAGCGATTTACATAGAATTCAAGAAATGCTGATGAATGCCCTAGCCAACATCTACAGAGGCCATTTAGACACACACCTTTTTTCGGCATCTCAACTGATTGAGCAACTGAATATTATATCAGGAAAGCTACCACAGGGACTTTCTTTGCCGATTAAGGATATGCAAAAGGATTTTCAAGTCATCTACGAACTGATTCACGTGAAAGCTAGAATTACACGTAACTATTTACTGTTTGAATTACACATTCCGTTATTGAGCGACGAAGACTACAAAATATATCGTGTAATTCCAATTCCATTCATGAGACAAGGACACTTAAAACTTGTTAAACCTTTTTCGGACTTCATCGCTATCAACTTGATAAAAAACTCATATATAACCTTGGAAGAGCAAGATATGCACCATTGCACCTCATACGGAGAAGATGAATTCTCGTGCATCTCGCGACAACCCGTATACAGTCTACACGATAAAGATGCGCCCTGTGAGACCAAAGTGTTTAGCCAACAAACTTCACTATCGTGCGTCATTAATGACATAACTTGTAAGGAGAGTTGGATAAAATTGCATAAACCTAACGTTTGGTTATTTACGTTGTGCGACAAACAGCTGATGCGTGTAATATGCAGCGATCAGGTGACACCGGCGGTCATTGACGGAACAGGAGTCATTGCCTTGAAACCTAAGTGCTTACTACAGAAAAAAGATGCCACGATATTTACTTACAATCACTTAGGAAGTAGGGTAAACACGGGATTGGATATCGAAGTACCCATCATAAATACCACGATAAACAACATGTTTGATATCAGCTGGAGGAACGTACAGCTGAACATCACTGAATTGTCCAATGCAGGAGATTTGTCAAAACTTGATCGTCAAATCTCTTACCAAAAACAGCATGAAGTGCTACCTGCGGCTTCAAGTATTTCACCGCACGATGTGTATTTTTATTCCTCGACTTCTTTGTTGTTGGGAGGACTTGCTATAGTTGGCATCTACTTCATTATCAAGAAACGAAGAAATAGGAATCAGAATTCTACGGCAAGCACTAAACTGGAACAACAGAAAGGAGCAGACAAAGAAGTTAACATCGAGATGCGAGAGATCCGTAGCTCGACGAGACAGGAACCTGGAAAGGGATTTAGTTTTGATGAAATATCGTCAAATTAATATTTATACTTTTTTATTATGTACTCTTTTTACTTTACTTTACTATACTTTTACTTTACTTACTATACTTTTACTTTACTTACATAATTTTTAAACTTTGTTTCTTTTACATTTTTTATACTTATTTTTTGCTATGTACTGGTTGCCCATCTCGCCTTTCGTTACTGCCCATCTCCCATTCTTCCCTTGGGAGCATGTACGGTGCACGTACAACGTTTTGGTTGCTGACAAAGCGACCTCAATTTATATATAATAATATTCACGGAACATTACAGTTGGTTGACATATTGCAATTATCGCGATTGGCACGGATTGGCATCCAACTTATAACTATTTTGTAACTTTAAGAAATAAACTATTTCTTGTGGTCAACCGTGGTTTACCGTCAACTCACCAAACTCTAACTAACGCTGAGCCATACATGCAATTAGGTCTCTACTGAGCTACGATTATGGCCTACCATGGGCCAACACCTCTACAATACCACGTCATTGGGCACTAACTGACTACTTTCTAGCCTACCCAAACATAATAGCTACCTTTCTATATTTTAAGTCTGTTGCTAAACCTACTATTATACTAGTGTAGGTACCTACGAGTGTTATATGGTGGACATAATAAAGAGTATTCTATTCTATTCTATAGACATCTAGGTACTAGGTAGTAGTAAAATATGTAGTGCTAATAAAATTAATAAATTCATCTACAATAGGTAAGTAGGTACCTAGGTGTAAAGCATGAGCAAACTAAAAACAGTAGATACCTACATAATATCTACTATCACCATGAAGATACCTACACAAGTGGCGGTTTAATTTAAATCAATATTCCGAAGGACCTTGCAATCCACGTTATTATTTTCATTGTTTTTTCAAACTCGCGGAACTCTGTAAATAAATTGTAATCGGTCTCTCAACGCCCTAACCACTGAGGTGGCCATGACTTATGCGATAGGAATTTAAATAGCAAGTCTACTACTGAATATTAATTTAAGTTTGAATATGCTTATTGTTATTTCTCCTCCGTCTGGCCAACAACGTTCATCAAGCATGCTCTCACTACCTATGCTCTTGATGGCAGCATTATTGCGTAAAACAGGATGACAATCGCTTTCATTTTGAGATTTATTCGATTATGTACCCAAGGCGGGTACCTACATAATCGAATATCCTTCAGCGCCAGCGTGAGGCCAGTTTTAAGTTGGAACGACAAAAAATACAGACTAGTACTTAATTATTTTTCTTTTTGAAAACCGCGCCTGTCTGCATGTGGTTTTCATGGGCGGCGTTTCGGAATTAAATGAACGCTTTGACAGCTGATACAAAAAAAATATGATTAAAAAACGTAAGCTGTTAGAACGAGCAAGCTCAAAGATTTTAACAACCAGCCAGCACGGATACGTTTGACAATCTTTTGAACCTTCAAGAAGAGAAGCTAGGCTACAAAAGCGAAGCGATCTAGGAAATTTTAGCATTCCGCATTTATTAAATTTTCTTTTAGACTTGATGTAGGTACCTACAGACGCTAGCACATCAAGCAACAACAATCTGTCAAATTTCTTTAAGTACCTAACAGATTTTCAACTTTAAATAACTCGACTTCAGAATCGATTAAGTATTTTAAAATGATGACAAAAATACTTTTACGACCCTTACAATTGCCTTTTCACTTGATATGTCACACGACATAGTTGGAAACACTTTTTTTGTTAATTTACTTTTTGCCCCCCCCCCCCCCCCCAAAACGACCCCAATTTCAAAATATATTTATTTTCTATACACGACTGGTTTTGGGTTACAGGAGTACTTACCTACTACATAGGTATGTGTACGAAATTTCAACTGAATCGGTGAATTATGTATATTCGGAGAAAATCAGCTGTGACAAACGGACAGACAAACTTATAGAGATTGACCTGATTTATAGGATTACTCGTAAGTGACCCTATAAATAAGGGTTCCGTTTGCCATATGCAGGTTCGGAACCCTAAACACAAAGATGAAAGCGCCTAAATTGAAACCAGTTTCATTAATTTATCGATCGACCATGCACCAATCCAACGAAGGCGATGAACAAGAATCAAAAAAGCCACTGTGTTCAAATATAAGTATACTAACTACTGCTAACTGTGTAAGCTGTACCGAAATCAAAATCTCGGGTTTATAGACCAATATTTGATTAAAAATGAGTTCAAGCGATTCTGAAATGTTGACCCCCCAGATTCGGTTAGTTGAGGATCTGTCTTCGACTATTGCGGACTAGGGGCTCTACTATGAAGTCTTAAAATTATCATGAGATCATGATCTAAGGCAGAGACAGAGCTATACATAGCGAATAGCACTATCCCTTTTACATCATCGGAATTGGATGGCATTAGCACGTCATAGTAGGGCAGCAGATCTTTAACTCAAAATGGAGCAGGTATCGCAGATCGCTATGCCTTTGAAAGTGATCGACCAGGAACTTTCGCAGTTGGTATAGCGAAGCTAAAATAGCCAGGCTTTAAGCAAATATTTTAATTTTCTTCCAAAATAGAGAAGTTATGTAAAATTAATTATATCTCATCATTTCTTAAAAAAATACCTTTTTGAAACTTAGTTAAATAGATTGATCATTTGACAAAAAATTGACAGTTGTCAGGGACATTAAAATTAACATTCTTTATTATTAAAAAAATAACTCTATTGCCAAGGGATCAACTAAATAAAGCGAGCTGGTTCAACCGCCTACTAAAACTATTATGATTAAGTATAATTTCCCATGCCAAAATCATCAAGTCATCATCACCTTCGGGATTCCTACCATACATATATGTTACTTGGGGGTTGAGGTTAGGGTTGCCAACTGTACCTAGGTACCTACTCTAAAATTTTGCGGAGACGTACGCTATAATCTACAGAAACCCTAGAGTACGCTAAAATACTCGTACTATAGGTATTTACTATGAATTTATGACTCTGTCTTTTAATTACATTGAATTGCCTGTTGGTCGAGTGTTTGGTGACCCTGACTGCTAAGCCGGAGGTCGTGGGTTCGATTCCCACCCAGGACAAATCTTTGTGTGATGAGCATGATCATTTGTTCTGTGTCTGGGTGTAATTTGTCTATAATATGTATGTATTTAGAAATATATAAGTATGTTTATCAGTTGTCTGGTTGTCATAGCACAGGCTCTGCCTAGTTTGGGATCGGATGACCGTGTGAGAGTTGTCCCAAGATATTATAGATATTAAAGAAACCCTAGGCTGCCATTTCAGTATTCCACTGAAGGAGTTTTTGTCTTTTTGGTCATAATTGCAAATTAGTGATAACAAATCCGTGGCTTCATTGCAATTCTCTAATTAGATATATTAAAAACAACAACAATTTTGTTTTGCAATAAGTTATATAATAAAAGGGTACCCTTTTTTCTACGACTAAACTCTTCATTTGCCCTTCTTAAAATCAATAATACTCTATTGTTTCTAAAAAAGGTGGCAACCCTGGTTGGGGTGGGCGCAGCACGTTTTCCTTTTCCATTCCGTCCGAAGAGAAAACGAGTTGAACAGTCAAACTATTACTGATTTCCTGTTTCATCATTTCTTACACAATCCATGCCTAAATGAGTCTATTACCTACCTATTTACCTACCAATCTAAATCTCTTTCACTAAAACGTAGATTTGAGCGTTTTGAGCATTTTGATAGTCGATAGAGTTGATGATTACCATGTTGTTGACTTAGAAACTGGATTCAAGTACCTACCTTTCATAGATACCTGTTTCGAATAGGCACCTATGGGTGGCCAACGGTTACATCGTGTGTTTTAAAAACCTGTATCCATGTTTTTTTACTTAGATATAACATGTGTACCTAAACGAGTTCCAATTAGGTATTTTTATTAAAGATTACTTACGTTACCTACCTACCTACCTACCTGTTATAAATAGGCAGGAACACCTGCGAAACTACGGCGTGCAGTTCCTGGTATCAACAACTATAGTAGGCGCCAGATAATCGTGGAATAACGGTCATTGACCCACCTACAATTATTGACATTTAAATTTGAAAAACGGAATTAATGACACAAAGCTGTCCCGAATCATCATCTCTCGTGATCCTTAACATTGTCTAATAATGAAAAACGATTCATATTTAATTGTTCAGGTACCTATGAACAGTTATTAGGAAAAGGTCAATATACTTTATTCCACATTTATCTGGCGCCTACTATACCTAAAGCATAAATAGGTACATACCTACCTTATATAATCTAATAGGTACTTGAATTAGGTATCACCTTTTCATAGGTCAATCGAGAATGATCGTATCGTTCCGCGAGAAAATGAAATAACTCTTGCTGCTTATAGGGCTCCTCGTGTCTGAACACGTGTTTCACCCGTCTGTTCACTTTATAAATTAACCTAGCTGCGCCTGCCGGTGCGCTTTTTCCCACTTACTTTTTGCACCCATTGATCCTTATAGAAATTCTACAAATACAGATGGAAATCCTTACCAATAACGGGGTTAAAGGTGCCAGCATACTGCCCACCCTTGCAGCCGTGTTACCCCAACCAAGCAGAGTACCTCTTACACTGGTTGGGAATAGTTCCAGACTGTATGTGTAAATACCAGTGAAGCAGATCACCACTCCGAGTTTTCCAACCAAGAATAGGACCACTTTCAACCAGGACATTGCTGGAAAAGAAAAGGGTTTATAGTTATAAAGGCCATTATTTTTATTACCCTTTCACTTCGTTCGGCTCGAAATAGGTTGAATTATTGTTTTTGGAATCACATAGCTGCTAATTGATTTTATCATTGGACAGTGTTAATAAGATTCGAACTTTAGATGTTAAGGAGTGGAATTCCCTGCCAGAGTCTGTGTCTCCTGATAGCCACAACCACGTCATCTTTAAGTCAAGAGTAAATAGGTTACTTCTAGGCAAGCGTGCTCCATCTTTGGCCACATCATGGCTTACCATCAGGTGAGATAGTGGTCAAAACGTGCCTATCAATACAAAAAAAAATGTTACTTACAATCTGGGCAGTAATTCTGAGCAATAAGAAAAATGGCTGAAAGGAAATAGCCGCATTGCAGAGTGATCCTCCTTCCATACTTATTAAAGGTGTAGTAAGCAATCACTTCTCCGGGGAACGAAGTAAACGCAGCCAGAATAAAGTTGGTGTATTTATTTCCTGGTAGTAGCACAGCATGTACTAGGGTACCATAGTAAAGGAAGCTGGATGTGAAGAAACAGAATGACGTCACTGACAGCCGAGTCATTATCTCCTTCGATGCTACGATGACTTTCATGTTCTCTTTCTCCTTCTGCTCCACCACGTCAAACATCAGCCGGAGCTGATCATCACTTGCGTCAGTTATTTCTCTCTCAGCTAAATCAATCTTATTCATTTTGGCCATAATCTTCAGGGTTTGCTTCGCTCTATCCATTTTTCCACGAAGCATTTGCCATCTTGTACTCTCTTTTAAAACGAATATGTACAAAATAAACAGAATCATGGGCGAGTAGACAACCAATATCAACCACTTCCAATATTGAAAACTCATTGCGAAGAATGCGAAAACTATTTCGCCAACGTACACTGCATACGAGAATATTATGCCAGCCAGCACCCTTTTAGAACTCCCACCCACTTCAATCACTGAAAAGATATTGGTATTGTTAGAAAATATGATTCACAGAAGCTTTTTTTAATTAAAACTTAAGCAGAGTTTCATATAAGATGTGAAATACTTACATAAAACTACACCGACTGTGTAAAGTCCCGATCCCATTACCGATTCAAAAAATTCTAGAGCGAGGTACCAATAGTAGCTCGTAATGAATATTTTGAACACTCCTATGCAAGCCCCCACGGAACAAACAATTACGGTCGGTTTTCTTCCAATCCTGAAACAAAAAGGAAGAAAATCTTGTTCAAGTCCTATGACTCTGCGCAGCGCATATGATTAGTTACCCATCTATTAGGTTTTGGTCGTTGGCCTGCTAATCGTCTGCGCGGTTTTTCTTTTGTGGATTGTGGTTTACCACCACAGGGCGGCGATCAATGTCTTTCATGAACTTTAAATATCAACTCCTTATCCCATGCAGCAAAAGGACGTGAGAGAATTATCTATGCAAAAGTTGAAATGAGTTCAGACTAAGATAGAATGAAGGACGACTACATTCACGATATTTAAAATAATTTGGACAGGTTTTTTAGGAAGACTAGTTTATAGCATACTTGCTGTCGCCCGCGGCTCCGCCCGCGTGAATTTCGAAAATTATCCCAAGGGAACATACTCCCGGTGTAAAAATCCTGTGTTATTCTAGAAAATAATCTACCTCTGTGCCTAATTTCATCAAAATCCGTTCAGCCCTTCTGACGAGATTGAGTAACAAACATCCATCCATGCATCTAAACTTTCGCATTTATAATATTAGTATAGAATTATAAATAAAAGTTGTTGAGGCGGTAACGCCTGTGAGAGGAATTTTCTCGTATTTTTAAATACCAGAGAAGTAGAGTGAAATTCTTTAAGTGTCGAAAAGTCGCATTTGGGTCGAAAAAATGGATGAATAATGGATAAGGACAAGGTGGACCGCTGACTTGGTGCAAGTAGCGCTAATCGACTGGATGCGAGCCGCACAGAACCGGTAGATGAGGCGTCACAAGGGGGTGGCCTATGACTAGGTGGACGCCATTCGGCTGGAATGATAATGATGAATGGAAATGGAGAATAATTCTTACTTGTCAGCAATCCATCCAGTGAATATCATAGAGAATATCATCCCCGCGTTGTGAATGCCTCCAACCAAATTAACTTTCCACGGTTGACATGCAAGATTCAGCTGTAAACAAAAACACAAAGGTGTAAAAACATTGCAATTTAGTCCTATTTGGTGTCACAAATTTTAGATACGATGTGTTAATAAACTAGACGATATCCAATATAAATAATGATGTAAGAACGAAGGATTTCCTCGAATAACATCTCCTAGATATGATTCCGGATGTCGTTGAGGTTTGTTTTTCGAATTTTCGTGGCGTTGCGTTATATTTGGCGCCGTTGTCAAAAAAATGTTACGACAACACCTATATCAAGTAACAGCTATGCAGATTTTTTACAAAACATTCTGCGTGTTAGTTTTGTGTTTAGGTTTGTTTTTTTCCTCATACTTATTTAAAACCGCCATTATAGAGCTGTTGACCGAGCATCAGATCACAAGCATTTTAACGGTTACTTTCCCTCAGTTTGAATTGTTAATATGCGAGATTGGTCTGATGATAATTTTATGCACACCTGACCACCTGACATAATTTATTGGAGCATGTATTATTCAGTATTCACAATACGCTCAGCAATTAAACAGTCACTTAAGTTTATTTATGGATGAGTAGCACATTTCTTTCACGTGCATTATGGGACCTCCACCTAACAACCTGCCACCCGCGTATCTATCCAAATCCAAATTACACCCATAAGGCAGTTGTCCCACCGCCGACGAGGAAGCGATTAGCTATCGACTATTTTCTCGCTGAGGAAACTCACCGTGTGAGTAAAAGAGACACGTCATACACTTATAGTCGATGGCTGGCTGTTCACACTGCCGGCAAGAACTCTCTTACCCCTAGTTTGTCTCAGCGTCAAGAGCTATCAAAAATTATCGCTTAGCGATGCTCTTTTGGCGGTCAAAAGTCAGAACTCACGCTGAGAGACCAACCAGCGGTAATTTCTACCTATAGTGCGCCGCACGCCGAGTGAGTGGTGCGAGTAATCGCCTGTCGCACAAGAGCACTAGCTTATAGCCGAGCGACAAAACTATCGAAACTACAGACTCGCTGCTCGCCAACTCGTATCCAGTTTCTAGCCTTACTCGCTACTCGCTGATCGTCGGCGGTGATAAGTGCCATGCCAACAAAAGTCTAAAAATAAGTTTTATGACATTTTTTCAGCAAATCTTTGAAGTGAACATCACACTATCAGTATAAGTATGATCGTTGCAGTTATACAAACGGAAACTTCTATTTAAATATGAGCCTAAGGTTAGATAATTACACCTCTATCTTCCCATATAAATATTTAGCCTTTTTATAGCTCCTGTTTATAACAGTACTTAATAACATTTGTTTTCATACGACTTCTCATAAATCTTGTAATAAAGCATTTGTTTAGATACGTATAAAGAGTTCTTTGGGGGTATCTTTGAGATAATATTGACTGTCTGATTCCACTTACTATTTGGTTTAGGTGACTGACCTAGTCACTAAATTAGATTCACCTTTCTCCATCAATGGTAAATGCGTCAATTCCGAAAATGCATAATGTAGATTGGCTGATATACCTACTTAATCTTTCTAAGAAACATAGAAGAACTTCGTTGTCTTCTTGTCCCTAATTGTGGTAGGTACCTAATAAGTTTGTTTCCGTTTCCTTCATGAATTATTCCAAAGAGCTTCTTACCTTACATGAAACATGCTAGAGTAAAAACCAAGAGATAAATACGACAAAAGGGTGATTGAGTGCAATATTACAGAGGAATACAACAAAGTGGGGTGATTGATAGCAAAATGCGACAGGAATTAATACGATCGATTCTTTCTCATTTGGCACCCTTTTGGATGTTATTTTTTCCCATAGATCGTCTGTCATTAAATGACGTAACTCCCATTCGACAGGGATGGCCGAGAAAAAACACAAGAGAGGTCTCGTGTGTACTTACTTAAGGCAGGTTATTGTCCTGTCGACTCTAAGTAGGTATTAAGTAGCCTAAAAAAACTAGGTTGTCGATAACTGGAGCAGAAGATCACCAGCTAATCTTAACACAGATATTTTTTCTAGTCCGTGTCAACAGATTTCGTTACTCAGTAACCAGTACTTAATAAAATAAAAAGAACCTACTTATCGGTTAAACACACAAGCTTAATTTGGACTACGGAAAGTGAGGGTGGGCGCCAAAAAGGACGGATGGGCGCCAGAAATGGCGGATGAGCGTCAATGTTGGGCCGGCCTATAGATTGATCGGCTTTGGCACTAATCACTCGTCGACGCTGACTTTGCTCTCGCTTACCTCTACTTCATCATCATCATATCAGCCAATTGCCAACCACTGCTGAACTTAAGCCTCCCCCAAAGAGCGCCAACCATCCCGGTCTTGAGTACCTATCATACCTCTCCTTATGTAAGTCATATTATACCAGGCTACTAATATATAAATATTCTGTAGGAATCGATAGCTTTAATTTCACCCTATACCAGGTAAAAATCAAGGACAATAAAATATACTAGGTAATATTTTAGCTTAGAACAGATATTAAAGGGGGTTGACTCTTTAAACATAATATGTTGGTGTTTTTAGGGATAAGTAGATAGGTACTTAAATGTTGCAAAGCTAAAACCTTTGTGATACGCGATAATCTCATAATATTCCTTTAGATTATTATGCTACGGAAAATCATACCTAGGCTAGTTGTATAAGATAGGTACATAAAACAAGAGATACAAAGGCCATATTACAAAAAAACAAAATATCCACTTGCCAGTAGGTAGGTACTTATACTGGCAAGTGAATATTATGATTTTTCTAATAATTTCGTAGCGGGATCCAGGACAGTTAAATCGTTTCTCCGGGACAGGTCGAACTTTAATAATTTGGCGTTTTTCTGAGGTCGCCACTGTTGATTCTAGGTCTCTCAGGAGTTGCAGTTTATGCGGATAGTGTGGTGAACTAGTCCAAAAAAGTAAAGAACTGAAAAGTGCGGACATACCTCAGCAACGATAGAATTGTTATTTTCGTAGATCCAATGCTGACATTCTTCTATAACTCCGCTGAATGAGGAATTCGAGCATGTTTGATTTGTTAGAGAAAAGTTGTCATCCCTGAGAATGGGTTTATAACATTTGGAGTCTACGTCTTCGGGCCACCATGATGGTATTTTCATATCCTGGTTCTGATGTTCACATTCAGGCACACGACATCTGTTACGAAAGTAAAAAAAAAAATGTAATTAATATTATTAATTAAAAAAACCTTAAACCCGCCTTAAGGCGATTTAAGGTTTTTTTTTGTATTCATTGATAGGCTCGTGTTTGACCACAATCGCGCCTGATGGAAAGCGATGATGTAATCAATGATAGAGCACGCTTGCCTAAAAGTAAACTATTTACTTGTCTTAAAGACGCCCAGGTGTAATCAAGAAAACACAGATTCCGGCAGAGAATTCCACTCCCAAAACGTTTTGTGTAGGTAACTTATTTCCCGTCCGATAGGCGAATGGGACTTACCTACGTAACTAACGAAATGTATCAAAGATTTATCTTTGCCCAACCCTTTATTTCTGTATTTTATTATTCATGTCCACACAGAAATATAGTAATAAAGAACATTATAATTATGGGAATACGAGCGTCATATTATTATATTTTTTTTAAATATATTCTTGGAACTACTTTCGTTCGTAACTCATACTTAAATTAATGCAAAATTGAGGCAATTTATTGGTACAATGAGCTCAATTGATGCCAACAGAGATACATTCAGCTTCTTATAAGTCTAATCAATTGGATCATTTATCAAAAGTGTGCTTCCTCTGTTGTCATTGTTAATGTTCCTTTAATTAATTAGTTTTCAGGGCGAATTAAAGTGTTTGTGTAGTTTCAAGGGTCATTAAGTGCGAGTAGGTAGGAGGTCTATAAAAATTAACGTAAGTAGCTAAGAATAGCAATAGGTACTTCGTAAATCCCGAAACTATTGTAGCGGCATCAATGCCGCCACAAGAAAAAAGCAACGAAGCAAATATACATCGCAACAAAAAGAACCGCAGCGCCATCTACAACTCAACAAAATCCTGCATCGCGCAAGTGAAGTTTACATTGCGATTTGAATGTATACAACAGTCCGAATATCAACGATCGGGCAGTTGCCCACCAGACACAACAACCGTCTGGTTCGGAGGATCCTCCCCTTTTCAATGGAGGTATGCGGGACTTTACTCTCTGTACTGCATACCTCCAAACTGGTGACCCTCGACATTGAACGTCAGCGCAGCCTTCGTGCAACTACCTCAGAGTGACGTCATCATCACTTCCCATCGTGACCTCAAGCTTTCGAGCAGCGAGTCATACAGCCAGCCAGTACCCACGGCTTCTACGGGTATCCTGACCACCAGAATGCAGCTGACGCGCATTCCTGGTCAGCATCCTCAGCCTCTCATCATCCTCAACCTCATCAGCGACCTTGGCAAGCACACTGCACCTTCGGCCAGTCACATGAAGAGCCACGAAGAACCTCTCCTGGTCGACCCCAAGCAGTCACGTCAATACGTCGCACAGCTCCGACCCACTGGAGCCAGCAGCACCACTCCGACTCACTGGAGCCTGCAGCATCATCCCGACTCACTGGGATGACATCACCCCGACTCACTGGGGCACCGCATACAGTTCCGACTCACCGCGAACTCTGCGACTTCCGGTTCCGACCCACTGGAACCAACCTTCCACTGGCCTGGCAAGCATCTCAAGATGTATGAACGACTCATCCACTATCGACCTCCGGTCTCAGGAGGGGAGTGATGTAGCGGCATCAATGCCGCCACAAGAAAAAAGCAACGAAGCAAATATACATCGCAACAAAAAGAACCGCAGCGCCATCTACAACTCAACAAAATCCTGCATCGCGCAAGTGAAGTTTACATTGCGATTTGAATGTATACAACAGTCCGAATATCAACTATCGGTTGCCCACCAGACACAACAACCGTCTGGTTCGGAGGATCCTCCCCTTTTCAATGGAGGTATGCGGGACTTTACTCTCTGTACCGCATACCTCCAAACTATAACCCCGGAAAATATGTGTGTGACGAAATTAGATTAACACTGCATTTATCTTATACTATACATAATATTATTTATAATCTTAGATAAAAGACACTTTTCGGTTGTCAATTTAATTGACACAAAAAATTATTGCTTTTAATAAGAATTTCAAAAAAACCTAAAATTGATTATATTTTAGGTTTATTATTATATTTTAAAATCAGAACCTTCTGTTCTGATTTTCCGGCTCAAAAACCAAGATTTGGAAAAATTAAATACTTATTAATCATTTTTTATTGCTGTCTGTACCCTAACAGTTGCAGACTTCAAAATTATACAAATAGCAAGCTGTAAAAATTAAAACTGGTATAACTTGTCTTTTCAGACCATTGACATTATAAGTACCTCGTTATTTGAATAGGGACAAGTTCTATAGAACTAGATAATAGAACTGTGTCTATAGGTAGATAATTTGAATTAATGTTTAAAAAAATGTTTTTATTATTCTAAAATATCACTAAAGTATTTGGAAAACATTGTTTTTAATTTTTTTAATTTCAAAGAAATGACTGGCTCAATTGAAAATATGTTAAAAATTCCAAGTTTTTGTCGCGAGCCTATAATTTTATTCCACATGCTAAAAATATTTTAAACTTTTACATAACATTTTTACATAAATTCATTTCAGTTTAACAAAATAAGTTGAAAGAACATATAAGTAAGTAAATGTAATAAGTAATAATAAATTACTCTATTCTGTTTTATGATAAATAAAATATACGCTAATATTTGCTTACCTGTAATTAATATTTTCGGCAACAAAAACATAGTTAACGTGTGTCATAGAAATCATGAACAAAGTTAAACAAACTAAAATATATTGAATCGTTTGAAATTTTCCGAACTGTTCAATTTGTGCGAAAACATCACTTTTTCCACTTTCATTTTTCGTTTCACTATTTACCGCGGTCATATTTTATTATTTTATTTTAATTAATTAATTAATTACTACAGCTAACTCAAATTTTCAGTCCATAAACGTATGAGTACTAGATAATTTCTGCGACCGATGCGCCAATATCAGACGTCGGGATCGTACTAATACGGAATTGTTGAAACAAACACAAGCTCACTATACAGTTATGCTTAAATAAATATTTATAAAGAAGGCTCTTGTCATTAGGACGAATTTAAAAAGAAACCGGCCAAGTGTGAGCTCTGTCTAGTGCGGAATATTCAGTATGGGTGAATATTTACAAAACATGACGCCTCCCAGTTGCCGCCAATGGCAAGATCTAATTGTTTTGACTTAGACGAGACTCTTTTATCCAGTAATATTATCGCGTCACTGTGGGGTATGTACCGTGGGAGGAGGGGTTGAACTAACATCCCCCAACCCCTACGTCTATGTGTATCAAGGACACAGAGCTGGAACTACAGTTCCATGACGGATGGCCTAAAGACATCCTTGCTTCAAGGCACAGGCTGTGTTTTATTTACCTAAATAGTGGATAGATTATCTATTACTTTGAATTTTAGGTCAGATACCTCTGCGACGATACCCAGTCAATGATCCGTGGTTTCACTTTTTTTCTACGTGAAAAATACGGTTTAACTAGGTACGTTATTTTATTTAGGACTAAACTTAGGCATAGAACCTACCTAGGTGCCACTCCTTTTAGGTATTGTAACTCTAACAAGACCTCAATACATAGATAAAAGTGTCTCTTTACCGCTTATTTAACTGTAAATACTTATTAAGCTATATTTTAAAGTATTATCTACATGTTTTAAAATATCATTGACAGAGTTGAATGACCTGATACCCTGAAACAGAATTTTCTTTCACTCAACGCTTGCTTGAAACTTACACGGCAGGAAAGGAAAATGGGCTTATGGTAGACCTGGGTAGACCACTGATGACCATAAGCCACTTCAGTTGGCCGCTCGAGAGCGTGTATTTGTTACCTCATAACTCTATGATTTTCGATTGGTTCCGTAGAAATTTCATCAAAATATCAGGTTCAGTAGTTTTGTTTTCAAATCAAAATAGCTGGAAAAATATGTCATCCAAGTAAACGAAATTGTGTATTTTGCTTTACTGGAAAGCAAAATACTTACTTTAAAGTGGTGTTGTTAGGTGTGGGGTATCTACAGCTAAAAAGTGAAAAAGTCAACGCAAAGCTGTACCTACATACTAAAGCCCTATTCCATAAAAACATTACTTTGATAAACAAGAATGCCCTTGATATTAACTTGTCGGTGACGTATTTGACTATGAATTTAATTCGACGCTAAGTACATTATGTACCTACGGGGTTTTTTATTTTGACATTTAGTTGAAGATCGCTGAGAATAAAACATTAGCACTAATTTGTTGAATTAATTTATTCGTTATTCCGCGAACTGCGCAGGTTTGTAAAGCAAATACTTATCGCTTTTAGAGAAGAATCCTGCTCAGAATTATTAGCATTCTTTGTGAGTAGAACCTATTAGATCAGCTATTGGTCAGTCGAGTAAATAGTTCAGTAACCTCATTAAATTTGAAATCATTTAAATTATTACGTAAGTTTTCTTAGCCTATAATGCGGCCTCGGAATTTATGATTGGACGAGACGACAAAGCGATTTAAAATAAACTGGTGCATACAGGCTTTAAACATGTCTGTGTTTACTTGCATTTAAAACATAGTATATTTAGAAATGAATACTTGATTTGATAAATTATAATTTGCGGGGTATTTAATTTCGACGGCCAAAACCGAATAGCCCTTGGGCCATTCGACAGTAAAAAAAAATCGTCTACATTCCAAAGGACCGGTGAAAACATTTGTAAACAAATTCAACATCAAGTCATTCGGGTGCAAAAATTGTTCATTTTTATTGATTTTTCTATTTTTATTTGATTTTACGATTGTTATTCATTTGATTTTAATAGGGCAATTTATATGATCTTATAATAATATTGTAGTTAAGTATATGATTTTACAATAATCACAAGATTATTGTAAGTAAGTATTGTTATTTATTTGATTTTAATATTGTTATTCATTTTATTTTATGATTGTAGTTTTTTATTATTTTATTATTGTAATGTACCTATTGATTTTCATTATTGAAATTTATTTGTTTTGAACTTAATGTAACTTATCTCATTTTATGGTGGTTCACTTAATAATAAGTATTTGAATTAATTTATTGCAACCTTAAACTTTCTTTGGAGCGCGTTATTAATATTTATCCTGTTTTCTGTGAATAACGCTGTTGATTACATAATTGTTTTGTTTGTTAAGTTTAGTATTTTATATTATGTAATTGTTCATTATTCTTCAAAAACCTTAGATTTGTATAAGTAATAATATAAACTTGGGTTCCATAAATCTTTCAATTTCTCTTCTTCAATTAGTTGGTTCGACTATAGGAGTCGAGTCTTCGAGGCCGCTCGCAGCGGGTGCGCCTTGATGAATCTCGTGCCTCAAGGTGGCGTTCTCCCTCCTCTTCTCTTTTCTATTTTTATTAAATCTATCACTAAAATTATATTCTCCTCTAACTTCCATCTCTATGCCGACGACCTGCAGCTTAACCATAACTTTCTGTGGCTGTGTGCGTGAACCGTGATCTGATGTTAATTGGGGAGTGGTCACGGTCCTTTGGGCTGCAAATTAACCCTAAGACGTCTCAGGCCTTGGTTATCGGCGACAGGTATATGCGGAACAGGCTGGATATTGCGGCGCTGTCTCCACTCTTGTTGAATGGTGTTCAGATTTAATACCTACGCAAAGTCGGCTAAAAACCTGGGGGTGATCATGGACTCCTATTTATCGTGGACTAACCATATCACTGAAGTCACTCGAAAGGTGCACTACACATTTCACTCGCTGAAATGCTTCCAGAGCTTTTTGACCGTGAACACCAAAATTGCCTACTTAATTTATGATCTAATAAATATTCCCAAATCAATTAGATACACTACTGTTCAGCATTTCATGAAATAAAGGTATCTAAGAGTTCGTAAGTGAGTGTTTTATGTACCAATATTGCGTGTTATGCACTTAAGTTATGTTTCATCAAATTGTCACATAAATATACTTATATAATATAATTATAATGGTCTTGGTAAAAATCAAATTAGTTTTACAGGCGGACTGTATTAAGGAAACGATTTTCTGTCTGTATTGCAATCCCGGAAACTCGTGAAGCTTAGCATTCGGTATCAGTGTGATGGTTTTATCTCTGAAAATTTTAATCATTATACGCGGGAGACATCTCGGGTTAGACTTGTATTGTTTCCCCTACCTATTTTACGCATTGGGTGGGTCAACTAAGGCTACAGATATGTCAGGGGGTTAGTTCTACAAGCATAGGACTTCGTCTGCCCCAGCCCACTAGGCTTTATCCAAATAAGCTTTCCTGTGGCAACACGCTAAAATATATAGTCCCACAACTGGGCTTTTCCATCTATTAACATACTTATGAGACTGCGTCAATATTGATCATAGAAGGCCGATGGTTCAACTAGAGCATAGTTTGCAATGTCTTGAGTGGACACATGAATTTTATAGGTTTGCCCATTACCTAAATAAAACCTTTATACAAGCTTTTACCTATTTAACTTGCACCGTTCGTATGTAGTTAAGTATGTATGTAAGTGTTCCGTCAAAATTTGCAAACCATTTTTCGACCATTTGTTGTGATCCGATTGAGCTGAAATTTTGCATATGTCGTAGGATAATTTGATACTTCGAATCTTCGCGAAAATCCTAGGGGTTTTGCGAAAACGCGGATAATTAGACATAGGCGAAAAATTATCAAATCTTACTGGACAAAGTCAGGATTTTTGCGAAAATACTCGTTATTATAGCAATATTGCGAAACGAAACGCTGGCTGTTATGAAATAAGAACGCTGATTGGTCGGTCAGCGCGTTCAATAAGAGATCGTCTCTGATTGGTTGACGTCTTAAATGTCAATCATTTGTTGCCGCACGTTATTAACTAGGAACCAATTAGAAGTCAGCCAGCAAAATTGTAGCCAATCAGTGTTGAGCACATCAAATCTTACTATAGTAACGAGTATTTTCGCAAAAATCCTGACTTTGTCCAGTAAGATTTGATAATTTTTCGCCTATGTCTAATTATCTGCGTTTTCGCAAAACCCCTAGGATTTTCGCGAAGATTCGAAGTATCAAATTATCCTACGACACATACACCTTTTGACAACAAACTCGACTTGACAACAAAATGTGCGATACCCAATATTATAATAATTTCAATATGGCCGCTGCTCCAAGATGGCGGATTACATATTTTATCTCAACCCCCTTAATATGGCTATTAAATGAAAGGGCTTGCAGAGTAGAAAGCAATCATGTTAGTAACATCACACTAAATTCAATATAGCCGCCGCTCTAAGGTTTTTTTTTTCAATCCCCTTAATGTGGGTATCAAACGAAAGGGCTTGAAGCTAAAAGATTGTTTCCATAAAATAAAATAAATAGGAGAATTTACTTGTCTTTAAAAAAGGTTCTCAAATCCGGGATCCATTAGCGCAGTGGCCTCGGACACTAATCGCTTGGACCGACGAGACATGCACGAGACGAGCATGGGATTACCTATCCCATGCTCGTCAGGTCAGGAATGATGAATGGGAGGCGTAAGGGAGGTGTGAAGTTCCTCCCTTGTCAATTGAGGAACATTTTGTTCTTAATTTTTTTTAATGAATTTGCTTTTCTTAACATTACAGATAAGACCGTGCGTTTCTGTTTAAATATAGGTATTGTTGGAATTACCACAAACTTTCAAAATGCTCTGGCTGGATGCTGCACAACGCGTCACGCGTTCGATTTTCGAGGAATTAAATATTAAGAATGCAATAGTTTATCTCGACTTGGGTATTGGGGTAGGTATATCATGATGAAACCGGACAAGTGCGAGTCAAACTCGCGCACCGAGGATTCCGATCTAGTCTTGATTTTAACTTATATATTTTATTTCTTGACCTAGGGAAGTTTATAAACTATGAAAGCAAAATATAGCAGGTAAGATTGGAGGAGAAACTTAACCTTGTTGTTGAAAAAATATTCTCCCGTACCTAGGTACATCAATGTACGTCACGGTCAATTCTTAAACCAAAAATAGAAGTTTGTAATCGTAAAAAATATTTTATATAGGATAAAACTATAAATTCCCAATTTTCACACTTTTTCCTGTAGGTACTTGTACTGTAAGATCTATCTTCTTGCCAAATTTCATGAATCTAAGTCAACGGGAATTACGCTATAGGTTTTAATTCCCTTGCGAGCACTAAAATATCTATAGATTGCGTTGACTTAGAAGTTTGATTTTTTTCACTGCTCCAAGGGGTGGCAGGCCTGAGTACTTGATATAAATTTCAGCTTGATTCCTCCACGCGTTCCTCAGAAAAAGGGTAGATATTGACAGACCGACATACTGACGGACAACAAAGTGAGAGTATAAGGGTTTCGTTTTTGCCAACCGAGGTACGGAACCCTAAAAACACTACAAAGAATAAAATAACTTTGATTTCGGAAGTCGGTGTCAAAAAACGAAGAAACAAAAACCAAAACCTCACCACCATTTCAATTGTAGTTTTAGTACACTTAACAATTTGTCAACCCTGTAAACTACTATGTAGGTACTACAATGCTGTTATTATGAATAAACAATTTATTATTTATTTAAAACACCGATCGGCACCCTCGGTGCGCGAGTCCGACTTGCACTTGGCCGGTTGTTTAGGGTTCCGTGCCTCTATATCTATGGAAAAATGGAACCCTTATGGGATCACTCGGTTGTCTGTTGGTCTGTCTGTCAGTCCGTCTGTCAGAGCCGATTATCTCCGAATCTTCCTGACTGATTCAGCAGAAATTTGATATGCATATAATTTTCTGTGACCCAAACACAGATGACCTAACGAACATAAATAAATTTTGAAAATGTTGTCACTTTTTGGAGGGAAAATTAGAAAATTGAATAAAAAAGTTTTTCCAACTGTACCTATCGTGTTATATCTATGCGTGGGACATATCAAATCATAGGGCTCATCGTAAGGGTCTCAAAAGTTTTTTTATCATAAATAAAATATTTCATTACGAAGTTAAAGAAAATACTTAGACCCCTTTTTTTAGGGTCCCGAAAGGTCCCGAACCTCTATGGAACTACTAAACATTTCCAAATTGACCTATAGATTAGAGCAATACCTATGAGAAGTCTATGGTTTTAAAGTAACATGTTAAAAAATATTATTAGTTCGGAAAGAGAGTCCGACTCGCACTTGGCCGGTTTGGCTAATCAATGTTATTAAAATACATGGAAAACATGGCGGTGGTGACTGTTACCACCGCACAAGCTTGCTGACATCAACGACGAGGCGTAGTGGTTCCGGGAGGCCATGCCTGGTATTACCAGGAACCACTACGCGTCACATACATATACCAGGCTGGTATATTATGTATGTGACGTGGCGATGCCCGAGGTCCAATAATTATCCGGTGACATTTATGTATATAGATTAATTTTAGATTAGATGATTTCCTCGCTCTCATGATGGAGTCCCTAGAGTTGTAGAGATACATAATTCAGGATCTACCACGGAGGAACACGGGTGGATTCTAGGCAGTGAAACTCCCTCCCAGTCCACTATGAGCGGGAAGAGAGTCATTTGATTATCCATCTATAAAGTAAGGGTCTGGTTATTCTTTTATAAGACATTCGAATCGAATACACTCTTATATCGAATTTATTTTAATTCTCTTACTGCAATGTGCATTTTTTTTGTACACACTCTTTTTGTATCCGATCGCTTCTGCATAATCTGTGTGTAATGGCTGCCCCTTAGTAGGCGCGAAAATAGTGTTGCCGTTTTAGCCACTTTGTGGCTAGCTAATGAACAATTATAAAGCTATGCCCGAACAGATAACCCCAAAAACATGTTAATTCAGGTTGACTGGTTTGCATCTGCGTACCCCTTTAAAGCCTACCGGCGTGATATTATGTTATGAACTGGTGTAATCAATAAACAGACATGCAATGTCAGCAATCCCGGGAGGTTTGCTATCATTTATTAAAGAGTTCCGTTGCCTACCTCCAAAATCTTTCATCAGATCTTCACCAAATTGCAATGGAGCCAGTTTGGAAAATACTCTTCCAAACAAAATAAGAATCATCCAAATCGGTTGACAATTGGAGAAAATATCGCTGATCAAACAAATGTCCCGGGATCCCAGCATCAGATCCTAACTTATACCTTCCATCATCAGCTCAGCAAGATGAGATGTTGATTACCAGACACAATTATCTGAATTGCGTTAAAAAATATATGAAAAACATTGTATGTGCCTTTAAAATTTGAGGGTTGCCCTCGATTTCCCTAGGATCCCATCATCAGATACTAACTTGGTGCCAATGGGACCACCTCAGGAGTATGGGATTTCGAATAAAAAAAGAATCATCAAAATCGATTCATAATTGACGGAATGATCGCATAACAAACATACAAAAAAAAACATACAGTCGAATTGATAACCTCCTTCTTTTGGAAGTCGGTTGAAAAATTAGTAGTCCGCATTATGGCGGGGACTCCCCAATGAATGTTTATTTTTAACGTAGTTCAGATCCGATCGAATGAAAATGTAGGCTATAGCTGTTACTATTAAGTCAAGTTTCTTTTGCATCAAGTCAATTATACCTACTACTCGTGTCAAAATTTCGTTTCAGTTCGGTTTTTTATTTTGCGTTAAATTATTTTGTGTGAAGTATGGACATTCCGATGAAGAAAAAGTGTTATATTCAAAGATATAGGACTGAATGGGAGAATAACGAAGAATTCAAACAATGGATAAAGCCAATTGCGAACAGTCCCACGAAAGCCTTTTGTACGTATTGTCACGTAGAAATTGCTGCTAAACTTTATGATTTGCGTAAACATAGCGAATCCAAAAAAGGCGAAATGTGAATTAATCACAAAAATAATCAAATTCAGTTTATTTCTACGCCTGGTGGTGCAAATAACAGTCAAAAAGCCGAAGGTCAGCTGGCCTTGTATATTGCTGAACATAGTTCCATATCGAACATTGACCACCTTTCAGACCTTTGTAAAGAAGTTTTTTGTGATTCAAAGTGGGCCAAAGATATAAAAATGCATAGAACTAAATGTACACAAGATATAAATCAAGTACTTGCACCACATTTTAGGGAAACTCTTCTTCAAGATATTGCTCTCAGAAATATGGCATTATTTTAGACGAGTCTACAGATGTCAGTGTATCCAATTACCTTGGAATAGTTGTACGATATTTTAGCGTGAATATGAATAACATTGTGTCGTCATTTCTATCCCTGGAGCCTATTGAAAGAGCTGATGCGAGAGGTATAGTAACAACTTTAATAAAATGTTTAGACTCACTAAATCTTCCAGTACAAAACTTGATTGGTATCGGCACTGACAATGCATCAATAATGACGGGCCGTAATAACAGTGTAATTGAAATTTTGAAGAGGGAGTAAAATTTACCAAATTTGATCCTCATTAGATGCATCTGCCATTCTTTGCAACTAGCGGTCAGAAATGCCTCTGAAAGCAACCTGCCCCGCAATATTGAATTTTTGATAAGAGAGACGTACAGCACTTTTTCTCCAATTCTCCCAAACGCCGGGATGAATATAAATTTGAAACTCTTATGACCTTGCTACGATCTCTCTGCGTCAGAATAATAATGCCAGGCGCCACGACTACAGACAAAGATTTCCTTACAATCCAAGTAGAAGATCATTTAGATCCAGTTGCACACTTGGGACATCTCTTCGAATCTCATGCTAGTAAAAGTAAATTAACTCCACAATCAATAGCTAATATCAGGACACGATGCATCGACTTCAATATTAAGTTGGTACACGAAATTCAACACAGAATGCCTTCTAATTACGAGATCCTTAAAGAAGGTAACACTCTTAAGTCCAGAAAACACGTTAAAACAGATCAAGGATCCTCATGCACTGGTTGGCAAGAGAATTCGGTTTTGATGACCAAAAAATAGATCAAATTGTTCAACAGTGGAAAACTACCTATTTATTTCACAGAATGGGACACTTCAGGAGACAGCTGGGCTCAAGTTTTAAAATATAAGAATGCAGCAGGAGTTAATACATTCCAAGAAATAGCCGACTTGGCTATTGCTGTATTGTCCCTTCCTCATTCTATCGCGGAAGTGGAAAGATAGCGTGATGAACACTGTAAAAAATAAATTATGATTAGAAACCAATTAAAAATATGAAAAAAAGCTTGCCACAATTATATTTTGCCGAAGTTTTAACAAAGTCACAAAAACGGTCAAATCGGTAAAACAAACTGAAACACCATCCACATCATCATCCATTGGCGAAGAGATTACTGAATCTCCGGCCTTGAAATTGATTTTTAATTTAAATTAAATAATTGAATAGGTTTCACTAGCTGTACATTTTATTTTAATAAATGTCAAATACTAAGTATTAAAATTGTTTAACCCATTTATCCCCCATGCCTAAATTTTAATACTTATCAATAGTAATTGGATAGCAGTAACAGGCCAAAAACACTTTAGTTAGCCACTTCTAGCGGAATTTTGAAAGAGATTTTTTCCCACAAACTAGATTGTCCTAACGGCAACACTGGCGCAAAACGTCAACGTCAGTTTTTGGCCTTTCGAAATGGCGGTCTGGGACGTTTCACTATAAATAATCAATAATTTTGATTTTTATAGGATCGATCTGTTACAATGCATATTAAACAGGTAAATTGTGCTTCATCGGGTATTTGTGGCTATACAGTCTTATATACTGATCTTCCTTTTGTAGTTTATTATAACTACGAAGTGACGCTACAATAAGTGCTTCTGTTTACAGGTGATAATCCAGGGTTTCAAGAGTTATCGCGAACAAATTGTTGTGGAGCCGTTCGATAAACGACACAATGTTGTTGTCGGGCGTAATGGTTCCGGAAAAAGTAACTTTTTCCATGGTAAGAATTCACGTCCTACTAAGTTGACAATCATTTAGCTGAAGTAAGTAGGTGCTTAGTGCTTAAATAAACTCGAAACAGTCTACACAGGACGTCACCTCAGTAGTTTTCAAATATTTATTAATAACCCTATTATTAAAGAGGATGCTAATCTTAATCTTGAAATTCTAATTATTTTCATTATTTTCAGCTATACAATTTGTGTTGAGTGATGAGTTCTCTCATCTGCGACCGGAGCAACGTCTCGCGCTGCTACACGAAGGCACTGGCCCGAGGGTCATCTCCGCCTTTGTTGAGATCATCTTTGACAATTCCGACAACAGGATACCTGTACGTAGCAATTTAGATACAGACATTCATTAAGTAAAGCTTTGTAACTGAGTTTACAATGTGTGAAATGTAAAAAGAACTTCTTGTAAATAATGTTGTCTATACGTAATTAACTTATGTTATATCTATGGGAAGAAGATATCAGAATCGTTCTGAAAAAAACCCACAATTTTTTTACTGTAGTTTATTACTATGTCTTACAACATTGCTCTAAAATTTTAAACTTTAATTTTAACTTATTTTACACACTTTATATTTTGCTTACTATGTAGAACCCCAAAATGCTGTTGTATTATATAAACAATTCGGTTTTACCTATCTACAACAGGTTTTTCACTTTCTGTTAAATAATTAAAGCATATTAAATACAAATAATAAATCAACAGATATGGTAAAGTAGAGCAACTTTCTATTCCACTTGACAATAATCTTTTAAATTTAAATGTCTCTATTTTCCTAAACTGTTGTGTATGTGTACATTGAATAATGCATCAACAGAACTAATATAGTTTTGCATGTAATTAATAATGAACAGAAAAAATATTTGAATGTATTTAATATTGCTAAACATATTCTTTTATAATTCTATTATATTATAACATAAACTTTAACATTTCTCATTCTAATAAACTGTTTATTTTTAGAGTTTATATTAAAAGTATTATGTTATTTTTAATCTTTTAAACGCCAGAGCATAAATGCATTGGCGTGCCCCCAAAACATCAACTCATATTTGTGAGTTGATGTTTAGTTAGGTGTACGAGGCACGCACTTGCTTGTCATGTATGTGAGACAAAGGCGTTCAAAAGGTTAAAAGGCAAATAAAGACATTATTATGAAATCAAACTATGTAGGCACTAACCTACATAGTTTGATTTGAAATAAAGAGTAATCTATTGTAATTTTTGCTATTCAGATTGAGAAAGATGAAATCTTCCTCCGCCGAGTCATTGGATCGAAGAAGGATCAGTTCTTCCTCAACAAGAAAGTAGTACCTCGCTCTGAGGTACTCAATCTACTTGAGAGTGCTGGTCTGTCAAACTCCAATCCTTACTACATCGTCAAACAGGGAAAGGTAAGGAACAATATGTATTTTGATTCAGAACATAATTAGGTTGTATAGCAAATGATTTTCATTATTAGTCTTGTTCCATTGAACTCTTGACTACTGCACAAAACCCTACTACTACCCTGCTGGTAAACAGGTCTTTGACACAGTCTGGGATTCCTTGTCTAGTTCTTGCTGACCCCTGGGGCTCTAAAAGTAGGGGTGTGTCATCTTCAACCTCAAAAGAATCCAGCAGTAGAAAAAAGTCGGCAAAATTAGAATAAGGCAGCATAACAGTCATTAATAATGTCCAATAGACAATTTTAAAAACAAATAACTTGTAAATCTTTAAAGTCTTTTCTGTTCCATAATGGGTAAACATTTTATTTTAATTGTATTGCAGATCAATCAAATGGCCATAGCACCTGACTCACACCGTTTGAAGCTCCTAAGAGAAGTGGCTGGTACCAGAGTGTATGATGAGCGCAGAGAAGAGTCTGTCACTATTCTCAAAGAAACTGTTGGAAAGGTAACCTAACCTATCTTTAATGTACTTTATTGCACACCATTTTGGACATTAAAAAGGAAACTAAAAATTAAAACACCTACAGTCGCCATCAGATATATTGTAGCAGACAAGGTGACAAAGTACTTCTGAACAATTTAAAATGAAGTTCCATACGTTACAAGTTACCATTATTATCTGAACATTCATTATTTTATCTGAGCAGATGCTTGTCAATCATTTCTAACATTAAAATGACTGTTGCATGTTTTCACATCCTGATATAATAAAATAACTAACAGATTAATAACAAATCAACAATCTCATTATATAACTAAGAACTAACACTTCTATATTCATTGAATTCATTTGTCCACTTATTTCTACAAACTCATCAGGGTAAAATGACCCTGATGAGTTTGATTGTATGATGAGCGCAGAGAAGAGTCTGTCACTATTGTCAAAGAAACTGTTGGAAAGGTAACCTAACCTATCTTTAATGTACTTTATTGCACACCATTTTGGACATTAAAAAGGAAACTAAAAATTAAAACACCTACAGTCGCCATCAGATATATTGTAGCAGACAAGGTGACAAACTACTTCTGAACAATTTAAAATGATGTTCCATACGTTACAAGTTACCATTATTATCTGAACATTCATTATTTTATCTGAGCAGATGCTTGTCAATCATTTCTAACATTAAAATGACTGTTGCATGTTTTCACATCCTGATATATTAAAATAACTAACAGATTAATAACAAATCAACAATCTCATTATATAACTAAGAACTAACACTTCTATATTCATTGAATTCATTTGTCCACTTATTTCTACAAACTCATCAGGGTAAAATGACCCTGATGAGTTTGATTGTATGATGAGCGCAGAGAAGAGTCTGTCACTATTGTCAAAGAAACTGTTGGAAAGGTAACCTAACCTATCTTTAATGTACTTTATTGCACACCATTTTGGACATTAAAAAGGAAACTAAAAATTAAAACACCTACAGTCGCCATCAGATATATTGTAGCAGACAAGGTGACAAACTACTTCTGAACAATTTAAAATGAAGTTCCATATGTTACAAGTTACCATTATTATCTGAACATTCATTATTTCATTAATATCTGAGCAGATGCTTGTCAATCATTTGTAACATTAAAATGACTGTTGCATGTTGTCACATCCTGATATAATAAAATAACTAACAGATTAATATCAAATCAAAAATCTCATTATATAACTAAGAACTAACACTTCTATATTCATTGAATTCATATGTCCACTTATTTCTACTAACTCATCAGGGTCATTTTAGCACATCCAGCCCCAGAAAACAATCGTAATATGACCACTACGAGTGTTCAGATATTTTTGGTTATAGAAATTATTGACAAGCATCTGTTACGATATTAATGAATGCAATTATGAACGAGGCTCATTCTTGATTTTTATGCAGCTATAGTTTATGAAAATCGAGGTTGTAATTGGTTAATTTTTATATAGGATGACTAAAGGATTTAAATACTAGCTTCAGTCCGTGACTTTCTTTCCATGGAAGTCAACTAGACTGTAATTTTTTGAAACTAGATCAGTTCTTCCAAAGATTTACACTTACAAACAAACTAAGATTCCTCTTTATAATATTAGTTAGTATTAGGTGTGTGGAATAAAGCATTTTGTATTCTATTGAACAGGTGGAGAAAATCAATGAATTCTTACAAACAATTGAGGAGCGTCTCAAGACTTTGGAGGAGGAGAAAGAGGAATTGAAGGAGTATCAAAAATGGGACAGAGCCAGGCGTGTGCTGGAGTTCATTATTCATGATACTGAACACAGAGAGAATAAAAGAAAGCTGGAAGAGGTAAGATACAATAAAACACACAAGGACAGCAGAATGTCGTAAATAAATGATGTGATCAAGTTTGATACTACAAAGCAATTTAGTCCTTATATCAATTACATAAAACTCACATATTGCACGCTTATAATTTACGACGTCTGTAAAATCATCTCTTTTTCCAGCTGGAAAAAATGCGCTCAAACAGTGGCAAAGAGCAGCAACATTATGCTGACATGGTCAGAGAGGCACAGGAACACGTCAGAGAAGCTAACAGGTATGTCTTGAATGACCAGATGTTATGCAAAGTACAGCCATCTGAGATACTAAGTTATGAGTGACTGTGGAGTCGCTTGCCTATTGTTCTCCAAAGAAATCTACGGTTTGGAATGGGCTATGAGATTCAACTATCTGACCAACTGATGGACTCCTTCACAATACAAAATTCTTCCGATTTTTTTTATAATATTGTTACGAGCTTGGGGTTCGTGACAATAAAAACAGCCGATTAAATAACCAAAATGACACTTTAATTTAAAAACACTAATTACAACTTTAAATTCACTAATTATAACACACAAGTTCACCACTGATCACTTTATTCGCACTTGAAGATCGCTTCCGAAGTATTCGCTTGTATCGCTAATCCAATCTGACTCGGTCGCGGAATACGCGCTCCTTTTATAGGTCAGTTTATTCTAGAAACTTCCATTCTCGAAACATCTGGAAAGTACTCGTAACTACCGCTGCCGACTGACCAGATACCGAGAAGTGTGGAATGTTCTGGCAAAGAAATATCTAGAACGTACTTGACCCTACTAGTTCTGCTACTCGATACTAGATGGCGCTAGTAGTAACTTAATGTACCCGACATTAATCCTGGCGCATAACAATATTTAGAGGCTCGTATTTTAAGCATGCTTACCTAGTAGTATCATCTACCATGTAGAGGACTACTTATAGGTAGTGGAGTAGTTGAGTTTACACTTATGACATAAAGAGGTCCCCAAGTCGAGCTATCAGGAAACATAGACTCAGGCAGGGAATTTCACTCCCCATAGATGTAAGCACTGAAAGTATTTTCAAAAGGTTTTGGTTGGTTGTAAAAATAATTGTATATCGTTTTGACTCTTATATTATTGTTTTCAGGGTTCCGTACCCAAAGGCTAACGGGACCCTATTCTTAAACCGTCCGTCTATTTGTCAGCGCGAGTCCGACTCGCACTTAGCCGGTTATTTTAATTGACTTACAAGTACTTAATCGAATGCGTCATCCTAATACAAACCTATCGACCTGACCATTTGTTCGTCAAAATCGGGAGGCGCCGTCTGTTGGCGCGAAAATGCGTTCTGGTTTGCCGAACTGATGATCGCATCGATCGCGTATTCGCGCGATAGTCACAATTGTGTTCGGACGACGATTTTACGACTTTTGATCGACCGACTTTTGATCGTACCAAACGATCAAAAGTCGGTGGATTGGCATGGTAGCTTTTGGTGTAGTTTAAACGTCGTTTGACGTCCATTCTACAACCAATCGACGATCGATCAGTTCGGTAACATCCTAACATAAATAAAAATATTACAGAAAGCTAAAAGAGGCTCGCAAAGACGTGGCGGCGGCTCGCGAAGAGAAAGACATCTTATCGACAGAACAACAACAGCTGTTGAGAGAGAAGACGAAACTGGAGCTTGGCATCAAGGACTTGTCCGATGACGTCGATGGAGATAATAAGTCTAAGGTAAACACTCCTTTGTACTCATTATTATTGTATGTCGTTGACAATATCGGGACCCTGGGCTTCCAGTACTTTGGCGTATGAGGGGCCGAAGCCCACTCGCAGAAGCCCCGTTAGACATTCCAAATGGAATGGGGCACCATCACCAACCAACGATTATCACTTTGTGCACTATGAAAGTACACCCAAGAAGTTCTTGGGTGTACTTCCATGGTACATTACAAGTACATTTTTGTTATTATATCTAATCTTATACCTTTAAACGAGCAATTCTTGTATATATGTATATGTTACGGCTAATACCCGAAGTGCGGCTACACCTAGTTTTAGTTGCCTAAAACTAGGTGCAGCCGGCCACATGCGATTAAACTTAGATGTATCCTCTTATCTTCGGCTAGACCTAGGTTTAGCCTTCATCATAGCGGCTAGAACTAGGTGCAGCCGCACACCGGTGGCTTCACCTAGTTTTAGCGGCCTAAAACTAGGTGTGGCCGCACTTCGGGTATTAGCCGTAACATATATAATCTGAATCTCGGAAACGGCTCCAACGATTTTCATGAAATTCAGTGTGCAGGGGGTTTCGGGGGCGATAAATCGATCTAGCTAGGTTTCATTTTTAGAAAACGTTTACCAAACGTTTTCCATTTTTGTCTGTCTTTGGTAATCTTTTTAGTAAATTAATCCTTTAGGCCAGCTTGTCTCGCCATCTCTCCTGGGATCTACCTCGTCGCCGGTTCCTGATATTTGAGGCCCAATCTGTGACTTTTTTCGCCCAGTTCTCTTATGGCATGTGGTAGTAACGTTTTACGTTGGCAGCTGTATCTAATCTCCACCACCCAGTAACTGGGTGACATTAGACCCCTTGGCAAGACTGGACAGATTTTCTGGCTTCTGACTATCCATGAAGACTGTAAAAGATTAATCGATTCATTCAGCCGGGACCAACGGCTTATCCTCTAAGATCGGCTCGTGCGACTGTTATTATTGCCACGAGCTCCGCTATACGAAGATAAATACCACAACATTCAAATTAAAAACCGTTTGCAATATTCACAGGAAAGAGCCGAAGGTGAACTCGAGCGTCTTCGGCAACAGATATCGGAGAAAGAGCGCGAACTTGAAGAGCTGAAGCCGAAGTACGAAGAGATGAAGGCGCGCGAGGAGGAGTGTACCAGAGCGTTGGCTCTCAACCAGCAGAAGCGCCAGGAGCTGTACGCCAAGCAGGGGAGAGGCACCCAATTCACGTCTAAGCAAGACAGAGACAGATGGATTGAGAAGGAACTCAAGTATGTCACGTTTCTGGTTTGAATTGATGCTATTTGTCGTAATTTAACAAGTAACCAATTTTTTAGTGTAATAATTGTCCTGAATTGTGCCTAAAGGTATATACAAAAAGGTTAATGGATAGATATTGCCCTTGTAAACTCATAGTAAAGGTATGCCAAATGCCAACCAAATAATACAACTAGAACTGTAACTTTACTTCACATGCATTATTAAGACAATAGTGATTAAAGTTAGTTGGATTTCATGAAGTATCTTAATTTGGTCTTGCATGGTCAACTTGAGCATTGAAAAATAATCATCCCCCCTTCTAGCATTCCATTTTATAACACGCTCTTTTTACCCTGTTTTTTTTTTGTTCTAAGACATCCTTTCGTTTTAGGTCCCTAAGCAAACAAATAAAAGACAAGAAAGACCACGAAACCAAACTCCGCGACGATCTCCGCCGCGATGCGAACAAACTGACGGAACTAGAGAAGAGAATAGAAGAGACCACCAAAGAGATGGAGAGACAGCGAGTGGCTATCGACGAGCACAACAAGCAGTACTACGAGTGTAAGAAGAGGAAGGACCAGGAGCAGAGTGCGAGGAAGTGAGTATACCTATTACTTGACAGAGTTAGAGAGGAGACAACGTTTTACCCTTGGTTTCTGAATACCAAAGAGTTTTCACAGACACCACTGCAGCTTTAAAGCTATGTAAACAAACAATACCTGTTTTCAGTGAATTATGGCGCAAAGAAACATCGCTGACACAGAATCTGTCGTCTCTAAAAGAAGATTTAGCGAAGGCTGATCAAGCTTTGCGGTCTATGGCGGGAAAGGTAAATATATTATCATGAGAAATAATTATTATTACATCTGATGAATGCACCAAGACTAGGGCATGCAATTATCCAGTCCATTTTACAATTCGGATACTACCAAAACTCTATCCGGATATTTCGGATACCATTGCCAAAAAGTAAATCAAACGAATATTATCAATCAACATTGTACGAATAAATTAATATTATTTTCATAATATTTTCAGGAAATAGTTAATAAAAACATTATGTCAAGGATGTGAATTTAATGAATTGTTGGATATTAAAACTTAATAAAATAAGATTTTCGAACATGTTGGTAGTAGTTGTAGTGACTCATTCAGCCCGTTTTAGTCGATCGGGGACCGCCTATACCTACATTCAGTATTGCAAATTTTGACTGCCTACAGTCTTTTGCCCGTGACCGTTTGTAATGAAGTTCAGTTGATTCTAGCGAATCCATGTGCGAAACTGTGAGAAAGGTAGAGGAAGGAGTGTAAATACTGAATGTCGGGGATTTATTTGCATATTCATGCAGCCAGTGGTATGACGGAACAGGCTAGTCTTTGGATTCGTTGGACTCTGGTAGTTGAATTTGCCTTCGTCCACCAAATTAAAGCGCCATAGGTCAGTATTAGCCTGATTGCGGCTGTGTTACCACAACGTCAACAATTTTTTGGAAGCGCTCGCATGTTTTGTCTAACACATAACACAACAACTAATGTATAAAACATTGTACGACGGGCTTTTATTGAATTTATAGTCACCATGACTTTTCCAGAGCAATTCGCTATCAAGGACCACTCCCAAGCACTTGAGACTAAGTATCCGTATTATCCGGATAGTAGTATACATGATATCCGGATACTGTATCTGACGAATATTCGGATACTTCGGATAACCGGATAGCATGCCCTAACCCGGACAAAAGGCTTTAGTCAAAAAACTCTATGGGTGGTTACACTGAAGAAAGATCTGGATGGTAACTTGGATACCTTTGGCAGTGTAAGCAATAAGTATATAAAGAAACAAATTGCGAAGATAGAAATATTGACTATATCTATCTATCTATTGGGATATGGTTTCCGCACTTAGTCCTGATGTTGGACCATTGTGCGTGGGCCATGGCGGCCGTAATTCCAACCAGCCAACCTCCCTCCAGAAGCAGATCAGTCCTCCTAAAGAGTTCAGGGTGTCAGTGAGTGAATTCGGTGTCCCTATCGTTTGTCTACGTATATCGGCGACGCCTGTGCACAACGTTATGTCATCTGCGTAGCCAACAGTAAAGTATCCTTTATCATTAAGTCTTTTAACTAGGTTATCTGCGTGACTATAGTAGGCAGGGCAAAGATGTGTAGCTAAGATATAATATTATATGAACCTTATCTTCATACGGTTACAAGTGATATTCCTTTACAGCCTATCCTAAATGGTAGAGACAGTGTACGCAAAGTACTGGAGACATTCCAAGAGCGGGGAGGAGAGTGGGCGAAGATAGCCACGCAGTACTACGGACCTGTCATCGAGAACTTTACGTGTGACAAGACGATTTATACTGCTGTTGAGGTAACTATTTGATTTCTTATGAGAGATTAAGGAACTAAATTGTACAAGTTTCTAATAAACTATTGTTAGTCATGATAATAAATTGTCCACATGAAGCTCCGTAGCGAGAAATCGCGACAAAACACTAAGCACCTTCTCGCGATAAGGTTACTTCATTGGAACTTCTATGTATTCATAATAATGAACTGATCAGGTGTAAAATGTTTTCAACATATGTAGCACACGTTACGCACGTACGTAACATACGTTTTCAATTTAAGAAAAAAAAAATGTTACATACGATGTTGCAGTGACACTAGGAACATGTAAAAACATTATATTCGTATAGAGAGTTTCGTTTCCCATGGTCTTACTATCATTGTTCATAAGGTTTTAATTACAATGACCGAAACACACTCATAAAATACTTGTATACTAAAGGTGTAAACTTGTAAACTACTGTAGGTAACAGCGGGTAACAGACTGTTCCACCACATCGTGGAGTCGGACACGGTGGGCACCAAGATACTGAAGGAGATGAACCGACAGAGCTTGCCTGGAGAGGTCACCTTCATGCCGCTCAACAGGTTGCAAGTCAGGGATATGGTTTATCCTAATGATAATGTAAGTTTTCTATGACATGTCTTAGGGATATATTTTTCAGGAGGTTTTAATTATTTACAAGTTGTGTCCGTGGCTCGCTCCCGACACACCTCCCATCAACCGTTACCTACCCTACTCTACCTACTCTACCTACCTACCTATTTTTTTTTGTTTTTAAACCTTCCCTGTATTCTGGCGAACAAAATAAAAAAAGAATTAGCCAAATCGGTCAGACCAGGAGAAATAGGGGTACATTTTTATATATATAGATTTGGATCTCCAATAAAAGAAACCAAGTTACAACATAAATCACAATAATACAAATGTTACATTTAAGTGTTCTCCTTTAGTTATAAAAGAACACAGCATGCACATAGGTGAAAAATTATATAAAATAAAAATACAAAAAGTTTTTGAAAGTTTGAAAATAAAGACTAGAGTAATAAAAGTGATCTTGGAAGTTTTGAACTAGATTTCAATGAAAAGTAAACTTATTTTTTAATGCCAATACTATTTCTGATGCCCTTGTGTTCTGGGATACATTATTTATGTCTCTAGGTTCATAACTCTCATTCTAAATATATGTATATGCTGGCTTGAAATAACATCCTGTATTCAAATGCAGTGTTATTATTTAACCTTTTGAACGCCAGAGCATAAACGCATAGGTGTGCCCCCGACGCCAAGCCACAAATTCGCCTTTTTTTTCCCAATTCCAATTCACCGACCGTGGCGGTCAAAAGGTTAAAGCAACATCAACATTTTAACAATGCTACTGGCTAATTTGATACTAAAGAGGTTTTTTGCCTTTTTTTATAATATCCTTCTCAATTCTTACCCTTTCAGAACGCCATAGCCATGGTTCAAAAGCTAAAGTATGACCCTAAGTACGCAAAGGCGATGAAGTACATCTTCGGCAAGACGCTCATCTGCAGGAACTTGGAGTGCGCCACCGAGCTCGGAAAGCAGTTCCATCTGGATTGTGTCACTCTGGAGGGAGATCAGGTAACTAGGAAAATCACCTTTACGGCTACGACGTAAGGATGATGTCTATGTCAAATTGTTTTAAGTGACGATCTGCTGACCGCCCATAACATGCATGAACTACAAGTATAAAAATAAGTCGTACATAAGTGAACACACGTCATAAAGGCGGAACTCCATACCCTCTGTAGATTCTACAGGGATGTGTGGAGTTTCGCCTTTATGACGTCAGTGTGTAGAAAATTCGTTTTGAGCAATAACCTGACTTCTTTTCGCGCACATTCTCTTCTCAAAAGACATCGATTAGGCTCAGTCGGGAGTTTATAATTAAATTAGTGAACTGAACAACAATTGGTTTAACATCACAATCAATATTAACGATTACAAAGAATGCACGTAGCATTGGGCGTCTGTAAGCTGAGTGGGCGGCGAGTGTTGCGCCTTGTCTGTGGCGGCCAGCAGCCATATATGGTGCACCGAAAGACTTCTTTCACCAATTCTCACCAACTATCATTGTCCCACAGGTATCATCCAAAGGCTCCCTAACTGGCGGCTACTTCAACCAGTCCCGCTCTCGCCTGGAGATGCAGAAGACTCGCTCCGAGCTCATGGAGCAGATCTCCACCCTGGAGCTGGAGCTCAGCACGCTCAGGCAGGAGCTCAACAAGACCGAGACCAGCATCAACTCCATTGTGTCCGAGATGCAGCGCACTGAGACCAAGCAGGGGAAGGCTAAGTGAGTACCATACACATTGTTAGAGTTACCTGATCACGCTGAAGCTGGCTCAGCACGCTCAGGCAGGAGCTCGACAAGACCTGGAGAAGATGCTGGTCCATCATGTCATCTATCGGGGCTTGGTTTCCACAATTAGTCCTTGCGTAGGACCATTGTGAGTCGGCCATGGCGGCCGTCATTCCAACAAGCCTACCTCTCTCCCTGAGTATTTAATGGCCTATTTAGCTAACACAAGTTCCTCTAATTCGGCGGATGTTATCATACAAACTTTGGTTTATAGTTTGACTCTTTAGACTTTTCGTACAAACTAAAAAGGGTCCTTCTTTGCCCTACACGCAATATGTATGTATAAAACTTAGGTGTGAAATTTCAAAACTGGTACTAATGAAAACATTTCTCCACAGGGACATATTTGACAAAGTTAAGGCCGATATCCGCCTAATGAAGGAAGAACTCGCTTCAATTGAACGGTTCCGTGGCCCTAAGGAGCGTTCGTTAGCGCAGTGCCGCTCCAGTCTTGAGGCTATGCAGGCTACGAAGGAGGGGCTAGAGTCTGAACTGCATCAGGTAACACGATATTATCATTGTCATTTAGCCGAAACGCCTCCACTACTGTGTATTGGCCTCACCTAAGTATTACTACCACTGGCTCTGTGCCTGCCGCATACAGAAAGCCTTAAATATGATGAATGAAGTTGATAATCGGGTAATTTTTTGTTCAATGCGGAATTAAGAACCAATCAGATTTCGGTCAAATTAATCGTTCACACTAGCTGAGTTGACAATGCAACAGCTATTATGCTTAGTAAACCTTTTCACATGCCATAATCCTATGCCTTGAATGAAACTTATGACATAGAAATTGTCAACATACCATTATTGATAATTCACTCGTGGTGCACATCGAATATATTAGAAAAGGTATACAAAAATTGTGTGACAGTCTCCAAAATCTCAATGAGCCAAATTAACTGACCCATACAGTTCTTTACCCTCTTATATCTCAATACCAAAATATTTTTCCCCTGCAGGAGTTAATGGAGCAGTTATCAATGGCCGACCAAGGCAAGGTCGATGAACTGAACGATGCGATCAGACGACTGACGCAGGAGAATAAAGAGGCCTTCAGTGCTAGGATGAACTTGGAAGCCACCAAGAACAAGCTCGAGAATCTGTTGACTAACAACTTGATTAGGTGAATGTTCATGAAATTCATACTTATTATTCCTATATATATATATATATATTTATTTCTATTTCTTGAGTTTAATGGGTTACAATCTTATTCACTTGGGCATTCCCGCAACTCATGAATCACCTCGACAAACTCATTTTTCAAATTATTTTTTTTTGTGAAAGCCATTTTGTAACTACCAATTTGCCCAACAGACGTAAAGATGAATTAGTCCAAGCCCTGCAAGAGATCTCAGTAGAAGACCGCAAGCGTCGCCTCGCCAACAGCAAGGCGGACCTAGCGGCCACAGAGAAGCGCATCAAGCAGATCAACAAGGAGCTGGAAGAGGTCGAGAGGAAGGTGCAGGCTGCCGTCAAGAACGAAAAGGCGCTCAAGTTGGAGCTTGATAAGTGGAGGAATAAGGTATGGGATTGTTTATATAACTCTTAGGATTCATACAACAGCAAGGCGGACCTAGCGGCCACAGAGAAGCGCATCAAGCAGATCAACAAGGAGCTGGAAGAGGTCGAGAGGAAGGTGCAGGCTGCCGTCAAGAACGAAAAGGCGCTCAAGTTGGAGCTTGATAAGTGGAGGAATAAGGTATGGGATTGTTTATATAACTCTTAGGATTCATACAACAGCAAGGCGGACCTAGCGGCCACAGAGAAGCGCATCAAGCAGATCAACAAGGAGCTGGAAGAGGTCGAGAGGAAGGTGCAGGCTGCCGTCAAGAACGAAAAGGCGCTCAAGTTGGAGCTTGATAAGTGGAGGAATAAGGTATGGGATTGTTTATATAACTCTTAGGATTCATACAACAGCAAGGCGGACCTAGCGGCCACAGAGAAGCGCATCAAGCAGATCAACAAGGAGCTGGAAGAGGTCGAGAGGAAGGTGCAGGCTGCCGTCAAGAACGAAAAGGCGCTGAAGTTGGAGCTTGATAAGTGGAGGAATAAGGTATGGGATTGTTTATATAACTCTTAGGATTCATACAACAGCAAGGCGGACCTATGTATATTTTTGCCAAACCTGAAAATATTTACTTTACTGTTCTACTACTGGATAAAGGTCACCATACAACCTGCCCCTCTTTCCTTAATGCTGACTCCTTGTCAGCAGTGGATATTGTACCCAACTGTAGATACTGCAGATAAAACAATGCATGTTTTATCTGGAAAAAAACAAACTCATTTGTGTTAATAAATAATCCAACAGTGATACTAAACAACAATAAACATTATTTATCAGGAAAAAGAAGCGCAAGACAAGATGGAAGAAGACGCTAAAGGCTTAGAGAAGATGGCGTCCAAAGAAGTGTTGCTACAGGAGAAAATCCAAGAATCTCTGGACAAGATAGCTGCGTTGGGCACACTGCCCAATGCGCCGGAGCTGCACTCCAAGTATCAGAAGATGTCGCTGAAACAGGTAAAGAGAGACGTGGTTTTTATAATTATGATGTGATCTTTTTTTTGACATTGGTTTTTAGTTTTGAATTGAATTGAATTTAATTTGCTTTTACTGTAATTTTGATTTTGATTGTAATTTTAATTTTATTTTATTATGACTTCAATTTTAACGTTATTATGATTTTAATTTTGTTTTTAACTTTTTTTTTGACATCGATTTTAATTTTGAATTAATTCTAATTTGTTTAAATTGTCATTTTGATCGTGATTTTTAGTTTGTTTCGATTTTGATCTTGTTCTTTTTCTGTTTTGTTGTATTGTTTGTTTTTTGTCTGTTTTACTTTTAATGTTAGTATAGTGCTTGTGGCACATCTAATATGTTTATGGGGCATGCGGTGCTAACCTGTAAGAAATTGTTACACTAACCTTAGATAATGGCAGAGAAGTACTCAAAATATTTACAGTGGAAACAATTGTTGGTTAGCCAATAAAGGAAAAAAAAAATCTACGATGGAGCACGCTTGGACGATTGTCTATATACATATACAACGAGAATGAACTGAGCAAAACCCTCACAAAATTGACAACTGTGTGAAAAGAGACAAGGCTACTGTGCGGCTTTATATTGTCTCTTTCACATTCTGTATGTCTAAATCAAAATCAAAAGTCATTTATTCAAATTAGGTTGAGTGCCAGCACTTTTTGAATGTCAAAGTTCTACATAAAGACAGTCACCCAAAACGCCCGCCCGTCACCACTTCCTAGTATAACTGGGAAGAAGAAGTGGCGCAACAAACTCCCCAGCAAAAGTCTGTGTGCAGAAGTCACTATCGTTTACGGTGTGTAAACGATGACGAACATGGCGGCGTATTTGGCTTTATATTGTTTATTGTTTGTATCAAATAGTATCCAAAATCTACAATACTCCACTCTTCCTACTACCAATATTTGAGATGCTAATTGCTGCTTCGCGGTATTACCAATCATGATGCTGTTTTGAGAATCAATAAAAAATAATTCAAATCCATTTTCTCAAAATTTTAAAAAAATACCTAAACAGCCCAGTTGTTGCGGTCTGGCCCTGGCTTTTCCCGGGTTAAACAAACACAAATAACCCGATGTCTATTGCCCTTCTGGAATACTGTCCAATTATCCATTACAAATAGAGAAGATTTTTTTCAAATTGGTATAGGGGGGTTCCTTAACTTAGAGCAACTCTTATTTTCTGCGCAGCTTTTCAAAGAGCTGGAGAAAGCGAACCAGCATCTGAAGAAATATAACCACGTGAACAAGAAAGCCTTGGACCAGTTCATCAGTTTCTCTGAGCAAAAGGAAAAGCTGTATAAGAGGAAGGAAGAACTCGATATTGGGTAAATATCAGTTTTTATTCTATTTTTGGTTTTATTTTAGGATAAATACGGGTATAAAACCTACCTCGTATAAAAACAACATTCGAGTAAATGACAAAAATTTGAAAAACCAGTTCTATAATATTGGCTTAACAAAATCAGAAGTGCCTCCAACAAATGTGTTTTAAAATATTTGTTTAATAAATCAAAAGTTACTTCTCACATAAATCCGGTACTTACGTCATTTAAATTAGTGAGACAGAAGTCTATCGGCTGAAATTCTCTAAGGCTCTAAGGATAAAATCGTTTTTCGAAATTATCGATACGTTTGATAATTTTACTGTAAACAAAAGCAACGGCATCTGAGGCATAAATGTAGTCTATATGAGTGAAATCTTCGAGAAAAATTAATCCATCCACATTCGGAAGATAACGTTTTAGAGTTAACACGTCATGGGGATCCGACAGCCAGTCTTTGGGACTGTAAAATAACACTACAGGCACTGTCACTTTACTTAAATCATAGTCAGGCGGCGCAATCTGTCCGTATGTGATCATATTCCCTTCGCCACCGAAGTCGAACCGTCGGAACTTCTGCGATGCCACCAACTGTCCATAGTGGATGAACTGCATCATAGACGCGCCAGTGGGCCAGTGCCCCAATATTACGGACAATAACGTACTGTCCACTTTTGTCTCATATCCCGACATCGAGAACAAAATTTTACCACATCTTTCAGGAAATATGTAACACATGAAAGATGTTATTTTTTTGAAAAAACTGCCGTCAATTTCATAAGTATTAAGCTCCGCTAATGTTGTTATGAAGCCCAGTATGTCATGAGCGGGTGAAAACATTTTCAATATCGGACTTTGGATGTGGGCCATCCAGGCAACTGGCGCTAAGGAAAACATTATTTTGATTTTTTTATTGTATTCAGGCTTCATTGAGCACAACACGTAGCCGATGGTGGTGCCTTGCGAGTGTGCTACGTAGTACAGGCTGTTGTGTCCTGTGACTTTGAGGATGTAGTCGATCATGGCGGACAGGTCGAACAGCGCGATCTCTTCCCACGAGAAGTTCCAGTACTTCATCATGGCGTCGTTCAGAGAAGTGTGCCTGCGAGCGTGCTTGTTACCTCTACAGTTGCCCATCCACACATCGTAGCCTTTGTCCGCTAGCACATACCCCAGAGCCTTCTTAGGTCCCATCAACAACCAACTGTCCGAGCTCTCTGAAATACCATGCATTAGGAACACGACCGGCTTCTTCTTTCCATCCTCACGGTTCGGAATTCTATGAATGTTTATAATGTATCCGTCTTGCGTCGTCACTGTGTGTTGTTCCAGAGGATATTTGTATTTTTGCGCCAGTTCAGTGATGTTCAGCCAAGAGTCCTCAGGAGGGAGTGTCTCAGATGTGACCTTCAAGCGATAACGCCTATTGTCCTCGGCCGTAGTTAAACTGCAGATGAACAGTAATAAATAAATGTACATTTTTATCAATTCTCTTGTGAATGGTGTGCGTCTGAACGTGATGCAATGCGTTCTGAGATATTTATACTCATTGTTTTAAACCCTTTGTTGTTGAACTTCACCCCATTGTTAATTGCTATTAAACTTGACACGGTTTTAATTTAGATTTGTGGTTCGTGTCACGTTAGTAAAGGCTTATCGTTTACTTGAGACGGTGAGGACCCTGAGGTATCTGCGCGATGCGAGAGTAGTATTCCAGCCCATCTGCCGGCGAACGACACAGAACGCCACCGTTTCAAATAAACGATATTAATTTTGTGTATGCGCCCGACACATAGTTTTCAAAATCAGCCATGTATTACGGCGGTATCATAGAAAATTAGTCGATTACCTAAACTGTACGACATAATGAGAGAGTTGTTATAGGAGATTAGAAACGGTAATCTAAACACATAAGAGTAATTCTCATAAAAAAATATGTGGTCAACTCCTCGAAATTACATTTGAGCATTAACGAGTTGATATGTGTTTAATCGAAGCGTGCGCTAAAGATTCAACACTACTAAAGGTACGGTCAAATCAACGCGTTTAATAAACGTCTGTAATGTGGGTCGCGTGCAAGTACTATATTCATTGAATTTCGTTGTGATCACGGCGGTCATAGGAGGCACACTAACGTCTTTCTTTGACTTTTAAAAATTTTACCTGAATTACTTGCCAACGTACTTTGTTTTTTTCCTTAGCCTATTGTGTCCCACTGCTGGGCAAAGGCCTCCCCCATATCCTTCCAGACATTCTTTTCTTGCGCCACCTCGAATCAGCCTTCGCGGTGTGCATCCAAATCATCTCGCCTCCGCTTTCTGGGCCGGCCTCGGCGACGCCGTCCAACCTCTGGCACCCATTGCGTGGAGACTTTTGCCCAAAAGTCTCCACGCCAACGTACATACGTCGGTAAAATTAATAAAATAACTAACGAATCAGAGAACTTTTTTATTTTAAAATCAAATCATATTTTGCAATAAATTACAAGGGTTGTGCATGACGTCGCACAGCTCTTTCTTTTCCATGCAGTCCGATAGTGACCGCGCTTTTCGCGCGTTACGCTTTTAAACAAGTGAACGCCAACGCGGACGCATGTTTAACGCGTTAGTAAGACCGTGCCTTAAGCTAGTACCTACGTGCTTATCTGAGCAATTTCATAGTATTGTACTAGTCAAAAAACACGTACTCGTACTAACACAATATGTAATAACGTCACCATTGCCTTGGTTTATTTTCAAGTGTGCAGATAAGATTATTGGTTTGGTCATCTTTTGTCTTTGTCACACATGTCTCAATCCGAGTATGTGTTGAGTCAATCCATCAGTACATGAATGGGTGACCATCAATGGATGATCCCATCCGTTGATGGCATCATTGAGGCACGGAGGAATCTCGGTAACAGGTAATGCTATGTTACCGAGATTGCTTCGTGACTCGAAACACACCGTTAAGGCTTTGATCCCTGCTATCATTTGTAGATTTTTGTAAGTCGAAGTAGTTAGAAGCCAGAAAATCCAGACATCAGTCTTGTCAAGTCTTCAGGTTTTGGAGATCAGATAGGCAGTTGCTCCATGTAAAACACATGTAGACTTGAAGTCGACCCGAAAATCGTTGGGAAAAGGCTATGCATATTGATTTGAAATGCAATATACATATTAATTACTACACTTTTTAACCCACAGCGGTGAGAAAATCCGCGAGCTCATCGAAACATTAGAACACAGAAAATTAGAAGCTATACAGTTTACGTTCAAACAAGTTTGCAAGAACTTCACCGAGGTGTTCAAGAAACTGGTGCCTCAGGGCAGAGGCAGTCTCATCATGAGGGTCAATACCGATGATGGACAGGAACCTACTACAGAAGTAAGAGAAAATGTTAGTTCATACTGTTATAAATTATACCTTTTCATGTCTTGGATGAAACTTGAAACAAGGGTTGTCACTGACCTAGATTAGGACTTAGGATTCCCGGATTTTTATCCCTGGAATATCGACACCTTCCGCGCATTAGGTTGTATGTTTAAATTTGTGATTTTTAAATTCATCTTTGTTTTGATCAGCCGCAAAACATAAGATTAGCGGGTTAGAATCCATTTTTTATAAAAATATTAGAATATAGTTTTTAAGAATTGTGTATTTGTAATAATATAATATTGCATTGTATTAATATTTGCGAAATTTAATTAAAGCTTGCCTCCATAGTCAAGAAACTAAGAGAAGCCAACTAAGATTTAGATGTCTTAAAATCATAGATCGTTAAAGGCGATAACATTTCTTTCATAATACCAATGTGTAATTGAGTACCATGTTAGCTTAATGAAAACATTCCCAGCATTGAACTGTAATCCTATAACATTATTACAAACATTCTACGTTTGTTTTACACACGGGATATTAATATTCTAATAAATCACATGTTTGTTATTATTAAATTGTAATTTTGCATGATTTAATTGATGATTTAAACTTTTTAATAAATAAACGTTTGCATGCCTATTTGACGGCACAATGTATAGAAAATATCTGTATATTTTACCCTGTGGTGTTTTAGAAGTACGTATAAAAAAAGCCTTACGCAAAAAAAATACAAAAAAGTAGAACACAAATCACTTCAAGCAACCTGATGCAGTTGGCGGTATTCATTTTAGTTCAATCTCTGATTTAATATCAACATCCACATGAAAAATTAATTATGACAACGATATCCAGTAATGGAATCTTGAGGTTTAGGGAGTTTAAGTCAAAAGCATTTTCAGTTAGTTTCTAAAAAGTCTCCTTTTTTCCAAAAACTAACATTAACATTATTTCCAGCGCGCAAAAGCAGACCCGTTCACGGGCGTCGGCATCAAGGTATCGTTCACCGGCGGCGAGGGAGACATGCGCGAGATGAACCAGCTGTCCGGCGGACAGAAGTCGCTGGTGGCGCTGGCGCTCATCTTCGCCATCCAGAAGTGCGACCCCGCGCCCTTCTACTTGTTCGACGAAATCGATCAGGTGAGTTGCACTTCGTTTTGCGATAATACTATTGGCCTGTACCTGTCCGACTGAATGGCACACAAAGCTCTCTGGGTTCGTGTTTGACGAAGCACATACTGTACAATATCATCCTTCGAAAAAGAATTGCGTCTATGATGCACAGAATGCCACTGACGCTACTACGCATGTAATAGCGTCAATGGAATTCTGAAGGTGCACACTAAATTAATGATGCCAGTGTTAATTCCGGCCGGCCAATAAAGGCATGGCTTTGACATTGGAGATGAAGAACAAGGCTTTTCCCGAGAGAACAGTTCCGCAGGGTCGCTACTGTCCGGAAGCTCGCCACGAAGCTGCCCTATAAATTGTATCTTTTTTTGTCTGGCCCCTCACCTTAAGCATGTTACGGTATTTTTGCTCTGCAGACCAAAGGTATTCCTACTCTCTTCCACTATTTGTAGTGTTAGCTATAAACTATGTTCTCAAACAATATTCCTTTCACAGGCCTTAGACGCGCAGCATCGTAAAGCCATCGCGAACATGATCCACGAGTTATCATCCTCCGCGCAGTTCATCACAACGACCTTCAGGCCGGAGCTGCTGGAGCACGCGCACAAGTTCTACGGCGTCAAGTTCAGGAACAAAGTGTCCCACGTCGAATGCGTCACTCAGGAAGAGGCCAGAGACTTCGTCGAAGATAGCGCCACTCATGCTTAAAACTTTCTATGAACCAAGTCCGTCACAAACAGAAATATTTCTAGAAGTGGACTGACGAAAAATACATTACTATATCAGCATTCGGCGTGCGTGATTCCAGTTATAATTTTTATAGGAGGGGTTTTTTATTATTACAAAGGGAAATATGCCCTTAAAAAACAGTAACTTAAATGTATTATTTTCATTGAATTGAAATGCGACTCAGATGCTTAAATGCCTCTAATATTATTAAGTTCAGTATCCAAATTAATTTTGGATCATTTTCTGAATTAGTTTACTTGTAAGTTTAATTTTCATAATTTTTAAGCACATTGTTATTCTGTCGTAACAACTAAATTTAATTTAGGTTAGTGCAGATTTTTTCCTTCACATAAAACGGAAGAGTCTGAAGTAAAGCTGATTAGCTAATAGGACAAAAAAATATATCCATATTAAAATAAATAATCTTTCTTATTACTTATATCAGTTTAGAAAACAGCCAACACGCAATATACCCTAATTTTAGTTTAATTGGTGAATAAAAAAATGTAAGCTGTATGTTGCTTTTACTTCGGCGTTGATGCCGCTACAGATTCAAGTAAATTATTATAACTTTGTCAACAGCGCTATGTACTGTTTGTTACCCAAGTTAATGATTTCCGATGTGTTAAGTGATTTTAAGAATATTCTATCTATAGTAACGACATGACTTGTTTATAATATTATTTTAATAAATTCGTCTTATTTGACATCTCATTCCAAAAGTTTTTTCTTTTGTATCCTGCATGAAACACCTGATATTGCCCTTGTCTCGTATCCCAATTTATTTTGTGGTGGACGCAGTATATCATCTCCTAATCCTACTAATATTATAAAATTATATGTCGAAGTTCTGAAGGGATTTGGATGAAATTTGGTACATATGGATTGACACACAGATGGACCTTTTTTTTCTTTTATCCTCATGGAAATCCTCCACCCTGGGGCGGGTGGAGGGGTCTGTGGATTAACACAAGGCCTACTTGCTATCCTGTAAATGATAGAGACTGAGGCAGAGCCGATTGAGTTATAAAGATTCACAAGTACCAAGAGACCAGAAACATGTCGAAGTATTTCCGTTGTTCTAAAACGTCTTACCAAGGCGACGTAAGGCGTCGAACCAAGTCGTCCTAAGGCGTCGCTCTACAAATTCGCTGTACTTTTTGCCACATATTTGTGATGTTTGGCGTACAGGGCACACGCGCTTGCTTGTCATGTATACGTGGCAATGGCGTTCAAAAGGTTTAGGCGTCGTACCAAGGCGACATCCTAAGGCATCTCACCAAGGCGTCGCTATACGGGTAGACCATGTCCTGGATTAGAATATTGGTTACTTTTTATCACGGCAATTTCCGATTTTCAGGGCTTTGCCTGCGTTATAAGTCATGAATTATCTGCATTTACTACTTTACCTACAGGACAAAATATCTATGAATCGTCTATTTAGCATTAGCAGATAGCATTAATTACATACACACACATTACATTTTTGTATAACTTTTACATGCTGTATGGTAAGTCAACAGAAAATTAAAAAACCATCTTCAGTAATAACTTTTTTATTTTTAAAAGTTTACCATCGATATTCAGCATCGATCAACGCGTATTGTCTTCGAAAATTAACTATTGCTTCATGCTTTACACTAAGTACCTACGTAAGTATGCTTGACTTATGGTGCTTTTCCACCAGATATATGCGGTAACTAGGCGGCACGCTGTGAAACGATGTGTAGCTGAATGGTGAGACTGCATAGCGGAGTCTTTTCAGTTGTGCGCGCACAATACTTGCCCGCATCTCTCGCTTTTTTGTATGTTAAAATACCTAGTTCACCTAGCTAGAAGAGGCTATCTAGCCACTAAAACTGCGCTCGGCTTGGCTAGGAAAATTAGGCGATCCTATTGGTGGACTTTTCCTCGCGTTTCGCTTCGTTATCCCGCACATCTTTGGTGGAAAAGAACCCTTACGCTTGTACAATTTAGTAAACAAACCTTTAAACTCAACAGTAAATATTAAATACAACAGATTTTAAATACTTACTGTAATTTAAGTAACATGGATGGAATTAAATTTTTCATTATTTACAAATAATGAAAAATTTAATTTTAAAATAATACAACTCGGACCGATGTTTACAGAATTGATATGTATTGAAATATATGATTTGGATGTATTGCTAAACGCTTAATGGAAAATTAAGTACATTTTCTAACTGAGTAATAACTACAACAAAATCTTAATATTATTTGGCGACATGTTTTGATCTCTACAACGCCGAAAGTAGTAGGTAAGTATATAGTCTAATATCGTATATTTATTTGAACGATCATGTTTAAAAAGTAATTAGAATACTAGAGATCTTTTACATATTACATAATGTTTAGTCCTTTCCAGTATGTTGAAATTTAAGATTCGTTTTCACTCATTTTCGGTGTCGCCTAAATTAATGCCCGAATAAAAGCAACGTTGCACTTTCAACGCTACTCCTCAGGACCGAGAGTATAAAACCGAAAAGTTCAATAATATTTAGGCATATTTATGTAGGGGTGTTTCCTAGTGTTAGTGAAACGGACATAGTAATCCTTCGAGAGCTTCCCAAGTTCGCGCTTTTAGCGTTTACATAGTAATGATAGTACCAAGTAATTAAGTGATACAGCCTCAAGTAGTAGTATATTTTATAATCAAGATTATTCATATAGATAAGTAGTTACTAAGCCGAAAGATATTCAATGATTCTTACGAAACCTTTTGTCTCGTTTTAGTTTAATTCTTTTTAGTATTATGCATTCAGATTTATTTGTACTTATTAATTATGTACTTAAATTTATCCCATTTATTTACTGGTACATAGAGCACACGTACCCACTTTTATAAGGAATATATTATCTTACAGCAATTGTAAATCTAAAAGATATAAAAATCTACTTTGTCATACACACGAAGAATTCATAATACTCGTCTCTCGAACTAAGAAGGCACAATCACACATAAATTCTCATTAATTTTATTAATACTCGATATCTTACAGTTAAGTTTTATTATATTCGTATTACTCTATTCTCTGTGGTAACTATAATATTGATAGCACAAAATTGATCAAATCTTATTTCTACGGCAGCCTGTCTGTCTGACCCATCACTCGTCAAGCCATATTATAGAATCAGGCTTTATTTGAAATCAAGCAATCTTATACATTATGTCACATTGGCGAGTTTACCAGGCTTCTTCATGCCAACACTACGTCTACGTTCAAAAATAACCATTCTTCTGCGGGTAAAGAGATCATGTGTTTTTGTGAAGCTTACATAGTACATATTATCTCTTGTCTTATCAAAAGCCTCTGTAGCTCAACGCCGTACAAGTGTTGACAAGAAGCATTTTGTAAACACGCGTAACATTAGACGCGACTGCCTGAATACTTAAAATAAAGTTGTATTTGTGTCATCTATAAGTTTCACTACAACCTTGAATAAATCAATCATAATAAAAATCATAAATTTATAAATAAGATTGACCAGTAAACTGCTAATCTACTTACGTTACCTCGAATCAAAATAACAAGACAAAAAACTTGAACACACTTATAGACAAACGCGTACTTTCAACAATAAGGAAGATATCTTTGACATAAGAGTTTATAAACTACAGTGTGGGCTATAACCGTCGGAGGGGTACGGCGTAGGGAGAGTTCCAGTCTCTCTCGAAGACTTCTTGCAGGTCTTTCCGGATGTCTCTGGTGAGGTTCTGGAAGGTTCCGTCGCCGGCCTGGTCCTGGAACACGAAGGCGACGCCGGCGGTGGTGATGAAGTAGTCTCCGGACCAGTTGGACGTGCCGATGTAGGCGGTGCGGTCCGTCACCATGTACTTGTTGTGGTTCACTCGCGCGTACGGGATCTTGTCTTGTTCAGGTGTTGAGGGGACTACGAAGCGTTTCTGTAATAAATATAAGCGTAAAAATAAATATGTGAATGCGAATGAAATATTGAACGCTGTGCCATTTAACTTAGATGTTCAAACTTTAAGTGGAATATGCATAACAGTCGGATTATACATTATAGATGTAAACGACGGCAATTGGTTTCAGCCAGTCAGGAATGCACGTGAATGTTTCATGATTATCCCCCCGGCTCCCATAGGAACCTCGTGGTATTAGTCGGTAGGAGTCCGACATACTCTCCCCTCTCCCTACTAGACGGAGGGTATCCAAGATGTCCTCACTCAAATAAAAGGTGTAGCGTGTTTACTGACCACTTCTCCCCTTCGTCCCTAGCTGTCCTCTCCCCAGCGACGCCCGAAGCCGAGGCCCGTACCCCACAGGGGGTGCCCTTAGCGTGTAGCCGCTTAGTTTGTAAGTTTTAATAAGCCCTGGCTCGAGGCTATAATATTTATATTAAGGCCACCACAGGCAAGCCCGGTTAAGCAGTCGTCAACCTCATAGGTTGAACTGCGAGACGACACTAAAAAAATAACTCACCACTTGTAAGTCGACCCTCGGGTAGGCCTGCGACAGGTCGGTGAGCGAGCGCAGGAAGTAGTCCTCTGCGGGCGCCGAGTGCTTCCACCAGCTGATGAGCAGCTTTACCTTCACTTTGTTCTCCAGCGCAGCCTTGCGAATCGCGTCGTCTATCTTCGGCCAGAATCTGGGTAGCAAAGATGAGAAATTGATCAATCAGATCGAAGATCGAGAGATCAAAAAAATGATCATAAATTTAGTACCCTAAGTACTACTGTCATTCTTCCAACTGTCTAAATAAAACAATCGTATTGATTATTAAGGTCGGTCCGGGGATGGGTCACTAATTGACCATACATTAAATGCCGTGAACCCTTGGTGCTTCGAATAACAAAATAAACCGTTGTTCCCGGCTGCAGTTTGTAGCTTTTCCACAGACGCCTAAGGGTCTGACAACCGGTTTTGGGTTTTCCCAAGGGGTATAGTGTTACACAGTTACTGGGTTGTGCAGTTCACAAACACAATCGCTCTGTATAAAATGCTAGTATAAAGCTGGTGGTTATACTGGAAGGCGACCCCAACATAGGTGGGAAAAGTCTAAGCAATAGACTTGAACAATGTAGTGACTTACGACAACTTATGCGTGAAGGTACACATGGGCTCGTACTCCATGACGGAGATGTAGACGAACTGCTCAGCGGACTCTATGATGGACACGATGGCGTTGTCGTCGTCTGTGCGCCCGCACGGGCTCAGCGGCGGCGGCGAACTCTGTACGGAAGAAAAATGTAGGATTGAGTTAGGTACAATGTGCATGTGTGCAGTCAACGGCACGTAGTCTCTGTGGTAACTTGAGCTGGTCTAACGCAGTACGAGTTTCAATAGAACCATGCCTTATACTGATTTATTTAATTAGATACTAGCTTTGCCAGCGGCTTCGCCCGCATGAAAGTCGTATATATTCCAAGGGATGTTCTCACGGGATAAAAAGTATCATATCCAGATCAAAATCTAATTAATTGAATTTTCATCCAAATCCGTTCAGCCTTTAAGACGTGACCTTTCCACGTTAGTATGGATTATCCAAAACATGTTTTTTTAACTATTATTGAGAGGCTCGCGTTTGACTCAGATGATGGAAAGCGATGGATGATGTGATCGACAATGGAGCACGCTAGCCCAGAATTCCACTCCTTAACTGCTCACAATGAAAATATTCCCAAAATGTTGTGCGTATGGGTACACACAACGATACTAAGGGTTATTTATCACTGACGTGAGGCTTACTGTGCCTAGTAATGTAAGTACACCTTGCCTAAACCATCAGGCGAAAAAAGCGTGATTTTGTATTATTTTATATAAGAATCGGTCAAAAAGGCGAAACGCTTAATTGATATACCTCTTTCTGGTCTATAACACTAAGAGACTCCCATCATCAGTTTTATCTCCTGTCCATTGAACTGAGGGAAAGTGCAGTTCCTACCTAACACTAAAATGATTTACCCCTAAAAGTGGCGGGTGCTCATTATCGATCGACATTACAGTGCCAAACAACACAGGCCGACACGCCTACCGTGATAAACATCGACCACTGCCAGCTCTATTATACACACGCGCTGTTAAGCCGTCACACTAATTAGAATTACACAGCACGCATTCCAATACTGCCGGTCTTGCTAGGATTATAATTAGGTGGTAAGGAAGTTCCATTGATTCACCATGACACGAAAGAGGTACAAATTGCTAATACTTTCAATGTAAACGACTTCCGTACGCTCCGCTGTCTGGAGTTAAGAAAGTAAGGTTAAATATAACGTAAGTACCCACACTTCGTCCTAATTTTGGCAGCAGCCCATCATCGTTGGTAATGGTACCAAGACTAATGATGAACAGTAGAAGTGTGTGATGCAAATAGTTGAATCGACCATATATACCATCAGACGATCAACTGGTAAGTGCTGAACTGATCCACTAGTCACAAAATTGTAAATTTTAGAGGCTGAAGCCGCAGTCCCTGATGACTAATATAAAATAAAAGGATTTTATAATTTCTTTCGAACTTTTATTTCAACTTAATCGTAAACTAAAACACCATTTATCATTAGATACCATTTTAGTCTGTCTCTGTCCTAGGCATTTAAAATGCCGTTTTGCAACATTATGAACAGTTAGCAGGCGTCTCAGCAAAGAATATGCATTAAGTTACACAGCGACGTTCATTCGTCTCCTTCTATTGAAATACCATCTCCAGTGCGCGCGCGAGGAGGGGTTGAACAAGACGAACGCCGCCTGTGGTATCATTCTGTTGTAGAACCAGGCATCCATCACATCGTCATGAAGAAACAGAATCAAGAACAGCCACAGCATCGTCCCACCGTCGCATATCAAAGCCGCGCCGACTAAAGCCACCACGTGACCAAACTTTCTTTGGGACATGCTTTTCTTGCAGCACGACATTACCGATGTTATCACACTTATAAACAAAGCTATCTTAAGTATTAATATTAAGTATAAAAGATATAATCCTAAACAATCCACTTCTAACTCTCCTAAATTATAAACATTTTCGACAGCGACTAATTTAATTACGTTTACGATGAGTGTGAGTCCAAACACGAATAGCGTGATGATTAGCTTCTCACTGCTTAACCTTCCGTTGTGTAGCAGCACCAGCTTAAAATACGCGAGAAGTGAAGACGCTAGTGACCAACTCATGGTTGCGAAAAACATAATGCCACTGGTCAATATTATTAAAACGCTGGCGGCTTCGTCGTACGCCATGAAAGCTGTACCGATCATATGCAGTGTTCCCAATGTGATGTGTTGCACACTGACGTAGTTGTGAAGTGTGCGCCAACGTGGCAAGATGCACCATGTCGTCCACAATGCTATTAAACACACAATTGACACTGTGATTCCCACTAGATGTACTATTGAATCTACTAATGAAATATTTTCGCTCTCCATTTTTATTATGCGTTGGATGTTGCTCTACATGTTGTTTTGGAATGAGTCCAGTAGTGGTGTTACTTTTACATAATTATTACATTATGTTATGAATTATTTTTACCTAATTAATGAAGTGAATCTAAATTCATGATTAGAATAAAAAAATGCTAATTAAATATAATATGATAAGGGATAACAAAGCTAATGAAATGACATCGTAAGTACATCGTAATACTATCTATTAACTAGTATAATAAAGCTGAAGAGTTTGTTTGAACGCGCTAATCTCTAGAAATACCAGTCGGATTTGGAAAAATTTGTAGGTATATGATTGCCACTTACAAGAGGAAGGCTATAGGTACCTACGGGAACGGAAAAAAACGGGATATGCGCGTACGAGGTCGCAGGCAAAAGTTAGTTCCATCATATTTGTGGTCCCTGAAGGGTTAAGTAAAGGTGTACCTAAGTTGTGTTACCTAAGGTTTGATAGCTTACTTTTCGCCAGTTATGTTAGTAACGAAATTACTTATTCAAGAATTTAGCAATCAAGCAAACCACCGGCTGATCATCAATCGTATAAGAATGTTCTAGGAGCCGAGGCGTTAAAATTAAATGCGTTCAAACGAATACGACATGAAAGAGATTTTTATTGCATTATTATGCCATTTTAGACCTATATATGAGCACTCACATTTAATTACAGACTTCAAAAACACTGCAGCCAAGTCGTTTACTTCTAAACAATAGACAGCAAAGGAAATATTCATTCTCACAATATTTAATACTAAGGTCTAAAAAGATAGTTGAGAACTATTTCGAAAACGAGTTAGGAGAGAGCAAAGAAGAGTGATAGTTTAGTTTCTCTTTAAAACTTTAAATTGCTCTCTTGTAGCTTTAAACTCTTTTATTAAATTCCAGTGCAGAGATTGTCAAAAACTTTGTGTTGACTACACAACCGTGTTCAGTCTTCTTCGTCTATCGAAATACCATTTCCAGTGCGCGCGCGACGATGTGTTGAACAACAAGAACAGTGTTGGGGGTATCAAACGCAGCAAATACCAGAAATCCATTACCGTGTTGTCAAAGAAGGCTAAGTGAGTTGAGAACATCCAGAGCACAGTACCAGTGTCACATATTAAAGCCACTCCGACTAATGAAACCACATGTCCGGCATTTCTTTTCAATATTGGCTTCCTGCAGCACGACATCACTGAGACAATTATTCTTACGAACAAAACTATCATAAACGTCATTATTATGAACACAACAAACAATATGAAATTCTGTTGCATAAAGTAGTCAACATTGTAAACATTTTTTGCCACCAGAGTAATTATTAGAACGCTAAATGTTAATCCGTACACGAAAATTGAGATATTTAATTTTTCATTACTTATTTTAAAGTGATGTAGAAGCACCAGCTTGAAGTAAGCAAAAATTGATGACGATAGCGACCAACTTATTGACACGAGTGATAAAATGTCAGAGATTATTAACACGTACTCGTATTTTAAAGTAAAATGTTCAATGACGAGAAGCCAAGGACAGCACAACTGTAGGGCACCCGCCGTGATCTGGTTCACACTGATATAATGCTGAAGAATTCGCCATCGCGGCATAAGGCACCAAGTAGTCCACAACGCTACGACACACAATATAGAAAGTAAAGGTGCTAGCTTTGCTAGGATAACTGAAAAATCCAGATGCTCAACCTCCATTGTATAGTTTTCCATTTTAAATATATAATTCTGTGCAAAGTACCGTTTAGAACAAAACTCAAAAATAACTAACTATAATGAATAACTGTTTGTTTTAATTAGGTTTTGTTATCTAATCAAAACTGTGGTGTCGGTTTCAAATTTTGAATACTGCGTAATACCTATTTAATATATACACAGGTTGAGGTTTTGAGAGCAGGCTGAAATAATATTTATTCAACAAAACTGTCTGTGTGTGTCAACGTCTTATGATTTCTGCAAACAATAATTTTTGACACACTTACCCGTAAACTGGCTCAATATATTGAGATAACCTATTGACTGTCTCAATATGATGACACAGATTGATATATAGATTATTACGAGGTACATATAGCTCATAGAATAAACAAGCAGAATTGACGATGGGCCGGCAATATTACCCGTGGAACCCAAATGATTAGGGTAGACGTATCCATAAGTGGAGATAGCAAATCGTTAAACGGTAAGGTGGGACGTTTTCAGGCTGATGGAGCGACGATCTTCGCAGTAGTTGGTATGAGATGGCTGGATGAGAGTTGCTGAGATTCGAGATGAATGGCGTCGATTGGAGAGGCCTATTGCCAGTTCAGTGCTGGCACTGAACTGGTGTAAATAGGCTTACAAAGCAGTGCATTTCACCCGTTTTAATTTTAATTTTTGCTTGTCAATGAGGCTGGTACCAACCAACGCTGTATGGTCGTTGCAAGCAGGCCTGGCCTTCCTCCAAAAATCGAAAAGGGCTCACGAAAAATAAATGGACAAGCACTCATTTGTTGCAGAATATTTTTTTGCTTTAAATTGTTTAAATTGATTCTGGTTAAGATATCAAACAAGTACTCGTAATTGTAAAAACTAAGTTGTAGTACGATTCAAATCACCATTAAAATCTATTATAAGGTATCGTGTTAGCATAGCTTTTGGGCAGAATAATAATTTAATTGGGCTCGTAAAACATACTTTTGGGTATGCTCGGAACGAAAAGTAAGTGAAAAAGTCTTGAATAAAGTTATAATTTTAATATTATATTAATAACAAGCAGTTCTATAACGAAAAAAGCTCGTATATTTATAATGGCGTATTTATCGTACATTTTATCTATGGTATTTAATTAAAACAATCGCTCAGTCTGCTAATAAACAGGCGGTACTAATGACCAAATTGAGGTTTATACGAAACAAAAATATTATTAGAGCGGTGCACCGAGTGCAAAAATTTCAAATGAAAAATTTCAAACGACTCACCGAATTATCATCTGCCTAGCCTTTTTCCCAACTATATTAGGTTTGGCTTCCAGTCAAACCGGATTCAGCTGAATACCAATATTTTGTGTGGATTGGCTGCCTACCAGACCTCCACAACCCATTACACGGTACTTCTTGGCAAGACTGAAGTCAGATTTTCTGGCTTCGATAATCCGTAACGACTGCCAAAGATCTACAAATGATAGCCGGGACTAACGGTTTAACATGCTTTCCGAGCCACGGAGGAGACGGTATGTTAAGGTGGTCCACATACCGACCTCGGCAAGCGTTGCTTAACCTTGAAGATCAACCAGTGCAGCTGTTATTATTTATATTAAGCTAAAAAAAATGACTGAATATATTATATTTTTACGATGAAAAAAAAAAATCTCGGCACTGTGCATGGTTTTATAGATGACCAAGTATGATGTCTCACTGGAGAAGTCTTCAGAACTATATCGCTGTGAACCAAGATACTGGCTGGGAGCCTTGCATTTGATCATTTTACTTATTATTAAGTTTAATAAATAAAAATACTTTTTTTTTTTTTTTTTTCCTTAGCCTATTGTGTCCCACTGCTGGGCAAAGGCCTCCCCCATATCCTTCCAGACATTCTTTTCTTGTGCCACCTCGAACCAGCCTTCGCGGTGTGCATCCAAGTCTTCTCGCCACCGCTTTCTGGGCCGGCCTCGGCGACGCCGTCCATCCTCTGGCACCCATTGCGTGGAGACTTTTGCCCAGCGGTCATTATGCATGCGGCTGGTGTGACCCGCCCAGTCCCATTTTAGCCTGGCAGCTTTTTTGCCTACGTCAATGATACCGGTTTTGGAGCGCAGCGTGGTGTTCCGTACTCTATTAATTCTTTTTAAACCTAAAATACTGCGCTCCATTGCCCTTTGACATACCCCAAGGCGAAACTTTTGCGACTCGGTGAGCGACCAAGTCTGAGCACCGTAGGTTAGGACGGGCAGAATGCACATGCCGATGAGTTTGCGCTTCAGGGACATCGGGAGATCGCCCTTCATTAGCGTCTTCATGGACCAGTAGCTTTTCCAGGCGTTGTCGATGCGACGATCGATTTCCCTTTCTTGCCTGTTTTCGAAAGAAACTAACTGGCCCAAGTAGATATACTCATCGACATAGAGTATATCCTGCGCATCTACCTTGACCCTAAGTTTGCTGCTGTTTGTCATTGTTTTAGTTTTTGACCGATTCATCGCGAGTCCCACCTTGAGGCTAGCCGTGCTCAGATCTTGGAGCATGGTCTGCAGTTCCAGGGCTGTTGGGGCAAAAAGGACTATGTCGTCGGCAAAGCGGAGGTTCGTTAGTTTTCTATTGCCGACTTCGATGCCTTTGGTCTTCCATGATGCTGCCAGCGACTGAAATATCTCCTCGAGAGTGCTGGTAAATAATTTAGGAGAGAGCGGGTCACCCTGTTTAACACCCCTTTGTATATTGAAAGAAGGTCCTGCAATATTAAGTTTGATGTTAGCGGTACTATTGTGGTATATGATTCTAAGTAGATCTATATATTGTGTTTCAAGTTCCTGGTTTTTTAAAGATCTGAATATGTCGGAATGTTTAAGGCTATCGAAGGCCTTGGTATAGTCTACGAAGGCCAAATACAGTGGTTTGTTAAACTCGGAGTATTTTTCTAATATCTGATTAAGTGTCTGAAGGTGGTCAGTTGTAGAGAAACTAGGTCGAAATCCGGCTTGTTCTGGTGGTTGGTGTTCATCCAGTTTTTCTTCTATACGATTATGTATGACCTTAATAAATGTCTTGTAAATATGAGATGTAAGACTAATTGGCCGATAGTTCTCGATTTCACTTTTGTCTCCCTTTTTGTGCAGAAGAATTATATTTGAATGGCACATCGTTTTTGGAACCTTTCCTGATCGCAATATAGTGTTAAATAAGTTTGTAAGGTGAGGCAGCAAGGTGGCAGACCCAATTTCAAGTGCTTCAGTAGTGATGCCATCCTCCCCGGGACTTCTATCGTAACGCATGGTTGTGAGCGCTTTATGTACTTCATAACCGGTTATTGGAGGGACCGAATCTGAGACACGATATGCTGTATTACGAATGGGTAGTGAGTGATCTGAATATAGCGTTTTATAGAACTTAGTTGCTATGTCCAAGATTTTATCCCTGCTATGGTGTTTAATTCCGTCATTATCAACAAGACTATTGATCCAAGCTCTACCTTTTGTAACTCCATGTTTTAGTACCCTTAAAGATGAATGTTTTTCTAGAGCAATTTTTACTAAATGCGTATTAAGATTTCTGAGATCTTTTCTGATGCTTCTTTTGACCTCTTTGTCCATTACTCTATATTCTGCTGTGCCAATTTCTTTAGTTGTGCGTTTGTCTATCAGTTTAATACTATGAGCTGTTAGTGTACTCCTATTTCTGCGTATATTCTTAATGTTTTTACCACCATTGCTTATCCCGGTAACTATCTTTTCATATTGGTCTTCTGGGTCTGTTTCATCAACTTTTAGATCTTTAAAATAGTTTGATAATTCTAGATTAAAATATTCTAAGTTATTAATAAGCGTTTCTCTTGACAGTCTCTTTATTTGTTTTGTAAACAATTTGGCTCTATGAATTTTGAAATCGAATCGAATTATTGTGCGAATTGGCCTGTGGTCGGAGCTGTATTTGAATCTATTGATAACACTAACATTCCTAATTATATGTGTATCTGATGTTAGAATGTAGTCAATTTCGTTTCGCGTGAGACCATTGGGTGCAAAATACTTATATCTTCTTTTTTATTGCGGCTTTCGAATGACGGGCGTGTCAGACTCTTACTGACTAAAACCCATCCGTGTTCCTCCTTAAGCCCTTTGCGTTCCAGGGGGGCGACTATCTAAGCCCGAAACTACGGACTTCGGGCTTAGAGAGTAGCCCCCCTGGGGCGGTGTCTCTTTCGAACAAATGACGCAACCAGTGTAGTTGTACCTGACTGTGTTGTCGTGCAAGAAGAGGATGTCTAAGACAAATTGCTAGACATATCTTTGATCGGATCTTATGTGTTTCTGGTACTGTACCTTATTCCTGAGGGCGCGAAGAGTCTTTATAGAAGCATTTCATATTTCATATGAAGTATCATAAAATGGAAACAGCAAAAGTATGGTTCACTTTAAGTCTGATACTGCAATATCTCTTCGTAGTTTTAAATACATCATTAAGAAATAAATGGGAATCGTATTTTAGGCAACAAGAGAACTTAAGGGCCGTTGCGTGGGGTTTTGTTTAAGAAAGAAAAGATGAGGAAAGTATTGCATGGAGAAGATTTGACGCCAGTCAAATGTCGAGCAGAATACAGATTATTACACTACTGAAGAAATTCATCCGCAAAAAAGTGATCTCTACGAGAAGTCACGACCCTCGGTAAAAGGAACTCAAGTGAAGTTACAGAATTTTGTACTATCCGTACGTAACAGAGTTTTAGTTTAAGGAACGCTAATTTGTTTTCGGGAAAACACTTAATATTTTTAAGTACCTAGATTTCGAATTGAATCAGTGTTTTTTTGCGTGACACGCGCACAGACCGACAGACAAAAAAAAATTGCATTTTTACGTTCTATGTCTTGTTTCTAACGATTCTCAGTTATTTTTTACAATAATATTTAATGTACATCCACGGCGGTCAACGGTTTCATTATATGTATGGAATAGATGAAAAAAAACACTACTATATTTCTGTATGATTTTGCGATAAAAGCTGTTTTTCCGTGGCGTACTAAACAATCAGTCAATAACAATAAATAAGTGTGAAATTTAGTTCGAATTTATATCTCGTTGTTGATTCTACTGCTACGATTAGATTAAACTAAGGGGTAAAAGCGACGTTAAATGTCTAACGCTCGGTCGCGTAAACATCCGTTAAAAAACCCCTACCTATAGTGTGATCCAACAGGGGAAACTCAGGGTGCACCTAGACCTACCTATTATACCGCTAGGTACAAACGAACAACGCTTTCTGACGCTGAGTCAGCTCGAACAAGGTTACCGGATGGGCGCCATAGTTCAATGGAGGTGACTTTCAACTTGGGGCTTTGTATTATCAAGTACTAGGTTACACGTAGGTAATTAATGTCGGACCACGCTGGTTTACGTACAAACAAAATATCCATTCCACGAGCCCTTGTGTCGTTACCACACCTGCGTGCAAGTTGAGTATATAGGAAATACATAAGCGACTTCGCTAATCAGGTACAGATAGATAATAAGTGCTTTCGCTTATATCTGTCACCGGATAATGGCAAACTCCGTAAGAATATAAAATATCTTGAGAGATTGTAAACTCTCGATAAATTGTAATACTTTTTACACATCAAAATTTGATAGTCATTCTGATTATGATTCTGTCAGATCTTTAGAAGTCATTCCGAGAAATTGTGGACTGGCATAAAATGGCGACCAATCAAAGCACAAGTCTACAATTAATCTGTTTTCGTCTGATAGTAAATCTGGAAACAAAGCTCTCATTAGTCTATTCAGAAAAAACAAAGACCAATGAAAAGCCAAGTTTCCAATTTAACTATCACACTAAAACAGAAAAATTGTAGACCAGAGAGCTGATTGGTCGCCAGTTTGTCAGCCCACAATTTCTCAGAACGCACGGAGATATATTATAGATTTTGATTCGTATAATTGCAAAACAAATGTTAATTTGACAATTTATCAAGAGTTTACGATCTCTCAAAATATTTTGTAATCTTACGTAGTTTGCAACTATCCGGTGACATATCCAAACTAAGACCTTATAATGTACATGCAATATTAAAATCAATTGAAAGGGGTCTGGATGGGCAGATAAATGGGCTCCATAACGAAGACACGATATGCCAAGTTTGAACTATCTGACCTTTTCCATTTGCAAACATTTAGCGCAGTTAATAATGGGAGCTAGGTCAAACTGTACAAACATAAACAAAAGATCCATTTACCGAGCTCTGTAGTCAGTTCCGACCTGACTGGAGGAAGCAGTGATTTCCACCACTATACTCAAACAACCCATCAAGGTTACCGGATGGCTGCTATAAAAGCCTTAAATGGAATAGCCGCAGCACTCGCCATATTGCCAATTTTAAACGTTCCCACGCCATTCCGTCTAGCTTTAACGACAGATAAAATGTTACGATGTTTTTTGACATACACACTTACAACTTTATTGGTCATACGAGACGTCCTAAAAGATGCCTAGAACGCTGTATCAGAACATGGATGGAAAGTTGATAAACAATGCTCTTTCTAGAACACACCTTTTAACCGACTTCAAAAAAGAGGAGGTTCTCAGTTCGACTGTATGTTTTTAGGGTTCCGTACCCAAAGGGTAAAACGGGACCCTATTACTAAGACTCCGCTGCCCATCCGTCGGTCTGTCTGTCCGTCTGTCACCAGGCTGTATCTCATGAACCGTGATAGTTAGACAGTTGAAATTTTCACAAATTTCTGTTGCCGCTATAACAACAAACCATAAAAATGAAATAAAATAAAAAAATAAAATAAACATGTTTTTTTCGGCTTATGGTACGGAACTCTTCGTGTGCAAGTCCAACTTACACCTGGCCAGTTTATTTTGGATGAGTATTTTCCCAAACTGGTCCCGTTTCAATTTGTTGAAGATCTGATGAAGAACTTCGGAGGTAGGCAACAGAACTCTTCAATAAATGATAGCAAATCTCCCGGGATTGCTGAAATTGCATGTCTGTTTATTGATTACTAGCACTTCGCCCGCGACTTCGTCCGCGCGGATTTAGTAGGTACTCCACAAACTAACTAAGGGGCAGAGGGGGCGTTGCCCCTTTACCCCCTTTTAAAGGTTAGTTTTGGAAAATTAAGCACAACGATTTTTATTAATTACCCAGCCATTTCTGCTGCTGATTCTGTGTTCTCATTATCAGCGCAACTATTCACCTTGTTTACCCCGTCAGGGATTGATTATGCAAAAAATGTTAGATCTATTTCAAGTTATTCCACATCCAACGTAAAAAAAATAAAAAATAACAAAAACACCGACTTCCGAAATTAAAGTTATTTTATACTTTGTAGTGTTTTTCATTTGGATGATTTACAAATATTTCAGTGGCAATATGTTTCGGATACCTATTCAAATGTCGCTTAGACAGAACCAAAGAATAATATTAATATAGATAGAACTCATAAACAATTATAGATTTGATAACTGTTAACGACACGCGACACCATAATTTACGAGTAAGTATAGTAACTCAAAAATAAGTCTTTAGGGCTAAATTAGCTACAGAAAGTTTGAGAAGAAATTCGATAAATCCCAGTAACTCGGGATTGCGTCCTATGAAACCAAATGTTTTTTTTATCCAAGGATCAATTTAGAAAAAATGTCAAGAATTTTCATTGCGCGCGACGGACCGTACGTAATCGGACATCTGCTTTGGAAAAAAAATGAAATCCTTGTGAGCTATACATGTAAACGTCGCCGCCGTTGTCAATCAGTGTATCACTTGTGTACCTATCGAACGATTAATTAACCTACCCGTTAAAATGGGCGTTTGGATGTTCAAAAACCGGCCACGTGCGAGTCGGACTCGCATGCAAAGGGTTCCGAACGAATCTCGTTTTTGTAACATGTTACTTTCAAACCATATACTTCTTAAATGTTTTCCTGTTATCTATAGACGAAGAACTGTATTTTTTTTAAATTTTAATCTCAGTAGTTTCGGAGATAAGGTCATTTTACATCTTATTTCTTGAATAACTTCAAAACCATTTTACACCAACCATATTTTAATTTAAAAATATGGTTGGTGTAAAATGGTTTTGTTGTAGTCTAATTCATTTGACACGTCAGTAAAGTTGGAAAAAGTTTTCTTTAAGTTTTCTTTTACCCCAGAAAGTGACCCCACTTTCAAAATTTATTTATTTTCGTTACACGTCCGTGTATGGGTTACAGAAGAAATGATTTGTACCAAATTTCAACTGAATAGGTCCAGTAGATTCGGAGAAAATCGGCTGTGACAGACGGACGGACAGACAACAGACTGATCCTATAAGGGTTTCATTTTTCCATATAGAGGTTCGGAACCCTAAAAATCACCAAATATCGTAGTGCTACGGCGTAGTATGTTCGTAGGAGCTACGAATAGACCAACTTACGCCCTTTATTCGTGGAAACTGTCCACAATTATTAATGCCAGTGAAATTATGACATCATTTTGATTTTATGTTCATCAATTGTTCAATAGAGCGGATCCTAACATTACTTTAAACTTATAAATTATAAAATCGGCGGATCTGGTGACACTTGGGGGACTGATGAATATCAGCCTAGGATTCAGTATATTCTTAAAGTAAGGATTATACTCACAGTAATATACGCGCCGTAGCTATGTAGCGCGTCAGATATGTTCACAGGATGTTCCATGTTGATCTCTGTGTTGAGGTCCGCTGGCCAGCTATCTGGTACCACCGCGTCTGGAGTACCCAGGCTCCAGTATACCTGGTAGAGGAAAATATTAAGATTTATAGTCTAGGAGAGCAAAATGCAAGAATTGTTTCTTGGAATAAAGACTACTGTCTTACTAATAAACCCTGCTAACTCATTTGGCCAAAATTAATAAAGGAACCAATTTTGAAGAGTAGTCAGTCAAACAAACTTAAAAAATTAAAATAGATCACGTAAATTGTTTAGGTATGGGATCTTTGAGATATAAGTAAGCGCCATGTTAGGACATCCTAAGGGTGCGTCCAAATATGGCGATTGCACCACGACCGCACGCGAGCAAAGTGCGTTCATTTCAAGTTTGCGCGCCGTTCCTACGCCGCTCGCGCTCCGCTCGCGCGTCTGCTACGTGCCGTGCCCGAACGGCGCAACTGAGATATATACAGTATGAAAGCGAACGGAACTGTGCGCGAGCTGCGCGTGCGCAGAACGCGCCCACTGTGCGTGCAAGCCTTGTGTGAGTGCGCTAGAGACGCACCAAATAATTTCAGTAACTGCACGCGTACAGCGCACGAGCAGCTCGCGAGCGGCGCTTTCATGGCGCATTCGCCAGATGTGGACACACCCTAACATAACATGGCATAATGCCATAAATCGAATTTGTGTCTAATATATAAATACTGAGAAAACCTGCTATACAAATCAAAAGCTGTCTACATAATCTAAAGCAAGCAGCAAGTCTATCGCGTAACGTATTAATTCAAACATATAGCCGAATTTCGCTGCTTACTTTAACCAGATAAAATAACAATGACGTCCCCTTAGCATCTCAAGTTAAAGACGCGGCCTTCCAACATCATAAACTTTAACCCGTTCATTAATTGTTCAGCTTTGACATAGAACAACGTAAGTTTGAGACCGTGGGCGTGCTACCCCGTGCCAGGAGGTATTTAGCGGACAACTTTGACAATTACTCGATTGCAACTTTCAAAGATTATGGCGCGGTACTGCCTGTTTCTCAAGTCTTGATTTAGATGCCATCTCACGGAGACATCTTTGACTTTAGCAAAATTCATAATATTGGTACATTGTAGATTTTTTACGAGACTATCGTATGCACAATTAAAGAGCGAGAACGCTCGAATGAAGCCGAACCATTTAAAACGAACAAAAAAAATAAGAAAATGACACTTTTTAATACTTTTAGACGAATAACGAAGCCACAAGTAATTTCAAGAAACAAGGAAAATAAACCGTCGGTACCGTTACCAAATTATATTGCCTTCCAAAATGTTACCAGTACGAATCGGTGCCTGTCACCGGTATCTCCATGAGGAAGCAGTCTGCTGTCACAAACTGTAGCTTTTAATTACTTACATTATTATTATCTATGAATATCGATTGAACAAAACAAGCTTCTATATTTAATTTTAATTATATGGCTTGCATTAGGTGCACTAAATATAGTGTGGCAGACCAAGGTCTAACCCCGAGCTTGGCAGTGACACCATGTGTTGTTGTAGCAGGTTATATTTTACTTTCATGGTCGAACACGATAATGGCTTCATTCATTTCCGTATTTAAATTTGTGTTTAAGAAAGTTTAGGAAGTGAACGCGACAATGAAAGGCTTGCATGTGTGTTAGTATTGGCACGATGTTCGATGACGGATTGGGACGAGATGTTGGTCCAAAAACAGGAATCGATTGAGGTAAAACTCATTGTTTTCTCAAAGCACAATTTGCTGTTTTGGAATGAAATCCGCTGTCAATTTATTCAGTGGAATTGAAGAATATGATGTTTAAATTCGGTAAGAACCTAATGGTAACCTTTTATTTATTCCAAGAACTTTGTTTCTGAAATGGACAGTATGTTTTACGGTCTGCCCAAAGAAGAATTTCTCCAGCTTGTTTTTCAATACGCTGAAAAGGATCGCAGTTTAACCATTTTGTTTTTATTTTAAGTGTAATGAATACTTGGAGAAATAATGTGAATTTATTTTTGAGTTAGCAATAAAAATTCGTATTAGTTCCTGTAAAGTGTTTTCTTAAAAATATTTTCTAATAATTTTAATTTTTTTTTAACTATGATTATGACAAGTAGTGCTTGCTGGATTTACCCACTGCGTGCCCACTTTGCCCATATACCCATGCCCGCTTTAGGCCAACCCCCCGGATAAAGCGAGCATTCGAATGGTTTCCCTTTTTGGCTTCTTGTTTCATAATTTTGAGACATGTAAAATTCGAACATTGACTATCAAACTACAATAAATTTACTATGTAATGGCAATAAAAGTTTTTCTTGCCTTCGTATTAATGCCTTAGGCTTTGGGCCCCCCTTCCCCTACTTGTTTTACATTCAATGCTTAGGGTTATTAAAACTTAAAAGAATTTCTTCGTTATGTCGTGAATGTTGATAAATTAAAATACTCAAACAATCAAATTCAAATGCTTAATTTGGAAATCAGTTCTAAATTAAGCATTTGAATTTGACTATTATCAAACTTTACTTGGCATGAAAACCTGACATGGCATTAAAGCAAGGTCTTAGCTCAAAATACTCAATTCAGAAACCGCCCTAACTCTGAATAGCAAATAGTTTTTTTTCTGATGTTTCAATGGTATTTCAGTAATCAAGGAGGTAGTTTTGCATCCTCCCAAATCCTGGCAGACTTTAGCTTTCGTAATTTTTATTTGCACCTACTAAATAATTTTGCCCAAATTTCAGCCTTGTGAATAGGATCTCACTCGAGGCGGCGACCAGCTCTTAGACTATTACAATGACTAATCAGTTGTTGAAGTATTATTTAATTACTAATTATTTAACAATATTCTGTAACACACAAAAATCAGCACAGACTTAAAAAAAAGTGTTTAATAACTTTGGCACCTGATGCCTGGAAACCGGCCTAAGCTTTACCTGCAAGCTGCGTATGTTAAAAGTACTTACATACTAACACTACTCTATCCCACACATTTAGTTAGTGAGAAAATAAGAGAGGCCTGGCAGCTTTGGGATCTTAGATTACTGTACATAACACTAGCATTATACAGTACCTTTGTACGTGCTAAAATCCAAGATGAAAACATTAGCACTCAGTAACAATTCCTGCTCAAAATAGGTAGCTAGTTAGTAAGAAAATACTGAATATTTAAAGAGCAAGCAACAGTATTTAGCTATGAAATATTAACACGACAAGCTGGCGAGCTGGGGCGCTAATTAAAAGCTCTCGCCTTACGGGCCACGGATGAATGCTGCGCACTTTGTTAAGCGGAATTGTTGGTATATTTCTTGGATGAAAATAGCTGATGAATATCAAGACGGTGTAATTAATTTGAATTATAATACGGCACTAATTTATTTTTACTTGTTACAAATGACAGTTTTTTCTGGGAAATTAATTTGTTTTTTAATGCTGGTATCGGACACGGAATTATTAAACTTTTCGGTACGTTTAGGCTTCGTTCGCAAATACTAAAGTGCAGCACGTCGCTAGTACCGTGTGAAACCGCCAGACATCATTTGACTCAACTTGATTGGCGTCATTTAGCAACGCATGTCTAGACGCGGGGTGCCGCTCGTTTAGTTCGTGGTTATAATAATATTTGCTATATTATCAAAAGCCATAATGCTCAAAATCTTTACTTTATCTAAAAATACTTTGCATAGTTTTCTTCAAGTATAACGTTTCGTTTGTATAATAACATTATGATTTAACAACATTTTCTTTAACGATCGTTTAGTTTAATGTATGTGTCACCGGAAAATTGCAGACTCCGTAAGATTGTAACAAATCTTTATTAGATTATGATTTCTCGATATATTATGATAAAATCGTTTTGTATACAATAAATCCCATCCAAATTCAATAGTTTCCAATATATCCGTGTCTTATAGTTTAGAATTTCACGCGATATTTTACAATCTTACGGCGTTTGCAATTTTCGGGTGACATATATAACGCTTCTCTTGGTATAACCTTTTTTTATATGATTATCTTTTTTTCGAAAAGCGAGCGATGCGAGCTGCCGTCTCAGGGTAGATTTGATTCGAAGGGGATGACGGGAGCTAGATTGGGCGAGCAAAGTGAGCGAACGAAGCCTCCGTCATACTCGTCTCATTAGGTTCCTTTAAACCCTGCAGACAGAAATAGTTGCCCCGCACAGCGGAGCTCCAACGACTTCGGTACCTTATCACGACCATAATTTAAGCCAAATAACAAAAAAAAAAGTTAACTTACATCAAAGACCTTTCCCAAGTCTTCTGCGAGACAGGAACAGTTGAAGGCGACTATACCCAGCTCTTTCACCTGAGGACAACAATTTACTATTATTATTTAACAAAAATATTGCGCTCTTTTTAGTGATCGCTGGGAGAAGCTTATGTCCAGTATTAGGATACTTTCAGCTTCGGCTTAGATGATGGTGGTATCAAAAATTTTGATATAATCATTGAGCCGTATAATTATTTTTCATGTGATCACTTCTTAGGTTGTCTTTGGTGGGTAGAGTTGAAAGGTTAGCTAGGATTTAACGGTTCTAAAAGGGTCAGTCTCTCACGATCTAGTTCATCACCCATCACCATGCGGAAGATAAACAGGATGTTTAGAGATTCACAACAAAAAACATAATTTGTTCATGTATGTAGAAAAATTACACTTATTTATTGTTTTCTCGGTAATTATTAAAAGGAGGGTTTTGTCACACCTGATTATTATTATTTTTTTATATCTGCTTTACCAAGATAAGTGTGCAATTACATAAAGGAATAAGGGTATATACCACCCACTCCCAGTCCCACTGCTAGAGCAATTAAGTTAATAAATGACTTTCTAAAATATATTCCTGAGGCAGATTTATTTTTTGACTCTCAATGGACAATCGCTAAACGTGTGTATATTTATTTAAATACAAAGAAATAATTGTTTAGTTTCTAATTTAATTTTATGTTACTCCATTTTTTTTTGTATTTTGTTTTTCCTTTTGCCCTAAGTTTTAATTTAAATATTTAATGTAATTTTGTAGAATTAGCATAGATATAAGCGATTTGGTGTAAACTGTTAGATTATATTTGATGAATAAATTAATAGTGAATACCTGTGTAAGCGCCCGCCAGTCCATGTTGGCACTGCCGATGTAAAAGTGTTTTCTATCTATTATCCAGAACTTTGTGTGCAGGATGCCATTCCCTAATAACTTTGAAAAGTTTAAACTCCGCACCTGGTGGAAGAAAATGAAAATTAACAAAATTATACAGCAGTGTTTGTTTTGTAAGAATGAAGTTTGTCTTGATTTAATTATTTCTTTATTAAAGACAAACTACCACCTGCGGCTCCGCCCGCGTTTATGTCTAAAATAATCCAAAGGGAACATATATCTTATGTGTTACTCCAGACTATAATCTACCTCTGTGCCAAATTTCATCGAGATCCGTTCGGCCGTGCTGACGTGAAAGAGTAACAAACAAACATCCATCCATCCATCCATCCTTACAAACTTTCGCGTTTATAATATTAGTAGGACTAGCTTCTGGCAGCGAAAATTATCCCAATTGAACATATAATTAAAGTATGGGTAACAAAAAAATATAGCTTACCTGTGCAGCTTTCTTCTTAACTAAATATTCAGTATCTACATTAGGATATTGTTTACTGGGCCAATTTTGAGCAATTTTTAAATCTATTTTTCTTTTTGACCCAGCAGCATATAAAGCTTGGAACACTTGCTCACCCTAAAACAGAAAAAAAAGAAAATAAATTACAGAAACACCAATCATGGTCAACCATGCCTCAATGATAGCAGATTGAGATTGAAAGCACTATTATTTCGTTACTGGAAAGAGTGATTTTTGTAGTTCAATTGTTTCTGAGGTTCAGCTAACCATGCATACAAAATAAATAAAATATAAAATACTGTTATAAATACAAACCTCTATAGAGGTATTATAAGGATATTCTTCATTATATCTAAGAGTCCAATAAAACGACGCTATTTCTATACTCGTTTGAGCTTCATCTATCAAGTCTAACCACACATTCTTCGTCGGTAGATGCGTCATGTTTGGGGGGTACATATGACCCTCCGGTATACTTTCAACTAATGATAACCTGAAACAAAAAAAAGCCATTAATCAAAGTATTTTGTCCACTATATCATTACTGTAGGAAAACCTGTATTAAGATTGAGTGAAATATGCTAAATATATGGGTTTGACAAACAAATGAATTTGAACTGTAAAGCTATAGACTTACAGTTCAAAATCGCTCGTTTGTAAAAAGCAACCAAATCCCAACCTTAACCCTAGAAGGTTAAGGTTGAGATTTGATTGTAACATGCCAACTTTTTCTCACCAAATAAATGGGATTTGCTATAGTATCCAAGTGGTTTCAGGGACTAAACATATTTTGTTATGGTTGATATTTTACACAAAAAGCATATGGATAAAATTAAATAGCCATTCATAGGAAGAAGTTCCACTAAAAGTAGGCCACCCTATCTTTACAAACAGAAATTATAGGAAGAAACAAGGTCAAAGCAGTAATAACTCAGCAGACTTACCCCAAATACTATGCATTGGTTTAACCTAGATTAAGGCTTATTAGGAAGCTTGGCCTATTCTTGTAGCCCATTTATGTATAAGTTCAGTATTCACTGCTTATGCTAACATTGCTTTAATTATTTAGCATTTACTCTTGAGCTAATTATGCTTACTTATATAGTGTAAATGTAAAGTAAAATTTAGAGATATTAAAGTCAGTTAACTCGGTCAACATTCTTGTTTCCAATTTATAATCTTTCTTTCTATATTTTAGTTGATTTTAGAGCAACTCGTACTATTGAAAATGCAAGACTTGATGAAAAGCATTAACTGAACTTTATATATTGCTTATAGCAACAAAATTAATAAAACTGGTTAAGTGCAAGTCTGACTCTTGCACTAAGATTTTACAATGATATTTCGACACTTGCAAAACAACTAAGGTACATACCCTTAACCTAAAACCATGAACTTGACCAGTGACAACTGACTCACACTTGACCAGTATATTTCTTGAATGAAAAAGGCTTTTTAAATTTTATATTTTTAAACATGCAATTAATAAAATGGTTTATTACGTTATTTATGCAGACGACACTTACCTACACTCATCTGAGCAATGTAAAGAGACGGCAGCAATGGTAGCGTTCATATGAACTATGTTTGGTTGATCGAGCAGCGGGACCAACACTACCAAAACTATTAGAACTATAACTATGGAGACCGGGATGCATGATGGTCGGCACCATATGCTGCGTTTTTTTCTTCTGCAGACAATTTATTACATTATATATTTCATAATATTAATAAAAAATTTGTTCTTGGCATTTCATATTTTGAATAACCTGTAGGAGATAAAAATATTGAGTGATTTATTAAAAGGCTTTTGGCTTCTCTCTGAAGCCCATAAAATAACGATAGAGTAGCATTTTGACCTAAGAGGCAGTTGACTGCGAGAACAAATAACATATTAATTAATTAAACCTACCATGGTAAATACACTTATTAACAATGATAGGTTTAATTGTTATCAAATTACAGTTCTATAGTCACTACTATAGAACCGTAATTTGATAACAACACCAACCTAAAGTAAATAAGGAAAACCACAGTAACTAACTGACAGTAATTCAAAAGCACTTTTAAATGGTTTCTGATACTTCAACTTTAACTGGCCGTGCAGACCACATTACTTAGTAAGATATTGTTTGAAGGCATTCACTCAACACACAACAATGCAGATAAATAATGTAAAATTAAATCAAAATCCAGTGTAGGTAACCAAATTATGCAAAAATTTTAGTGATTACCCACTATTAAAATTATGCTTACTTGTCATTATAACTATTGCCATTTTCGTCTCGCATCATGAATATTTGTTCCCACTGCTCCAGTTCTTCATCAGACGACGACGCGTTCCCCACACTCCCGGTTTCCAGCACAGTCTACAAAAAAAGAAAAAAAGCAACATTAACAAATGAAGATCGCATCAACAAAAAAATCGTGATGCAAAACAGAGGGAAGGGTAATTCCAGTCAGTATCTAGCCCTATCACAATCACGTAATACCCATTACATTATAATTAGAACATTATTTGGCATAGATTATTACATTACCTACTCTTAAACAGAGAATTGTTTTAAATTATGTAGTAAACCGACTAACCTTAAAATATTCCAACAAGTATTTAACAAATGAAATTAGGTAGCCCATGATTATTGATTAATTCGATGACTTATCATAACAAGAGTTTAGAATTACTAAAAACAATTGAGATGACGCTATGTTTTTAAACAAAGAACCTTTGTTTTTGTTTTATTTTTGTGACTGACACCACTACAGCAGGCACTATTTTTGACATTGTTGACAATTAAACTAGACACCGACGCATCAAGTTACAGTTGCACGTTTAAGTCAATCGATCGATTTAAATGCGCGTAAGTCGATTATTATATCGTCTTTAATTTTATATTTATTTTATTTAGTTTCACTAAACTAATACTGACCATATTATTATTTCTTCACTAAGTAATCAAAGCATATAAATTAATTATTATTAAACTAACAAGTTCACTCAGCAAAGAATTTATAACGCAATCACGAAAGCAACACGAATTAAACTGCATTTTTGCGTATCCTGGCGTTCCTTTACAAAACGTGCAGGCGCATTAGTAGCAAAAATATTACTGCAAAGTAGATGACGTCGGCAACCACTGCATTGTACATATGCATTTTAAATACTAGGTTAGTATAAACCGTAAAACTATTCAGGGTAGAACTGTTTCGAACATTGTTAATATAACAATACTAGTTTAACGTAATTGTTGTGTAGTACTGTTATATTTCGCAGCGTTTGATTAGAATCAGTTTATGTATTAAGTTTTTGCTATTTTAGAGCAAGTGAAAAGTGTTTTTTTTAGGTTTACCTCCAGTCGTTCACCGATACGGTACTCTCTTTGTAACTCCACACTGACACCACATGGCACACACTTCAAAATAACAGAGCTCTGTCGACGATTTAATAAATAATGTACTGAAAATATTCAAATATTTTACCACCCCTGTCGTGTGGCCACGGCAACTCACTAAATTATACTGTGAAAAATATTTTGACCGTGATATAACACAAAATACACATTATACGCGACATTAAGCCTGGCTCTACTGAACTAAATTGCAAGAAAATAATAAAGCTGTTAGGTGAATGCTTTGTTACTTTCAAGCCCAAATGAACAAGTATACCGGCAATAAATTTGTTAATAGGTAGTGTAGTTGTACGAGGTTGTAATAAGATTGAAAGCTTTTGGTGACACAGGTAGGTAGTGACTAGATTGTATGTATGTGATTTTACCCCTAGTATTTACAACAACAGTAAAAGTAATTGCTTTTATCGATTGTGAAGTCTTTTTAATCGACGTATTGAGCACTATTTTCTAAATCATTTTGGATTTATGTGTCGATAATACGTCTGAAGAGTTTATTGAAAAAATTAAAATAAAATATTAAAGGAGATTAAGTAAAGTGCCGTTCAAATGAGATTCGCAATAAACGTTTTGACTTTGACTTTGATTGCAGGGGAAATATTTGTACTTATGTTCATTCAAAAACTGCGAGTTATAATATACTTATTTAGGTATAACTTCCACTTTTGAGATTCCGGTCCGATTTAGGCGCCAAGATCGTTTTATTAGATTTGTATCTGCACTGAAGAAGGTAGGCCTCTGCTTACCATCAAATTAAATCAATATTTTTAGAAGTTTTCAAATTGATATAACAGTTAGGCAAACTGTGGCTTGTAGCTATTATCTTTCTTGTTACAATTTAGTTCCTCGATATTATTTTAGTCATGGTTGGTATTTCAAACGTCCGTGCTTTGTTTCATTATGAAAATTGGTTGCTAACTACAATTTGCAAGTAGGTACCTACTAACTTTTTGCCGACGGTTGCACGAAAACAGAACATTAAAATAAAATAAAAATACTTGAAGAACGGCGAATAGCTTACATAACTAAAGTCATGCAACAGGAGATAATTACTATTCGCTGTATTTTTATCAGGTTGGCTAGCACAAACGTTTCTCGTTTGTTACATATAATATACCTAGTAACTGTACCTACTTACTTGACTTCTAGTCAAGTAAATACATAATCTATAGTAAGTATTGACTGCAGTGTTGTGCATGTGTTTTTATAAGTTGAATTTGTAATTCATCGTAGGTATTAAGAAGTCGGTTAAAAAGGTGTGACATAGAGTTGGTTGATCCATTTGATAGGTAAATTGTCTCGAATTCAAATATATGTCTACGATACGTATAGCTAGGTAAGTACCTAGGTTCTTAAAGGTACCTACTGCACTGCAGTCATTCCCGCTAAGTAGGTAAGGTGAGGTGGGGTATGGCTATCAGCCGTATCAGCAGGGTAAAGACTGTCACTTCTAAATGTCTCGAAAAGTACCGCCTTCTTTTTGAATTTACTACGTCGACAAAACAGCACTGATGAATAAGTAGGTACTCGACTCGACTCAAATTTGAAATGTCGCCTCTGACTGTCAATTTCGCCAACATTACGAATTGAAAATATCATTACCAAGTGAAAACAATGTTTCACTTGGTTGCCACTGTCCGTTTTGTTTGAAATTTTGATGACAATATGTGTTACAGCGAGGAGTCTTGAACGTAGTAGAGTAGGTATCATATTAATAATTATTGTCTTTTAAGTTATCATATCATTTTAGCAGTAAACAAACTGTTTCCTTTAATATTTTACAAAACCAAAATACTTGTAACTTATTAAGTGGGGTAAGACTGACACGGTAAGACAAACATATGTTGGTCTTTCAATTATCAACATTTTATTATGTACTTACGAAAGTCAGAACAGAAGAATGTGTAAATTAAAAAAATATATAATAATCATGTTTTTTTTGCATCAAAACATTTATGCAAGTACTTTAGTACCTAGCATTTTAAGCAAGTTTGCGAATAGTCGTTTATTACCTGGCAAGATGACGTTATATGGATTAAAAATCGAACTCTTTAGGAAGAATCAGACTCCTCATCCTGACTGAAAATTACTTTTATTCAAAACTCAGTCTATAACTTACCAGGATTTGAAGTGTTTTACTTAAGTATAGGTACTTATGTATTTTTTCAGACCGTTTGTTTTTTACTAAAACAAAAAAAACTTTTTACAAAAAAATACAACCGACTTCCAATAGAAAAACACTTTTAGTAGTTCACATGTGCTTGCCCCTTCACAGCCTACCGACGTGATGTTACGTTATGAACTGGTGTAAACAATAGACAGACATGAGATTTCAGCAATCCCAGTCCATTTGCTATCATTTATTGAGGAGTTTCGTTGCCTATCTCCGAAGTTCTTCATCAGATCTTCAAATTGAAATGGGACCACTCCGAGAAAGTACTCTTCCAAAAACTGCCCAAATCGCTTCAAGTGTGCCTATAAAATTTGAAGAGTTCTCTCTATTTCTCCAGGATCCCATCATCAGATCCTGACTTGATGATCATGGGACCACCTGGGAAGTACCTATACCTTTCAAACAAAAATATCTAAATCTGTCCAGCCATCTTCGAGTAGGTAATCGGGGAACATAGGTACATAAAAATAGAAAAAAAAGGTTCCGACGAATTGAGAACCGCCTCCTTCTTGAAGTCGGTTAATAAGTGGTAGATAAGTAAAGTTGGTAACTCTAAGTACCTATTGCAGCTAGTAGTAGCAGCTAGTAGTAGTAGCTAGTAGCCCTAGAATTATGTCTTAATCCACCAGTGAGATAGGGATAACTATCTACCAACTACCTACTGCAGACTTCATGCATTGTATAGATCCTAATCTTTTAGAGTAGGAAGGTATACGTTGTGCTTGTTACCAGAGGGCAATGTGATAGAAAATTGGTTCGGACCACTCCAATCCGACTCCCACTAGACTCGGGCGGTTACAGGACGATAAAATGTCGAGTAAACTGCTTCATCATTTTGCTAAAGAATCCTACTTTGTCTGATGAAATGTTGAGAGACTTTTTATTTTCCAACACTTTTTCTGATAGACAGCAGTTCGATCCCTACTATGCTCTTAGGTTTTATTTTATTTATTTTAAGATATAGTTTTATTCAAGTCAACGTCCGCCTCGTTAAGCTAGTTTCTGCAGCCTCACATCGGAAATAAGTATTCAGAGTTTTATTTGGAAACCAGATGGTGTAGGTACCTAAGTATAGAAAACTAAACCGAACCGAAATATGTATTTTCCAATTTAAGAATCGCACTAAAACAGATGAATTGTAGACCAGAGTGCTGATTGGTTACCTACCAGTTTATGTCAGTCCACAATTTTTCGGAAATACTTCGAGAAATTAGAGGAGATATCAAATTTTGATGCGTGTAAAAAAGTATTACAAATGTTCAGTTGACAATTTATCGAGAGTTTACAATCTCTCAAGTTATTTTATAATCTTACGGAGTTTGCCATTTTCCGATGAGATATATACCTATACAATATATATGTTATGGGTCTTTTTTACCTAAAATAAATGATATATTATTATTTTGATTATAGGTTTTATTGTAGCTGTAGGTAGGTAGATCATACCAGTTTTATTTAACCGACTCGCAAAATCGCAATACTTAGGTTGTTTATTTTTTCGGTAGGTAAATAAATTAAATCTTTTCTCAAGAATTGAAAAAATTAAAGCACCTTTTTACCAAATAACTGGTAAAAAAATGTTGTCTATCTCTGATATGAGTGCCGAACTGCCGACCTAAACCATCATAATACCCGATATATGCCACACCTCTGACCGGCCGAGTTTAATCGAGCCGCTAGTAAACAAAATTCGTGCTTATTCGGTTAAGTCTGTTCACTGTTTACGAAAATCCCTTTATACCTATCGGTACCTAAACGAACACTTCAGTAAAGGAAATTAGACAATGCCTGCTCATTACAATAAAAAATAATGTGTAAGGTTTTATGAAAATTGCAGCGAAATGAGCGGTAGTATACCGCTAATTCTACAATGAGCGGTATTATGTCGCAATTTGCCGCTTAGATCATTAGACAGGCAATCCTACGATTACGGGTACCTACCTATAATAATAATTTTAATAATATTTTACCTTTGCCTATCTAATGGTTTCAGGAAGACTTGAAACTTCTAACTAGTGAATACTGCTCTCGTAGCGATTAGCTGATGCGACGCAGGTAGGTTAGGTAGGTAATTGGTTAATTTATAAAACAACTTATAACTTACAAAAAAACATTCAAGTAACTAGGTATGCCGATTGATTTCGAGTCGAATTAAATTGAACAATTAAAAGCATAGGTAAGTTTATCAGAGATATTCAAACGAAATTAAATATATAATTATATATACCTACCTACGATTTAATATATTTTTTTTAAGTCGTTTTAAAACTTTAGGCATTATAAAAAAAATTGTTTTCTCCATGTTTTCAGAGAAGTAATAAAAATCCAGTCAAGTATTTACCCTATTTCGTAGATAGACTTGAACATGAACTCATGAAACGATAAAAAACACACCCCTCACAACCTTGACCATAGAGTTTGTTTATATTGGTCAAGGTTGAAAAGCTTTCCAAAATTGTTGAAAGGCAGGTAGTTCGTAGTTTTCCCGCTAACTTTTCTGAGAGTTAGTAATTAAAAGTGTCGGTCTTGAAACTCTTGATTGATTTTTAATTGGACGCTTTTGTTTTGTTTAAACGTTTTTAGTAGTAATAGCACACTTTCCTTTGTTTTAGCTTCTATTTTTAACGGTTAGTTTCGTTAGTTTAACTGTGAGTTACGCCGTTTGTCCACGGCGTCCGTCTCACCGGATCCGTCATCCGTTCGTTTGACGGACTCCGGGGATTTTGCTTGATCGGATGAACCGCTAAACCGGAGCCTCAATCAAGAGTACATGTATTACAAATATATATAGGTAACACTACAAAGAAAATAATTGAAAAATGTATCTTCATGCCGTCGTAATTTGTCGTAAAGTGTATAAAATGCTCCTTCGAGGTATCTCTCTTGCAGAAGAGTGTGAACCCAAAACTTCTTGTGTCTCCTGCGTCTTCGTACGTACAATGGCAAGAAGTTGTCGGCGTTCTAACGTAAATTCCATATTAAATGCACGTGCACACGATATCTTAGTTACACCGCATTTGAGTGATATTTCGTTCGAGATCGGATCTGATCCGGGCGCAGTGGACAAACGTGATCAGTCTCCGTCATCCGTCATCAGTCTCCGTCAAAACGTCGGATTCCGTCATCCGAGAAAAAACCTGACCATGGACAAGGGTTCTTAGTGGTAACCCGAGGCCATTATGTATGACATGTTAGTTAACCTCGTGTTAGCAACTAACTCTGAGTTAAAAGATAACTGGTTTGCGCGAGTGGGCCTAACTAGCCCAGATGGATTAGTTTATTAGCCTTCTCGATAAATAAGGTAAATAAGTAGGTACCTGTACTTATACGTTACTATGGTGCAACAGGTACCTAGATAAACCTTATGCAACATTTTGGATGAACATAAGTAGGTACCTAGTTATCATTTTCTGACCTTAGGTATGAATTCTGCAATGCGATTCTATAAAACTCTCACCGCATTACCTTAGGTGAAGTGAACATGAAGTGAGCTGTCAATCCTTACAAACAAGATGGAATGACAGTTTACTTCATGCTCACTCCACCTTAGTTAGCACGATGAGATATTGACAGAAAAGACCGGCTGATCTTGGAAGAAGAAGACATCTTAGAACCCTTGATCAATATTTCATAGTAAAGTTTACGTTCGGTACAAACAACACAAATATAAAGTAGTAACCCTCGACCTACAACAGGTGGATGTTACGGTTTATACTGCCGAACAAAGGGATTCGAAGACATTTCTTCGGACCGAACCATAACGAGTGTACCGAATAGTCTCGTACCACGTACGGTCTACAAAATACGACTGGACTTCGGAACGAAATAGTTATTTTTCGTGGTATTTTATTCAAATACTTATTTCGGACGAGAAAACTTAATTTGTCTTCGTCCTTAAGTCGTTAAAGAATTCATGTACCTAGGTTGTCGTCCTGACGGCTTAATTTGCTGTAAATATGTATAAAGTTTATGTAATTAATACATTCGAATTGTTTATATTTTATATTCGAAGAGCTATAAAGACGAAAATTGGGAAGTAGGTAAATACCTACCTACTTATGTTCATTCAATATAATATATATATTTTGGCAAGTTTTTACCTGACATACAAATTAAAAACCGGCCAAGTGCAAGTCTGACACGCACACGAAGCGTTCCTTCTTGTATGAGAGCCTAGAGAGTTAAATTAAAAAAAACTAAATTTTTTTATTATTTCTTGTTTTAGCGGGAACATACACACTTTGTGAAAATTTTAGAGTCGAAGGAGCTTAGTAGGTAAAAGAGTCCCGTTAGCAACCTTCGGGTACGAAATCCCACACAAAAAAAAGTAATTAGCAATTCAGTAGATACAACATTCAATATCAAAATTTTACCTACCTGCAATGACCTCTAGGTCCTATCTTTACGCTGACGATGCCTTCGACGCGATCACGTGACACGCACCGTACAATTTGTACGTCTACCCTCTTCCAAGGAAATGGTCCCTAATGATAGAACTAACAGAGCCAGAAGACAAATGGGCGGCACGGCGAAAGGTCATCAACTGTGCGTGCGGTCAGGAACTTCGTAAATAAACATTTCTAGGTAAATAAAGTTTTCAAACCTCAGTCTATTCTACTTATTGGTTTTACTTTCCAAAACCTTATATTATGATTTATTCGGTGATATTTTTGGCATTCAGCAAAATGTTTGTTTGTTTATTTTGCAAATTATGTATAATATGTTGTCTAAAGTTTGTCTACCTTCATACATATACCTACTGAGATTTTACTTTGTTAGCGGTAAGTAATTGTATCTAACAATTTTATTGTTTGTGCTTGCTTTCATAAATAAAGTTTGGTTATAGGGGCGGTTACTGAATAAAGAATTTGGAGTTGCTAGTTGCGAGTTGTTATTTGGGTTTGCCACTTCAAATTTTTAATTCAGAAGACTATAAAGAGGTTATTGAAGAAATACTATGAATACAAAAAACTTTACTACAAAAAAATACAACCGACTTCCAAATAAAAAACACTAGGTACGAAGTATAAAATAACTTTAATTTCGGTAGTCGGTGTCATAAAATGAAAAAAAAAACCAAAAACACCTAAGTCGATTGTATTTTTTTGGAAAAAAGTTTTAAATTATTCACTTTTTAGTGGATCTACCCCACAACTAAATTGACATTATTCCCATCATGAGTGGTTGCGCGGCGTTACTTTGTGTGCCTTCGCAATCTTAGTCCCGACCAGCCTATTTACTTTGCTTTGTGATTGACATAAACCTATGTCACTTTAAGCATTCATTTTTATTGATTTTAAGTTGAGGAGGTCACTTTAAAATACAATATTGCTAAAAATAATCATCAAGCGATCTTGATGATTCTTTTTGCGCTTGGTTTAGTTTTAGTACAAACGATAAAGTTATGCCCGAATAGATAACCCCGTGCGCAACCCTTTATAGCGTACCGGGGCGTGATGTTTTGTTATGAACTGGACGATAAACATACATGCATGCGACTTCACCAATCCCGGGAGATTTGCTATCATTTATTGAAGAGTTCCGTTGCCTACCTCCGAAGTTCGTCATCAGACCTTCACCAAATTGGAATGGGACCAGTCCGGGAAAATACCATTCCATCATCAACTCAGCAACCTGAGATGATCATTACCAGACACAAATATCTGAATTGCATTAGAATGTATAGGAAAAACATTGGTTGTGCCTATAAAATTTAAGGGTTGCCCTCGATTTCCATGGGATCTCGTCATCAGATTCGACTAGATTTCAATAGATTTCTAAAAATATTGGACACGTATTTTTTATTTTTCACGTTAACAAGAAATTAAGATGATACAGTGCGTTGAAATCACGCGTGACGTTACTCCGATGGAAAAAAAATTACCAGCGAAGTGACGTCACGCGTATCGGAAATCTTTCTGACGGACTAATTCGTTTTTTTTTCAGTAAAATACCCTATTGACGGAGAAATCGGTGAACATTATATAATAATAAAAAAATACATGCAGTCGAACTTAGAACCTCCTTCTTTTTGAAGTCGGTTAACAAGTAAAAGCCAATTATAATCGTGCCAAGTTCTTTGCAGTCATTAAATAAAAGTATCGCAAATGCGAGAAACCTTTATGAAATTTCATTTTATTTCGTTGCAATAAAGTTTAAAGAGGTCAAGACGTGAGATAGCATGTTTGTTCGAACTCAAAGGAAACGTTTGACGTTAACTTTGACCGCCCAAGGGAAATGGCGAACAATAATGCGATCTTCAACAAAAGATCTTGCTTCATCCTCGAGACCTTTGCAATAATAAAATATTAACACTTCTGGAAATATCTTGACTTTCTTTCTTTGCAATTGTTAGAAAAAATTCTTAAAACGTATTAAGTATATAATATACATACCTAAGTTAATGGGTGTCCTACATTGGTTCGAAACTAGTTTGTTCGATTTTCATTAGTCCGAACACGATTGTTCGAAAACACATTGGTGAGAACCTTGTTAGACCGAAACACTTTAGGTCGATTAACGTTGATTCGAAACTCGTTTGTTCGATTTTCATTAGTCCGAATACGATTGTTTGAAAACACATTGGTGCGAACCTTGTTAGACCGAAACACTTTAGGTCGATTAACGTTGATTCGAAACTCGTTTGTTCGATTTTCATTAGTCCGAATACGATTGTTTGAAAACACATTGGTGCGAACCTTGTTAGACCGAAACAATTTAGGTCGATTAACGTTAATTCGAAACTCGTTTCTTCGATTTTCATTAGTCCGAACACGATTGTTCGAAAACACATTGGTGCGAACCTTGCTAGACCGAAACACTTTAGGTCGATTAACGTTGATTCGAAACTCGTTTGTTCGATTTTCATTAGTCCGAACACAATTTTTCGAAAACACATTGGTGCGAACCTTGCTAGACCGAAACACTTTAGGTCGATGTAACGTTAGTTCGAAACACGTTTGTCCGAAACACTAAATATTGCAACACGCGGACGTTCTTCGGGCGACCGAACATTCGGCCGAAAGATATTCGTTCAAGTAAAATTCGGGCAACACACTCAGGTAGATATACCTTCTATTAGAACCTACAAATAGTTAATGCTCAAGTTAGGTAAAGTTTGCGATTCCATCTTTTTCAGACACATGAGTTACAAAATGGTGTATTTTGCGAACAGTAAGTTAAAACTGCTAGTTATGTGTAGGAACCTAAAGGAAACTGAATTTACATGCGTTTAGTAGATACTTATAAGTAGTTTTGTTCTTGTTGCCATAACAACGTGTGTAATAACAAAATTAGGCAAATATTCGAGCCCTCGGCTGCGTAAATCACTGATAAAATGAGCAGTGACCTCGGTTTGTGGCACAAATGTCAAAAATATTCGCTTTGAAAGCGATGCATAATATGTTAATACAGGTAATTTGGTAAAGGAAATGTTATGTTACAGCGCGCGGTACACTGTTACATATTGAGGAAGTGTACCTAAGTTGAGACAGGTCTATTTAAAGCTTCCATTAATTACTTTTTATAAAACGTAGATGTTCCTTTTACTTTGTTGGTGTAACAAAACAACAAAATGTCCATGCATATTGAAGTGTCAGTCAGGAACCTAGGCTTTTTCTTTTTGTTTTTTTAAAGGGTGGGAAATCATCAAATGACTTCTTCCGCTCTGGGTGGAGCGGGAGGGCGTGTCAGACTCCTACTGACTAAAACCCATCCGTGTTCCTTCTAAAGCCCTTTACGTTCCAGGGCCGCAGTGACTCTTTCGAACAAATTCCGCAACTATGCTGACATCTCTTTGAGTCGCGAGTGGGACACAATGCGTCATCGACCCTAGACTGGTTGTGACCGGATAGTGAGCCACCCAACGCTCGCCATCCGCAGGCCCGCAGACCCGCTATGTGACCAAATATGAAGTTCAGAAAAAACATCAACGGTTCAGTACACAGGTACATTTTTATGCAAACATAAGTTAAGGGGGCAGTTGATTTTTCTTGCGCTATTTGAGAGTTTATTTATCCTACTAAATATTTTACTACCTTTGCGTGACGTTGAATGAGAACATTAAGACAGACAGACATTGACGAGCGTGCACTGTTATTAATTCTAATAAGTAATAAAATAACAAACACTTTTATTATCGAGGTACTGGCACCTGTCGGCAGCCGCAAAGCAAATAAAATTTATCTACAATACAAATGAAAAGTTTATATTAAAGCTATCCACCGGGTTATATGACGTCTATGAAATAGAGATAAAAGTGAAATGGCTGCTATTGGATAATTTATTACTTACCTTAATATATTAAGTTAGAGGTTCCATCAATATTAAATTAGGTAGCTACATGAATGGATTTATTTATTTATTTTTTTACAAACTCTACAACCTAAAAACAAAACTAGGCTTTAGAATCTATCTCAATATTTTGCCGAGGTACTTTTTGGGGTTCCTTACCTCGGAATGAAAAAACGGAACAAGTCCGGCTCCCATTTGTTTTCCCAAGTACGAGTTGGTACCGAACAAAACACAACTTGGATACCTACAGAAAAATGAAGACATTGTCTTCAGCTTCTGGAACAAATATTTACAGCGTATCTACTTTCCAACTAGAACTGATGTCGTCTTCGTTTACGCCTCCAGCTATTTTCCATTATCCACTGCAGACCACAAGCCCGCCGCGTGACTGGTTCTATTTCTATTTATCACTCAACTTTTCCTCTTTAGAAAGCTTTTTTTCTGAAGATTGAATGTTGATAAAAATTGAGGATGATGTAAAAACGTTGGTGCCAAAATCTAAAACGAAGACTCTTTCTTACTGTCAATTTAATTGAGATAATTAGTGACTGAACATTGATCGTTGAGGAGTTACTTCGTCTGGAGCCACTCTAGACGAAGAATCAGATCATAGTAATCATAAAAATAATGTTCATCGGAACTAAACCAGCGTGTAAAATTTCAACTCTCTTGGATATGAGGAAGTGGTTCTTAAGCTTTTTTTATAAGGATGGGAAATCATCAAATTACTTTTTCCGCTCTGGGTGGAGAGGAAGCGCGTGTCAGACTTTTACTGACTAAAACCCACCCGTGTTCCTTCTAAATCCCTTTGCGTTCCAGGGCCGCGTTGACTCTTTCCGCAACCCTGGCATTTTTTAATTAGCTGATAAGTTAAATTAAAGACAAGTGAACGTGTTAACAAAAGAGCAAAACTTTTTAGTAGCTATTGTTTGCATCGAGGGGAGTGGTATGATCGATTGCCATTAAACATCGTTACCAAACTACCGGCTTTAGCACGGCATAGCACAAAAAACTACCAGGCACTTATCTACCTTACCTACCGCATTATATCATAAAAGGGCTGAATATTATTATACACGGTGTTTCAGAAGTGACAGTTCATATTTAAGGATGATGTTATATATCTGATATACCTATATATATTGAAGGTAAAATTGCAAAAAAACGTTAAAAAAATATTTTTCATCCAGTTTAATGCAGTTAAATCTGTGATTAAACTAAAATAAAGGCCACCAACCACATCTCACTGTTAGAAATGTGTTTTTTTACTTTTATTAGTTTTTAACGGGTACAAAACATGACCCTTAAAATATGACCACGCATTTCTGAAACAACCCGTACATTAGTACCTATGTGGGTAGGTACCTATAATAATACTTAAAGTGCACTAGCGTTGTTCAAAAGGCAACGCTGACAGCGATAAGATCGCCTTTTGTGTGTCCTACATTTCTCGTGTAGGTACCTACAGTAAATACTTGGTGAAGTAGTAAACTTAATGTGAAATTTTTCTATCTGTTTTCAAAGGGTCTTGCAAATCTAAAATAGAATTTGAATTTGGTGTTAAAGGCCCTTAGATTTATAGTAGCATGCAATGGTAGCGGTTAAAAATGTAATGATAAATTTATCAGTTCATTGAGTTTTACTTCAAATGTCACACGCCCTTGTAAGACGGTACGTATTGACAACCGAAAAGACTAAACTAGCGTTTAAGTCTACCAAACGACCAAATTGACAGATGTTGTTTAAGAGGCTTATGTTCAGTATGATAGCATAAAACGTCTCTATTATTGAGATAATATTTTCTCAAATATTGTCCGCCGAAACCATCATCCTTTGAACCCATCAAATAGTGCACGCCAAGTTATTGAACCGAAGTTGTATCCGAAAACTAATACCTATACTAAAGTTACGTATATACCGATAAAACAAAAGCCCAATTCGTTTATTGGAAAATGTTCAGTGGAGTGTAGACACCACAACATTTGTTATCTGACAAAACTTTGTTGTTTGTCGATTGTCGAAAGTACATCATAAGTCAACGAACCCGTTGAGATGGTTAGAAAACATGCACGCAACGTGTTTTCGGGACATGAGAGTAATTTATTTGAGACAAAGTGGGTTTATGTGGAATAATGTAGACCAAACTATTTGTCCTCGAGATTTCTTCTTAAAGACAAGTTTTCTCATTATTCTAACAAATGGGTTTTTAATTGTATCTGAAGCTATATGAGAAAATAGAAGCCGATGGTTGTTTAATTTTCATGTTAGTATGTTTTTTTAATTATCTTGTATGTTTTGAGACCTCCAGCTCCCAGATTGAGTGAGCTAGTTATTTTAGGAACATTGTAAGGTTAGGTTAGCTACAAATACAAAGTACGTTATTACTTAATTAAGATTTTGGTATATCAAGGCGTGGTTCACAGATTGTTAATTTTCATTAAGCTTGCTTGATTTGGTAAAATAATTTGCTACATACTTTGATAGAAAATGTAATTAATAGAACCTTAAAAATATGAAATAAGGGTTTCTATTTTTTTATTTGAGACAATTTTGCTCTTGACTCTAGTCTAGGCCATAGATAACAGAGACAAAGTCGACGATAGAGCGAGCTTACCCAGTAAATTCAGTTCTATTAAAATTGTAAACTATAATATAGTAATTAGGACTGATATCTACACATAACCTAAGTCCCAGCAAGGAACCTCTTCATCCACATCTTCAAAGTTATCTATTCTTAAAAATAAAGCCACAGTGGATTTACTTTTAAGAATAGATAACTTCTCTATTGAATGATCTATTTCCACAATATCACGTAAGTTAGATTAAAGTGTTAGATCAATCTTCATTGTACCAACGTTTCGGTCGGCACCCAACTAAGAACTATCTCGAACTAGGTCAAAATATCAACAAGTCAACGACCCCGTATTGCCTGAATATACTAAATTTCTTGTGCGTTTTTCACGTGTCTCTTAAGCTTAGCGTAATGTGAAAAACAAAGTCGTTTAGAAGGATGGTTTATGGCTGTGATGGTGGCCATCTTAGTTGTAAAGGTTAGTGAACTGTGACCTGTAAGGCAGTGACATTAGTAGTGTGAACACATTTGTAGCTTGATTATGATGAGAGCCAAAATTGGGGTCATGAAAATAAACTGTCTACTTTATATTTGTAATTTTGTTTGCGCGCACACGGCACACATATGTATTCAGGCAGAATGATATGTTTAAAAAAATATGAAATGAAACCCACACGAACACACGATACATGACGTCCTCCTGACCGATTTCAGCCATGGCGGCCAATCTCAACGGAGACTAGCCATCGGCGCGGGACATATTATAGTGCACAAGTGTGTGCGCAAACACAGGCGCACAGGGAGTGCTCTATCACTTTTATATTCCGATGGGACGGGAACCCGACACGAACGGAGAGAGATCTGGCGCAGGACTAACGGTATAACCTGCTTTTCGAGGTACGGGGGTGTCACACCACCTACTTCCAAACTCCGGGCTTTTACAGAGAAACTCGTAATGGAAAAATCCAAAAACACTTTTTGCCCAACCTGGGAATTGATCCCAGGACTCCAGGCTCGGCAGTCACGCTTGAGACCGCGAGATCAACGGAGCACGAACGCACAATACACCCAGTGATCATCAACATCGCATGACTCTTAATTCGTCCTAAAAGTTACATTTAACCTCGATTTCTGAATCAAGTATTTAAAGATGCCTGAAAACCTGTCTAATTTTGGTATTTAAAGAAGGTTTAAACACATTATTAAATTCAAAAACTTAATTCAGAAACCGGCCCATATTCTACTGGTTCCCACCGCTTTTTGTCAAACAACTATCTTAACGCTCTGACGTTCCAGAAGTACTCATCATATTTAAGGGTTCTATAGTAGCTATACAGTAAAGAAACACTATCAAAATAAAAAATATTGCCTTTTTTAAAAACCAACCGACTTATAAAAACAACTAACAAGTAAAAAATAACACTTTTCAAGCAATCTGATGCAGTTGCTGGCAACTAAAATTAACGCCACCAACTGCAGAAGACTGCTTGTAAAATGTTTTTTTTTTACTTTTTACTTTGGAACATTTAAAGGCTTTCCTTTAAATGTTTTTTTATTAAATTATTTAGCTCATGGCTAAATAATAACAGCCGCACGGGTCGATCTTTAAGGTTAAGCAACGCTTGCTGAGTGAGAGATGGGTGACCATCTTAACATACCGAGATTCCTCCGTACCTCGGAAAGCACGTTAAGCCGTTGGTTCCGGCTGTCATTTGTAGATCTTTGGCAGTCGTTACGGATAGTCAGAAGCCAGAAAATCTGACACCAGTCTTACCAATGAGTACCGTGTTACCCAGTTAATGGGTTGTGGAGGTCTGGTAGGCAGCTGCTCCACGTAAAATACTGGTATTCAGCTGAATCCAGTTTGACTGGAAGCCGACCCCAATATAATTGGGAAAAGGCTAGGCAGATGATGACTTTGGAACATGTAAATCGTTTCCTGTAGTCGGTTTTTTTTTTAAATTTAAAATTCTGTTTAAAAAATAATTTTAATTTGTCATAAACCTACCACAGTGTAGTCTTATTAACCCAAAGGTTGACTGGTAGAGAATGCCTTGATTCATTAAGTCCGCCCATGTACCACGACTGTACATAAAGAATAAATAAAAAATATATATTTTATTTTGAAATTGTGTCTTTACCTAATCGCAGCTACAGAACACCACCCATAAATATGACCATGCACTTCTGGGTCACCCTGTATGGCAATCATTCGTTAAAAAGATGACATAAAATCTGACGCTGCTGTCTTTACCCAAGATTAATATAATAATTCTATTATTAAGTACAGCTGCCTAATGGCCGCGTTATATAACTTTAAACGCTAACTTGGCGCTTACGATCACCGTAAACGTTATCTCACTTTTATACGACTTCCGTAACATAAAGCATTACATCTTTAATTTTCGTAACGTCATACTTTTATGGCTATGACCATAAATTATAGCATAAGAATCTATTTAATGAGTATTTGTTACAAAGACATCATATTCTATTTATATTTGATGATCTTTTACGAATAATAATAATAAGGACAACTCACACACGGTCATCCGATCCCAAACTAGGCAGAGCCTGTGCTATGGCAACCAGACAACTGATAAACATACTTATATATTTCTAAATACATACATATTATAGACAAATTACACCAGACACAGAACAAATGATCATGATCAACAAATGATCACATAAAGATTTGTCCTGGGTGGGAATCGAACCCACGACCTCTGGTTTAAATAAACAACGTGAAATAAAAACTTTCATTCCAATTCCTTTTTTTCGAGTGAAATTCAGCGGCTGTTTTAATTCTTCGCAAATTGATTCCTAGTTGATATTGTGATGTAAAGTTGGTGTGGTTTTGTGTCTCAAGTGTGTAAGCAACTGCAATGTGTGGAGTCATTGAAACAGGCGAGATCTCCATTAAGTGGAGCTGAGAATGATATTGTAGTAATTGTTGTAGTGACTACCTCAGCGAAAGCTTCGCTGAGCCGAGAAGGCTGACAAGTTATATTTACTGCCAAATACTCCAAAAACAACTGAATGTAATACATCTGCATTTTAATGCAAAATAATTTGTTTGAATAAAAAAACTAAATCCTTTACTTAAAAAGTTATCCTCGCCACTGTGTTTTTCTGAAATAAGTGTGTGCCATAAGGAACTTCGCTTAGTTCATTTTTTTTAACCAGCCAGTAATTCATGTTCTTTTTTTAAGCGGAAAGAACAAAACGTGTTCGAACACGGCAGTTTATAAACAAGAAAAACGTAGAAAAGAGGGAGTTCATTATTTAATAATAAATACTGCTTTGTCAGAGCATAATATAATAATTTTGAAATCATGACATCTCCTTTCAACATTTTCCGTGCCTATACCGGAATCGAGTATGAAAATCCGTTCCATTCAATTAATATTTAACAAAAGCTCCTTTGTGTGTTCATAGAAATTATTCTCGTGTATAATAATACCGCATCATAATTTTAAGGCATATAATCTGTGTAAAATCTATGTAACAATAGTCTGAAGAAACGAAAATGAAGTAATAAAGGTTTACTGCGTATAAAATGTTCGTCTAAAAAATATTACTTATTATAATGAGTATTATAGTGAAATCAAAGAGCGAGCTAAACGAGCCCAGAAAATCAAGGCACCCTGACACCTAAAGCCTATGCTTTGATTTTTGTTCGATGGGGGTAACGGAGGCTAGAGTGGGCGAACAAAGCGAATTAGCCTTTCATTTGCATTCACATTACCACTATTTAATAGTATCCTACAACTTGCTTTAAGATGAAAGTCAAAGTTTCGTAGCTGCTGCTACGAGCCTAGCACATTTACAAGCGTAGCGCATCTATATTCGTAGCACTAGAATATTTACAAGCGTAGCGCTACGAGACTAATCGACATGCGTCCCGTAGCACAGTGCATCTACGCGTGTAGCGCTGCAGCGTATTTATGTTCAGTTATAAACATTATAACCTTAGGCAAGAATGAAATTTATTAAAACAAATGTATTATGTAGAGGGAGGTGACCAAAAACTGTTTAGTTCTATATTTGTAGTAAATCCTTCTATCACAAACGAGCAAGAATTTTTGCACAAAAATACATAAAACTTGTATACCTTTATTTCGTAGCAACTACCAACGCTACGCCGTAGCTCCGTAGCACAACTGCTACAATTCATAACTGAAATCGTTAGGAATTTTAGTAGCACTATTAATGTTCTTATATAATCGCTGGATAGCGTGAGTTTACACCCTTATGTTACGAAACCCGATGGCGGTACAATCAAACGAAATTCTGATAAATGATTTTAATTTGAAAGCTAAAAATAATAAAATGGTTCGCCACCGCCACGCAACCAGTTAATCGACGATTGCCAAGGGATTTGATGTGATCGTTATTATGTGTAACATGCATGATTCTTATAAACTCTTGGTACGCCTACCGTGTTTTACACGTGGTAAACACGCTTTCTGACTATCAACTTTTATTGACACAAATTTTATTCAGGTAAGAAATTGTTTTTCTTTTTCCGTAAAGAATTTTTCCTTTTCGATAGCAGTAGCTACTCCACGTGTATTATAAATGTGAGAGTTTTTTAGGATGGATATTTGTTAGTCTAACCACGTGAAAACTACTAAACGGATTCGGATGAAGTTTGGCACACATTTGGTTTATAATCTGGATAAACACATTCCCTTTGGATGATTTCCGACTATCCCACGTACGAATCCGCGGTCGGTAGCTAGGTTTCTATAAACGATCAATTTTCAAAGACATGAAACTTGTAACACACTTATTTGTCAGTCTTGGCTCTCTACCTTATAATTACCAACATACGGTCTCTAATCATACGAGCCTTCACTCTCAAGGTCAAACGGAACAAATTATGATTGACGTTTAAAAGGAATATCATGCCGATTCTCTTTTGCTTTGCCTGATTAAGTACCGGACTGACAGCCGTTTTATTTGTGAATCGTTTGGAAATAAACGCCTGGGTATTGTGATAAGTTGATTTGATTGATTGATTGGAGAGTTAAGGCCTAGGTTCTTTATAGTGAAGTCTGTTGATATTTACGTGAAATAACTATAAACAGTTTAGAAATAGCTCTATCACATCACCATCATCATCATCATCATCATCATACCAGCCGTAAGACATCCACTGCTCGACATAAGCCTCTCCCAGATGGTTTGCCATAATCGTCACGCTTGGCAGGCGGGTTGGCGATCGCAGTGTAGCTGTTACAATACACGGACAATGCTGCTGCCCATTCTCTAGTAAAATACTAATTTTAATATATTAATCGCTGGTTACCCAGCGATTACTTAAGGTAGAGTTTAAAAATTGGGAATTGATTTTCAATATAAAATGTCCTTCAAATTGCTTCTCCGGGAAAAATTATATCGACGCTACACAAATTAAACTCAAGCCTAGTGATATGATTGACTGTTAAATACTCATTCAACCAATGCCAGCTAAATAACGCACGTTTGACAATATACCTCAATATTTTTTGTTTGCGAAACAACACTATTACTATTTCATATTAACTAAATCTTAGTAGTGGGTTTCTCTAGATCTGTCCGATAGCCCTTCACGAAACAAAATTAGATGAAAGATGTAAGAGCAATAAACAAATTGATTCGACTTCTTTCAAGCCATACAACGAATGGAAAACTTTTGAAAAACACCTTATTTTATTACGTAATTCGAAAAGCGTGAGAGATCACGTTGCAACCTTTTAATTGATTTAGTTAAAGTCTTGCACTGGAGTAACCTGTACTTAAGTTACGTACGACACGATACTCAGAATCCATGAAACCTAAGAACTTTTAGCGTGGGTAGACCTGCTGGAGATTTTAGATCGGTATATTGATTACAGTACGTGAAGACCTACTTGTAGGTAATAGTTTGCTTAATGCAAGCAAATTCTTTGGATCTGAAATCATGTTATAGTTACCTAAGAAGTAGAGTAACCAAATAAAATTTAAGGTTCAGAGATTAAATATTTACAATGGAAGGTTTCTGGATTGAGAATTTTGAGTTAAGAGCGTATCAAACCCTACTTGAATCCGAAATTTTGGCAGGTTCTTAGGATCAAGAAAAGTTTGAAAAATACTAAACTGCAAATAAAATTCTTAATTCAGAAATATGAAGATAATCTTAGTTCTGAGAATCACCGTGAATATCTATAAAAATGAAAACCGGCCAAGTGCTTGTCGGACCACGAACAGTGTAGGGTTCCGTAGTTACCCGTCGCCTAAAGCATGCCTGAAAAATAGTAAAAAGTACATAACTTTTATTACATTACAAAGTTACAAATGCACTTGGTTTTAAGTCCCTTTCTATGGAATTATTGCGATTTTTTTACGTACCCAGTTCCATTTTATAAGTTGGTCGACTATTACTCATTAACTCGTTGAGCCTAGGTAGCGGTGATAGTTTTCCTTTTAAATTCGTTATATATGCTACTACTATGATTTTTTTCAAGTCTCCAAATACAACCGTTTAGCTGGCAGAGGGGGCACTTGATTCTAACAAAACCATTAAGCTTAATATTTCGCAAAACGCATCCTTGGATGGAAAAATGGTTTTAGAAAACCCTCAATATTTTTAAATGAACTATTCAACTATCAACTATTAAAAATCATCGTCACTTCACCCTAAAAAAATATATATTTCAAGATTTTATTTTACCACTTTGTCGACATGACATATCAAATTTCAACTATCTAGCGCTAATCGTCTCTGAGCTAAACCGCGGACGGACAGACAGACAATCAGAAGACCATGGCGAAACTACAAGGGTTCCTTGTTGACTACGGAACCCTAAAAATTAATCGCTACATGTGTTTCCAAGCGCAAAACTCTAAAACAGCTGGACTAATTTAGCAAATATTCCTGATTATCGAGGAAGGTTCTTATGAAGAGAAAAAATGCACAAAAAAATTGCACCAGTATACATATAACCACCGGAGTACAACTAAGATCTTCTTTAATTCTGAACTCCACGCAGTCGAAGTCGCGGATAGAAGCTAGTTAATCGTAAAGTTGACCTAAATACCACAAAACTATAAATATTTAATGTTTTCTCATCTCCGTTTCCGAGACCCAGTAAAAATAAATGCAAGTTTTATTATCATTTTTATGAGCGTTATTATTACCGAGAGTCCGACAGCCTTTCGTTTTATAACAAAAGAGCTTCCTTTGTCTAAGAGTTCTTGTTTCTTGACGAGCAAAAGCAAGCTTAAATTAATAACTAGCTTTTGCCCGCGACTTCGCATTCGAATATCCCGGATTTTGTCGTTCCCGAATAGCCTATTCCCTTCTTTTATAGCCTATAGCCTTTCTCATGAATCTGGCTATCATATGCAAAAATCCAAATCCAACTGGTAGTTCACAGATTAGCGCGTTCAAACAAACAAACTCTTAAGCTGTATTATTAGTACATATAGGTAAAAAGAGCTACCGTGAAATGGCGATGCAAGGTGTTATGAAAATGTTAAAAGCCTTTACAGTGACATATTTGAGTTATTCCTTTACTAATCTAACTACTAAATCCATCCATAATAATATTATAGATGCGAAAGTGTGTCCGTCTGTCTGTTACCTCTTCTCTTCACGCTTAAACCGCTTAACCGATTTAGATGAAAGGGGAATGCCAATTTTAGGACTTGCGATGCCCAAGAAATTTAATTTAGTAAAAAAAATATGTAAATTTTATGTAATTAACTCTTCTATTCACGACGCGATACAAGTCAGTAATTTTTTTTAAAAAATAATAATTATTGAAACTATACAACGAAATAAACAGACATTTGCTAGGTTGCCAATTTAAAATCCGGGAAAAAATAAAGATTTGTTGCAAAACATTGTTTTGACATTTACACATTTATTTTATTTTTTTGTACTTTATTTATTTGGCCTTTTGTTTATAGAAGTCCCAATGCATTCGATGTTACTTGTGGGCACTCAGGGCCTAAATCACTAGGGCGGCTTGGCATTTCCCTTTGGTAAGCGAGAAAAGGGCTTGAAGGGGTTGAAATAGGGGATGAAAGTTTGTATGGGAGTCCGTCGTTATTGATGACCAATTAACCAAAAGTGATATTAATGTAGCTACATTAATCAACCAAAAGTGTTTGATGCTAATATTTCAGTGATTTAAAGGAAATATAATAAAGCAAAAAAAAAACAGGACTGAAAAGTATCACTTCATAAAACAGCATCGCGTCCAAAAGCAAACTTTAATACTGTAATGACGTCAGACTGACAACGTCATACGTACTCATAGTTCCAAAAATATTGATACCATCATGCCGTCATATTTTCACGAAAAATTCACACAACTTCGTGATAACGGGTAACTAAATACTGAGTAACAGTGACACATCGTTTTATGCGCTATTAAATCGAACAATAACGTCATCACAACTTGGAACATCTATACCATCATAAACTAAAACTAAATAATAAAGCTGAAGAGTTTGTTTGTAATCCCGCGCTAATCTCTGGAACTATCAGACGGATTTCGATTTTGTTTTAAAATATGATTAGAACATTCATGAGGAATGCGCGTACGAAGTCGCGGGCAAAAGCTAGTGCATAGATATTATTCGCCAGCAAGTGGAGCAGCCATTTTTTTAACTGCAGCTATTGCCTGATTGTATCTAGCCCTAACATTGTATGTAATCAGCTGGCCAGCCAATTATGCAACATATTAAAAGCAACGGTATTAAATGTTTGACTAGCTCAAACAATTGTCAATCTAATTGTGTTACGTCAATGACCGGCCTCTTGAAACTAGTGTTTATTTGAACGGCTTTATTGGTCAAGTGGAATCACGGTGTTTGGTTCGAAACTAATTTATTTTTGACCCTTTTTAGGGTTCGAGAGTAACCAACGGGACGCTATTACTAAGCCTCCACTGTCCGCCTGTCCGTCCGTCCGCCCGCCCGTCTATATTCACAGAGTGTGTATTTGTTGCCGCTATAAAAACAAATAATAAAATAGAACAAATAAAATAAACGTGTTTTTTTGGCGTTTTTTTGCTCGATTTCAATAATAGAAGAGAAACAACAGGTAGACGCTTGAAATGCTCACAGAGTTTACTATATTCGCTAAGTAAAGTAAGTTTTTTAAACTTACTTTACTTAGCGAATTAAAATCTCGCTAGGATTATAACGGACGTTTGTAAGAGTAATGAACCTAATCGGTTCAGCCGTTCTCAAGTGATGGGTTTACTAACGAACACCATTTCATTTTTATATTGTAGCTGTTTAACCTTTTGAACGCCACTGTCACGTATAGGTGACAAGCAAGCGCGTGCCCTGTACGCCCAACGTCACAAATACGTGACAAAAAGTACGGTAAATTTGTGGCTTGGCGTCGGGGGCACGCCGATGCGTTTATGCTCTGGCGTTCAAAAGATTAATACATATTTCTATTTTAGCATAGGTACGTTAGGTACCGAACTCTAATATTTTATTAATCACTCGACTTCATAACCTAAACGAGCCCTCATGGACGAACAGTTCACAACAACAATACATAATAACGACGTCCAAGGACTACGGAACCTTGAGCACATCAAAACATGTCTATTCAACCATTTCAACGTAAATAATATTCGATCGTGGCTCAACAGTGTCCTTTGACATGCGGTGGAACATGGAACTAAATTTTAATGTAATGTTAGTTGTAACACCATGATAAAAATGTGTCAAACTCACATCGGTCACGTCCACATAATTCAATGGGGTATTTTCCTGCATAGAAAAATTATTATTCTATGTTTTGTCAGTTATATTTTCCAAGAATATTGTACACTTATTATTTGCATATTGCCAACTGACAAAGATAAAAGGCATCAAAATACTGAACTTTGATGCGCTTTATAGTGGGAGAGATGGTGACGTCATCATACCAGCTGAAAGACGTCCACTACTGGACATAGACATTTCCCAAATATGGGGGCTTGCCGTAATCGCCACGCTTGGCAGGCGGGTTGGCGATCGCAGTGTAGCTGTTGCAATGTATAGAGCTAGTGCTGCTGCCCATTATCTGGAGAGTCCCTTAGTCAACTGTTACGACACCCACGGGAAGTGATGGGATGGTGCTTTTCTTTTACGTCCAACACCATACAGAACGTGACGGTGACTACACTTGTTGTTAAAAAGTATACCAACGCGTGATGTCATGCGAAATTTCAACGCACTGTTTACGTGACAAAAGAAAAAATACGTATCCTGACTGATGGACTTAATGAATTTTGTTAAGGAAAATACCCTTTTTTCTCGTGGAAAAAATGTCAACAGAGTCGCGTGATAGCCCGCTATATGTGGCCAGAGACTAAAGAGTCATAGAGGACAAAGCCACAGGTTATTGGGCAATGGCCGCGGCCAAATGGAAAGCTTTATTGGCAATCGGTGGTTGTCTGCAATATTTAGGTTATGGATTGCATCTGTCTGTCTGTTGTTCAACTAAACCCGTACTTGGCATCTTTTGAGAGCTGTCGTAAATAAAGTTTAGAAAGTCTCAACGATTATTATGTAATAAATATCTTATATTAATTAATCTTACGAGTGTCAGTACATGAGAAACATGTTCATGATGACTATGGGCACAGATTACTGAAGGGACTAATACATAATACTAAGTATGTACACATCCTGCCAGGGTTGCAGAATTTGTTGGAAAGAGTCACCGCGGCCCTAGAACGCAAAGGGCTTTAGAAAGAACACGGATGGGGTTTAGTCAGTAAGAGTCTGCCACACCCTCCCGCTCCACCCAGAGCGGAAGAAGTCATTTGATGATTTCCCATCCTTAAATAGAAAAAAAAGTATGTACACATGTAAGTAAGTACACATGTAGGAATTAGACTAGCAACCCGCATCGGCTTACCGTTCTATATTAACCCGTACTATAATTATTATATAGTATTGTACTATATTTTAGTCAATTTTAATATATATTATAGAACAATAATATAGTACGAAAAATACTATATTTTCAATATTAACTCAAATATTGAGGAGTCTTTTGTAATAAAAAGGCAAAATACATTAGTAAAACCTGTTTGGATGCACCAACATTTTCGAGCTTGCTTTCCTCACTCTAGCATTTATCTTTTCCTTGAGCTTTTCTGAATAGCTGGGCTTGGCTGCAAAACCAAATGCTAATTCCGTCATTCATTAAACTTCGACGGGTTTGTGGCATATATATGGAACGTTCTGCTGATTATGGTTCTTGCGTACCTCCCAAAAACAACAAAGAAAGGAGAACAGGCTCTAAATATTTCAAACATCTTTTAAAACAAAACGAAAAATAAAATTAAAAATGTGTAACATTTTTATGCCCAAATTTTCCAAAAGATTGCAATTATATTCAAAAAATACTATTTTTGCTCGGAAAGAATGGTGGCCACCGTAAGTGGAGCATATATGCTACCAATCAGATTGTTTTATTCCGCAATCATCGCCTTGTTTCAGACAATTAAAAAAATATCTAGGTCTATTCACTTAACCATTGGTGAAAAACTTATGGAAATCCGTTCAGATTTTTTTGAGTTTATCGCGTACAGACAGACAGACACCCCTGGGGGACTGGCTAGGACAACAGAAGCCATCTTCCACAAAAGCTTTTACGACATGGACAGATTAAATATTCCTAATAAAATATTCGTGTTTATTTTAGGTAGATCTAAGACGCACCGAAGAAATAAAGAATGCCATTATTATTTGCCTCATCAAAAGAAATGTGACGACGTGATAACTGTGTTTTATTATTAAAAAAACTTCTCTCTTCATCTTAATGAAATCCTCAGATCTTAAAATAGAAAACAATGAAGAGCCTATTTACATAAAATATAGACGCGTAATGCACCAACCGAGCTGTGATAGCTCCATAAAACAGATCATCGGTATTAATTGGTAGCACGATAGCTAAATACGTGCACGGGATTTAGAATCGCGACTCGCGGTAGTAACCTTCTTTTTATGTTGCAATTTTTATAGTGCGGAAACCTCGTCTATAGTTTAACCAATCACAAGAGACCTTCCAAATGCGACGAGAAAGTTTCCTGTTTGTCAGAACTCGAACGATGTTAGAAGTCGTTAGACTGCCATTAAATATACGAGTCCTCGTACGTAGGTACCCATCGGAATCTGCCAGTCGCATCTACCATTTGCATTTCATCGATTTTATCAGTAAGCGGATCTTCGAAAGATGTATGAATGTGCGTGTTTGCAGGACTGACGTCAACGTAAGTAAGGAATTAAACTGGATGCTACTTTAGAAATAAAGGATTTTAACAGATACTGACACTGAAAGGATTAGGATACGAAAAAGCTTTACATAATTACTTAATATATCGTTACATCAAAAATAAGAACAAGGTTTTTGTTGAATCAGCACCAGGAAATTTGGACTCTTATTCTTTATGGTGCATGCTGTCGGACGTAAAAGAGTAGCTCCATCCCATCACTTCCCGTGGGTGTCTTAAGAGGCGACTAAGGGACTCTCGAGGCGACTATAGAATGGGCAGTAGCATTCTCTGTGCGTTGCAGCAGTTACACTGCGATCGCCAACCCGCTTGTCAAGCGTAGTGATTACGGCAATTCCCCCTCCCCCATATTTGGGGAAGGCCTATGTCCAGTAGTGGCCGTCTTTTGGATGATATCAATTAGACTTGCGCATAGTAGTTCGCGACCGGGAGTGCTCATTTTAGTTCGCGGCTCCTTGGCGAACTAGTTCGCTCTTTTAGTTCACCAGCTCCCGGCTCGATGGGTCGCGACAGTAGCTGACTCACTGAGTGAGCTGAGAACGGCAGATCGTTCGTGAGCTTTGCAGTTTGCTCTTTACTGCTACGCGCTATTTTTTGTTTGTAAACTTTGTAAAGTAGTTATTTTGTTATTTATATACATTTTACTCGTAGTATTTTAATTGATTTAATAGTTCAATATAAAACAAAAAAACCTATGTGTTTATAACTTGTTTTGAACGTGTTTATTTTCAAAATGTAAAAGTAAATAGTAGCTTGTATATTGCATTGTGTAAAAATAAAAAAGAATTTAGATGGTTATTTTACATAACATACATAATGTGTTAATTATGTTACATGTAAACAGTCAAGCAGTGTAAATGATGAATTAATATACAATAAATATTGTATAAAACAACAATCGGCACCGGTCATGCAAAGTCTTTGCAATAGTCTTGCCACTTAAATAACACACAACATTCACTGACCAGATAAATGATCGCCCGTACGATAAGTAACGAGCGCATCAGTGAGTGGCGACTGTGTGGAGTGAGCGGTGACGCAACTAGGTCGGACAGCTCCGCGCTCCCGCTCCCTCAATTAGGTCGGTGAGCTCCCGAGCTCCCGCTCACTCAATTAGATCGGCGCGCTCCCACGCTCCCGCTCAGTCACGAACTAACGAGCTAAAGAGCGGAAGATCTGGGACCTAGTTCGCGTAGGTCGCATGTGGGAGCGCTCTTTCGAACTAGTTCGTTCGCGAACTACACAAGACTAATATCAATCCATTAAAGACTAAAGAAGATAAAGAATAAAAATGCTCATTACAAAATCTATAAGATGTATTTGTTTTATATGATGTAGCATAACACGGCCTAATGCAAACACATAAAGTAGTCAAATTCTTAAAAGGTGGGTAGATAAGCATTAATAAGTTACAAGACACCTGTACCCGAGTTACCTTTGAATTCAAGTAAAACAGCAAAATATGACGGTCATAAAATATGAATTTACGTATCTGCTTACTGAAATATTAAGTAGGCATCACGAGAACGTACTACTTAGGTGTTAAATGATATATTTCTCTTAGCAATATTCTGAGAGACGTGGGTACGAAAATTATAATATCTATGCTTATAAAATCGTTTGTCCTGACTAATTGTTGTCAACGCACAGCCAGCAGTAAGTACCAGAAAGCTGAAATTTCGAATTAAGGCTTAGGTATTTTATAACGTCGTCAGACAAGCTGTTCCACACATCCATCCAGTTGCCGATAATTGAAATGCAAGTTATATAGAATTTGATTATGATTAAATCAATTTAGTTTTAGTAAGTAGGCATTTAGTAATTGTATGAAAGAAACAGCAATAAAGGGAATTTTTATTTATTATTTTATAACGTAAGCATTCGCTGACAATGGATTTTTGGTAATTATGCAAAGAAATTGGAGTGGGAACTTTGCACTGCCATAACCGACATCTACGCGGATGAAGTCGCAGGCTTCAGCTAGTGATAAAAAACTTTTTTACAAAGTCGGTTGAATGTTTTTGTAAAATGTTTTTTTATTTTCCACTTTTAGTGGTGATACTCCACAACTTAATTGACATTTACATGTGACCACCCCTTCACAGCTACGCGTGAAATTGTATTATGAACTGGTGTAAACAATAAACAGACATGCGATTTCAACAATGCCGGTCCGTTTGCTATCATTTCCTGAAGAGTTCCGTTGCCTATCTCCGAAGTTCTTCACCAGATCTTTGCCAAATTGAAATGGAACCACTCCGAGAAAATACACTTCCAAAAAATACCCAAATCGCTTCATGTGTGTCTTTAAAATTTGAAGAGTTCCCTCGATTTCTCCAGGATCCCAACATCAGATCCTGACCTGATGACCATGGGACCACCTGGGAAGTCTACCCTTTCAAACAAAAAAATTGGTTGCCTGTAAAGTCGGTATACGGGCGAAAGTTTTACGTGACAACGACTTTGAGTGGTAAAATAATTTTAATGTGAATATTCATTGTGCCTCTCACTCGCTCTCATTGTGAGCGCATAACGTGAGCGGAGCGTAACGCAGTTTCTTGAAGTGTCACCCGGCAAACCAATTTATAAGACGTTGTCACGTCAAAAACTTAATAAACTTAATTTTTCGAGTACCTAGAAGTAGTAGTTTAATCAAGAGAACCTCCTCCTTTTTTGAAGGCGGTTAAAAATAAATACGTTCATATCAACCCGAGTAGCGCTGACCCAACTCACTAACGAAGGTTTTCGGTTTATTAACAAAGGTAAATAACCTTTAATATTGTACATTATCAAGCTTTACTGCCTTAATCAACAACACGTCGAGTTATGTTAGTTATAACTCCACAGATTTATATTTTGTGATAATTTAATGCTGTGGAGTTTACCTTTAATCTTTTTAGTTCTCTCTACTCAAATACAACGGTAGAATGATTCTAATCTTTCATATTTACCTACATATTAAAGAAGTTACTTCGTAGCTATATTGGGGATGCAGAAATATTGCCTTTTAAATATTTCACACGGAACTAGCCATGTGCCTGTGTATAAGGAACTAAACATTCATAAGTTTAAATACGGTAACGGTTACCAAGCACTTTGGCAGCAGGGATTTACAGCCAGTGTCCAATTTACTCGTAATTCAGGTGAACTTAGCAAATTGGATGTGTTGTCGAGTTCAATGACCAATTAAGTGAAGTTCATGACTCTTGCATGTAGGCACATGCCTAGATGGATACCGTTCAACACTCATAGATGACACAAAAATGGCTTAGTATATAAAACACTGTTGCATCGATCTTTTTAAAGAGACTTTGAAGTTCGCCCAACAAAGCCATTCAATAATAGACACCTTTCAACGCCCTTCGGTAAAAAATACAAATAAAGGCATTGTGCTTTTCAACGATACAAAGAAGAATAAAGCCCAATAAAGTGCATCGGCGCTTGAGACAGATAAGTGTTTAGCTCAACGACACCTTCGCATTGTTTTCTTACCCCCAAGCAATCACTTTACATGTCAGAATTATTGAAGCGAATACTAAAACCACTTCAGAACTGAAATGCGATGCCTTCAGACGAATAAGCATTAAAATTTACTTCTCAATACACAGAGCAGGTGGTGCGACTTTCATATATTTGCAATTCCAATGTACTTAGGTACCTATTCTGCGATACTTCGATAGTGTAGCGTCGTTATTGTAAACTTTCGTGAATTTTGTAGCATGTGTTTGAAACAAGAATACTTTATAAGCTACAATTTGGCAGGGATTTGTAGTAATATATAAAAAATATTGGTTAGTTTTAAAAGCTTTGGAGCCAAATTAAATAGATTGATTTACCATTGGTACCAGTATTGAATCATTTATCTAAGCTTACTTATTCAAACAAATGCACGTAACTAAAAGAGTTATGAATATAAATGTGGATGGATGGACAGGGAGAGGGAGGCCAAAGAAAAGATGGATGGATTGTATTAGGAGTGATATGAAAGAAAAGGGAGTTAGTGATAGCGTGACGGTACACAATGACAGAATGGAAGAAAAAAACGTGTTGCGCCGACCCCAAGTAACATGGGATAAGGGCAGGAAGATGATGACTTATTCAAACATGCTTGCAGTAATAGAAAGCCACTAACTAATACATGTCATACTCTAGTTTTTCCCGGAAAAAAGAACAGGGCGTAGCCGCGGAAATAAGTTAGTTATTAATAATAATACATCTTTATTGCAGACCATACAAGGTCCATATTCACATTGAAAAAAAAAAGATTTGTTTAATTAATAATAATGGTAAAAATATAATTCAATACAAATAAAACAAAAAATGTCAATAAGTTAAAAAAAAAACAAAACACTTATCTAAGCAGCTATTTCCAGCCAACGCTTGTAGGTCTTGGTAGCAATCATTCTATCAGCAAGTTCTTTAACTATACTGTTTCTACACATACCAACCCTGGACAAGAATCACACGATTCTGTTCCTCTGAATGGCATTGAACGCGTTCAGCCTCGCCTCCGCGAACATGCCAGAGGCACTACAGTTTCGCTTCAGCCCCATGAGGTATCTGTAGATTTTGTTATACTGAACACGAATGCCATCCCAGGACTTCTTCGTATACTCGGTCCAGAGTAAACTTAAGCTTTGTCTAGCTTTTAAGTAAAACTGTGGTTAAAACACCGGTACCCACTAGACTTCGAGAAAGAGATACCGAAAGGCATGTTTTTCCTTCGATTTTTTTTGAAGGGATACATGACATCTACAAAACCTATCAGGGTCTGAATCTATTTAACGAAAACACGTGCTAGCAAAGTAATTGATTCGATTTCCGATCGATTCGATTTCGATTTCCGATTGATTGATTTCTTCGTACCATTCCAAAAAAAATCCCCTATACGGGGATAATTCAGGCTGCTAAATACACAATGATTAATGATACTTTAAATAACGAAGGACAAGTGAAAACACAGGTTGTATCGACAAGCTATCTGTTAAAATTTAAGGTCAACATTGTTTTTTTTACCTAATGGTGGTATGGCGTGGGTTTCGAGGGTTCTACTGAAATTGTTTAGACACTGAATAGTAGATAAATGTATCTTTCTTTTACGGTTTATTACAGATGTATGTATAACATGTATAGAAATGGCAGCGACATACAAACAAAAAAGTAACTATCATGAAAAATGTTCCAGACACTTGTTTAAAATCAATCATCGTAGGTCCCATTTTTACGAGAAAGGGGTACCTTTGTTGATCTATGAGCATGGTAGCACAGGAGTGACGGGGTTGGAATCATGCAGGCTCGATGCCCCTCGCCAGCATGGTCTAGATTTTATCCGCAATGGCAACAAAGTCAGCTTATAAGTTTGTATACGATCTATCGTTTTATGGAAACTATAATAATTAGAACTGAGAGTCAACAACTGAAAACGATCAGAAAACGAAATGTCACAACTCACAAAGCCATAAAGCTGTAGCGCAACTATTGCTCTATAACTAGAGTCGTTAATTTGACTGTCAAATTTAAAACCTTTGATCATCTTCAAGCCTTTAGAAGCACGTTAAGCTCTGAGCTGTCACGAGCTGACATAGGGCAGGCCTTTAAAGTGACTTAACTAAGACACGGAGAAGCTCAAGAATTTATGTCGAGTGTCATCTTGTCAACTAAACCCTTGTCTCTTTGAAAGGGTCCAAGGGTTGAACATATCATAAAATCATACATCTATTCCCCGGGGAAGTAGGCAGTAGTTATCTATGGTTGGCCCCAAAACACACATTTAGTAGTTACTTATTATAATTTCTTTAAAAAGGGGCAAGTCAATAACCGGGCTCGAATTAGAACGGGCTATTTACTTGAAAAAAAAAAGTCCTGACGATCGAACCAAGTTATAATTGTTATTTAATGCAAGAAATCGAAAATAAAAAAATGCATTTTAATTTATAGACACAACCAATATAAATAACCTCTACTATATTCCAGTTCATAAAATATCCAATCTCATTTTAGAAAATAGCGTGAGCCCGAATTTGCCAGAAACGTTATCGCGTGGCACTTATATGTATAGAATTTCACGCTCTATTAAACTCTCCAGTCACTCGTATATCTTACAAGATACATCCTACACTATGTTTGTATATCTCTTCGTAAGCGCAAACCAACATAACATAACACACTAGGTATGTATGAATCTCTGAAAGGAGAAACCCGTACGCGACGAGACTACTTATATTCCGACAAAGCGCTGCACCACCCCGACATTCGTCGTACAGTACCCAGTAACGAGGATTTAGTTCCAAATGCCATGCACTCAAATGCACGTGTGCCGTGTGGAGCGAACATTATCTGCAATGCTTTCACAAAACTCCAAGTTTCTCAGTCTGAACATTTCATCTCCAGTCACGTTTTAAAATGAAGGTAGTAGGTACTCAAAAATTGCAAACTGTAAAAGGGTTTCACATTTAGTGTAACACAAATCTAATTTTATCCAAATCGTGTACCTACGATAAAACTTTAAATTGAGTCAGTGCGACACGAAACTGAGTTACTGGAATGACTGTACCTTCGCAGTAAAAAAACAAAATGGCCGACTTAAATATTTAAGACAACATTAAGCTAGTTAATCGAATTTAGCAGTGTTCAGTAAAGTTGGAAGGCAGAGATAAAACGACATGACGGGAACTTTGCTGATACGTAGGTAGAACATTATGTGTATCGTGTATGTGATGTATGTCGGAGACAACACTCAAATAACAGACATAACAACTCAGCTTGTAGACGAGACAACATAATAAACTTATATTTTATTGTGTTTGCTCATCACAAATATTTTACGAGTAGGTGTTATCTACAAGATACACGTATTGTCAAGTTTGGCAGACGGATGGCAATCAATCCATTCTTAATCTTCTATGCTAATAAAGCTGAAGAGTTCGTTTGTTTGTTTGAACGGGCAGATCTCTGGGACCACTAGTCGAATTTCGAAAATTATTGTTGTATATGAAAGCCACATTCATTAGGAATACTTTAGGCTATACGGGAACGGGAAAAAATAATGGGAAATGCGCCTACGAAGTCGCGGGAAAAAGTTAGTAATTTTTATAAATGCGAAAGTAACTCCGTCTGTCTGTCTGTCTTCCCAGCATGTTACCTCTTCACGTCTTATCGGCTGAACGGATTTGGATACAACATGGCGCACTGGTCGCCCACTACTTTTCATACTAGGGTTTATGAGTATGTTCCCTTGTGATAATATCGATTATTTCACGCGAGCGAAGCTGCTTGCAGTAGTAAGTGTTATTATAGTTTTGTGTGGGTTTAAGTTACGTGCAAATAATTGATGTTCTGATTGTTTGAAAAGGTAACTGCGACCTACACCACCCTTCAGGCAAGGCCGGTTCTAAAATATTTACATCAGGCTCGATTACCCACTTCAATCAGAAACTGCAGAAGAATAATATTGTGTCATCCTAGGCGGAAGAACTTTTACACGAATTACCTATATTTTCCAGATGACACGGTGGAGCATATGGTGGAGGTCTGCCCTTCTTAGGCGGAGCATCGCCGTGTCCTCGTAGAGGCGATCGGCGGCAGCGACCTCTCGCGTCCGGCCCTGGTTCAATCCATAGTCCGGAGCGAGGGCCATGGGAAGCAGTCACCTCCTTCAGCGAAACAGTGATGCTAGCGAAGGAAGAGGCAAACCTTACGTCCCAGCCACCGCAACAGCAGAAGACGCTTCGAACATCGGGAGTCACAGGGTGATTCCCGGCCACCGTAGGCACGGGCCTGCGGATGGCGAACGATGGTTAGCTCGGGGAGCCAACCATCTGCTTCGGGAGGTTCTTGTGTCGCATAGGCAGGGAGCCGGACGCTCGATGCCACCACTGCGTCGACTGCCGGGAGGACACGGCACGGCATACGCTGGCAGAGTGTGCAGCTTGGGAGGAGCCGCGCCGTGCCCTCATCTCTGTGGTAGGCCGTAGTTCGTGCTATGGTCGGCGGTGAGGAGTCCTGGGACGCGGTGGTCTCCTTCTGCGAGAATGTTATCGCGCAGAAGGAGGCTGCGGAAAGGGAGAGGGAGATCACGACCACTCTCCCGGCCCGCAGCAAGCGCAGCGGGCGTCGAAGAAGGGCATACGTTGCCCTCTTTCGGCCCCCCTAACTGAGTCCAGGGGCGGCGGACTTGGGGATGTCCGTCGCCCCCCATTCATCCGGACCCAAGGTGGCGGCGCGTGGTGTTCCCGTGCCCCTCTTTGACGTAGCGAGCCCCAGTTAAACACCTCACTCCCCTCGCCGACGCGAGGTGGCCCGCAGTGGCGGGCCGGCACCAGCCGGGGATTGCGGAAGTCGCATATGTTCCCGCGATCCCCGGCGTAGGTGGGAGATGGAACACCGGGGTGGGGAGCCAACCATTGTTCAAGAAGGACCAACGATCCAAGAAGGACCAACGATCCAAGAAGGACCAACGATCCAAGAAGGACCAGAATTTGTTTTCTCTTTATGACTCTTTCCGCCAGAGCGGAAGAAGTCATTAGATGATTTCCCATCCAAAAAAAAAACCTATATTTGAGCCTACCTATATCTGAGCCTGATAGAAGAAGACTTCTTAACCAAACAGCATCCTTAGGAAGTACTAGAATTAAAACCAGAGATTTGTAAAACCATATTATTGGAAAACTTTTAAATGTCACGCGACGCGATTGATTATAACTTTTATGAGTCGTTATAAGTTCACGACTAACTATTTTATTTCAAGGGACGCCTTCATGGCCTTGGCATTATTTGAAGTTTCAGCTTTATTTGTGTGTTGAATTTATTAAGTACCTACCCAGTTTCAGTATTTACGCTAAAAAGTTCCTAATTAGGCAAGTTACCATTATTTATTGAACTATAAATTTACCTAATCATGCGAATAAAAATAGTTACCTTAAATTTGCGTTTTGGCTAATTTATTTCAATACAGAATTACGGCCATTAATCTAAACGCAAAAGTTAGAACTTGAAAGCTTAACAACTGTTTTGATTAAATTCAAATTATTTTAAAGGAAATGCTCAAGATTGATAACCATGAACATCTTATTTTACTATCCTATTATATACAAATCTTCTGTTACTGACTGACTAAGTGAATGACTGAGAGACAGACCGACAACGCACAGCCGAAATTACTGGTCGTAGACACATGAAATATGGCATGTAGCTTCCTTACACTCCGTAGGGGAGCAGTACGGGAGATGATAGGGAGCAATAGGGAGAGGATTTCCCGAAATTCCTCCGACAACGGGAAAAAACGGGATATGCGCGTACGAAGTCGCAGGCAAAATTTAGTACTATTATAAATGCAAAGGATCTGGAATAATCTGAATGAAATTTGGCACAAGGATAGATTATATTCTGGAATAGTACATTGGCTTTTTATCTCGGGAGTATATCCCTTTGGATAATATCCGACATGCACGCGGCCCGGGTGAATAAAGGGAGATACTAATTGTCGTTCACAGTTATCATGGTCGACAGCAAATCGATATCCACATATTTCGCTTCCTTATTACTTCTAATGAATTCCCGCATTTTCCAATAAAACAGGAGGTTTACGACCGACCTCTAACGGCTCCACATTTCACGGACAACTCGTAAAAAACTAATCATGCAAATGCATGAACCTTTGATGGTATAAGTAATGAACTTTAAAGTAGATGGCTATAACATTGAATATTCATGGGAGTTTATTTTTATTTGTTGAAGTGGAAGGACCTGAATTGTATGCACATGTCAGGTGTATCGTTGGATACCCTTGTCAACGAACTTTCGGCTAATGACGTTAAACACGTCGGTGAAGTGTTTGATAGGCTCCCTTATATAAAGCCACTCAGTTAGGCAAATATTTTTGCCTAATTGAGTCGCTTTATGTAAATACCTGAAACTATCGTTGACTATGCTCACACGTCTTATAACGCCTATACCTAAAAGTTAAGACGTGTTACGAAATTGCTTTAAGGCCCCCTAAGCTAGGACCAGTGGACTTTTGAAGGCTCCCCTCCAGCAGTACCTTTTTGCATTTTATGGAAAAACGGAACCCTTATAGGATCACTAGGTTATCTGTCTGTCCGTCTGTCACAGCCGATTTGAAATTTGGTACACATATGATTATGATCTTGTGACCCAAATGGGGTCGCTTTTTGAGGGCAAATTAGAAAAATTAAAAAGAGGTTTTGCCATCTGTTTCTCTATTTGAAAAAATATTCCATTCCGAAGTTGTTGAAGGCATTATTTGAAAATTGACCATTAACCCCCCCCTTATCTCCGAAACTGCTGAACGTAAAATTTTGAAAAAAGTACAGATAGTAATTACCCATAGATTTAAGAAAAACCTATAAGAAATCTATGATATTAAAGTAACATGTTAAAAATATATTATTTGTTCGGAACAGCACGCGAGTCCAACTCGCACTTGGCCGATTTTTTAACCTTTTTGTACACTAGACTATGCTGAATTCAGATTGATACTATGAGTACTGATGAAAAACTTCACTCTTATAATACAGAAATGTAGGAATATAACAATAGTCCTTTTTTTATTTTTACATCAATTTTCTGCGCAATTATCTGATATCAGGTAAATTGCCCAGAAAATTGACGTAAAAATGAAATTAGAATTACGCAGGTAGCGATAACATGCATCAGCATACCCCGAGTACGTTATAAGTATACGTTTTATGTTAAATTACCAGACAATGACGTCATCTTAGTAAATTAAAAAAAGCTTTTAAAACACAGAACACGTCATGCTAACTGCGTCTATTGGAAATGCAAAACAAATTGTTTCAATGAAACTCTTTAGTCATTATTGGGGGCTCATGGAAAGCTTACTGATTAACGTGTTCCTCGAAATAAAAAAGACGGAAGTAGAAATTACTTTCAAGAAAACAGAAATTGTTTTCTCTTAACTGTGTCCAAAGAAAACAATAATTATTGGCTTTATAGTAAGAACCGTCTAGACCGAAGTGAACTCGCCACGCAATCGGGAATTTTCAGGAACAGTCGTTTGCGCGAGACATTAAAAATGTCCTGTTTAAGAAATACAGCGTTTTCTATAAATGGTGAACGCGAATGAGCAATAGTTAGGACGGCCCTCTTACTATTTAAATCGATGACAGTAGTTGAAATACGCTGAAAACTGTTTGTTGGCGTAATTTTGATTGCGTACCAAAAAGTCTCTTCACAAACCAAACCAGGCTAGGTCAGTTTGATGAGCTTGCAATCCATTTTTAATTTATCACCTTATTGGTATTGGCCTGGTAAGGTGAAAATAAAATATTTTGACAACAAAAATATTATAAAAGAAAATCATAATGGCATCAAAAAATGTTCTGATGGCAAACGACCAATAATCTAAAACTATTAAAATAAAGAGGTTGCACTATATAATTTGGTTACCCTTCAGTTCATAAATTTTCATAATTTTACCTGGTTAAGAAAATAATTAGAAACGGGCGCATCGTCACACACGCCAAGCCGGTTTATACCTACGTCTATCGTTTTTAAGGAGAACGAAACTTTAATTATCATTTTAACTGTAACTAATTTAACTATTAAATATCGTTCAGAACTATTCCCCGGCTGACTACACCCTCACCAACTTCGCCCGAGCTAGTAACACCCTCTCTATCCATGCGTTTGACAAGCGCTAACAAACTGTCGAACGGCTAAAAAAACACAAAGGTTGTGCGCCACTGCCCTTTGAACTATTATGGAGTTAGAGACGTGAACTTCCTGTTGATTTAACTTATACAGAGGTCGACAAGAAGTTGGGTTAATAAAGTAAAGGGCAATATGCTTTGTGTGTGATGTTTTGAAAAGAAATGTGTCATCTATTGTTTTCAGTCAATAAGTAATACGAATATTTACGTTGTAGCATTTTCCAGTGGCATCTCCCACGGGGATCGTGCTTTTTTAGAGTTCCGTACCTCGAAAGGAAAAAACAGAACCCGATACAGAATTATGGGATCATTTCGTTCGTTTTGTGGAAGAATATTTTTTCAACTATAAAATTAAGTTTGTCCTTCAATACTACTTATCTTTTAGTCAGAGTAATGGGAGTGCTTTCATATAAACCTCAGTAGGTAGCTACCTAAAATTTAGGGAGGTACGCGGAAAAACGAATTATCTACATACTCGTTTATTTGTAATCCTTGGTGCGCGAGCAGTTCGCACTTATTGAATCAATTTGCTTATGACACTTATGGGGAGTTTTCGATCAGTGCAAGTATTTTTCGTAGGTATAATGATTCTGTAGTCTACGAACAAATAATTTCACATCTTTGTAATATTAGTTAAGGCATATGTGATGTTTTCATCCGCACAGCGCGGATGAAATGCAATAATAATAATATTTTTTTTTTTTTATCAAGCAACTAAGGCCTATAGATAAAATACACAAAGTAAACATACAAAAAACTGGTCAAGGGCAAGTTGGACTTACACATGAAGGGGTCCGTACCATAAGTCGAAAAAGAACATGTTTCTTGTATGTAAAAATGAAATAAAAATAAAAGGTTTTTTTTTTTTTTTTTTTACTTACCCTTTTATTTTTATTTTATTTTTATTATTTGATGTTATAGCGTCAACAGAAATACATCATCTGCCCGATAGTTGGTATTCGGACTGTTGTAGGTAATATATGTTCAAATAGCACGGAAAACTCTGATACTGCGATCCAGGATTTCGTTAGTAGTTCGTCCCTGGCGGGATAGATGGCGTTGCGGTTCTTTTGTTGTCGTACAAATTTTGCTTCGTTAGTTTATCTTGTGGCGGCATTCTCATCTCACCTCTACAACCTGAGAGACTGGGTAATACGGAACCGGTGTACGATTTTCTGACTTCCGATCCGACTATCTGTAGCGACTGTCAAAGATCTACAAATTATAGACGGGACCAACGGCTTAAGCTGACCCAATGAAATTGCATAAAATCTCTGCTCCTCATCAGTCACTGAGATTTTATGCAATTCGATTGTTAATATTTCTTCGCTCCTCTCCTCTCCGTTACAGTGGACAGTCAGCCTTAATGTGTTTTCCGAGGCAGAAGACTCGATATGTAATGGATGGTCACCCATCAACGGACTGACCTGCAACTATTATTATTTAGCCACGAGCTCCTCGAAGGAATAGGGTACCTAATTGATTAAAAAACAAGTCGATATTCAAATGAACTTCCGTAGATGCATAATATCTTAAACTCTACCGACCATTTACAATGATGGAATAGATCTTTCGAAAAGCAATTTATATAGTGGGTTAATAGTTATTGCTCAGAAACCACACGCAAGGGATAACACGATTAATATTCATTAGTTGTTACAAATTGTAGGACGAATCCATTCCCAACTTATTATTTTAATCGATATTAAGTGCTTGACAATGACCTCAAATGTGCTCCGTTATTATTTAAGAGTGCGTGTCAAATGTTATGTCAGTAGGTTTTAGGATAATGAATTGTTTTGGGAACAATTTGAAAAGAAATAATTACAGCCAAATAAACTATCATTTAACTTTTGCCCAACCAAAACGTTTATTATATTATTACATCTTTAATCGGTATGTATCTTCGATTGACAAGCAGTAGGTTCTTAGTTAAATGATCTACAACAAAAATTGCTCGTTGTTAAGACGTCTGTACCAGTATCTGACAATGTGCCAGAAAATATAGCTAGGTTTTAAACACTTTGGTTTTAGTTTAGTTTACTGAAGTCACAGAAGTAGCAAAGTTGGAACAATTTTCTAGCATCATCAACTCACAAAGAACGCAATCAATCTTCGCCTTTTCTGAAGTCGGTACCAGGGCACCACATGAGGCAAAGAGGTAAACGTTAACGTGTGTTTTTCAAATAAAATTCATTATTCTTGTAAAAACCTCATTAATATTCATAGAAGTGGGCCATTAATCTTGAACAAGTGTAGGTGATGTTTTAATTTTTCAGAGTATGGCCGACCTTGGTTGTTCAACCCTGACCCCGGTTCAGTGAGTCGACCCGGCCTTGACTGATTAACTAGATAAGAGTATGGCACCGTAAAGTGAGGGTACCTATGTAAATGTTACACGATAGTTTGTTTCTTCGAAATTAAACTTTACCCTAACTGCTAATCTTAAACTGCCAGGGCCGCCCAGATTTGAAGTTATAGCATAGGTAACGTGCACCCAAGACTGGGAAAGAAGCAATATTAGTCGGTCGTATTTCTTAAATTTTAACAAACTCACATGAGCAACTGTTGAATTTTTGAAGGAACAAGGTAAATGCGAGATTATGCTGCACGAAGTACCTATGCACATTTGTAGTATCGGAATTATAAGACAACAAAGACATGGATGTGTTTATTGGGTTGTTGGCATTGGGTTACCAACATTTTTAGTGTATTTCCGTTAGCTGTTTTTTTTTCTTGAAGTAGGTATCTAATGCGTTTTTCTTATCATTATTTTTACCATTGTTTTTATTTTGGTGGTCTGAATGATTTCTAAAAGTTTGTCCATCTATTTTAATGGGACCTTATATATTGTAATGCCTATATAGCAGGGATGGCCAACAGGTCGATATGTCCAGTCGATCGCGGCAAAGCAAAAATATAAATTCGTATAACAGACTGCGCAACTATATAAATAAGTCAGGTTATTAAAATTAAAAATACTACAAAATGGTACCTATACTGAACTATTGAAAAGAAATGTGTAATTGGTAGATCGCACAGGGTTTCGTCAGTAAAAAGTAGATCACGGGTCGAATCAAGTTGGCCACCCCTGCTATATAGTAACTAAACAGTGTTTAATTACACGCAATTTAATAGATCCCGTATTATACTGGCTGTACACCAATAACAGACTTGTTCACTAACTCATCTTTCTGCCCCTATCATCCTAACACGTTTTAGTCTTCCATTCTCCCCTGTCAACCGTCCCGCTGCCATTCACTATTTTACCTTATTTTTCATTCCCTATGCAATCTGTCTATATTTATTTCTCCACTGTTCCGCTAGAATTCAAAATAGCTAACCTTGTACTTCTTCAACTTTCCGTATTCTAATCATACCGCCAAACCTCTACACTCCAGCTTTTATCGGTAACACAGTCAGCCCAAAGAAGGCCAGTAGATATTACCCAAAACGCCAATATATGCCATCTCTACGAGTAGGTATATTTAGCATAATGCAGTCTATTTTGGTACGAACTTGCCTGTAAGTGTATCGAAAAGACAAAGGCTTTGGACGAAAGTTAGACACAGTTTAGGGTAAACTAGGCCAGGGGCGAGATGCATGAATCGATAGGTAAGTTTCTATTGCACCATGAATTATTTATTTCTGGTCAGGGACTGATCTGGAAACAAACTACGACCACACGTGAGGACACGTTACTGGTACGTAAGTGATATGTTCTTTGTGATTATAATTCACAAAGAACTTACGGTACGGTAAGTATTGACGGAAACTGAGAGTTAACTAAAAACTCCGAAGAAACAAAATGAAAACAAAGTAAATGAAATTATCTCATACTCCCTGGATAATACTATCTCAGTGTCAGATTTCATGAAGATCCGTTTAGCGGTTCTGGCCATACCATCCATACATCCATCCAAACTTTCGCATTTATAACAGTATAGTAAGATGTCAGAGCCATCAAATTATCCATCTATGATTTGATGGGAATTACATCATTCATTGTATCATTATAACTAATCATTATAACTCAATCAGGTTTGGAAAACGCTAAATGATATTTAGCGTTTTCCAAACCTGATTGAGTTTAACTCCTAGTCCATAAGACCCATTTGAATCAAACAAATTTGACGATAACTAAGTATACCAGAGGGGGTAGAAACTTAAAAATAACCAATAGGGTATTTGACTAAAAAAATCGAATTAGTCCGTCAGGTAGATTTCCGAAAAGTATTGGACACGTATTTTTTTTCTTTTGTCACGTAAACAAAAAATTAAAACGATACAGTGCGGTGAAAACTCGTGTGACGTCACTTACTAGTACACTTTTTACTGTAAAGTGCCTCCCCTCCTCCTTACAAGCCTAAAGAGTTATGCGGTACAGAGAGAGAAGTCCCGCATACCTCCACTGGAATGGGAGGATCCTCTGAACCAGACGGTTATTGTGTCTGGTGGGCAACTGCCCCATAGTTGATATTCGGACTGTTGAATATGTTTAAATCGCACGGAGAACTTTGCTTGCGCGATGCAGGATTTCGTTGTTAGTTCGTCGTAGATGGCGCTGCGGTTCTTTTTGTTGCCGTACAATTTTTTTTCTTAGTTTTTAATGTGGTGGCATTGATGCCGCTACAAGCCTCCACTCCTTATCTTTGACGCGTTTTATCTTGGTATTTTTTATTGATTTGTTAAATATAAAAAATACGTATCCAATATTTTTCGATAATCTTACTGACGGACTAAATAGAATCATATTTTTTTAAATCCAGGCACCAACCCTATTATGAATCTACTACCAACTATTTTTATTTCCACTACCGTATTTTTACTGTCAAGGCTAAGGTTTAAACGATTTAAAAGCGTAACTTGACATGACTCATTGTAATATTCGTTGTACTGAATGCATTGTTTTTGTATTGCAATTTGCTGTACACATGCTTAGAGTAGTTTGTATGGTCCATACAATTACAATGTGGGGGAAACGCGATGCGTATCAGCGTTCAGCCGCACGCTATTTACAGGTGCGTCGTATCTTATTCATAAATATGTGGAACGTTTGCAATTGAAATGGTTATTGCAATGGCGGCTCTAGAGGAACTTCCCTTTAGTAAGCTTTAAACAGAATCCTAACTTTATTTTTAGGCCGCATGCTCTGACTCTGTAGCAAGTGTATATTCAGGGACAGCTTTACCTGTGGACAGCTCTATTCTAGGAAAACAAAAAGCGATAGGAATTTAACATGCATTTTTTAAATTTTGCATGCTGGTCACACTATCACTGGCACACTGTCAAACCGTCATTTGCACTATGCACGCAGATTTACTGGTTCCGTCGATGGAAAATTTAATAAAAGATGAGAGAATTAAACACAGGGTCTACACCCTCTTTTAATTCTCTCATCTTTTATTAAATTTTCCATCGACGGAACCAGTAAATCTGCGTGCATAGTGCAAATGACGGTAGCTTTCCTTAGGTACAACACTTGCCCATACATGTGACGCCTAATGAATGCTTCAGCATATGGTGCTACTGTTAGAAATATATTTGGCATCGAAACTCTAAGAGCGGTTACGCACTGCATCCGATTCGAATTCTTTTTTTTTTTTTTTTTTTTATTTAATATGGGTTTGCTCTTGACTCTAGTCTAGGTCATAGATGACAGAGATAAAGTCGACGATGGAGCGAGCCTACCCAGAAGAAGCCTGTTCACTCTAATTTTGAAGAGATTAGGGTGAATTCAAAATATAAATTATATTATGAATTCGTGACAATGCGGATTTAGAGTCTAAAAAACTCGGACTGAATTTGGATATTGTCCGATCTTTGATCCAAATTCAAGCCAATATATCCGATTTGAATCCGGCAACTTCTGTCCGTCAATATTTCTCCCGAATTGAAGACTCACGGATGACGGAAAGAAATCGAATTACGGAAGTCGGACCTAGTGCGTAAACGACCATACAAATAGTTCTACGACTACTTCGGAAAGTATTTTCACGAATTCGGATCGGATGCAGTGCGTAACCGCTTTAAGAAGAATACTGTACCTACTGTTGCACTGATTTAACAAAATGTTTCTTATAACACGTAGGCAAAAATTGGAAGAATTTTTTTTATTTCTAGGCAAGAAGAATAATAGGGGTCGCGCGTTTTACTAAAAGCAATTTCATAGCAACCTTTGTATAGACAGACTTTGTTTAGGACAAGCCTCAACTCATCACCCACTAAACTATTTACTATTGATATACTTTACTTATCCTGATGGACGCCCAAAACAACAAACTTTCGGATTCGGGTATTATTTACGGAAACATGTTGGAACATCTATCAATTCACGCCCGCGGAGTGTTGGCAAATAAAACGCGCCTTCACAAACTCTGAGCCTCTAAATAACTGAAAAGCTTCGCATTGCCCGGCTGTTACATAAGCGAGGCATTTTCTACTTAAAATAAATCACACTCTTACATCGGAATAATTACGAGTATAAAAGATTTTACGACAGCGACAAGGAACCACGCTTGTCATAACTTGCGTGCAAGACTCTGATCGTATTTAAAGGATTATGAATAAGCCAGGAAACTATTAAATTGACTGATTATGGTATTTCCGACAAAGTTTGTCATGCGATATTTTATTTTAATGGAATTCGTAAATGAGATTGAAAACGATTTTGCTATGGTAAAATTATTTTATAAATAGAATAATTGTCAAGTTGATAAACATCACGCATTATCTTTACCCCATCAATTATATTTTATAAACTATAAATTGTTCAAAGTAACGCTTTGAGCTTTTTAGAGTTTTCGCTCAGAAAGCGGTGGCGAGATAACCTGGACGAAGAAAAGTGGAACAAGAAATTCGGGCCAATCCACATTTTTTCGAGTTATGCAGACAGAAATGTATGGCGCAGTCGATTTTTTTGTCTCGATTTCAGTGTTGAAATCGACAAAAGTTGTTCATAATTATGAGTACACCGACCCCTTTCCAGGTATTGCTATTATTTTGTTACACGTTGTATATAAATGTCCAGACACAAGCCAGCGTCTATTTTGAATTAAACTCCTCAATCATTACAATTCCAGGTAGCATACACCTATCAAATTAAAAAAACAAATTGCCATATTAATCCCCTCGTAAACCTTCAAATCAAAAGGTGGATATAGTCCACAAAGTGATATGCAAATGCTGCTGACTGCGGCACGCGACATTACCATGTCAATTGCGGTTCACCGGTACAAAGCCATTTGTGTACTGCTAATACATGCTTATATGCTTCGTATAATATGTATGTAAAGTGTAGGTATTAGGTACACGAGCTAGAGACTTATTTATGAAAACTTCTAACCGTATGATTAGTTTAAATACTGGTTGGCAGATTTCAAGATCGAATTATAGATTCGAATACTAATTCTGGTAATATTTTTAAACTTATAATATGGTTATTTGTTTTGTGAATAAGGCTGCTAGAGTTCAAATAATAGTCCATTGAAATTGAAATTAGGTTTATACCTCAAAACCCAGCTATATTGAATGGATTTGAGTCCTTTTTCAAAGTTCGCTTTAAAAAATTATTATATTTTTTCAGAAACTTTTTTCAACTCTTGTATAGAAAACTTGCAGTCGCCAATATCTTCAATGTACTGATATATCTGCTTCATCCATTAATAATTATTGGGGATGTATCTGTTTTTCTTCTTCAGGTACTTAAGCAACTAAATTTCTCAATGAAAGGTAGCATTCACCATGACATCGCGCTTTCACTGCTACCAAATCCATTACACAGGATACTCTCTTGTAAATTTCTCGGTAATAATCATCTCTTTTTTCTTTTATAAAGTCCAAAATTGTTGATTTTGACAGAGATATTAAGTGACGAAAACATTTCAGATACTAATGGTTAACGTAAATCATATCATCATCTCCCCTCCTCGCAGCCTCTTTCTTCCCAACTACGAGTATGCGTTTTTTTTTATATATGGGAAATCATCAAATGACTTCTTCCGCTCTGGGTGGAGCGGAAGGGCGTGTCAGACTCTTACTAACTAAAACCCATCCGTGTTCCTTCTAAAGCCCTATGCGTTCCAACGCTCGCCGTCCACAGGCCCAACTTCGAGTACCTGCTACCTCTCAAACAAAGGTAAATAGTGAGTAAATGCGTATATTTTGCAGAACAAAAACCTATCACAAACCTACTTAAATCCTAGCCTTATAATTTTATTTTAGGGATAGACCATTGTAAATTCAAGATTAAGAAATGATCCGCTCTCTTATGTGATTCTAAAGATTTTCCAAGCTACCGAAAACAGGTATAGTTGAGACTACAACCGTACCTAATGTTATCAAGATCCTAAAATAAAATTCGAGTATGTATTTCTATATTAGATGGCATCGTCCCGGCTTCTCGTCGCAATCCAATTTTCAAGTATGAAAGTTCACGTATTAGAGATTCAGCTAGCGCAGTTTCTAACGTCATCATACGTGCAGAGCCGCGGGCTGCAGCTAGTGTAAAATACACTAGCTGCTGCCCGCGGCTCTGCCCGTATGAATGTTGAAAATTATCCCAAGGGAACATACTCCTGGAATATGCGTATCCTATGTCCTATTCCAGGACATCATGGTCTACTCGCGTGCCAAGTGTATCATAATCGGTTGTGTAAGCTTGAAAGCGTAACAGACAGACGGAGTTACTTTCCCATTTATAATATTAGTATAGACTAGCTGCAGCCCGCGGCTCCGCCCGCGTGAATGTCGAAAATTATCCCAAGGGAACATACTCCCGGGATAAAAATTGTGTTTCATTTTCAAAATTGGAATTCGAATGTAGTGCCAGTTTTAGTTACCATTGCATCAAATAGTTCACATGCAAATCTAAAAATATACATTATCTGTATGCATGCATTCATTTTACCTTCCCATGTCAGTATAACATGAACAGTTCATACTAAAAAAAAGGTTGAAAATAATTGCGAACAATCTCTTTCGTGGAATCAATATTATCGCGGTGTGATCACCGGTAATTCGAGCCAGCCAGCAATTGATCGCATAAAACCTTTTTACACTACAATTCTATAGGTTCGCTTTTACGAGGTTTTTTACACCTCTATAAAACCCGATGGGGTTAGCCAAAGGTTGTTTGACACCACAGATTTCTCCGATGACATTATTAGCTGTAATTTTAAGCTTATTGCTTTTTTTTCGTAGGTGTGTATTTTTACGGCTATTGGTTTTTATTGGTTTGATCCTTCGTACTAACCACTACACTAAGGCTCATGTTCCAAATCAGTTTAAAGGACCTACACTCGACTCAGTCACACATAACTACGGAAAAACCCTTGATTAATGTGAATAAAATGGTCAGAACTGTCAATTTGATGATTCGAGGTGGAGTCAAGTCGGAGGATATGACTTGAAAAGTAGGGCTAAATATATATCTCTGATACAAAATATCTATCTCTAAATTGCTCAATCTCAAGCTCCATCTAAGAATTTAACGATAATCGGTAAGAGCTATAAGCTCGTAGCAGTGCTACGAAGTTCGTAGGCCGCTACGATTTTCGTAGACCGCATTTTGCTACGAAACTCTAAATAAAATTGGTAGTAACGATAGTCTGCACTATTATTATGTTACGTCTGAATAAATAAAGAACACATAAAAATTGTAACGGTTTCATTATTACTGAAATTAATTTCCTATTTTTCGTCACGATATTTCATTTCTAGATTAGATTTTTGTTAGGATAATAGAGTAAAATAAAGTAAATAGGGTCTATTTACTAAAATAGTGGTGAACTAACTGACCTTTGCCGTTGATACAAACCGAAAGGTTTTTGTGTTATGCTAATGCGAAGCTAGCCTACTTCCAAATATCAGTTGGCCAATCTAACTAACGACATGAAAGAGAATGAACCTATGTTTTTAAACCAGGTAGTGGCATAATGAATTAAGTAAGCAAAAGGTAGGTAAATAAACTAGGTTTCTATTTATAACAATATCTGTGGGTATCAAAATTGTTATTGTGTGAATTGTTCAGTAGGAATACAGGAAATATAGACTGTGCTGTAAGAACTCTAAACGATCACAAGCAGTCCCTAAAAACCAGTTTACAATTAAATAAAAGTTTGATACGTTTCTCTCATCAATATCTAACCTCAAAGTTACTGACGGGTGAGTTCAAATCAAACTTAGCTGAGTTCACTCAGTTCTAGTAAAACCGACACCCACACCACATAAGCAATTACTAATAAACATTTTGATTGATGTTTTAACTTTCGTGCTAATATGCACAGCTGTCGTGAAAATAAAGTATTAATTATAGAATTATAGAATGAAAATTAAACTGTTTTATGAATGATTAATGTGAGTAGCTACATAAAGGATAATGTGAGTACGTTGCATAATCAATAACGTGAGTACCTAAATGAACTTATATCCCAAATATAGTAGATACAGCAAATTAAACCTCATTTTAAGTGAATAATTGGAACAAGGTCGAACGTCGGCCGACGGCGTCTGCTGCGACCGATGTCTTCCTTCACACAAAATCGATATGTTAGCAACGGTCGCATCGCGGTACACCGCCATAAAAAAATAATATAAATACAACATAATCGACACCAGTTAGCAAGTTCGCCCACCTCAAACGGAATCAGCTTGCGAGTATTTAAGTGACGGCGACACAATTCACTCCGCGGCACTCCCCGCGTTGGCACCGATATCGGATATCGTTTATCAGCACTGAACTATGCTGGTGGACTGCACACACCGGGCGCGCCTATGCATCTTTTACACTGAAGACAGGGACGTAACTTATGTATCGGACAAAAAGTTTACGCGCGCGCCCCCTTAACCGCATTTACAACATTATTTTAATGTATGCATATTACTTTCACTGTTTCTAACACACTGACGTCAGTTTACTATATTTACGCGAGTGAGAATGTAAGTTTTATTTTATGATTACAAACACTAAGTTGGTGATGAACCAGTTAAGGTGCGCAGTAATAAAGGAGTGACGGAGAACTTTTCATATTGTTTAATTAAAATGTTGGTTTAATACATTAAAGGAGTTACAGCATGTTACTTGATTATAATAAGTTATAAAAGTTTTTAAAAGTTAAGGAGTACTCACCGATAGTCCAGGATTGCACCCCGACGTGATGGAATTCTTCCTGAACTTGGGCACGCAGATCTGCATCGAGCTTTTGTTTTTGGGGGGCCCGGCACAACCGTACTCATCACTCCGATTGTTCCTCGTCAGATTAATGTTGTTCGTGTTGTTAACTTTGACTAAAATATTGCAAGTTTGAGAAGCGATTTGGAAGAGGCCTTCCTCTAGGTTTCTTTTGTTGTGGTACTGTCGGTTGAAGTGGAGGTAGTCCCACCACGAAGGCATTTTCTCTGAGGAATCGTGTCGAGTTGAGCGCGGGCGCGGAGTCAGCCGCGTGCGTCCGACGGGGCCGCTCAAACGAAGTGACGAGCTCTGCCTCTATGTAAGTCTCAACGTAGACTTGCGCGTTCACTTTATTTTTTTGACAATGTACTGGTACAGTCGCGGGGTTAAGTCTAAGCTTTGTTGTTATGAATGTCTCAAGTTAAATAGGATAGGATTTTATTGAGTTTCTGCATTGCTAACGTAAGGTCTCGCGTATAAAATATCCTTTAAAACTATGAGAGATAGACTATTGATAATTTCATCTGGAATATATTAAAACACAAAGTAAACATTTGCCAACACATTCATGTAGATGATGCGATAACCTAGAGTCTAGAAGACGAACTGATATAAGCAGGAAGCTCTCATTTAAGTTTTTCGTTCAAAACGGTTGCTCTTAGAGAAAAATTCTCTCTCCTTGAAGTTGTCTTTATTAATTAAGAGTTTTATAAACGACTGTACATTCCGCAGGTGGATTATTAATTAATTTGGTCTTATTGACTTTTCGACGGTACATTTGATGGTTACATTAGGGAATTCATACGTGAATTTTAGAAAAGGACACGCAACAAACACAAGAAAACGCACAAAACAAAAATAAATAGCGATGATGGAGTTCTTTATTATCTACCATACCTTCTTTTAATAGAATTACGTGTACTTGTATTTCTGCCGTCTGGCATACGCTTATTATAAGAATATGTTTTTTTAAGCCCGCGGCTTTGCTCACGTGGTATACGAGAAAAACCGTTGTATTTATACGATCAAAAAGTAATCTATTGAAAGCCAATGTCTACTTTTGATCAACTCGGCTGAGATAAATAATATAACGATAGGAAAGCTTTCTTGTACTTACCTACTTCCAGAAAAAAACTTTTAAAACGTATAAACAAACAAACAACTATACCTCTTTGTAATAAGTAATAATATTTGAGAAATCAGTGAAAGTAACAAGTTACCAAACTTTAGTTAAAGTTTCAGAACTTTTGGGTTAGCCAGTGACCGCCTTCCTAATTCATTATCATTACAAGAAAATGAATTACCTACATTCAATACAAGTTTGTATCTAATGACAGTTAACTTCACACTTCGTACTTCCAGAATACGTTTGGTCCTAGATACTTAGCTTAGCTTAGCTAAGGGCGGCGCGGTGTATGTCGCAGCCAAGTAGCTAAACCAGCCGTTTTATTAAAAGCCTAGCCTTTTCATTTAATTTATATCTAGAGAGATAAGTGATAAGGCGTCGGTGAACGCGTTTTGTCGTAATTATAGGTAACAAGATGCCTAGATGGTAGGCTTTGGCCCATTTGCACTAAAAACTTAACCACGACTTAGTCTCTCACATAACACTAGTCGTTAACATAGCCTTTCACCAACTATTTTGGGGTTGGCCTAAGTCAAACCGGATTTAGTTGAATATAATATGATATTATAATTAATCTCTAACACGACGTTAAATCATTACAATAATATTATAAAGGCGAAAGTTTGTGAGTGTGTGCGTGTGTGTGTGTGTATGTTTGTTACTTCTTCACGCGCAAACGGCTGGATTAATTTTGATAAAATTTGGTATGCAGGAAACTGACACCCTGGATTAACACATAGGCTACTTTATATATACATATATATACTAAAACCGCGGGTAACACCGCGGGGCGCAGCTAGTAACAAATATTTCATATACAATGGGCCCGTGGCAGTAACTATTTGGGAGTTAATAAGATAAGTCTGGCCAAGCGTGCAAGCGGGACAAGTTTTATAGACTGATAGCATACCTATGTAGATATGTGAGTACCACAGACACAGCCGTGACGATCTGTGTTGTTGTAACAAATTAGATACGTAGTACAACTTAATCTCGTAGTTTGCTACGTGGCCTACGACTTGCTACGGGCTACAGCTTGCTACGGCGTAGCAGAAATACTTTTGGGTTAAGAAATTTAAAAATGAAATGTTTTGTTCATACACCATGTAGATGTAGACCATGATTTCATAGAATTTTTGTTAACCGACTTCAAAAAAGGCGGAGGTTCTGCATTAATCTGTAATTTTTTTGGGTTTATTTTCCCATAGTCTACAGTTCAGTCATTGTTTTTTGATTGTTTTGTTTAGCCGTCTTGGCCCACTGCTGAGCAAAGACATGCCCAAGTCCTTCTCCTGCGCCATCTATTATAGATAAGAGATGCGTAAATGAAAGTTTTTTACTCTTTCACGCCTAAATGACTGTTCAATCAGATTTTGACGAATTTTTGACCAGAGGTTGAGAGAGAGATGAGAATATCTATATTAACGCGAGCGAAACCGCGTGCAGAAACTAACGGGCGCAATGCTTAGAAGTTCAGAGTACTAGTAATTAAATTAGTCTTTGAATCAAGCACTGATTTGATGTTATTATGATTAAGAATGCATTAAGCTTTTTTACTTAATAAGGCTGTTAATTTATTTTATTATAAAGCTCAACGAAGTATACACGTACCTTATATGAAGCTGTAGTGTCCAAGCACCTTACGTTACGAGGCGTCAAACACCTATAGTAGGCGCCAGATAATCGTTGAATAACGGTCACCCACCTACAATTATTGACATTTTTAATTTGAAAAACGGAATTAATGACACAAAGCTGTCCCGAATCATCATCTCTCGTGATCCTTAACATTGTCTAATAATGAAAAACGATTCATATTTAATTGTTCAGGTACCTATGAACAGTTATTAGGGAAAGGTCAATGTACTTTATTCCACATTTATCTGGCGCCTACTATAGTCACTTTTTGTGTCTGTGTTCGGTTCAGATGTTCTACTAAACAGCACGATGGATAATGAAGAGTTTTTTTTCTATTATATATCCTGCTCATCACAGCTATCTGTCATGGACATTTAGCTGCTTCTTTGTTCAAATTTCTTCTCCGTTTGGTCTTTGTAGCAGTGAGTCCACTCATTCTACTGAGAATCTTTTTATTAAAGCTCCAGTATCTCAGCTGGAATGCTGAAGTAATGATTTTATTTGTTGTGTGTGTTTTCTAATTGATGTTTTGAGTGTATCACTAACATAGTTCTAAGTTTATTTATTGTTACTAACACTATATGAGTCTTCGTTGCTCTGAATAAATAATTTATTATTATTATTAAACTTGGGACACTGTTCCTCTTAAGTCTTGTCTAGGTATGCAATACTTCTGGACCCCGATAAATCAGCAGCTAGTGAGTTGACGTTTTTGGTGAGCTTTTTCTGGTAGTTTGTGCTACGGGCAAAGATATCTTGCTTTACATTTTTGAGCTTCAGATCTTGCAGGATGTATATATTGTGTACCTATGCATTTAGGGATGTTGAACATGAATCTCAAAGCTTTAGTTCGAAACGTTTCCAAGATGGCGATATTGCTGCTGCCTGCTGTTCCGCAGAGCTCCACTCCATATGTCCGTGATGCGGTTTTCAAAATTAATCATTAGACCATTTATTCTGATAGGTTTAAGTGATATTATTGCATAGGTACAGATGTTTTTATTTATTTATTAAAAAAAAGTTCATCAGCAGCTTCTGTTTACAATAAATCTTAGGTATAAGTAGGATTAGATATAATTATGACTTGGACTTACACAGTCGTCAATTATCTACTGGTTACCAAAATTTACAAAAAATTAAAATAACAAAATATTTTGACATCTACTAGAATAAAATTGGAGCCATGGTGGGTGGAAACTTGGCTTCTATCCTGACTCCAAGGTCTGTTCTGTCTCCTGCTTGATATGGAGAGAAATGGAAATTTGATTGTAATTCTCCGCTGCTCTTTTCTGATTAATTTCGTTTCGGAATCCAAGACTGGTGGGTCCTTTTTCGGGAGTTGTTGAGCTTCAACGGTTCGGCGCTTTCTTGTTGGTCGACACGGTTGATTCTAGCTTTCAGGATTTGCAGTAGTTGGAAATAGTGTAGCAGTCTTGTCCCAAAAAATTATGTAGGTATTTATTTGTCGCCATTGAACCCGAGCGTAGCAAGTCTTTAAATTAAATTTCCGGCGCTTTGCGGGGTCATCAAAATTTAACTCCCAAAGTTTATAAGTATCTACAACTTTGTCCAACTTGAAAAATAGTGAGCGAAGCAAACTCGAAAATTTTAGAACCTCGCCTAGGTAGGTGCCAGGAATAAAATTCGAGACGAAGGTGGAGAGATGTGATTCCTACATACTTAGGTACTGCATTTTTTTGTTTGGAATGTTTTTGTAGGTATTACATATTGAAAGCCAGTGAGGATAATTGCAAACTCTTGTAGGTACCATTATCCCGTTCCCCACCCATGGAGAACGCTACCTATAATGATGAGTTGCAAAATAGGTAGGTACTTAACTACCTACCTACCTAGACTTTTCTTTAAATTTTTTTCTTCCCAGCTAAAACACTAGGAAGTGGTGACGGGCGGGCGTTTTGGGGGACTGTCTTTATGTAGAACTTTGACGTTCAAAAAGTGCTGGCACTCAGCCTAATTTGAATAAATGACTTTTGACTTTGAATTTAACTAAACACTGAAAACTATAACATCATAAAAGCGACCTCGCTTATTCCCATGGCAGCCTCTGCGACAGCTAGTAATTACGCGACTTTGCCCAGTAATAGGTAATGAAGTAAAACATAATATTTACCATCAATAAACAACACGTAAAACTAGACATTTTGTTTGTCTACGACTCAAGGTAAAGGGTACTAAAACATTAACGGGCAAGTAACATGTTGAATTAACAATTGCCACCTTCTGGTAAAACAGTATTTTTTTCATGGAATTTAGTTGTTTTTGGGTTTGCTTGCTTTGTATTAATTGCGTTATTTAGGTCCCTTTTCTGACTAATGTTGTGACCTAAATATGAAAAACAACTGCCAGGTACTTAATTAATAGGTACATGTTATGGTACAAAACTAACGAACCATTGTTTTATAGTACCTAGCCTTCAGACATTGGCAATGGTAATTTTCCATTAATAAAATTAAATTGATAAAAATAGTACCTAGGTACCTACATATCTACTTGGCGCATAAATACGTTTTATGTATTTTAAATGAAGGTGAGTTTAAAGTATAGGTGCAGTCAAAAAAGCTATTTGGTATAGGTATTTACTGGCAAAAATATTATTTTTTCCACTGCACGGCCAATATTTATATCTAATGTATGGTTTATAATTTTTTAAGCTTATGACATACTAACGAGTGTAGTGTACTCAGCACACTGTGTGTCGAGTGGTTAGTGATCCTGACTGCTAAACCGGAGGTCGTGGGTTCGATTCACACCCAGAACAAATCTTCGTGTGATGAGCATGATCATTTGTTCTGTGTCTGGGTGTAATTTTTCTATTATATGTATGTATTTAGAAATATATAAGTATGATTATCAGTTGTCTGGTTGCCATAGCACAGGCTCTGCCTAGTTTGGGATCGGATGACCGTGTGTGAGTTGTCCGAAGATACACTCACAGCATTGTTTAAAAGTAGTTGCAGTTGTAGAAACCATCAATCAAACCAATCCATTGTATTAAAATATTAGATTTGATTGAACTTATGTGTCAACGAAAACCACGCGTCCATTTCGTAAGTGTTGCCACAGAATAACCAACTACTTTACAAGTTTCTTTAATATTTTTGTATTGAATTATAATTGCCTCTAAAAAATCACACGGTCCTGTTGTAAGTGTTGCCACAGAATAATAAAATATTTTACCGACCTTTTTCAAAAAAATCAATAGTCAAAAATATTGTGGGTGTGCGTAAATAAGTGAAAATTACCTATAGATTTGACTTAAAAATTAAGTATAAATTTTACCCTAAAAGAGGTAATGTCACAGCTGGTAACACTACGCGGGCGGGGAGTTATTTTGGACACAATGCGCTGCGTACAAATGTGATTAAACACTTTTAGGTTTGTTCTGTATTCTGAGGCCAATACACCAATACGCCAATACGCCAATATACCAAATAGCTTTGTTGTCTAGGTACATTACAAAGCGTCGATCATAAACAATGGTCAGTTAACTAACCATTAATTAATGTTAGGTTGCATCAGAGACTGAACATTCTGAAAATGTACCAACACATAATATTTTTAAAAGAATAAAGAAAGTTTTTTTGGGTTAGGCTGGGTAAGAAGGCTACGTAAAAAAGAATAGCACCATCCCATCACTTCCCGTGTCGTAAGAGACGACTAAGGGGCAACATTCTCTTTGTTTCTGTGCATTGCAACAGCTACACTGCGATCGCCAACCCGCCTCTGCCTTCCGGCTGATATGATGATGATGATGATGAGGTAAGAAAGGAATGAAGAAATACTAATAAAAATTTAAATAATATAAAACACCATCACAAATGATGATGTTAGAATTTATTTAAAACAGCATCAATCACAATATTATATAAAAGAATCTTACTTTATTCCTTACTTATAAATTATCCCTACTTTCAAAATAGGAATTATTTTGGGCCCTAATATAAACACAACACATCTAACTGAGAGTAATCAAAATATCTATTTTTGTGTTCCAATAGACCATATGAAAAACAGAACCCGAATAGGCTTGGATTCCAATATTAAAGTAGACCATTAATCAACCTACCACTTAAACATGTGCATCTGCATTGAGGGCCCATTTTTTAATAAGACTCATAGGAAAACTAATTTCTTAATAAGTCTTATTTAGTTTGCGAGGACTTAACAAATAGGCCCTCCATCCAGGATGCACATAATTTAAACTAAAACTAAGGGTCATTCAAAACATCCTTCATATCTACATCGTCAGATACAGACTCGGTGTCATCTGGTTCATCCAATAATGCTTGTAACTGATGTATTGAAGTAACCAAAACATGGAACTGTTTCTTCCTTAGAGCTAAACGGCTCTCCAGTTGCTGCTTTGTAGAATCCAAATTGGCCAGTTCCGTTTTCAAAGTTCCAAGGCGTTCTAAAGTCTCCTTTCTATCTGGCTGTTCACTTATTACCTTTGCCAGAACATCATACTCTATGCGATTCTTGCGTACTGTCTTTGCTTGGGCAAGATCAGCTTTGCTTTTTTCAATCTGGCTTTTGGCTACCTCTATGGATTTCTCCAGTACTTTTGACATGGCCTCGTAACTTTTTAATTCTGCCGCCATCATTTCGGAGCCTAGTTGTGATTTTGTCACAGCAAATTCGCATTGCGCTAGTTGAGCCAACATTCGATCGTGGGTTGACTTACTGTAACAAAAGTGTGTTTGCATGTTATTTAACGGTGCAACAACTAAAAACTATTAATAAAAAATCAAGGTAATTATTGAACTGTGATACTAACCTCTCTTCAGGTTTTTCGTCAGTGCTATTACACCATTTTATCAATGTTTTCAGCAACACGTTCAATCTCCTATCGTCTCCTGTTCCATCTCCATCTATCAGAAGTCTTCTACGAATAACATCCTCTAGAAAATAATGAAATAAACAAAATGTTAACGATTTTTACTCACAAACTTATGCGTCTTCAAAACGGATACTTAATGTAACTTACCGTCTCCCATATTTATTACAAGATATTTTTATGAATACTCAAGTGTAAACTTTGTTGTCTAGTCACAATATTGCAAAATGAGTCGATAAAAAATAACATACAAATAAACACAACGCTCGCTGCCGCGGCAAATAATGACATTGACAGATATGTTTTGTGGCTGTGCCGCGTATTACGTTCGGAATCCAATCTCAAAGTTGAATCGTGGTTAAATCAATCGATTCTGATAAAACTACAAGAAGCATTCTGTATAACACGAGTACAGCAATGCTTACATTCTATTCCTAGCCTCATATAATATTTTTAATGTTTCTTTCATAATCTTGTACTCGGAATACCATCGCCTGTTCTGCCATTCGGTTTGTTTGTTGCAAACGTTTCAGGACGATAAATTCAATTGTCACATTTTGTTTTGCCTTTCAGCCCGTGTGAAGAAAATTATGGCTATTTATTGTAATACCTTGATTATCTTCGAGGATAATGTCCTAAACAATACAGTATTTAGTTAAATACCCTGTCTGCATTCAAGAGAAGAATGGAAGACCCAACTTTTAGTGATAAAATTGAAGAGTACTTTTCGGAGCTCGGGCGATGGCTAGTATTTTCGAATTGATTGAGTTGTTGCTTGTTTTATAAACAAAAAGTGTAATAATCTTTTGTATTTTTCCAGGAGGGTGTGGCGAAGTATTTTATTAGGTCAAGTTTTGTCGTTGCTACTCAGTGGTAAATGTATATTGACCACATTATTGCAAAGTGCTACATGGCAGTTTCCCACCACTGGACAATTGGTGGTGCCGTATTTAACGCTCTTTATATTATTCACTCCATCCCTGCTCTGTAATGGTCTCAAGAGTCTATCTAAGTAAGTTGTTTTTTTTTATAAACTAACAAAAATTCCAAAACAGTAAGGTATTTTCCAACTGCCTTAAGATTTTGAGTAGGTTCCTATTTATTTATTTTGTATGGGTTTAGACGTGATGAGATGAGATAGATGTAATTCTAAGATAAAAGGAAAAAAAAAATGTTATTGTTAAAGTAAATATGTTTATTTCATTTCCAGAAAATGGTGGGTCATAATAATAGCATGTACCCTAGATGTAACAGCAAGTTGGCTGTTGGTCATGTCACAGCGGTTCACCTCCGTGCTGAGCTGACAGCTGCTAGCTTGCAGCGGTGTGGGAGCTGCGTTAGTGGGTGGTGCGTGGCGGGGGCAGAGACTCGGTGTGGTCCACGTAGCAGGTGCTACTATGGGCTTGATGGCTGTTGTGTGCGTTGTTTGGGCTGATGTTGAAGGGGCTCCTACTGATGGTATGTGGTATTAAATTTATTTATTTATAAAAAGGAGAACCAACATCTATACCAGAAGAAAAAGTAATTGTATGAGTAACACAGAGTCAATTACAGGTTCTCATGGGCTTAAATAGAAAAAAAAAAGATTTTGGACTCATTTAAAATATATTTTTTTCTATTTTACACTATTTTTGGAAGATTTAAAAAAAGGAAAAATATGAAAAATAAATGTAGTAAATAAGTAAGTCTGAATTTTTTTACAATTTGATTAATTACGTTACCTATTACTTTTGTTTCAGGCAAAAACCAGCTAGTCGGAGATATGCTCTGTCTTGCAGGCTCGCTCCTCTACGCCATGGTCACAGTACTACAAGAAATGATGCTGGACACATTATCATGCTCAGACTACCTAGCATTTCTCGGTCTCATTGGCAGTGTAGTATCATGCACGCAAACATTTTTCCTAGAATTCAGTGAGCTTATGGCATTTAACTGGTATGACTTGGATACAATAGTCCAGCTGGGTAGTTACTGCTCAGTGCAGACGATATTCCAGATACTACAGTGTTTCATGTTGAGAGATGCGGGGTCTATAATATTGCATTTGTCATTCCTTTCTGCGGATTATTATACGCTTATTGCTGGGATGTACATTTTTCAGTTCAAGGTAAGTTTTTTTTACATTTTATGTGATTGGTAGAAATTATTTCAAAAATTACAAATCAGAATAATTTTTTGCTTCTAGGAACCTTCAAAAATGTTCTTTTTGGTTTCATTAGAAATAAAACCGAATTCTGACTATGGCAATGAAAGCTAAAACATGTGCTCAGCGCACATTGCTCGAACACGAATATTATTAGTAATGATATTCGCTGTTACCCAGTTAAAATGGGTTGTGGAGGTCTGGTAGGCAGCCACTCTACGTAAAATACTGACATTCAGCTGAATCCGGTTTGACTAGAAGCCTAGATGTAGGCGAGTCGTTGTCAGCGCGGCGATTCTAGTACCATCCCTAGCTAACTGTGAAAGTAACTGTCTTTTTGTTTCAAATCAAATATAATTATTCCATTACAGTTCCACGCCCTCTACTTCCTATCGTACATGCTGGCGATGGTGGGCGTGTTTCTGTTCAGCGCGCGACCGACGCGGCAGCCGGCGCTGCAGCCCGACAGACTGCCGCAGTTGGTCAACGACTCCGTTCAGTCACAGGATAATGTTTCTATGTAAGTATAACAAACTATTTTTTATCCGCCGCTTCGCATCCGTGAACTATTCGACAGGAACCATGCATTTATCTGGGATAACCGCCCAAAGAAGACCCACTGGCCTATAAAGTATTAATTATAACACTGCAATAGTGAAGATCAGAACTTTCAGAGATACTCAATTGGTACTAATTAGGTGGTACTCGAACAACAGAATTGGTTTGGTGGGAATTTTCTATGAGGGTTTGAGGAAAGGTAAGGAAAGGTTTGCTGAACGAGCGCGCGAAAGTAATCATCGTTGATTTCTCGGTAAATACAACTGTTTCAGATCTTTTTTTTTAACGAAATGGGTACTAATTATTTGTTTACTTAGAATACCTGTAGCATGCCCCCTTTTTCGGCGCTCATGGTGGTCCTGCTGAACGGACTTTCAAAAAGCTTTCGACAAGGTGGATCACGACCTACTTTTACGCAAAATTGCCTTCAATGGCATTCGCGGAAATCTATTAAGATGGTTCATTTCTTACATAACAAACCGTACTCAAAAAGTTGCTATTAACGGATTTCAATCGGAGCCGATCTCCGTCACATCCGGAGTTCCTCAGGGCTCAATTTTGGGACCTTTGTTGTTCACGTTGTTTATAAATGATATCAGCGCTTGTTTCAAGCATTCGAACTTTTTACTATACGCGGATGATTTGAAAGTCTATAAAACTATAAAAAGCATTGATGACTGTTTGAAGCTCCAAAGTGACTTGGATCGACTGTCTAGCTATTGCACCTTGAATAAACTATCATTGAGCTTATCCAAATGTAACTCAATTACCTTCACTAAAAACATAAAGCAGCACACTTACAGCTATCACTTGCTTAATACACAATTACAAAAAGTATACTCATTGCGGGACCTCGGTGTGGTACTAGACTCGAAACTTCACTTTAATATCCATGTAGACGGCGTGATCAACAAGGCTCTAAAAATGTACGGTTTTGTTATGCGCAACAGCAGGGAATTTAGGCGACCATCAACCTATAGATATTTACATTTAACACTAGTTAGGCCTTATCTGGAGTATGCTATAATGATATGGAATCCCTATTACGCAAAGTACATTGACTCAATTGAGACTGTCCAACGTAAGTTCCTAAGAGCTCTGCATTACAGATGCTGCCACAGCCACGGTTCGCATAATATGTTGCTTAAAAACTACAAACTGTTAACCCTAGAATCCAGAAGACTGCTTCTCGGAGCGATGTTTCTACATGGTGTTGTGCATAATAAATATGATTGTCCCGACTTAACAAATAAACTCTGTTACATCGTTCCGAGGACAGTAGTGCGCAGACAAGCGCGTTCATACCGGTTACTATCTACTAATATCAGACACGTCTGCAATTCAAATGCTGGTTTTCGCGCTCCTCTGCGCCTACTTGTGGATTCCTACAACACTAGATTTGAAAACATCGATATTTTTAATCTTACATCATACCAATTTAGGAAATCTGTAGTCGAATCTATCCTAGCTTTATAAATTATTATGTAGTGTAACTTTTTTTTTTTCTGGTTTTCTATCTCGTACATCATAAGAAAGCAATAATTCATTCCTTCATTCAATTTATCAACCACTGAAATTAATCGTTCACTCCATTCACTCATGTATTTTGTTTTCATGTTTTTTTGTTCTCACGTAGCATTTAAGATCATCATATTAGTAATAAGTGGATAATGTTGCTAGTAGTATAATAAGTATTTTGTTTAACTAGTAAGACAGTATGTATTACATTTAATTGTACTCCTGTTTTTTTTTTATCCCGAAATAAAATAAAATAAAAAATAAAAAAATGGCTACTAATTATTTGTTTACTTAGAATACCTGTACCATGCCCCCTTTTTCGGCGCTCATGGTGGTCCTGCTGAACGGAGCGTGACTACTACTGTAACTGTTTCAGTTCTTTTTTTTTAACGAAATGGCTACTAATTATTTGTTTACTTAGAATACCTGTAGCATGCCCCCTTTTTCGGCGCTCATGGTGGTCCTGCTGAACGGAGCGTGACTACCGCCGGACCACCTTCAAAGTTGATTTTTCGAAATCTACTAAGGTACCAATTCTGTTGTTCGAGTACTAATTAGTACCAATTGAGTACTAATTATTTACTAAATATGGAAGCGATTGGCGTTGGTGGTCCTGCGGTAGTCACGGACATTTAATTAAGATATTTTGTTCGCATTGTTTTTAATTTTTTAACTTAACTTCTTACCCCTCCAAAGTAAAAGATGAACCATCTATCGTAAAACATAGAATGAGCTTCATGTAGCAATACATTCCTTATTAATATTTACTTCCGTGCAAATTCCAAAATTAATACAGATTCGATTCTTATCTGAATCTACTAGGAATCCTATAGCCATCTTTTTATCAATTATTTCTTTCACAGGGAATACACAGTCCCAACTCTGGACTGCATACCTATCGAAGGCTTGGAGCCCCCAATGAGCAGAGACACGACATTCACTTCGTTCTTAGGAGGCCCACAGCAGAGTGTTCCTAACGGCACCGTCGCATTCGCACAGAACAACGGCGCGCAAATCGCGAAGGAGGCCTGTTAATGTAAGTTTTTATGTGTTAGGGACCTTAGAACCGTAGGTTGGATATGACATACCTTTGCCTCAAGACAATTTTAAAACTTATTCATGTTAAGCTGTTCGAGGAAGGTCATTGTTTTAATAAAATTCAGTATTAACATGCATGCAGACCTATGAGCTTATTTTATCCATGAAAACATTCAGATTCATATATTTTCTATTAAATAAGTTAAAGAAGAGAAAATGAACGCAAATACTAATTGCCGCACCATCTCCACCTATGTTCTAAGTTAGGGACTGTATGTTAAAGAATCATGTACGAAGTTATATTTAAAGACGCATAATAAACATACTTATACTTTTACCGCTATGTGAAAACGAACTTACACTTCATATTATTTGTTATAGGATTTGTATTGATACTCCAAGTATTAGAATACTCGTTTGTAAGGTCTAAATATCGTCCTAAGTATCCATTGTCATGATATGGCTTGTCATTTCTATTTAGGGTTAAGACAGTCCGCCTTTTTTGTAAACAGGGTTATTTTTCAGTGACTAGCCAATTGTTTTCCAGGCATCAGGCAGTTATCAATTCAAGACACGATTTATGCACATATAGATATCCAAAAGAAAAAAACAGTTCTGTACATGTTTATTTAATACCTGTATTGTCTGGAAAGAAATTGTCTGGTTGTTGATATATAATCCTGTATTTCATTGAGTTTTCTAAATAGTGGCGGTTTGAGGAAAAATGTATGATTCTAGTTTCTTTAGCTATATATCAGTAATTACCATGTTAGAAAATTACGAAAGGTCAGTGTCTCCCTTTTGAGATAACATTATCTGCCTCTTGCCGCCACTGAATCTTTGTTATGCTATCATTGCCCAACAATTGCAATATAAAACGCAAATTGAAGTTTTCAAAAGACATTATTCTGCATGAGATAGTGTTACAATACTCTAAAAGTTTAGTATTCTATTGCGTGTTATGCCAGTTGTACAACCATAGGTATTTTATGTAGGCATTTGACACATATATCTAATGTAAGAAATTATAATTTTAGAAACTTAAACATTGGACTGGAAGATCAAAGTGTATCTAAATAACTAATAATGTAATCATTTCAATATAAATCTCACCAAATATTAGAAATAGAAACACTACCTAGAATACTAGTCATTTATAGTTTAGTATAAAATATACTAGCGCACATTAAAGTTAAATAGTTTTAGTAATTTATATCTAATTGCTCCATTTTATTATACCTAGCAATAACTGAGTAATCTCGATTTTTAAAGAAAACGAAAACTGCCACATATTCGAATTTTGACTCAATTTATTATTCTCAATATTAAAATAGAAGTCTTTATATAACATTTTGAAATCTAGTTTCTATAAATTGTGAGAAATTGTACCTATCGAGATTTTGTAAGATTTAGAACCTTTAAATTTAGCGAAGGCTGACCGCGGAATTTTGATAATTCAATAAAATTGAGGAGTCCAACACTAATATTTTTAGTTATGTACAAATTACAGCATATCAAGTTACAACAATCTGTCAAATTTCTTTAATAGATTTTCAACTTTATCACGAAAGAATAAGGTTCAAGGTTGATTGGGAAAATTTGACGGGTAGCTTCATGTGCTGGCGGTCTGTACGAGTAGTTTATGATTCCTAATTGAACTTTATCGTTGATTGTCACACGATTATTTATGACAATTTGTTACTACAATTTCCACGATTTTAATTGTTAAACAGATTCCGTTCCGATATTATGTATTTGTAGCAAAATATATTTCATTGTTGATATTATTTGATCTGAAATTCTAGCAACGTTATGACGCTCAATTATTAAACGTAAGTATTAAGATTTTAATAGTGAAAATTTAGTCCATTAGATAAATCTATCAGTGAATTGGGATTGTCACTTTGGAATTGACATCACTTTTTAAGAGTGCATAATTTTGGATTCTGAAAAGATTGAAAAACAACCGTTGATGTTCCACTAGTTACTGTACTGGGCATACTGATACTGTGTTCAAAATTATATCAGTGTGAAACCGACTAACTCTGTATCATTTACGTGAATGTTGCCAGTACTTACTATCGGCCATTAGACCCTTTACGTTCATAAAGAAAGAAAGAAAGAAAAAAGTTTATTTGGCACTCGCACAAGACAAACAAAACAGTAAAATAAAATTAATAACTAAACTAATATAATATAACAAACATGGATACCTAACTATATAAGAAAATACTTATCTGTGCGAAGCCAAAATGGTCCCTATCTCAGCTTAAAATAAAATAAATAACGCAGCGCTGGTATTCTGATACGGTCAGTCAGTGGGGCCACGGATACACTCACGGAGCATATATAAAAGAAATATACAAATAAAATAATAAGTATAAATATGGGTAAATTCATGTTTGTTACAACCAGTGATCGGATAATCGGGCGCTTATATACCTAAACTTCTTTCCGTGAAAGAATAATACGGCCATTCCTTTCTGAATAAATAAGTAATCCCGGCTTCCCGGAATTAACAATTTCGTAAAATCAACTTTATCAAAATTAATGAAATTATAGCAGTGGTTATTTTGATTTAGTATCTTTATTTTATTCAAAACAAATGGAAAATCATAAAAACTTTCAGTGTAAATTAAAAGTTCCATTAGAATCGGCTTTTTAAATTAAAAAAAAAATACAATGAGTTCATAACGAGTTCTAACTATATTTTGTATGCGGGCATTTTTAGCAATCTCAGGAATTTCGAACGATTTCGGGATCCGGGATTCTGAAAAGCATGACCGTATTATACTTTCGTGAGAATAAAAGAAGTTTAGGTAGGCGCCCGATTATCAGATCACTGGTTATAACATAACAAATTAACTAACACAATCTGCTCAATCTTTTCAGTATTCAGTTGTATAAACTCGAATGATATTGTGTAATACTTATTGTTTCATAAGAGTTTCTAACAAATGAAGTTATTTCACCAATATGATGGTTGTGTTATGTTAATTGTAAAATATTTAAGCTATTTATTAAACTGTTGCAAGTTATTTAAACGCTAAACACAATAAAACTATGTATAAACAATGAGTTTCTTGAATGTAAAATGCGAATAATTTAAATATGTACTCTAAATTGGGACTTAAATATACAATGTTTTCATGATATTGTATTATTTTCTTTAACAAGATGTCCCTCAAAATTGGATCTTTTGATTTTCGTGTCGATTAGGTCTTCCAAATTAAGGTGGTTAGTACATACATAAACTTTAACCTTTTGAACGCCGTTCAAAAGTAAGGTATATAAGAAAGTATGAAAGAAACACAAAATTGGTATTTTCTCTTTTTATTCGTTTATAATCATCGCTCCTCAAAATATCGTAACATAATGTAAGGGTTATAAGAACAGCTCACAGCTTTAAGTTCAAACAGTCGAAGAAAATATGAACAGTACGAAGTTACTGTCACGGCACGGTCTCACTTGTCGGTTCTGGGATCCGTTTGTACAAGCTATTTTAAACATACAACGAGGCGACTTTATGCAATTCAGTCGGGCTGAATGACGCCCGATAAATTAAAATCTACATTACATTTATTTAAAAATCATGTGGTTGATATTGATAAAAAAGGGATCCGACGCCAGACAAGTGCGAACGGGCTGTTATAGTCAGCTCAGACCGTCGAAAGAGGCACACAAGTTGTTCGGCGGCAGAAGCCAGAATCAACACGGAGATAACAAATACGAACCACTACCATCAGGCCTTCTAGCTTCAGGCTACTGTTGTAAGCGAGTACTTATAGTACCTGGTACTGTCAGTACTCGGGAGCTGATGCTCGACAACCGATTTTTGATTGATTCACCTTACACCTATTCTCCTAAGTCGAAATTCACGTGTGATCAAATCAAGTTTTACAACGCCGCTTCGGCGATCTGCTCTGACTATAAATTAAGCTAATCATGTAACATATTAGTCTAATGTTACATTGGAAGATAGTTGTTTAGGAAACTATTGTAAAAAATACAATATAGTGTAAATAATGACAGGAAGCTATAATATAAAATATAGTTTCCTGGAGACATCTTAGAGGTCAAGAACAGCTCACGCGAGACACATCAAACATCGTAATAAATTTCTACCTAGGTACTTGTATTTCTCCTAATTTGTTTGAGTAAGTCAAGGTAAAGCCCAATTTATGTTAGCGACCATCTATTGGTCGCTGTGTGAGGCTAAAACGACCAACTGTCGCTAGTGGCTCAGCCGCAACTATTGCTGATCATAATATATCAATATTTGTTAACAGTCAATACCGCTTTCTGGTTCTATATTATGATCATGCCATCTTTGATTCCAATGCGCAAAAAAGAGACGGAGCTGTACTTGACGAACACCGGCAGTATCCCTTTTAGCATTGAAAATATGATGGCATATACATATATACATTATACGGCTAAAATTTACATGTCCATCAATTTTAAACAACGAAATTACAATTTGCAAATATTTACTAACAACAAAAACGAAATTGAAGTGCACTCTTACCGTGTGGGTAATGAAAATTGAAGACAAAACCAAAAGTTAAATATTTACAACTTATTCTAAGCTTCGTCTTCACTGGCAGATACGGATTTCCTGGATACCGGTGTGTCTGGTCTAGAGTTCCGGGAGCCGGATCTTGATCGGGATCCGGAGCGTGATCTAGATCTGGAGGCGCGAGATCCGGCGCGAGAACCGGATCTGCTTCGAGAACCGCTTTTAGATCTTGAACGTGATCTGGACCTCGATACGCTTTTGGATTTTGAACGGGATCTGCTCTTTGACCTGTGGAGGAAATTATGTGATTAGTAGAATAATAGTGGTCTCTATTTCAACTTTACAGTGTGAAAAAATTTACGATGGTCCTTCAGGTGCACAAAATAAAGTGACACTGAAAACAAGGAAGAAAAAAACAGTTTGTGCTTCACGGATGCGCCATTTCAACAATATTGCCAGACAAATATTTGCTGACGAACCTTGAGGCACATTTGTAATATTTACTGGTTAGATCCGAGCCACAGATATCAGATTCTAATGAAGTCTGATGACTTGAGAGTTTGATGTTGACGAGTTAATATCCATTATTTAAAGGTAAAAAACAAGTAATTACCTGGACCTCGACCTGGAAACACTTTTAGATCTTGAACGGCTCTTTGACCTGCTTTTAGATCTTGAACGGCTTTTTGACCTCGAACCGCTCTTGGACCTATAAGGCAGTCAAACGTTATTATGTTCACAAAGTAGCTTAGGTAACATTTTGAACGCCAGAGCATAAACGCATCGGCGTGCCCCCAACGCCAAGCCACAAATTCGCCGTACATTTTGTCACATATTTGTGACGTTTGGCGTCCTGTATACGGTGACATTGGCGTTCAAAAGGTACAAAAGTACATAGTATAAACATTAAACAAGCTAATAAAAGAATATGTGCATACAAGAGGGATGACATAGGGAAGGCAAAAACTCATTGAGCATCGAAACCTCCACATCACTGTCAACGGGATAAGTGCCCAAAATACTGACAGCACTGCCACACAATGGTAATGTTGGCTTGTTCACGTGAGGAGCCGACTAAATGCTGGTTTTGCTTTTTTGTTTCTTCACAATTATAGATTAAACATTAGGAATGAGATAGGTATATAATCTTTGACTCCCCCCCCCCTCAAAAGTCCGAGATATCTTTGGTAGTCTATAACCTAACGAAGTCATAGAGGAATTTACGAAAATATAATCAAGGATGCATGTTACACATTAAGCAAAATAAAATGTTATGTGCTTTTTTTAGTGTTTACTTTCCTAAAACAGATACTCAGCGGGGTCAAGCACATAATAATATATGCTTCGTAATTGCAGTAGCTTCAAAGATAACTAACGGTCGTTTTCAATAACGTATCTACCTTTAACCACCTGTCATATTAGCTAACAGTAGCTGAAACGTCATGTTTGCCTTTCAAACATCACGTTTCAGCTACTTTTGGTAGCTCATTTACCAGTTGGTTAAAGGTATATACGTTAGAGACCGGCCGTAATACAATAACTCCTGAGAAAAATCTTGGGAACTACATTAAAAACTTGAAAAATAATATTATCATAAACTCACCTAGATCTGCCTTTAGATTTGGACCTCGAACGGCTTTTGGAGCGTGATTTGCTTTTGGACCTCGAACGGCTTTTAGAACGTGATTTGCTCTTGGACCTGGAACGGCTCTTGGCGGAGCCAGACCTCGATCGAGATTTGGACTTGGACCTTGACCTCGATCTGAAAAAATAAAAGCGTTATTTTTTTATTGCCGAAACCCTGTTTTTTGGAAGAAACTGCCATGAAATTAATAGTTTTGATACTATCGTAGAAGGGTATTTTCATTGTTTTATATTTACATTTCTCAAAACCTAGAGAAAAGACAACAAGCAGTAAAGGAAAATCTCAAGAAATGTCAGGCGTTGTGAGCGTTTTAAAATCTATGAAAAAAGAAACAGCTCTGTGACGTCATTCGCAAGTCACGTCATAGTTATCAATTTGCGCCATCCAGTACAAACATCTTAATGCGTGACAAGGATAGAAGAATCAACTTCTTTATCTTCCCAACAATTTTCTTTATCTAATTTTTCAAATTAGCTTTCATTCATTTAGATAATTTTTCATTGTAGTCAAATATCTTATTGACTGGTTAAAACTTACCTATCACTATCCGACGCAGACATAATCCTCTTACGTCCTTTATTAGCGGGCGGACTGCGACTTCCACCACTCCGGCTTCCACTTCCACTGCGACTTCTGCTGCGCGACTTCCTCGAGTTGTCGGATTCCGATTCGGAAGTTGATATCGTTTCCTTGGACACGATCTTCGCACGTTGTTTTGCACCGAGTTTGTCGTCGGCGGCTTTCGCTGCTCGTGCTTTTTCGCGCTTGCCGATACCTTTTTCGCCCTGATTAAGTGATTTGGTAAGTATAATGTGTTTTAACTATGAGGTCTGCTAGCGCAAACCAGTTGCTAAAACGAGGTTAAATAACAAATATGTATTCCATACCCCGGGTTAAAATTAACTTAGGAGTAAAAAACGGTCAAGTGCGAGTCGGACTCTCACAGGAAGGGTTCCGTGTAATATTTAATTTATTTTTATTATTTGTTGTTAAAGCGGCAATAGAAATACACACTCTGCGAAAATTTCAACTGTCTACCTATTACGGTTCTTGAGATACAGCCCGCTGACAGACAGACGGACGGATGGACAGCGGAGGCTTAGTAATAGGGTTCCGTTGGTTACCCTTCGGGTATGGAACCCTAAAAAATAACTCAAGTTTTTGTAATTGGGCCTAAGCCAATTTTATTTTGTAAGTAGGTTAAACGTAAAACTTTTACACGTCAGTCTTTATTCGTCATTTTAGCTAGATGAGGCCGGTGTTTTCTAGCTGACTATCCTGAGAAGAAACACCGAAACAAATTCAGAGGTCAAAGTCTCTTTAAAAATCCATACATTCCGTACTGGTCAAATCATATGAGAACCATGCAGGTTAATATCTGAAGTGGCATTTTATACCACACACTTTTGTACTACGCTTTCGAACTAAATAGCTTCATGTTTTTGACTGACCCATCTTGACAATTCAAAAGTGCCTGTTAATGGTTTATTAAAAATAAATGCTTTGAATGTTGTATCAGCTCACCTTCTTCCGCCCCCGCTTCTTGGGCGGGTCGCTGTCGCTGCCGGAGGCGCGGCGCTCTCCCTTCTTGCGCGCCTTGCCCTTGCGGCCCTCACCGCCCTCGCGCTTGCGCTTGCGCTGCTTCGCCTCGCGCCTGGGGACATACACTAATGTTAACATTGGTGGACACTTGACATTTTCTTCAAAATAATTCAACTATAGTGCGGTCGTCTTTAGGTAGGCGAATGACACGCTAGCACACTCTTCTGTACAACTACCTCAGGCACAGTCTCAGGTAAACGGTAGGCCTAGAATGGCTTCGACACATTGAAACACTTACCGCCAACTACATCAAAGTGAGTTTTAAAGTGTGTGCATATAAAAAAAATAGTGACTGTAATTGGCGTTTTCAAGATATAAAGCTCACATTCCAATAATTTTCTTTGAGCTGAGCTGTCTTGTGTGATGACGTAACGATGAAGTAGCCGTACCAAGGCTGCGCTGACGTTCATTCAGGAACGATTCAGGGTCACCAGTATAGACGAACAGGGTGTAAAGTCCCAAAACTTCCATTGAAAAGGGAGGATCCTCCGATCAGACGTGATTTGTGTCTGGTGGGCAACTGCCCGATGGTTGTTGATATATTCAACCTCCTGACAGTTGAATATGTTCAAATCGCGCAGAAAACTGTGATACCGCGATATAGAATTTGAGTGAGGTCAATTCTTTAGGTCGGATGTGGCGTATAGATGTATAAATTGAATTCGAATAGTTCCTAGAAAGTGATGTACAGAGAGTTCTAATGTCGTGTAGACTCACCCCTCTTCCCTGGGTCCGTCGCTGCCGCTGCCCGGAGAGTCCGACACGTACTCGTCGCGCCGACGCCCGCGGCCACCCTTGGACTTGTTCTCAGACGGCATGTCGGCGAACAGCAGCGCGTTCTTCGTTTTCTCCATGTACTCTTGACGCTTTTGTGACGCCACCACTGTGTTCTTTGCTTGTTCTTCCTCGCGACGCTTGCGTTCGTCTTCCTGTTAGAGAAGTATTATGTTTGTTAGTAATATTCCGTGATATTTAGGTCAAGTTACAGAGTAGAGGAGAGGAAATACATGGAGGATTTCGGTGAAAGAGATAATCATGAAGTACATGTCCTAAATCCAAAAATTCGAAGATTTGTGACCTCCAGTGACCCTTATTGGGCAAGCGTGGTGGATAACGCCTTATTCCTCTCAATCGCTGAAGAGATTAATGCCGATGACAGTTTCTCATGCGTTCTTCTTCGTCTGTCAGCTTTTGCCTCTATCAAATGTTCCCACATTTTTTTATTGTGGCAATAAACATAATCATCATTCCTTCATTCTTTTTATTTCGAAGATATTTAATAGTATCGTTCTTAGAAAAAAAGGCAATGTGGTCGAAAGGTTCTGGAATGTTGACCGCTGAACGGAAGACTCTCACCTTGTGGAAAGCCTTCCTATATTCGGAAGGCCTTCCACAAGACCAAAAAAGTCCTGGGTGAAGGGAATCCACTAGATGTAAGAAACACAAAACTGGTCGATATGGAGACATATGGAGAAGGCCGAGGTCCAGCAGTGGACGTCTTCCGGCTGCAATAATGATGATGAAGACATGGTAGTGTACCTGTTGCCTGCGGAAGGCCTCCCTCTGCTCCCGTTGGCGGTCCCGCAGCGTGACCTCCTCGTCGTGCTGCCTCCTGGCCCGGGCCACGTGCCACTGCGCCTGCGACAGCAGGTCGGCGCATGTCCTGGCTTCGGCGCTGGCTGCTGCCGCCGCTCCAACTTCCGCCCGAGCGGCGCCTTCCCCTGCCTGGAAGGAGGGATATTTTGTTTTATGTGGTAAACAGTTGTTACATAATAGATGTGACTAAAATAGTGTTGACCTGAAAAGGCTTCATTGTACTCCTTGAATTACGTTCAGCATTTGAATATACAGTTATCTTTAGTAGAAATAGGCACATCTGATGATGTTCTGCTACATGATAGTATGTATCGAGTGTTACCTCGAGGCCACCCAGGCGCGTAAAGTGTCGGTGCGACACGTGCAGCTCGTGCACGGCGCGCAGCACCAGGCGCAGGTCGGAGCGGTCGTCCTTGAGCACGAGCGCGGCGCGGCGGCGCAGGGTGAGCGCCGTGTTGTACGCGAGCGCGGCGTCGTGCGGCGCCACCCGCCGCGCCCGCAGCAGGGAGGCGCGTGCGGCGCCCGCGCGGCCCGCCAGCGTGTGCGCGCGCGCCACCCACGTCAGCCACTCTACGTCGTGGTGCATGCGGAACTTGCGGACGCAGTTCTCGTACTGTTGGATTAAAGTTTTACTGTTGTACTTTGTTTCTTATTAGTTGGGATGACATTAAAAATTGATGTTGGATTTGGTATTCAATAAACTTTTCCCAACCGCTAGGGGACGGCTACCAGTCTAACCGGTGGCCTTAGTGCGAGTTTTTAACGTTCTCGATCGTGTTAGCGTAAACGTCAATTAGTATTGAAACTGAATAAGCGCCGTCTGACGACAGTAACGGAAAACCTTCTTTTTCCATGCAACGCGTTAACACATGCGTTCGCGTTGACGTAAATTTTCTCTTATGTCATAAGCGAACATTTACGTTAACGCGGTCGAGTACGTTAAAAACCTCTGATACAACTGAATACCAGTCTTTTAAATGGACTATCTAACCTCCACGACCCAGTAGTTGAAAAACAAAATAGAAGGGGTATTTTGTAAGATTGGTTATCCAACTTTCAAACTTTTAATAAGGTAAAAAAATATATAATAAGGTAAATAAACAAGTTTTTAAAATATTGGCATAACTCTCAGCAAACCCTATAAAAATAATTTAATTTTTCCGCCATCTTTGGGAGTCCACTATAGGATTTAAATTATGTCACAAGCTAACTGCATTATCATTCACACCAAACGTGTGTATGCAACATTTCAGCTCGGTTGGCGATAACTGCGAGATGTGACCATATCTAACTAGGTAGTTAAGTTTTTAATAAAATATTGTAAGATTCTCATTAAGTTAAGAAGATAACAGAGATGTGACCATACCTAACTCGGTAGTTAAGTTTTTAATTTTAAATTCTTCCGTTACTGACAGACAACGTATATTTATTGAGCCTACTGATTAAGTTTATATTACATTATATTTGTTAATTATAAAAAAAAATTATTATAACTTAAAAAAAAAATATTACAATTCCTTCACTAATTAATCGAAAGGAACTTCGTTCCACCCGGGTGTCTCTTGACACCTCTCAAGTTTTTTCTTGTCCCTACCACGGTTGATTCGAAGAGTACTTTCTCCAGCGGAGTAGGGATAACATGTCGTTTAAGCGGACTTACCACCACTAGACTAGACCGTTTTTTGTATTAGAGATAGTTGTTGTTGTGGTAGTTGTTGTTGTGGTGTGTTGTTTGTTTTTGTAGTTGTTGTTGTGATAGTTGTCGTTAGTTGTAGTTAGTTGTTGTTGTTTTGTGTTTTGTTTTTACAAAGTAAAAATGAAAACAAAAGTAAATCATTTTTCGAAAAATAAGGTCATAAAGAAGTTTCACTTCTTACGTGTGTACACTAGTACACGCACTGTTTTTTTATGATTTGAAATAGTTCACATCTGTTATTAACATAGTTCTTCAAGTAAATGAAATTGCATGTCAACTCACCATTTGAATAGCATTTATATACTGTTTCTGTTCAACATAAATGTGTGCGATGTTCATCCACACGTCGGGGAAGTCGGCCGTCGCCTCTCGCACTTGCGCGAATATATCACGAGCTTCGTTTACACAACCCTGTGAAAAAAGCATATGTTCAAGCAAATTACATTCTTATTCCAAAATGTTAAGGATCATTATTAGGTACCGAACTTGTCTGGGATGAACAATCCCAGATCCACCACCATACTTATTTCTTTTACTGTCCATATATCGCACCATGAGAATAAAAGTGACCTAACACGAAATTTGCATTTTGTGGGAAATCACAAAATTGACTTCGTATTTTAGGGAGTTTCCAATAAAATATGTCATAACTTTTTCAAATGGAAAGCTATTTACATATATATGATGCCAATATATTGTTTAGAAAAAATAAGAGCTTAAGAGTTTATAAAATCATTAAAAAATCCTTCCAAAAATTTTGAGATTTCGAGTTTGGTCACTTTTATTCTCACTGTGCGATATACCAAGCATGTCAGTGAGTGCTACCAATTAACCATAGGCGTCATCGTCCTAAATTCCTAATACAAAGGGATCATCGCACGAATACGCGATCGTCGCGTTAGTTTTTTCGGCAAAACCGGAATCGGTCCTGTGTCGGCGCGAAGACGCGATCGGATTCGCTGTACAAATGAACGCTATGATCGCTTTGGTTTAGGACGACGCCTTTAAAATTGAAGGGCCGTGACAAATCTAACCATATCCGTGACAATCTAAGTCAGATTTGACAGGTGAGTAGAAAGGGATAGAAGACCAATTTACCACTAAAGAGATTTATTTTCGAGATAGCTGAAGGTTGCAATCATCAAAACTTGCGTGGACACGAATATTATTAGTAATGACGTCTCTACATCTTCCCTGTACTCTTGACATTTTAGCTTTGATTTTGATTGCAATAACTATTACCTTATGCGCAAGCACACATCCAATACCGTTGGCGGCCCATATGTTCTTAGGGTCGTTCTTCAGCACTTGTTTGTACATGGTGAGCGCTCGCTCTTGATGACGCTTCTCTCTGTCTTTCTCTCTGCAAGGCTGGTGCAGGGTTTGGAGCCATACATTACCTGGAAAATGTTTTTGACCCCTTTGTCAGTAACATAGTTTGATATGAGAACAGGGAGAACGAAACCACTAACAACCACACAGGGTATTAAAGTGTGCAACGGAAGCTATTCCGTTGGCTTGTTACTCTAAGAATGTTTTTCGATCATGACGACCACGGGTCATTTAGCTTTTATGCCGCTGACATAAACTTCAAATTGCAATGATTGACACTCAGTTGTCAGTAAAAAATCTAGGTAGAACTAATATATTCTATTAGTTACACCTAGATTTTTGTTGACCCCTTTTTAAATGAAGTAGTTCAACATTAGAAAAGGGAACGAAATCACCATCAACCTTGCAGAATAATAAAGTGTGGCATCAAATTTATGGCCGTTTGTAATAGTTTTTTTTATGCTTAGAATGTTTTTTGTCGACCGCGCGCCATGGAGCTTTTATGCCATTGACATAAAGTTGAAATTGCAATTATTGACGCGCAATAACCATTCCCTGAACGAATCTAGGTGGAACTAATAGAATATGCTATAACTAGCGGACGTCACGCGGTTTCACCCGCATAGTTCCCGTTCCCGTGGGAATACGGGGATAAAATATAACCTATGTTACTCGCTAATAATGTAGCTTTCCAATGGTGAAAGAATTTTCGAAATCGGCACAGTTGTTTTTGAGTTTATTCATTACAAACATACACACACAAAAATACAAATTTTTATATTAGTATAGACTAGTGTAGATGTAGATAATTACTAAAACGTAAGAAACTACAATTTCCTTTATTTTTTGTGTAACACCAAATTACAATACAAAATAACTCACCCAGAGCGATCAACGAGTACGCATCATTGGACGTGCTAGAATTCTGCAGAATCCTCTCAAACTTCTTCTGTCCAGGCCCCCACTCCTGCTGCGCTAGATGCAGGTTGCCGAGCAACGACCACGTGTCGGGGTGCTCTGTGTTCACTTTCAGAGCTTCCTTGAACCAATCCGAGGCTTCGTAGATCTGGCCTTTGTCGCGAGCCATGCAGCCTAACCTGTACAAGTAGACAAAAATATAATGAAAATTCAAATGGCTAAAAACAAGTTTATACAAGGTTTGTTTGTGGACTAGATGTTATCTAATGCTATCCAAAATACTTGAGCTAAGAATCTGAGAAAGTTATAACTTTCTCAGATTCTGCATCATAATGTTACGGAATAAAAAACTGACTCATCAACATCTCAAACTTCAAATTCCATTGCAAACATATTTTTGGCCCATTTTTATGACAAATCACTCAAAAATGAACTTAAAAATACATAGTGCTCAAGTATATATGTATTTGAGACAGTGGCGATGAAATGTAAATTATCTGAGATAGTTTTAATTTTTAACCGACTTCAAAAAAAGGAGGAGGTTTGCAATTCGTCGGTACCTTTTTTATTTTTTTAAGTGGCATTGTAATTCTTAATCACAAATGTGCTTACCTCAAATAACAGTCAATATAGTTAGGATGTTCCTTCAATATGTCCTTGTAGAGTTTCTCTGCTTTGTTGTACATACACAATGCTTCGTTCAATCTAGCTAGATTGTACATTGTGGTCACTGCTATTGAGTTGTAGTATTGAGCGTCTAACGTTTCGGCATCCGCTTTTTCCCTAGAAAAGTTAGAGATATTAAAAACATTTGTAAATGACACAAAACGTTTTGGGAATACAATCATTGCATGTACAGCTAAGGAGTGGAATTCCCTGCCAGAGCCTGTGTTCCTTGATAGCTATAACTCCCAGTCTTTAAGTCAAGAGTGAATAGGTTACTTCTAGGCAAGCAGGCTCGATCGTCGACCACATCATCGCTTTCAGTCAGGTGAGTTTAGTTAATAAATTTAAATCTTCATGGCCTGATGTTGAATCATAATACCTTTGGTGGGGTTATCTATAATTTACCTTTCAAGTGCTTCTTCCAAATAATTCTTAGCTTCATTCAAGTTCCCAAGTCGGTAATGCAGGGCTGCTACATTGTTTAATATTTCGGCTGGAATGTCTGCATTCACTTTCTCTTTGAGAATCTTCATTGCAGTAGTGTAGGCGTTTAGAGATCCCTGCAACATAAATTATATTTGAGATGCATGGCTAAGTTTGAGCCCAAAGTCAACATTGATTGTGAGTTAAAAACATGCGGGGCAGTCTTTGGGGACTGCCGATAGAAGTGAAAACTAAGCGAAAGCTAAAGCGTTCGGTGACGATGACGCGAGTTCCATGATTTTTGTTCACCCAAAAAGTGCTCAACGTGTTTAAAAAAGTTTTTACTTCAAAAAATTGGTTCTTCTTCTGTGATTTCTTACCTGCAAATCATTTTGTTCCAATATTTGTGCCAACTCTATCCAAGCTTCCACATCATCAGGGAACTGTTCTGTGACTTTCTTCAGATGTTGTCGAGCGATATCTCTCTTTGATTGTGACGGCGAGTTGGCATATAAAGAACCTAAAATCTTCATCGTTTCGTAGTTCCCAGGTTGGACTTTCAGAACTTTTTCAAAGCACTGGGCTGCCTAAAACAAGACAAAATTTGAGTTTATGATACTTGATCGTAATAAGCCGTATGTTGTTTATCGAAGGTAATCTCTGAAGTACTGGGGTCTGAAATAAACACACTGATAGAAATGTATTTTGTGGCTGTGTGTCATATAATAGGCTAATTTTCATCCCAGTACAATGCACGGATTTTGCGGAATAGGCCTCAGGAGCGAGGCCACAGGAAAAGCAAGTATTGAACATTATTATAGACAACTGCTATGTGTAGCTGAGACGTCATAGTTTACTGCAGTTGCCAGAAATTGCACAAACTTATGCAACTTAGTAGCAATACTGGATCTTTATTCTCAAGACATAATTTATACAACATGTATTAAAAGCGTTAAGTCCGCCTTTGTACAGTGTTTTTACATGAGTACAAAGTTTCAATAAGTAAATAAACCTGTACCAAATATGTAATAAACAATTAAATGCCAACACTTGCACATCTATCTATCAATTGAGGTTTGGTTTCCGCACTTAGCCCTGATGTTGGACCATTGTGTATGAGTCATGGTAGCCGTCATTCCAACCAGCCAAACTCTTTCCAGATTAGATCAGTCCTCCTAGCACACTTAACATTAGAATTCCTTGTTGCAATATATATAACTTACATTCTCCGTATCCCCTCTATAGATATACATCTGTCCCAGCCCATAGTGAGGTAAGACAAAGTTAGGCGGTGCAAACTGGGTCGCCTGGTAGTAATACTGGAAGGCCTGGTCGCAGTCACCCTGGGCATGGAAGGCTCGCGCGAGGTGGTGACAGCTTTCAGCACGCATCGCTTCATTCTCAGTGTTGTGGAACGCGTGAAAGGCAAGATGTTGGACCTTGCTATAGTCCTGAAGGGGAAAAATTTTTACTTTTCAAAATGCATTTTTTTGCAATGTGGAAAAGAAAATACATAGATTAGACAAGTGATAATCTCTAAGAGGCAATTTCCCTATGTATATAAACTTTCGCTTCTGCAACCCAGTCGCAATCTGCCAAAAGCACATCAATTCAGTTCGTCATCAAGGTACGAGATGGCAATGGTCAGTTCTCAGTTACGATACGTTTTGGAAGACTATTGGTCAGTTTAGTTTTTAAGCACATCAAATACCACTAAATTTTGAACAAGGTTTTAACAATACTATGGCGTCTTCCTAGTTGACTAACGATCGTACGACTTAACGATGCGATTTCGTCGCACGACAAAATTAATTATACACATTTCTTTAGAGTGTCCTAATTGAAGCTTGTAAATCATCGCGCGAGCACTGGATCATTTTCACGATAATTTTCATCGCGCGACGAAATCGCATCGTTTACTCGTACGATCGTTAGCCAATTAGGACGACGCCTTAATGTATATTATTACTTATACAATACTAAATTGATACTAAATGAACAGCACAGAATCAGCTGAATGAATTCACAATTTGTTCAACTATAGCCTCCGTTTACAATAAAAAATATCTCAAAATGAAAGTTAGTTTACCAGAGTAAAGTAAAGCTTCCTTGACTTACCTTTTTGAAAAAGAAATGATTGGCCAAATGGTTCAAGACCATAGGGTTCTTAGGGTCAATGGCATAGGCTTTCGACAACATAATCACAGCCATTTTGTTTGACTCATTCTCTTGTAGATTCAGTTTGAGGATAGATAAGCCAACTAGCGCACCAACGCATTGTGGGTCTAGCTGTAAGGCTCTTTCGAAAGCCATCCTAAAAACAAAAGAAGTGCATAAGTAGTTTTATCTAGGCTGAACTATCGTTGATGCCAGATAAATTTGCAATACTGGTCATCGGCCCACCTACATTTATTGATATACTTAATTCCAAAAACAGAAATAAAGACAAAGCTGTCCTGAATTGACATTTATCTTGATCCTTCACATTTTCTAGTAATGACAAAGAAATATTAAGGAAAGGGCAATGACTGTTATTGCAAATTTATCTGGCATCGACCATAAAGATAAAGTTGATAGACCTTGAAGAGATTTGTGCAAAGCTATCAATGAAACATGATGCATAGATTTAGCTAACCTGAAATAGCTTGGAATTTACCTCATGTGTTCATAAGTTTTAAGACAAAGTAAAACTAAAATAAAAGCAATGTTAAATATTCTTCATATCGCACCTTCGGTGCCACACCATCACTTATGCAAAATTGCAATATTTCAGGGAAGCATTTAAAACTTTGACATCTCAAAAAATAATGATATTTCAAGATTTAGACAACATGAATAGCTTTTAGTATAACGTCAAACTATGTGTACTACGAAAGTAATGCTATCGCACCAAGTAAAGGGGTGCTTAAGGACAGTTATTACATATTTAACTTTTATTGCAATTTTTGCATATGTGACAGTGTCGCACCGGGGGTGCGATATTATTACTAACATAATCTATAACTACTGGCATTTAGTTTTAATTATAAAAAATTGTCTTTCTAAATGGGAGCGTGCAGAGTCCAAGTCAAGTTATTTCATATTGAATTTGAGATGAAACTTATTAGCAGTGATCGGATAATTGGGCGCTTATATATCTAACTTCTTCCCGTGAAAGAATATGGACATTCCTTTCTGAATAAATAAGTAATCCCGGGTTCCCAGGATTGAACACTTTTGTAAAGACAACTATAACAAAGTTAATGAAATTATAGCAGTGGTTATTTTGATTTAGTAGCTTCTATCTATCTATCTATTGGGGTATGGTTTCCGCACTTAGTCCTGATGTTGGACCATTGTGCGTGGGCCATGGCGGCCGTCATTCCAACCAGCCGACCTCCCTCCAGAAGCAGATCAGTCCTCCTAAAGAGTTCAGGGTGTCTGTGAGTGAATTTGGTGTTCCTATCGTTTGTCTACGTATATCGGCGACGCCTGTGCACTCAAGGAGCACGTGCGTCACCGTTTCCTCCTCCTCCATGCATGCTCTGCACAGAGGACTGTCTGTTATACCTAGTGTGTGGAAATGCTTATTCAGTGAGCAGTGTCCGGTGATGGTCCCTGCCACCATTCGCAGGCTGCCCCTATCCAGTCGCAGAAGGCGCTTGGTAAGTTTATTGTTTAGGAGTGGCATAGCCTCCTTGGACTGCCTGCAGCCTGGTGCCGAGGTCCACCAGCGTTCTGCTTGTGTGTGGGTATGTTCTTGTAGCCACGTGCGTAGCTGGGTGAAAGGGAGTGGCACTATGGGTTCGGGTCCAACAGCCATCGTACCAGCCTTTGTAATTACTACAAAGTTGAATTCTTACCTAGCTTTATCCTGATTATTCAACTTCATAAAACAGTGTCCCATTCCCAATCGTAAAGCCGCTGGGCTATCTGGGTTGGTTCTCAGGGCCTTCTTGTAGAATGCCAATGCTCCTCTGTAATCCTTGCGGTTGAAAGCAATGCAGGCTTTTCCAAGCAATGAGGGAACATTGTTGGGTGACTGGTTGAGTACGAAGTTGAACTGGGCGTCTGCTTGTTCCATTTTATCACCTTCGAGGAGACAGAAGTAGGCTCGGCCGAGGAGATGGTTCTAGAATATGGCAATAAATTATTACTTAATTAAAAGGAGGAGATAATTATTATGTTCATTCTTATCTTTTTCATCTTCATCTGAAATTAGGCCTGTCATTATTGGAATATTTGGTTGATTTATGTAATTTTTGAGAGGTATTACTGAATACTCTCTCTATCATAACAACAATAGTTTCTCATCTTGTACTGACTAAATTTAAATATAAAATTATAACTCACTTGATCATACATGATGATTTTATCAGCCATTGTGTAAAGGAGAGTTGCTTTGGTGAACAACTCTTTTTTCTTGTCTTTCAACTTTTCTTTATTGGCCTCCTGAACATAGTATGCGGCCAACATATCAAGAGCTCGCATTTGATCTCTTTCAAAGTCTCTATAGTCAATGTTGGCGTCCGTACGGGACGCCTCCAGTATTTTGAGAAAATCATCGATTTTCTTTTGTTTGTAGTATGCAAGCTGAAAAAAGTAACAAGTTTTTAGAAACAAGATTTCCTTCTTTATGCTTAGGTTAGTCCAAAACCATTTCTTAAAAGTGTTTCTTTCAGGTCTGGATACATAAATACATGACTCATTAATCCAACTTCCAGTTCCATCCATAGGTACTCACAATCTACAGTTTTTGTCGTTTTTATATTTTCAAGCATACTTTTTGATAAAATGCTTAGAAATGCAACACGATAAAATATCGAAACAACAGCACTATCAAATAGATTGTCAGATTTATTTAAAAAACAGGATTAGACAAACCACCATAACCGAATGGCGAAATTGAAGCCGTCGTTAACTGTTACTTTTAACTGTAATATCAAAGTACGTAAACATGGAATTGATTGCCGTAGTTGTATGGACTACGTGTTACAGGCATAAACAAATTTTTTTGAGGTTAAGTTTACTTACACCAACATTGATCCAGACGTTAAGCTGAGATCTTTCCTGTTGTAAAATACTAAGCACTTCATCTCCGGAGGGTAACTGCTCTGGATCTAATTCTATCACCTAATTAAACAAAAATAATAAATGATTACGACACTGACACTTTCTATCGATAAAGTAAATCGTATTGTTTGAAGTTATTAACTACACAGTCACCTCATCGGTGCTCATCAATGGGATTTCGAGCGACATTTTGCTGGTTTTTAGCACGATCCACTACATCACAAGAATTATATTAACTGTGGATTAAATTTTAAACAAAAACACACGACGCTGCGCAACCAACCAGCGCACACAGCAAACTATGCCATGTTATGGAACATACGAGACACTGAAAATAGCTATGGTAGTTTTTTCAATGTTGCCATAATTTTTATTACAAAACTTTCCAGATTTCTGAAAATCTGACATTCAATTAAACCCAAACCAAAAACAAACACAGTGTCCGCGGTGAGGTGTCGAGGGGGCAAATGCCCCCCTAAAATCAAACGGGGCTTAGACACCTTATTTAACTACTTGATAATGATTTGTCTGTGACACTGATATCCTTCACAGAGCTTTATGTATCACACATGCATAAAAAAGTTTATATAGACCTTTGTATAATTGAAGTTTAGCTTAAAATAACACAAAAATGCTTTAGAAGTACTTATTCACAATTTTTCTGTTCCCATTTTAGTTAGTTACCTATGTTATTTTTTTCCATTCGACTTTGAAAGATTTCGAGAAAAAACATTTTGAATATTGATTGAGCCACCCCATACAGGTATGCACTTTTGGATTTTCCATACTTTTATAATATTTTTGCAATACAAGTATGACTGTAATACATTAATTAAATATATTTGTAATTTGACTAGAGAAGTTTGGCCCTCCCCCTCGTCATGGAGTACTTCCACAGTCCCTGTCCAACCATCCACTCGATTTTTCCGCTGAACAAATACAGCCAACGTTTCAACTACCACACTGTTCTACAAATCGTGAAGTAAGGAACTTCACAAACGTAGAAATTCATTCTAAGATAAGATAACATCTAAAAGAAAACAGATGTTGCAAAAATTAATAGATTATACCATTTTTTATAAAAAAATCAATTGGGCCACAGATAGCCATTTCACAGATGAAATATTATGTTATTTATAGTAAATTAAATAATATTTAGTCGATTATTTATGTTGAACCCTATATTTCTATGATCGAGTCCTACTGAAGTATTGATCCCACAGATAAAAAAATGTACTCTTTGTCTTGTCTTAGCTAGCAGTCCAAACAAAATATCAACAGTCAAGCAACATTTTACAATTTTGTTGATTAGTTTATTATTTTAAATATTCAAGGAAAGAAAAAGACTATTAAAATGAATACAAATAAGACTGATGACGTATTCTTTGCATAGCGAGTCCATATAATGCGTTATATAAACAGAAATCCATTTTCTAAATCAGCAGGACTCGTAAACAATATCCAGGATGAACAAAGTAACATGTAAACGGCTTAGGCCGAATCCTATTTTTGAAGGCTGGTTAACGAAAATGTATGAAGACGCTAAATTAAAAGAAAGCCATCTTGAGGATAAGCTTAAGGAGGCATTGGAATCCTTGATAAGATACCCATTGCCGTTAAAATCAGGAGCTGAATGCATCATATTGAAAGGGTTTGATAAAAAGATATGTTCGTATCTCGATTATTTGTTAAATCAGGGCAATAATAACGATGCTATAACTAAAAATCGTAAATCAAGCAGTGATGAGGTCATAGCAACAAGTTATGAAAATCCTGTACCAAAAACATCATCATTAGGTAATAATGAAAAAAATTTGCTTTACGAATCTTGCTCACTGGAATCTGACAGCGAGCATAATTCACAAAGCAAAAGCAAGAGTCTTGCTTTGGACGGATACCCTAGTGTTGATCTCACTGACTTAACAGGATTATCATCTGACCAACTTGCCAAGTGTCATGTTAAAATACAACGTATGGAAATTGACAATGTTCCGGACTCAAATACTGTACCTTCTGTCTTTACTAAAAATACTGACAACAACAAAGTAAATGCTAAAAGGGGAGAAAAGAAAACTGGTACATATAAGCCTGCTCACAGATCTGGGGGTTATGCAATACTAGTTGCACTGCTAGAACAGAATATAGATAACCCAGACAAAAGTGCACTGACTAAAGAAGAGTTAATTGGAAAAGCCCAGAAACATGCCGAAGAATCATTTGTTCGACCTAAAAATGATTCCTTTTATTCTGCTTGGTCTAGCATGTGGACACTTCAGAAAAAGGGGTTGGTGACCAAAAGTAAAGGAAAGAAGGCCCAGTACACATTGACTGATGAAGGCAGGGAACTGGCTAGAGAGATTCTAGAAGATGCCAAAGATATCCCTACCATAAATGATATTATTTTTAAGGATGTCCTGCCTACTAGTAGTACTTCAGTTCAAAAAAATCCAGATATTATTATTGATGATGAAATTCCACCATCTTCTGGGAATTTAACACCTATGAATGTTTTTGAAATGGCACCTGGCACATTTGATATAATATTAATAATTGATAAAAACGAAACTGGCGGGTATTTGTCTTGTTTTTATTTTTTATCTTAATGAGTGCATTGCCATTCTATTTTGAACTTTTATCACATTGTATGCAGAAATGTTTGGAATGGGTTTGATAGGGATTTCAGGTACTTTTCCCTCTTGTCAGAAACTTAGTGACCTAATTCTGTTTTAGTTGTAGTCATAAATGCCAGAGCATAAACGCATCGGCGTGCCCTAGAAGCCAAGCCACAAATTCGCCATACTTATTGTCACATTTTTGTGACGTTTGGTGTATGGGGCAAGCGCTTGCTTGTCTTGTATATGTGACAATGGCGTTCAAAGGGTTAATAGTCTCTTAGGTGTAAGACTACTTGGACCATACAAGTTTTGGTAGTGTTATTCACAGTTGTGACTATATTAGCCTTGAATTTAAAATCTTAGAAAACTATTTAAACTAAAAAACCTCAAATTATGATGCTTGGGATATGTTTTATTGCACTTATAATAATGCATTCCAATTATTTTCACAGGCTTAAGAAGAAAAATGATCCCACAGTTGCTCAGTTTAACAAGTATAAAGATCTAAAACATGAATACAGGAGCCTAAAAGTTGGCGACTTCGCGTGGATAGCCAAATATAAAGACCAGGAACTGGTTCTACCATTCATCGTAGAACGGAAAAGAATGGACGATCTTGGCGCCAGTATTAAAGATGGAAGATTCCATGAGCAGAAATTTAGACTACATAAATGTGGAATTGATAATGTAATTTACATGGTTGAGAATTATGGAAAGAACAAACATGTGGGTCTGCCTATACAGCATCTTATGCAGGCGATAGCTAATACAAGAGTCCAGGATGGATTTAAAGTTCATGTGACAGATTCTCTTACAAATTCTGTTCGATTTTTGGCTATGTTGACTAAAAGATTGACTATCAGATATGAGGTAATACAATAGTATCAGTTTTGTTATTTCCCTCCAACTGTGTTGGTGTTGACAGTTCAAAAAATTTATTCTGTCTTCTTTTTCAGAACAAGCGATTACGAGGCGGTAACGCTGATCCCCAAGGTGAAATGCTGATGACATTTGACTACTTCAACAAATCTTCTGCTAAAACTAAGCCTCTCACAGTTACTGAAACCTTTATCAAACTACTTATCCAACTGAAGGGAATGTCTGTCGATAAGGCTTTGGCAATAACGAATAAATACCCGACTCCTCGTTCATTGATACATGCTTACGTTAAATGCGATAGGAAGGAAGGCGAGACACTTTTAGCGTATTTGAAGTACGGCGATCTTTATCGCAACGTCGGCCCTGCAACTAGCAAGTCCATTTATCAATTGTTCTCGAGTAGCGGCGCTGAGTAACTCAGACGTTCTTGACCTTAGCCTTTGCGCATGTTGCGTGGGTTTGAGACTCCACTCTTTATGTATAGCGACGTCTTATTGAGAGACTTGCTCTCGATTTCTGAAAAAATTTCGGAGCGTCAGAAATCAGTTTATTAATTAGTTGAAAATTTATTCGACCAAAAAATAAAAAGGCTGTTTCCTACATTTTGCCGAATTATGCTAATGAAATTGTAGAACATCAGTTTTTTTCTTTTTAAGAGTTGTTTTTGAGTATACATATCGTATCTTTAATTGAGCGAACCTGGATAAAAATTGATGGTGAAAAAAAAATGCAATAGGTCCCTTTATAATGTTAGGTATGTTGGATTTTTGGACATTGGAAACAGTTCATTTTCCATCAGTCTATAGTAACATTATAAAATTGTTCTTTTCCTTCGAGATATTATGGATTATCAAATATTGTTGCGTAAAAAAGTAGGTAGGTAAGTATTCCAAATGTTCAGTTGACAATTTATCGAGAGTTTACATCTCTCAAGTTATTTTATAATCTTACGGAGTTTGCTATTTTCCGGTGACATGCATATAGGTAGCTAGAGGAATTGAATATTCGCAACAGTCATAAGCGCTGTCAATGTGAGGTCAACTGCACGGCAAAATGGCGACGGAACAATTTTGTATCGAATAGGTACCATTTTGAATGTAGGTATTGTGGCTAACTAATAACAGCTGCACGGGTCGATCTTCAAGGTTAAGCAACGCCTGCCGAAATCGATCTGTGGATGGGTGACCATCTTAACATACCGAGATTCCTCCGTGCCTCGGAAAGCACGTTCAGCCGTTGGTCCCGACTGCCATTTGTAGATGAGATTGTCAAAAGCCAGAAAATCTGCCTAGTCTTGCCAAGAAGTACCGTGTTACCCAGTTCCTGGTTGTGAAGGTCTGGTAGGTAGCTGCTGTAAAATACTGGTATTTAGGTGAATCCGGTTTAACTGGAAGCCGACCCCAATATAGTTCAGGCTCGTGCCTAGCCTCTCTAGGCAGATGGTGTAGAATATCGTCACCGTCGCTTGTGCCCGTAGACTGAGGGGTTGCATGTGCTTTTTCCCAGCTAAAACACTAGGAATTGGTGACGGGCCGCCGTTTCGGGGGCTAAATTTTTAAGGCTCAGAAAGTGCTGATTTTCAGCCGAGTTAGTTTGAATAAATGATTTGATTTTACAAAACCCGTCCTTACTGCTACAAATATAGACGTCATCATGTCAATGTTTTATCATTGATCACGAATGTGAAATCTTATTTTCAATCCTAGTGTTTATAGAAATTAAATCTATTATAACATAGGTATATTAACGTTCGACGTGTTTATAAATACTTAAACCAGTCTAATGCGAGTTGAACTTAGGGTTCCGTACCACGCCATGATTCTAAAATAACCGATTTTATTATTCGTTGTTTTAACGTACAGTATTTATTTAAAATTAGGCACTGAGCCATTTGTGTGTATCATCTTCTAAAGATTGATCTGTTCGAGAATTCTTATACAGGGATTTTCAAGGACTCTCGACCTCTCGACGCTGGCTACAGGTACCTAATAGTAATAGACATAGTACCTAGACCCAAAGGTCTTTTAAGTCTATAAAGGCCACTAGAACCATGTTTTTGAAGCATGGTTCTAGTGACCCTTGGGTAGGTACGGATCTCTAACAAAATATCTGACATCACAAAGAAGTTGACCAATTAATAGAGCTAGGAGTTGAAGGTCAAATGATAATGGTATAAAAATGAAACTGATACCTACTGTTTTGCTATTATCATTTCTTTGATTTGCATGTGTAATATTATAACTTCATGGTTATTAATTTGTGAATAAAATCGTGATTTTGTAATAATAATAAAATTATGTATGTGGGTATCATTTTTATTAGGTACCCACATTTTATGGTCTTGGAACCAATTGTTAGCATTTATGACAATTATTCTAGGTGTGTTCATGTTTAGTGAATACCGATAAATCAGTAGTATGATCTGAATGTTAAAAAACATTGTTAAATTGTGTGTAACTTTTATCTTTATAGTAAAGGCTTAGCGCACATTAGGGCGGGCTTGAGGCAAGACAACGCAACGCATTGGGGTAATCCTGCATTCTTTCTTTTTTATTAATTTTCCTTTTATTTGTACGAACATTGTGTGCCAAATAAACTAGTTTTCTTTCTTTCTTTCATGCGGGCCCGATGCGCTCATGTACCTTCCTAATATGCGCTTGTCTTATGGTGCCTTTACACGGGCAATTATTCCTCCGCAACATTCATTGATCAATCTGGAGCAATGTGAAGCAACTACAATAAAATGCGGCAATATTGTTTCTAATTGCTCTATAAATTCCAGTATTTTGTTTTATTTTTTAACTAAATTACTCGCGTATTGCCTAGGTTTCTTGGAATTTCTCATATCGCTCAATGTTGTCATTGCTAGAACCTCCTTCGTTTTTTCGTCGGTTAAAAACATTTAGCTAAATTGAAGCGTGCTGCCGTCGCCGTAAATTGCCTGATATTTTATGACGTCGCAATCGACCAGAATTGCTTGTTATTTATCGATTTTCATTGCCCGTGTAAACATACCATTACATTTAGACTATGTGTGACAAATCAATAATATAAGTATTTTCCTCTTTATGTGAATGTAATCAACTTAGAAAACCAGACAATGTCGCAGGTGATAAGTATCAGTATTATTAAGTTTTAAACCACTTTCCGGAACTAGGGTTTTGATGTACCTATCTGTTTAATTAAGCCTCGTATTCATTTAAAGCGCCAACATGATGCACATGTTTATCATGTTGAGCGGCAACGATGAACTTAGTAACATTGTCAATGTTGCGCGCCTGCTGGCAACGTCGCCCTTTGTTGTGCGACGTTGCTGAACATATTTGGCGTCATCTCTTCCGCGTCAAATGTTGCCTCGTGGATACGCGGCTGTATTGAAATATCATTGTAAAAATCAAAATTAAAGTCAATTTATGTGTATGTATACCTTTATTTAACATAACCATTGACAGACATGAGTAAGACAAATAGCAGTAGTAAGATAGGTACGACAGATTAATTATAGTGGCATGAAAACCTTTCGAATAACTATCCATAAATAGTTCACATTTAAGAGCACTTTAGGATGGAATCAACTTTCCCCAGTTTACAAATAGCGTGTTAAAAATCACAAATAAAAAAAAAAAAAACAAAATATACAGAATTGGTTATGGTTTGACACAAAAAAGTTTGAGATATTGAAATTTCGAGATTCTTCGAAGATCAAGGTGAGATGGGTGTATTTGATTAAGCCAGTGGGTAACGCGAGATTCAGTAACTTGATTATGCCAAACCAATATAGGTACTACTTTAGACCCTTATTTTCATCATCACATTGCGTTTCCTTACAATAACACTTAACATTAATAAATATACTTAATAACTACATCTTTGAAATATAGTGTGTACGAAGCAGTTTATAAATTTTACCAAATGCAGTGTTCCACATTGAAATCCGAAACATGGCACAGTTCACAAGAAAAAAAACATCAATACTACAACTAAATTGCACTCAAAGATGAAATAGTACTATGATAATCATCAGTGGGTCCTTACGGCTTTAATCATATTTTTGAATCTTATAAATTCAGTATATAAACATCTATAATTTCCAAATGTACAAATCACATATATTTTCATATAATATTACGAATGTAATAACTCTGGTATTACATACAAACCTGGCGGATTAAAATAACAGACAGAGATATACATGCTTACTTAAAATAAAACATGCAACATAGAAAAATAAATGCCAAACAATCTACTAGAAGTTACAAAATCTATCACTATTTAAAAGAGAACAAATTTAAAAAATTCGAATTGTAAAATTAGACCTAACGAACGACCAACCACCTAAGGAATATTTTAGATTAGCGTACGTTCAGCGCAGGCATGGACGCTAAACGAAAGCTATTGAGACAACTCCCCGACCGATACATAAATTCGGAAATGCCAAGTTACGTTATAAAATATTGAGAAGAACAAAATTTACATGTATAAGAAAGGTATTTACTAAAGTGCACTCGATAGTTTGAAAAAGTAAAATAAAATAAATCCCCCTTTATAAAATAAATCTTATAATACGTAGTTTGGTGCACTTAGATTAAGGTTAAATTATTATGAATATTTAGAGAGTGTGGTAGTTCCTTTCGGTTTGGTTCTTGTAGTACTTGAAGCCCATGAAACCGATTGCCAGGAGACCCAGAGTCAGTATGATGCCGCCGATGAAGCTTGGTCCATCGAAACTGGAAAAATAAGAAACAAAAAAAAATGTTATAACAGCATCGTCACGTTTCGAAGACAGACAGTGCTATTGGACTTTCTATTAGGTAAATGATATTTATTTTGCAAGTAGGTACTTTTACACATCAATCTTTTTTGGTAATTTTAAGCTAGATGAGGCAGGCGTTTCCTTGGTCTCAGTAGCAATAAATTTTCGCCAGACGCGGATTGGTAAATATAGGTCTTTAACAGCTGGCGAAATATGAATGTAGGTATAATACTTCTCTGCTGGCAAAACAACAAAACAGGCGAGATATTGTGTTAAATTCAAGCCGATTACTAAATGACACTGCCGCGGGCCAGGATGTAAAAACAAAAACTTCAGTTTCTGAGAAACAGTCGAATCTGTTTGGTACTGTAAATATTTTTCTCGTTAAAAAAACATTAACGGCGATGTAAATAAAATAACAAGTAATTAGTTCTGCATTAACCTTTTGCGTGTCTTAACAGATTTTTATCGTCCAATCCTGACCAAGCCCTTATGTGTAACTGTCCGACTTAAGACATTTGGAGCATTTTTTCTTATGTCGAACTGTGTAACTTAAGACACGCAAAAGGTTAAGTGTTGAATCTTGTAAATGATGTGAAAAACGAGTTTTACAGTTGAAACAATATTTCGAAGCTAGTGTTTAGGGTAAAACATTAGTTTTTTTTTTATCTAGATGAAACTGGACCTACTATACCATGTTGTATTATATAGTACGTACACGAGCGCACAGTTTTTGTTTACAATGACGTCATGAGCCTCTGTGTAGTGTCATTGTCATCTCCGTATGTTAATGTGGAAGATAACAAATGCACAGTTTTCGCATTATAAACGTGAATGGCAATCGTACCATGATAACCTTTGTTTGTAATAATCATCGTTAGCTTCCTGCAATATTGACAGACAAGACTACCGATGTTTTTAGTAGCAATTTATTATAGCGTTTTGAAATAAAAGAAGGAAAGATAAAGTTTTAAAAGAGCTTTGAATGACGCACGAAAACAATACTTACAAACAAGACTTAAATACTTTGCAAAAAGCAGAAAGGTTTGAGTAAATGTGCGTCATATTATGCGTGCGACACAGCTATCGTTTAACACTGCGATATAGCAGTATGCTCGCTCATACCACTCGTACCTAGCAGCGTGCAGCGGTAACGTAACTGAATTTCAGTGACGTATTTACCATAATATTATTTTCTATTAAGTAGTAAAAATTATCGATTTAATATGAACTTTGTTGTGTTAGGTTTCGAACGTCGAATGCAAAATAAAATAATAGGACAGCGACATAAAATATCAGATATACATAGCTCACAGTTAAATCACCTAGCGAAGAATGTTTTGTTTACACAACAGAACATTCGTCATCAATATCCGATAAGTCATTCAAATGCTCAGTGCAAAGACGTCGAGCAGACTTTAACGTGCAAGTGGTACTTTTATGCTCTAAAGATAGCAGCGATACGTCAATGTCCTACGCGATTGTTCGGTAGTGTGCAGTAATCGATACTTGTATGAATTAGTAATGGACACGAAGCGAACAGTTGAATGAGACGTTGTACCGTTTTTCCTCGTACTGAATGTTTTCCGTGTTAGATAAATAAGTAAACCGCGATCGATCTGTAGCCTGCTCTTTTTACTAAGAATCTTATGTTGTGTTGTGTTCTTATTTTTTCACCGGGTGACATGGTGTTAGCTGAAGTACGCTAATAAATGATGTACATGCTCTGTAAGCAGCAATAAAATGAAAAAGTAGGTTCGACGCTTGAAATCCAATAAAATATTAATTATGGATTTCTGCGGATTCAGCAAATTTCAAAAACCACAAACACTTACGCTCTGGATTTAGCTTCGACGGGTGCTGCCGTGGGGCTAACAATTTCACCCTTAGGAGTCGTTGTCTCATTCTTCTTGCTATCCTTGCCGTCCGCATTAGTACCGTTAGTCGCAGGACCGGTCTTCGTTTCATTTTTTTCCTTTTGGTCGGGTTTCGCCGTGGTATCGGCAGGTTTAAGCGGTGTGGAGTTGGGCTTCACTGCAGTATTAGTGTCGTTGGCTTTGGGGGACGTCTCATTTGGGGTTGTCGTTTGCGAATTGTTTGCAGATGTAGCATTTTGGGCTCCTGCTGTAACCACCGTTGAATTAGGTGTAATGGTTCCCTCAGTAGCATTTGCTGCAGGATGCTCTGGTTGCTTTGTTTCAATAGGTTTCGTCTCTGCGGCTGTAGCGTTCTGAGTAGTTGCTGCAGCAGGCGCTTGCGTCGTGGCATCTACAAGTTAACAAAAAATATTTCAAATTAGTTTTGTGTGGGTCGGCTTCTACTAATATTATAAAACTGAAGAGTACGTTTGGTTGAACTCGCTATTCAAAGGAACTACTGGTTCGAATTGAAAAAATATTTTATTGTTGGATAGCCCATTTATCGAGGAAAGCCTTTAGCTTTCCTCGATAAATGGGCTATCCGCACCAGACGCAAAGTTGCGTGGATCAGCTAGTTTTTAATATTCCAATATAATTTATCTGCGTGGAACACCCATATCATGGCAATTAATCAGTAGTATAAAACTCGTAAACAAATCTTATTTGCAAGCATCTCAAATTTTTTGCGTAACCTTGAGTAAAAACTTGCTCAAGTCTATCGTTACTGAGACTTGATTCCAAGCTTTACATACAACCATGGAATGTCTTTTTTTTACCTTTGATAGGCACGCGTTTGACCACTATTCACCTGATGGTAAGCGATGATGTAGTCGAAGATCGAGCACGCTTGCCTAGAAGTAACCTATTCACTCTTGACTTAAAGACTCCCAGGTTGTAGCTACCAGGAAACACAGACTCCGGCAGGGAATTCTACTCCTCAGCTGCTCCAAAACGTTCTGTGCGTGTGGGTGGGATGTCAAAACCGACAGGCTAGCAACTCGGCGTCGATGCTCAAGACTTTGGAGCTTCGACTCGACGAGCCTATCATTGCCGATGATCCGCTTGGCTCGTTTCTCGACTCAAGGGCATCAAGCTGGTTTCTGGCAGATCCGTCCCAAAGATGAGAGCATTACTCATTACAGTGTGAGCAGCTCTTCCGGCGTGAAGTACCGCCTCACCTTTGCTGGGATCCTCAAATTTTTGGCAGCCACTTGAGCCTTTGCCTCTATTAAGGACCAAATTTGAGAGTAGATGAATGATAATTGATATTTATTTTTTAAGTAGGTTAAACATAACAATTTTACACGTCAATCTTTTTTGGTCATTTTTAAACTAGATGAGGATGATGTTAACGTTTCCCTAATAAGCTCAAGTTGGTCGGTTATCGGCACGGTTACACCTTGAAAAGATGCGAGCTGGGTGGAATTGGCTCCTTTTAGCGGAAAAAAGACACGCCATGTTTTAGCAGCACTGAAAGGGCCTGTAAGGCCAAGTCCTCAACCATAGCCTCTCGGAGAGACCGGATCTGCGACCTACCAGCTCGTGCGTTGGACACGTATCTCTCAGCAACAGTGCTGTCGTCTGCATACCTAAAGGTACCGGGTTTTAGAAGTTCATTAATATGCACAAGAAGAATGTTGCCGAGAGCACCGACCCCTGAGGAATTAATATCCAGTAGTATCCGGAACAGCAGCCATCTATGACAACTCAGATAGACCGATACCTCAGGAAATCTGCAATCCAAACACACATTCCGGCGGGCAGACCGCAAGTGCCTCCCCGTGTTTCTCGCCTCACTCCAGATGTAAATGGCATACGCTAGAAGATCCCCAGATTTCGGCGGAAGCCGCATTGTCGGTCACTAAGGATATCGTTAGCTTCTGGGTATACCAGGAGCTTGCCATTCAGCACGCGTTCCAATGTTTGTTCCGCGGTCTATCTGTGTTTGTTCCGGCTAATCTCCGAAACAGCCCATTTTGACAGGACTTTCACTGGGATTTAGCTGATTTTAAGGAGTAGCACAGACTACTTTTATTCTAGAAAATAATTATGGTTCCGCGCAATAAGAAAGACATGATTTTGTGGACAGACGTGGTCAGAGTCGCGGGCAACAGCCAGTAGGAAATACGTTCTTTACAAACTGTAACAAGATAATTGATTCAAATCATATCTGTGAATCACTTCAAGAAAGTTTATAATAGCGACGAAATTAGGTTCAATTTGGACAAAGTGCTGCGTTTATTGACGTGGTAAACATCTCTCTTCGAAAACAATAAAAGCTATATTAGTCATGCTGCTCTGCCCTACATATTTTATTCAACGGGTTCTAAGTAAATATACATAAAACTGTGAAAAATACTTGAGTAGTGTTTTACAGTTTCTGAATTGAAGTCTATATAAAAAATATTTGAATTTTAATACTATCAGTTATTTTTTTATAAAACACTTAATAATCCGGATGTCACTAATGCAGGTGGTAGCCTACCTACCTACTAAATCTATTTTTAATAATATAGATACAAAACAGGTTTTGCTACTAACATTTTTCATCTCATTTCAGATCATAATAATATGTATGTATGTATAAAAAGATTTTTTGATAGGTTCAATATAAATGTAGATCAGCGAGATAATGTTTAAAACATAATCTCCCTGATCTATACATAAGGTTAAGAAGATAACATCTCTAACTTTTATCTAAAATGAGATCTATCAGAAATGATATAATTAAAATGTTGTAAACCATACCACTATTATTATTATATATATATTTATGAAAAATCAGTAAATGTTGACTGGTAGAAAATGCCTTGATGCATTAAGTCCGCCCATGTCCCACTGTTGTACATAAAGTTTAAATAAATAAATGGTAACTAAAATTCCTAAAGATCAAAAATATTTCATCAGTATTTCATAATATTTTTCTGATCATGAAAGGAGTTATTGTTTTATGACATCATCATTCATCATTACCTCTGTCTATGTATCTCACAGAGAAGAAACCAGAAGATTTTTGGACATTATTTATATTTTACATACAGTTGTTGAGGGCTGCCTACTCCATTATTCAAAGATATCCAAGATAACAGGATAGTCAAATCAATAGTCTGGGAATTCCCCTAAATCTCACTGGGGAATTTCCCTAAGGATAAAACCATTGACAAGAACAAGTAGTTCAGTTAGTTGTTTTAACATGTTTACAAGTTTTTAATATTTTTTTGGTTGGCAAAATTATAGAGATAACTAAGAAAATGGAAAAATAACAAGAATTTTGATTGTAAGTAAGAGACTTTTAACTAGTTAGTTCAGGTAATTTTTCCTGAAGTTGTTAAAGGCAGGGTCAATGATTTTTAGTGCTGGGAAATTTATTTGTCACTGTTTTACTTGTATTTGTCAAGGTTGAGTTGTAGTAGACAAAAAAACCTATTTGCCATAAGCGGAAAGCTTAAGAAAAGAAGATTGAAAACTCAACTTACACTCTTATCCCATTGTTGAAGGTAATAATTTTAATGCTTTTACAGTGCAAATGAGTAAAATAAACAATGGAAGTAGTACTACTTATTATTATATTGTACTGTACAGTACAGTGCCAGTTGTTGCACATTGTGGGTACAGCTCATTATGTGTCATTTGCTCAATCAGATTATAGCTAATTGGCTCACAGATGTAGTGAAACTGGAAAAAACTTGCAACACATTGAAATACTTATTCACTGTGACAAGGGAGGATGGGAGGAGCCATGTTGTGCTGACCCCAAATAAATTACGCTAAGGGCAAAATACTGATGATTTCTATACAAAGCCTAATTATTGAAACTGTGAAAGACTTGAATGCTAACATAAAGTTAAATGACTACTATTATTTAGACTGAAGTACTGTTTAAATTTCTTAGCGATGGGGATTTTTTGATTGCTTAACTTGGTAGTGGGCTTCCTCTAGCAGGCATTCTCCGAGCTAATTCTTTCACTTTTTTACTTTGTGATTGATTGTTGCTGTTGTGTGTCTGTATTAAGTAAATTATTCCTATTCTATCAAAAAACAAAGGTTTTTTTTTTTAAGTTTGCTTTTGTTTGGTTTGCTTTTGACTCTAGTCTAGGTCATAGATGACTGAGACAAAGTCGACGATTGGCCTAAGTGTGGCTACTATAGTGCCCAGAGGTTGATGACTGCTTCATAATGCACAATGAGAGCAGGTTAGGTATTGTAAAACAAGAAACACACGCTGACAACATCTGTGCAGTTTATCTAGCAACAATACTCTTTTGTATACAAAACTATTTAATAAGTAAACAAATATGTTTTTGTTGTTTTTGCTACAAAGTTATTCACATTTAATCAAACTCGGTTTGAATACAGCATGAGTTTTTAGTCACCAATTTTTTTGTTCTAAGAACTTTAGTTCCTGTATTGCCAAATTTTGTTTGTTGCATAATTTTTACTGACTTGAAAATGCTTTTACATGTTAGTTTGCATTTAGAAATTGTGGCAATGGACTTCTTGCCTTTGTATATTGCAATAGACAGTTTGAGACATGATAAGTGGCTTAATACATGCAATGTTATGTTTATTTGAGGTGGCATTAGTCCGCATGACACCTTGTCATGCAGAAGGAATAAAAGTTCCAAGTAAGACAGTAAAAAACTTGGCACCTAATTATCATAAATCAGTTTTTAACCAGCTCATTGAACCTATGTAGGTATTGACATACTGCCAATTCAAACTGAGCAAAGAATATTAAAACCACCCAGACAATGGGTAATTTAAAATGATCTGTAATAAAACAGAATCTAAGCTAATAGATAACTTTATTGGTTAATGCATTAAAAAATAATAATTGTGCAATAACCACGTTCTTGAGCTTGTTAAACTGGAATTTACATTAGCAAGAACGGGTATTTTTTTTATTTTTTAAATGTTATCAATTCGTCAATAAAGCATAGAAGACGTGGACACTTATTAAATTATGAATAATGTTGGTAAAGCAACATTGCCGCGTCATAAAAAATCTCAGTGATCAACTGGTACAGGAAAAACGAATACTCCCTTGACCTTGACAATACTACGTGGAATACCGATTTCAACATAAATCAAAAATCGATAACACATCCACATGTAGCAATACTCCAGACGCTCAATATTCAATAGTACACATATCTCAACGTCAGAACTACGCATCTTATCGTGAGAAAATTCTTATGAAACACTTTGGTGATCTCAAAATTGTAATTATGTAGTTTTACCACTTACCTGTATTTGGTTGGCTGAGGCACACCGTCAGTGACAACAAACAAACAAATATTACTTGCTTCATCTTTGAATATTGTTAAATATCAGTCAATTATAATATTTATCAAAAATTCTAATACTACGCTTCCACTGATTGCCGACAAGAGAAAAAACGATTTCACTTATAAAAAAACCAGTGATGTGCCGTAGAGTAAACATATTTTTAGTCGATTTTTGGTCTGTTTTTTAGTTGTTTTTTTTAAATCGATTTTCAAGTCGGTAAATTATACAATGGTAATATTTTAAGTTTTTGTTATTAGGATAGAGAGACAAATAAAAAATATTCATGAATTTATGTATGTTTCTGTATTTATTTTATTGAGTTTAATTAATATTTTGAGTGGTCTCGAAGCTGATTTCAATTTTTTTTGGTTAACCTTCATTGCGTACTAACCATTATTTTAGTTTTATATATTTGAAATTTATTGTTTAGTGTGTTGACCTAGTTACAACTAGATACTTCTACAGGACACTTATTTCCGAGCGCAAAGTATACTAAGCACACTGTACTCAGATTCATAGATGGCGCGCTGCTTGTAGGTACAGGACGATGTTAAAAAGATGGCACTGTCACATCTAGTCATGAAAGTTCTCTATAAAAACGCGTTCATTTAAATCCGGTCGTGCTGTACATTTCTCTGGTGGTGAAATAGGAAACTAAGATTGATAATTACTGACCACGAAAAATGCTGTTAAAAACATAATAATGAATCGAACAAGTATTTTACGACCCTCGGTAAGCCGAGTGTTTCAAATTCGATTGCCTATCTAATACTTACCTATTGGTGCATTTCTGAGGGAATAAATTGAGTTTTATTTAATTTTATTCCTAGGGTGGCACTTTTATTAAGTAGGCACCTATGATCTAGGCTGATAGATAGTGACTTGCCCCATGGCTTGGCTAGGCAATTTATATTCCGGTTTGAATTATAAAATTGCTTCTATATTACCTACTTCGTAACTCGTGCTTGCACAACTAGGTAGGTGTACCGACGTTAAGGTCCAAGTTAGGAAGTCACTGACCCCAGTCATGTCGAAAGAAGTCAGATACGCAAGATGTACCAAACGATGATGAATTGATGACCAATGTCATAAAAATTTATAGCCTACCTACTACTTTTCTCATGTACCTTTAGCATCAGTCGATCTATTCTGACATCACACCGTGTAAACATAATGTGGAGTGAACATGAAGTGAACCGTCATTTAATTAATCTTATTTGTGTTGATTGACAGCTCACGTAACGTTCACTTTACCTAAGGCTGCCATTACCTAAATTTCCGACGCTGGAATAAAACCTCGGACCATAGATCTAACATCTGGGTGAAATTAAGTTTTTTTCTGGGACAATCCCGATTTGTTTTAATTTATTCCTTTAAATCAATCGGGATTCCTTTGACACAAAGTGAACCCTTTTTGAAAACCGCGCCCGCACGCCCTCTGAACTAGAAAAAATCGGGGGAAATCCCGAAGTACCTAAGGGCTGCCATCACCTTAGGTACTTCAACTAAGTTTTAAACATGGTGAGATGTTTACAGAATCGCACTGCAGTAGTGAGTAGATTTTTTTTATTATTATTTATTATTATATACTTTATTGTTTACCTCATTACAAACATAGTAAAAACGTTTAAAAAAACAAGTGTACAATGGGCGGTCTTATCGCACAAGGCAATCTCCTACAGACAACCTTTGGATGGACTGAACGAAAGAAGTTAGATTTAGGGCGGTCAGTGTACAAACATCTTAAATAATATTAATTAGACATAATAATTTAAAATACACACAATACTAAATAATATACTAATAAATATCAAATATATAAATGGGAAAGGAGAAGAAAAAATATAGTGAGAGGTAATGCTCCTTCAACAATTTTTTAAACGTTGGTAGCATTTGTGCACGCCTCACATCTATGGGTAATGCATTCCACAAACGAGCAGCTTGAATAGTGAAAGATTTGTTAAAGAAGGATGTCTACCGCCCGCGTGGTGTTAGTAGGTACTTCCCCTCTTAAGTTACAAGCTACCGCCCGCGGCTCCGCCCGCGTTTATGTCGAAAATTATGCCAAGGGAACATATTCCCGGGATGAAAAGGAAATAAATAAATAAAAAAAAAAATAACCTTTTATTTCCTGCACAAAAAATGGTAACAGTAGATTTTTTTTTTTTTTTTTTTAATAATTACTGTAACGTGCTTTCCGAGTAGTTCCTGCCATCACCAAAATTGCCGACGCCGGAATAATCGTTAAAAAAAAGACGTTTTAAATAAAAATATCATTTTGTTAATAAATGAGCTTCTTTGCTTCTTCTATCTGCTATTTGGCAGCGCCAGATTTAGATTGCAAGCGGCTTACGTTTACGAATGATTTTTAACTAAGATTGATCATTTGTTGCTTATCTTTTTAATTTTCAATCAATCGAGTTTCCCATGACACAAAAAGTGTCCGGGTTTTACCAGGACAACTTTTGAAAACCCCGCCCGGACGCTCCCCGGACGCCCAAACTAGGACAAATCCGGGGAAACCCGGGCGGATGGCAATCCTGTTTCGTTCTCGTCTCGATATGTTCAGATGGTCACCCATCCATAGACCGACCTTGGCAAGCGTTGCTTAACCTTGAAAACTTTGTACTATTCTACTGTACTTCTACTTACCTTTGACAATTTTAGGTCGCTAGTATGTAATTCATTTTCAAAAGCTTGATTGGCAAAATGATGTTTTCCTAAATAAAAATAAAAACGGGAAATAAATTGAATCAGTATAACTAAATAAACTCAGTGGCGTAGAGCGTCGACGCTAAGTGAATTACACATTAAAATTCACGAGGTCGCATGTATGAAGTGGCCTTTCTACTGAACTGAGTTAGTTAGGTACTTATTGTGTGAACGTGGGTATGTACCGAGTACGACTCTAGCTGGCGTTCGTCTCAAAAATAACTGTTGACTTTTTGTCTTTGGTCACGCTACCGCCCCCTCGAAAAGCTCCAGCGCCTACTACGGGGCGGTACCACCCCCGGTGGGAACCCATGATCTAGCATCATCTAGTGATAGCAAGGCATGTATTGTAGAGAAACAATTAGGTAAGTTGATAGTATCTACCTATTCAGTATATTTTTACGAAGTCAAACAATAACTGCCTCTTTTCAAATTGCACAGTCATCAATATCTTCCTACAGTAATAAGTTCTAACTTTTTAAATGCTTAGAATTCTAAATACATGAATGGATCGTGCTATGTTCGCATGCTAATCTCTAATGAAATAATAATGGTCACCCGTGATTTACTTGTGATTACCGTGTCATATGACGGCTTTGCGAGGCGTTAATTAATATTAGATTAAATTAATGGTGTTTTAGAACGGAATTTTGAAGACAAAGTTTTAGGATTATTTCAGGGTAACTTTGTCATATTAAAAAGGTATTATTAAACATATTAGGTATCACTAAGCATAACAATGAACACTATGAACAGCCATAAACCCTCTTTGTGAGAGGGAGTGGCCATCCACTCCTACCTAAGTAGAACTAGTAGATACCGTCGCACCGATGATACGGAGCTCGGTGTGTCTCTTCAGGTTCCAATTAAAAAAAATCACAACTTTTTATAAAACACTTATCAACGGGTACTCCCGTTGATAAGTGTTTTGTGTGGAGTTTAAGGATGTGTTTCTACCAGAGATGATGTTTCCACGAGGATGCGTAGCGAGGGATATGTTTGTTAAGAACCAATAGAAGCGATTCTATTGGTTCTTACCAATATAATCGCTTCCCTCACGCCGTATCCTCGCACATATCTGGAACCGCACCCTTATTTCGTCAAGCTTGAGCTGTCATAAGCCAGACGGACTTAAACAATCATTTTTATTTCTATTTATACGAATTCTATTATTTTAATCCCCCTTGTAAAGTTCCATTGACTAATTACTTGCCAGCTACATGCGATCACAAAGCATTGTAAAATATCGCGTGAAATTGTAAAGTATTTTTTTTAATAACACGGATATATTGGAAACGATTTTTTCATAATATATCGTGAAATTATACCTAATCTAATAAAGATTTATTACAATCTTACGGAGTCTGCAAATTACCGGTGACATATCTAATTTTATTTCAGTCTCGACGACTTTATCACTTTATCACCAGCGAACAACAAGATATAGTACATCTATTCACAGGCTTAGCTTCAAAGCCTCGGTTGTCCATTAATTAAGCCGGTGAGCACACGATTCTCACTGATGCGATTTTGTCATTCTATTTTGTCAATAAAATTGTTAGTCTCATATTAACGCATTTAACGCTCTTATAAGTGGTAAATCTTCATCAGTTTGATTGAACGCACTAATCTCTGGAACTACCTACTAGTCGGATTTGGAAAATTCTTTTTGTATATGACAGTCACATTCATGAGGAATGTAATATGGAATGTATACGGGAACGGGAACAATGGGATATGCGCGTACGAAGTCGCGGGCAAAAGCTAGTGTGTTCATAAAAGTTCTCTAAACATAGGACGTTGTACCTGATTAGGTATGTCAACCCCCTTGAACCTTGGATACATTATAGACCGATAGTAAGTTCAGTTGTATTATAAACACAAAACGTCAGCCAAGAAGAAGAAACTCAATCTCAACTTACCTACTTGTACATTGTAAAACGCGATTAGGGTTCCATTCAATTTTCACTGCCAAATGAAGTCCAGTCAAACTTCATTGACAAGGAAAGAGTAACTGTCACGAAACATATTAAACGTACCAAATAATAGAAGAAAACATACATGTGCCTACCCTTAATACTTTAGTAGAAAGGATTCCGGTAAACACGTCAAACTTTTGACCGCGTTCGGACACCCTTCAATCTGGTTCACGCAATGGGTACGTAAATAAGAAAAAAAGTGAACCCAACCGGATTAGTTTGTAGGGCTGTCGGATCAAAACTTTTTTATTTTGAAGGTCTGCGCGAAAGTGTATCGTTTCTCTCGGTTTTAAATTGTAACGTTTTACGAAAAAATTACCCAGCAAGAAAATCTAGGGGGATTTTATCTAAGTACTATGAGGTATTTTTATCCGTTAAGAAAATAAAAAAAATTTGGACTTCTATCCTATCCTACTACTTATTTATTTTTATTTGAATAAATGCGAAAGTTTGTTTGGGAATGGCTGGATGGTTGTTTGTTTGTTACTCATTCAGACAAAAATTACTGAACGGAGTCAGATAAAATTTGCCACACATGTGGTTTATAATCTGCATTAACACATAGAATACTATAATAATAATCTCGATCAGAATTCCACGGAGACGAAGTCTTGGGCAGAAGCAAGTCCATAATAATGTGTCGCTGGATAAAAATATGCAAAGGAATCGTTTGCTCCGACTGTACCTTTGCGGTGGCTTACATTCTGCCTTATTAAGTAAAGCTCAAAGACTCAAACGTTGTGGCTGCTCGAGAATTCGAGATCAGTGGAGGAAACCGGCTGAACTATTGTCAGACTTAAAAATGGTTCAACTTTGAGTTAGGAAATACATTTTTAAAACCGGATTATGCCAGTGCCATGCCAGGGTACCGGGCTTATGTGTGTGTGTAGCCGCTGTTACTGTCACCATTGACAGATTTTGTCGAGAAATTGGACCCAGTGCGGTGCCATGCACGTCAAAAAAGTTGTATTGAATCGAACAAGAATACAACGTTTTTTGACGTAAAATTTGTTAAATTAAACCGGCTCGCGCGCAAGGGGATTGTATTTTTACATATTTACGTATAGGGTTCCGTTCGGAACGTCGGTATGAACACAGGTTCCTTATAGAGTCACTCGTGTTACGTTTGTCTGTTTGTCTGTCCATTTGTCACAACCAATTTGCTCCGAATTTAGTGGACCGATTGAGCTGAAATTTGATACACGTAGGTAAGAACTTTTCTGATCCAAACACAGAAGCATTAGGTAAATAAAAAAAAATCGAGTATGGGATTTCTTTTGGGTGGAAATTAGACAAGAATGGAAAGTTTTTGAAACTGTGCCATGTGTAATGCCAACTTCTTCTTCAATGCCAATTTTCAATGGGCATGGGTTGCCATACCCATTAAAAATAAGAGTTGTTTTTGATGTGACGTCTAATAAATCGATGAACGCCGGCTGCACTCACGAAAAAGGATGACTCATTCTAACGTTACGCTAATTGTAACGTTACGATCATTTCATCAATGTTTTGTTATGACGTTGTCACGTTAAACCATCGTCCGTAAACCGACTTTATAGACAACCAATTTTTTTAAATAAAATATATCACGTTGAAGCCAGAACGCCTAGAGCATCAGAAACACGGTTCATTTCCCGTATCGAGACAAATACAATTTGTTTGTTTCAGTCAGTCGGGACTCTGGGGTCTGTGTGTGACATGAATGTATTGCAGCAGTCATTGTGGGCAGTCTGATTTTTATTTTGCAACTTGTGACCCGCCCCTCAACAACTTTTACTATGGTACCAACTTAGAATCGCCAAAAATCAGCTGTTCCGTACATTTTCTGTTCACAAATAAATGTTTGTACAGTTGATTTTTGTTGTTGGGCCCGTTGTAAAAGTTCTTCTTAATGATCTCTTTTCGGGTTTTCGTTGTATGCAGTGATCGGATAATCGGGCGCTATACACCTAAACTTCACTTTTATTCCGGCGAAAGTATAATACGGACATGCTTTTAAGTCGGTTCAGGCATTTAGAAGTTACATACAAACATAAAAAATATTACACTCCTTTTTCACATTGACCACATTGTGCACATTATAATTTTTTATAGGTATTCCATTTGTTTTGAATAAAATAAAGATACTAAATCAAAATTACCACTTCTATAATTTCATTAAGTTTGTTATAGTTGTATTTACAAAATTGTTCAATCCCGGAACCCGGGATTACTTATTTATTCAGAGAGGAATGTCCATATTATTCTTTCACGGGAAAAGTTTAGGTATATAAACGCCTGATTATCCGATCACTGGTTATATGTTACACGGTGTATGTGCTGTTATAACTCAATTCCCAGATTTCTAAAACTACCTAACTTATGAATGACTTACAAACATAACAGCACTGTAAAACCTACAACCAAAACACCTTCACTCAGGTTACTGACCAACCCTACTAAAACGAACTTGTATTTTATAACTTGGCAACCCTAATTCCAAGCCATGCCCAAGGCACTCGTTCAAAAACTAAGTTACGCAACTTATAATGGAAAGGGCTAGGTTAAATAGAAAAACAACGGGGATTCTGTCCTCGAAAATTACGACACGTTAGATGTAAAAGATTTTCATTTAGAAAAAGTTTCAATGGACTTGCTAAGTTCGGGGTTTTCCTTTTAATAAGATGGGGTTGGAGGTGTCTATGTGTAGCGGATAGTATAGAACTGGGAGTTCAAGGTCTTCTACGTACATAGATACGGCTTGTTATGGAGGCTAGCGCATTTGAATTCGCCGCTAGAGGCGCTAGTGTTGCGTGAGGTCTTCGAAGTGACAATTTTTTTTGTTTGTGGGCTACTGAAGCGAGTTTATAGACTCATTTTAAATGATTTTTGTATGCTAACTTACTTTTACCAATAATTTATGGCAGATTAAGATATAGTTCTTCTACCGACAACTGCTTTGAGTGAGTTTTTTTCTGTCGGAAAATTATGTCCTTCTTTTTTGTCGAAAAAACGAGACTTCAGATCACTGCTACATTGACGTTATATATTTGATCGCACTTTCACGTTAGTAAAATTATTTTGATTCGAACTTTGCTTCCATGCACGTCATTGGGCGGATGAAGGTTATAAGCACTGGTTAAGCGTCGGGGACCATCCATTACATACCGACTTATGGGGAGTTAGAATTCATACTGTATTACCCAGTTGCTGGGTTGTGGAGGTCTGGTAGGCAGCTGCTCCATGTAAAATACTGGTATTCAGCAGCATCCGCTTAGACTTAAAGCCGACCCCAATAAAGTTGGGACATGGCTAGGCAGATTAATTAAGGTTACGTCTCGTTCAGTCAGCATTGAGAAATACTGTTTAAAGTAGAGAGAGTGCAGCCTTAATTATGTATTTAGTTTTTTGTTCAAAATATGTAAATATATGTTATCAGGGTTATGCTGATTTTATTATTAGTCCTGCCTGCTAGTCCTTCTGTAATTGCTTTATTAAGGTCGTAATTTTGAAGTGCTCTCTGCAGATTCAATAATAAAGTTCGGCTAACCTTGTTTTAGTTCGTTCTGTCTGGGAAATATGAATAATGTTTTATTTTGTTATTTTATTCATAAGCTAACTTGAATGTTACATGTATTAATTGACCTATTTCGATAAAGCCTTTGATAAATGAAAAAGTAAACCGTTTAAAGACAAAACATTATTTTTTATAGATAAGTTAGTTTTTCTAAAGTTTCTGAAAGGTAGACCGCGTATGGGCAAACGTAGTGTGGGACGCCCTGGCAGCGGATGGATGCGGACCGCTCAGGACCGGGATGGTTGGCGATCTTTGGGGGAGGCTTACGTTCAGCAGTGGACGGCAATTGGCTGATATGATTCTGAAAGGTTCCTACTACTTCTAAAAGTGCCAGGCCATTGTCAACCACATCAACGCTACCCATCAAGTGAGATTGTGGTCGAACATGATCCTTTCAATAATAAAAACTCCAACTTTTTATAAAAACGAACGTGAATCATATTTTCATGAGAAATGAAACCTTCGCAGAAAATTGGTAAAATCGCAAATTGCAAAATCTCGACATTCGAATTGGATTCGTATTAAACTGAAATGATAGAGAAGCCAAGTAAATTGAGATGATAAATATTGAGTGGATGAGTATAGTTCCTTGTTTGAAGGGAACGACTCAACATTGAAGCCTTGGATGTTTGTATTCACCTACAGGGTTTTTTTTTAAAGAATATTTCACCCAGATGATTGAATACAAATTATGTACAGACATCAAGCTAAAATATTCTGTCAAATTTCTTGAATAGATTTTCAACTTTATTCCTAAAGCATAAGGTTCAACGTTGATTGGGAAAATTTTACAGTTTTGGTTACCTTGATGTGCTGGCCGTCTGTACAAGAACAATCAATTAGCTTTTGCCCTCAGCTTCGCTTGAGTTTATATTGATTTTCGCAAAAATAAAGTTGCCTATGACTGTCTCCAGTCTATAAATCGGTTCAGTGATTTCGGCGTGCAATTGTAACAAACCAAAAAAATCTCTTTCGTATGTAATATAACTTAGGACTAGCCAACTTTTATAAACATAATAATTATATAATTATGGTATAGTGTTCTAGCCTCATCTGATAACGATGAAGCCAGAACGTTATTGTAGAAGCCTACATTAACCTTTTGAACGTCGGAGCATAAACGCAGCGGTGCAGCGTGGCCCCGACGCCAAGCCATGAATTCGCCATACTTTTGTCACATATTTATAACGTTTGATGTACCTACAGGGCACGCGCTTGTTTGTCATGTATACGTGACAATGGCGATCAAAATGTTAATACTATTGAAAAAAGCTTGATGCCTTTGGACCCAAATACGATCACATTCCGACAGGATGTGATGCACGTCTTCTTTATATCCACAGACAATATCCTTGGATGTTATATTGTATAGGTACCTACAAGCTACTTACAAGCTACCTACAGGTATAAAGGTAAGGTAAGGTTAATCCTAGACAATTTTGTCTTTTTAAATACAAATTGGTTATTTTTTTAGTGCTACCCAATGCAGGTAAAAGAGATAATCATGCAGGTAATTAACAGCATTAGCATTTTAATGGAGTTGTCGTACACTCGCGCTGCGGTCGGTTCGGTCCCGTTCTTACCATTGCTTGTGTGCCCTTGTTTTGTATTAATATTTTGGGTTTCAAACTTTTTTTAGAAGAAATAGAGTATTTCTTTTAGGATAGGTAAATGAAGAGTACAGTCGTAGATAAAAGAGTACCTTTTATTATATTACTTATTGCGAAACCAAAATATTGTTGTTGTAAAATAATTAGAGAATTCCAATGAAGCCATGGATTTCTTTTATCAACAATTATGGCCAAAAAGACAAAAACTCCTTCAGTGGAATACCGAAATGCCAGGATTTTATTCAGTTCAATTAAAAGATAGAGTCACTTTACCTATCATATCAGACAAAATTAATAGAGTATTTTAGCTTACTCTATTGCTTTTGTAGATTATAGAGTACGCCTACGCGAAATAGAGTACAATACTCTATTTTAGAGTACGGTTGGCAACCCTATTAATATTCCACATCCCCTAACAACAAAAACATGGATCAGGTACGTATAAAATTGATGAGCAATTCTTTAGTAGGTACTCCTTTTATCTTTCACAGTTATCACGAGTAGTCTGAAGCCAGAAATTCTGAATAGGCAGTCTTACCTTCCATGGTATATGTTCCTCTGGAGCGTGCCATCAGCCACATGCGGACCTGTCGGTCTATTCTGTCAACGTCTCACCGTGCAAGCTCAGGTGAAGTGAACATGAAGTGAGCTGTCAAACCATACAAATAAGATGGAATGATAGTTCACTGCATGCTCCCGACCCGAAGGTTCCCTACTGGGAACAAAACGTTTAAGGACCACCATCAACAAGAAAAGAAGGATAAGGATACGACAAACAAATAAGGTTTTCTTTCATACATACTGAGTATTAAAACAATAAATCATAGACAATATTTTTTTAATTTAATTTATATAGCTATAGAACTTACACATGAATATTTACAAGACAAAAAAATGCTCTGTTTGGGCCGATGGACAAAGTGCTAAGGGTTGTGGCGAGGGGAGTCATAGTGTTTGCAAGGGTCTAGAAGAATCCTGGCTAGCCGGGGGCGAAGTAGCGGGGGCCGCTTCGTTTACCACGGCGGTTTCTGCAACCACAGTCTGTGGACAAAGTGGAAGGTTATTAGTACATTTGAAGGTCGGAGCAGTATTTACTTGTTCGTCTGCTGTCTTCATAGCATTTCCATTACACGTTTTGTCAGTATTTGACCCTTTTCTAGCTAAATTAATTAAGCCCCCCTCCCTAAACTTTTAGCACTAGTGCGTAGTCCGACAGTAATTACAACTAAATCAATAATGTCCATATTACTAAATGACGACGTAATAATGATGATGAACGATTTCATAATGACAGTTGAGTGCGTTCAGACTGACCGCGCTTTGGACGTGATTGCGTTGAGGTTATTAATGATTGCTAGTCTGAACTGTTATCACCGTTCTATTGGTTTACAAGACCATTTAATTTTGTTATTCATGATTTATGAATACTAGGTAGTACTCGATGGATACTAATGGTATTAGCATACTAGGATGAACACGATTGAAATAAATATACGATATTATGTTTTTTTGCTTAAATCTTTTCCTACCTTATCAGCAGCCCCCGTAAATATATGTATATGCCAATACTATCATTATAACGTTTTAAAATAGAACTGAGTCTAAGGAGCGCTTGTGCTAGTTGGTCTTATTTTATATTAATATGTCTAGTCCTTTCCAATCCGGCTTTCGGCCTGGTCACAGCACTGTCACAGCTCTTTTAAAGGTAATTGATGACATTCGCTGGGCTATGGACCACAAATCTTTGACATTACTTGTACTTCTGGATTTCAGTAGCGCCTTCAACTCTGTTGACTTCGATATCCTTCTTGGGATCCTTAAATCTTTCAATTTCTCTTCTTCCCTTATTAGTTGGTTCGACTCCTATCTTCGAGGCCGCTCGCAGCGGGTGCGCCTTGATGAATCTTCTTCGGATTGGTGCTCCCTTACTGCGGGTGTGCCCCAAGGTGGCGTTCTCTCTCCTCTTCTCTTTTCTATTTTTATTAACTCTATTACTAAAGTTATCTCCTCTAACTTCCATCTCTATGCCGACGACCTGCAGCTTTACCATCACTTTCTGAGGCAAGATGCAGAAGCCGCTGTAGCCGCCGTGAACCGTGACCTGATGTTAATTGGGGAGTGGTCGCGGTGCTTTGGGCTGCAAATCAACCCTAAGAAGTCTCAGGCCTTGGTTGTCGGCGGCAGATATATGCGGAACAGGCTGGATATTGCGGCGCTGTCTCCACTCTTGTTGAATGGTGTTCAGATTGAATACGCAAAGTCGGCTAAAAACCTGGGGGTGATCATAGACTCCTATTTATCGTGGACTAACCATATCGCTGAAGTCAGTCGCAAGGTGCACTACACATTTCACTCGCTAAAATGCCTCCAGAGCTTTTTGCCCTTGAATACTAAAATCTCCCTTGCCCAAACTCTCATTCAGCCCATCATAGACTACGCTGATGCCTGTTATTTGGATGCCACCGAGGAGCTTTTAAATAAACTTGAGCGTTTGCAAAATATTTGTATTCGTTTTGTTTTCAACCTCAAAAAATACGATCATGTTTCAGGTTTTCGCAAGGTACTCAAGTGGCTCCCTATCCGACTTCGCAGGAACTCTCGGATATTGTGTTTGCTATTTAACATCCTTCACAACCCTAAAACGCCTTCTTATTTGCGTGAACGCTTCTCCTATTCCCGTCCTTCTGATGCGCCTTGCAGGTCGCATCTTAGAGATCTCCTTAAATCCCCTCCCCACTCTACCGATTTTTATTCCTATTCATTTACTGTGCACGCGGTACGGTTGTGGAATGCACTGCCGCCTGACATTAGGGAATGCAAAACTCTTCCAGATTTTAAAAGAAGGGTGAAAGAACACTACCTTTCGGTACCATCATAGTTGCATATTTAAAGTATATATTATTATTATTCTTATAGTATTATTTAAGTAGTATGTATTAGTATGATATTCATTTTAGTCATATTTATTATAGTATGTTATATTTAAAGTTTTTTTGTCTTTTATGTTAACATAACTTTTACACACGATGTCTACATATCTTTTATTCGACTCTCCTTTCGCAGGTATGCTGGAAGAGATTTCTTTAGAAATAAGCATCACCTTTGTACCTATTTTTCTGTTCCCTTCTTCTTATTTATTTGTGTACATAAACTGTTAAATAAATAAATAAAAAAAAAATGAATTAGTAAAACGGGGTAGCCCGCCGTAAAAGGTATTCACACTAGTACGCGATTAGAGCTACATAAAACTAGACTTGTGGAAGACAAATGACAGCTGGACTAAGTAGTACTCTGTCTTAGGATTGTGTAAGACATTTATTTAGAGTTTAGGGAACGTGTTCTGTTAGATTCGGTACAGTATTCAAATAGTGGTATTGTGCGATTAGACCTAACAGTACACGTATGACGAGGCAATTGTTCCATGTCACGAAATGGGGTTTATAGCTGTTTTATGGAATTTATAAATTAACGTAGAAGTCATGAGTTATTAAGTGCAAGCGTGACGCTCCTGTCACCACCTTCACGTTATATACTTTGCAGCCCTCTTGTCTCATTAGCTTCATAATTTATGTTATTGTTTTACTTACCGTGAATTCCCAATATTAACTTCACCTTATATCCCCTCCTTGTCCCTAGCCTTTAAGGTCGGACAAGGCAGTAGTTTTGGGAATTCATTTCGTATAAACGGCGGGAGAGTGACCAGTCTGGGACGAGCTCTACGGGGTTGTGCGGAAGGCGGGGCACGACTTTTTCCCCTTAAGGGGAAACCGACCTAAACACTCAAGCTAGGATAATTTAGGAAAAACGAAAATTTTATCAGCCTAGGGTAATTTAGGAACAGCCACATGTTCACAGTTCACACTGCTGGACATAGGCCTCTCCCAAGTGTCGCCACAACAACCGGTCCTGTGTGTCTCGCATCTATCGGCTATCCGTCCACCTTGTGGGAGGCCTTCCAACGCTGCGTCTTCCGGTACGCGGTCGCCACTCCAGAACTTTTCGGCCCCATCGACCATCTGTTCTGCGAGCAATGTGCACTGCCCACTGCCACTTCAGTTTTGCGATCCTTCGGGCTATGTCGGTAACCTTGGTTCTCTTGCAGATATCGTCATTCCTGATTCGATCGCGCGAGGAAACTCTGAGCATTGCCGTCTACATTGCTCTTTGGGTGCCTTCTGATGAGGCCCATTGTATGCGACCACGCTTCAGTTCCATAAGTCATCACTGGCAACACGCACTGGTCGTAGACTTTCGTCTTGAGGCACTGTGGTATGGGAGACGAGAAGATACCACGTAACTTCCCGAACGCCGCCCAGCCCAGTCGGATTCGACGGTTGACTCTTTCTTGTAGTTTGCCCTACCAAACAGGACCGTTTGTCCCAGGTAGCCGAACCTACTCATACACAACTTCGAGTGTAGAGTCTCTGATCTATGCGTCTTGTAAATCCGTCTTCCTCCCACACCGGAATCGAGGTGATTTTTAGAATGACGTCGAAATTAAAGTTATTTTATACTTTGTAGTGTTTTTGTTATTTGGAAGTTGGTTGTATTTTTATGTCAAAAAGTTTTCCCCACAACTATTTACTTGGTTAGTTAGTGTACCGTACATTGTGTACAAGTAAACCCGTACATATAAAATGTTTCATTTTTATTCTGACATCGACGCGCAGCGAATGAATAAAAATCACATATTTGAGTAAGCGTTTAGTAGTGTTATAAATATTAACTTATGCTTATAATTATTTTTGTTTATTTTGACTAATTACAATCATTTCTATGAACTTGTTTGATCAAAAGTAGTTGTATTGACTTTATGTGATTGGTTGAGACACAGTTGTCGTCGACCAATCATAAGTAAGTAAAATGGTGGGAATAAAAAAATAGTCGGCGGGCATTTAAGTGGTATGCCCGCCATGCCCGAACATTCGTGCTACGACATCGGTGCTACGACATCGGTGCTAGTCACTTTTTACACTGTATCTCTAAATTAAACTGTGTTACTGTACCGCCGTAACTATAGTAATAAAGCTAATCTCCAAAGTTTATAAAGAGTGTTTTATATTCAAAGTCCTTAATTCTGAGTATTGAACCAGTACGGTTCACAGTACTTGCATAACATCGTTGAAAGACTCATTTGCCTTAACTAAAAACAGTTTGTCTTTTATTTTTTTAGGATGGGAAATCATCAATCATGACTTCTTCCGCTCTGGGTGGAGTGGAAGGGCGTGTCAGACTCTTACGGACTAAAACCCATCCGTGTTCCTTCTAAAGCCCTTTGCGTTCCAGGGCCGCAGTGACTCTTTCGAACAAATTCCGCAACCCTGGCAGGCTCTGGCCCTACCGGGCCCCATCTCCTATGCTGACATCTCTTTGACGCTCGCGTGGAACGCAACGTGCCATCGACCCGTCCCTGGTGGTGATCGGACAGCGAGCCACCCAACGCTCGCCGTCCGCAAGCCCGCGCCTACGGTGGCCCGTACACATTGACTTTACAGACAAACACACGTAACTTTTTTCCCTATTGGACAAGGCATTAACACACTTACTCGTAATACATTAAGATCTTTTACCACCACAATAGAAGAACTAACTCTCCATGAAAGCGACGTCTGAGTTTAGGCTTTACGATAAGTACTGAGCTACTGACCCTTCGCTATATATTCGTGAAAGGCTCCGATAAGATACGGTTAGCATTGTATGTACATATGTAGCTGGTACATAGCTTTGTGCGAAGCGAGGAAATCATGAAAGGAAGCCCTACGAGTAACTGTTCAGTAAAAGGTTTTTTCTTGTTGTTTTAGTACGGTAACTACTGATTCCCGTTTATAAAATGCTTTTTTGTGTACGTTAGAACGTTTATTTCTAACTCGAGAAGTACCTACTAATTCGATTCGCTGCTGATAAAAAAATATTGTTACTAGGTTTTGCTCGCAGCTTCGCTCGCGTTAGTATAGATTTTGTTTTTTTTTTCTCCCATCTAACTCTGTACCAAAAAACATAAAAATCTCGCGTAAAAGTAGCTATTTTTGGATCTACTTCTGTTCCAAAATTCATCAAAATTGGTTCAGTGATTAAGGCGTGAAAGCGTAACAACAAACATACTCGATCGCATCTCAATACAAATTGACGTTTAGACGTCCGTTACACGCTCATGCAAATGTCAATCAATTCCAAAAAAATCCATGATTGACGAATGATTGATGGTGAGTGATGGAATTCAATCGACATTACCTTAAACATAAAAAAAATCTTAAATATGGCGTCGATATATTATGCGGGATTCGATAAAGGATAAGAACCCATTCCGTAAACATAAAAAAACACCCATTTACTTAAAAGTCGTGACTAATCAAATATCCAGATTTTCGTCAATCAATGGTGCCTTACGTTAAACTAGCACTAAAACATGCAGACAACAGGTATTTGAATAAACATAAGACTTTTCGTGAACATTTACAGATAAATACAAAATTCTGAAATCTCAATACGAATATCATTCGCACTATGAAAGTACATCGAAATGGGCATCTGACTCGCTCCGCTCATGAATAGAATATATTAGTCTTTCGTTCACTCAACAACGATCGGCAACTATCGGCAACGCTCGGCACATCTCGGCAACGTGTGAATCTGACACTTTACATTATTTGTACTACCCGCAAAGCCCGGTAAACCCTTGAAGCTTTCACCACTATTCAATTTCTAGCTTTTTGCGGGGTTTGGATCTTATTATGAAATCTAGGGTTTGTAAATAAACGTTTAGTAGATTATGTTGAATTGCGTTAGACAATATTTGGGGTGAAGATTTATGTGGGCCATTTATTTATCTTTTTAAATAAATGTGTGCAGGTCAATAGGTAATCTGGAACATTTTATTAATAATTGTTATAAATTGGAATCTTAAATTAAGATTCATTTAGAGAGATAGTTTTCACTATAATCATGTAAAATGTATTTCGCTAAACTGTAGAAAAGTGTAAAACTGAAAACTTTTTTACGATTAATAGTTTAAAGACTTGCAACATTGTCGAACATCGTTATTCCATTTGCGGCTTTATTAATTCGTCTTTACAACATTTTTAAGGGTACAATAATTATCGTTCACTTATTTTAAAAAGGGTTGTTAAAAAAGTTCTCAAACAAAACGCCCTGCCTACAATGTACTGTCAGTTATCTATTAAGAAAGTATTTTTACTACTTGAATATTTAGGTCCTAACTCTAGTTAACGCTCCTTAAGCGATGTTCATTAGCATTTCTCCCTTATTTCGTAAAAAAATCCAGTTTTCTGATTGTTCCAGCGTTCTAGTGTTCGCAAGCTCCATTGCTTAGGACTCCCATGTCTCAAAAAAATATCGTACGGCGATGCGCCGATGATTCATGGTGGACATCGATTATTAGCATCAAACGCATTGGGAATACTTTCATTGTACGTTCACAGGCGTGGAATTCCTATCTGCGGTCTGTGTTTCCTGAGCAACCTGGGGTCTTTAACTATAGATATATGTATTAGTAAGTATTACCTCTGTCAAACTGAAAAGCAGTTTGTTCTCTAGCACATGCAAACAGATACCTACACAAAAGATTATTATTTTTATTTTTTAGATATCCTCAGTCATAACCATCACGGCTTTGACAAAACACATTGAAGAGGTACTTATGTAGTTTATTCTTAACATACGCCTTTGTGATACCACGTTTACATCAACTGGAAGGTAAAAATAGTTGAAACTAAAAACTTTCTACATCTTCGACCATAATAGTTGTTACAACAAACCCAACAAACAAAAAAAACATTTGATACAGCAAAATATGCATTATACACCAGTGCACATTTCAATACTTTTGTTGGCAAACCTCGTGACATTCTCATGCATAAGATTTTGATATTGCATCGAGCGTCACTCAATTGTCCAGACAAATAGAATGCAGCCACTATCTCAATATCTCTCGCAATCTCTATTATAATATCGTCGTTTTCTAGCCTGAAAAATCCACTGCCGAAGCTGTAGCAATAAAGAGTGACAAAAATCCATATTACATATGAACCACGATGTATCCGAATCACTTTTAGGCGAGCAATCTCCATCGTCAACTACATTTGGTGAGTTACAACTACTTATGGTCAAGCGGGAGCCTCCAACAATTAAAAAACTGGCCAAGTGCGATTCGGTCTTGCGTCCAAAGGGTTCCGAACGAATTTAATTTTTGTAACATGTTTTTTTAACACATGTTTTATTATCGGTTTTCCTGTAATCTATACGTAAAGAATAGTAGTTATAGTTTTGATATGTCACACTTTATTTTTTCTAGTTAGTCCTCAAAAAGTGACCCCCGAACTCAAAGTTTATTTATTTACGTAACGCGTCCGTGTTTGGGTCACAAATGTTCATATATGACTGAAATTTTAACAAAATCGGTTCAGTAGGTTCGGAGAAAATTGGTTGTAACAGACGGACACAGACACCCGAGTGATCCTATAAGGGTTCCGTTTCTTACGGATGTTCGGAACCCTAAAAAACAGAAATAGTTAAAACCAAAAAAATATTAAAAGAACGTAGGTTGATCCTATCGTCAAAATTCCTTAAATTCATGATTACATTCACCCCCTAAAAGTTGGCAGATGTTAAAAGTCTCCTTGTAGAAAACGGCCGGAAATTAGCAAAATCAGGGTTGGTTGTCGGATTTGAGATCTCAGTACATCCCCACGTCATTACAAACACACAAGAGATTGTTACTTCCCCATACTCTTGACGGGTAGCAGGCAGTTCGTCACAAACGCAGTTCGTCAATCCTAATGTACATCGTTTGTATCTACCCAATTTCTTAGCTCCCCTTTACAACCCTACAATCATGTGCAGAGACATGGTTGGTTGAGATTCATTGAAGTTCTGACTCTTATAGCTGTTGTATTTAGGTCTGGCTACAGTGGTCACTGACCCTAGGTGGGTCCATTATTTATTTTTAAATATTTTTTGTTTTAAATATAAATAATCGCATAATCTCAGAAAAAAATAGTATTATAGTTTAAAACTTTTATATTTCTCTTGCATGATCTCAGAAAAAAAATAAGTTATAGTTTTAAAATGATCTCTGTACCTAGTTTTTAAGTAGTTGTTAAGGGTTAAGTTTTTTTTGTATGCTAACAATGGGAACGATTTTAAATTAAGAGCATTATGTACCATATTTTACGCAAAATAAATATTCTATTCTATTCTTAACATTCGTGAACATAGTTTTGTTCGGATTCCTACAAAGAAATATTTGAGAAAGGGTGCAATAATAGCTATTGCCAGGCAAGAACCTCTTAAAAAAATACTAATAGTCCATATTAAAACACACCACAGTTTACTCAGAACTCATGATTCCAAAGAGTTCATTTAAAAAAAAAGTTTTCACTGAACATTTTCATCTTTAGATTAGTTCCGCTGACCAAACAGCTTGACCCAAAATCTGTCAATGATTTATTTAAACAATAATGTTTGGTGATACATATATCAGCTGTTATTTATTAGAGTAATATACGCGGTGACCTTTCCATTAGGCGACTACAGATGATTGATAGTGCGCTGAATTGGAAAATTAAAGGTGTCTCGTGTCTGTTTTATGAATTTATGTTCTGTATTTGACTTGTTTGGAGTTCCTGTTTTTCAAGTGATGATTTCTGGATGCATATTACGTGTGGTTATTTTTTAGTACTAACGTTTTTATGTAACTTTTCAAAAAAATAAAAGTCATTTATTCAAATTATGCTGAGAGCCAGCACTTTTTGAACGTATGCTTAACATAAACACGTTCTGCCAAAATGACCACCGTCATCATTTTCTAACGTTTTGGCTGGGAAGAAGAAGTGGCGCTCATTTGAATACCTGTTTACCCGAGAAATAACTTAAATTGTCTAAATAATCTAGGCTCTGGCCCTAGCGGCCCCGTCTCCTATGCTGATATCTCTTTGAGGAGGGCGTGGAACACAACGCCTCTTTCTATTTCTGTATTCTGCTAGTGCGGGACAGTTCTTTCGGTAGGAGTCGAGTTCGTCCTGTCCTCTACTTTTTAGTCTGCTGCAATGCCGTCTGGCGTTTCATGAGATTCATCGAGAACATTGAAATGGTCATGGAACCGAAATTTATGTTTCCTTAATAAAAAAGACCTTATTTGTTGATTCATAATACCTATATTTTATGCCGTTGTTTTTATTTATTTAGTCGTCTCCAAAGATAACTGAATAAATAAGATCAAGCACCAATCACGAGTCAAAAACTTTCTTAATGTGACTAAACATGTCCCTGTTGTCTTACAACCTTCGTCCTTTACTTTAATAGGGCGACAGAGCGAGACAAAAGACGTACACTTTGATCTTAAAACTTTAAAACCAATTATTAAGTTCGTCACGAGACTTTTCACAACTAATTCTTAACAGTAAAAGTTGTTTCCTATTTTTAGAGTTCAGTTTTTTTAATGATTTGCTTAAAGTTATGTAGTTCTAATATGTAATTAAATGATATACTTAGACGTCTCTTGCAATATAAAAAAAAAAAAAATTAAAAGGTGTAAAAAAAACATTATTCATTGCACTGTGTTGATGCACCAATCAAAAATATTAAATTAATGAAGAATTAAAACTGAAATTATATTTTGCAAAACTTTAATTTATTTAATTAATAACTAAAAAGAGAAACCACTTGGGAGTCGTATATCGGTACACCCCGCCTACCGCAGTTAGGCTGGCATTTTTGCAATCCGATTTATAGTTTTTGAACACACTTACAATTATGAAATTTGGCACACATGTTTAGAAGCTGGTATGGGCATAACATATACAAAAACTGCAGTTCTGACAATATTACTCAGACGGGTCGAATTGACAACCTCCTTTTTTTTAAGTCGATTAAAAAATTAGCAAGCCAAGCCAAGCAATTTAAGAATTATAAACATTCTGTCTTAATCCTTTGAAAAACAAGAACTCACCCAGAAAATAAATATTTTTTAGCAATCTTCTGAAGCGTAAATAGCATCGTTCCTACATTTTTTACATATTTTTTTCAGCTTCCATTAGTAATCTGTCTTGTTGATATTGCACAGGCAATCCGGCGGCGGTGGTTGAATCCTAGCTCCTACGAGCGCAAATACAGCATCTAGTTTAGTGAATCGGAATCCCTGTTTCAGCAGTTTACAGGTAAAGGTTTTATGAAAAAATCCCTGAAATATTTTAGGCAGACTCGTACGTGATTTTCGTTTTTCCTTGTTTTTTTTTGTTTTCATGAAATAGTAAGTAGTAGGAGAGAGAGGATTTTATTTAATTTATTCTATTCATGTAAAGGCAGGAGCACTATCGAGTTTGTTACGAAGAGAATTTTGCTTTGAGGTCAAAAACCCCTTAAAGGTTGTTGCCGGTTTTTTATTTGATTAATTATCTATGTTAGGTTTCAATACTCTTCAAATATTTAATTATTATTAAACCTTGCTTCTTTTGAGAACTCAGTTTTACTTTGATTCGTATATCGAAGCTGGTTTTTATGGCAACCCATTCGAGTTTCCAATTGAGAGCAGCTCACGTTCGTTTTATAAAGGCGAATATTCGCAGAAAATAATGAACGGTATTCGACGCAACAGCGCAGATGATATCGAATTAATACGATTCCGGGAAATGCAGAAAAGTTCGGTAACGCCAGCGGAACTCCGGTTAATCACGATCTTTTTACCCAAAGTAATTAACGAAGGTAAAAGCTGAAAAACATCTCACCTGAGACTGAAAGGGAGTCTTATTTCGGTAATTTACTTTTTATAACCTGTAAAACGGGTTCTTCTGGCGGAGTTACTTTAATAAGGGTTTCTTTATCTATCTGCAGAGATTTCAAAGTGTACCGGGGTAGACCTTAAATGGTATTTTTATTGTATTCATGTAATTAGGCATGGAAGTACATATTCATCTGTGGCGTCAGCTAGACCATTCAATACTGTGGAATATTTTTAGGCACTACCCTAGAGGTAGTGTCTAAAAATACACAAGATAAAAAGATTACAAAAACCTTTTTACAAAAAATACAACCGACTTCCAAATAAAAACACGGTGTTTTTAGTTTTTGTTTCTTCGTTTTTTGAGAAGTTATTTTATACTTTGTATCTAGTGCTTTTATTTGGAAGTCGGTGGTATGTTTTGTAAAATTTTGTAATTCGTAAACACCACTGGAAAGTCACGGGAAAGCAAAATACGCAATTTCTGAACGACATATTTTCCAGCTACTTTGATTTAAAAAAACAAACTACAGAACCGATTTTGATGAAATTTCTATGGGACCAATCGGAAAGTCCTTTTACATATAAATAAAGAAGATTTCAAATCGTTTTATAAATGATGGAATGATGAGGTAACAAACAAAAAATTCAAGCGAATTGAGATCCCTCCTTTTTTTAAGACGGTAAAATATGGAACAGTTTTAACTTACCTGCATGCTCTACCAAGCCTCGGCTCTATTTATAATTTAAACAATTAATTATTCTGTCTCCAGACCCTGTTGCGATGGCATCGGTCGACAGGGGTGCACGATGCAGGATGAGCTTGACACTTCATAAAAGATGGATGATAAACCCTTCCCGAAATGCAATAACAGGCTTGATTAAAGCCGAAATTCGGAGCACTTTATCGCTTTACCGAACAGTAAAGGGTGTTTCAGAAGTATATACAGTTAGGAAACAATTGTAAAAATAAAAAAATAGGATTTTTAAATAAAAACTCGGCCGCAAAAAATCAAGGCCGTTCAAACAAATCACTTTTCAGACAGTTTCATGCAGTTGGTGGTATTTATTTTAGTTCAATCACAGTTTTGATGCCAGTGCTTGAAAAGTGTTTTTTTTTAGAAGTTTTTAGTACCTACTTTTTTGCTGTTGGTTTTTTTTTAAAGTCAACATTTTTTATTTTTGCTATTGTCTCCTAACTGTACCTATATCAGATACAGAACGTCACCTTTAAAAATGACCACTCACTTCTGAAACAACCTGTATAAGGAAGCTTCACATCACCTTCATTTCTTGCTATTTCCTATGCTGTATAATATCGTGGAGGAAGATCGCGTGGAACGTCAATTTTTGCATCGGAACGCCGCGTCGTCGACGGCCGGCGGCGGTTATCGAAATTCCATCACGATCCGAGGATGGCGCTGAGGCGTCTACCTGTGCAAATGGAGGAATATACGGACATACTTATAATGCAGGTAATTGATTTTGTCATGTGCGATTTTTTGTCTATTTTTGAGTGAGGATGGTTACAAAAAAAAAAAACGAAAATCGCGTCACACTAATATTATAAAGGCGAAAGTTTGTGAGTGTGTGTGTATGTTTGTTACCTCTTCACGCTTAAACCGCTGACCGATTCAGATGAAATTTGGTATAGAGATAGTCTGAGTAGTGAGTGAGTCGGGAAAGGACATAGGATAGTTTTTATCCCGGGAGTATGTTCCCTTGCAATGATTTTAGACATTCACGCGGGCGGCAGCTAGTTATCTTATAAAGTAAGGAGTGGGCGAGTATGTTTTTCTGACGCCTCAAATTGACCCGTAATTAACCCGTTTTCTTCTTGCTGATCGGCTATCATCGGGACAGATCGTTTGCACAAAACACTTGTTTCTTGTATGGTGAACAAGAAATACAAAGCAAACGTTTGGACGTCCCTGTCGCTACTATTTGAACCTATGGTTAGGCACAGATCAATTGGCTTAATGGTAAGTAGGTTAATACAGCCAGTAGCTGGTCAACAGGGGCATTAATGATGCTATCTATTTAGATTGGCGCAAGGAAAAGTAGCCTTGTTGTAACTCGATACAGGTTGAAGATATTGATAGTCATGCTATATTGACACTGATGGAGTATCCCTCAATTATTAAATTATGTGCACTTGATGTAAAATGCTGAGCAGCTGGCCTAGAAGCCAAAATTGACATTAAAAAAAAAAATGTCTTACAAAATGAATAATGATGTTGATAACTGACGTTGATATGAACATGTGAAACCTTATCATCAATCATCAATATGTATAAAACTCTTCCTTTACTGAGCGACTAAAAGACAAAGCACAGCCAAAACTACTGGTCGTAGAAAGCTGATAATAGGCATGTGGGTTCCTTGGGGAGTGTAAGGAAGCGCTAAGAAGGATTTCCCGAAATTCCTACGGGAACGGGAAAAAAGGGAAATGCGCGTACGAAATCGCGGGCAAAAGCTAGTTTTAAGTAAAATTACGTACTGTTATTTAAACATTTACACTCTTAACTTCAAATAAGCCCATTAGAGGCATCGAAGGTTGATAGCAAACACGTCTCCAAGTTGTTATCAAATCTCAAAAGCAGATAGTTGCTATGTTGTCACTAGGGACGAATATATCTACGATCTTAGAACCCCTAATTTAATTAATAATATCCATCAAATAAGGTAAAGGAAAGCCGAAGTTAGGCTCTTAACAACTTAAGGGCAACTCAATTTGCATTTCAAAAGTTAAGGGTTCTGCGATATTCGATGATAATTTTCAATTCTAAACTCGATAATGGTTTTCATCTTTTTGTCTTAACTTACTTAGATAAAACAAAGTTTTAATTTCACTGTTATTTGAACTGGGCGAAAATAATTTAACGAGTTTACAGTACGAAAACGACTTATTTTTCTTACTAATAGGCTTTGATTTCACGTTCCTTTTAACTGACATGACATACGTATTATTATACACCATGCACGTGAGTGCAGTCACGGGTATATAGCTTGTATTGCATAGAAGGAGTATCTACACCTATTCAGGTGAAAATCACGTTCCGTATTTATTTATTTACTAGTGGTCCCGGCGAACTTCGTATCTCCTCAGATTTTTTTTTGCCGTGTTTTGTTTTTGTCATGTACCTATCAGAAATGGCGTTGTATTCGAAAATAATTTCATGTACCTACATGTACAACTATTGTACATAAAGTTTAAATAAATAAATAAATTTCTGTACATATTTTTTTTTATTATTTTTTTCCAGTGTTTTAATAGTTATTCTGCTATTCGGGGCAAAAACAAATCCAACAAACCAAATATCTTCAAAATCGGTCCAGCCGTTATAAATGGTGTAACTAACCCGATTTTGTTTTATATAGAAAGATTTATAAAGCAATGTTATCGGACCATTTTGGATTGGATTGTGCCAACTTACTTCACCGAAGGAATCATGAAAGACGATTTTATGGTTTTGCTCACCTGATTCAATTGCCGTTTGCCCAAATTCGAGTGAAAAAAAAATGTTCTCGCGCCCGGTGCAAAGAAAACCAATTTTACTTTTTCCTGAATCAACGCTTGCCTTCCAAATAAAATTTAAAGCACACACTTGAAAGAGGAACTAAGTATATTGAACATTGCTAGACTAATCCTATCAGTATATTGTTCCACTCTTTCCGAAAGCCGTCGGCACCCATTTTCTTATTGGGTCAAAGTCTCAACGCCTCACCTACGAAGTTTAGTGAATTTATTTCAGAAAACTTGGGCCGGAACCCACTTTATCTTCGAAAACGAATGGAGTTCGTATATCAATTGCGTAGTGAGAATGTGTTGTGCGTGTGTACGGTGTGTTTATTAAATTCTTCTAGATACTTTGGATCTTGAATTTATCATGGAACGAATAGTCGTTAAGATGTCTACCTAATATTCAATTTTATTGTTTGATATGTGCCCGGGTCGTTTAAAAAGTGATACTGAGTTTTTATATTAGAAACAAGCTACCGCCCGCGGCTCCGCCCGCGTTTATGTCGGAAATTATCCTAAGGGAACATATATCCCGGGATAAAAAGTATCCTATGTGTTATTCCAGACTATAATCTACCTCTGTGCCAAATTTCATCGAGATCCGTTCAGCCGTTCTGACATGAAAGAGTAACAAACATCCATCCATCCATCCATCCTTACAAACTTTCGCGTTTATAATATTAGTAGGATTTCGCAATAGCAGCCCGGAGTTCTGAGTTGGTGGTGTGACTCGGAAAGCACGTCGACCCGATGGTCCTGCGCCTGATTTCTCTCTGGTCACGTCGGTTTGTCGCCCCATCGGACTATGAGGGTAAAGGAACAAACGTTGACACTTCACCTACTTATGCAGTACTCTCCCAGGTACTTGCGCGTTAGAATTGCTCAGCGTGACCGTAATTAAGTCGGGAGGATTAAGACATGACAAAAAAATACAACCGACTTTTTAATCCCGATCAAAGTACGGAATTACGTATTTTCCCAGCTATTTTGATTTAAAAACCAAACTTCTGAACCAATCGGAAAGTATGTCCTTTCACATTATAAAATAATTTTTCAAATCGGTTAATAAATGACGGAGTTATGAGGTAATAAACACTAAAAAAAATAACGAATTAAGACCTCCTCCTTTTTTGAAGTCGGTTAAGAACATGGGAAGAAATATGACAATGCACCGGCCCCAAATAAATTGACATAAGACAGTCATAATGCGGTTCGTAGGTTCGGAAATCAAACAGAATGGAACGAAAAATAAAAATAAAGAAAACCGTACGTTTTTTCGAAAATATGTGCAACGCTCAAACCAAACAGTACGCTACAAAAATAAATCGCATATCTATGAAAGACAAAATAAATATTCATCAGGCAAAAATGAAACGAACCTTCGACCGAGGTGAATAGAGGCACAGCCATTCAATGCCGTAATAACATTTACGTACTCGTAAAAACTACCCTTAGAATCACACAAATCAATTGGACGTCAAATCACGGCTTTTGCGGATGTTTTTCCGGTACTTAAGGGAATAAAAAAAGTTTTTTCTTGTATGTAAATTCGCCTGGGGGACAAGGGCGACCGTTGCGGGTAAACGGGCCAAGTTTTATGATTATCACACACGCCGCGGTACACGGAATTATTTTAGGCATGTGTGTTATTTTTTGTGGGGAGTATTATATTGGTGAAATGATGGTTTAATATACGAAGCTTTTGGCTATTATTTTCAATTATGCTCTATTTGTTCAAATAAAATGAACTTCCTTTTTTTTTAAATAAAGTTCAATGGAAAGTTGCTTTATCCTCGAGAATGTCCTGATTTATTAATGAGCGTAGACTGAGTTATCCTTTTACGTTAACTGAATTTAAAATACAAGCCTGAATCTGTCACTAAATTCGGATTACGCTTGATAATATTCGCAACTTTATATCGTTACCACTTCCCCGCCTCTAAATGAAGGAATATCAAGTTATACAAAATATAATATAGACGTGAGTTCTTCCAACGTGTCATTCAATTTCGCCGCTTACATAATTTTGTAGTCTGATGACGAATTTCCATACCACACGGCTGACGAAATTGCTAAGAAATTACATCGCGTTTTTAGGCGTTCCGTAGACGGAGCAACTTTGTTTCCAGTGGGCGCTGCGGCAACAGGCAACCCTGAGGTAGCTTTTTATGACAATTTTCTGAAACTGCGCAGATATAGCAACTTAAGTTGTGAGTGTAGTGATCGACAACAATAAACGGTTCTAGCACTTGATAACTGAACAGAACAGAATTAATTCTAAATTGCCACAGCTGGCAACTTATAGATTGTTGGTGTCCTCAACTGGCAACCGCAACTCGTCGAGCAACTTTACTACCTGCGCTCTCCCGCAGCGACCTGCGCCAGTCTTGCTCGCGGGAAATCACGGCAACCTTAAACCGGTAATTTTGGTTGCTGCAACTCTCAAACGACAAGGAATGTTTTGTTGAGTTGGTAGTTGAATGAACTTAGTTGCTCCATGTGCGGAGCGCCTTAAGAGTTCATATACACAAACCGGTTAGGGTGCGTTTCCAGCAGAGCTGTGCGAGGATGCGTAGCGAGGGATGTGTTTGTTAAGAACCAATAGAATCACTTCATTTACCCAGCCTCGCTCTTCGCAGCTTCAGTGGAAACGGATAGTGGCGCGAGGTTTTTGTACGTATGTACAAAATAAGCGAAGGATGGTGCGACGGATGCAAGGAATGTGTGCGATTGATGTGTGCTACGGCTGGACGCGAGCGTGAAACGGAAAAGAGTCCGCTACACATCCTCGCATCGGTCATCTGCGCACCGTTTCACATCGTCGCTACGCATCCTCGCGCCACTCAGCTACCTCGCACATCTCTGCCGGTCGATCCATATAATCAAGATGGAATGACAGCTCACTTCGTGAATACGTGACACCTTGATAATTGGATTGACAGCTCACCTTGTGATCACTTCACCCAAGCCTTTCACTTCGACATGTTTACAGAATCGACCGGCTGGTGGAAACGCTCACATCGTTTCACAGCTTCGTTACACATCCTCGCGCTAATTCATTCATTTTCATCGCATATCTCTGGTGGAAACGCACCCTATTCGGAAACGAGGTAACAGAGCTTACTTCCTCGTATGACGTCACGAGTTTGTAACAGTTTGAATTTCGAGTTGAATGTTAAAAGGTACAACACTTCTGACTTCTTCGAATTTGATTGTTAATTTATTCTTTGTTGAAAATTGTAATTAGAATTTGCGACGGTGACTTTAGAGTTGTTTTGAGAAAACATTTTAATTACGTTCGTAATGTGTTAAGGTTAAGTTCGTTTATAATTTGACATTGGAAGTTTGTTTTCGATGTTCTACTTGCGCGTATTTTGAAAATAATGTATTCTCTTAAACAACTTTAGAATTGTCACCCACAAGTCCACAAGATACAATTTCGCATATTATCAAACCTCTTTAAAAAAAACCTCTAATTTTAATAAATTTTGACAAGCATTTGACATGGATTGTTGCTGAGATGATATTGTGACATGAACGATAACAAATACGAGAATTGGTCTTCTAGTGGTTTCTTGTAGAACTTTTACCCGTTTTGTTAGCATAACTAAGCTATATTTCCTTTCAATTGACTAACAGGTCCAGGGGCAGCGGTGTCAATGAACTGTCCATATTCCAATAACGTTGAAAGTGACACACTGTATCCACCGGCACACATTTGCATAAAACAAAAACGTACGGCCCGAAACCGCGACTATATTTTGACTCACTTCAACATTTTCAATTCCGGAAAGCCCAAAGCTGTTAGATTCGATACATGGGTAGAAAAAAATAAAGTTGCATGAAAAAATCTTCGGTGAATCCGAGAGTCGACCTTATTGCTCAGATATAGGCTTGATAATTGAATGTAGAAAATATTTTATAGTGATGTACCATGCGGTGGCAGAACTGAAACGTTTAGAGCAATATTTCTGCTTTATAGCAAACTAGTTGCCGCCCGCGGCTCCGCCCGCGTGATTGTCGAAAACTATCCTAAGGGAACATATTCCCGGGATAAAAAGTATCCTATGTGTTATTCCAGACTATAATCTACCTCTGTGCCAAATTTCATCAAAATCCATTCAGTAGTTTTTACGTGAAAGAGTAACAAACATCCATACATACATCCATACTTACAAACTTTCGCCTTTATAATAGTAGTAGGATTGATTTATACATGAATGTCATGACAAGAACTAATAATGATGATCATTTTGTGGGACATATAAAATATCGACGTTCCGATAACCTTTGACGTTTGCGGAAGGTACTCAATCATACATGCAAAGAGTTATTGCAGCTTCAAGCTTCATTCATGTACGTCATTAAGCTATTTACGACTAAACGAAACATTGATTATTGAATATTAATCAAAAACAACCAAGAAAAAGCCATTTAAAATTAAAATCGTTCGTAGGTAATCGGTCCAAAAATTTAAGCCATCAGTTACCGGCGATTCGGAATTTCAGCGGACTTCGCTAATTAAACGAATACTCTGCATTCCGTTAATTTGGTAATTTATCAGTGCAATAAATCTGTGCGAAGCCTTACTTTTCACATTATCAAGTTTCATCATTTCCGCAGTAGGGTAGAACAAGTGAACCATTTGGGCTGCAATTAAATTTATTATAAGAGTTACTGTGGCATATAACTTAGGGCTGATTTTTCAACAGTAAGATAACTTTCAACTGAAGAATAAATATGGCCGATTGACATATTTCCCGTACAAAAACTGTCAAACGTCCATTTTTATTCCTCGGATAAAAGTTATCTTAGTACGTACTACGTACCTTTAGATGACGTAAAGGGTCGGATATGAAAGGGGCTAGTTTGTTTTTTTTTTACTCTAGACTTAAAGCCATTTTACATAAAAAGTAGCTATAGTAATTGACGGACGATTGTGTGCTTGCGTGCGTTGCTCATGCTAGCCTGGTGGGCAAGGCGACCCGAGCCCATTATTAGATTATTGGATATTTAGTGTGTGTACCCCTTTTTGTTAATGTTTTTGTTTTGTTTCGACTTTGCGTATATGTACCCATAGTATAAGGTAATGAGTACTTGTATATTATAAAACTGTATCCACGAGAACACTGCCGACAAACTGTACAGCAGTTTGGCAGATGAAATGTGTATTTTTTTTCCATGTAACTTTCTTGAATAAATAAATAGAAAAAAATAGAAACTACTGTTAGACGTAAGTATCATACTTAAGCCACCGAAGTCTATTGGGTACAGCTGAATTTCAATCTCGTATATAAAATAACGAACACATCTTAATTAAATAAATAAACAGGCATGAATTAAAAAATAAAGTAACCGACTCTGATTACAAAAAAACCTAAAAGGTTCGGATCAGTGATTAAAATAATTGATGACAAAATGAACCTGCCTAACATTACCGAGAGCAAAAACAAAGACTTTGATTTACAAAAGCCCGACCACAAAGATAATTCGGCATACTATACACAATAAAAGAAAATACTTTCGTAGAATGTAAGTTCAAACATTTGAACATAATAAATGGTAGAAAATATATTTAGAGACTGATATGTGCACGATTTCATTTAATTAATTGTTTGCAAGAACAATGAACCCATTATTTCGGTATATTATTTTTAACAGGGCAAAGAACTCAGCATAAGAAAAAAAAACAACGGGTTGCACTCCGGGAGTGCCGGCAGAAGTGAAAACTTGAACATCAACTTTATGTATTTTTGATATTTTGGAATGGTTTGGGAATAATTTCGCACGAATTGGTATAATTATATTATCAGTATAAAAGTACTATCATTTATGTGGTAAAATACAATATTCATTTATTGCGCTATCGTACACAAACATAACAATTTATATTACATTAAAAATTTAACACTTCAGAACTTTACCTCCGTCTTATGAATTTTCGATCAGGTCACGTGTCCTGACGCGAGTTTAACATTTTTTACCTATCCCAAAAAGTGCACAACGCCGCTAAAGAAGTTTTCACTTCAAAAAATACAAAGATAATTTAGCGCGGCTAAAACTGGAATAGGATAAAATGTACTCAATATATCATATTAAATAGTTTTTACGCTAGCTGTATCCATTATACCTACGTTTATTCGCTCTTGTCTGCTTGGCAGACTCATGATTACAGTATATTACGACTATGAAATATCTTGCCCATCCCTTACGTAGGTATAATTCCGTATATTTCCTCTAACGATAGCCATAGAAAATGATAAGAGCCTCCTTGTTTACTTTCAGTATAGTGTAATAACGAAAATCAGAGAGCGACTATCAGATCCATCAGACTATCAGAATCAGGGAGAGACTTGCATGAGACTTATGAAAGACTTTTAATTTTTTTTTATTTTAGATGCAGCTAATCATTTCTTCCACTGCTGGGCCCACAACCCTCCTCTTTGTGAGATGGAGTGGGCTGTAATCCATGAATTGGGCTAAGTGCGGATTGGTGAAGGGAATTATATTTATCGTCACCAAAGTTTATATTTGTCACCAACTTGTATTATCTAATTAATAGCTCTATCGCCACGAAATATTTTCATTCTCAGAAAAATAAAAAGTATCCCCAGGTATGAATAGTTACCAAATTAATGTTAATAATATGTATCCAAAATAAGAGATGGATTATTTATCAATAAAATCGTTGTTTATTCCTTGGATAAAATTTCTGTCCTCAAAATAATAGGTTTATCCCTTAAATAAATAGCTTCGTACTTTAAATGTCACCAAATAAATCGATTATCGTCCCCAGATTGCGACTTGTTTTTATTTGCAATTTTGCAACTACATAACGTTAACTAACTTAAGTATAAACAGCGACCACATGTACGAACAGTACAGTCTACCTATTGCGCGACTGAACACTGTCTCCCAAGATACAGGCCCCTGGCCCATCCTAGGGAATCAGTATCAGGACATATTATTGTAATAAATATCCTAAGACAGTGCATACTGAAATACCAATGTTGAACCTCTTGTGTAAATAAACAATTTTATTTATTTATTTATTTTGGTGACAGATCTACTATTTTGTGGACAAACCCTAGTATTTAAGAAATTCAAAACCAGTTAAATTGTCGATAACTTAAATCATATACACTCGGTAAGACTTGTTTAGAGTATAAATATATTTTCAATATTGTTTCATACGTAAAATCATCTATACTTAATAATGTGAAAATGTGTCTGTCTGTTACCTCTACACGCTTAAACCGCTGAACCGATTTAAATGAAATTTGGTACAGAGATAGATAAAACCTTGGAGAAGGACATAGGCTGGACATTTTGTCGCGAGAAAGGGGCTTGAAGAGGTTGAAATAGGGAATGAAAGTTTGTATGGGAGTCCGACATTATTGAAGATAAAACCACGAACCTTTGTATTAAGGCACTTGTTAAAAAACAAACATTATATGCAATCGTTTTTCAAAAATTAGTATCTTAAAAATGAAAATGGCTGCCCAAAGTAACTATTCCACGCAGACGAAATCGCGGGCAAAAGCTATTCAAAATACATTTAAATTTATGAATACATCTTTTAAAATATATTACTAATACTTAAATGTTAGTAAATGGACCATATCTCTCGTTTAAATCCTCAACAACAATATTTTATAGAAATTCTAAGGAATTATCGTTAAAGTAATCCATCTAAAAACAAAAGATTGTAAATTAATTGTTCTGTTTTATTTCATTTACGGCTAACAGGAATTCTGCGTTTCAGAGACAAATTATTATTTCATTAATTCCAACGGATTAATCACGAATAATTTGTCAACATTAATCTAAGTCAGAGTATGGTATTGTGATTACAAATCTTGTAATTGAGGCCATGAACAAGTTGGAGTCAAAAAGTCTAGCTTAGAAATGTCACGTAATGTTGAAAAATAGTCCTTGAAACTATTATTGGAAGAAATTGGTTGAATGGTTGCTTCTTTTTAAGATTTTGGGGATTTTAGGTATGATCTCGATTTTTATCTATTATTACGTTTTGATTGCCTGCCTCATTGGTCTTTATCATCATCATTAGCCGAATGACGTCCACTGCTGGACATGTCTGGACATAGGCCTACCCAAAAGGTGGGTTTGCCATAATTGCCACGCTTGGCAGGCGGGTTGGCGATCGCAGTGTAGCTGTTGCAATGCACAGAGAATGCTGCTGCCCATACTCCGGTGAGTCCCTTGGGCGCCTCTTATACAGACACCCACGGGAAGTGATGGGATGGTGCTATTCTTTTACATCCGACACCATATAGGATCTCATTGTTCTAGTGGTCGCAAATGATACTACTATGCATGAAGACCTAGGTTCGGTTATCAGGTGGGACGAAGGGTTTCTGGATTTATTACATACGGGTTTTCTGAGTAACAGCCCGTATTCTCGATTTGTACCCGGTAATAAGCTCGCCGTTTATGGTGTGTTACACAGGGGTGTTACAAAAACTATCAATAAGCGGGTGTACTATATAGGCACACCTCTGCCAAACCCGTCATAGTATACAGGTATCATATAATGTCATGTAAAGCTTCAATTGTTATTTCAAATCAAATAAATATCTAGCATGAATATTGCTGAACTATCGAAATAAACCCTGTCGTGCATGCAAGTGTTTTAGACAGGTTGCTGACACACATATATGATTCATAAATGCTTTGTTCTATTGAAAATATTTTGTTTGTAGAATCTATTCAAACAATTTTTGAATTTCAATTTAACTTGGCACATTTTATGTACAAAAACATTAAAAATGTAAAGTTAGTTTAAAACCAACCTGTCCACTGCAAGCTTTCTATGACAGTCACATTTATTTTTTGACTGCCACGCATCTATTAAACTCCCAGCTATATTGTATGAGTGTATTGACAGTTCTGGCTCTTGTGATACATGTATATGTTACGCCCGAAGACCGAAAACGCTCATTGAGCGAAAAAATAGCTCACAATGCGCTGTGTGAACACTTGTTCCAAGATTCCACTTCGCGAATTTTGCCGCGTGGCATTTAAGACAACGACCACAACGAATTGTGGCAATGAAAAATCCACAGCCGAGTACTATAAATGCTATAGAGCTACATTTTCTATTATCCGACAGTAGTCCAAAACACCAGTGTATAAATAAAATGCAAATAAGTCGATGGGGCAGGTCGATCGATGCATCCCAACAGTTTATACTGGTATCTACTGTTTTATTCAACGCTCTCAGCGAATTTCAATTGAATTCTGCTTGTATTTTCCAAACGTTATCTTTTGCAGAATAACGGTTTTCTAAGAGTTGGGAATCTTGTAAAAATATTCCAAAGACACCATTTGACAGGCGAGCAAGGACTCAATGAATCATATTTTTGAGTTGAGAGAGATGTGTGATGTGTCCCATGCGCCGCCGTCACATTACATAATTATGTAGTTTTGAAATGAATCAGAGCCCTGCGCGGAATAAATGGCAAAGCTTGCCCTGTGCTTCTTAAGGATGCATCAATGATTATTTCGTGGATTATAATTTCATTATTCAAATACTTTAGTACTACAATATTGTTTGTACTTCTGCTTCAAAAAGACTTCAAAAGTAGCTTTTATTCAAGCGCAGTACAAGAAATAATAATTTAAAAAAATACAGGAAAAAATGTAGTAATAATAATTAGATTGTGGTGTGCGCTAAAATTAAATACACGTATGAATAATGTATGGCAAGGAGCGCGCTTGAATGGAGGATGACTGGCGACACATTTCCATATTTCCAGTTCAACGCATTGCATTAAGGACAAGGGTCAGTTTTATTGTTCGCCTACCGTTTTAGCATTGTACGTGGTTAGGTACTGGGCCTGAAACCTAATGGGTTATGGAATAAAAATTTGTTGACCCCATTTTCAGCCGAGCTAAGGTGAAACGGTGATGTCACCGCAAGCTAGTGTAGCAACAGTGCTACGACGTAGCAAATCCACTACGCCGTAGCGTTTTTCGTAGCAGTTTGTAACCACCAGAAAATTTTGACTGTATGGTCGGTAATAAAATTGTCAACGTGAATTATTTTACAGGACAGTAATTTTTAAGAAACGCCCAGTCACTAGGTTTTTCCGTCGGCATAATCTTACTGATTGTATTGCCAACTCCGTATTAATAGGGCATAGAAATAGCCACCGCTAAAGCAAACACAGGTTCTGTCCTCACATAATATTAAATTGATTTTTGTATACCAAATTTTGTAAAGTCGTTATTTGAAAAGAGTAACTATGGAGTTTCTTGTCCGTTCTTCTCCATAAGAATCTACCTTTCCGAATGGACAGTAGAGTCACTTTATTAATATATTTTACTGAACTGTAAATGCTGACGTTCAAAAGTGCCGTTTAATGGCCTAATTGAAATAAACGTTTTTGACTTGACTTGTTCAGTTCTGGAGGGGCAACCGCGGACCGATGACCTGGTGAGGGTCACGAGTAGCCGATGGATGCGAGACGCATGGAACTGGTTGCTGTTGCGACACTTGGGGGAGGCCTATGTCCAGCAGTGGACATCTTTCGGCTTATATGATGATGATGAAAGCTCTCTCAGGGCAAGGTTTTTTCTTTTTGAAAATTGAGTTGGATAAATAACACTTGAATACTTATTATCATTTGGGGGGGGGGGGGGGGTTAATATTTATTACTAGCTTCTGCGGCATAACTCACTTAATATAGATTTTCGCAAAGAAAATGAGCCTTTAACCCTACCTTTACACCAAAATTCATCATAATCGGTTCAGCGGTTTAGATGTGAGAGCGTAACAAACATACTTACTACATACATACTACTTCATAATATAACTAGCTTCTGCATGCGGCTTCGCCTGCGTGAACTTTGACAACAATCCCGGCATAAAAAGTCTATGTGCTATTTTGGACAAATAAAACTTACAAAATGTAAAAATTACTTGCAAATCCGTTCAGTTGTTCTAGCGTAATGGAGTAAAAACATCCATCCGTCCATCCAAACTTTCGCATTTGAGGTATAAATAGTACTAAGACAGTTCGGATTAGTTTATTATTAAACTTTGTAACTGCACGTTTAATAATGAAAATGTTGGTCCTTTTTTCCCGGAATGGACATACATATGGTAACCTACCTACATTTACGACATTGGCGCCAGTTCAAACTTATAAAACGGTAAAATTTTGCGTGGCTTGCATTAACCAGAGTTGCAGCGATGCATAACGTCGGGGTTGTCATAAAATATTGTTGTACCACTATATTTAATAACGTATGAGCACAAAGTGAAGTGAGTTCCTTTTAGAAATTAAAGTTTTACATTTCAATAAATTGTTGCCAAAGGTTTTGTAACAAATCATATGGTATGGCTTTAATTTGTGTTAAATACCTTACTATGAGATATAGTATATCTCTGTGGTCGAAGATGGAGCACGCTTGCCCAGAAGTAACCTATTCACTCTTGTTGACTTCCAGGTTGTAGCTATCAGGAAACACAGACTGTGGCAGGGAATTCCACTCCTTAGCTGTAGGCACAATGAATGTGTTCCCAATTTTTTTTCTCAATTAGTGCAATTACCTCAGACAGCTTCAGCAATGAAGTCCCTAGAGTAGTTAGGTTCGACGAGCGATGGTTGGCTCGCCGTACGATAAGGACCAGACCGACGTCACGTTGTGTACTACGCGCGCCTCAAAGACATGTCAGCATAATAGACGAGGCCCGCTTGGGCCAGTGCCAGGATTAATGGAATTTGTTCGAAATAGTTACCGCGGCTTTGGAACGCAAAGGGCATTAGGAGGACCACGGGTGGCCCAGACCGGAAGGAGTCATTTAATTTTAATGATTTTCCATACAAAAATAAAAAAAAAGAGTAATTAGGTAAGTACATATAAAAGCGTTTCCTCACGACGTTGCATACGAACTGACCGTCCTTATTATTGGAAATTAATGAACCGATTGTAGAAAGGAGTGTAGAGAAAAAGCTTTCTATTGAAAACTTAAACAGTACACTTTACAAAGAGAAGGTCAAGTATGTTGAGGCATCATAAATATGAATATAATAAAATAATAATAATAATAATAATACTATTTAATAAAATATTAGGTACAAACAGTACTAAACTTCAACAGTAAAGTTCTATTTTAATCTAAATTCTATTAAAATCTCAGTTATAGTTGTAATCGTTTTCCTTTCGGCAATAAAAGGCCTCTACACACAAAATATGTTTAGCTTAAGAGTAATTCACAAGAAGAATCTCATTTGAGACCGTCGAATTACTTCAAGGAAACGGTTAACCCAATCAAAGTAACCTTTTATTAATTGCTTCAACTTAGTATAATGTCTATGGTCTTAGGTTTAAATTAGGAACGTCTCTAATTGAATTTGTTGACTTGACAGTCCTAGTGGAGTTACAGCTATATTATTTCGTAAAGAAAATAATTAGTAAACACAAATACATCATTATGTTATGCGAAATCATCTAAGAGAAGACTTTTAGACATTAAAATTACATAATGGGTTCATTAAAAATCTCTCTAAATTCAATTTATTTGTCAACAATCGTTATCAACAACGACATCTGAAGTCCACGAGAAGACTTTCCCATAGCGGCGCCGGTCGATTCAGTAAACATGTCGAAATGAAGGCTTGGGTGAAGTGAGCTGTCAATCCATATAATCAAGATGTCACGTGAACTCGAAGTGAGCTGTCATTCCATCACGATAATGTGGATTGACGACAGCTCACCTTGTGATCACTTCACCCAAGCCTTCACTACGACATGTTGACAGAATCGACCGGTATATCAAAACCCCGGCGCATCATGGTGAACAACGGGCATTCTGTAACTCAATCATAATCTCACTGTAAATTCCTCCTAGATTTGACCGCGTCAGGTCTGAACTTGCCCGCAGCGCCATTTCAATCTATATATTGAGGGCTTATATGCAGAAAAAGCACTTATTCCTTTCTGAACACCGTCTCGCCGACTCTCGCCATGCAATGCGAAAAGCAAAACACTGCTCGCAAATCATTTCAGGTGACAGACGTCCATGGCTGGACATAAGGCTGCTTTTCCACCAGAGATATTCTTTGCAGCGATGCTATGGATGCGTTTGATATCCACCAATCATATACATTGGTACACATAGCATAGCATTGGTGGAAACTGATTCAACTAAGGTATGTTTTTATTACGAAGGATGCGTGCTGTGGATGCGTGCTATGAATGGTCACGAGTGCTGTAGCTATGTGCAGAGCAGAGTAGCAGTGTGCTCGAGCTGCGTATCTTCCTCGCACAGCTACCTTGCGGCGGCGGATTTTCATAGCACATCTTACTCGCTCCGCTACATAGCTTAGCATCAGTGGAAACGGTCACATAGTTTTGAAGCTTAGCTTTTACATTTTCGCAGTATAGCTGCATAGCACAACTCTGGTGGAAAGCTACCCTAAGCCTCCCCAAGAGTCGCCACATCAACCAGTCTTGTACATCAAGCGAAAAAATAATAAACTTATTGCAGATTAGTAGGATTCGCCGAACGCGGCATACCCTCGTCGAACCCGACGACGCCATCACCCAGATACAAGAGAGCTGTAGGGAAACCAGCACTCTCAGTAAATACAAAAACAGACCGCGTTCTGTTTTCCGGCCTCGCTGCCGAGGCCCGTCGCGACGTCTCAGTAAAAACCCTCCCCGACCTTTGATTACCGAGCCAGCCTGCGTCTCTGAGCCAGTAGTTTTAAATCCCCCAAATAATAATAATAATAATCATTTTATTATCAGGCTGCTGAGGCCCATAGACATAATACACAAAATAATCTTAAACAATGATATACTAATACATATTAATAAACCTTATTTAACTATTGCACACGAAATGACGGCGTCGTGTTTCGCTGACTGGTGTCGCGCAGCTGGCCGCGGAGACGTCGATACACGACACCCTTCGGCCAAAACTCTTCTTTGAGGAATACCTCGAGCTGATGAGTTGGAACCCGCACCACAAACGACTTGAAGTTTGTGTTGTGACGCGACTCCAACTTCTCGACCCTCAAAGTACAGTTGGTCTTAACTCTCATGTACTCCACGATCTCCTCAACCTTCGTGGAGTGATGTAGCCGGGACACGTACAGCTGCGTCGTAGGTGTTGCTGGACGCAGCAGCATGTTTGGTCCTGCCAGCGCGGTGCCGCACTGGTTCCGACAAGTTGGCTTCTTCTTCTTTTTCCTCTCCACCATGATGAAGCCGTCCTTGTCACACGTCTCCTTGTTCGGATTCCGCTGTTTCGAACCCGCGATGGATGTAAAGCGGCTCTGTTAATGATATGACCCAGCCTGTTCCTTGCTGTCCTCCCGAAATGACGCTGCTAAGCCGAGATCCGTATCCCGCAGGGGATGCGAGCGGTCATTTAATATAATTTAGCTAGTTTGTAAGCCTTGGCTGGGGGCCTTAAATTCATTTGAGGCCACCACGGGATAGTCCGGTTAAGCAGTAACCAGCCTTAGTGTGCTGAACTGCGAGTAGTCCCCGTCCAAAAAAAAATAAAAAGACTTATGGTTTATCTTGACCTTGTCACTTTCCTTCCCGTAAATATTCCATTTTGCGGCCGACATGAAAGTGAATTCCGAAAAACTTTGGTTCTTATTATTTTCCTAAATGAGACACAGAACATTTTACCCGCAGTTAAGCCAGTAATAACAAATATGAAAGCGAGTTCTTTTGTAGATAAATGTGTAAAAGTTATGCTCATAAAAATGAACACGTATATTTTTCTATTCAGTCGAGAACTTGATAAGAATTTCTTTTATTCACATACAAAAGTTTGGGGATTTGAATAAAAACATCATGGTTGGAATGAATAAGTCGACTGTGACAGATTATAACAGTATTTTTTATTTTGTTTATAGGGAATTTTCTGTTTTTAATGTATAGGAGCTTAGATACTAAACCATGATAGATGAACCAATGGATCGTGAGTCGACCATGTCGTAATAGATTTTCAAAGCCCAGCTACGTCTAACATATAACTACCCTAGATGCAGGGCAACGTGCAGGCTTATCCTCTCCTACATAATTGGATTTTCTGCTGGTGTTTTTTTGCTCCGTTATCTTCGCCTTGGACTGCTATATGGTCTGTTACGATGTCTCTAGTATTTAACGGGATCTATTTGGTGGTGTCTTGCCCCATTTTTAGGGTTCCGTATCTCAAAAGGTAAAAAAAGGAACCCTTATAAGATCACTCTCTTGTCCGTCTGTCTGTCCGTGTGTCACCACCGATTTACTCAGGAACGGGAAAATCAAGGTCCTGATTCAACACGATAAAAAGATATGGGCAAATTTAGATTTTCGCGAAAACTTGTAAGTAAAACCTATATGGTAGTTTCCACAGACCTAGAATCACGAAATTTGGCAAAAAGCAATGTCTTACAGCACAAATAAAAAAAAACAAAAAAAAAAAAATTAAGGTTTTGTACCCAAACATACATAGTTGACGCCTGCCACCAATAAATAGGATACACTCGACTCGCACTTGACCGGTTTTTATCTAAGATGCGGCAGACATGTCCAGCCCTATCTCACTTAAGATGTTTATTGCGCTGCACTGGCGAACAATCACAGCAGTAATATAACAGTCAGTGAAGCTCATCAAAGCAGTACCGTGTTGCACTCTGTTGAAGACGTTTCCATATTCAGAATGCTAAGAGCAAACGACTAGAACGGATGTGTAATAGAAGTTACATATAAATTCAAATTCAAAATTCAAATTCAAAAGTCATTTATTCAAATTAGGCTGAGTGCCAGCACTTTTTGAACGTCAAAGTTCTACATAAAGACAGTCCCCCAAAACGCCCGCCCGTCACCACTTCCTAGTGTTGTAGCTGGGAAGAAGGAGTTCCGCAACAAACTCCCCAGCAACACATCTGTCTGTTAAGCTTTTAAAAACTTGAATTTATACAATAGTATGCAAAGTATTTTACAATACATGACACAGAAAATAAAATATTCAAACTGTAAATCAAATTAAATGAAATTAATTGCCACTTGGTAGCTAGCACACTCCATTAAGTCATCAGAAATAGACAAACTCAAGCATTAACAAGTAAACCAAACTAATTATGCCTCTGGGCATAAATGGTGTGCCCGCTAACACGTGCAATAGTATAGTCTAACAATAGGATTGTGACTGGAGCCACAAGTGATGAACTATAGCTAACATAATACTAATAATAAACAGTAGTTTAACGTTAATACAACAATAATAATAAAAAATAAAAAAATACTATGACCAGCAAGACGACCAGTCACCACAAGCAGCACTCGTTCACGAGCATAACGCAAAGATCAGCCATTACCGCCCTCGCCATGTTTGAGGGAAGGAGGTAACCCGACCCCCGACGCTACCGCAAGCAGTGACATCTAGGGGAGCATGACGAACTTGCCGGTTGATCAGGCAAAAATAATATATAAAACAGCTATGGACAACAGTAGTTCATCAAACAAATAGGTTTGCAGCATCGTTGTCGTATTGTCGCGTCGCGCTCTTTACCCTTTCATTTCTCAGGCCTATTTAGTTCAATACCTATGACGTCAGTTCGAAAGATAAACGTAAATCCTACGCAGAAGTTATTCCTGAACTAAGTTGTAAGTGACGTTTCAACTTGAAGCTAACTTGTCTCGCAACTCGCAACGTGCAAACACGGTACCTGATTCACAAGTTAGATGCCTGGATTCGTGTTTGTTCCGATTTTCAAGTAGGTGATTCTATTTCGTTAAAGACTTGAGTATGAATGGATCATTACCTGTAAAGTTTGTGTAAGCAATTTAGCATTTTGAAAAATACATAGAATTCAGTTTATCAATTTAAATATCTTTTCCTAGCATAACCAACTGTGTTGGCGGTTTTACTCAAATGAATTGTAAATTCTGTTTTATAATTTTGAAAGCCATTTGAAAAGCAATTGTATAGAGGTATGCGGTACAGAGAGTGAAGTCCGACAAACCACCATTGAAAAGGGGGAAGAACCTCCTACCAGACGGTTGTTGTGTCTGGTGGGCAACTGCCCGATAGTTGATATTCGAATTGTTGTATATGTTCAAATCGCACGGAGAACTTTGCTTGCGCGGTGGCGTAGCGGTTCTTTTTGTTGCCGTATAAATTTCGCTTCTTAGTTTTTCATGTGGCGAAAACAATCGTAACAATCAGTATGCTTTGTAGGTTTCGCGTATGCGATTTCGTAAAAATTGGCTTTGACAAACTTTAAAAAACAATAAGTAATAATTTATCGAATTCGTTTCAAAACTCAAAACACATAAATTAGTCCTAAACTAGAAAGCATTTGCTGATGTAGAAGGCACTAATGGTCGGTCCAATCAAATAATTTATTTCTCTACGCTGGTCCAAACTTAAAACAATAAAATACCTATTGTAATTGAAGTCGCACTTCAGTGAAAATAAAAACTTTTAAACGTTCCTCTGTAATAGCTTCTGCATTTAATGGCTTAATAAATTGCATCGAAACCTTTCAGTAATAATCACTTTAAAGTTTTTCAAAGCGTTCTCAAGTTTCACGATAAAGTTGGTATTAGTGCGATTTTTGTTAGGGTCCGAACGTCCTAATGAAAAAACGGAACTTTATCATTACTTGCGTGTCCGTCTGTTCGTCTGTCATAGCCAATTTGCTCCGAATCTAGAGGTCTGATTTTGATGAAATTACACATGTAACATACACATTGTGTCCTGCCAGGGTTGCGGAATTTGTTCGAAAGAGTCGCCACGGCTCTGGAACGCAATGGGCTTTAGAAGGAGCACGGATGGCTTTCAGGGTTTTAGTCGTAAAAGTCTGACACGCCGTTTCGCTCCACCCAGAGCGAAAGAAGTCATTTGATGTTTTTCCATCCTTAAAAAACATACACATGTGAACTTTTAATGATGATTATGGGGATAATTTTTTTTTTCAAATTGTGTCGTGTGACATATCAAAAGAAAGGGCTTTTTGCAAGGGTCCTTATTACTTTCAGGAAAACCTATGTGCGCAAGTCCTACTCGCACTTGGCCAGATTCGCTTGTGGCTTCGTTTCTGTGACTCTTCACAGGAACCACATTTTTCCACAATAAGAAATATCATATAGCACTCAATGGTACTGTATGGTGTCGGACGTAAAAGAATAGCACCATCCCATCACTTCCCGTGGGTGTCGTAAGAGGCGACCAAAGGACTTACCAGAGAATGGGCAGCAGCATTCTCTGTGGATTGCAACAGACACTGCGATCGCCAACCCGCCTGCTAAGCGTGGCAATTATGGTAAGCCCTCCCCCTTTGGGGGAGGCCTATGTCCAGCAGTGGACGTCTTTCGGCTATAATGATGACTCAAACGTTAGTGTAGTTTTCTTTGCAACAAGCAAACAAGTGTACAAACATACAAACGAAGATACAAAAAATAAATAAACATTTTCATCTTGTTACATGTTTTGGATTGAATGAATGTTGTTTGCATTTTAATTTAATTCATTTTGTTGTATCATGAGGATCAAATCCAATACTACTACTATCATTTATAAAACTACTGAACTTATTTTGATGAAACTTTACAACAGTGTAACTAATACATAAGGTCATCAGACTAACATATACCTAAGTAATCCATAATAATATACATAAAAAATTGGGGTAAGTACTACCTACTAATTGCACGCAGGCAGAACTGCGGTCGGCAACAAGTTGTTTATATTCCTAATCTAATCGCGTCTTTAATATTTTGCTGTGGGTGGAAATTTAAAACGCACTAAGCGCGCTTTTTCTGTTCCATTCTTCTTATCTATTTGTTAAATGTGTGTACATAAACTGTTAAATAAATAAATAAAACTTAAAATAAACTCAGCACTTTCTAAAAAGGAACTAGAGTTAGTCTTTTAGGGCTTTGTATAAATACGCGTTGTATAAACTTTAGTTCTTAGTCCATCTGCCATTTTCTTCGAATTAAGGTCTTAAACGGCGTTCTAAAGCCTCTAAACAGGTGATATTATAAATAATTAAACAAGGATCTTTTTACACCGTCTAAAGAATAATTACGTCACACCCTAGACTACTAATTAGGAACGTTGTACAAAGTTTTAGAGTTGTTACCTTCGTAATTTCAGTGTGAAATGAGAATGTAGAACGTGCAAAAAGTAATGCCGGGCGAGAAAAACTTTGCATGTTAATAACATTTTGGATGTTATATTTCTAACCGTCTTCAAAAAAGTAGGAAGTTCTGAAAAAGACAGTATGTTTTTTTTAAGATAACACGTTCTGTATAGGAAGGTATTTCTAAACTGTAATGTGGGAACCAATGAAAGACAAATTTATCGAAACGATGGACCTTCGCTTAATATAGGTCTCTCTCGAGAAAGACTTTGCATGTTAATAACAGTTTATGTGCCATAGGTACCTATTATTAACCGACTTCAAAAAAGGAGGTGGTTCGAAATAAAAAATAATAAAATACATATAATTTATTTCAGACTAAGAAGTTCATAGCCAAGGCAAGGTTGTTAGTAACAAGAATAAGACTCATATTCAGGTAGGTGTTCTTTCGAAACCGTAGGAAGAAATATGAGAACAAATGAAAGACAAAGTAAGATGAAAATACTATGGAAACAAGGACGTTTTTGAAAGAGGCACATCGTTATTTTTGGCGATAGCCTTCAATAAGGTCAAGTTTGCAGTCTGGTCGATCCACATATTTTATTGCTATCGACCTCTAAAGCGCGACTTTACTTAGTATTGGGCTCAGGTGTCTCTTTTCTTTTGCCCACTAGAGCGGAGCGGAGAGGAGCGGAGTGGAACTGTGCCAATATAAACCAATGGAATTGCATAAAATCCTACAAAACCGGGAAGCGGAGAGAGGCAGCGGAGCGGGGAAGCGGAAAAAAACGGCCACACGTTCACAGTCCGCAACTCCGCTCCGCACAGTCCGCAACTCCGCTCCGCACTACCTCGCTCCGCATCAATGAACAGACACACTCCGTTGCTTCGCTCCGCATCACTCCGTTGCTCGGTGTCAATGAACAGGCAGACGCTCCTGTCCTTACTGATTTGCCAATTATTATGTAGGTGAAAACATTAAAGAAATATCTTTACTGGTCAGTTTCAACATAAAATTGTGATTATGTGTTTAGGAATAGTTTCAGCGAAAACAACAAAAAGTTTGTTGTAGACTTAGTAAAACATTTTAAAATACTCCTCGGGACCTGCCGTGCTTCCTAAAGTATTTCTTAAGTCTTGTTTTCAATCTCCCTGCAATTATAATTAAATACGTACACCGTTCTCTCAAAGGTGATCAAAGTAAAGACTTTAAGCTCTTGGTAAGTTAATTGCCTTCTAATTTGCACATTGCAGAATTATAAACACAGTAAATAAGATAAAAAGATTAATAAATAACACAGTTTCTTGCAGATTAGTAGAACATCTGTGGTTATGTTTTGCCTTTTGCATGTTGTAGGTAGTCCCAAAGATAAAGCAAAACAAAGCGTACATTTTTCATGTTTTTCAACCAGTATTTACGTAATGTATGGAGTGGAGATTTAATTAGGTTTTTTTAGGACTGCAAAGTAGCTTTCGTTTTATATGCTTTGGAAATTTTGGTGCTACTTTATTTGGTCCAAGTAAAAAATGGGTGAATTAGTTAATGTCAAAATGTTCATACTTCAAAGAACTTTTGACATCTACAAAGAGTAAGGTATACAGGTTATAGAGGGTGCTTACATGCTCTTATAAGGAGTAAGTAAAGGGTATTTAGGCAGGTTTCGGAATTTGTTCGAAGTGTAACCGCGGCCCTGGAACGTAAAGGGCTTTAGAAGGAACACGGATGGGTTTTAGTCATTACGAGTTTGACACGCCCTTCCGCTCCACCTAGAGCGGAAGAAGTCATTTAATGATTTCCCATCCTTAAAAAAAAAGAAAGGGTGTTTAGGCAAAAAAATGCATTTCATGTCTGAATAAAAATAGAAGACCGGTGACATTGATATATATTGGTATCATAAACGATTACTCGCTGGAACATTTGGTCTTCGACCCAGTCATATCTTTTGATGGAATTGGCATCATTAACGACACACTCGGTACTTTTTGAACTTGAGATATTGTCCATTATCAATGCGTGAACCATGTTTATGATGGTAAATTTATCGAAAAGACCGGTGATGAAATCGAGAATGCTACTTTGTGAAACCATGTACACACTGCCAAGTAGTACGTAAACGATCAAGCAGCATCTTTGCATTCATGTCATGTCATTAATGTATTTTCGGAACTGACTGAAAAGCTTTTGTTTAAGTTACTACAGTAAACTTTTCGATCTCGTCAGACATCGTGACCTTCCAGGTTTAGCAAAAATAGAACTCCGAAAGAACGAGCGTTTACTTTGACAGTCGCGGTCTGACTGCTTTCGTGTGTAGGATTCTAAGTAGGATTGCCACCCGTACTCTAAAATAGAGTATTGTACTCTATTTTGAATTAATTATCTACAAAAGCAATAGAGTAGAATATAGTACGCTAAAATAGTCTATTTATTTTGACTCTGTCTTTTAATTGAACTGAAACTGAAATGGAAATCCAGTCATTTCAGTATTCCGCTGATGGAGTTTTTGTCTTTTTGATCGTAATTGCGAATTGCTGATAAATAAAATCCATGGCTTCATTGGGATTCTCTAATTGTTAAAAAAAACAACAACGTTTTGGTTTCGCAATAAGTAATAAAATAGAAGGTAAGTACACTTTTTTCTACGACTGTATTTTCTTCATTTAGCCTTCCTTACATCAGAAATACTCTATTTCTTCTAAAAAAAGTTGGCAACCCTAATTCTAAGCCTCCGCATAGATTACAGTGAACAGCAATCCGCGCTGAAATCGGAACTCTGACCGCTAGACCTCGCGCAGTGGGGCCGACGCCTAACGATATTTAAGAAATGGTTTGTTAATATAAATCCCGTGGCGTCGCAATTATTGTGTAGTAGCTTCTGCCAGCTGCTTCGTCCGCGTGAAAGTAAAGTATTGCAAGAGAATGCATGGCACCACTTCTGAGATAAAAAAAGCATCCTATGTCATCTCTAAGCGTGTGCCAAATTTCGTCCAAAACCGAACAGCCGTTGAGGCGTGGAATAAATATTCGAACACACATACTTCTTTATCTAAACTATGGTAATAATCTATCTATCTATAATAATATTATACAGAGATTTAATTCAAAAACTCCTCGATCAATTTTAAAAATTCTTGCACCGTTTGAAAGCTACATCTTCATCAAGTAACATAGACTATTATTTATTTCCAGAAATAATTGGGGATCCCTACTAAAATTTGAATAAAGTACCTAAAGTAGCAAAATTTTCTCTGATAAATTCAGTTTTTGGCGTGCGCTGAAAAAAATATTGATGATACATAAAAATAATGTACTACATAATTAAATTACTCATTATTACCTATAAAAAAGTCTGAAAGGCTATATGTCTAACTATTATGGTTAAGTCACAATGATTGCTTTTTGTTAAAATGATTGAATCAAAGTCCTGGTGGAAAGAAAAAGTGATGATTTTGATATCAAGATATTAATCCTTATCCATTTAAATTTTGTTGTGTTTTATAATTAAGGTTGATTATGAACGTAAATTACACTAAATTATTCAAATCGGACCTTTCGTTAAAAAGTTACGACGGGTATAAAAAAACTCTAAGAAAGAAAAATGTTGCGGTTTGAGCGAACTGAGGAGAATCTAAATGCATGGTCTGATGAAGTTGAAACACGGCGTTCATGATTTTGATCAAAAATAAGAATATCAAATGTTTGGATATTTCTTAAGGGGCGAAAATGGGTGTTAGAGTTTTTAGGGAAGGGCATTATTGCTTACTTTAATTTACTTACGTTAAAATTGAAAGGAACAAACTGAAAGTGGGATATTTGAAACAGATCTAACAATTTTTGCATAATGAACCCCTGACGGGGTGAGAGGAGTAAATAGTAGGCTGATCCTGAGACCGTTCAATGGATATCGTAGTGCTTAATTTTTCTAACCTTTAAAAAGGGTTAGGGGGGGCGTTGAAGTTTGTCGAGTCGAAGACGAAGTCGCGGGCGAAGTGCTTAATATAATATTCAGCTCTTACTTATAATAATATTCTTCCAGACCGATTTCGGCCATGGCAGCAAATCTCAATGGAGACTAGACATTGGCGCGGGACATATAGGTTTGCACAAGTAAGTGCGCCAACAAAGATGAGATGCTTTTTGATCTCTTTCATAATCCGATAGGATATTAATCCGACACGACCGGAGAGAGATTTGGCGCAGGACCATTGGGTTAAAGTGCTTTTAAGGCACGGGGGCCACCAACTTCCAAACTCCGGGCTGTCACAGACTAAAGGTTGATTCACACGTGTCAGGGACGTGTCCGGGTAGTGTCAGGGCCGTGACCATATAAAATGTATGCAACGATATTTTTATAAGCTCCTGACGGACTACGACCCTGTCACGTCACAGGCACGGCCCTGATATGTGGGAATGAACCTTTATTGCTAATGGAAAACCCAATAACACTTGCTCGACCTGGGAATCAAACCCAGGACCCCCTTGCTCGGTCTTATTAATACAATTAGTAGGAAGTAGGATTCGTTCTTCTGTCTCAAGTTTTTAAGAGGATTTCTTGTGTCTAAGTGGATCTTTCTGTAAACGACGTCACCGATAGTTAAGAATCCAATACGTGGAAACGGGAAATAAAATACCTATGACATTTGTACCGAAAAGGGAGTCAAAATTACTTTATTTTGTCTCATATTGTCGCTATTTTTGGTACAAAGCATTGCCTTTGACATTATTTACTTTCATAATAGATAGAATTTGTTTTTCTGTGAAACACAAACCAAATATAAGTCTTTTCTAATGTGGAGAAGTAAATTTTATACTCGTAATAGGCAATTTATTTTACTTTTGTGACCATAACGAAAGCTTATTATGTTACAAAACGAAGTAAAGCTACTTATTTCTAAAAGAATAAGTTCTTATAAACTGATGTATTTACTAATTTACCACATTTAGCCCAATCATGACTGTCGAACGAAGGGACTTGGGTTCAATTTCTAAACGATTGTGTATTTATGATTATCATTTACAGCTGTTTTAATAAACTTTAATGAACTTAATGCACTTAAAATAAAAATGAAAACTCCTAACCAATGGAGATGCTACACGGTGCGGTGTGGTGCTGTGCACCACCATACCGCAACCATTTTGCCGCATGAGCGTTCATAAGTAGTACGCGTACACTACAACGGTACCGTTGCGTCGCAACAACGTTACGGCGCCGCAACGGTACCGTTGTAGTGTACGCGTATTTTTCAAGTACGACCCATGTCTACATTTGCGGTCTGCGACGTCGGAGTGGTACCGCTCCGGTGCATACCGTGGGGGGGGGGGGGGGAGGCTGTATATACCTTGGTTCGGTGAGCGTGAAGCACGGCGCCGCACCGTACCGTATGGTATACGCACAGGCATCGCTCAGGCGCCGCGCCGGAGCCGCGCCGGAGCCGCGCCGGAGCCGCACCGGAGCCGCACCGTATCGTGTGGCCTCTTCCTAAATAAACCCTTAAATATGGCGTCAAAAATTCATCCGCATCGCTGTCGACTGGAAGTGTGCCCAAAAGACTAGCGGCACTGCACCGATATATGGCAATGCTTATTCTCAATGTTAAAACTGGTTTCACGGTCAAAGAATTTCAAAACCAAACGGCTCGATACTGTAGCTGCTAACTAGGTTTTTGATAGCTAGATATTTCCGCTTTTTGAGTTTTCAGCAGCCGCTGCGGCAGCGCCAGCACAGCACGACGAGCCAGGAATATGCGATGGCGCAATAGTTTCTACACAAGTAGCGTCTCACACTAAAGGCCTACCCATTTTCCATGATTGTTGGTAATTTTTCCATCTTGAGTTTCTACGTGATTAGTTAATGTTTAATGATAGAGTCATTGTTCACAGATGTCGACTTTACCTCCAAATATCTCGACAACGTGACTCTTTATTACACCAAATTATTATATATATTTTTGTTTTTTTTTAAGTGTCCTTTACCCTTTAATTAAATACCAGTTACATAAGCGCGCCGCGATTTCTCCGGCGAGTGGCTATGCCAGCTCTCATACAAAAATGTTCGAACCCTTTTTTGTTCAAGGGCAGTAGGATGGACATTTTCGACAGAAGTGTCATTATTATCAGTCTCCTACCCTTATATACATATACAACGTGTAACAGAATAAACGCCTTACTTTTCTTATTGAGGAGAAAAATTAAATTCCTGTAGTTTTTAATTTTATTTTAGAGAGTTGGTGCTATTCTTTAAAAATTTATGAAATGTATAAATTTGACAATACTACCCTTTTTTAACTGTCTCTATTAGTTATAAAGGAAATTGTCGTTTCTATGGGTAACTGTGTTTGTAAAAATTGGCAACACACACTGCTGAGCGCTTCTCTCATTCATTCGAACTTTGTGGCGTAGTCAATCACGACACGCTGTGCCCGGCTCCTTCGGGCCTAAGAAACGCCCATTTTTATACATGTTTGCCGTTCATACACACGAAAATATGAACACACATGCATAAATTTATGAAAGAAATGAAGGCAAAATGACAGCTTATCTCAGCCAGCCTCTCGTAGTAATTTACATCAAACGGGCGCGACAAGTTGCTATAAGCATTTTACTAGAAGTTATGAGTTGTTTAATATTTTTGATTTATTTTTATTACATAGTTGTAATGAATGCATTTGTTTCATTTATCCGTTGTTGTGGTAGGGTAGGCTTTACCTGTTAGTCTACAGGGTAAGCACGCCCATGATTGTATTCATCGTTATGAACAACTTATATTCAAAGTCAAAATCAAAACGCTTATTTCAATTAGGCCATTAAGCAAAACTTTTGAACGTCATCATTTATAGTTCAGAAAAATAATAGTTTTTTTTTTTAAGGATTGGAAATCATCAAATGACTTCTTCCGCTCTGGGTGGAGTGGAAGGGCGTGTCAGACTCTTACTCACTAAAACCCATCCGTGTTCCTTCTAAAGCCCTTTGTGTTCCAGGGCCGCGGTGACTCTTTCGAACAAATTTCGCAACAAAATAATAGTATTACATTAATAAAGTGACTCTACTGTCCGTATTATGGGACGACCCTCGAAAACGCGAAAATAAAAACAGCTTTATAAATAAATGAATGAATGAGTATACATATTTTGTCGAGTAGTGCGCACAAAATGCAATTTTTTTTTTCGCATTTTCAGTGTTGTTCCCATAATCAAAGTTCTTTTAACCTCGTTAAATTAGTATTTGCTGAACACTATTTTCTACTTTTTCTTATTATTCCTCAGTTGAAAGATAGAAGACCTTTATGTAGCAACACTGATGAAAACACACGTCTTTTGCCACACTCGACCTACGGATCTAAACACACTTATGGATGAAAAGCCAAAAAAATGATTTAAATTTTTGACGAAGACAGGTACAATCAGGTGCATGCTTTGGTGTGCTTTGTTTTTTTAAATCCAGTAGTTTTTAGAACATGACTTCATTTGCCACTTCCATCTAGAAAGTGATCATAGTTTTTCAACTCAACGTCTCAAAAAGTCACTCAATCAGTAAATCTATGGGGTCGGCTCATAGTCTAACCGTATGCAAATTTATAGCAGCATTTTACGTGGATCAACTGCCTATGCTTATCTCCACAGCGCAGTAACTGGGTTACACGTTATTTCTTGGCAAAACCTGGGCCAGATTTTTTGGCTTCTGTCTACCCATGAAAAATCCTACTTCATATTAAATCCGAGGATCAACGTTTACACAAGGAACGTGTCAGTTTCACTGGGAACGCATCGACATTATTGAATACGAGTATGAACTCATTCAATTCGTTAGATATTCATGAGTTTGATTTCCTTTGCAAATACTCGTATGTGTCATTTCATTAAAATTTACGTGAAAATGTCTTCTCTTTGCGGATATGGGTGATACCTGCGATTTGGAGACATCTGGGTGCATGGCAGTGCCTTCGCCAAGTCAAGCAAAAGACTCAGTACTACCATCCTAAAATTACACATACAAATAATACATTAACAATGTAGGTATACCAAATATTGTAAAACTTTTATTTGAAAAGAGTAAACATGAAGTTTCTTGTCCGTTCTTCTCCATAAGGTCACTTTATTTTTATACATGTTCTTTTAACTGTAAATGTTGACGTTAAAAAGTGCCTTTTAATGTCCCAATTTTGACTTTGACATCCGTTTCTCGTAGTCATTCAGATCATTTTCAACTTCGTTGTGGATAAATCTAGAAGCCTGAAAGTTTTTTAGTAAGTGTCCATGATAACATAATTGTCAATCGTATATGCTATCAACGTCTACATGCATAAAAATCTACCTTATATAAGCGCTTTGGGCGCTTTATTTATGTAGTGTGGGTATGCCTTAATTTGATCAAACCATCAGAGGGCCAATTGTACTAATTTTCAAGCAACGTTCGCATTTGCAACTTAATCGCAATCTATCAAAAATGCCTCAATTTTAATACAATTTGAACAGAACGACTGACATGCGAATGCAAACGCGAACGTTCATTAAAAAATAGTAGAAATTTATTAGCACTCAGATATCACAACTTTTAGTGGTAGAAGAACTGCGTTGCAAGACTTAGCATTATTGTACATGTTATATTTTTAATGGGATTTTTTATTTTTTTAATAGGGTAAAGGAGGTATGTAGTTCCTTGTACTTACATAGAAAGAATATTGATCTATAGTAGTTTTATGGCAGACTATGAAGATTGAAGTAAACTAATGTCCTCCTCTAAAAACGTTTTAGGGGAGAAGGGGGGGCACTCCTTTTCGCCCCGTAAGGGTTTTATTTTCGAAAAATCCAAATGTTTGTTAGGTATTCTTGTTTTTTTATTATCCAAATCGTTAACGCCGTGTTTCAACTTCATCGAACCAAGCATTTAGATTCTCCCCAGTTCGCTCAAACCGCAAGATTTTTCTCATTTAGAGCATTTTTATACCCGGCGTAACTTTTAAACGAAAAGTCCGATTTGAATAATTTAAGGTGTAATTTACATGTACATAATCAACCTTAATTATCAAACATGGATAAGGATATTATCTTAATCATCACTTTTTCTTTCCATCTGGGCTTTGATTGAATAATTGTAACAAAAAGCAGTAATTGTGACTTAACCATATTGCCTCGTGGCCTTATTTCTAAGTAATAATGAGTACTTTAATTATGTAGTACATTATTTTTATGTAGGTATCATCAACAGTTTTCGCAGCGCATGCGATGAAAGACATTTTATGAAAAAAAAAATTACATCTTGTGTTATTCAAGTTTTAGTGGGGATCCCTAATTATTTCTGGAAATAAAAATAGCCTATGTTACTCGGTGAAGATGAAGCTTTCTAACGGTGAGAAAATTTTTAAAATCGGTTGAGTCGTTTTTGAGCCAAATCGTAACAAACAAACAAACAAGTCTTTCCTTTTTATAATATTAGTTTGGAAGTTTAGATTAGATACAGAACACCATCCTTAAATATGACCACGCATTTCTGGAGCACACTGTATAGAGAAAGTTAAATTGGGTCCTGTAGTAACCTAGACCGTGTGAACTATGCATTATTTACCCAAGAAAAACAAACAGAATTTAAAATACTCTTTGATGGTTTTACATCTTTTGTAAAAAAGGAAACAAAGAATGAGACTTGTCACTTACGAGTAAGTCAAACAGTCACTTATTTCAAGAAAATATAAAAATCGCCATGCGTGAAATATTGTAACAGTATTGAAGAATTTTTATAAAATCAAAATAATTCAGTGGGCTCTAAAATAAAAAAAAATACTTACTACTGAAAAGATAAATTATTATCTTGGTCATCATGAATAATTTTCCGAAGGCTGAGCTTTGCGTTGTAAGGGCCGCAAGGCTCGGGCTCCGGAACACCAGTACCAGGTGGGGAGGCTATCAGTTCCTCGATGACAAACCGGGCCAGGCCGACAAGCCGGCTGACAATCAGCGTACGTGTCAAAACATTTGCATATTCATTGTTAGTTTTGTAATTTTAATTTCGTGGATTCAACGTGAAACAGAATTAACACAATACCTCTGAAGGAACCAACAACGACGTCGTGAAAAAAAAATCAGCTGTTCAGTACATTTTGTCGACTTATGCGCACAGAAATGTATTGGGGAGTCAATATTTTTTTTTCGCGATTTCAGTGTTGGTCCAATGGTAAAAGTTGTTCATAATGATGAGTACAATTACCTCTTATTCTGTTACAAGTTGTAGATACCGTGAAATGATAGTCGTTACGGGTAGTCAGTAACCCGATCGTCTGATAACCAGCATCCTATTTGCGTAGCTTCCATCCATCCATTGCCTCACATATTTAAAAAAATCGTCTGCGCGTCAACGTAAAACACGCAATGATGATTGCAATGTCAAAATTAACACATATTCGGCTGATTGCAATAACTTTTGTTTTGCGCAATTAGGCAACAGGTTTACACCGGTGTCGATTTCTCAGTTACTGGTTTCGGGAATAGGCAAGCGCTGTGTAAAACAACGGTGTGCAGGTTCATCCAGTTAGACTGGTAGCTGACTCCAACATTTTGGAAACAGGCTTTACAGAATAAACGCCTGCACGCATTTACACGCACCGCAGTGCAAATATCACATTATTTATCACTTGTTTCTGTCATTGGCACCTCTTCGTACACTGGCTATTGAAACCAGGGTACGTTTATTTTATTTCAAGCCATCATGGATCTTGTGTGAAAGAGAGACGGAGCTATACAGCACACATAACACTATCCCTTATTGAAAACATCATCATGATGGCATTGTAGCGGAATCTATAGGTACGGCCTCAAAAAAAAGGAGTGACACCTATACCGCCAGGAATGTACTACATCAAACAAATCCTGCATCGCGGTATCAGAAATTTCCGTGCGATTTGAAAATATGCAACAACTCAAATAATTATCAACCATTGGGCAGTTGCTCACCAGACACTACCACCGTCTGGCCGGAGGATTCTTCCTTTTCAATGGAGGTTTCGGATCTTTACACCATCTTCCGCATACGTCTATAGCATCATATTTCCTCTATACTTCATAGTTGTAGTATAGCCCTAGGTGGCGAAGGGCACAACCGGCTACTTTTCGCCGGGACGTGTGAAACTAGTACACAAATGCTCAGAAATCATGCTAGTACTTGCTTTAGCAGGTGAACAAGCAAATCCAGCTGCAGCGGCGGGCGAAGAGTTGAAGCAGCTGAAGAAGAAAACGCTGCACAATCAGCCGAAAGAGAACCCACCAAAACGAGACTGAATCATTTTTTTTAAAAGCATAAAGTAGGCCCAAAATAATTTCTTCAAAACAAGTACATAAACATTAAACATGAGCGAAATAAAAATAATAGCTAGATATTCGATTGTTTCATTTTAGTACGTACTGATATAAATAAATATATCCACAGGTACTGATTTATTTGTTTACTAGCTTTTGCCCGCGACTTAAGGAAGATGTAAGGATCACATTTTCATTCACAACACATTTAAAGCTAAACTCAAGCAGTACGTCACTAACAATACAAAACTATTGCGTTAACGATATAAACTAGTCTTACACACAATAATATGGCGACATCGTACATATCTATATTATGATAACAAAACTTAACTACTGGACTACACTTAATTTAGTTATATATTTATTCGCTAATTGAACAATGTATGTTCTTTTAGAATCAATAAATAATCTTTAAACCCACTTGCGCATTTTCTGTTTTTCGTTCCTGTAGGAATTTTGGGGAATCCTCTTAGTGCTCGCCTACACTCCCAAGGAACCCACATGCCAAATTTAAAGGACGGGAGACCTGTACGGGTGGCACCCGCAGTGCTATGAAACGAGGGTTCAGTACGATACGGTAATATACCGGTTATACGGGCTCTACCCGGAGCGGGTCGCGTACAGACCAATCCGCGTCACCACTGACTGGTGGCACAAAACGGTCAAGTAAAGCCTTCCACGAATTATACTTGTTGTGGTTATACTTGTAGTATGTTATTAACTCCTTTCACCAAAGTAGCTCCACAACTCTTCAATCAATCCAGTCAGGTTCTCGGACATTGGGGGACATAGTACTTTCCCGAGCTGCGTCACAACACCCGTCTTAGACACTTTCAAAGGTCGCCCGGAGGACACGGTGGAGATCTACCCTGCTTGGGCGGAGCACCACCGTATCCTCGTCGAGGCGATCGGCGGCGGCGCTCTCTCGCGTCTGGCCCTGGTTAAATACAGGGTCCGAAGCGGGGAGGCCTGGGAAGCGGTCAACTCCTTCTGCGAAGCAGTAATGCTAGCGAAGGAGGAGGTGGGCCTCGCGAGGGAAAGACAAGGCCTTCGCCCAACCGCCGTTACAGAAGAAGACGTCCCGGGCGTCGGGAGTCGCAGGGCGATCCCCGGCCACTGTAGGCGCGGGCCTGCGGACGGCGAGCATTGGGTGGCACGCTGTCCGGTCACAACCAGGCCCGGGTCGATGGCGCGTTGTGTTCCTCGCACGCTTCAAAGAGATGTCAGCATAGCAGACGGGGCCCACTAGAGCCAGAGCTTGCCAGGGTTGCGGAATTTATTCGAAAGAGTCACCGCGGCCCTGGAACGCAAAGGGGTCTTTAGAAGGAATACGGATGGGTTTTAATCAGTAAGAGTCTGACACGCCCTTCCGCTCCACCCAGAGCGGAAGAAGTCATTTGATGATTTCTCATCATTCTCACCAAAGAATTGGCAGCAGCATTCTCTGTGCATTGCAACAGCTACACTGTGATCGCCAACTAGCCTCCCAAGAGTGGCGATTATGGCCTATTCCTTCTTGTGTTGTACTTAACTTGCTAGCCCTGTGAACTATCAGTAACTCCGGTTCTTTTCCGGAAAAATGTCTTCATCAACATCATTTCAGCGGAAGAACGTCCAGTGTAGAGCACTTGGAGCAGTCCAAGTGTCTACACATCGACCGGTCCTGTATGTATAACAATCAGAGGTTTCCCGCGAAAAAATTTTTTAACAATTCTTTATTAGACTTCACAGAGGGGACAAAGACAAGGAAGTTTCTTGAGGGCCACTACACCTAAGCCCTTCTTGGCTTAAGACCCTCACGTCGGAGTGCGCATAAGATTAATGTTGGCGTTCTTTAATCCGCTCAAATACGCCTAACGTTTGGTTCGCCAAGATTTGTGGGTGTGGATCGAGAGGCTTTGTTTTTTTGTGGCTTTTTATGAGGAAAAAGTTACGTTTGCGTTAATACGTGACATGTATAAATAGACCTTAAATATCGTCACTGAAGACAAAGGCAAAATAGTTAACATAGTAAGTAAACCCAGAAATTCACGTAGTTGGTATATTTACGGACCAATGTAAATATACCAACTGCTGCACTGCATACACGTGCTGTTCGAGCAGTTAGCCAATAATCAAAATATACGGACCAGCTTGAAGCTGCTATTTATAGCTGCTGCAGCAGTCGGTTTCAACTGCTAGATCAGTCAAACATGCGGGCGGGAGGCGCGTAGGTGGGATGAAGAGCGCGGGCGAAGGGGATAGTCATAGTCATTTTAGTCATTTTATTCATAAACAAGTAATTTTGTATCTGAATTTACACATAAAAATACACAATACAGTATTTACAATATAATAATAACAATTGAATTTTATAAATTAAATCAACAATTACAAAATAATTTTACCTTTTTTTTAATAGCATTTCGACAAGTACATAAAACAATATGGTCAACTCCTTAAAATTTAAAACAAAAACAATTAAATAATTCAATAAAATTACAGTTCTTCTACAGCATATAGACACTTATTCAATAGGAATTCCTTTAGTTTTATTTTGAAAGCACTATTGTAGACAACACTTTTTATTTGTAAAGGCAATCTGTTGAATAATTTTACGGACTGGTATCGTGGACTGTGTTTAACAATTCTTAGGTTCTGATTAGCAAAATTTTTGGACTTCAAGTCCAGTCTACGGGTGCCTTCCCTTATCTGCCGTTCTTCTACTGTCTCAAAACCTTGTATGTTTTTGGCCAAATTACTTAAAAGTACCAGTACATAAAGACTTGGTACTGTGAGTATGCCTAAATTTATAAAATGTTGTCGGCAACTTTCCCTTTGTGAGATGCGGACCATGGTACGGATTGCACGTTTCTGTAGTACAAAAGCTCTTCTGCTATTATATTCATAGCTATTTCCCCAAAATAGTATACTATATCTAATTTTAGACTCTACTAGCGCCAAATATACAGTTTTTAGCTGTTCTATGCTTATTTCATTTCTCAGGGCTCTCAGAGCGTAACATGCAGACGATACCGATGCATCAATCGCTTTTAACTCTGATTTCCAGTTTAACAGTTGGTCAATATATATACCTAAAAATTTTACTTCGGCAACAGTTTCAATTTCGACTTCATTTAAGGCAACATTTAAATTATCTTTGTTACGGGCTGTAGTTTTAAATAACATTATTTGAGTCTTTTTACTATTAATAAATAACTTATTTGCCGTGAACCACACATGAAATGCTTGCAACGTAGCATTTATCCTTTCTGTCAACTCTATCATGTCATTAGCTGCCACTATGGCATTTGTGTCATCCGCGAAAATTACTATTTCGATGTCCGGTAAAATTGCATTTAGATAATTAATCAAGTCATTAATAAATAATAAAAATAAAATAGGTCCTAGAATAGATCCTAGATTAGATTTTGGATAACTTCGCGAGAGCGCTGCTGACCGCCCGGAGCCGTCGCAACTGCTTGAGCGTTTCCAATTATGCATGCAAATAGGAGACTGTAGTTGACTTTGCAGTTGCAGCTTGAAGCAGTCGATCCTGACTGCTTCAAGCTGCCCATGTTCCTTTATCCGCATAATAATTTCATAGTGGTAAACTTTTCGCATTTTAAACTTTCCGCTATTGACATGTGCACTGGCGAAAATTATACTTTAGAATTCACAATACTCTTTCAATCTGCCTGACCTTTTTCCATCTATGTTGGTTGGTATCAACTTCAGTCAACCGGTACGGATCAGGGTTTTAAATGGAGCGACTGCCTGCCAGAGCTCCACGACCCAGTAGCTGGGTTACACGATCCCCCTTGGTAAGATTGTCGGGCTAGCCATAATGACTGTCAAAGATCTACAAATGGCAGTCAGAACAAACGGCCTAACGATATTTTCGAAGCACGGAGGAGTCTCGGTATATAATGGACGGCCACCCAGTCATGGACCGACTTTGGCAAGTGTTGCTTAACCTTGAAGATCGGCCAGTGCGGCTGAATACTCATTTTATTAAATAGAAAAAAGAAACATTAATTTTAAACACGTTCAAAGGAAATTCTCACACAAAGGACGAAGTGGCTTCACTTCCTGTGACTGGCCACTTAAAACGCTCAGCTCTTATAAGAAAGGAGACGAATTGAATTTTAAGTTGTTCCAAACTAGCTTCATGGTATTCAGATTTTTCAATTAAAACTTTGACTATGCGCTTAGAACTTAAGAAATTATGAATGACATAGTTGAGCACTTCATTCTTGGTTAGACTTGTTGGAAGTTCGAGAAAAGTATAAAAAGAACCAAAGTAGTTGTTGTCGTTCCGCATCCAGCCTAAACTTAGTTTTTAACTGATTTTCAAAAAGGAGGAGGTTCTCAATTCGTTGTATTTTTTTAAAATTAATGTTTGTAACCTTATAACTCCATTTCTCATTCGTCGTCATTTATGTACCGATTTGAGAAAATCTGTTTTTATGTAAAAGACTTACATAAAAAAGAATGTTTCAAAAACTTTCCGATTACTTCCATTGAAATTTCATCAAAATCGGTTCAGTAGTTTGGTTTTTAAATCCAAGCTGAAAAAAATATGTCAACGAAATAGCGTATTTTGCTTTCTTGTGACTTTCCAGTGGTGTTATTAAGTGTGGTACCACAAAAAAGTGAAAAATAAAAAACTTTACAAAAAAATACAACTAAAGCTTTATTATATTAGTATAGTTTATACACACCTTAACAAGCACCATAACAAATTTATATAAAAACTTTTTTACAAAAAGTACAACCGACTTCCAAATAAAAAAACACTACATAATATAAAATAACTTTAATTTCGGAAGCCGATGTTAAAATACGAAGAAACAACCAAAAAGATTTATGTAAATAAATCTTTTTGGTTGTTTCTTCGTACCAGTTGTTAAACACTGACACTATAATAGATACAGTCACTTTTAGGTCAGTCTGTCTGGTACACTGTTTTTCTCAAAAACATTAGGTTGGTTTGGAAAGACGCACGCGCAAGAAAAGAGGTTCACATTAAAATCAATATTTTATTTTAAACGATTTCTGGCAGTTTTAATACTTTTGCGGCCTACCGAAATGTCCTTTCTTTGGCATTGTTCGTCGGGTCGTTGAGCTCCTTAATGTTTCTAAGTTGAGCTACTCGACTACTGTTCAGACTACTGTTCGGTTTAGATTCCAGTGAGTTGGAACCGGAAGTCGTAGAGTTCTCGGTGAGTCGGAACTGTCTGCGGTGCCCCAGTGAGTCGGGGTGATGCATCCCAGTGAGTCGGGATGAATCCGCAGGCTCCAGTGAGTCGGAGAGGTGCTGCTGGCTCCTGTGGGTCGGAACTGTGCGACGTGGATACGTGACTGCTTGGGGTCGACCAGGAGAGGTACTTCATGGCTCTTCATGTGACTGGCCGAAGGTGCAGTGTGCTTGCCAAGGCCGCTGATGTGGTTGAGGATGATGAGAGGCTGAGGATGCTGACCTGATGTGCGTCAGCTGCATGCTGGTGGTCAGGATACCCGTAGATGCCGTGGGTACTGGCTAGCTGTATGGCTCGCGGCTCGAGAGATTGAGGTCAGGATGAGGAGTGCTGACATCATGATGAGATGGCTGCACGAAGGCCGCGCTGACGTTCTTTGTCGAGGGTCACCAGTATTGAGGTATGCGGTACAGAGAGTAAAGTCCCGCACACCTCCACTGAAAATGGGAGGATCCTCCGAACCAGACGGTTATTGTGTCTGGTGGGCAACTGCCCGATAGTTGATATTCGGACTGTTGCATATGTTCAAATCGCACGGAGAACTTTGCTTGCGGATTTCGTTGTTAGTTCGTCGTAGATGGTGCTGCGGTTCTTTTTGTTGCCGTACAAATTTCGCTTATTTGTTTTTCATGTGGCGGCATTGTTGCCGCTACAGAGTTAGTCTGGCAGTTTGAGTTATTTATGCGGCCTACCCAAATGTCCTTACTTTGGTATTGGTCGTCGAATCGTTGAGCTCCTTAAAGTTCTAAGTTTGAGCTACACTATAACTGACAAATGCTTGCACTGTCTGGACAGATCCACTCAAATCTGTGTGGCACTTTCCTCAAAAGGCCACCTCAGGCATTAACCTACATGGTTCTGATATGACCAGTACAGATTGTATGGACTTAAAAAGAGACTTTGATCTCTGAGTTTGTTTCGGTTTTCCTTCTCAGGGTAGTCAGCTAGGAAACACCGGCCTCATCTAGCTTAAAATGACCTAACGAGATTGCAGTGTAAAAGTGTTAAGTTTAACCTACTTGCAAAATAAATATCATTTATCATTTATTTGAAATGAATCAATTAATACATTTAAAAACATTACTATATGTACCTACCTCATAATATCATTTATTCACTTATTTTACCGCAATTGTAAGGCGGCTGGTGATAACATGAATGGATTAAACATTATTTTATACATTATTTTTCCTCTTTTATTAATATGTAGACAGTTACGTGGTGTTATAATTCTTGTTGATTTTAATTGAATTAATTGGTTGTTTAGCTAATTATAAAAAAAAAAATTACAAACTGTATTTGCAAGATTGTCAATATGTGACGCTCAAAGGCCGAAAACGTTTATTGAGTAGGTGCACAGACCGCGTCGCGGCTTTTGTTAATTACCAAAAGGTTGTTGTTGTGATCGTTTTCTTAAGTGCTACGACGCGAAATTCGCGATGTAGACGTTTGAAAAACACCACTGCGCGTTGTGAGCTGTTTCTTCGCTCAATGAGCGTTTTCGGTCTTCGGGCGGAACAGGTGTACAAAATATGTACAAGTGTTTAACACTTTATAACTGCTGGGCACTGGAAAATAACAGTGATAGTGTAGGCTAAAAAAACGGTTTTGTCGTTCTATTTTCGGGTGTGTTGTATTTTAATACAACAGCGAATTAAATAATAACGATTGATATAATTTTTATTTCATTTCACAAATGAAAATTCAAAAAACTCATATTTAAAATTCAGAAATCATATGTAACTTGTTATGATATAACTCCATAAGACATAATTTCGTTTCATATAAGTTTTAGGGAATATAACATAGGTACACAAATATTAAAAGTTATAAATGTTCATATTCAATTAAAGATTTTTTTGATCAAATGATCATTTTACATAATTTTACTGATTATGAATTCGGCTTAAATTACGGTCATGACCAAGGAAGTTCGACTAAGCCCCGCTGCTCGGGGCTCTTATTTCTTTCTGCAGTGTTTAAAGGAACCTAACATGAATGGAAAAACGACAGCTATGTTTTTTGCTCGCTCACTCTAGCTCTCGTCACCCCATTCGAACCTAACCGTGTCGGGGTGCCCTAAGTTCCCAAGCTAGCCCAGCTCGCTCTTTCTTCAGCGGCTAGATCAATTAGTGTTAGTTGTACAAAATAATTATAAGATCAAAATAACGTTTTTCAAAATGAAAATATACTAAACGAACGTTAGAGGAACTGTTGTTATACAAAATGAACGTTATATCAAATGAAAATTATATAAAATGTTGTTAGGTGAAGTAAACGTTATGTCATTTGAGCGTTATAGCTTTTAAAAATAGATCAAATATTTTTATATTAAATGAGCGGCACCTTCTATTTTCACATAGGTACATTTCTTCTCTTCATACACAATTCTCGCCATGACTCTCGATTACTTATGAGCAAAGGAAGAAAGAAGTCGAGTAGTATTACTTGCAAATCTGACAAAATTGAATGTGTTAATGGTGAAAAATATAAAACTGGGGTCAATACATTAGAGAACATAAATATGACATCGCAGAATATAAATATCAACGTAGCCATGTAGAATCGACGCCATTTACTAGTAGTAATACTCGCTAGTCCTTTAGAGCAACTGAATAACGAACATACTATTACTATATAAATGATAACGTTTATGATCAACGGTAATATTACGAGCAAAGGTCTTATCAAATTAAATGTTCCGAATGTAAAAGGTTCAGGTTTAGGCAATACAAATAGAGTAAAGGGGGTAGTCAACGCAGGTACACCCCAAGCAAATATGGTACTTTTTAGAAATCTCCTTTGTGTATCGTCATTAAAAACTTTAACAATGTCAACGTAGAATATACAACATATGACCAAAAACCAAAAATTCTGCACCGATGAAAAGTAAAACATTAAGAATTGATGTATATCAAATGCTGGCTCTTCGAACTCTGTGTTGATGCTGATCATTAAGGATTCAATATACACAGGAAAGATCACAAAATAGGTTAATATTCTTAAAAAGTTTGCAAGTATTGCACTAAGGTACACATAGTTCCTGAATTGTCGAAACTTCCGTATGAGGCACCATGACGTCATACCGTATATGAGCACTGCCAGGGTCAACACAGCAACACAACAGTTGAAGATGAAGGCCTCATAGTTTTCAGCGAAAATAAACATAATGAACGAGGAAATTGAACTATGTGTTCCGAACACGTACTTAACACGTACTGAGTTTTTTAAGGGCAGAACTTGATTAACATGTTGCGGTTCCAATTACGTAGATATGTATTAATTAAGAATTTTAGTATATATGGCAAATATGCTGTACTAATTAAACAAAGGTTTTTTTTTAAGTTTTACGTTGTGAGGCGAGTGTTATTGCTGAGTATTGGTTTCTCAGTTTGAATAAAAAAATGTCGACAGGCATATTTATCAATTTAATTTCTTGGGGTGACCGAAAAATAGTACCAAGATAAGTGACCTCATACATCACGCAGATAACAAAACATACCTAAGATTTTCAGTATGAGTGAGCGAGAGTGAGTGTTAGCGGGTGCTGTCTGGTGTCGGACGTAAACAAATAGGACCATCCCATCACTTCCCGTGGGTGTCGTAAGAGGCGACTATGGGCACGCCACAATTGCGGCGGTAAGGCTCCTCTTCGAGGAGTGGCTGGAGAGGCGCCACGGCGTCCTCATCTTCCGCCTGACGCAGGTACTTACCGGACACGGCTGTTTCGGGAGATAACTGTTTCGGATTAAGCGGGAGGACACGCCCGGAGGACACGGTAGAGCATACGGTGGAGGTCTGCCCTGCTTGGGCTAAGCACCGCCGTGTCCTCGTTGAGGCGATCGGCGGCGGCAACCTCTCGCGTCCGGCCCTGGTTGAATCCATGGTCCGGAGCGAGGAGGCTTGGGAAGCGGTCACCTTCTTCTGCGAAGCAGTAATGCTAGCGAAGGAGGTGGCGGGCCGCGCGAGGGAAAGGCAAGGCCTTCGCCCCAACCGCCGCTACAGGAGAAGACGCCCCGGGCGTCGGGAGTCGCAGGGTGATCCCCGGCTATCGTAGGCGCGGGCCTGCGGACGGCGAGCGTTGGGTGGCTCGCTATCCGATCACCACCAGGCCCGGGTCGATGGCGTGTTGTGTTTCACGCGCGCCTCAAAGAGATGTCAGCATAGAGGACGGGGCCCGCTAGGGCCAGAGCCTGCCAGGGTTGCGGAATTTGTTCAAAAGAGTCACCGCGGCCCTGGAACGCAAAGGGCTTTAGAAGGAACACGGATGGGTTTTAGTCAGTAAGAGTCTGACACGCCCTTCCGCTCCACCCAGAGCGGAAGAAGTCATTTGATGATTTCTCATCATTAAAAAAAAAAAAAGAGGCGACTATAGGACTCACCAAAGAATTGGCAGCAGCATTCTCTGTGCATTGCAACAGCTACACTGTGATCGCCAACTAGCCTCCCAAGAGTGGTGATTAATTGCTACGCGGCGGACGGAGCTCCGGCAGGATACCATGGCGATATGGAAACGGCGACTGTCGCAACCCAGCGCTGGGCACGCCACAATTGCGGCGATAAGACCCCTCTTTGAGGAGTGACTGGAGAGGCGCTACGGCGTCCTCACCTTCCGCCTGACGCAGGTACTAACCGGACACGGCTGTTTCGGGAGGTACCTGTTTCGGATTAAGCGGGAGGACACGCCCGGGTGTCAGCACTGTGAGGATCGCCCGGAGGACACGGTGGAGCATACGGTGGAGGTCTGCCCTGCTTGGGCTGAGCACCGCCGTGTCCTCATCGCGGCGATCGGTGGCGGCGACCTCTCGCGTCCGGCCCTGGTTGAATCCATGGTCCGGAGCGAGGAGGCTTGGGAAGCGGTCACCTCCTTCTGCGAAGCAGTAATGCTAGCGAAGGAGGAGGCGGGCCGCGCGAGGGAAAGGCAAGGCCTTCGCCCCAACCGCCGCAACAGGAGAAGACGCCCCGGGCATCGGGAGTCGCAGGGCGATCCCCGGCCACCGTAGGCGCGGGCCTGCGGACGGCGAGCATTGGGTGGCTCGCCGTCCGATCACCACCAGGCCCGGGTCGATGGCGCGTTGTGTTTCACGCGCGCCTCAAAGAGATGTCAGCATAAAAGACGGGGCCCGCTAGGGCCAAAGCCTGCCAGGGTTGCGGAATCTGTTCGAAAGAGTCACCGCGGCCCTGGAACGCAAAGGGCTTTAGAAGGAACACGGATGGGTTTTAGTCAGTAAGAGTCTGACACGCCCTTCCGCTCCACCCAGAGCGGAAGAAGTCATTTGATGATTTCCCATCCTTAAAAAAAAAAAAAAAAAAGAGTGGCGATTATGGCCTATTCCTAATGATGATAATGATAATGACCTATTCAAAGTCAAAGAAATAGAACCGTGACCATCTTTTGACGCGGTCAATCGAATCTTACAATTGAAATGTTTGGGTTGATCTCGGTTTTTTAACCGACTTCAAAAAAATCGGAAAAAGGAGGTTCTCAAGTCATCGGAACCTATTTTTAATTTTTTTTTTATGTATGTTCCCCGATTACTCGAAGATGGCTGGACCGATTTGGATATTTATTTTTTTGTTTGAAAGGGTATACTTCCCAGGTGGTCCCATCAAGTCAGGATCTGGTGATGGGATCCTGGAGAAATAGTGGGAACTGTTCAATTTTTATAGGCACACTAGAAGCGATTGGGTAGTTTTTGGAAGAGTACTACTTTCTCGGAGTGGTTCCATTTTAATTTGGTGAAGACTTGATGAAGAACTTCGGAGATAGGCAACGGAACTCCTCAATAAATGATAGCAAATGGACTGGGATTGCTGAATCATGTCTGTCTATTGTTTTCACCAGTTCATAACATAACATCACGCCGGTACGCTGTAAAGGGAACACATGTGAACCGCTAAAAAGTGAGAAAAAGAAACTTTTCACAAAAAAAACCAACCGATTTCCAAATAAAAAACACTACAAAGTATAATTTAATTTAATTTTGGAAGTCGGTGTCAGAAAACGAAAAAACAACAAGTTCAATGAAATTCAAGTTATTTTATACTTTGTAGTGTTTTTGATTTGGAAGACAGTTATATTTTTTTGTAAAAAGTTTTCCATTATACATACATCGTCCGTGTGACACTGCTAGGTACCAACTGCAGTGCGATTCTGTAAACATCTCACCGTATAAGTTAATGACGTCATCATGAAGCGAGTGTTAATGCAAATAAGGTGGAATGAATGAATTTATATCATGCTCAGCTCACCTGAGTTTACACGGTGACATAATAAACCAGCTGCTAATCAGCGCTGGGTGTTTGACGCCAAGCAAACGTTGAGATGGTAACCCTTTCGGTATCGGCATGCACAGCACAATGTTGTTTTGTAATCCTTCTCTTTTACTTTGTGTTTGTTGCTGTTGTGTTGTGTCTATGTCGAATAAATGTTTTCCATTCTTTTAATTCAAATTTTTCGCAGCCATGAAACTGAAATTGTGTGTGGTGGTTTAAAAATATCAGCGGCTAAACTATGACATATTTTGCTTAATTTAAATACTGAAATGCTCGCGTTTGACCACAATCTCACCTGATGGAAAGCAATTTGCTAGTAATTAGGTTACTTGTATCGCTGATACAACTGCAATATCAAAAAGATGAATTTTTGTTTTTGATATTACTATTTCTAGGTCATTAGTCCGGTTGACATTTTCACAAGACTTAACAAATTGATCAATACATAATAAAGAGGTATGCGGAATAGACAGTAAAGTCCCGCACACCTCCACTGAAAGGGAGGATCCTCCGACCGACGGTTGTTGTGTCTGGTGGGCAACTGTCCGATAGTTGATATTCGGACAGTTGTATATGTTCAAATTGCACGGAGAACTTTGCTTGCGCGATGCAGGATTTCGTTGGTAGTTCGTCGCTGACAGGATAAATGGCGTTGCGGTTCTTTTTTGTTGCCGTACAAATTTCGCTTCTTAGTTTTTCACATTGATACCGCTACACATAATAATCTCTCATCCACTCATAAGTACGAACTAATTATAACGATGAATTACCTAAGTATTTTTTTTGTGGGGATGGCAATCATCAATTGACGACTACCGCTCTGGGCGGAGCGGGAGGAAGTGTCAGACTTTTACTGGCTACAAGCCACCCGTGTTCCTTCGAATGCCTTTTGCGTTCCTGGTCTGCAGTAATCTCTTTCGAACAATTCCCGACCCTGGCAGATTTCGCAACCCTGCGAGATAAATTAAGTACCTAATGCTTGTCCGAAAAATATTTCTAGCCCTGGGGATTTTTCAGTAGCCTACAAACATATTTGGACACACACAACATTATGGACGTTTAAAGTAACTTTTTCCAGCGCTGATTGTCAATTGTATCGAAAATGGAGATAAAGGGTTGCACAAGTTATTGTGTTGTAACGTCTAGGGACTTTTAGACTTGTTGGTAGTTGGCCTCTTGGTCCCATGCCGCAAAACTGATTTAGAATTTTCTACGGTCTTCTATTCTAATAGGTATTTAACTTTTATTTCATTTGGTAGCAGGCAGTTAGCAGTTTAGCCGGTAGACGAGTCTTATTTAAAACCTTAAGTTTAATTTCAAAGAAAATAAAATACGTTTATTGGCATTAATACTCAAAAAGTCTAACACCAAAGATCCTATATACTTGTCTATACTAATATAATAAAGCTGTAGAGTTTGTTTGTTTGAACGCGCTAATCTCTGGAACTACCGTCGGATTTGGAAAATTATTTTTGTATATGATAGCCACATTCATGAGAAGGCTGTACAGGAAAAAAACGGGATACGCACATGCGAAGTCGCGGGCAAAAGCTAGTACCTAATAAATATAAGAAGAACGACCAGGAATAAAAAATCTACAAGGGCTGAACAAAAGCACCACATCTACCTACTTTGACACAGTCTCCAAGAACTCCCAAACTTTAATCTAAACCTTTATTCTCAGTTCTCAAACTTACACATGGTAAATAGACGTAAACTTGAGAGTGGCTGCGAGGTGCCAGCATTTAAACTATTGCCACCAGGGATTAAGACGGTACCTACCAAGAATTCTAGACTGAGGCATTATACTTTGAGAAGGTTTCCAGGGAATCACTACATGCAGGCACTGAGATGTAAGTACATTGTAAGTTTTAACTCTGGAGAAAAATTAATACGGGGTTTAAGAAGCTATATTAGTTCTACGGTTTGGATTTTTGAGTTGGTTGTGGAACTCTGATTAGCTTAAGTTTTTTTATTATGTATTGATGAAGTTCTTTGGTCGTTCCTGATAAGTAATTGGTTAGGTAAATCGTAGTTAACATAACTCAGTGTGTTTGGATGGATTAGATAATAACATATCTGCAGTGTTGCCACCTGTAGGAATAAGAAAGGCTAATGTTTAGAAATTAACAATTTTAATAAAATATAAAAAGAAAAAAAGAAAGAAAATTGTGTTTATTTGGCATTATAAAACACAGAAACACCTTAAAATTGAACAAAATAAACAATGAAAACCAACAATGCCAAAAGGGCCTCAGCTCAGCATAATGCCAGATGGCAATACAAGGTATGTCACCTGACGCTGATTTTTGGCTGCGAAAATATAGACACACATAAATTATACAAAACTAAAATATTTTGTACAAATGTAACTAAAATAAAATGTTGCGACTCTTAATTTTAAAACAAAACTATACCTAAATAAAGATTTATGTGTTCAAAAATAAGATAAGAAAAAATATAAGAAATAATATAAAAAAAACGGTAGGAAAGTTAGTGGACGATGACATAAGAAAGCCTAGCGTTCTCTTTATTGTTAAATGTTCGATGTTGTAAGTGTTTGCTATGATATTATTTGTAACGTTCACATTTCCTTTACTACCAAATATTCTGAATGTGATTTATTATTAATTAAGTTCTATACTTACTTATATAATCCTTACTTCCTTACTTAATATAAATGCGAAAGTAACTCTGTCTGTTTGTCTGTCGCGCTTTCACACCTAAACTACTTAACCGATTTTAATTGAATTTTGATACACAGATAGTCTAGAGCCTGAGAAAGGACATATTCTAAAAAAAGCTATAAGCTAAGCATATGCTATGCTAAAATTTTTAATGCGAAAGAAGGGTTGTAAGGGGTTGAAAGGTGGGGATGAAAAGTTGTATGGAAGTATCGTAATTTTTAGAGCTAGAAGCTTGAAACTTATTTTTTAGGCTGTTGATTCAATATAAATAAATATGACATTCAAAGTTTGTAAAAGTTTTACCCTCAAGGGTGTAAAATAACAATAGGGAAAAGAGGATGAAAGTTTGTATGGAAATATGTATGTAAGGTTTATGTTAATGTTTTATAAGTTTGCGACATGAGACAAAATTGGATGCCATGCGGCGCCAAATCACACAGCAATGAACGATTTGCATCGTTTCTTATACCTTTGTATCTTCTTCTTAATATTTTTAAACATTCTACTTTATTTAGTAATAATCAACTTGAATATTAAATAAATGAGGCACCTACACGATACCTACACACAACTTTGTCACCAATGTGCGAGTTCAGAATTAATTGTGGACGTATCAAGAAAGATCTAGCGGCAAGCAAACAGTTCCGGCCGAGTCGTTTGCACTTCGTTGTTTGCTAGGCCGAGAGAGAACTCACTAACGTAGGTACTGGCGTGAAACCAATCTGCTAGTAATGTTAGAATGGGGAAGCACAGAGCATTGCTTATGAAGACAGTTTATAATTGTTTGTAAGTTGTTGTTCAAGGAGTTATTTTGGACTGTTTTTGCCCACTGCGTGGCAAAAGTTTACAAGTATTTCGGTCCAGCGTGTATTGGACTATTTCTTAGTATTTTTATTAATTAAGACTTAATGCCCTAGGTACCTTTTAAACAGGGTGAAGCGATAACATAGGAGGGGTGTTTACTCATTTGGAAGAAGAAAATAAAAATAATAAGAGATTTTAAGATACTGTTTAATCCTCTTTCCAACACCTCTCTCTGCACCATCCCATCACTTCCAGTGGGTGTCGTGAGAGGCGACTAAGAGACTCACCACCATGGAGTTTCTTGTCCGTTCTTCTCCATAAGAATCTACCTTTCCGAATGGACAGTAGAGTCACTTTATTAATGTAATATTATTATTTTTACTGAACTATAAACGATGACGTTCAAAAGTGCCGTTTAATGGCCTAATTGAAATAAACGTTTTGACGTTGATTTTGACCAGAGAATGGGTGGCAGCATTCTCTGTGCATTGCAACAGCTACACTGCGATCGCCAACCCGCCTGCCAAGCGTGGCAATTATGGCAAACCCTCCGATTGGGGGAGGCCTATGCCCATCAGTGGACGTAATTCGGCTGATGATGAATCCTCTCTCCCTCTCTGTGTTCTCTCGATTTTCCAACACGCTGTTTATTCGATATTGAATGGTAAAAATTAATGGTACCTGCCAGTAGAATTTATCTAAAAGAGTAGGTTCCAAACTCGGTTTTTTTTCAGAGTTAATGCCACTATATGGCACGGCCAATGATGCTCAGGCTTTTTCAACGATTCTGCTGTTTTAAAGGCTGAAACTGCTATTTAATTATAATCACTTTCAGTAAGCCTATATGTGACCTGGATATTTCAATATGCAAACGAGCGTTTCTATAATAATTCACTCTTGATTGTTTTCATATCGGCATCGGATTTAATCTCCCGAGATTGATTGAACGTAGATGAATGAATGAACGTAATTAAAAATAAATGTTTGATGTCACAACATAATAATCGCCAATCAGCGTAAGCACCCATTCGTATTAAAAAATCAAATAAGGATGAGACCCAAATTAATCCTACGTGGAATTAAATGGTCATTGTTTGTAAGACCTATCACCGTCAATAACTGCCCACATTTTTGACTCTCTTTATGATCGCCTATGGATACCTACCAGATATGTAGTAACTAAACCAATAAAACTGAGTAAAATAACTCAAATAAACTTTTGCAACTTCATCACTATCACTACATTACTACATATTATAAAACAAAGTCCCTCGCCGCGTCTGTCTGTTCGCGATAAATTCAAAAACTTCTGAACGGATTTTCATGCGTTTTTCTCCAATGAATTGGGTTATTCATGAGGTAGGTTTAGTTGTATTATTCGTCAAAAATTCCTACGGGAACCGGGAAAATGGTATATGCGCGTACGAAGTGCGGGCAAAAGCTAGATACTACATATAACAAAGTACCCCGCTGCGTCTGTCTCTCTGTTCGCGATAAACTCAAAAACTACTGAACGGATTCATGAGGTTGTCACCAATGGATGAGGTTTAATGTAATATTATGTTTAATTAAATTGAGGTGTATAATTTGTTAAGGTTTTGTGTAAATTGGTCAAAATATGACGCTGATTATTGCCCAAGTTATCAAATTGTCTCTATAAAATTCATATTTGAGCGTGCGCTGCGAAAACTGTTGATATACATATAAATAATGTACTACATACATGTTTATAGATCCATGAACACTCACAAAAAACTCCGCGAGGCTATATGTTTAACTATTATAGTTAAGTCCGCTAACAGCTTTTTGTTTAAATTATTCAATCATTACACTGGTAGAATCGAAAGATTATGACATTCGTATCATGGTATTAATCCTTGTCTAACTAAATAGTGTTATATTCAAGGTTGATGATGTACATGTTACACCTCTTTAAAGAAATCGTTTAAAACATACAACGGGTATAAAAATGCTAAAGTCAAGAAAAATGCCGCGGTGTGAGCGAACAGCCCTACGCTTAGTCTAAAGTTACTTACACATTTTATTATTTTAAACTTAGAACAATTTAATTAGTTTCTAATTATTTTTACAAAGTTTATTTTATTTAACCTTAAAAGTCTTTATAAAATACAGTCACTACGGTTTCACGATAGAATTACAACTCTAATTTACATTCGTGCGAAGCCGGGGCGGGTCGCTAGTTAACAATAAATTTCTAACAAAAATACTTTACGGAATGGGTTTTTCCAACGTCAAGTATTTTTTAGAATGTTTCCTGTTCCTACACAGTTTAGAGAACATTGTTTGTTGGTTAATCCCTGGAAGTTCTGGATCCGGCTTTACTATTCATCCTGCAGAATAGATCGCAGGAGCGAAGCCATGGGAATAGCTAGTGTTAAATTAAACAGTAAACCTACTTTTTGGGCTATGTTTAATAGTCTATTCTGTACTCCTGAACTCTATAATTGTGTCTATGGCATATGACATGACACATAACCAACAAACTGTCAATATCATGCCTTAACAAAAGCGAAAATTAATCTGAACAAAAATGACAAACAAAACGAACTCGTACTCTCCTCTAATGCAGTCCTACTTTTTATATTCTGCTTTACTTGCACTAAAGCTTCTGGTACTAGTTCCTATAGCCAGTTTGACGAACCAGCCTGAAAACGTCCTGCGATCTAACATAAGTGACCTGAAGCACTTGACTCCTTTCTGGTTGGTAGCAGCCCTATACATGACTACATCACCAAACCCTGTATTAGCAAGATCACTCCTACGAGTCTACGTCGCCGCAAGAGTCGTATCAGCCCTAGGCTATTTGTTGAATTTACCAAAATGTGCTCCAGAATATGCGTTCCTAGTATCGTTTGCAATAACAAGTTATATGAGCTCAAGCGTAGTATATGCTTACAGGAATTCGTTATAAATGTACCGGAATGACTCCACAAAAACGTTTGTGCACTTTGAATTCATACGGACAATGTGTCGAAGAATTTATGGGGCTATAAATGGAAAAGATCATGTATTTTTTTGTCAATATACTTCATGTAATACTGTATCATACAACGACTGTTTCTTTTTTGTTTCGAAGTTTCATTGCTTTGTGTTTGAGCTTCTGGTTTTGACATGTGCGTACAATGCCTTGATAGATTGTCCATCGTGTCCATAACAGTGCTCGTGTGTAACCACTATCTCACCTGATAGTAAGCGACGATGTGGTCGACGATGGAGCACGCTTGCTTAGAAGCACTTTTAAATTTAAGGCCCCAATTGGTGCGTCGTCGAATGAATGAATCGACAAAGTTTAGATGGAAATTAGAAGACAAAACAACTATTTAGGTAATGGACAATTTACAAACAGAAAAACTATAAATACTTGTTATATTTTGTTGTAGTCATTAAGCACTGACACTGCAAATTAATATTTCTTTATGCATCAGTGCGCAGTTGCGTTATCTCTGTAGAATCTAATCCAATACAATCGGCGGCGTGAAGTAATCTGGATTTACGTTATTTATCCGAACTTTACAAATCAATAGTCGAATGGCAAAGTTTCGAGATTTCCCGATGGGTGCGTTCGCTCCAGGTTCACAGTCTTGAAAGTTGGCTTGTTGACTCTCCTTTCACTAACTTATCGGGGGCGACCCTTTTTAGAGATAACGCGAAAGGATTTGTGAATTATTCATAAGTACAGTAAGAATTTATTGTATGTGGAATTATTGAAGCTAAAGTTTGAAATAATAGGGAGTAAGGATATGTACTATTACGGAACTTTCAAGATGTGGTAGACAACGGGGTCGCCTTTCGCAATTAGACTCTGAAACTTGTCTTTTTTTCGAGTTGACGGGTAACTTTTGAGATAATATGGTTCCAACAGCATCGGTGGCAGAGGCGTTAATTATATAACACCTACCCGTACAAGTTCCATGACATAATTAGTCGGATTTGTGAACTATTCATAAGTACAGTAAGTATTTATTGTATGTGAAATTATTAAAGCTAGAGTTTGAATGAATAGGGAGTTCGAATAGGTATTATTACGGAAGCTTATAATGCGCAGAGCAAAGGAGTGGAACTCTCTGCCTGCGTCTGTGTTTCCGAACGCATACAACCCTAATCTCTTCAAAATTAGAATGAACAGGCTTCTTCTGGGTAAGCTCGCTCCATCGTCGACTTTGTCTCTGTCAGTTATGACCTAGACTAGAGTTAAGAGCAAACTCATCTCAAATAAAAAGAAAAAGGTTCGAAGTTTGGTAGATAGTTGGGTCAATTTTCGCAATACAACTATGCAGCTTCGCTTTTCGAAAAGTTAATCGACGCAGATGGAAGGTATTCTATCTGGCCCCTTGATGCGTCTTACGATGTGGTTGATATAATCGGAGGCGGACAAGTGAGCGAGGGACGCTAAGGGTAGCGTCCCGAATAGTCTCTTGTGTTGCCACTTTACAAGGGTGCGTTCTTCCCTTAAATATTAACACATGCAATCCCAAATCTAAGGTGCGTTCACATATGCACAATACGTGACGCCACACCATCAAGGTTAACTTTATAGATACCTAATTATGGATTCAGCAGGTTATTCATTTCAGCTTAACTAGAAAAAAAACCGGCTATGTGCGTGTCGGGGCACGGTCAGTGTAGGGTTCCGTAGTAGCTCGACACATAAATAAATCATTTACAAGACGCTTGATTTGTCAAGGACGGTCAAGCAAAAACATGAAGCTAGTAGCACGTTTCAAAGCGTAAATCTCTATGGAGAAGAACGTGCGTGTGGACTTAACAGCAGTAGTACTCACAAAGGTAGTAACGAACCATTGATATGGCTCAAAAGTAAAGACAGTCGGATTTTCGATTCAAAATACCCAGTAGGTAACAGTAACTTCCCAAAGCAACATGTGCATCAGCTGACAAACATTCATTCAAACTGTACCTCCAGCAAAGGATTCTGGCAGTATTCCAGCAAATTCTCAAACAAAGTTGATGATACATGACATATTCAAGCGCAAAGCCACCAAAATTCACACTGTTGTGAACAAAGTGACGGTAAAGCGAGCAAGCTTGCACTTAGTTCCTTCTTTTGTTTGTTCTTACTTTGTAAGCAAACGACTCGGTTCTGTAAAATTGCTCAATATGCTCATTGCTCACAGCAGCAGCGGTATTTCTTCTTCGTTGGTCTTAATTATGGTTGTGCATTTAAGTTGGAATTATGTTCTGTTAGTGAATGTGTTTTAAAATAATGTAAAATAACACTCGCAAAATAACACACGCTCACAATGGGCCTCATCAGAAGGCTTAAAGTCACCCAAAGAGCAATGGAGAGGGCAATGCTCGGAGTTTCCTTGCGTGATCGAATCAAGAATGACGATATCCGCAAGAGAACCAAGGTTACCGACATAGCCCGAAGGATCGCCAAACTGAAGTGGCAGTGGGCAGGGCACATTACTCGCAGAACAGATGGTCGATGGGGCTGAAAAGTTCTGGAGTGGCGACCGCGTACTGGAAAACGCAGCGTTGGAAGGCCTCCCACAAGGTGGACCGATGACCTGGTGAACTCGCGGGTAGCCGATGGATGCGAGACGCACAGGACCGGTTGGTGTGGCGACACTTGGGTGAGGCCTATGTCCAGCAGTGGACGTCTTTCGGCTGATATGATGACGATGAAAATAACACTCCTTCGCTGGATTTTCGCGACGACCAATAAGTAGCACATTACTTTTTTATTGAACACTGTTCTAAAAATAAAAAAGGTACCATTACTGGAAGGCTGTTGTAAGAAACCCATCACTATTATTTGGATTCGTAGATCGAATTGTTTACTGCTCCACAACAATTACTTAGATATTCCATAAATTGTACATAACTAGCTTTTGCTTATTCACATTTGACCTTTTTTACCCTGCCTACGAATGATATGTAAGTTTATTATTTACCTAGTTAGTCTATCCGCTTTCTGTGAAATACAATTACTGACTAATCAACTATATACACTAGAAATAAAAATAAAATCTCCTAACTAAATAAACCCTAAAATATGGCGTCAAAAAATTCATCCGCATCGCTGTCGACTGGAAGTGTACCCAAAAGACTGGCGGCATTGCCACGTTGTATGGCAATGCTTATTCTTTGACCAAGGTAAAAGCCAGCCCTTGGGTCACGTGAAGTGTCAACTAAGCGCCTTGAGAGATCTTTAAATAAGTTATGTGCACTCGGACCCCAAGACCCGAGAGTTTCAACCCCAAACGGCTCGAAAATATAACTACCAACAAGTTTATTATATTTCCGCCGCTTGAGGTTCTCTGCAGCCGCAGCGGCAGCGCCAGCACAGCACGAAGAGCTAGGAAGATGGGATAGCGCAAGAGTATCGACACAAGTAGCGTCCCACACTAATGGCCTACCCATCTTCCATGGAAATAACGACATGCCGTCCGGTCTCTTGCCATCGTCGCGTGCCAGGCCATTGGGTTCTAACACAGCCGGAACGCCGACGATGACAAGAGCTCGTCGGATGATGTCGTTAAGATTCGCGTGCCGCGCAATGCGACCCGCGCTACGGCTGCATGACAGGCCGTGGTGTCCGAGGCTGTTGACAACTTCGCCACAGTGGCAGCGATGAGGAGAACAACAAGGAGTGCCAAGACGCAGGCAGGCAGCGAGGCGGAAAGTAAGTATCGTCGAACATGGTGCCAATGTTCGACGACGGTAGTGCGTGAAGCCAGAGACCCGACTCCCACTCACCCACAGCCAGCAGGCGCGCACGCTCTGCAGTAGTAGTTGATGTGGCAATAAGATTTTCCTGAACTTGCCTGCAGATCGGCTCGTCCCACCGTCTCTGGGATGAAGGGTAGTCGGGCGGATTTGAATTCGGGCAAGCGAGTCTCCAGGCCTCCACAGCCTCGGTGAAGTACGGCACATCAAAATCAATCAGTGTAGAAACTAGAATATTCCTGATTAATTTATCAGTGCCGTACACCGAGGATATAAAAGCCGGTAAACTAATACTGGTAATTTAGTGGACGCCGAGGGCTCCCATACGGATGGGAAGGGTTGCTTGCGCCCAGGCTTTGTCGTCCATGGCCACATTTAAAATTAAAGTAAGTGTATGCTTGATAATTTGGTCTATTTTGTCCAAAAGGTGGGGGTGCTTCCATAAATGGGAAGCACGAAGGAAATATATTAATTTTGGGCCGAAACAGCAATAACGAATAAGAGTGATGGCCGAATGCATGTTAATTTGGAGCAATCTTTCTGAAACGTCATTAAAATTTTGAATTTTTGAATCTTGAAAAGAATACTCAAAGATTGGGCACCCAAGGAGACGAAGAGAGCTTTTGTCCATAATTTTGATTTCAGGGGCTATTGTGTTGAATTTTGGAAGTGTTAGTAGTCTGTCAGTGTTGTCCGATAAAAAAAAATCGCATTTGGAAAAGTTCAGATCAAGTCCTATGCAATGGAATTGATTTTTTAAAAATTGTAGGTCATTTAAGACAGTCTCTACATCGCCTCCAAGGGTTCCATCCCAAGATACCAAACGTTAAATTTAGAATTTAGCTGTCGAATAATTGGGTGAATAAGTTTAGCACTAAAGATCACTGGACCGAGGGGATCACCTTGTTGACAGCCAACTGCAGATTTCAAAAGGTTGTCCCGATATAGTAATTTAGATGGTTGTCTATAACATTGCCAGAGGAAACTGAAGATTTGAGGTATTTCTTTTTTAGCTTCTGCCAGCAAGGTGTCCCTGTTTACCGAATTAAATGCAATTTTGATGTCAACCTTCAGGATGACCTCTCCTTTGCCAGAATTTAGATAGGTCGACAGTGCGTGTACGGCAGCCTCACAGCCCCCTTTGGAGCCGTAACCAAGCTGCAGGGGCTGGAATTTTTTCCTAATTATGTCATGAAATTTGTGCGGGTAGGTGTTATGTAATTAACGCCACTGATACTGTAACCACTTCCTGGAACCATATTATCTCAAAAGTAACCCATCAACTCGAAAAGAAGACAAGTTTCATAGTCTAATTGCGAAAGGCGACCCCGTAGTCCATTGAATCTTGAAAGTTCCGTAATAGTACCTTTTTTTTGATTTCGGGGGGAAATCCTCATGGAAATCCTCCACCCTGGGGCGGGCGGAGGGGTCTGTCAGACTCTTACTGACTAAAACCACCCCGGTGTTCCATCTTCCACCTACGCCGGGGATCGCGGGAACGTATGCGACTTCCGCAATCCCCGACTGGTGCCGGCCCGCCTCTGCGGGCCACCTCGCGTCGGCGGGGGGAGTGAGGTGTTTGACTCCCCCCGCTACTCAAACGCATCCTTCTAAAGCCCTTTGCGTTCCAGGGCCGCGGTGACTCTTTCGAACAAATTCCGTAACAGGCTCTGGCCCTAGCGGGCCCCGTCTCCTATGCTGACATCCGCGCGCGTGGAACACAACGCGCTATCGACCCGGGCCTGGTTGTGATCGGACAGCGAGCCATCCAACGCTCGCCGTTTGCAGGCCCGCGCCTACGGTGGCCGAGGATCGCCCTGCGACTCCCGACGCCCGGGGCGTCTTCTCCTGTAGGGTTCACTACCAATGAATGTTCATTGCAGTATATATAAAAGCATTGCACACGCATCCAGAGGCTCAAAAATAAAGCAATAAACCTTCGCAACGAAAAAGAAACAGTCGTTGTATGATACAGTTTTATATGAAGTATATTGATAAAAAAATAATTTTTTTTCTTCCCTAATTCATAATATTTTTTCCCTTTATAGCTCCATACATCCTTCGTTTCCAAGTGCACAAACGTTTTTGTAGAGTCATTCCTGTACCTTTATAGCGCGTTCTTGTAAGCATATACTACGCTTGAGCTCATAAAACCTGTTATTGCGAACGATACTAGGAACGCTAATTCTGGAGCACATTTTGGTAACCTCACTAAATAGCTTAGGGCTAATAGGACTCGTGCGGCGACGTAGACTCGTAGGAGTGATCTTGCTAATACAAGGTTCGGTGATGTAGTCATGTAGAGGGCTGCTACCAACCAGAAAGGAGTCAATTGCTTCAGGTCACTTATGATAGCTCGACGGACGTTTTCTGTCTTGCACATCATTCTGGATATAGGAACTAGTGTCAGTACCTTTAGTGCAAGTATAGCAGAATATATGAAGTAGGACTGCATTTGAGGAGAGAACGAGTCCGTTTTGTTTGTCATTTTTGTTCAGATTAATTTTCACTTTTGTTATGGCATGATTTTGACAGTTTTTTGCTCATGCCAGTAGTCAGAGACAATTATAGAGTTCAGGAGTACAGAATAGACAACTAAACATCGCACTAGCCATGGTTTCGCTCCTGTGATCTATCCTGCAGGATAAACAGTAGAACCGGATCAGACCTTCGAGGGATTAACAAACAAACAGTGTTGCAGTGTTATCTAAACAGTGTAGGAACAGGAAAAATTCTTAAAAATAGTTGACGTTGAAATAATCCGTACCGTAAAGAATTTTGTTAGAAATGTGTTAATAAAGTTGCAAAATGTTATTTTACGTACCTATTTTATTCAGTATAAACGGTGTTTGTTGCCAAATACATGGTCTCTATAGGCCATCATTATAATGAATAAGGGTACTTATTGATGGTGATGGGTCTTACAAAAAATGATCAGATAAATCCATATAGACACCAATTAATTTGGGTCCCATCCTTATTTGATTTTTATAATGAAATCAGAAAAATCAGAATGAATGAAATGAATGGGTGCTTACGCTGATTGACGAAAATTATGTTGTGACATCAAACATTTATTTTTAATTGCGTTCGTTCATTAATCTCCGTTCAATCAATCTCGGGATAATTGAGTCTGATGTCGATGTGAAAACAATAATGAGTAAGTTATAACAAAAGATAAAAGGTCATAATATGTTGGTCGATGACCTGGTGAGGGTCGCGGGTAGCCGATGTATGCGAGACGCACAAGACCGGTTGTTGTGGCGACACTTGGGGGAGGCCTATGTGCAGCAGTGGACGTCTTTCGGCTGATATGATGATGCTGATGATGATGGTAGCATGTTACCACTCATGTTTACCGAAATAGCCCAAACGATCGCCAAATTGAAGTGGCAGGAGGCAGGGCACATTGCTCGCAAAACAGATGGTCGATGGGGCCGGAAAGTTCTGGAGTGGCGACCGCGTACCGGAAGACGTAGTGTTAGAAGACATCCCACAAGATGGACCGATGACCTGGTGAGGGTCGTGATTAGTCGATGTATGCGAGACGCTCATTATCGGTTGTTGTGGCGACACTTGGAGTGGCCTATGTTCAGCAGTGGACATCTTTCGGCTGATGTGATGATGATATTTGCAAAACCAATTAACGATATTACACTACAAACTTAGCACTACAAAGTAATACGTTTATACGCGAGATATGGCTAAGTAAGAAAAAAATTTAGGAGCAAATAGTATGTTTACGACGAAAAGTTACGATTTTGCAAGTACAAGAAATTCAAGTTTTTTTGTAAACTACCATTACGGTGCGCCCCCTCTAAATAACGTCGTAGAATTTTTGGATTTTTATAAGAATGAAGTTTTCCCATCGTTTCATCGACTAACAATATAGGAGACGTAAAAAAAAAGTTTTCTTCGCTTCACCCTGACGGACCACCATGTTTCAGTAATTCTGTTGTAGTTATGTTAACTAAACACGAAACTTAGTGTGTATTGTAATTATGCGTATGAAACTTGTTATTTTCATTTAACTGCGAAGGGTTATGTGAAACCACATCTGTTGCTATTTGAATAGGACACTTTAGTAATTAGGGATACGACATAGTTAAATAGATCGCGAAATCAGACATTAAATTATGTGTTTGTACATAATGTAATGATACATGAATTAAATGATGTGGTCGTGGCTAAATAATAACAGCCACACGGGTCGACCTTCAAGGTTAAGCTACGCTTGTCAAACTTGGTCTATGGATGGGTGACCATCTTAACATATCGAGTTCGCTCCGTGCCTCGGAAAGCACGTTAAGCCGTTGGTCCCAGCTGTCATTTGCAGATCTTTGACAGTCGTTACGGATTGTCAGAAGCCAGTAAATCTCCAGTCTTGCCAAGAACTACCGTGTTACCCAGTTAATGGGTTGTGGAGGTCTGGTAGGCAACCGCTCCACGTAAAATACTGGTATTCAGCTGAATCCGGTTTGATTGGAAGCCGACCCCAATATAATTGGGAAAAGGCTAGGCAGATGATGATGACATTAATTAAATGATGTAACACTGGCTTGAATATAAAGACGAAATATATTTTAGTAATAATGTTTCTCAGGGATGCATTTATGGGCTATAGAATGAGATCGGCACGTTGTCAGGTGATACAATATATAATAGCTGTAAATAGTAAAACAGTAAAAGGGCACAAACAGGGTAAACGTTAAACAATGATAAAGCACAAACAGGATAAAAGTTAAACATTTGAAAAAATAACAAAGCGTCTCGCGGTCACGAGTCCACCAACTTTGGAGGGAATCGCTGGCGTGGCGTATATTCTCGCCAATCGCAGCGCACAAGGCACGGTCGAGTACGGAGTTGATGACGCTATGATACATTTTGCAATATTCTTTATATTTTGCAAGGGATAGCATGCATACTCTGTTTATACCATACTGTTAAACGAGTGTATGGCAGACTTAATTAAATTTTCTCAAGTTTATGACTTTACGACTCCACACAAAGAGGCAATATGCATGCATAATTCTCTTTCATTTTAGCCAAAATATATTTTACTTCTCACACTTGGGTGCCAAATGACTTCTATCAAGAATCTTCTATCTAAATGACAGCTGTAAAAAATGTACTGAAATTGTCACTTAGACGTTAAAATTTACGTGTACAAAGTAAATAAAAGTACAGAGAGGTCTTTGTAAAAATGCCAGTTACAATAGTATTAGACCATCCACTTACTCAAACGTACATGGTGCATTCAGCGCTTCTAGCGGTGAAGTTATTAGCCCTAAGTCCTATGGCAGCCATGACTTGGGTGAGTAAAGGGTTGTTCCCGGATGCCGACACGGTTCGAAGAGCTTATCTATCAGAGTTGAAGAACTTGGCGCCTTACTGGATCGTCGGGGCCCTGTATGTGACGACTCGACCAGCTACGGATATCGGGATAAGTCTATTTAGGATGTTCACAGCAGCTAGAATGATTCTCATTCTTGGTTATGCCACAAAGCCTATGTCTCCAGTGTTTACTGACTTTGCCTTGATTCTCTCATACTTCATTACTTGCTATATGTCTATGCACGTCGTGTATTACTACCGGGCGGCCATTTAGATTCTATACAAATCAAATATCGACTTGTTTGATTTAGCGCTGCAAAGTCCGGGTGACTCGTTTTAAGGAAGTAAATCGGAAAGGAAATTGCTTTTTAGATTGTGTTCAGTTCAATCTAGAGTGTAGGGAAACGACTGACTTTCTATTATTGATATAACCGTATTACAACGGAATAGAAAATGGGAATTCTGTAGGATGGATTTTTAAACTTGAATGTAAACGTTTTGATTCGATATTTATTCAAGGGTGTGTTTGTAGAATTATATTGTTACTGTTATTACTTTTAAGTTGTCTTATATTTTTTTGAGGCCAGGCAGATGATGATGAATTTATAATTGTTAATCTTATTGGAAATCAAACTATGTATTTTTATTTTAGAATAGCTACTGCCAGCGGCTATACCTGCTTGAATGTCGGAAATAAGCCCAAAGGAACATACTCTCGGGATAAAAAGCCTACCTATGTGCTATTCCAGGCTATAATCTATATCTGTGCCAAATTTAATCCAGATCCGTTCAGCCGTTCTGGCGTGATTGAGTAACAAACATTTATTGAATTGATGGATGGCTGAATTTATAATAGTAGTATTTTTTTCATTTTATCTATTAGATATGTGTAGATCTGTCGTCCTGAATTTGTTTGTTTAAACCCCAACTGAGTCACTGACTTGAAAACTCTTTGTAAGATTTTTCGTTGGCAAACTTTTAAAACAGTCTAATGAAAGTGCTTGGAAAATACCCAAAATAAACATTCAAATGTCTTCCAAAGCATTTCAACAAACAGTACACTAAAAGCGTTCCCGAAAACAATTGTCCCATCCGCTTCACTGGAAGGCTCCGATACGTCAAAGGGACTACCGTTGACAATGTTGCTCTGAAAGATTGAGATTCACTTTGTATTCGATGTTCATACTCATTGGTGGAATGATCACTTGCGCTACTACTGAGCATGAGGTCCTGGGTTTGATTACCGGGTCGGACAAAAAGTTTGTGTGTTTTTATATCTGGAAAAGTGTCCAGAATCTCGAATTAGGCTGCCTGTCTATTGGCTCGGAGCGGGGCAGCGGAGTGGAGCGACGAAATGCGGACTGTCTCTGCCCATTGATGTGGATCAAGGTAATGCGGAGCGGAGTTGCGGACTGTGCCGAACTCACGCGACGAGTAATTGTAGCGGGTGGTTGGATTTTTCTGCTACCCCATTCAGCTTCACTCCGCTGCCTCGCTTCGCTGCCTCGCTGCCCGGTTTTATATGAATTCGTAAACTAGTTCGCAAATTCCTGTCCACTGAAACGGAGCGGAGATTTTATGCAATTCCATTGGTTAATATTGGCATGACTCTGCTTTCCGCTCCAGTGGACAGTCAGCCTTAATAGCGGTAAATAGCGATAGACTCGTTATTTATAATCACAAATGATTTCTTATTAAGCATTATTAATTTAAATGGATAATCAAAATCCCGAATTTTAAAATACCGATGGACGAAATCCCGATAATTGAAACGTAGTAACTGATTACCACCTGCTCTAAGATAGTTGACGGAGCCCCGCCACGCGGGGCTCTTATTTCTGGGTGGTTTTAAAAAAAAATAACCACGAAGGCTAAGGCGGGAACTCCGCTCCGCTTCGCTCCCGCCTTAGCCTTCTAACCTAACCTATCCGAGTCGGGGTACAACCGATCATGTTGTGCAAAGGCTTTCTGTATCAGACAGGCGCTATTCGCTAATATTAATATTATTTTTATCTTTTTCAGTTAATCCATTTGATAATTAATAACTTATCCAGTAATCCATTTTGACCTTTAAACGATTTAGTCAATAGTGTAATAAATATATTAACATTGATATTTCAGACTTTGGTCAGCTGAACTTTTGATCAAATGACCATCGTTATTTTAAAGTTTGTTGATTTGTACGTTGTTCTTTTGAAATTTGCTCAGAAAAGTTTTGATTTTCTAATATGCAACCTTTAAACTAAACATGTGGGATGTTGGTCTTATCCAAAATATATTTTCAAACCCTAAATCAGAAAGGACTAAACGCATAATTTGTGGCTTAACTTAGAAGTCTAGGCAGTAATTCCTTTTCTTATTTCTTAATTATAGTTGTGTGTAAATAGAGTATAAGGTACAATGGGGTTGACGTATCTGTGTGGATAAAAACCCTTATTAACCTTTTGACCGCCAGAGCATAAACGCATCGGCGTGCCCCCGACGCCAAGCCACAAATTCACCGTACTTTTTGTCACATATTAGTGACGTTTGGCGTACAGGGCACGCGCTTGCTTGTCATGTATACGTGACAATGGCGTTCAATAGGTTAATAAAGAATGAAAAAAAAGCAAAAAAAACAGTGTGGCTATACTTTGGCGGCTGCTGCTAGAGACGGCTTTGTCAAGACTATCCATGGAAAATAAGCGCGTCTGTGAGTGTTGCGGTTTACTCGCAAAAAAGTATCGTTATCAGATGAGTAATTCCAGCAAGTACCTGTTACAAAAATATAAACAAACATATACTTTTAGGATTCTGAACATCCGCAAAAAACGGAACCAAAAATATTAAATGAAAGGGCTTATTGTGAGGGTTTTAACATATTTTTTTATAATTTTAGAATAAATTATTTTCAAGAGGAGGCCTGGAGACTCGCTTGCCCGAATTCAAATCCGCCCGACTACCCTTCATCCCAGAGACGGTGGGACGAGCCGCTCTGCAGGCAAGTTCAGGAAAAACTTATTGCCACATCAACTACTACTGCAGAGCGTGCGCGCCTGCTGGCTGTGGGTGAGTGGGAGTCGGGTCTCTGGCTTCACGCACTACCGTCGTCGAACATTGGCACCATGTTCGACGATACTACTTTCCGCCTCGCTGCCTGCCTGCGTCTTGGCGCTCCTTGTTGTTCTCCTCATCGCTGCCACTGTGGCGAAGTTGTCAACAGCCTCGGACACCACGGCCTGTCATGCAGCCGTAGCGCGGGTCGCATTGCGCGGCACGCGAATCTTAACGACATCATCCGACGAGCTCTTGTCATCGTCGGCGTTCCGGCTGTGTTAGAACCCAATGGCCTGGCACGCGACGATGGCAAGAGACCGGACGGCATGTCGTTATTTCCATGGAAGATGGGTAGGCCATTAGTGTGGGACGCTACTTGTGTCGATACTCTTGCGCTATCCCATCTTCCTAGCTCTTCGTGCTGTGCTGGCGATTCCGCTGCGGCTGCAGAGAACCTCAAGCGGCGGAAATATAATAAACTTGTTGGTAGTTATATTTTCGAGCCGTTTGGGGTTGAAACTCTCGGGTCTTGGGGTCCGAGTGCACATAACTTATTTAAAGATCTCTCAAGGCGCTTAGTTGACACTTCACGTGACCCAAGGGCTGGCTTTTACCTTGGTCAAAGAATAAGCATTGCCATACAACGTGGCAATGCCGTCAGTCTTTTGGGTACCCTTCCAGTCGACAGCGATGCGGATGAATTTTTTGACGTCATATTTTAGGGTTTATTTAGTTAGGAGATTTTATTTTTATTTCTAGTGTATATAGTTAGTTAAGTATTTATGGAATAAAAGTATTTGTTTTCAAAATATTTAAGAAATTAGATGTATAATGACCATTCCCCTTATCTCCGATTCTACAGAGCCTATTTTTTTTTAAAACAAATGCAGATAATATTCTTTACCTATAGATTTCAGGAAAACCTATAAGAAACTCTATAGTGTTAAAATAACATGTTACAAAAATGAGATTCATTCGGGACCCTTTGCACGCGGGTCCGACTCGCACTTGACCAGTTTTTACCTCTATCTCTCTATTTAGGGATTTTAATCAAAAGTGCATTAAGCTCTTTCTGTCATAACATAACTATCCCAAAAAGGTCGAATTCCGAAGCAGACCCAAAATACCGAAAATTTGTGACACCATCCCGCACTGGGCAAGCGCGGTGTATTATGTTGCCCACTCCTTCTCAGAGAGTGGAGGCCTACGTTCCAGCGTAGAAAACACTTTAATTATTTTGGCAGAATCAGGGCCTGTTTCACGGCCACCATAATAGCCACTAATCACCGAATAAATTCTAAAATGGAACATTATTTGTATGGAATTATCCGTCAAGTAAATAAACGGGACCTTAATCGTAGGTGGTGAAACTGAGGGTAAGATATAACGCACGTTTAAAGTAAAACCGTTACTAAACGAAATTATGAAATTTTATAGTCGCACCTTTAAAGTAAAACCGTTACTAAACGAAAATGTTCATGAATTTAGGTATCAATGCCATCTATCTAAAACAGTGACTATTTTTAATATTGGCTCCCCTATAAAATTTCATAATTTCGTTTAGTAGGTAACGGTTTTACTTTAAAGGTGCGATAAGGTAAAGACATAAGTACATAAGTGCAGGTTTACAGCGATACAAATCAAACCTGTAATTAGACGTTCGACGAATCATTCAAGCTTGAGAATCACAGTCCTATACTAAGTTATCTCTTGAACTTTGTTTTAATATTATCAAATGTACAACCTTATTCAAACATACTGACATATAAGTTCTGTGTGCAAACTTAGCGGGTTTGCGAACTCTGGCAACAGGTTGTTATAACGACAAATTTGATTGTGGAAAGGATATCTATTCGGCTATGTTAGTATATGACAGAACAATGTTTAAGTGAAATAAAGAGGTCAAATTAATTGTTTACCCATACCTTGTAAATGGTAATTTTTCACTCAATTGTTTTTTTTTTCACTTATTATGACGCTTTCTATAAGTGAAAACATTTTTTTTAGTGCCATAATAATTGTGCTAGTTATCTCGGAAATTGAAACGTTCATGTGGACTAAGGCTAAGTCCGCAATGCTGCTGAATAAAGAATCTGTCTGAATAAACGCCGAGAGCTGCAAAGCCAACTGTTCAATATTATTTAAGCATTAATTTAATTTTTCCACATGCACATGCACAGTGCCCACTGGGCAATGTCTCCACAAAGTAGATGCCTTACGATGGACAGCGCCATTGGAGCCGGCCTAGGTGGCGAACCGAGGGTAAGAGGTGGCTCGGGAATATCTGGAAGGATTTTGGGAAGACCTCTGCCGAGCAGTGGGTCAGTACATCAATAAACTTGTTATTAACAACAGACATAAAATAATCATCATCATCCTAATATCAGCCGAAAGACGTCCACTGCTGGAGGCCACTGTATCGTCCTCACATAATATTAAATTAATTTTTGTATACCAAATTTTGTAAATCATTATTTGAAAAGAGTAACTATGGAGTTTCTTGTCCGTTCTTCTCCATAAGAATCTACCTTTCCGAATGGACAGTAGAGTCACTTTATTAATGTAATTTTATTATTTTACTGAACTGTAAATGCTGACGTTCAAAAGTGCCGTTTAATGGCCTAATTGAAATAAACGTTTTGACTTTGACTTGACTTTGACTTTGCCACCTCCAAGGACCCCTCCTTGGAGGTGGCCTCCTTCCATCATCGTCACGCTTGGCAGGTGGGTTGGCGATCGCAGTGTAGCTGTTGCAATGCTCAGAACCACAGGGAATGCTGCTGCCCATTCTCTGTTGAGTCCCTTAGTCTCCTCTTACGACACCCACGGGAAGTGATGGGATGGTGCTATTCTTTTACGTCCGACACCATACAGGAAATAAGCCACGTGATAAATCCTATTTACCTTATTCAATATGAATGAGGGCTTACTCTTAGTTTAACTAAAACATTAAATTACTTATACACCACCTTTGGTTATAATTAATATTACAAGAAAATGTCGCTCTATCGGCTTCGTGCCTAAAATTAACTATAATTTGAAGTATTATATGAATAATCTGTAACAATTGTCTTACGAGTATATGAAGAGATTTTCGGAAATCGTGATGACACTGGTATATTTTTAACCTTACCGTGTATTGATTTTCAGAAATCGTGATGACACTGGTCCTTATCATGTATCTTAAGTGCGTTCAAGGGAACAAATCTTAAACGCTCTAAGGTTTGAACCCGGAAACAATCATCTCTAACCCATAGGTATTTGCGCCATGAGGAATCGACCCCACCAGTGGGTGTGATCATAGTGACATGAATTATGCTTAGAACAGGGTTAACTTTGAAGATTTATTGCACATAAATTATCCTATATCGTTTCTGGATATGATACGGTAAGTTATATACGAGTAGGAAGTATTAGGGACCTCCTATATGCGTAAATTATTTTGGCACATTTCCTTTTCCGGGATAATTTAAGGTAGCGGAAGCACCGAGTTTGGGCTGAAGATCAATCCAACCAAGACGCAAATCATTGTTGGTAGTTCCCGGACTGTCTCTAAGATCGGCTGGTCGAAACTTCCTCAGATTTCATTTAATAACACTACCATACCTGTAAGTCACGTTGCGAATAAATTTGGGGATTTAGATCGACAGTATTGTTTCCTGGACTAAGCAACTGCAGGAAGTAAGTCGTAAACTGTTTGCTTCAGCAGGTTTCTTGAGACGCCTTCGCAATTTTCTTCCCATCTCTCATTCATTCATTCTTTCCATCACCACTATAATTGCGATAGCCTTCTTTTTTAGTCTTCTTCTCCCTATCCTGGACCGCTGGCTAATGCAAGCTATCCTGATCTCACCCAAAACCAATTGGACGGAATGTCGACATCCATCCTTTCTTTACTTTATAATGTTCTCTTTGGTTCTTCTACTCTTTTATAGGGTTCCGTACCCAAAGATTAACTAACGAAACCCTATCACTAAGCCTCCGCTGTCCGTCCGTTCATCCATCCGTCCGTACGTCCGTCCATCCGTCTGTCTGTCGGTCAACAGGCTGTATCTTAAGAACCGTAATAGGTAGACAGTTGAAAATGTTCACAGAGATGATGATTGATGTATTTCTATTGCCGCCAAAACAACAAATAATAAAAATAAATTTAAATATGGCTCATACAAAAAACGTGTTTTTTCGGTTTATGGTACGGAACTCACCGTGTGAGAGTCCAACTCACCGGTTTTTTATCTTAAAGAACGCTTTCAGTTCCTCTGTGGCATACATTCTAGGTCCTTGAGATCATCGGAAAATCTAAAATTAAGAATTCGCATGCATTCCACTACCTTCTTCGACAAATCTTTCAGTATACAAGCAGCTCGTTTGTGGAATGCATTACCTATTTAGAAGTATGGCGTGCTCAAACGCTACCAACGTTTAAAAAAATAGTGAAGGACATCGGTGAAGGAGCATTACTTTTCACTATGTTTTTTCCGCTCCTTTCTCAATAATTGGTATATTTGATGAGATTGAGATTTCCTTGTGCGATAAGACCGGCCCTAGCACCATTGATTTTTATAAATATTTGTCCTGTTCTTATTATGAGGTGTACAATAAAATAAAGTATGTCCATACTTTTCCATACAAATATTATAAATGCGAAAGTGTGTCTGTCTGTATGTCTGTTACCTCTTCACGCTTAAACCACTGAACCGATGAAATTTGGTACAGAGATAGGTTATACCTTGGAGAAAGACGTTGCGAGAAAAGTGCTTAAAGAGGTTAAAATATGGGATGAAAGTTTGAATGGGAGTCCGTCATAATTGAAGATAAAAACATGAACCTTTGTATTTAGGCACTTGATAAAAAATAAATTAACATAATTATGTTCAAGCGTTTTTGAAAAATTTGTATCTTAAAAATGAAAATGGCGTCCCAAAGTAACCATTCCACGCTGACGAAGTCGCGGGCAAAAGCTAGTAATAAATTAATCAATAAGTGTTTACCGACATATTTATCAATTGGCAACTCTTAAAAGTGAAATGACCGATTCTCAGCAGTAATTAAAAACAACATGGAATGTTAATAAATTCAACAAATTGAATTTATCTTTTAAATTAAAAGCACCAGCACAAGAACCATATCACCACACCACACAAATACACAAACCACATTGTTCAAAGCATTTTGCGTTTTGTCACATACACGCGCGGACAGTACAGCGCCTTGCGTGTGCAATATAATAATGCATTCAGAGTGCTGATGGGGCTGCCCCGATTCTGTAGCGCATCGGGGATGTTCGCCGAGTCACAAGTAGACTGTTTCTACTCTACTATGCGAAAACGGTGCACATCCCTGGTGCGCAGGGTTCGGGCTAGTTTCAACGGCATCCTGAGGGCATTCGCGCAGAGGTTCGATTGTCAGTACCTGAACCATTGTTGTACGGTTCACTTACTGAGCAATCGAAACCAGTAATATGTATGTTTGTGGTATTTTTACGTGTTTTTGTTATTATTTTATTATGTGTGTGCTATGATCCATGTTGGTCGAAATAATTGTTTATTATTATAATATCTTTAGATCATTCATCAAACACCCATCGTCGAATGAGTAAGCACTTGGCCGATCCATTATTTTAGGTTACCTACAAAAGATTTCCCGTCCCGTAATATTCCCGCTCATACGATGGCGTACGGGCCATCAATTTTGTTCGAAATGAAATCTATATTATGTTAGATATACGTTTGGGTTCGGATATTAATAGTTCCAATAACTTAGTAATATGGGCTTATGATATGGGTTTATTAGCATTGACACGAGTGTTTGTGTTTGAAGAATGTTTTTGTTTATTTATCTAGGAGTGGTTAGGTATTTACGAACAGTCTTTGCACGTGTCTGTGATTTGAGAATGTTATAAATATCAAAAGTATCGCAATATTCGTCTTTACGGGTGAATTGCTAGCGCTGCATTGAATGCTGATTCAATAGTGTTAAACATATGTACTTACTTACATTATATCATATCAATTCACATCCTCCGTTCACATTTACCGTTTATTTTATTTACCATTGTGCACAATTCGACATTCGATAGTTGTCGTAGCACGCTACGCTGCTACGCCGGCTACGCGGCACCTTGTTGAAACGTAGAAAATAAAAACCAGACAATTTCGTTATGAATCTTGTATATTCTCAAGTCAAACTACTCGACAATGGCTGGCTGGCTATGGCATGTGAACACTTTTTCCCGCTCTTTTTGGCTGGCTTGTCTTGGCTGTAGTAAGTATTGGCATGGCTACAGGAAAGTGTCACGTTGGCTGGAATGGCATTGGCGGCTGCATACTGGCTGACGTTACATTGTTTAACACTGGCTACGCAACTACGAGTGCTACGCTGACTACGATATTGGGCTGACCACGAAGCCATGTGCTGCATTTTTTGAAACTTATAATCCATCCAATTGGACACATTTTCGAAAGAAAAATAATTAATTTCAATTGTCGGTATATGATATATGGATTTGTGAAGCTTATTTTGAACATGGAACACCGTTATTCGGAGGCTGCAGTAGCTCTTTGACCAATAAAAGATACCACATACCTATGAAATATTTACCTACTACTTACCTACTATCACTACTTCTTACCTTTACCTACTAATGAAATATTTAAATAAAACACTATCGCCCCAATTTCTTTGTACCAACCATTCTGTTTTCCATGAACATTTTAACAGCGACAATCAACCGCGCTCGTCTCAACAAGATCATTCAAACATTACTCCGCTATACAGTGTATGCCAGTTTTATTGCTACTTTACGATTACCGAGACTTGTACGTAACGTGTTATACGTGTTATGGCAAGCTTTATTGCCTGTTCGTGATCTCTCGACGTCATTTGAATTTGAAAAGGTGTAATGTGAATGGGCTCTTTTCTGTGGTCTGAAGTGTAGTTATGAGTTTATTGGAGCAGTAATTCTAAGTTTGTGAAATACAGTACCATACCAACACGCCTGTTATCTTAGAAGGGTTAGGCAGGAGCATAATCTTTTTGCACCCACAGTGTGGCAGTTACGTTTAAATTCCATATAATGTAGGAGACGAGCCGAGAATATATATAGATATAGGCCTGGCACTGAAATTTCACTTGAAAAAGTCCAATAAGGCTTTGTCCAAACCGGGAATTGAATCCAGGACCTCATGTGCTACTGTTAAACATGCAACCAGCGAGTCAGTAAATGAAATAGGCGGTTAATATTTACAATGTGTATAAGAGAGCCTATGTTCAAAATATTACCTATAGAAGTGAGTTGGGATACATACAAGTTCATTTTACCTCACATTCAGGTACTTCAGCGTCAAAACAACAGTAGAAGAGTTCTAAATACACATACATTTGTAGATTGAAACCGTCGCAAACTGGCGTATCTCTACAAATAAAAGCAAACTATAATGTAGGTAACTGAATGGCCCAGAGGCGAGCGCTGCCACGCTGGTGGGCCAGTGATGTTGCGGAATTTGTTCGAAAGAGTTATCGCGGCCCTGGAACGCAAAGGGCTTTAGAATGAACACGGATGGGTATTAGTCAGTAAGAGTCTGACACGCCCTTCCGCTCCCCCCAGAGCGGAAGAAGTCATTTGACGATTCCACATCCTCAAAAAAAAAAAAAATTGTGGGCCAGTGATAACAGCCTCAACTAGGACGTGGATTCGAATCCTAGTTTTTGATTCGAATTGATTCTCTCATCGTTGCTCTCAAAATCTTTTTTGAAGGAAATCTTCGCTGAAACCCTGTGACTAGGAAGAAAAGAAGGTTATCTCCTACCAACTAAAACCCCACAGTTCCTTTCGCTACCTTCTCTCATAACCCATGAAATCGTACTGCACCCGCGTGGTGGATTCAAGCCACCATAACTTATTTTCTGTCCCCAAGTGGGCAGTATGGGGGACATTTAAAGGGAATTATGTTATAATTTTTATTTTTAAGTCAAGTGTGAATAGGTTACTTCCAGGCAAGCGTACTCCATCTAGGACTTAATTGCTTCAAGTGTTTAATAAAACCGGCATGATATTAAACTCAAGAATTTTGAAAAAAATTGAAATTTGTTGGTACTTGGTCGGTTTTAAGGTTAACATTAATTATTTATTTGATTTTGTGGAAAGAATAATTAGTTACATTCTTGACATTTACAAGCTTCGCAATTTTTCGTAATTATTGCAGACTTTTACTTAACACTCACTCACTCAATGATAAGTATTTGCTTTTCTTAGAAAAGTGCTAAAAATAATCACCTTTTGAGACGTTTTTCTTTGTAATGAATATCATGTTGTAAATTATATAGACGTGAGTCTTTAAACATTTATATCTTCAGCAGCAGCAGCTGTCAATCAATAATGAAGACTTATAATACTTGACTGCTTCGCTAAGATACGATCCCTGCAATTTCACCTTCAACTACACTGCTATGTCACCTCAGCGGTTTAACAAGATTCAGCAGCCGGATTTCATTTTGACACCTGCAAGCTATAAGGTAAAAATCTTCATATTGCTGGCGCATGGCAAAAGTGTTTCAGAGAGCAAGAATTTTAAGAAAGAACAGTAAGATACAAATAATCCAAATTGACACTCGACTACATTCAAAGACTTTTATTATCAATCGAAGAACCCGTTAACTGGTCCAGGCTGACCCTTCGGGTCATATTGCTCCTTAGATAAAATCGAATGGAGCATATTTCATTGTCAATCCGTATTACAGCCTTTATGAACTGCGGTATATCTCCGGGTTCTGTATAGAGAGGTTGGAAGACATTTTTGATGGTTACATTCCCACGTATTACCTTTAAGACGAGCACTTGAATGAAATGAAACTTTTGAGGATCTTTTATAAAACGTTTCGACGTTATAAACGTTTTGGTTGAATGGTCGTCGGACTTTTGGATGAATATTGTACCTACTTTTATAGGTAAAGATGTGGACTTCACAGAAAATGATTTCGTTCAAGTGTTCAGAAACGATTTAAAGATATTCTTTATAAATCGTCATGCAATTAGTTTTTGTATACCAAATTTTGTAAATCATTATTTGAAAAGAGTAACTATGGAGTTTCTTGTCCGTTCTTCTCCATAAGAATCTACCTTTCCGAATGGACAGTAGAGTCACTTTATTAATATATTTTACTGAACTGTAAATGCTGACGTTCAAAAGTACCGTTTAATGGCCTAATTGAAATAAACGTTTTTGACTTTTGACTTTTTGCAAAAGGGATTTAGTCCAAGTAGGTACAAAATTCACGTTAACGTATTCAAGTATTCATAACTTACTCTTTGATGGTCTGCCTAAAGGCCACAGAAAGTGAGGTACAGCATATAGAGCTAAAAGGCCATTTACCCTTGTGGAAGGAAGTTACATCCCATCTCCATATAATATTCCCTGAGCTAGAGCATTGACCGCAACGTGACGTCATTAGTGCTAAGGTACCTGTGAACTAATGTTATCATAGTGCTGTCCCAATTTCGTCACTCAGGTGTAGCTGATGTGATCTATTGGGATTTCGGCATCACTAGAGATGGTAAAGGGTTTATGGGTTCAGGGACGTTTTGGTACAATACTGTATTACTGTAATAATAATATTGTTATGCCTCGATCTTACCTTTTTTTTTTTTTTTTTTTTTTTTTTTTTTTAAGGATGGGAAATCATCAAATGACTTCTTCCGCTCTGGGTGGAGCGGGAGGGCGTGTCAGACTCTTACTGACTAAAACCCATCCGTGTTCCTTCTAAAGCCCTTTGCTTTCCAGGGCCGCGGTGACTCTTTCGAACAAATTCCGCAACCCTGGCAGGCTCTGGCCCTAGCGGGCCCCGTCCTCTTTGCTGACATCTCTTTGAGGCGCGCGCGAAACACAACGCGCCATCGACCCGGGTCTGGTGGTGATCGGACAGCGAGCCACCCAACGCTCGCCGTCCGCAGGCCCGCGCCTACGGTGGCCGGGGATCGCCCTGCGACTCCCGACGCCCGGGGCGTCTTCTTCTGTTGCGGCGGTTGGGGCGAAGGCCTTGCCTTTCCCTCGCGCGGCCCGCCTCCTCCTTCGCAAGCATTACTGCTTCGCAGAAGGAGGTGACCGCTTCCCAAGCCTCCTCGCTCCGGACCATGGATTCAACCAGGGCCGGACGCGAGAGGTTGCCGCCGCCGATCGCCTCGACAAGGACACGGCGGTGTTCTGCCCAAGCAGGACAGACCTCCACCGTATGCTCCACCGTGTCCTCCGGGCGATCCTCACAGTGCTGACACCCGGGCGTGTCCTCCCGCTTAATCCGAAACTCGATCTTACCTTGGGATGTCGATTGTCTAGTAATTGGGTTCACGAGGTCAGTTGGTTGTTGGAGCTCTATGTTGAATTATTTAGTCACATGTGGTTTCCTAGGAGACGACCCTAATATAGGAAAATGCTTTTGATAAGCGAACGGTGATAATACTAGTAACTTTGTAATTTAATACTTCACACTAACTCGGTATGATATTAAAATGTTAATGAATAGCGTTTCATCTTTGCTTCACAAGGTTTTTGACTTTGCAAAATATTCTTCACTAGTTTTTCTTCCTACGCGCATATTCCATTTTTCCCCGTTCCCGTATTGCCCATAGCTGTCCTCATGAATGTGGCTATCATATACAAAAAAGGATTTTCCAAATCAAACTGGTAGTTATAGTATAAGTATAGATAGATGTGTAAGTTCTTCAACTTTGATATTTTCACTTATCTCTATCAGAATTATCTCTAAATTATGGTGAAAACCGCATACAATATCGTTGCGTAGTTAAGAAGCACAACAAGGCTACATATGTAGAGAGATACGTAAAGCGACATTGTTTTATATCTTGCTAGCTTTTTCCCGTGGCTGTGCTCGCGTTAAAGTCGCATATTAATAGTTCCCAGAGTTCCATCTATCTCTGTACCAAAATTCATCAGAATCGCTTCAGCGTAATGGCGTCAAAGCGTAACAAGCAAAATCACTTTCTCATTCATAATATTAGTAAGGATTAGTTTAAGAACATAACGATCCAAACAAGAAGTGCATTACGATCCTTCTGATCCAACACATCTAGGCCACAATACTCTAGAGTTCATTGCCCCGACCAAATACTGATGGACAGCACCGATGCTGAGGGCATTTGAATTCCTACACCCAGTTGAATTTCCTTTGCGCCGTCGCATTTCCGAAGCCGAAAACAACGCTGTTATCGCTGGGTGGCCATGTTTGAAACGTAAGGGGCGCTACACACTTAAGCGGGCACGTTAATCGGCACAGCCGGGCGGCAAAATCAAAAATATTACTATGCAGATGAGTTTTCGAAAAAAGGCTGCGCGGCCATGCCAGTCGGCTTTTGCCGACCAATATTAGTTCAGTAGTACTAAAAATGTCCGCGGACCAAAAAAAGACTGTGGGTCATCCTTCAGCAAGATGAGTAGACGACATTGTTGCAGTTACCGGTAGAACCTGAGTGAGGATGGCACAGGAACGTGAGAATTGGCACAAGAAAAGAGAGACCTATGCTCAGAACTGGGCGAAGTCGGGTTGTGGATGACGATGATGATGATGATGAAGAAAGTGGGAGAAAAACAACTTGTTGTTATTTAATGGTCTACCCATCTTCACTAGCCGAGTTAAATACAACTTGTGAAGTAATTCATTCGGGGCGACCTTGTCATCATTGTCGGGTCAGCTTCCAGTCAAACCGGATTCAGCTGAAGACCTTGTCGTTCTACAAATTTTAATTATGTCGAACCGATTGTGCCAGCCCGCTTCAGTGTGTAGGGTCCTTAAGAGACGGTATACACTGAAGTAGGTCGTTCTACAGTTGTTACCACCTGATGCAACGTTCTGTTATAGTTTGTAAAGTGTCCTTTATAGAAATGCATGTTGCATGAAGTAGCATTGTTTTGGATTGTTCGATTTTATGTGTATTGTATTGGAACGAAGCTTGTTTTGAACGTTGACGATGTTTTGATATTGTTAGGTCGGTTAGTGAATTGCTTTGTGTACGCATATTGTTTTGTATATTTTGGGTGCCTTGAAAGTGGCCTATACAACGTGTAATAGAATAAACGTAATACCTCTTAAGGGGTCATTGTACTCATAATTGTGAACAACTTTTAATATGGGACCAACACCGAAGTCGCGAAAAAATAATCAGCTGTTCAGTACATTTTGTCGAGTTATGGAAAGTCAATTTTTTTTCACAATTTTAGTGTTGGCCCCGTAGTGAAAGTTGTTCATAATGATGAGTACAATAACCCCTTAAGAGGCATTGCGTCTATTATGTTACACGTTGTATATATACGCCACTTTAAATTAGATGAATTGAATGGGAATAGACTCCTTAACCCCGAAGATTTCAATTGGTGAACATTTGTATTTACGTGGGTATAACATTTCTTATTCATATGTAATAGACCGATTGGCAAAGAAGTTTTTTTGAAATTCTAAATATGCTGACCCGACAGACGTCGTTTCATCAAAAGAAATTGACAGCTACTGTTTGAATGGGAAAAGAAAAAGAATGTTTTTTACAACGTTTATTCGTGAAATTTTTCCAAGTTTTCTCTTTATAAGAACCTAACTAGAGCTACAAAGAATATTTCGAAAATAATACCCGATTGGTCAAGCTATTCTCGAGTTTTGAGCAAAGCAACATTTTTAAGAATATATACACATGATTATGTAGATTGCTGATATTAAAAGATGATATTAAATGATTATGTAGATTAATGATATTAAATGATTATGTAGATTAATGATATTAAATGATTATGTAGATTAATGATATTAATAATTACTTGGCTTAGAAGATAAAATATTTACCGCAATTTGAGTGAAATACTACGTGAAAATTGAACCGTAAGAGGTATAAAAAGCGGTAAATAACGACCCTAATCACAGCGGTAACTGGACAGGCGCAAATTCATCCCCAGATTAATGATGGATTAGCCAAGTTACCTTCTACCCGTATCAAACCCATAGTTTCGGTAATTCCGAGGAATACTGACTTTTTGTGGCGGGAATTTAACATGGTGTAAGTTGATTTGTTTCTGGATAAGGTGACTTTATTTTCTTTGGAAATCTAGTAGCCAGATTTATTTATTTTCTGATAAATGTTTTTTTTTTAAGATCGATTTGGAAATCGAATCGCCGCCTATGAATTTGTACAAGAGATGGACAAGATGTCAAAGTTAATTTTCTAGGACTCGTCACGCTTAGGCACATTTCGTTATATGAGATAGAAGAAAGAAATAAATTCTTCCTGATCTCACAATCGGCCTGTCTTATTTTTATAATTATAAAGTTCCACTTTTATCAAGTATACAGCATTTTTAGATAACTATTCTAACTCTGTGCTTTTAAATAATTTAAAGGTGCTTTTTGCTGCCTGAAATATAAAATATTACATTCTGCATTTGGAATGAAATAGATATTTGATAGGTCATAGGTGGCACGTGTGAAACTGTGAATTGTGAATCTTGCAAACTTTTCACGTCATGTACGGTGACTGCGTGACATCACTATTTCAACCTGTCAATAACTATACGCTGGCAACCCTGAAATAGAATTCCATTTTTGAACAGAACATAAAAGAAACTCTTCTCGATATAAATTTTTTTGATGGAACTTGAAGCCTTTAAAAACGAATTCAGCTAAAAGATCAAGCGATGGTATAAACAAGGAAAGAATTTAAATAATTACGTTTTCTATTACGCAACAGGGAAATTTACTAAACCCATTTCGAGGAAAATAATGGACTTTATACACTTGAGGCCGACAACATTAAAAAGAACAATTAACACCATTTTCAATTTCGTTTTTACTTTGTTCATATTTTGGCTTTCTAGATACAAAATAAACTTGCTTACTTAAGCATTTTATACAGATAATGAACCTTTGGGAATTTAATTATTATGAGAAAGTTACTTTAGCTTTCTCTTGGTAGACCTAATTATCAATTTTAATAATGTTAAAAGCCCTCCCTAGATTCGGATTCGAATTTTTGTAACATTTTAAAATGATTCTAGACCCAAGTAATTTTAGTACCTAAGCAATGTCATGACATCTTATTTAAATATTAGTAAGGTTAAGAAAATTAGTTCTGATTTTAAAGTTATTTTTACATAACATAAAGCCGCCCATCGTATGTGGTTTAGTTTTAAGTCTCCTTTTTGATGTGTAACATCTCTCCTCTCACTTTCCTGCAATCTTTGGGAGTGATTTCGTGAAATGGGACGGAAATGTGTAACAGAAAGCCGAGGAAGCGCGGGCAATTTGATTTGACCAATGAGCGCGCCCTATTCGATTTTATCAATGAGCGCTGCAGTGGTCGAGTTGGCTGTCAGTTGGTACTTTTAATGTTAATGTTGCTTTTTACCAAGGTGAGACGTCAGATGTTACACATCCTATGCGACAACTGTAAGACTCGCTCGTTTTTTCTGTTTTAATTTTGATGTACAACAACGTATATAATAAATAAATAATAATAATAAATGAATCATTTTGATACATAGGTAAGTTGACAAAATTTAAAATTTATAAATTAATAAACTAGATTTTGCCAGTGGCTTCACTTGAGTGAATGTTGGAAATTATCCCAAGGGAACATACTCCCGGGATAAAAAGCAAATCAGCAAATCCCAAAATTTAGTAACAAACTTCCATCCATCCATCCAAACTTTCGCACACATAATATGCTAAGCCAAAAGAAGAAAAACAAAGAAAAGGAGCAAGAATAGAAATGAAAAGCAAAGCTCTATAGAAGAGAAGTAGAAGTAAGATAAATGTTTCACTAAATCCTCTAATCCTACGTCTAAAAAAAGTTTTTTTTTGTGTATTGAATTATATTTTTTATCATTATTATTATTTAAACAAATTCATTATTTTTAAATGTGAATATTTACCTTGCCTGCTCTGCAATAAATATTTATTATTATTATTATTAAATGAAACATTATTTTTTTATATCAAACCAATGTTGTTGCCTCCAATCGTTAAAAAACAATTTTTAAAGAATACGTTGGCGTACTGACGTATGTTTGCTAACGTGTTCTCGATTAGAACTCAATACAGAAGCCAAGTCTAGGAAAATCAATCAATCATCTATGCTAGATCAGATTATTATGGAACTATATACAAGGCATGTTATATGTTACATATACAGGGTGTTCCAAAAATGCGTGGTCATATTTAGGGGTGGTGTTCTGTAGCTGAAATACAGTACCGAAATAATATCAAAATAAAAAATGAATGAGTTTTTTCAAAAACTCGACCTCGAAAAACTAATAAACAGTAAAAAAAACATCTTTCGAATTAAAATAGACGCCACCAACTGCATCAGGCTGCTTGAAAAGTAATTTTATTGGAAAACTAGCTACCGCCGGCGGCTTTGCCCGATTGAATGTCGAAAATTATCTCAAGAGAACATACTCCTGGAATAAAAACTATGTTGCTATGTCCTTTTCCGGGACTCAAACAATCTCTATACCAAATTTCATCAAGATCCGTCCAGCTGTTGGCGCGTGAAGAAGAACAAACATGAACACACACTCACAAACTATCGCCTTTATAATATTAGTGTGAAGTGTGATTTTAATGGTTTTTTGCAATCGGGTTTAAAAAAAACACTATTTTTAATTTGATGTCGTGATTTTTTTATAGCGGCCACAGAATACCACCCTGAAATATGACCATGTACTTCTGGAACATTCTGTATAGGTTGCGTCGTAACTGATAAATCTTTTTGGTAAACAAATAAAGGTACGACAAACAAGTGCAAACGTATTCACAACCGTCACTTAAACGTATTTCAAGGCGTCATACGATAACAACTACAAGTTGCATACGTATATCTTGCTGTATGATAACGACACATTATGTTTATTTTACGAATCGGTAAAAATAACTCTTTAACACGTCAATGTTTTACCTACATAAATTATTTCGAACGAACAATTTAAACATAGTTCCCAAAATTATAGTGTCTGTTCACAATATTTGTTTACAATTATGAATCAAGGGAATAAAAATAGACTGTAGGTTTATTGCCCGACGTCTGGGGAACCAAACAGATACTAAATCATCACTTTCTTTCATTATGTTATCTGGTAGGCTATTTTAAATCGATCCCTAACATGTGTGTTGGCATATTTTTGATCGATGTATTTCCGATATACACTTACAAAAGAGACCTTTATTTTTTTCTTGCTTTTATCAGCGGCTTCAGCCCGTGTGAAAGTTGGGACTCATCCCAAGGGAACATACTCCCAGGATTCAAAGTATTTATTTTTGTAATCCAGGTTATAAACGAAATTGGTGCCAAATTTCATCCATGAGCTTCACAAACTCACGTCTAAATATTTATAAGTACCTATATAATATACTCCCGGGATAAAAAGTATCATATGTGTTATTCCAGACTATAATCTACCTCTGTGGCAAATTTCATCAAGATCCGTTCAGTAGTTTTTGCGTGAAAGAGTAACAAACATCCATCCATCCATCCATCCATCCATACTTACAGACTTTCGCGTTTATATTCGCGTCTATTAGTAGGATTTTTTATAAACCATTTATTACTCAAGAACGGCTGGACCGATTTTGAAGATCTTTGTTGGATTTGTCTTTGCCTCGAATAGCAGAATAATTATTTGTACAAACATTGGAAAAACTAAAGAAAAAAATTTGTTCAAAATTGATTTTTGAATACAACGCCATGATAAAAACAAAATACGACAAAACAATATTCTGAGGCGGTACGAAGTTACTAACTAGTGGTGCAGGCGACCACTAGTTTATAATATACGAGTAGTTAAGAAGTAGGATTTTTCTGAATACGGGATTTTTTGTTCAAAAACGTAGAATATAGATGACACTTAATGCATCCCGAACATTTTATTTATATTCACACTGCATCTAGAAAATAATGGTAATGCTCGTAATCATAGTAGGTATTCAACGAGGTAAGGAAAATATGTTAATTTTTTACTGGATAAGCAATTTAACCAACTTTAAAAATTCCGGGAATCGTGCCAAGGAGAAATGAATCAGAGATAATCCACCAGCGAAAAATATAAAGCTGTGTTATGACGTCACAAAACATAGTGGAGCACATTGCTATGATTACACCAGCGTCGCCAAGTGAAACCCACTGAAGTACGAACCAAAATACACGTTCGATCTACAAATGCGGGGTCACCACTCAAGTGTGAAAATCACATTCGAAACTCTAAGGATTTAGCTTCAAGTATTAGCGGTTGCTGTAAACATGTGATAAGAACATCGCGTGTCGTCAGACGTCTTGTGTCGAACTTCGTCCTTTCTTGGAACACGATTAGATTAACACTTGAATGTTCGAATTGCTTTTACGGAAATTGATTTTCTTCAGACTTTGTTAAGAAGAATGGCACAAGATTTGTTAGTCAATATGATTGTCGCAAGCAATTTACTCATTTTCTGTTGGGACTAGAATATTACTATTCAATCCGCAGCAAGATTGAATACTTAGATGTGATATTCTAGTAACAACAACATACGTACTCTCGCGGGAAAATAATAAAAGTAAAACGAATTGCATTAATAAAGAGTTTTAAGCGCAATAAAACATTACCCTTTGGAAATAAAATAAAGATTATTTTATAACCTTTACTTTCCATAAAAACTGCATGGTAAAGATTGTTCAAATGCTAAGAACAGTACGATATTTAAAAAATAACAAAATACGTCAAAATAACCCCATAACTAAAATAATACCGTTATTTTCTCAAAAAGAACGACCGCAACTTTTATATTTGCCATTCCAAATACGAATATACGTTCGTTTTGAATTTTATATGACTGGAGCGTTGAGAGTATTGCCAGTAAATTCCAACTGAGGTGTAGCCAATAAATCGATCGTGAGTGCAATCGAATGGGAGTCTCTGGTGAGTCTACAAGACTCTGCACTCTCGTACAAAATATACTGGGTGAAACAAAAATAGGTCACTTAAAACGAGCTGTTTTGTGCGAATGTGCAAATTGTTTTGGGCACGGTATAATCTCGCCACGACAACTACCCCCAAGGGGGTATTAATGCTCGCAAATAAAAGCCCTTGCACGAATTCCCGATGTTTAATTTTCATACATTTGCGAAGATGTTGGAGATTTTATGGGGTCTTTTGGGATTAGCATTTAATAAAGTACGTATGAAGTTTCGAAGTGTTAAGTTTGGAACGAATATATTTTTAGGTCTTTGAACACAAGGACCGTTGGTGTAAACCATTTTCTTGGGTAAATGATTTGGATACGCTGGAATGAGTGGTAAATTGTGAGATAAAATATACATTGGATGGGAACAGTATTCATGCAGTTTCGGTTAGTGACTTATTAAAGCGAATTAGAACAATCTTTAACTGTACCTACAATAAATAAGGAGGTCAATAGTTCGTTTATTAGGAAAGGAAGGGTCATAATCCTTCAAACTTGATGCAGCACCGGGTCCGAAATTATAATGTTCCTTTATTGGTATAGATTTATCTTGCCAACTGTCAGAATTGCTAAAATCCTACCCATACGAAGCAACAGAAAAAGAAAAACTTGTGGTAACATAACACTCATTCCTGTAACATAGTTCTTATTACATAAACACACGCCAAATATTCGCATACACACACATCCTCACTCACACACACTCACACACACACACACACACACACACACACACACACACACACACACACACACAAAGCTAAATATTTACAGATTACTTTAGAAGGTAAACTTTTTCGAATTTAACTCTATTTTTTCGTAGACCTTGCTTGACCTTTAAGCCTCCCAGATTTCGCCGTGAGGGCTTTACGTTTCCATTCTGACATAATCCCTTATTCATCACTACGGGCACGCACGGGGAAGGTTCATCTATTCTTGGCCAGACAACACAAGTTGATATTGTTCGTTTAATAGCTTAGAGTATACGCTCAAAAATCCCCCCGTCATACTAATTTCAGCACACCGGTGTGTTTTTGACTGACTTCATAAGGGAGGAGTGTCAATTGGAATGTTTACACATATATTTATTTTTATGTAAGTTCGGGCATAAATCCGTCATATATAACGTGTAACAGAATAAACGCAATACCTCGAACCCAGAAAACGCGAAAAGAAAAATAGCTGTTCAGTAGGTACATTTTGTCGAGTTATGCGCACAGAAATGTATGGGGGAGTCGATTTGTTTTCGCGCTTTCAGTGTTAGTCCCATAGTAAAAGTTGTTCATAATGATGAGTAAAATTACCCCTTGAGAGGAATTGCGTTTATTCTGTTATACGTTGCATATAGACGTATTCCTAAAATTATTTTTTATTCGAAAGAAGTCTATTTCGAAATGGTCTCATTTATTTTGAATTGATTTGATGAAGAACATCGAAGATAGACAGTTAAATAGATAATAGACTAGTTGGAAATGTTTGGGGCAATAAAAAACAAAAAATAAATAAAAACTTTTTTACAAAAATACAACAGACTTCCAAATAAAAACTACTACAAAGTATATTTTTGGGACTCGGTGTTTCGGGTGTGGTTTCTTCGTTTTTTCGACACCGACTTGGAAGTCGGTTGTATTATTTTGTAAAATAGATTTTTTTTCGTATTTATCTGATTGAATTTCGAATTGTATTCCGAACTAGCTGTGCCTGCGGTCTCGCTCACGTGGAATTTGTATTTTGTCAGTTTCATCATTACTATTTCAGCCAAAAGACAGACTGCTGGGCATTGGACACACGCACTTGGGGGACAAAGTGTCCATCCAGCGGATTCCCTTTTGTTCTGTACCAATTTTTTTCACCGGCACAATTGTAACAATATTGTTGTTGTATAGTGTTGTAATAATATTATTACTACCAAAGTTATCAAGAACGTGACGTCAAAGTATATTCGTTAGAGATTTTTCCACGTGTGTGAGTAACTAAACATTTAAAGTATGGCTGCTGAAAGTTGCCAAATTGAATGATTTTTAGGTTTTCCAATTTAGAATTTCCCAGTCTACGACGGGATTTTGGATTTGGCAATAGACTTTTATTCAGCATGGACCTAAATGTTCGGAGACGGTATCAAAATACTAATTAATACGGCTTGGTATTAAATTCTCGAATACTGGGGACGTTTGCAACCTCAGTCGGTTTGCTGAATTTCAGATTTGTTAGCTGCAAATAAATCTTGATTTTCACGTAGCTCAGAAATTGAATAGAGATGTTTACAATTAATATTGAATTGTATAATAAATAACAATATTTTGGTTAAAACTTTATCACTATGAAATGTATTAAAAAGGAGGTTTTTTAATTGGTAACTGAATTATACAAGAAAATTCTAGAAGATTTTTTATCGAAGATACATATATAGAGGTATGCGGAACAGAGAGTAAAGTCTCTCACACCTCCACTGTAGTGGGAGGATCCTCCGGCAAGAAGGTTGTTGTGTCTGGTGGGCAACTGCCCGATAGTCTGTTAATATTCGGACTGTTGTAAATGTTTAAATCGCACGGAGAACTTTGCTTGCGCGATGCAGGATTTCGTTGTTAGTTCGTCGTAGATGGCGTGGTTCTTTTTGTTGGCGTACAAATTTCGCTTCTTTATTTTTCACGTGGATCATTGATGCCGCTACAGATAAATAACAATTATTGAAAAAAAATTAGATAACTAAAATATTTTGACGGCATATTACCAGCGATTGTCGTTTATCGATAAAGCAATTTAAATAAAAAATACTGTAATATGTATTACAAAAGATGCTAAGAAAGGATACAGAACATTTTCGCGGTTTGGTTACAAAACACAACAACAAATCAGTTTAGGAATGGTTTTAGAGTTTTGCTTATGCAGAGATTTCATTATTTTTAGTCCAGTTTAGTCACAGTACACTGATGATTTTATGAATACGCCATATCCTCACTGTTGTTTAATCCAAACACCAAAAGAAACAAATATAAAACTCTTATAATCCAACAGTTTCTATAGCCCGTATAGTGGCGATCGAAGCAAAATGGCCGCTTTTAACACGACTTCGTACGCGCATATACCGTTTTTACCCATTCCATAGCCTTTAGCCTTCCTCGTGAATGTGGCTATCATATACAATAATAATTTTCCCAATACGACTGGTAGCTCCAGAGATTAGCGCGTTCAAACAAACAAACTTTTTAGCCTTATTATATTAGTATAGATAACGTTCGTAGTGAAACTCGACACGTCTCCTAACCGTTCATTGTTCAATCGTAAGCAAACTTGATCAACTGTAACATCATTAATGGCTCTTCGTAATTGCCACACAAGTCAGTTAGCATCTTCAAAGACAATGGATTTACTATTGTTTTATCTCTCACTCTTAGTTCTTGTTTTTTAGTCTTACTCTTATAATATGTTTTGAAGCTACATACTTACTAATTTTGTAAATGTTAGAGACTTTTTTGTCTTCATATATTTTGTCTTTATATCTTTTTTGTCTTTATTAATATACGTAGGAATAACATAACGCGGCAAAAGAATTCCTGGAAGGACTTGGGGGAGGCTTTTGCCCAACAGTGGGCCGGTCCGGTGGTGGGTAGACATCGTTAGTCATTCAAGAAATAGTGATGTGGTAAGCGGCTTGTGAGAGATTGGACGTTTGTTAATCTTTGACATTTTCAACGGATATGAATGATATTTGCTTACTTACTTTTCATTTAAGTAGTAGGCACTCTTGGAATAATTTGGGGACAGTGACTCTGGCAGAAGTTGAACCTGATGATTCAACGAAGCCATCGTTGAATCATCAGGTTTATCGCAACAACTGAATTTAAAACAGTGTCCGAAATTCCGAATTGCATATTTATTTGCTGCTTTTCCACATTTTATCGTTTCAGATTTCGAGACTAACTCCCCGGAACGCCTTTTTACCGAAGCATCGTCCAAAATTGTGGGAAGCAGGTATTAAACGTGCAAATTTTTGCGGAGCTCCAACGCGACCCTTAAAATGCCAGCCAACCGTAACTGACATACGTGACATAAAGCCGAGCTAATAATGGAGCTGTGGCGAGCAGTTCGTGAATCCCAAAAACATCCTTTTCGCCGCAAGTAAAGAAAATGCATTATGAGCTGCAAACGTATGCAGAATCAACAGATAAAAGTAAAAAAGATTTTTAAAAGGTGCTCCATCAACCGTCGAAACTGAAAGCACAGAGTAAAATGAAGTACAAAGGAATATTAAAAGAACAAAAACTGGTTTGCGATAAGCTGCTGAGTATGATGTTCGGGAAATGGATTACTCTTTTAGCATAATATATGAGTGATGTAACGAGTTTTTACAAGGGAAAAAGAACTGACCCAAAAAACGACTAAAATATTTCAAACGAGTCACTTCTCAAGCAGTATGTATAACATGATGCATATAAGTATGATGCAGTTGGTGGCATTAACAGACACACAGCAAATACTGCAAAAAAGAGTGTGTGTACTTATGTACACGCGTTAGAAGTTATACTTCTTTGGCGTATGGAAAAAAAAAAACATTCACAACTAAAAAAATATAAAAGTTTTAAAATATTTGTATTGTTTTCAGCTTCAATTTGTTGCGTTCGAACGATCGCCAATTAAGTCTATTACGCTAAATAACTGATACGTTTCATAGTTTTAAAACTGTTTGTTCATAAAATAGGGCAGATATCATGCAAAATTTTTATTTTTTTCAAAATAGTCAATACTAATAATTATTATAAATGGTAAAATTCTTTGTTCCGTTCTACTGTAGATACAAATCCAAATATTTGTATCTTATATTTTGGCGCTTTATTTCGAAATTAAAACCACATTCTTCTTCGAAATTCAAACATAAAAGAAACAAAAGACAATCAAAAAATACTAGAATATACAACTTGAACATAGTTATCGATTTTCATGCCACCTAGAACTAACTTCACTATGTAGAATTCAGGTGTCGGTGTGCGCGCGCATCGTAAAAATTCACACTCATCAGTTTTCTCCATCGCGCCAAAAGAAGTATAACTTCAATAAAACTAGAATCTTGCAGCTGGTGTGCCATTCCATTTATACAGGCGGACTGTTTATTTATTTTATTCTTTGATTTCTCCAGTATCCCATCATCAAATCTAACCCGATTGGATCACCTGGAAAGTATACCCTATCAAAGAAAAGGAATTTTCCAAATCGGCGCAGGCGTCTTTGAAAAATCAGAAAACATTACTGTTAAAAATTTGCTTGTTTCAACAAGTCGAGAACCGATAGTAATGAACCAATTCCCGCCCAATAATAGCCAGTTAAGTAATAAACTCACTTCGCTGCCTCCGCAAACATCGTTGCTTGTTAACTTTAGGTAAAGATGGCTGCGGCTAACGACTCGTTAGTTATAATTACTATCAGCTGACGCTTGATTGCATTGAACGGTAACTGGGTTAGTTGGTCTCGATACTTGATCATTGATAGTGTTTGTATCAATTAAAGTTGTGTTGTATTGAGTTTTTATTGATGGGAAATGGAGAGGGATGCGCATGGGTAGTTAAAATGACATCGATATTTCAATTCGCGTACTTCTCGAACCGACGCAGTTACTTACACGCGTGAAACAAATATTATTCTTAATATTATGGTAACGAAAGACACAAGATGAAAACCAGTAGTAGGCTGAGTCAAGCTATGGATAAAACAAATCAAAGTTTTTTAGTCCGGTAGTTTAAGTGTCGATCTGCTAAACCACGTCAAAATACACCGATTTTGATGGGTTGAAGTGCAAGTTGACGTTAAATTACATCTCTGTCTTTAACTTTGATGCAGATGGCATCCCAGACAGCTGACTTAACGTATAACAGCTTATAGGATAAGAGCAGCAGCCAATAATAATAGTTCTCCTGATCGATTCAGGCTTTGGTGGCCAGTCTCAACGGAGACTAGCCATCGGCGCGGGAGATATTATAGTGCACAAGTGTGTGCGCAAACATAGATGCACTCTCTATTCCATCACACTCCTAATCCGATCTGACTTCAATCCAACACGACCGGACAGAGATCAGGCGCAGGACTAACGCCTTAATGTGCTTTCCGAGGGACGGGTGTGACACCACCACCAATTTTAAAAACGTCCTGTAAGGGACAATAATGACTGCCAGGGTTGCGGAATTTGTTCGAAAGAGTCACCGCGGCCCCGGAACGCAAAGGGCTTAGAAGGAACACGGATGGGTTTTAGTCAGTAAGAGTCTGACATACCCTTCCGCTCCACCCAGAGTGGAAGAATTCATTTGGTGACTTCCCATCCTTAAAAAAAAAAGTAGGATAATATGACTGAAAATGGTCGATGAGAAGACTTATACAAGCTAATCAAGGATTTGTAATAAAGTAATAATGTAAGACAATATTAACAATTTACGGCGGGCTGTCAAGTACGTTGATTATGACATAAACCTCTTAGAGCTAATAGCGGTCCATTCAAGAGGTCTAATGTTTAGTACTGGACATTTCAGTTAATGCAGAGTTGACTGCTGACCACTCAAGTTAGTTAACTATGGGCTGATGTTAATTGAATCATTTGTGCTTATTAGTCTAGATAGGCAAAGACCTTTACCTCCTAGTGGTATTTCATAAAGAAGAAAAACCTTGCTGAATACTGGGCCAAACATAATATTTCAATACTGTATCTGCCTTCGACACGCTAAGAATTAAAACTGACTTTATACTAAGGCTTCCAGAAAAAATAAAACTGGAAGCAGGTACTAACTTTTGTTGAAGTTTCCTAAGCAATATTTCACCTTTTACCGTGAAGCCGACACGGAAGCCAAATCTATTGGCAAAGAAGTTTCCGCAGTATCTTTTGATCGGAGTTACGAGGTCGATGTCGCCCAAAACTTTAAGCCTCTAACTATCCGTGCACTTACAGGCCTTAAAGTTTATCGCGACAATAAACGTAAACCAGTTACAGTAGAAATGTACTGCTTCGGCACCATAGGTGACGGAATGGGGCCCAAAGTATCGAAGTAATGTGGAAGTGGATTAACAAAGAATATAGAAGCAATGGCGATATGGTAAGTTAGTTAGTAAAGGGTTTGACTTTCACTGAACTTTTGGAAACAAATTGGAATTGATCAATAAAAAGATTCCTGCAAAGTCTCTTAGATTTCCACAATTCACAAACACACACGTATAATTACAGGAATGACAAAATTGTAACCGTTGAAGTGAGTGAATTGAAAGGTACAATCGCTTATTAACTGGCTAGATCTGATTGAGTAAACAATAAGTGGAGTCGACTATCAGGAAATTATAGTGCGTACCAGAAATCGACTGACAGGAGAAGAATGTAAAGGCTAGATGCATTTTGCTTTCAATTCCGCATAGTTACTTAATTTGCAATACAGTGGCCACGAACTGGTCGGACAAAACTTGAGAATGAGGCCATGGACACATACATAGAAGAAAGAGATTTATTTTACGGACTTTGTAACCTGTCAAGGTAAGGTCTTAGGGCTTCCTGCCAGGGCTGCGGAATTTGTTCGAAAGAGTCACCGCGGTCCTGGAACGCAATTGGCTTTAGAAGGAACACGGATGGGTTTTAGTCCAGTAAGAGTCTGTCACGCCCTTCCGCTCCACCCAGAACGGATGGAGTCATTTGATGATTTCCCATCCTTAAAAACAATAAGGTCTCAGGGCTTTATATTTCATACTTTTAAACGAGTATGCCTGACTGAGTAAATGTTGTGTTTATATTGTGTCTATTTTCACCGTGGTGACTGGTGACTTATCTACATTCCTTCTATGCTCCAAAGTATTAACCGACATAAAGTCTGGTGTACAAGCCACCAAACTTTGGTGCTTTTATTTTATGACGTCAATCCTATGTATGTGCAGGCTTTCTTTTGTTTCTACTGTCATTATCTGTTCACTTGTGATGACGGTGTTTTATTGGAGTTTACTTCTTTACAAACGATTTTCATATTTAGAAAGCGGGATGAAAATTTTATGAGTAAAATCGAGCATTAACTAAAAGTGAGGCGTAACGTACTTTGCGCACTTTTCACTTCGAGATAATGTATGTGTATTTACAAAGTATACTCAGCTTATTTAAAATGCTTTCATTTACCCTCTTTTTACATGATCTACACAATAAAAGTTTTTAAGGAGTAAACTCCAGTCGTGCGTCGGAGATGACAAATGAACTATTTTTTTTAATGAAGTTCCATGTTTGTACTGAATATGCTGAACTAACTTTGTTTAAATACTGTGTACCTAGGTGATAAATTTAATTCTTTATCATCATCATGCCTGCCAAGCGTGGCGATTATGGTAACCCCCCCTTTGGGCTCATCTTCAGCAGCAGAGAACATTGCTGAGATGCTTATAAACTAAGATTTACTTAGTATATAAGTATATCAGCAATGTTCTCTTAATAAAAGTATAACTAATATAACGCAAATGCACGTACGGCATCAGGTACCGTAGTAAAGCAACGTGTGTAAAAAATCCATTCCATTCCAGTATTTTGAACACTTTATTTGGAGTTAACGAGTTCACCGCCTCACCGCTATATATTTGGCCGCGTGGTCCTTACGCCCCGTGAATCGCTATAGTAGGTGCCAGATAATCGTGGAATATCGGTCATTGACCCACCTACATTTATTGACATTGTTAATTTGAAAAACGGAATTAATGACACAAAACTGTCCCGAATCATCATCTCTCGTGATCCTTAACATTGTCTAATAATGAAAAACGATTCATATTTAATTGTTCAGGTACCTATGAGCAGTTATTAGGGAAAGGTCAATATACTTTATTCCACATTTATCTGGCACCTACTATAGCTACAATATTATTTCTGCGTTTATTCCAACCCAGAGTATAACATCTGAGAATTATTTTTTTATCTAGACCATTCCAATGCTTAAAGCGCAGGCAGTTCACGCGATTCTACTCCCGGCGAAATGTATTTTATTTGAAAATTATACTAGGTGGAGGAACCGAGGGTGAAACGCGCTTATAAAAATAGAGGGTCGAAAATACCGATGTTTTTGGACGCGAATTTAGACAGACTGTTATATTCAATGGACTAGGTTTAAAATAAAATACAATGTCATGCGCGTTTTTGCTGCTGTCGTTTTTGATTCGAACGTTTTGATGTTCTTTTTTCAATTATTTTGTGATGAATGGCGTTCAAAAAAACTATAAAACGCGAATAGTTTTTTTTTGTTTATAAAGTGTATGTATCCGCACATACAGTTTTATTGTTTTATTAAATTTCTAACTGTTATCGGATATCGTAATCCAACCTTTGTGATTTAGCAGTAAAGTTTCTACACAATAAAAAGGTTTGTCAATTCGATTTTTCATTTAAAAATTTTTGTTTTTGTTTACACAATATTATTAATAAAAAAAACCAGACAAGTGCAGGTCTTGCTCATCCATCATAAATCTGATCCTATGTCCTGTCTCATCCCAAATTCCTTTAAAATAAAATAATATTATGTTTTTATTAAGTTTCCCTACCTTTATAAACTAAACGTGACATTGGCTAAATGCACAAATCGTGCGAAGCCAAAGAAAAAAAAAAAAAAAAAAAGTGCAGGTCAGACTCGCACACCGAGGGCTCCGTACCTACAAACTCGTATGTTAATAATTTATCTATTACGGGAATTGAGTCTTGATTTTTTCCGAGTGAGCATTACCTACTGAAGTTTATAAACTATGAAAGCACTCCCATTACTCTGACACATAGATAAGTAGGTAGAAAATTATCTACCATACATAGACTTACGTCATGGTCAATTCTTCAACAGTAAATATAAAGTTTATAATCGTACAAAGTATTTTTTTTTTTGATATAAATACAAATTTTCAATTTTCATACTTTTTCTATTACTTGTGCTGTCATGCGTCATGATTCTACACGGACAACGGAAAGTATCCTATAGGTTTTGATTTACTTGCAAAATTATCAAAATATGTCCCAAAAATTATGCATAAATAGCCGTTTTTTTATTGCGCTGACTTGGCTTAAGGCTCCAAGGGGCCATAGACCAACGTATTTGATGTTCATTTTAACATGATATGTACGTCCTCGCGTTCTAAAGAAAATGCGACAGACTGACAACGAAGCGATCCTATAAGGGTTCCGTTTTTTCCTTTTGAGGTAGGTACGGAACCCAAAAATAAAATTCTGTACAGAGAAAAGAGCACAATAATACTCCTTATTTCAATAGAAATTCCTTCCGGCAGATCTGCTGCTGCAGCTGTTGTGTTTTTGCAACAAATTAATGTAATAAAGCTGTGAAATCCAAAAAAAAAAAAACAAAATATTACTGAATCAGTCCTTTAAGACAAACAAAATCTAGAGATCTAAAGATTTCGGCGGAAGTCAAGCAGACTTTATTAAAAATGGCAAAGGCTAATTTTGTTTTGTTTGTATACGTCATGTCAGGCAAAAAGAAACACTTTTTCTTTCTTCCTTATTTCTGTAACGCGGCTTTACTTGCGGCTTAACTAGTTTATTTCTAAAACTAACCATGAGTCATTTCATGAAAATTACGACAAAATACCTACCTGACATTAATGTTAGGTACCTATAGAATCCCAGCCATGTTCCCACACGTTCAAACCATTAATTCAGGTGCAACAAATTGAACATGTCAACTATCGAAGATTGTTTAGCAACGTAGGTAGTTTGTCGAACTCGATTTGTTGTGCTTCGATTAGCAAAGTTGCTCGCCGTAGTGCAGCGGCACCAAACTTGTCGAGCGACACGAGTGCACGACAAGCAAGTCATTGTTGTTAGTGAATAGCGCACGACTGCTCTTTGTACAGGTTCGATTACATGAAAAAGTTTCAAGACATTTGAGAATGACTCAACGATTCTCCTGCTGAATCGAGTTGGCTACCATTTTACGGCTATGTTATTATGACACTAGCTGTCGCCCGCGACTCCGCCCGCGTGAATGTCGAAAATTATCCCAAGGGAACATACTTCTGGGAAAAAAAATGTGTTATTCCAGACTATAATCTACCTCTGTCCTAAATTTCATCAAAATCCGTTTAGTAGTTTTTGCGTGCAAGAGTAACAAACATCCATCCACTCTTACAAATTTTCGCGTTTATAATATTAGTAGGATGTAAGTTCATCGTTATTTTAACTCTAACATTAACCCAAGCAGCGAGCCTCCAACGAAAAGATTTTGGCTATGACGCAAAATTAGAGGTGCAATTACTTTGGTCGACTATGTAGCTTGGTAAAATAACTAAAACTAACTAATAATCAAGGCCATTCTTATTGTAGAGAAACTCTAAAGCAGGGGCTACACTAGACAGAAATTGCATGTGATCTCTGCGCGAAAAAAAAAGCCTTCTATACTTGCAACATCTACGGTTACCACCAGACGTTTGACAGAAACGGACTATAAAGAAGTTTTAATGCAAAGAGTGGTAGATGCATTCGCAGAACGAGTTGTGTGTGTTCACGTGTCTCGAATCCGCAACTAAAAACCGACACTGATCGAGGAAAGGCGCGAAGTCGTGAAACCATCTCCATTCGTGCCGCGAGTGTAGATCCGTCTTAATGCTTTTATGTCCTCATGTTATTTCGTCAGTGTATAAGGGCGATATGAAATAGGGATATCGAATAAGATAACACCGAACTGGAGTGCCTAGGTAACCAGTTCTAAGCCGTCAAGTCTTCTTTCATTCATGAATCATTGCAGTTTTAGCAATCGAACGCTATCTCTCATATTATCGTCTGTCTCCACAATAATAAACAATAGTCAGAATTATTATTGTTCGCGTATTCCTCTGAAGAGAAAATATAGCGGCAATACTCTCCTTGAATTATTATTATATTGCTGGAACTTTATTTATTACCTATTTGGCACGTAGACGCTTTTATGATTTGTGAGTCTAGTCTTTCTTGAACTTTTAAAATAGCCTCTGAAAAGGTGAGGCTATTTCAGAAACTTTGTCTTCATTGTTAAAGTATTGGTGCCAGCAGAATTTATGAATTCATTTTTACTTTTAAAACCTTTTTTTTTCACTTTTGTCTGAATCTCTGAAAACTTTGTATTTCTAGATGTCCGTTCGACCTTTTTGTAAATTGGATTTTCAAGCATTTGCGTTACAAATGTGAAGTAAGTTATGGCAATGTTTGTAATTTGATTGAGTAAATTCATTTAGTTAATGTTCCATCGTGGTGAGAACTAAGTCTGATTTGGCTTATTGTTTGCATAAAAAGATCTTGGTTAGTATTCATTTTGAAAACATGATATACGAAAAAACAGAAATGGGATACAATTTATGGGGTAAAAGGCCTTCTCTGTGTGTGAAGTGTTTTGTAAGAGTATCTGAACCTAAGTTACGAGTGAGTATTTACCATGCGACTTTGATACACTTAATATTGCTTTACATGGAAAATTCTTTCTCACTGTTAATGCTTATAACCAAGCAATTTATCACTGCTAATGCAACCTGTCTGCTTCGAAGTAAAGTAATGCATATAAACTCAGTCTAAATAAAATCTTTTTTCAAGTCACTGTTGGATCCCAGATTCGCAACGAGGTGTATGAATAGTAGTATCTTCTGGTTAGCATATTTAGCAGGGTGGGGGCCAACCACAAGCTCTGGTCGCAGGGCGATTCCCGGCCACCGTAGGCACGGGCCTGCGGAAGGCGAGCGTTGGGTGGCTCGCTCTCCGATCACGACTAGGTTCGTGCGTTGTGTTCCACGCGCGCCTCAAAGAGATGTCAGCATAGGCTGGCCGTTAGGGTAAGAGCCTGCCAGGGTTGCGGAATTTGTTCGAAAGAGTTACCGCAGCCCTGGAACGCTGGCTTTAGGGAGGAACACTGATGGGTATTAGTCAGTTCTTACTGACTCTTGTCTGCCACGCCCCATCGCTCAACCCAGAGCGGAAGAAGTCATTTGATGATTTCCCATTAATAAAAAACGGGTGGAGATCAGTAAACCAGTGTATTTGGGACGGTAGAACCACAGAGAAAGGAAATGTATCCATTCATACTAATATTAGTAATGCGAAGGTAACTCCGTCTGTTTGTTTGAAACCTCTACACATCTTAATAGCTGAACGGATTAGGATGAAACTTCGCACTTTGGGAAGACTATGTCTCGGAATACGATATGAGATAGTTTTATAGCGGGACTATGTTCCCTTGACATCATTGTACTGGTTTTTTTATTTGAGTGAGGCTTGCTCTTGACTCTAGTCTAGGTCAGAGATGACAGAGACAAAGTCGACGATGGAGCGAGTTTACTCAGTCGAAGCCTGTGTCTAACTGTTTAGCCTGTGTCTGTTTGTTTTATGTTAAATCATCAAGTTTCAGAAACTTGATTATACCAAAAGTTCATGAGCATTTCTCCTAAATAATTTAAATCAAACTCACGTTTACTATGTAGCTATCACTCCTCCCAGTCAAAAATCACGTCACGTTTTGACTGATTTACGACAAAAACTCAGTGAACTACATTCATTGCGTAGCGTACAAGCGAGAGCTTATCACGAAGACGTACCAAGACGGAGATGTTCCCATAAATCGTTTAATTTATCAAGGCAAGTGTAAAGTGACCCGAGATAGGGTGAAGACGTGAGCAATTGAGTTAGGGACACGAATGGATGCTTGATTTATTGTGGGGTGCGTTATAGACCTGGCACATACGACATTGTGGAGATGAGAGCAGGTGGCACGGTTTCTGTTCCATATTGAATCTTTGTGGGGTGGCTCTGATTGTGATAGCGAACTGTGAATGTGGGAATTGAAATGTCGGATTGTTTTCTACTATAGAAAGAAAGAAAAAGAGTTAATTTGCGCCTAGCATGACGCATACCATAAATAAATAAACAAAATTACAAAAGTTATGCAAGTTGGGAAGATATGCGTCACATTCGCGCAAAACGGTCGTGGCTCAGCATAATGCTGGCACTCGTGTGCGAGACAGCTATACACTATGCTAACACGTTTTTTTAGAAATTGATTTCATAAGTTACAGGTAGTCTGAGGGCGCGTTCCCACTGTGTCGCGACGAAAGATTATCGTGCCGTTTAAAGCGTCGTGGTTTGTGTATTTAAATGGAGATGTTCACATATACGACGACACGATTAACCGTCGTCCCCGACTTTTTACATACAAAATGTATGTGACAGTCGTCCAATGATAAAATCGTCACGACATAGTGGGAACGCGCCCTTAAACACCAGTCTTGACAAGGGATAACGTGTTAACCCCAAATACTGGATTGAAGAGGTCAGATTGGCCGAGAGTACTGGTATTCAGCAGCATCCGATAAGACTGGAAGAAGTTGACCCCAATATCGGAAAAGACTAGGCTCCTGCCTAGTCTTTTCCGATATTGGGGTCAACTTTATAGTACTTTATAGTATCCTCGTGTTAACAAGGTTTATAGGTCTCATTCAATCTCCTGATTGAATGAGACCTATAAACCTTGTTAACACGAGGATACTAAAATAGATTTTCAATTTTTTTATTCGATTGGATACCTAATATCGGCTCGAGTGGCGGCAAACAGTTTTGGCATTTAAAACGAGTTGAAAATTTCATTAACGAGAGAAACGAAACTAATTTAATTAAGTGCAGGCGTATTACTGCTAATATTGTATTGGAACTCAATCTAGTTGACCTTTCGCCTTATTGAATACTAGTTGCCGCCCGCGGCTCCACCCGCGTGGTTGTCGAAAATTATACCAAGGGAACATATTCCCGGGATAAAAAGTATCCTATGTGTTATTCCAGACTATAATTTACCACTGTGCCAAATTTCATCAATATCCATTCAGGAGTTTTTTGCGTGAAAGAGTAACAAACATCCGTCCATCCATCCATCCTCACAAACTTTCGCATTTATAATATTAGTAGGATTTTGCCGTTTTATTTTTGTTTTTTGATACCTCTAGAAATCTTGTAGAGTTTTCGTGGTTGTGAATAATTTTAACAGCACTACGACATATTTGAAATTAAAGAAGTGAATAAAGGCTTAATGAAGTGAAACAAAACTTTTTGAATCGCATTATGATGATGTAGATTCTTAATTTCAGTCTTATATTAATAAACTTGCTAATAACAGACTAGACTATGCCACAATGCCACATCTAGTGAAATTAAATTCATACATCCATGTTGTGTTTGGTTAACGTACGATCAATTTTATGTTATCAGTTTACCCACATTTGTTGTTTCTTTGCTGTTTTGCGTTGTTATTCTATATAGGTATGTATATTTTTGCGCTCTAATTATTAATTTTAGTTTTAGATATTGTTTCTCAGTAACTGAATTATGTATGCAATTATTTATCAGAAATAAAGTTGATCTTAAACCTTAATATAATAGTGCTTACCGATATACTTTTTCTTTTTTGATTCACATCCAAACCTGGTCCTTTTCCTGTGAAAATCTTAGATATTATCCGATTTGTCCGACAAATACCGTACAAAAGACACCCCAGTGTACAATCTCAAAGAAAAGCATGCAATGCAAGCTTTCGAAAGCATTCAAAACCAACGCGAAGCTATAAAAGCGAACAAAATCGATTCCGAGTTCGAACATCGAAATAAATATGCAATTTGTTCAATCTGCTGTAGCGAAATCGACGAATATTATTTCAGGCAACATGCTTTTTCAACTGACAGTTTTTTTTAAGTGCTCAATGGCTGGCAAAATATTGGTGTTGTTAACTGGACTGTAAATAAAAAGTTACATTTTTGGCTTCCAGGTATAATGGATATATTGGTCGCACCAGTTCGTTTGTAATATGATTGCGTTGTAATATTATACACTGCCATTTTTTCGGATATTTATTAACACCGGCCTCATCTGGTTTAAAATTTGATGAAATTGATCCAAAAAGATTGACGTGTCAAAGGGTTATGTTTCTTTTATTTACATAGATATTTACAACTGTTTTAATAAAGACTTAACTAACTTGTTTGTATGTACCGATTATAATTTTTATTTATATAATTATATATTAATAATTGTTGCGTTTTTACCCATATTTATACTTATTATTTTATTTGTATATTTCTGTTAAATATGCTCCGTGAATGTATCCGTGGCACCACTGACTGGCCCTATCAGAATACCAGCGCTGCGTTATTTATTTTTTAGATATCGCAGCATAAGCTGAGGTAGGGACCATTTTGGCCTCGCACAGATAATTATTTTATTACTTATACTGTTTAGTTTTAATTTTATTATACTGGTTTGTTAGTCTTGTGCGAGTCCCAAATAAACATTTTTCTTTCTTTCTTTCTTTCTTTATTTCTATATACACTAGAAATAATAATAAAAAACTCCTAACTAAATTAACCCCAAAATATGGCGTCAAAAAATTCTTCCGCATTCATTCAACTGGTGCACTGTAGTGTATGTTTAACCTACTTGCAAAATTAATATAATTTATCATTATCATTTATCATTAGACCGATTCAAATTATATAATAAATAAATAAATATAGCATGACTGCAACCAAAATGTATCCTTATTTTTGCTTACCTACATAATACGTTTTTTCGTTTTATATCTTCATGCAAATATATTAAACTACCTACTAGTGGTCCCGACAGACGTTGTCCTGTTCGAACGTTTGCTTTGTGACAAAAAATTATAGAAATCTATTGCAGCGCCACCTACCGGGTCCAATTGTGAATCTAAACCATTCTCGAATCCCCTTGAGCACATATAAAAAATTTCATCAACATCGGTCCAGCCGTTCAGGAGGAGTTCAGTGACATACACACGTACACAACAAATATATATATTAAGAAGATTACCTACAAAACAATTCCAAAAACGAGTAAAAACGTAGCCTGATAAAATATGGCACGTATCCTTTCAGAGCGGGCGACAGCAAAAGAATGGGTCCAAATAAAACAGAGATGGGCCAATAAAAGTCAGGTGAAGCCCGACTTCCCCGGGCAATGTTGCCATGTCACAAGACTTGTTGGTACAGTTGAAAATTTAATAACCATCTTATGCTGGAGATTGGTTCACGAATGAAATGAAAGAGATTTTTTGCTGTATACAAAGTGGGCTGTAATTTTGTCTGAATTTATTGTGACCTGCTTCATAATCTATCTTTTTATTATTTCCTTAATACAGTTCTTTGTTGTCGTTTATTATGGTGCTTTTGTTTGGCATCTTTCTGTTCTCGTATGAAACTATTTTTGGGTCTCGTTATTATGATAAAACAAGTTAATATAAGGCTTGTAAAAATTCAAGCTTCAAATAGTTAGTTAGGTTCCTTTATATTCTGGTTAAAGCTAACCAGATCTATTGACGGCCGGTCTCAATAACGTATCTACTTTCGACCAACTGTCAAATTAGCTACCAACAGTAGCTGAAACGTCGTTTGCCTTTCAAACATGACGTTTCAGCTACTGTTGGTAGCTAATTTGACAGTTGGTTAAAGGTAGATACGTTATTGAAACCGGCTGTTAATAAAGAAACCTTTGATGTACAAATAGGTGAGTGTAGGAGTGGTAGATGTTTTACTAAACTGTCCCGCCGTGTATGTAGAGGTTTTTAGTGTTACATTTTATAATTATACTAGCAGTCCCGACAGACGTTGTCCTGTCCGAACGTTTGCTTTGTGTATGACGAAAAATTATAGAAATCGATTGCAGCGCCACCTTCCGGATCCAATTGTGAATTCAAACCATTCCCAAATCCACTTGAACACTGACAAAAAATTCACCTAAATCGGTCCAGCCGTTTAGGAGGAGTTCAGTCACATACACACGCACAGGAGAATTAAAAATATACAGATTATTATTATTATCAGGAGATAGAACTACATTGTATAACAAAATAAATAAATTAACATTTCGCATTTATAAGGTTTGATTTTCATAAATAGAATTTTCATTAGTTGAATGTCTTTGGAACGATGTAACAAATTTCAAGACGTGGTAAATAAATAGTATAAAGGTATTTATTTTATTTGGTTTCTTTCCATCAGGCAGAAAATCTAAAAGAATTACCAAGTAAAACGTCTAAACAGTGAACTTTTCCAGCAAAATAAGTATAAAAAAAACCAGTTAAGCATAACTCGCGTCTCGTATTTTATAAACAGCCAAGTCTATATAAATAGTTCCGTTCAATTTTACTAAATATCTCTGGTATATTCGGAAAATGGGTGTAGTTTATAGGCAAGGAGACCTTAATTGACGTCGAAGGGATCCGACCCCAAGATCAGGAGATAGCTGTGTGGAATATAAAGTGCCTTTCAGTTATCTACAGAAGGATATTTTGTATGTAAAAGCAGTATGTAAATGATGTGTAACAGAAAAGTGTTTAATCTTTACAAAAGGTTTTAACTCTGGGGTCTGATAAGCTAACGGTGGTTCCGGAACCCTAACGGAGTTACGTTATATCAGGTCCCAAAGCGAATTTCAAAATTATCTATTTCAATCCATTCCTTTTTTGACAATTAATAAGAAAATAATTTTTTGGGGTAGGTTCGGATAACTGATGTTTTCAGTCAGATATTGAGAGGTTCGTTAGGTATCATCGCACTTAACTGTCACCGGAAAATTGCAAACGCCGTAAGATTGTAAAATATTGCGTGAAATTGTAAACTATTTTTTTCTTAATAAGACGGATAGTTATAATTGGAAACTTGAATTTTGATGGGATTTATTCTATACAAAACGATTTTTTCGTAATATATCGAGAAGTTTTAATGTAATTAAGATTCAAATTCAATTTTTTTGCAATCTTATAGTCTGCAATTTTCCGATGACAACCATTTCGGCTGAAAGGCATCTAGTGCTGGACTAAGGCCTCCCCCAAGTGTGCCTAAATCGACTTGTCCTGTGCGTCTCGCATCTAAAAGATTCCAGGTAAGAAAACACTAGCTAGGAATTTAAAAAAATAATTGAAACACACAGTGATAAGGGATCTGGCATCGTCTTGACAGCAGAACACGGACTTTTCAGTACCGTAAAATCAAAAATCAAAATCAAAAGTCATTTATTCAAATTAGGCTGAGTGCCAGCACTTTTTGAACGTCAAAGTTTTACATAAAGACAGTCCCCCAAAACGTCCGCCCGTCACCACTTCCTAGTGTTTTAGCTGGGAAGAAGAAGTGGCGCAACAAACTCCCCAGCAACACATCTGTCTGTTAAGTTATAAAAACTTGAATTTATACAGCAGTTAGCAAAGTTTACAAAACTACTCCTTATAATTTTGGCTTTTGGCCATTGCTTAAGAGTCACAAGAGATAAAAAGAAAAAAAAAAAGGTTTTTTTTTGCACCTAGTTAGTTCTTTGATGTCAGAAGAAACAGGTCGATAATGAAGTAAAAAATCCTTACATTTAAAGCTCTCAACAAATAAACAAAATTACCAACACATTCTTCAACACTGTAGGTACGTCAATTCTTGGCGCCATAGCCAGACAACTACATTTAATTTTCTTTTTTAAACAACAATTTTTTTAAGAATGCCCCTGATGGACGGGCTCATTATCTGAACGCCGTAAAAATACTACATCTCGGGAGGAATGGAGGAATTCTTTGTAGAAAATTTGCATTAAATGAACATGATACTCCGACGTTCTTGGAAAAATGAGATTTTAACCTTGGACGGGGAAATGATTTGTTATTAAAATTCTCACCTCTCGGCCTTTGTTTAAATTTTTCTTTCCATTGTTTTGTTTTTAACAATGTTTTTTTTTTTAAGATTAAATTATAGGTACAGTAGGTACCTATTTACCTGTTTAATGTTAAAAAAAACTTCTATCTACCTTAGAAGAAACTTGGAAAATAAAAATATAAGGTGTGAACCCAAACTTTACTTTTGTTGATTGAATATCGCATGTTTGGTCAAACCAATTAATCAGGTCATTAGTTAATTTAGGAAAACCAGCATTATTGTGTAAAACATATGTATGTGCCTATTTCATTTGAGCTGCTGTGTTCAAATATAATCATATTTCTTTCTAGTAAAAAACTTATTTGCTGCGATTTTACATAGGAAATATTATTTTTTAGAAAAGTATCTTTCGCCGCCAACTGCACCCATGTAAGAGTAGAAAATTGACTTGTCTCATATGTCATCATTTTTTGCGATTGTTATCAAAATAACAATCGCAAAAAACATTGAAAAAGCTCCACACGAGAGATGGCCGTTTCGCGCGAATGTGACGCATATCTTCCCAACTTGCGTAACTTTTGTAATTTAGTTTATTTATTTATTTTTAGTATGCGTCATGCTTGTCCCAAATAAACTCTTTTTCTTTCTTTCTTCTTTCATACAACCCATTTTCCAACTAGACTGATGCAAATAGTGGCATCAGATCTGTGAATGAACTAAAATAAATGCCAGCGACTTAAAAAGGTTTTATTGCGGTCAGGTTTCTTGTTTTTGTGGGTGTCCAATGATTTCATTTACAGCATTGCTCCTTTAAAGTCCCATTGAATTTCCCTTTAACACCAGCATACTCGTAGATTAGATTCATGTGAAAACCGCTGAGAGAAAATTCAGCGTGGGATATTTACCAGGCAGATAAAACGAACGAATCAAATAATAAAATGCTTGAGACAGATATATATAAGGTCCTATTTAAATAAATGGACAAACTTACAAAAATCATTCAGACCACCAAAATAAGGACAATGGTGAAAGAAAGAAAAACGCATTAGATACTTACAAGAAAAAAAAAACAGCTAGCGAAAAAACCACAAAAATGTTGGTTACCCAATGCATAAACACATCCATGTCTTCGTTATCTTATAATTCTGATACTGAAATGTGCAGGCGATAATGGATGTTTATTCTAGTGTGCCGATATCTTTGGTTAGACGTACCTACTGACAGCTATGTTACAATTTATCCATCTATTTTAATAATAATAATAAATTAATACATTCAGGTAATTTACACCCATTGCACAGTAAAATAATTAAAAATAAATATAGCTAAACATTAATTCGGACAACACAACAGAAATAATAAAATAAAAATAATTACGTATGTTAAACAAATACATTACATTAAAATTCCCAAATTAAATTAAAACCAATAAATTAAATTTTCATCCACAAATAAATAAATTTGATTTTAAAATATTAGTAAATGAAATTACTTACTTTCTCATTGGACGCTTTGGTTGGCACCGGTTTTGCCGCAGTAAGTCTAATATGGAGGCCAAACAATAGTGGTCGTATTCAAATAGCATCTCATGCTCCACCCACCAATGTATTTCTCTTTGTGCATGAAGCTTTAACGTAATAAATAACTCAGTAGAATTAATGTTTTAAGAGGCCGCTGCAGGATGCTGGATGTGGTTAAGTATATATGGGCCTTAAATAAATTAAATATAAACCACATCATTGGCCTAGAGGGTTTGTCTTCGGCTGTTGCAATAACATAAATACCTATCCAATTTCTTGGTAAGTTAATTAATTTATTTGACACACAGCATATCATACTTATTTTTTACAACCCGAAATCTCGAGGAAACAACAATGTTGTCAAATTAAAAAAAAACAACGGGTTGCACTCCGGGAGTGCCGGCAGAAATGACAACTTGAACATTAACGTTGTGCATTTTTGATAAATTGGAATGGTTAGGGAATAATTTCGCACGAATTGCATAGGCATGCATTGAGGCAATACATTTTCCCCGCGCGACAGAGAGAGGGGGATATTACTTCCTCTTCTACGCCGCGCCGGCAGTCTACTCTCCCTCCGTCTTACGAATTTTCGATCAGGTCACGTGTCCTGACGCGAGTTTAACATTTTTTACCCATCACAAAGAGTGCACAACGCCGCTAAAGAAGTTTTCACTTCAAGAAAATACTTATTTCAAGCTGCCATTAATACAATCTGGGTCAGTGTTGCCAACAAATAGAAGGTAGGACTCTTTCATTATTTTTTTCAGAGAAACTATGCCTAATTGTAATTTCATTCAGGTCTAGTTTTAGACCAAAAGTGACATGACGAGGGTTCGCTTTCAAGAACGTCACTTGTGTCAACTTGTCAGCGATAATCCGGGAATTGTCTGCGCGCTAGCAATCTTGGCTCATACATTATTTACAAACAAGAAAACATTATGCCAAATTGAACCTTAAATCTTGACATTAGAGTGCAGGAATTTGTTGGGTGATTTCTGATGTGAAACGAAAGGTAAATAAAATAAAAGAGTGAACGAGATTGAATTTTGATTTTGTCACCGAGACTTAATCAGCCGTTTAATTGGCGCCTAGCCTTTTGATTGAACGGTGCCGTTTGATCAACGGCCTAAATGATATCCAGCCAAGGATTGCTTAGGCCGTTCATAGATTAAAGTAATGGTGTGACGAAAATATGAAATATTCAATTTTCGGAATTATAAATTCAAACAACAATCAATTTCAACATTCTAACCTCGACAATGAAGCCCTGCTGCTCGCTATTTCTGTCTTCAGGGTTTATAGGAACCTAACATGAATGGCATAACGGGTGATAAGTTCGCTCGCTTCGCTCGCTCAATTTAGCTCCCGTCATACCATTCGAAACTTACCTACCGGTATCAGGGTGTCCTAAGCTGCCTGTGCCCTGTGTTTCGATACTTGGCTAGGCAAGACATTAAACGATATTTAACCAAGTCATTTTCGACTTGACACAACATTTAGAACGCCAAAATGAAGGTGTATACGAGTTTCCAGCTTATTATCTCTCATACCGAGGTTTTTTTAGTGATGGGAAATCATCAAATGATTCTTCCGCTCTGGGTTGAGCGGAAGGGCGTGTCAGGCTCTTATTGACTAAAACCCATCCGTGTTCCTTCTAAAGCCCTTTGCGTTCCAGGGCCGCGGTGACTCTTTCGAACAAATTCCTCAACCCTGGCAGGCTCTGTCCCTAGCGGGCCCCGTCTTTTATGCTGACATCTATTTGAGGCGCACGTGAAACGCCAACGCGCCAGCGATCCGGGCCTGGTGGTGACCGGACAGCGAGCCAGCCAAAGCTCGCCGTCTGCAAGCCCGAAGGGATTGCCCTTAAATGTTGAATTTTGCTCTGCTGATAGAATGTTACTTTGCCTAGAGCCTTAATAACTGTAAAAACCGTACTAAATTATACTCTTGTTTCGTGTTTGGCCACCACGTAAAAAAGAAAACGCGGCAAACCTCGTAACAAGCTATTTCCGGATTTAAACTTTTTCGTTTCCGTGTTTAGCAACAAAGTTGGATAAACCTTAGTTGTAGCTCAATTTGTTACAACTTATTGTGGTTTCGAAAAGAGGAAGTGTTAGGTTTTTTTGTTTTGGGTTTTAGGAATTATCTGTGAGGAGGAAATGCAATGCTTCGTCTTTATACTCAACTAAATACTTTTATAATAATAATAAAGATAAACAAACGAAGTATCTTGACTTGGCTCGCGAGGTTATCGACATGTGGGATGTGAACACAGCAGTCATTGTGCCGATAGTTGTGACGGCTAATGGCATAATTGTCAAAAGCCTCGACCAACATCTAAAGAGGCTCTCGTTGGGCAGCTGGATCAAGGGCTTGATCCAGAAAGCAGTACTCCTGGACACGCCGCGCATAGTTAGGAGGTTCCTCTCTCAGGGGCCCTGACCACCGGTAGCTTGGACCCTGTTCCCGATACCGGTGGGCTACTATTTTTTTATATTTTTAAATACTTTTATATCTTTGTATTTTAATATTTAAAAATGTAATTTATATGTATATACAATGAATAAAGGAAATAATAATAATATATAAAAAAATATATAATAATCTTCACTATGTTAAAGTACATAGGTACATACTTATACTGATAAGATTTGAGAAGCTCTTCAAAGGAGAGAGAAGATCTTGAGAAGATCTTCAAAGGCTAAGCATCGCTTGCCGAAGTTGGTCTGTAGATGGGTGACCATCAAAACATACCGAGACTCTTCCGTATCTCGGAAAGCACGTTGAGCCGTTGGTGCCGGCTGTCATTTGTAGATCTTTGGCAGTTGTAACGGATAGTCAGAAGCCAGAAAATCCGACACCAGTCTTGCCAAGAAGTACCGAGATACCCAGTTAATGGGTTGTGTAGGTTTGGTAGGCAATCGCTTCACGTAAAATACTGGCATTCAGCTAATTTCTGCCTACTAAACTACAATCTGCTTTTTCATATAAATAAAGATTTATTATTATTTTTAATTTGGTTTGACTGGAAGCCAACCCCAATATAGTTGGGCAAAAGGTTAGGCAGATGATGACTCATACTGATAAGATTTATTAATTAAAAATATATGCATGTGGATATAGTGTGGTTACCTCCTATAAACAAACAAACAAACAAACAAACAATCAAACCTCTTTATAAGTTTAGATGATTAAACTTAGACTTCAAGGTGCTCAATTCCGCTAACTAAAGCAAAAAGTAAACACTAAATTTTATTTACATAGATATTTACAACTGTGCTAACAAATACTTAAATAACTATATACACTAGAAATAAAAAAACATTCCTAACTAAATTAACCCTAAAATATGGCGTCAAAGAATTCATCCGCATCGCTTTCGACTGGAAGTGTACCCAAAAGACTGGCGGCATTGCCACGTTGTATGATGCAAACAAAAATGATTGTGAAAGCAATCCAATAAGCTATCCTCCGAACATAGAGAGTTCCGTTTCCAGGCCATTATGGAAATTAACTTTGCATTCCTGGATCCCGCTGTCTCTCGGTCTAAAATGATATGCACTCCCGACTTAATAATCGCTTTGGAAAAGCTATAGTTTGACCTAGTTACCGTGCTAAGTGGTGTGTGTTCTGCCAGGGTTGCGGAATTTGTTCAAAAGAGTCACCGGCAAAGGGTTTTAGAAGGAACACGGATGGGTTTTAGTCAGTAAGAGCTTGACACGCCCTTCCGCTCCACCCAGAGCGGAAGAAGTCATTTGATGATTTCCCATCCTTAAACAATAGTGGTGTGTGTTAGGATAGCTAGAAGTACCGATTTATAATATTAGTAGTAATTAACAGTGGATTTTATTACTGTCCATTCTGTTGTTTGACTGAAAGAGATCGCAAACGCGATCAGGCCTCCCATTGTATTTATTTAAGCTTCATGTACAGTAGTGGTACATGGGCCGACTTAATGCAATAAGGGATTCGCTACCAGTCAACTTTTGTTTTAAAAAGACTACTCTGTGGTAGGCGGGCAACAATTACATAATATATTGTTATTAAAGTATGGTGTTCAATTAATATTTGTATATAAAATTCTGCTGTTACTGACTTAGTGAGTGACTAGTTACTGACAGATAAAGATCAGCTGAAACTACTGGTCATAGAAAGCGGATAATTGGAGAGAGGATGTCCAGAAATTCCTACGGGAACGGGAAAAACGCGATATGCGCGTACGAAAAGCTGGCAAAAGTTAGTTAGGTATATAATAAACTAGCTTTTGCCCGCGACTTCGTACGCGCATATCCCATTTTCCCGGTTCCCATAGGAATTTTGGGACGAATTATACACTTTCCTCATGAATAACCCCATCAATTGGAGAAAACCGCATGAAAATCTGTTCATTCGTTTTTGAGTTTATCACAAACAGACAGACAGACGCAGCGAGGGACTTTGTTTTATAATATACAAGCTGTGCCCGCGGCTTCGCTCCCTTCACCAACAACCGTCAACCGTAACCTAGGGTAGGTTACGGTTGACGGTTGTTGGTGAAGGGCATTCTACCTACGCTACATAACTACCCTACATACCTACCCTACATACCTACCCTACACACCTACCCTACTTCCCTTTTTTTTGTTTTTTATTTCATATTTCATTTATTCATCAAATATAAGCTAACAGAAAAACCTTCCCTGTAATCTGGCGACCAAAACAAAAAAGAATTAGCCAAATCGGTCAAGCCGTTCTCGAGTTTTAGCGAGACTAACGAACAGCAATTGATTTTTATATAATATATAGACTAGCGGCCCCGGCAGTCGTTGTCCTGTCCGAAATATATTGCAGCGCCACCTACCGGGTCTAATTGTCTAAATCTAAACCATTCTCGAATCCCCTTGAACACACACAACAAATTTTGTCATCATCGGTCCAGCCGTTTAGGAGTTCAGTGACATACACACGTACACAAGAAATATATTTATTAAGAAAGTGACGAATTCAAATCTATTATCCATCAATTTTCACAGAATTAAATAATGCCGCAGTGTCACGTCGCGTCTGTCTGTGGGTACCTAAACTTGACATAAAGTAGTGTTAATTACTGTAAAGTAAAATGTGAAACTGTGTTCCTTTTTCACATTCGTATTTTACAGTCAATGTTAGCAAAGACCCGTTGAATTAGCCGTATACGAATACATGAAGCCACACTTTAATTCGTTTGTCGATTCAGCGACTTACTGAAAAAGGATTTCGTTTTGCCGAATTTGGAAGGGTTCGCAATTCGTACTGAAATTAATTCTAGAAATGAAAAGGTTTATCTCTCGTTTATTCAGTTTCGTAAATGGAAAATTAGTTTATGTCTAATTCTATTATGTAGGATAAGTGTTTTGTTTATTGTCTTTGACCTTAATAACACTTTGGGATCGATTTAGATAGCACGATGTATTGAACTGATCCCGAAAAAGGTATCTGGACAGTATTTATTGTAATTATTAGGGTTCCGAACCTCTGTATGAAAAAATGAAACTCTTAAAGGATACTGGGGTATTTGTCTGTCTGGTTGTCTGTCCGTCCGACTGTCATAGCCGATTTTCTCCGAATCTACTAAACCGATTCAGTTGAAATTTGATACACATATAATCTTCTGTGACTTAAGCATGGACTGAATTAAAAGTTTTTAATTTTAAAATTTTACATTTTGAAGTTATTAAAGGGAATTGGCCAATCAGAAGTTTTTTTTTAAGTAAAAAGAGCAAAAATAGATCTGCAGTGCGATTCTGTAAACCTCTCACCGACCTAACCCTCCAACCGGTCTATTTTGACAAGACCTCACCGTGTATGGTGAAGTGAACATGAAGTAAGCTGTCAATCCATATATAAAAGTTGGACTTACAGCCGGTCTATTCTGTCAACATCTCACCGTGTATACTAAAGTGTAGTGAACATGAAGTAAGCTGTCAATCCATATATAAAAGTTGGACTTACAGCCAGTCTATTTTGTCAACATCTCACCGTGTATACTTAGGTAAAATGAACATGAAGAAAGCTATCAATCCATACATAAAAGTTGGACTTACAGCTGGACTATTCTGTCAACATGTCACCGTGTATACTTAGGTAAATTGAACATGAAGTGAGATCATCAAAAACGAAGTGATAACTTAGGCGAAGTGGAGGACAAGTGAGCTGTCAAAAAACATACAAACGGCAGCTCACTTGTCCTTCACTCCACCTAAGTCTACACGGTGAGATGTCGACAGAATAGTCTGGCTGGAGCAGATGCAACATACATTATCTTGTGATGAGACTCCGGGGTCTCCAAACTCACCCTAGGCTAAATACAGAAAACTGTTTGACTTTTGTTCGACAGAATTGTGTGAATGAATATCGATATCACTCTAAAAACAAAACAACTTGACTAATAAAGGCTAATTTGTGTATTTAAATATAATACTGCCTGAAAATGGTACACCTGTACACGACTGGTATACTCAAATTCAAGCACCTACGTCACAAAAAATTGCGAAATGCCCGAAATATAAATTCAACGTAAGGGTAAAATGTTTTACGAGCAAAAACATTAGGAAGGCTATAAAAAATCTCTTTGTTCGGTTTATTATCATAACGCAATGTAGATGATAAATGGTAGGTATGGAATGTACCTGGGAAGCAACGGTGGATAAAGTATTTCCGATAGCGGTCTGTGAAGCTTTGGTGGCGACTTTCTGAAGTTTGTGGGAACCTAAATTATCCAGTAATAAGGCAAGTTTAAGAAAGAAGTAAAACAATAGATACTTTTATAGAGCTGGATAGAGAGGTGACTAAGGGACTCAGTAGAGAATGGGCAGCAGCATTCTCTGTGCATTGCAACAGCTACACTGCGATCGCCAACCCGCCTGCCAAGCGTGGCGATTATGGCCACCCCCCCTTTGGGGGAGGCCTATGTTCAGCAGTGGACGTCTTTCGGCTGATATGATGGTGATGATGATGATAGAGCTGTATAGACATATTAGTAGTATAAGTGTTTCTCATTGTTTCGTTATTTATTATCAAAATTTAAAATCTTATAATGCTGGTATATTAACAGCTTTAAGAAATCGTATTGGAGATGTTTTTATTTTAATATCAATTACTTGAATAATAAATTATGGAAAATGAAATTATATTTTTTATTTAGATCTTAAACAGGTTTCATCAAAATATGACTGTAACTGGATGCTAAATCGCGAATCTAACTACATATTATATGTGATGATCTTAAGGCATATCTAGTAAAGTAACCTCGGTCTGGTTTCTGTTTTCTTTTTTACACGAAGGGTAACCAACGGGACCCTAAGCCTCCGCTGTCCGTCCGTCTGTCTGTCAGCGGGCTTGTATCTCATGAACCGTAATAGGTAGATAGTTGATAGTTTTACAGAGCGTGTATTTATTTTGCCGGTATAGCATCAAATACTAGTAGCTACTAGTATTTGTTGTGTTGTGTTTGGTTTAGTGTTTGTGTTAAAAACACCAAAAAACACGTTTCTAGTAGCTTCTAGAATCGTTTTTTTTTGGCGTTTTTTGCTGAATCTTAATAATGGCAACAGGTAGACACTTGAAATGCTCTCAGAGTATGTATTGCTATATTCGCTAAAATAAAGAGAAACAAAAAAAAACATTAAAATATAGACGAGATCATCAAGAGTCGTGTTTTTATTGATTTTAACGGTACAATAGTGGATTATAATAATGGCGATGGTACGACACCCTTCATGAGCGAGTCAGACTCGCGCTTGGCCGGTTTTATTGTTTATTTTGGACCAGATGTAACATTTAGATTGGACCCACCAAATGCTTACAGTTTATCGATATAATATTATTACGCGATTCAACTTGCCATTCTGCGGTAAGATTTAAATTAGAATAAACTTATTTTATTCAAGTTTAATAATTACAGTATTCAATAAAACAACATGGGCCCTTAATTTTGATTTAAAACCTATTTATTATTCAAGCCCTCTCTCTCAAGAGATACACAGTACCTACTCCTAAATACTGTACCTACCAAATACTGAAGATAACTTACAGGCCTAATATGATTAAAACTATCAAAATCTTCAGTGGAACTTCGTAACAGGGATACAAACTATCACTACTATAGAATATTAATACCTCGGGGATGAACTTCCAAGATCCTCACCTAATAGATGAATATGTATGTGGGTACACACGAATTTACATGCTTTAGTGGGTATCGGGTGTAACGTCGTGGTGTATAAGATTATACTAGACTAGTGTCATGGGTTCCATCGATGGGGCTCGATTGGTAGATGTCACGTGTCTTTGAATATTTTTTAGGAAGAATTTGGGGGAACACGTGTGGTATGTACAATGTGTTACAGAATAAACGCAATAACTCGTAAGGGATCATTGAAAGTCAAAAGTCAAAGCATTTATTTCAAATAAACCATTATCAGGTACTTTTGAATTGTCAAAGTCAGTCCGTCAAAAACATGAAGCTATTTGCACGTTCGCAAGCGTAGATCTCTATGGAGAAGAACGTGCAAGAAACTCCACGAACACTCTTTTAAATCATTTTATGTTTACAAAAATTCTGGTTACATAAACCTTGTTGCTTCTATATATGAGAACAATGTAAACAAAGAAAAAAACAATTTATAGTATGAAATATTAAAATGAGGCAGTGGCAACCAAGGGATGACCAGTCTCCACTGACGGCGCCCGTTCACGAACATGACGCGTGCATCAGCACCATTCAGCTCAAACATTTTGAAGGGAACTGAATGATCCGATACACGCGCCACCATCAGCGAGACATTGGAGTGAGCATGACACACCCTCAATTGCTCCTGCTATTTCATGTCAAACAAGGAAACTATCTATTAACATAATGGTCCAGGGTTCTCACATTTACAGAACTTGAAATAAAAATTGCTTCTAAATTACATATATAAAACTATGAATATCAATCTGAAAAGACAGAAAAAGAAAAGTTTATTCCAAACATAATATAAGATTATGCGGAATAGTATTATTATTAGACATAAAAGAGGGTGAGCATCTCTTCCAAATATAAAACCTAACTAAACCAAGCGGCTGAGACTGTGGAGCAGGACCGGCATTTAGCCAAGCATTTTTATGAAGGATATAATTTTCCAGTTTATAATATGCCTGTCTACATAGAGTGCGTTTTATGCATGTTTTAAATTTTTTCTCATTCAGTTCGAGAATCTCACGTGGTATTTTATTATAAAACTTAATACAATATCCCATAAAAGAAGTATGTACTTTAGCCAATTTGAATCGGGGTTGATCTAATTTATTCCTATTTCTAGTATTAAAATTATGCCTATCACTAATCTTATTAAAAAGATGAATATTTTTCCGAACATACATAATGTTTTCGTATATGTATTGACAAGGTACCGTCATGATGTTAATATCCTTAAACAGTTCCCTTAGGGAATCGCGCCGACCAAGATGGTATGTGGCTCTGATGGCTCTTTTCTGCAGAATAAATATAGACTCGATGTCTGCAGCTCGTCCCCATAATAAGATACCGTAAGACATGATACTATGAAAATAACTAAAATAAACCAGCCTCGCGGTATCTATATCAGTAAATTGACGGATTTTTCTGACAGCATATGCTGCTGAACTTAGCCGTCCTGCAAGAGATGTTAAATGAGGACCCCATTGTAGCTTTGAGTCAAGCGTGATCCCTAGGAAAACCGTGTCTTCGACGAATTCAAGTTTCTCTTTGTCCAATACGATGTCGCAAGTATTACTTTTGACATTCGGTAAAGCAAATCTGATGCACTTAGTCTTTTTCCCATTTATTACTAATTTATTCGCAGTGAACCAATTTTGGACCTGCTGTAGCGCATTATTTACGTCGTCAAGACTTGTAGAACGACTATTTATCTTAAAAATTAAGGACGTATCGTCAGCAAATAACACCATCTTTGGTTGATTTTTTAAAAGATGGAGTAAATCATTAATATACACTAAAAAGAAGAAAGGACCCAATATTGAGCCTTGTGGTACCCCCATTTTGACTTTTAAACCCCTTAAATTAACACCGTTTATTTGAACTTGCTGCTGTCTGTCATTTAAGTACGACTTCACTAAACTGAGAGCAAGATTACCTAGTCCGTAATGTTTTAGTTTTAGGAGCAAGGTTTCGTGATTTACGCAATCAAATGCCTTGGAGAGGTCACAAAAGATTCCTATGGCATCTTGCGCCTCTTCCCACGCTGTATATATGTGTTTTAACAACGTGACACCAGCGTCAGTCGTACAACGACCTTTGGTAAAACCATACTGTTGATAAAATACTAATATACAATTTAGATATAAGAAAATATCTTCTAGACAAAAAAATAATCATCCAAATCGGTTGACAATTGGCGAAAATAGCGCTGAACAAACATTTTTCCTGGGATCCCAGTATCAGATCTCAACTTATAACTTCCAGCATCAGCAAGATGAGATGTTGATTACCAGGCACAATTATCTGAATTGCGTTAGAAAGTTTATGAAAATCATTGTATGTGCCTTAAAATTTGAGGGTTGCCTTCGATTTCCCTAGGATCCCATCATCAGATTCTGACTTGGTGCCAGTGGGACCACCTCAGGAGTATAGGTTTTCGAAGAAAAAAAAACACCAAAATCAATTCATAATTGACGGAATTATCGCAAAAGAGTGGCTTCTCTGATGTGTCATGTGCGGGGTAGCCCCAATGGCCTTCTAAACCCTATACCGGAAAGGGTGGAGTGCCCTATTGTGCGGCACTGGAATAGGGTGCATAGTGTGAACATTGTAAGATATAATTTTAATTTTAGGTAAATAAATAAGTAGTTTTAAGGTACTAACATAGTTTTTAAGTCTTACTAAACATTTTATATGGAATTTTGTTCTGAATTAAATTATTATTATATCGTTTATTCATTTTTTTTTTCTTATTTCATACATTTTTAAATATTTCTTAAAAATACAAAAATAAAAAACATTTTAAAATATAAAAATAGTAGCCCACCGGTATCGGGAACAGGGTCCAAGCTACCGGCGGTCAGGGCTCAAGAGAGAGGAACCTCCTAACAATACGAGCCGTGTCCAGAAGTACCGCTTTCTGAATCAGGCCCCTGATCCAGCTGCCTAACGAGAGCCTCCTGAGGTACTGGTCGAGGCTCGTGGCTATTAAGCCATTGGCTGACACAACTATCGGTACAATGATTGCTGAGTCCACATCCCACATGTCGACAACCTCGCGAGCCAAGTCAATATATTTGATTTGTTTATCTTTCTCGGCTTTCACGAGATTCTCGTCATGCGGAACGGTTATGTCTACAATCATTGCACGCCTCTCGATTCGGTCCACCACCACTATATCAGGCTTATTGGCAACAATAGTCCTGTCAGTGATGATGGACCGATCCCAGTACAATGTGATATTATCATTATCGAGAACTGGGTCGGGCGCATACCTGTAGTACGGCACCTCCGATTCCACAAGAGAGTATTTCAGAGCAAGTTGCTGATGGATAATCCTGGCTACAAGGTTGTGCCTATGCAAGTATTCTCCGTTAGCTAGACGAGAACAACCAGAGACAATGTGGCGAATTGATTCTCCCGGACGGTGACATGCCCGACATATGTCAACCGTGCCGTCCTTCACAATAAATCTCCGGTAGTTATTCGTCATGATAACTTCGTCCATAATTGCACAGACAAAACCTTCGGTTTCTCCAAAGAGATCACCGAAGCGCAACCAGGCTACGGACGCTAATTGATCTACGTCGGGCCCATGTAGGGCCCGGAAATAGCGTCCGTGAAGTTCCTTACTCTGCCATACAGCCCTGCGATCGTTAGTGTCTAGCACCGCAGGTTTGCGCCAGTTCTCATTTGCCAAAGAGAGCGGGGTGAGTCCCTTGTCCACCGCCACTACATCTCGATGCATACCCACGTCGACAGCTAGGAAATATTCCCTGAGACTGCATATCTCGCGACTGTGGAGAGTCTTAGCATTTAAGAAGCCTCGACCTCCACACTTTCGCGGGATATACAGTTTCATTACCGACGACCGTGGGTGATGCATTCGATATGCAGTAAGCAGTGTACGGACCCGCCTATCCAGGGCGTCAAGTTCCGTTTGAGTCCATTTGAGTACGCCGAAAGAGTGCATCAATACCGGCATGACCCAACCGTTGAAGGCGCGCACCTTGTTTCCGCCTGATAGAAGGCTATTGAATACCTTCTTCAGGCGGCCAAAGAAGCGCTCCTTCAACGATTGCTTCATGTCAGTAACATTGATACCTAACGCTTCCGACATACCCAAATACTTGTAAGTTTCAGTTGAAGAGAAGGATCTGAGGTTTATGGAATCCGAGAGTTGAGTTCCCACGGATTCCATAATCTCCCCACGCTTTACATGCATGACCGCACATTTGTCCACACCAAACTCCATCCTGATGGCACTACTGAAAGTTTCAGTTACCTTCAGTAGCTCCATCAGTTGCAGATTACTGGGGGCAAAGAGTTTCAAATCATCCATGTAAAGGAGGTGAGATAAAACCTGACCACCTCTCTTCAACCGATAGCCCAGCCCTGAATTCTCCAGCAGTGTGCTTAGAGGGTTTAAGGCTAGGCAAAACCAAAGCGGACTCAAACTATCGCCCTGAAAAAGTAATTAAATTATTATTATTATTTTTATTAAAAAAAAAGAAAAAACAAACAGTCGAATTTAGAACCTTCCTCCTTTTTGTAAGTCGGTTAAAAACGCATTAGATACTTACATGAAAAAAAAAAGACAGCAGGCGAAAATACACTAAAATGTTGATTACCTAATGCATAATGTGCAGACGTACATGACCACGTCAAGTAGGTACTTGACGTGGTCATGTACGTCTCTAGAATAATAAACTCATCCATTATGCGTAGGTCCCATAATAGATGAGTTTATTATTCTAGAGAGCCGAAAAAAAAAAATTTTGATAAAAATAATATCACTCTAATCAGTGTTTTTTTGCTTGGATATCTTTGGTTAGACGTACTGAACGCTATGTAAAATTTTATCCATCTATTTTAATGTGACCTTAAATAAGTTTGAGGACCACTGATGAGATTCACTTTGGAGATTGGATAGAGCAGTAGTAGCTTAGTAGTTCCGTATACTCGCACAATACTTTGTGCTACTTGCAATTTCACTACCACTACTCTGCAAAAGGTAATGGAAAAACATCGTCAGAAATCCGGAAATGGAAAGTGAATCAAACTTTTTATTTTATATTTATTTATTGAGGACAAAAGAGTAACATGCAAAAATTACAAAAAAATCTGGAATCACAAACCTGCAACACACACCAATGTCCAAAGTTTAAAGTATATCTGCGTGACGTAGTGGATATCCCCCAGATAGAAAAAAATATTTTTTGAAGAAGATGTTAAGATTACTGTATAATATTAAAGTGTAGTCAGTTAGGCATTACTGGACATCTGCTATTTAGGTGAGACATTTTCCTTCGAAGGATTTTGTTACTAAGCAAACCACAGACTCCCTTCGATCCAATTAAATCTTCCGATTTCCAATTCCAATATGCAAATATTAATCCGACTCCTTATTTAAATCACAGAAGAACTCCAAAATATCGTGGCGACCCGTCAGACAATAGACCGCACTTAATCAAAGCTTTATCAAACTCATCAGCGCATTAATTTCAGCTGATGCCCTCAGGTGAAATTAACTGATGAGATGTAATAAAACATGGCGGCGGTTTTCACGGAAGGAAAGTAGTAATATAAGGAACGCCATTGCGACAGTTTTGTTTAAGAACCTTGTATATGTGTAGGAAGCAAGACTTATCGTTTTTAATCAGATATTGATGCAGAGAAATCAAATAACACTGTACATACACTGGGACTCTTTGAAAATGTGTAATTATAGGTTAATTTCAATAAAGAACTGTTTTTTGCCATCGCATTGCAATTTTTTTTTTTTTTGAGATGAGTTTGCTCTTGACTCTAGTCTAGGTCATAGATGACAGAGATAAAGTCGACGATGGAGCGAGCTTACCCAGAAGAAGCCTAACGACCTAAAACACAAAAATCTCTCAGTGAAATGACAGGAATTGAATTCATTTAATTAAATCCAGAATCATTGCAAAGTAGGTATGCTGGCATACTATGCATGTAGCTTACTCTATTGCTTTTGTTGATTATAAAGTAGGCATGCCTAAGCGTAATACTCATATTCCAGGCTTGCGGAATTTGTTCGAAGGAGTCACCGCGGCCCTGGAACGCAAAGGGCTTTAGAAGGAACACGGATGGGTTTTAGTCAGTAATAGTCTGACACGCCCTTCCGCTCCGCCCAGAGCGGAAGAAGTCATTTGATGATTTCCAATCCTAAAAAAAAAAAAAAACTCATGTTAAAAATCAGTTGGCAACCCTAGCTATGAACAATAAAGCCAAACAAGTTTCAAAGTAGTTGGACCAAAAAAAGGATAAGTGTCTTGTCAACTTCGCGATACACTGAATCAACAGTGTGACAATAAATTAATGGAGTAATGGCGTGTGCATGAAATATTCAACACATAGCTTCATATATTCGCTAAAAGGCGCATAAATCTTTGTTGTGTGGTGGTCGCTATATTTATGCGGTAGTAGGTGTCGAATAGGAAATAAATAGTCAGTCACTTCAACATTTTATTTAGGGGCACTCTCATCATATTAAATAATCGAGTGACTGTTTCGCTTCACTTTTTCTGAATAAAGCCCTTTCGCTTTTAAGAGTTCATTTGCAGGTTTTTAATATTTATGGAAAAGAAGAAGGTTTTCTTTCGTCTTAATTTTTTTTTTCTAAAAAGGAAGTGGCGACCCTTTTTAAAATTCTAATAAACAGTCTTCGTAACTGACTGGCTTCAACGAAGAGATACTGTTGTTTTTATAAAATCTTCCTTATTCTAAGTATTAAAGGGGGGGGGGGGCAAAATTTTAAAGGGGTACGAACAGTTTTATTTGGAAGCTGGCACAGCAATCAGCTGCAATTTTTTTTTTTTATTATTCGCGGAGTACGGTTTAACAAGTATATATATGTCCCGTTGCTAAGATATTTGGAGGTAAAATCGCCATGTGAGACCAATGAAAATCATTAAAAATGAACTAATACCCTACGAGTGTACATACATGTACCATAGAGTGCTATTTTGAAAAAACAAAATGGCGTCCGGGTAGCTATGCCTCAAAGCTTCTATCTCCTTTTACTATCATCTTAAGAGCAGTGTATGTATTGTAATCAATGTATAGTACCCGTATGAGTATAATAGCAGGTTTTAATTTATTCTAACTCCCTTATTCACGAAGAGCTTTAAACTGAATTCATTCATTTCATTTTTTTTTTACAGCATCTATCCAACTGTTGACCGTCAAACAGTACCTATAAATAAAGAAAAGTTTTCATGCCTCTCATCATCTCCTAGGTACCGTGTATTTTTGTTGCTACAATGAAACAGGTCCTTTGCAGAAATCAGGGTAGGGACATACAGCGTTCTTTGAGCAAAATAATCCATTAACATACATTACTAGCTTTACGAGCTTGAGCTTACGGTACTCATCTTGATAACGACGTATGTCCAAGTAAAAGGGAATCAAAGAAATAGTAAGAAAGACTTCAACTCTGTATTTGCTAATGTCAGTAAAAAAAAATTATTTATTTATTAATTATTATAACAAGAGATCGAAATAGGGAGACTATATTTACCTAATGTTCGTGGAAGTAAGTAACACACATAGAGTTGATAATACCTCCTGTAAAATCCCGATAAATGTCCCCTGTAAAAGTCGGTTTTATTAATGAGAAAATATAAAGAAGACATGCAATTAGTTGCCTATTATAAAGGACCAATAGGAGCGTCAAAAGACTTCCATAAGTTGGGTATTTAAAAAAAGTTTATTTTCTCTGTGACCATCGTGTTCGATGTCATCTTATGCAATTATTTTATTCTTTTTTTGTAAATACGCGTTCACGATCCTTTGTATATTATTATTAAGTACACATAAGCGAGCTTTTCTTTCTTTTATTACTAATCTTTAGTGTTATCATACAGTAATTAATTAGGTACATAGAGGTAGGGAATGGTTGTTTCTTTCTTAAGAAGTTGTTTTAACTTTCAATATTGTATTGTGATTTTGTTTCGCACATTCCAGTGTCTTACACGTAAATCAGTTTTTAATACGCGCGATAGCTGGTTCAGGAAATAACTAAAAGAATTTGGGAAAGGTCCTTGTCCAGCTATTGAACCGTATCGGATAAGTAAAATTTTATAAATGGCAGTACCTGTATAATAACATCCTCTGTCTGCTTTTTATTCCTTGAACCTTATTACGTCTGATTGTTTGCAAATGAACGACCATAACTTTTAAACTAGAAACTTAGCAGTTCTCAAAGATGCACAAAATAAAATTAAACAATTGTTGCCAAGCAGAGCAAGTCCAAGTAATTACCATGAAACTTTCTGTTCCAAATTAACAATAGAGATGCATCCAGTACGCATCTAAGTGGAACGGGGACACTATTCTAATGGCGTATCGCTCGTCGCCATTCAACCACTGCATTATGCAGCCGAGTATCCATTTATTTCAAGGTTTTTGTTAATGTTTTATCTGTTGTTTTGTCACAGTTATGTTATGTTTTCGTAGGTATATGTTTGTATAAAGGTATACAAACATATACCTACAAAAACTCACACCTTTGGTCCCATGAGGGTAGGCAGAAACTACGATGGAAGAAGGCCAGGTGCTACGATCCTTATACGTACATTCTCGATTGGCTTTAAGACTTCGATACGGATGGTTACGCAATATTATGATTGATGATTTTGTGGTAGATAATAAAACCTTTCCCGAAAAAATGCATTGTATCCAATGCACTGCAATGCAGTTTTACACTAAAATACATTTTTTGTTTGTGTCGCTGGCACGACAGAATTTGGACTGTTGTCCGGTGAGTACCTGCGTCAGGCGGAAGGCGAGGACGCCATGGCACCTCTCCAGCCACTCCCTAATAAGGGGGCTTACCGCCGCAATTGTGGCGTGCCCAGCGCTGGGTCGCGATAGTCGCCGCCGCCGTCTCCATACCGCCTTGGTATCCTACCGGAATTCCGTCCGCCGCGCTGCAATTGTCGCGGTAGCGAAGTTTCACCCCGGCGAAGCGACTCCACGCGCCACACGTAAACGTGTGCGAGGACTTTCGCCTCCAAATCCCGTCGCGGTAATCCGGCAAAGAAGCTCGCCGCGTCGCCGGAGACCGTGCGGTATCCCCGGGCCTGCCGGATGGCCATGGCCCTTTGGGACGCGTTGAGCTGGCGGGCTGGTCGCCCCTTTAACGTGAACGCCTACACCAGGGCCCCATAAAGGGCCATGGACCTCACGATTTTGAACAGTGGTTTTGTATAATAATACAAAAAAAAACAAGTTATATTTTTTCTATCCCCAGTTTTGTTTTACAGCTCACGTGCAAACGGGATCTGCGATTCCCAGTTCCCATTGACAACACTGGAATCATTTTGAATATGTTTATAACATTCCTTCTTGCAGAGTAAGCCCACGAAATATTATTTGGAGAAACATTCGTTTGATGCCGCGATGTTGTGTTTTGATTTGTATTAAGCCTCCAGCGTTTGAAAATGTCAAAGGGCAGATTCATTGCGCAATCATGAGATTTTTCTTTCTCGTTTGATGTTTATTAGATCAATTTTAACCGTTGGCTGCCTTTTTAAGTCGGCACCTGTGTTGTGTGTTCATCGTGTACTTTTACAGAGTGACTTTTAAATGATTGGCAATCTTTTAAGAGGTGAATAATATAATATCTTGGGACAACTCACTCACGGTCATCCGATCCCAAACTAGGCAGAGCCTGTGCTATGGCAACCAGACAACTGATAAACATACTTATATATTTCTAAATACATACATATTATAGACAAATTACACCCAGACACAGAACAAATGATCATGCTCATCACACAAAGATTTGTCCTCCGGTTTAGCAGCCAGAGTCACTAACCACTAGACCAACAGACCAGTCGATGTTCGCATCATATTATAAACAACTGAGAAAAAATCGCCCAAGTACGAGACGGACTCGCGCACAAAGTGTTCCTAAACATTTGTACTTTTAAGCCATAAACATCTTATATTTTCCTATAATCAACTAGTGACATAGAGTAGCGCCCCGCAAGAAGTAATGCTAGCGAAGGAGGAGGCGGGCCGCAGTAGGGAGCGACGAACCTCACGCTCCAGCCGCCGCATCAGAAGGAGACGCCCCGGGCGTCGGAAGTCGCAAGGCGATTCCCGGCCACAACTAGTCAAAAAGCTGTTGTGGGGTATGCACGGCATCCATTCTCGGCAGATTTCTTCTTTGGAGCATATGCTATGCGTGCTCAGTTGGGTTGAGGTCTGGCGATTGTACAGCCCACGGCAGAACGTTGACGCGAGCATCAGCAAGAGTGCGTGTGGCTTGACTTGACCGTGTGTGCACGTGTATTGTCATGCATTAGTCGAAGCGTATCACCCAACCGGCTTCACAAAGGGATATATATATAGCTCCACATACATCTGAGTATTGAAGTTGCACCTGATCCGAATGAGGTCGGTTCTTCCACTGATCCAAATACCGGCCCAAGGCCCAATTTTAAACTAAATTAATAGGCCTTCTAATCTATCGTAACATTTCGACAGATGCTTGCGAGATAGACGAACCTGTTGGCGGCTAATGGTCATTTATTCTGAGTGTAGCCTATCAACTGAGGCGTCGTCCAACATGTAGTTACATTGAATGAGCCCGGCCGGGCTGTAAACAGTTATAAATAAGTATTACACATACACATTATTCAAAGATAAATAAACATGTTATTTTTTAACGATTTATTATCCTCTTCGAACTTCGAAGACTCTTATCAGAGCTTCTGTGTTGTTACCAATAGGTATAGCGTTACATATATATTATCCAATTAAAAATCGATGTTTGCTAAAAATACATTTTGTTATGTTGCACGATCCGTTACCAAGGCCGGACGCATCATCTCAGTAGTCTGGAACGTGTTAGAATGTGTAGAATGCAGGGTGTGTTCGCGTTGATAACGCTTTTCATGGGTTTGGCAGACTGTTTTTCTTGGGGTGAGTATAATAATAGCCGTGTTTTTCGTATCTACCTACTTGTTTCTGTACGGCCGTCACGAGATTGTATATTCGGACATAAGATTGTTTTTTTAATCCTCTTTTTGTCCTGCAAGCTGTCTTGTGTCAGTATCCAATGATGTTTGGTTGTTCCTCCATTAAACTTCTTGCCAATTGGTTAAGCCATGGTTACACGCTAAATCTTATTTGCACCTATTCTTGATTGTACAAGCAAACACGTGCGTTAAGATAGCGCAACGGTGTACCGCACAAATGACTTGCACAAAACGCTAGTTTGTACAAAATTGAATTGCACAAACTACAACTGCAACTAAGCATGTACGTGTAACAATGGTACAATAAAATGCGCAAACTATTTGCGCATGCAAGTTGCTATGTGTGTGTTTGCGCCAATTTTTTCACAAACTGTTTGTACATGCAAGATTGAGCGTGTAGCCAAACCCTTAGAATTATTTTCTATTTCTTCTCTAATAGTCGGGCGATAGAGGATAACAGCAAAAAACAATTATTTGTAGTTTATTGTAGAAGATCATTCTAGTGTCGAAAGAAGCCTGGCAATACATTTTAAAAGATAAAACAGGACAGGCTAGGAAAGGAAATACTTTATTTTAGCTATTAGCTTGTTAGAATGTTATTTTCATGTTTCAGATTTTGTCGTTGCCAGATCCAATAGACTAGAATTTTATAATGAAGGAACGTTAGCTTATTCGGCGACGCCCATCGTATCAAATGGATAATTTACGATCCAGTACATGAGAGAGTGCTGTTCGCCGACAGACGCAACAGCGACAACACTGTATCTAGTTTTGACATAGCAACAAAGAACACGCAATCATTAATAAAGAAAAAACCAAACCGATACCTTACCAGAGTCGCATACGACCCGGTCATAGAAATACTTTTTGGGACATTTGTAAATGAGATATACTTGTTTTCATTAAAACCTGAAAACTACAACGATTTTAACTGAGAGCGCGTGATTAATTTGGAATCGACTCGACCCCGTGACGTTGCTGTGGATAGCTGTGGAGGGTATGTGATTATCTATACTAATATTATAAATGCGAAAGTTTGGCTGTTTGGATGGATGCTTCATGACAGAACGGCTGAACGGATCTTCTCTGAATCTAGAATAATACATATGTTACCTTTATCCCGTGAGTATGTTCCCTTGGGGTAATTTTCGACATTCACGTGGGTGGAACCGCGGGCGGCAGCTAGTAGTTTTATAAACGTGTCGTTGTGTTTCATGATAGCAAAAATAATGACAAAAATTTAAGTCATTACTGAATTAGGATTTAGTGGTCTTTTTTTTAAATTTAATATGGGTTTACTCTTGACTGTAGTCTAGGTCATAGCTGATGACAGAAACAAAGTCGAAGATAGAGCGAGCTTACCGAGAAGAAGCCTGTTCACTTTAATTTTGAAGAGATTAGGGTTGTATGCGTTCGGAAACACAGACGCAGGCTGAGAGTTCCATTCCTTTGCTGTGCGCATTATAAAAGACGTTTGGAAACGCTTAGTGCGAATTGGTGGAATTGCAAGGTAGGGATGGTAACTCGCAGTGCCGTCAGTCTAGATGTCCGATGGTAGAAGGGGGCCGGTGGGATGAGGTCGTGGAGTTCCTGGGCTCTCTCCCCGAAGTACAATCTGTAGAAGACCGACAGGCAGGCAACCTTGCAGTGATGAGCCAAGCTGTGAAGCTTGGCATCCACCAGTTTTACGTCGCCAATGAGCCTTTTAGCTCTGCGTTCCACCGAGCCAAGCGCGGCAAGTTGATATTTAGCTGAGCCATCCCAAAGGTGGCTGCAATGCTCCATGCAGGATCGGACTTGTGCTTTGTAAAGGGTTAAAAGCTGTCCAGGCGTGAAGTTTCGCTTCACTCTATTTAGGATGCCCAGGTTTTTGGCCGCAGTTTGGGCTTGCTCAGACTGGGTGACAGCTCCATGCCTAGGAGCTTGAGCCGATCGGTTACAGGGACAGATGTACCCCGAAAAGTATGAGTTAGGTCGAAACGACTCCTATTTGCGGTAAAAAGACACGTTTGTGTTTTGGTGGCGTTAAAAGATACCATATTATCATCACCCCACTAGGAGACAAAACTTAAGGTCAAATTTGTCCGCTCTACCATGGCCTCTCTCAAGGAACAAACTTTTTCCCCGCTGGATTTTGCGCTGGACAAGTATCTCTCTGAAACCGAACTGTCATCTGAATACCCAACAATACCAGACTGAAGCAGGTCATTGATGTGCAGCAGGAAAAGAGTTGCAGAGAGAACAGACCCCTGAGGAACTCCGGCATCAATAGCCATGAGGTCAGAAGACCAGCCGTCAACGACTACTCGGATCGACCGTTCGCTAAGGAAGTCAGATATCCAGCTACAAAAATCAGCTGGGATGCCATAAGCAGGAAGTTTGCTGAGTAGACTAAAAGACCGGACGGCATGTCTTTGTTTCATTGGAAGATGGATAGGCCTTAGTGTGAGACGCAACCTGTGTCATTACTCTTGCGCCATCCCATCTTCCTAGTTCATCGTGTTGTGCTGGTGCTGCTGCTGCGGCTGCGGAAAACCTAAAGCGGAGTAAATATCGTAACCTTATTGGTAACTATATTTTCGAGCAGTTTGGGGTTGATACCCTCGGGCAGTGGGGCCCTTGTGCTCACAGCCTTCACAAAGAAATTTCAAAACGGCTGGTTGACACTTCCCGTGACCCAAGAGCTGGCTCTTACTTTGGCCAGAGGCTAAGCATTGACATTCAACGTGGCAATGCCGCCAGTCTCTTGGGCACATTACCAGCTGACAGCGTTGAGGACGAATTTCTCGATGCTATATTTTATTTTTTTGTAAGTTCAGTTTATTTGGGTAATAAGTTATTAATGTTAATTTAAAAACAGATATTATTTATATTAAATATTCATATTATGTCAACATAACTTAATTTGACTTCAGTTTGCGTAATACTTTCTTAGTAGGTATCTTTTCATTTTATGTACATCATTACTTTTTTAACTGGGGGACATGAACAACATACTTTTTATGCCAATCAATATTTCTGCTGCCCATTGAGTAGAAAATGAAAATTTGTTTAAATGCCTCTTTCAATTTAGGTCGGTAATTAAAGAGAAGAGTTCTAAAATGAAAATGTTTCAGCTATAAGTAAATTTTAGCTTTGTACTGTATCTCCTTCTCCCTTATTCAACAATAAAGGTACCTATTTTAATTGGTACTTTAGCAATCTTAGTTCTTATTCATGACTTTTTGCCATCTGAAAACTGCAAAGAAATTAAAATACATGATTTATATAGATATGCGGTAGGCACCTACCTAAAATGTATGTGCACAGCAACATTCTTATGTAAGTTTAGACATAGACATTTATGCATTTATGTTTGTGTGGTGCCTCATTTCAGAGTAATTTATAACTAGGTATGTTAATTACTTGAACATCAGTAAATCAACGTTATTCTCAGTATGATTGCAATCGGAAATTGCATTATTTATAAAGTTTCAATTAAAAGCAGAGCCAGAACGTAACTTGTGTACTTAATTAGTACAAATTGATTAACATTACGAATGCTGTACACAAACATTAACGTGTGTTTGTATTTCATTGTATTACTTTTCTTTTATTTCTTTATTGTTGCTGCTGTTTTAATATACATTTATTTTCAGTACTAGTTTAATGAAACCGTAAAGTAATTACATATTCACCGTAGGACAGCAGTTTAGTATTCTTTCACAACGTATAAATACAGGGCGATTTTTAATTATTTGGCATTTTTTCAGAGGATAAAGGTTCTCATTACGTATCATGTTTAGAAGGTTTTTAAAGCTCCTTACTATGATACTATCTCAATCTAATCTTGGCATCTTTGAAACTTATTCAGATATCGCTTCGGTTCCAACAGTAATTCAAAGTAAGAAACATTATACCCTGGTTCCAAATATTCTGTTTAAACAAATACATAGTTGACTTTGTCAAACAGTTAACTGAAGATGTTTTTAAATAATGTTAGTCACAAGATAGGTTTTTAAAACCACGACTTTTCCGAGCGATAAAATATTTCATAATACCTATTACCTTCACAGAAAGGTATTGAATTTTGGTCTAGGAATTCAATCAAATAAAGTAAATAAAGTCCCGGAAAAAAAATCATACCCAATTTAGTTTTAATTAAGTGGAAATCTGATAGCTGAAATCTCTATCTGGCTGGTTGAGATGTCGGGAAGGCTTTAGCTACTCAGTGCACCTCGTCCAGACTCACTTTTTTCCCTCAAAATTTCCTCCTAAGAATATTGTCGCCCATAACTATAAAAATCCTTTCTTCATGGGGTGTTGGCCCCAATCTGGAATCACTTGTTTGTCCAAGATAGTGATTGGGTCTACCATCGCAATACTGAAGTCAGTACCTCGATGGTAGATCACTATCTTGGACATCCCCACAATATGATCTCCACAATTGCGTTCAATAGTGCCAACATAATCCTCAAAGTACGGCCATCCTCTATAAGATTTATAATACTATAACTTCTTTGCTCTTTCAAGTTTAACGAAATCCTCAGCGATACTAAACTGCATGTAGTAAAACTGTGGCAGGATGCCAATCCATTCTATGTAGTGCTAAAACAACTGGTTTAGTTGTGTACTTTCTTGCAATATTCACATAAGTTTTATACCGGTTATTTTTTTCACACTATACATTGGTATGAAATATTACTGGTACGTAAGTCATTGCACAAATAAGTCAGTGACCTTTTTGTTCACTTTAATTGTTAGGAAACTTTTGCTTTTTGTGTAGGTACACACAAAACACCCACAAATGCTTCCAGCTCTCTGAGTTGGATGAAAGATGTAGACAGTGTGATTTCAGTTACGCTTATTTTACCAGTACACTTTTACTATCTACCCGACAATCGCTACCGAAAGACGCCATTATCCCGATTCATTAACCCAAAGTTAGTTCTCATTACTCATCAGCTATTTATAGACTAATTTTCAAAGTCAAACTTTCACCAACTGTCTCCCCGTCTCGAATCAAGATTGATAAATCGCTCTTAATTTTCTAGGACGTAAAATGTACGGATCATGTCACATAAACCCTCTCTAATAATTCCTCTTCACCAGAAAGTCCCCGAATAATTAAACAATGATAAAATATATGACCCTTATACCTCATCAGTAAGGTCTAGAATGGAATGTCGCTGGCTATCAGATTTTATTAAGAGTCAATGAATGGAGCCGCTCGTTGGCAATTTGCTTCGACAAGGAATACCTAAATAATTTATTTCATTGGCATTTAAAAGTGAAAGAACCCTCATTTGCACTTTACTTCGCCAGTTGGTATTGGACGTGGATTCAATTTACATTCGCTATAATAAAGAAACTTAGATGAATAGAGCATTAACGATGTTGACAAAAAACGGTCAAGTGAAGTCGGGCTCGCGCACGTACCCTACCTATACCGAAACAACCACGTCTATAGTATGGGGCCCCCTTTTTTAAAAAATACACACTCTGTGACAACTTTCTTGGGTAGATACCTGGCAGACTTAGTTACAGGGTCCCGTCGTGCCCTGGAAACACGTGTGGTACTTGATTTGGAGTTCCAATGCTTTCTAGCTTTTAAAATACCAGCAACAAAAAGCCGTTTATGAAACCATGTTAAAAGGGTTATTTGTTTGTTAGTGTATGTGCTTGTAAAGAAAACATCTGGAGGTACCTACTGAGCCGATCCTAAAAAATCTTTCACTGATAACTATACGGGTATTCCTATTTATGCCAGGTGTTATAAGTTACTTTTATCCCGAATAAATATGATTCCTAAGATCAATTCCTTCGGGAACAAGTTTACATACGTAGTTATATCCAGAAAATCCTATATTATTATGGGATGTTTTGGATATATCTAGTGATGGATCGACCAACTACAAATCAATTTATCTAACTTCAGCTGAACATTTATTTAACCAAGAATCTGATTGAACATGTGTCTAGATTAAGACATTGGCTTATCCAATTCTGTTGCTAGGTGGAACGTACAATCAATCTGTCGAGATAATTGGGTTTAGCTAGTGTCTTGAGAGCTAGTGATGGATTTGTATCTATGTCGCAGCTTAAGCAGCCGTTTAATTGGCTGCCTAACCTTTACATTGAACGGTGCCTAATACAACATTTAATGATGGTATGATGATAATACAACATTCATGGATTAGGGTAACCGTGTGACGAAAATAAATGAAATATAAAATTTTGGGTATTCTAAATTCAAACAACAATCAATTTCAACGTTCTAACCTCGGCGATGGACCTCCGCTCCTCGAGGCTCCTATTTCTGTCTGCAGGGTTTAAAAGAACCGTGTCGGGGTGTCCTAAGCTCCCTATGCTCTATGTTTCACTACTTGGCTAGTCAAGTCATTAAACGTTATTGAACCAAGTCTCCAGCCTAGCTCTTCAATTAAATGCCGGGATGTCACTTAGGCCGCTGGTTAGGTAAACGGCGCCGTTCAATGAAATAGCTAGGCTGCAAATTAAACGGCTGTTTAAACAAGTTGGCTGCGACATTCATATAGTAATAGATAACTTACATAATTTCTTGTAAATCCGGATATATGGTAAACTAATAAAATAAAATGTTACACTTTAATGTGCGCGTTGTGTTCCACGCGCGTCTCAAAGAATAAGCATAAAAAACGGGGCCCGCTAGGGCCAGAGCCTGCTAGGGTTACGGAATTTGTTTGAAAGAGTCACCTTAGCCCTGTAACGCAAAGGGCTTTAGAAGGAACAAAAACCCATCTTCCATAGTAATAAAGGCATACATACATTCTCGCTTGCCATCGTCACGTGGCAGGCCATTGGGTTCTAAGACAGCTGGTACGCCGGAGGCGACAAAAGCGCGTCGGATATTGTCATTGATGTTTACGTGCTGCGCTATGCGACCCGCACTTCGATTGCATGACAGGCCGTGGTACCCGATGTTGTTGACAGCTTCGCTGTAGTGACAGCGATGCGGAGAACAACAGGATGCGCCTAAGCGAAGGAATTTATTGTTGTCTTAAAATAGGGAGGGCAATTCCTCAGTATTTTAAGGAAAATTCGAATCGCAGTCGCACACTGTAGAAACAATGATAATTTCCCTAAATTTCAAAATAAATTGTCGCTGAGACGTTATTGCGACTTGAACTTTAACGCTTGATAAGTACTAGAATTGGCCTTTGGGTCTCTAATCAACTTTGCCTGTCGACGGAATTATGCCAATTGTTGCCGTGTTGTGTTCAATCTTCGTCCAGTGTTGACAAAGGCCATCTATTTTTCCAACTTGCGTCGTTAAGTTGACGCTAAAAGAAAAAAAAGTCCATCCTCGCGTTTACAGACTTCCACCGTTTACGTTCCTATCGAGTTTCTTCCAGCCAAGAAAAGAGGGCAACTTTTAAAAAATTAATTTGTAACACGATACTTTGAGGCAAAATACTTTTTCACCTCTTATTTATCGCCCGTGGGGATTCTGGAAAGATCGAGTGAACCTTTGATAGAACAATAAAAGAAAGTGTTGATAAATATTTTATCTACGATCCATTGTTTATTCAAAATATTCAATTCGTTATTTACGAGTGCGTTAAGAGTGATGTACAGGCTTTTGAATTATTGGAATGGAAAAGGAAAGCGTAAGTAAAAGAAATGTCTGCAAAATGAATGATCTCAAAATAACAGTATTAGGTACTGTTATTTTGAGATCATTCATTTGATATTACTTTATACTTATCGGTATGGTGTGGGACGTAAAAGAATAGCACCATCCCGTCACTTCCCGTGGGTGTCGTAAGAGGCGACTAAGGAACTCACTAGAGAACGGGCAGCAGCATTCTCTGTGCATTGCAACAGCTACACTGCGATCGCCAACCCGCCTGCCAAGCATGGCGATTATGACAAATCCCGCCCCCCCTTTGGGGGAGGTCTATGTCTAGCAGAGGACGTCTTTCAGCAGATAAGATAACCTAATACTACTTACTAAAAGGGGCTCTTACGCTTTCAAGGTTTTCACTAATTAATCCTTTTTTTACACGGCCACGGAAGACGAAAAAGGGTTGGGATTTAATTAATTTTCTGGAATCCAATTCTAATTAAACATTTTAGACTTAACTTTCCATACCTGTATCAGAGACTTTTCTAAACCAACGTATGAGCAAACATTCTACAAGTTTCCTACACTTAGTTTGGGTCAAACAAACGTACTAACACTTTGGTCAGTTCTTACCGTAAGCCGACCACGTTCTTCATTTCCTACTCTTTACAATACAAACGCCCGAAACTCATTAAGGATGGTCGAATGAGGGCGGAAGTTTTTCCTATCTCAAGAGAAAGTCAATAAACATGGCAAGTACCTACTTTGCTGAGTGATTAGGCTGACCATTCATGGATTTCGGCTTTGCTCCTACTACGTGTTTATTTAGTTGGTTTAAGGTCAGGGAAACGGACTGTTCATTTAAAATGTTCGTCGATTGCATGTAAAGGACTAACATCATAAATGAAAATAAACGCGAGCTTTTGTTTACGTTTAATGAAATGTTCTATACAAGTGGTTTTTTAATCCCCGACCGAAAAAGAGGGGTGTTTCTGTCTGTGGCATCGTAGCTCTTAAGCGGATGAACTGGTTTTTTATTATTTTTTCGTTTGGGTGATAATTTAATCGAAAGTGTTTTTAGCTATGATTTTAGAAATTCAGTTCAGCCTTTTGATGATCATGAGTTCTTTTCTAGTTGATGCAGGGATGTGAGCAAGTTCAACAGGTCTGATCGACGCGAAATTTGGTATTGCAAGAAAATAATACACTTGACCTGATGCTGCAGCATGACCTGGAATCTGCGTGTTTGTGCTCATTTATATGATCTTCATAAATAGGTTATAAATAGATTATGATCAGGGTCTGATGATGAAGCAGCAAAGAGAAATGAGTGAATAAATGCTGAGAAATGCTCAGCTACTTTCACTCGTTCGGTCGAAATGATATTTCGGTATACGGTGCAGTGCCATTTACGTGATTGTAGATCGTAGGGTTTATAGTAGTAGATAATAAGTAATTAAAAGTTGTTAATAAATTAACCCTTTTAGGCCTAGATATAGATACGCACGTAGATTGGAAACCACACATCCAAAAATTAAAAACCAAATTATGTAAATTCGCATACGCCCTCAGAGAAATAAAGAAGACAACAGACCTCAAAACGGCAATGGTAACATATTATGCGTACGCGTTTGCATGGCTTAAATATGTAGTCATACTTTGGGGAAACAGTACAGACGCGCCTACGTTATTTACAATGCAGAAAAAACTAATAAGAATTTTGACTAACATCGAAAACACAGATTCATGTAAACCACATTTCAAAGAGTTAAACATTTTAACACTACCCTGTCTTTACATATTTGAAATTTGTAAATTTGTTCGGAAATATCCACAATTTTATAGCAAAAGAGGAGACATCCAAACAAAAATCCAACTTAGACATGAAAATAGATTGAATTTACCAACTTCACGATTAAAAATGCACTCCTCTAGTACGTTTGTTATGTCCATAAAAATATACAATAAATTACCTGAAAACTTAAAAAATACAAATATAAATAATATCTTTATCAATAAATTAAAACGTTTTCTCATAGACAAAAGCTACTACACTATTGACGAATACTTAAAAGATAAATTTTAACCACACTTTTTAACTACAATAATAACTTTAACTACTATAACTGCCTTTATTTTATTCTTAATTCTAAGTATCTTAAAAAAAAATTAAAATTATTACAATTATTTAATTAAAATGACATAAGTATAATGACTAATAATAAATTTACAAAAAATATATAAATTTTATACAATTCTACATTAAATTATATATATGTATATATAAATATATAAATATGCAAATACTATAACATTACACTCCACAAGACTCAGTGAAACTGTAAATATGTATTTTTATTGATTATTGATTATATATATTATATAAAATGAACATGAAGTAAACCGTAAAATTACCATGCAATATCTTTAATGTTATGTTCGTCTTCAGTATATGTTAATTTAAAATGAAGCTTTATATCTAGAAAAATAATGAATAATTTTTTATAAAAGGAATATATATGAACATGTAATTAATACCTACTTATATACCTAATTTTTGAGGTTTTCTTTCCCTTATTTCAAAAAGCGCTCTTCATCCTCTCCTCTATATAAACTATAACTTTGATGTGCCCGACAGGGTCCATAATTGGTTCTACTTTAAGACTTACCAACTGTTGTACATTACATTATGGAATGCAATAAAGTATTGAGTATTGAGTAAATAAAATCTAAAAATAAAAATAAAATTCAAAATTTAAACTACTCCCGACAAAAAAACTCCAATAAGTAAAAAATGCTTTGATTCATTTACTTTAAAGTAAACAAGCATATTTTGGCCCAAACGTCATCGCGTCGGGGAACCACTAGTAAATAAAAGAATACTAAAGGTACGTTAACACGGGCAATGAATATTAATCAACTATAAGCAATAATGGGCGATTGTGACGTCATAAAATATCAAGCAATTTACGGCAACGGAAGCAATGAAAGCTTCAATTTAGCCAAATGTTTTGCAATTATATAATTGAGCGAAATGAAGAAACTCTAAGAAACTAAGCAATACGCGAATAATTTAGCTGAAAAAAACAAAACACCAAGGAATATAAGGAGTAATAATTAGAAACAATTTTGCGGAAACGATTGCCGCATTTTATCGAAGTTGCTCCACATTGCCCCACTAATTGCTCAAGATTGATCCATGCGTCTTACCGAGCACTAATTGCTCAAAAAAACGCTTGTGCCAAAACATGCGTAAAATAACTAAATGGTTCAAAACATATAAATTTTACTTTTAAGATTTTTTTTTTGTCTGTGGTTGTTATAGGAATCACACTAATATTATAAAGGCGAAAGTTTGTGAGTGTGTGTGTATGTTTGTTACTTCTTCACGCGCAAACAGCTGGACCGATTTAGTTGAAATTTTATTGATATAGAGACTGTTTGAGTCCCGGGAAAGGACATAGGATAGTTTTTATCCCGAGAGTATGTTCCTTCGGGATAATTTTCGACAATCACGCGGGCGGAGCCGCGGGCGGCAGCTAGTAATTTCTATAAATATAAAATCAAATCCGATTTCGAAAATTCTAGAACTGACACAAAGCTACGCTATCATTGAGTGTATTATAAATACTTTCCACACGGGAAAATGTACGCTTCCTGTGACATAGGGCACGAAAGAGATACCGTGGTAGGAGCTAAATTGATACATCGCGACGTTAGAAGCCAGTCTACTTTTTATCCTAAATCAACTAGTTGACTTATCAAATACTGTTGATTCCTTTCTTACAATTTGACCTTTAAAGAAGATTGAAGCCAAGTACATGAGTATATTGGAAATACACAATATTGTCACTGTAAGTAATCAGTATTTTATCGATAGATAAGTATCTCCTTTATATCGCTACGTAAAAAGTTTGATAACTTTGCTTTGTTGTCTAGTTTGTGGCAAATGATTATAGATATTGATTTCGCAAGACCTTGAAAAAAGTATTTTGTCCGTGTTGAAATTATTCTTGCCTTTTTTTTTTAAGGATGGGAAATCATCAAATGACTTCTTCCGCTCTGGGTGGAGCGGAAAGGCGTGTCAGACTCTTACTAACTAAAACCCATCCGTGTTCCTTCTAAAGCCCTTTTGCGTTCCAGGGCCGCGGTGACTCTTTCGAACAAATTCCGCAACCCTGGCAGGCTCTGGCCCTAGCGGGCCCCGTCTTATATGCTGACATCTCTTTGAGGCGCGCGTGAAACACAACACGCCATCGACCCAGGCCTGGTGGTGATCGGACAGCAAGCCACCCAACGCTCGCCGTCCGCAGGCCCGCGCCTACGGTGGCCGGGGATCGCCCTGCGACTTCCGACGCCCGGGGCGTCTTCTCCTGTAGAGGCGGTTGGGGCGAAGGCCTTGTCTCTCCCTCGCGCGGCCCCCCTCCTCCTTCGCTAGCATTACTGCTTCGCAGAAAGAGGTGACCGCTTCCCAAGCCTCCCTCGCTCCGGACCATGGATTCAACCAGAGCCGGACGCGAGAGGTCGCTGCCGCCGATCGCCTCGACGAGGACACGGCGGTGCTGCGCCCAAGCAGGGCAGATGGAAGTCTTGCCTACGCTTTGGTATCTGGGTATTAACAGTTTCGTTGAAATATATTCTTCCTTTTTTTCAGAACCGCTTCGTTGGCTCTGCTGAACCCATGGCATAAGTTTTATTCTGTAGATGGAAGCGACATGCATGGCTTCTAAGGCTTTTATGTTCAAATCTGATCTAACCAGCGTATAGGACTTCGTCATCAAGGTCGTTAGACCATGAATTTGCCGGTGACAATTACGTCATAAGGTTGTTACCAGGTCTGCCGGCGATATGGCTAAAGAAGTCGATAATTTTGTGGAGACAATTGATGATTGGGATAGGTTTTTTTTAAATACATTTTTCTCTCTAGTCTACATAAAATAAAACTTGATTGTGATTTCAAGTTATGATGTTAATTTATTTCAACACAAGACATTCTTAACTGACATCCAAAATTTAATTGTCGATATATCGACTGCAGGTTAATGCACATTCGTGACACTCTAGAAAATGGGACATAGTCTGAACCACACCACAATCGCACTTTTTCATCATCGCTTTACGTTAAGGCGATTTTGAAGTTAAGAGCTGGCTCATCCCAAACGTGGTACTATTAGTTACTATTGTCGATATAAGGCGCAGGGTCGGACTGGCCATACATCCGAGGCAGCCAGCCTTGGGTCCGGTTCTTACCGAAATTTTACCTTGCGACCTACATACATATAAAGCTCGCTTCGCTCACTCGTGCATTGTACCTTTTCTTAGTTCTTGGGCTTTCGTGCATGAGTTAAAATAATTGCTTCTATTTAAGTATCAAAGGACAACAGAGAATCAAAAATATCTAAGGTGGAGCGCAAAAATTGGTGAGCTTGCTTCGCTCGCTTTTTAATTCTTCAGTACTCTCTTCTGTCTGTTACTTCAGTATGTTGACCTTTACTGTATGAGTAAAAAAGTCACTTATTTTTATCTAGGAATGGCTAAACGAAAACCAAAACTATTCGAGTTGGCATGCAAAAATTCTTCACTAAGTTTTTGAATGTTTCTGCATCAGTTAACAGTGTTACTTCTATCTAAGTATGGATGGTTACTAAATAATCAAACCTGTTATGAGATATGACATGCCAAATATTGCGAGTTAGCATCGCTCGCTCTTGCATTCTACACTCTCTATGTTCTTAAGCTTTCCTGCATCGGTCAACAAAGTTACTTCTATTTAATTATGAATAATGGAAAAAATACCTACTCGAGCTGGGATATTTCTTTACCCCCAAAAAAGTGGCAACCTTACTAACAATATAATTTATCATTAGTACATTGCATTATTTTCCGATATTATTCCATCTATCATTACACCGTCCCGGGCCCCAGCCCAGTCCGACTCTCGTCAGACGATACAGTCAGTCTATTATGTCTGTACAGCCGGTCGATTCTGTAAACATGTTGAAGTGAAGGCTTGGGTGAAGTGATCACGAGGTGAGCTGTCAATCCATATAATCAAGATGTAATGACAGCTCACTTCGTGATCACGTGACATCTTGATTTTATGGATTGACAGGTCACCTCGTGATCACTTTACCCAAGCCTTCACTTCGACATGTTTCCAGAATCGACCGGCTGAATCGCATTGCAGTAATCACATAGAAAAACATAAAAACTACACCTATTTATCTTCACTTAGCAATGTTTCTTATCTCGAACACATTTTACCTCCTTCCTTAACATTTTACAGCACCCTTGAATGCAGATGTAACTGCTGACTTTATATCGTCCAACGAGATCACTTAGGGGTGGCTGCGTCAAAAATGCAATTAGTGCAGATAATGTGTTTACCGAGTTCCATACAGTGGGAATGGGATATATTGAGACTGGTATATGGGTTGTGTGTTATTCATATTTTTAAGTAAACATGATTATTACACGAATACCTGAAACGGGGTCTTCACTTGTGTGTTAATATATCTATCAAATAATATATATATATTATAATACCTTTAAACGAGCAATTCTTTTACATATGTATATTTATAATCGGAATCTCGGAAACGGCTCCAACGATTTTCATGAAATTTAGTATGCAGGGGGTTTCAGGGGCGATAAATCGATCTAGCTAGGTTTCATTTGTAGAAAAAGTTTACCAAAACAAAAAACCGAGCAAATGTCGGTTACCAGGTACTATATATACATAATTGGGTAACTATCGTTCAGAAATAAAAACGGTCTTTTTATATTTTGCATGTGGCGAATTCTATTAATTCTCTAATCTGACACCAGTCTTGCCAAGGAGTACCGTGTTACCCAGTTAATGGGTTGTGGAGGTCTGGTAGGCAGCCACTCAACGTAAAATACTGGTATTCAGCTGAATCCAGTTTGACTGGAAGCCGACCCCAATATAATTGGGAAAAGACTAGGCAGATGATGATATGGCGAATTCTACATACCTAAACTTTTATAAATGTGCGCTTGTGCCTTGGACATATCGTGGAATGTACGTTGGAATTATTTGCATTGGTAGCAAATTTAAACGAAATCACCTAATTAAATGCAAGTCTACACATCCGTCCACAATCTATTTCAAAATTACTGCAACACCTGTACGCATAATCGACTGAATTAACATTTCAATCCAACAAAAAAACCTTTTCAGCAACGTTATGTTATACCAATACATACATCGCATTTAGTTTGGCCTAGAAAGTGTTTCGACCGTACTTTTATTGAAAATGTTCCGTCAAAAGCGGAATACCCTTAAAACATAAAAAAAATGCCATTTTCCGTTCAATTCATATAACCTCATCATTTCCTTGAATCGGTGTCTACCGATTTAAGGGTATGATAACTTATACATGACTCAAGGAAGGTGCTTAGGGTTGCATCAATTTTGTATAGCTCTAGCAATTTCATATGGATTCTAATCTCACCAATATTTCGACAAATCTTTGCGAGACCGACGAACTCGTCGGCTAAGTGCCATATCAAGAGTGGCGACATCCAACCTGTTATATTTATGGTCTCCTAGGTTTTGTTCATAATTTTTATGACTGTTCGTTTTAATTTATTGTACTTTTCTGTTTGTTTCGTGCGAGTCCCAGATAAATATTTTTCTTTCTTTCTTTCTATTCCTTTCTTTTCCTTTCTTTTATTTATTTCTTTCTTTTTTACTGTGGATAACCCGCACCTCATTCGAATAGTTGAATGACGTATGTGACTGTTTAAAGAGATATAAATAAGTATTACACATACATATTATTCACAGGTAAATAAACACGTTATATTTGAATGATTTCTTAGTCTCTTCGAACTCCAAAAGTCTTATCATAAGGTCGGAAAAACATGTTATTGTCTCTTATCAGAGCTTCTGTATTGTTACCAATGCAGCGTTGCATATATAATTCCAATTTCCAATTGACAATCGATGTTTTCGAAAAATACTTTGTTAAGTTTCACGATCCGACACCAGGAGCGGACGTTTCATCTACTTAGTTGAATCAACGTAGTCTGGAACGTGTTAGAATGTATATAACGCAGGGTGTATTAGCGCTGATGACACTATTTGTGGGTTTGGCAGACTCCTTTTCCTGGGGTGAGTACAAGAGCCGTGTTTTTCGTATCTACTTTCGGGAGCCTATGGGACGGAACCCCAATACTAAAGCTTTTTTTATGTCAACACCCAGCGGGCTGACTGATATATAAAATTGGCCAAGTGTGAGTCGGACTCGCGTGCAAAGCGTTCCAAACGAATTTCGTTTTCGTAAGATGTTATGTTAACACCATAGACTTCTTATAGGTTTTCCTGTAATCAATAGGTAAAGAACTACAATTCTATATTAAAAAAAAAAAATAGGAACAGTGGTTTCGGAGATAATGGCCATTTTTCTTCTAATTTCTTGAATAACTTCAAAACTGTTTAATTTAATATTATGAAAAAGTAATTATTTATACCCTCACAATAAGCCCTTTCATTTCATATGTCACACTGTACCTACAGTCTGTTTTTTTTTTTAAATTTCTAGTTGGTCACTCAAAAGTGACCCCATACTAAAATTTATTTATTTACGTTTCGCGTCCGTTTTTGGGTCACAGAAGTTCATAATTGTGTACAAAATTTCAACAGAATCGGTCCAGTAAATTTGGAGAAAATTGGCTATGACAGACGGACAGACAGATAGACACCCGACTGATCCTATAATTCTAATTTCACAAAACTACCCATTAAAGGGCGTTGAATTTTGTGAAGTACTTACTAAATCCGCGAGGACGAAGTGCTAATTTTACAGATAAGACTGGAAAGAAAAGGAAAGACTTTACCGTACCAACTTAACCGCATGATAATATATCAAACTAGCTTTTGCCCGCGGCTTCGTACGCGCATACCCGTTTTTTCGCATTCCAGTTGGAATTTCGACAAATGCATTTCAACTTACGAGCAGTAGTTTCGGCTATGTGTCAGTCACTCAATCACTCAGTAACTGAAGAGTTTTATAGAAATTGATAAGCTTGTTAAAATGTTATTTCATGTTTCAGATTTTGTCGTAGCCAGATTCAATAGACTGGAATTTTATAATGTAGGAACGTTAGCTTATACGGCGACGCCAGCAGCTTATCGTATCAAATGGATAATTTACGATCCAGTACATGAGAGAGTGCTGTTTGCCGACAGACGCAACAGCGACAACATTGTATCTAGTTTTGACATAGCAACAAAGAACACGCAATCATTAATTAAGAAAAAACCAAACCGATACCTTACCAGAGTCGCATACGACCCGGTCACAGAAATACTTTTTGGGACTTTTGAAAATAAGATATACTCGTTTTTATTAAGACCTGGAAATGAAAACGAAGTTAACGGAGAGCTTGTGATCAATCTGGAATCAACTCAACTCCGTGAGGTTGCCGTAGATAGCTGTGGAGGGTAAGTGATTAAAGTTTTATAACTGTGTTGTGTTTCATGATTGCAAAAAAAAAATATTGTACAAAAAATACTACCGACTTCCAAATAAAACACTACAAAGTATAGAATAGAATAGAATAGAATTTTATTTTGCAAATATGGGTAGTATACATAGTAAAATTACTTTAATTTCGGAAACGGTGTTTTAGTTTTTTTTTCTTCGTTTTATGACACGGACTTCCGAAATTAAAGTTTTTATTTGGACTTTATTTTTGGTTGTAGTTTTTTGTAAAAAGTTTTTTATTTTTCACTTTTAAGTTATAAAACCTCACAACAAAATTGACCTATTCCTATTAGAAAATGCAATACAGCTATAACTAAAAGCAATGCAAAGAGAATCATCAAGATTGGGTAATAAACAATAAAGTGATGCCCGAATATAGATAACCCAAAAAAAATGGAAATTCAGGTTGACTTGTATGCATCTGAGTAACCCTTCACAGCATACCGCCGTGATGTTATGTTATATAAACCGGTGTGAACAATAAACAGACATGCGATTTCAGTTATCCCGGGAGATTTGCTGTCATTTATTGAAGAGTTTCGATGCCAATCTCCGAAATTTTTCATCAGATCTTCACCAAATTTAAATGGAACTACTCTGAGAAAATACTCTTTTAAAAAATAATCAAACCTCTTCAAGTGTGCATATAAAATTTGGAGTGTTCCCTCGATTTCTTCAGGATCCCATCATCTGATCCTGACCTGGTGACCATGTGACCACATGGAAAGTTTACTGTTTCAAACAATACCCATAAAATTTGAGGGTCGCCCTAAATTTCCTGGGATCCCAACATCAGATCCTGACTAATACCTTCCATCATCAGCTCAGCAACATGAGATGATGATTACCAAGCACAAATATATGAATTTCGTTAGAAAGTATATGAAAAACAAAATTTGAGGGTTGCCCTCGATTTCCCTGGAATCCCATCAACAGATTCTTACTTGGTGATAATGGGACCACCTCAAGAGTAAATATAGGCTTTCAATCAAAAAAGTCGGTGAACATTTATAAAAAAAGAAAAAAAACATATGGTCGAACATGGAACCTCTTTCTTTTATTGAAGTCGGTCGAAAATAACGACAAAGATTAAAGATATTTATTTCTGAATTAGGTTTTTGTAATAAATAAATTCAAACTTTGTAACTAATAAGCAATTTCTATTACAGGTATATTTACTGGACAGCAAGTAACGTTATTGAGAGAGTTAAATTTAATGGTTCCGAGAAAGAAGTTATAATAGACAGAGGTATTACGGTAAAACAAGGCTTGACCATTGACACGCAGAAAATATACTGGATTGAATCTCAATTACATAACGAAGCTTCATTTTGTATTGAAAGCGCGGATTTGAATGGAAAGAACCGAAGAACATTATATTGTGAAACAGAATCCGAATCATCACCAGATAAACTAACCTTGTCTAAAGATTTTATCTCGTGGATGGACAGCATTGAAACAGCCATCGTCTGGCAATTACCAAAGAATTTATGGAATGGTACACACGTAAAACCTAATAAAATTGCAATGACTACAACTTCTGACAATTCTTTTTACGGTTCTCAAGATATAGCTGCTAACTATAAAATTCAAGAACGAACTCAGGGTGTCTCAAATTGCCATGCGTTAAAGCGTCTGCTACCGGGGTACATCGACTGCCTAAATGATTTTGCACATGTAAAGCCTTTTTGCGTCCATGGTACGAAAGTTAGTGGGGAATCTCGTTGTGAATGTGCACAGGGGTACATCGGTGAGAGATGTGATGTTTCAATCTGTCACAACTATTGTTATCAAGGAGATTGTTATGTCACTGCTGAGGGACAACCTAAATGCAGGTAAAACAGAACTGTTCATCCATCCCTCACTGGCACTAAATATATTGCACACACCAATGAGGAAAATGAAGTCCTCTTGCAACATACATCACAATTCTGTCACCTACACTCCACGCACACTCGCACAGACACACATGCTATTATTGTAGGTTATACATTTTCGAATTATAAAAAGAATTGAGAACTTTACATTTTTGTAACAATGACTTTCGGAAGAATAAAGTCTCTTGAGGGAGGCTCTTGCTACAAATCTCATTCTCGCTTAAAAGAGCTGTTCTTGAGATACTAGCTGTAATTCACACTCTTGCGAAAAAAAACAAATTATTTAAATTTGTATAGGATTTTTTTTGTTTATGGATGGGAAATCATCAAATGACTTCATCCACTCTGGGCGGAGGGGAAGAGAGTGTCAGACTCTTACTGACTAAAATCCATCCGTGTTCCTAATGCCCTTTGAGTTCCAGGGCCACGGTGACTCTTTCGAACAAATTCCACAACCCTGGCAGTGTAAAGGGTACTGTTTTAAATCGTATACCGAAACACAGCCTTCTGTGGTGCAAACAAAGTGCTAATCTATTATGGCGAGTGCGATTGTTGAAATGCCAAAATACAATTGATTGATCACGTGACATTTCGGCAGCGTTTGTCAATCCCATACATTTTTGACAATAGGCATCGCCACGCTACCGCTGACAGAATGTCACTTATCGAGAGCCTCATATTTGCTGGTTTCTTTGTTTATCGAGTTAACCGGTTCCATTGTATCTTTGCTATATCAGATGTTATGCCGGTTACTTTGGGAAGAGGTGTGAAGTCGACTCGTGCCATCAGTATTGTCTTAATAATGGTAGTTGTATCCTCGATAATCACAATGAGCCTGTCTGTCAATGCACAGAACAATATGAGGGTGAAAGATGCGCAGGTGAGTTTGTTTTTAAAACTCTCCAAAGAGTAGCTTTTTTGGTCGAGTGTCCTGCACTTATTTATTTACATATTCATAGTAATGTTACTTTAAAAGCCCAGACAACGCTAAATCCAAAAATTTACTAAGTCTTACGTAATGGCAAAAGAAAGAACTGTTCTGTAAAGATCGGTCATTTTGGACTAGTCCTAGCTTTTACTCAGGAAATTTTATACTGGTACTCCGAAGACACGTTAATCGTAAAACAACATAATTATCTTTTTCACTTTATGACAAGGGTGGACCCAGAATCTGTTTCTGAGGATTCACATAGCACAAACAAGAAGTATGTTTATGGATAACAATCAGGTCAGAAGCAATTTCTATTATGGATATAAGTTTCTTGATTGCACTTTATTTGTTTCGAAACAATTACATTGTTTTCCTTGTGATCCTTATAAAGTATAAGTTTCTGAACCAAATGAAACATACATTAATGAATGCAAAGCTGATTGTTAGCAGAGATTTTCCAAGAAAGCCGTTTTGTTGGCTTACGCAGAAAATCTTCAGAATGAGACTGGACTGGCTACATTGATGATGCTGACACTGAATCTTGAACAAAATAAAGACCTCGTAAACCTAAATTCAAATTATTTAATTCCAGTTATTATCAGTAAAATTAAGTTAATGAACCAAGATGTTTTTCATAATTACAGTCTTATCACACCCGGGACCCCCAAATGAGTGTCACGGAAGACTTCACTGGCTTCCCATGATAGATGGCTATTTGCCTCCACACGCTATGATTTGTGGGCGTGAACATAAAGATATGTACATAGCCAAAGCAGACATTAGTGGTTCACTGTGTCCTGGTCAATATTTGCAGTCACTTGGCACAGGTTTCTTTCCGTGGGGAGGCAGGGAACATACACGTGGTAAAGACGAAATTCAGGTAACATTTTTCATTTCTAAGTTCTCAATCAAAACTTTTTTTGATCGTTTTTTTTTTGGATTTGAATAATTATTTATTTTTAGCTAGATTGCCTTCTTGATATAAAGATCATGCACATTATAATTTGATTTTCAGATATTGTGTGGGAATAATGCTAAATGGGTTACTGCACATCCTAACAAAGTACCTGAAAACGCATTCATCGGCGGACGCACCGGTGGAACAAATGAAGTTCCTGGTGAACCTCTGTACGTTGGTAGAGCTATGATTGACGGCAAATATGTGTGTGGAAAAGCCTATGCTCGTAACAATCTTTGTTATTTTCCATTTAATGGCAGGGAGGAACTTATGTCTTCTTGTGAAATATTAGTCGAAACACATGAGGCAATATAATAAGTTTCAACTTTTGCTGCCTTTTTACATACCAGCAATGGAACTTGGTGTCATTAGCTGAATGACACTTTAATTTTAAAAAAGTAAATGTAAGTTTATTTTTCAATACATATTAGAATGTGACTAGGGTTTAACCTTTTAAGTATGAGATAACACATTACATTACTAGAATAAAGCTTTATTTAAAAAAAAAAAATAAGAATTGTTACGATGCCTTTTGTCTTTTTCACGTCTAAAAGTAAGTACATTCTGAACCAAGACCATTATTACAAGGAAATATGTATAGTATATATGTATAGTATATATGTATAGTATATATGTATAGTATATATGTATAGTCTATACATCAGTAAATATGTGTGGGTAGTTTCAAATGTGGCTTTATCCGCAAATAAAAGTGATGTAAATTACCCTTTACATGGCACAGTAGGCCTAATAAATAGAAGCGGGCTAAAAACAAAGCCCTGTGGAACGCCATCATGACAATGCAACAGATCCCGAGTATCACGTATTGCAGTTTAACGTTCAAAAATAATTTTAAAGGCCTTGTGTTTAAACAATTTCAAAACAAATTCAATTGTAATATTAACTGTGACATCTACTATGTTATAAATGTTATTATAATTTAAACGATTATTTGAATGATAATTTGCTATCCTAATCTGAATGATAATTTGACATCCTAATTCGAATCTTAATTTGACATCCTAATTCAATTATAATATTAATTGTGACATCTATTCTTACTTTTTACCCGACTCGGCCGGTCATTGATATGATTGTCATTAAATCTTACTTTGTCATCCTTGATAATCTTATTGTGTTCTACGATTTATTTTTAACTGATGCATCTGATTAATTGTCACTTTAATATGTAATTTTAGCAATCAATACCTAATTTTAATGTATTCCTTTATTTTTTGTATGTGCCAAACATTTGCACGCCACACCGGTAGAATGTGTTGATTCCACTGACTAATCCTAAAACCTTAATTATGTACCATTTTCGGACAAATAAATGATTATATTATTATTATTAAAATGCCTACCAGAAAAGTACCTATTTTACTACCAAACAATTCGAAATACCTGCCTGCGAATGGATAAATGATCACCAAAAGACGAAGTTAGTAAGTAAAAAAAAACAACCACGAAGGGGATAGCGGGGTCTGATTTCACACTAGTGCCTCCACATCTCGGCAACGTGACACTTTAGGGCACCATGTTGCAAAAATTTTTTCAATGTTTAAGTTTCCTCTACACATGTATCCATGAATCATAGTGCGCCGCGATTTCGAAAAAAAAAATCACAATGGCATGCCACAAAGATTCTAGTTCCTTTTAGAATTTTTGCTAATTTAAAGTTCATTCATAATCATGGATTTTGTGATCCCTGAAAAAATGTAAATGATTTAAAAGTCACCCTGTTTAAAAGTCTTCCATAGTTGTTCCATTTAGCTTTTACAAAGTGATTTCAATTTGTAAAGATATCGTAGACTGGTATTGGTTCAAACTAATGAAATACGTGATAGTTCAAAGGTTAACTGCCAATATAATTTATGTGCTACAGTTAATTGAATATGTCACCGGACAATTACAGACTCCGTAGGATTGTAATATGTACATCTTTATTAGATTTATCATTAAATTTCTCAATCTATTAAGAAAAACTCGTTTTGTAAATTCAAGAGATTCCAATATATCCGTGTCTTATTAAGCAAAAATGGTTTACAATTTCACGCGACATTTTACAATCTTACGGCGTTTGCAGTTTTACGGTGACAAATACAAACAAATGTTACATGTTGGTTCTTTTTATTCAGTAGTCGCTGCTGTCGCAGCTTTGCTTTAATTCTCGCTTTTGACGGAGGAATCAGTTTCCCAAATAAAAATAAAACAGTCCGCGGCAGTGAAACTTTCTATAAAGCTAGCCAAAGAAATTTTGCCAAAATAGTTTGTTTTTTCAGAGATTTTCTCATACAAAAAATAAACTTGAATTTTTCCTCTCTAAAATGGCTAACATTATAATCTATTTAGATGTATGAACAGAACCAAAATACTTTTTTTTTGCACCATAAATACTAAGTACTATATGTAGGTGTTTAAAAAATCTTAGGTTACGTAACGTTGGGCGGTCTTATCCCTAAAAACGATTTTACTGAAAAACCAGACGAGTGCGTGTTGGGCCTCGCACAGTGCAGGGTCCCGTAGTTATTCGTCTCGTAAACCATGCCAAAACAATTATTTTTTTTTCTATAACATTTCAAAGTTGCAAATGCACTTGGTTTAAATTAATTTTCTATGGGATTATTTAGACATTTTTACATTTGCAGTTATATTTTATAAGTTGGTCGACTGTTAATCATGAACTCGTTTATCATAGTTAGCGGCGATAGTTTTCTTTTTATCTTTCCTATAATATTTACTAACTTCTTTTGGGTGAGCTCGCTCCATCGTCGACTTTGTCTCTGTCATCTATGACCTAGACTAGAGTCAAGAGCCAACCCAAACTAAAAAAAAAAAAAAACTTTTCAAATACCCAAAAAACACGATTTGGTTGGTAAAAACAAGGCATGACTCTAAAAAACAATTGCACCTTAAAGCTTAATAATTCGCCAAAAGATCGCTGAAAAATAGTAGATAGTAGGTAGGTTATATTTCTGGAAGACCCATCCAGCGTAAATCATCGTTCCTTCACCTGAATGGAAGGTACCTTAAACAAAGATTTTCTTGATTTTATCATGCAACCTTGTCAGCGTCGATAATAACTACAATACTGCCAAATTACCGTTCCGTAGCATCAAACGTCTCTGAGTAAAAACCGCAGACGGACGGACGGAAGGACGGACATGACGAAACTATAAGGGTTTCTTCTTTTACTACGGAACACGAAAAATTTTAATATGCTTGCTCTGGTTTGTATGGTGCATATTTATTTATTAAAACTTTATGCACAAGTAAAATCACTGTACAAAGGCGGACTTAATGCGTTAGGCATTTTCTACCAGTATATTGTCTATCGTTTACCTATGTGACTGTTATTGAAAGACCTTTATTAAGTATGGTCGAGTTGGTAAAATGTATCAGCCATCAGCAGAAAAATAAAGTTTTTTCCCAAAGCCGATTCTCAGAATGGTTAAAACGATGTTATCGTGAAGTACCGTAATTGTAACACTTCCAGGAACGTTTAATATATTATAATAACTTTCTTTGGAAGTAAAATATTGTTGGTTACAAAAACATGATACCTACGGGCGTTTCCAATATCGAGGGAATTGGGAGCAACAAGCTTGAAGTACTAGGGTTGCCAGCTTTCAGATAATCGGAATAATGGCGTTTTTCAGACTACGTATGTCTTTCGTGAACTTATTGACTCTGCACAAAACTATAGACAGTTATTAGTTCATATATCCCTTAAACTAAACTCTTTCGAACAATTTCGCAGCCTTGGCAGGCACTGGCCTTAGTAGGTTAAGTCAACAATGCTGACGTCACAACGTGCCGTCGAATCGGGCTTGGTCCTTATCGGACGGTGACCTTTCGAATGTTCGCCGACCGCAGGCCTGCGCCTTCGGTGGTAGATGATTCCCGACGTCTCTTGTGGTGGCTGGGGCGTGAGGGTTGTCTTTCTTTCAGGCGTTCCGCCTCCTCCTTCGCTTGAATTTCTGTTTCGCAGAAGGAGGTGACTGCTTCTCATTTTCTCTCGTTCTAGACCATGAATTGGACAAGCGCCGGAACAATTGATAGCCCTAGGAATACTAAATTTAGCTGTAGATGAAATGTTCAAGTTGTTGTGATTTTATATTTTCTTGCTTGTTTTCTCCGTAAGAATTAATAAAAAAGACTGATCTAATAGTTAAAGTAACACTTTCTCGGTATCTTTTCACTTAACATCATTCATTACGTTAACTGGGGTAAATGAACAACGTACTCTTAACACAAATTAATATTTACGCTACCCGTTGGGTAGAAAGTGAAAATTTGTTTAAATGCCTCTTTCAATCCGGGTTGGTTATTAAAAATACAAATTCTAAAATGAAAATGATTTCTGCTGCAAATAAATTATAGTCTTTTGTTTATCTAAAAAGGAAGAAATGAAAGCAGATGATAAGAGACATGATATGTAGTTTCCATAACACATCTCTTACAGACAGCTTCTACTCTTGCAAAGAATATTCATAGAAATTAGACATTTTCAATAACGCCCAGATTCATAACACAGATTCTATCCTTCGTTTTTCTCACTATAACACCATATTGGGTCATCCAACCAGTCCACATGTAACAATATTTCTTGGCGACTTTATTATACCCACGAGACGGGCTACAAACTCAATATCTCTGGTAATAACATGTCTGTGGGAAAATATATAAAAAATAGTTTGTATCAAGGTAATATTCAATCTTATTTTATTTACACGTTCAATGCCACTATGATTTTCATGATGTCTTCTTGGATGCCGCATAAATTTCATGTTGGACTCGCCAAGTGAGTCGCCAGCACTACAATATAAATTGAATGAACTCACTAGGTGAGTTCACTGGCATTATGGAAAGATAAACTGTATGCTATGTTATTTTTGTGGCAGTGTTAGTCTCTACAACGTTTGTATCGGAAGTAAATAGTGTTTGACGATTGTTCAGTATGTTTCAACTTAAAAACATTGCATTTGTAACTTTCTAATCTAATAATAGTGCAAGTACATTTTATTATTTTTCTGACATGGTTTAGGAGACAGGTAACTACGGAACCCTAAACTGCGCGTGGTCCAACACGCACTTGGCTGGTTTTTAAAAAGTTGGTTCACTCCACATTCTGACCGAGTTTGATTTCGTTAAACGTATATTCAAACATAAAACACAAAGGAACAGTTCTAACCAACGCCCAGGTCCGTTAATATAAGGTTTGGTTTAAAATACTTCAAGAAAATATTCAACTAGATAGCAGTTCTAAAGCTACAGCCCAGTATTTGTTTGAGGGTTTCGTTGGCACCCTTTGCTAACGAAACCTTAAAAAGCGCTTTAAGCTCCGGGTGTACTCCTTTAAATTGTTTAACTCCAAAATATTGGCTGAATATAACTGGCTTAGCTCGGAAAATAATGAGATTCTAAATTCAAAGTTTCGTTGTGGTTATGTTTTCGAAATTTTATTATTAAGTTGGTATAACTGGTGGCTAAACGAATTAAATGTTGTTTGTGAACCGTTGCGATAATTTTGTTTTTCTTTCAACTTTATCTTTACATCATAAGTTGAGGAAGCTTGGATGCATTTTAACAGAAATTCTAGATATTATATATTCGGCTTAAGCACTATTGGGGTTATGAATATCCCTTTGTTACCTTTTGAAGATTTTCGGCGAAATTACTACTGTAAGACGTAGCCAGTCGGGCCTGCGGACGGCGAGCGTTGGGTGGCTCGCTGTCCGAACACCACCAGGTCCGGGTCGATGGTGCGTTGTGTTTCTGGCGAGCCACAAAGAGATGTCAGCATAGGGAATGGGGCACGCCAGAGCCTGCCAGGGTTGTGGAATTTGTTCGAAAGAGTCACCGCGACCCTGGAACGCAAAGAGCTTGAGAAGGAACACGGATGGGTTTTAGTCAATAAGAGTCTGACAGACCCTGCCGCTCCACCCAGAGCGGAAGAAGTCATTTGATTTCCCATCCTTAAAAAAAAAGACGTAGCCAGTAATTGGGTTGCACGGAAGACAATGGACCTCTTGCAAAATGCTGGTGCTCAGTTTTAACTGGGTAAATTAAGACTAACAAAGTCTAGTAAATCGATTTACTAACCAGCGTCCAGCGCAGCGGCTTTGTCTTGCACTTGGGTCACAGCATTATGCTCAGCATTGTGACGCATATTTTCCGCAAATCTCTATTTACTTTGTGTTTTTTAATTACTTTTCCTGGTATGCTTCATACAATTAATTTGCATAGCCATTTCCCAACTTAGTCGGTGTCGGCTTCCAAACTAACCGGTTGCAGCTACCCATCTGACGACAACCCAGTAGAATACAGGGAGTACTATGAAGTCTTAAAACGATCATGATTCTGCTCTAAGAGGGAGACGGAGCTATGCATAGCGAATAGCACTATTCCTTTAACATCATCGGAATTGGATGGCATTAGCACGCCATAGTAGGCCTGCAGTTACAACTGTACACGATTGACAAATGAAAACTGTAAGCATCAGCTTAACGTATTGTCCGAGGCACATAGGAATCTCGGAGAAGCTGCTATTGTTTAACCGCGAGCTTTTCGCTGTATACATCGAGACTGGAAAAGAAAACTGCCTTCCTTCCTCCTTTGAGGAAACAAAGCTAAGCTCTCCTATAACAAGTATCTAACTGAGTTCTATTTAGTCCGTTCGTTACATTTTCAAAAAATATTGGAAACATTTTTTTGCCATTCCAAATCGATAAAAACTGGTAAATATAAAGCACATCAAAGTTTAAAAGTGAGGGCTGGTGACGTCACGTTCTATTAAAACGTGTTCTAAAATGTCACGTTACGCGAGTTTTGTCGAGTGAGTCGTGAAAAAAGAAAAAAATACGTCCTATTATTTTCTGGAAATCTATCCTATATTTTTTGGAAATCTATCAGACGGATTTATTATAGACTTTTTTAGGAAAATAACCAACTGTCCCAGCCCAAATAATTTATTCTTCTCAAATTATCCCCAGAATCCCTTCTTCCACAGTAACAAAAAATATAAAATCCCAATAACGAAGTTCCAGTTACAAAAACGGAATAAAATCACTTGCCTACTTGGCTCGCGAGCCAATGGCATTTTTTATGAGGTTTCAAGTGCACTCCGCTTTGGACAGAACTTTTTCAATAAACGTGCGGTCGAAACACTTTTTAGGCCAAACGAGATGATACACTCGTACGTACGTATTGGTATAAAATAACGTTGCTGAAATGTTTTTTTTTTAAAGTTGGATTGAGATGTTAAGTACTCCGTTTGACTACAGTTTCTGTAGAACGAGGTTTCAGTCATTTAGAACTAGGTTGTTGAGGGTCCAATAACTCCAATAAGGTCCCAGACTGGATCGTTTAAAAACCAAGATTGCAAATCCACATTCAAACACACACACACAGGAACTAAGTAGGTAAGGTAGGTAGGGTTTATCAGATTAAAATCGGTTTTTTATAAAGAAACTCACATACTTGCATAGGTACATGAATCCTGAAAACTCAACCCTTCTTTTTGGGTATTTGTGTAATAATCATTTTTACCTAAAACTTGAGAATCACAATCACCTTTAACCGGTCTTAAAAAACCCATGCCCACTGGATGGAACTCGGTGGACGCATTCTCTGCACTAATCAGTTAATATTTTTGTTTGCATATCTATATATATATATATATATTCACTCAACTCCTTTGCATTTATCATGTAGACATATGTATACACTTACACTTACACACACAGACACCCCCACACACACACACACTCACCCTCTCATCCTTACACACAAATCCTCACACACACACAAAAAATGTTAGTAATTTAAGTTTAGTTTACCTTAATTTCTTATTTCTCTTTGATTTGTAATGGTCCTAAACTCTTGCTTCTTGCTAATTTAGGTTACCTAGTGAATTGTGTCTGAGGGGAAACGGCGCTGTTAGCTTAGATACAGGCTCACGCCTAGTTCAGCTGCGGATGCTCCTTCTCTTACTTATATTTTATCTGTAAGCCTAATATTTGTAAGAATGTACTGTACCTACCTACTGTTTTTGAGAAAATAAATATTATTATTATATTATTATTATTAATTGTATTTTTGATGCTGCCACCGCCAAGTGATCTCGTTAGACAATCTAAAAAAATCTAAAATCAAATAGTAAAAGAAGGATGTAGAGTATGTTCGAGATAAGAAACATCTCGTAAACTGAAAGAAAGAAAGAAAGAAGAAAGAAAACTAGTTTATTTAGCACACACACAGACACACATTGTAGATACAAATGAAAGACAACTTAATTTTAAAACATAAACATTTTACAAGTAAGTATAGTTTTTATGCCTTTTAGCATGAAAACTTCGGTTCTGTTTTATAGTGGGTACCCAGTAGTGTTGCCTATCTTTACGAATATCTAGTATTTTTTGAAGTGAAAACTTCTTTAGCGGCTCCCGGAGTGCAACCCGTAGTTTTTTTTTAACTATCAACAAGCTCCGCTGCGCGGGCTTATATTTCTGTCAGCGGGGTTTACAGGAACCTAACATCCCTTTCGAACATAACCAATCCGTGTCTGGGTGACCTAAGTTCCCTCAAATCTAACCCAAACGAACCTCGGCCATATCATGAAATGGCCAATTCTACGATATGGCCAAGACGTTTACTGGGTGAGAGACAGACAACGTACAGCCGAAACTACTGGTCGTAGAGAGCTGAAATTTGGCATGTAGGTTTCTTGAGGATTGTGGAGGAGCACTAAGAGGGGATTTCCCGAAATTTCGACGGGAACGGGGTAAACGGGAAATGTGCTTACAAAGTCACGGGCAAAAGCTAGTTTAAATGTAAATGTGGACATATGGTAGAAAAATCACTTAAGACAACTTTACCTAAGACAATTTTTAAACTAAAAAATATGACAAATGCGGCAGCTATAAGTATAACAAAACAGTTAAATCACCAGTCACCAATCACCAGTCACCAATCACCAGTCACCAATCACCAGTCACCAGTCACCAGTCACCAATCACCAGTCACCAATCACCAGTCACCAATCACCAGTCACCAATCACCAATCACCAGTCACCAATCACCAATCACCAGTCACCAATCACTAGTCACCAATCACCAGTCACCAGTCACCAGTCACCAATCACCAGTCACCAATCACCAGTCACCAATCACCAGTCACCAATAACCAGTCACCAATCACCAGTCACCAATCACCAGTCAAATCACATAAACTGTTGAAAAAGTTGATGAGTAAGTCCGCTTTTAAAATTAATCTTACTAACAGTGACATACCGGTAGGGATCTTCTTTTTGTGGTCTTGTTCAAACATACTGTGTTACTTTCTACTTAATTTAAAAGCCTAATAAGAATGAATGAGAATTTTCCAAGTGCTAAATTATTATTAAGGTGAAAATGTACCTATCTAAATTAAATTTAGGATGTCAGTTAACTAGACCTAATATTTTTATTAAAAAAGAGATTGTGATTAACATTGATCACTTAGACTAGACGGGTAAATTAAGTTGGAAAAGGGTAGGAAAACAAAACAAATTAAAAATCATAACTAATTTTATTTACCAAAATACTACTTGTTCTACTTATTGCTGACAATCCAATTCGCCTTAAGTACACAAAAAACGAACTGACCAAAAAACTTAGACTGTGATCTTGCTTAAAGTTCTTAAGTTAATTTACGTCTGAGATAATGTTAGTAAAATAATACATTTTATGATAATTTATTCTGCAAATAGGTTACAAGTTTTTTGTTTTATGATGAAGCCGGTGTTTCCTAGCTGACTTTAACTAACTAAACTGAGAGCAAACATATTTTAAACAATTTTGTATCTTGCTAGGATACTTCTATGTAAGTACTCTTCAAAGATTTTATTGAAGAGATTTCCTGGGAAGGATTTCATTCAGTCTGAGTAGATATCGGATCATAGCTATGCAAGCCCAATGTCGATCACCCTTGGCCACCGCAAGTTTGGCCTCACGTAGCAAATCTTACCACACTAATATTATTTAGACGTTAGAATTTAAACATGCTTTTAAACACTGTCTTCCTGCCGTTCTCCCATATTATCTGCTAGAGGACTGCGCTACACGTTTAATTCTTCCATTCTCCCCTGTCAACTGATACCCTACCATTCTCTTCGTTTTGTTTCCTATCATTTTGAATGTATTTATTTATTAATACAATCGTACATATTACACAGATCAGGATGGTCTGTGACCCCCAAAGTAGTCATTTGCCTGTATCTTTAGGGTCAGAGTTGCCACATGTTTGGATTCGACCAAATGTTTAAAAAATAAAAGCATAATAAAAACTTGGTAACATAAAATAAAACAAAAAACTGAATCTAGATAACCCAAAACAGCCTTGAACTGTACACTATTAATCAGTCTTCAGCAAGCTTTGCCTAAAAAATCAAATAAAGATCTATAAACACGAGCTACACCCACAGCCCACACGTATGTAAGACTTCCAAGAATAATATAAACAGAGACAAAATATTTATTTCAAGAATTTGCGAGATAAATATCTATAATAATTTGGCACAACTACACAACAAAGCAAATTAATGAAACTTTTTACGCGGCAATAAAGTAGATACTTATTTATCAATAAAATACCTATTATGTACCTTTTTTTTAAGGATGGGAAATCATCAAATGACTTCTTCCGCTCTGGGTGGAGCGGGAGGGCATGTCAGACTCTTACTGACTAAAACTCATCCGTGTTCCTTCTAAAGCCCTTTACGTTCCAGGGCCGCGGTGACTCTTTCGAACAAATTCCGCAATCCTGAACCTATTATGTGCCTACAGGGAAAATATTGTGTATAACATAGATAAGTTTATAATCATATTTACGTATTGTAAGACTTCATTATTCTTTGAAGATCGTATTGTAAGAAAAGAATTAACAGTAGTTCTTACGTCAATCAGTGGATCTAAAATAAAACAGTATTTTGATAACTATTGATTGATAAACATTATTATTTTGATAAAGATAATTTTATTATTTGCCATAAGCTGCGCCCTAACAGGGTAATGTACTCATCAAGTTGAGCAGTGTCTGTAACTGTGTGTACATTGTGTGCAATAAATAAATAAAAAACTTGAAACGGGATATTAGAAGTCCTAATGTCCCGTTTCAAGTTATCGAAATACTATTTCAGGGCTTTTCTTATTAATAAGGTATTAGCTTTTCCAAGGTTTTGTTTTCGTGCCTTCTGCCACAAGAACCGTACATTTTCCTGTATTGAAAATGTTTACAATACACTCAACGATATCATAGCTTTGCATCAGTGTCAATAAATCGATGAACGCCGGCTGCACGCACGAAAAAGGATGACTCATTGTCCCGTTACGCTCATTGTCCCGTTACAATGTTTTGTTATGATGTTGTCACGTTAAACTATCGTCCGTAAACCGACTCTACAGACAATCATTTTTTCTTGTCACACAGGGACCCATGTGTGATAAAAAAAACATTACAATAAACGTAAACAAAACTCGCGTTGATCTTCGCTTAAAATGTTAGTCGATTAAATGCAAACGACTAACACCTTAAGTGCACAGTTCGTTTCGCTGACCTTAAACCAACCGAATAAACACGTAGTAGGAGCAAAGCCGAAATCCATGAATGGTCAGCCTAATCACTCAGCAGAGTAGGTACTTGCCATGTTTATTGACTTTCTCTTGAGATAGGAAAAACTTCCGCCCTCATTCGACCATCCTTAATGAGTTTCGGGCGTCTGTATTGTAAAGAGTAGGAAATGAAGAACGTGGTCGGCTTACGGTAAGAACTGACCAAAGTATTAGTATGTTCGTGACTCAAAATAAGTAATGTAGGAAACTTGTTGAATTTTTGCTCGCAAGCTGGTTTACAAAAGAGTGAGTCTAAGTCTAAGATATTTGTATGGAATGTTAAGTGTGAAATATTTCAGTTTAGAAATTAATTCAATAACTAACAGATGCAAATTTAAGAGTACTAAATATAAGAGTTAGGTACTGTTATTTTAGAGCCTGCCAGGTTTGCCGAATTCGTTCGAAAGAGTCACCGCGGCCCTGGAACGCAAAGGGCTTTAGAAGGAACACGTATGGGTTTTAGTCAGTAAGAGTCTGACACGCCCTTCCGCTCCACCCAGAGTGGAAGAAGTCATTCGATGATTTCACTTCCTTAAAAAAAAAAAGTTACTGTTATTTTGAGATCATTCATTTTGCAGACATTTCTTTTACTTAGGCTTTCCTTTTCCATTCCAATAATCCAAAAGCCTGTACATCACTCTTAACGCACTCGTATACGAATTGAATATTTTGAATAAACAATGGATCGTAGATAAAATATTGGTCAACACTTTCTTTCATTGTTCTCTCAAGGGTTCATTCGATCTTTCCAGAATCCCCACGGGCGATAAATAAGAGGTGAAAAAGTATTTTGCCTCAAAGTATCGTGTTACAAATTAATTATTTTTAAGTTGTGATGATAGCTCTTGCCTTTTTTTCTTAGCTGGAAGAAACTCGATAGGAACATAAACGGTGGAAGTCTCCATAAAGCGAGAATATACGTTTTTAGAGTTCCGTAGTCAACGAGGATCCCCTATAGTTTCGTCATGTCGTCTGTCTATTTGTCCGCGTTTTAGCTCAGAGACGCTTAGCTCTAGAAAATTGGAGTTTGGTATTAATCACGCTGAGAAAGTTGTAAAATAAAATATTGAAAAAAAAAAACATCGCCACTTTACGTGTAGTGGGGTTCACTACACGTAAAGTGGCGATCTTTTTTTACCGTCTATCCCATGGTATGGGGTGTCGTTGGATAGGTCCGTTAAAAATATTGGGGGGAGCGGTAACCATTTTACCATTCAATGATCCATTTGCGAAATATTAAGCTTAACTTTGTGTGCCTTTTCAGTCGAAGTCCAGACCAGCTCATTATCAGTTAAATATCTACTGTGCTTTGGTACTAGATTTGATTGATTTTAAGTTGAGGAGGTCACTGGTTTATCTTTGAAGTTCACCGTCCAATGCAAATGCAATATAGCTATAACTAAACCCAATGCAAAAATAATCATTAAGATCGGTTAATAAACAATAAAGGGATGCCCTAATAGATAACCCCAAAAACATGTTAATTCAGATTTACTGGTTTGCATCTGCATCCCCCTTCACAGCGTGACGGCGTGATGTTATGTTATAAACTGGTGAAAACAATAAACCCTACATGCGATTTCAGAAATCCCGGGAGATTTGCTGTTATTTATTAAAGGGTTCCGTTGCCTATCTCCAAATTTCTTCATCAGATCTTCACCAAATTTAAATGGCACTAGTGTGGAAAAATATTCTTCAAAAAAAAAAAACTCCGAATCAGTTGATAATTGGCGAAAATATCACTGAACAAACATTTTTCCTGGGATCCCTGCATCAGATCCTGACTTATACCTTCCATCATCAGTTCAGCAAGATGATATGTTGATTATCAAGCACAATTATCTGAATTGCGTTAGAAAGTATATGAAAAACATTGTATGTGCCTTTAAAATTTGAGGGTTGCCCTCGATTTACCTGGGATCCATCATCAAATTCTGACTTGGTGCCAATGGAACCACCTCAGGAGTATAAGCTTTCGAATAAAAAAATAATCATCAATAGCTATTTATTTTTTGTCATGGTTTACGGCACGGGTAACTACGGAACCCATCACTGTGTGTGGCCCGACATGCACTTGGCCGGTTTTTTATAACTAGGTATTGCTATATTTAAATTTAACTGTCATTCAACTATTAATATTGATTGCTGGGAAGTAAAAATGCAGCAAAATTTATAACATAATTATACTTTGTGATATGGTTCGACTAATATTTCACAGGAAGACATTTGTACCTCTCTGCCATAATATGGAAAATAGCAAACATTGCTTCGAGGATAGGCTTTCCCACACACATATTCGCCGTCAATCATAGTTCTACCGATGTACAAAGGTTCACCAAAAACTTGATCATTTCCACCTGTGCGTCCGCCGATGAATGCATTATCAGGTACATTGTTGGGATTAGTTCTAACCCATTCAGCATTATTCCCACATAATATCTAAAAATAAAATTATAATGTGAATTATTCTTATCTCAAAAAGCTGCTAAGCTAAAATGGGACTGGGCGGGTCACACCAGCCGCATGCATAGTGACCGCTGGGCAAAAGTCTCCACGCAATAGGTGCCAGAGGATGGACGGCCTCGCCGAGGCCGGCCCAGAAAGCGGTGGCGAGATGATTTGGATGCACACCGCGAAGGCTGGTTCGAGGTGGCGTAAGAAAAGAATGTCTGGAAGGATATGGGGGAGGCCTTTGCCCAGCAGTGGGACACAATAGGCTAAGGAATAAAAAAATATTTTCTCAGGACCGAAATCCAAAACTCCATACAATTGTTTACACTGTAATAATTATTGAACAAACTATAGAATAACCTCTGCGGCAGATGGGTGGACAAAAAACATGATCATGAAACGTTTTGATTGAGAACTTAGAAAATAACAATTTTACCTGAATTTGGTCTCTGCTTCGTGTATGTTCCGTGTTCCCCCAAGGAAAGAAACCTGTGCCAAGTGATTCCTTATATCTCCCAGGACACAGTGAACCACTGACGTCTCCTCTGGCTATGTACATATAATCATATCCCCACCTCTCCCGGCCACAAATCATGGCGTTTGGAGGTAAATTACCATAAACTATGGGAAGCCAGTGAAGTCTTTCACAGTCATTTGAGGGTGCTGGTTCCGATATGACTGATGACACTGTAATTATTGAAAATTTTACTGAAAATAACTGGAATTAAATAACTTGAGTTTAGGATTACAAGGTCTTTATTTTGTTCAAGATTCAGTGTCATCTGCAGGATCAATTTAGGCAGTCCAGTCTCATTCTTTAGCTTTTCTGCGTAAGCCAACATAGAAAGGCTACGGTTGCAAAATTTATTGGATTAAGAATTTAAGATCACTTTTTCTAACCTGTTTTTTTTTAATTTCCACTTTAAAGTGAATAACACTTAAAAATCGTCTATTTATCTATTTTGTAATCTTACATGATTAAGATATAAAAAGTACGAAGACGCTTTATCGGCCATCTTGTTTTTATTTTTCAAAATCCTTCTAGCCTGTCTCACTCAGTGTGTCACGGCGAATCTAGTGATTCCTCATTTGTTTAAATCCATAAAGTCGTTTAGGCGAGGCGAGGGTTTGGCGAAGAGAGCCTACCTACAAACTTTTATTAGCAAAAAAAGCCAGCATATACAGCGATGGTGATGGTGTATTACAAATTTACTTCCCTTTTTGTTCAATAATATGAGATATAAAACGCTTGCACCGGAACTGGGATAAATTACTAGGAACCCTGAATCGTCTCCTTTACGTTTAACAAAAATCTCTGCTAGCAATCAGCTATGCATTCATTAATGGATGTTTCATTTGGTTCAGGAACCTTTACTTTATCAGGATCACAAGGAAAACAATGTCATTGTTTAGAAACAAATAATGATCTATCAGAAAATTTTAATCCTAAGTCATAATTCCTTCTGACTCTGAATATCCTTTGATAAAAACACTTCTTAGTGAACCCTCAGGAGCAGATCCTGGGTCCTCCCTTGTTGACATTTACGTGTCTCCGAAGTCAAACCAATATACAATTGCGTGAGTAAAAGCTAGTACAAGTCCAAATTTGCAATCTTTGCAGAACATATGTTTCTTTTTCAATTACGTAAGACTTGGTACATATTGTAAGGAATCAGCGTAGTTTGGGCTTTTGAAGTAACATAATATATGTAAGTAAGTGGCGAACTTTCGACCATAAAAGCTAACCTTTAGACGGATTTAAAAACAAACTCACCTGCGCATCTTTCACCCTCATATTGTTCTGTGCATTGACAGACAGGCTCACGGTCATTATTCAGGCTACAAGTACCATTATTTAGACAATACTGATGGCACGAGGCGACTACGCACCTCTCCCCAGAGTACCCGGCATAACATCTGAAATAACAAAGATATCATGAAACAGGTAACTCGATAAACAAGGAAGCCAGCAAATGTGAGTGAGAATGTCAAAAAGACAAAAATTTAATGGGATTGACAAATACTGCCGAAATGTCACGTGATCAATCCCTTGTTTTTTGGCATTTCAACAATCGCATTCGCTATCGGCACTTTGTGTTGCGCCACAGAAGGCAAACACAAATAATTTAGGTATTTTGTCGCACAATTGTGGACTACAGCTAGTATCACAAGTGTTCTTATAAGCTAGAATGGGGTCTCTTTATGCAGGCAAAATCCTTCATTCAAAACTTTCACTCTTCCGAAACTCGTTGTTACAAAAATGACTCACAATTTAAGGATAACAGAATTATGAAAATAATTTACCTACAATAATGGCATGTGTCTTGTGTATGTATGCAAGTGTGTGTGGAGTGTAGGTGACAGAATTGTGATGAATGCTGTAAGAGGACTTCATTTTCCTAATTGATGCGTGCAATCTATTTGGTTAGAAGATTTTTGCATTCTTAAAAATGTTTAGTGAGGGATGGATGAACAGTTTTATTTTACCTGCATTTAGGTTGTCCTTCAGCAGTGACATAACAATCTCCTTGATAACAATAGTTGTGACAGACTGAAACATCACATCTCTCACCGATGTGATGTTTCGATGTGTCATCCTGTGCACATTTACAACTTGATTCCTCACTTACTTTCGTACCATTGGCACAAAACGGCCTTACATCTGCAAAACCATTTATGCAGTCAATGTACCCCGGTAGCGGACTCTTCAGAGCAGGGCAATTTGGAACACCCTGAGTTCGTTCTTGAATATTATAGTTAGCGGCTATATCTTGAAAACCGTAAAAAGAACTGTCAGAAGTTGTAGTCATTGAAATTTTATTAGGTTTTACGACTGTACCATTCCATGAATTCTTTGGTAATTGCCAGAAGATGGCTGTTTCAATGCTGTCCCTCCATGAGATAAAATCTTTAGACAAGGTTAGTTTGTCTGGTGATGATTCGGATTCTGTTTCACAATATAATGTGCTTCGGTTCTTTCCATTCAAATCTGCGCTTTCAATACAAAATGAACCTTCGTTATATTCTTGAGATTCAATCCAGTATAATTTTTGTGTGTCAATGGTCAAGCCTTGTTTTACCGTAATACCTTTGTCTATTATTATTTCTCTCTCAGAACCATTTAATTTAACTCTCTCAATAATGTTACTTGCTGTCAAGTAAATATACCTGCAATAGAAATTGCATATTAGTGACAAAGTTTGAATTAATTTATTACAAGAACCTAATTCAGTAATAAATTACTTTAAACTAGTCTTAATTTCTGAATCTTAAAACACAATGACACATTTATAAAACTAAATCCACGTACCCTCCACAACTATCTACGGCAATTTCACGGGGTCGAGTCGATTCCAAATTGATCACGAGCTCTCCGTTAACTTCGTTGTTGTTTCCAGGTTTTAATGAAAAAGAAGATATATTATTTACAAATATCCCAAAAAGTACTTCTGTGACCGGGTCGTAGGCGACTCTGGTATGGTATCGGTTTGGTTTTTTTCTTATTAATGTTTGCTTGTTCTTTGTTGCTATGTCAAAACTAGATACAGTGTTGTCGCTGTTGCGTCTGTCGGCGAACAGCACTCTCTCATGTACTGGATCGTAAATTATCCAATTGATACGATGAGCAGCTGGCGTTGTGGTGTATGCTAACTTTCCATCATTATAAAATTCTAGTCTGTTGGATCTGGCTATGACAAAATCTGAAACATTAAAATAATATTTGACAAGTTGGTAACTAAATAAAGCATTTCTTTTCCTAGCTTCTCCTGTTTTATCTGTAAAATGTTCTTCTTGGCCAGGCTTATTTCTATACTAGAATTATCATCAACCAAAAATTACAAACAACTGATTTTTGCTGTTATCCTCTATTGCCCGACTATTAAAAATGAAATTGAAAATCATTCTAACTAACTGGCAAGAAGTTCAATGTAGGAACAATCAAACCAATCAATATTCAAAAGGCTTAAGAGACGTGCTTTTCATAATCTTCCAAATATAAAAGCCATACTAGACGTAAATATGATTGGATACTGTACAAAATATTAAGCTTAATACAGACACGAGACAGCTCGCAGGACAAACAGGAAATTAAAAGAAAACTTCTTTTGTCCGAACATACAAGCTCGGGACGGCCATAGAGGGAAAACGTCAGTTATTCGGGACAAAACCTCGCCACCACAAGAAAAGCTTTATTATTGGGGTTCCGTCCCATAAGCTCCCGAAGGTAGATACGAAAAACATTGTTGTACTCACCCCAGGAAAAGGAGTCCGTCAAACCTACGAATAGCGTCATCAACGCTAACACACCCTGCGTTATATACATTCTAACACATGCCAAACTACATTGATTCAACTAAGAACAAGATGCGTCCGCCCTTGGTGACGGATCACGGAACATAATAAAATACTTTTGGCAAACAACGATTTTAATTGGGTATTATAAATGCATCGCTATATTGCTAACAATACAGACGCTCAGATAAGAGACTAACATGTTGTTCCCGACCTTATGATAATACTTTGTTATAGTTCGAAGAGGATAATTAATCATCAAAAAATTAAGTGTTAATTGACCTTTGAATAATATGTATGTGTAATACTTATTTATAAATGTTTACGTCTCGGCCCAACGATAGTCGAATGAGGTGCGAGTCATCCACAGTAACAGGATGGATGACGCCATCCTTGATAGGCTGCTCTCCGACGATATGGCCTTTAGCCGCCAACGGATTCGTCGATCTCGCAAGGATTTGCCGAAATGTTGGTTAGATTAGATTCCATATGAATCTATGTATGTCATATACATGGCTCATGAAGGTGCTGGAGTTGAACAAAATAGTTGCAACTCTAGTAAGTACCCTACGCATCTTCCTCGAGTCATGTATGTGTAATCATTCCCTTGAATCGGTGGACACCGATTCTAACATAAGTACCGCTTTCTAAATTAAGCACTTGATCCATCTGCCTAACAAGAGCCTCCTGAGGTGTTGGTCGAGGTTCGTGGCTATGATTCATTGGCTGACACGACTATCGGTACAATGATTGCGGAGCCCACATCCCACATATCGACAATCTCGCCAGCAAAGTCAAGATACTTTATTTGCTTGTCTTTCTCGGCTTTAACGAGGTTCTCGTCATGCGGGATAGTTATGTTTTCAATCATGGTACGCCTCTCGATTCAGTTCACCACCACTGTATCAGTGATGATGGACCGATCACAGCACAATGTGATATTGCCATTATCGAGAGCTGAGTCGGGCGGATACCTGTAGTACCTACCTACGGAACTTCCGACTCCACAAGAAAGTATTTCAGAGCAATTTGCTGATGGATAATCCTGGCTACACGGTTGTGCCTATGCAAGTACTCTCCGTTAGCTAGACGAGAACAAACTGAGATAATGTGGCGAATTGATTCTCTCGAACGGTGACATGTCCGACATCTGTCAACCGTGCCGTCCTTCACAATAAATCTCCGGTAGTTATTCGTTCATAATTGCACAGACAAACCCTTCGGTTTCTTCAAAAATATCACCGAAACGCAGTCAGGCTACGGACCTGCCAAGGTTACGGAATTTGTTCGAAAGAGTCACCGCGGCCCTGGAAAGCAAAGGGATTTAGAAGGAACACAGATGGGTTTTAGTCTGACACGCCCTTCCGCTCCACCCAGAGCGGAAGAAGTCATTTGATGATTTCCCATCCTTAAAAAAAAAAAAACGTCATGCTACGGACGCTAATTAATCTACGTCGGGCCCATTTAGGGCCCGGAAAAAGCGTCTGTGAAGTTCTTTACTTTGCCATCCAACCCTGAGATTTTGCGTAATTGTCAAGCACCGCAGGTTTGCGCTAGATCTCATTGGCCAAGGAGAGCGGGATGAGTTCCTTATCCACCACCACTATATCTCGATGCATATCCACGTCGACAACTGGGAAATATTCCCTGAGACTGCATATCTCGCAATTGTGGTGAGTGTTAGCATTTACAAAGTCTCGACCTCCACACTTTCGCGGGATACACAGTCCCAGTTACCGACGATCATGGGTGATGCATTCAATATGCAGTAAGCAGTGTACGGACCTATTCAGGGCGTCAAGTTCCGATTGAGTCCATTTGAGTACGCCAAAAGAGTACATTAGTACCGGCATGACCTAACCGTTGAAGGTGCGCAACTTGCTTCCGCCCAATTGAAGGCTATTGAATACCTCACCTACCCTTCAGGCAGCCAAAGAAGCGCTCCCTTAACTATTGCTTTATGACAGTAACATTGATACCTAACGCTTTCGATATACCCAAATACTTGTAAGTTTCAGTTGAAGAGAGGGATTGAGATCCCTCTCACACACACTCACACATTTATTCAGACCAAACTCCATCCTAATGGTGCTACTGAAAATTTCAGTAGCTCTAAAGTACAGTTCAAGTACCTGAAACAGAGAGAGCATCCGACCATGGTACGCAGTCAGGTTAGTTCCCCCTTCTGTAGCCCCATAGTATGAGTGCATGACGATTCCATTGATGGATTGCGTCCATCGCATGCGCTGCATACTACCGCTGGGAGCTGGGACCCTTTCAGAGGCCGGTGGGCCTCGAGGTCCTAAGTCGTCCGGCGGCCGACGTCCTCTCCGTCGACGTGCAGGTGGTGGCGTCGTGGGTGGCAATAAGTACGCGTCACTTGAGCTCGACGCGACTGCCACAGCCGGTGTCACAGCACTCACGGTGGGGCTGGGTTCCAGCGGCGGCGAGGCGGAGCTGAACGACGACTCCGGAGGTGGTGGGCGTGTTCGATGAGCTGCGGCTCTTGCCAACATGTTTTTCTTCAAATTCAAGAATTACGTGGTCATAATTCTATTGCATATTTTTGTATTTTGTTTTTAACTGTTGATGCTTTGTTCGTGTTGATTGATTTTGTTTATTTCCATTGAGATTTCCATATATTTTACGTACCTACAAAATTCGGAGATTTTTTTTCCTGTCAGTTCAGTTGACAGTCGAGCCACAGATAATTATTATTATTATTATATTTGTTTATAATTGTTTAATATTATTTTGTGTGTTGTATCTGTGGGCCTCAGCAGCTCGATAATAAAAGGATTATTATTATTATTAATCAAAAGATCGTATGGTTGTCAATATGTAGTTTCATTTTCTTTCCGTTCTCGCTCCAGCTTCAGCTCCAGTAGTTACTAGAGCAAAATTATATTTTATAAAAGCTTTACTTTTAAGAAAGTTCCTGAGTTTGAGAACTAACGCACCATGGTGAATGTGTTATAATTAAGGCACTAGGTAGGCACACGTTACTTAGTACTTCATGACATGACGTAATGTTTGTATGAAAGCGTTTTCTTGCTTTAAGAAAGTTCCATCATGTACGAACACTCCGCCGAGCCTTTTATCATTAAGAGTCATGGTAAACTTAGTATTTTAGAATAGAGGATATTTATTTCAAGCTTCATACAACGTGTAACAGAATAAACGCAATACAAGTCACCATCCCTACCTTGTTGCTATTCCACCAATTCGCACTAAACATTTCCAAACGTCTTTTATAATGCGCACAGCAAAGGAGTGGAACTCTCTGCCTGCGAACAGGCTTCTTTTGGGTAAGCTCGCTCCATCGTCGACTTTGCCTCTGTCATCTATAACCTAGACTAGAGAAAAGAGCAAACCCATACTTAATAATAATAAAAAAACAACAAAATAGCGCAATTTCAACACCACTTTCCGGCTTTAAAAGAAACTACGTAAGATATGATGAAGATACATATACATCACTACTCTCTAGATCCAACTATGTCAACAGATTGATCGTACGTTCCACCAAGCAACGGAATTGGATAAGCCAATGTCTTAATCTAGACATATGCTCTATCAGACTCTTGACTCAATAAATGTTCAGCTGATGTTGGACAGTTTAATGTCTTGTTCCTCCTATCATCGATTAGGGTAGAATGTTATTTTATATATTTACCTATCTGTAATAGATAACAGGCATCTTGTTATTACTATAATTTTTCATGGACAGTTTTTAGGGTCACGTATCCAAATGGTAACCAACGAATCAGCTTCTGCTGTCCGTCCGTCCATCCATCCGTCCGATCTTCCGTCCATCCGTCCTTCCATCCGTCCGTCCATCCGTTCTTCCGTCCGTCCATCCTTCCGTCCATCTAGATAGATAGATAGATAGATAGATAAAACATTTATTTGTTACAAGAACAGAAAACACAACACACAAACGCACACTTGAATCATAATACTAGAAAATACAAATATGAAAAAAACATTTAAAAAAAAAGACAAAATTTATAGCAATCTGTCTGTCTGGGGTCTGTATCTCAAGAACCGTAATAGGTAGATAGTTGAAATTTTCACAGAGTGTATATTTCTATTGCTATACCAAAAAATTAATAAAGATTAATAGAAACGTGTTTTTTTCGGTTTATGGTACCCTTTGAGTGACAGTTCGACTCGCACTTGGCCGGTTTTTTGTAATACTTAAGGCTCCTCGGAAAATTGTTATTGTATATGATAAAAATATGAAGAAGGCTATACGGGAACGGGAAATTCCAACGGGAACAGGAAAAAATGGAATATGCGTGTACGAAGTCACGAACTGGTGAAATAAAGTGCAAATGGGGGTTCTTTTACTTTTAAATTTATACTTCTCAATAATTATGCCAATGAAATTAATTATTTAGGTATTCCTTGTCGAACCAAATTGCCAACGAGCGGCTCCATTCATTGACTCTTAATAAAATAGACAAAGACATTGAATTCTATACCTTATTGCTGAGGTATTAGGGTCATAGATTTTGTCATTGTTTAATTAATCGGGGACTTTCGGGTGATGAAGGATTATTAGAGAGGGTTTATGTGGCATCCGTACATTTTATGTCGTGGAAAATTGGAAGCGATTTATCATTCTTGATTAGAGACGGATGGACAGTTGGTGAAAGTTTGACTTTGAAAATTGGTCTATAAATAGCTAATGAGTAATGAGAATCATCCTTAGGTTAATGAACCGGTGTAATAGCGTCCGATTGTCGGGTAGATAGAAAAAAGTGTGCTGGTAAAATAAGCGTAACTGAAATCACACTATTTACATCTCTCATTCAACTGAGATGAGAAGAGGGAGCTGGAAGATATTTCTTTTGAAATAAGCAGAACATTTGTGCTCTTCTGTCGGTATTTATTTTTTTCTCTTTTAAGTGTTTTGTATGTACCTACATAAAAAAACGAAAAACTCCTTACAATTAAAGCAAGCTTGTCAAAGTTTGACTTTGAAAGTTGGTCTATAAATGGCTCATCGTATCAGCCAATTGCCGTCCACTGCTGAACGTAAGCCAACCATCCCGGTTTTGAGCGGTCCGCATCCATCCGCTGCCAGCCACTTTCTTCCAATGGCTCATGAGTAATGATAATCACCCTTGGGTTAATAAACCGAGAGAATGGCATACGACTGTCAGGTAGATATCCTGATGAAATAAGCTTTCAACCTGAAATAAACGAAAATGTCGGGCATATGGTGGAAAGAGCTTTCAAACTGAAATAAACGAAAATGTCGGGCATATGGTGGAAAGAGCTTTCAAACTGAAATAAACGAAAATGTCGGGCATATGGTGGAAAGAGCTTTCAAACTGAAATAAACGAAAATGTCGGGCATATGGTGGAAAGAGCTTTCAAACTGAAATAAAAAAATAACCTTAATTCAAATAAAAGTAATATAATATCTTGGGACAACTCTCACACGGTCATCCGATCCCAAACTAGGCAGAGCCTGTGCTATGGCAGCCAAACAACTGATAAACATACTTATATATTTCTAATTCAAATAAAAGTGTCACTGACTTACTTGTCCAATCATTTTAGTCGTGCTGGAACTACATCATACTTATGTAAGTGGTAGAAATAACTAGCACATACACCAGTACTGTGAATATTGCAAGAAAGTACTCAAGTAAACCAGTTTTTGTAACACACAGGATGGATTGGCATCCTGCCACATTTTTACTACGAGCAGTTTAGTACCGCTAAGAATTTCGTTTATATTAAAAGAGCAAGGAACGTTATAGTAGTATAAACCTCATTAAGGATGGCCGTAATTTTAGGATTACGTTGGCATAATTGAAAGCGATTATGGACCTCATATTGTGGGGATGGCAAAGATATATAGTAATGATTGTAATATGTGGGTATGTGCTGCCAAGGTGCCGTCTCGAATAAGATGTGGAATTTAGAAACGACACAGACCGAATGATCACTAATTTCATCGAATGTACATTCGGCTTAAATTACGTGACCAAAGAAAGGTGACGGGGCTCCTATTTCTGCCTGTAGGGTTTTATGGAGCCTAACACGAATGGGATCTCGGGCAGCTTAGTTCGCACGCTTCGCTCGTTCACTCTAGCTCCACCCATCCCATTCGAACCTAACCTATCCGTTTCGGGATGCCCTAAGTTCCCGAGCCCGCGCAGTTGCTCTTTGTTCAGCGGTTAAATCGAATGTCAAATATACAAGATGATAATTTGATCAAAAGATCTTTATACTAACTTAGAAGATACTAAATGAACGTAAGAAAAAGTGTTGTTGTATATTATGAAAATTATAATATGTGAAAATATGTAAAGTATTATTAGTTATTATGCCATTTGAGCGTTATAGCTTCTGAAAATAAAGTAAATGTGCTTATAATAAATGAGCGGCACCCAGCCATTAGTGCTAGGATAGACGGGGATTGGAAAGCCACCAAAGTTAGGAAAGCTTGTTGAGTTGGGTTCAGTAGGAGTGTCTCTGTGGGATAAGACAATTGAGCACTTGGGAGGGTGGGATCTCGCTGTTGGCGGACGTTGGCATCCTAAGTCAGTTTGGGATCAAGTTTAGGGGCTTTGGAGCAGCCGCAGTAGTTGGCCGGTTGCCCTGATTGTTCGCACCGAACACAGTTTTGTTGTTCTATAGATCGGGTGCCGTCCTGGGGACGGGGCTGATTCGCAATACCATGATCACTTCGTGACGTATCAGAGTTACAAAGCAATAACGTTGCAAATGGCCGTATAGTTCGCGTCGGTGACACTGTCTTCCAACTACGGTGAGGCGAAAGGGTAGTGTATGTGTTCAGTAGCAAGTAGTTTCCAAGCCGATTGCGGCATTATTGGCGATTTAAATCCTTAAGTGCACATGTCTGGCCACTTCATAAATTTCAACAGATGGGTTATCGTCCAAAATTCTTCCCACCTAGTGAATCTCCATTAAAAGACTGGAGAGGAAACAACTTTGCTTTGATCTTAAAGATTGGGTGGTAGCTCTCGGGGGTCACATATGACAAGCACCATGTAGTATATCCCACCTCTCGTTTTGGGTAAGTCATGAACGGCGGAGATGGGGACATTTTCTTCTAAGAGGTTATATAGAATGTTCTTGGAGGTTCTACTTCAGGATACGTCTGATGGTTGATCAGACGTATCCTGATCTATTCGATTGATGGGCTAAAATGGGCTAATTCTCCAATAGGGATCTATCATCTATTATTATGTTATTTTGTGTCACTAGGTAGGCAGTAAGCTTTGAAACTAACAATGGTAAATTATTAATGGATGAATGGGTATTGAATACTACTGTTGTATATTTTTGACGAAGACGATGATAGTATATGTAGATAAAAAATCATGATCCATCTATCTACTCCATTATTATTTTTTAAATGTTCACGTAGCCTTCGTTACCCGGTATAACGCAACGCTTCTAACGATATCACATACATCGAAATCGGTTCAGGCTTTTAGAAGTTATGATGGAATAAAGAAACTCACAAACATACATGCATACATGAACCCGGAAAAACATAACACTCCTTTTTTAAGGCAGTCGTGTAAAAAGGACCCCAATGATGCAACTTCATCTATCTGTTTGTCAGAGTTTATTGTATAGCCAACAAAAAACCTTAGACACTTCAGACCTTTTTTATAAAACCTCAACGCACTGTTTAGCGACTATTTAGCAGATGTTTAACTTTTCTATACAGAATTTTAACATAGGATTTGCTTATCAGTTGCTAAACAGCAGCTGATAAGCAAATTCTCTCGCGTCCGGCCCTGGTTGAATCCATGGTCCGGAGCGAGGAGGCTTGTGACGCCCCGGGCGTCGGGAGTCGCAGGGCAATCCCCGGCCACCGTAGGCGCCACCCTGCGGACGGCGAGCGTTGGGTGGCTCGCTGTCCGATCACAACCAGACCCTTGTCGATGGTGCGCTGTGTTTCACGCGTGCCTCAATGAGATGTCAGCATAGAAGACGGGGCCCGCTAGGGCCAGAGCATGCCAGGGTTGCGGAATTTGTACGAAAGAGTCACCGCGGCCCTGGAACGCAAAGCCTTTCGAAGGAACACGGATGGGTTTTAGTCAGTAAGAGTCTGACACGCCCTTCCGCTCCACACAGAGCGGAAGAAGTCATTTGATGATTTCCCATCCTTAAAAAAAAAGGACCAAACAAGAGTCAATACAATTTTTTGTGGATAACTAACCATCAAAGTTTTCACAGAGCAATCCTAGAAGACAGCCTTGACTCAGTTTTGCAGCTTTACATAGCTGGAGCATTCCAGACCACCAGTTCAGTTTACCGCGAATAAAAAAACGTTTCGTCAATTGTAATTCGGAGATCGATGATGGCCTTATTATGGATTCATAATAGCCTCTCGAAGCGACCGCAAATTGCTATCACCCTGTGACTACCAGCCGACGATCGACCTTCTCAACTTATTGTAAGACAAATTGGATCCGGACATTTTGCTAGCGGGACCTTGGATGGTAAAAATTAAATAGGTCAATGTTCTATGATGTCCTGGTTAAATTCTTGGAGCGTCCGAGAATTTTTGCGGTCTACTTGATTATATTTGAGACTTAGGTATAGTTATCAATCATTGATATATCAATAGAATGTATTACATTGTAAACCAACATTTCAACAAAATTACACAATTCATCATAAATGGAGAGAGTGAGAATTTATCAAGCAGAATCATAATGCCTATAGCAAAATCCCAGGTTGATTTTGGCTACAATGACGATATTATATGTATTTTATCTGTGACTAAGGGTTACGTTGTGAGCGAGTGACCAAGCAGACTTTGGCGTTACTTAATCATTTAAAGTTCCTTGTAGCACAAAGAGTGATAAGTGATAAGTAAGTAAATTATTAGACCGTTTGTATGGTACATCGAAACTCAGTAATTATGCGACTTTGCAAAGTGTAGTCTCTGTTACAATAATACTAGGCATTTTGTCTCTTTCGAAATTTGGTTGTGACATATTCTTGACTTTAAAAGACAAATAAATCAAAATTGGTACATCCGTTTGGCAGCTACGACCACAGATCGAATATGCACATGTTAAACTTATAGCAGCCTTATGTTTCCGGGGGTTAATGCATTTATTTTGTTGACAGACAGTTATATCTTTCGGAACGTGTTTATTTTATTGTCCTGAACTATCCCACTCCTGGGCAGAGGCCTACCCCCATTCCTGCCACTTCTTTCTGCGTTGTGCTTCTTCATGCCAATTCGCGAGGCAACCATCCAAGCTGTCCCATCATCTTCTTTTTCTGCACCGACCCTTCATCTAGCGTCTGCGTGAACTTGGCAGATCATATTCCAGCAGAGCTCAAAAAAAAGTGAGTTCTATTCGCATGCAGCATAGTTCTAGAGTTCCTGATACTTTTCGGAAATAGTTCTGGCGTTTTTCTCGGAAAAAAAATCAAATGAAAATATGATCTGCTAACTTCCGGTAGCAGATCATTTTTTCCAAAACCAAAATTTTAAAATTATTTTAGGTGCATAAAGGTGAGAGCTATAGTTCCTGATACTTTTCGGAAAGAGTTCTGTCTCAACTGGCTTAAAAAAAAATTACAAACATACGTAACCACCACAAAAATAAAAACGACATTTTTAGTAAAAGTGGCGGTAATTACAAAACGAATAACCAGATATCCATTATTCTTAACAAAATCAGTAGCTAGGAAATCAACTAAAAAGAAAAATATAAAATAAAATTCCAAACAATTCAATTTCATGATTTTGTCAAATCTAGGGTTTCAACAATGCTCTGCTAGTTCTTGCGATTTGTTTGGAATTTTATTTTATATTTTTCTTTTTAGTTGATTTCCTAGCTACTGATTTAGTTAAGAATAATGGATATCTGGTTATTCGTTTTGTAATTACCGCCACTTTTACTAAAAATGTCGTTTTTATTTTTGTGGTGGTTACGTATGTTTGTAATTTTATTTTAAGCCAGTTGAGACAGAACTGTTTCCGAAAAGTATCAGGAACTATAGCTCTCACCTTTATGCACCTAAAATACTTTTAAAATTTTGGTTTTGGAAAATTGCTACCGGAAGTTAGCAGATCATATTTTCATTTGTTTTTTTTTCCGAGAAAAACGCCAGAACTATTTCCGTAAAGTATCAAGAACTCTAGAACTATGCTGCATGCGAATAGAACTCACTTTTTTTTTGTGCTCTGCTGGAATAAGTTTATCTGCCAAGTTCACCGGCATTCATCTAGCTCTGTCAAGGTTCCAGTCTTGCGAATTTCAGGCCACAGCAGGAATGTGCTAATGTAAACTATTTGTGTTATAATCTTTTGACCTCTAGTGTCCTAGCAGACATGTAGCCGACCCAGTTCTCTGAACCGGTCGTCGCCTTTTGTGTCCAATTCGATCAATCATCAGTGACAGGGGCTATTGTAGCCAATACGCGGCACTGCGGTGATACATCTATTAAAGTGTTCACAAAGATTGGCCATGTTACACGTTATGTGACACAAATAATGATAGGCCGCGAAAAAAATATAATCACAAGTTGTAAAAAAAAAAATTTAAACTTCTGGGTGATGGCCACTGATGGCACATGATATTAATTATTTCAGCGCCGAAAGGATCAATAAATTAAATATTTGAGGATTCAAGAGGACGTTTTTTGATTTTGTGATGAGCCACCTGCTCTTGACCCTTCACACCTGATGGAAAGCAAACTGTTTCTATAGGAGCCATATCAAGAATTTCATTGCAATCACACTTTAACATGGATGTGGAATCGTACGAAACAAGTTTTACAAAAACGTTATAAAAACCGGAGTAAGTACGTAATAAATCAACCTGATTGAAAAATAAAGAAGTAATAACTATTACTAAATAGAAATTAATATTACGGTCACTATTCCACAGAGTGGGTAAGTACCTAACCGCTCAAAGGACTTCGGTTAAAGGTATTAGTTGAGCAAATCCAACGACTTTTTCCTCCTGTCACCCGACTTGCGACCCTGAAGCCCGCAGTTCGTGAACCCTGTGTAAATATAGCTGTTTACAGCTTGTTTACTTTTGACATCGTAATCAACGAGGTCGGATCTATGTTGAATATTAAAAAAGTTGTTGCTGGGTAGTTGGTTTTTGTGGAGTTGAACCTGAAATGAAATGTAGGTACAGACGTCAGCACATCAAGTTACAACAATCTGTCAAATTTCTTTAATCCATTTTCAACTTTATCGCTAAAGTATTAGTTTCAAGGTTGATTGGCAAACTTTGTCAGTTTCGGGTTGCTTGATGTGCTAGCGTCTGTACAGTGATTTAGGGAATGTTCCATCCTGTCATGTTTAGGAATGATAGTGAGTTGTAGCACTATCTTTATGTTAGCTTTTTAATTTACTTTGTTATTATGGCATGGTGTTACGAAACTTTTAGAAGTTGACATGAAAGCTAAATATAGGTTTGTTTCCGTAGATAAACCTAAATATTTAGTCTTAATAATTGAATTAACGTGTTTTACAATAAGGTATTGGTCTAAAAAAATCGAATGAGTCCGTCAGATAGATTTGCAATAAGTGTTGGACGCGAATTTTTTCTTTCGTTACGTAAACAAAAAATGAAGACGATATAGTGCGTTGAAAACTCGTGTGACGTTACTTACATGTACACTTTTAACTGGAAAGTGAAGTTACAAGCCTCCACTCACACCAATCCACTCAAATCTCAAATCTCAAATCTCAAATAGTTTATTGCAATCCATAATGTACACATAAACAGGTGTTAGAATTAATAAATAGAAACAATTATGGACCCTGTCGGGCACAGCAAAACTTAAAATAATTAATTAGGAGAGAGGAAGAGCGTTTTGTAAACTTTTCTTGTAAAATGTTTGTGTAATTATTTCCTGTTCATCTTGTATCTATTATTTAATATTTTATACATATTATTAATAATTATCTGCATTGGTATTAGCATTTTTTATCAGGTATTATTAAAAAAGTATTTTATTTATTTATTATTATTATAAGAATTTAGTGTCATTTGTTTATTATTTTCATTTATATAATATAATGTCATTTATTTATTATTATCAGTAGAATAGAATGTCATTTATTTAAGAAAATCATGTCCTTAATTTATTATTATCAATAGAATAGAATGTCATTTATTTATTTATTATTGCCAATAGAATAGAATTTCATTTATTTATTATTATTAAGTTTACATATCTATATTGTTATTATTAAAACTTATCCGTAAGGTATTCTTCCACTGTGTAATAGCTTTTTTTAATTAAGTATTGTTTTAACTTATTGAGAAATATACTGGTTTTGTTTTCTTGCTTTATGTTTTCTGGTAATTTATTATATATTTTGATAGACATAGAATGTGGACTAGAAGCATGTAACTTAAGGCGGGACGGAGGCAAATTTAGCCTGTTTTTATGGCGCAGTGAATGGCTCGTTTGTATGTCTCCCCGTGTGTTGTAGGATTCTGGGAATTTGCGGACCAATTTACATAACTCCAAGATATAAATACTGACTAATGTGAGAATCTTGTGTTTTTGAAAATAAGGCTTGCAACTATCTGTCTACTCTTATCTTTGATGCGTTTAATCTTCGTAATTTTTTATTGATTTGATGAAATTAAAAATACGTATCTAATATTATTCGATATCTATCTGACGGACTAAATAGAATAATATTTTTTGAACCCAGGCAACATCCCTATTCACCATCTATAGCAGTCCGAATGAGTACCTTTGACTTTATCCCGTTGAAACAAATCTGGTAAACCTGTTTTTCTGAACCAGTTCTTATGGTGTGCGTTGGAACAGCCCTACTCGTACTCTTAACGTACTCTTTTAATTTATGGAACTTACCTACCATTCAACCGGGTATACAACTTGTAACAGAATAAACGCAATACCTCTTAAGGGGTCATTGTACTCATCAATTTGAACAACTTTTACCATGGGACCAAATCGCGAAAAAAAAACGACTTCCCCATACATTTCTGTGCGCTTAACTCAACAAAATGTACTGTACAGCTGATTTTTGTTTCGCGATTTCAGTATTGGTCCCATAGTAAAAGTTGTTCATAATTATGAGTACAATAACTTCTTAAGAGGTCTTGCGTTTATTCTGTTACAGTATACCCGGTTGAATGGTAGGTAAGTTCCATAAATTAAAAGAGTACGTTAAGAGTACGAGTAGGGCTGTTCCTGTAGGGCTGTTGTGTACGTTGTATAGATAAAATATTGAATTAATAGAGTGATTCGAATAATTTGGGTTTTGGCTAGATTTCAACCCCAAAAGGTCATGTTGTACCTAAATAAGTATTGTTTTAAGTGATTGGTGTAGGAAACCTTACCTAGATACTTGGTCCTATATTCAGGCAGGGTTTAGTGAATTACTCTTTTCTGTTAAAAATCTTTTTGGAAGAAAGAATTCGTTTAGTCATTGGGGTTAGGTACTATTTTTCTTTCTTTCTTGCTTCTTTCTATACAATAAAGTGTTAGTTCTAGTGGGTAGAGATACTTATTTATCTGTGTCTGGGGTATTTTTATAGTCAGAACCACTACCGTTATACCGTGACTTTGCGGCATGTGATATTTTCTATAAGTAGGCAGGAAACGATAATTTTTATTTAATGGCTTAGCAAAATATTTCTATCCTATCAAAACAATGGTTTAAACTTATCACAGCAGTACAGTAGGTACACTACGTACCCATAAAGGTATTTTCAAGCTGCATTTCTGTCGAGCCCTGAAAGGATAAAGCGAGACACTGTAGGTACGTAAAAGCGCGCGGACAGCCATTGTTCTAACAAACAATGAACAGTACTATTGTGCTGATTTCAGCATTAACGTGTGCTCGTGGACACGGCTGAGTGCACGATTGAATGCGCTTGACTTATCCATTCAGCCAATCACAAATCGTGGTGAATGTGGGTCTCGAAAATTGAGGTGGTTTGATAAAGGTTCATTAGTAGGATACTAAAACTGTTTCGTAACACTGTTGTTTATTTTAGACTAGATGCCCGCGACTCCGCCCGCGTTAATGTCGAAAATTATCCCAAGGGAACATATTCCCGAGATGAAAAGTATTCAATGTGTTATTACCTCCAAATTTCATCAAGGTCCATTCAGTAGTTTTTGCGTAAAAGAGTAACAAACATCCATCCATCCATCCATACTTACAAACTTTCGGTTTAAAATATTAGTAGGAAGTAGGATAGGATAGAAAGAATAATTTAAGAGAGACCCAGTTATCTTGTGTTGGTCTTTGAATTTTCCTCAGCAAACATTTCTTGTTATGTGTTTTACCATTATGAATGATGTTTTAAGTGAAAAGGAGTTTTTATTACACTTCAATTTGAAAATATTCCCGTCGGGTCGGTTTGTTGATAGGTGACCATTCATTTCATAATGAACCATTCATAGATTCTGCCAGTCGTTACGGGTACTTGGTTAAAAGCCATAAATTCTGACACCAGTTTTCAGTCTCAACAAGGAGTGTTACAGTTACTGGGTTGTAGGGGTTAGATCAGCAGTCCCATTCGTGTTCCTTCTAAAGCCCTTTACCTTCCAGGGCCGCGGTGACTCTTTCGAACGAATTCCGCAACCCTGGCAGGCTCTGGCCCTGGCGGGCCCCGTCTCCTATGCTGACATCTCTATGAGCCCTTTTTTTAAGTATCGGAAATCATCACATTACTTCTTGCGCTCTGGGTGGAGCGGGAGGGTGTGTCAGACTCTTACTGACTAAAACCCATCCTTGTTCCTTCTAAAGCCCTTTACGTTCCAGGGCCGTGGTGACTCTTTCGAACAAATTCCGCTACCCTGGCAGATCTCTTTGAGTCCTGCCCTTGGAAAATGGGGCTCATAGGGATATATTGACACCTAGGTACTTTTGCACCACTTTTTTTTTTTTTTTAAGGATGGGAAATCATCAAATGACTTCTTCCGCTCTGTGTGGAGCGGAAGGGCGTGTCAGACTCTTACTGACTAAAACCCATCCGTGTTCCTTCTAAAGCCCTTTGCGTTTCAGGGCCGTGGTGACTCTTTCGAACAAATTCCGCAACCCTGGCAGGCTCTGGCCCTAGCGGGCCCCGTCTTCTATGCTGACATCTCTTTGAGGCGCGCGTGAAACACAACGCGCCATCGACCCGGGCCTGGTGGTGATCGGACAGCGAGCCACCCAACGCTCGCCGTCCGCAGGCCCGACTTTTGCACCTCTGCATAGTCTTTTTATCGACGTTGTGATATTTTTTTTATAAAATGTAAATAACCATCATTAAATCATCAATTAGGCTTAAAGCTGTCTTCAGATAATGAAAAGCGTTTTATTTCTAGTTATGATAAATACGAGTACCTAAGTGCCATTTTTCAAGTTCGTTTTTAGACTCAAAGAACGAAGATCGGTGGGAGTCAATACAATTACTAAAAATTGTCGTCACGATCGACCTTTAACGATCTATTTCTGTTATTTTTTTTATCTCCACAGACGTATCAGAATATTTTTTCTAATGATTATCAAAAATATACTTCTTTAAAAAGGAAATAAAATAAAATGTCGTTTATTTTTGGTATCTACCATCTACACGTACATCCTCGCCAGTTATTTTGAAGTGCCACGTAATAGTGGACAAACTCCTGTAGTATTCAAATATCAAGCTGCTAGAAATAACGCGTAATGTGTACGTATATTTGACGATAAATGTGCTTTGAAACAAATCCTATATGCCTTAACATCTATAGCAAAACACGCAAATGTTTCGGAACTTCATCCCACCGTCCCCCTTCTACCATCGGACATCTAGACGCACTGCAAGTTACTATCTCTACCATGTTGCTATTCCACCAATTCGCACTAAACGTTTCCAAACGTCTTTTATAATGCGCACAGCAAAGGAGTGGAACTCTCTGCCTGCGTCTGTGTTTCCGAACGCATACAACCCCAATCTCTTCAAAATTAGAGAGAACAGGCTTCTTCTGGGTAAGCTCGCTCCATCGTCGACTTTGTAGACTAGAGTCAAGAGCAAACTCATCTCAAATAAAAAATAAAAAAACTTTTTATGCCTGGGTTTAGAAATCCCGTGACGTTACCTATAGCGGAGTTAAATAAATAAACAAAAAAATAACAATGTTTTCTCTCTGATTATGGTGTTTATATGTAGTAATTAAAAGTAAAGGTAATATATACCTACTGCTGGAGCACATGCATATGTGTCCCCTATGCATGTGCAGGTTCAGGTAAGGAAATAATGCTTAGTGCCAGTTTTTATACTACTTGATCGCGTTATCGTAAACGTTTGCTTTTGAAATACCTATCGTGTAGAAAAGGAAGTTTTTTTTTATTGTCACCAGACGCCCCTTTTTATGTTTTACTTGTACTGCAACTTGACGAGAGTGGAGCCTGACGATGAGCCTGGCTTGACAAAATTTCAATAGAATAAGAGGCCATCGTATACTAGTTTTGTTACCACCGACGTGCGGCCTAGTGTACCAAAGAACACCTACATTTTACATACAATCCAAATATAACTTAAGCATAGACGATAATGAACCCCAGATTAACATTTCAAAGATCACAGGCCCGTTTATGTGTACATTACGCAGGAATTTAATCAAAGCATTAAAGCAGTAAAGGCGGCTACAGACGGGCGATGCGATGCGGTGCGGTGCGATTATAGCCCCGGTTTAGCGCTGTGCGGTTTAGTGTTATTTCACCGCGGTAAACGATTTGAATGCGCTAGCTTATTCCACATAGAATAGAAATCACGGTTTTAAAAGTGAGAGAAAGAATTTTCAGTATTTTGGGTGGAAAAAATATTCTATTGCACCAGCTGCTGTTTATTTTAAAATCTTTTATGGGCATGAGAGCACTTACTTAGAATGTGAGCGAGTCCATTTATGTGAAGATTTTCTTTTATTTGTCTCGTATGTCAAATAATGAAACTAGGTATTGGTCTTTTAATCCGCGATTTCTCAAAAACGATACCTGTAGTTGTAAGGTTTTGTATATTATTTGTTGAAGAGTAGGTTGCTTGTAGGTACCTTGATGTAAAATGGGCTCTGGGCTCTGTTTAATATTTTTACATTAATCTGTGTCGTGAACATTACTTGTTTACTGAAAAGATTCTACGCAATGGAACCCTCCATTGCGTAGAATCTTTAGATAGGCTAATCAAAAGGACAGTGGAGCTTGTTCAATGCGATGCGCGACTTAATCCACAATACAGTCTGTAAAGCTCCTTAGTTTATACGTTAATTACTAAGTAATACGGAATTGAAACGTTGGGATCGAACAGTTATAATTACATGAGGGTTCATTATATACAAGTAGCTGCCTGTTTAATCTGTAGAGTTAATCAAAGGATGACTAGTGACAGTTCTGTTTGATTGTCGTTGACGTTTTAATCTGTCTATTGTAGGAAGTTTTTGGCGGGTTTTTGTCGAGTTAAACTGCCGAAAACGGCCGAGAAGGCCGAATCGATATATTTGTTACCAGATACTTCAAAAACCATTAGAATGTGTTACATTCGCATTCTAATGCAAATCACAAGAAATTGAGGACGTAAAACTAGGCAATATGGTCAAAACACTATAGGTTTCCCTTCGTGGTAAATAATTATAGTGTGGAACGAATGTATCCGAACGCATTCAACGTATCCAAACGCATTCAACCCTAATCTCTTCAAAGTTAGAGTGAACAGGCTTCTTCTGGGTAAGCTAATTCCATCGTCGACTTTGTCGCTGGCACCTCTGACCTAGACTAGAGTCAAGAGCAAAGCCAACTAAAATAAAAATAAAATATATAAATAGGTAAATAACGAGTAACCCTCGTAGAAACTTAAGTAGAAAATCGTAAAACAAATTCTCGTCAGTTGAGTTATTTGAGTATGGAAAACTGGAAGCGTAGGCGTCTCGAATTAGATCTTGAGCAACTGATTATTTATCTGACATTCCATTACCATAATTTTATATATTCACCCTAAAAATATCCAAAGGGAAACAAGATTAGGAAATAAAACAATCGACTTTGATTTGTACCGCGTAAGTTTTTCCAACTTCCAAGAATTAAATTATATTGCCTCAAAACGTTGCCAAGTTTCATGGAGACGATCAAATGTTATGACATTGTAAATCTCATTTTGAGTTAACAGCGTTATGAAAGTGAAAACCATTTATTTGTGTTCTTACACAAACATAAAGCTGGCTCAACTCTACAGAGTTGGTTCTTTGATCCTTTAATTAAGGACTAACTCGTCTATTCACTCCAAATTACGTAAAGCAATAAAAGATAGATTCCCGCGGTCAGTATCCCATCAGAACGCAAATAAAATGCTTGGAAGAATGACGGTTCCTGTCACCATAGCCGACAGGAACCGTGCAGTTTTTCGAAATAAAATTTCTGAATGCCTTTGACAGTAGCTGCAAAAGCTTTGAGTCTATGCATTTTGTAATGGGATCCGTACTATCAGAGATTACCATTTAAAAACTTATGAACACACAAACAAATCATTCTCACTCTTTATTATATTGTTTTAGAATTGATTAACTTGGAAATACAATAATGTAAAAACTCGTAATAAAAATTTAAACATCTGTTCGGGAAAAATATGTACAAGCTCTTGTAACATCTCCACTAATGTGTATTTACCGAAGTCATTAAAGTCCATTTAGCACGAATTCCGGTGCGTGCTGCAGCTAAAATACTTACATAATTTATAAGGGTTCCGTACTCAGAAGGGTGAAAGGGAACTCCTATCAATCTCAGTTTGTCGCCCATTTGTCAATCAAGAACACTTCCTCTTAAACCTGACCATGTTCCTTGTTAAGATTTCATTGAAGAAGGTATATAAATGTTTAACTCTATTATTCGCTTTGATTTCATTGAAAGTTGTAGCGATTTATACACAATAAACTAGTTGATTACGGTTTTTCTCAGGAACGTTTTTATTTACTATAATGTTGACGTCATAGCACCGGTAAATAGGCCATCATAGCCGACCACGTTTTTGCCAGTTCACGAAATGTCTATGTACTAATATAATAAAGCTGAAGAGTTTGTTTGAACGCGCAAATCTCTGGGAACATCAGTCGGATTTGGAAAATTCTTTTTGCATTATGTGGCCACATTCATGAGAAAGGCTATACAGGAACGACAAATTCCCACGGGAACGGGAAAAAAACGGGATATACGCGTACGAAGTCGCAGCCAGAAGTTTAATCATAAAAATTAAAGTTTTGGAAGTTTTTAAGGCTCACCTATAAGTAAGTACACACCAGCGATTTTTTACGCTCTAAATATTACAACACCGATGATCAATTTCAGGCCTAACAAGATAAAGGTCAACTAGCCTTTATTGAAGGCGCCGCCGCGCCGTAGGGCCTTCGGACGGCGAGCGTTGGAGGGCTCGCTGTCTGATCTCCACCTGGCCTGGGTCAATGGCGCGTTGTGTTCCACGCGCGTCTCAAAGAGATGTCAGCATAGAAGACAGGGCCCGATAGGGCCAGAGCCTGCCAGGGTTGCGGAATTTGTTCGAAAGAGTCACCGCGGCTCTGGAACGCAAAGGGCTTAAAAAGGAACACGTTTTAATCAGTAACAGTCTGACATTCCCGCTCCACCCAGAGCGGCAGAAGTCATTTGACGATTTTCCATCCTTAAAAAAAAGCCTATATTTAAGACAATAAAACGGATTCTAACCGACATAAACCGTTTGATATTTTCGTGTTAAGTTAATTTGCTCAAAAAGTTATTTATCTACGCCACTCAATCAATATATATATATATTATTATAATTATTCCGTTACTGAGTGATTGAGTGACTGAGTGACTGGCAGACAACGTACAGTCGAAACTACTGGCCTTAGAAAGCTGAAATTTGACATGTAGGTCCCTTGGAAAGTGTAGGGGAGCACTAAGATAGGATTTTTCGAAATTCCTACGGGAACGGAAAAAAAACGGGATATGCGCGTATGAAGTCGCGGGTAAAAGCTAGTTTATCAATAAATTTGAATCTTCCAATCTGACTTACCAGATTAAAGGGTCCATTATACTGATGTTATCAAAATAGTTTTGGCAAACAAATATCGTTTAGACGAACTTATTGGAAGGACTGCGGGGATCGAAACACAATAAATAGTGATAGCTGTAACATTTGCTGACTAAATGGATGTTAGTCTAGATACTGAAGTACTGGGTACTTCGGTAACCCTATATTTACATATTACGATCACACAGCTTATCTTTTGCTGATGGGCTTGTACAGCCACATTGAGATGAAAAAAGGTTCTAGATAAAAAATAAGTATGTATACACATAGAAGCCTCTTCAAACTGCTTTTTCATTTGAATATCTATACTCCTGTAAATATCTTTTAAATAAAGAAAATCTTATCAACACCTGAAACTGCTTACGTAAAAAAAAAAATCATAGCAATACATAATATACAAATAAAAAATTACACAATATAATTTTTCATCGAATCTCTTCACCCAGAGACATTTGTAAAAATGTTCTCTAACTAACTTTTCAGACCTATATATCCTGCTTGTGTGTTTGAAGTTTCATTCAAATCGGTTCATTAATTTCGAAAAATAAGGACTTGAAAGTTTGTATCAAAAGCCGGACGTTGTAAACGCTCTTAAAATCATATAAGATGTTGGTTGATTTGAAACAAAAAAAAAATGTTTCAAATCAACCCTCGTCTTTTGTATTTTTTCCATTTCCAAAGATGAGACTAAAGAAAACCACATGGTTAGAAAGTAGGTGAACTCGGGAGACCGCAAATTTTTGTAATTACTTAGTATTAGCGGTTCCCCGCTAATACTTTTACTTTTTAATTTTTTTGTCGGGGTTTTTTTTAAATTTTTAATTTAATTTTAATTTCATGCTTTTTAAACTTAATTTACCTATAATGCACTAAAAGTTAAATAAAAATAATTCGTTAGGTTTTAGGTACAACTCATCACTCCATTTTTCTCATCAATCTAGGGCCAATGCCCTAGATTGATGAGAAAAATGGAGTGATGAGTTGTGAAAAATGAGTTGAGTGAGTGAAAAATGGATTAGACAAATAATATTAGTATAGACATATTTACATAACATACATACAAATCTTTTTGTTTTCATTTCGTTAGTTAATATTTCTCACTCCCTTCCAATATAGTGTGCAATATTCTCCCTTTCATTTGATACCCATATTGAGGGAGTTGTGAAAAAAATATGTATTTCGCCATTTTGTGGTGGCGGCTATCTTGGACCGATTTTCATCAACATAGCTAAAAAAACTCCTGACTAATTCACCTTTCAAACAAAATCAAAATCGGTTCTTCCGTTCGGGAGCTACGATGCCACAGACAGACACATATACAGACATGTCAAACTTCTAACACCCGTCATTTTTGCGTCGGGGGTTAAAAAATTGTCATTGTGAAGACGTGGTCGCATGCCATTATAATTTTGTATGTGTTTCTGGCACCCAAACGGTATAAAGGCAAAAGAATACGGCTTCATCTTGACCTTGAACTTGTCTGCAGTGAAATATTTCGTATGTCGGGTTTTTAACCTTTTTCAAAAATCATATAAAGGTAGATAAATTATTGAAAATGGTCAAATACCCCATCCTGTTTTCTGCTTGCTGCTTAACAGTTAAACTACGCTAATCATATCAATTGAAAACAGATGACGGCACTTTCAAGTTTTCATAAAACCTGTATTCCAATAGAGCTCTATGCCGTTCCAATTTTGATCATTCTCGTAATAAAAATTCGATCGGAACAAAACGATTTAAAACAAATGTTTGTTCAGCTACCAATTCAATTTCTCCCTGAAACATTCTTTGGGATTCTCCAGCTTTACTATTGACATAGCAATCTTAATCATGAGATCGTTCTTCGTAATGTGATTGTAAAAAATGTGGTTCTCTATTGTGTCACCTAACTTTTTTATCCATAATTTAAAGTGCCATAACTTTTTTTGTCCTAATCATCATTTGTCCGAATGATAACTTACCCGAACTTAATATCACATAATATCACATGCCATAACATTGAAATCCCTAAATATTATATGTCCTAAATTCGTTTGTCATAAAAATTACAACCAATAATAAAAGTTATAAGTCCTTACTTCAAATTACATAATGTTTATTTTGAATACTAAATTATTTAATAATTATTGTATACGTTTAAGTATAATTTTTTATAATTTTAAAATATCTGTTTTTGCATTATAATTCTTATTATACATAAATTAATATATTATGCATGTACTCAATAAAGCAGTTGATTGTGAACATGTGGTTTTTCTAAACAAGCAAGCATGAAAGCAAGCATGCAGTATGCAAGCAAGCAAGCATGCAGTATGCAAGCAAGCAAGCATTCAGCATGCAAGCAAGCATTCAGCATGCAAGCAAGCATGCAGCAAGCAAGCAAGCAAGCATTCAGCATGCAAACAAGCATGCAGCATGCAAGCAAGCATGCAAGCAAGCATGCAACATGCAGCAGGCATGGTTTCTGTCACGGCTCCGGCGCTGCGGGGCTCCGGCGGTCCCACGCGAGTTTATCATCGCAGATTGATTGTAAAGCTCACCACCGCAGCTACACAATTTAAAAACCGCAGCTACACAAATTACACTCTAGGTGTAGGGCAGACAAGACTGCGTGGAGTCGGATTTACAGCGATTCGTTTCTGTCACTAAAACCTATTTATTAGCAAATGTTTTAGGACTAAAAAAAATATTATAAATGAACATTCGGAATAATACACGTTATTTAACACAATACTTAGGACATATGACTTTAGCTCATGTAAAATAAGGAGATTCAATTATTATAGTACTCGATATTATGACAGAATACTTTTAGAACTAAAGATAATTCTGTCAAACAAAATTTCGGGATTTTGAACATTATGGTTACTGAAGTTTATAGCAAAGGTGTTATGGATAATGATTTCCGGACAAACAATTTTAGGAGAAGTAAGGGAGTACCAAAAAATGTTGGTAGCGTTTTTATTAAGGTTCCCTCTATAGATCTATTCATCATCATCATCATCATATCAGCCGAAAGACGTCCACTGCTGGACATAGGCCTCCCCCAAGTGTACAACAACAACCGATACTGTTCGTCTCGCATCCATCGGCTACCCGCGACCCTCACCATGTCATCGGTCTACCTTGCGGGAGGCCTTCCAACGCTGTCGGGGGGGCCCGTATCGCTGTCGAGTCTACCATGAAGTACCTGGGATTGGTGCCTACAGCCGGTGGGATTTCGGCCCCCACTTCCGGCGGCTGGCGCCCAAGTTGTTGGGCGCGGCGGGGGCGCTGTCAACGCTGCTTCCCAATCTGGGGGACCCGAGCACCGCCTGTAGGCGGTTGTACGTGGGGATCGTGCGATCGATGGCCCTTTATGGGGCCCCGATCTGGGCGGCTGACCTGACGGCCAGCACCATCACTGTTCTGCGGAGGCCGCAGAGGGTGATGGCCGTCAGAGTCATCAGGGGATATCGCACGATCTCCTACGAGGCGGCTTGCGCACTGGCCGGATCTCCGCCGTGGGACCTGGAGGCGAAAGTGCTCGCGTCACTGCATAGGTGGCGCGAGGACGCGCGGGCGCGCGGCGAAAGACTGACGCAGCAACACTTGGAGCTGCGTCGGTCGCAGCTGCGCGAGGTCCTGGTGGCGGAATGGCGGGACAGGCTTTCGAGCCCTACCGCCGGCCTCATCACCATCGAGGCCATCCGGCCAGTGCTCGACCTGTGGCTCGGGAGAAGGCACGGCTCTCTGACGTTTCGTGCGACGCAGGTCCTCTCGGGGCATGGCTGCTTCGGGAGGTTCTTGTGTCGCATAGGCAGGGAGCCGGACGCTCGATGCCACCACTGCGTCGACTGTCGGGAGGACACGGCGCGGCATACGCTTGCAGAGTGTGCAGCTTGGGAGGAGCCGCGCCGTGCCCTCATCTCTGTTGTAGGCGGTGACCTCTCGCTGCCGGCCGTGGTCCATGCTATGGTCGGCGGTGAGGAGTCCTGGGACGCGGTGGTGTCCTTCTGCGAGACAGTTATCGCGCAGAAGGAGGCTGCGGAAAGGGAGAGGGAGATCACAACCGCTCTCCCTGCCCGCAGCAGGCGCATCGGGCGTCGGAGGAGGGCATACGCTGCCCTCTTCCGGCCCCCCTAACTGGGTCCAGGGGCGGCGGACTTGGGGATGTCCGTCGCCCCCCACTCATCCGGACCCGAGGTGGCGGCGCGTGGTGTTCCCGTGCGCCCCTCTTGACGTAGCGAGGGGAGTCAAACACCTCACTCCCCTCGCCGACGCGAGGTGGCCCGCAGAGGCGGGCCGGCACCAGTCGGGGATTGCGGAAGTCGCATACGTTCCCGCGATCCCCGGCGTAGGTGGCAGATGGAACACCGGGGTGGTTTTAGTCAGTAAGAGTCTGACAGACCGCTCCATCCGCCCCAGGGTGGAGGATTTCCATGAGGATTTCCCCCCGTGATCAAAAAAAAAAAAAAAGGCCTTCCAACGCTGCAACTTTTCGGCCCCATCGAAAAAATTAAAAAATCTGTTCTGCGAGCAATGCCTACCGCCACTTCAGTTTGGTGATCGGGCTATGTTGATAAGTTGGTTCTCTTGCGGATATCATCATTCCTGATTCGATTACGCAAGGAAACTTCGAGCATTGTCTTCTCCATTGCCCTTTAGGTTGTCTCTAAGCCTTCTGATAAGGCCCATTGTGAGCGACCACGTTTCGGATCCAAAAGTCTTCTCGTCTCTGGCAACACGCACTGTTTATAGACTTTCGTCTTGAGACACTGTGTTATATGAGATGAGAACATACCACGCAACTTCCCGAACGCCGCCCAGCCGAATCGGATTCGACGGTTGACCTCTTTCTCGAAGTTAGCCCTACCTAACTGGACCGTTCATCCCAGGTAGACGTACTCGGCTTCAACTTTGAGTGTAGTCTCCGATCTTGATAGGAGTATTGATTTCTTACCTAAAAGGAATTATTACCTCCAAGTTTCCAACCTGCATTTATATAGACCAAAGTCAAATTATTTATTTCAATTTGACCAAAACGGCACCTAGAATGTACTTTTTAAAAAATTTTGTTGTTAACTCTAAACAGTAGTTTTGTATGGAGAAGAACATAATTAATGATATTTTAAAATGAATGTTTTGCAATATCAAAATAAATACAGAATCACGGATTAGGTCTAATTAATTTTCCAAATACGCCATCATTATCCAAGCACACGTTCAGCCTGAGTTCCACAAAAAACTCTCGTTAATTGAAAAATTAATTAAGCTTTGAAGAGTAGAACACTGAATTGTTTACAACCTCTCGACATCCGCTTACTGGCGTTGACGTCCAGTTTTAAAGGCAAACGGGACGTCAATCACAATTTCAAACGAGTGCGGTACCATGACATGAGTTTCACACAGCGCACATCATTACAAAGCATGCAGCGCTTTTTATGCTGTACGACTTTTGCAGTGATAGTAGCTTCCATAGAAATACCGCTCTCAATTTTAGTGAGCGGAAAATTTCTGAATACCACGAATCTTTCATTGATAAAAATAAACTCGTTGCACCCGTTTAAAGAGAAATTTTATTATTCAATATTGTATCTACGGTACTCATATGACCCTTGTGAACAAAATATTCGCTAGCATACTACCAAAAATTTTACTCCAACAACAAAATGTACCGAAAATATTCGACATGGCAACATTGACCGAACGACTCGCATTCTTCAACGTATTGGTCTGCAAAGTTATGTTTGCCGTCGCAAAAATTGTTTACCTGTGCGTTTGTGTTCGGCGATGAAACAGGGTTTGGAGATATGGATGACAAACATAAATTTGTCGGGTTATACTAAGAATTTTACCCTTTCTGTGAACCTTTCTGCCGTCGCGGGTACCGAAGATGTATTGCCTCACAATAAATTGCTCTTAGGTATTGGAAAGATAGGTCTGGTGTGTTGTGGGTTATGTTTGGTCATTTTGTCGCTCAGGGGTCACAAAGGCGTTGTATTGTATCGTCTTGTGATGCCGGGAAGAAGGTCGTCTTAGATTAATTTAGGTTGTTGTTTTAAGATAAGTTGTCTTGTTTATATTTTATCAACTTCGGCTTCGTTGATCTTTATCCGTCGATATCCTTACTCATTCACTGTTTCAGTAGATTTCGTCTTAAGATGAACTATATTAAAATGTTGTTCCCAATCCATACTTTCATACCATTAATATTATAAATGCGAAAGTGTGTCTGTCTGAACCTCTTCACGCTTAAACCGCTGAAACGATTTAAATGAAATTTGGTTATAGAGATAGTTTGAGTCCCGGGAAAGGACATAGGATTGATTTTTGTCCCGGGAGTATGTTCTCTTGCGATAAATTTCGACATTCACGCGAGCGTAACGTACTCGTATAACGTTGATGTAGCATTTGCATTGTTGTTTATTATTATTAGGTTGATGTAGCGACGCTCCGGTGAAGATATGACGATGATTATAATGATTTCTAAAAACTTTAATTCTTAAAAACAGAATGCTTTATGAACTTGTCTTTATAATACTTATAGGGTTAGTGATACCTTACCCCATGACTACGTTTTCAGCTGATACTAAATTTAAATAAACGGAAAGCCAAAAGACATCTTTTTTACGACATAGAGCCAAAGAAACGTGATCATTTTCTTCAATTCAAGTGCTGAGTCGAACAGTTACACTCAAATAAAGAATAGGCCTGTGTGTGTACCTACCTGTCCACGAAAGACGTTGAACTGGATTGAGGAAAAAAAAGGGTTACCTACTTTGAGTAGTGTCCGTATTCCGTGAACTAGTGCCGTAAATCCTTGTAATCTTGAAAGCTGAGCAGTTTTCTTGTGTGCTTATCACGTAGTTCAAGTTACATTGATACATACTAAAACTTTTTTGGAGTCGGGTTCACGAAGGGTACTTTTAACAACAGGCTTTTCTATTTACTTTGTACCTACATGTTCGCGTATCTAAGAATATACATCCTTTGATGCGCTAAGATGAACAAATCACCTGAAATAGTTTTCAAGTGGTCCTTTCGGCATCCAACACGAAACAATGTAGATTAAAATGGTTACATTTGAGATAAACATCAAACCAATGTGCCTACCACGCATCACCTCAAGATTGAACAGAAAATGTTTCTGGCATAAATTCGCATCTGTGCGGGAGCCGAATTAAAATACATAAATAAAATACGCATATAAATAAAGCCCCAAAGTTTTTTTTGCGTTACATTTTTTCTGAAAACAAAATGCAAATTGCCTATTCTCGCCAAACAGACCTTGTGATAATGTTTTCAACCAGAAGCGTCCATCCGTTACCACCCTTAATTATGTAAAGGGAACATTTTATTTGCATAAATACTTAATGAAATGCAAATACAAAATCATACATGCTTCCTTCCCGTTTTGTTAATTATATTCAAATAAAATTATTCATTCAAATTCGTGAGAAACATTTTTTTGAGAATTTCTGTCATTTGTACATCTTAACCGATTCATGGCCAATGACGCCCCAGGCGCGTCATAAGCAAATATCACGGGCGGCCCTTGACGCACCTGGCGCGTCATATCGAACTTACTTAAAAACAGATTTTAAAAAATTGAGATAAAGAGAACTACCACTTTTTATCCTAAATTAAACATTGAAGTTGACAATACCCTTGGCCATTAATTTAGAATACATATTTTATAAGTCAGGGATAACAAACCTTTGGTAACAGTTAACAAACTTATACGGGGTGATGCTAGCATTATACCCAAGTCATGTTCAAACTGAGCATAAATTGGAGGTAGTTTATCTTGTGTATTCAGTACTGTTTTTAAATCTTTTGAGAACAATGCTTTAAAATATTTTTTTGCTGCACAACAATCGGGGTCTGACTTATTTTTAATGGGCGACTTAGGTTTCTCCTTAGATGTTCTTACTTTAATCTTTTTCTCACATTCGTCTTCTTCAGAATCCATAATTTCTTCAATGCTAGTGTCTGATTTATAATTTGTATATTGACTATTGGTCATGGTACATGGTCCCATGAATTTACGCTTCTTTGAAATATGCAAAATCGATTGACTACATTCAGGAAAAACATCATTTTCTTTATCGTTATCTTGTTGGTTATCTTCATGCTTATTAGTAAATAATGCTTGACTACATTCAGGAGAAATTTCATCTTCTTGCTGATTATCTACAAATAATACGTTTATTATCACAAACAATTGACCTAATACAAATAAATTTACACAAATGTTGACTACCCCCTTAACATTTTACTAAAATAAATAAATCCTACCTTGGGAGGCCATATTTCCTTTGAATACCAACGAATAAGAATTGAAGCACACACAGAACTTTTTCTCTTAGCAGATCGACGCAAGATAACGGCGAAATACGCATAAAACATCAAAGGGTGCCAATGACGCTCAAGGCACGTTATCCTGTATGTAGGCCCATGACGCGCCTGGCGCGTCATCGTCCAATGTTCGGGGCCTGGCTAAAGTATGCATGAAAATGATGGTGGCAATGAGTCGGTTAAGATATTTGGCAGTTGTAACGGATTGTCAGAAGCCAGTAAATCTGACTCGAGTCTTACCAGGAACTACCTTGTTCCCCAGTTAAAGGGTTGTGGAGGTCTGGTAGGTAGCCGCTCCACGTAAAATACTGGTATTCAGCTGAATCCGTTTTAGCTGGGCAGACGATGATTCAAATTCATGAGAAATAAAATGAAAGGCCGGAACATTTTTTTGGAGGAGATATTAATTTATTTAAACTTCATTCTACGAAAAGGCGTATATAATGCCTCAAAGAAACTGAATATTTTGGCAGTAATATTGATATGACATTAAAAGAGATTTGGAATATTGGAACACCAACCATGAGACAATACTACCGCCGAAATTTACTCAAAGACTTTCTCTTTATCTAGATAATGTTATCGTTTCAGTTATCAAGGTCACTGCTTACAGTGGCTCTAGATAAGTTACATTCTGTCAGCAGTAGCGTACCAAAGGCGAATGTCAAAACGTCAGAAATGAATATGATAGACAAACACATTATAGAAATGTCAAATAGTGCACAAGTACACACTTATCACTTGTGTGCGCAAACACAGGTGTACTCCTCACTCCCACTCTCATTTTCCAATGGAACGGCAACCTGACACGATCGGAGATAGATCAGGCGCAGGATCATTGGCTTTACGTGCTAGTCTCCTTTGAGATTGGTCGCCATGGCCGAAATCGATCAGGAGGACTAGAACGTGGAATAGAATAAACGGACCTCTTTGAAGGGGTCATTGTACTCATCATTATGAACAGGTTTTACTATGTATATACTAAAAAAATCGAGTTATGCGCACAGAAATGTATGGGGGAGTGAAGCCGGGGCAGGTAGTTTAACCAATAAATAAACCTCAGATTTTTTTCTTTGGACCGCATCCTAATGTGTACGTATTGAAAAAATAATAATCAATGACTGCAGCTTCAAGTTTTCAAACCCCTGACTTACCCGTACATTGTACGCACAGTTACTGATAGGTGGATGCATGAACGGAACTCAGCTGACAGCCTATTGTGTTGCGTAGGAATACACCACTCTGTCACTTCCCCTAGCTGTCATAAGCGACGAGGCATTATGTAGGCAGAATAGCCAGCTTGTTGTAGCTATATTTATTTTATGCCTCCATGTATTTGGTTGCAATCTGTGTCCAGTGACTTCTGATTTCATTTAGCAAATTGATTCGGTATTGAAAAACTGGCCAAGCCCCTACAAGAAGGGCTTCGAACCATAAACCGATACTAACTAACAGTTCGCAAAAAGTTGCTCCGCTAAAGATACGAAAGTTAGAGCGTAGCATACTCGTACATATACCTAGGTACAAGTCACGTTGCGTTTCAAAACATAAATCACGTACGTTGCTCATAAAGCCGCTAAACTAAAGTGGGATTGCGCTGGTCACGTCTGCTGGATACTGCCTAAGCTGCGAGACACACACGGTGTGGGCCTGATATAGCGCGGCGTTGAGGCCGAGCTGGACTTAATGGGGCTGCATAAAACTTATTAGCATGCAGTAGTGTGGTTTATAAATAGAGACGGCCTTTATTTGTTTCTTCATATTTTTGTGAAAGGTAATCTGTATGGAAGTACTGCCCCTACTATGACTCGTATTACCATGATTCCGTTTGTGAGAGATGGAGCTTTAATAGCCGAATAGCATTGTTAATTTAGCGGTCACGAGGGTAATTACAACTGTATGTCTCAGTTTTAACGACTCTGAGGTCAGTATGGCATTAATAAGCCGGTTTTATTGAAGAAATGAACATCCACAACGGATTTTTGTAATGCAGAACATTTTGAGCACGTCCCCATCCTACAACTTTCACCGACTTAACGTGTCAAAACGTCAGCTCGCGAAATTAACTGGTGCAATAAAATTTTCAATTGAATACGGCTTTCGCTGAACTTGCAGCTAAGCTTATTGAATTTCTATTGGTTTTCAGCACCAATTCGAATGTTAAAAGCCGGTAAAATCTATTGGTTATTGAATTAGCGTTCAAATTCGTGGTTGAACGGACACTCGCGTACTCTGCGGTTAGTTTAACCACGTCTAGTACGTTCACGAGGATTGCAAACTATACAGGTTATTTTCTAGGAATAAGCTCACAATTTCCCAGTAATTCGCTTTTTACAGTTATTTTATGAGGTTTTTACGGAGAACTCGTTTTCGCTTAGAGTAGATGGAAATGGGAATGGGGATTGGGGATGCGAATGTGTGAAACTAGTTGCGTGGCTTCTGTAATATTTACGGTTTGTTATCAGCAAACTATAGGTTGGTCTTAATATATTCTGATTATTTTTAGTCTTTGAGCCCGAAAGAATGCCGCATGAATCTCAACAGTTACAGGAGGCATTAGCGATACAGCTGTTTAATCTATACTAATATTCAAAGCTAAAGAGTTTCTTTATTTGTTTGAACGCGCAAATCTCTGGAACTACCAGTCGGATTTGGAAAATTCTTTTTGTATATGATAGCCACATTCATGAGAAAGGCTAAACGGGAATAGAAAATTCCTACAGGAATGGGAAAAAACAGGATAAGCGCGTACGAAGTCGCGGGCAACAGCTAGTGAGTGAATATGTTTCCCCTTTTGTATTTTCGAATTTTCTTTTACAGTTGATTTAATTACTGGCTTTGAATCCTCCACCAATTAAGCAATTCAATCAAAGGCAAGCCTATCACAAGGTAATTGGAAACCTCGGCCACATCATGAAATGGCCAATTTAACGATATGCTACGACATGTTAATTATAAATATATGTCAACAGAAACAACGCCCTAAAATTGTAAAATAACGCGTAAAATCGTTTTTTTTTTTTTAATAAGACGGATATATTGGAAACTACTGAATTTGGATGGAATTTATTGTACAAAAAAACGATGTTTTCGTAATATATCGAGAAATTATAATCTAATAAAGATTTATTACTATCTTACGGAGTTTGCAATTTTACGGTGACATATACAACTTCTACCCATTCAGCGAGAAGTTTAATCTAAGTAACGATAGTTATCAATTTCCAACGTGCCGCCAAAGTTGACTCCCCGAGGCTTCGATTGATTGGTTCCCCACTACCCTCGTCACGACACTAACGTTAGCTCATAATTAATTAATAACAGCTTTGTTCTAGCCAAAGACCAGTTTTGTTGGTGCCTAGAAGGTTCTTAAATTATGGTAGAGCTACTTTGAAAGAGGTTCTATTGCAGGAGCCTGACGTTCCGAGTTTCGGGTGTGCTATGAAATTCGGTTTTCATTGCACACCGAATCTTATCACTGACATGCTCATCAGTGATAAGATTCGATTTTATATCTTAATTAGCTTTTACCCGCCACTTCGTACGCGCATATCCCTTTTTTCCCGTTCCACTTAGAATTTCCCGTTCCCGTATAACCTCGTCATGAATGTGGCCATCATATACAAAATTAACAAAAATCCAACTGGAAGTTCCAAAGATATACGCCTTAAAACAAACAAACTCTTCAGCTTTATTATATTAGTATAGAAGGATAAATATCCATGTCACCGGAAAATTGCAGACTCCGTAAGATTGTAATCAATCTTTATTAGATTATAATTTCTCGATATATTATGAAAACATCGTTTTTATATAATAAATCCCATCCAAATTCAATAGTTTCCAATATATCCGTGTGTTATAAATAAAAAAAGTTTACAATTTCACGCGATATTTTACAATCTTACGGCGTTTCCAATTTTCCGGTGACAACTATAAGGTTGGTAAGCAAGCCGAAACTAATTAACCCCTTACAGAGTCGAGTAGAGAAATAGGTACAATTCGATTCCAGCACGAACCTCTTTTATTATGAATATGAATAAACCTCACAATTACGTTTACTTGACCATAATTTCTGGTACCTAGTACCTAGTTAACAATGTTTGACGGTACCGTAAGTCATATCCTATCCAAAATCAACTTGTCGATACCCTTTAATACTTTAAATAGGGATGTTTTCTGGGATAAAAAAGACCGTATTTTATCCAATCAATATAAATCACGAAAATAAAACGCATTAAAGATAAGAAGTAGGGGCTTGTAACGTCACTTTCCATTTGAAACTGTACTGGTAAGTGACGTCACACGAGTTTTCAACGCACTGTATCGTCTTCATTATTTGTTTACGTGAAAATAAGCAAAAATACGTGTCCAATATTTTATTGAAATATACCTGACGGACTAATCAGATGTTTTTAGTCAATTACCCTATTTTGTTAAAGCGTGATATCGTAATACTACACAGTAGGTACACCTATCTAATTCAAGATGAATATTTTTAGTGACTGGTAATTACCTATCTAAAATATGCTTACCATAGCTGTTGCGTACATATCAAGTAAACGCACAGGCCAATCGTTACGCATCCAGTGACCCTCCGATATCCCTTCAATTAATACTACACAGTAGGTACACCTATCTAATTCAAGATGAATATTTTTAGTGACTGGTTATTACCTATCTAAAATATGCTTACCATAGCTGCTGCGAACATATCAAGTAAACACACAAGCCAATCGTTACGCATCCAGTGACCAGCATTATGTATGAAGGGGCTGACATATCGGCGGGATATTGCATAACCGACACCGAACCTCGTATCATCAATCGACGCATACATTGTTTCACCTCCTCGTCATGACACGGTTATAGTTAAGCTCGTCTCCACAGTCGATGAGAAACGAATATCGAGTATTAACCAATCAACTGCCTGTTGTGTATCGTCCTTGTAATACAATAGGCCGCCTCTAGCCGTTGGCGATTAGGGGTTTAGGTGTGTTAGGGACATTGACAATGGATTCTGTCTTTATTGTTGGGATCGGTGATCGGTGTAACGATTGTGATGATGAAGAACGCTTGTTTAGAAGATTATGTTTTGCAGTAGAAATTTAGTTTAGTGAGGGTTGCCTTTTGAATAGCGTCAATATAGTCGATTTCCTCAGTAGTAGATCATCTCACCTGAAATAAGCCATGACGTGGTCAACGACGGAGTTCGCTTGCCTTGGAGGAGAACTCATATTTCACTAAATTTCAGAAAAGAGTCTAAAAAGCATCAAATCTCACAGTACGTTTTTAAGTTACTTAAACGCGAAACACAGTTTTCAATAAAGGAAAAAATAAATAATCGGCCTATGTCTTGTGAGTTAAAACTGACCCCAAGATTCACTTAGGTCATTAGAAAAACTGGTGATTAGGCACTTGAAGCAGTTTGTAGAAATACACTTGCGTGCAAATAATCGACCCACCCCGTAAAGCTAGTTTATGGCTGGCATGATGATGGTGGTTAATGTACTAGATTCAAAGCTGTCTAATAGACGGAAAAGTAAGGCTTTTTATCAGTAATTACATTGTTTTTTAAGGACTTTAAAATCAAGTGTTTTTTATTGTTTTTTTTTAAATGTATTGTTTACATAAAAAGAAACATTTTTACAAAAAATACAACCGACTTCAAAGTCAAAGTCAAAACGTTTATTTCAATTAGGCCATTAAACGGCACTTTTTAACGTCAGCATTTACAGTTCAGTAAAATAATAATATTACATTAATAAAGTGACTATACTTCCAAATAAAAAGAAACACTATAAAGTATAAACAACTTTAATTTCGGAAGTCGGTGTTTTTGGTTGTTGTATACTTTGTTGTGATTCTTTTTATTTGGAAGTCGGTTGTATTTTTTTTGTTAAAAGTTTTTATTTTTCACTTTTTAGTGAAAAATAAGAAAAAGCGATAAATAAAAAACTTTTTTGGACACCTTGGGAAAGTCACAGGAAAGCAAAACACGCAATTTCGTTTACTTGCATGATTTATTTTCTATTTCCTCCAGCTATTTTTTTAAAAACCAAACTACTAAACCGATTTTGATGAAATTTCAATGGGACCAACCGGAACGTATGTACATCTTTTCTCATGAAAACAAATATTTTTTCAAATTTATTCAAATAAATGACCGAGTTATGAGGTAAAAAACACAAAAAAATAACCGAATTGAGAACCTCTTCGTTTTTTTGAAGTCAGTTAAAAACGATCGGAAATGGTAAAAAACTTCATTTAATTTGTATTGCAACCCCTTGCCTTATTGCAGCTTCCATCCAGTTTTTATACGACCTTATTAATGTTTTTATGAATTCCTATTGTGTACATTCCCACTCCTCCAGGATACCTTTAGTTCCTGTCTGAAAATTCTATCATCTACATAAATCCCACATTGCAAGCTTGTAGCACTTTATAGTCGAACTAGACCGCCACTTCAGCGCTGTATGACACGACTCTAGTCCCCCAGGCATCAATTAAACAACGTCACCTTAATAGCATATTCAGGTGGGACACTTGATTAATTAAGGGGGATGCTATTCAACGCTAGAATGTTCGCTGACGATGCATTATGTTGCACGTTTTGAGAGATATTTAAGTCAAATAGTAATGTCTTAATTGGAGCTGGTTTTGTGGAACTAATGTTAGTGTAATAGCTTTTCGTGCGAATTAAAGGAGGACTGTTTGGGAATTTGAAGAAAATTATTGAGAAAACCGGTGAAGTGCGAGTTCAACTCGCGCCAAGGGTTCCTATCGGGACTTCATTTTTTTCCGAGTATACATTACCTACGGAAGTTTATAAACTCACGGCTAATTAATCAATCGAAAATATAAGTTTGTAATCGCCAAAATATTTTTTTTTCTATGATAAAACTATAAATTTCCAATTTTCAGACTTTTCCTTTACTTACTGTAAAAACTATCTTCTGGACAAATTTCATGACTCTAAGTCATCGGGAAGTACCTAAAAGGTTTTAAGAAGAAACCTTAAAGGTTTTAGATTTTGATTATATTATTAATTTTAGCTTGATTCCTCCACGTGTTCCTGAGAAAAAGGGTCTTGACAGACGGACAACAAAGTGATTCTTTAAGGGTTCCGTCTTTGCGGACTGAGGTGCAGAACTCTATCCCTCCCTCTGTCTCTAGTGGCCTATCTCTCAGAAATCGTATGTTTTATTCGGGATAGGTTCGAGTAGGTATAATACTTTACGTTGTCTATTGGTAAATATTTATAGCATCTAATTGGATTGGAACTACCAGACATTTTAGCTAACACATAAACAAACGAACAATAATTATACCGCTTTATAACATTCGTTTAAATAAATAATTAAATTAATTTACTTCGGGCATATCCCATAATTATCACATAATGCAATTTAAAACCACACATTCAATAAATACAATAGAATTAGATATGGCATGTCAAATTAAACCAGCTCACAGATACATTAATTAAATTACAATTATAACATTAGTACCTATGTCAAAAAAGTGGTATGAAATATCAAAGTTTTGAGATTAAAATAATATTTTACTAAGGATTTTGTCTACTGATAAAAATTATTGATAAACAAAGACAAAGTTAATTTGAGTTTAGATTTGGATTTAAGGCCCATTTCTATCCATCGATTAAGCACATGGGCCGTACTACGAAGTGCCAAAGTCATTGTGAGTACGCCGTGAGAAAGAGAGAGCTATTCGTTTCGTCCAGCTCTGTCTCTCGCACGGAGACATGATGGTTTTAAGACGTTTTGTTGGGGCCCCTGGTAGTCTTTTCGTTCCAATATAAAATGGAAGAAAATGAGGTAGTTTGCTTTTTTTCTAGGAAATTCACTTCATTACTTTGCCATTACAGCTTCAAAGGTCATACTCATTTTAGTTTACGAAGTTTTACTGAAGTGTCGTTCTAACATATATACTATTTGCTTTCGCCCGCGACTTCGTACGCGCATATCCCGTTTTTTCTCGTTCCCGTAAGAATTTCGGGAAATTCTTAGTGCTCCGCTACACTCCCCAAGGAACCTATATGCCAAGTTTCAGTTTTCCACGACCAGTAGTTTCGGTTTTACGTTGTCTGTCACTCAATCACTCAGTCACTCAATCACTCAGTAACCAAAGAGTTTTATAAGTGATTGATTATCTCGATACTACAATAAACGAGCTGTGAGAATATTCTGTAGTACTAATTAATAAGGATACAGGATGAGCGTATTTTACTAAACTATGCTGGTGGAACTATGAGGGCGACTTTTCAAAAGGACAGTAGTAGAAATATATCTTAATTTTAACCTTAATTTTTCAAAAAATATAATTACATTTTTCATTTGTTCTCGGAATAAAATTTAACGGTACTTCCTTTCTTCTCCTTAAGTTGTTTGTCCGAAAATCATTGTTCATAACACATTTGCTATAAACTTCAGTTTCCATAATGTCCAAAAAATCGAAATTTTGTTTTACATATTTACTTCTAAAACTTTTCTGTCATAATATCGAGTACAATAATAATTGAAAAAATCCTAACTATTGTATTATATAATGTGTATTATTCTGAATGTTCATTTATAAAAAAATTGTCAGTCCTAAAACATTTGCTACAAATTAGGTTTTAGTGACAGAAATGAAACGCTGTAAATCGTCGTATTTTACACTCTAAAGGGTAGGGTAGATAAGACTTTGTCTGCCCTACCCCAAGAGTATAATTTAGAATCGCGTAGGCGCGAAGGGGCGAGGCGGCCCGCGAGCTGAGGAGCAGGTGGTGAGCGTTAGAATCACCTACGACGATAAGCTCGCGCGGAACCGCCGGAGCCCCGCAGCGCCAGAGCCGTGACAGAAACCATGCCTGCTGCATGTTGCATGCTCGCCTTCATGCTTACTTGCATGCATGGTGTATGCTTGTTTGCTTCTTACATATTGCCCGCTGTCATATAACTCGTATCTACGTAACGCCTGAGAGAAGTTCATAAAAGCTTTGTAGTACAAATTTGTTTTTAAAACTTTAATTTGAACATTAAATATTTTGAATGGAAGTCCAACTAATAAATATTAATTTAAAAAAAAAGTTTGTTTTAATTTATAAATTAAACATCGTTTCACATACGTACAAGTTCTTTCCTTAATTAAACTTGTAAGGAAATGTTGCAACAATAAATTAATCGGGGAAGGCGTTCCAACGTTTTAATTAGGTTACTTTTGTAATTAATCACAGATGCAGCGAGTAACTCTGTTTGCCTGCCGTTTTATTCATGCTACGTTTTCTGATATTTTCTCGTAGATCTATTTTTTTTTGCTAGCCAGCTTTCTTTTTCCGAACGTTTAGCTATCTCTGGCCAAGCTTGACCCAAAAACATAATCATATAGTTACACCAACTTTGCTGCGGCGACTTCGACGGCGACGCCCCCCTCTGGCGTCCAGTGAGTGACGATCTTCGCCCATCTCTCAGGGTGCATACGTGCAACGTGGTCAGCTCAATGCCACTTCCGCCTGGCTATTTTTTCTCCAACATCTGATACTTGAGTTATGGAGCGCAGGGTGGAGTCGCTGACGCGATGTATTATGAAATTTTCAAATACGAAAACGTAAACTTTTTCTAAAGCAAAGATCACAGGAAAAAATATGTTATCGAGAGTTTATAATCTCTCAAGATATTTTACAGTCTTACGAAGTTTTCAATTATCCGGTGACATATATACTAGAAGTAAGAATAGACTCAGCATTGAGCCTTGTGGCACACCCAAATCAACTGGTAGCCCGAGGCGGACGGTATTAAAAGTACTGCCCCACCACATACATTTAGCATAAAAACAATTGTTCCGTAAGTGGTCTTTTGACCAATTCCACAAATTTTAAAGCTACATTCGCATTCGCATGTCAGTTGCAATCTGTCAAAAACACCTCTAATTTCCTTTTAATTTTGATTGATTGCAATTGTGAACGTTGCTTAAAAATAAGTAGAATGTTGGCCTCCTGATGTACAACACAATAACAGCGTTCATAACTCTGCGTTTTTTCCTTTTAAAATAAAATAAACTTGTATGTGATTGATAATTTTATTGCTTACAACCATATATATTATTTGAAGATGTATATAAGTGTTTACTTATTTTAGTTACTTAGCTATTTCTAAGTGTTACGTTATGGTGTTTTTAGTTATCACGCGTCTTCTGTAATTGAGTCGTCCTGATGAGTTGTTCATAGATTTATTCCTCCTGGAGTCCTAAAACTGTCTATGGTTTTTCTGTTTTATCAAGTACCGCGTCCGTGGATTCTAAAAAATAAATATAGTAGGTAAACGAAAATTTGCAATTACTCAAAAAAATTAAACATGATTGTCTCTGACAGGTTATCAAATAACGAGGAGTACATTGTTATGATTGGCGCAAAGGGAAGACAAAATTTATAACTAATAGAAAATGTGCATGGCGTAGACTATGCCATCTAGTGTTGAAAATTCGAAACTTGTGCTTTAAAATAATTCTTAACATTGATGTTTTTGTGCTGCCACCTAAGTTCCTGCACGTTCCTATAAAATACGTGGTAAATAATAATAAACCTGTACATACAGGTTTATTAATAAAAATATAAATAATAATAAACCTGTACATACAGGTTTATTAATAAAAATATAAATAATAATAAATCTGTACATACAGGTTTATTATTATTTAGCAGGTACACATACACATACAAAAAAAAGAAAAAAAAATGTATTAGTTTCGCTACTTTATAATATCTCCGTACTGTGGCGAGAAATTGAGAACGAACATGAACTGGCGACCAATCAATAACTCTCTCAGTTTCCGATTGGTCAGTATTAATATGTGAGCTGCCTAAATGCTGCCAGCAGAACCAACCCATCAAGAGCATGGTCACAATTTTACGAGTCTACAGAAGTTGGACATATTGTTGTAGAACTTTGCAATGGTCACCGTGTGTTGTGTTCATTAATAAATAATAACATAAAATAAGAACAGGTACGGTTTTGTCTTGAAAAATCAACTTAAAAGTTGTTTTTTTTTTGCTATCAAAATGAAGATTATCAAGTGTTTGACCTTTTCAACTTAATTTTTTATCACGTCATTTGTTTGCCCGGCGCATGCCTGGACTATTTCGGAGTAAACATCGTAAGATTCCGATCCATAGGAACCTCTACAGCGACCGGTGAGCATGAATGCTATCTGTAAGTAAAGCGTTCAGTTTAGTTCAGACTTCATGGTCCTTAAATAACGTTAAATGTGTGTGAATGTGAGGAGCTCGTGGTTAAATAATAACAGCCGCACGGGTCGATCTTTAAGGTTAAGCAACGATTGCCGAGGTTGGTCTGTAGATGGGTGACCATCTTAACATACCGAGACTCCTCCGTACCTCGGAAAGCACGTTAAGCCGTTGGTCCAGGCTGTCATTTGTAGATCTTTGGCAGTCGTTACGGATAGGCAGATGCCAGAAAATCTGACACCAGTCTTACCAAGGAGGCCTAATATGTTAGTAGGAAGTAGGGTAAAACCAGGATAGTTGCCCCAGGGGTATAGTTGCCTCGATTTTAATTACTCTAGCTTCGCGGATGAATCACATGTTATTTTATTTATCAATCGAGAGACTTTACAACGACAACTAAGTAGACCGTGTTGCATGTGTCTGTGCGATTGCATGGGAAGGCAAGGTGCGATCACAGTTTTTGCGCGATAAAAATCTTCTTTCTCGGCGGGACACCTATCCTAAACGTAATTTACATGGATTAGGCAACTAACCCCCATATGGGATAGATGTCACAAAATTTCGACAAAAATCGCCAATATTCTGGAAATATCAATAATAATGCGTCGCACTGCTGGACAAGGCCTCCTTCAAGTGCTTCCAGATATATTTTATACCACGATCCAACCCTGGTAGTAGGCATCTAGGACGTCTCGCCACCTTTTCCTAGGCCGACCTCGGCGACGCCGTCCATCCTCAGGCACCCACTTCAGTCACTGTGCATGCGGCTGACGTGACCTGCTCAATCCCATTTAAGCTTTTTTTTTCCTTTTTTCTTCTCCTTTCCCATTTATATATTGGATATTTATTAGTATATTATTTAGTATTGTGTGTATTTTATATTATTATGTCAATTTTTTTTGCTGGGGAGTTTTTTGCGCCTCTTCTTCTTCCCAGCTAAAACACTAGGAAGTGGGGACGGGCGGGCGTTTTGGGAGACAGACTTTATGTGGAACTTTGACGTTCAAAAAGTGCTGGCACTCAGCCTAATTTGAATAAATGAACCGCCCTAAATCTAACTTCTTTCGTTCAGTCCGTCCAAAGGTTGTCTGTAAGAGATTGCCCTGTGCGATAAGGCCGCCCATTGTACACTTGTTTTTAAACGTTTTACTATGATTGTAATGAGATGTACAATTAAGTATATAATAAATAAGCTTAGCAGCCTTTTTTCCTACTTTGACGATGTCCTTTTTTGAGCGCAGCGAGACGTTTTTATTCTTTTTACGCCCAGAATGCCGCGCTTCCTTGCTCTTCAACAAACCCCAAGGCAGTACTTTTGCGACTCGGTGAGCGACCAGGTCTAAGCACCGTAGGTTAGGAGGGGCAAGACACTCATATCGATGAGTTTTCACTTCAGGGAGATCGGTAAATCTCTCTTCTATGGCGTTTTCATGGACCAGTAGTTTTTCCAAGCGTTTTCGATACGGCGATCAATCTCCTTTTTCTGCCTGTTTTCGAAATAAACTACTACGATTCATGTTAGGTTCTTTTAAACCTTTCAGACAGTAATAGAAGCCCCGCAATAGGGCTTCGTCAAATGATCGTTTATGGATTTATCAGGACAAACTCATTATAATAAATCCAAACCTATTTATTTGATACTTGATAACATATCTCGATGATTATATGTGATTGTTATGGAATTGTTTTTATATTGTTTGGCATCTACATTTTGGTGAAATCTACGTTTTGGTGACATCTACATTTTGGCACACCTCCATTGAAATGGGAGGATCCTCCGACCAGACGGGTGTTGTGTTTGGTGTGCAACTGCCCGATAGCTGATATTTGGATTGTTGTATATGTTCAAATCGCATGGAGAACTTTGCTTGCGCGATGCAGGATTTCGTTGTTAGTTCGTCGCTGACAGACCGTACAAATTTTGCTTCTTAGTTTTTCATGTGGCGGACTTTGACATTTAGCGGACATACCCTATTATTTAAGAAATTTAAAACCAAACAAATTATCCATAGCTTTAATTATTATTTTTTAATTTATTGGACAATACGATTAAAATTAAATAAAAACGCTTTTTTCCGTACCTGGCTCTGTTTCTCTTGACACATTTCTGTTACTTTTTTGCTGTCCCTATAGTCCTTAGCCCTAGCGTCAGTAAAAACGTAGATGTAGGAGCCACGGTTACTAGTCTCGAGTGCTAGGAGTAATCCATTCATGGACGGCTTCCAACAATCAAGGTTCGTTATATTTTCTATACTGTGAGCATGTACTGCGTCTAGTGTTATTTTAAAAGTGTTGCGGTCTTGGGTCACCGCCCTCACTGTGGCATCTGAAATAAGATAAATATTATAATTTTAAATACCTTCATGACTATTCCATCAGCTGTTTAGTCGTATATTTTTATAAAATGTTCTAGAGCGGCTAATAAAACAATTTCAAATCACTTATTTTTTTAATTTAATATTATAAATGCGAAAGTAACTCTGTCTGTCTATCTGTCGCGCTTTCACGCCAAAACTACTTAATCGATTTGAATGAAATTTGGTACACAGATAGTTTAGAGCCTGAGAAAGGACATAGGTTACTTTTTAATGCGATAAAAGGGTTGTGAGGGGTTGAAAAATTGTATGGATGTATCGTCATTTTAGAGCTAGAAGCTTGAAACTTATGTTTAGGCTGTTGATTCGATATAATTAAATATGACATTCAAAGTTTGTAAAAGTTTTAATCTCAAAGGTGTAAAATAACAATAGGGAATAGGGGATGAAAGTTTGTATGGAAATATGTAAGGTTTATGTGAATGTTTTCTTAGTTTGCGACAAGAGACAAAATATTAGAGCTATTCTGATGTAACATTTAGGGAGCCATTGAACAAGAGTCAACAATTTACGGGATAATGCAGATTGCTGTAAGTAGGTAATGTAATAAAGTTGCCAACTTACTTGTATCGTTAAATGTGATCAGCACCATATTGCCGACTTGACTGGTCCATTTATCGAATACAGTATCGCTGATGTGGTTCACACTGCTTTTAACTTTTCTGATATAATCACCCATAGAGGCTGTATCATCTATGAGAAAGGTTAAACTCCCGGTCCCGTTTAAAACTAAAACAAAAATTGCCACAATTATTATAGTAATATATATGTAGGTATTATTGTCATGAATTGTAAGATAATATAATTTTAATAATCACATAGGTATATATTGTACCATTTATAATTAGTCGACATTTAGTGTAAGGCGCCCATTACACGGTAGGTTTTGCTGTCAGTTTAACAACAGTCAAGGCAACAGTCAAATCTGTGATTGACAGATATCGTCGCTATATTTAAGATTATTTGAAGTTTACGGTAATGTCGATTGAATTTCATCACTAACAATTAATCATTCGTCAATCATGACTTTTTGAAATGATTGACGTTTGCATGAGCGTATAACGGACGCCTAAGATGCAAGCTCGGCATATTGTCACCACATAAAGTTATACGCTTTCAGTGTGTCGCAACATATAAATTTGATGTGGTAGTCGTCTTTTATGTTGGACAAGTTACCGCCCGTGGCTCCGCCCGCGTTTATGTCGAAAATTATCCCAAGGGAACATATTCCCGGGATGTAGGATGTATTAGTATTCTATGTGTTATTCCAGACTATAATCTACCTCTGTGCCAAATTTCATCAAGATCCGTTCAGCCGTTCTGACGTGAAAGAATAACAAACATCCATCCATCCTCACAAACTTTCGCGTTTATAATATTAGTAGGATTATTGCATCATCGTACCAGCCGAAAGACGTCCACTGGACATAGGCCTCCCCCAAGGGGGTTGCCATAATCACCACGCTTGGCAGGCGGGTTGGCGACCGCAGTGTAGCTGTTGCAATGCACAGAGAATGCCCATTCTCTGGTGAGTCTTTTTGTCGCCTCTTACGACACCCACGGGAAGTGATGGGATGGTGCTATTCTTTTACGTCCAATAAAATGATCATAATTAAACTCACCTTTCGGTGGTGCTTGCGGTGTAACGGGGATATTACCAATCCTTTTTATAGGTTCACCCGTCGCTTTTTCTATCCCGTTCACCTAAAATAAACAAACATGATCTTGGTTATACTGAAGAAGTACGGTTGTTAACTGAAAACGTAACTTATCGCTATTTGGATTTACTTATGCAGAAAGCAGCCCAATCGCACTTTTTTCAAAAAAATGTTATAAATGTAGCCTCCTGACCGATTTTGGCCATGACGGCCAATCTAAATCGAGACTAGCCATCGACGCGGGACATATTATAGTGCACAAGTGTGTGCGCAAATAGGTGCACTCCCCCTTTCCATCAGTCTCATATTCCGATGGGACGGCAACCCGACACGACCGGAGAGAGATCTGGCGTAGGACCAACGGCTTAACGTGCTTTCCGAGGCACGGGGTGTCACGCCACCAATTTTCAAACTCCGGGCAGTCACTGAGAAATTCCTATTGGAAAAACTCAATAACACTTTTTGCTCGACCTGGGAATCGAACCCAGGACTCCACGTTCGGCAGTCTCGCTTGCGACCGCGAGACCATCGGAGCAGTTGCAAATGTAGCCATACTAATTCAACGAAGTGACAAACAGTTAGAATGATTTTTTTCCCTCAGCCTCATTTGTTCCCGGACTGTCCTATTCAACTACGGGAATTCCGAAACTAATACGTGAGTCAAACTATAGAAACATCGTTACGATCATTTGCAAATGATTTGAATTCATATAATTATGCTTGAAGCTCTAACACCACTTTCTTCCAGTAATACTTCCAGTAAGATACCAGTACAAAATTGCGGGAGGCGTTCCACGTATTTTTTATTATTCCACGTATTTCCATGCAGATCAGGATTTCAAACAAAATAATAAACTGTTGCAATTGCTGTTCTGGAGTAGCGACCGCGTGCCGGAAGACGTAGCGTTGGAAGGCCTCTTACAAGGTGGACCGATGACCTGGTGAGGGTCGCGGGTAGCCGATGGATGTGAGACGCACAGAACTGGCTGTTGTGGCGACACTTGGGGGAGGCCTATGTCTAGCAGTGGACGTCTTTCGGCTTATACGATGATGATGAATAATCTGTTGATACCTACGGCCACTTTAAAAGTTTGCGATGTTGCAACAAACAGATCGGTAACGTAAGAATTTAAGCGTGGAAAAAAATGTATGTGAGGGATACATCCTTGTTTTTGTGGAAAGCGGAACTCTGCCACTAACGGTCTGTGGGACGTGTTTGGAACCGGACCTGTGTCACTTAAAAAAAAAAATAGCGGTACAGCTGTGAAAAAAGAAATGGCAAAGAAAAAGAACAAAAGAAAGTAGATGACACTCACAAACATTCAGAAGTTTAGGCAAAATATGTTGTTAGTAGATTATTGTTTTAATACACGATATTTTCATCGAAACTGAAAATATTTTAATTTGATTTGTTGACCTGTTTGACAATCTGACAAACGAAAGGGATTTATTATCCATTTACCAATTGCTGCGTATGTTTCTAAAATTCACTGAACGGACGGATAACAACGCTATTGTCAAAATGAAAGGGTTTATGCTACGCAGACTGTGTTTTTGCTAGATAAAACCTTGGAAAGTATGCATAGAAATAAGTTTGAAGGCTGTTTCCTGTTATATAACTAACAAGGTCTAGGTGACATTCTTGCACGAGGTGATAAGCTTAAAAACTCCTCCATATATAGAGCTCCTCATTAGAGGTAGCTTAAAAGTGGCGCCAATAACGGAAAAGTTGAAAGGGAACCGCATATCTTGGTATGGTCATGTGAAGAGGAGGGATGAAATGCACGTAACTAAAAGAGTTCTGAATATATATGTGGATGGATGGACAGGGAGAGGGAGGCCAAAAAAAAGATGGAAGGATTGTATTAGGAGTGATGTGATAGAAAAGGGAGTTAGTGATAGCGTGACGGCTGATAAGACAGAATAATAATAATAATAATAATAATAATATATCCTGGGACAACTCACACACGGTCATCCGATCCCAAACTAGGCAGAGCCTGTACTATGGCAACCAGACAACTGATAAACATACTTATATATTTCTAAATACATACATATTATAGACAAATTACACCCAGACACAGAACAAATGATCATGCTCATCACACAAAGATTTGTCCTGGGTGGGAATCGAACCCACGACCTCCGGTTAAGCAGTCAGGGTCACTAACCACTCGACCAACAGGTCAGTCAGAATGGGAGGAAAAAACGTGTTGCGTCGACCCCAAGTAACATGGGATATGGGCAGGAAGATTATATTATTCAAACATAGTTATTGGAAAAAACAAAATATACAACTTCACAATAATAACACTTAATCCCGAATCTCTTCAAAATTAGATTGAACCGGCTTCTTCTGGGTAAGCTCGCTCCATCGTCGACTTTGTCTCTGTCATCTATGACCAACTACTGACTAGAGACTTGACTAGAGTCAAGAGCAAACTCCCCTCAAATAAAAAAATTAAAAAAAAACTTACTGATATATCTTTTTGAATACCAGCTGGTACTATCGTCTGAGTAATCACAATTGTGTGGCCTTTTATAGTTTCCTCTATGGTTCGGAGCACCTAAAATAATTGACAAAAATGATCAATTCCGTCCATTTTTAGTTCTAGTAGGACTATTATTGTCAAAATCAAGATTATTAGAGTGACCTTAGAGACGTCATTTATTTTCACGTCGAATGCTTGCCCGCCGCATGCCCGAGCTATGTCATAGTAAACTTCGAATGATTCCGCACCATAACGACCGCCACAGCGACCGGTGAGCACGAATACTATCTGGAAGCAAAAGAAGTGTTCAGCTAATTTACTATATTTTTTATTAAAACCTTATGCACTAGTAAAAAACTCTGCACAAACGCGGACTTAATGCAATAGGCATTTTTTACCAGTCATGCTCAAAGTGGTGCAGAGATGAAATGAATGGCAAAAATAGAAAAAAATACAATTATAAATACATACACCCATAACCAAAACTAACAATGTTATGGAGAAAAATGAACGCTGTGAAGATTGTACCAACATCTTGGGAATGTGTTCACGAGCCTACACCTAAAGTCGAACAGCAGCCGGTCGATTCGCGAGTATTCTGTAAACATGTCGAAGTGAAAACTTAGGCGAAGTGAACGACAAGTGAGCTGTCAAACCATACCAAAAAGATGAAATGACAGCTCACTTGTTGTTCACTCCACCTAAGTGTACACGGAGAGATGCCAACAGAATCGACCGGCTGTAAACATGTCGAAGTGAAGGCTTGGGTGAAGTGATCACGAAGTGAGCTGTAAACCCATGTAATCAAGATGGAATGACCGCTCACTTCGTAATCTCTTCACTAAAGCTTTCACTTCGACATGTTAACAGAATCGTCCGGCTGCTGATTGGTTGCCGTCCTGATGTTCAGAGGGAGCGCATTCTAAAAAGAAATCGCCTGGACATAGAAATAAGTGTGAATATTCCAAAGCGGTGTGAGGGACAACTTTTACTCTGGGCAGAGCAAAGGAGGAGGAGGATCTAGAGTTCACCTGGACAAAAGCCCTGGTAAAACCTATTCTCCTTTTAAACTAAAACTAGGTACTAAAATGATAGTTTCGAGACTCGTCATAACCCACGTATTTTATATTGAGTTGTGTGTACGTTGTTAGGTTTAATAAAACGTATAAGATGTTTAATCATGCAACTAAATGTATCTTGTTAAGTAATTTAGATAATACAATTATTTTTTATTTTTTTCTGTACCTGGCTCTGTTTCTGTTGACACATTTCTATTACTTTTTGGCTGTCCCTATAGTCCTTAGCTGAAGCGTCAGTAAAAACGTAGATGTAGGAGCCATGGTTACTAGTCTCAAGTGCTAGGAGTAACCCATTCATGGACGGCTCCCAACAATCAAGGTTCGTTATATTTTCTGGATTGTGAGCATGTACTTCTTCTAATGTTCTTTTGAAAGTTTCGCGGTCTTGGGTCACCACCCTCACTGTGGCACCTGAAATAAGATAAATATAATAATTCTAAATACCTTTATGACTATTCCATCTGCTGAACTTAGTCGTATATTTTTATAAAATGTTCTAGAGCGGCTAATAAAACCACTTGCCTTTCAAATAAACAATATGTAAAGTTATGCCCTAATTTACGTCTCGATATTAAATTTGAAATTTATTTGATTAGTTATATATTAGTTGCTGTAAGGAGGTAAAGTAATAAAGACGGCAACTTACTTGGATCGTTAAATGTGACCAGCACCATGTTGTCGATTAGACTGAAGCGTTTATTGAAAACAGTATCGCTGATCAGGTTCACACTGCTTTTAACTTGTCTCATATCATTAGCCATAGAGTATGTATCATCTATGAGAAAGGTTAAACTGCCATTCCCCTTGCATGATGCTTTTAATATAATACTCGCGAATATAAGCAAAACAGTGTGGGGATATGTCCGCCCCAACATTTTGATGCTATTTAATTAGGAGTCCGTAATAATACTAGAGGTACTGCTCCTTATTAAAGCGCAAGCCACACTGGCAAAATGTAATGAGCACAGCTTATATATACGAATATATACTACCAGGTTTATCACAGTGATAAACTTTAATTTTGGTATTATTTAGGTTTTTCCGGCTATTCCAGATTGGCGTTACCTATTATTTTTTTCGCTGGTAATTTCCATTGTTTTTTGTAATAGCTAGGTTCCTAGATAATTGCAAACCTTTGAAATCTATTTTAGTTAAAATTTAATACATATAATACTAATCAATTTATGTCATCTGGCACGAAAAGCTTCGTCACAGTCACGTTAAGAATAACTAACTATTTAGAAAGTGACCTTCTGTCCGTACAAGACCGAATATCTTCCTTTGTGTTGTGTCCTTTGAGTTGGGGTGGAAGTTTATTCCTACAATAAACTTCCACCCCAATTTCCCTTTTCAATCAGGTTTATGACCTGGCCACAGCACAGCCACCACTTTGTTAAGGTAACAAGACGTTTGGAATGGTCTAGAGAATTCAAAAAAGATTAAAAGTGCTAGTTTTAATAGATTTCTCAAAAGCCTTTAATAACGTTGATCACGAAATTCCCCTGGCTATTCTGTTTCAATTTTAATCGCATGCTGAGCAGAAAATTTTCTGACTGCTTTCGAACCTGGTGTTCCACAAGGCGGTATACTCTCTCCAATCTTATTCTCTTTATTTATAAACTATTTTACTACTACTCTCCAATTTTCTTCCCATCTGTACACTAATGATTTAAACTGATGACGTAAACTGACATTGACAACCTGGATAACCGCATCTCATTGATGAGTGCTGACCTTACTGTGATCAGTGATTGCAGATTTGGGGTTACCATCATTGTCAGTACATGTCAGGCTATTCTCATTGGTAGTTTATATGACCTATGTACTCGTAACTTGGACACTAGTCAACTACTGGCGCTTTATTTCAACAACACCGCTATCCCTTGAAGCTCCTATAAACTGTACGCTCGTGTCAATACCTTATCAGATTGTGAGGCCATTCAGAAAGACATAGATGCCATTTGCGAGTGGGGAGTTACCAATAAAATGGCATTCAATTCCTCTAAATGCTATGTAATGACTTTTGGTCGAATGCGGCGTCCAATTTATTTTGAATACAAATTAAATGGCACTGTTATTACAAGATCGAACACTGTAAAAGACTTGGGTGTCGTATTCGACCGGAAGTTGACATTTCATGACCACATTTCAACTGTTGCTAAAGAGTCATTCAAACGACTGGGGTTTGTTCTTCGAAACACGCGTGACTTTCAAAATGCGCACGTCGTACAGCTATTATACAGTACGCTTGTCAGAAGCAAGTTGGAGGCTAGCTCTTGTGTCTGGAACCCGCATGAGGCTAGTTATGCACTTTTATTAGAGAAGGTTCAAAAAGCATTTCTTAGATTTCTCTATAAATTTCGTTATGGATATTATCCATTTTTATATCCAACAAAATTTCTCGTAGGATCTCTAGGGTTTCATATGTTACAAACTAGGAGAGCCTATGACCAGCTGTACATTATGCTTAAAATATGTCGTGGGATAACAGATGCCCCTGATCTTCATAATGAGCTGATTCGTCTCTACGTTCCAAGCAACTATATCCGTGGTCGAAAACACCGTCTATTGGCCGTGCCCACAACTCGAACAATGGCTCGCGCCTCATCCCCTGTTCCTCGCACTCTGGCTGCGCTTAATGACGTCATGGAAGCTAACCCGAACTGTGACCTATTTGCAGATCAGCTCAAAACTGTTTTGTGCGCTTGTCTTTGCTTCTGTGAAAGTACGTAAATTTATAAATATTAATATATATATATGTATATATATATATATTTTTTTTTTTTTTTTTTTTATGCTTACATTTTGTGTACTTTGTGTGTTAATGTAATTGGTCTACAAACCGTGTTAACATTATAAATAAATAAATAAATAAAAATAAATAAATAAATAAATCCCTCTCTCGCCACATGTTAATTACAACAGATTACAATACATTACATTGACGACAGCTTAAGTTGGAATAAACATATTTCTCACGTAAACCTGACTGCGGTATCTCCATAGATTCAAGCATTTCCTTCCCTTAAGCATTAAAACTACTTTGGTTCAATCATTTGTACTTCCTATTTGACTACGTTGATGTTTGCTTTATTAATATAATTATATTCTGCCTGGCTGTCTATCCGTCAAAGATCTCTCAGATCCCTCTGCGTGCTCTGCATTATTTATGATCATTGTGCTCCTGATTATTTAGAACAATATTTTAAAGTGTTGGGCAGTTCTTACAGTGTTAACCTTCGAGCACCCAAAAACTTACTTCTTCATATTCCTTCTCACCACCGCACCGGGTTAGGTACAAAACCCGGTCAAGATAGTACCAACTGTAGAAGGGGATCTGGCACTCTGGCACACTGAAGAACTTATATCAACAGTTGGTATAATCTCACGTTTATGACATCATGTAAACGTTATTTAAAAATATACCAAATTACTTTATATGATTAAGAGACGCACCCATCGTTTTTTTTTCTCAATACTAAGTTTAAATATAAGGATAAAAAATAACAACCTAATAAATTTAAGTTGGCACGAAGTTAATAATATTTAAATTAAATTTTAAAATATCCCTAAAAAAACGGGAAATGAAATTTTACTGTGCTATCATGTACCTACTAATTAGTAACTTGAATTGTTTACACTGTGGTTTACCCGTTGCTATTAAAACATAGAAATAGAAACTATGACTCATTTTACACTCTTTATTACATGCTTAAGTTTTCATATACTTATTTACAAATCACAATTATTCTTGTTTGTTTCATATAGTACATTCATCTAATGTGCCTACAACCTAAACTATTACGAATTTGAATAAAGTATCTTTGTTGCCTGTTTGAAGGGTACGAGCCGAAGAACGCCAGTCAGTTTCGACGTTTGATGATTAGCTACCAACAGTAGCTGGAAAGTCATGTTTTAAAGGCAAAAATGACGCTTCAGCTACTGTTGGTAGCTAATTTGACAGTTGGTTAAAGGTAGATAAGTTATTGAGGCCGGCCGTTGTCCACGCTCACTATCTGCGATTACTGTTAATCAACTCGTGATTAACCGGTTTTTTTTTCGATGCTTCCTTCATGCTTAAGTTGTTTAGTCCTTTAAGCGAAATATAGTTTGGTTATTGGCATAAATGCCCACTGGTATATACATCGCATTTGAATCATCCTGATGATTCATTATTAGTTACCAAGGGTCTGATCATGAATCCAAAAAGATGAATCTAAAGTGTCTCTTAATTGGCAGTGGGTAAAACACTCGTTCATCAAGGGCTACATATAAATAGATCTGTGTTGATGGAATCGTCACAAGATTTGATCATTTTTTTTTTCCTATGAGACGTGACTGCTGTTTCATAAAGGAGATCAATCAGGTCAGTCCTGGCATCGTCGAGCAAACCAACTGCAAAACTCACCTTGAGTTAAATTGGAACATTTGATTCAGGGTGAGTTCTCCAGGTTTTGCCTTCTAAATTGTTGAAGACGAAGAGCTTGGACTGCATTGAAAATCTAAGTAATTAACTTATTGTATGGCTTTCCCGCCTTAGTCACTGATACGATTCTGATGAATGTTGCCACAGCAATAGATGGAACTCTGGTTATGTTTAAGCTATTTTTGAAGTGATAACTTCTTTAGGCGCGTTGAGCACTTTTTGGGTGAACAAAAATTATAGAATTCGCGTCATCGTCACCGAACGCTTTAGCTTTCGCTTGGTTTTCACTTCAATCGGCAGTCCCCAAAGACTGCCTGTTTTTTTTTTTACTGAAAATTCCTCATGCTCATGCATCTTGTGTGACTATGCGCAGTGTGTCCTGCTTGTAAATAAAGTTTTATAGGTAAATAAAAGGTGGTAATATCATGAGTAGCAAATAAAAATCTTGAAAGTTTTGATATCTTATTAAGCATAAAAATGCTCTTTTATGAAACACTTCATGACTAAAGTTAAGTTTTTCTTATGTTTGAAATCGACTGCCACAACAGAAATTCTAGAATCCACATCCAAATAATGGATTCAAAATATTCTGAGAATATTTTCTGCACATTTTATTGGAGATAAATCTAATCTAATCTAATCTAATCTCTTCAAAATTAGAGTGAACAGGCTTCTTCTGGGTAGGCTCGCTCCATCGTCGACTTTGTCTCTGTCATCTATGACCTAGACTAGAGTCAAGAGCAAACCCATATTAAATAAAAAAAAAAAAAAAAAAAAGATAGATTTAATACGGTTAGCGCTTACGGCTGTGTTGGACTGCGGACGATCGTTTCGTGGAACGTAATATAAATCGAACCCGTTGCATAAACCGCAAAAGAAATATTATGTTTATTTTTCCATACTTTATACATATTCCATACAAACATAATATTTAAGAGAATAAGCTTTTTCTATTATATAATGTTAAACTTATCTTACCCAGACGATAAGTTTAAATTTGTTTTTTTAATTTTATTTTTTTTAATTTCTTTTTTTTTAAGTTTAATTTCTCTACGTGTGTAAGCTCTGCTTCTCACCAGGAGATATCGAGGTCAAGAAAGGGCTCATTTTACACGCATTAAACGTTTTGGGAGCACATTCAAATAATACATTTCAAGTGGAACTCCCTGCCTGAGTCTGTGTTTCCGGATAGTTGGAAATCTTTAAGTCAAGAGTGAATAGGTTACTTCTAGGCAAGCGTAGTCCATCTTCGACCACATCATCGCTTACCAACAGGTGAGATAGTGGTCAAACGAGTGCCTATCAACAGTTAATATTTTTTAAGGATGGGTAATCATCAAATTTATTAATAAAATTATAAAGTTTCAAATACACCAAGCTTTAAGTCATTTTCTACGGGGTTACTACGAAATTTTTACCTAACCTAAGTGGTTAGGTAAAAATTCATTTCATAAGTTGGTCGACTATTACTCGTTAATTTGTAAAGCCTACTTACCTATAATTTTGTTTTTCTTTTAAGTTCGTGACATATGCTACTACTATGATTTTTTTATACATAACAATTTTAACAAAACAACCGTTTAGCTGGTAGAGAGGGGGGACACTTGAGTCTAACAAAAATTATCACTTTGAAGCTTAATATTTCGCAAACGGAACCTTGAATGGAAAAGTGGTTTTAGCAAACCATTAATATTTTTAAACAACCTATCCAAAGACATATGGGGTAGACGATAAAAGAGAATACATCGCCACTTTACATGCAGGAGGACCACCAAAAACAGTAATGTATTTCAAGATTTTATTTTTCTACCTATTTGTCGGCGTGCTTAATATGTATATACCCATACCAAATTTTATATTTCAAGCGCTAAGCGTCTCTGAGCTAAACCGCGGACAAACAAACAGACAGACAAAGAGACGGACATGGTGAAACTATAAGGAACCCTTATAGTTTGTTGACTACGGAATCCTAAACATACATAAATAAATTCATCTTATTATTGTGCGATATATGTACGTACATTTGGTACATGTTAGATAGTTTGTATTTTTGACCAACATACGTGCAGCAACACTTCGGCGACGCGCAATCGTCGCGTTTATTCGTACCACAAACCGAACACGTCAACGCGTTGATAGATAGATTCCTTCGGGTTTTTCCCAACAATATTATCGCGATGATCGCGTATTCGCGTGATAATCGCTTTCTACTTCTGTTACTGACCGGTTTACAGTTAAACCCATCCGTGTTCCTCCTAATGCCCTTTGCGTTCCAGGGCCGCGGTGACTCTTTCGAAAAAAATCTGCAACCTCCGTGTCATGCCTGCTGTTGATTTCTGGTCATCTTTCAACAGTAAGTACCAATAAGTTACTGTCTGAGTTGAAAAAAAAATCTCATTACTCAAACTTTATTTGCATTCCACAATGTGTATTTAGGTGGTAAATTTGAAAAATAAATTGTGATCATTATGGACCCTGTCGGGCACAGCAAAAGACAAATATATGTGGGACACTACTGTGTCATACGTAAATTCATAAATTTTCAACAAAGGGTAATTAATTATCCCTTAAATTAGTTAGACGCATCGAAAACCGAAGCGACTATAACTTCCTGTTTGTTTTACTGCAGTTCATGTTCCGTGCATGTATGCTCCGATGTATGTATGAGGAGTAATGGAAGTTAAATATTGTGTTATACACGCCTGAAGCGTTTACCGGGTGTGTTGTTTGATTGTGCTTTGAAAATGGTTTGGATATTCGAGTTTTGCCTGAAAACCGATATTGTTAGGTTTGATACGTAACCTAGATTTATTAACATCCTTTATTATTAAACAATAATAATAATGAATTTAAGACGAAAGATTTATAACCAGGAATATTTAAAATCTTTCATGATTCTCAACCTATTTAACCTACTAATGAAGGCTATATAATGTTTTATTTGAGTTCCTAAAACGATATTTAGGAAAGGCCAATAACCGATATTACCATGTTAAAACGAATCAAACCAGAAAGCGGTGGCGAGATGACTTGGATGCACACCGCGAAGGCTGGTTCGAGGTGGCACAAGAAAAGAATGTCTGGAAGGATATGGGGGAGGCCTTTGCCCAGCAGTGGAACACAATAGGCTAATGAAAAAAAAAACGAATCAACTATAGCTTTTGGAGCTCACTCATCTTCAAATGAAGCTTTAAAAAAATAAAATAAAATTCTTTTGTTTCAGTTCAGACATAATATTGTTAGTAGTTCGACTTAGCTTTGAGAGCAGTGCGTTTCCATACGAACCCGAACGTATTCGCACGTTTCAAATTACTCAGGGGTATTTCCGATTCCGTGAAATTCAATAGATTGCCATTATAGTACAGTTCCTAGCCCCACTCGATAGGTGTAATTTACAAGTCTGTTTTCTACGAATTGCAATTCTGGAAACATGCCAGTGGGAATGCAGACTTGTGCCTATTTGGTTTTAGGGTTGTGGTCCACCGTTTTATCGAATTATGTTTATAGCACGCATTCGTTTTGAAAACATGTTCTGGAACATGCAGAATTAAATACAATAGAGAAAAAAATATTGTACTTGCTCTGTTTCGCTGCCTATGCCTCTACTCCAAAGGGACAAAAGGAAGAAGTAGAGGTTGGCTTGGTTGCTTATATTTAACCAGCTGTTCTTGTAAAGGTCAAGCCCAATGTCCACGAAAGAGATCATCATAGCTGTTCCTACGTATAGGTATGATGAAACCTCCCAGGGTTGCGAAATTTGTTCGAAAGAGTCACCGCGGCCCTGTAACGCCAAGAGTATTGAGAGGAATACGGATGGTTTTAGTCAGTAAGAGTCTGGCACTCCTTTCTGCTCCGGCCCAGATCCGAAGGAGTCGTTTGATGATTTCCCATGCTTAAAAAAAGGTACGATGAAAGAGATTTTAACTGAAAAAAAAAAACAAAAAGCAAAAACCTTGTTCCTTTTGTAAGTATATGAAATTAAATAAAATGGATTGAGTAGTGTTTTATAGCATTTAAACCTAACTAGAAGCTTTACCTTATCTACAGTCTAGCGTAAATTACACCGAACTTTATAGGTACCTCACAAATATTGTTAAGTTCTGTATTGAATTGATGAGCGTTCAGGATTTACTATTGAGAACTGAGATTGTGGGTGCAATTGCTACTTCAATACGACCTGAATGCAATTACCTAAATTAATTCGATTTGCTAACTTATGCCTCAGTCGGTCATGTTTTACAGCTGCTGAATATTGAAAGTATGAAATCAGATTACTGTTATCATCTATATAAATTAGGCTTTTCCCTCCCTGGCCTATCTCGCAAGAACTATTGCTTGTTGGCTTACTCAGTGTAATGTTTACTATCAGTGAAAGACACCTAACCTGTTTTATTTATTTTTTGGTCTCGGGGGATGTCCTCCACCCTGGGGCGGGCGGAGGGGTCTGTCAGACTCTTACTGACTAAAACCACCCCGGTGTTCCATCTCCCACCTACGCCGGGGATTGCGGGAACAGACGCGACTACCGTAATCCCCGGCTGGTGCCGGCCCGCCTCTGCGGGCCACCTCGCGTCGGCGGGGGCAGTGAGGTGTTTGACTCCCCCCGCTACGTCAAAGAGGGGCGCACGGGAACACCACGCGCCGCCACCTCGGGACATATCCATGTCCACCGCCCCTGGACCCAGTTAAGGGGGCCGGAAGAGGGTAGCGTCCTTCGACGCCCGATGCGCCTGCTGCGAGCCAGGAGAGCGGTCGAGATCTCTCTGTCCCTTTCCGCAGCCTCCTTCTGCGTGATAACTGTCTCGCAGAAGGAGATCATCGCGTCCCAGGACACCTCGCCACTGACCATAGAACGGACTACGGCCGGCAGCGAGAGGTCTCTGCCTACCACAGAGATGAGGGCACGGCGCGGCTCTTCCCAAGCGGCACACTCTGCCAGCGTATGCCGCGCCGTGTCCTCCCGACATTCGACGCAGTGGTGACACCGAGAAGACACCTCCCTAAGCTTACGTAATGACACCACCAACTGCTCCGCTGGTTTCGCGGTCGCAGGCGCTACTGCGGAGCCAAGAGTCCTGGGTTCCTTTCCCAGGTCGGGCAAAACAGAGTTGTTGGGTTTTCCCAATAGGAATTTTCCAGTGGTAGGTCGGAGTTTGGAAGTTGACGGTGTGACAGCCCCGTGCCTCGGAAAGCACGTTAAGCCGTTGGTCCTACGCCGGATCGCTCTTCGGTCGTGTGGGTCGCCGTCCCATCGGAATATGAGAGTGATGGAAGAGGGAGTGCACCTGTGTTTGCGCACACACTTGTGAACTGTAATATGTTCCGCGCCGATGGCTGGTCTCGGTTGAGATTGGCCGCCATGGCCGAAATCGGTCAGGAGGACTACTTACTACATACACTCTACCTTAATGACCCAAAGAATTATGATTCAATCATTTTGGGCATAGGTAAATTAATAAAAATAACTCCCCTGCTCTCGTTCTTATATACATACACTAGCACTTCGCCCGCGACTTCGTCCGCGCGGATTTAGTAGGTACTCCACAAACTTCAACGCCCCCACAAACCCTTTTTAATGGTAAGTTTTGGAAAATTAAGCACTACGATATCCATTCAACGGTCTCAGGATCAGCCTACTATCCACCCAGTTCACCCCGTTCACCCCGCCAGAGGTTGACTATGTAAACATTGTTAGATCTGTTTCAAATTTCCCACTTTTAGCTTGTTCATTCCAATTTCCACATAAACTGAAGTAAGCAATAATGTCCTCCCCTGAAAAATTCATCAACCCTTTTCGCCCCTTATATTTGTTATTCTTAATTTTTTATCCAAAACATTAATGCCGTGCATTAAGTTTCTCCCCAGTTCGCTAAAACCTCAACATTTTTCTTACTTAGAGCATCGAAAAATCCAAATATTTGTTATTTTTCTTTTTTTATCCAAAACATTAATGCCGTGTTTCAGCTTCATCGGACTAAGCGTTAAGATTCTCCCCAGTTCGCTCAAACCGTAACATTTTTCTTACTTAGACCATTTTTATGCCCGTCGTAACTTTAAAACGAAAGGTCCGATTTGAGTAATTTGAAGTGTAGTTTACATGTACATTATCAACCTTAATTCTAAACAAACAAACTAACTAATCTTTACTCTTTATAATATTAGTTTAGATAGATTAGATATATAATCCTGATGATGTGTCTGTTTGAGTATTATTCGCAAATTATCGGCATTCGATTGAACTGAGTCTATAAAATAATCATTAAAATGTCTTGCTATCATTTTAGGAATATTAAATTTCATAGAATTGGTTACCTCCCAAGTTGCTTTAGACTTGTTAGTGCTAGTTCCTATAAAATAGCTGTTTTGAGCCCTTTGTGTTAATTTGATCACTTTTTAATATCTCTTTGAGAATTATTTGAAAGCCGCTTTTGTATCACTATTTCGCTTTATTCTGTATTGCTATAATAAAATTCATAATAAAGATCAAATAAGTTCATTGAACTTTATAGAATTTACTGGTGATTGTGGAATACTGAGCATACAAATGATAAAAGCACTCAATACAATTGCAAAAGAACTTGGCCCAAAGGAAATAAATACTAAAAATATTCTGCTTTTAATATTCAAGATTAGAAACAAAATTTAGGATTCGTTGAATCTCGTGAGTTTGGAGGAATTACGTTACCCAAAAAATTGGGGCGTTTTTCAATTCTATTAGATTAAAACTCATTTAATTGTATTAGAAGTTTCAACTACTATTACCGAAGTTAATGCAATTATCAATGTCTTCAGAACTGTTCAAAACATTATGCGCGCGTGGATTTCATTAGCAGAGTTATTTTAGAAATGTATTTATTATACTCTTCAAAGATCTTATACTTACAATCATCAACAAATATATTTCGAAAAAGATTATTACAGGATTTTACATATGTTGATAAAAAACTCTATGGCCCATAACTCATTAATAGGTACCAACTCTTAACATCTTACACACGTAATAACTTTTAAACGAAATATCCGATTGAGATGAAACAAAAAGTATTTTACTTCTACATAAATACTCTTGATAACATAATGCTTAATTTCGATAAAGATTAATATTACGATACGTATTTAACGTAGTTTTTTTTTCTTCAGACGATTTAATAATTATTTTGAACACAAAATGGGTTATTGTGATTAAACCATGATAGCTAGATATATGTTCTCGCGGACTTTTTTGTAGGTCTTAATGGGATCTTCTAATCCGTAGTACATCATTTTGTTCTATTGTCAATAGTTTTTGCAGCGCACGCAAAAAAAGGTTTTTGATTTTACACCTTGTGTTACGAAATAGCAATTTTATTACGGATCCCTAATTTTGAAAAAAAAAATATAGCCTATAGCCTTCCTCGATAAATGGACTACCCAACACTGAAAGAATCATTCAAATCGGACCAGTAATTCCAGAGATTAGCGCGTTCAAACAAACAAACAAACTCTTCAGCTTTATAATATTAGTATAGAGATTAGCGCGTTCAAACAAACAAACAAACTCTTCAGCTTTATAATATTAGTATAGATAGGTACATATAAACTGTTATCACGTTTCTATAGCAATAATCCCTTGCTCGCAATCGATGTTTATGAGTAAAAAGAAAATAAGCACTTATATAACTTCTGAAGTCATCTCCTTTATGCCCGGATTACGATGAAGCGTATTTCCTTTTATACACAGTTGAGAAATAAAAATATGATTTACTGAAAGTATGTTTGTGACATTTTGGTGTTATATTTTTAGGTAAAAGTTATGAAAGGCTATTGAATAATTAGTTGACGGTTTTCGGCTTCATAATTAAAGAAATGGTTTCATTATAATAATATGGCTATTAATATAATATAGGTTGTTCATCATCTGCCTAGCCTTTTCCCAAGTATTTTAGAGTCCGCTTAAAATCATACCGGATTCAACTGAACCTTACGTGGAGCGGTTGCCTATCAGACCCTTACAACCCATAAACTGGGTAACACGGTACTCCTTGGCAAGACTGATATCAGATTTTCTGGCTTAACTATCCGTAACGACGGCCAAAGATCTACAAACGATAGCCGTACCCAACGGCTTAACGAGCTTTCTGAGGCACGGAACAGTCTCGTTATGTTAAGATGGTCACCCATCCACCGACCAACCTCGGCAAGCGTTGCTTAACCTTGAAGATCGACCCGTGCGGCTGTTATTATTAAGCCACGAGATACACTGTGTATGTCAGTTAATATGTTTGTAAACGCACCCACGATACAGGAGCAATTCCTAAAGGGCAACGTTTTTAAAAAAAAAACAACGGGTTGCACTCTGAGAGTGCGCGCAGAAGTGAAAACTTGAACATTAACGTTGTGCATTTTTTATATTTGGAATGGTTAGGGAATAATTTCGCACGAATTGCTTTAATTATCAGTATAAAAGTACTATAATTTATGTGATAAAATACAATATTCATTTACTGCGCTATCGTACACACATAACAATTTATATTACATTAAAAATGTAACACTTCAGAACTTTCCCTCCGTCTTACGAATTCTCGATAAGGTCACGTGTCCTGACGCGAGTTTAACATTTTTTACCCGTCCCAAAAAGTGCACAACGCCGATAAAGAAGTTTTCGCTTCAAAAATAAAATATACCAATACTATTCACTGTAGGGACACAGGGAGAGGGAGTGGGTTTATAATTCACCACGTAGTAGGCCGCATTGACAACTGTCGCATGTTTTTGAATGTTTGGTCTTTCGTCATGTCGATTTCCTTACGACATTTTCCTTCAATGTTTTGACAGCAGTGTTGAAGATATGAATAATTTACAAATATAAAGTGCCTGCATTGGTCGGAACCTGTGCTTTACTCGTAATTTCAGAACAAAATCTCTTAAAACCAACTTGAAAGTAATTATCGACCTTTTTGCATTGGTTACTATTGATCTCATACCTTGTTATTGTAATTTTACTTATTCTACATCTGCATGCTTCGTCATTAGACGACGATAATGTTAAAATTTAAATCTCATATAAGTGAACTGTATGGAGCGCAGTATTTTAGGTTTAAAAAGAATTGATAGAGTTCGGATAGTCTATCAATTCTTTTTAAACCTAAAATACTGCGCTCCAAAACAGGTATCATTGACGTGGGTAAAAAAGCTGTCAGGCTGAAATGGGACTGGGCGGGTCACACCAGCCGCATGCATAGTGACCGCTAGGCAAAAGTCTCCACGCAATGGATGCCAGGAGATGGACGGCGTCGCCGAGGCCGGCCCAGAAAGCGGTGGCGAGATGATTTGGATGCACACCGCGAAGGCTGCTTCGAGATGGCGCAAGAAAAGAATGTCTGGAAGGATATGGGGGAGGCCTTTGCCCAGCAGTCGGACACAATAGGCAAAGGAAAAAAAAGTGAACTGTATCATGTTCCTATGAGAAATAAAAATTCTTTAAACCTAAACCTAAATTATTATTCAAATCTTCACCAAAATTATCAAACCGGTTCTAGGGTCGTCGGTGCCTTTTTCTGTACCATTATGGACGTAAGGACCAAACCACAAAAAGGGATATGTCAGAACCATTCCCCGTAGTTTAAAAGACCATTGATTTTGGTCGCTGTTCGCCCTCGTAATTAAATATAGAAGTTTGGTTGTCGGATCCGTTATCGTTAGATTCAAATAGATCGTTTCCTTGCTTTTGTTGGTTTCAAACGTTGGTTGTTGTGGTTTTGACGGAATTCGGAAATAACCTGTTCCTTTTGATGCTTACTTACTGTCAATATTATTTTGATTGATTCTTACGGCTTCACACCCGTTTTTTTTTATTTTACTACGGTACTACTTTTACTAATACTTTTTTAATATGATACTGGCTGTCACCCGCGTGTATGTCGGAAATTAAACAAATAAACAAACAGACAAATAAGTTTGCCCGACAAGTTAGGCAGAGACACCTCTGCCTTGACTCTGACTTGTCGGGCTATACGAGTTTCTTTATAAACAAGAAACTGGCTGCAAGTTTGCTATTAAGCGTAGGACGGGCCTAAAGGAGAACTGATTAGATCCTAGTATTATTGAAATGAATACACAGTTTACTGACAATTAAGATTTCCGGAGATTAATTGTGAATTATTGAGGACTGCTTGTGTTATATCTGAATTTCTAAACATAAAATGTTGAAGACGTGTTGCTAGGAGTGTGTGAGTGTAATGAGTGGTGACGGGTGGGCGTTTTGGGGGACTATCTTTATGCGTTATCGTTCAAAAAGTGCGGGCACTCAATCTTATTTGAATAAATTACTTTTAATTTTGAGATCAATTTGTTTGTTCCTTTATAAGAGGCAATTTTTGGAAGTGCTGATACAATTACAGGTATAGGTACACACCTATACCTGGCAAAATTTGAGGTACCATAATAATAGTACAACCCAAATTGGCCTGTAACGTGCAAATCCCAGGTAGGGCAAGCTCATCTACGGGCCATGAAAAAAACTGTTATCAAAAAACTCTACAAAACATTTCGCCACCCGAGAACCTAACCAAGACCAGCTCGGTAGTAGCGCTTGTGAAGACCAGATTATGGAGGAATTAATATTATATTTATATTATTAAGATAACAACGGAAGACGTAACGTTAATTCCAGGATTGTATCAAATTCAATTCCTTTTTTCCTTCGGTGACAAGTGAACGCTTTTTACACGATATCACCGAGTTATTGACTTACCTCAACATCTTTTTTTATTACGAACAAGATGAAGTCATATTTCATAAAAAGACGCGCACAAAAAATAAATGATGTACAATCAAGTAAACAAATAAGTACGAAGGCAGCATATAATACCTTTTAATCTTTTTTAGGGTTCCGTTGACAACAAGAAACCCTTATAGTTTCACCATGTCCGTCTGTCTGTCCGCGGTTTAGCTTAGAGATGCTTAGGACTAGAGAGTTGGAATTAGGTATGGGTTTGGTTTTTTTTTTAATGTGTCTCTACACGTAAAGTGGCGATGTCATTTTTATCGTCTATCCCAAGCTTTAAAGTGCTAATTTTTGTTAGAGTCAAGTGCCACCTCCCCCCTCTGCCAGCTAAACGTTTGTTTTTGGAGACGTGAAAACATTCGTGGTAGTATATATAGCGACTGCAAAAGGAAAACGATCACAGCTAAGTAGGCTTTACAAGTTAATGAGTAATAATCGAAAACACACAATATCGAAAACTATAAAATGTAAATGGATAGCTAAAAAAATTCGTAATAATTCCATTGAAAATGTCTTAAAACTAAGTGCGTTTGTAACTTTGCAATCTTAAATTACAATTAGCTACTTATTTTTTGCCATGGTTTACGACAGGGGTAACTACGGAACCCTTCACCGTGCATGGCCCGACACGCACTTGGCTGTTTTTTTTTTATTCTGGGTCAAATCTATAATATTGTTCGTGAAAACGAGTGTTCAAAAAGTTTTTAGACAAGCTTTGCGTGTATTTGCACAAATACGGCCATGACCATGGTGTTGTCAGCGTAACAAAGGTAAATAAATTATCACTACATAGTATAAAACAAAGCCGTTTCCCGCTGTCTGTCTCTCCCTATGTATGCTTAGATCTTTAAAAGTACGCAACGGATTTTGATGCGGTTTTTTTTAATAGATAAAGTGATGAGTGATTCAAGAGGAAGGTTTATATGTATATACATGCATAATATAGTAGAGAAACACTGATAATTTTAAAGGTTTCTAATGTGGTGTCGTAAATAAACACATTTTTTGCGCTTACATTGCAAACGCTGGCTGAACCCTACTATATAGAACAAAATAATGTACTACAGTATTGTATACCTTAAAAAGGTCTACAAAAAAGTCTGCGATGGTATATGTGTATCTCTTAGGGCCAACCCACAATAACCATTTTTTATCCTTTACTTTTTACGAGAAATAATGGCTTATTTACGAAGCGATTTTAAGCAATACGTCATTAATCCTTATCTAATTAAGTACCTTAAATACATTGTGCATTTTATGTAGATCAATATGGCTCTTTCCAACATGTAATTTTAATGAATATTTTAGAAGATATTACAGTTAAAATGCAGGGACATAGTGGTTGCGGCGGTACCGGCCAGGGGCCCTATAAATAGCGTTCAAGTTATGTTCTCAAGATGATTTCGCGAAAACACTGACATATGACACAGTTTCAAGTTACTATGCATTAAACCAGAGTTCTAAAACCGTGGTATATTTATAGTATCTTCATTGCACCCGTGCGAAGCCGGGGCGGGTCGCTAGTATATTATATTTTTCTTGCTTGCACACCAAACAATTTTGTTGACAGTACTCAGTACCATATCTCGTACAATTTATCTATAAGGATACACTGATTACATTCATACGATTTTCTTGAAAGCAATTTCTTCTAGAATGAAGATATTCTGTAATATACGAGAGTTTTTATAAGGACCTTTGGATTGCTATTTAGCAATTCAAATTGTATAAAAAGCTTTAAAAACCTCTAGGTATTTTACAATATTAAATTGTTTTGCTTCACTTGGTGACAGGGTTTTTATTTGAACATAAATAGCTTAGAACAAAGTATTTGTATCGCAATGAGATTCCAAATGGGCACTTTGTTACTGGTGATGATTTTGAAACTCAATGTGCAAACGTTAATTTTGAAAACCTTAAGTTGAAGAACTAATGAGTCGCAAAACTTCTTTCGAATAGGGTAATTTACTAAAAAATCTAATTAGTCCGTCAGATAGATTTACAAAAAAAAAAAATTGAACACGTATTCTTCTTTATTCACAGTGCGTTGAAAACACGCGTGACGTGATTATAATGGTACAGTTGGGTACAATGTTTACCAGCGTCGTGACGTCAGTGGTTCACGTAATAAAATACCCTATTGTATTTGCTTTATATCTGCCATATCAAACAGAGCGTGTGTGTGGATCCGTCGACAGATGTGCCACATCAGCTTCACAGCTCGTTGTACCACCCGTCTCACGGTGTTTCATACGAACTCCCTGCTTGGAAATGAATGAGGCGATTTTAATTACACTTGATACGCATACGCAAAATATCTATTGCTAAAAGTTATTAATGAATTTTTTCGAAAAAGAGTCTATAGAGTAAGAGAGAGATTACTTTCCTTATCACCTTCTTTTTATATAAAAATCAATTGCTGTTTGTAAGTCTCGATAAAACTCAAAAATGGCTTGAACGATTTGAGATTTTTTTGTTGTGTTCGCAATTGTCTTGGAGAGGTTTGTAAAAAAAATGTTGAAAAAAAATACATTCGGGCGAAGCCCGGGCATGCCACACTAAAATATTGCTTTCACTTTTTACGAAAAAGTAAAAGACGTTAATGAAAGAGCCATCCAGGTCATACTGGTTATAGAAGTCTTCGACTCAAAAAGGAGAAAAATGCGGTTCAGATCTATAAAACCAAGATCTTCCCCACCTGAATGGAACTCCAGTCACAATATTTATTGTATTTATGATATAAAATATTTATTTATTTGTATTGCAGAAAAACCAATTTCAAAAACACACCATGTAAAATGTAAATTTTGCCTGGCCTCTATTTCTGTCGGAGTACCACCCTTAATTATTTCTATTTAGGTACTCATTAATGCAAAAAAATATGCCCATTTTTCTTAACTTCGCTATTTACTTTGACATTTCGTTGAAGATAAATTACTTTTAAATTATACATCGTCATTCTCCCTTTGGTAATTACAAAGTAATGTTTGGATAAATTATAAGAAAGCCGGAACTTGGGATTTAATTACGCTTTCTTTCGTTGGTAATTAAGATTATTTTTATGACATCAATCTGTTTTTCTGTTCAAGTTAATCCATAACTCTCAGTGAAATTATGTCGAATGCTTTTCATAGCACGAACGACTTCTAAACACATTAAAACAATTAGGAAATACGTATTGTGTGGACAAAAAATGTAAAACAAGCAGGAATGTACTAACTTTTCTCTACATGGGTAATCTTTACTTCTGTACTCATCATCTGCCTAGCCTTAAATTGAAAGACTTCACCGATAATGATTACTGTATCATTTTCATTGGAGAAAATGACATAAAAGCTGAGACAAATTACATTAATATGATAAATATGATAAGAGAATCGTTACAGAAGGTGGCCCACACTAATAATGTTATTTGTCTACCGACGTTTATAACAGGAGCACCTATTTACAATTTTAAAGTGGACATGTTCAATAATCTGCTTGATCTTGACCTACAAAATAATGACTACGCCTATCTATTTGACAGCAACAGTGAGTTATCACTAGACATGTTCTCCAACACAACAGGAAAAATCAAACTACAGGGAATGAAACGTATATACGACGGCATTATGAATAATATTGTAATTGATTTGTGCTCATTTGGTCAGTTTGACATAATACGGAATAATAGTAAAATATATACTGAACCTGACATTATCATAAAGTCTCCTGTGATCAATGAAAAAGAAACCAACAACCAGTTTTTTCTCTGAGAAATATATGCATATCTTACATCAGAATATTGCAGGTTTAATTAACAAATCCGATGCATTATGTGTAAACTTAGAAGAACTCGCAGACAGTAACAAAATTGTGGACGTCATATGCATTACTGAGCACTTTATGTTGGCAGGATTCGAGTCAAATTTATATCTATCAAATTATAATTTAGCATCATTTTACAGTAGAACAAATAGCAAAAGAGGAGGAGCATGTATTTTACTTAAGAAAGAATATAAATTCAGGGAAATTCTAGAAATTCGCAAATATTGTCTTAATTGTATACTCGAATGTTGTGCCGTTGAACTTCTTGACTATAAAATTATTATTGTTTGTATATATAGAGTACCTAAAATTAATAACTTGTATACGTTTTTCCATAAACTGGAAAACCTTCTAAATTATATTGCCAAATTGAATTGTAAAAATGTTATAATTACTGGTGATTTTAATATAGATGTTCTAAAACGCAATAATGTCACATTAGATTTTGAATGTTTACTATTAAATTATAATTTAAAATTAGCTTTGCATGAACCAACCAGATTTGCCAGTGGAACTTGTATTGATAATTTTGCACATAACTTTGAAAAGGGTTGTAAATCTGAAATTTTAGAATTAGGTCTGTCGGACCATACCGCACAATTAATTAGAGTTCCTGTAAAAAGAAATCTGACATTGCATCATTGGCGTACAATAAAACGCGATTATAGCATAGAAAATATTGAGAAATTTAAATTCTGTATTAAGAGCTTATCTTTCTCAGATATTTACCTCACTGATGACCCAAACACGGCCTATCAACTCTTTATAGCTGATTTTAAACTTTTTTATGACCTTTGTTTACCTAGTAATTAAACCAAAGTGGGTATCACGTGGTGTAAAAATTTGCAGTCGAAAAAAAAAGGATTTGCTATGGAAATTCAGATTAAACTCAACAAAAGACAACAAATTAAAGTACTTAAAATATTGTCAGTTATTTAAAAAAAATATAAAACTAACAAAACGTGCGCAAAATAACTATAAAATAAAAACGTCTCATAATAAGACTAAAACAGCGTGGCGGATTATAAACAAAACGAGACTTAACACCCCAAAAGAATCCATTGACAACATAAAAAATTATGAAAACAGCGTCCTTAATCATCCAACCGAAATAGCGAACACATTTAATAATTATTTTATTGAAAAAGTCAAACCCCTCCCGGGTGCCGGGAAAAATGTAACGTCTTTAATTAATCACCAATTAAATTCAATGTTTCTTGCACCAAGTTCACCCTACCAGTTTCATAAAATTATAAACAATCTTAAAAATACCAACAGTGTTGGATACGATGGTTTCTCTACTAAAATAATTAAAGCAGTAAATGGGGATATTTGCCATCACTTGAGTCACATTATGAACTTGTCGATAACAAGTGGAATATTTCCACAAGATCTGAAACTATCAGTTATAAAACCTTTATTCAAAAAAGGATGTAAACAGTCTATGGTGAATTATAGGCCAATTGCATTATTATCAATATTTTCAAAAAAATTCGAAAAATATATTTTTGGTGAACTTAATTCATATCTTGAAAAGAATAAAATTTTGTGCAATGAACAAAAGGGCTTTCGACAAAACAAAACCATAAATATGGCCATTTATGAATTCATCCAAAATGTTATCTGCCACGTTGACAAAAGAGTTCCGGTTTGTGCTATTTATTGTGATATGTCACAGGCGTTTGATTATGTGGATCACAATATATTAATCAGTAAACTTGACGCATACGGCATAAGAGGCAATGTTTTAAATTTAATTCGATCCTATTTAACGAATCGACAACAAATAACGGTAATAACTAGAGTGAATCCTAAAACAAAAACAGAAGAAACATTCAGCTCCGTGAGGAAATATGTAACATACGGTGTTCCTCAAGGCAGTGTGCTAGGGCCGCCGTTGTTTACTGTTTATATCAACGACTTTCCAAAGGCAACAATTCAACCTATGACTTTATTTGCTGATGACAGTACAGTTTCAATTGCATGTAATGACATTAACAATTATAAATCTGACATAAATAATTCACTGACATCTATAATTTCTTGGCTTGATAATAATAATTTAAAAATAAATTTATCAAAAACCAATATAATGCACTTTGGACAAAGATCGCATAATCCATTAAATGTAAATTTGATTCATGATAATTACACTATAGATGAAGTAAAGAATGCCCGTTTCCTCGGTTTAATTATAGACAGTAAACTAAATTGGAAAGAACACATTGACAAACTATGTAAAAAAATCAGTACTCAATCATATGCTTTATACCAACTTGCTCCATCCATCAACACTGATGTGTTACTCTCGGCTTATTATGGACTTGTTGAATCTGTCCTCAGATATGGCATTATTTTTTGGGGCAACTCATCAAATAAAGATATGGCATTTATAATGCAAAAGCGATGCCTACGAGCCATGTTCGGTATCCAAAGTACTGAGAGCTGTAAGCCACTTTTAAAAAGCATAAAATACTCACACTTCCGTCACTTTATATTTTGGAAATAGCCCTATTTGTCAGAAATAACCCCCATTTGTTTCCTCGAATATCGGACCTTATAATACGAAATCGCCGGGATAATAGTAAAATTCGTGTACAGCCAGCTAAGACAGCACTACTGTATAAAAGCGTTGTATGCAGAGCGCCAATAATTTATAATAATATCCCTAACTATATCAAGAATTTAAATACGGACCAGTTTAAGAGAACATTAAAGAGGATACTGACAGAAAAAGCCTATTATAATGTTAATGAATTTTTAAATGATAAATCGCTATGAAGATACCTTTTTGAATCGCGTAGCTATTAACCTATTTTTTAATTTAATATTATTAATGTTTATTGTTGATTTATTTATTGTGTTTTTCTTTGTATTTTTGTTTTGTATTTTTAATTTGGATATTATTAGATATTATTTTTAATTTGTACACCAGCCATGGTCAAACATGTTGAGCCAATATAATACCTACCTTAAGACACCAATAATAATACCATGTATATATTATGTACACATGTTTTTGCAAATAAATGAAACTGAAACTGAAACTGAAACCTTGTCCCAATTATATTGGGGTTGGCTTCCAGTCAAACCGGATTCAGCTGAATACCAGTATTTTACGTGGAGCAGCTGCCTACCAGACCTCCACAACCCATTAACTGGGTAACACGGTCCTCATTGGTAAGACTGGTGTCAGATTTTCTGGCTTCTGACTATTCGTAACGACTGCCAAAGATCTACAAATGACAGCCGGGACCAACGGCTTAACGTGCTTTCCGAGGCACGGAGGAGTCTCGGTATGTTATGATGGTCACCCATCCACAGATCAACCTCGGCAAGCGTTGCTTAACCTTGAAGATCGACCCGTGCGGCTGTTATTATTTAGCCACGAGCTAGCCACTTTTATACTATAATAATATAATAAAGCTGAAGAGTCGGATTTGGAAAATTATATTTGTATATGATAGCCACATTCGTGAGGAAGGCTATCGGCTATACGGAAACGGAAATGCGCGTACGAAGTCGCGGGCAAAAGCTAGTATCTACCTAATAAAAACAAATATTCTGCTTTACTCCTCGGTCCATAGTTCCATACTTAATGCATTTACTTCTTCATTTTGTGACAGAAATATCTAAGTAGAAAAAATGTTTCAAAATTCATTTAAATGTAGAATTTGACTTTCTCTTTTAACTTTTGGTATTCCACAAAAAAATTTAAAAATGAAAAAGAAAAAGTCTTCGAGAATCTTCATGAATATCGACTTTCTTATTTGATTGACACGTTACTAGACCACCGTCGAGATATTACGTTTCCAGATGAGGCAGCATTCGAACTCATATTACACTTCCAGAGAAGTTTTTTTATTAAAAACTATAACCTTCGTGGTATTTACAGCTTGTATTGGTACAGATTTTAATACCGTCTTTGTTTGGTCTTACGTCCTACTTCTCAATATTTTTTTTGTTACGAAATTATTTTCTTTTTAATAAACTTTTTGTTGCTATTGTGTTTTTTTGTTACAAAGTACATATGACTAGCAGCTAAAACGAAAAGAAGAATGAAATTGGAGAAGAATAATATTCATTTGAAAATAAAAAGAATTTTGACGTGAAAACGTCTAATAAATTAATGAACGCCGGTTGCACGCACGAAAAAGGATGACTCATTGTAACGTTACACTCATTGTAACGTTACGCTCATTGTAACGTTACGATCATTTCATCAATGTTTTGTTATGACGTTTTTACGTTGAACTATCGTCCGTAAACCGACTTTACAGATAACCAATTATTTATAATTTTATTAATGTTTACCGTCGATATGGAGTCATTTTTGTCACAAACGGGAAAGTTCCACTGTCTGTTACTTCCTTTTGATAAAAATTTTGGTTAGAACAAAAGCTGATGAATGATTAGCATTTTTTATACAATAGATTATATGTAACTAAAACAAAAGTACTTTGTTCGAACATTAAAAGGAAAATAAAACTTTTTTTCATTCGTCATGGATAAACAGGAAAATGACTACCCAAATTAATCTATGAAATCTTACCAAGGAAGTAAATCGAAAATAATACGTCATATTTCAGACTTTGTTTCGGTGTTTCTTCTTAGGGTCTAGCAAACACCGGCCTCATCCAGTTTAAAATGACCAAAAAGTATTGAAATATAAGTGTTTATTTTCAACCTACTTACAAAGTGATGTCATTTTTATCATTGGAATATCTAGAAGTGACAAAGCGTCAACATCATCATCATGTCAGCCAAAAGGTGTACTGACGGTCATAGGCATCTTCAAAGCGTCGCCATATAGGCCGGTTTTGAAGTGCTAACAGCGGACTCCCGCGGCCTTTACTAGATCATCGGTCCTGTTTATTTATCTGTTGTTTGCATGCCTGTTTATGTTTTTGTTTAAAGTTAACTAATTGCCTGTTTTAACAGCTTAGAATAGCGCACTAGCTGTAAATTATAACTTTTAATATGTTGTGGAAAATGTCGTGGGTTATACATTTGTTATTCTGATTTATTTATAAGATTTTAATTTATAACTGTTTATTTTCCCGAACAAATAAAATAAAATAAAATAAAAAAATGCTACGTCTGCAGTTGACACTCTTAACCTTTTTTTTGACCCCAGCAGCCATCATTTTGGGTGGTTTAGTTTGGGATAAGTCTTTAGGCTAGTACATAGTCAATCTCGACGCGATCCACGATCAAAATCAATCGATCAATCGCGATCGAGACGGACAGTGTATGGGCGACCTAAAGACTGTTCGACCGAATTCGGTCGGTAGGCGATGGGTAACTATGTCGAGACGCAATCAAGTATCCTTAATTCCCACCAAACACGATAATAAGGAGTATTTTATATCATTCCATTTCATCATCTGCCTAGCCTTTTCCCAACTATATTGGGGTCGGCTTCCAGTCAAACCGGATTCAGCTGAATACCAGTATTTTACGTGGAGCGGCTGCCTACCAGACCTGCGGCTGTTATTATTGAGCCGTTTGTGTTGCGAATGTTATGCGTTTCTGGAGATTCGAAGTGCGTTCAGTGCCATCCAATTCCGATGATGTAAAAGGGATAGTGCTATTCGCTATGTATAGCTCCGTCTCTCTCTTAGAGCGGAATCATGATCGTTTTAAGACTTTATAGTCGGGCCCGTTGTTTGGTTTACCACGCTCTCTTTTTTTTTGAGTGGCGTCGCGCAGTTCAACCATGCAAAGCCATGAAGCCATGTTTTAAAATAAATATTTTCAATATACCCAAGCAAAGTTTCAACAAATCAAAACACTCTAAACACACAACAGCTAAAGGTACTTAATAATTTTCTACGCACCATATTTTCTTTTGGCTGCGTATGAATTGATTCGGATTCAATAACTCACTGGTAACTCGGCACTCATAAATAGCAACACATTTTACGACTTCCGACATCTTTCAAAGCCAAATGTAACATTGTGAACGGCGGAGGGAAAATAACAGTCAGACGGATCGCGTGTGTGTGCTCTTGCCTTTACGGATGCGAAAATATGTTGGATGCATTGTTGATTCTTGAAAATGTGTTGATAAACATTCTTTTATAGTAGGCGCCAGATAATCGTGGAATAACGGTCATTGACCCACCTACAATTATTGACATTTTTAATTTGAAAAACGGAATTTATGACACAAAGCTGTCCCGAATCATCATCTCTCGTGATCCTTAACATTGTCTAATAATGAAAAACGATTCATATTTAATTGTTCAGGTACCTATGAACAGTTATTAGGGAAAGGTCAATATACTTTATTCCACATTTATCTGGCGCCTACTATAGTTGAACAATCTTTAGTGTTTGGCACATACAATTATAACAACTATATTTATTTATTTTTCACTTTGAAATGGATAAAGAATGAAGATCTAAAAAACAATCACAACTTCTAACATCAATACTATCCATCCTATCAATGTTATCTATAGATTTAAAAAAAAACACGTTATCTGATTGAAACCTCTTCACGTGTTAACTGCAGACCGGATTTGGATGAAACACCGGTAGATCTCGTCTTGGAATAGGACTTATGGTACTTTTTAGGGTTCCGTACCCAAAGGGTAACCAACGGAACCCAATAGGGTTCAACAGGCGAACGGATGGACGGACAATGGAGGCTTAGTAATAACTAAGCCTCCATTGTCCGTCCATCCGTTCGCCTATCTGTCAGCGGGTTGTATCTCAAAAACCGTGATAGGTCGACAGTTCAAATTTTCACATAGTGTGTATTTATATTGCCGCTATAACACAAATAATAAACAATTAAAAGGGAGCTCCCATACAAGAACCGTGTTTTTTTCGGTTTATGGTACGGAACCTTTCGTGTGAGAGTCTGACTCGGCAGCATAAACTTTTTATTTGGAAGCTAGGATTATAAATTCGACAGTAACTCTGTCTGCCTGAAAACACTGAAGAGATGAATTTTAGTAGGTACAAAGATAGATTTGACTTTGGAGAAGAACATAGGATACTCCCTTTGGATTATTTCCGGCAAAAGTTCAGAAGTTAACTGTATTTACAACATATTTACCCATTGGCACCAATGTTTAGTAACTTTCATGAATGAAGGTATTCAGACAGGAATACGTACATTAAAATTCAATTCGCCTAATTCAGGCACAGCTTAAACATTATCAAAAGGATTTCAGAATTAAATCATTGCAGAGCCTTCCGTATCCCTTAATCCTGCCGTGTTTTTCTCCAAAGACTTTCATCCTTTGAGAGTTTTTTTGCTAAATTTATTTTGTGTACGTTTACATTTTAAAAGTCTTTCGGGTGCTATCTATCTTTCCGGGTCAGTGCGTGAGGGAATCGAAGTAAATACTTAAAATTGTATGTGTTTAATGTCAAAGAAAATTTTGTCTCTTTTTAATATTTGTGTGAGTAGGTACACCTAGTCATAACATAGCCAAGTAAATCTTAGACATTACTTTGTCATTAAGTTTTCTTTCAAAATTGGTTTTATAAGTATAAAATTACTCACGTTAATTAATTATTTAACTTATATGGCAGATTAATCTGCTTGATTTGAAATTGTACAAGTAAGCTGGACGCAAAATACCAAAGTTATTTAATACAAGCTACAGCCCGGGGCTCCGTCTACGTTTATGTCGAAAATTATTCCAAGGGAACATATTCCCGGGATGAATAGTATCCTATGTGTTATTCCAGACTATAATCTACCTCTGTGCCAAATTTCATCGAAATCTGTTCAGCCGTTCTGACGTGAAAGAGTAACAAACATCCATCCATCCATCCATCCTCACAAACTTTCGCATATATAATATTAGTAGGATATTACAGCATTAATTAAAAATGCATCAGCTGTTTAACGCATACACAGTAAATTCAAATTTCCTCGCTGAGCTGGAATACGTATACACTTTTGCAATAATGCTTACGAGGGATTTTATAAATCCGTTGTCTTCTACCTCTTTATTCTTTGCAAATGGACTTTTACGACGAAAATTTTATCTCCATTTTTCTTTTCCGAGTCATATATATTTTTGTTAATTCATTCCTTCTACACGTTTCCACGAATTTTCTGTTAATCTGAGACCTCTTAAACGTTTTAATAATTTGAAGACATTTAGGTAGGTATATGTATATAATGTGTTAAAATTTGGGAAATGGGTTTGGCAAAGATTAACAGGGACTCAAAGTCAAAGACAAAAGTGGTGTACAGTAGTATACTGAGCAGGCATACAGCTGTATGTTAATATGGGTTGTATAAATACACAGTCGCAGTAGGTACCCTTATTTATAAAATACTATCCAACTACTAACACCAAATTCCTGTTTTTTTTCTTCAATTATTGTATGTGCAACTTACAATCTAGGTACTAACATGTTTTGTAATTGTATTTTGTTTTTAAAATGTTGAAGTGAACTGGTGTCTGAAATAAAGATTTATTATTATTTTATACAAGCTTTTTCCCGCGACTTCGTACGTGCATATCCCGTTTTTTTTCTGTTCGCGTAGGAATTTCGGGAAATCTTCGCTCCCCTACACTCCCCAAGAGATCTACATGCCAAACTTCAGCTTTCTACGACCAGTAGTTTCGGCTGTGCGTTGTCTGTCAGTCACTCACTCAGTCTGTCAGTAATGGAAGAATTTTTCATATTAGGATTGATTGATTGACTTTGGTGTCTATTCGTAAAGATTCTTACGGAGGGGAACGGGCAAGAAATTTCATAGTTACTCTGTTTCATCGGTCGCATTAACGATATCTGTCGACAAAGGCCTGCCCCATTTCCTTCACTCATCTCCTGTTAGCTGACTTGATATTTAAATGGCATTTAGCGTTATCCTTCCTCCTTCATCTCTCGTGTTCATTGCTTTTACGGCAGTAATTTGGATTTATTTCGCGGTTACTTTAACAGGCATAAAAATGCAGTGGATTTGGCTGTTTGTGTTTTAGAGGGCTTTTTTAATGCTAATATGAAGAGGAATAATCCGGGTCTACTTTGGTCAATTGTTTTGTGTTAGTTTACTTTGGTGTGAACTTTCAGAAATGTCTATGATAAACATGTAAACTGAAAAGTGTGATTTGCTTTGTTACAAATATTTTAAGGGTTGGTTTCGAACGACCGCATGATCATTCCCTTCGAAGATAATTCTACAAATTTTAAGCACCATTTGTTGTGAATATTGCTTAAAAAATAGTGGAAATGGCCCTCCATAATCTATCTACAAAACTACTGAACCTAAAAAGTAGCACGCTAAAAATATTTGATTCTCTCGGAAACCTTTCGGCGAGAGTCTGACTCGTACTTTGCCGGCTTTTTTTTCTAGATAATAACGTTTTTCGACTTAAGAATTTCTAGTTACAAGGCAAATACCAATTTTTTTTTAAATCTGTAAGTAATAAGTTATGTATGAAGACGTCTCAGTTCCTTTCGTAATAAAATCTGACCTAAGACCTTCATTCGTTTTAGCTCTAGCACACCACGAAGGTTGAGGAAAGGTGGAGTATGTTCGAGCGAAGATCAGCTGGACTTATTTCAAGTCGTTCGTGGTGCGAGTTCCGACTGCTCAGGGAAGAGTGTCGAAGTCGGAAAAAGGCCGAATGGTGTCGTGTATCGGCGATTCCGCGGTAGGCAGACACAACTATTACAGTTATAACGGAAAAGAAAAGAAAGTTAGTAAGGAAAGTTAATTAGCAGCAAAATGAGGTAGGATTGTTTAAATATAGCTACTACGATTGTTTCAACTGACTTTTAATAAAAAAATATACCAGACTATAACCATGTTTTGATATTTTTAACAACGGTATTACTATTAACAAATCTTACCTACTTAGAAAAATTGTTTATGTATTTGTATTGTTTTTTCCTGTTGAATAGTTTTAATCTTTAATTTTAGTTAAAATATGTATTATGTTGATGCCGCCTAATAGGCTCCACAATGATACCTACTAAATAGAAAACTTTTTATTATGTACACTATAAAGTTGCTTACAATAGGTATTGATGAAGAAAACATTACACATAATAGGGTGACAAAATGGCCGGCCGTATAGTTACAAACGATATTTTAAAGACAACTCTTAGCCGATTGTTAGCATAAATAATGAAAAAAAATTACGTCCTGATTTAATTTCTATTGTAATTTTGCAACTTACTTTACTTATAAAGATGATACATTTATTTTTCGGGCTTCCAAGAAAGAATATTATTGCTATGCTAAAACGAAACAACAATAGCTATTGGAGTTTAATCGTTTTCAAATGGAGCTTAGAGATCAGTGCGTTTCAATACAATTACGAACGTATTCGCACGTTTCAAATTCCTCAGAGGTGTTTCCAATTCCGTGAATTTCAGTCGATTGACATTATAGTACAGTTCAAAACCTCACTTGATTGGTGTAATTTACTAGTCCGTTTTCTACCTATTGCAATTCTGGAAACATGCCAGTGGGAATGCAGACTTGTGTCTATTTCGTTTTAGGGTTGTGGTACACCGTTTATCGCACATATTCGTATTGAGAACATATTTTGGAACATACAGAATTAAATACAGTGTGCAAAATTATCACACAAGTGAAGTTGCCCTGTTTTATGCTTTTGCTTCAAAGGGTTGATGTAAGAAGTAAAAAGCAGAAGAAAGATTTGGCTTGGCTTATATTTTCACCACATCGCGTCATCGTAAGCTATTCTTGTAAAGGCCACGCTTATTGTCCACGAACAGGTAGGTACAGGTTTGATGGAAGAGATTTCAACTGAAATATGAATCGCCTTTATGCTTTTGTTTCAATTTCGAGTAATGTCTTGTCATGTATGTCTTGTTATGTGATTTAATGTCGCAAGGACGTGCCAATACCATCGTGACTCCATTGTGGAAGATAGACGGAGCTATAGATGAGAAATAGTAGTTTGCGTATCTCTTTTCGATTCCTGGATAGGAAAAACGATTTTTCAAAAATCCAATAATTCAGTTTTAGGTTTCATCAAAATCGGCCTCGAGACTCTTTTCAATGTTTTTTGATATTGCTCATAGTTTCGAAATTGGCCGAATGCGTGAATACGCACACGTTAAAAATTCAGACTTAATTTTTTTTTTTTATTTTACCACTGTATCGGCGTAATCAATATTTATACCCATATGAAATTCTAACCTTATATTGCTGAGCGTTTCTGAGCTAAACCGCGGACAGATACACAGACAGACGGACATGGCGAAACTATAAACTATATTTTGACTACGGAACCCTAAAAATAGAATGTGGATGAGTGGGACATCATATAAAATTGACTTGCCTTCAAAATGCTGCACCTGATCAGAACTCCAATCATAATATTTTATACATCCCTCGTACGGTAAAAGCAGACAAAACAAAATACCAACTATACTAAAAAAATTGTGTCTATAGTTTAGGCTCTACTTTTATTGGACCTCCCTTAATTAGTTCTATTTAGGTTCTCATTAATGCAAAAAAAAAAAATATTTTTTTTACTTTTAATTTCAAATTACTTAACAATTATACATACATCGTCATCCCGCTTTGGTAATTAAAAAGTAATATTTAGATAAATTATAAGAAAGCCGGTACTTGGGATTTAATTGGAATACGATGCTATATTTTTATATTTAAATGAGGATTTCATATTTTAAATACTAATCTAACTAAATACACTTAAAATAAAAATCAAAACTCCTAACTAAAATATGGCGTCAAAAAATTCGTCCGCGTCGCTATCGCGATAATAAGCCCTGATAAGCTGATTGTAATTCCATAATCGGTAGCTATATGCTAAACCGTATCAGCAATTTATTCTCCCATGATTCTCCAATTCTCTGATTACATACGCTCCTCATATTTCATAGTAAGCAAAAACATTTATTTCAAGATGGAATAAAATTTTAATGTTATGTTTATTTCGCTCAAACACTTTTGAATTTCTACTTAAACACTTAAACAGACTTCTATATATTTTTTTGAAGAGAATTGGTTCTCAGGAATGTACTTTTCTCTACATGGGTAAGAGTTAATAATAGATCATTGTTTTACTTGCATTATTGGAAACAGCGAATCACCAAATGATCTCATATCTTTATCGTTCATTTTGTGACAAAAGTAGCAGAATTGTTTCGGAATTCACTTAAATTAAAAATTTGCCTGTCTCGTTTAACCTTTAGCATTTTACAATAAAACCTATAAAACAATAAAACTTAATATAACAAAGAAAAAGCCTTCAAGAATCTTCATGAATATTACACGACTTTCTTATAATTTGATTGATATGACTCTTTTTTTTTACTAAGCAGCATTCAAACCTATTTGCTAGAAAAGATTTTCATGAAAACTATGGTCTTCGTTGTACTTACAGTGTCTATTGGTACAGATTTCAATACCGTCTTTGTTTTGTCTTCTCAAAGTTTTTTTTTGTCATGAAATTATTCTCTTTTTAATAAACTTTTTGCTATTGTGTTTTGTTATAGCGAAGCATGACTAGCAGTTACAATGAAAGGGAAGAAAGAAATAAGAGGAAAATAATATTTATGAGGAAAGAAAATGGCGGGGAGATGGTGACTTTTTAATTAATGTCACCCGTCGATATGGAGTCTTTCTTGTCACAAATGGGAAAGTTGCACAGTCTGTTACTTCCTTTTGTTGAAAATGTTGTTTAAAAAGAAAATTACTTAGGACAAAGGCCAATGATTAGCATTTTTATACAAAAGATTATCCCTAAAACAAAAATTCTTTGTTCGAATATTAGAAAGAAAAAAAATTTTTTTTTCATTCGCCATGGATAAACAGGGAAATGGCTGTACCGGTCTTCATTAACGTTATTTCTTTGATCATATTTGCTAGTTTTCATTAGTGTTCATAAATTGGTTGCTCATTAACGTTACTTTTTATTCTAGCCTTGTTGAGTCTAAAACCTAAATAAAAGGAGGTAAATAGTTAATTGTAGGAAGAAATGCGAACGATTATAGAAGGCTACACCATCAGCACCATAAAAAACCTGCGGTGCAGTCTTTGGGGACTGCCGATAGAAGTGAAAACTAAGCGAAAGCTAAAGCGTTCGGTGACGATGACGCGAGTTCCATGATTTTAGTTCAGCCAAAGCGTTCGGTGACGATGACGCGAGTTCCATGATTTTTGTTCAGCCAAAGCGTTCGGTGACCATCGTCACCGAACGCTTCCCAGTCCCATGATTTTCGTTCACCCAAAAAGTGCTCGACGCGCCTAAAGAAGTTTTCACTTCATAAATACTGTTTCTATGGGATATTCTTGTCAAGGTGAAGCCCAACAAAAAAGTTACTTTATTGTTAACGTAATAACTGCGCGAGTTTGTCTCGGTATCCTATAAAATAAGCACAGTGAACAATAAAATAATTGGACAGAAATCCGCTTACATCAGTGTCCAGAGAACAAAGAAATGAAACAATAATTTCCTCACGGTCCGAAATATAAATTATGGCATTTCTTTACGAAAAGAACTTCTGATAAGCCCTGATAAGCTGATTGTAATTCCATAATCAGTAGCTATAGCTGTATCAGCAATTTATTCTCCCATGATTTTCCAATTTTCTGATACCTAAGCTTTTCATATTTCATAGTTGGTAAAAACATTTATTTCAAGAGGGAAAAAAATGTTAATGTTTTGTTTATTCCGCTCAAACACTTTTGAATTTCGACTTAAATAAACTTGAATATATTTTTATTTAGTACACATGTTGAGCAGCGTAATTTCACTCAAAACTTGTTGAGTACCGATTACGCGCAAAACGCATTTCTTATTTCGGAATATACGTTGAGAACTTTTATATTTGGACAGTACTTATTTGGACAGTACCTTCTTCCTTCGACTTCACCTGCAATAGGGAGGGATAATTGGAAGGTCGTTGGTCTCGCGGTCGTAAGCGCAACTGCCGAGCGCGGAGTCTAGCAAAAAGTGTAATTGGGTTTTATCAATATAAATACGTTTGTTGCCTGGGTAGAAAAAATATGATTTTATTTAGTTTGCCAGTTAGATTATCGAAAAATATTGCAAGAAAGAAAGAAAGAAAATTGCATTTATTGGCACAATAATAAAATAATAATAAAAAAATAAATAAAAAAAATCACCTTACAAATAGAAAATATCAAAACTTAAATACATATAGCAATATTGTGCCAAAAGGGCCTCAGCTCAGCGTAATGTTAGGTGGCAACAGTAGTTATTACCACCTAACGCTGATTTTCAGCTGCAGCCCACGGGTACCATACGCTCGAACGCGCAGTAGACATATAAATAAAAAATAAAAAAATATTAAAAAGTAAAAAAAGTGAAGTGATAAGTTCGGAAGTGGTACTTGTAAACATAATAAATATATGTAATGTAAAATCAAAGTGAAGATGAGAAGTGTAGAATGAGCTAGGTATTTTACAATTAAATAAATAGTAAATGTAAAAAAAGCAATAATAAACATCAAAATTGATAAACTAGAAATTATAAAAAAAATCATGTCAGAAATTCAAATAAAATATATACTTACCTATATAAAAAAAAAAAAAAACAATTAAGCAACAATATTATCATAAAATAAAATCAGATCCATATTAAAAAAAAAAAATAGATTCCCACGTCATTGAAATGAATTATCATTAAAAATAAAATAAAGTATTTTGTGTAGTAATAAAAGGTAAGAATAAAAATTAAACTATGACTCGCAAATCAACCATTTAGTAACAGCGAGGTGGCAACTGGAGTGGAGATCAAAAAGCAGATGTGGTACATCGAGTATGCTCATTTTGTTTTTGGTGTTGAAGCAGAAACTCCTTCAGCTTTACCTTAAAAGTTAGTCCACTTCCACAGTATTTTATGGGTGGAGGAATATTGTTCCAACATTTAGTCGCCGCGTACCGGAATCTACCTCTAAAAGTTGCCGACTTGTGGTGTGGTGTTAAAAGACTCTGGGCACATAGTCTTCCCTGCCCGTTCTTGTGACCTCTTGTCCACTCAAGCAATTATATAAGTAAAATGGTTTCTGAGTTTTAATTACCCCAAATAAAAGATTTGCCAAGTGGAGTTTACGCCGTGCATTCATTTTTAAAATGTTATGCTTATTTAGATAGGGTGTAACATGACCTCTAAAAGGAATATTAAAACAAAAATGAGCGCACGCGTTCTGAAGTCTCTGGATCATTCTATTTGTTTTGGACAGAAGTCGCTCACCATAAACGACATCCGCGTAATTCAGTTTAGATAGCACCAAAGAATCCACCAGCATAATTCGCAATTCCTCACTGAGGTATGGACGAGCCTTGTACAATACTTTTAGCTTGTAGAAACAATTCCGAATCGATTCAGCTACATGTTTCTCAAAGCGAAGCTCTGTATCCATAATGAGGCCCAGGTTCCGTGCTTCGTAAACCCGTTCAATGGGTTCACCCATTACTATTACGTCACCAGTAGATTTAATTGCTTCTAACTGAGCTTTTGTGCCGAAGAGCATATACTTGGATTTTGAAGGATTTAGTACCAATGCGTTGCACTCTGACCACTGAACAATGGCTTCCAGATCCTCATTTAGGCCTTTAAGGGCATATTCATAGTCCTGGGGCTTAAATGAAATATAAATTTGGGTGTATTGGATACTTACGTATTTTTTATTTTATCAAATCAATCAGTAAAAAGTGTTCTGGTAAGTGACGTCACACGAGTTTTCAACGCACTGTATCGTCTTCATTTTTTGTTTACGGGACAAAAGAAAAAATACGTACCTATCTAATATTTTTTGTAAATCTATCTGACGGACTATTAAGATTTTTATAGTCAAATTCCCTATTTCTCAGTGACAACCCGGAGTTTGGAAGTTGGTGGTGTGACACCCCCGTACCTCGGAAAGCACGTTAAGCGCGTTGGTCCTGCGCCAGAACTCTCTACGGTCGTGTCGGCCGGTGTTGCCGTCCCATCGGATTATGAGAGTGATGGAATAGGGAGTGGACCTGTGTTTGCGCACACATGCATTTGCATGTCCCGCGCTGATGGCTAGTCTCGGTTGAGATTGGCCGCCATAGCCGAAATGGGTCAGGAGGACTATGTCTTGTATAAATATCGTATCCACGAAAATAAATAATATCCGACGAGGCGCTACGTTAAGAAGTGAAATTCCCTGCCGGAGGATGAGCTTCCTGGTACCACAACCTGGGGCTCTTTAAATCAAGAGTGAACAGGTTACTTTGTGCTCCATCGTCGACCACATCATCGCTTTCCATCAGGTGAGATTGTGGTCAAACAAGAGGCAATTAATAATAAAAAGACATGCTTAACAAATATCTAACTATACAAGCTTTCACAGGCATAAACTTATGATTCGACTAGTTAGGTCTTTTCGTATAAAACGATGCAATAATGGTCCTAATCCTGGTGACAGACGGCACCCATATCACTTGTCCAATTTATTTTGTTGACGTAATGTATTTTGACGTTGTTATAGCTTCCTCACCTGGCACGAATAAATTTTTATTACGCTGATATTTGACAGCATAAAACATTACCCGTGAATTGCGTACGCTCTGACTAGAGTCGGGCAGTATTCTAGTATAAAAAATGGTCCTTAAATCGTTTTTTCGTATCACTGCGACATATTACTTTATGAATGTCAATTAAGGAATAAAATTGGGCAACATTTTCTGTACACCTGTTGTTTTTCAGGAGAATTTCTTTAGCCTTTTTTTGTTAAGTATAGAAATCCTCATTACGGAAGGCTCTGGTTTCGGTATTTGGCTTCGGGAGGGCTGTATGAAATTTAGTGTTCAGGAAAGATCGAACCTGGTCTGACCATTTAGTAGGGCTGCGCCCTCTTGGTCGCTTGCCATTAACCTTGCCTGTCATTATTAGGCGTTCTAAGTTTTAGCCTTCAGGCGTTCCAGGTTTGTCCGAACCCTGCGTAGACATATGGTGGACAACCTAGTCTTTACATTGAGTCCCCGCAGAATGAACGCGTTGGTGCAGGAGGCAATCCATGGAATTTACAGCATTTTTCTCCAACACCACATTTCGAGGGCGTCTATGCGGTCACTGTCAGCCTTTTCCAAGTTCCACGTCCCTGCCTTTTGGCTATTGCTGTACTCCTTAGTGTTGGTCCCTTCTTCTTCATCTTGTTCGTTCCCTCACTGCTGAGGATCGCGACCACATACGACGTCTCAAAGCCATGCGGTCTTCAACAGTGTGGAACGCTTCGTACATGCTGCCTCCAACAGCCTTGTTTATCTTACCGTTGGTCCCTAGATAGATAAGATCATTTCCATATCCAGGTTAAGCGCTCCCGTGAGATCCATTTTCTTGCCACGGTCAACAATCATTAATTTGGTTTTGACTTGGTTGATTTAGAGACTCTGGATCTCATTGGCTGAATTTAGAACATACGAGTACGTCATGTTCTAAATTCGGGCAATGGGATCCGCCATTTCGTTCTCATTTGCAGCAAGAAGTGTTTGCGAGTAATAATGAGACTTATATGGATGGTGTTAGTAACAATAAATAAACTTAAAAATATGTCAGTGATACAATAATAACAAAAGTCACACATAAATTAAAAACCAGTACTTCGGTATTCCAGCCGAAATACTGAAGCAACGGTTAACCACCCAGCATTCAAGCCTGTCAGCAATCATGCCCAGTATACTGTTGGACCTGGCTGGCATCCTGCGCACCAAGGACCAAGGAGAAATACAAACTAATTTTATTGAAATCCGCCTCAAGCACATTTAAGAAGTGGAAATTTAGAAATACTACGAGAACTAAATTCCAATGCTGTAAAATAGTGCTAACATAAATCACCATTCCAACTTTTAAAAGACGAAATTTCCTCGGAGACCATTCAGCACAAAACCTTAGCGGAACGGGTGAAAAGATTAAATTTAAATTATATCAGGACGAAGTTCTTCTTACTTTCGAAGTGTATTCGCAAAATTGCAAACTAAGAGCTACTTTATTAATTACTTTCATAGGGATATGTGAAGATGAGAGATAATGAGAGTTTCTTCTTGTAGCTAGAAGTTATTCGCGACGCTAAGGAACTAAGCTACTAACTAACGGAGACTGGTACCACTTTACATGATAATTAAAGTCGTTTTGTGAGCTGAAAGTTAGTTTGGTAACAGTACAGCTACAGCTATCGTGGATATGGAAATTAAACTTCATCTTCAACATTTTGCTGAGAGTGTGACACTGTTTTGTTTACTTTTCTGGGTATGATGATCTCCTTTAAATAAGCAGTTATTTGGTGTTTTTGCCCCCTTAGTCTATTCATTCGGACTTTTGGTTTTAAGAATTTGTTTTTTTTAAAGATCATTACAATTATTATTCACCTATAGAGTAACAACAAAATAAATAGTTATCTTAAATCTACGTACAACATGAGGTAGTATACATATATAAAATGTTCAGGTGTGTGCATGTTACAATAAAGACTGTGTTAAATAATATCTTAGCTTTACTTTAAAAAATTTATTAGATTTTGTCATTTTTAATTCAGTTTGTAAGTTATTATGTAGTCTTGCTTCTTCATATCTTATGTTATGCCTATAGTAGATTGTTAACTTTACTACTTCTTTTGTTATATTTGTATATTTTCTTCTTAAATGATATCTGAGATCGTTTAGTGTTAGCTACAATTTTCTAATTAGTGTGCATGTGTGGTACGTGTATAGCTGTTTTATGTTAATCTTATTTATTGGTCTTTTAAATCTTGTAACATCCTACACTGTAGTTAATTAAATAAACCAATTGAACTCCACCCACCATCATCATTTCAGTGAAAAACAGTAAACTTTCAGAGTCTCAGAGCTCTACAGAGAAAAAAAAAGGGTGGGCCGATCACCCTTTTTTATGGATGGGAAATCATCAAATGACTTCTTCCGCTCTTACTGACAAAAACCTATCCGTGTTCCTTCTAAAGCCCTTTGCGTTCCAGGGCCGCGGTGACTCTTTCGAACAAAAACCCTGACAGGCTCTGGCCCTAGCGGGCCCCGTCCTCTATGCTGACATCTCTTTGAGGCGCGCGTGAAACACAAAGCCGAAGCCGGATAGCAGGTAGCCGGCGGGAAGAAGAAGGCAGCCAAGAAACGGGAGGCCCACCCTTAAGAAAACCTTATTGAAAACCTGTTTAATAAATAATATTATACATAACAAACACATCAGTAAAATTATATCTTGATGCAGGTATCACTTCGCTGAGCGGAATAATTGCACTGCAGGACTATGTGTCACTATTCAGATATTAGTTCTAATTAGTGTGTCGTGCGAAACAACGTAATGAAAAGTGGTCTCTTTGAACATTATTTCTTGGTAACTACTTGGAACCCTTGTAAAATTAAAACGTACTACCATTTCAATATAGGGGAGGCCTATGCCTCCCCCATATTTTTCAACCAACTTTATCTTCTTAATTTCTCCGGTCAATCTCATCATCATCATTATATTAGCCGAAAGACGTCCACTGCTGGACATTAGCTTCCTCTCCAAGTGTCGCAACAACAACCGGTCCTGTGCAGACGCACACGCGCATCCATCGGCTACTTGCGACCCTCACCAGGTCATCGATCCACCTTGTGGAAAGCCTTCCAACGCTGCATCTTCCGGTACACGGTCGCCACTCTAGAACTTTTCGGCCCCATCGACCATGTGTTCTGCCAGCAATGTGCCCTGTCCGCTGCCACTTAAGTTTGGCGATCCCACGGGCTATGTCGGTAACCTTGGTTCTCTTGCGGATATCACCATTCCTGATTCGATCACGCAAGGAAATTCCGAGCATTTCGCTCTCCATTGCCCGGTCAATTAGAAACAAAAGCAAATTAATAAGAACCAACCAATGCAGTATTCTTTTTGATCTAGTCATTGCTACAACACTGCTGGTCCTTCCATATACATACCATGCTGCCTCAGCTCAGGCCTCATGTTACAAGTCTTGGTCATCTCTCCACTTCTTTCTGAGCCAGCCTTGTATTGACTTCTTTTTAAAAAAAAAAAAACTTTACTTTATTCTGTCTATGCCACTCGAATCCATTTGACCGTTAAAGAAACAATTGAAAAGCAAATTGTTTTCATTAATCGTAAAACAAAATAAATAGGTGTTGAACGTTCGAATTCAAAATGGCAGCGATTGAATTTAAATAAGGCTAGAACGAAAAAGCCAGATTCTATTGCACTTAGAGCAAACGATATTAGAAAGTCAAAGAATCCTAGTTTCTTATGTGGGTCGGAATAAAAGGAATGAAAAAGATATATTTTTAACCAGACTACTGGGCGGGACATGATTGTAATAAGATTTCGACAAATGAAGTGTCGTTGGATTTGTATAAGTTCTTAGCACAACATAGGCTGTGGTGACTAAGAAATGCAAAAAAATAACAAATTGAGCTAGTCCTGAAATGAATGGTTTAAGTACCTACGCACATTTCAAATATACAACGTGTAACAGAATAAACGCAATACTTCTTCAGGGTTTACAATAGCCCCTTAATTATGAACAACTTTTACTATGAGACCAACTTCGAAATCTGGAAAAAAAGATCAGCTGTTCAGTACATATTGTCGAGTTATGCGTACAGAAATGTATGGGGAAGTCGATTTTATTTTCGCGTTTTCAGTGTTAGTCCTATAATGAAAGTTGTTCATAATGATGAGTACAATGACATCTTAAGAGGTGTTGCGTTTGTTCTGTTACACGTTGTATAGACCTAAAATTCAAAATATTCCATTTCAGACCTAGTTTCTATAGAGTTTCTTGTCCGTTCTTCTCCATAAGAATCTACCTTTCCGAATGGACAGTAGAGTCAGTTTATTAATGTAATATTATTATTTTACTGAACTGTAAATGATGACGTTCAAAAGTGCCGTTTAATGACCTAATTGAAATAAACGTTTTGACTTTGACTTTGACTTTGTTTGTCAGTTGCCCGTAAACGTTAGAGACACTCATTCTCAATATTTTTTTCGTACTCATGTTTTGGTTTATTAAATCTTTTAGCTATACCACTTGACATCAGGGGCTCGACCGTACGGAACGCAGTGAAATTGCCGCTTTTCATCTTCCCAATATTGATAAAAACATCACGTCCTTTTATATTGATCACGTCATTCATCTACTTAAGCCCCAATCCGAATGAATAATATTACACACGGAATAACATTCTATGTATAGACTGACATTTCTGTTCTTGCCTGAAACATGTTCAATCACTACCTCTCTCCTTAATCGGCTTTATTACAGTTCTCTGCTTTTGGTATTTTTAGATGTAAATGTCACCGGAAAATGGCAAACTCCGTAAGATAATAAAATAACGTGAGATATTGTAAACTCTCGATAAATTGTCAAGTTCTTCGTATCACACGAAACGGATAAATTGTAGACTTGTGCTCTGATTGGTCGCCACTTTATGTCAGTCCACAATTTCTCGTACCGGCACGGAGATATTATAGACTTTCAAATTTTGATGCGTAAAGAAGTATTCCAAATATTCAGTTGACAATTTATCGAGAGTTTACAATCTCTCAAGTTATTTTATAATCTTACGGAGTTTGCTATTTTCCGGTGTATTATTTATATATTTATGATGTATTCATTCTGGATGTAAAAAGTGAATCTAGGGCTAATTGCAGCATTGTCTATCGTTCTCTTTTTTAAATTCATCCAAAGATTGTTTTAAAAATATAGCTTGTAGCCATAAGACCGCCCCTTGTGTCACCCTATTTTTTTTTCTTCTTCCATCTTGTCTGTCACGTTTTTGGTTTACATACATAGTAAAAAGTATCCTATTTTATTAGCAGGTCTCGTGGAATTAGCGTATTCCTGAAAAACACATAAACGTGCAAAAGGAAGAGTATAAATGATAAAGAGACTATAATATTATAATCTACTGTTTTCAGTTTCTCAAATACTATTCACTTCATCCCGATAACTAAAACAGCAAACAATAAAACTCAAGTTTGCGACTTCGACAAATATCGTCTGCAAACAAAAACCTGAACCACTCCACGAGAAGCAGGTATCTGTAGCAATTTTATTTTGATCTATTTCCAAACTTTCGAGCTCCCATTTTGCTCTTTCAGGCTTCACGTATTTTATGCCAGGATTTGTTTTAAACTTTTGCAATTTCGTATTGTTTTGTCTGTTTGCTTCTGCTTTAAAATCTGATTTATTCGCTAAGGAGACAGCGTTTTTGCTTCTTTTTGAATTGAGATTGTTTTAAGACAGCGAGGCACCGCGTTTTAACGAAGGAAAATTGTTTTTGTATTCTCTGCGGTTGGTTCAGCTTTATCGGTTGTTTTTATTGACTTTATTTTCTATTATTATTGTGTTCATGTAGTTCTCAATAATTGTATTTGATCTATTATGTATTCTGTGGATAACGGTGTGTGTTTCACATTTAAATTACTCATATGTCAGTCATTAGATAAGACACAATGTGTAATGTTTGTTTATCCCAAATAAATAAATAAAATAAAATACAAAGCTGCAATCAACGAAGTTTTGAAAGTTACTGAAAACTAAATTGTGTTTCATTAAGTTTAAAACTTTGCAAAATTACTAATCAACACCAACAGTGCTTGAATAAAACATTAACTTTTTTTTCAGCTTGTCACAGTGTACTATCAATGTCTGCCTAGCCTTTCTCAGCTATGTTTAGGTTGGCTTGTAGTCTGACCGGGTGCTCAGTACCAGTATTTTACAGACTGTTTATCTTACCTGCACAACCCTGGGTACCACGGTACCCTTTGTAAGACAGGTGTCTAATTTATTGGCTTCTGAGTATCCATAACGAGTATCAAAGATCTACAAATGACCACGATTAACGTGCTTTCCGAGGCACGGGGGAGTCTTGGTGTGAAATGGATGTTTAACCATTCAAGGATCGACCTCGTCAAGCGCTGCTTAATCTTAAGCATCAAACCATGCAACTGGCATTATTTAGCCACTAGCTCTAAGACACCTTTTTTTTTGGATGGGAAATCACCATAATTAGTCTTTCCGCTCTGGGCGGAGAGGAAGGGAGTGAGTGTCAGAACCTCACTGATTTAAACCTGAAACTGAAACGCAAAGGGCATTTGGAGGAGCACGGGTGTGTTCCTCCAAATGCCCTTTGCGTTTCAGGGCCGCGATAAATCTTTCGAACAAATTCAACAACCCCGGACTCCAGCGTCTGGAGAGCATACAACGGGCTTTCACCAAACACCTCGCATTTATATCCCCCTGGCTTTTCCCATAGGTGTCCCCATAACCAGCGTTTGAGCTTCTTTAAGATGACCCCACTACGGCAACGGAGAATTACGCATAGCCTTATGTTCTTTTACAAACTAGTGAACGGTCGCATAGATTGTAGTGAACTGCTATTGCACATTTTGTTGAAAGTTCCTCCCAGAATTCCACGCTTTCCCATAACCACAATGTTACAGCGCCCTACTACCTCTAAAAACAGGTCTCAACTCACCACTAATGAAGATTATTTAATAAGTCCGGACCCGAAGCAGACATATTTAATGACCCTAAAATGAAGTTTCAATCAAGAATCTCGGCCTTCCTAAACACCAATGAAACGTAGTCGAAATTTCTCTTCACTCTCATTTACTCTGTTTTTATTTTATTTTTTCATAACTTTATTTTTTTCTTCTTTTGTCTTAATTGATTAGTTAGCAACTAAGCAGTAATCTCGCGTATTTGCTGTCAATGTTATGTTTACCTGTAATTGGCATATACAGGGTGTCCCAAAACTCAACGTCAAGCCGAAACGGGGTGACAGGATTGATCATAACCATCACGAGAAAAATCTGAAAAAAAATCTATCCCATGCAGTTTGAAAATTATGGGCATTTTAAGAAAAACCTAGAAATTTGATCAAACTGTACCATTTTTCGGTTATTGTGGTTATTATTTTTTATTTTTGTTCATTTGAACTTTAGAAACGTAATCCTAAATAACATTTCTAGAATCCCAATAAAAAATAATGACACAATTGCCTCAAGTTCCCGAGAATTGAGACTATTTGTTAAACTACGAATTTAAAATTTTCAAGATTCGTCGACTTTGACAGGCCCTCATATAAAAAAAATGTACTAGAGTGCCTTGGCAAGTAGCATTAAAAGTTGGCGCATTTAATCAGAATTCTAAAATGGTACAATACTTGTTAGTTCCATACAATAGAAAAGAGTAAAAAAATTAAAACCTCAAGTAACCCGATTTTTGCTATCAGATTTTACTCAGTTAAAATGTTTTTAATTCGCACAAGCTCTAGGTAGGTTCTTAATTTTAAGGCAAAATGATGAGAGAGATGGATAATGGGTATGTTTGCCATGAGTGAGCGAGACAGATAGTGACGCCACGCATTGAGACGGAGATGCGTCGTTTAAACGAGTGCGAATGAAACAGATAGATGCTATGGCATCTATCTGTTTCATTCGCACTAGTTTCAGCCAAGCAAATGGCTACGCTACCAGTCCGACACCAACCAGTTAGTACGTTTCGCTCATTCGTCTACTGCGCACGTTCGTATTCGTATTAATTATTTTACTAATTTTACTAACTTTTTTTCACTTTGGTAAAAGTGGCGTCACTATCTGTCTCGCTCACTCATGGCGAACATACCCATTATCCATCTCTCTCATCATTTTGTCTTAAAATTAAGAACCTACCTAGAGCTTGTGTGAATTAAAAACATTTTAACTGAGTAAAATGAGATAGCAAAAATCGGGTTACTTGAGGTTTTAATTTTTTTACTCTTTTCTATTGTATGGAACTAACAAGTATTGTACCATTTTAGAATTCTGATTAAATGCGCCAACTTTTAATGCCACTTGCCAAGGCACTCTAGTACATTTTTTTTATAGGAGGGCCTGTCAAAGTCGACGAATCTTGAAAATTTTAAATTCGTAGTTTAACAAATAGTCTCAATTCTCGGAAACTTGAGGCAATTGTGTCATTATTTTTTATTGGGATTCTAGAAATGTTATTTAGGATTACGTTTCCAAAGTCCAAATGAACAAAAATAAAAAAGAATAACCACAATAACCGAAAAATGGTACAGTTTGATCAAATTTCTAGGTTTTTCTTAAAATGCCCGTAATTTTTAAACTGCATGGGATAGATTTTTTTTCAGATTTTTCTCGTGATGGTTATGATCAATCCTGTCACCCCGTTTCGGCTTGACGTTGAGTTTTGGGACACCCTGTATATTAGAATATTACCGAATGCTTTAGTATTTGTATGTTTATGTGTGTGCTGTGGGTGTGCCTATAAGTAAATAAATAAACCCTGGCAGGCACTAGTCTTAGCGGGCCTCGACAATTATACTGACATCTCTTTGAGGCGCGCTGCAATAATAAACAAAAGTAAAAGAATCTATTTTTAGTCTATTAAAAATACTTAGTTAACCCTGAAACTTTCCATCTACTTGAACTTAAGTTTGTAACATAAAATTATACAACATTATAACCACAACTTAATCAAAACTCATTGAGCCATATCGCAGATGGCGTGACGGCGTGCTCAGAAAACGTTGTAGGTACCTAATTTGCATACGACTTTGTAACCGTTTGCATGTTCGCACACCTATCTTATACTTCATAATAACTTGAGTTACTTACTTGATATAACTTAGATACATTTTCAGAATGTATTTGGCGTCATCTGTTACACGAACTGAGAGAGGATTCTTCGAAAGTTATTATTTATTATATACTTTATATCGTACACCTCATAATAAGAATAGAACAATAAAACATAAAAAAAGTTAAAAAAGTTTGTTTTAATAAATACTTTACTTACTATATACACTTAAATAAAAATAAAAACTCGAAATTAAGTCATCATCTGCCTAGCTTTTTCCCAACTATATTGGGGTCGGCTTCCAGTCAAACCGGATTCAGCTGACTACCAGTATTTTAGGTGGAGCGGCTGCCTACCAGACCTCTACAACCCATTACCTGGGTACCACGGTACTTCTTGGCAAGACTGGTGTCAGATTATCTGGCTTCTGTCAATCCGTAACGACTGCCAAAGATCTCCAAATGACAGCCGAAACCAACGGCTTAACGTGCTTTCAGAGGCACGGAGGAGTTTCGGTATGTTAAGATGATCACGCATCCACGGACCAACCCCGGCAAATGTTGCTTACCCTTGAAGATCGACCAGTGCGGCTGTTATAATTTAGCCATGAGCTCCTCCTTAACTAAGTAATCACTAAAATATGGCGTTAATAAATTAATCCTCATCGTTGTCGACTGGAAGTATGCCCAAAAGACTGGCGGCATTACTACGTTGAATGGCAATGCTTATCCTATATTCGAGGTAAAATCCAACCCTTGGGTCACGCGAAGTGACCCAAAGGTTGGCTAAGCGACTGGTTGTTGTAATTAGGTACCTATTTACTTAATTAAGAATTTGATGCTAAGTATATGTGTGGTAAACTTTTTTTATGTTGTTAGTTTTAACATATCTGGTCTCTTGACGATACCAGGCGAGCATGTTACGACTGCCGCCCCTTGATCGGCTATCTAAAAGCTATCAATCGATGTATCGCAATTACGCAAAAAAGCTTTTAAAACAATTGCAGATCGTATCAAAGCGAATATTTAGTTTATCGAATATCAGTTCAGTGCCTTACTAAACAATCTGATTTTTATTATCAACTAGTCGCCGCCCGCGGCTCCGCCTGCGTGTTTGTCGAAAATTATCCCAAGGGAACATACTCTCGGGATAAAATCCTATGTCCTTTCCCAGGACTCAAACAATCTCTATACTAAATTTCATCTAAATCGGTCCAGCCCTTTGCGTGTGAAGAAATAACAAACATACAAAAACAACTAAACTTTTAAAAACTTTCGCCTTTATAATATTAGTGTGATATTTGCAGGCAATAAGTATCAATGATAGACGCAATTTTCGCAAAAATCTACACTAAATAAAAAAAAATGCTGGTCATCCCTACATAACTCGATAAATGTGTAGTACCAATAACACTTAATAATTATATCATCACTTATTACATTACATTATACTTTAAAAAAAAAAAAAAAATATTGATTATATGTATCTGCTTCCCGTTTACCAAAATCCTTTTAATTGAAATTGTGAACTAGTTCGTTCACGCTTACATACTTTTTCATTTAAACTTATCCCAAACGTGGCTAAGATATCACGCTTCGAAGAAAATCCCAAGACAAATGTGAATAACAAGAAGAGTCATAAAGCAAAGATTGTTGAATTTAAACAGCAATTTTCGGATAACATTACAAGTACCTCCTCTGTATGCACATGCTGTTCAAGAGATAACTTAAACCGTACATTACGTACTGAAAGTTTTCACGATTTATGGTACTTAACGCTTTTGTTTATTTGGAGTGTGAAAGTGGAGGAATTTTAACTTTCATAGCCATTGTTTTGGAATTGTAGACTTTGACAAAGTTTAAATATTTTTTTTTAACGGTGAAGTGAAGTCGTCCTGAATATTAATTTTAATGTTCATATTATGTACAGTCAAAATATATTTTTTTCCACTGCACCGCCAATATTCATTTCTAATGAGTGCATTTTAACTTTTTAATCTTACGAGTGGTGTACAATAATTTTATTGTCAACTCAGCATACTTTTTTTTTAGGATGGGAAATCATCAAATGACTTTTCCCGCTCTGGGTGGAGCGGAAGGGCGTGTCAGACTCTTACTGACTAAAACCTATCCGTGTTCTTTCTAAAGCCCTTTGCGTTCCAAGGCCACGGTGACTCTTCCGAACAAATTCCGCAACCCTGGCAGGCTTGGCGCGCATGGCATACAACGCGCCATCGACCCAGGCCTGGTTATGACCGGATAGCGAGCCACCCAACGCTCGTCGTCCGCAGGCAGGCGCCTGCGGTGGCCGGGGATCGTCCTGCGACTCCCGACGCCCGAGGCGTCTTCTACTGTAGCGGCGGTTGGAGCTAAGGCCTTGTCTTTCCCATTCTCACTCAGTCAGCTTACTTACAACATTGTTTAAAAGTAGTGGCAAGTTAGCTGCCAAATATCTTTGTTGTACATACCAAATAGCTTTGTTGACTGTACACACATGACTTTAACAGAGCAGTATGATTTTTATTTCTCAGTTCATCACATTAGCTTCTGTTATTGAGAATGCCCCTTAAGCTTTTATCTGTTTGTAACGTAGATAAGCTAAAAGTTACTACTCCATTAATATAAGGCGTTAAATAAATGTGCAATTAAATCCTCAAAGGATATTTTGACATAAAACACAATCATTTTAGCATATTTAGTAGGTTTTTTTTTCATTTTAATATTTCTATATTCGCCATCAGCCGAAAGACATCCACTGCTGGACATAGGCCTTCCCCAAAGGGGGTTTGCCATAATCGCCACGCTTGGTAGGCGGGTTGGCGATCGCAGTGTAGTTTTTGCAATGCACAGAGAATGCTGCTGCCCATTCTCTGGAGAATCCCTTAGTCGCCTCTTACGACACCCACGGGAAGTGATGAGATAGTGTTATTCTTTTACGTCCGACACCATTGAGAACGAAAAATATTTTTTCTTATATTAACACATTAATTTCCTATTTCACAATGTTTGTAACAGATGTCAACAAAATGCTTTAAGCTAAGAATTGTAGAGCCTCATAGGGAACAGCAACATATTCTTACTAAAATTTAAACAAAACAAAAACAATTCTTATAAATAGGGAAGTAGTTATTGCTTACAGTTTGTATAGTCAAAACATAAATACAGTCCAGCATAATTATCTTTTTCTAAATTAAACGCCTGTGGAAATAAAAATCACAGTAGCTAGCTACATTAAAACAATCCGTCGTCATTTCACAGCTAAGTAACTTTCCTTGTATTTGTAAGTGTAATAACTGTAATGGCGTTGCGCTAGCCAAACGTTTTAAGTGTGGACGTATGTTTTCAAACGCATGAAGGTCACATTATTTTTATGATAAAAGGAACTAAGACGCTTTAACGATATCTGTCGACAAAGGCATGACCCATTTCCCCCGATTCGCTCCTGTTACTTCCTGACTTGCCGTTTAAATGGCGTTTAGCGCTGTCCTTCCTCCTTCATCTCTTGTGCTCATTGCTTCTATCGCAGTAATTGGGATTCATTTTGCGGTTACTTCAACAGATATAAAAATGCAGTTAATTAATTTTACCGTTGTGTTTTAGAGGCAATCCTTTTTTATGCTAATAATATGATGTGGATTAATCCGTATCTACTTAGGTCAATTGTTATTCGTTAGTTTTTTTGGTATGATTTTTCAGAATGTTCAAGTTTATTGTAAACTGAAGTATTAAAAATGTTTTGTTGCAGTTAAGATTATTTTTTCAAGTTTCGGATGACCGTATGATAACTTCCCTTATCTCAGAAACTACTTAGCCTAAATGATAAAATTGTTCGTTCGGAAACCTCTGCATGCAAGTCAAACTTACCCTGACTTTAGGAGGGGGGAGGACTTTGAAATCTAAGTTTTTTTTTTATATCTGTAAGTAAAACAATAGCTACTTATGTATTAAATACGAACGATGAAACAGAGTCACAGATTATTGAAATTCTGGTCCGTTCTTCCCTATAAGAATCTACCTATGATACCAGAGTCACTTCATTATTTTATTAACCGACTTCCGAAAAAGGAGGTGCTCGATTCGGTCAAAAAAAAACCCACCGAATTTAGCACATAATTCGGTGGGTTTTTTTTTAAATTTATGTACAGACAGGCACATAAAGCTATCCGAAACTGTAAAAAATTCCCAGTCAACCTTGACCCTAAAGCGTTAGCGATAAAGTTGAAAATCTATTAAAGAAATTTGAGAGATTGTTGTAGCTTGATGTGCTGGCGTCTGTACACCGATTACTCCGAGGTTTCTAATACCATTATGTGATTCTTTTTACGTTCGATGCGGTATTCTTGCCATTTGGTTCCGTAAATAATTAGTTGTAGTAGTAGTTATTGTTTTCAGTTTGGTCCAGCAGTTTTTATTTAATGAGCATTTTGCTTACTTGTTGCTTACTTGAATGATGTAATTACGTCGTCCAAGTAAGCAAAATGACGTCGGGTAATTAGTATCACAACTAAAAACACTTTTTACATGTAAGTAGTTAATGGGTAATTAACTACTTACACGTAAAAAAGTATTTTTTCAAACACATAATTTATTTTTAAAAACTTTTTACAAAAAAATACAATCGACTGCCAAATTAAAAACACTACAAAGTCTAAAATAACTTCAATTTCGGAAGACAGTGTTTTTAGTATTGTTTCTTCGATTTTGACACCGACTTCCGAAATGAAAGTTATTTTGGACTTAGTAGTGTTTTATTTGGAAGTCGGTGTATTTTTTTATAGAAGAATAGTATAGTAAGTAGTTAATGGTCTAATTGAACCAAACGTTTTGACTTTGAGTCACTATGAATCTTTCATTCCTTTACCAACTTGTAATATATAACATACAGGTAAATTTCCAGATTGTAAGATCATTTTAACAGATGACAGAGTGTGTAGGGAAAATTGTGAAAATGTGTCGAATGAACAAATTAATAAAAAAATATATATGAGGCGGAAAAGAAAAATGGAGATAAAATTTTCTTCATAAGAAATCCATTTGCAAAGAGTAAAGAGGTAGTAGACAACGGATTTATAAAATCCTTCATTAGCATTATTGCAAAAACGTGAACGTACTCGCGCTTGGCGAGGAAAATTGAATTTATCGTGAACGTGTTAAACAGTTGATGCATTTTTAATTAATGCTGTAATATATTAAATTACTTTGGTCTTTTGCGCCCAGCAACCAAAATGTAATGTAATGTAAAAGTGCGAGTCGGACTCTCACACGAAGAGTTCCGTACCATAAACCGAAAATACACGTTTCTTGTATGGATTTTTTTATTATTGTATATTATATATTATCAATTACGGTTCTTGAGATACAGCCCGCTGACAGACAGACGGGCGGATGGACGGACAGCGGAGGCTAAGTAATAGGGTTCCGTTGGTTACCCTTCAGGTACGGAATCCTAAAAAGGATCGACATTGTTACTTAAACAATTTCAAATCGATTTAGGCTACTGTGCTAACTCTTATTTATGTTTCGAATCAAATAGGTAAATGGGTTGTCGTCATCATTCCCTGTTAAATTGAGATAAGTGATATCTTATTTCAATTTATTTATAATTGAGGTTTGTGCAAAAGGTGCAACATGCCTCTCATCAATGTCTTATGTCTAAGATTACTTTGAAAATAAGCTCATGCGTAGCATTATGCTGAGGAGAAGCTGTGTTGCCACAGGGACGATGTGCACCTGCCTAGTCTATGGGCTTTCCTTTTTTCTTCCCTTTGTTGACAGTTTAATATTACTCTTTAGATTACTACTGATGTACTACTAAAACTTAAAAATCCTTAACAATAGTGTTAAGGATTTTTAAGTTTACAATTTGTATGCATCCTATCAGTTTCGTGACAATACATGCTCTTTCTTTCCTTGGCTATGAAAATTCATGAAAATAAATTAAACAGATATTTTTTTTATATATTAAACACATCTACTTCGATTCCCTCACTCACTGAGCCGGTAAGATAGATAGCACCCGATAGATTTTTAAATGTAAATGTACACGAAATAAATTTTGCAAAAAAATGTCTTTGGAGAAAAACACGGCACGATTAAGTATTACGGAAGACTGCGATGATTTAATTCTGAAGTCCTTTTGATAATGTTTAAGCTGTGCCTAAATTAGGCTGATTGAATTTTAATGTACGTGTTTGAGTCTTAATGCCTTCATTCCTGGAAGTTACCTCAAAAAATGCTGTCGATACCAAAAAAAAATGTGATTATAATTTACTTGCTTTTTCCTTGTATTATCACAAAGGATCTTAGTCCTGGGATAATAAGTGTCTTTTATCCTTTTTACAGTTCTCTTCTAGAATATCTTTGTAAATAAAAACTTTTACATTTATAATAATAGTTTCAGCCAACCGCGTCCGACGCATGAAAGTTGGCAATCATCCCAAGGGGTATGTATCCTCAGGGGTAAAAAGTATACAATATCCTAATCTAGGACTTGTACTATTTATGTATTGAGTTTTATCCGAATCCGTTTAGCCATTAAGGCGTGAAAATTCAATAAACAGATAGAAACATAGAAAAAGTGACTTTTTTGATGTGAATGTTAATATTAGTGTAGATGAATAATTGTTAATTAGAAGGTGATTTTAATCGGGAAAAACGGTTAGAAAGAAAGTCTGTTTTTTTAGAACCGGTGCTGATGCAAAGAACCATTAATTTCAAAATAATAAAGCGCGCTTTTAAAAGAATTACCAATGCATCGGGCCTATTTTCGGATCCGTAAAGGCAAACACACCCGTTCCGTCAAGCTGTTATTTTCCCTCCGCCGTTCACAATGTTACATTTGGCTTTGAAAGATGTCGGAAGTCGTAAAATGTGTTGCTATTTATGAGTGCCGAGTTACCAGTGAGTTATTGAATCCGAATCAATTCATACGCAGCCAAATATGGTGCGCAGAAATTATTGCCTTAAGCTGTTGTGTGCTTAGAGTGTTTTGATTGGTTTAGAAAGTTTTTTCTTAGCTTCGGTATATTGAAACATCTGAAGAATGGCTGCGACTAACATTCATAAACACAATAGACGATTTGAATTTCTTATGACTCTTTAGTATTCAGCTAGGAAATTAACGCTAGATTAAGTTTTGTAAAAGTAATACAATATTGTAATAATTTAAGTCTATGTTAGAGAATTGGTGCCCTGAAACAGAGAAACGTGGCTGCGGCAAACTAAGAAGGAGATGGGGACGACCTTGATGTCTTTAAGAATTGGAAGGGACTGGAGCAAAATAGTGGCCACGTGGTCACTAGGAGGCTTTTGCCCAGCAGGCCAGTACAGGCTAGTAAAGGTTGATCCACATATATCAGGGCCATGACAGAGAAATGTCCGGTCCTTGGTGCGCTACAACGTGGCACTGCAAGTGGCAATTGATACGTCCCATGTAAACGAGATCATATAAAATTTTCGCACAGATACTTTTTGATCTCTGGGCGGACCACGGCCCAGATATGTGTGGATCTAACTTAATAAAGAATAAATAAACTATCCTTACCTGAAAGAGTAGTGAACTATGCATTCCCAAAGAATCATAACACACATTGACATAAAACACACGCGGATCAAAGTAACAACACCCGCATATCAAAAACAAATCAATTCCAGCTTCCCAGACACTTATGACTTGTAAATCACATCCTGATGACATTAAGGGTATGACAAGTGAAACATTTACACGCGCTGAACACACTCCGAATATCCAGAAACGCATTACGTCCGCAACACAAACGGAATATCGTAAAACACTCCAAATTGTTGTGTTTGGTGGGAACTGCGGATATTATACCTCCGGTCGATTTTGTAAAAATGTCGAAGTAAAGGCTTGGGTGAAGTGATCATGATTTGATCTGTCAATTAATAATATAATCAAGAAGGAATGACAGCTCACTTCGTGATCACGTGACGATCACGAAGTGAGCTGTCATTCCTTCTTGATTATATGGATTGACAGCTTACCTCGTGATCACTTCACAAAAGCCTTCACTTTGACATGTTTACAGAATCGATCAAAGGTCTTTATTCAACATATTACTTTTTAAATTTTAATATTATTTACAGGCTCGCGTTTGACCACAGTTTCGCCAGTTTGAAAGCTGATGGTCGATGATGGAACACGCTCATCTAGAAGTTACTATTCACTCTTGACTTTAAGACCCCAAAGTTATAGCTCATTGTCAGGCAACACAGACTTCGGTAAGGAATCCCACAAATAAGAGACATGTTTCAAAATAGAGGATATTATTATGAATAAGAGTATCGATGAGAATGGACGCAGAGCCGATGGGCTCAAAAAAGATTCGAGAGTGGCAAAGGGTATCGATGATTTAATGAAAGCCAGCTAGTTGCAAGAAGTAGAAAACCGATCGATGTCACGTCACTTAGAAGAGGACTACATACAGCAGTGACGCCATTCGGCTGAAATTTAGAAAATGTTGATAGTTTGTCACTTCTTGATAGCAACTAAGAAGCTAAACAATTTGTCTGTTGTGTATTATATTTTCGTGACAAACAAACATGATATAGGTAGCTTAGTAATCAGAATCAAAAGTTCAATTAAATATAAATGTATTTGTTGGCAAAGTCCAACGAAATGTTCCTCCTATACATATTTTTGTCTGCCACACTTCCATTTCGAAACGAACGGATGGTCCATTTTCCTGATGACGCTATGAACGTCCGGTGCGCAATGTTTTCGATTGTGTCGTAAACTAAATATTGATGAGCCAACGGACTCCATTCACGTTGATTACCTTCGGCCCTGAGACTGCGTGTTTTTTCCGCTTTCAAATCACATTCATATTTTATTTAGATATCTTCTTTTGTTGGTTCATTGGACCTTTATTGGCAATGTTTTAGAATTGTTTGCTGTTTGCTTTAATGCTTCTATTTCGTTACTGCTTGCAATAATGTTGCTGTTATAATTTGGTATGGTGATTAGATTTAGTTTGTCTAATTGCGCAGTCTATTTATCATTTAAATTTTTATAAGTCCCCACAAAAAGACCAATTCTCAAACATATCCTATGGACTATCATTTAGCCGCTGTAGTCTAAGTGGCACCAAAGACGCATTTCCACTATAAATGAACACAAATTAAACAATATCAAAACCAATAAAACAGTTACCAAACAAATTATTACTAAAATCGATAAACCAACTCCGACAAAGCACTTACATGCGAAAGTTTGAAACAACTTTTTCATTTATCTTCAAAGAATTCCTTCGGGCATTATAATGTGTTTTATTAAATTTAGTAGGGATTACGCTTCAAGTTAAATGTGCACAGTAAACTTTGAGGGCTGAGCTTGGGAAGTTGACATCTGTGGCAAGTTCTCAATTTGGGAACTTGGGTGTAACACTGTGGAGTGTTAATGCCTTATTTCTGCCTATGTCTTGTCTCCAGCACTTAGGTTATTGTTTTGTTCCGGATAATGTTTCTGGTTTTAGACTTCAATTTTATGGATTCTACTATAGAGATATGCGGCACAAAGAGTAAAGTCCCGCACACCTCCACTGAAATGGGGGGATCCTCCGACCGGACGGTTGTTGTTACTGGTTGGCAACTGCCCGATAGTTGATATTCGGACCGTTGTATATGTTCAAATTGCACGGAGAACTTTGCTTGCGCGATACAGGATTTCGTTGCTAGGTCGTCGCTGACAGGATAGATGACGTTGCGGTTATTTTTGTTGCCGTACCAATTTGGCTTCTTAGTTTTTCATACAAATTGGCATTGATACCGCCACAAACCCAACCTATTTATGTATGTAGGTAAGTAAACGTACGTAAACTGTTGGAAATTTTAATTCATGTAAAAGATTTCCTTTATATTGAGAAAAAATTACCAAATGAAAATAATAAAAAATAAAACACTTAAGTTAAAAATCACCAGTTTTTGAATGTCAAGGTTACAAAAGGCCCATAAACTGCTCACCCTTCACTATTCCTTAATGTTAAAACCACCAAAGTGGGTATGACACATTCTAATTCAGAACAAAATGGCTTTGGAAAGGGCTTACTTGACTGAAACTTATAATACTAATAAAGCTTAATATATTGTGAACACAACCTCATAAATCAACCCAGACCATAATGTATGAACTAATACTGGCGCTAGATTAGTTCTGCTAGACGCTTATATTGCGGTTAGCGCTAAAGCTGCTGTATTCGAGATGCTTTGTCTACAACGTTTGGTCAAGGCAGCGTAACATTATGTTTATAAATCGCTGGCTATCTGCAGAGTAATGCGAGCTTGTGGTTAATGTAGCAGCACTGAAGCGCTTTAAAAACTTTAAACTAGATTTTGCGATGTTCTGGGATATTAAGTACTCGCTTAATGTGTGGACGGAGACTTAGTTACTAATGACATAAGATGTGAGAAAATGAAAGGGTAAAGTGAAGGTATTTAGGTATAATGGATGGTTTCCAAGTTCAACATAACAAATAGGTCATGATTAGGTTCTTAATAACCCTAGTTGATGTCTCAATAGACATCAACTAGGGTTATTACGAACTTAATCGTAATGGCTTTGCTAGCCATTTTAGCCATTATAGGCTCTTAAAGCGAGAAAATATTTAAGGACAATGATAAATGACTGGTGAAGTAGCTCTATCTAGTGCCACTTAATATTTATTCATGGTAAGTCTATTTTATGTTTTTTTTGCCAAGCAGTCACGCCTCAACTATTGGTCGAATTTGGTTGAAATTTGGACTACGTAGGTAGATTTTTTATATTTTTTTTATTAGATAAGTTTATCATCATTATCATATCAGCTGAAAGACGTCCACTGCTGGACATAGGCCTCACCCAAGTGTCGCCACAACAACCGGCCCTGTGCGTCTCGCATCCATCGGCCACCCGCGACCCTAACCAGGTCATCGGTCCACCTTGTGAGAAGCCTTCCAAAGCTGCGTCTTCCGGTACCCGGCCACTCCAGAACTTTTCGGCCCCATCGACCATCTATTTTGCGAGCAATGTGCTACCCACTGCCACTTCAGTTTGGATATCCTTCGGGCTATGTCGGTAACCTTGGTTCTCTTCATTCCTGATTCGATCTCGCAAGGGAACTCCGGTGAGTAAGGTAGGATTGATTTTCGACTTCACGCGCGCAAAGTCGGAAACAGAAGCTTGTAGGCTAAATATTTTTGACTATGTTGATATAATATGCTAATAGGTATGATAAAAAGATTTAGTATTGGGTGGATACTTCAAAACACCAATGTGTCATTTACCAATAACAGGCCCCATTCTAGTTCCTTAAGTTCCTTAATATTATTTTTTCATCTATACTATAATCTATCTATATTCTATAATTATAATATAATGAAGCTGAAGAGTTTGTTTGTATGAACGCGTTAACTACCAGTCGGATTTGGACTTTTTGTACCTATATGATAGCCACATTCATGAGGAAGGCTATAGTCTATACGGGAACGTGAAAAAACGGGATATGCGCGTACGAAGTCGCGGGCAAAAGCTAGTCGTACAATATATCACAATCGAACATGCCCGGAAATTAAGCGCTCACTGTAATCCAGAATCAAAGTCAGTAGTTAAACGGAGCGTCAGAAGTAGGAAGTAGGAGTAATGGTGGTTATAAATCACGAATGGAATCATCTGTCTTTGGGTAGGCCTGCCAGTGTAACTGAATGTTTTGTCTTTCGCGATTTACTTGAAGACATATTTTTGCTCTTAGTATCATATTAATTAGGTTGTTAAGGGCGTTAAGTATTATCTACATATATATTGCAATATTAATGTTAGGAAGTTTACTATTGTTCATATAAACCAATCATTGGAAATAAATAAAAAAAGAAAAATGTATATTTCAATTACAATAGGCATTTTGATACATATTATTGGAGATCACCTTTTAAGCAAAGAATTGCTTGTATTAGGAGACTCCGCACTTCCACTTGTCATTTTTATGCAATTGAAATGTAGACAATGTAAACATGCAAGACTAAAAAAATAAAAATAAAATAAATAAAACAAAACATTATTATTTTAGCTATTGGAATGATTAATCTCTTGTTATTTTACCAATTTATTTATTTTTCGGTTCATACCTTTGTTCTCTATTTATCTTCTTCTCAGTCCCCCCTTTCATCGTTGAACGTCATTTATTTTTTTAAGTCCATTCATATTAGATATCTTTTGTCTTACCCTCCTCTTATAATAGTTTTCCATATTCATACACAAAATTTTCTTTATTTCTCTGTAACACATAAACGATGATTCCAATGTCTATTTACCATCATCATCATCATCAGCCGAATAACGTCCACTGTTGGACATAGGCCTCCCCAAAGGGGGGTTTCCCATAATCGCCACCCTTGGCAACAGCTATACTGTGTTCGCCAACTCGCCTGGTTGCGATCGCAGTGTAGCTGTTGCATTGCACAGAGAATGCTGCTATTCTATTTACCATAACTTTATCTTTGCAATAGTTCAAACCAGTAACAAACGAACCAAAGACCGTAACTGCTGCCGAAGTATTAACATATTTTCCTAAATCAAAATTGTGTTTATTTAAACTATTCGTCTGAACGGTACCACGCACGTAACCGTCTAGTTTGTAGGTGTTATACGTGAATCAACTATTCAAAACGTTACTTCGCCATATTACACAAGGTGGGATGCAAATATTCAGAACTTAGACAGATATTAAACGAGTTTGAATACTGACGCGAGACGTTTATGTTGTTTGTGAGGTAGTTTGAGATAATAATAATAAGCATCTATTTATTAATAGGTATTTATTTAATTATTTTTTTCAATGTTTTTTCATTCTGAATACTTATTACAATAATTAAATAAGATCTACTCTGAGAATTATCGGCATTCCTGTTTTAAAATATTAATTTGTAAATAAGTCATTGGTTTGCCTATGTTAAATAAATAAATATATATGGATATATAAGTTTTAGAAAATTATTGTATTTTTGGTACTGCTGAGCATGAGGTCCGGAGTACCATTTCTAGACCAAGCAAACATAACAAAAGTCCGGAGAGCCCTGATGACGTATCCGCATGTCCGTGCGTCGGCCTGGGCATGGAAGCTCCGTCGCCTGCCCGGACACGGACGTGTGTGGCACGTTCTTGATAAGTGGGAATTATTATTAAAATAAGATTATAAGTATACAAGAAATAATATAATAATAATAAGTCCAGTCAGGATGTGATACAGGTAATAGGCTATATTTGTGCACTTCTGCCAAAGCCTTTTAGTAAATAGGTACCTATAGGCGTGATGTTGTGTTAAAATTAGCCTCTAATTAAAGCACAACAGGTTTATAATAAGGTCTGTACTTAACCTTTTATAAAAACTTTTAAATCACAAAATTAATCAATTGAAATTCTGAATGTAGGTATCTGAGTTTTGATACATGATGATTATGTGCCATAACAGGCACTGAACCGAGAGGCTTCCGGAGTGGTCTTTTAAGAGGTACCGGGGCCTCTTCAATGTGCTGATGGTGATCACAGGGGTGGTTTTAGTGAGGTAAAAATCCCTCACTCCCTGGTCTTTTTCCCAAAAAGTCCAGGCGCCTTTTGAAGGTTTCCCTCCGAAAACAAAAAAAAAAGGATCTGAGTTCTGTGGATTTATTCGTTTGTCTTTTGAAACTGCAGTATTTCTTTAACTTTCTTAATTTATGTTTCTTAAAAAAAAATAATGAATGCCCCTTTTATCCTTTCACCAATCTCGTTGTGTTACAATTTGCATTTCAGCTTATCCCTCAAGTCAAAAAGACGTATACGGAAAACGAATTCTTGTTTAACTCCTAATAGAAAGATTGAAGGCAGGCGATATAAAGGCACAATAACGTAACTTTGCGAATAGGATGTTATCACCTTTCGCTCCAAGAAATACAATACTTTGTCAAAGTCTTCCTTACTTTAGCACTTTGTTTTGAGATAAAAACGACGCTGGAAATTTTGTTGCGTTAAAGATAAGTGGGTGTTTTTTTTTCATCATGTTGGTGTTAGTATAACGAGATGTGACTGAGAAATATTAGCACTTTATAAAAATGAATATCGTGTTTTGCATTTGTACAAGTATTTATAGAGAGACTAGCTGTCGGCCGCGGCTCTGCTCGCTCCCAGGGGAACATACTCCCGGGATAAAGCTTATCCTTTGTCTTTTCCCGGGACTCGGACTATACCAAATGTCATCTATATCGGTCCACCGGTCTCTGCCAGGGTTGCGGAATTTGTTCGAAAGAGTCACCGCGGCTCTGGAACGCAAAGGGCTTTAGAAGGAACACGGATGGGTTTTAGTCAGTAAGAGTCTGACACGCCCTTCCGCTCCACCCAGAGCGGAGGAAGTCATTTGATGATTACCCATGCTTAAAAAAAAAAGTCAAGTGATGCAATTGGCTGTTTATTTATTTATTTATTTAAACTTTATGTACAATAGTGGTACATGGGCGGACTTAATGCATCAAGGCATTCTCTACCAGTCAACCTTTGGGTTATAAAGACTATATTGTGGTAGGTGTACAATAAATAAAAATAAGATTCAAAATTGAATTTTAACAATTCGGAAAGAATATACAGATAATATATATAATACTAATAAAATACATATATATGCTAAAATAATAAACTAATAAATATGATATATAATAATCATACCGATTAAGAGAATTCATAGAAATCATGATGAAGAACAACTAAGAATGACAAGCTTTTAAGTAGTGTTTTCGGATTTTACGCTTAAAGGAAAATTTTGACTCCGCCTTCTTGATGTCAAGGGGTAGCATATTCCAGAGTTTAATTGTAGAAATAGCGTAGGAATTAGACAAAAACCAAAAAAAAATCCATTCGACTAATCACAGCAGCGTTGGACATTTACATTGAAATTACAATAATTTCGATCCGGAAATTAGACCCTGTTAAAACCAAAATCGATGCCTTGTGAGTATAATTTATTATTCAACAGATATATTTGCCTGGATTTTGGCAATAAACTATACAGGGAATTAGCATTAATTGTGTCTAAGCCCTGGAAATGACGTGTTGATTACTGTTGTTGATAACAACTTAATCCAGGATAAGACTATTGTCGCTTCATTTAACCATGTTACCCGTAAATGACATTAATTGTGTTACACACAGTAACTACTAACTTATTCCCGCGGCTTCGGTCCCGTTGCCTATCCCAGCATTTTTCTAGGATGAAAACTAGCTAACTAGCATCGTTTTATCAGATTCAGCGATAGTGGAACACATTACTTATTTTTAATTTAGCAAAAATTTTTTTTTTTTTTTTCCAATGAATTTTCATTTTAGTGGTGGCGGAGCTCGTGGCTTAATATTAACAGCCGCTCGGTCTTTAAGGATAAGCAATGCTTGCCAAAGTCGATCTGTGGATGGGTGACCATCTTAACATACTGGGACTCCTCCGTGTCTCGGAAAGCACGTTAAGCCATTGGTCCCGGCTGTCATTTGTAGATTTATGGTAGTCGTTACGGAAGCCAGAATATCTGACACCAGTCTTGCCGAAAAGTACCGTGATACCCAGTTAATAGGTTTGCGGAGGTCTGGTAAGCACCCGTTCCACGTAAAATACTGGTATTCAGTTGAATCCGTTTTGATTGGAAGTCGACCCCAAAACAGTTAGGAAAAGGCTAGGCAGATGATGTACGGCGATGTTATCGCAGACAGCGATATCTACCAGACAACTTTTGAAAGGACTTATACTTGCATCAAGAGCAACCTTATTTCATGTCCAGACTTTCTCCATACATTACAGGACTAGAAGGAATCGCGATAAGGCCGCCGATTATGTTTATTTTTAGTTTCAGATTTTCTTCGTGTATGTTTTATCTCGGTCTACAATAAATTATTACAAGCTGATGCCCACGACTTTGTCCGCGTATGACCGTCTTCAAACAACAAAGACTTCCATACAAAGTTCCCCTTTCCAATTTTCCCTTCTTTATGTTCAACCTTTTCAACCTTTCTTAGCGGATACTTACATAATATAGTAAGCTATATTCCAAATTTCAATGGTACTATATGGTGTTGCAAGTAAAATAATAGCCCCATCTCATCACTTCCCGTGTGTGTCGTAACCTCACCGTAGACTCATCAGAGAATGGGCAGCAGCATTCTCTGTGCATTGCAACAGCTACACTGCGATCGCCAACTCTCCTGCCAAGCGTGGTGATAGGGAATCTGTAAGGATTTACTTTAATCGTCTTATTAGCATTTCAAGTAATCAGTACTGAAAGCACTTGAATCAAGAGTGATATAACAGCAGATTGCGGCAATATAATTGAGTATTCAGTTAGAAATTATTCAATTTCTGCTTAATGAGGCGTGGGCCGTAAACAAAGGATTAAGCTTAATGACTAAGGCTGCGTAGTTACTGTTGAATAACAAGAGAAGTTAAGTAGATACAGTTACGTATGTTAATAGAATAAAGGGTAGTAATAAACGGTACGCAACGTTGAAGGCCTCCCACAAGGTGGCCCAATTACCTGCACAGAACCGGTTGATATGGCGATACTTGGGGGAGGCCCAAGTCCAGCAGTGGACGTCTTTCGGTTGATATGATGATGATGAATAAACTGAACGAAAATGTCTAACAAAAAAAGTGATTAATTCGAAATAAAATACAGGTTGTGACAGAAATTACGCAAAACCTCCACAGGTAACATTATGAACGAATTGAATTGATACCAAACCTGAAATCACGAAGAAAATCAACTTAGCGTAACTCAGCCAAATATACTTTCCACTTTTTGAAAAGTACATCTTCGAAACCATGAAAAGATGTAATTGCACCTACACAATAACCAATTTTGTGCACTTAATGTTATACCTGTTATACTTTGTATTCAGCTAAAATTCAGTAAGTATCAATACTAATCATAATAAGGTATTTGACTTCAAAAATCTAATTAGTCCGTCAAATAGATTTCCAAAAAATATTGGACATTTTTTATTTTGTCACGTAAACAAAAAATGAAGACAACCAGTACACTTTTTACTGGAAAGTGACGTTACAAGCCCCCACGTCCTATCTTTGATGCGTTTTATCTTCGTATTATTTTTTATTTGATAAAATAATAAATATCCAACAATAATATATCCAACATTTTTCAATGATGTAACTGACGGACTAAATATAATTTTTTTTTTTAACCCAGACAATGTCCCTTTTATATTCGCTCTTGCCGTGGCTAGAAAGCATTTAGTTAGACAGCACAATTTATTGATGTTTCGACTTGCTAAAAACGTGTATATATACTATAGTAAATGCTCTTTTATGAGCCACACCAACGATACCCTATTGCAACCGAGCAGTATTTGTAATTATTTACCCATGAATTCAGTTTTGTTTAGCCACGGTATCTTGGGCGATAAACTATCAGGAATCTGGGAACGTCCGTGTACTGTTCATATTGCGTTGCTAAGCTACTTTATTCACTTTTACAACTAAGCCCGACCTAAGTTATGGAATGTTTCAGACATAAGCTGTAGTTTTTAAAAGTTGAAGTAAGTGCTTTCCTTGGTCACGGAATTTTTACTGGAAATATACTGGTGCATACTTATTAGATTTATAGACCTTCATTCCTTTCAGGCAGCGTTCTCGATTTTATGCTTCTTCCTTCCAATTCTTAAGAACATCCATCGTCGTTCTTAAGGACATCCATCCAGGTCGTCCCGCCTATCCTCCACGGTCTACCGTGACCCCGTGTTGCTGTTTCAGGGTGCCAATCCTGTTGGAAAGCCTTTCATAAGATGAACCGATGACTTGGTAAGGCCGCGGGAATCTGCTGGATGCTCGCACAAGACCGGTCGAAGTGGCGACTTATGTCCAGACCATATTGGATGAGGATAGCAAGGGATAGACCGTTGTGGAGAACAATTGGGGATGCCTATGCTAAAGAGCAAGACAATCACGGAAACGGTGTCTAATACAATTAATAATATATAATTACGATGCTTTCTGGGAAGCCCCTTTTAATTGTATAGATTTAAGATAATGAACACATTTTTTTTTTATGAACAACCATGTTTAATATTAGTAGTAGGTACACAAGTAGTTATAAGATGAAATGTAGCATTTAAGATTGTTAATAAAGGCTTTTATTATTATTATTATGTCTAGAAGTGGACGTCTTTCAGCTGAAATGAAGATGATGTTCTACTTTTACATTTATAATGGACTCCAATTTTACTTAGTAATTCTTTCTTTACAGTAGCAGAAAATTATCTTAGCTTAATAATTGTATTTCTTTTATTATTTTACCTGAAAACCTTAGACATATTATTTCTGTTCTCGATCATGACCTTGGCATTAGGGAAACACTAATAAGCTGTTCTGTTATAAAGAATTACTATATCACGAAAACATTATTTTGTTTTCTTATTTGGATAACTGTACTTCTTAAGTAGTTTCTTTTGTTTATTTCATTGGCACAAGTTCAGAACAGTAAGAATTAAGTAAAATTCTTAGTATTTACTGTAACGAGGTCTTTCTAGCTTTGTAATTTAAGTAATTTTATTAACGGACTTATAAAAGGAGGAGGTTTTCAATTAATTTGTATTTTTTTTTGTGATTTTTAAAATTTATTTAATTATTTAACACTTAACGCACACAAATGTACAGAGGCGGACTTAATACCATAGGCATTCTATACCATTCAACCTTTGGGTGATGCAGAGAATAGTGGTACAAAATGGTTAATGAAATACAAACAAAAATAATAAAATACATTGCCCTTAATTAAATTAACTATCATTCAAACCTAGCAATAAAACTTAGAACAATCAGACTTTCGCAACTTAAATTCTAATTTTTGAAGCCAGCCCAACCGTTCAAAGTTCAAACAATTCATTCAAATTGAACTAGATTTCTCTAAATCGTCCCCACTTTGTTTAACCATCTGTGAATACGCCATCTGTCTTAGTTCGATGTTGGTCTAATTTAGATATCTACCACAAAATAGATTACAGAAGGTCAGTTACAAACAACGAGCGAAAACAGGCGCATGCACACATATACGCATACGTACGGCGATCGGAAACAAACTAGTGGTCGCCCAATGGTCGAAATTTGAACCTATTTATTTATTAATTGAATGTATTTTCAAGTATTAAAAAATAAAAATAAACTTTTTGCACTCCTTCTCCATATAAACTTTAACTGTGTCAAATTTCATACTCCGCCTTCCGCGTAATTTTCGTAAAAAGGGGTACAACATTTTTGATTCACGTATTAATATACAATAGATAACTTTTTACGTCTTGACCCAACGATAGTCGGAATAGGTGCGGGTCATCCAAAATAATAGGTAAGATGACACCACTCTTGATAGGCTGCACTCAGTCGCGAGTGCGCTTGCAATCGCTGTACGTGAAGCGTGTCTATGTGTGCGTGCGTCTCTTTCCAAGAAGCCGACCTACTGCATTCATCTTTTTCGTGTAATATCTAGTTAGGCGAATGTTCTAGTAACATTAATTGTCCATTAGATAGATAGATCCGACATATACGACATTTAATGTGGTATGCGAGATAATTCATGAATGGCATAGATGAGGGACAGTATAATTTAGGTATAGCAGTGTTCAATGGTCTATGGAATGTAATATTCACGTACTACAAAGACGTAAGAAGGATCTTAAAAGCATTTTCCATTTGGAAATGTTCACATTTCGCATGTAAGATAACGGTACTGTCATTCCCAAAAAACCAACTACATACATTCGACCATTGTTGACCATTGAAGACCACCATTTAATTGCTCCTGACGACTCATATAGGTACATATCTACTCATTTCAGCAAAGTGACCTATTCATAGTAAAGAACAATATAGCTCTGAATGAAAGGCAATCGGCACTAATACCTCCGTCGCAAATAACATGGAAATACGCCAGTATTATATTATCTGTGATGGAAGCCATAGTAATTATCCTCAGTGTCCGGGCTATGAATAAGGCTCATTTTATCGCAAGTACTAATAAGTTGGCTGTATACGTTTTTGTCGAAATTCCAGACAACATTATTAATGGAATTAGTGAAGATCTAATGAAAACGTTAATTTGTCTGCCCATTGGAGCTTGTCTGTAGTATTATTGAGATTTGGGATTGTATCATGAAAGGTTTTCCTCGTAACATTATTTTCGGGCGAACTTATTCGGTACTTGTTTTATGAGAAAGTTCAAGTTGATTTATTTATTTGATTTGTTAGTAAGTGAAACAAATAGGACAAAAAAAGAGGAGCTCGTCGGCTAAATAATAACAGCCGCACGGGTCGATCTTCAAGGTTAAGCAACGCTTGCCGAGGTTGGTCTGTGGATGGGTGACCATCTTAACATACCGAAACTCCCCCGTGCCTCGGAAAGCATGTTAAGCCTTTGGTCCCGGCTGTTATTTGTAGATATTTGGCAGTCGTTACGGATAGTCAGAAGCCAGAAATCTGACACCAGTCTTAGGCTAACCAGTCAAGCTACTAAACTTTCCACGACTTTCCACCATTTAATGTCTTTTTGTCATCCGCAATTTAACGCCGAAGGAGACCAGACACTCTGAATTTATTAGCGGTGTAAAAGTTTACGAACTTAAATACTAAAGTATCCGGGATTCTGGGACTCTAAGAATCTTCTAGTTTTCAGAGATTAATGAACCTTTGAAACGACTCATTTTGACACTACAGCGAAGAACTGGCTTGAACATTCGGATTAATTTTGCTGCAGCAGTCTTCGTGAAACTTCTCAGCATTAAACTGTCTTAAATCCTTGTTTCCCTACTTCGCTTAGTTTCGAACTTACGGAGACAGTTATAGTGTTATCTATTTTCTTTCTTAGCCGAGCAATTTCTGTGTCGTTTTTTAGTTATACCATATTCATACCAGCCGTAGGACGTACACTACTGGGCATAGGCCTTCCCCAAAGGGGGGGGTTGCCATAATCGCCACGTTTGGCAGGCGAGTTGGCGATCGCAGTGTAGCTTTTGCAATGCACAGAGAATGCTGCTGCCCATACTCTGGTGAGTCCCTAAGTCACCTCGAACGATGCACCCACAGGAAAAGAACGGATGGTGCTGTCATACAGTTAGTGTCACTCAAATTATATTATCAGCCCCCCTATGACGTGGAAATGCCATCGTGATTCCTTTGTGCAAAAGGCATAGCGCTATGCGTCTTGTAGCTCCGTCTCTCTCCCAACACCGGATACATAGTGATTTAATCATTAGGTATGGTCATCATAGTAGAGCCTTCTTGATTATACCTGCTGATGATGTCAAATTAGATAATCTGTCTAGGGTCATTTAGGCAATAAATTGTGCCAAAAAATAAATTAAAATAGCAACATCTTACTTGAAAGGCATTACCTACTCCTTCTTCGACAGTCAGATAATAAAACAAAAAAAAAAAGTTTACAGCCTAAAAATATTCAGAAATTGAAGGTTGACTGTTAATACAAGAACAACGTTAATTTTCAATACCAAATTCTTAGTGCGTGTTTAATAAGTCCTTGATTTAATCTCGGACTATTAAATAGAACCGGAAGTTAGGTTCCGGAGTAAGATTTTTCGTAGCATTTTTGGCTGTTACTAGACTTTGAGTAGTTATAATAGGTGCTTAAAATATTACTAGAAGTAATAGGTAATGTGATGTGACGATAAGCATAATACTGAGTAATTTTAGGGTTCCGTACGTCCGAGTGAAAAAATTGAACTTATTACACTTATAGGATCATTCATGTGTCTGTTTGTTTGACCGAATCTGTTCCTGTCTGTCTATAAACCTGCTAGACGATTAAATTCAAAATTGGTTACCCCCTTATCTCAGAACCTACTGAGCCTTTGAAAAAGACCCAGCAAATAGTTTTTTACTTATAGATTACATACAAACTTATAAGAAGTCTGTTGCTCTAAAATAACAGGCTAAAAAACTATGGTTCGTACGGAATCCTTTGCGCACGAGTCCGACTTGGTCGGTTTTTGTAGGTGTGTTATGAAGGTCAACAACTTAACATTTTATGTTAGAAAATGTTTTAGTGCTTATTGGATTACCTAATTTTCGATTGTAGATTATAAACGCTTTCATTTCCATACCTGATTAGCATCAAAATAACAAAACAAAAATTAAATGGATTTTCAGTCGACTTGGGCAAAGATTAAATCTTGATGACTTGTTTTAGATAAGTCTTTATGATTGGAATGATTTGATTATAAATATACGACTGTATATGAATTAAATCATGTATTACTCAGTTAGGTATTAGGCTTATAATCAAATCACCAATCCGTTTTTCCTGTGCTTGTTATGAGGTGTAGAATTTTTTTTATAATAATAATAATTATAATATATTTGTGCTTTTTATATTTTATTCTAAGAAATATTAAAAAAATGTAGATTTCTGTGTACAGTATAATGAATAGAGAGAAAAAATAAAGAAAAATATTATGTACTTATAGAAAATTGAATAAACAAATCTATACTTAATATAATAAATATGAAGAGTTTGTTTGTTTGTTTGTTTGAACGCGCTAATCTCTGGAACTAGCAGTCGGATTTGGAAAATTCTTTTTGTATATGATAGCCACATTCATGAGGAAGGCTATAGGCTATACAGGAACGGGAAATTCCTATGAGAATGGGAAAAAACGGGATAAGCGCGTACGAAGTCGCGGGCAACAGCTAGTACTATATATAACTGAATAACTGGATAGCACAATAAACCCAATAAATAGCCAACACCTATAGACATCATATTCATAAAATATTAATTATGTAAATTGTAATAAATCTTTACTAGATTATGATTTCTCGATTTATTATGAAAAAATCGCTTTGCATACAATTAATCCCAACCAAATTCAATAGTTTCCAATATATCCATGTCTTATTAAGAAAAAATAGTTAACATTGTACCACTATTGTACATTTAGTTTCAATAAATAAATAACAATGTCAAGGGATATTTTACAATCTTACAGCGTTTGCAATTTTCCGGTGACATATAAAACATTACACACACATAGATAAATAAATATACACACTATCACCAATTCGCATTATTTTCACGTTACTATTTTTTACCTATTGGAAATCCGCAAATGACTCCTTCCGCTGAGCGGAAGGGATTCAGTCTCAGAATCTTAGTGACTAAAACCCAAAGACTATAAAACCACCTAAAACCAGTCCATGTTCCTCGAAATGCCCTTTGCGTTCCAGGGCCACGGTGACTCTTTCTAACAAATTCCGCAACGGGGGCCTGGAGCTCTAATATACAGGCCCAGGCTATAGACTCCAGCTAGTCGATTCTGTAAACATGTCGAAGTGAAGGCTTGGACGAAGTGATCAAGAGGTGAGCTGTCAATCCATATAATTAAGATGTCACGTGATCACGGAGTCAGCTGTCATTCCATCCTGATTATATGGATTCACAGCTCACCTCGTGATCACTTTACCCAAGCCTTCACTTCGACATGTTTACAGAATCGACCGGCTGATCTCCCACAAATGACAACTTTCTGCCAAGTTAACCGTCAACCTATATGACTAAGGATGTAATTTGTGGAGATGAATAAACGTATTTTTTTTTATTTATTTTTTTATTACCTTCAAAACCATAAGCATAATTTCACATCCATTTCTCACTGCGAATCTTAAAAAAAATACCGGTAATGTATTACGTTTCACGCTCAATCTTAAGATAAGCACGCGGAAAGTTATCTCGTGGCTGAAAGAGGAAACGTTAATCATACAGATTGAATTTATGATACTCGAAACGTAACAGAGTTACGCGCTTAAGAATTTTGCGTTTCATTTTTCTGGGAGGCGGTGTGTGGCCATTAAAACCGTAGTACCTTTTTTTTTAAGGGTGGGAAATCAAAAAATGACTTCTTCCGCTTTGGGTGGAGCGAAGGGCGTGTCAGACTCTTCCTGACTAAAACCCATCCGTGTTCCTTTTAAAGCCCTCTGCGTTCCAGGGCCGCGGTGACTCTTTCGAACAAATTCCGGAACCCTGGCAGGCTCTGGTCCTAGCGGGCCCAGTCTTCTATGCTGACATCTCTTTGAGGCGCGCGTGAAACACAACGCGCCATCGACCCGGGCCTGGTGGTAATCGGACAGCGAGCCACCCAACGCTCGCCGTCCGCAGGCCCGCGCCTACGGTGGCCGGGGATCGCCCTGTGACTCCCGACGCCCGGGGCGTATTCTCCTGTAGCGGCGGTTAGGGCGAAGGCCTTGCCTTCCCTCGCGAAAACTGTAGTACCTAGCGACAGACCTTTTTGGACAAGTATTGCACCTCTTTTTCTTTCAATTCAAAATTTGTAGGTCATAAAGATTGCTGTTTGATGTAATTCGATGAACTGTAAAAGGATTGTGAGATATCATTGCTTCGTGAAACTGAAATCTTTTAACGAATTTGTCAAAGTGAGCTTTTGTTAAAAAATGTTAAATAACTGCTGCTTCAATTCTAGACGTCTACAAAAAGTAATAAACGAGAACACAAATAGTTTGTTCCATTAAATAAGACCTTGGAAGCAGCCCAGAAAAAACGCTCCAACAAAGAAATTTTTAATTACAAACTGCTTTCACCCCCGAATAAATTACGAAGCAAATCTTTTACCATCGTGAAAAATACATTTTCAATCTAAATAACAATATTACGAAACAAAGACTTGAGGAAAAGTTACTAAAATCTTAGCTTAGGCGTCGGGAATTGAGGAGATTTAATGAGGATTCCTGACATTCCGCTGCCACCTCGGATGCTGAAGACGTTTGACCGTCGTTACCTGTCACCGACCTCCTTTGTCCAATAAAATTTTATGCGCTCCTAAAATGCAGACGTAATGAAAATCTGATAATTGCGTTTCTAATTATCCGAGATTTTATTTACTGCGAAGCTCCCGTATCTTCCGCGCTTCGTTTCCTTAATCTTGTCGCTGCGTCACTGGATGAACGTAAAGTCGTTTGTTTATGGTCTTAGCAGTGTTTTATTTTACTTTATCACCTTATAGGAGTTGGGAGATTCGTAAATTAATTTGGACTGTTTTGTACTGTGCTTAAATAGGTTTTCCCCAGAATAAAAAACAAGCTATATACGACCATGATGTTTTCAGCTGCCTGCTATTTAGCCCTTTCAACGCACGACCAGAGTTCCACCACGGGTCTTAAATATTCATAAGGTTCAATATTCGAATAAAATAATAAACATCTATGAGACATCGACCTTGAAGTGATTGTCCAGCTTACTTGCCACTTTGTATGAGCAATCGTAAAGGGTGTCAAGTTTGTACTAATCAGATTCGATCCGTAATAGTAACCCAGCTTGCTCTCTTTTCTCGAAACCTGTAAAACTCAAATGAAGCAGCTAGCTACTTATACATAAAAATGCCCTTTTAACACTTAAGTACTAAAAGGACGAAGCTATTTACTATAAATAATTTATACTCATGTGCTAGCAAGCCTTGCCTTCAAAAGCAAACAGATGTGATCAGAATTGAGTCCCTAAAGAATATTCGAAACACGTATTTGCGTAGGTTTAGGAAAACCCTAAAGTAGCACATAGATACTGTACAAAGTTTCATTTAACTTCACTGAACCAATTTCAGTTCACGTACATATTTTAAATTCATCTGGGACTTTTTGAGGAGTTCCTAGTGTTTGTATTGTAATTGGTGTCTGAAACATTTTGTGGCGTATTCCATCCAGGTTAGAAAACGTCAATAAACGGTTTCTATTATAGTCTAATAATTTAAGTACGTCTGATATATGGATATGACATAATATGCGATACTTACTCCAAGCTACGCATTACATACATCGAAAAGTTATTGACTGGCCTGTTGGTCGAGTGGTTAGTGACCCTGACTGCTAAATCGGAGGTCGTGGGTTCGATTCCCACCCAGGACAAATCTTTGTGTGATGAGCATGATCATTTGTCCTGTGTCTTGGTGTAATTTGTCTATAATATGTATGTATTTAGAAATATATAAGTATGTTTATCAGTTGTCTGGTTGCCATAGCACAGGCTCTGCCTAGTTTGGGATCGGATGACCGTGTGTGAGTTGTCCCAAGATATTATTATTATTATTCGATAAATAGATTCTTGTAAGTAAATAAAAGTTATTGTCTATCAGTTTTTTAGTTAGTCATCATCGATCTAAAACTGGTCTGGCTCTGGAGATTAGAGTCCCGCAAATCTCCATTGAAAAGGGAGTATCCTCCGACCGGACGGTTGTTGTGTCTGGTGAGCAACTGCCCGATAGTTGATATTCGGACTGTTGTATATTTTCAAATCACACGGAAAACTCTGATACCGTGATGCAGGATTTCGTTGGTAGTTCGTCGCTGACAGGATAGATGGCGTTGTGGTTCTTTTCATTGCAGTGCAAATTTCGCTTTGTTGGTTTTTGTTGTGGCTGCGCAAAGCGTAAAGCAAGCTTTCATACAACCTGAGGGCATCCTTACGTTTCAACCTTAGGTTTACCAATTCCAGTCGATTACAACTTCTACCTGTTTACTTTTAATCCTAAAATGTTTGTACAACGGCTATAAAAGACTGTTCGGTCGCTTTAAAGTGTGGTGTTAAGCATGGATCAAAAGAGTGATAAATGAAAATGTTCACGGACAGAAAGAGAGAATTTACCTACAGAAAATATTAAGTATTTTTAAGGGTAAGTAGTTTGGATGTGACATGAATGAAAAGGGAGTTAATGGTCGACAAGGGAGAATTGAAAAAAAAAACATACTGCGCCAATCCCAAGTAACGTGGTACCTTCGGGATTCACAGGGCGATTTCCAGCCACCACAGGAGCGGGCCTGCAGAAGGCGAGCGTTGGATGGCTCACCGTCCGATCAAAATCAGGCCTGGGCTGATGGCGCGTTGGGTTCAACGCGAGCCTCATGTCAGCATAGGAGACGGGGCCCACTAGGGCCAGTGTCTGCCAGGGTTGCGGAATTTGATCGAAAGAGTCACCGCGGCACTGGAACGCAAAGGGCATTAGGAGGAACTCGGAGTATGAGTCAGTAAGAGTTTTAGTCAGTAAGAGTCTGACCACTCCCTCTCGCTCTGCCCAGAGCGGAAGGAGTTATTTGATGATTTCCTAACCAAAAAAAATTTATTGGTTGTCTGTAAAGTCGGTTTACGCACGATAGTTTAACGTGACAACGTCATAACAAAACATTGATGAAATAATCGTAACGTTACAATGAGCGTAACGATACAATGAGTCATCCTTTTTCGTTCATGCAGCCGGCGTTCATCGATTTATTAGACTTTGTCACGTAAAAAAGTAATATGGTACCTATAATGGCAGATATCTAGATCATAATTTATTTATTTATATATTTATTTATTAGGCTCACCAACAATTATTGTTAACACCAAAAATATTACAAAATTCTTGGCTTAAAACAATAGTGTAGTGTCACAATTTTTTACAGGTAAGCACCACATGTGCCAAAATTATAATGGGCTTAACTTAATTGTACAAATAATTTATTCTAAGTGATACAATAGCTAGGTACATAAAAACCAAAACAAAACACAACAGGCCAGTCACATCACATTGTGTGTCAATCTGCGGAACTTGGTAATATTGATAATGATTGTTAATATTTACCAATACATTCTAGTTTTTTTACAACTGTCATTCCGATCCATAAGGTAAGTTCCTAGAATTTAGTTCTAAAATATTTTGTGTTTCCTGTTCCATCCAGGCGGAACCGGGGCAATCAGCAATGTCTGCTCGACCCTCCTCACTCATGTTTCATATCTAGTCGGAAATAATAGCGGAGGTTATAGTCTGACAAGTAAGTTGGGTCATTACTCAGTCCTGTTTGTATTGTAGTTGAGCATTTGACAGGCGACAGGAGCTCATTTTAAAATAAGTATTTATGAACAAAAAAATTATTACGGTATGGTTAACAGCCGGGACCCGCTAGGGCCAGAGCCTGCCAGGGTTGCGGAATTGGTTCGAAAGAGTCACCGCGGCCCAGGAACGCAAAGGGCTTTAAAAGGAACATGGATGGGTTTTAGTCAGAAAGAGTCTGACACGCCCTTCCTCTCCACCCAGAGCGGAAGAAGTCATTTGATGATTTCCCATCCTTAAGAAAAAAAAAAATTGTTAACACAAGAGAAGAAAGGAGTCATCGATGAACAATTTACACACAAAGCAGTATAACTGTTGGTTCGAAATATATTGGTGCCGGTGTTGGTGTAACTACTTATAATCAATGCAGATATCCATAGTGTTGTGCTATTTAAATGATGAAATGCTTTCTTGAACAATAAAGATATACGCAATGACACATGGGAACCATCGAAATAAAAATAAAATCGAATTATTCCGGTGGTAAAACGTGTAAATAAAACATTTTAAGATCAATGTTAACCGCTTTTTAGTTCCCTTTTCAATTACTTGTATTAAATCTTTAACTTTACACACCACAATCTCATTTTTAGGGTTCCGTTTTCAACAAGGAACCCTTATAGTTTTGCTGTGTCCGTCTGTCTGTCCACGGTTAAGCTCAGAGACACCTAGCACTAGAAAGTTGGAATTTGGTATCGGTAAACATAGTAATTACGGCGCAAAGTAGCAAAATAAAACCTTGAAAAATTATTAATTATGTTATTATAAAAATGTTTGCCTCCTGCACGTAAAGTGGCAAAATTTTTTTTATCGTCTTTTTCGTGGCGTGAAGTATTGTTGGATAGGTCGTTTAAAAATATTGAGCGTGTGCGAGAACGATTTATTCATCTAAGGATTCGTTTGCGAAATATTAAGCTTTAAAATGCTAAGTTTTGTTAGAGTCAAGTGTCTCCCTGTGCTAGCTAAACGGTTGGTAGCTGGCTTATAATTATGAGTTGACATATAATTATAACGAACTTAAAAGGAAAACTATCACAGCTTTACAAGTTAACGAGTAGTGTCGACCAATTAATATATTCATAAATACAAACAAAAAGCACCATTCTAAGTCGGCAATTGTGTCGTGCAACTACGGAACTCTATACTGCGCGTGATCCGACATGCATTGGCCGGTTTTGGAAAAGTGTTACTAAGCAGTTACTACTTAACGTCCAGGTCCGGCTACTAAATTGTTTTGGCTTTTCCTTCCGGATACGGTGATACCTATGTACGTCATTCGTATTAACCATACCACAAACTGCAAATACTGATTACTGCAGTATTTGGCTTAATCTTGTTTATGTAATAGGTACTGAACCATTTAATGAACTAGGGTTGATAGTTGAAAAGGTAATCGATCTTTTTTCGAATTTAATTACAAGCTATGTATCAAGTAAAAAACAACAAAAAATATATGCAAATAGGCTGCCTAGGGAAAAAAAACTAATTATATTAATAATTAACGGAGGTAAAGAAAAACGATAAATGTATGCAAAAGTTGTTAACAGATTGCAAGGTGGATTAATACCAAAATAGTTATCCAAAGAAAGCCTTTTATCCTTTAAGAATAGTCTCAACCAGGATACTGAGGACAATTCCTTAATTAAGATAGATAGATAGATAAAACATTTATTTGGTACAAGAACAGAAAACACAACACAAAAGCACAATTACACAAATCTTAATACTATAAATACTAAAACGAAAAAAAAAGCAGGATTTATGGTAATTTGTGATTTATGTGCCAAACTACCTACCGACATTAAAATGATTAAACACGTAAACAAGTATCGCTCGTCTCTTTATATCACTAATAATAATATCAATGTATTTATAAACAAACCAATGAGTACCTGCCTTTTAGAACAATTTTCATTAAAAACTAAAAGTCAGTCAATTATATCGATCGTCATTGGCATGTAGAAGGTGCAGTTTAGAAAGTTTTAAAAAGTTACCAAGACGATCCCAGTGACGTCAATAAAATCGCACATAAATACTTTTATTATATTGAAGATTGTAAGACCATCTTAGCATTCTATAGTAACAATATCTTTTGCATTGTTTAATTTCACGCATACTATTATATAGATATTATTATTACCCTATGGTCGGTCGGTGAGTTTCGCTGCAGAACAAATTGCTGCTCTTGTCGCTAGTACGGCAGACCTGGCTTTATCTACTTGACTGTCAAAAGTGCCTGTAACTGGTCTATTTGAAATAAAGGACTTTGTAATTGTATTTTTTTTTGTTTTCAACTCACACACGGTCATCCGATTCCAAACAAGGCAGAGCCTGTGCTATGGCAACCATACAACTGATAAACATACTTATATATTTCTAAATACATACATATTATGGACAAATTACACCCAGACACAGAACAAATGATCATGCTCATCACACAAAGATTTGTTCTGGGTGGGAATCGAACCCACGACCTCCGGTTTACCAGTCAGGGTCACTAACGACTCGACCAACAGGCCAGTCAAAATTGTATTTGTTTACTATACATTTTTTTTAAAGCATTACGTAGAAAAGTTCATCGAAAAGAATTTGACGCAGGTACAGTCAAAAATTCGGCTTAAAATACGTTTTTGTCGTAAAAACTTGGCTTTAGTACGTTATTACTACGTCACGAAAATAGTGATGAGAGGTCAAACTACGACATGAATACGCATAATAACTCTTTAATTTTTGTTTTATAGTGACGTTAATTATCCCGCAAATAGTTGTACCTACGAGCACAATGAACTTTTAATACGTCATCGCAATTAATGTCAGTGTCGTTTGCATCACGAATAATAATGATGACGTAGGTAGGTAATTATTGTTTTTGGTTTGGATAATATGTAAAAAAAAAGTTAAGTTTTGTTTTTTTTTTGCTCTACTCTGATGTTAATGTTCTTTAAGCGTTTTACTGTATGGCGTTATTGTAACGTAGAAGGTGCAGCTTAGAAAGTTATCAAGAACATTACAAGTGACGTCAATAAGATCGCAATGACGTGGGTAATATCCTTTTTCGTTAGCATAGGTTAGTCGGAGGAAGGAAGAATTAGATTAATTTCTTATAATACTCGTACTTACCTAAAAGCATAATTTATTTAAAGTCCTTCGAGATATATTTTTTTTACTGTTGATAGGCACTCGTTTGACCACTATCTCACTTGATAAGCGATGATGTGGTCGAAGATGGGGCACGCTTGCCTCGAAGTAACCTATTCACTCTTGACTTAAAGACTCGCAGGTTATAGCTATCAGGAAATACAGAGTCAGGGAATTTCCATTCTTCAAAATGTGACGTAAGAACAGTAAAAAAATCAGTTAAAATACTTTTTTGAAAACCGGCCAAGTGCGAGTCGGACTATCACACAAAGGGTTCCGTACCATAAACCGAAAAAAACATGTTTCTTGTATGGGATCCTCCTTTCATTTTTAATTTAATTTATTATTTGTTGTTATAGCGGCAATAGAAATATACACTCTGTGAAAATTTAAACCCGCTGACAGACAGACAGACGGACGGACGGACAGCGGACGCTTAGTAATAGGTCTGTAGGTCACCCTATAGTAGGCGCGGGCCTGCGGACGGCGAGCATTGGGTGACTCGCTGTCCGATCACCACCAGGCCCGGGTCGATGGCGCGTTGTGTTTCACGCGCGCCTCAAAGAGATGTCAGCATAAAAGACGGGGCCCGCTAGGGCCAGAGCCTGCCAGGGTTGCGGAATTTGTACGAAAGAGTCACCGCGGCCCTGGAAAGCAAAGGGCTTTAGAAGGAACACGGATGGGTTTTAGTCAGTAAGAGTCTGACACGCCCTTCCGCTCCACCCAGAGCGGAAGAAGTCATTTGATGATTTCCCATCCTTAAAAAAAAAAACACCCTGTGAGTACGGAACCCTAAAAACTAAAGATTCCAATAATATCTCTTTTACTTTTTTATAGTGACGTTACTTTTATCGCAAGAAGTAATCGAAGACGTACCTACAATAAAGTTTTAATACGTCATCGTAATGATGACAGTGTCATTTCCGCCATTAATGTTAATGATGACGTAGGATTATTGTTTATGGTACGATCGTGGTTTGGTGTATGTTTGTATAAAACTTGTTTCCTGTGAAGTTTTTTTTCTCACCATAATTTAATAAATTAATTTTTATTAGTATGCTTGTGGCTAAAAACACTACATGGTGGTTTTTCTTAGCTGTAATCGCATTAAGATAAACCTAATTTAAGAAAAGGTTAGATTAAGGAAATCGTGATTTCGGACGAGGCAAAAAAAATGGCTATGTCAAATAAATAAAAACCGGCCAAGTGTGTGTCGGACCACGCACAGTGTAGGGTTCCGTAGTTACCCGATTCCTAAACCATGCCAGAAAAATAGTAAAACGTACTTAACTATTATTACATCACTTACAAATGCACTGGGTTTTAAGTTATTTTCTATGGAATTATTAGGAACTTTTTACTTACCCAGTTCCATTTTATAAGTTAGTCGATTATTACTCATTAACTCGTTAAGCCTAGGTAACGGTGATAGTTTTCCTTTTAAATTCGTTATAAATGCTACTATTATGGTTTTTTTCACGTCTCCAAAAACAACCGTTTAGCTGCCCTCAATATTTTAAAACGACCTATCCAACGACATCTCGCACCATGAGGTAGACGATAAAAAATATATCGCCACTTTACATGTAGGTCACCCTAAAAACAAATGAATTAAGAGTTTTTTATTTTCACTTTTTGGCGTGATTAATATGTATACCCATACCAAATATCAATTTTCTAGCGCTAAGCGTCTCTGTCAGTACATCTCGCACCTCCGATTTGCGGATGACAGTGTCGTCATGGCAGAAGTATTTGCAGGAGCTAGAAGGGATGCTGAACAGCCTGAGCGATCCTTCAAGGCAGTTGGGTGTCGAGATGAATCTGGACAAAACCAAAGTCATCTGCGATGGTCATGGCTCCCCTAGACTTGTAATCGTAAATTGCGCTACCCTCGAGGTGGTGTAAGAATACATATATCTAGACCAAAAATGTACAACTGGGGCGGCACAACTTTGAGAAGGAGGCGACTAGAAGTATACGCTTGGGCTGGACGGCATTCGGGAAGCTGCATGGTATCTTTGAATCGTCGATCCCACAATCCCTTAAGACCAGGGTCTTTAACCAGTGCGTCCTACCCGTAATGACTTACGGAGCCAAAACGTGGACCCTTACCATAGGCCTGGTCCACAAATTCAAGGTTGCTCAGCGTGCAATGGAGGGAGCAGCGCTTGAGATTTTTCTGGTGGATAGAATTCACAACGCATCCATCACTCGCTAGAGAACTAAAGTCACCGACATTGCGCGTAGAATCTGCATGCTAAAGTGGAAGTGGGCCGGCCATGTCTGTAGACGGACAGACGGTCGATGGAGCAGACATGTGTTAGAGTGGAGACCGCGTTTTTGAACGTAGTGTGGAACGCCCTGCGGCACGATGGATCAATGATTTGAAGAAGGTGGCTAGCAGCGGATGGATGCGGACCGCTCAAGACCGGGATGGTTGGCGCTCTTTCGGGGAGGCTTACGTTCAGCAGTGAACGGCAATTGGCTGAGCTTCTGGGCGTCTCTGAGCTAAACCGCGGACAGTCGGTCAGACTGATTTTGGGTAATTTTTTTCGGACTTTGGCACACCGCCATTTTAATCAATCCGCCTTATTTGTGTTCATTTAAATAAAATTTGGCACAAAAACATATTTTTAAATTAGTTTAGGTATATTGAAAGTAAGTAATCATGGCCCACCAACCATGTTTGTTAATATAACTCGTAACAAGTAATCAAGGAAAATGTACCTACGCTATCAAAGGATCCCATTATTAGTAAGACAAGAGGAAATTAGTTTTGTGTTACAATTCGTGACACGTTTGAAGTGTAATTATATTGTAATGTTATACGTTACAGAACTATGTTACTGTAATGCTGTTACATGGATCGATATAACCTAATTTGTATATGATATTAAATTTAACTTTTAAAGGAAATAACACTGTAAACCAGAATATCCCATTATTTTAGTGGCATACGCTTTAAAACCATTTTTGAAAGTGAAAAATCCTGTTGAAACTGGATTTTTGTTTGAAGGACCGAAACATTTTACGGTTAAAGTTTTAATTAACTAGTTTTAACCCATAGAACTGAAGTCTACACTGTAGTTGGTTATTAGTTGTCATTTAAATTCAGCCGAAAGACGTTCACTTGAAAAGGCCTACACCAAGCATCGCCACATCAACCGGTCCTGTGTTTCTTGTATCAAGCGGGTTCCATTTTTTTAAGAATGAGTAATCATCAAATTACTCCTCAGTAAAGCGGAAGGGAGTGTCAGACTCTTCTGACTAAAACCCATCTGTGTTCCTCCAAATGCCGTTTGCGTTCCAGGTCCGCGGTGACTCTTTCGAACAAATTCCGCAACCCTGAATTCAGCTGACTCCTGCGACCCTTACCAGGTAATCAGTGGCCTAAGTTCGGATTTCTTAACGTAATCGATCGCGTTAACATAAACGCCAATTTGTATTTAAACTGTGTAACAAGTAGCCCACGTCTGGCAGGAATAAGAGAAAACCTGTTTTTTACATTGATTTGCCATGAGCAATTGCGAGCGTTTCATCATCATCATCATATCAGCCGAAAGACGTCCACTGCTGGACATAGGCCTCCCCCAAGTGTCGCTACAACAACCAGTCCTGTGCGTCTCGCAACCACTGGCTACCCGTGACTTGTTGAGTGTATGACTTGGTGAGGGTCCACCTTGTGGGAGACCTTCATACGCTAAATCTTCCGATACGCGGTCGCCACTCCAGAACTTTCCGGCCCCATCGACCATCTGTTCTGCGAGCAATGTGCCCTGCCCACTGCCACTTAGCGAACGCTTGTGTAAACGCAATCGTGAAAGTTCCAAAATTCACACTCAAGCCTCGGTTCACCTTTTTACCCAACTGCCTCAGAAAGAGGGTTAAGTTTCCAGAAATGCTAAACTAGTAAATAACCCAGCAACACACGCAGCCAAGATCTAAATCATAAAAAATAGGCGAGCACAAAACTTATGGTTCTAAAATTGTAATTATAAAACCTTTTATCATGATTTATTTATACACGAACCATAATGGGATCGGTAAGGCGAGGCGTAAATTATCACCGCGTGATTATTTTTGCTCTTTAATTGTTTAATTAAACTTCCATAAAGGGAAGCGGTTGGAAAATGTACTTGATATTGCAAGCTTAATGTGTAGTAAAGTGATTTAATGATTACATATCAGGACAATTATGAAATACATTTTATGAGTTAACTAACAGTCGCTTGGGTCGATCTTCAAGGTTCAGTAACGCTTTTCGAGGTCGGACTGGGGATGGGAGTCCATCTTAGCATACCATATTTCTTCATGCCTCAGAAACCACGTTAAGCTGTTGGCCCCGGCTGTCATTTATGGATCTTTGACAGTAATTAGGGAAAGTCTGTAGCCAAGAACCCTGACAGCAGTCTTGCCAAGAAGTACCATGTTACCCAGTTACTGGGCCGTGGAGGTCTGATAGGCTACTCAGCTCTACTACTAGTACTCAGCTGCATCCCGTTTCACTGGAAGCCGATCCCAATAAAGTTGGGAAAAGGCTAGGCAGATAGTCTGTACAGAGAAGAGTTGGTATCGTGTGGAGCTACTATTCTCTTATATATTAATAAATGGTTGTTTGTTTAATCATTTGACCTGATTACACTATTTATCACGGAATGCGTTATAAATAAAATTATTATTATTCAAATAATAAATCTAATTACATACATTTTAAAAATTATTAATTTGATAAATATTATAAAAAAACAGTATATAAGAAAAAAACTTTATACCAAATTATAACACTATTTTACTTTATTTTTATTATCACTCCAAAGATATTTAAAACATCATTCAGTCATTTTCAAATAATAGGGTATTTGACTACCATGACAATTCTATATAAATGAACACTTATTTGATATATGGCATTGAAACAATAAGATTTGTGAAAAAGTAAATAAAATTGGTGGAAAAACAGAGAAGTTAGACGCTTTTGAAGTTATTTTCCTATCCATGTCACATTAAATGTCGTTTGTACTGGATGGCTTCAATTCAATATGGCAGAGCTTGTGAGTAACGTCACATGCAATTAGTGCTGTCTGTATTTATCACAGATGCTAAAACACTGCTGGTTTTTTATATTTTTAAATAAATTTTTTTGACTGCGTCGTGTCTGCTTTCTAGGTTTTGAGAAATGTAATAAACAAAATCCAATCAAATACCATATTGACAGGAACGCAACGGTGTTTGCAATTCCATTTGGTGATAAATGGACATTGGTGTTTTCTTCGAAACATTGTTTGATTAGTAGATATTTTCAGTGATCATATTGCGAGCACGCATTATGTCCTAAAGTTCGTGTGTTCGATTTATGATAACTTGTTAAGCGTTTGTAACAAACCCCGGTGTTGGGAGTCGCAGGGCGATCCCCGGCCATCGTAGGCGCAGGCCTGCGGACGGCGAGCGTTAGATGGCTCGCTGTCCGATCACAACCAGGCCCGGGTCGATGGCACGTTGTGTTCCACGCGCGCCTCAAAGAGATGTCAGCATAGGAGACGGGGCCCGCTTTGGCCAGAGCCTGCCAGGGTTACGGATATTGTTCGAAAGAGTCACCGCGGCCCTGGAAAGCAAAGGGCTTTAGAAGGAACACGGATGGGTTTTAGTCAGTAAGAGTCTGACACGCCCTCCAGCTCCACCCAGAGCGGAAGAAGTCATTTGATGATTTCCCATACATAAAAAAAAAGCCTTTGTAACACTGGTATTCGTAGAAAACAAAATTGAATCACCTTTCAAACTGAAAGTGGATGACTAAACCCCTGTAATTTCATTTTATTTATTTATTGTTGAGGTCAATAGTGACTAATAAGATGATTGTTATGAAAACATGAATTACTTAAAAGGAATTTCCCTAAGATAGGGTAAAAGCACAATTGTACCACGTTTGCAAAGCATGCTGTTAAGTGCACGTAGGTCTATTCATTTATAATAAAAAATAAAATATAACTTGCTTTTGCCGGCGACTTCGTGCGCGCATATCTCGTTTTTTCCCGTTCCCGTAGGAATCTCGTGAAATCTCCAATCTCTCCTAGTGCTCCCCTACACTCCCCAACATGCCAAATTTCAGCTTTCTACGACCAGTAGTTTCGGCTGTGTGTTTTCTGTCAGTCACTCACTCAGTCAGTCAGTCAGTAACTGAAGAATTTTATATATTGGGATATAAAATTGTATGTAATATAAAAGTGAGCTCGCAGCGCAGAAATAGGGTTGCGGAATTGTTCAGAGTACCGCGATTGTTCGAAAGAGTTATAGCGGCCCTGGAACGCAAAGGGCAAGGAACACGGGTGGGTTTTAGTCAGTAAGAGTATGACACATGATCAAATGACGCTCTGGGTGGAGCGGAAGGGGTCATTTGATGATTTCTCATCCAAAACAAAGTGCAGAACATACATTGATTTACTATTTCTACTCACACAACGTCATATTTATATGGTCAGAAGAGTTGAGAGACAGGTGTACAATATTCTCACTATCTCGTCATCATATCGTCATCGTCGTTGCAAATTTAAAATCTCCTCTGTGACATTTTTGTCCAAAGTGAGTTTTCAGAAATTTGGAAAGGAATTTTGAAAACCCATACTTCCATGTGACTATGAGTACTTATTATACCGATAAAGCACGTTTCATTATTAAAAAATCTCAAGTGTCAGCCTATATTTAATTGTAAATCAAAGGAAGTTTTTTTTTCTCCAAAAGTTACTTTATACACATGGAAGATTTTAAATTTGGAACCACGCTATATAGTAGAATACCCTATTAAATGTCAGCCATGTTTAAGACGCACAAATCAAGACTGCTGGGAATTTTACTTTGGTTTTTTAATTTTGTATGCACGTTAGTTCTGCTACAATAAAGGTTGATCCACACATATCCGTGCCGTGCCTGTGGCGTGGTGGGTTCAAGGACCGTTATAATCGGTGCAAACATTGTCGTGACCGGGCCGTGTCAGACCACGTTTTGTTGGACTACGGCTCGGCTGCGTCTCGGTTACGGTCCTGGTATATGAGGACCTCCTTCAATACTTTTCTTGTAATTTTTTCTACTGAAAAAATCCTAATGGAAAAACGCAATAACTCAGAATTACTTTATAAAAATGCCTTATTTTTTAAATTCTCCCTAGAGTTTGTTGTAATAATTAGCAGTGGCCTTAAACATTTTAAATCTAGAACAAGCGATGAATAATAATCAAGTCAGTTTTATTAAATCAAAACATGTTTTGTTCAGTTTTAAACAGAATTTTACTTAGTAAACAAGAGTAAGGAATAAACAAAGAAAAGTAGGCTTTCTCTGCGGTCAACTTGTTTAATTAGTACCTAGAGTAGGTTCATTGATTCCTAGGGGATTAACCGTACCTAACCTTAGGCAAAACAGGGCCTGAAGTTTATGTAAGACTAATTGGAAAATCCTAATATGGTAATGTCTTAATTATCCTTCGTGATACCGTGCGGTTTGGGTTTTCTGGTGGATCTGTACCCACTTACTCGTATTTATGTGCCTAGTGATCAATTTGTTCAATTTATTCGGACATTGTTTTTGGATTGAGTGTCTTTTTGCCCGCATGTTACAGAAAGTGATGGACGCTACCGAACGCGTCAAACTTGTAGTTGTATTTTAAGCCTATTCTATTTAAATTGCCATCGACACGCTTAAATGCAGCCCTGGCTGGGGGCCTTAGATTCATTTAAGGCCACCACAGGATAGTCCGGTTAAGCAGTTACCAGCCCTAGCGTGCTGAACTGCGAGTGGTCCCCAACAAAAACAAAAAAAAAAGCTTAAATGCAAACATATTTTTTCAAATGTTCTAAATTACTGTAACAATACATATAAATAAATTCAAATACTTACATTACTTAATTCAATTTAAAATTATACTAAAATATGGAGTCCAACGATTTCTCCGCAACGCTGTCATATTTATTTTTAGTTCATTGTGACCACGATCCCGTTAAAGTTTGAGTACAGGTAGAATAGAATAGAAAAACACTGGGGAACAAAGTTTGAACTTTGTCGTGCCACACGAACTTCACTCATATTATTTACTTTGATGGATGACTGGTAGTAAAAATAAGTAACTAAAACATCATTATAGCCCGACAATTTTATTGATTGATGTAATTTAAATATTTCAACAAGACATTATTTGTTGAAATATTTAAATCAAAACAAAAACCGTCCGAAACAAAAAAAAATAAAAAAGTTATTATGAATTTACCATTTAGGATTTTCGGGCTTTCCTGGATGGTCCCTTTTCAACATCCAGCAGGAATCGGCCAACATCCTTGGGATCCATTTGCCCTTATAGCGCTTTTCAATCTGTGAAATGGCCTGATGGAACCTCTCCCCGTGCTTATCGCTCACAGCTCCCAAATTCTTAGGAAAAAACTCCAGAGGTGAGTCTAAGAAATGAATCTTGATTGACATGTTGCAACCCAATGCTTGATAAGCCAACAACAACTCGCTAACAAACTCTTTGTAACTCTCATTCTTATGGTTACCTAGAAAATTTGCAACAACGTTTTTAAAAGATATCCATGCTTGTTTTTCAAGATAGTAAAATTTTTGTTCAAATACAGGATATTTTACTAACTCTATGATTCGAGGTACAATGAAAATACCCTCTTTTATATTTGTGTCACTTATTTTAGCATTTTTTTCTTTTATATACAAAAATCCAAAGCCATTGCGATCCATCGCCTTAAAAAAATAATTAGGGCTAATTTAATGTGCAATGGTGGAAGAAGAACTTCAGACGGCTCTACAAGAGGTAAATATTTCACATTTTTCAGTCCAGGGCTTAAAGATGTTCGCAAATGCCATACTTTTTAACGATAATGGTTTCTTTCGAACAGCAAACTGCATACTACGGGATCCTTCCATCCAATTAAAAAACCCCAAGACTTCTGCTGGAAAATCCTCTCCTTACCAACCTTCTATCTGTCCTCGAAAGCGTCTTCGTCATACTTGGCGTTGCACTGTTGGCAGAAGCGACAAGAAGAATGACGTAGAGCGAAGTAAAGCTTGAAGCTCTCGACTATTCTAGAAGGAGGAATACACTGTGAACGCCCTCTATCCCATCTAGGGGACATAGCATGCAAGGTCAAGCAAGTCATGTTTATCCTTAACAATTAAATATGTCTTTTCATCGGACAAAACGTTACATTACCCTTAAGACTGCTGTGTCACGATTGAATATTACATTTACAAGTACCTACTAAATCGTTTTTCATTTATTTTTTCAGGTCCATCCGCTGTTTTTTTAGGTCGAGAAAAGGTCGGATTCTTTATTGTGGATCCACTATCAGCCGCCTGTCACAGTTCACGGAAGGGACTTAGCTGTTGTTGTGACATATTCGGTTTCTGTAACCTTGAATATGTACGAAGGATGGTTCGGGAATTGTTTTTGAAGAACATCACATAAGAAAATCTTCTAAGTATCTATTGCACACACATCATTTGTTTGAAAACCGCATGTTGAATTTATTTGTGAGAATCGTTTTGAGTGTGAATTTATTTCTGAAAATTGGTCACCTTGTAGCTATAACAATATATCCGATATAGTAAGAATCTTTGTAAGCTGTAGATTAATAGTTTTACGACTTGGAATTTCAAGTCCATAATAATTTTGAAATAATGTAATTTTTGAAGTGAAAACTTCTTTAGGCGCGTTGAGCACTTTTTGGGTGAACAAAAATCATGGAACTCGCGTCATCGTCACCGAACGCTTTAGCTTTCCTTAGTTTTCACTTCTGTTGGCTGTCCCCAAAGACTGCTCCGCATTTTTTTTTTCGATCAAGTTTAGAAAGAAAGAGGCGATTCTAAAATTCCCTAGAAAACTATCCGGAAAACTCTAAAACGTACTTACAAAATCTTCTAGCCATAAAAATATATTTTTAGATTCTGTTCCTGTTCAACCCTTCTTTACAATGTTAACCCTACCCAAAATATGCTTAGACACGTTGGATTAGATTTGTTCTAAGTACATTGAATATTTATGTTCCTACTCTCTAGAAAATATCCGTGTACGAAAATTGCTTTTTTATTAATGTTAGTCATTCATTCATTGTGAATGTTGCTTGCTTGAATGTATCTACCATATAAATAAATCTCATGTGATTTTTTTATGAATGGATTTTTGTCATTACTAAGAGTGTGTTCAGTGTGAGAGGCAATCCATCATTTGTATTTTTATTCTGATAAATAAATAAATAAACAAATATACAGAGTGGCTTTTAATTCACTGGACAGGGTTCTCATAAATATGAACAACTTTGACATACTATCAACACTAAAATCTCGAACAATAATATAATAATTAGATCTGCTGCGCATTACATAAAGTCGACTTTTGCGAACATAAATATATTAAACTGCAGTAAAAGATATTCATATTTATGAATATTGTTACTCTCTGAAACATTGGAATTTGAAAGGGTTTTTCTCTCATAAATCGTAAGTTTTCTCTAATTTATACGGAAATATTAAGCGTATAGGTTGAAAAAAAGTCACATATCAGTAGCCTTTAAACCGCTTTTGTTTTAAAACCCAATCATTTTTGGGATAGTTGTTACATCCCAACTCCAAAAGTGCTGGTTGAATGTGGCTGAAACCATTTTAAATGCAGGTTTGATGATAAATGAAACATGTTCGAAAAACAACATACTTTAAATAAATATACTCGTCTTTTAAGTGGTTATCTGCAAATGAAAGTTGAAGATTTGATTCAAATATTTAGTTAAGCAACTTGCTACGTGAATTACATTTCCAAACTTTTTCGATGATTTAACAAAATAAATAGCATACCTAATATATATTTTTTAAATTTGTAAAACAGATTTTCTTAGTTTTAATTTAAATAAATAGCCTATGGCAATCTACTTGTTGCTACGAAAGTATAATAAAAAGTACTCACCAAAAAAAAATAAAAACATTTTTCTTTAATTACAAACAGCGCTGTTACAAGTACAATTTTCTTTTAAATATAAAAAACTTTTCTTTCTTTGTATTAATTGTCTGTAGCTACGTTTGAAGGTAGCATAATTAATAGTTGGACACCTGAAAACATCTTTCTCAAGTTTAATTAACTTACTCTTTAGTGAACTTACGTAATGGACTTGGCCGAGAATTTTTAATTAATTCTTTTCAGCAAATGTACTCTTTTCACTGTAGTAATAAATTTTGCACATTCCTTTAAATATACTTTCCCTTTATCATCGTTCTAGCCACTTTGAATCAAAATACTTCGGAACAGCCGGTCGATTCTGTAACATGTCGAAGTGTAGGCTTGGGTGAAGTGATCACGAGGTGAGCTGTCAATCCATATAATCAAGATGTCACGTGATCACGAAGTGAGCTGTCATTCCATCTTGATTATATCGTTGACAGCTCACTTCACCAAAGCCTTCACTCGACATGTTTACAGAATCGGCCGGATTACTTAAGTACCTTACAGTTGCTGCACTATAGCATGTAAGTTTTCAAGCATTCTTGATAATTTTCTCTTGGCCGTACTCTAGGATATTACAGATGATATTATACGAGGAATATTATCTCAGTTACAATACAAATCATTGGTTTAAATGTGACACCTCGCACTGATGAAATTTTCAGGAGAGGCAAATACTGTTTTACAAATTAGGTACAATACTTATTAATTTTATCTGATGTTGCCTCGTCAGATCCAATTAGACTAGTATATCTTACGAGGTTACGCTAAATTGAGTTGTTATTATAAGTTAAGTAAGGACGAGCTTTGGTCGAAGGGTGTTGCGTATCGGCGATTCCGCAGGAAGGCTACGCGATACCATACAGCGCAACACAACGGCGTCACTTCGTGTATTTTTGTGGTTAATATTTTTTGTGGTTTTTGTAAATATGTATAGTCTGTAAGGTATATGGGTATGTTATGTTGCTCGAAAAAAATGATATTATCATTAAATCATTTTTTTTTCTGTCCAATGGAGGCATTAACGAGTTAACACCAGAATTATTGTTTGAAACTTTTTGCAGGAAAATCAAATTGTGCCAAAAAATGGTAGTAGTTACAAAGTGTCACATTAACACCGACGAAATTTTGTCTTGTTGCGAAAAGCCTCGTTTTTTATTCTTGAAATGGATTGCGATTACTACCAAACGGATTTCGATTAGCATATACGTCAAAATACTAATAACATAAGCAATGACATCTGATTCAGATACCTTAATTTCAAATTACACACAGTTCACAAGAATCTAGTTCTTCTATATCAAGTAACCGCCAATTTTTTTTACGTCCTTATTTGGTTCACGGAATTGAGCAGAATATGAAATCCGTGAAGTATTCCGTGAATATTTTTTGCTAGAACCTGAATCTAGTGTATATGATGATAGACAGGGAACTGTAGTCAAACCGGATGCGGTAGCGACAACACCGGCGTGGAATATTTTTTTTATTCGATTTTCTATTCAGTCTATGTAGCATTTTTTCTAGAGCCAGCTCGGGTTTTCATGTAGGTATCATTTTATCATACAATTCACAATAGACGGAAACTTGAAAAAATATTTGAGTATTTTGTTTCGCAGCGAGTTGCTTCAGTTGATTGAACTTTTTTTCTGAAGGTAATATACACTTGAGTTAGTATTTAGGCCCCATTAAAATAGGTGAACAAATTTTACTATAGCGTTCAGTACGTCTAACCAAAGATATCCAAGCAAAAAAACACTGTTTAAAGTGATTTTATTTTGACTAAGAATAATACTTTTTTTGACACATTAGAATAAACACATCCATAATGGATAGGTTCTTGATGTGGTCACGTGCGCCTGCACATTTGTAGTGTCAGAATTATCAGATAACAAAGACATGGATGAGTGTATGCATTAGGAAACCAACATGTCAGTAAATTTTCGTAAGCGAATTTTTTTCTTATGCGTTTTTCAATTTTTTTTATCATTGTCCTAATTTTGTCAGTCTGAACGATTTCTAAAAGTTTGTCCACCTATTTTAATGGGACCTTATGCTACGTATGTAAAATGCAAAAAAACGTAAGAAAACTTTCGCGGTCTGCCCTAGCGCTTCCACTTTAAATGAATTATCTACAAGTTTTTTTTAATGTACCGTTAAAGCATAATGATAAATTTTAAATTTAAGGAACAAAATCATCAAGCCAAGTCGTCATCTGCCTAGCATTTTCCCAACTAAATTGGGTTCGGCTTCCAATCAAATCGAATCAGCTGAATATCAAAATTTTACGTGGCGCGTCTGTCTTTCTGACCTTCACAACCCAGTTACGGGGTACTCGGTACCTCTTGACAAAACTGGTGTCGGATATGCTGCCTTCCAACTTCAGTAAGTGACCGAAGATCTACAAATGACAACTGAGACCAACGGATTAACATGTTTTCCAAGGCACGAAAGAGTCTCGGTATATTATGGACGGTCTAAGTACCTCATACGCAAACTAAGTAAGACCTATTTAAATCGTGATGATGACGGTAATGATGAGTGGTAGACACCAGAATTCCTCTACACACACCTGCCACGGTACCAAGTTACTCCTGACCTTGAACGTGGTGATTGACGTCACAACTGGAGAAATTCTAATTCGATTTGCTATGAGGAAATCTGAAGTGCATTTCTGCACGTACCTTAATTTTGGAAGATTTTGAAGGACGACTCCAAAAACCGATCACTTTTCTTGTATCTAAGAAAATTCTGGGGTCTGGCTGTTTGTGTAAGTGAGTTTGTATGTTTGTAAACGTACCCACGATACAGGAGAAATTCCTAGTGTGGGGCAACGTTAAAAAAATAAAAATTTATTCGAGATGTCAGAAAAAAAAAACCAGGTACAAAACTTACCACAAAATGGTACTTATACAATATTTGGCAAAATATTGTAAATTTTTAAAGTGCAATGAGACATTTTTCTGTAATTTATTTAATATGGCATGATACGAGTATTAGTTATACCTCATTAGGTATCTATGCTAATCTTAATGTAAGTACCTAGCTTAGACATTCTATACGATATGAGTTAGGAATTAGTAAGAGGATAATTTTATTGTAGAAGGCTTTTGTTGTACCTACGTTGGTACGTTGTACTGTGGAAGTCTGCCCTGCTTGGGCGGAGCACCGCTGTGTCCTCATTGAGGCGATCGGTGGCGGCGACTTCTCGCGTCCAGCCCTGTTTCAATCCATGGTGTGGCACCAGGTATTGAAACAGGAAGGAGGAAGGAGGCGTAGTAGGACTGCTTCCTACGAAGCAGTCACCTTCTTCTGCGAATCAGTAATGCTAGCGAAGGAGGAGGCGCGGCCGCGTGAGGGAAAGGCAAACCTCACGGCCCAGCCGCCGCAACAGAAGAAGAAGCCCCGGGCGTCGCGAGTCGCAGGGTGATTGTCTCACGCGCGCCTCAAAGACATTTTAGCAAAACAGAAGGGGCCCGCTAGGGCTAGTGACTACCAGGGTCGTAACCCTGGCAATAGCGGGCCCCAGGGTTTCAGAATAAATGCTACGGCATTTGTTCGAAAGAGTCCCTGTAACCCTGGAACGCAAAGGGCATTAGGAGGAACATGAATGGGTTTTAGTCAAGAGTCTGATACTCCCTTCCGCTCCATCTAGAGCAGAAGGAGTCATTTGATGAATTCCCTACCTTAAAAAAAAAGGTAGCTAGTGTTACAGTACCTACTCATTGAATTCTTACTACGCGTCTTGTGTAAATGAATAGAACCGTTCCAATAAAAGTTATAAAAAAACGCGTTACAAAATAGGAAAAGTTACGCTGAGATCGCACTCAAACTTCGCTGAAACATGATAACGGAGTTTTTGTGGCCTCAACTGAACGACATGTGGCCAGTTACATGCTCGTACATATAAAACAACGAACATACTATACAATTTGAACATCTAAGGCCTGGATTTTATCGGTCATTTATCTGTCCGTTAACCACTCACCAACCAATGGCGTTATGACAAATAGCGTTAACGGACAGATAAAAGACCGATAAGAACCTCAGCTACGGGCGTTAGTGTTTATCGTTAAGGAAAATAAGTCGATAAATATTGAGGAAAAATAACGCAAAATTAAAAGATAAAAAAGCGATTATAAGGGACCAGGTAAATGAGGTAAATCGGAGATAATATTTGCGGAAAATGTACTGACAATTTATAAACCAATGCAGGTTTTGCTGACATTTTTGCGTCGATTACCTACTAAGCCTTAGGTATTACTGATACAATAAAAGTCGATAAGTTTTCCAGCATATGGCTGATTTTCCTACGTGTTGTTACTAAGGAAAACGGATTAGGTGAGGAAGGAGGTGATAAAATTATATTATACTATAGAAAAGGCACGTCTGTGGAAAGATTTGTAGTGCAGGGAAAAGTTGGAGACACAAGATCGCGCGGCAGGTCACCATTGTGTTAGATCGATCAAGTCAAAACTGCACTCTATGGTCCACTCCACGTATGTGCCAGAAGAGCTAAACAGTTCAGAAAGAATGGCGACAGATCGTGATGGTTGCTACCCTTGATGTGACGACAACAACCGCTCTGCCAAGAGGGTGACGACCAGGAAGAAGATAATTATAAATCGGTGCCTTAATTCTGAAACGTTGTTTGTTAATTTTAAAATAGAAGGAAGTACAATATTATGTGTAGTAGCCATAATTATATTCGTATTGTGGTTTTAATAACAACATGTAGGTCAGTATGATAAATGGATAAATCTTTTATTTAATGATTTGTGATCTTCACAAGTTTGATCATGTCTCTGAATTTTATATTTTAACTAGCTGTTTCCCGCGACTTTCTACACGCATATACCGTTTTTTCCCGTTCCGTAGGAATTTCGGGAAATCCTCTCTTAATGGTCGGGACTACGGAGTGTAGGGAAGCTACATGCCCCATTTCAGCTTTCAATGACCAGTAGTTTCGGCTGTGCGTTGTCTGTCAGTCACTCAATCAGTCAGTAACGCAAGAGTTTTATACAATGTGGAGACATCGATACGATAATAAATGAAAACATTGGCAATACTAACCACTATTGCCAGTGTTATTATCATCATAGGAATATTTTGAAAGTATTAAAAATCCTGTCACCGGAATTAAAAATAAACTTTCCAATTACATAAAACGTCAAAAAAACTCAAACTGGTCAAGGATAGTGACTTCTATTCTGACGAAATTTTCCAAACAGTCTGTTGCAGTTAGTAACATCAAATCTGTGATAAAAGACAACATATTCGTATGAACTACTATTGCCAGTGTTTTGATTAATTGTCGTATCGTCGTCTTCACCTTGTATATATTGATAAAGTACATATTTAGCAGTTACTTTAGGTTACCTATACAAAGCAATTCTAAAAAACAAATAAACTTAATGAGACCTATATTTTAATGTTTTTTTTATCTAAGTTACGATTTAGTTGTGGCTGGATAGAGAGGAAGCGGAAACCAAAAGAAAAAATAATGGATTGAGTGAGGAATGATAAGAAAAAAGGGAATCAGGTATACCGTTATGGTTGACAGGACAGAATTTAAAAAGAAAACTCCAAGGTATGTTCCACTCGAATGGTGGCCTTATCCTTCATGACAGCGACTGGATGCTGTCTTCTTTGAAGAATGGATTCCTGACTCTTAAGTTGGAGATCCTTTGCTGTCACCCGGGGCTTAGCCGACTGCTGTTCTTGAAGTCCTACTTCAAGCCAACATCTGCCTTCTCCTGCATGATGTCGTGGCCTTGAACCTGTACTCTGAACTGCTGCCTGCTTCATGGTGAAGAAGTTCGTCGAAATACTATAATAGGTGACGGTTTGTAATTTCTGCCACGGGAAAAAAAAAACAAACTTCATCTTTGTAAAATAAATTTATTTGGTAAGTAAGTCAAAGTAAATAATATTTTCTTTTCAGAATAATAGAATTCTGTGAAGAAAATATTAAGTACACGAACAAAATCACGAGGCATAATCTTTTTGGAGCATGATAGAAAATATTACGATGGAAAAATTTCTGTAGGTTACTAAGTGAATAATGATCACTTGCTATATATTTCGATTTCAATCTATGAGATATTGCGATAATCTTGTGAGCACCCTTGTGAAATGAGCCTTCATGTATTTTTATTTTGTTAGCAGCTTTAGACCTTATTTTTTAAGGTTCCGTTCCCAAAGGGTAAAACGGGATCCTATAACTAAAACTCCGCTGTCCGTCCATCTGTCTGTCTGTCCGTCTGTCACCAGGCTGTATCTCATTTTTATGATCCATACTAGAAACATGTTTTTTTCTGCTTATGGTACGGAACCCTTCGTGTGCTGTGCAAGTCAATTTTTTCAACTAGACCATTAAAAGGCACTTTTGAACGTCGAATTTACAGTTTAAAATTAAAATATAAGTGACTCTAGTTGTCCATTCGCAAAAAGTAGATTCTTATGGAGAAGAACGGATAAGAAACTCCATAGTTAAGTTTTACAATATTTTGTATACATAGGTACATTGATCAATTGATTATATTATGTGAGCACAATGCACCAAACATTACGCTAAATCCAACCATCCAATCCAAAAAAAAATCCAACTAGCACTTGGCCAGCTTTTCGTTTTTTTGGAACTTCACCATAGTTTCTGAGCACATTATGTTCAAGCACTGGAGTGATTTCGGAATGTGATTTTTTTCTTGATATGTTAACTTAACACGATGGCTGACCCAAACATGGCAGTGACAAGATAATCGTATCAGTACTGCCTTCTTGCCTGGTTATTCAGTGACTGCCTTCTCAGTCCGCCTCAAAAATGACATATGGTCATTTAAGTTCTAACACCACGTTAGTCAATTTTGGCAGTTTTGACATTGATGCTGGGTTTTAGAGAATCAGAAGATGTTTTTTTTCTATCAAATAATTATGGTCCTATCTTATTTTTAAAGACCTAATTTAAAGTATACCCAAATTATTAAATTATTTTGCAATGGTATCTATGTGAAATTATGAAGGTTTTATTTGCTCTCCTGACAACTTAAGCTATGATATTGAAATGATTGATAAAATTCTATGATTCTGATAGTCTTGTTTTAAAGAAAAAATATGTTAATTTAATTTAAATGATTATTCAATTCACTTACAAATTATAAGCTATTGAAACTTAACTAAATTAACTCCCCACAAAAACACTCCTATCCATCCAAAATTAATCAATCACTGACAATATAAACTTACCAATCATTACAACAAATTCTCTCCATATATCTCGAAATCCAAACAAACTCAGTCTACTGCTGACACAATATCCCAATCAGTGGTTCAGCAAACGCGAACAAGTCACTATCAGCTGTTGTGTGATTTGTGTTAATATTCAAAGTGCGAATGTGTAGAATTTCCACGTCATTACCGCAACCTCGCCAACTGGATCGGAACTGAATTTAAGGCCGTTCTCACATGTTACTCTTTACTACTCAAAAGTTACTCTCTGAAATTATTAATACGATATTAATCTACAACTGCCTAAACTTTTCGAACCTAATTTAGAGCGGTTACGCACTGCATCCGATCCAAATCCGTGAAACTACGTTCCAAAGAAGTCATAGAACTATTTGTATGGTAGTTTATGCACTAGACCCGACTTCCGTCATCCGATTTCCTTCCGTCATCCGTGAGTCTCCAATTCGGAAGAAATATTGACGGACCGAAGAAGTCGTAGCATTGTTTGGAGTATCTCGGATTCAAATTGGACATATCCAAAGATGGTCCCTGAAAAACTTGGATTTGGATCGGATTAGTGCATAAGCAATATCCGAATTTGGACCAATTTTTAAGACTCTAGATTCGTATTTTCACGAATCCGAATCGGGTGCAGTGCGAAAAGCAACATCCGAATTCGGTCCGAGTTTTTTATTCGGCTCGGATGCGAGCCGACTCCGTGAAAATACGGAAATAAAAAACTGCGTAACCGGTCTCACGGTTGGCTTCCAGTGTAACCAGAAGCATGCGAATCCGACCTCACCAACCGATACCCCTTTTTTATGGATATCATCAAATGACTTCTTCCACTCTGGGTGGAGCAGAAGGTCAGTCTCTTACTGACCCATCCGTGTTCCTTCTAAAGCCCTTTGCGTTCCAGGGCCGCGGTGACGCGGTTGCGGAAATTGAGGACAATTTGATGATAGTGATCGCACTTCGGGGAGAGGACTCCTCTCGAACTCCTCGAGAAGGTGGCGCAAAATACATAATTTTATAGTGGTAGTCCAGTAAGTTTTCATTTCGAGTGCCACCATTTGGGAAGGGCCTAACGGGAGTGTTCTATTTGTCGCTGGAAGCTTTTATTTTATTTTGATCAGTTCGATATGGGACAAAATAGAAAAGATTTTGCTAGTGTGGTTTTGAGTGCTGTCATGCCTATTTTATTTCCTTTATATTTATTTAGCTCAAGTCAGTTCGGTTTTATTTCTGTTGGTTATTTTCTAGTTTTGAATTTGCTGCTTTTTAGAATTAATATTTTTCTTTTTATGCATTTTATTATGATGAGAAGAGCTTGTGGCTAAATAAAAGCACGAACTTTGAGGTTCGAATGGGTCACACTTTCAGGTTAAGCTACGCTTGCAAAGATCGGTAAAAAGCTTCAACTTTGTAACATAGATAGACATAGATAGGTTCTATTCTAATTCACATTCTCCACTGAACTTAATCATACCAGCTTGACGCCTTGGACTCGGTGGAACGCAGAGCAAAAAGGCTTGTAGGCGACGACCCTTAAGGCTTGTACCAATAGTTTCTTTTTCCAATGCGTTTTTCCACTGCCAGTTATTTTTAAGTTTGTACCAATCATTAATATCATTATTGCAGCCCACGCACGGCTGTCCAGCAGACGCCAACGGCCAATAACCAAAACGGGAGGTCAATAACCATAGACCTCGTCCCTCTTCGACGTCGACTTTGTCTTCCGCAAATGCAGAAAAAGATCAGGTGAACGGGGGCACAGTTATTCCTGTTAAGACGAGCCAAAGGAAGTAAGGCTTGTAGGAGTTTAAGCTATTTTCCATTGCAAATGTCGTCCTACTCTTGGAAGTTCTGGTAATCCCGCCAATGTCAATTACCAGCATAATGACACATCTAAGACGACCAATAGGAATTTATTTTATTTATTTATTTAATAAGGCACACCAACAGCTTGTTTACAAATTAATCGTATAAGTTATGTCATCGAGGGTCCTGTGTAAATAAGCCACTTACAGGCATGCACAACTTTCAATATTAATATGGTCAATTTATTATGTATGTAATATGAACATACTTGTTTCCAGTTTATATCTAAATTTAATGATTTTCCTTATTCAAGCCATAATTCGCATTACCACAGTTATATATATACGTAATCGACATTATTTTATAATAGTATCGTGATCTCATAATTATTTTTGACGCGCGAACAGCTTGGTTTTCCGCACGAGACCATAAAATAAATGATTACAGGATCATAACAACGCTTCTAATCTAAGTAGTGAGTATTTAATAGTTAGGTACCTATTACGTAATGGGTACATTTATTATGTCTGCTAATAGTTTTATGTTGTAGAACTAAAAGGAAAAATAAAAATAAATTGTATGCAGAAAATTGCGCATTATGTTATGTTTATCCGTTTTGATTAATCTCATTATCATCATCATATCAGCCGAAAGACGTACACTGCTGAACATAGGCCTCCCCCAAAGGGCGGGTGGCCATAATCGCCACGCTTGGCAGGCGGGTTGGCGATCGCAGTGTATCCGTTGCAATGCACAGAGAATGCTGCTGCCCATTTTCTGGTGAGTCCCTTAGTCACCTCTTACGACACCCACGGGAAGTGATGGGATGGTGCTATTCTTTTAGAAAAGATCCCATTTTTGCTCAAAAACACTTTACTGAAAATATCAATTAAAATTTCAATTACTTAACATTTTGGTTTTAATACAATGTTTTCCTTATTTTGATGATTTGCCACTCAACGTGATGATGGCATTAACCGGCTAGTTACGGCCAAGGTTGTTCGACGAGATGTATTTATAATGGACTAGCGGACGTTACGCGGTTTCACCCGCGTAGTTCCCGCTCCCGTAAGACTACGTAGATAAAATATCCATATAATAACCTATGTTACTCGCTGATAATGTAGCTTTCCAATGGTGAAAGAATTTTTAAAATCGGCACAGTAGTTTTTGAGTTTATTCGTTACAAACATACACGCACACAAAATTACAATTTTTTCCTCTTTATAAAATTAGGGTAGATTGGAGAATGGATTAATGTTATAATCAACGAATAGTTGAGTATTTTCCTCAAAATGTATGTAATGTACGTGGTACCTTCACTCAATCACTGCTCCTCTAATGGTAGCTTTACGTTAGGGGAAAATTTATTCGAACGGAATCAGCTTTTACATTTATTATATATTTCTTTTGTCGCCAATAAGCATATATAAAAATACATGCATGCATGCAAATGCTTCGCTCAGCATAATGCTTGGACCCATGCGCGAGGCAAAGTGGCAGCACTAATTTTCAGCGACAGCCAGCGTATCACATTCCTTTAGACCAGACTGCGGATGGATACGATCTGATAACATAAATACTCTCCACTAAAGAACTCATTGTATTCTGTATGGTGTCGGACGTTAAAGAATAGCACCATCCGATCACTTCCCGTGGGTGTCGTAAGAGGCCACTAAAGGACTCACCAGAGAATGGGCACCAGCATTTTCTGTGCTTCTGTACATTGCAACAGCTACACTGCGATCACTAACCCGCCTGCCAAGCGTGGTGATTATGGCAAACCCTCCCACCTTTGGGCGCCTATGTCTAGCAGTGGACGTCTTACGGGTGATATGATGATGATGATGACCATACAAATGTTCACTCACCAACTTAGATTCCGCTGCCAAGGGTGGTGATTATGGCAACTCCCCCCTCCTTGAGGGAGGCCTATATCCAGTAGTAGAAATCTTTCGGCTGATATGTAAATAACTTGTCAGCGCCATTAGCCATCTTTTCAACGGCTCACACGGCCGGCTTACGCCGCTTCAGCTGGGCTATCCACACTATAGGTATCAAAAAGCTATGCATGGCTCCACTTTTTTGTACAAAACACATACTTCAATCACATAATAGCCTTTTTGGATAGCCACGCAAACAGATGGGGCGGACTGTTTATTACCCGGGTCACACCTCATAAATTCCTTTATCCGTATAGGTAAAAGAATTTTCAAGAATAAAATCTCACGTAATATTCACTTAGTGAGAAATAATGGGCACTTAGCACGAATGTACGTCGCACAGTTGTTCTTGATTGTCCCTGAATTATTTATTTATTAGTAATAGAAATTAACGGGGGAACTGGCGTGGGTCTTACCTTACGGGTAGCGAAAGGTAGCACTTATATTTTTTTCAGAAATCTCTATGTAATAAGAAGAAATTTTATGGAAAAAGGTTCCTTGAAACTTCTTAATATTACATAAAGATTTCTGAAAAACAAGTGCTACAGTCATCCCTCCCTTTCAAATGTAACTTAAGTAAAAAATGTCAAGGAAAATCCTTTTATAAATTTAAAACAAGGAAAAATAATCCAAAAAACGCAATATAAATTCCTAACTCCTTTACTTTCCCATCTTAGGATTCCATTATAAAAAGAAACAACATTTTTTTTGTCAAAAAACATTTCAAGTTTCATCTCATTACGATATCAAAGAGAGTCCAAAAGATATTAGTCTTTGAAGGGTAGACTGGAACGTCTGGAACATTATTCTAGGTGTATATATTTTTAGGACAGAAGTGACCTTAATCTTTATTAAATAAAGAATTTAAATCATACAAAATATCTTGAGAAATCTTGTTGTGAAACAATTCTCTTTTTTAGCGATATCTATTGCTAAATGTCGTTAAAGTTCGATTCTCTGGGCGGGAAGTCTTGATATTCGCCTACCGACCAAATTTGATTGATAAGTACAAAGTCCAGTACAAAGTCAATCTCGACCGCGATCCACTATCAAAATCAATGATCTGGTACGACTTCCCGCCCTGGTCGGAAAAAGTATTAGTTATTAAGATTTTCAATATAAAATGTGTCAGTGGCAATGCTGAATTTAGATATCTCCTCGGATGATGGCAGTAGGCTCGCCACCTCTTATATGGGACTTAAACATAACTTTCGGTGTGAGGGTGAACAGAAGAGATTCTTTTTCATCAAGGTCTCTATACGTTAAGGAAGTAAACGGCAAATTATAAATGTTAAAGACATAAACACTAATTCGATATTTGTGAGAAACACAGAAGTAGGAAGATTATCATGTAAAAAGTGAATAAAGTACATATAGGACTTAATCCTAATAAATAAAATTCATCCGTTGCCGACTGAGTGACTGAGTGACTGACAGACAACGCACAGCCGAAACTACTAGTCGTAGAATTTGGCATGTAGGTTCCTTGGGGAGTGTAAGTGTAAGGGAGCACTAAGAGAACATTTCCCGAAATTCTTAAAAGAACGGGACAAACGAGATATGCATAAAAGAATCAGCTTTCTACGACCAGTAGTTTCAGTTGTGCATTGTCTGTCAGTCACTCACTCACTCAGTATCGGAAGATTTTTTTTATAAAATATTGATTGATTTATGCGAAACAAACTGATTAATTTCAAGTATCCCCCCGTCGTCATAATACTCGTCCGTTATGTACCTCAGCTTAACTTTTGGGAAATATAAGTAAAACGTATCGTTTTTTAAAAAATGGCATCACGTTTAAGCGAACTTTAGCGTATAATTCTGTTTAGTAGATGAAATTAAGCAGAAATAGCCTGCTTAGTAGCCATTTTCGTTTTGCTCCATCTAAATTTCAGTGGAAGCTACAGTTAAATAATATAATTAATGAACCTACCGTCAGCGGATCTTACAGATATTCTCTTTGATAAAGGTCTGTTATTTCAAAGTCAAGGCATTCATTTTAATTAGGCCATTTACAGGGACTGAATCGTCAAGAAATAATAGCAAATAGACTTACGTTTTCAGTTATTTATATTTGTTTAGGGAAACACAAACAAACAAAAAAAAAACGGAATCGGCAAGAGATATGTCGTAAAGAACATTGCCAGAAACTAAGTTCTTTTTTTAGGGTTCCGTACCCGAGGGATAACCAACGGAACCCTATAACTAAGCCACATCCGTCCATCCGTCCGTCCGTCCGTTTGTTTGTCTATCAGCGGGCTGTATCTCAAGAACCATAATAGGTAGACAGTTGAAATTTTCAAAGAGGATATAGGATTTCTATTGCCGCTATAACAAGAAATAATCAAAATTTAATTAAATTAAAAATTAAAGGGGGCTTCCACGCAGGAAAAGTGTTTTTTTGATTAATGGTACGGAGCCCTTAATGTGCAACTTGGACTCGCACTTAACCGGTTTTTAAACCCTGTCTAAAACTTATACAAAACCCAAAATAAACACCAAAGTTTTATTGATGTAGGATATAGTAAATGGGACTATAAGTACCTTTTGCTTCATACTTTATCCTTAGTTTAAAGTGATATTATATCTAGTCTTCTAGGATTTGGTTGAAACTTGACTCACAAATAGACCATGTCCTAAATTACGACAACGGATACTTTTCATCGCGGAAATAATTCGATGTCAGAAGTATCAATTAACGTAAGCGACATTTTAGCATTTTTGGTAAATATCCCTTCCGGTAACTGATACTTCCGGTGTCGATATATAAAGCATCATTTCCGATATTCACGCGGGCGAAGCCACTGACTGTTCAGAAGGCAGTTTAAAACTATAAATTAACTCCTTACATGTTTCTGCTTAATGACCATACACTTCTGGAACACCCTGTCCTTCTGGACTGACTGTTTTTGCATAATAAATAAATAAATAAAAAATAAAATATTCTTTATTTCGGACAATTTATATCTATATGTAGGTACATGGGAAATTATACAAAAATAGAAAAATAAACTTAAAATTAAATGACTTTGCGAACCAAGGACCTCCACAATGGGGAAGAGATCCTGTCCGCTACAGTCGTCAGGATTTTATTGCGGCTGCCACGCATTCTGCAGATCAGGAATGCCGTTTTTTTTGCGAATGACGGCATGAAAGCCATCAGTGAAGTCCGAACATCCCCGATGCACTACAGAAACGAGGCGGCCCCAACATCATCCTGAAGATATTATTGTACTGGATACGCAGGTTGTCCAATGACCTTTTGGTGTGATTGATCCACAGATTCCCAGTGTCGATGCTGTGACAGTATGCCTTAAAGAGCTTATGTATATGGTCATTATGCAAAAACAGTAAAAAAAAATATATCTCGACCAGTAGAAACGACTAAAAAGTTCCGAAGTTCTTTCTTAAGCAGTTTGTTACAGTTGGTGGTATTTACTTTAGTTCAATCACAGATTTGATGTCATCGACTGCATCAGACTGTTTGAAAAGTCATTTTTTCCTCGGAACTTTTTAGTCGTTTCTGGTCGCATTTTTATTTTTTTCATTAATATAAATCAGCTACCCATCATAACCCTTATATATTCACACTGGAAGTACTCGTAAAACAGTGTTAAAATATCCTGTATAGTTTGCCCGCGAAGCTGGTATTGTAAAACTGTAACTCTACAATTTAATAAAAAAAACTTAGCCCATGGAAGCGAGCACTGCGGCAACTGAAAATCTAATAAGCAGCTCTCTAATTTTGAAACAAAGCCAAAACGTCGTCCGCACACGTTCCCCTATAACATTATTGCTGAAAACTTTTCTTGCGTTAAAATGTTTCAGCCATTTTCACTAGCGCCTTTATTCTGCATCATTTGTGTATTGTCTCGTTAGTAAAGTTGTTTGGCAAAACTTGTGTTCCAATGGTAGCTAACATTTAAATAAATTACAGAATTTTTTTTATTTATAGATTTAATATGTTATTATATTAATTTATATTAATACATTTTATATGCAAGCTAGGTAATAAAAAACTCATTAGGCATTGAGAAAATTATTTTTTTCCACATTTTCAGACTATCAATGGTAAAATTCGTTTTGTTTCATTTTTTTATTGTCATGATTGTGAAAAAATCTTTGATCTGAAAAGCTAAATCGAAACGGTATATATGTTTAAATAGATTCAATCTCATATCATGCTTTTCATATTATTGTACAAACATAAAATAATTGAACATAAAAACTCTCTTTCACGTAGGTTAGTAGAGGCGAAAGATAATTTTAATAAAAGCAAACATAACATAACATATCAAAGAAAACATAGTTAATAGGCTGCTAGAATGTTTAATAAAGAAAAACAAGAAATAAAAAAGGTTTATTCTGCACAAACAAAACGCAGATTATTGAATGGGTATCAAAATTATAAAAAAAAAACACTTTTAATAAATAATAAATTTAAGATGACAATTATATGAAAAAAAAAAGAAATGATGAGAGCATGTCTATGTCGTATATTATATTAAGTGGACACAACATACTCGTAGACAACACACAAAAGAGCGAAGTTGACATCAAGTTTTATTTAGATTTTTGGTTTAACCATGCGGACAAATGTCATGTACTTACATAGAATCGTGATAGTCAGCTCTCTGAGTTCTCATTTTTAAGTCAAAACACTCAGTGAATTTTAATAAGATCGTTCTCATCTAATTTAAATTGACAAAAATATTGATGTCCAAAAGTGTTATTTTTGACCTATGTACAAAGTTAATATAATTTAGCAACTGTTAATGTTGAGGTAATTAGATATATTATTTCGTATTTTTTATTTTTGGTCCCACAAGATTTTGACTATCAGAATTATATTGTTTTTCTTAAAATATTGATTTTACTGGTTACTGACAGTAAATATTTCGATGTAACTGTGTTATACTGATGAATAAAAAAAAAATAATTATGTTTTTTCTGACCGAAATCAATTTAGTGTTTTTTTGTGGTAAATAAAGAAATGTTTCGTTTAGAAACTTACTCAAAATGCGAAAACCAGATATGGGAAATCAAACCAGATCGCCAAATTGTTAATAAAAAATATAAAATTCACAATAAAGGTTTATTTCCAATGATTTAAGTGAAGGGGTCACCTCCGTCGCAGTTTGGTTATCTCATCGGTTTGAGCAAACAAACCATTTGTCTTGCTATAATTGTCCGTCCGGAGATTAAATTCGTTAGATCCGAATAATTAAGGATACTGATTAATGGCAGCGTAGATATCAGGGCGGTTCTATAAATTTTCTCGAGAATACCCGCGAAGTTTGTTTGTGGTGGTTGTACCTATTTTGATACAGGCCTGGACCTTTTTTTTTTTTTTTTTAAGGTTGGGAAATCGTCAAATGACTTCTTCCGCTCTGGGTGGAGCGGAAGGGCGTGTCAGACTCTTACTGACTAAAACCCATCCGTGTTCCTTCTAAAGCCCTTTGCTTTCCAGGGCCGCGGTGACTCTTTCGAACAAATTCCGCAACACAGGCCTGGACCTACTGACGTCTTTTGTTGCTTAAGGGTGAGGACAAACGAGCGTTATTTTTTGTGTTGTGAGTCGCGTTAAATGAGTCGCGGAATTCATGTTGCATTCGGTTTTATACAAAAGTCCTTTTTGTGCCACACGCTGACGCAAAATAAGTTGTCTGCTGTCCCACGCGTATTATATAAACCGAATTGCGTTCCGTTCATTTAAGGTATGGAACTGTCAACACATCAATCTTTCCATATTTAGTGGATTTACCAGCTTGTCTTTCTATTTCTGACAAACACTCGTACAAACGTTGGGGAGTAATTGAATTTACGTCCGTCCGTCTGGCAACCTAATCTAATTTCAGCTGTGCGTAAATTGCGCAACTCAAAATACGCGACCTACGTCTCACAAAATTACGCTCGTCTGACCTTACTCTTATGTAGGGCAATTTTGAGTGAGACAGTCAAAATTTAATTTTGAAATTGTTAAAAATAAAAGTTATAAAACAAAAAAAATTTGTCTGACGTCAGCAATTTGAGAGATATTCAAAATAATCATGATTTTGTTTTTCATACCGTGAAACGGTACTGAAAAATGTTTAAATTCTTTGTTGATATATTTAAGAGAACTAAGTTCAAATACACGATTCAATAAAAAAACAAAGATAAGAATAAAATGAGTGTAAAATTTAAACTTATCTTTTCCAGCCTGACAATTGTATTGAACAAAGTGTATTTAGCGGCCTATGTTGGATGGATCAAAGGTCACAGTGAATCCCGAGGCAAGGATGCAGCGGACGAACTCGCCAGAAGGAGGTCGAGTATGGCAACAATGGGACCTGAACCTATCGTACCACTCCCCTTCGGTTACCTACGCAATCGGGTAAGGAAACGCACTAGTGATAAACATCACAAGCTATGGGTTGACCGTGGTGAGCGTAGGCTATTGATGGCCGTTTCACAAAAAAAAGCCCTAACAGTAGTTGCGTACAGTCACAGTCGTCACAACTGGCCATGGATCTTTCATTATTAAAGACACCTCTATGTCATAGGAGTCACTGACAGCCCATTCTGCAGAGCCTGCATGGAGGAGGACGAGACAGCAGCACACCTGCTACTAAGCTGCCCAGTAGTCGCTGATTACAGGGCTAAGTACATCGGAAACCCAGGTCCCTCTGTGAGATAGTTGGTAACACCAAGGCGTTGCTGGCCTTCTTTGAGGAGCTGGAGTGGATTGAATGACACATTTGTCCCACCTGCATGCAAAATACACGCTTAGTCGTGGAGTTGCGGAAACCAGCCTGAGTTACATACATACAAAGGCCTATGTTTTCTTCGTGGACCAGATAGCCAATGTGGCTGCAATGTTCTGAGGAAGCGATCGTGGACTGGATGGTGCCGTGAGGTAAGGATTACCTAAAGTCAGATTTAGCCGACCTGGCGGAAGTTGTTGTTGCAGGAATATCGACTGAATAATGATGATGATTAACGCTACTATATTCTCATTCGCGTTGAGTTCCACATACCCTTCTAGTAGATAGGCCTCAAATATAAACGTTAACAGTTCTTCTTACCATAACAACTGATTGATTGATAACAATGATAACTTTAAGAAAAAACGAATTAAATATTTATGCAAATACTTTTTTTTTCTTTGTTTCTTGTTTATTTATATACAAACATAATCCGACTATCATAAATTTCAACTAATTGCTTCCCGTTTTTTCAATGTCAGATCTTTACGTTTTTGAGCCGCTCCACGATAAATACTGATATTCAGCTGAATCCGGTTTGACTGGAAGCCGACCCCAATATAGTTGGGAAAAGACTAGGTAGACTTATTGAAGTTACTGCATTCTTTTAACTCAAACAGTGAGTGAAGTTAACGAAAACGTTAATAATTAATTCCGTTTACATTGTCAGGGTTCATTAACTTGACGTCAATGTTGCGTTCAATGATCTCCTTGGGTCAAAAGCTCATAAAGGTAAAGATCTGACATTTGTTTGAAAGAGTGGCGGCTGAGTGAATTCACGAGGCGCAAGAGTGGGGCAGATAGACAGCTCCATCGCGCTGGAGCTATCCATCTACCCCACTCCAGCGGCGAGCTCATCTCCCCGGACGTATTCTATCTTTGTCAGTTATTTTTTTTAAAGAATTATAAACCTTTACTTTGTGGTCGTTTTCATATTTTAATTCCAACTTGTTCACTCTGCTTATAATATTTATTATTTATGTATTTATTGAATTGATTAGGTGCATCAGAATAGTGAACTAATGGGATAACCATGTTAATACTGGGAATTATACATACCTACTATGGTTTCAAATGCTAATAATACTTTCACACTAGTTTATTATTCTGATTTCCTATTATTACAAACTCAATCCATGAAATGATCTCATTTATTGGCACTGAATTATTTCGATTTAAATTGCGGCATATTATTTTTGTACCACAATTGTTCAAATGTGTGAATACACTATAAATTGCTAATGATTTCATGTATTTATGGATATCCAGTTGATTGTGTTACTACACCAGTTCAGTGGATAATTGATTACATGAAGAGAATTGGAGCTTATGCTTTTTAAATTAATAATTAACTATAATGCTTTTTAATATAGCAATGAAATCTAATTATTAGTCATAACCTTATCGTGATCATCATGTTTATATTTGCGACATCATTATTATTATAATATTGGCCAGTGATGGAGGCACTGGTAATTTTTCATATATTTTTTTTAAATAAATTTGAAATTCTTTCTTCGATCGAATTCATACTTAAGAAATATAAATTGGATTTATAATTAATAATAATATCTTGGGACAACTCACACACGGTCATCCGATCCCAAACCAGGCAGAGCCTGTGCTATGGCAACCAGGCAACTGATAAACATACTTATATATTTCTAAATACATACATATAATAGACATTTTACACCCAGACTCAGAACAAATGATCATGCTCATCCCACAAAGATTTGTCCTGGGTGGGAATCGAACCCACGACCTCCGGTTTAGCAGTCAGGTTTATAACCACTCGACCAACAGGCCGTCAAATTATAAATTCGATCGATATGTGCCCACGATGCATTAAAATAAAACTCTATTAATTGGTCCCCCAAAAGTGTCCTCGTATTCATTTTTTTTCTAAACGTTATGCGTCCATGTTTGGGTCACAGAAGTTCATACATATACAAATGAGTTGGTTTAGTGAATTTGGAGTAAATTGGCTGGGAGAAACTAAAAACCAAAAAAAAATTAACATGTGTTCCCTTTGACCGCACACTTACTTAGCCAACACACCTGATTGCAAATTCGACTTATTTTTCAGCAGTATTCGCATTTGCATCTTAGTCGCAATCTGGCTTTTTTGACAGATTGCGTCAGATATAGAATGCATACGTTTCTTAAAAATTAATAGATTGGCCCTAAGTCTGTTAGGGCCAATCTATTAATACACAGTAACTGCCAGTTTTAAAACCAAACAAATGACAGTATTATTCACTTCTACGGCCGCAATACAAGTAATTTCACCTTTAAACGCACACATTTCCTAAAAGTCCTTGACGCTAATAGACTAACATTTACACTTTAGGCCATACATAGCGACCGCAGAATGCGGAACGTTGTAGTCGAGGTGATAAATAACACAGGATTAGTCATTTAAATACGAGATAATTATATTTACTTCTGAATTTGTCATAATGCTGATTCATTTAGTTTAAACATGATTTTATCTTTGGATTCGGAAAGTTGTTTTACATTTTATTTAATTTAGTTATTTTTTGCTTAGATACCAAAAACTCGGCCAAAAGGTGTGTTACCTTTCATTAAAAGATTTGAGATATGGATTTTAGAAGGACCAGCATGACTCAGGGACATAAATTGTAATCTTAGAGGAATGAATTAACAAAAGGATTGTTTGCTTCTATCTCTTCTAATCGATAGATATATAGTTACCTAACGATTAAAACCACACATAACATCACGGCTCGGCCCAAACTATTGGGAAAAGCTTTCGCGTTTGAGTCTCAAAACTGTCCATAGACAATAAAGTTCTGATCTATAACACCATATTAGAGCCCATGTGGACTTACGGCATTCAACTGTGGGCCTCCGCGTGTGACTCAAATATCATCATGATCCAGAGAACTCAAAATAACATCTTAAAACAGATATCAAATGCTCCATGGTTCATTAAGAATACTGAAATACACGAACACCTGAACATGAACACAGTCAAAGAAGAAATAAGAGTGTTTAAAAAAAATTGGTTGTCTGTAAAGTCGGTTTACGGACGATAGTTTAACGTGACAACGTCATGATGACATGATGGCATTTTAATGAATAAAATTGAATCGTACAGCGCTCTCGCTCCGATCGTAACGTTACAATGAGTCATCCTTTTTCGTGCGTGCAGCCGGTGTTCATCAATTTTTTAGATTTTGTCACGTCAAAAAATATAAGTCCAGACTTGAGAGACAAAAGATGCAACATCCTACAATTGGATAATTTGTAGAGAGAGTCTTGATATTAAGAGAGTTGCTCCTGATGGGGATAAGCTCATGCCTGCCAAATCCTCCTTCAACTCCTACTCAAAGTTTCTGAAAACTTATAGCAAGATAAGAAAAGAGAAAAAAAAAAGTTTAAGTCTCATATAATGGTGGGCGAGCTATTAGAATTTAAATGAGTAAATTGTGAATGAGTCTTGGATGCAATGTGGGTAGGTATAATAATGTTTGATGCTTGTACCTGCTACGATAGTCAAATAATATTTAACAATATTTACTTTAATTACAATAGTGACAAATTTATATTGATTGTATTTGATAAACCTAACTAGCTCGTGGCTAAAGAATATCAGCCGCACAGGTCGATCAAGGTTAAGTCACGCTTATCAAGGTTGGTCTGTGGATGGGTGACCATCTTAATATGTTTGCTACCGTGCCTTGGAAAGCACGTTAAGCCGTTGGACCCCGCTGTCATTTCAAGATCTTTGGCAGTCGTTACGGATTGTCAGAAGCCAGAAAATCTGGCTCCAGTCTTGTCAAGAAGTACCGTGGAGGTCTGGTAGGCAGCCGTTTCACGTAAAACACTGGTATTAAGCTGAATCCGGTTTGAATGAGAACCGACCCCAGTATTAGTTGGCTAAGGCAATTATAAAAAGGCTAGGCAGATGATGATGATTTGATGAGCTTAAAAAGACGTGTGTTGGAACCTAAAACGAATCTCATAAGGAACACGCGAAGCCCGTATTATGAGATGACATCAAAATTCTGAGAATGATGTTGTAACAGTATTAACATTCGAAAATGTACGGTTCTTTAACTCTACAAACATGGAATGTACGATAGTCAAACAATGGGAACGAGCCCATAGCCCGCATTTTGCTCTCACTAACCACGTTAAGGAAATTATCCGACCGAATTAGAATCATTCAACAGTCTCCAGACTTGAAAAATGTTAGACTTCACTGTTACAATTGGGATTTGGTAAGGATTTACAAGTTTTTTATTAAGGCGTTTTGTTCTAAATAGGTTTCATTTTTTTTTAGTTTCTAGTATTTTTTTAATGTAGTCTGTAAAATAATGACTAGCCCTGGTTTGATTCAATGAAGTAAGCATATAGAAGTCTTCTGCTGGGTACATGCATATTTCAAAGTACCATGTTTCATGCCTTTCCGTATCCAGTCAGGCCCAGCTGCTTTTAAAAGGCCATCTATGCAGCTGATTTCGATTTGATAAATTTTAAAATCTTAAACAGTTCCTTGGCGTCTATGGTCTCACAGGGTTCGTAGAGTTTATCTATCTACATCAAAATAGTATAAAAAACTCTTCCATTTCTGAATGAGTGACTGACAGACAACGCACAGCCGGAAGTACTAGTCGTAGAAAGATGTCATGTATCTTCTCTAAACTCCGTAGGGGATACGTTATTTGGGCACGCCACAATTGCGGCGGTAAGGCCCATCTTTGAGGAGTGGTTGAAGAGGCGCCACGGCGGTCTCACCTTCCGCCTGACGCAGGTACTTACCGGACATGGCTGTTCCGGTAGGTACCTGTTTCGGATTAAGCGGGAGGACACGCCCGGGTGTCAGCACTGTGAAGATTGCCCGGAGGACACGGTGGAGCATACAGTGGAGGTCTGCCTTGCTTGGGCGGAGCACCGCTGTGTCATGTCGAGGCGATCGGCAGCGGCGACCTCTCGCGTTCGGTCCTGGTTGAATCCATGGTCCGGAGCGAGGAGGCTTGGGAAGCGGTCACCTCCTTCTGCTAAGCAGTAATGCTAGCAAAGGAGGAAGCGAGCCGCGCGAGGGAGAGACAAGGCCTTCGCCCCAACCACCGCTACAGAAGCAGACGCCCCGGGCGTCGGGAGTCGCAGGGCGATCCCCGGCCACCGTAAGCGCGTTGGGTGGTTCGCTGTCCGATCACCACCAGGCCCGGGTCGATGGCGCGTTGTGTTTCATGCGCGCCTCAAAGAGATGTCAGCATAGAAGACGGGGCCCGCTAGGGCCAGAGCCTGCCAGGGTTGCGGAATTTGTTTGAAAGAGTCACCGCTGCCCTGGAACGCCAAGGGTTTTAGTCAGTAAGAGTCTGACACGCCCTTCCGCTAGACCCAGAGCGGAAGAAGTCATTTTTCTTCAACACAGTTGAGAAATATAATAAAGTCAGCATTAACGCAAAGCAAAAACGAAGAGAATCGCATAGGTGGGTGATGGGTACCGCAGAGCATAGCTAGTCTACATCTACATCTAAACTAATATTATAAAGAGGAATAATTCGTATTTTTGTGTGTATGTATGAATAAACTCAAAAACTACTGAGCCGATTTCAAAAATTCTTTCACCATTGCAAAGCTACATTATCAGCGAGTAACATAGGCTATATTTTATAACTGTATTCCCACGGGAACGGGAATCTAATATAAATTTAATATTGTCTGCACCATTAAATCTTCTTGTAATCCTAATTCGCTGGACTAAGCAACAAATACCTTTCACTAAAAATATTTTTCCCAGAAATATTATAACTCTATACTTTTCCAAAGACACCTTTAAGGGTCACTGGTAAAATTTCGTTATGATTGAGAACTCCCTCAAGTGGTAATCGAGCCTTCGTTTCAATAATATAATTGGAATTTATTTCCTTTTAAGCGTTTGTTCCAAGTATTCTCTCTTGGGTAAAATACTGGTTCAAGACAATGTAACTTATTAACTCCATTTATAGGAAAACTTGATTTGTATTTTCCGGGTGCGTATATTGGGAATATTTTGTCACTATCTATCTTCTATCCTTTGACTTACCTAAATTGAAAAGATTTTTTCAATACTTAGACATTTTTTAAAGACCTTGTAGATCAATATATTATGTAGAAGGAGGACACGTTTATAGATGGAGACTCACAAAGTAAAGGTCTATTTCGTAATTAAAAAACGTTTAAAATCTATTTCCAAATCATCATCGACAGTTATTGTGTAAAAACAAGATATATGTGACTTAAATTTCAAATTAGATTAAAATGCAAATGAACTGAAAATACGAGAACTTCCCATCACATGCAAAAATATGTATATATTATTTTATTAAATGTTCGAAATATATATCGCAGAGTATCAAATATATATTCTAAAAACCACAGAACAACATTTTATTTCAATTAAACCATTAACAGACCAAAATGTATTTTTATTTTCAAAGAGTCGGCTAAACAGAAAGATGAAGATCTATAAGGAGAAGAAAGACTTCATGGTTGGGACCATGAAGTCTCTCTTCTTTTACATTCTTTAAAAAAAGAAAAAAAATACATCAAATCAGTCAAGTTGGGTCAGTGGACCTCATTAAGTAGTCTGAACAAATAAATTATTATTACATACTGAAACACTACGTCTTTCAATCGAATACCAATAGAAAATATGTCAAAGATTTGCTCCAGGCAGAAAAACGCGAAAAAAGTAGATCTTGATATATAACATTTCTTTGATATTGTAATGCCTTACAAATATTTTACTAGGTCCAAATCTGGTAGGTTGAGGATTCTGTACGAATAATGAACATCCCTTATAAATAATTCAAGGTTATTTAGGTACGTATTTCTTAGTAATACTACGTTATGTTTTTTCCCGAAACTGTAAAGATTCTGCCGATACTTCTGCTAGTAATTGCTTTGAAGGGGCATCAAATTATAATAAGAGGTCACAGACCTGCGCTTAGGAGATGCCACAAGACAAAAAAGTAACAATGACTATTTAAATGATTTCTGAAATTAATGTTGAATGATGTCTGAACGTACTCTTTTTGTTTGACTCGGCTTTTTTGCTTATGTCATATCATTTCGCAATGTTTGGTGTTTAATTTTAAGTTAGAATTTTGTATTAGACATTTTTGAATTGTGACTTCGCAAAAGATTTTTAAATAAAATACTTTTGAATCATGAAACAGAAAACCAGTAATAGAATTGTTGTATGCGTTCAAGTTTACAATTATGCTTAAATCCTATTTGGCACGCATCAGCCAATTAATGTACCTATTTGTTAATTTTACAAATTAACTCCGAGTTTAAACTAACTAAGAGTTAAGTTTATGGAGCAATTGGGCGTTTTCAGAAAACAAAATGGTAAATAACTCTTTTGAAAATAAAGTTTAAAAAGTCACGGTTAAGTATCATTAAAGTCGAAAATTAAGTAGATTTTCTAATCTACGTAATTAAAAACCAAAATCAATTTAATTTAAAAGAGAAAAAAAAATTTGACGGCGAAATCTATGGTACTTTTTTTGCAAAGAAGGTAAGATCTGTGATTTAAAAACTATGCATTTGTTTTGATTTCTATCACGATTCTTTTTTGTCACGGTTTGGTTCACTGCGAACATAACCTTTCAAAGCTCAGCAATATTTTCAAACACGTTTATGCATCATCCATACATTACAATAATTTAAAAACCTGATTATTGTTGCTTAAGCGACTTGTTTTAAAAACCAGTTCTAATAAATTATTTTTTGTAGGCGCCTAATCTATTATTTAGACTAGTATTTGTAAAATATTTTTACGAGTTTAGTCTGTCTGCATTTCTTTATTCTTTTGTCCTTGTTTTTCCGGTATGCAAAGAGTGTTTGCTTTTAAAAACCCGTTATTTTTTCCTTCGGTTGCTTCGGGTTAAGTATTTTTATGGGGACAAGACTTACACTATTGGGTACTCATTCTGTTACTACTGAAAACCAGAATCGACTGTGGAGACTACCAGGAATGCACCGAGGTAATGAAGTTCGACGAGTCTCAGAGAATCGATTCAAAACAAAAAAATACGAAATTTTTGCTGTCCTCCATTTTAAGCAGAAGAAAGAGAAGGCCTAGGTCAATAGTTAATCATAGTTTTGCTTTGCCACTACGCTTAGTTTTTTACAAGCAGAAAAAAAACAAAAATTTTTTTTTTCAAATGTTTTCTTTGCCTGAAACCTGAGGGCCACTTTCTAATTCAATCTGTCAAAAAAAACTATTTTTATACATTTTTGACAGATGACAAAGGAGATACGATTGCGAACATTGCTTGAAAGTTGGTAGAATTGGCACTCTGATTGTTTTAAAATGTTTGGTTACAGAGTTTTTCTTGAACTTGGCCTAAAACTATAATAATTTATATTCCACATTACTTTCGCCGTCAATCTGTTTGATAGACCCAAAAAACACATTACTTCACTTAATGAATATTTAATGTTGGCAACATTTATATTTCATTTTAAAAACCTCTCGAGACAGTCTTGAAACAAAATCAAAAATGCAAAGTGGCTTGCATTGAAAGAAAATTGTCATTATCGTACTCTTCTTGAAGTCTGACTTTATGACCTCGTCTCAAGTCTAACGACATTTGAATCTGCATATCAAGTTATGTAATTAGGAGCTCGTGGCAAAATAATACAAACGGCACAGTTCAATTTTCGAGGTTAAGCAGCGCTTGCCGAGGTCGGTCCTTGGATGGGTGACCATCCATTACATACCAAGACTACGACATTTAACTGACACGTTAAGCCGTTAGTCCCAGTTGCCATTTGTAGATCTTTGAAAATCTGATACTAGTCTTCTTGAAGTCTGACTTTATGATCTCGTCTCAAGTCTAACGACATTTGAATCTGCATATCAAGTTATGTAATTAGGTGCTCGTGGCTAAATAATAAAAACGGCACAGTTCGATTTTCGAGGTTAAGCAGCGCTTGTCGAGGTCGGTCCTTGGATGGGTGACCGTCCATTACATATCAAGACTACGCCACGTACGTGATACGTTAAGCCGTTGGTCCCGGCTGTCTTTTGTAGATCTTTGGAAATCTGACGCCAGTCTTGGCCAGGGGTACCTAAGTACCATATTACCCAGTAACTGGGTCGTGGAGTTCCATGTGAAAAACAAGTTCTCAGCTGCATCCGATTGCAGTGGAAGTCAATCCCAACACAGTTGAGAATATTATACGCAGTTTCATTTACCAATCAAACTGCGTATATTTTTAAATTTATTGTTTTCCAAGTTACGTAATATATATTTTTTTTCATATTCTTTGTTGTACCTACCTACTTATAAGTAAAGGTCAACGGGTCGTTCGGCCAGGAAAACTGGCTGTGACGTCGTTTTCTGGCCCAGTTAGTCATTTTCATTTGTTTTGTGGTCAGACATAAAGGTATGAAAGCGTTCGGCTAACTGTGGTGACGCAGAGCGACGTCAGGAGCAGTGGTATGTGACGTGGATCGAAGGAATGAACTTTGATCGTACGTCATTCGTTGAGGTTGTTGGTAGGTGCTGTTAGAAAGTTGGCTTAAGGTAGACAGGTACTCAAACACCTCACTCCCCCCGCCGACGCGAGGTGGCCCGCAGAGGCGGGCCGGCACCAGCCGGGGATTACGGAAGTCGCATTTGTTCCCGCGATCCCCGGCGTAGGTGAAAGATGGAACACCGGGGTGGTTTTAGTCAGTAAGAGAGTCTGACAGACCCCTTTACACATCACATTCACAGTTACATTCTATCTTCTTTTACAAGTGCAACAATTAATAAAAGGTTAACACCTCACTTATTAATATCCGGTCCTGACATGGGTTGATAGTGATGCGGTTTTTTTTTGTTTTTATTAATTTTTGTTATTATTGTAGTTGATAAGTTTTTTAGTTTTTAGTGTTCCTGTGCGTTTTTTCCGGCAGAATAAACAGATTTTATTTCTTTCTTTCTTTTCTTTCATGTACAATTTGTGGTTATTCACATTGTTAACTCAAAAAAAAATACATTAAATATTTGCTTTTTACTTAATATTTAAAATCTAAGTTCAGACAATAATAATGAATAAAAATAAGCTACGTAAAGTTCTTATGAATAAGAATTAAGATTTTTGGTTAGTGAGTAAAATTTTTACAAATAATTTTTTTAAAACAACACACAATTTAAATAATTAATTTAAGTTCAAATTAAAACAATACCAGAGCTTCAATAAATTACAAAACTTTAATTTAGCTTTTACCTCTGTCTCACCTGATAGTAAGTGATGAATCGATGATGGATGATTAACAAGGTAAATAATATGATTCCTTGAATGTTAGCGACGCTTGGAAGATGTGTTGTTAAAGGAACAAGCCTCAACTTGCCAGAAGTGGTACATATAATTTACGATTGTCAATATATCAAAAATGTTGACATGCACTAACGAATAGTCACGTGATCAACAACTACTAACATTTTGGTTCATTCGAAAATCACCATCTATATATATATAAATGAATCCCTATTTCCCTTGGTCACGGCATCACGCGTGAACGGTTGGACCGATTTCGCTAATTCTTTTTTTGTTGTGTTTGTTATTGTCAGGAGAAGGTTTTTATGAAAGAACATTTTGTAAACACATATACATCCGGGCGAAGCCGGGGCGGGCCACTAGTCGCCAATAAAATATCACTTTGTTTGACCCCAAGGAGGCTTACTCATTTACAGCACGTGGATCAACCAAACACAATACCTACCGTAGTTCAGCCGTATAAGACATACCTATGTGTAACCTTTTAAAACACGCACGTGCTTTGTAAAAATCTCACGTGGTATTATAAGTTATTATGTTTATATAATAATTATCTGAGACAGCCAGTGATATAGCCTTGGTAACAACCTTAGGTTGCGTAATATAAACAGGTATGTTGCACAGAATTGTGCCGACTATGTAAAGTGTGGTGCAACCGAACGATTACTGTACACGTCATCATATTCTCTTGCCCTTTTTAATTGGTTTTAGTTTAATTTGAGAATTTTAATGTATTATTTTTGCTTGATATAATAATTTTTATTTTATTATTTCTGTTGTATTCTTCGATTTAATGTTGAGGTATTTTTATTTTAATGTTACTGTGCAATGGTGTGAATTACCTGAATATTTGAATTTATTATTATTATTAAGATAAACGCAACGATTATCACAATATTTCTTCTTCCGTACTTCTTATAGTTGTCTTTCAGTATTCCCTAACCATATCATCTTTCACGTAATCCATCCATTGATTTTTCTTTCATATGTGTACGATTTACATTTAAAAACTATTAGTTGGTCCTTCTTACTAGATACATATATCATCTTTAATAGAGTCTATTTTTATTTTTCTATTGATAAGTGTACAATTTTTATGAAGTGGTACATACAAATGATTAGAATCTACCTAAGTAGACACTACTGAGAGTCTGGCAAGAATGTTTTGACGAATAGTAACGTTACATTATCGTAAGTGTACATATCACAACAACATATTATTATAAAACAAAGTCCCTCGCCGCGTCTGTCTGCCTGGTCGCGATAAACTTAAAAACCACTGAACGGATTTTCATGCGGTTTTCTCCAATGGATGGGGTTATTCATCAGAAAGGTTTAGGTGTATTTTTTATTCCAAAATTCCTACGGGAACCGGGAAAATGGGATATGCGCGTACTAAGTCGCGGGCAAAAGCTAGTTTTAAGTATAAAAAAACCACAACCGCATAGTATTTTGGTTCAATGTTATGCGACATACACATTACACAGCTTGTGTCATACGAAAATATGAATATAGTATCCAATTCAAATAAATATTATGTGAAAAACAAGTACCTAGTATAGTTATAATACAATTTTACGTTACGTTAATATTTATTTATTTCACTTGGAAAAACAAACAGTAGTATTTTAAGCATGAACAGTGTTGCCATAAAATTAAACTTAACAAATATACTACATACAACATTTTCCACAAATTACTATAATTTAGAATAAAAACAAGCTGTTAGCAAACGTTAACTGTAGCAGGGTTAACATAATGAAAAAGAAGTTAAAACAAAAAGATTAACAATATTCAAAAAAAGAAACAAATAAAAAATTCATAAAAAAATCATTCGTGATGTATCATACAGGTCCCTAGCATATAATAATTATATCTACATTGTACTACTACATTGGCAGTCGTTACGGATAGTCAGAAGCCAGATAATCTGACACCAGTCTTGCCAAGGAGTACCGTGTTACCCAATTAATGGGTTGTGGAGGTCTGGTAGGCAGCCGCTCCACGTAAAATACTGGTATTCATCTGAATCCGGTTTGACTAGAAGCCGACCCCAATATAATTGGGAAAAGGCTAGGCAGATGATGATCTACATTGTACTACTGCCGATCCTTTAGAATTTTAATTCATTTTTACTATACGTCAAAAACATTCATGCTAGGCCGTCTGATAATAACTTGTGAGTGTAGTTATGACGATAATCTGAGACTACGACGTAAGGACCAGTACCTAGGCTTTACTATGATATGCCAATATCATGCAAATTCTGTTTTAAGATAAATATAATGTTATTCGTCTCATACAGCTCCGTGTCTTTCACACAACCGAATCTTGATTGACAAGTCATGGTATGTCCCCTGGGAAAAAAATAGAATGGCCTAATGAAAGATCCTAGGTTACATTATTGTCGAAATCTGACATGGCAATCTGATTTAAGTAGGTATTGTAATTCAGCAGATAAAGTACGATAATTCACTAATGCAGGATAATTCAGTAATGCTGTTACTTCGAGCTTCCCTTAATTCAATAAATTTGTCTGACTGACGTGTCTTAATGACAATTGCGTCAGTCCGGACAGCTAACACGACGATAATATCCTCTTAAATCGATGGATTGACGTGCATTAACGGAACGAGGGGAAATGGGAGACAATATTCCTGCATTATACATTGAGGAAAATCAAGATAGTTTAGATTACTGTATTGACGTGTACCGAATGTCCTTATTTTATAAAAACGTTGCCCCACACTAGGAATTTCTCCTGTATCGTGGGTGCGTTAATAAACATATAAACTCACATACACAAACAGTCAGATACGGAACAACTGTATGTAGGCCACACAAAAATTTGTTCCGTGCGGGGATTGAACCCGCGACTCGCAGCGCAGCATTCAATCGCTCAACCACTGCACCAACTGTGTCGTCACAAGTTCTAAATGTTAATTACGCTGTTGAGCCCTTTCTCAACTATGTTAGGGTTGGCTTCCACATGCTGCTGAATACCAGTATTTTATATGGAGAGCCTGCCTATAACCAGTACCAGTACATGGGTAACGCAATGCCCCTTGGCAAGAATGGTGCTGATTTTTGGGCTTCTGGCTACCCGTAACGACTGTCTCAAAGATTTCAAGGCTTACCGCTCGTACTTTCCGAGTCACAGAGGAGAAATGTACCCATCCACAAACCGACCTCGGCAAGCATTGCTTAACTCTTAAAAAGCGCCTCGTGCCGCTGATACGTCACGAGCTTCTCAAATTGAGGAAAACTAAGTTACTCGATTAAGATTACTGTAATGACGTGTATCAAACGGTTTAAAATGTATGGTGTTCAAGTTACTTACGTGTTTAAGTTATGAATCAGTTTTCTTACGCAGGATGTTGTAAGTCTGTCGTCATCGAGACGGTCTGAGGCAGGATATCAAAACAACGGTTTTTAAGGCTTTACGTCATAAGTTTTTATGGTTTACGAAGATGATGACGATAAAATCGTGGAAAGAGATCATACTTTTTGGGAACAGGATTAAAAAATGCAAAATCAAAAGGAGCAAGCTTATTGGGAGTTATATGTATGTTTTAGCCGTTGTGTGGTGAAACATTTGGTCCATGGGGTCCAAATGATGAGTACTTTTTTTATTTTTTGTCGACATATTTAAACATAATTGCTATTCTTAGTTTGTATTTTCTCTAAGTATATTTAACATGTGTAGTTTAACAGACAACATAAAAAAACACTTATGACATAATTAGTCAACTTGTGTTTGACTGTGCACCAGTTTATTTACTTGGATTATAAACAATTTCTAATTCTAGTTAATAAGGGTCCCATCGACATTACTCTAAACCTTAACCTTCTCAATTCCCATCACCCTGCACCCATGGGGATTAAAGGATAATGGTTTGCGGTAACAAGGGAGGAAGGAGGGTCACACACCAATTTATTAGACCGACAGTGCTCACACAGGCAGTTTCAAACGCCTTTGACCGCATTTTACCATTACCAAAATTGAACCATCCCTACATTTTCGTCATTAATTTTATGCTAAAATTTATAACAGAAAGTGTCAAATCCTTCGACGTTTTTTAAGCTGAGTTGAAAGGTGGTTGCAAATTTTCGTTAAAATGTCAAAGAATTTAAATATTGATGGATTATGAGGATTTTTATTACTTGTCATTTTCGTCACGGTTCATTGGATTGGCTACTTCAATTGTTATTTTAATAATGACGAATAAAAGGACGTCTTTAAAAGCCTTTTGACTCGAACATTATTTTAAGGTGATATTTTTGTTTTCAATAAAATACTAACGTTTTATATAACAAGCTTATGTCAGCGGCTTCACCCATGAGAAAATCAAGAATTATCTTAAGGGAACTGTCGATATAAAAATCATGTATCCTTTTCCAGGACATCGTCTACTTGAGAGCCAAGTTTGTTTCAACTCCGCTCTGCCGTTAAGACTCCAAGATGTAACATACAGACGGACGGACAGGCAGAGTAAACTCCACATTTATAATAGTAGATGCATATACCAAATATATACTAATAATGAAGCTGAAGAGTTTGTTTGTTTGAACGCGCTAATCTCTGGAACTATCAGTCGGATTTGGAAAAATCTTTTTGTATAGATTGCCACATGCATGAGGCCATAGGCCATACGGAAACGGGAAATTCTTACAGGAACGAGAAAACACGGGATATGCGCGTACGAAGTCGCGAGTAAATGGGGTGTGGATGGTAGAAATTGTTTTGACGGAATCGCCTTTTCGCATTATTATTTAATCTCTTTCTGCAATTTATGTATTAACTACGTCGTATTTAACGAAAACTCACACTATAAAAGTCAAACATAAACGCAGTAAATAACTAAAACCAGGTATTATTTTCACCAAAAGCAAGAAAATAGTCAAATTATTTAACCTAAGTGGTACTTAATCTTAGATAATCAAACTGAAGTTACTTACTTCTAACTTAATATAAACTAGACGGTGTTGGCGCCTTAATAGGCAAGTTCCATAGTTTAGTGCAGGGGTGTTCCGGCCATTTTGGCATTATTTCAAAAATGAGTATAAAGGGGCAATTTCCATTAATTACTATCAAAAAGTACTTTTTTCTGTGAAATAATATGTGTATGGCCCTTAAAATTTAAAAATAAAATAATATTGTTATAGCAGACTATAGTCTGTCTCGCCTTTTTATTTACATATATTAAGGGTATCCTCTACAAATCTCATAATATTGCAGTTCGTTACTGTCACTAAAACTGAAAAATGTTGGTTTAGAAACCAAAAACAAAATCGAAATGTTATCATTTTTAAGATTCATTCAACGTGGCAATGCGGCCAGTGTTCTGGGCACTTTTTTCCGTTGACGGCGATCTGGACGAATTTTTCGATGCCCTGTGAGTTCTTCCCCTCCCCCTCTTTACTCCATTTGGACATTTATAAATATTTTCTACTAGCTTGTATATACCATCTAATAAGTGTATTTAAATGTTCACAATAACCTCAAAGGTTAAGAAAAAAAAAATTGGCGGCACGAAGTTCACCGGAACACCTTGTTCTCTAATTAAATGCAAATACAGCTAAACCCGATACACAACACAATAATATCTGCAGTAGCTGCATTCAAAAGAGATTTCAGCATAGAAGACGGGGCCCGCTAGGGCCAGAGCCTGCCCGGGTTGCGGAATTTGTTCGAAAGAATCACCGCGGCCCTGGAACGCAAAGGGCTTTAGAAGGAACACGGATGGGTTTTAGTCAGTAAGAGTCTGACACGCCTTTCCGCTCCACCCAGAGCGGAAGAAGTCATTTGACGACATCCCATCATTAAAAAAAAAAAAAAGTAGCTGCATTCAAAAACAATCTGAAGATCATTTTTAATATAAAAAAAAATCTCTTAATTTCCGATAAATTGCTAAACGACACACTTATTTATGTTTTCGCAAATCAAGATCTGTAGCAAGATTGTTAAAAGCTTCCTGAACCAAACTCATAAAAAATAATGAAATGTCAATAATTTATTTGTCGTTACAAAAACTAAAATTGAAAAGGGTAACAAGTGTCCTATAAAAATAAATAATCATATCTAAAAGATATATATATATTTTTTTATATTTATTTAAATTATATTTTATTTTTAGAGGTTATATTGACATAAGGTTCAATCCGGTTGCAGACTATAAGCTAAGATAAGTTCCTTCTTTCTTTCTAAGCTCACACAGCTGAAGCACTTTTATCAACTTCCAAAAAAGGAGGAGGTTCTCAATTCGGTGGGCAATTTTTTATATATGTACACCGATTACTTCGAGGATTCTGATCCGATTTAGGTGATTTTTTTTCGTTCGATGCGGTATTCTTGCCATTTGGTCTCGTAAAAATTGTATTCAGTTTGGCCCAGCAGTTTTTATTTCATGAGCATTTTGCTTACTTGGATGATAATTACGTCGTTCAAGTAAGCAAAATGACGTAATTACTGTCACAAGAATAAAAACACTACAGTCTAAAATAACTTTTATTTCGGAAGTTGCTGTCAAAAACGAAGAAACAAAACTAAAAACATCGACTTTCAAAATTAAAGTAATTTTTACTTTGTAGTGTTTTTATTTGGAAGTCGGTTGTAATTTTTGTAACAAAGTTTTTTTCATATTAGACTAACACACTACTGTACGTATACAGTTTGAGGTCACCACGCAACCAATCGACCTAGCCCTTTTCCAACTATCGTGGGTTCTCTTCAAGTATTCTCTAAGTATTGTATACTAGCTTTTTCCCACGGCTTTGTCCACGTGGAATAGATACTTTGGGCAGCCATTTTTATTTTTGAGACACTAATTTTTTAAAAACGCGTGAACATATTATTTTTATCAAGTGCCTACAAAGGTTCATGGTTTTATCTTTAATAATGGGCCCATACAAACTTTCATCCCCTTTTCAACCCCTTCAAGCCCTTTTCTCGCTGCAAAAGGTCTATATCCGTGTCCAAGTTCTAATCTGTCTCTGTACCAAATTTCACCAAAATCGGTTCGACGGTTTAAGCGTGAAGAGGTTATTACCTTCACGCTTAAACCGTTGAACCGATTTTGGAAAGCCGAAAGTGTGTCTGTCTGTCTGTCAATAGACAGACGGACACACTTTCGCACTTATAATATTAGTATGGATGGGGCGACTGCTTATTTTACTTCTTTAACCCATTATGACAATACGTCTACTACTAGCTAAGACTGCTGTCAGATTAGTAAATCTGTCAGTAGTCTTGCTATAGTAGGCGCCAGATAAATGTGGAATAAAGTATATTGACCTTTCCCTAATAACTGTTCATAGGTACCTGAACAATTAAATATGAATCGTTTTTCATTATTAGACAATGTTAAGGATCACGAGAGATGATGATTCGGGACAGCTTTGTGTCATTAATTCCGTTTTTCAAATTAAAAATGTCAATAATTGTAGGTGGGTCAATGACCGTTATTCACGAACGATTATCTGGCGCCTACTATAGTAGCAAATAGCTAGTAGCTAGTAGTAAATTTAACCGGTATCTGAGCCTTGGCCAATAGGCCAAGGCTCCGATACCGGTTAAATTTTCAAACCATTACTATGCAGGTACTTGACGCTAAACCTTTTTATTCGGGATTAAATGGTTAAGTGCAATAAAAACCAGCTAATACTGACACACAACAAAAAAGCGCGCTGCCGCCGCGCGCAGTCTCACAATTTGCAACGCGTCTACCGACGTCCCCGCCGCGCCTCTCGTCGAAGAAACCGGTTAATTTAGGTTAAGGTAAAGTTCTTAAAACGTTCACGTTTTTTAAAAAACGGAGCAAAAGGTTCCGAGCCTTGTTACTGGCTTCTGACACTACCAACAACGAATGCCATCATCATATCACCCGAAAGACGTCCACGGCTTGACATAGGCCTCCCCCAAGTGTCGCCTCAACAACCGGTCCTGTGCGACGAATGAATAGTAATAGTAATAGTAATAGTAATAGTAATAGTAATAGTAATAGTAATAGTAATAGTAATAGTAATAGTAATAGTAATAGTAATAGTAATAGTAATAGTAATAGTAATAGTAATAGTAATAGTAATAGTAATAGTAATAGTAATAGTAATAGTAATAGTAATAGTAATAGTAATAGTAATAGTAATAGTAATAGTAATAGTAATAGTAATAGTAATAGTAATAGTAATAGTAATAGTAATAGTAATAGTAATAGTAATAGTAATAGTAATAGTAATAGTAATAGTAATAGTAATAGTAATAGTAATAGTAATAGTAATAGTAATAGTAATAGTAATAGTAATAGTAATAGTAATAGTAATAGTAATAGTAATAGTAATAGTAATAGTAATAGTAATAGTAATAGTAATAGTAATAGTAATATTTATTGAAAGAAATATTTGTACATTTTTTCACAAATAAAGTGCTTAATCTACTGATGATGTACACAACAGTATTAGCATTTGGGGCCGAACTAGGCATAGCCTGTATGTCAGCCCTCAACGCCGATCCCCTTGAGTTACAAATAAGTGCTTTAATTATGTATTTCAGTGATTCCACGCTAAAATGTACGTGCCTAATACAAGACAGAGAAAAAATAAGAATAATAATAACAAGAAATAATTCAGAAAAAAAATACAAGTTGGATGAATATCTAAGATCTAGAAATGACAGCCGAGACCAACAGCTTAATGATCTTTCCGAGGCACGAAGGCATCTCGGTATGTTAAAATGGCCACGGGTCAACTTCTAGCCACGAGCTCCATACAAATATAAAAATTACCTATACGAACTAAATTCAATACACGTTTTCTAAAAGCGGATCTTTTTGTGTCCGGGCCATCGTGACATAAAATTATTTATTTCCCATCAACGTTGTCATGATTTCGTGGTAAAATATTTATAAATGCATTGATGGTGTTTCATGGCTAATTATAACATATCCTTGTTAACATGTGTATTTATTTCTAGAAATAATTATGAGCCACTGGAAAATGTTTGATTGGTGACACAATTCCGGATTTGTCCTGGCCAAGAATATTTCTTTGATAACCACGATGTAAATAATTAGTATTAATGGTTGAACTAAATGTCCTATTGGATCTTAACAGACGACATCCACTTTCACACAAAAGAGTCAAACAACCACATTGGCCCCTTTTGTGCAAAAGTGGATAAAAATAAATAAAAATAATATCTTGGGACAACTGACACACGGTCATCCAATCCCAAACTAGGCAGAGCCTGTGCTATGGCAATTAGACAACTGATAAACATACTTATATAATTATTTCTAAATACAAACATATCGACGTACACGTAAAATACTTACATGGTTCTAAAAAGTTAGTTTAAATTTCTATAGAAAATTAAAAATTGCTGTTGTTTCCCTTTAAACTCTTTTTCGAAAAAGTTCATCACTTACTGTCGTATGAAGTTTCATTCATTCGCAAGAATAAGGATTTAAAGTTTTTAACAACACTGTGAAGAACAAATGCTCTTATAAGACTCCGAGTTAAATAATGCAAATTGCTCAAGGCCGACAAGATTAAGAGTTCAATGTCGCTTATATACAAATTTATTATAACGAGCTATGTGGCCTATAATTTAAACGACCTTTTATCAAAAAAATACTACCATTTCACGATTTAGTTTTTTTGCAAAACTGGCAAAACACAAAGAGGATTAAAATCATTTAGGAACATGAATGTTTATTCTGAAAAAAAGTAGTTTTATACTGGCATTTCCTCATCGATGGTAGAAACTCAAATATTTCACCTGTTGATATGGTTTTTCAATACAATTTATAACTATTCACATGATTTGATAACTGCTTGCCAAACCACCACTGTACCTGCTAGTATTTAAGCGATCTGCAACGTCAACCAGTTTTGCTCCTTCACGAGAAAAGCGTTTTTCTAACCCAAATGAAACTTACTAACTGAATGAAAGTATCCTATGTGTAAGTGTATTCAGGTCATTATGTCATTATCTATCCATGTTCCAAGTTTAGTCAAAATCCGTTCAGCCGTTTAACCATAAAAACGTAATAGACAGACAGACGCGTGTATAATATTAATACGGAAAATTGGACTTTTAATGTTTTTAATAAGTCGTTTCTTACAAGCGATAAATTTTGTATGAGCTAAGGGATTAAGAAGTCGTACGTATTTAATTTTGCAAGACCGATTAGGTTCTGATGATTACTTCAAAATCAAAAGTTATTTATTCAAATTAGGCTGAGTACCAGCACGTTTTGAACGTCAAAGTTCTAAAGTCATAAAGACAGTCCTCCAAAACGCCCGCCCGACACCACTTCCTAGTGTTGTAGCTGGGAACAAGAAGTGGCGCAACAAACTCCTCAGCAACACATCTGTCTGTTAAGTTTTAAAAATTTGAATTTATACAGTAGTATGCAAAGTACTTGAGAACTTGACCAAAATATATATATGTATGTATCTTGATTATTTGAAATGAATAAAAATGCTTTTAAATGATGTTAAGTTTAACAACAACAAAAAATGCACTAATCTAAGTTTAATACAAAACATTTTTTTTCGGTTTCTTTAATTTTTTTTTTCCTGACCCTTTTATAAAATGTATGTCGTATCAAACTTAAATGTTATTATAAGCTTACCAGCTCAAGGAATCACCGTGATTAGCCATATTTGTTACCAAAACATTTTTCAAGAGGTTTGTTTAAGATGTCACACAAAACAAAAAAAAAAAGGGTATTTGTTGTACGAAATGATTAGGTCATGTTATGGTTGGTATATAGTTCTTTTATATCGATCTGAAAATCTGTCCTTTAACGGCCGGTTTCAATAACATACCTTTAACCAACTGTCAAATTAGCCACCAACAGTAGCTGAAACGTCATGTTTGAAATGCAACATGACGTTTCAGAAACTATTGGTCGCTCATTTGACAAAACGTAGATACGTTATTGAGACCGGCGGTAATAGAGACTGTAACCTCCGAGTTTGTTTCTTCTCGAGAAATACATTTATTTTTATCAAAACACACAGGCACAAAACAATCAAAATTTTAAGGCCAAACAATCGAAACAACAATCAAATTATATATAAAAAACCCTTTCTACCAATAAAATCAAAAAAAGAATTTAAAGAAATAAATACCACCTAGGCGTTTAATCATAATTATATATATTTTTAATATATTTTTTTTAATCCAACTCAACCATTTTATTAGTTTGGAGCCAAGTCATTCACATTACCTAAGGATAAGACATTTCCTCACATTCCAGCGGTTCTAACAGTGAGTCAATTGATGGTATACGTGATCCAGCAGCCGATTGTGACTAATTGCTACGCTTCTACCAAAATCCTTTAATTGACAGGTAAGAAACCTAATAAAAAACGTCTGAAAGTCTAACGGGAAAGAATAAAAAACCCCTTTATGATTCTAGAAAGGAAAAAGAAGATTCCAGTGATTTTTGCTTAGGTATTGGTTCGTGTTTAACTATTGCAATATAGGACCTACATCTTTATATATAAAACAAAGTCGGGTTGGCTACACCATTGATAACTCAAGAACGGCAAGACCTATTTTGAAAATCTTTGGTTTGTTGGATTTGTTTTTGCCCCGAATAGCAGAATAACTATTAACACATTAAATAAATAAAAAAAAAAATTAAAAATAATTTTCGAATACAACGCCATTTCTGATACATGTTAAAAACAAAACATGGCATAAATACTCAACTTTTTTGTGCTATGTTTATGGTGAACGTGTATGTGAGAAAAGCTTTTTTTTTAAAAAAAAAGACTTATAGTCAGTAATCGTTTTACAGCCGAATCCTCAAATCAATTTGATGTCGCCGCTGAGCATCATGTAATTTTGTAGCAAAATAATATCAAGTAATAGGTACAGATGTCAGAACACCAAGCTACCCGAAACTGTACAATTTTCGAAACCTCAAACCTCAAACCTAATATTTTAGCGATAAAGTTGAAAATATATTTTAAAAAAATGACAGATTGTTTTAGCTTGATATGCTGACGTCTGTAAGAATAAACAATACGGCGTGGTCTAGTAATTAAACTATTATTTTCCGACTTCTGAGGGTAAGTTTCTACCAGAGATGTGCGAGGATGCGTAGCGAGAGATGTATTTTTTAGCTTGTTGCAAGGCCAGGTAAATGAAGCGATTCCTGCCAGTGTTGTGGAATTTGTTCGAAAGAGTCACCGCGGCCCTGGAACGCAAAGGGCTTTAGAAGAAACACGGATGGGTTATAGTCAGTAAGAGGCTGACACGCCCTTCCGCTCCACCCAGAGCGGAAGAAGTCATTTGATGATTTCCCATCCTAAAAAAAAAGCGATTCTATTGGTTCTGGTGGAAACGCACCCTAACACTAGATGCTTCCTACATTTTAATTTAATATGTCATTCTCTACAAAAGACATAAACGCACATCTGAACAAAATTATTTACATTGTTAAAAAGTGCGTACAAAGAAAATTCCCGATTGAACATCCTACCCTTTTCAAATGTTGATGTTACAAACAGAGTCAGGGATACATAGTCATCTGTTTTGAACTTTACTAGTTCGGAAAGTTATTTTGAGAAAAATGACGATAAAGAAATTTTATTCAAATTCTTTACACACAGATAATTATTTTATTATACTGTTTAGTTATTCATTTTATTTTACTGGTTTGTTTATCTTGTGGAAGTCCCAAATAAACATTTTTCTTTCTTTATTTTATTATTTTAATGCTTGCCCCAATATAGATGTATTTTCTTTGGAAAAATAATATTCTAAGGAAACTGTCTCTGTGAAAATATTTAATGTTTTACAACAAATGAAAAACATATCAAATGATTTGTGCTGTTTCGACGTGATTTTCTTAATTTTACAAAATATCATAGAAGAAATTGGTAAGATCATAAAAAATAAAATATTATGGTTCTTCAAGCATGATAGATAAGGAAAGTGCTTTTTAAAAAAAAATTAAAAAACCGTACCTACTGTAGTGAGTTTGTCGACTTTTATTTACCTCAAAATCTACATTTCACGATTAGTAAATTTTAAAAACGAATAGTACCTACTAAACGTCTGCCCTCTTGGAGATGAGCGCTAATGGCCGCGACACAGTATTCCATACTAATGCGGTTGTTAACGAACACAATTTTTTGTAAACTGTTTTTCTGTTCCAATAAATATTTAAACAGAAGCATCTCATAATAGAACAAACAGTGGTCGATAGTTTATGTATAAACTGGGACTACCCCTGTTGTTTTTTTTTTTTTTTTTTTTTTATTTAATATGGGTTTGCTCTTGACTCTAGTCTAGGTCATAGAAGACAGAGACAAAGTCGACGATGGAGCGAGCTTACCCAGAAGAAGCCTGTTCACTCTAATTTAATATTAGGATGGGATTCTCCTCTAACAAACACATCAGTGTTGTTTCAATGCTGACTCAGTACCATCATGACCATTATTAGAAATGTATTTTATCATATTATGAAACATATTGAAACTAATAAATTCAGTCTCATTTAAATAAATGTACAATTTTGCTCTTTCCCTTTTAATACATAATTATTTCTTAAATTACGATATTATTCCAAAGATGGAATGGAAAAAAATTGTCAAGGTCTCTTTAAATGTAGGTATTATCGTAAAAAACATAACTGCACGGATCAATAAGCATAATATTATTGCGCTTGTACTTTATTAATAAACACTTAAGTTACATACAATAATAACATCCGCAAAATTACACTTGCAAATTACTCACAAAAAATTTAAGACTTAGATCCGGACTGAGTTTTTATGAAGCCTTAAAATGTTAGTCATACATAACTCTTATGTATCGACAGCAAATGAAACCTACATAAGTACAGATGCCAGCATATCAAGGTACCCGAAACAATCAAAGTGTCCCAGTCAACCTTCAACTTAATACTTTGGGGATAAAGTTGAAAATCTATTAAAGAAATTTGACACATTGTTGTGCTGGCGACTGTACAACCCTTTTTTATGTGTTTGCGATATCTCGATAAAATCGTTGAATTAAAAATGATAATCGCTTATGGAATCTTTAACAAAAAGTAAGTATTACAGTCAAGTTGTAAAAAAGTTTGTTACGAATGCAAGTAGCTATATTTAGTATACTTAGTATATTCATAAGTATATACTTAGTATATACTTATGCATAACTGCATACTGGTTTACGGGGCTTCACCGAGTAGCGAGCATTCTGCAATTCGAAAAATACAATGCAGGTTTATTACAACGCGAAAGTTTAAGATGATGTCATAAAGTATGAAAAAATACAGGCTGATTTTAAATTAAGAGGCAATCCTGAGTGGGGGTGACTTAAAAAATAATTCTTAAATTTAATTATGTATTAATAAAATAGTATGAACGTCGAGATCCGAAGACGTACGAAGGTTTTTGACATCGGAAAATGAATTGCGGAACTAAAATGGAGCTGGGCAGGACACCTGGCAAGGCGCGGTGATGATAGGTGGAGTAAGGCAGTGACCGAGTGGCGCCCGAGGACTGGAAGAAGAAGTGTTGGTCGGCCAGCGGTGAGATGGGCGGATGACAATGTTGCCATCGCTGGTAGAACCTGTATGAGGCTGGTACAGGAACGTGGGGATTGGCACAAGAGAAGAGAGGCCTATGTTCAGCAGTGGGCGGGCTGTAGATGATGAATAACTACCTACTTAACTAATAATAAAAGTTATCACATTAAACACCCAGTGTTCTTCCTCCTCTCTCCTACTTGATCTATGCTGTACCCGACAGGGTCCATAATTATGACTTATATAACTATATCTCTACCAACTATATGTACACTATGGCACGCAATAAAGAATTGAGAATACGAACAATATTTTTCATTGAAAAACCATCCTAAAATCAACAAAAAAGCAGCCTAGTTTTTTATTTATTTATAAGAACATATTTTTACTGAACATCAGATCTTTTGGGCCATGGGGTTTGATGGACCCGTCGGATACCCAATGTAAGTGCGTTGCCCTTGTTGAGAACATAAGCTACACGTTGAAGTGCCCCAACTACTCATACGCTTGTACTTGGTGGATTTAATTAATGCTAACGGAGCCACCTACTGGGCTCAAAAATCAGATAGCCAAGAGATAACCATGGACTCGAAATAAAGTGGTAGATCCGATTTTTTTTGTTAGTCCCGTAGTAAAAGTTGTGTATGTAGTTTGTCTCCTTACATCCATTGCCAAAAAATTAAAAAATATTTCATTGTTGTTGAATGATAAAATTTATTTGAAAATAATGGTAATTGACTGTAAAACTAAAATATAAAGTTTTGTTCTTTATATAATGCATAGCTTGGTTTACTTTAAAAAATTATACAATCTCAAAAAGTCATAAATTATTTCAAAAAACATCAAAACAATTTTGAAAAATTAAGGTGTTATGCATGAATAACGAACTGGAGAAATCTAATACAATGGTATCTAGGTAAACACAATACTAATTTTTATAATAGAAATATTTGAAAAAATGCACAATTTCTGTAGAAAATTTCCCGTTAGGCTGGTAGGTAGTAATGCATATCGGGTGATTAAAACAGCATGATTCATTTAGCCAAACGAAAGGACCTACAGGAAAGTTTGCTGGGATACGAACCGCTATATATATTGCAGAATAACTCACAGTTTTCATTCATCTGCGGATCATACAACCCGACGTTGTTTAAAATACACGCTGACAACCTGTTGTTGGTCATTTGTTTACTCCGCGTCGCCAAGCAAGGTCGTGTCGAACATGTGTCGGATAAAGTTTGTGATCGTGATGCTGTGTCTTGTGAACTTCGTGCAGTCGAGGCCGAAGAAGTACTATTACCCCAACCCTAACGACCCCAACGCGATTGTCTTCGAAGGCCCCACAAACTATGAGACTCGGAAATCTTCGGATAACGAAGTCTTGGACGACGATGCGTTGGGCTTCCTTATCAACCCGAGATTTGGCGAAGTTGGAGCCGGAGAAGTGAATACGCCACCGACACCGGCCCCGCCACCAGCACCTGTAGATACAGGATTCTACTTCCCAGACGATTAAAACCGAAATTTGGGATACCAAAACAACGTGCAAGTTACCAGTGAGATATTTAAAATTAATAAAATTGGAGGTATGTGTGAAAAAGTGTTGTGAGAGAAAAAACAAATGAAGACTTGAAGATTCTACTTATGGTGCCATACGCATGGTGTATTATTTATACTAATATTAATGTTAGTTATTTATTAAGATATTTTAGTTTGTATAACGGTGACATCAGTTATTTGCTTGATTTATGCAAATCTCGTGAATGATGAGATAGGTCGTCGCAAAAACCCATGAATATTTGCTGTGATGTGTCTTTGTATATAATTTATTGGTGTGTCCACATTCATGTTAGGGGCGTGGCCGTTTTAGAACGGTCGAGTAGGGCTACCACAAGTTCGCTTTGTGATAAGTACAAATCATTCTGTTCACGTCAGTTTAAAATTGTGTACATAAGTATTTTTGGATATATTATGACAATGAAGCACTAACTTGTGAGTTAACACTTCACTGTGAATTAACTAAAGATAATATGATCTTGTACAAGGTAATGTAACAGGTTTACAATTTGTACTTTTAAATAAGTACATTTTGTAATAACAGTAACAAAAAGTGGGTTTCTCGCACCATCAGATGGTTTGGTTTAATTGTTGATACATAATATTACATTGCCAAGTTTTTACGATGTTGTCAGAACCTCAAATTTTAGTACTTTGTTTCTTTTTTCTAAATGACTTTGAGATGTTATTACTCGTTGATTTCGACCAGTACGTCACGTAACAATAATCATTAACTGAATAGTTAGTTGTGACGTCACTTTTAAATTAGAACCGAAAACAAAATGTTACAATATTTGGAATTGTCTATTTAATCCAGAATGATAATTTATTTTCACATAGACTATGTTACCTTAAGAGCGTTTACGTAAAAATAGTGTTATTTACTTATTTCGACTGATTTTTAATTTTCCATAGAAACAGAGATTTCCAATTATCTTCAAGACATTTAGAAAATGTTCTCAATTCACTTTTTAGACCTATGTATCCTGCTTATGCGTATAAAGTTTTATTAAAATCGGCTAATTTATTTCGAAAACAAGGACTTGAAAGTTTGTTTTATGAAATGCCAAACGTCGTAGACGCTCTTTACGGCCAATGGATAGTTAGTTAATCACTTTATTTCTCATCAGTTGATATAGTTAAACATAGCACGTGTCATACTTTTGATCGAAACACATAAAAAGTATTATATAAAATCAATTACTATAATGACCAAACTGATCGTTTCTTATTAAGGGTAATTTGTTCAAGAGTAATATAATTACACCTAATATAGAAATAATTATCGTAGTATTTAGGAGTTTATAGCGTGCGATATAGCACTAATGACCAAACGTATCGAAAACACGATCAAAATATATTATTATTAGTAGTTGAACCGATATTATAAGGTGTCATAATTATGGTTCGATGAGATAATAATTTTTTGATGGATTGGATGAACTATAAAAAGATATATTTTTTATATTGGATTTGTATAATACCAAGCTAGTTGGCTTCTGATTGATTTTGTATTTTATATTAATGTCACCGGAAAATTGTGGACTCTGCAAGATTGTAATAAATCTTTATTAAAAAAAACGTTTTGTATACAATAAATCCCATTCAAATACAATAGTTTCCAATCTATCAAAATAGTTCACGATTTTACGCGATATTTTACAATCTTACGGTGTCTGTAATTGTCAGGTGACATTCATCAATCTGAAGCAAACAATTGTTTTCGATCAAACAATTATTAACAAGAAATGCTGAAAATTTTGTTTTAAAAAATACAATACCTACATGTATATAAAGATATACATGTACCAATTTATATATATAGGTGTATATATGGACACAAACCAGAAATATATTAATTCAGTATTCTTTTCTCAATTTTTTAACTTTTAATGTTAAACAACAGACAATATTATTTATGTTAATCTTATAAATTTAAATATCAATTCAAATTGACAAAATAATATTTTCACAGACATTGATACGGTCATAAATATATGAATATCATATTATAATATTTTTTTAAATATTTTATTGTACCTAAATCTGAACATATATAACAGGTTTATGTATGTTTGTACTGAACGAATGTTATTACAAATAATATTTAAGAATTGCTGTAAGATAGTCAATTGCTTAGGCTAAGTACATATTTAATGACATTTTAAATGAACATGGACTAAATAAGGACGACTGATATTTTTAAATTAAATATAGAAACAATATTTGCATATTTTTTAATTGTTTTATTTGTATGAGCACCTATTCAGATAACAACCCGCCGATCTATTTTGCCAACGTCTCACCGTATAAAATTAGGTAAAGTGAGCAAGAAGTGAACTGTCATACTATCTTATTTGTATGGATTGACAGCTCACTTCATGCTCAGTACATGCATGTGTGCAAATGTTTGAAGCGCGTTAGCTCTCGCCATATGTGCGCCGTGTGCAAAAGCTCTTACAGGTGCACATAATCAGCCAAATTTTTCCCAATGCTGGGACACAAGTCTCCTCTCTGCAGAAAATGGGCCGTAATTCACCACCTGACCCCAGTCTGGCCGTGCGATTCTGTAAACATCTCACAGTGTTAGCTTAGGTAAACTGCCGGTCGATTCTGTAAATATGTCGAAGTGAAATTCGGTGAAGTGATCACGAGGTGAGCTGTATATCCATACGGTGGTATAATAAGGTGTCAGTCTGAGTTGGGTGGGACAGATCGTGAGATTGCATCCCAAACCACCAGTGTCATCGCTATTATTATCAGCATGCCAATTGCACGCCATTCATGCCGATTTTCAGCAACTCTCATTCAGCTGCTGCCAGTCACCTTGCGAAGATTGTGACTCCTCGTAGAGTATTTTTACGTTTGCCGAATCGTGGACTCCACTCAAGCTTTATTTGAACAAGCTTAAATTTAACTTGCACTGCTCGTACATATGTATGTATATTTTGTAAGTTGTCCGTCAAAATTTGCAAACAATTTTCCGACCATTTGTTGGTATTCAATTGGTGCAATACCCAATATTGTAATCATTTCAATATGGCCGCTGCTCTGAAATGGCGGATTACATTTTTTTCAACCAACTAATAAGGATATCAAACGAAAGGGCTTGAAGAGTAGAAAACAAGGTTTATAACATTACACTAAATTTAATATGGCCGCTAAATAAAAGCTTGTTAAAAAAAAATTGTAAAGTAAAATTTGTTATGTACCTACTTATCTAGGAATCTGCAGCTGATTACAGTAAAAATAATTATATTGAGTTGAAAATTTGAATGATCTTGACATTATTATGAGTTTCACAACGCAAACCAAATAAAACAAACGTGTAAAGTCAATTTATAACATTACAAAAAATTTCGAACGACTATTTTTATGTGATAACAAACGTTCCCCGGTTTACGTGTCTTCTGTAAAATACGTTTATGTTCAAAACGAACCATAAAACCTGTTAAGCGTGAACAGTGTTCCAAGAAAAGTTCTAGTTGATCAAGTTCCTAAGGGATTGGTTTGCTGTAGTGATCATGTTAAAAATTGTAAGTTATTGAGCACAAGCGGGTATTGGAAGTTGTGGATCTTCAAAAATAACGCTTTGATAAGAGAGTTATTATTTATAATGAACACTTTCCTTTGGTTTTCCATGTGTTGTTACTTCCCAGAATTTGATCCTTAATAGCAACACTGTCAGATGGTGTGATAATACAGGGTGAACACTAAAACTGCTTTGTAATTTAATAAAATCCAATGAAGCAGTTTTAGTGGTCATCAAAATCGGACTCGAGACTCCATTATGAGTGTTTTTCCCTAATCCTCATACTTTCGGATTTGGCCATCCACGCACACTTTAACTTGTATAATGGCTACCGCAAACAGATGCGACACGAAAATGCGAAGACGCGTTTCCTTTAGATGTTGGTAGAAAGCGATGTCGCTTCGTTGTTGCATTGTCTCGTCGTGGCTGTCTGCGGTAGTAATTCGAAGATTTAATTTTCTCTAGTCCAGTTAGAGACTGGACTAATGCCCTTGGAATAATGCTGCTTGCGTTTTTCAAAGTTGGATATATGGCGCAGAGGTATTCATTCTTTGTTATTAATTTGTACTTCTTAATATTTTTATACATTCATTTTGGCAACAGCAGTAGGATCCCACCACACCCATTACCAAAAATGCAGTTTTACTGGTTTGTTTTGGAAATAACATGTAATTTAATCAAAGATATAACTCATTAAATCTTGCTCGTCTTTTGTTTAGCATAATATCTCATTTATCTACTCTAAACAATATAGAAGGCATAACTAAAATGTTTTTTCATAGTAGATACAAGAATATTTTTCGTCAATTTTTCAACGTCAGTCCAATTAGTTTCAAGAAAAATAATATAGGTAATGTTTTAGGCGCCGCGAAAGCCACAATATCTATCTTGCTGAAGTTGGTAAAGATTTAAAATATTTTTCAGAAATTAATATTTATGTCACTGGAAAATTGCAAATGTCGTAAGATTATAAAATATCGCATTCAATTGTAAACTATTTGTTCCCAGTAAGACACGAATATATTGGAAACTTTTGAATTTGGATGGAATTTATTGAATACAAAACGATTTTTTCATAAAATATCGTACACTTAAATTATAACAAAGATTTATTACAATCTTACAGAGTCTGTAATTTTCCGGTAAAATTTACACCTTCAGATTTTATATCTTCGAAGATATAAAATGTGAAGTTGTTTTACTTCTGAAAAGCAAAATTGTCTCTTCTTCGTTCGTATTGTAAAGATGAATCGTCGTACCATACACGTTTTGGGGTCCTATCGTGACTTGCCAATCCACTACGTTTTTTTTTTTAAGGAATAGCTGCTTATGGGTCTTGTATATTTATGTATGTTAGAAAAAATCTATACATTTGTAGTAAACGAGGTGACAGACATAATTATGTTACTATAAATAGAGATGAATTAGTTCAACCAGGTTTCAGACTAGCTAAAGTGTCTGACCTTATTTTCCTTCCCACAAAATTTTCCAGAGATTACCATAATTTAGAATAAAAACAAGCTGTAAGCAAACGTTAACTGTAGCAGGGCTAACATACTGAAAAAGAAGTTTACAAAATTCATGCGTGATGTATCATACAGGTCCCTAGCCTATAATAATTATATCCAAATTGTATGAAGTCTACTGCCAATCTTTTAGAATTTTAATTATGTCAAAACTCAATACTTTTTTTGCATTCCACAATGTGTACTTAGGTGGTAAATTTAAAAAAGAAATTGTGATCATTATGGGCCCTGTCGGGCACAGCAAAAAACAAATATGTGTAGGAGAGAGGAAGTTTTAAACAAACTTATATTTAAAATAAATCCAATAATACCATATTAGGGACTCTTTATACCTTTTATTTTATCATTTTTTTTCTTTTCGCGTTCCCTTATAGCCTTCCTCATTAATGTGTCTATCATGTACAAAAATAAAATTCCAGAGATTGGCGCGTTCGAACAAACAAACTCACCACTCTTCAGCTTTATTATATTCGTATATAGATAGATAGGTAGATAGAGGATACCATTTGGAAAGACTGGTGTCAGATTTTCTGGCTTCTGACTAGCCGTCACAACTGCCAAAGATGTTCCAATGAAAGCCGGGATCAACGGGCTTTCTTAGGCACGGAAGAAACTTGGTATGTTATTGATGGACCCATCCACGGACAGACATCGGCAAGCGTAGCTTAACCTTGAAGTTCGACCCGTGCGGCTGTTATTGTTTAGCCACGAGTTTCAACATTCCATAAATATTCTGATCTACAAAGAAGTCATAAAAACATTTATCTCAGTCACTTTTATCTTAAGACTCTTTAAATCGATCTGAAATCTTCTATTTGTACTTACAAATAGAGGATTTTAGAAAACCGATTTCGAGACGTTCGCTCTTAAAGTAACCTTAAGTTAGAAGGAAAATCGAATCAAAACTTATTCAATCGAAATATTGATAAAAGTAAAACGTTTTTATCAAATCAAAAACATGTTTTGCGTACCGGATCTTGAGATTTTATAAAATTTACATATTCAATGTTCGTCGTTATAATAATATTATTATTCAAAATATTTTTCCAAAATATTAAGATCCGTTATAAGCATGTCGAGATCTCAGCGCTTGATGCAAAAAGCGCCAAAGACTGACAGAATATTTTCTTTTTGAATTCAATATGAAGTAATAAGTTGTCGGTACTCCATGTTTCTGGTAAGCCGGCAATATTGCCAAGAGATTTGGCAATAGTGTGTTTATTGGAAGATGCCTGATCTCGAATGAAACTACCATATTTCTGTTTTGTTCGAAATTTTTGGTTCAAGGCAAAGTATTTAAAGCTGTTAGCAATTTAAATATCCAATCACGGAGATAAGATTTAAAGGCGTGTCTTTCTGACGATGGCTCGCTACTATTGGTTCATAAAGTTGATTGAAATGTCACAAAAATATATTGAACAAAAAGGGTCTCCCCTTTTTGTAAAATTAATTAATTTTTTAACAGGTGTATTTTTTTCTTTTTATCAAGGCACGATTCATCATTGATTTTTTGAATACTTTGTCTTGATGGTATTTTAATATTTTCCTGTTCACTTTTTACTAGCTCAAACCTGAACCATAAAAAATCAACGAACCCTCTTTAAAAAACAACTTTTGAAGTGTAATGTGAAAGGAATTTGGAAAAAAAAACACTTTCAAATTATTGAATAAAAAAACTGTCTTTCAATTGAGAAACCAATCCGTAAGGCGTAAATACTTATGTATTACAACTGCTCGGTAATCATCTGTTAAGAAGTTAAGAATTACAACATACAATAAGCTATAATAATAATATCTTGGGACAAATCACACACGGTCATCCGATCCCAAACTAGGCAGAGCCTGTGCTATGGCAACCAGACAACTGATAAATATACTAATATTTCTAAATACGTATGTATTTAGAAATATTAGTATAATAGATATATTATATATATTATAGACAAATTACACCCAGACACAGAACAAATGATCATGCTCATCACACAAAGATTTGTCCTGGGTGGGAATCGAACCCACGACCCCCGGTTTAGCAGTCAGGGTCACTAACCACTCGACCAACAGGGCAGTCAAACTGCAAGCTGCAGACTAAGTACCACCCACAACAGTGTGTTCTAACATCACATTTATCTTAAACTTAGTGCAAGTTTCACAGCTGGAAATACGTGACAGTCTAAGTCCCATCCTGTCCACACTGTAAGCGCCCATGCATCTTAGTTTGTCCACAAACAAACAAGTAGCTAGGTCCCCGTATAGCGTAGCGTCTAGCACTAATCTTTTCAGAGGCTAAACTGGGCTAACAATAGCACAACATTTGCAAAATTGATGGATTGATGACGAAAAGGAGCTTACAGTCTACAGGGTTAAGTGGTCTTAAACTGTTCTGGATTTAGCGTTTTGAGATGCTTGAGTACTTACTTAGAATGCTTAAGAAAAGTGTAATACGTGATACCGGCAATAATAAGGCAATAGGTAGACAGTTTGTAGGAAATTGGACAGAGTGTGTATTTCTGTTGCCGTTATAACAACAAATAATACACTTCTCATCAAAAAAATCGAAACACTTTCGTTTTTATTGTTTTTGTCCTAATTTTTTACAAAAGAGAATTAATTCCATGAAAAAAAAAACATTATTGTGTAGCTGGCAGTTTGGTCATTACAGTAAGAAGAAAAAAATCAAAATTCGAAATTAGAATTTCATTTGTTTATCCTATAAATGAAATTAATCACTGTTTTGAGACAAATGTGTATTTAGGGTTGGAGTACGTTTCTCGTTTAAAAACTAAAATTAGCGCTTGTCTTTAAACTTTTTGTTTCTTATTTCATTTACTGTGACTTTGGGACGTCTGAAAAAACTTTTTTTTCTAAAACATATGGATACTTCGCCCGCAGAAGCCGCCCAAGTGGTGGCATTGCTGGATTCTGGACTTAGTCAGCGTGTTGTGGCTGCAAGATTGCATCTAAGCTTATCATCTGTTCATAGAGTCTACAAATGCTATCGGGAGACTGGTTCGTTCACGCGCCGTTCAGGATCTGGCAGGAATCGGGTCACTTCTGAGCGAGATGATCGATTTATTGTAACAACCTCTTTACGAAATCGACGCCTTAACGCTTTTCAACTGCAGCAGCAGCTTCGCGTTGTACGAAGAGTAGCTGTAAGTGACTCTACAATAAGAAGAAGGTTGAAGGAACGCGGATTGGCACCGCATAAGCCAGCGAATGGGCCGAAATTAACTGCAGACCATCGAAGAGCGCGCCTTAACTTTGCACGCGAGCACCTAACTTGGTCATACCTTCAGTGGAGCAAAGTACTGTTTTCTGATGAGTGTAAAATTATGCTGTATGGTAACGACGGAAGGAACAAGGTCTACAGAAGAGATGGAGAACGCTTTGCACAATGCTGCATTGAAGAAAAGGTCAGCTATGGTGGCGGTTCGTGGACGGTTTGGGGAGGAATCAGTGCCGACGGTAAGACAGAACTTGCCTTTGTATCTGGGCCACGGCTGCCTGCACTAAACTCTCATCGGTACATCGAACAGTGTCTTGAACCTCATGTGATGCCCTATGCACATTTTATTGGCAACGACTTCATATTCATGCACGACAATGCTAGAGCTCACACCGCGGGCGTCGTACGAGATTATCTTACCGAAGTCGGTATCTCCATTATGGTATGGCCAGCAAGAAGCCCGGACATGAATCCCATTGAACATCTATGGGATGAATTAAAGAGACGAATTCGAGCAAGAGATCCAGCCCCAGAAACACTTAGCCAGCTGCAAAATGCAATCCAAGAGGAATGGGATAATATACCACAACATGTGATCGTGACTCTCATCCGATCGATGAAGAACCGTATGGAAGCAGTAATAAGAGCTCGCGGAGGGAATACAAGTTATTAAATAAACGTTTCTTACATTTTTTTTCATTTACGCGTGTTGTTTTACCCATTTCCTTCATATTCCATACAGGGTAAAAATTACTCATTATACAAAATACGAAACCTATGAAGACTTAATTTGAATTTAGAACATTAACATTAGGATTTAAAAACCTCATACTACTCACTATTAAATGACATTTTACATTTATTCCTAAATATACACATTTTTCTGATGATCCTTATCAAATCATAAACTGCGAGGTGTTTCGATTTTTTTGATGAGAAGTGTATATCGACCCCAGACGCATAAGGACTGATATCAACATAAGGCCTTTTCGTTTTTTTGTGTAAGAAGGACAGAATTTCTGTTCTCGTTCTAACACACTGACAAACATATTTCTCTCTCTATTAGTTCCGGAGATACACCGATACAATACAAATTAAAGTTAAAGGTTCCCATGTAAGAAACGTGTTTCAGGCAAAGAACCCTTCATGTGAGAGTCCGACTCGCTCTTGGCCGGTTTTTTTAGTTTCAGTGCACTTCTATGGGGAAAAGGCGTGAGTTTAAACAAAAATTAAGAAAATAAATGCCGTGACGTTTTAACAACTTTTCAAACACTAGTGCCATGGAGGGTTAATTTGTTGCGTTTGGTCTTGGACGCTAATATTTTGAATTAAATACTGAAATGAAAATGAAATGCAGTTCCTGATTTGCTCTGTTCTAGGGTTCCCACCTATCCTAAAACACCAGGAAAAGTCATGGAAAAAAAACTAGATTATCTCAAAATTTGCAGTTTCACAAAATTGGGCTCATAAACTTTTGAATTTGAAGGAGCCTTATTCTTTTATCAAATGAAGACGAGTTCTGGTGAACTATATTTATCAGTCGTAGTTTAGCGTCGAAAATTCAGTTGGCGATATATTGTAGTAACGTTTTGTCTGTACCTGCACAATCACCGCCAATGAGCGTTGAGTGAATTTTTAGTATTACGTATTAGGTAGGTATTTAAAATTTCAACAAAAGGAAGATTCCGTTTTAATGAAGAAAATGTCAAGGTAAGTAAGTTAAACCTGCATGCAAAGAATTTTTTTTTTATTTACGCGCACTGGGCCAATTATATAAAAATTTGTACGTTAAATTTAAAAAAAAAATAAGTTCAAAATAAAATCAACGTTACTCAAATGTTTTTCTCCCCTGATAAAGCAGGCACAAGGTGACAACCTTTCTCCGTGCACATCCCATTCATGTTACTTTGAGAAACTTCTAAGAATTTCGAGTTAGGAACGTACAAACCTTTTCTGTTGATTCGTTATAGTCCGAGATCCCAAAGCTGCCAGACCTCCCTTATTTTCTCACTAACAAAATATGTGGGATAGAGTGAGTATGTACTTTTAACACACGTATACCTGTTAGCTAGGGCCGACGGCCTATTTTTTTTTTGTGTTGTATAAAAGGTGTTTCAGTAGTATGTTTTGCATCCTCCCAAATCCTGACAGACTTTAGCTTTCGTTATTGCACCTACTAAATAAACTATGCCCAAATTTCAACCCTGTGAATAGGATCTCAATCGAGGCGACCAGGTCTTAGACTATTATAATGACTAATTAGTCGTTAAAATGTTATTTAATTAGTAATTTATTTAACAATATTCGGTAAAACATACATACAGGGTGTCCCAAAACTCAACGTCAAGCCGAAACGGGGTGACAGGATTGATCATAACCATCACGAGAAAAATCTGAAAAAAAATCTATCCCATGCAGTTTAAAAATTATGGGCATTTTAAGAAAAACCTAGAAATTTGATCAAACTGTACCATTTTTCGGTTATTGTGGTTATTCTTTTTTATTTTTGTTCATTTGAACTTTGGAAACGTAATCCTAAATAACATTTCTAGAATCCCAATAAAAAATAATGACACAATTGCCTCAAGTTTCCGAGAATTGAGACTATTTGTTAAACTACGAATTTAAAATTTTCAAGATTCGTCGACTTTGACAGGCCCTCCTATAAAAAAATGTACTAGAGTGCCTTGGCAAGTGGCATTAAAAGTTGGCGCATTTAATCAGAATTCTAAAATGGTACAATACTTGTTAGTTCCATACAATAGAAAAGAGTAAAAAAATTAAAACCTCAAGTAACCCGATTTTTGCTATCTCATTTTACTCAGTTAAAATGTTTTTAATTCACACAAGCTCTAGGTAGGTTCTTAATTTTAAGACAAAATGATGAGAGAGATGGATAATGGGTATGTTCGCCATGAGTGAGCGAGACAGATAGTGACGCCACTTTTACCAAAGTGAAAAAAAGTTAGTAAAATTAGTAAAATAATTAGGTACCATACCCATTATCCATCTCTCTCATCATTTTGCCTTAAAATTAAGAACCTACCTAGAGCTTGTGCGAATTAAAAACATTTTAACTGAGTAAAATCTGATAGCAAAAATCGGGTTACTTGAGGTTTTAATTTTTTTACTCTTTTCTATTGTATGGAACTAACAAGTATTGTACCATTTTAGAATTCTGATTAAATGCGCCAACTTTTAATGCTACTTGCCAAGGCACTCTAGTACATTTTTTTTATAGGAGGGCCTGTCAAAGTCGACGAATCTTGAAAATTTTAAATTCGTAGTTTAACAAATAGTCTCAATTCTCGGGAACTTGAGGCAATTGTGTCATTATTTTTTATTGGGATTCTAGAAATGTTATTTAGGATTACGTTTCTAAAGTTCAAATGAACAAAAATAAAAAATAATAACCACAATAACCGAAAAATGGTACAGTTTGATCAAATTTCTAGGTTTTTCTTAAAATGCCCATAATTTTCAAACTGCATGGGATAGATTTTTTTTCAGATTTTTCTCGTGATGGTTATGATCAATCCTGTCACCCCGTTTCGGCTTGACGTTGAGTTTTGGGACACCCTGTATAAATCAGCACCCAGACTAAAAAAAAATTGTGAGCCGTCACGGGACGCCTGGCAGATGTAAACATCAAAATTATTCTGTTCAAGTAATATGCATAAAAAGACAGGAACTAAATATGGCATAATGAAAAAAATACATTTAGACTCATCATCTCACCATCGTATAGCGAGGCGACGCGTCGCCACACCAACAATCGGTTTTACCCGCGGCTATAGAAGTTTCACATCAAAAGTGATTTTATGGCTTTGGCACCTGATACCTTGAAATCGGCCATCGGCCTAAGCTAGGAGGTACGCGTATGTTAAAAGTACATACTAACACTACTCTATCTCACACATTTTGTTAGTGAGAAAATAAGAGAGGTATGGAGGCTCTGGGATCTTAGTCTATTAGACTTGTGCAAGAGCACATGCAATCTGTCTAGGCAGCCCGGGGTTCTCGAATCTGAATGAAATGCTGGAAAGTGGAAATTCTGAGTGCATTTTTCTTTTTGATTACATAGATTTCAAGCATTAAGAAAACTCTAACTACCTATTTTTATTCCTACACATTTACTGTGCACGCGGTACGGTTGTGGAATGCACTGCCGCATTACATTAGGGAATGCAAAATTCTTTCAGTTTTTAAAAGAAGAGTGACAGAACACTACCTTTCGGTACCATCATAGTTGCATGTTTAAAGTATATATTATTATTATTTAAGTAGTATGTATTGGTATGATAGTATTTTTAGTCATATTGATGTATGTTATGTTATATTTAAAGATTTTTGTCTTTTTTCTACGTAAGTTTAACTTTTACACACGATGTCAAAACACACCCGATGTCACACGATCTCTTATTTTATTCGACTCTCCTTTTCTTTATAAATGATAAAAGATTTCTTTAGAAATAAGCATCTTCTTTGTCTTTTTTTGTTTCCTTCTTCTTATCTATTTGTTAAATGTGTGTATATAAACTGTTAAATAATAAACTCGGTATGTAAAAAAAAAATTAAACCAGAAGATATATATACAACACTAATCACTGGATAACATCAAATATATTGAAGAAGCGACATTGTCATTTGTTTTCCAAGCGCCATAAATTTAAAAGTAGCATTGATACATTTTTTTTTTTAGTAACCTAATTCGTATGGTAAAGTCATGTTAAGAGGAGGGATGAAATGCACGTAACTAAAAGAGTTATGACTCAAATGTAGATGGATAGACAGGGAGAGGGAGGCCAAAGAAAAGATGGATGGATTGTGTTAGAAGTGATATGAAAGAAAAGGGAGTTAGTGATAACGTGACGGTTGACAGGACAAAATGGAAGAAAAAAACGCCGACCCCAAGTAACATGGGATAAGGGCAGGAAGATGATGACTAGCCTAATTTGTGACTCACGGGCAAAAACTTTGCCTTTCTCCTTCGCTACCCTATCCTTCTCTGGTCAAGCCAGTTGTGGGAACCCTTTGACTAGACTTTGACAAACCAAATCAAACTCCTTATCCATAAGTTTAGATTCGTGATGTTTTGTTGAGGTTTGGCAAGCATGTGGCTCCGGCATTAACAAAAGCATAATACATTTGACATCACTTTGAAACCGGTCGGGTAACAAGGTCATGAGAATTTCGAAAATTTTCTGTTTATCTTGTTTCGAGTTGATTTCTAAAAGTCTGGATACCATTTTGATTAAAGTATTTCAATTTCACCCAATTTATGTAGCACAGTAATGCATTCCATGCATGTATACATTAATATTTACCTACCCTTTCTTCATTTAATACATAGGTAGGCAAGAGCCACCCATCTCTTGGCATCCACAGGCCCGCGCGGAATTGTTCGAAAAAGTTACCACGGCCCTGGAACATAAAGGGCATTGTGAAGGGACACGGGTGGGTTTTAAGTCAGTAAGAGTCTGACACACATCTTCTCCAGAAGGAGAAGTCATTTGATGATTTAATAAATTCAAAATTAGAGGTAATCGAAAAAAAAATGTGCCAAACAGCCAAATACATCTATAAGTATTCTGCTGGATCCCAGTAGTGGCATACGGATGCCGAGCAGATGCAGAATAATATAAAAAATAAAAAGATATTTACGGTGTATGGAACTGTTCTGTGAGTTAATCCATATTTGTTGTTTTTTAAGTCATCATCATTATCATACCAGCCAAAAGACGTCCACTGTTGGACATAGGCCTCCCGCAAAGAGGGGGGGGGGTTGCATAATCGCCACGCTTGGCAGGTGAGTTGGCGATCGCAGTGTAGCTGTTGCCAAGTACAGAGAATGCTGCTGCCCATTCTCTGGTGAGTCCCTTAGTCGCCTTTTACGACATCCATGGGAAGAGATGGCATGGTGCAATTCTTTTACGTCCGACTTCATACAGAACCATACATACAGAAGTTTTTAAGTAATTATGTGCCATAATAATTAGTACGGTTTCTAAGGGATACGTCACGCGAGCGAAGCCACAGGAAAATCTAGTATTTATAATAAATAAGCTAGTATTCATATAACCGAGCGATTGGTTGCTGCGGCTGTGGGTCGCAGCGAAGGTTCTGTTCCCGCGCGGAACAAATAGAGAGAAAATAATGAAAGAAAAAGAGTTTATTTGCGCGAAGCAAGACGTGTACCAAAAAATAAAATAAACAAAATTTCAAAAGTTATGCAAGGAAGATATGCGTAACATTCGCGCAAAACATACTGCTGAAACTCGACTCAGACAGAGCCACAAGCGGGCTGGTTTGTATGTCCTATAGATAGTTGTTCGAGGTCTGGCTGTTTGTGTATGTGACTTTGTATATTTGTAAACGCACCCACGACAACGGAGAATTCCTACTGTGGGGCAAATTTTATTAAGAAAAAAAAACAAAACAAAATTGAAGTCGGTTTATCAGGAAAGTTGATAGCGCAACCGCGCCAAACGTTCTAAAAATATCTTCGCTTGTGGAGACTGTATTAATCCACCTCAATTAAAGAGGCTAATCCACAATGGTTTAGTGCGCCTTAGTTTAGCTGCAATGTAATTTAACTTTTTCTTTCAGCTCAAAGTCACCGAAAAGGCAATGTAGAGGGCATGATTGAAGTAGGTATCCTAGCGTCATCGAATCAGTATTGTGGAGGTTCGCTGAAACACCAAAATATTTGAAATAAATGCCAGCAGGCATGCACATTGCTTGCAGAACGAACAGTGGAAAGGCATGGCTATGGCATGCCAATGCCATCCGATTCCGATTATGTAAACGGCATAGTGCTATTCGCTATGTATAGCTCCGTCTCCCTCTTAGAGCGGAATCGTGATCGTTTTAAGATTTCATGGTAGGGCCCCCTGTACTTCGAAGCTAATGCCCTTATGATTCCGTTTTTTTTTGAGAAAGGGATAGGGCTATTGAACAGCACTATCCCTTTAAGCTCTCTCACACCGGAATCATGACAGTTTTAGGACGTCGTAGTATCCCGCCCCTGGTGTGACAACTACGTCGTAAGATGCCGCGTGGTTAGGTTCATATAAGTAAGACCAATGATAATATGAAGTCCTTGAAAAATAATTCTATCAGCGGTAGCGATTGTTGAAATACCACATATCTTGGCTTTTCTGATAAAATCGTTTTCGCTGATACTGCTTCACTATGTCTGGTTGCGAGGACAGCAGTCTGATGATGATGTTTCTCTTCATTTAATATCCGTATCTTTCTACGTCGGAATAACTAAAGTAAATTACGTAGTATACTCGTACGTAAATAAAATCGGAATGCTTCGTAATAAATGTTTGAATACATTACTTTAAAGCTTATTTAGATACCGGTTTTTGGAGAATGGAGGAAAACTCAAAATAAAACTGTTCATAGAATCAAATATTTAAACCACTACACGTATGCCTTGCATGTGCGTATTTTACAGTTTGTTGTTGGATTACTGAGTAATAATTAAAGTAACTTCTTTATTTAGTTACGAAGAGCAATGTAGTATTAATAAAATCCAGTCAAATATGGATTTAAACTCATCATCATCATCATCATCATCATCATTTCAAAAGACGTCCACTGCTGGACATAGGCCTCCCCCAAGTGCCGCTACAAGATCCGGTCCTGTGCGTCTCCCATCCATCGGCTACCCGCGACCCTCACGAATCGGTCCACCTTGTGGGAGGCCTTCCGGTACGCGATCGCCACTCCAGAACTTTTCAGCTCCGTAGACCATCTGTTCTGCGAGCAATATGACCTGCCCACTGCCACTTCAGTATGGCGATCCTTCGGGCTACGTCGGTAACCTTGGTTCTCTTGCGGATATCATCATTCCTGATTCGATCACGCAAGGAAACTCCAAGCATTTAAACTCACTTAAACTTAATAAGCAAATTATGCTTTTCAACAATCCTAACTAAATGCGAAAGTGTGTGTCTTTACGTTTTCAAGGCTGAACGTATAAGGATGAAACTTAGCACACGAATAGACATTTACGATTTCTTACGCGGCCGCAGCCACGGGCGGCAGCTACTGTAAAATAATTGAGTTATGTTAGTAGTATTATTTTGTTATCACTAGGTATGTGTTCGTTTGTTATTTACTTACCAAGTGTTTCTATTGTGACCATTTCTGTAGGTACCCACTGTCATTCGACCGTCGACCCAGTGGCATGAGTTCTTAAATATAACTTAAGAACTCATGCCACTAGAACGCTGGCGCGTTGTGTTTCACGAGCGCCTCAAAGAAATGTTAGCATAACAGACGGGGCCCGCTTGGGTCAGAGTCGGTTGTGAAATTGGTTTAAAAAAATTACTGCGGCCCTGAAACGCAGAGGGCATTAGGAGGATAGGTTTTAGTCAGTGAGAGTCTGATACTCCCTTCCGCTCCGTCTAGAGCGGAAGAAGTCATTTGATGATTTCCCATCCATAAAAAATGCAAAACATCAAATATGTAACAAATAAAATTCAATTGCCGCATGTATGAGACGAACTAAAACTTGAGAGTGCCTCAACCGATCGGGCTGTTTATTTTGTGTTCGTCATTTGTGTTTTTTTTAATCAATGGCATGGATGGGGATGGCATATCTTTGATAAAAGCCCCTAAATAAAAATTGATTAAAAAAAGAAAAAAAAAAACACTGGTAATTAAATTGATCCCGTGCGAACCCCGGCGAGTCGCTATCTTATAATAAAATATTAATCTCTGATGTCCCCCTTTGACAAGATTCTATATGGCCTTCTAAAGGCTACATAGTTAACCGCTAGTAAAGATAGCAAGATTCAAAGACTGTCTGCCTGCCACTACTAGACGTCAAAGAAAATGCTGTGCCGACGACATTCTGTTAGCGTCTTGCTCTCAAAGGGAAGAGAAAGATGAAGCTGAGGGAGTAAAGTAATTAGTTTCTTGATTATCCGATAAGACTAATGTAATACCTAAGATGGCAAGCGATTTCATTTCGCGATTATCCGTCGTTATAAGACTGAATCTCTTAACCCTAGTTTATCTACATTGGTTTTTTGGTCAAATTGGCGCGGTTCCTCGAACAGCACTTCTGAAAATTCAGGTTTATGAGGAAATTTTGCTTCAATATTGTCGTCAAAATAATTGCGGTTAGCTGCTAAATGAGTGTATATCATTGTACAGATTTCAGAAGCCGAGCACAGGCATAAATTTGTTATGTTGTCCGCATCATATCTGCCGAATGACGTCCACTGCTGGACATAGGCCTCTCCCAAATGGGGGTTTTGCCGTAATTGCCTCGCTTGGCAGGCAGGTTGGCGATCGCAGTGCAGCTGTTGCAATGTACAGAGAATGCTGCTGCCCATTCTCTGGTGAGTCCCTTAGTCGCCTCTTACGACACCCACGGGAAGTGATGGGATGGTGCTATTCTTTTACGTCTGACACCATACAGAACATTATTTTTGTCCTATAAGTGGTTAATTTTTCCATCGAAGATCGAAATTAGTTGTTCGGTATCTTGGTAACTACCTAAAATACAGGGATCAACTGTTTCCTGTTTGTCTTTTTGCAAGTGTATTTTATAAATTGGGTCTTCGACTGATACTCTATACCTGGAAAATAATAGCGAGTCGTTGAAAATTGACCCTGTAGACACATTCATACATTTTTATATTACTTTCATTAATATTTTTCAAGATAAGTAAAGACATAAACGGGTCGTTTAGTTTTATAGGCATTACGTGACAATAAATATAATATTCGAAACCATTCGGCCATCTTAGATAAATGCCCCTTCAATACGATATTTATTTTTCTATTTGAAAAAAATCGTGATATGAAACATTGAAGTTAACTGAGATGTTCATAGATTAAATTGTACCTGCTCACTGTAATGGATTTCATAGAAAAGGATATTGTATTTTCAACGTGATCTCAACTGAAATAATACAAAAGTAATATTGTTTGTTTGTTTGAATGTATCAGGTGATTTCTGGAAATTGATGAGGTTGTCGCGCGCAATAGGTACCTATAATAATAATCATTTTATTATCAGGCTACTGAGGCCCATAGATACAATACACAAAATGCAGCTGTGGGCAAAGCCGGGCTGTGGATGATGATGATGACTGATTAAATAGCCAATTCTCTAACTTACTTCATAACGTTAAAATTCAAGTTGCAATCATATACTTAAATGTAAGGAAATTAGAGGTGGTTCTTATCAGTTCGCGATAGGGATGAAGGTTACGGAAGTCTTTCGCTGTCTTGTGCTGTTTTTATCACGAATTATTGCACGGTTTCTGTACAACAGGCTCCGGAGCATAGTCGAGGGCAAAATGTAGTACAAAATAATGTAATATTAACATAAACCTCTACTAGCTTTTATTACATACACCAATGGATAGGGAAGGAGTGCCCATATTATTATTTTCCCTAAACCTTATCGAGAGCCCTCACACAACTGAGCCAACTTTAAATTAAATCAGGCCGTGTATTCAAATATATTCGGGAGGAAAACAAAATTGGAAAACAGAATGATAATATTGAGTTCGTGTCATTGGATTCATAGAGGAGACCTTTAGTAATCAGTTTAGCTTGACAACAGCATCCGAATTCTGTGGGGCTCAGAAAATTATATAAATTTGAATGTATTTATTAACTAACTAGGCAAAATACACGTACAAAGAACGTAAATTAAAAGTTGTCGACCCATTCTGCAACCTGCAGCTATAGAACCCCCGGGCGTCGGGAGTCCCAGGGCGATCCCCAGCAACCGTAGGCGCGGGCCTGCGGTCGGCGAGCGTTGGGTGGCTCGCTGTCTGATCACCACCAGGCCCGGGTCGATGGCGCGTTGTGATGACGGCGATGGAGATGTCAGCATAGAAGACGGGGCCCGCTAGGGCCAGAGGCTGCCAGGGTTGCGGAATTTGTTCGAAAGAGTCACCGCGGCCCTGGAACGCAGAGGGCTTTAGAAGGAACACGGATGGGTTTAAGTCAGTAAGAGTCTGACACGCCCTTCTGCTCCACCCAGAGCGGAAGAAGCCATTTGATGATTTCCCAATATTAAAAAAAAATAAAAGCTATACCCATGATCCAACGGTCATGGGATCACGGTCTCTTGTTCGGTGACGGTGACGTGTTCTTGAGTGAAAACCGTGGTCCGGTAAGCGTACCCCATCTAGCCTGAGTGTGTCCCACATACACTCAGGCTTGATGGGGGGATGAGCGAGGCCACATGATGCGTTATCGCGCCGTCATTATATCGTATGTCCTCGCCCGACCACCACTGCATGGTGGCCAGTAGCACCGGGATGATAGTTGAAACTGATTAGAGAGGCCTCAAAGTGGACTGCTATAATCTGACGATGTCCAGTCGATGTTATCGATGCTTTATCACAGGCCTGATGTACACCAGTAGACGTCTTTCAGCTGAAACTCAACCAAATCGTAGTTTCCATTTTTCATTACGATGTGAACAAGTTCAACTTAAGAAAGATTTTGCAAAACATTGCTGATTTGTCTTTGCTTAATCATGTAACAAACATGGTTTTCATTAAGACTCAAATAGATTGTTAAGCACAAAATGTGCTTATATCTTTATCAAATTGATGATCAATAAGATTCAATTTGGAATCAAGCAGAATTCTGGAATTATTTCGTAGAATTGGCTTTGTAAGTCATCTGTTTTATTTTAGCAACTACTTTTTTTTTGTGTTCTGAAAAACCAATAAGCAATTTATTTCACCTAAGGGCAAAAACGTTGGCTTTGTAACTAAATCAATAAAACCACTAACGGTTCCAATTTATATGTTTTATGGAGCAACTTCAGTGATAAAATTGCCACTAACTTAATCTATTGGAAAAAAAACTGGCCAAGTGCGAGTCGGACTCGCATTCAAAGGGTTCCGAACGAATTTCATTTTCGTAACATATTATTTTAAGACTATTGACTTTCTAATAGGTTTTCCTGGTATCTATAGGTAAAGTACTATTCTGCATTTTTTTTTTCAAAATTTTAGACTCAGTTGTTTCGGAGATAAGAGGGGGGGGAATGGTAAATTTTCATCTGATTTCTTGAATAACTTAAAAACTATTTACTTGAAATTTAAAGATATAACAAAACCCTCACAATAAGCCCTTTTATTTGATATGTCACACGGTACAGTGTGAAAACTTTTTTTTTCATTTCTAGTTTGTCCCCCAAGAGTGACCCCCATACTCAAAATTTATTTAGTTTTTCCCATACCAAATTTACGTTATGCGTCCGTGTTTAGGTCACAAGAGTTTATACCAAGTTTTAACAGAATCGATCTAGTAGATTCGGAGAAAATTTACTGTGACATACAGACAGACAGACACCCGAGTGCTCCCATAAGGATTCCGTTTCTTCCGGATGTTCGGAACCCTACAAAATATTTGAAATAGGCCCATTTGCACTACAAATCACTAAATGCATTACTCGCAGAACTGATAATCGATGACTGCGTACCGGAAGACGAAGTGTTGGAAGACCTCCCACAAGGTGGACCGATGACCGCGGAAACTTAGCTCGCGTTGTCGTCAACAACAGACGACAATAGGTAAGTCTGAAGTGTTGTGACTTCTTCTGATCAAATCAAAGCCTAAGTAATGTTTTGTGACTTTTAATTTAATTGGATTTTTTCAGTAAAATACCCTATTACTAACTTCGCCAAACAGATACTTTATTGAGGAGGGCTCTAGACAAAGTATCACTCCAGATTCAGGATTAAAACGCTGTCTAGAACCCATTTTGATCTAGACAACAGCATAATCAGCCTATAATGTTCCCACTGCTGGGACAGAGCCCCCCTGTCTGAAAGAAACTGGGATGTTATCTGTCACGGGGGGCCGTCTTCGAATTTTCTCCAGTTCCAGTTTCTTCACAATGTTTTTCTTCACCGTTTTGAAAGCTCCAGTACGATTCTGAGGGGCGATTCCGTAAACATGGCGAAGTGAAGGCTTGGGTGAAGTGATCACGAAGTGAGCTGTCATTCCATCTTGATTACATGGATTGACAGCTCACTTCACTCAAGCCTTCACTTCGACATGTTTACAGAATTGAACTGCTGTACACCTCTTACCGTAAAAGCTAAGGTGAAGTGATCTGTCAATTCATACAAACAAGAAGGAATGACAGTTCACTTCATACTCACTCCACCTAAGTTTCACGGTGAGATGATAATAGAACGGCTGTAGTAATTAAATTAACAACACCTAAAAAGGTAAAGTAAAGATAAAGCGCCTGACTAGATTTGAACTCGAAACCGACAATTCGTAACTCGAACCGTTTTAGGCGATAGTGATCGTCGAAATGTCAAAATGTTTGTTTTTGAACACGTGATATTTCGATACGCCGATCTCATTCATTTTTGTCTTGTTGTTAATCGTTATCGCTGGTATAATGTCGTTTGTATATAAGGCCATGAATCCCACAAAAAGAAATAGTAATGCGTTAACGCCTACTACTTTCTGAGATTGTAGTACGTTTAAAGATTGAGTACAAAGTTTTTCCAGGCGAAACCATTAGAAGGAAGATGTACGATTGTACGTGGATCTAGTTTTGTTACAAAGTATTTGTTAAGTGTTCGGTGTACGATTACACTGAGTACTCTGTGAAACTAAAATCACTGGTAAAACCCACTTCAAATAATTTGATGTGGATTTTACCAGTATTTTAGTTAGTTTATTGTGTTTTTCTGTCTATTGGCCCTAGCTCTGCTCTATATCCTGCTTGATAAAGAGGGAAGTGGAAATTATATTATAGAAAAAAAGAAAGAAAAATGTTTATTTGGGACTCGCACAAGACAAACAAACCAGTAAAATAAAATTAATAACTAAACAGCATAATAAAATAATTATCTGTGCGAGGCCAAAATGGTCCCTATCTCAGCTTATGCTGCGATATCTAAAAAATAAATAACGCAGCGCTGGTATTCTGATAGGGCCTGTCAGTGGTGCCACGGATACACTCACGGAGGATAAATAAAAGAAATATACAAATAAAATAATAAGTATAAATATGGGTAAAAATGCAACAATTATTAATATAGATATAAATAATAAAAATATATTTTAAAAAAAATAAAATGATTTTGTAGCCTCTGCTGTTCCTTTCTGATTAATTTCATTACGGGATCCAAAACTGTTGAATCGTTTCTCCGGGACTCTTCGAGCTTTTTTGACTCGGCGTTTTTCTGGTGTTCGCCACTGTTGATTTTGGCTTCAGGAGTTGAAATGGTTGGGAATGAGTGGCGCGTTTGTCACAAAAAAAATCTTTTGAAATAAACAACATCTCTGAAAAGCGAGATAGTACACATGAAAAATAAATACTTACTTATTTTTTTTTGGAGACTGAAAGCTGTATTTATTTTAGCCAATTATTATGAGGACTAAATAAGTTACTAGTTTGCTTCACAACTAAAAAGTATTTTAAACGAAAGTTTTCAAAGAACTGAATAAATTCTTTGCCGTTTATGAATAATAACTTGGCATCCATACCATTAAGCAACGTTATAGTAACTTTATTACCCGATTTATATCCATCAAAAAGACCTAGCTCCTTTCAAGCTAAATTGCACTCTACACCCAAACGAAGGTTGATATTTATCTGTACTCTTTTAAAATAAGGTTTTCCTACAAAACTGAAGCCCACAGATGTGCCCATTGCCTTACAGTCCGTAAGGCAATGGGCACATCTGTGGGCTGTAATAAAAGTAAGACAATAAGTACTAATAGGTTTATTACAAGGTTTTTGTGTTTATAGGTTGTTTTAGGCGTGTCTGTTTCGTTGAATAATGGTTTGTAACCAACATCGTAACTGTTGTAATTTGGACAAGGTTTTTGTGTGCAAAGGCCCTCGTCAAAGGTTTTATGAAGTCAGGCAAAAGGTGCTGGGAAATAAGGATACTTAACTTGCTTAATTAGAATTTAACAAAAATGTTGGTACGTGTGTTTTATGCGTGGCCACCTAATATAATTTAGGTAGGCAATTACTTAGCTTGTTACGTACTAAAATTAAAAAAAATACTTTTACACAAAAATACAATCGACTTCTAGTAAGAAGTAAATTGTATTAAGCTTTTTGTTTATAGGGTTCCGTACCAAAGCGTAACCAACGGAACCCTATTACTAAGCCTCTGTTGTCCGTCCGTCCGTCAATCTGTCTGTCAGTGGGCTGTATCTCAAGAACCGTAATAGGTTGACAGCTGAAATTTTCGCAGAGTGTGTATTTATATTGCCGCTAGAACAACAAATAATATGATTTAATTAAATAAAAAAATAAAGGGAGCTTCCATACAAGAAACGTACTTTTTTTCGGTTTTTAGAATAGATTTAATAGAATTTACCAAATCCGTTTATGTATGACGGAGTTATGCCCTAACATACCTACATTAATAAAAATATAAACATCCGAATTGATAACCTCCTCCTTTTTGAAGTCGGTTAAAAAGGCATGTTCATGTAAAACTTAGAACTTCAAATTGACCGCAATGCGAAAAATATTCTGATGCAAAGTCAGAAATTATAGTTTTACTTTACCCAATTTCAGTGTACTAAATCTGCCAACAGACTAAGTATCACACAGTTAAACTTTTTTATGTATACGGACTGCCGCGACACCTATCAATGAAAAGAGTTAACTGCAGGCTTTGACATCTAACATTGGAAATTATAGATGGCGCCACTAGTTGTTTACAATGATAAACTACTACCTATGTGTTAGCCTGCGCTTGCTTATTTATTATTTTATATTTTTAATGACTTTAAGAAAACGATGAAAATGTCAAGCCTATAAAACCGTCTCACCGTTAGTCAATAGTGTGAATTTTACTATGAAACTGGGTAGTTTCAAAGTAAAATTTTATTGCGATTTATTTTACAGCGTCATAATGAGGGTACTTTATGCCGCTGTAAAATTAAAATCCCCTAAGTTAATCTTACACCCACAAGTTCCTACTACTTACACTTCTTTAATTAATTACATTAAGATCTCCGTGTTTGAGTCCTCAAAACCATGTTTTAATACATTCTCTCTTTTGCATAAATTACTCAGTTAAACCGGTTGCTGTAATGCATTCACGGCTCGTCTTAATCCGCTTAGTACATAACGAAGTAGCATCATCTTACGGAAAATGAAATAAGAGAAGTTCAAAGTTTTGCAGAAACCTTTCGGTCTTCGTTGAAGAAAATGGAAGCCGGTTTACAACTTAAATTAATACTTCTATTTTAGTTGTCGGACTTTACTGTGATGGGGTAATGTTTTGTGTTTTAGTTCGATACTGGTAATCTAAAATCTAAATTACTGTTCTTTAGGACTGCCAGCAGCAAGTCCTAAGTCATATTTTTACCTGGACCCCGATTTTTAAAGTTCAGTGTTTGTCAAACTAGGTTTTGTCCTGAAAGGTGCCAAACTATGGCTGGCATAAAGTCCCTACTTTATGGTAAAGTAAGGCAGTTTTTTGTTTGGCTTTCGAATTTGTACACTACAAAAATGGAAAGATTTACTCGAATCTGTGTGATCCTTTTCTGAAAAGGCCATTATAGACATTAATGTGCATGGTACCTACTTATAATAATTATGGTCAATATGACCAAGATTTTGTGACCTCTGAGTTTATAGTGGTGTTTATTTTCCGTGTAGTCCGATAGTTAACACTAACCTCATCTACTTTTTAATAAAAAAATGTTGTGAAATAATTTAATAGTTTTAAATAAAAAATATATTTTTAAATAATTAATATTTTTTGCAAAAATAAGTTTAATTTATTGCTTTATTTCATATACCAAGCGCTTTATTTTAAAAACGTATTCTTGAAAATACACAAAGCATTGTTAAAGTCTGCAAACAACTTAGCTCTTTGTTTCGTTTCTAAATCAAGTTCTGTTGGTCTACAGTAGTTAATTAACTGCTACAAGATGTTTAATCTTAATTATTATTCAGTCAGAATAGGTACATTTTATTTACTTTTTGTAAGAACATTGCAACTTCATGTTTGCGTACTTTGTATTCGATAGGAACATTTGTTTAAAAAAATAATAGGAATGTTGTTTGTGTTTGTCGTGATGATCCAGTGGTTATAACGCTTTGTGTTTCTTGTGCAAAAGGTTATGGGTTCGAATTCTGGTATATACGAATGTGTTTTTGGAGTTTACTCCTTAAGAAATGATTTTCGTATTTAACCCGCGGTAAGAAAATTTTATGAGGACGAAATTGAGCGATACGTTCTTTTGCGCAACGTACTTTGTGCCCCTTTCACTTCGAAATTATGAATGTGTGTAAATACAAAGTATACTCAGCTAATTTAAGATTCTTTCATTTACTCTCTTCTTACATAATCTACACAATAATAGTTCTTAAGGAAAAAACTCCAGTCGTGCGTCGGAGCTGACACACACTTTTTAGGGTTCCGTACCCAAAGGGTAAAACGGGACCCTATTACTAAGACTGCGCTGTTCGTCCGTCTGTCTGCCTGTCCGTCTGTCACCGGGCTGTATCTCATGAACCGTGATAGTTAGACAGTTGAATTTTCACAGGTGATGTATTTCTGTTGCCGCTATAACAACAAATACTAAAAACCGAACAAAATCAATATTTAAGGGGGTTCCACCCATACAACAAACGTTTTTTTTTTTCTCGATTTTGCTCGATATTGATAACCGCAACAGGTAGACGCTTGAAGTATTCACAGAATATTTAGTTATATATTCATTCTTTAAAAATAAGTAATAAAATAAAACAAAATATTTAGGGGGCCGTTTTATAAATAATGGCACGGAACCCATCGTGCGCGATTCCGACTCGCACTTGGCCGGTTTTATGAATTCATATATTCATATATGCTTACTAGGTTTTTTGTAGACCTCAGTGACAACAGTAAAGGTTTTTTTTTATTTATTTATTGGAAGCCCGTGTTTGACCACTAATAAGAATCACGTGATGTTACACTTAACATCACGTGATTCATCACTATGAATTTTTATTCTATCCTGAGCAACCGGCAGCAAGTTCGTCATGCTCCCTTAAATTCACTGCTTGCGGTAGCGTCGGGGGTCGGGGTACCTCTTTCGCTCAAATATGGCGACGGGCGTAATGGCTGATCTTTGCGTTATGCTCGTGAACGGGTGCTGCTTGTGGTGAAAGGTCGTCTTGTTAGCCATGGTTTTTATTTATTTATTTATTTATTTAACAGTTTATGTACACACATTTAACAACTAAATAAGAAGAACGATTATCTGCTTATTGTTTAATTTTGATGCACGTGTAAGCGGGCACGCCCTTTATGTCTGGAGGCCTATTTAGTTTGGTTGGATATTGTTTTTATGCTTGAGTTTGTCTGTTTATGCTGGCATAATGGAGTGTGCTAGCTTACACCTTACCTTTGTTGTATTGTTTTCTTTGTAAGAATACTAACTACTTACATACCTTTGTATAAATGCTAGTTTTTATACCTCAACAGACAGATGTGTTGCTGGGGAGTTTGTTGCGCCACTTCTTCTTCCCAGCTAAAACTTACAACTAGGAAGTGGTGATGGGCGAGCGTTTTGGGGGACTGTTTTTATGTAGAACTTTGACGTTCAAAAAGTGCTGGCACTCAGCCTAATTTGAATAAATGACTTTTTGATTTGATTTGATGCTATTGTCGACGACGTAGCATGCTGGCCTGTAAGTATTCTATTCACTCTTGACTTAAAAACCCGCAGGTTGTAGCTATCAGGAAACACATACTCCGGTAAACAAACCAAACGTTTTGTTTGTTGAACCGCCGAACGTCTTGTTGTCCGATAATGGAACGGGCTTGATGGAATTTAATTGCTTATTTATTTAAACTTTATGTACAATAGTGGTACATGGGCGGACTTAATGCTTCGAGGCATTCTCTACCAGTTAACCTTTGGGTTATTAAAACTATACTGTGGTAGGTGTACAATAAATAAAAATAAAATTTAAAATTGAATTTTTAGGGTTCCGTAGTCAAATGGCAAAAAACGGAACCCTTATGGATTTGTCATGTCTGTCTGCCCGTCCGTCTGTATGTCACAGCCACTTTTTTCCGAAACTATAAGAACTATACTGTTGAAACTTGGTAAGTAGATGTATTATGTAAACCGCATTAAGATTTTCACACAGTAAATTTTGGGGTTCCCTATACTTAGAACTGAAACTCTTTCATCAAACCAATATGTGTGGGGTATCTATGGATAGATCTTCAAAAATGATTTTCTAACATATTTTTTTCTAAACTGAATATTTTGCGCAAGAGACACTTCCAAAGTGGTAAAATGTAAGTACTAAAATAAGAGAATGATAAAACTAAAAAAAATATATGATGTACATTACCATGCAAACTTCCACCAAAAATTGGTTTGAACGAGATCTAGTAAGTAGTTTTTTTTAATACGTCATAAAATCGTACACAGAATAAAATAAATATTTAAGGGGGCTCCCATACAACAAACGTGGTTTTTTTGCTGTTTTTATAGATCATGGTACGGAACCCTTCGTACGCGAGTCCGACTCGCACTTGGCCGCTTTTTTAATTGTTCAATTCCAACGGAGTTCGTTGAAACGCTCGAAACAAAACCGAGAGAAATCCGACAGACCGGTCACTCGGCGTCGATGTTTAGGCTTTGGAGCTTTGAACGGACCAACGTAAGTAACGAGCCATGAGAGCCGAAATTATGAAATTTATAGGTTGTGTGAAAGATGATACCTAATGACAAGAAGGATTGCTTTTCCAACTCCTAACAAATTGGATTATACATTTTATGTTACTTAATTTATAAACTCTTTACGCACACAAATGTACTGAGGCGGACTTAATGCCATAGGCATTCTCTACCAGTCAACCTTTGAGTGATGCAGAGAATGGTGGTAGGTGCAACATGTGAATAAAAAGCGATTGATATTTAATTAATACAAACAAACATTTAAATAAATAAAACGAATACATACAATATAAATATATAATAAATACTCAAATTAACAAGATAAATAGGTACACGAAATACTTAAGCAATTATATCAAATAGGTAAATGGAAAACATTAGCTATGTGATGATACTACTGCCAACTTCTTACGAATATGTTCGCGAACTTTAACTTTGAAGGCTAATCGGTTGGTGACCATCCTGATTTCCTGGGGTAGCGTATTCCACAAAGAAATAGACTGAACAAAGATGGAAGAGTGAATAAAGTCAGTACTGTGAGTGGAAAATTGAAGAAGACGGTTATGTGGTGAGCGTAAATTCCGATTGTGGTTGGCGCAAATATATTGAAAGTAAGGGGCTAGATCAGGAGAAGACGCCCCGGGCGTCGGGAGTCGCAGGGCGATCCCCGGCCACCGTAGGCGCGGGCCTGCGGACGGCGAGCGTTGGGTGGCTCGCTGTCCGATCACCACCAGGCCCGGGTCGATGGCGCGTTGTGTTTCACGCGCGCCTCAAAGAGATATCAGCATAGTAGACGGGGCCCGCTAGGGCCAGAGCCTGCCAGGGTTGCGGAATTTGTTCGAAAGAGTCACCGCGGCCTGGAACGCAAAGGACTTTAAAAGGAACACGGATGGGTTTTAGTCAGTAAGAGTCTGACACGCCCTTCTGCTCCACCCAGAGCGGAAGAAGTCATTTGATGATTTCCCATCCATAAAAAAAGGGCTCGATAACTGGGGGAGTTCGGAGAGTCGAGAAATTAAAACAAGGTTAATTAATTTTATGGAAACGTTGAAAGGGATATTATGTTTTTTGTAGTTATCATAAAACAATCGAGCGAAGTCGCGGCAGCCAGTGCGGAACATTAAAAATGCCATTGTATTAATTGTTCTTTTCATTATTTTAACCAAAAACTTCCCATTGGTTTAACAGTGACGTCATTGGCTCTTAGTCGTAGGTATTGTATATTATTTTTATATATCAGCAAAGTTGTCTGATTTCTTGATCTTATCCTGTACCTATTGTGTGTCTATCTTGTAACATTTTAACGGCTTCGGTCTAGTGGTCGCAAGCCGTGACTGCTGAGCGTGGGTAGGGATTGCATTCCAGAAAAACGGATCCAGTAATCCGGCGAATCTGGCATCATTAAACGTGTACCGGAACCGATAACCAGGTCTGCTGATTGTATTTTTTGATAAAATAACATCTTTTTTGCATGAATAAGTACTTTAAATGCGTTATGCGTGGTGAGCATACGTGCGGGTTGTTCGAAGCCGAGTCGCCCCGCCCCACTACTAGAGAACAGAACGATTGTTGATAAACTAAAAAAGGAAACGACTGCATTTGAAAATGAATTCGAGTACAATACATCAATATATTTGATGAAAATATTTTTGTTTTTTCTTTAAATGTCCGCAGTGTCAGCGATATCCGATCGCCACTAGGCCCGGGTCGATGGCGCGTTGTGTTTCACGCGCGCCTCAAAGAGATGTCAGCATAGAAGACGGGGCCCGCTAGGGCCAGAGCCTGCCAGGGCACAGAATATATAATAGTACTACGTACAGAAACTTCACTCCTTTGATCTTGAAGACAGCCGCTTTTATAATAGCCTACAAAATCACTTGAAACCCCACGCGCAAGCTAAATTGCATTTAATCGCCGCGCTTGAGAGTTGTTATTAATTTGTGTCCGTTCTCGTCCGCAACATACCTACGCCGCTTGACCGAGTACTAGGGCTGTCCGGAAAGAAAAATAAAATACAGTACATACCTTTTAATACCTACTTTTGTTGTATTTATGAGTAGTCTATCTAGATCTATCTCAAAATATTTAAAACAAAAATACTATTTAAATAGGTACTTTCCTACCTTAGATATTTATCAAAGCTAAACCTGGCTGTGTAAATGGAACTACGTAAGTAAATACCTAACTGTACTATAAAAATAATAATTAATATTCTAACTACGTAAATACGGGTGACATAAATAAGAATAACAAATGTAAACATTTCGTAGGTAGGTACTTACCTACCTAATTGTAATTAGTAATTACATGTAGACGTGCATTACTGTATCTTTCGATGTCCTTTAGAAGTGTGAAAAACGAGATGTTCGGATCCTTGTTATTATTTAAGCAGCCGATGCTACATGCTTTTGCCTTCATTTTATCGAAAAGAAAACGAAAGGAAGACTGCTCATTTCGAACTAACGTGCGATCTACTGCACATAAGGCACCAGGCGTCATCGTAGGATCGAACGTTTAAAATTGAAAAACGTGCGTGCGCTTCGCTAACAAAAACCATACTGAATTTGGTCCGTCGGCGGATCGAGACCGCCCAGTCGGGCGGTAGGTAATTATAGCGCGCAAGTACATGGAGTGACGGAGGTCTGGCCAGGGTTGCGGAATTTGTTCGAAAGAGTCACCGCGGCCCTGGAACAAAGATCTTTAGAAGGAACACGGATGGGTTTTAGTCAGTAAGAGTCTGACACGCCCTTCTGCTCCACCCAGAGCGGAAGAAGTCATTTGATGATTTCCCATACTTAAAAAAAAAAAGGGGTTCCTTACAATCCTTTTTTCGCATTAAAAAGTAGCCTATAATAATGTAAGTACTTTTCATCCCCCCCTTTTAACCGAAAGGGGGGAAGAAAAGTTGTATGGAAGTAGAAGAGCTAGAAGCTTGAAACTTATTTTTTAGGCTGTTGATTCGATATAAATATAAATGACATTCAAAGTTTGTAAAAGTTTTACCCTCAAGTGTGTAAAATAACAATAGGTAATAGGGGATAAAAGTTTGTATGGAAATATGTAAGGTTTGTGTGAATATTTTGTAAGTTTGCGACAAGAGACAAAATATTAGAGCTATTCTGATGTAACATTTACGGAGTCATTACAAAATGTGAAACTGATGTTAACGCGTGTAAGGAACTTGACAAGCACCACGCCGTAGACAATGAGCGCTGTGCAGCCGCGCGGGGGGGAGGGGGGGGGGGGAAACGCGCTTATATACTTAAATTATTTAATAGAAGTTTGTTTTTTGGTATTCCTCATGCTTGTCGCAAATAAACTCTTTTTCTTTTTTTAATTTTCTTTCTATACGTATGTGTCTTTTTTGTAAAATCATCATCTGCTTTGCCTTTTCCCAACTATATTGGGGTCGGCTTCCAGTCAAACCGGATTCAGCTGAAGACCAGACCATTAACTGTGTAACATGGTAGTTCTTGGCAAGACTGGAGTCAGATTTGTCGGGCGGCTTATTTATAAAATAATTAGCCTTAATAATTAAAAATGCTACCCCAAGACACTATTATTCCACGCGGACGAAGTCGCGGGCACAGCTAATAATTAATGAATCGAATACAATTAGTCAGCAATATTAATGTCATCCTTCTCAGATAGTACAAATTCATATATAATTATAATTTTATTTGAAGTTAAATAGGATTTTCAGTTCCAATGCGATTAAAAGCTCAAATCGCGGACGTCACAAAAAGGGGGCGAGTTTAAGTGGGACTGGGCTGGACACGTTTGCCGCGAGCCGGATGAATTATGGGCTAAATCTACCAGGCTACTGAGTAGGTAGGTATGTGTATGTATTTGTGTGTGAATAATTTGGTATCCTGCTTCACTTCAGCATCTTCTATTTGACAGGCTTGTTATGATTGGGCATCGTCACTATGACTGTCCCAAGTTAAACTATTGTTTATTTATTTATTTATTTATTTATTTAAACTTTATGTACAATAGTGGTACATGGGCGGACTTAATGCATCAAGGCATTCTCTACCAGTCAACCTTTGGGTTATAAAGACTATATTGTGGTAGGTGTACAATAAATAAAAATAAGATTCAAAATTGAAATTTAACAATTCGGAAAGAATATACAGATAATATATATAATACTAATAAAATACATATATATGCTAAAATAATAAACTAATAAATATGATATATAATAATCATACCGATTAAGAGAATTCATAGAAATCATGATGAAGAACAACTAAGAATGACAAGCTTTTAAGTAGTGTTTTCGGATTTTACGCTTAAAGGAAAATTAATTATTGTTATGGTTTTAAGTTAAGTCCACATCTTCTTATATCATAAAGTTGTGTTTGTGTTTTTGAACTCGCTAATCTCAGGAACTCCCAGTCGGATTTGGAAAATTATTTTTGTAAATAATAGCTACATTCATACGGGAATGGGAAAAAACGGGATATGCGCGTACGAAATCGCGGGCAAAAGCTAGTTATGAATAATTGAGCAACTGAGCACTGATCTGATATCTTAAAACCATAATGATTGCGATGTGAGAGAGAGATGGGGCTATACAGGACGAATAGTGCTATCCCTTTTTCAGAATTGATTTATGGCGTGAGTTGCATGCACTGTGACCGTTGGGCAAAAGTCTCTACACAATGGGTTCCCGAAGATGGACGGCGCCGCCGAGGTCGGCCCAGAAAGAGGTGGCGAGACGACCTAGACGCGCATTATGAAGGCTGGCGCAAGGTGGCGCAGTAAAAGAATACTTGGAAGGACTTGGGGAGGCCTTTGCCCAGCAGTGGGACAGTGTAGGCTAAAACAAAAAAAGTTGCAAGACTAAACGGTAGTGATCAACCACCACCCATTTCGTCACTGAGGGTAATAACCATAGAAATACAAAAATCAATAAGAAATGAAAAAAAACTCCATTTATTCGCAAATAAGTTAAAAAATTTATTACTAAAAAAATGTTATTACAGTGTCGACGAATATTTAAGTACTTAATAAATCTTTAAAACTTGAAAATTAAAGTCTTTTGCAATGTAAATTCTAATGTTAATGTCAATTTTTTTTTTTTAGTATAATTAGATTATTATTATACTTAAATGATAAGTCCTCTCCACATACTTACTTTTGCTGTGCCCGACAGGGTCCACGATTGTTACCAAAGAAATGTTTACCACCTAAGCCTACATTGTGGAATGCAATAAAGAATTGAGTATTGAGTATATACATTATTATATCTATGGTAATAACAGACATGATGGTACAACCAGCAATTTTTTTACGTTTATAAAAATAATCATCTACCTAAGCACTTTTTACGCTCGCATATTTAAAATAGTTCATACTAGTTAAGGAGCTAGCGTCTTCCAGCATTCTACCGTAGTTATCCGTTTTATTCCGTCGGAACTAAAATAGTCTGAGCCGCATACACCTTGCCTTAATTGCATTCCTAACTTGACTGGGTTCCCTAAGTGCTGGCACACTTGCCTTGGCACTATGGCATTTCTTACGTTAATACCTTTTGGGAGACACGTATATGTTTATGCTGGTAGATGAGTGTTTGTGTGCGCATGTTTCAGGAATACTGATGATAGCTGGTGGAAGGTTTCATAAACTTGGAGAAAAGAAATTGAAAATATTGACACAATATTGCGAGGGGTAAGAATCAACGTGAGGTGACATCAGCCCAGTTTTTATATTTAATATGGGTTTGCTCTTGACTCTAGTCTAGGTCATAGATGACAGAGACAAAGTCGACGATGGAGCGAGCTTACCCAGAAGAAGCCTGTTCACTCTAATTTTGAAGAGATTAGGGTTGTATGCGTGCCAGTTTCTTCAAATCAAGGTGAAAGTAATACGCATAAGAAAGGTACAGGTAGTGCTATTAAAAAAAAATAAGAGGTGCAGTCAGGAAACTAATTGTTTTTAACCCCATATGGTTGCAAAGAGGGTTTTGTAAAATTTGTGATAGTAATTAGATCCTTAGTGAAGGTGACCTTAGCGAACTCGTTATTCTCGCGGTCGCAAGCACGACTGCCGAACATGGAGTCTTGGATTCGGTCGGGCAAAAAGTGTTAGGTATTGGGTTTTTACAATAGGAATTTCCCAGTGACAACCCGGAGTTTAGAAAGCACGTTAAGCCGTTGGTCCTGCGCCAGATCTCTCTCCGGTCGAGTTGGATTGCCGTCCCATCGGAATATAAGAGTGATGGAAGAGGGAGTGCACCTGTGTTTGCGCTATAATATGTCCCGCGCCGAGGGCTAGTCTCGGTTAAGATTGGCCGCCATGGCCGAAGTCGGTCAGGAGGATTATACACTTATGTATGGTGTAATTATTTTTGTTATAACAACTGATTACATCATTTTCATTTAATAAAATCATCAAATGTTATGACAGTTTAATCATATAAGACAATGATATACCACATTCTAAATTTTCTTATAAATTAATAATTAACAACGTGTCACAGAAACTATAATAATAAAAATTGAACGTCACTAAAGTAGGTAAGTATGTTGTTTACAACAAGTATTGTTAGATAAAGCTTATGTCATGCTAGTATATTATGTGAAATGAGTGGCCTCCTATTTGTGACCTCCAGGTAAGTTGTTTTTACGTAAGAAGAGGTCAACATGCATTATACATTCTGAGTGCGTACAGCTTAATGAACTCAACGAAGGACGTTGAACTTTTGCATCGGTGTACTGTCGTGTTTACCAATGTATTTTAAATTGTATAATTAAAGCGACTGTAAAACTTACATTTAGGTTTGTTCTAAGTTTGGGCTAATTCCTCATTCTCAAAAAAACGTCCGAATGAAATTCGCAATATGTCAAAAACTTGTTGAAATGAAGGGAAACTACAGGTGTTTTTGACAGATTGCGAGTGTGATGCAAGTCCAAACGTTCCTTAAAAATATGAGAATTACCTACGCCCTGGCAGGCACTGGCTGCGGCATTAGGTTAAAAAAGTCACCGCGGCCCTGGAACGCAAAGGGCATTAGGAGGAACACGGATGGGTTTTAGTCAGTAAGAGTCTGACACACCCTTCCGCTCCTCTCAGAGCGAAAGGAGTCATTTGATGATTTTCCATCTTTAAAAAAAAACATCTGAAGTCTCTAACTCCCTTCCTGTCAAAATATGAGAATTGGCTTATGGGTTATTGTTTCTTTGCCGCTCTTTCTGAACATCAGGTCGGCAATCAATCGGTTCTTCTTTGAGGTGAACGCATTGCAAATAACAAGAAGTTGGTAGCGTCGTCATAGTATATTATTCATCATAGTATTTATTATTGATAGTTGATTTGTTGGCTTCGTTTTTTCACAATTACATTATTTTTTTCATTTTGGACAACTGCCCTAAGACATATAAGTTTTTTTTTCTATTTTTTACTTCTATACAAACATCTAACTATTTATTTATTATTGTTTGTTTTTATTTGTCTTTCCATTAAGTTGCACCACCCTAAAGTCGACCGGTACTAAATGTTTAAGGTCCGCCTTGTACGATGTTTTTTCTATACAATTCAAAAAAAAAATTGTATAAATTTTGTGCATTGATAGTTCTAGAAATCTTATCAGGTTGTCATGATTCAATGATAACGCCACAATTAAAGATCAGATTCGAGATGGCTTGTATCATTTTTAACAAGAGGAACCGATAATATAATTAACACCCTACAATTAGTTTTGATTTCGTATTAATTACGTGAAAATTTGCAGGAAATGCATCACCTTCTTAATTGCCCGTCGTGCACAACCACCTGCACCATCCAAGATCTAAACGAGGCCAATGATAGAGCTGGACAGGTTGGACAACATTTGAAATGAGTCAATTAACACGAAAAGAAGAAGACATGAAAATAACCATTTTTAGGGTTCCGTAGTCACAGTTTCGCTATGTTCATCTCTGTCTGGCTATATGTCTGGCCGTGCCTTAGCTCAGAGACTCTTAGCACTAGAAAGTTGGAATTGAGTGATGGGTATAAATATAATCACGCCGACAAAGTGGCAAAATAAAATCTTGTAAAATATTTTTGTTACAGTCAAGTGTCCCGCCTTCCCTCTGCCAGCTAAACGGTTGTTTTTGGAGACGTGAAAAAAATCATGGTAGTAGCATATAAAAAGAATTTAAAAGACAAACTATCACAGCTAAGAAGGCTTTACAAGTTAATAAGTAATAGTCGACCAACTTATAAAATGTAACTGATTAGGTAAAAGTTTTGTTCTAACCCCATAAAAAAATTACTTAAACCTAAGTAATAAAAATGATTTATTTTTTCACCACAACCACCACACCACACTCACCACAGTGGTATACTAGAGAGGTATCAAGTATTTGTAACTTTGTAAAGTCATAGTAAAATTTGCTATTTTTTGTCATGGCTTACGGGACGGGTAACTACGGAACCCTACACTGTGCATGGCTCGACAAGCACTTGGCCGGTTTTTAATCCTTGTAATTTTTATGTTTCACGTAAGCTGGGACTAACAGTAATTTTGACGTATATAATTTAACCGGAAGTATATAGGTACTGGTATAAATACATTTAAGTTATTAATTAATTATCTATTGTGTCTTGAGTGGTGAGAGAGGAGCATTGTTTAAAAACTTGGTGTTAAATAAATGTAAGTTTTTGAATTTATTTTCATGTTATATTATTTAGTTAAAAAAAAATGTTGAAAATATTAGTTTCTAGAGCCTAAACCTACAGCGAAACTTGTATTCTGGCTCTACTGCACAATCCTGATGGTAAATATTACTACTTGCACTGGTCCTTGTAGATATTTTTTGACATTGTATTTGTATTTTGACATTTTGTATTTGACCTCTAATTGAAAACCATAACAGTTTCGTAAATTAACAGAGCCGTTTTTATCAGAATTATTTTTACAGTTATTAAAATCTAATCCCATTTTTATGTGTACTGGTAGAAAATGCCTAAGGCATTAAGTCCGCCTTTGTACAGTGATTTTACTTGTGCATAAAGTTTTAATAAATAAATAAATAAATCTATGTGTGAGTGTGTTACAAAAAATGTTTCATTAATAAAAATCGACACTACTGCTGAGCGCAATAGAATATGTTTTAATATAGATATATCTGAATTCCGCACAAACGATGTTAAGGGCAGAAACTAGATGGATAGAATATGCTTTGTTTTATTTTTATTTCATTTCGATAAGTACAGTTATTGACTAAGACACTGTTATTGTATACCAAATATAGTTAGGGCCCGTTCCCACTCAGACGGACCGTCTGTTTAAACGGAAGCACGTGTTTACACTAGACGGACCGTCCGCGTCTATTTAAACGGAAGACGGTGGCCGGACGTGCGTGTTCACACTAGACGGACCGTCTGTTTAAACGGAAGACGGCGGCCGACGATCGGCAGATTCATTCACAATACATCCTATCCGGGAATTTAGACGGCTCTTCGCAGTGGTAAAACTTCCGTCTAAAAACCCGGATCCGTCTTAATGTGAACAGTGTCATATAAATTGTATTACCTCTGGCATATCCGCTTCTTTAGACGGACCGGGAAAGCAAATGGTCAGTCTGAGTTGGAACGGGCACTTCCGCAATAATTTAACTCTGCTAGCAATTGAAATAACAAATGAAGATTTCAGATAGCCATGGATGCAGCTGCTGCTTTTAAGACTGTGCAGGTCCTGCAAGGTGCGTTCAGGATCATGGCTGCGTTACACCTCACAAACTACTTGTGGCCACATCAAGCCGTTGTTCGAGGTAGGTGGTGTAATTAAATGAAGAAAGAAAAGAAAGAACAAAAAAGAGTTTATTTGCGACAAGAATGATGCATATCAAAAAAATAAAATCGCTCAGCATAATGCTGGGACTCATGTGTGTTTTGAATTAAGTGAAACTATACAGTGGAATCCAATTATTATTGCTCCGCCTATATTTACCATCTGCTTTATATGAAGTAAATACATTGTTAAGTTTGGGTTTCATTTCAATTCTTTGTAAGATTTTTGGATCTAATGACTTCACTTATTGACAAGCCGCTGTCGCTGACTTGGCTCGTTTTTGTTTTGATTGATCTCTCGTTTTCGATATCTGACTGGACAGGTCCACTCAAATCAGTGTGGTTCTTTCCTCAAACGACCATTTCAGACCCTGATCTGCATGGTCCTCATATAACGTATTGTGAATGTGGGGACCATGTAGATAATAATAACTTTTTAATAATAATAATAACTTTTATTGGAACTAAAACACAAGTTACAATAAAATTATGTACGATAATGACTGCATTAGTTATAAACTGTGTCGCAGCCATTAACGCCCTTACAAAAATGTTTATGCGTCAGTGCTCCAGGGTTGAGAAATTATTATTAACTTAAATAAAAAATTTTAAAGGATAGTAATAATATAAAAGCGAAATGGTATAGTAATCATAATAGGCAAGCGTGTGATGTGCTGTGTTGTGCGTGTGTGTGGGTGTGGTGAGTTGTGCGTGGGGGGTGTTGAAAGTGAGTGTGTGAGTGTGGTGTTTTATGTTGTGTTGTGTGTGTGTATGTTTACATACGTATATGTGTTTTAATTACGTTTTAATTAACTTTTCAAGTTCTTCATAAGTAAGGGTATGAAGCCACTTATCAACGGTCACTCGACATTCCCTCAGACCAAGTGAATAAATATTACATATACTATTTACTCGGTTGTACAAAATAGAGCTTAGGTATGTATATTGACGTCTAACTGCTTCGATGCCGACTGACTCAATTAAACAGACTCTTTTAGTCCTTCGTCTGTGCTTAATGAGGTCAGGATCGAAAGTCAGTTCGGAGTGCTTACGTAGTACGGTGCTAAGCACAAATGAGTGTCTGACTCTTGGTACCCCACATATTGCGTAGAGTTCATTTGTGGGGAAGCGGATAGGTTTGTGGGCCATAACTTTTAAAACTGCCCTCTGCGCTCTTTCCATTCGCAGTAATGAGGATTTCCCAGAACTGCCCCAGGCTGTTATGCAATAGGTTATGATTGAGTGAGCTAGAGCATAGTATACCGTTTTTAAAGTAGGGAAATCAGCAGAAGCCCTTAGGTTCTTAAACACATATATTAATTTCCTGACTCTACCCACCAGTGACTTAATATGCTCGTTCCATGACAGAGTACTATCAATATAGACACCAAGATACTTCATACAATAAGTACGGACAATTTGAGTGCAACTACAGTCCTGATTAGTGCTCGGGTTACATTTGTGAGCTGTTAGTGTGTAGGCAGAGGTCGGTTGTGATGTTCTGCGTGGGGAGAAGGTCATAAATTTAGTTTTATCTAAGTTGAGGGTGAGCAGATTGTTTCTAAGCCAGGTCATAGTAGTCTGTAGGGCAATTTCAGCATGAGAGAGCGTATCGGACCAATCATTACCATGTACTACTATTGCAGTATCGTCAGCATATGTTATAATTTTACAGTTTATTAAAGGAAGGTTGCAGAGGTCGTTTATGTATATCAGGAATAAGGTAGGACCAAGTACGCTACCCTGTGGCACACCGTGACTGATAAATTTGGGTCCACTTGTGTAATTTCCTATTTTAGTAGTCTGAGAACGACCTGTTAGGTAACTTGTGAAAAGATTTAGGGGCAAACCTCTGATTCCAAGTCGTTCTATTTTGTTTAGTAAGAGTGGAATGGAGACCGTATCAAAGGCTTTAGAGAGATCTAGGAAAATTGCTAATGTTTTTAATTTATTTTTAAGGTGTTTAGCAATAGTATTAGTTAATTCCAAAACTGCATCTTCAGTACTTTTGCCAGATCTAAAACCATATTGGTTATCAGCAATAATGTTTTGGGCTTGTAAGTAATTGAGGAGTCTACTGTTGATAAGTTTTTCTAATATTTTGGATAAAGTAGTTAGCACAGAAATTGGCCTATAATTATCGACACGGTCTCTAGTTCCACTCTTATATATGGGATGAACCAGACCCTTCTTGAACACCGAGGGAAAAACCCCAGTAGCGAAAACAAGGTTGAAAACATGGCACATAATTGGAATGAGAGTATGTCTTGCATTTTTGACAAGTGTGGTTGAAATGCCATCCCACCCAGCCGCACTCGTAGAGTTCAGCCTGAAAATAATATTTTCAATTTCCTCGTTATCAGTTTCGAATAAAGCCATTGAATTTGTATATGTACTTATTGCATGGGAGATCGCCATATTATGGTTTCATTTTTATGTTATTCGGCAGTTTGAGTTATTTCAGTGGCCTACCCAAATGTCCTTACTTTAGTATTGTTCGACAAATCGTTGAGCTCCCTAAATGTCTAAGTTTGAGCTACACGATAACTGACAAATGCTTACACTGTCTGGGCAGGTCCACTCAAATCTGTGTGGCACTTTCCTCAAAAGGCCACCTTAGACATTAACCTACATGGTTCCCATATGATTTGACCAGTACGGTTTGTAAAAAAAAGATACTTTGAACTCTGAGTTTGTTCGAAATTTCTACTCAGGGTATTCAGCTAGGAAACACCGGCCTCATTTAACTTTAAATGACAAAAAAAATATTACTTGTAAAAGTATTAGGTTCAACCTAGGTACTTACAAAATAAATATCATTTATCACTGAATACCTACAAAAGTAAGAAGTTGTTCATTTTCTAAGCCTTTATATGATTTCCGCTTAGTATGACATGGGCATTTCTAGGTATCATTTTATAAGTGGATTTTACTATAGATTTTATTCAGAATTCGAGAAAATTACCACAAGGGACAATCAAATCTAAGCAATGGCCATTGGTCACTTAAAAATCAAATTCTCCAAAGTTTGAACCTTTGAAATACGTCCAGTCTTTGGGGAATACCGGGAAGTTTGGAAATCTTAACCCACTGAAACTAAACGTCTATTAGTATACATCCCTGGAGAAACCAGTGAAGGTGTCTACCCTGAGTCTGCCAGGGTTGCGGAATTTGTTCGAAAGAGTCACCGCGGCCCTGGAACGCAAAGGTCTTAGGAAGGAACACGGATGGGTTTTGGTCAGTAAGAGTCTGACACGCCCTTCCGCTCCACCCAGAGCGGAAGAAGTCATTTGATGATTTCCATTCTTAAAAAAAAACCTTGCGTCTCGCAACGCACGGCACTGCTATGCCACTGTCTTCCCTGAGATAAAGATTTTAAGCTGCGTTTACGCTAGGTAGACAGAACATGAACGAACCACGAAGTTATGTAGCGTAGACGGACTCAAAGCCTCGAACGAAAACGCCATACAAATTTGTGCTTCCTTTGTGCTACGTTCGTGCCTCGGCTCATCCGTTCTAGACGCAAATTTACAATATTTGGTAATATAATTATTATGGAATTTTCTTACTCTGAAATTCCAGTGCTGTTTCTAACTATCCAGCTTATTTTTTTACAGATGGCGCCAGTTTCGACTTCATCGTGGTCGGTGGAGGGACAGCAGGAAGTGTTATTGCCAATAGACTGTCAGAAATCGAGCATGTCAACGTTTTGCTCATCGAAGCTGGTGGTGATCCGCCGTTTGAGTCTGACGTAAGTTTATATGCAAATTAGTTTTGTATTATCTTCCTTGTCTGAATAGCCGTGTAAACTCACGTGATTTTTAACAAAGATTGACGTTGATTAACTTTAGTTAAACAATTACTTTTCAATTGAAAATTAATTGTTATTGTTAATAATTATTCGTAGTCAGCCAGGCATGCATGCCTATCCTCGTGTATTTCTTACGTCTGGTCTTCCACTTATAAAAAGTTCTTATTTCCTTTTAACGTTTCTGATTTCATCCGTATCACGTCAGGGTTCCGACGCAAATCTTTTAGAAACTTCAACTAAGCAACTGTATTTTTTTATTTCAGCTTCCCGGTGTGCCCATCTTGATGAAGCGTTCTCGTTACGATTGGAATTTTACTTCGGAATTTAATGGATTCAAAGATTCATGTCATCTTCAGTGCAACTACGAATTTACTCAGGGGAAAATGCTAGGTGGAACGAGCTCCCTTAATTACATGGTGTACCACAAAGGACAACCTCGTGACTTCGATTCTTGGGCCGAAATAACCAACGATGATTCATGGAAGTGGGAAAATGTCTTTCCATATTTCCTCAAGTATGAAAAGCTAGAAGACCCACAACTACTTCACTCAGTCGAGAAGAAATACTATGGAACCAAAGGCTTTATAGGAATAACAAGAGACCACCGAGAACAAATAGTCAACTTTTTAGACTCTTATCGAGAACTGGGAAATGATATAGTTTTAGATTTCAGCGAGCATCATCCTGTAGGATTTGCTGCGCAAACTGTCACAATATCTGGAAGATCTCGGCAAAGCTCAGCCTACGCTTTCTTATCTTCGGTCAAAGACCGCCATAATTTACATGTCTTAAAAAATACTCTAGTCACTAAAGTCATATTTGACGACAGCAAAAGAGCTGTCGGAGTAGAAGTTCTTACAAAAGACGGTAAAACTATGAATATTAAAGCGAAAAAAGAAGTGATCGTCTCTGCTGGTGTATTTAACACACCTAAATTGCTAATGTTGTCAGGTATTGGACCAGAAGAGCACTTGAAGTGTAAGAATATTGACGTAATTTCAAACTTACCAGTAGGAGAAAATCTACAGGAGCATTATACTGCAATCATTGTACACAATTTGGATAAAATAACTCAGCCTTTACCAGAACCTAGCCCTTATGAACTGCCAGGATCATCATTCACTGGTTTTGTAGCACTTAACAAATCTTCTAATTATCCCGATTATCAAGTGATAACTTATGTAGCTCCAGCAGAAACTGTACTATTTTACTGCTCATTTGGTTTTGGATTTAGTGAAGAAGTCTGTAACAACATATACAAACAGGGAATGAAAAGACTGCAAGCATTTAACGAAATAGTGAACATTGCCCCTAAATCAAGAGGCAGAGTATTGTTGAGAAGTAATAATCCTGAAGACCCTCCGCTTATTGAAAATGGTTTCTTATCACATAAAGACGACGTCGAGGCTCTAATTGATTATATTTTAGATTTTCTTCCGGTGATGAATACTACTTATTACAGAGATGTTGATGCCGTAATGGCAGATGCTATACCTGCTTGTAATGAATTTGGGAAGGATAGTCGAGAATACTGGCGTTGTTACATAATGTGTGTGTCTTCTGGACTGAGTCACGTAACCAGTACATGTCCCATGGGTACTGTCGTGGACGGCAGATTACGGGTGAATGGAGTGACACACTTACGTATAGTTGATGCTAGTGTGATGCCAACAATCACAAGAGGCAATCCTGTGGGTCCTATTCTTATGATTGGAGAAAAAGCAGCTGATATGATCAAGGAGGATCATAATTTGATTTAGACTTTTTAGTTGTTAATTTAATTTAGGGTTATTATTTTATTATTTATGCCATGATTGTACTGAGCGTACGAACGAATAAATAAAATCATGAAGACCAAATCTTTACAATGACTGAAAGACTTCCTGATGTGTGCATTAATATTTTTCTTAGAGGTGTGATTGTAATAAACATTTTGTATTTTCGAAAAGTAAAACCTTGTGTTTGTTTATATTCTACTGCCACAACACATATGTATATGTATATTTATTCTGAGGACAAACAGAGTAAAATTATTTTAATATTTTACTGAAGCTTTGAACTCGAATCAATCATGTAATTCTAATATTCTAACGTATAGAGAGGGGGAAGCAAAAATAACAGGAAGATACTTCATAATACCTAGATTCTCTCTATTGATAATACTTCAGTTAAGGCTTCATTTAATACGACGTTAGCAAACGACGTTAACGTCTTTGGCAAAAACAATGAGACCAAGCTGCAAAAAACACACTTAGTTTTATGTTATCACAGAATAAATATCTTTGTTAGGTGGAGATAAAGGAAACTTATTAGCTAATGGCTCAAGACGCTCTGTTAGCGACGTGTTGTTTATGGCTCTTATATACTCGTAACTATAAGTTTGTGGTTTATCTGACCAAAGTCAGACATGGCAAGCTATTTGTATCATTGTCAATCAATTAACAATTAATAAATGTCGTAATGGTTTAAGATAAGTATTTCAGGGAAAGATTGTAGTATTTCTGTATGGTGTCGGACGTTAAAGAATAGCACCATCCCATCACTTTCCGTGGGTGTCGTAAGAGGCGACTACGGGACTCACCAGAGAATGGGCAGCAGCATTCTCTGTGCATTGCAACAGCTACACTTCGATCGCCAACCCGCCTGCCAAGCGTGCCGATTATGGCAAATCCCCCACCCACCCTTTGGGCCTATATTTACGTCCAACACTATACAAATACAGGTTATTTTCGGTAATTATGACTGAACTCTTTCATGTTCTACCAAGAAACAAATTTATACCTACGTTATGTTGAAATTGGAAAGGAAAACTTATCATGAGACGATTAACATATTTTTTTATACAAAAACAGTTTGAAGTATTTTAATTAATGAAGGGATTACTTTGAAATAGAACAACAAATGTGTTTTTAGACTGAAACATTAAGTTTAAAAATGGACAGCATTACCTATAGAGTATTATTCAAATCATCCATTTAATACTCGCAGCAGCCGGCGAGAATGTTAAACCCATTAATAGACATTAACTGTAATGGTTTTTACTTTTTCAGTACCTAACCCTGATAAACGGGTGGAGTAATTTGAAAGCTTACATCGGATAAATGTTCCATATGATTACACATTCTATTTAGTATTCTGTCATATTGCTTAATTTTGCTTAATAACACTTCCAAGCGGTATCACTAGGTACTAATTTATTGAGTTACAGCGACTCAAAGCTGATATTAACAGTAAGTAGGAGAATATTTTTCGCTTTAACTAGGATTTTTCCGGTGTAGAAAAGTGTGTTGAGAATTTAAAAATGCTCTGAACATTTTTGTATTAGAATTTAGTGGGTATTTTATGAAGCTTGCCTCATAAGTTTAGCTATTGGTCTGGATTCGATCCTGGGTCAGGAATGGAGTCATTGGAGTTTCCCGTCAGGAATTTATGAACAGCTGCCAACAGTCGCTTTGTGTCTTGACGATGACTAATAGGGTATTTGACCAGTATGAAATATCTAAACGAATAAATACTTATTTGATAGATGATTATTAAAACGTTACCGATTTCTTAAAAAATAAATAAAAATGGTCGTAAAACACAGAAGTTATCCTTTTAAAGTTATTCTTCTATCCTTGTCACACATAATGTCATTTGTATTGGATGGCTTCAATTCAATACGGCGCATGGCGGGGCTTGTGAGTGACGTCACATGCAATTAGTGCTGTATTTGTTTACTACAGATATTAAAACGATGACAACACCTATTTTTTCAGATAAAACAAAATATTTAACTGCGTCTTCTCTGCTCCCTAGGTTTGAGAAATGTAATAAAAAACCAGTCAAATACGCAGTGTGAAGTGGTACTGTAATGCCTGCCTAATCCTTTGAGGAATGCAGGCGTGAAGAGAAGCTATGTACTCGTATTTTATGAATGTAAGTCGATCTGGTGGCCGCAACTCGAACATGCGGATGCATATTTTGCGTGCGGGTCAAGCTCCTCAAGACAAGGCTAGCAATGTGTTACTGACTATCACACGGAGGTTTATTTCCTGGATTTCCGAAGTGACAACTGGGTACCTTTATTTATTTTTTAAATAAAACGTTGCCCCACACTAGAAATTTCTTTTGTATCGTGGGTGCGTTTACAAACATATAAACTCACATACACAAACAGCCAGACCTGGACCACTACCTAATATTTGTTCCGTACGGGAATCGAAACCACGACACGCAGCGCAGCAGTCGATCGCTCAACCACTGCGCCAATCGTATCGTCAACTTACGAGTTGATGACACGATTAGCGCATTGGTTGAGAACTGGAGTCTTTTTTTTTTTTGTGAGTGGCTTCTCGCAGTTCAACCTATAAGGTTGTCGACTGCTTAACCGGGCTTGCCTGTGGTGGCCTTAATATAATATTAAAGCCTCCAGCCAGGGCTAAGAACTGCAGTCTCTTCCTCCTCCGTGCAGGCTCTTCAGAGTTTGCTCTCTGTAATTCCTATCGCAGAAAGGTGTAATTAAAGAACACAGGTCCTTAAATAAGCACATTACTTAAATGTCAAGTTGAAAAGACTGTAGAACTGGATTTTAGTCAGTCATAGGGCCCGTTTTGTGAAGCTGCCATCAATAGAGGACAGTGCTTCCTTGGCCTATCTAAACTCACCATGATCAGCTAAAAGTTTGTGATGATGGTCTCTGGTGCGTTTCCTTACTAGATTGCGTAGTTTTGCTATGTATCTTTTGTTTCCAATGAAAGAAATAAAAAACACACAACATTGCAACAATTTGATCGATTTCTTAAAATTTCTCTATATTTTACGATAAAGATTTTTTGGAACCTTCGTTTTTGTTAAGTAGATATTTTAAACTGTTAATCTGCTTGTTTATTTACTCTGCTTCTCTTTGGAGATAAACAATTCAACGCACTCAGAAGACATAAAAAATATTTTACAGTTCGTTAAATACATGTTTTCGTGTATTCAAAATAGAAAAAACAAAACATTAAAAAAGGAAAAAAATACTGATTTATAAGTATGAACAGTTCCTGAAGTTGCTTAAGACAAACTATATTAGCTAATTATATGTTAATTGTATCTATTCACCTACTCAACAGCCAAATTAATTTTAATGTAAAATATTCTGTCAACTTTTTTTTTCATTTTGTGTACTTATTTTATTGCAATTAGGATTTTGCGAAAACAAGTGCAAATTTCACAATTTAGATTATTATTTTACGAAGTTTTTGTTACTCACATACCTAATATTTATGTGGTTACACTGTCAAGCTAAAATGTTGCTAGTGCTGTGGCTAAGAGGAAGCGTGCCATAACATACCTATATACACCAAAAGGCACAGTGCGGGATCGAAGACGAGTCGGATCTTTCAGGGAATTGTCATTTTATTCATGTTTTCTTTCAACGTTTTTAAAATAATCATCCTGACATAAATTGCTATTCATGTCTGCAATAACAGATCCTTACAGGAATGAATAGCAATGTATTTATGGAATAAGGTTCAGAAACCATTTTGTTTTTGGATAAGACATGATCAAATGACTTCCGTCAATGAGCAGAGCAGTAGAAAACTCTCTCTACTGCTCTGCCCATTGACGGAACTCACGAGTCTCACTGCTACTACTATTTACGTCTCTTACTGACTAAAACCACCCGTGTACCGCCAAATGCCCTTTGCATTCCGGTGCAGGCACTAGTGCCAGCAGTGCAGTATCGCTAAGGCTAGCCCTTTGAGACGCGCGTGGAACACAACGTGCCGTCGACCCGGGAAGGATCTGAACCTTCTTATTACTCGTAAGTTGGTGGGTTATTAACACAAGCCGTCCACATAAATTATGGTCTTAAGGAAATAAGTTCTGCGTTTCCTTACATATTTCTGGAGTGTCTACTATAACATCCCCTGTGTGCTTGAATAGTCTCCGTTGATATTGGCCTCTGTGATCGACATGTACGATTTATTAATATCCCATCCTTATAGTTTCTTAAATTGTAGATTATTAGTTTCCACACGTCTAACGTTGCATTGCATCAAACACAATAAATGAAAAAATAAATTTTAACTCATTTACGGGTCAATTATGGGTTCAGCGATCGCTAGTTATGTTGTAACTAAGCGTTTCTTAACTAACGTAACTAACTTAAACATTCCTCGATCAGATAATCATGTAAAACGAAAAAGTAATCAAAGTCGCTTAAGGTAAGGAACTAAAACCATGACTTTTAGACTACAGATTAAATATTTGATCGTTATGTTGTGACGTTTGTGACACCGAAATCAATTTTATGACTGCATAACTCCCGATAAGTTTGACACACGGACATTGACCTTTGGTAACTCTCTAGCTAAATTATACCTCATAATCATTGTGCGTTACTTATTGGTGTGTATACCATTGGGTGGTGAGGTGGGCTAAAGCTCCCAATTTTTCTTTTAATACAAAAATAATTACATGAAAGGAGCCTCCCTGAGTCGCGTTAAAAATATTGTATTGCATATTTTAAACGTCCGGAGCACCCTGGACTGCTCGCACTCGGTAATGCAGAGCCTAGCTAAATAATCCTTTCATAACGATGACTCAAACTCGACCACAAGCCGACCATAAGCCAACGACCGCCTTGGATGTATCTGTGAAGATTTTATAATGATTAATTAATAAATAAATAAACAAGGGACTTATCAGCGCCAAACTTAGTGGCATCTTCATCTGCCAACTGAAGTTTCTCAATCACTAAACCAGTTCTGAACGTCATAATCGGCTTAGCCTTTTCCCAACTATATTGGGGTCGGCTCCCAGTCAAACCGGATTCGCCTGATCACCAGTGTTTTAAGTGGAGCGGCTGCCTACCAGACCTCCACAACCCATTGATTGGGTAACGGTACTCTTGGCAAGACTGGTCTAAACGTAATCTCTGTTAATATAGAAGAGTTCTCAAGCATCAAGGCTCTGCTTCTAGGGATTCGTGCCAGGACTTACTTAACCATATGCCACCTACTTTCCTGCAATTATGCCCAATCACATGCACCCTCCATCACCTGAACGTGGCTACAATAGAGCGGTCCAAATGGACACATACGAAAAGAAGAAAAAAAATTATATTGACCCGACTGCCCAGAAGAAGGGAAATGTTTTTCGTGAGTATTAATGTTTGTGTCTATTTCATTGGTATAATTTTATCTGAAGAAATGGAAGGCCTATATTCAGCAGTGGGTGATTCTTGGGCGAAATGATAATGGAATCTGATGCAGAAGAATGAAGAGCTTAGCCTGTGATGAAGGTTTCGAGTTTGAACGTGAATAGCTTATGATAATAATCAAAGGGGAAGAAAGACCAACGAAAACATATTTTTTTGTTTATTATTGGCAGGTTCAAATTTGATCAATAACTAAGCTGGTGGCCTGATGATAATCAATGGAGCACATTCGGCTAAATGAAATTTATTCAGTTAAGACTAAGAAGCCATAAAAAACAGTCTCCAGCAGGCAGAACATTCAATTCAATTCTTAGTGATGAAATACATCTAATATGGCTGGAAAGGGAGTGACTTCTGTCTTGTTAAGGTGCACGCGCGTAGATAAACTTTCACAAAGGGTTTGAGGGTTCAAAAAATTACAAAGATTACCAGTTTTTGCCCGGGCTTGAGGAAGAATAGGCAGAATTCTGAACGCCAATCTCATTCGAAGTGCTAGAAATCATATATTTTGGGGCAAGAAGTATCTGTGGCATCTGTCCAATAATTATTTCTACTATAATATAGAATAATAATTATATAATATATTATATTATTTATATATATATTATATTATTTATTATAAATAATATATTTTAATAATTATTACTAGGGATTTTTTTTATTTTCGTCGTATGCTAAAGGGGTCCGGACCCCTAAACACCCCCCTTATATACGCCCATGTATAGATAAATGGAAAAAAAAGGCATGCTGTGCTGAACAATGGCTATCTTAGGTATAGTGTTAGGATTAAATAGATTGGTAAAACCCTCCTCCGCTTAACATTTAATATAATTAGTTAATCAGTTAAAACTGAAAGTCAAACCTTCTTATCGTGCAGTTAAAGAAAACCGTGGGAAAACAATTTCTTGGTCATTTAAATTTTAATCAGTTTTTAGAGGAGGTGCGGGTTCGTTGAATAACGTTGTCGTAGTGACGGGAAGGTTTTTACATAATTTTCTTCCGTACTATAATTTTCCAGCTATGTCTCTTTGTCCAGCCTGATCAATTATTTATTTGAGCTCTCCCCATCTTTCTTAGATGGACATGTCTGTGTTGGATCATCGACGCATCTAAATTTTTTGTCTTCATATCGTTGCTTACGATGGACTCGATCAGGAGGGCTTTCAGTTTAAGTTTTTTTTAGATTGGTGTCGATGCTTTGAACTGGTTCTGTCCTGTGATCTTCAGGTATTTTAAAGTAACATTACAACAATAAAAAAATGTTTTTTATTGCATTGCAGATGTCGAATCTCACAGAACAAATTATCAATTTTTTACGTTATTGATAATTAAGCAGTAATGTCTTGATTATGCTGATGAAAACCTTAAACGGAAATTTAAAAAATTTCATTCGTGACCTCAGTCTGTAATAATTATGACATACTCACACATTTTCGAGGTTTAGGTACATGCCTACTGGATCTTTCGTTTACGTACATGTATTTGCAGCAATTTCACAAAAAAAGTAACTCTGAATGGGAAGTTGATTGAACGATTCTTCGTCAGTTATATTTTCAATTTGAATAGAAACTCCAATTTGGGATAGCTTTGTAAAGCTTTTCTCACACAAAAGTACTGTTACATTTTTTTTCTGAGAGGGACAAATTGCCCCAGTTTCCCCTAAAAAAATTGTATTGTAATAAAATCATATTATAATGTTAAGGTCATCTTACTGACAAGGAGTTCTTTTTTCTTTCCTGTTGGTATATATTATAAATGTAATACATTATTTTGTTATTATTATAATTGAAGTGGTTGTGATACGACGTCAGTAAAAACTCGTGGCTGTAATGAAAATGTTGTAAGTGACACTTTTCTTAATAACATATATTTAAGGATATCTTTTTATGATAATATTTAAATTTTTCTTCAATAACGTCAATAGTGCTTTGTAAATAACATAGCAACGTCATAATTCCATGGCGCCTCAGGTAAAAACTAAGCTCCTAAATGTTATTTGTTATGTCTTCAAGCATATATTTATCTTCCTATCCATGAGGTAGACTGTTTTATTAATTTCGGGAAATTTTAATCTTATTAAAAACTAGTTTTTGCCAGTTTTAGATTTACCCGCGGTTTTTTTTGGAAATTATCCCACGGAAACTAAATACCGGGTTAAAAAGTACCCTTTGGGTTTTTGTGCATTTACTATTCGTTATTATTTATAAGCACACTACTTGGAACCATTTTTCTTACTTATCTATATATTTATTTCTCACATACGTATAGATAAGTTCAGGATGTCTGCACCATGTGACCTAAGGTTACGGACGGATAGGAGCAGGATTTCCTGGTTCGGGAAGGGTACACTCACTGCCAGTCACGCAGACTCACGAGACTGATCACACTGATCAGAGATGGCTAAAGGTGTCTTGGCCACAGTGAGGGGTAATGAGACAAGAATGTAAAATTCAAATCTGGTTTACTTACAATATAATACTACTTTTTCTTAATACACACTAATGTACAAATGTATTTGTGTCCTATGCGTGTAAGATGCAACCAAACAGTATTTTAACTGGGCCGCGCGTCAAAAGGCCGAGTGCTGAGTCAATGTTCAAAGGTAACATTGGACAAATGTTTAGTTACTTGCACTTGTTTACTTGTACTGTCTCCTAAAATTGAACTACCTAAGGCCGCTACCCCACTGGCGTTTTACGAGCGCTGGCGTTTTTCCAACGTCGCGAGCCTCTTGTGGCAAACGTTAACGTCGCGTCAGCACGACGTTAACGTTGCGGTTTTTTGGCAACAGATTGAAAAACGCCAACGCTCGTAAAATGCCAGTGAGATAGCGGGCTAAGACCTAACATTTTGTTGTTTACTTCAACCGGTTGCCTTCTGCTGCGTAAAATGTTCGCCCTTCGCCTTCCACTCTTCCCGGTGTTTTGCCATCTCGAACCAATCTCTAGAAAACGCCGCTAAGTTATCACACCAGTATTTCCCAGGCCGTCCCTGCGATGACATCAGTCTTCTGACTCCCACAGTGTTATGACTCTGGTCTATCTGTACTGACGATTCTACAGGATGTTCCAGAAGTGCTTGGTCATATTAAAGGTTATATTAGTAGCTGATATATAAAAATAACGAAACAAAAAATACTTTAAAAAAAATTCGATCACAAAAACCAACTTAAAAGTTCCGAACAAATGACTTGTCACGGATTTTTTTTTTAGTTCAATTACTGATTCGATGTTACCAACTGCATAAGACTGCTTGAGAATTGATTTATTAGGAACTTTTTAGTCGGTTTGTGGTAAATTTTGTTGAAAAAAGTCACTTTATTTTTGTTTTGCTATTGTTTCTTTAATGTATTTCAGCTACCCAACATCACCCTTGAATGTGACCATGCATTTCTGGAACACCCTGTACATGTATAACCAACCCAATACCAATTCATCTAGACTTGCCCACATCGGAGATTCCTATTATGAAGCGTGTCGTAGTTAATCTCCAATACGCTACTCTCCATCCCTTTGGTAAACTAGAATATTGAATGGTAAAATTATTGTTTGCTTGTTTGTAGGTGGTCTTTTCTATCACCAAGAGAACTACAGTACCTAAGTTGAGTGTCGTAAACAAAAAATCCTGCAATCTGTGGGAGTGATTTCGTGAAATGGGACGGGAGTGTGTAACAGGAAGCCGCGGAAGCGCGCGCTATTTATTTTGACCAATGAGCGCGTGCTGTTTGATTAGACCAATGAGCACGCCCTATTCGATTTGATCAGTGCGCGCAGTGGACGAGTTTGCTGTCAGTTGGTACTTTTAATGTTAATGTTGCTCTTTACCAAGTTGAGACGTCAGATCAGACGGTTTTTTTAAATGCACGTGTCCCATGGTAGGCAACGTAGCAAATCCATTGAAAAAAGCTATACAAGTTTATCCGACCGAAAAATAAAACATTGCTTCTAGACAATAATATATTTCAGAAGTTAGCACTTTATTTTTAACGTTATAACAATAATTTACGATGACAATTGGCCATTAAGAAACATCACCATGCGTTTTTGGTATGGTTATCTCGTTTGTTTTCCAATCAATTTTTATTCTGATTTCAATTTTAGTAATATGTATTTTAACACGATTAATTGGTAACATAACAAATATTTTTTATGCATATATCCCTATTGTTACGAGCTGTCAATTTCTATAAGACAAACACTGACATGGACGCATGACAGAAACGGGTATGGGATTTCCATACAAACTAAGATATGGAAAGTTTTAAAATCGCCGTCGCTCAGTATGTACGGTACCACAATGCTCTGTGGTGTTGATTATTTGTTTTAAATACCAGTTTATCTCAGCATAAAACTTGTTAGGTTGGTTACCTACCCGCAGTGATTGAACTACCTCATTATTCCAATGGTAAAAAGGATTGACATAATGTAGGTAGGTGGCGGTACTTTATTTTAACCGTTCAAAACTCGCCTGTTGTTTTTCGTAAAATATTTTTAGAAAAATATTTTATTTTTTATTTTTTGCTAATTAAAAATGTTGCACTATAAATGATAACTTAATTGTTTCAAACAATGAGTTCGTAAGTTTAAACAGCACTTTTAATTTTAATTCATTAATGGTTCCATTTCATGAAAAACATGTTTATAACAATACAAAAGATGCTTAAATAATAATAGAATAAGACGTCCTAACTACAATAGCTACATCTATTAAATTACCATAAAAAGAAAAAATTTCACACCACTTGTACGAAAAACATGTAGGTATGTCATATTATAATATGTATGTCGTGAAAACCAAACCTAAAGTAAGTCTTTATTGCCCATAGGATATAAAGAAAATAAGTAGAATAGGAGGTCAACACTGTGATTTGAATTTTGAACTCCGCTGAACATTTGAATGAAAACATGTATCCCACGACCTACAGGTGCAGGAGTTTCATTATGAACCAAATCATCGCGTACCGATGAGATTGAGCTCATACGCGAGAAAAAAAGAAACAAAACAAATGTTTATATCGTCATGAACTCTTCATGCATTAATCGCGATTCGAATACAAAAATAATAAAGAACGTATGTCATGAAAGTTAATAAATAGCACGTTTTAATAAATTGATTACTCGTTTATAATTGTGTTAACGTTTCATTTAATTTTGAACAAACATTTTGTTTGCATTCTTATTCGTAATTATGCTTATCGGACTGTTCTTGATATATTTTGTCCCCGCGCCAAATATCTTAACCGCATAATTCCTCTTGGTTACGTCAAGCTTGTCGCAAATAAACTCTTTTTCTTTCTTTCTTCTTTCTTGCTAAATTATCAAAACGCGGATTAGTTTGCATTATCAGCAAACCAAAGTTAAAAAATAATAAACTAAATCATAGTTTCTGTTGGGTACATTACTCGTCGTGGTCGCTGGGACCGAAAAGTTCTGGAGTGGCGACCGCGTACCGGAAGACGTAGCGTTGGAAGGCCTCCTACAAGGTAGACCGATGACCTGGTGAGAGTCGCGGGTAGCCGATGGATGCGAGACACACAGGACCGGTTGTTGTGGCGACACTTGGGGGAGGCCTTTGTCTTTCGGCTAATATGATGATGATGATGAGCTTCTACCAGCGGCTATGCCTGCGTGAAACTCGTAAACTATTTATGTACTCCCGGGACGAAAAATATTCTGTGTCGTATTATTATTTAATAATATGACAACAATATATTATACAAGAAGAGGAACAAACACATAGAATAATAATCTCATTTGTAATAGTTTTTCGTCTGTTATTTATTAGTCAAATACACTTTGATATTTATCTTTGCATTTCATTTTGAATAGTCAAATTAAATAAAAAAAACTGGACAAGTTCAAGTTGGACTTGCACACGAAGGGTTCCGTACCATAAGCCGAAAAAAACATGTTTCTATGTATGGGGGCCCTCTTTTATTTTTAATATTTATTCATTTTTATTATTTGTTGTTATAACGGCAACAGAAATACATTATCTGTGAAAATTTCAACTATCTAGCTATCACGGTCGTGAGATACAGCCTGGTGACAGACAGATGGACAGTGGAGTCTTAGTAATAGGGTCCCGTTTTTATCCTTTGGGTACGGAACCTAACCTACGGAACTATGGAAGAATTTTACTTAGGGAAAATAAAAACTATCTAGTGGGTCTCAAAAACCAACGCCCGGTCAGCTTAGTGTTAAAACTTCCTTATTACGATTCGTGTCATCATCGTTTAAGATCAGCAAACACAGCAATCGTATGTTAAGTACCAATATTTATTTTCTTATTACTTTGTCGTCGATGACTATTATATATATAAGTTACTATCGATTTGCATCGAGAATTTCTATGGCCGGCGCCATGTGAATGTTTCTTGAGCACAATAGCGGGATAGTCTTTAGTGGAAAATATCGATTTTGTTGTGTTCTATGTTATAAGCGAGTTTGTGTAAAACAAGGTAGGTAAAGGTATTTTATATTTTACAAGCCTGATACAATTTTCAATCGCCAAAAATGTCAAATTCATCAATTATTTGAAATTTCAGTTTGGATTTGAAATTTTGAAAAATATTTAATTGTTATGTTGTTTATGGAAATCTTTTGCTAGATTATATTCTTATTCTTTCTTAGACTTGTATACTGAGATCATACCTGCATACCTGCTAGCATGGGTCAACGGCATTTATTTTTTTTCGTATATCCTAGGTTGTGGGGTGTCTGCCAAGGTTGCGGAATTTGTTCGAAAGAGTCACCGCGGCCCTAGAACCCAAAGGGCTTTAGAAGGAACACAGATGGGTTTTAGTCAGTAAGAGTCTGACACGCCCTTCCGCTCTACCCAGAGCGGAAGAAGTCATTTGATGATTTCCCATCCTTAAAAAAAGAAAAAAGGTGTGGGGTGTCGTTGGATAGGTCGTTTAAAAATATTGCGGATTTGCGAATTTCATTTTTCCATCCAAGGATCCGTTTGCGAAGTATTAAGCTTTAAAGTGAAGATTTTTTTTAGAATAAAGGTCACCGGCCTGCCAGCTAAACTGATGTTTTTGAAGAAGTGAAAAATTCATGGTTGTAGCATATTTATATCGAATTTATAAGTAAAACTATCACAGCTAAGCCTACTTAGCTCTGATAGTTTTCCTTTTAAGTTACAAGTTAATGAGTAATAGTCGACCAACATATAAACGTAACTAATTAGGCAAAATTAAAATGTCGTAATAACCCCATAGAAAATGACTTTAAGCTAAGTGTGTTTGTAACTTTGTAATGTCATAGTAAAATTTGCTATTTTTTGTCATAACTTACGGGTCTGGTAACTACGGTACCCTACATCGTGCGTGGCCCGACACGCACTTGGCCGGTTTTTATTTTGGGAGACGGTTGTATTTTTTTCGTAAAACAATATTTCTAAAAGATCATTATGAAAAATAAGAATATAAAATACGCTACGAAATTATGAATTTTCAATCGCGGTGGTCAAAGATTTACCTATTAAGCGTTCAAAATCAGAATGTCAAATTCCCGAAACGTTTAAAGTCATGGGTAGGTGAATTGGTACACATAACAATTAATAAATCAACAACGTATGTTACAAAAAATAAAATATGTTTAATATTAAGTACCTACTAGATGCCCGTCTGTGGCTCCACCCGCGTTAATGTCGAAAATTATCCCAAGGGAACATATTCCCGAGATGAAAAGTATATGTGTTATTTCAGACTATAATATAATCTACCTCTGCGCCAAATTTCATCAAGATCCATTCAGTAGTTTTTGCGTGAAAGAGTAACAAACATCCATCCATCCATACTTACAAACTTTCGCGTTTTATAATATTAGTAGGATTACGTCTTGTATGACTGCAAACAAAACAAAAGTCATCAACTATGAAAACGCGCAGTGCGCACTTTGTTGATTCAAGGTCAAGTTGAAACTTAGTTGTCATGCAAGCAATTATGATAATTAAACATGTTAATTATAATGTTTTTCGTTTAACTTAAGTATTAAATAGTTTTATTGTTACTTCAAAAATAAATGTTTTGACTCTCGTTAAATTAATATTCTTAGTCAACTTAATTTTTTTGTATTTTCTTCGACTATTTTATGTTCAGGTTTAAAATTGTAGATACAGGAAATAATTATGTGCTTGGGTCGTTTTAAATAATGTAGAGTTGAGCACAAAGATTAACTTAAGTATTAAATAGTTTTATTGTTACATGAAATAAATGTCGCGACTCTCGTTAAATTAATATTTTTTTTCAACTTAAATTAGGATTTTCTTCGACTATTTTACTGTCAGGTTTAACATTGTAGATACAGGAAATATGTCCTTGGGTCGTTTTGAATACTGTAGGGTTAGGCATAAAAAATGCATTTTTATTGAAAACCAGATTTTGCACTTTTGGCAATGAGACCCTTTCGACTATCAACCGAACAATTTCCAATTTCAGCCTATTGGCACACCTCTGCCAAATCCTTGGCAGAATACAGACAGGCTTCATTGTAACGCTGTTAAGTGAAAAAAATACTCGCAGTTTTCTGCTAGTTGAATGCTAGTTTGGACAATATTGTTGCAGGGGATTTGGGTTAACTAACCCCTTTAAGAATTTAATATATTTATATAAATATTCTACATATGGCCGTTATAAACTTTGAAACCATCAAACCGATGTGCCCCATACCGGATTCATTAGAAAGGCAATAATACGAAGATGGTTTGATACCACTAAAACGGGATGTGCGCGTACGAAGTCGCGGGCAAAAGCTAGTACATATAATAACTGCTGATCTTTTTTCGGTCGTAATAGATTGCCTTCCCATTGGACTATGAGAGTAAAGGATCCGAGAGTGCACCTGCGTTTCACTTGTGCACTACAATACATTCTATAGACTTGGCTAATCTCTGATAAGATTGACCACCGTGGCCGAAATTGAGGAAGATTACAAATCATCATCTTCCTAGCTTTTCCCAACTATATTGGGGTCGGCTTCAAGTCAAACCAGATGCAGCTGAATATCAGTTTTTTTACGTGGAGTAGTTGCCCAGTAACTCGGTACTTCTTACACGGTACTTATGGGCCAGAAAATCTGACTCTACTCTTGAGTCAGATTTTCTGGCTTCTGACAATCCACAACGACGAAATGACAGCCGGGACCAACGCGCAACGGCTAGTAGAATTACAAATATAATCAAAATAAAAAATCTTGTTCACAGACCCATGGACGCAGCGGCGACTTTCAAGACGGTGCAGGTGCTGCAAGGAGCCTTCAGGGTAATGGCTGCTTTGCACCTCACCAACTATTTGTGGCCTCATCAAGCACATGTGCATGGTAAGCATGGGCGTGCAGTAGGCTACAGTAAGGGTAGGCCAGCTCATACATAATGCCCAAAAAAAAAAGTGGTGAAAAAGTCGCATCGTCAGTATCGTGATTTCAACCCTGAATAATGTGGTGAAGTTTTTTTTTTGGGCATTATGTATGGGCTGGCCTACCCTTACTGACGGTAAGTGCTTGTGTTCTATGCTAATGCTTTCGTATTTCAACTTTATGTACAGTAGCGTACAGTAGCGTACAGATGCCAGCACATCAGGCTTCCCTAAACTGACAAATTTTCCCAATCAACATTGAACCTTGCGATAAAGCTGAAAATCTATTCAAGAAATTTGACAGATTTTTATAGCTTGATGAGTTGGCGGCTATACATAAGCGAAGGCATAAAATTTGAATTAAAAAAAAACAACTGATAACTTATTTAGTCTGTTAGTTCAGTCTTTTAGACCACTCTTCGTTCACTTCCAAGTGAGCGGTCTCAGTATATCTGAAAAGAAAAAAAAGATGATTAATTTACAGATGGCCAGAGTTTTGATTTCATCGTGGTTGGAGCGGGGACAGCGGGAAGTCTCATCGCTAATAGACTGTCAGAAATCGAGCATGTCAACGTTCTGCTCATCGAGGCTGGTGGCGATCCGCCTTTTGAGTCTGACGTAAGTCGTTTAAATACTCAATATCCCTTTTTACTACCTGTTCTTAAATTGCCTAATCTTACTACTGAATTTCGATACAGTTTATCCCCAACCAATTGAGCCGACGTTTGGTTTCAATTTCAATGCACTGTTAGCTAACGGCCGGTCTCAATATCGTATTTTCCTTTGAGTAACTGTCAAATTAGCTACCAATAGTAGCTGAAACGTCATGTTTGCCTTTCAGAAAATACGTTATTGAAACCGGCCGTTGGTGACATAATTCAAAATTTCATATGGTAGACTCCCAAAGCAGTTGGCCCATTTGTTTTTTTAAAAATTAATTATTTGTTTTGAGCAAAGATTTGTCCAATAATCAACCAGAGGGACGTTGTTGTCACTGTTGGAATATAACTTGGTTGATCAAGTGATATTCAAACGATTTGGTTTGCTTGGTTGACGAAGGGATTGACGAAAAGTAAAAACATAAATGAGATTGATTGACATTTATATTTCCGAAACACGTACACAACACTACACTAGCAACACTTGAAGAGTAGTTGCCTAAAGTTGTATCTTTTGTTATTTACCCTCAATAGTTTACTATTTTAAAACAAACTTGTAAACTTTCAAGACGAACTAAGTTCTTGTGTTTTTTTTAGCTCCCTGGTTTACCACTCCTGATGAAAAGATCTCGCTATGACTGGAATTACACTGCAGAGTACGACGGCTACAAGGATACTTGTCACCTCCAGTCCTACTACGAATTTACTCTTGGTAAAATGCTTGGTGGAACCAGCTCCCTTAATTACATGATCTATCATAAAGGCCAGCCAAGTGACTTCGACTCATGGGCTGAATTAACCAAAGATGAATCGTGGAAGTGGCAAAATGTTTTACCATATTTTCTCAAGACTGGAAGGCTGGAAGATCCAGAACTGCTCGCTACCTCTGACAAACAATACTATGGAACTGATGGTTATATAGGAATCACAAGAGACCACCGCCCAGAAATCAACAAATTCTTAGATGCTTACCGGGAACTTGGAAATGACATAGTTTTAGATTTCAACGAACACCATCCTCTGGGTTATGCTGCGCAGGCCGTCACTATATCTGGAAAATCCCGACAAAGCTCGGCTTATGCATTCCTGTCTTCAGTTAAAGATCGCCACAACCTTCATGTCTTGAAAAATACTCTCGTCACTAAAATCCTTTTCGATGAAAGTAATAAAGCTGTAGGAGTTGAAATTCTAACACAAGATGGAAAAAAAATGAATTTAAAAGCCAAAAAAGAAGTAATCGTATCAGCTGGTACATTTAACACACCCAAACTGCTTATGTTGTCTGGTGTGGGACCCGAAGAGCATTTGAAAAGCAAAAATATTGAAGTAATATCGAATTTGCCTGTTGGTGAAAATCTACAAGAACACATTTGCGTTGTCCTTATACATAATTTGGACAAGTTAACAGAACCTTTCCCCCAACCTAGTCCATATGAATTGCCTGGGTCATCTTTCACTGGTTTTGTTGCACTTAACAAATCTTCCAACTACCCTGACTACCAAGTGATAACCTACTTAGGTTCAGCGGAAGTTATGTTGTTCTACTGCACATTTGCTTTTAGGTTTAGTGACGAAATCTGCAACAATATGTACAAGCAGGGAGTAGACAGACTTCAGGCGTTCAACGAAATTTTAAATATTGCTCCTAAATCAAGAGGCAAGGTGTTGCTGAAAAGTACGAATCCGGAAGATCCTCCTCTTGTTTACAACGGCTTTTTCACAAATAAGGAGGATGTCGAAAATCTAGTTGATTACATTTTAGATTTCAATCCAGTGATGAACACGACTTATTACAGAGAAGTAGAGGCAACCATGTCGGATGCTGATCCTGCTTGTAAAGAGTTCGGGGACAGTACTCGGGAATACTGGCGTTGTTACGTAATGTGTGTATCTTCTGGACTCAGTCACATGACCAGCACTTGCCCCATGGGCACCGTTGTAGACGGCCGATTGCGGGTGAATGGAGTGACACACTTGCGTATAGCTGATGCCAGTGTATTGCCGACCATCACTAGAGGTAACCCTGTAGGTTCCATCCTGATGATTGGAGAGAAAGCAGCTGATATGATCAAGGCGGACCACAATTTGATCTAGATATTTCGATAAGTTACCGATGATGACGTGAATTTAAGATTAGTGCTTCATTTTGTGCCTGCTTTTTTAGTTGTTTTATAAGTTGGTGTTTATAAAGCTGTAAGACTAGTTTCTAATAAAGTTACTTTGTTATTTATCTGTATATTTTGTCTTTTCATTCACCTCAAAAGAAAAGGCCTAAGGTTAGATACACAGACTCTGGTCAAACGAAAACGCTGCACGAATTGGAAACATTGTGAGCAGAATTCACATAACACCCTGTTTTGCGAATTCTGCCTTTTATACGGACTTTGATTGCTTTATCGGATGCCAAAGGATCAGCATGAAACATTTCCTATTAAGGCCCAACAAACGAACCGATTGCCAATTACGATAGTCCAAATGGGAATGTTATCGGGCTATCAACAACTATTCCACACAAACGTTATCAAACGACCATTAATTTTGGCACAATAGTTATGGCGTTGTATCATGGTCACACTAGAAGGCTTAAGCAAAGTGAGATTCTATGTGTGACTACTGAAATATATGCGAAAAGCGAAGCCACGGGGCACGACTAGTGATTTACCCAGATTTTCGCAAAAACAAAGGAACCTGTAATCGTCTCCAGGGTACATCTGGCTCTGTACCTAAATTCATGAAAATCGGTTCAGCGATTAAGGCGTGAAACACAAAAAAACTCACCTGCACATTTATACTAATCTATACTGATTAATAAAATAATAACGCTGAAGAGTTTGTTTGTTTGTTTGAATGCTCTAATCTTTAGAAGTACCAGTTGGATTTGGAAAATTCTTTTGTGTATGATAGCCACATTCATGAAGAAGGCGCATGGATAGGCATAGGGTATACGGGAGCGAAAACAAACGCGTAGTGCGCTTACGAAGTTGCGGGCAAAAGCTAGTTAATAATAATACTAGTTAGGATGCTAGCGAAAAGCTATTGGTTTGTTTGTGTGATCAATCCCAAACATCTTATCGCTATTCCTTTGTGCAGTACAATGAGTCTCAACAACATAGGTACTGAGTGACGTCCGTTTTAAGTAGGCGCGACGCATATTTTCCCTTACTATTCATATCCTCATGTTTTGGCTTTATCTCTGCTTCCAATGGATTTATTTTGAAGTGTATTATTCCTAGCAGCCGGAGACGTAAGTTGATTCAATAAAGATATGAGGAGATGCTCTTATTCTGCCAACATCTTGAAGTCTGAAAGTTGATAATTTCCGCACACACCATAATGCGTGATCCAGATGATTGATATATAATCATAACAAAATGTTTATTTGTACACATAGGAAAACATACATAAGTATGTACACAAAGATTAAGGAAATATTGTACAATAGAGTCACATTAAAGGACAAACTGATGCCTCCTAAACTAGGCCAAAAGCCTGTGTCTTAGGAACCAAAGTTCCTTTGGGTATAATGGCATACAACTGGTAATATTATCGTGCAAGTACTAATAGTTACAAAAACATCAATTGAACAAACAAGCCTTACTTTAAACACAGTATTAGCTTTATTAACAGACAATGGTAATAAGATTTTCGGTTTCGTCATACGTTAACTTCTGCAACCAATCTGTAAGTTTGATTTTAACTTCATTAATTTTTTTTAGTTTAGCCAGGGGATAAATGGGCATAAGTTTACAAATACAAAGGTACCTATCCAACTAAATATTCATAAATTTACAGCCAACTCATCAATTAAACAAACTTTGAAAGAACATCCATAATAACACACAATTTCTCATCGAAATAACTTCCGGATGTTCGTCGAATATTATTTCAAAAGTTACAGCCCCGGGTAAAAAGATAAACATTGCTTTCATCCTTTTTAACAACAGGGTGCGTTATCCTTAACTGTTTTATGCAATGGTTCCTTTTCTTTTTCTTTTTTTATCTTACTAGCCGACATCTTTTATTGATGCCAGCCATTCCGCCATTACTGTTGAGGTTTTGTGTTGCGGCACTTAATGGGATCTGTCGCTTGTTCTTTGTTTTTTCGCGAGTGTTTCAACTGTTTAGTGTATGCTATGTTATTTTATTCGTAGTAAAGTTTCGAGATAGTGGTTATGACTGGTGATGTAGTGCCTTTGTTATTCTTTGTAAGTTGTAAAAGTAAATTTTATGAAATGGTTGGAATAACGTGAAGAGATGAGCTCGCAATTTATCTTTGTAGATGAATGATTAGAGTAAGAAATGCCCGTCTTTTAAAGTCATAGCACAAATATCAACTCGGAAAGTGATCGTCACGCAGTTCGAAGGGCAATATTGCGAAAAAGGCGATACGGTGACGATGTCTTTCGAGTTGATAGTGTGCTATGACCTTTATTTTCTGCATGCATTTACTTGCGGGACTTCAAAGAGGGGTGTTGTAGGTTTGACGTGTGAATCTGTGTGTATGTCTGTGATATCGTAGCTCCTAAGGGGATAAACCGATTTTGTTTAAGTTTTATATGCGATTTCATCGTTTTTGTTGCCATTTAAGAAAATGTGTTTATCCAGAAGACGATCACTGCTGTTTTCTAGTTAATGAAAGGATGTAATTATAGGTTTGTCGATATATTTAAACATAATCTTCTACTTAACTTCACCACCGTAAACACATGACTTCAAAAACCTGTTAAGTTTACGAAACAGCGAATTCTAGGAAGTCCTATACCTACATAATATTTTCCTTTCTTGCATTTGCAGCAAACTCAAATGTAGTCGTGATAAAGTTTCTTCTCGGCGCTTTTAGCATAAAGTTTTCTGTATCTCGTTGCAGGCATTATCGGAAGACAGATATAAATTCTGGGAGGATACGAGGCTCGTCCGTATGCATACTAACTACGGATAAGAGACCAACTGATCTGTATGTACTGTTTGTACACCATAACAACGAAATTATGGAGGCTGTAAGAATCATATTAAGTGTTCCGTACCCGAAGGGTAACCAACGGAACCCTATCACGAAGCCTCCGCTGCCCGTCGGTCCATCCGTCCATCTGTCCATCTGTCTGTCCGCCTGTCTGTCTGTCCGTCTGTCCGCCTGTCTGTCTGTCCGTCTGTCCGTCCGTCCATCTGTCCGTCTGTCCGTCTGTCCGCCTGTCTGTCTGTCCGTCTGTCCGTCCGTCCATCTGTCCGTCTGTCCGTCTGTCCGCCTGTCTGTCTGTCCGCCTGTCCGTCTGTCCGTCTGTCCGTCTGTCCGTCAGTCCATCTGTCCGTCTGTCCGCCTGTCCGTCTGTCCGTCTGTCCACCTGTCCGTCTGTCCGTCTACCCGTCTGTCCGTCTGTCCGTCTGTCCGTCTGTCCGTCCGTCCATCTGTACGTCTGTCCGCCTGTCCGTCTGTCCGTCTGTCCGCCTGTCCGTCTGTCCGTCTGTCCGTCTGTCCGTCTGTCCGTCTGTCCGTCCGTCCATCTGTCCGTCTGTCCGCCTGTCCGTCTGTCCGTCTGTCCGTCTGTCCGCCTGTCCGTCTGTCCGTCTGTCCGTCTGTCCGTCCGTCCGTCTGTCCGCCTGTCCGTCTGTCCGTCTGTCCGCCTGTCCGTCTGTCCGTCTGTCCGTCTGTCCGTCTGTCCGTCTGTCCGTCCGTCCATCTGTCTGTCAGCGGGCTGTATCTCAATCAAGAACCGTAATAGGCAGACTGTTGAAATTTTCAATTCATGAATCGTGTTTTTTTCGTTTATGGTACGGAAACCTTCGTGTGAGAGTTCGACTCGCACTTGGCCGGTTTTTTGTTTCTTTACTAGCTTTTTTCTCATTGGTCGGCTCCCATAGGTACCGTGCATATTCCGGAATATAAAGTAGATTTGTACCAGTGACAGATTTGGATTCGGATCACGATTTTCAAAGATTACTTTTTACAGGAACGGAAATATTAATTTGCAGATTATTTAGATAGGGAGTACTGCGACTATCATAATTAATTGATTATGCTGATGTTTGTTACTGTGACCTATCCCAAAAACTTCTGAACAAACTGGATGGAGTTTTGAACAATTGCATTCGTTTCATTTTTGGCCTTCGTAAATATGATCACTTTTCTTCCTTCCGTTCTCAGCTTAAATGGTTGCCTATCCGTCAAAAGAGATCCCTCTGTATGCTCTTCACTATTATGAACGATCCTTGTGCTTCTGATTATTTAAAACAATAATTTGATTTTGTCGGGCAGTTCTCACAGTCTCATCAACCTTCGAGGATCCAAAAACTTACTTCTTCATATCCCTTCTCACCGCATCTGGTAGCACCTAGTAGTAGAAATTGCGGAGGAATCAGACAAAAAGTCTGATTCCTCCGCAATTTCTACTATTAAGAATATTAAATATCATATTTATTATTTTAGCATACATACGTATTACATTACTATTAGAAATTTTATTTGTGTATTATTTCCGAAACAAATATCTATTTTAAATTCTATTTTTATTTACACCTACCACAGTGTAGTCTTTATAACCCAAAGGTTGACTGGTAGAGAATGCCTTGATGCATTAAGTCCGCCCATGTATCACTATTGTACAAAAAGTTTAAATAAATAAATCATACCACACCAATAACTGACCTGAAACAACGTTTGTGTTTTGAAAATAATTACGTACTGTTTTCAAGCTTTATCCGTGAGATGGCCACACACCTGCGCTGCACTGCGTTTTCGAAAAGGTAGACCATTAGGTTTTATTAAGCCTAACTATAAAACATACTTAACTAAGATTAAAATAATAAAAACTCGTCTCACCACTCTCTATAGATGCGTCTCATTCCTACCTCAATCTGCATACTTCCTCATCTTTAAACAAAAAATAACGTTAACGCCGCGGGCTTCCTTAAGGAACGAGAGCCTTTGTTTGTATATAGCTACCTAATGAGCAGGAAATTATACAAATTACACAGTTTGCGGACTCAGCTGCAGTCGAAGCGAACGTTTGCTTAATGAACCAATGTTGGTACAACACTAGTTTTAGGCTGCTTGCTCATTGGCGCGATTTACGTCTCCGCTCCGTTCTACTGCTATGTAAGTAGCTGCAGCGAAGTCTTCTTCAAACATGTCTGGGTAGCAAGTCGGTATCTATATCTAAACAACATGGTGTTTCAGAAGTGCGGGGTCATATTTCAGGGTTACGTTCTGGATCTATACTTCTATACCAATATTATAAAGAGGAAAGATTTGTATTTTTGTATGTAACGAATAAACTTAAAAACTACTGGACCGATTTAAAAAAATCTTTCAGCTATGGATAGCTACATTATCAGCAATTAACATAGGCTATATTTTATTCCCGTACTCCCACGGGAACGGGTACTACGCGGGTGAAACCGCGTGATGTCCGCTAGTCTGATATAACGTAGAGAAACAATCTGTATAATGTTTCATTGAATAGTGGGATAGTGAAATTCTTTATGTATGGCTTTATCATCATGCATTAGAGAATGGGCAGCATTCTCTGTACATTGCAACAGCTGCGCTGCGATCGTCAACTCGCCTGCCAAGCGTGGCAATTATGGCACCCCCCCCCCCCTCCCCCTGGGGGAGGCCCATGTCCAGCAGTGACATCTTTCGGCTGATATGATGATGATGTCCTACATCTCTGTCTCACAACGAACTCATGGTGGCATCGGCGTGACATAACAGGCAGATGTGTATATTCATGTCTAGTAGTGTAGTAGCCCAACATTTTAAAACCGCGCCCGCTTCGCTCTGCAGTGATCCCTGCTCAACTCTTCTTACTTACTTCGCTCCAATGGACAGGCGGCTTTATCAGCTGTGCAATGTTGAGCTTATAGTTTACAAACTTCTTAGTTTTTTTAGTTCTATTTTGTTCATGTTTTTTGTTAGACTATATTGTGAAGATCAAACTATTCTAATTAACTAACTGTTCGTGTTTCTTTATATACTTCTGTGTTAATTAAGAACTGTATATGTACCCATCCAGATAATTTAGCACGTAAAAAAAAAATACAGGTAAGTGAAAGCAATTTTATATTTCATATTTTTTACTTTACGACCCGTAAACAAATATTTGTTCGTAGGAAGTATAAGTCATCTTTCCCATAAAATCGAACTAGCCTTAAACATTCTCATAAAGCTTTAATTTGACAGTTGTTCATACAAAAAAACCGACTGCAAAATGTTACAATATTCACGATTAAAGGCTCCCACGGACAAACGCGACGTGACAATGCGACAGCAATGTAACTATTTTTCATGAAAACTATTCTGTGGCTATATATCTAGTGAACAATTTATATAAAAAAGAGAAAGAATTTTCTCTGAATCTTTCTATAATCCTCATACAAAAAGCTCTGTTTCAAAGGAGCACATAAAACAGTACCGTTTACTACCATAAAGAAAAAGGGTGAAATTTAATAAAAACCATATCAACGGTGCTGTAGCGAATCGTAAATAATTTTGACAGATGTTACCAGCATAAACCTAAAGGTTGGATTATAGGAGCGACGATAACGAGCTTACCTTTTCTCGTTTACTAAAATAGAAATCACTTTCCTGATGTGTGTTTATGTTTTCATTTCTTCGAAATATAAAGAAAATAGCTTTCAGACAGAAAATAATGCTCAATAGATGAATCAACAATGCGATGCCTGGTACAATGGTTCGCTGAAAAGTAAAAATTTACACTTAGTTGCAGTAAATGACGGTGTTGTTAGTTTTAAAATTGTAACAAACAGATACAGCACTAATTGCGTGTCACGTCACTAACAAGTTCCGCCATATTGAATTGAAGCCATCCAGTACAAATGACATTTTGTGTGGATAGAAGAGTAACTTCAAAAGTGTATAACTTCTCTGTTTTTCGAACATATTTATTGATTTTCACAAATCTAAATGTTTATATCATCTGTCAAATAAGTACCTATTAATTCTTTTAGATTTTTCATACTAGTCAAATACCCTATTTATTCGTTAGATGTATTCCTATAGGAATACATCTAACGAATAAATAGGGTATTTGACTTTTCCGCTGCACTGAATTTACTGTTTTTCACTAAGACAACAGTAACTGTCGTTGAAAACCGTTTGACACGTGTCACTAGATTCACTGCTCTTGAAAATTAACCACCTGAGGGCCTTAGTACGAGTTTTTAACGTACTCGATCGCGTTGACGTAAACGTTCGCTAATGTCAAATTGTATGGAAAAAAGGTTATCCGTTATTGTCACCATACGGCGCATATTCAGTTTCAATACAAATTGATGTTTACGCTAACGCGATCGAAAACGTTAAACAACTTGCACTATGGCTACTTATCTTCCACAATCTTGGATTTCACGCTCGCTGCGTGATCCTTTCGCTTACCGCATACTCTACGGTAGACTCTCGTCGTCGCCGGATTTAGGGTGGTTACCTCTGACCGCTACACCGAACCGCGTCCGCCATGTGGTTAACCACTGTAAGACTTAACTGCAACTTTGAACTACTGCGTCAAGACAGAGCTGAAGGGAAGTGCTGCCAAACAAGATTGAACGATCTCGAGAAACCCACGTCTTAGGTTAGTCGTTGTATAAGTTCAGTGTAGCCTATTTAACCTTCCCAACCATCCTATCTTAGGTACACAGCAGTTTCTGTGCAGTATAGTTCACTACTGGTCTTTCAATCAGGTCCTAATCAGCCATCTACCCGCTACAGAATACAAAAGAGGTGCTATCGTGTTCCGTTCATGTCGCTTGACTGCGTCGCAGACACAGGCGGTTAGTAGCTTGAACAAACGAAACGTATGACCGGTAACAAAACAAAGAGTAAATATGTAAGGATCGTATCAAGGTAGCAGCTACCTGAAGTTTCAGCCAATAGGGAATATGCATGAAAAAATATTTAGAATCCAAACAGTTTATCTAGAAATATACAAAAAGATAATAGTAACAGTGAAAATAGAATCGAAATTGACTGAAAAACAAACGAGATATAACTATCTTAAACAAATATATCTGTCCCTCTCGCGAAAACGCTGTTTTCTATGCGCGTATATAGTATATAGTATTTGACGTCAGATTTGGTATCGGACTTCTCTTTCTAATTGTCAACTTTGAAGTTTAATGACTTCAACACTGATGAAGGTATTTTAAAAATTCTTTCATAATTTTTCACTAGAGTTAATAAGTATTTTATTTTGCAAACAAAAAAAATGCATACATATTCCCTATTCCTGTGAGTAAAAGGCGAGAGTTTGTTCATGTTCCTACGAGTACGTACATGTAGTGTTCAGCCAAAAAATTACGTTCAATAGCTATCAACTAGGTAAATTTACTCTCTAAAAGAGAGTTTATTATTCTCGTTTTATCTTTTCATAAAAGAAAAACTCTAAATAATTGACAGAGGCGTTAGCAGCTCAAACCTACGAACAACAAAATAGAGAATCTCGAAAGTAAAATACCGAAAAGTTCTAACAGGCGTATTGTAAGATAATCAAAGTCGAGCAAACATCGTCTTCCAGGCGTGTTAGGATTCTCAAGTTGGAAGCAAACACGATGTTGCCAAACACAATGTGATTTTGTAAAATACGGGCACAGTGTTCGGCGAAATAACAACTCGAGTGTCTTTATTATGTTCTACATTTTCCTTTTGACAAGTTCGGTCTTTTAATTCAGGACACAAGGACATATTTCAAAATTTAGTACACAGAAAAATAAAATTGCATGTTCCCATTTCTACGATAAGCGTCAATAACTATATCGAAAGTCAAGCCTGGCAACTACGAAATTTTATAAGTACTGTAGAACCAGCCATTCGACTCCATGTACACATTTACTGTACAGGGTGAATTTTTAAAGTGTTTCAAATGAGCACTTTCCTTTAGTTTCCCATAAGTAATTCCTTCCCAGAATTTAATCCTTATTATCGGCACTTACGGATGGTGTTATAATACAGGGTGTGTTTTTTTTTCTAAACCAACTGGTTCGATTCCTGACTAGGAAAACCGATTTTTCAAAAATCCATTAATACCTACAGTTTAATTTTTCATCAAAATCGGGATGGATATTCCTCATAGTTTCGGTTTTGGCCATTCAAGCACACTTTAAAAATTCACGCACACTATTCATATAAACGTATTTTAAAATAGGAAACGCGTGGAAAACCGAGTCCCATTGCGTCGACTGGCAGGCAGTATATTTCAATGTAAAATTGATGTTATCCTAATTAATTTTAATGATATCTAAGTTTAATTTTCCGCAGTAATTAGTGTCCCGTACGATAACCATAACATTAATTAAGATTAAATATAATTCTTAACAGGAATCAGCAACACAATTGGCAAATACGGCTGATGGAAAAAAAATCTCACAATTTAAAAAAAAATTAAAAATATTTTCTGTATCAGCCATCTATAAAGATACAATATAATATTTTCGTACAAACTATTTCCAAGAATATCATTTATTTTTGTGAGTCGTATACAATTTTGTTCCCTCGAGAGTATTGAGTCACAACACAGGAACCCGATACCGCGCCATTTGGGTCCTCAGAAAACAGGAAATGAGTCTTTATTGTGTTCCTCTCCTAAACATTTTATTCCTTCTGGCGTATCTCTATCGAAACTTTCTCAAGACTTGCCCAGGAGACGAAAGGTATACCTAAAATGTACCAATCAAGATAATTTAAATCCATCTACAACAACTCAAACACTGACTTTAGCGCTCTTTATTTTAAGTTGATTTTTCAAGTGACCATTTTTATTAAAAAACACCTATAAACACTTTAAGATGCGATGGAATTTGAACTTAATTTTGTATGAAGTAAAGTTTGCAGTACAATAATTGTCAATTATCTCAAATTCCAAATTCAAATATAGGTAAGTACCACCCTTCGCACAAACGGTACACTTCGATGATTGAAATCGAAATATCTACAGCGCAGTTGATTGATTCAAATCAAACGAGCAACGATATCGGGAATAAGGCTTCGCGCAAACGGGCCACCGACCACAGCCACCGGTGGCTGGCGTCAAGCTGTTTACATGATTTTAAACACGTTTTGTATGTAATGGCCGCACACGTGTAGCGAGTGGCATCCACTCACGACTCTGTGTCCGCGACATGTTACCGGTGGCAGCCATTCCCTACTTAAAAATGCCTTCAGTTATCCGTAGGGGCCGGACATACAAGACAGGTTTTGATAAAAAAATATGGATAAGTACCTCCGTATACCGGTACTCGTGGCAGCCCCCGACCACCTTCATTTACGCGGTACTAAAGAACGTGGCGCATTGCAGCAACTAGTGTCTGTAGTCAGTGGCTCGTTTACGCGGAGCCTAATAGTATCAAACAGTAACTTTGTTAATCGGTTTTGAGCTCACTAAATAATCTGTGAGATAATGCGAGAGCGAATCATTGAAGAGTCATCATTTTGTTTTGAAACATAACCGTAAATAGTGACAATTATGTGTACTTTAACATGTATCAAACTTGTACTTTTCTAGAAAATATATTATAATTAAACTATTGTGCTTCGTTTACATTCGTACATATTCTGTACACGAATGTCGGTTGTAAATAATACGTACCTGAAATTATTGAAGAACATCACTGATTATTATAGTATGTACTTCGGCGCCCGTTTCCAACGTTACCACTCATATATGTCTTGTAAATAGATAAATACTTCCTGTTAGTCCACTTTTATTCATCTTCACAACATAACCGTACCAGCACTCCATTGACATAACGGCTAGTTTACACAGTTCGAGCTAGCGTGCGACTCAACCGGCCGTGTAGCTGCAGTTACACTGCAGCCTAATTCTATACTCTCTTCAATTTTTACATTTTCAACCAAAACAAGTTTAGTTTACCTTTTCAGCGAAATTCAATATGCCTCCATTAAAATAAAAAACCTGAATGCGATTCTTTAGCCTTTATAAAAAACACATTCAGCTGCATGCAAACTGAACAATATTTGGGTAATATCTATTAATGTATCGAACCATTTCCTCCTCATCATTTCCTCTGCACGACCTCCTGTTTTGTATTTTTACAAAAATATTCAAAATTTCATGTTATCAGGAGGATTCAGCAGGATTTATTTAGTTTTAGTTAAATCATTAATTGAAAACTTTAGAAAGGACCGAACTCAAGACTTGAACTCAAATTACACCGAATACATTGATGCAAAAGCATTGGTGTGCCAATAAGTATGATAAGGGTGACAAGATCAATCGGACTTAACCACTTTTTTAAGGTCGGAACTTTCAAATATGGACGAACATGAATGAAGTCCTTTCACAGGTATCGTATTATAATCTACTTTAAAAGTATAAATTGAGCAATTATTTATTGAGCATCTGTTGTTAGTGTTCACCTTACTTTGAAAACTAATAACTGATATTGCTTACAAATGCTCCTATTAGTTTAAGTGTTATCATTCTATTGCCTATTTTGGAGTTGTTTCGTGGTGTAATTGCTTCATTAAATTAAGTGTTGGGTGACTTATATACCCATACTAGTTGCCGCCCGCGGCACCGCCCGCGTGATTGTCGAAAATTATCCCAAGGGAACATATTCCCGGGATAAAAAGTACCCTATATGTTATTCCAGACTATAATCTACCTCTGTGCCAAATTTCATCAAAATCCGTTCAGTAGTTTTTACGTGAAAGAGTAACAAACATCCATACATACATCCATACTTACAAACTTTCGCCTTTATAATAGTAGTAGGATAATAGCCAGCCCACAGCCATACAGGGTTGAGACGACGATACGACAAAACACTGGCAATACTAACAGTGTTTTGTCGTATCGTCGTCTCATATACGTCATATACGAACATGTTGTTTTTTGTCAGTATCACATATTTGGTGTCGCTTCCACGCAACATAATGCTTGGAATATTTTGTCACTATCCTTGACTAGTTTGAGTTTTTTTTTAAGTTTTATGCGATTGGAAATTTTATTTTTAATTTCGGTGACTGGATTTATAACAGTTTTAAGATATTTCTGTGAAGCAGTATTGCCAGTGTATTCATTTGTTGTCATATCATTGTTTCCCCATTGTATAAAGTAGCTTATTTTTTTTTGTTATTTGGTAAAAATTAGCACTTTGTCAAAGTATACATAAATTCATCGTTTGATAAGCTTTCTAAAACATACCAAATCAGAGTGTACCTGCAGAATGTGGATGGGATTTTTTAAATTTATACGGCGGTATTATACAGGGTGTCATAGAAGTGTCACAGAAGTGGTCATATTTAAGGGTGGTGTTGGGTAGCTGATAAACACTAAGAAAAAAATAGCAAACGAAAAAAAATTTTTTTTTTCAAAAAATTTGACCAAGGGAAACGAAGTGGTTGGTGGCATTTACTTATGTTCAGTCACAGATTCGACGTCACCAATATGTAAATTACTTAACAAAATTCATGTCTTCGGAACTTTTAAGGTGTTTATTGTGGTCGTTTTTTTCTTTGGAAAAAAATCAAAACATAAAAAACTGGCTACTGCTTATGTTTTAATTTTTTTACCTTAATTTATATCAGCTACCCAACGTTACCCTTAAATACGACCACGCACTTCTGGTCACCCTGTCATATCAGCCAATTGCCGTCCACTGCTGAACGAAAGCCTACCCCAAAGAGCGCCAACCATCCCGACCATCCATCCGCTGCCAGCCACCTGCTTCAAATCATCGATCCATCATGCCACAGGGCGTCCCACACTACGTTTGCCCACACGCGGTCTTCACTCTAACACATGTCTGCTCCATCGACCGTCTGTCCGTCTACAGACATGGCCGGCCCACATCCACTTCAGCATGCTGATTCTACGCGCAATGTCGGTGACTTTAGTTCTCTGGCGAATGACTTCGTTGCGAATTTTATCCACCAGAGAAATCCCGAGCATTGCTCTCTCCATTGCACGCTGAGCAACCTTGATATTGTGGACCAGGCCTATGGTGAGTGTCCACGTTTCTGCAAGTCATTACGGGTAGGACGCACTGGTTAAAGACCCAGAAGGATTGTAGGATCGACGATTAACAGAAACCCTGTATTAAAATAATAATATGATGGCTATGTCTCTGTTACAGTTTCAATCTTTGGTTTTATTCATATTTATTCATATTTATTTATTGCATTCTACAGTATTACAGGTGTCGATATAGGCTTTGTAGACCCTGTTAGGGCACAGCAATATAACTTATAAATTAAAACAAAATTTACAAAAATTTGAAACATAAAATTGGAACATTACAAATAAACACAAAATTACAAACATAGAAATTAAAAAAATCTATTAAAATAATTAACAAAATTTAACACAAAATAAAAATTAAAGATAAAATCAAAACATAAAGTCAACAATAAAAGTAAATTATTAGACAATTCGAATATTAAATCAATTATATAATGTAATTTAGGTACTCATTTACAGTATAGTAACTCTTGTCCAAAAGAAATACCTTCAATCTATTTATGAAAATACTATATTTATTTATGTTACTAATTTCTTCCGGTAGTTTATTATATATTTTTATAGACATGACATAGGTACTTAAGGAGTGCATTTTCAGCCGAGATTTAGGTATGTTCAGTCTATTTTTATGTTTTAGTGTGAATCTAGTTTGTATGTCTTCTCTTTTATTATATAAATCAGGATATCTGCGTACAAATTTACATATCTCAAAAATATAGAGGCAGGGTAGGGTTAGAACTTTCAGTTCCTGGAAATGTGGTTTGCAGCTATCGGTTTGTTCGATATTTACCAATATTTATGTCTGGTGTAAGTTGTCAATCGTATAAAATTATGACGCACATACTTGTTAAAAAAGCCCAAAAAATTTCTGCACAGTAGACTGGTTTTTCTCAGGCTCTTGAATTAAAATAAAACATATTATCTCAGGTTGCATCAAGGTAGGCTAGCAGGAAAAGTAAAAGCTTCATTGAATTCTGTTCAGCAGATCTCACGTGAGCGTCAGGGACACACAGGTAAAATCTTAATCGTATTAGAAGTAATTTAAGTACCCAGATTGAACCCAAGAACCAGATAAGGCATAAACCTTAATTTTTGCCTTTATGTGCACCACCAAAACGGAATAATTAAAGCCATCGCCAATTTCAGCACTGAAATAAAGTATGTATTTACGTAAAATCTGCAAAACTTCCTGATTGTTTACACCTCCAATTTTTGATACCTACTTTAAATTGATACTTTATTTTAATTTTTAGGTGAGTACTTGGCAAGAAAGACAATTAAACACAAAAGTAAATTCAAATTTTATTACAATCCAGGAGTAAATTAATCAAACTGTTGCAAGTCTAATATCCCCTTTAAATAAGGGCTCAAATTATTTCAAAGGGATATACAATCGTGAAAATAATCGTAATCTAATGTCTGAAAGAACTTCTTAACTTTATTTCTACTAAATAAATGAATGTTTTTAAGTATGAACAGTTACAGATATTGTAATTTACAAATACTTTAATACTTATATACAAACGGACCAAGATATGTATTTACATATTAAAATTACATATTTGAAAGTATTCGTTGGTTATCAATGATTCGTCCAAATTCGGTTAATTCACAAAACATTATTTACACACATACATATAGAATTCTAAAAGTGCTATGCACTATTCAACCATTAAATATGTACATGAAACTACTCTACAATATTTGAAAGATATTTTACTATTAATGCAATATCATTATAACATTTCTGTATACAAGAAATGCACACTGAGATTCGTAATCATTTACTTTTAAATACTTGAATTTTCATTAACTTACTCGATCATTGCTAATTCTCTACTTACGAATGAGTTAAAACATTTGAGCAAATCTGCATCATTCAGTATAAGCATAAAACTCTACAGTTACACAAACTGTCTTTGGCACGATCACGGTTTCATACAAAGTAATTTCTTGAATGCTCTCCTGAAGTCCATGTTAAAGATGGTATAAATAAGAGGGTTTAGGGCAGAGTTGCAATATCCAAGCCAAGTTATAAAGTTGATGAACTTGTTCGACAAACAGCAACTGGCACAGAATGGGATGACGAGGTAAATGACAAAGAAGGGCAACCAACAGACCACAAACACACCCATTATTATGCCCAGGGTTCTAGCAGCACGGCGTTCACGTGTCAATGATATGCGCTGCTTTTCTTCAATAAATTGATAAACTGCGCTTTGTTGGTTTGGTTTCGGTCGTTTGTGACTAGACTTTACTGGCACAGTCTCACTAACTTCAATCAAATCATCTTCATGAGTTTCCTTTGAGTTACTCTCCGATGATGTGTTCCTATTCTCCAAATTGTCGCCCATATCGGTAACTGAATTCTCATTGGATAAAATTGGTATGATCAATTTGTTTTGTGATTTGTCATCTTTGCTCCAGTATCGTCGCTTTGGTTTCTTTTTTGGCGTTAGTTTTCTTGTACGTTTCTTCTTCTCATTATCTGAAACCAACCGTGTCACACCTTGATGCTCGTTGTGATTTGCTTCTGAGCTTACAGAATCTTGATCATGGTGATCTTCCTTATTCGTGTATTTATTTTGACCGCTAGAAATAGTGCTGATTTTAGTAGCCTTGGCGCGATCTCTAAGCCTTTTTTTAGTGGCCAAATATATTTCAAAATAAACTACAGTCATTATTACTAGCGGTATGTAAAAGGATCCGGATGAAGAGAAGATGACGAAGCCTGGTTGTGAGGTTAAGCGACATGGTGTGTCTGGCTCGAACACTTCAGGCCAGTCGTTCCAACCTAGCAACGGTGGAGAGCTTATAACTAATGAGAGAATCCAAACTACCCCAATCATTAGGAGCACTCGTTCTAAAGTTCTCTTTTGTGCGTAATTTATAGGATCTGTGATCGCCCAATATCTGTCTAATGCGATTGCACATAAATTTAAAATGGACGAAGTGCAGCACATTATGTCGCATGTCAGCCACATCTTGCACACATATATTCCGAATACCCATTGCCCGAGAATGGAGTAAGCCACATTCAGTGGTAGCACCAATATTGCTACTGTCAAATCCGCTACGGCGAGTGATACTATGAAGAAGTTCTGGACGATCCGGAGCGGCTTGTAAGTGAACACGCTGAGGATCACCAAGATGTTTCCAACTATCGTTGAGATTATTATCAGCGTAAGTACTATTGCTGTACAGATTGCCTCCCATTCTGGCACCGCTAGTGTTATCCCAAAGCTACTCGGATATTTAGGATCATCAGCGACAGCGCAAGCGTCTCTATCATCCTCGATTACCTCATCAGTGTAGTTTATTAATGTGTAGTTTGCGTCAACGGTTGTAGCTGCTTGCCCCATTATGAAGTCTTTGTGCCTAGTACCCGGCTACATTTCACGTGGGGTACTGTTGGGAAGGACCGTGAGTCGCGAAATTCTTTCGAAGCACTTGGCAAGCATGCGTCGATAATTCTTCTTGTACGAAACGGGTGTGTTTCCTTTATTCATCCTTTCATACTCCAATTTTCTGTAACAATAAAAAACCCCTTTTAATGCGTAATGGAAATATATTGGCGATTTTTTTCTATCAAAGAGGGTCGTGTAAAGGCGAACTAGTGAATAAAGCATAAATTACCTCCTGCTGGAAATCTTTACTAAGAAGTCCCATTTGTGTGACTTGTTCATTTTTTGATGCGTAGACGAATCTGTAACAAAAGAGAACATATATCAGAGTCAGTCAGGTATGAAAGGAAAATATCCTTTACGAGGCAAGAACGTTAGGAGGTGCTATCGCGCTATGCGATCTCGAGGAGCATTCATCAGATAAATGTTTAATAGGCACGAGGAATGGTTGAAAATAAGGACGTTAATAATATTTTAAGTAAAATACAACTTCAATATTTTTTAAATTGGTTCCTATTTCCAAAACAAATGGGCCTCAAACGTCTACAGAATTTGAAACTTCAGTTATAAAGCGGGACGCCTCTCAAATTCAGTTTTTCGATAATAACCTTGTTTTCCCTAGGGCCTAATGCCAACTCTCTTAATAAAAAAGAAATCCCAGCGTGGCTTTGACATAATAGCAATCTTGCCCAGGCCAAAACGAAATAGGTGCCCCACAGTCCTAAATTCAATCATATTTTATTTCTAGATCTTTATAGAACAATTCTTCAAGTAGCATTGTGTTTAGGGAATTAAAGGCGTTAAAAATATTACTCTTCCATTTTTCGACAATGCAAAAAATAAAGTTTTATTAAAATTTATATTTGTTTTTCTTCTAGAACATATTAATAGTAGCTTAAAATAGTAGCAGGTTTTCAACAAAATTTAATTAAGAAACTCTAAACGAAAATATAACAAGTACCGATTTATTATTGTGGTCATAATTTAGCTCAATTTGCATTAATCTGACATCTCAAAGAGATTTATTACTAAGTACGATGATAAATGCAACTGAGTTACCAAAAACACAATTATGTACCTATATTATTATTTTAGTTTCAAAGTTACCTCGACATTGTAAAGAAAAAATAAAGTTTCAACAAAGAAAATGTCAGCTAGTCTTCAATGGCAATAAAAACCAGTAATTCTTTCTCGAATGGCATTCGTTCTTCAATCGAGGATTGAAACAAATTCTAGATTTGTCCAAAGAAAATGAATGGAATGTAATTGGTTCAATTATTTTCTGTTGCTAATCGTATTTAGCTAAATCTTCTCCGTAAGGTCGATTGATGAATAACGGGCTAATAAAAGGTATGACAGAATAACCGCAATTTTTTTCGCGATGTCAGAGTTGAGAACTTTAATCGAAAGAATCACCGTAGTTCTAGATCGCTAATGGCATTAGGAGGAACATGGATGAGTTTTAGTCAGTAAAAATCTGACACTTCCATCCGCTCCGCCTTCAGTGGAAGGAGTAATTTGATGATTTCCCATCATAAAAAAGGGTTGGTCCCATGGTACAAAGTTAATTGCAGCAATTACGTGTAAGTATTGGACACATTGCGGGTAGAACCTGGATGAGGCTAGCACAGGAACGTGGGGATTGGAGAAGAGAAGAGAGGCCTATGCTCAGCAGTGGGCGAAGTCGGGCTGTGTATGATGATTGGAAGACCCAAATTCAAGTTATGCTTTAATTTAGGCCCCCGAGTACGGCGAAAGGCATTTTTTATAACTAATATAAAACAAAAGACATATGTAGAAACATAAAAAAAACAATAAAATATGGCGTACTTTTGAGACTCGCCAAGTGGTCATTTTGAAGTAAATGTTATGCGAGCGTTGCACTAAAGTCTTATGTACCAAACCACTTTTCCTGCCAGATTCGTAAGTGCCTTAGTTTTAAAAACGCTGTTTTGTTACCTCTTAAATTCGCAAAAGTAGGTAACGTTAAAGCACTTACGGGGAAGTGAAGTGGCGGTCAGTGAGCTAAGACTACTACTAAAGCATACTGTCCCGTAACAGTTTCAAGCCTCTTCTCGTTCAGATAAACTCCGAAAAATAGAAAATTATGATAGGCGTTTATATTTTCAGAGACTACATTTTACAATCATATAAACCAAACATTCTTTTTATGTTTGTAGGGGCCTCAAAAGAATTGGGCTTGGGACGAAGAGATTTATGCAGTTTGTTTTTTTTTAAATCTGACAGATGTCAACTTGACGTAACACCCAATACTGGGGCTCCCGCCAAAAAGTAAATTTCAGTGCCAATCCTGCTAATCTTTAAGCAACGTTCGCATTTGCAGCTCAGTCGCAATCTATGCAAAAAAGCCTAAATTTCCATACATTTTTGACAGACTACGCAAAATTGGCATTCTGATTAAATCGATCCAGTAAGAACGATATTGATCCGAAGAATATATAAATAATAAAGTACCCTAACAGAAATAATTAGTGAATGATCGGTGCCCTTATCTCACGTGGAACATCGTTTATGTTATTTTCCGTTACTTAATTTGATTAGTCAATTTGTGATTGTTCCTAAAGACATTCATTGGTTTTAAACTCCTCGCCCGCAAAACTCACGCAATATGACCTTTACTGACAAATTATATACGGTGATACCTTTGCCTGTCGCCTTTATTTGTTGTTCTTTTGTTTGATGTAACAAACTGATACAGTTGATTGATTGTAATATAATGTTCATAGTAACGGAACTTTGACGACATTTAGTACAATACAACACGATATACAAAATTAATCGTGTTTTAATGGAACCGAGTTGATATGCTATTTTTATTTAAAAAAACGATTGGAAAATGGTAGTACAACTAAAAATTGTATAACTTTGTAAAAAAAATGTGTAATGTGTATTTTCAAAATTTTAATTATGTAGTAAGTAATACTGGTATTCAGTTGAATTCCGACCCCAATTTACAATGTGGAGACATCAATACGACAATAAATGAAAACACTACCAATACTGGTGCATACAAATATTTTGAAACTATTATGAATCCTAAAAAAAAAACAAAAATTAAAAATTAACTTTCCAATAAGCCAAACTAGTCAAGGATAGTGACTACTATTCTGACGAAATATTCCAAGCAGTTTGTTGCAGTTAGTGACATCAATATATTCGTATGAACTAGTATTGACAGTGTTTTGTCGTATCGTCGTCTCCACCTTGTATCTAGGAAAAGGCTAGACAGATGCTGATATAAGGTTCATTTCCACAATTGTTTCTTTTTTCGCTTCTACTTTGTCTTGATCTAATAGTAGTAGTATCCAACCCTCCCGGGCGTCGGGAGTCGCAGGGCGATCCCCGGACACCGTAGGCGCGGGCCTGCGTTGGGTGGCTCGCTGTCCGATCATCACCAGGCCCGGGTCGATGGCGCGTTGTGTTTCACGCGCACCTCAAAGAGATGTCAACATAGAAGACGGGGCCAGCTAGGGCCAAAGCCTGCCAGGATTGCGGAATTTGTTCGAAAGAGTCACCGCGGCCCTGGAACGCAAAGGGCTTTAGAAGGAACATGGATGGGTTTAAGTCAGTAAGAGTCTGACACGCCCTTCCGCTCCACCCAGAGCGGAAGAAGTCATTTGATAATTACCCACCTTTGAAAAAAAAGTTACAAAATCCAACCCCATGTTAATAAAAAATCGGCTGAAAATAATGTAAACTCATGTCGACTGTGATAAAAAACATCAACCAAATCATGAAATTTTACAACAGAATAAAATGCAAACCCTAAGAATTCTACACCTCGTAAAGTTCTGAAAATTCTATGAATCCTGATGCTCCAGTTTTCTCGCATTTCGTGAAGGTACGAACGGATTCCAATAACTATTTCATAAGCAGATCGGTGGGAGCGGGATGGCTCGCCTCGCCTGTCATATGCAGCTGTCATACGCCTGCGTGAAGAATTACTATGCTTTATAAACTGTCGTAGTTTTCAGTATTATTGGCTGTTCTATGTTGTATTATTTTTTATTATAAATAGACTCGTGTTTGACTACGATCTCACCTCCCACCATGTATAAATGTGGTCGACAACACAAAATAACGGTGTCACGTTAAACTATCGTCCGTAAACCGACTTTATAGGCAACCAATTTTTTTTAGTGAGATTTGGGACGTCATGTCTCTTAAGCCTGTTGTATTGACACTACTGCACTTTCCTTTGAGGGTGAAATAAAGCATATCAATCCATCAACATAATATCTACCTCTATCCTGATGGCTAAAATGCTTCGTTGAAATTTATTTATGAGACAGAGCGTAATCGTAAAACAAGGTATATTATTCGAACATCTTATAAAGACAACGGTCCATACATGTAACGAAATTATTCAAGCACCCAACAAATTATTCACTTGACAGACTATAGATAAATTATTTCTACCCTCCTTTCCATGAAGGAGGAATACGAAATTGCCTATTTTGAAGGTACTTATTTATAAAATCGCAACCTTGCGTATTCGCGACGATGACTTTTACATATTTGCTTATAACGCTCCTTTTCAGGGTATACTTTCATACGCGTTTAGTTTACACGATCTTTACTTTGCCATATAATATATGTTTTTTATTTGGATGATTTTGTATTTGTAATCATTCTTCTGAGTAGTCCAGTGCATAAATGCTTTTCTATACCAATAATAATGACCGCTATAAAAACCGGTGAGTGCGTGGCCATGACAAAACACAAATACCTTATTTTACTATAAGCCTGCAAAGTTACAAACGCACTTAGTCTTAAGTCATTTTCTTTGGAATTATAACGAAATTGTTAGCTATCCAGTTACATTTTAAAGGTTGGTCGAATATACTTGTAAAGCCTACGTATCAATATATGTTACAACCACAATTTTTTTCATGTCTCCAAAAACAACCGGTTGGCAGAAGGGACACACATACACTCGAATTTAATAAAAAATAAGACTTTAAAAGGGATCCTTGGGTGAAAAAATGGGTTACGCACCCCAAACGGCCCATCCAGCGACACCCCACGCCTTGAGATAGACGATAAAAAAATCGCCACTTTACGTGTAGGGTAGGTATTCTAAAGAAAAATATTTTTCAGGACTTTGAAAATGGGATATGAGAATAAAAAAATCGCGAAAAAAAAACACCTGTTTGGTACAAATAATTTCGAGTTTTGCGAGCAAAAATGTATGGGGTTAGGGCTGTTTTCAGGGTTTGGCAAAAGTAAATATTGATAAATATTCATTTTCAAGTTATAAATTATTTTTGTTACATATTACAATCATCAAAATAATGTGTATCTAGATCTGTTTTAATTTTGCAAGTAGGTATTTAAATAGTAAGAATCCCAACTACCCGACGTAAACAAGGTTCTACTGAAAGTTCCTATTGATAGAGAGCTAAAGTAAATAAGATGGATCGCCTGTTCAAGATACATCTACGATTAAAAGAAAGAAAGAAAATCAGTTTATTCTGCCGGAAGGGACGCACAGACACTTAAAGATAAATAACTTATCAACTAGAATTATAACAAAAATGAAATAAAAAATGCATCACTATCATGCCCATGTCAGGACCGGACATTAATTTAATCGAGTCTCTGGTCACACCACAGACAAAACAGAACACAGTTCAGCAGTTGTCTATGGCATGACGTCCGACTAACTGACAGCGACAACATGAAAACAACAATAATAGTAAACATTTTAGACAATTTTAATTAATTGTAGAAAATCACAGTAATATTATAAAGGCGAAAGTGTGTGAGTGTGTGTGTAAGTTTGTTACTTCTTCACGCGCAAAGGGCTGGATCGATTTAGATGAAATTTGGTATGGAGATAGTTTGAGTCCCGGGAAAGGACATAGGATACTTTTCATCCCGGGAGTATGTTCCCTTGGGATCATTTTTAACATTAACGCGGGCGGAGCCGCGGGCAGTAGCTAGTCTAAAATAAATTCAAGTTGTGCGTCGCATCCGAGCAAAAATCGGTAATTTGCTCAGCATAAATGCCGTGACTATGGACAAATCCAGCAAACAATCGATTAATTGTATTTATTTAATCTTGAGACGGGCAGGTATTTATATTTTCGTTTTCAACCATAACGTTACAGCTTAGTTGGCAATAGAACTAAAGCCAGGCCGAATTAGCTACTGCCCTGTAATTACCAACTTAAGACTTGCAGGCTTAAGAGCAAACATTTATTTATTATTTCTGAAATATAATGGCTAGATTAACTGTAGTGTCCCTTTTCTCGAACAAAAATATCATATTTTCTTAGTCAAATTGTATATAATATTTTAACCATTGAAACAATATGGTTGAAGCCTTAATCCAATTAATTTTCTCTCTCTCATTGTGAATAAATTGTAATAAATTAAATTTTATAAAAAAAAACACTTATTTCTTCATAATCTTTATTACAAAATGGCTAACAAGCTCTGTTTAAATATTGTTCTGAGTAAAACTGAGAAAAATACAAATATATTTACATTTTCTGCAAGAACCTTGGTTTGGCTTACTTTTTTTTTTTCCAAACGTCTTTTATAATGCGCACAGCAAAGGAGTGGAACTCTCTGCCTGCGTCTGTGTTTCCGAACGCATACAACCCTTATCTCTTCAAAATTAGAGTGAACAGGCTTCTTCTGGGTAAGCTCGCTCCATCGTCGTCTTTGTCTCCGTCATCTATGACCTAGACTAGAGTCAAGAGCAAACCCATATTAAATAAAAAAAAAAAAAAATTGTACAATGTACATGCAAAGTATGATTTAAATACGAAGTTGGACTAGATACCTCATAGTTTTTCTTAGGGTGTTTAAAATCTAGGAATCCACCTCTAGCAAAAGGACAGCTATATTATGGTCGTTTACTTTTAAATTATTATTATTTTATGCTTCTCCGAATACAACTTAAAAAGATGAGCTTTAGTAACACATACACGGTCTATTCTGTAAAAATCTCAACGTTAACGCTTGGGAGAAGTGAACTTCATAGACTGACAGCTACGGATCCCTAAACTGATCCCTATGAAGTGAACTGTCAATCCAGCCGCTCTATTCTGTAAAACCATGAACATGTCAGTGGAGCGAATTTTTATTTCACCTTATTTGGGTGTATTTACAGGTCACAACATGGACACTTCACTAAAGTTTTCACAGAGAAATTTTAACAGAATAGGGAATATTCATGCAATTTTTTAGTTGCAAAATGAAATACTTATTGGCTCTAGTAAACAATTAATAAAGAATTTTTAAAATACCTTTATCGGCGATGAAGCTATAAAGCTTCAAAGCTGACAATTATAAAGAGAAGTCCGATACCAACTCTTACGTCAAATGCTATGACGCCTATACAGCTGCCATAGAAAATGGTGTTTACACGAGAGGGCCCAAATTAATTGTTTAAAATAGTTATATCTCGTTTGTTTTCCGGAATTTTTTTTTCGTTTTTCACTGTTAGTATTTTTGTTTTTTTTTTCTAGTTAAACTATTCTAAATAGTTTTTCTAGAAAAATAATACATATTTTTTTCATGCATATTTCCTATTGCACTACTGAACGTCAGGTGGAATTACAATTCTAAATTTTCACAGTGGCACGTTAACAACAGCACAGCAGAAGAATTTTAAGATAAGCTCTTATTAACAAAAAAGTTTTTTATTCATTGTTATCACAACAAAACACTGACTTTGTTTTAAAGCATTTTTCCGCATGATACTTCCAGGAAAATTAATTACCTCATACCTTATGGCGTTACGAAAAAATAGCAAACAAAACGTAAAGTCATCCTTTAATGTTAACCCTCTCTTGCCTCAGGGGATGTTGCGTACGGCGCGGCATACGCTTGCAGAGTGTGCAGCTTGGGAGGAGCCACGCCGTGCCCTCATCTCTGTTGTAGGCGGTGACCTCTCGCTGCCGGCCGTGGTCCATGCTATGGTCGGCGGTGAGGAGTCCTGGGACGCGGTGGTCTCTTTCTGCGAGACAGTTATCGCGCAGAAGGAGGCTGCGGAAAGGGAGAGGGAGATCACAACCGCTCTCCCTGCCCGCAGCAGGCGCATCGGGCGTCGGAGGAGGGCTTACGCTGCCCTCTTCCGGCCGCCCTAACTGGGTCCAGGGGCGGCGGACCTGGGGCTGTCCGTCGCCCCCCATTCATCCGGACCCGAGGTGGCGGCGCGCCAACACCTCACTCCCCTCGCCAACGCGAGGTGGCCCGCATAGGCGGGCCGGCACCAGCCGGGGATTGCGGATGTCGCATACGTTCCCGTGATCCCCGGCGTAGGTGGGAGATGGAACACCGGGGTGGTTTTAGTCAGTAAGAGTCTGACAGACCCCTCCACCCGCCCCAGGGTGGAGGATTTCCATGAGGATTTCCCCCCGAGATCAAAAAAACAAAAACAAAAAAAAAAAAAAAAAAAAAAGGGGATGTTGCGTAGTCATAAGTGAGTACTCAGTACAGGAACTCTTGAAGATTGTCGCGAACACTCGAGAGTCGTGTGGTGTGCGTATGCAGGCTGTAATCTGGTACTATTTGTGTTTCAAAGGGTTATTTTTATCTTTCTATTTTTTTACTGAAATTGAACTTTTATTTATTTATTTAGGCAAACCAACTAAATACACACAAAGACATTCATAGTACATATCATTTACAAATACAATAGTATTGCATGCATCTAAATTAAAGGTGAGCACAGCATTTGACTGGGTTCTATTTCCACCCAAGACAAATCTTTGTGTGATGAGCATGATCATTTTGTTCTGTGTCTGGGTATGATTGGTCTATAATATGTATGTATTTAGAAATATATAAGTATGTTTATCAGTTGTCTGGTTGCCACAGCACAGGTTCTGCCTAGTTTGGGATCGGATGACCGTGTGAGTTGTCCCAAGATTTTATTATTATTTAATTAATTCAGATCTCACTACCTGCGATAATAATCCTACAAACGATTATGATTTTCTTTGAAATAAAACTTGAAAAATCATTGAATTGAATAAAATTCAACCTAACTGAACTTTAAAGTGATCGCGTTAGAAACTCCAGCCCTAACTAAGTAACTTTAGTAGTGGATGTTGGGGCTAGTCATGTTGCACAAATGCACTCGGAGAGTTCACCGAAGATCTTCACTTGCTGCCGGTCTATTCCGACAACGTCTCACCTTGTAAACTTAGGTGGAGTGAGCGTGAAGTGAGTGCAACATTCCATCTTGTTTGTATGGATTGGCAGCTCAGTTCATGTTTACTTCACCTAAGTTTACACGGTGAGATGTTAACAGAATCACAATGCTGAACTTCTGAGGTAGTATATCGACAAAATCGGCTAGAGATCACGCTAGACAGAGAGGTTTGGGAGGAGAAAAGGGATGCATTTGCCTAGCAGTCGGACACTAGGCTAGGAAAAGTCTGTTTTAAAGCTTCTATCGAGATCTCTATGGAAACAAAATGCATGAAACTCTATGAACACTCTTTATAGGGTTCCGTATCCGAAGAGTAATCAACGGAACCCTATTACTAAGCCTCCGTTGTCCGTCCGCCCGTCCGTCTGTTCGTCTGTCTGTCAGCGTGCTGTATCTCAAGAAACGTAATTGGTAGACAGTTGAAATTTTCACAGTTTTTCTATTGCCGCTATAACAATAATGATAAATATTTAAATAAAAAGCGGGGCTCCCATACGCGAAACGTGGTTTTTTTAAACGTCGTTTATGGTACGGAACCCTTCGTGTGAGAGTGGCCGGTTTTTTTAATTATAAGCCCAAATCAATATCTTCTAGATTCTATAAAAAACTGAATCATTAATACATCGTTGTAACCAGCTAACCACAAAATTCCTGAAACCAAACCATAACTGAAATCAGGACTCACGTCAATATCAGTATGCTATAACCGCAAGAAGTGGTCACACCTGCGCCTGACGACCCGTGTCTTGGCGTCCTCCAGGGAATATGTGCTACGTTAACACACAGGGCTCTCAGGATGACCAAGAGCGTGTTTCAACTTGTACCACTTGTCATAGAAGGAAATATTAGGTACCGTAAAACGGGGTGACATTGATGAATTTTAAATTTTAAATGGATGTCACGCTTGCAATTTCAATGATAAAAATGTAAAAAAAAACTGTAGTGTAGACTCATTACGTAAATTAATTATTTGAACAAAGAAAAAAACAATTATTAAAATTTTTTTAGAAAAAAAAATAATACCTGTTTATCAAAGTTATATTGATAATGGGGCTACTTTGTCACCCACTCTTTTATTTATTCCATTGAAAAGACACCCCGATAAACGACAAAACTCAAAAAGATTTTTTTTTTAGAATTTATCGTTTATGTAATATTGCGATTTGAATATTTTTGGGGTTACTTTGATTCAAGGGGCGAATTTGATGGCCGGTACTGCAATATTAACAAACGAGATAAACCAAATATTTTTATTAATATTTAAGAAAATAAAGTAACATTTACTTTCGAGATCAATTATATTTTTATCACTAATTGTTACAACAGTCTCATAATTATATAAATTGGCTTTATAAAATCAACAAGTAAATTATATTTTTATCACTTATAACCATTACAACAGTCTCTTTATCACTTATAATTATATAAATTGGCTTTAAAAAACCAAAAAATCAACAATTTTTTTTAAAAAAAGTTAGGTACATAATAAAAAACTACAATTCTTTGATCATCACGTCATTTGGGAACGAGTAGCATTCGTTGTTGTATTTTGGTTTGGGAAGATAAGAAACTATGTCACTTACTTCAATGATTGATACATCTTTGGGAACTTCCTTAAAAATAGTTTTGGTTTTTTTTTGTGACTTATAACCTTGAACAATCAGTTTAGTGTCAATGATATCTTCAATAGAACATACATAATGATATGTCTTTTTCCCCTTCTCTGATCCAAATTTTGCTAAAATAAATTGTCCTATTATGGGAATCTGTGTAAAATTGCTTAAAATATTTCTAGCATTATTCGGCACTGTATTTTCAGTATCTGAATCATAATGGGTAATATCATGATTGTTGTCCTCTTGACCAGTTTGATAGCTTGTGGATGGCTCGCTGGTATTAGGAACAGGACTTCGCATCGATTGTTGCATAGACGTTGTTCCTGTTTGTACAGGACAATCATTTCGATCTAATGTGTGTTCAAGTTCAACAACATAAACTTCTTGATTCGATGTTTCATCTACTGTCGAGATACTTTTACCGGGTTCAATTTGAAGTCTTGTCCTCTTCCTTGGTGGCTGTGATTCATTTCCAAATCTTTGTTCTCTTAAAAATTCTGTAAAAGAATCTCGGACGACAGTTTCCATTTCAGGAGAAGGTGACTCGGGTGGCAATTTGTTTAAAACCCTATTTCTATCAAGAGGAGCGATACCAGTAGCCTTAAAACTGCTCACCAAATTTCTTTTTACAGCTGACAGCTCCATACAAGCGTCTTTATCATTTTTTGGCGGTTTTTTATCCATATTCAATATTGCCTTTTTCAACAGATGTGGGAAGGACTCCTTAGGTACAGATGTAGTTCGTAAATTGGCTTTTTTCCAATCTTCAAGAGTTTGTCTCCATGCAATCTTTAGCGGACGGAAAAAGCCAACATCAAGCGGCTGGGTTAAATGCGTTGAATTAGGCACCAAACATATAAAACTGATGTTATTTGTTTCACATGTAGCTATTACATCGTTGTCAATATGAGACGATAGATTATCACCAATTAACACCTTTTTCCCTTCTAGTCTTTTGGCATGGGGTAAAAAACAAGTCATGTACCAATCTCTAAATGTTGGTGTATCAATCTATCCACTAGTTGTTCTATTGTAACGGCATCCCCGGCTACAACATGGCTCTTCACAGCACGGTTTACCAATAATACCTCTTTCCTTCCATGTAACATATAGGTGGGTACTTTTGTAAATAATATATGGCGGCAATAATGTGCCATCTGCAGAACCACAAATCATAACTGTAGTAGAACTCTTCGAAAAGTTCATCACTTTCTCAGGATATTTTACTCCTCTTCTATAAACACATCTTTTTTTCCCCGGATCGTCGGCCATATTAGATTCATCATAGTTGAATATATTAGACGGTGGTACATTTTCTACCTCAGAGTGAAGGTTGTCGAAATATATATTTAGTGATTCGCGGCCCACAGTCGCTCTAGACCTTTTAATATTAGTTGATAGTCTTTGACCATAGGCGTTTTTATGGCGCTTCAGAACGCTAATGGCCCATTCGACACCTGGTAGGTTATTTGTAAACCGTTCTACTGTCTTCCCTTGCTTATACAAATAAGCCTTTGCAAACATTCTAAGGTCTAACAAAGTAAGAGGAAAACCCCAATCACCGCATGTATCCGCAGCTCGTAATATTGCGATTTCTTCATTGTGCATGAAAACTGGTTGGGCACCAGGCGTCCTTCCGTGTAATCCTTTATATTTATTATAAAGTGTCCCAAACGGAATTTTATACTTAAGCACCATTAATGGACAATTCGCTATTTGTGATTTTTTCTATTGCTTCTTCCATTGTCTCCTCTGTGTAATTTTTATAATTGCGGGTACCCGCGGTCTTTTTGTAGGTGCGAACCATGAGGCAACTAAAACAAAAGCAACAAATGGGGTTACATTGATAATTTGTATATTACTCCTACAAGACTGGGTACCACAACCATGGGGGTGAAATTGATAACTATCAAAGTCGCCTCGTTTATCCTATCAATGTAGCCCCGATGAACTTACAGTGTTCATGCAATATAAAATGGCGACCGTCACCAAAAATGCAAACATGCTCTAAATCTTAAAGAAATGTTTAATTAAAACAGTAAAAAACTACAAATCAAACAATAATACTTACGCCTGTGTCACTGAAGTTATTCAGACAAATTTTTAAAACCTTTTTGACACTAAACTTTAACAATTAATTTATTGTAGTTCCGACAACAACTACTCGTCGACACTTCGGCAAAATATGGCCGATCTGTCAGTTTAGCCAACAGAACAAACAAAATTTTGGCTGCGTTCAGTATCACGCAATAAATCCGAAAAAACATACTAAGTTTAGCTATCATCAAAGTTACCCCAGCTCTCAAAGTAACCCCGTTTTACGGTATATCATCATGTGCCTTAGTATTGAAAAAGGTTGAGTTGTAAGAGGAGTTTGACTTGTCACGACTAAAAAGGCAATAAAGTGACGGTTTTTTTACTGTTGATAGGCACTATTTGAGGCGATTGGCACACTGCAACGCACTATGCAGCGGGGTGCGTGGCGGACGAAGAAAAAAACTGCGCGTGAATGCGTTTTCTGTGTGTTGCACTACGCGTGTTTTCCATACAAACGGAGATACTTACAAGCAACGGAAGAACACGCATCCACGCGCTACGCTGCATCATACGGGGCAGTGTGAGAATCGCCTAACCACTATCTCACCTGATCTCTGATTATCTCACCGTGCGCACCAGCGGTAACCACCGTATCGGGCCGATGTTAAGTGTTCCGCAGTGAACGTGTTAAGAAAATAAACACGGAATTTTGAAAAAAATATCAGACGTGTTTATTTTTCCTAACAAGAATAGTATATTTTAATATGGGATAAAATTCTCTCAGCATAGCGTAGCTCCATAAGTGATCCCTATCAGCTAAAAAAAAAAAAAAAAATTAGGTACCTTTTTAAAATATTAGTTAGGAGTACAGACCTAGTGTTGTTTTTTTGTGATATTTCCATTATAAATGGACGAATACTTAAACAGTGTGCCTGAAATATTGTAAAAAGTTCGTGAGCTGATTGTTTCTTAAGTGATAAGTGTAATTTAGGAAAAAAACAAAAAAAAATGTGTATTAAAACACGAGTACCTAATCTCCATAAAAATATTAACTCGCGACCTTTGTAAGTGACTACGAAGTAATAAACCACTTTATCTACATAGAACGTTTACTTGTGTGCTTTTCATTCTTGTGTCGTACCGTATAGGTACCTACGTCATTCGTCGTAACGATATAAAATTATTCTCGCTTCACCATATTGGATTAAAATGTATGTCGGGCTGCTTTCGTTCGTTCTTTTGTTTTCATTTATTCATCGATGAGCGTGATCGTCTTTTCTTTATTTTCTCAACCATAGAGTAGACCAAAAAGGCTAATAGAGATGATTCCAGAGTAAAAAATATGATTCTCTAGTCCGTCAGTTAGATTATCCAAAAATGTTGGTGACGTATTTTTGTTTCATCAAATCAATAGAAATTGATAAGTTTAGTCTTAATTTTTTGTTTACGTGAAAAAAGAAAATGTACCTACGTAAGTATCCAATTAGTTTTTGGAAATCTATCTAACGGAATAATGAGATTTTTAGTCATCTACCCTATTATACTCGTAGTATTTTAAAAGCTTTCAAATTCAAGTCGCAAAATCATCTCAGAGTCAATGTACAAAATTTGTTGAAATGTAGGGAAATAAGATTATATCGTGGATGGATGGATGTGAAATCACTTCTCTAGAGTTTTGTTTCTAGGACATGCCAGTTTTTACACGTTATAAAAAACAGCTTTTACAGTGGTGTGATCTAATAAATTATACAAAGAATAATGCCAGAGCTCTTAACACAGAGCCAAAGTTTGCAGTAGTGCTTTTTGCTATCGAAATTCAGACTTAGCCAACATTATAAAAAAAATATCTACACTCATACATTAAACCTTAACAAACGATTATGCAATTGCAGACCTAACGAATGGATCTTAATTAAAAGCATATTGAATCATATTAATAAAACCCAAGAAAATTCTCGTTGAGAAAATTCTAAAGACTAAAACGTTTAAAGCAGATAGATTCATTTGCGATGCTTAAAAAAGGCGACGGATTCTACCGACGATGTTCTTATTGCCTTTTTGGAGCACATCCCTGCTACCAATTGAATAATGTTTAAATTAAATATAAAACTGTAGGTAGAGTAAGCTGAAATATTGTAGGATCATTTTAAGTGGAAAAGGTCAGCATATAATTTTAATGAATTGATGGAAATTCAATTTCATGGATTTCACTCTTTGAGGGAAAACGGTTTTTCAATTGATAATCTGCTTTAGCAGTTTAAATTTATTCAACGGTTTTGGTATGATATGGACAAATGTTATAACATTTTTACTATACACCTCGTGCTCTTTTTTTCTACTCTATTCGTTATTTGGGTTAGTTAAACCCGAAAAATCAATGGCTTCTCTCAGTAAAATGTAGGAAACAGCTGTTTTTTTACGAGATGGCTGTATATCTACTAATCGATGTCTCAATAGTCTCATATTTTCTAAATATGACATTTTTCACACAAACCATCGTTTCATTGGTTTTTACAAAATTTTGTAGAAGTCATATTATCCATTGCAATTTACGAATAACTTTTAAATTGTGGAGGACTCTCTAGTCAAACATTAAAATAATTAATGAACTCACACTTTCAATTAATTAAATCACAAATTTTATACATTTTGTAACATATTATATTATCGTGATCACAGCTCAGTGATCCATACTGAAATTGAATCGACGCGTGTGGTTATAGGTATTTTCATATTGTTCGCAATCATTTTAAGGTAGTAACAGTATTTCATTTTCGTGTGTCACTTCAATTTTAATTTGTTGCTGAAATTGGCAATCAGATTGAAAACTATCCTTTTTGGAAGAAATTTATTTCCAATTTTGATGTGACACATCCGTAGCCGCGGGTAAAACAGATTGTTGGCGTGGCGACGCATGCCTTGTCGACGCGTCGTCACGCTGACGCTACGATGGTATATATATATATATACAGTCTGTATTTTTTCGTTATGCCATATTTAGTTCCTGTCGTAATCTGTTATTTTATCCATATTACTTGTACAAAATAATTTCGATGTTACACATCTGCCAGGCGTCCCGTGACGGCTCACAATTTTACCGATTCACGATTCTACCAATATTCATTTTTTCACGATTTTACCATTTGTTTTCGTACCTAAGAACTATATAGGTACCTACACTAGTAATAAAAAAAAAAAAAAAAGATTTTTGAGGAGCGTTCACATTCGCATCACAGTCGGAAACTGTCAAAAACAACTCTAATTTCTCTACATTTTGACATTTATTGTCGCTGAGATAATATTGCGACTTGAATTTGAACTCGTCATTCAGGGTGTTACTACACCAATCCATCGATTGCCGATCGATCGACGTTGATCGATTGGTGTGGTAGCTTTGGCTGATCGACGGATACCGGGCGATAAAAATTGATCGACTGCTGATCGACGCCATGGATCGAAGTTTATCGATTGGTGTTGTAGCTTTGGCTGATTGAAGAAAGAAGTAGAAAATATCGATCGACATAAACTAATTCATTCTACCATCGATTGATGACATCGGTCAACGATCGATCGATTGGTGTGGTAACACCTTTAGGTAGCAGAAGTGTGTTTATCTAACCTCAATAAACGTGAAGGTGCTATTGCAAATTAATTCATAAGAGTCAGCGGTTTTCTAATCGTTCCAAGCTCCGCACATTTCTATTTTTAACACGCGTTGGTTGCGAAAATGTCAGATTTGTAATCACATTTACGTGTTTTAAATTTTTGCTCTATAATCGTGCGTGACTTCTTGGTATCTTCATATTAATCTCGGGCAATGGAGGAGCGGTTGGAAAGTAGTTTTTTTGTTTTAAAATTAAGTTGTCTATCATTTGTATCCACAATGTGTGTCTGTGTGTGTTACAAATAAACTAGTTTTCTTTCTTTCTTTCTTTTAGTTATCAAATATTTTTAAATTAACACAGTCACAGCAAGTACTTTTAAAAAAAAAAAGTATTAATCTGCCCTCCTTCAAAAATATAGCACGTCATATTATAAAATTACGAAGACAGTTTACCACCAAAATTCATCGAATCACTATACAATACGTTATAGATCTAAATATAGAAAACAAAGTCGGGTTAGTTACACCATTTATAACTCAGAAACGGCTGGACCGATTTTGAAGTTCTTTGATTTGTTGAATTTGTCTTTGCCCTGAAGAGCAGAATAACTATTAAAACATTGGAAAAATTAAAGAAAAATAATATACGGAAAAAAGAACATTTTCGAATACAACTCGCAAGTACGAAGTTCGCTGGGACCACTTGTAAATATATATAAAATAATAATTATACACCGCTTAAACTGTAAAATATTTGTCGTAGAAGCTGGTGGACTGCATCGGCATCTCTTGTCTCAAGTTACCTATCCATAGTTCGATATCGGCAGCGTTGCCTAATTTTAGAGATCGACCCGTGCGACTGTTATGATTTATTTAGCCACGAGCATTGAGAAATAAAATAATTTAATAATAATTGAGTAGGTACTTGTCTCTTCAAAACATAAGCAAGATTTTATGCAAATGTCCCGAAGCTACAACATAATCCCCAGACAATGTTTAGCCACACAACATGTACCGTGGCTAGTTACCTCGTTACAAGAGTTGTTAGAGCAATGATATGTGTGCTACGCAGTGCTACGCCGGATGCATGACATAACATGCTCAGCCGGATATTATGTAATGAGCACATTCGTAGCGGTGCTACGGCGTAGCACGTAGTTTTAATCAGATACACAGTTATTGCAATGACTGTGATAGGGAATATTGTAATGACACGAATATATAATTTTGATAAAGCTTGTAAAAATTATACATAATTTTATTATTATATTTTTTTTAATTATATTTATTAATTATAATAAATAATTACAATTATTATAAATAAAATTATAATTTTAATATAATACAAATTCATGTCTAATTTCACTTTTTGAATGCTTCCTTATTGATTACCTATGGTACATGAAGAACTCTTATGCCATACTTCTAGACAAAGCTTGGCAGAGAATGGTCTACCAGACACTGAGAAATTAATTTTATATTTTAATCAACTAGTAATATACTCGTAATTAATAGATTACATCAACATTGTAATTTTCATAAATATTTTTTTAAAGTAACTAATGGTAAATTGAGAAAGAGAAGATTATCTTATAATGTAATAATAATAATGTTTATTTCTCACCACAATATTATACAATATGTCATTTGATGAAAGTTATAATAATAACTTTATCATTGTGGGAGACTGGTGCCTAAGCTAAGCTGCAAGCCTGTGTTTCAGGACACCAGAACTCCGCCTTTTACAAAGAAATCAGTATTACGTAAATAACATTTGGTGTGTCAAAGCATATTTCTATAAAACAGTGTTTTTTAAACAAGAATCCATTGGTGTAATCCCGATATAAACTTCTGGACAATCTACACTGGAAACCTCAACAAATAAACGTTAAAGTCCAAATAAAATAAACCTTATCTTACAAATAAAATATGAATACGTAGCACCAATGTCTCATATTTATCACCACTTTCCCGATTTGCAGTGAAATGTATGCAACATACATTACATTCATGAGCGCATAAACAAGCCAATAGTATCTTTGTGATAACAGTTTTATTAAACTGTTGAGAAGACATTCCAATATAATTCTTTCGCCCATAACATAACTTCACATCAGTGAGATGATGTTTACGGCTTAGTATTTAAATAAGTTACTTAAAGGCAAGCATGTTTCATAGTCGACCACCATCATCTTTTAGTTTCAAGTGAGAATGTGGTCAAAAGCAGGTCTTAAAATCTTAAAACCTATGTAATAATCCAGGGTGTCAGCTTCATGCATACCAAATTTTATCAAAATTGATCCAGCCGTTTACGCGTGAAGAAGTAACAGACACACTCACAAACTTTTGCCTATATAATATTAGTGTGATAGTGTGATTCTGTTTTAGTATTAAAAAAGAGAGTATAATTTACTCTAATACATTTTATTCCATTTTATCTTCGCCAACATTTTTTTTTTGCCCTTCACTCCTCCCTCACCCTCCTTTACTGATAGGTATGAGTTTATTTAATTCTCAAAGGAGATCATCTGAAGTAACATCACGCTAATTTGTTTATTTGTAGGAGTTAATGCTACTTCTGGAAGTTCCCTACATACCCTCTATACTATGACATCAGCCAATGCCATCATGATTCCTTTGTGAGAGAAGGACGGAGCTATACAAGACGAATAGCAGTACTCCTTTTCACAACGGGTTCATGATTGCACGTCATTGTATTGATCCTTTCACTGAGTTTCCACAGGAGTAAACCCACGGGATTAAGCTAGTACAAAATATATTCGATTAAGCAAAACGTCGCTCTGCTTTGAAACTAATAAACAAAGTTGGGAACTTTGAACTATAATAAGTTTCTTCGGAACATTTGACGGAATAAATTCAGTTTAGCATAGTTTCTGTATACTTGGTTAAGGCCTTTTCGACTTAAATTGATTTAACGAAATATTATAGTTAAACCTATGGCATCGTCCTGATAAAAAGCGATCCTCGCGCGAATACGTGATCGTCGCATTAAGGGTGTTAGCACACCAATCGATCGATATTTTCTACTTCTTTCTCCGATCAGCCAAAGTTATCACACCTATCGATCAACGTCGATCGATGGCATCGATCGGCGGGCAAAGAATTGTTAATCGCCCAGAATCCGTCGATCAGCTAAAGTTACCACACCAATCGATCAACGTCCATAGATTTCGATCAATTCATTGATCGACGATCGATCGATTGGTGAAGTAACACCCTAATTTGTGGTCGTCCGGCAGCGAGAAGGGCAGACGACATTGGTGCTATAACTGGTGAAACTTGGATGAACGTGACACAGGACCATGGGGATTGGCACAAGAAAAGAGTAGCATAATTATGCCCAACAGTGGGAAAAGTCAGGCTGTCGATGATAACGCTGATGATCATCTGCATCCAGTCAGACAAGAAGCCAAAGCCAAAATAGTTGTGAAATGGCTAGAATGTGTTATTATATCAACCTTTGCCAACTGATAACCAAAGTCACTTTTTTTTTTTATTTTATACTTTTTATCTAATTAAAATCAATGATTTGACTTTGATAAGAAAACTAGAGTTAAAGTTCAATTTTCCAAAACACCAACGTTATGTTACTACAGCTTTCTATTACCCTCGTCTAATCTCGTAACCCTTATCAGGTGACCTTATCTAACCCGACATTAATCACGTCGGCTGATGTGTCCCGCATCCCATTGATACTCAGCAGCATACTGTTACATTACACTGCATACATATGTCAACGTCAGTGTTGAGGTAACAGGTACAAAGTGTTTCCTGGGTTACAGATTAATTTTGATCCAATTATAATTGATTGTTTAAAAAAATACCGTAGCATGTACCAAATATTTCTACCACCAATTTTTTTAAGAATTTTCATCCGTGGCGGCCAACGGTTTGCTTGTTACGCTTTCACACCTAAATCGCCGAACCGATTTGGATGAATTTTGGATCAGAGATAGATGTGACTCTTTAAAGAGGAGCTAGATATAAAATGGAACCGGTTAACGTAACTCTTCTTAAGAAAAAAATAATATGTATTACAAAAACGCTGTCCGGCTCTATATTTCCGCCTTCTTCTAAACAGTGCAAGAGATTTTGATATTGTAAGTACTTACTATCAGAAAGAGCGATGAATGAGAAAGGTTTGTGTATACAGGGATAAAATTTGGTGTTGGTTTGGTGTTTGGTGGTGTTGAATGACAGCCGGGACCAACACCGCCGCAGATTTTTTGGCTTCTGAAGAAAATCCTGGCAGAAAGAGAAAGGGAAGCCAGTAAATCTGAAGTTAATGGTTTGTGGAGGTCTGGTAGGCAGCCGCTCCATGTAAAATACTAGTATTCAGATGAAACCGGTTTGACTGGAAGCCGACCCCAATATAGTTGGGAAAAGGCTAGGCAAATATATTTAAATTCTGCATCATACTCGAAAGTACTACAATGCAAAAAGATGTGTTAGGAAATAAGAACAGTCCAACAAAACTGACTCCTAACGCGTAATCTATCTAACACGGAACACAGAAAAACAGAGTATCCAGTAATCCTCTCCGAGCATAAACCTTTACAACACAATAGGAGGCAACTAGACGCACTGACACGTATAATTACAGCGCGTTGCTACCAACATAATAGAAATGTACTTGGAAAGCGCGGTTTAGACGGGCGCCATCACGGATATTGAACGGAGCGAATGAATGAACGAAGAATGAGTTTATTTGAACGGGAGAATGGGATGGTAAATAGATGTAATGAAGAATGCTTTGTTAGAGTGGTGACAAGAGGATTGTCACGACTTATTTGCATGGATACTCGTACGTTGAGTAGAATTCCGTGTGTCTCTGTGGCAATCAGTGATGCATTGTGCCTTTGAGTAAGTGCTTGTGGTTGAATAAAAATGAAAATTAAACGAAGAAGTATACAAAATGTCGTATCCCAAAAATGCTTTTATTATACGAGTACTTTCATACATTCATTGGTAAGCAGAGCCGCCGCCCGACGGATGATTTAAATGTAGTATTTCCTGATAGCCACAACCTGGATTTCTTCAGGTTAAGAGTGCATAAGTTACTTTTAGGCAAGCTTGCTCCATCGTCGACCACATCATCACTTACCATCAAGAGAGACAGTGGTCAGATGCGAAACTATCAATAACAATTTAAAAAAAAAGCGGCCAAGTGCGAGTCGGACTCACGCACGAAGGGTTCCGTAATATTATCTATAAAAAACGGCAAAATAATCATGCCTCCTTAATATTAATTTTATTCTGTTTTTTAGTATTTACTGTTATATCGGCAACAGAAATACATCATCTGTGAAGAAAATACAGCCTGGTGACAGCCGGACACACTTACAGACGGGCGGACAGCGGAGTCTTAGTAATAGGGTCCCGTTTCACTCTTTGGGTACACCCTAAAAAAATGTTAGAAATGAAGAATTACAAAGATGCACAGTCTATCATTTTGAATAGGTACGTACAAAGTTGTGCGCCACGTGTAACATACAAGCATCCGTCCTAATGAACTTAGCAGTCGGCGAAAGTTAAAAATGCCGTGTGACAAACTCAAATGTAGACATGCTGACGTAGACAGAATTTCAACAGTTAAAAAAATTGCTGACTATCAACAAAATTGGATTCAGTTTTTTGAGTCAGTTTATCGACAGTGTGAGTTTAAATACTTTTTTTAAATTGTATTTTTTTTTGAGGTTTATACGAACATCTTTTATTATCTACTTTGTAATATACGGGATAATCCTTCTATGACCAAACAATTTTTTTAGGTTTCGGGTCACTAACCCAATACTCCTAATATAAAACTTTTTACAAAGAAAAATACAACCGATTTCTGAAGAAAAACCACTATAAAGTACAAAATAACTTTAATTTTGGAAGCCGGTGTTTATGAAGTGGTTTCTTCGTTTTTGACTTTTTAGTGCTACTCCCCCCCCCAAATTTCAACCCGTCCATAAAAATTTAATTAGCTACTCCAAAGTTCTTCATCTGTTCCTAACAATTTGCAAATCCGTCTAAATATGACGGAGTTATATATAAAAAAACCAAAACGAACATAAAAAATCTGAATTAATATCCTCCTCCTTTTAGGAAGTCGGTTAAAAAAGTAATTAAAAACATCTCGGCTCTCTAAATTTTGCCGAGTTATGATGTCAAAAATGTACTGTACCGCTGATATAATATGACGTCATACCAAGAATAATATAGACCTTTCAATAATTAATGCTAAGCATTCAATTTGTTTTCCCCTTCTCAGTCATTACGGTCCCAATAGGTTCAACCCTTTGATCAATTACTACTGGACCCTAATGTGGGTGTATTTGTAATTGGTTTACATTAATTGATATTTATGTAGTTGTGTCATACATTTGCATATTTTGAATGTTTGTAGCTGTGAGAGCCAATAATAATTTGAAGGAAGAACATCTAAAATTATTCGGATTATTCCAAAACTGAAAATGGGTGAAAATCTTCTCGGTTGTGTGGTTTAGAAGAATTAAGCGGTGAAACAGACAGAGGCAGGCACCGACTTTGCTATATACTATTAAGAGAAAAGGCCCACATTTGAATTATTAGGTACTTCCTTTTTTCTCCTGCTTCGCTCCCGTGGTTTATCTCATACAACCATACTGGTAGGATTTAAAGTAAGCTATACTCGTAAAGCCTATAAGCTATAGACAGTGCTATCAGCTACAAGGTACCCGTAAAAATCATCATCACCATAATTATCAGCAACAGACGTCCACTGCTGGACATAGGTCTCCCCGAAGTTTCGCCATATCAACCGGTCCTGTGCGTCTCGCATCCATCGACTACCCGCGAACCTCACTAGGTCATCGATCCACCTTGTAAGGAGGACTTCCAACGCTACGTTTTCTGGAATGCGGTCGCCACTCCAGAACTTTTCGGCCCCATCGACCATCTGTTCTGCGAGCAGGGTGTAAAATTAAGCTTACGTAACTATTTTTGATGCACAATGAAGTAAATATCATTTCTAATGTTATCTTGGCAGCTCTGTAATTCCAGCACTTGTGTAACTATTTTTGATGCACAACAACGTTTTGCCTCTTTATACCAAACATTTAGATTCAGATAAGTTCAATCGGTGGTGAGTATACTCGATTAACCAAGAATACCGGACTGCACAAATCGCCTTTTTTTTAAGGATGGGAAATCAACAAATGACTTCTTCCGCTCTGGGTGGAGCGGAAAGGCATGTCAGACTCTTACTGATTAAAACCCATCTGTGTTCCTTCTAAAACCCATTACGTTATTGACTATTTCGAATAAATTCCGCAGCCCTGGCAGCCTCGGGGCCTTAGCGGGCCCCGTCTTCTATGCTGACATCTCTTTGAGGCGCGCGTGGAACACAACGCGCCATCGACCCGGGCCTGGTGGTGATCGGACAGCGAGCCACCCGTCACACTCGCCGTCCGCAGGCCCGCGCCTACGGTGGCCGGGGATCGCCCTGCGACTCCCGACGCCCGAGACGTCTTCTCCTGTAGCGGTGGTTAGGGCGAAGGCCTTGTCTTTCCCTCGAGCGACCCGCCTCCTCCTTAAAACACAAACACAAACCGCCTAGCACGGCTGCTGGGCTGCTAGTGTTTTTCTCGGTAACTATAATTCTCTGTAGATGTAAGCAAAGTGCCTCAGCTACCAGCAATGTGTTTTTGCGACATTTACCAACGAGGCAGTTTGATAAGCTTAGTGAATATAAAAGGGCTTTTCATCAATGAATACATACTACGATACTCATATAAAATTAAGCTCTACACGACAGCCATTAATCATACTTTGAATTAGTGTTGGTTGACCGAGTCGGAATAACCTAAGGGCTTAGGTATATGAGGCATTTTATTTATATTTTAGTACGCTGTCCTTCATCCATCAAACAATTATGTGAAATTGTACAACAATGACAGTTCTTAAATTTCAGTATAAACACGATTTGCACAGCTTAAACTAAACCAGCTAAGTGTGAGTTGGACTCACGTGCGTGTGTATCACTCGAGAGAAACTGCGATTCCCGATCTTGGGTGTTTTAAAGCCCTCGCCTACGGCTCGGGCTTCAAACGACACCCTCGACGGTAATCGGTCACTTTCTCCTCTCGGTGAACAATGTACTATTGATGTTGTCCGTCAAAACTTCAAATGAAACAAGGATTATTTTGTAGCCAACCAGGTATACATAGTGCTTTATACTACACCTAGAAGGAAAATAAAAAACGAAATCTTTACTAATTGAAATTTATATTGAAATTGTTGCAGTTAAAACTGAATCCTCAAACAACACACAAATTGGAAATGGCGCCAATGGCGTCTGCAATTTTCACATGTTCTTTTTTCAAATTGTTTATCCTGCCGCCGCAGGGTCGCACTGCCAGCCCGACACCATCCAACACACAGCTAGTGGCCAGTGTCATTTTGCGAACTTGGAGATAAAAACTCACTGTAAAAACTTTTTGGCTTTTGATATTTAGGTTACCGGCGCATAGTCTTACCCAAAATTAAAAAAGAAAAACCACGTAAGAAATGGATTTTCATACACTTTTCTCTCCCGCTCAGATGCGTTTTCTCCCCGCATATTTGTTCGATATGCAATGACGTACTTTCTACCGTAAATTTGATAAAGTATCAAGGTACTTTCCAAGCAGGTGTAGTATAAAATATATTACCTAACTGATGCTTTTAATTTCCAAGTTCTACTAATTTATTAAAACCCGCCTGTCTAACCCAAAATTACTTTTTTTGCCTGACAGAAACAAAACATGATGAGCCCAGAATCAATATAAAAAATAATGGAGTTTGTATTAAAGGTCTAGCCTCAGGGTCAATATCGGGCCTGTGAGTTTGTTTGGTAAAATCTTATCTTAGGCTGCTACTGAAACGGGCACCTAATCGTATATTAATATTTGATAACAATTAACTTTATATTTTCTTACTTTATCGACCAAAAACTTAATATTCTTTACGAAACACATAGGAGTTTCAGTATTTAATGGATAGTCATGGTCACCCATCCACAAACGAATCTAGGAAAGCATTATTTACCTTGAATATCGATCCGTGCAACTATTATAACCAGTGATCGGCGAAGGTAGTGCTATTTCGGGTCAATGAATCTGAATAATAATGTTAATGTGGACATTCTCCAGGATTCCCGGGAATATTTTTCTGAATGTCGATATATCACATGAAGTTGGATTGATTAAGATAGCAGATCCCACGTGGTGCTGTTTACCATATTACTTACTAGTCCCGGGATTCAAAAGGCATATCCATGTTAAGATAACGGTCACTAAATCCCGATAATACACGAGCTTTACAAGTTTAAACTAACGTACTCAACTGAATTTAGGTGATCATTCTTAAACAAAAATATATTATGACTTCACATCCTCATTTACTTGTCTTTATGACAATTAAATAGGTACTCAGTCATGTGAGTGAAGCCGCGGTCATACATAGTAGGTCAATACAGGGTGTATACCACAGAAGGCTAAACACAACACACATACAAATTAAGGGCGTATATGGAGAAACGCGGATGAGTTTTCATTAGTAAGAGTCTGACACTCCCTTCCACTCCGCCCCTGAGCGGGAAGGAGTCAATTGATAATTTCCGCAAAAAATCACAGAAGGTTGATCAACGGAATCACATTGAAGTTTGATTTCAAAGTTATCTTAAGATTTGTTTTTTTTTCCAAATCCAATTTTAACTAAACTTAAATCAAAATAAAATATCCTCAGAACGAGGTGATTTCAGAATAAAAAAAACTAAAATAACGCCGATTTCGTCCCTCGAGACCTCAATTTTATTCATTAGTAGTTTTCATTAAAGTGCTTTCTAAGGGCTTAGTGCCTTCATGTTGGCAACTTTGGCAATTTGTACCGCGGACTATTTCAAAGCGGCGTGATTGTTTTAATGTAGTCATTAGGTGTGTGTTCCCTAGAGTTTAGTTCGCGTTATGTATGTGATAAAATTACAGAACGTTCGCAGAACATTTTGGTGCTAGGTAGTGTATGCTTCAAAGGGAAACTGTTTTCATAGGCGCGTTATGCATATCGTGTTTGTTTTCAGAAAGCACGTTAAGATTTTGATTCTGGCTAGCCTTTGAGTTATGATTAGTCAGAACTTTGAAGCCCGATAATAACCAGTTTTACCAAGGTCATCAGACCACCTCATCAGAGTCAACACAGTTACTGGATTTTAGAAGTCAGATGGGCAGTCGCCTCATGTAAGATACTAGTATTCAGAGGGCCTAGCACGAATGTTTTTACGTATAGTAATGTGAGTGTATAATTTTCATCAACATCATCATCAGACAAATGACGTCCACTGCTGGACATAGGCTTCCCCCAAAAAGGCAGGTTTGCAATAATCGCCACGCTTGGCAGGCTGGTTGGCACTCGCAGTGTAGCTGTTGCAATGCACAGAGAATGCTGCTGCCCATTCTCTCCCTTAGTCGCCTCTTACGACACCCACGGGAAGTGATGGGATAGTGCTATTCCGTAAAATTTTACTTTAATTATAATACTCGTTTCGCACATTATGTTTTTTTTTTAATTGGATACTTTATTCATATTTTTGTATGATGCAAATTATGTTTGCAGCATAAAATTAAACCAAAATACTATGGTGTTGTAGTTTTCTTATATTCTAAATTCACTTACGTTACTGACTTTTACGTTACCACACGTCACACCACTCGTGCTAGGTCCTCAGTTTTACGCGGTAAGTCTGGGAGCCAACTCTAAGATGATTAAGGAAAGGTTAATAGCGAGGGTTTTATTTTATCTTAACATCGGACCGCGTGAAAGACAACACTGCGCTTCAAACCCAAAATCATGGACGTTGCCCAAAAAGCCGCTAAGCTAAGTGGGACTGGGCCAAACATGTCTGCCGCATATCAGACGGAAAATTGGTAAAAAGAGTTACCTAATGGGTTCCATTAAATGCCATTAAGGTGCTCCCTCACCTGAAGCATTCGCCTGTAATGTAACATTAGATTCATTAATTTATATTACAAATTGTATCAAAATATAACACATTGTATCATCGCACTGTAATGCTCGGTCTGTTAATAATATTACAGGCAAATGCTCCAGGTGAGGGGCACCTTAAGACATTGCGGCAGACTAAGGCGAAGATGGCGGGACGAGCTCGAATCCTACCGAAAGAAATGGCCCGATATAGCAAAAGACAGAGTTGTGTGGAAAAAGCAGAGGGAGTTTCCCCAGTAGAGGGATAATATAAGCTGAACAGATTAGATATCTTAACATGCTTGGGACCCATTACTTCTATGCGAAATATTGTATGAGGCCGTGTTATCACTATACCATTACTCACACAGGATCGTGAACTCTTGACAACTGCTGTCTTCAGCTGAAAGCTCATATCAATATCGTATGAGATATATATTTAGGGTTCCGAACATTGGTGAAAAACGAAACCCTTATAGGATCACTCGGGTGTTTGCCTGTCCGTCTGTTACAGACATTTTTCCTAATCTACTGGACTGATAATTGTACTAAAATTTGGTGCACATAATATTTTATGAAAATAAGTGACCCGAACACGGACGCGTTACGTAACTAAATACATTTTAAATATGGGGGTCACTTTTCACGTTTTTGATGTGTAACATCTTTCCTCTCGCTTTCCTGCAACCGCTGGGAGTGATTTCGTGAAATGGGACGGAAGTATGTAACAGGAAGCCATGGAAGCGCGCGCTATTAGATTTGACCAATGAGCGCGCCCTATTCGATTTGACCAATGAGCGCGCGCAGTGGTCGAGTTGGCTATAAATTGGTACTTTTAACGTTAATGTTGCTTTTTACGAAGGTGAGACGTTACTGTTACTGTGGACTGTTAGACTAGCTGGTTTTTAAATCACATTTGGTCTAGACTTTTAGGTAGATATTTTACAGCGGGACAAATGTCGTCTGACCACATCCCTTGTGGGGCCTTTGGTTATTGTAAGCCTATTCAGATGTTGTCTGACTTGATTTCCCAGTAGTAGGAGTAGTGCCTAGTAGCAACTACTAGCACGGAAAAATGTCAAAATCTATTACATTATGTCAGTATTTTTTGAAGGACTTATCGGGAAGGCAAGCTTGTCCTACAGTGAAGAACGCGTATCGGCAAGCGAAGTGTAAGACGCTCCCAATTAGGGGAACCGACTCCCTTATACATATAAAGTCCCATTAAAATGGTTGGACAAACTTTTAGAAATCATTCAGACGCATTAGATACTTACAAGAAAAAAATCAGCTAACGAAAATACACTTAAAATATTTAAGTATTATTTTGGGTAAAAAAAAAATCACTTAAATCAGTTTTTTTTTTTGCTTGCATATCTTTGTTTAGACGCTGTGTTAAAAGAAAACCATCTATTTTAATGGAGCTTCATATTATGATAAATTTTGTTGCGGGATCCAAGACAGCTAAATCGTTTTGGCGGCCTTGGAAGAGGTCTGTATTCAGCAGCAAACTGTGGTATGCTTCCATGATTTTGAATTTTGAGGTTATTAAGAGCTCATGTGCTATTCAATAAATAACTAAACAACACATTATAATGGCCACACTTTCGCATCACACTGATAAAATATGGCCACATTTTGATGACAGCATTTATACAAAGGACATCAAATAATGATGTCAAATTCAGCTCACTCTAAATAAATACCCTATTTCGAGACCGCAGAATTACATTGAAATAATAAAGCGACGTTATTTAAATGTTATGCTTTGACATGTCTAGGGATGTGGCTGACAATGTCATAAACAAAAACGTAAACGTGAAAATAATATGCGATTCAAAATATGGATTCAATATGGATTTAAAATATGGAATAAAATTAATTTTTTAAGTTGGTTTTGTAACATTTGCTGTGTGGGTCTGTATCTACATCGTAGCGGCATCAATGCCGCCACATGAAAAACTAAGAAGCAAAATTTTTACAGCAACAAAAATAACCGCAACGCCATCTATCCTGTCAGTGACGAACTAACAACGAAACCCTGCATCGCGCAAGCAAAGTTCTCCATTCGATTTAAACACATACAGCAGTCCGAATATCAACTATCGGGCAGTTGCCCAACAACCGTCTGGTAGGAGGATCCTCCCATTTCACTGGAGGTGTGCGGGATTTTACTCTCTGTACCGCTTACCTCCATACTCCCCCCACTCCCCCCTCCTTTACCTTTTATTCATACTCATTATAAAATGAAAATAACAAATTGTGAGTAAGAAACGCAAGCGTATCGTTACTATCATACAGATATGATACACTACCATGTGAAAGTGTATAAAAATTGTACCTGCTGAGAAGTCCAATACGTGCAGTCTATGTGAAAGGCAAGTACGCATTAAACCGCCATATGCACGTGTTCCCAAAGCTTCCTATAATTTTATCATGGCTAAGTACATTTAACTTCATATTAATTGAAAGGAGGCACATTAAAAAAAAATACTGTATTTCGCTGATTAAATTCTTAGTACCTAGATGACCGAGCTTTGCTGGTTTAATTTTTTAGTAAACGTTTCTAAAAATGAAACCTAGCTAGAAGGATTTATATTGCCGAAACCATCTGCATACTAAATTTCATGAAAATAGTTGGAGCCGTTTCCGAGATTCAGATTATTCCGTTTCAGAGATTTAAATAATTACGCATACATACAAGAATTGCTCGTTTAAAGGTTTTAGATTATATATCAAAGGAGATTAGATCAGATATCAGAGGAGATATAGAGATAAGAAACCTATTTATTGTCACTAACCTATCATCGTTACAGACTCTGAGCTGGCTATTGAGACATGTCAGATGGAAAACCAAAATAACACTTTGCCCATCATGAGAAACGAATCCTTGGAGCCCAGACAATGAGACGAAAATCTGAAAGGGGGTGATTGTACTCATCATGATGACCAACTATAATTAGGGAACCAACACTAAAATTACGGAAAATCTAATAACCTTTAAACGAGCAATTCTTGTATATATAATCTGAATCTCGGAATCGGCTTCAACGATTTTCATGAAATTTGTATAAATCGATCTAGCTAGGTTTCATTTTTAGAAAATGTTAACAAAAAAAAAACGAACAAAGCTCAATCATCCAGGTATTAAAACATTCAACTGCCCCATATATTTGTTGTGCATAACTCCACAAAATGTAGGTACTAAATATCTCCTAGAAAAAGTTGTTCATAATGATGAGTACAATAACCCCCTTTTTTCGGTTTTGTTATATTTATGTTACACATTGTATGAATAAAATCCAAAATAGTATATGGATTTGACCTGCGCCATCGAAATATTCTGTGGCCAGTCACAAATATTTTGGATTTTTGACACTAGTTATTGCTAACAAAGCTCTATCTACCCTTTGAGAAATCGCGTTTGCTGTAAAATACCAAACAAACCAAAAACAAAAAGAAAAAAATTACACCAAAATAGTAAAAACACATTCCAAACATATTATTACTCTCTCGAAATTAAAAGTAAGTAGCGTTGAAAATTGTTAAATTACGAGCCGTAAAGTAGAGGAAATTATTACCGTTGGCGAAGTTGCCAAGTTCGCGAAATAGCTGTGTTGTAATTACAATTTCATAGAATAACAAATGTTTATGTTTTCTTCCGACAGAAAAGGATTTTTTACGGCAGATAATACAAAGAGACTACAAGTACTTTGAAGGCTTAGTGTGTCTAGGGCCCGTTGGTTTCGAGCTTGAAAGCGCCACTACCGTTTGATAACCAGGTCGGAAAAAAACTGGCCAAGTGCGAATCGGACTCGCGCATGAAGGGTTCCGTACCATCACCATAACTATAATCCACTATTATACCGTTAAAATCGAGCAAAATTCGGTAAAATACGTCTCTTGGATGGGGACCCTTTTAATTTTAAATATATATTTTTTACAGCGAATATAGCATATATACAAACTCTGTGAGCATTTCTAGTGTCTACCTGTTGCAATTATTAAGATCGAGGAAAAAAGCACAGTATTAGGGCGGCAACAGAAATACACACTCTGTGAAAATTTCAACTGTCTACCAACTACAGTTCATGAGATACAGCCGGCTGACAGACAGACGAACGGACAGACAGCGGAGCTTAGTATTAGGGTCCTGTTGGTTACCATTCGGGTACGGAACCCTAAAAAAATGTGTTTTTCCAGTAGATATAGCAAAGAAGGTACGTAAAGTTGGTCCTGCAGCTGATCTCTTCCCGGTCGTGTCGTATTGCCTCAGGTTTGTGTACTGTAAATAACTTCTGCGTTCTTGTCTTATGTCCATTGAGACACCGTGATTGATATTTGGTCGAAAGTATTGTTTTACTTACGACTTTTGTGTCTGATTTTGAGATTTATCCCTTGACCGGGTAAGTTTTACCATTAGAAACGTCTAAAATGCCTGGTTACAAGTAATTAAAATAGTAGTATTATAAAATATGTAGCAGAACAAAAACAAAAAGCTAATTTAAAACTGTATTGAAGAAAAACGCAGCGTTAATATCATTGTGGCAAGAATTTAATAGTATAGTAGGCGCCAGATAAATGTGGAATAAAGTATATTGACCTTTCCCTAATAACTGTTCATAGGTACCTGAACAATTAAATATGAATCGTTTTTCATTATTAGACAATGTTAAGGATCACGAGAGATGATGATTCGGGACAGCTTTGTGTCATTAATTCCGTTTTTCAAATTAAAAATGTCAATAATTGTAGGTGGGTCAATGACCGTTATTCCACGATTATCTGGCGCCTACTATAGCAGGATCGACATGTTTAAATGAATTCAATTAAAAATTTCGCTATCGTTTAAAAGTGTATTCTCAACATTTTACTTCGTTATTTTTAAAACCAAGGTTAAATAAGTGTTAGCCAAATAAAGCCCAAAAACAAAATAGGGCCGTTAATTAAGATTCACTTTTTAGGGTCTCATAATGAGATTTGTTTCTAAAACCCAAGAAATAAAAAGATACTTATAAAGAAATACACAAATATTTGCTACCAGGCTAGCATAAACGAGACGGATCCCTGTTAATTGGTCCCTCAGCGGGCATCAACATTAAACATCCTTTAGAATCTGGCCTAACAAATGCCCTGCTAAAGGAAAAGGAATAAATCCTCACTCAAACTAATGAGAAGTCTGGCCATTGACAAACCCTTCAATATTGCCTGTTGCGAAAATTAAATCCATTTCTTTCCTTGAAGTTTGAGTAAAATAAGTAATGGACCTTTTTAGTGCAGCCGTGACACACTTGATTCTTAGCATACCTACATTTATTTTTTAATTTTTCAATTCTATGTACCATGCGTGTTTCATGTCAGTGCTAAATAATTTACTTTTTTTTCTTTTCCTTTTAAACGGTTAGTTGTACAGTTATTAAATTAATTTGGTGTATTAGAATACTATCTATTGACTTTTATTTTGTAAACGTCCATAAAATCTTTCTTGTTCGAATATACATCCATTCTGTGGTGCAATATTGTACATAAATATATAAATAAAACAACCTTATGTTTCTTACTAAAAATAACGAAACAAGCAAACCTATTTATAAATGAACAACTATAGGATACTAACTGTAAAACGCAATTGAATTTATATTCTAACCTGGTCTGGTTGAGAAGTAATTTGAAGATTTCCCATCCTTAAAAAAAAAAATGCACAAAAACACTGTATGCCAGCCATTTTTATTAGGTATTTGTCATCTGCCCACCGAGCAAAGTCTACCCTTCCTTCTAGTGCCTGATAACCCTCTCCAAGATGTCAATCTGTGAGTCCATCAACTGTCTGTCAGTCAAACTATATTACCAGCCACCACCACTTGGACTTCTTATAGGGCGAACACGGCGTTAAAAATATTTGTCTTAGTATAAATCCCATCCAAATTCAATAGTTTCCAATATATCCGAGTCTTATTAAGAAAAAATAGTTTTTAATTTTACGTGACTTTTTTTTCAATTTTCCGGTGACGTATACATATGTTATGAAAATATTCATATGACACTCAACTGATTACTAACTCAAATCACGGTTGTTAGTAACGAAGCATCGCAACAATCCACAAATGACTATAATTTTAGTCACTCGATGACGAGATTTCTCGAGCCAGGGTGCAAGCTGGGGTGCGAGATCTCACCAAGATCACGCCACTGAATATTTTGTCATAATTATAAACGTCAACAACGTAAGACTTTGAGAAATCCAAAGGTCCCTTTCACGTCAAAGTGAAGACCATTTAATAGACAGCTCAACAGAAAACCCTTTTCAATATTTCAGAAATAAATTACGAACTATTTCAAGTGAAAACTGAGACATTTTGCTTTTATTAGTCGTTGCTTCAGTAATGGAGTGTCGCCTCGTCAGACTGTACCTAATTCATACTTAATACTCTGTAGTTGACGGGCTTTAGGCATTTAAGAAACATTCCCTGGCTTGACTAACAAAATAGCCTCTCGGTCTTTGATTAATAGATTCGCAAGTCACGACTTTTGTTTTTATTAACTTTTCTTAGGAGCAAATGTAGTGAAACACGAATTTTGTTGAAATGTTTTTGCACAATTTGGGCCGTACCTGGAAATACAGTATGTTGTCCATTCGATTCGATTACGACTGAGACTGCATTAACATACACACACTCCAGCACACCTCCACACTCATTCACACAGACACACACCCACCCATACAAACAAAATATACATTCACACACTCATAAACACAAGTATAAACACGCATTTATAAAAAACACACTCTAGTTTCACACACTGCCATAAACACGATTTTAATTTTTTTTATTGGTTGTATAAAACAAAAAAAATGTGTAATACCACAACGAAACGATTGTTAATTAATCGAGGAAGAGCGAGGATTATCCCATCACAAGTATCTTCGGATTACTTTCTGGGAAGCCCCGGCAACTTAATTGTATAGATTAAAGATAATAAACACATTTAATGTTTGACAATTTTGTTTTTTTTAGGCAACTGACTTCTTCCGCTCTGAGTGCAGTGGCGTGAGTGAAGAAGTCATTTGATGATTTCCCATCCTTAAAAAATATAAAAAAGCAGTCCAACAATGGGCAGAAAATGCGCTGCCAAAATATGAAATTAAAAAACAGCTTGTCTGTATTCAATGATAATTTTTATTTTTAACATAAGCCCAATATTTACCACGATAATTAATTAAAAATATCATCCATTTAACGTATTAATCTATGCATTAATTAATTACAACATAAGTTGTAACATGGAAAATATTTACTTAACTAACCAATTTTCTGCTACAATAAAATTACTAATTAATAATTTTATCGCAAAACATACATCAGGATCTCATTAGCGTACATCATGGTAAATCCGGATTATAATAATAACCACGAAAATAAATTGAAGGGATTTACTTGATCCGCTTTGTGCGAATCAATTTGTCAACAGTCAAAGTTTAGGAAGAATTAACATTTATTTGTAGAAGGTTGTAAAGGAGATTGTGGCTCGAAGCCAAATATGAGGCTTTAGGGAATTAGATATAAGGAAGGGAATTATCATAAGAAAGAGTTGCTGATTTGTTTGTTTTGACGTATTTATCAACGCTTTCAAAAAAGGAGGTTCTCAATTCGGTTTTATTTTTTTAAATATTTGTTATCCCATAACTCCGAAATTTTTAAACTTTAGATTTGAAAAAAAACCTTTTTTTATGTGAATTCCCGATTGGTAAAAATTTCATCGAAATCGGTTCAGTAGTTTGGTTTTTATGGCGAAATAGCTAGAAAAAATATTTCATCCAAGTAAACGAAATTGCGTATTTTGCTCCCTGTCACTTTCCAGTCACGTTGTTAGTTGTGGTGTACCACTAAAAATAAAAATAAAACACTACAAAGAGTAAAATTACTTTAATTTCGGAAGTTGGTGTTCAAAATTGAAAAAACAACTAAAAACACTGACTTCCAAAATTAAGGTTATTTTATACTTTGTAGTGTTTTTTATTTGAAAGTCGGTTGTATTTCTTCTTAGGCTATTTTGATTTAATTAGCAAATGGTTTGAATAATAAAAGTACCTACAAAGTTTATTATAGAGCTTGACATAAATATGTATCAAACGCCTAAAAGGTTGTATCATACTATCCATTGCTGAAATGTTATTTCTGCATAACAATATGAGCAAATTAAAAGATAGCTAACTAGTTTCTAAAAAAGTGATTCCTAAACTTTATATCAACATTCCACATAAAAATTAAAAATACGATACAGTGCATTAACCTTTTGCACACCACACTATAAACGCATCGGTGTGCCCCCGACGCCAAGCCACAAATTCGCCGTACTTTTTCTCACATATTTGTGACGTTTGGCGTACCGGGCACGCGCTTGCTTGTCATGTAGATACATATATGGACGTGACAATAGCGTTCAAAAGGTTAAAATGCACGTATCGTAACTAGAGCCGGTGGTACAAGTTGAAGGCAGTGAACAAGTAAAGTTTAACTCAATATTGCTCATTAGTAACTCACTAAGTTCGCTGCCGACTCAGTTCCTGCAGACTTCATCAGTTGAGGCTAACAAATTTCTGCAGCCTTACGTAAATCTAATAGTACGTTTACACGGGCTATGAAAATTGATAAATTATAAGCAATACTTGTCGATTGTGACGTCATAAAATATCAAGCAATTTACGGCAACGGTAGCACGCTTCAATTTGCCGAAATGTTTTGCAATGACAACATTGAGCGGTAGAGAGAAACTCCAAGAAACTAGGCACTACGCGAGTGGTTTAGTTGAAAAATAAAACAAAATACACAGAGAGCAATATGGATTATATGGAGCAATTAGAAACAATATTGCCGAAACAATTGCCTCATTTTATTGAAGTTGCTCCACATTGCTCCACACTAATTGCTCCAGATTGATCCATGCGAGCAATAATTGCCCGTGTAAACGCACTATTTTCATTACACCAAATTTATTACATTAGGTTTTCAAACACTGAAAACCTAATGAATTCGATTCAAAATGCCATTCTTTAGTGGGGCAATACTCTCGTATTTTAAGGACTGTTCGCATTCGCATTGCAGTCGCAAACTCTGAAAATAGATCTAATTTCTCTTCAAGTTTTTAACATTGACTGTCACTGAGATGATATTACGACTTGCATTTAAACGCCTTTTGCTTTTTGAGAGTTGGCCTTCTAAAAACTAGTCATGATGATATTTATGCCCATATTTCTAGTCAGTTTGACGGACCTTCACTCAACTCAGTCTCCATGGAAACGGAAAAAAAATACCGATTAATGTCAATATACAACGTGTAACAGCACAAACGCAATGCCTCTTAAGGGGTCATTGTACTCATCATTATGAACAACTTTTACTATGGCACCAACCCAGAAATCGCTAAAAAAAACAGGTGTTAAGTACATTTGCTCGAGTTATGCGCACATAAATGTATGGGGGAGTCGATATTTTTATATTTCAGTTTTGTTCCCATAGTACAAGTGGTTCTTAATTATGAGTACAATGACCCCTTCAGAGTTATTGCGTTTATTCTGTTACACGTTGTATAACAAGAAATCAAATCGAGTCAGTCGAGTTGGTGGACGGACATTTCAATTGACTGGCCTGTTGGTCGAGTGGTTAGTGACCCTGACTGCTAAACCGGAGGTCGTGGGTTCGATTCCCACCCAGGACAAATCTTTGTGTGATGAGCATGATCATTTGTTCTGTGTCTGGGAGTAATTTGTCTATAACATGTATGTATTTAGAAATATATAAGTATGTTTATCAGTTGTCTGGTTGCCATAGCACAGGCTCTGCCTAGTTTGGGATCGGATGACCGTGTGTGAGTTGTCCCAAGATATTATTATTATTATTATTAATTCGGAAATGGGCCTTAGACTCGCTGGCACCAGCCAGAGTTATCTTATTAACTCCGAGTAAGTTGCTAAAATGGGTTCATTGTGTATGAAATATGTATATGTTACTTTACCTCATGTTAGCAACTAACTCCGCTCAATTTCGATACTCGATACAAAATAATCAGAAAAATAATCTTACCAAAACCAAACTGCCATGAAGAAAATCCAATGAGTAATAAAATATTAAAATATGATTAATGAAGATGAGAAGTGTTATTTAGCCGTTTTTTTTTCAAACTCGACCTATTTCTCCGATGAAATCTGAGCGAAACAAAACTGAAAGCCTTTAAAAGCTCCATAAAGGGTTTCTTCTAAAACTTTTATGAGTATCGTATAAAAAGAGGTCAGAGTAGAGAGATTCCGATTTATTATACGAAAGTTCCGCTTGGTAACAATAGTTTGAAGAAAATACTTTAATACTTTCGTCGAAGATTGATGATTTTCTCTGAATTAAATTAAACAATCATCAAAATGCGAGGTTTATTCAATCGGTGGTAAAATTCAATCAAATTGTTTGAAAGTTGAAACTTTTGACATTAAATGATGACAAAATACGAATTTTCACGAACACTTCCGAGCAACGTTCGAAAAGATCCGGTTTTTGAATTATTTCACTGCTTTCTTTTGTTTTAAGTCTTGTTGTGGCAAACGTTCAAATTTCTGAATTGAATAAACGTATTTGAAGAAATATTTTGATTTCGGAATCAAAGAATATTTTCGCAATACTTATGAAAACTTATTACCGATTCATTGTTGCTTGCTTTTTGGCCTTAGTCTTGTTTTTAAGATTTACCGACTGATTGGTAGCTTATTTAAACACACTGAATTTATTAAGAAAATAACAGTATATTACTCACGACAACGATACAACATAACTTATCGTTTTCATAGAAACGTCTGTCACACTAACAGATGGAACAATTTCTGTCAAAACGCATTGTCGCATATTTGCATTTATTTGTCTGCAGTGGCCTCTGGGTTAAATCAGAACAGTACTTTTAGACAACCCTTAACTCGTTAACTATTAACAATTTTACACACCCTAAATCCCTAGGCAACGTGGTGCAAATTGGCACTTATCCTAACATTTTATTTTTATAGCGTCCGTTGCACGGACCAATAAAACTGAAGCAGTATCGATTGATAGTTAAGTCCACGGCCACGACATGGGCTACGTTCACACGGGCGCTACTCTTCATGTATATTGGATACGATATTTTTATCACATCGCTCTTTTTTATGGATGGGAAATCATCAAATGACTTCTTCCACTCTGGGTGGAAGGGCATGTCAGACTCTTACTGACTAAAACCCATCCGTGTTCCTTCTAAAGCCCTTTGCATTCCAGGGCCAAGGTGACTCTTTTGAACAAATTCCGCAACTCTGGCAGGCTCTGGCCCTAGCGGGCCCCGTCTTCTATCCTCTTTGAAGCGCGCGTGGAATACAACGCGCCATCGACCTGGGCCTGGTGGTGATCGGACAGCTAGCCACCCAACGCTCGCTGTCCGCAGGTCCGTGCCATGGTGGCCGGGGCCATGGTGGCCGGGGCCATCGCCCTGCGACTCCCGACGCCCTGGGCCTTCCCCTCACGCGGCCGCTTTCTAAGGCTCTTATCAGATCACTAGCATTATTACCTTGAAAAAACATTACGCCACTGAAACCAACTGTCATTTGAAGATCTTTGGCATTCGTTACGGGTTCCTTCGTTCTTGCTAAGGGGTATCATATTAACCAGTACTTGGATACTGACTATCAGGTGCGTAGATTGGTTGGAAGCCGAGACCAACATTATCAGTAAAAGGCTTTTAAATCTGAAAGTAGCTCATAAATAGCATATATGATAAAATTCGAGGAAAAATATATCAAAGAAATCATGAAATGCCTCCTTCCGCTCTGAGCGGAGTGGAAAGGAATGTCAGACTCTTGCTGACTGTTCATCCGTGTTCCTCCAAATGCGCTTTGCATTCTAGGGCCGAGGTGACTCTTTCGAACACGAACAAATTCCGCAACCCTGGCAACAAATTCCGCAACCCTGGCAACAAATTCCGCAACCCTGGCAACAAATTCCGCAACCCTGGCTGGCATGTAAGAAACCCTACTTGCCGCTGCTTTTTAAATATTATAACGATTTCTATCATGGCGACGCACTGTCGCTTTCTTTTGTTTATTTTTACGTAAAATTGATTGGCTGCCTTTGGTTGGGCTCAAACATCCACAACCAAAAATGTCGCGTGCTCCATCCTAACATTTTAGCATTACGGCAATGAATATCAATTATACCTATAGTATATAAGTGTGTGCTGTATATTAGTGTAATGTTGGATGCATTGTGCTCACATAATATAATCAATTGATCAATGTACCTATGTATACAAAATATTGTAAAACTTATATTTGAAAAGAGTAACTATGGAGTTTCTTGTCCGTTCTTCTCCATAAGAATCTACTTTTTGCGAATGGACAACTAGAGTCACTTATATTTTAATTTTAAATTGTAAATTTGACGTTCAAAAGTGCCTTTTAATGGTCTAGTTGAAATAAATGAATTGACTTTGACTTTTGACTTTGATACAAGCTGAAATTTTAATGGTTGTTTTCCCGCAGCGAAATGAGTTTGTCTTGGTAATGCAATCGATTTATGAAAAATAATACGATCAGAAAATGGCAGAATAACAATTGTGATACACAAAAAAAAAAATACTACGCGGAAGAGCTTATTTTGCTCTGAACATTTATGAATCGCTTTTCACTTTGTAGGCGCGCCGCCGCCGCTCTGCCAGTAGTACCTACGCCACGTCTAGTGAGTTACTATTGGTTCTTACGCTTTTGAATTTATACACATTTAACGCATTTTTATTTTTTAAGTTAACTTTATGTTTCGATAATACTACTGATACTACATTTCAGCGTGTATAATGCCATTTTGCCCGGGCTCTCTTACACCGTATCATTTTCATTGACATACATAGGTACATGAACACAAAAATATCGTAGTGAATAGTCGCCATGTTCACGTTTCCTAGGCTGGAAATATGTCGCGGTAGGCATTAAAAATGCACGCCCATGAATATATCCACTATTGATTTTTTCTGCGCCTCGTTTTATCGCGAATTTGCGACCTTCCTATTAATCGTTTGTTGGTGCAATAGAAATAAGAACTCAAACGGTTATGGTGCACTTGGTTACCTTGAATTTATTGAAATTAATGGCTGGAATTCGTGACAATAAGACATTAAAAAGCAATAAGACCGAAGAGTGTCAAGGTTTAAGTCCACTTTTATGCCATTTTTGTACTTAATTAACCAGAAAACATTAAAGAAATAATAATTGAAGGAGTATTTATTAAATAGGGTATTATTTAGCTGTAAACGATATTTCAAAGGATTTAATTTACCTATAACGAAACCCGATCCACTATAATTGAACAATGATCATAATGAATTTGCTTCGCCTGAATTAATCATTATTATTGCTCAATCGGGATAAATTCCCGGAGTATTTCAATTTATTTCAATATTCCATCGAAAACCAGCTTTACTGTGGGATTTACATTCAAAATACTTCGCGTAGATAGAATTTTAAAACAGATTTTCTGTCGCCTCGTAAAATTCCAATAAGGTATCACAACCGCGGTCAGTGGCAGCGTTAAATAATCTAATTGAAAACCAACTTTATGGTGGTGCGATAGAGTCGGAATCACCTTGACAAATAATCGTGAATAGCTCTAACATAAATAATTTTATCTTCGCCATAACTGTTGTTATTAAAACGACGATATAAAAGGAATTCATTGTTTGGGAGGAATATATGGTCAGTTTCCGTTATCTGGGCCCAGGGATTAGTAGTCCTTGAGAATAGTGCAAATTACAACACCGTCATAAGTTATTCAGCAATGGGGATCTAACTGAAATGGGACGATTTGGGCAAGGAAGCTATTGAAAGTAATGATGGCATAAAATTTTAGTTATTCCCTCATAAGGAAAATAGTAAAATGGAAGTGATTTTGTTTGGTTTGTAGGTGGAAAATGACTGGTATTTTTTCTATAGGTTGTAAGGGGCAATGAAAATAAAGTAGAGTATCGTTACGCGCCAGAATTAATACCGGGCACATAATGACATTAGTTACTACTGGCGCCATCTAGTATCGAGTGGTCAAACTAGTGGAGTCAAGATCCTTCTAGAGTTTTCTATGCTGGTACTTTTAAGAATTCTCGACATCTGGTCAGCCGGGACCTGTATTTACACTAACTTTCTAAATGTTTCTACAGTAGAAAGTTCTGGAATATTAACTGTCGCCCTATATAAGGACCGCACAGCCCACGACCGAGTCAGTATCGGATTTGCGATACGAGCAAATACTTTGGAAGCGATCTTCGACTGCAGTTAAGTGTTCAGTACTGTAGTGAAAATTAAATCGTGTTTTATAATTAATGTTTTAAAGTGGTCATTAGTGTTGTTTAATTAAAGTGTCTATTTTTGGTTATTATTTCGGCTGATTTTATTGTCACGAACCCCAAGCTCGTAACATTATACTTAAGTACGCCGTATCAATTTTTAAACAAACCACGTGCACCTTTTTTTTCAAAACCTTAAGAGAATTTAAACGGTAACCCAGTTTTTACCATAATTATATTTAATGTCAGCCCTAAACTAAATGTACTACGTCAAGTTCTTAGGCTAGAGTTTGACTGGGTATCAACTTCAAATGACCAGTTCTGAAAAAAATAATGTTTTTTTTTTGTAGACTGTACATCGCGAGCCTAAACACAGGAATGTCGCAATAAACGGCTATGTAGCATTAATGGTTTTATTGTCCGCAATACTTTTACCACACATTAATCTTCTGAATGTTGACCAAAGACAAATGAGTCTGGACTACTATGTTAAGTAAGAATTAATTGAAAAATCTAGTACAAACAATACATAAATTGTGTGAAACAAGAAAAAGAATTTAAGAAAGTCTTTTTCTTGGTTTTGTATAGTCTTATATCTATACTCGCGGACGTCACGCGGTTTCACCCGCGTAGATCCCGTTCCCGTGGGAGTACGGGCATAAAATATAGCTGTTACCTGCTGATAATGTAGCTATCCATTGCTGAAAGAATTTTTCAAATCGGTCTAGTATATTTTAAGTTTATTTGTTACATACAAAAATACAAATATTACCTCTTTATAATATTAGTATAGATAAGTATAAGTATATAAGTAATAAGAATAAGCATAAGATTAGTTCACATTTTTTTTTGAATTATTTCACTATGCCCTACCAATTTGACCGATCAGTGGGGCAAAGTCAAAAAGGATTAATTATTTTGCCCAAAAAAATAATTTTGGTTGGACAAATTACACTTGCATAAACTCTATGTTCAGTTCATCCCAGTAGGGATAGCATTTGGATAACTTAACTAACATTAAAAAAATACAAAATTGGAACACTGATAGAAACAAGTCAAGCGGGGCAATTCTGTAAACCTGTCGAAGTGAAGGATTGGGTGAAGTCAATCCATATAATCAAGATGTCACGTGATCACAAAGTGAGCTGTCATTCCATCTTGATTATATGGATTGACAGCTCACCTCATGATCACTTCACCCAAGCCTTCACTTCGACATGTTTACAGAATCGACCGGCAGTAATGTTGGGCACTAGTATTACAGTCATCTGTACTCGCAGAATTCTGTGAAAGCGCATTGTCGCGTCGAGTCTGTTTGCGGGAGCCTTAATGCTTACACACCTCATGTAAATTCAACATTTCTATTTTATTACATGCTATTCCCGCAGCTTTGCTCGCAGTAACGTAGATTTGTAACTATCCCAAGGGTCTCAGCTATCTCTACCAAAATTCATCGAATTGGGTTCAGCGATTTAGCAGTAAAAGCGTAACAAACAAACTAACTTTCACATTTAAAACATTAAAAAGGGATTAAACGACTACCTAAAGGGTTTTTAATTTCATAAAAATTGCCAGTAAAAGCATTACTTAGTTTGTACCAGTTAAGACTCAAAGCGAGTCTGGTCCAAGAAATGACAGGATTCATTATGAAACGAGAAGCGGTGTGCGAGCCAAGTTGCACCTGACCCGCTTTATTGTTGATTGTCGCGATGAACAGTGAATAAAAGTATGCTTGGTTATTATTTCATTAAAAATGTTAATAAAGTAATAGGATGAGAATGAAGATAGTTTTGAAGCTTATTTCAACAATCCTAAAAGCAAAATTGGTTTTTATTTGTTTGACCTTTTTATGTCAACAACAATAGGGTATTTTACTGAAAAGATCTAATTAGTCCATCAGAAAGATTTTAAAATGAAGACGATACAGTTCGTTGAAAACACGCGTGACGTCACTATGATGGTATAATTTCTACCAGCGACGTGAAGTCACGCGTGTTTTTAACGCCCTTTATCGTCTTCAGTTTTTTGTTTACGTGACAAAAAAAAAAAGGTGTCCAATATTTTTGGAAATCTATCTGACGGACTAATCAGATTTTTTTAGTAGATTTGCGATTGCGATGTTTTGTCAATAAAACATCATATTATAGCAATTTCCAAATATTTCCCGAAGGTTAAGGCAGGTCGTATAGTACCCTGGAGGCGAAAGTGCTCGCGTCACTGTATAGGTGGCGCGAGGGCGCGCGGGCGCGCGGCGAGCGACTGACGCAGCGACACCTGGAGTTGCGTCGGTCGCAGCTGCGCGAGGTCCTGGTGGCGGAATGGCGGGACAGGCTTTCGAGCCCTACCGCCGGCCTCATCACCATCGAGGCCATCCGGCCAGTGCTCGACCTGTGGCTCGGGAGAAGGCACGGCTCTCTGACGTTTCGTGCGACGCAGGTCCTCTCGGGGCATGGCTGCTTCGGGAGGTTCTTGTGTCGCATAGGCAGGGAGCCGGACGCTCGATGCCACCACTGCGTCGACTGTCGGGAGGACACGGCGCGGCATACGCTGGCAGAGTGTGCCGCTTGGGAGGAGCCGCGCCGTGCCCTCATCTCTGTTGTAGGCGGTGACCTCTCGCTGCCGGCCGTAGTTCATGCTATGGTCGGCTGTGAGGAGTCCTGGGACGCGGTGGTCTCCTTCTGCGAGACAGTTATCGCGCAGAAGGAGGCTGCGGAAAGGGAGAGGGAGATCACAACCGCTCTCCCTGCCCGCAGCAGACGCATCGGGCGTCGGAGGAGGGCTTACGCTGCCCTCTTCCGGCCCCCCTAACTGGGTCCAGGGGCGGCGGACTTGGGGCTGTCCGTCGCCCCCCATTCATCCGGACCCGAGGTGGCGGCGCGTGGTGTTCCCGTGCGCCCCTCTTTGACGTAGCGAGGGGAGTTAAACACCTCACTCCCCTCGCCGACGCGAGGTGGCCCGCAGAGGCGGGCCGGCACCAGCCGGGGATTGCGGATGTCGCATACGTTCCCGTGATCCCCGGCGTAGGTGGGAGATGGAACACCGGGGTGGTTTTAGTCAGTAAGAGTCTGACAGACCCCTCCACCCGCCCCAGGGTGGAGGATTTCCATGAGGATTTCCCCCCGAGATCAAAAAAAAAAAAAAAGGTCGTATAGTACCCGTATGCTAACTACGTATAACACCTACACATTGACATACGTTTTAGTCACGTTTAAGTCAGCTCCTATAGAGGACCAGCAAATTGCCATCAACCGGACACAAATTCAGACTCCGAGCTAATTTACTCGAAAGCAGTAAACAAGATTTCCTGGTATCAAAGTTTTCCAAGCGATTTGAACATATAATTATATCACCGGATAATTGCAATCTCCGTAAGATTATAAAATATCTAAAGATATTTCAAGATATTTTATAATCTAAAACAAAATTTTGATGCGTAAAAAGTATTCGAAATGTTTAGTTGACAATTTATATAGAATTTGAAATCTCTCAAGATATTATATTTATATAATATCTTGAGAGATATACGGAGTTTGCCATTTTCCAGTGACATACACAACAGCCCTTTCAACCATTGGCCAGTTGCCCACCAGACACAACACCCGTCTGGTCGGACGATCCTCCCTTTTCAATGAAGTTTTTCGAAACTTTACACCTAGTTCCGCATACCTCTATAACTTCAAGTTCAGCAGTAGCGCTTTTGACCACTAGACCAACGAAGAAAATAAAATTGCAAATACAAATACTCCTTTAATTTAATTTGCTTACAGATCTATACCGCACCCCAACTATGAGCGGACGAAGCCATCATTACACTACCTATCCTTCAGCAACAAATTATAGAGCGTGACAAGCCTTTTTACTTTATTACATACTTCTATTGCAATCATAACTACTGAAAACAACACCTAATTGGTACACACCTAAAAACAATAAAACTAACAGTACATTCGCGTGATGTACGTAACTAGAATCCACCCAATCTAAACAGACACGCCAAAACGAAAATAAATTGAAAGTACTGTATTTCACTTCGTCCTTGGCTAGCAAAGCCATCATAAAGTATCAAGATATAATGGTCACGGTATAGCAATAAAAAAGACAGAATTCTCACTATCTGTACACTTCATCGCACGAGGAAATTTCGGAATTAACCTGCCATGGCTCCTAACTGGCTTACAAAGCACTTGAATAATCATTTGAGGCTAAATTGTTTCAGCCTTACGTGGTAAACACGATAAACCAACTCTTTGTTTTCTCGCTCTGGGTTTTTCATTATTATTTTTGGCACGAGAATTTCGTCTTTTTTTCTATGATGCTAATTTTGTGTAAGTAATAAGTAACTACATAGAAGTACCGACTTATAACGAGGCTAGAGATGGCAACTTCATGACTAATGTAAAACTTTTGTTTTAGGCCTGTTTGGGTTCCGTACGTCTCAATGAAACGACAGAACCCTTACATGATCACTCGAGTGTCTGTATGTCAGTCTGTGACACTCAATTTGCTCTCTTTAGATACTCACGCATCTACATATGTAGATTGCCCGCGGTGGCATCCCTGGAGATAAAGATGCGTATCGCTTGGGTTGGTTTAAAGAAGCTCAAGAAAAGTATACTTTGAAATTGGGGCAAGCGTTTTATCCAATAGTGAAACAGAATTAGCTGACGCAAAGTAAATAGACTGTATGGATATTTCTGATATACACGCTAAACCATCTTAATTTTTAGGGTTCTGAATATCTGTGTGGAAAAATGGAACCCTTGTAGGATCACTCGGTTGTCTGTTTATCTGTCTGGCTATCTGTCACAGCCGACTTTTAGAGAATCTACTGGATCCACATCTACGACAAAAAAAACATACATACTGACATAATATGGATCAAGGTTTAAATATTTTTTTTTTTAATCTTCTGTGCCCGAAATACGGACGCGTAACGAAAATATATAAATTTTAGAATTTGATTCAATTTTGAGCCTACTACTAATAGAGTACTATACTAATCGAGTAAAATCTTGAAAAAACTTAATATTATTGTTACTTAGGTAGCAGTTTCAAAGTTCTAGACTACCACAAGCTTTCAGAACTTCTCAGAATATTCACGTAATGATGAGTTATTATTTCAGCTGATTCTCCGCATGTATAAAATATGGCGACAGGTTTTATGAAGCAAATACTTTGACCTAAAAAAATAAGTTGTTGAGACAAGGGGTTTTTCGCCATTAATCTTTAGTTATCTTTGTAACCTTTTTGAGGGATGTGTAGTGGATACAGTTCGCGCGAAAAAAATATGTGATATTTTTGCAGGATTCACACAAACGAGATTATGATAATATGGTGTTCGGAATATAATATTTTCGAAACCATATATTATTACAAAGTGAAGAAGAGCCTTAAAACAGTTTTCTTTTGGAGTTGACAACTTTATAATTAGGTACCATACTATTTTCTCCATGTTTTATTGTATTTTTTAGTTTTTGATTTTCTGTATGTTTTTTTTTTAATTTGTTGTACCTACAGTAAAGTATATATAGGAAACAAAAATAGGTTAAAAGAATCTTTATTTCTCATAAGAACATTATACAGTTCCCTTAAATATAATAATTCTTATGATGTTTATGTGCTGTATATATTTGTTTTGTTTATTTTTGTTAAATTTAATTTTTCCGCATTTTTCACTATCTAAGTTTTGTATTCTGGGTTAAGCTCGTTTTTTACATGAGTTGTACTATTGTATTTGTAGGTATTTACAAGCAAAACAGAGTTGGATAATACCGCGCGGTTGACAATTCCGCGCGTCAGCTTAATTCAAAAACTATCCACTAGTTCTGCGATCCAGTGCGTATACATCGAAGCGGGACATGCTTACACCCTTCCCCGCGCATCGCCATTACGGTCCGCGCGACGACAGAGATAGCACGCGCTGTCGACGTTTTTTTCGTCACTCCTTGTAATTTTTCGTGTACTTTCGAGAAGAGATAAGTAATACTGTATTTATATTGTAAAACTTTGATACCATACATTTTTAATGTTTGTTTATTGTAGAATTAATGTCAGAATATGTTTTTACGTACTTTAATATTTTCCATATAATTTTGAGGTTCAAAAATAAAATGATCAAGTTTGATAATTCCGCGCCCGGGCGCGGTATTCAACATTTTTTATGTGATTTTTGCTGTGATTAATATAACTTGCTGACTGATATTTAATTGATATTAATAGGTATTTTTGAGACTGATTAGTCCATACATAATTCAAAGATTTACTAAGACTTCTAGTTATATAAAAATATTTACGTTTTTTGCATAAAGAATTTAAGTTTTTGTTAATACCTACTTATTGCGTGATACTTAATATACTGATTTAATTTCTAGAAAAAGATTTGGGTCTCCCTATCTTCACGCAAGAAAATTACTTAAAAGAATATATATATTTTTTATTATTACTTTTATTATTTACCTATTTTTGTGCAATTAATGTGGGCACGATTTTGTCAACCCTGGGCACGATATTATCAGACCAGTTCGACAATACCGCGCCTTTATATTTTTTTGTAAAGTGTCAATAACTACTTTTTGTTTCAATTTTGGAAGTATTTGTTATACGGTATGCGTACCTGAATAAATGTCCTACTAATTACTCAATTTTGTTTCTTTCAATATCAAACAGTTTCCTAATAATAGGTCCAATTCCTTAGGGGCTCGGTATTATCCAACTCTCCCCTAAATGTAAACATATTATGGTTGTGACTGTACACTTGTATACATTTTATATGAGGAAGGCCGCGTGTTTGATGTTTGTGAGCATTTGTAATACAACGCCACTACGGTACGTAATGGAAAATAAATAGCATTTGAAAAGTAAATATTGTTGATCGTTTGCCGAGTTGTCTTCAGTTTTTACTATTTTGAAAGATGTTAAGACAGCAAATATAGTATTTTGGGAACCAATTTATTGAAAAAGATAGGCTCAGACTTATTTTCAATGTACTGAATACTGCATCATCATCTGCTTAACCTTTTCCCTAATATATTGGGGTTGGCTTCCAGACAAACCGGATTCAACTGAATACCAGTATTTTACGTGGAGCGGCTGCCTACCAGACCTCCACAACCTATTAGCTGGGTAACACGGTACTCCTTGGTAAGACTGATGTCAGATTTTCTGGCTTTTGACTATCCGTAACGACTGCCAAAGAACTACAAATAACAGCCGGGACCAACGGCTTAACGTGCTTTCCGAGGCCCGGAATAGTCTCGATATGTTAAGATGGTCACCCATCCACAGACCAATCTCACTCCTCCTGAATATTGCATGTGTGTTTTAAATTTACTGAATATTGCAATGACAAGAGAAAGCTCGCACGTCTCTTAAATTTGATGACATCTTTGTTGACCGGTAAGATCATTAAATTGACATGTTTGTCGGCTTTTAAAACCAGCACATAGCGAACATATTTGTCGCATTGCCAGTTATATTAAACAAGGTACAAATGACAACAGGTCGTTGGTTCGTGACCTTACTACTCACTAAAACTCAACGTTATTCCTAATTAGCATCAAATAATCACAGAAAATAACGTTAAAAAATATATCCCTGATTGCCCACAGAAAGCTTATAATTAATATCAGAATATGGTACAAGGATTAGATACAAAATACTCATTTACATCGACCACGACTCCTGTCTAGACTTCATCATACCCTGTTTATCGTCAACCACAGTGTTCATTAATATTGAAATATGCAAAAATAGGTACGGGTCACAGTTCTAATCAAAATTGTACCGTTATTTAAATAAACCATTAATTTGGATAACGAATTTACATTATTATGAATTCAGCCTTTTCGCTTTTAATTGGTTTAAATATGATAATAATATTACCGAAACGGTAGGATCAGTTTTCAACATTTTACTGATAATAACAGACGGATATTATAATTAAAATTTGTAGTATCCAAGTTTACGGTTGCCAGTGCCTATTCTAAACTAATATTATAAAGAAGATAGATTTATTTTTTTGTTACGATTTGGCTCAAAAACTACTCAACCGATTTTGAAAATTCTACATTATTAACTTAAAACATAGGCTATCTTTTATTTTCGAAAAAAAAGAAAGCCCTACGAAAATTGCAATAATGTAACCCAAAGTAGAAACATTTTGCCTAATAAATTCATTACATAGCGCGCGCTGAGAAAACTATTGATGATACATAAAAATAATGTACTACATGATTGAATTACTTATTTGTAGGTACCTATAAAAAAGTCCGCAAGAGAATATGTCGCGGGCGAAGTGCTAGTCGATAATATTGTAGCGGCATCAATGCCGTCACATGAAAAACTAAGAAACATGAAAAATTCGTACGGCAACAAAAAACCGCAACGCCATTTATCCTGTCAGCGACGAAGTACTCCTGCATCAAGCAAGCAAAGTTCTCCATGTGATTTGAACATATACAACGGTCCGAATATGAACTATCGGGCAGTTGCCCACCAGACACAACAACCATCTGGTCGGAGGATCCTCCCATTTCAGTGGAGGTGTGCAAGACTTTACTCTCTGTACCACATACCTCTATAGTTCTTTTCTTAAAAGACCATCTCAGGCTGATAGATAGATAATCTCCATGGTTTTCATATGACGTATTATGATTGTGAGAAATATGTAGGTCGCTATATACATACATATGTCGGGTTCATTTCATGATGTCTGGCAGTTTGAGTACTTTATGCGGCCTACCCAAATGACCTTACTTAGGTATTGTTCGTCGAATCGTTGAGCTCCTTAAAGTTTTTCGTTTTTTTTGTCCACTCAAACCTGCATGGTGCTTTCCTCAAAAGGCCATCACAGAAGTTAACCTACATGGTTTTCAAATGTTTTTGGCCATTGTATGCACTTCAAAAGAGAGGGAGAGACAGGGAAGTCAGCTTGGAAACACCGGCCTCATCTAGATTAATATGACCAAAAAACATTGACGTGTAAAAGAGTTACTTGTAACCTATTTGCAAATAAATATCATTTATCATTATCATTTATCCAAAAGATTATTTTGTAAGGATACACATTACAATATTTATAGTCCCTACAAACTCCGTCTTCTCATTGCTCAACCTTGAGTTACACGCACAAAAGTATGTTCTAATTATTAGCTAGTTTTGAAGCTCGTAAAAAGGACGCAAGCGGTTTTCCCTTTGCCATTACATATTAAGTTTGGCACAAAATTTCAACATTTACCTTGCTCCAGTGAATTCCTTCCTTGATTACTTACTCTTTGATCTTGTTTTAGGTAGTAGCAACTATTGAAAGACTTTTCAAGCTTATTGGATTTAATTTGCTGATTTTTCATGTTGCTTTACCGTTGAAAAACCATCAATTTACGATTGAAAATATCTTCAATAAGTGGCTGTCTAACACATTCATTTGAGACAAGACGACACGATTGGTGCAGTGGTTGAGCGATTTACTGCTGCGATGCGTGTTGCGGGTCCGATCTCCGCACGGAACAAATATTTGTATGGCCTACAGATACTTGTTCCGGGTCTGGCTGTTTGTGTATGTAAGTTTTTATGTTTGAAAACGCACCCACGATACAGGAGAAATTAATAGTGTTTAAAAAAAAATGAACAAATATCTACTACAAAATTCTGAAGATTCTTTGAATGCGTCTCGCAGCTCCATTGTAAAAATATTTAAGATTAAGTACATTATAATCTCTTTAAAAGCAATTATAAAAGTTTAGTCAACCTAATTATTGTTATATAAGCCATAATAAAACATAATTTCAACGTCAACGAAGCTTACTAGAGAAAATTAAGTTCACTCAGAAAAAAATAAAAACATAAGTTAAATATGCAAAATTGTTGAAGAAAGCCTGCCTAATTACAATTTAAATAATCTCCCGCAAGGGACGGTTATGACTGCACAAAAAAATAATTAAGTTGGGAAACCGCCCAAAGGTGCTACGCGAAGCTAAAAATTTTTGCATAATTACCAAGAATAAAATAAAAAGTCGGGGCCAACATTTTTATGCCGCATGCGAGGAAGGCTTCAATTTTAATTCGTCTCATTTGCTTCCCAGTGTTTTGAGGTAAATGCGATGTGCCTGTTATAAAAACATTACATTTCCATTAAGGTTTTAAATGGGGGTAAAGTATGGAGGGGAGAGTATCTTTTGTAACAAGATTAAGGTCATGGTAAGAATTTGTATTAATTTATGTAATGCAAAGAAAAAATTATAACAAAAGCTATGAAACAATTGTAGACCCTGTTAGGTACTCGCTAGGGCCAGAGCCTGCCAAGGTTGCGGAATTTGTTCGAAAGAGTCACCGCGGCCCTGGAACGCAAAGGGCTTTAGAAGGAACACGGATGGGTTTTAGTCAGTAAGAGTCTGACACGCCCTTCCGCTCCACCCAGAGCGGAAGAAGTCATTTGATTATTTCCCATCCTTGAAAACAAAATTACTATGTTAGGTACAGTGAAATAATAATATTGTATTAAAATTAAACAATAAATCTATGAGTGATGGAAGTGGATCGAATGCCTGCAGAGCTTGTGGCGTCCCCAAGCTAAGTAAGTTAACGCTCAGTTACGCTTCCCGCTAGTTTCAAGCACGCGCCCGCGCCGTGTTGTTGGGATGCGCAGGCGCACGTCGGTCGTGCGCCATCTATAGTCAGGCGCGGCGAACTAAAAGCGATGTCACTTCCCGTAACGCTGCCGTTATCGTTGATTTATAATATTCACGCACGAATGGCCAATGATTGTGCAATAATTTTATCTTTGCTAGTACGCATCTCATGGCTGGGTATTTAGTTTATTGGATTAATGTGAAGTGTTTGGTTCAAAAAATGTATGGAAAAGACCGGCGGCCGAAAGACGGTGGACCGGATGTTCTGGCCTAACTTAGGAAAGGCCTATTTTCAGCAGTGGTTTGCGAAAAACTAGTTGATTTAATGATGACATTTTACCCCGGTGTGTTGGTTATTTTATTGAATTGGATAGTTCTGTACTTGTCTACTTTGTACTAAAGATAGTGGAAATGGAAATTCTATGACCAAAAATGCCATGTTCAGTAAAAACGCGATGATACTTGCTAACACATTTCCACATTCTTCAAATTGTTTGGGATATGGTTTCATTCCTGTATGTACTTACTGTTAGCAGCAGATGTTGTGGTTAAAAAATATATTACCTGAAAACACAAAAAGAAACAAAATTAGATGTTACTGAATGGTCAATCATTAAATTTTTTTGACAACTGTTATCGCTGATACAATTCCAATTTATTTCGAGTCTTGGACCTGTTCATTTAATATTACAACTTTTCAAGGAACAAAAGCTTCGTGTGTAAAAGAAAAGAAAATAAATAAATGAACGCATACATACATAGTGTTGTATTGGCCCCATTTTGTGACGATTTTAACGACTAGCAACTGTCACAGGGTGAACAATGTCCACTTATATTGAACGGCGCAACTGGTATTTGTAGATACCTACTCGTATTTTAAGTTGGTTTGCTAGTACATTTTTGGCACTGACCTTACACACAATAGGTTTACTTGTGACTTTGTTTTTAGGGTTCCGTACCCGAAGAGTAATCAACGGAACCCTATTACTAAGCCTGTTCGAAAGAGTCACCGCGGCCCTGGAACGCAAAAAGCTTTAGAAGGAACACGGATGGGTCAAGTCAGTAAGAGTCTGACACGCCCTTCCGCTCCATCCAGAGCGGAAGAAATCATTTGATGATTTCCCATCCTTAAAAAAAAAAGCCTCTGCTGTCCGTCCGTCCATCCGTCCGTCTGTCTGTTAGCGGGCTGTATCTCAAGAACCGTAATAGGCAGCCAGTTGACATTTTCAGAGTGAGTATGTCTATTGCCACTATAACAGCAAATATTAAATATTAAATTAAATTAAAAATTAAGGGTGGCTCCCATACAAAAATACGTTTTTTTTTTCGGTTTATGGTATGAAATCCTTCGTGAGAGAGTCCGACTCGCACTTAGCCGGTTTTTTTGTAGGTCACACAATACTAAATATCTTTTAATTGATTAGCTTATGTTGTCTCATCCATATTTTTCCACCTAACTTAACTCTTGACTTCTGGCGAAACTGGCAGGAATGAGTCCAAATCATCACGCAATCGTTTATTAGGCCCCGTCTTCAGGTACCAACCACATTAATATCTATTGAAAAATCCAATACATAAATCTATAGGTACACTCTCCATCCCGGTAATACGTCCCTAGAGATACTTTTCGACTTTCTCATAGACGAAGTCGTTGCCAAAGCTCTTATTATGTTCATATTTTTATTTAGATAGTGCGGAAATGGCGGCGGGTGCTTTAACACGAGGGCTCTACAATTCATTTTAGAATAATCTTTATAAGAAAAGGATGTTCAGACTCATTTTCCAGTGCTTTTCCGATTGACCTGGTTGGAACAGGAATTGCCAACGAAGCAGACATCTTGTTCTATTCTCGATAGAAAATATATTTTTCATGTTGACATTTGACCCGCACGGTATCTGTCAGGTTAAAGGAAATAATTCCGTTTTTTGCAGGACAATTACTAACAATCTGTCGATTGTCATACGGTCCAATTGTGAGAATATTTTCTTCCACAATTTTTTCTTTAGATATAAGTAACAATACTAATTATCTACTAAAACAAATATCTTGTGAGCTGTATATTTTAAGCACAAAAATCTAATTATTGAAAAAGTTGTTTGAACATATTTACTTTGTAACGTGTTATAGCAACATTTATTCATAAAACGTGCTTTTCCATATGTCTTCAGAGTAATCAATCAAAATCATAAGAGGACGATGATGATGCTTAAAAAAAAGGAAACACGGGGTAAAGGTGGAAGGAAGGTAGGTCACAGGAAAGTGCTGACCCGCAGACCATAAGCTCCATTAATATAACCCTTCTCAATCGCTTCCCTACTTGTATGACATTGCATATTTTACCCCTAGGGATCAATTTCTGATTTTCGCTTTTGTCATGAAAAAGCTAAGGGTAGTGAGGGATCATGTTATGGTGGCAGATTGGAATGGTGTACTAATGACATTAAAGTGGGATCCACAATTGAGCTGATTTTCCAATAATTTTTTGTCGTTTGATCCTAACCAAAATTCATATTATTACCTGTACACAGTGAACGAAGGTCACTAAGATTAGCTCCATCATTAGAACTAATGGCCACAATGTAATCGAAATTCGATCATTATTCATGAAAAAGAATCACTTTCAGTACCCTTTCTGGCTGGCCTGTTGGTCGAGTGGTTAGTGACCCTGAATGCTAAACTGGAGGTCGTGGGCTCGATTCCTACCCAGGACAAATCTTTGTGTGATGAGCATGATCATTTGTTCTGTGTCTGGGTGTAATTTGTCTATAATATGTATGTATTTAGAAATATATAAGTATGTTTATCAGTTGTCTGGTTGCCATATCACAGGCTCTGCCTAGTTTGGGATCGGATGACCGTGTGTGAGTTGTCCCAAGATATTATTATTATTATTTATTATTTCTCTGTAAAATTTTAACTTAACGTCTCACATTTCACCTTGCGTGCCATACTAATGCTTAAAAACCGGCCAAGTGCAGGTTGAACTCTTACACGAAGGGTTCCGAACAAAAACACGTTTCTTGTATGGGAGCCCCCTTAAATTTTTAATTTAAAGTAATTTTTATTGTTTGTTATAGCGGCAATAGAAATACTTACTCAGTAAAAATTGCAACTGCATATCTATTACGGTTCTTGAGATACCCACTAGAGACAGAGATAGCCCACTGACAGACAGTGGAACGGACGGACGGACAGCGGAGGCTCAGTAATAGGGTTCCGTTGGTTACCCTTCAGGTCAAAAAGAAAAGAAAGAAAGATAAAGAGTTTATTTGCGCGTAAATCGGGTACATTTTACGTCTTACCAATAGATTAAACCCATATTAATAAAGTCAAATCCATTGTGTAAATTGAAAGCCCTCAATTTAGACCCTACCCAAAATTGATAGACCATGTTCAATCACCTATAAAATCAATTCGACAATACAATCCCTTGGACAACGACAATTTATCGTTTCATTTCTCTCATTTTCCGAACTGTCTCAATAGTAGTATACGAGAAGATTTCTATTATACATAACCTCTCTTCTATAATAAAGGGAGCTTCTATGAGGGGCTTACGTCAACGCAGCCGATAATTGCGATTCCTTTCAAACGAACAAACAAGATGGAAGAATAGGCCCTCCGCACGGAAAGATCGTTGGAAACGAGCGACGTCGGGTGCAGACTGTTTACTAACAATGATTGTTAGAACTATTCTATTGAGTTTCAAGTGTTGGACGAAATGGAAGCTACTTTTACGTCTCGTGTGAAGGTGTTTGTACTGTGTTGCTTTGAAGTTCGGTGATAAGGGCTTTGTTGGGGGATTTTGGGGAACGATTCGGGGGTTGTGTATTGTAGGTACCACTGTTTGTTATTTACATTATCCTTTATGACAGATTGGTATCTGAACTTCTTTCAAAACCGAAAGCCACAGCATGACATAAGCATTTTGCTTTATATATGTCACCGGAAAATGGCAAACGCCGTAGGATTGTAAAATGTCGCGTGAAATCGTAAACACATTTTTCTAAATAAGACACGTTTATAATGGAAGCTATTGAATTTTGATGGGATTTATTGTATACTAAACGATTTTTTCATAATATATCGAGAAATTATAATCTAATCATGATTTATTACAATCTAACGGAGTTTGCAATTTTCTGGTGACATGTATATACATGTCACCACAAAATTGCAACTTTAATGTCAATTTCCAAAGGGTGTCCCATAGATAGATATCGCTGTCAACGATAAGACCATCAGTTGATTGTACGCGTAGGTACCCAAAGAATTACATAAGTTTATGTACTAGTCAAAGCGTGGCGATTACGGCAAACCCCCCTTTGCGAGAGGCCTATGTCCAGCAGTGGATGTCTTTCGGCTGGTAATGATGGCTAGTCAAAGAGTTGAGAAAATTATTTTGGTGTACAATCTATACTAATATCATAAACTCGTTTAACTCGTACATCGTTTTGACTGGCCTGTTGGTCGAGTGGTTAGTGACCCTGACTGCTAAGCCGGAGGTCGTGGGTTCGATTCCCACTCAGGACAAATCTTTGTGTGATGAGCATGATCATTTGTTCTGTGTCTAGGTGTAATTTGTCTATAATATGTATGTATTTAGAAATATATATGTTTGTTTATCAGTTGTCTGGTTGCCATAGCACATGCTCTGCCTAGTTTGGTATCAGATGACCGTGTGTGAGTTGTCCCAAGATAGATAAATAGATAGATAAAAAGGTAAAGTTTGTATGTAAGGGGGAATTACTGAACCGATTTTGAAAATTATTTTTGTATGTGATAGCCATATTCATGAGGAATGCTATAGGCTATACAGGAAATTCCTACGGGAACGAGAAAAAACGGGATATGCGCGTACGAAGTCGCGGGCAACAGCTAGTAAATTATATTCTAGTCATGCATTGAAAAGTAAAATGAAAATTCATGTCATAAGCTGAAACCACCCAAAAAATACGTAGTTGGATAAAACACGAAGCTTTCAAATTCTACCCAAGTCATGCAGCAATTTATCTAGCTACAAGCCACAAACATTTTGAAGATACCAAAAACGCTTCTCACCCTAACACTTTGACCCCTTTACGAAGATATTCATAACGCTTTTGGTGGAATATTGCTACTAAAACTAGGCTTAGATAGGATAAAACCGTATCTTGGCTAAACATTCTACCTACCCTGTGGAGTCTGGCTAACGTTCAATATTGACGGAGTGTTCATAATATTAAATTTACGGGCGCACTGGCTTTGCGTTGTGCCGTCCGGTCTTAGGAAGCCTAGAGTAGGCCAAGTAATAATTTCCTCGTTTCTTTGAAATATTACACGCGCTGTATTGGAAACTGGAATGCCGATATATTTTTAACCGACTCCAAAAAAAGGAGAACGTTCTCCATTTGGTGAGTCCCATGACTCAGTCATTTATGAACCGATTTGATAAAATCATTATTTATATGAAAGGATACACTTTCCGATCAAAATTGCTGGAAAAAAATATGTCATCCAAGTAAACGAAATTGCGTATTTTGCTTTGGTTTTTTTTTTGGCAAAAGTTTTCTTTCTATAATGATGCTGTAGCGCTTCTAAAACATGAGTGTTTTGCCCACCATGACTTACAGTGCTGATATGTGAATAAGAACTTGGGACAAAAAAAGACAGGCATTAGTTTAGCAGTGGGCAAAGTCGGGCTGTGAACGATAATAATGATGATGCTACCGTGTACTTCGCTGTATTTTTTTAAATTATTTCATTTTTAATCGCGATCATAGTTTCATGTGAAGGAGCTAAGTGTAAAACTAAAATAAAACGATCATCGCGAGAAACTGCTCATTTATTCAGTGAACCGGAAGGCACCCTCTTTCGGACTGACAACGCGTTCCTTCACTTCTTGGGTCATACATATGAAAATAATTCATCAAACTAATTTTGCAAGGCCTACCTATGTTTGCTTTCAGCAAAATTAGGATGATGAATTTGTATGGGCAAAAAAAATGTAAATCTTCTAACAGATCCTTTAAAAATTACAACCAGAGCCGTCAAACTGTTTTTGCTGTACAAAAAGCAGTTGAAAGGCACTACGAACTCACGACAAAATTATGACAGCTGTAGTTTTCAAACTTCAACAAGATAAGCTACTAAACTCGCAGGTAGTCACAAACAGACGATATTGTTTATCTCTAGTTTGACACTAGATATTTCTCCAACAGTTTTCCTTTTAGCAAGCAGTCTCAAATTCCTAGCTTCAGTACACAATCTCATAATACTGAATCAATTAATCAGTCTTCTATATGAACGAGTTTTTTAATAAAAAATGGAATTTTCTTATCAGAATTTCATAAGGCGAAGAGCGCAAGAATTTGTATAATGTTAATACAGTTTTTCTCATATGTGGTGGTACCAGTTAATAATAAATATTAGCTACGGATACGAACAAGAATAAAAAAGTTTATTAGCATTTCATCGAAAAAAACCTTTATTCTTTAGAATTCTTGTATGTGGAGAACGGCTACCACTTTTTCATTACATTAGCTGAACTCATAAAATGTAGAGTCTAAGGAGAATATACTGGAGACTTAATAACCTTCTCAGTTTAAATTTGTATTTGAATTTTAAAATTGACATTTTAACAATTAAATTGTAATCTAATGAAACAGCAAAATTTAAATTTTATATTTTTATTTATTGGACCAATTTAATTTAATTTAATATACTTGAATAATTTTATTGTATTGGAATAATTTAATCTAATTTAATCTAATTTAATTGAATGTAATTGACTCTAATAATTTTATTCTAATTCTAATTTAATTTTGTGATTATTTTATTTTTATTTTGTAGGTATGTAAACCTAGTTACATGTGCATGCTCTGTGGTCTCCTATAACTGAAGGAGCACACTTGAGTGAACCACTGTATCACTGTGTTTTATGTTAGATGTGTGTATCTTTTGTTGGAGATCCAAATAAATAAATAAACATTTTCAATATTCGTCGTTATATGCAGTTTTGTTTTTTGCTGGCGGCACCAGCTATGAACAAAAAGTGGCGCAACAAACTCCCCAGCAAGACATATGGCTGTTAAGTTTTAAAAACTTGAATTTATACAGTAGTATGCAAAGTATTTTACTATACATGACACAGAAAAACAAAATATTTAATCTGTATACAAAATGAAATGAAATTTACTGACACTTGTTAGTTAGCACACTCCATTAAGCCATCAGAAATAGACAAACTCAAGCATTTACAAGTAAACCAAACTAATTATGCCTCCAGGCATAAATGGAGGCAGGCGCTTACACGTGCAATAGTATAGTCTAACAATAGGATTGTGACTGGAGCCACAAGTGATGAACTAGAGCCAACATAATAGTAATAATAAACAGTAGTTTAACGTAATAATAATAATAAATTTGGCCTCATGGCCAAAAGCTTCGACGACCATCTGTCGAAGCTGGCGTTACGCAGTTGGGTAAAGGGCCTGATACAGAAGGCTACTCCTCGATACGGCTCGTATTGTCAGGAGGTTCCTTTCTCTGGAGCCCTAACCACCGATAGCTTGGACTCTGCTCCCGACACCGGCGGACTACTACTTTTTTATATTTTTAAATGTCTTTTTTTTAATGTGTTTTTATTAAGAAATATTTAAAAATGTAAATTAGTATGTAAGGAAAATAAATAAAGAGAATAATAATCAAAAAATACCCTGACCAGCAATTCTTCAAAAGATTCACAGCAAGGAGGTCCTAAATAGCAGCTATCTGGCGTCCTTCCAGTGTTTTGCGAGTCAAGCCATCAATAACCACTAGATTGCGAATACATTGAAATATTACGAAGTATGCATTTTAACAAAATAGGTTCTCATAAGTCTCAGAGCAGACGTTTTGGTAAAGTGCTGCCGCACCAAGCCCATTATGAGAATGCGGAGAAATTGTTTAAGAACTGTTATTTAGTTCTTGGCACCGCACACGTGGAAGAATACTGCTGCAATGTTTCTATTCTGAAGAACGTACAAAGTGTATCAGAAATCAGAAGGAGAGAAATCAAGTGGAAGATAACGAAACACTTAAATTCTTATTTGAGTCTCCTTTTATATATAATATTTTTACGTGAATTGAAGCCGAATTGCGCAAACCTTGACTCAACTTTTCCAAAGTATTTTTACCTTGAACTAAATATGTACATACCAGCCTCATTTTACCGTCCTAAATATAAATTATTGTAAAAACACCTCCAAAAACTCGATCTCACTGAGTTTCCCCTTTAATATTCATATCATACAATCATCAAAGTGCTCATTTTAGCCGTTAAAACACACCATACATACAGAACAAACGCCTCGAATAAACGAGAATTTCTCAATTTAAAGGAACGAAAAAGCTGGTAATACAATTTACATGGGACCGTTTGAGTACAGAATTGTAGGTGCAGAAGGTCGAGTCCATGCAACAAGCGGAAACGGGCGCACCCACATATAGACGTGCTCGGCAATCACAAAAATGATTATGAACCACCTACTTATACTTCAAAAGTCATTCATTCAAACTAGGCTAAAAATCACGTCAAAAATTTACATGGAAGATAGTCCCCCAATTCGCCCACCCGTCACCACTTCCTCATTCCTATCCTATTTTAGCTGTAGCTAAAATAGATAAAATAGGATAGGTCAACTGAACAATTTCCACGACTAACCGAAGACGTTAAACTCGTTTTGTTTGTGTTTGTTAGCGATAATGGGTCATTAATCGTCTTTGGCTGCTAGTCCCCGCTGTCATCAGACGACCACGCCTATACACTGGTAGGTATACCTAGTCATTAATACCTGGTAATTGTGTATGTCGTTTTGTGGCAATTAAATACTCTTTTCTTTCTTTCTTTTCTTTCGTTCTTTTCTTTCTTTCTTTTCTTTCTTTCTTTTCTTTCTTTCTTTCTTTTCTTTCTTTCTTTCATTTGGCAACTTATTTTTGTAGCTGAGGTCGACCGATTCCGGCATCGAGCGATATGAAAAGCGACGACGCAAGTGTACGATTTTCACGAACAGCCCGCGATGGAGCGGATTTTGCAGGGTCAAAGTAAATTGAACTTAGCCTTCTTTCGCTTAGCCTTCTGCACCCACCTAGTTTGTGGTGTGACATAGCATCATCATGCGGAGACAGCCAACATTCCCTCAGCTTAAGCATTGTACAGCGTACAACACAAGATGAGCTTTCTGAACATGCGAATTGTGTGACGGAAATTCATCTTCGTGTGGCCGACTGTACTGCATAAACAGACATGCACAACAACGTTTATTTGAAAAACTTGGACTTCAAAGAACTGCTGCAGTTTGTATGGCTTAAACTGTGAGTTATTATGAAGTTTAGTTTGTACGGCGTTAGTAAGTTCCGTCATCTCTTAGACATAGAGAAAGAAAATGGTGCCGGTGTTGCGCGAAACTTAATATACATATATTTACTTGATGTTTTGACACTTATATGTGTCGTCTTATATGTATTAACAAAAAATGTTTTGTGCTTTTTAACTAGGAGAATAATGGATGACATCGCTATAAAAACTGACCAATAGTAAACAGAACCTTATTTTTTAGAATAATCACCATTTCAGCAAAAAAAAACCGATTTCCATATAAAAAACACTACAAAGTATAAAATAACTTTAATTTCGGAAGTCGGTGTCAAAAAACGAAAAAACAACCAAAAACACCGACTGCCGAAAATAAAGTTATTTTTATGTTAGGTATATGGAAGTCGGTTTTTTATTTTCCACTTTTTAGTGGTGATACCCCACAACTAAGTGACATTATTCCCATAATGAGTAGTTGTACTATTTGCCGTTAAGGAGTTTCTTTGTGTGCCTTCGCAGTCCAAGTCCACACCAGCTCATAGTTAAATATCTACTTTGCTTTGGTACTAGTTTTTACTGATTTTAAGGTGAGGAGGTCACTGGTTTATCTTTGAAGTTCACAGTACAGTGCAAATGCAATATAGCTATAGCTAAACCTAATGCAAAAAGAATCATAAAGATCGGTTAATGAACAATAAAGTTATGCCCGAATAAATAACCCCAAAAACATTTTAATTCAGTTTGACTTGTTTGCATCTGCGTACCCCTTCAAAGCCTGCCGGCGTGATGTTATGTTATGAACTGGTGTAATCAATAAACAGACATGCAATTTCAGCAATCCCGGGAGATTTGCTATCATTTATTGTTCTTATTGGTTCCGTTGCCTACCTCCGAAATCCTTTATATTTGGAAAAATACTCTTCCAAACAAAAAAATAATCATCCAAATCGGTTGACAATTGGAGAAAATATCGCTGATCAAACAAATGTCCTGAGATCCCAGCATCAGATCCTAACTTATACCTTCCATCATCAGCTCAGCAAGATGAGATGTTGTTTACCAGGCACAATTATCTGAATTGCGTTAGAAAATATATGAAAAACAATGTTTGTGTCTTTAATATTTGAGGGTTGCCCTCGATTTCTCTAGGATCCTATAATCAGATTCTGACTTGGTGCCAATGGGACCACCACCTCAGGAGTATAGGCTTTCGAATAAAAAAATAATCATCAAAATCCATTCATAATTGACGGAATGATCGCATAACAAATATACAAAAAAAATATACTGTCGAATTGATAACCTTCTTCTTCGGTTGAAAAGACGTCCACTGTAGGACATAGGCCTCTCCCAAGCATCGCCACATAGACCAAAATCAAGCGAACATAAATCTTTAAACCACCAACTGAGACATTACCCTCAACTAGAGATATGTTTGTATCGAGACAGTTTCTTGCAGAAGCTACATCGATCAATTCGTTCCGATACACAGCCGGCTTTCTTCCAATATGTCAGTACTTTGTGACCGGCTTTCCACTTACGGATACCAATCCTTTACGCTCTTTGACTCTGATCTCGATTTTGGCAAGGAAAACTTGGCTGGAAGCCGCACGGTCTATTATGCTTTCCATACATATCCAACTGAAATAATTATTTGTGGGTTCATTACATACCAATATAAATAGGAATACAATGAAACTGGCAGGTTCTGCTAATTTAAACTTACATTTAAACATACTTTGAAATTCTTCGAGTGTTCAAACCGTGAGCGTTTTCACGAGATTTTATTTTATAACAATGAACCCGAAACCCGACAAAATTGAGTTAACACACATTAAACATTAATACGTGAATCCTGTGACATGACACGATTCTCCCCTCATCTGCCGGTTAATATGGGTCGTCGGCGTGATACAAATCGGGTAATCGGGGCATCGGGGCAATTACGACAGCCAACCGCATAAAGCTGCATCCACATTGATGACAAGCTATCAACGACGTTATAGATACTTCCGCAACAAACTACCTCAATTACTACTTTAGATTCCTTTCTTAATCTTTAAGGGTATCTTTTAATAGGAACATTTGTGCTTTGAATGGTTGATTTGGATATCCTGAGGAAAATGTTTATGATGACAGTACGCCAATTCATAGTCACGCTATTGAAAATTCAACTTCACAATCCCTATTTATGCCATCAGTTTCAGAATCTGTCATTATAAAAGTAATAAATAGCTTAAAAAACATAAATACTGTCGGATATGATGGTACTAAGGTAATAAAATACGTGTAAGAAGACATAGCGTCACCTCTACCGCACATAATTAATCTTTTAATTTCTGAAGGTGTATTCCCAACTGGTCTCAAGATGATGATTTTATGAAGTACTAGCTTCTGCCCGTGAAAAGTGTTTTACTAACGTAAAGGGGACGTACAACCGGGATAAAATGTCACCTTCGAATTCTAAGGTCCAACATACCTATACTTCAAAAAAAAAAACTGCGTTTTAGGCGTGTTGTATGGTGTCAGACGTAAAAGAATAGCACCATTCCGTCACTTCCCGTGGGTGTCGTAAGAGGCAACTAAGGGACTCACCAAAGAATGGGCAGCAGCATTCTCTGTGCATTGCAACAGTTACACTGCGATCGCCAACCCGCCTGCCAAGCGTGACGATTATGGCGAACCCTTTCGGGGAGGCCTATGTCCAGCAGTGGACGTCTTTCGGCTGATATGATGATTTAAGCGTGAAAACTTAACAAACACACAGAAAAACAGACTACCGAATTAATGATATTTGTCTGGGTTTTGAGAAGCTTCTTCAAGAAGTTTTTTAAGGTTTAAATAATGTTTTACAAGTTATCGTTGTAAAATAACATTTACGTTGATAAATACAAAATAAACATTTATAGCAGCTTTACCGGATATAAACGTTTTTACGAGCGCTCAGACATAAACATTGATTTCACTTATCCTTCTAACCTAACCGACTTTTTATTGTTTTTGCTTAGAAAAATAAGAATCGGCTCCGTTTATATTTACGTAAGAGAAATTGGATTGCCAAAGCTACTCCGTCAAAATATCTAAATTGCCTGCGGACCGAGTTTCGATTGATTTGTGTCTCAGTAAAGTCGGGCAAATAAAAAGGGGCCTATGAACGTGTCCCTACCTACCAATTTGTTTTACGCCCCTGAGTAAAAGCGGGCTAAGTGTAAAACGATTATCTAGAATTGGCTGGATATTTATGAAAACTATTTTAATATTTAAATTCTGCAGTATGCAGGAGGAGGAGGAACTCGTGACTAAATAATAATAGCCGCATGGATTGAACTTCGAAGTTAAGCTACGCTTGCCGAGGTCGGTCCGCGGATAGGTAATATATCGAGTTTCTCCGTGCCTCGTGTTAACCTGTCCCGGTCTCGGTCCCGGCTGTCATTTATAGATCTTCGATAGTCGTAATGGGCATCAGAACCTAGAAACTCTGCCACTAGTCTTGCCTAGAGTGATTTATATAGTCCTCCTGACTGAGTTTGGCCATTGTGGCCAATCTCATCAGACACTAGCCATCGGCGCAGGACATATTATTATAGTGCAAAAATGTGTGCGCAAATTTAGGTGCACTCCCTCTTCCATCACTCTCATATTCCGATGGGACGGCAACTCGACACGACCGGAGAGAGATCTAGCGAAGGACCAACGGCTTAACGTGCTTTCCAAGGCACGGGGATGTCACACAAACTTCCAAACTCCGGGCTGTCAATCATCATCGTCATCATATCAGCCGAAAGACGTCCACTGCTGGACATAGGCTTTCCTCAAGTGTCGCCACAACTGTCCTGTGCCTTTCACATCTGTCGGCTACCCGCGACCCTCACCAGGTCATCGGTTCACCTTGTGGGGCTGTCAATAAGAAATTCCTATTGAAAAAATCCAATAACACTTTTTGCCCGACCTGGGAATCGAACCCAGGACTTCACGCTCGGCAGTCACTTGCAACCGCAAAACAAACGGAGCAGTCGAGGTATGTATTACCCAGTCACCGAGTACTGGAAATCAGCCGGTCAATTCTGTCAACATTTCACGGTGGAGTGAGCATGAAGTGTGCTGTCATTTCTTCTTGTTTGTATAGATTGACAGCTCCCCTCATGATCACTTCACCGAAGCTTACACAGTGCGAACTTTACAGAATCGCAATGCTGTTTGTGTCAAGACACTCGTGCTTGGTTTAGTCACATTATATTTAATCTTACTGTAATTATATTTATATTTTAGTATCTATTTCCACATGAACAGCGGGCTTGGTTTCCGTACGTCATGTCCTAGGCGACCACTGAAAATCAGTGCCGTGCTGTGGGTCTCCCACGGCACAGCATTATGCTGAGTGGAAGCCCTTTAGCCACAACCACGACATGCATCTACTTTATTTATACTCATACTTTTGTTATTTTTTTCTTATTTACTATTTAACTTATCTTTAGTAATATATAATTTAAGACCTACTATCGTAGTAGTACCATCGTTTAGGGGTTAGTTTAAGCAAAATAAACTTAACAAAAATCAAAATCAAAAGTAATTTATTTAGCCAGCACTTTTTAAACGTCAAAGTTCTACTTAAAAACAGTCCCTCAAAACGCCCGCCCGTCACCACTTCGTAGTGTTTTAGCTGGGAAGAGAGGTGGAGCAACAAACTCCCCAGCTTGAACTTATACAGTAGTATGCAAAGTATTGTACAATACATGACACAGAAAAATAAAATATTCAATCTGTAAATCAAATTAATTGACACTTGTTAGCTAGCACACTCCTTTGAGCCATCAAAAATAGACAAACTCAAGCATTAACTAGTAATATATGTAAGTATGTCGTTTTGTAGCAATTAAATACATTTTAACCGACTTCAGGAGGAGGTTCTCAATTCGAAATTTGTTTTTTTTTCTTCTTTTCTAGATATAGGCATTCAATTCATGTAATACACTGGCACGGTGTTCTTCTGCAGACTGGAAGACTGAAATAACTTAGCATTTTATTGTCATATTCCTTTCCGCGCGTGTGACGACTCACATGAGGTAATTTATATGATCGTATCGTGTACATATTTATGAGCTCAATATTTTAATCTGAATTTGTGAAATGATCTCGTTATTTTAAATTGCGTGTATGGTTCATGTGACAAATTGGGAAAAAGTGGAAAGCCAACGTCGAAAATAACTTTTAAATTATGTAGATTCAATAGCTATACAACCACGATAAAGTTTCTAAGTCGGTCATTATCATTTTCAACAGTCACTTTGTCCTGATATTTCGTACGACCTATTACTCATTGGCAATCGTTCAGGAGTGCTAGTACAATCTAATAATTAAAATGAATCACTTCACTGAGATTTACATAGCTTAACCTTTTGCGTGTCTTAAGTTACACAGTTCGACATAAGAAAAAATGCTCCAAATGTCTTAAGTCGGACAGTTACACTTAAGGGCTTGGTCAGGATTGGACGATAAAAATCTGTGGTAGACACGCAAAAGGTTAACTAGCATAACTAGCTTTTGCCCGCAACTTCGTACTCGCATGTCCTCTTTTTCCCTAGCCTATAGCAATCATATATGTACAAAAATAATTTTCCTAATCCGACTGGTAGTTTCAAAGCGCGTTCAAACAAACAGTCTTCAGCTTTAATATATGTATAGATCAGTGGTTTTCAATCTTTTTGAATACGCGACCCCGTTACAGGTCGAAAAATTCTGTCAACCCCCTTGGGCTACAGACAGACCAAAAAGTTAGTAATTCAAAAGACTACGTTTGCGATTTTCCCTATTTTGGAACCAATTTTCATTAATTAGTAAGACCCCTGCAAGAAGCCGCAAGAGCTCAAGTAAATATGAGGAAGTTGGAAAGCCTTCTTGCGGCTTTGACTTGGAAGGCAGCATTTTAGGTATCCAGTGTCAACGAGTCAACATTATTAGCTAGCTACAAAGTCGTATTTCGAGTCGCTAAAGCAGGGAAGACGCACACAATCGTCGAAAATCTTATTTTGCCAGCAGCTCCAGAGATGTTTGAAATTATGGTCAGCAAGCAGGAGGCAAACAAGTTAAAAACATACTGCTTTCTGATAATACTATTTCACGCAGAATAAACGATGAGGTCAATGATACACGAGAGCAATTGTTTTATGAGCAAGGCCTTACTTAGGCTCACATTCCTTGCATGACACTTAATACTTGATGAAATTAGTAATTAATTTTCAAGAGAAACTATTTACACACTTTCCAGACTTGCACCCCGAAGCTGACAAAGGGCATAGATTGATTTTAAACTCTTTCTTGGATAAGTCAATAGAACTCGCTGATCTCACCACAAATATGAAAGAAAATCTTATAGGTTTAACTGCTGACGGCCATGCTTCAAATCGAATTTCATTCGCAAAGTGTTGACAACTAGAATATCCAGAGCTGGAAAGAGAAGCTCTAAAATGATTAGTGCCGTTCGCCACTTCACACCTATGTCACCTGACGTTCTCTTCAAAGGTGGAAAATTATAAAGAGAAGTATACTTCAATTAGAAAATGATTTTATTAATTATTAACATTTTAAAAAATAGCACCACAAATTGACAATAAAAAAATAAACAAGCTCATCCTCTTCCTGAAACTGTGCTTTTATTGTAGTTTAACCTTGCCTTTCTCCTTTTGCCGGCGACCGCCCAAGTAAAGCTACGCGACCCCCCTAGAGGTTGACAAACACTAGCTATAGATTACCAATAAATGTACATAACTAGCTTAAGCTACTTGCTTAACTATTTATATCTGCTTAACCTAACTATATAACGAGGGTACTTCAACCATTAGGGGTACATCGTTGTCAGAGTCCAAGTTCGACATGGTGGAGGCACGAAATAATAGTCTCAACACTTATTACAACCGCCTATTTATTCACTTCCGACAACAAAATAATAAAATCTCAAATGATCAAGCCGATGGAAAAGGATTAAAGTACGGAAACGCGGTAAGTTCGATACAGGCTGGCAGAACGACCATTCGCGCTCGTGTCTCACCAAAAAGTGAAGTCTCAAGTCAAATGCGTCCAATGTCAAACTATGACAACTGACAGCTGTCAACAAGACTTGCCACGCTCTGTATCGACCTCACCCAAGCACACTGCTTGACGTTTCCGACAAACGATGATAGATGGCGGTATTCTAAACTAACAAAAATCAATAACGATTCTAATAGTTGTGCATCTGTGTTGATTCTGCGACACGGCCATCTTGACAATTCACACGTCCGCGTGTGAGGCATCTGCAACAAGAATTTAGAGAAAGTAAAGCGTCCCTTGCTCGGCCTTCCTGACCAAGACGTCGGGGAATAAACACACACGCACAATTCAAACAACAAAATTTTATTCTGATTCACATTCTCATCAAATCTTATAAAGAAAATCTCAACATTGAAATCAACAACAAGAATCGTCAATTTTCGAACAACATTTTGATCAAATCTAGTATGCAATGCTCTGTTCGGAACCCAGTTTTGTCACATATAACACACATTGCCTCCATCCGGCAAATTAGCGGGATCTCCATCCGATACCCGACTTCGACACACATAACACATCGTAATGTCACTATCTGGCAACTAGCGGGACCTCCATCCGGTACCCGACCTCAACACATCGCATTGCCTCCATCCGGCAACCATGGGACCTCCATCCGGTACCCGACCTCAACACATCGCATTGCCTCTATCCGGCAACCATGGGACCTCCATCCGGTACCCAACCTTAAGACAATACATTGCCTTTATTTAGCACCTGTTGCGATTACCTACATTGCCATGCTGAACGTAGGTCACCAACCTTAAGTAGTACTTAGGCGTGCAGCAACGAACAGCATTGAAATGTATGCAATCTGAGTCACTTGCATACTACATTTGCATCTTTTACCATTCACTTAAGGTCTAACACCTTCATCATCAGCAGGTCTCGACTCGTCAGTCTTGCTAGAGTCAGGGTCAGAGTCAGAGTCCTTGTCGTCAAAATTGTCGCTGTCAGGCATTTTTCGAAGACGGTCGTGCGCATACTTGTATGTCCGATTCGAATTGAGAGCTTTAAGTACGTACCGGTCTCCTTCCAGTACCTCTATAACTTTAAAAGGCCCTTTGTATTTAGGATCGAGCTTTGTTTGATTTCGTTCTTCGTTCTGCAGCAATACAAAGTCTCCAATAGTAAACGGTTTTAATTTAGCTTTGGTAGAGTCAAAACGTACCTTATCGTAAGCTGAGCCTTTCTCCATATTCTCCACAGCCTGCAACCTCACATGCTCAATGTCAATTTCGGGGTCGTCATCAACCACTGATAAAACATCTAAAGGCCTCGCAACCTTCCCAATGAGAAGTTCCAATGGGCTAGCTTGTGTGACTCGATTCATCGTGCAGTTGAGAGCTAGTTGCACGTCGGGCAGAGCATCCTGCCACGAACGACTACTTGTTTCTATGGCAGTAAGCATGTTTTTCAATGTGCTCATAACGCGTTCTACCTGGCCGTTGGCCCTTGAACTACCTGTCGCTATTAGATGGAGCTTAATGTTAACGGACTCGCAATAATCCTTGAAGTCTTTACTTGCAAAGCACCTACCTTGGTCAGCGATTACGCGGTTGGGCGCACCAAACAGTGAAACACTAGATTTTAAAGCCTTAATACTACTAGCTGTGTCAATGTTAAGCGTATGGTGAAGTAATACGTACTTAGTGAAGGCATCTATGAGCACAAACACATATTCCTTCCGGTTATTCTTGCCGCTTAGTTTTCCCGTAGCGTCAATATGTATGGTGTGCCAGGGTATAGCTACCTTAGGAATGGGATGCATTTCTGCCTGTACTTTGCCGGAGTGCGACTTAGAAATTTTGCACGTAGCACAACTGTCTACGAACTTTCGTACAAACCTCGTCATTTTGTCGAACCAATAAAGTTCGTAAACCTTTTCTAAGGTCTTCTCCCATCCCAAATGCAGCAAACCTTCGTGTACATTATTAACAACGGACCACCGGAACGTTCTAGGAATTATTGGCAAGCACAGAGTCTTACCACGTCGCTGAATTTTCCGATGCAAAACATTTGACCGAAGCTCGTAGGTCTTAGCCACATCAAGAGGAAGCTTTCCATCCTTCAAGTCGTGTACGAGTTTTGAAAGCTCCCCATCCTTCTGCTGTTCCGCAATTAGCCAGTTGTCACTGAGTTCGGCCAAATTTATTTGTTTAAAGTTTACCTTTTCAAAAGAAGCGCTCTCTCCATCGTCTGGTAATGGATTTCTTGAAAAGAAATCTGCATGAGACATTCGCTTACCGCTACGATGAACAATGTCGAAGTCAAAGGCTTGCAAAAATGCCCACCATCTGTGAACACGTGGCGTTAAGTCTGTTTTCTTACGGGTAGACTGCAATGAACTGCAATCAGTCACCACGTCAAATTTGCGACCATGCAAGTAATGTCGGAAATGTTTTACCGCGTTAACAACAGCGAGAGTTTCTAACTCATACGAGTGATACTTGGACTCTGCAGCAGTTGTGCGCTTGCTGAAATAAGCAATAGCATGTGCCTTACCTTCTTTTAGCTGGATAAGAACTGCTCCATATCCAACAGCGCTCGCATCCGTATGCAGTTCCGTCCTTAGAGATGGATCGTAAATCGATAATACTGGCTCACTAGTTAGAATAGAAATTACCTGCTGTCTTATAGTTTCATACTGGGATCCCCATTCGATTCGACCATTGCCGGAGGTCAAGGCATACAGCGGGGCCATAACCTGAGAAAATTTTGCTACGAACTGACGAAAATATGACGCTAAACCAATAAATTGGCGCAACGGCGTCACCGTCTTTGGTGGCGGTAATGAAGTCAAACAACTAACCTTGCGAGGATTAGGCCGTATCTGCCCATGACTGACTTCAAACCCAAGGTACTCCACTTTCTGTTTTAGGAAGGCACACTTTTTATGATTAAGAGAAAACCCTTTCTCAGAAAGGACCCTCAGTACTACCTGAAGTCGCTCAAGTGCCTCGTCGACGTTTTCTGCAACGATGAGCACGTCATCCATTTAAACTACAACGTAAGTATTCACCAAATCCCCAAGCGCGTGAATGAGAGCTCGCTGGAACACCGAAGGGGCGTTTCGAAGTCCGAATGGCATGGTCAAATATTCAAATTGCCCGTCAGGTGTCACAAAGGCTGTTCGCTCTATCGATTCAGTTGAAATGCGGACTTGGTGAAATCCCGACGCCAAATCTAAAATTGTAAAGAAATGACCTCCATGCAACCTAGCTATTTGGTCAGAGATAAGCGGTAGTGGAAAACGGTCAGGTACTGTATTATCATTTAGTTCGCGGTAATCCACACACATCCTATCTGTACCATCCTTCTTTTTAACGAGAAGTATAGGACTTGCAAACGGTGATGAACTACAGCGAACTATATTGGCCTTAAGCAATTCATTAATTTTATCTCGTACGACCTGTCGCTCCTCTGGGCTCAACCTATAAGGGCGTCGATTGACAGTCTTGTGAGGGTCTATAAGGCGAATTTGCATGGGTTCAGTGTCTGCAGGGGAAGTAGGTACACCAGAAATAAAACTTTGTTTAAAAGATAGCAAAATATCTAGCAGTTCAGATTTTCTTTCAGGGGGGATGTCAGTGTCTATTGTGTCAAAGTCAAATTTACAGTCAACAATTACGTCACACGTCTGTACAGACCGTATTGTCTCAAATCGTATCTTATCTGACGACATATGAACTACTAGACCAATCAATAAAACTTCGCGTCCAATCATGATTTCATGTCGCAAATAATAATCGGGTAAAACGTGAAATAGAATATCAAAAATAATTCCATCGATCTCGACAGTAGTCAAAATTTGTACAGTTGACCTTACAGAAGTCTGTCCAATACCAGTCAATGTCACATTTTCATAAAGTGACATTGACTCTTTAACAAGCGAACATTCAGCACCAGAGTCATAATAAAAATCAAATTGCTCACCAGAATGTCGTAAGGATCCAGCAGGTGCGTCCACAAGGCACACATCAACTCGCTTTTCCCTAACAGGATCAACCACCGTGCTGCTGCTTGCTTCCTTGGCATTCCTCTTAGGGCAGTTGGATGCGTAGTGTCCTTGATCACGACAATTGAAGCAAGTGATCCAGTCGGCTTTCCCTGTTGCCTGGTTACTCTTGCCACTGCTAGACGCCATCGGTCTCAATTGCTCTTCATGTGCCTTTGAGTTTCTCCTCAGGCGACATTGCATCGATCTGTGTCCTGGTTTCCCACAGTTGAAACATTTGGGTCCAGCGTAGGGTTCATAAGGGCGGTTTCTCTTTGCGTCAGGACCTTCACGTTCGTCACCACCTGACAGGGCGCTCCTCTTCAGAAACGAAACAGCCTTCAGTTCCCGTTGTAGATCGTTGCGGGTTTTGATGTCCGTAGTGAAGGATAATCGCTGGACTCGCGTATCGTTCTTCGCGACATGAGCTAACACCATCGCAATGGCAATCTGCTCTGTTGTGAGGCCGTTCCATTTCGACATAATGGATGTCATGAGGGTAGCTGCATATGCGGCCAAACACTCATTTTCCTTTGGTTTATTTCCATGTAAATTGATTAGAAAAGAAGCGGTAGTCTCTGGACAATCATACCTGGCTATAAACAGTTCCTTAAAATCACTCCATTTCATCCCAGGGTAAGATATGGACGACAGCCATGACGAAGCTTCTCCCTTGAGTGCGCGGCTCAAGGCAATCATCAACGATGCACCTTGACTATTCGGATCGTTAACACACATGTCTGCTGTTGCCAACCAAGCACGCGGGTCGATATTCCGTTTTTCAGGGTCAAAATCCGGTAGGCGAACATCCATACTCACAAAAGGTGTTTTCATTGCTTGCACGATAGCCATAAAGTTTTTGTTTTGCTGCTCTAACAGGAAACGCCATTTTTCTGTTTCTGTGTCACTTTCACACGCACGCGCATTGTCTTTACACTTTTCCTGGCTAGCACTGTCACTTACACCATGTAGGGCGTTTGAGTTGCATCCCAATTCTGATAACGAGGGTACTTCAACCATTAGGGGTACATCGTTGTCAGAGTCCAAGTTCGACATGGTGGAGGCACGAAATAATAGTCTCAACACTTATTACAACCGCCTATTTATTCACTTCCGACAACAAAATAATAAAATCTCAAATGATCAAGCCGATGGAAAAGGATTAAAGTACGGAAACGCGGTAAGTTCGATACAGGCTGGCAGAACGACCATTCGCGCTCGTGTCTCACCAAAAAGTGAAGTCTCAAGTCAAATGCGTCCAATGTCAAACTATGACAACTGACAGCTGTCAACAAGACTTGCCACGCTCTGTATCGACCTCACCCAAGCACACTGCTTGACGTTTCCGACAAACGATGATAGATGGCGGTATTCTAAACTAACAAAAATCAATAACGATTCTAATAGTTGTGCATCTGTGTTGATTCTGCGACATATATAATATATTTAATTATGAATATACTTGAACAAATACACTCAAGCGTCGAAGTATTCCTTCGCATCGCTGTCATCCGGAAACGTGCCCAGAAGACTGGCAGCATTGCCACGTTGAATGGCAATGCTAATTCTTTGAACAAAGAACGAGCCAGCCCTCTGGTCACACAAAGTGTCGATCAGTCGGTGAGATATGTCGACGCTTCGGCCCCAACACAAAACAAATAGAAACAATAGTTTTTGTATTAATTTATGAGTGGTCCTAGTCGCCGGAACCCTCGTTTTTAGACGTCATGTGAGCCTTTTTTTTTTTGCTGAATCAAAAGTTACCTGTATAATCATTATATTTCGGTCTCTGGCTATACGAGTACTAATACCAGGTCCAATCCAAAATAAAGAGCACAACAAAGGCAATCAAAATATAGTGGCCTAGCCTTGCGTTGACATTCACAACGAATACCAATTTTATAATTGGAATATATCGAACCGATTCGAAATGATTCAACTCGTACACAAAATTTTGGAGGCTTTCGTACTAATTGAAACTGAATCCGTCGGTCAATACGAAATTGATATTCAAAAAGCATAATGTTACTACAAACAAAAGCTAAGCAATTACAATGAGTGGTGAATCTCATTGTAATCGCTTTTTTTTTTTTAAGGATTGGAAATCATCAAATGACTTCTTCCGCTCTGGGTGGAGTGGAAGGGCGTGTCAGACTCTTACTGACTAAAACCCATCCGTGTTCCTTCTAAAGCCCTTTGCGTTCCAGGGCCGCGGTGACTCTTTCGAACAAATTCCGCATCCCTAGCAGGCTCTGGTCCTAGCGGACCCCGTCTTTTATGCTGACATCTCTTTGTGGCGCGCGTGAAACACAACGCGTCTTCGACCCGGGCCTGGTGGTGATCGGACAGCGAGCCACCCAATGCTCGCCGTCCCATTGTAATCGCTTAGCTTTCACTTTGAGAATGTTTCCCAGTGCAAAACTATATCAATAAAATTATTTACTTACGACCCTGCCGAGGTTGCGGAATTTTGAAAGAGGTACCGCGTTAAAGAGGACCTGGAACGCGAAGAGCATTTGAACGGAACGGAAAAGGAACACGGGTAGGTTTTAGTCAGTAGCCGACAACCACTGAATTCATTGTGACGTTTTCGCTAAGGTAAGCCTGATTGCCGACCGAAAGAAACGAAGAGAAAAATTGAATGCACTTCACAAGCAATCGTTCGGTGAAGCCAGACGTCACTTGTATTTATTATGGGATTAATTTATATTTTAATTTTAATTTAAAGCCCACACAGATCAGTGAAGTTTTCTTTGAGTCTGATTCATTAATTGGTGCAACTTTTGATCAAAGGACGGGTGAAGTAATGCGTTAAATTAATGCGAAGCTGCGTTGGCGTTGCTCTAATTGCTTGCTCTGCTGGTGATCTTTCATTGTAGGTTACTTTAATTCGCGTTGGTTTTATGGGATTGTGAAATGTCCTTTTTAATCCCATCTAATATTATAAATGCGAAAGTGAGTTTGTTTGTTTGTTATCTCTTCAAGTTTTAACACAGCTGAACGTATTTGGACGAATGTCTTTTTTTATTTCGCTCTGGGTGGAGCGGAAGGTCATGTCAGACTCTTACTGACTAAAACCCATCCGTATTCCTTCTAAATCCCTTTGCGTTCCAGGGCCTCGGAACTTATTCGAACAAAATCCGCAAAAATCGTAGAACAATTAATGATAATTTTCATCCTTAGAGCATGTTCCCTTGAGATCTCTTTACTTTTACGAGGCCGAAGCCACTGGCGGTAACTAGTTTAATTTACGTTGCGACTTTGTTTGTTTGTTACGTTTTCACGTCTAAATCGCTGAACCGATTTTGATAAATTATGGTGCAGTGATAGACAAGAGGTTGGAGACGGTTATAGGCTCATTTTTTGACACACATGACTTTAACGCAAACAAAACGCGGACAAAAGCTTGTTATCTATTCCGAGGAATGCCGAAATTACGCTCCGATAATCAACATAATTAACTCAGTTGATTTAAATGCGATTGGTAGTAACTTTAACGGTGTAATGGTTTTAGCAAGTACTGTCTGGTGCAGTTTAATTTTGCCAATGTCTGTGTTCCCGACCACCTGTTACCTGACAACCTTCAAAACAAGATTGTTCTGTAATCTTCTGGGTTTGCTTGTTTCATCGTAGACATTAATTAACCTAACGCTTTCCAACAAGCAAGAGCAAGGTCTAGAGCGTGCGCGAGGGAAAGCCAAGGCCTTCGCCCCAACCGCCGCTACAAGAGAAGACGACCCGAGCGTCGGGAGTCGCAGGGTTGTCCCCGACCACCGTAGGCGCGGGCCTGCGGACGGCGAGCGTTGGGTGGCTCGCTGTCCGATCACCACCAGGCCCGGGTCGTTGTGTTTCACGCACCCCTCAAAGAGATATCAGCATAGAAGACGGGGCCCGCTAGGGCCAGAGCCTGCCAGGGTTGTGGAATTTGATCGAAATAGTCACCGCGGCCCTGGAACGCAAAGGACTTTAGTAGGAACACGGATGGGTTTTTAGTCAGTAAGAGTCTGACACGCCCTTCCGCTCCACCCAGAGCGGTAGAAGTCATTTGATGATTTCCCATCCTTAAAAAAAGGGCTTGAGTGTGATGTGTTATGAAATTAATAATAACAGTGGTACTCTGGGAGTGCCGACAGAAGTGAAAACTTGAACAAAAATACCCAACGTGCCTCGCGATCCGCTACCGTCGCCAAACGCGCGCTTCGTCGTATCGTAGCGAATTGCGTATCGATCGATATAAAATCTTAAACACCACGAAATCGGTAAGTCCAGTCGCAAAAATAACGAAAATTTGGGCTCCCTTTATAAAACCCCATAAAAAGATCCATTAGACCTAAATTCATTTTAAAAAAAATACTACGATTCCCAAACCCCACTAATAGTAGAATACCTACTACGTTATACACAGAGAATTCGGGTACGGTAACAGTGTCACGAGTTAGATGTTTTTTTTCCCATCTTAAAAATGACCAACGCGCCTAAAGAAGTTTTCATTTCAAAAATATTTTGTCTTTACAAAAAAATAGTTACTAAAAAATTCAAAATAAGACTATAGTAGCAAAAGTTTAAAAATAAATTAAAAAAAACATTTATTTTCAGGTTACAAAGACCCATAAATAAATACCTTATACTAACAACTCTACAAATATATCATGTCCTCAGTACCAACCAAGATAAGATAATATTAATAAAATAATATCAATCTTGCAGTTTCCTGATGAAAAGAGACATAATTTCATTCCGGAAATTAAATACACCTAAATCTACAGGTATAAAGTAAAACTCTCACCAAGAAGGCCTATCTCATCCCGTATTCAAAGTACTCAACCAAGTTTTAGAACTATTTCAATTCACTGAAACGGCCTAATTCAGCGACACTTTCAGGTTATAACCATAAATTACGAGAGAGAAGTGTCAATTCAGGGAACGACTTATCACTTTAGAATATTATCAAATTTAACAGCTATTTGAATTGTTATATTATGGAGTGAGACATCATAATTAGTGCAGCATATTTTTATTATCATTCTCTTGTCTTTATCCCAATTTTCTTTTTGGGTTCTGTAAAATAAATCTTCTTTTTCTTCTCTATACAGGATGTTTCAGAAATTCTATTAAGTAAAGAAATAATGTCTTTACTTTTTAGTAGTTTTAAGATGTCAGATTTTTTTGAAAAAAGGTCAGTATCTTTTTATTTCATATTATTAATTTTCTTTACTGTAAAGCAGCTAAAGAACACCACGCTTAAAGAAGACCACGCACTTCTGGAATATCCTGTATACTCCGTTGCTCGACGTCTCAGTAGTTACGACTGTGACATAAATTGGGTATTCGATTGAAGTATAAAAACCAGATAATGTGTTGAGATATCACGTGACAAAACGACGATAGACCGAAGAAACAAGGAATGGAATATATGAAAGAATTTTAGATATAGTCATTTGATTGGTCTTCCTCTACTTTTTAGCCATTTTTTAGACAATCATAGTCAAAATATTAATCCTATTTTCCTCATTCCTCTGCATAACATATGAATACAGTACCCGAGGCCAAACCTGAAATTAGGCACACTGACCTTTATACTTATGTGTTACCATGGATCGTAATGACGGTATATTCTAATGAAATTAATGGTTTTATCAAATTTGGGTTTGACCTTTATTTTTGAGGCAAATACAACACCCTCATTTGTGGTATTTTGATAATTATGTTTTAAAACGTATGTGCCTTTCCGCGTCGTGGCTTCCGGCCCACTCATTCTCACGGAGAGAAGACCAGTAAACCAGCAGAAGAAAAAATAATATCATAAAAATAACTATACATATTGGTTCAATATTTCTGTTATCCTGCATCCACAGACCATTCCTGTTTCTACAGACTAAACTTGTCTACTAGAAATGAAACAGGTTTTTTTGCGCGAAACAATCAAAAATCCATTCGAAACAGTTACTTAGTCTCCTTATAAAAATGGGACCTAAAGTACAATGAAAAGAGCTCCCGAAAACTTAATTCAACAGCCCAATTTCTTTTTTTAGACGAAAATAAATGAGATAGCATAAAATTGAGCATGAGGTCGCATTGATTCACTGCCTCCATTGTACTAAGATTGAAAGAGATAGCCGCCCATCGGATTAGGCTGTATAGCCCAAAGTCATTGAGACGAATACCTATAAGGTCTCATTGGAAAATCCCGCGTATTCCAAATGTCTGCGGCTTATTGGAATCTAGATAAATAGGCATGAAAAAGGGATTTAGGAAATTTTCTCTACCTTTTAACAGGTAGCTATTTTGTAATTTGAAAAGATTGCCTGCCTTGTTCATACGTCGAGCTTTTTTGTCGTAGCATTTGGGTTGATTATGGTTAATGAACGTTGCGTAGCTCTAAAGAAAATAGATTGAGAGAATATTAAATTGAAAAAAAAAACGGTTTTTGAAAAACGGATACAGGAAATACAGAAAATTGAAAGCAAGTCAAAAAAGTTTTTTTACTACTACTACCTACTTTTTTAGAGAATCGATAATTAAATTTTTAGATGGATTGGTGGTTTCTGACCAGAGACTAGAGGTGATCATTGAAGTTCATTAAAAAAATTTAAGTATATGGGCACTTGAGGCGTTGTAGCACTGTTTCGTTACAAAAAAAATAATACAAAGCTTTTATTTCGCGGCCATATTGAATTTAGTGTAATGTTATTAACTTTATTGTTTTCTACTCTTCAAGCCCTTTCGTTTAATACCCTATATTAGGGGTTGAGAAAAAACTTGTAATCCGCCATCTTGGAGCGGTAACCATATTTAGTTTAGTTTTTGTTTAGTTTTATATAGTTTGCACGCTTGTAGGTACAGTAGGTACGCGGGAGCGAATTGGGTGTCACTCTGACCGCGTACTGAGGGTTCGGTAGAGGTGTTGAACACAAAGAAAGTCTTGTCACGAACAGTTTATTTACTTTCCACAATGTAGCTTAAAACTAAGATTCATACTGCACAATAAAACGGCGGGAAAGAGCGAGGGCCGCAGAAGCGAGTTGTACGTGCTTGCCGATAGCATGCGTTCTGCCGACTCCGGGGCGAGGCGCGACGCGGGAGACGCCGCGGCGATGCATTCGTGTGCGCGTTCGGACTGGTTCGGAGCGCTTCGTGTACGCCTGGCGATAGTTCGGTCCATCGACGGCGCGACGTACCTACCGAGTCTTCCCCGCCTATAGTAGGCGCCAGATAAATGTGGAATAAAGTATATTGACCTTTCCCTAACAACTGTTCATAGGTACCTGAACAATTAAATATGAATCGTTTTTCATTATTAGACAATGTTAAGGATCACGAGAGATGATGATTCGGGACAGCTTTGTGTCATTAATTCCGTTTTTTAAATTAAAAATGTCAATAATTGTAGGTGGGTCAATGACCGTTATTCCACGATTATCTGGCGCCTACTATAATAAGCTCCGCGTTACACGCTTTAGTTTTAAGCAAAACATGTTTGAACTAATATTTTTGAATAACACCTTGTATACCATGTTTTACGCAAATAAAATATCTTATCTTATCTTAAATTATTACAATATTGAGTATTGCACATTGTATTGTCACCAGAACTAAAGGTGTATACAAAATTTTAGCTCAATCGAATACCAACAAATGGTGGAAAAATTTTTTGCAAATTTTGACCGACAACTTACAAACATACGAACAGTGCAAGTTAAATGAAAGCTTGGTAAAAATAAACTTTCAAACCATCATTTCTATTTTTGAAAAAAAAAAAAATGAACGACGACATCAAAAACTAAAAAAAAAATTCTAGTGATCAGTAACTTTATCCTAGCTTTTTCTAAAAAGCCCAAGAGACCGGCAAATTGAGGTTTCTTTTATCTAAAAATACGTATCAGAGCAACAAATAGCGATATTATGCGGGCATAATATTATTTACACTGAACCTGCCTACGGCACCCGGACTATTTGACACAGATTTTTATCTAAATTCAAGGACCCGGTCACCGTTTCTAAGAGCCTATTTATTCTAGTTTTTTACCAAAAATGTTTTAGTTTACTTCTGAAGCGTATATCTTTGTAAAACCAATTTACATAGTAATTTAGTTTTACTTTATCTTAATAATAAAAATAGACCAAGGTTTTAGTGTTCCCGGAGGGCGTACCCAAGTACCTGTTACCGTTATTTATTATGAAAAAATAAATTAAGAAAATAAAAATAAGTATGAAGGTCTGCTATCAACCTACTTTAAGTCAGTTAACATGAGCCAAGTTTTATGACGAAATGAGCGCAAGTGGATATTTTTAAAACGCGGAAATGACTCTGTGTCTTTTTGTTAATTTTTCATTTCATTAGGACGTAGGATGTTTATTATCCTGTGAGTATTTTCCTCTGAGATAATTGCCGACCGCAGGCCGCTGGCAGAGTTGCGGAATTTGTTCGAAAAAGCTACCGCAGCCCTGGAACGCAAAGGGCATTAGGAGGAACACGGATGGGTTTTAGTCAGTAAGAGTCTGACACTCCCTCTGCTTCGCCCTGAGTAGAAGGAGTCATTTGGTGTTTTTCCATCCTTTAAAGAATTGCTAAACTTTAACTAATAAATAAGTAACATTGTTTGTTTGTTTGTGGAGGTGGGTTATGTCTGGAAGTTCTAAATCTTTATCTGATAGATGACTACTACGCTGATATACATCATGGACTACTATTCAATTTGGAAAATTACACAGTTTATATGGGCTATGACAAATAAGTGAAACCGAAGGAAAAATTGTGTGGTTATTAAAAAGGTCTTGTTTATGCAAAAACGCGCTTGTAAGTGGGATTATCAAGAGTTGGTTCCTTTTCATATCATCCCTTTTCGATTGTATGTAAAGGAGTTTAAAAGCAATTTTGGGATCTTTGGGAGTACCTAAATTATGCTGGATTTTTAGCAAATAAAAGCTTCGGACGTTATTTAAAAAAAGAAAAGGTTATTCATACATCTTAAAGTATCTAGATAAATAGCATTTAAGTCGTCACATAATTATCTTCAGGAATGAGAACTCGATGGAGATACTAGTGATTCAGGGACAGGTGGAAGGCAAGAGAGCACGCGGTCAATCACCAACTCGCTGGACTGACCTGATACAAAAAACTACCGAGTCCACTGTGGTCCAGTGTACTCGTATAGGTTAGAACTCACCTAGCTGTGTAGCATGTAACGTATCTGATACGGTATCAACCTGCAAGTGGATTAGGTATGTATGTAGGATATGTATGTAGGTTTATTTATGTATGATTAAAAATGTAGCTTTGTAAAATTTGTGCACTGGATCCTAACCTCTATTGTGATCTCTCTCTATCACTCAAAGGTTTGCTGGTAGAAAACTCATTTTTGAGTTAAGCTCGCCTTTGTACATGAACTATTTAAATCACTGTGAATGAATATAAGCTGTTATGGTGTACCTACCATACCATACCTACCGTATCCAGCTACGAGATCCTGCATCCGTCCACACGCACACTGCGATCCGCTTTTGTGTTTGAGTTTACTGCGCTCCACGCGCGAGCGGCTCGCAGCAGGGTCGTGCCTACGGACTCACTTGATACCGTATCAGATATGTTACATGCTACACGGCTAGATGAGTTCCTACCTAAACGTGACCAACCGGCAGAAAAAGAAGCGTATCGCTGAGAGAGCAGTCCTCGGGAAAGTCGAAAGCCTCCCGAACATCACGACCACTCTGACAAGAGCTCGACTTAGAGGAATCATTTTCTTGAATCTAAATTGTTGTTTGACAAAAAATGTATTCAAAATTTATTTGAAGAGATTGTTGATTTTCTCTTTAAATTAATTTTGAATATATTTTTAGACGTTAAACGTCAAACAGCCTAAAGTGACTAAAACATCAATTAGAAAGAAGTAATTATGAAAGTTAAATAGGAAACCCACGCTTTTCCAAAGTTGTTGTAAAATATTGTTCTAATAAATCTATAGCAGTATGGATTTTGCTAATGTTTTGGGTTCTGGAGGTCAAATGAACTAATATTTTCCATTATTTGGGTTTCATACCCAAAAAAATATTTTCCAATATTTTTCGATAATCTGACGGACTAAATAAAATCATATTTTTTTTAACCCAAGTAACATCCCTATTGTGCCTTACATATGCATGCTTCGAGTTATTTATTTATTTTAGGAAAACTTACAGCTAAACAAACATAGTAAGTAAAAGTTTAAACAAAATATGGCCAATTACAAGTTTACTTATGATTCAAGGAACTTAGAAATAACTTGGAATAGAGTTAGATCTCAACTTCCTTCTTAAGCAAAGCGTTATAGAGAACTTGGCATTCTTTCACATTTATGTTTAAGATGGGATTCCTGGTAATTGGCAATGGTTCGCACTTTTATACACAATTCTGTACATGTTATTCTTACTAGAAATTTTATTTCATTACTAGAACGACGTGGTTTTGGTACTGTACGACTTACTCCTTCTGTAAATATAGGCGCGATTTGAGCTCCCTTTTGTAAATACAGGGGTGATGTTATCTTGACTCATTTTAGTCGTGAAAATAGATTAACGGTACTAAAAGTAAATAAACACAAACAAAATAAATAATAGTTCGTGTTTTGACCTAAAAGCTTTGAGATTTGAAACATTATCAATATTTAGAGACGACGGACGAAGGTGTCAAACCTAATTGATTCACATTCTGTATATCAGAATAACAAAAGGAAATAAAGATTGACATATTTAATTTAGATTAACAGTATTCTTCAGTTAAACAACTGAAAAGTTACAGAAACGATTTTGAATTCTTATATCGGTACTAAACATGTCCTAATCAAATCATAATTTTATATTGTTACTTCCATTGGGTGGTAACTATAAACAAATGGTCAAGGGATCTTGCAAAAAGATAGGATGCGAGGGTGGAAGCCGGAGTCCCAGAACTGGGAACATAACAAGCTGATTATCAGCTTGTTATGTTCCAGTTCTGGGATATACGGTTTTAGACATTTATTCCTCAAAAGAATACAATTTACTTATTATGGGAAATATAAGTTATTCTTAAATACTAAATACGTTGACATAAGAAATGTAGGTAGGTACTCAAATAAACAAGTTAGTAGTACGTAACACGGTGGAGGTCTGCCCAGCTTGGGCGGAGCCACGCGCGCCTCTAAGAGATGTCAGCATAGGAGACGGGGCCCGCTAGGGCCAGAGCCTGCCGGGGTTGCGGAATTTGTTCGAAAGAGTCACCGCGGCCCTGGAACGCAAAGGGCTTTAGATGGACCACGGATGGGTTTTAGTCAGTAAGAGTCTGACACGCCCTTCCGCTCCGCCCAGAGCTGAAGAAGTCATTTGATGATTTCCCATACTTTAAAAAAGTAGATGCACAATACTTTACACGTTGTGGGTATCATGAAAAAACTACATATTTTTAAAGTAGTATTTTCATTTATGATTTGTTAATTTAACTTTATTTATTTAACTAATTGTGTATATATTAGTATGAACAGCTTAGCTTTAAATCATAAAATATTCCGTTCTATTTTAACATAAATCTAATTGAGTTAATATCCACCAGGGACTTAAGCAAACATAAAATTAGATCCAAAGATCCCTTTGAAACCTTTTAAAATTCTGTGAAAAACGAAAGATAATTAATTCACGTGCTACCTGTATCCCTTACTTAATGAGCTCATTAGGGATTGAGTAAAATGAATGGGAGCCATTCACAAGGGTATTAGATCTTCTCCGAATCGGAAATCTACCTCGTATTGAAATCGAAATTGTTAATTGATAAGTAATCGAATCGTGATGTGATAGACCTCACATATTTCTCTGGATTCACTTTCCGATTTCCAGTTCAGAGATTTCAATGAAATTGGAATCTGGGTTTGTATGAGTTATTGAATGATCGCATTAGTTAACTGAATAGATATCGGGTGGGCTGAACAGTTTTCGACCCTTTTGCTATCAAGTGGGCTGCATCGTAGACTGCTTTACATGTTAACGCCCTGTCTCTGCTTTGCTGTTTTGAAGTTGGGATTTAAGTTATTTATGAACATGTTAAGAAAAAACCTTTTTACAAAAAAAAAACCGACTTCCAAATAAAAAACACTGCAAAGTATAAAATAACTTTAATTTCGGAAGTCGGTGTCAAAAAACTAAAATACAACCAAAAACAACGACTACAAAAAGTTTTTTATTTTCCACTTTTTGGTAGTGATACCCCACAACTAAGTGACATTATTCCCATAGTGAGTAGTTGTACTATTTGCCGTTAAGGAGTTTTTTTGTGTGCCTTCGCAGTCCAAGTCCACACCAGCTCATAGTTAAATATCTACTTTGCTTTGGTACTAGTTTTTACTGATTTTAAGGTGAGGAGGTCACTGGTTTATCCTTGAAGTTCACAGTACAGTGCAAATGCAATATAGCTATAGCTAAACCTAATGCAAAAAGAATCATAAAGATCGGGTAATGAACAATAAAGTTATGCCCGAGTAGATAACCCCAAAAACATGTTAATTCAGGTTGACTTCTTTGCATCTGCGTACCCTTTCACAGCGTACCGGCGCGATGTTATGTTATGAACTGGTGTAATCAATAAACAGACATTCAATTTCAGAAATCCCGGGAGATTTTCTATCACTTTTTGAAGAGTTCCGTTGCCAACTTCCGAAATTCTTCATCAGATCTTTACCAAATTGAAATAGCGCCACTTTGGAAAAATACTCTTCCAAACAAAAAAAAGAATCGTCTAAATCGCTTGAAAATTGGAGAAAATATCGCTGATCAAACATATATCCTGGGATCCCAGCATCAGATCCTCACTTATACCTTCCATCATCAGCTCAGCAAGATGAGATGTTGTTTACCAGGCACAATTATCTGAATTGCGTTAGAAATTATATGAAAAACATTGTATTTGCCTTTAACATTTGAGGATTTCATCATCAGATTCTGACTTGAAGTCAATGGGACCACCTCAGGAGTATAGGCTTTCGAATAAAAAAAGAATCATCAAAATCCAGTAACAATTGACGGAATCGGATCAGCATAACAAACATACTAAAAAAAAAAGAAAAAAAAACATACAGTCGAATTGATGACCTCCTTCTTTTGGAAGTCGGTTGAAAACATAAAGAGGAGCTCGTGGCTAAAGAATAACAGCCGCACGGGTCGATCTTTAAGGTTAAGTAACTCTTGCCATGGTCGGTCTATGGATGAATGACCATCTTAACAAAACAAGATTCCTGCATGCCTCGGAAAGTACGTCAAGCCGTTCCCGGCTGTCATTTGTAGATCTTTGGCAGTCGTTACGGATTGTCAGAAGCCAGAAAATCAGACTTCAGTCTTGCCAAGAAGTACGGTGTTACCCAGTTAATGGGGTGTGGAGGTCTGGTATGTAGCTGCTCCGCGTAAAATACTAGTATTCAGCTGAATCCGGTTTGACTGGAAGCCGACCCCAATATAGTTGGGAAAAGGCTAGGCAGATGATGTTTAGAAAAACATAAAAATTTCAACGCACCTATAGTTTGCTTTTTCAAGCTGGAGAAGTGTCGAAAAAATAACGAAAGTAGCCTTTCTGTCGAAGTGAGATAACATGGCTAAATAAAAATAGTTTAGCTGATGTTATAATTTATTATTTGGATCGAATTCGGAGGGAAAAATCTCGTTTTTTAAGGAACGTACACATTCGCATCGCCCTCACTAACTTGTCTGAATGTAGAGTAATTAGAGGTTAAGAGGCAATACCTCTCAGGGGGCCATTGTACTCATCATTATGAACAACTTTTACCTTAGGACCTACACTGAAATCGCGAAAAAAAAACGACTCCTCCATACATTTCTATGCGCATAACTCGACAAAATGTACCGACTGAACAGCTGTTGTTTTTTCGCGATATTGAGCTTGGTCCCATAGTAAACGTTGCCAGTTGACCAGTTTTTGACATTGAGTGCAACTTTATTTTGAACTTTATTGACCTTCGAAATAAAGAAAAACGATACCTGCAACAAAAGTTATTGAACCTAGTTTTGATTGAAATAAACAAACAAAACACTGGGCCCAATTCCTAGTAGTAGAACGGAAAGACAAAATATTCAATGTATAAGCAGCTGACCAAGCCGAATGGTCATCCTTTCCTCGTACCAACCTCTCCAATTACCAAAAATCGGCAATCATTCTCAGAGCGTTTTGTCCGACAGCCGGAAGGGCCTTCAGCTTCCTAATGGTCCCTTAATGGGCCCACATCGTGGCTTTGTTCATTATATTCCCGCTTCGATGAAACGGTCTCAATAAAGCAAATAATACCTCATTCATACTATTGACAAGATCAGTGCTTTCTTTATAAAACCATTGTGTCGGTTAAATTATAGGGTTTATATAAACTAATATAATAAAGCTGAAGAGTTTGTTTGTTTGTTTGAACGCGCTAATCTCTGGAACTCTCTAGAACAGTCGGATTTGGAAAAATCTTTTTGTATATGATAGCCACATTCATGAGGACGGCTAAAGGCTATACGGGAACGAGTGAAAACGGGATATGCGGGTACGAAGTCGCGGGCAAAAGCTAGTAATATAATTAAACTGAAGAGTTTGTTTGTTTTAATGCGCTAATCTCTAGAGGTACCAGTCGTACTTGGAAAAATATTAATTATAATCTCTGGAACCCTCTGGAACAGTTGGATTTGGAAAAATCTTTTTGTATATGATAGCCACATTCATGAGGAAGGCTATAGGCTATGCAGGAACGGGAAATTTCTACGGGATCGGGAAATAAACGAGATTTGCGCGTATGAAATCGCAGGTATAATCTAGTAAAATCCATACACCTATACCAATAAATTCAATGCGAAAGTAACTCGGTCTGTCTGTCTGTATGCTGAATATGTTTGTGTGCATTAAACTTGGCTCGGGGTTGACCTGGATCAAGGCATATTATGATATTTTAATATTGGTAGTATGTTTGCGTGGGATAATGAATCGCTTGAAACGCGGGTGGAGTCGCCGGCCGTTGCTAGTTACTACATTTTATAAAACTAAGTGCCACTGCGTCTGTCTGTTCGCGTTAAAAAGAAAAACTACTGCACCGATTTACATGCGGTTTTCAGCAATGGATGGGGTTATTCATGAGGAAGGTTTAAGTGTATAATTCGTTACGGACTACGGGATCGGGAACAATGGTATATGCGCGTACGAAGTCGCAGGCTAAAACTAGTTTTAGATAACATCGATTTGCGAAAAGTACTCACTGTGTGAACAAGACTTCACAGTACAAACAAGAACTACAAAACCACTTTCGTAATTAAAAGTACTCACTGTTATTAATAATAAAGTACATTGGAAGTACTAACTTTCCCATCAAAACCTATTGTATGATTCTAGGATATTACAATGAAATAATAGAAGTTTCCGACCTCACTACAATACGAAAGAAAAACATAGTTATTAATTTCCTTTACCTCCTATAACTTTCCTAAATACGTCGAAAGTATCCTAAGAATCGCCGAAGGAAATAAAGGACTTAGTTCCTAAGAACTTTAACTCGGAATGGACTCAATAGATTACGAGTAAGATAGGTATGTTCAAGTGCTTGAGAAGTTCTACAAAGTTTGCAGCTGTTGGCAATCCCGTTGCAAGAATTGGTAATATTCAAAAGTAGTTTCAGATTTTCTGCATTCAAATCCGAGAAAAGTTCCTTGCTGATAAGAATTCTGAATACGTATGTCGAACTGTCTCAAATATGAAAAGAATAAAAAAAAATTGGTTGTCTGTGGTGTGTCTAAAGTCGGTTTACGGACGATAGTTTAACGTGACAACGTCATAACAAAACATTGATGAAATGATCGTAACGTTACAATGAGCGTAACGTTACAATGAGTCATCCTTTTTCGTGCGTGCAGCCGGTGTTCATCGATTTATTAGACGTTGTCGTCAACGTCAAAAGTTATATTCTTCTAAAAAAAATTGTTTTCCTAATATTTAAACAAGAGGCCAATGTCTTTCGGTCTTCGTTATAATTATTATTGGAAGTGATCTTTACCAGCTTTTAGGTTTTTAAATAGATGCAGTCGGTAGTCTATTTTATGATGATAATATTTTTGTCTAAATCAAAAGTCATTTATTCAAATATGGCTGAGTGCCGACACTTTTTCAATGTCAACGTTTACATAAATACAGTCCCCGAAAACGCCCGGCCGTCTCCACTTTTTATTGTTATAGATGAGAAGAGCGTCTACCAACATGAGCCCAACAATGTTTGATTTTTTTTCTGTAGATTGTTGTAAAGGAGCTCGTGGCTAAAGAATATCAGCCACACGGGTTGATCAAGGTTAAGCAACGCTTGCCAAGGTTGGTTTGTGGAAGGGTGACCATATTAACATAATGGGTTTCCTCCTTGCCTCGGAAAGCCCGTTAAGCCGTTGGTCCCGGCTGCCATTTGTAGATCTTTGGCAGTCATTACGGATTTTCAGAAGCCAGTAAATCTGACTCCAGTCTAGCCAAGAACTACCGCGTTACCCAGTTAATGGGTTGTGGAGGTCTGGTAGGCAGCCGCTCCACGTAAAATACTGGTATTCAGCTGAATCCGGTTTGACTGGAAGCCGACTCCAATATAGTTGGGTAAAAGGCTAGGCAGATGATGATGTTGTAAAGGAATTATTGTAGATCTATCGTTATTTGTTATTTATTTCTTTCTGCCCCCGAAAATGAGATAGTCAATAAGTTAACATAAAACTATGTTGCCCGGTCAGAGTCTCAAGCTGCAAATGATCCGTAGATAATAAAAACCGGCCAAGTGCGAGTTGGACTCGCGCATGAAGGGTTTCGTACCATCGTGCAAGATTTAATACTATGTAGGTATTTTTATTAGTTATTGTTAAATCGACAACAGAAATACACACTCTGTGAAAATTTCAACACAGCTGACATACGGACAGCGGAGGCTTAGTAATAGGGGCCCGTTGGACTTTGAGCACAGAACCCTAAAAAGCTTAAAATACAAATATTATAGCTCAGTCATTGCACTAATGAATAGACATGGTATAAAATAGGAATGGTAGAGCGTTCAAAATTCATATAAGTGTCAAGTTGATTGTCATTTTTGGGTTGACAAGCACTTCCGGGAAGTGCGCTGACTCACCCGTATGGGGAAATCGTTTGGTTTGTATGTATGTAGCTTTATGCGTTTATTTATTTATTTAATATAAAGCTTCGGAACAATGAGCCCACTATAACTTATATAATTTGTACATTGCAAACTTAAGTCTACGCGCCTCATTACTTCACGCAAAAAAAACACAACATGCACCACATTATGCGCAGAAAATAACATAGTTAATTAATTAATTTAAACAATTATTAAATTAAAAACACAGATTGAATTAAAGTAGAAAAGATTAAATCAAATTAAATTTTATTTTTGATATAAGATTAAGTAAATAATTGATATGAGACTAGGGATATCGATTACCAATTAATTGAAAGCCCGGCTTTTTTTAGTTATAGGGTTAGCGGTTCGCGTTTTACCACAATCTTACCTGATGGAGCACGCTTGCCTAGAAGTAACCTGCTCACTCTTGCCTTATGGTTGGCCCGAGGTTGTTGCTATCAGCAGTGCGATTCTGTAAACATCTCACCGTGTATCCTTAAGTTAAGTGAAGTGAAGATGAAGTGGCCTGTCAATCAATACAATGAAAATGGAATGACAGTTCACTTCATGCTCACTCTACCTAAGTCTGCACGGTGAGACGTTGGTAGAATAAACCGGTAGGACAGAGTTCAGCAGACACCAAGCTTTTTGAGGCTTCAGGCTGGGTAGAAGATACAAAAACACAGGAAATGCGAAAAAATACTGTTAGATGTGTCAACTGCCAGTTGTTACTAAATAAATTATCGTACAAGTGGCTATTATGACCGAGTTTTTCCTAGTGTGGTACAAGTGAAACAGTAATATCAATACTCAACCAAAAAATATCTTTGAAACAATTGAAAAGTCTTTACAAAAAGGGAATATTTCCGAATTTTAATTTTTTCACCAACAATAAGAAGTCTTGCTACTTATGCTGAAATACATTATTATATTTCTGAACGATTGCAAAAAGGGATATTCTACCTAGCGAATTCAAAAAGCGTGTTCTAAACAAAACAGACCATTATCTCAAGAAAATCGCCACAGTTCACCTGTCTATATGTCTGTCTCCGGGCTGTATCTCACGCACCGTCATAGCTAAGCAGTTATTTTTTTCACAGAGTGTATTTTCTATTGCCGCCATAAGAAAAAAAAATATGACATAAAATTAAACTTTAAAGCGTGTTGAGCACTTTTTGGGTGAACAAAAATCATGGACCTTGTGTCATCGTCACCGAATGCTTTAGCTTTCGCTTAGTTTTCACTTCTATTGGCAGTCCCCAAAGACTGCCACGCATATTTTTTTGTTCAATTTAGGTAACCCTGAGATGTAAGAGTCCGACTTGCTACATTATTCGATCCTGTTCTATCACATGAAATAAGGAACACTAACTCTTATCACTTGTACCACAACCCAATAGTTTATTGTGTGGACGACCCGTCGTTTATCTGAGGACTAATTTCCTTGAGGCTCAAGGACGAACGATCGATGCTACCCCATTTTATATGAACGAAATATTTGCGAAATAACGACACGAATAATCTTCCTCTGGAGTAAGGAAGTCAGAGAGTTATGAAGCTAATAAGTTAAAGGCTACAAATTAAATGCGTACCAAGCAAAATATGTTAACTTCAAATAAAATAAACCCACTGTATACCGAGGTGCCTAAAGAACAACGTTTTAAGTTCCAAAATAATTTATATTCTACACTCAGCAGAATAATTGTAATTATGGATAAATGCTCACCAAATCTTGTTTCCCTGAAATACAATGTTACTTTTGTTACTAGGAGATCTTGGATGCAAGAGCGAGTTAAGCAAGCTCGGGACTTGGGGCACCCCGACTCGGACAGGTTAGGTTAGAAAGAAGGGGATGGCTGGGTCTAGTGAGCGAGCGAAGCTAGCGAATCAGACCCCGCTATCTCCTTCGTGGTTGTTTTTTTTTTAAACTATGGAGCCCCGCTTTGCGGGGCTCCGACTTCGCCTTTTGGTGAGCATTTATACATTCTGTCAGGTATTTCAAATTTTTGGTAGTAAACTAGGTACTTTTCTCATAGGCGTTTAAACACAAACCTTAGTTAAATTCAAGTGAAATGTAATTTTATGCAGCCTAAATCATTTATTCATGGTTTAGCTAGCTTGGGCACGCCACAATTGCGGCGCCACGGCGTCCTCACCTTCCGCCTGTCGCAGGTACTGACCGGACACGGCTGTTTCGGGAGGTATCTGTTTCGGATTAAGTGGGAGGACACGCCCGGGTGTCAGCACTGTGTGGATCGCCTGGAAGACATGGTGGAGCATATGGTGGAGGTCTGTCGAGGCGATCGGCGGCGGTGACCTCTCGCGTCCGGCCCTGATTGAGTCCATGGTCCGGAGCGAGGAGGCTTGGGGAGCGGTCACCTCCTTCTGCGAAGCAGTAATGCTAGCGAAGGAGGAGGCGGGCCGTGCGAGGAAAAGGCAAGGCCTTCGCCCCAACCGCCGCTACTTGAGAAGACGCCCCGGGCGTTGGGAGTCGCAGGGCGATCCCCGGCCACCGTATGCGCGGGCCTGCGGACGGCGAGCGTCGGGTGGCTCGCTGTCCGATCACCACCAGGCCCGGGTCGAAAGCGTGTTGTATTTCACGCGCGCCTCAAAGAGATGTCAGCATAGAAGACGGGGCCCGCTAGGGCCAGAGCCTGCCAGGGTTGCGGAATTTGTTAGAAAGAGTCACCGTGGCCCTGGAACGCAAAGGGCTTTAGTCAGTAAGAGTCTAACACGCCCTTCCGCTCCACCCAGAGCGAAAGAAGATATTTAATGATTTCCCATTAAAATTTAAAAAAAAAAATGGTCTGCTACCTGAACGACTACTGAATTAGTAATTCCCCTCTTTATAAATTACTAGCTTTTGCCCGTGATTTCGTCGGCGTGGAATCGTTTCTTTGGGCAGCCATTTCAATTTTTAAGATACAAATTTTTATCAAGTGCCTTCAATGAAAGGTTCATGGTTTTATCTTCAATAATGATGGACTCCCATACAAACTCATCCCATATTTCAACCCTTTCAAGCCCTTTCTCGTGACAAAATGTCTATCTATGTGCTTCCTCAAGGTCTAATCTATCTCTGTACCAAATTTCGTCTAAATCGGTTCAGCAGTTTAAGCGTGAAGAGGTAACAGACACACTCACAAATTTTCGCCTTTATAATATTAGTGTGATAGTTTTATTAGTACGGATGGATATTTAGGTAGTGCGTTATTCTGATTTATAAAGCTTTATATATTACTATCAAGTTGCATCAAAATCCGTTTTCTAGTTTTTGAGGTAAAGAGAAGCATAAGTGTAAGCTCGCTCCATCGTCGACTTTGTCTCTGTCATCTATGACCTAGACTAGAGTCAAGAGCAAACATGAAATAACAAAAAAAAAAGAAAAGAAGATTGATAGGTAATTATCATTCATTCTTACAAACGTACGAATTACTAGTCGGAATAACGTTAGACACTGTCGTTAATGCCACTTCCTTTCAAGGGTAAATTCTACAATATTCTAAGTTTAACAGTATTTTATTACTGTAGGGAAAAATCTCTCAGTGAAATATGACCTAATAATGTTCTACTACGGACGCCAGCCAAAATGGTAGGTCCTCTTATTTCCAGTACCTTAACGCCTTAGTTCATGGAATCATTTTCTTACTTATTCTGTTAAGTGTTATTCTTGGTTTTTAACTTTTTGCAGCAGAAAGCAATTACAATACTTATTTGCAAATACTCTTTTTACGGCAACAAGGAAACATTTATAGTTAAATTTCTCTTTTCTGCCGACTTATGAAAAAAGGACGTATCGACATTAAACGAAGTAATCGATTTCAAATCTTAAATCTTTTTCATATCGTCGGAAATCAATTACTTTGCTTTGTGTAGATAGGTACGTCCTTTTTTCTTGTGACGGCAGTTTTCTCCTTGATTCTGTAAAATATTTTCTCATATTAATTCTTCCCAAGTGGCTTCCAGTCTAACCGGATGCTGAAGAGGAGCGAAAGCTGACCTCGTCAAACCAGTAACAGGGAACGTAATACTCCCAGCATCACTGGTCACAAATAGGGCTTCTGAATAACGGTGACGATTGTCAAAGATGTGCTAATGACAGCCAGGAACAACAGTTCAACGTCCTAAGGCACGATATGTAGTGGGTGGTCACCCATCCTCGGACCGACCTCAGCATGTGTTGCTTAACCTCAAAGACCGATCTTTGCGCAAGTTATTATTTAGCCACGACCTCGTCCTCACAAAATAATATCTCAAGATGTGGTCAACAAAGTATTCAACATTTATGAATGACCGCTCTTAGAGGCTTTATTTCGGGAGCTATTTTCAATGCTAGTAACCTAGCGGTTACCGTAAACCGCGTCAAAGGTATACATTAATGAATGTATGTACCTACTATTAATTTGTAAGTCAAGTAGCGTCTGAGCTGGTTCAAACCATGCAACAAGTAAACCTAGTAATTGCTTTTCTAATTATTTTTGGGAAATAAAATAATGTAGGGAGAGTGTTTTTTTAATAGTAGATCTTTAAGTGACTGCTCTCGCTCTGGGTGGAGCGGGACGCAGTGCCAGTCTCTTACTGACTTAATCCCACCCATACGGGTGGAATTAAGTAGGTCAGGAACACTCCTTTGAATACCCTTTGCGGTCCAGGGCAGCGGTAATTCTTTCGAATACAACATTCCAATGTTAGTCCACATATTTTTCTTTGTTTTTCATTTATTTATTTAACACTAGCTGCTGCCCGCGCCTCCACCAGCGTTCAAGTTGTAAATTATTCCAAGGGAACATACTCCCGGGATGAAAAGTATCCTTTTCCCTTTGCCAGGACCCAAGTTTCATCTTAATCCGTACAGCCGTTTATATGTGAAGAGGTAACATACAAATAAACTCACTTTATGAAAGATTTTATGTCCACAAAAGAGTGTTTGAGGATGAAACACTCTTAATGCCTCATGATGGCATCGGCACGTCATAATAGGACCCCTAATATGTACTTTTGCTACACAGTGCAACGCCACCATATACACAGTGCCATTTTAGTCGTCATACAAAGACAGCCACTTAATGTACCCGAAATAAACATCCTCAAGGCGCGATTATTAAAAAAATAATTGATTATGATAATAGGGACAATAAAAATAAATAATGCATTAGAATTATGATAATAATGTTTACGTATCAAAACAATGTCGCTGTTCTATTCCGCGCCGTCCTTGGAACACAAGGCTCGGACTGCGCTCGCTACAGGATGTTTCAAACTATGTCATGCGTCATGATAATGGATATTTTCATTTTTAATCATTCAAATGTTCATAGATATCTTTTTTTTAATGAATGTGTAGTCTTTGTATAGATGAAGTGGGCTGCCGTTGTAAGACGACTAAAATGGCATCGTGTAAAAACTATAGATGCGTTATCCGCACTCAGAAACGACAACACGAGAAGAAGAAGAAGGTAACTACCGTGACCTTATAATAATACTTTGGTTTTTTTTTCTTCTTCTTCCGCTCTGGGTGGAGCAGAAGAGCGTGTCAGACTCTTACTGACTAAAACCCATCCGTGTTCCTTCTAAAGCCCTTTGCGTTGCAGGGCCGCGGTGACTCTCTCGAACAAATTCCGCAACCGTGGTAGGCTCTGGTATTAATAGGTTTGCTACCGCGAGACGAACGGAGCAGTTAACGTGTAACATATAGGTACGTAGCCAACTTGCTACTGATTAGTACCGATTGTACTTGCGCTGTTTTATGAGCTTTGATTATGGTGCATGACGCGTGTATATTATAAAACGTCATAGTTGCTATAAGTACTCCTATCCACATTCTGATCTAAGAAATTCCCCTGTGACCTTTCCTATCAAACAAGAAAAACTGAAGGTTTTAAAGACTAAACGGGTTGCCCACATAGTCTAGACTAGAAAAATGTTTTCAATGTGGTAATGGAATATACGTGGGTATTCCAAGATTGATTAGAAGATGAAATAGAGGCTGATTTTCTTTTATATTATATCAAATCTAATAAGTTTATTTTTGATCACACAATTTACGTGTAAAAAATTGTAAGGATTTCAGTGTTCTGCCACAGGCATATAAATATTGGTACAAAATACAAGCACATTTTTACAATAATACTGAACAATATAAGGTACACACAATGCCAATGAATAACATTAATCTATCTATCTATATAAACAAAAATTAATAGTCAAATGTGTTGCTAAGCGCAAAACTCGAGAATGGCTCAACCAATTTCGCTAATTCTTTTTTGTTGTATTTGTTATTGTCAGGAGAAGGTTCTAATGAAAAAAAAATAGGAAAAAAAAATTACAACCGAGTGAAGCCGAAGCGGGCCACTAGTATAATTATAAAGTGTTTTTAGGAATCATAACATCTTAAATTATAAACAGCAGGAAATTTTCAATAAATAAAACATCAATATAAGATAATGTTTTTTCTACGATACCTTTACCACTAGACATCCAGAGGACAGCCAAATTTTCCTGATCATTTGTTACAAAACAAAGACCAAACGGCAAAATACGGGCATCCTTTGAAATCCACTCGGCCGAAAATTTGCCTCGTCACCGATGAATTAATCATACTTCTTTGATAGAATATTGAATTGTTTATTTTCAATACGCATCGGTATTGAAATACCTATTTTGTTTTGGAGTGTTAAATTGGATCAGACGGTTAGCAAAAACAATATGGCGGATGGAATTTCTATTTTTGTTTGATGGATTAGTTATTGTTGGGCGTTCTTGTAGGATTTTTAGAATCGAATATCACACAATTGTTACATTAGAAGGGTAAATTAACACCACCGTTGATTGTACTAAATCCCATCAACGCAAACCAAATATTTTGTTATAAAGAGTTGATAACACGAGGTTATCACAAATATTCTCACTATTATTATTATATAAAACTAACTCGGCATTAGTAGTATTATTACAGATTACATACAGACAATTACACTAACCGTAACAAGTAAAGAGTATCCGGCATAAAGATACTTTTTGCCAGTCTGCTTTAGCTTCAAAAGTATTACACTGTGGTAGATGTACAAAAAAAAAGTAAATAACATTTAACATCAAAGTTAGTGTAGTAATGATTACTTACCTAAAATGAAATTCACTCATCTGCTAAAGAAATCATAACATGAAAATAATGGATATGTGCGTACGAAGTCGCGGGCAAAAGCTAGTGAACCGCCCTTTGTTGAAATTGTTTCTCAAAATCAGTTCTACTTAGTTTTAATGAGATACAAAACAGCTCCAACCCCTGTCTGATGCCTTAGCCACACTTCACAAGTCGTCCCTCCATTTCCTCTGCGGTGTACGACACTTCACCGTATCACTACTAAGTGACAATCTCATCCGTAAGACAGCCACCGTAGCGCATCCAATCATAAAGTAATTGCACTGTCATTAGACTACGTCAGTTTGTGGTGGATGGGTGGTACAGTCGGGGAGGAGAGTTGGGTAACCTTTTCTAGAAACTACACGTGTATCGTGTAGTTGTACACTACTTTTGTGTCAGTTTTTAGGACAGAAAGAAAAATTATTCTGCCTTTCCGGCAGAATAAACTGAATAGTAGTTTGTAGCGAATTTAGAAAATGTCGGGTACATGATATTATCGCTTTCAATCAGTGTTGATAGTAGTAATCGAAAAACTCCAAAGAGACCGGGGTAGACCAACGCATTCGAGAAAAGGCTTGGCAGATGATGATTTATTTACAAGTCTAGCCTCGCACTGGTCTTACACCAATGGAGCACAAATGATTTCAGAATCTGCTGCTTGTGGATTGGTTGACATGGAATGAACGGTAGTGGATCACGTACACTCGCGTACGCAGCATCAGGCCACCTCTACTCCAGGGTATATTGCACACATTCTTAACAAAATTGGTGACATAAAATTAATTATATTCTCAGTGTTGTTGTTTTTGTTTTGTTCCATAACATAAACAGCTAATATTATGCGTTAATCATTAACCCCTTAACGACGTTTTAATTCTATAGTTTGAGAATCACATGCAGTTAAGGTTACGGACCATAAATACATCGTAAGAAATCAAAACTTTGGTAAGTTTACTATCGCATTTAGTCACAACAACAAACAAAGGCAGTATATTTATTTATTTGTTCTTAGTACTATCGAAGCCTTGCAAGTACAGTTTTAGTTGGAACTTAAAAGCATCGCAGCTAAGCCTTAGTGTAATCGAATAGAAGTGTTTGCAGTCAGCGCTTCAAACTTAACCGTTTGACTTTGGATCGCTTCCGCGCTTCCAAGCAGTTTTCTGAATTATCTGAGTTGGCAATAAGGTTTTGCTTAACGGGAATACACAATCGACGACTTTGTTTGGCAACCCCAGAAGACGCTCTCTGTCGGCGCGACGACGCGGTCCGGTTTTTAGTGCAAATGAACGCAAGGATTGCATATTCACACATCTAACACCTTTAAATGAGCATTTCTTGTATATATGTCGTCTCTTTGCTTCAATAATGTGATAAGTCTGAAAATTATGTATATATCTTAGTATATGTATACATATATATTTCTTGTGTACGTGTGTATGTCACTGTTCTCCTCCTAAACGGCTGGACCTATGATGATGAAATTTTTGTGTGTGTTCAAGGGGATTTTAGAATGGTTTAGATTCACAATTGGACCCGGTAGGTGGCGCTGCAATCGATTTCCATAATTTTTCGTTAGACATAAAACAAACGTTCGGACAGGACAACGTCTGCCGGGACCGCTTGTATAATATATTATCTGAATCTCGGAAACGGCTCCAACGATTTTCATGAAATTTAGTATGCAGGGGGTTTCAGGAGCAATAAATCGATCTAGCTCCTAAAGACAGCTGCTACGCGACTATACGAAAACGCAGGAAGCGAATCTTTTTTTTTAAGGATGGAAATTCATCAAATGGCTCCTTCCGCTCTGGGCGGAGCGGAAGGGAGTGTCAGACTCTTACTAACTAAAATCCATCCGGGTCAGTGGACCGTCTTAGGGGCGGAGTTCCGTGTTCCTCCTAATGCCCTTTGCGTTCTAGGGCCACGGTGACTCTTTCGAACAAATTCCGCAACACTGGCAGGAAACGAAACTGTAGGGACCTTTGATATTGCTAGGATCTGTTGTAAGGTTTTTGTATTTTGCTGTACAAATTAAATAATATTACGTGTTAATTTAATGTTTTATCGAAACCATTGCCACACACTTAGGTATTTCAATAGATTAATTTTGCACCGGCATGTTTTTTTTTTGGTAAATAAAATGTACTTCCACTTCCCTTATAAAATACGTGCATGAACGCGGAAGGAAAAAGCCCTTTATTCTCTAAGTCGGTTAAACAAAACGTGCCGTCTCCATCCATTTATTTATTCGAATAAAAAGAAAAAAAAGATAGAATGGCATGAAGATTTATCTTCATTTTGTACAGTTTTTTAACGTTTCGGGTCCCTATGGAATTGGGGTCACGAAGTCAATTATTAATTGCTAGGTTTTTGTACTACGGTCTAATTGAATGTCTTTTCCATTAGTCGTTCCTGTCAAGTCGAGTGATACAGTAGGTAATAGTTTTGTACCTAAAAAAGTCATGGTGATCGATTAGCTTGTCAGCAAGGCTGGTAGTGAAGGGACGAGATAGGTAGTGTTGTAATTAATTAAATATAAGGTCCCATCAAAATATATGGACAAACTTTTAAAAATCATTCGGAACACCAAAATAAGGACTATGGTTAAACATTGTGTGGTTATATGAAACCACGAAGCAATTGGAAGTTGATCAAAACACACATATACCGCGGTGTACTTGCAGGAATAAGTGAGAGTAAATGTTACACGGTCAGCTGATGCCAGCTATGAGCGCCATTGCTCTGCCGAGCGCCTATCAGTTTATCCCCACTCCGCGGCCAGCTGTAATGCGACATGCTATAGATGCACAAAAAAAATCGAAGCGATGGAAAAAAGTTTCACTTTAAAAAAATAGTAAAAAAACGCATTACATACTTACAAGAAAACAAACAGTTTATCATTATTATAAACAGTTTATCACTTTATTAGTGTTTTTTTTTTGCTTGGATATCTTTGATTAAACGTACTGAAAGCTGTGTTAAAATTTGTACATCTATATTAATGGGACCTTTACTCATAGTGACACACCAAAGGTAGTATTTTTATTTTTTCAAGTTATTTTAATCAAGTGGAAGCTTATGGACATTTGTGTATTCTCCCCATTTTAACCTATGGTGCACAAACTTGGTATTTGACTAACATCCAAAAGTCCAAATTCAATGTTTGCCAACGTGCTATGGAGCGCAGTGTACTTGGTGTTAAATTAAAGGATCGCGATAGAAACACAATTTTTAATCATGTGCATTTTTTTGTAGAATATATACCACTTTCTTTCTTTCACAAAAATATCATTTCTTGGGGCGAGTTTTTTGATCCGTAGTTAACTCAACCAATGGTTAACATAGTGATAAAAATTTCGATAAAATACGTTCGACCAGTACTTAGTAACTGACTTATAGTTTCAATTCATACATATTTATTTGACAATTGATACCCATTGGTTAAAAATTATGGGCACCTTAATTTCGTTCATGTGCGTCGTGCGTGTGACGGATCAAAAACTCGCCCTTAACAGAACCTACTTCCGTAAAAGTCACAACTATGATATCTCAAAGCTCCCGTATTGTTATTATTATTAAATAAAAAATAAAGCCATGGCTCAGAGGACTTATTGCGAGTATTTTAACGTATTCGATCATTAACGTGAGTAAAAAGATTTTCTGTTTGTACGAGCATCGCCATAATTATGATATGTATTGTTTTAGTTTTTACCTAAACAAGCATTTGCTCATTTGCTGTTTAGGCTACCGCGCCCACCATAAGTAACCTATTTTATGTATAATTTAATATTTTTACTCATAAACTGTCAATCACTTTTTGACCGCCACGGTCGGCTATAGCCGACAAATGAGAAAGTGCCCAATACGTCACAGTCGGCTAGACCCGACAAAAAAAAACCGGTGAATTTGTGGTTTGGCGTCGGGAGCACACCGATGCGTTTATGCTCTGGCGTTCAAAAGGCCTTTTGAACGCCGACGGTGGCGGGTTGGGCACTATTTCATTTGTCGGCTATAGCCGACCGTGGCGGTCAAAAGGTTAACTGACACAAAATTGTGATTTTATTTCCTGTACACATCCGTCACTGTGATACGACCATCTACATACTTACTACATCTCAGTGTAAAGAGAATAGCTCGTACACTGTTATTGTCACCAGGCGGTACCTACTTATTCAGTTTCAATACAAACTGAATAAGCTACCGCGATCGAGAAAGTTAAGAAAAAACTATCCAAGTGCAAGTCGGACTTGCACACGAAGGGTTCCGTACCATAAGCCGAAAAAAACATGTTTCTTGTATGGCCCCCTTTTATTTTTTATTTTATTATCATTTTTATTGTTTTTGTTATAGCGGCAACAGAAATACATCATCTGTAAAATTTTAACTGTCTTACTATTACGGTTCATGAGATACAGCCTGGTGACAGACGGACAGTCAGACATACGGATGGACAGCGGAGTCTTAGTAATAGGGTCTCGTTTTACCCTTTGGATACGGAACCCTAACTAGCACTAAGGCCACAGTTCGGGAAATAAAATAACCACCTGAACGAGTGGAAATACATGAATTAATTTTGATACATCAGTCAATCCCAAAAAAGGTCCTACAGCAAGAAATGTTCCCATAACCCATACCGATTTACCAAAAGCAGTTACCCTCATTCACAAAACTCCTCATGCCAAAAACGGTAGAACTTTGAACGAACACCATAATTTCAAACTAAACCATGATTATTAGGTTCACAATACATTACGCTCAACCCGTTTCGCCCTCCCATTTGTCACTGCCATAGCTCCGGCCTACCAATTTTGAGCGCCAATAATTTAGGCTGGTGATGACGTCACGAGATAGGGCCGGGCGACGGACCGTGAAGTTGTCCCGTATTTGTTTGCGTAAAAAATGTACAGATGTTGTTTCGCGGCCACAGGTCCTTTGGGGCGCGGGGTGAACCAAATGAGGTTTATTATCCTTTTTAGATTTTATGGTATTAGGTTTTTTTAGTGTATTAGTAACTTGGTTTCTTGAATTCATATCAATACTAGCTTTTGCCCGTCGCTTCGTTTGCGTTAATATAAATTTTCGCACTAAAAGTAGCCCCTATCCGTCGGGTTCCATTCTATCTCTGTAATCAAAAATTCATCAGAATCGGTTTAGCTATTTAGGCATGAAAGCGTAACAAACAAAGAAACTCATTTTTTGCATAATCTTTCTTGAAATAAAACACAGTAAACTAAATTTTTCAACACTTACTCGAAAACTATTTTTTTTGTTGCACTACTGAGGGCCTAGCACGAATGTTTTTGACGTATAGTAACGGAAATTAAAATTTTACTTTACTAGATATTATAAAACAAAGTCCCTCGCTGCGTCTGTCTGTTTATCTGTCTGCCTTTTCGCGATAAACTCCAAAACTACTGAATGGATTTTCTTGCGGTTTTTTCCAATAGATCGGGTTATTCATGAGGAAGGTTTAGGTGTATAATTCGTCCCAAATTTCCTATGGGAACCGGGAAAATGGAATATGCGCGAACGAAGACGCGGGCAAAAGCCAGCTTATTATAATACTCGTTTCGCACATAATATTTATTTGAATTGGTTACTTTTTTCATACTTTTTGTATATAATATTAATAATATACATAAAATTAAACCAAAATACTATGGGGTTGTAGTTTTTTAGATTCAAAATTCACTCACGTTAACGATACTGTAACGTATACGTCAAAACATTCATGCCAGGCCCTTTGTTAGATTCTGAATGCCGTGTATGCCACACACGTATTATGATACAATTCAAATGTGCTGAGCTGGCGCTGCCGCTGCGGCTGCAGAGAACCTCAAGCGGTGGAAATATAATAAACTTGTTGGTAGTTATATTTTCGAGCCGTTTGGGGTTGAAACTCTCATGTCTTGGGGTCCGAGTGCACATAACTTATTTAAAGATCTCCCAAGCTCTTAGTTGACACTTCACGTGACCCAAGGGCTGGCTTTTACCTTGGTCAAAGAATAAGCATTGCCATAGAACGTGGCAATGCCGCCAGTCTTTTGGGTACACTTCCAGTCGACAGCGATGTGGATGAATTTTTTGACGCCATATTTTAGGGTTTATTTAGTTAGGAGATTTTATTTTATTTCTAGTGTTTATAGTTAGTTAAGTATTTATGTCAATACTATAATAAAATTCAAATGAATATCAACATTGAAAGCTATGTGATAAGTTTGAATGTTGATATTCATTTGTTTCGAAGTACATATTGAATGGATCTCGTGTCCTAATTATAAAGACCACATTAAATAATACTACTTAGGTACTAAAAGAACTGTTTAATTATGTTAATCAACTTTAAATGTAAAGCTTTTCAGTGAAGCGAGTATCATCCCTATTGCGGTTTGAGCTTTATCAATAGGATTTTTTGCACGCCACCTATTACATAAGCCATGACTTATTAAGGTGTAAAAAGTAGAAGTACCTGTGCATTACCCTTTGGGAAATACAAAATGGGATTGTACAAATCAATTCTGACTCAATCGGTGGTGGCAAACGCGCCTCTCGGGGTGGTCTTGGGTTCGGGCCAGACTTTGGCGTTGTGCCTAATTTCTTCTTAAAGAACATTTTGAAGTGATAGTCCAGATTTAAGATAGAAAAGGCAAAAGAGAGGAGGTCAAAAAAGGCCAGGTCTCTGGTCACGTACAGAGTCGACTAAGTGCTCGCTGATGGCACCAAAACTCGTTGAAACTCGTCGCTTAGACGAAGGAGGAAGGAGTTAGGAGTCCAAGGGTTGAAACGCTTGGACTATGAAGCCTAACCCATGGCCGTAGTGGCCCTAGTGTGGGGTATGCCCTATAATGTGGGTTATCTAGTGTTCTAACCCCAAACAGCTCTATTTATTTCTAAATTTCTTAGTGTGGTTGTTACTGCACCTGCAGCAGCCCACTGTGCTAAGAAAATAGTAAAACACCATGAAGATAAAGTTACCAAAGTAACCTAAGACATTTTATATAACACTCTGGAGACTCATTTACTTTAACGGTTAAACTAAAGTTCAAAATTTGTAATAGGAAACTTTTACCAAATGGGGCGACTAGACGATAAACATTTTTTTTCTCTTTATAGAGTCTTCTTTACTGGCTAGAAGCCAAAGTATTATCATACAGTGGGCTGCTGGTAAGTTTGTGGCTTTATTTAGATAGTGCAGTTGGGGCATCTTGTCTTGTCTTCTCATATTAACGCACTGCGTTTATACGCTTTTGTTAAGTGTAGTAGACATTAATCAATTTGCTAACACTAATTTTCTAAGTAAGTCATTAAGCCGTTTTCTTGCACACAGTGCCAGTGTGGAGCTCCTTTTACAGGGTATACCCCAGCTACTTCCCTGCTTTTTGTGCTCAACCAACTGCAGTGCGATTCTGTAAACATCTCACCGCGTAATCTTAGGTGAAGTGAACATGAAGTGAGCTGTCAATCCATACAAATAAGATGGAATGACAGTTCTCTTTATGCTCAAACACAAGAACTCAAGAACAATCCTCACGACAGAGCGGGCCAAGTGGCCACATGATGGTCGAACAAAATTTGAGTAATAGTCAATCGATACCAAAAGAAGAATCATCTTCTTCTTTTCACAAAATAAAAATGTAGGTTATCGAATAGCAAATTACAATTCTGATTAAATTAAAATATACTAAGTAATGCATATACTGTATGCCATGTGTTGTTTATATTTATTCTGTACTAATCAATTTTTCTGGATGGGACACTTGACTCCAACAAAAATAAGCACTTTAAAGCTTAATATTTCGCAAACCGATCCTTGGATGGAAAAATTGTTTAAGGAAACCCTCAATATTTTTAAATGATCTATCCAACGACACCATGGGGTAGACGATAAAAAAAAATCATCGACGCTTTACAAATACTACCCTAAAAAAATTGTATTTCAAGATTTCATTTATTTTTACCACTTTATCGGCGTTATTAATATGTATACCCAAACTAACTTTCAACTTTCTAGCGCTAAGCGTCTCTGAGCTATACCGCGGACGGACAGACAGACATGGCAAAACGATAAGGGTAAGTGGAGTTTGGACTAAAAGGTCAAAATTTGATGATTATCTCAAATCCTGAATACAAATATAAATATTGAATTACGATGGGTCAGTCTTCTTCGTTGATAACTAAAGAACATAATATTTTTATCATAATAAAAACGCTGTTTTTTATGTATCGTGACATTTCGACCTTGTAATGCAATTAGTACAATCTTGTATCTAATCCGTTTAATTGTTGATGTGGGTTTTTTTGGGGTCACAGATCACAAACAAGTTAATAGTGACTATAATTTGCGGATAATGATAAAATATCCTGGGCATTCATAATTTATTGATTTATGAAAACTTTTAGCACTAGTACACTAAGCAAAGGCAGACTTTATGCCATAAGCATTTCCTACCAGTCAATCTTAGAGTGGTGCAAAAACAACATGCCAGGAGAAAAAAAAATATATTCAGGTATAAAAAACCATACAAACGTACACATAACCAGAATTAACAATGCTATTCAGAAAAAAACGAATACAACGGATTGAATTGTGATAATACTATTAACAATTTATTTTATTTCATTCGAACAACAGTAAAAGTTCTCTTTAGTAAAAGTACATTTTACCTGATGTTAGTAATATAAAATAGGGATAAAACAAACAATGAAGTAGGTAAGAATAGTGTCGTGCAACACCTGTGTAATGTTTACATCATCTTTGAAGGTGTAACTTAATAAAGAAAATTCTCTTATGATATTCTGTACGATTTTGTCTGATTATGGTCGTTGCTCAAAACCAACGATGTTCCTAGATAAATCGATTCAGACATACGCTGATTTATTTTAGAAGTTTCTGGTAATAGAAAAAGAAATATAATCCAAACCCAAGTTATAAGGGTTCAAATAAACGACGAAGCGCTTCGATAAAAGGTAAGTAGTGCCCTTGCGCTTCGCTTGGCTCGTCTTGGCGGGGCAATATCGTGCTCCCAGATTTTTGTTAATAGAAGTGAGGAATTTATTGTGTACAACGCTTATCTAAGAACAATAACGTAAACAGTAGATAACGTTTGACTTAATGCTTTTCATTAATTTAAACATGGTAAATATAACAAAGTACTTTACTAAGTATACAGTTTAATAGTATTTAGAGAATTAGATTATCATAATGTACCTATACTATACAAAAATATTTTGATAAATATATGATAAAGAAATAATAATGGCCAAACGGGTTCGCGTGACGTAAGTAAAGGGAGATAGCGCATAGTTACTTAACCGCGAGAATTCTTGGATAATAAGTTAAATGAGTCTGACCGCTCGAAGAGTTTAGTGCTTCAAGAACAAAAAAATCATCATCATGAATCATTGCGGCCCACCGATGCGGGTGGCAGTTCTTTTGTTTATCTGCGCGATTGGTGCGACGGCACAGTACGTCGAGGTACCAGTCAGAAAAGTTGATACCCACGACACCAACAAACAAAGCACGCGTTACCTTTACACCAGACCATCAAAGTCTACCAGCAGCGATAGAAGTTGCATCGGCAATTGTGTGCACAACAGATGCGTGGTCGACGCGAACGGTAAGCTGGAGAACTGTATCAACGTCAACAGCACTCCTCCGAAGAGGTGGTACACGGCCCGCTACCGACAATCTAAATACATCAAATGTAAAAGCGCATGCATATCCGTCAACCGCGAAACACCGTGGTGTTACGTGAACGCCAACGGAGACACGGACTATTGCAACAAAGATGTGAAGTCACAACAACAGACGTACGAGTTTGAAATAAATCTCAATTCCACCGTAAGACAGCCGTGTATAACACCATGCGCCTACATCGCGTCCACGAAGTATTGCACGTGTAGAACAATCAGACAACAGAATTCTTTGTGCGCACCGTTCGCGCACTTCACCACGCCAGCTTTGCCTCCACCCAGCACAAGTAATGACGCGCTGTCAAAATGCGTCAGGCAACCGAACTTGTGGTCAGTGTGTAGGACTCCCAGACGTTTGCACCGACAAGTCGATAATACAACTCCAGATCCTTTACATTTAGATGCGTGTCTGCTTCGAATCCCGACTACATAGATGTGTACCGGAGACCCGACCGCCGCGGGATATTCCGCAGCGTGTCCGCTGGAACGGTACTCACAGATGCAGGCGCCTTCACCGACATTGGCGAGACCTACGTGACAGTACAGGCGCCTTTGGTGTCGTACACTACGATTTACAACAGCTATCTCAATTTAAATCTACCGGTGGTGGTGAGGGCCAGGATAGACACGGCCGCGCTGGCGTCGGTCGTAACACCGAGACCTTCCAACTTGATTCAAAATACAGTACCATCCCTGACAGCGGCACTGCAAACCATTAAATATAGATACAATAACGTTTGGTACGATGTGGGTCACATGGTGGGTTACTTCAGCGGCGGTCAAGACGTCGAGATGCAAGACGTTGAGAACAAGCAGAGATGTGGCTGCCGTGACCAACTCGTTTGAGTAATCGGACATACCTAGGTGTGCTATGCAGAATATTATGTCTGTGTACTGTAAATACATAGATATAAAAAGTTCCGACATGCTCCTGTTCTACCATGTAAAATATGAAATAAACGAGTTGCGTTTTACACACCACACTGTTTGTTTCAACTGTTACTTTAAGTACCTGGTAAACAAAGGTTCCTAAAACATGAACTCAAACATAAAGCTTTACTTAACAAAACAGGCCTCGTAAACGAAAACAAACGAGCCGAGATTTTACTGCCCAAACAACTACACGTAAATTATGTAGCCGTCGATAAAAATGCCAGTCTCAGTTTATTTGGCATCTATAAAGAAGTCTTAGGGGTCGTCACTCACTAGCTGACGAACAAATTGCCGGTGTAAACGCCACGGCCCGTTTCTTCCTGGTTCTCTCATTTTAGAGCCGCTGTGTAAATGGGTGCTCAGGTTTTTTAAGGACGACGTAAAAGGTGGTTGAAAAGACCAGCGTGATGAGGTGCTGGTTTTGGGGGGAAAATGGCAATACATACCTATGTATATATTTGGTATGATGGATGGTACCTGCCTCGTGACTAAATAATAACAGATGCACGGTTCTATCATTGACGTTAAGCGAGGCTTACCGAGGTCGGTTAGCAGATGGGTTACCATCCATTATTTAAGACTCCTCGAAGACTCATTCCTACCTCGGAAAGTATGTTAGGCCGTAGGTCCCGGCTGTCATTTTTAGATACAAGATAATCAGAAGCCAGAAAATGAACTAGTCTTGCCAACGGATACACTTTAACTGGATTGTGGAGGTCAGAAAGGCAGTGGCTCCATTTATACTACACTGGAAGTTAGCCAAAACATAGTAGAGAAAAGGCTAGGTTACTGACTGAGCGACTAATTGACTGACAGACAATATAGCCGAAACTACTGGTCGTAGCAAGCTGAAATTAGGCATGAATCTTTCATGGTGAGTGTAGGGGGGCAACTAGAAGCAGTAATGCTAGCAAAGGAGGAGGAGGGCCGCGCGAGGGAAAGGCAAGGGCGATCCCCGGCCACCGTAGGCGCGGGCCTGCGGACGGCGAGCATTGGGTGGCTCGCAGCTGTCCGATCACCACCAGGCCCGGGTCGATGGTGCGTTGTGTTTCACGCGCGCCTCAAAGAGATGTCAGCATAAAAGAAGGGACCCGCTAGGGCCAGAGCCTGCCAGGGTTGCGGAATTTGTTCGAAAGAGTCACCGCGGCCCTGGAACGCAAAGGGTTTTAGAAGGAACACGGATGGGTTTTAGTCAGTAAGAGTCTGACACGCCCTTCCGCGTGTCATTCATTCATCAGTCATTTGATGATTTCCCATCCTTAAAAAAAAAAAAAGGGGGGGCAACTAAGAGGATCCCCGAAATTCTTATGCGAACGGGAAAAAGTGGAATATGCGCGTACGAAGTTGCGGGCAAAAGCAAATTATTCCCTATACCTTATAAATTAATCAACTCAGCTTATCCTGATTGTGCCAAATCGGGCTATTGCTAGTTTTCTAATTTATTTAATAGCTTTTAACATTTCCATTGAAAAAACATCGGACTTGTAAAAATTATTTAGGTTTTAGTCAAACTTTCCCACATTTTTACCCTTTTCATTCTTAAACTCAAACCGATTTAAAATACATATATATAACGTCCAACAAATAGAAAAGCGAAACCATTTATAGGTTTACCTGCTTCATCTGTAAAATCGACGTAATAATCTATTTTTGAAGGAAATTGCTTGGAAAAGATCAAGTTAGTGGAGAAATCACTGTAGGACCTCGGGAATATTGCTCGCAAAAAGCGTTACTAGAAAACTAATATAAAAGTTGATTTACTGGTCTCTGTTCAATGTGGTCAAATTCTATAGAACCAGATTATAAAATTACTTCGTAGAAAATTGATCAATTACCTAGGGTTTCATTGAATATCAGATTAACAGAAACTCTTTGTGTACGCTGAAATTGCAATAATCTTTTATTATTTTATTGAAATTATGAATGTGAAATGTTTAATTTCATTTCATTGAACAAATAACAAATTCTTAGTACAGAAATAATATATTGTGATTCAAATGAAAAGTTTCTCATAAAGATCTAATTTGAAATATTATTCGTAACCAGTCGTACCAGTCCAAAAAATAAACAATACCTAAACTTTGTTCTACTAAATAATTAATGTTTAAATAATTAAATTTTTCATTGTGTTTTTATCTAATGGCCTACGTTGAAAAAAAACAACACTAGAATATCAATAAGTGGTCGAGTGGTGGTGGAGTGGTAGACTAGAGTCAAGAGCAAACCCATATTAAATAAAAAAAAATAACAAATATTGTTAATTTTGCAACCTTAAGCTTCTTTATTTACTCTGTAGTACGTACCCGTTGAGTGAATTACAAAATACACAACTCGCATATATGAAATATAAATATCTGACAAAATAAGTCGTGTTCATATAAATATTTGCGACAAAGCAAGATCAAAACATTGACACTGTCTTCATTTGTTTTGTTTGTTATATTTTATAAACAGAATCCATTTGGCTGAACCCTATCTTTTAAGATACAGGCTAGTCCTAGTTTAAAAGATGGAGACTACTATTGCATCATATGTAAATATTATTTTATTCAAGCAATGTATACAGTGCAAAGTGCTATGTTTTTGTGAATAAATAGTTACTTACTATAAAAATTAAAAATATATATATATTTTTGTTTGCGACGGATATCAATTAAGAAAAAATCAAATGAAATCTGTTCTACATTCATCCTAATGACGATACATTTTGCTACTGAAAATATACAGGTACTATTTTGAGTCATAGATAGAGTATAACTCTTAATAAACGTGTCTTTTTTTTGGGAAATCATCAAATGACTTCTCCGGCTCAGGGGGCTACTCTCTAAACCCGAAGTCCGTAGTTTCGGGCTTAGTTGCGGGCGTATTCTACTCCGTATCACCTACGGACTTACGATTAGTTCCGAACCCAAACTAAGAATGAATGACAACACGATTTGACAATAACTCATCGTCATTAATTCTTAGTGATTAGGTGATACGGACTAGAATACGTCCGCAACTAAGCCCGAAACTACGGACTTCGGGCTTAGAGAGTAGCCCCCCTGGTCAGAGCGTGTGGGAGTGTCAGACTCTAACTGACTAAAACCCAACCTTATTCCTTTAAATGCCCAAATTGCCCTTTACGTTCCAGGGCCGCAGTCTTTCAAATATTTCCGCAACCCTGGCAGTAATGCTAGAGGCTCTAGCTTGACAACATGACCAGCATGAACAGTTTTGTTCAAAAGTGAAATACGAGTATGTATGCCATTAACAACTGTTTCCAAATATCATTGATTCATGTATTTCATGTTGTCAATTCCTTCGATTTGTGACGCGGAGTTATTATCACTGGTAAAATGTTACTTTGTGTATCTTCAGGGGTTAGAAATGAGTATTTGGACCCAAAAAGGAGTAAGTTAGAATCGGAACAAGTGGTGTTTTGTTTCCAGGCCCAGTTGGAAAAAGGCTGTCTTGATGTGAATAAAATCTTTATACAGAACTATTCCGACACAAAATATATAACCAAAGGCAGTAATTTACAGGTGCGTCTTAAAGTAAAGACAAACAGAAAAAAAAGAATAATCTTCTTTGCAGCAAGCAAAAGTAAAGAAAAAAAAATCATTACAAATTCTCGCTAGTAAAATATATCCTTATTTCTCGTATATGGTCACCCGAGAGCGTATTAATAAACCCGTCGAATCATTAAAGAGTTCAACCGTGAAGCGGCACAGAATAATTTCCTCGAAGACGCACAAACCTACGCGTAAAACACGGCCTAAGTTCACCACAGGCGTAACTTTACCGCGGGCGTAACTTTACTACGTTGTTGGCGTAACTTTACCACGGCAGCGTAACTTTACCGCGGTCTCAGTCAATTTACCACAAAATTATTCAAGAAATTCCTTCAAAATAAATATTTTTTACCGTTCCTTAAGCCGTTTTGCGTAGGTACCTAAAATGTAATCTGGAATGCTCAGTGACTGTATGATTTCTAGGATTGCAAGGCATAGCGACAATATATTTTTATTCGTAAAGCGATTTTGAAGATGCGATGAAAAATTTGTGAGAGACATTTTAGAAATGGGAAAAGTTATTTGAAATGTTGAAATATAATAATGGTAATAATCATTGAGATGTTTTTTATTTAGCTTATTTTTTATAGTTATATTTAATTATAGGTGGGGCTGAATTAAAATTATTACGAGCATAAAAATATTTGAACAATACACTTTTTCTTAATATAAATTTAATTCGGTCCAACTTTTTTTAGTCTGTAAACTTTTAATCTCAGCAACACGAATTCATACAAATAAAATTACTATGTGATTCCACTTACCTATTTAATATTCGGTTCTGTTAAAAATATGTTCATCGTACAGTATTCGTTTACTCAGTTCACAAACACTACAACATTTTCATAGTTTTACAACAAAAGTTTTGAAATCCCAAAGTTTATTTTAACATTACAGCATTAAAAGTATTTTTCTCACTCATAAATTATTACTATAGTTTTATTATTGCTCTCACAATCACTAAGTCTAAAGTTGTCAAGCTATACTTTCGTAGCACTCTCGTAGCACATTCGTAGCGGGCCGTAGCGAGCGTACTCTGTAGCGACCGGCTATCAACTGCCGCTACGCGAGCTGACTACGCCGTAGTACACTTAGGCTGGAAGCGATGACAAGTTTTTCTTCTATGTACGTACTTGAGTCCCTTTATATTGTAGTTGTAGATTTTCATTGTCATATGCACGTTATATGTAATATTAATGAAATTTGAGTAACGCAATAGCTACTGTTTTTTTAATAAATTAACATTGAGTTATTTTTACATAATTATTTTGATCTGTACTTTTAGATTTAGAGTTCAGGCATTGTTTCTGAATACATCAAAATACTACGAACTACTTTAAATGTTTACTTTTTAGAGTCGTTTGGAACTTCGCATTGAGTATTCGATACCGTACGTAATAATTATGGCCGTTACTACTATTCGTATTTCTTAATGTTTATTCTTCAGGATTTCTAATGAAAACTAAAAACTAACTATTCATTTAACGTACAAATCATCAAATATGATGTTATTTGAATTATTCATCGTTTAAAATAGAACATGTTTTATAACTGTACTGTGAAACAATTGAAGTGCCTAAAAGTTCAAACAAAAAACTTAACACGATTTTTAAGTAAGTACTCAACTTATCACAGTAAAAAGTTTTAAGGAAGATGAAAAGAATTAAATCCTTAAACAAGTAGAATAAAACATACTTAGTTGTCACCAAGAAGGAAAAATTGAAGCTTTCATTTCGGATGGGGTTTCTTCGCCAGCGACGAATAAACAATATTTAACTTTATATTCAGCTTTATTTAGTCAAACTGACTCCAGTCTTGCCAAGAGGTACCGTGTTACCCAGTTAATGAGTTGTGGAGGTCTGGTAGGCAGCTGCTCCACGTGAAACATTGGTATTCAGCTGAATCCGGTATGACTGGAAGCCAACCCCAATATATTTGTTTTTTTTTTTTAAGGGGATCCGATAACTACTTTGTATTTACATAATAATGATCATAAAATTTGAAAAATCATAGAAGTAGTGTTTGGTGTCGGACATAAAGAATAGCACCATCCCATCACTTCCCGTGGGTGTCGCAAGAGGCGACTAAGGGACTCACCGGAGTATGGGCAGCAGCATTCTCTGTGCATTGCAACAGCTACACTGTGATCCCGCCTGCCAAGCGTGGCGATTATGGAAACCCCCCCCCCCCACCACCTTTGGGCGCCTACGTCCAGCAGTGGACGTCTTACGGGTGATATTATGATAATGATGATGACCAAAAAAATATTCATTCACCAACTTAGATTTGATGCATATTAACTAGATTTCGGAAATCTAACTAATATGCATCAAATCTAAGTTAAAGCGTACTGATTATTCTTATATTTATAATGTAAAAACATATTTATTACTGTCGCGGATCATATTCTGTTTAAGTGATAACCGACTACTGACCTGCTAATTGCAAAAAACACAAGAAAAATTTAATTTCGCGGGCTACTCACTACGCAATCACCTTAAGGCAACTTCCATTGAATCTGTTTATTTTAGTCATATTTTCTTTGGTGAAATAGTGTTGCTATTTTTCCAACTAGATTACCCATATTGTATTAGTGAGGCTCTGTATATTGAAAGTTCAATTTTAGATTATTAAATTCCACTTAAAATGAAAAATTTCATATTGCTCAGCCGCTTGCTACTAAAATTCATGCATTATTCAATACCAACCTTCAATATTTTTGATGAATAATTAATTATGCATGCAAGTGTATCTATTAGATTTATTTTTGTATACTATTCAATATTTATGAAGGACAACCCCATGGGGTTCAAGAAAGGTAAAGACTAATCTATTTCTGCATAAATGATAAGTTTGGATCCCGTGAAGATCATAGCAACAAAACTACTGAGACTAAGAATACTGATTATTTACATACCTTTGTATAAATGATAGTTCTTATAACTCAACAGACAGATGTGTTGCTGGAGAGTTTGTTGCGCTACTTCTTCTTGCCAGCTAAAACACTAGGAAGTGGTGACGGGCGGGCGTTTTGGGGAACTGTCTTCATGTAGAACTTTGACGTTCAAAAAGTGCTGGGACTCAGCCTAATTTGAATAAATGACTTTTGAATTTGATTGATTTTGATTTTGACTAAGTACGAGAAAATGCTGCGTTGGAAGACCTTCCACTGCATGGACCGAAGACCTAATGAGGGCGAGAAGATGCACAGGATCGGTCGATGTGGCGACGCTTTGTTTATGTTCAGTACTTAGTGGATGCATTTTGTTTGAATATTATTATTGTGATCCTAAACTCTGATACGTATAGGGACGTCTTTCGTTTGTAATGATGATAATGATTAAAAACTCTTTTGTACATTGTTACAAGACTTGTATATGCAGTTAAAGTTTTAAGTTTACTACCGTTTTATTACTATATACTACTTTTCAAGATGAAATAATGCTTAAATTCTAGGCTGCGGACAGCGGGGCACGACCGCGGTGCAATGACCGCGAAGTGTTTTCTGTGAACGACACACTTGCGTCTTGGCCTGGCTAGGCAACGCAGATGAACAAAATGGTGGCATTTCGCACAGCTCGCTGATGTCTGGCAGATTGTCCCAGTACTCCTGGTCTACCAAAACGCGGTAGCCAAGATAGTACTGTTACGCGCCAGGATTAATGTCGGGTACATTTAGTTACTACTAGCGCCATCTAGTATCGAGTAGCAGAACTAGTAGGGTCAAGTACCTTCTAGATATTTCTTTGCCAGAACATTCCACACTTCTCGGTATCTGGTCAGTCGGCAGCGGTAGTTACGAGTACTTTCCAGATGTTTCGAGAATGGAAGTTTCTAGAATAAACTGACCTATAAAAGGAGCGCGTATTCCGCGACCGAGTCAGTATTGGATTAGCGATACAAGCGAATACTTCGGAAGCGATCTTCAAGTGCGAATAAAGTGATCAGTGGTGAACTTGTGTTTAATAATTAGTGAGTTTAAAAGTTGTAATTAGTGTTTTTAAATTAAAGTGTCATTTTGGTTATTTAATCGGCTGTTTTTATTGTCACGAACCTCAAGCTCGTAACAGTACTATTTTAATGTAGGAATGGAATATTTTTGCGTATACCTCATTATTTTAGATTTACGTTGACTGACTCCTATAGCAAACTTAAGGTAGGGACCCTCATTTCTATAGTTAGGGGTTATTAATTTAGTAGGGGTTTTTATACACCTGAATTGTTCGTCTGATATTACACAAATATTTTTGACGGGAAATCTAAATCCATTAACATTATGACAGGTAAACGAGACGTCTGAAATAAAAAGAGTTTACTTGCGTCAAATACGACGCATATTATTAAAAAAAATACAAAATAAGTGACTTATTTTTTTCTACTTTTTTTTTTGAGATGGGTTTGCTACTCTAGTCTAGATCATAGATGACAGAGACAAAGTCGACGATGGAGCGAGTTAACCCAGAAGAAGCATGTTCGTTCTAATTTTGAAGAGATTAGCGTTGTATGCGTACGGGAACTTAGACGCAGGTACGGAGTTCAACTCCTATATACAGATTAGGAAAATATGCACTCAATCCGCTCAATACGGCCATCGCTTAGCAAAATTTTGGGACTCGCGTGCGAGACAGAGCCACAGCTCAAGTTTTCAGTGGCATCAAACATCCCACATTACCTTGACGGGTCACCGGACCCCGCTATCACTAGGACCACGTCTCCAAACACGATGACTGATCACTGGTAGGATTAAATCGTCAGCTGGGACTTCTCAGCTTCATTATAACTTTCCCTAGGCCGACGACGTGGCTACGTGACGGGAAACTAATCGTCGGCATTCGTCGGCATCTCAATTCCCCGTCACCAAGTTTTTAATATTAAAATTTTTGACATTTACACAAACTGCCAACATTAGGTGTTCAGTGTCGTCCAATGTTTTAATGATAAAAGTTTTTATTGAGATCTTTGAGTGGTGCTTGTAAAACAGAAGTTACTTTTCGATTTGTTTGCTTGTCTTCTGTCACGTTTTCGTAAAGGGCTCTCGAATTTGTAGTTATTTCTTGTTGATCGGTTCGTATGCGGGAGTTCAGATGCCGTAAACAAGTTACGTTTTTTATTTTTCCCAATAATTGTGTGATTTTAGTATGAAGTAGTAGAATTAAAAAACACTGCACTGAGTTTTTCTTTCTCTCTATGTATCGTGGACTGAGCCAAAAGCTTATCATTTAATATTTGATACTGTAAATTGTTTTTGTATTTCTTTAAATTGTTCTCATATATAGAAGCAACAAGGACAAAGCTAATGTAACCAGGATTTTTGTAAACATAAAATGTGTAAAAGAGTCTCCGTGGAGTTTCTTGCACATTCTTCTCCATAGAGATCTACGCTTTGGAACGTGTAAATAGCTTCATGTTTTTGACGGACTGACTTTGACAATTCAAAAGTACCTGTTAATGGTTTATTTAAAATAAATACTTTGACTTTGACTTTGAAAGCTGGAACCAAACAGTGTATCATCATCTGCCTAGCTTTTTCCCAATTATATTGGGGTCGGCTTCCAGTCAAACCGAATTCAGCTGAATACCAGTATTTTACTTGGAGCGGCTGCCTACCAGACCTCCACAACCCATTAACTGGGTAACACGGTACTCCTCGGTACTGACTGACACGGACTGCTGTCAGATTTACGGGCTTCTGACTATCCGTAACGACTGCCAAAGATCTACAAAACAGTCACTGTTTGGTAGATCTTTGGCAGTCGTATACACTGTGTAAATTATACATATATAAATCAATATCTCAGGCAAAAAATGATGGGTTATTTGCTGTCATCTATTGAAAAAGTTGAATGTTAGATTTCGGTCTCCAAACTGATCTATCAATCAAATTATGACAAAAAACAAGCAACCGTTTTAATATCTTTCATAAGAAATTTACAAAAAAAAGCCCGCACAAAACCCTCCTTTTGAATTTAGTTCAATATAACGTTAATAACACTTCGAAATGATCTCATAAACTAGATTCTAAAACTAGAGTACCTTATTAAAACGTAACATTCACAACCTAATTTCATCTTTTAGGAGGTAAGGACACGAAATTATGTACACAATAAAAAATTTACGTGCCGGTCAAAATTTTATGAAGGGACATCACAAACTTTAAACATGAAATAGGGAAGATACATATCCGTCAAATTGTCTCGGCTGTTTAATAATTTTGTGAAATATTTTAGAATATTCTGATGTAAATGACAGAAAGATGAATCACGTAACGTCGAAACTTTAGTCTCTTATAAAGCTGTGTCCAGGGGAGCACGTTAAACTGTTAGTAACAACTGTCATTCGTAGATACTTGACAGTCATTACAGGTAGTCAAGAAAGAAAAAATCTATCACTGGTCTTGCGAAGGGCTACCTAGTAACTGGGTTGTGGACAGGGGCGGATCCAGGATTGCCATTTGGGGGGGCTTGATCTCGCTGAGGGCGGGTTTTGGCAAAGTAAATACTAAAACAAGTACTGATCATTTTATTTTGCTGAACGCATAACAAGCCTCCTTCATAAATTCCTCAATTAAAAATTATTAATATATAATAAAATGAAATATAAATATATAATATTGAACCATATGTACACTTTATGTAAACTTATTATTTCAATAAACGTTATTATATTGAACTATACTACTATTATATAAATATACAATTCTTAGGTTGTAGACTACCAAAGAAATCTGGGTCTTTGGGGGGAGGGGGGGGGATCTTGAGCCCCATAACCCGCCGAAGGTCAAATAGACAGTCGATCCATGATACTAGTATTCAACCGCATCCTGATAGGCTAAAAGCCGACTTCATTATAATTGGGAAAAGGCTAGGCAGAACGATTAATGAAGCTGCGTCTTCACTGGACGAGCTGGCGAAAGCAGGTGTAGCACGAATGCACATCGCGAATCGTGTGCAAAGCGTGTTTTCGGAGGCTCCACGAATTCTCGCTCGTACTTAGCTTGCTTAGTGTAGACGCAGCTTTAGTCCCGCTAGAATCTGAGACAGCAAATTCTGCCTTAAATTAAACAGATGACTAATAGAGACATTTATAAATTATTCATCATTTTCGTGACGTTAAAAGAAAGTTTTTATTGAATATAGATTCAGTGTTTTAGGAATATCAAAGTAGATTTTTTGCCTTTTATAAATATTTTGTTTTTAATTCCAAATCCCTAGCGCGTTAAGTCGCAATCTAACAAAAAATTGAGATTAAAATGTAGCAAGTATATTTGGTGTATATTTTCAGAACTCTTATTTCTGTACAAAATAAAATCGACTTGAATCTTGCCAATACTTTGGATTTTTAAAGCCCAATTCATAGAATATAATAGAATTTTCTTTATTATGTACACCATTTACGTTACAGAAAAAATAGATGAAGAAAACGTTCAATTCATAACCACATAAGTTCGCAACTTGAAGTCATTAACTATGTTTAAGTACATATCACAAAGTTGATTTGCATACTGCATAGTCAACGATAGGTTCAGTTGACATGTGAAAGGCAACAACTATTTGTATAGCATTTTGATGAAATAGACCTAGTTGGCTCATCCGTAAGGCACATAATGTTATTGTTACAAAATTAAGTTACCTTCTTTTTTAACTCACTTCAAAAAAGGGAGGAGGTCCTCAATTCAGTTGTATTTTTTTATGTTTGTCACCTCACAGCTCCGTCATTTATGAAACGATTTGAAAATATATTTTTTGACGTGACAACGTCTAATAAATCGATGAACGCCGGCTGTACGCACGAAAAAGGATGACTCATTGTAACGTTACGATCATTTCATCAATGTTTTGTTATGACGTTGTCACGTTAAATAATTGTCCGTAAACAGACTTAACAGACAACCAATTTTTTAGGTAAAACGTGAAAAAAAAAATACAACCGACTTCCAAATCAAAAAAAGTCTGTGTGTCAGCTCCGACTTACGACTGGAGTTTACTCCTTAAGAAACGATTTTTATATTTCAGGAGTACACCCCAAAAAAACACAAAAAAAGTATAAAATAACTTTAATTTCGGAAGTCGGTGTCACCGACACACAAAAAAGTTGTTTTAAATTTTATAACACGAGAATGATCAAAAAACTAATTTGCTTACCTGGATTTTCATTGAACAAAATTAGAAAGAATAATTTCCTGAGGCACTTGAAAAATATCTTACTATGAAGAAAATTTAGAAAAACTTAATAGGTACGACACTTACTTCTTATTAGTTTATTGACATTTATATTTTTTCACTTAAAACACAAAGTGCTTGAAAAGGTTCACAAACGGTCATTCTGTGGTGAAAAATCACCAATTTATCTTCAAACAATCACTGAATATGCAATGTGTGTTTAAAAACAAACACCAGGTGATCACTAAAACATGACTGAATTGGCTCTTTAGTAAATTGGCTCAGTTATCATCGCCAGCATCCTTATAAATAGAATGCATTGGCCTCGTTCAGTACCAACAATACAATCGTTCTACTGACAATGCTGACGATTTAAAAAACATCTGCCAAGGTATTCCATCATAATTCCTATATCATTCATTATAAGGGCTGATTTTCCAATCACATACGTTGGCAATAATATTTTCCACTAGCTACCGCCCGCGTTAATGTCGAAAATTATCCCAAGGGAACATAATCCCGGGATAAAAAGAATCCTATGTGTTATTCCAGGCCATAATCTACCTCTGTGCCAAATTTCATCAAGATCCGTCCAACCGTTTGCGCGTGAAGAAGAAACAAACATACACACACACACACTCACAAACTTTCGGCTTTATAATATTAGTGTGATGATTATAGTGTGAATGTTGATAACGTCGGGTACATTTAAAATATTCCCAATACACAGATTACAGAATAGATCTTCAAACCAGTGAACAGATTTTCTGAAATCTTAGTTAAGGATATTCTCGATAGTGAAATAAAAAAAAAGTTAATCAAAATCGGTTCATACATTTAAGAGCTTGGATGCCACAGACAGACACACAAATATACACGTCAAACTGACAGATGGAGACGTCAAACGATGTGCTGAAATAATAGCTTTTTAGCACAGGTATTTTTATGTTGTTATCTTATAGTACTGTATGTGTTTGTGTACTGTTCTGCATGGCGTTGGACGTTAGGATAACACCATCACATCTCTTTCCGTGGGTGTCGTAAGAGGCGACAAAGGGACTCTCCAGGGAATGGGCAGCAGCATTCTCTGTAGATTGCAACAGCTACACTGCGATCGCCAACCCGCCTGACAAGCGCGGTGAATATAGCATAACCCCCTCCCCTATTGGGGGAGGTCTATGAACAACAGTGGACGTCTTTTGGCTGATATGATGATGATGATGATCTTATTGTATTAGGTTGTTAGTTTTTGTCCTATGTGAGTCCCAAATAAACATTTTCTTTCAAACTGATAACAAACCTCTTTTAGGTCTGAGATTAAAAATGGCAGAGACATCGGGCGAGGCCACAACACTGCGTTGCGGCGTCGCATCGCAAAAATCTAATTGTAATTGAATTGTAATTGTATTACTGTGCGATGTCGTATTTAGGATGCGACGCCGCAACGCAGTGTTGTGGCCTCGCCCGTAGGCATTATCTCCACAAAACCCACACAGATTACGACCTCAAAATAATCAGCTCAAAACCGCTAAGAGCCGTACAAACATAAATCATAGTTTTAATCCTATTCGTAGTAGCCACGACCACTAATTCTCCCACAAAGCTGACCACAGGAATATTTGCGGTTGGTTCTACGAAAACTTTGGCTCCATAAATAAATCTAGGGGACAAACATGACTCGTTCCGGCATCGGATGATAGATTTCAATTGTTTTTGTTGGTCCACTACGGTTATACTTTTAGTAGGCAAATGTAATTTATTGCTTCGGTACGATATAATAATAATAATAATATCTTGGGAAAACTCACACACGGTCATCCGATCCCAAACTAGGCAGAGCCTGTGCTATGGCAACCAGACGACTGATAAACATACTTATATATTTCTAAATACATACATATTATAGACAAATTACACCCAGACACAGAACAAACGATTATGCTCGTCACACAAAGATTTGTCCTAGGTGGGAATCGAACCCACGACCTCCGATTTAGCAGTCAGGGTCACTAACCACTCGACCAACAGCCCAGTCCAATATGCAGATAGTTTTTTTTGGGAGAGTTGACAACTTCTTTTGAAGTATGTTGAGATACATGTTTACTTATGTTATTGCATGCTATACAAGGTGGAGACGACGATACGATAATAGATCAAAACACTGGCAATACTAGTTCATACGAATATGTCGTTATCACAGATTTGATGTCGCTAACTGCAACATAATTCTTCTAATATTTCGTCAGAATAGTAGTCACTATCCTTGACTAGTTTGGGTTTGTTTGACGTTTTATGTACTGTTATTATTATAAAGTTTATTTTTAATTTTGGTGACAGGATTTATAATAATTTCAAAATATTACTATGAACCAGTATTGCCAGTGTTTTCATTTATTGTCGTATCAGTGTCTCTACATTGTGTTTGTGGTTCAGAAATATTTTTATTTTCAACAGTTTTTTTCAATTGAATTTAATAAATAATTGGTCTAATTGGTCTAAAAATAACAGAACTACCCGATAATTGTCTTCTAGAGGTCGGATAGCAGTAGATCCTTGTAAAATATTCAGTGCTACCATAGATTAGAAATCGACCCAAACATAATTGAGGTAGTAAAAGGGTAGACGGATGAAAACAAGTATACTAAAAACTATTCCAATTACCCACTAAAACTTGCTTCATAGAAACTGAAAATAAATTAATAAACCTAAAATAAAATAATAGTCCAATCAAACAGAAATCATTAATTCTATCAACGGGCACTGTTTTCACAGAAATCGCGGCTATTCAAATAACCGAATCAAAATGGTTATATTTTATTTCTATTTCGCGAAGCCACCGCCAATTTAGAAATGGGTAAATGCCAAAGTTGGAACGTTTATTATTAGTTTATACTTATAATAGCACTACGCCCGCGCCTTCGTCCGCGGGGATTTAGTATTATCCTTTAAAAACTTAAACACCCCTCCAATCCCTCTATATGATAGGTACATTATGAAAAATGAATGATTACTATCATAATTATTTTTATTGATTTGATCATGAGTGTGCTTTGCCCGCGACTTCGTTCGCGCAAATCCCGTTTTGTCCCGTTCCCGTAATAATTTTGGGAAATCTTAATGTTCCCCTAAGCTGCATGCCAAATTTCAGCTTTCTACGACCAGTAGTTTCGGCTGTGCGTTGTCTGTCCGTCACTCGTCAGTAACGGAAGAATTTTATGTAATGTATTGATTGACATTGATAGGGAAAATAGATTATTTGTTCGTAGGAGGCAATATCTGGAAGTACGAAGTCCTACTGGGCTTACACCAACTGTAAACGACTCTTGCCGTCTACTGGCCTTTTTTTTTAAGGATGGGAAATCACTGTGTGTACTAGATACTGAAAGTTTTCTCATTGATGGTAAACTACACTATCGCTAAGTGTTATCATTCGGGATGGTAAATAATTCGGTTATCTAGATAAATGGTTTCTAATGGTAGGTAATTTTAATGGGTTATGTGGGCGAGGGAAGGTCTGTGTGTCTAGAACTATTTATAGTTTGAAGTGACCTTTAAAGATGTCACTTATAGCTATATGATTTTTTGATATGATTAGAGTTGATACTCGACAAATAACTGGAGGTCACCTTTTTGTACCTTTTTTAATGCCCACATATTTACGGTATTTTGTAGTGTAACATGTTAAATTCGTAGATGAACAGCAACACGGGTTGATCCTAAGTTAAACAAGGATGGTAAGTGGATCCATCCGGCCAGTGCTCGACCTGTGGCTCGGGAGAAGGCACGGCTCTCTGACGTTTCGTGCGACGCAGGTCCTCTCGGGGCATGGCTGCTTCGGGAGGTTCTTGTGTCGCATAGGCAGGGAGCCGGACGCTCGATGCCACCACTGCGTCGACTGTCGGGAGGACACGGCACGGCATACGCTTGCAGAGTGTGCAGCTTGGGAGGAGCCACGCCGTGCCCTCATCTCTGTTGTAGGCGGTGACCTCTCGCTGCCGGCCGTAGTCCATGCTATGGTCGGCGGTGAGGAGTCCTGGGACGCGGTGGTCTCCTTCTGCGAGACAGTTATCGCGCAGAAGGAGGCTGCGGAAAGGGAGAGGGAGATCACAACCGCTCTCCCTGCCCGCAGCAGGCGCATCGGGCGTCGGAGGAGGGCATACGCTGCCCTCTTCCGGCCCCCCTAACTGGGTCCAGGGGCGGCGGACTTGGGGATGTCCGTCGCCCCCCACTCATCCGGACCCGAGGTGGCGGCGCGTGGTGTTCCCGTGCGCCCCTCTTTGACGTAGCGAGGGGAGTTAAACACCTCACTCCCCTCGCCGACGCGAGGTGGCCCGCAGAGGCGGGCCGGCACCAGCCGGGGATTGCGGATGTCGCATACGTTCCCGCGATCCCCGGCGTAAGTGGCAGATGGAACACCGGGGTGGTTTTAGTCAGTAAGAGTCTGACAGACCCCTCCACCCGCCCCAGGGTGGAGGATTTCCATGAGGATTTCCCCCCGAGATCAAAAAAAAAAAAAAAAGTATGGTAAGTGGATGGGCGACCATCCTAACATACCGAGATTGCTCCGTGCCTTGAAAAGCATGTTCAAATGTTAATCTCGGCAGTCTGTATCTTATTTTTAAGGATGGGAAGTCATCAAATGACTCCTTACGCTTTGGGCGGAACGGAAAGAAGTGTCAGGCTCTTACTGACTAAAACCTATCCGTATTGCTTCTAAAGCCCTTTGCGTTCCAGGGCCGCGGTGACTCTTTCGAACAAATTCCGCAACCCTGGCAGGCTCTGGCCCTAGCGGGCCCCGTCTTCTATGCTGACATCTCTTTGAGGCGCGCGTGGAACACAACAGGCCATCAACCCGGGCCTGCTGGTGATCGGACAGCGAGCCACCCAAAGCTCGCCGTCCGCAGGCCCGCGCCTACGGTGGCCGCGGATCGCCCTGCAAGTCCCGACGCCTGGGGCGTCTTCTTCTGTAGCGGTAATTGGGGCGGAGACTTTGTCTTACCCTCGCGCGGCCCGCTTCCTCCTTCGCTAGGATTACTGCTTCAAATTCCGCAACCCTGGCAGGTTACTATCCTACAGTCGTTACGGTTGGTCAGAAGTCAAGTTATCTGACAACAGTCTTGTCAAGGGGTAAACTGGGTTGTGGAGATCAAATAGGCAGTCGCTCCATGCAAAATACTAGTACTCAGCTGCATCAGGCTAGTGTGGAAACCGACCCTAAGATTGTTGGAAGAAGAATATGTTGTTTGATTCAAGTGATAGGTACTTGTAAGGCGCCCATTACAAGGTAGGTTTTGCTGTCAGCTTAACCTCAGTCAAGGCTGTGATTGACGGATAACCTATTGTCTAATGCTGTGGTTGCATGAAACTGATTGACAAAACTCTGGATATATGATTAGTCGCGACTTTTAAATGTTTATGGAATAGGTCCTTGTCCTTTTTTGAATCCTGTATATCAGCCAATAATATATTGTTCGCATATAAGTTTATTTTAAGTTTGCGTTTATAGATTTAATGTCGATTGAATCCCATCACACACCATCAATCATTTGTCAATCATGACTTTCGGAATTGATTGCCGTTTGCATGAACGTGTAACGGACGCCTTACGCGATTTCATAGAAGTTTTTCTATTGAAACGCCATTTTGAAAAACGATTCCTATCAAGGCGGGCTTCGGCTGGAAATTTATTTATTAGAAAACAAAAGTGAAATTCGAAATTCTGAATTTAATTTTGTCACAAACCTTCAGTTTTACTACTTTCAAAGTCGTCGTTAGCATATTTTCTTTTAAAAAGTAATAAAACTTTTGCTGCTAATGACTCTTGCATTAGCTAATGAGAGAGCATTTAATGTGAAAATGTACCTAGTGGAGAAAAACTTTGAAGTTCACGTACAGATATTCTTTTAGAGATGGATTTTCATGAAAAATATTGTTAAGTTTAAAACTACAAAATTTATTTAAAAAATATTTAAATCAATTTTTATTTAAATACAACTTCATAAACTTTGTTTTAATTCTTAGCCATTTTAAGGGTTCCGTAGTCAACAAGGAACCCTTATAGTTTCGCCATGTCCGTCTGTCTGTCCTTGGTTTAGAGAAGGACATGCTTAGCACTAGAAAGTTGTATTTGGTATAGGTTTATACATATTAATCACGCCTTTAAAGTAGTAAAATTAAATTTTGAAAACAATTTCTTTTAGGGTACCCGTAAAATGGCGATGTTTTTAGAGTTCTGTACCTCAATTGACTAAAGCAGAACCCTCATAGGATCACTATGTTGTCCGTCTGTCTGTCTTTCTGTCCGTCTGTCAAGGCCCTTTTTCTCAGGAACGAGTGGAGGAATCAAGCTGAATTTAAAATCAAATACATCGGCCTGTTACCCCTTGGAGCAGTAAAAAATAAAAATAGAAGTTTTCAAAGAAAGTCAACGCAATCTCAGGATAACGCCGTTTATGCTCCGTTTATGGCACATGATTTGACGCTCGCAAGAGAATCAAAACCTAAACCTACTTCCCGTTGATTTGAGTTATGAAATTTGCCAAGAAAATGATTGTAGTTTTATCATATAAAAATTGTTTTTTTTTGCGATTACAAACTTATATTTTCGGTTAGAGAATTTACCGTGACAAACTTTCATGTATGGGAAAACATTTTGTTCAATAACAAAGTAGTTAGTTCTTCGAAATTTGATTCTTCGACTGATTCATATGTGACACAAATTCATATGAAAATAGGTATACCAAAAAAATAGGTATACCTATTGTCATGTGAATTTGTGTAACAAAGCTGAAAGTGAAATTAAATTTTGGCCATATGAATCAGTCGAAGAATCAAATTTCGACTAACTACCCTTAAGTTTGTCCTTTACCTGCTATATTTTGCTTTCGTGGTTTATCGTTTCGTGGTAACTTCTGTAGGTAATGTAAACTCGGAAAAAATAAAGACTCGATCGGGACCCTCGGGGCGTGAGTAGAACTCACAGTTGTCCAGTTTTTTTTTCATAGTTTATCCCGTGGTGTGGGTACCGTTGGGTAAGTCGTTTAAAAATATTAAGGTGTTAATAAAAACGCTACAAAGTATAATTGAAGTTAGTTGTATTTTTTTGTTAAAAAGATTTTTATATGTCACATTTTAGTGTCACCCCAAAAAATTCACGATTTCATTTGGTCCCATAATGAAAGTTTCTAACAATGATGAGTACAATGACCCCTTAAGAGGTATTGCGTTTATTCTGTTACGGGTTGTATATGACGGATATATATTAAAAATATAGATAAACATCCGCATTGATAAACTCCAAACTTTTGAGGTCGGTTAAAAACACTCATTACCAAATATTTTAGTAAAAACATATTTAAAACGTGCACTCAAACGTGCTGCCAAAATTTTGAAGAGACGTTGCTTCACTAACTAGGCACTTCTGACTTTACAAAACAAACGAAAAGTCCTAGCATTTTACTAAAAACGCCAATATTATAGCTGCATAACATGGACACGCCTCAATAAATATATTAAAACATGAGTGGTAATTAAGAGTACAGAGAGCACAATGAATGTTTTTGACGTATATCAACGTAACGTAAAATTTTACTACAACTTTTAATACTCGTTTCGCACTTATTTATTTGAATTGGATACTATATTCATATTTTTGTACGAAACAAATTGTGTTTGTCGCAAAACAAACATTAGGAACTTAAAAAATAGTAGGGTGTAACAATACAATTATGTCTTATCGCTAAAAGCGATCTTTTACAGACAACCTTTGGATGGATTTCACTTTACTACATTCACATTTTATAAAACAAAGTCCTCCGCCGTGTCTGTCTCTATGTCTGTTCGCGATAAACTCAAAAACGACTGCACCGATTTCATGCGGTTTTCACCAATGGGTGGGGTTTAGGTGTACCTATACTTCGTCCCGAAATTCCTACGGGAACGGGAAAAATGGGATATGCGCGTTCGAATTCGCGGGCAAAAGCTAGTAAATTATATACATCACGAATATTCTTTTCTATTCTATGTAGCGTTCTATACCGAGTAGTTCGTGGTGTACTATTTACGTAAATGGAGCTCAGTACCGCCCAGAATCAATGAAAGAATTCGTAATTTATTTTAGGGTTCCTACGCGCAGATATTAGAAAAAGAGCAATGACCGCAATTGCATTGCAAAAACGAAATAACTTTAGTACTATCTATGTTTCCACAATAAACAAACTTTTAGCGCTGACTTTTAGGTATAATTTTACTTGTGATGTTCCATAAACATTGTGTTGGCAATATCAAAGAAATATAGTGTGCTTTGTGCTTTAAAGTTCACAAGAAACATAATGATTTTTATTCTGCGCAGCTTCTGTACTTGACAGTTTTATATTTCTTTGATATTATAACGACTAGACGGGTCAAGAATCTTTTTAGCGTTCCTTTGTCAACAAGGAACCCTTATACCCACCCTTTTTTTAACCCTTTCGCCATATCCGTGTGTCCGTCTGTCCGTCCGAGATTTAGTATAGTTAAGAAAGCATCAAAAGCACTTGGTTTCATTCTCCGGGTGTTTTTACGAAAGGCAAAAAATATCAGATCTTGTGTTTCTTATCAAAATTGCAAATGGAACAACTGGTGTTACCGAGTTGTTACACAATATCGAGCTGCGAGTGCCGTCTGCGTTCTTACCTAGACCTCATTTATTGTACACACCAGTAGTAGCCATACTTACAGACGGAACTCGGTTGACGTGGACGGAACTTTGTTAGGGCACTATACATGTAGGTAGGGGTACATGTATAGTGACGATGATATTTTGTTGTCGTCGACCCCATGCTTTGGGGTGCTGTTGGATAGATCGTTTAAATATTTAGAGTTTGCTAAAAAACATTTTTCCATCCAAGGATCTGTTTGCGAAATATTAAGCTTTAAAGTGTTAATTTTTGTGAGAGTCAAGTGTGTGTGTGTGTGTCCTCTGCCAGCTCATTTAAAAGGAAAACTATCACAGCTAAGTAACCAATAGTCGACCAACTTAAAAAATGGAACTGGGTAAGTAAAAAAATCCTAATAATTCCATAGGAAATGACTTAAACCAAGGGCATTTTTTTAACTTTGTAATCTAATATTTTACTATTTTTCTGCCATTGTTTAGGAGACGTGTAACTACGGAACCCTACACTGTGTGTGGTCCGACACGCACTTGGCCGGTTTTTTCATATTTCTCTATTTTGTGGTCTTCATTTGTACGAAATTTGTAGTGTTTTAAAAAACTACACCTGGTTGTGTGACTTTTCAAGTATGGCTTCTTTTAATTTCCCTTGTGGTTTTCCTTTGCGTCACTGCATTTTTCAGTGGTTTACTTTTGTTGTTTTGTAAATTTTAAAACCTTTGTCTCTCGATACCTGTTCGGATTTTGCAGCTAAAATTTCACTTAGCTATGGATAGTAATAGTATTTTCTTTTGGAACGAAGTTTGCTTTATCGCGCGGTACAGACTTGGCGGATGGGGGCAAGGCGAAAAAAATTAAGATTTTTCCGTCACGACCCTTTTTTTCTAGTATGTTTCTAGTGTCTAAACGGTTAAATATAATGCTTTTATCAATATTAATTTACTACGATAGGAACTTCGTTCCAACCGAGTGTTCCACGAAACTCACGCATTTTTTTTCAATAAACTTTTATTTTAACGCGCTAAAAAGAAGAAAAAAATCTTGTCTGCACTGTTGACCGCTGGGAAGTTGCTGTGTCTGGACCCAACCCTAGATGGCGAATCAAATTTTAGCTATCGTAAAAATTAATCGTCATCGGAACTAAACCAACGAGTAAAATTACGACTATATTGAATAAGAGAAACCGGTTCTAAATTCGCTTGCAAGATTTGAACTATACGAACTAAAAAAAAAGCTTAACATTTTTTTTCTCTCTACTTAAATTCGAAAATGATCATTTAATTTTATTTAACACACCACTAGCTCTATTTAATTGAACTGCAACAAAATTACTCTATTTATATTTACATGAAAATCCTAAACTGCATGGGATAAACTGATCATTAAATTTAATTGATCAATTTTACCATCCAATTAGTCGCGCAGCAACGGTCGCCATTCCGATTTGCTGTTATGTTTTTAATTGGTAAATTACAATTTGAACCTAGCATTTTTGTTTGATAATGTTTCAGCTTTATTATTTTAATTGCAGTGGGTTAGAACTCTCAATGGATAAGGCTCGTTTTTTGAATTACAAAACAGCTCATTACTGTTTCATTTTAGGACTTTTAAAGCTGGGTTTTTAGGACTCTTATGACTATTAAACATTAATGAAAGTATTTTAGACATTTGTAAGTGTCAATTCATTGATAAGTCAAACCTCGGTAACAAATGCTAGTGGGATTCCAATTCACAAAACATCAAATATTTTATTTCTTGAACATCTACAACAGCCGTACTCAGACTTTTCTGTCTCTGGACCACATTGTGCTTCTACTATTGTCATGATGGGTCGCAATAACCTACATAAATAAATAAAATTCTACATTTACCTAATTGTATTTACATTAATGGGACTTTTGAATTTGTAACAAAAGGACGCTTTTAATATGACATGGGCCAACATTTTCACGTTAATAGTGGATGAAGAATAGTCTCGGCAAATCGTTGAGGAGTTAATCAGTACAGCATAGATACACTGACTTAATATAGCACCAATAATTACAATGTGCTAGGCCACAGGGCCACACGGAAACGCTTGGCGGGCCACATGCGGCCCGCGAGCCGCAGGTTGAGTATAGCTGACCTACGACAATGTAGTTATTTTAACCTAAATGTTGATTGGAAAAAAATGCGTTGTTTCCCTAAGTGTGTTAATGTACCACTACTGCATATACTGTTCAAATAAATAGTAACATTATCTGCCGCCAATCTAAGTTCCTCAGCAAACCTAATAAGGTCAATATGATCATTCTTTCCACCATAAGGATATTTGCAAAACAAATAACCCTAAGACTACATTTTCACATGAAACGGATTAGTTTCCCAGTCCCCGAGACAGAGGCACGTCTGCTCTTTTCTCACGGGCAGGGCCGACCTACTTCTGACGTCATCACGGGAAAAAATCACAACCAGGTCACGCCAGACGGCTCGGAGCTACAAACACTCCTACCTACGTACAAACATACTAACGGGGTAATCAGGGAACAAAGATATAATTGGATCGAGTGATAAAATAAAACAAGAAAATTCTGGAGTGTTTTTGCATGTGCCAGATGTGCCTAGCTCTTAGTAGCAGAAAGCACTGTGGACTTTAGACTGACTTGACTTTCCATTGTCCTCAGAATGTGGACGTCCAAAAGGGTATTTCAAAATATATTTCAATATTTTTAAGCTTTTACTTAAGGAGAATAACCTTAAAAAATCGGTTCATAAATGACGGGGTTATGAGGCAATAAAAACACAAAAAAAAACATACGACTGAATTGAGAATCTCCTCCGTTTTATGAAGTCGATTAAAAGGAGGTTCTCAATTCGGCTGTTTTTTTTTTTAATAATAATAATATCTTGGGACAACTCACACACGGTCATCCGATCCCAAACTAGGCAGAGCTTGTGCTATGGTAACCAGACAGCTGATAGACATACTTATATATTTCTATATACATACATATTATAGACAAATTACGCCCAGACACAGAACAAATGATCATTCTCATCACACAAAGATTTGTCCTGGGTGGGAATCGAACCCACGACCTCCGGTTTAGCAGTCAGGGTCACTAACCACTCGACCAACAGGCCAGTCAGTAATGTTTGTTTCATCTGTCATTTATGAAACGGTTTGAAAAATTATTTTTTATGTAAAAGGATATACTTTCCGATTGGTCCCATAGAAATTCCATCACAATCGGTTCTGGCTGGAAAAAATATGTCATGCAAGTAAACGAAATTGCGTATTTTGCTTTCCTGTGACTTTCCAGTGGTGATGTGGGGTACCACAAAAAAGTGAAAAATATAAAACTCTTTTACAAAAAAATACAACCGACTACAAAAAAAAAATACACACGGCACCTTAAAATTCATAATTGAACGCAAGCAAAGCATTTCAACATAGCCCGGTTTTCATAGTTCACATAATAACGAAATACGCAATTGCAAAACTAACTAACTTCATTCGACTCAAAACTAAACTTTAAATGGATAACCGATAAAGCCTCGGAGATAAAATTGAGTCCTTGGATCAATAAGTCTAAAGCCAGTATTAATAAACCGATCTAATCATGGCGTCTGAAGGCCAAATTTCAAGAGCATCTGTAACATAAAGTGAAAACGGCATTAGCATTTCAGTTTACTACATTTGATTAATCGTATATCTTAGGAGATACATTAAAAATACATTTAGGAAGGTCTGATAAATTATAACTAATATCTAAAAACAAAAACGGTAAAATAGTGGAAACGGCCGATAGTGTAAACATGTATAAAATAGGTAAACACTCAAGGGATCCAACCAGATTGGCTATGCCTAGGTGTAGAACAGCATTTTGCCATAAAAACACCAGTCGAATGGCAATAAAGATATATAATAGGATACCTAAGATAATTAGAGAACTGCCTACAAATCTATTTCAAAAAAGACTCCGAACATGGCTTATTGAAAACTGTTTCTATTCGATTAATGAATTTATGAATTATAATACGAAGAGGAATTTATTACAGACATGAATAATGTAATTGAATTAATTTTGACATTCCTGTATGCTTATTTTGATTGAAAATTGTAACCCTTGTAGTTCTAACATTAGTATTTTTTAGAGTTGACATTAGTAATTTTCATAGTTTGACATTTTTAATATTCATAGTTTGACATTTGTATTTGAATTCTTGACATTTTCCTATCGTGACATATTTGAATTATTACGATTATTATTGGATTCATAACAATTATGTCACAATCTAAATTTGCATGCTGAATTTAGTAGGCGGAATATGCAGTACTATATATAATGTATTTTAAGATCTGTAAGCACCATATTTCATGCAAATAAACGATATTATTATTATATTATTATTATTATTTGCTCTTGACTCTAGTCTAGGTCATAGATGACAGAGGCAAAGTCGACGATGGAGCGAGCTTACCCAGAAAAAGCCTGTTCACTCTAATTTTGAAGAGATTAGGGTTGTATGCGTTCGGAAACACAGACGCAGGTAGAGAGTTCCACTCCTTTGCTGTGCGCATTATAAAAGACGTTTGGAAACGTTTAGTGCGAATTGGTGGAATAGCAACAAGGTAGGGATGATAACTTGCAGTGCGTCTAGATGTCCGATGGTAGAAGGGGGCCGGTGGGATGAGGTCGTGGAGTTCCTGGACACTCTCCCCGAAGTACAATCTGTAGAAGACCGACAAGCAGGCAACCTTGCGGCGATGAGCCGATTGGGTTCGACCCAGGACAATTTTTGTGTGATGAGCATGATCATTTATTCTATGTCTGGGTGTAATTTGTCTATAATATGTATGTATTTAGAAATATATGGGTATGTTTATTAGTTGTCTGGTTGCCAAAGCACAGGCTTTGCCTAGTTTGGGATCGGATGACCGTGTGTGAGTTGTCCCAAGATATATTATACTATATTATTATTGTATTAAATAAATAAGAGTGGTATTTTAATACAGCCTCAGCTGGTCAAAGAAGTGATGAAAAAATTTTGAAATTATCGTCGTTGTGTGTTTATTTATCCTTACCAAGATATACTGTCACTAGGTTGCAGTAGTTTATTTGAGAATGATGAAATAGTAATTAACTTCTCTATTATTTTTGCCTTGTAAACATTTGTTGCTGTGTGGTCTCGCTCGCTATGGGTAGACACATCGACAGACACGTTGACGAATATAGTAAGTCTGCAAATAGGTAATGCAGGTAGATGCTAAAATTGCTGAATTTGTTCGACAGAGTCACCCCGGCCCTGGAACGCAAAGGGCTTTAGAAGAAACGCGGATGGGTCAGTAAGAGTCTCACACGCCCTTCCGCTCTACCCAGAGCAGAAAAAGTCATATGATGATTGCCCATCCTTAAAAAAAAAAATGGTAGATGCTAAAAGAAGTCAGATAATTATATCAATAGCAAAGCTCTCTGAATCACGCCTGTTATGGTACAAGCATTTGATGAAAAGATCCAAAGAACACAAGACCAGTTCAGTCCTGAGCATCGACACCAGTCCGAAAAAGCGCGGGTCCCCTCTAACCTGGATGTTTGTCGAAAACAACGATCTTAAGGCAATTAAAGTAAACGTCTTGTAGCAGCATCAATGCCGCCACATGAAAAACTAAGAAAGCGTAATTTGTACGGCACCAAAAAGAACTGCAGCGCCATCTACGACGAACTAACATCGAAATCCTGCATCGCGCAAGCAAAGTTCTCCGTGCAATTTGAACATATACAACAGTCTGAATATCAACTATCGGGCAGTTGCCAACCAGGCACAACAACCGTCTGGCAGGAGGATCCTCTTCTTTATCAGCGAAGGTGTATGGGACTTTACTCTCTGTACCGCATACCTCCAAAGTCTTGACGACCCAGCACAGGCACGTCTGACGCATAATGTCGAAGAGACTGGACTCCAAACCAATCGGAAAAAGCTAGGCAAAGAGATATAAAGGCAACGAGGACTCGGAACAGTGCTTGCCGGAGGCACAGGACCCAATACATCGCATTTTTCTTCGGACCAGCCTAAAGCGACAATCAATTATATTGATATTTACCTAACAAATACATGACGCGTGATTCGGTAAACGAAGCTCCCTATTGATTTATAAAAACAACAAACATTGCTATTTTCCCCAAGATATAACCAAGAGCAATTTTCCGATAAAACAACGCATTTGATTAATTAATATAGCTTATTAAATCTTGTTAGCTGAGGATTGTTTTCCTCCGTTCCCACCATTTTCTCTTCTTTATTAGCGGTAATAATCACGTGATTTCCCTGAAGACTGCGTTCTGGTAATAATTCGATATTTCACAAAGTATGAAGTTACTTACGGTGTTGTTTTAAACTTGAATCTTAGGACCATATTTTCGCTGAGTAGAAGAGCTAAGTTGAAGTGTTTAATTGCAGTACAAGGGTATGTTATAACACTTGCTTAGGTACTGACATACATTTTATCGGTTTAAGTTTTGTAGATTTTGGGACAAAACTAAAACGCTCCGTCGGTCTCGCACGACTGCCGAGCGTGGAGTTCTGGGTTCAATTCCCAGGTCGGGCAAAAAATGTCATTAGACTTTTTCCAATGGAAATTTCTCAGTGACTGCCCGGAGTTTGGAAGTTGGTGGTGTGCCCCCGTGCCTCGGAAAGCACGTTAATCCGTTGGTACATAATAATTATACAATATGTATATTGTATTTTTTGTTACGGGGAGTCAGGACACTCAAATCATGATATCAAACAAGTATAACGCAGCGATGTTCTTTAACAAATTTTATTTATAATTTATACGTCATCATCCGTTCGTCATATCAGTCGAAAGACGGGCGGGTTTTCCTTAATCGCCACGCTTGGCAGGTGGGTTGGCGATCGCAGTGCAGCTGTTGCAATGTACAGAGAACGCTGCTGCCCATTCTCTGGTGAGTCCCTAAGTCGCCTCTTACGACACCCACGGGAAGTGATGGGATGGTGCTATTCTTTTACGTCCGACACCATACAGAACACAATCAAAAATTATGATATGATGATGATGCTTGCATCGCTATTGAAGTACCCATGTTTAAACGATTATAAACAAAATCTCAATACAAATGCAGTGTAACAAATCAAGACGTGACAATGATGAAACCAATACTGTCCTACTCTGTACAATATGTAATTGTGCTAAGTTAATTTACATAAGTACACTGCCGGATATTAGCAAATACGTCGAGTAGTTATGCAGTTAATTAAACAGTCACTATGCGCAGAATTACAAGCGTGTGTCCAGTCAAGTAGGTGTTCTGTGTGATTGTGGGCTGAGTGTGTATTATTACAGTAAATTGCAAACATTTTTTTTTTTTCTTTTTAAAAACATTGCCCCACACTAGGAATTTCTCCTGTATCGTGGGTGCGTTTTACAAACATATAAACTCACATACACAAACAGCCAGACCCGGAACAACTATCTGTAGGCCATACAAATATTTGTTCCGTACGGGGATCGAACCCGCGACACGCAGCGCAGCAGTCAATCACTCAACCACTGCACCAACCGTGTCGTCAAATTGCGGTGTCGTCAATTGGCGTCAAACGCACTTGCATTAAGTGTAATAATACACAAGTGCAAAAATCTGTTCTAAACATACTCTAGATTTAATCAGGTTAGAGTAATGACAAAATAGTCTACAGTACACACACGGTGATGCTACTAAATTCGAATTTGCAGCGCTTTTATGTCAAAGTTTAAGAAGGATTTTCATGATGTTAAGAAAGACTTTGGGATTCTAAGAAGGGAGTGGTAAAGCTTGTCAAACTGTTCGGAATTGATCACGTGACATTTTGTTTATGTCAATCCCTTAAATATCCCTGTCGACAATGTTAATCACATTTTGACAGCTTTAATTGTTTGCATTAGAACGTACTCGTAATTGTTCCATGGTACAAAAAAGCGGTTCGAACATTTTCTCTGGAAACTGGCTTAGCAACTCGTCGCCATTTTTTGAACCATTTATATAAGTTAAACACTATTTTTGCGATTGGAATGTGAGTTAGGCAAGTTCTTAAAGAGATTTTCACGTGCTCTTATTTTGACTTTTTTCCAATAAGTGCTTGAATAAAGTTGGAATCTATTGTTTGAAAATAAATAATGCATATAATATAATTCTTTTTAATGTTTCTTTTTAATGGCGTCTCACAGTTCAACCTATGAGGTTGTCGACCTCTTTAACCGGGCTTGCCTGTGGTAGCCTTAATATAAATATTAAAGCCTCCAGACAGGGCTTATAAAAAACTCACAAACTAAGCGACTACACGCTAAGGCTACCACCAGTAGGGTACCTACAGGCCTCGGCGTCGCTGGGGGAGAGCAACTAGGGACGGGCTGGATCGAACTAGCTTTTTAATGATACTCATTGTTCGCTCATGGCGACTTTACCTCCAAATGTCTCGACAACATAAAACCTATAGGGCACCATGTTACTAACATTTTTTGTTTGTTTATCTATCCTCTTACCCATTCTCAACACCATTCAAGATGCGCCACAATTTAAAAAAATGGCGGCCGGGTAGCCACATGCCACAAAGGTTCATCTTTGAAATGCATTCTAAAAGAAATATGTAAACTGCCTAATTTTATTTGATTATCTTATTTATGACTTCTTTCAGTCATTACTTCATTAGAAGACCGCAAATGTATGATTTTTTTTATTATTTTCAAAGGTAATAAATTTTGTTAAATTAAATCATTTAGTGATGGGACTGAATTTATTCGCTGCGAATGAGTAGATCGAAAATTACAATTTTAAACATTAATTACTTAGTATGCGAAAGTTTGAATGGATGAATGGATGTTTGTTACTCAATCACGTCAGAACGGCTGAAAGGATCTTGATAAAATTTGCCACAGAAGTAGATAATAGTCTGAAATAACACATAGGAAACTTTTTACACACATTCATACTCCTATACCCTTCGGCATATTAGAATGTCTGAAAATTTGCCAACTTGGATCGTCGAATTCAAAAGTTCTACGCACGCACAAAGCCAGCAGCACCATTTTGAATGGACAACAAATAATCGATAACTAATCGATACCACATACCTACCAATGTAAGTGTCAATAGTCGTTTAAAATATTACGTTGAACCAATCACTAGTTCCATCTGTCAAAAAATTATCAACTAGAAGACAAGGTATAATTTTAACTATTTGACAACCGTTCTTGCTAATAGAATGTTGGTTTGTTGGTTACCTTTTTAGGGTTCCGTACCCGCTCCGCTCCGCTGTCCATCCGTCTGTCTGTCCGTCTGTCACCTGGCTGTATCTCATGAACCGTGATAGTCAGACAGTTGACATTTTCACAGGTGATGTATTTCTGTTGTCACTATAACAACAAATACTAAAAAATATAATAAAAATAAATATTTAAGGGGCCTCCTATACAACAAACGTGATTTTCGCTCTTTTTTGCTCGATATTGATAACGGCAACGCTTGAGATATTCACAGAATATTTACTTATATATTCACTTCAAAAATAAACAATTAAATTAAAATAAAACAAATATTTAAGGGGGCACCCATATATAACAAACGTGATTTTGATACGTGATACTAATTTAATATCTTGGGACAGCAAGGTTTGGAAGGAAAAGTAAGTTGTTACGCCAATAATACGCCAAACAATTTCATTATCCTACTTCTCTTTCATCCATCTTCATTAGTTCATCGCCATTCTTTGTTTATGATCGACATACCAACAAAAGGCTAGACTTCATTTATTTTACCGTTCAATAAATCTATAGCAAAATAGAACTCTTCTATCTTGATTGCAACGGGCGGTGGACAACGCATCTATTGTGTTGCTAAATCTACCACTAAAAAGGTTGCTCCAGAAGGCAAGATCCGAACAACAAAACTCCAGCATACAATCACACATTGCGTCTACGTACAGCTAGTGCAAGCGTATTCGAAATAAAAGATTTAATTACGACGAAATAGAAGGTTTAATCCTGTAATCGAGATTAAAACGGTTGTTTGTCTTTCTCTACCAGTGACTGGTATACGTTGACATATGTACTTACATGGTTTGCTACGATGTGTACTGTGTCTGTGCTTCCACACGTTTGATTCAGCATCTCGACACCGGCGCTCTACCATGACATGATAAAAAAAACAACAGTTGAATTGGGAACTCCTCCTTTTTTGAAATCGATTAATAAGGGATAGTGCTATATATCTCCGTTTCTGCCTTTCTCTCACGGTGGAATTATGATGGCAGCATTAGACACAAATGAAGAAGTGGAGTAGTGCGATCACATAAATCTTAACAAATAATGTACAGGACAATACAGAGTCGCAATATTTTGCATACAGCTAAGAAGTGGAATTCCTTGCCGAAGTTGTCTTGTAGCCTTTTCAAGTCAAAAAGGGATTAGGGGTCTTTAAGTCAAGAGTAAATAGATTAAGTCTAGGCAAGCGAAGGTATTCCATCGTCGTGGCCCACATCATCACTTTCCATCAAATGTTATTTTGGTCGAACGCTAGCCTACCAAAATAACAACTACTTGGTCTCTTTCTGAAGCAGTGAAATAACATCCATGTCGATGATTGTGTTGCCAGAAGTCCACCATCCGTTGTCATTAGGATGAATACTCGATAACAATGAAACCTGCCTTCTGAACGTATCTATTCTGTGTCCATATCGCCGGTCAGCGGTATTGGAGTTAATGGAAAAGCCAATGGAAGCTTTTTTATTCCACTAGATACTGTTACCTGTTGCCTGCGATAGCAGTTAAGTGTTGCGTTGAATTGCTATTTTGATGTGTTGATTTTAACAATAGCCGACCTTGCGTTTGCATTATACTGCATATTGTTCCCCGAAACGGCAGACAGTAGGGTTTGTGTTTACTTACTACTGGAGGAGGTGAACGTGTGGTTGTCATTCATCTGCTGCATGCAAACTGCTACTAAGAAATTTCTATCTGGTTTATAGTGTAAATTATCTTTCAAAATGTATATGGGATCTATCGAAACGTATATTCTTTCACATGAAGAAAGAATTTTTCAAATCGGTTCATAAATGACGGAGTTATGAGGTAACTAACAAAAACATAGCTGAATTGAGAACCTTGTCCATTTTTTGAAGTCGGTTAAAAAAAATAGTATAAGCTACTGTGTCTTTTAACTTTCCACAATTCTTAATGGAAAATTGAATGAAACAGCAGCTTTAACAGGCTTTATAGAACTGAAAAATTATCCGTATTCGTTGGTTTCTGAGTACAATTGAGATATTAAAAGAAACTTTAATATCTCAATTTCAGCTCAGTACAATAAAATAAAAGTTTGACGAAATCTTTCTGAGTGGCCACTTTATTTTTACTACAAAAGTATCAATTTAATAGTTCAACAGAATAATAAATAATTTTTAATGTGAGCCTCATTTTGTTTATGATCCTTTTTGTTTTGGGAGAATGACCTCTAATTTTGCTACTGATAAATAATAATTTTAACAAAACCTAATAACCTTTAGTGCTTGTAAATAATGTAACATCCATATTTTATGACAAACAAATGGGTTTAATGGATAAAAGGGGTGATTTAGCTAAAGATCCCTTTAGATTATTTTAGCGTTTTAATAGCTCTTGTTTAATTTATGTTACGTTTCTAGCATAAAAGGGTAAAATAATCATAAGTCCAAAAAACGGATACCAGTCTTGCCGAGGGGTATCGTGTTATCTAGTTAGGGTGCGTTTCTACTACAGATGTGCGAGAATATGTAGCGAGGGATATGTTTGTTAAGAACCAATAGAATCGCTTCATTCACCTAGCCTTGCTCAGCGCAGCGATTCTGTTGGTTCTGAACATACACATCCTTCGCTACGTATCCTCGCACATCTCTGGTGGAAACGCATCCTTAATGAGTTGTAGAGGTTAGATATCCAGACGCTTCATGTAAAATACTGATACTCCGCTACATCAAGTAAAAGAGGAAGCCGATCTTAATATAATTGGGAAACTAACAGTCTGAAGCTTGGACTTGTGTATAGCTGATGGCAATTAAAAAATCTAAAGAGAGACGTTGCTTATTATTTGCGACGTAAACTTATTTTTTATTTTTTCAGATTAATAAAAAATACGAATATGAAACGGATCAAAGATAAGGAGTGGGGGCTTGTAACGTCACTTTCCAGTTAAAAGTGTACAAAAAAGTGACGTCACACGAGTTTTCGACGCACTGTATCATCTTCATTTACGTGTCCAATATTTTTTGGAATTCTATCTGATGGACTAATTGGATTTTTTAGTCAAATACCCTATTTGGTATCTACCAACTTCTGCCAATCTTTTGAGTGAAACAAGCGTGATGTGTTTATTTCTTAGCAGGCCATTATGGCCTGGCTTTTTTTATAAGAATGGGAAATCATCAAATGACTTCTTCCAAATCCATTCGTGTTTCTTCTAAAGCCCTTTGCGTTCAAGGGTCGCGGTGACTCTTTTGAACAAATTCCGCAACCCTGGATTATGGCCTGGCTACACACTCAATCTTATTTGAACCAATTCTTGTTTGTGCGAGCAAACATGAGCGTTTAGATGGCAAAACAAATGGCTAGCACACCATGCAGTTTTTGAGCCAATTGTTTGCACAAACTGTTTGCGCAAGAAAGATTGAGCGTATAGCCAAACATAGATTATTCTTTTCGAAGGCGATTTTTGCCATGTTTAGAGTTTTCTACCACACCTTTTAACTGTTTCTTTTCTTTTCATATTTATGACAAATGACCTTTTGGGTCGCAGGAGTCTTCTGGATGTGAGAAAAAACAAGACTGGTCGAGATGGCATCTTAGAAGAGGCCTATATTCAGCAATGGAACTCTTCCAGCTAAAATGATGCTGATGGTGTACTGAATTGCTGAAACATAAAATTGCAATACGAAAAGATAAAAGATAGCTTTTGGATACGATAATAAGCGATTTTGTTTTATGGCGCTATAAAATCAGCAGTATGGGAAACAGCTTGGACCGTCGTAAAATACGAATGGTACTTTATTTCCTATTTCTTCTACGTTGTTTGTGGTTTACGGGGTAACCGCGTCATTGGTCTGAGGGAAATGTTAGTGTTAGTACAATGTATGTCATCATGTACGTAGAAGCATAAATTGCGTTCGTGTACATAACTTGTTCTACAGGTAGGTACAAGGAACAGACAGGATTTTTAAGAAAATTATGTTGGTTTATGGAACGAAATATTATTATTAGTGAGAAAACTAAGCAACATGAATAAGGCTGCACTGAGGGGTTATAGACGTAAATTGAGTTTAAAAAACTTGCTCAGACGCCAGCACATCAAACTACCCGAAACTGTCTTTTCCCAATCAACCTTGTACCTAATACTTCAGCGTTAAAATTGAAAATCTATTAAACAAATTTGACACATTGTTCTATCTTGATGTGCTGGCGTCTGTACTAAACAAAAAAATTGGTTGTCTGTAAAGTCGGTTTACGGACGATAGTTTAACGTGACAACGTCAAAACAAAACATTGATGAAATGATCGTAACGTTACAATGAGTCATCCTTTTTCGTGCGTGCAGCCGACGTTCATCGATTTATTAGACGTTGTCTCGTCAAAAAGGAATACAATAGTGAGAAAACTAAGACCAAAGAATGTATTTAGCAGTCAATGTAGCAAATCTTTCGTACAAAATACATTATCCAATTTTATTTATAAAAATATGTTTTTTCAGCGGTAAAAAAATAGGACAAGTGCGAGTCAGACTCGCGCACCGAGGGTTCCTATTGAGTCTTGATTTTTTCCGAGTATACATTACCTATGGATACATCAATATACGTCGATTCTTCAAACCGAAAATAAGCTTGTTATCGTATTTTTTTTATAATGATAAAACAACAAATTTCCAATTTTCTGACTTTTTCCTGTTCTTGCACTGTAAGAATCTATCTTCTTGCCAAATTTAATGACTCTAGGTCAACGGGAAGTACCCTATAGTTTTTGATTTCCTTAAGCGCGTCAAATAATGCGCCATAAGGGGAGCATTAAGAGCCTTATCTTTAGATTATGGCGACTGACGGCCGGTCTCAATAACATATCTACCTTTGACCAACTGTCAGTGACAGTTACAGTTGGTAGCTAATTTGACAATTGGTTAAAGGTAGATACGATATTAAAACCGGCCGTTAGAGGTTCGAAAACCGGCCGTTAGAGGTTCGATTTCTTCACTGCTCCAAGGGTTAGCGGAGTATTTGATGTTAATTTCAGATTGACCACGCGTTCCTGAAAATAAAGGTCGTGACAGTCGGGCAGACAGACAGACGGATAAAGTCGTCTTATAAGGGTTTCGTTTTTGCTGACTAAGGTACGGAACCCTAAAAAGGAGCCTACTTGATTTTCCTGCATCTTCACTAACAGGAACATCGTGTTTTCCCGAAATAAAAAGTGACAACAAAAGTCTAGCTTTTTTCAGTGAAAGATTTATCGTAATCATTTCAGTAGGTACGTTCAATAAACAAACACATCCTTATATTAATAGTTTTGACGTAAAGATATATCTTTACGTATATATATATATAACTGGTTATGATATCTCTGAATCTCATGAACAATATTATCCCACCTTCAAATCTTCTTCTATCTTAACACATTTAACTTCTAACTTTGTTCAAGAATATGATGTAAATGTATGAAAATCCTCAAAACAACAAGAAATTGTTCCAGACGGAAATGCGACTATTCCTCCGCTTGGAAACTCGAATATATCCCTATGTGCATTATAGTACCCACATTCGGATAATCTCTACGAGTCGAGTGAAATATCTTTTCATGCATGGTATGCTGTTACAGAATAAGGACTGGCGTACGATAGACTGTAACAACCGGGTGGGTAGTAACGAAGGATGCCGCTCATGTAGAAGAACATTTGCTCTATTTTCAAAAGCTATAACGCTCAAAAGATATAACGTTTACTTCATCTAACAACACTACATAATTTTGTTTTATTGCATCGTTTACTGTGTTCAGTGTGTACGTTCTTTTGATCTAATTATTATCTTGTATAATTGACATTTGATCTAACTGCTGAAAAGAGAGCGACCGCGCCAGCTTGGGAACTTAGGGCACGGTGACACGGATAGGTTAGGTTCGAATGGGATGGCGGGAGCTAGAGTGAGCGAGCAAACCTAGCTCCGGTGATCCCATTCATGTTTGGTTCCTTTAAACCTTGCAAGCAGAAATAAGAGCCCCGGCTCCATCAGGTTCCCTTGTCATCGACCGTAATTTAAGCCGAATGTACATTCGATAAAATTAGTGTTTACTGGATCTGTGGCGTTTTCAAGTGCCACATCTTAAGCAGGACGCGTTTACTAATTCCGTGCATGTCATGATTGCGGTTTGAAAGAAATATTAAACAAAATCAACATTATAACTTGTAATCATTAGTTTAAGTGTATGCTATGTCAATTGAATCTTATATGAAATGAAATTATTTCTCTTCTTTGTACATCATAAGTGGTTATAACAATAGATGATAAATATCGTTCGTTATTATATTTAATTTTTTTACTTTACCAAACATTCCACACCCAGTAAATAATGTTCTTTTACGATATCCCAATACACATCCATTCCTTGTTTATTTTGCTCGCCAGAACTCCACTTTTCTCACACTACCTAATACATACTCGTATTATTTTTTAAATCCATCAGCACTAGTAAAAAAAACTGTTAAAAGGTGTATGCCTTATGAATCGACATTATCATTATCAATTAAACTCTGGAATATGCTACCCCTTGACATCAAAAAGGCGGAGTCAAAATTTTCCTTTAAGCGTAAAATCCGAATACACTACTTAAAAGCTTGTCATTCTTAGTTGTTCTTCGTCATGATTACTATGATTTCTCTTAATCGGTATGATTATTATATATCATATTTATTAGTTTATTATTTTAGCATATATATGTATTTTATTAGTATTATATATATTATCTGTATATTCTTTCCGAATTGTTAAAATTCAATTTTGAATCTTATTTTTATTTATTGTACACCTACCACAGTATAGTCTTTATAACCCAAAGGTTGACTGGTAGAGAATGCCTTGATGCATTAAGTCCGCCCATGTACCGTACCACTATTGTACATAAAGTTTAAATAAATAAATAAATAATTATCAGTCGACATTATGGTAATACCTCCTGATAAAAAAATACCTAGTTCATTTCATTTTCCAGCCAATGAACTAGAAGAATTTTTTAACAAGCCGCGACCTGAACTTTTTTAGAACGAAGAGATTCAATTTAAATTTTTTTTCCTTACTTTAATGCGTACATTTTTTTATTTATTTTGTCTCTTTGACTAGTCGTGGCTTTGCTACAATCTAGCGTAAATCAACCCTTACTCAGCACGGACGTCTTGAAGCCCACACGCCACACCACATGTTGAAAGGTATTTGCATCTACTTATGTTCTTGTGTTCATTCAGGACTGGCGCTAAGCGTAATAATATGCATGCATAGGGTTGCCAGTATTGCCACATACTTGCTTACGAATTTTCATACGCTGCCTTCATAAATCGTGAGCAAATGAGAATGCGAAAATAATGCTTTGTTTTGTTTTGTGTACATACCAAGCTGGTATAGCAAATGCTGCGGTTAAGTGAATACGGTGATATCTCAACGTATTCACGAAGCCGTATATTAATTATGCAATAAACTCGATAGTTGATTGCATAAGTATACCTATTAAATTATCAGAAGTAAGTTGTTGTAGGTAAACCACAAAATTTTTGTGCTGAACACATTCAATTAGACACTTTGAAGTGAACAAAATGATAAATTTGTGCAAAGTGCAAGCCAAGTTGAATACAATGTGACACTTATGTGCAAACCGCGATTACTGACCTTATGTATTGTATAAAACAACCCCTTAACTCTTCTAAAACCACCACATGAGTAAAAAATCATGAACCTATTATTTTTAAAATGAATATTCGAATCTATAGACGATAACCGAAAAAAAAACATCCTGTCACCAGCAATTATTTTGCAATAAAAATTCAAACTGGCATAAAACTTCTTCGCGCCAAATTTTCCCTATCATTACATCGTTCAGAAATCAGTTTCAAACTTCGAACAGCATTCGTATCCGACACCAAAGACTAAAGTTCTTTAGTGGTGACATAAACAAAGTTATCGCTGGGGTTGCCAGCGACAATAATAATGACTTTATTTGCCTACTCCCCCATTATTATCTCGTGTTACGCTAACCCACTTTCATGGCCTATATTTTTGAGTATGTTGTTACGGCTGTGACGTAATGGCTGTGAAAAACGGTTTCCGTATTGTTTTCGAGTTTGGAATTCGATATTTTTATGTGTATGTGAAAAAAAGATCTGAATACTTTGGTACTTTAGGGTAGGTACTTTGAATGCTATTAAAGTTATTTAAAATTACTATATTAATGTTTAAGAGGCCTTCGCTTATTTTTGTCACGCAAAAATTTCTTATTAATTTTTTTTTTTTGACCTTAGCCTATTATGTCCCACTGCTGGGCAAAGGCCTCCCCCATATCCTTCCAGACATTCTTTTCTTGTGCCACCTCGAACCAGCCTTCGCGGTGTGCATCCAAGTCATCTCGCCACCGCTTTAATATTAATAAATAACAATTAATTATTATCTATTCAGATCATGCGACTAATTAATATTTTGCCATTAGAGTGGGTTGCAAGAACGTTTCAAAAGACGATGACCGTCGAAAGTAATAAATACAAAATAAGTACAATCATAACTTCGGTACTGATTGTACCACATTAGGTACTCCGACAAACAAAATATCGACGGACGCTATCTCGGCAGATAATTTTACCGACCTGCAGGAGACCGACAGAACAGTAAGCGGATGGAAAACCATCGGCGTACTGCTACTAAACAAAGCAACGTCAAAATAATCCAACAATTCAAAAATAAAGTACTCAGACATGTTGTTAATACAACCTGTTACAGAATAAATAACGACCTTCACCATGACCTTAAAATGGAATTCTTCACCACCATTATCCAAAAATTAGCTGAAGCCCATGAACACAGACTTCATCGACACGTGAATGTTGAGGCAATCCAGCTGCTAGACAACACAGACTTAGTGCGTAGGCATAGGAATAAAAGTAACAATTTTGTGAACACATGAACATAGTGGTTTATACATTTTATCAGACTCCAAGAAAGTGTGTAGTAGTGGACTTGAGTAAAAGTGCAAACACTATTCGTAGTTTTAACATTATATCTATCACGTAATAGTTACAGTTACATTGCTTATTGTTATTTTAAGCTAGCTCGTAATTAATGATTTAGAATTTTGTTCTTAGTAAGAAAAAGTAAGTAAATAACAAAAAATTGGCTGTCTTTAAAGTCGGTTTACGGACGATAGTTTAACGTGACAACGTCATAAGAAAACATTTATGAAATGATCGTAACGTTACAATAAGTCATCCTTTTTCGTGCGTGCAGCCGGCGTTCATCGATTTATTAGACGTTGTCACGTCCAAAAAAAATTTTTTTCACGGTCCGCGGTGTCGGTAATACTGTTCAGGCGGGAGAAACCTTTTCGGCTTAGTCTTCTGTCGATCTAGTGCATGTCGGGATGACATTCATTCGGCCAACTGTTGTTAGACGAACTAGTGTTTTGTCGACCAAATGATTGTCGAGATAGCGTTCAGTCGAGGTAAACTGTACTATTGTGTCGGTATACTGTAGGTCGATAAACTGCCGGGGTACTCAGACAACATCTCACTGTGTAAACTCAGGTGGAGTGAGCATGAAGTAAACTGACATTCAATCTTGTTTGTTTGGATTGACAGCCTGCTCACTTCATAGATCTGCACTTCACCTAAGCCTTCACGGTGTGAGATGTTTAAAGAATCGCACTGCTGATCTGTCGAGATTGGGGTCTACGGGGTTTTGTTTGTCGAAGTAATGTAGGTGGGATCTTAGAAACTTGCAAATACTTACTATAAATTTGAGCTGGCAACATTGTCTCCGTCCTGCGGTAAACCGCTGTGGCGAGGCTGAAAACCCCTTTGCCCAAATTAATAATTACAATGTTTTAGTGATAACGATGTTCAATTAATTTCTACTTTAAATGCGTAATTCATTCACAAATATATAATGCTCAAAATGCGGTGCTAATATTTAATTAATCCCGTCTAGAAATGGGTGGATTTCATTTGAATGAGCATTTGAAACCTGCAGCGTATTCCAATTATTTGAGACTCATTTTGTTAAGTGGTTCATAAGTGCCATGTGCTAATTAGTTTATTATTAAAAGGATTTGAGTGAAATATAGACCCCATTTCTCTGAAAAGTATGAAGTGGAATTCGCGCGACTGCCGAGCGTTGAGTCCTGGGTTCGATAATCAAGTCGGGCAAAAAGTGTCATTGGGCTTTCCCAATAGGAATTTCTCTGTGACAGCCCGGAGTCTGGAAGTTGGTGGTGTGATACCCCCGTGCCTCGGAATGCACGTTAAGCCATTGGTCCTGCGCCAGATCTCTCTCCGGTCGTGTCGGGTTGCCGCCATCGGAATATGATAGTGATGGAAGAGGTGCACTCCACCTGTGTTTGCGCAAACACTTGTGCACTATAATAATTAGCCCGCGCCGATGGTTAGTCTCGGTTGAGATTGAGGAGGACTATATATGTAGGTATATATAATTATGTATTTATCAACATATTTAACAGAAAAATAAAATATTTTTCATGTTTAACTAACAAATACTCTCGAGAAAGCATAATTTTTATTCCTTCAAAACAGTCACCAACAAATGTCAAAGCTGATTTCTGTTTTGCGCAACTGTACCAAAGATTACCTACAACCAAAATATAAGATTCGCGAGGTACTTCCATGTTCGCGAGTCTAAAAATAAGGCAACCATCTCACACTTGCCTCAAATACATCGTGTTAATGTTTAGGACCCCTGATTGCGCGTAACAATCACATTAACAAAATGAACTGAGTGAGTTGCTAATCGCCATCGGAGTGCGAAGGAATCATTTGTTACCCCTGCCCTTTGAGCTTCCAGATCTTTTCCTTAAGGTAAAGGTAAGTCGTCACGGTCAGGTTCCTGTAGTGTTCAGGCATTTAAAGGTCATGTGAGACCCGTCTCGTGGATAATTTATGAACTCTTCATAATTTTGTTCTTTTTTACGACTTATTGATGTAGAGTAGTTGAGTTCTAGTCAGCGTTTGTTGATATCCAAGAAGTGATTGACATTATTTTGTGACATTGAAAAGAAAAATAATACATCTGAGTACTGAGCGTTCACTTAACAACGGCAATACCTGTTTTAAATAGATATTAATTGTATTATGTCTGTAAAGTGAATCGCACGTTTTATATCTAAATACACTTTGTGGAATTCTGTACCTATTTGCTGACAATAATTTGTAATTGCCGTAATTTTTTTGTCACGATTTTTTAATTGTATGTGTATGATGTTGACAAGGCCTTTGCCACAACCGCCCCTACAGGAGAAGACGCCCCGGGCGTCGGGAGTCGCAGGGCGATCCCCGGCCACCGTAGGTGCGGGCTTGCGGACGGCGAGCGTTCGGTGGCTCGCAGTCCGATCACCACCAGGCCCGGGCGATGGCTCGTTGTGTTCCACGCGAGCCTCAAACAGATGTCAGCATAGGAGACGGAGCTCGCTAGGGTCAGAGCCTGCCAAGGTTGCGGAATTGGTTCGAAAGAGTTACCGCGGCCCCGGAACGCAACGAAGGAACACGAATGGATTTTAGTCAGTAAGAGTCTGACACGCCCTTCCACTCCACGCAGAGTGGAGGAAGTCATTTGACGAATTGTATGATGTTCTTTATGCTCCTTGATAAAATAACACCCCCCATAAAAAAAAACACTTTAATTACCTAGTATATAGATCTCTCTTAAGCTACCCTAAACATCAAAACACTCAATTGCTCGACTTGAAAAATTAGAAAACGAAAAGATCTTTTCTCAGAATCCAAAAAGTTGGCACAACGAAAGCCAATTCAAATTGATTCCAAGATGGCGTAATTCCTATTATTATGCAAAGGAAAATGGAAAGAATCGGAAGCGTGACCTTTTGAGGTTCGTTAAAATGTAATCATGCTGCCCACCGCTACGCCGCCGGTTATAACATTACCTACCACTTGTTATTTTTGAAGCGAGGAAATGATGAATTGCTGTACCTTAATCGTTTGTTTAGTTAGGTGCTACTGGGTTTTTTATTCTAAAAAAGTTTGTAGTGATATTTAATTGGATGCCACAACTTATTAATATAAAAATATTAAAACATTATCAACAAGCGAACGTGCACGCACGTCATGAGTGGAATACTGTCTTTATGTGTTTCGGACATTATAAGTAAATATTTATACCAATCACACATCATCAAGATATTCACACCTTCCAAAGTTATCTGATGAATAAGGACAGTAAAATCACTATATCAATTCATCGCTACGTTTGTCTGTCTGTACGAAATTAACAGATTTCATGCGGTTTTCATCAAAGAACGGAGTGATCCTTGAGGAATGTTTAGGTCCATAGTTTCTTGAAGATGCCTTAAATAAGGTCCCATTAAAATTGATGGACAAACTTTTAGAAAACATTCAGACCACCAAAACGAGGACAATTAAGAAAAACGCATTAAATATTTACAACAGCAAACAATCAACAACGAAAATATATAATATATTTTTATTTTTGCTTCGTTGTCTTTGGTTCGACATACTGAACGCTGTGATAAAATTTGTGCATCTATTTTAATAGGACCTTTGCTACCCGTGCAAAGCCGGCGCGGATGCTAGTAACACATAATTTAAAGCATCCTAAACAAAAACTAAATATAATCAGTTAGAACGTCCTATTTGCACTTGTATTGTACGAGTAAGTTATGTAGAACTAAGTTAAAGTGTGGATAATAAAGGGACGCCCGGACGAGCGGGTTTTCGCGGTAATGTTCGCAACTTTCGGCGCTGGGCACAAACTACTTTGTAGTACTACGTATACAGAAAGGACTAAGAAGGCAATAATTTTAAAAATGTTTTTTGAAAATGTAAGGTAAGGAAAAGCTGTTATTTATTCATTTATTCTAACACCGCAATATATTGTCAAAGAAATAATAATATCAAAGCATGTCCAAAACACACACACAGACACACACAGCCAAACTTTTTCAGAAACATGATAACGCTTTTGAGCATTATATAAATTTATCAAACATAGACATCACGTAAAAACAGCGAAAAACGAACTTCAGAGACGTCATTAAGTTTGAATCGGCCTGGTACAATCGCTTTCTAAGGAATTGAATTTCTGCAGATCTTACTTCGATATGTCTTGAGTAATCACTGTAATTTTTCTGTTGAATTATAGTCAGAAAAGTTTAAGGCACTAGTGCGGGAAATATTTCATTATGTACCTAAACTTGTACTTCTGGCTCATTTGTTACTTCGTTTCATGGAGTGTGTAATGTTGGGACTGGTTGAGTGAAATGAAAAGTTATTTTACACTACAAACTCTGTAGGTAGTTTCTTAGATGAGCTTTTTATTATTATTATTTTTTACATTTATTATTCAAAAGTTTGCATTCGCTGGCGATTTCTATATCAAACTGTTGTATTTAAGTTGGTAGTAGGTTTTTGCTTTGGGTTGTTATATTCTTTTGGAAGTGTTGTGCATTCCTATAAGTGACAAGTTCACCCTACTTCAAAACATTTGATATTTTTATTCTTTGTGTAAGTGTTAGTGCATAAGTCATAAGAGAGCCATAATTAAATAAATAGATAGTTTTGGTGACTAAAGACAATACCTGAGGAATTTCATGAAGATCATACCAAAATTGTCTAAAAATCGTCTTTTATTTCAATTAACTTGCATTTTTTTGTCTACATACAAAAAAAATACTTTAGCCAGGCTCAATCATTTTTATGGGTAAGGTTAGGAGGTTACTAGGATTGTAGGTATAACCTTAAATATAAATTAAATTAAATGCTTTTCGTTGGTAAGTTTTATTCGTGATAGTCCGAATCAGGATTATTCAAAAATCGAGTATAACCGAAGAGGTATTTTCTAAGGGTATTCAAACTAACTCGAGGACAGGACAACCGGCTGTCAGGTAAGATAAATTTAGATAAGATAAATTAGTTGGCATAAAAAATTGTGTAAAAACAAATTGAGGCCCTGACTCCTGTGCTAAGTAGGATCACCTGTGTTAGGAATCTGTGTCTTCTCCAAAGAGTAGATAAGATAAGATATGAAATTTATTTTGTAAAACATGAACACAGTATACAGGAATTAAAATGAGGTAACTGCAGGTTTTGCCATTTATGGCGTACAAAATTAGTCGCACTTGACAAATAATACAATAATTAAAATAAAATGTGTAAAATGTCAAAATAGGTGTTTAAATGAATTAAGGCGTTACCACACCAATCGATCGATCGTTGATCGATAGTCGATTGGATTAGTAACACCGTTACGAATTAGATTTTTCCAAACCACTTGGTCAGCTAGTTAAATGTCACTGAATGTAACCCATTTACACAAACTTGCCACTCTAAAATCCCAACCTGAACTCCGATCATCTCTTACTAAACTAACATCAACATCCCCACAATTACACTAATATCATAACAAAGTAAGATTCTTGTTTGCACATCAACCGCCAACTATTTTAATATAACAGTTGCCCTGAAAGCAAATATTTCGATTACAGTTTCGGTTTTGTAGCTCGTAATTGAATAGCCCAACAAGTTCCCTTAGGCACTTGTCTTACCGCCGTCGATCAGCCAGTAGCGAGTAAAGCTAGTAACTGGATACGAGTTAGCAAGCAGCGAGTGTGTAGTATCGATAGTTTTGTCGCGTGGTTTTAAGCGAGTGCTCTTGTGCGATGGGCGATTACTCGCACCACTCGCTCCGCCTTTCAGCGCACTATAGGTGGTAATTGTCTGTTTCCGAACGCATACAACCCTAATATCTTCAAAATTAGAGTGAACAGGCTTCTTCTGGGTAAGCTCGCTCCATCGTCGACTTTTTCTCTGTCATCTATGACCTAGACTAGAGTCAAGAGTAAAACCACATTAAATAAAAAAAAAAAAAAAAAATTACTGCTCTGACCGCCAAGCGAGTATTATCTTAGCTCTTGTCGCTGAGACAAACTAGTGGTAGGAGAGTTCTCGCCGGCAGTGTGAACAGCCAGCCATCGACTATAAATGTATGTGTCTCTTTTACTCACACGTCATCTATATCTTTTGTCCGCTTCCTCAGCGAGAAAATAGTCGATAGCTCATCACTTCCTTGTCGGCGGTGGGACAAGAACCTTAGAACTTCGTATCTGGATAAGGATACATGAGTTAGTTTCTGATATTTGTTCATGTTGGTTGACGTCTAAACTTTAACTAACAAACAGTTTGGTCTATTCTATTATAAGCAAAACACTAAACGTAGGATCCCGTGTTCGTTTCCTATTCAGACCGTGTTTTGGGGTATTTTAATGAAAAATTTAAATAGCAGTCTTGTACCTGGATAATGGCAATCGGCTCGCTATCTTTTACCTGGGACTTTATTAACGAAACGTGGGGCATTCACAATTTGATGCTTATAATACTGTCCTATGTTTTTATTTTAAATATTGATAGTATCGCTTTTGGAATATTTCAATTATTATGATGATTTCAATGAATGAATTACCCTGCTTTTCAAAGCAGGTTTTTCTCGAAGATTCGCCCCCATGAATAAAGATACTGTTAATTTTTGGGACTAAATCTAAAGCTTCGAGGACCACCTGTCAAAGCTGGCGTTACGCGGTTGGGTAAAGGGCCTGATACAGAAGGCACTACTCCTCGATACGGCTCGTATAGCGAGAAGGTTCCTTTCTCTGGAGCCCTAACCACCGGTAGCTTGGACCCTGCTCCCGACACCGGAATTATTTATATTTATAAATAAACAGAGACTGTAGTACAATAGTTCACTTAACAAAAACAGAGGTGGTTTCGTACAATTAGTAGTACGAATTGCGTGCGCTAAGCGACGCAACGCGAGGGACTGGCCTGTTGGTCGAGTGGTTAGTGACCCTGACTGCTAAACCGGAGATCGTGGATTCGATTCCCACCCAGAACAAATCTTTGTGCGATGAGCAAGATCATTTGTTCTGTTTCTGGGTGTAATTTGTTTATAATACGTATGTATTTAGAAATATATAAGTATGTTTATCAGTTGTCTGGTTGCCATAGCACAGGCTCTGCCTAGTTTGGGATCGGATGACCGTGTGTGAGTTGTCCGAAGATATTATTATTATATTATTAAGATATTATAACGCATCCTCGCACATCTCTGGTGAAAACGCAGCCTTAGGTACTCGCCGATAATGCAGCTTTTTATCGATGGAAAAACTTTCCTAACTTTTTTCAAGAAAACTGAAACAACGAAAATGCTTGTGTGCTGTGTCCTTAAACTATCCGTTAAAGTAACAGTATGAGTAACTCATTCATTATTTGTTTTCAGTTAAATTCTGTTGTCCATTACCTTGGTCGTGTTTATGGCTCCCGCGGGAAATTATGAGTCCAAGGTCAAGCGGTTAAGGTCACTGCCTGTTAGGCACTGTTTGTTATCTACACACATAAAACAGTTACACATAAGTAAAGTTATAACGTACTTATGTGTTTGTATATCATCACGCACGCCTAAACCTCTTAAACGTATGATCTTAGCGGGAAGTTAATATGTATATGAATCTACCTTCTTACAGAGTTATCTAATTTAATTAAGCTGAAGAGTTTGTGTGTGTGTTTGTTTGAACGCGTTAATCTCTGGAATTACAAGTCGGATTTGGAATATTATTTTTATTACTCGTTCCCGGATAGCATATAGCATTCCTCATATGTGTGTGTGAGTGTAGGGGAGTACTAAGAGAGGATTATCCGAAATTCTTACGGGAAAAAGCTAATTAATTTTATGAAACAACAGATTTTTTGGAATTTCAACAATCACATTCGCTATTAGAAATAATTACATTTTGTTTAGAGCCTTAGGCTAGCCGCATACGTATGGTTTCCCGATCAGGTTTTCCGAAAAGGAATTCAGATTCGGAATTCCGTGAGACTAGCTCACATATTCAACTTTCGGTTCTTCTGACCCTGAACGCTCGGTTTGTTTTTGAAAGGTACTTAAGTTTTTTTCCCAATAGCAAATTATAAAATCGTGTGCTCCTAGTTAAAAATTTTGTCTGTAAGGCAAGCATTCAGGTCTCCGAATCTCCGAAACATGAAAATATTTTAAGTATTTTTCCTTCAAGTACAGAACACACCAACACATGAAAGCGCAAACATTTCGATTGCATTAAAGTTGTTTAAAACGTAACTGAATACTTACGTTCAACAAGTCCGGTTCTGGTCAAAAGTTTAGGTGAGGGACGAAAGTTAGCGGGGCCGCTATTTATAACATCCAACTATAATAAATTGAGGACTACTTCACTAGTTTCAAACGTTGAGATCCGAAAACGTACGAAGGGCTGCGATATAGGAAAACGAGTTATTAACAGTTTAAGAGCAAGTCAGGTAAAATTGGCGGTAAGTGGAAACACACCCGTTTCCACTAGGGATGTGCGAGGATAATGATGTAAGCGAGTCCACCTGAGATGTGCGAGGAAAATGAGTGGCGCGAGGATGCGTAACGAACCTGTGAAACGATGTGAGTGATTCCATTAGAGGCATGCGAGGTAGCTGCGTGGTCCGAGGATGCGTAGCGACGCTGTGAAACGGTGCGCAGATGACCGATGCGAGGATGTATAGCGGACTCTTTTCACATCTCTCGCACACATCTCTCCCACACATTCCTCGCACACATCCCTCGTAGCCATCCTTCGCTTGTTTTGTTCAATAACCTCGTGCCGCTAAGCCGTTTCCACCGATTCTGCGAAGAACGAGGCTAGGTATATGAAGTGATTCTATTGGTAAGAACCAATAGAAGACGTAGATTTATAACACCGCAAAATTTATTTTTATGACATATCTATAAAGAAACTGACGTTTTACGTTTGCTTTTTTGTCTGAAACGTGACAAAATACAAAAGAAAATAAATTATTTGTTATTTTCTGAATCACGCAATTATATCAACAAATATTTTTACACTCCCCCCGTATCCACAGCGACAAGTTTCTGAATAGATTTGTAGAAGTTTGTGAGACAACTTCGAGATTTTCTTCACTGATGGAACAAAGCTTGGCTCACATTGACTATGACGTCACAGTTTTTATTACTTTACGCTTTGAGAATAACTGACAAGTTGGTTTATGAACAACGTGAAGTAAGGCGCGGTGATAAGTTTCAAGGATAGTTATCGAGTTAGTATCATTTGCTCGGACTACTTTTTTCTTAAAAAAGGTTTGAAGGAACTTTCTTGAAGGAGGTTTAATTTATTTTAAGTAGCTTTTGCCCGCGATTTTTTTTTAATAAGTTTATTTCTGCAACACAAATCGTCAAAATCAATTCAGTAATTTAAGCGGAATAGTGTGACAAATAAATAGACTTAGTTCAGTTTGTCTCTTCCTTCAGTGTGGCTATCATTTTTAGGAGCCAAAGACAAAGATTTTAGAGACAGTACTTATAGATGTGATCGGAAAATTGCAATTACCGTAAGATTGTAAAATATCGCGTGAAATTGATCAACTATTTTTTTTTCTAAATAAGACATGGATATATTGGAAACTATTTCATTTGGGATAGTAATAAAAGCTCCGACAAAAAAGAAGAATTGTCCTTACTAAAAATATTAAATCTACTGCCTAAAATACTAACTTTCCGACTAGTTTTGTCCGAATAAAAATTACGAAACGACCGAATGAGATACTGAAATCGTCGATTAATAAACTATACTGTTTATTGCTATAATACTTTTCTACCAGCATAAATTACGTTCTACTGAAAACTATGCTTTGTAATTTTTATCTTTACTTGCCTACTATTAATTCATAAATTACCTTTCATATTTCATAGACTGTGGTGCTATTTTAACTGTAACATTATACTGAAAATATTATTCTGAGTGGTTATACAGAAACTTATAAAAAATACAAAAATGTACTTGTAACAATAACTTTCACTTGCATCATTTATCATGAATTTTACTTACCACTGGTATGCTTCGATATCGGTACCTATTTCAGGCGTTAAAAAGTCAGAACAGTCGTATTCATGGTTTAATCTAAAAACAAGTAGACTTTACTATTATCCTGTATTATTTCAAAAAATATAAAAAATAAGTAATTATCCTAATCTTAATAGTTCAGTTCCAGGTAACCTACTAAAAACAATCTCTTTTTTCTATTAATGCAAGTCGTTTCTGGCACTCGCTGGCCGCTGCCGCGGCGCCGCCGCTCGCTACGCTCGCTCGGCTCGTGCGTAGGAGGTCACAGTTTTAACCTAACCTAACCTACACATTTTGTTTAAAAAAGAAATTAACCTAATCTAAATAGTTTATAGTCTGAAGATTGTTTGCTGTAATAAATCATTTGATTAAAGACCAAATGCCATAATGACATTATACTTGGTAATATTTTGCCAAGTAAAACTTTGACCAAATAAAAATATGCGTACTAAAATCATGCAATCGAAATATTGCAATGGTATAAAAAAGGTTGCTAAAATTAGTTTGAGTAATGAAATTTTGTAAAAATCTTTTCGGCAAAACGGCAGGATCCCACTAAGTTTCCTTAATAGATGGTAAGTTAGTAGTTTCCTTAGTAAATTGATTAGTTCGTTGACATGATAATATTAATAAACCAATAGCAACAAAAACTATTTAATTTTGTAACATAAACAGACAAAACACGCAAGGATCTGTCGTTGCAAGCACACTGCGCTCGGATCTTTCTCGGAACTCGCACGCGAAAACAGCCGAACGCGACCCGAACCCGATCGCGCGGGCCGAACAGTTGAGGTATTTTCATCATTAATGAGTGTTAAAAAATTAATTTGAAAACCAACAATAGAAATTAAAACAGTTCATGCAAGTTGTAAAAATATGATTATTTAGACAAAACCTCTGTTGTCGGTTACTTAGTAATTTTGTCGGAGGTTCAGTATTCTATTCGGAAATTTAGTTTTTTTATTCGAAGATCCAATTTTTTTAGGAGAATATGTGATTTGAACATGCTCTTATTTGTTTGTTAAATTGGATATTTTTTTTCGGTATGTTTTGGGTTTTTTTGTCGGTAATTCATTATAACGCTGGTTAATTAGAATAATAGTCGGCCACAGATCGCTGGAGATTAATTTGTTTTTCGGAACCATTATTATTTCCCTTTCATTTGAATGGGATTAATTGTATACAAAACGTTTTTTTCATAATATATCGAGAGATTATAATGCCAAAAAGATTTATAATAATCTTCATTCTCTTGGCATCGGCGCAACATATTTTTCTTGTTCTACAAACATCAAAAATATAGTAATTCTTCGTTCAATTCACCTAACCTAATTCCCCACTAAAGTGAATACATTCAACAATACCCATTACCAACATCGACCCCTGAATACCCAACTCATACCTCCAACCTCCCCTAAATACCCTACTCAGGGATGCATCAACCGCAAATCATCAACACGATTCTGATTCAGTATTTACTCGGCAATCGAATGCATTGTTTGTCAATGTAACGCAATTAGCGAGTAGATGTTGAATTTCAAATGTGGGTTCGATGTATTGGATTTGTGTTACGTGTGTTCTGTAATTATTGTGGAGGGTAGTGTGGTGGATTCGATAGCTTCAAGGACCAACTTTTGTAGAAACATAACACAGTAAAAACTTTTTTTTATATTTATAAAGACCAACATTTTGAATTCGCTCAAATGCGAACAACAGTTTTGCTTGTCTAAGTAGATGAAGAATGACATCGTCAAAAACAAAATGAATTCATAAAAGGGAAGTGAATAAAAGTGATATCTAATAAGCCTTGCTAAAAGACTAATAAAAAAAAAAGGTTCCGACGAATTGAGAACCTCCTCCTTTTTTTGAAGTCAGTTAAAAATACCACGACAACTCAAAAATCAGAAACAATTCCTGTCATTAGATAACCAAGGCAAAACCTACAAGTAGGTACTAGGAGTATACTCGTGCCCTAAAAACGATTTGAAAGTCACTCGCACCGTCTCTTTTGTTTTACGTAGGTATGTTGAATAGAAGCGCCTTCGTTTGACGAGACAACTCTATGGATCTTTTGTTCCGCAGACGCTTGTTCACGCTAAAACACTGTTTGTCTTTTGATACGCGCTCGAATACAGAAGACGTGGAGTGGAATTCTTAATACAAAGTTGTGTGTTTGTCAAATATGTATATGTGAAGGAGCTTTTTAGAAAGTTGATTTTTCAAGTAATAATTCGCATAAGACTTTTTAAGTGCAAATGAAGCGAATATTTCATGCAAAAAAGGTTTTTTTTTTCTCACCGTGTTTAAAAACCGGCCAAGGGCGGGCCGGTTCACACAAGATGGGTTTATAGTCCCCTAAAAAACGCACACAGTATTGTGCTGTTTCATAAAACTTCTTCAATTATTTCTCAACAAACTACATAATATTTAAGCCCAGTTAGGTACTACCGATATATTTAGTACTAGGAAGTTTAACAATAATTTTCTATAACTACTAAATCAGACCGCTAAAGGTGCACCATATCGATAATTTGCCTCTGGAATAATCGGGGTCTTGTGGCATTACCAAACAGATTTACATCTGTAGTAGTGTAATAATGGCCTAACTTGACAATAAGCGTAAAATAAATCACCAAGATATAATCTTATTACCCGAGTGTTCAGTTATAGAACATTACTTGCAATCATAAATTAATATTGGGAACATTTATCTGTTTTTTTGTTTGAGATGGGTTTGATCTTGACTATAGTCTAGGTCACAGATGACAGAGACAAAGTCGACGATGGAGAGAGCTTACCCAGAAGAAGCCTGTTTTTTTCCACTCTAATTTTGAAGAGATTAGTGTTGTATGCGCTCGGAAACACAGACGCAGGCAGAGTTCCACTCCTTTGCTGTGCGCATTATATAAGACGTTTGGAAACGTTTAGTGCGAATTGGTAGAATAGCAACAAGGTAGGGATGGTAACTTGCAGTGCGTCTAGGTGTCCGATGGTGGAAGGGGGCCGGTGGAATGAGGTCATGGAGGTCCTGGGCACTATCCCCGAAGTACAATCTGTAGAAGACCGACAAGCAGGCAACCTTGCGGCGATGAGCCAAGCTGTAAAGCTTGGCGTCCATCAGTTTTACGTCGCCAATGAGTCTCTTAACTCTGCGTGCTACCGAGTCAAGCGCGGCAAGTTGGTATTTAGCTGAGCCATCCCAAAGGTGGTTGCAACACTCCAAGCAGGATTGGACTTGTGCTTTGTATAGGGCTAAAAGCTGCCCAGGCGTGAAGTAACGCTTCACTCTATTTAGGATGCCCAGCTTTTTGGCCGCAGTTTGGGTTTTGTACTCAATGGTGGCACCGAAATTGAGACCAACTCCATGCCTAGGAGCTCGAGCCGATCGGTTACTGGGACAGATGCACCCCGTAAAGTAGGAGTTAGGTTTTGTTCATTACAAACTTTGAAATAATTACGCCCGACGCTCGTTAAGCTGCGTTGCTATATTTCCTTACCTTATCTTTCTTACCAAATTGCTATCCTTCAAATCTTTTCAGAAGAAGAGTGAAGTGAAGAGAAGAAAATTAGAATGATACTCTTCTCTCTCTACTCTCTCTTCTATCATTGTTTTCAGCTTACAACAGTATTGGACATATAACCATTCCAATGACACGCTATTCATTTCGCATCTATCGCCCCTCTGTATACTTAATCTTAATCCATCTGGTTTTTCGCCATAAAAGGTTGTTACTCAAAGCCATCAAATTAATTAACTAAATGTTTTCCTCAACTCATAAATTGATCATAATAAGGAAAACAAACAACTGTCAATTTTCTTTATTAAATCTGCTGGACGGTAGCCTCAAGGACTTTGTGGTAGATACCTTCGATACATTCTACTAATATTATAAACGCGAAAGTTTGTGAGGATGGATGGATGGATGGATGTTTGTTACTCTTTCAGATCGGCGAGAACGGCTGAACGGAATTTAATGAAATTTGGCACAGAGGTAGATTGTAGTCTGGAATAACACATAGGATAATTTTTTTTTAACGATCATTTCCGACAGTGACGAGGGTGGAGCTGCGGGTGGCAGCTAGTTATGAATATTTTTGTTGAAAGCTCTGCTGTGGTCAACAATGGCGCGTGGATTTATAGCTATCATGAAACAGACTCCGTCAGGATATTCCACGTTGTACGTTGTCACAACTAAATTCAATATCTCATGTACCTACATCAAGACCACAGGATTGAAATTTTAGAAGACTTGTGGGGTACGCATAAACAAAAGTGCCGATTAGGTAGGCCAGTGGTTCTTAACCTTTTAGTAATAAGGGACCATTTCACAAGATATGTCTTCCCATGGATCACCAACTTTTTAGGGTAATAGATTTTTTTTTTAACTGTGACTCCATACTCTGTACTAGTACACTGCACTTTCTTGAATCTTTGAAAAAAACATTGTCTTTTGTCTCCAAAAATCTTTTTCTAATTAATTTCCGGTCTCAAATACATCTTTTTTTTTATTTTTTTTATTTAATATGGGTTTGCTCTTGACTCTAGTCTAGGTCATAGATACCAGAGACAAAGTCGACGATGGAGCGAGCTTACCCAGAAGAAGCCTGTTCACTCTAATTTTGAAGAGATTAGGGTTCCTTTCAAGTTCGTATTGGATGTATTTCTTTGACTTCTTCTTTTCGGACCCCTGTATTTTAAGTTTCAATTTATTCATCTGTGCGAAAATATCGCATTATAGGATGGATGCGGACCACTTCAGGTGCTACCAGGGACCACAAGTGGTCCGCGGACCACCGGTTAAAAACCACTAATAAAATAAACTGGCAACAATTCTGACTTTATTTATAAACTATTAAACCTCCATCAAATCAAGAACCTATTAAGTACAAAACAATGAAACAAAAACTATTAAACAATTTCCAGTCATTAAAACTAAAACAATTGTCAATTTGATTGATAAATTTAACACTATACCGTATTTCATTTAGCAAAATATATATATTTATATATCAAAATAATTGTTTGATAATTAATCTCGGGCAGCCATTGACAAATATTACCCTTGTTTTTTCCAAAAAAAAAGTAATTTCCAAAATGCTTCATCCGATTGGTAACCGAAGCTTAACTTAAGACTAACAATGAATATTTTCATTAAAATAAAGTTCAACGGCTTAAAACCAATCGTTTGAGAGTGCTTATAAATTAACGGCTTTAGATTTCTAAGGATTTTTAATGAAAAATATTGTTTTCAGGTTTATTTTTACATTTTACGTAGGTTGAATTTTGATATCGAAACTATGTATTGAAAATACTATGACATGGGATAAATCAATCTACCTACATAAACTTCGTTCGTTACTGGTGACTGGGTGACTGACAGACAACGCACAGAACCAAGTATATAATACACAGCCCGAAGAATAAAGTGGCATGTGCACAGGGCAGGGCATATTGCTCGCAAAACAGAGAGTCGATGGGGTTGAAATGTTCTGGAGTGGCGACTAGCGCCAAAAGACGCAGCGTTGAAGAGCCTCCCAAAATTTGAACTGATGGCCTGGTAAGGACCGTGGGAATCCGCTAGATGAGAGACACACAGTACCGGTCGATGCGACACTTGAGGGAGGCCTGTGAATAATAGTGAAACGATGATGACGATGATGTATCTATTGCATATCTCTGTCAATCCACGCAAGGTTAGCGTGCTGTAAGTATATATGAAAAATCCACGAAGTTCAAAACTTCGTGCTAATAGTCTAACTCTAAATGCTGCCAAAACCCAAGAACCCAACCTTACATGTTAAATTACATTGCAAACTCCCTAAAAGCCAAGTTACAGAACAAACCTCGTTAAAGTAAGAACTATTTTCATGAAAACGTAACGTAACAATATGTCAGCACTCGCGAGGTATCCTTGACTGACCATGACCGACAAACTTGAACATGGAAAGTATGTCAGGTATGGCGGCCAAGATTATGTAACTGAACATTCTAACTTCGAAGGAGTTTTGAAGGTGACTGAAACATCAACTTACTAATACAACGTGTAACAGATTAAACGCAATATCTCTTAAAGGGTCATTGTACTCATCATTATGAAGAACTTTTACTATGGGAGCAACACTGAAAACGCGAAAAAAAATTGGCTGCCCCATACATAACTCGACAAAATGTACGGAACAGCTGATTTTTTTCACAATTTAGGGGTTTGTCCCATAGGAAAAATGTTCTAATGATGAGTGAATGAGATGGTCCTCTTAAGAAGTATTGCGTTTTTGCAAAGAGATAATGGCCAATTCTATTTGTGTTGCTGCATAAAATTGCATTTCGCTTACAAGAACTATTTTAATAATTCAAGAGACCCGATGAATTACTAATACTCAAATGGTAGTGGTCAAAGTACATTGCATGTAAATCGGGTGGCCGATGGCTTCTGAAGTGTTGCATTGGCACAGCGTTGATAGCAGAATAGAATAGAGGAGGGACTCCATTTTCCGCACTTAGACTCCCATTCGGTCCGTTATGCGTAGGTGTTCTGGCTAGGTTACAGCCTAGCTCCCCTCAGAAGCACAGAAGTTTCCTAGGAGCCACAGCTTCGCATTCCAGGATGACGTGGGCGGCCATGATTCTTTTGCGTCAAAGCAGCCTTGCAGAGTGGGATGTCCGTGGCGCCTATGTTAAAAAGATGTTTGTTTAGGGGGCAATGGCCCGTAATTGTTCCTATTATGGTTATTAAACCACGAGCTCTTCTAAAATTGTGATGACTATGACTAAGATGTGAAAACATAACACAGCGAAAGCCTTTTTCATAATATTAATAACTTACTTTTGCCCGCGACTTCGTACGCGCATATCCCATTTTTCACGATCCCGTATAGCCTATAGCCTTCCTCATGAATGTGGTTATCATATACAAAAATAATTTTCCAAATTCGACTGGTAGTTCCAGAGATTAGCGCGTTCAAACAAACAAACTCTTCAGCTTTATTATATTAATATATAGATTAAATAATAGTTGCCTCTGATGTAAACTACATAAGGTAGGTCTAAGTATTACTTACATGAATACAAAGAAAGTTGAACCAAGGTGAATGTGAACTTGATCGCGAATTTATTCAAAATAAACAATACGAAATCAATCAATAGATTATATAAACAATCGTTAATTATGCTTTGTTTTATAACATGCTCTTCACGATAGTATTATTTACGAATTCTCGTTGGAATACATGTTTTCGACGTGTTTCGGAAAACTCTCACACAAAGACCGGAAAAGTCACTCATGTCATTTATTTGAAAGAAACAATATACGAGTCTTATAGAAACCTACCGAAGTATGTGTTACATACGTCCTAATTAAAAGTTTAGAACGGTAGCGTACTCACCCTTTGACAAAGCATTTTCGTTCAACATATATCTCAAATAGGTTAAAATTTCCACAAGTTTGTTTTCCACATGTTGTTAAGCCTTGTTGTTCAGTGGTCAGAAGCGCTACTGCCGAGCATGAGGTCCTGATTTTGATTTCTGGGTTGAGCAAAATTATCATTGTAAGTTTTTTTTCATATGAAATATCTCAGCCTCTCTCCGCCCGGAATCTGAACTAGTGTCCGGTTGATGACATAGGTAAGGCTCAGCCTCTATAACATGGAGCTCAACATAGCTGTTGAAATATTGGTAATATAATGACTAATGGCCTGCGCACACTGGCGGACGGAATGGCAGAGGATTTTTTATTTTTCAATTGAATTTAATAGTTATCCAATGCTCGTCAATCACAGAGCTTTGAAATATTGTATACCTCATCTATATTGGATAACTATTAAATTCATTTGATATATTAAAAACCATTTGCCGTCCCATCCGTCAGTGTGCGCAGGTACTATACACTTCCGAGCGTAAAAGCGTGATATAATATACACCTTGTTATTCTCTTGTTTCTAGGAACTGACCGATGTTACGGGGCGCAATGTAACACGTTACAAAGCGAGCATTCGCGCAGTCAGTACTTTGAAACGAGCACGATCATGATGCGTATGAGTTTTGTTTTACACGGATTTTAGGACACGGCGTAACATAACATGCTCCCTGTTAATTTTACATAACGGCTCGTAACACCGGTCAGTACTCAGCTTTATGCGATCACTCTCCACGTTAAACTAATGCAGTAAAGTTGTACACACCTATTTAAGCTGGTTATCCAATTACGTAAACCATTACTAACTAATTAAATTATGATTTTGTGAACAATGTGCTACGAGTGTGTGACTTCGTATTTCAAAATTAGAGCTTCTAACTTATTTATAGTCATTACCTAGAATTCAAATGTTAACAAGTACTATAATGTGTCACAAACTTTATTTTAGTCACCTCTTGATTTTTATTAAGGGATTGTTTTGCCATTAAGCCAGTAAATCATTTTAATAGTTTAGGCACTTAATACACACATGACAATTTCCATTTTCACAGCTTAGCTCATCGTCGCAAGGTTGCCTGCTTGTCGGTCTTCTACAGATTGTACTTCGGGAACACTGTCCAACTCCACGACCTCATCCCACCGGTCCCCTTCTACCATCGGACATTTAGACGCACTGCAAGTTACCATCCCTTCCTTGTTGCTATTCCACCAATTCGCACTAAACGTTTCCAAACGTCTTTTATAATGCGCACAGCAAAGGAGTGGAACTCTCTGCCTGCGTTTTTGTTTGCGAACGCTTAAAACTCTATCTAATAATCTCTTCAAAATTAGAGTGAACAGGCTTCTTCTGGGTAAGCTCGCTCCATCGTCGACTTTGTCGTTGTCATCTATGAGCTAGACTAGAGTCAAGAGCAAACCCATATTAAAAAAAAAAGAACCCGTCCTGAAAAAAAAGCAGTCATCCGCGTGCCGGACAGGCCTCCTTCCAAAAAAAAGTGAAGCTACCTCACTAATTACATTATTTTCACTTTATGCTGTAAGCAATGTAGACACAAATAAAATGAAGGTAGTTTATCCTACAATCTCTAAATCGACACATCTGACGCCAGATCCTTCGCTGTATGAAGGGCTTAAGACGTAAGTGTCGTTAAAGGGAAATGGGATTGTGATGCTCTATCCTGATAAGACTTACATAACGCATATTATACACTACCGCTGAAAAGTATTTGGCCATCCATAAAAAATATTTTTGGAAAAAGTTCGAATGAATGAAACGAATTAGTAGTCATCATCTGCGTATTTATTCTGCTAAATACCAGTATTTTACGAAACAAATTCATAGTAACTTTTAGTTTTTTTTTACAATTTTTTAACATAATGATACGGTTTTTAAAATAATTGTGGATTCATTTATGTGTCCTCCTTTGTTTTCGATGATGACGTCACAAAATTTTGGTCTCGCAAAATGCAGGTGGCCAGATAATTCTGAACGGTAGTGTACCTAATGTAAATAACAGTGTTATGCAAAATGCAAATACAATGAGCCCGTTTGCGAATAACCGCCTGATAAGATTGATATAGCAAAACAATGCAAATAGTTTGTTCTGCATGTAGCTATTCAATTTTTAACGAAAGCTGTTGCGTTTTAGTATGCCAATAACGGATATTTAATATACGAAAATTTTATTGACATCTTGAAAAAATTCAAACTTCCAAAAACAAAAACTTTTTTACAAAAAAATACAACCGACTTCCAAATAAAAACCACTACAAAATAACTATAATTTTGGAAGTTTGGATTTTATTGTAAAAAAGTTTTTGTAGCTGCTGTAGTCTCACGATGGATTTAGCGAGTGACCGCCACTGGTGACATGTCGCGGACACTGAGTCGCGAGTGTCCTCCACCGGTAGCGTGTCGCGGACACAGAGTCGCGAGTGAACGCCACTCGCTACACGTGTGCGGCGATCCCATACAAAACGTGTTAAAAATAATGTAAAAGCTTGTCGCCAGCCACCGGAGCCTAAGACTTGACAAAAGCATAATTTTAAGTATCTCGAACACAACTTAAAACTGTCCGTAAAGATGGAAATAGCGCTTTATTTATCTCTCAAGTACGAAACCAAGGACCTACTTAGCTGTAAAATTTTTACTATCCATTCTTCTTCCATCTGTTTAATCCTAGATAAGCTGTTTCTGGGTTTTATACTTTATTTAATAACCCGAAAATATCTGATTTATTACAACGGGCAAGTTAGGAAATACATAAAAATACTTTTTGATCATAAAAATGGTATCTAGGGCAGTCGTAAAGCCTCGGTTGGAGTTTCCTCCGGAAAGTCCAACCGAGGGGTTGCGGCGGCTCTGGGAAAACCGGCACAGGCACAAGTGGCAAAGGCGCCAGCGGTGCATAAGCCATCACCGCCTTCAAAGTCCCCGCCTTTAAATTCTCCTGCGGCGGAAGCCGAATGGCAAGTGGCCGGGGAGAAGAAAAAGGCGGGCAAGGCAGCCAGGAGGGCACGGAAACAGGGGAGGAAGCGGCGGAAAAAGCAGCGTAGCGTCGCGGATAGGCTTCGCGCCCCGAAATCCGCAGCTGTAGTGATCACACTACAGCCGGACGCGGAAAAGAGGGGCGTGACGTACCGCGACGTGCTCTCGAAGGCGAAGGAGGCGGTCAACCTGGGGGAGCTCGGCACCGCTGGGGGCCTCCGACTAAAGGTGACCTTGACTGGGGCCCGGATGTTGGAGATCCCCGGTGCAGCCAGTGGCCCGCTGACGCTCTAGCTGAAAGGCTAAGGGCGTCCCTAAATGCGGATGAGGCCCGAGTGTCCAGGCCTACCAAGCGCGTCGACTTGCGTATTCAGGGCCTGGACGACTCCGTCTCCGAGGGGGAGGTGTCGGCCGCCGTCGCCAGGACTGGGGGGTGCTCTGCCGATCAAGTGAAGGCGGGCACCATACGTCCTGACCACACCGGCATGCGAACGGTTGTGGTGAGCTGCCCCGTGACGGCGGCCAAGAAGATAACGGAGGGCGGTAGGCTCCTTGTGGGCTGGGTTTCTGCGCAGGTCAAACTGCTGGAACCCAAACCTCTGAGGTGCTTCCGCTGCCTGGTGGGCTACCATGTGGGAGCTGTTTGCACCTCGGAGGTTGACCGCACCGGTCTCTGTTTCCGCTGCGGTCAGCCCGGTCACAGGGCCGGATCGTGCAACGCCACGCCGCACTGCAACGTATGTGCGGCAATTGGCAAGCCGGCCGATCACTGGGCTGGGGGCAAGGCCTGCGCTCCGCCCGCCAAAGCTGGGGGCAAAAGGAAGCCCTCCGCCACCGCCGTCTCCGCCGTCGCCACCGCCGGAGCTGCCTCTACCGCTGCCGCCGCCGCCGCGGTGGAGCCCTCACAAAGGGCTCGGGAGGAGGCCGTAATGGAATGCCAATAACGGCCCCATTACGCCTCCTCCAGGCGAACATCAACCACTGCGCCGCCGCTCAGCACCTGTTGCTCCAGAGCATGGCGCAGTGGTCGATCAACATCGCCGTGGTCGCTGAGCCGTACCTTGTCCCGCCCAGGGATGACTGGGTGGAGGACCTCAACGGCTCAGTGGCCCTAATTTCTTCGGCCGCCGCCGGTACCCCGTCTCTCGAGAGTGTCAGGAGAGGACAGGGGTGCGTAGCAGCACGGTTTGGGGAGATTGTAGTAGTGGGGGTCTACTTCTCTCCGAACCGATCTCTCGCCGAGTTCCACAACTCCCTTAGGGAGTTGGTTATCGTCGTCGCCGGGTATCGTTCCGTCCCCGTGCTCGTACTCGGGGACTTCAATGCCAAGCACTTGGCTTGGGGTTCCCGTTATACGGACACGAGGGGTAGGATGGTGGAGGACTGGGCTCTGGAGGTAGGCCTAATCGTCCTAAACCTTCTGTCCCCACGTGTGTGCGGATGCAGGGTGAGTCGGTGGTAGACATTTCGTTCGCCAGCCCTGCTCTGTCACCGCGTGTCGTCGACTGGCGCGTCATGGAGGAGGTGGAGACGTATTCGGACCACCGGTACATCCGGTTTGACGTCTCCGCCCAGACCTCAACCGCGCCAGTCCGAGAGACCCCGAGTGGTCCGCGGTGGGCGCTAAAGCAGCTGGACCGGGAGCTTCTCCTGGAAGCCTCGATCGTGCAGGCCTGGGTGTCACCACCAGACAGGCCTGCTGACATCAATGACGAGGCGGAGTGGTTCCGGGAGACCATGTCCGAAATATGTGACGTGGCAATGCCCCGGGTCCGGCCAGGACGCGCCCGCCGCCAGGTGTACTGGTGGTCGCGGGAGCTGGCATCGCTGCGCGAGGCATGCGTTGCTGCACGGCGCCTGTACACCAGGCATCGCAGGCTCCGCATCCGTCCTCCGGATGCGCAGGCCAGGGAGGCGGAGCTGTACGAGGAATACAGAGTTGCGAAGGCCGCCCTCCAAGCGGGGATCCTGCGAGCCAGGGATCTGGCTCGTAAGGAGATGCTGGAGTCTCTGAACGGGGACCCGTGGGGACGCCCTTATAAAATGGTGCGAGATAAACTCCGCACCTGGGCCCCCCCGTTGACGCAGAGTCTTCGGCCCCAGCTGGTGGAGGACGTGGTGAGCGCTCTGTTCCCTTCGCGAGGGGAGCATGCTCCCCCGCCTATGGCTCCGCCACCTGCGGTGCCCGATGCGGACCACACCGACGTCGGCGACGACGATGACGACGCCCTGGAGGAGACTGAGGTAGACCTGAGAGTGGCGGTAAACAGGCTGAAGGCCAAAAATATCGCCCCAGGACCCGACGGCTTACCTGGGAAAAAGCCTGAGTACTGGCCTTGGAGGCTCTCGGGCCTCGACTAAGGGGGTTCTTAAGCGCATGCTTGGAGAGAGGCCAGTTCCCACTTCGTTGGAAGACGGGGAAACTGGTCCTCATTAAGAAGCCTGGGCGCCCTGCGGACTCTCCGTCCGCTTACCGGCCCATCGTGCTGCTCGACGAGGTGGGCAAGTTCTTTGAAAGAGTCATAGCAAACCGCCTCGTCGGGCACCTGGTGAGGGTGGGGCCGAATCTGGCGGAGAACCAGTTCGGTTTCTGCACGGGGCGCTCAACGGTGGATGACATCATGCGCGTGAAAGCCCTCACGACGGGGGATGCGGTGTCCCGGGGCAGGGTCGTCTTGGCGGTGTCTCTTGACATCGCCAATGCCTTCAACTCCCTGCCCTGGAGTTGCATCAGGGAGGCACTCCGGTATCACCGGATGCCAACCTACCTCCGTCGCGTGGTCGAGGCCTGCGGCGTTCCACAGGGTTCGGTTCTGGGGCCGCTCCTGTGGGACATCGGCTACGACTGGGTGCTGCGCGCCGACCTCCCTAACGGCGTCAACGTAGTCTGCTACGTTGACGACACGCTAGTCTTGGCACAGGGGGGGTCGCACCAGGCGGCGGCCGAAGTGATGACACGCGGGGTTGCGACAGTCGTTGAGAGGATCCGGCAACTGGGTCTCGAGGTGGCCCTGCACAAGTCCGAAGCCATGTGTTTTTATGGTTCTCGGAACAGGCCACCAATGGGACCCCAAATAACGGTAGGAGGGGTTCACATCGGCGTCGGGTCGACGATCAGGTACCTGGGGCTCGTTCTCGACAGCCGATGGAACTTCGAGGAGCACTTCCGACGTTTGGCTCCAAGACTGGAGCGGGCCGGGGCTGCCTTCAAGCGGCTCCTGCCCAATCTAGGGGGTCCAAACGCCTCCTGCCGGAGGCTCTATGCGGGGATCGTGCGGTCCATGGCCCTTTATGGGGCCCCAGTGTGGGCACTGACGTTGAAGGGGCGACCTGCCCGCCAGCTCAACGCATCCCAAAGGGTCATGGCCATCCGGCTGGCCCGGGGATACCGCACGGTCTCCGGCGAGGCGGCGAGCCTCCTTGCCGGATTAACGCCATGGGATCTGGAGGCGAGAGCCCTCGCGCACGTTTACGCGTGGCGCTTGGAGGCGCTTCGCCGGGGCGAAACTCCGCTGCCACGGCAAATTGCTACGCGGCGGACGGAGCTCCGGCAGGATACCATGGCGATATGGAAACGGCGACTGTCACAACCCAGCGCTGGGCACGCCACAATTGCGGCGATAAGACCCCTCTTTGAGGAGGGGCTGGAGAGGCGCTACGGCGTCCTCACCTTCCGCCTGACGCAGGTACTAACCGGACACGGCTGTTTCGGGAGGTACCTGTTTCGGATTAAGCGGGAAGACACGCCCGGGTGTCAGCACTGTGAGGATCGCCCGGAGGACACGGTGGAGCATACGGTGGAGGTCTGCCCTGCATGGGCTGTGCACCGCCGTGTCCTCGTCGCGGCGATCGGCGGCGGCGACCTCTCGCGTCCGGCCCTGGTTGAATCCATGGTCCGGAGCGAGGAGGCTTGGGAAGCGGTCACCTCCTTCTGCGAAGCAGTTATGCTAGCGAAGGAGGAGGCGGGCCGCGCGAGGGAAAGGCAAGGCCTTCGCCCCAACCGCCGCAACAGGAGAAGACGCCCCGGGCGTCGGGAGTCGCAGGGCGATCCCGGCCACCGTAGGCGCGGGCCTGCGGACGGCGAGCATTGGGTGGCTCGCTGTCCGATCACCACCAGGCCCGAGTCGATGGCGCGTTGTGTTTCACGCGCGCCTCAAAGAGATGTCAGCATAAAAGACGGGGCCCGCTAGGGCCAAAGCCTGCCAGGGTTGCGGAATCTGTTCGAAAGAGTCACCGCGGCCCTGGAAAAAGGGCTTTAGAAGGAACACGGATGGGTTTTAGTCAGTAAGAGTCTGACACGCCCTTCCGCTCCACCCAGAGCGGAAGAAGTCATTTGATGATTTCCCATCCTTAAAAAAAAAAAAAAAAGGGCAGTCGTAAAAGACGTTTATATTACCTTGGCCCCAAATTTAAAGTTTCTTGACTTCTGTTTCAAACAAGATGGAGACGGAGATCGTCTTCGACCCTTACCTCGTAACTTAGGATCACACTTATTTTCAAGTCAAAAAGTTATTAATCCTGTGAGCTTTTTTTTAAGGATGCAAATCATCAAATGACTTCTTCTGCTCTGAGGGGAGCGGAAGATCGTGTCAGACTCTTACTGACTAAAACCCATCCGTGTTCCTTCTAAAACCCTTTGCGTTACAGGGTCTCTTTCGAAGAAATTCCGCAATCCTGGCAGGCTCTGGCCCTAGTGAGCCCCGTTTCCTATGCTGACATTTCTTTGAGGCTCGCGTGGAACACAACGCACCATCGACCTGGGCCTGGCGGTGATCGGACAGCGAGCCATACAACGCTCGCCGTTCGCAAGCACGCGCCTACGGTGGCCGGGGATCGCCACGCGACTCTCGACGCCCGGGGCGTCTTCTTCTGTAGCGGCGGTTGAGGCGAAGGCCTTCTCCCTCCCGCGGCCCGCCTCCTCCTTCACTAGCATTACTGCTTCGCAGGAGGTGACCGCTTCCCAATATTGTGAGCTTATATCTAAACATTTTCTGATATCATCGTATATTCTGATTTCATTAACATCTGCAAAAAATCCACATGTTTACTAATTTTTTTATAGTATGTAAGCCTTTATTCAGAAAATGTCACCGATAATAATAATAAATTAATTATACTAAATAAAATCACAAAAAAATCGACAACAAAACCGAACAGCTCACTAATTTAACTCGGTAAATTGAAATTGATTGATAAGAACAAAGGTATACGCGTCGATAAATATGAAAGGCAGAAATTTAAGCCTTTGGAAGAAATATCTCCAATTACGAGTCTGTTTTATATAGGAATAAAACGGTAAATAATGGTGGCTGCTGTGAAGTACACTGAATTGATTGTTATTCAGATATTGATCGTACCTACTCGGGTTTTGCGAGTTGGGCTATGAAATCAGCGATCAATTTTTCCGCGGAGTGAGAACAATGATTTTATACTTTCCATTAGTTATTATTTATTAATTCATGAATTATTATATCACCTTCACAGATACATCCAAGACGATTTTATAACTTAGGTACATATAAAACAAATAATACTATACATTAGATACCTGAATCATTATTTATATGTATTATAAATGTTATCGTCCTAAAGTCTCCTATGAACAATTACTGAAATGTTATAATGTTCTTAGTTTGGAATCTAGACGATGTCTTCTGGGTGTAATGATGCTGCATGGTATATGCAATAATAGATTCGACTGCATTCCTTTATCTAATAGTTTACATTATATAGTGCCTAGATCTGTCATGTTTCGTGGAGTACGTGTGCCTCGACTATTCCACACAAATTCGTGCGCGTGCCTCTTCGTCGCCTCGTTGATGCGTACAACGCTTACTTTATGGAGCTTGACATATTTACTTTTTCCAAACATCGTTTTAAGGCAGGAGCAATACAGCTACTTAATTCTTAATTAAGTATTTATATATATGTCGCAGAATCAATTATTAGAATCGTTATTGATTATTGTTAATTTAGAATAACGCCATCTATCATCGTTTGTCGGAAACGTCAAGCAGTGTGCTTGGGTGAGGTCGATACAGAGCGTGGCAAGTCTTGTTGACAGCTGTCAGTTGTCATTGTTTGACATTGGACGCATTTGACTTAGAAGACTTCACTTCTTGGTGAGACACGAGCGCGAACGGTCGTTCTGCCAGCCTGTATCGAACTTACCGCGTTTCCGTACTTTAATCCACTTTCATCGGCTTGATCATTTGAGATTATGTTATTTTTTTATCGGAAGTGAATAAATAGGCGGTTGTAATCAGTGTTGAGACTATTATTTCGTGCCTCCACCATGTCAAACTTGGACTCTGACAACGATGAACCTCTAATGGTTGAAGTACCCTCGTTATATATATGTTTTTTTTTTGGTTCTTACTAGTATTTAACGATGCACACTACTTGTCTGTTTTCTTTTAACTTTTTTTTGTGAATTCGTGGACAATGTTGTGGGTTACATGTGTAGTAACATAAATATGTTATAGATTGTGTTTCATGTATTTCTAAGTATTGTACTAATTTTAGAATCTCTAGTTTAGCTTGGCATGTAACTGTTTTTTGTCCCTAACAAATAAAATAAAAATAAAATATGGCCAGTCCTTTTTCAATTAGATTTTGCGATTTTTTGATGGATTTTGTTACGTTAAAGTATTTAGAAGCTTCACTACATGCTACACATCCTTGCCATGTTCGATGATGTGATCCCACCGATTTCGGTGAAGGGGACTGCTTCAGCTCCGCTATAATTGTCGTTCGTGAGCTCGCATGAGGTTTTTATGTAACCAATCTTCTTTGTGAAGATCCTCGCACATTGCGGGAACGTGAGCACACCATCTATACATATAATTATAAATAATAGCCGCAGGTGATCGGGCCTTCAATTCGTCACGCTTGGCATCAAGCTCAAGGCGCCGCTGCAAGAACATTGGTTTTAACCAAAGTCCTCCACGCAAGTTTTTGAACAGCTTACTGCTCTCCGCGAGACAGTTCCAGGTCGCACTTTTTAAAGTGACGTTTTAGTACATCTTTACACATGAGGAACTGTCCGCCATGCTTGCGCTTGCCCTCCTCAAGTTCACATTAAAAGATGCGCTTTGCCAGGCGCTGCTCAGTTATTAATTGTCATGTCAACGATGAATAAAATCTCAATGCTGTTGAGCAAAACGAGCCTTTTTACAAGGTAAGCAAATTAATAGGATGAGCGAGCGAAATTAGCCCAAAAATGCAGAAAAGAGCAAAATAATCACACAGGGTCCTAAACGGCAGGAAACCGTTTAGGACCCTGAACAAGCCAGCAGCTCATCTGATGATAAATGGTCAATACAGGTAGTTTAAGGGTGTTACTACACCAATCGGTCGATCGATGCCATCAATCGACGCTAGAATGGATTAGACGACATTGATCGATAGTTTCTACTTCTTTCTTTGATCTGTCAAAGCTACCACACCAATCGATCAACGTCAACCGATGACATCGATCGGCGGTCGATCAATTGTTAATCGCCCAGTATCCGTAGATCAGCTTAAGCTACCAATCGATCAACGTCGATCGATGTCAATCGATGGCATCAATCGATTGGTGTAAGAACAACAGGTGAGTTGCCTTCCTATCTCTTACAGACAACCTTTGGATGGACTGAATCCAAAGGTTGTCTGTAAGAGATTGCCCTGTGCGATAAGACAACCCAAAGTTTTGAAGAATAATCCAGACGAAAATGTTGTTAATTAATAATTTGAACCTCAGTTTTAATGGCCCCACCACCCGAGAAGGGTAAGTAAACACCATAGTGCCTCTGCTTTGTTCTACGTGGAATTGTTACCGACTGATTTCGAGCCCGACGCTCAAGCTGTATAAGTAGGTTGTACTACAATGGCGAGTGCATATAGTACGATTCCTAACTGTATACAGCGACTGAGCGGTGTAGAAATCCATTCAGAGGAAATTACACTATTTAGTTAGGTACCCTGGCTCAGAGTCAGCTTTACTGAAATGTCTTAAAACAATTATGATTCCGGTGTGAGAGGGAGACGAAGCTATACATGACGTATAGCACTGTCCTTTTTACACAAGAAATCATGATGGCATTGGGACGTCATAGTCCTGGCCGTGCTGTGTCGTATGTGATAAGGGGGGAAGTGAAAATTATATGTTTCGTAGTGACACGTAAAAATTACAAAATACAAATTACATCATTTCCACTTCACTCCGCTATTCTGTCCTGATTAATTTAATAGGGTTTTTGACTAAAAATCTGATTAGTCCGTCACATAGTTTTACAAAAAATATTGGACACGTATTTTTTCTTTTGTCACGTAAACAAAAAAATAAGACGAAACAGGGCGTTGAAAGTCAAGTGACATCACTTACCAGTACCCTTTTTACTGGAAAGTGACGTTATAAGCCACCACTCCTTATCTTTGATGCGTTTTATCTATAAATGAATAGTAAAAAAATACATATCCAATATTTTTCGATAATCCAACTGACGTACTAAATAGAATCATGTTTTTTTTAACATAGGCTACGTCCCTATTTTGATTCTAGTTCACAGGAATTGTAGAGGTTGCGAAGAATGTGGTGTATTTTTCCCATACAAAAACATGTAGCCACCTTACCTATATTAAAAAAGTGATTGTGACGAATATATTGGCCAGTAAATTTCTACTACACCTATTTTGAGATAATAAGTTAATTCTAGGCGTAGATATCTATTTAGTCTGCGCTTAGTTTTCAAATAACGCATACAAATACTTACATGCTCTGAAATAGTTTTAGTAAAAGTCATTCAATATCTTATCTAGCACTTTCAAGTATAAACTTCCAAATTAAATAAAGTTTTGTGCATTTGTTTACTGACCTTGGCCAGTTTTTCAATTATTGAACTATTTAGAGCCTGTTTAGTGAACTGAATTATACATAAATCTATGTATTACTTTTATTTCTCATTTCAAAAGTTTCAGTTTTCGTGTCTGTAATAATATTTTTTGTTGTTAAATCATTTTTAATCATATTGTCAATGAAATTCAGTGGTAGTCAGAAGCCAGATAATCTGACACCAGTAGTATCGAACATAGTTCTCCATCATATCTCTATAAACCTACGAAAAATAAAAATCTTTTTTTTTTTTTAAACCATCTTTTATTTAGCGGCCATATTGAATCTAGTTTGATGTTACTAACATATCGTTTTCTACTCTTCAAGCCCTTTCATTTGATACCCATATTAAGAGAGTTAATAAAAATGTAATCCGCAATCTTTTAGCGACGGCCATAATAATATTGAAATTATTACAATATTAAGTATTGCACATTGTATTGTCACCAGAATTAAAAGTGTATGCAAAATTTCAGTTCAGCTCAATCGGATACCAAAATATGCTCGAACAATGGTTCGCAAATTTTGACGGACAACTTACATACGAACAGTGCAAGTTAAATAAAATCTTGTAAAAACAAAGCAGACTATGTAAATGTGTGTGTTATGAATATAAGAAGATTATAAAACCTAATGTAACGTTTATGATTGCTTTGATCCGCATTTAGGGGACATCCTGTGGGCACGTCTAAGCCCAAGAGGACCGCATAACTCAGTAAATGTTTACATTGCAACCCCTGAAAACAATGTTTCAGGAAACAGATTACTTGGGCCTCGAAGGAGCCTCGTAGGGCTTACAAGGTTGTCGGAAATTCTCTATTATTCTCCGGTCCCTGAATCACCTTAGTCAATATGAACGGAGATAACTGTCTAAAATTGTACCTACTTTGTTTATGATTATGTTCTTAATTTGTACATGTTTAAGAAATAAAAACCTATGAAAAATTAATGTTATAATTAAGTAAGAAGGTTTATTAAAAAAAAAAACAATATTGCACAACTGTGAGTGTATTATCATCACCATCTAGCGTAGCGCAGCGTAGCCTTTTCCCAAACATATTGGGGTCGGCTTCCAGTCGAACCAGATTCAGCTGAATACCAGTATTTTACGTGGAGCGGCTGCCTACCAGACCTCCACAACCCATTAACTGGGTTACACGGTAGCTCTGTGAGTGTGTTATGTTATAGAATAATAATAATAACAAAAAAAGACTTTTAATCTTGTAAAAGCAGATGATTGTGATGTTATTCTAATGAATTATAATAATTTCGCGTGAGAACGGTTGGATGGATTTTTGATACTCTTTCACAAAAATGATGAAACCTTATCTACTGTGCTTATATAGCTAATACTGCGAATAAGACATAGGCTATCATTTATAAGATAATTCGTTTGTTTGTTTATTTATTTATTTTTGCTATAATTTTCATGCTTCATGATAATTTCTGGAAGGATGTCTGGAAGGATATAGGGGAGGCCTTTGCCCAGCAGTGGGACACAATAGGAAAAAAAAATATAATTTAAGCGAAACCCTACTAAACAATAGCAAGCAATGGCTTTGTCAAGATAATATGTTTTATATTAAGCACCTCGTTCCAAGCTTATTTTCGTACTGTGACATAAAGCCGTTTACGAGGCAACAAGTTGTTAGTAAATTACGACTTAGTTTTGTTTTTATCTTTGTTTGATGTTAAATAACTTACACAAGTACCTACAACACCTAGTCTTCTTTTATAAATTTCTAAACAAAGCGCACCTACTTGTCTTCTGAAGTAGATAACGTGGTTCTATCTCTTGAAGTTTTGGAAAATAATTGTAGCTACATCAATTCCGCAACATTCGACCGAACGGGAGCGGAATCATGATGTATTGGTGCGTGGCAGCCGTGGGGCTGGGGGCTGGGGCTGCTATATTAGGGTTTTAGAGTCCAGCAGGCCATGGAGTACGCGGGTGGCCCCCAATGTAATGTATCTTGACAGGCTGTGACCTAAATTGCAAAATCATTCCAGCAAGCCATGGGATCCGCCGGCGGTATCCATCAAAATTAAAACAGCAGGCCGTGGGACCCGCATTGACCCCCCAAATTCAAACATTTTTCCTACCTTCTGGCTTGCAGATAGAAAAAATCTAACTGTACTATCGGCCTCTGAGAAAAATATCCTATAAGTTGAAAAAAAAAAAAAAATTATAGCATTTGTTGACTACTTATGAGACTGGTAAAAATGAAAATGAAATTGTTTTAAATCAGTCTATATTTACTCCTTTATAGTAATTATTACAGTTTGCAAATCAACAAGTACAAAAAAACATTATTTTTTAGTATAAATATTGGCAAAACAAGGCGCGCAAACGCTGGGTTGTGTAGGACACATAAGGCAAACAGTGTTAGTCTTCTTAGTAAATTTCTTTGCTTCCAGACTTGATTTTCCTAGTGTCCTTGAGAATCGGCACTGACGACGGTGTTGTCACAACTACTCGACGATTCATCACTAGTATCGCAAAGGGAGCTGTCTGACTCTGGCATGTAATTAGGATCGAAATCCGAGTCGTCTGACATGTTAACTCACGTAATATTATGCACGGACGCGTAATTGCAACAAAAGCGCGGGAAAATGCGCTAACAGCAGGCCACGGGTCCTGCCGCCGGCATACTGACGATTTGTATGATTGGCGTGCAGTAATAAATCATAACAAAATAGGGATGGCCTTAGAAATAAGTTAATTTGAGGGCGGCCGGCAGACCCCGTGGCCTCCCAGTCAAGTTTCTAGAAAATAGACCTGGCGTCCCGTATAAAATATGTTGGGACCCGCCAGCGGACCCCATGGCAGGGAGAGTGTTAAAATTAAGTTTCCTTATATTTGTACATAACATTGTCTTTCTGAGTGTGCCAAATAAACTAGGTATCTTTCTTGCTTTGATAGTAAGGCTATGGCCTGTCAATGCCTTCATGATTCCGCTGTGAAATAACACAATGCGGTTTGTATAGCTCTATCTCCCTCCCACACTGTAATCATGACGTTATTGCCACGTCATAGCAGAGGGTTGACGAGAATAAAATAAATGTACATCAAGTGCGAAGATAATTATAACATGTAGGGTGACTGCTATAGCAATTAGCCACTCATAATAAAAGAGGTAGAAACAAGGTACAATACCATGAACCATAAAACCATGAACATTTCATGAACTGAGACGAAAATACAATAGACGCAGAAATATTTTTGAAGGTATTGCTAATATCAATAATACCCTGAAGTGAAAATGACTTCAAATATTGAAAGGTTCTTTATTATTAAGTAAGAAAGGTTCTTTACTTACTTTTCTATTAAGTTCAAGTTAACGCAACAGGCGAGTGTCGAGACCATTTATCATTTAGGTCCAATTGAAAGAAGTTTACTGCTTGCGGATAGCGCAGTCGTTAATGTAACTTCCTGTCTATAAACCTCACAAAAATAACTTCACCTAATGCTGAAAGCTATCTACGGTGTTATGAACAAACGATACTAAGCAATCTAAATCTAAAAACATTAATCATTTATTCACAGGAAAACAGTTACCTTATTACTTGACGACTTTCCTCCCTCTTTTATTTTCCTCAAAGTAACTTCACAAAAACAAAAACATCGACTTATTATTGAACAAGTCAAAACAACGTTACAGAAACAGCAATAAAGTCCCACTGGAAAAAAGACACGGCAATAAAGTACCAGTGAAAGAAATGAATAAAAAAATAGCTTACAGCTATAAGCCTAAGAAAAGATGGCAGACTCCTTGTGATCTATCTAAATAAATATACAATAGGAGTTTGACAGAGAATAATAGGGAGCTAAGGAATCAATACACGAACAACAAAGCCCTTTCTTTGAGAAATTTCGGAATATTAGCTTTGTACGGCGCGCGGCTATTTTTGCGTTGAAGCTCTTTGGCTTAACGACGGTTGAAAATGAAATGTTTGTTTTGGGGAGAGGTCTTATTGTATCATTTATATACTTTTATGGAAGCCGGTCACTCGTTTATACATACTTAGAGATTGTGCTGAGGAACACAAGCTATGTTATTCCGCCTTAATGTAAAGTTTATTCACGACTAACTGCCGCCCGCGGTTCCGCCCTCGTTAATGTCGAAAATTTTCCCAAGGGAGCATACTCCCGGGATAAAAACTACCCAATGTCCTTTCCCGGGACTCAAACAATCTCTTTACCTAATTTTTTATCTAAATTGGTCCAGCCGTGCCGAGCCTTTGCGCGTGAAGAAGTGACAAACATACACACACTCACTCACAAACTTTTGCCTTTATAATATTAGTGTGATAAAATATACTGTGATATAAAGGTCAGTTATAGACTAAAGGATACAACTTCGCCTATCCTAATGTGGTAAAAAGGCGTGGTGCTATGTTATGTACTGTAAAGCAAAAAAGGTCGAACTTTGGAAGCGTCTAGTAAAAGTAAAAGAGTATTTGAAATAGGAATGTGAAAATATGTTTTTTTTTTCTATGGTACTCTCTTACCAGCGTTCCTTAAGGCAGATGCGAATAAATTACGAAGTTGAAAAATCAAACGTTGTTTTATTTTATAATATTTCTTAAGTAGTGCTAGCGTAAGGTCCGCTAGTGCTCAAAATCAAAGTCAAAGTCAAAGCATTTATTTCAATTAGACCATTAAACGGCACTTTTGAACGTCATCATTTACATGCTATGCATATGCATGCATAACATAACACCACCCACATGGGTCAGTCCCACAAAAATCGGGGCATCACCAATACACCATTGCTCACATATAACTTCTATGCGTTCTTATTTACTTCTACGTGACACTTATGATGGTAGATGAAACTGACTTGTGTTACACAAAAGTCAGGGCTTCAAATCTTTGTGTTCCTCTCAAATCAGCCAATTGCCGTCTACTGCTGAACGTAAGCCTCCCCCATAAATCGCCAACCATCCCGGTTTTGAGCGGTCCGCATCCATCCGCTGCCAGCCACCTTCTTCAAATCATCGATCCATCGTGCCGCAGGGCTTCCCACACTACATTTGCCCATACGCGGTCTCCACTCTACCACATGTCTGCTCCATCGACCGTCTGTCCGTCTACAGACATGGCCGACCCACTTCCACTTCAGCATGCTCATTCTACACGCAATGTCGGTGACTTTAGTTCTCTGACGAATAACTTCGTTGCGAATTCTATCCACTAGAGAAATCCCGAACATTGCTCTCTCCATTGCACGCTCAGCAACCTTGAATTTGTGGACCAGGCCTATGGTGAGTGTCCACGTTTCGGCTCCCTAAGTCATTACGGGAAGGACGCACTGGTTAAAGACACTGGTCTTAAGGGATTGTGGGATCGACGATTCAAAGATACCACGTAGCTTCCCGAAGTTATACCTACCAAAAGATATTTATTATGATGACAATACATGTATATTCGTCCGAGACATCTCAAGGTACACCAGTTGTACCTAGGTCTTAATCTAGACAATGTCTAAGCTGTGTCTACATTGTAAATTAGATTAGGACAGTTTATGAACGTGTTAACAGCAACAATACAGAGGTCTTAATTAAATGTTGTAATTTAATCCTACGAGTAAGTACTAATAGATATGAACAAACATCTTGATATTACGATAGTTTATAAAAAGAGTGTGAGCAATAAATTAAATAACTAGCTTTGGCTGCGAGTTAATATTTTTTTTTTCGCAAAATGTAAATAGCATATAAGCGTCTTCAGGGCTACATCTTTTTCTGTACCAGAATTTATCAAAATTTGTTCAGCGATTTTGATGTGACACCGTAAGAATCCCATTAATTTTCGCATTTATCAGATTAGTTAGGATTAAGTTATGCAAAAAAAACAGAAAAATATATTCAATTCCAAAATTCAATTGTTCTGCAATGGAATACAGAGATGAAGCGTAGCCCAAGACACTTCATAAGTAAGTAATTTCTTCATCACCATTTTACCCAAAAATTGACCATCCCTGACGTAGACTTAGACCAAGAGGAGTGTACGACTAAACGCCGACAGACTGAACACCGACAAGACTTTACTTCGACGAGACTCTTCACCGACAGGACACTTCGCCGACAGGACTCTTCGCCAACAGGGCTCATCAGCAACGCAGCTTATCTCCGATAATCAGATACTTTGGAAATCGATTATGCCTTTTTTGTAATTATACAATTCATAAAAAAATAAAGATTGTGTTGCCACATCGACCGATTTTATGCGCCTTGCATCTAAAGAACTCCCACGATCTTGACCAGGTCACATTCGGTAGTAATACCTACACAAAAATGTGAAAAAGTACCTAGTTACCCTCCAGAATTAGGAACAGCTGCAAGACTTGTGGTATACAAAGGGAATATTTACAAGGTGGAGACGATGATACGACAATAAATCAAAACACTGACAATACTAGTTCATACGAATATGTTGTCTTCTATCGCAGATTTTATGTCACTAACTGCAACAGACTGCTTGGAATATTTCGTCGGAATAGTAGTCACAAAAATGTGAAAACTTACCTAGTAACCCTCCAGAATTAGGAACAACTGCAAGACTTGTGATATACAAAGGGAATATCTATATTAAATACATGCAATATTTACAAGTTGGAGACGATGATACGAAAACAAATCAAAACACTGACAATACTAGTACCTACATATGTTGTCTTCTATCGCAGATTTGATGTCACCAACTGCAACAGACTGCTTGGAATATTTCGTCAGAAGAGTAGTCACTATTTTTTTTTAAGAGATGGGTTTGCGCTATCCTTGACTAGTTTCGAGTTTTTTTGACGTTTTATGTAATTTGAAAGTTTATTTTTAATTTCGGTAGGATTTAAAAAGTTTCAAATTATTCTTATGAATTAACCAGTATTGCCAGTATGTTCATTTTATTATATACTGTAAAACCATCCAACCGATATGCCCAAATCGGTTCCATTAGAAGGCGATAAGTAAAAATATGGTTTTAAAGCACTAACGGCCCGTTTTAATAACGTATCTACCTTTAACCAACTGTCAAATTAGCTACAAGCAGTAGCTGAAACGTCAAATTTGCCTTTCAAACATGACGTTTCAGCTACTGTTGGTAGCTAATTTGACAATTGGTTAAAGGTAGATACGTTATTGAAGCCTGCCGTAAAACAAAATGTGCGCGTACAAAGTCGCGGGCAAAAGCTAGCAATATGAAAGAAAATATTGGTTCAGCAAATGCATACAAAGAGCTATGTGACAGAGTATTGGGTTTCGTTAATCCACTTTGTTCGGGAATTTGGTCGTTGTGCTACGTGATTTCTGAGTATTAAGTATCCAAAAGAGCAAACTATTTAATGGTTTTGTCGAATTTGCGGACATCAGTTCCAGCGCTTTTGTACACCTAATACTGTGAAGCTTAAAATGAATAGCTCACCATATTTGTGTTTAAGTATATTTATTGTACAATTTGGGGATTTCTACGTTATTTAAATATGTTTACGAACATTTATAGACTCCAATTATTTACAAGCTTTTATTTAACTTGCAATGTATGTATGTTTGTCCGGGTGGATTCTTAAGCTGAAATTTTGTATACACATTCAGTTTGGATGACAATATATGGTTAGCTGTGTGACGTTATTCTAAATCCAACATGGTGGAACCCCCAAGATGGCGGACTAATTATTTTTAATGAATTCCTACAATATAGGTATCAAATGAAAGGGCTTGCTGAGTCAAGTCGAAAAATGAAGTAACGTCACTCTAAATCCAATATGGCCGACTAAGTTTTTAATGCTTGCCTACAATATGGGTATCAAATGAAAGGACTTACTGAGAATACAAATGCGAGTTTTACAAAAATTAGGTGCTAAACATAAACTCCGTTGCTCCAATCCGTCTGGAATTTGTGAGAAACGTATCTAGCGATAACTAAATCGTAAAAAATAAATTAAAAGTAAAAAGCCTTTTTAAGAAACAGCTTTTATTTAAATACACAAAAAGAAAAAAAAATCTATTACTTTAAAACTTTTACGATCAACTCATAACGTCATTACACAATTATTTATATGACATAAAAGCTTTTTTAAAATTTTTCAAATTAAGTAAATACGAGTATATTTAAATCTCGCGACAAGCTTTTATAAAAAATAACTTTAATTTCGGTAGTCAATGTCAAAACACGAAAAATTTATAAAAAAACACCGACTGCCGAAATGAAAGTTATTTTATACTTTGTAGTGTTTTTTATTTGGTAGTCGGTTGTATTTTTTTGTTAAAAAGGTTTTTAACTTTTAAGTTTTTATGAATAACATTTTTAAAATATTGATGTTTCTTTTTTAAAAATAATACTTATATATATTGATATATTATTTTTTAAACTAAGTTAAACTAAGTTTTGTATCTTTTCACCCCGTTGTACAAGAATCTTAAAATGTGAGGACCGAAAATGTATCTACTACCACCAGCACCACACACCTAGACTGTTAAAAGCGTATTTACTTACATGCGCGTTTATTTTTAATCTATCCAATTATATATTAATGCAGATAACGTATTCCTACGAATTCCATTAGAACTCAATCATACTAAAATATATTCGAAGAATATTTATGAGCTAAAAACACTCATAATGCAGGAGACGGGATTTCTGTTGCGACATGCGACTGCTGTTTGAAGAGCTAATAGAATAAAATGGTGCTCTATTTTCAGTTGTGAATGTAAATAATAAATGCAGTAGGTCACCGAGACGTGCACAGCGGGGTAACTGGCTGAATTTTTTAAATGTGGAACACGGACCATGATTTATTTTTAAATATGTATGGAATTAATGTAGTTTTAAGCAATGCGGTTTTAAGTCATTTATTGTAAGAAAAAAAAAATCCATTTTGGAAAGGCATTTATTTGGTCTTTCCCTATGAAATTGCCCTTTTTATTTTCGGTCCACTTTGAACTACGCTAAATATGGCAACATTACCTACAAAAAAAGAAAACCCACAGATAGGTATTTAAAATACCTTTTTTTTTTTTTTTTTTAAGGATGGGAAATCATCAAATGACTTCTTCCGCTCTGGGTGGAACGGAAGGGCGTGTCAGACTCTTACTGACTAAAACCCATCCGTGTTCCTTCTTAAGCCCTTTGCGTTCCAGGGCCGCGGTGACTCTTTCGAACAAATTCCGCAACCCTGGCAGGCTCTGGCCCTAGCGGGCCCCTTCTTTTATGCTGACATCTCTTTGAGGCGCGCGTGAAACAGAACGCGCCATCGACCCGGGCCTGGTGGTGATCGGACAGCGAGCCACCCAATGCTCGCCGTCGGCAGGCCCGCGCCTACGGTGGCCGGGGATCGCCCTGCGACTCCCGACGCCCGGGGCGTCTTCTCCTGTTGCGGCGGTTGGGACGAAGGCCTTGCCTTTCCCTCGCGCGGCCCTCCTCCTCCTTTGCTAGCATTACTGCTTCGCAGAAGGAGGTGACCGCTTTCCAAGCCTCCTCGCTCCGGACCATGGATTTAACCAGGGCCGGACGCGAGAGGTCGCCGCCGCCGATCGCCTCGACGAGGACACGGCGGTGCTCAGCCCAAGCAGGGCAGACCTCCACCGTATGCTCCACCGTGTCCTCCGGGCGATCCTCACAGTGCTGACACCCGGGCGTGTCCTCCCGCTTAATCCGAAACAGGTACCTCCCGAAACAGCCGTGTCCGGTTAGTACCTGCGTCAGGCGGAAGGTGAGAACGCCGTAACGCCTCTCCAGCCACTCCTCAAAGAGGGGTCTTATCGCCGCAATTGTGGCGTGCCCAGCGCTGGGTTGCGACAGTCGCCGTTTCCATATCGCCATGGTATCCTGCCGGAGCTCCGTCCGCCGCGTAGCAATTTGCCGTGGCAGCGCAGTTTCGCCCCGGCGAAGCGCCTCCAAGCGCCACGCGTAAACGTGCGCGAGGGCTCTCGCCTCCAGAGGTATTTAATATACCTAGTAAGTAAAAAAGGTTATGAAACAGTCATCATCTGCCTAGCCTTTTCCCAACTATATTGGGACCGGCTCCCAGTCACACCGGATTCAGCTGAATACCAGTATTTTACGTGGAGCGGCTGCCTACCAGACCTCCACAACCCATAAACTGGGTTACACGGTACTGCTTGGCAAGACTGTTGTCAGATTTTCTGACTTCTGACAAACCGTAACGACTGCCAAAGATCTCCAAATGACAGCCGGGACCAACGGCTTAACGTGCTTTCCGAGGCACGGAGGAGTCTCGATATGTTAAGATGGTCACCCATCCACAGACCGACCTCGGCAAGCGTTGCTTAACCTTAGAAATTGATCTGTGCGGCTGTTATTGTTTAGCCACGAGTAGGGTTATGAAACAGTAATAATCTAAAATTAAAGTTTATTTTGGAACCGTCTTCAATTCTACTAAAAGCATAAATTTTCTTGAAACTACTTACCTAATCCATTTTTGACGCTCAGGTTAAACTCAACATTTTAAAGTAAACTGTTCACAAACTTTAACCTTTTGCGTGTCTACCACAGATTTTTATCGTCCAATCCTGACCAAGCCCTTAAGTGTAACTGTCCGACTTAAGACATTTGGAGCATTTTTTCTTATGTCGAACTGTGTAACTTAAGACACGCAAAAGGTTAACTATGATTGCATTCTCTGGAGCATTGATCTCAGTTTTTCTATAAAGTAAACTATGACGATGACGAAGCCAATACACAAAATTTTATATCCAAAGCGAGCAATGAAACTAAATGAGATGGGTATCCTGATCGTGAAAAAGGATGCTTTAAAACAATATTAGATAAGTACTAGCTGCCGCCCGCGGCTCCAACCGCGAGAATGTCAAAAATTATCCCGAGGAAAAATACTTTCGGGATATAAAGTATCCTCTGTGTTATTCCAGACTATAACCTACCTCCTCTGTGCCAAATTTCATCAAGATCCGTTTAGCCGTTCTGACGTGATTGAGATACAAACATCCATACACACAAACTTTCGCATTTGTAATATTAAAGTATAAGTATAGAAGTATAGATAAAACATCTTGTTATCCGACAGAGTTTTCTTGATTTTCCACCTACACGCCATTATCAATAAAATGATGTATTTTCATATTTAGGTCAATATTCTCACAAACTCTTAATGTTCGACAAATGAAGACCGATTATTTTTACAAATACATCAATTAGAAGGATAACTTGATCACAAGAATCTGTCCATTGATAGAAAGATGGAACAGGAAAGACAATTCATAAATTGATGATTTTCTTATTATTTCTTCAGTACAAATTTCACCATGAAAACATAGGTGAAACCATCAAATCAAGGTAGAATTCCAGTTTATTTGAAGCTCACTCTAACCAAGTTTAAACGGTAAATGTTTACAGAATAGACCTACTGAATTTTTCAGTCTTACCTGCATACGTCACGGCATCACCATAAAATGATCGTACGGCGAAAGAAAATTTTATTCATTGTTAGTAAGACGAAGTTGATGTATACTCTGACTTGTGTGAGTCAGGAAGCTATTATTGTTTTCATCCGTAAACGCCCCTAAGCGGTCAGGTGACATACTGTTGACCAGGTATGCTCCATTTTTATTACATATATGTATGATATAATGGCTTGTGTAGGGCTAAGATCCAACACGTACTAGGCCCTTTGTAAGAAGAATTTAATCAAAAGGTAATGGATCGAGCCCATTGTGGATTCTCTTTGAACCTAACCTTCCTACATAGTACCTACATAAAGTATTAACACAGTCAGCCTTCAAAATTGTTCTACCAAGTACTTTAGATTATATTGCCAGAGATAAACGCCTTGATGTTTTGGCTTATTTATTGTTTCTAGATCCAGATTGTTCAGCAGTAATGAACGCCTACTCTTTAAGATTTAGCAGACACAAGCTTAGGGACAATTTTTGCCGCAATTTTGCTTGAAATTGAGATTGAATTTTGGTCAAAATACATTTCGAAGAAGATGTGACACAATAGGATATTTGATAAAAAAAAATCGAATTAATAGGTCAGTTAGATTATCGAAAAATATTCGATACTTGTATTTTATTTTATCAAGTCAATAAAAAATTACGAGCGGAAAACGCATCAAAGATAAGGAGATTTTTTCATGTTTACAGAATCGACCGGCTGGTAAGTGACGTCACACGAGTTTTCAACGCACTGTATCGTCTTTATTTTTTGTTTACGTGACAAAAAAATATGTTTCCAATATTTTTTGGAAATCTATTTGACGGAGTAATTAGTTTTTTTAAGTCAAATACCCTAAGTAAATGATTTGGATGAACTCTATGTGGAATGATGTGACAATGAAGGGAGTCAGTGATGATAGTATGACATTTGAACGGATGGAATGAAGCAAGAAGTAGAAAGGCCTGAAGTCTATGATAACCTACGTAGGTACTTAAAAAATTGTCACCAGGTCAAAAATAAATGAGAAAATATATATTCACGACGAACCAAAAGGCCAAGTATTTTTATAAAATCTTGCTATACATAAAAATAAAGTCGAATTAAGAACATTTTCCTTCTAAAAATAAGTCAGGTATCATGCCGACTATTCAACCGAAATATTCGACTTACACCTACGTTCATTTAAAAATGTACCGGCAAATTGTGGAATTATTCACCTGAGTCGTTCGATCAATTACCGTGTTGCTACAACCGTATCAGATAAAGATCGGTATGAGTCAGCTCACTCTAGGACTTTTTGACTTTATTTGTTTTACATAAAGGTACACACACCCTGTCACGCCGCGGTACAGAGGTTTCCGGCGACTGGGAACGCAATTAACTTGGACCTCCCAGTCGCCGGATTCATTTAATTTTATTATTTTTCTTTCAACGACTGGGACCACCCATAAATAAAATAAAAAAAAATAGTTTTCAAGCCAAAAACAGTACAGTCAAACGAGAAATGTTGCAAAGACTTCCTAGTCACCGGATAAAACATTAAAATTAAATGGATCTGGCAACTGGGACCGCGATCCCAGTTGCCTCGCGGTACAGCGGGGCGCAGCGCAACGCCTCGTTCGCAAATTGAAACTATTACTGCTGACAGCGGCATCGCTCACATGAAATTTGGAAATTATTCCATGGGAACATGTTCTGGGAATAAAAAGTCCTAGTGTAGAACATGGACTACCTGTGTGCCAAGTTTCATCGTCGCATCGCGATGCCTTCCCGTTTGAGGTAACCCTTACACTGCTCTCTTTACGCAAATTGGTTTAACTTGTGCCCGCTTTTGAGGCCGGCCATGGTTTGCAGCAATTGTTTTAATTGTGTTTCGCCATTTTGGGAGGTTTGCGGTAATATATAATAACTCACCAAGCACGCTCATGCCTGCGTGTATGTAATACTAGGATAAATGGTTGACAAGGCGACATAAAAGAGAAAATCTGCTGCGCTGACCCCAAGTAACATGGGACAGAGATAGGGAGATGCTGATGAGCATAAGCTCACCCATAAAAGTAGAAAACCGATAGAATGTAGGTACTGAATTGTGCGTCTAAAGTTAGAATAATAATAACATAAATATTGAAACATTGTTAAAAAAATCTTAGCACTACAATTGATAATAATAATTTGTAATAAGTTGTATTTAACATAAAATTACACAGTGTGAAAGTCAAAGTGAAAACGTTTATTTCAATTAGGCCATTAAACGTCAGTTTTGAACGTCATCAGTGCTCCCAGAACTAAGCAACGCCTGTATCTCGGGGTTCTGTTTGTTTAGCTGCCTTTTGCCTATATGTATCAATCACACATGCAAATTGTCATGAGTTCTTTTAGGGAAGAACAATCGAAAAAATAAGAAATATGTTTATTGTTAAATCTGAATTTCGACCAAAACAGAGACAAAATAACTCATTTTTCAATTTATCAAACTCATCATTCAATCAAAGAAACTCAGAACTCTCTGTTTTAAGATTCAAAATTCCATTTCTCTCAAATAAACCATTTAACCTCTTAAATTGGAACGTTGATGTCATCTCTATCCTGGAGGTGGGCGTTAATAGCCACGACACAGTTTTAACTAATGTGGCTATTATGGAACACAAATAAATTGTAACATGTGTTTTTTTTTTGTTCTAATAGATAAATAATAAAAAATAATAAGTAAAAATACTTAAAACTTAAATAATTGAGAAAAAAAAATTACAGGCACTTTTAAATTATCAAGGTCGGTCAGTGAAAAACATGAAGCTATTTCCACGTTTAAAAGCGTAGATCTCTACGGAGAAGAACAAGCAAGAAACTCCACGGGCACTCTTTTAAATCATGTTATGTATAACAAAAAACTTGCTTATATTATCCTTGTTGCTTCTATATGTGAGGACAATGCAAAGAAAAAATAATCTATTTTTTTTTCTTCCTTAGCCTATTGTGTCCCACTGCTGGGCAAAGGCCTATCCCATATCCTTCCAGACATTATTTTCTTGCGCCACTTCGAATCAGCCTTCGCGGTGTGCATCCAGATCATCTCGCCACCGCTTTCTGGGCCGGCCTCGGCGACGCCGTCCATCCATCCGTCCAATCCTATGGTCCAATCTATACAAAACAAAAAAAGTAAAGCTTAAAATAAGCCAGTGGCAGTCAAAAGATGACCAGTCTCAACTGACGGCGCCCGTTCAACGTGTATCTTCACCATTTTGCAGGATTTTGATGAATTAACACACGCGCCACTATCAGCGAAGCATTTGTGTGATCATGACATGCTCTAAACCGCCATGCTCGTTCATACCAAACAAGTAAATTATAATTTATCACATATGTAAATGGTTCCATGGTACCCACATTCACAAAATTTGAAGCAAACATAAATTACGAGCAGCGTAGTTTTTACCCTACTACTCTGCCCCTATTCCATTTCGTGACAGCGTGATGATAAACGAGGGTAACAAAACAGAGATAAGGTAACGGATGGGACATATCAAAAGAACATTATGATTCTTGGATGGTTCCATTTTCCCTGGTCCTTGGAGCCGGATACCAATGTTTTGATGTCCTTATATAGGTACGTGTACCTATACAGGATAAACGAAATCAAATACACGTGCAAAAAAGGGCCTCTATCTTAAAATATGTCGTTTTGTTGCACTGTTTGTTTGTTCACTTTTCGGTTTACCTACTAAAAATTGTCAATTTAGTATACCTACAACTTCGTATATAGAATGTAGGTACCTATGGGTGAACCTATGGGTATTACGAGAAAGGAATGTGTATTTTTTAGTGTTAACTGGTTGGTCCGGCAGACATACCAAGACACTTTTTAGGGTTTCGAACATCTGTAAGAAACGGAACCCTTATAGGATCACTTGTGTCTGTCAGTCGGTCTATCCGTCTGCCACAGACGATTTTCTCCGAATCTACTAGACCGATTCAGTTGAAATTTTGTACACATATAACATTCTCTGACCCAAATACGGATGCGTTGCGTAAATAAATAAATGTTGAGTACGGTCGTCACATTTGGGGGACAAAAGAAAAAGACTAAAAAATCAAGTTTTTTTAACTGTACCGTGTGGCATATCAAATGAATCAGCTCATTTTGAAGGTTTCAACTATAGTTTTTTTAAAACCAATTAACCGCTTTCAGTCTACCCGGATGCAGTTGAATGAAACCCTTGGCAAGCCTGGTATTGTACAATCCTCCGAAGATCTTGTGGTCGCTTACTGAGCCACGGAGGAATCTTGATATGTAATGGATGGTCATCCATCTGCAGGCCGACATCAGCCAGCGTAACTTAACTTCAAAATGCGACCCTTTGCGGCTTTTATGATTTTGCTACGAACTCCTCTTTCACTTTACTTAAACAGTTAAATCTGTATAATAAAATAAAGCTGAAGAGTTTGTTTGTTTGTTTGAACACGCTAATCTCTGGAACTACCAGTCGGGTTTGAAAAAATATTTTTGTATATCATAGCCACATTTATGAGGAATGCTATAAACTAAATTCTTAGGGGAATGGGAAAAAACGAGAGATGCGCGTACAAAGTCGCGGGGAAAAGCTAGTTATAAAATATAAAATAAATCCTAACTGACTCCACGTAGGCATTGTTAAACCACAGACTTAGTAACAACTTAAATATTCAAATTGAAAACTTTAAGAAACTTGATAATGGAGTTAATTTAAATTTTTGTTCATTTAAAATTGAAGAAAGGTCTCTTATCTTATCGTAATTTAATTTTAATTTCAATCAAGATAGCACTTCTACGAAGATCAAAGGTTTTAAAACTAAAAGTTTTGTTATTTTAAAAACTAAAATGACGGCGATTGAATTATTTATTTGTAAATGCGTTTCTGTTTTAGAAGATTGTTTAATAGAATCTATAGAGGGTATGCGGAACAGAGAGTAAGGTCCCGATAACCTCCGCTGAAAAGGGAGGATCCTCCGACCAGACAGTTGTTGTGTCTGGTGGGCAACTGCCCGTTAGTTGATATTTGGACTGTTGTGTATGTTCAAATCGCACGGAGAACTTTGCTTGCGCGATGCAGGATTTCGATGACAGCTCTTCGCTGACAGGATAGATGGCATTGTGGTACTTTTTGCTGCCGTACAAATCTAGCGTCATAGTTTTTCATGTGGCAACATTGATGCCGCTACAAATCTATAATTTAAATCTCACTGTCCTAATCAATAGAAATGGTTTCAATATTTTTTCTCTTACCAGTAGTTTATCATCATCCACAACTCGTCTTTGCCCACTGCTGAGCAAAGGCCTCTCATCTCTTGTGCCAATTCCCACGTTCCATTTTTTTTATCGTAGAAAATGCCTAGTGCATGCCGTGCCGTCCGGGGAGACAAAGGGGTTATGTGGGGTTTGCACCCACTAAAAACCTCGCCTGTAGACCTACTTTCGCCTTGATGAGTGGGCTGCGAGAACTGCTACACGTCATGTGTAGCAGTTCTCGCAGCGCGCATTCGCGACCCATCCAGCGTGGCCCACTTCTGGGCTCCCTCTTTTTTGCCCGCCACCAGGCTCCCTCCCCTTCAGCGAGATCCGTGTGCACTGGGACGTTAGAGTCCCCGATCTATCGTCCGCGTGCCAGCCTCATCCAGGTTCTACCCACGATGGCAACAATGTCATCTGCCCATGTCGCCGCCAGCCGACCAATACTTCTTCTTCCAGTCCTCGGACGCCACTCGGTCACTGCCTTGCTGCAAAATGTAGGCTGTTACTAACCTCGAACGAATGAACAGGATTTCATTCATTCAGCCCACTAACAAGTTTCTAGTAATGTAGCCTTTTCTACATTTCCCTAGATGAAGTTAAAAGAACGTGAACAAATAAATTCCTAGATAAAAAAAACATGTTTAGTCTTTTTCATTTCAACCAAGTAAATTTGCTCACACTTAACAATAGAAGCATCTTCTACTACTAAATAAATCAATCTATATATTCAAATAAATAAAATCGAAGTGATTATTTGACTGACTAAAGTGAATAATAAAAACGCGCTGTAATACGAGTCTGACATGGACGAAGTCCCGTACCGAATTTTAACAATAGGTTGGAGTGATAGATGATATTCAAACATACGATTTGTAAAAAAACAACGGGTTGCACTGCGGGAGTGCCAGCAGAAGTGAAAACTTGAACATTAACGATGTGCATTTTTTATATTTTGGAATGGTTAGGGAATAATTTCGCACGAATTGCTTTAATTATTAGTATAAAATACTATCATTTATGTGGTATAATACAATATTTATTTATTGCGTTATCGTACTGAAACATGATAATTTATATAACATAAAAATTTAACACTTCCGAACTTTCCCTCCGTCTTACGAAATTTCGATCAGGCCACGTGTCCTGACGCGAGTTTAACATTTTTACTCATCCCAAAAAGTGCACGACGCCGCTAAAGAAGTTTTCACTTCAAAAAAATCATCGACAAACAGGAAAGTTATACACTTTTGAAGTTAATCTTCTATCCTTGTCACACAAAATGTCATTTGAACTTCAATCAAAGTCAAAGTCAAAGTCAAAACGTTTATTTCAATTAGGCCATTAAACGGCACTTTTGAACGTCATCGTTTACAGTTCAGTAAAATAATAATGTTACATTAATAAAGTGACTCTACTGTCCATTCGGAAAGGTAGATTCTTATGGAGAAGAACGGACAAGAAACTCCATAGTTACTCTTTTCAAATAATGATTTTACAAAATTTGGTATACAAAAATTAATTTAATATTATGTGAGGACGATGCACCCAGAGTATGCTACTTATAAGAACAAAGTATCACCAGCAGTAAACTTATTAATTTCCTAAAGAAATTTAGGTAAATGGTACTCACATATTTACAAACATTGGAACCATTAATTAAACAACAGTGTGTGAGTCAACAGAAAAATAAAAACACAAAAAAAGAAACAGTATATCTATAAAGTTAATACATAAATCAACCAGTTTGACCTTCACCCTTGATTTTCCTATGGAGCAGGACCAGCATGTTTCCAAGCATTCTTATCCTGAATGTAATTTTCTAATTTGTAATATGCTTGTTCACAAAGTGTACTTTTAACATGAGTTTTAAATTTTCTTTCATTTAGTTCTAATATGTCAGAAGGTATTTTGTTGTAACATGTAACACAATACCCCATGAAAGAAGTGTGGACATTAGCTAATCTAAAAAATGGTTGATCTAATTTGTCTTTGTTTCTAGTATTAAAATTATGTCTATCACTAATTTTACTAAAAAGATGTCGGTTTTTCCGCACATACATAATATTTTCATAAATGAATTGGCAAGGGACTGCCATAATATTAATATTTTTAAAAAGTTCCCTAAGAGAATCACGGCCACGCAGATTATAAACGGCTCTCTTTTAAAATAAATATGGATTCAATGTCAGCAGCCCGACCCCACAGCAAAATACCCTACGACATAATGCTGTGAAAATAACTAAAGTAGACCAAACGTGCGGTTTCTACGTCTGTTAACTGTCTTATCTTTCTAACAGCATACACGGCTGAGCTTAGACGACCCGCAAGAGATGTTATATGAGGCCCTCATTGTAATTTCTCGTCCAATGTGATACCTAGGAAAACCGCCTGATTAATGAACTCCAGTTTTTCTCCATTCAATATGATGTCACATTCGCTACTTTTAACATTTGGTAAAGAAAATCTAATACATTTAGTTTTTTTTTATTTAAAACCAAGTTGTTTGCCGTAAACCAATTTTGGACCTGATGAATAGAGCTATTGACGTCGTCAAGATTTTGTGAACGTCGGTCTATTTTAAATATTAATGATGTGTCATCCGCAAATAACACCATCTTTGGTTGTAATTGGGGCAAATCATTTATGTAAACTAAAAAAAGGAATGGACCCAATATTGAACCCCGAGGAACGCCCATTGTCGTTTCTGACCCTATTGAGTTTACACCGTTTATCTGAACTTTAACCTGTCTGCCCATCAAGTATGAACTAAGTAAACCAAGGGCTCTATTCCTAATCCCATAGTGCTCAAGTTTCAACAAAAGCGTCTCATGGTTAACGCAGTCGAACGCTTTCGAGAGGTCGCAGAATATTCTAATGGCATCTTGCGACTCTTCCCAGGCCTTAAAAATGTTCTTTATTAGGGTGATACTAGTCTGATACTAGTCAGTTGTATAACGCCCTTTGGTGAAACCGTACTGGTGTTCATGAAAGATGGAATTTTTATTAAAGTGACGTAACATCTGACTAAGCATTAACTTTTCAAACACTTTACTGAGAACTGGCAGAATTGACACCGGCCGATAATTGTTGGGTTCTTGAGAATCACCCAATTTGAACAATGGAACGACTTTACTGTGTTTCATGAGATCCGGAAATACTCCCTTGTCTACACTAGTGTTAAATATGACAGCTAAGTAGGGGGAAATAGTTTCAATGATATATCTACAAACTTTTACAGATATTCCCCAAAGATCTTCTGTTGATTTAATTTTAAGATCTTTAAAAGCTTTTATGATGGCCTGGGGGTTTGTATGTTGAAACTTAAACTCCGATGGACATACCTTTACATTCTTTCTAAGTAAGCAGCGAGCGTGGATGACGATTTGAGAGCTTCTGTAGTTTTAAGAGGAATATTGGCAAAGAAGTTATCAAATTCCTGAGCTACCTCTGCGTCCGAGTTTATTTGGCCATGTACAGTATTTAAATTAAATTTAGTTTCACGCTGTTTCTTCCTACCTGTTTCGTTATTTATTATTTTCCAAGTAGTTTTTATTTTGTCGTCTGCTGATTTTATTTTATTGCTAATATGCAGAGCTTTTGCTGTTTTGCATACACTTTTACATGTTTTTGAATGTTTTGCAACATACTTATGAAAACTTATATTATTCATATGCTGCTTTAAGCCATACATTCATATAGCTTTTCCCTGCTTATACAAATGCCTGGAGTTGCCCAATCGCTAAATAAGAACTTAGTGTAAATACTTTTAGACCTTAAAGGAAAAGTGTCATTAAATTGCGTGTTTAATATAGAAAAAAACTCGGCATAGAACTCATTAAGGTCGTCTATGTTATTAAAACTATGAGCACCTAGTTTACTAGCCAAAGTATAGTTAAGTTTCTCCAAATTTTTAGCTGTAATCGGTCTAAATTTTATTAGAATTTTTTGTAAAGGAATGAAAGTGCAAAACGTTATTGTTTGTCCGCTGTGATCAGATGGTAACTTATTTAGAATTTTTTTATGTAAGTAATCACAATTACAAAATATATTGTCTATATAAGTTGAAGTAGAAGCTGTCACACGGGTCGGTTCAATAAAACATTTGACAAATTAAATGAATTAAAAAGACTCAACAACCTGATAGTATTCGAGTTTGTTTCTAATAAGTTAATATTAAAGTCGCCACAAATAATTATTGACTTACTACTAGTACTTACTTTTTTAACACCTCTTCCATTACAGTATCAAACACAGGTAGATTCTGGTAACTCGGAGGTCTATAGACGCGATAGCCCATTGGTTTCATGATGGCTTCAATTCAATATGGCGGGACTTGTGAGGGACGTCACACGCAATCAGTGCTGTCTCTGTTTATTACAGATTTTAAAACGCTCTGACGACAACTTTTGAGATTTTTTAGACAACATTTTTTTTCTGCGTCTTGTCTGCTCTCTAGGTTTTAAGAAATGTAAAAAAAAACAGCCAAATACCCCTATTCTAGTAACATATTTGCGACAAGTATGACGCATCCCAAAAAAATAAAATAAAGTAAATTACAAAAATTAAGCAAGTTTCCCAACTTGCTTAATTTTTTGTAATTTACTTTATTTTATTTTTGCCGTTTTGTGCGAATGTGACGCATATCTTCCCAGATATGCGTCACATTCGCGCAAAACGGCCATCGCTCAGCATAATGCTGGGACTCGTGTGCGAGACAGAGCCACAGCGCTGATTTTCAGCGACAACCGGCGTTGACAGAATGACGTCGATCGGGGCAGCATAAAAAGTAATTAAAACTTTGGATTTTCTTGCTTTCTCTTGTCTATATTACCAATATCTCAGTCTACGTACCGTATGTAATTTCCTCAATCACATTGGCATTTATCATCATCAATAATTCAATGCAAATATTCCGTCTTCCCCACATTATTTGCGCGTTTTCCTCAAAGCCTTCGTTCCAAAAGTTCACCATAATAATAATTCATCTCAAAACTTTCCCGGTTGTCATGTTTTGTGGTGAAAATAGGGGAAAGTATACCCCATTTTTAATTTCGACACAAAGTTTATAAAGGAATATCGCGAAGTTTAACAATATAGGAAAATTAATATTGTTCAAGTGCTGTTTACACCGCGTACACAAACAGGCTCGCGGTGTTACTACATGATGATAAGGGGCGGGGAGTTACTTTATAGGAGATAATTTGTAGGTACGTTGAACGAGGCCTTTTATTTCGAGGTGGGTTCTTTAAGGTAAGGTGCCTGTCTTCACGGCATAAAACCTAGCCATGTATTGAGGAGCTTAACCTTTGGAACACCAAAGCATAAACTCATCGGCGTACCCCCGACGCTAAGCCGCAAAATTTTCCGTATGTTTTGTCACATATTTGTGACGTTTGACAGGGCACGCGCTTGCTTGTCACGTATTTGTGACAATGGCGTTCAAAAGGTTAAGTAAAATGTAGCTCACAACATTACACGTCCTAGTTTCTGTAAACTTTACACGAGTGTGTGGATACTTTCCTAAACTAAAATTTGGCAAATACTCATTGGTGATCAATGCCGAGCAGCCAAGATGAAATTGGACCAAGCCGGAGCCAAATGCCGCATGTGGGACGGTTCATGGGCTAAATCAACCACAATGTGGTTTCCAGATTATATGCGGCAACATCACGGTAGGCCCAGGCAAAGATCACGGTACGCGCTTGACGTCTATCCACAGGCATTCCTGTGCATAGACGATATTCCTGGGCAAGTGTGGACCATTGTCCACACTTGCCCAAAGGAGGCATTGCCCCACATTGGAAGAGAACAAGCTAAAAATAAATATTAAAAAAATAAACTTGTGCCTATACTATAGTAGGCGCCAAATAATCGTGGAATAACGGTCATTGACCCACCTACAATTATTGACATTTTTAATTTGAAAAACGGAATTAATGACACAAAGCTGTCCCGAATCATCATCTCTCGTGATCCTTAACATTGTCTAATAATGAAAAACGATTCATATTTAATTGTTCAGGTACCTATGAACAGTTATTAGGGAAAGGTCAATATACTTTATTCCACATTTATCTGGCGCCTACTATAAGAGACAACAAATTAGATAGAAATTGTATTTCATGGCATGCGATTACAGCCCAAGGGTTCTAGCAAAACTATTTTCTACCAAAACTAGAAACATTATCCGCACTCTTACTTCAACTATGTATATTGCACATACCTATGATAAGTACACTATTTAGTACACTTTACTAAGAACTTAACTTAGTAGTTCTCGACATGGTTGCTCTTGAAACCTTTGTCTGCGTGCTTACGAACCTCCTGCTCTAATAGACTAGAGTCTAGAGTGTAGAAATCAAGGATTGTAGACCATTGTCAACAATATTTGTGGTGTTCATGCAGTATGAATTTACGAATGAAATACCACTTAATTGAATTACGAAAATAAGTATATTTTTTTCAATTTGATCTACTAAAGTCCTCCTGACCGATATCGGCTATGACGGCCAATTTCAACCGAGACTAGCCGCGGAACATATTATATGTGCACAAGTGTGTGCGCAAACACAGGTGCACTCCTCTCTTCCATCACTCTCATATTCCGATGGGACGGCAACCCGACTCAACCGGAGAGAGATGTGGCTCAGGACCAACGGCTTAACGAGCTTTCCGAGGCACGGGGATGTCACACCACCAACTTCCAAACTCCGGGCTGTCACTGGGAAATTCCTATTAAAAAATCCCAATAACACTTTTTGACCGACTTTGGAATCAAAGCCAGGACTTCACGTTCGGCAGTCGCGCTTGTAATTTACTTGTGATTTATTCTACTAATTAACAACCGAAACTTAAGGATTAGTTCACACCGAGACGCTATGCTGGATGTGCTTTGCAAGATACCGATGAGAATTCGAATAGGTAACTACACCCCGCGGAATTTAAACTTGCAAATGCCAATGTAGTTTTTAGTTTCTTTAAATCACAGTTTTGATGCCACCAGGTCTATCAGACTGCTTGAAAACTTGTTTAGTACTTTTTGTCGTTTTTGCGGTCGGGTTTTTGATACAAGTAATTTGTTTTATTCCAACATATATTGAGTAACATTTTTTAAATCATATCATAGAGGCCTTAATTTTGATAACCAACATGACTATGTCACGAAAATCTGCGACTTCACTTACCTAACCGCGGCCGCCATCTTGTTTTATTTTTTCAAAATTCATATACGACACTTACCTTCGATAAAAATTCAACTTGTTACCTACTTCCGTTTTTGTTTCTTGCAAAAAACAGCTATCTGAACAAAAAATCTTGTAACATTTTTGTTAAGTTATGAATGACTTTTGTAGTTCCTAATAATTTCATCCCACCAAAAACATTTTCATATAAATTAAGATGAATATATTTTTTCGTTAAATTTTATCTAGCCGGTAGCAGGCAGTCGGGTAAAAAGCGTGTATGCCGCGTCTTGTTGGATATTGGTGTGAGTGTGCCCTTACATTCCGTCATACCGAGAATTAACAATATGTGCACATGAAAACATGTGTTCAAACGAGAATTCGTAAATAATACTATTGTGAAGAGTATGTTATAAAACAAAGCATAATTAACGCATGTTTAATAATCTATTGATTGATTTCGGATTGTTTATTTGATTACATTCGCGATCAAGTTCACATTCACCTTGATTGAAATTTCTTTGTAGTCATGTAAGTAATACCTAGACCTACCTAATGTAATTTGCATTAGAGGCAACTAGGTATTATTAATCGAATGTATCGAAGGACAAAGCTGAAAAGTTTGTTTGTTTATTTGGACGCTCTAATCTCTAGAACTACCAGTCAGATTTGGAAAAATATTTTTGTATATGATAGCCATATTCAGAAGGAGCTCGTGGCTAAATATTAACAGCTGCACGGGTCGATCTTCAAGGTTAAGCAACGCTTGCCGAGGTTGGTCTGTGGATGGGTAACCATCTTAGCATACCGAGACTCCTCCGTGCCTCGGAAAGCACGTTAAGCCGTTGGTCCCGGTTGTCATTTGTAGATCTTTGACAGTCGTCACGGATAGTCAGAAACCAGAAAATCTGACACCACTCTTACCAATGAGGACCGTGTTACCCAGTTAATGGGTTGTGGAGGTCTGGTAGGCAGCCGCTCCACGTAAAATACTGGTATTCAGCTGAATCCGGTTTGACTGGAAGCCGACCCCAATATAATTGGGAAAAGGCTAGGCAGATGATGATGATAGCCATATCCATGAGGAAGGCTACTGGAAAAACGAGATATGCGTGCACGAAGTCACGGGCAAAAGCTAGTTAAATTATGTGAGTGTTTTTAAGTTTCACCTTCTATTTCATAATTTGATGTACAAGTTTTTGTATCGAAGGATAAACTAATTCGGATTTTTCGACTTATTTCACACTTTGCTTCTGTAAATTTCATGCGGGCAAAGCTTGGGTTTTTTTTCAACATAACTGGGATAAAATTAGGTATGTTATGTTCTATTCCTGGTCATCGTTAACCATGTGCTAGGTTTCATCTAAATTCATTCAACCGTTAAGACCCGAGAAGTGACAGAGTTACTTCGCATTTATAAAACTAGCTTTCCCCTTCGACTTCGTACGCGCATCACCCGTTTTTACCTGTTCTCGCAAGAATTTCGGGAAATGCCCTTTTATTGCTCTCTTACACTCCCCAAGGAAACTACATTCCAAATTTCAGCTTTCTACGACCAGTCGTTTAGACTGTGCGTTGTCTGTCAGTCAATCTGTCAGTAGGTAACGGAATAATTTTATATATTCGGATTAGTATGGAATCAAGGGGAATTTACAACTTTGAGCATTCATTCTATTGGTCCCTTACTTACATATTATATCTGAACACGCTTTCCTTACATGATGTATGTAAACAAACTAAGAGGGTACATAAGAAAACTCATTAGCGCCAACACGACCCAATAAACACAACTTACCTGACGCGACTCACTCACACTTAACGAGTATTTCACTCAATATACAGTCGCGAAATTGCTAATCTCAAGTGTGTGATATTTATGACACGAAAGTTTTGTTCCAGGAGCTTTGCCTGCGTGTAAGTCAAAAATTATACCGCCGTTTGAAAAAGTTATATCATACGCCGGGTGTTTGAGCTCCAGTTGAGCTACACTATTACTTAAAATGTTTTTAATGTCTACCGAGGACACTAAAGAAAGACAGTGTAGCGGCATTAATGCCGCCTCATGAAAAATTGACGAAAAGAAAATTGTGCAGCAACAAAACTAACCAAAACGCCATCTATCCCGCCAGCAGCGAACTACTTACGAAATCCTGCATCACGGTATTAGAGTTTTCCGTTCGATTTGAACAAACACAACAGTCCGAATATTAAGAATCGCACAGTTGCCCACCGTACACAACAACCGTCCGGTCTGAGGATCCTCCCTTTTCTATGGAGGTTTGCGAGACTTTACTCTCTGTTCCCCTTCCCCCATAAAAGATCACGGTCCGTACAAAATTACCCCATGTCCTAGAGTAAAGAGTCTTACAGGTAAAATATATTTAAAGCAGTTCACGAAAATATCAGATAAACGAGTAGAATGAATATACAAAAATATTGAGACATGTCTACTTGGCCTTCCTGAATGGTGATCAAGCTCAATTGGCAGTTCAAATTATTTCTAAGAAGAACCTATTACATTCATAAGATACCTTCCAAATCTCAATAAAGGATAAGAAATGTATTCGGCTAATAAGGAAACAAAATCTAGAATACAACTGTAAGAGATCTGCCAGGGTTGCGGAAATTGTTCGAAAGAATCACTGCGGCCCTGGAACGCAAAGGGCTTTAGAAGGAACACGGATGGGTTTTAGTCAGTAAGAGTCTGACACGTCCTTCCGCTCCACCCAGAGCGGAAGAACCATTTGATGATTTCCCATTCTTAAAAATAAAAAAAGCCTTATAATAAATAAATAAACTGCATTTAGTTTAGTTTCTAGGCAAAGACCGTGTCGATAGTAAATCAGGTGACATGATTTATGTGTGCAACATTATTTTGCACCATTAGTTCGACACATTTTATCTCGAGAATTTGTTATGAACATACCACATAAACTCTCAAGCATGACACATGTGCCTCCCGCAAATGATCGCCAAGGGATCTATTCGGAAAAACTTCAATCCGATGGGACTTTTGAGGAAAAACGAGATGAGACACTGAAATGAAATTAGTTGAAATACTCCTCGTATGAAAGCCATGTTAAAATAATGTGCTATATTTTTTATATGGGTACATAAAATACCTACTGTTACGCGCCAGAATTAATGCCGGGTTCATGACGACATTGGTTACTACTAGTGCCATCTTGTATCGATTAGCAGAACTAGTAGAGTCAAGTACCTTCTAGACTTTTCTATGCCAGAACATTCTACAGTTCTCGTACAGAACTTTGCAGATGTTTCGACGGTAAAAGGTTCTGGAATTAACTGACCTATATAAGGACCGCATAGCCCGAGACCGAGTCAGTATTGGATTTGCAATACAAGCGAATACTTCAAAAGCGATGTTTAAATGCGATTAAAGTGATCAATAGTGAAGTTGTGTTTAATAATTAGTGAGATTAAAGTTAAAATTAGTTTTGTTAAATTTAAGTGTCATTTTGGTTATTTAATCGGCTGTTTTTACTGTCACGAAGCTTATAACAATACATTGAAACGCCAGTGTTGCCCGAAAGATAAAACAGAGGTACCTATATAGTGCAGTCACATTTCGTCAGTTTCCAGCCCGGTTTTCAGCCTGGTTTATAACAGAAAGAAGAATTTCTTCAGAGACTGACATGAACTGTACATTAATATTCACAATCACAGTGAAACCATACCCTTACAATTCCAAATGGAAACACACTTTGCACGACATTTTTCTGCTCGCGTATGTCAAGCAAATCTTGTTTAATTGCCTAATCTGTATCCAGGATTTACTTTGACGCGTTGATTGATAAAAGCAAAAGTCCCCTACGATCTCCGAGCTACGAATTTGTACTAACAACCCTGTGAATTTCCAATCGGAGGCTTTGAAAAAGAAAACAAATATTGGAAAGTGGTATGACGGATTGGATCAGTCTGAAGTCGGACTAGAATGTCAAGTTCTGCAGAACTTAAGCAATAAATGGATCACGTTTTCAAAGAGTTTCATGTAGTTAATAATAATATGCTTGTGTTACTTAAAACACAGCCCGAAGGCATTACGGTAGACCATAACGGGCTGAGCTAGATAAAATAAATGACAATAGATCCACAAAGCTGCGGAAATTGTTCGAAAGATTCACCGCGGCCCTGGAACGCAAAGGGCTTTAGGAGGAACACGGATGGGTTTAGTCAGTAAGAGCCTGACAGTCCCTTTCAGCTCCACCCAGAGTGGAAGAAATCATTTAATGATCACATCCTCAAAAAAAAAAAAGTGGTTAACAAGTCCAGAATTGAAAAAGTTTATGCGCTTTTTAGAATTTTAAATAGTGACATCCATATCAAAATTTTGAAACATTTTTAAGGCAACATTTTAAAATAATTCAAATAACCAAGATCCGCAGTTGATTCCAGATCCAGACCACATTACGAACAATTTTCGACCTTATATGATATTTTTTCAGGGTAGTTACTAAGTCAGGCAATCAACCAATAGAGCCTGTTGATGTTTCATAGACGATTCCATATTAAATGTTGTCTAGACTGTTATTTCACCAAATTTATTCAGCGTATAATATGACCCAAAAATCTCATTATAATACTTTTGACCCTCTACAATTTAGTTCTAGGTCTAGAGTCATAAAATAACAGCCTTCATGTAATAAAATTCAAATAGGGTACATTTCACATTACAGCCATTTTTACAACAGGGTTTGGATTCACAAAGTATATATTCACAACTTTTACTGTGGCTATAATATGACACCACTTACTTGAACAAATATGTTGGTGTGATCCCGCATATAATGAAATTCGTAACTTAAATCTTAAGCCCTTAATGGACCCAGTCCATTTAAAGCTTGGACCCGATAAGGTTTCATTAACAAAGTTGAAAAAAATCTGGAATTTTTGCACATTTGAAATTGTTTGGTGTGAATATTAATAACTGTGTTTTATGAGATCATTACGGGACTGTGATATGATATATATTAATTTGCATTCACAATTTGCTGTCTTGCCAATTTTCATCTATTTTAGTAGACCGTGTGCCTTCCTTCTCTTGTCGTCAATCTCGCCTGATGAAAAGTGACATATCTCAGAACTAGGGAGACACCCAGATCGGCGGCGGCGACCTCTCGCGTCCGGCCCTGGTTAAATCCATGGTCCGGAGCGAGGAGGCTTGAGAAGCGGTCACCTCCTTCTGCGAAGCAGTAATGCTAGCGAAGGAGGAAGCGGGCCGCGCGATGGAAAGACATTGCCTTCGCCCCAACCGCCGCTAAGGAGACGCCCAGGGTGTCAGGAGTCGCAGGGTGATCCCCGGCCACCATAGCGGCCCGCGGGCATGCGGATGGCGAGCGTTGGGTGGCTCGCTGTCCGATCATCATCCCAGCCCAGGTCGATGGCGCGTTGTGTTCCACACACGTCTCAATGAGATGTCAGCATAGAAGACGGGCCTGCTAGTGCCAGAGCCTGCCAGGGTTACGGAATTTGTTCAAAAGAGTCACCGCGGTCCTGGAATGCAAAAGGCTTTAGAAGGAACACGGATGGGTTTTAGTCAGTCTGACACGCCCTACCGCTCTACCCAGAGCGGAAGAAGTCATTTGATGATTTCCCATCCATAAAAAAAAGGGAGACATCTATGAAAGTCTTGAAACGAGCGTACCCAGAATATGTCTCTTAAGCTTTCAAGGCTCATTCATGGGTTATAGGGAGCACAGACGCTGGTAAAGAGTTCCACACTTTGACTGTGTGCAAAACAATGTGGAAAGAAGCGCTTAGTACGAATATTTGGAACTAGCCTTTGCCCGCCCCCACCGAGAGTGTCCCCACGTTGCCGTCGTGGTGGGGCTTGTGTGTCTCAATGATCTTGGGGCTCTGTCGGTAGAGTTACTCATGCCGAAAAGGTCCAAGTGAGGGAGGGGCACACCGTTCGGAGACCTGAGCGGTGTTCGGGTCTTCGGACGGTGTGCGTTTCGGGAGGAAGCTTGCTCACTGTTCTCTGGTACGCGTCTGCTCATCAGACGTGACTGTGAGGATAGTGAGCAAGCAGCGAGAGAGGGGCCCTGCGAAAGCAGTGCAGGGGAGAGGGACCACACCCTTTAAAAGGACAAAAATATAAAAATGAGTAAGACAGACGAAATAGATTTACCCCAGGGCGGTACCAGCTGCTCAGCAGCTGGAGAATCCGCCACGCTCCCTTCGGGAGCGTCAAGTCCCTCGTATTCTGGGGGGGGCAACGTATGTCCTCATCCGCTTGCCAGTGGCAACAAGAGCCGAGGAGGCTCCCGATCAGCGTCCTTTGAGGACCTGATCCGGTATAATTTTAAAACGCCTGACATGGATTCGGGCGGGCGTGGCGCGAAACATCCGGCAAAACTGTGGCGGAAGAGCCCGCTGACGTGTGGGGGGGATGTGGGGTCAGACTCTGACTCCGCATCTGGCGTCAGCGTCAGCTTACCGAGCTCTGATCAAGAGGGAGTCGAGGCTGCTGCGGAGAACATTAAGCTCTTCCGCAAGCGCCCTAGACCGGAGGAGGACCGAGGATCGACCTCCAACGGCGAGATGGCCTCGGCCCGGAAAATCCCCACCAGCAGGCGGGGTAAGGGCCGAGAAGGAGGCAGGGGGAGAGGACTCGCCTCCCAGGAGGCTGCCCAGCGAGACGCGAAGCTCGCCGAGGAGGAAAGCCACCCTGAAGTGACTGGTCGGAACGTCCTCCCCTCGGCATCTTCCGGCGGTGAGCTCTACACCACTGGCGGCCCTGATAGGGAGCGCCAAGCCAGGTTTGTGGAGGCCGTGGAGGCCGCGATCCGCGATGTGGCCTTGAAGAGGACTCAGGCCTCAAAAAACAAGGCCATACGCGCGGCTTCGGCCTCTATTCTGGCGGCAGCGAAGGCCAACTACAGCGGGCCTCCGTCGACGGACGAAATGTCCAAGCTGCGGGCGGAGGTCGCACGCCTAGCGGCCGCCACGGAGCTTCTCCAAAAGGAGAACATGAAGCTCCGAGCAGACCTGGCCGGGCTCCGCGGAGGTGGCTCAAAGGACGCGCCCCAACAGGGGTGCAAGCGCGGCCCAAGCCCGACCGTGCCTGCGGAGAACCAGCTCCTGAACCTGGTGCGGCAAGAGCTGGCTGTCTTCCAGGAGCGGTTCCAGGAGCGGTTCTCCACACTGGAGAAGATCGTCCTGCGCCCCCCGTTAGCAGCGAGCCATCTGGCCTCGAGCCAGAAGGTGGGCTCTTACGCGGCCGCCGTGGCTGCCAAGCCGGGGCCGTCTGGCCAGGCCAATCGAGGGGCCGCGCCGTCACCTGCGAAGCTGGCACCGGGAAAACCGGCTCCGGTCAAGAAGAAGAAAAGCGAAGCGGCTGCACAGGCAGCGAAAGTTTCAGCTCCAGCGGTGCAACAGCCGCCCCCGCCTTCAAATCCTACGGCCGAAGCCGGATGGCAGGTGGCCGGCGGGAAGAAGAAGGCGCGCAAGGCAGCTAGGGCGGCCAAGAAACGGGAGAGGAAGCGGCGGCGAAAACAGCAAAGCGTCGCAGCTAGGCTCCGCGCCCCGAAGTCCGCAGCTGTAGTGGTCACACTACAGCCGGACGCGGAAAAGAGGGGCGTGACGTACAGCGACGTGCTCGCGAAGGCGAAGGAGGCGATGGACCTCAAGGAGCTCGGCATCACCGGGGGCCTCCGGCTCAGGGTGACCAAAACTGGGGCCCGAATGCTGGAGATCCCTGGAGCAGCTAGTGGCCCGACCGCCGACGCTCTGGCCGAAAGGCTTAGGGCGTCCTTAGATGCGGACGAGGCCCGAGTGTCCAGGCCCACCAAGTGCATCGACATGCGCATCCTGGGCCTGGACGACTCTGTCACGGAGAACGAGGTGGTGGCCGCCGTCGTCAGGACTGGGGGGTGCTCTGCCGATCAGGTGAAGGCAGGCACCATACGTCTTGACCGCACGGGCATGCGGGCTGTTGTGGTGAGCTGCCCCGTGACGGCGGCCAAGAAAATTTCAGAGGGCCGAAGGCTCCTGGTGGGGTGGGTGTCCGCGCAGGTGAAACTGCTGGAACCCAGACCTCTGAGGTGCTTCCGCTGCCTTGTGGGCGACCATGCGGGAGCTCTTTGTACCTCGGAGGTGGACCGCAGTGGTCTTTGTTTCCGCTGTTGTCAGCCCAGTCACAAGGCCGGCTCGTGTAACGCCACGCCGCACTGCGTTGTGTGTGCGGCAGCTGGCAAGCCGGCCGATCACTGGGCTGGGGGCAAGGCCTGCGCCCCACCCGCCAAGGCCGGGAGCAAGAAGAAGCCCTCCGCCACCGCCGTCTCTGCCGCAGCCAACGCCACCGCCACCGCCGCCGCCACTACTGCTAATGCCGCGGTGGAGCCCTCACAAGGGGCTCGGATGGAGGCCGTAATAGAATGCCAATAACGGCCCCATTACGCCTCCTCCAGGCGAACATCAACCACTGCGCCGCCGCTCAGCACCTGCTGCTCCAGAGCATAGCGCAGTGGTCGATCAACATCGCCGTGGTCGCTGAGCCGTACTTTGTCCCGCCCAGGGATGACTGGGTGGAGGACCTCAACGGCTCAGTGGCCCTAATTTCGTCGGCCGCCGCCGGTACCCCGTCCCTCGAGAGTGTCAGGAGAGGACAGGGGTGCGTAGCAGCACGGTTTGGGGAGATTGTAGTAGTGGGGGTCTACTTCTCTCCGAACCGATCTCTCGCCGAGTTCCACAACTCCCTTAGGGAGTTGGTTGTCGTCGTCGCCGGGTATCGTTCCCTCCCCGTGCTCGTACTCGGGGACTTCAATGCCAAGCACTTGGCTTGGGGTTCCCGTTATACGGACACGAGGGGTAGGATGGTGGAGGACTGGGCTCTGGAAGCAGGCCTAATCGTCCTAAACCGGGGTTCTGTCCCCACGTGTGTGCGGATGCAGGGTGAGTCGGTGGTGGACATTTCGTTCGCCAGCCCTGCTCTGTCACCGCGTGTCGTCGACTGGCGCGTCATGGAGGAGGTGGAGACGTATTCGGACCACCGGTACATCCGGTTTGACGTCTCCGCCCAGACCTCAACCGTGCCAGTCCGAGAGGCCCCGAGTGGTCCGCGGTGGGCGCTAAAGCAGCTGGATCGGGAGCTCCTCCTGGAAGCTTCGATCGTGCAGGCCTGGGTGTCACCACCGGACAGGCCTGCTAACATCAATGATGAGGCGGAGTGGTTCCGGGAGACCATGTCCGAAATATGTGACGTGGCAATGCCCCGGGTCCGGCCAGGACGCGCCCGCCGCCAGGTGTACTGGTGGTCGCGGGAGCTGGCTTCGCTGCGCGAGGCATGCGTTGCTGCACGGCGCCTGTACACCAGGCATCGCAGGCTTCGTATCCGGCCTCCGGATGCGCAGGCCAGGGAGGCGGAGCTGTACGAGGAATACAGAGTGGCGAAGGCCGCCCTCCAAGCGGGAATCCTGCGGGCCAGGGATCTGGCTCGTAAGGAGATGCTGGAGTCTCTGAACGGGGACCCGTGGGGACGCCCTTACAAAATGGTGCGGGATAAACTCCGCACCTGGGCCCCCCGTTGACGCAGAGTCTCCGGCCCCAGCTGGTGGAGGACGTGGTGAGCGCTCTGTTCCCTTCGCGAGGGGAGCATGCTCCCCCGCCTATGGCTCCGCCACCTGCGGTGCCCGATGCGGACCACACCGACGACGGCGACGACGATGACAACGCTCCGGAGGTGACTGAGGTAGACCTGAGAGTGGCGGTAAACAGACTTAAGTCCAAAAATATCGCCCCAGGACCCGACGGCTTACCTGGGAAAGCCTGGGTCCTGGCCTTGGAGGCTCTCGGGCCTCGACTAAGGGGGTTCTTAAGCGCATGCTTGGAGAGAGGCCAGTTCCCACTTCGTTGGAAGACGGGGAAACTGGTCCTCATTAAGAAGCCTGGGCGCCCTGCGGACTCTCCGTCCGCTTACCGGCCCATCGTGCTGCTCGACGAGGTGGGCAAGCTCTTTGAAAGAGTCATAGCAAACCGCCTCGTCGGGCACCTGGTGAGGGTGGGGCCGAATCTGGCGGAGAACCAGTTCGGTTTCCGCACAGGGCGCTCAACGGTGGACGCCATCATTCGCGTGAGAACCCTCACGACGGGGGATGCGGTGTCCCGGGGCAGGGTCGTCTTGGCGGTGTCTCTTGACATCGCCAATGCCTTCAACTCCCTGCCCTGGAGTTGCATCAGGGAGGCACTCCGGTATCACCGGATGCCAACCTACCTCCGTCGCGTGGTCGAGGCCTATCTGACGGACAGGGCCGTCATCTACCCCGGTCACCGGGGAGAATGGAACCGGCGAGAGATGTCGTGCGGTGTTCCACAGGGTTCGGTTCTGGGGCCGCTCCTGTGGGACATCGGCTACGACTGGGTGCTGCGCGCCGACCTCCCTAGCGGCGTCAACGTAGTCTGCTACGCTGACGACACGCTAGTCTTGGCACAGGGGGGGTCGCACCAGGCGGCGGCCGAAGTGATGACACGCGGGGTTGCGACAGTCGTTGAGAGGATCCGGCAACTGGGTCTCGAGGTGGCCCTGCACAAGTCCGAAGCCATGTGTTTTTATGGTTCTCGGAACAGGCCACCAATGGGATCCCAAATAACGGTAGGAGGGGTTCACATCGGCGTCGGGTCGACGATCAGGTACCTGGGGCTCGTTCTCGACAGCCGATGGAACTTCTAGGAGCACTTCCGACGTTTGGCTCCAAGACTGGAGCGGGCCGGGGCTGCCTTCAAGCGGCTCCTGCCCAATCTAGGGGGTCCAAACGCCTCCTGCCGGAGGCTCTATGCGGGGATCGTGCGGTCCATGGCCCTTTATGGGGCCCCAGTGTGGGCATTGACGTTGAAAGGGCGACCTGCCCGCCAGCTCAACGCATCCCAAAGGGTCATGGCCATCCGGCTGGCCCGGGGATACCGCACGGTCTCCGGCGAGGCGGCGAGCCTCCTTGCCGGATTAACGCCATGGGATCTGGAGGCGAGAGCCCTCGCGCACGTTTACGCGTGGCGCTTGGAGGCGCTTCGCCGGGGCGAAACTCCGCTGCCACGGCAAATTGCTACGCGGCGGACGGAGCTCCGGCAGGATACCATGGCGATATGGAAACGGTGACTGTCGCAACCCAGCGCTGGGCACGCCACAATTGCGGCGATAAGACCCCTCTTTGAGGAGTGGCTGGAGAGGCGCTACGGCGTCCTCACCTTCCGCCTGACGCAGGTACTAACCGGACACGGCTATTTCGGGAGGTACCTGTTTCGGATTAAGCGGGAGGACACGCCCGGGTGTCAGCACTGTGAGGATCGCCCGGAGGACACGGTGGAGCATACGGTGGAGGTCTGCCCTGCTTGGGCTGAGCACCGCCGTGTCCTCATCGCGGCGATCGGTGGCGGCGACCTCTCGCGTCCGGCCCTGGTTGAATCCATGGTCCGGAGCGAGGAGGCTTGGGAAGCGGTCACCTCCTTCTGCGAAGCAGTAATGCTAGCGAAGGAGGAGGCGGGCCGCGTGAGGGAAAGGCAAGGCCTTCGCCCCAACCGCCGCAACAGGAGAAGACGCCCCGGGCGTCGGGAGTCGCAGGGCGATCCCCGGCCACCGTAGGCGCGGGCCTGCGGACGGCGAGCATTGGGTGGCTCGCCGTCCGATCACCACCAGGCCCGGGTCGATGGCGCGTTGTGTTTCACGCGCGCCTCAAAGAGATGTCAGCATAAAAGACGGGGCCCGCTAGGGCCAAACCCTGCCAGGGTTGCGGAATCTGTTCGAAAGAGTCACCGCGGCCCTGGAACGCAAAGGGCTTTAGAAGGAACACGGATGGGTTTTAGTCAGTAAGAGACTGACACGCCCTTCCGCTCCACCCAGAGCGGAAGAAGTCATTTGATGATTTCCCATCCTTAAAAAAACAAAAAAAAAAAAAGCCTTTGCCCGCGACTTCGTGTGCGCATATCCCGGTGTTTCCCGTTCCCGTATTTTTTCCTGGTCCCGTATAGCCTTTAGCCTTTCTTATGAATGTGGCTATCATATACAAAAATAATTTTCCAAATCCAACAGTTTCAGAGATTATTAACACGTTCAATCAAACAACTCTTCATTTTTATTATAATACTAGTGGTCCCGGCAAATTTCGTACCGCCCCATAATATTTTTTGCCGTGTTTTGTTTTTGTCATGCCGGTTATCAAAAAGGCTTTATTTTCGAAAATTATTTTTGTACGAACATATTTTTTTTTTCTTTTATTTTTCCAATGTTTGAATACTTATTCGGGGCAAAGACAAATCCAACAAACCAAAGATCTTCAAAATCGGTCCAGCCTTTCTTGAGTTATAAATGGTGTAACCAATTTTTTTAAATAAAACTATGACCACTCGCAGTTCAGCACACTAAGGCCTCAAATGAATTTAAGGGCTTACAAACAAGCTAATCGGCTTAGCGGCGTCATTTCGGGAGGACAGCAAGGGACAGGCTGGGTCATATCATTATTATTTGGGGGATTTAAAACTATTGGCACAGCGACGCGGGCTGGCTTGGTAATCAAAGGTCGGGGAGGGTTATTACTGTGACGTCGCGACGGGCCTCGGCGGCGAGGCCGGAAAACGGAACGCGGTCTGTTTATGTATTTTCTAAGAGTGCTGGTCTCCTACGGCTCTCTTGTATCTGGGTGATGGAGTGCAACTAACCCGACTTTATTTTATATATAGATTAGTTTCGTCAAAGTAGTCGACGACATTCGTTACATGATGAGGTTATTACAACAAATGCTTAATTTCTCCAATATACTCAGATTCAATATCAGAAAAACATAAATCGCTTGCCGTCATGATACCAAAAACTTCCATCAGTTGTTTCCAAAAGATAACCCCTGAAAGCTCGTAGAAATAAAGATATATCTCTTCGTAATTATCTTTTCTTCGCCATTCAAACTCATGGGGAACAATAAAAATATGCTATAAATATAGAAACTAGTGCCATTAGGAGAGATTAGAGTTGAAGAAACTTATGGCGTGGATGACACCGTTGTCGATGGTCATTTGGTTTGAGTTATCTGTTTTCTATAGCAGGAACTGAGTAGAAAAAATAGATTTCGGGCTTATACATATTTCGTGTTTTAGAAACCAGTTGCCTCTTCTTCAGTTTTCTTTTCAGCTTTTTGATAACTAAAACCGGCCAGGTGCGAGTCAGCGTCGCAAATAAAGGGTTCCTTACGAATCTTTTTTTTAATATGTTATTTAAAACTATATCTATACTTCTTAAAGTTTTTCTGTTTTTTAAAAGTAAAACTACATGCGTTATTTTTTTTTATTTAGGTTCAGGTGTTTCGGATATTGGGGAGTGATCAAAAACTATGTTTATTCAAAAATAACTTTGAAATGATTGGTTTTAAAATGATTAAGAAAATATTTTAGACCCACAGTTTTGTGAGGGCCATAATTTTTTTTTGAAAACATTTTGAAAAAAACGTTACGTTTTTATTTACGTTACGCGTCCGTGTTGGAGTCACAAATGTTCATAAACATATCTTTACCAACCAACTGACAGAACCACTGATTCTATAATTTATAAGGTTCCGATTTTCATTTGGTCGGAAACCTAAAAGCAGTTAAGAATTAATAACAACTTTACTTAAAAACTGACGTTTTCCAGAAGCTTCGCTTCCCGAGGCTTCGGTCTCATAGGAACTGTGATTTTTTGGGCAATGAGACAGCTAGACTGTCAGTGAAATAATTTTCGAATTCACACCGATACTTTCTTAAATTACCTCCTTCAAATACTCATACAATTTAGTCTTGAAAATATAAGCAATAAATTCAAAATGTAAAATATACGAACATTTAATTAATCTTAGTACTTCCCTATATTTATGCATACCTTTTACAACCGACAAACGCGTTGCAAAACATGTTTTTCACTCAATGTTACTAACATTTAAATGTCATCATTAACTCGATGTAAATTAAATTCCCTTTCCCTTCATAGGGACATTTCTAGCATAAAATTGATGACATTATGTTAAATCAGGGAGTTTGTGGTTAAGTAATAACAGGCAAACTGGTCGATTTTCAAAGTTGAGCATCTTTTGCCGAAGACGATCTGTGGATGGGTGACCATTCATTATATACGGCCGGTTTCAATAACGTATCTACCTTTAACCAAATCTCAAATTAGCTACCAACAGTAGCTGAAACGTCATATTTGCCTTTGTAACATGACGTTTCAGACTATTGTCAAATTAGCTTCCAACAGTAGCTAAAACGTCATATTTGCCTTTGTAACATGACGTTTCAGCTACTGTTGGTAGCTAATGTGACAGTTGGTTATAGGTAGATACGTTATTGAAATCGGCCGATAGCGAGCCTTCTGCGTTCGCAATTGATCCCAGCTGCCATTTGAAGATTTTTGACAATCGTTGCGGATACTGAGAAGCCAGAAAATCTGCCACCAGTCTTGCCAAGAGATATCGTATTACTTACTAGATCTGATAGTCCATCGGTCCAAGGCAGAATTATTTAAATTCTAGTATATAAAACGAAAAAGTCGGCTTTTTATTGACTTTTAATACAAAGACAGTCTCATTATAAATTACAGTACTTAAAGACTCAAATGGATTGGAAAATCTTGGATTAGTAATGACAAGATTGATTGAAAGTTTTATTAAAGCCACTATCATTCTTAATAAATTGCATTGTTCTTTAAAAGTTATTCATTTTAAAACATTGTTCGATTCTGAGAAAATTAATTTCAATCATCTTTCTAGTGCCAGCTGCTCAAGAAACGAAGTCCGAAACTAATCACAATTGATTATGAATGCATAAACCATAAAGAAGTGAAGCTTTTCTTCGAACAAAATTAATTAGAATATTGGAATGTAGTTATGATGATAATAACGATGAGGTTTACAGGTTTTGTACTGGCGATCGCGTACTACTAGGTGTAACATTTTATTAATTTCTAAATGTGTTTAATTTATTCTTTACCAGTTGCCGCCTGCGGCTCCGCCCGCGTGTTTGTCGAAAATTATCCCAAGGGAACATATTCCCGGAATAAAAATATCTTATGTGTTATTCCAGACAATCTACCACTGTGCCAAATTTCATCAAAATCCATTCAGTAGTTTTTGCGTGAAAGAGTAACAAACATCCATCCATCCATACTTATAAACTTTCGCGTTTATTATATTAGTAGGATTTTCAATATTAATGTTTAAAATTAGATATAAGTAATATTTCAATGCAGCACTATTGTTCTGGTGAGCAGTATATACGCCTTTATTGTCATGTGCATTGGTAATTTTGTTATAAATTGTGCAATGTATGTGATGTAGCTGTACTTAATTTAAACAAATAAAGAACATTGAAAAGCCTCCTAGAAAGTGGACAGATGACCTGGTGAAGGCCGTGCAAATCCGCTGGATGCGAGAAGGACAGGGCCCGTCGATGTCTGGATCTGTGTCCAGCAGAATGTCTCGGCTGAAATGATGATGATGAAATGAAGATTGAAATCTCTTTCCACTGTGATGGTAAAAATACCTACATGGCTGTTTATCAGATTTTTGCCCTATGTCATCATAATTATCATCATATCAGCCGAAAGACATCCACTGCTGGACATAGGCCTTCCCCAAAGAGGGGTTTGCCATAATCGTCACGCTTGGTAGGCGGGTTGGCGATAGCTGTGTAGTGTGTAGCTGTTGCAATGCACAGAGAATCCTGATGCCCATTCTCTGTTGAGTCCCTTAGTCGCCTCTTACGACACCCATGGAAAGTGATGAGATGGAGATATTCTTTACGTCCGACACAGTCCAGTACCTATTGTCCTATTTAGCTCAAATTAATTACTTACGAAATACTTTAATTATATTAGAACAGTTCTTACGAACACTAAGTCACAAAAAGCCATTTCACTAAGTGCCAAAACCACTTTATCTTACTTATCTTAGAGCTCTGGACCGTTGTTTTCCTTAAAACATAGTTGCTTATCATTCATTTCCTTGGAGCTTAACAGGACACAAACATCGTAACATGTATGGAAACTGAAACAAGAACAAAACGCAATAAGCATTAAATTAGCTTATATGTCACTGCGCATAAAAATCCTCTAACTCACACTTTATATCACTAGTACACAATCTTGATATGAAACTACTGACAAAGCATTACATGGTGAAAGGACCAATGTAAAAAGAACTTATCACCGCTCTCTTTAACTAAAAAACGAAGGGGCAAAGAATTGTCAAAGACGATGTTGGAGGTCAAGATAAAATGGAGGAGTTAAGAGGAAAAGCGGACCTCTCGTAAGAAACAGCTAATGACGTAGAAGAATCAACGTCGATTAAACCGGGTCCTCTTATGTGTAGAGATATAGCTGTTCTTGTTTGCGACGATGGAAACCATGCATGTGGAAGGAAATAACATATTGTAGCATTAGAATGAGCTTTGCTACAGTCACGCATTATTTTTATTGCACGAACTGCTATTGCCAGAAGGGGTTGTAAAGTAGGCCATGTATGGGGTTGCTGTGTACACAATTTATTTCCCAATCATTATAAGGGTCAATAGTGAACGCTATCACCCAATATGCATATCAACGGCAAAAACTGCTGAACATTATGTTTATTCAGTAGTTTGTTTTGTTGATGTCAGGCCTTTTTCTGCTAATTATTTAATTATCACTTTCTCTTTCTAATGAATATAAAGTCGGCTAAAAGACAAAATAAATACTTGAAGTGTTTGTTTGGTCTCTTATAGCCAATCGTTGTGTCATACATCGGTGGATAAGGTATATTTTCAAACTCTCATCTTTACAAGTTTATTGTACTACAAAATATTATCGAAATACTAAAACTACGCATGTGTACTGCTTCGCTTCGTTTACAAATATATCTACAAAAGGAAAATTTGTATGTCAACACACCATGGCACTTATTTATTTGAACATCTTCCAACTGTTTTTGCTGGTGCAATAAAGCCATTGTAATTAATACGATTTTATTGGAGTCAAACGATTTTATTGAAACGCATGACGTTAATAATAAAAAGTGTCGGCGAATAGAAATCGTCGGCACTTTTATTATGACCAATTTAACACGAGTATTCGTTTGTACGAAACCGTGTTGTGTCGATGCACTTTAGTCAATTGATGCTCCCGACAAAAGTCTGATGATTTTTGATTGAATTATTTGTGTGCTCTTTGAAAAAGATGACACGCTTAATTTAGTTTTTCAGTCGTTACAAATGCGGATTATATTGACATTAGACAAGTAATTAATTGGCCTAAATCTTCTATTCGTCTAATGTGAAAAATATGGTAAAATTATCGACGTAATCACTTTTTTATTTCAAGCTGTCTTGAAAATATTTTTTTTTTTTTAACCCCGACGCAAAAACGACGGGGTGTTATAAGTTTGACGTGTCTGTGTGTGTCTGTCTATGGCATCGTAGCTCTCGAATGGATGGACCGATTTTGATGTTGTTTTCTTTGTTTGAAAGGTGAATTAGTCGGGAGTGTTTGATGAAAATCGGTCTAAGATGGCAAACATAATAAACTTTGGTAAGGGACAACAACTCTAATCATCATGCACCCTCAAAGCATAATCGGTATCCCCAAAAACAAATTCAATAAATAACATAAACAGCTAATGCTACCAGGAAAAACAGAAATTGGGCCAAACTCGCCTATTCCATCTCCATAAAACGTTGCTATAATTGCCGCCATGTATTATTGCTATGAAATAAATTCGAGGAGTTCCTACCAGTTGCAATCGGGGCTGTGAATCTGGTACGTGACTTGGGATTATAAAGTTCTTTCAATCACAGAATCGTGCAGAAGGTTTATACAGCTGTAACACTAGGAAGTGGTGACGGGCGGGCGTTTTGGGGGACTGTCTTTTTGTAAAACTTTGACGTTCAAAAAATGCTGGCACTCAGCCTAATTTTAATAAATGACTTTTGATTTTGATTTTGATTTGATTTGATTTGATACCTTGTCCGCCATTTTAGTCAGTTTTGGACAGAGAGGAACAGCAGCAACATAGATGGCATAACAAGACATTTCTAGTACCTCGATTCTCGCGTATTGAGTCGAGAGTCTGGCGAAGTGCACGCGATTTACGCGCGTGATTTGAATTCGCGCGATGCTTGTGGATGCGATGTATTGGCGCAAAGTACCTCGTCAACGCGCGTATGAATTCGCACTAGACGATTCGTGGCAAATTCGCTTCTTCAGGACAAGGTCATAGTTTCAGTAAACAAACTAAAGTATGTTTGGCGGCGATCTCAAACAAATGCCGCCCGCGAGTGCGCTTGCACTCGCCTTACGTGAAGCTGTTTATGTGTGCGTGCGATTTTGCACTTAGTACGGAGTCAACCTTCTGTAATATTCCGTCTCTTAGTACTGAGAAACACGTGTGTATTTAGTTAACACTTCAGTACCCCGTACATTGTTGTTATACGGGTTCCGTAAGTGGAATTGAATATTGCTTTGTGAGTTTATGTGGTCTTTTTGTGCGTAGTTCAGATGCGTCCTTAAGTACAGTTGGTTTAGTGTTAGGTAAGGGTAAGTTGTCGTTCAACTTTAGAGTTGCAAAGTATGTTTGTGTATCACACTAACAAGAATCGACTCTAAAGATCGAGTAGGTATGCACAGACAGAGTTTGTTCGAAAGAGTCACCGCAGCCCTGGAACGCAAAGGGCTTTAGAAGGAACACGGATGGGTTTTAGTCAGTAAGAGTCTGACACGCCCTTCCGCTCCACTCAGAGCGGAAGAAGTCATTTGATGATTTCCCATCCTTAAAAAAAAAAAAAAGGTATGTACAGACGTTAGTTTGATTCTAATTAAACTAGTGAACTGCTGTTAATAAATAGATCCAAAAGTTTTTATCGAAACAAACGCGGCCAGGTCAGGGGCCCTACTATGAAGTCTTAAAACGATCATGATTCCTAAGAGGCAGACGGAGCTGTAGGAATAGCTAAATAGCAAATAGCACTATCCCGTTTACATCATCGGAATTGGATGGCATTAGCACGTCATAGTAGGGCTGCTGGATTGGTTTTGACATAGAATACTTTGAATCCATGGGCAAAGCAGCTGGCAAAACCCAGTTATATAGTTGTTATTTTTATCAAAAACAAAAAAATAATCAAAAATCTTTGAGCCAGAACTAACTCTTCTTGCTTCTAAAAGGAACCCTAAGATTTTATGGTTTACGAACAAGAGCCAAAACAAAATAAAGAGGTGAAACGTACCCGCGTTAAAGGTTAGCCGGTACATACTCGTAATGTAATCTACGCGAAATGTTTCCTAACAAAGTTTCTAAGGTTGTAAATGTAAACAAAGAGTAGATATTTATTTAGGAGCCCAAGTCTTAAAAGGTGATGTGTTGGGTTTGTTGGCTTTTTTTTTAAATTACGTGTGAAATGAAGCGTGGTATCATCATTATCATCCACAGCACAAATTAGATCGATGGCATTGGTCTCTCTTTCCATGTACCAAAAATATAGAACGGCATTCGTTTAACTATAAATTTCGTGTCATCGCCATTTAGAGCCTAACTTGCCCACGGCTGGTTATGGGCCATCCATAAATTACGTCACACGATTTTTATGTGTTTATGACCCCCTCCCCGTCCTTGTCACAGCTGGTCACATTTGTGAGACTCCCCCCTTCCCTTGTGTGACGTCACATATTTTGCAAAATATCTAGAAATCATTGAACTAAAACAGCACTTCCGACATTATTTTATACCAGATTTATTTATTTTTTAATAAAATAAACATTAAATCTAACATTAAAAATAACAAAGCAAAAAACTTAAACATTATGAATACACAGATAGGGCTGAAAATATTTTTAAGTTTTTTGTTAATAGTTCAAATTACGTGTTTAAATACGATTTTTGAATTGTGACGTCACGAAACTTAGGACCCCTCCCACCCCTTGTCACACAGTGTCACACTTCGTCGGCCCCCGGCCTCTTAACATGTGACGTAATTTATGGATGGACCCTTATTGGTTTATTTTTTATTGTATGAAACATTCTTTCTAGTATTATAGGTTTCATCATTATCATAATATTGTTATTTTAGCCAAAAGTCCATAAATGAACAATGCCCTCTCAGCATCGTCAGAAAGACAAAGACGCATAATATTCATACTATGTCTGATGTAGGTAGTACCGAAATTCTCGTCTCTAACTTCGCTTCAGTCGGTCCGTCAAAATTTCATTCTCCTGTCTATATCAAATAACAAAGTTGCAGAATCTGACAAGAAACTATGTAACATAATAATAACAAAATGTTAAGAACAAAGCACACAATAATTACACATAATATCAAGAAAGTTAATTAATTTTCAATAATAATTTTATGAACTTGTAATTTAAATTGAATATTTGTTTTGAATGATATGATTTATTGTGTATTTGCACCTAATTTAGTGTACTAACATAATGTTTAAGTTTTTACTGATAAATATAGTGATCCATATGTTTATTAGTAAAAACTTACACACTTACACTGTTGTCCGAAATAAATAAATAATATAATATAATAAATTATATATAAAGCCTGTTCCCAGGCGGTGTCTAGTCAGGACGGGGCCCGCTAGGGCCAGAGCCTGCCAGGGTTGCGGAATTGTTCGAAAGAGTCACCGCGGCCCTGGAAAGCAAAGGGCTTTAGAAGGAACACGGATGGGTTTTAGTCAGTAAGAGTCTGACACGCCCTTCCGCTCCACCCAGAGCGGAAGAAGTCATTTGATGATTTCCCATCCTTAAAAAAAAAAAAAAAGGCGGTGTCTAGCACTGAACACAGTAGACTGTAAGCTTGTATCCAATCAGGTTTAGCCAGCTACAGCAGGACCTATGTCTCCACTCAAATATTCTCTTAGATCTTTTGACGGACCAGTTAACTTAATTGAGCCAATTTAAATGCAAACTACTATGCTACGTAGTCATGCCAGTTAGTGCAAAGACAGTAAACCTGAATATGGCATAAAAGCAATCTAGGAGATTTGTAGATACTCAGAAACATGGACAGTGAACACATGAAATAAGTGACGATTCACCAAATAAAAAATGATAACCTTGCTTATGAACGGGCCAGTTACATAAGCACTAATACAATGTCAAAGTCAAAGTCAAAGCATTTATTTCAAATAAACCATTATCAGGTACTTTTGAATTGTCAAAGTCAGTCCGTCAAAAACATGAAGCTATTTGCACGTTCGAAAGCGTAGATCTCAATGGAGAAGAACGTGCAAGAAACTCCACGGACACTCTTTTAAATCATTTGATGTTTACAAAAATCCTGGTTACATAAATGGGTTTAAAAATGCGCTACCAACCTAATAATATAAATAAAAAAGTAAAAACAACAGTAATAATACCAAACGGAGTGATCCCTGATGTGATGCGATAAAACCGCCAACTGCCCACTTATTTTTAAAAATGGTTGTCACAAATAAAGTAATTAATTGTGGCATTTACAAAACATACGTAATAGGTATGGTCAATGATGAAAATACTTTCTTTCGTAACCTTTTTCACACAAGCACCACTACACTAAAAGCTTCGGAAAGTACTCTTAAACTAGAATAAGCAATTTAAACTTACAACTCCAGCTTGACTATATACTGCATCGAACAACTAACCGTCAAATTACTTCAGGTAATGTCAAGTTCTGGACAAAGGTCAAGCAAGTCTTCTCGGTGAAGTAACCGAAGCAATTACGAGATACACCTAGCGATAGAAAACTAAATGAATAATGCAATGAACCAGTGAATATAGATTAATGAAATCGTTAGTTTGCGATCTTTTCTGTTTAAGAAAGTCTTATTAATATAAAGAAAGAAAGTATTATTTCCATAAACAATTTAAAGAATTCTCATATTCAACAAAACAATGAAATATTTTGTTCATTTGATCTTCAAGCATTCCAAATGTAGAATTTGGATCAAAGAAAGTCGTTCAAGAGTTACGTTTTACCTTTGAGTATATACTTCTTATAGCACTCGGTAAGCGATCATCCTTAAACCGAGCGTTCCGAATAATCTGGCCACCTTTGACCCTGCGACGAATGCTTAAATCCCATTAAATTATGTAAACTGGAACGCTTCCCAATCTCCCCAGTTTCCTTCCCAGCTCGCCCATACATTTGAATTTAGGAGAGCGCTTTTAAAAATTTGTTTGGAACAAATCTGTTCATGTTTTAATGAAACGGAGGGATTATTTTTATGCATACCTATCCCGATATTTTTTCGTTTTTATCTTTTGGGTTTCCTGAGTATGAACGGTTATGTGATGCCATAGCACCAATTTTATGGTTACGGACAAATATATCGTCAATTTATTCAACTTGAGAGCGTTGCAAAGGGAGAGATTGCCATTGGGAGTATTTTAGCTACATAACATGTTTTAACCAAAAATCAAAATTGATCAAAGGTACAAAGGCCAGACAGTATTACTGCCATATAAAACAAGCTTTTCATTTGTATTACTCAAACTGATAATATTACTGAAAGGCAACAAAACATTGTTACCTAAATTAAATGTTGACTGAAATATGTCTAACATTGTTTGCCCATCAGATATTTGGATACCACTAATGAAAACGCAGTGATGAAAACTAATAACACAACTAAATTGCCAAGCAACGATTTTAATAACAAAATTGGAAACTACGTAAACATTGTTAGAGTTATTATTAATTTTGCCACACATACTAGAGATATATTAACAACATTTTGACAGTGTAACGTTAGCGGAGTTACCATCAATGGAACACTTGAGATTGATGAGAACGCACTTGAGGAAACTTTCGTAAGATGTAGTTAACTAAGGTTAATTGAATTTTGAACAAAATTAATTCTTGCATCATCAATTGATATCCTTATTAATACAATGATGATTGATCTCTCTTTCATAATATAGTCATACATTTTTATCATCAGTTAGTCTCGGCTTAAGTTAGCAGGTATGCTAAAAGTATATGCTATTCCACCAATTCGCACTAAACGTTTCCAAACGTCTTTTATAATGCGCACAGCAAAGGAGTGGAACTCTCTGCCTACGTCTGTGTTTCCGAACGCATACAACCCTAATCTCTTCAAAATTAGAGTGAACAGGCTTCTTCTGGGTAAGCTCGCCCCAACGTCGACTTTGTCTCTGTCATCTATGACCTAGACTAGAGTCAAGAGCAAACACATATTAAATAAAAACAAAGAATGTTCAGGTGGTACAATGAATTGATCTTATTTTTGATTCAAGAGAGCAAATTGGTTCGAAAAGCGAGATTAAAGGAAATGATTGAAAACACTTTGTTGGTAAGCTGTCTTGACTTTGTCTCTGTCATCTATGACCTAGACTAGAATCAAGAGCAAACCATATAAAAAAAAAAACATTTTACTCTTCCTACACATTTTGTTAGTGATAAAATAAGGGAGGTCTTGCAGCTCTGGGATCTTAATCAATAAGTGTTGCTATTTTGGGAATAGTAAGATTTAGAATCAACAATAGATTGTCATCATTCCCTAGAAATAATTAATTTAATGATAGTAATAGAACCAAAATAAGACTATATACCTACATTGGCTACACATGTAACATCATTAGATAATGGACCAATTAACCATCCCATAAAACATCACATATAAATCAGTTTCAATATATGTACGTTGCGAAAATTGATACGAAAATAATTAATGAACTAGATAATGAAGCTTTCAAAGCTATTATTATGAAACAATGCAAAATCAAAACAAGTAATCCGCGTCATATTAACAAGGCTGAATCGTGAAATTAATTCTGACAGTTAACATACTAATTGGGAGTTGACCAAAATGCTAGACTACAAGCTAGTGGCGACAAAACATGGGTCGGTGTACATTTACATACACCTAGGTATGCCCTCTATCACTTTTAGAATTAACACCTATTTTCATGGACTCGTTATTATTTATTGGTTTTCTTTTCCTGTATTTTGGTGCTTTTCTTAATTTTATTAATTACTGATATTAACTTCGGCTGTAGCGTTGAGTTCTTCTTTTTCATTAGAAATCTTTTTGGCGTTCTTATCTAAATCTATGAGGCCTACTGTATTTCTTTCGTTACTATTTTATCTTCAATTATATTCATATCATAGTCATTTATTACGTGGTACATTTAAATATTGATGTTTGTTATTAGTACATTAGTAATACCATTGCAATGGTTATACAGGGTGTCCCAAAACTCAACGTCAAGCCGAAACGGGGTGACAGGATTGATCATAACCATCACGAGAAAAATCTGAAAAAAAATCTATCCCATGCAGTTTAAAAATTATGGGCATTTTAAGAAAAACCTAGAAATTTGATCAAACTGTACCATTTTTCGGTTATTGTGGTTATTCTTTTTTATTTTTGTTCATTTGAACTTTGGAAACGTAATTCTAAATAACATTTCTAGAATCCCAATAAAAAATAATGACACAATTGCCTCAAGTTCCCGAGAATTGAGACTATTTGTTAAACTACGAATTTAAAATTTTCAAGATTCGTCGACTTTGACAGGCCCTCCTATAAAAAAAATGTACTAGAGTGCCTTGGCAAGTGGCATTAAAAGTTGGCGCATTTAATCAGAATTCTAAAATGGTACAATACTTGTTAGTTCCATACAATAGAAAAGAGTAAAAAAATTAAAACCTCAAGTAACCCGATTTTTGCTATCTCATTTTACTCAGTTAAAATGTTTTTAATTCACACAAGCTCTAGGTAGGTTCTTAATTTTAAGACAAAATGATGAGAGAGATGGATAATGGGTATGTTCGCCATGAGTGAGCGAGACAGATAGTGACGCCACTTTTACCAAAGTGAAAAAAAGTTAGTAAAATTAGTAAAATAATTAATACGAATACGAACGTGCGCAGTAGACGAATGAGCGAAACGTACTAACTGGTTGGTGTCGGACTGGTAGCGTAGCCATTTGCTTGGCTGAAACTAGTGCGAATGAAACAGATAGATGCCATAGCATCTATCTGTTTCATTCGCACTCGTTTAAACGACGCATCTCCGTCTCAATGCGTGGCGTCACTATCTGTCTCGCTCACTCATGGCAAACATACCCATTATCCATCTCTCTCATCATTTTGCCTTAAAATTAAGAACCTACCTAGAGCTTGTGCGAATTAAAAACATTTTAACTGAGTAAAATCTGATAGCAAAAATCGGGTTACTTGAGGTTTTAATTTTTTTACTCTTTTCTATTGTATGGAACTAACAAGTATTGTACCATTTTAGAATTCTGATGAAATGCGCCAACTTTTAATGCTACTTGCCAAGGCACTCTAGTACATTTTTTTTATAGGAGGGCCTGTCAAAGTCGACGAATCTTGAAAATTTTAAATTCGTAGTTTAACAAATAGTCTCAATTCTCGGGAACTTGAGGCAATTGTGTCATTATTTTTTATTGGGATTCTAGAAATGTTATTTAGGATTACGTTTCTAAAGTTCAAATGAACAAAAATAAAAAAGAATAACCACAATAACCGAAAAATGGTACAGTTTGATCAAATTTCTAGGTTTTTCTTAAAATGCCCATAATTTTCAAACTGCATGGGATAGATTTTTTTTCAGATTTTTCTCGTGATGGTTATGATCAATCCTGTCACCCCGTTTCGGCTTGACGTTGAGTTTTGGGACACCCTGTATAATTTCCGTTGACACAGACAAAACAAAATTAAACGTAATGAAAAGTTCCATAAACACTAGTTGATACGAATATAAGTAGGTTTACCGATTGTCGCCATCTTTTTTTGAGGATGGGAAATCATCAAATGACTTCTTCTGCTCTGCCTTTGCATTCCAGGGCCGCGGTGACTCTTTCGAATAAATTCCGCAACCCTAGCAGGCTCTGGCCCTAGCGGGCCTCGTCTCCTATGCTGACATCTCTTTGAGGCGCGCGTGAAACACAACGCGCCATCGACCCGGGCCTGGTGGTGAACGGATAGCGAGCCACCCAACGCTCGCCGTCCACAAGCCCGCGCCTACGGTGACTGAGGATCGCCCTGCGACTACCGACGCCCGGGGCGTCTTCTTCTGCAGCGGCGGTTGTGGCGAAGGCCTTGTCTTTCCCTCGCGCGGCCCGCCTCCTCTTTCGCTAGCATTACTTACACCTGCGTCAGGCGGAAGTTGAGGACGCCATGACACCTCCCCAAAGAGGGGCCTTACCGCCGCAATTTTGGTGTGCCCAGTGCTGGGTCGCGATGGTTGTCGTCTCCATACCGCCATGGTATCCTGCCAGAGCTTCGTCTGCCGCGCTGCAATTTGCCGCGGAATTTCGCCCCGGCAGCGCCTCCACGCGCCACGCGTACACGTTCACGAGGGCTCTCGCTATCAGATCCCATGGTGATAATTCGGCAAGAAGGCTCGACGCCTCGCCGGAGACCGTGCGGTATCATCGGGCCAGCCGGATGGCCATGATCCTTTCGGACGCCTTAAACTGGCGGGCAGGTCGCCCCTTCAACGTAAGCGCCCACACCGAGACCCCATAATCGGCCATGTACTGCACGATTGTCACCGTCTGGGCCAATTCAATTAATTTTAAAGCAACGTTCGCATTTGCATCTCGATCGCAATCGAAAACGAGTTTTTTTTTACAGTTAGCGACTGACACGCGGATGCGAATGTTATTTAAAAAATAGTAGAATTGGCTCTCTGGTGTAATATTTCAAAGTGCATCGTAAGTTATTCGGAAGTCTTAAGTAGTTAGCTCAAGTAAACATTTTATTGGGGTCGACACGTCGGCGCTCAACTTCGGGCAATATGGCTCACGACGACAGGAAGTTTGATAAGTCCTTAAAGACGTTAAGGAAACTGAAGCTTTATTATATGGGACCAATCCTAATTTAAAACTGTCCAAAACGAATTCTATTAAATATCGTGTAGTTATTCATACACGCAAAATTATATGACACCGGATTATTGCAAAACATAAGTTTATTGTAAATCGCGAGAGTTTACAATCCTGTAAACTCTTTGTACTCGGCAAGACACATCGTGTATATTGAAAACTTTCGAATTTGCATATTATTCAAAATTATCTTTTTTAATGAGATTTTATGACATAATCAAGATTTATAAAAGTCTTGCATGTCTGTCTGACTGTCAATTTTTAATCAGGGCCCCTATCAAAGGGTTTTTAATTAAACCATTCCATTTTATGCAAATGCAAAGCTTCTAATTTTAGACCTATACTTGACCTTTACGATTCTTAAAATACTTAAACTGACTTAAATAAGGGGCGTCGCAAACGATCCTTCAAAACATAAAGCTCATTGGGATTCCAACAAGATCCTGGCTTCGCTTGCAACGTTCCCGAATAACGTTCCGCCTATGAATTTACATAATAGTTAGAACTCAATGTAAATGTAAGTTAAATCATCTGAGAAAATACAGCGTGAACGCCAATTTCCCCTTACTGGATAGACGAAACGAATTCCTAGAAATACTGTTTTAACTACATAGTTCAACTTGTTTTTTTTCCTCATTAATTCTTTGCAAAAGAAATGCAAAAACTCTGTTTTGAATTTCTATTTCCATGCTTTTCCATGCACAATCTGGTAAATCATTTTACTTCTGTTTCACATGGAATCGTCAAAAATGATATTCTATTTTTTGGACCACGAAATAGAATATCAACCCGCGAATATTTTAGTTATTCAAATGTCTTTTTTACGGAATAGTATTTCTATTGTGCTACTCCCATGACATTTGAATTGAATTGCTCCGATTTTTTTGGTGATATTGCTTTTATTTTTTGAGTTAATATTACGAACACGAAAAACTGTTTTATTTACCTCAAATTGGAAACATATCAAGAACTCAACATATCAGAAATTTGACTACTATAAAAAGTCTACATAAATCACTCTCATTTTTCTTCTCCTTTCGCAATTATATATTTGAATTTATTAATATATTATTTAGTATTGTATGTATTTTTTTATGCCTTATTTATCATTTCTGTAAGAGATTGTCCTGTGCGATAAGACCGCTCATTGTACACAGGTGTACAATAAAGTATACATTAATAAATTTATATTTATTTGGAAGTAAACGTGTTACAAAAATAGTGCGACTTTGTGATAAAATAAATAAAATCAGTGGAAAAATAGAAGAAAAGTTAAATATTTTTGAAGTTATTTTTCTATCCAAGTCCCGCAGAACGTCGTTTGTACTGGATAATTAATTAATTTTAAAATGCTCACAACTCTGAAAGATTTCTACACATTATTTTTACTCCGTCTTTTCGTACCTCTAGGTTTTAAAAATAGTGATGAACATGTTCGTCATAGATAATGGGATTTGAGAACAAGAAAGAAAAAGGAAAAACGAAAGGAGTTTATTAGCGCCTAGAAAGCTAGCAAGCATAAGCCTTAAAACCTTGACACAGTTGAGTCATTTAAGTTGGCCCATCAGAAGAAATACCCATAATATTTGCTCCAAAATCTGCTGCATGTCGTGTGGTTAAAACATGTCATCTTTAAAGAAGGTACCTTACCTACTTCTAAGATGATAAGTATTTTTCTCTTTTTTTTAAGGATGGGAAATCACCAAACTGACATGACTTCTTCCGCTCTGGATGGAACGGAAGGGCGTGTCAGACTCTTACTGACTAAAACCCATCCGTGTTCCTTCTAAAGCCCTTTGCGTTTCATGGCCGCGGTGACTCTTTCGAACAAATTCCGCAAGATGATAAGAATTTTTGCCTACAAACAAGAAATAACAATGTTTTGTAATCGATGATTGCCGACGCAATACCGACTGATAAATCTAAATATATCCCTTGTCAGCGCGCAATATTTTCATGATAACAACGAAAACATTACGCACACACAATGCTAAAAAAAAATATTTACTTCTATTGTCGTCAATGCATTTTAATAAACTGACGTATATTTTTCATAATTATCTTATGACTCGTACGGTATGTTATCATTATTTTAAAACAATGTATCTTGTAGGTACCTACTCATTCCACTTTTTATTAAAGGACGCACACACCCCCAAAGTTTTGTTGCACAGTCATCAAACAAAGTGAGTTGCCATCGACAAATTTTATTGTGAGAGACAATTTTCGTATTTATAAGGAGCGCGAGTATTTGCGTTCGCATTGCAGACACAAAATCACTTCTAATTTCCCTAAATTGTGACAAGATTACAACTTGATTGTCGCTGACTTGAATTTGAACGCTTTTCAAGTACGAGATTTGGCTTTTTGAAGCTCAACAAGTCAAGTATCTTAACAAACATGATTCTGACGTGTAATAAGAAGCTGAGGAGAAACAACGCTCCGATCCGATCCGATCCGTTCTGTAATGTGTGCACTGACGCTAGCACATCAAGCTACCCGAAACTGTCAAATTTTCCCAATCAACCTTGATCGTAATGCTTTAGCGATTTTTTTTTTTTTACCAAAAATACAAGGCTTTTAGAACAAACATTTTAAATACCCTGACTCCTAAACTAGGTGTATGTGCCTGTGACTTGTAGTAACTTAGCCATCCAGCAAGTCAGTGATCCTTCGTAGTAACTTAGCCATAAAATATCCATATATGTATGTACATATTATGTAGCTTTCATTATAAAGTTTTCACAGTAAATGCTGCAAAAATAAAAAAGTAATACTATTTATGATTTCAATAATAAAACATCATTTAAAAGAAATTATAAAATAGTTGAAAACCTATTAAAAAATTTGAAAAATTGTTGTAGCTGTCGGTACCAACAAAAACTTTTTAAATCAAGTTCGTTTTTTGAAACTTTAAAATTCGATTCCTACAAAACCACGCCACCAATTGAAATGAACAAATAAAGCTTTTTCCGAAAACAATTCGGATATTCCTAGAAATCCAAGTGCTTTAATAATACGGAGCTTAAAATTCAGTTCCGACGATTCTCTTTCGACGAATTCATTTATTATTTCGTCATAGTACTTGGATTTTTACTACTAAATAGGCGTTTATTTCAATTTTGACTCGTGGCTTGCTACACGTGCCGTTACAAAAAAATGGAATAATATTTTATAAAGAGAAACCAAAATAATAATTTCGCACTGACGAAAGAATTTCTTATTCAGATTTTTGTTTTTAGTGTTTGGAATGTTGCCAGACTTTTTGCCAGTAAAATAGCGGGACATGGTTTGCATGGAAACAGAATTCGTGTAAAAAGAGGTGCCATATTCTTGTGATTTTGTTACAAAAAATATTGAAGCATTTTTGTGAAATATTTAGGCACAGAGGTGGCTCTTTTGTCTTGACATTATATTTTTTCTCTTCTTTTAGATAAGCATCTATTGACGTCACATACTTACTTAGCTAATAGGTAAGCTCTGAAAAGTTTTTTTTAATTACTTTTTAAATTGAAAAAAGAAAAAAAAGATCTTTGTTTTTGTATTGTACAAGTTGACGGTAAAGTATTACTTACTTAGACTTGTATACTTATTTTCACAAAAGACAACTCAAGTATTTTTTTGTTTTTAATAAGTTTTAACAGTTGGACTTGATTCATTTTCGTTTTTCTTATGCTTTTGCCCGCGACTTCTTACGCACATATCCCGTTTTTTTTTTCGTTCTCGTATAGCCTTATAGCATTCCTCATGAATGTGGCTATCTTTTATAACCATATTTTTTTTAAATCCAACTGGTAGTTCCAGAGATTAGCACGTTCAAACAAACAAACTCTTCAGCTTTATTATATTAGTATATAGATAGGCTTGCTTGCCTTTGGCCACTATCTCACCTGATGATCAGTTATGATCGGGTCGACGGTAAGTATATAGTCCTCCCGACCGATTCCGGCCATGGCGGCCACTCTCAACCGAGACTAGCCAGCGACGCGGGACATATTATAGTGCACAAGTGTGTGCACAAACACAGGTGCACGCCCTCCCCGAAGTGCCTTTTACCCTTGATGGGGATTTGGACTCCTTGGCTGTAAACCGCCAGATCCGGAACAGTAGGCCATGCAAATATTTGTTCCGTGCGGGAATCGAACCCGCGACATGCAGCGCAGCAGCCAATCGCTCAAGCACTGCGCCAACTGTGTCATTGACTTGGAAAGGTACCGGTGATTTGGTGACACTTGATGGAGGCTTATATCTAACAGTGGACGTCTTTCGCCTAAGATGATGATTATGACTTTCAAGGGATTTATAAAACGACAACCATGTAACGGTTTATAGAGGATATGTGGTACAGAAAGTAAAGTCCCGCATAACTCCACTAAAAAGGGAGGATTCTCCGACCAGACGGTTGTTGTGTCTGGTGGGCAACTGCCCGATAGTTGATATTCGGACTGTTGTATATGAACATATACAACAGTCCGATCATCATCAGATCGCACGGAGAAATTTGCTTGCGCGATGCTGGATTTCGTTGGTAGTTCGTCGCTGACAGGATATATGGCGTTGCGTTTCTTTTGATTGCCGTTAAATTTTTGCTTCTTAGTTTTTCATGCATGCCGCTACAGCTTTATAAGCTGGGTACTGACCGGTGTTACGGCCCGTGTAACATTCGCAGCGAGCATGTTATGTTACGCCGTGACCTAAAATCCGTGTAAAACCACACACATACGCACATGTTCGTGCTCGTTTCCACGTACTGACTGCACGAATACTCGCTTTGCAAAATGATGTTACATTACGCCCGTAACACCGATCAGTACCCACCTATAGAAATACGAACTGATCACGGTTCCCGTGATTACTAAAATTGTATTATTTTTATTCAAAAACACGTTACAATACACATGCCCACAAAATGAACAATCTCAATCGCACAGCTATTTCCACGCGACTCAACAAACACAAATGCTTACAAAATTTAATAAGCCACTGATGTGGTACATCACCAGTCATTCGTAACCATAAACAATGACCACTGGCTTAATCAAAAGTAGCACTTGATAGCCAAACACATATTTTGCACAAAATATCCGTCCTTTTGAAATGGTGGCAATGTTAATTTTAATGTTATCTATATGGTACTGAAATGGTTTTCCACGTAATCAACAGTGAGAGGTCGCCATTTGCAATTTTCGACAAATACTGTCTGAATTATTGCCGGTTATTGAATGAAATTTTAAATTTTGCTTAAAGCTTTTACATAACTATGACGTATGCATAGTCAAGTCAAGTCAAGTCAAGTCAAAGCATTTATTTCAAATAAACCATTATCAGGTACTTTTGAATTGTCAAAGTCAGTCCATCAAAAACATGAAGCTATTTGCACGTTCGCAAGCGTAGATCTCTATGGAGAAGAACGTGCAAGAAACTCCACGGACACTCTTTTAAATCATTTTATGTTTACAAAAATCCTGGTTACATACACCTTGTTGCTTCTATATATGAGAACAATGTAAAGAAAAAAAACAAACAATTTATAGTATGAAATATTAAAATGAGGCAGTGGCAACCAAGGGATGACCAGTCTCCACTGACGGCGCCCGTTCACGAACATGACGCGTGCATCAGCACCATTCAGCTCAACCATTTTGAAGGGAACTGAATGATCCGATACACGCGCCACCATCAGCGAGACATTGGAGTGAGCATGACACACCCTCAACTGCCCCTGCTATTTCATGTCAAACAAGGAAGCTATCTATTAACATAATGGTCCAGGGTTCTCACATTTACAGAACTTGAAATAAAAATTGCTTCTAAATTATATAAAACTATGAATATCAATCTGAAAAGACAGAAAAAGAAAAGTTTATTCCAAACATAATATAAAATTATGCGGAATAGTATTATTATTAGACATAAAAGAGGGTGAGCATCTCTTCCAAATATAAAACCTAACTAGTGGAACCAAGCGGCTGAGGCTGTGGAGCAGGACCGGCATTTAGCCAAGCATTTTTATCAAGGATATAATCTTCCAGTTTAAAATATGCCTGTCTACATAGAGTGCGTTTTATGCATGTTTTAAATTTTTTCTCATTCAGTTCGAGAATCTCACGTGGTATTTTATTATAAAACTTAATACAATATCCCATAAAAGAAGTGTGTACTTTAGCCAATCTGAATCGGGGTTGATCTAATTTATTCCTATTTCTAGTATTAAAATTATGCCTATCACTAATCTTATTAAAAAGATGAATATTTTTCCGAACATACATAATGTTTTCGTATATGTATTGACAAGGTACCGTCATGATGTTAATATCCTTAAACAGTTCCCTTAGGGAATCGCGCCGACCAAGATGGTATATGGCTCTGATGGCTCTTTTCTGCAGAATAAATATAGACTCGATGTCTGCAGCTCGTCCCCATAATAAGATACCGTAAGACATTATACTATGAAAGTAACTAAAATAAACCAGCCTCGCGGTATCTATATCAGTAAATTGACGGATTTTTCTGACAGCATATGCTGCTGAACTTAGCCGTCCTGCAAGAGATGTTAAATGAGGACCCCATTGTAGCTTTGAGTCAAGCGTGATCCCTAGGAAAACCGTGTCTTCGACGAATTCAAGTTTCTCTTTGTCCAATACTATGTCGCAAGTATTACTTTTGACATTCGATAAAGCAAATCTGATGCACTTAGTTTTTTTCCCATTTTGGATCTGCTGTAGCGCATTATTTACGTCGTCAAGACTTGTAGAACGTCTATCTATCTTAAAAATTAAGGACGTATCGTCAGCAAATAACACCATCTTTGGTTGATTTTTTAAAAGATGGAGTAAATCATTAATATACACTAAAAAGAGGAAAGGACCCAATATTGAGCCTTGTGGTATCCCCATTTTGACTTTCAAACCCCTTGAATTAACACCGTTTATTTGAACTTGCTGCTGTCTGTCATTTAAGTACGACTTCACTAAACTGAGAGCAAGATTACCTAGTCCGTAATGTTTTAGTTTTAGGAGCAAGGTTTCGTGATTTACGCAATCAAATGCCTTGGAGAGGTCACAAAAGATTCCAATGGCATCTTGCGCCTCTTCCCACGCTGTATATATGTGTTTTAACAACGTGACACCAGCGTCAGTCGTACAACGACCTTTGGTAAAACCACACTGTTGATCGTGTAAGATTTTATTGATGTTAAAATGAATGAGCATTTGATTGAGCATCACTTTTTCAAATACCTTGCTGAAAACCGGCAATACGGATACAGGTTTATAATTATTGGCATCTTTGCTGTCACCGGATTTAAAAAGTGGTATAACCTTACTATATTTCATTATATCCGGAAAGACTCCTTGGTCTACACATAAATTGAATATTAAAGCCAAGTATGGTGCTATGGTCTCAATTATGGACGTGCACACTTTGACAGACATTCCCCATAAGTCTTCGGTCAATTTGATTTTGATTTGCCGGAAAGCTTTTATAACCGTCATAGGGTTGATATGTTTGAATTGGAATTCAACCGTACAACCTGGAACGTTAGCTCTTAATAAATTAAATGATACCTCGGGTGAAGAATTTAAAGCTTCAGTAGTTCTTGATGGTATTTCGGCGAAAAAATTTACAAATTCTTGAGCTACTTCTAAATTAGAGCTTATGGCACCATGTGCAGTCTCCAGTAAAAAATCAGTGTTTCGTACTTTATTCCTACTTGTTTCATTATTGATAACTTTCCAAACTGTCTTAATTTTATTATCTGACGATTTGATCTTATTGCTAATGTACAGGGCTTTAGCTACTTTGCAAGTATTTCTGAAAACTTTAGAATATTTGTTTACAAACATACTAAAGGTTTCTGTGTTAATGAAAGGCTTAAGGCCATATAACTCATATAGTCTTTCCCTACTTATCCTAATACCTTTAGTCGCCCAGTCACTAAATATAAACTTAGGGAAAGTATTTTTAGACTTCTTTTCAAAAGTTGTATTGAATTCCTTTAGTACTACTGAAAAGAAATTATCATAAAACTTATTTGCGTCCTCAATATTATTGCCTAGAACATTCAACTTATTTTGTAAGGTAACGTTGAATCTAGCTAGTTTGCCTGTTGTAATTGGCCTATATTGTATTTGAATTTTTTGCAAGGCTGCTTTAAACTTAAATGTTACCAATTGTCCGCTGTGATCCGACGGAAGGTAATTAACTATGGCTTTATCTAAATAATCACAATCGCAGAATACATTATCGATACAGGTTGAAGAAGTTGGTGTTACCCTAGTAGGTTCAGTAAAAACATTAGACAAATTAAACGATTTAAAAAGGCTTAAAAATCTGCTGCTATTTAAATTATTTTCTAAAATATTAATATTAAAATCTCCGCAAATAATCGCATACATACAATTTCACAATTTCTGTTGTCAATGTGATGTATATTGTACATTACTCGAAAACAAAAAGTCAATTTCAAAAGTCATTTATTCAAATAAGGCTGTGTGCCAGCACTTTAAGAACATCAAAGTTCTACATAAAGACAGTCCCCCAAAACGCCCGCCCGTCACCACTTCCTAGTGTTTTAGCTGCGAAGAAGATGTGGCGCAACAATTTCTTCAGCAACACATCCATCTGTTGAGTTAGAAGAACTTGCATTTATATGTATAATAGTATGCCACGTATTATTACAAAGAAAACAATACAACAAGGGTAACACGTAAAACCTAAATTATTCGCTACTTGTCAGCTAGCACACCCCATTATGCCAGCATAATCAGACAAATTCAAACATAAAAACAATACAATACTCATATTCATAGAAAGTATTTTCTTCATTTTATTACTTACTAGCTTTTGCCCGCGACTTCGTACGCAAATGTCCCGTTTTTCCCCGATTCCGTAGAAATTTCCCGTCCCCGTATAGCCTTCCTCATGAATGTGGCTATCATATTCAAAAATATTTTTCCAAATCCGACTGGTAGTTCCGGAGATTAGCGCGTTCAAACAAACAAACTGTTGTCTGTTCAAAAAAACAAACTTTAGCTTTATTATATTAGATAGTATAGATTTCTTAAGGTTACACAAAATTAAATCTGCTTAGCCATTTCTCAACTATGTTGATCGTATGTTGGTTGGTTGGTATGTTGGTCGGCTTTCAGTATAACCGGATACGGCTGAACACCAGACCTCTTGGCGAGACTGATATCAGACTTTCTACTTTCTGACTTCCGACCTTACCTTACAACACCCGGGACCATCTTCATGCGTCGCAACTTAGTAGAAAAAATAGAATGACTGGGCCTACTTCCATAATATAGTTCAAACCCCTGTGTTGTTCTTAAGTAATACACTTGGAAAATTATAGCTACAGGTAGTAAGTACCTGGCCTGCGGGCGGCGAGTGTTGGGTGGCTCGCTGTCCGATCACCACCAGGGCCGGTTCGATGGCGCGTAGTGTTTCACGCGCGCCTCAAACAGATGTCAGCATAGGAGACTAGGGCCAGAGCCAGCCAGAGTTGCAGAATTTGTTCGAAAGGGTCACCGCGGCCCCGGAACGCAAAGGGCTTCAGAAGGAACACGGATGGGTTTCACCCAGTCCACCACTCCGTTCCACCCAGAGCGGAAGAAGTCATTTGATTTCCCACCCTTAAAAAAATGTAGTTAGTACCTATTTATTTATTTTATTTAGGTATTTATTAAGTAAGGCACACCAACGACATATTTACAATTAAAAAAAAAAAACAGGAAATTATAGGTATTGACTTCTATGCAAATACATCACTTATGTATGCACAACATTCTCTATGAAAGATTAACATGATGAACAAAGATTCATTAGTTCATTTGAAACAAAATAATAATTAAATTTAAACAATGCAAAATAAAATAAATTACACTAATACAATTGATAAAAAAAAATCGTTAATAAATAAAAGATGTCAAATATAGGTATGTCACATAGCGAATAAGTTAAATTAATTACAATAAAATATAACTAAAATATAACTAAATAATTAAAACCTACTACACTATTGATAATAAAGTACGGCAATTGCTTCTTCAAATATAGCCGTCAATATTTACAAATCTTCATGAGCCGGCAAGCATCAAAACAAAAGAAAACTGACAGAAATATTCAACTTTATTACTTCCAAGAAATTCTCTTAGCAAAATCTCTCTGTAAAAAACAAAAGAATGAAAAAATACCGAGCCTCCGAGAAGAAATCTCAATCCACTTCAATGATCATTCCATTGACGGATTGGTTTGAATCCGCCACTGAATTTCGGCTTCACATAATCTCATGGCCCACATATAACGAAAAATACGACAGAATTGTAGGAAATGCCTTCAGAGTTGATGAATCCTCTTTTCAGGAACACAATTTGGCATTTTGACAGTCGAGATCAAACTGTAATGCGCGAACTGGGGGACTTGAGTACTTTAACTGATTGCTATATTTTTCAGTGGAATTGTTTTCGTTTAATTGTGACTTTGTTTTAAGAGAAGACAAAGAACAAGTACTTTTGCGGACCGTTAATGGGACTTCGTAATTTCCGGTGGCATGAATACCTTAGCGAGTTTTAATCACCTTAACAGCTTCAATGTAACGTGTAGGTTTATTAAATAATTTGAGGGGAAATCCTCAGTTTATTTAAAAGATCTTTGAAATTCTAAACTCAGTCTAAATTTTTTTTTAAATATCTTTCACGAGTAGGCATAAATTGGCGCCGAAATGAAATTGTGAATTCAATTTGAACGTTTTTAATTCGGGATTTCTTGAATTACAAAAAACAACATAAAATAAGTTTGTCTGAAAGCTCTAAGATCTTTCCCAGAGCTTCCAGACGTTACTTATTTTCTGACAATCAAAATATGTGGCGTAGAGTAGTGTTAGTATAGACTTAGAACGTACGCATAGCTGCTATCATGCATGTATCTATTTCCACATAAACATCGGGCTTGGTTTCCGTACGTCATGTCTTAGGCGACCACTGAAAATCAGCGCCGTGCTGTGGGTCCCCCACGGCACAGCATTATGCTGAGTGGAAGCCCTTTTGCCACAACCACGACATGCACATACTTTATACCTTCTCATAATTTTGTTATTTTTTTTTCTTATTCAGTTTTTAATGTGTCTTTACTGATATAATTTAAGAACTACTAACACTATCGTTTAGGGTTTAGTTTAAGAAAAATAAAATTATGTATGTGGGTGAATATGTTGTTTTGTGGCAGTTGAATACTTTTTCTTTCTTTTCTTTTCTTTCTAGCTTGGGCTTACGGCCCTAGCGTACACTCGAATTCTAACATGACTCTATCTAACACAAGTTTCTCAGAAAATAATAATGTCTGAGGACCCTGGTGCTGGGTGACCGGCCTCATCTAGCTTAAAATTACCAAAAAAAGATTGACGTGTAAAAGTGTTGAATTTAACCTACTTGCAAAATAAATATAATTTATATCATAAAAAAAAACAAATCAATAACATTGATGTAGGTATATGTTGAGTAAGTTCTCGAAAGCGCAGAAATGATTAGTTATCGTTAAAATGATTTCAGGTTACGAAAACACTTATTCATCACCCATTAATGTTGAAAATGAAATCTCCATCGCAGTCCAGCGCCTGTTCCTAGACTAGAATTAAGTTTTTGGGCCATCTTACTAACTCCAGCGACACTGACAGTATAAGTACTAATTTCTCGAGTTTCCCACGTTGTCTCATATGCCGTTGTCATAATATTTGCACGAAGATACGTCTCGAAGGAGGTATATTATAGTTAAGACGAAGGAACTCAAACTACCTGAAGTAACTATAACTTTGTGTACCCGTATTTGCCTTCCAAGGGAACCATTAAACTGATTTTGATGGAGTTTTGAAGCCTACAACTTCAGGGGAAACTTGAATATGTGGCCTGTCTAGATATTTTGTTGGTTCTTGCAAAGTTAATTAGCAAACTCTGGTATTAGGCTTGAAGGGAAGGAATGCTTGTCAATAATAAATGAGGATCGTCGTGCTTGTTAACCTTTTTTCTGGTTAAATTTGCCATTTTGAAAAATCGTCAAATGTTTAATGATATTAAATTAGCTAGATAAGAAAGCATGGCCAACCAATCAGACAATTCAGTTAAATAATTATAATATAATAATCAATATTATGTAAAACTCGTCTGTTACTGACTGACTGAGTGACTGACAGACAACGCACAGGCGAAACTACTGGTCGTAGAAAGCTGAAACCAAATTTCAGCTTTCTACGTACTGTAGGTTCATAGAGGATTTTCCGAAATTCTGACGGGAACGGGATAAAACGAGATATGTGCGAAAGCTAGTATTTAATAAAGTATTACCTTCTTCCAGTGGCTTCGTCCTCATGAAATCCCAAGGGAACGTACTCCCAGGATAAAATATATACTGTTTCCTGCTTCAAGTCCAATCTATCGCTATACCAAAATTTGCCCAGCGCTTGAAACGTGAACACGTAACCAACAGAGAGAGTAGGTACGCATTTATCAATATTATTTGTATATTATTTCCGAAACGTTAAAATTTAATTTAAAATTTAATTTTTATTTATTGTACACCTACCACAGTATAGTCTTTATAACCCAAAGGTTGACTGGTATAGAATGCCTTGATGCATTAAGTCCGCCCATGTACCACTATTGTAGGTACATAAAGTTTAAGTAAATGAATAAATTTATAAAATTAAGATTGGCGACACCTTTCCAAGTATGTTTTAAGCCTTAAACCATACTTAGAAAGGTGTCGCCAAACTTAAAACAATGACATGTTTAGTTTGTACCTATTAACATAAACAAAATTGTGAGCAAGGAAAGCTTCATATTTTAATAGCACGTTTGTTGTATATTGTTTGCAATAAACAAAAGAAAATGGGGTAAACGTGTGGAGTTAATAGAGTGTCAATTGTGGTGAACTGGCATCTGATATTAATATGATATTGTGTTTGTGAAATATTGTTTCAATTTATATGCTGAATAGCCTAGAAGAGAAATATTCTAACTTACCTTTTATACCTAACTAGGCTGAAATAGTATTATATATATATATATATATATACATATTTCTTATGACCCTGACCAATCAGCTAATATGGTATTCTACTTAGTAGAAAACATATAATTCTATTTAGTCCACTAGTTGATTTTCAAAAAAATTTGGGCACGTTTTTTTTGCCGTTTCAAATCACTAAAAAATTATAAAGATATAGCGCATCAAAATTCAAGAAAGGGGCTGGTGACGTCATGTCCCTAGTAAAAGTGTACTATCGTAGTGACGTCACGCGAGTTTTCAACACTGTATCTTCGTCATTTTTTGTTTGCGTGAAAAAAGAAAAAAAAATATCTAATATTTTTTGAAAATTTTATGTGACGGATTAATTTTATTTTTTCAGTGTAATATCTGACTTTCTTTAGGTTGACTGGCAGTACAGCATAAAACTACGAGAATGGCTATAAATTCGCGCAGTTTGAACACAGCAGACGAAGTTGTAATATTATACTAATTTTTTTTATTGCGTTGTTGGCAGTCCCTTTAAATACCAGATCTCTATAAAAGGGTCAAAAAGCCTGTAGTCTCTAAAATAAGTACATAATAAAGAAAGGCAAACAATGGACTCAACGCAGGCTTCATTAAAGTTATAAGGATTGTTACGTCTTTGTTGTTTTTAATGCTAAACATTAAATATCGTAAAATTATATTCTCTTCACTGCTATATCTACAGTGTGTTTCGTGGTCATAATCAAGGATGAAGTTTTGTATCTGATGTACAGTAAGGAAAAAATACCGCTTCCTCAACATCAGACTTTTCAGGAATACCTAAACTCTGAGATGATGGCCAGTGATGTACGTATTGAAGAAAAAGTCTTACTTGATTTGGTCAGTAGGAGTCCGCCAGACTCCTACATCCCAAGACGGAGGACATCCATGGGGATTACTGCACATTAAAAAAAAGGATTACCAATGATGATAATCCTATAATGTTAATAAATAAATAAATGACTGACGACTTCTTTTTTTAAGGGTAGGAAACATTCAAATGACTTCTTCCCCTCGGGTGGAGCGAAAGGGCGTGTCAGACTCTTACTGACTAAAACCCATCCGTGTTACTTCTAAAGCCCTCTGCGTTCCAGGGCCACAGTGACTCTTTCGAACAAATTCTGCAACCCTGGCAGGCTCAAGCCCTAGCGGGCCCCGTCTCTTATGCTGACATATCTTTGAGGCGCGCGTGGAACACCACGCGCCATCGACCCGGGCCTGGTGGTTATCGGACAGCGAGCCACCCAACGCTCGCCGACCGCAGGCCCGCGCCTACGGTGGCCGGGGATCGCCCTGCAACTCCCGACGCCCGGGGCGTCTTCTCCTGCAGCGGCGGTTCTCCTTCAAGCAGGCATACGGTTGTTGTCCTTAGAGGAGACTTATGTCCAGTAGCGGCAATCGACCAGCACTAGAGTAGGTTTTCCAGATGTATCTATGCTACGCAAAAATGTTACGATAGCAACAGATTTTATGATTCGAATGTTTTGCTAAAACATTACATACGTAGATAATATTTGTTATTGCGTCGAGATCATTGTCCGTCGAAGTATTTAATAACGTTAAGATAAGTATTTGTAAGTCCTTGATACAGTACAAGAATTGATAACTTGTTTTTGTTTTGGTTCTATCAAATATTTGATGTGATCTTTTACTGTACTTTGCAAGACAGGAATCAAAAGTGGAGTTGCTAGGTTTCTGAACTTCAAATAAATAATCTGGTATTGAGATTGCATCAACATCTTCATCATACGATTGTCCCATTTCACTTCGAAGAGGCGCAACATTATCTTATTTATATAAACGTTATGTACAATAGTGTACATGGGTGGCCTTAATGCAACAAGACATTCTCTACCAGTCAAACTATGGGTTAAACATACTACACTGGGATAGGTGTACATACAACAAGTAAATGAAATTTAAAAAAAACGTGTGCGTCTCGGGAAGCCCGACAGAAGTGATAACTTAAACTAATCTAAGTTGAACTATTTAATATGGGAAGCGTCTGTCCGAAATACGACTAGCGCTGTAGGATAGAGAGAGAGAGAGAGAGAGAGAGGAAGAGCCTGCCTACCGCTGCCGTATGCGTGAGAGAAAGGGAAGCCAGACAGACTGGCGCCGTAACGCGTTACGTTACGAAGCGGTTTACCCTCCCATAAGAAGATACAACTTCAAAAATTTAATATAGTACCATATATACCACCGTACCACACCACCAACATACCATATAATTATATCTTCCACCATTCTTCCCTGTCCACCGTTTCGCCATCATTTCCCTTCCTGTCATATTATCATTTCTCACTGATTAATATTGTTTTCTTTGGGCTCCTCCCTCTCAATTAACCACCATAACTTAATTTAATGATTTTCGAGTTACAAAATGGCTTTCAGAACCAACTGAATTCATAATCATCTTAATGTAAGTGTTAAGTCAACATCGTTCTAGAACAATTCAATTCAATCTATCCCATTAACAGTTCAATCTATCCCATTTAACACGACCCAGATTACAAAGTGATCATCCAAAGACTTGCAAAAAATGGGTTACAAACAAAAGATTATCAATAGTAGGTCATTGGCTACGAACTATTTTGTAACCCACTTTCGTTTATCTTGCATTATCAACGATTTGACATACATAAATATTGTGCATTACTTTGTATTTGTTTACTTTTATAATTAGGATTCTTAATAATTATTAGGGTTTTTTGACGTGACAACGTCTAATAAATCGATGAACGCCGGCTGCACGGACGAAGAAGGATGACTCATTGTAACGTTACGCTCATTATAACGTTACGATCATTTCATCAATGTTTTGCTATGACGTTGTCCCGTTAAACTATCTTCCGTAAACCGACTTTACAGGCAACCAATTTTTTTATAATTAAAGTCCTTTTCTTTTAATTGGTTTCTTTTTAGGGGGTCCGTCTGGGTTTGAGTACACAAATAGATAAATATTAAATCATCATCTGCCTAGCTGTTCGGGTAAATCACCGAACAAGTGAACATGTCAGCGTAATTGCGACACCGCGCTATATGCCTTTAATATTTTATGTTTAACCTAAGTACAAACAGTCGACTGTCGGTACGTTTTCGGATAGTATATCGGACGCGGCTCAATCCTATCTCATTCACCTCATTAGTTTTAATAGTTGTTCCTTTATTACTGAAATATAGCATCTTTATAATCTTTAATCTTATAAGTTTATCTCAATCTCACCCCAACCCCGAACACTAGCCTTTTCCCAACTATATTGGGGTTGGCTCCCAGTCAAACCAGATTCAGCTGCATATATTAAGTAATAGTGATATTGATTTTACTACTGAATCACTCGAGAATGTTTGTAAACAACATATTGGGAGGCAGTGTCCAAATATTACATCACAAATAATCACAACCAAACAAATAAATAAATGATTATGTTGACCTGTACGATTATTGCATGATATTTAACTTGATAATTATAAAAAAAGTTGATTACGTTATCGTAACTAAGAAATCAATTAACTCTACCCGACCTCTGTTTCATTAAAATAGCTGAATATTTAGCAATTTAAATAACACGATAAAAAATAAAAACGATACAATACGATCCCAACATTTTCCAACTCTAAACCATACTTAAATACCATTAATTAAAAACCCTAAATAGAGTTCTGAGTTAACATAAACCTTAAAAAAACTCACAGATCCAAAATGCTTAGTCCGAAAAACCTTAAATCCGCTCTCGATTTTTAACTGACTTCAAAAAACCGGAGAAGTGCGAGTTGGTCGCTCATACGAAGGGTTCCGTACCATAAACCAAAAAAACAACACAAATGTCTTGTGTGGGAGCCCCTTGATTTTAGGTTCAATTAAATTTTATTATTTTTGTTGTTATAACATTAATAGAAATACACACTATGAAAATTACAATCGTCTACCTATTAAGGCTCTTGAGATACAGCCCGCTGACAGACTGACGGACGGACGGACGGAGAGCAGAGGCTTAGTAATTATGTCCCTACTAACTTTTTGACCCATATTGTATTTTACGTATGCGTTGAAGTTTAACTAAAATAGGTTAATAATAACGTTTTATGAAATACCGTATCCTGTTACCGCTTGTAAAATATTATTGGGATTTTCCGTCAAGAATTTTCCTGTACCAAACCGGTGTCCAGATTCGTGACTGGTTAATGACAATAGGCTTTTTTTAAGGATGGGAAATCATCAAATATCTTCTTCCGCTGTGGGTGGACCGGAAGGGCTGTGTCAGACTCTTACTCACTAAATCCCATCCAAGTTCCTTCTAAACCCCACTGCATTCCAGGGCCGCGGTGACTCTTTCGATCTAATTCCGCAACCCTGGTAGGCTCTGGCCGTAGCGGGCGCCATCTCCAATGCTGACATCTCTTTGAGACGCGCGTGGAACACACCGCGCCATCGACTCAGGCCTGGTGGTGATCGGACAGCCAGCTACCCAACGCTCGCCGTCCGCAGGCCCTACCCTATTCTTTACTTCTTCTTCGTTCTCTTGACAGAGCAGTCATGGTCACGATGAGTTCTGTCAAATCGCTCGTGTCGTTGTATCTCGCCACAAGATCCCTCCCCGATCGATTTCCTATTGCATGGGCTGTAAACGTGTAACACAATGAACGCATTACCATAAAAGGGGTCATAAAACAGCTGTTCAGTACATTTTCTCAAGTTACGCTCATAAATGGGGCAGTCGATTTTTTTTTGCGATTACAATATTGGTCCCATAGTAACAGTTGTTCGTAATGATGAGTACAACGACCCCCTTTCAGGTTTTGTTATAGAGGTATGCGGTACAGAGATTAAAGTCCCACACACCTTCGCTGATAAAGGGGAGAATCCTCCTGCCAGACGGTTGTTGTGTCTGGTGGGCAACTGCCCGATATTTGATATTCGGACTCTTGTGTATGTTCAAATCTCACGGAGAACTTTGCTTGCGCGATGCAAGATTTAGTTTTTAGATCGTAGTAGATGGCGTTGCTGTTCTTTTTGTTGCCGTACAAATTTCGCTTCTTAGTTTTTCATGTGGCGGCATTGATGCCGCTACATTGTGTAAATTCTGTGACACTTTGTATATGAACGGTGAAAAGTAGGTGTGCCTTCCAGGAATGCAAACATTATATGTACTATGTTTTATTTGTAGGCTAACTAGACAATTCATGAGTCATATGATCTTACGATATTCATAAAGAGGCGCAGTGTTTGGTTGGCAGGAGGTAATTACGACTTGGTATAGTATCCTTAGGGCACGGGTTATCATAACTCCACTATAGGGCGTCTGTGCTTCAACGACATGAGTAGGTTCCTAGGTATCTATTGTAATTAATCATTGATACATGTTAACAGTATTTTCTTATTATGAGATGCGGTTATATTCCAATGGCTAAGGGAAAGATAGAGTAGTGATTAAATGATCATGAGAGTGTTGACAGACAGCAGTCTTGTTAAAAATTGTTATCTTTTTAACTGCCTTATTACGATGAGACGGTTCTCAATTCAGTTTCTAGGTTTAACCTCTGTATGGGAATTGAACCCTTATAGGATCATTCGGTTGTCTGTCTGTCCGTCTGTCACATCCGCAACAGTTATTTATTTCCCCCTTATCTTTGAAACTAATGAGCCTACAATTTTGAAAAAAAATACAGATCGTAAGTCTTTAGCTCTTTTCCTATAGATTACTGGAAAAGTCTATGATTATAAAGTAACATGTTATTCGTTCGGTACCCTTTGCACGCGAGTCCGATACGCACTTGTCTTCTTTTTTTTGTAATTTATTAGGGAATAGTCCATGTTTGAGCAAAAACAAAACACGACACGTAGGTATCTCGCTACATGCGTGTTACTGGTACCGATGGACGCTACACTGATGGTGTAACACTTTAGCCGAATTCTGAGCCAACTCGACTGGTCGCATTTTCATCCCAAGTAGAGAGAGAGCATTCCACCAATTCGCATTAAACGTTTCCAAATGTCTTTTATAATGCGCACAGCAAAGGAGAGGAACTCTTTGCTTGCGTCTGTGTTTCCGAACGCATACAACCCTAATCTCTTCAAAATTAGAGTGAACAGGATTCTTTTGGGTAAGTTCGCTCCATCATCGACTTTGTCTCTACCATCTATGACCTAGACTAGAGTCAAGAGCAAACTCATCTAAAAAAAAAGAGGATTTTCAGCAACTTTCTCCAAATTCCTATGTTCCACTTCGTTAGTTACAAGTACTACCGACTAGGTCTTAGAAATATCTGTGAGGATCGCCCGGAGGACACGGTGGAGCATACGGTGGAGATCTGCCCTGCTTGGGCTGAGCACCGCCGTGTCCTCGTCGAGGCGATCGGCGGCGGCAACCTCTCGCGTCCGGCCCTGGTTGAATCCATGGTCCGGAGCGAGGAGGCTTGGGAAGCGGTCACCTCCTTCTGCGAAGCAGTAATGCTAGCGAAGGAGGAGGCGGACCGCGCGAGGGAAAGGCAAGGCCTTCGTCCCAACCGCCGCAACAGGAGAAGACGCCCCGGGCGTCGGGAGTCGCAGGGCGATCCCCGGCCACCGTAGGCGCGGGCCTGCGGACGGCGAGCATTGGGTGGCTCGCTGTCCGATCACCACCAGGCCCGGGTCGATGGCGCGTTGTGTTTCACGCGCGCCTCAAAGAGATGTCAGCATAGAGGACGGGGCCCGCTAGGGCCAGAGCCTGCCAGGGTTGCGGAATTTGTTCGAAAGAGTCACCGCGGCCCTGGAAAGCAAAGGGCTTTAGAAGGAACACGGATGGGTTTTAGTCAGTAAGAGTCTGACACGCCCTTCCGCTCCACCCAGAGCGGAAGAAGTCATTTGATGATTTCCCATCCTTAAAAAAAAAAAAAAAAAAAAAAAAAAGGTCTTAGAAATATAAATAGAATACTAACAACTACACTAGACCAGCGACTATGCCCCCGTGAAGTAGTCGAAAATTAAAACAAGGGATTAAAAGAACCCAAGTCCTAATTAAGGACATGGTCTATCCAAGTAACAAGTTTCATATAAATTCGTTAAAACGTGAGTATGTAAGAAACCGTCAGACAGACAGAGGTACTTTCGCAATAATATTATTAGTATGGACACTCGAGGGTCTGCTACAAAGCTTCTATTATAATAGTAAATAATAATAAGATTGATTTATTAGTAATTCCTCAAAAGCAGCCCGGAGTCCTATTTGTGTCCGGTTACAGCTTCGAATTCATGGAACTTACCAAAAACTTACCAACAACAGAACTAGCGAAATACAGCCTTCTGCATACCTTCGTGAAATGCAGACGTGACGTTATGTTTTATACCCATTTAATTTAAACCCTTTTGGGTGCCTCTTTGAGAATCTTTGACATTACGCTCCTTTTTTTTGACGGAAAATCTTTTAATGTCTCCTCCCGCTCTGGATGGAGTGGAAGGGAGTGTCAGACTCTTACTGACTAAAAAATACCCGTGTCCCTCCAAATGTCCTTTGCGTTCCAGGGCCGCGATAATTCTTTCAATCAATTCCGCAACCCTGGCAGGCTCTGGCCCTGTTATTTATGCTGACATCTCTTTGAGGCGCACGTGGAATGCAACGAGTGACTTTATGCCCCTTGGTGTCCTAGATCCTCTCTCATGGTATTTCTTTTTTTATTTAATATGGGCTTGCTCTTGACTCTAGTCTAGGTCATAGATACCAGAGACAAAATCGACGATGGAGCGAGCTTACCCAGAAGAAGCCTGTTCACTGTAATTTTGAAGAGATTAGGGTTGTATGCGTTCGGAAACACAGACGCAGGCAGAGAGTTCCACTCATTTGCTGTGCGCATTATAAAAGACGTTTGGAAACGTTTAGTGCGAATTGGTGGAATAGCAACACGGTAGGGATGGTAACTTGCAGTGCGTCTAGATGTCCAATGGTAGAAGGTGGCCGGTGGGATGAGATCGTGGAGTTCCTGGACACTCACCCCGAAGTACAATCTGTAGAAGACCGACAAGCAGGCAACCTTGCGGCGATGAGCCAAGCTGTGAAGCTTGGCATCCACCAGTTTTACGTCGCCAATGAGCCTTTTAGCTCTGCGTTCCACCGAGTCAAGTGCGGCAAGTTGGTATTTAGCTGAGCCATTCCAAAGGTGGCTGCAATACTCCATGCAGGATCGGACTTGTGCTTTGGTATTTTATGGTTAATTTCAGCAGAAAGATCTTTTGGCAATTTAACCTAAATTGCCGCTAGTCAATGACTCCGTTCAGACCAATGACAGATGTGGTGCATATTATACGGTTTGTTTATAAGTTCATCAATCGATTGTCAATTTATGTTTTAACGTGGCAAAATATACTTACTGTTTTCACTCCAGTTGCAACTTTTTTTCCAATATGGTCTGCAGTCAGGTCAACGAACTTTTTAAAAAGTCTTTGACTTCTACTAAATGAAGCGGCCATGATCGTAAAATTACCGCAACACCGCTACCTTGACCGTGACTTGTGTTTTCTAAGCCTTCACAGTTATAACGTGGTTGTAGGCTTTTTAAAACATGGATGTCCTAGATAGAAAATAAATAGTTCTGAGGGCCAATTTTCCTTTTATATAAGGCATGTTTTGCATTCCCGTCATAGTTGTAGTCTGTCAAAATGTGGAAAAGTGTGTTTGATAGATTTCGACTGAATTGCGATTGCGAAAGCTTCTTAAAAGTATTAGAATTGACCTGTAGTTGCATTGTAGGTACGTACTATAAAACTATTTTCTTAATATCCCTCGGCAATCATCGCATTTCCGAACACAAACGAATGCTAATTTCCATGTCCATCAATAATTAGACATATCGTGTATAAGAATTTGAATTCAGAACTAAGTACTTTTTTAAATTAAACTTCAAATAACAATAAAATTAAAACACAATATTCAAAAGATTATACATGATAAACCTAATAATTGATGGATATGGTAATTGGCATTCGTTTGTATTCGGAAATGCGACGTTTGCCGAGGGAAAGAAAATAGTTGTACTGTATGTATGTTATTGTGTTGTGTTTTTCACTTACAGTTTTGATGTCGAGAGGTGTATAATAGGTACCTAGGTTTATTAAACAATAGATTTGTCTTTTGTCTGTATTGTGTTTGTAAATTAATGGACATCCTGCCATTGACTTGCTAGATTTTATTGTCACAAATTTCAGTGTTTCTAAAGCGGCTATAAATTCTAAGTCATTGATCTTTGATAATATAAATGAATAATTGATAGACTGTTCGAACTATTGTCTTCTGAAATTGCTACGGAATCTAAACAACTTTTTATGAGAAATGGATAAATAGAAGACCTGATAAAGCCCTATTCAAGAGCTCTGAAAGCAAAAACACTAGATATTGTACACAAGAAACTAACAATTTCCTTAGAGAGTAATAAATGATCGCAGTAAACATTAAGGAAGAAAATTAAAGAATTAGATAGTTATAAAAATAAATGTATTTGTACATTACGGTGATTCCTCTTGGCACAGCACGGCATACAAAACCACAACAATCACTGGTACTTATAATATAAACTTACATAGAGAAATTATACTAAGATCTATCACAGTCATAATACGGTGGGTTTTAAAATTCTTCTAGTTGTATCTTTCGCGTACTCTCGCGAACATTTCCGCACTGTCAACTTTGTTGGGGCCCTCGTTTTTCCCGAAGAAGGTCATCCTCGTGGTCTTGACGAGGCCCTTGCTGTTCTCCGCTGACTTCCTCCAGTAGACCGTCTGCACAGCATTCCTGCCGGCGATGTACCTCGTGGCGCTGCCGATGAGTTGCCTTTTGTCCATTGTCGAAGCAGAAGATGTCCAATAGGCAGAGTATACAGCACAGCTTTGACGCTGGTGGTCTACTTTACGTAGTTACTATGAGAGCTCAGAATACGTGTCGAGCAGTCGAGAACTGGTAGTGGTATGCCGTTTGAGGACGAAACGGCCGCTTATATAGTGGGAGGCACGTGCACAACGTCTGACTGATAAAGGTACACAGCGTCGTTGTCGACGTATTATGTATCCGTGACACATTTATGTGTGTGTTTGTAAACTTTGCACTTTGCGAACGCGTGCCGTAATACATACTCGTAGATTAGCTGTAACTAGAACCATAGATCCAGCCTTCTTTGTAAGTGATCCGTAGCGAACAGATAAGCAATTCATCCATTGCGCCTTCAGCTCTATAGCATCTTTAAAAAAGGTAACAAACTCTTCAATGCACATCAATTTCGTTAATTTGTTTCTGAGTCACAGTTTGGGTACAGACATTTTTATAGTATGCAATTTAAGAAAACAGATTGTATTTGAACAGTTTTTATTTGTTTTACGTGTATGTTCGACAAATAAGAAGTAATAAACTAAATGGTTATTGTAACAGAAATTAAAATAAATATTTACTTTTTAAATGATTCCTCGTAAATGTTTATTAATGCTGTGTGTACATTACTACGTAAGTAATACCTCATTCAATTGCCAACTCGCTGATTGATATTAATCAGGAATTTTCAATCAATCAGTGTTTGTTTACAATCAGAAACAAGACTTTGGACCTTGAACTGGTCATGTTTAAAAATAGCTTCGTTTATTATTGTCACATCCAGGAATAATTGAAACAATAAATTTCCTTTAAGCACTTGAGAATATTATATCGATATCAGAATAAATATCAATACTGCGAAGTAAATGGTGACAGTTTACAGGCTTTTAATAGAAATTGTAGATTGTGTTTCCAGTTGCATTTATTATAATTAATATAATTACTGATGCCCTAATGTCTAGGTCACAGGTCGTAGGAATTATCATCAAGCTTTGACATATGTATGTTCTAAATTTAAATATGAACGTATGTATATCTTTCCGAATTATACAATTCCAAACTGTGTTCTACTGAAAACTTCCTCGCAGCACCCGCCTGTGACAGTGTTGGATAGTGTTTCTCTACCAATCACAGATCTTTCGGCAGTCGCAAGCTACCCATTTACCACCAGCCCACCTATTTTATTGTACTCTGGGTAAATTCACAAGGAATGCATTATTTATAATTAGTTACAGATGCTAGTATAAGTTAGGATAAGTGCATTTATGGTATCGGGAAAAATCTGTAATGATAAATGTAAGATGAAAAAAAATAATCGCCACGCTCGGCAGGCGGGTTGATCGCCACGATCGCAGTGTAGCTGTTGCAATGCCCTTAGTCGCCTCTTACAACACCCACGGGAAGTGATGGAATGGTGCTTTTCTTTTACGTCCGACACCATACAAAACACATCTGAAAATTAAGCATAAAGAGGCAAAGGCAGACTAAATTAACCTAAAATTCGTGGAAGTAAGTAACATAGAGTTGATAATACCTCCGGTAAAATCCCGGAATCATAAATGGAATCATGATAATTAAAACCCGGGATTGCAAAAACATGAACTGGACTTTGAGTATAGTTAAAAATTATTGATTTGAAGAATCAAAAGAAGAAAGAGTTGTGCGAAAACAAAGCTATTTTAATTAATAGTTTTAATAGGTACAGAATTCTTAAAACATAATAAGATTCTTCAATATAATCATTTTGTTCAAATGTATTCAAAACACAATAAGTAATTTTCAATTTCTTAAATCCCGAGATGCAATCGCCATGTTTAGGATTCCCGGATTTTAGAGAATGTATTATCAACTCTATGTTACTTACTTCTACGAACATTAGGTAAATATAGTCTACCTATTCCGATATCTGATGATGACATAATAATATCACCTTAAATATACAAGTTGGATGATCCAATGACCGTCAAAATGATCACACATTTTATGATGAAACTTAAGCAGTATACAACTAATTATAAAAGAAACTTACAATACATGTTTTACGGTATGTTCGCCTAGCGTGAGATTTATTAAAATAAGCATTAATTACTTTGTTTGCTTTTCAATTAATAAGACCAGACTTGTTGGAAATGTTTTGTTTGTTTTGTCTGGTAATATTGCAGTTACTATGCGCAAGCTCATTACTAATTAGTTATCATTGTGTTTGAGTGGTGGTGTACAAATAATGGCAGGTGTGTTTATTATGTTTCGAATTAAATATACTACATTAATTGGCGCCTTTGCCTTGTTAATCTAGTGGTTATAAACGCTAACGTTGAGCATGAGGTACCGGGTTTTGGGTCTGGCAATGATTGCGGTTTTTAGGGTTCCAAACGGTAGTTCTAAAAGGGTTCCATTTTCCCATATTCTGTATGGAAAAATGGAACCCGTATAGGATCACTCGGTTGTCTGTCTGTCTGGCCATCTGCCACAGCCGTTTTTTTTTTCAAAAGTACCAAGATATTATTATTATTAAACACGGACGCGTAAAAAAAAGCATTTTGAAAACGGTGGCACTTTTTGGGGGGAAAACTAGAAAATTAAAACAAAAAGTTTTTTCAACTAAGTTTACCTTACAGCATTTCAAATGAAAGGGCCCATTATAAGGGTTTCATAATTATAAAATATTGCATACCGAAGGTATCAAAGAACATAGATGAAAATTAAAGCGTCAAACATTTAAAAAAAATACTGATGAATAGGTACAATAGATTACAGTAAAACCTATAAGAAGACTATGATTTTAAAGTAACATTTAAAAAAAAAATATTATTCTTGCGGAACCCTTTGCACGCGAGTCTGACTCGTACTTGGCTGGGTTTTTTTCCATCTGTATTTTCTAAGTAGCTGCGCGGAGTTTTGTTTTGCTCGCCCGATGACTACCCTTTCGGCAAATTCAAGAGTGATGTTATGTTCCCCACTATTACCTTACTAACCATGTAATATTTGTATTTTTTTTTCTAGATTTGATTAGATTAGATTGAATTAAATTATATTTATTTGCTTAAACATACAAGAACAAAAATGTGCATGCAGGATAACATTAACAAAGATAAGGGCCAGAAATTTGTCCTTATGCGAACAAAGGAACTTTATGTTGCGGTCTGTATATATTCTGTCTTTAAGCGAATCTGACCTAACGCAAATCTGGCGTAAAGCGAATCTGTCCTAATGCTAACAAATGATATTTGCCACATACTATGGCGTGCACGCTTTTCGACTGATTCAAAATTAAAAATTAAAATTGACTACACTAACTTGTCAAAAGCTATAGAAAGCATCAATTGGGACTTTATATATAAACATAATGATGCAGACAAAGCATTTGCCGAATTCATTAATACATTAAGTACAGCAATACAAACATACACTACTACAGAGACTAGTCGTAATTCAAATTCTATTAGAAAGCCATGGATGACTAAAGGATTAATAAAATGCATCAGAAAAAGAGACCTCCTACATATGGAAGCAAGTAAAAAAAATAACAAAGAAAATTTCACGATACAGCAGCGGTATAAAAACTATAGGAATGTTTGCAATAATCTAATACAAAATCTAAAAAATGAGTACAACAGAAAGATTTTAGAAGATTCTAAAGGTGACAGTAAAAAGACATGGAACGCTATAAAAAGCATATGTAACATAAAAAAGGATAAGACTAACAACTTGGAACTATTACACGCCTGTCCCGACCCTAAACACTCTCTAGATAGAGCAAATAATTTTTTCACATCTGTTGGTGAAAAGCTTGCTGCAAAAACGCTTTCAAATTTTAATAAAAGCGAATCCGAAGTGGCTCTGATAACTAGTAGTTTATATATCGACTCATCCCCAATTAACTCCTTTTATGTAAACCCTACTGATAATTATGAAGTCAATAAGATTATCTCAAATCTCAAAGATGCATCAGCACCTGGTTGGGATGGCATTCCAAACAAAATTCTTAAACTAAACAAGCTTTACCTCATCCCCCCGATTGTTTTTTTGTGCAATTTGAGTATTTCCTCTGGAATAGTGCCAGCAACTCTCAAAATGGCAAATGTTTGTCCAATTTTTAAGTCTGGTGACAAGTCCGTTGCATCAAACTATCGTCCCATTTCTCTTCTCTCATCACTGTCCAAAATCCTCGAGAAGATTATGAATACCAGACTATTAAGCTACCTTGAAAAGAACGGCATCCTATCAGACAATCAGTATGGTTTTCGCAAGAACAGGTCAACGGAAGATGCAGTTACAGATATAGTTGACTTTGTTGTCACCAAACTAGATAATGGTAACAGATGTACTGGAATCTTCCTTGACCTTGCGAAGGCCTTTGATACCGTCTCTAGAAGCATCCTTTTAAAAAAACTTGAAGGCATAGGTGTGCGTGGCACTGCTCTTGAGTGGTTCCAGTCCTACCTCTGCAATCGCACACAGAGGTTAATTTTAGGTAATAATTATAGTTCTTACACCGGCCTAAAATACGGTGTGCCGCAAGGTAGCGTACTCGGGCCTACTCTTTTCATTATATATGTTAACAGCCTTTGCTCATTAACACTTTGTAAAGCAAAAATTTTCGCCTACGCTGATGACACAGCTATAGTTTTTTATGATGAAACGTGGGAGTCTGTTTATGAGGCGGCTGAGGCTGGCGTTAAGCAGATTGCCCAATGGCTAAGTTACAATCTTTTGACACTTAATGTGGACAAAACGAAGGTGATGAATTTAAGTGTCAGCGCTAAAAACACGTGCCCAAGTTACTTATCTATTAAATTGCATTCCTGTCATAGTAGCCCGAACTCTGAATGTTCATGCCCGTGCTTTGAACAGGTAGCTCATATAAAATACCTTGGTGTCTACATTGACAAAAACCTCACCTGGACAAAGCAAATAGAGCATGTGAGTGGACGTGTTAGGAAGCTGCTACATGTCTTTAAGAGAATGGGTCAGATTGCAAACGCGAAGATTTTGAAGATGATATATCACACTCTATGCGAATCTCTTCTTAGCTACTGTATAGTCGCTTGGGGGGTCGCACTAAAGACACATTTGATAAGAGCGGAACGCGCACAACGAGCCGTTCTCAAAGTAGCTTATAAAAAACCAAGGCGATTTCCAACAAATATCCTGTATCAAGAAACGAGTGCAATGCGCGTCCGACAGATTTATATTATGGACGTAGCTCTAAGGTTCCATAAAGAGGCTTTAGTGAAAGTGCAATCCCAAGTGCATTCCCGAAGGAAGCCTGGATGGCATAAACCAAAGCGTAGGCTTGATTTTGGTAAAAGGTGCTCTCACTACATGGGGCCATTCCTTTACAATAAACTAAACGACAAAATTAATTTATTACATATGACAAAATTTAAATGCAAATCTCACATCAAAACTTACCTAAAAGATCTGGATTACGGCGACACGGAGAAACTATTAAATACTTTTTAAAACATTTATTACATTTTATCATGATCTATTCGTTTCTGAGACATGACATGCGCACACACACACACAAACGCACCATCCCTCACACACACACACACTGACACACACACAAACATACACACACCAACACCACACGACTCTCACTTTTCTACACACTTACTGCAAGACGCTATAACCCCTTATAATTTTTGTTTTTGTTTAGCTTTTTCTTTGTTAGACATATTATTACGATATATTCCATTGTATTTTATGAACCATGATGAAAGAGACTGGCCTCCACGACACAGGGAATCCTAGTGTGGAGACCAGTGATTTATCTGATTGAATCATGTATTTTTCTGGACAATAAAGATTATTATTATTATTATTATTATTATTATTAAATATTATGCATGTTAAAAAAAATATAACAAATGAATGTAAAACATGATAGTAACAAATTTGAACAGTTAAAAAGTGTTCAAATATGCCAAATATATCCAGATCATAAATCCAATGTCAAAATTACAATACAATTTTTCATGTCAAAATTATGTAAAATGCCAGACATCCCTATATTTGTGAAATTGTGAAACATCAGCTTCCTTACAACCCGTTGTTTACGAGGAAACGAATAAAGCATCGTTTATTATATTTACGATGATTGATATGACACACAAAAACACATCAATATTCAAATAATCAATCGATTACTCGCTTCTGTGAAAAATAAAGCAACGCTGGTCTTAATAATATTCTCAGGTATGTACTTACATGCCTACATAATTTTCTTTTGGACACCTGGTTATTTCTTCAGTAAATTTTATTCTGGAAATTCCAATGGAATGTAACTTTAGAGCCGAAGTCACATTCTATCATCGTTATCGCTTTGAGAGAAAAGCTTTTTTTTTAAGGATGGGAAATCATCGAATGACTTCTTTCGCTCTGGGTGGAGCGGAAGGGCGTGTCAGACTCTTACTGACTAAAACCCATCCGTGTTCCGCAACCCTGGGAAGCTTCCGCAACCCTGAGAGAAATGCTTACATGTTTATTTTTGGATAGTTCAATTTTGCATTAATCAGTGGTGAATTATTATGATGCAATAAACCATGTCAGAGTTCTTAGATATAAGACCACAAACTCAAAACATACCCAATTAATAGTAGTTCCATAGTTTGATAACGTTTATCTTTTGTTTAGTTTTACTTCATTTTGGTAGGTATCTTTGTCTTTTGCGCATTTAGCAAAAAACGTAACGATAAAGGGCTTTAAATGGTATCTACTATTATAAATAGATAGGTACTTAAAACAACTTGTTTGTTATATAAAAGTAAAATAATACAAGATGTTTTGAAGGCTCGGATATTCACAGCGTGGCTGGTGACATCTGGATGAGAGTTACCGTGAATCGAGATTAATGGCGAGCGATTGCAGGGACCGATTCCCTGCAGTGGACTAGGTATTTTTGTGCAATTTTATGTCTCTTCATTTTAAGTTCTAAGTTGATATAATCAGACTTAACAACTGAAGACAAAGGCGGTTCCAAAGGTTAGGTTAATTGAACAAGTTCGGCCTACTCAGTAAAAATTCTACCCAAATCGAATTCGAACTCAAAAAATAAATTCTGAAACCTAACCTAAGCTGCCAGTCTTCGCGGGATCTGAATTCTGGTAGTTTAATATTTTAATTGACATCTTTACCATCAATAGGAACCAACATTCTTTGTAGATTGTCAGCAGACAAAACTTTTACTACAAAGTGTCAACTTACAGATGCATGATGCCATTTTAAATTATGCACGTGTTTTTGTGATCAGCCTAATGAAGCGTAAAGTGAACAATGTATATTAATAGCCACAACATAGAAAAGCACGTGTTGAGAAACCCGTGACGCTTTATGCAGAGTGAATGAATATTTTTTTATTTTTTTTATTTAATATGGGTTTGCTCTTGACTCTAGTCTAGGTCATAGATGACAGAGACAAAGTCGACGATAGAGCGAGCTTACCCAGAAGAAGCCTGTTCACTCTAATTTTGAAGAGATTAGGGTTGTATGCGTTCGGAAACACAGACGCAGGCAGAGAGTTCCACTCCTTTGATGTGCGCATTATAAAAGACGTTTGGAAACGTTTAGTGCGAATTGGTGGAATAGCAACAAGGTAGGGATGGTAACTTGCAGTGCGTCTAGATGTCCGATGGTAGAAGGGGGCCGGTGGGATGAGATCGTGGAGTTCCTGGACACTCTCCCCGAAGTACAATCTGTAGAAGACCGACAAGCAGGCAACCTTGCGGCGATGAGCCAAGCTGTGAAGCTTGGCATCCACCAGTCTTACGTCGCCAATGAGCCTTTTAGCTCTGTGTTCCACCGAGTCAAGCGCGGCAAGTTGGTATTTAGCTGATCCATCCCAAAGGTGGCTGCAATACTCCATGCATTATCGGACTTGTGCTTTGTAGAGGGTTAAAAGCTGTCCAGGCGTGAAGTATCGCTTCACTCTATTTAGGATGCCCAGCTTTTTTGCCGCAGTTTGGGCTTTGTGCTCAATGGTGGCACCAAAGTTGAGACTGGTTGTCAACTCCATGCCTAGGAGCTCGAGCCGATCGGTTACAGGAACAGATGTACCCCGAAAAGTCGGAGTTAGGTCGAAACGACTCCTCCTTTATTGTATTCAACAAATACAATACAAAATAAAATATTTATTCACTCACAAACTGCAGTACAGAGGGCCCTATCAGAATCCAGCGCTGCGATTTTTTGTCTCAGCACATTCTGTGTACCGTGTTATCCAGTTAATGGGTTGTGGAGGTTGAGGAGGCCGCTCCACGTAAAATAATGGTATTCAGCTGAATTCGGTTTGACTGGAAGCCGACCCCAATATAGGTGGGAAAAGGCTAGGCAGATGATGATTCACGTACGCCCTCAGAGGAAAATGGGGAAAGCTATGTACCTATGTGAAGTCGAATAGTGTTAACTGCATATTGATTGATTACTTTTAGATCATTTTCGGGTTCGAAAACATCCCGCTAATTTCACTTATATGGGGTAACGCCTAAATCACAGTCACTATTTCTTCTACCGCTGATCTAGCCGGGAACCAGAGCTTTTATAATTATTCCGAACCATACACGTGGCCAGTAGGTACTGTTGCAGCTCATAAATAGGCAAGTTCATTTGTTTCCTGACTTCCGAGCACATTCAATAGAAGTTAATTGAGTGGTACAAGTCAATGTACTAAACAATGCACAGTATACGGTCGCAAAACGTGCCTCAACAACCTTTGTACTGTAACATATAAATAGCAATATTTAACTATCTATTTTCATCAACTTCAGAAAAGGTAGTTGTGTATCTTTCTACACTTCTACATTTACACTAATATTATTAAGAGGAAAAATTTGTATTAGTAGTGGCCAGTACGTATCTAGCTACCTAGAATTTTATTCGCGCGATTTATCCCGCTGAATTCTGCGTATGGAAGTACTTAATGAAGCACGCACTTGCTAGAAAATCGCGTGAAAATAATTCTGCAATCAAATCTGTGTTTTGCCACAGAATCTACCGCACCGCGGCTCGATTTAAATTCACTAATGAATGTGCACTATGGAGGTGTATGGACGGCTGAGAACTGGGTAGAAACAGGCAAGAATCGCGAGAATATTTATTCGCCGTGCGTCTAATTCAGTCCGCGGATTACCGCCCGAAAAAAATTGCTTGGCGAGTTTTTCAGTTCACGCTAGGCCTTTTCACCACTATTCTTTTGTATTTTTTTATAAATATAGATACATAGTCCTCCTGACTGATTTCGGCCATGGCGTCCAATCTCAACCGAGACTGGCCATCGACGCGTTAAGCCGTTGATCCTGCGCTAGATCTCTCTCCGGTCGTGTAGGGTTGCCGTCCCATCGGAACATGAAATATAGATAGGCTCGAATTTGACCACAGTCTCGCCTGCTGGTAAGCAACAGCGCAGCAGCGCTAGTCGTATTTCGGACAGATGATTCCCATATTAAATAGTTCAACTTAGATTAGTTTAAGTTATCACTTCTGTCGGGCGTCCCGAGACGCACACCTTTTTTTTTCTCAACATATCTTTGCAATGTTTAGTTTCTGTTAAATTATTTTTCCGTGAAATAATTCATTAATTTTTCTTTTTTTTATAAGACCGCCATTCCATCAGTTAGTTTCTACATGAAGTTTAAATAAACAAAATACCGAGATAGGTTTCTATTGACAATAATGAACTACCCAGAAAGCCTATTTATCAAAGCAATAAGGCTTGTGGTAAACAGGTAAAACCAGACCTACATATTTTCGTCTCCAGTAGGGACGTCACTACTGAGATAAACAGAATCCATGTAAACACATGACTATCGATTGCATATGCAAATTGACACACCTTCATAATATTGATTTGTATGACGTGCACTAGATAACAAAAAAACAATAACAAAACCATTTAAGTATCTACATACAATTATGTATTAAAGTTGCATACTTAATAATTACACAACGTATACAGAATAACACAAAACTTAACAAGTATAGGTAGGTAACAAAAAAAAAAAATTAAAAAAATTGTCAAAGTCAGTCCGTCAAAAACATGAAGCTATTTGCACCTTCCAAGGCGTAGATCTCTATGGAGAAGAACGTGCAAGAAACTCCACGGACACTCTTTTTAAATCATTTTATGTTTACAAAAATCCTGGTTACATTAACCTTTTTGCTTTTATATATGAGAACAATGTAAAGAAAGAAAAAAACAATTTATAGTATGAAATATTAAAATGAGGCAGTGGCAACTAAAGGATGACCAGTCTCCACTGACGGCGCCCGTTCACGAACTTGACGCGTGCATCAGCACCATTCAGCTCAACCATTTTGAAGGGAACTGAATGATCCGTTACACGTGCCACCATCAGCGAGACATTGGAGTGAGCATGACACACCCTCAACTGCCCCTGCTATTTCATGTCAAACAAGGAAACTATCTATTAACATAATGGTCCATGGTCCTCACATTTACAGAACTTGAAATAAAATTGCTTCTACATTATATAAAATTAAAACCGAATTGAGAACCTCCTCCTTTTTTGAAGATGGTTAAAAACGGAAGTCACTTCAACCCTAAATGATTGTATTGGACCAATCTTCAGACTCATGTGCATAGGAAAAAAACATTAAATGTCTTCCTTCACTTGAAAAGTCGTGTATCGTAGCCGTCGCTCGTTTTTTACGTTCCCATCGGAATTTCTATCCAATTCCATCTTAGTAGTTTCTGACCTCATAAAAAAGATAGAAAACTTCCTGTATCGTAAATCTTTAAATGTGTTTGACACGTGGTCCTTTAGGATTAGTAAAGCGAAAAAGTACTATTTTTGTTTTAAAATACTTAAAATATATTTTTAAATAACACACTCAACTTCCTCGCAATGGCCAACGTAAAACATTCATATCTACAGAAATAATAATAACCTTTCTTTATAATTCTGATTCCAACAAACGAATCAATATTTCCCTAGGTAAAATACCAATACTTCACATTAAGTGCACGAATCTACAAGAAAATTCATAAAGTACTAAATATACTAGATTGCAACAAATTTAAATTAAAAGCAAAAGTAATGGAATGGCTGCTTCGACAAGACTATGCACGAACTGAATCACTAATCAAATACATTGCCAAACATTACATTATTTTGAACTTCTATTTCTTCACATATAACTCCACACACTGACTACTTTCATATATCATAAATACATCCCTACACACACTCACCCATTCATATTACATACTTAGGTACCTATTTAATTGTTATTCTATGTTCTTTTCAAATTGTTTTCTTAGAATATAAATAAAATAAAATAAAAATAGCCTTTATTTACTTACAACTAACGTTACATTTACATTTTTTTTTCTCATGACTCTTTCTATATTACTATATAGCTATATATATCTACAAACTAATTTAGATCTATTTTTCTCTATTTAGAATATAATATGTATAAAAATAGATTTGATTGTAAACACGAACAATAGGTTGGCACAGTCCAAAGTTGAATATTACCTAATTTTAAGTAACCTCACAGCTGAACACTCTTAAGATGCAGGTGATTCTAGTTTAAGAGGCAGGGCTCACAATATGTATATGCAGACTTCTGCAGCGTAGTAACCATCTTGTTGATCAGTGTAGAGTAATGTATGTTTCTTTGTAACAACAAACTATCATTTTTATAATACAATATGTAGGTACATATATTATTATTTATAAATTTTAAAACTAAATTGAGTAATAGGCAAATATATACCTACTTAAAAAAAATCCTTAATTCTACACACATAAATTTATAGTGATACCTACTTAACTTTGATATTTCTACATGTTAAAAAAATGCCTACAGTATTTTACTAGTGCATAAAGTTTTGATAAAAAAATATATTAACATGCATAGCACCTCTATTTATTCATTTTATTTTTGCACATGATCATTTTAATGTTTTAAATATACCCAGTTGTGATTCGTCACGGAAAAACAATATGTAACGTGATATTGTTTGTCGTCACTGAGAGTAAACCCTGCTAGAAAACATGACGTTAAACTTAGCGACAGCTACAGCCCGATGACACAAGGATTTTCCGAAACTAAAATATAACAGGAGATTCACTCAATATACACAATATAATAGTGGTGCATTTTACCTATTCCACATAAACCATACTCCCATTAATATTACAAATGCAAAAATAACTCTTTCGGTTTGACAAATTCATGATAATTAGTTCTAATTATGATGAATTTTGATAATTGAGATAGGTTGGCTCTAGGGTAAGCACTTTTTATCCCTGGAGTAAACGTACTCCAGGGATAAAAAGTGCTTACCCTAGATCAAGATCAGAAAGGAGATCCCTCAGGATAACTTTCAACTTTCACAGGGGCATGGCAGCAGCTCGTATCTATACTTATACTTAATAATTATAATATAATAAATATAATTATCTATACGTAATAATAAAATAAAGCTGTTGAGTGTGTTTGTTTGTTTGAAAATGCTAATCTTTGGAACTACCTACCAGTCGGATTCAGAAAATTATTTTTGTTTAAAAAATAATACGGGAACGGGATATGCGCGTCCGAAGTCGCGGGAAAAAACTAGTTTTAAATATAAATGGGAAAGCAAGCCTGTCTGTCAGTTACGTTTTGACATCTAAATGGCTGAATGGATTTTAATGAAACTTGGGACACCGATAGAATATGAGCTGGATTAGGTCATAAGATACTTTTCATCCCGGTAAGAAGGTTCCTTTGGAATAATGAAATTCTTAACACGCGGACGATGCCTCAGGCCGATGCTCGTAGTTTATACGTATGTCGGTAAACGTGTATTTATCAAAAACGTTTCCCTGATGATTTCATACTCGGTCACGCTATTTACAAGTGGTGTTAAAACCGGAGTCATTATTTTTACAGTATCTATTTATTAATGAAAGGAAAATAACGAAGGTAAATGTCTGAGTCAATATCAGCCGACTTTTGTTTAACGGTTTATTCATTCAAGGTTAAATGAGGGACGTTTGTAGCAGACATATCTGCTCTTTTTTATCTTGTAGAAATTCTTATGAATGTCCTCTTGTCTGGGGCTGGAATGCAATCCTAACTTTAATGTAACAATGAGGTTGTTTGTTTATTAGGCTTTCACTCCTAAATCTCCGAAACGATTTTGGTGAATTTTGATGCAGAGATAAATGAAGACGGCTACTTTAATGTTAGGGAAGCTATGGCCAAAAAAATCAGGGAGCAAATAGAACCGGGCTAAGGGACTCAGCAGACAATGGGCACCAGCATTAACCAAGACATAGGCCTCCCCCAAGGGGGGGGGGTTGCCATAATCACCACGCTTGGCAGGCGGGTTGGTGATCGCAGAGTAGCTGTTGCAATGCACAGAAGCACAGAGAATGCACCACCATACAGAAAAGATCTATTAATGCTGTCTTTTAATATGCAAATCACAGATTTAAACGGAAAATAGCAGTTTCATTCCTCCTATCTGAATTAACAAGATTAATTTCCTTTCAAGATAGCAATTCAATCTCCGTTTTAACAAGCAAACTAAGTGTTCTTGGAATTGAAGTCACTTCTAGTCTAGGAAATGTTTACTAGGAAAAATATAGTGTACCTGTACTTCCTAGCTTTTTGTTTGTGACTTTTACAGTTTATCCTTTTTTTTTTAAGGATGCCAAATCGTCAAATGACTTCTTCTTCTTCTTCTTCATGGAAGGGCGTGTAAAACTCAAGCGTCTAAAACCCATTCGTGTTCCTTCTAAAGCCCTTTGCGTTTCAGGGCCGCGGTGACTCTTTCGAACAAATTCCGCAACCCTGGTAGTTCCAGTTAATCCTGTATTTATTATTTTTTTATATTCAACCAGTAAAGTTTCCTTAGCGTCTTATTAGTCGCCGATCGTATTTTGTTTTTAATAGCGCTTTTGCGGTTTCTTATTTTCCCAAAAAAATCTTCATCATCATCATCATCATTCAACCAAATGACGTCCCGCGCAACTACTGCGACAAAGGCCTCCTCCAAATATCTCCACATAAACCAGTCCTGTGCTTCTCGCATCCAGGCGACTTCCGTGGCCCTCAAGCAGGTTAACGGTCCATCTTATGGTGGAACTTTTAACGCTGTGTCTTCTGGTACACAGTCGCCACTCCAGAACCTTTCGGCTCCTTCAGCCATCCGTTTAACACCCCATTAACCATTTCTAATTTGAAGTTATAGTTTTGCTTAAACTTACGGCACGGTCTCTCAGAACAAAACGGCACCTATTGACGTAAAAGTTTTTTATCGCACAGACCAGCACATCAATCTACAACAATCTGTCAAATTTCTTTATTAAATTTTCAACTTTATCGTTGAAGTTTTAGGTTCAAGGTTGATTGGGAAGATTTGACAGTTTCGGGTAGCGTGATGTACAGACGTCTGTACGTCAATAGGTGTCGTTTTGTTCATAGACTAAGTCATGACCGTCACCCTTGAAGATAAGCCAGCATATTATGTTTACCCCTTTTTAAGGGTGTGAAATCATCAAAGACTCCTCCCGCTCTAGGCAGAGTGGTGGGAGTGCCAGCCTCTTACTGACTATAGGTAACCCACCCGTGTTCCTGGAATTGCCTTTTGACTTCCAGAGCCGTGGTAACTCTTAAGAACAATCCCTCAACCCTTATAGGAGCATATGTTTACGCTGGAGTTAGGTATCAAATCGTTTTAGCCGCTTGGTGTTATCTTGCAATAAAATTGTGAGAGGTAAATTTGTTTACTGTTATCTTTGAAACTGTAATCAGAGACAATATTGATGTTTAGTATTCATGTCTTTGTTTAATTGAGTGTCACTTTACCTTCCTTTGTTTAGTTTAAATAAACAGGAGCCTAATTGCTGCGACTGAATTCGACCGTATGGATGGCAGATCGATTTCTCAATAGCTAGCAAAGCAAGTAGTCGTTTATAATATAACTAGCTTTTGCCCGCGACTTCGTACGCGCATATCCCATTTTTTCCCGTTCCCGTAGGAATTTCGGGAAATCCTCTCTTAGTGCTACCCTACACTTCGCAACGATCAGTACTTTCGGTTGTAAATTGTCTAGTCACTCAGTCAGTCACTCAGTCAGTCACTCACTCAGTCACTCACTCAGTCACTCACTCAGTCACTCACTCAGTCGCTCACTCAGTCACTCACTCAGTCATTCACTAAGTCACTCACTCAGTCACTCACTCAGTCACTCACTCAATCACTCGCTCAATCACTCGCTCAGTCACTCACTCAGTCACTCACTCAGTCACTCACTCAGTCACTCACTCAGTCACTCACTCAGTAAGTCACTCACTCACTCAGACACTCACTCAGTCACTCACTCAGTCACTCACTCACTCAGTCACTCACTCAGTCACTCACTCAGTCACTCACTCAGTCACTCAGTCACTCACTCAGTAAGTCACTCACTCAGTCACTCAGTCACTCACTCACTCAGTCACTCACTCAGTCAGTCACTCACTCACTCAGTCACTCACTCAGTCACTCACTCAGTAAGTCACTCACTCACTCAGTCACTCACTCACTCACTCAGTCACTCACTCAGTCACTCAATCAGTCAGTCACTCACTCACTCAGTCACTCACTCAGTCACTCACTCAGTAAGTCACTCACTCACTCAGTCACTCACTCAGTCACTCACTCACTCACTCACTCAATCACTCGCTCAATCACTCGCTCAGTCACTCACTCAGTCACTCACTCAGTCACTCACTCAGTCACTCACTCAGTAAGTCACTCACTCACTCAGACACTCGCTCAGTCACTCACTCACTCAGTCACTCACTCAGTCACTCACTCAGTCACTCACTCAGTCACTCAGTCACTCACTCAGTAAGTCACTCACTCAGTCACTCAGTCACTCACTCACTCAGTCACTCACTCAGTCAGTCACTCACTCACTCAGTCACTCACTCAGTCACTCACTCAGTAAGTCACTCACTCACTCAGTCACTCACTCACTCACTCAGTCACTCACTCAGTCACTCAATCAGTCAGTCACTCACTCACTCAGTCACTCACTCAGTCACTCACTCAGTAAGTCACTCACTCACTCAGTCACTCACTCAGTCACTCACTCACTCACTCAGTCACTCACTCAGTCACTCAATCAGCCACTCACTCAGTCACTCACTTAGTCACTCACTCAGTCACTTAACGCAAGTATTTTATATATTAGGAATAGGATATACGAACTCGTCTGTTTTTTCGAGCGGTTAGGCACCCATATACACACATATTTCCCACGTACTGCGGACGAGTCGATTGCCAACAACCGGGTACCATATTCTCCAGTTTGCTAATAAGAAATTGGAGATGAAAACCCCAATAACACTTTGCCCAACCTGGGAATCGAACCAACTTCAGGCTTAGTTTTAGCGCTTCTAAAGTTAATTTCAGGAAAACATCGTGAGCAATATCCAAAAACTGTTACTGGACCCACGTGTGGTTTATATTTGATTATTGGTAAAATAGTTGCCGCCCGCGGCTTCGCCCGCGTGATTGTCGATAATTATGCCAAGAGAACATACTCCCGGATTAAAAAACTATCCTATGTCCTTTCCCGGGACTCAAACAATCTCTGTACCAAATTTCATCTAAATCGGTCCAGCCGTTTGCGCGTGAAGAAATAACAAACACACACACACTCAAAAACTTTCGCCAATATAATATTAATGTGAAATATTATGTAGGTAACTATTTTTTTTTCTACTCCTCCGCTGTACTTTTCTGATTAATTTTGTTTGCGGCATCCAAGACCGTTGAGTCGTTTCTCCGGGACTCGTCGACCTTCATTGACTCGGCGTTTTTCTGATGGCCGCCACTGCTGATTCTTGGTAATGTGTGGCGGCTTGGACCCACGTGTGGATAAAATTATAAGGTTCTCTCTTTCCCACCAAGATGTTCAAATGATGATGATGTTTGTAAGGCAAATCGGAAGCCACAGGGAAAGCGCTAGCAATAAAACCTGCCAAGTGCGAGTCGGACTCTCACCCGAAGGGTTCCGTTTCGTAAACCGAAAAAAACACGTTTCTTGTATGGGAGCCCCCTTTAATTTTTAACTTGTTTTGATTTTTATCACTTGTTGTTATAGCGGCAATTGTAATACACATACTGTGAAAATTTCAATTGTCTACTTATCACGGTTCTTGAGATACAGCCTGCTGACAGACGGTTGGACAGACGGACGGATGGATGGACGGACGGACAGCGGAGGCTTAGTAATAGGGTTCCGTCAGTTACCCTTCGGGTACGGAGCCCGAACAATAAAATACGATCGCCAAATCAGTTTGCCCAAACATTTCCAGAAAACAATACAATAACTTCTCACAAACAAATAACAAAATGGAATTGTCTCCTATAAGTCTAGAATTCTAGTTTATTCGATTTCTGTGTTGACCTTTTCCACAAGCCTCCTAAAATAAGCAGTAATCCTTAGATAATCCTCTTAATGCGTTATTATCTGTTAATTCTCAGTAATTTGTTCTAGTGATTTAGTTCGCGAAGATAGTGCTATCTGAAGAGATTACGATAGAAGTGCTTTCGTTCAATCTGTTTGAGTAATGTTTGTTATTGTTTGGGGACCTTCTTTAGATTGTCTTTTTCAATTTCGTGTTTATTGTTTTACTTGCTCTTGCCTAAGCTGTGGTCACGTTTAAGGTTTATTTACGCAAAAAAGTAAGCTATTACTTTCTCTAGGGTTCCAAAATTCACATGCTTACCAAAATTCATACAAAATTGTTTAGTGGTTTCGGTGTGAAGCGTTACAAGCAAACTCACTTTGGCATTTCTAATATTGTCAGTTTTTTTTTAAATATTACTCTTTGACTTTGATGTGCTCGTGGCCAAATAATAAAAGCCGCACGGGTTGATCTTCAAGATTAATCAACGCTTGCTTAGGTTGGTCTGTGGATGGGTGACCATCTTAACATACCGAGACTCCTCCGTGGAGGTCGATCTTTGGCAGCCGTTATGGATTGTCAGAAGCCAGAAAATCTGACTCCAGTCTTGCCAAGAAGTACCGTGTTACGCATTTAATGGAGGATAAGGATAAGAAGTTGTGGAGGTCTGGTAGGCTGCCGGTCCATGTAGAAAACTGGTATTTAGCTGAATCCAGTTTGACTGGAAGTCGACCCCAATATAGTTGGGAAAAGGCTAGGAAGATGATGAGTTTGGATTTTGACAGTTAGTCTGTTGCGAAAATGATCGTAACTTTAAAGTAACAAACTCTCTAAACGATTCAGAAGCTGCGGTAGACTGAATAAAAACCGGCTAAGTGCGAGTCGGATACTCACACGAAAAGTTCCGTACCATAAACCGAAAAACACTTTTCTTGGGTGTGAGCCAATTGTATCTCTAGGAGGAACGTCTCGCGAAAAAGAGAATTAAAGGAGAAAGGGATTTGAACAAGAGTGACAAAAAAAATACATGACTTGACTTGTGTTCAATTTGTAATAACGATAATGTTCTATAATGACCAGGGGTCAGAAAGGTTTTCGGATCCCAGCATTTTTATGCCCCAAACCCTCGTAGTAGAAATCCCTACCGATGTCTGTGTTTTCTGATAGCTACAACCTGAAGGTCTTCAGGAAAAGATTGAGTAAGTTACTTCTAGACAAGCTCCATCGTCGATCGTCGCTTTCAATTGGGTGAGATTGTGGACAAACGCGAGCCTTAACAAAATCCGACCAAGTGCATGTTGGATTTCGCATATTTAGGGTTTCGTACCAAATGTAGAATATAAGCCAAGTTAGTTGTTTCTGATGTATCAATATATTGGCATTTGTTAGCGGAATATACGTAATAAAAAAACATTATCAACAAATGCAGTAATACATTCTTCGGAGCGATGCTGTAAAAATAAAAGTGACTTTGGTGGCTTCTCATTCCATTGTTTTCCAATATTTTTTAAAATAAAAAATACAGTATTTATCTAATCAACGAGCTCTAAACAACTATACCTAATTCGATCGCGTAGGTCAGATTTTATTCGCGTTCCCCTTTATCTCTATTTGTGTATCAGTATAAGCATCTTGTTGGCTTTGGGTCAACGAGATCCTTCAGCGAGACAGTTATCGCGCAGAAGGAGGCTGCGGAAAGGCAGAGGGAAATCTCAACCGCTCTCCTAGCCCGCAGCAGGCGCATCGGGCGTCTTCCGGCCTGGGTCCAGGGGCGACGGACTTGGGAATATCCGTCCGTCCCCCCCATTCATCCGGACCCGAGGTGGCGGCGCGTGGTGTTCCCGTGCGCCCCTCTTTGACGTAGCGAGGGGAGTCAAACACCTCACTCCCCTCGCCGACGCGAGGTGGCCCGCAGAGGCGGGCCGCACCAGCCGGGGATTGCGGAAGTCGCTTACGTTCCCGCGATCCTCGGCGTAGGTGGAAGATGGAACACCGGGGTGGTTTTAGTCAGTAAGAGTCTGACAGACCCCTCCACCCGCCCCAGGGTGGAGGATTTCCATGAGGACTTCCCCCCGAAATAAAAAAAAAAAATGGGTCAACAAGATGCTTATACTGTGAAAATTTGAAGACTGTATGTACTTCCAAGCGTTTGGCTGTAAAACCTGTGTGACAGACGACGGACAGACGGACACGTGAGTGATAGCAATAGAGCTCCGATTGGACCCTACGGGTACGGAACCCTAAAAAGCTATGCTGATTTGGAAATAGGTAAGATGGAAACTATCAAACATTCCAGTGAATGTTATTTTGCTATAAAGTCTCGTACCTATCGATATGTGGAATTTTTTCGATGCTAACTGTACTGTTATCTCAACATAATAAAAACGTATTGTTTATTTATTTCCCTATTAAATATAAACCAATAACTACCTAGTATTTTTGTGACTTAGAGTGACGTAGATCTAGAAACAGGGGGGCTACTCTGTAGGGGGGCATCGATGATGAGCAGGGTCCGTGGTAGCACCTACACTGTCCTGAGAACGTTAGCGTGCAAAATAAACAGCCCGTTTATTGTGTACTGGGCAAGTGTACACCTGCACAAAAATAGGATATAGTTTTAGTTATAGTGTTTAACTTGTTTTTGTTTACTAACAAATTACTAACACCTTGTTATTTTTATTTTTGTATGTACTACTAACAACCCTACTTTTACCCGAACTAAGAATGAATGACAACACACTGTTGACATATACTTTGACAGATACTGTCAAATTGTGTGTTGTCATTCATTCTTAGTTCGGGTTTGGAACTAATCGTACGTCCGTAGGTGATACGGAGTAGAATACGCCCGCAACTAAGCCCGAAACTACGGACTGCGGGCTTAGAGAGTAGCCCCCCACATCCATTTGATTTAGAAACGATTCTAATCACAGATAACCATTTCTATGAGGACTCATCAATTCCGACACACTAATCACAACCACTGCAAATTCTGCAAACGAGAAAAGCGGTGAGAAAATGAAGAGACGAGTCCAAAATAAACGATACGACTATCTTAGAACTTGGGACTTTCACACGAAGGGTTCCGTATCATAAACCGAAAAAACACGTTGCTTGTATGGGAGCCTCATTTTTTTTTTAAATTATTATTTATTGTTATAACGGCAACAGAAATACATCATCTGTGAAAATTTCAACTGTCTAGCTATCACGGTTCATGAGATACAGCCTGGTGACAGACAGACAGACGGACAGTGAAGTCTCAGTAGTAGGGTCCCGTTTTTACCCTTTGAGTACGGAACCCTTAACCCTTCTGAAAAATCATACATACGACCGAATGAGTGATAGTTGTTGAAAGTGCCTGCGAATGGTTTATTTGAAATATTTGAGTTTCTCTTTGGGTATATCTAATCGAAATCGTGACGTCACGTTCAACTAGACTCTAGTGACTGATTAGAAACACTTAACAATGTCAATAAATGCAACGCATGCTTGAAGGCACGTGTTCATTCCGTGCTGCGTTCAAACGTGTTCATTATAATTACTGGCACGTTATTGAATGTACTTTAGGTTGATACTTACTTGGGATGACAAGCCTGTAGCGGTGATTAATATATTTAAATATATTAATATATCATTTGTTCATTTGATCATTTGTTCTGTGTCTGGGTGTAATTTATCTATAATATGTATGTATGTAGAGATATTTAAGTATGTTGATCAGTTGTCTGGTTGCCATAGTACCGGCTCTGCCTAGTTTGGGATCGGATGACCGTGTGTGAGTTGTCCCAAGATATTATTATTATCTCCTTTATTCATTTTATATACATACAAATTACATTTTTAAATATTAAAATACAATGATATAAAAATATTTAAAAATATAAAAATAGTAAGTAGTTATTATTATTATTATTATTAATTGATATGTTAATAGGCGATTAAGATTGTAGTGCGGAGAGATCAATCAGTCTAGATTGAGTTATTAGAAATCAGTAAGAGATACTCGTACGAGTTTTATTTCTAATAAGGATGTTGCCTGGGTTAAAAAAAAATATGATTTACGAATGAAAAGTAATCTAACTGACGGACTAAATATTAATCTGTCAGTTAGATTACTTATCGAAAAATATTGAACACTTATTTTTTATTTAATAAAAAGTTACGAAGATAAAACGCATCGAAGCAGTTTTAGTTTTCACCAAAATCTGGCTCCAGACTCCTTTCAGTGTTTTTCGATATTCCTCATAGTTTCAGAATTGGCCATCCAAAGTGTGCGTACTTTAAAAATTCACCCTGTTTTAACCGCGGGACAAAAGTAGTGCCACTAGACTCATGCCTCTATTTAATTATTATTTAAACAAACAATAATCACCATATTTTTTAAACAAAACAGTTAAGTACATACCCACACAGTTGAACGCACGTAGGTATGTTTACAAACTACCCGCTTATCAACGGAATAATTAATTTAGTGATAAGAGTTACAACTATGATGTAATAACTGGTGTTGATTAAAGAGAACCGGATGTGATTTGAGTCTCGAAATTTCCAGGTATTATCTGCAAACCAAATGAATGAACTTTATCTTAAGTTCAGGGTTTTCGTTTGTAGGAGGTAGTCTTTGAAGAGCCTTATGTCATCTAAAACCATCATGATCCCGGTGCGAGAGAGAGACAAGATGAATAGTACCTTCTTACTATGCCTTTTTCACGACGGAATCATGCTGGCATTGGAAGAAAAGAAAGATTAAAAAGTATTTAATTGCTATAAAATGACATACATACATTAGTGGATTCGGCTAAACGATAGTGTTAGTAGTTCTAAAATTATTAATTGGCATTTCGTGGTATGGCCCCAGGTACTTCGGTCATTCGTAGAAATGATTCTTTGCTTCAGTAAATCTGATTACTCACTCACATAGACTGACAGAGTCTACAAATGCAGCCGGGACTAATGACTTAGCGAGCTGACGCCGCTGGCTGTCGCTGAAAACCAGCGCTGTGGCTCTGTCTCGCACACGTATAACTTCTCAAATTTTGTCTTTTTATTTTTTTTATTTTTTGGTATGCATCATGCTTGGGCGCAAATAAACTCTTTTTCTTTCTTTTTTGTTTATCTTTCCAAAGCACGGAGGAGACTTGAAGATTGACCCGTGTGGCTGTTATCATTCAGCCACAAGCTCCTCAATTAATAGCCAATATCACAAATAAACACGATACTAAAAAACTTATTTAAAAAGTAATTTCAGTTAAATCTCACGCTCCGTCACCGCTGTATCGCTGAAGTAGCTGCTGCATACAAATGGAACGTGCACATGACGATCTGGTCTATGGTCTATCTGGTATTTACAAGGCTATGATATGAATATTTGAACAAGCAATGCCAAAAGATAAGAGATTCTGATTGGATCAACAGATGAGGTGCATACATAAGTACCTACGTTATTTGCAAAAATCGATAACACGTGACCAAAACCGGCCAAGTGCGAGTCGAACTCTCACGCGAATTGTTCCGTACCATAAACCGAAAAAAGCTTTTTGACAAAAAAATACAACCGACTTCCAAATAACAAAAATAACTTTAATTTCGGAAGTCGGTGTTTTTGGTTGTTTCTTTGTTTTTAACACCGACTTCCGAAATTAAAGTTATTTTATACTTTTTTGTTATTTGGAAGTCGGTTGTATTTTTTGTCAAAAAGTTTTTTATTCTGCATTTTTTAGTGGTACCCCACACCTAATAATACCACGGTGTGTTCTATAGAGGTGTATGTGCGGTCGTTAGACCGGTCACGCTAAGAGATGGAGCCCGCTAGCAATGGCGGACTGATACCAGTCGGATTGCGCGTGAATTTCATTGTATCCTAGGCGCCCAACTCATGGTCACGTTAGAAACTGTGGGGTTTTAGTCGGTAGGATTTTGATAATAACACTCCGTTTTTCCCAGACGGAGTGTATCCATGAGGATTTCCTGACAAAAAAAGACACCCGTACCTCCTCGGTACCGACTCGGGGCCGGCTGAGTCGTCCTGACGCAGGGGTACACATACCCACGCGGCGAGACGATTTCGGACCGCCAGGCACTTCTTCTCATGCAACCGAGCGGGTGGGCGGGTTGCGGATAGTCCAGCTCCGGCTGGGGGACCGCCACCTGACTACTGGGAGTCGATCTCCCAGCTGGAGTGTCTCAAACGAGACCCCGGACAGGAGAAGTTTCCCGAAAGCCAAATCCCAGGCCAAGGGTTAACCTAGTACCCCATTATCCCTTGACTTACCTACTCCAAATTCGCACTCCTTCCTTTCTTCCTCTACTCCCATCGGTCCGGAGGAAGGGCAACCTCGCAAACCAAAAAAGCCCAACAACCACAACACTAACCATGAAGCAGACAGTAAAAGTAACTACCCAGGTGGGTCCCGGACAAGCCGGGGAATCCCATGCCGACTCGTCGGTCAGCCCCCATCGTATTCTGGGAGGGGGCAAACTTCTGCCGTTAGAGGACGCGCCTTCAGCGCGTCAGGCTGCTACTACAGCGCCAAATATATGCACAGACTCGGCTGCGGTACACGCGCCAAACACACCGAAACCGGCTGCGGTACTCGCGCCAACAAACACAGACTCGGCTGCTACTCAAGCGCCACTAACTACCCTGACCAAGCTTTCCACGAGCGCCTGGCAACAGAGCATCGTCCGGAACAGCTTTAGAAAAAACCCTGACAATGACCAGAAAGTGACGGGTAAGGCTGCCGGTTCAGGTGGTTCCATCCCGACCCCAGCGGGCGAAGTACGCATGCATCAGCGCGAAAAAACCTTAGCTGGGGAGAGGAAATACGGCGACCAGATGGTCGCCCCAGAGAAAGTACGCGACCAGCCGCGAGTCCGCGAGGGTTTAACCCAGCGCGAAAAACGGCCGGACGCGGAAACGCGCGACTGGGGACGAGTCCGCGAAGGGGAAACCCAGCGCGAAAAATCTCCGGAAGCGTTGGAACCCACCGGAGCTGTAGGCCAGAACCCAGACCGACAGAGACGCGACACCGAAAGACCACCGAGAAGGGCGAGGGGGAAGCGGCTTCGGGCCCCACGCGGGGATAACCTGGAGCCCAGAAATCTTCCGGGCACCTCCTTCAAACCACAACCTGAACCTAGCGGCTCGGGTGCGGCGAAGAGGGAACGTCCGGATGACACGGCTTCGCCGAGCACGCTTCAAGGAAACCCGAAACGTGTGAGGACCCAAGCTGCTCAAGGGGAGCAGAGAACCTACGCGCGAGCCACGAAGGACATTCCGGCGCGACTCTCCGTAGCGATCTGCCTTTCCCCCCCCTCCAGAGACCTGACACACACCGAGGCGACACATATTCGGACAGAACTGGAAAGACTGGTTATGGAAACCGACCCGACTAAACCACTCCCGGCCTTCCGCGGCTACCCTCGGGTAGCGGACGGCACCGTGCAGATGTGGTGCGAGGACGACAACTCCCTGACCTGGCTTACCCTGAATGTGCCCAGAATAAGACTCCCAGACACTGACCTGACTCTGACCGTCATGCGACAGACCGACGTGCCTACCCGTGTCAGAGCTGCGCTCTTCGTTCCCAGGTACAATGGGGACAAAGCGCGGCTCCAGAGCATTCTGATTCGTCAGAATACTTGGTACAACATCGGGAGGTGGTCACTGTACAGGGCAACTTCTGTCGGTGGGGATAACCACGGGACATATTTGACCCTGGGAATCCCGACCGATGAAGCCGAAAAGGTGTTGGGGCGGGAGCGGCGTATATCGTACCTTCTTGGGGCCATATACGTCCGCTTCTACCCCAAGGCCCAGCCCGCTGACGTCAGGACTGACACCGAGACTGTGACTGAGACCACAGAACCGACCCAGACAAACGACCAAGACATGACCAGACTAGAGAAGGAGATGGCGAGAGCAGCGATGGCTGATGCAGAGGTAGACTCTGCGCCACCTACATCACCAGGGTGGACATCGCAGTTGCTCGCATCCTCGCCGGCTCGAGACAACTGGCCCGGAATGGAGGAGGGAGACAGACTGTCCGATGGATCCGTCTCCTCCTAACCCACCACCACCGTCGACGTCGCCCACACCTAACACCATCCAGATCATACAGGCAAATCTCCAGCATAGCCAAACTGCCACCGCTAGCCTGCGCAGGGCGCTGGAGGTGCAACCACGAACAATTGCCCTGATACAAGAGCCGTGGATCAGAAATGATAGGATATGCGGCCTTGGAAACATCGGAGGTAAACTAACACTCAATACAAGTAACACCAACAAACCACGAACCTGCATATTCACACCTAAAGACGTACCTATTACGCCACTAACTCAATTCTGTTCCAGAGACCTGACAGTGATCAGGCTTCAAACCGACAATAATATCCCGGACCTTATACTAGCCTCGGCGTACATGCCAGGCGACGACGAGAACTGCCCACCTAAAGAGATGACTGATTTGGTCCAACACTGCGAGAACGCCAACCTGGACCTCATCATCTGCACCGACTCAAACGCTCATCACCCACTCTGGGGCAGTGAAGTATCGAACACCAGAGGTGAGGCACTATCCACATATCTTTTCTCGACTAACCTTAACATCGAACCTTAACATCTCTGAACCCACTTGGGTCACTGCTAGGGGACAAACGATCATAGACCTAACGCTGGCCACAGATAATGCGACAAAAATCATCTCTATTTGGCGCGTGTCCGACGAACCCTCTTGCTCTGACCACAGGAGAATTCGTTTCACACTAGTAGCCAACACAAAAAAGCCCGCACCCAAGCGAAATCCGTGCCGAACAAATATACCTCAATTTAAACGCCTCCTAGCTTCTCTGCTAAATGGGCACCAGCTGCACCAAGCTCCAATCACAGACCCCACAGAACTAGAAAACACGGTAACAAAACTAACCGATTACATAACCGAAGCATATCACACGTGCTGTAAACTAACAGCATCACACACCAAGGGTAAGGGTAACCCCTGGTGGAACACAGAACTTAAAAAACTCAGAAGTACACTTCGCAAACAGTTCAATAGAGCAAAGAACACTAGACTCCCTGTAGACTGGGAAACGTACAAAAAAACCCAACACACATTTAAGAAACAAATCAGAATCGCCAGGAAAACTGCTTGGCGGAAATTCTGTGAATCCATAGAATCAAACAACGAAGCCGCCCGAGTAAGGAAAATCCTATCAACTGAACAGGACCGCACCCTCGGCGCACTAAAGAAACCAGATAACTCATACACACAAACAGACCAAGAAACCAGCAGAGTTCTTCTGGAAACGCACTTCCCAGACTGTAATCTTCTTGAGGACAGAGTGTGGGCAGGCGAATCAGGACGAACTCCTGCTGACCAAGACTGGTCTACAGCCCGGAATGTAGTAACAGAAGATCGAATAGCATGGGCTATAAAGACCTTTCAACCATATAAATCCGCAGGACTAGATGGCATCTTCCCAGCCCTGCTACAATGGGGGGAGAGCATCATAACACCATGGCTGCTAGCAATCTACCAAGCCTGTATAGCACACAGATACGTACCCCTAGCATGGCGCGAAGTGAAAGTCATTTTCATTCCCAAACCGGGAAAAACAGACTACACACAACCCAAAGCATACAGACCAATAAGCCTGACATCCTTTTTACTGAAAACCCTGGAGAGGCTCTGTGACAGATATATTCGGGATGGACCCCTACGTCAATACCCACTCCACAGACAACAACACGCCTACTCCGCGGGGAAATCAACAGATTCTGCGCTGCACAGCGTGGTCTCAAAGATCGAAAGCGCTATAAACCATAAATGCTCCTCACTGGCTGTCTTCATTGATATCGAGGGCGCCTTTGACAAAACCATGTTTCAGAGTATTAGCAAAGCCCTCGTAAAGCACGGTGTGGACACGACACTGAGTGGCTGGATCACAAACATGCTCAAGCAAAGAGCTGTACAAGCCACAATAAATAACACAACAAGGGCCATTGTGGCGAAGGGCTGCCCCCAAGGGGGGGTCCTTTCACCGTTACTATGGAACCTCGTCGCAGATAATCTAGTTAAAAGACTCAATGATAAAGGATACTTTACCGTTGGCTACGCAGATGACATAACCATAATAATAAACGGAAAACACGAAAACACGATATGCAACCTCATGCGCCAAGCCTTGAAAATAGTAGAGGACTGGTGCAAAGAATATCAGCTAGCAGTGAACCCTGCCAAAACCGAACTAGTCCTCTTCACCAAGAAGAGGAAGTTACCAACACTAGAATTACCACGGTTCTTCGGAACCACCCTCAGCCTTTCGACTGAAACCAAATACCTGGGTATATATCTGGACAAGCAGTTGAATTGGGCGAAGCACACTGAACACACCACCACAAAAGCCAGTATATGCATGTGGCAATGCAAACGCATGCTAGGTAGGAACTGGGGTATTAGCCCCAATACAACCCACTGGTTACACACCACAGTTATCAGACCGATAATCACGTATGGTGCCTTAGTCTGGTGGCCCAGGACCGACTTGAGCACAGCACAGAAAGACCTTGAGAAGCTGCAACGGCTTGCCTGTGTGGCAATCACTGGCAGTATGAGAACGGCACCCACTGCAGCCCTGCAGGCTATGCTGGGACTGCCACCACTGCACCTTATAGTGCAGGAGGAAGCGGCCCCTAGCGGCCTTCAGGCTCAGCACAGCTGGCACTTTAGGTAAAGACTCTAGAATCAAACATACACGCATCATGGAAGATGCCGTAAAACGACAACCCATGATGTCATCACCCAATGACAAAGCTCAAAAGATGCACCATTTCCAAAAGCACTATAACATAGTGCTAACACAAGAATTGGATGACCACTCAGGTCCTAAAGAGCTGAAAATCTACACTGATGGATCAAAGACAAGTACCGGAACCGGAGTTGGAGTTTACTCCAGCGACCTCAACATTAAAATATCCAGACCACTAGGAAAGCTCAACACCGTTTACCAGGCGGAATGCATGGGCATTATCCTAGCAATCCATGCCATAGAAGCCAGGGGAGTCACGGACACTCATATTCGTATACTCTCCGACAGCGCCTCAATTCTCCAATCCCTAAATAGAAACTACACCAACTCGAAACAAATACAAGAATGCCACGATGCACTAGAACGCGTCACGGTGACAAACCGCAACACCGTGACGCTGCAGTGGATAAAAGGTCACAGCGGATCACTAGGAAATGACGCGGCCGATGAACTGGCCAGGAGGGTGTCTGGTACGATGGCTGTTGGACCCGAACCCATAGTGCCACTCCCTTTCACCCAGCTACGCACGTGGCTACGAGAACATACCCACACACAAGCAGAACGCTGGTGGACCTCGGCACCAGGCTGCAGGCAGTCCAAGGAGGCTATACCACTCCTAAACAATAAACTTACCAAGCTCCTTCTGCGACTGGATAGGAGCAGCCTGCGAATGGTGGCGGGGACCATCACCGACACTGCTCACTGAATAAGCATTTCCACACACTAGGTATAACAGACAGTCCTCTGTGCAGAGCATGCATGGAGGAGGAGGAAACGGTGTCGCACGTGCTCCTTGAGTGCACAGGCGTCGCCGATATACGTAGACAAACGATAGGAACACCAAATTCACTCACAGACACCCTGAACTCTTTAGGAGGACTGATCTGCTTCTGGAGGGAGGTCGGCTGGTTGGAATGACGGCCGCCATGGCCCACGCACAATGGTCCAACATCAGGACTAAGTGCGGAAACCATACCCCAATAGATAGATAGATAGATAGACACCCGTACCTACCAAACAAACATATCACATTTTTTGTAGATTAAACGGAACATGAAATGTAGGCTATTACAGCTGATTTATTTTACGATTTCAAAGATGTTTGTTTAAAGCCAAAAGCTGTTTCTATAAATGTGTACAATGATCTCTTTTCAAATTCAAGATAGACAAAAACATATGGTAATCAATTTAATATTGATTTCAACATAAGGGGCCATCCATAAATTACGTCACACGTTAAGGGAGCGGGAGGGGGCCAACGAAGTGTGACATTGTCTGACAAGGGGTGGGAGGGGTCCTAAATTTCGTGACGTCACATTTCAAAATCAAATATGTATATATGAGGATTTAAAAACGTAATTTGAACTATTAACTAAAAACTTAAAAGTATTTTCAGTCCTATCTGTATTATCATAAGGTTTCAGTTTTTTTTTTTTGTTATTTTTTAATGTTTTATTTGATGTCGATTTTAATCAAAATAAATCTGATATAAAATAATGTCGGAAATGCTGTTTTAATTTAATAATTTCCAGATATTTTACAAAATATGTCACGTCACACTAGGGAGGGGGGAGTCTAACAAATGTGACCAGCTGTGACAAGGACGGGGAGGGGGTCATAAGTCATAAACACATAAAATTCGTGTGACGTAATCTATGGATGGCCCCAAGCAAAACACTACCTAAGTACTTCTGTACACCTTAATTAGGTAATCATTATCCGTATGACTAAACTACCTACACAAAACATGTTTTGTGAAAGTTTAGAATTATAACGACGTGTTCATGGTACTAACTATTTGTAATTAAGATAACATTATTGCCGCTATCAAATTGTATTTAGCAATATTTATGATCCCTTTATCGGACCATTATGGTTTCGCTAATTTACTACTAGATACGATCATGCAAAGTTCGAATATCACATCTACTAGTTTGGTCGTAAATGGTTATGGATATCGTTCAGTACTGATTTTTGCTTTTCAATGTATCAATTTTCGATCTTTGGCAGTCGTTACGGATTGTCAGAAGCCAGAAAATCTGACTCCAGTCTTGCCAAGAAGTACCGTGTTACCCAGTTAAGGGTTGTGGAGGTCTGGTAGGCAGCCGCTCCACGTAATCCTGTTCCGGTATTCAGCTGAATCCGGTTTGACTGGAAGCCGACCCTAATTTAGTTGGGAAAAGGTTAGGTAGACGATGGTGAATGTAGAAATTTTCATCAGTCATTATCATTTCGATCGAAAGACATCCTGCTGGATATAGGCTTCCCCAAGTATCGCCACATTGATCGATCTTGGGCTTCTTGCATACAGCGGATATCTGCGGCCTTCAGCAGGTTATCGGTTCATCTTGTCGGAGAACTACAGCCGCTGCGCGCGCGCTGCTCCTCCAATACACTAATAATAAAAAAAACCCGACAAGTTAAAAATAAAATGTATTGATCCTTCTAGTTTAAAATAGGTACGATTCTGTAGAAGAGGCTACAGCTAAAAGAACACTTTAATTTATAAACACTAGACGCCCAGTGGTCGAAATTCTATACCAAGCCATATTTTTTACAAGTATTATTATAAAAAAATATAAGTTAGCTGCACTTCTACTTCATATAAACTTTAACTGTGACAAACCTCATACTCCACCGTCCGCGTAATTTTTGTAAAGGGTACAAAATTTTTGCTTCACGTATTTAAAAAAAACTACTAATTAGATAAATACTTATACAAACACAAAAACACTGATAATAACATAGGATGTTGTGATAAGAAACTATTTGTCTAAGTCAATCAACTTGCCTATTATCAGAGTCATATTTAGAAGTTAAGGTTTTTAAACACTTAAATAAATGTTAGATAATAAACGTTGGTGTAATTCTAGTATCGCCTATGTTTGTGCGAAATGTGATGTCGTACCTAATAAATAAAAGTAGATAATATACTCTCAAGTAAAAGCCCTCAGAAGAAATATTTGTTGGATTTTAATTGGCTTAATGGTTGTTTTACCTATTCATATATTTCTACCTCTATCTCTCCTCTCTTAGAGCTCTTAGAAAGAAGAAAAGAGAACTATTTATTGTGCCTGACAAGTCACAGATATAGTAACTAATGATAATGTTAAAAACTTAAGAATAAAAAAAAAATTAAACCAAGCCATTTCAGGGACGGATTTTACTTCCGTCTCTGTAGTCACACCATAGACAGAACACGTCATTAAGGTTTTATCTATAATAATAATGATATTTTTTTATTCAGACAACCATTGATCCATAACATTTAGGTACATATTTTTATTGTTAGTGTGAACTTAAAACTATGTTAATATCTAATAACTAAGAGAGACTCAGCCCTGTGGGTGAGGCTCCACTCCAGTGGGCTGTCAAACTTATTGCCTTCAGAACCTTCAGAATGCTGTTACTGCTCCCACGCCATCTCCTTACCAGTGAGGCTGTCTTTTTGCACCAGGTGTTATCAAAGCCGTCTGTGTGCGACTCGGTGAACATTGTTGACGCACTGCAGATGTGCAATACGCTTTGAATAAAGTAACTTTCACCGCGAACCTGCAGGCCAGCATGTTATCTATGGCATGACGTCTGACACTGACTGTACCACAGGGAATACTTTTTAAGATTTTAATTCGGAGACTCTTTCTGAACTAATGGGTTCTGAGTAACCTTGGGTCAAGCCTAGGAACCTCAAGACATCGTCACATTCTCTGAACGACAACTACTGTTCATCTGTCTAGCCTTTTCCCCAACTATATTGGGGTCGGTTTCCAGTCAAACCGGATTCAGCTGAATACCAATATTTTTCGTGGAGCGGCTGCCTACCAGACCTCCACAACCCATTAACTGGGTAACACGGTAGTCCTTGGCAAGACTGTTGTCAGATTATCTGGCTTCTGACTATCCGTAACGACTGCCCAAGATCTACAAATGACAGCCGGGACCAACGGCTTAACGTTCTTTCTGAGGCATGGAGGAGACTCGGTCTGTTAAGATGGTCACCGATCCACAGACCAACCTTGGCAAGCGTTCCTTACCTTAATCGACATCTGCGGCTGTTTCTTGTTGTTCTTTAGCCATGAGCTCCTACTGTTAAAATAACAAAATGGTTGACTAATGGAAAAACTGATTAACCTGCTGGACGAGGTTTAGAAGAAAACAAACTTCACCTTGAACTGTCCTTGCAAAACTTATATTTTCACTCTGTTTAACTCCTGCAATCTCAGCAATTGCTTCTCGTCCGTTGCAAGCAAAGTCCTTGCACTAACCATTTCTCCGCACGGATCAAAAGATTTGTGACCACTATTTGTCCGTTTGCTAACATTGAACAAATCGTGCGATCAATTTTAGTGTAAAACTTACTTTAGAATTGATTGCCGAACGTCCGGTCATTGGCTACTTTGTACGAGTAAATTGCTATGAAGGAATTCTGTAGAGAGATAGTGAGATCTTGTATAAAGGTTGGGAGATAAAAAGAAAGTTGGCTGTTAAAAAGTTTTTATTTACGCTAAGTTTAAAAATAAATGAATGTAGTAGATAAATGTTACAGTTACTGCAAGGTGTGTGGTAATTTTCCTGTTTTAATTTTGACCATATATTTGTATTGACTGTGATTATTTATTTGAATTGACTTTAATTGAATTATTTCCTAATTAAAAAATTACCAATTAAGTGTTTAAACTATTTTGTAGGCCGAATATGACAAAACATGTTGAACAAGCAATATTTAACTCTTTCCTTTCCTCCATTATTTAATTTGATACACATATTTTTATACAAATAAATGCATTTTGATCTTTACCTTAAAATCAAATCGCAATTTACTTTTTGAGAGTTACCTATTTCATTTAAAAACAAGATTTCTTTCTTAAGGCCATAAAAGTGTAAACCAAGACAAAGACAAATAGTGTATTCAAATTAGTATGATGTATTAAGTATTTTTTTGTTAACTTTAGACACATACTGTTCCACAAAATATAAAGTTCTGAAAATGAATCATATGAATAAACACCGGAATGAAGAAAAAACATAGATATTTGAGCGCATTAATTATTTGCAGCGAAGATTATGTTTGAATAAACTTCCGTTCTTATCAGCTTATTCAGCGGCCGATTGCCCTGAATTCCAAATGTGAAACTTCACGTTTATTTCCAGCATCACCACACATTAGAAGCCTGACAGTCTTGCCAAGGAGAATCGTGTTACCCAGTAACTGAGTTGTACCGCTACGACCCAGATCCTGACAGTCGTCGATCGACGATTTCAGCAATAATGAGGTTATAAATGTTGAATATGAATTATAGCAATAATTGGTCATCAGTATTAGCTGTCTGTATGATGTCGGACGTAAAAGAATAGCACCATCCCATCACTTCCCGTGGGTGTCGTAAGAGACCACTAAGGGAATCAAACTCACCAGAGGGCAGCAGCATTCTCTGTGCATTGCAACAGCTACACTGCGATCGACAATCCGCCTGCCAATCGGGGTGATTATGGCACACCCCCTCTTTGAGGGAGGCTTATGTCCAGCAGTGGACGTCTTACGGCTGATATGATGATGATGGTGATTAGCTGCCTAGTCTAATACCTAATTCAGTAAATGATGAAAACTGAATGCGATAAGAATTCAATTTGCCTAACGTGAAAATGATTTTTTTAATATTGATCATACTGTCTAGCAGCCATTTGGATGTTTGAAGTTCCGGGTTCATTTGCCCGAGAAAACCGCTGCCGTGACATCTGGCGGTCAACACACAAAGCTGACATCTGCACTACTTCCATCAACCCTGCGGGCCATCTACCACCCAGGGTCAACTCCTCGGCTCCCGCGTCATCTTCAACTACGCGTAAAGCCTGGACAGTACTTGACGAGCCTACCTCCTCAGGACAGAAAATTTATGACGGGCCTTCTTGTACCTGCGACCTAAAATAAATTTAATTTAAAGTGTTTCATCAACATCTTCCTGCCCTTATCCCATGTTACTTGGGGCCGGCGCAACACGTTTTTTTCTTCCATTCTGGCCTGTCAACCGTCACGCTATCACTAACTCCCTTTTCGTTCATATGACTCCTTATACAATCCATCCATCTTTTCTTTTGCCTACCTCTCCCTGTCCATCCATCCACATTTATATTCATAACTCTTTTAGTTACGTGCATTTCATCCCTCCTCTTCACATGACCATACCAAGATAAGCGGTTCCCTTTCAATCTTTCCGTTATTAGCGCCACTTTTAAGCTACCTCTAATAAACTCATTCCATGAATTTAAAGTGTTTAATGACTTTGTTTTAATCTCATTGGTTTATAACAACTCACACGCTTCATTGGCACACTATAAGTACAACACTTTTTTTTTTTTTTTAAGGATGGCAATCATCAAATGACTTCTTCCGCTCTGGGTGGAGCGGAAGGGCGTGTCAGACTCTTACTGACTAAAACCCATCCGTGTTCCTTCTAAAGCCCTTTGCGTTCCAGGGCCGCGGTGACTCTTTCGAACAAATTCCGCAACCCTATAAGTACAACACTTGCCAACATTGTTTTTGTTATATTTATGGGTGAATTGTTTGTTACCAAAAGCTTATGAGCAAAAGCAGCTGCTATTTAACTGTGCCAATCTCGTGATGTGACTCGAATGCCGATCTAAAATTAGCTTTATTTATTTTCTTTACCAATTTAAAAACATTGTTATTTTCTTTGGCACAAACATAGTTGTTTATTTATTTTCTCACTTAGAATGCAGTCGGTAACCGGGATGCTTGATAGAAACCGTCAATGTTTATTATATTACGTCAGTTCATATTTATGCTGTACTTGATTTTATTATGTCTAGCTTGTGTAATCTTCAATCACTACGAAACGGTTTGTCTTGACTGAAAGAGATAAACTTCAGTCGCTGCTACTTGCTCTAAACTACTACTTATATATATTCGAATTTCGAACTCGAGATAATATTGTAATCACATGAATATTATAAAGGCGAAAGTGTGTGTGTGTGTGTATGTTTGTTACTTCTTCACGCGCAAACGGCTGGACCAATTTTTATAAAATTTGGTATGCAGGAAGCTGACACCCTGGATTACACATACGCTACTAAACAGCGTATAAATCATCAAATTTTGTAACAACAACCGCGTTCAAATATTAGTAGTATTGAAACCCACTTTTTAATACAAATGGTCACTTAAAAACACAATGCCAAATTCGATACTCAAGTCGGTGGTGTCGGAGTCTAATTAACCTCGTTTCAAGACAGCACGCATTATTTTCAACTGACTTCCAAAAAGGAGGAGGTATCGTATCTTTTTTTTTCATTTTTTGTGATTGTTATGCGATCATTTCGTCAATTATGAATTGATTTAGATGATTATTTTTTTATTCGAAAGCCTATACTCTTGAGGTGGTCCCATTGCACCAAGTCAGAATCTGATGATGGGATCCTAGGGAAATTGAGAGCAACCCTCAAATTTTAAAGGCACATACAATGTTTTTCATATACTTTCTAACGCAATTCAGATAATTGTGCCTGGTAATCAACTTCTCATCTCGCTGAACTGCTAATGGAAGGTATAAGTTAGGATTTGATGCTGGCAACCCAAGAAAAATGTTTGTTCAGCGATATTTTCGCCAATTGTCAACCGATTTGGATGAAATTTTTTTGTTTGGAAGAGTATTTTTCCAAACTGGCCCCATATTAATTTCGTGAAGATCTGGTGAAGTATTTCGGAGGAAGGCAACGAAACTCTTCAATAAATGATATCAAATCTCCCGGGATTGCTGAAATTGCATGTCTGTTTATTGATTACACCAGTTCATAACATAACATCGCGCCGGTACGCTGTGAAGGGGTACGCAGATGCAAACAAGTCAACCTGAATTAACATGTCTTTGGGGTTATCTATTCGGGCATAACTTTATTTTTTATTTACCGTTTTTGATGATTCTTTTTGCCAATGCAAAAATTAATAATCAATTGCACTGTACTGTTAACTTCAAAGATAAACCAGTGACCTCCTCACCTTAAAATCAGTAAAAACTAGTACCAAAGCAAAGTATATATTAACTATGAGCTGGTCTGGACTTGGACTACGAAGGCACACAAAGTAACTCCTTAACGGCAAATAGTACAACCACTCATTATGGGAATAATGTCACTTAGTTGTGGGGTATCACCACTAAAGTAAAGTGGAAAATAAAAAAACTTTTTACCAAAAAATAAAACCGAACTCTAAATAAAAAACACTACAAAGTATATTAAATATATATTCAATTCGGAAGTTGGTGTCAAAAAACGAAAAAATTAACTTAAAACACCAACTGCCGAAATTAAAGTAAAAAACCTTTGTTTAATACTTTACTGTCACATGAACATTTCCAAATAAGAACCCTAAAGTCTGTCTCCAAGAGATTTTCTATGTCACCGCAAAATTGCAGACTCCGTAAGATTGTAATACCTCTTCATTAGATTATAATTTTTTCGATATATTATGAATAAATAGTATTGTATACAATAAATCCTCCAAATTAATAGTTTCCAATATATCCGTGTTGTAGAAAAAATAGTTAGTAGTACAATTTCTCGCGATATTTTACAATCTTACGACGTTTGCAATTTTCCGGTGACATCTACACTTCACAGGTTATCATGGGTCTTTGTACTTGGGAATTGTGTAGATACTAATTTAGTCACGTTGCTTCACATGCCGTTACTGTTATCAGCCGCCTCTCCAAAAGTATCACCGTTATCAGAGCCATTAAGCCAATAAACCAATCGGATTTAAACTGCAATATTGCAAACACAGGATAGGCGATAATCTTGTTTTATTAAATTCTTAGATTAGTGAAACGTTAAGGGTGTGGGAAGAAAAGGTAGAGGCGTTACGAAAAACCACCATCTTTTGGTTCAAGTTAAAACAACCAATCTGCCTAGCGTTTTCCCTGAAGCTGAGTCTCAGTATTCTACAAGGGGCGACGGCCTTTCTGACCTCCACAACCCAGTAACTGGATAACACGATACCCCTTGACAAGACTGGTGTCAGATTTCTGGCGTCTGACTATCCGATATGACTGTCAAAATTCTTCAAATAACAGTCGGGAATCGGGATCAACTGCTAAACGTATTTCCGAGGAAGTCTCTGATGAAGACAAATTGTGGAGTCACCTTCATTAAAATAATCAGTATGTAAATCTGTCAAGATCTAGGGCTGCTGGAGATTATACAACTTGTAACAGAATAACACAATACCTCTTAAGCACTGTATTCATCATTATGAACAACTTTTGCTCTGGGACGAATCCCGAAATCGCGAAAAAAAATCAGCTGTCAGTACATTTTGTCGAGTTATTCGCACAAAAATGTATGGGGCAGTCGATTTTTTTTCGCGAGCACACCCCTACACTTTTTTGTATTTTTTCCTTTAAGTACAATCTGTTTGTTACTTACAATAACAAAACAACAAATCATGTCAACAGCGTGGCCGTCAAAATCACAACAACCGTCTCGCGGCGATACCACCAATGATTAATGACAATGAATCTGCAACTATCCGGTTATATCCAGTTTTATTCGCCTGATACCGGCCTAAGGCTGCGCGCTTGCGATAAAACGTTGCTCCGAACGTTTTGTATTAAACAGCTCAGCCTTTTGCTGTTATTGTTTCAGATACAAAGGTTGCCCCATTTTTGTAAATCAACGTTATAAATTCTGTTTTTAGGGTTGAATCAGACAGGCACACGAGTATGGCCGAATAGGATCACTCGTTTGTTTGTTTGTGTGTTCGTCTATCACAGTTAATTTGCTCCAAAAATACTGCACTGATTAAGTAATTTATACGGGTAAAATTTGGTGCACATATATACTTTTGCGACTCCAAGGATCTCTATATCAGAGCATGGGGTCACTTTTGGGAAACAAATTTAAAAAAATAAAAAAGTTTGACTAACTGTGCTATGTATATATATTTTAATTATCCAATGAAGGATCCAAAGGTGAAAAATAGGTATTTTTCATAATTTTAAAATAAATATCGTTAAAGTTAATATGAAAATACATAGATGAAAATTTACCAATCTACTGAAACAAGAATTTTGGAAAAATGCACATCATGATGAATGAATGATATTCTATGCCTATTTACCTACAGATTCCAGAAAAATATATAAGAAGTCTATTATGGTGTTAAAGTACGTACCATGTCTAAATAATTAAGTTCGTTCGGAACCCTTTGCACACAAGTCAACTTCGCACTTAGCCAATTTTGTTTTTTTTTCCTGGATAAGCACATGAGTGGATGTGCCGGAAAAATATAGAGTTCTGTTAATGTAAAGTAGATTTCTAGGTAAGATAGGTTCTGTATGGTGTCGGGCGGAAAAGAGTAGCACCATCCCTTCACATCCCGTGGATGTCGTAAGAGGAGACTAAGGGACTCAACAGGGAATGGGCAGCAGCATTCTCTGTGAATTGCAACAGCTAGACTGCGATCGCCAACCCAACTGCCAAGCGTGGTGATTATGGAAAACCGGTCCAGCAGTGGACGTCTTTCGGCTGATATGGTGAAGGTAGATTTGGAGCAAGAAAATCACACTTATATTATAAAGGCGAAAGTTTGTGAGTGTGTGTATGTTTGTTACTTCTTCACGCGCAAATGGCTGGACCGATTTAGATGAAATTTGTTATAGAGATTGTTTCAGTCCCGGGAAAGGACATAAGATAGTAGATACATTTTTATTCCGGGATTATGTTGTCTTGGGATAATTTTCGACATTAATGCGGGCGGAGCCGCAGGCGGTAGCTAGTATTAAGTAAAGATTGTTACTTTTGCCAAAACTCTAGCCTGCTATGGTTGAATAAAGTTAAAAGGTTTTTCTGAAGCCGGATTAAGGGCAACCTGTTTCAAATAATCTTCAGCTAGGAATCTCAGCAAAGTAACGAGGCATTGGTTCTTAACCCAGTTAAGTTCGTAAGCTCTCCATATATTAAAACTACTGGAAGACGTTTAATTCTTTCTTTTTGCAAAGTAGCGTTGTTTAATTGTTCCGTCTTGTTTTTTTGTGACAAGGTAAATGTGGTTTTACTTTGAAATATTTTTTTTTTCACTTAATATGTTTTTAGGCCCGGTTTCTCGAACGAAAATTATCGCAAGATTATTGTGTCAAATTGACAAATGGCTGTGATTGATTGAATGAGTTTTCAATGGCCAATCACATCACTTGACTGACGTTTAATTAGTGAAGGGGCGATATTTTTCATGCATAAACGGGACGTTCGACCGGAGTTCATCTTGGACACAATTTCTTACATTTTTAAACCACGCTCAAACCTTTATAAAATGTTCTTCCATATTCATTCTCTTGCTCTTATTATAAAACAGTTATTTACTATCAAAAACTGTTATTGTCAAACAGTTATTTATTATCAAACAATCTTATGATCAAACAGTTATTTATTTTTAAACACTTTTATTTTCAAACAGGTATTTATTATAAAACACTGTTATTTTCATACAGTTAATTATTATCAAACACTCTTACTGTCAAACAGTTATTTATTATCAAACACTCTTATTGTCAAACAGTTATCTATCAAACACTGTTATTATCAAACACTCTTATTGTCAAACAGTTATCTATCAAACACTGTTATTATCAAACTGTTATTTATTATCAAACACTCTTATTGTGAAACAGTTATTTATTATCAAACACCCTTATTGTCAAACAGTTATTTATTTGGGGTCGGCACAACATGTCTTCATACACACTTTTCTGTTAATCATCATCTCAGTAGTCTTCTCCATCCAGTAGTATATCTGTGGTTGTTTTCTTCTCTAATAATAAAAAAATATTGTTGAGCAATGAAAGGAATATTTATTATTATTGTTATATTTCACTGCCTACACACAACAGGTAGCCCAGTTCATTAAGAAACGAAGAAACATTACTAAAACTATAAAATAACATTTTGAAATTAACTTAGATTGAAATTCAGGTAAATACCCGTTAGTTTGGTTTCCACAGTCCTTATCTTAACAATACCAGAAACATACCAGTATCTAGTACAAATTGCATAAAAGATTAGGCGGCCATTGTTGCGGACTAGCTATCATCTTTCATATTAAATATATATATTAAATAAATATTCTACATCCAAATTTGCTTAGCCTTTTCTAACCATATTGGGGCCGGCTACTTAATTTTTTTTTGATAACGCGCTGATAGTCCATGGATGTCCTCCACCCTGTAGCGGATGGAGGGGTCTGTCAGAGTTCTACTGACTAAAACCACCTCGTGTTCCCTCGCACACTTGCACCGGGGACTTGTGGGGCACTTAAGCAATCATCAATACAGCAGGGAGTAAAGTGTTTAAACCTTTTATTTATTTGAAAGCATTTAGTCCTCACGTTCTGTCATAGAAACTTACAAGCCCTTAATCTTGGAAATTAATTAATCAATTTTAGTTAAACTAACGAAGTTGAAAGAGCAATTTTTAGTGTCGTTTAAATAAGTCTCTCGTTCTCTCTAAACTTTTTTTTCTAAAAAGTTCTCCACTAACTTTTTGGCCTAGGTATCTTGCGTGTCAGTATTTATCATCATCATCATCATATCAGCCGAAAGACGTCCACTGCTGCACATAGGCGTCCTCCAAGTGTCGTCACAACAACCGGTCCTGTGCGTCTCGCAACCATGGGCTACCCGCGACCCTCACCAGGTCATCAGTCCACCTTGTGGGAGGCCTTCCAACGCAACGTCTTCCGGTACCGGTGTCAGTATTAAGTTACATTTAAATCGATTAATTTGTTTCGAAGTTTAAGGACATGCAAGTTTCATAAAATATTTGCTTCATCAGAATACTAATTCAGTCAAATGTTTTTTTTTTTTTGAGGACACTAAGGCATGAAATTGTTATATTGGTTTATACAGCCGGATTTATTATGTTACTAGTTTTTATACGGAACATAAATACAATAATTCTGCACCTATATTAGGATAGAGCGACGTAGCCAGATGTTTGGAACTGCCAACATCATGTGAAAATAATAGTGCCACGGGACAATACATCCACGTTTTCGTCCTCATTTGTTTTTGTACCTACATATATATTTCATAAAGAAAGTAGTGTGGCATTTTTAGGGTTCCGTACCTCAAAAGGAAAAATAGAACCCTTGTAGGTTCACTTCCTTGTCGGTCCATGTGTCTGTCTGTCAAAGCCTTTTCTTCAAAACTCGTGGAAATTGTAATTTACCGTGACGTGTATCGATGTATGAAGAACATTTTATCAAATACAAAGTATAGTTTGTTCTTCAATCATCTTGTCTTTTCGACAAAGTAATTGTTATAAAGTTTAGTTAACTCGGAAAAAATCGAGACTCGATTCCCGTAATGAACGACCTATCTACATAGTACATACGACTTTGTACGGAACCCTCGGTGTGCAAGTCAAACTCGCACTTGTCCAGGTTTTAATTGCAATGAGGCGCATACTCACTTCATCTTTATCACCAGTGTGATATCATCTCAAAAATGAACCAAAACAATAACTTTAATGAGTTCACGCACCGCCGCTGTTTAATTCCAAGCGAGTGTTAGTATCAAAACAATAATATTCGGGTGAAGGGGCACCGATACTATTGTTGATATTATGTATTTTGCTAAATAATTACGGCATACGATCCCCGGGGTCAAGCAAAATAATGACGGGATTTTCCGTCAAAAAGTTTTTGAGGAGTAGACCGAGTTTGAATTTGTACCGTAAGAATGACACTTTGACCTATGAGTTTGTTTCGGTGTTTATTCTCAGGGTATTCTACTACGCAAAACCGGCCTCATCTAGTGAAATTATCAAAAACCGGCCACGCGGCGCACGAAGGGTTCCGTAACCATTCCATCCATAAAAACGGCACGAAAATCATGTCTGTTGTATGAGAGCCCCCTTAAATATTTGTTGTATTGTGTTTTTCTGTTGGACAGCGTAGTCTTAGTAATAGGGTCCCGTTTTACCCTTTGGGTACGGAACCCTAAAAAGATTGACGGTACGGTATGGTACGGTACATAAAGTGTTATTTTTTACCTATTTTTTTAACCAAAATAAATACAATTTATCATTTTCATGGGATTTAATTATAATGTCTTGGCTACACGCTCAGACTTATTTGCACTAAGTCTTGTTTGTGCAAGCAAATATGTGCGTTAAGACGGCAAAAAAAATGGCTAGCACACCATTTTTGTGCTAATGGTTTGCACAAACTGTTTGTGCAAACAAGAATAGCTACAGACATCCCATAGCCCGCAGTACAGCTCGATGTTTGTGGTATCCTGAAAGAGGTCCTTTCCCTCCTGATGCTGATCGTCGAGGAATTAATAGCTCACATAGCCGGTTCTAGCTGTTTTAGATTTAAACCCTTTATTTGTGTTGTGATTTTCTTAAAGCAAAATTTTCTCGGACAGAAACTTCACATAATTAAAATCTTTTAACCGAACGCTTAGTTAAAAACTGATTGCAACCGTGTTAATGAAAAGAGTTCCTATTAGTTATTGTAATTAAAAAAATAACTTTAAAAAAAGTTGACGTCATAGTTTTTGTGCCGTTGATATTTCCATTTAATTTTATTTAAGATCACGACAGCTTTCTCCTTGATATAAAAAATTTAGAGCCTTTTTATTTTAAGTAGATACCTATTTCAATATATTATATAGAAATAAATTATACGTTCCAATGTGGTAAAGTGCTTTTATTACGCTATGGTATGTATTAGACTAACATAAGTATCAAGGTATTAAGCCGGAAAATTGCTGACTCCGTAAGATTGTAATAAATCTTGATTAAATTATAATTTCTCGACATATTATGAACAAATCGTTTTGTATACAATAAATCCCATCAAAATTCAATATCCGCGTCTTATTTAGAAAAAATAGTTTACAATTTCACGCGATATTTTACAATCTTACGGCGTTTGCCATTTTCCGGTGACATATATACGCTAACACGTAGCGTTTAGCAACGTAACCGAATGCAGACTGCCTGGCGCTAACAATTGCATAATAAAATGTAAAGTGATAGATAACATGATATTTAATACCTACTTACGTTTGCTCTACTTAGGAGAGTTATTATAATAATAATAATAATAGCTTGTAGATTTTTGATTAAAGATTATTATACGTCATTAAATGAAAACACTGGCAATACTGGTTCATAGGAATATTTAGAAACTATTATAAATCCTGTCACCGAAATTAAAAATGAACTTTCCAATTGAATAAAACGTCAAAAAAAAAACTCATTCTAGTCAAGGATAATGACTACAATTCTGACGAAATATTCCAAGCAGTTAGTTGCAGTTAGTGACATCAAATCTGTGATAAAACACAACATATTATATATGAACTAATTTTGCCAGTATTTTGATTTATTGTCGTATCGTCGTCTCCATCTTGTTTAATATAGTGAATAGTTGATTATATTAATTACAAAGAGGTCTAAACAAACTAACATCCTATCAACAATAAAAAAATGATTAGCAGATTTTTTCCCCTACATTTTAGTGAATTACTTACGTTTATTTATTATATTTTATTAATGCGGTTAATTTTGTTACCCGTACCTATACGATACCTGACTATGTCGTAAAGAATACGGCTTCACTTACATAACGCCACCCGACATACTTTTTTTTTTTCAAAATTCCTGTTAATAGCCTATGTCACTTCGGCATTTAAGACGAGTCTAATGATGCCTCATTTGTAACCATCTATCAGTTTAGACAAATAAACTCTAGAAAATAATTACTTTGCCTTGCACGAACAAAATGTTACGTGATCAATCATTATTATTATTGACAAAATAAATAAATTTTAATTTAAAATGTAATAATATATAATACTATTCATAAATAATTGATTAACCTTTTGCGTGTCTACCACAGATTTTTATCGTCCAATCCTGACCAAGCCCTTAAGTGTAACTGTCCGACTTAAGACATTTGGAGCATTTTTTCTTATGTCGAACTGTGTAACTTAAGACACGCAAAAGGTTAAGTATACATATATTAAAAATATAAAATACAAAGCATATAATTCTAATCATAAATGAATATGAAATAATATTCAAGAAAATCATCGCTATCGCTCATAAAATGTCACTTTGTTTCTATTTCAAGGAATTTTAATTAGCATTTGAACATTGTTCCTCATAGACATATTAATAATACAGGTATTGTCAGTAGAACAAAATGTAAAGCGAAAGTTGGATAGCCTCCCAACTTTTAACTTCAACAACCCGTGCCAGGTTCCGTTAAATTTCACCTGAATCAGTGCAGTGGCAAAACCACGAGAACACACAAAATCTCTGAGACAAACAAAACTTTAAATTAGCAGTCCAGCAAACAGCTTGAAAATTTCCCACGAATCGTTATTTTCCATGAATCTGTTAATAAAGACCGTTTAAATAATGAACATTTCCGTGAATTTCATCATAGCTTCCGAGCGGTCTGTTTTATTCCACTAGAGTACTGGTTGTGATAGCGAATAACCCACGCGTTTGAAGCGTGCAACTATCCGTGTATAGGTGGTGCATGCATCGTGCGTGTGTGTGAATATTCACGTTTTCCATCCACGTTAGAATGCACGTGGTTTTAATAATATGTACCTATCATAGACCGTTGATTACGTGTCGGTAAAGTAGGAGGTACTTGTGTGAACGGAATATTTTATTTTTAGATACGTCTAAATAGGTAGGGCTTATGTTTCCATTATTTAAACACTTAATTGCAACTAATATTAAAATGACAGGTGCAGTTTTATGAGGTCAATCTATGAAGTTTTTCTTGTATTTTTTTTTTACTGTCAAATTGATATCTATTAACATAGTATGATTATGTCACAAACATTCTGGGCACATAGTATTTAGATTAGTTTAAGAATTCAATTAGTTATTCAGATGAAATAACGGCTTATAACAAAGATTTATTTGATGATTTATTATTAATAATTTAAAATAAAGTTTTACAAGTACACAGTGTAAATATACACCGGTTAAAAATACATTAATGGTACAAATTTATACGCCAAATATTTGTGCCCATCTAAAAAGAAGCAAAAATAAATAACTCAGTTTACTTTTCAAGCACTCAAATATTAATTCAAAAGGCACAAAATTCACGTTTGATGTTTCATTAGTAAAATAAACAATATTCGAGAAAGATATCAACTTCTTCAGACATATTTATTTCGTTCGTTATGAAACATCTAGAATTTCTACATGCCTTTTAAGTTTGCTTGTTAATATTTCAATTTTGTTTTCTTCAATCTTGTGGAGGGCAAAGAAGAAACTTATCCCTAAACACCTAATAGACTTAAGGGTTCTGTATTGGTTTGAATAAATATTTTTAATTGCCCATTAAAATTATTAAAATGATATTATTATCATTTAAATAATTTTAATGGGCAATTACTATTTACTTACCTTACCTACGTTACTATTAATAAAAACGAAATATTCATCAATTTCAAAATCCTTTTGGTAAAACTTCATGAGAAATAATCTCCAATAGTTGTGATATAATAAGTAAGTACAATAGTGTATATAATAGTTGTGTGTTGAGATCCACACTTGACTGTGCAACAGTTAAGTGTGGATCATTTTGCCAGTTTCTGTATTAACCACTTTTAACTTTTTAACCGACTTCAAAAAAGGAGGAGGTTCTCAATTAGTCGGTTTTTTTATGTATGTTCCCCGATTGCTCGAAGATAGCTGGACCGATTTGGATTTTTTTTTTGTTTGAATGGGTATACTTCCCAGGTGGGATGGGATCCTGGAGAAATAGAGAGAACTCTTCAAATTTTATAGGCACACAAATTGAAGCGATTTAGGTAGATTTTGGAAGAATACTTTCTCGGAGTGGTCCCATTTCAATTTGGTGAAGATCTGATGAAGAACTACGGAGTTAGGGAACGGAACTCCTCAATAAATGATAGCAAATGGACTGGGATCGCTGAAATCTCATGTCTGTCTATTGTTTACACCAGTTCTTTTACTTAACATATGTTGTAAGGTGTTTTTTGTTATTTTTTTAGTTTTTTGACACCGACTTCCGCTATTTTACACTCTGTAGTGTTTTTTATTTGGAAATCCGTTGTATATTTTTGTAAAAAGTTTTTGTATTAACCGCTTTCCGCAAGCGAGATCGTTTAGAAGTTTTCCGATACCTAAATAAAGAAAAACCTCTGCTCGGCTGCTCGCATGTTGACTATAAGTTCGCGAAGTAACTAATTAGGTAACTAGTGATTAAACTAACTACAACTAGCGGCTAAGTAATCTTTGGCTCTAACTTTTTTATTGTCTTTTGTTTCACAATAATAGGTATAAATATGTATGTTTACCACATGGTACATTACGAGACCTTGAACATAACAAATTAATGTCAAATATCAACCATTTATCTTTCTCCTTAGTCGTCCTTAATTGGGTTCTCTGCTTTTGTTTCATAATTATTATTTTATTTATCTATAATATATTTATTGTATAAATAAATAGTGCACCTAAGACTACCTACAGCAATGTCTTTCTTTCTCTCTTTTAAATCCATCCAAAGGTTGTCTTTAAAAGATCGCTTTTATTCACCCTATGTAATGTTTTCCTCGTCTATATATAAAGAGCATTCTATTCTATTCTATGCCGATCAATGCCGTGTTAAAAAAGCCTATGTATTTATCTAATTAGCCTCTATGTTCCAAAGTCCCACTCACTTTTCCACACGTATACCCTCGACACCCCCCCCCCCCCCCCCCTTAGGGGAGGTCTATGTCCAGCAGTGGAGGTCTTTCGGCTGTTATGATGATATCCTCTGCCACATAAGACCAGTCTTCAGAAGAGCCTATCCTCATTTTATTATTAGTACCTCGTTCTGTATCACTGGTGGGTTTTTTTCTAAGGATGAGAAATCATCAATTGACTTCTCTTCAAAGGGCGTGTCAGACTCTTACTGACTTAAACGCGTAAGTGTTCTTCCTAAAGCCCTTTGCGTTACAGGGCCGCGGTGACTCTATCGAACAAATTCCGCAACACTGCTGGGTAATTTCCCATTCCTTGCATCGGGTACGATAATGCACGTTTTCTTTTCAATTATAAAGAAAGACATCCAGTCGGCATCGCACACAAAATTAAATAAAATGACACGAAATGAAGCCTACCAAACTACACAGACTACCGAAATGCGCAACAAATTCTGCAGTATATCAAAACCCTTTGTGAGTAAGCTCAAAGAACGGATATCGTTGTTCACGTTATGTAGAGCACTTGACCTAGAAATTCTTTATACTGTGGCACCGACCGCTCTTGACATTGTCGAGATTAAATGGCTGGCGGGAAGGCAATAAATTATTACTTACTTACATAGTTATATTATGTATTATTTTATCGTAAGTACATAAGGCAATGAAGAGGGGAAAACCAGTCGTACTGACACTAAGGTATAAACAGGGTGACTTAATTTTGTTTCTATTATTATTAATTCATTGGTCGATCTTTCAGGAGATAATTTGCATTAATGGATATGCAAAACTTTTAGTACGAGACCTTGAAATAAAGAATCAGCTATCTTTGTGTAATTATGCAAACATAAATGTACGGAACAGCTTTTTAGGGTTCCGTACCGAAGGATAACCAATGAAACCATTTTTCACAGCCGTCGCTGTCCGTCTGTCTGTCTGTCAGCGGGCTGTATCTCATGAACCGTCAAGGTAGACCATAGATTTTTTACATTGTTTATTTATATTGTTGCTGTAACAACAAATGATAAAAAATTTGTTCTTGTCACATATCACTGACCTGTCCCGGCATTATGTATGACGAATGGAAAATATAGGAAAATACTACACGTTATCCTATTTATTGTAGTATCATAAATTGATAAATTAAATCTTATAATCCTACCTGAATTATAGATTATAGACAATTGTGTCTCGTATAAAGTTCACAGTTATGTTCCGGATTTTATTGAGGACAATAAGCACTTTTTTAACGCGTGATTTAATAGTACACACCAATAAGTGACAAAAAAAATACTTTTTTACAAAAAATACAACCGATTTCAAAATAAATAACACTTCAAAACAATAACTTCAAACAATAACACAAATAACTTTAATTTCGGAAGTCGGTGTTTTTCGTTGTTTTTTGACACCGACTTCCGAAATTGAATCTGAATTGCGGTGCGTTAGAAAGTAAAACATTGTATGTGCTTTTAAAATTTGAGGGTTGCCCTCGATTTTCCTGGGATTCCATCATCAGATTCTTACTTGATGCCAATGGGACCACCTCAGGCAGGAATACAGACTTTCGAATAAAAAAATGGCCTTACAATGCTATGCCTTACTTATGCAACCCGGTTGTCAATTTTCATCCAAATTCGATCAGCTGGTCTATTCTGTCAACATCTCACCATGTAAACTAAGGTGGAGTGAGCATGAAGTGAGCTGTCATTTCATCTTGTTTGTATGGTGTGACAGCTCACTTCATGTTTACTTCACCTAAGCTTATACGAACAGTTGGTCGATTCTGTCAACATATCGAAGTGAAGGCTTGGGTGAAATGATCGAAGTGAGCTGTCATTCCATCTTGATGTCACGGATTGACAGCTCACTTCGTGATCACTTCATCCAAGCTTTCACTTCGACATGTTGACAGAATCGCACTGCAGACTCGCATTGCAGTTGGAATTGTTTGACACAAATTCAAACACATGGATTTTCACATTTATCTTTTTGTAGGATACTTTGACTCACCAGACTCACTAGAGAATGGGCAGCAGCATTCTCTGTGCATTGCAACAGCTACACTGCTATCGCCAACTACCCTGCCAAGCGTAGCGACTATGGCAAATTACACCTCTTTACGGCAGGCCTATATTCAGCAGTGGACGTCTTTCGGCTGATATGCACCTGACACCACATGACATGTACCATCCCATCGTCTTCGAAGAGTCCAAGGCTCATTTGTGGGGCTCGGTATCCGTTTTTACAATAAGCTACCTCTTTCTTATCTTGAGCTGCCTTTTAACTCGTTTAAAGCTAAAGTTAAATCTAACCTTTGTTCGAAGGCATACTATTCAATCAATGATTATTTAGACGATGATAATAGTTGGTCGCAGTGTTGAACGCAAGACATACTTCGTTTTTAATGTTCTTTCATAGTTAGCTTATGACATATGAGTTCATATATTTAATTTATATGTCCGTAGAGGTCAATTATTTGTTTTTTTTTTTTTGTATTGACTTAATACTCTCATAACAATGTTTTATAATGAGTGTATTGCAACATGTGATTAACTAGTGACTTCGACAGTTGTATGATTTTATTCTATCCTGAGCAACCGGCAGCAAGTTCGTCATGCTCCCTTAGATTTTACTGCTTGCGGTAGCGTCGGGGGTCGGGTTACCTCTTTCCCTCAAATATGGCGAGGGGAGTAATGGCTGATCTTTGCGTTATGCTCGTGAACGGGTGCTGCTTGTGGTGAAAGGTCGTCTTGTTAGCCATGGATTTTACTATTGTTATAACGATTATATGCTTAATGTTTAATTTTGATGGCCCTGGTTTATCACTTATGGCGTCGAGTCACAGATCTGTTTATTAAATTCTACCCTCTGCACGTGTAAGCGGGCACACCCTTCATGTCTGGAGGCTTATTTAGTTTGATTTGATATTGTTTTTATGCTTGAGTTTGTCTGTTTATGCTGGCATAATGGAGTGTGCTAGCTTACAAGTAGCGAATTATTAAGTTTTATGTTTTTACGTGTTACCTTTGTTGTATTGTTTTCTTTGTAAGAATACTGACTACTTACATACCTTTGTATAAGTGATAGTTCTTATAACTCAACAAACAGATGTGTTGCTGGGGAGTTTGTTGCGCCACTTCTCCTTCCCAGCTAAAACACTAGGAAGTGGTGACAGGCGGGCGTTTTGGGGGACTGTCTTTATGTAGAACTTTGACGTTCAAAAAGTGCTGGCACTCAGCCTAATTTGAATAAATGACTTTTGAATTTTGTTTTTTTGAATTTTGATATGATGATGAGGATACTTTGTCCCTTTTTAACCGGGCAATACTTTTCATTGGGATAGTACATACATATAGGACAAACGGTCATTTTCACGCCAGCGAAGACTCTGTTAAAAGCTAGTGGATAGTATAGGAATAGGTATTGATATCAGGCACTTGAATATTGGACTATCGGACCCCTAGTATCTCCACTATCTGGATAGTGCGTAAACGTAATCTTTGTTTTGTTTGAGCGCGGTACGAACCGATATAATCGGCTTACAACTGTACCGAAAGATAAACATACATACGTTAACATACATAATATTGTTTTGTAGAGGAACATGTTCTGGGTGAAGTAATATCATAACATAATTTAATCAAACTGTTCGTGACAAAACGAATTAAATTCGAAGCGGGAATTGGTGCAAAGAAAGGGAGGACTATGTTCCGCAATGGACGAAGTCAGGCTGTGTATTTTTAACTGACTTTAAAAAAGGAGGAGGTTCTCAATTCGGTGGTATTTTTTATAGATTTGTTACCTCATAGCTCCGTCATTTATGAACAAATTTGAAATAGTACATTGTTCACCGAGAGGAGAAAGTGACCGATTACCGTCGAGGGTGTCGTTTGAAGCCCGAGCCGTAGGCGAGGGCTTTAAAACACCCAAGATCGGGAATCGCAGTTTCTCTCGAGTGATACATAGTGCTTTATACTACACCTAGAAGGAAAATAAAAAACGAAATCTTTACTAATTGAAATTTATATTGAAATTGTTGCAGTTAAAACTGAATCCTCAAACAACAAACAAATTGGAAATGGCGCCAATGGCGTCTGCAATTTTCACATGTTCTTTTTTCAAATTGTTTATCCTGCCGCCGCAGGGTCGCACTGCCAGCCCGACACCATCCAACACACAGCTAGTGGCCAGTGTCATTTTGCGAACTTGGAGATAAAAACTCACTGTAAAAACTTTTTGGCTTTTGATATTTAGGTTACCGGCGCATAGTCTTACCCAAAATTAAAAAAGAAAAACCACGTAAGAAATGGATTTTCATACACTTTTCTCTCCCGCTCAGATGCGTTTTCTCCCCGCATATTTGTTCGATATGCAATGACGTACTTTCTACCGTAAATTTGATAAAGTATCAAGGTACTTTCCAAGCAGGTGTAGTATAAAATAATTTTTCATATGAAAGAATATACGTTCCGATTGGTCCCATAGAAATTTCATTAAAATCGGTTTAGCAGTTTGGTTTTTAAATAACAAAAACTTTAAAAAAAAAATACAACCGACTTCCAAATAAAAAAAAACACTACAAAGTATAAAATATCTTTAATTGTAAAAGTAAGTAAAAAATGTTTTTTTTTCAATTGGAAACTTAAAAAGAAGGACCAAGGAGGACGAATTGATAAATATTATAACACCTTACAATCTTTAATTCCCGATAAGGCTTCAAAAGGAAGAAAAGGTTCTAATAAGGCGAACGCATAATCAGAACAGGCAGCGTTGTTAGACCCGGCCACAAGGTGGACTGATGACCTAGTGAGGGCCATGGTCTGCTGGATGTGAGTTGTACATGACTGGATATGGCGATGCTCGGCGTAGGCCTATATCCAACAGTGGCCGTCTTTCCTCCTTCAATAGGGTTTTTGAAAACTATCAAAAACGAGATGAATAAATACTTATCCGAAAGCTATTACTGAAATTGTACAATTTGTGAAAAAAATAAATATTGATAGCAAAATAGAAAAGTGTCATGCAAAGTGTCATTTGTACTGAATGCCGGAAATTCACAATGGCGACGTTAATGAGTGATATCACACGCAAACACTCACAAGACAAATTTTTGAGCTTTTAAACATATTTTTTTCTGCGCCTGATCATTTAGTCATGGTTAATAAATAATAATAGTTATATTTTATAGTTTATTAATATTTTTGTGGTTTTTATAAATATGTATGACAGTCTGTAAGGCATATATGTTATGGGTCTTTGTTACTTGAATTAAATGATTTATTATTATTATTATTTCCATAGGTTTTGAGAAATCAAATTTTTATAAATCCAGTCAAATACTATATTCCACTGAATAGCCATCGTAACATCTTATCTTCCGTGATTCCCAAACTGTTACAATTAGTTTACTCACAAGGAAAAAGCTTCTAATCGAAACACTCGATTTATCCTCATACGTATAAGTACGTTTAATCAAAACGACCTTACTCCATACATCTGTTACAGACGATATTTGTATGATTGCTAAGTTCGATAAACTCTTGACTTTAAGATTGTGACTTATGAAGTCATGCGTACATATTAAATGTAAATAATTAAATTACATATTTAGTAACTATGGAGAAGCTACTGAAAATGTAATTGTGTAAAACTATAGAGAAACGAAGAGCTCGTGGGTAAAGACAAACAGCCGCATGAGTCGATCTTCAAGGTTAAGCAACACTTGCTGAGGTCGGTCTATGGATGGGACTACGGTGCCTTGAAAAGCACGATAATCCGTTGCACGTTGATCCCGACTGTCATTTGTAGATCTTTGGCAATCGTTACGGATTGTCAAATTTCAGAAAATCTAACTCAAGTCTTGCCAAGAAGTACCGTGTTACCCAGTTAATGGGTTGTGGAGGTCTGGTAGGCAGCCGCTCCACTTAAAACACTGATATTCAGCTGAATCCGTTTTGACTGGAAGCCGACCTCAATATAGTTGGGAATAGGCTAGACAGATGAGTAACTATAGAGAAGCTCCATTATGCTAATATGACTGTTGTCCACAGAAGACGAAACTGAAAGCCTGACAACCAACCACGCAAACAGGATATCCCATTGATAACATGTTTCCCAAGTTCGTTGTCTGACCTCCAAAAGTCAGAAACTTTTTTGTTTTTTTTTACTGTTGATTGACATATGGAGCACGCTTGCCTAGAAGTAACCTATTCACTCTTGACTTAAAGACTCCCAGGTTGTAGCTATCAGGAAACATAGTCTCTGGCAGTGTATTCCACTCCTTAGCTGTACGCACAATGAATGTGTTCCCAAAACGTTTTGTACGTGTGGGTGGGATGTCTACCATGTACCGGTGGCGCATCGCCGTACATCTTGTGGTCCGATGATGGAACGGGCTTGGCGGAAATAAACTATGCAATTCCGTCCCACACTCCCCAAAATGCAACCGATAGAAAACCGACAGGCTAGCAACTCAGCGTTGATGCTCAAGACTTTGGAGCTTCGACTGAATTTGTGTGTTTAGTGCGAGTTTTTATTAACTAATTAAGCGCCATGGTGACACTCACGCCAACCTTTTTTTCCATACAATTTGACATAAGCGAACGTTTCCGCTAACGCGATCGAGAACGTTCAAAACTCGCACTAAGGCCACTGAATCTTAACTGAATCGGGTCCGCCTAGACACGCCGTGCAAGATTCTGGTATTCAACTTCATCCCTTTATTTTGGTTGCCAACCCCAACGTGATTGGGAAATAGTAAGGCAGATTATTGCCCGCCAAATTGCTCTGGCCAAAAGGCAAGGTTTCCCATGCCTGAAAAAATAAAACCTTATGGTCTATGATTGGTGGTTAACCACACGGAATAAATACCGAGTAACAAATAAATCATTCTCCGACGATTTTCCTCATGTTTTTGCAGATAGAGTAGATACTCGGCGTAGCATATCTTTTTTCGTAGCATATCTTTTTCTGCATCACACTACACTCAGTTGCTAAAAGAAAAATCATCTATCACGTAATCCGTCCATTCGTACTTTCAATAACCCTCCCTTTTTACTTCGCCGTAGTCGTGTAAAAATACATCACATTTTCGACATGTTTACCTACTTACACACGAGAAAACGAAAGCGACGAACTTACCTTTCCTTTGAACATGTGCTCAAAAGGTGTAATTACGTTCGTTGACGGCACATCAAAGCTCACGAAATATTAAACACACTTAATTAGCCAGCAGAAGCCGTCTCGCAATCGTTTTACTTCGCCGCCTCGTTTCAGTTTTCAGTTCATACAGACCAAGCTGGTTGTAAGACCTAGGAATTAAAGGAGGTGGCTTTTAATTCAAATGGACAATTCATTCAATTCATCTAAATTTAGTCCGACCAGTATTGAGCAACCTGTACAGCTGTATCATAGGCCTCGTTTAGATCTAGGATGGTGCAGGTGGTTGTGCACGACGGGCAACTAAAAGAGGCGACGCATGTCCTGTGATAGTGCTCCACACTGGCACTGCGTTTGGGATGGGTGAAGAATGCCCCATTTGGCCAAGTTAGTCAGTAGTTTTATAGCGAAGAACAAGCCTTAACTACTGGGTGAGCATTGAAGTGGTGAGCACTGAATCAGCATTTCTGAAAACTTAACTCTTAAATGTTTAATACAAATCGAGATCAGAATCTATATGATCGTTCGTAATTTCTGCCGATGGGATTTTTTTGGAAATAGCTTATCGAGCAATAAAAACGTTATATCTACATGATAAGTAATGTTATTATCGTTGTCTTGGCATAGACGTCTTATTAAGGACAGATTTTTCAATCGTCAGATATTTACCTGAAGAATAAATATTGCCGTTTTTCATATTTTCTACGCAAAAGCTATGAAACTGCCATATTTATTATACCTCTCATAAAATAAAAGTGACTATTTAAAAATTGGACCTAAATCATTTAAATAAATTCTCGCGGCGTTCCAGATATCAGTTCGGACAACACACCGAATTTCATGATACGTCGATATTGATGCGACAAACACAACAATTTAAGAAGGAATTCGAACAAGAGTTCAAGCAAGACTTCAAGCAAAATTTTAAACAAGACTCAAACAAGATTTCCAAAAAGACTTTAAACAAGACTTCAGAAAGGATTTCTGAATCTGACTGTGATGTTGTAATGCAAGGTAGACCTAATGTTCTGCACATTGTAAATTTACCTTCTATAGTAACAAAGCAATGCAAGTCCTACCTTCGTTACATGTGTCAATACTGCACACATTACGAGAATTACCTCAACAAGCCACGTGTATGTACTATTTATTTAAACACGTTATAAAACAACCCGAGCACTGTATTTTTATGATAGCATTATGTTGTAAGTACTAGGAAAGTTTAATAAGATAAATAAATAAATGATAATCTCACTACTTCATTATTAAGAGGGTTTACAATACTGCATTGTTTGATCAGTGAAGCATCTCTTTCATGAGATCATCGCATCAGTCAAACATGCATAAGGATCATGATTCCTTAATACCCAGTTGCATGACAAGAGAGATGGGATTATTTTCAAAACGTTCAATAAAATATTGTTTGGTAAATAGGCGTCAGTTACACGCTCATGCAAACGTCAATCAATTCCAAAAGTCATGATTGACGAAAGATTGTTGAATTGAGTGATGGAATTCAATCGACATTACCGTTAACTTAAAATAATCTTGAATTTGGTGATATATTATTGGCTGATACGGGATTCGAAAAAGAACAAGGACCCATTCCATTAACATAAAAAACAGACCCATTCACTTAAAAGGCTTGACTAATCAAATATCCAAATTTTCGTCAATCAATTTCAACAAACCACATTCACTGCATTAGGCGGTAGGTTATCCGTCAATCACAGCCTTGACTGTGGTTAATCTGACAGCAAAACCTAGCGTGTATTAGGCGCCTTAGATGAAGTAAGAGGCAAATCGCTTATAACTGTAAGTCGTTGTTGGGTCAACTTAAATGTACCGAAGTAAAATATTGTAACTGATCTGGATAGTCTTGTGCAAAGAGGTGCATATATGCAATTAATGTAACACGATTGCTGTTGCCCCCGAATTCCTCCGTGATTATTTGGAACAAGAAATCTTTTAAGTGCAACACAAATCTTAGGGTACATTTAGGAACGTCACTCTAAAAAAAAAGTATGTGTGTCAGCTCCGACTCACGACTGGAGTTTACTCCTTTAGAACTATTATTGTGTAGATTATGTAAAAAGAGGGTTAATGAAAGCATCTTAAATAAGCTGAGTATACTTCGTATATACACACATACATAATCTCGAATGAAAGAAAGTACGTTGAACAAAGGAACGTAACGCCTCACTTTTAGTTAACGCTCGATTTTACTCCTTACAACATTTTCATACTGCGGGCTAAATATGAAAATCGTTTCTTAAGGAGTAAACTCCATAAACCAGAAAACCATTAAGACTGAAAAAACAATTAATATTGATAAAGATTTTGAGGCAATGAAGTTAAATCTGCTGTCTGTACGGATGAGCTGAACTCTCTTAGCGAGGATTGGTCCTTAGCGGCTCTGGACCCTGGTTAAATTTATGTTCTGGAGCGAGGGAGGAGGCTTGGGAAACGGACCGCTCCTTCTGCGAAGCAGTAATGCTAGCGAAGGAGGAGGCGGGCCGTGAGAGGGATAGACAAGGCCTTTTGCCCCAACTGCCGCTACATAAGACGCCCGGGGCGTCGGTAGTCGCAGGGCGATCCCCGGCCACCGTAGGCGTGGACCTGCGGACGGCGAGCGTTGGTTGGCTCGCTGTCCAACCAGGTCCGAGTCGATGGCGCGTTTAGTTCCACGCGCGCCTCAAAGAGATGTCAGCATAGGAGACGGGGCCCGCTAAGGCCAGAGCCTGCCAAGATTGCGGAATTTGTTCGAAAGAGTCACCGCCGCCCTGGAACACAAAGGGCTTTAGAAGGAATACGGAAGGGTTTTAGTCAGTAAGAGTCGGGCACGCCTTTCCACTCCACCCAGAGCGGAAGAAGTCATTTGATGATTTCCTATCCCTATAAAAAAAGCGGCTCTGGACAAAAAGACCTTAACAGCGAGACAAAAAGTTAAAAATCAATATGAACAGTAACCAACCTTGACAATCAATTTGACATCTTCAAATTCCATCAACATACTTCGATACTATCAAAGATATCTTCACTAGTCTAGACAGCATCCCAAGAGATAGCATTCAAATCGACAAATGAAAATCAAAACAAATGACGGGCGTTAATACAAATCAAATGAAGTAAGATGAATGGAATTTGTTTGTATTACTTGATTTACCTAAAACGTGAGTAATAATCACGCAACTATCATCAGAGTCGTGAATGTTGCCGTGAATATCACTCTATTTACGCATGACAAGAGACAGTCATTGAAATATTTGCGTTTTAGGTTTTTTCGGTGTTCTCGTGACCTAAACAGAATAAGGATAGAGTACGATCATTCACAGCTTGAATCATGGGGAAGCCGTTTAACAATAAATTCATTATTATTTTAGTTATTTGCGGTTTTATCTGTGGTGTAGCTAACGTAATTGAACAGGTAAATGGAATTTTGACTAATATACCAAATAGGTACAAATAGTTTTATTCTGACGTTGTTAATGACACAATATTTTATAAGCATGTGTTATCCATCTGCCAGAGTTGCGGAATTTGTTCCAAAGCCACAGGGCCGCGGTGACTACCGCGGCCCTGTGGCTAAGAATAATATTTGTTCGTTACGACGTTTTAAAAATACATGACCACGGGTAGTGCATTCTTGGGTTGGAAATGTCGTTATTAATACGTATGAAAGAATTTATTAGGCATTTATAAGAATCCTTGTTTGTACGATGTCTCAAAATATTGCATTTGGTTTACCAGCACTGTCGACATGACCTTTTGAACGCCAGAGTCATAAAAGTATCCGCGCTGTACTTCTTGTCACAATATTTGTGACGTTTGGCGTACAGGGCACGCGCTTTCTTGTCATGTATACGTGATATTGGCGTTACAAAACACAAAATACCATATCAACATCATAGTCGATCACAGCCCAAACCAGCTAAGGAAACCGAAAATTCACGGCGCATTAGTGTGAGAGGCTAATTAAGTGGTTAACAAGATCACTTGGTGAACCAGGCGACTCTGCTCGAATTCTTTGTTGGGTCAATAATAATGTACCGAAGGAATATTGTAACAGGGGTGGATAGTGAGTATCGTGCTGTGAGAGGTACGTTGTATTATTTGCACCTACGGCTTAACGTGCTTTCCGAGGCACGATGTCACACCACCAACTTCCAAACTCCGAGCTGTCACTGGGAAATTCCTATTGGGAAAACTCAATAACTCTTCTTGCCCGACCTAGGAATCGAACCCAGAACTGCACGCTCGGCAGTCGCGTCCAGTCAACGGAGTAGTTCCGGCGTCAGATCTGTCTCCGTTCGTGTCGGGTTGCCGTCCCATCGAAACATGATGAGTGATGGAAGAGGGAGTGCACCTGTGCACACACTTATGCACTATAATTATATCCCGCGCCGATGACTAGTCTCGGTTGAGAGTGGCCGCCATGGCCGAAATCGGTCAGGAGGACTATAAATATTATTTGCAAATGAAAGTGACATATTTTTTGTTGCCCACGATTTCGTCCATGGTTATTGTACAACAGGAAATTACCGGTACAAAAGGTATCTTCCCTGTATGCCAAACTTCTAATTGGGGTTCAAGAAATCCATTATGTCTAAAAATTAAGTGCTAAAAAGATCACTAGATAGCACGTGGCCTAATTAGAAACCATTACACATCAGAGGCCATTTATTTTTTCTTTTTTTTTTTTTTAAGAATAGGAAATCATCAAATGACTTCTTCCGCTCTGGGTGGAGCGGAAGGGCGTGTCAGACTCTCACTGACTAAAACCCATCCGTGTTCCTTCTAAAGCCCTTTGCGTGCCAGGGCCGCAGTGACTCTTTCGAACAGATTCCGCAACCCTGGCAGGCTTACATCAGAGGCCCTAGCATGATTTTTTTGACATACATAACTTATAGTAACGTAAATAGCAATTTTATTATAACTATAATACTCCTTTTGCACATAATATTTATTTGAATTGGATACTATATTCATATTTTTGTATGATACAAATTGTGCATGTCGCGTAAAATTAAAGCAAAATGGTGGTGTTTTAGTTTTTTTTTATATTCAAAAGTCACTAGCTTTATCGATACTGTAATGTTACTATACGTGGTTGCGGAATTTGTTTCCGAACGCATACAACCCTAATCTCTTCAAAATTAGAGTGAACAGGCTTCTTCTGGGTAAGCTCGCTCCATCGTCGACTTTGTCTCTGTCATCTATGACCTAGACTAGAGTCAAGAGCAAACCCATATTAAATAAAAAAAAATAAAAAAAGAAAGGGTCACCGCGGCCCTGGAACGCAAAGGGCTTTAGAAGGAACACGGATGGGTCAGTAAGAGTCTGACACGCCCTTTCGCTCCATCCAGAGCGGAAGAAGTCATTTAATGACTACCCACCCTTAAAAAAAAATACCATACGTCAAAACATTCGTGCTCTCGGGCCCTCTGTTCAGATTAAAACAAAACTACCTACGTCATTCCACCATCTTGTTTTTTCAATACCAGTTCCCATGTAAACGTCACAACTGCTTACCAACAACTTGCAAATAACAGTTATGTTAGGTTGTCTACAGTCAAATATTTGATCAAGAATAACGGAAAATAACTAATCTTTTTAAACGAGCTTTTGCCCGCAACTTCGAAGGCGCATAATATCCCATTTTTTTCCCGTTCCCGTAGGAATTTCAGGAAATCCTCAGGAAATTTCAGTTTCGGCTGTGCGTTGTCTGTCAGTCACTCATATACATTGAATGCAGAATATGGTGGACATTGCTAAACGTTATGAAGAAAAATATCTACGATGTACCCGTTTCGCACTAGATTATCTTCCCCTTCTTCATCAATCTTAGCCCTTTAAGTCCTAAGTGCACCTTAAGTGCCATAACGGCCCATTTCCCATAAGAGCCATAATGGCCGCCATAACTCTTAATTCACTTATTCACGTTTCTAATGGTCCTTTTTCTCTTACCTCCGGAAACATTCACATGGTGCCCAGTTAATAAAGGGCTATTTAAAATATTTATTGTGCTTTTTAGGGTTCCGTACCCAAAGGGTAAAAATGGGACCCTATTAAAGACTCCACTGTCCGTCTGTCTGTCACCAAGCTGTATCTCATGAGCCGTGATAGCTAGACAGTTGAAATTTTCACAGATGATGTATTACTGTTACCGCTAAAGCAACAAACAACATAATTCAAAATAAGGAACCCTTTGTGTGCAAGTCCAACTAGCACTTGGCTAGTTTTATTATTTTTGAGGGCAATCTACTGCTCTCGTTATACAGGTTACGATATTTCGGTAAGAGCCGAATAAACACAACTCATTTACGTCAAAGATTTTCCTAGAATCGCTTTCAATCCGTTTATGCCCTCGTAAACAGACCACCAAAGTACGACTCAGTCGTACACACACAACAATGGCAAAAAACCCTCGATTAATGTCAAAGAATAAAATCATATGTCATAGCTTTAGTAGTCAATTTAAATAATTCAAGCGGAGGAAATTATTTAGAACTTAATAGTTACAATATAGGCTTATGTGTAAGTTAAAGTGCTTCCTAGAAAAACTTTTATAAAACTTAGGCTTATCAATCAATATAAAATTCTTCCGTCACTGGTGACTAAGTGATTGTGTGACTGAGTGACTGACAGACAACGCACAGCCGAAACTACTGCTCGCAGAAAGCTGAAATTTGGCATGTAGATTCCTTGGGGGGTGTAAGGGAGCACTACCAGAGGATTTCCCGAAATTTCAACGGGAAAAAACGGGATTTACGCGTTCGAAATCGCGGGCAAAAGCTAGTTGATTAGTTAACTAGTGGAGTTAGTTGCTAAACCGGGCCATTTATTTTATTTTTTATTTTATTTGTTTGTGACAAAAACAGTAACACGTTACATTTTAACACAGGTGTTTAAAAAATAGAAATAACAAACATGTAACCCACACTATTGTCCGCGAATTGGCAAAAAAGACAGTTTATGTATTAGATATAAGTTATTTAACCTCGTGTTAGGAACTAACTATGAGAGAGCGACACTTTGTAGGATCCATGAGTAGGTCAAATAAAAAAACAAAGTTGACAGTCAGCAAAATTCCTTTTTTGATTTTTTCTTTACACTCCAGAACAAAAGGCCAGAAAAACGTAGAACCTAAAGAGAAATATAAGATTAAGACTGTAGTACTTCAATATTTCCAGCTCAGATGAAACATTGAATTTATTGGCGACAAAACTGCATTACAATAGAAAATGGAATGGCATATATCTGAAATGTGCCATGCCACGGATTCCGCAGTGTTGAAGCGGAAATTGGCATAGGGGGCGCATATGTTGGATTTCATTGTTGCTTACCGTGACGGCTGAGCGTGAGCCAAGGCACGAGAGGTAGCGGTTTTAGTAGGTGTTTGACGTGACAACGTCTAATAAATCGATGAACGCCGGCTGCACGCACAAAAAAGGATGACTCATTGTAACGTTACGCTCATTGTAACGTTACGATCGAAATGATCGATGTTTTGTTATGTGACGTCGTTGACCGATGTAGTGGTCAACGACGGCGCACGGTTGTCTTAAGGTCTACTTACTCTTAATTTAAAGACTCCTAAGTTTCTGGTACCAGGAAACACAGACTCTGGCAGGTAATTCCACTCCTTAACTGGACTAACAATGAAGGTTTTCCCGAAACGGTAGTGGGGGTGGTAGGTAAAAGATGGAGGCTGTTGCAACGGTCATAAAGACGTGCCATGCGTGGTGTCTTCATGAAACAGTGGTCCAGTGGTACCTTTGTAATTGGCCGTGTGGCTTGTTTTTGGCACAAACACATTCATACACATTGTTTCAATTATATCTGTTTATTATTTTATTTACTTTATTTAGATGTGATGTATATATATGTAAGAATAAGAATAATAATAATATAAGAAAGACCTTTTTAGTGCAGCCGTGAGACACACATTTAGTTCTTAGCATACCTACATTTTCTTTTTTTAATTTTATTTCTATGTACCGTGCGTGTTTCATGTAAGTGCTAAATAAATATTATTTTTTCTTTCTTTCTTTCTTTTCTTTACGTAAATGGTTGAGATTTTTTAGAATACGAAACTATAGAATTTTATTATTCTGTAATATTTTATTTACTTGGCTAAAATGGTTCCGTGCGGGAAGCGAATCCGCGACACAAAGCACAGCAGCCAATCGCTCAACCACTGCGCCAACCGTCCTGATTATCTGGAAGTTATTAACTTACTCAATGATTATAACAATTTCTTCACACGATGATGCGCATAATTACCATAATATTAACGTAGCTCAGTAGATGGCAGCACTGTTGTGTTGTTTGTAGACGTAACTGGGTCTTCGATAGTGTTCAGATACTTATGAGGCCGCAAGAAAAAGGGTCAACAGAAAATCAGACCCTTTTGAAAGTCATTCTCTCATCACTTGCACCGCTCAGGTAAAACGTTCCACCTCTAAAAGCCCGGACCTCGGCGCAGCGACTTAAGTAACTATTTTATTGCTTCTCCACTTCGTTTCCAGGGTGTGAACAGTTTATTTGCATAGAAAACACAATGAAACTGCTATTTTTATGATTATTTTCTTCAGCCTTTTAATAGATTGTAAAGTGCGGTACAATGTTATTTTCAAACTTTTAATGCAGGTATTTTCTGCTGAAATGCGTTTACAAAGTATACTTTGAATAAAAGTGGTTGTTAAGTCTGCACATTTAAGTGTGGTCCTAAAATGCAAAGACGCGTTTTCATAAAATGTTTTCATAGATCAATTCCAATGCAGAATCATCGTTGCAAAGCTGATGAATAGACGCTTTTCTCCTATCTGTGAGAGCCTTGAGCCTCAAAGTTAATGGAGAAAACGTGAAATACAATGACTGTTAACTTAAATTTGAATTTAATTGTTATAATGAAATAATCTCTACATATTCCATTTTTGGTAAACTGCAATGCATTTCCGTCTTATAATTCAGCATATCAGCCGAAAGATATCCACTGCTGGACATAGGCCTCCCGCAAAGGGGCGGGTTGCCATAATAATTAGTGTATTGTCCTCTATGTAACTTATGGCACACGGAGCCGTTACTTGGGACTGGTGAATCATGGACGCGAGTAGGTGTGTGATCAGTTTTTGAGAGGCTTCTCTTGGTGTGGCATTGTATGATTACTTTTATTACCTTAGGTTCTGCCTGTAAAAATAATTGTATGTGTAAATTAATATATAAATAAATAAATAATCACCATGCTTGGCAGGCGGGTTGGCGATAGTAGTGCAGCTGTTGAAATGCACAAAGAATGCTGCTGCCCATACTCTGGTGAGACCCTTAGTCGTCTCTTACGACATCCACGGGAAGTTATGGGATGGTGCTATTCTTTTACTTCCGACACCATACAGAACGCCATAACGAAACTAATATCTTCATACATCCTTTTTTGACAAACTGTAATACATTTCCGTCTTATAACATGAAAATATATCAGCACGTTTCCAAGCGTGTTTAAAAAAAACATTATTTTTTAAAAGCAAAACATCAAAGAGTTATCTAACCAGAGAGCAATCCTCTTGATTAAAATGCATAAAACGACACTTTTAACTCTCTTTTTCTTGAATCCTTCCCTACTTTGTATTTTATTATGATTAACAGAACGAAACGTTAGGCAGCTAATACCGGAGTCGAATTCATTTCCGTTTAATCGCTAATCTCTCTCTGTTTGCATATAATAGACACATTCACGAGGAAGGATATACGGGGATGGGAAAAAACGGGAAATGCGGTGTACGAAGTCGCGGGCAAAAGCTAGTATCCTACTAATATTATGAACGCGAAAGTTTGTAAGGATGGACGGATGGATAGGTGTTTGTTACATTTTCACGTCAGAACGGCTGGACGGATTTCGATGAAATTTGGCACAGAGGTAGATTATAGTCTGGAATAACACATAGGATACTTTTCATCCCGGGAATATATTCCCTTGGGATAATTTTCGACATAAACGCGGGCGGTAGCTTGCATAAAAATAATTCCCAACTTAATGACAGAAATAGTTACTTCAAAGAGAAATCGTAACTTCGACGAGGACAAGGCTTTCAAGCCATCTCGTTCACGATTGAGCAAATATTATTTGTAAACCTAACTGCTATTTGCTGTCATTAAGTGAGTCAATAAATACGAGTACTTAGTTATTTACCTGTTTATGTATTTTATTTAAAAAAAGGTTTTAAGCTTTTCCACGCATCCTACCTTTTTAATAGCCTCGAAACCAGCCGGTCGATGTAAACATGTCAAAGTGAAGGCTTGGGCGAGGTGAGCTGTCAATCCATATAATCAAGATGTCACGTGATCACGAAGTGAGCTGTCATTCCATCTTTATAATATGGGTTGACAGTTCACCTCGTGATCACTTCACCCAAGCTTTCACTTCGACATGTTTACAGAATCGACCGGCACCTTCTCTTTAAGATCGCTTTTAGCGATAAGGCCGTCCATTGTGTAACCCTATAATAATAATAATAATAAGACATTTATTTCAGACATAGTCCATATACTGTTAGTAACACAAAATATCTTATAAAGCTATTGTTAGTACATACATAAACCACAGAAAGAAAAACATAAACACAAAGAGGCACTGCACAGGAACACAAGGTCATGCCAAGCCCTGGACGCGACCACCCTCAGTGTGTAGTCGCATCCAAGGCCGCCACATCGGCGAGTCCCATCGGCCCACGAACACGCTCAGCTGTTCGAGCTGGCCCGCATGCGCTTCATCATCTATATTTTCTGTATCTTACATGGTGTACATAATAAAGAGTATTCTATTCTATTCTCTTGGCCAGAATAGCGCCGGTTCTAGAAAAATATTAGCTAAACTGACTTATAATACGAAAAAACTGAACACTTTTAGAACCACTTCATTTTCCGCCCGTACGTGTGACTGTAAATCAGCCTGTCGAAACCATTTTTCTCAGGAGCTGTGAAGGTATAAAGTTGAAATTAATATCAAATACGTAGGTAGACCTACGGCCCCTTGGAACACTAAGAAAATCAAAATTGAAAGTCAATGTAATAAAAAATAAGGCCCATTATGCGACCCATCTCGATACTAGCAAATAAATTAAAACGTAGGTATAGGGTATAAATACAGGAGCAATATCATTAATAAATAGAGGAGCTCGTGGCTAAAGAATATCAGCCGCACGGGTCGATCAAGGTTAAGCAACGCTTGCCAAGGTTGGTCTGTGAATGGGTGACCATCTTAACTTACCGAGTTTCCTCCGTGCCTCGAAAAGGACGTTAAGCCGTTGGTCCCGGCTGTCATTTGTAGAACTTTGGCAGTCGTTACGGAATGTCAGAAGCCAGTAAATCTGACACTAGTCTTGCCAAGGAGTATCGTGTTACCCAGTTAATGGGTTGTGGAGATCTGGTGGGCAGCCGCTCCACGTAAAATACTGGTATTCAGCTGAATCCGGTTTGACTGGAAGCCGACCCCAATATAGTTGGGAAAAAAGGCTAGGCAGATGTTGAGGGTATAAATACACTTTCTATTGCAATCGAAGGAAATTCCTTGTCCGTTGTTTTACGTATTCAAAGTTAGTCTGCTACGTAATGATGACTGTTCAATAATACCAATTACCTATTTGTTATAATTGTTTAAGTATTGTAACACCAGGGACTCCGCTAGTGTTACTTATTGTGATTGTTATAATAAATGAAACGATATTGGAGATTTATAACTCTAAATATATTTTGGCATCTGCCTTTAGCGAACGTTGGAACCAGAGTCTTCGATAAAAAACAAAACATATTTTCACATTCGTATTTCAAATTCTTTTAATTTTCACCTGACGCTTCCAAAGGCTATCTTGTCTGCCAGAGACCTGCAGACAAGGATATCCTCTTTACATGAGCTACGCCCCTACGAATAGAGGATAAGAGGAAATGCCTCGCAATCATCTATTCCAAATCTTTGGAAGGGTCAAGTGTAACCTACCTATACCTAAAAAGACGTCCCTACCTATAAGCGGATGTGGACGAACAGGGGTGCGTATGCTTCTATAGAAGCAGCTTACACTATGACCTGCGATCAATTAATTTATTAAAATTTACTATGCACCACTTGTGCTTATCAACAACGCAGTCATACCGAAGCCCTGCCGGGGCAAAACCGCTAGAAAAGCTCCGGCACATCGCGATTGCTTTAACAAATAATGTGAAAACTCACATTCATCCAGATGGGATTTATTTCTATAATTTATAATATTATAACTTTAAATTCCTCGGACGCTATCGAGTCAGAGAAAAAGAAGGTCATACTAATATAAATATACCTAACTCTTGAACCTACTCCAGCGATCCGCACATAACAAAGAAAATCAAATATCTATACATTAATTGACATTAACTAAGAACTGTGGGTCACCAATATCAGTTGAACCAATGGTGACAACTAGTCACCCTCTGCGAAAGGCTATGCCCCGTAAGCAGAGTTGGCATCAACCTCCATGGCGCCCTCTTACTCCCCTCTCTTCAGGATGGGCCATAGTTCCCTATAGTTAACTTATATTTTTCAAACTGGAGTAACTTCAACCTATCTGACCATAACATTCTGTCTTCATCTTTGAACAAGTGACCTTCTCTTCCTCGCCCGGCTGCGTCCCTCACGCACGTACGAGTCCATTTTCAGTATCCACATGAAAAAGAATAAACTGATTAATAAACTGATTAATAAACTATTTAACAAAAAACACTAAAATAATGGTTTGTTTACATTAATCAATGTATCTATTTACATGAACTTGAAACTCATCCGATGATAGTTTCGGATACAAACAAATATTTTTTAAAAGGCCCATATACAACCTACGTAGTTTGATACTCCTAACTGTCTGTCGCCTAGAAGTATAAATCATCACTTCCATACGTGGAATTCTGTTTAACCTGTGCTTTTTTTACATAAATTATAGCACAACATGACAGATTATTTTTCATATTATGACAACCTATGAATGCAAGAAAATAAAATTATTTGTAAATCGATAATGTTCGAACTTGATAAAGTATAATGCTAAGAGATCAGCAGAAATCCGAAAAATATCTAACATATTAAATCTACCTAGTATAAAAAGTGGAAACTCAAATAGTTATAAAATTCTCAAAATATTACGTTTCCTGACTTTGTAATTATATAAAATTGTTTCGAATTTCTTTCTAAAACCTTTCCAAAGTAAACACTTAAGTTCAAGTGATTGTTTTACCAAATCATTAATGGAATATTTTGAATGATTTGATGAATACGACTTTATTTTATTTGTATAAATATATGTGGAATGTTCCCTTGTCTTTCTTCTTACCCTTATCTTATTTATTTTAGCTCGGGCATTAAGAGAAAATTTAATTTTAATATTCAAAGACATATTTGTGTATGTGGCATGGGTGTTTGCTTTGTCCCCGTCGAATAAAATCAAATTACTTGAGATTATTGTATTACAACCATTTGACTCAATAGCTAAGCCCTCGAGAATGTCTGATTCATCTAAATCCTTGGACATCATGGGGAATTGAACCTCGTATTGGACCATCTCCTTCGGTTCGGTCTGCAATACAACGGATTCTTCGACTCCATTATCCTCAAAAATGTCATCCATTTTAATGCAATCATTGGATTCGTTGTTTGGATTACAAAGAGGTTCCGACAATAACTTCTCTTGATTTTCTGGAATCAAACTATTATTAAATATTGGAATAGACACACCCGCTCCTTTGTCTTCATTCGTCAAATCATCTTCATCCGTCAAATGTACATTATCATGGAGTAGGCTGCTTTCTCCACAGCTCTGCTCATCATCGTCACACTCGTCATCATGGTCATCATGGTTGACGTTCGTCATCACGCTAGAATATAAGGGTGTATTATTCTCAACATTAATAAAATCTGGTCGTTCGCATTTTTCGAATACAACGGCGGTCGTCGTTTCAACATAAGATGCCTTTTGTGCACGTTGTTTACATGACATGCATTTGCACGGGAATTCGTTTCTAATTTTATCACACAACACATCAAAATCAATACCATCATGGTATGTGTAGTTATAAAAATGTTTTGCTGCGCTTTGCAAAAATGCGCCTAATATGAGCGCGTAATCGCTCTCTCGCCATTCACCGTCGGTGGCGATGAATCTAAACTCTACTAAAAAATCTTCAAAACAAACTCGGTCTATGCCGGTAAACATTAACATTTTGACGTTTTCATTCAATAAAATCTTTTTACACTTAAATCATTACTTTATTCAAAACCACTTAGCTTTATTTTCCTGGCGTTGGTCTCGCCTGATCATCAAAACATACAGCAATCCTCTGAGATGCTTTTATTATATGGGGGGTTTCTTCATGCAATGTCACGCCTTGCACACGCGGGAACGCCTCCACCATTTGTAACACCAGGGACTCCGCTAGTGTTACTTATTGTGATTGTTATAATAAATGAAACGATATTGGAGATTTATAACTCTAAATATATTTTGGCATCTGCCTTTAGCGAACGTTGGAACCAGAGTCTTCGATAAAAAACAAAACATATTTTCACATTCGTATTTCAAATTCTTTTAATTTTCACCTGACGCTTCCAAAGGCTATCTTGTCTGCCAGAGACCTGCAGACAAGGATATCCTCTTTACAGTATTTCGTGTACCTATTTATCTTGTTGATTGAAGTATTTATTATATATTTATATTGTATGTGTAGTTTATATATTCGTGTTACTTATTGAAATGTTTGGATGTATTAATTAAATATCAATCGCTTTTTATTCACCATGTTGCACCTACCACCATTCTCTGCATCACCCAAAGGTTGACTGGTAGACAATGCCTATGGCATTAAGTCCGCCTCTGTACATTTGTGTGCGTAAAGTCTTGATAAATAAAAAGAGTGTGTGTACTTACGTACACGCGTTAGAAGTTATACTTCTTTGGCGTATGGAAAAAAAATAACTAAAAAAAAACATTCACAACTAAAAAAATATAAAAGTTTTAAAATATTTGTATTGTTTTCAGCTTCAATTTGTTGCGTTCGAACGATCGCCAATTAAGTCTATTACGCTAAATTACTGATACGTTTCATAGTTTTAAAACTGTTTGTTCATAAAATAGGGCAGATATCATGCAATTTTTTTTTTTTTGATTCGGATGTTTTGTTATTAGTATTTGAAATTAATACCAACTTTCTATTCTGGATGGTGTGTACCTGAGAAGTTTATGGGTACCTACTTACAATGACATATAAGTTACGAGACTCCTTTTTTCAAAATAGTCAATACTAATAATTATTATAAACGGTAAAATTCTTTGTTCCGTTCTACTGTAGATACCTACAAATCCGATTAAGAAAACTCATTCATGAAGAGGCTGTTTTTTGTCTTCGAAAAATCATCATATTCCAATAAAATCTTCTAGGATAGAATAAAAGGAGCTGAGCCGCGGGAAAAATTAGTGCCTAATCAATTACTTTTATCAAAATATTTGTATCTTATATTTTGGCGCTTTATTTCGAAATTAAAACCACATTCTTCTTCGAAATTCAAACATAAAAGAAACAAAAGACAATAAAAAAATACTAGAATATACAACTTGAACATAGTTATCGATTTTCATGCCACCTAGAACTAACTTCACTATGTAGAATTCAGGTGTCGGTGTGCGCGCGCATCGTAAAAATTCACTCTCATCAGTTTTCTCCATCGCGCCAAAAGAAGTATAACTTCAATAAATAAATAATAAATTCAAAATCAAGACTTCGCCATTGATTGTGTGAATTTGTATAGTACACTAGTGGCCCGCCCCGGCTTTGCCAGGATATATAATTTTTTTTTCAAAATTTTCTTTCATATTAACCTTCTCCTGACAATAACAAATACAACAAAAAAGAATTAGCGAAATTGGTCCAGCCGTTCACGAGAGATGCCATGACCATGAATTACTACTTAGTGTTTCAATAAAACGTTCCCATCTTAAAAAATAACAGTCTACACTAAAGAAACAAAAACATCCTTAATAAAGAGAAGAAAATCTCCGGCAGACGAAATCCGTGCACTTCCTCAGTTAACAAATAATTACAAGATACGCTTACTGGAATGGTCTCGGCATTCACGAGATAATGCCCGCGCTGTTAAAACCTCGTTACCGAGTTTGTACAATTGCAGTGTTTGCAGTTAGTCGCTGGAAAAGATGGAGTTTTGTAAAAGATTTTGTGGAGAAAGGCCTTTTTAAACAAAAAGTTGTGATTGTAGTTTGTACAAAATTTATATAGAGAATGATATACAGGATTTAGTTAGCGTTTATATGTAGACCAGGTAGGTACTTTTCGGTTCGATTCCCACCCAGGACAAATCTTTGTGTGATGAGCATGATCATTTGTTCTGTGTCTGGGTGTAATTTGTCTATAATATGTATGTATTTAGAAATATATAAGTATGTTTATCAGTTATCTGGTTGCCATAGTACAGGCTCTGCCTAGTTTGGGATCGGATGATCGTCTGTGAGTTGTAAAAAAAAAAAAACGTTGCGGTCAATGCCAATATTCAAATGCTCCTAAAACTCATTTCTATTCGGTTAAACCATTATGGTCAATCAAATACCTGCCACAATAAGCAACCGCATTATGTAACCTCAATGTTTAGTAACATAGAAGTTTGATATGGTAGGTATTCTAGTGCATATTACTTAGCACAATTTTGCGGTTAACGCAAAAGGCTGGCTACATTGTAAGAGCCCCGTGATAGTAAGCGTAGTTAGTTATTGTATTTTCAGTGGCCACTCTAATTTCTAAAATATTTTCTTGTTAACTGTACTTGTCGAAGATATGTATAATCAAAAAATATATAATGAAGTAATTTGCCAGATTGTTGTAGCTTGATGTGCTAGCGTCTGTACCTAAAGACTTCCCGCCAAAGAAGCATTTTTTTTAAGGATTGGAAATCATCAAATGACTTCTGCCGTTCTAGATGGAACGAAAGGGCGTGTCAGACTCTTACTGACTAAAAGCGCGGGCCGCGGTGACTCTTTCGAACAAATTTCGCAACCGCAACAGTGAGACTGCGATCTTATATTGTTTTTCATTAAGATTGTTCTATGAATTATTCCATATTCTAAATTCCTATAAAAACTAGTCGTCTTGTCGCAATATTACATCACGCTTATCTACGGGAGCCGTCTCTCCCAAGCTTCCTCGAAAAAATATTCAATTGAATAGCGAAGCCGGAACAACTGTATTCAATTAATAATATCGATGACAGTATTCAGATACTCGTTCACAACAGTACTCTGAATATTGGAGAATTTGACTAACGATGTCTTGAAGACAGTAATCCTATTAGAAAACTTGTTTTTCTATAATAGTATTGAGATATTCTGAAGAAGAGAAAGAATCTATAAATGGAACGTTATTAATCTTGGTTTTTGACCTTCCTCTTCAATATATCTTTTGTTCTATATTTTATGAGAATTGTACTGAAAAGTCGTAAACTTGCGATTTGGCCATCTTATTGGTGGTGCAAAGATTATGCGCGCGCCTCTAGCGGCGAAATTAAGAAGTTGTCTAAGAACGACACATTTTTTAAAGTTGAAGTTAATTAAGCTTAGACATGATGATGGATCACGATTACATGAACAAAGCTGTTGCTAATAACAGCAGAAATATTGTTGCGTTCCTCTATGTTGTACTTATGGAAATTCGCGAATAAGTTTTCATTTGTTTCCAAAAGACAATGACGAAGGAAAAATGGGAGATTGCTTTATTTTAGAGTCGCAAGCCGAGTTCACCAGCAATGAGAGCTTGTTCTCGTAATTTTCGAGCTTCAAATTATTTTCAAAACAGTATAAGTTATTTATTTAATTGTGTTCACTATGCGACACAGTCTGGAGTAGTGTTAGTATAAAACGAGAATGCCTGGATGCATTAAGTCCGCCCATATACCACTATTATACATAAAAATTTAAATAAATAAATGAAAAGCATTGTATACAAAAAAAAAATTGTTGCCCAAGCGCAATCAAATTCTTGTTAAATGTCTATTCATTTATAACGGCTAAGGCGAGTTTCTTGTCTGGTAACGAGATTATGTTTGATGTTCCAAATTCTAAAAGACATAAATTTTTCCTTGGAGCTATGATTTAGAACTAGCATTGGCCAAAAAAATAAAAGCTTTCTCTGTGATGTAAATTGTATCGAAAACTGTCAAACCGTCGTTCTTAGGCAGCTTCACAAATTTGACACTAGAGGCGCTAGTTAGACTCTTTGCATCGCGAATACAACGTGTAACAAAAACAACTCAACGCAAAACAACTTCAGCTGTTTAGTACATTTTTTCGAATTATGCACTCAAAAATACATTATAAATAAGTCCGTTTTTAGAGTTCCGTACCCAAAAGGTGAACCGTGATAGTTAGACAGACATCATCTATTTTCACAGATGATGTATTTCTGTTGCCGCTGTAACAACAAATACTAAAAATGAGAATAAAACAAATATTTAAGGGGACTCCCATACAACACACATGTTTTTTTTCTGTTTTCTGAGATAATGGTACGGAACCCTTCGTGCGCGAGTCCGACTCGCACTTGGCCGGTTTTTTTTCGAGGTGTCATGGTTTGTCCCATAGTAAAAGTTGTTCATGGTGATGAGTACAATAAATGCTTTTCGAGTGCTGCGATTATTCTGTTGCACGTTGTATAAAAGTTACAAATAAATTTCGACATCGTTTAACACTTTTGGACATACAAAGGCACTTCAACGGAAAACAATTAACTGAATAAAACAGTTTCGTATAAATTACGTGTAATTAACGCTTATGAGCGTTGTCACCTGATATTACATGTGTTCAGCCAGTTGTACAAATCCTTCATCAGTTAAAACACTGAAGTATTTCATTTGAATATTTTGCTAACGAAAATGAAGCGCAATTGTAAGAAAAATGAAAAAAAAACAACCATCATCTGCCTAGCCTTTTCCCAATTATATTAGGGTCGGCTTCCAGTCAAACTGGATTCAGCTGAATACCAGTATTTTACGTGGAGCGACTGCCTACCAGACCTCCACAACCCATTAACTGGGTAGTTCTTGGCTAGACTGGAGTCAGATTTACTGGCTTCTGACAATCCGTAACGACTGCCAAAAATCTACAAATGACAGCCGGGACCAACAGCTTAACGTGCTTTCCGAGGCACGGAGGAAATTCGGTATGTTAAGATGGTCACCCATCCACAGACCAACCTTGGCAAGCTTTGCTTAACCTTGATCGACCCGTGTGGCTAATATTCTTTAGTAACGAGATTCTCCGAAAAAAAATACAGTTAATTTCGGTATTTCCTTGAATGCGTTTCTTTTATTGCTAACTATGGTTCTGGCAATTACCGTCAATTCACCTCAGGATTCAAAGAGAATTCTCCTTTGTTTGAGCTTTTTGTATAAGGTGCATTTGTAGTCAGTCGAGCACAAACTACCATGTTGGTACAGTTCAACCTGTAGGACTATTTTTTTAATGTCCCTCGGCAATCATCGCATTTCCGAATACAAACGAATGCTAATTTCCATGTCCATCAATTATTAGATTAATCGTGTTTATCATTTGAATTCAGAACTAAGTACTTTATTGTTATTTAGCATTCGTTTGAATTCGGAAATTCGATGATTGCCGAGGGGCATTAAGAAAATAGTTGTACCGAGGTATGTACGCCAAGGGAGCAATCAAAGCAAGAATCGTATGTTCTTCTTTAAGACTTTCTTACACCATCTTTGAAGGCGTCATCAACATCTTCAATTGCAACTTTACCCGATACTTGTACAACGTGTAACAGAATGAACGCAATACCTCTTAAGGGGCCATTTGTACTCATCATTATGAACAACTTTTACTATGGGACCAACACCGAAATCGCGACAAAAAAATCGATTCCCCCATACATTTCTGTGCGCATAACTCGACAAAATGTACTGAACAGCTGAATTTTTTTCGCGATTTTGGGTTTGCTCCCATAGTAAAAGTTGTCCATATGATCTAAGAGGTATTGCGTTTATTCTGTTACAAGTTGTATGTATTAGAAAATGCCGAAAGTTTTTCCGCTTTTATACCGTATATTCGCATTGGCATTGCTTTATTATGTGTCAGTCCCATGGCATGATAATTTTATACAGATCCATTACTTTATTCACCACCAATCCAAAATGAAAGCTTTTAAAACAATTAACCAACCACGCGGAAACAAAAGGGCAAGCAATATTTTTTCAAACGTAAAACCTTTCTTAATCCTTTTAAAATGAATGAATTTAACAAAACATGATCGCATGCATGCATAATAAATAAAGAGAACAAAAACTCCATTACTTGGGCACACAAATTACAACGATCGCAGATATGTATGAATTAAAGAGATTCCCATTAAAAGGATTCTTTTACAAAACAAACGAGGGATCGAAAGCAAAACGTGTTTATATAAAAAGAAACCTGTCAAGTGCAATTTGGTCCAAAAAAAACGTGGGGTTCCGTAGTTAGAAAAATTATGATTAATCTGCATCCGAGTTAAGTGAGCAAAATAAAATCATTGAAGTTATTCTATTCAGTCATCAAGTAGAGTCTTATGAATTAGTATGACTGACTTTTGTTTAAAGCTTACACGATTATGTAAAAAAAAAAATTAATAAGTAGGTATATAGAAAATCATTATTTAAACATTTGTACAGTATTAAGAGTTGTTGGTTAGCCAATTATAAATAAATAAATTATTGAGAATGCAATAGCCTCTTGTTATGAATTTTAGCAGTATTTTTTATTTTTGTGTAGGTTTGTATATTCATTTGCTTTTATAAGATCTAGTAATGATGTACACCACAGAATATCTTTTTTTAAGGATAGAAAATCATCAAAATTAAATGACTCCTTCCGCTCTGGGCGGGGCGGAAGCGAGTGTCAGACTCTTACTGACTAAAACCCATCTGTATTCCTCCTAATGCCCTTTGCGTTCCAGGGCCGCGGTGACCTTTCCGAACAAATTCCGCAACCCCGGCAGGACCACGAACTACCTACGTACCTTTCCTCCATCTCTGTCTATCTAGTACATCCAAAGGTTGACTGTAAAAGAACATTTTTTTAACCTCCTAATAAAAATTGTTTTGGTGTACAATTGATATTTGTCTCCAAATAGAGAAAACCTTATTAAAGGCATATTTTCTGCGGCGAAAAAACGACATCGGTAAAGTTCCATATCCATGGAACCCTAATGCCTAAACGACGCGTTCCTTTTTTTGTGGCTCATGAGCCTCCATAGATATTTCATTTCCTGACCCATATCTCTGTTCGGGTAAATCGAATGATGTCAAACAATTGTTTTAGGTAAATGGACCGGGCTTTGTTATTTATGTAATTCGATTTTCGGATCATTTAGCTCACTTTCACTTGAGGAAAAAATCATGTGCGTTTCTTTAAATAAACTGGGTATATCTTATATATATAAAATTCTCGTGTCACAATTTTAGTTACTTTAATTATTTTCTACTCTCGGCGGTCGATAATTGATCATTTACCACTCGATCAGTTATTCTTGACTATTTATTAGAAATCAAAATAGAATTGAAAAAATATTTTAGTGTTGGGAATCCTATTTATTGAGGGAGGCTTTAGGCTACGGCCAATAGGAACCGAGCATTCGTGAAAAAAGTGACGCAGACGAAGTTGCGTGGGTCAGCTAGTGTAAATTTATTTTATAAGAATGATTTTTATATATTACTAGCGGACTTCACACGGTTTCACCCGTTCCCGTTCCCGTGGGAGTATGGGGCTAAAATATAGCCTATGTTACTCTTTTAAGTTTAATTGTTACATAAAAAAATTAAAATATTTCCTCTTTATAATATTATTATATATTATATGGTATAGATTAAATAATTTCGTTTTAATTAATTACAATTATTTTTACATTTTACAACTTGCTTGAAGGTTTCTGGAAAAAAAATATAAATTCGTCACAAATTATAGAAAACAAATAAATAATAAACTGGAAGGACCAGAAATACCTAACACAAATAGATCGTAGATACTTAGTTAAGTACTTCACCCAAGTTAAAAGTGCCATCTGAATTCGTAAACTTAGCACAGTTTACGAATTCAGATGGCAAGCAAAAGGGACGCGATAAATTTGGTCGTTTTACAATCTGCTTATGAACTTTCGGGTTAAATTACTGAAAAAAGTGCAGTAATCTTGGCCTTACGAACTATCCAAAACAAAATCGCGACTCTTTAACTAAAAATTGCAGAATTTGGCCATACATCGAAATGAGGGCGAAACAAAGTTATATCCATTCGATTTGGCCACCCTATATTTAAGAAAAATCCTTTGCAGAACTAAGTAGAGGTACGGGAATGTTCCCCGATGCGAAAAGTAAAGTCTTAAATTATGGGCAAATGTTAAGATAGTGTCATTTAAAAACAATCTAACATCTCGGTAACTGATCTCTAAAATGAAGTTCCCGCCTCTTAATAATTTTTATGACTCATCAGCTTCCGTTCAAACAATTTCTCTTTTATCCATTTCCAACCCTTTTCAGCCCTTATTACTTCAAATTTTAAATTTTATTTAGTAAAACGAATCTTATAATAAAACCGGCCAAGTGCGTGTCGGACCACGTACAGTGTAGGGTTCCGTAGTCGCCTGTCGCCTAAACCATGCCAGTTTTTTTTTTAAGTACTTAACTATTATCACATTACAAAGTTGCAAATGCACTTGGTTTTGAGTAATTTTCTGTGGAATTATTAAGTTTTTTTAATTACCTTGTTCCACTTTATAAGTTGGTCGACTATTACTCATTAACTCGTTAGGCCTAGGTAGCAGTGATAGATTTCTTCTAAATTTGTTATGTATGCTACTACCATGAATGTTTTAACCAACCGTTTAGCTGGCAGGGGTGGGGGACACTTGACGATAACAAAAATTATCACTTTAAAGCTTAATATTTCACAAACGGATCCTTGGAAGGAAAAATGTTTTTTAATTACCTATCCAAAACCATGGGACGAGACGATAAAAAAAAATCAACACCACTTTACGTGTAGGGGGTAAAAACAAGAAAACAATTATGTTTAGGGTAGCCACCATTAAAAAAAAACAAGTTTTTATTTTACCACTATGTTGACGTGTTTAATATGTACGCCCATACCAAATTCCAACTTTCTAGGTGTTAAGCGTCTCTGAGCTAAACTGTGAACAGCCAGACAGATGGACATGGCGAAATTATGAGGGTTCCTTGCTGACTACGGAACCCTATAAACGCAATCGTGTTCATTGATCTTGAGTATCATTTTCATCTGATAGCCTTTGAAACTTCAGCTGACTTACTTTCAATTAAGAAAATGAAAGAGGTCGCCGGTGCGTGGAATTGAAAATTGGTTGAAGAAAAAGAAAAAAGTTACTTATTTGAAAATTAATAAGGCTTTTTTGATTTACGTTTTATAATAATGAGATCTTGTTTTCTAGACCTTACGTTATGTCCTACAGCTGTGTACACTTTTACATGAATCTTGATAATTTAGGTATCTTGTAAAAATCGACCCCTTATTTTGTTACATATTGACTTTAAAATGGATTTAAACGAGGAGCTAAATGTAAATTATCGTTATTTCTATATCCTCCTCAATAATCCTATCTACGAGTCTAAACATTATGAAAAAACACTACAAAGTATAAAATAAATTTAATTTCGGAAGTCGGTGTTAAAATACGAAGAAACAACCAAAAACACCGACTTCCATATGTTTTGAAGTCGCTTGTATTTTTTTGTATAAGTTTTTTATTTTTCTCTTTTAAGTGGTACTCCACGCCTAAAAAATCACAGGAAAGCAAAATACGCAATGTTGTTTACTTGATTGACATATTTTTTCCAGCTATTTTGATTAAAAAACTAGAAAAAGAAAACAATTTTGATGAAATTTCTATGGAACCAAGTGTAAAGTAAATCCTTTCACATAAGTAAGGTTCATAAATGACGGAGTTATAAGGTACCAAACACAAAAAAAACATACAACCGAAATGAGAACTCCTCCTTTATTTGAAGTCGGTTAAAAATGAAGACAATCCACGAAGAAAAAGAATTAAAAACTTAGGTTAATGGTAAGGATAGAAACTATCTTTTTAGCTCACTTCACCCAAGTTTTCATAGACAGATCTTTACAGACTAGCTCACACAAATATTTTCACTGAAAATTTTCTTTATTTCTTCTATATATCTGAGTCCAATAATATAAAGAGAACATAATAAAGAGCCACAATGACAAGTCAAGTAAACAAGCTCAAATCCCAAAAGTCTATTACCAAGACAAACACGCTTCATAACTTAATAGAATTTCTGAAACATTATCTATTCTGAAGTTAACTCCACACAGTAATAAGTCAAATTTATTATCATCGCTGGTTCAAATTGTTTAATTAAATCGCTCGAAAGCTAATTATTCCGTCTTGAGAATTTGCAAATAAGATGCCTTGTTTGGAATCGGCAGGTAGAGTTGTTGAATGGTGTAACTTCAAATTGATGCCCGGGAATTAGGTCACGCAATTTTAAGCCTGTTAACAATTCTGTGACTGGAATCGAAATGTAGCGAGGAAGTCATTATTGTGCACGATAACTTTGATTACTTTTCTTTGATGATTTGAATCGAATTTTCAGACACATTAATAATGTGACTAAAAAAATATTCATAAAGGGGTTCGAACATTTGGTTATGGGAGCTGGCATAACTCCCAGCCGCCATTTTGATTGTTTTAGAAAATAGTGGAGCAATATGAAACATATCGCACCCTTAGAATGAAAGTGACCGATAAGGGTGCGAATTATGTATATGGGTAGAGGACAATTAAACAAACAAAAAATGTTAGCAACATGTTGCCCCAAAGTGTCACGTTGCTGAAATATTTAGAGAAAAGTCGCCATGTGAGAACAATGAAAATCATTGTTAGATCATGCATGTTCTATCCCCTTTGTTGGATGGAAAGAGTGGAGGCCAAATACAATTTGGATGAATTGTGTGAAGAATGATCTGAATGAAAAGGGAGTGAATAACAGCGTGACGGTTAGTTGAGGAAAAAGAAAAAAGGAATATCGCACGGACTTCAGGTATCATAGAGCAAGGGCAAGAAGTTGGTGCAAATTATTATGACGTGCTCACCAGTGCAATTTATGTCGGGAAAAAGTTTTGATTGTGAAACGGAGGTCCAACAAACGATTCTCCGATGAACATTGCGCCGACTGTACGTTTCACTTTTCAGTGGTTCGCCGATACAACGTTTTTCCGATGCACAAATCGCCGACCCGATTATTTTTCAACAATCTCTTCGTTTATACCAAAGCATAAAACATATTTTCCACATGTGCTGATCACTGCTGCACTGATTTAATCCATCGCTTTCCATCAAGCAACATAGAGGTCACGATCTGGCAAACATTGATTTGAAAAACAAAACCAGTCAAGTGTGAATTGAAAGCGTGTGCAAAGGGTTTCGAACGAATAATAATTTTTTACATATTTATTTTTAAAAGCTTCTTACAATAAGCAAAAACTATTTTTGTAATAAAAAAAATTCAGAATCGGAGATAGGGAGTAAAACTATCTCCTCGACTCTCAGAAGTTTTGCCAATTAGAAGTTTTGCCCCGGAAATATTTTTTCATGATTCTTGTCTCCTCTTAGTTTGTGATTCTTTACCGCAAAAGCGGCTGGGCTGGGTAGGCCCTACTCCGAGCTTCTGCTTCCTTCACAGTACCTGGTAAGCACTTTTTACGTGATTGAAACACAAACATACAAACTTAATTAGGATTGGTCCCAAATTCCGCGAAGTAACTTAATCTTGAAGAAGTGTGAAAATCCGGTTACGAGTAGAGAAGTATAAAGTTTGTTGAAGATAATGTTAACAAATTGATGTTCTAAAGAACAATTAAGACACGCTGCTTGTAACAAAGTTATGATGCAATAACCACAAACCCGTGTTATGAAACTTGTCGTAGGGATCGTGCGGCCCAGTAAGTACTTCATATTTTGGCCATTAAATATCATTCTGACTTGTGTACGAGATTTCGACTCCAACAAAGGCTGCGGCTCCTTTAGTAGAGTTGAGGAGTCCATAAGGTTTAAGCAGCTGGATCATGATTAGGCTCAGTCGGAATTAATATGAATGAAAGTAGTGGACTGTTTTAAAATAGGTATAATACCAAAATTTACATCAAATATAAAGAAATGCCCGTAGCGGAGCGCGTCTATGAGCTGAGTGGTGTGGCGGGCGCACAGCGGTCGCCGTGTTCCGGGTTCGGCACCCCGACCCAGCGCAGTCCCCGCGGTGGTCCATGACATATGCGCGTTATGGACCACCGCGGGGATGCGCCGACAGTCACACTTACAGAATGCGAGGACTCGTACCTGATAAGTTGGCTGGAGAAGACAAGATATAAAGAAAACTAGAAAAATATGGGGGAGGGAGGAATTTGCCCAGCGGGACAGCCTGGGCTACTAAAAAAAATAAGGAAGGAAGAAAACTGCGGACTGCCTCATTCCAACCAGTCAATCGAATCAATATTGTATTTAGGCCTGCCATAAATCAGAAGTCTTCGAATCCTGTAGACAATGACATGAAATATCATGTTTACTCTTCGTGATTTCTGGGTCAGTGTGACAAACGGAACCGATGAGGGTGAATAAATCTTCGATAGAGATGTTTTTGTATGGGTATTTATTTGCATAATAAATATTTCTTATGATTATGTAATGCTAGACTAAACATAGGCATGTTTCAACACCAGTTGATACGCTTAGTTAATTCGTGCTTTCCTTCGCATCGGCTTCTAAAACTGTTGTATTATTTACAAAAATAAAGCATAATTTTTCCCTGTTGAGAAATTATATTTTCCGTACTTCAAACATAATATTTTCTTGCCTTTTGCTCTATCCTTGGCTGCAAGGACAATTTTTCCCAAGAACGGACATTATTCAATATCCTTCTTCTTGTGGCAGTTTATGTACAGGCTGTTTCAGAAGCGCGTGGTCAAATTTAAGGGTAAAATGTTGTATTTTGATACACAGTTCGTGGCATCAAGTCTGTGATTGAGCAAAAAAAATAAATTTCAATAACTGCATCAGACTACTTGAAAAGTGAGTTTTTTGGACTTTTTAGTCGTTTTTTTTTGCGTTAAGGTTTTTTAATACTAGCTTATTTTGTTTAGCAATTGTTTCTTTACTGTATATGAGATACAGAACGTCGCTTATAAATATGACCACCTAAAACTGAAACACCCTGTATGAAATGTTAGGTATTTGACAATTTCCGGACCGATTAATACCGCGGAAGTTACTAAGAGGAGGTTCCGGCCGAAGGTACCTACACATTTCTCTATTGAGTACATTTTCCGCGTATGTGAATAATAGGGAAATTTTACGGACCACCAAATTCCATTAGCCTGACCGGACGTGGTCCAAATTGTTATTAAAATGGCCCTTTGAAAGAAGCGAAGAAATCCATTGTATCGTTATAAGAAAGTGTTGGGTGAAAGAAAATAATATGAGGTTTTACAGATTTCATAAGATCGGTAGGGTAGGTCTGTGCCTCGTGCAAACATAGATTGATGGTTTATTAAAAAAAATCAACGGTGTAATGTTTTTTCAAAATTCTCTTTCAGAACCTTCTCCTGACAATAACAAACACAACAAAAAAGAACAAGCGAAATTGCTCCAGCCGTTCTCGAGTGTTGCGCTTAGCAACACATTTAGCGATTCATTTTTAGATAGATAGATATCTTAGTCTAATTAAAAACATATGTCATGGCTCATTCAAAGAGTATTTCGATGAGGGAAGCAAAAAGAAAGGTATTTGGTTTAAAACGATACAGTGTCAGTCTTCTCGCATACCATGTACTCAATTATAAAGTAAATAGAAATATTATAATTGTAGCAAATAGGCTACGTTTAGGTCAAAAAAATTGCATATTTAATGAAAAAAGTTGATTCCTATAATTGTGAAGAATGTGGTGTACCTATGTACTTGATGATTTGCATAACTTATTATTAGACTGTAATAAATATATATAAGAGACAGGGAATCACTGGTACGTGAATTTAAATTAAATATGTCGGTATTTGTTGGTAATATTAGCAAATCTCCTAAACCTATTTAAAATGTTCACGCGTCAATGAGATCTTGTTACTTATGCCCTTGATTGGCTTGGATTAATATTAATAAATGTTGTTGTATTGCTTAGTTATGACTCAAAGGGGCTGACATGTTCCTAGAAAAAGCACCTAAAACACAAGATAAGAAGACAACGTCATAACAAAACATTGATGAAATTATCGTAACGTTACAATGAGTCATCCTTTTTCGTGCGTGCTGTTGGTTCATCGATTTATTAGACGTTGTCACGTCAAAAACTAAAACAGTGAATTGTTGAAACTGAACCTACTGAAATTGTGGGTCATTATCACAGTGAAGACTTTTGTCCAATACGTAAACTACAAGACAAACATGTCAAGCAAACAAATAGAATATATGCAATAAATAGTTCATAACTGCATTTAATAGCATTAACATTGCTATTTAACATCCACTACCATATTAAAACCTTAAACTATGTTCAATCTGCCCATACAACTTACACAAGGACCTCAGATGAGGAACATGTGGAGTAACTTGCAGAAGCGAAAGTTTAAGCTGTACGCGCAAACGGTAAAGTACAGACGCCAGTACATCGAGCTACACCAATCTGTCAAATTTCTTCAATAGATTTTCAACTTTATCGCTAAAGCTTTAGGTTCAAGGCTGATTGGGGAAATTTGACAGTTTCGGGTAGCTTGATGTGCTGGTGTCTATACTTAATTATGCTACAACTGAAGGTAAAACTGAAGTTAAGGTTAGTTTGAAAATTCCTAGCGAACGATCTGAGTTCGAAAGTGGTCAGAAACTTGGATTAAAATAAAGTTGGGATGTTAGATGACCTGTCAAAGTGTTGGACGGTGCACCGAGTTCGACTTAAGTAAATGTGGAGTTGGAGACTAATGAGAGCACTACCCGCAAGTTTTAAAGGATTAAGTGAATTTGCATTTGTTATTCTGAAACATTGGTAGTTTTAATTAGAAATTCTTTTGGAGTACATGGTGATGAATATAGTAAAGATAGATGTGTGCTTAATTTCATTCTTGATATAGAAAATCTAAAATCTTAAGATTTTTTTTTACTGTTGATAGGCACTCGTTTGACTGCTATCTCACCTATTGGTAAGCGATGATGTGGTCATAAATAGATGGAGAAAAATAATGGTCAAGGTCTTTACAAAAACTTTTTTTAACCGACCTCAAAAAAAGGAAGAGGTTCTCAATCTGATTGATTTTAAAAATTCTTCTTTCATATGAAAGGATATACGTTCCAATTGGTCTCATAGAATTTTTTTTCAAAATAGGTTTAGTAGTTTGGTTTTTAAATCCAAATAGCTGGAGGAAATAAAAAAATATATCATCCAAGTAAACAAAATCTGCTGAAAACGAAGTGGTGTTGTTAGATGGGGTGCCACTAAAAAGTGTAAAATAAAAAGTCGGAAGTCGGTGTTAAGATACGAAGAAACAACCAAAAACACCGACTTCCGAAATTAAACTTATTTTATACTTTGTAGTGTTTTTTGTTTTATTTGGAATTCGGTTCTATTTTTTTTGTAAAAAAGGTTTTTTTTTCAAACACTCCTGTATTTTTTTCGTTGTTGGCTCATTTCATTTCATTGGTTTTTAACTGAATTACAGTTCGTAAGAAGGGCCTGATAAAGCAAACTAAATGGTACCTTTTTAAAGCAACGGTAAGAACTACGGCAACTACTAAGAATTCTTTCAGATCCCGAGAGAGTTAAGAACGCATTGCCCACGTCAAAAAATCTTCAAAACGGCAACAAAGACTTTATAAAATGAAAGAAATAAAGAAGCAATTGCAAATAATATCTTGCTGTAAAATTCCCAGAAGAATTGCCATTTGCTATACAAGAATCAAAATTATGCTATAGTCGCAATGAAACACTTTGTATACAAAGCCAACTTCACTACAGGGACCCGAATGAGGTAAGGTTCAAGCCATAACGTATGCGAAACAGCCATCAGAATATCGGTGCACCAAGCCCGATGAACTCATGAATATATATTTAAAAAGTTTGCCAGCAGAATCCGCGGGGAATTCGTCAAATGTCACAAAATAAATGACGCTGTATGACGAAGAGCACGTGATTCGCAAAATTAGATGAACACTTAAGTATGAGTGAGATTACCTAATTGAGAAGAGTCAGAACAAATGAATGATATATAGGGTATTTGACTAAAAATCTAATTAGTCCGTCAGATAGATTTCCAAAAGATATTGGATACGTATTTTTTCCTTTGTCACGCAAACAAAAAATGAAGACAATATAGTACGTTGAAAACTCGTGTGAAATCAGTTACAAGCCGTGGGGCGGCGGGCCTTATATTTTATGAGTTTTATCTTTGTATTTTTTATTGATTTGATAAAATAAAAAATACGTTTGTAATATTTTTCGTTATTCTAAGGGCACCCCCAGTGGGATACGGGCCTCGGCTTAGGGCGTCGCTGGGGGGAGGACAGCTAGGGACGGGCTGGATCGAACTAGACATGGGGGAGGCCTATGTCCAGCAGTGGACGTCTTTCGGCTGATATAATGATGATGATGATTATGACAAAATTTCAACCATGTCTTGGTCTGATGTGCCAGGCGAACAGAAGATCACAAAAATTCATTGAACCTGATAAAAAACATCATTTGCAGTAGCCAGAGGGCCAATTGTACTATTTTTTAAGTAAAGTTAGCATTCACATCTCAAACGCAATATGTCCAACTCAGTACTCGAATTCTCAAATTCAAATTCCAATTATTGAACTATTATGAAACAATTGCATATGCACACTGCACGTGCTACCAATTAGTCGAAAATCAATTGACTACCAAATTACACCGTAATTGGGTAATAGGACTATGGTCCTGCCAGGGTTGCGGAACCTGCCAGGGTTGCGGAATTTGTTCGAAAGAGTCACCGCGGCCCTGGAAAGCAAAGGGCTTTAGAAGGAACACGGATGGGTTTTAGTCAGTAAGAGTCTGACACGCCCTTCCGCTCCACCCAGAGCGGAAGAAGTCATTTGATGACATCCCATCCTTAAAAAAAAAAAAAAAAAATAGGACTATGGTAAGCGCCAGATAAATTTGCAATAAAGTTCATTGCCCTTACCTTAATTTCTCTTCATTTCTCTGTTAATAAATTATGAATCGGTTTTAGTTACTGGAAAAAGTAAACGATCACGATAGATGTCGATACAGGGCAGCTTTATTTTTTTTTTTTTTCACTTATCCTAGTGTTCATCAAATGGATCGACCCTAATCTTATTACAATCTAGCCTTATCTATAGTAGGCGCCAGATAATCGTGGAATATCGGTCATTGACCCACCTACATTTATTGACATTGTTAATTTGAAAAACGGAATTAATGACACAAAACTGTCCCGAATCATCATCTCTCGTGATCCTTAACATTGTCTAATAATGAAAAACGATTCATATTTAATTGTTCAGGTACCTATGAGCAGTTATTAGGGAAAGGTCAATGTACTTTATTCCACATTTATCTGGCGCCTACTATAGACTAATAAGTAATTTAATTAAAACCTAAACTGTTATTATTGTCTTTACTAAGAATGTGTCCAATGGCACTTTTCTTATTGTCTCTATTAAGGCGAATACACTTCGTTCTTGTGTTTATTTGGTAACACTTTATGTCAGACAGCTTTATGTCATTATTTCTGTTTTAGGAATTAAGTATGTCAATAAATGTATGTGGGTCAACCGTTATTGCATGTTTATCCTTAGCCAATGTTGTTGGACGAAAATTGAGTGTCTTTATTGTACATCGAAACAACAAAAAAAACCGCAACGCCATCTATCCTTTGAGCGACGAACTACCAACGAAATCCTGCATCGCGCATGCAAAATTCTCCGCGCGATTTGAACATATACAAACGTCCTAATATCAACTATCGGGCAGTTGCCCACCAGACACAACAACCGTCTGGTCGGGGAATCCTCCCCTTTTCAAAGGAGATGTCCAGGACTTTACTCTCTATTCCGCACACCTCTATAATCCTATGGTTATCCTATCTTAAAAATAAACTTTAATTAAGTTGAAAGTAAATTGTTTTTTTACGCTTTAACGCCTAAAGTACCGAATTGATTTTATGAAGTTGGATAATTATGATAGATTAAGGAAGGAATCTATCTTTAACGTGAGCAAACCTGCAGGCAAAATACAGTTGATAAAATATAGAATGTCAATTTTGCCAAGAGTCTCAGGTCGTTACGCCAGCAATTATGGAAGGTGCTCTACATTTTCCTAAGAACACAATTTATTATGCTGTCTGTTCATCATAGCTCTACGAGTGAACACTACGCACATTTAGTGTTAATTGAATTCAGTTTAAACGTCTCCCGGCTGAGAAATTAGTGCTGTATTGTACTGACGGAATACTCAGAAGTGTTTGTTTTACTATAATATGAGATATGGACTCGTTTGAAATACAGGTTGGGGAAATTATAGCCTAGTCTTAAACGTACACAGAAATGGGGCAAGGAGTGGAGTCTGTGTTTCCAGATAGCTACAACCTGGGAGTCTTTAAGTCAAGAGTGAATGGGTAACTTCAAGGCAAGCGTGGAAGTGGGCCGGCCATGTCTGTAGACGTTCAGACGGTCGATGGAGCAGACATGTGATAGAGTGGAGACCGCGTATGGGCAAACGTAGTGTGGGACGCCCTGCGGCACGATGGATGCGGACCGCTCCAGACCGGGATGGTTGGCGCTCTTTGGGGGAGGCTCACGTTCAGTAGTGGACGGCAATTGGCTGATATGATAAAGCGTACTCCATCGTCGACCACATCATCGCTTTCCATGACGCGAGATTGTTTTTATTCTGTTAAGAAAGTGGAGACTGATTTTGAAACTGTGCCGACTTTAAAATAAATATGCAGTATACTCACATTTATATACTGCACAAATATTATCCTAATATATAAAATTCTTCCGTTACTGACTGAGTGACTGGAAAACTGAAATTTGGCACGCAGCTCCCGTACACTCCGTAGAGGAGCACTAAAAGAGGATTTTCCGAAATGCTCACGGGAACGGGAAAAAACGGAATATGCGCGTACGAAGTCGCGGGCAAAAGCTAGTACTTATATTTAAAAATCTTCCGTAACTGACTTGGTGACTGACAGACACCGCTCAGCCGAAACTGCTGGCCGTAGAAAGCTGAAATTTGGCATGCAGCTTCCGTCCGTAGGGGAGCACTAAGAGAGGATTTCCCGAAAAGGCAAAAGCTAGTTTTTTAGAAATGTGAAAATCTGTCTGTCTGTTAGTTACCTTTTCACATCTTAACGACTGAACGAATGTAGATGAAACTTGGCACACAAGTAGGCCATGTCCTGGATAAGGATAAAGAACTTTTATTATATTATTGATAGTGAGAACTTATTTAATGCGGGCAAAAATCCTGGCAGAAGCTCGAAGATAACGCTGGTTTTCTTTACTTTCGTTATTACTGTTTACTGAAAACGTGAACTTCTTTGAATTAGTTTATTCTTTATTTTAAGGCGTTAATAACCTGCAGAGCTTTTTAAAGAGAGTAAACCTGTGCAGGTTAGTTTAAAAGGCACTTATTAAATCTTTCATTTTTGCGTTCAGTTTTAGTACGTAAAAATAAAAGAAAAATTCAAGCAAAATTCTCGCCCCGATATTCCAGTACTATCACGCCGTCTATACAGGATGCGATCCATCTTAGCTTCTTGGCTCTTTGGCTATATTTAGAAAAGGTCGATGCTTAGGGTATGACCCCAACGAAAGTTTTATTCGACGTGACAGACTTAGTTTATCGCTCGAACTTTGATATATAAAATGTTATCGAGTTTTTTACTTTGCACTGAAAGTTTTTCTATAAACTTTCGTCAGTACTAAGTTGCGTGGGATTTCATTGAAAAAAATCTCCTTTTTTTCGTGATAAATTTTCTAAGGAATATATACTTCCTTGGAGCTATGTCAATCTATACTTCTACACTTTCTATACTAACATTGTAAATGCGAAAGTTTGGATGAATGGATGTATTTGTTACTCAATCACGTCAAAATGTCTGAACGAATCATGATGAAATTTGGCACAGAGGACAAATATAGTCTGGAATAACACATAGGATACTTTTTATCACGAAAGCATGTTCTCTTGGGGTTATTTTCGACATTCACGCGGGCGGAGCCGCGGGTGGCATCTAGTTAATGATAAAATATATAAATAATTCATAGTGCCATGAAAAGTACGTTAAATCACTGGTCGCGATGGTCATCTTTGGCTGATCAACCTTGACAATTCAAAAGTGCCTGTAATTGGTTTAATTGAAATAAATGAGTTGAATTATTGAGTGTTTTGTCATTTATAGATCTTTGACAGTCTTACCGGGTTTTCAATCAAAGGCCAAAAATCTGGCACCAGTCATACCAAGGGGTACTGCGTTCCAAATGACTGGATTGTGTAGATCAGCTATAATAAGCAATCGCTTCAAGTAAAATACTTATACCTACTCAGCTGGTTCCCAGTAGATTGGAAGCCGACCTCAATAAAACTGTATCAATTTTAAACATTTTTCTTAACAGTAACTTATTGACATCATAACTATTTTTAATTATTGACATTATCGTATTTAATTGAATATTGACATTACCCGACATTAATTAATGCATTTTATTAAAATTACTATTGATTCTGCTAATTAAACTTTTGCCTCCATATAATACTGGTACCTAAAGATTAATTTACTTACTTGGCAAAAGCCTCCTTCAAATATGTATATATTTGTACGCACAAACTTTAATATGTAAAACAATGATTGTTACATCTTGCACACTGTTGTAACCTGTGTTTACAAATGAATTGATTGATTAATTGATTTAATAAAGTTGGAAAAGGCAGATTAACCAACAATCATTATATAATGTCAAAGATTCATCTTTTCAAAAATCAATTCAATCAATTTCAAAATTACAATTTGTTTAAATTGTAATTTTGATTGTGATTTTGATCGTGATTTTAAGTTTGAATTAATTCTAATTTGTTTAAATTGTAATTTTGATCGTGATTTGAAGTTTGAATTAATTCTAATTTGTTTAAATTGTAATTTTGATCGTGATTTTAAGTTTAAATTAATTCTAATTTGTTTAAATTGTAATTTTGATCGTGATTTTAAGTTTGTTTCGATTTTTTCAACAAAACAGAAAAAGAACAAGATGTTCTTTTTCTGTTTTGTTGTATTGTTTGTTTTTTGGTCTGTTTTACTTTTACTTTTAATGATAGTTATATTTCTACACATATTAATTCGAACTTGATAATTTTTTGTACATTAGACACAATTTTTATAGTATAGTGCTTGTGGCACATCTAATATGTTTATGGGGCATGCGGTGCTAACCTGTAAGAAATTGTTACACTAACCTTAGATAATGGCAGAGAAGTACTCAAAATATTTACAGTGTAAACAATTGTTGGTTGGCCAATACAGGAAAATAAAAATAAAAGATAAGCCAATGACTGCCTCAATTTTATTTTTCTAAAAAAAAAACATTAAAAGGGATTTCTGTATTACTTTGGTAGAGGCTTTGATTATGACTTTATTGAAGTGAAAACTTCTTTAGCGGCGATGTACACTTTTTGGGATGGTTTAGTTTTTTTTTTGTATTAAATTTTTAAAGTAATATAAACTGCCATGTTTGTGTACGATAGCGCAATGAATTAATATTTTATTTTATCACATAAATGATAGTACTTTAATACTGATAATTAAAGCAATTCGTGCGAAATTATTCCCTAACTACCTATTCCAAAATATAAAAAATGCACAACGTTAATGTTCAAGTTTTCACTTCTTCCGGCACTCCCGGAGTGCAACCCGTTGTTTTTTAAAGCTACATAGCTTTTTCAAAAACCACGTATCATCATCATATCATCCGAAAGACGTCCACTGCTGGACATAGGTCTCCCACAAGTGTGGTTAGCCAAACCCCCCCAGGTTTGGCACAATAACCACGTGTGATATGTGGCAATGATACCATTTCCTAAAGGGCTTTATTACTATCACAGATTGTAATATCTATTACCCATTTAAATTTAAATTAGTTCAGTAACTATTGTTAGTCCAAACTTTACTTAGTTTTAAAAAAGCGACGGCCGATAAAAGATACCAGTTGATGATAAACTTAATGTGGCCATACCATATACTTTCCCTCAATTATTTCATTAATTTACTGCTACTCAGCTTGAACACTGAACCAAAATAAACCTAAATAGAGAACTCGAAACGTTACAATATTATGTTATAATTGCTAGTTATTTATTTAGAAACAAATTAATTCAACGACTACACAATTGTACGCCATTAAGAATCGTATAAATTAATACGAATTCAACCAAATTACTGGCATAAAACAGTCTGGAATAATTATACCTGTTATGATAACATGCTTTCTCCCGCAGTTTCGCTCCCCTGGAAAATCACACAGGAACCGAGTGTTTTTCGTCAATATAAAAAGCATACGGCACACAGAAATACTGTAGCATTTCATCAGTGAAATAATTTTTGAAATTGGATCAGCACTTTCAGGGACCATCAATCTGCCTAGCTTTTGAGGGTTCTGTAGTCAATTAGGAACTCTTATAGTTTTCCCATGTCGGCCTGTATGTCCGCGGTTTATCTCAGAGACGCTTAGCACTAGAAATTGGTATGTGTATACATATTAATCACGCCGAAAAAATGGTAAAATAAAATGTAGAAAAAAAATAGGTTTTTTTTTAAAGAAAGAAAGAAGAAAGAAAGAATGAAAAATGTTTATTTGGGACTCGCACAAGACAAACAAAACAGTAAAATAAAATGCATAACTAAACAGCAATATAATGTAACAAACATGGATAATTATACAATAAAATAATTATCTGTGCGAGGCCAAAATGGTCCCTATCTCAGCGCTTATGCTGCAATATCTAAAAAATAAATAACGCAGCGCTGGTATTCTGATAGGGCCAGTCAGTGGTTTTAATTATCCCCACTTTACGTGTAGAGGGGGCGCCCCCTAAAGTGGGTAAGTATGTTTTTTTTGTCGTCTACACCGTGGTGTGGGATGTCATTGGATAGGTCGTTTAAAAATATTGAGGTTGTTTTGCGAAATATTCAGCTTTTAAAGTGCTAATTTTTTTTAGAGTCAAGTGCCGCCCCCCTCCCTCTCCCCCCTCTCCCCTCTGCCAGCTAAACGGTTATTTTTGGAGACGTGAAAAGAATCATAGTAGTTAGCATTTTGGTTTAACGAATTTGAAAGGAAAATTATCACAGCTAAGTAGGCTTTACAAGTTAACGATTTATAGTCGGCCAAGCTATAAAATGTACTTGATCCCAACTATGATAGGGTCCAGTACCAATCTAACCGGATGCATCTGACTACCAGTATTTTACATGAAGCGACTGCCACAGCCTATTTATACCCCGCTACCCAGTGCCTGGGTTACACGATGCCCTTTAGCAAGACTCTGACTACCCATAACGACTGTAAAGGATCTATAAATGACAGCCGAGACCAACAGCTTAACTAAGTACTTTCCGATGCTCGGAAGAATCTCGATTTATGTTAAGATGGTCACCCATCCACGGACTGACCGCGCAAGTGTTGCTTAACCTTGGAAGATCGACCCCGAACGGCTGTTATTCTTAATCCACGAACCCAGTACATTCAGAAGTAACCTTCTACAAACAAACAGTTTTACCTATTAAAATAATAAGTTTCGATTCACAAAATTACTTTTACTGTTAGTACCTACAAAATGTTTAAATATTCAAATAGGCACTTGCTATAAAACAACATAATTATTTCTAGGTCAAGTATTCCTAAAACCCTTAGAAAATATTTAACGCTAACAACTTTACGGCCCGGAACTTAGAATGTACAGAGCAGGATATGCACTTTAATTTTATGTGCCATTACTTTTGACACATTATAGTGGCCATAAGTTTATAAGGTTAATCCTGTACAAAATAACTTTTGTTAATTAAAATTGTTACTTGCTTCCTTAATGTTGGCTACAACGGATTCTGCAGCTTTATGGGTGTACAAACATTGCAGAACCGTCGTAAAATGTAATAGTTAGTACAGGTCAATTGTTTAGCGATGGTACTTTAATACGATGTGTTCGCGAAATAAGGAAGTCTACCAGGTTTACATGAGTGTATAACTCCGTGAAAGGTATAGTATGTATGTGTATAGTGCTGGACGTAAAAAAATAGCACCATCACCCCATCACTTCCCGTGGGTCCGCCAAGGAACTCACCAGAGAATGGGCAGCAGCATTCTCTGTACATTGCAACAGCTACACTGCGATCGCCAACCCGCCTGCCAAGCGTAATGATTATAGAAAACCCCCTTTCGGGGGAAGCCATATATGTCCAGCATTGGACGTTTTTCGGCCTATATGATGATGATGATGATGATGAAGGTATAGAAATGAAAACTAAAACAAAACTATCACCCCACTACCAGCGAGTCGATTCTGTAAGCATGTCGAATTGAAGGCTTGGGTGAAGTGATCACGAGGTGAGCTGTCAATCCATATCATATAATCACTCAGCTCACAGCTCACTTCATGATCACGTGACATCTTAATTATATGGATTGACAGTTCACCTCGTGATCACTTCACCCAAGCTTTCACTTCGACATGTTTACAGAATCGACCGACAGATACTTACATACCATGCCAGTTTACCGTGCCTACCGTTTGAATCTGTATGGTTCCGAACTTGAAAACAATGGGATGTTGAAGACATTCTTTTTTCCATGGGTGTGTTTAAGTTGAGCATGTACAAACACTCGAACCAGTTTCTTTCATATTCAATACCCCTTCTTTTGACACAAGTCACTAGTTTTCATAATTCAATTTATACTACAAAGACGAGTCCATATCTTTCAAATCCAAGCAACAATATCATATGACCTAATTTTCTGTTTATTGGCCCTGTCTATAGTAGGCGCCAGATAATCGTGGAATAACGGTCATTGACCCACCTACAATTATTGACATTTTTAATTTGAAAAACGGAATTAATGACACAAAGCTGTCCCGAATCATCATCTCTCGTGATCCTTAACATTGTCTAATAATGAAAAACGATTCATATTTAATTGTTCAGGTACCTATGAACAGTTATTAGGGTAGTTTATTCCACATTTATCTGGCGCCTACTATAGGCAATAGATCGTGCCTAAATATACCCGAAACAAATATTAGTTTGCGTGTTTTCCAACAATATAGAAAACATCTGGTGTTATCAATCATAATACATTGAAATGGCTTTATATTGTCTGCCGCTATTCGTACAACGTTGAGGCCACAGCTGTTTTATGAATTGAAAGTTCAGTATTGATGTGTGGTTGGGATAAAACCCCATGTAATAAGTTTGATTGATTTTGTGGAGCTTGTTAAATATATTAGAAGATTATTTGTCGTTATTCCAGATTATTGCTAGAAACCAGCCAGACAAAAACACGAGTGATCATATGGTCATTCGGAACACTAAAAAACATTTATCTTCCGTAGTTTCAAGTGAACAATCTCTCATCACGAAACTCATTATAAAGCTCGTCGTCTTTTCTTCTCATTTGATATCATCATAATTTCAGGTGAAAGGCGTCCCCTACTGGACATAGGACTACCCTGAGCGAACCACAGCGATCGGCCCTGTGCTTCTCGTTACTTGCGGATTTTCACGGTCTTCACTAGGTACCTATATCAAGGAGGCCTTCTGACGCCAATACCTGGTCGCAGGAGCGTGACAGCAAGCACTCCAGCTCCCCGACCAATGATAACTGCAAAACACCGTGTGGTTAAATAAGAAGACATTACCGCTGACCAGCTGACCTACTATGACGTGCTAATGCCATCCAATTCCGATGATGTAAAAGGGATAGTGCTATTCGCTATGTGTAGCTCCATCTCTCTCTTAGAGTGGAATCATGATCGTTTTAAGAGGGCCAATTCTAAATATTTTTAAGAAACGTTCGCATTTGCATATCAGTCGGAATCTATCATAATGTATGAAAATTAGGGCTTTTTTGACAGATTTGTAAGAATCCAAGCAGATCCCGTCGACCCGTCAGGACAACTCTTTTTCTAGAGAGGCGCGCGTGGAACACGGGGCGTACCGCCGACCGTGATTATGTCCTAGCGAATGTTATTTGAGGTGCCAGTGACAAAGCCATAGTTCCTCCAACTTAGTATCTGTCTTGTTAAAACTTGAAATGAAACCTCACGATGCTGTTGAAATTCACTTAACTTTGCTGTCGTTAAGTTAGTAGTCAGCGCAAGCCAACACTACTCAAAGCATCTTCCGCTACCTCTATAAAAACAAACCAAAATTCAATAAATCTCGCCTTTCAGCGATAAAACCACTAATATATTCACGTGTTACAATAAACTACCATATTTCCACCAACAAACCAATAAATCCTGGAAACAAATACCTGTTTAATATTTATTATAAGCCAACAGTGAATATTGTAACAAATCTTTAACATTAGGAACAGAAACTTGGCACATTACAAATAAACATTGTGAGAAAGATGGCGATTTTTTGGCGACCAAAAATCTTGGCTTTGCATTTTAATCTTTATCTGTTGAAGATCTTACTATATTTCAGGTTAGTAAAAGCAAACAATTCCTATTTTTATTTTTGTCATCAAAAAGACCGATCTCTTTAAGTTGGCTTATTTTGGGTAAGCCACTCCATCAACTTTTTCTCTGTCATCTATGACCTAGACTAGAGTCAAGAGCAAACCCAACTCAAATAAATAAAATAAAATAAAAAAAGTTGGATTAAAAGGAAGAAATATACAGATACGAGTATTAGATATCATGTAAAGGTTTTTCTAGATATAATCTTCTTTTTCGATATTTAGTTTACTTATTCGTCGGTTCTAAATAATTTAAAAACTGCAGTTCAATTCATACTTATTCAAAACACGAGTCTACAATGCGTAATTCAAAAACCGACTGTAAAATATAGGAACTCATCGTAGATATGTTCGCACTGAAGGCTTAACACGTGTTCCGAGCTCATCTTTAATTCTCAGTATTCCTTCCTTCGTTATTGTTCGCATCTGTACGAAGCCTTCAGTTTTACTCCATATCCTTCAGAAAGCTTTTGTATTATGAGAGGTGAAACAGCTGAAGATTGTAGAATATCCCGGGTTAAGACGTGCATCGCATCACATGACATGCCTTTGGGACTACTACGAGTAGCTAGTGGAAATTGAAAATTCTGCATTCACTTTCTTTGAGGGATAAGAAGTAAAGGAGTCGTCTTTAATCCAACAACTTTAAGTTAATTGATTACTTCTAGGCATGCGTGCTCCATCTGCGACTTCGTCATCGCTCTCCATCATACTTGATAATGGCCAATTATAAAAAAAAACGGGTCTTTATGACAGTACTAGCTTTTGCCCGCGACTTCGTACGCGCATATCCCGTTTTTCCGGTCCCGTAGGAATTTCCTGTTCCCGTATAGCGTCTCGTCTCGTTGGGAGCAGCAAGCCGCTCACAGACTTGAGTGGAGGACTTTGGTTAAAACCAATGTTCGTGATTTTGAATTGCAGCGGCGCCGTGAGCTTGATGCCAAACGTGACCAATTGAAGGCCGGACTCCCTGCGGTAATTACCTATAATTAAATAGATGATGTGCTCACGTGCCCGCAATGTGCGAGGATCTTCACAAAGAAGATTGGTTACATAAACCTCATGCGAGCTCACGAACGACAATTACAGCGGAGCTGAAGCAGTCGACCTCGGCCAAAATTGGTCGGATCACATCATCATCATCATTATCGTATATTGTCATACCTAATCACCGCTCTAGACCAAGAGATTGGTATTGAAACCTGCGTGGAAGATGACTGTTACTCCTCACACCCTTAATGTTGCAACAAACTTCGATCAAAAATTAGACAGCGTGGAAATTTTCACTGGAATCATCAAGGCATAAAGTTGTAGAAAATTAAGGACTAACGTGAATAAATAAACGAGGAGCGAGGAACTCAAGAACTCTTTAAGTACACAAGACATTGTGCTTTAACAATTTAAAAGCTGAGCGAAGCAGTATAATTAGGATAACGCTAGTTAAAGAAATTCCAAGTTTCTTGCAGGAATTAGCAAGTTTCAGTTGTTCTAAAAAGTCCTATTAGCCTTTAAAAGTTTACCTTCTCCGTCAGCAGTCAACATTTAAAATAACATAGTAGCAAAAAGCGGGAACAGAAAGATAAATACCTGGTACTTGAAAAACTTAGGTGAGTAACGTACCGCAAATCCCTTGTGAATATATGTAGCCAATCCATTAGGAGCCCGTCCAGATAAAAATAAGTATAAATGTGTACCATTTTTAAAGGTGTTAGGATTAAATTGGACAGAAGTTTTAGTTTGATCAGGTCTTTAACTTTTATTAGCAGCATTTGATGTTGGCAATATTAGCATCGGCATTCACTAGATATAACTATACACGGTGCCATTTTAGTCGTCTTACAACGGCAGCCCACTTCATCTATCCAGTGAACACGACACATTCACAAAAAAGAAAATTATATTAAAAATTTCACATATTATTCATTATCTTGACGCATGACGTAGTTTGAAACATCCTGTAGCGAGCGCAATCCGAGCCTTGTGTTCTAAAGACGGCGCGGAATGGAACGGCGACGTTGTTTTGATACGTAAACATTATTAACAGGGTACTTCATAATTCTAATGCATTATTTATTGTACCTGTTATCGTAATGAATTATTTTAAAGAAATAATGGCGACCAGACCCCCGCTTTGTTATGACGAATAATTGCCATCGTGAATAAATATCAAGATATCATAGTGTATCGTTTAGCGAGAGAATAGCCTTCCTGTCGTCTTTGACTCGTACCAAAGGCATAGAGGTGATTCTCCATTGGATAAACTACCGAAGTACCTACACTTATAAAGTTCAATGAACTTTACCTAACAACTAACCTTCGGCTATTTACCTATCTAGTGACCCCAAGGATCGTAGTTAGGATTGGCGGCGATGAATTGCGAGGGACTTAAACAGGGTTCAGATTAAAAAATACGTTTTAAATCCGGACTCGGAATATAATTTGCAGCAGCTGATTCACCGCTGAAATATGACATTAAAGTCGCACGATAGAAATGGCTTTTAGCTTTTAATAATTAAATTTTCGGTTTAGTATTGGTAAAAACACAATTTGAGTTTTTAGTGTCGTATGAGAAACGGAATCCTTATAGAGTCTCTCGTGTGTATGTCTGTCTGTCCGAGACGATTCGTTCGAAACCCTTTGCACTTGAGTCCGACTCGCCCTTGGCTGGTTTTTAAATGATATAAGACCAGCTGTGATTGTAAATGCACCCGCTGGCAATGGTGCACTAAACTTGATGTCAAGATTGTACACTGCTGTTGGAAGGTTATATCAATTGCTAAATGGGGCATGCTCTACCATTGTAGTGCCTTCTTACCTACCAACCCAAGTAGTATAACTCAACCCCTTTACCTTTCTATCTAAATATATGTTTAGAGTACCACTACATGTAGAAAATATCCATTTTAATAAAAAAGTTCAAGAATTTAATAAAAAGTTCGACCTATGGAATAAACTGTCGATACGTGACTCTTAACCTAAAACAACAATAAAATACAAACGTGTAACCACACACTCACTTCAGTTCAAAGAACACACAAGTCGGCTACAACAAATATCATTCACCTCAATAGAGCGGCACATACAACGTTTCCTTTTAAAATTGCTCGCTTTATAGTTGAAAAGGAAAACATCCGTCATTCTCACTCTGCAAAGGAATTTTACTTAACATTGTGCAAGAAACACAGAACATGAATGGGGACGGGGGTATAAAGAACAATGCAAATGGAATATTCGAGAATGAAGTTAAGATAAATGTAGAGAACGTTGCAGAATAAGATACAAATTATGAACGACCTGGCAGCGCTCTCGTTTGCATTGAAGGACGCTCGCAATATGCTGAAGACAAAGAAATATGCAGGGAACTTTTTATATTTCTAGAGATATAGATTTACTAACGCGACATTGAGGGCGAGAGCAGTGATTTTGCGTTCAATTTAGTAACTGCATATTGAATGCAAGAACCACTGGGTTCTTGTGATTGAAAAATAGTAATTTACGATTTATGTAAGCAATCATAGAAAGAATATTTTAGTTTTGAAAATCGGTGTGGAATTCCAATCGATCCATTTCCAAATTTCAGAAAACCTTTTAATAATATACAATTGCTAACTAGCGCTTAAAATGGTATTTCTGACAAGCGGTTTCAATGATATAATTCCTAAGCAGCCTGTGACAAAATCTGAGAATTGTTTCAAATTAAAATATTTTGATGCCACCCACAATGCAACGAACAAAATGGAACCTGTTTCAGTTAACGCCAGGAGACCATTAATTAAACAAGTTGGTCCAGCAAGGACTTCATATAACTTTGACGCTCCAACCTCGGTCGACCGACATTATTTCATCAGGTGTACATTTTTAACGAGGTATCATATGGAAGTTTAAAATTTTAATACTTTGACACCAGAATTTATATGCGGTTGAAAAATATATTTTAATTTTTCATGTTGATGTTTCCATTGGTGTCCTTTTGCTGAAATAAGTTATGTTGTTGGCAGTATTACAAATTACTTCACCAAATAAATAAAACTGTTAAAACGGCACAACAGTACTATTTTTAGCAAGCAGCATTTATTGTAAACCGGTCAATTACAATAAATCAAAATATATAAAACTCTCCCGTTACAGGGTGAGTGACTGACTGACAGACAACGCAAACTCGAAACTACTCGTAAAAAGCTGAAATTTGGCATGTTGGTTCCTTGGGAAGTGTAGGATTTTCCGAAATTCTAACGAGAACGGGATGGACGGGATATGCGCGTAAAAAGCTAGTTATGTATAAACGTAGCAGAATTATTACAAGTTGCAAAATAAACTTATGAATAATAAAATGCCTTCGCATATTCAAAAATAGCCAAAGCTTTCCAAGCTCATTGAACAGAACTCTTGTCATAAATCGGAAAGCAAAAGAAAACAAGAATCAAGAATCTACAAGAATTGGTTGGTTGGATTGGTCCCAACATATATCAAGTTACCGATAAAACTTCACAATATATTTAAATTTCTACCAAATCCCTTGAAGCGAATGAGTTTACTTGATGAACGGTTTTTTAAGCTGAAGATTTATATTTGAAAAGTTCTATATCGGAGCCATGTTCTGCTTAATGGTCATATTTGATGACATCTCGACCCGCAATTCATAAGACGATAAGATTGATTTTGAGACATTCAAATGAATTGTTTGATTCAACATAAGGGTTTTGCTAAAGTATTTTGATCATATTTTGACTTAATCCACAGGCTTTTACAAATATGTTTGTTTTTAGGGTTCCGTACCCGGAGGGTAACCAACGGGACTCTATTACTAAGCCTCCGCTGTCTGTCAGCGGGTTGAATGCCGTAGCGGGGATGATGAGGTAGACAATTGAAATTATCACAGAGTGTGTATTTCTGCCGCTATAACAGAATAATAATAAACTAAAATTAAAAATTAAACGGGGCTGGAAATGTGTGTTTTTTTGGGGATTTTTTTTGCTCGATCTTAATAATGGCAACAGGTAGATACTTGTAATGCTCACAGTTTGTATTGCTATTCGCTTTGAAATAATGGTAAAACAAAATTATATTTAAAAATTAAAGCGTTTTTAATGGCATCATTGTGGATTAGCGCGTGTCTGACTCGCACTTGGCCGGGTTTTTTTTTGTCTGAACGGTTTTTTGTTTCAGTTTTTCAAAGTTAATAGACCATGGCCGGATTAGGGCAGAATAGTCTTTTATCCCGTGAAGTAATGTTTACAGGCAAGGTCACTGGCAAAAGCCAGTTAATTACAATCAAACAAACAATTCTAAAGAATCAATAGCCTTTCAAAGCTACGTAAATGAAAACAAGTTTCACGAAGTCGTTTATGAAAGTTATCACTGTACAAAAATAAACTTTTTGATCAAATAAACCCCTTTTCAGATCTAAGTTCTGTTGAACCCGTCTGCTGAGGTTGTTAAGAAGTATTTAGATTTCAAAGGTTTGTTGTGTTTACGTTTACTTAGTAACACGATATAAGTTAAGATAAATGTTTCGAGAAATGTGAAGAGGGATATTAGATTCCTTGATTTACTTAGTTTAACAAACAGCCAGCCGTGTGTGTATTTACAGCTTAACAAATTAGCAGACTATGTGTTTTCTTCTTTAGTAAAATTGAACAAATAGAGACACGTATATCAAGATAATGATGTGAATTATCAAAACTTGAACGTTTGCGGACTTTAAAACAGTTAGCTACAAAGACTAGATTTGCACCAACAAGTCCATTCGACACGTTTTACACTACTTCCTCATATCCATAATCTCAAATATTACCGTTTTCCCCATTCAATAATATCACGCCCACAACATAGACACCACTGTTTAAACTGTAGCCGTATTCCAGTGTTATTTTATCACGTATTCTTTTATGATGTCCCAAAACATTCTCGGCGTCCCCCAGGGAGGCATAATGAGACCTTTTCCGAGAATATTCGTAAGCAAGCCATAATCCGCGCACAAATTACTGTAGACCTCTTTTGTAGGTGTTTTTAAAGAGTACGCGCCAAAAAAGATTGCTTTAGTCGGAGATATTGAGATTTTAATGGTGTTTTGCCTTGTTGTTTTACTTATAGGCAATTTTCGTCTTGTTTGTGGTAAGGATTTTTATTGAGAGTGATGTTTTTCTAGTTTCATGTGAAATGTCACGACATTTTGCGTGTTACGTGTAAAAGCTGATTGTTTTATTATGATATTCTAAGGTGAAGTGAGATTTACACTTAATCTAGCATTTTCCCGCGGCTTCACTCGCGTGGCCTATTTCACAAGAAGCGCTTTAACCGGGATAATAAGTAGCCAGTATACTCAACGAAAGACGAAATCTTCTAACTGTGAATGAAGTTGATTTGAATCTATAATTCCAGATTAAAGATAATTAATTATCATACAAATTGTACCTCTCTATAATATTAGTTTAGAAAGGCTTCGTAACGATTATAAAAATTACCCACGCTAGCTCTCGGCGCAGTACCAACCGAATGAAAACTCATTCATCGAGTCACAGTATCGAATCGATAATATGCTTAGTCATCATAGATACATCTATTAAATTTTCCCGCCACGTTTATGACTAAGCGAGCAACCACCGCATTCAGCAAAATTAAAACTAATAAAAAATAAAAACGCAGACCAAAATTCAATTTCACACCATTACGTGATTATGCTGTAGACAGCACAAATTATAATTTTATAGGCACAATGAATCTAACATATCGTCCCATATTTTATTAAAGTTATAATTCCAAAAGTTATTTACTGAGTAAAATGGTTCACATTTAACAAAAAGGTTCATTTTTTGTAAAAAAAAAGGTCACAAGCCCTTCAAATGGGTTTTATAAAAAAAAAAAAACTTTTTCGGAATAATGTAGGAAGCTGTTCCAGATATTTCGGACAAAATATTCGCTTCAGGTTTTTCTGTTTTAGACATAATTATTAGTACCTGGATGACCGAGCTAAGCTCGGTGTTTTTTTATTTGGTAAACTTTTTCTAAAAATGAAACCTAGCTAGATCGATTTATCGCCCCCGAAACCCCCTGCATACTAATTTCATGAAAATCGTTGGACCCATTTCCGAGATTCAGGCTATATACATATAGATATACATATTTACAAGAATTTCTCGCTTTTTATACTTAAAGGTATTAGAGTTGTAAAGTAAAATCGTTTTATTAGTAGATACTTTTACTTTTTACTTTAAATATGCCTGACATTATCAGTTAGAAATTTCACTGCTACTGACAAGCTATTAAATGTAATATTTGTATTCTTTCATGAAACCTGATTAACAGGTTAAGTTTCTTACCACAAATTCATACCACTCTTCCCACTAATCCTACAAAAGATAACTTGAATACAAACAACTAAACTAAACAATTCTCTTGTCACCAGCAACATCCGAAAATACACAAGACAAACATTAAATATTACTTCAAGGGCTTAATTTTGACAAAGCCTAAGATATACTATTCATTTTGGTACTTGTCATTTACCTCGTTCCAACAATTATGAAATAGCTTCAAGTTTGAGACCAGAGATAGGTCTTGACATAGCCTAAGGCCAGCCACACACATATGATTTTTAATCGAACAACTGTTAGTTGTATGTACGTTTATGGGAATCAATGGAGGTCCGCGTATCATCAACTAAACAGTGGCACAGTTAAACAAAAAACCACATCGACCGCTTTTTGATTAGTTATTCGAAAAACTATCGGCCAGCAGCTCAATGTAGTGTAGCGCACATACGCTCGACTAAATAGTCGGCCCGCAATCCGCGCCATCATAGAAAATGACGTCGATTTGCACTCTCGTCGAGTAAACTACAGTGCTATTCTGTAAACATCTCAACATGTAAACTTAGGTGAAGTGAGCAGTGAATCCAAACAAACAAGATGGAATGACAGTTCACTTCACGCTCACTCCACCTAAGTTTGGTAAGACGTTGATAGAATAGACTGGCTATTTGATCATGATGAAATCGTCACAAGCACACAACTCGACAAAACAGTTTGATCGATTTAAAAATTGTATGTATGTGGCCGGCCTAACGTTGAATTTAAGCTAATATTCATGCTAATTTGTATAGCTAAATTGATATCAAAATTTGTAATGAAACAAGTGGTGACTGTGGCTTTATATGTATTGATATATTACCTCAGTTTTGCTCTAACATTATGCTAAAAGGTTTCCAAGTGGGAAAAGTTTGCTATGATTCATACTGCAGCTGTCTTTGAGTAAGTTGGTTGCTTTATTATATGGCAACAATGAAAGTAAAAATATAAACAATTATATTTTAGACCTTCATAATAAGACCTTTCTTTTTTAGTTTTCTTTTTTCGTCAAAAACTCTTTCTCTGATCCCGATATTCATTTACATTCCACGTCCATTTTTGAACAACGGAAGTTCATAATAATATGTATGTGTGCCAAATTTTTGATTTTCACGCAACTTTTAAGTCACCGGTACCACCGTGGATAAAAAGAGGTTAATATTATAAATACATAAGCTATGTTATTCTGTTTGGTAAGTTTTGACGCAGCCAAATAACTACTGAACAAATTTTGATAAATGGTATAGAGAAAGATTGAACCTTGGACACAGGATATTTTTTAACCCAAGAATACATTCTCCTAGGATAATTTTCGACAAAGTCAAATTCAAAGCATTTATTTCAAATAAACCATATACAGGTAGTTTTGTACGGTCAAAGTCAGTCCGTCAAAAACAAGAAGCTATTTGCACGTTCCAAAGCGTAGATCTCTATGGAGAAGAACGTGCAAGAAACTCCTTAAACCAATTGATATTTACAAAAACCCTGGTTACATTAACCTCGTTGCTCTTATTTGTGAGAACATGTAAAGAAAGAAAAACAATTTTTCGTATCAAATATTAAGCGGCAACTAAGAGATGACCAGTCTCCATTGACGGCGCCCGTTCACGAACATGACGCGCGCATCAGCACCATTCAGCTCAACCATGTTGAAGGGAGCTGAATGATCCGATACACGCGCCACCATCAGCGACACATTGGAGTGAGCATGACACAACCTCAACTGCCCCTGCTGACATTTACGCGCAGTCGCAGTCTTACCCATAAGCTTTTACATATATTTTGTATCGCATCATTCTTATCCCAACCGCACAAATTAATCCTTTGAAACAGCTGTAATTATTAAATCAAAATAACACTTTGAAAATGAATCATTTCATAAAGCTCCTTAGCATAGGTACAAACCATCATATCTATTAGTTTATATTAAGTTATTAAATCCTTTATCAGAGTTTCACATACGTATATTAGCATAAAGTTATTTCTGTTGGATTTCGTAATGTCTTCACATATAAGTTATTACTCTATTTACATTACACTGCTGAGAAGATTCATGTCTCCACATATGTGTTTAGACTCTCTGTCTAAATACATTCATAATTTGAATTTATGTATAGGTACTAGAAACTGTTAGAAGTGGCCTTTGCCAAGAGACGCTCTCAATCAGATTTAAACTATATAAGGTCCCATTGAAATAGATTGACAAACTTTTAGAAATTATTCAGACTACCAAAATAAGGACAATGGTAAAAAAAATATAAGAAAAATGCATTAGATACTTACAAGAGAAAAAAAACAGCTAACGAAAATACACTAAAAATGTTGGTTACCCAATGCACAAAACACATCCATGTCTTTGTTGTCTTATAATTCTGATACTACAAATATGCAGGCGCACGTGACCACGTCAAGTACCTACCCATAATGGATGTGTTTATTCTAGTGTGCCGAAAAAATTATTATTTTAATAAACCAAATAAAATCACTTTAATCAGTGTTTTTTTTTGGAAATCTTTGGTTTGACGTACTGAACGCTGTGTTAAAATCTGTCCACCTATTTTAATGAGACCATATATTTAATAGATATGACGAGTGACGATACCAATGGAATGTTTAGGACTATTAAACAGCTTATTCATTCATAAGTATTAAACCGGTTTCATACGTTATTTCATCTAAAGCATATTTCAGAAATAACTGTTCCAAAAACTATTTTTAAAAGCAGGGATTAAAATGCAGTAACCAAAACAATACCGATATTTTTTCCACTGTACTAAAAAGCTGTGGAAACAAAAGAGGAAAATGATAAAGGCCAAACCGTAAAACTTTTTTACGGAACACAAATTAAATAACTATGGAATAACATTTCAAAAGTTTCGCAGGTATTCTTCGCATGCAATACAATGGCGGCGTGAACCATAATAGGAGTCCCGAGCACTGCATGATACCATTTTCACTCGACCGTTATTCTTTTTCGACAACGAAATAATGATAATTTTGCACAGGCTATCCAAATATAAATGCAGAAACTCTGTCTGCCGGTTTGTTACGTTCTATCGCCTAAATGATAAATGATGTTTATTTTGTAAGTAGGTTAAACATAACACTTTTACACGTCAATCTTTTTTGGTCATTTTTAAACTAGATGAGGCCGGTGTTTCTTAGCTGACTCTCTAGGAAACACCGGCCTGACCCTGAGAAGAAACAGAAACAAACTCAAAGTTCGCTTTTAAAGTCCATACAATCGTACTGGTCAAATCATATGAGAACCATGTAGGTTAATGTCTGAAGTGTATTTTTGAGGAAAGTACTACACAGATTTGAGTGGACCTGTCCAGACAGTGCAAGCATTTGTAAGTTATCATGTAGCTCAAATTTAGAACTTTAAGGAGCTCATCGATTTTATGAACAATACCAAAGTAAGGAAATTTGGGTAGGCCACATAATGAACTCAAACTGCCAGACTCACTCAGAACGAACTTTTATACCGACATTTTGGCATAGAGATAGATTGGGCCTTTTTTATTCTGGTACGTTCCTTTGGGAAGATTTCCTTTCACTCGGGCAAAAACGCGGAACAAATCTGGTTATATAATAAAACTGTACACGGACAAGTAAGTCCGTTTAATCATGAACTTACTTGTACGTGAAGTTCAACCTAATACAACCCTAATCTCTTCAAAATTAGAGTGAACAGGCTTCTTCTGGGAAAGCTCGCTCCATCATCGACTTTGTCTCTATCATCTGACCTAGACTAGAGTCAAGAGCAAACCCATATTAAATAAAAAAATAAAAAAAGTTCGATCATAATTATACTCATGCTTCGTTCTCGAGATTAGTAATCTGAAATAATAAACCTATAACTTATTTACACATCAAATATTACTTTGAACAAGTCCCTTCAGCAAGCGGTAAGCAATACGATAAAAGCAACTATAAGGAAATAGAAATTGAATTTCTGAAAATTGTTTCCCAAGGGTTAGCTAAAACAGCATAATGTTATGGTAATTTTACCGTACGAGGTCTGCTGATAACGGTTGCCGCTGCATAGAGCGTGAAGCTAACGCGTAATGGACTCAAAACAAAACAAAATATCTCGATAATTTGCTCTGGTTTGAAATGGAAATACTGGTAAAGGGTAGATTAATTATAAAACATTTGTATTCTTATCCACAGAGCACTGAATGCCTCGGCAGCCTGTATTACAAACGAAATTGTCAAAATTGACCATGGAAACCCAGCGTTTCTGTGAATGCAAGCTTTATTCATAGAAATTGACGGCCTGTGAAAATTCTGAGTACATTTTTTTTTTTTTCAGTGGCGTCTCGCAGTTCAGCCTATGGGGTTATCGATTGCTAAACTAGGCTTTCCTGTGGCGGCCTTAATATAACTATTAAATCATCCAGGCAGAGCTTATTAAAACTTACAAACTAAGCGACTACTACGGGCCACGGCTTAGGGCGTCGCTGGGGGAATGACAGCTGGATCGAACTAGGGAGTATAGATCAGTGGTCTCGAACCTCTATAATGCACGTTGAACGCCTCGTCACTTCTAAAATCAGTACGCCCTCCTTGCCTGTTTGGACTATAAAAAACCTGTAACGTGGCGAATAGGAGCATAATGACGACAAGTTACTTGATTCGGGTACAATCAGGGCCTCGAAATTAGCATCAAATCATTTTAAGTGCTGTCGTGCGACCGCCTTGTGTCACTTTACGCCCGTCGCGTGGGGAGTGCTCCACGCCGGTTTGACAGAAAAACACCATAACTTAGAGAAAGTACAATCAAATTGTTGTTTGTTGCTGTCTGTGCTTTGACAGCCGAAAATTGGGCGGGCACAAATACTATCTAGCTTATCAATGACGCACGAGATTTCAATCGGAATGGATAAGGCTCATGCTTATACAAAGCTGATGAGCTTTCCATGCAATGGCAGATGACGTTAATTTCGTTGACCAATCAGGTCAAAATTGGTCAGTAGACCATTCGGACCCTTTTACCGCGACTGCAGACAAAAACTTAGCTTAGCTTAGTATTCAAATTTTACTAAGCTAAACTAAGGTAACTTACCTTAGTTCTTAATACCACTGTAATTAGCTTCACTCTGAATGTTCCTTCTTAGCTGTATCCTAATACATGATGATCGCGCGAATACGCGCTCATCGCGTAAATTTGTTCGGTAAAACAGGAAGGCGCCCTCTGTCGGCACGACAACGCGATAGGGTTTGTCGTAAAAACTAACGCTTATTCGCGCGATGATCGCTTTTCGACGCCTGGGTTCTCTCCAGGGTAAGATGGATAGTATTACTAAGGAAATTTAAAGTTTTACATCTTCAATATTAAATAAAGCAATACATTTCGGGAAGCCTTGCATTCCGGGACGCTAAGCCGGGTGTCTCATAAATATTTTTATGCGACCGTTTAATTCTAAACTAGTACTTCCTAACAAGGATGTACGAAAGTAATGGCATTGCGTTTTAATTTCTGTTTTTGTGGGGGAGTTGCTTCTGTCACAATAAGCTAATGAAGATATTAAAATATTTATTTACAGATTGAAGTACATCTCATCCCAACTACATCAGAGAAATCGTAAGGAAACCTGGGCTGTAATCGTCAGATGCCAGAAAATAATAATAATAAAGCATTTATTTTCAGGTTGCAAAGACCTTAAGCTAACCACAAGTCCACAAGTCTTGCCAAGAAGACTGTGTTACCAGTAACTGGGACATGTATGGAGATTCGATAGGCAGCCGCTCTTTGTACAATACTGGCATTCAGCTGCATCTAAAAAGGCTAGGCAGAAATTTCTGTTTTAACATCATAATATCATCAAAGTTTATAACAAACAAAAATAAACGCTGTACGTCAGACGTAAAAGAATAGCACCATCCCATCACTTCTCGTGGGTATCGTAAGAGGCGACTAAAGGACTCACGAGAGAATGAGCAGCAGCATTCTCTGTGCATTGCAACAGCTACACTGCGATCGACAACCCGCCTGCCAAGCGTGGCGATTATACTCGGCGGCGGCGACCTCTCGCGTCCGGCCCTGGTTAAATCCATGGTCCGGAGCGAGGAGGCTTGGGAAGCGGAGGTTTGGGGAGCACCTCCTTCTGCGAAGCAGTAATGCTAGCGAAGGAGGAGGCGAGCCGCTCGAGGGAAAGGCAAGGCCTTCGCCCCAACCACCGCTACAGGAAAAGACGCCCCGGGCGTCGGGTGTCGCAGGGCGATCCCCGGCCACTGTAGGCGCGGGCCTGCGGACGGCGAGCGTTAGGTGGCTAGCTGTCCGATCACCACCAGGCTCGAGTCGATGGCGCGTTGTGTTCCACGTGCGCCTCAAAGAGATGTCAGCATAGGAGACGGGGCACGCTAGGGCCAGAGCCTGGCAGGGTTGCGGAATTTATTCGAAAGAGTCACCGCAGCCCTGGAACGCAAAGGGCTTTAGAAGAAACACGGATGAGTTTGAGCTCCAACCAGAGCGGAAGAAGTCATTTGATGATTTTTGACATTTGGCGATTATGGCAAACCCCCTCTTTGGGGCAGACCTGTGTCCAGCAGTGGACGTTATTCGGCTGATGATGATGATGATTGCATTTAAAAAATCAGGTACAAAAGCCCAAAGGAAATTCTCATCAAAATGCCGCAACAAAAATAACTAAAATGTCTGCACTGTCTCACTGTCTAACATCGGTGTCTGCATTAGCAGCCGCACCGCTCCATTTAGTAATTACTTTTACATATCGACACAGGTGCTAACGTAACCTTGGTCTGCTTTGAAATTAAAGTATGCCAGAGACAGAATTAAAAAAAAAGCGGGGGTAAATTCATTTCAACATAAATAAAATTACAAAATTTGGGTGTAAGTCGGTTTTGTGATCACCTAATCTATCATTTTGTTAATAATAAAAAACTCTCTACAAGTGCCACGTTTGGAAGCCCTGACTGGAGGCTGGCTGCCACAGGCAATTCTGGCTAAGCAGTCGACAACCTTAGGTTGAACTGCGAGACGCCATTTTATTTTAAATCCACTTTCGGAGTTTCAAAACAATTAATATGTACCACCAACCTTAATGAATCATGCTTTGTTATATATTTCTTCAAACAAAACTGCTTACCACTAACTAAATATTTTATGCATTTGTCCGTCTTTTCGTTCCTCCACATATTTCATTCTCCCGCAAAGAAAAACGCGGAGCACACTACAACAATGAAATACTATTATGGCATTCAGAGAATAACTATGAAAGCTTGCATTTAATTTTCAGTTTCCCAACGCTTTTATTTATATAGTTTTTAAAAAGCGTTTTACAGTTTTAAATACGTTTCACATTTTCTGTTTCGCTATTGTAAAACGATTCATTCATGTTATAATCGGGATATGCATTTTTATTCTTTTTAGAACAAGTAGTATTGGAGCGTGCGATTAAATTAATACAGGCTGGAAAAAAAAGAAAATTGTTTATTCTTTTATTTATGGAATAAGAGTTTGCAGGCTTACTTTATTTTCACCGGATCCTTTTTTGTTAGTAGGAGAATAGACAGTTTTTAACTTGAATTCAACTGAGTTTTCATTGGCGACAAAAAATACTTGATGAGTAGGATAGAATGGAATAGATAAAAAAAAAAAATACTGTGTTATCGGCTTTTTTTTCTTGATATTTAAATGCAAAACATATGAAACCACTAATATGAAACTTTTCTTAGTGACTATACCGAATGACAATCGACCCTTCAGAAATTGAATGCAATACAAAAACATACAAACACAACAGCACAGCTTACGAACAAAAGCGAGTTTAAACGAGAATTGGGTTCTATATTATTACAACAAACTTCAGTGCGACAGAAATATTTACAAATTAGTGAGCTAAAGTCCACAACAAGGAATCCAAATCAGTATAGTACAAGTAACTCAATAATTATAAAAAGATATAAAATGAATTCTTTGTGGCAGGTTGTCTGTGTGTCATCAGATGCACATTACTATAGTGTAAGAACATATCATCCCCTTTAAACTAAGGTACAATAAAATCACCAAAAAGTTAATTTTCAAAATCAAAATTTTAATAACGTAACAAGTTGAAGTTTCGCTCCATAAAACTGCGAAATAACGTGACTAGGGCCGTAAAGTTAATAAATTCTAATCCCAAGACATAATAAAATTCTAATCTAGGCGTCCAAAATTCAGATACAAAATAAAAAAGGGAACAAACAAAAGAAAGTCCAAGCTATTAAAGTTACAAAATAATAAGAGAAAAGAATTTTATTCAAACACAAAAAAAACCGAAACTTTCTCAATGAGCTGTTTGTTGTTTCCAGCCAGTACAAAATGAAATTCAAAATAAGAATCGAGGCTATTGGGAATGAGGCTAAACTAAACACAGATTTTTTTCTGAAGTTGGAAAGTACTTTATTTTTGTTCTTTTTTTTATTATTTTAGGACAAAGTACTTACTATCTCAGTTTTGTTACTAAAGACCTTTTCAATTAACAGACTAAGTAGTCTTATACAACATAACCTTCCAAAAATCTTAATCCGAATTTTAACTTGGTTTCGAAATGTCCCTGACTGAAGACTAGACTAAGGTGTTAACCCCTAAAGTTAACACGAGAGCCGTTAACTCGAAACGTGAGAAAATCCTACTCAAGTTCAGTCACAGAATGTAATGGCCCAACTGAACGAGAATGAAAAATACTAAGACTTCAGCATTTATTCTGCACGAAAGTGCATTCGTTGTTCCGAGAACTTTGTAACGACTGCTTCAAGAATAGAGTCCTTACGTGAAGTTATTTTAGTCAGGACTTACAGTGTAAAATATTGTTAAAAGTAGTGGTCCATATATTGTAGAGTATATGTACAGTTTCTTTGGAATGAAGTCGTGCGTGGTCCATGCTTGACTTGAATTATTCGCGTATTCTTTTGACCATCCTCCTTCAATACTATAAAGTTCTTATACCCTGAAAACTATATAGTTTGCTTTCTTATAAAGTTACTATTATGAAGCAAACAAAAACATCTCGCTTGTATTTTCACAAGTTAAGCAGAGGTGTACTAACTACATACATGAGAATACTCAAGGTACCACATCTGCTTTTTGATCTCCACTCCAGTTGCCACCTCGCTGTTACTAAATGGTTGGTTTGCGAGTAATAGTTTAATTATTATTTTTACGTTTTATTACTGAACAAATATTTATTTTTATTTTTAATGATATCATTTTAGTGACTGGCTGGCTATTTTTATTATTATTTTTATTTTATTTTGGAACTGACTTTATTTTATGATAATATTGTTACTTACTTAATTGACTTTTTTTATATATTTTTTTGTATTTCTGACATGAATTTCTTTATAATTTCTAGTTTTTCAATTTTGATGTTTATTTTTGTTTTTTTTTTTTACATTTACTATTTATTATAATTGTATTATATCTAGCTCATTCTACACTTCTCATCTTCACTTTGATTTTACATTGTATTTATTATGTTTACAAGTACCACTTCCGAACCTATCACTTCACTTTTTTTACTTTTTAATTATTTTTTTTTATTATATGTCTACTGCGCGTTCGAGCGAATGGTACCCGTGGGCTGCAGATGACCTTGTTAATTGGTTAAAAACGGCCATAGAGTGAACATACTTCTTCTGGGTAAGCTCGCTCCATCGTCGACTTTGTCTACGTCATCTCTGACCTAGACTAGAGTCAAGAGCAAACCCATCTCAAATAAAGTTTGTGATTAAGATACAATCTTAAAAAAGTAGTACAGACGCCAGCACATCAACTTACAACAATCTGTCAAAGTTCTTTAATAGATTTTCCACTTTATCGCTAACGATTTAGGTTCAAGGTTGATTGGCAAAATTTTACAGTTTCGGGTAGCTTGATGTGGCTGGCGTCTGTACTTTAAAAAAATGGTAATTTTTAGAGTTAGTAAAAAACATAAAATATTGTCATGCACAACTAAATTTTACTACAACTGGAAGAATCAGCCGCCCACATCATACTGGAATGTGAGGCCGTGGCTACCCAATGTGAACAAATCCTCGAAACGGTGAGGGCACTCCGCGAAGCCTGTGAAGCTCCTAGGAAACTTCTGTGCTTTCGGGTGGAGCTAGGCTGGCTAACTTAGCCAGGTCACCTTTGCAAAAAGGACCAAATAGGAGTCTTAGTGCGGAAAATGGAGTCCCTATTCTGCTCTACTCTACAATTGGTAGTGTGGGAAGCCTACATTCTTTTTCTTCACCTTATTCGGCTCGCTGGCACTAGTTTAAATTTGGGTGGCCCAAAGCATTGCCACTTCCACGGCATCGTTGGTGGCAGCACCACTTCGGCTGTATGTTTTGCGGCACAGAGATTAAGATAGGAGAGGTAGAGCATGGTTTGTGACCCGGCTCAAAATCCATACTCTGCAGTTGATCCGTCTCAACCTACAGTCATCACCTTTTTTTGATGATTACCCAAATCATCAAATGACTTCTTCCGCTCTGGGGGGAGCGGGAGGACGTGTCAGACTCTTACTGACTAAAACCCATCCGTGTTCTTTCTAAAGCCTTTTGCATTCCAGGGTGACTCTTTTGAACAAATTCCGCAACCATGGCAGGCTCTCGCGTGGAACACAACGCGCCATCGACACGGGCCTGGTTGTATTCGTACAGCAAGCCACCCAACGCTCACCGTCCGCTGGGCCGCGTCTACGGTGGTCGGGAATCGTTCTGCGACTCTCTTCTGTTGCGGCGGTTGGGGCGTAGCCTCTGCTGCGGCCTTCTGTTGCGGCGTTTGCTAGCATTGCTACTTCGCAGAAGAAGCCAACCGCTTCACATGCCTCCTCGCTCTGGACCATGGATTGAATCAGGGACGGACGCGAGAGGCGACGCCGCCAAACGCCTTAACGAGGACATGGCGGTGCTCCGCATAAGCAAGGCAGACCTCCATCGTAAGCTCCACCGTGTCCTTCAGGCGTAAATTCATCACTTGCTTATCCTTTTCGAAACTCGAAACTATGTTGAGACTGTCTTCCATCCTAACCGGAAGTAGCTCATTAGTGAAGTCAGTATTTTATTTGAACATGGAGAGACTGAAGCTATATTATAAAAAGAAAAGTAACTCAAATCCTTCTAATACTTGACGAAGACAAGGAAATCAACATTACGAGAACATTCAAACATTACATTACTAATGTCCTTTGTCTCCAAATAGAAGCTCTCCATCATATTACAATGTCTAAGACATGAGTAGGTACTTCATCCAGAGCCATTAGTATTCATTCAGCGTCGTCACTCGGGATATTAGGTCTTTCAAGGTGTAATGTGCTTGTAAGAATGTCTTGTAGATGGATGAAAAAGGTTTTATGTTTAGATTGTGATTAGTTTTGAGTGACAGGTACCTAGAATGTCCTAACATCCCGGTAAGGTTAAATATAGTATGTCTTTTTGTTTTATTGAAAGGCTCGCATTTGACGAGTGCGGACCCAGGTTGGCCGCTGTAAAACTAATTTGGCCAAATGGAGCATTCTTCATCCATCCCAAACGCAGTGCCAGTGTGGAGCACCATCACAGGGCAAGCGTCACGTCCTTAGTTGCCCGTCTTGCACAACCACCTGCACCATCCAAGATCTAAACGCTGCCAATGATAGAGCTGTACTGGTTGCTCAATACTGGTCGGACAAAATTTAATTCGAATCAATCGGCACAAAAAGACGAAGAAGATTTGACGAGTACGCTTGCCTAGTATTTACGGTAAAAGTTCCGAATTTACAACAATGGATGGCACCGTGCACTTCCCTAAAGACTTTAAGTCCCCAGGTTGTAGCAATCAGGAAACCCAAACTCCGCGTATGAGTGAACTGTCCACCACCTTTTTCTTTAGATCTAGGTATTTCAGCATTAAAAAACTATAATATGACGAACATAAATGATCTCTAAGTACCGCGAATCGACAACAAAGCAACAGATTTTACCTCTTTACTAGCTTTTGCCCGCGACTTCGTCCGCGTAGAAGTCGAAACCTTCAAATGAGGTACTAATATAGTACTATATTAGTACCTCTACTGGTGACTTTCGAGACATTCCAATTTTAAGAGTATTTGCTTATTTTCTTAAGTGAGTTCAACCTTTTTAAATAAAAACGGATTGAGTTTTCAAACATGTGTCAAAATAAAATGTAATTTAAATCAAAAGCACTAAGAAGTTTTAACATCAACTTGGAAGCAAATCACCGCCAAAATAACTTTCTACCCCTTTTTAACCCCGTTAAGGGATGAAATTCAATAAATACGCAACACGTCTTCCATCAATTCTGTTAAAAAGGGTTTAAGCAAAATTTGAAGTGGGTTGGACCAAGGAATCACGTTGTCCCATACAAATTTTGATCCCCTTTTTCACCCCCTTAGGGGCATAATTTTAGAAATTCCTTTCTTATCGGATACCTACGTCATACAAAGAACACACCCTCAAAGTTCACGTCTCTACACAATCAGCGGTTTAGGCTGTGCGTTAATCCGTCAGTCAGTGAGTCAGTCAGGACAAAGCATTTTATATATATAGATAATATTAGTATAGATTTGTTGACTTGGCATTGACGTAAACGTTCGCTCCCGTCAAAAAAGAGGATACCGGAAGGTATTGTCACCAGACGGCTCTAATTTAATTTCAGTACAAATTGAAAATTATGTTAAAAACTCACTCTAAGGACACAGTCCTCTAGATTAGAAATCGTTTTTGGAATATTCGAAACGTTCCAATTCGAAACCATTTCCAGTCACACTCGAAACATGAGGCATATGACGGCAAAGGCGCCTTATATTTTTTGCCTCGAGGCATACCCATTTTGTAAAGCTCGTATCAAACGGTGGCAGACGGCCATGCCGCATACCGGTCGTGAGACTGACTGACACTTCCAATTGCACCGCTTTGGCTACGGTAAAAGAATTTTACTTTTTTTATGACCTGAATGGTTTTCCACTCTGTCAGAATAACGAGAACTGTGGAACGCTTAAGTGTTTGAATGATCAAATTCTTTAGGAGTTTTTTTTTTCAGAAATGAAAATTTTCTTTCACACTTGAACTTTCTGCTGTTTATTACACTGACGTTCAAAGAAACTACATTAAAGTACAGGGTTACTTTCCTGATTGTGCGTTCCCGTGGTATAATCGAATTTCACGCGAGCAGAGCCATGCGCAAAAACTAGTTTCTAAAACATAATTTCATAAAAATACGCACATTGTAAAAGCTTAATTATACTCTGCTTTCCGCACGAATACTCAACAATCAGCAAAAAAGCGGCCAAGTGCGAATCGGACTCTCACACGAATAGTTCCGTACCATAAACTGAAAAAACACGTTTCTTGTATAAATTAAACATTAACGATTAAAGGGTCTCCCTTTAATCTTTAATTTAATTTAATTTTTATTATTTGTTCTTGTAGCGGCAATAGAAATACACTATGTGAAAATTTCAATTGTCTACCTCTTACGGTTCTTGAGATATAGCCCGCTGACAGACAGACGGAAAGTCGGATGGATGGCCGGACGGACGGACAGACGAGCGGACGAACAGCGGAGGTTTAGTAATAGGGTCCCGTTGGTTACACGTTGGGTACGGAACCCTAAAAATGATGAAATCGTATTTACATTTTCAATTGCGAAATAAAATTTTATTTTCCGACCCACTGTAAACAACCTTAACATAATTATTAATAAAAGCGCAATTGTTTTCACAAACGAGGTAATAAATATTCTACCGGTATAACCTGGGTTTGTGGAATGAAACGGATACCGAACTACCTTGGAGTTTAATTAACCGATGCGTTTCATTAACTCAATTTAATTTAATTTTAATGTGTCTCTCTGTATGCATACAAAACTTAACAAAAATGGAGGTGAACAATGCAGCAATGGTTGTAGTTTATCTACAGATCATTTTATGCAGATGTAATTTTTTTAAATATATTTTGGTTAAACAAAATCAAAGGTCATTAATTCAAATAAGGCTGAGTGCCAGCACTTTTTGAACATCAAAGTTCTATATCAAGACAGTCCGCCAAAACGCCCGCCCGTCACCACTTCCTTGTATTTAAGCTGGGAAGAAGAAGTGGCGGAACAAACTCACCAGCAACGTTATACAAGCAGGTCTCTCGTTTAATCTTTGTGGGCCCATATATCGAAAACTGGAGCCTTTTTTTTAATGATGGGAAATCATCAAATGACTTCTTCCGCTCTGGGTGGAGCGGAAGGGCGTGTCAGACTCTTACTGACTAAAACCCATCTGTGTTCCTTCTAAAGCCCTTTGCGTTCCAGGGCCGCGGTGACTCTTTCGAACAAATTCCGCAACCCTGGCAGGCACTGGCCCTAGCGGGCCCCGTCTCCTATGCTGACATCTCTTTGAGGCGCGCGTGGACCACAATGTGCCATCGACCCGGGTCTGGTTGTGACCGGACAGCGAGCCACCCATCGCTCGCCATCCGCAGTCCTGAAAACTGGAGCCCTGAAACAGGTGGAAAGGGTCGTGGCTGACGGAGGAGAAAATGGCGGGACGCTTTGAATAGCTTCCTCGAGAATTTCTTCATTTAACTTATAAAGTTGGGGCCGAGGGAAAGTCTGTTAAAAACTCTGGTAGCCCGTACAAACCTATTAAAGTTTGCTCCCGTGTGTCAGGCAGTTAAGATTATTAATAGCATCTCTCAGCGTTCAGACATTTCTGCTTATTGGCGGAATTCCAGAAAGTGACAGTTAGTGTATAGTCCTCTATGTAACTTGTTCGCACACGAAGTCGTTACTTGGGACTGGCCAATGAAGGACGCGAGTAGGTGTGTGGTCAGTCTCGTCTCTTGGTGTCGCATTCCATGACTACTTTTATTACTTTCGGTCTGCCTGTAAAAATAATTATAAGTGTAAATAAATAAAACTTCTAATATAAATTCTTCGTTCTTCAGTCATATTTCATACTACACTTGCAATAAAAAGCAGGTAATTGAAGAACTCTTCAGTAAAGAATAAGATACAAGAAGCTCTACCGCACAAATGCTTTTCCGGAGAAATACTACAAACAAAACTTATTGTGACGTCAAATAAATTGGTGTAACTGCCAGAGGCAGACTTCCTAACTTGGTCACTAGCGGCCCGTTTCAATAACCAACTGTCAAATTAGCTACGAACAGTAGCTGAAACGTCATTTTTGCCTTTGTGACATGACGTTTCAGCTACTTTTGGTAGCTAATTTGACAGTTGGTTAAATGTAGATGCGTTATTGAGACCGGCCGTAAGAGTCTTGCAACACATAATCATATCTTTCCTTGATGTGACCTACAACTTGAGGTATCAGCGGTTACCAACCAATCAGACTGCTTGCAACTTACTTAAATCAGTCGATCTGCCAAGCCTTTCCCCAATTATGGTCTGTTTGTGTATGTGTGTTTGTATGTTCGTAAACGCACCCACGATACAGTAGAAATTTCTTGTGTGGGGCAACGTTTTTGAAATGAAAACTTGTTTAGGCGCGTTGAGCACTTTTTGGGTGAACAAAGATCATGGAACTCGCGTCATCGTCACTTAACGCTTTCCAAATTCAAAAATAAAAATCTAATAGCTCGACGATACAATTCACAAGTTACTTAGTTTTCACTTTTTTTTTTATGACAAACGATGGGATCTAGTTCAATTCTAACCAGATGCAGAACTGACAATACCGTAAAACGGGGTGGATGGAAATACAGGGGTAAATAAAAACGAAACTTTTATTGGGATTTTCACATAAATTCCATCATCATCATCTGCCTAGCCTTTTCCCAACTATATTGGGGTCAGCTTCCAGTCAAACCGGATTCAGCTGAATACCAGTATTTTACGTGGAGCGCCTGCCTACCAGACCTCCACAACCCATTAACTGGGTAACACGGTACTCCTTGGCAAGACTGGTGTCAGCCTAGGTTATCTGGCTTCTGACTATCCGTAACGACTGCCAAAGATCTACAAATGACAGCCGGGACCAACGGCTTAACGTGCTTTCCGAGGCACGGAGGAGTCTCGGTATGTTAAGATGGTCACCCATCCACAGACCAACCTCGGCAAGCTTTGCTTAACCTTGAAGATCGACCCGTGCGGCTGTTATTATTTAGCCACGAGCTCCTCACATAAATTCCACATTAATAGTAATTCACTGAGCGTCCATTTCAAAATAAAATAATTGATAAAAAAATTGGAGTTCTTCATTGCTGCAAACAATATTTAAATAACGTGAAAATTCCAATCAATGTTTCGTTTTTATTCACCCCATTATTTCTCAAATCAAAGTCAAATCATTCCAATACAATCAATGTTTTTAAGGGCATTTTATTGCAAAGTGATTACTTAAAAATCAACTTTGAAAACACTACACTTAAGTCGACAGCTGAGTTCGTGGTTATGGTTTGAAATTATACTGAAATATAAATTATTCGTGTACCTATAGCATAGCAAGGAAAGGATTCAAAATTCTTTCCACGTGGAAGTCTTATAGATTCTAGGAAATTCTATCAATCTCAGGAACTTTAAATTGGGTACTTTCCGTAATATAGAGTTACAAATTACTTTCCTAAGAATTGCGATCGCCTTTAGTTACGGTATATTATTTATGATATTTAAAATGTCGTCCTATTCGGACAGCTAGTTAAAAGTTCTGAACTTACTGTTTGTTACAAATCTACCTAAGGTTTACAACTTCTTTGAATACATATTTCATAACAAGAACTATTTAAAAAAAGTTGTTAGCCCCGGTCAACACTTTTATTCAAATTCGACAGGGTAGTAGTGTCAATAATGCATTCTTAATTTTTGTATACGATTGCTCAAATATTTGCCAGTAAACGACAAAACATGTTAGATCATGATTCTAAAATAAGGCCTTAAATGAGCCATGTTTGTATGCAAATAAATTATTCTTATTCTTAATAAAAATATCGAATTTTTGACATTTAAAAAAAATATATTTTAAATATTATTTTTAATAAGTAGATACATGATCTAATGGTTCAATACATTATGCCAACCATTTTGAATAAAATACAGGCAGACTTACTTTCGCATTTATAAAATTAAGTACAGATTTATGCGTAGTTACAATAAAAGTATAACCTATTATTTGGCGAGCTTACGCTAAGTAACCTAATTAGTTTGGCGAGTAAAATTGTAAAAAAAAAATAGTGTTTAATAAAAAATAAAAAAAATGATTCAAAGCTAAGTTAACATAAATACTTAGACTTTATTAAAGAGAAAGATGCTAAGTAAATTAGAAAATACTTTTTCTTTGCAAAAAGATTCCTAATTTTAATTATGAAGACGAACTTTTAGTGAGCTTGAAACAAATCTTATTTGCTATTTGTGACTGCAGAACATATTGTTACTGAAAATGATACGATAACGTCGACTGAAATAACTAAATACCGATATTAATAATCCTGCAGACCGAATTTCGATCACGGTGGCCAACCATAACGGAGATTAGCCAAGTAGGTACGCAGAGGATATTATTGTGCACTAGTGTGTGAGCAAACACAGGGACACTCATTGTTCATTTACTCCCACAGTGCGATGGGACGGCAATCCGACACGAGCAGGGAGAGATCAGGCGCAGGACCAACAGCTTGACGTGTTTTCTGAGGCAAGAGGTTAGGGGTGCCACACCACCAACTTCTAAACCTCAAAACTAATTTAGTGCTACTGTAACTTATAGCGCATATCCCATTTTTCCCGTTCCCGTAGGATTTTCGGGAAATCCTTCGTTAGTGCTCCCCAAGGAAGCTACATGCCAAATTGCAGATTCCTACGACTGTCACTCAATCACTCAGTAACGCAACAGTTTTATATATGTCACCTAAAAATTCCAGACTCCGTAAGATTGTAATAAATCTTTATTAGATTATAATTCCTCGATATATTATGAAAAATCGTCGATGTATACAATAAATCCCATGCAAATTCAATTGTTTTCAATATACCTGTGCCTTATTAAGAAAAAATATTTTACAATTTTACGCGATATTTTACAATCTAACGGCGTTTGCAATTTTCCGGTGACATATATTAATACAGGATATCAAAGCTGGTAGTAAAACGCCAATCATTATTAGACAGCAAACTCATTCGAGGCTCACCGCTGCTGGGCGCTACTACTTCACTCTATGTGAGATCGTCGAGTCTACTTACTTGTAAGTTTGGGATACTGTTGGGACAAACCACAAGCCATACATAACCTTTAACCTTTATCCCATGAAGCTCGGCGGTAACCACCGAACCCCACCTGCTACGATCCTTAAATACTAGTTTTTGCTTCGTTAACTTACGTTCGATTTTATGCTGGCACTTCAATTTTGCTTATTTGTAAAAATATTTGCGTCACTTTTTACTAATCTGTACTATCTTTGGATTGATGTATGATGGATGGATGTATGTTTGTTACTCAATCACTTAAGAACGGCTGACCATATTGTGATGAAATTTGGCACAGAGGTAGATTATAGTTTGGAATAACAGATAGAATACTTTTTATTATGTCAGTATGATCCCATGGGATAATTTTCGACAATCACGCGGGCAGAGCCGCGGCCGGCAGCAAGTACAAAATTTCTTTGTGGTTTTTGAAATAAGGTTAATTTTATATTGCACAAGTGACGCAAATATTTACTAACACCAGCAATACACGATAAACAGTTACAAGAAGGTAATACGCAACAGACCTTTTTAGAGAGGCCAGTAAGGTCAGTTACAATAATCCGTTGAACGAAAAAAAACAACTGCAATTTCCAACTCAATTAACTTCACACAAGATTTTGTTATTATTGGCAACATTTTCGGAAGCAAAAATGTATTTTCGAACAAGACTCCTAGTGCGAAAGTTTTTCAATTACATTTTGTCTGTGGCGCAGAATTTTTCGCGTAAACAGTTCTACTTTCTGGTAAAAGTGGTTCTGACAATTGGTGTACCGTATTTGGGACTCTCGTTTGGTCGGTGGTTGGAGCACCTGTGACTTAATTGGAGTTCGGCAGAGAATCTATTTACCTTCGTCTCCTAGGCTGGAATTTGGTCTTAAATTTTAAATTGTCTCGCTTTATATCGACAAAGTTTATGTTTGTTACGCTTCGCTTTCAATATTACATTCATATTTTTTCTTGAAATGGTTTATAGATTTGTGGCTTCAAAGGCAAAGATATTGTCAAAATATTCGGTGTCAATCGTCTTCTCTGCCAAATGGAAGTCATAATCGTAGCTAAACTATCGATTGGCAATAATTCCGACCACGGTGGCAACCTCAACGGAAATTAGTCAAGTCGGTATTCAGTAGATACATATAATAGTGCAAAACTGTGAGCACGTGTCTAAATAATAACAGCCGCTCGGGTCGATATTCAAGGTTAAGCAGCACTCGCCGAGGTCGGTCTGTGGATGTGTGACCATCTTACATACCGAGACTCCTCCGTGCCTCGGAAAGCACGTTAAGCCGTTAGTCTCCGCTGTTATTTGTAGTTATTTGGCAGCCGTTACGGATTGTCAGAAGCCAGAAAATCTGACGCCAGTCTTACCAAGAAGTTACCCAGTTAATGGGTTGTGGGCATTCTTCGAAGCCCTCTCCACTTGAAACTCGAATAAAAGGAAATAACAATAAAAGCCATTTAAACTAAGCACCTTACTGAACTCCCTAAAACAAGAACAAAAGATAATCGTAAAACGTACTTTTTATTCTATGCAATTTCATTTTAAAGGAACCCTTATAACTTGACTCACATTATTATCTCCCAATTGTATTTTATTTAATGGTAACTTTGTACTGTTTTATGGGCTAACGTAAACTGGTTATTAAACCTACCTAAACGTAATCAAAAATGAATCTAGAAACACGCAATGAGTACAAAAACACTAACTTTTAACAACCTTGAAATAAGTAATGATTGTAGAAACAGTTTTACAGTTACAGGAAAAACTGGTTGGTCGCCGGTCAGTTTTATTTACGGCCGGCCGGTCACAATAAAGTATCTACCTTTGATCAACTGTCAAATTAGCTATCAACAGTAGCTGAAACGTCTACTTGCCTTTCAAACATGACGTTCCGGCTACCGTTGCTAATTTGACTGCTGGTCAAAGATAGATACGTTATTAAAACCGGCCATTAGTTAACTACAGCATCCACCTTATTAAATTAAATTTATAACAATTAAACGAAATTAAACAAATAAATCTCATCACGTCAATGTCACAGAATGACAGTCGGTGCTAATAAAAATATGACACTGACAGAAAACTGAAATAAAACAGATTTGATTCGTATTTCATGAAATAGACATTTCTAAAAACACAAACTCCTTAATCTACTTTGTTCTTTGTTTTCTTCGGTAACTTCAATAGATATTATGTGTCTTGGCTTAATAAATGAAAGAACTTCAAAACTGACGAAAGTATAAACGTCTCGACTGTACAAACGTGGTTAATTCCTGTAATTTCCTACGGAAATAGAAGAACAAATTCAAGTGCTGAAACCAATTTTACTAAAACAAACATTGAACGCACGCAATGTTCTTATCAAGGAATAGTTTATTCTATAAAGTGTGTAAGTTCTTACTGACATCGCTTGAGGCTAGGTTTCGAAGGGAGCTGAGCGGGTCGATTTGGAATTGATAGAACGCATATTTTGGAGAAAATATATTTGGATGAATGTATTGCTTTGTTAGGTTCAGCAAAACAACGTGAATAGTAGTATTGTGAGCAAAAATATAGTTGAACATGTGCATACATTACTGGGGGCAATATTGACTATTTGATCAAGACTTAATTTAGCTTTGTAGGTATAACTTACTATGTACACCATACACGTTAAAGAAAAATAATGAAGAAGAAGACATTACATTGGATGACACAGTTGGCGGCCATATTGCTAAAGGCGATCTTTACATATTTCATCTAATAGCGCTTAAATAAAACAATAAAATAAAACACAAATAATTAATTCAATCTTAAATACTTAGTCAACTAAATTCAATGCCTATTTTATTCAACTAATTTGTTACTAGATATATTTTTAGGCTGAAACGTAATGTCTTTGCCAGCGGTAACGTAGTGAGTTGACGTCTGTCAACTCAGTTCGTTACCAATTAGAAAAGATAACCGTTAGAAAGATAGCTTTTTTCCAATGAGCTGTCCGTGGGAACGACACCAATAATCTTGATTAAATAAAATAGCAGTCTAATATATTAGATGAGTCCTTCGCGCAAGGGGTCCAGTGTTAATTAAAATAAATGTTTTACCTATAAGTAAAACAAGGACGCTGGTCCTTAGGATATTTTAAACAATTAAACTTAATAAAATGGTCTTCTTAAAACAAGAATCAGATTGAACCACACACTAGCCCATTAATTAAGATGTTGGATAATACTTAAATGCAAGCGACAGGTTCCGAATACAAGTGGCAAGGATCTTCCATGTGTCCCCATTTGCTGACGGTACTGGCTGTGACAGCATGCACCAGGATAGTTGTTATTAAGGATAACTTAGCCCACTCAATGTAAGTGTGCACATGTATCTCGCAACATCAAGATCTTAGGAATATCCGTATCTGGCTGTATGTGTATTTACTGAGGTAGAGATTATTGAGAAGACTAATAGAAGTATTTTATTTCAATCAACACTTCAAGTGAGTTATCCCTGTTAGTGTCATGTAACTCCTGTGGCTGAGTAAGTTGGTGAGTAATGTAACTAACCTTACCACCCTACTCTCCAAGCCAATCCTACCCTTCTTTTTTTTAAGGATGGGAAATCATCAAATGACTTCTTTCGCTCCGCGCCTTAGGTGGTTGGGGATCGCCCTGCGACTCCCGACGCCCGGAGCGTTCTTCAGGTCCGGCGGTTGGGGCGAAGGCCTTGTCTCTTCCTCACGCGGCCGGCCTCCTCCTCCGCTAGCATTACTGCTTCGCAGAAGGAGGTGACCGCTTTCCATGCCTCCTCGCTCCGGACCATTGATTTAACCAGGCCCGGACGCGAGAGGTCGCCGCCGCCGATCGAAGGTCGGAGAAGAAGATCGGAGGTCTGCCCAAGCAGGGCAGACCTCTACCATATGCTCCACCGTGTCCTCCAGGAAGCCAATCCTAACCTACAACCTAGCATGGACTTTATGAATCGATTCACTTCAGTAAACATTTTCAGCAAGAAATGTCTCATTTCATTCAACACAGGGACGCGCGTCCAATACTTATTCAATTACTTGAAGAGTTTAACTTTCCACAACCGCGCTCACTTCTGTTCCCCGTATTATCTGAAGAACTAAGTTTTTATAAGTTAAACAAAACTTCGTTTCTAGTTCTGTTCTTGTTATTGGTCGCCGTAAATGTTTGAATAGGCTGAAAAGTTTAACCAAGGACTAAGAAAATTGCTATTGGTTAGGCTCTTGTTTGTTTTGTATTTGTGGTGGAATGAAAAACAGTGTGTGCACTGTCTGACCATCAACTTTTATTTTTACTAGCTTATGCCCGCGACTTTGAACGTGCATATCCCGTTTTTTCCGGTTCCAGCCTTTCTCATAGATGTGTGGCTACCATATCCAAAAATAATTGCCCTAATCCTACTGAGAGTTCCAGAGATAAGCGCGTTCAAACAAAATCTTCAGCTTTATTATTAGTAAAGATTTTTCACTGGATAGTATTGTGAATATTTCAGAAGTAATGGGTGTCAGTGACGTCTTAATATAATACAAATCGAACATCGCGCGAACACACGATTGTCACATTCTTTTGTTCAGAAAACATCGTGTCATCGCTCACAACAGAGACACGATTTGTATCAGGACGATGATTTGGGCACATCTAGCAATGTATACTAATATAATTGACTTTGACTTTGAAAGCTATAGAGGTATGCGGTACAGAAGTAAAGTTCCGCAATCCGCTATTGAAAAGGGAGGATCCTCCGACTGATTGGTTGTTGTGTCTGGTGGGCAACTGCCCAATAGTTGATATTGGACTGTTGTACATGTTCAAATCACACGGAGGACTTTGCTTGCGCGATGCAGAATTTCGTTGGTAGTTCGTCGCTGACAGGATAGATGGCGTTGCGGTTCTTTTTGTTTGCCGCACAAATTTTGTTTCTTAGTTTTTCATGTGGCGGCATTGATGCCGCTACAAAGCTGAAGAGTTGGTTTGTTTAATTGAACGCGCTTATCTCTGGAACTATCAGTCTGATTTGGAAAATCGAGATATATGCGTATGAAGTCGTGGGCAAAAGTTAGTACTTTCAGAACCAAAGGTGAGATTAACTACTGCAATTTTATGTCCGTTTCGTGAAAATTATCCACCATATCCCAATATGTAGCTCTGTTGTCCTGTATCATTTAGAAATGTTAAAGAACAAGCTACGATAAACTTAGCTGTACCATTAATGAACTGGCAAGACTTTTAAGAATGTTCCCTGAAGTCGGCACATGTTACTGTCGACTTTACAGCCAATACTCCCTGGGCTCACGTAGGAACCTAGTCGGATTGTTGGTTAAAGTTTTAATATGCTTGGCTAGGCTTAGTGCTATAAACTTAGGGGTCTACTTCGCTAATTAAAGTTACTGGATATCCCCCGCGACTTTGTTTGTAAGAAACTTTTAACCAACGTACCCTTGGGATGGAATTTGGAAAATCTTTGATACCTACATCGTAAAGGAAATTACTGGGAATAGTTAAGGTTTGTTTGTTACTGCTTTATAGGCCTATGATAGCTAATTTAACTTTTAAGTTTTAATTTAATTTTAAGATAATGTATTTGTTTGACATACATAATTATTTTAATTTTATTATTTCTGTTGTTGTCCGAATTAATTTTTATTTTTATTTTTAGTGTTAATGTGCAATGGGTGTGAATAACCTGAATATATGAATTTATTATTATTTTTATTACTGTAACTTTACATATTGTAGCGTGAAAAAAATAAAAAAAAAACAACGGATGACGCCATTTGAATGCGTATAATTCACAAGCCAAGAAAGGCATCGAAATTATAAAAAAAAAAACTTAAAAAATCGTTAAAAACACATGATAAAAATTAGAAGCCTTGTGGGTCGACCGGTATTGGGAGTTTGACGCGGTAATACTTAGGCGCGGATAAAATAACGTATAGAATCTAAGGAGTACACTAGCTTCACATCAGAAACTAAAACAACACTACCTTTCGGTACCATCATAGTTGCATATTTAAAGTTTTTTTTTTTCCTTAGCCTATTGTGTCCCACTGCTGGGCAAAGACCTCCCCCATATCCTTCCAGACATTCTTTTCTTGCGCCACCTCTAACCAGCCTTCGCTTCTAGTATGAATTAGTATGATATTAATTTTACTCATAATTTTATGTACAGTACGATATATTTAGTATTTTTTCTACGTAAGCATAACTTTTACACACGACATCTCTTTTATTCGACTCTCCTTTCGCAGGTATGCTGGAAGAGATTTCTTTAGAAGTACCTATTTTTCTGTTTTCTTCTTCTCATCTATTTGTAACATGTGTGTACATAAATTGTTTAATAAATAAATAAAATGTGATTGCAACTACATACTAGTCTAAAGAGCGTCTCCACTTAAGTATCGCTTAAAAAGGACACGGCACTTAGTGATTTCGCAGCTCCCTAGACACAATTATGTATGTAGAAAATAGCTGGACCACAGGTTGAAGATAATTCTGCAAGAAGGATTTTTTTTCGAAAAAATTTTAAAGCAGTGTTCACAATGCTGCAATATGGTATGTGAGACTTGACAGACAAGTAGGAAACATGGCAACTAGAGTATTTCAAATTACTTATCATAAAAATTCTAGAAAATAAACCCACATTTTTTCATTAAAATCCTACGATCTTATCTTTCAATTGATTTTTAATACCTACCGACAGAACCAACGATGAAAAACTTTTTTTGGCAAACATTCAACTAACACAGCTGCATCTAGTGCGGAATACCAGTATTTACTACCAAGTTACTAGGTAATGGAGGACACGGTGAAGCATACGGTGGAGGTCTGCCCAGCTTGGGCTAAGCACCGCCGTGTCCACGTCGAGGCGATCGACGGCGGTGACAACTCGCGACCGGCCCTGGTTAAATCCATGGTCCGGAGCGAGGAGGCATGGGAAGCGGTCACCTCCTTCTGCGAAGCAGTAATGCTAGCGAAGGAGGAGGTGGGTCGCGCGAGGGAAAGGCAAGGCCTTCGCCCCAACCGCCGCTACAGGAGAAGACGCCCTGGGCGTCGGGAGCCGCAGGACGATCCCCGGCTACCGTAGGCGAGGGCCTGCTAGCGTTCGGTTGCTCACTGTCCGATCACCACCAGGCTCGGGTCGATTGCGCGTTGTGTTCCACGTGCGCCTCAGAGAGAAGTCAGCATAGAAGACGGGGCCCGCTAGGGCCAGAGCCTGCTAGGGTTACGGAATTTGTTCGAAAGAGTCACCGCGGCCCTGGAACGCAAAGGGCTTAGAAAGAACACGGATGGGTTTTAGCCAGTAAGAGTCTGAGTTCTGCTCCAGGCAGAGCGGAAGAAGTCATTTGATGATTTCCCATCTTTAAAAAGAAAAGTTACTCGGTAATAGCTTACCCCTTCACAAGACTCGTGTCACATATCTACGATTATCAAAGATCTACAAGTGACAGCTGGGACCAACGGCTTAACGTGCTTTCCGTGAAACGGAGGAATCTCGGTATGTTAAGATCTAAGATGGTCATCCATCCCCAGACTGACCTTGATAAGAGTTGCTTAACATTGAAGATCGGTCGGTGCGGCTATTTTTATTGAGCCATAGCTCTTCATCCATCCATACCTTAAGAAATCCTCCAATATGACGCAACAGGTAAACAAAAACCGTTCATCCTAAAATAAGCCCCATTATTCACCCTCTCAACCTACTTACAAAGATATTTCCAACAATAAATCTAAAAATGGAATCTGAAATAGCCCGATATAAACCTGACCTGTCCACACATTACTTCGCAAAGTCTACAAACGCTTGAAAAGGATACCCACTGGGAATGCGCAGTTTTATTTTGGTAAGGGACTGATTGAAATTGGATATAGATGTGTGTAAATATCGGTCTTACTTAACCAGCTGTGTATGGAAATAGATGATTATAAAACTTGTGTTTTCACGAGCAATATGTGTTCTACTACCTTAGGGTGCTACAACATCAATCGATCGGTAGAATGACTTAGTCGAAGTCAATCGATGGCTTCTACTTCTACCATATCAATTGTTCCGATCGATGGCATCAATCGACGTCGATCAATAGGTGTGGTATCAATTGTTTATCGCCCGGTATCCCTTGATCAGCCAAAACTACCACACCAATCGATCAATGATTGGTGTGGTAACATCCTTAGTCATGATCATCTTAGCAATTGTGCGAACAAAAATTGTCTTGTAATTGCAGCTACATAATCAGTTGAAGATTGGGGGAGACAGCCGAAGATTCCCGACCTCAGTGACTCGGGTCTCTTCGTCGTGTGGCGGCCATGTCAACATCATTTCATTTCATGTCACTACACTACCTTCAGATCAGTCAGCAGTCAGACCGATGGTGCATATTCGGCCGCTGATATAAGTCTAACCATGTTTATTGATCTACCTTTACTATCCGGCCTCGCACTGTGTGTAAATATATAATTATTACAGCTACTCGTGTTATAATCCGAGGATTCAGGATACTTAGCTCTGTCTCAATTAAAGCCGAAAAGCCTATATTTTCGGACGGGGTGTGTAATGTATGGTATAATAAAATTCATTTTAAAATCTTTGCTGAGTGTCAGAACGGTTTCGCACTGCATCCGATTCGAATCCGAGAATTTTCGCTCCGAAGTAGCCGTAGCACACTTCTAGGAGGCGATTTAGTGCGTAAGCACTAGTTCCGAACTCCGTCCGTGCGAATTCAGGACATTTGCAATCAGGATAAAACGCCCTAACATACTACTTTTTAACCTGAAAAAAAAACACATTTTCCGAGGAATATGTCACGTAGGCAAAGCTGCGGAAACAAACTAGTCATATAAATAATTCCAAAACATAAATCCCTAATATTTTGCATGTATTCTGAATAACAGCATTTAGCGAGAACACTGCCGTTGTAAACTCAAAACAGTAAATACTATAAGTATGTCTGCAGTACTGTAATGTAAGTAACTTTATTATTTGGTACGGAAATTAGATATAATACTTAGCACGTTCAAGTGTGTCTGGATCTTGGTTATTAGTGTAACAGACGAAATGAGAAGTGTTTACAAAGTTAGTAAGATACTGGCACTTCCCTTATTACTAACTTAACAGCAGAGAAAATTCACGATAAATAATTAGGTAATCAACATCTGCCAAAAGCATATACTCTAGAGCTCTACTTTATAGAAAACTAGCTGTTGCCCGCGGCTCCGCCCGCGTGAATGTGGAAAGTTATCCCAAGGAAACGTACTCCCGGGATAAAAAGGTATTCAAACTATGTACATACCAAACTTCAATTTAAAAAAAAATGTGATCAGTGGCCCTATTTTTAACCGACTTCAAAAAAAGGAGGAAGTTCTCAATTCGGACGAAGCTATAGATACAAGACGCAAAGCACTGTCCTTTTTCCACAAAGGATCATTATTGCAATGGCGCAAGTCTTAGGGTCTTGATATATATGTAATATAGAAAGCGGTTGATGTAGAAAGCGGTCAGGCCACACGGCCTGGGCGCTAACAAGATAAAATGGCGTCAAAGGATCGCGGGCGCGCGGATAGACGCCATACAGTTTCGTCACAGCGCCCTGGCCGCGCGCCCGGAGCGCTTTGTATACCAAGCACAAAATCAACAAATGACTTCTTCCGCTCTGGGTGGAGCGGAAGGGCGTGTGACTCTTACTGACTAAAACCCATCCGTGTTCCTTCTAAAGCCCTTTGCGTTCCAGGGCCGCGGTGACACTTTCGAACAAATTCCGCAACCCTAGCAGATTCCGCAACCCTGGCAGATATAGTACGACTGAACTGATTCTTGTAACTGTCAAATCATGTTTAAACAAATTCAGATATTGTTTTATTACTTACCACGTATATCTCCGGGCATGATGGGTGATCTCTGCAGGCCATCCTCCATTCTCAAGAAGAGTCACTTCAAGAAGAGAATAAAATTAAAATAGTTTTTATTGTACACTATAACTGCTTACGAGTAATAGAGAGATTCCGAATATATATTTTAAGAAATTATCACTTAGCTTATAATATTCTCCTCATCTTACCATTTCCTAAATTTAGCTCAAAATTGTTAACATTCCGTTTTATACAGCGTCAACAAAATTATACCGTCGTTGAAACCCCGGGGGCTGAAATAAGAAACTCTAGTAATGGACACGGCCTAAGTAAATAGTCTATTATATCACTACCCATTATGTTTAACGGGCTCTCGTTGAATTCACCCGGGTCGGTCTGTTTGTATGTGTTTGACGTAGGAAATCTTATTCTCTCCTATGCTACTAATATTTTAAGTGTTTTTTTTTTGAGGATGGGAAATCATCAACAGACTTCTTTCGCTCTGGGTGGAGCGGACGGGCGTGTCAGACTCTTACTGACTAAAACCTATCGGTGTTCCTTCTAAAGCCCTTTGGCGTTCCAGGGCCGCGGTGACGCTTTCGAACAAATTCCGCAACCCTGGTAGGCTCTGGCCCTAGCAGGCCCCGTCTCCAATGCTGACATCTCTTTCAGGCGCGTGTAGAACACAATGCGCCATCGACCCGGGCCTGGTGGTAATCGGATAGCGAGCCACCCAACGCTCGCCGTCTGCAAGCCCGCGCCTACGGTGGCCGGGGATCGCCCTGCGACTCCCGACGCCCGGGGCGTCTTCTCCTGTAAGGGTTCGGCTACACTCTCAATCTTGCATGTACCAAAAGTTTGTGCAAAAATTGGCGCCAAAACTGCATGGTGTCGACACAATAGCGACTTACATGCGCAAAAAGTTTACGCATTTATATTATATCGTTTTCACGTACATGCTTATTTGTGCAAATCAATTTTGTACAAACTAGCGTTTTGTGCAAGCTATTTGTGCGGTATACCGTTTTGCCATTTTACGGCCAGTTTCAATAACGTATCCACCTTTAAGCAACTGTCAAATTAACTAACAACAGTAGCTGAAACGTCATATTACAAAGGCAAACATGACGTTTCAGCTACTGTTGGTAGCTAATTTGACAGTTGGTTTAAGGTAGATACGTTATTCTGACTGGTCGTTAACGCACATGTTTGTTTGTACAAACAAGAATTGGTGCAAATAAGATTGAGCGTGTAGCCAAGGCTTTAGTGTATGATTGTAAATTTGGATGTGTCCTCATCAATCACGCCTAGCCATTAAAAATACTCGGTTATACCATGAACCAGGCTAAAACACAGTATACTTTTTACATTTCAAGCTTAAAGCAGAAGCTAGCGAAGAATTATTATTCGAAGATGATAATTTCTGCGTAAAGTGCTTGTGCTTGTTGTTTATATTTATTTAGCTTTAATTACTCTCTGCACTTACAGTAAGTACCAACACGTACACATTTTCTTTGTAATGTATCGTCAAAATACATATTTAACCTTTTGAACGCCACTGTCACCCTGTACGCCAAACATCACAAATATGTGACAAAAAGTACGGCGAATTTGTGGCTTGGGGGGAGGGGAACGCCGATGCGTTTATGCTCGCTTGAGTTTCATAAGGTTACCAGTACAATAACCGAGTGCCCATATTGCTGCTCGTGACATTAGTACCTACTAAACAAAATAAGTCGGTAAGACCTGCCCCGCCACCAACGACATTTAAATAATCTTTTTTTTTATGCGGGCGAAGATTTAACCGTCTCATTTGACATTACGAACAAATTCCATATGTCACTATCTAAAATAGAATTAATTCCACATTATTCCTTTCATCCAGCACATCTCGCAAAAACAGACACTTATATTGAAATATCACACACAAAATAAATAGTACTACAATATCTCTTCCATTCCTAAATAAAAATTGATAGCTGTCCTCAGATAGGCTCGCATTTTCATCAGGCAAGTTAGAATAAAATAAAAAGAATTGTTTGTGTATCGAGACCTACTGGGGAAACTTACTCCAATCCATCGAATGTGGAACTTTAGTACCTACATTGGTAGATAACATGAGGGTGAGTGACACAGAGAAGGGCAGAGATATAGCGAGCTGAAAAAGAACAGAAACGGTTCAAGAAGGCTAAATAATGGAACACTGGTAATAGAACAGGCTTCTTCTAGGTAAACTCGCCCCATTGTCGACTTTGTATGTGTCATCTATGAGCTAGACCAGTGTTCCGCAAACTTTTTGTGTTTAAAGTACATCTAGGAAATCGGAAAATTTTGGAGGTACACCATAAATGGAGATCAATTGTTACGTAAATTTCAACAACCAAACCAACAACAGCCAAGCATGTTCTTAATCAGTTTCTGCGGCTGTGTGGGTATTTTTCTTCCATCTGTCTATTTAACTTTATGAGATAGCCGTGTTTTTCCGAGGCACTAGACTAGAGTGAAGAGCAAACCCATCTCAAATAAAAAAAAGATGGCCTGCTTCTATTCCAAAGATTTGAAGAGAGAATCTAGACTGGGTTGCTGCTGAAAATTTTTTAATGGAAAATTCCAAAAACACTGCCCTAGTGATCGACCACTATTTCCTCTGTTTAATATTCACAGTTGTGACAACAATGACAGGCAAGGCAACTCTAATTGTCTACAATTTTGGCTCAGTCCTTTGAGAAGAAGACCAATTTCCTGGCATTTGAGATCCATTAAATGGTATTTTTTTGCCGTTTTCCCTCCAACAGGCCGCAGATGTGACCGGCCTAACCTCACAGTTGTGTGGTCAAATTATATAGTTTCTAAGACGGTCTCTCTGTTTGACACCCAGTTGTTTTTGAATTTTGTCCTAATTATTCTTAGTGTGTTCTCAATCTTGAATTATTGACGTACTTTCGGTACGTCAGTTATTAACACACATCTCTTGACGTCGCTCCGCTTTCTATATGCAGCTGACTCAAACGATTCAATCGCGTAGATTTCCGTTAGCTAGAGATAAAGTTTCGTTGGAAACAAAACGATTCTGTCTACGTATAGATACATACGAATCACTTACACGTCTGATTTACAATCAGACATTCTAGGTTTCTTTTTTTCACGGTGATCGTGTTACTATAGTAGGCGCCAGATAATCGTGGAATAACGGTCATTGACCCACCTACAATTATTGACATTTTTAATTTGAAAAACGGAATTAATGACACAAAGCTGTCCCGAATCATCATCTCTCGTGATCCTTAACATTGTCTAATAATGAAAAACGATTCATATTTAATTGTTCAGGTACCTATGAACAGTTATTAGGGAAAGGTCAATGTACTTTATTCCACATTTATCTGGCGCCTACTATAAAAGGGGTGGTGTAATAATACACAGGGCAGACTACACATTAAGTTTAACCGACTTCAAAAAACTGGCCACGCACTGTGTAGGGTTCCGTCGTTACCTGTCTCCTAAACCATGCCAGAAAAATAGTAAAAAGTACTTAACTCTTATTACAAAACAAAGTTACAAATGCACTTGGTTTTAAGTCATTTTCTATGGAATTATTTGGATTTTTTTACCTACCCAGTTACATTTTATAAGTTGGTCGACTATAACTCATTATCTCGTTAAGGTAGCGATGATAGTTTTTCTTTTAAATTCGTCATATATGCTACTAATATGAATTTTTTCACGTCTCCAAAAGCAACCGTTTAGCTGGCAGAGGGGGGGAATGGAGACACTTGACTCTAACAAAAAAAATGCACTTTAAAGCTTAATATTTAAAGTGCAAAATTGGTAAAACATCGTACAAGTGGCGATGTTTTTTTTTATGTATTTCAAGATTTTATTTTACCTCTTTGTCAACCACTTTTATTTTACCATCTCTGAGCTAAACCAGACAAACAGATAGACGGACATGGCGAAACTACAAGGTTTCCACTTCACCTTTTGGGGACTACAGACGTGATGTTGATAAGTTTCCTATTGTACAAAACTGTCTGAAAATGTAATCGATCTAAACTTCGAAAGTTATTTTTGCCCACCTCTTTCTGTAGCTAATGTCGCGTCTGCCATAGGGAATCCACATCAGTTGCGTTGTATGAAACACGAGAAAAAATTTACTAGGCTTACCATATAGTGATACACTTACCATCAAGTGGGAAGTCTGAATTTTGTAACTTTTAATATTATTCCTGGCAATATGGCGAGGGCTTAAAGAAATAACGAAGGAAGTAGCGGTGGAAAAGTTAACGACTTCAAGTAACATGTATCAAGGACTGTAGGATAGTGATGATGATATCAGCCGTGCCGCACGTACTATGACGTGCCGCTGTGAGAGAGATGTGGAGCTATACACGATGTCATTTCAGTCGTCTTACAAAGGTATGTACCCGACATAAACTACCTCTAAGTCGCAATTTTTTTTTTCAATGATTTTTTTAGATTAGGGCACAATAAAAATAAATAACGCATTAGAATAATAAAACATCCTGTTAATAATGTTTACGCATCAAAACAATGTCGCCGTTCCATTCCGCGCTGTCCTTAAAACACAAGGCTTGGCTTGCACTCGCTACAGGCTGTTTCAAACTACGTCATGCGTCATGATAATGAATATTTTAATATTTTTGGAAATTTTCATAAATAGGTACCTATCTTTTTTTTTTTAATAAATGTGTAGTAGTCACTGCATAGATGAAGTGGGCTGCCGTTGTAAGACCACTAAAATGGCACCGTCTTGGAACGACTAGCATAGCACTCTCCCTTTTTAACAAAGGTATCATGATGGCGATGGTATGTATGGTAGGGGATAGAAATAGCGTCGGGAGTCGCAGGGCGATCCCCGGCCACCATAGGCGCGGGCCTGCGGACGGCGATCGTTGGGTGGCTCATCGCTATCCGATCACCACCAGGCCCGGGTCGATGGCGCGTTGTGTTTCACGCGCGCCTCAAAGAGATGTCAGCATAGAAGAGGGGCCCGCTAGGGCCAGAGCCTGCCAGGGTTGCGGAATTTGTTCGAAAGAGTCACCGCGGCCTTGGAACGCAAAGGGTTTTAGATGGAACACGGATGGGTTTTAGTCAGTAAGAGTCTGACACGCCCTTCCGCTCCACCCAGAGCGGAAGAAGTCATTTGATGATTACCCATCCTTAAAAAAAAAGGGGGGATAGAAATAACTTAAGAAAGCAAGGTAAAATAATTTCAGTTAATAACTCATTGACCTTCAAAGCCTGTTGAACTTGATATTGGTGGATTAAACAACATGCTATTTTAGATTTTAATCAAACTGAAAAGGCTTCCGCTTCATTATCCTATTAGCAGCTTCATAATGAAAGAAACCTACAGAAACAGTTAAGATATTGATAGTATTTCATAATTGAAACTGATTAAAGTTAATTTATAGATTAAATACCTATGTCTTCTTTTCGTGGCTGACGATACGAAATATTTCTCAAAAAAAATTGTAGGGTTTTGCGACGGACAGGCTGAAGAAAATCAAAGAATTGACAGAATGTTGTCCCTCAAAAATTTAAATCATGTTTGTCATGTTTTCAAATTAAGCTGAGTGTCACCATTTTTAAACGTAAATGTTTACAAAAATACAGACCTCCAAGACGCCCGCACTAGGAAGTGGTGACTACCTAATGTCTTCATCATTTCAACCGAAAGACGTCCACTGCTGGACATAGGCCTCCCCCAAGGGAGGGGAGTTGCTATAACCGCCACGCTTGGCAGGCGGGTCAGCGATCGCAGTGTTGCTAGTGCAATGTACAAAACCACAGAGAATGCTGCTGCCCATTCTCTGGTGAATCCCTTAGTTGCCTCTTACAACACCCACGGGAAGTGATGGGAAGAAAGTCCTAGTGTGTTAGCTGGGAAGAAAAATGGGCGTAACAGACTCCCCAGCAACACATCTGTCTGGTACATTTGAGGAACTAAAACTAGCCAAAGGTATAAGATAAGCCTATATGTATAAGATAGGCCTCTAAATCCGTAATGAAGTATGACTTTTCAGATTAGCCAGTGTCGTTCTTGTAGGTAGGGATGTCAGAACACCTTTTATCAAAAGCAATCACCTTACCTCTCCAAAATTGCATTTGCAATACCGCCTTTATCAATATAGTGGGCTGTGGTCTCACATCAATAGAAATGCGCACTGTAATCTCCAAAATTGATCCACTGCGGTCTGTGTTTAGGTGATCATTAAACGTGGCGATATGTTTCGATATTGATTTACAAAATGACATAGGATTTAAGTAATCGAAGCGAATGGAGGAGCACAAAATCATAATTCGGTGTAGTATGTCGCATTCTATACATCTACTGGAACGGGGAAAAAACGGGATATATGCGCGTACGAAGTCGCGGGCAAAAGCTAGTTATTAAATATTTTGACTAGTTTTTTTGAAATTGATAGTCGCCGAGATGATATTGCGACTTGAATTTGTACGTAGGTTTGGTACCTACATAACCTACACATTGGAGCCGTCACAAATCAACCAGATTGCTTTCTTAACCTATATGGTGAAATTATAAATATCAATATTATATCAAAATTTTATTAAATCGATTCGTTTTTTGAGCTTAATTTAACATTAACTTTACATAACATTTCTGTTCCTACTTCTATTGCTCTTAACTTCTTAAAAAACATTTGTTTACTTAAAGCTACATTAATCAAAGTGACCTAAGTTTTTTTTCTAACAAAGAACTCCTTGATTCTAGTCCAAAGAGTTTGTTTAGATTCTTCAGCGTCAGGTTCAGTTAGTCAATTGACTGGAAGAGTCTCGTGAAGCCAGGTCCTCTTGCCTTCGTTGAATTCAGCAGCGGTGTGGTCAGTGCCTTCTAGTATCCATTTGGTGGTCAGCAGCCCTTCGACTCCCACGGGTCCTGGGAATTGATGATTAAATAATAAATAAAAAAATATTAGGTGATTACAGTCATCATCATCTGCCTAGTCTTTTCCTAATTATACAATGTGGAGACATCGATACGACAAAAAATGAAATCACTGGCAATACTAGATGATTGGAATATTTTGAAACTATTATGAATCCTGTCATCGAAATTAAAAATAAAATTTCCAATTACATAAAACGTCAAAAAAACTCAAACTAGTTGACTAGTTTGAGTTTGACTACTATTCTGACGAAATATTCCAAGCAGTCTGTTGTCAGTGACATCAAATCTGTGATAAAAGACAACATATTCGTATGAACTAGTATTGTCAGTGTTTTGGTTTATTTATCTTAGTAACTGGAAAGAAATACCGTAAAGATCTAAACTAGACAACATATGGAAAGCTTCATTCAACACAAGTATATTTTATAACTCACTGGAATAACCTCTAACGGCCGGCCGGTTTCAATGACGTATCTACCTTTAACCAACTGTCAAATTAGCTACCAGCAGTAGGTAGCTGGAACGTCATGTTTGAAAGAAATGAGAGACATTTAAAACATGTTGTTTTTTTAAACTTTCTTTGAAGCTACTCCAATTAGATAAAGTCATTAGCTAATTCATCAAAACGTACGCACAGTGAGAATGAAAGTGACCGAACTCAAAATCTCAAAATTTTTGGAAGGTTTTTTTAATGATTATTTTATAAACTCTTAAGCTCTTATTTTTTCTAAACAATATATTGGCATCATAAATATGTAAATAGCTTTCCATTTGAAAAAGTTATGACATATTTTATTGGAAACTCCCTAAAATACGAAGTCAATTTTGTGATTTCCCACAAAATGCAAATTTCGTGTTAGGTCACTTTTATTCTCATGGTGCGATATGCTTACTTCTCCGAATCCAGCCAAATCATTTGGCGGTTCTCAATCATTTATTTGTTTTTAACTTAAAATATGTATAATGTGATCATTAAAACCCTGTTGTTTACAGCACAATAATAGTAGGACCCTCTCCTAGTATTATTGAAGGCACAGTAAAATCCTTACTAATATTATAAACGCGAAAGTTTGTATGTATAGATATTTGTTACTCTTTCACGTCAGAGCGGCTGAAAGAATATTGATGAAATTTGGCACAGAGGTAGATTATAGTCTAGAATAACACATAGGATACTTTTCATCCCGGGATTATGTTCCCTGGAGATAAAACAATAACGCGGGTGGAAACGCGAACGGAGCCGCGGGCGGCAGCTAGTATATTCTAATAGCACCTACTAGTTAATCATGCGAAAACAAATAAACTGTGATCCTGTTTATTTATAAGCCCACTACCACAGCACAAAACTTTTATCTCACCTCTAGCGTGTATCCTGGCGGTCGAGATACCAACTTCGGCGCCGAGGCCAAAACGGAAACCGTCGGCGAACCTCGACGACACGTTGTGGAACACGCATGCGCTGTCCACAGCGCTCAAGAAACGTTTCGCTGCGGCATCTGAAAGGAGTAGAAAATTACAATAGATTAAATTATGCTTTATGAGGAATCTTTACACTGACGAACTATTTCAGATCAGTGATCTGCTCTCTGTGAGAAAATTATATATTATACAGACTATCTTGAAAATGCACAAAACTTTACCGTTCGACTCTTCTAAATTAACAAAAAGACGAAAGGACAACATCGCACAAATTCCCCAATCACGAACTCGGTTTGCTAGGATTCAATTAAAAAAACGTTCAGCCCATTTATATAATAGGATAAATAAGGAAATAAACATTTATACAAAACAATACTATGATTGCAAAAATTCTTTAATTAATTGGATAAAACTTTTAAATTATGATGAAACAGAAGCACTGTTAACACTTGTATCATGATTCATGATGCTTGTTCTGACCACTTAAATGGTTGCTTTTGCTTGCAACTGAGTGCAACAGTTTAAGCGTTGATGGGATAGTGGTAGTGCGGTAGATCGCACTCTCCTCACATCATATGTAGGCACACTTATTTTACACACACACACAAACCTGCTCACACATTCACACATATACACAATTACACAAACATATACTCACAAGTCACACACTCACACAAATATTGTTTGTAAATATAATAAAAATATTGATATTTGATATTATTATGGAAGAGCGGAGTTTCCCAACACAGGCATTACTTTGCTTAAAGGGAGGCTCCAATCACAAATTCTGTTCATGTTACTTTGCTGAAGAAATAAATGATTTTTGTTTTTTTTTTTTTTTTTTTTTTTTTTTATCTTTTTATGGCAGTTTTCTGCTGGATCAGTTAATTATGAGATTTACAGGTTCATACAGTTACGGGATTTGTGGTTTGGAGCCCACAGAGCACAGCTTTTTACGGGTACAAATTATGTATACAAGCCTTATTATATTTTTACTCTATCTATCTGTTAGTGGAAACTTTTTCAAAATCGAAATACTTTCATACCAAGTACCCCGTCCCATTTTCCCTCTTAAATTTAAAATGTTCAAAACCCTTCCTTAGCGGAAGCTATCGTTATAAAATAAACCTATATAGTTAATTTCAGCTGTCGAGACTTACTTTACGTACTTTTAGTTGGAATTTTGATCAGAACAAACGATTTTATAAGTATAGATAGGCAACATGGTAAGACTGTATAAAATCTTACCTAACATGTAGATAGGTAAAACATCATACAATGTTATATTTCTCGTAAAATGGACAAAGCAAAAAGTTGGAGCTTTGTTAGAACGACGCAATAAGCTACTTCATAAAATTTATTCCAAGCACTTGTTTACTACTCTCCAGAAAGGTCATTCATCTATTTTGTTCTCCATAAGAAAATATTATAACCCTAGCTAATAACAGTCATAGGAATAATTTGATATCCCTGACTACAAGTTCAAGTACAAACAGTATCTATCAGACGGCAGACGATCATAAAACAAGAGTAACTGCCACAGATAAACTTATCTATCGCCATGTAGTTGTTGCTGATAACAATGACTTCCAAAAACACAATATACACATCACGCGTCAACAAACTGGCGGACATGCTATTAGCTATGTTTGCCTTGAAGTAATAATTATCATTATTATTGCAAATACTTCCCTATTTGTTAACGTTAATAATACTACAGTTACAGATGATATAGTCATAACACATTATGGCTTGGAGGAAAATCTGGGAGAAACTAATACGAAATAGTATAGTGATAAATAATATGTACCATATGATTTTAATTTTGCGTAATTATTTTGTATATTTTAGTTCATAGATGTGTGAAACAGTAAAATGTTACTCACCATTCTCAGTTACAATGACATCCGTATGCGAGCTTCCAAACTTGTGAATATGATCAACAGCCTCCTCCATATCTCTGACAACTTCAATACAGCACTCCAGAGCTCCATATTCAAACTTCATACTCCTTGCAGGTGGAGGCCCAAATGTCAACTGACTAGAGAGTTTAGGGCCAGCATGGATCTTAACACCTTCCTTCTTTAGCATATTGCAGAGATCATTGAAAAGTTCACTTGAAAGGTGGTCTTCGTGAATCAATAACGTTTCCATAGCGTTACAGGCAGCTGGGTAATCACACTTAGCATCACGAACAATCTTTAATGCCTTAACTGGATCAGCATCTTTGTCTAAGTACACATGGCAAATGCCTTCCGCATGACCAAGAACAGGAATATGCTGCGACTGCTTTTGAATGTTTCTTACCAAATCGGATGAGCCTCTAGGAATAATCAAGTCGATGTGCTTCTCCATTGACAGTAGGTCGCTAATTTCTTCCCTAGTCGATACAAGGGAGATGGCGTCATCAGCGCCAACGCCTTTCAGAGATTCTTTAACTAATCCCATGAGAGCTTTGTTTGAATGAGCAGCTTCTTTTCCACCCTTCAAAAGGAGACCATTAGCTGATGCCATAGCAAGGGCAGCTACTTGGGGTAACGAATCAGGTCTAGATTCGAATATGACTAGAAGAACCCCAATGGGAACTGATACTTGCTGTAGAACTAAATTGTCAGCTAGCTTTGTTTTTCTTAACACTTTGCCAACGTTTTCGTAGCTCGAATCAGCAATCTGCTTGAGACCTATAGATAAAGTTTTCAGTTTGCTAGGACTTAAAGATAATCTGCTCAGTAAAGGCTTAGCAAGTCCACTTTTTGTAGCTTCTTCTAAATCTTTTGTGTTTGCTTCTAGAATTTCTTCTTGCTTGCTAACCAATAGGTCTGCAAGAGAGTGAATGGCTGTTGCTCTTTCCGATGGTGTAAGTCTTTGTAAAACTCTGCTGCCAGTTCTTGCTGCAAATTGAGAAATATAATTTGAAAATTGACGAACAATATTAACGGATAAAAACACTCAAATACAACAAAAATATATTAAGATCAAAGGCAAACATGCAACTTAATATAGGTGAACATGTAACTTACACTATTATTCACGAAATAGAAGAGAGAATACAGTGATTGATCGAAATATCAGATATACGTACCATTTTCTGCCAAAACATCAACAGATGTAGCTGATGCCGGGGTAGTGACACAATCCGTGAAGAATGTACCGACTTTTCTTCCACTAATGATGGTCTTGATGGCTTTCTCTTGCATGCCGTTGCAGATAACAACACTGACTCCTCGAGCCATAGCCCAGGTTGCAGCATTTACTTTAGAATCCATACCTCCAGTTCCAACCTGGAAATATAAAATTTAATTAATAAAACATACAATTTAACAATCAATAATACTATAAAAGAATTGTGTTAACTTATAATGTAGAATAAAATATTATTTATTTAGACGTCATGAAGATGAAGTCACAAAGGTGGTGAAGAGATAACATGGCAGGTGTATTGTTTAATCAGTAAATGTACATATATAAGCTCCCATTAAAGTAGATGGACAAATTTTAACACAGCGTACGTCTAACCAAAGATATCGAAGCAAAACAAAACACCGATTAAAGTGATTTTATATAAATGTTTCGGCACACTTGAATTAACACACCCATTAGGGGTAGGTACTTGTCGTGGTCACGTGTGCCTGCATATTTGTAGTATCAGAATTATGAAATAACAAAGACATGGGATGTGCTTATGCAGTGGGTAACCAACATTTTAAGTGTATTTTCGTTAGCTGTTTTTTTTTCTTGTAAGTATCTAATGCGCTTTTCTTATAATTTTTTACCATTATCGTTATTTTGGTGGTCTGAATCATTTGTATAAGTTTGTCCATCTATTTTAATAGGCCCTGATATGAGTACTAATTAATTTTCCATGCATAAATAATAACCAAACTAATAAGCTTTGTTCGGTTAAATTCATTCAGAAATATGACGACACCTATAGTTACAAAACTGAAAATGTGTTTCATACCAATCGTGCTATGAAGAACATTTTCTAAAAAATAATTTTACTGATCGGAATCGAGATAACGCAGAATTAAATCAGTTACTTACTAAAGAAACTGTTATGTTGAAAAATACAATATTGCCTTTATTATCCTTTAGATTTGCGTGGGTTTACAATGCCACCCACACGAAGATCTTCCCTTTGTCTAATAAAATCATCAATAACATTTTGCATACCTACTTAAAGATGAGCTCAAAAGAAAATATGTTGTTTCGGTAAGAAATTCAGTTGAAAACTAGACTATATTTAGGATTCTACCTCTATAAGCTCTTTTATCATTTCGGGGTTAACTATATGATCTTTTCTGATTCTCGACGCTTACGCTTGGTTTTTATTTTATCGTCTGGTAACGACGTGTTCTTTTTTAAAACTTACCTTAGATTTTTGTCCGAATTGCACTTGATCTCTCTCCTTTGACGTGTATGTGTGCATCATTCTTGCACCATCTTCCCATGGAGGCTTATTGTATATGCCGTCGACATCAGACATCATGATTAATAGGTCTGATTGGATTTCAGCAGCCAATAGAGCGGAGAGACTGTCATTGTCTTTTATACCTATACCCTGGATATAAAGAGATGAAGTAAAATTTTTGCAAACGCAACAGAATTCTTCGATAATAAAATAGCTAAGGATTTATGAGTCTTGGTTAGGGGATGGAGGAAATCAATTCGTAATTAAGATATTGACAGCTGATTGACGGACATCGGACTGGGTCGTTATAGCAAATTGAGTGGAAAGACGTCGCAAAATGCCAGCCTTGATCAATCTGCAAATAGTTATAGATATGTATGTGTCAGATGAAGATAATTGTGTAAGTGTGAAAACGTAAACAAGTTTAGAAGAATATTCCAAATAACGTTTACCCATGGACTGATAAATAAGTTGGCAGACATTTTCGAAATTCTGTTTTAATTTAACGAAAAAACCAATAATATGGCATTCCATTTTTTAGTCGCACTATTCTAGGAAATAATAATTCTCAAAGAGAAAGAATTTTCCTGACTGCTATCAAAGACAACTTTGTACCAAACGTGCCTTAACTGTAGGTTCAAAATCGCTTACCTTCTTCCCAGTTCCCGGTACAACGGTGTCATCATGGATATACATAGGCGGGCTGACGGCATCGTTAGTGTTGACAATGGGCACTATGTTCAACGAAATCAATTCTGATAAGGTGCAGAATAAGTTTTTCCTTGTCTCCTCGTTATAAAAATCCGGTTTCGTCACAAGAACCTGTGAAAAACATCAACAAATAACTTCTTGTTGTTACCATCTTCGATATTTTTTCCTTACAAATTACGTCGTAGATAACAAGGAGGAAACATGCCAGAAATTTCTGGTCCAATTTATATTCAGAGGTAATTTGAAAGTGAAAGAAATTCATGATTATTATATTTAGGCTTGGATTGATCGACGAGGGGACTGTTAGTAGATGTTATAGGGACACTCGAAAAGAACAATATATTTTCTTTGTATCATTTCAAGAATGTGGATCGTTACAGCTTTGCTCTGAAGAGAAAACTGCTCGGGGCAATACCAGTGAACGACACATTGAATCCTTTTAAAGCGACGTTCAATTTCACACGTGGTTATAAGATAACTTTTTTTTCTTTTCATTTCGATGTGACTAGTTCTTTATACTGAAAATGAGAAACTGTCGCGAATAAGATAGCATAGCTGTGAGATAAGAATGCTTGGAAACATGCTGGTCCTGCTCCATAGGACAATCGAGGGTGTAGTAGAAAAAGTGAAACTTGTTTTATTTACTGGTGTACTTTCAGGTTTTTAATATGTCACACACTGATCGTTGTTATTTATATTGTAAATATGTGAGTACTATGTCCCTTACTAGCAAACTTAATTTTATCTCTGCTGGTATTGCTCTGTTGTACCTATTAGTATATAAGTGTGTGCTGTATATTAGTGTAATGTTGGATGCATTGTGCTCACATAATATAATCAATTGATCAATGTACCTATGTATACAAAATATTGTAAAACTTATATTTGAAAAGAGTAACTATGGAGTTTCTTGTCCGGTCTTCTCCATAAGAATCTACTTTTTGCGAATGGACAATTGGAGTCACTTATATTTTAATTTTAAACTGTAAATTTGACGTTCAAAAGTGCCTTTTAATGGTCTAGTTGAAATAAATGAATTGACTTTGACTTTGAATGTATGTTCCTAATTCCAGCATATAACCCATGTAAAAGTTGTTCAGTACAAATGTACAATGACAACTTTTCAGGTTGTGCGATTGAACAGAATTCATATTGACCAAGACAGCTCTGTCAAGAGCCTTAACCTTGAAGATCAAACTGTGCGGTTGTTATTACTTATAAAACTTAAGAAAGATAGTTGTAAATTCATTTGAGTTAGAGGTATTCAAACAAAAAAAAACTAAAATGCTTCTTATACATCAGCGTTCGGAAACACAGACGCAGACAGAGAGTTCCACTCCTTTGCTGTTCGCATTATAAAAGACGTTTGGAAACGTTTAGTGCGAATTGGTTGAATAGCAACAAGATAGGGATGGTAACTTGCAGTGCGTCTAGATGTCCGATGGTAGAAGGGGGTTGGATGAGGTCGTGGAGTTCCTGGACATTCTCTCTGATATTATTTAAAGATAGTTATTACGTTATTAGCTATAAGTTAGTTGCTGTGCCCTTACAGGGTAATGTACTAATTAGATTTTAGCAGTGTTTTGTAACTGTGTGTACATTGTGTGCAATAAATAAATTTAAAAAATGCACACAAAAATTATCATAGTGAAATCACTATCTTACGAACTTTTTGTAGCGATGCATTATTTTTAACCACTATCACTTCCAGCTTAGGCTTAAAATAAGGTTCGTTTACTCCTTTTACTTTAACCATAGGTAATTCAGTACTGTAAATCTATTGAAAAGATATTTCGCACAAGTAAGGCACATCAATATATTTTAGTACAAAAGTAATTCTTCTACAATTGACTTTTACGAGATTCTCAACATGCTGAAGAGCTGAAACATTCAGCTTTTATTTCGCGGTTTTTGTTTAGATTAAATACGTTTTTTCATAAATGACGACTAAATTTTTTAGCACTTATTAACACTGATTACGAACAAGTCTTGCTTAAGAATTTACTCGGAAATCTCTTCCTAGGAGAGAGGGCTTTGCTTTGCCCGACAGGGTCCATAATGATCATATTTTTGTAAAACCTGCCACCTAAGTTCACATGTGGAAGCAATAAATATATTGAGTATTGAATATTTTTTAAAAATCTGCTGTTCGCTGTCGCTCCCATATTGAAATTGTTCACCATTATGAGTATTTTTACTGTATTAGAGATTACTAACCAATCATAAGTCTTTCTGTATAAGTTCCTTAATCCATCGTTCTAGGAGCTTACAAATCCTACGGATTCATTGAGTTAGTTTTGGACCCCTAACTGAGAGAGTTAGAGGTTGCAGTTTAGAACAAAAACTAATCCAGAGTAGGGTTTTTTCGAGTTTAACAAATGTTGCTGTGTTTTGTGTATTTCCTTCCATCCACGTATGCAAGCTTTTTGTAATGTCTACGTCGATGTTCTACGTGACCTCGACGTTTAAAAGAAGAGTTTGGCTTGTACACGTTATTGTTGTCTGCATGCAGACTACTTAAACGAGTTGGATCAAGAGAATATTGTTCCATTTTTAATCGACTTCAAAAAAAGGAAGAGGTTCTCAATTTTTTTTTTGTGGTGTTACCTCATAGCTCCGTCATTTATGAACCGATTTGAAAAATTATTTTATTATGTCAAAGGATATATTTTTCGATTGGTTTCATAGACATTTTATCAAAAGCGGCTCAGTAGGCGGTTGGTTTTTAAATCAAAATAGCTGGAAAAACTATGTCGTTCAAGTAAACAGTATTGCGTGTAGGTGTTGTTAGATTAAGTTGGATTTCCACACGATATAAAAAAAAAGTTAGGGTACCACAAAAAAAATAAAAATATATCAAAATTACAAAAAAAAATACAACACCGACTTTCGGAATTAATGTTATTTTATACGTTGTATTTTTTTGTCAAAAAGTTATTTTGTTACTTAGGCACCTATATTTAATAATATTACGAAAGGACTTGGAATTTTGTCCGTATATTCAGAAGGTTTAAAGGTGCTTGAAGTTATCAAGCCCAAATTAAAGATACTCTTAGAAGCTTCACAGCTGGATATGCAAGATCTTGCGTGTTTTATCTCTCCCCTAATATTGATAGTACCAATTTATACTAAAAGTTATTAATCAAAAATTGGGATAACGAATATGATTTAGGGTATGTACCTACCGTTCAGGGCTTGAACTTTTCACAGTGTATAATGTACATATTAGCTATTACTGCCTGGCATAAATAACGCACGCCAGAACAATACTCCAACTAACATAGAAACAATTATAATGACAAGTAAGCCTTTGTCTAAATTCCACTTAGACCCTGTTAGTTTTCTAATTTGGGACATTTATGCAAGTTAAAGTTTCTAAGCGTCGGCATAATTTAACTTTGACGGAGGTAGCTTCACAACACTACGTGAAGTTTATGTCAAAACTTCTCGTGTGTCTGATGCCCTGGTATTTATTATTTAGAAGGAGACGCTCATTAGCTGTGCTACGGCCCAGTCTTTGTAACATCCTATTTGCAAACGTGCCTGCTAATATTTTTAAGATTATGTAATATGTACTGTACATATTATATGAACTAAGTTCCATACCCAGACACCACGACACTTTTTCGTCGCCCTTCGCTATTTAAAATTTTAAATGCAGTTTGCATGTTTTTTTTTATAAATTAAAATATTTGGCCAGTGTCTTTTGAAAACATGTTGACAAGCTGATGGATGATATTCTCGTTCATTTAACAATGCTGATTTTCGTGTAACCTACGGTACTACTCGTTTTCTTGTTCCTTTATTTTTCTGGATTGATTTGTTGTCTCATGCCAATATGAGATTCATAGAAAAGGGCCATGCCCTAAGGACATCATTGGCCGTCAGTAAAATTGGAAATATGATATATCTGCCCAGAGAGTATTTAAATACATGCCGAGATAATGAGATTTTTTTAAATACACATACAGTCTGCTGTTTGCCATTTATTATTCTGAAGACTTACAATCCTTAAGAGAAAACTAGAGGTTTTCTTCTGCTCTCCCCTTCGGGGGAATTAATTAAAAAAGTAATAATAACAAAAAAATTAAAATTAAAGGCAATATATAAAAATATTCGTTGCAGCACTTGTATGATAATGAACGGCGTATCAGAATGAATTAATAAATATTTTTTATTCGTCCCAAGCGCCACAGAACAGACGGGACGCCTGTGTTTAATAAAATATGCATTTTTTATGCGAAACACAAAACGTTTTTGCATAATTTTGCATTAAACTGGTGTGGTTTTGTACATTGTCTAGTGTTTTGACATGGCTGCCATTATGATGATAAGTAACGTCACACAAAAGAAAACTTTTGTCCATTTGTTTCTTCCAAGAATAAATTGTAAACTCACGAATGTTTTAACGTATAGTAACGTTAACGTAATTAAATTTTGAATATAAAAAACTACAACCCCATAATATTTTGGTTTTATTTTATGCGATGTACACAATTTGTATCGTCCAAAAATATGAATTATCCAATACAAATAAATATTATGTGTGCAACGAGCATTATAGTTACTGTAAAATTTTACGTAACGTTACTATACGTCAAAAACATTAATTCTGCCCTCTGAGTACTTACTTACTGTTTACGTGAATAAAAAAATATAACTCAGCTTCATAGATTTAAATAGTAAAGATAAGTTCACAATCGTTGAAACGGCCCGTCTGAACAAACGTGAACCACCATACAATTTACACGCAATTTTAAATGTCTCTCGCACACTACCGTTCTCGCAGATAGCTTTTTTTGTTTAAATAAAAACGTTGCTCCGCAATAGGAATTTCTCCTGTATCGTGTGTGCGTTTACAAACATACAAAGTCACATACACAAACAGCCAGACTGGGAAAAACCATCTGTAGGCCATACAAATATTTGTGCCATGCAGGAATCGAACCCGCGACTTGCAGCGCAGCCACCATTGCGCCAACCGTGTCGTCAAAAAGTCAAGCTGATCAAGAGGCGAATGAGCTTCGGTCCAGTCGGGGCAATGTGGGGCGAATTTGTGTCGTCAGAAAAAGGTTTGGCTTACTATATGTCAGGGATGGCGAACCTTTTTTGGCGAACGTGCCATTTTCATTACAAAAATAATTTTTGCCATGACGTGTCACCAAAACTCTTGACTTGATGATACAATGGACAAATAATAACACTAGACGCTATTAACTTAACTCTTTTTTTGTAACTATAAATTCATAAAGCAATCTTAATGCCAATCAGCTTTGTGTTCAGCATGATTTCTGTTGTTGCTAATCATTCAAGATGCTAAGTAATCTTGTATAGGCGTCCCCAAATTATTTTGCTGCGTGCCACGACTAGCACGCGTGCCATAGGTTCGCCATCCCTGCTATAATATTTCTGATTGTTAAAACAGTTTGTTACCCCTTCTAACTTAACAAAAAATTAACTTACGCAAAAAAAATATCTTATCGCAAACTCCATTAGCATCTGTCAGTCAAATGAAACAGATTGGGAGTACTAAATAAATTATTTCAAGGTATACTTACTCTTATTTTCTTTTAAATCACTTAAATAAATCTATACTATAAACTAATATAATAAAGCTGAAGAGTTTGTATGTTTGTTTGAACGCACTAATCTCTGTAACTACCAGTTGGATTTGGAAAATTCTTTTTGATTATGACAGCCACATCCAGAAGGCGGGATATAGCGAGAAATTCCTACGGGAACGGAAAAAAACGGGATATACGCGTACGAACTCGCGGGCAAAAGCTAGTATTATATATAGCTACTAACTACTTAGCCTGTTCACTGAATTGAAAGGAATCAAATAAATAAAATCAAAGCAATCTTATTGAAACCTTTTGCTTTGAATACAAAAATTTGTATTCTAAGAGGTTTTATGTGCATTAAAATTGACAACTTCAAAGCTTCAAAGTCAATGTTTATTTATTTTATATTTGTAAACGACATAATACTTTGACAAGGAGACGTTATTATTATGATTTTAATTCAATCGTGGCTGCCAGACAATGAAGAGAGAATGTTATAATATTTTTGACATGTAATTTAATTTAATTTTGACTTTACAAAACATTTGAGTCATAATTAATTGGACGTTTGAGATAGATATTATAATAAAACAAAATTAATAAATTCATAACATTACAAAAATATATTATGCATTCTGACTAACTTAAATTTCGAATCGTATAGAATTAACGCCGAATATCCATTTTTTTTTTTTTTTTACTTAATATGGGTTTGCTCTTGACTTTGCTAAATAATAACAGCCGCATGGGTCGATCTTTAAGGCTAAGCAACGCTTGCCGAGGTTGGTCTGTGGATGGGTGACCATCTTAACATACCGAGACTCCTCCGTGCCTCGGAAAGCACGTTAAGCCGTTGGTCCCGGCTGTCATTTGTAGATCTTTTGCAGTCGTTACGGATAGTCAGAAGCCAGATAATCTGACACCAGACTTGCCAAGGAGTACCGTGTTACCCAGTTAATGGGTTGTGGAGGTCTGGTAGGCAGCCGCTCAACGTAAAATACTGGTATTCAGCTGAATACGGTTTGACTGGAAGCCGACCCCAATATAATTGGGAAAAGGGTAGGCAGATGATGATGCTCTTGACTCTAGTCTAGGTCATGGATGACAAAGACAAAGTCGACGATGGAGCGAGCTTACCCAGGCCAACCATAATAAAAAAAACAAACAAAAAGAGGACAAGTAGAACACCTTTAGTTTAAACATACATCTTAATAATGGCAATGCCCCCAGTATTGTGGGCATTTTTTCCATAGACAGATATTTACGAATATGTTGATGCTCAATGAATTAATTGCCTGGCCCCTTTTAATAACACTTATAATACTAGCGTTTGCCCGCTACTCCGTACGCGCATATCCCGTTTTTCCCGTTCCCGTATAGCCTTGCTCATGAATGTGGCTATCATACACAAAAATAATTTTCTAATTCCTGGTAGTTCCAAAGATTAGCACGTTGAAACAAACAAACTCATCAGCTTTATTATACTAGTATAAATTATTTGTGTATGTTATCTATTAGACAATGTAAATCTCCACAAATGGTTATTTCAAAACAAATTTAAGAAACTGTCGTCTAGAGAATGTCTTGACATTATTTACAAAATGCGCGGTTGTTGAAGAATTTCTTTCACGTACACGTTACGTAGATACATATATATCTTAGACGTTGATAAAGTTCTATACAACCTTTGAACTTTTGTGGGGTAACATTTTATAACTTTTGATATTCTTGAGGCAGGCCCTTCAGTCAATCAAAACTACAAAAGGATTTGTTTTAAATTCAAGAAAAGGATTTTCCAAGGCTTTATTTTTCAGAGTCAAATAGAAGATTTATCTTGTAGTGAGGTCAATTCTGATTTTTCAGACGTTTTTAAACGAATTTAGTGAAGCTTTTGTTTAGTAAAGTCTAAGTATGATAAAAATGGTTGCGTGCTCAGAACCGTAACACGAATTTTACAATGTTAATCTAATTCTTAACTTCTAAACTAATATTATAAAGAGGAAAGATTATTTTTTTTGTTTGTAATGATTTGGCTCGAAAACTCCTCAATCGATTTTAAAAATTCTTAGGCATTAAAAAGCTACATTATTAACTTAAAACAAGTTATATATTATTTTTTTAAATAGAGGTCTCTGCGAAAATTGCAATAATTTAACCCAAAGTAACAAAATATTGCTTAATAAATTCATTATTTCGCGTGCGCTGAGAAAACTATTGATTATACATAAAAATATGTACTACATGATTAAAGTACTTATTATTGCCTTTAAAAAAAAGTCCGTATATATGTCTAACTATTATGGTTAAGTCACAATGACCGCTTTTTGTTCAAATTATTCAATCAAAACCGGGTGAAATGGAAAAGTGGTGATTTTGGTATCATGATTGGTATCATGAGTGATGATTTTGGTATCATAGGAATATAAACATAGGAAATTTTTGCTTTTAACAAACATATGTTTCAACGTGAAAGCCGAGTAACAGTGCATCACAAATTTAATTTCTCCATAAGGGACTTTACACCCTTTGCAGCAGTCGATAATTGCCAGAATCTATAAGCATGCTCCAACAAGCTCAAACGCAAAACACAGTGGACTAAAATTCGTAGTTCTAAACTTCATACGTAGTACACATTATAGAAGGTAGGTACGTACTAAAATGTATAGTTGGTTTTCAACAGCAAAGTAGGAACAACCTACGAGCACAAACTGCATGGAACCACGTACACCCTTTGTACTACCTACAGCTGTGACGTGGGCGCATGAAAAGTTCTAGCCCGGTTCAGAACACCCGTTGCATACGAATGGGCCCGAAGTTACACGAATACAATGTCCGTTTATAATAGTTATGTTGTGTAGTTACAGCTTTCAGTGTTAACTGTAAAGTCTTTCAGAAATTGTATTGTTTGTTTAATTTAGGTGTAAGCTAATTTTGAGTTGGTAATATGCAATAATACCTATCACGTGCCACATTGAATTACTATCTAGGAATTCTAAAGAAGTCTCAAAAAGTGGTCGCTCACAATGGTCCTTATCAGAAGGCTTAAAGTCACCCAAAGGGCAATGGAGAGGAGAATGCCCGAGCATTCTCCTCTCCATTTTCGAATCGAATCAGGAATGATAATATCCGCAAGAGTACCAAGGTTCCCGACGTAGCCCGAAGGACCGCCAAACTGAAGTGGCAGTGGGCAGGGCAAATTGCTCTCAGAGTAGATGGTCGAAAGAGCCAAAAAGTTTTAAAGTGGCGACCGCGTAGCGGAAGACGAAGCGTTGAAAGGCTTAACACAAGGTGGACCAATGAGATGGCGAGTGTTGCGGGTAGCCGACAGTAGCGAGACATACGGGACCGGTTGTTGTTGCAACACTTTGGGGAGGCCTGCCCGACTTCCCAAAAATAAGCGTAATTTGGACGTTAGGTTTGATCCAAGTATAGGTATTTATTTATTTATTTATTATATACTTTATTGTACACCTCATAATAAGAACAGGACAATCATACATAAAATAAGTGCACAATGGGCGGTCTTATCGCACAAGGCAATCTCTTCCAGACAACCTTTGGATGGATTGAACGAAGGGAGATAGATTTAGGGCTGTCAGTGTACAAACGTTTTAAACAATACTAATTAGATATAATAATATAAAATACATAAATACAATACCAATTTATACAGGGTGTCCCAAAACTCAACGTCAAGCCGAAACGGGGTGACAGGATTGATCATAACCATCACGAGAAAAATCTGAAAAAAAATCTATCCCATGCAGTTTAAAAATTATGGGCATTTTAAGAAAAACCTAGAAATTTGATCAAACTGTACCATTTTTCGGTTATTGTGGTTATTCTTTTTTATTTTTGTTCATTTGAACTTTGGAAACGTAATCCTAAATAACATTTCTAGAATCCCAATAAAAAATAATGACACAATTGCCTCAAGTTTCCGAGAATTGAGACTATTTGTTAAACTACGAATTTAAAATTTTCAAGATTCGTCGACTTTGACAGGCCCTCCTATAAAAAAAATGTACTAGAGTGCCTTGGCAAGTGGCATTAAAAGTTGGCGCATTTAATCAGAATTCTAAAATGGTACAATACTTGTTAGTTCCATACAATAGAAAAGAGTAAAAAAATTAAAACCTCAAGTAACCCGATTTTTGCTATCTCATTTTACTCAGTTAAAATGTTTTTAATTCACACAAGCTCTAGGTAGGTTCTTAATTTTAAGACAAAATGATGAGAGAGATGGATAATGGGTATGTTCGCCATGAGTGAGCGAGACAGATAGTGACGCCACTTTTACCAAAGTGAAAAAAAGTTAGTAAAATTAGTAAAATAATTAGGTTTGTTGGAATAAAAGTCAGATGATAGAGAAATAACGTTTTTTATTACAATAAATGTTCAAATTGTTTACCATCAGCCTCAATACAAGCCCTACATCTTCTTAAAAAAGATCTACTTATTAGTCGGGCATATCTTCGAGAGTTGATCGCCTCAGCTGCTTGAGAAATGCCAAAGTTGTCAGTACTAAATCAACACAAGCGAATACGAACGTGCGCAGTAGACGAATGAGCGAAACGTACTAACTGGTTGGTGTCGGACTGGTAGCGTAGCCATTTGCTTGGCTGAAACTAGTGCGAATGAAACAGATAGATGCCATAGCATCTATCTGTTTCATTCGCACTCGTTTAAACGACGCATCTCCGTCTCAATGCGTGGCGTCACTATCTGTCTCGCTCACTCATGGCAAACATACCCATTATCCATCTCTCTCATCATTTTGCCTTAAAATTAAGAACCTACCTAGAGCTTGTGTGAATTAAAAACATTTTAACTGAGTAAAATCTGATAGCAAAAATCGGGTTACTTGAGGTTTTAATTTTTTTACTCTTTTCTATTGTATGGAACTAACAAGTATTGTACCATTTTAGAATTCTGATTAAATGCGCCAACTTTTAATGCCACTTGCCAAGGCACTCTAGTACATTTTTTTTATAGGAGGGCCTGTCAAAGTCGACGAATCTTGAAAATTTTAAATTCGTAGTTTAACAAATAGTCTCAATTCTCGGAAACTTGAGGCAATTGTGTCATTATTTTTTATTGGGATTCTAGAAATGTTATTTAGGATTACGTTTCCAAAGTTCAAATTAACAAAAATAAAAAAGAATAACCACAATAACCGAAAAATGGTACAGTTTGATCAAATTTCTAGGTTTTTCTTAAAATGCTAATAATTTTCAAACTGCATGGGATAGATTTTTTTTCAGATTTTTCTCGTGATGGTTATGATCAATCCTGTCACCCCGTTTCGGCTTGACGTTGAGTTTTGGGACACCCTGTATACTTATGTGTGTGTGTGTGTTTTATGTATTTTTTCATCAAACAACTCCTGTGTGCTATCAAACAACTCCTCATCTCCATGGGCTCTAGACCAAGTGACATTCTATCAGCATTAGCGATTATAGAAATGCGAAGATGTTTAGGAATTACCACGAGACATTTCCGTTTGCATGTCAATCTCATACGTTTTTGAATTTTCGACAGTCGTTATCGCTAGAACGCAATAAGCACTTTTGTATGACGTTTGAAGTGTTCTTCTATTAGTTATATTGCTTAAGCTTACCTGAGCAATCTTGACGTTGTACTGCGAGAACATGGCGTCGTACATCGACATGAGCTCCGACTGTCCTACCGCTGCGGCCGCTCGAGGGTCCAGGATACTGCCAGCGTCCTGGATAAAATTAATAAGAATTGTTTATTTATTTTATCCCCTACTATACCTACAATAAATACGTATAATAATAATCATCGTCATATTCTGCAATAGTCCTGCTCCAACCAGGGATTGTCCTTGATATACTCGTCGGTTGGTGCCACGAGCCCCATTCCTTTTGAAATGTCTAACGGTGCCTCAGCGAGTTGGCTTAAAAAATCAAAGGTCCGGGACTCCAGGGTCCCGAGATTGTCAAAGACATATTATTAATAATAATCATCGTCAACATTCAAAACCCGACTTTGCCCAGTGCTGAGCATAGGCTCTCTTTTCTCGTGCCTAACTCTGTTTTAAGAGTCTACTACAACCCTACAATCAGTTTAGTTTCGGATGGGTTGGGCTATCCCTAAACAAATCGTAGAGTACACTGAAATACCATCACACTGTAAGTGAATTTATTGGTTTTATCAGGATACATACATACAAATAGCAAGCAATTTTTTTCTTCATCGAGATACTCGCGGTTATATTAATAACAGGGGCTCGATGCGACCTAATCAGTTTTGTTTTCTCACTTTGAATGTGAGAAAAAAAACTACTACTTTTACTATGGGACCAAACCTGAAATCGCGAAAAAAAAATCGTCTCCCCCATACATTTCTGTGCGCACAACTCGACAGCAGATTTTTTTTCGCGATTTCGGTTTTGGTCCCATAGTAAAAGTTGGTCATAATGATGAGTACAAACATCTCTTAAGAGGTATTCTGTTACACATTGTAGTGAGAGGGCTCAGGTGCTGTATTCATCCTGAAGACCACAACACCATCTGCACGATGCACCATAACAAAGCATAATTGTTACATAACGTCAAATGTTAGTGTAATATCTGTGCTGGACTGAATTTCCGTACTTCAAATATTATTTTACGTTGTGTTATTTCAATGTGATATGATAATGTACCCATACTTTGTGATATGTCTATGAAGAAACGTTTTTACAATCAATCAATCTTTGGCAAGACTGGTGCCAGATTTTCTTCAGGCTTAACGGACTTTCCGAGGCACAGAGAAGTCTCGGTATGCTTAAATGGTTTCCCATCCTTGGGACGACCTTGGCAAGCGTTGCTTACCCTTTAAGATCGACCCGTGCGGCTGTTATTATTTAGCCACAATCTCCTCGAATATACGTTTTATTTACGATGAAAATATTTTGGAAAGTCAAATCGTTTATTAAAGTTGGAAGCCCCAAAATGCAGTGGCTTTTTAGTAAAACGATTTTCATGTTGAAACAGTCTTAATGAAGTTTCGGCGCCAAAGATTGGGAACATAGTAGCCAGCTGATTGGTTTTCAATAATTTTGTGGTGAATGGAAAGCTCGTTGCAATTTACAGAGGAATCGAAGACTAGCTACATTAACTATTTCATTTTCGGGGCTCACTCATATTTGGTTTCTTGAAGATTAGATATTATCATCTTTTTGATATAGGTATAAGTACAGTGTGGAATGAAATTCTAAACCATATCATATTGTTTGCTTGTTTCAGGTAATATCTAGAAAACTAGGCTACTTTTATCCCAAAGAAATGAAATAAAGAGATAGGCCACGGAAGGCGAAGCTGTGGGTAAGGGCTAGTATATAAATATTTCTATAAATTGTCGCAGTTATAATAAAAAAACATTGTGTTAACATTAGATAGACTAAGGTTTGCTGTAAGAAAACCCAATTGTGGGCTCGCTTTCGTACATAAGCTGTCAAAAATACTACAACCCCATAATATTTTGGTTTAACTATATGCGACATACACAATTCGTATCTTACAAAAATATGAATATAGTATCCAATTCAAATAACTATTATGTGCGAGAATTATAGTTAGGTATAGTAAAATTTTACGTTACGTCATACGTCAAAAACATTCATGCTAGGCCCTCAGGTCACACAATCATCGTTCAGATAAGACCATGCATATCAATATTAACTTTTCAACTGCATTCCGGAATTCTATCCAATATCGATACCTTATCAATGTCGTGTCACTGACCTCTCGTGTGTGATCGCTCGGAGACAAAGTCTCTCTCATAGAGAGGGACATAAGTAACTCTTGAGTCAGCTTCTGTCTTCCAAAGGCTACTGCCCCGCTTGTCACCATGATGCATTCTCGACCCTCGTGATGGCATTCTGCTACCTGCGAAAATGTACCTTAGTTTTAGAATTGGAAGGTTAGTTTTTCCTTAACGAATTGAAAAAATTATGACGAACCATCATCATGTGCAGTGTGCACAAACAATTCTAATTTCAAATGTTTTGTTTTTTTCGTGATCTTGTTAGTGTAGTCCGGCTACACTGTTTTCAGTGTAGCACGGTGCGGGCGACATAAGCCAAACCGTTTCTTATTTACAATAATAATAAACATAAAGAACGAGACTTTTCCTGCGATACTCGTTATTGATAAAATTGAATTGCATAATGTCACTGACCTAAATGAACGTTGCTACAGAAAAGACAATAATATAACTTAATCGGAAGTTTTTGTCGGGATTTTTTCGAGTGAAGTGGATATTGTAATGCAAAGTTGGTGTAATTTTATGTCTCAAATGTCCACGCACCTGGAAAATACGTGGAATAATTGAAACAGGCGCGATCTCGGTTAAGTGGAGCTGAGAATTTTATTGTAGTATTGACTACCTCAGATGAAACTTGTCGAGAAGGCCGAATCGATAGTTTTGCTGCCAGATACTCCAAAAACCATTAGAATTTGTGTTACATCTGCATTCTAATGCAAAACAAAGTGGGTGCCAAAAAATTCAAGACCGCGACTGAAGGACTCGGTATCCATGTCATGAATAAAGATTTAAAAAAATATAATATGTTTAACTTATTCTTTTTTAAAACAGTAAGCATTCCAATTCAAAGACCAGATTCGAATTTCAAAATGAAACTCAACAAAAAGCTTTAAAGTGAAATATAAAACTTAAATACTTATGGCTGCCCAGTCTTCAAGAGATTTTATTACAAATTAAAACAAAAGCACTAACTTACTTATGAAGTCAGTATTTAAAGTCCTCTAGTATTATTCTGAAAGTCTGTAAAACACCTACTATAAAATTAAGTCCTTGATTTATATAAATAGTTCTGGTTGAAAATTCGCGAGAGAATAAGCAAAAGCGATGGTTCAAATAAATTAAACGCGAACAATACATAAGGGGAGAATTTCAATAATGTTGAAAATGCTTACAAAACAGCATTAAGGCAGGAATGTGAGTTAATTTCGTTGCGAACATTTCAGCTTTTGATGATGATCAATAAAAAATAAATGAAGATGAATCAAATAGTGCTGGAAACAACCCAGATATTTTGTGAGTACTTTAATTGTAATAAGTAGGTTTTGCAAACAAGATGAACCATGGAAAATTAAGTAGGTAATTGACACTGTATATACATGCCGTGTGTGTACCAAACTTACGAGTCAAAATTAAAATTACGAAAAGTCAATCATACGTCCACGCTAAAGGCTCTCGCAGACAAGTGCGAGGTGATATTGCGATTATGCTTTTAGAAATTTAATTCGGGTATATTAGTCGAAGATAAATCTCTTTGAAAAATGTCTACTATCCAGACGCGTCGTCTGTGGGAGCCTTCAATATTTGAATTCCACCCACTTTGACAGCGACTTTATTTCACAGCGGCTAATTGCTGGGTATGATAAGAAGTTGACCGCATATCTTCAAAGTAACGACAATCGCCATCGGTACACGGCGGATATCCCACCTATCTACCATATCTACAGCTAAAGAGTGGAATTCCTTGCCAGCGTCTGTGTCTCCTGATAGCTACAACCTGGAGGACTTTAAGTCAAGAGCGAATAGGTTACTTCTAGGCATGCGTGCTCCATCATCGCTAACCTTTAGGTGAGATGGTGGCCAAACGCCGATATAAAAAGATGAAGTACCCTAGAATTTACCTGTTCAACGATAGACGCGAGTCTTCCCAGAGCCAGCCCATTGCCGTCCTCCTGGAGTTCGACGACCACCCTTCTCGCGTACTTCAACTGAGACCTGTCGGTGAATGTCCTTTGTTTTCGTTCGGCACTCGCCAGGTTACGCTTGTACCCCAGTATTTACCTGTTCAAAAATAGACGCGAGTCTTTCCAGGGCCAGTCCATTGCCGTCCTCCTGGAGTTCGACGACCACCCTCCTCGCGTACTTCAACTGAGACCTGTCGGTGAATGTCCTTTGTTTTCGTTTGGCATTCACCAGGTTACGCTTGTACCTCAGTATTTACCTGTTCAACAATAGACGCGAGTCTTCCCAGAGCCAGTCCATTGCCATCTTCCCTGGTGATGACAGCACTGCCAAGCTTGACGACCAGTCTCCTCGCGTACTTCAACTGAGACCTGTCGGTGAATGTCCTTTGTTTTCGTTCGGCACTCGCCAGGTTACGCTTGTACCCCAGTATTTACCTGTTCAAAAATAGACGCGAGTCTTTCCAGGGCCAGTCCATTGCCGTCCTCCTGGAGTTCGACGACCACCCTCCTCGCGTACTTCAACTGAGACCTGTCGGTGAATGTCCTTTGTTTTCGTTTGGCATACACCAGGTTACGCTTGTACCCCAGTATTTACCTGTTCAACAATAGACGCGAGTCTTCCCAGAGCCAGTCCATTGCCATCCTCCCTGGTGATGACAGCACTGCCAAGCTTGACGACCAGTCTCCTCGCGTACTTCAACTGAGACCTGTCGGTGAATGTCCTTTGTTTTCGCTCAGCACTCGCCAGGTTACGCTTGTCCACGTTCAGGGTCTGCGACAGAAGGACAAAATGCGTCACAACGAGATATTTTTATCGAAAATCTATTACTGTACTCTTCTATAGATTTTTCGAATCTATAGAAGAGTACAGTAATAGATTACCCATAATAACAAATATCCGATCTATTTTTTAAATACGTGACATTTACATACGCCTACTGTACTTCTATATTAATTGTTTATATTTGATCCCCAAAACAAAATTCAATCTCATGAAACACCTATATGCTATAAATATTCGAGAAAGTTAACACAAATTCTAAGAAACACCTTTCCTAAAATAATGATCCCGATCAATTTTCTAGAAATGATAAAGAAAATATAAGTTACGTCTTAGGGGAATACTCGATACTTTTAAATTTGGAGAATATCTATAACGGCTTTATAAACTAAAGGGCTCCTACAGATGGCCGACTGACAACTTCCAGCCTCCTACTATGACGAACCAATGCCATCATAATTTCGCTATGATCGGAGCTATATTATGTAATCCGTGCACATCATCGACAACAGTTTATAGAAGAATTGTCGCTAAAGACCCATCCCTCTAAACATTTTGGCTCGTTAGTTCCATCGTGTGTCTATGAGAGTCCGATAAGTTGAGACTGACAAGCGTTATGTCACTGTCAAAAAAGTAAATAGCAGTTCGTAAAACGCCTACGTACCTATTCCTCCTAAGGGAATTTTATACAAAAACTTAGAACTCTATCCTATTACTTTAGACTATATACTCCCACTCCCAATAAGCGAATCTGCCTAGCCTTTTTAGGGTTCCGTACCCAAAGGGTAACCAACGGAACCCTATTAAAACTTACATTAAAACCACACTTTGTAAACAAGCATATTACAAACTAGATGATTATATTAAAGATAAGAATGCTTGGAAACATGCTGGTCCTGCTCCATAGGACAATCGAGGGTGTAGTAGAAAAAGTCAAACTTGTTTTATTTACTGGTGTACTTTCAGGTTTATGTAATTTAACTCACACACTGATCCATTGTTTTTAATTATATTGTAAATATGTGAGTACCATGTCCCTTACTAGCAAACTTAATTATATCTCTGCTGGTATTGCTCTGTTGTACCTATTAGTATATAAGTGTGTGCTGTATATTAGTGTAATGTTGGATGCATTGTGCTCACATAATATAATCAATTGATCAATGTACCTATGTATACAAAATATTGTAAAACTTATATTTGAAAAGAGTAACTATGGAGTTTCTTGTCCGTTCTTCTCCATAAGAATCCACTTTTTGCGAATGGACAACTAGAGTCACTTATATTTTAATTTTAAACTGTAAATTTGACGTTCAAAAGTGCCTTTTAATGGTCTAGTTAAAAAAACAAATGAATTGACTTTGACTTTGACTTTATTACTAAGCCTCCGCTGTCCGTCAGCGGGCTGTATCTCAAGAATCATAATAGGTAAACAGTTAAAATTTTCACAGAGTTTATATTTCTATTGCCGCTATAAAAATAAAAAATAAAAATTAAAGGCAGCTCCCATGCAAGAAACGATTTTTTGAGAGTCCGACTCGCACTTGGCCGGTTTTTTATTGCGGTCGGCTTCTATTCGGATACAGTTGAGTACTAGTATATTACACTGAGCGACTGCCTATCTGACGTCCACACCCAGTAACTGGGAACCACGATACCCCTTGACAAGACTGGTGCCAGATTATCTGGCTTTTGACTATCTGTAAAGTCTGTCAAAAATCTTCAAATGACAGCCGGGACCAATGGCTTAACGTAATTTACAAAACACGGAGGAGTCACGGTATGTAATGGAGTACTAGTATATTACACTGAGCGACTGCCTATCTGACGTCCACACCCAGTAACTGGGAACCACGATACCCCTTGACAAGACTGGTGCCAGATTATCTGGCTTTTGACTATCTGTAAAGTCTGTCAAAGATCTTCAAATGACAGCCGGGACCAATGGCTTAACGTAATTTACAAAACACGGAGGAGTCACGGTATGTAATGGATGGTCCCCATCCACGATATGTCTTCAGCAAGCGTCGCTTAACCTCGGAGATCGTCCCGTGCAGCTGTTACTATTAAGCCGCAAGCTCCTCGCAATACCACCCCAATAATTTTACAGAATTTGAATGAAGTCATCAAGGGGAGATCATAAAACGACCCTTAATTGAGGATACTTCCTTTAACTACCCACAGGTTTACCGCAATACAGGAGCCCCAAAGCAAGATTTCTTCTAAAAAACTTTAGCTATCATATTTACGACTGCAATATGTATTTATTTCTCCCTAGGCCGAAATAACTCATAAACTTTACGTTTCGATTTTTTTTACTGGAGCGCAAATTGTGGCATAAACAAATTAGATATTTTGTTTTACCTTCTGTGATTTTTTCTAACGTATAAAGAACAATCATCTGTTACCTACCAAAGAACCAATAAAATTTAATGAATGAATGTTTCCACCATTTTAAAATTTAAGTATTAAGACTTCCGCAGACATAGCAAATGCGACCGTGCGACAAAAAATCTTAAATCATCATCACGAGGGATGAAGTCGTGGACATGGTGGTGGTCGTGATTTCCTGAACATAGGCCTCCAATATGTATTAATAAATCAATTTTTATAACAGTTCAATTATCAATCTTTGTTTAATAGTTCTTAAACATGGATCGTATAATCATGTGTCACGTTACGTACATAATAAAACTTATGTAAGACTTTTACAAAGGAGCCCTTCACCAAATTCCTCTACACGATCAATATAAGGCCGCTCCTCGTATAAGGGTGAAAAAATAAATTCCTCGCCTCGCAAGACGAATAGACAGCATGTTCTCAATTCAGTTACACAACTCACGATGACAACTTTATTACGATGCATAGTATCACGTTTGATACTCCTACACTTTCGGGACAAAAGCTTTCACTACATGCGCGACGGGACAATGTGACAATGACGGGGCGACCATTTGCATAGAAGCTTTTCGGTTGGTATAATATCTGTAGAACAATTTCTATGAAAATGGTCGTGGCGTAGTTGTCGCATTGTCGCGTTCCGCATGTCTGCGGAAGGCTTAAGGCTGCGCCCAAACTAAGTGACAAAACAGTTTTGAACAGTTTTATCTTATTCGTAAAGTGTGAATTGTGTTTCACTAGACTCGTCGATCAGGAGTTTTTCTGGCGGTAGTCAACTTTATTGCAAGTGTTAACTGTAGTATTTGTTTGTTTTTCTCAAACCGTATTGTCTGTCTAGTCGGCCCATTGTCGAAATAAGGCCAAATTGTATTTTTGGTTGTTTCTTCGTATTTTAACACCGACTTCCTAAATTAAAGTTATTTGATACTTTGTAGTGTTTTGTTTTTTAATTGGAAGTGGGTTGTATTTAAAAATATAAAAACATATTTTTCACGTTTTAGTGGTACCACACACCTAACAACACCACTGGAAAGTCACAGGACAGCAAAATACACAATTTCATTTATTTTGGATGACATATTTTTTCCAGCTATTTTGACTTAAAAACCAAACTATTGAATCTATTTTGATGAAATTTCTATGGAACCTATTGGAAAGTAGGTATATCCTTTCAAATAAAAAATATTTTTTGCAATCGGTTCATAAATGGCGGAGTTAAGAGGTAACAAATAAACAAAAAAACATACAACCGAATTAAGAACCTCCTTCTCCTTGTTTTGCTGTCTAAAAGTTAAGGATAAACATAGATGTTCCGATTTAACTAAAGCGATCACCGGGGTTGTAAAGGGAACCACATTTCATTTTCTCAAACAAATCAATCTCTTAAACAATGTAATACTAAACTAACAACCCCACGAGTAAACACGAAATCAAAACATCCTTCCAAGAACCCCTTTACCAAAGTATATCAAAACTCCTTTTCTCCCAAACACATAGAACAACATAAGTAATTAATATCACCATTGAAAGCGTTCCAAATTAATTTGTACCTCACAAAATGTTGAAAAACCCTTTTAACGTAGTAATTAAAAGTTCAATGGAAGTGACCACAGAGTTTTTAGAAAGGACCAATGGAAGGGGATCGTGATTTGTTTAGGAGTTAAGGACAAAGAGAAATAAATTAAACTTTTTGTTTACTTGCCAACTTTTCTATACGAATACATACAGACTACAAGCTAATCCATACTCCCATACTTAATATTATAAATGCGAAAGTAGCTCTTTCCCTCTGTCTGTCTGTTACGCTTTCACGCCTAAACTGCTGTAACGATTTTATTCAAATTTGGTACAGAGATAGATTAGACCTTGGAAAAGGGCATAGGCCACCTTTTGTAGTGAGAAAGGGGTTGAAATAAGGAATGAAAGTTTGTAGGAGTCCGTCATTATTGAAGATATAACCACGAACCTTTTAATTTAGGCACTTGATAAAAAATAAATAAAAATAATTATGTTCAAGCGTTTTTGAAAAATTTGTATCTTAAAATAAATATGGCTGCCCAAAGTAACTATTCCTCGCGGACGAAGTCGCGGGCAAAAGCTAGTAAAAATTTGTTTTACAAATGGGATAAAAGGGGAGGGTAAAGAACACATTGTTTCCACATCACTATGAACGAGAAAAGTGCCCAAAACACACAAGATATTTCGGCGGCTCATCCCATACATATTGAAATGTTTGACAATGTAGTATTTTAATGTGCACTGAATCCTACCCTCTATTGTGATCTCTCTCTATCACTCAAAGGTTTGCTGGGGAAAACTCAACTTTGAGTTGAGCTCGCCTTTGTATATGAACTTTCTTCACTGTAAATATAGGTATGAGTTACTATGGTGTACAATAAATAATTAAAGAATGTTTTCGCTGATAGTTATTCGGTCTAGGCCCTTTTATAAGACAAACTGGAATGTAGGTATTATTGATTGACAAGTGAAATATTTACTTTTTTAAGCCTTTTAAGATACGTTCCTTTAAAGCACGCTCTTATGTTTTTTTTTCCAAATTACGTGTTTTACTTTATAGGGCAAAATGATCTACGATGCAATTAAAAGTAAAAAAGTTTACACGTTCTTTTTAAATTACAATTAACGCAGCTTCCTTGTTTTCTTGCAAAGCAGTATTTATTGCTCCATGGCCCTTTCACAATATTATAAACATCTAGCTTCTGCCAGCGGCCCCGCTCGCGTGAATGTCGGAATATTCGAAAATAAAAAATAAGTAGCATACGTCCAAGGTCTCCAAGGTCTAATCTAACTCTTTACCAAATTTCATCCAAAAGCATTCAACCGTTAAGACGTGAAGAGGTAACAGACAGACAGATATTATAATTTAAAAAAAATGGTAGGTACTTATAGATTTAAAGTTAGAACTTTAAGCTTGGAAATTATTATTGCAGTTTGGTTACAAGAACAAAGGAAGTTGTTTGTGAACAGACTTCCAAATAAAAACCACTTCAAAGACTTTAATTTTGGAAGTCGGTGTTTCTACTCTGGTTTCTTCGTTTTTTTTTCACACATTCCAACCAGTCTATTTCAATTTAATTGTCTTTTGGATTAAACCTCTTTCGAACAAAATAAGAATTTTGCATACCCATTTTTCATTTATGACGGAGTTATGCCCGAACATACGTAAAAAAAAACAGCCAATTTGATAACCTCCTCGTTTTTTGAAGTCGGTTAAAATAGTTTAATATTTTTTCTGATCGAAACATCGGTTACATTTTTCTCTGAAGTTCATAACATAATGTAGATTTTCGCAAAAAGAGCCTACAACCGTCTTTAGGATCTCATCTATCTCTGTACCAAAATTCATCAAAATCGGTTCAGCGATTTAGATGTGAAAGAGTAACAAACACTTTCGCATTTACAATATTATAGTTAGGAAAGATTATAAAACTACTGCATATACTGTAACCGGTAGATTACCTAAGCCTATATCCAAATAAGCCATATACCTACCGAAACAATAGTTTTGAATGACAAACATAATCCCGGGCTGGAAACCTTTAAGCGGTATACGACCTACATCACACTAACGATATTCATATTTGCACACAATTTGGCTCGGCAAATTGTTTTCTAATATCTTATAAGTCTACCGGTGGTTTGAAAGTTTGTTTATGTAAATAGGACACCTCACAGGAGATTAGAAGCTTGTATCAGAACAGTGATTTATCGAGAGCCAATTGAAGAGTTTATTTCAGAGGGTAGAAAGCTAGAATATGATATTGATCGATTAGGACTCGAAAACTATGGTTCGATTGTGGATCGCTATGAGAGTAGAGGATTACCATAGAAACGATTGATGGACTTTGTCAAATATACTAAAGCTAAGGGTTCGAAGTATGAAAGGAAAATACATGATTTGCCGACCCCAAAACAATTTAATAAGGGCAAGAAAATGAGGGCATCCGGCTACGGAACTCGGTCTGAGTTCCAAAGGTTGAGATCCGAGGACGTACGAAAATTTTCGACATCCGAAAACGAATTACGGAACTCAAGTTGACCTGGACTCCCGTCCAGGTCAACTCGAGTTCCGTAATTCGTTTTCGTAATTCGTACCAGGGAAGGCGTTGATGATAAGGCGAGACCGAGTGGCTTCCACGGACTAGAAGAAGTGTCGAACGTCCAGCAGCGAGATGGCTGACGATATTGCTGCCATCATGGGTAGTATTTGGATGAGGCTGTCACAGGAACGTGAGGATTGGCACAAGTTTAGAGAGGCTTATGCTCAGCAGTGGGCAAATTCAGGCTATGGATGATGATGATGATGATGATGATGATGATGATAAGAGAACTTGATATAAAGATGTCTAACAGTAAGGCATGTTATATGTAGATTTTTATTCCTAAGCATACCATGTATACATACAATTTTTCAAGGATAACATGGACCACACAATAATTTTCCATTTAAAATTATTTCCGTCATTCGGTTTAATAATGTTACGCCTGTACTAGTATTTAAATAGCATTTTACTGTAATGGATGGCTTGTAATTGATACAAATGATGGACCTTGTACCGTTACCGCAGAATACGTCCGATGCATATCTGCCGTCAATATTAATTAATCTGTCAGTAGCCATGTGAAGAGTATAATGTTACATTTTACAAGAGAACGTTTTTATATCTCTTGATATCGCCGTGCAATATTGCAATGTTTCTTACTTAAAACATTATTAAATAGCATCAAATTGTTTGTTTGTAATCCCTGGAAGTACCCTAATGGGGCTATTATGATTACGTTCTGAAAACGGGATATTGTTATGCGTCTTGTATAGCTCCACTTCCCTCCCACACAGGAATCAAGATGGTTTTAAGACAGTGTGGAACACGCCAATGGAACGAAATTCAGAAATAAGTCGACGAATAATTAAAACGCTTGGTACCTATCTTTTGATGGGCTGATGTTTGTATGTATCTTACCGCGTGTATAATATTGTCGCCCGCAAAGCATCACTAAACAAGGACTTACAACATCCCCAACAGGCTGAATAACAATCCCTGTCAGTGTCAGCTTTAACAGTTAAGGCTTGTAATGTCATTTATACATAACTTTTGATTAGCAAATTGGAACTGCCATACAGAACCAACGAAGCGTCTCTAACTTGACCCGAGATCGAAGAAGTTTAGCGTGGCGCAACTCTAAAATCTTAACTAAGTGCAGCAACTCGAGGTGTTCCAAACATTTCAACTGTAAATCGTAGTTTATGTTTTATAGCAGTGAATTGTTTACGAATAACAACTTGCCTCCTGACTGTTGCTTTTGAATGCAACGAATTGTTCACAAAAAAACCATAGTCACTCTGCACACAAATATTTCAAGTCAGTTCGAACGACCTCCAACCGGCTCAGTTGCCATAACAAGGGAGAAAACCCTCGAGCTAATAAATCGATGTGCAGTTGAGCTGAAGGACAAAACTTGGAACGTGGGCCTTTTTTATGGATGGTAAGTCATCAAAATATGACTCCTTTCACTCTGGGCGGAGCGAAAGGGACTGTCAGACTCGTACTGACTAAAACCCATCCGTGTTCCTCCTAAAGCCAGGGCAGCGGTGACTCTTTCGAACAAATTCCACAACCCTGGCAGGCTCTGGCCATAACGGGCCCCGTCTACTATGCTAACATCTCTTTGCTACTTTGCTAACCGTCGACCTGGGCCTATGTTCTGATCCGACGGCGAGCTACCCAACGCTCGCCGTCCGCAAGCCCGTGCCTACGGTGGCCGGAGATCGCCCTGCGACTCCCGAAGCCCGGGGTGTCTCCTTTTTTTGCGTTGGGTTTGCCTCCTCCTTCACTAGCATAACTAAGGAGGTGACTGCTTCCCATGACTCCTCGCTCTGGACCATGGATTGAACCAGGGCCGGACGCGAGAGGTCGCTGCTGCCTGAAATATGGGCCTATGACTCCCTTGTTGGTCTAGTCTAGGTGGCAAGCCTTACTGCTGTATTTTAAAGTAGCGCTTCACATTTCAGTCACAGTCTGTCAAAACTCCCTTTAATTTTCTACATTTTGATAAGTTTCTAAGATGTTAATGTAACTTGAATTTGAAAGCTTTTAAGAACGAATTGGCCTTTTGGAAGTTTGTCGTCACCGCCCGAAGTCGGGATTCGTGGTTGACGGCAATGGGCTCGCCCCTTACTTAGTACATGAACCTTTGAAACGTTTGAACTACTCCGTTGGTGTCGCGATCGCAAGCGCGACTGCCGAGCGTGGAGTCCTGGGTTCGATTCTGAGGTCGGGCAAAAAATTGTCATTGGGTTTTCCAATAGGAATTTCTCAGTGACAGCTCGGAGTTTGAAAGTTGGTGGTGTGACACTCCCGTGCCTCGGAAAGCACGTTAAGCCGTTGGTCCTGCGCCAGATCTCTCTCCGGTCGTGTCGGGTTGCCGTCCCATCGGAATATGAGAGTGATGGAAGAGAGAGTGCACCTGTGTTTGCGCAAACACTTATGCACTATGATATGTCCCTCGCCGATATCTAGTCTCGGTTGAAATTGGCCGCCGTGGCCGAAATCGGTCAGGAGGACTATATACATGATCCTTTAGCGTATCTAGCGACCAGTGACCTATTGGTAAATTCCTGACTAACCTATCGAAGAACACAGGCCTGATGTTATGTAATGATATGAGTAGTTCTCAAACTACTTAAATTTGTTCTTGATTGTTGCATTTGTATGCAACTACTGCAGTTAAGTTTATAGTTTACTAAAAGAAGTAAGTATTTAGTATGCAGCTCATGACTCTGTTTGTAGATAATTATTGCAGATTTAATTACAAAGTCGCTTAAGCCGCGTGGGACGAGTAATGTGGTATTGATGTGAATAATGATCATTTTATTTAAATATTTCAAATAAAAACAATGGTTACTAAGAGAAGATAAGTGCTAGGAATTCTTTGCCCTACTTAATTATTTACACTTCATGTAGGTACAAAGGCAGACCTAGATAATGCCTATGTATTTCCTACCAACCAATCAAGGGTGGTGAAAAGAAGTATTCAACAAATCATTATATAGGTAACTAGCTTTTGCACGCGACTTCGTACGCGCATATCCCGTTTTTTTCTGTTCCCGTAGGAATTTTGGGATATCCTCCCTTAGTGCTTCCCTACAGAGTGTAGGGAAGTAACCTACATGCAAAATTTTAGCATTCTACGACCAGTAGTTTCGGCTGTGCGTTGTCTGTCAGTCACTCACACTCAGTCAGTAACGGAAGAATTTTATATGTTAGGATTATTGTTATCATTTAAACACGTGTAACTTTATCTATTTACAAGTTACTTCGAATTATATGGGTTTATAATTGACATTGTTTTAATATGTTTATACCATTCAATGTCTTATTCATATCTATTCAGGGTAGAAGAGACACCACGATAAAGTCAACGATTATGTAGTAGTTTATTAAAGTAAAAAACTGGGCAAGTGCAAGTCGGACTCGCGCACGAAGGGTTCCGTACCATTATCTATAAAAACTGCAAAAAAATCACGTGTGTAATATGGGAGCCCCCTGAAATATTTATTTTATTCTGTTTTTTAGTATTTGTTGTTATAGCGGCAACAGAAATACATTATCTGTGAACATTTCAAGTGTCTAACTATCACAGTTTATGAGATACAGCCTGGTGCCAGACGGACAGACAGACAAACGGACGGACAGCGGAGTCTTAGTAATAGGGTCCCGTTTTATCCTTCGGGTACGGAACCCTAAAAAACAATAAAATTAGGAAAAACTCGACGAAAAATGTCATATGGACCTCCGGCCTCATATAGTTTTAATAAAAGTGAGAAAGAAAAGAGGGTTTTAAAACCAATTTGAAAAACATTTTTTAATCGTGTAGTTAATTCAAGGTAATCAGGTTGTGTCTCAAACTCCAAGCATTTACTTCAAATAAATCATTTTACGATTTTTTAAATACACAGTTAGGAAACAGAAGTTCTTTGCAATTTGTTGATGTCTCATTCACCCTGAATTTTATAAATCTTATTTTCTTTCATATCACAACATATCATTGAACTTTACACTTATATTAAACCAGACCAGACGTCACAAAGCTAAATATAAATAAATTGTCTCCATTGGCAACTAATAGTCAATAATAAACATATGATTTTCCTTGAAGGTGCCTTGATGGGCAATTGAAAACAATTGAAGTGCAGTACTCGTTAAACAGTTTGATAAGTTGTCGGTTTTAATTGATGGGACATGGACACACGCTCAAACATTTGCACTCGCCTTTCATGATGGCGCAATCGTGTATATTATGCACTAGCTTTTGCCCGCGATTTCGCCCGCGTGGAATAATTACTTGGGGCAGAAATTTTTATGTTAGATTATGAAGTTTAGTAAAGTTGAACAGAGAAAGAAAAGATAGATATAGATAGTTTGATCGACGTGATTCTTTAAATTGGCATAACTTTTTTATTTATGAACCGATTGACATAAAACAAACACTAAATGTTAAGTGAAGCTTACCACAATGTATTAGTGATCTTAATCGGACAATCAGACAAACAGATAAACAGATTAACAAACAAAAATTCTAACAATCATCGTTTTGAGTGCTATTTGCGTTGATAAAGGTCCCAATAAAGTTTTTTTTTCTCATATATCTTCCATGTGCAGACAGCGATCCGTTACATTTTTATTATATGTATAGATATGGTATGGTAATGATATAAATGTGGTATGGCTGAAAGTATTCTTAAGTATGCTTAAGCTCACAGCTAAGATTTGGCGATTAGCACGGCTTTTTCTAAAATATAGCCTTTTTTTTAAGGACGGGATATCATCAAATGACTTCTTCCGCTCTGGGTGGAGCGGAAGGGCGTGTCAGACTCTTACTGACTAAAACCCATCCGTGTTCCTTCTAAAGCCCTTTGCGTTCCAGGGCCGCGGTGACTCTTTCAAACTAATTCCACTACCCTGGCAGGCTCTGGCCCTAGCGGGCCCCGTCTCCTATGCTGACTTATGTATCTTTGAGGCGCGCGTGGAACACAGCGCGCCATCGACCCGGGCCTGGTGGTGATCGGCAGCGAGCCACCCAACGCTTGCCGTCCGCAGGCCCGCACCCATGGTGGCCGGGGATCGCCCTGCGATTCTAAAACATAGCCTACGCAATCAGCAAAAAAAAAGTAAAACAAAACAAAAATATTCAGGTAACAATAAACCGATCATACTTGCCGTAGAAGCCGTTGTGATAGTAATGTGATCTTGAGTAAGGAACTGGCAAAAGCAACTTTATCAAAGAAACGTTGTCTCTGTCATCTATGACCTAGACTAGAGTCAAGAGCAAACTCATCTCAAATAAAAATAAAAAGAACTGTGTCACTTGCAGATGCTCTCCGATATGTAGCTTCACATAATTCTACACAAATAATGATTTGTTTAATGTGTTACCTTCATAATTTTGTAGACATTAGGTACACTGTACACAGTACTTGAATAAATAAAGATAAGTAATAGTGGTGATAGTATGTTTGCTAACGCAGGCCTTAACATTGTAATCAGTCGGTAATGATAAATAGTAACAAACAACTGCATTCTTACTCCATTTTGAATTCCTGACTGCGATTTCAAGGTTGACTTCTTAGGCTTTCTATTGATCGTCTTACTAAAATTGTCTGTACTGGGAATTCTCTACTATGATGCCAAAACACGCTAGATGTTTGCCTGTCGCAGTCTTCACTCAATAACACGTCACAAACACGTAGAACTGATGACTTTTTGGGTATGACCCCAAAAGTCATCAGTTCTACGGCTTTTGTGGCCATCCTATGCCTATTGCTTGCTTATTCTGCATGCTATGTCAAATATACTGTCGGAACACCATATGGGTGTTATATTTATTTTTTAGATACTAGCTGACCCTCGCAACTTCATCGGAGTCACATTTTTCATTAATGTTCCACTCCTACTGGTCGTAGTGTGATGTTATATAACCTTTCTCGACAAAGGGGCCATCCAACACTAAAATAATTTTTCAATTCGAACAATAAGTTCCTGAGATAAGCGCGTTCAACCAAACAAACAAACAAACTCTTCAGCTTTATAATATTAGTAAGTATAAACTAGCTTTTGCCCGCAACTTCGTACGCGCATATCCCGTTTTTTCCCATTCCCGTAGGAAATTCGTGAAATCCTCTCTTAGTACTCCCCTTACACTCCTCAACGAACCTACATACCAAATTTCAGCTTTCTACGACCAGTAGTTTCGGCTGCGCGTTGTCTGTCAGACACTTAATCGCTCAATCACTCAGTAACGGAAGAGTTTTATATATATTGATAGAAGATCTGACTCGTTTATCGTTCTAACGAATGTTAAATGTGAAACTAATGCTGTGTAACAAAATATATTTAATTATGAAAATTAATTAAATCCTTATAGACCACTTTCCCAAAGCACCTGAAAAACTAAGAAGCGTAATTTGTACGACAACAAAAAGCAACGCCATCTATCCTGTCAGCAAAGAACTACCAACGAAATCCTGCATCGCGCAAGCAAAGTTCTCCGTGCGATTTGAACATATGCAACAGTCCGAATATCAACTATCGGGCAGTTGCCCACCAGACACAACAACCGTCTGGTCGGAGGATCCTCCCTTTTCAATAGAGTTTTGCGGGACTTTACTCACTCACTGTTCCGCATACCTCTATACCAGTATTTTATCTGACCGTTTCTGAGCAACAATATTCCTTGGTAAGACTATTTCTCAGAATTCAGGCATGTGACGACTATCACTATAGTTATGTACACAAATATGATGGCACTATCTATGATGAGTTGCACTCGTATCCTTCACCGATTACAAGCTTACCTTTGTTACGTAAGTAGCCCTCCGCTAAGTAGGTAGGTACCTACTTAGCGCAGGACTCGTAAATAAGTAAAGATAAACAGTGCATGTTGTTTATGTATGCAGTGTTTAACACCTCATCAGTACATACATATTATGCATAAGCCATAGTCATAATCAGTTTATCATTTCATTAAACTTAACAGGCTAGTATTTTAAAGCGACTACCATCTGACCTTTGCATTATGATTTATGACTGTTCTGAGCTACATCAAATCAGTACCTACTGGCTACATTTTCTTCTTTCAGGCAAAATGTACATAGGTGCATCCTAAGCAGGTAGCTCCTCTACTCCGACCGTTGCTCGAGCCAGCCCGCGCCGCTAAGGCTATTATAGTCTTTGCCGGGGTTGCGAAATTTGCTCGAAAGAGTCACCGCGGCCCTGGAACGCAAAGGGCTTTAGAAGGAACACGGATGGGTTTTAGTCAGTAAGAGTCTGACACGCCCTTCCGCTTCACCCAGAGCGGAAGAAGTCATTTGATGATTCCCCATCCTTAAAAAAAAGCCTAGTCATAAACTCGACCCTAAATAATAAACCTAGTTCGATCCAGCCCGTCCCTAGATGTTCTCCCCCAGCGACGCTCCAAGCCGAGGCCCGTACCCCACAGGTACCTTTAACGTGTAGTCGCTTAGTTTGTAAGGTTTTATTAAGCCCTGCCTGGAGGCTTTGATATTTATGTTAAGGCCGCCACAGGCAAGTTTGGTTAAGCAGTTGACAACCTCCTTGGCTGAACTGCGAGAGGACAATCACAAAAAAATGGCATCCCCTCTATATCTATAGTCTAATAGTTCCAAGGCACTAATTTAAAGCGGCAGTTGAATATTGTAGAATTGGTAAGTTAAAAAACAAGGTCAGCAGTAAAAACTGAGCAGTAAACTAAATAGAAATGATTCGTAAAAAATATTTTAATGGGCAGTTAAATTAATATTGAGCAGTAATATGATTGAATGGAGTTACTAGTGGGCAGTTAAAAAGTCGGAATTAGTCTGTAAGAAATCTCCTTCTAAACAGTTTTTAAAAATGAGGCGGTAAAGTTTATGCCCCGTGTATTTCAACGTGTAAAATAAAAAAACTCACCCCGCTCTGACCTCATGATTAAATATAGAAATTGCTCTGTCACACATGACGGTCTGTCAAACCGTGCTCGCTTCGCTCGCAATTTATATAATTTCTATACTACAAAAAATAAGTAACGTCTGGGGGCTCTAGAATCTTTTTCTATGATATTTTTACAACGGTACAAATAATATTTATCATGATTTCTACCCTTATCATCAATAACTGTAAAACTCTTCCGTTACTGAGTGACTGAGTGACTGACAGACAAGACAATGCGCAGCCGAAACGCTTGTCGTCGATACGCTAAGAAGAAGAAGTCTATAATACACTAGCTTTTGCCTGCGACTTTGTACGCGCATATCCCGTTTTTTCCCGTTCCCGTAGGAATTTCCCGTCCCCGTATAGCTTATAGCCTTCCTCATGAATAAACTATCATTTACAAAATAAATTTTCCGAAAAATCCGACTTCTGCCAGTCGGATTTGGAAAATTGATTTTGCCAGAGATTTTTTTTATTTTCTTTTTATTTAATATGGGTTTACTCTTGACTCTAGTCTAGGCCATAGATGACAGAGACAAAGTCGACGATGGAGCAAGCTTACCCAGAAGAAGCCAGTTCACTCTTATTTTGAAGAGATTAGGGTTGTATGCGTTCGAAAACACAGACGCAGGCAGAGAGTTCCCTGTGAGGGTTGCGGAATTTTGTCGAAAGAGTCACCGCGGCCCTGGAACGCAAAGGGCTTTAGAAGGAACACGGATGGGTTTTAGTCAGTAAGAGTCTGACACGCCCTTCCGCTCCACCCAGAGCGGAAGAAGTCATTTGATGATTTCCCATCCTTAAAAAAAAAAAAAAGGCAGAGAGTTCCACTCCTTTGCTGTGCACATTATAAAACACGTTTAGAAACGTTTAGTGCGAATTGGTGGAATAGCGACAAGGTAGGGATTGTAACTTGCAGTGCGTCTAGATGGCTGGTGGGATGAGGTCGTGGAGTTCCTGAACACTCTCCCCAAAGTACAATTAGCGCGTTCAAACAAACTCTTCAGCTTTATTATATTGGTATACTTAGATTAAGTCACAAGCCTCTTACTAGAGACAGCTGCTAAAATAAAACAACGATAAAACTACCCCAATTTTCATAAATGAAACAGGATATAAACCACAGTCCTTAATTTTCAGACAACTCAGAGTCTGTCCCAATATCATAATTCAACAATTTAAAAAACAAACAATGTTTTGTTCTTCATCCGGGACACTGATAGTGACAAGGAAACTTAATTATATAATTGCCAAATAGATAATTTACCTACTTTAGTTGTTTTAGAATACTTCCTCTTAAAATTAACTGTAACTTGTAATATAGGAATCAACTCAAAACGGATCAAGGTTGAGGTCAAAGATTGATAACGTGTTGTGATTGAACCATTAATTTACAAAAAAAATGTTGATTAGGTAGCTACGTATAATAATAATAAATAATAATAGCTGTAGTTGCGCGGTTGGGTAAAAGGCCTGATACAGAAGGCAGTACTCCTCGATACGGCTCGTATAGTGAGGAGGTTCCTTTCTCTGGAGCCCTAACCACCGGTAGCTTGGACCCTGTTTTTACAAAAATAACTATTTCCAACTGTTTTATAAAAAGAAATATTTAAAAATGTAGATCTATGTGTAAATTGACAAAATTTAATAAACGAAATAATAATAATAAAATAATGAATAATTTTATTTTTGTTGGGAATACAAAGATAGTACAGAATTGTATCTTAAAAGTAAGTTGTACAACAATGACAAAAATTCAATGTCGAACGTCTAACTTTTTAAACTAAGCCATAAGCATCTTAGAAGCCAATGTTCCCCGGAATTGCAGTGACATATAAAACTATTTATAAAGGAAAACAACTGAATATTATGTGCATACAGTATTTAAGTAAATTAACAATTAATTTTGATATGACTTCAATTTCATCAAATGATAACTTTTGCAACCACTTGGTTGATATCTAAACTAAAAACAAACAAAAAATAGTTGTGCGAAACAAATGTGTTACGTGAAATAGTTTATTTAAGACTTAAAGCAGTTTGTTTAAAATGTGGAGTTGCACCTACACTGCAATTTGGTTTCATAATAACTGACAATATTTGGTATAACTAAACAGAAAGGTAAAGCTTTCTGAAAATAACTAAATAATCAAGTCAAAATATTTGTAGTCGAAATTCGACCATATTTTTTTAATAATTTAATATATTTTTTAAGCATTATTATTAAAAAAATATAAGCTTTCTGCACTACTCCTGCATATAAACTTTAACTGTTCCAAATTTCATACTCCTCCATCCGGGTAATTTTCATAAAAAGGGGTACAAAGTTATATAGCATAAGGGATTGATCACGTGACAATTTGACAGCGTTTGTCAATCCCGTACTCTTTTGACGTTTTGACAATCGCCCTCGCCACGCTACCGCTGACAGAATGTCACTTATCTAGAACCTCTTGTCCTCTTTCGTTCTATAAAACTCCTTAGGGCTTGCAATCTACTAATATTGAATAAGCTAAATCTTAAACTATATTACAAGTAAATATAATATTAACTGTGGTCACACTCACCTCCAAAACTTTTTGTCGTACGGCCGTTGACCTATCCCAACCGATAACAGTATAAAACCTCCTTCCATTCACCTTTCTGATCACACTGCCGCACAGTTGCAACATTTTGACGATCACACTTATATTTCCTAATATGTAACACAAAATATTCAAACAAAACGACACAATACCATCCTGCTCGACCACTTATAACGTTATGGAGATAAACTGGGCCATTTTATCATACTGTTTGCTAATAATAAACTAAACACTTATTGTTAAACAAATAAGTTAATAACAGATTAACTTGAGGTAATTAAATATTACTTTTATTATTAGTACTTGTAGATCGAGCAATTTTTGACCTTAACATTTGAAACCGATAAATTTGAATATATAAATTTAATGTTATTGCAGTACGTCGTGGTTGAATTGTTAGTATTTTATAAATGAAGCCTGCCTCTGAAGTCTTGCGGTTTGTTAATGTATATAATTTACCTACATCATCGTTTTTATAATATATAGCACGTTGAAGGTACATGGTGTCGCTGACAAATTGTTTGTCATTCAGTGCCGTCGTGGCCATAGGGAAAATTTACAGGATATTTATTGTAAGGACAAAATGTGTAAGTGTTTTTTGGTGAGCTGTTTTGTTTACAAAATTTTAACATAATTAGAGGAAAATTGGCAGTGAATACATTTACATAATCAAACTAAGTACCTTTAATTAGTTTAATAATGTTTATGTTAATTACCTTTACTAGTACGTAAGCCTTAGAAAAATAATTCGTGAAAAATGCGTGAAAATGCGTGAAAATGCGTGAAAAATGCGCGAAACTTAATGCGTGGTCATCGAATTTGGCAAGTTTCAGCAGATTGCAATCTTAGGTGTTTATCATATCAGCCGAAAGACATCCACTGCTGGACATAGGCCTCTCCCGGTGCCATAATCGCCACGCTTGGCAGGCGGGTTGGCGATCTCAGTGTAGCTTTTGCAATACACAGAGAATGCTGCTGCCCATTCTCTGATGAGTCCCTTAGTCGCCTCTTACGGCACCCACGGGAAGTGATGGTGCTATTCTTTTACGTCCGACACCGTTTCAGAATCATCAAGAAAAAGTTTAGTGTTCACATTCTTTATTTTAAGTTTCGAGCGTATTTTTGCATTTATTATCTCAAATGTCTACGTTAGTGGGCTGCAGCCCTACTATGACGTGCTTATGCCATCCAATTCCGATGATGTAAACGGGATAGTGCTATTCGCTATGTATAGCTCGGTCTCCCTCTTAGAGCGGAATCATGATCGTTTTAAGACTTCATAGTAGGCCCTGATCCTGACCCTGATCTTTAGTTTAAATGATTAAAATCAATAACCAGTAGATCTTCTCTTACGAATGTACTTTGACTCTAGGATCAGTGATCACTTATTGGTACATAATACAAAGTTCACATGAGCGAAGCTGGGGGTACAGGATAAAATAATCATCTCCTTTGATGTACAGTCAACAAATCTATTTGGTATGCAGGCAAAAATATTAACTTTTCCACTGCACTGCCAATATTTATTTCTGTTTCTTCTATAATGTGTGCATTAGAACTTTTTAAGCTTATGGTTATGATATACTTACGAGCGTGATGTAGGTAAAATAATTGTCGACTCAGCACACTCACAAGATTGTTTAAAAGTAGTTACTTTGCAAGTTAGCTGCCTACGTACCAAATAGCTTTGTTGTCTGTACCTACAAAATATCAACTTACAAGGTAAAAATAAACACGTGCCTGATTTTAAAAACAATCACTGCAATAAACATTTTGGGCCTTATTTATTAAAACTTTTCTTGTATTGCTTGGATTTCGCTCGGTTTAAAAAAATAACTTTTTAACCATAGATTTGCATTTGAATCTAGAATCCGCAAATCAACCGCTACTCTAGTTGGTACTTGGACCTGTGAATGGCATTGAAAAATAGCAGCTACATAAAATCGATATTTTTACCGATATCGATACTAACGTTACAAGAGAAAGCCCAGTGCTTGCGTACCTAATTAAAAAACCGGCCAAGTGCGTTTCGGGCTACTCGCAGTGAAGGGTTCCGTAGTTGCTTGTCCCGTAAACCATCATCAAATAATTAATCAGTACGTATTTCATTGTAAGAATACAAAATTACAAGTGCATGTATCTTTAAATCGTTTTCTATGGAATTATTTTCGAAGTTTTTACTTATCCAGTTTAATTTTATAAGTTGGTCGACTATTACTCATTAATGTTTTGAGCCTTGTTAGCTGTGATAGTTAACCTTTTAAATTCGTTATATATGCTACTACCGTGAATTCTTGCACGTCTCCAAAAACAACCGTTTAGCTGGCTTACACCTGACTCTAACAAAAAATAGCAGCTTAATATTTCGCAAACGGATCCTCGGATGGAAAATGGTTTTCGCACACTCTCAATATTTTTAAACGACCTATCCAACGACACCCCACTCCGATATACGATAAAAAAATATCATCGCACCTTTATTTGCACCCTAAAATAAATTTGTTCAAGATTTTATTGAACCACTTTGCCGCATGCCGGCGCGGTTAATATGTATAGGTACCTATACCAAATTCCAACTTTCTAGTGCTAAGCGTCTCTAAGCTAAACCGCGGACAGACAGACTGACGGACACGGCGAAACTATAAGGGTTCCTGTTGGCTACGGAACCCTAAAAACGAAAAGTAGTCAGACACGAGTACTATGAACTCATTGTGAAATTGATTCCAATGTTTACATTGTTTATCGCTATCATTTGTGCTGCAATAATCCTGGTATTTGTACAGCCATCGTATTATCAAGTAAGGATTATTGTATTTGACACTGATAATAACCGACAAGAAAGAATATTATTAGTTTTAACAACGTTCTTATATTATAGTAGATATTAATAAGTATGAACAGGGGCGGCCTTTACCATAACGAGGCCCCGGGCGGCAAGTTTAGTTATAATTTTTTCTATTGCATTATTTTAAGTTCTATAGCATTCATATGTTCAATTTTATAATAACAAGTAAGCTCTCTCCTGTGTGTTTAATTTATTAAATTCCACATACATATTATTTATACTTACATAACAATCTTCATATTATTATAAGTATCTTATTTTAGCATATAAATGTATTTTGTTAATGTTATATTTATTATTTGTGTATTGTTTCCGAAACAAAATTCTATTTTGGATTTTATTTATATTTGTTGCACACCTACCACAGTGTAGTTTTTTTAACCCAAAGGTTGACTGGTATATACCACTTTTGTACATAAAGTTTAAATAAATCAATAAATCTTATCACTTTGTCTTGTAATTTGTCAGATTACAAGGGTAGACTATAGGGGTATATTGCCATACTACATACTACCATGCGTCAGAATATCGGATTACAGAAATCCGACTAATTAGATAGTCCGACAGTCCGACACCGCCCTGCAAAACGTTTGTCGGTTTACCGGAGTTCCACTATATTAATTCTGCAATTGCAAAAATTGCAAAGCTGAAAACCATTCTTGAGTCATCGAATTCTTAAGATTTGATAGCACTTATAACTATTAATTTTATCAGTATCATTTATATAATTTACTATGAAACAATTTCATTATATTCCTACAACTCGGGTTGCCCGAGGCCCCAGCAAGACCGAGGCCCGGGCGGCTGCCCTATTCGTCAACCCCTAAGGCCGCCACTGTGTATTAGAGGCCAGTGTAGACTAGTCAACATAGTACTAATTAAGTAAGTACATAAAAAACGTGGATCGAAATTAAATGAGTCTACGATGGCTACAGCGATCTCACATTCACATTGTAAAAGGGAGCTATTATTTAAATAAACCCATTTACAAATGACATGATTAGTTTACACGAATAAATCGAATGGATACCTATTATGTTTGCAAAGTCATTAGCGTAAAACGATGCAAAACAATGTCATTAATATATTGTCTTGGGACCCAGAATTTGAAGACATTTCCTTCTATTTTTGACGTGACAATGTCTAATAAATCCATGAACGCCGGCTGCACGCACGAAAAAGGATGACTCATTGTAACGTTACACATTTCATCAATGTTTTGTTATGACGTTGTCACGTTAAACTATCGTCCGTAAACCGACTTTACGGACACCCAATTTTTTAAACGTTGCCTCACACTACGAATGTCTCCTGTATTGTAGGGGCGCGCGGGAGTTCACAAACATTTAAACTCACATACACAAACAGCCAAACCTCGAACAACTATCTGTAGGACACAGTTATCCACCAATCAGCACTGTGCCCGCATGGTGCATACTGAAGACACAGTACAGAAAAAAAAAAGAAAAAATACTCTCTTTCACATAGAGAAAAGGCTTGTATCCCAGCAGTATTAACTGATTATGCTTTGTAATACTTTTTTTGTGTTTTTGAAGAGGTTTTCATTTGTTTTTCGTGGTTATCATCACTAAATACAGGATTAAAGAAAACGGATGAGGAGTAACCGTGGAGTTTCTTGCTAAAATCTGCAGTATTTTTTTAACTATAGATAGGTATAAAATCGTTATTCCGTTCTTTATACAGTTGTATAAACTAACTCTAGACGCGATTATTTTTTAAGATAATTCATTAAGATACTTATGTACAATTAAAATAAATATTAGAATTAATTAATTAATTATAATAATGTTTACGTATCATAACAATGTCGCCGCTCCAGGCTCGGACTGCGCTCGCTACAGGTTGTTTCAAACTACGTCATGCATCATGATAATGAATAATATTTTTATTAATTAAAATGTAAAGTGTGGTAGTCACCGGATAGATGAAGTGGGCTACCGCTGTAAGACGACTAAAATGACGTCGTGTATAAATAATTTTTTAATTAACTTTTTTCCCTAAAAACGCTATGTAAATTGCATTTTCTAAGTAATAATAATATATCCTGGGACAACTCACACACGGTCATCCGATCCCAAACTAGGCAGAGCCTGTGCTATGGCAACCAGACAACTGATAAACATACTTATATATTTCTAAATACATACATATTATAGACAATTTACACCCAGACACAGAACAAATGATCATGCTCATCACACAAAGATTTGTCCTGGGTGGGAATCGAACCCACGACCTCCGGCTAAGCAGTCAGGGTCACTAACCACTCGACCAACAGGCCAGTCAAGTCCACAATCATGTATTAAATTCATGGTAAGTATACGTTTGTGCGCCGATACGTCTTGCGTCTTGTATATTAATATCCCAAAAACACTAATAGGTATATCATTCAATCTTATATTCCATAGTACCTTTGTACCAAGAGCTTGCCAATAAAATGAAGATACGAGACCTAACTACAAAAGTCATTGGCATATTATTATCAATATAATTAAGTAATAAAACGGTATGTAATAATTCGTAGGTAAACATCAGATAATAACTAATATCAAAAAGAGTATAAATTACAAAACATCACACATAAGTTCTGAAAAATATGTTATTACAAATTATATTATTGTTTTCATGTGATATCAATTTGTAAACTTCCACTACGGACCTTGGACTGTGATGACCTTGCCAACTAATTCTATTAAATGATTGCTATATACAAGTCCGAGATGGATCTGAAATATTTTTGTCTAGACAAATAAAATCAAATACGGCATGGCGACCCCAACCCAGGTAGGGTTCCGTACCCGAAGCGTAACCAACGGAACCCTGTTACCTACTAAGCCTTCGCTGTCCATCTGTATGTTTGCCAACGGGCTGTGTCTCATGAACCGTCGTGCATCACCCAAAGGTTGACTGGTAGAGAATGCCTATGGCATTAAGTCCGCCTCTGTACATTTGTGTGCGTAAAGTGTAAATTAATTAATTAATTAATTAATTAATTAATTGAGGATGTTGACTGTATATAGTTGCACAGTTGAAATACAATTTCGTTAATGAATAGTTTTAAATTAAAATTCACAATGTTTATTTCTATTGCGGCTAAAACAAAAAAAGAATAACATTAAAAAGTAAAGGATACAACAAATTTGTTTTTTTTTCTGTTTTGGGTACGAAACCGCCTTCTACTCACTTTAACAAAGATTGGGAAGGAATTTCAGTAGATAGCAGATACCTAGGTCCATATATACTTGCCTTCTCATAGATCTCAAATTCTCAAACATAACTGAAAATATGTGAATGTACAAATTCAAGGAGAAGGTTCTCAATTCAGTTTGTATGTCTTTTCTTTATGTATTTTTTTTTGTTACCTCATAACTCCGTCATTTATGAACTGACTTGAAATAATATTTTATTTGAAAGGATATACTTTCCAATTGGTCCCATAGAAATTTCATCAAAATCGGACTCGCACTTGACTAGAAAGAAAAGACTTAGCAGATGATGATAAAACCAATACAAAAAATCTAAATTTCTAAAATAATGGCCTTTATACGAGTTCAACTCACAAAACCATGGTCTAACTATCCAACTTTTACAAATTGAAACGTTTCAACAAATTATCCTGAAAGTCCCGAAACGGTCTTCTGCGGTAGACCAGCTGTAATTCAGTTTCAGTAAACAGTTTCCGGAGCAACTTGTATTGCGAAAGTTCATGTCAATGCAAGGTGCGGCTACCGCACCGTCTATGTTTATGGCTCTTAAATATTGAATAGGACATAGTGTATTATTTGGTTTTCGGTACCTATCTATTAGGTATTTATTGGAGTTTACTCCTTAAGAAACGACTTTCATATTTAGCTCGCGGTATGAAAATTTTATGGGGAGTAAAATTGAGCGTTAATTAAAAGTGAGGCGTTACGTTCCTTTGCGCAACGTACTTTGCGCATCTTTCACTTCGGGATTATGTAGGTATGTGTCATGTGTGTTTATACTAAGTATACTCAGCTTATTTAAGATGCTTTCGTACATATATTTTTTTTTAATTTGAGATGAGTTTGCTCTTGACTCTAGTCTAGATCATAGATGACGGATACAAAGTCGACGATAGAGCGAGCTTACCCAGAAGAAGCCTGTTCACTCTAATTTTGAAGAGATAAGTGTTGTATTGTGCTCGTTCATTTACCTTCTTTTTACATAATCTACACAATAATAGTTCTTAAGGAGTAAATTCCAGTCGTGCGTTGGAGCTGACACGTGACACACACATTTTTTTATTTAACAGTTAAGGTAATACATTACCTTAACTGCTAAATAAAATAAAAACCACGGAACTGTGCGGTCAGAAGACCACCTCAGACGTTAACCTACGTGGTTTTCAAATGATTTGACCATTACATTAAGACCCCCTGGTTTGTTTGGTGTTTTTCTTCTTAGAGTGGTTAGGTAACACCGGACTCATCTAGTCTACTATGAAAAAAAATGACGTGTTAAAGAGTTATTTGTAACACATTTGCATTTTTTTTTTCATTTTATCAGACTAGAAGAGGATACAGAAAAATAATTAAAAACGGCAGCACATTAAGCTACAACAATCTGTCAAATTTCTTTAATTAATTTTCAACTTTATTGCTAAAGTATTAGGTTCAAGGTTGATTGGTAAAATTTGACAGTTTCGCGTAGTTTGATGTGCTAGCGTCTGCACAAATGGCCATCTTATTGCCATCATCTCACCAATTTCGTAAATACACAAAAACACACAATTATTTCCCAATCAAAATTACAAATCCATTGCTTCATATGTTTAAAAAATCAACTACTCAACAACGTACAAAACGAAATGTACAACGTACAATACTGTTGAAATGGCGAAATTAAAGAATATGGGATCGGTAGCATCAATCTGCAGATTATTACTGAAGAAATTTGTAATAGAAAAACCATACAATACTCTGCACGATCCGGAGAATTCCGGAAATCTCCCCTTAATAATAATTCTAGTTCGATCCAGCCCGTCCCTAGCTGTCTTCCCCCCAGCGACGCCCTAAGCCGAGGCCCGTTCCCCACAGGGGGTGCCCTTAGCGTGTACTCGCTTAGTTTGTAAGTTTTTTATAAGCCCTGTCTGGAGGCTTTAATATTATATTAAGGCCACCACAGCCAACCCCGGCTTAGCAGTCGACAACCTAATAGGTTAAACTGCGAGACGCCACTCACAAAAAAAAAAAAAACCGGAGAATTCCGGAAATCTAGCCCCTTGAGCAAACGCGTCCGCACTTACCAGTGAACAGCTGGACCAACGTCTTGTTAAAATCGTCTGTGAATAACTGTTCCTTACATTCATTTTCGGAAGTACAAAAAGTTTTGCTTTGTTTTAAATTTCGAAAATAAGTATCTTAATTAAAACTTTTAATTGGACTTGGACTTGTTACCTTTCGAGACTCAAATAATATTGTCTAGACTAGAAACTAACAATATAACGACCAATCAATATTATAACTACTGTACCTAGTTATTTTCCGCATTTCCGTGTGAGAATTATTCGGGTTAGATCACAGATTTAGGTCCTAGGTTTGTTAATAGAGAATTTAAAGTAGTATTTGGAAAAACTTCTACACCTGAGCTCAGACCTTCGTATAGGTACCGTAAAACAGTAAATGCATTTTTATTGATCAGGGTATTATTACCATAACTGCATTTCAACGGTAAATGTATTTAAAACATAATTTTGTCTCTGTCAAATTAAACCATTAAATACTTAATAAGGAATTATAACGATACACCGTCCTTACCTCACACTGTTCGGAAATAAACAAGAGTAGTCAATCGACAAAAAAGAAAAAGAATAGAACTATTTTATAGTTCTATTCTTCTTCATTTCAATTAGCGCTAAATACATTTAGTGAGTTGTGTTGCATGTATTGTATGCCCTAGAATTAAAAATTAAAGATTTGTTCCATATTCGTCCCAGTTTTTCGCACCATTTTCAGCATATAAATAAATAATAATAAAATTGGGATGAATACGGAACAAATCAAATAATAAAATAAACTAAATACTCACACTCCAAGAAACTCCATGAACAGAAAAACATCTCCTTTGAAAGCCAAGAACTTTCGCGGCACTCACGCCGCATAACAACGACTTATACATTATTATCACTTTACTATTAATAATTATTAAATTAACTATTTCTTTACTATTAATAGTGTACTATTTAATACATATTGGGTGCGATAGCGACGCGTTGTGTACCGTACGAGGTTCGCGAGAGATATACAATAAAATTATTATTGTGTTTATGACGACAGTGATAATGTGTTTGATTATACAATACAGTACAGGGTAGCAGGGATTTGCTAATACAATATTTATTTTACGCATTATTTTTTTAATTTTAGATAAATTATTTGATAAAATATGTTACGGTAGGTAAGTGAAGTATGTTAGAAAAACGTGTTTTAATATTTCCTTAAAAACAATAGATAGTTTATTTGCTAGTATATGTTCTATTCGAGTCAATGGTTTATTATAATATTATGAGTACTTTTTTTTCCTTAGCCTATTGTGTCCCACTGCTGGGCAAAGGCCTCCCCCATATCCTTCCAGACATTCTTTTTTTGCGAGCTTTTGCGGTTTATTATGAGTACTTACTTGTTTTAAAATAGATACTTGGACCCAATAGTTATCCACGGCAATATTTATTTATCTAGTAGTTTTTAGCCTGTGGCTTCCCCTGAGCTAAAGTAGCCTATAATAAGGTTGCAGAATTTGTTCGAAGGAGTCACTGCGGCCCTGGAAAGCAAAGGGCTCTAGGAAGAACGCGGATGGGTTTTACTAGTCAGTAAAGTCTGACATGCCCTTCCGCTCTATCCAGAGCGGAAGAAGTCATTTGATGATTTTCCATCCTTAAAAAAACAGCCTATAATAGCTCCAAGGTCTCATCTATCTCTACACAAAAATTCATCAGAATCGGTTCGGCAAATATTGAGCTAGAATTTTTGTGAGCCTTCAACTGTTTACACAATACATTTACAATAAAATTAATTCGTTATACCTACTTTGTTCACGATATTAGCTGACAAATTATGCGGAAATCAAATAACCGTTTTTCTATCGAATTCAAATCCAAATTGATTGCACTTTTTTATGTGTTTACCGTCTATAATGTTCAATTATACCTACTAGTATTTATTTATAGATTTAAGATCTTCAATCTTTACAAATAGTTGTATTTCTGGCTTTGACTTAACATTATTTTTCCACAGCTATTGACCAAAGTTCTTCAGCTTAAAAATAAGTTCAAATATAAGTTTAAGTTTAAAATCAAACAAAAATTAAAGTCACAGACAGTCGCAGTCGCAGTCGTTTTTATGTTTACAAATAAAGCATTCTGATTCTGAATACAGTAAGCTCGGTAGATAGCAATAGGCTCGCCCCTTTTACACGGCCTTGAAACATAAGGGACTAACCACACTTATTCAGCGCTGTTCAGCTTTTGTCCATAGAAAACAATTATTTTGTATGAGATGCGTACGCATCCGTTCAGCTTTACGGATGCGTACGCATCTCTTACAAAATCGTTGTTTTCTATGGACAAAAGCTGAACAGCGCAGAATAAGTGTGGTTAGTCCCTAACTGGCAGCTTGGGTTTGTACTGTAGGCCCACTTCTACGTTATCCTTCGAGAAAAACAAAACAAACACCCTGTATTTACAAGTTACTCAAGGCCTTGATCCATGCGTACGAATCTGAAGAGAGTTGTATGATGTGTATAAACAATCCGATATTTCAATACTCCGATGTTTCGTTTTCCTTCTCTTTTTAATGCTTGTGCTACTCCTTGCTGGTGGTTATTCGTAAGGTTAGCTTAAACTAGGTCACTTAAAATAATAAAAGTACAGTTAACGTTTTATAAGGTAGGTTTCATGGTTAAAAAATATTTATCTTTGGAACTTGGTCGCCTGAAATAAATGGTTTAATATATTGGTATAAATATATTTAAAACTCAATAGTCTTAAACAAAAAACAACTAATCCATATGAAATGTAATTAAATATTTTCATGTTTTTTTCTTACTTTTCGCCTTTCAAACCATATAGCACTTATCTAAGAAGGAACTAGAACGCTAGACGTGTTATTATTTACATCTCAACGACTTCCTGATCGCTCAAAGACTGGAATATCAAGTTTACAAGCTAATGTATAAGTAGGTATATAATGTATGTATATGAGTACCAATTGCATGCAACAAGTAAATAGAGGAATTGCGTCAATTGACAGTTTATATTACCGAGGTGCACGATGCATAAACGCAGTTTTATTTGCGACATAGAGTAGTTGAAACCAGAGGCGGCAATTCTTTTAAATTAAATAGCAACTGGCAATAAATTTTTATTTAGATTACAACTAGCAATTGTTTTAAATTGTATCAAGTGCTTTGATTTTTGATTGATGTTTCTCATTGTGGAACTTTCCGCATGCGACTGATTTTTATTGTGTATCTAAGTTAGTTACGTGATCCGGTTCCGTATATTTATTTAGGTACAGGATATTTTAGAAGTTCTTCATCATATTTAATGGTGACGTTCAATACCAAATGTACAGTAAGGAAACAATGACAAAAAATCAAAAAAGCACTTTTATTAAAAACTCTGACTGCAAAAAACAACTTGGTTTTTTACAGGTATAAGTATTTTATTTTTATTTTAGAAGACTATTCTAGTGGATGTATATTTTAAGTATTTTTTTCTGATTTTGTTATAAATATTTCGACTACTTATAAAATACTTATGGAAACAGATATCCGATTACGTATGTAATAAATAACTGCCCACATAATAAAAAGATAACATTAGATAAAAGAATGTTACCAAAACAAAAACAAGTACTTATATTATCAAAAAGTTAACCATTGATGTAATCTCAAATACTACGTATAAATATAATACTGAATACGTCAACTGTGACCCGCACTTTGATCAAGACAATATACATATATTATTTTCAACGGAGGCTTATCCACAACAGAAATAATAAATAATCACACTAATATTACATATAAAGGCGAAAGTTTGTGAGTGTGTGCGAATGTTTGTTACTTCTTCACGCGCAAACGGCTGGACCAATTTAGATGAAATTTGGTATAGAGCTTGTTTGAGTCCCGGGAAAGGACTAGGTTAGTTTTTATCCCGGGAGTATGTTCCCTTGGGATAATTTTCAACATTCACGCGGGCGGAGCCGCGGGCGGCAACTAGTATAATGATAAATCATTTATTTTCAGGTTACAAAAACCCATAGATAAATACCTTACCTATAGGTACCTTATTGTTTCATATTATAATAACAATTAAGTTAGTAAATAAAACTTAAAACTACGTTAGTATCACTTAGTTGCACTAAGTCTTGTCCGCGAAAGCGGCAGAGTACCACATCCTGTGGCCAAAATCAAAAGTCATTTGTTCAAATTAGGCTGAGTGCCAGCACTTTTTGAACGTCAAAGTTCTACATAAAGACAGTCCCCCAAAACGCCTGCCCGTCACCACTTCCTAGTGTTATAGCTGGGAAGAAGAAGTGGCGCAACAAACTCCCCAGCAACACATCCATCTGTTAAGTATTTTACAATATGTACATGACACAGAAAATAAAATATTCAAACTGTAAATCAAATTAATGAAATTAATTGACACTTGGTAGCTAGCACACTCCATTAAGCCATCAGAAATAAACAAACTCAAACATTAACAAGTGAACCAAACTAATTATGCCTCCAAAGCTTTCTTCCATCACCTGATGCAGGTAACATGTTGGTATGTGCACCACAAACGCCTTGAAGTTGACGTTGCGATGCGACTCCAACAGCTGCACTCTCGGCGCATACTGCAACCTCTAGCGCAAGTACTTCATGACAATAATCAGATGCCCTTTGACTCTGAACCATGGATAAGTGAGATATTTTCGTCATAGTAGTTGGCTTTTTTTAATTTTTTTCAATATTATTTGATCTGTTTTTCAAAGCAGTATCTACTCCATACACGATCTAACTAGTGTGAAGCAGCTTTTAGATGTAAAAGGACGTCTTTGCGTTGATGTATGGACCAAAATTAAGAGTTTATGTCAACGTAACGCCATGTATGTGGCAGCCAACTAGCTTAATCAGCCGTTTAGTTGGCGGCCTAGCCTTTTCATTGAACAACGCCGCTTTATCAGCGGCTTAAGTGGCATCCCGTTTAAAATAACTGCTAGACAAATTATTTATTTTTTATGTTTCGATAGTACTACTGATGGCAAATCATTCTGCCGCGGGAAAACAACCATTAAATTTCAGCTTGTACATATAATTGAAAAACCCTGTCCTAACTGCAGCTAAATATTCTGTGGTGCCCTTTATCTATGCACGTGCGTGTTCAATGTCCACTCCTCTACGTAAATAATTAGCTTCGTTAGCTTTAAAGTAGTGACATAAGGGACATTTCATAAATAATTGTTTGGTACTGTCAGCCCAAATTTTTTATCGGGTTTTATTTTGTCCTTCAAAAGGCGCCTGGACTTTTGAGGAAAAGACTAGGGATTAAGAGCGCTTGCTCCTCACGGTGTTTCATACAAACTTTCAAGTCTTTATTCTTGGAAATGAATTAAGTGATTTTAATGAAACTTGGTATGCATAATTGCATACGCTAGATTTCTATGGCTCTTTGACAGTATTCGAGCTTGTCTCTGTGATGTTTTGAAAGAGACCAAGTTGTGCATCCGTAAGTGAATCTCTAAATAGTATAAAGCAAAGTCCCTGTCGGCCTCTCTGTTTCTTCGCTTACTTTTTTAAACCACGGCTCGGATTTTTTACGTTTTTCACTAACAGAAAGAGCGATAAACGACAGAGTTTTGTGTATAAAATTTACACCCGTGCGAAACCAGGGCAAAACCACTTTAGGCTTTTTGCCTAAAGTGGATCACGGCCTCACAGGTCGTTTTTTGTGCAGCTCGTCTTCTCATCTTTTACAGGGTCTGCCGCGTCGTATTTTGTTTTTTTTTTTTTAAATTTAATTATCAATATATTAAAACTCTTCCCTTGTTGACTGACTGACAGACAACGCACAGCCGAAACTACTGGTCGTAGAAAGCTGAAATTTGGCATGTAGCTTCCCTACAATTCGTAGGAGACCATTCAGAGAGGATTTCTCGAAATTCCTAAGGGAACGGGAAAAAACGGGATAAGCACGAACGAAATCGCGGGCAAAAGCTAGTTTATTATAATAGGTACTTTATTGTACACCTCATAATAAGCACTGGACAAAAATAAGTGAACAATGGGTGGTGGGTCGCGTTGTTCAGATTTTATCAGATCTTACTGAGAATTTGTAACTGTTCCGCATTGTAGTCAAATTAAAGTTTTTAAATATTTTTAATCCAATTCAATATCTACCAAATCAGAACGCTAGGTAACCTACCTATCCCGGCCACCAAAGGCGCGGGCCTGCGGACGGCGAGCGTTGGGTGGCTCGCTGTCCGATTACCATCAGGCCTGGATCGATGGCGCGTTGTGTTCCACGCGCTCCTTAAAGAGATGTCAGCATAGAAGACGGGGCCCTCTAGGGCCAGAGCCTGGGTTGCGGAATTTGTCCGAAAGAGTCACCGTGGAATGAAAGAGCTTTAGAAGGAACACGGATGGGTTTTAGTCAGTAAGAGTCTGACACGCCCTTCTGCTCCACCCAGAGCGGAAGAAGTCATTTGATAATTTTCCATCCATAAAAAAAGTAACTTACCTGTTCTATAAATAACTATAGCTACACGTTAAATACAATAACCTATCTACTAGGTAAAAGTACTTATGGGAGATGCAATAATTCGATATAATATAGGTGCAAATTCAACCGATTGGAAATTGAGCGAGCATTCCTGTGGGCTTCCAATCAAATACCTGCCGACAGCGACAGCATAAACTGGGTAGGTACTTACAATGTAGGTAGTATTACGAATAAGGGACGTCTATTTGAATATGACGATGAATATGGACAAGCTCACAGCGGTTCCAAATTGAAGAAGAGTTGGGAGTAATAGAAAACTGTAGAAGTTGTTATTCTTGAGCCTTTATCAAGAAACACATAAAAGAAAGAAAAGTCAATAAAATGTCAAAAAAAAAATGGGGTGGTGGTCCACCCCGATTTTGTTTTTTTATCTTATCACTTATCACTTAGGGGTATGAAATATAGGTTTCGTCCTATTCTCAGACCTACTGTGTATATAAACACAAAATTTCATAAGAATCGTTCAAGCCGTTTCGAAGGACTTTTGTTACAAACACTGCGACACGAGAATTTTATATATTAGAAATAGATAGGTATGTTGGGATGAGTTACACATAACTCAAAGACTCAAAGTACTTATTTCAATTAGACCATTAACAAGCACTTAATTATCAAGGTCGGTCGGTCAAAAAGATGAAGCTCTTTGCAGGCTCCAAAGCGTAGATCTCCATGGAGAAGAACGTGCAAGAAACTTCACGGACACTCTTTTAAAAATAACATTTTTACAAAGTTATGGTTACATCATTCCTGTTGAAATTATGCATATATGTGAGAACGATGTAAAAGACGTGCAGGATAAAAGCGTCCCCAGTGAAAAAAATAATTCAAAGAAACAATTAAAATAAACCGTGGCCGCCGAGAAATGACCAGTCCAAGCTGACAGCGCCCGTTCACGAACATGCTGCATGCGCTAGCACCATTCGGCTCAACCATTTTGAAGGGAGCCAAACGATCCAACGCATGCACCACCATCAGTCAAACTTTTGAGTGAGCATGACACTCTCACTCCCAACCGCACACGGTACATTCAAGTCGAGACACCCAAAAGTGATAGTTATAATTTAAGTTTAAGGTGCACTGTACACAGTACTCAACATGTGCCGTTAATGCATGAAATTATACAATGCTAAATAAATAGAGTTTATACAATGAAAATATTGCGTTCTTACAATCTTCAGCCGGTCCAACAATGTTTCCAAATGCTAACAGATTAGTTTGCGCACCCTAGTGGCTGTGGTGCAGGAACAGCATTGAGCCAAGCATTGCCCCAGCCTATAATAACCCCAACTTATAATATGCTTGCCTGCATAGTGTGCGTTTAATACAAAAATTAAATTTTGTCTCATTTAGTTCCAATATATGGGGAGGTAACAGCCTCTCAATACGCTCAAAGATAACTATTTGAAGTAGTACTTTGCATCACTGATGAAAGCACACCAATCTAGTTTATAAACAGAGAGTATTCGTTAAATAAACGTTTGAGTTCACCGAACTGGATTCTATAGTACCTACCTGGCTCAGAATCCTAGTGCCGTCCTTTGACACAATTCACAAAGGGAGAAATAATTATTTGACAGTCGCATCCAAAACGGTCTGTCGTGAATACTTGTTTCTATGAATAGGAGCAGTTCAGCAGAATGTTTGTAGTTACACTGGAGTTGCAAATTAAATACCTAGTCTCTTGCATTAATTTGAGTTTGGGAACTTGTTAGATGACCCGTTTGGATTCTACATTGTGGAGAGCAGTTTTGTTGTGCGTATTGGTTCAAACATTGTTTCGGGACAATAGGGCAGCTTCATTCTTTAGGTATTATCTGACTTTATGTTTATTTAGATTTAATATTACCCGTGACATTAAAATAGGGGACCCCATAGCAGACGGGTGAGGAATTGCCCCATGGTTCTTATCTGTTATTATTCACTCTTTAAAATCCATCCAAAGTTGTCTTTAAAATATCACTTTAACGATAAGGTAAGTTAAGAATAATTTTCTCTTTTGTTTTTGCTTATTGTGAGGATCTCAAGTGTTTTTATTTACGAAACTACATACTGAGCCTAAAATTTTGAAATTTCTGTATTCGACTTTAGTGCACCTGAAAATTTCTTTACCTCGAATATTGGCTATTTTACAAACATTAAGTACTTTTTATTTGGAAAATTGTCTTTGTCATGATCATATTAATTTATTTATATCATAAAATTATTATTGACGTGACAACGTCTAATAAATCGATGAACGCCAGCTGCACGCACGAAAAATTGTCCCGTTACGTTTTGTTATGACGTTGTCACGTTAAACTATCGTCCGTAAACCGACTTTACAGTCAACCAATTTTTTTTTTGTTTCAATATTTTTTACCTCCTATTATTATATTAGACCTACTTTGAGAATGATGTGCATGCCTGTACTGTAAGTAACTTGTTGACACAGGATCGTCTTGTAAATGTTATTATAAAATATTGTTTTATAAATGAGTCGTTGGTATTCGTATGCTAAATAAATAAATAAAATAGAGTTATCTATCATGCCCGCCTGAGTAATAGTTCTTGCTAGAGTTCGAAGTGCGGTCGCGTACCTACTCTTTCCTAGGTATCACGATAGAGGCATAACATTATCAAGGCAATATAGACTTAGGTAGAGCCTGGGTCTGTATTCGCAAGTAATCAATTCTCCCTAATGTTGGCCCATTAATTCACCTTATGACAAGCCGCCTACAGGCTGTAGAATTTGATTATGACGCATGATCGAACAGACTGTGCGTCAGATGGACCTAGCCAGAGAAGCAGACAAAAGATAAATTAAAAGTAAATATACATAAACTATGGCAGGCGCCAGATAAATGTGCAATAACGGTCATTGACCCACATACATTTAGTGACTTTCTTAATTAATTTAATCTTTTATTTCAGGATCTAGGGCCATAAAAATAAAACAATAACTAAAAATGTTTTTGCAGCTGTCCTGAATCGATTTCTATCGTGAATTTACGTTCTCTAGTAATGAAAAACGGTTCATAATTTATTGTTCGGGTGTCTACGAACGGACTATAGGGAAAGGTCAATGAACTTTATTGCAAGTTTATCTAGCGCCTACCATAGTTGAGGCTAGTCCGTTCGCCTGTCAGCGGGCTGTATCTCATGAACCATTATAGGTAAACAGTACAAATTTTCCCAGAGTCTATATTTCTACTAAAGTATAGATGTAGGGCCCGATACATTAAACGTTTATGGTACGGAACCGTATGACTGGTTTTTTTCGGGAAACTGCCACCGCACCGTTCCATTTATGCCGCATGCTTGAGAATAGCGCGGCGGCTCCTGAAAGAAATAAATAAGTTTATAAGACCAAGAACCGGTTCAGTCGTCTTTAATTGGATATTAAAGAACAAACGATAAAGCAAGGTATTTAGGCTTATTCAATACACCTCGTTGTCCTTGATAAACTCCTTTCCAATTGGCCGTCAAGATATACGGTTTTAGAGATTTATTTTCTCAAAAGATTTATCAAAAGATCTGTAAGTGACTATCACTTACAGATAAAGTACAATATTATAACTTAATAAAAATATATAAATACTTATGCGTCGACTTGAGAACCTTCTCCGTTTTTTCGTCTGTTAAAAATACATGAAGCCGATTGGCGAAGCGGGTAAGTAGTACTATGACAAAATAACATTATTAAAATTTTAGTAAAAGGGTAGTTGTAGAAAAAATGTTCACAAAACTAAGTGCAATACGTCGTATGCGCATTGCCTCTGCGGGTAGGTGTGCAAGAACTGGGGGATACAATCATAGATATAATTATATTATTATTTCTATGGATACAATAGATATGTTGTTATTGTTAAGGCCTGAAGATATAACTTCAGTGTTTCAGAAGACTTAGATAAGTTTATTTAACATTCAATTCCTAACGAAATTTATCATTAAGGTATCTAACTTGGTCTCCAAGGAGGAGCCCAAGTTAGAACTACCGCTACCTCAGACGGCCAGTGAAGCCAACGACGCCTGTTAATTTATTCATACTATTCTAGTGCCTAAACCAGGTTTGGCTATCTGCCAATGTAAGAGTAATTAACATAATTAATTGCCTAAAGCAGTACCTTATTATCAGAATAGGTCTTGGCACATCTATAGCTTGATATTCTGGTAGTTAGGTTCATAATTTTAATAATATCTTTGTCCATGTCAGAATCGAATCACTTTACCACTCCAGAGAGGTAACAGTTAAAGACGACGTTTTGAACATGGGAGTCAGTTTTGGGGGAAATTTGAAAAAACTTTTTAACTGTGTCGCCATATCATACGAAAGGGCTTATTGTGACGTTCTTTTTTTTCATAGTAAGTAATAAAATACATGTTTAAAAGTTGACCAGCGGTCACCGCCGACGGACTGCAATAACAGGAGCACCACAGGTGCGTTTCCTATCCCAAAGGACTCTCTTCAGACCCCGAGAGAGCGAATTCCACCTCTTGCAGTTATGTGGTAGAAACAATCCTTGAAAAACACCTTCTCACACAAAGTCGGCAATCACAATGAGAGTCGAATCCGATTATCCTTGTCACTCCTTCCTTAGGTACTTTTTTCTCACCATCTACAAACCTCCTTAGGCCTCACGAAATTTTTGACACAAAATACGAAAAGAAAGAACCCCCACTTCATAACTGTCAAACTTGACATTCCAGCTAAATTTTACAAGACCAAACTAAAGAGGAAATCATGTAGTCAACCAACAAATGAAAACAGTTTGGTATGTGGTGAATCCAAATGATTAGTAAGATCCGAGAGGCCACGAAAGGCAAACCCTGTTCCTGTCCATCCGGCAAGATATGTCCAGCATGCAGCAAGAACAAGAGAGCAGTACGAGTGAAGTAATTTTTCTACTTAGTTCCTCTAGCCTGTCAATTTTTATTTAGGTACTCATTTTTGTGTCTTTAACTTCTCATTCATAATCAAGTTACAAGACTACTTACAATACTTAGACACACAGTTATACACTTACACTTATTATAATTTTCTAACCGGCATTTGAACAGCAACATGCTTGCTACAACAATGCCGGTCATAAGGGCAGTCAAGCCTGTTGGCGATCATTGCCAGGACAGCATTGGGGCTGGCCCGCACCCGCATTGAAAACTGTAGGGGACTATCAGAAATCGAAATTCGGAAATGACCCTATAGGCAGTCGGCATCAAACAATCTGATGATTAATTATCTAATATATACTGCATTGGAGTGAGCTTACGATCCACAATCAGTTTCGTAATAGTCTGATCTTCTACTTGTGTGTCTCTCTGATTCGATCGGCGGCCGTGCCATTTTTCTAACAAGTTCTAAGTTGTCCTATATTTTGGTACTGAGGATTAGGGCCCACCCACCAGTACCAAAATCCACAACACGACAGACAACTTTTACAATTAAATAAACATGTTGGTAATGTGTTGTAATATCTGTTTTGGAATCTGGCTGCATAAAAAAACTTCAGTTTATTTCACGTATGTTTATTTTCATGAATAATTAAATGCAAGGATTGAAGTCGTAGATGTGTGTATGTATAATCAAAAAATCAAAATTACTCAGCAAACATCAACTTAATTCAAAATATTTGCGAATCAAAAAAAAAAAATGGTCGATTGGGTTTATCATTTAAGCCTTTAGTTCTACTCGTTTTTCGAACATTTCATCCGACAGCTTGTGGGATTTGGTGTAGTTTATTATAATTGCGTATGAAAACAGTGTTTCCACTGGAGCTGAAAACAGTAAAGGAGTATTATATTTTATGAATACTTTTTTTGACTACCTACCTACCAAACGACAAATAAGTACATGAACAACAAATAGGTCAAAATGTTAAACTACATCTTACGATTATTTCAAGTAATTTGTAATCTTGATTACTGACAACTATATTATGTACCGTTATTTTTATTTTTATTTTTTACTGTTTTTAAATATTCAATATTCAATATTTATTTGCATTCCACAATGTTTGCTTAGGTGGTAGGTACCTACATATAAAATATACATAATTTTAGATCATTGTGGACCCTGTCGGGCACAGCAAGTTAGGATAGAGGAAGAGGGCTATCATTATAGGTATAATTATTATTCGAAAAAAAAAAATAAGATATAAACATTTTCTACTACTTAGTTCGACTTTGGTTTTATTTATTATTTTTGGTATTCATTTTTATTTTGTATATTCTGTTTTATTTATTCATTCAATTTATCATTCAAATATTCATTAATATTATAATAGCATTTATGTATAAGGAATTTTTTTAATTTATTTATAAATATATTAAATTTCTGTTCGTTTTTAATTGCATCTGGTAATTTATTATATATTTTAACTGACATTACTAAAGTGCTTGTTGAGTGTGTTTTCAGCTTAGAGCCACCAGGTAGGTAAATTTTATTTTTGTTTGTTTTAGTACTTATAAGTTTTCAATTTTAATTTTATGAGTGCTAATGCCTGAAATAAACGATTAATATTATTACATTATGTACTCGTAGTTAGTAATCAGTAGTTAGTTTTTATAATGCCCAATACTGGGGTGGGAAAGATCCAGTAGGTTCCTAACATGCTGATGAGTCAGAATTAATGAACGACTGACAAAAACATTCGCAAGTAGACATCACAATAAGAATTGACGGCATTAAGTTATCTTCAAGGTCCGAACGTTTTGATGTTTTAGAAAACTCAGTCTACCACAACTTTTTGCATTCCAAAATGTAAGCTGTTTGGTACGTTGCCACTAAATTTCGCAGCACATTGACCCGAAAGGTGACCATTTCAATTTGCAGGTCTCAGCTCTTCGTCGAAGGATACAAAGCTTTACCCGTGCCAGTGAAAATCACAACATACAAAGACAAAACCCGCTCAGTAGTTCTTCCGCCTCATCGAAAAAAGAGTTTCAAACAAGAATCACCCACGGTGTTGTCCTGCCAAAAGAATACCTGGAACCGCTGCCAAAAAGCTAGTACGTGGGACCGCTTCCAAAAACCACCAGTACAATCTGCAAACAAAGAACTAGCCCTCTGCCGATGGTATAAAAAGAGGAAAGCTCTAAGTGATCTCAGAAAAATAACTAAGCTCGAACAAAAAAGGCTGGCAGATCTGCAACACGAGAAAGCCCGGCGCGAAAGAGAGGCAGAGTTCTTACAACAGTTGGTGCAAAGGGAGAAAGAGATCCGTCTTGCAGAACAGCAACTCGCAGAAACGCCGGACGTATCCGCACTTCCGTACATTGGACAACACATAGTCTGCAACCCGAAACAAAAGAAAGCAAAAAAACCGTGCAACATAAAGTCCACGGAAGTTAAGCTTTGTTGTGCCGACAGAGACGACGTCTGTTGTGATAATGCAAAAAAACAGTAAGTTCGTGTACGTACCTTCTCATTTAGTTTTCTACAGGGTCCAATTAAATTAGTTTTATTTATTAATTCTGGGCTGGACATGTCTGCCGCATGCCCATCGAGCGGTGGGCCCACAAAACACAAAATTGGTGCCCTGAAATCGCGAGACGGGGCCGCGGCAGACCACGAAGGAGATGGCGGGACGACTTGGATGTCTTCCTTGGGAATTGACATGAAGAGGTACAGAACCGGGAACGATGGAAAAAATGGAGGGAGGCCATTGCCCAGCTGTGGGACACTTCGGGCCAGATATAATAAAAATAATTAATGATGACCCTGTTTTAATCAAATATTTTTCCTTCCTTATGAGGCTAGAACAAATCAAGGAGTGAATTTTTGCTATACCTACCCTAAGTATACCTACTCTTGACTTTAGGCCAATAGAGCCGCATCCATTTTTGTGACATTTCAACTAACATGACAACGGTGTATTGCCCGAGTTCATTTTCCGTGTATTATCTCACAAGGCCTAAGGCATCTATAAATATGTCATTGGAAAATTGCAGACTCCGTAAGATTGTAATAAACTTTTATTACATTTTAATTTCTCGATATTATTATGTTATGAAAAAATCGTTTCAAATTCAATAGTTTCCAATATATCCGTGACATATTACGAAAAAATTGTTTACAATTTTACGCGATATTTTACAATCTCACGGCATTTGCAATTTTCCGGTGACATATTTACAATACAAAAATTGTTTCTACCTATGTCCGTTATAGACTTTGAAACCATCCAACCGATGTGTCCCAAACCGATTTCATTAGAAAGCAATAGTGCGAAGATGGTTCCGCGAATTCCACGAAAAAATTTCTTTAATGGCCGGCTTCTAGAACGAAAATCAATGCTATGTCAAAATTAAATCCATGTCAAGTGATCAGATTATCTGTTGAATTCAATCAATCAATCAAGCAGTTGATACGCACTTGACATTTTTAGCTAATTTTTTGATGATTTTCGTTCCAGAAACCAGACGTTAGCGTTGCTTCACTCGTTCCACAATGGCGAGTTGGTTAGGGAGAAGCAGCCCAAGAACCACACTACCGACCAGTTTACCGAAAGACTTAAGAAAACTGCACGCCAAAGTAAACGGGTGAGTGGCGTAGGTTCAGAGTGAAATCACTATCTAAAAGCGATGCACACGAGCGTTGCCGGTCCGTTGCTTCGATGCAACGCTATGATTTTCACACAAACAAATGCGGTGAGGCAGCACAAAGCTCTGCGCTTCGATGATGCAGCGTCGCCCTCCGACGTAGCAGAGTGTGGTCTTTGAACGACAATGGAGTTAGGCGACGCGACGCTGCGTTTGCCGATGCGACGTCACAACGAAGCTCCCGCATCGTCCGTTTGCTATCAACTTTGAATGTCATATTTATTTATATAGCCAAAAAAATAAGTTTCTAGCTCTAAAAATGACGATACTACCATACATCTTTTCATCCCCCTCCCCTTTCAACTCATTTTTCGCATTTAAATTTTTTTTCCTTTCTCAGGCTCTAGACTATCTGTGTACTAAATTTCATTTAAATCTGTTCAGTAGTTTTGGCGTGAAAGTGCGACAGACAGACAGACAAGAGTTACTTTGGCATTTAAAGCAATGCTCGCATTAATTCATATTTTTTTTTGTTTCAGCCCGAAGAGGTCTTTCAATGAAAGATTTACGAACTTCTGCTACAAGGTATGCTGCCAATTCTACTGTTGTATCACCTTCATGATGATCATAGGTTTAGTTATCATATTTTATTACTGAAACACTGTTCTTTGAAATGTGAAAATGGAGTATAAGGAATAAACGTTTTTCAATATTGTGAGACGTTGTTTTTATATAATTGTTGATTATTTACCCCTGTTAAATGATGCAAATCGGGCGATGTCACCCTGTTGTCACAGCCAAACAAATTACGACCTTGCTTTGATTGAAATAAAGTTTAAAATTTTGTATGAGCTCGAGTATTTTTTTTTAATTTTTCCTCTAGGAATTTCTCCTGTATCTTGGGTGCGTTCACAAACATACAAAGTCACATACCTACACACACAGCCAGACCCGGAATAACTATCTGTAGGCCATACAAATATTTGCTGGAATCGAACCCGCAACACGCAGCGCAGCAGTCCATCAGCGCAGCAGTCAAAAGTATTCATCATAGTGAAATAAGGTGCGATGTGGAACTCCGCCCCCTCTTTGTTTGTGAGGTTTACGATCATTAATGCAGGCAGCATGACTGTGCGTCATTCTCATTAGCATAATAATGTCATTTGGCAGAAGACTGTAGTTTACAGGCGCAAGTGAATCCTTGCAGTAGTTCCTCATATAATGTAGAGCGCAAAAATCGGAACTATCGCCGCCATCTTGATTTTTGTAAATTTTTACATAATACATAATTAATTCTAGCTCCGAAACCATAATTATGGCACTTTTTAGGGTTAATTAAAATACGTATTTATAATGTACTCAAATATTCTATATTTATAAAAGTACTCATAACTAAAACAGTTACATTAAAACAATAAAATAATCAATTCAAATGTCCCTGAGAGAATTAAAATAAATATTTTCAACCAACATTCTTAATTATTTTCAAGCCAAAATCAAATGTATGTCAACGGAATAAGGTTCAAATTAAACGTAATAAAAGTAAGAAAATACTAAACAATAGTTTCATAATTCGGAGATCTCAATAATATATCTAAATAGGAATAATCTCATACATTATGCAACAACGTCCGACTTTGGACATTTTGGTGGACCAAGTTAAAGGGTGCGGTTCCATCAGAGATGTGCGAGGATGCGTATCGCTTCATTTACCTAGCCTGTAGCGAGGCGCTAGGTTAATGAAGCGATTCTATTGGTTCTCACAAACACATCCCTCGCTACACATCCTCGCACATCTTGGTGGAAACGCACCCTAAGACCGGCCGCATAAGTACTGGCCGTTTCCTGACGAGGAATTCAGATTCGGAGACCTGAATGTTTGCCTCACATACAAAATGTTCAACAAGGCGCACAAGTTTGTTTATTAGCCGTGTGTTCGGGTCAGAAGAACGGAAAATCGAACGTCTACGCTAGTCTCACGGAATTTCGAATCTGAATCCCTAATCGGAAACCTAATCAGAAAACTGTACGTATGCGGCCAGCCTTAGGTCCTTTCCTAGCTAAGGCACCGTGTATAAAAAGTTTAATCTATCTTTGAATTAGCAATATTAAAATTTTCAACGCCATTATCACGTATATGGATATCACATACATGAGAAGCAAGCGCTTGCCCTGTACGCCAAGCGTCACAAATATGTGACAAAAAGTATGGCGAATTTGTGGCTTGGCGTCGGGGGCACACCGATGCTTTGGCGTACAAAAGGTTAAAAAAAACACTGTTAGTTGTGGATTTAGAGCTACACTAATAAGCGATAGATCCCAGGGCCATAAGACCGTACTTATTTTCTCAGAGATAAAATGTCTGGCATAAGTAATGTTAGTTTGTACAGTGATTGTATGTGTCACCGGAAAATTGCAAACACCGTAAGATTGTAAAATATCGCGTGAATGACACGGATGTATTGGAAACTATTGAATTTGGATGGGCTTTATTGTATACTAGCGGACGTCACGTGGTTTCACCCGCGTAGTTCCCGTTCCCGTGGGAGTACGGAGATAAAGTAGGTATAGGCTATGTTACTCGCTACTATACATGCTATCCATTGCTGAAAGAATTTTTCAAATCGGTCTAGTACTTTTTAAGTTTATTCGTTACATACAAAAATACAGAACACAAATCTTTCCTCTTTATAATATTTGTAAACTACAAATTTTGTTCATCATATATCGAGAAATTATAATTGAATAAAGATATATTACAATCTTACAGAGTCGGGAATTTTCCGGCGGCCCTGGGATCTAGGACCACTTGGACATATTGCATTTCACGAACGCCCGTGAATCTTTCCAATTTATACTTTGTAACAATGACTTACGAGTCAAATGACGAACACTCGTGAAATTCTTTCATTTTTGAAAATGTTTTAAGTTTTGTACAAACTTTTTGACAAAAACCAGCTATGATTAACCAACATAAACTTTAACAACCACTAAAGCTCAGTCTCCCGTATTTCAAAAACCTTTTCTTTAAAATTCTCCTTTTCAACCATCGGCTTCTTAGTCCCAGACGTTGATTCTTCTAAACAAGCTATGGCGTTCGCCATACGCTTTCTATTCGGACTTTTATCAATATTTACACTTATATTCGTTAATGGCGATCGCAAACCCGATTCTTTATCAACTGCCAAGTTACCGATCGACAACGTCAAATCAGAAGGGACGTTACCGTCTAAGCAGTAGAGTAGAGAATCGCTTATTTTATCATCTGTATCATTCGATTTATTTAGTATCGATAAATCAATCGGTGTTGCTGTTAGCACCGATCTGCTTAGTAGATATTCTTTGAACGGTTCTGATAAAGATTTGGTGTTTTGTTCGTGTGTTATCGTAAACTTTGGTAAGCCATCGTCGTCTCCGCAAAGAGTCGTGTTTAAATCTTCGACTAGGTTCGGTCTTTCTCGGCTTATTACGAATCGAGTGCTTTCCGGTCGTAGAGGACTATCGCCGAGTGAATTAATCGACCGACCATCGAATGGAATCGTTCTCGGTAGAGATGTACTGGCTGACTGACTTGATCTGAAACAGAGAAGTAGGGGTATAGACAACAGCGAAATATCATAGAGTAAATAGACGCCGATATTTACCTTGATTAAGATCTTCTTTTACTCGGATTGGAATTACTCAACTCTACATGATATGTTAAACCAAGGCCGTTTTCGAAATAAATTCAATAATGAATCTTCGAAGATTAACGGTACCGATTTTGGCACCATATTTTCAAATACAGATAATTTTCACCCTTTATGAGTTGTTTTTAAAATTTTCTAGCATTATACCTTTTCAAAAATCTTGTTAGTAATAACATCTTCGTTTGTTAGTAACAACTACGTTAGTATGTTACCTTTCGCACGAGAATGTGGACCTAGTCCCGTTATTGTCATCGTCCGAAGAAACGAAATCACTGTCGTTCTTGGGTGACAATGATTTGTACATTCCATCAGACTTGATCGTCTCGTCTTTCTGAACGGTCGTGTCCGCCATGTCTCGTTGCTCTGAGTTTATTATTAACGGTTTTCGGGAACGGGGAGTCATTATTGATTCCTGGAAATTAAGTATAGTTGGATTAGTTTTTGATGTGGTGTTGTAGGTAAAAACACTAGTACAAATGGTACAGATAATGACATGATATCTCAACTTATATGATTGGTTTGCGTGGGAATGTGTGGTCATCGTGTTGATGTCCGGTAAATGTTCCTGAAAGTTATTTGTTTGGAGTTTTTAATCATGTTTTGGGGTCGGGTTTTTTCGATACGATGCATTTTTGAAGTGATAACTTTTTATGGGAGGGTAAACCGTTACGAAGCGGTTTACCCTCTCATAACCATACAGACTGGCGCCATAACGCGTTAGCGTTACGGCGCCAGTCTGTCTGGCTTCCCTTTCTCTCACGCATACGGCAGCGGTAGGCAGGCTCTTCCTCTCTCACTCTAACCCACAGCGCTAGTCGTATTTCGGACAGACGCTTCCCATATTAATTAGTTCAACTTAGATTAGTTTAAGTTATCACTTCTGTCGGGCGTCTCGAGACGAACACGTTTTTTTTTTAGCTTGACTGTATTCAGATACAGAACATCACCCTCAAATATGACCACATACTTCTGAAAAAAACCCTGCAGACTTAATTACATGACACGAAAATCTCAATTCGCTAACTAACTTCGCTAAACGTAACACGAAAACGTTAAGACAACCCTGAGTCAAATTAACCATCTGACATTGACGTCTTTATGTCGTTGCAGAAAGAGCGGTTTTTGTACACATACGTAGTAAATTTTACCACAGTTACTTTTGGATTGAGAAGCGGCCACTATTTCTAGCCTGATTTATCACAAAAATACGTCAACTACATAATGTTACCCGCCAGAATTAATGCCGGGTACATAACGACATTACTTGACATTAGTTACTACTATCGCCATCTAGTATCGATTAGCAGAACTCTACTAAGTCAAGATCCTTCTAGACTCTTCTACGCTAGAACATTCTTGGGTTCTCGACCTGGTCAGTGGGGCCGGTATTTACGCGAACTTTCGAGATGCTTCGACAGTCGAAGGTTCTGGAAATAACTGACGCCTATATAAGGACCGCATAGCCCGCGACCGAGTCAATATTGGATTTGAGATAGAAGCGAATACTTCGGAAGCAATCTTCAAGTGCGATTAAAGTGATCAGTAGTGAGGTTGTGTTTTATAATTAGTGAGTTTAAAGTTGTAATTAGTGTTGTTAAATTTAAGTGTCATTTTGTTTTTAAGTATCACGAACCCCAAGCTCGTAACAATAACAATGATTTAAAAACTTGCGAATTATTAACAAAAGCATCCTGAAAATTTAAATCCAACACATTGAAAAGCACAACATTAAACACAAGAGAACATTAATTAAATAAAACATGCAATTCATGCACAGACAACCAACCTGCATGGCTTTTGACAACTTTTGCGTTGACTTAGTAATAGGCGACATTGACGCTCTTCGGAAATTGATCGTATAAGGCGTGGTACAGTCATCATCGAACAAAACCGCATCAGATATACCCGGCGTACTTGTGAGATAGTGTTTTACTTCATCCTGTATTATCTTCTTTGGCGTATCACCAATGGGACTCCTTTCTCCGCTAATATCGTGATACGAAACTTCGGTTTCTGACGCAGTGTCTTGGTCATCGAAACACGACACGCAAGTCGGTGTACTCCGAATAACGCCATTCCGTTTTTGATACTTCTTGTTCAATGTTTGAGTCGTCACGATTTTCGATCGAAACAGTCTGTTCCCGCGTTTTTTCTTCGGCGTTTCATCGTTTGTGTCTAGAGCGCTCAAATTAGGTTCGGAAACAAATTTCGGACTCAATTTCCGTGATTTATTCAACGCGCCTTCGGATAACGTACTTTCGTTGCTTGCATCCGAATCGTAGTCATCGTCCAAAGATTCCGAGCTAGCTATCTTGTGAGCTAAGTTTTTGAGAACGATGTTTTTATGTGTGACGTCGACTTTAGTGTCGTCTGAGAACCTTAGTTTTCCTTTGCCGGTTTTCTGTAAGCGTTAAGCATGACGAGAAAGTTAGGGAGAGGATAGCACACAGAGAGACAGAGAAATTAGACATCACAACACAATGCACGAACAGGATGTTAGTCACAAGCAAGGCTCGGATACCGGTTAAATTTTCAAACCGTTACTATGAACTTGACGCTAAACCTTTTCATTCGGGTTTTGTTCGAAAAAACGGTTTTTTTAAACCGGTATTTGGAGGAGTCTTTACATAAAGGTTTTTTCGGATTTAAAGGTTTAGAGCAATAAAAACCGCGACCCTCATTGAATAAACCGGTTAATTTAGGGTAAAATAAAGTTCCTAAATCGTTCACGTTCTTTAGAAAAGTTCGGAGCAAAACCGCAATAAACAGCTATTAAACGGTATTTTTTTAACCGGTTTCGAGCCTTGGTTACAAGTATGCATTTACATGCGGAATGAAAAAAAAATTTGAAAAAAAAAGGAACCAAGATTTGTTTAGAAGTGTGTCCTCGTCATGATAAGATGATGTAAGGAGTTATCACACTGGAGTCTGCTTGGTACACAATAGTTCAGCGCAGCATTCATCACCAGTTTTATTCCTTAGTATCTGTTTGGTTGTTAAATGGCAGAGATTACGTGAGGTTTGTTTAATAGGGATGTTGCCTGGCTTCAAAAAAAAATATGATTCTATTTCGTCCGACAGTTAGATTTTCAAAAAATATTGGATACTTACGTATTTTGTATTTTATCAAATCAATACAAAATTGCGAAGATATAACGCATCAAAGATAAGGAGTGAGGGCTTGTTACGTCACTTTCCAGTAAAAAGTGTATTGGTAAGTGACGTCACACGAGTTTTCAACGCACTGTATCGTTTCAATGTTTTGTTTATGTGACAAAAGAAAAAATACGAGTCCAATTTTTTTTTAAATCTATATTTCATAAAGTTGCCAATGTTATGTTGTGTGATGGCCAACTACTTCATGTAACGATATGTCTACGACATTTTAACAGAAAGCTAATTACCGCTCTTACATTATTCTTAAGTATTTATTTTATTCTGTTTTTTAGTATTTGTTTTTATAGCGGCAACAGAAATACATCATCTGTGAAAATTTCAACTGTCTAACTATCACGGTTCATGAGATACAGCCTGGTGACAGACGGACAGACAGACAGACGGATGACAGTTGGACAGATTGGGTACGGAAGCCTAAAAACGTTAAATTAAAGTCTCGTCTTGACGACAGTGAACGCTTAAAACTTGACTACATGTTGGGAAATCACGGTTTTTTTTTATCAGCTTGCGGCTTTGAATGTTTATACGCCTAGCAAATATTGGTAAGTATTGCCATCTGTTCCAAAATGTGGAAGCCCATGGCCCAGCAGTGTGATAAAACCCTAATTATGGGGTGCAAAACATTTTAGTTTTGAAAAGATTTAATTGGTTACTAAAAGGAAAGATCTTAAGCTCGCCATACACCTTTTTTACCTTTTAATATATCCTGAAAACTTAGAAAATTTATATAATCAATTTATTGGGAGTCAAATTGTGATTACTTTCGATGATGAAGTTGTAGGTTGATTCAAACTTAATGACGACTATTTAGTTAGCTTTTCGCAGTTCATAATTTTGATACTGCGCAGCGACTCGCGGATTGTTTCGAGCCGCCATTAAGTTTGATTCTACCAGCACTAGGTGTATTTCGATCTTGATTCAACAGACATGATTATTTTCAAACAGCAAGAACATTGTTAATAAAAAATCGTATTAACATGTAACTTACCTCATCTATAACGTTAATATTAGATCCGGATCCTTTCTTTGGTGTCTTGTTGAGTAATCCCTTGTTAAAAATGTGTCTCTTGATAGAGTCGCCGAAACTCCTCGAGCCGGCCACTTTACCTGTTCTTTGGATTTGTATTGGCGTACCTGAAAGGCGTGCATAAAGGATTACATTTTAAATATTTTAAGTTGACCTACCAAACTTACTTCCTTGAATAGTAGGCATTTACTGTTTTATAATAATAGTAGGCATTAACAAACTTACTACAAAAGTAGGTATTGACTGTTTTTTTCATTTTTCTTGTGCTGCGGGACGAGTAAGGAGTTGTGCCAGCGCGTCGGTGGGGTTGGACTCTTATCTTATCACACATACTAATATCTTACCATAGCCATTCTGCCTGTTGAAGTGTTTGATGAGTCGTCGCTTGTGCTGCGAGTCGGGTAAGGCCTGTATGTGCGCGTAGAGTTGTGCGAGCGCTGTGTCGGTGGGGTTGGACTCTTATCTTATCACACATACTAATATCTTACCATAGCCATTCTGCCTGTTGAAGTGTTTGATGAGTCGTCGCTTGTGCTGCGAGTCGGGTAAGGCCTGTATGTGCGCGTAGAGTTGTGCGAGCGCTGTGTCGGTGGGGTTGGACTCTTATCTTATCACACATACTAATATCTTACCATAGCCATTCTGCCTGTTGAAGTGTTTGATGAGTCGTCGCTTGTGCTGCGAGTCGGGTAAGGCCTGTATGTGCGCGTAGAGTTGTGCGAGCGCTGTGTCGGTGGGGTTGGACTCTTATCTTATCACACATACTAATATCTTACCATAGCCATTCTGCCTGTTGAAGTGTTTGATGAGTCGTCGCTTGTGCTGCGAGTCGGGTAAGGCCTGTATGTGCGCGTAGAGTTGTGCGAGCGCTGTGTCGGTGGGGTTGGACTCTTATCTTATCACACATACTAATATCTTACCATAGCCATTCTGCCTGTTGAAGTGTTTGATGAGTCGTCGCTTGTGCTGCGAGTCGGGTAAGGCCTGTATGTGCGCGTAGAGTTGTGCGAGCGCTGTGTCGGTGGGGTTGGACTCTTATCTTATCACACATACTAATATCTTACCATAGCCATTCTGCCTGTTGAAGTGTTTGATGAGTCGTCGCTTGTGCTGCGAGTCGGGTAAGGCCTGTATGTGCGCGTAGAGTTGTGCGAGCGCTGTGTCGGTGGGGTTGGACTCATTCTCTGCCCGCGTTCGATGACGGTCCACGAATGTGTATACTGTGTTTGCTGCTGTTCTGTGGATTTTAATAATTTATCTATTTTAAAATTACATCCATACATTATTGTCTTTCCAACTTTACAAAATACCTCCGCCAGCAGCTTCGCCTACGTGAAAGTCGGAAAGTATCCCAAAAGAACATACTCCGGAGATAAAAAGTATCCTTTGGCCTACTCCAGTACATGGTCTAACATTATACCAAGTTTCATTCAATTTCGTGCATGTTAAGTCGTGAAGTGTTAACAAACAGACCAACAACAAAATGAGTTACTATTTATTGCATTAATCCCAATATACAATGTGTAACAGAATAAACTTTTTAAATTGTATTACATTCTTCCGTTACTGAGTGACTGACCGACAACGCACAGCCGAAACTGCTGGTCTTAGAAAGCTGAATTTTGGCATGTAGCTTCCCTACACTATGTAGGGGAGCACTAAGAGAGGATTCCCCGAAATTCTTACGGGAACGGGAAAAACGGGATATGCGCGCGGGCAAAAGCTAGTTTATAATATTAAGAATAGTAAGTATGGTGTACTCAGTCGAAAATCATTCCCTAGTGCACCAAAACACAAAAAAAAATAAAGAAAAAGTATTTAATTGCCACAAAACGACATAACTACATAAACATACACAAGTAAACCCTAAACGATAGTGTTAATAGTTCTTAAATTATATTAGTAAAGACACGTCAAAAAATAAGAATCAAAATAACAAAAGTATGAGTATAAATAAAGTGGATGCATGTCGTGGTTGTGGCAAAAGGGCTTCCACTCAGCATTATGCTGTGCCATGGAGGACCTACATCACGGCGCTGATTTTAGTGGCCGCCTAGGACATGACGTAGTTATGTCGTTTTGACATAACTACATACAAGTAAACCCTAAATCATCTCTGCTCTACCCCTTTCAGGAAAACAGTCAATAAGTTACACAGGAACAAAAACAACACTCACTTATCAGTAATACTCTCATCCAGATCGACTAGAGGCGACATAGCCTTGCGTTTCTCCCGCACAGTGAAGTAGGCGGCCGCGTCGGTCGCCAGTTGCGTCGGCGCATCGAACAGTCGCGATGACTGACGGATCATGAAGCTGATGACCGGAGATAGGGCGATGGCATCCGCGTGGAATGTTTCTGGTGATAACTGGAATGTATAAGATGGAATGATTAATAAAAAATCGGCCAAGTGCGAGTCGGACTTCAATACTCGGGCATATCCAGCAATCTGGCACCCTCTGCCTGTGGCTACTCAACCACTTCCTACTTGTGCTTTTTTAAAATTCTGAAATTCAGTAATTCAAATATTTCAATGACCCCGCACCCTGTGTTTTTTAGTGGCAATCCGCCACTATTGTTGATGCGGGGTTATTGAAATATTCAAATTGTGAAACTACTGTATTTGTTTTTCCTGCTTGAAGATCAAGTACAAACTTGAAAAAACTAACCTTTCTGGGACACAGTAGGTGAGGTGTGAACATAGTAGCCAAGGTATCTGGTGACATTCTGTTTGAAGCTTCATTGTCAGCCGTCAGCCTCAGTAACCGTAATAGCCTCTGCAGGAAACTCCTGTGTGATGGTGTTAGTAGCAGGAGTAACAGTTGTAATGCAGTGAGAAGTTTTACTTCTGATGAGTCTACGTTTGGTGGGTATTGCGCTGAAAATTATAGAATAATATTGTGAATAAACAAACAATTTGAATGCTATCTAATAGAGAAATATGTGTCACTTATTAAACCCAAAAACAAAATTTAAAGCAGTGCACATAATGTTGAGTCCCAGAATTGTAGTACATTTCATACCATTTTATGGGACTTTACAGTGGACCTACTCATTTTTGTACTCTCATGAGTAAGAAAAAAGTGAAGGACATTTCATTATTTTTTCTGATTAGTAGTACCATCTGAGAAAGTTTATTTCTTTCTAGGGTCTTTAATAAAATACATATATTTGCAAGATTGCAAGCCATGTTTGGTATAGTTACATAAAAGATTGATGTAACTATACCACTGTTTTACATAAATTTTAAATAAATAATAAATAGAACAATGTCGTAAACATAAAGCCACAAACTCTTGTTTTGATAGAATTCCCACCTAAAATGTTTTAAAAAGGGGCATTTTTATCAAACCTTACCAGCCAAAGTGCAATACGTCTGATAATACTGATCCATCAATAAAGGCTGGGGTAATTCAGCCAGAAAACCTTTCAGGACTGATGCACAGTCATGGACCGTAAACCTTCCCTCATCGAGACCCAGGTTTGATCCAGAGAGGAGCAGGTTCTTCAGCTCTTGTTGCCGGCTTAGAGAGCCTGTGCGACGGAATATGCCTTCTTGAGTTACATCTGAAAATGATTAGGTATAGAATTTAGTTTTAAGTTTTACATGTGGATATTTTTTTTTAAGTTGTTTTTCTGTTTAGCCTCCTAAAGTTATTTAAGTTTAAGGCTTTTTTTTTTTAACTGTTAAAATAGTGTCCCATGTCACATGGAGTCATTCTACTTTTCAGTAAATTTACAAAAATTTCAGTCCTTAAATAATAAGAATTGGGAAGACTATAGTATTATACCCTCAAAAGTAAGTTGGCTGGACCTTTTACAAAGAGAGCAACTTTGATCATATAAATAGAATCAAATTTAAATTTTGCTGTAAAATTTTGATTTCATTATTCTCATAATGACTTAAATAACTTACTGTCGGGCTTCGATAGAAAATCTATCAGCTCATTCACCCTCAGGATTCCATCTTCAGTGATAGAGTTCACCACTTCAACATTATTCTTTGTAATGTTAGCATTATTTTGACTAGAATTCGAACTGGAACTCTTCGTTTTCTTATGGAAATTCCAACGGAACTGCTTTGGTTTATCAGTTGAACAATCAACACTGAAAATAAATCGTGGTTTCGTAAACAAAACAGCACTTCACGAAAAAGGTTATAACGGACTTTTAAACTTTTATACTCACTCGTCTGAATTAATATCTACTACAAAGGATAAATGCATACGCACTAAAGTAAAAAACTGTTCTAAATTCTCCTTTCGTAATCTTTCTATCAATGTTAAATCCGGAGAAGTCATATTGTTTTCATTAGACACAGATCGAAAAAATAATAAGTACTACAATAAAACCCTAATAAGACACATATTTCCTCCAAAATGTAACGAAGCACAGTTGTACTCTATTATTTGGCACAAAAAATAAACATTCTGTTTAGATTTTTAATAAAATTATGAAGAAATAATCACAATTTACATTGTTTTCAAATGTCATTTTATCACAACGGAAAATTGTACACGTTCGGAAACTCAATTACTTCCATTATGAACTGTAAATTCCGCACAGCACACTTTATATGGTTTCAAGAATAGTGAAATAAAAATAACTGGTGACCAATAAAGTATTTACAGCTACGTAATATAATATCGTATGTGATTATATTTTCAATTAAAATCGGAACTTTTGATAATTGGGATGATAAAACATTATTGCAAGAATTGACAGTTCCATCACAAATTCAACTTTTGGACTTCGGAATGCACCTTTTAGTTGTTATTTATTTTATAATCAGGCAAAGGAAATTTGCTGCACTCAGCCCCGTCAGTTTTTAGGGTTCTGTAGACAACAAGGAACCCCTATAGTTTCGCCATGTCCGTCTGTCTGTCTGGCTGTCCGCGGTTTACCTCAGAGACGCTTAGCGCTAGAAATTTGGTATGGATAAGTATACAAATTAATTACGCTGACAAAATGGTAAAATAAAATATTGAATTACATTTTTTTTTATCGTTATCGCCACTTTACATGTAGGGGGCCCTACATGTTAAGTAATTTTTGCTATTTTTCTGCCATAGCTTAGGAGACGGATAACTACGGAACCATACACTGTGCGTGGTCCGACACGCACTTGGCCGGTTTTTCAAAATGTAGGAATGTATGAATAATCTTGAGGGTCTTTTATCAGGTTATTTTATCATAGTCAACGTCGGCCAAACTCCATGAAAATGAGTCAGGTAGGTACATAAAAAACCAAAAAGGAGCCGAGTCACGGCGAGCTCGGCAGTCACCCGGCACGCTTACGACCACTGAAAACCTCATCTCACGAGACAAATATAATTTGTTTACTCTAGTTCAAGTTTATTCAGTGCATGAATACAAAATAAAAAAAAAATCGTTTGGTATTTTTTGATGTGATCAAGGAGAAGACTATTTTTTTCTGCAGTTCCTTTTAATAATATTTTAAAGGTTTTTATCATGTGTACCAGTCTACTACCAACTTCAAACACCAACTCTAGTTAGTACTCATCAATTAAAAAACAAGCATTGATACATAGAGTTTATTACATAATTACAGTCTTATGGAATAGAGATAGAGCTGGAGACATTTAAAACATATCATCATGTCCCATTTCAGCTAGTAAATTGAGTCCTCTCTCTTTCAGAGCCTTTGAGAGTAACTTCTGTTGCTCAATCTTGGCATCTTGTTCTCGCCTTTGAGCGTCAAGAATGTCATCTACTGATACTTCCGTCAGTGGTAAATTATCTTCTTTGTCCTTGTCCTGAAAAATATCAAATATTGTAAAATTTGTTGAAGATCAAAATATTTACTACATTTCATATTTCATGATATATTTTTTTTTTTGTTGTCTCACACTAGGAATTTCTCCTGTATTGTGGGTGCGTTTACAAACATATAAATTCACATACACAAACAGCCAGACCCGGAACAACTATCTGTAGGCCTTGCAAATATTTGTTCTGTGCGGGAATCGATCCGCGACATGCAGTACAGCAGTCAATAGCTCAACCACTGTGCCAAATGTGTCGTCGATATTGTACAGCTTACAATATTAAGTGCAATAAAGCCACCCAATCAATGTTACAATACACCAATCTTCATAAGTTTGGGCCTGATGTTAGACAAACCCAGGAATTGCTAATAATAGTGAACTCCTTTAATTATTTTAGGAAGCAACAGAGAAGAAGACACAATCCACAATCTTACTGACTCCTATTTTAGTACAGTGGAAAATGTTTAGTACCTAATTATTTCAGTTTGAATTACACCATATTATATAATTACAAGTCCACCCGTAAAGCAGTGATAAAGAATGAAGAACAAAGAATGAAAGAACCAAAGTACTTAACTACTTCAGCTTGGACTCGTGAGTGACTATCGTAAATATTTATGGTTAAGTAAATATCATCCCAACTTACAATTTCACCAAGAAGCACAACATTTTCTCCTCTAACGATGAATATACCCCTCGGAATGTCTCCATACTCTCTGCCCACATGAATCCTTTCTATCGTCTTGTGCAGTACCAAGTTGGCAAACTGATCGACGCAGCGAAGATACCCGATCAATGTTCTTCCATCCCGCAGCAGCACCATAAGCTTCTCTTTGTAAAACAAGAATGTTTTGATAAAAAAATACATGAATTTTACGAAGACAATAACCAAGTTTTATGACACGTACTGTCCAATTCATCCAGTAGATGGGCGGTCCCCGCTAAAGGGTTCATATTGCCAGACATTGCGTGAAATAATTTTACTAATGTCGGCTTCCCAATTGAAAAAAATGATTTGAATTTGTTTTCAAAAACTTCGCATGGATATCCAACCAAATTGACAGAAGCTTGACATTGCATTGATTTGACACATTTTGACAGCCGTCTTTAGGGTTGTGCTAGTAATTATGCAAATATTAGTCGAACATTCTCAGGTCTAATTTATCAGGTTTTTTTTTTAAATTTATCAGCAACTTCTTTGAACTTGTTAACGACACCATTGTTGGTGGTTGGTTGTTGGTGGTTGTCGTTGCAATTTCTCAATAACTACTTGTGATTAATTGTGATTTTGAATCCGTAAAAATACGTACAGTAGTTTATGAACTAGATCCAACTTCTGTCATCGATTTCTCTCCATCATTCGTGAACCTCCAATTCGGAAGAAATATTGATGAACCGAAGTAGCCGTAGTACTGTTTGTATAAACGATTTCGCATTACCTCGGATTAAGATGAAACATATCCAAAGATGGCCCCTGAATAGCTTAAATTTGGATCAGAGATCGGATTATCCGAATTCGGTCCAAGTTGTTTAGACTCTAAATCCGTTTTTTTCCGAATTCGAATCGGATGCCGTGCAAAAGCAATATCCGAATTCATTCACGTTACCACTCATTACCACTCGAAGAAGTGAACGATTAAAAACATTTAACTGACTGAAAATGTAATGTTACATTTCTGGATGCTCGAACACTTCATAGAAAAACGAATTGGCTCAAATACTACAAACCGATTTAAAATTTCTTTCGCCATTAGAAAGCTACATTGTTAACCTGAAACATAGGCTATATTTTATTTTCGAAAAATATAGAGATCCTTACGAATTTTGCCTATAGTAGGCGCCAGATAATCGTGGAATAACGGTCATTGACCCACCTACAATTATTGACATTTTTAATTTGAAAAACGGAATTAATGACACAAAACTGTCCCGAATCATCATCTCTCGTGATCCTTAACATTGTCTAATAATGAAAAACGATTCATATTTAATTGTTCAGGTACCTATGAACAGTTATTAGGGAAAGGTCAGTGTACTTTATTCCACATTTATCTGGCGCCTACTATAGTGAATTCATTATTTGGCGTGCGCTGAGAAAACTATTGATGACACATAAACATAATCGACATGACTAAAGTACCTACTCATTATTACCTATAAAAAGTCCGCGAGGGTTATGTGTCTAACTGTTATGGTTAACTTTATGTTAAAAATATTCAATCGAAGCCCGATTGGAATGAAAAAGGGGTGATTTTGATTTCATGATATTCCTTATCCATTTAAATGGTTTGATAATTAAGGTTGATTAAGTACCTACATCTAAATTACACTTTAAGTTGTTGATGCTTTGAAGTTATTTGTGCATGGTGCTTCCCAAAAGCTCACAACACCACATTCACAGTTTGTTGAATCAAATATATGTAGAGAAATCGTTTCTGTCAATTTATAGTTACTGTTGAAATAGAAATGTTTTGGTTTCCGTTAGCACGATAAGTCAAATATAAATCGACAAAACATCTGTGTTCACTTTATACATCACATGTATTGCGCATCCCTAAGCCATTCTCCCTCTGACTGTTTCGCTCGCTGTCATCGCTGATCGCAATCGTGCATTCACATTTTAATTTTACGAACTGTTTTATTGCACCCATGAATTAACATTAAGCGTGAAACCAACAACGAAGTATTGTTTGTGCTATGTTTTTTAGTGTTACTCGAATTCAAAAGGTGTTTTTACATTTAGAAAAACCAAACGCGAAAAATGGAACAAGACGACGAAATCAAATCCGGTTGTTTATTATTTCCGCCTGCCGGAGGGAATATGTTTAGTAAATTCCCTAAAAAGGTACTAATCAAAAATATTAGTTTTTACTTTAGGTTACAAGTTATTAGTGCATGTGATTCATGCATCAACACGTAATCTGCGCGGTTATACCATTATTGTAATCAAGCAGTGACTCAATGGAAAGGTAGCTGCCGTGTTGTTGATTGCCATTTCGGTTACTTTTCCATAAGTTGATATTAACGATATCAACAAGGAAAGCTTGTTCGAATAACTTTGTTTGACAGTACAGTTACATATATAACAAATGGTAGGATAATTTTTAAATAATAGTGCAGTTCATTATTACTTACTTGTTTAATGCGCGCATCTATTATTTGAATCAAATTAATTTGTTTCCAGTTGTAGATTAATGACCAGAGTTTGTCTATTTGATCTCATCATTTTAATCATCTGTTTTGTAATGTAGGTCCTGCCTCCTGCCTTTATTCTAATTAATTTGAATTTGTAGCAGCATGTTCTATCATACATCTCTACTAGTTCTTATCTCAAAGTCAACCCCTTTATTATACCACATAATTCATTGTTATAAGTATAGTTTATAACAATATAAAACTTTCCCAAATATTTTCCTCATTTGAAACCTAATGAGGAAACCTAAATTGGATACTTAGAGGATAAATATCCTCCCATCCATCCCAATTTACACTTAAATCTTTAAACCAGCTGTTTATATAATCCTACTTATTTAAAACTTAATTTGCAGGAAAATCATTACATTTAGTGTATGCAAGAGCTATATATAAATGGTGGTTATTAACAGGTATTTAATGATATCATATATTTTCTATCCACAGAAAAACTGGCAACAAAAACACTGTATCCTGTTCACTGCCAGCAAACAAGGAATTGAGCGTCTGGAAATATTCGACAACAAAGATGATGTCACTACTGGTGCTATACCTAAAATTATTACCCTCGAAAATTGTATAAAAATAACACATTCTAGTCCTAACACTATAACAATACTTACTAAGTCACACACACAACAACTGAGCACACAATCAGAGGCAGAAACTATAGAATGGGTGACTGCCTTACAATCAGTGGCTTTCAAAGACAAAGACTCAAATCCATTCAGCTGTGACGAAGACAATGATCTGTACTGCTCATCCGGAGAGGGTGTATTCTCAGTCAAAATGTGCCCCTCTGAAGCTTCAACAAGATGTGGTTTTGAACCAATCCGATATATCCTTTTGCTCACATCTACTGCCATAGAATTAAGAGCTCAAAATGATGATAAAGTATATGCCACTTGGCCTTACAGGTTCATAAGACGTTATGGTTACAGACAGGGTAAATTCACATTTGAAGCAGGACGCAAATGTGACACTGGGGAAGGTATCTTCCATTTAGAACACCCAAACCAATCAGAAATTTTCAAGTGCCTGTCTTTAAAAATGAAAACAATGAAGCAAATGATTGGGAATGATAATCTGAACAGTCCTGAGCACAGTGAATTTAATATTCAGTCAAGTGCTAACTTGTTCCCTGGCTCTAGAAGTCCCCTTGTTGCTGCAAGGCCTGATGATTTGAACTTGAGTTCACTGTCATTTAAGACTGCTTCAGTTTCCAGCCAACAAAGTTCATGCTCAGAACGAGACACTGCACCTTTACTGATGCCAAAACCAGCACTGAAACCCAAGCCACAGAAGCCCCCTCGTAAGATCATCAACCTACCTAAAAGTAAAGACATTCCAATTTCATCTGAGGAGACCTCAGACTTCGCAAGGTTTAAGAAACTTGATAACTATGAACCAATTGACCAGGTGAAAAGGGAACATAGTCCTCCTGACCTGTCAGTGCCATATGATAGAGTTGAAGTAAGATCTGAAGCCTGGAAGACATTAGGGATAGATGAACCTGAGCACACTGAGTTCACACCTAATCTGGGAGACAATCCAAACTGCATCAAACTCATTTCTCGATCTCAGGACAATTTGAATACTACTGGTCCAGAATCTTCAAGAATTATTCTGCTGCCCAGTCCAGTAGTTGATCCAGAAGATGAAAATTATGATAGGTTGGCGTATTTTGGGTCAACAAGCAAATTGAATAAATCTTCGCGTTACAAAAAGATAGAGGCGCGTCCTACGACTTTGGCTCTTGGTGAGCCAAAGAATAAAGACACTTGGAATGATTATGATGAGGTTGAGAATGTAATGCAGACAGCAAGATTAGCAGATGACTCCCATTTGGGTTATGGTATGATAAGGAAGCCCAATACCCCAGGTCCTCAGGTACCCACTGCTGCTCAAGTCCAGGCTTTACAAAACCAAGTTGGTTTGGAGGATATTTCTCACAACATGTGCAATGGGACAGACTATGCTATTGTAAGCCGTCCAAAAAGAGTATAACACATTATATTATGCGATGAATATAATTTTTAAGACTGAAATTTTGTCAGTGATTGTCTACTCAATTACTTTTTTATTAGGGTATAGTGAAGGCATTTTTGGCAAGATGTACTATTATTAAAAATAAAATTGTCAAAACTCTGTTGAAACAGAGGAATGGATGGTGTCCTACACTTAGTATAAGGATTTATTCTCCATGTATTTGCTATCTACCCTCCATGCAAACAGACAAAATATTATTGATATTTTATTACATGAGATTATTGAAGTACAGTATGATAAAAATATAAATATGCCTATTTTTAGGTTTCTTTAAATAATTTTCAAGGACACATCCTTTCTCTGTAAAACAAATCTCCAAATGAGAATTACTGCATTCCTTACTACATTCTTTTTATAATGTTAAGAAAACTTTGTACATTAATTTTATATAATGTAATTATCGCACAAATAATACCTAGTATATTAATTATAAGAGATTATGAAAATGTATTACATAATGTGATTATATTGTGCCTTATATTTGTAGAGTATTTTCAGAAATGATTACCAACTGGTGCCAATTAAAAAATATTTTTATCATGCTCTGCTGAGATGGTAATAAAGTATTAAGTGTGTGTAACAAATACCCATCTGTAATTTTAGAAGTATAGCAGCATTCATATTTTTTTATCTGGATCAGGATATCTGGTAGAAGTCTAAAGCTTTTGGGTCACATCCTTACTTGCCAGTGTATTCTATGAACCTCTGACAGTGAATGCATGTGTTAACCACAATATGAGCGCACTTTTTAAGGTCATAGCACACATATCAACTCGGAAGGGATCGTCACCATATCGCCGTATTGCCCCGAGGTGAGGCAATTACGTTACGATTCGGATTAGTGTGCGTTGCAGTAGGGAAACAAAGAATACTGCATGGCTTGAGTTGATATGGTGACAATCCCTTTCAGAGTTCATGTGTGCTATACTGTGAAAACCCAGCTGAAGGTGGAGTGAGCATCAAATTAACTGTGATTTCACCTTGATTGTATGGAATGATAGCTTACTCTTGTTGTTCACTTTACACAAGCTTTCTTAGTAAGAGATTATCCTTACAGAATAGCAATATTTGTTTATTACTGCAAAGAGTTCTCATTCAATCTTTTATATTTGTCAAATTTCTGGTTTTACAGGGAGAGACTCATCTGAATTATTTGTAAATCTTTATTAATAGGTAAAGTAGAATGATATGAATGCAGCTTTACTTGGGAATGGATAAGAATCTGTTTCTATTTTGTATATTTAGGTTGGCCATATTTTTTTTATTTGTAATCTCTTGTAATATGAATTGAGAATAAATCATATAATCTTTTTTTTTGTAATTGTTTTATTCATTTCATATTCTATTATTTATATCACAATATAGTACTATGCTACTTCCACTGTGGAATATTGCAACATAATGCTATGGCTACTGCACAAAATTAGGAATCAACATTTTTTTAGTAATTTCTACTTTACTGTTTAACATTTTTCTAATGCTTACAATATGTAGCTAAATTAAAAACTCATAAACAAATATACTGTCAATATAAAATTAAAACCAAAATACAAACATTACATTTTGAATGAAATTAGACAAATTAAAAAAAACAAGGACACTGGTTAGTAGATAAATTGTGCAGGCTTTGTTTAATATTTTTTCAAGAAATACTGTCTAGAAATTTTAAAATAAATTACTAAGATAAATCCAAGTCCTTAACTGTAAAATTATAATATTGTACAGTTCCATCACTTCTACTCTTTTATCAACAATTTTTCTTCCTTCTCTTTTCCAATACTCTTTGCCATTTCCGTAGCAATAAATTCCAGGTCTGAAGACATTATTTTCTGCACGGTTTCTCCCTTTTCTGCCATTATATCTTCAATATTTTTCTTTCCATCCATATCTGTGAACCAGTTCAGGTTATCAGCTATTAAGTGTTTATTCTCACAGCCATCACATATGACAATAACTACGCCTTTGTAATACGCTTGTTTTGAAATGAATTTCGCGTTTCTTGTATTGCATTTCTTGCATGTGAACATTAATTGAAATTTTCCATCAGTTTGTTTTGGTTGCTGAGTCAGTTGAACTTCGTTTATTTTTGGAGTGGATGTACTGAAGTTTCTGGGCGATTGGATCCTTGGTGTTGAAGTAGAAACTGGCACTGGAATCCTTAGTCTTCGGCCGAAATATGAGTTTCCATTACTCGGGAAAAAAACAACGCTATTCAACAAACGTGGAGTGTGGTATTTCACCACAAAGTCTATCAATGTTTTATGAGACATCTTTCACGTATAATGCGGTTCTTCGATTTAAATAAGACGATAGCGTACAAGTTCCCAATCTTGAGATTTCTTCGAGCGGAATAAGAATTGATTGCACCAGTTTTCATCAGTCGCGCTGAAACATGACATCTGTCTGTCTGACAAAGAAAATAACAACATAACCTTCAAAATTTGACATCTGATCAGACCACATGACAATAATTTAGGTAATGATTTGATGACAAAGATAACAATTTGAAATACGACACTGCAATATAAATCAATAATAAAATGCTATATTTTAGAAAAACTGAATCTGGTGCGACGATTTCAATACGTTTTACAAAAGCGTTTTGTTTTAGCAATTACTAAAACCATCTTTGACATTCTAGGCTGTATAAGTCAAATTCTTGCGTCAATCATACGTTGAATCAATTTAAAAACATTCAAAATAACCTCAAAATAACAAAACAGAAAAGTTTTTCACAATAAATTCCCATGAATCAATACCAAAATTAAATTTATTACCCAAAAACACAATTCAGAATTGCATTCAACCCACGTTATGACCCTCATACAATGATGGGATTAATTTGAACTATAAATACCTAATTTTTTGTCGTTCTATAAAATTGCTGAAACATTTATCCATCAAGATGACCTCTGTATGGTATAGGCCTGAGTTGGCCGAGCTTATAATATCCCATAGCGATATATTTACTGAGACACACAGTATCGTGACCGGTAAGTTCGTGAATTTGTGCCAACGTCTAAGTACCAGTGGAAGTGTCTTTCTATGAGCCCTACTCTATCCATGTCACATTCTTGACTATTTCCATAAAATGAAATTACCTTTAAACTCTATATCCTAATTTCAGATATTGTATCAGGACGCCTTGACATATCAGATCTCGTTCAAAACATGGCAGGAGCCCTAACCAACATTGAACCCGAAAACCGAGAAAAAGGAATGCGTTTCTACACAAAAATATTAAAGGAATTGCCAAAAAATTTCCTGAATGACATGCAAGTGAAATTCATATCTAAGTTCTATATAGACAGGTTAAAGGATCACCACCGTGTTGTACCGCCTGTCATTGAAGGGTACTCCACTTTGATTGATATGAATGAATATAAAATACAAAACTGTATGGATTTTCTGCCCATACTGTTTCGAGAAGTGGCATGTCAGTCGCAGATGAGACAAGACAGATACAATATTTACGTAATAATGCAGAAATTGTGTAACAAGGATATGGAATGTAAGTATTTGTGTCTAATAGATACATTAGACCTTTTTTTTTAGGATGAAGAGAAATTTGCTTTTAAGGACTTGTTAAAACCTTAGAATCCATATCTAGATTTGTTTTGCCACGGCTTCGCTCCAACTCCATATCACAGGAGCAATGTATTCTATCTGGGGTAAACTGTAGCAGTGATAGTATAGCTTTCTCTCAGTGAAAGGATTATCTTATTCTGTTAGCATTAATTCTTCTTCTTCGTCGTTCCCTCACTGCTGTAGATCGTGACCACATAAGACGTGTATCCAAGCCATGCAATCTTCTGCAGTGTGATAGTTTTAATATCTACCTTTAAAATAAACAAACAATTTTATGTATTTCAAATAGTGTACCAGGGATTCCCAAAGTGGTTCATATCAGCCCCTTGGGGTCGAAATCGGTTTCCCAGAGGTAGGTTGACATAAACGAAAACTGATTTTAGGGGTGAAAGGTCTAAAAATACTGTACAAGTTGTGTTACATGTACTAATTATTATCAGAATTACTAATATTTTAGTAGGAAGTCTCATTGTTGCACTTTTAAAAAGTCAATAAGTGTGCACAAGTTCATCCAAGATGAAAAACACAAATTGGTAAGTAATTTAGCTATGGGGGTCTGAAGTATCAGTTCATTGTGCTCTTCATCCTCTCCTCTATATAAACTATAACTTTGATGTGCCCGACAGGGTCCATAATTGGTTCTACTTTAAGACTTACCAACTGTTGTACATTACATTATGGAATGCAATAAAGTATTGAGTATTGAGTACATGATGTATTTGATTTTATTTCCAAATACAATTGTATTACATATTAAAAATCTATGTCAGTCCCCAATGTGTTAATTTGTTTGTAGTAGATATCTCTTATCATAAGCAGTTTATCTCAAAGCGTGTGAGTAAATAAAATTATATCTTGACTGACATATGTTAACTGTTTGCATGATTTTATAGGCACAATATAACATTATGCCTGTTTGCTTTAAAGGGTTAGGCTGAGCTATTAGGGTTAGGGTCCCGTAGTCAACAATTAACCCTTATAGTTTCGCCATGTCCGTCTGTTTGTCCATCTGCGGTTTAGCTCAGAGATGCTTAGCACTAGAAAGTCGGAATTTGGTATGGGTCACTAATCACGCCGAGTACTAAAATAAAATCTTGAAAAATATTTTTTTTGGGGTACCCCTCTACACGTTTTTATCGTCTATCCTTTGGGGTGGGGTGTCATTGGATAGGTCTTTAAAAATATTTTAGGTTTGCGGAAACCATTTTTCCGTCCAAGGATCCGTTTGCGAAATATTAAGTCTAAAGTCTCTGCCAGCTTCACGGTTGTTTTTGGACATGTGAAAAAAATCATGGTAGTAGCATATGTATAACGAATTTTGAAGGAAAACTATTACATCTTAGTAGGCTTTACAAGTTAACGAGTAATAGTCGACCAACTTATAAATTAGGTAAAAAAATCGTAGCAACCCGATAGAAAATGACTTAAAACTAAGTAACTTTGTGAAGTTATAGTAAAATTTGCTATTTTGTCATGGCTTACGGGACGGGTAACTACGGAACCCTACACTGTGCGTGGTCCGACACGCACTTAGCCGTTTTTTTTCTTATATTGTCCTTATAATATTTATGTACTCATAGATAAACAGTTATATTCAAAAAAATATATATAATGATAAAATAATAATACACTGCTTATTTCTAAGAAATAGGTATATATATTTCTTATTCTAATTTATATATTTTAACTCATCATTATATTTTCCTGAAACTACATTGATACTCACAATAAAAAAAAAACTGCTACTTACAATTTTTTTCAGAATACAAAACATCAAGTACATATCAACACTTTTGTCTTTATTTAATGTATTTTTTTTTTTCAGTCATGAAAAATCTTGGCTCAGACTTTGTATACGGAGTAATATCAGCAATGGACGGTGAACGGGACCCACGGAACTTAGTATTCCTCTTCTCTTTCCTAAGCAACTTCATCAAGTCCATACCACTTGGGCATTTAGTTGATGAGATGTTTGATGTGATATCTTGTTACTTCCCCATTGACTTTCATCCCTCGAAGGATGACCCTGCAGCGGTGACCAGGGAAGACCTGGCGAATTCTTTATGCCCTTGTCTATGTGCCGTGCCACAGTTTGGAGACTCCTGCATAATACTGTTGATAGAGAAACTGGATTCGAACTTGAGGTTGGCGAAAATTGATTCGTTGAAGCTGTTGGTTAGTTTATATTCTAATATATAAAATTCTTCCATTACTGATTGACTGAGTGAGTGAGTGAGTGACTGACAGACAACGCACAGCCGAAACTATTGGTCGTAGAAAGCTGAAATTCGCACTAAACGTTTCCAAACGTCTTTTATAATGCGCACAGCAAAGGAGTGGAACTCTCTGCCTGCGTCTGTGTTTCCGAACGCATACAACCCTAATCTCTTCAAAATTAGAGTGAACAGGCTTCTTCTGGGTAAGCTCGCTCCATCGTCGACTTTGTCTCCGTCATCAAGAGCAAACCCATATTAAATATCGAGTGGGAAGAAGTTATATCTTTCTTCTCTGTCATGAAACGAAATGTGCTTTATCGTGACGCGTCCTTGAAATTTCATTCTCAATTCTCAATCGTCCAAATCGAAAATCGAATTGCCACCAAAGAAGTCTCGCTTCAAAAACTAGAAATTATTACCTTGAATACTTATCAGCTAATGAATAGAAAATGTCGTAACTAGTTTCATATTGTCTTAATTATGTCTATCTATATACAGTAAGACGTTTATCATTTTCAGGTTGAAAGCTGTAAAACATTCACAGCACAGACATACACCCCATTCTTAAGAGCCCTATGGTCGTCACTCAACAGGGAAATGTCCAACAAAACTGATGACGAACTCAAATTGGCAGCACACGAGGCCTTAGCTGCTTTAGTCAGCAAAATGGCGACCACTGCCGACACAGACCAAGCATTCGAGAACTTCCTAAAAGGAATTCTCATTTCCGCACAAACTACTATAGCTGAAGCAACCACGGTTGCTCAGTTCGTCAAAGGGACCAAAGTACTTCTGACTACCGCAAATGCTTCCGACCAATCATGTGGAACGATCACAAGAGCCATGGTTCCCGCCACAGTAGCGTATTACGAGTTGAAATCAATACCGAAATTGCAAATCGCTAGCTTAGACTTCATAGGAGATTTGTACGAATGCGCCAAAAATCGAGGCTTGTTGAATGAAGTTAGAGCACAAGTAAGCAACGTGCCACAAGTATGCTTAGAAGCCGTCAGCCATCAGTCCAAAGAGTTCCAAATGGCTGGCTTCAGAACTTTAATAAGAGTACAGGATTGTTTGGGCGAGGATCTCGTCCTGCCTTTCGTTGAAGTCCTCATTTATAACGTCCAACATGCACAAGACAATGATCTACTAAGTACCAGCGTCGAAACTATACACATGATCGCCAGAAAATTTCCAGAACTGATAATGAATTTAGTTGTCAAAGGAAAATGTAACTTAGACAACATAACGCAAGACAAAATAGTCTTCCAGAAGCGTTTGAACTTGCTCACGAACTTGGCAAGTATAGACGACTTCACGAAAGTGATTATTGAGCAGATGATGAAAATAATATTGGATAACGATGTAGAAGCTTTACATGTGGTGGAGGCACTAAGTGCACAGTTGTCGTTGGCTAGTGTGTATAGTTCGGAGAAGGTGACGCAAATCGAAAGCGACCACGGTCTTATAGACCCTGTTTTAGCTTGGCTTTACAGGGAGATATCCGCGAGTAGTCCTGAGAGCTTGGCTCATGGTTTTACTCTAATAGCCAATACCGTAGGGAGTCTGCCTCCTGAGAAGCAGCTGATTATACTGTCTAAGCATACTCCTGAGGCTTTAGAGCGATGCGCGCAAGACGACATATACTTTTCCGTGATAGAATGTTTGTACACCCCATTGCACCCGAGTGTATACAACTCTACATTTGAGGAGATTTTAACATTTGCCTTGAAGGTGGCTTTAGGGAGTGATAGCGAAGTGGTAAGGTCTAAGGGCTGTGTGATAATAGCGCATTTATTGAACAAGGCGGAACATGGACAGAAATTTGAGCTGTTGTATGAGTTGCTTAAGACTCGGCTGTCGACGTGTGATAGGGAAGATGAGAAGTTGTGTGCAAGGTTGATACTGCTGTACGGATGGATCACTAAGGCGCTGCTAATGAGGGGCAGTGAGATGTTTTTATTTTGGTTGCAAAAGGTAAGATATTACTTATCTTTCTATTTTTGACTATTATCATCAGTGATCGGATAATCGGACTCTAATATACCTTAACTTCACTTTTAATTCCACGAAAGTATAATACGGACATGCTTTTCAGAATCCCGGAATCGTTCGTAATTCCTGAGATTGCCCGCATACAAAATATAGTTAGAACTCGTTGTGAACTCTCATTGTAATTTTTATAGGTATTCCATTTGTTTTGAATAAAATAAAGATACTAAATCAAAATAACCACTGCTATAATTTCATTAAGTTTGTTATAGTTGTTTTTACAACAATTTTCAATCCCGGGTACCCGGGATTACTTATTTATTCAGAAAGGAATATCCATATTATTCTTTTAAGGGAAGAAGTTTAGGTATATAAGCACCCGATTATCCACTCCCTGATTATCATTAAGAAATAGTAAAGAAAAAAATTCGTGGCTTTATAATAATAGCCGCATGGGTCGAACTTCGAGGTTAAGCAATGCTTGCCGAAGTCGGTCCGAGGATGGGTGACCATCTTATTTAACATACCGAGACTCCTCTATGCCCCGGAAAGCTATAGGTCCCGGAAGTCGTCATTTGATAGTCGGAAGCCAGACTAATTTTATTTGACACCAGTTTAGTCAAGGGGTATCGTGTTACCCAGTTTCTGGCTGTGGAGGTCGGTGGGGCAGCCGCTTCATGTATAATACTGGAAGTCAGCTACGTCTTGTTAGACAGGTAGCTAGCCTCGACATAGGTACTTGGGCAGAGGCTCCTCGAAGTTCGACCCGTGTGGTCCTTATTATTTAGCCACAAACTCCTCCTATGCAGGGTTTATTACCATCTGCCCTCTTTGAGCTTACCACCGGGGTGGTGGCTGGCAAAAAACTAGTGGCGTTTACCACCCCGGTGGTCAATAGCAATTATTTAGTGTCATATGCCCCCTTCATATTAATGGAACTGTTATTTTGAAAAAAGAATTTCACCAAATATTTTATTATATTTCAGATAATAGGAACCCTTTCAACAGACAAATACTGCAACGACGCTGCCGAAGCAATTAAACTAATAATGTCAGAGAACCCCGAATACTTGAACCCCAAACAACATTGTAGAATAAGCCTGCTATACAAACAGAGGATGTTTCAAACCTTCTCCGGTTTATCTGACAATCTGAAACAAAGTCTGAATCCTATTAACAAGCAGAGTTATTTACTCAGTTGGGCGTATGTGCTGGAGAAGGCACCGAAAACTGTACTTAAAAATGAGGCTGCTAAGGTAGGTTTTTGTTTGTATTTTGGTCAGAAGCTTAAGGCATTGTAGAATAAGCTTGCTATACAAACAGAGAATGTTTCGAACCTCCGGTTTATCTGACAACCTGAAACAAAGTCTTAATCCTGTAACCAAGGAGAGTTATTTATTAAGTTGGGTTTATGTGCTGGAGAAACGTGTTACCCAGTTAAAGGGTTATGGAGGTCTGGTAGGGAGCCGCTCCACGTAAAATACTGGCATTCAGCCGAATCCGGTTTGACTGGAAACCGACCCCAATATAATTGGGAAAAGGCTAGGCAGATGATGATTATGTGCTGGAGAATTAACCGAAAACTGTACTTAAAAATGGGCACAATAAGGTAGGTTTTTGTTTGTATTTGGTCAAAAGGTTACAGCATTGTAGAATAAGCCTGCTATACAAACAGATAATATTTCAAACCTTCTCCGGTTTATTTGACAACCTGAAACAAGGTCTGTCTTCGATAACTAAGGAGAGTTATTTATTAAGTTGGACTTATGTGCTGGAGAAGGCACCAAAAACTGTTCTTAAAAATAAGTTCGTTAAGGTAGGTTTTTATTTATATTTTGGTCATGTGTTAAGAAGTCTTGTTTCTTTATGACTTTGCTTGTATCTTTAGGCTTCAAGTCGATGGTCTAAGATTCATTCAAGGGCTAAGGCAGTGTTCTTGAGTTATTTCTTCAGAAAATTCAGTACCAGTCTGGATTCTGGAATACTGTCCAGTTGATGGCAATAGGCTCAAAATATATTTATTAACATATTATCAAACACTAGCAACAGTACCTGTAGAAGATTTCTTTGTGAAGGTGAACTCACATGATAAAACTAAGTAGTGGATAAAATGTAACACGTTTTTGGAATAATAAATTATTATGATCTGGCTTGAATCTGTATTCCGTAGGCAAAGGAGTGTAATAATCTATTTTTTTTATACACGGTGCTATTTTAGTCATCTTACAAAGGCGGCCCACTTAATGTACCTAACATAAACTACATCTGGGCACGATTCTTTTTTTAAATAATTAATTAAGATAATAGATATAATAAAAATAAATAATGCATTAGAATTTTCAAACACCCTGCTAATAATAGTTTTGATACGTAAGTATCAAAACAATGTTGCCGTTCTATTCCGCGCCGTCTTTGGAACACAAGGCTTTTTTAATTATAATTCAAATGTTCATTAATATATATTTTTTTAATGAATGTGTAGTAGTTATTGGATAGATAAAGTGAGCTGCCGTTGGAAGACGACTGAAATTGCATTGTGTATAACATCCCTTGGCCTAGTGAATAAAGATTAAATGATTCGTCATTCGGCAACATTGTTTTGATACTTACGTATCAAAACAATGTTGCCGTTCTATTCCGCGCCGTCTTTGGAACACAAGGCTTTTTTAATTATAATTCAAATGTTCATTAATATAAATTTTTTTAATGAATGTGTAGTAGTTATTGGATAGATAAAGTGAGCTGCCGTTGGAAGACGACTGAAATTGCATTGTGTATAACATCCCTTGGCCTAGTGAATAAAGATTAAATGATTCGTCATTCGAGTCGAAGTATGACAGTTTTCTAGTACCTAAGTAAAAAATTAATAAGTCTTTCTATTTCAGGTGGCACCAATAGTAATAGACTCCCTAGAATATGACAATAAGGACATGCTACTAGTTTCGCTCGACGTGTTATGTCAATTCGTACAAGCGAGCCCCGAATCTGTTTCAAGCAGTTTACAAACGATCCTGCCTAGGTTGATTAGTTTGTCTAAGTATATGAAGTCAATGGTAAGAATGCTTTTTTTTTAAATTAATATTAGGCTCGCGTTTGGTCCTAATCACACCTGCTGGAAAGCAATGATCTGGTTGACGATGGTTTTCGCTTAAAAGTTCATACCTACAGTCATAGAGTCGACGCAGGCTTGGCGAAGCGAAACACGGTTGCAACTGCTAATCAAATATCGGCCTTACGTTGACGAGTTGAAATAAAGTTCAAACTAGCCCGAGAGCGCATCAAAGCAGTCTTAAAAGTTAATTCGAAATGAATGTTATTTTGAACTTTATTTTAAGGTTAAGTAAAGGTTACTTTGGCTCTAACTAGTTAACCAATAAGAACACATCACACTTTGTTTATTGTGTTCCTATTGGTTAAAAGTTTCGGCCAAGTTTAATTGCCCACAGTAGCAACCAATGTTGAAACTTGTCTTGCAGTGACGCTATGCTAGGTCTACTCTAGACTTACTAGGTCATAGATAAAACTTTCTTTATTTTAATTTCAACTATATGCTCAAGTTACTAAAGTTGTTTTTTGATTGTTTGAGCGTTGCACAACAAAAATAAAACTTAATTTAGCATGCAAATGCAAAGTTGAGTTTTCCCCAGCAAACGTTTGAGTTACAGAGAGAGATCACAATAGAGTGTAAGATCCAGAGTAGAATTTAAAAATAAAATTACATAATTTTAATAAATGATAAATATTATTAGAATAACAGAATTTACTTTGTAAATCCATAATACCATGAATGTACGTACATAACTACTAAAGAATTAGCATTGCCATTCAACGTAGCAATGCTGCCAGTCTTCTGGGCACGTTTCCGGATGACAGCGATGCGGAAGAATACTTTGACACCTGAGTGTACTTTGTTTTGTATATGTACATACTTAGGTTTAGTAGATGTAAATAGTTTTAAGATAACATAATTGATTTATAATATTAACATAAATTAATTTTGCCATTTATCTCTTCCAGGACGTGAGAATAAAAAGCCTGGAGTGCCTTTATGAAATAGCAAACAATTTCCGAACTGCCTTCCTTCTTCCGCACAAGCAAGACATTCTATTAGATTTAGCGCCATCTCTGGACGACAAGAAGAGACTAGTGCGAAGTGTGGCTGTTCGCGCGCGATCCCGTTGGTTCCTTGTTGGCGCTCCGGGCGAGGATAAGGATAACTAGATGTAGCGGAATGGACTGAGTGATATCCCGTGTAGAAAGAGACAGAGAACTGTGCGGCCTAGTTGATTTCCCTAATACGATACCACGTCCCCTAAGTACGATAAGCCATATATGATTCTCAGGAAAATAGCAATTATAACAGTAACTAAATCCGCGCGGACGAAGATGCGGGCGAAGTGCTAGTATATCTGATTATAATTTTTACTTTGAGTGTTTTACTAAAACTCTCAAAGTAAAAAAATACTTTGAGTGTTTACTAAAACACTCAAAGTAAAAAATTACTTTGAGTGTTTACTAAAACACATTTTTTATTCTTTTTTTTTCCAAATCATTAATGCCGTGTTTCAACTTCATCGGACCAGGCATTAAAGCCTCGAATCCATTAGGCAACATTTGACGTGCAACACATGACGCCCAACATGTTCAGCAACGTCGCACAACAACGCGTGACGTTGCCAGCAGGCGCGCAACATTGACAATGTTACTAAATAAAAGTTCTTCGTTGCCGTTCATCATGATGAGCAACATGTTGTGCATCATGTCGCGCGTCAAATGTTGCCTAGTGGATACGAGGCTTACGATTCTCCCCAATTCGCTCAAACCGCAACATTTTTCTTACTTACATTTCGTAACTTATAAATGAAAGGCCCGATTTGAATAGTTAAAAGTTTAATTTACATGTAGGTACATAATCAACCTTAATATTAAACCATTTAAATGGATAAGGATTAATATCATGATACTAATATCAACACTATTTGATTCCACCCGTATTTGAACTTAATAATTAAAACAAAGACTGTTATTGTGGCGTAACTATAATAGTTAGACATATGCCATCGCGGACTTTTTTATGAGCAATCATGAGTACTATTATTATATAGAACACTATTTTATATATCGGCAATAGTTCTCGAACTGCACGCAAAATAATGACTTTATAGGCAAAATTTTGATACCTTGGGTTACATTGTTGCAATTTAGGTAGGGATCTCTAACTTTTTTGAAAATATAATATATCCTATGTTACTCGGTGAAGATGTAGCTAGTGTAACGTAAAGTAAGGTTTTTGAGCCAAATCGTAACAAACAAACAAATAAATCTTTTCTCTTTATAATATTAGTTTCGATTATAATTTGTTTAGATTATAAATATACAATAAGACCTTGTACTTGTAAACATTGTGGTGCAATAAATATTTTGAATTTGTATTTTCCGGAGTCCAGAATCCCCACGTACCTATTGCGACGCGAGGGCCGGACCGAATGACTGCGGCGCGCGTAATTATTTGGTCACCCGAATATTTTTATTTTGCGATATCTTCTAAGATATTTGTTTAAACTATATAGAGTAAAGGGCACAAATATTCTATACCTATTAAATTTCCGTTCTAACAAACACACACATTTATTTAGATATAGATTATACCAAATGGGTTAAAAAGCTTCGCAAAAATTCATTCTTTTTAATCTATAAAGCAGTTATACTGAGTTATCCGTCGGAGATAAGCATATGCTATCGCTGACTTTTTATAGATATTGATATGTTCTTTAATATTGTAGTACTTTGTTTTGTTCTATCATCAATAGTTTTCGCAGCGCATGCGATGAAAGACATTTTATGACAATTTTTTTAACACCTTGATCCCTAATTATTTCTGGAAAGTAATCTAGCCTATGTTACTCTGTGAAGATGTAGCTTTCTAACGGTGAAAGATTTTTTAAAATCGGTCGAGTAGTTTTTGAGCCGAATCGTAACAAACAAACAAATCTTTCCTCTTTATAATACTAGTTTAGATATATATGTCACAGGAAAATTGCAGACTCCATAAGATTGAAATAAATCTTTATTAGATTATAATTTCTCGATATATTATGAAAAAAGTCGTCTTGTATACAATAAATCCCATCCCAATTCAACAGTTTCCAATATATCCGTATGTTATTAAGAAAAAATAGTTTACAATTTCACGCTATATTTTATAATCTTACGGCGTTTGCAATTTTCCGGTGACATATATATCGATTATTTATTTAAATTCCCGTCATTTATTCAGATAACGCATAAATAAGTCAGTACTTGTCTCCTATAAGGGGACGTAGCGTGATCAATTCGTGGTCATTGTGACCATGGTAACACACAAGCTTGTGATGTTGATAGAAAATTAAAGAAAAACAGTTAATTAGCGCCAAGTATGACATAATCAACTTAAAATACACAGCTCTAAAGTCGATACTTGAGCTCGTGACGATGGATTCAAATTATGAATTCAAGTAGGTATCCATACCCGGGTAGGAAAATCTCAGTCCATTCTCTATGTTTATGACTAGACCAATAGATTTTTCAAAACTAGGTTTCAAATTGACAAATGTAATGGAAAACGCACTGCTTGTAGTTTTAATTTAAGAATAAAGCTTTGGTTATACTGAGGCGAATCCCGCGCGGGATGCGGGGCTCAACTGTGGACGTCTATTTTTTATAATTGGAGTCATGAGCCTATTCGCGCCAGTTTGAACACAAATTGACACGAATCTGATGAAGCGAGTACTGTCCTGGATCCCGCGCGGGATTGGCCCAAGTATAACCAGAGCTTAATATTGTTGTTTTTTTGTTGGTTTTAAATCTTTTGTTATTATATTAAGACACTGGCAGTTATTCTTTAAAATAAGCAAACGGAGAGTATTTTTATGAAAGAGAATGTTAGTAACGTTATATTTGAATGAATAGTCAAATTCTATTCGAGATCTGATAATTGTTAAAGTAAAAGATTGATAATAATTAATATTTGAAATAGTTGCTATCATTGTTAACATTGAAACTGTTTTGCAAAATTATATAGATACAATACTTAAGTAAAAAATGCATATTTTATATTACGTACTAATTTGTTTTATTCCTTGAGTTCAAAATGCTTATTCATAAAAACATTTAAACATGTAGAGCAAGCGCCAGAGGGAGTTTAGAGTGCAAAATGTGTGAACTATATTCTGCCAACGGATTTGTCACAGGAATGGGCCAAATATAGCGGATTAGCTACTGCCACCGGCTTCTCTGCTAGCCTATGAGCTATTCCGGACTATAATCTATCTCTGTGCCAAATTTCATCCAGACCCGTTCAGCCGTTCCAGGTGTTTGAGTAAAAAAAGTTCCATCCATCCAAATTTTCGTTTTTATTATAGTAGTAAGATGTCGATCTAGCCAACCCAAGTTTTGATCCGAATTTTTAAACCCTTCTCTGTTATTTCTCTATAGAAATATTTAATAAAGAGTCTGCTAATCAGTTGTTCTCATGAGGTTGATTTTTTTCGAGTTGAGTTAGTTCCTGCGATAATAATCTCTTCCCCCCGCAAGTACGTATAACTAAATAATATAATCCGTATCCGTATAATCAAAAATAATGATAGTCAAATCCAATGCATATTAAAGAGTTGCTACTCGTTTAGAGGGGTGCATCCAAAATGATTCGTCTGCAATTTTAAAGACCCGATTTAATCCTTTTTTGCAATTTGTCTGCGCTTTGGGACTTCCAATTAAAATCCTGTAATTAATTCGATGGGAATGGGGGTGTAGGTTGGTAACAGCAAATAGGAGAGACATCAATTTATTCTGAAAGTACAGTGTAAATTGCAGTTACGTTTAATTGGTATTAGGGCGTTGTAGGGAGCCTCTGCAGTCTGCAGAATAAATGGGACCAATCTGGAAGTGTATAGGTATCCTTTCTAATAAAACAAAAAAAACAAATCGATTTATATACGACGGTTCTCAAGTACCTACCAATAACAATACATCCGAATATAGAACATCCTCCTTTTGAAGTCTTTTTAACAATTCCGCAATCCTGGCAGGCCCCGTCAACTATGCAGACATCTCTTTGAGGCGCGCGTGGAACACATCGCGCCGTCGACCCGGGCCTGGTCCTTATCGAAAGGCGAGCTTGGTGTACCGGTGTACCTTGGGCCGTCAACCAGGCAACCAGTTTTGACTGGCTAAATATACCTGTGTCGTATTCCTTGAAGGAATAAGGAAGACCAATCGTCGGGCACGGCGGAAAGATGGGAGGACGGCCGGCGAACTATTCTGTTGGTGAATGAAGTCGGTCTATTAATGGTGATGGTGCATCGTATTCCTGTCTTTATAACATGTTGATATTTGAGGGCAACATGGTTTCTACTTCCATTCTGTCGTGTCAACCATCACGCTATTACTGGTAGGTACCAGAAACCATCGCTGTGGGTCTGTCTCGCACACGAGTGTCAGCAGTGCCCAGGCTGATGGCCGTTTTGCTCGGATGTAATGGATATAATATATCTACATATTTATTAGGTACTCTACTTGTTTAATAATTTTGTTTTTCTTCGTTTATTAGGGCGTGCTTGGCGCAAAATATACTGTTTTTCTTTCTTTCTTTAGGAGAGCACGTTAAGCCGTTGGTCCCGGCTATCATTTGTAGATGTTTGGCAGTCGTTACGGATTCCTAGAAGCCAGTAAATCTGACTCCAGTCTTGCCAAGAACTACCGTGTTACCCAGTTATTGGGTTGTGGAGGTCTGGTAGGCAGCCGCTCTACGTAAAATACTGGTATTCAGCTGAATCCGGTTTGACTGGAAGCCGACCCCAATATATTTGGGAAAAGGCTAGGCAGATGATGATCTTTCTTTCTTTAGGTGTAACGACAATGCAGTGACTAAAAAACGCAGAAAAACCAAATCCCCCAGGTCTCATTAAAACAAAAACCAACAAAGAAATCCTGCATTAAAAATGTAAAAACACATTCGCAGATACAGCCGTCCGGGTCCCCCACAAGCACCCTAGGATTAGTCGTACAAATCTGAGGCACTAACAATTTGATCTGAATTTGCATAATCTCTTATCGCATTGCGCGCGTTTGCACCATTTTAAATGTTAATGAAGGGTTTGTCGTCCTAAACTGGAGTTTTTGAACGGTCTACTGCGTTGTACGGCTGAATTATTAAGTTTTGAATCGGTGTTTTTGTTGCGGTTAAGTAGGTAGTTTTAACATTGGTTATTTGATTAGGGTTGTGAGCCGTTAGCTGATTGTTTAAGACAGTAGATGCAGATGGGCAGTTTGAGGGGGAATAATCCGGGCGAAAATCAAATAGAAATAGAAAAATGCATAATTTAATGATTTTGTAGATAGGATAGCCAAGGCATTCGAATCCTTGCCAGGGTTGCGGAATTTGTTCGAAAGAGTCACCGCGACCCACAAAAGTAAAAAAGTCAAAAAAGTCAAAAACGTTTATTTCAATTAGGCCATTAAACGGCACTTTTGAACGTCAGCATTTACAGTTCAGTAAAAATAATAATATTACATTAATAAAGTGACTCTACTGTCCATTCGGAAAGGTAGATTCTTATGGAGAAGAACGGACAAGAAACTCCAACTCCAACTCCTCTCCCTGGGACGCAAAGGGCTTTAGAAGGAACACGGATGGGTTTTAGTCAGTAGAAGTCTGGTCTGACACACCCTTCCGCTCCACCCAGAGCGAAAGAAGTCATTTGATGATTTATTTATTTATAAAGTAAGGCACACCAACGACATATTTACAATTTGAAAAAAAAAACCGGTAGTATCTGTCATTTTTCAAATTCTTACCGACACATAAGTTGTTAAATATATATTAGTTAATATATATAAGTTGTTAAGAATTTACTTCGCATACCTACGTAAATAAGTAGATAGGTATCCACTTTCATAGCCTATGTATTATTTTTTTGTAAAAAAATATATACTTAGATACCTAGCTCCTAATCCCAAAACGTACCATTCAAACTACGGCCAGACAAATCCTATTACGAACGATACTAAACCTAAGCTACTCTAATTTCTTCCACTACACTTGCCTAAGCCACGGCCAGCCTTACACACGATCTGTATTCAAACCGAGAGGCGTTAGTCCGAAGATGAGTCCCTCGAATAATACGAGATGTACGAATTACTACGACTGTTGGACCAACAGACCTTTAACGGGATTAAGCGTACAAATCCGTTCGCTGATGATTCAATTTAAATTTGCATAGTCTGCTGCCCGTTTAGGAGCACGAGATTGATGTTCGTTTAGATAAAAACGGGTTTTTGTATGTTTTGTTGTTTGGAGAGTGGTGTTCGCTCTCGTTTTTTTTTTGTGGATGCACTGTGGCTGCAGTGTCTATGGCCTTGGTTCGATCATGGGCAAAGTACTGTAGAGTTTCTCATTAGCTGCCCGAAGCCAAGAAGATGGCGAGTAAAGGGCCAAGTGCTGTTAAGTGTTTACAGTACAAACATGATCATTACCTATTGTAACCGGAGTGTGTTCGGTTGGCAGCTAAAGACTCACCTCCTAGAACATGGGAAAAACCGTCACAATTACTGGCGATTGTGAGCGCACTATTGGCACACTTCTAGCTACACCATCGGGGAATGCAGGGTTGATGTAGATCTTTCAGGGTGAATCAGCTACAACTTTGATAAGGCATCCAAATCTCAAAGAAAATCTTATCTAACTTAGCAGATTTGGGGCTCTAACTAAAACTTATACCCATTACTTACCTATATGAAGAAAAACTTGATAAATATGACGAAAGTTTTACATGCTCGCCTAACCCGAGGTACCAGGCTGTCATAGCTTACAACAAGTTAATCATAATTAATAGTCAACATGACACGGCTGTTCGTATTCTCATTAGTTGCTCTTAATTACCGGAGTACGACACTAATATATAAATGATGGCACTTTGATGTCCCCGCACTACGGTCGCAAAGGAGGCAGGTTCAGAAGGAAGGTTCTACACTGTAGAATCTACCGGTGTCGGATAGCCAAGTTTCCTCTATTGCACGATATAAAATATAAACCCGGCTTGAGTTCTCCGCATCCAAATCTTGTTTGCTACTGGACGAAAATAAAAAGGAACGGGAACTGAAGCGCCGAATAAAACTGGACTGAGTGGGGCGCTTTTTCCAAGTTGTCCGATTGGGTCAACAGTAACACACTGACACACCGCTAAACCTGAAGACAGGCAATTTTGAACACTGAGTCATAACTCCTACCCTTCATGGTTTATAAGGCCGAAACATAGGCTCGCTCACTAACAAGGCAATTACCAAAATCCAAGTCACTTTAAGGGATTTATCTTCATGATAATTTCTTAAATACAGAGATCCAAATAAGAACGAAGCAAACTGACATAGCCTTGGAGCTAGCTCAAAGGAAGAAGTGGAAGGGCTTCATATGTCGCAGAGTAGACGGTATTAAGTGGAGACCCAAACCCGGCCAAAGGATAGCTACATTCTTATTGCCAGGTTTGGGTCTCTTAATTAACTAAGACAGGCCACGAACCAGGTAGACAATAGACATACGACCTGGTTTATGGTTTGTCCAAGGTAAACGAAATCTACCACTTTGTGGACGCTCTGGCCTTCAATTTGTTGTGTGAGTACGTTTTCACAAGTTGTGACGAGTTGACATTCTGTTTTCATCTCTTCTGTGTTACCGTGCTTATGTTTAGTGTATGACATCAAGGCATAATTAGTTGGTTTTGGGACAGTATGTTAGTTAGCACAGTGTTTAGTTTGAACTGGTGAAATTAACACATGTGTATATCGCCGTTTTACTGGAATTGTTCAGGTTCTGTGTTTGTTTCAAAGGCTTGTTTCAGAGAACAGGGAAATGATAAACGAGTAAAACAACTACGGGAATTTTTGAGGAAGTACGAGGTAATCATGTAATGAAGGTGACTTCTCGTAACACTGCGCTATTGGCCGTACCTATCCTCATGTGAACAGCGGTATGTTTTGATTGGCAATAATCTCATTTCTGTCCGCAAAGAGAGCAGCTAAAAGCACCTGCCTAGCTCCGTTAGAGGATCTAGACAAGGTATGATTCTATTAGCAAAAAACACGAGTGTCATAAATTAAAAAATGTATGGGATTTATAAATCATAAATCACATTTATATTGCAAATTGGGTCTAAATAATACTTTAAATTAGATGAGACCGGTGTTTAACTAACTGACCATGAGCAGAAACACCGAAACAAACTCAGAGGTCAGTCTCTTTTGAGAAAAAGACCACATAGATTTAAGTATGCCTGTCCTCACAATGCAAGCATTAATTAAACACACATTAAAAAATGCTACCGAAATGTCACGATGTCAATTTCAGACATTTACCATTTTTAGGGTTCCGTACACAAAGAGTAACCAACAGAACCCTATTGCTAAACTTCCACTGTTCGTCCGTCCGTCTGTCTTTCTTTCAGCGGGCTATATCGCAAGAACCGTAATAGGTAGACAGTTGAAATTTTCACAGTGTGTATTTCTATTGCCACTGTAACAATAAATAATAAAAATACAAGGAACGCGTCTTTTTGGCTGGCTCACTTGGCCGGTTTTTTACAACCATTATCGCTGATAAAAAGTCACTCACTGTCAAGCTAGACCCTAAAGCCCTAGGCACAGGTTTTAGTGACAGGCTTCAAAATATATATAAAAAAATAAAATTCAAAACTGCGGGCAAGTATGCGGTTATGCGGGTTACTCGGCTTACTACTACTCCCATATTTTGTCTTAACCTTCCAAAACTCGCATAATAACTTAATCCGCCACTGCATAGTCAAAAGCAAGTTGCTGTACGCTTTTAAACTAGTATATTTCGCTAAGCCAACCCACTAATCCAGGGACATAGTTTTGCCAGGCCAGTGAGCATCGTGACATATTACAGGGGGGCACAGTAGGCTAGCTCCATACAACGAGCGTAATTGCAACTACGCTAGCAAGCACAAATAGATATGCGTACGGCAAATTCAGACAGCCAAAGCCTAAATTTAGCCAAACAATACAGTGATTTTTTGGACAGTCGATTCGACGAATGATCGGTCGAACTTCTCACGCAATTCCATTGATTGCCAGCATTTACCTAGTGAGGCTTGGACGTCCGCGGAACTTTGGTATGCTTCATAGCATACACCATCACCAAATCCACTTCATAATATGAGAGAGATCATGAGGATTCTCCTAAATGCTTCTTCCAAAAACCCAGGCGCCTTTTGAAGGTATAGAGGTATGCGGTACAGAGAGTAAAGTCCCACACACTTCTACTGAAATGGGAGGATTCTCCTACCAGACGGTTGTTGTGTCTGGTGGGCAACTGCCCGATAGTTGTCATTCGGACTGTGGTTCAAATCGCACGGAGAACTTTGCTTGCGCGATGCAGGATTTTGTTGGTAGTTCATCGCTGACAGGATAGATGGCGTTGCGGTTGTTTATGTTGCCGCACTAATTTCGTTTCTTAGTTTTTCATTGATGCTGCTACAAAGGTTTCTCCATGATAATAAAAAAGTTATGACTACTAAGTACGAAGACGCATGTCATGTCTATTGTCTAACGGCCGGTCTTAATAACGCATCTATCTTTAAACAACTGTCAAATTAACTACCAACAGTAGCTCAAACGTCATGTTGAAAGGCAAACATGACGTCTCAGCTACTGTTATTGAAACCGGCCGTAAGTGTCCTTACGTTTTCGCTCATCGTATTGGGAACATCCATCCATCGTACAAGAACTATAGATGGCAGCACAGAGGTGTCAATTTCTAGTATTTATAAGGTGTAAGTTCTGAATCTGCAACACTCGATGGCACAGTCTACACTATTCACCGCCGTGCACGTTCGCCATAGACCTTCTGTACCGACCTGTATTGTGGCACTGGTTAAATCTGCGTCTATATTCAACGGTTACTTGGTCGGTTAGTTTAATTTTTGCTTAGTCAGCGGGTTAGGGGACGGTATTGTTGTTACGAGTTAGGTACCTATGTGGAACTGCACAGTCATAATTTCATTAGTGTGCTTAATAAAGCTCGACGTGTAATGGTTTAGGTAAAGGCCACTAACTGACGGAAACTTACTGCTATCCAACATCTTGTAGAGGTTTCCTTGAGGGTAATAAATAAGGTCCCTTTGAAATAGTTGGACAAACTTTTAGAAATCATTCAGACCACCAAAATAAAGACAATGGAAAAAAAAATAAGAATGCTTTTGATACTAACAAGAAAAAAACGGCTAACGAGAATACACTAACAATGTTGGTTTCCCAATGCATAAACTCAGCCATGTCTTTGTAATCTCATGCACGTGACCACGTCAAGTATCTACCCATAATGGATGTGTTTATTTTAGTGTGCCGGCATTTTTTTAATTTAAGACTCAATGTATCTATGTCCATATATGTGCTGTGGGTGAACCTTATAAATAAATAAATTAATAAATTTAGGTCAAAATTAAATCACTTTAATCCGTGTTTTTTTTGGTTGAATATCTTTGGTTAGACTATTAAACGCTGTGTTATATTTCGTCTACCTATTTTAATGTAGTAGTGTAATGTAATTTACCTTATATGAGAGAAACATGTATTCGAGTTTTAGATAATATCAGCTAATCAACAAATCAACAAACTAATACTGGGACTGACTGTGTATCTTGTGCATACTATATTTAAAGATATGCATTAATGCCAGAAGAAATAGAGGTCTATGCTCGTCAGTGGGCGAATTCAGGCTGTAGATAATGATGATTCGTGAAGTTTTATTATATTAATAAGAATAACTAATGAAATAGTTCGTAAATGTGTCGGAAGTGCAATCGGTTAATGGTTAAATGGATTAGTTAATTCCATTTAGCCATTAGCCAATTGCACTTCAAGGTAGATGATGACTCGTGATGGACACTATCAACCGATGGTCTAGAGAATTTCATATAATATACAGGGCATATAGGATTCCCTATGGATTAGAAAAAATGGTAATAACAATATTGAACGATTAGTTGTTGTATAGGTATCAAAGGATCAAGCTAGACACGCTTGAAAGAAAAATTTTCTGTAATAAAAATATACCATTCCTGTGTTAATAAGCCGACGCGAAGCTCACTAAGATTATAATCCTAAAGCCCTTGTTTAGGCAATAGCGCTCCGTTTATACATCTAATATTGTGAGACGATTAACATAATTATTACAAGGAAGGTTAATGAGACTACATACCTAGTGTTATGTTTGTATAATAACGGTTTAGGTAGAACAATAGACATTATACGTAATTGGTCTATCCACATTTATGTATAAACCACACTAATTTTAAATGCGAAAGTTTGTTTCTTGTTGGAACTAACAAGCCAATTTTAGGTTTGCCAACTTTCTTTTTTTTTGTTTTAGCCTACACTGTTCCACTGCTGGGCAAAGGCCTCCCCCAAGTCCTTCCAAGTATTCTTTTCCTGTGCCGCCTCGCGCCAGACCTCATAATGCGCGTCCAGGTCGTCTCGCCACCTCTTTCTGGGCGCCGTCCATCTTCGGGCACCCATTGTATAGAAACTTTTGCCCAACGGTCACATTGCATGCGACTCACGTGACCCATTTGAGCCTGGCAGCCTTCTTACCCGCGTCTATGATTCCCGTTTGCCTACTATGACAAGCAAATACCACCATTATTCTGTATATTTAAGATATATATTTTTTTTAAGATATATTGTAGAGGGAAATGGTAATTATCTTTTTTCATCTTTCCACTGTTCTTTTCTAATGAACTACGTCGCGAGAACCAAGACAGTTGAATCGTTTCTCCGGGACTCGTAGAGGTTCATTGACTCGGCGGTTTTTGGTGGTCGCCACAGTTTATTCTGGCTTTCAGGAGTTGGAGTATTGGGAATAGTGTGGCGGGCTAGCAATCCAATATTAATCTGAAAAAAAAATCAAACATTGACATTTTTTTTAATAAAATATATCTTGTAATGGAACTGTGGCCTAAGTGCAATGTTTTTAAACGTTCTCGATCGCGTTAGCGTAAACATCAATTTGTATTGAAACGGAATAAGCGCCGGCTGGTGACAATAACGGAAATCTTTTTTTGTACAATTTGACATAAGCGAACGTTTAACGCGATCGAGTACGTTAACAAAATTTGCATTAAACCCAAATGTACAAAACGGTAGAGGAATACTAAACAGTATTGATACATCTATGTGGCCTTAACCACCATTGCCAGGAGGTCTAATTATCCGAGTGCCCCATCTAAGTCGAGAGCTGTTATCAATGACTCAAGACCTACCATTGCACTAGACCTGACTGGACGATTAGGAGGCCTTTGTTTAGCAATGGATGTTATCGTTGATCTCAGATCCAGACCGGATTGTTTTTTGGTTTTGAATGGAAATTTTTTGGTAAAGAGTTTGATATTCTATTTTTTTTTCCGAGTGATTTTTGACTTGAGACAAAGTGGCTAAGCAACACGTAAAGATACTTCTACCTGGCCTCAATTACCACTGCCAAGAGGGATAGGTAATTATACGAGTGCCCTATCTACGTCAAGAGCTGTAATTGCTGTACGTTTGTGTTGTGTCTATGCCGAATAAATGTGTTATATTCTATTTTATTGTAATCTATGACTAGGACGCCTTTGTTTAGCAATGGACGTTGACCTTAGATCTGACCGGATTGATTTTTTGGTTTTGAATGAAGATTTTTTGTTGCCCATCATCATGAGTTTGCTGTCCATCATATTTTTTGTAGAGCGATGGTTGGACTTACAGCCCGTTTCGATACCGTATACCAACTGTCAAATTAGCTACCAACAGTAGCTGAAACGTCATGCCACAAAGGCAAACATGACGTTTCAGCTACTGTTGGTAGCTAATTAGAACACGTTTTTGAAACAAGCCATTAGAAGTCTGAGTGCAGACCTTGTCTGGATTGTTGTTTTGTTGCATTCTTTATTTTGTTTTTTTAGTTGTTTGCCGAGCGATGGTTTGACGTTTGACTTGAGACAAAATAGCTAAGCAAAACTTAACAGTATCGATACTTCTATGTGGCCTCAATTACCACTGCCAAGTCGGGTAGGTAATTATGCAAGTGCACAATCTACGTCAAGAGCTGTAATTAATGACTCACGACCTACCATTGCACTCAACTTGACTGGAAGATTAGGACGCCTTTGTTTAGCAATAGACGTTAGGTTAAGCGCAGACCTGGGCCGGATTGCTGTTTTGTAGCATTATTTATTTAGAATGGAGACGTTTTGTTGCACAGTTTGTTGTTCTGTCGCATTGAAGATTCCGAACGTTCGTATTTATTTAAACTTGATGTGCAAGTGTGGTACATGGGCGGATTTAATGCATCAAGACATTCTCTACCAGCCAACCTTTGGGTTAAAAAGACTACAAGGTGTACAACAAATAAATAAATTAACATTATAAAATTACAACAAATAAAATAGAACAGAATTTAGTTTCGGAAAAATATACAAATAAAATATATACAAAATACTTATAAAATCCAAAATAATGCTAAAATAATAAACTAATAAATATGATGTTTTATAATAATCTTTCTGATTAAGAGAACACATAATAATTATGACGAAGACCAAAGTAACCATATGGAAAAACGGAACCCTTATGGGATCACTTCTGTGTCTGTCTGTCACAGCCATTTTTTTACTATAGTAAGCGCCAGATAATCGTGGAATAACGGTCATTGACCCACCTACAATTATTGACATTTTTAATTTGAAAAACGGAATTAATGACACAAAGCTGTCCCGAATCATCATCTCTCGTGATCCTTAACATTGTCTAATAATGAAAAACGATTCATATTTAATTGTTCAGGTACCTATGAACAGTTATTAGGGAAAGGTCAATATACTTTATTCCACATTTATCTGGCGCCTACTATAGACTGATTCAGTTGAAACTTACTTAAGTATGAACAATTTTTTTTTTAAATTTGTTTTGGGTACCGGGTCACTTTTAAATTAGAAAATTAAAACAACAATCAACAATCTTTTCAAACTATGCCGTGCGACGTGTTGAATGTAAGGGCTTATTGTAAGGGTCTCGGCCCAAATATGCTCACAACTTTAATCGGCGATAAATCCTATAGAACAAGCATGTTCTATGTTATAAATAAGAAATTAAGAATATTCTACCATTTAGTATATGTAGATAAAACCATCTCATTTCGCACTAAAAAAACCATTGCATATTTCATCATCCACGATATTTTACGATCTCACACTTTTAATATTCGCAAACGGTAGCAGCCCTAATATAGCTCTAGTTACTGCTTCTGCTCGGCTATTAAATATGGACGGTCCGGGCAGGGCTGGCCCGGCTCGTGTAATAAAGAAAATCCCCTTTTCATTGTTCTTTATGCGTCTGCCGGCACGCAATATCGTTAACGCTTGGCGCAGACTCCGGTGCTTGTCTCCGGTGCTCTGTTAATTAAAAGTTACAGTATTTAGTTGTTTATATTCATGTGGAAAACTTTTGGAAAGGTAGGGTTTAAGTGAATTCAATTCGAAGTCGAAATTGGCTGTCAGAAGTAATTGGTTAAATGCTTAAAGCAAGATTGGTTTAGTTTTCAAATCGCAATGTTTACAAGTCATCTCTGAAAAGGTGTCTGGTTGCAATATTTTATATCGTAGTTTTCGAAAGAAACCAAGTGTGTGCTGTCTCTGTTACACAAGCTGGGATAGCAAGCTAAAGGTACGTACCTACTTATATACTAACCTGTCTTGCAACATGCTATTGCGGTTTATATGATGCCAGATAAATTTGAACCTACCGTTGCAGTGAATAAGTCAACAACACGTCTTGAAGAAAAATGAACTGTATGGGAGTCCAGCTCGTCCAACTTCGCCTCAGTCTGTATAGTACTAGTAAAATAATTTTCTAGCAACATTTTGAATGATTCTGTAGGTACGAGGCGTTGCGTGCAGCGTTCTGTTTGCACGACCATTGTCTGGCGTACGATACATTATATAGGTACCTATAGTTTTACTGCTATTGTATCGTTGGTTTCCAATATTGTTTCCTAAACGACGTATTGAGGTAGCTGATATTTTTGTTTCGAGATTTTTTTTTTTTTTTTTTTTTTTTTTTTTAAAAAGAAACGTTGCCCCACTCTAGGAATTTCTCCTGTATTGTGGGTGCGTTTACAAACATACAAAGTCACATACACAAACAGCCAGACCCGGAACAACTATCTGTAGGCCATACAAATATCTGTTCCGTGCGGGAATCGAACCCACGACACGCAGCGCAGCAGTCAATCGCTCAACCACTGCGCCAACCGTGTCGTCAAAATTATGTCGTCACGATTATGTATTATTTATTTGTTATGTAACTACCTCAGTGTAGTATTTAACCCAAAGTTAGGCTGATGATGATAAAATAGGCGTATATCTAATACGCCTATTTTATCATTATCTGTCTAGCCTTTTGCCAACTATATTGGGGTTTCCAGTCGGATTCAGCTGAATACCAGTATTTTACGTGGAGCGGCTGCCTACCAGACCTCCACAATCCATTAACTGGGTACTTCTTAAAAAGATTGAAGTCAGATTTTCCATATTAATATGTTATATACGCCTACTTTTATAAAGTTTAAATAAACAAAACCTCTTGAAATCCAAAATAGGAAGTTTTTTTTTATAAAACTCTTTATCATAATGGTGGACCACTGCTTTCGGCGCTTCCCAGTGTATTGATTTTCCGGCCAATCTCCCGAACTTTGCGAGATTCTGAGTCTAATTGATTAAAAATTAATCAAACTTAAACCTGCCCAATTAGCTGTCAATGGTGAGATTTACGACACCGAAGATTAAAGATCACCATTTCAGCCGAAAGACGTCCACTGCTGGACATTTCGCACCTTTAAAGTAAAACCCTTACTAAACGAAATTATGAAATTTTATAGGGGAGCCAATATTAGAAAATAGTCACTGTTTTTAGATAGATGGCATTGATACCTCAATACATGAAAATTTTCGTTTAGTAACGGTTTTACTTTAAAGGTGCGATATGTAGATCATGAGTCGCTTCGTCGACCGGTCCAGTGCGTCTTGCAATCAGCGGATTCCCGCGGCACTTCGACAGGGCATCGGTCCAACTTGTAGGAGGCCATCCAAACGCTTCGTTTTCTGATACGTGGTCACCACTCCAGAACTCATTTGATTTGGATAACTGTCATATTGAAATCGTTGCAATTCACACTCAAAATTTAACTGCAAACCACAACACTACTCTCTCAAAATAAACCCCAACCCAGCACTAAAATTGGCCAGCCCACTTAAACGTTCCGAACTATCCATTTACCCATAACCGGTACGTATCGGTACGCACGGCTCTAATCCGGTTTGAGTGTAATCTGCGTATCTCTTAGCGGCGTACGGCGTACGGCTGTACGGCTACTGGCCGGATTAGGTCCGGTTCGTTTGCCGCGTGTAAGTACGATGTGTTTCGATGGGATTCGCTGGCGTTTGGAGTTCACGATGTTATTTTGTTTTGGATGAGATTTTTGTAGGTGGCGTTGTGGAAGTGTGTCTTGTAATGTAATCAATAGGATTTAAATTGTTTTGGATTAAGACGATTCTGGAAAGAAAATGTTGCGAAGAATAAATGCCAATACATCTTTTTTTACTTTTTTTTCAAATGACTTCTTCTGTGTGGAGCGGAAGGGCGTGTCTGACTCTTCCTGACTAAAACCCATCCGTGTTCCTTCTAAAGCCCTTTGCGTTCCAGGGCCGCGGTGACTCTTTCGAACAAATTCCGCAACCCTGGCAGGCTCTGGCCCTAGCGGGTCCCGTCTTCTATGCTGACATCTCTTTGAGTCGCGCGTGAAACATAACGCGCCATCGACCCGGGCCTGGTGGTGATCGGACAGCGAGCCACCCAACGCTCGCCGTCCGGAGGCCCGCGCCTACGGTGGCCGGGGATCGCCCTGCGACTACCGACGCGGGCGTCTTCTGTAGCGGCGGTTGGGGCGACGGCCTTGTCTCTCCCTTGCGCGGCCCGCCTCCTCGTTCGCTAGCATTACTGCTTCGCAGAAGGATACAATGCATCTCGCACTTTGAAGGAGTTAATAATGCTCGCTTTCCTTCAGGCGTAATCGAGGTCAAGAGCAAGCCCATTCCTTAACAAAAAAAAACCAAAAAAAATGCTGCAAATATCGTACCTACTGGGCTTAAACAATCTAATGCAGAGTTTACCATCGACTCGAAATGAACTAGAAAAAGAATGGGTGACTGTTGTTTTGTTATTTTGCATGGCAAACCGTTGCACTAATATCTTTTAGTACGAATTCGAACAGTAATCTATAAAAAGTGTTCACGATAGATGCTAATCTAGTAAATCCCTCTTTATTTTCGTATATAAAATGATAAATGTCATCTAATTTAGATTGTTTTAGAACATTTATCTACTATGAAATTCTTTTACGACCTAACAATGTCACATTTAATCATGCACCTACTTTTCCAAGAAAGAAAACCAAAGGCTTCCTAATCCTAGAGAAAGACTTTAAAAATGTAGAGCACAGAGAACGAAAGAGCTTAAACTCACGAAATGCTTTCTACTTCCGTACAATACGCATAAAGGAAACAAGAGAGCACAATGAATTTGCTACGGCGTAGCGTTCGTAGCGCTTTGCTACGAGAACAAGCTACGAAAATATTTCGTAGCCCGTGTAGCTCGCTGGACTGATTATTTCAAGAGATTTTTTGTTTGAGTTATCCGTATTAAACATTTGTATTTGTTTTTTGTTTGTATTTTCCTGTTATGTTTAGGTAGATTTTTTTTACGGGGCTTAAAAACGTGTCTGATCTATGATATTTCTGTCGCTTTCTTTAATACCTATATTTAGATTTTGGGATATATATTACATAAGGCGTGTGTTACGATAAAACGAGGAAAGCTATTTTTAAACAAGACTGAAACTGCCGTTACCGTCTTATAAATCAACGCGAAGAAAAGTGCCATTCTCTATAATTTCTAGATTTAAAATACATTTTCCGAGGTTAATATTTGGCATTAATCAAGAAGAGAGTGTTAGAGTTTGAATCTTATGTAGTTTCAAAAATTGAATTATACAACTATTACCTAAATCATAAATATAAACAATCGCAGGCCAATCTTCGAGGTTAAGCGACACAGGTCTAAATATAGTATAAAAAACACAAAATAGCAGATTTATGTGAACCTACAATTAAACCGAAAACATAAATAAAACAATTAACGAATCAAAAAAATCGAACAAAATATAAAAACCCCATATTGTAACAAACAATCACAAATATTAACAAAATAAAGTCCACATCTCATGTACGCTAACAGAACACATTACGCGGCACAATTCCAGCCAGCATTTTACAACGCAAGCACTGCGCTGCCAAGAATTGCAATTATGTGTGACATGTGACTGCACACTGCGTATATTAGACACTGGCTTTATAGTTGCAGTTTATTTTATTGTGTGGGATTAAAATACAGATTGGAATCGGTATTTTTGTTAGGTGTTTTTGATCAAGTTTTGATTTTGGTATATATTGATAACTCCAGGTTATAGCTAGTTTCAGCAATTGAGATTTTAGGACAGGAAAAAAATCTTACTGCATGAGACGACAACTAATTTTTGCCGCAACTAACGGTGTATTCCTTTAGTACATCCTGACTATGTCCTAGACAGTAAACTTACCAAGTGCCTTCTGCGACTGGATAGGGGCAGCCTGCGAATGGTGGCGGGGACCATCACCGGACACTGCTCACTGAATAAGCATTTCCACACGATAGGTATAACAGACAGTCCTCTGTGCAGAGCATGCATGGAGGAGGAGGAAACGGTGTCGCACGTGCTCCTTGAGTGCACAGGCGTCGCCGATATACGCAGAAAAACAATAGGGACACCGAATTCACTCACAGACATCCTGATCTCTTTAGGAGGACTGATCTGCTTCTGGAGGGAGGTTGGCTGGTTAGAATAACGGCCGCCATGGCCCACGCACAATAATCCAACATCAGGACTAAGTGCGGAAACCATACCCCAATAGATAGATAGTACGTCCTAACATTGTTACTCGGGGTGGGTCCTGGTGTCCTATAACACAGGTTATTAGCCTAGCTTAGGCACCAGTCTCCCACAACATTGTATTAATTTTTTATATTATTACTAAACAATATTTCACGTAATCTTTAAATATTGTGGTGAGAAAATAAATGAATTTTATTTCACTATTATTTTAGTACTCACAGTTGACCATCTGTCAACTGTGAATCAATCTTGATGCATAGTTTTGAATAAAGAATTTTATAATTTTTATATATTTATCTTTTACAACTACTCACAGTTGACACATGGTCAACTGTGAGTAGCTGTCCTCTGCATCTACAAACTCCGCTTGCATTTTTAAAAGTATCTCTCAAAATAATGACAAAGTAAGTCCTAGTTATTTCGATTTTAACATTATTTATTTGTTACACGCCGTGGCAGGTATATTACAAATATATAATATTGTATGTATTATAACAAAGTAGTATTTCTAACCCAAAGGTTGACTGGTAGAGAATGCTTTGTTGTATAAAGTCCCCTTTATATGTGCTACTATTGTACATAAAGTTTAAATAAAGAAATCTCTCATTTCATAAACATTATAACACAACATTGTTTGGGTAATTTTATGTTTAAATGTATAGTTAAACATTACCCAGAAATAACACAACTAAACACAAAACTCAGCTTAAATTCCTGCCTTTATCATAACAACCCTAGATTCCTCGAATAGCTGTCATTTCACAACAAAAGGATCCTTCGTTCCCTCCTTGAGGAATGCATTAACAAAATGGCCGATGGGCGATGACAAACGTCACTAACGAGTTTGGCGCGTTTGTTACTGAAATAACGCGTACGCGGTACCTAATACCCGAACACGGGAAGAATGGATTGAGCAATATCCTCAGAGTGTTTATGCACTGCATCTGATTTAAATCCGAATTCGATTTCGGGTTTTTTTTCCAATTGGAAATGGGGACCCTTCCTACAATACTCCTCCTACAGTGCTGCGTCTACTTCGGATCGACATTTCTTGGGTTCGGATCGGATGCAGTGCGGAATCGCTCTTGCAAATTTGTGTGCCTGTGAAATCTAGAAAAAAAACAACTACCGGCCACTTGATGGCACTCTTTTCTGTTCTTGTTTATTTAAATTTTAGCTATAAAGTAGGCCTATGCAGTCTTACTGCCACAAGGCATTTTCTATCAGTCAACCTTGATGTATAGTTTTGAATAAAGAATTTAATACTTTTTATACATTTATCGTTTTTACAAATAATAAATTCGTATTCACTTCATACCAGGGTACCTACCTACTGTGACGTTAAAATCATCACAATTCCGATGCGTGAGAGAGAACTATACAAGACGAATAAATATCACTTTTTCTCGACGGAAACATGATGAAATTGGCACTTCGTAGTAAAGTCCCTAGATAGGGAACGCTCAGTCCATTCTCTGTGTATATAGTAGTACCCATAATAGATGGGTATAACTGCGTTCTTGTTTTACTACTGGATGTGTTTAATTCTTGTTTGTGTATGTGTTGCGTTGAGTTTTAATCAGTTGAAGGGTAACGTTGTTATAAAGATTCTTTACTTGGGTAAAGTTTTATGATATCATATGGCGTTCTTGAAATATTTTTAGGGAACTAGGTGAGTAATGTTGTAATGTAAATAATCTTTAAAGTTGTGTAAGATATTATAAACATGTTTGCCCTTCTTCGTGAGATGCCTTAGTTAAACATCGGCGAAATGTTGTAATGTTCATTATATTTTGGACTACATTTAAATCAAAGTAACTTTTTTGGTTGACAGAAACGGTCTTTTTGATTATTTCTCCGTATTTTAACACCGACTACCGAAATTAAAGTATTTTTATGCTTTGCAGTGTTTATTTTATTTAGAAATCGGTTGTATTCTTTTGTAAAAGAGTTTTTATTTTTATTTTTCCCTTTTACGTGGTACCCCACACCTAGCAACACCACTGGAAAGTCACAGGAAAGCAAAAACACGCAATATCGTTTACTTACTTGGATGAAATATTTTCTACTTCCTCAAGCTATTTTGATTTAAAATCCAAACTACTAAACTGATTTCGATGAAATTTCCATGGGACCTATATCCTTTCATATGAAAAAAGAATTTTACAAATCGGTTCATAAATGACGGAGTTATGAGCTCCGCCTTTTTTTGAAGTCGGTTAAATGTATGTATGTATGTAACTCGGGCTGGTTTCCGCAACTCCACGACTAAGCGCGTATTTTGCGTGCAGGTGGGACAAATGTGTCATTCGATCCACCCCAGCTCCCCAAGGAAGGCCAGCAACGCCTTGGTGTTACTAACTATCTCACAAAGGGTACCTGGGTTACCGAAGTACTTAGCCCTGTAATCAGCGACTACCGGGCAGCTTAGTAGCAGGTGTGCTGCTGTCTCGTCCTCCTCCATGCAGGCTCTCCAAAGTGGGCTGTCGGTGACTTCTATGACATAGAGGTGTTTATTAAAAGACCCATGGCCACTTGTGACGGCTGTGACTGTAAAAAGTCGGTTAAAAAGACACAATGAACTTTTCGTGACAATATCTTTATTTTCTTAAGATTTATAGACTCAAAATTAAAACTACATACAAAGTACAACTGTATACAAACTTAAGTTAGTGTATTTTCCGTAGGTATTTCAAACTAAATTATTATAGCAAGCAAACAAACCTTAATAAGCCATAATGTGAAGTTTATGTGCGAATTAACGGAAAACTTCATTTAGTGCATAAACATAGGACTGAACCCACACCGTGCACGTCATAACTTCTCATGACTGGGTACTAGGGTTACCTACTCGCGATATTATCGCCTTTATTTTTTACTCAATAGTGGGTAATATAGGATGAGGAGTTTATCCGCGCTAGTCGATACACTAGGTTAAGCAACACTTGCCGAGCTCGGTCGTGGATGCGTGACCGTTACTTAACTTCTCTCTTCTCCTTAATACAGGTTGCTCAGCAATCTAGCAAGGAGAACAGCAGCTCACCCAATAATTTGTAACATCTATGCACATTTTTTGAAATACCGTGTTTACTACAAATACCATTTTTAGCAATAAAGACATTATTATTATTATTAACGTACCGAGATTCCTCCGTGCCTCGGAAAGCACGTTAAGATATTGGCCCGGCTGTCATTTGTAGATCTTTATCAGTCGCTATGGGTAGTCAGAAGTATAAATAACTGACAACAAGTCTTTGATGATCCTTTTCTTTCTGCCTAGTTTGAAAAACATAATATAATTATAATGGTATTTATTACTATACTTCTGTGTACATGAATAAAAAAAAAATGTTTTGTATGGTGTCGTAAAAGAATAGCACCATCCCATCATTTCCCGTGGGTGTCGTAAGAGGCGACTAAGGGACTCACCATAGAATGGGCAGCAGCATTCTTTGTGCATTCCAACAGCTACACTGCGATCGTCAACCCGCCTGACAAGCCTGGCGATTATGGCAACCCAGGGGAGTTGCCATAATCGCCACCCTTTATAATAATAATAATATATCATTTAATTCAGGTAACAAAGACCCATTAAATAAATACCTTACAGACTATCATACATATTTCTAAAAACCACAAAAAAATAAAACACTATTTTACACGAATTGACGGCGTCGTGTTGCGCTGCATGGTGTCACGTAGCCTTCCGCGGAATCGCCGAAATACGACACCCTTCGGCCAAAACTCTTCCTTGAGGAAGGTCCCAATATGATGAGTCGGTCTATGTCCAGCAGTGGACGCCTTTCGGCTGATGAGGATGAAATAGAGGCTTGTTAATAAGCCTGCAAATGAAAAATTTGTGTCCTTCAATCAATGAAGTTAATGAGAGTGTTATTTCCCATATTGGCTGAGACAGACGGAAAGCACTACAAAATAATGCAGGTGACTCATATTTAGGTTTCAACAAAAAAAAAATCTTAGCTCATAAACCAAAGCACTACGCATGCAAAACTGAAAACCCCAGAACAGCAAAACCATGTAATTTAAAAGACAAAATGTTGCACCCGAGCGACGCCTACTTAGTTGGAAAGCATTTTCACGTTACGTTTAAGAGAAAGCCAGGCATTTTGAAATGAGATTGGTTAACATAGTAAGGTTGAAACTCGCTTATTTGTCGGTAGCGCTAATAAAGACTGCACACACGTGCAAGCACCCACGGGGCTTTAAAATGACGCTTTGATTTTTATTAGTGAAGGCTGATTTATACTGTAGTTTAATGTATTATTTTCGTAAAGCTGGAAGTTGTTAGTAAGAAGTTGTGGTGTCCCCCAAAAGTATTTGCCTGTATTAAAATTTATTTATTAACGTCATGAGTCCGTGTTTGGGCCAGAGAAGTCCATATCTGTACAAAATTAATCGGTTCAGTAGATTCGGAGCAAACAAACGGCCCTAAATGGTGAAATAGTGATTTTTATTGTCAATTGGCCTACAGACAGTTGTTCTGGGTCTGGCTGTTTGTGTATGTGAATATGTGTCCAATAGGAATATCTCAGTGACAGTCCGTAGTTTGGAAGTTGGTGGTGTGACACCCCGGTGCCTCGGAAAGCACGTAAAGCCGTTGGTCTTGCGCCAGATCTCTCTCCGGCCGTGTCATCCGCCGTGTCCGTCCCATCGGAATATGAGAGTGATGGAAGAGGGAGTACACCTGTGTTTGCGTACGAACTTGTGCACTATAATATGTCCCGCGCCGATGGCTAGTTGTTGAGACTGGCTGCCATGGCTGAAATCGGTCAGGAGAACTGTATACATATGTGTATGTATGTTTATAACCCACGATACAGGACAAATTCCAAGTGAGAACTTTTTTACAAAAAAAAACTACCTAATCGACAATTGCTTTGTGATGTGTATTATAAAAGGTTTACCGTAAACCCGAAGAAGCATAAGCGGTTTAAGATAACGATATAAGAGTGCATCAAATAAAAAGTGACGAGAACATAAACGCTCAAACTTTTTACAGTTATGATTAAAAATGATGGCTGTCCATAACCATGAAAAATGTATATTAATATGAACAAAACTCTTCAAGTAATTGGAACGAAACTTTTTGTTTGGACGAGTTTTATGTTTTTTGAAAATGCTGATGATGAACTCTGATGCTTATGATAAACTTTGAAATTTTAGAGCAATTACATTCATGTTTAAAACTCTTAACATTAATCGGAACTACGTACCTATTTCATACACCGCTACACTTTTTATACAGTAAGTATGTTCTTTTACCTCTGCATATTAACACAGTTTTTTTTCCGAAAATCAACACTTTAGCTCACACATGTTAGTTAAATAATCGTACCCAATGTTTTTTCACCTTTCATTGAAAGTAAACTTATTTGTAACCTCATAACTCTACACAGCAGCATCTTAGCGCCCCCCGCACATGGCGTCGAGTGCGAGACGAGCATCGTAACTCATGGTCCCTCGTATCTTCAGCAATAACTCGAGATAAATCACGCGAACATTCGTCCATTGTGCGCCGCGCCATTGTTGCCCTGTTGATTTTGACCAGGAACTTATTAATGGCCAGGAAATTATATTTAATGGGAAATATTTCAGTAGCAGATGTGTGGTGTGTGAGCGAAGGTTTGTTGATTTATAGAGTGGGGTGGTGTTTGTCTTGGTTTTATGAATAAAAAAAAGTTATGTTTGGCACATTGTTTGTGTTATTCACCTCGAAATAAATAGATTTAAGTTCCAACATCTATGTTTAAAGTTAGAGCGCCACTATTGTGCATGAGGTCCTGATAGAGTTACTTAATTGTTCCATCTAGAATAACTCATTAGCAGCCCATAGCTAGTATGTGTACGGTTTAGGGTAATGATGCTCGCCCCCTTATTAAGTACGCCTAAAAACCACGGGCAGAATATAGGTGTAGCGATAGGTACACCTCTGTCTAACCATAACACTGATAGTGACATCCTTGGCGATAAATTACGAGTTCTAGCAACTTCCAAAATAAATATATTTTATAGTTAAAACGGAACCATAATCGCGGTTAGACGTAGGTGGAACAACTATCTACATCCAACACCAATTCAACGCTGCGGGCTATTTAGCATATTACAATCCTAATTCCCACGTCAATACCACAGCCCACATGTATATCCATTTCTACAACCCGACTAGGAAACTCAAAACTACACCCTAAAACTAAAATCCTGTATTGAAATTACAGTCCCAGATTATAGGGATTGTAAAATAATTAAGATATCACACATTGGCACTCGGGTGCGCCATAAATCCAGCACTTCGGGCCGCAGATAGGGGCAACCTTAATTTCGGGGTGTCCCACAAAACGGATAAATCTGGATTGCTTCCGAAAGCTTTGAATACATTATCATAATGATGACTTACATTCTATTGGGATCTTTTTGCACACCTTAGAATATTTTTGCATACGATGACGCCGTGATTTGGATAGCATACATTATGTATTATGTGGAGGTAGATATGGTAGCTTCCCTTCGAAATGCGCTTTTTTCGTCTTCCTTCCTCGTTTCGGCAAAAGAAGGAGAAGCTCATGTGTTGTTGTTAAAAGTTTACCAGTCAACATAGCCTACTGTCATTTTTGAAGGCTATTTCCGTATTGTAAATAATTGTATAAATGCGACAGTAAGCTTGTGTGTCACGCTTTTACGCCTAAATCGCTGAACCGGTTTCGATGTATTTTTTGCGAAAATCTATAGTAGCCGTGGGCAAAAGCTAATCAATTAATGATGAAGATGGTTCATTTTAGCATGGCAATACCGGTGATTGAAACACGTACATTTAACGTAGAAAACGTAGACATTGTAAATTAAAAAAAAACTCGCCAAGTGCGAGTTAGACTGGCGTGTAAAGGGTTCCGAACGAATTTATTTTTTTACAAAATGTTATTTTATCACTAAAGTCTTCTTATAGGTTTGGTCACTTTTCGTCTAAATTCTTGAATAACTTCAAAACCATTTATTTTAAAATTTTGATAAATTATTTAAAATGTATTTAAAACCTTCACAATAATTCCTTTCATTCCATACGTCACACGGTATACTTGTTTTTAGTGATGCGCATACCATTTTTTTTAAATTATTTAACGCGGCCGTGTGAATTTGGTACACACATGATATTCTGTGACCCAAAGTCACAGAATATCATGTGTGTACCAAATTTCAACAGAATTGATCCAGTAGATTCGGAGAAAATTGGCTGTGACTGACGGATAGACAGACGGACAGACACCCGAATGATCCTATAAGCATTCCGTTTCTTACGGATGTTCAAACCCTAAAAACTGGAATAAAACATGAAGCCAACCTGAGTACAAAACCTGATTCATAGCTTATTGTTCGGGATCCTACGTCCTACTGTAACGCTAAAACAAACAACTAAATTAGTGATAATTTCGCTCGTATAGTAATAACTTGTTAAATGTAAGATCTTACAAAGATAGACTTGTGTTTACTTACTGCCTTCTGAAAATAGTGAAGTTATTTACATCTATTTCCATCTGTTCTTAGCCTTTAAAAACTAAATATAAACAGCTTTTTTAGTAGTGAATAGTGCCTATATTCGTATACTTTATGTTCACTATTTTGATTCCGAGCGAAACGTTTCGAGTTTTCGAGCTTTCGACATATTTATTTATTCCGGTGACTTCCATTTGGAATATTTCCATACCGCAAGGGACACAACACGGCACAGATATTTATTTTTATTTTGAATGTCAATGTAAGCTATTCTGCGTCTATTTGTGACATATTTTGTTGGCATCGGTGAAATATTTGAATATTGACAGGCTTTTGGTGTTGTTTTTTCTTCTTCTATGTTTTTAGGGTTCTTAACAATTTCGGTACGACCGTATGAATAATCGAAACCTTTATACGATCACTTGCGTGTATTTCTGCCTGCCTCTCTATCTGTCTGCCAGCTTGTCTGATTTGCTCCGAATCTACTGGACCGATTTAGCTGAAACTTGGTACACACATGAACCCACGTTCTGTAAAGTTCAAGTTGTAGAAATTGTGTAGTCGTACGGCATTTTTTTTCGTGAGTTGCGTCTCGCAGTTCAACCTATGAGGTGGTCGACTACTTAACCGGGCTTGCCTGTGGTGGCTTTAATATAATATTAAAGCCTCCAGCCAGGGCTTATAAAAACTTACGGCCCGGGGTACGGACCTCGGCTTAGAGCGTCGCTGGGGGGAGGACAGCTAGGAACGGGCTGGATCGAACTAGAGACGTACGGCGATGCGCTACCGGTACATGGAAGACCTCCCACCAGCACGCACAAAACGTTTCGGAAACACATTAATTCTGCGTACAGCTATGTAGTGATATTCCCTGCCAAATTCCATGTTTCTTGATAGCTACAACCTGGGAGTATTTAAGTCAAGAGTGAATAGGTTACTTCTAGGCAAGCGTGCTCCATCTTCGATCACATCATCGCTTACCATCAGGTGAGATAGTGGTCAAACGCGTGCCTATCTATAGTAAAAAAAGTGTTCTCATTAAACCTTTGGTTAGTGCAGTCACTGACTCAAACTAGCTAGCCTAATGAATGAAACAAGCTTATTCATATTTAATCGCGTCTGCAAGCTAGACATACAAACCATTACAGAAAATTGTCTCCCTGTACGAAGATGTATGAACATTCTAACTTCTCTATCCTTGTCTAACACTACTTAAATGCTACACAAGAAAGAGACAGCAAGACTTTTAATTATTACACCTTTGTATGCAGGACCAAAGACCGCACCTAACTTAAAAATGCAATTAATATGCACTACGGTGTTCTCAGACAATATCATTTGTAATTAGTTTAGATTTAAGATGTCATAAGCTACGATGAAAAGTCTGAAAGAAGGGATCTCATTTCAGACGGTTGTCTTGGTTCATACCTATTCATTGTATCTTTTGTCTTTTAAAATGTAGTTCGCTTTGTAGATTCCCTAAAGTTTTTTCATCTGCTTTTGTTGAACAATTGAATGGAGAGATGTTTTTGTGATAAGAATGTACTTGTAGTTTGTTGTATTTAGTTAGAAGATAAGATAGTCTTTTTCTAGTGTGAAGTTTGAAAAGTTGGGTCGTCCTGCATACAATCGTGTGTCAAACTATGGTAGGCGCCAGATAAACTTGCAATAAAATACATTGACCTTTCTCCAATATCCTTTTGTAGAAAGCCGAACAATAAATTATGAACCGTTTTTCATTACTAGAGAACGTAACGGATCACGATAGAAGTCGATTCAGGACAGCTTTATGTCTTTATTTCAGTTTTTGATATTAAGAAAGTCAATAATGTATGTAGGTCAATGACCGTTATTGCACATTTATCTGGTGTCTACCATAGCGTCAAAGAACATTCAAGTTAGTGATTCGGCATTTGAAACTTTTCAAAGTTTTATAGATCTTTTTCAGAACTGCCTTCTTCGAAACTATACAAATAAATTATACTCTGTAAACAACTATTGTGATGTTCAGTTTTTTTAGGGTTCCGTACGTTCGAATGAAGAAATAAAACCCTTTGCGCGCTTGTCCGATTCACATTAGGCTGTTTTTTTTCGGCCGAAACACGACTAACCCCTGCCTGGGTTACACAAGGTATAGAAAGAAGGGAAAGAAGAATAGAAACAGTGGTTGACATTCGGCTACCATAGTTGTATAGTTTCCATCTATTAGGATCATCATTAGATTAATGTACCTACGGACCAGTAAGATAGGTAGCGAATAAGCTTGTCAATCATCTTCACTAAACACCAAATTATCTAAAAAAGAGTTATATACACCAACTAAAATCCAAGTTCACCAAGTTTTTCTAAAATAAATAAAATAAACTCAAAAACCAATAAAACTTCAGTTTCTCAAGTCCCGATCGAGCCAGTCGTCCTAAGTACGAAAGTAAATAGTATTCTCAAGAGGATTACGATCCGTTCCACTTGAGCATCCGATTACAATTTTCTAGATTAGTGCAACATAAACACAGATAAAAACTCCAAACCAATTACGTTTAGTAATTTCATTGCTTGCGTTCTTAAATAACTTGTGCTGTGTTTACATTTGCTTTTTCTATAGGACAGTGATGCATTTTGTAACTGGTTTTTATCTATAAACCAGTTACAAAATGCATCACTGTCCTTGTTTTTCCTTGAAAAAGTCTAGTCCTGTTTCATATAAGATCTCACAGAAATCATTATGACCAACTTTTACTGTGGGATTAACCCTGAAATCTTCAAATAAAATTACCTGTCCCATATATTTATGTAACAAAGTGTGTGCAATAAGTAATAAATAGCAATTTTTTTCCCGCGATTTCAGGGATGTACATACGGTAAAAGTTGTTCATGATGATGAGTACAATAACGCCTTTTCAAGTTATTATTACTGATACGCCTTGTATAGAGACTATCTACGGATTCACATAAAAGAATGTGGAGCTTAGCAATGTTTAAATAAAAACATGTTGCGAACAAATCTACAGCTGTCAAACAAGTTTGGTCATCACGACTAAACTAAAGGTTCGAACATATTCAATTCAGAGGTGCATGTTTAGGGTAGGAAGTAGCTGTACAATGTAGACGTTTCGATAAAGACGTGATGAATTTTCAAAACAAAAAAATATTTAAAAAAATCTAACTTCAAGCAAATTGAAAAATTACTTTATAACGCGTAAAACCTCTTGCAAATCAAATTAGAATTTAGACATTATTCTCTACTAACCCACAAACTCACGCAATTAATAATCGAGGAACCAAACACATAAATCACGGCCCGGCAATTGAACCATACGTTCCAGTAACTATCCAGTCCACTCGCTTAAATCTAAACGGGTCATGAATTTTATAGGCTATTTGGTGGGCTCAGCACGCTCCGTTCAATGTAACTAGCTCGAAGCACATTTATTTAATTGCTCTCATTGCGGACCAGTGCCATTCGGCTTGCATAGAATTAAGGGATGAAACACTGTTTTGATAAACTGTTTTATTGATGGGCTTGTTGTTAAATGCGTTTGTATTTATATTGCGGTGAACTAATTCAGGTATTTCGGTGGTTTTTTGCTTTCAACACCAGCAACCTCAAAGCACGTTAAGCGATTGGTACCGGCTGTCATTTGTAAAATAATAATAATAATAATTTATTATTATTATTTGTATTGTGAGGAGGTTCCTTTCTCTGGAGCCCTAACCACCGGTAGCTTGGACCCTGCTCCCGACACCGGCGGACTACTATTTTTTATATTTTTAAATGTTTTTTTTTTTTACAACTGTTTTATAAAAGAAATATTTAAAAATGTAAATTTATATGTTAAGAAAATGAAATAAACGGAATAATAATTTATTTTGTAAACAACAGCTTTTACAAGTATGTTGTGGAAGGCCTTCTTTTAAGTATGAAAATACCTGTAACAGAAATCTCACTCTTCCATATCTATGAACATTTATACAGAACCTGTTAAAAACAAAGAAGGTACAAATATGTATAAATTAAAACTAAATTAAAGATCAAATAAAATGAAATAAAACAGTTATTTTGAAACTTGATTTCACAATCTCAGATAATGATAACAAGGATAGATGAATGTGGTGTGTGTGTGTTTAAGACAAAAAGGGACTCCAAATTTGACGACACGGTTGGTACAGTGGTTGAGCGATTGACTGCTGCGCTGCGTGTCGCGGGTTCGATCCCCGCACGGAACAAATATTTGTATGGCCTACAGATAGTTGTTCCGGGTCTGGCTGTTTGTGAATGTGAGTTTACATGTTTGAAAACGCACCCACGGTACAGGACAAATTCCTAGTGTGGGGCAACGGTTTTTAACAAAAAAAAAAAAAAAATGCTTACCCGTTTTCTTTGTTTACCGTCATTGTACGTTGTGTAGGAGATATACTTATTAACTATTTATATATAAAAATAGTATCAATAGTCATTATATATATACATATATATCTATGTTTACACTTATCGTTTTTTGTAGATCTTTGAAAGTCGTTACGGATAGTCAGAAGCCAGAAAATCTGACGTGATTGGACAGGACAGGTATTGGGTTGTGAAGGCCAGAGTGGCAGTAGCTGTGAGTAATTACTGGTATTCAACTGCATCCAGACAGACTGGAAGCCAATCTTAACATAGTAGGGAAAAGGCTAGGCAGATTGATATCATCATCATCATACAAGCCGAAAGACGTCTGGACTGCTGGACATAGGCCTCCCCCAAGGATAATCGCCACGCTGCCATAATCGCCACGCTTGGCAGGCGGGTTGACGATCGCAGTGTAGCCGTTGCAATGTACAGACAATCCTGCTGCCTATTCTCTGGTGAGTCCCTTAATCACCTTTTACGACACCCACGGGAAGAGATGGGATGGTGCTATTCTTTTACGTCCAACACCATACAGCTTGATACATCTTATTTAGAATCATCGTAACGTGAATGTGTTACTCCTCATTTCGCACTCGAAAGCACAAAACACATTTGCTTTAATGAAAACAAAAAAAACAGTTGCAACAACTTTAAATCGCTCAGTACACTAGCCAAGCAAACCCCGTCGGATTGACTCGCGAAATCTGCAGTGCGCTAAAACTTTATTCGGAAAACATTTAATCTGTGTCATTGCGAGGAATTTACACTGAAAGTTTGCAAAACTAAACATGTAAAGTGGAATTTATGCTGAAAACAAAGGCTATTTAGTTGGCGTCAGGTAACGTCGGAGTATCCTGCAGTTTTCATAGTTGAGGGCTTTGAGAATGAATGTGACAAGGTGAACATTTTGAAAGATTGCTCACACGGCTTTAACTCGAACTTAGTATAACTCGACACCTGGCTCGACACACGACGTTTTAATTTAAATTGAACAATTCGATTTCGATGTAAACAATATAAACGCGTTAGCACTACTGTTACCGTTGCGTTTATGTTATTTTCAACGAAATCGAATTGTTCAATTTAGATTAAAACATCAAATCGTTAATCAAGTCTGGTGTCAAGTTAATTCGCACGAAAAGTATGATCTTGTGCACAATGGAAAACTATAGGAAGACTGGAAATTGAGTGCGTTTCTTAAAATGAGTGCCCTAGAGCTGTAGGACATCCCATTTCATCAACGCACTCAAGTTTTTGGGGTCAAAATCGTTGCAAATAAGGTCTAGTACAACGCATTTCAATGATTCAGTTACCCTGAATATCGTTATGATGTAATCGTTGAATGTGACCGTTTGTTAAAACGCCATTGATCGTCTGTACTGTATGTTCAACTAAGGTATGCTTATTCTTTGTTTTGGTCATTTGCCTGTTTCGTTGTTGCTAGTGATTGCGCTACTGCAGAGCAATAGATAGATTGGATTTCCGGGCCGGGAAAAGTGCATTTGGGTTGTCAGTAGCAGCCTGCAAGCTGGATTTACGGCCGGCAATGGGCTGGTTTCTTATTTCAATATATAAATGGTGAAATATAGGTGTACTTTTGCTATGCTTTTACATAACCCACGGGGAAATACAGATGTGTTATGGATCATTAAAATAACCCTGACTTCCTTAAAAGTTATTGCCGACAAATGACACCGACAATCAGTGGACCTAGCACGAATGTTTTTGACGTATAGTAACGTAACGTAAAATTTTGCTATTATTATAATACTCGTTTCGCACATAATATTTTTTTGAATTGGTTACTATATTCATATTTAAAATTTGTATGATACAAATTGTGTATGTCGCATAAAATGAAATACTATAGGGTTGACGTTTTTTATATTCAAAATTCACTTAGGTACTTTAACTATACGTCAAAACATTCGTGCTAGGCCCTCTGGCTGTTTTACATCTAAGTGATAGCTACACGATAACTGACAAATGCTTGCACTGTCTGGACAGGTCCACTCAAACCTGCGTGGTGCTTTTCTCAAAAGGCCACCTAAGTCGTTAACCTACATGGTTTTTGACCATTGTATGGAGTTCAAAAGAGACTATGACCTCTGAGTTTGCTTCGGTGTTTTTTCACAGGGTAGTCAGCTAGGAAACACCGGCCTCATCTAGATCATTATAACCAAAAAAAAAAATGTTTGACGTGTAAAAGTGTTACTTGTAACCTATTTGCTAAATAAATATAATTTATCATTTATTATTCTACTTGACTAGTAGTGAGGCATAACCGATGGTATAGTGTGGCCATTATGATTAGTTTAAACATTATCTAGCTTATTTTTCCACTGGATAATTTGAATTTTAGAATCCGCTAATCGGTATATAAATCAATAATGTGGTTAGATTCTTTTAGAAATAAGTTTGAAAATGGTAATCGGTGACAAAGAAGAGCAAGAACGACCGGTAGCTTATCTAATTCATACTCGCAAGCTAGAACAATGTAAAGCGTTGAAATGTGATACATCGCTGCGTTTTCAAGCTGTCTGGCTATTTGTGAACGCGGGTGAAATAAATATGCATGTCGAGTGTAAGTGTGTATGTCAGTCCAAGTGATGTTTGGCTTTCATTTCTCAGTGTTAATCTCTTCGCAAATTATTATGAGGTCGGGGAAGTAACGAACTTCCTCTGTTTATTTAAGAAGCCGCAATAATTTTATGTTGATATTGTGTTGCCTTCTGAGATTGTCATTGAGTATGTAGAGGTATGCGGAGCAGTGTGTAAATTCCCGCAAACCTGTATTAAAAATAGAGGATCCTCCGTCCAGACGGGTGTTGTGTCTGGTGGGCCTAATGGTTGATATTTGGGTTGCGATACCGCGATGTAGGATTTGTGTGACGTCAGGTGTGTAATCGGTGGAATAGATGCCGACACTCATATCACTCCTGTGACTCGAAACAAGAAGCCGCATAGTTCACGGTGAGTCGGAACTGTCTGCGGTGATACTCCAGTGAGTAGGGATGATGCCCCACTGGGTCGGGTGATGGAGCACACTTGCCTAGTAGTAACCTGAAAGTAACCTGGAAAAAGTTTTAGCTATCAGAAAACACAGACTCTGGTAGGAAATTCCATTCTGTAGCTGTACCTACGCAAAATATTCCCAAATCGTTTTGTGCGTATGAATGGGACATCCACGATGGATATACCATACATACGCACAAAACGATTTGTGTGACGAGTACGAGTGATGCTTCGCCGTTCGTCTTGTGTGCCAGAGTACCGAGTATGCATGGTATGAGCCCGAGTATAGTTAATTCTGCATAACATGCCTTTTGATGGGTGCATTAATTAATCAATCACGAGTATAGTCAAGTCAAGTCTCGAAAAACCACCGCAACTCAACTCAACCGCCCCATACATTTATGCTTGCGGAGCTCGACAAAACGTAGATACTGAATTGCTGATTTTTTTTTCATGTTTTGAGGGTTGGTCCCATAGTAGAACTTGTTCATAATGATGAGCCCGAAGGATCGCTAAACTGAAATGACTGTGGGCATGGGATGCAGCCAAAAAGTTCTGGAGTGGCGTGTACCGGAAGACGCAGCGTTGGAAGGCCTCCCACAAGATGGACCGATGACCTGGTGAGGGTCGCGATTTGCCGATGGATGTGAAACGTACAGGACCCGTCCTTGTGGCGACACTTGGGGGAGGCCTATGTCCAGCAGTGCACGTCTTTCGGCTGATATGATGATGATAATAAATGAGTACCTACAATGACCCCTTTTCGTCTCGCGTTTATTCTGTAACACGTTTTATAAGTAAAGGCTTGCAATTCCTTGCCTGCAATTAGACGACACACAACATTTCCTTGCAATACTTAGAACTCGAGAACGTCGCCAGTAACTAAGACACAGCTCAGGTCTTACTTAAGCTGCAGTGGTCTGCGAATATGGAGGATTATGTGCCGCTGTCCCGGAATACGTTCCGTGTGTTGTGAGGCGTTTAATGTAGGAATGGTTCTGTCTTTGGGGAGATATGTAATGCTGTTTGAGCTTTGAGCAGTGTGGTTAAGAGGTTAATTTTTAAGCCGGTGCTATAGGGAATTATTTCCCGATTAGAATAAACGTGCCTCTTTGCCTTGTTGGTCTAGTAGAGGTATAAGCGCTACGGTTAAGTGTGTGGAGGGGTTTTCAGTTCAATACCTAAGTACGAGAAAGTTCTATTGGATTTTTACAATAAGAAACTTCTTAGTAGCGGGCCACAGTTTACATTTTATGCTGTGTGAATAATAGGTTTGTCCCCTGTTAAGTAAATTTAACCTCTGTCTAACCCTTCTAGAGAAGCAGAGCAGGCAGTATGTTGACCTATGCAGCAATATAAACAAATACAAGGATCGATAGAATAGACCTTGTTGCACACTAAATATAGTTACACAACTCTTTTATTTAAACTAAATTAGTACAATAGCGGCCTTATAGCTGACAGCGATGTCTATCAGACAACCTTTGCCTGGACTGTAAGAACTTAAAATGGTAACTAAAAAGGAGGATGTTTGTTATCTGGCAGTGGTATATTTGTAACTAGCTGCCGCCCGCAGCTCCGCCCGCGTGAATGTCGGAAATTATCCCAAGTCAAAATACTCCCGGGTTAAAAGTATCCCTTGTGTTATTCCACACTATAATCTACCTCTGTGCCAAATTTCATCAAGATCCGTTCAGCCGTTCTGTCGTGAAAGAGTAACAAACATCCATCCATTCGAACTTTCGCAAATAATTATTAGTATAGAAAGTATCGATATCGAAGAAACTAGTACATATCTATACTAATAATCTATACTAATACTAATATACTAAAAATATTATAAAGAGGAAAGATTTGTATTTTTGCATGTAACGAATTAACTTGAAAAACTACTGGACCGATTTGAAAAATTCCTTCAGCAATGGATAGCTACATTATCAGCGAGTAACATAGCCTATATTTTATCCCCGTACTCTCACGATAACGGGAACTACCGGGTGAAACCGCGTGACGTCCGCTAGTCTAATATAACCCGTATTCTATGAGATAAGTCTCCCACAGCTCACTAGCTGTACAGCATAGTCTAATTTATGCATGAACTTGAAACTCCGTCGTCGCGATGCGCTCGTGTTTACCCGAGCTGATGTTGATGTGATCATATTAATCATGTCATTATTATGGCATCGTGTTTGTATAAGGATACGAATAAATAAGGTATCATTTTGAATGCGATTATAATCGGTAATGCGAAAATGTGACGATACTGAGACTGCCACTGTTGATTACTAATACGCTCATCGGGTCGGCTTCTAGTCAAACCGGATTCAGCTGTATTTTACGTGGAGCGGCTGCCTACCAGACCTCCACAACCCATTAACTGGGTAACACGGTACTCTTTAATTCTTTAATTCTTTATTGTACACCATAACAGCTTATATTAATTCACATTTAAAAAATAGTTCATGTACAAAGGCGAGCTTAACTCAAAAATGAGTTTTCTACCAGCAAACCTTTGAGTGATAGAGAGAGATCACAATATAGGGTAGGATCCAGTGCACAAATTTTACAATGCTACATTTATAAATATACCTACATACGTAAACATATAAATATATACATACATATCTAAAAATATTATGTCATTGCGAAAGGAAATGCTCTTTAACTTTCCTTTTGAAGACGTCAAGAGAAGGGCTGTCGCGTAAGGAGTGTGGGAGAGAGTTCCAGAGACGCACTGCAGTTACAGAGAAAGATCCACCATAGCGGCTGGAAGTGTGACGCGGAGTACGAAGGAGAAGAGAAGTGGCAGTACGACATGGTTTTCCTCTCGGGACGAGGCAGTCAAAGCGTTCACGAAGGTATTGAGGAGAATTAGGATTGTGCAGGATAGTAAAGAGAAGGGATAGGATGTGAGTATCTCGCCGACGCCGAATCGGAAGCCACTCCAATTTGGTCCGGAACTCCGACACGTGGTCATATTTCCGGAGGCCAAAAATAAAGCGAATGCACAAGTTCTGCAGTCGTTCAAGTTTATCTAGGAGCACCTCCGTTGCATCTAGAAAACAGACATCCGCATAGTCTATAAGTGGAAGAAGAAGAGATTGAGCAAGACTGACCTTAGTGCGAAATGGTAAGAATTTTTGGAGACGTTTGAGAGACTGAAAAGTGTAGAATACCCTCTTACTAACATGAGCAACATGAACCTCCCAAGAGAGGTTAGTGTCCATATATACGCCGAGTTTCTTAGCGCTTTTAGGTGCTTAGCGCTTTTACTCCTTGGTAGGACTAGTGTCAGATTTTCTGGCTTCTGACTATCCGCAACGACTGCCAACGATCTACAAATAACAGCCGGGACCTACGGCTTAACGTGCTTTCCCGTCCACGGAAGAGTCTTGGTATGTTCGGATGGTCACCCATCCACAGAGCAACTTCGGCAAGCGTTGCTTAACCTTGAAGTTCGACCCGTGTGGCTGTATTGTTTAGCCACGAGCTCCTAATATGCTGCGACAAAAATGTCATGATAGTGATGCAAATGTTGTTTTTGTGGTCTATATGTAGGGTAAAACCAGGATAGTTGCACCAGGGGTATCGTTGCCTCGATTTTAATTACTCTAGCTTCGCGGATGAATCACATGTTATTTTATTTATCAATCGAGAGACTTTACAACGACAACTAAGTAGACCGTGTTGCACGCGTGTGTCTGTGCGATTGCATGGGAAGGCAAGGTGCGATCAAAGTTTTTGCGCGATAAAAATCTTCTTTACCTATCCTAAACGTAATTTACATGGATTAGGCAACTAACCCCCATATGGGATAGATGTCACAAAATTTAGAGGTCGACAAAAATCGCCAATATTCTGGAAATATCAAAAATAATGTTCTTTTCTTTCACAAATTTGAAGATAATAAACCAAAGTACCTAGCCGTTTTATGAATAAAGTGACAACTAACTAAATATATAATAATTATATATTTTTATAAAAAGTGTGGCAACTATCCGGCTTTTACCCTATTTTTATTGTTATCTATGTTTTTATACAGGGCGTTACTTTAAGTGGCATGTTATAGCTTATTTGCAATAATTTTGACCACGATAAATTTGAGACCAAATTCGTTTTTTTTGTAGCTGCACGGCGAGTGAGTCTGCAAATTATTTTGCGGTTTCGTATATCCATAGGTCGTTGGTTCAAATCCGGCTCGAAGGACCAAAATAAATGTAGGGGATCCCTCCACTTAATGTTGATGCCGTGGCGATTCTATGGGGATAATAATGAAATAAAACCGACCACCGCGAATGTAGAGTGCATGGCGCGTGAGCCTGCAAGTTAATGTCTTCACCAACAAAGATCTGTTAATATGTTTTACTTACACAAATTCATATCATTTACATCACAACTTTACCAGTGACGTTCTATCCAGTATCCGTCCTCCAATAACTGTTCGACAAGAATTATGCTTTCAATTCCTTTTCCCTACAAAATATAAGCGCATTAGATTCCAAACAAAATATTTAGTATGCAATACGGTGCCTGCACAACATGTGTACAAGTTGCTCGCCACACGAAACTTGGCCTGGCTTAGCATTTACATACATACATGCTTGCTTATAAATGTTTTATGATTTTACGACAAAGTCGGGGTATTTGTTTACTTTTTATGATGATTACGGAGAGTTATACTCGCAATTGCTCAATGAAAATAGAATATGACTGTTCAACAGATTGGTTGTGTAAACAGTTAAATAATAAGCTTATTATTTTTGGACAAAATAATATGTTGCTTTATTCTCTGACTTATAAAACGTGTAACAGAATAAAAGCAATACCTCTTAAGGGGTTATTGTACTCATCATTATGAACAACTTTTACTATGGGACCAACAAAAATCTGCTGTTCAGTACATTTATGTGCGCATAACGCGACAAAATGTACTGAACAGCTGTTTTTTTGCGATTTCGGGGTTGGTCCCTTAAGAGGTATTGCGTTTATTCTGTTACACGTTGTATACGTAAAGGTCCTCACCAAACTCTTGAAACCAGTGTGAAATTGATCTTTTTGTTTTGAATCCACATTTGGTGTATATAAAAGCAAATAAAAAAATATTTAATAAGTACATAACTAAAATATTAACTAACTATTTATATCAACTAAATCTTACTATACGTAGATACATATATACGAAAACAAAATACTCTTTGGTGGCGTGTACTTACTATGTGGACTTGTTATAGCTAAGGCAGCATCTATGTATCTATCAACTTTCTTTTTGTACTCTAAACCTAAGACAAAACCCACTTTTAAGTAATATTGGTACTAGCGGTCCCGACAGATGATGTCCTGTCCAAACGTTTGCTTTGTGTATGACGAAAAGTTATAGAAATCGATTGCAGCGCCACCTACCGGGTCCAATTGTGAATTTAAACCATTCTCGAATCCCCTTGAACACACATAAAAAATTTCATCTACATCAGTCCAGCCGTTTAGGAGGAGTTCAGTGACATACACACGTACACAAGAAATATATATATTGAGATAAGCTGTACGTATAAACTTCTCAAATACCCACTCATCCGCTTCAATAAGCTTTAGAGACACAAATTGAAAAATAAATAACGCTCGAATGAAATCGATTGCCTTCCAAACAGGAGGGGAAATAATATAAATATAATAATAATAAACTCCCCTATATAGATACCACCTGATGTGCCTTTGATCCAAGCAAAATATTATGCGTTTGGCACTGACAAACAATTAGTTAATGTAGGTATTTGTATACAGGGTGGATCCTGCCAAGTTTGCGGAATTGTTCGATAGAGTTACCGCAGCCCTGGAATGTAAAGGGCATTTGGAGAAACAAAGGTGGGTTTTAGTAAGACTTCAAGGTCAGAAGTCTGACACTTCAGTCATTTCGATGATAATGACAGAGTTATTTGATGATTTCCCATCCCAAACAAAAAGCAAGGGTGGATGAGCCGATGACGCAATAAAAGATAAAAGGAGTAAAACGATTTGTTTGGTTTAAGGGTTGCAATTGGGTTGGGTAGCAGATTATGCACCGAGGGGATAAAGCAGTGTGTTATGTCACGGCCGTCATATTGAATCCCGAACGCAATGAAGGATTCGAGAGTCAACTCCTGAGCGTAGCGAGGATATTTACATGAACTTTTCTTCACTGTAAATATGTAAGTTACTATGGTGTACAATAAAGAATTAAAGAATAATCCGATTGCGAGGGATTTAAGCTAGCCCAAGGTAAATACACCTTTATCCCTGAGGAGCATAGTACTCTACTTTTCACACCTACTGCGAGGAAATACATCGCGAGCGGCGCGCGTCGATTTCCACTGCTAGGAGCAGGTCGCGCATAATATTGTTCTGAATTTCATTATAACCCGTCGGGCAATAATGTGATTTGAATTTGGAACCTCATTTTGACCGCGCGACCTGCACCTAGCAACGGAGGCCGACGGGCGCCGCTCGCGGGCTATAATGACGTACTTAAGGTTAGGTTTGCATAGCAAATAATTTGTCGTTTTCGCGCAGGGTGGTGTGAAAAGGCTTCTTTCGTAGGGGTAGGTTGAAGTTGTCCAATCAAAGTTTAACGTTGCAATGGATTCTTTGGAAGTTAAAAGTTTTCTTACTTCATACATGAATGTCATATTTGCTAGCTTTTTTCGTCTTTTGCGTCGACTGCAGTCTAGGTCCCTTTTGGTTCAGAGATTGGTTCAGAGAGCAAGAAAAAAAATGTTTACGACAGTGTTATTTAACAAAATAATGTTATGTACTAATAATCTTTAGATTTAACAAACACTTTGTGAGGTTTATGTTCGGCAGTCGTTTATTAATAATTAGCTTTTACCCGCGATGTCACACGCTCATAAATCGTAATTTTCCCGTTCCCGTAAGAATTTCGGGAAATCCTCTCTAAGTGCTCCCCTACACTTCCCAAGAAATTTACATGCCAAATTTCAGCTTTCTACGACCAGTAGTTTCGGCTGTGCGTTGTCTGTCAGTTTATCAGATACTCTTAGTAACGGAAGAGTTTTATATAAGTATCTCACCGGAAAATTGCAAACGCCGTAAGATTTTAAAATATCGCGTGAAAATGTAAACTATTTCCTCTTAATAAGACACGGATTTATTGAAAACTATTGAATTGGGATGGGATTTATTGTAGACAAAACGAATTTTTTCATAATATATCGAGAAATAATAATCTAATAAAGATTTATTATAGTCTAACGGAGTCTGCAATTTTCCGGTGACATATACATTGATTGATGGTGTAATTTATCCTTTTTTTGTGATTTTTAGAGCCCCATATAATCTTAACATGTCATTGTGAAATTATTTGTTACATAGCTTCCTTAAAAAACATTTTAAGCTTTCCAAAATTTCATCTTAGTTTCACCCTGTATACGTTATTTGAGTCGTGCACAAGGGATGAAAACAGCGGGGGTTACATCTTCATACAAATAATCTCGGCCTTTACTTACACAAATTATTATTCTCGGATAACAGTTGATCATTATTGCTTTGGTATGTAAACGACTAAAGGATATTAATAAATTCTTTGAATAAAATAAATGCTGATATCCCTTCTTCATACTAGCATGTGATAGCAAAAAAAAAAAATACAATTTGAAGAAGATAAAGATTTAAATTTAAACACTTTTCTCTAAAGTTTATCGTCGTGCTCTAAAATAATAATGTAGTCGCCTAAGAAATGAAATTTCAAAGGACAAGAAATGCATTCAATCGTAGCATAAGTTAGCTACAAAAACTGATGGATTGATAAGACGAATTCTTCACACTAAGAGCCGAATCGAGCATCCTGAATCGAGTACCTATTCGGAATTAAGAACGCGTCAAAACCTACTTTAATGCCACTGGTTATCAGTAGAGTTACACAACTGTATATGTTTAATTCAGAAATGGGGGTATGCGAATTTATTTCATTATAAATCACAGCACCTACGTCAACGCCTCTTTAAAAAAAACATGCGAGGCGTCTTTGGGCACTGCCGATAGAAGTGAAAACTAAGCGAAAGCTAAAGCGTTCGGTGACGATGACGCGAGTTCTATGATTTTTATTCACCCAAAAAGTGCTCAACGCGCCTAAAGAAGTTTTTATTTCCAAAAAAAAAAAGAGAAATATGGAAACATAAACTACCTCGATTTCCAAAATACATGCTATCCAAATATCCCAGTACACTTAAGCATTCAGAATTTAGCATCGTTCCGTATCGTCGGGAAATAGGGAAGATCTTACTAGATTGGCCGTATGTACCTCTGCTTAAGGCGGCTTAACTGAATCCCCTGAAACAGGGGAGACGCCTATTTCTGCCAGATAAAGGTGTAGGGGAATAGGGACCGTTTCCACTTTGCCTTAAACGTGGGTTGTTCTCTTTATAATTTGGTCGGTCGGAAAATTTTAATTTGTTCCTTTGTGAGTTGGTAGTGTTATTTTGATAATGTTTTGATTATTATTTGGAAAGTTACGGAGTTGAATGTCTTTTTAAGGTGGCGATGGCTGGAAAAGAAATAAAATATATAATAATTTGTTAAGGTTCCCGTTCGGGAACGTCATTTGTTTTGTTCGTTCGACCCACTATCGTAGTCGACGATTGTGTACGCACAATGAAGGCATTCGCAAAAGTTGGCGCCAAATGATCTCGTTTATTTGATTCTGTGTCTATGAAATAAGTACATTGTTATCCCAGACGAATCCAAAGACCAAAATGATTAAAGATGAAACTCATACGTTGTATAGAAATGCTGTGGTCAGGGGGCTACTCTCTAAACCCGAAGGCCGTAGTTTCGGGCTCAGTTGCGGGCGCATTGTACTCCGTATCATCTACGGACTTACGATTAGTTCCGAACCCGAACTAAGAATTTATGACAACACGACTTGACAGTAACTGTCATATCGTGTTGTCATTAATTCTTAGTGGTTAGGTGATACGGACTAGAATACGCCCGCAACTAAGCCCGAAACTACGGACTTCGGGCTTAAAGAGTAGCCCCCCCTGTTTCCGATTATGATTTCGGACAATTAGTAGCAAAATACGTCAAATTGATTATGACTGTACCTACTTGTTACGTTACATAATCCTACTGATTAAATATAGTGAAACTGGATCACTCTTTAAATAGTAAGTAATTATAACGTTGACGTTGGTTCCCATTAATTCATAGAACAATACATCGTGTAAAACAATAAACGCAATACCTTTTAAGAGGAACAACTTTTACTATGGGATCAACCGCGAAATCGCGAAAAAAAAATCGGCTGTTTTGAACATTTTGTCAAGTTAAGCACACATAAATGTATGGGGCAGTCGATTTTTCGAGAATCAGAATCAGAATCAGACTTTATTTGTGAAACATAGGTATTTACATAAAGGTCTTAGGTTTAAACATATGGGCGCTATGTTTTGCCGTGAAGGCGTACAAATATTGAAAAATATAACAGCAAATTATAAACTATATATAAAACAAAAAACTAAATTAAGTACTTACAAGAAAGATAATATTTTAAATTTAATAAATATCTTAATAAAATCTAAAATTATAAAGTCGCTTAAAAAGAGATCAGTTGTCTTAAAATATTTAAAAAGTAAGCATATCAAATGTTTATTGCCCATGAAATATTATATTTTTTCATTAATAAAATCCTCTACACTATAATAACATTTATCAATTAATAGCGAGTAGAGACTTTTCTTAAACTTTAATAAGGGCAAAGTTTTTATTTTTTCGGGAATATTGTTGTAAATTTTTTCGAGATTTCCGTGTTGGTCCCATAGTAAAAGTTGTTTATAATGATGAGTACAGTGATCCCTTTGCAGGTAGGTATTGCGTTTATACCTACTGTTACACTTGTATATTTATCTTTACTGTGTAAATGAGAATGGCAGGATAAGAGTGTATCCATAAGTAGTGCTTCCGGGAAGGAAGGAATGAAGAAAAATAACAGAAAGTAACAAAATACCAAATAAGGATTAATATTAGTCTCGGATAACACACGCTTTGTGTGTAATGTCTATCTATAAGTACTCATTATGAATATTATACATGGGTGGTTAAGATGGTCACCCATCTACGGACTGACCTCGGCAAGCGTTGCTTCACCTTTTAGACCCAACCGTGCTGGCTGATTTAGCCACGAGGCTGGTTGGAGGTTGGTTTGAAAAATACTTATTAATTTCTGCTTTTTTCCCCATAACTGGATTCGTCGAAGACATATAAATAGCAGTAGTAGAGCCATAGAGTAGCAGTCAATATAAAGGAGACGATTCAGGGTTCCTAAAAATTTAACCCAGCTCCAGCGCAAATGTTTTATATCTCATATTATAGATTAAAAAGAGTTGTAAAACGTGTCTGTCCGTCTGTCTGTTACCTCTTCACGCTTAAACCGCTGAACCGATTTAGATGAAATTTGGGAGAGAGATAGATTAGACCTTAGAGAAGGGCATGGGCCTTTTGTCGCGAGAAGAGGGCTTGAAATAGGGGATGAAAGTTTGTATGGGAGTCCGTCATTATTGAAAATAAAACCATGAACCGTTGTAAATAGGCACTTGATTAAAAAGAAAAAAAAAATTAAGCGGTATTGAAAAATTAACTTAAAAATAAAAATGTCTGCCCAAAGTAACTATTCCACGCGGGCGAAGTCGCGGGCAAAAGCTAGTATACAATATAAATCACCATCGCTCTATCTAGCGGCTAACATAATTTAAAAGAGGAATCATTAGATTCGCCATGACATACTGAGTGAGACAGGCTTTAAAGCTTTTGAAAAAAAAAAACAAAATGGCGGATAAAGCGAGGGAGGTGAAGTGTAAATCAAAATAAAAGTCTCGATGGGGCTTTTTAAAAGTGTAAGTCTGAATTGGTGAAAACAAAAACTGGTATCAAAAAGTGATCTTAATTCCTAATCAAAATATTTGAGGATGTGTTTAAATAGAATTATAATGTGATTTTGAATTGTGTTGAAGCTGGATTCGGATAAACTAATTTATGAATGTTTTGAACCAACATGTGTTTTTGTGAAGAACGCCTAACAAACTTCTTCGGGCAAAAAAAATATGTTAGCTACTCAACAGAGATAGTGGTAGTATATTCTATTACTACTCTTCCTAATTTAAATCTGCAATCTGAGATAGAAATCTTTAAATGAGAGCCGGAACTGGGTTAATTTTGTACCATGTCCTTATAAAGTTTGCAGGGTAAATAAAGCCCTGTAATTTTATCTTTCAGTTGATGCCTCAAAGTAATATGTATCACACCTAAAGATATGAGATCCTTCCCTTACAAGATCTAAGTCTTAAGAGAGGAATGGGAAAACTGTATGTTGCCTTAGTTTTTTGTATTTCATTTTTTTTTTCTTTTTTTTTGTATCCAGTATTTTTTGGAAATCTATCTGACGGACTAATTAGATTTTTTTAGTCAAATACACTATTGTCTTGCGAAGATTAGAATATCTTTAACTTTAAAATGCATACTTCTATATTAATAATATAAATGCGATAGTAACTCTGTCTATGTATTATTTATTTATTTCAAAAGAGTTAGATATATTTCACTGCAGCCTGATGAAGTTCACAGGAGTAGCACTGAAGTGCGTTGAAAATATTTAGGGGTGTATTTAATTGTTTTTTTTTAATTGTATTTTAACTGTATCTTTGTGTTAGTAACATCGCATTGCCGTTAAAGCTGTTAAGGTGCTATTTACGTAATTTTAAATAAATAAAAATAAAATAAATATATATATATTTATTTTATTTTTATTTTATTTTATACATTGTAAAATAAATATAATATAAATCTTTCTGTCTGTTACGTTTTTACGGATTTGGGTACAACTTACGATCATATCCTGTATTAGGACATAGACTAGTTTTTATCTTGGTAGTAAATTCCCTTGGGATAATTATTATCTTTCACGCGGGCCAAGCCGCTGGGACAAGCTAGTTCGAAATAAAAAAAAGAAATATAATCTGCGGCTTAATTTTGATGATGTTAATTAAAATATGTTAAGCTATTTACAATTCAGTTTTTCCGATATAATTACGACTTCGTGTATTTGATATTATCGTGACACATTTTAGGCACAAGAACTCACTCCGATATCAGTATCGCACAAATTCACCCGTCAAAACTCTCATTTAAATTTTTACGATTTGACATACGAAACGAACATAAAATTGCTGGAAAAGATTTCAAACACGATAATAGGAAATTACACGGGCTTTTGGAAATAAAATCGTAAAAGTTGATAGCTCGATATATCGGGAGGATCCCAGCTATATATTTGTAGTAGATTTTTTCAATACACTCGCGGCACACGTCAGGGAAGCCTACTTACGAAGGCATGAGAACTTGAGCCGTCGGTTTCGGGGTGTTTGAAATTCGAAATTGTTATCATACGCTTCGCCCCTACCTCCCCCGGTAAAGCCATGTATTTGCGGATTTGGTATTTTTGCTTTGTTTTATTCTGATGTCGTAAAGTGGGTGTTATGAGTCGTATTGCTCATAAATAGAACGCTTTTCTTTTGTTATTGTGATTTTATTTTTAATGTTACTGTTTCCTTTGTACATTTAGGTTACCCTTTTTGCAGGTGTATGTTAATTAATATTTGATAAGCTACTGATTTCCATTAAAAATATCTTGCTTTTTATTGCCTGGCTTTTTATTAAAGTCGGTACGAATGTCCACTGTATTGTTTAGACACTAGCTTTGCTCCCAACCGAAATAAAATATAGTTTATGGTACTAAGCAATAGTGTAGAATGAATTATCGTAATCGGATCAGACTATATCGTCATTGTGTTGTGAAAAAGAGATAGCGCTATTCATTCTGTATAGCTCTGTCTCTCTCTCACAACGGAATCATGATTACATTGGCACGTCATAGTGGGGGTAATACTTCCTACAATTACAGGGAGAATAATTTTAATATTTTGGCTATGTTGTTTTGGATAATTTTCTATAATTGATTGGATAGTTTTATTAATGCTTGTATTGAACAAAAAAACAAAAATATATTTTCAAATATTTGATAGGATCAACAAGCAATTGTACAACATCAAATGCTATTGATACGTTCAGATCCAAAGCGACGTAACCACGGAAAGGAATGCCGCTTCTACAAAACTTCGACGTAGTAAATTACCTGCATAGTTCTTTGAACTCCTTTGTCCAACCCTTCCATGCGAACAATTGCACACAATGTCACAGACGACCTTTGAACATAGAGGAACATATTAAATAGGGACACAGAAACTATATATGAGACTGGTTGAAGCAGGGACTTATTCTAGGACACGATAAGTTTATTCGATCATTTAAAGTATTATTATAAAGATTTATTGCCCGTATCAATAGTAAGATAACTTTTACCTGAGGAATCAAAATGTCGGCTTAGCAGCTACTGTATGTCAAACAGCCAATGTGCAACATCAAACACTCCTGAAACGTTCAGATCAAAGGCAATGTCACCACGGAAAGGAATGTCGCTTCCATAAAACTTCGACGTAGTAAATTACCTGCATCGTCCTTTGAACTCCTTTGTCCAACCCTTCCATGCGAACAATTGCACACAATGTCACAGACGACCTTTAAACACAGCGGAATACATAAAATATAGACATGGCTACTATATTTATGAGACTCGTTGAACCAGGGACTTATTCAAGGACATGATTATTTAATCCGTCCTGTTATCTAATAGTTTAAGGATTATTTATTTGTATGTTTTTAAAAGGTTATCGCTGAAAGAATTTATCCGATTACGAATGTTTTTAGGGTTCCGTACCCGAAGGGTAACCAACGAAACCCTATTACTCAGCCTCCGCTGACCATCCTTCTGTCTGTCAGTGGCGAGAATCGTAATAGGTAGACAGTTGAAATTTTCAGTGTCTATTGCCGCTGTAACAACAAATTAAAATTAAAAATTAATGGGAGCTCCCATAGAAGATGGGAGTTTACACGAAATTGGCGAATTTAATTCGATTTTATTATCAGTCGAAATATTCAGGTACTGAAAACCCTCCTTCAATACGTCCCTCGTTTAACCAGTCAGCCTGTATGTACGAATAGAAAGCTCCGTACGAAATAAACAGGGGTCGTCGGCCGCGGTACATCAAAAGGAGTTTAGACGTCGCCACATAATATGTATGTATGTGTTTGTCCGACCGCTTGTACACTTTTTTAGACGCACAATTAGGCCTCTTCTGCTTATGACATTGCCCCTACCATTTGCTTGAGGAAGAATTTAAATATTAATGTAACTTTTTGTGTCACATTTTTTTAATGTTCCGTTTGGACCGTTATGGCAATTGGAGCAGACGAGTTTTGGTGGAAAAATATCTAGGCAATGCGAGAGCAGAGAAATTGACGTAAGTTGCGGCAACTTGAGTCTATAAGTCCAATAGTGCTTTTCTTGAAAAATCTCACCGTGTAAACTTAGCTAAGTTTTTACGGTTGACGGTGAGATGTTTACAGAATGAACCGGAAGGAGTTGATTGCAGGGGCTAACGATTATTTTCATCAGTCATTTCCGAACTGTTTGGTTTGGGCTCCATTCTGTCTAACCGAATGCAGTGGAACACCAGTATTTTTAACCGACTTCCAAAAAAGGAGGAGGTTCTAAATTCAGCGGGTATTAAAAAAAATGTGTATGTACAGTCAACAAAGCTATTTGGTATACAGGCAAAACCATTACTTTTTCCTCTTTACTGCCAATATTTATTTCTAATGTGTGCATTATAACTTTTTAAGTGTATGACATACTTACGAGTGTGGTTTACAATAATAGTCTACTCAGCGCACTTACAACATTGTTTAAAAGTAGTTGCAAGTTAGCTGCCTGCATACCAAATAGCTTTGTTGACTGTACATCGATTACTTCGAGGTTTCTGATCCGATTTATGTAATTCTTTTTTACATGTATCGACTTATCTGTCCGCTACAATTTAGTTACTGCATACCCCGATATCCTTCCTTTAGACTGGTTGTTAGCCCTTCAGTAGTTACCCTTAAGAGGAAATGGGGTGGTCTTTTCTACTTAAAACAATGATTTTTTACAGTCAAATAAATATCAACTTCTTCTAAATATTTTTTTTTAAACACTAGCTTTTGCCCGCGACATCGTATGCGCTTAACTAGTTTCCTTCTGTTCCCGTAGGAATTTCGGGAAATCCTTATTCAATAGAAAGAAATATGCCTAATTTCAGCTTTCCACGACCAGTAATTTCGGCTGTGCGTTGGCTGTCAGTCACTCAGCAACGGAAGAGTTTTATTGATGACCAACATGGTATGTGTAAGTTTTACAATAATATGCAGAATGTTTCACCACTCATAGTGTAAAAACTATATTAGTTGAGTATACTACTTTAGTTTATAATTTTTTACCTTCGCACCGATGGTAGTGGCAACTCTCTCTGATGTTCGCCGAGGGAGCCTCCTTGTGAGGGTGCCCAACTTTACGGATTATACGAGCATATACATATGTGGCAGGTAACCTTATTGCCCTACGTCTTTGTGGCTTTATTAAAAACAAACTGAGATGTATAAATGATGCACTTTGACTTGTAGCTGGGGTTGTCTAACTATGATATGAAAACGGATAAATTGTAGAATTGTGTTCTGATTGGTCATCATTTTATGTCAGTCCACAAATTCTCGAAATGACTTCGAGGTATTGTAGACTATCGAATTTTGATGCGTAAAAAAGTATTCCAAATGATCAGTTGACAATTTATCGAGAGTTTACAATATCTCAAGTTATTTTATAATCTTACGGAGTTTGCTATTTTCCGGTGACATATTCATCATTATCATTTCAAGCGTCACCACATCGACAAGTCTATTGCTAAACTAAATTCAGCGGATTCCAGCTACCGGTAGGTAATTAATTGGTCCACCTTGTAGAAGGTTTCCCAAAGCTGCACTTCATCCGTCTCAACTGCTTTGTGTACCTGTCACTTAAGCTAAGTCTTCACGATGCTTTATTTGACATCCCATTATTTATCCTTATTATTCCCTTGTGGAGACAACTTCCAATTTAGCGTTCTAATTTCGCGTTCTGTATCCAATGCCTGATTTTTTAGATCTAAGACGAGACAAATAAAAAATCTTTGTGTTACTTCTATCTGGTTCTATTTTTGGTTTAAGTTCATCTTTTGGTACAACTGAGGACATTATATTAAAAATACTTATAATGGTGGATGAGATATTATCTTCTTGTCTTCTCTGCTCGAGAAGATATCTATGCACTGCGACAGTTTCAGACTGGTTTTATGCGTTATCGTATTATATTATACTTTTATTGGGTTAATTTTATCAGCAGTTAGTTATGAAAAAAAATTCATAACTCGAAAAAGTGTACACTGAACAGCTGATTTCTTTTCCGTCATTAAAACCTTGGAAAAGTTTTGTTAATGACAAAACTTTTCATAATAAGGAGTCATTACTCCTTTTCAGGTTTGCGTTATCAGTAAGAGCGGTTCCGCACTGCATCCGATCCGAATGAGTGAAAATACGGATCAAGAGTTATAGGGTGTTACCATATCAATCGATCGATCGTCGGTCGATGCCATTAATCAATGGTAGAATGGATTAGGTGGCGTCGAGCGATGCTAATAATCAATGGTAGAATGGATTAGGTGGCGTCGAGCGATGCTAATAATCAATGGTAGGATGGATTAGGTGGCGTCGAGCGATTCTAATAATCAATGGTAGGATGGATTAGGTGGCGTCGAGCGATGCTAATAATCAATGGTAGAATGGATTAGGTGGCGTCGAGCGATGCTAATAATCAATGGTAGGATGGATTAGGTGGCGTCGAGCGATGCTAATAATCAATGGTAGAATGGATTAGGTGGCGTCGAGCGATTCTAATAATCAATGGTAGGATGGATTAGGTGGCGTCGAGCGATTCTAATAATCAATGGTAGGATGGATTAGGTGGCGTCGAGCGATGCTAATAATCAATGGTAGAATGGATTAGGTGGCGTCGAGCGATGCTAATAATCAATGGTAGGATGGATTAGGTGGCGTCGAGCGATTCTAATAATCAATGGTAGGATGGATTAGGTGGCGTCGAGCGATGCTAATAATCAATGGTAGAATGGATTAGGTGGCGTCGAGCGATGCTAATAATCAATGGTAGAATGGATTAGGTGGCGTCGAGCGATGCTAATAATCAATGGTAGAATGGATTAGGTGGCGTCGATGGATAGTTTCTTTCTATCACACCAATCGATCGATTGCCGATCAATGGTATTCGATCGATAGTTTCTACTTCTTTCTTCGATCAGCCAAAGCTATCATAGCAATCGATCAATGTCGGTCTATGGCATCGATCGGCGGTCCATTAATTGTTTATCGCCCGGAAACCGTTGATCAGCCAACACTACCACACCAATCGATCAAATCGATTAGTGTAGTAGCACCTACACACTAAAAACTCGGACTGAATTCGGATATTGCTTACGCACTAATCCGCTCTCTGATCGAAATCCACTCTACGCGGCGCCCCGCTGTCGAGCCGCGCGAATATGTCCGATTTGAATCCGAAGTAAAGCATTCATATAAACAGTACTACGGCTACTTCGGTCCGACAATATTTCTTCCGAATTGGAGACTCACGGATGACGGAGAGAAATCGCATGACTCAGATTCAAATTCAGATTCAGAAAACTTAATTTGCTCGAACATGTGTGTACATACAAATATGAAGATAAATGCATACATGGTGATTGACAATGCTGACATAAATAAATAAATTAGATTAATTGTTTAATTCATATAGAAAGAAAGATCTAGAAAGATCTAGTACGTAAACTACCATACAAATAGTTCCATGGCTACTTCGGAACGTATATTCACGGATTCGGATCGAATGCAGTGCGGAACCGCTCTTCACCTATAATTGCGTTAAGTCGTAGGTAATGTAACTAAAAAAACATTTTAATTTTCTATAGTAATGTAACTACAGTAACGTTTTAATTTTCATCCAAAAACATTTTTTTTTTTTTTTTTTTTTTTTTAAGGATGGGAAATCATCAAATGACTTCTTCCGCTCTGGGTGGAGCGGAAGGGCGTGTCAGACTCTTACTGACTAAAACCCATCCGTGTTCCTTCTAAAGCCCTTTGCGTTCCAGGGCCGCGGTGACTCTTTCGAACCTTAAAGAGATAGTTATAAAGTCTCATGACTTAGGCAGTCGTAAATTTTCTTTAAGACGTAAGTGGAGAATTTTATCACTTACATCGCTCATTAAGACATCTTTTGACTTATTTTTGTGTAATTTAGACATATAAACATAGGTAAATTTAAGATGAATCCACGTAAGATAAATTATTTACGTTGACTGTCCTTTTGGTCTAGCGGTCATAAGCACTACTGTTAAGTACGAGTTATTAGATTTGACTACCAGGTTGGCCAAAGTGTTATTGGAATTTGATTCTGAGTTTCTCAGTAGCATCCCGGAGTCTTAAGCTGTGTTCGTTTGATGACAATATTCTCGCTTCCTCTAGTACATCAAATTACGTGGGCTTCTTGTACCTACTTAAAATGCCAATTCTTAATAAATGGTACTTGTTTTTTTTTTAAAGCAAGCTTTTACCTTCGAGCCCTTTCGTTTGATATCCATGTTAAGGGGAATGAAAAACTAAATGTAATTCGCCATCTTGAACGGCGACCATATTGAATTTAGTGTGCTGTTACTAACTTTATCGTTTTCTACTCTTCAAGCCCTTCCATTTGATACCCAAATTAAGGGGGTTGAGAAAAAAAAATTAATCCTCCATCTTGGAGCGGCGGCCATATTTAAATTATTACAATATTGAGTATTGCACATTGTATTGTTACGAGAACTAAAGATGTATGCAAAATTTCAGCTCAATCAGATACCTACAAATGGTAGAAAAATGGTTTGCTAATCTTGACGGACAACTAATACGAACAGTGCAAGTTAAATAAAAGCTTGTAAATACGAGAATTGCCCCTTCGGTGACATCAAAGTGTACTAAAGTTACACTTCTACCAACCTCTACGGATAATAGAGGTGTGACACACAGGGTTATTAGTAATTGAGCGCGTTCTTTCAAATGGGTTGTAAAGGGCTATAGCTATTTACAACGATTGTTACCCTGGTAACACCAATCACCCTTTTGTGGAGATGTTTATCTTATCAGACACATTTTATAAACAAATAGAAACTTCTTATATCCCGCCCTACTACTCATATAATCTGTTCGGCAAGAGTCTTTAGCCAAAAATGTTGAAAAAGTCAAGAGCACACGCGGTTAGTTCTATCGGATTAAAATAATGCCTGCCGGGGGAGATGTCTTGAACAGACATCCATTGTGAGAGTAGGAGGACGGGGTTGTGGCCTGCGGGACGTTATGTTATCTAAGCGATGGCAAATGTCGGTAGATAACCTCTGCTTGATAGAAAACACATTAACTTGAAACAACAAGATGAGAGAAGAAAACGCTGCACATAAGACACAGTTAAATCAAAAAACAAAATGAAGAAATAAAAATCATTTACTGGATACAACAAGAGAAGAGAAAAAAACGCAGCATATAGAAGCACAGTTAAACCATAATAAAAAATGAAGAAATAAAAAAATATTTACTGGATACAACAAGAGAAGAGAAGAAAACGCAGCATATAGAAGCACAGTTAAACCATAATAAAAAATGAAGAAATAAAAAAATATTTACTGGATACAACAAGAGAAGAGAAAAAAACGCAGCATATAGAAGCAGAGTTAAATCATAATAACAAAATGTAGAAATAAAAAAATATTTACTGGATACAACAAGAAAAGAGAAGAAAACGAAGCATATAGAAGCACAGTTAAATCATAATAACAAAATGAAGAAATAAAAAATATTTACTGGATACAACAAGAGAAGAGAAGAAAACGAAGCATATAGAAAGAAGCACAGTTAAATCATAATAACAAAATGGAGACATAAAAAACATTTACTGGATACAACAAGAGAAGAGAAGAAGACGCAGTATATAAAAGCACAGTTAAATCATAATAACAAAATGAAGAAATAAAAACTGGGAAATATGCACAACAGGTTTGCTATTTTACTTAAGAGCGTTTCTCCTCTCAGTGTTTTATACAAACTTTCAAGTCTTTATTCCTGGAAATGAATGAACTAATTTTAATGAAACTTGGTATGCAAACGCGGTGAAATACAATTACTATTTATAAGCGTTAATATTCTTAGTATAGACTTAGTGGAAAATGACTTAGGGTGTCCTTGTATCAGAGTCGAAGCTATCGAGACTGACTGTTTGAAAACCACCCCTGACACACAGGCTCAAATAAAATAAGTTCGAATAACTCCTCGCATCCCATGGGTTCAAATCATCATATTACCTAGTTATGTCAGTCAGCTAGGAAACACCGGACTCATCTAGCTTAAAATTACCAAAAAAGTTTGACGTGTTAAAGTGTTATGTTTAACCTTTTTTGTTATTTTTTGTTTTCGGATCCAAAAAGTCCAGGCACCTTTTGGGGAAAAAGACCAGGGAGTGTGGGATTTTTGTCACACCAAAACCACTCCAGTGATCACCACCAGCACATTGAAGGGGCCCTCTTAAAAGACCACTCCGGAACCCCCTCTGTGCAAACCTACTTGCAAAATAAATATCATTTATCATTTAAAAAAAAAAATATAATTTGGGTTTGCTCTTGACTCTAGTCTAGGTACATTTATGCATTTATAGTAGTGTAATGATGATAAAACCTATTGATATCGACAAATGTTTTGTAGGTATACCTACGCAAATACAGCTTTCGAGTCCCGTAAACCCAACGCCAGCAGGTAAACTAATTACCTCAACGCAGCTAATTTCACTACCAACGGCTGTGCCTAAATAAAAACCAATTTTTATACCAGAGCACAGACGATTAGATTGCAGAATTCAGTAAGTCGTTAAACTCGTCGGCAATGTTGCCAGATGAAATATTAATACACGACCGGCGCTTTGAAGTTACCTTCAATAATAGACTTTCGTAGAAAATGTGTTTTCCAAATTCAAATCTCGTATGGTCTCAGTTTCAGGACGTTTTTTCTTTTCGAAAGAAAATTGTTCGCAACAAAAAAAGCTTTGAGAATAGAATTTTGTTGCGAAGTTATAAATTGTTGCCAGCACAAAAAGGTCCAATTTTAATAAGCAATTTTTACGATGATATTATATATAGATTTTGTGCCTGAAAATGGCAACACACGTAATTGGGATTTCAAGATTATTGAAATATTTTTATCGCTTTGAAATAAAAAACAACAAACACGTTTTAACAATGCCAGTAGGTGTCTGGGACAGACTGGACAGCTTCGGAGAGATATATCAATTCTACTGTCTTTTAGGCAACGTTGGCAATCTGTCAAAAAAGCCTCAATTTCCATACATTTTTATTTAGTATTAGGATCTTAGTTATAAATAAGGCGTTAATGAATAAAAATCAACCCAAAGAAACAAATAAATAAATTATTTGAAAAAGGAATAAAGAAATAGATATAGCATGATCTTGCACTGATTTACCTAGATATAGGAATTCTTGAGTAAGGAGTCCAAAGAAGCGCGAAAAAAAATCATTTAGGTTATTTGTTTAGGCAATTTCATAGGTAAAAATCCATACTTTTCATTCAACTAGAAAAAATACAATTCGAAAGGAAACGTGCACAAAATATAATTTGATTTTGACTTCTATCATATTATTGATTCGACTTAATCGGAGTCAGAACTTTATTGAAGGGAATAGGGTATTTCACTATAAAATCTAATTAGTCTGTCAGATAGATTTCCAAAAAATATTGAAGACGTATTTTTGTTTTGTCACGTAAACAAAAAATTAAGAGGATACAGTGCTTAGAAAACACATGTGACGTCACTTACTAGTACACTTTTTACAGGAAAGTGACGTTACAAGCCCCCATTCCTTATTTTTTATGCGTTTTATCTTCGTAAATTTGTAATGGTTTGATAAAATAAAATAAATACGTATCCAATATTTTTCGATAATCTGACGGATTAAACACAATCCTAATTTTTTTAGCCCAGGCAACATCCCTATTATTTATTTTAAGCACAAGGGGCAATTATTTCCATCGTGTCAGGGGAAAATTCCTAAACGTTAAGTAGGCAAACAATCTACGCAGTTCAAAAAGAAAAACCTACTTTTTAATATCCCTACACAAAGGAAGATTAGAAGCCCAGTGCTTGAGTATTTCATTAAAATCGTGTCCCCCGTCATACGTTTTATAAAACAACAAATAAGAGGCTTAAGCGAATATTTCGTATTCTTTGCCCAGTAATGAATAATGTGACAATGCAATTTTGATTTAATGAGACTTTTGCTTTTGTGTGGTCCGCCTTTTGTTCGGAGTTTCGTGGGTTTGGGAGTTAAATTATTTTAGTGTAGGGTACATCATGAATACTTAAATGGAAATACTATTATAATAATAACCTGACCCTGCTCCCGACACCGGCGGACTACTACTTTTTTATATTTTTAATGATTTTTTTAATGTTTGATGTTTTTTTTTAAGAAATATTTAAAAATATAAATTAGTATGTAAGGTAAATAAATGGAGAGAATAATAATAATAATCAACATTTATTTTTCTCTTCCACAAAGGTGCCTAATTAAATATTAAGATTCTCAATTTGTCTTAGATTTAAAACCGAGATTGTGTGCGAACGTAGACAGGTGCGATGCGACAATGCGATAACATTTTTTCATACAAATTGTTCTAAATTCTGTTTCACATCGCTGCCCCGATGTGACACAGAATTTGTTCTATTTAACTAAGTGTCGCCCTTGTCTGTGGGAGTGAAAGCGTTTTTCAGCTCTTGTTTAGATCTGAAAAACGCTTTCTCATACTTGCAGTATCCAAGAGTGATATTTAAGTAGTAGCGTTTGTCAGAGTGTCCTTGGCAGTCAGCCACGCCTCGCTATCATCCTGCTGACTGGTTGCCGAAAGCAGTGGTGGTACAGTTGTATCCAGGACTTAAGAGTTGTAGGTATCCAACCCAGACGGGTGCTTCACATAGTGGACTTTCATCACCAATGCTCACAAAACGGCTAAAGCGGGGAAGCCGATATGATTCAGAATTAAAAATTCGAAGACATGTGACAAATCTGCAAGTGGCCCCGTGGTTGGTGACAGCCCACTTCCACTCCCTCAAAAAAGAAGCCTGTGTCTCAGTAATGGGACGGAATCAGCTGAATCTGCAGTTTGTACAAACATGCCAGTAGCAGAAAAAAATCTGGATTTCAAATAAATCAATCCAAAAAAAACAATCCAGTGTTCATGGTAACATTACAAACTTACACCCACAAAATGCAGCCAGTTGTTCCTAATACATTCTTTTTTTAAATGTCTAAAAGGAAAATTAACCACTAAACGCGCGCCTCGACTATGAGGGCGTTATTAAAAATTCTCTTTTGAAAACTCGCACTTTCGCCTTTGTTAAGACGGGTCCTAATGTTGTGTAATATAACCTAACAATTAAATAAAAAATATGGGAGTATTATAGACATTTGCGCTGGTGTAAAATGTTATGGGTGTCATTTGCGCTGTTTGAATAAAGAATGGCTTTTCTTTTGTATTTGAGATCGTGATTCTCGGTCTTGCGCGTTTTCATTTCATTCTGATTTTAGCGTTTGACTGGCCACAAATACAAAAGTCACAAAGACAATTAATACATGACAAAGGTTCTCTCCAGCTGTATATTACAGATAAAATTCAGAAATATTTTATATACTCTACTTATCTAATATATACAATTCTCGTGTCAATTTTTGACATATACGTTGAAACGTAACTGTTCCAGATTGATATATGTATATTTTTACATTTATATTTAAATTGCGTAATAAAAGAAAAATGTAAACTGCCCAATGTTATTTTACTGATTTAATCTTAGTTATGACTTCTACTATATTTTTTTTAAAGCGTAAATGCATCTGTTTTTACAAGAAAAAACTCTGGCCAAGTGCGAGTCGAACTCGCGTGCGAAGGGTTCCCAATTTTTTTTTTCAACATGTTATTTTAACACTAGACTTTCTACAGGTTTTCCAGTAATCTACACAAACAACTATTATCTGCATTTTTTCAAAATTTTAGGCTCAATAGTTTCGGAGATAAGGGTGGTAAATTGTCGTCTAATTTCTTGAATTTTTTTTTTTTTTTTTTTTTTTATGGTTGGGAAATCATCAAATGACTTCTTCCGCTCTGGGTGGAGCGGAAGGGCGTGTCAGACTCTTACTGACCAAAACCCATCCGTGTTCCTTCCTAAGACCTTTGCGTTCCAGGGCCGCGGTGACTCTATCGAACAAATTCCGCAACCCTGGCAGTCATTATTGTCCCTTACAGGACGTTTTAATTCTTTGCTCTATTTACGTGTTCGTCTATACTTTTTTTTTTTTTAAGGATGGGAAATCATCAAATGACTTCTTCCGCTCTGGGTGGAGCGGAAGGGCGTGTCAGACTCTTACTGACTAAAACCCATCCGTGTTCCTTCTAAAGCCCTTTGCGTTCCAGGGCCGCGGTGACTCTTTCGAACAGATTCCGCAACCCTGGCAGGCTTTGGCCCTAGCGGGCCCCGTCTTTTATGCTGACATCTCTTTGAGGCGCGCGTGAAACACAACGCGCCATCGACCCGGGCCTGGTGGTGATCGGACGGCGAGCCACCCAATGCTCGCCGTCCGCAGGCCCGCGCCTACGGTGGCCGGGGATCGCCCTGCGACTCCCGACGCCCGGGGCGTCTTCTCCTGTTGCGGCGATTGGGGCGAAGGCCTTGCCTTTCCCTCGCGCGGCCCGCCTCCTCCTTCGCTAGCATTACTGCTTCGCAGAAGGAGGTGACCGCTTCCCAAGCCTCCTCGCTCCGGACCATGGATTCAACCAGGGCCGGACGCGAGAGGTCGCCGCCACCGATCGCCGCGATGAGGACACGGCGGTGCTCAGCCCAAGCAGGGCAGACCTCCACCGTATGCTCCACCGTGTCCTCCGGGCGATCCTCACAGTGCTGACACCCGGGCGTGTCCTCCCGCTTAATCCGAAACAGGTACCTCCCGAAACAGCCGTGTCCGGTTAGTACCTGCGTCAGGCGGACGGTGAGGACGCCGTAGCGCCTCTCCAGCCACTCCTCAAAGAGGGGTCTTATCGCCGCAATTGTGGCGTGCCCAGCGCTGGGTTGCGACAGTCGCCGTTTCCATATCGCCATGGTATCCTGCCGGAGCTCCGTCCGCCGCGTAGCAATTTGCCGTGGCAGCGGAGTTTCGCCCCGGCGAAGCGCCTCCAAGCGCCACGCGTAAACGTGCGCGAGGGCTCTCGCCTCCAGATCCCATGGCGTTAATCCGGCAAGGAGGCTCGCCGCCTCGCCGGAGACCGTGCGGTATCCCCGGGCCAGCCGGATGGCCATGACCCTTTGGGATGCGTTGAGCTGGCGGGTAGGTCGCCCTTTCAACGTCAGTGCCCACACTGGGGCCCCATAAAGGGCCATGGACCGCACGATCCCCGCATAGAGCCTCCGGCAGGAGGCGTTTGGACCCCCTAGATTGGGCAGGAGCCGCTTGAAGGCAGCCCCGGCCCGCTCCAGTCTTGGAGCCAAACGTCGGAAGTGCTCCTCGAAGTTCCATCGGCTGTCGAGAACGAGCCCCAGGTACCTGATCGTCGACCCGACGCCGATGTGAACCCCTCCTACCGTTATTTGGGATCCCATTGGTGGCCTGTTCCGAGAACCATAAAAACACATGGCTTCGGACTTGTGCAGGGCCACCTCGAGACCCAGTTGCCGGATCCTCTCAACGACTGTCGCAACCCCGCGTGTCATCACTTCGGCCGCCGCCTGGTGCGACCCCCCCTTTGCCAAGACTAGCGTGTCGTCAGCGTAGCAGACTACGTTGACGCCGTTAGGGAGGTCGGCGCGCAGCACCCAGTCGTAGCCGATGTCCCACAGGAGCGGCCCCAGAACCGAACCCTGTGGAACACCGCACGACATCTCTCGCCGGTTCCATTCTCCCCGGTGACCGGGGTAGATGACGGCCCTGTCCGTCAGATAGGCCTCGACCACGCGACGGAGGTAGGTTGGCATCCGGTGATACCGGAGTGCCTCCCTTTTTTTTTTTTTTTTTTTTTTTTTTTTGATCTCGGGGGGAAATCCTCATGGAAATCCTCCACCCTGGGGCGGGTGGAGGGGTCTGTCAGACTCTTACTGACTAAAACCACCCCGGTGTTCCATCTCCCACCTACGCCGGGGATCGCGGGAACGTATGCGACATCCGCAATCCCCGGCTGGTGCCGGCCCGCCTCTGCGGGCCACCTCGCGTCGGCGAGGGGAGTGAGGTGTTTAACTCCCCTCGCTACGTCAAAGAGGGGCGCACGGGAACACCACGCGCCGCCACCTCGGGTCCGGATGAGTGGGGGGCGACGGACATCCCCAAGTCCGCCGCCCCTGGACCCAGTTAGGGGGGCCGGAAGAGGGCAGCGTAAGCCCTCCTCCGACGCCCGATGCGCCTGCTGCGGGCAGGGAGAGCGGTTGTGATCTCCCTCTCCCTTTCCGCAGCCTCCTTCTGCGCGATAACTGTCTCGCAGAAGGAGACCACCGCGTCCCAGGACTCCTCACCGCCGACCATAGCATGGACTACGGCCGGCAGCGAGAGGTCACCGCCTACAACAGAGATGAGGGCACGGCGCGGCTCCTCCCAAGCTGCACACTCTGCAAGCGTATGCCGCACCGTGTCCTCCCGACAGTCGACGCAGTGGTGGCATCGAGCGTCCGGCTCCCTGCCTATGCGACACAAGAACCTCCCGAAGCAGCCATGCCCCGAGAGGACCTGCGACGCACGAAACGTCAGAGAGCCGTGCCTTCTCCCGAGCCACAGGTCGAGCACTGGCCGGATGGCCTCGATGGTGATGAGGCCGGCGGTAGGGCTCGAAAGCCTGTCCCGCCATTCCGCCACCAGGACCTCGCGCAGCTGCGACCGACGCAACTCCAAGTGTCGTTGCGTCAGTCGCTCGCCGCGCACCCGCGCGCCCTCGCGCCACCTGTGTAGTGACGCGAGCACTTTCGCCTCCAGGTCCCACGGCGGAGATCCGGCCAGTGCGCAAGCCGCCTCGTAGGAGATCGTGCGATATCCCCTGATGACTCTGACGGCCATCACCCTCTGCGGCCTCCGCAGAACAGTGATGGTGCTGGCCGTCAGGTCAGCCGCCCAGATCGGGGCCCCATAAAGGGCCATCGATCGCACGATCCCCACGTACAACCGCCTACAGGCGGTGCTCGGGTCCCCCAGATTGGGAAGCAGCGTTGACAGCGCCCCCGCCGCGCCCAACAACTTGGGCGCCAGCCGCCGGAAGTGGGGGCCGAAATCCCACCGGCTGTCGAGCACCAATCCCAGGTACTTCATGGTGGACTCGATAGCGATACGGGCCCCCCCGACCACGATGTGCGATCCCGGCGGCGGCGCTCGCCGGGGGCCATGAAAAACAATGGCCTCCGACTTGTTGAGGGCCACCTCCAGGCCGAGGCGCCGTATGCGGCTCACCACCTGTGAGACCGCAGCCGTCGCCAGCAACGCTGCCTCCCTGTGCGAGCTCCCCCGGGCAGTGACCAGTGTGTCGTCAGCGTAACACACCAGCTGCACTCCCGGCCGGAGCTCGCCCCTCAGCGCCCAGTCGTACCCGATGTTCCACAGGAGCGGGCCCAAGACCGAACCCTGTGGAACACCGCACGACATAGGGCGCTGGCATCTGCCATCGCGTCCCAGATAGGTGACACACCTTTCCGCCAAATAAGCCCCGACGACGCGGCGGAGGTAGGAAGGCACTCGATGATATCGTAGTGCCTCCCGAATACAACTCCAGGGCAGGGTGTTGAAGGCGTTGGAGATGTCCAAGGACACCGCCAACAACACACCGCCCCGCGACACCGCTTCCTCCGCCAGGACTCTCACTCGGGATATCGCCGTCACAGTGGAGCGCCCTTGCCGAAAGCCGTACTGGCATTCGGCCAGGTCCGGCCCCTCTCCGCACAAGTGGCTGACGAGGCGGGCTGAGACTATCCGCTCAAACAGCTTTCCCACCTCGTCGAGCAGCACTATGGGCCGGTACGCGGACGGCGAGTCCGCAGGGCGCCCCGCTTTCCTGAGCAGGACCAGACGACCAGATTTCCACTGAGCGGGAAACTGGCCCTGCTCAAGGCACGCCGAGTAGAGTCCTCTCAGTCGGGGCTCCAGCTCCTTCAGAGCGAGTACTAACGCGCAGCCGTGAATCCCGTCGGGCCCCGGGGCAGTGTTCTTTGCCCGGAGCCGTGTCACGGCCGCCCTCAACTCTGGTTGTGTCACCTCTGGGACGCTGGCGTCCTCTTCGGGCTCTGCGGCTGTGGGCAGAGCCATCGGCGGCGGAGCGTGCTCCGCTCGTGCCGGGAAGAGGGCTGCGACCACGTCCTCCAGCAGCTCGGGTTGGAGACTCTCCGTAAGCGGGGGCGCCCATGGTCCGAGTTTCCCTCGGACCGAGCGATAAGGACGCCCCCACGGATCCCCGTTGAGAGTCTCCAACATCTCCTCCCTGGCTCGCGTCTTCGCCTCGCCGATGGCCAGCCACAGAGCCTTCTTAGCCGCGCGATACACCTCATACCGCGCGGCTTCTTCGTCAGGGACCCGACGACGTCTTCTCCGGTATCGGGTGTACTGGCGCCTGACCTCTACGCACGAGTCGCGCAACTGCGCGATCTCGGCGGACCACCAGTACACCTGGCGCCTTCTGGGTTGTGTGCGAACCCGGGGCATTGACGCATCGCAAATTTGCGTCATCGCCCCGTGGAACCACTGCGCCTCCTCTTCGACGTCGACGGGTCCGGTCGTTGCCGGCTCCCGGATCCAGGCCTGCACAATAGCAGCCTCCTCGAGTAGCTCCCTGTCAAGGCGCTTTCGCGCCCAACGCGGACCGTCCGTTCGCGGGGCCGTTGGATTGCGGCCGCCTGCGGTCTGGGGGGAGACGTTGAAACGGATGTATCTGTGATCCGACAACGTCTCCACCTCCACGGCGACACGCCAATCGCGGACACGGCTTGCGACAGCGGGGCTAGCGAACGAAACGTCCACTATAGAACCACCCCGCTGTCGCACGCACGTGTAGACCGAGCCCCGATTCAGGACGGTCAAGCCGGTCGTGACCGCCCACTCCTCCAACGCCTCGCCCTTGGCATCGGTGACCGGGGATCCCCACGCCGCAGACTTGGCGTTGAGATCCCCGAGCAGCAGCACCGGGCGAGGGTGGTACCGGTTCACGACGGCACCCAACTCGACAAGGAAGCTCTCGAAGTCGGCGAGGCTCTTGTTGGGCGAGAAATACGCCCCAACAATGCCAACGCCGTCCGCGAGGGCGGCCACCCAGCCGTGACCTCGGGACGGGTCGACAAGAGCCCCGCCGATGATGGCCACCGAGCCGTCCAGGTCACCCACCCAATCATCTCGGGGGGGGACGTAATACGGCTCGGCGACCACAGCCACATGGATCGACCACTCTGCCATGCTCTGGAGTAAGAGATCCTGAGCCCTGGCAGAGTGGTTGATATTGCCCTGGAGGAAATGGAATTGTGCCATTACGCACAATCCATTCCCTCGGCACCATTCTTAGGCCGGGAGTCGGCCGAAGAGCAACCAGGCTGAGGGGGGTGTAAAGAGCCCCCGACAGCCTTGGTTGTCCCCTTCTTGTTGCCCTTTTTTGGGGCGGGCGGGCAGGCCTTTCTGCCGACAACGTGCCCCGCGGGCCTCCCTGCATCCGTACAGAGGCTGCAGTTTGGCGTCGCGGAGCACGCTGCCGCCTTGTGGCCGGGCTTACCGCAGCGATAGCACTGCTCGCTGCAGTCAGTTGCGGCGGCGCACCGTGCCCTGACGTGCCCAACGTCGAGGCAGCGGTAGCACCACATAGCCCTGGGTTGCAGCAGCTTCACTCGTGCCGCAACCCATCCCACCAATAGCCGTCCGCTGACGGCTATCTTATTTGCCGCCGCTACCGGGCACTTCACCGTAATGGCGCCGAGCCCGGCAGCGTCGGTGCGGATCTCGCCCGCCCGCACGTCGCCCGGCGGACATCCACCGCTTCGAGCGACGGCCGCCACGACCTCCTCCGGGGTCGTCGAGTCGTCCAGGCCATCGACGCGCAAATCGGCGGTCTTTACGGGCCTGGACACTCGGACGTCCTCATCCTTGAGGACCTCCCTCAGTTTGGCGGCCAGGATGTCCGCCTTCTCGCTGCCCGAGGGTCCCGACACCTCGAACAGACGCGCCCCCGTAACCGCCGACTTCATCCTGAAGCCGGTCGGTGTGCCGAGGTCGGGAAATGCGACCTTAGCCTTCGCCTGTTCGAGGACCTGCTTGTAGGTAAGGCCCCTCTCGATAGCTGCGGGCTGCAGTGTGATAACCACAGCAGCCGAGCGTGGGGCCTTACCCTTCCGGGACCTCCTCTTTCTTTTGGGCGCCGGCTTGGGCTGAGCCGGCGGCGCCGCCTTCTTCTTACGACCCCGTTTGACGACCGTCGTCCAAGCCTCCGTGGGCTGGGATGCGGTCGCCGGGGTCGTAGTCGAGCTGGAGGGGGGTGCTGACGCACCCTCCGCGGGCTTCTTGGGCCCCTCCGCGGGCTTTTTGCCCCCCTTTCCAGCATTGGCCGTCACGGTCGACGGCCCTGGCCTTGCGGTCTCCTCCATCCTCCGTCTATCCGCTGCTAGCGGTGGCCGGAGGTTCTGGGCCGGGAGGAGCCTCGACTCTAAGGCCTCCAGGCGGGCATTCATCATGCCCCCGCACTGCTGCATGCAGATGCGGACGATCCTTTCGACGTCCGCATCGGGCGACAGTGCAGGGGCAGGGGCTGACGGCGGAGACGCAACTGCCCGAGAGCCGGCAGCTAGGGGAGCCGCACGCTTCTGTTGAGGGGCAGACCCCCTCTGTGCAGCAACCTCCCTTTTGAGGTCCTCCAGCTCATTACGGAGACGGCCGTTCTCCTCCCACAGCTTCGCCGTCTCCTCAGAGCTCGTTCTTTCGAGGAGGACCCCAACCGCCTCCCTGATGCCATCAGCTGCCTCTTTTAGGGCGCGCGTGAACGTGCCCTTCAAGCTGCCCGACTTCGTGGCAACTTTCAGGACAACGTCCACGCCGTCCAGAACTTGGCGGCCGAGTGCCGCTGCCGTTATGCCCTCCCCGGAGGCCGCCTGGGTGGCCCGCCGCTCTCGAGCCTGCCGAGCCAGCTCGCCGACCTCATCGGCCGCGACCGCCTTCCGCTGCGCCCGCTTTGCGGCGTTGATCTCCGCTTTGTTGCTGTCTAGCAACAGCGGGGACGCAGCGGAATCGCCGCTTTGCAGCTCGTCGCTGTCTATCTCTTCGGGCCGATCCATGCGGACCGCTGCCGCCGGGATCGGCGTAGCGGGCCGCAAGAACCGACCCCTTTGGTCGCGCTGTGGCACCACAGCACGACCACCTCTTCTAGATGTCGGCACCTTGGCGGCCGACAATTCCTCTTCACTTGAGGAGGGGTTTAAACCCTCCCCGCGAGAACGCTTCCCCCAAAATTTCGAGGGAGCGCGTGAGCCTCCTAGAGTGTCGCTGCCGCTACCGGCAGACGACGCTTCCAACTCCGCCATAACTGGCCCGTCCTTTTTCTGTTTGTTTTTCAGGGTATCCATATAAATCCCACGAGTAGATATAGGTACTACATGTCCACCGGGCAGAGCCTAGGTACCCGGTAAGCCTACATACTGCAGAGTGCGGCAGGTGCTCTGCAGGGGAAGCGCTAACGACTGGACTCCCTCCAGCCATGCATCCTCTCACCGCGCTTCAGAGCTTAGGATTGGGGGTTTTTTATCTTAGAGGTATCCTTCCTCTGGGCCGGGCGGTTAAGCCGAGCCCCCGACGGCGGCATTAAACATGCCTCCGTCCGCTGTCCGGACAACCCGACTCAGCGGACCCGTCGGGAACTCTCTCTTCATGATTGCTCCGTGAAGAGAGAGCAACTGCCGCTTTGGTGCGCCTGCACCGCAGCGGCATTGGTCGCATCCTTCGCCAATCGACGACTGTCGATCGGACAGGAGCGACCCCAACTCAGACGTTCCTCCACAGTGCCCTCTGATAATCAGAGGGACACGTGGAGGAACCGTCGTGGAGCAACATGCTCCCCCTCCCCCGCAGAAATTCGCCACAGACAATAGCCCCTCCGACATGGAGAGACTATTGGCCGTGCCCAGGGTGCACCGGCCCGACAACTGCTCTTTCCCCCGAACGCATTCGTAAGGAACCAGCAGCCGTCAGGCACACGAGGAGGTTTTCTGCACGCACCCCACCGGAGTGCCTCCCTGATGCAACTCCAGGGCAGGGAGTTGAAGGCATTGGCGATGTCAAGAGACACCGCCAAGACGACCCTGCCCCGGGACACCGCATCCCCCGTCGTGAGGGCTCTCACGCGCATGATGGCGTCCACCGTTGAGCGCCCCGTGCGGAAACCGAACTGGTTCTCCGCCAGATTCGGCCCCACCCTCACCAGGTGCCCGACGAGGCGGTTTGCTATGACTCTTTCAAAGAGCTTGCCCACCTCGTCGAGCAGCACGATGGGCCGGTAAGCGGACGGAGAGTCCGCAGGGCGCCCAGGCTTCTTAATGAGGACCAGTTTCCCCGTCTTCCAACGAAGTGGGAACTGGCCTCTCTCCAAGCATGCGCTTAAGAACCCCCTTAGTCGAGGCCCGAGAGCCTCCAAGGCCAGGACCCAGGCTTTCCCAGGTAAGCCGTCGGGTCCTGGGGCGGTATTTTTGGACTTAAGTCTGTTTACCGCCACTCTCAGGTCTACCTCAGTCACCTCCGGAGCGTTGTCATCGTCGTCGCCGTCGTCGGTGTGGTCCGCATCGGGCACCGCAGGTGGCGGAGCCATAGGCGGGGGAGCATGCTCCCCTCGCGAAGGGAACAGAGCGCTCACCACGTCCTCCACCAGCTGGGGCCGGAGACTCTGCGTCAACGGGGGGGCCCAGGTGCGGAGTTTATCCCGCACCATTTTGTAAGGGCGTCCCCACGGGTCCCCGTTCAGAGACTCCAGCATCTCCTTACGAGCCAGATCCCTGGCCCGCAGGATTCCCGCTTGGAGGGCGGCCTTCGCCACTCTGTATTCCTCGTACAGCTCCGCCTCCCTGGCCTGCGCATCCGGAGGCCGGATACGAAGCCTGCGATGCCTGGTGTATAGGCGCCGTGCAGCAACGCATGCCTCGCGCAGCGAAGCCAGCTCCCGCGACCACCAGTACACCTGGCGGCGGGCGCGTCCTGGCCGGACCCGGGGCATTGCCACGTCACATATTTCGGACATGGTCTCCCGGAACCACTCCGCTTCATCATTGATGTTAGCAGGCCTGTCCGGTGGTGACACCCAGGCCTGCACGATCGAAGCTTCCAGGAGGAGCTCCCGGTCCAGCTGCTTTAGCGCCCACCGCGGACCACTCGGGGCCTCTCGAACTGGCACGGTTGAGGTCTGGGCGGAGACGTCAAACCGGATGTACCGGTGGTCCGAATACGTCTCCACCTCCTCCATGACGCGCCAGTCGACGACACGCGGTGACAGAGCAGGGCTGGCGAACGAAATGTCCACCACCGACTCACCCTGCATCCGCACACACGTGGGGACAGAATTAGGACGATTAGGCCTGCCTCCAGAGCCCAGTCCTCCACCATCCTACCCCTCGTGTCCGTATAACGGGAACCCCAAGCCAAGTGCTTGGCATTGAAGTCCCCGAGTACGAGCACGGGGAGGGAACGATACCCGGCGACGACGACAACCAACTCCCTAAGGGAGTTGTGGAACTCGGCGAGAGATCGGTTCGGAGAGAAGTAGACCCCCACTACTACAATCTCCCCAAACCGTGCTGCTACGCACCCCTGTCCTCTCCTGACACTCTCGAGGGACGGGGTACCGGCGGCGGCCGACGAAATTAGGGCCACTGAGCCGTTGAGGTCCTCCACCCAGTCATCCCTGGGCGGGACAAGGTACGGCTCAGCGACCACGGCGATGTTGATCGACCACTGCGCTATGCTCTGGAGCAGCAGGTGCTGAGCGGCGGCGCAGTGGTTGATGTTCGCCTGGAGGAGGCGTAATGGGGCCGTTATTGGCATTCCATTACGGCCTCCATCCGAGCCCCTTGTGAGGGCTCCACCGCGGCATTAGCAGTAGTGGCGGCGGCGGTGGCGGTGGCGTTGGCTGCGGCAGAGACGGCGGTGGCGGAGGGCTTCTTCTTGCTCCCGGCCTTGGCGGGTGGGGCGCAGGCCTTGCCCCCAGCCCAGTGATCGGCCGGCTTGCCAGCTGCCGCACACACAACGCAGTGCGGCGTGGCGTTACACGAGCCGGCCTTGTGACTGGGCTGACAACAGCGGAAACAAAGACCACTGCGGTCCACCTCCGAGGTACAAAGAGCTCCCGCGTGGTCGCCCACAAGGCAGCGGAAGCACCTCAGAGGTCTGGGTTCCAGCAGTTTCACCTGCGCGGACACCCACCCCACCAGGAGCCTTCGGCCCTCTGAAATTTTCTTGGCCGCCGTCACGGGGCAGCTCACCACAACAGCCCGCATGCCCGTGCGGTAAGGACGTATGGTGCCTGCCTTCACCTGATCGGCAGAGCACCCCCCAGTCCTGACGACGGCGGCCACCACCTCGTTCTCCGTGACAGAGTCGTCCAGGCCCAGGATGCGCATGTCGATGCACTTGGTGGGCCTGGACACTCGGGCCTCGTCCGCATCTAAGGACGCCCTAAGCCTTTCGGCCAGAGCGTCGGCGGTCGGGCCACTAGCTGCTCCAGGGATCTCCAGCATTCGGGCCCCAGTTTTGGTCACCCTGAGCCGGAGGCCCCCGGTGATGCCGAGCTCCTTGAGGTCCACCGCCTCCTTCGCCTTCGCGAGCACGTCGCTGTACGTCACGCCCCTCTTTTCCGCGTCCGGCTGTAGTGTGACCACTACAGCTGCGGACTTCGGGGCGCGGAGCCTAGCTGCGACGCTTTGCTGTTTTCGCCGCCGCTTCCTCTCCCGTTTCTTGGCCGCCCTAGCTGCCTTGCGCGCCTTCTTCTTCCCGCCGGCCACCTGCCATCCGGCTTCGGCCGTAGGATTTGAAGGCGGGGGCGGCTGTTGCACCGCTGGAGCTGAAACTTTCGCTGCCTGTGCAGCCGCTTCGCTTTTCTTCTTCTTGACCGGAGCCGGTTTTCCCGGTGCCAGCTTCGCAGGTGTCGGCGCGGCCCCTCGATTGGCCTGGCCAGACGGCCCCGGCTTGGCAGCCACGGCGGCCGCGTAAGAGCCCACCTTCTGGCTCGAGGCCAGATGGCTCGCTGCTAACGGGGGGCGCAGGACGATCTTCTCCAGTGTGGAGAACCGCTCCTGGAACCGCTCCTGGAAGACAGCCAGCTCTTGCCGCACCAGGTTCAGGAGCTGGTTCTCCGCAGGCACGGTCGGGCTTGGCCCGCGCTTGCACCCCTGTTGGGGCGCGTCCTTTGAGCCACCTCCGCGGAGCCCGGCCAGGTCTGCTCGGAGCTTCATGTTCTCCTTTTGGAGAAGCTCCGTGGCGGCCGCTAGGCGTGCGACCTCCGCCCGCAGCTTGGACATTTCGTCCGTCGACGGAGGCCCGCTGTAGTTGGCCTTCGCTGCCGCCAGAATAGAGGCCGAAGCCGCGCGTATGGCCTTGTTTTTTGAGGCCTGAGTCCTCTTCAAGGCCACATCGCGGATCGCGGCCTCCACGGCCTCCACAAACCTGGCTTGGCGCTCCTTGTTATTGCCGCCAGTGGTGTCCAGCTCACCGCCGGAAGATGCCGAGGGGAGGACGTTCCAACCAGTCACTCCAGGGTGGCTTTCCTCCTCGGCGAGCTTCGCGTCTCGCTGGGCAGCCTCCTGGGAGGCGAGTCCTCTCCCCCTGCCTCCTTCTCGGCCCTTACCCCGCCTGCTGGTGGGGATTTTCCGGGCCGAGGCCATCTCGCCGTTGGAGGTCGATCCTCGGTCGTCCTCCGGTCTAGGGCGCTTGCGGAAGAGCTTAATGTTCTCCGCAGCAGCCTCGACTCCCTCTTGATCAGAGCTCGGTAAGCTGACGCTGACGCCAGATGCGGAGTCAGAGTCTGACCCCACATCCCCCCCACACGTCAGCGGGCTCTTCTGCCACAGTTTTGCCGGATGTTTCGCGCCACGCCCGCCCGAATCCATGTCAGGCGTTTTAAAATTATACCGGATCAGGTCCTCAAAGGACGCTGATCGGGAGCCTCCTCGGCTCTTGTTGCCACTGGCAAGCGGATGAGGACATACGTTGCCCCCCCCAGAATACGAGGGGCTTGACGCTCCCGAAGGGAGCGTGGCGGATTCTCCAGCTGCTGAGCAGCTGGTACCGCCCTGGGGTAAATCTATTTCGTCTGTCTTACTCATTTTTATATTTTTGTCCTTTTAAAGGGTGTGGTCCCTCTCCCCTGCACTGCTTTCGCAGGGCCCCTCTCTCGCTGCTTGCTCACTGTCCTCACAGTCACGTCTGATGAGCAGACGCGTACCAGAGAACAGTGAGCAAGCTTCCTCCCGAAACGCACACCGTCCGAAGACCCGAACACCGCTCAGGTCTCCGAACGGTGTGCCCCTCTCTCGTGTCCCGCTTTGTCTGGTCTCTCACTTGGACCTTTTCGGCATGAGTAACTCTACCGACAGAGCCCCAAGATCATTGAGACACACAAGCCCCACCACGACGGCAACGTGGGGACACTCTCGGTGGGGTAATTTCTTGAATAACTACAAAATTATTTATTTTAAAATTATAAAAAAAAAAAAAACCCTCATAATAAGCCCTTTCATTTGATATGTCACACAGTACAGTTTTTTTTAATTTTCTAGTTTGTCCCCCAAAAGTGACCCCGCATTCAAAATATACCTACTTATTTACGTAACAGGTCCGTGTTTGGGTCACAGAGGTTCATATGTGTACGAATTTACAACAGAATCGGTCCAGTAGATTCTGAGATTTTTTTTTTCATCTTGGGGGATCGGGCAAAGCTCGACCTTAAATCTTTTGTATTTAGTTTCAACGTTGCCTAATCGGTAATTTTATTTAGATCTTATTTTTTCTCAGATAAGCACGAAAACTTAAAGTAATCTATATTTTTTATGTTATTTTTTCTCGTTGGTAATATAACACTTTTATTTTCCAACAAGAATTTAATTTTAATTTGCCTTTGTATTTTTTTCATAACTGGTAACTTTAGGGCTTGCTCCCAAATTCACTTAGAATTTTTGCCAGCCCACAAAGACGAGAGGCGTTCGTAAGAAAATTAAACGAAGTTAAAAACTTTTTGATTATTTTGTGATTTTGGTCACGAGGGTACCGTTAAGAAGGATAGGTACATTGATTTTTCAAGTTCAGTTACTATAAGGGCAGAAGGTAAGCAATTTGAAATAAAATAAGTAAAAACATACTAAAATTCTCCCAATCCTTACATACGGTGTTCAAATCTGGTCTTTGACAAATCAAAAGAGGCACAAGTTTGAGATTAGCCAGCGAGAAATGGCGCGCAGCATTCTGGAAGTCCGATTAACGGACCCCGTTAAGAAAACAGTGCTGTGCTCCAAAACAAAAATTGCCGATGTCAGCCAAAAAGCAGCCAAATTAAAATGGGACTTGGTCGAACTTACGTTGCCGCACGTCTGCCGCATGTCGAACGGTTCACTAACCGTAAATGTCCGACGACATCGCGGGAGACCCAGGCGAAGATGGCGGGACGATTTTGGCGCCCTATCGTCAAGATTGGTACACACTTGCCCAAAACCGGGAAGAATGGAAGAAAGAAAGGGAGGCCTGCCCTATAGTGGGACACAACTGGCTGAAATCTATCATCATCATCATCATGTCAGCCGAAAGACGTCCACTGCTGGACATAGGCCTCCTCAAGTGTCGCCCTAACAACCGGTCCTGTGCGTCTCGCATCCATCGAATACCCGCGAAATCTATATATGTACTATAATATCTATAGTAATATAATAAAGTTGAAGAGTTTGTTTGTTTGTTTGAACGCGCTAATCTCTGGAACTACCAGTTGAATTTTGAAAATTATTTTTGTATATGATAGCCACATTCATGAGGAAGAATATCACATCACGCTACGATCGACATCGAGCATTAAAGAAAAATGTGACGCAACAAAGTAAATACCGCAAGATACTACATCTACATAGTGTGTATGAATTTTTCACCATGTAGATGATACATATGTACAATCCCGACGTATTAAAGCATATTTCAGATTGCCCTTTATAATGGATAAACTCCATAACACACCGTTTTTAGAACAAGAACCCCATGTTAAGCAATCGAGAGTAAATCCATTAGACTACGCAGCCTAAACCTCTTTTATTTTAATTTCTTTCAGTCCAATCCAAAAGTTGTCTGATAGGTATCGTTGTCTACGTTAAAGGCCAATGCCGTGCATCGCGAACGACCGCAGACGCGCGCGGCTGGCTTCGGTGCCATACATTTTCATACTCTGACTATTGTAGCAACGCGATAGATCGAGAGCCTGCAATCGGTCGCGATGCTTGGAATTGTACCTTTAATTAAACCGCCAGTGTATGCTTCACTTAATTAACTTGTTATTATCTGTGTGACCATTTTGTTCACAAACAATAATCTTTATATATTCTAGACAGCTGTGAACACTTATTAATCCTTAATACCAATATAATATACACAAATACTAACATTATATCTTAATTTAGATATTTTATAGAGAATGTAGATATTTTATCATCAATAAAATATCTCAACATAAGCCCTTTTTAAATGTTCTTACTGCAATTAGTACGTGCTTCATACAATATCTAGACAGAATTTAGAGTAAAAGAATACACAATAATATAAAAGAGATCCTAATGTAGTCTTTGTGAAAAGAATAATGGCTTTTTACTTTATTTAGTACCGAGAAAGCTTTGTTAAAAGATGCTGAAATCTGTGTAGGTACAAAGAATAATATTTTTTGCTGCCTCTTGTTTAAGGCAAACATAGTTTTCTTCAACCTTTGCTTTATTATTTTAAGAATGAAAAATATAATACCTTGGCAAGAGTAAAGGGGCATAAAAGTTCCTAGAGAAAGAGATTTTCCCGTTAAAAGTGAAACAGACTCCGGTACATGGTGGACACACGTCGCGGAATTTGTTCGAAAGAGTCACCTAACCTCTAAGAATTAATGACAACACGATTTGACGGTTACTGTCAAATCGTGTTGTCATTTATTCTTAGTTCGGGTTCGGAACTAATCGTAAGTCCTTAGGTGATACGGACTAGAATACGCCCGCAACTAAGCCCGAAACTACGGACTGCGGGCTTAGAGAGTAGCCCCCCTGGAACGCAAAGGGCATTAGGAGGAACACGGATGGGTTTTATTCAGAAATAGTCTTATACTCCCTTCCGCTCCACCCAGAGCCCATTTGATGATTTCCCATGCTTAAAAAAACCCATGCACACAAAACTTTCAGTGTGCGTAGTGGTATTCTCTCTGTGTGTCCTGATAGCCACAACCAGGGGGTCTAACTCAAGAGTGAATAGATTACTTCAAGGCAAGCGTGCTCCATCGTCGACCTTCATCATCTAATACTTCTCTTACCAAACGCGCGTGATCAAGCCCGCCACATATTTCCAACCACTGCAGCTCCTGAACAAACGCGCGTGATGAATGAAAAAGATAAGTTCTGAAGTATAACGCGAACGCTAAGTATGTGCGCAAACAAAGCGCTTGCCGCCAAGGCCCGTCGCGACGTCCCCTTCAATGTCCGCCCCGACCCTTACAGGAATCAGCCCGTCCCGTTGAACCTGTCTTAACTTCACCGCTAAATAATAATCCTAGTTCGATCCAGCCCCTTCCTAGCTATCTTTCCCCCAGCGATGCCCTAAGCCGAGGTGCGTACCCCACAGGGGGTGCCCTTAGCGTGTAGTTTCTTAGTTTGTAAGTTTTAATAAGCCCTGGCCGGAGGCTTTAATGTTTATATTAAGGCCGCCACAGGCAAGTCCGGTTAAACAGTCGACAACCTTAGGTTGAACCGAGAGGCCACACATTAGAAATAACCGGCCAAGTGCGAGTTGGACTAGCGCACCTTGCCGTTGCCGTTTTTATAAATAATGGTACGAACCCCAAGGGAAGGGGAGGGGTTCGTACCATTATTTATAAAAACGGCAAAAAAATCATGTCTGCTGTATGGGAGCCCCCTTAAATATTTGTTTTATTCTGTTTTTAGTGTTTGTTGTTATAGCGGCAACAGAAATACATCATCTGTGAAAATTTCAACTGTCTAACTATCACGGTGCATGAGATACAACCTGATGACAGACGGACAGACAAACGGACTGCGGAGTCTTAGTAATAGGGTCGTTTTAACCTTTGGGTACGCAACCCTAAAAAAGCAAACACAGCTGTATCCTCTGTGACTTTACTCTCACGGACAGACACCGAGAAGAGATCAGGCGCAATGCCAATGAATTTACGTTCTGTATGAGTTAAAGTGGTGTTACACCACTAACTTCCAATCTCCAGGCTGCTTCTGAGAACATCCTCACGGAACAAAAAATATTACTTACTGAATGTATAAAATAACTTCAATTTCGGAAGTCGGTGTTTTTGGTTGTTTCTTCATATTTTAAAACCGACTTCCGAAATTAAAATTATTTTATACATTGTAGTGTTTTCTTTTTATTTGGAAGTTGGTTGTATTTTTTTCTAAAAGTTTTTATTTTCACTTCTATATATATAATAAAAAAAGATATTTTCAAATGAATATGATATGTTAACGGAGTTACGAGGTAACAAACATACAAAAAAAACATACAACCGAATTGAGAACCTCCTCCTTTTTTGAAGTCGGTTAAAAACTCAGTAGTAATTTTCGCCCCACCTGGGAATCAAGCCCCGGACCGCCTGAACCAACGGGGTAGATGTCACCCTCAGAATAGGAAACGTAGGTAGGTATATAAATACTTTATTTTTCATGTAGAAATGTCATTCCGCTATTGATATACTCCACAATATTTTTTCCCCAAGAGTCACAAAACTACTTTTGAGGGGCACCGGCTACCCATGGGATAAATACAAAAGTTATTTCGAATCGCTTAAGAAGTTTATTTCCTGTATGAAGTTATAGCTTTAGACATGTAAAATAGTTCGATCATACCGCGAGATGTTTTCAATACTAATAATAAAGCCGAATAATTTGTTTGTTTGTTTGAACGCGCTAATCTCTGGAATTTGGAAAATTATTTTTGTATATGATAGCCACATTCATAAGGAAGACTATATAGGCTATACGGGAACGGTGCGACGGTATATACGGTATGCGCGTACGAAGTCGTGGGCAAAAGATAGTATTTTCATAAGAGGCCTTGAATAAAGTTACATTTCATCAGAAATTTAATGATTGGCAGAAAGTCCAAAATGAGATTGGCATGCATTATAGAAATGTCACTGAAGCATTTTTGGAAAGTTGTTAATATCGTTTATTCATCTTCTACTTATACGTATTATTTACATTAAAAAAAATCAAATATGCACATTAAAAAATATTTTTCTACACAAGAAAAAATCTTTGTAAATTTATTGTCGCTGTGAATTTTCCAACTGGATAAAGTTATTAAAATAAAAAAATTGAAACATAATTTAAAGGCAGTAGATTTTTTATCTGTGCGGAAAAATCACAACAATGAAACACTTTTCATCTTCTAATGTCAATCAAATACTGGAACAAAACAAAAAAAGAACAGGCGCAATTCCATTTTCAAAAAGTTCTATTCACATTTCACTATAGTAATAAACAAACGGCCGTCCCCTTTACGTGAACAAAACAAAACTCCCCCATACACGTGCTGGACGCATTACAAACTACTACCGACACAGATGACATATACGAAGAAAAAAGAAGTAAAAATCATTTTTTCATCCAGTCGTATTGTGGAGTCCCCTAAAAGAGCACTCTATTGAATGTACTGCACTCAATAGATAAGTATTTCATATCCTGGTTGAATGAGGACGGTATGCATCAGTAAAACTGAAAGTTAGGGTATGTACTGTGGAATGTAAAGCGGCTGTACGTGGTCTATGTGATCGGGTTAGGGGGTTGTTACACCGTTGAGTTGAGGCGAGCGATGTTTGATTTAACTAGCAATATTTAAGACGGTATGACTTTTTTTGCAACCTCGGAGATGTCCTGAGATCATCTCTAATCTAGAGCTATTGGCTAAAACTACGAGAGCGCAATCAACCGCCAGATCAAACGTCAAAGGATGGTTATGGTCACCCATCCACGGACCTACCTCGTTAAGCATTGCTTACCCGGAAGATCGACATTCACGGTTGTTATTAATTTAAGCCTTTTCCCAGAAAACATCTAAAAAAAATCGTGAAACAAAGAAAAAAACATGGCAAAAGCAAAAGACTTATTTCCTTAAACAATAACATTGTGTTTGCAAATAAAGCTTCATTAACAGCCGGTAATGTACGTCTCTAATGATATCTTCCGTTCGCTTTCCTTGTTCCTTCCTTTAGATATTTATTTTAGCCCGATGTTAGAATTTTCTGTTTATAGTATCACGGTGTTGGTAGTCTCTCTGTCTACTAATAGGAATATATTGTGGTCAACAATATAATGGTGTCTGTCGTGAATGTTCATCATCGCCGAAAGACGTCCACTGCTGGACATAGGCCTCCCCCAAGTGTCGCCACAACAACCGGTCCTGTGCGTCTCGCATCCATCGGCTACCCGCGACTTCCGGTACGCGGTCGCCACTCCAGAACTTTTCGGCCCCATCGACCATCTGTTCTGCGAGCAATGTGCCCTGCCCACTGCCACTTCAGTTTGGCAATCCTTCGGGCTATGTCGGTAACCTTGTTTCTCTTGCGGATATCGTCATTCCATGAATGAATGAATGAATGTTCTACTGTCTCATTTTGATTGCAATCTCATTTGACAATTTCGATCAAACTAAACTTCATCTCTGTTTAGTGGTAGGGATTTTTTTATTTGCAACGAACTTCAAGTGCCAAAAGATCACACATTAACACGCTGATGCTGTAACTGTACGCTAAACAATGCCAGGGGCGCGCAAATGGTAAAACATAAAACGTATCTGTGGATAAAACAAGATGGCGGCACTAGTTCCGATTCTGACTACGCGCTAAAAAAAGATCCTAAACCAAACGTCACTTTTCTGTCATGTCAAAAGCTTAATATTGCCAGACACAAAAATAAGAGCTCGCCTATTCAAAACTATCCCCCATACGGTGTAAACGCGCCCCATCTGTACCGGGGTCAGTGGCGGTCGTTATTTATATTTCCCCGACCATACCGCGGGTTATTTTATGTAGTCGACTATTTTATATCGACGATCGCGGGATTTAATATTAAACTGCTTTTCAACCGCTTTTCCGTGGCCAGACTTTATCGGTGCATACTAAACATACTTTACTTTCATGGTGAAGACGGTATTGCTCTTTTGTTTTTATTTTGTATTGATAAAAAGTTACGGCTTTGGTCGTACCAGTTTTCTTTTAAGGTCTCTATTGTAGGAAGTTTTTATCGGTTGTAAGATTATGTTAGATACCAGGTTAAAATATATTTAGATTATTTTTTATATTTTTCTTTTGTGCACAGATATTATTGAGCATCCATTAAACTAAATAAATAATGTTTGTTTATGGTTGACAAAGGCGCGGGAAACACCTATAAGGGACGTAATAAACCAGGTGGTATGACTGGGTATTTTGGAATGAAATGGGTATAGTCTCCGGCTCATACCCTGCAATAGGTGATTCCATTCTAAAATGCTTATCAAACTTAACAGAATTTGTAACTAAACCAGGTCACATCTGGCTTCTTTAAATCCAAAAGCAGAATAAACAAAAAACGGAAATGCTACTTCAAAAACAGTCTCAACCTTCTAAAAAAATAACAAAAAACCTAATTCTTTTGCTGAGCAGCGATTTGACTGTCAAGCGTCCGAAAGTTTCGCAGCTGCTAAGTTAGCGAAATCTTTTTCGCAGATTACTTTCATACGACTTGTTGCGATTGTAAGCCGTCATTCTCGGCTGTTTAGACTTTTCTTTTATTTTCAAAGTTTTTTTTTCTTTTGTACAGTTTTTAAATTCGTGTTCGTCTGTGCCAGTATTTTTAAATCGTTTAAGAACAGTATCGTATTTTGATGGGTTCCAATGGAACCAATAGATTTTTTAAAATATTTTGTTCCGTTATAAGCAGTACTTAGATTTGTGGAGTTTATTTTCTTACCTGGTAATGCACATTTTTTGGATTGGAAATCATCAAAATGACTCCTTTCCCTCTGGATGAAGCGGAAGTAGTCATTTGATGATTGTCGGACTGTCAGACTCTTACTGACTCAAACCCAACCGAGTTTCTCCAAATGCTCTTTGCGTTCCAGGGCCGCGATAACTCTTTCGAACAAATTCACCCTACGACTCCCGACACCCGGGCGTCTTCATCTGTTGCGGCGGCTGGGGTGTAAGGTTTGCCTCTCCCTCACGCGTCCCGCTTCCTCCTTCGCTTGCATTACTGCTTCGCAGAAGGAGGTGACTCCTTCCCATGTCCCTTCGCTCCGGACCTTGGATTGAACCAGGGCCGGAAGCGAGAGGTCGCCGCCGCCGATCGCCACGGTGGTGCTCCGCCCAAGCAGGGCAGACCTCAATCGTGTGCTCCACCGTGTCCTTCCTAATCTGCTAATGCTCATAGGTTTGAGGATTTGTAGAATGGAATGATAGAGTAAAACAAATTTTAATGATGATTTGCTTCATTATATATTATGAAAGCCAGGCAATGTCCTGTATGGTAGAATTTGTAAGCAAAAAGCTTGTAAGTTTCAGATTCCTGCATTAAAATTCATTTAAAGCCCCATCATTCTCTGCGTAGGTTTATTCCCAACAAATATTGGGGTCGGTTACCAGTCAAACTGAAGGTATTCAGCTGAATACCAGTATTATACATGGAGCCAGTAACTGGGTAACACGGTACTTCCTGGCAAGACTGGTGTCAAATTTTCTGGCTTCTGGCAATGAAATCTATAAACGGAGGTGTCTCGGCATGTGAATATAGTCACCCATCCACAGACTCACCACGACAAACGTTGCTTAACCTTAAAAAAAACATTAAAAGCCTAGAATAAAATGTAAAAACTTCATCTTAGAAAATTCCAAAGAGCAAAACAACATATTTTCAACTCGACGCCAAACCAAGTCCACAATAAACCCTTACTTAAAGTCCTTAACATAACCTTTTGCCAGAATTTGTTAATCGCAACACTAACTCGAATAGTTCCCCCAGAATGTCCAATAACGTAAACATAACATATACTTACAGTTTTAATACTAATATATATATAAAGTCGAGTAATGGTTGGAATTTTTAATATCAAGAGACCAGTGCCGCTCACAATATGACAATGCCCCAACATGTTAGGAATCCCCATTGTTGACGTTTGCTGCCTGACAAATACCATATATACTTTCATTCTACATATTCAACTTTATTTTTCAAGTTATAGGGTTCAAAATCCCTTGCTATAATTGGATGTAAGTTTTGATTCAAAGTACGGGTTGCGAACGAGTATTGTTCGAGTACAATCGCTTGCTTTTTAGGTATTGGTACCGGTATCGGTATTGATGCTCTCCAATTACTGATAGATTAACAATAGGTAAAGTTTCCCCTGTTAACAATGATGTTATGGGATTGGCAGCAGACTTTGGGAGTAGGCTGTATTCGCTGTTTATTGTAACAATGACATTCAGTGGTGCCCATTCTCTGTTTTACAAGTTCGACTTTGTTTTGGCTGTTTCCATCTTTTTCTTTCTTTTAATAGTAGTAAGGGACGGACGGACATAATAGTTATAAACATAGTAGTAGTTTTAAAAAGAGACAAAGTTCATGACATGAATTTGATATCACTAACTTAATGTTTTACACTTTACCGCCGTCCTTTTCTTGATTTGTCTATCAGTAAGATATCTAATTTTAGGTAAATTTTTGAACGAGAAAATATTTAAGTATTTAAAAAAAAATACGATACGATATGTTCTGTAACTTATATGGTGTACATAACAAAGAGTATTCTATTCTATTCTACAAAGTATAAAATAACTTTAATTTCGGAAATCGGTGTTTTTGGTTGTTTTTTCGTTTGTGAAACCGACTTCCGAAATTAAAGTTATTTTATACTTTGTAGTGTTTTTTATTTGGAAGTCGAAGTATTTTTTTGCAAAAAGTTTTTTATTCTCATAATGAGTGGTCGAAGTCCAGACCAGGTCATAGTTAAATATCTACTTTGCTTTGGTACTAGATTTTATTGATTTTAAGTTGAGTCACTGTCGGTTACTGGTTTATCTGAAGTTCACCGTCCAATACAAATGCAATATAGCTATAACTAAACCTAACGCAAAAATAATCTTTTTGCGTATCAATAAAGCTATGCCTATTCGGGGGGAAAACCCCAAAAACATGTTAATTCAGGTTGTCTTGTTTGCATCTGCGTACCCCTTCAGAGCGTACCGGTGCAGCGTGATGTTATGTTATGAACTGGAGGAAACAATAAACAGACATGCGATTTCAGCAATCCCGGGACATTTGCTATCATTTATTCCGTTGCCTGCCTCCGAGGTTCTTCACCAAATTGAAACGGGACCAGTTAAGAAAAAAAAACATTTAAATCGGTTGACAATTGGCGAAAATAACGTTGAACAAACATTTTCCTAGCTTCAGCGGATTGTGACTTTTACCTTCCATCATCAGCTCAGCAAGATGAGATGTTGATTACCGGGCACAATTATCTGAATTGCGTTAGAAAGTATATGAAAAACATTGTATGTCCTTTAAAAATTTGAGGGTTGCCCTCGATTTCCCTGGGATCCCATCATCAGATTCTGACTTGAATCATCTCAGGAGTATAGGCTTTCGAATAAAAAAAGAATCATTAAAATCAATTCTGACGGAATGATCGCATAACAAACTCACAAAAAAAAACAACATATAATCGAATTGATTTTTTAAGTCGGTTAAAAATAGTCCTGATTTCTAAGTAACCCAAGAAAAATGTAAACTGAGTGCCTTGCAAACAATATAGAACTTAAAAGGAAAATGTTGTTGAGAACCGGCCCTCGACTATCAAGTTTCCCTCATTAAAACGCCTTGATATTATTAGTCCTAGAAAGAGGAAGCCAAAATATTTACTTTCTACAAATCATTAGGATGTTTAAAAATATAATATGTATAATACAATACGTTTACAGGACAAAGAAAACAAAATTAAATGGAAAGTTATAAAACGGTGATTTGATAATGTCAAAAAGTCCACTATTTAACGCAGACGCTGCGTCGAATAGTGGACATGTTTGACATTCAGCCTAGTTTGATCCAGCCCATCCCTAGCTGTCGCGACGCCCTAAGCAGAGGTCCGTACTCCCGCGCTCATGCCCTTAGCTTGTAGCCGCTTAGGTTGTATTTTTTTTAATAAGTTCTGGTTGGAGGAGGCTTTGATATTTATATTAAGGCCACAAGTCCGGTTAAGCAGTCGACGACCTCTTAGGTTGAAAGGCGACGGCGGTTAACAAAAAAAAAAAAAAAAAATTGCGTGCAGCATAATTAATTAAGATAACAAATGCCTGTCGTTGGTTGCCAAATCAATCTAGGTATGACTGCTTGCATCATCAGTTAAGCCTTTTCCGAACTATGTTTGAGTAGCCGAATACCAGTATTTTACATGAAGCGACTGACTTCCACGGGCCAGCTACTTGGTAGCTCGTTGCCTCTTGTTCTATTCTGTACACTTTTCACCTTGAAAACTTAGGTGGAGTGATCTTGAAGTGAACTGGCAATCCTATGGATTGATAGTGCATATCACCTATGCTAGAATAAAGCTATCCAAGGCACGGATGGGTCTTAGTGTGAAATGGTTGGTCACTCATCTAGGAACCAACCTCGGCTAGCGTTGCTTCCCCTCAAACATCGAACCTTGTATCTGTTGTTCTGTAACCACGAACCTTTCGAAAATAAATTAAACTTTCATGTGATTATAAAAGTCCGTCACAAAACAAAAAGCCGCAATATTCGTAGTTCATATAAAAAGGTACAATAAGAGAGAAACGTCGAGTGTTTAATTTAGTTAAACGCGTCCGAGAACTTTAAACTCGATACTGAAGTTTATTCGACGCAGTGGTCATAAGCGAGGGACACACGAACAAAAAGGTTCATGAACTTATTAAAAGGGCTCAAGAATAGGGTGTTTTACTGGATAGAAAAAACTTAAAATTCTATTAAGTCCGTCAGCTGCATTTAAAAAAAAATATTGGAAACGTATTTTTGCCATTTCACATCAATAAAATATTTAAAATAAAGCACATCAAAGTAGAAGAGCGCTGATGAAGTAACGTCCCTTGTTAAAATAATTGTACCATCGTAGTGATGTCACGCAAATTTTCAACGTACTATAACGTTTTAATTTTTTGTTAACTTGAAAAACGAAAAAAATACGGGTATAATATTTTTTGGAATTCTATCTGACGGTTTAATTAGGTTTTTATGAACAGGACCGGTTGTTGTGGCGACACTTGAGGGAGGCCTATGTCCAGCAGTGGTCGTCTTTCAGTTGATATGATGATAATGACCCGATATCTGTAGACCGGTACTATTTTTCCGCTACTATTTTCTTGTTTTCATATTCCCGGTATTATTTTCCCGATACCAACTTCTCGGTATCATCGTCTCTTAATGGTCTATTTAGCTCTTTTATTTATACCAGGACGTGTTGCTAGAATTATGGTCTATTGTTCAAGCATATTTTAACATATTCGTCGTGTCATAAGCTGAATCATGTACAATTATAGGTCATCTATCTATCTTCAATCTTTTTCAAACCTAACAATCTTTTTTTCGTTTCTTTGCTCCCGATCGTATAGCAGCACGCTCTCAGCGATAGTATAGCTTTCTATCCAGTGAAAGAATATTCGTTATCGAACTAGTACTTTCAAAGACCTTTGACAAACATATGAACTAACAAACCCTCTTTATGATTAAGGTCATGTATTGTAAAATCACTAATGATGCTAACCAATCTCACGACCCGTGTGTCCACAAACCCGAGAAACAGACGTCGCAATCGAATTGAAAAGCGTCTCTTGAATGCGTCCATGCATCGTGCTCGTTATGCAATCATTGAAGCACCTTAGTTCGTACTGGAGCACCTAGGTACGTGGTATAGCATCTAAGTCCGCACCTATTATCTACCTACTAGGTTCCATAAATACACTTGGAAGATATGCGGGCTAAGCTTTAGTTATTGTGTAGCTGAAGCTGGATAATGTTAAAGATAAGGTTCAGTATTTCTAAATTGTTTGTGAAAATATTAGGTATGTCTTGTCTTCATCACAATTTTAGCCGAAAAACGTTCACTGTTGGACATAGGCCTCCAAGTGTCGCCACAACAACCGGTCTTATGCGTCTCGATAGCTTAGGTTAGGTACTTTAGGAGTGTTTTTTCCATGTTCTTTTTGCTTGTGGCATATCCCACAGAAACTGTGCATTTTATGTATAGCATATTATGTCACTAAAAACTGTTTTTCCAATAGACAGATAACTTTCTATGGAAGAATAAATATGGCGGTTTGACATTACCCATACAAGAACTGACAAAATGCTATTTGTATTTCTCTAATAAAAAAATAGCGCAAAGCAAACATTTTTTGAAATTTAGTGAGTACTTCTAAAGATTAATTTCTACACATACATAAGAAAACAAACAATTTCAACTCTTTATACAATTAGTTTAGATTTTATACAAGAAAAATATAGTTTATTTATCTATGCTGAGGCCCTAGAACCAAATTATTTTATCTGCTTAAGCAAAATTCTCAGGTAAATTCCCGATTTCCCATCGAATTTTCGCTGAAAATTACAAGCCCTTGAATAATTAAAGTTCAGAGAACTATACAACAGAGTGAGTCAAAGTCAATAGCAATTCTCACTTAACAAATAGAGGATAAGATTGGCACTGAAGCTAATTAATGCTTTGAAAGAGCAGATGGATTTTGCGGCGCCTAAAACTCATTTCACCGTCTGTTTTACATTTCTAATACGAAGAAAAGAAAACAAGGTAAGTACAGAAGGTCAAGATTAACTGTCAAATTATCTACCAACACAAGCTGAAACTCCAAGTTTGCCTTTCAAGCATGACGTTTCTGCCAGGGTTGCGGAGTTTGTTCGAAAGAGTCACCCCGACCCTGGAACGCAGAGGGCTTTAGAAAGAACATGGATGGGTTTTAGACAGTAAGAGTCTGACACGCCCTTCCGCTCCGTCCAGAGCGGAAGAAGTCATTTGATGATTTCCCATTCTTAAAAAAAAAAACCATGATGTTTCAGCTACTGTTGGTAGCTAATATGACAGTTGATTAAAGGTAGATACGTTATTGAGACCGGCCGTTAGAGAATGATGACCGATGAAACAAAATATCGTGAGGAAATTGTATTGACCAGAAAATGTCACACTGAAATTTAACGTTTTGCCTCCGAGGCGTGTTGGTGAAGTTATACAAAACAAATATATTATAGGAAGTATGTAATTGCTAACATTTAATATGCGGTATGACTACATTTCATAAACGTAATTTCTCAGCTTTAGTTTAAATCTGTTAATATTATCTCAATTGGTTAACATTCGGGTACGGAACTCTAAGAAATGACTTCGACCTGCAGTTGATACACTGGTAGATTAAATTTCAACTAAATCAGAAAATCAGAACGTCATAATTCTTCACTTTTTTTTTTAATTGTTGGGAAATCATCAAATAACTGGGCGTGTCAGACTTACTGACTAAAACCCATCCGTGTTCCTTCTAAAGCCCTTTGCGTTCCAGGGCCGCGGTGACTCTTTCGAACAAATTCCTCACTTACATAAATGTTTACAGTGGATGATTTATCCATTATCTCTTTGTTAGTGTTGCAATTACTGGTTTAATTATAAGAAGCATTTCTAAATCGGACTTAATTTGTTGTTATTTTGCTAGCTGTAACTCTTGGCCTCTACAAATTCCTTCCACATCTAATGCCAACTCTGGAGGAAGTCACTTAAGGCGTCCCGCCATCATCTCCTCCGTCTTCCACGACCCTGTCAGGTCTAGCTGGCAGGGCTTTATTCTGGCGATAGCTGGGCCCACAGGTTATACGTGCTTTGATCCGTTACCACAAATTGTACCAAGTGGATTTTCTTAGTTCACCTCTTCAATGGCAGTAAGGCGAGCGCAATCTGCCCTGTAATTAATGAGAAGAAGGATAATTAAATCGGATTTGTGAGAGCGAAAACACTGCGGTTGTTTTTTTAAAAGGCTAAGATAAGTTTCTTTGTAGTTTTTACTTTTTTAATTATACCGTTTGAGTGTAATTAAGCCTTCTTTTAAACTTATTGCTTTATAATTTAATTCGCTTGAAAGTTTATTTGGAATTTTAATTTTGAGATAATCCCCTTGGATTTATTGGAATAGAAATGTTTTGTTCTATAGATTCAATTTAAGACGCAATGTTTAATTATAAAGTTAATTTATTTGTTAGATTTAGCTTACATTGTAATTGTGATTGAAAACCCCAATACTAATAGAAAGTCAAGCATTTGTTCCCCGAAGAGGTGTATTGGTTCGTACACCTTCATATTTCGCCAATAAATTATTTTTAATATTGACTAATATATAACAATAGGCCTCAATCAGAAGTTACCCAAAGAGCAATGGACAGGGCAATGCTCGGAGTTTTCTTGCGGGACCGAATCAGGAATGACGCTATCCGCAAGAGAACCAAGGTTACCGACATAACCCGAAACTGAAGTGGCAGTGGGCAGGGCACTTTGCTCGCCGAACAGATGGTCGATGGGGCCGAAAAATTCTGGAGTGGAGACCGCGTACCGGAAGACGCAGCATTGGAAGGCGTCCCACAAGGTGGACCGATGACCTGGTGAGGGTCGCGGGTAACCGATGGATGCGAGACGCACAGGACCGGTTGTTGTGACGCCACTTGGGGAAGCCTATGTCCAGCAGTGGACGTCTTTCGGCTCATATGATGATGCAGTTTTTCTATAATACGCCATGTTGTCTTGAGTAACGAATTGAGTTGTTAAGTCTTCAGGTCGTGGGTTCGTGCCTATGCTGGCGCTTTGCATTATATTAAGTATTTCATCGCCATAATAATAAAAAAATCGAAGACTTGCGAAGATCCACCTCACACGAGTCTTCGGTCCGATTTCACAAAAAAGAGGCTTTTGGACAGTGGGGCCAAAAAGGGCTGTTTATAATCAGACATGTATGCACTTTTGAACATGATCATCAATTTTGAAGCTAGCTTAGTTAATGTGATCAATAACAAGACTAAAAAAACATTTTACAAAAAAATACAACCGACTTCCAAATAAAAAAATCCCTACAAAGTATCAAATATCTTTAAATTCTGAAGTCGGTGTTTTTGGTTATTTTTTAGAATTTTAACACGGAATTAAAACAGTTTTTAATTGTTCACTTTTTAGTGGTACCCCACACCTAACAAAACCACTGGAAAGTCACAGGAAAGCAAAATAAGCAATTTCGTTTATCTGGATGACATATTTTTTCCAGCTATTTTGATTTAAAAACCAAACTACTGAACCGATTTTGATGAAATTTCTATAGGACTAATCAGAATAGGATATCCCTTCACATAAACAAGAATTTTTCAAATCGGTTCATAAATGACGGAGATATGAGGTAACAATCACTCAAAATAAAGAAAAACACAACCGAATTGAGAACCTCCTCCTTTTTTTTTGAAGTCGATTAAAAAACTGACCAAGTGCGAGTCGGACTCGCGCGCAAAGGGTTCCGAAAGAATCACACTAATATTATAAAGGCGAAAGTTTGTGAGTGTGTGAGTGTATGTTTGTAACTTTATCACGCGCAAACGGCGGGACCGATTAAGATGAAATTTGGTATAAAGATTGTTTGAGTCCCGGGAAAGGACATAGGATAGTTTTATCCCGGGAGTATGTTCCCTTGGGATAAATTTCGACATTCACGCGGGCGGAGTCGCGGGCTGCGGCTAGTCATAATATAATTTATCAGTAACTAGTGGTCCCGGCGAACTTCGTACCACCTCACGATAAACTTTTTTTAAAAATGGCGTTGTGTGTAAAAATGATTTTTGTACCACCAAATTTTTTTTCTTGATTTTTTAAAATGTTTTAATCGTTATTTTGCTGTGTAAAATCAAAACCAAAGATCTTCAAACTAACCCGACCATGTTTATATAATGTCACCCGAAAATTGCAGACTCCGTATGATTGTTTAGTAACTGTAGAGACCGACATATTCAACCATTGGTACTCATTATAATATTATTTTGATTTCCAGATGAAAGCACCATTTCTAGTCATATTAAATTTCCACTACATTAGTATCACATATCTATAAATCGGGAATTTAAAAAGTCTACAGTGGATGAGTTACTTCTAGGCAAACATGCTCCATCGTTGACCACATCATCTTAGAGGCTTGCGTTTGACCACTATCTCACCTGATTGTTACCCAAGCCAAAACATTACAGGCAGAAATCTAAGGCGTCACAGAGCACTTTAAGAACTCCAAAGTTCAAGTTTTTTTAATTTGATTCACTGTTATTTCAATACTTTTAAAACCCACACATTAATTTAACTAACATCACTCCTTTCCACATTCACTCGTCGACGAAGCGCAAATACTCAAATATTTTTCTAGCGCAACAAAAATCCGGTATCGTTGTACCGGAATATTTTACACAAATTAAAAACTGAGTTTTTAAGTTAGTACAGCAATACAAAGAACGTGTAATACTGACCTATTTCGCTGACAGTACAACGCTTCCAGTAAAGTAAATTACTTTTCCTACTCTTCCTGGCGGTGGATAAGATATATTTTTTTGTTCTCAATTTAATTCTCTTCGGATGACATTCAATATTTTTAATACCATTGTCTGCAACTATGAGGGATTATGCTCGGACAAAGTGGATTTTGTTAGACATTTTTTTTTTTGAATCGAGAATGAGATTAGTTGGGGAAATTCTCTTTGAATCTAGGGGAAATTCAGATAGATTTAGAGCAACGGTAGTTACAGTTTTTTAAAGACTAAATTGGGCTTGAATTTATCAGAAAGGCAGTTTTTTTTTAATTCCCAGTCAGATAAATAGATAAGATAGTATGAAGAATGTACTTTAATGCACACCATAAAAGTTACACTACTCTTACGGCCGGTTAACAGAAACGTCATGTTTGAAAGGCAAACACGACGTTACAGCCATTGTTGGTTGCTAATTTGACAGTTGGTTAAAGTTAGATACGTTATCGAAACCGGCCGTTAGACAGACTTGTGACCACATTATTTAAAGCATTGCTTTCCGAAGCAAATCTATGTATAACGTTGGTTACAATGAATGTTCTATTAAATTATAGTTTTTGCAGATTTTTTTTTCAAAGACTTATGAAAGATTCACTTCGTAACATCCCCTGGCAATCCAATAACAAACCAACTCATCTGATACTAAGAAATTCTTCTTCACAGATACCAGCTTAAACCAAATCCCTATACAAAACACAGCTTTGACTGTCTGCCTTTTTATCCAAAGCGTTACATCAGAAACCTTTCCCTAGTTTACACGATTTACTCGCTTTTTCACATTGGATGGAACCGTCCGACTTTGGCCAATTGAAAAAAGGGACAAGTCCGGGTATAATGCCGGACAGACGGACGGTATACGATGTTAATCGGATCCAGTTAGGATGGTACGTAAACGGAGCGGTTGGAGAGATACTTACTTGTAACGTTGATTAGATCCGAATTCAATTTGGTTGGTTGCATTTTTTTTTGGGTTGGTACTAAGTTTTAGTTTAAATGTTGATTACACATTTGGCATCAATGGTGTTCGGATTGAAAATTCAGTGTTGCCAAATCTGTTGAATTTTTACCAAGTGACCAATTATCAAATCTGTTGAATTTTTACCAAGTCACCAATTACCAAATCTGTTGAATTTTCACCAAGTCAGCAATTACCAAATCTGTTGAATTTTCACCAAGTCACCAATTTTTTCAAATTGTATCACAAACTAAACTCAAGTCAAGTGATTTGATTGGTATGATTGTTAAAATTTCATTAAATAAATTACAGCAGCTGACGCGCGTTTGATTATTTGACACATGAACTAAATCATTCTAAAAACTGGGTGGTTTTCGATTTCTGAGCCTAAATATATTCAAATGTCTAATCCCTGATGTCTGAATTAAGAAGTTGAAGTTGAGTATTTGTCAAACTATTTTTAACAACACTTCCTGTTATATGAGTAACTTCCCTTCCAAAGGTATATTTTACCTTTGATCCAACTTCATCAACATCGTTTCTATTTTAGAATTTATTTTAACCAGTTTACCAATACAAAGCTCAAAATAAAAACAATGCATTTCAACGTTCACTAAAAGCATAGAAAACAAAACACGAACGCAGCTAACAATAAACAACTCGATTAGTGTTTCCATTAGTCGATTCTGTTTACGTTTCGAATAGTAATTGTCGAGCCAATGGGGAATCGAGAGTGGCTAATGTGTTACATGACCGACATAATAACGTTGCCTAATTGTCACAGTATTGATGGGAAACGGTGTGGCTTAAGTTAGCGGAGAACGTCTTTTACACTATTTACCCGTTTGTTCTAAAAGTGGGCAAGTTTTGCCCGGTCGCTCCCAAAGCAGGTAAGTTTTGCTGTTGGCTCTAAAAGTATCACTTGGCCTAATATCACGATAGAGTAAAACGAAGAGACCAAAGTCATGGCTGTAGTAAAGTATTTTTTTAAATTTATAATTGTCGAGCCAATGAAGAATCGAGAATGGCTAATGTATTACATGACCGACATAATCACGTTGCCTTAATGTCACTGTTCTCATGGGAACAGGCATGGCTTAAGTTAGAGATGATTGTGTTTTAGAGCAAATACCTGCTAGCTCTAAAAGCAGGCAAGTTTTGCCCGTTGGCTCTAAAAGTGGGCCAGTTTTACCCGAAATGTGGTCAGATTTTGCCCTTGTGCTCGATTTTTTTCCCGTTTGATCCAACCTATTGGTTTGCAAGGAAACAAACTTGAAAGGCATACAAGGCAGGCTTCTGTATATAGTGCATGATTTTATTAAAGTAAAAAATCAAAAATCAGAAATAAACCTCTTCAGCTAAAGTTAGTGCAGAACTTGGACAGATGAAACTAAGTTCTCATGAGTTAATTTAGGCTGAACCTAGGCCTTGTGTAAACATATTTACGGCATAACAACTTAATACCTTCGTAGTCTAACTTTAGTAACCGCCTTATAATGTTAAGTAAACAGTTTGCTCCGAAAGTTCTTGGACATGTCTTTTCTTAATTAGATGTTGTCAATTGTGACCTTCGGGCAAACGGGTACTTGAGTTTGACCGTAAGTGTAATCTAGTGTCCTTGGTGTGTTATTATGCGCCAAACCATACACATGCTTTCGTACATGTTGAAGTATCAGAAAACTACTTTTGTACGCATTTATCAGGTTTTGCCCATGTCTTTTTTTCATAGGAAATTCTTTACTGTGTTCATATATCAAACAGGCATAACTGTATTAATGATAGTATCCATATTAACCATACTGATATTATAAATGCGAAAGTAACTCTGTTTGTCCATCTGCTTATTACCTTTTCAGGGCTTAACGGCTGAACGCATATGGATGAAACTTGGCAAATAAGTAGACCTTGTCCTAGAATTGGATTTCAGATACTTTCATCCCGGGAGTGGGATCGCTTGGAATACTTTTTGATATTCACGCTGGCGAAGCCGCTGGCAGGAAAATGTTTTTGTAAAGTTAGAAAACTATTTTATCACAGTTAAGTGTACATTTATCATTCCACAAACGAATGTCACAATGGAGAACAAAATTCATGAGAACTAATTAAAACAATTTACTTCTGAATTTATGTTCTCTAACCAGATTTCTACATGTTCTCGAAATAGCAACTAAATCTAATAACACTAGAACATTCAAAATTGCATTGTTAGAACTTAAAACAGTTACTAAAGTCTAGTTAGCACGTTATGTTCTGTGAAAACCAGTTGATATTGGTTTTGTTTCAGAAATTCAAATATTAGAACGCAGGCCCATTTGAATACGTTTTGAAATTGGAAACATTGTTCTATTAATGGACTTTTAACAAAAAATGATTTTATTGCTAGGCTAGGGCTGACTCGTATACAGCCACATTTATCTGGTTAACATGGACGAATAACTTCGTTTGTCAAATGAATTGATGATGGCCGTTTGTTTGTTGGTAGGATTACGGATTTCTAACAAACATTGAATATTATAACAAGCTTTGACTTGCAGTGATTGTTAGTTTGTCCTGATAGCTTTTGAACCACTTCTGCTTATCTTACACCATTTTTATTTTAAATTTTGGTTCAGTTCGGATGACAATTATAATTTTATGATAATTATAACCTGAGTCTCTATGTTGGATTCTGGATTTGTTCCAGACGAAGCAACTCCTGAACGATCAACAGTATAGTTACGATTTTTTATTAAAATATTTTTTTTTTTACTTTTGTTGGTTTTTAGCATTATTTTGCTTTTGCAGTGTCTATGTCACCATCAATTTTGGCTTTCCTTAATCGCAATCAAAACTCATAATTAAGACAAATCAATAATCGATTCGAAACCGATTCAATCGATTACAATCTGCCCGTTAACTTATCCCAGACGTTACGTATCGGAAGACGCAGCATTGTACGCAAGCCATACGTCAGGTTTGACGTTTATCCAATATAGTACGTGCCGCCTTGGGCTGATCTAATCGGCTTCTATCTGTTATGTCCTAGCCTTATTTATTTGTCAGTGGTATCATGGTATCAGGCGCGGTTGCAGCCAAACTCTGCGGGGCGGGTCACATTAACAGGTCACTTACGTCGAGAAAATTAGGGTTTATTGCACAAACATAAGAGGAAATTAAACTACAAAATTATAAAACAATGGGGACTCGACTTCAGGGTTGTTTCACCCGAAAATCAGTCAAGTGCAATTTGGACTACGGACTAGCTCGTGATCGATTTGACACTTATTTTATTGTTTACACGACGAGGAGGTTTATTATTACTACTACTACTATTGTACTACTTGAGGGGATGACCCTTACGACCCCTCCCCCCTAGGACCACACCAGCCGGTCGATTCTGTAAACATGTCGAAGTGAAGGCTTGGGTGAAGTGATCACGAGGTGAGCTGTCAATCGATATAATCAAGATGGAATGACAGTTCACTTGACGTGATCACGTGACATCTTGATTATTTGGATTGACAGCTCACCTCGTGATCACTTCACCCAAGCCTTCACTTCGACATGTTTACCGAATCGACCGGCAGACCGGTATGGGTATGTAGTCACAATTCGTTTACGTCAATATAACTCGAATAAATCGAACAAATCTATCCATATATTATATCGGCTGCAGGCATAGAGGGCAAAGATAAACGACTGCACTTCAATGTTTGATTCGGTTTTCCCAGAATATGTAGTTTTGCAGCGGATTTTGAATAGTTCTGGGGAATATTTGTTTTGAGTATTGATAAATACGCTGAATATTTGAAAATATTTGCTCACGATTCGGTCTCGATAGTTTTTGCCAGAATTAATATAATATAATATATATCCTGGGACAACTCACACACGGTAATCCGATCCCAAACTAGGCAGAGCCTGTGCTATGGCAACCAGACGACTGATAAACAAACTTACTTATATATTTCTAAATACATACATATTATAGACATACTACACCCAGACACAGAACAAATCATCATGCTCATCACACAAAGATTTGTCCCGGGTGGGAATCGAACCCACGACCTCCGGCTAAGCAGTCAGGGTCAGTAACCACTCGACCAACAGGCCAGGCAATTCAAGTACGACAGAGTTTTTATTTACAGATACAACACAACATACAGACTCATTACGTAAGTAGTATATGTGTCGTAGGATAATTTGATACTTCGAATCTTCGCGAAAATCCTAGGGGTTTTGCGAAAACGCGGATAATTAGACATAGGCGAAAAATTATCAAATCTTACTGGACAAAGTCAGGATTTTTGCGAAAATACTCGTTACTATAGTAAGATTTGATGTGCTCAACACTGATTGGCTACAATTTTGCTGGCTGACTTCTAATTGGTTCCTAGTTAATAACGTGCGGCAACAAATGATTGACATTTAAGACGTCAACCAATCAGAGACGATCTCTTATTGAACGCGCTGACCGACCAATCAGCGTTCTTATTTCATAACAGCCAGCGTTTCGTTTCGCAATATTGCTATAATAACGAGTATTTTCGCAAAAATCCTGACTTTGTCCAGTAAGATTTGATAATTTTTCGCCTATGTCTAATTATCCGCGTTTTCGCAAAACCCCTAGGATTTTCGCGAAGATTCGAAGTATCAAATTATCCTACGACATATGCAAGATAATAAACAATATCTGTAAATGGAGAAGCGATAAAAAGGAGAGGGGAAAAACTAACTAGGAATCGAAAAAATCATCCACATCGCTTCAAGAATTTAAGTTGTGTGTTAAAAACTTTGAAGGGTTTAGGTATACAAGATTTGACTCGTCATCTGGGAAGACTTACTAAACACCTCCTTAACATACATATATATATTTTTTTAATTTAATATGGGTTTGCTCTTGACTCTAGTCTTGGTCATAGATGACAGAGACAAAGACGATGACGCGAGCTTGCCCAGAAGAAGCCTGTTCACTCTAATTTTGAAGAGATTAGGGTTGTATGCGTTCGGAAACACAGACGCAGGCAGAGAGTTCCACTCCTTTGCTGTGCGCATTATAAAAGACGTAATATATAGACGAGATATATATAGACGTAGTATATAGAGATATAACCAATCATAAAACAAAAATATTACTCCCAAGTCCGACTAACTGCATCTACCAAGAACGCATAACCATCTAAGAGGTTTATCACCACTCACCGTCAATATAGCGCTTCATAAATCTATTGAAATGTTCGGAACATTGGCCTCGCCAAATATTTGTAAAGCGTTACCAGTCGATTTCGTCGCCTGTCGGTGACATGGGCCTGTTTTATGGTATTCTCAAAAGAGAGTAGGTACGTCAGTAAATCAGGGACAGATTTTTCGGGGTGACGTAAGATAATGGACTCTTGGGTGCAAGTAGTGGGGTGTATAGACGTGTTAAGTGCATCGTGATTGGCTGAACGCATAAATATAGGATTTTACAGGTTTTGGTTCCATTATTTTATGCGCGTTTGTTTACGTATTATAGAGCAGCTAGCAAGTAGTAGCTACGCGTCGATTTATATTTTGTAAATACAAATACTATTTCGTTGTCAATTTGTACGTTATTTTACGCCCGGCTAATTAGACGATTGCTAAATCAAATCCTACGATTTTAGTTTGGGCCCTAATTGGATTTTAGTACGTCTCGTTTATTTATTGCTTTTACCGTCCTATTTGCGAAGATTAGAAGCTTTTTGAAAGATCTTAATTACAAAAACGTTCTAACAAACTTTATCTCATTTAAAAGTCTTTTTTACACAATCATTTTCAAAAAGAAGATTTTTAGAGTAAACAGAAACCTTTTTAACTGAATCGCAGTAAATATTTGAACTTTTTTTCGCCATGAAAATCCCCCTTTTGAATATTTGATCAGAAAACCTTTCTATAAAAGACGCGTCTAGTAAAATATCTTACTTTACTGTACTGCTTTAGGGGATCAACACAACGTCGGGATTATTTGGGTGCTTTTAATATTTACATATTTTATGATAAAAACCTTGTGGGTATGTAATACGATTTAAAATATTTCTGTCGAAAATGTTGTAGCGATCTTTTTTTTCTCGTGAATTGCGTGTTTTGGATACAATTGTTAAAGGTACATATGTATATGTTGTAATGTATTGGATATTATGTTGTTATATATAATTGGGTTCTTACAGGATTTAGGATTCAGGTATATTATTAGCGATGCAACAAAAGCAACAAAAGTCGATTAACACTTCGGTTTCCTAAATCTTAATTATTGAGCAAAGTAAATTTAAATCGGTAGAGAAGTAAAATTAAAAGAAACTGAACACATAAATTAACACATAATCGCATCATTTTGTGTCAATTTAAATGATGTGCAAAAGAAGCAGCGTTAAGCGATTTGTGTTGCTGACTGTACTCACCTAAAACGAAAATAAAATATTAAAAAGTAGAAGTATTTTTGTACTTACAAGCCGTTTACATATTTGTTAATTTAAAATAAAGAAGAACACTTACAACCTTCATTTTCTGCACTAATTAGACGACATTCATCATTCATCGTCGTTCTTTCATTCTTTAACTTCACTCAAACCTACACAAAATGGAAAATTTAAATAGAGCTCTTCCTAAAGACGACCCATTCACTATCTTCCATTCAAGACCTAGATACATTGCATTCACGATATTCACATTCATCTTGGACTCTTGTGTCGTTCATTCGTTGCATCTGTGCTACACTACTCTATGACTGTCGTATCGATATGAGCGCATTGATGTTTCACGTACAATTTAGTTGTATGTTTGTGCACAATGTGATGGCTTTGAGGGTCGGACGGGACATGAAAGGTTTCTTGATAGCTTCGATGTCAGAATTTGGCAAGCACATATGTGGGCACTATTACAATCAGTATTACGACAGTTCACGAATACATGAATAAAGCTTTCCAGCTTAATAAAGTCGTCATAAAAAAACATTGGAGGCAAAATAATATGTAACTAATGAATGACGTGATATGTCACTAAAAATCAATCACAATTTTTATCAAAAGTTATATCAGTGCGTGCTTTTCATATGTGAAATGTCCTTCATTCATCTGTCTCAACTCACACGATACATAAGTTTTCACAAAGCCTTTCTAAAGGCTCATTCCGTACATTCACTCACTTGCTGCATCAAACTCTTCTCATTCACTCGCCGCCTGTGAATTCACACTACTCTGTATTCCGCATCGATCGCAGTCGCATTGATGTTTCACGGACAATTTACTCGTGCGTTGGTGTTTGTGGCGACATTGTCCGGCATTGCTCCTGTATGTAACATGGAACACGGAGGCAACATGACAGTTTTGATAGACTTGTAAATGATAGGGTAGGGAGGTATGAGATATTGTTAGTTCAATAGTAGGGGAGTTTTGTTTGAAGGATCGTGCGGCTATTTCTTGTTATTTACAAAGAAAAAGGAAGAGAAAGAGGTTCTTAAGACGTTTATATTTTTTATGAATGTCCACACATGACTTTTTCCGTAAGGATTTCTAGGTGCCTTGGAGCGTATTTTTGGGCCTACAGTATTAAGAAATAAATATGTAATATGTCAAGTCAAATGAAAAACCAAGTAAGTTAGCGTCCATCAGCTAGAAGATTAGTTTTTAACACTCAATTTCACCAACAAATTGCACGTCTAAGGTGTATGTTTAAATTTAATTTAAAAATCTCATGTCATGCAACGTTGCTTTTTCGTAGGGTAGAAATTATGTTAGGGAGAACCTGGTGTGCTTTTCTGTAAGACTCTCACTGTGGAAACTTAGGTGAAGTGAGCTGTCAGTCCAGCCAATCGAGGGGTAATGACAGTTCACTTCAAGCTTGCTCCACTTAAGTTCACACTGAGATATTGAAAGAATAGACAAGCTGGTGTACATACCATTTTATAAAAGATTAACCTCAAAACATTCGGTGAAGTGAACTGTCAACCCATAGAGATTGACAGCTCACTTCACCTTAGTTAACAGTCATTATGCTGACTGATAACATCAGTCAGAATGTTGACTTACAAACAATTTACTTTGAAAACAAGTGAGGTCTGAACTGCAGCGTTCCCTTTAAATCAATAAGGTATTTTCATGAACAACATTCACCCAACTCGCACTATTGAGCAAAATAAGCGGATCTAAGTTCCGAAGTTAGATGTTTGACCACGAATCTACGATGCAACTTGTGTTCTTAGCGTACTTTATGACTGGGCTGTGGCATTAAGTTGTGAACTAAGTTCAATAAATTAAGGAACTTCGATGCATAGCTTCACATGCGCGGATTGCACTGACGTTTGAAGACAAATATGTAGAGGGTATTGCAACATTGTGGGTAAGAGGAGTTGTAATAAAGATATACTACGATTTTGTTTAGATTATTAGGTCTCAATGATACGCTACAGATTATTATATTTAAGCTTAAAGCTTTATTTTCATGTAGAATACATTGCAGAGAGTTGTGGTTCTCGCTCTTAAGATGTCTGTTTATTTGTAACTAGCTCCTGTCCGCGGCTTCGGTCGCGTGAAAAGAGTTTTATTATCCAAGGGAACATACTACCGGGCTAAAAAGTATCCAAGTTCAGCCGTTGAGACGTAATAAGGGAAAAACAGACAGAGTTCTTTTGGCATTTGGTGTTGATAAAATATAATATAGCGGATAGTTAAACTTGCAATAACAAAACTTAAAAAAAACAATTACCCATTATTTATATATATTGGTGTAACAAGGTGGAAAAATTATAATATGATGATGAAGACGGCTACATATTTTTTTAAAATCAAGCTGGTACCTGGCCCGTTGCTGCCCTTGTACTACGCCTGAAACCACAGATAATATTATAGGTACCTACGCAAGTACCTTTTTTTTTTTTTTTGATGTCGGGGGGAAATCCTCATGGAAATCCTCCACCCCGGGGCGGGTGGAGGGGTCTGTCAGACTCTTACTGACTAAAACTACCCCGGTGTTCCATCTGCCACCTACGCCGGGGATCGCGGGAACATATGCGACTTCCGCAATCCCCGGCTGGTGCCGGCCCGCCTCTGCGGGCCACCTCGCGTCGGCGAGGGGAGTGAGGTGTTTAACTCCCCTCGCTACGTCAAAGAGGGGCGCACGGGAACACCACGCGCCGCCACCTCGGGTCTGGATGAGTGGGGGCCGACGGACATCCCCAAGTCCGCCGGCCCTGGACCCAGTTAGGGGGGCCGGAAGAGGGCAGCGTATGCCCTCCTCCGACGCCCGATGCGCCTGCTGCAGGCAGGGAGAGCGGTTGTGATCTCCCTCTCCCTTTCCGCAGCCTCCTTCTGCGCGATAACTGTCTCGCAGAAGGAGACCAACCTACGCAAGTACCTAGTGCAAGCAATAAGTTGACAAAGTTTTATCGCAATTGGAAAAACGGTATGCCAGCGCATTAAATACGAGCAAATAAACGAATATTGATCGTTACGTTTTAGATAAAGTGCTAGAAGCAAGCAAATATTCTTATGTCTGAGAAAACCCCACATAAATATAGAGCTATTTGAAAACAATATTAAATGTGTTTTTGAGAAACTTTTTGGTAACATTATCTGTAAGTTTGTCTTCAATTTATCGTTCCATTTCGTATTCTATTGTTGTCTATGCTCGATTTTACTTTTATACTTAGTATTCTGTTTTGTTGAAAAAGTATTTATCGTACCTTTGATAAGTGCACGACTTAAAATATAAATATTACACTGAATAGCTTAGTATTTTTCAATTGTTTTTTTTATTATTATTCCGGGTCTATCGCGTAAGAAGATGATGTGGTCGTCGATGAAGCACGCTTGCCTAGAAGTTAACTATTCACTTTTATGATAATGGTGAAATCATGTCGCTTTTCACACACACACACACACCCTTTTCGAACAGAAACAAACATTCATAAAGACAAACATACATACCTATTTTGAAGTAAACTCATGTTCAAGTCTGTTATTTAATTCTGTGTTGCGTGATTGCATCTTGTATTTTAATATTTGCACGCCAACTCATGGCATAATGTATAATTACGCTAATTAATTTATGTACACGATCATCTTTAATGCAATTATGGCTTCGACTTTGAGCCAACCTACAAAAATCCAGTATTACCCATTCAAAATAAATTAACGTACAGCCAGCATGCAATTAGTAGCAAAGTACTGTTCTGGTCTGACGTTCTGACGATCTGGCATTGCTCCAACCAGACCCGTCTGCTTCTTCTGCCAATTGTGGCCGAATGTGTCTACTGCTTTATAGTTCGAGAGCCTTTGCGATGCAATATCGAAGTGCATCGGAGGCTGTTTAGTGTTTCGCTTTAGTAGCTTGGGCTTTTGAGTAGTATTATTCGTATTGAGTTAGTTTAATAAGTTGGAGGTTCTATTAACATAAATCTCGTGAATATTCAATAGCAAAATCCACGCACATAATAATAATAATAATATCTTGGGACAACTCACACACGGTCATCCGATCCCAAACTAGGCAGAGCCTGTGCTATGGCAACCAGACAACTGATAAACATACTTATATATTTCTAAATACATACATATTATAGACAAATTACACCCAGACACAGAACAAATCATCATGCTCATCACACAAAGATTTGTCCTGGGTGGGAATCGAACCCACGACCTCCGGTTTAGCAGTCAGGTTTACTAACCACTCGACCAACAGGCCAGTCAACACATACATGCACGCATATACACACATATAGGTACACACACATGCACACGCACTTACGCACAAACATGCACATACACGAACTCTCTCACATACACAACACATTAAGTAACTTACCTACACTTATTTCATAGAATATATTTGCGCAAATATAACATCGACACTGCTTCACTTGTTGCAAAATGTCAATTATTTTGTTTACTGTACCTATATGGCTCAACCCTATCTCTTAAGATACAGGCTAGACCTAGTTTAAGGGATAGAGTCAAAATAATTGTGCTTATCGTGTGACAAATGTTAAGTTTATATTTACAATATATACAGTGCAATGTGATCTTCTTTTATGAAATAAATATTATTATTATTGGTTCTTTGTTACTATCAGCTTGTATTATGCCACTATTGGCCGTATAATAGTGATGAATGAAGTGGAGTTTTCAACTACATTCGTTATTATTAACCCTTTAGAAATGGCTGATTTTCAACTACAAACCGGTTTGAGTTGTAGATGGGAGTCGGATAAAGTGTACGAAGAAATTGGAATGTAATTTGATGAGTATAATAACCACAGTGTTATGATAAATGCATTTATTTTCATCATCGTGCCCCTACTTTTACGAAGTCGCCTTTGATTGAACATAAGTTATGTATATCATATGAGTTTTGACGACATTTTAGAGTATCCTCTACCAATTAATAATGGTCAAATGTGTCTCCCGCTTTATAGGTAGTTCAAGAGTCTGCGATGCAATATCGAAGTGCATTGGAGGCTGAATAGTGTTTCGGTTTAGGAGCTAGGCTATTGGGTAGTATTGTTTGAATTTTAGTGTGTGGGTCGGGATTGGTTAATAAATTTGAGTATTTACTGGTTTTTAGGGTAGGTACCGTATTCAACAAGAAACCTTTATAGTTTCGCCATGTCTGTCTGTCGTGGTTTATTGAAAACTATCACAGCTAAGTAGGCTTTACAAGTTAACGAGTAATGGTCGGCCAGCCTATGAAATGTACTTGGAGAAGGAAAATTTCGTACAAATTCCTCTTCGGTTACCAATGTTACCATCGTCCTTTGTGGGCCCGTTTTAAGACGCTTCAATGATTATATATTTATAGAATCAAACAAAAAGCACCATTCTAAGTCGGCAATTATGACGTGCAACTACGGAACCCTACACTGCGCATGGCCCGACACGCACTTGGCCGGTTTTATTGATTACTGCCATTGCTATAGTAGGCGCCAGATAATCGTGGAATAACGGTCATTGACCCACCTACAATTATTGACATTTTTAATTTGAAAAACGGAATTAATGACACAAAGCTGTCCCGAATCATCATCTCTCGTGATCCTTAACATTGTCTAATAATGAAAAACGATTCATATTTAATTGTTCAGGTACCTATGAACAGTTATTAGGGAAAGGTCAATGTACTTTATTCCACATTCATCTGGCGCCTACTATAGGCGTATTAGGTATGGGCAATGCACTTGATACCTATCCTAACTAATATTATACAAATAAGAAAAGGAGTTTTTTTGTTCGTAATGCTTTCACGCCTAAATTGCCTAACGAATTTTGGTACGAAGATAGATCCAACCCTGAAGACGGCTAAAGGCTTGAACGCGAATGGAGCCGCCGGAAAAAGCTACTTTTGTATAATAGTGATCAGTCAATGTGGAATTTCCTGCAATATGTTGATTGATTTGCTAAACGTTATTGTGGTAAAGAGATTCTTCTCTTCAGAAGAAGTAAAGAAGATGGATCGTCGTTTGATGGGTTTGAGTCTGTTAAGGTATTTATTTATCATTGACTCGTTCAAGGCTGTACGTCACGTTAATGAAAGCTTCACAGAGAATATTTGTAACAATTGCAGTGAGCATTTTATAAAGATCACATCGGTATATTTCCGGCAAATTATTTTTTTAACATTTTAGCTTTATTATTTTGTTTTGTTAATTTTAGGAAAACGGATAATACAATACATTAGATAGTAACAAAAGTTAAAAAATGGCCATTTACAAGTGGTACATATATATATATTTATATATATGTTCCGGGAATAAAAAGCATCCTACGTTCTAGGACTACTAGGCCAAGTTTTATAAAAATCTGTTCCCGCCGTTAAGAAGTGAAGAGGTCGTATTTATAATCTGCTGCCAGTCTTCTGGGCACGTTTCCGGATGACAGCGATGCGGAGGAATACTTCGACGCCTGAGTGTATTTTGTTTTTGTATATGTACAGTCAACAAAACTATTTGGTATGCAAGCAGCTAATTTGCAAATACTTTTCAACAATGTTGTGAGGGTGCTGAGTAGACAATTATTGCACACCACAATCGTAAGTATGTCATAAGCTTAAAAAAATATAATACACACATTAGAAATATATATTGGCAGGGCATCGGAAAAAATAATATTTTTGCCTGTATACCAAATAACTTTGTTGACTGTACATAGTTAGGTTTAGTAGATGTAAGTAAATAGTTTTAAGATAGTTACTTCCAACATAAATATCATTTAATCATTTACAATCTTAGTAAGAATATTAGTACCTATAATAGGATCATCTTAGAAAAACAAGCCCACTAAAGCTTTGAAAAAAGAGGCATAGGCTTACTCACAAAAATACCCCAATGATTAAAAACAAACACTCCATACCATACACAGACACACCACACAGACACACACCCAAACATAAAATGGTACGTCTAGTTACCCTTCAGTCGATATCGCCGAGCCCGCAGGCTTCTAATTTGTGCGGGTCGAGTCGGACGCACCCTATATACCCCGCGGCTGTTTGTGCACATCCTGTTTGGTAGTTGTAACTGGATATTGATACTGTTTAATGTAATGATGGACAAGGGATGATGTAGGTACTGCCAGTTTGGCTGTTGATTGAGGGCTGGTTTGGTAACTAATGAAATTGTACGGAGTGGTAGAGAGATGTCAGCCATCTTATATACATATTATAAATATTACATCTTACAAACTAGATGATTATATTAAAGATAAGAATGCTTGGAAACATGCTGGTCCTGCTCCATAGGACAATCGAGGGTATTGTAGAAAAAGTCAAACTTGTTTTATTTACTGGTGTACTTTCAGGTTTTTAATATGTAATTTAACTCACACACTGATCCATTGTTTTTAATTATATTGTAAACATGTGAGTACCATGTCCCTTACTAGCAAACTTAATTTTATCTCTGCTGGTATTGCTTTGTTGTACCTATAGTATATAAGTGTGTGCTGTATATTAGTGTAATGTTGGATGCATTGTGCTCACATAATATAATCAATTGATCAATGTACCTATGTATACAAAATATTGTAAAACTTATATTTGAAAAGAGTAACTATGGACTTTCTTGTCCGTTCTTCTCCATAAGAATCTACTTTTTGCGAATGGACAACTAGAGTCACTTATATTTTAATTTTAAACTGTAAATTTGACGTTCAAAAGTGCCTTTTAATGGTCTAGTTGAAATAAATGAATTGACTTTGACTTAGCCACGCTACAATACGTGTACGTACAGTCAACAAAGCTATTTGGTATACAGACAAAAATATTTTTTTTCCACTGCACTGCCAATATTTATTTGTAATGTGTGCACTATAACTTTTTAAGCTAATGCCATAATTACGAGTGTGGTGTACAATCATTGTCTACTGAGCACACTCGCAACATTGGTTAAAAGTTGTTGCAAGTTAGCTGTTTGCATACCAAATAGTTTTGTTGACTGTACGTACACGTATTGTAGCGTGGCTAAGATGGCTGACATCTCTCTTCCATCCCATCTTCCATCTATGGGCCTTGGTTGCCTGATAATAAAGAATTATTATTATTATTAAAATTATAGAAAAAAAATACTCCTGTGAGAAGTGAAATAGACATGTGGCGATGTGCCATCGGTGCATAGTGGACATCAATACGTTTTGGCAATACTTTTATTGTGGGTACAGCTATGGTAGCATCATCATAATACCAGCCGAAAGACCTCCACTGCTGGACATAGGCCTCCCTCAAGGGGGCGCCATAATCACCACACTTGGTAGGTGGGTTGGTGATTGCAGTGTAGCTGTTGCAACGCACAGAAGCACCGAGAATGCTGCTGCCTATTCTATGGTGATCTGCTATAGTAGGCGCCAGATAAACTTGCAATAAAGTACGTTGACCTTTCCCTAATATCCCGAACAAAAAATAGTACATTGTTCACCGAGAGGAGAAAGTGACCGATTACCGTCGAGGGTGTCGTTTGAAGCCCGAGCCGTAGGCGAGGGCTTTAAAACACCCAAGATCGGGAATCGCAGTTTCTCTCGAGTGATACATAGTGCTTTATACTACACCTACAAGGAAAATAAAAAACGAAATCTTTACTAATTGAAATTTATATTCAAATTGTTGCAGTTAAAACTGAATCCTCAAACAACACACAAATTGGAAATGGCGCCAATGGCGTCTGCAATTTTCACATGTTCTTTTTTCAAATTGTTTATCCTGCCGCCGCAGGGTGGCACTGCCAGCCCGACACCATCCAACACACAGCTAGTGGCCAGTGTCATTTTGCGAACTTGGAGATAAAAACTCACTGTAAAAACTTTTTGGCTTTTGATATTTAGGTTACCGGCGCATAGTCTTACCCAAAATTAAAAAAGAAAAACCACGTAAGAAATGGATTTTCATACACTTTTCTCTCCCGCTCAGATGCGTTTTCTCCCCGCATATTTGTTCGATATGCAATGACGTACTTTCTACCGTAAATTTGATAAAGTATCAAGGTACTTTCCAACCTTTTTTCATTACTAGAGGATGTATCACGATAGAGGTCGATTCAGAACAGCTTAGTCTTCATTTCAATTTTTGATAAGAAAGTCAATAAATGTATGTGGGTCAATGACCGTTATCTGTTGTCTACCATAAGGATTGGCATTTTCCCTGCTGGTTGCCCGTCCGTCTGTTCCCTGTTAGCTGTCATCTGTTGGTCTTCAAGTCAAGAGGATAACTTACTTCTAGGCAAGTGTTTTCCACCATAATTTGTTTGCTCCATCATCTACCACATCATCGCTTACCAGGTAAAAATAACAACAATTTATTTTTAGTACTTCTCTCAGCAAACCATATCGTTTGATACCCATGGCGGAGCATTATAAAATAGTCGGTCTGCCATCTTCTGTAGAACGCCTTATTGGATTTAGAATAATGTAGATATAATGTATTTTTTTTCTAGGAGTTCAGCACATTCGACATATTATTATTATTTGATTATTATTATTTTTAATTATTTCCATCATTCAATTATTTGATTTAATTATTGGTATCAAAGTTATTTGTTATTCTGTATTGCTTTTGTTAATTTTAAATATGTGTTGTGTGACTTTTCAATTTTACAATATCTATTCTAATAAGATTATGACTCTATGTACGTGTCGGTACTTACTGTAAATGCAGAGAGTAATTGAAGCTAAATAAATAATTCTAGGCAAGTCAACTTAGCTCATCCATCTTATCCCCACATCATGGGTTCTGCTCGTCATACAATAGAATTTAGACTATTTTAAGCTGGAAACATATTTAGTTAGTAACCCTTCGTGTTAAACAGTGAGTTGGCGTTAATTGTAACTTAGTTAATCCCGCTAGGTAACATTGTTCGTATTACATACATATTTACATAGGTATTTGGCTAACTAGAAACTATTTCGCTTGTGTTTGTACAGTCAAAGTAAAAATAGGTTCGCCACCTTAGGATCTGTTTTTGTTCTCTGAAAGAGGCTAATTTAAAATGTTGACAGGTACTAACAATTAAAGTACATTTTATAAATAGGAGCAGCCTTTCACCAAAGACATCTCTTTGGTGAAAGGCTGCTCCTATTTATAAAATGTAACAGAATGAATGCAAAACCTGAAAAGGACTCACTGTAATCATGATTACAGTGACATAAGATCATTCCCAAAATCCTGAAAAAAATAATACATTTATGTGTGTATAACTGGACAAAATGTACTGAACAGCTTGTTTTTTTAAAGTTATAGTAGTATTGTAGTCTGCTCAGTAGTGTCTAGATTGGAAAGAAATAGTTGTCATACTTGTTAAAGGAAAGAATATGAAAACTGACGAAGGAGAGAACGACTCGACTGTACATAGTTTGCAACAAAGTAGCGTGAAGGTAGGTACTAAGGGATTAGTGTTGCGAGCATTGTCATACACATAAAATATAGTACAAGGTGTATATTCGAAGCCGACTTGACGTTAATACGGACCGTTCTGCTTATCAAGACTTACTTAATTGATTATATAATTTTAAAGTCACTATGAATGTAGCATACAATGACTTTATAGTATCGAGTAAAGTGTAATACATAAATTCTGTTTTTAATTTTGTCTTCAATCTGAAACTTACTGCATAGCAAGCCATTGTAATAAGCAAGGTAGCTATGAGGATCCCTCTTTAAACTATTTCAAAAAAAGGAGGATGTTCTATTTAATGCCGTTGTTTTTTATGTTTGTTACGTCATTTATTAACTGATTCGATTTTTTTTATTTGACAGGATATACCGATTGGTCCCATAGAAATTTAATTAAAATCGGTTCAGTGTTTGGTTATTAAATCAAAATAGCTGGAAAAAAATTGTCATCCAAATAAACGAAATTGCGTATTTTGATTTCCTGTGATTTTCCTGTGTTATTAAATCCACTGAAAGGTGAAAAATAAAAAAGCCAACCTCTTCCAGCACTGTTTAAATTCGAAGATCGAACCGTGCGTTATTATTTAGGCACGAGCTCTTCAAATTAAATAGGTATAACTTTTCAAAATTAAGCCTCACATAAAATGACAAACGTTGTTTATAATGAGATTTGTTCGGTACAATAATTGCAATCGAACAGCTCAGCACTTTTGGCTGCGTGCATTACCATAAATGCATGTATCGCAACTATCACCAGTTAGTAGGTACGTGTTTGACAACTCAAATCAAACTTTTCTTTTTCTGTCTTTTCAGATTGGTATTCATAGTTTTATATAATGTTGAAGCAATTTTTATTTCAAGTTCTGTAAATGTGAGAACCATGGACCATTATGTTAATAGATAGTTTCCTTGTTTGACATGAAATAGCAGGGGCAGTTGAGGGTGTGTCATGCTCACTCCAATGTCTCGCTGATGGTGGCGCGTGTATCGGATTATTCAGTTCCCTTCAAAATGGTTGAGCTGAATGGTGCTGATGCACGCGTCGTGCTCGTGAACGGGCGCCGTCAGTGGCGACTGGTCATCCCTTGGTTGCCACTGCCTCATTTTAATATTTCATACTATAAATTGTTTTTTTTTCTTTCTTTACATTGTTCTCATATATAGAAGCAACAAGGTTTATGTAACCAGGATTTTTGTAAACATAAAATGATTTAAAAGTGTGTCCGTGGAGTTTCTTGCACGTTCTTTTCCATAGAGATCTACGCTTTCGAACGTGCAAATAGCTTCATGTTTTTGACGGATAGACTTTGACAATTCAAAAGTACCTGATAATGTTTTATTTGAAATAAATGCTTTGACTTTGACTTTGAAACCATCTTAGTGCCTTTTTAGCTTAGGTTTACCCATTTATAATTATAATTGATTGTGGTGTTCAATATAGTTTTTAAACCATATTAGTTCGTATCATTCAACCAGTGATCGTAAACTTAATACCAAACCATATAAACCCACTAAACCAAATAACAACCAACCCGAGAGTTAATGCTAAACCACGCAGGCACTAAACTCTGCAAGATTCTTTACAAAAATGCTTTTTATTTTGTCACTTATAAAATCGGCTAAGTGAGTCCATATAAGCTTGCTTCAGTTCGAATACATCCTGTATGTGGTTGTATTTCGGCTGGGCGTCCGCCAAATTGGGATTTTTGTTGGCTAGACTACCAACTATTTATGTGGAATATTGCTGAATATTATGGATACGTTATTGTTATATTTTAACTAGTAAAATCCACTCACACACACTAGTAAAGTATTGCGGAATCTGTTCGAAAGAGTCACCGCGGCCCTGGAACGCAAAGGGCTTTAGAAGGAACACGGATGGGTTTTAGTCAGTAAGAGTCTGACACGCCCTTCCGCTCCACCCAGAGCGGAAGAAGTCATTTGATGATTTCCCATCCTTAAAAAAAAAGCTGAAAACCTTCAACACCAAAAGTACTAATTGCAAGCATTTGCGTTTAGTATCTGATGCTACTAATAGGTAGGTACTATGTCCATACGAATTAAGGAAAAGTTATAAAGTCGTGCATAAGTGAAAGGTCTCGTTAAGAGTATTGTATAGGAATGATTCTCACTACGTCAAGTCGGGTTATGTCGAATTGTCTCAAAACAAATGGGATTTTAATTTGGTAGTCTAAATTGTTCCACTTCTTTTCTTATTATTCGTAAATATATCTAGCTAGCTTTTGCCCGCGAAACGTTCCCGTTTTTTCGGTATTTCCAATAGCCTTTATTCCTCATAAATGTGGCTATCATATACAACACTAATTTTCCAAATCCTACTGGTAGTTCCAGAGATTCCGGGTTCAAACAAACAAACTCTTCAGCTTTATTATCTTAATATAATATTTCTTGTGTACGTGTGTATGTCACTGAACTCCTCCTAAACGGCTGGACCGATGTTGATGATTTTTTTTGTGTGTGTTAAAGGGTATTCAAGAATGGTTTAGATTTACAATTGGACCCGGTAGGTGGCGCTGCATTGCATTTTTTGTCAGACACGAAGCAAACGTTCGGACAGGACAATGTCTGTCGGGACCGCTTGTATTAGTATAGATTTCAGAATTAAAATTCGCTGTATGGTGTAAATCGCACTATAAAACTAAAAACCAGAAGCAATCACAACACATGCAAAAAAACGACACTTTACTGCTCCCTACAAACAACAAGGGTCATACGGTCATACGTCCAATGCGCGGATAATTTCCAAGAGATTAGATTAATTGCGCGGTGGTGCCAGACACATAAAATATATTCGACGTGTTTTGGCTGGCGCGCCCGCGGCAACACTACGCCAGACAGATTTGGGTATTAGAAATATGCTACCGGCTTTATTTGGTGATGTTGTTAAGTACTTATAGAGGAAAGAATATGGCGTCGGTATCATAGAAAGTAAATTTAAGAGACAATGGAACTATACTCAAAGTGCAGTTCAGGTTTTAATTGTCATGATTCCATTTATGATTTCGGGATTTTAGAGGAGGTATTATCAACTCTATGTTACTTTCTTCCATGAACATTAGGTAAATATAGTCTACCTTTTCCGATCTCTGATTAGTACAGTAAACCATTCCGTAAAGTAAGTATTTATTTTTCGACTGGCCTGTTGGTCGAGTGGTTAGTGACCCTGACTGCTAAACCGGAGGTCGTGGGTTCGATTCCCACCCAGGACAAATGTTTGTGTGATGAGCATGATCATTTGTTCTGTGTCTGGTTGTAATTTGTCTATAATATGTATGTATTTAGAAATACATAAGTATGTTTATCCATATACAGTATATTATAGTCCATAGAAGATAATCTAAGTATAAGTATGTTTATCAGTTGTCTGGTTGCCATAGCACAGGCTCTGCCTAGTTTGGGATCGGATGACCGTGTGTGAGTTGTCCCAAGATATTAGATATATTATTATTATTAATTAAATACTAGAGACAACTTGCTCAGTTCAAATCTTTAGTAAAACGAGTTTAAAATCCTTGCCGCGTTGACAAAATACGCCACCGAGGCGATATGAGTTTATAATTAAGATTAGGTGTAATAAACACGAACATGAGTGTGTCGTGTATCGCGGCTGTATATTGCGTCCCTCGGGAGTCTTAACGGATGGCTAGGGGAGTTATATCGCTAGGATGGCCCACTGACGTCAAAGTGTGGTCCGTCGACCTTGCTTGAATAGTTCCTAGTATGTTTGATTGGTTGCGGAATCTGATCGAAAGAGTCACCGCGGCTCTGAAACACAAAAGGCATTAGGAGGAGCACGGATGGGTTTTAGTCAGTAAGAGACTGATACTCCCTTCCGCTCCACCTAGAGTGGAAGGGTCGAGTGGTTAGTGACCCTGACTGCTTAACCGGAGGTCGTGGGTTCGATTCCCACCCAGGACAAATCTTTGTGTGATGAGCATGATCATTTGTTCTGTGTCTGAGTGTAATTTGTCTATAATATGTATGTATTTAGAAATATATAAGTATGTTTATCAGTTGTCTGGTTGCCATAGCACAGGCTGTGCCTAGTTTGGGTTCGGATGACCGTGTGTGAGTTGTCCCAGGATAAATTATTATTATTATTATTATTTAATGATTCTCCATCCATAAAGAAGTATGTTTGGATATATATATAATATATGAAAATTGTGAAAGTCTATATGTTTGGATGTCTGAACGGTTGAAAGGATTTTAATGTTTAGAACACAGGTACATAATCAGAGCATGAATTAAAAAAAAAAATGTATAACACAAGAACTGTGCTATGTATTATTTTAATAATTTATCTTCAAAATATTTCAGTTTTTTTTGTGTAAGATTTCGATTCAATTTAAAATTGTTTATGATATGAATGAAATGTCCTTGTATAGTTGGTACGTTCCAAACGGAAAAAAAAGACTTTCATGAGAGTGAAGCTGTTAGTAGAAGATTGTTGATAATAAAAGAAATTTAATCTTATTATGGTGTATATGTCACCGGAAAATGGCAGACTCCGTAAGATTGTAATAAATCTTTATTGGATTATAATTTCTCGATATATTATGAAAAAATCGTTTAGTATAAAATAAATCCCATCCAAATTCAGTAGTTTCCAATATATCCGTGTCTTATTACGAAAAAAATGTTAACAATTTCACGCGATATTTTACAATCTTACGGCGTTTGCAATTTTCCGGTGACATATATACAGGTTGTATTTTTCAAGTGTGCGTGGATGGCCAAATCCGAAACTATGAGGAATAGCAAAAAACATTCAAAGGAGTCTGGAGCCCTGTATATAATAATAATAATAATTTATTTGCATTAAAGTTTTACATTTTACATGATAGTATATAGATGATAGTATATAGAGTATACTATTATATTCTAACGACAAGTATGTAAAATTAGTAGAAAGTAATTAAAATTCACTCAGTGTATAGAGTATTCTATTATATTCTAAAGGGAAGTATGTAATATAATATGACATTTATATTTCCTGCAGAAATTCCTGAAAGAAATCAATATCACCATGTCCGATCTGGTGATCAAATCCAACACCCTGTACTTGATAGTCGCCAAAGCAGGCGTTACTCCCACAGTACAGTATGAATGTTTAATTTTAGAATTCTCTAAGTAGATTCAGTTTATTAGTTTAGGCAAGAATGAATTTAATTTGGAACCTAATTAATAACAAGGTTACCTTGTAATTAGATTAGATCCCAGATCTAAAAAAGATTGATGAAAAATCTATCAGCATGGGAGACGTTTCCCAAAGGTTGAATTACTCATCAAAATTCAGCTTATCGTAGTCCGCTGCTGGATATTTCTCTCCCAAGCTACGCCACAAGTCCTACGCTCTCCGAATCCAGACTGTCCCAACAACATTTTAAAATGAAATACGAAGACTTACAGAACTAAGAATAATAATTATAATTAATCTTTAATCTATCTATATAAAATATAGATAGAAAATTTTGAAAATCATTTACATTCGGGCCAAGCCGGGGCAGTCCACTAGTAATAAATAAAAATAATTTAACCGGATCTCTTATTGAATTTCTCAAAACCTAGAGAGCAGACAAGACGCAGTAAAAAAATGTTGCTTAATAATCTAATCTCGGTGTTGTCAGCGTTTTAAAATCTGTAATAAACAGAGACAGCACTAATTGCGTGTGACGTCACTCACAAGTTCCGTCATATCAAATTGAAGCCATCCAGTACAGAATTAATAAAAGACAAAATAAAATAAATAAAAGAAAAAAATATATTTTGGCCTGCATACCCGTCGGAGTTCTTAACTCTAAATACTCAATTCAGAATTAAAGTCCATATATCAAAGAATTAAAATACCAAATTCCCACATATATTGCTCCCAAAATATACAGGCAGATCAAAATCAAACCTCATATCACTATACATCTACTTTCGTTAACAAGAAAAATGTTTTTTCGCAAACCGTATTACTTTATGACCTCAGCCTTATTCCGTCATTACGATCTTTTTAGGGACCGTTCCCCCGGATAACCGGTAAATTGGGTGTGTTACGGCATCTAATATATGTGTTACGTATTTATACGATGGTAAGCATATGTGATTTTATATGGAAGATCATTTATTGACGCGCCAACCAGGAAATATGTACGGCGTTTTCCGAGTGACAGGATTTAAGTGTTTGTTTTGTTGCGGATCATTGCCATTGGAAACTATAATATTGATATATTTTTACATTGTTTTTAAATGTATTCACTAACGCTTTTTCTAATGAGGATAAGCAAAAACTATAGAATTTCATGATTTTACGGCTACATCCATGTATTGGAGAAAGAAATTCAAAGTTAAGTTTGTCCTTCAATCGTACATCTTTTCGTCAGAGTAATGTGATAGTTCATAAACTTCAGTAAATAATGTAAATTCGAAAAAAATCGCGACACTATTGCCGTAATACACGAACTATATCACTACTATATATATAGGCATTTTTTAACGAACGAACAAAATTCCTCGTATCTTTCAAGATACTCTTAATCCTATTCCAACCTAGGGGTCGCCACAGCATGTCTTCTTCTGTCATACATATCTAAATGTGAGCAGGTGAGTTTTGAGATGACGGTTTAGTCATCTCAAAACTCACCTGCTCACAGCCATATCATCTTCCACACAATCCATTAGGACCTATAAACACATTTTCTATAAAATGGTCTTACACAAAAATCTACTGCCTATTTGAACCTAAAAACTTGTCGCACAAAAATTACCACAAAAAAAACATCCTGCCCAAACAATCCGAAAAACAAAACGCTATTCATTATGACGGCTAAGTGTGCATCCGGATAGCATTAACTTAACTTAAGTCAAGGAAAACAAATGTCAGTCGCGTGGCGTAAGTTTTAATTGCCTGGAAGACGCAGACGGGCCTTAATTAAAATATTACTTGGGAGACAAAGAGGAATTCCGAAAAGATTAGCGGTTTGTTCGGGGAACTCGGAGTACGGACGGGGAATTTGACTGTTTCGTGCGCTTTGATTTGGTGCTAATGTTTTGTTTAATCTGCTCTTTTGACAGGTTGTGGCAAGTGGTAATGACAGGTACGTACAAAGGACCAATAGTATTTGACTAAAAAGGTCTAATTACGCCGTCACATACATAGATTTCCAAAAAATATTGAACACATATTTTTAGGTTTGTCACGTGAACAAAAAATGAAGACGATGCAGGGCGTCGAAAACTCGTAGGACGTCACTTACTAGTACACTTCTTACTGGAAAGTGACGTTGCAAGTCCCCACTCCTTATTTTTGATGCTCGATGATAATTTGACTAAAAAGGTCTAATTACGCCGTCACATAGATTTCCAAAAAATATTGAACACATATTTTTTGGTTTGTCACGCCAACAAAAAATGAAGACGATACAGTGCGTCAAAAACTCGTGTGACGTCACTTACCAGTACACTTTTTACTGGAAGGTGACGTTACAAGTCCCCACTCCTTATTTTTGATGTGTTTTATATTCATATTTTTTATTGATTTAGTTAAATAAAGAATAAGTATCCAATATTTCTCGATAATCTAACTGACGGACTAAATAAAATCATATTTTGTTTTGATGGGAAATGAGTTTCCTACTTATTTTAAAGCAACTCGCATCTCGGTCGCAATTCGTCAAAATGTATGGAAGAAGCGTTTTTGACAGATTGCGACAAAGATGCGAATTCGAATGTTGCTTAAAACATTAGTAAAACTGGCCCTCAAGTACCATCATAGGATCCATTACTGACCGAGACTCCTCCGAGACTAGCAAAATACGTTAAGCCGTTGTTTATTGTCCTTTCTTCTCCATAAGAATCTACCTTTCCGAATGGACAGTAGAGTCACTTTATTAATATAATATTATTATTATACTGAACTGTAAATGATGACGTTCAAAAGTGCCGTTTAATGGCCTAATTGAAATAAACGTTTTGACTTTGACTTTGACTTTACAGAGAATGCTAAAAATGCAAAATACGACTCACAACAAGAACAATATATATGTACAACGCAACGCAACGTATGCAACTAATATATTCAAATGTGTTTGACATGAGACGTGAATAATAAGTATTAAGAATAATATGTATGTGTCTGAGGTAAAATGAATAAAGAAAAAGAATTAAAAGTACAAACACAATAACAAGACCGGGAGTACCAATCCTAGCTGTCAGTCCAGGAAAAATGTTCGCACAGAAACAACTTCACGCAATTCTCGGCTTCACTTGTAACGTTTTTTCATTTGATATTTCTCACCGCATTGCGCTGGAATTATATTATTAACTATGTAATCTGGATATTTTCAGGTCTGGCTTATAGAGACAAAAAGAAGAATAGCTTGAAACGTGACCAGTGGGCGTGACCAAAATGTGCCAATAAAGCTGGCAAATTTTTGTTTGTATATGTCACCGGGAAATGGCAAACTCCGTAAGATTAAAAAATTACTTGAGAGATTATAAACTCTCGTTAAATTGTCAACTGAACATTCGGAATACTTTTTACGCATCAAAGTTGATAGTCCATAGCAGATAATCTAAGTATAAGTATGTTTATCAGTTGTCTGGTTGCCATAGCACAGGCTCTGCCTAGTTTGAGATCACATGACCGTGTGTGAGTTGTCCCAAGATATATTATTATTAAATTATATTAATCTCTCAAAGACATTCCGAGAAATTGACTGACACATAATACTGTCATAAAATGGCGACCAATCAGAGTAAGGCCTCATTGGTCTGTTCAGATGTGAGCTCACACCAACAAAGACCAATGAGGGGCCAAGTTCCCAAATTTATGTTTCACACTAAAACAGATAAATTGTAGACCAGAGTGTTGATTGGTAGCCAGTTTATGTCAGTCCACAAATTCTCGGACCGGCACGGAAATATTGTAGAATACAAGATTTTGATTCGTATAATTACTGTGGAACAAATGTTCATTTGACAATTTATCGAGAGTTTACAATCTCTCAAGATATCTTGTAATCTTACGTAGTTTGCAATTATCCGGTGACATATACATATTTTACTAGCTACCGCCCGCGGCTCCGACCACGTGAATGTCGAATTTATCCCAAAGGAACGTGCTCCCGGGATAAAAATAAATATCCTATGTGTTATTCCAGACTATAATCTACCTCTGTGCCGAATTTTATCAATATCCTTTCAGCCGTTTTCACGTGATTACGTAACAAACATTCATCCAAACATCCAAACTTTCGCATTTATAATTTTAGTACCTATAGAGTAGGTACAGATAGTATAGATCAATTATTTTCCCCTAATATAAAACATTTACAATGAATTGTTCATTGGTATCCTAAAAGTAAAATAAGGAAACGAGGCAGACCATTGAAGCTGGGTAAATGAAATTAAGATAATAGCAGAAGAAGTTTGTGGACTAGGACAGCTAGAAATAGGAGTAGGTGGAGACAACTGGGAGAGGTCTTTGCCAAAGGGCAAACAGACTAGAGTTAAGGAAACATTAAGTTAAACAAAAATTGTTAAAAAAAACTGAATAAAGGCTATAATTATTATTCTCTATATTTTTATCTTTCCTTACATACTAATTTACATTTTTAAATATTTCTTTAAAAAAACAACAAAAAAAAACATTTAAAAATATAAAAAGTAGTAGTCCGCCGGTGTCGGGATCAGAGTCCAAGCTCAAGAAGTCAGGCTCCAGAGAAAGGAACCTCCTCACAATACGAGCCGTATCGAGGAGTACTGCCTTCTGTATCAGGCCCTTTACTATTATTATTATATAAAACATATATTTAGTACTTGTAAGTTGTAAATTAAAAATAAGTTATAAGTAATGTAAATATTTCAGCTTAGCTAATCAATTGGGAGGTCTTAACAAAAATGCTGTAGACTTTATAACTCAACCTACCAACAAATGCATTGGAAATGGTAAGTACATTATAAATGGAGAATGAAAATGCTAAAAGAAGATAATACCATAAAATCTAGTGGTAGTAGTAGATCTTCTGCCAGGGTTGCTGAATTTGTTCGAAAGAGTCACCGCGGCCCTGGAACGCAAAGGGTTTTAGTCAGTAAGAGTCTGACACGCCCTTCCGCTCCACCCAGAGTGGAAGAAGTCATTTGATGTAAACCCATCCTTAAAAAGAAAAAAATAAAAAGTGCATCTTCTGCCAGGGTTGCGGAATTTGTTCGAAAGAGTCACCGAGGCCCTGGAACGCAAAGCGCTTTAGAAGGAACACGAATGGGGTTTAGTCAGTAAGAGTGACACGCCCTTCCGCTCCACCCAGAGCAGGAGAAGTCATTTCATGATTTCTCATCCTAAACAAAAAAAATAAAGTAGTAGATCTTCTATCTCCTAACAATCGAATTTAAATGACATTCGGGAAAATGCATTTAAAGGAGAACTTCTTTCGAATGTACACGTAATTTTAAGCACCGAGTTAAGCTTCACTTATATAAACTGTAAATAAAACGGAAAGTTACGAAATTATACGAGCTCTCAATACTTAGTGAATTTTGAATACCTACTAAAGAGAGTCTTATTGTGCTGTTAGTTTCTATACATGCACAAAGTTAAAACCATTTTATTCGAAAGCAAATAACCAATAATCGATATCATATACAGTGTCATTAATCGAATCGATAATCAAAAGTTTACGTCGCTGCAATCCCTAGTTCCACCTGTCAAAAGGTAATTAACCGTGGGCAAGGTGTACCGTCAATAAAAACGAGTTATACTGTAGGTATCTACAGTTACCTTCTCACAGGAGAAGCTGGGTCGAGTGGAGAAAATGACTTGGATCATAAGGAAAAGAGATGTATACGGTATGGTTAGTTAGAAAAGCGCAATTTTACATTTTTTTTGTGAAACTATCAATTAGCTTTTCTGATTAATTTCGTTGCGGGATCCAAGATATTTGAATCGTTTCTCCGGGACGCGTCGAGCTTCATTGACTCGGCGTTTTTTCTGGTGGTCGCCACTGTTGATTCTGGCTTTCAGGAGTTGCAGTGGTTGAGAATGTGAGGCGAGCTTATCCCATTAAAAAAAAAATGTTGTCTGTAAAGTCGGTTTACGGACGATAGTTTAACGTGACAACGTCATAACAAAACATTGATGAAATGATCGTAACGTTACAATGAGCGTAACGTCAGTCATCGTTTTTCGTGCGTGCAACCGGCGTTCATCGATTTATTAGACGCTGTCACGTCAAAAAAAAGGACTGCGACGCGCCGCCAGTGATGCGACTCATGTGTGTTGTGTGTATGAACCTTAGCTTAACTAATGGTCTGCAAAAAAAAACCTTCGTAAAGTCACAACCTGTGTCTGCAATTTTCAATAAAGCCAACATAAAGCAGGGTGCACACTAAGTTACTAAGTCCATTGTTCCACGCTGCCCCTTGAATTGAATTACTGCACGGCAAGGCACTTGGCCCCCATAAATTCACACTTGACGATAGTAATTCACGTCAACCTTGCTGATTTACAAAGCGCTGTTTTAGTTTTTCGTTGCGCTGTAGGGCGTTTTTCTTTTGTTTTCCTTGTTTATAAAGTGTTGAGGGTAGACGGGTTAACTTAAAAAGTGCCGAGTAAGCTGTGATAGTGAGGTTTAGTCAGGGTTTAGTGGTAATCTTGTTTTAGAAACAGTGCTACAAGGACCTTATAAATAACAAGAAGGCTGCAAAAAATCAAGTTGGCGCTATAAAATAAGATAGCGACACAAAACAAGAAATCGTTAAGTATATCTATTGTACGTTGTTTTCAAGACTGATTAAATTACACAATAACCATATCGTGGTTTCAAACGATGAAATTTTAATTCACAAAAATAATGTTCTTCTTATTTACGTCAATGAATCTGCATTTTCTTGCAACAAAAAACAAAACTGCAAACGCATTAATTATTACAAACAAAACACAGCAAAGAATATAAAGAAAGAGCCCATATGTGTCGCAATCCAAAGAGCATTTTATTCCAATAGATATTCTCTCAGGCGCTCGACGATCGTGTGCGAATAGAAATTGTAGATTTTCGCTTATATGAGCGGCAATCGAACACATTCAGTGTTGTGTTGTGTATTAGAATTATAAGGTATTTTGTTTTGTGATAAGAAAATATTTAAAGACATACAAAATTGGCAGATTATAAGCATAATTTATAAATTATAATTTATTCATTTTATATAGGTATGCTCCGTGAGTGTGTCCGTGGCACCACGACTGGCCCTATCAGAATACCGGCGCTGCGTTATTTATTTTTTAGATATTGCTTCATAAGCTGAGATAGGGACCATTTTGGCCTCGCACAGATAATTAATTATTTTATTATACTGTTTAGTTATTAATTTTATTTTACTGGTTTGTTTGTCTTGTGCGAGTCCCAAATAAACATTTTTCTTTCTTTCTTTCTAATTTTTGTTTGGGACACAGTTAAAAAGACTGACTACTGAGTGAGGCTGACTGGTAGAGAATGACTGTATGCATTAAGTCCGCCCATGTACCACTATTGTACATAAAGTTTAAGTAAATAAATAAAAAAGAGTTTTTCAAACAATGCCGTGTGACATATCAAATGGAAAAAATTGAATAGTTTTGAAGTTATTCAAGAAATTAAATGAGAAATGACCATAGAATGAGCATAAAATTTCCACAGGAAATCTATAAGAAGTCTATAGTGTCAAAATAACACTGTTACATAAATAACATTCGTTCGGAACCCTTCGCACGAGAGTCCGACTCGCAACTCGAACAATAGAAAAAAAACCTGGCCAAGTGCCAGGTTTTTTTTCTATTGTTGTTTTTATTTAAATATTTAATAAGCCATCATTCATTCTTTGTCACAGCTCTGCCCATATTTAAGCACCATAGCACCATAACTTGCAAATTGTTTTTCTCTATGTTTCCTTTATCAACGAGCGTTGTACTATATAGTCTTAAAATCATCTTGAGTGTACCTCTCTACCAAAATTAATTAAAATCGGTTCAGTGATTTATGCGTGAAAAAGTGATAAGACAAAAAAACTCACTTTCGTATTTATAATATTATATAGTTAGGTTTAAGATTATTTTCCTTAACTTCACATTAAGAACAGTTATTTGTTTTACAGTACAAGATAATGCTCCTTCCTTCGTGTCGAGGCAACATTTGTTTTTTCGAATACGTATTTTCAATGTCGGCGTCGCCGTTGCCATGACCACACGCGCAACAATGTAAAACAAGAAAAATGAACAAAATAAAATTTTATTTATCAATATTATTTTATGGAACTGTTGTCCTTGTGTGGCGTTTTGTGCATGTCTTATAGTAATATCGTGTAAATATCGAAAGGAATATCGAGTTGTTGAATTATATTATTTGTTTTGATTATTTTTATATAAGTTTCTCTTACTTAGCAGTAATGCTAGCGAAGGAGGAGGCGGGCCGCGCGAGGGAGAGACAAGGCCTACGCCCCAACCGCCGCTACAGAAGACGCCCGCATCGGGAGTCGCAGGGCGATCCCCGGCCACCGCAGGCGCGGGCCTGCGGACGGCGAGCGTTGGGTGGCTCGCTGTCCGATCACCACCAGGCCCGGGTCGAAGGCGCATTGTGTTTCACGCGCGCCTCCAAAAGATGTCAGCATAGAGGACGGGCCCGCTAGGGCCAGAGCCAACCAGGGTTGCGGAATTTGTTCGAAAGAGTCACCGCGGCCCTGGAACGCAAAGAGCTTTAGAAGGAACACGGATGAGTTTTAGTCAGTAAGAGTCTGACACGCCCTTCCGCTCCACCCAGAGCGGAAGAAGTCATTTGATGATTTCCCATCCATAAAAAAATAAATAAACCGTGGTCATATGCCACTTTGCCCTAAAGTTTATGATCATTTGGCATACGACCACAGCCACCACCACATTAGTATGACGACAGAATGAGCGGACAATCAAGACGAAGTATTTTAGATATATTATGATTTTGAAAAAATCAGAACTGTAACTTTTGCTTCGCCGTAGTCGGGTTAAATGGATAATGCTATGCGTCATGTACATAATATATTTCTGGTATGTAACCAGATTAAAATGAGAGTAGTTGACACTTTAATGTACTCGTACCTATATATTATTAAATGCCCAATTTAGTTACTTTTTGTTACTAAGTAATAATATTAATGTTACTTGCTTTACCGAATTAATTTACCGAGTTAATTGGTTTATCGAAATTTACTACGACAAAGAGGTTTGGTTCGATATATTTCCAAAGAATACACACACATTTTTGAAATCAGAATTAAGTCAAATAATTCAAAAAAAAATATTTTGGTTGTCATTCATACAATCAGTCAGAAGCAAATGAAAATTCAAGTAATCTAGTAAATTTTAAGAAGTTTTGATATTATTCTATAAAATTCTGGCCATCCTTTACAAAATTCGTAAAGTAATACGGACGAAGTGCACTCCATGTAATATTTATTTGTTTATTGTGCAAGTCAAAATGAATTCGATTCCTAAATTAAATCATTGGGTGGTAATAACTTCGCAAGTGATGAGAATGAGGCACGTTGGGTCGAGAGCAGGAGCCGCTGGTTCGGGAGGGTCCTTTGGGGGCCAGAACCCAGAACAGGGGCCAGCTGATCCCAATAAAACAAGTGACTACTGTAAGGGTGATGCAAATATGCAGCGCGATGCTACTACGCTAGAAAATCCAAAAAATCCTTCGCCAATGAGTAAGTAAACTGGAATATTCACATTGTCTAATAACACAACAGCAGATTCCATTAGTTGTCATCAAGTATTTGTGAATTAAAAAAATTACAGCCACTTTTGAAATGTCAAGCGGTTCAGTCCCTTAGAAAGATGGGGCTAGTTGCCATTCCAAAGTGTAGACCTCTATGTACAAGTACGAGTACCTGCAAGAAACTCCATGGACCTTCTAGGACACCCAAAATAAAAGTTACATAATATTGGTAACGGAACACGTAGCTTTGAAAGGTCCCACAAGGTGGACCGATGACCTGGTCAGGATCGCGGGTAGCCGATGGATGCGAGACGCGGAGGACCGGTTCTTGTGGCGACACTTGGGCGAAGCCTATGTCCAGCAGTGGACGTCTTTCGGCTGATATGATGATGACATGCCTTGGACATGCCTTGTCGTGCCAAATTTCATACTCCTCCGTCCGTAGTTTTTGTAAAGGGTATAAAGTTTTTTCTTCACGTATTAATATACAGATTATTTTGCAGATGAACCACCGACTGTGAGAGTACCAACCGAAAACGACCCCCTCTACATGATGGCTCACAAAAAACCCAAAGAACCCAGAGGACGTGTTAACCAGGACATTATTGAACATTTAAAAAGTTATTTCGATGACCAGATCATGTACTACAAAACAATGGCAAATTACAATAAATCTGCCATGAAGCGAATCAAAAAAATTAAAAAGAATTGGTCAAAAATGCTTGATTAAACTGTGGTTTCAAATGTTCCATGAAGTCTATCATTTTGACTTAATTTTACCTTCCTTTTTAAGTTTTTATTTAATTTACACAGAAGCTAGCTTACTATGCTAAAGAACAAATATTATAAAATAACTATACATACCTACCCTGTTTGTGCGTGTCGCAAGGAAATTATGAAATTGAGGATTTGATCTAATTTCGGCAGATGTTAAAATGACAACTCCGTGGGCGTATATCCCCAAATAAAAGTTAGTGATTTCATCAAATAGTACTGTTAATTTGATTAGATGTTATAATATTGTCAAGATATTATTTAAAGAATAGAATAGAATAGAAAACATTTATTCGATACAGACACAACACAACGGCAACAAAACACGTTAGGCCTTTATTCCCAGTAGTTCCATGTAGCCAGTTCCACATAGAACTATTGCAACTCACTAGTTCCATGTATGGAACTAGTGGGAGTATTAACAAACGTTAGGCCTTTATTCCCATTAGTTCCATGTAGCCAGTTCCACATAGAACTATTGCAACTCATTAGTTCCGTGTATGGAACTAGTGGGACTATTAACAAACGTTAGGCCTTTATTTCCCGTAGTTCCATGTAGCCAGTTCCACATAGAACTATTGCAACTCAATAGTTTCATGTATGGAACTATTGGGAGTATTAACAAACGTTAGGCCTTTATTCCCAGTAGTTCCATGTAGCCAGTTCCACATAGAACTATTGCAACTCACTAGTTCCGTGTATGGAACTAGTGGGAGTATTAACAAACGTTAGGCCTTTATTTCCAGTGGTTACATGTAGCCAGTTCAACATGTAAATATTGCAACTCACTATTAATAGTGGTTGTACTAATGGTTTACTCAAGGTACACAGAGGCGGCTCGTTACGCCTCCTTTTCAAATCGGCCTATTATTTTAAATTTCAAATTTTTCTTTTTTTTTATGCGATCATTCCGTCAATATTATGAATGGATTTTGATGATTCTTTTTTATTTGAAAGACTAACCTTCTGAGGTAGTCCCATTGACACCAAGTCAGAATCTGATGATGGGATCCTAGGGAAATCGAGGGCAACCCTCAAATTTTAAAGGCACATACAATGTTTTTCATATACTTTCTAACGCAATTCAGATAATTGTGCCTGGTAATCAACATCTCATCTTGCTGAGCTGATGATGGAAGGTATAAGTTAGGATCTGATGCTGGTATCTGGGGTTTGATCAGCGATATTTTCTCCAATGGTCAACCGATTTAGATGATTCTTTCTTTGTTTGGAAGAATATTTTTCCAAACTGGCTCCATTTCAATATGGTGAAGATCTGATGAAGGATTTCGGAGGTAGGCAACGGAACTCTTCAATAAATGATAGCAAATCTCCCGGGATTGCTGAAATTGCATGTCAGTTTATTGATTACACTAGTTCATAACATCACGCCAGAACGCTGTGGTACGCAGATGCAATTCGGGCATAACTTTATTGTTCATTAACCGATCTTGATGATTCTTTTTGCATTGGGTTAAGTTATAGCTATATTGCATTTGCACTGTGCTGTGAACTTCAAAGATAAACCAGTGACCTCCTCACCTTAAATCAGTAAAAACTAGTACCAAAGCAAAGTAGATATTTAACTATGAGCTGGTGTGGGCTTGGACTGCGAAGGCACACAAAGAAACTCCTTAATGGCAAATAGTACAACCACTCATTATGGGAATATGTCACTTAGTTGACCAGTGCACCAGTAGATGGGATTATTTATGAGAAAGGTTTAGGTGTATAATTCGTCTTGAAATTCCTACGGGAAGGGGAAAAATGGGATGTGCGCGAAAATTACTTGATTACTTCCATCCAATACAACTTAGCTATTCTATCCTCCATATTTCTACGAGTAGGTTGGTTGGTACGTTAAAGCAAGGAGGCTAATCTTTTATAATTCCAGTACAAACTAGTTTTTTTCAGTCAAATGTCAAGTAAGAAAAATCCAATTGTCATCCATAATTTGGAATTGTAATTTTTTGAAATGGTCTAAACTTTAAAGATTTAATTTTTAAATACCCTGCACATTGTTCCACTCATTTTTGGTATAATTTGATCATGAATTTGGCTGCGAAGAAAAATCTATGGGTAATAAAGACCGTACAAGTCGTGAGACTGGTGAAAACTGGGTCGAACTGGGCTCAAAAATCCGGTGGGTCCTGTGCAGGTAGTCCGGTTACTCCTGAAGAAAAGCCAGTTGATATCAAGGAAGGGAGTGACCCCATGAAGACCATGACATATGTTTCGCCACACCGTAAGTTAAAGGGTTACTGACCACAGAGAACGGAAACCGGCGGCTGGTTCTAGCGACTACATAGTTTACACCATTCAAACGAAGTTTGTCACCGATTACGTGCAAACATGAGGGAAAGAAACTGATGGCTTTGATTGACAGTTTGTGAGAAAATATGTGTTCACTAGCTGCGCCCCGCGGTTTAAAATTAAACAATGTGTTAATCCAGGGTGTCAGCTTTCTGCATACCATATTTTATCGAAATTGGTCCAACCGTTTGCGCATGAAGAAGTAACAAACATACACACACACACTCACAAACTTTCGCCTTTTATTTTTGTTTTTTTTATTTATAGTTGATTAAAACGGCACAGGTCCAAGGCCTTCATAATATTAGAGTGAAGTGTGATGATTAGTTCTACCGCCTCTAGACGTTGCTGGCGTGGTGATTCTGAACTCTGTCGTCTGGTGTGATAATGTGGAGCACTGATTAACATGCTCATACTCGTTCCTATTGATTAATAACATGAGTTCATCAGCTATTAATTTACTACTACACCTAACTATTAAGAGTGTTCTGTAAAGACCGGAAAACATCTGAAGCTACAGAAGAAATAAAAAGCTTTATTGGTTTATTGGTTAGAGCTGCATCACTCTCTAAGTGTGGATCTGAGTGAGCCTCCTGCTTTTGTTGCTTCGGCCTACGACAGCTCCTAGTTAATAATAGCAGTATTTTTTTGACCAAAAGGGTGTATTCACCATAGTAAGCAGTTAGCTGGTAACAGGAGAAGACGCCCCGGGCGTCGGGAGTCGCAGAGCGATCCCCGGCCACCGTAGGCGCGGGCCTGCGGACGGCGAGCGTTGGGTGGCTCGCTGTCCGATCACCACCAGGCCCGGGTCGATGGCGCGTTTCACGCGCGCCTCAAAGAGATGTCAGCATAGAAGACGGGGCCCGCTAGGGCCAGAGCCTGCCAGGGTTGTGGAATTTGTTCGAAAGAGTCACCGCGGCCCTGGAACGCAAATGGCTTTAGAAGGAACGTGGATGGGTTTTAGTCAGTAAGAGTCTGACACGCCCTTCTGCTCCACCCAGAGCGGAAGAAGTCATTTGATGATTCCCATCCTTAAAGAAAAAAAACAGTTAGCAGGTGCACGTCTACCAGAGAGAACTGACACCCACCTATTCAGATCCAATCCTGTCGGCACTGTTTCGGAAGAATTATGAAATTGACTGTGCGTACCCATGCTGATTACCTCTACGTGGGTCTGGAATCCAGCGTCAGCTAACAGATTTCTTTGTGAATGCACTCATAGACTTGCTTCCTTTTTAATAATTATTAGTGTAATTTTATTACGCTTACTAGCTTTTGCCCGCGACTTCATACGCGCATATCCCAGGACGGATTATACACCTAAACCTTCCTCATGAATAACCTCATTAATCGGTGAAAACCGCATGAAAATTGGTGCAGTAGTTTTTGAGTTAATTGCGAACAGACAGACAGACAAACGCGGCGGAGGACTTGGTTTTATAATATGTACTGATAGTGATATCTGGAATAGTTCCCACCCATAAGATGATGTTATTGACGATGGAGCACGGTTGCCTAGTAGTTATCTTGAATATATTACTACTCTTGAATTAAAAATCCCAGGCCTGGCAAGACCAGGGGGAATTCCATGCCTTATCATCAAACATTTTCAAAAAAAAACTTATTTTTTTTAATTGCAGCTATTAATGCAGAGTGCGAACACGTCCGCATGACTATCGCACAAGCGAAAGTTTTGACAAAACAAGATGAGGTTGACAAGCAAACTGGCGAATTCCTAACTCGTTACTACGGTGATCAGGTGAAATATTTTAGAAAAATGGCGAAGGTCAACAACGCTGCTATGAAGCGAATTAAAAAACTTAGAAAAGATTGGTTAAAATTTTGTGAAAAACATTTTTGAATATTATTAAAGCTGGATTCAACTGTTCCATCATGTTAATTATTACACCTTGTCCTTGTATTGATGCTGACTACAACAAGTCTTCGTCCACTAGGACGTCTTATAGAGGTAAACTTCCACCAATATGGTCCCCACCATATTATTTTCCTAGCCAGGCCTATCGCAGCTCTGATGGAAAAGGGAAGAACTAAGAATTATTACGACGAAGTAGCACTAGATGTGTGTGAGAGACTTGTGACGCTTGCGACGCTTATTCTGCGGTGAAAGGCGGCGACATCGACACTGGTAGCGGCTGTTGGCTTGGTATAATACTCATGAAACAACTCGTTCCTTATTTAGCTGAATACGGCTATGATCCGGTTAGCAAGACACCTCCGATATAATTGGAAAAAGGTGAGCCAGCTCATTATGACTCACAACACCGTATAACGAAATGTGTATCCGGCATTATGGCCAACTAGCCACCCACCGACACCAAAGTCAAAGTCGTGGGTGTCGTGTTGGAAATCCTCATGGACGTCGGATGGTAGGGTCTGTCAGACTTCTACTGACTAAAACCACCTCGTGTTCCCTCGCACACTTGCACCGGAGGCTATGGGAGCATTAAGCAGTCTTCAACGCAGCCCCCAACTGGTGCCAGCCCGTTTCAAAAGGCACCGACTGGTCAAACTTCCCTCTCCCTTTCCGCTGCCTCCTTCTGCGACATGACATTTTCGAAGAAGAAGTCGCAGAAGCCTGTCCGCACAAACGCAGCATAATATGCCGCTGCACTAGTACCGCGCGTCCGCGCCTCTTCACGCCCCCGATGCAGTGACGCGAGAGATCTAGCTTCCTGTTGCCCTACTATGACGTGCTAATGCCATACAATTCCGATGATGTAAAAGGGATAGTGCTATTCGCTGTGTATAGCTTCGTCTCTCTCTTAGAGTGGAATCATGATCGATTTAAGACTTCATAGTAGGGCCCCAGGTCTCACGGTGAGGATCCCGCCAGTGCGCAAGCTGCCTCGTAGGAGATCGTTCGATACCCTCTGATGAATTAGACCGCCAACGCCTTCTGCAGTACTCGCAACATTGTTATTCTACGGGCCATCAGATCAGCTGCTCACACCGGGGCCCCGTACAGGTCTATGTATTGCACAATCCCCACATACAACCGCTTGCAGATGGTCTCCTTGGCACACAAGCCAACCGCAATTCAAGAGTTTGTCATGTTTGACACTGTCATCTACCATATCAGCAATCAGCTGCTAATACGGCCACCACAGAGTACCTTTATATATGACGGCCGCTGAACGGTCCTGATGATGTCCAGATGTCCTGACTGTTGCAACATTGCCTACGAACACTTAAAAAACATTGGCCTTATGGAATAAAGTCAAGCACATTGAAAATGTTACGTAAAACAAACAAAAAAAATGTTTTGATAATTTTTGTTGTTTATTTTTGGTTATAACAGCAAAACCTGTGAGGGTTTTGCCCTTAGCGAAAAAAAAACCTGCTGTTTCAGCTGCTGCAGCTGTTTCAGTGTTTGCTGTTCTTTAATTCTTTATTGTACACCATAACAGCTTATATTAATTCACATTTAAAAATAGTTCATGTACAAAGGCGAGCTTAACTCAAAAATGAGTTTTCTACCAGCAAATCTTTGAGTGATAGAGAGAGATCACAAGATCGCTGTTCAGTCATGCCAACATAAATGTATGGGGCAGTCGATTTTGTATTCGCGAATCAGGGTTTGGTGTCCATAGTGATGAGTAAAGTTACCCCTTTTCAGGTTTTGAGTTTATTCTGTTAAATGTTATATCATCAACATTTGTCTAGTTTTTTGTCAACTACCCTCAATGTACGTTACATTGAGGTCGGCTTCCAGTCAGTTGAATACTTGTGGCTGTAATCAATTTTACCACTTCAGTAGTATTTAGACTATACTGCATTTTTCAACCATTGTAATTGAATATCGTTTCAGCACCTGGAGGTGGCGGTGGAGGCGGCTCAATAAAAGAAGCCGGTGGTGCTTTCAAACGCATGGGTACTGCCAAAGAGGAACAATACTTCCACAAAAAAAATCTAGAAGTCATCAAGAAATTGAGGGATAGATATGAAGATGATATAGAATATCATGAACAAGAGATCGAGGAACATCAGTCTGCTATAGAAAAAATTAAAAAAGAGAAAGAACAAATTGAGAAAGAAGAAAAATAAATAATAATTGTGATCTCAAGTCGTTGTGTCTTCGTATTAAATCGAGCGAAGACGCGCAGGGGTGGACTAATCACAGACCATCATGATTTATGCTCTCAGTAGTTATATATTGTTTCAGTTTAAAAAATCAACAATTACAAAGGGTTTTACTATGATAGGACTATTGAAATGAATAGAAACTTAGAAATTCGCGGATGTTGTGACCAGTTTTAATAAAATCCTCTTCATGACATTCTGTTTAGGATCGGCAGATAAGCCTGCTTGCAGCATGTGACAAATGAGTATTCAGTGGGCCTCCACCATAGGGGTTGTGATGCTAATTCGTCACATAAGTTATTTCGTTGCTATCCCTATAAGTCTCATTCACTAACACGTCACTTTGTATATTTAGTCGCTTTCATAACTCGTCTCATGCTTTATTTCGTCTCATTTCCAACTCGTCCGATGCTTATATTCAATGTACAATTAGGTACAAAATCATAAAGTGCATTGGTTCTCGATTTCAGAAGAGCTCATAGCTAAATAATAAAAGCTGCACGGGTCGATCTTCAAGGTTAATCTTAACATACCGAGACTTCTTGGTGCGAAAGCATGTTAAGCCGTTGGTCCCGGCTGTCATTTTTGATTCTCTGGCAGTCGTTACGGATTGCCAGATACCAGAAAATCTGACACCAGCCTTGCTACGGGGTACCCAGTTACTAGAATGGGGAGATCAGATAGGCAGTAGTACCTCCACGTGTCTTCTCCAAGTGAAATACAGCTGAAATCAGTTTGACTGGAAACCGACCCCAATATATGTAAAAGGCAGTAGCAATGAAGCGTTTCGACCCCAAACGGTTCAAAACTGTAATTGCTAAATAGGTTAGAGTATTTACGCCGCTTGAGGGCCTGAGCAGCTGCAGTGAGGGCGAAACCACAACACTGCGTTGCGGCGTCGCATCGCAAAAACGACGTCGCACAGCAATACAATTACAATTCAATTACAAATAGATTTTTGCGATGCGACGCCACAACGCAGTGTTGTGGTCTCGCCCTGACAGTGCTGGCACAGCCCGTTGTACTTAGAACATGAGATGGCGCAAGTCAGAGGCCTTGGGCACGCCACTAGTGTGGTCCCCTCTCATTCACTAATACGTATATTAGTGAATGAGGACGTATTAGGGATGGCGAAGAAATAACTCGTGTGACTAATTAGCATCACAATCACTAGATTGGCTACAAACTCATTTTAAGGTTCTAAACCTCAGACAAAGATCAAACTAGAAGATACTCTGTGATCTAGACGAATAAATAATTTAAAAAAGTTTGTTTTTTTGACACGATGTCAGAAATACAGTCAAAACAGTATGCACGGCCTGATGTAACATAAAAATTACAAAAAAATTCAAGATTAGCTTGGGACAGGTTTACCATTTTCATGCTTCGACCATGTGTGACAGCTTCCAAGCTCAATCAAATGAAGCCGTTTTTAGTTCCACGGAAATTTATTGTGAACATCATACGCACAAGTAAGTGAAGAAGTTTTTCTTTGCTCAGACATTGTAGAATGGAATACAGCGTGAAGGTCCATTATAAGACCTGCATTGAAACCGGTTATTGTGGCGACGGTTGAGGTGTATGTCCAACAGTGGACGTCTTCCGGCTGTAATGATGATGGCGATGATATTAAGACCTGCACCATCATTTACATACAGCAATTTCAAAAGAAATATGTGATATCCATCAATCCAAACTTGCTATGTCCTTGCACAAGGTCCAAGTATCATTCCCTTTACGTAGGATTGACGGACCGAATTTGGGTCATGTTATCATCAAACATCGTCGACTTCATTTAAAATCTACTCTGTGATGACAGAGTAGATTTTAAATGAAGTCGACGATGTCGCCGACCCCAATATATTTGGGACAAGAAGATCATCATCTTCCTAGCCTTGTCCCAAATATATTGGGGTCGGCTTCTGCTGAATACCCGTATTTTATGTAGAACGGCAGCCTACCAGACCTCCACAACCCATAAACTGGGTAACACAGTACTTATTGGCAAGACTGGAGTCAGATTTTCTGGCTTTTGACAATCCGTAACGACTGCCAAAGGTCTACAAATGACAGCCGAGAGCAAGGGCTTAACGTGCTTTCCGAGGCACAGAGGAGTCTCGGTAGTTTAAAATAGTCACCCATCCACAGACTGACCTCGGCAAGCGTTGCTTAACCTTGAAGATCGACCTATGAAGCTGTTATTCCTTAGTCACGAGATCCTCCTAAAATCTACTCTGTAGTCTAGAATATAATCTATTTAGAGTTTGTAGGGTCATGAGACACTGCCAGGGTTGCGGAATTTGTTCGAAAGAGTCACCGCGGCCCTGGAACGCAAAGGGCTTTAGAAGGAATACGGATGGGTTTTAGTCAGTAAGAGTCTGAGTCATGATGCGTTCTGTGTAGATTCATATAATATAATAATAATGATTAACAAAAAATCAAGAATTTAATATATTGCAATGTATTACATTATTGTTGACATGCATGTACGAGTGTTTACTCATTGGAGACTTACCTACATTCTATTGTACGCCCTAAGGGTAGGACATAGCTGGTCCTTAACATTTAAATAACACCATCTGTATTATGTACCTATGATCCACAATAAAGATGATTTGATTGATTGATTGATTGAGTCTGACACGACTTTCCGCTCCACCCAGAGCGGAAGAAGTCATTTGATGATTTCCCATTCTTAAAAAAAAGGGTCATGAGACAACCGAGGTTCTTTGGCTATTAGCTTAGTAGAGACTGAGCGACAGAATCGCCACGATTTCGCGTTGTTATCGTCAACAATTTTTCTGCTCCGTATCGTCGCGACTTGCGTTGGACAGCCACGTGTCCACTACAACTCATTGCACAATCTGCTGTTTTGATTAGGAAGTTTCCCAGAGAGTGTGCTGCGATTAGGTTGCGTCTCGCGGCGGGCACGCGGCGAATTGTCGACGCTTATCAGAGACACTCGTCGCGTGATCGCGATCGCGCGTTAGTATCGATCGCTGTATATACTCGGAATGGAGTGGCTGGACGATAATATCGCCGCGATTCACTTGCTCGAGGACGAGCGAGTACTAAGGACTTATAAAAGATATTAAAAATTATTGTTATTTTTTATTTAATATGGGTTTGGTCTTGACTCTAGTCTAGGTCATAGATGACAGACACAAAGTCGAAGATGGAGCGAGCTTACCCAGAAGAAGCCTGTTCACTCTAATTTTGAAGAGATGATATTACCGTATGCTTTATTTACTGTTACAGCGGGTGAACGGAAGGGGGGCCCACAGAAAGGTGGTTCATCTCGCGATATTTTCAAATCCATTGGAACCGCCAAAGAAGCTCAGTTCTTCAATAAACAAACAAAGACACTTCTGAGGAATCTTAAGGACGACATGAAAGAGCAAATATCATTTCACGAAGAACAGATCGCTATACATAAAGCTGTTATAGAGAAGTTAAAAAAAAAGCAACAAGATTTGTGAATGAATGAAATCAGAATTACCGTTATAAATTATTTTCTTGAATATTACAAATATTTTTTTTTTAAATAAATTAATGATTTCCCTTCGTCCCGTTTAATCCGTAAAATATATGGCATTTTTTTTTTGTCGTTGCCTTAAACAACTATGGCTTGACTAAACTAGACTAAGGCTGGACCAGACCAAAATAAATATTTAACTTTTGGTATCTAGATGGCCATCTCTCTAGATTTGACAAAGGTTTGATAAACTTAATTAAAAACATCAAAAAAATAAATCATGACAAATATCTAAATGATGTAAAAATAATGTTTCCTCACAATTTTGTTACTGTAAAATATTTTCTGTTTTTTTGGTCACTGAAATCATGAAATCAACAGTTCTGAAAGGGCTAAAAGCTAGTGGCAAGGGAATAATAGCCGATGCTTTACGTTTTAATTCAGGTGAGTGAATCAGTTTTTTATGGTAAAGCTGCTAGGAAGTGCTTACGATGCGTTTTGGGGAACTTATGTAAAACTGACGTTCAAAAAAAGTTAATAAATGACTTTTTTTTGAAGCTCGATATTATCTTAAATAGTACAGACACACACAGTGCACATCAAGCTACAACAATTTGTTAAATTTCTTTGATAGATTTTCAAGTTTATCGCTAAAGTATTAGGTTCAAGGTTGATTGGGAATAATTTGACAGTTTCGGGTAGCTTGATGTACTGGCGTCTGTACAAAACAAAGTTGCTATCTGCCTGTGTCTCTTTCCCTGGCTTAACTCTTCTTAACCACGCCACGGATTTCGATGCGGTTTTCATTAAAAAGAAGAGTAATAAATGGAGAAGGTTTGTGTGTATCATTTGCACGACGTTTTTCTTGACGAGGACAAGAATAATTTCAAAGGTTTGTGACGTGAGCTTCTATATTTTTTTAGAAAACGTTTACCAAAAAAAAACCATGGTCATCCAGGTACTAAGTATTTATTCACGCAGATTTTTGTTAGTAGTGTCGTTCTTGTTTTGCTACCGACAATCGGTCAATATGAAAAAGTGTGACGGAGACTTATTTCGTCCACTATGTCACTCGAATTTGCCATAAAAGTAAAATTAATCCATTTTATAGATATTGCAGTAATACTACGTTATTTAAAATGACAACGTATAAGCGTGTATGCGATATTTACTTTCAGTTTTGAGAGGATAAGCTATTATAGGTAAAAAAAAGACCAACCCAGTAGTACAACAGCATAATTTAACAGCATAATTTAACCCTTTAATAATTTTTAATTTCTCATCGGGTCTTGCAGGAAGTAGTGGAAGCAAGGGAGGCGGTCCTTTTAAAGAACGGGGAACTGCTAAACAAGCTCAATTCTTCCACAAGAAGGACAAAGAACTCATTGAGAACCTAAGGAAACAAATGAAAGAATTACTGGGATTTCACGAAAAGCAGATCGAGGTTCACCAAGCAGCTATGAAAAAGATAAAAAAGAATCAAAAGGACAATAAAGCATAGCACTCATTGTGAATTTCAATTTTTGTGCGTAAAAACTTAAAATTTATCTTTCCCAAAAAGAGAAAGTCCAGTGGCCATACTATGACGTGCTAATGCCATCCAATTCCGATGATGTAAAAGGGATAGTGCTATTCTCTATGTACAGCTCCGTCTCTCTCTTAGAGTGGAATCATGATCGTTTTAAGACCTCATAGTAGGGCCCTGGTCTCATATGCTTTACGGAAAGGAAATATATAAAATAAATTAAACAAGCATAATTAAAATTTGATTGATTGGAAAACAGTATTTTCACTTTCTCTCAATTTAAAAGCTTACAAAAGAGTAGATAACGAAGACAACATGCCTTTTTATAGATACGCAGGTATACAATTCCCTTACAGTTTAAAATGTGCTTGAACTGTATTTCCATAGTAAATCACATAACAACAATCAGGTGAAAAACCACACTGTGTTTTCGAGACTCGGACATAGATCCCAGAACTTCATAATCAGCAGTAAGTTGTGCTTGAGCAATTAGTCCAATAAGGGCGCGTTTCCACCAGAGATGTGCGAGGATGCGTAGCGAGGGATGTGTTAAGAGCCAATATAATCGCTTCATTTACCTAGCCTCGCTCTTCGCAGCTCCGATGTAAGCGAGCGGTGCGAGGTTTTTGTACGTACAAAACAAGGGAGGGATGGGTGCGATTGATGTGTGCGAGAGATGTGTGTGATGGATGTGTGCTAAGGCTGGACGCGAGCAAGAAATTGAAAGAGTCCGCTACACATCCTCGGGCCGGTCATCTGGGCAGTATCACAGCGTCGCACATCACCGGACACGCATCCTCGCCGGAAACAAGTAAATTCACCCGCGACCCGAACATAATCGCTACCATCATGGATTTTTACGATGTAACAAACATTTCAGCCGCTCGATTCTATAAACATGTCGAAGTGACGGTTTGGGTAAAGTGATCACGAGGTGAGCGGTCAATCCATGTAATCAAGATGCAATGACAGCACACTACGTGGTCACTTCACCCAAGCATTCACTTCGACATGTTTACAGAACCGACCGGCTGATATTCAGCACAAAATAATTTGAAAACGCAGGTTTTCTTCAACAGATAAACCTATTTTCATGAATTTTGCGCGACGCATTAAGGCGATGCTGTAGCCTTATAATTTACGTTTTGCGTCACAGAGCTAAGTATTGTTAGATACGCTTTGAACGTAAAGACAATTTAATGGAGGCTTTTTATAGCACTCAGTGTCGCTGTCGAGTGTAGGATTTATAAAAGGAAAATATACGTATTTTTGGTTTTTAAATTCGACTTTGATTGAGACAAAGGGAGTTTTAAAAATTGAGATGCTGTTTATCTGGTGGTAGAGTCCGGATGTTAAAGATTAAAAACAATTTTGAGTTTTGTAACTTGATTCAACACAAGCTTCTTTCCACGACTTCATTATAATAATAAATATGATTTTTTGATAGGCCTAAAACTTTTTTGCAACAATTTTTCCAAGATGAAAAGAACTCAGCGACATTATTTGCCATAAGAATTTTTCTTTATTTATTTATTATACTTAATTGCACACCGCGAACACCATAAGGGAGAGGCCACACGGTGCAGTGCGGTGCGCCGCCGCACCGCAACGATCTTGCCGTATGAGCGTCCAACAACTTGCACAAAAGTATGCAAATATCTTGCATACCATTATGTCATAACAAGTTCTGATTGGAGTATGCCACTTTGGCATGCAAGCTACTTGAATAGTTCTGTGCAAGTCACAGGTTATGGCCTTGACTGTATATTGCACAAAACTAAATCCACATCCAAACCTTCTTTACTCTGTGGCTAAAACTAAATTTATGAGGACACACCACCGAAGACAACTCAACGGGTGACAACTGAATGTAATTAATTAAGACGCAGGCTCGGCGTCGGGCATGCCAACATTGCAAACAGAAATGTGCCTTGTTTTGATAAAATAAAGGATCTGGGTCCTGTTACAGTTCCTTCCTTGCTGTTTATTTCATTTTCCTTTTCGAAAGTGTATCACGGAGGTTTTGGTTGAAAATTCACTAAATAAGCGCTATTCCTACTTAGTTAAAACATCATATTTGTGTAATAACAGTCCATGTTATTGTAATAAATATTTTACACGGAGGGACTGGAGCGGCATCAATGCCGCTACATGAACAACTAAGAAGCGAAATTTGTACGTCAACAAAAAGACCCGTAACATCATATATCTTGTCAGCCACGAATTACTAACGAAATCCTGCATCGTGCAAGCAAAGTTCTCCTTGCGATTTGAACATATACAACAGTCCGAATATCAACTATCGACCAGTTGCCCATTAGATACAACAACCGTCTGGTCGGAGGATCCTCCCTTTTCAATGGAGGTGTGCAGGACTTTACTCTATGTTCCGTATAACCTCTATGCGACTGCATATCTGTCCTCTACAGACAAGATACTAGGTAACATGGTGCCAATCACAGTACATTTCACAAAGTCTCATACTCAACATTTTATAAACGAGTTGTAGCAATTAAGATTAATTAATTACTGTTATCTGGACAATTAGAAGGATACAAAACAACAAGCCAATTAGTTTTCAGTGCAGTTTTTGATGGGCCGATTTCCAATTAAGAACTTATAAATATTTCTAAATAAACAAAACTAATAAGAAAAAAATGTTGTTCAAACGTTTATTTAAAATGAATCTCGAGGTATTCGAAGAATTCATCAATTTGGGAGATTTTCTTCTTTGTCGCTGAGTTCCGGGGCGCGTCGATAAATGAAAAAAATCCCATTTATTTGTCTCTACAAATAAATGTGGATTTTTTCATTTTTCGATTTTAATGCTAGACTAGCTTTTCCTTACAAATTTGCTGACATTATTTTAAAAGGTACACAGCTCTTTGAAAAATATCCTTAATATATTTATCTCCTCTATGGTATGGTAAATAATGACAAAATTGAAATCACTAATCAAAAATGTTTAAAATTGCAGCGTATAGGTATAGCGTAAAGTTGGGTACTGACCGGTGTAACAAGCCGTAATGTAACATTCGCGGCGAGAATCATGTTCGTGCTCGTTTCCACGTACTGACTACACGAATGCTCGCTTTTTAACATGTTGCATTACGCCTCGAAACACCGGTATGTACCTGTCACCGGAAAATTGCAAACGCCGTGAGATTGTAAAATGTCCCGTGAAATTGTAAACTATTTTTTCTTAATAAGACACGGATATTTTGGAAACTATTTAATTCGGTGGGATTTATTGTATAGATATCAAGGAACTATAATCTAATAAAGACCTATTACAATCTTACGTAGTCTGCGATTTTCTGGTGACACCCACCTTTAAGTGCATCCGAAGATTGTTTCTAAAAGATCGCTTTTGGTGATTCATTGTTACACAGTCAAAAATCTGTCTAGACTTTAGCTATGTTGGGGATGGCTTTGAACCGCGCAGCTGCGTAACAGTCTTTAACAAAAACCGACTGCTTATCTGAATTCCCCTTGGCAAGACTGGCATCAAATTTTTAGGCTTCTCACAATCCGTAACGACTGCCAAAGATCTACAAGAGACAGCCGGGACCAAGGGCTTGCCGAGCATTCCGAATACACCGCAACATTTCTTAAAAAATCGTAACTGTAATTTGCTGTGTGTACCGACACGATTCATAACATACTAAAGAGTAGATACACATAACATTATATCTATCTAAGAATAAGTAAGTAATTCTATTCTAAACAATCATCTGCTTAAATAAATGCCACAGACAAACATCAAAATGGGTCAGACCGTTTTAAGTCTAGGCACTGAGCACTGCTCTCGATATGCCACTTGGTAGAAGCAACTAGTTCAACTGGGACTGGAAATAATAAAATAATAATAATAATAAAATTCATTTATTTTCTCACCACAATATTAAAGATTACAAGCGACATATTGATTAGAAATAAAATTAAAATTTTACTACAATATTGTGGGAGACTGGTGCCTAAGCTAGGCTAATAACCTGTGTTATAGGACACCAGGTCCCCACCCCGATTAACATTGTCAGGACGTACTAAATCAATACACCATTTGTTGCGGCAAGTACAGTGTGGTGGGAAGTAAGTCAAATGAGCGTGTGTTTTAGTGTGTGTATTTGCAGTATGTCTGTGTGTGTGATTGTGTGTGTGTGTGTTTGTGTGTGTATGTGGTGTGAGATAGGTGCACACGTTAATAGCATTGTATAGGGTATATAGGTGAAAAATAAAAGGCATAGGTACTATAACTTTAAAGACTATAAGTTAACTACAAGGACACGTTCGGTGCTATCGTAAGACAACTCCTGTAACCAATTGGTAAGCTTTGTTATCAATTTACGTCTAGTGAGAGGATATATATCGAGAAGACGATGGATTTTATTATATATTCTAACACTGAGGACGCTGAAGTGGCGGCCCGCGAATGAAGTACGACATTGGGTAGAATTGCAGACTGGGTGACCTTTGCGCTTCCTTAAGACTTTGTCGTCAAGAGGAAGCAAAGAATGACGGCGTAGAACAGCACGCAGAATAAACAGTTGGCGCACCGTTAGGACCTTTGCCTCAGAGTAGAGCTGGGCAGTTGGATAATCTCGGCGTTTGAACTGCATAACTTTTAGGACTGCCCTTTGAGCTCGTTCAACCTGAATTAGGTGGGTTTTGCAGGTTCCTCCCCATGCAGAAATGCAGTAGGTAAGAACAGAGACACACAGGCTCTGGTACACAAGGAATAGAGTTTCCCGATCAGCTGAGTGTCTGAGTTCCTTGAAAATATATAGCAATTTCCTGATTCGCGAGCAGAGTGCTTCAGTGTGGGGGCGCCAGCTAAGGTGCTTATCAATGTGGACTCCGAGGTATTTGGTACTTGAGACCTGTGAAAGGGTTAAGCATGTGCAAGCATTGGGGCTGTGATCCAAAGAGTTTAGGCAAGTATGAGCTTTGACTATACTAGAACTCCCGGGAGGTGAGCACGTGTGTGGGAGTGTGAAGCAAACAACCTTGGTTTTCTCAATATTGAGGGTTAATAAGTTCGCCGAGAGCCATGTCATCACTCGTTGAACCGACCGCTCCGCCCTTAGCCTACAGTTATCCCAGTTATCGTCATATATGATTAGTGCCGTGTCATCTGCATATGTGAATATGTCGCAGTGAGGTATTGATAAGCTGCACAAATCATTTATATAAAGTAAGAAAAGGGTTGGACCCAAAATACTACCCTGTGGCACACCAAAACTGATGCTCCCCTCATCACTGTACATAGAGTCGATTTTGACACATTGCGAACGATTTGTCAGATAGTCTGAGAAGATTCTAAGTGCCAATCCGCGGATTCCGATGCCTTCCATTTTTGAGATCAGTTTAGGTATAGAAACCGAGTCAAACGCCTTTGTCAAGTCAAGAAAGACACCGAGGCATTTAAACCCCTGGTCCAACTTGCCTACCACCGTACTTGTAAGGTCTAGAACCGCATCCTCAGTAGAGATTCCCCGTCTAAAACCATATTGATTATCTGCTAGTAGCTTATATTTTGCGAGGTACGTGGTAAGACACTCGTTAAGTATTTTTTCTAGCACTTTAGATAGGGAACTCAAAACTGAAATTGGCCTATAGTTGGTGACGTTGGATCTGTCTCCACTTTTGTAGATTGGGTGAACAACAGCCTTCTTGAACGCGCTGGGGAAAGTACCCGACTCAATGGCGCGGTTACAGACGTGCACTATAGGAACTGCTAGGACGGAGCTGGACTGCTTGAGAACACTAGCAGGGATATTGTCATAGCCAGTTGCGCAGTCACTACGTAGGCTGTCAATCACCCTTTTTACCTGCACTTCGTCGACCGGCATAATGACAAGAGAATTGCGTGGCGGCGGTTGTGATGAGCATTCGAGAAAGGGGTTTCCAGAGGGAGATTTAATTTTTGAGGCTAGTTCTTCACCAACACTAACAAAAAAGCTATTTACTTGGTTAATAGATATTTTAGTGTCTGGGGAGCTTGTTAGAAGCGCAGTAGGTGACTGCGGAAGAGAGTTTTTTAGAAATCAATAGCAGTCGGTCGATTCACTAAAATATCGACGTGAAGGCTTGGGTGAAGTGATCACGAAGTGAGCTGTCATACCATCTCGATTATATGGATTGACAGCTCACCTCGTGATCACTTCACCCAAGCTTTCGTTTACAAAATCGACCGGCTGGTTAACTAATGCGGGTTAGTTATGAGATGAAACCATATTCAGTAAGCATTAAAATTGTGAAAAAGACGGAAAACGAACAGTCATAAGGTGTAAAGGTAGAAACGGTAGGTACTGCATTTTTTATGTGTGTAAGGACAAAAAATTAAAAAAAAAGATTATAAAAAACGGTTGGATACCTCAAATCCAACCGTTTTTTATAATCTTTTTTTTTAATTTTTTGTCCGTTAAGTATATGTTAACCCCATCTTACGCTATAACAAAGTATATTCACATAGTACCTAATATAATACTAAAGAAAAAAAATCTTGACTATAGTACTATTAAAAAAAAAAAACATGTGGTGCAGTCTTTGGGGACTGCCGATAGAAGTGAAAACTAAACAAAAGCTAAAGCGTTCGGTGACGATGACGCGAGTTCCATGATTTTTGTTCACCCAACGCGTTCGGCGACGATGACCCCAGTTCCAAGATTTTTGTTCACGCAAAAAGTGCTCAACGCGCCTAAAGAAGTTTTCACTTCTAAAAACTGCTGCTCACTGTGGAACGACTAATATACTACATAATTTTTTAGCTGCTTTCGATTTAGAGTTTGCTATGAATGAAATGCTTTGAATCAGACCTAAACCCAGCCTGTTTAGTCCCCAACTGTGAATAGGAAAAATATTGCTCTTAGAATTTAGTAGAAGTTGTAGAAAAGTATCGAGCCGATTCAAAAGTTAGTAGAACAAGAACAAACTTCTAATAAATCCTGATAGCAATAATTTTTCCATTCACGGTTGGGGTGCGCTCAATTCTTACACAATATTTTTGCACCAACCTACCTTCATACATCTTGAACAGGCTAATCCCATCAACACGGGCTTAATAGACCAAGTTTTAAGAAATCTACATACAAACTTATTCTCATGTCATCACTTTTCCTATGGAGAAGGTAAAAACTACAGAACACCATCTGCTACGATCCTTACGTACTCCTCGTGCTTCGTAAATGTTCATGCAGAAACTTTAAGCAACTTTACCCACAAAATATAACCAACCCAACAGCAATAAACGTTTCAAGCCGCCGCTCCAAAGAAAAATGGCCGCCACTAAACTGCAACAAACAATTTAACGTCGCACGCATACAAACTAGTTAAAAAAATATATCATTACGGTACGCGCACACAACCAGGCCGTTATTACACATACCGATACGACACGTAAACGACACGGAATTTCCCCGGAAAACCTACTTTATATTAAGTCGTAAATTTGAACGAACGGTCGGCGCACGAGCCAATTTCCAACACTTATTTGTCGTACCGAGGGTACCCGTATGTAGTCATGTCGCTGGACGATGATGAAATCGGGATTTTGAGAAAAACACTGGAGCTGTAACTGGTAAAGTTTTTTTTTCCAGAGTGTGTTTAAATACGGATAAAAAAACAAAAATGTGTGGATATGCTCTTTTTATTTTATTTTAAAGTAAACCAAACAACTTATAACAACTAAATTAATTAATTATGTTTGCTAAGTACAAACTTCGACTGCAAACATGCTTCAACTTTACATCGATTCACAAAGTAAAGATGCTTATCAGCTTCAATCAATACAAGAAATCTTTCAGTTTTTATGATTCTCTTCACCTCATTACTCCTCTCAAGTGCCACTGTTCTGATTCCCTTGAAACGGTGGGGCTGATTTATGGATGCTTACCCGGACCAATCAAGCAGTACCCCTGGGACAAACAATTAAACCAGGGTTGGTTAGGAACTGATAGATTGTGCGCTTGAATAATTGCTGGTTCTTTACGAATAATAAAAAGAAGTATCTTTCCAGTGGGAATTTTGTCATCAACTTTTAAAGATATCCGGTAATGTTGGTGACGGTACCATTTTTGTTCTATTCCCACTGCTGGGACTTAATTTTTGTCTCAATGAAAGCCGTTATCTGTCCCAGTATTCAATATTTTTCCACTTTTCAGAACTTAACCTTCTTAACTTAAAATAAATTGCACTTAGTTTAGAAATTATTCAAAAATATCAATTTAGTGACTCTCCTACAACATTTGGTTACCCCGCTTAACCTTCGCAATGAGTATACGTGACGACGCCTTTATGACGCGCCACAATTTATTGGAAAACGTGGTTTTCAAAACACAGCCCTCTTCCAATTACGTGATACTGTGTCTTTTTCTGAACAAAATCTGTGTGATATTTAGCACAATGAGACACAGTGCCGTGTGTGTTCGGAGTTGAATGCAGGCGACTATAAAGTAAGCTTTGAAGTTTCTCTGCAGGTGATAAATAGTTCGGTTCAATGCTTTCAAAAGAGTCAATAATAACGCTCTTTTGGAGTGCACATGTATAGTGTTTGATCGTTTAACTTGCAGTTTCTGCTCTGACGATATTGTTCGAGCACAGAGAGCTTTAAATAGAATCTTCATACATATAGCACCTATCTTTGTGTCCACCATGACCATGTTGTCTTTTGGTACTCGAGCTTAAAAAAAAAGTTTAAGGTGTATGTTTGCGTACTTCATCTATTTTTCAGGAATAAAGGTCATTCGGTCTTTCACTATTGAAATGTGGAATTGTTATTTCTGAACTGATATCAGAAAGAGGTAAAATTAATTGTTTTATTTATAAGGGTGTTTTCTGATAGAAAGCTACACTGTTACTGAGTGCCCTAAATATTCTCGAAAAAATTCACGGCTTCTGTTTGATGTCTTAGTTTAGTGCGAAACCACGACAAAAAGCTAGTTTTTAATAAGGATTTTCCTTTCGTCAGCACATAAGTACCTCAATACCAATGACCTTTCTATTCACAAAACAGCACCTCAGCCACGTCGTTCATGATTTCCGAGAAAAAAAGACATCACAGTGTGTGGCCATAAAAATCCCTGGGGCCACAAAAATGGCGAACTCGACATGCGCCCACTTTCCCGACGCTACACGGTTTTTCACTTTGCGAGTCGTAAATGCGTCTTTTGTTAACACGCCTAATGTACCAGTTAGCTTCTCAAATTGTTATCATACGTATACATTTAATTAATGTTTTTTGACAAAAGTTTTTGTAGACTCTGTGTCTTGTAGGTGGTTATTAGGGTTTTTTTTTTATTTGGTAAGTTTTCTTTTTGATGTAGAATCTGTGTTTATTTATGGTTGTATTTGATTCAACTTTTCTGTATGCTATGTTGAAGTTACGTAAAAGTATAGCTAGAATACTAAAAAAACCGGTCAAGTACGAGTCGGATTCGCTTGCAAAGGGTTTCGAACGATTTATAGGTTTTCCTGTAATCTATAGGTACTAGAAAGTTGGAATTTGATATACATAATATAATCTTCTGTAACCCAAACACGGACGCGTAACATAAATAAATACATTATGAAAAAGGGGGCACTTTTTGGGGCACACAAAAAATTAAAAATATTTTTTCCAACTATACCATGCGACATGTCAAATGAAAAGGCTCATTGTAAGAGTCTCAAAGGTATTTTCTTCATAATTTAAAAATATTTCATTCCGAAATTATTAAAGAAAATATTTAAAAATATTTCATTCCGAAATTATTAAAGAAAATAGATGGAAATGATCCATTCCCCCTTTATCTCCGAAACTACTGAGTAAAAAATTTTGATAATTTAAAGATGAATAGGTACTTACCTACATATATTACAGGAAAGGCCTACAAAAAGTCTATGATTTTAAAATAACATTAAAAAAGACGTAATTATTATTGGTTCAGAACCCTTTGTACGCGAGTCTCACTCACGCTTGGCCGGTTTTTATAATCCAAGCCTTTCTAGTGATCACACAAAAAAAAAAATACTCTCCCCCATTCAGATTACGTATGTACACAACCACAATATGCAAGGACACGTAATTAACCTAATCAATCATAGTTCGTATACTCTAGGGGAAGAAACCACCTTAAGCGGTAACAAACACCACCCACGAGACTCATGGTGGTGCGTCACTTTATTCACGAACATTAAAACACCATTAATCTAATGCATTACTCGTGTTTTTATTTAACCACCATCATTTTATGTTAATGTTAATGTTGGAATAAAAGTGTGCATTATAGGGTTGAGTTTGAGGCTTGTGCATTTTAGGGTTTGTTTTAATGCGCTTTTTAGTGTTTTATGTTGTTTTTTTTACGGGTAATGTTTTGAAATGGATGTTTGAGCTGATAGGCTTTTAAAATTTTTTTTTTTTTTTCAATGAATTAGGTACTATTTCAGAAAGTAGCTACATTTTTGAGGTTTGTAATTAATTGTAACATCAGTATTATAAGTAACATCTTTAAAAGTAGAGACGAAATTAACTAAGATTTTTGTTGACATTTTTGTTATCCTGTTTTATTAACATGAATTCTATCACTACTCTCTAATTAGAGTAAATTTCTCTTGAGTTCTAGACAATTAACAAACTTGCTTTACTTTATCAGACAACAAAACATCGGCGAAGTGCGTGTCGAGCCACGCACAGTGAAGGTTCCGCAGTTACCCGTCCCGAATAACTATAAGCTAAGTCGACAACTAAAATAAGTAGAAAATTTTACTACTAAAAGCACAAGTACTTGCGAATTAGTTCAATGCAATTACTTCAATGGAATTATTACGGATTTTTTAATTATCCAGTTACATTTCATTAGTTGGTCGACTATTACTCATTAACTTGTTAAACCTAGTTAACCAAGATAGTTTTCCTTTACGTTGAACATCGTGTATGTATACACTTCGATCGTGGATAATTTTCATGCATTCAAAAACAACGATTTAGCTTTTATTTATTTATTTATTTAACAGTTTATGTACACACATTTAACAACTAAATAAGAAGAAAGGAACAGAAAAATAGGTACAAAGGTGATGCTTATTTCTAAAGAAATCTCTTCCAGCATACCTGCGAAAGGAGAGTCGAATAAAAGATATGTAGACATCGTGTGTAAAAGTTATGTTAACATAAAAAGACAAAAAAAACTAAAAAACTAATTTAGTTGAGGGAAGGGGAGGACACATGGCTTTAACAGAAAATATCACTTTATAGTTTAATATTCCGTAATCCGCTCTGAATCTATTTTTTAAGATTCGTTTCAACGACCCCCGATACAATAGAATAGACAGCGAAAAAATAGTCATACAATTTCCCTTTACCTATATGGGACCTCCTATATGGGACCTTGAAAAATTAACATTTTCAATAACAGCTTCGCAGTATCATAGTCTCTCAACAGGAGAAGACGCCCCGGGCGTCGGGAGTCGCAGGGCGATCCCCGGCCACCGTAGGCGCGGGCCTGCGGACGGCGAGCGTTGGGTGGCTCGCTGTCCGATCACCACCAGGCCCGGGTCGATGGCGCCTTGTGTTTCACGCGCGCCTCAAAGAGATGTCAGCATAAAAGACGGGGCCCGCCAGAGCCAGGGTTAGGGAATTTGTTCGAAAGAGTCACTGCGATCCTGGAACGCAAAGGGCTTTAGAAGGAACACGGATGGGTTTTAGTCACTAAGAGTCTGACACGCCCTTCCGCTCCACCCAGAGCGGAAGAAGATTTCCCATCCTTAAAAAAAAAAGTATAATAGTCTCTGAGTTAACTGCGGACGGACAGACGGACAGCAAAACTATAAGGTATCTTTGTTTAAATACGGAACCCTAAAAAGTAGCGTCCTTTACGCCATTAAGATCAAATAAATCTATTCCCATAAATATCCCCAGACCTGGTTACTATACTAGACAAGATAATTTCGCGCCAAAGACAGAAAAACAAGAAAATAGACCAAACTAGCATCATTAAATAACTTCTAAATGCCAAACTAAAAATAATATCGCAAATAAACAATTTATATGAAAATACGAGCACTAATAGTGATCAAAAGATTGAAAGAAGCGAAACTTCTAAAAGCAGTTGGTACGTTATTTATTGCCCCAGTAACGAGTTGCCAAGGAGTTGCTCTGGCATCATTAATAAGTTTCCCACGATAATTCGAAAAGGTTCTAACAGCTCCCCGAGCTAAGCAACTTTAGAACCTTTTCACTTTGAGTGTTTTCTCCTTCGGAACTTCTGTGTTCAGATTCAAAAGGTCGTATTTGTAAGAGATTTCGGTGTTAGTTCGGACGTTTTCGTCTCAAGTGGGTCGTTTGGCTGCATCGCTCTGATCTAATCAGATTCGAAGACTGATGGCTAACATTAATACGGGCAGGAACTGATTGGATCGACTGATTGACTATTTTGGGGTATTTCAAGTTATGTGTCTTCAGATTTTGTGTTGGATAGTTTGGAAATAAATCTGGGGCTTAAAACCTTAAGAGATGATAGTCAAATAAAGGCCTATTGTAAGATTACTTTGTAGGGTTCCGTACCCGAAGGATAACCAATGGAACACTATTACTAGGCCTCCGCTGTCCGTCTGTCTGTCAGCTTGAGATACAGACAGCAGTTGAAATTTTCACAGAGTGTGTATTTCCATTGCCGCAAAAACAAACGATAAAAATTAAATTAAAAATTAAAGGGGGCTTCCATACTAAAAACTTGATTTTTTATTGGTTTATCAGGCTGCTGAGGCCCATAGACACAATACACAAAATAATCTTAAACAATAATAAACTAATAACTATTGCCCACGAAATGACGGCGTCGTGTTTCGCTGACTGGTGTCGCGCAGCTGGCCGCGGAAACGTCGATACACGACACCCTTCGGCCAAAACTCTTCTTTGAGGAACATCTCGAGCTAATGAGTAGGATGTGTTGCTGGGGAGTTTTTTGCGCCACTTCTTCCCAGCTACAACACTACGAAGTGGTGACGGGCGGCGTTTTGGGGGACTGTAGAACTTTGACGTTCAAAAAGTGCTGGCACTCAGCCTAATTTGAATAAATGACTTTTGAATTTTGAGGAACCCGCACCACCTAATTATCAAAAATGATCAATCATTTATATTAATTATAATAAAAAAATGTCTGTTCCGTTTGGCGTCGGACGTTAAGTTCTGTATGGTGCCGGACATAAAAGAATATTACCATCTCATCACTTCCCGTGTGTGTCGTAAGAGGCGACTGAGGGACTCACCAGACAATGGGCAACAGCATTCTCTGTACATTGGTGCAGCTACACTGCGATCGCCAACCTGCCTGCCAGGCGTGGCGATTATGGCAACCCCCCCCCCCCATTTGGGGGAGGCCTATGCCCAGCAGTGGACTTCTTTTGGCTTATATAATGATGATACCAATAACATAAATTGTTGGGCAGTCGTGTAAAATAACAGCTTTTGCTAATTTTCGCTTAAACTAACTTTACTGCCGCCATTTATTGGCCTTCAGCCACTCGTCGGTTTACTAGCAATACAAGGGGCAATAAATGCTTTTTCACTCAACATTAATTAAAAACAAAAGCTTCCTAACTTTCCCTTTGACTAAACAAAGCTGAAATTCCATTCCATCTCAATTTCAACAGCTTGGAAGACCTATTGTCCCGATCGAAATCTAGATTAGCCGGCGGGTATTGTGAAATCAAGTCCGTTCTTTGTTTGAATTTGAATTTACCAGTAGAATGCTGTCGAATCCAAGATTCGGAATTTGTTTTCTGGCATAGACAAAAGACAATCTGTCAAAAATGTATGGAAATTGAGGCTTTTATGACAGATTGGGACTGAGATGCGAATGAGAAAGTGTTGCTTAAAAATAATGGAATTTTATTAGCCGTCTGAACTGAGCATTTCCTTTACGAATTTGAGTGATCTGTGAATGAGAGAGTAATTGGGCAGCCAATACCTATCACAAAGATTTATGTCAGTCCATCCAAAGCTTGTCTGGTAGATATCGCTGTCAGCGACAAGATCTTGTAAAAGAGTTGTGTAACTACTTTTACTTTTGGTGTACAATAAAACATGTTCTATCTATCATTCTCTTTTTTGTTCCGTTATGTTTTGCGTAAGGCATTATTCCATTGTTGCCTTATTTTCTCTTTGGTAAGAAAATGGTATTCATACTTTTACATTAAAATGCGCAACACAAAGGCATGTCATAGTTGGTTTGGTTGTAGTGCCGAAAGTGACATTGACAGCCTATAAAGCGACCAATCAGAATTCTAGAAAAAGATAACAACAGGCCTCACGAGCGCTTCGTTACTCTCGCATTTTTCTGAACATATTAATTCGACTGCCAGACAGGTAACGCTTAGTCCAGGTCTTTATGTCTATGATTACCGAAAATCAATTACTCCCGGCCAGATAACAAAGAATTTTAACTGCAGAGGTTTTTATTCTTTTTTTACCATCCTCTTTAGGATATTCCGGAATTCAAAATTGGAATGTCAGGTTTAAGTTGCAGGATTTTTTTATTGTTCAGCCATTTGGAGTGGTTTCAGTAGCCCCTGCTTAAATGGAATTGGTTTCATTAATGGAACGGCTCCGTAGGGAAACGTTTGTTGATATTTACGCATTTGACCTGCGGAATGCTATTTTGGCAAAAGTGGTTTTCGGATGGTGTTGCATCTGTATTTTGTTTGAGCTCATTTACTTTTAAATAAACACAATTTTGTCTTTTGATGTTTTTGGTTTTATTTACACATACAGTACATACGTACGTCCGTACGTAGTGACATACGTACTAACGTGTAAGTATGGTCTTTGCCTCACCGGGGTAGGGATATACAACAAAATATTTCCACCTGCTGCAGTGGTTACAAAAGTCCGTCTTATATATTTGGTTTTAATTGACTGTGTTGTGTAGTAGGTACATAGCTGTCAGCGATAAGAATAGAATAGAATAGAATACCCAACCGCCAACCATCGCCACTTCATACTCCACTCCTACTAAGACCGCCATTGTCATCATCATCATATCAGCCGAAAGACGTCCACTGCTGGACATAGACCATAATCACCACGCTGGGCAGGCGGGTTGGCGATCGCAGTGTAGCTGTTGCAATGCACCGAGGATGCTGCTGCCCATTCTCTAGTGAGTCCCTTAGTCGCCTCTTACGTCGCCCACGGCTCGCTGACCGCCATTGTGTACCCATAGAATTAAGTTTGTGTAAATGAGCTGTGTAACATTTTTTTTTGTGTACAGATAAATATCTTCGGACAACTCACACACGGTCATCCGATCCCAAACTAGGCAGAGCCTGTACTATGGCAACCAGACAACTGATAAACATACTTATCTATTTCTAAATTCATACATATTATAGACAAATTACACCCAGACACAGAACAAATGATCATGCTCATCACACGAGGATTTGTCCTGGGTGGGAATCGAACCCACGACCTCCGGTTTAGCAGTCAGGGTCACTAACCACTCGACCAACAGGCCAGTCAAATATATCGATTCAGTCTATATTGATTGATAGAATATACTTTATTCTAAAGCTACTGGAATTATCGTTAATTCCCTGTGTTTTTCATTCATGCAGCTATATCATTTCAGCAACGTTGAGTTCTCTAATAATGGTGTGTCTCGGAGACAACATTGCAATTCTTCAACGAATGGGAATAATTGACCCGTATTTAAAGATGTTTGTTTTTGGTAACGTAAACATTGCAAAGCCACTTCATCATTGACCATCTCAGGGCCTGATGATGTGTGTGGAAGACAAAAAAGTCAACTTCTGGAGGGTTCATTCAATTCCGTTTTAACAGGTTTTTGCATAAGGGTAGTTTATACATGTACTATGTGGAAACATCGATACGCAAATAAATGAAAAAAAAACTGGCTATACGGGTACATAGGAATATTTTGAAACTATTATAAATGTTGTCACCAAAATATTTCCAATTTAATTTAATTTAATATAACTGTTCTTTTGAAATTGTTTTAATTATTTTATTTTATTGTAATTAATTTAACTTATTCGCATATATTTATTGTAAACTATGGAATAAACTATATACTTACACTAGAAATAAAAATAAAATCTCCTAACTAAATAAACCCTAAAATATGGCGTCAAAAAATTCATCCGCATCGCTGTCGACTGGAAGTGTACCCAAAAGACTGGCGGCATTGCCACGTTGTATGGCAATGCTTATTCTTTGACCAAGGTAAAAGCCAGCCCTTGGGTCACGTGAAGTGTCAACTAAGCGCCTTAACTCACCAAAATTAAAAATTAACTTCCCAGATACATAAAACGTCAAAAAAACTCTAAGTAGTCAAGGATATGACTACTATTCTGACGAAATATTCCATGCAGTCTGTTGTAGTTAGTGACATCAAATCTGTCATAAAAGACAACATAGTCGAATGAACTAGTATTGCCAGTGTTTTGATTTATTTTCGTATCGTCGTCTCCACCTTATAGTTTTAGTTTACCGCTAAAAACATTTTTTTTTGTAATATTAAGAAGACTTTTAGTACTGTTTACCAAAATATTTCTAAGTACCCAGAACAAACAGAAGATTCGTGATTATCCGGATTGCAATTACATCCACCTATCTGAATGACTTACTACTTTAGATTGATCTGGAATTCGGTTGTATTTTTTTTTTCAAAAGTTTTTATCTATTAATAGACCAGGGTCGATAATTTTTTAAACCAAAAAAAATAATAGTAGGATGAAACCCATTGGAAAAGGAGGAGAATATTGTAAAAATTAAAGGAAAAATAATTTACGGGCGATCTGAGGTCGGGAAGGGGAAGGGGGTGAGTTTTAAGGGCAAAAACGGTTCATCTCGATTTCCGGGAAAACTAGAAGTCCTATGGAAAAAAGTCAAATGGCAAAGTTGTAGGTAATAAAAAGATCTAAAACTTTAGCATTTACACTTTTTTCAAATGCCCAAAGTGAGCCCTAAGTTCCGCTACGTGACTAGGCAAGTCATTAAACGATATTGAACCAAGTCGTTTGCCTAGCTGTTCAATTACAAGCCGAGATATCACTAAGTCCGCTAATTAAACGGTTGATTAAGCAAGTTGGCCGTGACATTAACATATACTTCCCGAAACAAACAGTCCCCCGCTGACAGTCGCGATCACGGGGCCATATGCCAGACTGGTTGGCACGCTGTTCTGTTAGCGCAACAAAGCTGACATGTCCAATGTATTACGTGCCAGACATGCCTTGTTCGCTGATAATGCATGCGAGCGCAAACAGGAGATAGATCACCTATATCCGTTTGTTTGTTAGTACGTTACGATCATAGATAAACAAATAATTTAATGATCTGTGGTTAAGATACAGTGTATTCGATGAGAACAGTGCTCTTCACCAGAGTGCCAATTCTACTAATTTTTAAGCAAAGTTCGAATCCAGGATCTAGTCTTATTCAATTCAATTTAATTCAGACTAAATTGTTCATTGTGTTAGTATTACATAAAAACTTAAAAACTATGTTAGTAATACATGGCGAGAAAAACTTAAACTATTTAATATGGATGCGTATCCACTGCCTCCATAGAGGACTCTCTGTATGTTCAGCAACAACCCTCAGGTAGCTGTTGGAACTGTCCCTCACCCTGCGCATCAGCGATGCCGCCCTCTTACGAATTATGGCATGGAAGCCATCCACCTGCGCGTCTGCAAACATCGCTGAAGCGCTGCAATAGCGAGGCAGTCCCATCAGCAACCTGAAGGTGTTTTTGTATTTGACCTTCTTCCTCTTCTTAGCCCACGCACTGAAGTCAATAGATCAATGAGGCAGTGAGACAGATTATATTCATGGTTAACAAAACTTTCTAAAGTATAATTTTATGTTCACCTTTTTTTTTAAGGATGGGAAATCATGAAATGTCTTCTTCCGCTCTGGGTGGAGCGGTGTCAGACTCTTACTGACTAAAACCCATCCGTGTTCCTTCTAAAGCCCTTTGCGTTCCAGGGCCGCAGTGACTCTTTCGAACAAATTCCGCAAACCTATGTTCACCTTACCACGATTTGAATGTTGTGGGACATAAACTATATTTTTTCTTTACGTGGCATAAAAACGTCGAAAGGACGCATTTGCCCAGTTTATCAAAACCAATGAATGTGGCCACACATTCACGATCTAACAGCGCTTTGCAGCGCACTGCAGCGCTGTCAACGCAGCTAAACAAAGTGCTACACACGTGAACCAAGCTGACGTGTCCATGTATTACGTGACGTCACTGATTGCATAACATGACTAGATATAGCAGAAGTATGGGATGGCTCTGAAATACATATGTACCTACAAGTTATATACTTAAGTACTTTTTTTGGGTTTAACTAAGGATTCATCATTTATTTTTACCTATCTTACTATAAAACTTGTTAAATATCTTTTGGCTATATTAAAATCTATAATATCACTATGTGCCCAATATTATATTATAGTCTGTGACTATGTATAGCATGGCGGATACCTACATACCTATATCAACTGTAGTTAAATTTACACTACATTATTTTTAATGCACTAGGGTAATTGACTCGTGTAAAAAACTCTAAATGAATGAATACTTAAATCGAAAGATGACATTGAAACATTAAAAAAAATGGTTTAAAAAAAGAGAAGTTTAACACTTTTGAAGTTAAATTCCTATCCTTGTTACACAAAATGTCATTTTTAATGGATGGCTTCAATTAAATATGGCGGGACGTGTGAGTGACGTCAAACGAAATTAGTGCTGTCTCTGATTATTATAGATTTTAAAACGCTGGCAACATCGCCATTTTTTGAGATTTTAAGCAATATTTTTTAACTGCGTCTTGTCTGCTCTCTAGGTTTTGAGAAATGTCATAAAAATCCAGTCAAATACCTTACTTAGTCATTTTCAAATCCAACAAGTGATGGGGCATGATTCCGTTGTGAAAAGAGATAATTCTATGCGTCTAATATAACTCCATCTCCCTCTCACACCAGAATCACATTAGTTTTAACATCATAGTGAGGCCTTTGGTTAGTTCAATACTTAATCCCCGCAAGATAACCAACAAAAGGACTTTCCTATAAAGACCGCTTCAAAGCCCTTTAGTAAATTTCCAAATAAACATTAGGACCACCTTCACCACCCTGTATCAACTATTTACCGGAACCTGAAGCTCCTATAAATACTGTAAAACCCTTTAATCTAGTCGACGTTTTTCTCATAATTAATTTCCTGATTCCACATGGGTGGCCTTTGATAATTTCTACGTACCGGTTTGGTGTGTGGTATAATGTGCAAGCGGGTAGAGATTCAAGAAATTGTAATTAGGGTTCCGAGTGACTGTATGAAAAAAACCGGTTAATTGACGACTTAGAATGGTAGTTTCATTGATATTAACATTTTGAACGCCAGAGCATAAACGCATCGGCGTGCCCCCGACGCCAAGCTACAAATTCGCCGTACTTTTTGTCACGTATTTGTGACGTTTGGCGTACAGGGCATGCGCTTGCTTGTCATGTATACGTGACAATGGCGGTCAAAAGGTTAATGAAGCATAAATAAACATTATTTACAAACAAAAAACAATGATTTCGTGTTCAAACCGCTGATGGCAGAGTTGACCCTTTCATTAAATGACTTCTTCCGCTCTGAGTGGAGCGGAAGGGCGTGTCAGAGTCTTACTGACTAAAACCCATCCGTGTTCCTTCTAAAGACAAACAAAACAAAACAAATTCCGCAACCTTGGCAGGAGGGTTGACCCTTAGCTAGATAAATGGCATTGAAGTCGAAATAGGTCGCACTAGGTTTCGTAACATCGGGTCACATTTAAACCCGACGCGTTAAGTCGACTAAGACTGGACATAATAGGTATAAATTTTTGAATGATATCGGGCCCTTTGATTTGACCTATATTAAATAATAGTTTACTTCGACCACGTCAGACTCGTAAAACAGCACAAATTGTCCTATAAACGTAACCTGAAAGGATATTATTATTTTTTTCCTTGCTCCTAAAATCGACCAAAAAGGCAACGTAATTCGGTAAATCCTTACTAATATTAAAAATGCGAAAGTGATTTTGTTTGTTCGTTTGTTACGATTTCACAATTAAACGGATGTAATAAACAAACAAACTCACTATCGCATTTATAACATTAGTTAGAATGAACAGTGGCAAGCAACTCACATAATTGCGATAGATACGATTAGGAAAGGCTTGAAATCTACGTGTCTCGTTTTGTAAACTAAATTATATTCCAATTTTTCCCAAAACACATCTTATTTTCTTTTCACAAATCTACATCCTCTCTCAGCTCGTACTTGTACCACACCTTAAAAGGATATGCATAATTAACCATGTGTGACACGATTAGGGCCATTCGACCAACCAGAGCGTTAGGCTCTACCGTAGGGTATCTTTGCCTCACTCTACCGTTAAGAAAAACCTCTGAAGGCTATTTTAATGGACGAACATCTTTTGCGTTTAACCGTGCGACGAATAGATGAAAGGAAGATTAGAATAGGTTCTTTTTTTGAAAAATAGTGGATATATTTTCGACGGGCATTACCGTTTTTTTTTCTTTGTTATTAAAATGTTTTAGTGGCTGTAGTCACTTTTTTATTTTGTAGTTTGAGTGTACTTTTATTTAGAGTTACTATGGAGTTTCCTGTTCGTTCTTCTCCATAAGAATCTACTTTTTGCGAATGGACAACTAGAGTCACTGATATTATAATTTCAAACTGTAAGTTTGAAGTTCAAAAGTGCCTTTTAATGGTCTAGTTGAAATAAATAAATTGACTTTGACTTTGATTTTACATTGATCTTTTAATTTCACGAGGTTGTTGATTGGTAGTAAGGTATGATCATAACTTATTTATAAAGGGGTAAAGTTGTTATACGATTACAAAATTTGTTTCAATGATATACTTGCAGTGCTACTATATGACGTCTTTTAATTTTTGAAATATGCACAATTCCTCTGATATAGGCTACCGAAGGGAAATCACTGGAAACAGTTAGACATTATTATATTATTTTTTAACTTTTGAGGTACGCTATGAAGTATATTTCATTAACTACAGCGGAAAAATGCGACAAATAAAATCTGTCATTGCGGTCTCTTTCCATAACGGCCTCGCCATCGGATTTGTTGTCTTAATGATCTGAAAAAATTCTTCTACTCTGTCAAATCACAGTAACGTTTTACAAATTGTAACATAATAAACGCAATAGGTACCTGAAAAGGGGTCATTGTACTCATCATTATGAACAACTTTTTACTATGGGGCCAACACTGAAATTGCGAAAAAAATTCGACCTCCATGACCATGATGACTTAGTGGCCAGACTGTCTTTGTAATTGAAATGTCCATTTGAATTTATATAATATATCACATAAACTTAGGTTACAGATAAAAAATTGTAAACTATGGTATGCCTAACAAGGTATAGCAGTGCAAACGCACACCAATTAACCTAATAATAACTCTGGAACAATAAATATAAAGATAATAAAGATCTTTGACTTTGACTTTGAGCATAATTCGAGAAAATGATCGGCTGATTTTTTTTCGCGATTTTATTTATTAGCTTTTTCTGTTACACTTTGTATCTACCAAAAACAAAACTTATTTGAAACTAAATAAAATATATTTAAATGTTAAGTTTACTTTACTCAAAAATAATAATTGATTCAATCATTAGAATTGATTAAATGATTACAGTCAGCAGTCTGTTTACACGTTATTAATGGATTCACAGTAATTAGTAGGTATCCATTTGATTCTGAACACTAATGATTTGAATTCAATTCTCATCATTTGTTACATTTCAAATGCTAATTCATGTTAAATTCTAATTAAGCTGTAGTGTTGTTCTCATTTACAAGTGTAAAATAATAGTTTAAATTATTATGATTTTATTGTTGGAATACCTAGCCTTTTTCCCAACTATATTGGGGTCGGCTTCCAGTCAAACCGGATTCAGCTGAATACCAGTATTTTACGTGGAGTGGCCGCCTACCAGACCTCCATAACCCGTTAACTAGGTAACACGGTACTCCTTGGTAAGACTGGTGTCAGATTTGTCGTTGGAATACTATAAATATTGATAAATATACTCGCAAACCTTATGCACGCCCCAGCCGCCGCTACAGAAGGAGACACCCTCGACAGGGCCCACTAGGGCCAGAGCCAGCAGGGTTGCGGAATTTGTTCGCGAGAAGAAAAATAGAGACACTACGGCCCATGAACGAAAACGGCATTAAGAAGAACACGGATGGGTTTTAGTTGTAGAGCGGAAGGAGTCATCTGATAATTTCCCATCTATAAAAACAAAGACTGCCGAGCTGGTCCTGCCGGTCGACTGGTCGATTCTGTAAACATGTCGAAGTGAAGGCTTGGGTGAAGTGATCACGAGCTGAACTGTCAATCCATACAATCAAGATGTCACGTGATCACGGAGTGAGCCGTCATTCCATCTTGATTATATGGATTGACAGCTCACCTCGTGACCACTTCATCCAAGCCTTCACTTCGATATGTTTACAGAATCGACCGGCTGTTTTTGATTCCCAGATCGGGAAAGTGTTGTTGGGTTTATCCAATGTGATTTTTCTCCCTGTGGTTTGACAGCGTAATTATCTGTCAATGCCCATAGGCTTGCCCCATGACGTGGAATTTATTTGTCATCATCGTCTTCATCATTACAGCGGAGAACGTACTCTACCGGACGTAGGCCTCCCCAAAGCGTCGACACATCGACTGGTCCTTAGTTTCTCGCATCCGAGCTTATTTGAAAACGACATATTTTATATTTCACCAGCATCCTTATTTTATACCTAGAGACTAAAAATAAATACATTTGAAATACCTCTTCGGGCTGTAACAAAAAAATTAATTAGTTATAAAAATTAATAGTAGTGCGAGCATAGATTCAAAATTATATACATATACTAAAAATGTAACGGATCGCTGTCTGTACACGGAAGATATATCGGAAAAAAATATTATTGGGACCTTTATAAACGCAAATAGCACCCAAAACAATGATTGTTAGAATTTTTGTCGGTTTGTCTGGGCGTTTGTGCACGCTAATCTCAGCAACGGCTTATCCGATTTAGATGTGGTTTTCATGTATACATTGTGGTAAGCTTCACTTAACATTTTGTGTTTGTTTCATGTCAATCGGTTTATAAATAAAAAGTAATGCCAATTTAAAGAATCACTTCAAACATTTCTCAAACTATCTACCTATATCTATCTTTTCTTTTTCTGTTCAGTAGCATTGACTGAAACTTTACTAAAATTCATAATCTTAAAATAAAAATGTCTGCCCCAAGTAACTATTCCACGCGGACGAAGTCGCGGGCAAAAACTAGTGCTCAATAAATGTTCGTTTTTGAATATTCTAACTCCAAAAAGTATTAAGTGTGTTTTTGGAGTCGCTCAAAGCCGTGCAATACTTCACTTGTTTTAATCTAAGGTTGAATACGCAGTAGTATCTACCTACCTATCCTAGGGTTGCCACGTATAATTGTTTCATACCCTTAGGGCTGCTACGTATTTGTGCAATTGCAACAATAAACCCAGCTTGTTACAGCTGCACATGGCTTAAGTTCCAGCTCGCCGTTTCACAGCTCCAGCTATATGTATATGCCTGGATTATGTAACGATCTAGCGTACAGGCGTCCTGTATTAATATTGGTTATCTTGTATTTCTGTAGCGTACTGTTTATATTAGAATTTATTGACTGATAGGTGATTGCAGATGAAATCACATTGTCATTTGTAAAGACGTGGAATTAATTGTAGTTTCGTATCTTACATTTCTGACCAAAAAGAAAGCACTTGTTCAACGGTAGCGTCTATAGAGGTATGCGGTACAGAGAGTAAAGTCCCGTACACGACTACTGAAATGAGAGGATCGTCCGACCAGACGGTTGTGGTGTCTGGTGGGCAACTGCCCGATAGTTGATATTCGCACTGCTGTATATGTTCAAATCCCACGGAGAACTTTGCTTGCGCGATGCAGGATTTCGTTGGTAGTTCGTCGCTCACAGGATAGATGGCGTTGCGGTTCTGTTTGTTGCCGTACAAATTTCGCTTCTTAGTTTTTCATGTAACGGAATTGAAACCGCTACAGGTCTAAATAAAAATCAAGGGTTATTTGCTGAGAGCCAGACCTTTTTGAATGTCAATTTTACATAAAGATGAATACCAAAACGGCGACCTGCCACCACTTCCTACTATTTTAGATGTGAAGAACAAGTGGCACAACAAACTCCCCAGCAACACATCTGTCTGTTCATTTCAAATGTGTTTGGTTTAATAGTAGTATATCTTTTACTAAGCCGATGTTATGACATGTAAGTATATGTATTCACGTAAGATACATTGCAGCATTGTAGCTGGGGTGAAATACATAGTATAGAATCTGCGATGCATTTGCTGTTGGAAATCTCCAAGGCAACCCTAGTATGAACAGTAGGATCGAGGGCTTGTTTGAAAAAACAAAGAAAGACTGCGCTTAACGAGCACCTGCCCAGAGGTCCAACAGAAAGATGTCTCCCGAGAAATATAACCACTTAAGGTATTAACAGGCTCTGGAGTGGCGACCGCGTACCGGAAGACGCAGCGTTGGAAGGCGTTGGAAGGTTTTTAACTTCATTAGGTTTTCACAAAAATAACCACACCGTATTGTACAATTCTACGAACAAAGCTCCAATTGACAGGCGGGATTGCACATTAAGACAGCTCCTAAGGATCGCAGGCTACTAACAGATCACGTGGAATCATTCCACCCTCTAGGGCCCCACTATCGCCGTGAACATGCTCCACTTAGGCGATATACATATATCATGCGATGCTTCGAAACTATGATGCATAAAGACTTTTGCGAGAAATATCCATCACAGAAGGTGCCTTATGAATTTTACAGGAAACATGTAAAGAGCATGAATATATCTTTTGCTGAACTTGGTAATGAGGAATGCGAAGTTTGTGAAGCATATGAGTCACATGCCAAAGATACAGCTCATGATGTAAGACATATAGTTCCGGATAACTGTGAGGCTTGCAATTTATATATGTATATGTCATAAAAAAATTACAAAATTGACAAAATATATATTACAGTGTTGATTTACAGAAAGTTATAATGTTACCAAGGCTAGATAGTTTCAAAAGTATTATATTTTGTCCGAGATTAACAACGTTTAACCTCACATTCGCACCTGTAGGTAAAATTACTAGTGTAACGAGTTTTTAATCTCGTTACATGTGATTTGGTTTTTTAGGCGATTTCTAAACAACACACGGTTATAGTTTATCTGCGTTTGTGGTTGTAGTCGATTTCTGAACGACACTTTGTTCCGGTTTGTGATCTGTGGTAGCCGCTGCGCCAGACACTTTACGATCCTTGCTCAAAGATGACAGAAACATAATTTTCACTGTCGTCGATATTTTCAAAAATCCGTAGTAATCTCGGATAATTTCAGCCTAATAATGGCATATTGATAGAAATTACAACACAGGACGATGAAGTGAGAAGGATTGCCCTCAATTTTCGGTAAGATAAAATTCCTCTGGACATAATGTCAGTCTCGATTTCGAATAGGATTCTTATCAAGTTGAATTTTGTTTTCAGATATTCTGTCTCTGTACTGTGATTATCGCCCGCTATATTGTTATTGCGTTAGCGCACATGCATTGAATTTTATTTTGAAAAAGGAAAAAAAACGGTAAGCTAAACCAATGACCTGGTGATGGCCGCTTGAAAAAGCTAGATGGAAGAGACACAGGACAGTCAATATAGCTACACTTGCGGGAGTGCTGTGTCCAGCAGTGGACGTATTTCGACTAAATTATGATGATGATAAAAGCATTAAAATTCAGCTTTATAACTTATCTCCATACAAAAAATACAAGTCACAAAAACACTAACAATATCTAAGAAAGATAATGTTATATGGACGAAGGCGTCCTATTCACGCAGACGCATTTTACAGCGAATCGTAAAAGACATTTTACACAATTAATCTCTCGCCGTTCGCTTTCATGCGTTAAATAAATCGTAACTCAACGGTATTTGGTGCTTAGATTAAAACCGTAAAATGGAATCGTAAACGGGACTGACGTTTTCGTTTTATAATTGTGTTTGATGGGATGGCTGGCTGAAAGTCTTTATTGAAATTTAAAAAAAAAAAACAATATTGTTCAAAGGAAACGAATTGTAAAAAAGCGTGAGTTTTTAAAAACTTTTTACAAAGAAAAATACATTAACATAATGTAATATGTCATATGTAAAAAGTATACAACCGAATTGAGAACCTCCTCCTTGTTTTAAGTCGGTTAAAAAAACATGGAAATTGAACATAATTGATAAGGTAAGGGTATATCAGGGTAACAAGACTGAAAACATAACACTCCTTTTTTTAGGCAGTCGTGTAAAAAACTGAAAGAAAAAAAACATTTAGTCATCTTGAGAAAAGAAGGAGGGGCTTTTTTGAAGTCGGTTAAAAAACTCACAATGTAGAAAATGTATTAAAAAGATAGGCATCTTCTTGGAAAGACGGGAAATAACCTGTGATTTTCTGGTGTCTTGAGCGACGGGGATCTTTGAGTGGTGTGAATAGTTCACTTCTAAGCAAACGTGCTTCTTCCTTGTCCAAATTATCATTTATCAGGTGAGACAGTGGTCAAACTCATTCTATCAATGGTAAAAAACAGGCCAAGGGCCAGTCGGACTCTCACACGAAGGGTTCCGTACCATAAACCGAAAAAAACATGTTTCTTGTATGGGAGCCGCCTATAATTTAATTAATTTTTTAATTTGTTTTTGTTATAGGGGCAAAAGAAATACGCACTTGGTGAAAATTTCAACTGTTTATCTATTATGGTTCTTGAGATACAGCCCGCTGACAGACAGACGGACGGACAGCGGAGGCTTAGTAATAGGGTTCCGTTGGTTACCCTTTGGGAATAGAACCCTAAAAAACACTTAACATAATACCCTCTGCTCTATTTCTACTTATCTCTGTGTAAGTCAATTCCTCAAAACAGATTAACCAAATCAGTAGGTAACTGTTGGTTTCAATTTAATTCAAATATAGGTTAATTTCACCATCTTACTCGCTCGCGCATACCACAGTGTCTCAAAACGAAAGTCTACGACCAGTGCGTGTTGCCAGTGATGACTTATGGAACTGAAACGTGGTCGCTCTCAATTGGCCTCATCAGAAGGCTTAAAGTCACTCAAAGGGCAATGGAGAAGGCAATACTCGGAGTTTCCTTGCGTGATCGAATTAGGAATGACGATATCCGCAAGAGAACCAAGGTTACCGACATAGCCCGAAGGATCGCCAAACTGAAGTGGCAGTGGGCAGGGCACATTGCTCGCAGAACAGATGGTCGAAGGGGCCGAAAAGTTCTGGAGTGGCGACCGCGTACCGGAAGACGCAGCGTTGCATTGCATCATCAAGTTGGACCGATGACCTGGTGAGGGTAGCGGGTTGCCGATGGATGCGAGACGCGCAGGACCGGTTCTTGTGGCGACACTTGGGGGAGTCTTATGTCCCGCAGTAGACGTCTTTCGGCTGATATGATGATGATGATGATAACTCGCTAGAAGCCGACAAATATATTATAAAATCTGCCATTTTGTCTCTTGAACAAAGTAACGTTTTCCTCAAAGCACAGTTGCAGCAGAATATTTATATTGTAAAGCAAATGAAACTGAAATAACATTTGTATATCACAAATGTTTTCCAGTTTCATTTGTCTCCTGATTCTTGTCGTGTGAGAGCAGTTCCATGTTTATGCCTTTTATTAAAAAAAGCAGTGTCGTAATAAAACAGAGGTAACAGAACTTTTTATTAGAAGTGTAGGTAATGTTGGTTAAAGTTAGCGGTTTCACTTAGTTTTATTTTTCTTTCAGTCGTGTGGCTTAATAACAACTGATTTATAAAGTTAAGCAGCGCTGGCCGAGGTTAGTCTGTGGATGGGTAGTCCGTTCAGTAGGTACATACCGAAATCCCTCCATACCTCGGAGAGTATTTCCATGTAGTGGTCAAATAGGCAGCCGCATTTCTAATATTAGTACCTATAGATGAAGGTACTAATATTATAAAAGCGAAAATACTACAATTGTATCCAATGAGACAGGAAACCGTCAACATAATAAGGTTAAGGGTGCGTTTCCACCAGAGATGTGCGAGGCAGCTGCGTGACGCGAGGATGCGTGGCGACGCTCTGAAACGGTGCGCAGATGACCGATGCGAGGATGTATGTGTAGCCGACTCTTTTCAGTTTCTTGCTCGCGTCCATCCCTTGTACATATCTCTCGCACACATTCCTCGCACACATCTCTCGCATACATTCCTCGCACACATCCGTCGCACCCATCCTTCGTTTGTTTTGTACGTACAAAAACCTCGCGCCGCTAAGCCGTTTGTTCGATTTTATTGGTTCTTAACAAACACTCGCTACGCATCCTCGCACATCTCTGGTGGAAACGTACCCTTAAGCTATTCAGATGATGTCAACGTCACAGTCAAATCATTTATTTCAATTACACCATTACAAGGCACTTTTGAATGTCAAGATTTACGGTTTGAAAAAATAAAAATAATTTGACTTTATTTGACCATTTGCAAAGGTAATTGAATAATTACATATTATTATATTGTTTCGTTCGGTTGTATGGTACAAGACTGGTAGAGGCAAATATTTCTTTGACAGACAGATGGACAGAACAGCATCCTACGTTCTCCAAGTCGGTAGGTAGAGGTTCAATTCAAATAGGTGTACGTACCTACTTAGTTTATTTTCTTCTTAGCATCACCTTCATACGAACTTTACTGAATCTCCCCATAATTTTTAAAATCATCTTATTCTGTTGGCCAGAAATGCACTCACTTAATATCTTTAGTAGCATTTTTAATGACCCACTTAGCAAAATTTTAAGACTGTTTTTTTTCAGAAATCTTTAAACTTAATCTTTATTGAGACTATAAAAAATATACCAATATCTTTAAAACAACGACGTAAAAAAAATTTCGTCGTTATTTAAAAAAATAATTATGAAAAAATTTGAAATAATTAGTTTACAAACAGTGGACATATGATTCAGTAGTATATATTAATGTAGGCCTTAAATAATAATCTGTTATAATAATCTAGTCAAAAGGCCTATAATAGTATTATAATCATCTGGATAAAAGCTATGCATGACAAACATAAGATACAAAACAGATATCATTGAACCACTTGTTTCCCTTTTCTAATAATAGAAACATTGACACAAAAACCACTTTTAGATATTGAATGTGTATTATTATTGGCTCACACAACTACTCCCAAGGGCAATGAAGGGAGGTAAGTATCAATAGTGCTGTTGTCTAGGGATCGATGTAAAAAAGTGGATCGAAACAGAAATAAATATTATGATATCAGAAAAGTGCAACGTGTTCCATTCAAAGAGGGGTAATTTCGTACAAGTTTTTTTTTCTTGTGCCCTGTTCAAAATGAGTTACAATATATCGAGAAATTACTCGTTTTATGGTAATAAAAATTTATAACAATCTTACAGAGTTTGCAGGTATCCGGTGAAGAATACACCTATGCCATATAACAACACTGTCTTAATTTAAACGTCTACGGAATCTTATCTGTAATAATTAAAAGAGGTTCAAATCGTTTTCTTGTTTATATATACCCTACAATCTATATAAGTAACTGTTCCGTAAGTCTCGCGGTCGGAAGCGCGATTGCCGAGCGTAGTCCTGGGTACGATTCTCAGGTCGGCCAATAAGTGTTATTGGGTTTTCCAATAAAATTTCTGAGCGACAGCCCGGAGCTTGGAAGTTGGCGGTATGACACTCCCGTGCCTCGGAAAGCACGTTAAGCCGTTGGTCCTGCGCCAGATCTCTATCCGTTCGTGTCGGGTTGCCGTCCCATCGGAAAATGAGGGTGATGGAAGAGGGAGTGCACCTGTGTTTGCACACAGAATTGTGCACTATAATACGTCCCGCGCTGATGGCTAGTCTCCGTCAAGATTCGCAGCCATGCCCGAAATCGGTAAGAAGAACTATATGTATAAGCCGGAGGTCCATGACGAAATGCGAACTACGTTATCGCCCCGACCAAAGGTCGCTGCGGAACACCGTATATTCTGACAGACGCTCCATACAGTCAAAAACATCAAACACAATCAATCCATAAAATCAACCCAACAGCCTTTGAAGCGCCCATTTTACATCGTGCCAAAACTGTAACACCCATATAATAATAATTCTTTATTATCAGGCAACTAAGGCCCATAGATAAAATACACAAATTAAACATACAAAAAAATAAACTAATACATACTTCATCATCATATTTCGTCATATACTCTAGCTGGACGAAGAATCTGAAGTGTTACGTGCAATAAGGAACAGCGTTCCTGCAAAAAACGACCAAATAAATTTTTAAGCGCCATACACCCAGACAGAATCATTTGTAAAGGCGCAGAGGATTAAGTTGTAGCTCAGAACAAGGAAACCCGCCAATCACTCGGCCGCTTGTTTATTAAGAGGCCTCCACTGTTTAATCAACGCGAAAAATTCCTAATTAAATTCTAGGAGAGCCCGCAAGGTGTACAGCGGTGTAGAGTTTCCAGGATTTTAGGGAAATGAAGAAAATTGATTTTATATAAAACGGAGCTTTTTCTTTATTTAACACAAGCCACTGTTACCGTTATTTTTCGGGGTTTCGTACCTCAAAAGGCATAAGTCCAAGGCTCTTCAAGGGTATTATGCAGCAGGTATGCTGGAAGAGATTTCTGTAGAAATAAGCATCAAATTTGTATCTATTTTTCTGTTCCTTCTTCTTACCTGTTTGTTAAATAATAATATAATATGTTTATTTTTTATGGAAATATTTAGAAATGTAATTAATATGTACTTAATACAAAATAAATGATTGGAATTATAATAAAAATAATTAAAAAAAACTCTTAAACACAAAACAGTGAAATGTGTGTGTACATATCAATTATAAATAAAAAAGAAATGGAACTCTGTGTGACAGTGCGTTTTAAAATCTATGTTAAAAAGAGACAACACTAATTGCTCGTGAGACGTTTCGCAAGTTATATAATAGTGAATTTGCGCCATCCAGTACAAACGCCATTTTACGTAACAAGGATATAAAAATAACTCCAAAAGCGCACTTTTCCACCGATTTTATTTCTTTTTTCAAATATTGCACTATTTTATGGTTTTTAAAGTGAAACTTTTATTCCATCGCCTCGAATAATTTTGGCCATCTATTGCATGTCGCATTGCAATCGGCCGTGGGTCCCCAACCCGCGGCCTAAATATATAATTGAAAGGTAAATAAATGATTGAAAGGTAAATATATAATTGAAAGGTAAATATATGATTGAAAGGCCGCAGATAAAGTGAAAGGCGCTCGGCAGAGCAATAGCGCTCATAGCTGACTTTATACCATTTACTTACTCACTTATTCGTGCAAGTACTCCGCGGTATATGCCTAAAAAAGTTTTTTATTAACATCTTTCAAATTAGTGTTCATTCTTATGAACTTTTGACAGTAATCTAATGCCTTACCTAACCTATTACACCAAATGAAACGTTGGCGTAATAACAAAGACTTTCAATTTCATTCAAAGCAATGCAAATGTAAACATTACACAGTTACAACAACAATCTCTTTTTGAGTAGAAACTTTCCTTATTATAATTTATGTTCCAACTTCATCTGCCTCAGGTCATGGTGACCCTACGAAGACTTCAACTTTTCTTAATTTAACCCAAAACTGAGGTACTTACCCTTAAATCTTGCATGTAATAACCTTAACAGAGATTACTTTGAAAAATTCTGTTTTACCTTTAGAACAAGTACCTTTTACACGTTGATTAACTCTTTCATTTTTTTGCGTAAATTAGTTAACTTGAAAAATTAGTTCAGAATTTCTTTAGCCAGAGGTCTTGAATTTAGGTTTTTTATCGTATAATTTTAAATCGCTCGTAGACGACTTGTTTCTTTTTTGAGATTGCTCATTCATCTCATCTTATTAACCAGATAAAAAATATAGTCTTGGATCAGCGCATTTATCCACTCAACACTAAAACTTTAAGTCTAAGGCCAGAATTATCTTTTTACCCCGAGTTAATTGCAAACCTGGGGCAATTATGTATAAAAGCTGACCGATAGTAAGTCGGACTCGCGCGCTAAGTGTTCCAAAGAATCTAATTTTTCGACTTCTAATAGGTTTTCCTGTAAAGAACTATGATTTGCATTTTTTTCAAATTTGTAGGCTCAGCTGTTTCAGAGGTAAGGGGGGGATTGGTTGTCATGTTCAAAATTAAAACCCTCACAATAAGCCCTTTTATTTGATACAAGCTGATAATTTTCTACGGATGTTCGGAACACTAAAAAAATATTTTAAGTGACGATAGCAAAAAAAATGTGTTTTTATTTTAGAAAAAAAAAAACTATTCGTATCAAAAATATTGGAGAAAAGACACGAGAATAATTAATCTTTTGTTTATGCGTAACAAAGAATCGTTGGGTTAAAATAATGGTTCGGAATATTAATATTGTGTCATCATCGTATCGGCACGTCAGACCATTACTGGATACGGGCATAATACTCCGGGCTAATGCGTAGATAAATTGAACATAAAAACAAAGGTGGGAACTTTTTGCATACCTATTAGTTAACTCACGATTTAATTATTCATATTTAGGTCGTGGGGTCCGAGTGCGCATATCTTGTATAAAGATCTCTCAAGACGCTTAGTTGACACTACGCGTGACCCAAGGGCTGGCTTTTACCTTGGTCAAAGAATAAGCATTGCCATACAACGTGGCAATGCCGCCAGTCTTTTGGGTACACTTCCAGTCGACAGCGATGCGGATGAATTTTTTGACGCCATATTTTATAGTTAATTTAGTTAGGAGTCTTTATTTTTATTTGTAGTCTTTATAGTTAGTTAAGTATTTATCAAAACAATTGTAAATATCCATGTAAATAAAAGTCTCCATTAGTCCGAACTAGTTCCCTTATCATCACTACAACACTATCACTATCATCACTTAATAACTATCATCACTTCATCGCTGATGTAGTGAAAATATATCACATAAATCACTATATTATCACTGTGATATTATAACACAAAGTCCTCCGGTGTGTCTGTCTATTCACCATCATCTGCCTAGCCTTTTCCCAATAATATTGTGGTCGGCTTCCAGTCAAACCGGATTCAGCTGAATACTAGTATTCAGTCTATTTCAGTAGTGTCTGTCTATTCACGATAATCTAAAAACTTCTTAATGGATTTTCATATGGTTTTAAACAATGGATGGAGTGATTATTGGGAATGGTTTTGATGTATTATTCATTAAGGTTTTGTTATATGTACTGGCTGAAATATGACGATGATTTTTGAGGATGTTGGAAAAAAGCTCTGCTATGCTATCCATGCAAAGCCGGATCGGGTTGACAGTCTTTTTAAAAAAATATCAGAACTGTTTAGCACTTGTAATAAAATGCTGAATTTTAATTATTCTAAAGCAAACTTAAATTTTAACGACGAGTCTGGCAATTTATCGAACAATTTTTCAATATCGTTAAAACCAGCTACAATATTACTTCACAGTGCATTTAAACAAGTCTGGAGACTAATGCAACCAGACAACTTCATGCTATCGACGCTTTGCAGGCACTTCGCTCATTTGAATTTATTACTGACTTTGTCCTCGAGGCATCTTTGATGTCCATAAATAATGTATTTTATGGACAGTATTGGCATCCCAATTTTAGGTGAGTCAAATATAAGACAGCGATAAGTCAAAATTGTTTTAAAAATACAGCAACATCAAAACATGATTATCATATTTTTATTAACCTTTTGACCGCCATAAAGGCCTCGGCGTGCCCCCAACGCCAATCCACAAATTCGCCGTACTTTTTGTCACATATTTGTGACGTTTGGCGTACAGGGCACGCGCTTGCTTGTCATGTATACGTGACAATGGCGTTAATATTTAATTTCAAAAGGTCAATATTTTTATACATTTGTAATTCTAAAGGAAATCTTGAAAGATTCCTAGCCTAGTGCAGGAAGTCTTTGAAAATCTTATTTGTTAACCAAACGTTCTTGTACACTTAGCACACTCTATAATCTTATATTTTTCTTGTAACAAATTTATTCTTATTCTTATTACAGCAGAAAGACATACACTGCAAGAGACAGGCCTCCTAAAGCACTACATCAACTGGTCATATTCGTCTTTCATCTAGCGAAGTCCTGCGGGCCTCATCAGGGCATCGGTCTACCTTGTGGCCTTCATCATATAACTATGATAAAATTTCATCTAATTTATATGCCATACGTTGCTCGTTCATCGCATCAATATTGGAAAATAACTCTTCAATGAAAACCAGATTAAATTCAACGTACATTTTTATTTTCAAAAGTGAAAATCCGCTATGAAACGTAATGAAATTGTTATCCAAAATATTGTAGATTTAAAATCTTTATTACTGCCTATTGATTTCATTCAAACATTTCATGAAACGAATTTTGAAATTCAAATATGACATAAGCTATGCAGTGAAATCCAATCAGAGCCGAATGTCTGAGCACCGAAATTATTTTCCATTTAATTAAGAGTTGTTTCCGTCAAATTAAACCGTCTTGTGCCAGTTCGTCATTTGCGATTCAAAGAGCGACTTTCAAGTTTCAAGTGGGTAGGTAGGTGCCTATTTTTGTTTAGAAAGGGGACCTTTGTTTGGCACCCCTGGCCAATTTTAGTCGCGTAAATATGTAAAGGTTGCTTATTTATATTTTTAGAGGGGATTGGCGAAAGTTGAAAACTTTTCAGGGGTCTAAAAATAAGGAAAATTGGAAACTGTGTCACTGAGGTTAACTTGGTTTCTTTGTTAATAGATGAATCGATCTGGCGTCAGTTATACGTGCTTCCACCGAGGCATTCTTTGAGAAGAAGCTTCTTCTTTGGCATTCTTCTTCTTCGTGTCGCTGGTACGACAGATTTGTTTGGCCAACCAAAATATTTTGCACTTCCACGCCAGGTCACTTTGGCTGAATGATTTGGAGTACAGTGGGCAGGTTAGGGTGTGGAGCATAGTTTGTAACTCGGTTGTTTTTTAACCCTGCTATTAATTATTAGATTAAATATTGGAGTAGAAGCTCCAAAGTCTTAAGCCTCGACGCCGAGTTGCTAGCCTGTCGGTTTTGTATGGGTTAAATTTTGGGGAGTGTGCGACGGAATTGCATAGTTTAATTCCGCCAAGCCCGTTCCATCATCGGATCACAAGACGTACGGCGATGCGCCAGCGGTGCATGGTGAACATCCCACCCACACGCACAAATCGTTTTGGGAACACATTCATTGTGCGTACAGCTAAGGAGTGGAATTCCCTGTCAGAGTCTGTGTCTCCTAATAGCTACAACCAGGGAGTCTTTAAGCCAACAGTGAAAAGGTTACTAGGCTAGCGTGCTCCATCTTCGACCACATCATCAAAGTTTCTGAAGTTGGAGATACACGTTCCTACTTGGGTTTTGGAACAGACCACAGGAGGTTAGACCCTGCGGAAAGATGCTGGCTTTGTGGTAAATAGTTAGTGGATAGCAGCTGCCACAGTATATATCCTTCAGCAGGGCAAAACTCCCTTATTATTCAGAGAAGTAACGGCCATTCCACACGCCTTGTTCAAGACATAAGTTAACCAGTAAGGTAGTTCCGGGTCAAAAACTCAACTAACTTTCTTTACTTCTACAAAGACGCCTCGCTGTGAGGATACCCAAAACCTAATATCTTATTCCCCTTGGGAACGACAAAACTAATCTCTAAAACAAGTCTAACACTACAACTTTAGCACAACTCTACAATATGTATCACTAAGTTGAGCTTAGTTTTGGTTGAAACTATGATATTATAGTAGTTGCGTTTTAGCATGGCAATGATAGAGTCATTGACCCCTTCCAAACTTTTAACATTTGCCATTTAAAAACGTCGGTATATTGGATCTACATCAATAGGTATTTGACTAAAAAAATCGAATTAGTCTGTCAGATAGATTTCCAAAAAATATTGGACACGTATTTTTTCTTTTTCCATGTAAATAAAAAAATAAACCGATGCAGTGCGTTGAAAACTCGAGTGACGTCACTTACCAGTCCACTTTCTACTGGAAAGTGACGTTACAAGCCCCCGACTCCTTATCTTTGTAATTTTTTATTGATTTGATAAAATAAAAATAAGTATGAATCATATTTTTTTAACCCAGGCAACATCCCTATTGTGAATCTCAACATTTTTGAGTAATAGAAAATGACAACACTTTATCGTTGGGTTTCTGCAAAGAGTCAATGGGCAAAGGGTAATTGATCACTATTGCCAAGCTAAAACGAAACAGCTATACACGTAGATACATTGACAAAGGATGCTGTGTGATGCGAAGAGGTCCCTTTGGGAGATAAGGTGGCAGCATGTGAAGGAAGCTCAAAGGTATAACAGTTTCGAGAGTTAACTACGCCTGTATTCTGAGTCAAAGTAGGCTAGCTGCAAAGTCATTAAATTGATTAACAGTTGCACACTATGGCAGTCTTGGGGATCTACTATGAAGTCTTAAAACGATCATGATTTGTTTCTAAGAGAGAGAGACTTGCGTTCCAGGGCCGCGGTGACTCTTTCGAACAAATTCCGCAACCAAGGATAGACCACCTATAAAAGCGATTTTTCCTTTGTAATATCTAAAAAACTGGACAAGTGCAGGTTAGACTTGCACACGAAGAGTTCCGAGTCGAAAAAAACATGTTTCTTGTATGGCCCCCTTTTATTTTTAATTTTATTATTTTGTGTTATTATATCGGCAATAGAAATATCATCTGTGAAAATTTCAACTGTCTAGTTATCACGGATCATGAGATTCAGCCTGGTGACAGACAGACGGACAGTGGAGTCTTAGTAATAGGGTCCCGTTTTAACCCTTTGGGTACGGAACCCTAAAAAAATGTGCAGAGGACAAGTCTTGCTAATATAACGAGAAAAAGGGTAAGACGAAGCAGATTTGTTTACAGTCCAATAAATACAAAATGTAGTCGTGAAGCTCGTTAGCCCGTAAATGTCCTCAACAGAACATGGGTCACTTTGCCATGGGGCTAAGTGACTACCCGACCCATATGTTCGGCAGTCCGAAAGAAAACAAAGGAACGCCCAGACTGTTTTTATTAGGGTTCCGTGGGTACCCAAACGGGACCTTATAACTAAGCTAACATTGTCTCTCAGTATCTCTCCGTCCGTTTGTCACACGCAATCTGTGAAAAGTTCTCTGGGTCTGCTGTTTGCATTGCATTTGTTAGCTCGTCAATGTTCATAGGGTGGCCAAACATAGGGTGGCCAAAGAATATTTACAATTTTGTTTCACCGCTATTTCAATTTCTGCGCAAATTTTGAAGTTTTATGGTGTCCTCATTTTAGTTTAAGGGTCGGAATTTGGTTTTGGAGCCAGGACTTTTTTTTTTTTGGATGGGATATCATCAAATGACTTCTTCCGCTCTGGGTGGAGCGAAAGGGCGTGTCAGACTCTTACTGACTAAAACCCATCCGTGTTCCTTCTAAAGCCTTTATGTTCCAGGACCGCGGTGACTCTTTCGAACAAATTCCGCAACCCTGGCAGAGGAGCATCTTGATCCACGCAAGATCTTTTAATCCACCTCTACTGACTAACTCTACTCAGTGGCGTGATTTAACTAATCTTCTTTGTGGCTGCTGATCGCTACCTTTTCAAGAATTCCATCTTCTTACTTCATCAAGTTAATCTGTAGAGCTAAGAAAACTACTACTTATAATATGACGGCGTTGTAAGCCATTTATCATGATATACAAGTGGAAGTATGTTACGAACGTTTTCTAGGCAATAAATCGAAAGCACAAAAAAAAATATGAACGATATCTGGAAAGTATTGTTTGACTTAAGGTGCATTTTAACACAGTAGCCCCGTGGGATCATTGTAGCCCTTTCGCGCGGACAATATTGCTCCCAAAAACTAAAAAAGAAGGTGAAGGTGGTTTCAATAGAACTAAACCAAACGAGTCCAACTCACACTTGGCCAGCTTTGTTCAGCTCAACAACACCACTCAAACAATTAATTAACTGCTTTCTTTATTTATTACACAACCATAAATTACAAAACTAATTATTACTCAAAAACTTCAAACAATCACGGCATGAGTCGTCCGTCCAAAGCGAAGGGAAACTCCGACCAGCTTCGTATAAAGCGTTCAATGAAAAGAAATTGTTTTATGAAAATATTTTCCAAGCGAAACTTTGGTAATTACTGGCAACCCTGTAGAGCAACTATTTAATGGTTCGATGTTAATTTATATTGTTTTCGTAAGCGGTTCATGTTTCTATAGGGTTGCCACAGCAGGTTTTTTGTTGTACTGATGTGCAATGTGGTTTTGTTTAAGTAACTTACCAACCTTAACCTTAAGACCAAAAAAAACGGCGAACCACAAATTCTCCGTTTTTTTTTTGTCGGCTCAAGTCGACGATGGCGTGTTGGGCATTTTTTCATTTGTCGGCTAATAGCGAGGAATCCAGTTACTAAATACTTTTATATTTAGTAACGGTGTTGCTCACAACTAATTAAAGAAAGAAATTTTATTTGCTCAAACATGTGTATCCAAAACAGAATTAAAATATACATGCATGCAAGATCTTAATTAAGAGTGGCTCCCGATATGTCAGCCATTTCTCATGGCGTGCAAATGTCGTAGGTACTTACAATTCGCGATGTCACATCGTCGTCGCATGGATAGATAGATATAAAGATAAAAAATTTATTTGGTACAGTGAGAAAAGGCAAAACAACACACAAAAGCATAGTTTCTTAAAATATAAGAAAAAGCTAAGAAAGAAAGACTAGAACATATTGTCGCGTGGTACTTAGCTGTGGGAGCGTTCACAAAACTTTAGTCTATTTGTATTAAACTGATTTAATGTTTTCACATTTAAATTAATTGATTTCCATTTTCACTTTTTTTTTAAATTTGTGAATCATAAACAAACCTTATTAAAACATTGATGGAGCCATCAACAAAATATGACAAAAAAATATTAAAGTAGTAAATCTTCAACGAAAACCTATAAAAATAACATAAAACGCGGTGGAAGGCTATGATCGGGTCTCATAAAGTTATGACACGGGGAAGGTATTCGGGAGTAATGAAAAATCATGTTACAACTGGGGAGGATAGTTGTAAAACACATTAAATTGTTTTTCACGTTTATTTTTGTGGTGCAAGTCATAAAATATAGCGATTCAAAGAAACAGTTCAGCTGACATTGACATGGTACGATGCTCGGCTTATGCATTGGTTTAGATATATTTTTTTACGTCTCTCTCTTGCACTCGTCGTGTTACAATTGGTGCGATAATGACAGGAATAGAGTGTTTTTCCACCAAAGATGTGCGAGTTACAGAGGCAGAGCGAGGATACGTACGTACGCACTGTGAAAATGTGAGACTGTTTCCACCAAAACTATGTCAGGATATTGCGCGTTGCAGGAATGCTGAGAGACTCTATGAAACGCTGTGTATCTGGCTGGTGCAAGGACACGATTTCCTCGCGCACCGCGCACCGATTTACAAGCCAAGGAACGTAGCTACATCAATCTCGGCCTGAACATTTGGATAATAGCACTTGAATCACGTTGTTTTTTTGCCACTTGCCAATTGCCTGACAGATCAAAAATTCAATTGTACAAATTGTAACATTATAATATTTAACATGCTGTGTCATCACCTAGCCAATTGTTATAATACAAAATATCAAAAGATATCTTGTAACTCCACGCAATATCACGAAAAATAAAAGAATGAGCGATAGCCGTTTTGCAGTTTTATGTATGCGCAATACGGCGCAAATAAACTCTTTGTCTTTCTTTCAATAGTGTCTTGCCTTTCCAACAAATCGCTAATCGCTCACGCCTTGCGCCAACCCATCAGTTGATAGCGGGACACTCGCTACGAGGATATATGGCGTCGTAAAGTACCGCCGCTAAGCTTCATTGTTTGTGTATTATTGCTTTCGGATAAAACAAACGGCTGCACATATTTATAACACTTTTCTAGGAAAACATTGCACAAGGAAATAAGGTTTTCTTGTACAACTGACATCGGTGAAGGAAACCTGGACTTATCCGAATCCACTACTATTATAAATGAGAAACTTTGGATGTATGTTTGTTACTCAATCACACCAGAACGGCTAAACGGAACTCGATGAAATTTGGCATTTTAGATATAGTCTGGAATAGCACTTAAACTACTTCTTATCCCGGGAGTATGTTCCCTAGAAGTCATTTCCGACTTTCATGGGCGCAGCCGCTGGCAGGAATTAGTAGAAAATATTATTATAAGTTTTAACAACCCGAATAATATAAAGCAAGTGTGGTTGAAATGTTCGTGCCTTCTGGGTATGAGTAGAGTCATTTATCCAGCAGTGGGACAGTTACAGGCAGTTAGGTATGAAGCAAGAAAATATGCTTGATGGTCATTCTTTTCTCATCTTCTTCTTATTTCTGGCTATTAATTTTAATTTTAATAATGTAAAATATATTTTAGTTTTTTAACAAAAAGACAAAAAATTGAAAATTTTAGTTTGTTTTTAAAATTGTATCGTATCTATATTTTATCTCGCTCATGTTACTCGTGTGTAATTTGGCCCGTAACATTTTGTTGTGATTAAAATGTGGATAACGTCGTGGGTTACACATATGTTATTTTGTATTTTTAAACACTTGTATTGTACCTTTTTTGTGTAACTGTTTGTTTTCCCAAATTAAATGAATAAATAAATCTTCCTGCCCTTATCCGGTCGGCGCAACACGTTTTTTTCTTCCATTCTGTCCTGTCAGCCGTCACGCTATCACTAACTCCATTTTCATTCATATCACTCCTGACACAATCCATCCATCTTTTCTTAGGCCTCCCTCTCCATCTATCCATTATTTATAGAAACAAAATATTAAATATTTATCATCAAATAATTAGACATCTTATGTATTATTATATTAGTATTAAAGTATACATTAATGTATACTTTAATTTGATACCGGCACGGCGGCACGGCGGGAAAGATGGCGTTGCAGTTCTTTTTGCTGCCGTACAATTTTCGTATCGTTAGTTTTTCTTGTGGCGTCATTGATGCTGCTACAATACAGCCATAACAACGAATCGATAGACACCTCATTTATCAAAATCGGTTCAGTAGTTTCAATGTGGAATATACGTGCTAACATGCAACCCTTCCGTTACAGAAGTTGGGTAAAAAATCGAAACGACAGAATAGAACATCGACGAACCTCAAACTTCACTCCTCCCACAGTCCTCAATAAGTGAGTTCGACAGGCAAAATCCACCATTACTGTGTCAGTAGACAACTTGTAAGTTATTTGTGTGCCCCTCCACGTTATCGCATCGAAACTTTTGTTTTACGAACAATTAAGTGTAACGTTAACCGCCCCTAAAGTTTGCGTTTGGAGTCCTAGGGTGGAGACACCATTGGAGGGTTGTTGGTGAAGTGTTGGGTGGGTTAACGAAGTTATAGAACAGTCATTCTAATTTCGAAGGCATGTTTGTCCATTACGATAGTAATTATGATACTAAGAATAGATTTTTTTTCAATCGTCAGGTAACTTTGATATTTCATTTACACTCACGCCTCGCAGCTCGTCTCGTGTCTCGGCCACAGCTCGTTCGCTCATCAATTTAATCAATTCATATTCACACTTTCGCGGCGCGTTCAGTTAGCAGCATCAACTTCAACTTTACTGAGCGTCTACTTCTACTACTACTACACAACTAATTTACAAACTCAAAAAGTATTTTTTTTTTTCAAATAGTTAGTTCTATGATTCAATAGGCACGGCAAAACGTTGAACCGAATAAAGACCGAACGCATGTGTTAACACCACACGCGCTTCTCCCACGAGTCCCTTTGACTCGCGCGCAAAAAACTGCTTCTGACGCGAGCGCTGCGAATGGCGAGACGAGCTACGAGGCGAGCCACGAGCGCGATTACATACGCGTCTCGTGGTCCCGCGCTTCGCTCCTGACTTAAACTCTAAACTCCTTCGCTACGCTCGGGAGTAAACTCCCGAATTCTTCCTTGCGTTCGGGATTCAATATGACGCCCGTGGTATAAGACACTGCTTTATTCCCTTGGTGCATAATCTACTATTATTATCTTTCTACCACCATTTAGAATTCAGAGTATAATTCCTGAAGGTACATGTTCCATACATAAATATGTCGTTTTTAGCGTTTTTTTGTCATCATACCACTTTAACGCGGCCGCCATCGGTACTCCAAATCCAAAATTTACATAGGTACTTTAAGTAACGGAAACATATACATATTATAAGAAAAAGAAAAACAACAACTTTTTCATCACAAAGAATCTGGAATTCGATGTTTGTAATCGATTTTACTGCCAAGTCGAATCGAGCTACAGTTTATAAGAAAACGCTCTCAGTGTACCACCATCAGTACCGACAGCACGAAAATTTAGGATGGCGCCGGTTACATGATACTTTACATTGATAACATTGTTCAACACTCGCAGATTTTATGAGCCCTTTATTATGTGGCATAACCATGTAACGTGCTCGGCGAAATCGTGCGTGCTGGGTTTTAAACACGCTTGTTGTTCGAAGGATAATTTTGGGATGTTTAAAGTGAAATCATGGGAATATCTAAGCGAGATTTTCTTCTCTCGATTTTGTGTAAACTACAAGAGATTCGGTCATGGAGGTCAAGGAGCTTGTGAATAAATACTGATAGCCGTACGGGTTGCTTAACCTAGAAGATTTCTAGGTTAAGCAACGTCAGCCAATGAACGAAGAACGGTCATGTTCGCGTCTGCCGACCCCTTACTGGAATAAAGGGATAATGTTTTCCCATTGAACTAACTATGGAAACTACAATTTTAGTACTAGAATTACAACAGCAGACCACAGCTGGTCAATATGACCATTTCCAGCCAGCGCTAGAGTCGAAAAAATTAATTAACTTCGTAGAAAATGTACGCAGAACCCAGCATAACAGTTTGCATAAGCTGTTGAAGTGTAGAAAGGGTTTTTCTCATTGACGGTGTGCCCCTTTAGATCCCTGAAGAAATATTAAAATTAAAATATAAATGTGTAAGTGAGATTATTTGTCACGGTTTTACGGCTAAATCACAGAACCGATTTTAATTAATTTTGGTATTGGACCCTGAAGATGATATAGGCCACTTTTTTTGTGAAAATGACAAAGAGCCTATGTACAATTTATGTAAAATCTTTTGTAAATATCTTGGAGTTGGTGTTCCTCAATAAATACATAAAATCTATACTAACATGAGTGGAGTCTTTGACAAAAGTTACATCATTCAGTCATTAAGATTTTAATGATTTAATGTTTCTTTGAATGAATATTTCTATATTTTAAAACAGAATGCAAGACAATTTTCAAATGGAACAAATAACTCATGTCATTATAAATACACGTATGTTACTCGTGTGTAACAACACAATCCTCAAAGACTTTTGTCACTTCCATCTTGAGCTCAAAATGTACCGCGTTGGGCGCCATTTAAACTTCTATGACCGCATTTTCTTAAACTCTACGACCCGAAAACTATATTATGTCCTTACCAAAGCACATGAGTTTGGAACTCCCCATAGGGCCATCATCGCCGTCAACCGGCTAGGTTTATGACCGAACTTCGGAGACGTGAGTTATATGTATACCATGCTAAATGTATGCCCAAATGCAATAACAAGCTCGTAAAGTTGCAGGCACTATGTAATGTAAGAATAAATAGTATTGTAGATTGTGGTTCGGTTTATAGCCACTGCTGCAGTTTTATCCAATTTTCCAAATTGATAACATTTTGTTCTTGGTGTTTCAGTATATTTCTTATTACCTACACAAACCTATCTTTCACTAATACGCTTTTTATTATAATCCATCATTTACTAATTATACAACATTTACTAATCAGTTCAGTTGAAAACCAGCGTCAGGCAACTTCTAGTTGTCTGGCATTTTGCTGAACCAGACAGTGTACATAACTACCTATTTAACATCTACACAGAGCTTGTAATGTGAATTACTCTCGAAGACTGGACCGACGGTGTTGCGATTGGTGGATACAAAATTGCGAATTTGCGGTACGCAGATGACACCACCTTATTTCCGAGTAACGCTGGCCTCATGGAGGAATTACTTCTCAGAATGGAGCGCGTCAGTCTTACGTTTGGGTTGAAGATAAACCGAGCTAAGACCAAGATGATGATCGTTGATCGCGTCAACGACAACTCGCCTGAAGTAACACAGATTGCTAACTGCGACGTGGTTCAGAGCTACGTATACCTTGGGGCTTCAATTACAAACAACGGTGGCTGCGTAGATGAGGTGAAACGGCGTATGGCCATAACCAGAACTGCGATGGAAAAGTTAAGGAAAGTGTGGAGGAATCGCAACATTACCAAAGCCACCAAAGTCAGGCTCGTGCGAACTCTTGTATTCCCCATTTTTCTTTACGCGGCAGAGACGTCGACAGCACGCGAGTGGGAAAAGGGGAAGATTGATGCTCTGGAAATGTGGTGCCTGAGGAAAATGCTCGGGATATCGTGGACGCAGTTCCGCACCAATGTGTCCATCCTCCAGGAGCTAGGCATCTCGCAGCGCCTGTCGGCCGTAGTACAGTCGCGCATACTGCAGTACTTTGGTCATGTCTCTAGGCGGGGTAACAATTCCATAGAGTGACTGGTCGTGCAGGGAAGGGTAGAGGCTAGCTCCCTCTACCCTTCCCGCGCTTCATCGCGCGGCAGGTCACTTATTGGTTCACGTTGGACTGATCAAATTAAATCCGCACTAGGAAGCCGCGTATCTGATTGCGCCAGACAGTCTGCCAACAGGGAGAGATGGAGGGAGATCATGCGGAGAGCTGTGTCCGCCTCTACCCCTGACGTGGACGCCTCGACGTGACCACGACCGCTCCATCAAGAGTGAAACGACAGAGAAGACAGAGAAGTACATAACAATTTGGTCCCAGTAATTACAGATAATTTTAATGCTTAGATATGGAGTAGAAAGTATTTCTCTAATTTATAGTTACTGTTTATTTAGTCTGACATGGGGCAAGCAAGATGATGCACTACTGCTTTTGATTAGAAAATTCAGTGTACGCCCTTGCGCGCTTAATAAAGAAAAAGACGCAGTCAAGTAAGATATTTCCCATTAAACTTCATCCTATCAACTATTAAATTGTAGAAGAAGTGGGTTCGTCCGTTCTTTGAATCATAATCACAGGAATGTAAGTAAAGATATTTGAATTCAAACTACGTGCTTCACGAATTTATTTAGATTTCAACCCGATTTCAATTTGAAAAATAAATTAATCCATTTTCCAGCGCTCAAAGGCGCCTTAAATACAATTATTTGTTTAGTTATTTAAATAAATTTTACGAGTTTATAATTTGGGCAGATTGAAAATGTTTCGTGAAAAAAGGTTAATTTAGTTATTTTTTCAGTGATTGCTCTCTATGTATGTAAATTACATGGTTTTTACAGCCAACCAGCCTGGAAACCAGGTTTTTCAGGGTATGGTGTAATCCAGATGCTGGGTTGTAGAGGACAGCCAGGTGACTGCCTGGCAATACCAACATTTACATAGATATACAACTGTATGTAAAATATTGGTGTTCAGATGCACCCGGTAAGGGTGTTACTACACCAATCGTTCATCGATTGGTATGGTAGTTTTGGTTGATCGACGGATACCGGGCGATAAACAATTGATTGACCGACGTCCGATGCCATCGATCGACGTTGATCGATGGATATGGTACTATTGGTTGATCGAAAAAAGAAGTAAAAACTATCGATCAATGTCGACTAATCCATTCTTCCATCCGTCTACGATCGATCGATTGGTGTCGAAGAAACTATCGATCGACGTCGACTAATTACTTCTACAATCAATTGATGGCATCGATTTACGATCGATCGATTGGTGTGGTAACACCCTAAGATGGACGTAGTTGGGCAAAAGCTCAGGATCATGTTTTCGTTTCTGGAAAGGTCTGTTTGTCTATACAAGAATAGCACCATCCCATCACTTCCCGTGGGTGTCGTAAGAGGCGACTAAGGGACTCACCAGAGAATGGCCAGCAGCATATTCCGTACATCGCAACAGCTACACTGCGATCGCCAACCTGCCTGCCAAGCGTGGCGATTATGGCATCACCCCCCTCTCCCTCTTGGGGAAGGCCTATGTCTAGCAGTGGGTGTCTTTCAGCTGATATGATGATGATGATGAACTGGAAAAGGATTGATTACAGTATCCTTCGTGATGTCTTAACTGCAGTGAAAAAATCAATGAGTGTTCTACATCAAAGTAATTAAAAAGCTATTTCCTCTCTTCATTATACGGACCCGCTAGGTACTTTTATTTCTTCCACCATGTCACTACATCGTTTGATATTATTCAAACGTCCTCTCGATAAAGCCATCGATATAGGCATCCTTAATTAATTGAACCTATCCAGACCCTTCGTTGGGAAATCTAGCTTTTTATTTGTATCTTTACCATCACTGTTCAAGCAAAACCCAACTGTAAAATGTAGAGTTTATAGTTGAATTTTGAATGGTGGATTTCCCCTTTTAATTTGCAATTTTCTGGCTTACTATTATGGAGGGATTAAGTTCTAGCCCCGGATAGAATCTTTAATTTCCTTTGGGCGTTGCGGATTGATGATATTCGGTTTGGTTCTCCAAAGGCGTGAGATTGAGCATTGCGTTTAGTTTTTATTGCATTGATTGTGTCACGAAGATCTTCTTTTCTTTATTTGGTGTTGAAATGTCTCATTATTGTGGACGTGTTGAGAATAGTTTGATTTTTCGATTTGAGCGTGCCTTACATACGTGAATATTTGTCTTATTGGAATATTTAAGCATATGGGAATTGGTTGCGGAATTTGTTCGAAAGAGTCATCGCGGCTCTGGAACGCAACAGCTAGCAGGAACACGGATGGGTTTTAGTCAGTAAGAGTCTGACACGCCCTTCCGCTTCACCCAGCGTGGAAGAAATCATTTGATGATTTCCCATCCTTAAAAAAAAAGAGGCAACTGGTAGCAATGTCATCAGATCAGCCAATTGCCGTCCACTGCTGAACGTAAGCCTCCTCCAAAGATCGCCAACCATCCCGGTTTTGAGCGGTCCGCATCCATCCGCAGCCAGCCACCTTCTTCAAATCAGCGATCCATCGTGCCGCAGGGCGTCCCACACTACGTTTGCCCATACGCGGTCTCCACTCTACCACGTGTCTGCTCCATCGACCGTCTGTCCGTCTACAAACATGGCCGACCCACTTCCACTTCAGCATGCTCATTCTACGCGCAATGTTGATGACTTTAGTTCTCTGGCGAATGACTTCGTTGCGAATTCTGTCCACCAGAAAAATCCCGAGCATTGCTCTCTCCATTGCACGCTGAGCAACCTTGAATTTGTGGACCAGGCCTATGGTGAGTGTTCACGTTTCGGCTCCGTAAGTCATTACGGGAAGGACGCACTGGTTAAAGACCCTGGTCTTAAGATTGTGGGATTGAAGATTCAAAGATACCACGAAGCAATGTCAATCAGCAGGCAATCTTACCACCCTAAAACAATAATCCTATTTTAAATAACCTTTAGGGGAAGACCTGGAATCGAGTGGAGAACCGGAAACAGCAAACTTAACTCAGAATAGTTATAGTCCCGCAGTGAACTGCTGGTATAGTCCAGATTTATTGTTTGCCAAACTTTTTACTTAGGGCAGCAGGTATTCAGCCCCAAGCTTATATTGTGTCCGCATGCAACAACAGACGAACCTACTGACAATGTTGTTCAACTTTTATTTGTAGCAGAAAAAAGTTCCGACAAGTTGGGACCCCAATTCGTGTAAATCATTGAACAGAGAGTGTAAGCCGAAAAGTTAAACATGGAGTGAGCAAGCGACGAAGCGAAGAGAAAGTTTTTAATACTACGCATTGTACCGAGTAGTGTGTCCTTCATTTTTGGGAAGTCCGCCACTACGGGGTGACTTTGAAGTGAAATTAATTTTGTTGGTGACAAATAATAAATATTCTGTTTTTTTTTTAATTTTTATGGGTTTGCTCTTGACTGTTGTCTAGGTCATAGATGACAGAGACAAAGTCGACGATAGAGCGAGCATACCAAGAAGAAGCCTCGAATCTTCACTCAAATTTTGAAGAGATTAGGATTCAGTGGCTTTAGTGCGAGTTTTTAAACTTACTCGAACGCGTTAACGTAATCGTTCCCTTATGCCAATTTCTATACAAATAGAGAGGTTGGCTATTATTGCTGGGAAGTTTTTTGTGCCTCTTCTTCTTAGCTAAAAGACTAGGAAGTGGTGACGGGCGGGCGTTTAGGGGGACTGTCTTATGTAGAACTTTGAAGTTCAAAAAGTGCTGGCACTCAGCCTGGCACTCCGATTGTTTATCCACGAGCTCCGTCAGTATGGTGCGATTCTGTGTGTCACCCTCGCGCCTCAGAAAGCATGTTAAGCTGTTGGTCCTACGCCAGATCTCTCTCCAGTCATGTCAAATTGTCATCCCATCGGAGTATGAGAGTGGAGGAAGAAAGAGAGCCCTTGTATTTGCACATACACTTGAGCACTACTAATATGCCTCGTACACAAACCATTATTATTAAGTTTTAAAAATGATGTGGCGCAAATCTGAAAGTATCAACCTCACTCTCGTATGCCATCCATTCCCCGAAAGGATAGGCAGCGGTATACCTTCCCACCATACCTTCCCATAGTCTTTTTTATGGATGGGAAATCATCAAATGACTCCTTCCACTCTGGGCGGAGCGGAAGGGAGTGTCAGACTCTTACTGACTAAAACCCATCCGTGTTCCTCTAAATGCCCTTTGCGTTCCAGGTGACTCTTTCGAACAAATTCCACAACCCTGGAAGTTCTCCATAGTGTCGGGAATGAGCCTTTTACCATCAAACGGGTACACATCCAGATTCCATGCTGCTAACAAGAAAACCCTAATTTAAAAGTCTACTTACAAAGTAAACGCCTTCATCCAGTGTATGTACAAGGTTCTTAGGTAAATATAAGTAGGGTGTATGTACAATGTATTTGATGTGATATTCTTAGAAATAGTGTGTAAATCTATAAGTAACAATATCACGCCTGTATCCCAGCCATTCCCTGATAGGATACGCTGGAGTATATCTTCTTCACTCTTGTACTTCATGCGAAAGTTTAGAAACTTGACTAAAAAAATCTAATCAGTCCGGCAGATAGATTTCCAAAAAAAATATTGGTCACGTATTTTTTCTTTTTCACTTAAACAAAAACCGGCCATGTGCGAGTCGGACTCGCGCACGAAGGGATCCGTACCATTATTTCTAAAACTGGCAATAAAATCATGTCTGTTGTATGGGAGCCCCTTAAATGTTTATTTTATTCTGTTTTTTAGTATTTGTTGTTACAGCGGCAACGGAAATACATCATCTGTGAAAATTTCAACTAACTATCCTGGTTCATGAGATACAGCGGTGACAGATGGACATACAGACGGACAGCGGATCTTAATTATAGGGTCCCGTTTTACCCTTTGTGTACGGAACCCTTTTTTTTTATTATTTTTTTTTTTTTTTTAAGGATGGGAAATCATCAAATGACTTCTTCCGCTCTGGGTGGAGCGGAAGGGCGTGTCAGACTCTTACTGACTAAAACCCATCCGTGTTCCTTCTAAAGCCCTTTGCTTTCCAGGGCCGCGGTGACTCTTTCGAACAAATTCCGCAACCCTGGCAGGCTCTGGCCCTAGCGGGCCCCGTCCTCTATGCTGACATCTCTTTGAGGCGCGCGTGAAACACAACGCGCCATCGACCCGGGCTTGGTGGTGATCGGACAGCGAGCCACCCAATGCTCGCCGTCCGCAGGCCCGCGCCTACGGTGGCCGGGGATCGCCCTGCGACTCCCGACGCCCGGGGCGTCTTCTCCTGTTGCGGCGGTTGGGACGAAGGCCTTGCCTTTCCCTCGCGCGGTCCGCCTCCTCCTTCGCTAGCATTACTGCTTCGCAGAAGGAGGTGACCGCTTCCCAAGCCTCCTCGCTCCGGACCATGGATTCAACCAGGGCCGGACGCGAGAGGTTGCCGCCGCCGATCGCCTCGACGTGTGTACGGAACCCTAAAAATGAAGAAGACACAGTGCGTTGAAAACTCGTGTGACGTCAGGTATCAGTACACTTTTTACTGGAAAGTGACGTTTCAAGCCCCCACTCCTTGTCTTTGATGCGTTTTATCTTCGTATTTTTGTATTGATTTGATGAAATAAAAAAATACGTTTCCAATATTTTTCGATATTCTAACTGACGGACTAAATAGAATCATATTTTGTTAATCCACAGGCAACATCCCTATTATAGACTGTAGGCTGCTGGAGAAGCGCGTTGTGTTCCACGCGCGCCTCAAAGAGATGTCAGCATAGAAGACGGGGCCCGCTAGGGCCAGAGCCTGCCAGGGTTGCGGAATTTGTTCGAAAGAGTCACCGTGGCCCTGGAATAAAGGGCTTTACATGGAACACGGATGGGTTTTAGTCAGTAAGAGTCTGACACACCCTTCCGCTCCACCCAGAGCGGAGGAAGTCATTTAATGATTACCCATACTTTAAAAAAACGTCTGCTGGAGAAAACCCTAATAGAAAAGCCCACTAACAGGATAAACACCTACATCCAATATAGGAAAGGTCTTAGGTAAGTATACATACCCTACGTAGGGTGTAAATACCCCGTGGCGCTTGCCATAAAGTACAGGCACCTAATGTAATAAATCGTACGGGACCATAGTAATCCGACGCCCTCCATCGGCTGCTGCAATTTATCGCAACTAGATATTTATAGTAAAGTAGTCTGTGATAGATTTTCTCAGCCCGACATTAAACCCAGATTAAAGTGTAGACATTTTTCTAGTATTAGATAAATGTGTAAATACCTAACACCTATTGGGGTAACACTACAGTGATAGGTATCCCGATTGTTTCATGAGAATAAAGAGCAATTTACCGAAGTTATTAACTGCCACCCGCGGCTCCGCTTGCACTGAATTAGAAATTTTCCCCCATAGACATTTGTGTTACTTTGATGTATATGCAGCTATTTTACTGTCAAGTTACATTAAATTCGCTTTTGCGTGAAAGAGTTTCAAAACTTTCCACTTATTTTATGATTTTATTGTAATAAAAGTCCCTACTATTTACCTTTTATGTATTTAATAGTAACTACCTACTTCGTGCAAATTGCATAGTTACGCAAACAATTACTTTTAAACAAGGTTCGCCAAAAATCTCTGGCGAAGAATCCTAATAATAAAAGTGAAACCAAATATAACAACAAAACACAAATCAACATTAAAATAAAGAAACGCCGAACTAAACCGGTCGATTCCGTGTGATATGTCGAGGTGAAGCCAACCTCGTGATCACTTCATCCAAGCCTTCACCTCGACATATTTACAGCCGGTCGATTCTGTAAACATGTCGAAGTGAGTGGCTTGGGTGAAGTGATCACGAGGTGAGCTGTCAATCCATATAATCAAGTTGACACGTGATCACGAAGTGAGCTGTCATTCCATCTTAATTATATTGATTTTTCACCTCGTGATCACTTCACCCAAGCCTCCACTTCAGCAGGTTTACAGAATCGAATGCCTGAATCGACCGAGGCATGTTACCCTTCATTCTTATCAAACAAATTGCACGTAAGCAACTATAACATTGTAATACACAATCGCTTGTTAACATAAACTTTTACACAATTTAGAGGGGGAACTACTGACTATAAATTTTCATAAAAACCCTACCGTTTCCCGAGCCGCTCAAACAAATGTTTACACTCCATTGATCACGAACCCCTCAAAAAGTCGATGTGGGAAATAAAATTTTCCCCGTTTAAGTCATTTTTTTAGGGTAAAAACACCAGCTGAAATATAAATGTTTATGGAAAATATTTTGTAACCTATGACGTGGAAATAAGTTGGAAGCCTATTTACTGTGTAAACAACCCTGTCTTGTGGTGTATTTATAGTACCTTTTTAGTGTTTGTTTTCTTGCCAACGTTTTAAGATTTTCTATCAGGCTAAAAACCTGTATACCAAATAGCTTTGTTGACTGTACATCAAGTACAGTCAACAAAGCTATTTGGTATCCAGGTCAAAATATTTTTTTTTCCACTGCACTGCTAATATTTATTTCTAATGTGTGCATATGACATACTTAAGAGTGTGGTGTATAATAATTGTCTACTCAGCACAATTAAAACATTGTTTAAAAGTAGTTGTAAGTTAGATGCCTGCATACCAAATAGCTTTGTTGATGGAGGTATTTTGATATAAAAAATTTCGTTGAATTGAGAACCTCCTCCTTTTTTTGAAGTCGGTTAATAAGGTCGTTTTCCTTTGTAGTTTATCTTGAATAAGAATTTGATATTTTGGGATAAACTTTTTGAAAACAATTATCTAGTATTCACTGGACGAATACACGGCACGAAGATATTGCGATCTGTTTTTTTCTTTCTTTTGCTACAAAGGTTACGGCTAAAGGGTAATTATTATTATTTTTATAAAAGCTTTGCCCCACACAAGGAATTTCTCCTGTATCGTGGGTGTATTTTACAAACATTTAAATTCACATACACAAACAGCAATTTATGATAGTCTCTGAAGCTGATAGAATCTTGTCCGAAGCTCATTTTTTTCATCACCTTTATCTCTTAACAAGTCTAAAACCACGGTCTAACCCGGCTAACGAATTTAAGGATCCTATTACTGATTACCATCTAAAAAAATCCCAGGTAACAAACCCAAAAAAGCCAACATTCCAAACGAACCAATCAGAAACTTCCACGTACTAATCCTTCACGATCCGAATCATAAATTTTTCCAAGTGAAAAATATTTTAGCAGGCATTTTCACTGTCAGCTCGCCGTCTAGTGAAAGAAAGATTGTGATGTATATCTTTCCAATAATCAGGGGGTAGCGTTCCCGACGGAAATTGGATCAGAGGGGCAAATTAAGTTTAACCCTGGCGGGAGACGTCGATTTTTAAAGAATATAGAATCGCCTGATATTTTACAGTGTGGCGTTTTTTTAGTGTTCCGACGAAGCGTAGGTAAACGGAGATGAGATGTTTTATGTGGAGAGTGAAATGTTGCTTTATGATTTTGTGTGTTCGAGGAAAGTAGGCTAGGGAAAGATTTTGAGATGGCTTTAAACTAGATCGATCTACTCCTAGTTTCCAATGAAATTGTCGACGTAAGCCATACGATTGGCTGGACCGAAAATTTTATCAACTATTTACCTAATTGTCATATTAATAGCTTCAAATATATGGATATAGATAATGAATTATTCCAATGGTTTATTTCAAACAAAATATTTCGTAATTAAATATTTTATCTGCTCAACGCACTTCTGGGAATTATGTTAATGAGAGCTTCTGTCTGTTACAGATTAGCTATAATATTTTATTGCAGTTATGTTAATAATTTTATAAAGTAGGTAGTTTATTCTTCGGCTTCGCTTACCAATCTAATTTACATTATTAACCCTACATAAAACTAATAAATGTCAGCAGATATTCATGATTTCTATAGAGATATTCTGACCCACAACATGTTCAACTTGACGATTGGATTTGTGAGCAAATATCGAAAAAGTAAAATTTCCTTTATGTACCTAAGCCTTTAAGTCACCCAAAGGGCAATGGAGAGGGCAATGTACAATGCCCGGAATTTCTTGCGTGATCGAATCAGGAATGATGATATCCGCAAGAGAACCAAGGTTACCGACAAGAATCGCCGAACTGAAGTGGCAGTGGGTAGGGCACACTGCTCGCAGAACAGATGGCCGATGGGGCCGAAAAGTTCTGGAGTGGCGACCGCGTACCTGAAGACGCAGCGTTGGAAGGCCTCCCACAAGATGGACCGATGACCTGGTGAGGGTCGCGGGTAGCCGATAGATGCGAGATGCGATGCTGTTGTGACGATACATGGCGGAGGCCTATGTCCAGCAGTGGACGTCTTTCGGCTGATATGATGACCTAATCCTTTAAGTCACTTCCCCGAAAGCTAGTCTTCATTACAATAGTAAAGCTAACTTCAAATCCTGTAACCATTCAATGGCATATACTATATGTCGGTCTCACTTCAATATGGTTGGAAATGCCGTCTTCTACACACTACAGTTCCGTACAACACCCTCCATTCTATCTGCATTGTGTATCTCATGTCATGTCATTGTCCAACAGAACAGGTGACAGGTGACAACTAAGACATGCTCGTTATTTGGTATGAAAAGCCCCTCAGGTCTGGTAAACCTACATTTGATATATATTATATTGTGATAGTACCGTCTCAAGGTTTCTTGAGACTGTATAGTTGTTTATCTTTTTACTTGTTCTGTATGGTGTTTGACGTAAAAGAATAGCACCATCCCATCACTTCCCGTGGGTGTCGTAAGAGGCGACTAAGGGATCTTTGTTATTTTATTTAAATTTTATTATAATTTGTTTTAAATGTTTACATGTTCATTTTGATTTTTAATTTTTGATTTATTTCTCAATTATTTGATAAAATAATATTACTATTATTATTATTATCTCCTTTATTCATTTAATATACATACAAATTACATTTTTAAATATTAAAATACAATGATATAAAAATATTTAAAAATATAAAAAATAGTAGCCCACCGGTATCGGGAACAGGGTCCAAGCTACCGGTGGTCAGGGCCCCTGAGAGAGGAACCTCCTAACTATGCGCGCTGTGTCCAGGAGTACTGCTTTCTGGATCAAGCCCTTGATCCAGCTGCCCAACGAGAGCCTCTTTAGATGTTGGTCGAGGCTCTTGGCAATTATGCCATTGGCCGTCACGACTATCGGCACAATGACTGCTGTGTTCACATCCCACATGTCGACAACCTCGCGAGCCAAGTCAAGATACTTCGTTTGTTTATCTTTCTCAGTCTTCACGAGGTTCACGTCATGAGGGACTGCTATATCAACAATCATTGCGCGACGCTCTAGTTGATCTATCACCACTATGTCAGGCTTATTGGCAATAATAGTCCTGTCAGTGATGATAGACCGATCCCAATACAACGTGCAATTGCCATTTTCGAGAACTGGGTCGGGCACATACCTATAGTACGGTACCTCCGATTCCACAAGATTGTATTTAAGAGCAAGTTGCTGGTGTATAATCCTGGCTACAAGGTTGTGCCTGTGCAAATAGTCTCCGTTAGCCAGACTAGAACAACCGGAAATAATGTGGCGGATGGATTCCCCGGGCCGGTGACATGCCCGACATATGTCAACCGTACCGTCCTTCACAATGTATTTCCGGTAGTTGTTCGTCATCATAACTTCGTCCATAATCGCACAGACAAAACCTTCGGTTTCCCCGAAGAGGTCACCAAAACGCAGCCAGGCTACGGACGCTAGAAAGTCTACATCGGGCCCATGTAGGACCCGGTAAAAGCGTCCGTGAAGCTCCTTGCTCTGCCATACCTCCCTGCGGTCATTAGTATCTAATACCACAGGTTTGCGCCAGTTCTCGTTAGCCAAGGAGAGCGCAGTAAGGCCTTTGTCCACTGCTACCACATCCCGATGCATACCCACGTCGGCATCTAGGAAGAACTCCCTAAGGCTGCATATCTCACGGTTGTGCAGGGTCTTAGCATTTAAGAAGCCACGACCCCCGCACTTCCGCGGGATATACAGCCTCATCACCGATGACCGTGGGTGATGCATCCGATTTGCGGTAAGCAGTGAGCGGACCCTCCTATCCAGGGCGTCAAGTTCCGTCTGAGTCCATTTGAGTTATTATTATTATTATTATATACTTTATTGTACACCTCATTACAAACATAGTAAAAACGTTTAAAAAAAACTTACTATATACTATCTTAAAACTATTTATTGAAACTATTTACATCTACTAAACCTAAGTATGTACATATACAAAAACAAAGTACACTCAGGCGTCAAAGTATTCCTCCGCATCGCTGTCATCCGGAAACGTGCCCAGAAGACTGGCAGCATTTCCACGTTGAATGGCAATGCTAATTCTTTGAGCAAAGAACGAGCCAGCCCTCTGGTCACACAAAGTGTCGATTATTTTATCATTTTGATTAATTTGAATTATTTACATAGATATTATTATTATTTGAATTCTTTATTGTTTCTTTTTTTTCTTGTATGTCATATTGCATGCCAATTTTTTTAAATGTGTGTGATCCTTAAATAAATAAATAAATTAAGATTGACCCTAATGTACACTTGTCAAATAAATTAGGACTTTGGGCAAAATATTTTTCCTTTTCACAGCGACTCTCGCTTGCCAGTTTTTATTCGACGTAAATTATATTTCGGCGTTGAAGTTGATTGAGGTGGCTCTGATTATAATTCGAAAGTATCGGTCCAATTTTCGCTGACTCGATTTGTTTTGATCAAGTTTTAGGTACATGGCACTGTTTACTTCGTTATAAATTTGTGAAAGCAATTTTTTATGTGATTTTTGTTTCCTAAATAATTGATCGAACACAGTTGAACCATATGTTCAACTGTGTTCTGTATGGTGTCGGACGTAAAAGAATAGCACCATCTAACACTTCCCATGGGCGTCGAAGAGGCGATTAAGGGACTCACCAGAGAATGGGCATTCTTTGTGCATTGCAACAGCTACACTGCGATCGCCAACCCGCCTGCCTGGGAGGCCTATGTCCAGCAGTGGACGTCTTTTGGATGATGATGATGGTTCAACAGTGGTTATTGTCATCCTCATTTTTGTCGAAAGCCAATCACTGGCCGGACATAGGCCTTCCCAAAGCGTCGCTACATCAACCGATCCTGTACTTCTTTGGTTTCAACAGACCCCCCTTAACCAGGTAATCGGTCGATCTTGTGGGAAGACTTCTAACTCTTTGTCTTCAAAAAAAAATTACTCACCGAATTGACAACCTACTCCTTTGATGGAAGTCGGCTACAAAATAGATTTCCACACAAAATAATATGTGGTCTACAAGAGAATAGGTGTACTATCTCTGATTTTCCTTCTACATAAAGGACAAAACTGAAAATAAAACAAAAATAAATCACTTGAACACCTCACCTCATCCGAACAAAAGAAAGTCTTCTTTACGAGTCAGTTCATCATGAAAATTAACTTTGTTATTACTATTTTTACGACATTACCTACAATAGGCGAGTTTATCAACACTTACTGAGTTACTACAGCATTCCCTTCGTATTTCATATCTATTATTGTTCTCAGACAAAATATTCGCGTAGAGAATTTTACGATAGTCGTAAAGAAAAGCCATTAACATCGTATGGTAGGAATTGTGTACAGAAGTTCCACTACACAACCTAACAAAACATTATGTTGCCTATACTTATACAGTATGGGTTGACTGACGTTGCGGAATTTGTTCGAAAGAGTCACCGCGGCCCTGGAACGCAAAGGGCTTTAGAAGGAATACGGGTGGGTTTTAGTCAGTAAGAGTCTGACACGCCCTTCCGCTCCATCTAGAGCGGAAGAAGTCATTTGATGATTTCCCATCTTTAAAAAAAATAATAAAAATGGGTTTACTGACATTTTAGCAATTGTTTAGGTAACATAAAGCAAGAGGCTCGAAAGACTTAAAAACTTTTAACAAAAAAAAAAAACAACCGACTTCCAAATAAAAAACACTACAAAGTATAAAATAGCTTTAATTTAACTTTATGATCATGGAACCACCTGGGAAGTATACCCTCTCAAACAAAAAAAAAAAATCCAAATCGGTCCAGCCATCTTCGAGTAATCGGGAGACATACATAAAAAAAAGGTTCCGACGAATTGAGAACCTCCTGCTGCTTCTTGAAGTCGGTTAAAAAAGATGGTAATGGATTGATACTACCGGGTTAAAAAAATATTCTATTTTCTAGTCCAAGCTATGGTTAACCTGGTTAATTGAGGAGTGAATGCCTAATTGATCATTGAATGTTCAAACGGAAAGATTTTGGCAAATTAATTGTAAGTCGGATTAGTAAGATAGGATAGTGTCAGTTTACCCAAACTTGAGATTTAAGTTGTCCCTTAGAGATTTGACGCAAATAATCCTTCTGCATCGATTTTATATTGTGACGATCAGTAATCGAGTTTCAACAGTAACTACCATTATATTCTTGTTTTAGGCGCCTCGGAGAATGGCCGCTTCTAAATATAGAGGGTTACGCTGTTGGTCCCTCTAATAAGATTAATAGAAAATGGTTGTAACGTAATAGTGTTAGAGTTATGACCGCGTTTTGTTATTGCTTGTGAGCTCCGTTTTGTAATGTCTAGCACGATTAGTAAGCGATGGTGATTCGACATAAAGCGAATAAATGTAATAGAATACTCTTAATTGTACACTATACAAAAAATACAGTCAGTAAGAGCGGAAGGAGTCACTTGATGATTTCCCATCCATACAAAAAAGGGCTGTACTGGTCTTATCGCGCGGTCTTTAATAGACAACCTTCATTTGGATTTGGCAGAGAAGGAAAAAACATTACCCTCCTTTTGGGGCAGTTGGCGACACTTTGGGGAGGCCTATGTCCAGCAGTGAACATCTTTCGGCTGATATGATGATGATGGACATTATACGCAACAGTCTCTCTCAATTCTCTAGCAATTTATACAAATAACCATAAAAAAAAACTCATCTCCAATTTGAAAACGTAAAATATTTCCGTGCACATAAAAACAAAAGCAGGCACAAACATCGAAACATTACCATAACATACCCGCTGCATGAATACACTGACGAGTGCGAGCGGCCCAAGCAGAGGGGCGAACAAACACTTCCGTAGATTATTTTTTTATTGATCACTTGTTGAATTTTTGTTCGGTATCGATTCGCTTTGTGAGTTTATTGGCGGTTTAGTGAGCTGCGTTTGTATTGGGATGGTCCAGATGTTTCGATATTATTGTCCCACTGCTGGGCAAAAGCCTCTTCTCAGTCTGTGAAAGCACGAGCAATAATCACCACAATGGTTCAAGCCGAGTGAACACATATTTAATAACAAATCAATCTGTCTATATAACCTTTTTCAACTATGTTGGAGTCGGCTTCAAGGGTAACTGGTTCCAGGGCTGCGGAATTTGTTCAAAGAGTCACTGCGGCCCTGGAACGTAAAGAACATTAGGAGGAACACGGATGTATGGGTTTTATTCAGCCGGTCGATTCTGTGAACATGTCCAAGTGACGGTTTGGGTGAAGTGATCACGAGGTGAGCTGTCATTCCATCCTGATTAGGTATATGGATTGACAGTTCACCTCGTGATCACTTCACCCAAGTCTTCACTTCGACATGTTTACAGAATCGATCGGCAGTAAGAGTCTGACACTCCCTTCCACTACATCCAGAGAGGAACGAGTCAGTTAATGATTTCCCATCCATCAAAAAGAGTAACCGGATAGAATTGAGTACCTGTGTTTTACACGGAGCGACTACCATCTGACGTCACAACTCAGCAAATAAGCAAAAGGAAATCCCTTGTAAAGACTGGGGTCAGACTTTCTGGCTTCTGACTCAATAGTCACGACTGTCAAACATCTACAAATGGCAGCTAGGACCAACAGCCTAACGTGTCTTCCAAAGTACTTATATATAGTCCTCCTGACCGATTTCGGCCACGGCGGCCACTCTCAACCGAGACTATCCATCGGCGTGGGACATATTATAGTGCACAAGTGTGTGAGGAAACACAGGTGCACTACCTCTTCCATCACTCTCATATTCCGTTGGGACGGCGACACGACCATAGAGAGATCTGGCGCAGGACCAACGGCTTAACGTGCTTTCCGAGGCACCGGGGTGTCACACCACTAACTTCTAAACTCGGTAGGTATATAAAAGACTAGCTTTTGCCCGCGACTTCGTACGAGCATATCCCGTTTTTTTCCCGTTCCCGTAGGGATTTCGGAAAATTCTCTCTTAGTGCTCCCCTACACTCTCCCAAGGAACCTACATGCCAAATTTCAGCTTTTTACTACAGTAGTTTCGGCTGTGCGTTGTCTGTCACTCACACAGTAACGGAAGAATTTTATATATTAGGATTGGGTAAACACCCATCTACGGACCGACCTCGACTTGAAAATCGACCCGCGTGGATGTTACTACTTAGCTACGAGCTGCTTTTTGATTTATTTAAGTATATATATATATAAATAATAGGCTATGCCTATTATTTATATATATATACTACTACTATACTACTTTTATAATACTCATTCCATAATAATAAGTATAATTGGGACTTGCTCGGATTTTATCTTAAATTATTTAACCTCATATCCTTCACAGCGCAAGGAGTACAACACATTTCAGTAAATATTCCAACATTATAATAAAATGCGTTTACCTTAAATAATAAAGAATAACGATCGAACATAAGGGCTGGTCAACAGTCACCTTCGAAACCTGAGGAAGTAATTTGCTGTACCTTTCACCACTTTATATTTACCGTCGATAAGTACTACGATTTATTTATCATGAACCTTATTGTATAAATGTTGTAAGGAACACTTTCCTGAAAGGCTTCTTTGGCGAGGTATAAAGGATAACTTTGTAAGGATCCAGTCCAAACGTTATGGAGTGTTACCGAGTTGTATAAAACATAACTGAAAGTGGATTTTCGTTATTACACACACGTATTTGGTTGGGAACGTGCCAAGCGATTTTGAGTTTTATGGCCTTGAAGCTATTATGTGATAGCTATAAATATCCTTTGGAGATACCGGTGGTTTATTAAAAGTTATGGTCCAAGAGATTTTTGTTTATAGTTCTTGCTAAAGTATATAACGAACGGTGATGGGTGGAAAATGTTCTGTTAGACGTACATTTTTCTAAGAAAGTTTTTCTCGCTGTCCAATTAATGAAAATGGAAAAATAATTTGAGCTTTTATCCAAATCTAATCTAACACCTTTAAACGAGCAATTCTTATATACACTTCTCATCAAAAAAATCGAAACACTTTCGTTTTTATTGTTTTTGTCCTAATTTTTTACAAAAGAGAATTAATTCCATGAAAAAAAAAACATTATTGTGTAGCTGGCAGTTTGGTCATTACAGTAAGAAGAAAAAAATCAAAATTCGAAATTAGAATTTCATTTGTTTATCCTATAAATGAAATTAATCACTGTTTTGAGACAAATGTGTATTTAGGGTTGGAGTACGTTTCTCGTTTAAAAACTAAAATTAGCGCTTGTCTTTAAACTTTTTGTTTCTTATTTCATTTACTGTGACTTTGGGACGTCTGAAAAAACTTTTTTTTCTAAAACATATGGATACTTCGCCCGCAGAAGCCGCCCAAGTGGTGGCATTGCTGGATTCTGGACTTAGTCAGCGTGTTGTGGCTGCAAGATTGCATCTAAGCTTATCATCTGTTCATAGAGTCTACAAACGCTATCGGGAGACTGGTTCGTTCACGCGCCGTTCAGGATCTGGCAGGAATCGGGTCACTTCTGAGCGAGATGATCGATTTATTGTAACAACCTCTTTACGAAATCGACGCCTTAACGCTTTTCAACTGCAGCAGCAGCTTCGCGTTGTACGAAGAGTAGCTGTAAGTGACTCTACAATAAGAAGAAGGTTGAAGGAACGCGGATTGGCACCGCATAAGCCAGCGAATGGGCCGAAATTAACTGCAGACCATCGAAGAGCGCGCCTTAACTTTGCACGCGAGCACCTAACTTGGTCATACCTTCAGTGGAGCAAAGTACTGTTTTCTGATGAGTGTAAAATTATGCTGTATGGTAACGACGGAAGGAACAAGGTCTACAGAAGAGATGGAGAACGCTTTGCACAATGCTGCATTGAAGAAAAGGTCAGCTATGGTGGCGGTTCGTGGACGGTTTGGGGAGGAATCAGCGCCGACGGTAAGACAGAACTTGCCTTTGTATCTGGGCCACGGCTGCCTGCACTAAACTCTCATCGGTACATCGAACAGTGTCTTGAACCTCATGTGATGCCCTATGCACATTTTATTGGCAACGACTTCATATTCATGCACGACAATGCTAGAGCTCACACCGCGGGCGTCGTACGAGATTATCTTACCGAAGTCGGTATCTCCATTATGGTATGGCCAGCAAGAAGCCCGGACATGAATCCCATTGAACATCTATGGGATGAATTAAAGAGACGAATTCGAGCAAGAGATCCAGCCCCAGAAACACTTAGCCAGCTGCAAAATGCAATCCAAGAGGAATGGGATAATATACCACAACATGTGATCGTGACTGATGAAGAACCGTATGGAAGCAGTAATAAGAGCTCGCGGAGGGAATACAAGTTATTAAATAAACGTTTCTTACATTTTTTTTCATTTACGCGTGTCGTTTTACCCATTTCCTTCATATTCCATACAGGGTAAAAATTACTCATTATACAAAATACGAAACCTATGAAGACTTAATTTGAATTTAGAACATTAACATTAGGATTTAAAAACCTCATACTACTCACTATTAAATGACATTTTACATTTATTCCTAAATATACACATTTTTCTGATAATCCTTATCAAATCATAAACTGCGAGGTGTTTCGATTTTTTTGATGAGAAGTGTATATCTTAATGTATATATTTCTTGCGTTCATGTGTATGTCACTGAACTCCTCCTAAACGGCTAGACCGATGTTAATGATTTTTTTTTGTGTGTGTCCAAGGGGATTCGAGAATGGTTTAGATTTATAATTGGACCCGGTAGGTGGCGCTGCAATCGATTTTGATAATTTTTTGTCAGACACAAAGCAAACGTTCGGACAGGACACCATCTGTTGGGACCACTAGTGTATATATATAATCTGAATCTTGGAAACGGCTGCAACGATTTTGATACTTGCAGGGGTTTTCGGGGGCGATAAATCGATATCTATATCGAGGTTTCATTTTTAGAAAACGTTTACCAAAAAAAAACAAGAAAAGCTAGGTCATCCAGGTACTTATATAATAATAAACGTGCCAGTATTGATTAATTTAAGACCCACAAATGCCATTTATAACTTATCAGTAACTCCTACAATGAAGAACTCAGAAACTCATTAAACAATTCGAAACTAAGAACAATACAACAATATGTACCTCAAAAACTAATTTCGGAACAAATAATAATATCATTTCTAACAAGAACTGGTAGAGAAATACTTGAAAGAGAAAATTGATCGAAAACTGCTAAGACGTAGCTAGTGCCCACTTCTAGACGTCTTTCTATACACCTGGGTACCGGTGTGAACCAGTTTGAGGTGGTTCGAGGCGGTTTAATCCAGTAAACAAGCTAACACCTAACTAGATCGATCTCGTTTGAACTGGATTACCACGATGGCCGCGTTGCGACTTCGACAAATTGACTTACATAGCACCTTCAAACACGATGCGATACAGGGGGTGTTGAAAGTATAGAGGTGCAGATTTTTTCTGTTGTTCTTGGAAGACTAATTAGTTTCATTTTCACCAGTCCTCAAGGCAGGTTAGAACTGTTGCTCACGCGTAGCTGAAAAGATATTGCTGTTCTTATATTAATATACCTGATATAATTACTAGCTGATGTCCGCGACTCCGTCCGCGTTAAAAACACGTTTCTTTGCGGAAATTCCAAATTTCAGTCTTCTAGATTATTAGTTTTGAATGTCCGTTTATAGTCAGTCAGCACAAATAATTTTATAAGTATAGAAGATACATGACAAAGTCGAATATACCAATTCACTTTTAGACTTTCGGCTTACAAAAATACTACTTTTGCGTTTCGTGCTTGACCTCCATCAATCTGATGTTGACCTGGTGCTCGCAACTTGAGGATTCTAGGTTAAAGCTACCGGAATATATTTGTCTCTAACTCTATTGTAAGAGACAAATATATACAAAAAATAACATACAGTCAAACATAGATCGCTCTAATCTCTGGAACTACTAGTCGGATTTGGAAAATTCTTTCAGCATTCCTCATGAATTTGGCATGTGATAGCCAAATTCATGAGGAATGCTATAGGTTATACGGGAACGGGAAATTCATACGGGAACAGAAAAATAAAACACGATATGTACAAAGTCGCGGGAAAAAGCTAGTATCAGTATAAAACCGTATATAGTTGCGAGGTCTTAAACTTAGTGAAAATGTAGATAAAAGCAGACTTTTCATCCTATTTAGAGGTAGGAGATTTATATACGTATGAGCATATCACCTGTAAAAGAATAACTACATCATTTTCAAATAGTCTCCACAGCAAAAAATACTCTGAGGAAGACCCAGGAAGCGTTGAAAGGATTGCGTCGAGGATGACTTGAAGAGCAGACAGGAAAACATCTTGGTGAAGGGAGGCCAGAGAAGATCGTTGAGTTTCTTCTTTCATATTGCTTTGGCCAAACCACCTAAGGTTGTAATGCTAAGGAAGACGAAAAAGGTTGAATAACATGTGCCTGGTGATTGCCTTTTGGTTCACTACTGCTATCACCGTGAACATTTAAACCAAGAAAAGTCCTCTATAATTGCCTGACTCTGCAATACATTTCAATAGCTACATGTCGCCGTGTCTAGACCATTTGTAGCGCAGCGCTGCAGGTAACATTATCGGTGGCTTGTAGTATACTGCCGCGCGTGCTCACTCGTTAAGACCTGAAGTATTGATGTGAACAACTTTCATAGTTTATAATGTTTTAAGAAGATTCGAGCGTCTTCCTGGTTACTCGTTTTTCAGTAGTACGAGTATTTTATGTGGTTCGTCGATTCCACAACTGGTTGAAATAAGCAGTCTTCGAATTTATTTTGGCGACTTCTCTCTTCTGTCTGAATCTCGGCCAATTTCCTCCATCAATAGTCCGGTCAAGTTAGCCCGAAAAATAGGGGTACCCTTGCATAAGTTCCCAAGAAGCTGAAAATATACATGAACGTTCGGAATACCATTATAATGAAATTGTGAAAAGTCCCCATCGATCCCATGTCTGCAAAAAAATATCAATTACCGGTCACCTGTATTTGCGGCGTACTCGTGAATATTATGAGGAACACAAATTTGAATCGCTTTTTTTTTCTATTTTGTATCCTTCTCATCACAGCAATCTGTCACGGACATTGTCCATTGACCATTCTCACTCATTCTGCTGAGAATCTTTTATTCTAAAAAAATCTGCTGAGAATCGGTTTAACTCAGAAATGGTAAATCTATGTGGAAAAGTGTAAAACATTTTTTGTAAATAATCGCATGATCTATAATTTTTGTCTGAACTATTTTTATGATAAATCTAACCGTTTTGCAAAAAAAAACCATAAACCCACTTTTGCAAACTTTGACTTTGTAATTTTTTTTTTGCACAATGGGATCAATGGGGACTTTTCACAATTTCATTATAATGGTATCCCTAACGTTCACGTAAATTTTCAGCTTCTTGGGAATTTATGCAAGCGTCTATTTTGGAAGATGCCTGTTCGCTCTTGCTGTGTGCAGGCACCATGGGTGGTAGAGAGCACAGATGCTGGCAGGAAACCAAGTGGATAAAATCGTATAGAACGGAAAGAAAGACTAATTATTTGATTTAAAAAAGGCAAGTTGATGCACGATATCATTTGTTTTGGGACGCAATGCAACAATGCGACAACGCTTACACACGTGTATTGTCGCGTTGCACTTAATAATAGGACCCTTAAAACAATAAAGTCTTCATAGCGCCGACATTTTTCTATTTTTTTATTTTTTTTGAAAAACGTTGCCCCTAACTAGGAATTTCTCCTGTATCGTCGGTGCGTTTACAAACATACAAAGTCACATACACAAACAACATTATAATAAATATTTCCTGGATAAATACTTCTTTAAGTAAATCATTAACAGGACCGTTTACAGTCAATATTAATCAGGCAAAGTTATTTAATTACTCTGTAAGTCGGATCTCATATACGTATCGATTCACCAAGCGGTTGAGTGTAAAAATGTCTCAATATTGGTCACGTCCCATTGATAAAATGTGACGTCACACACTGTCGGGTCAACTCATCTCATTGTGTGATGGTACACAAGAGATTGGCCTATATTATGGCATTTAAGTGATGTGAAATTTTTCATTGTTATAAAATAGAAAAGTTGGTAAAGGGTGAATCGACCATTTTAAACATGGTCTTTGTAAGAGTCTTGGACTGCATGTTAAGAATAGGTTAATCATGCGTTAGAATGCATATTTAACCTATTCTTTACATATTATATTTATTTACCTGAATATTTAACACCGTTTTTTTTAAGAATGGGAAATCATCAAATGACTTCTTTCGCTCTGGGTGGAGGGTGTGTCAGACTCTTACTGACTAAAAACCCATCCGTGTTCCTTCTAAACTTTGTGTTCCAGGGCCACGGTGACTCTTTCGAACAAATTCCTCAACCCTGGCAGGCTCTGGCCCTAGCGGGCCCCGTCTCCTATGCTGTCATCTCTTTGAGGCGCGCGTGGAACACAACGCGCCATCGACCCGGGCCTGGTGGTGACCGGACAACGCCCAACGCTTGCCGTCCGCAGGCCCGCGCCTACGGTGGCCGGGGATCGCCCTGCAACTCCCGACGCCCAGGGCGTCTTCTCCTGTAGCGGTGGTTGAGGCGACCCGCCTCCTCCTTTGCTAGCATTACTGCTTTATTTAAAACCTAACAAAAGTAATTTGAATCCGTATACTTATTGCAAGGTTTAGTTGAAAACTAGCGTCAGGCTTAACTGGTCCTATTCGACGCAGTCGTGAGGAACATTTCCAACACTGTATGTGCCAAATTAAAATTATTTCTTTCATTCTTCTGATTCTTTAGATTCAATGCATTTTACAAAAGGGAACGCAAACATGAACAGTACTGTACCGGCGGCATCAATGCCGCCACATGAAAATCTAAGAAAGCGAAATTTGTACGGCAACAAATAGAACCGCAGCGCCATCTACGACGAACTAGCATCCAAATCCTGCATCGCGCAAGCCAAGTTCTCCGTGCGATTGGAACATATATAACAGTCCGAATATCAACCGGGGGCAGTTGCCCACCAGACACAACAATTGTCTGGTTCGGAGGATCCTCCCATTTATCAGTGAAGATGTGCGGGACTTTACTCTCTGTACCGCATACCCTCTATAGTACTTATTATGACCATTGAATGGTGGCATCAAAAACTATTTATCATCATGAACCAACGAAATCTCAAAAAGGAGAGTTTACAATGCTAGTGAAATCTCAATTTCTTTTGTTCAAAAGTAATGTCTTACTTTATCACTCGGTCCATGAACCCTTGATCCCTGATCTTTGTTTAAAGCAAATCTTCTAGGATTTCACTGCTCAAAACTTTACCATAATTTTTAGAAGCCCTATAATCAAAGCCCCAATTAACCCGTCTTCTTCAATAGTCTTAAATACTAAATTCTAAAAAGTTTTAGCCTTTGACAAAGGGTAATAGGATTTGAAATGTTAACTGTACATACAAGTTTAACAAAGGAAAGGGTCCCGTTTCTAATATTGTTTAAGAAAAAACTTAGAGGATTTCGGAATTAGTTATTCATCTGTCATTCATTTAAATCTTCAAAGGATTTGAGGAGATCGAAACAATGTAGTAGCAATATTAACAGTTCTGTCGGCTTTGAAGTTTATGGCCAATCTGTCTTCCAAGTCTTTTCGAAAGTATTTTGGGGTCGGCTACCAGTCTAATTGGATGCAACATGAAATACCAGTATTTTATATTGAGCGACTGCCCATCTGAGCTGCATAACCAGCATAAAAGCTTATTGGCTAAAACGGGCTGTCAGATTTCGGGCGTTTGACTACCCGCAAGAACGCGTTCAGATGACACGCGTCTGCTAAGCGCACGCCACGCGCGTCAGCACCCGTGTCTAACTCGCTTTGAAATTTGTTGTTGTATAATTTAAGTCTTATGACGCATCAATAGATCTCAAATTGTATTTATCGAAGCCCAACCCCTCACCGCTCACCTTGCACACACGCTTCACCTACCCCGCACACGCGCTGCACTCACCCTGCATACGCCCTGCGTCCGCCCCCCTAGGTCCAATGAAGTACTCCAGTCACTAGTAGGATAAGCGGGTGCGATGCGTGCGCGATGCGTGCGCGATGCATGCGCTGATTTTGAGCGTGGTCGGAGCGGGTTATCTGAACACGGCCTAACGACTATAAAAGATGTGAAAATTGTAGCCGGGATCGACGTTCGAGGCGTGGAGGGGTCTCGACATGTAAAAGATGGTCACTTATCCACGGACCGACTCATCAAGCGTTGCATAACCTTGAAAGATCGAACCGTGCGCCTGTTATTACATCGCCACGAGTCCCTCAAAGTAAAGATATAAATAATTGAAGTAATGACTTTGAATATCTATTAAACCCTGCGCGATTCTGCAAAAACAAACTCCAAACATAAAAGCAATGTATTAAATCGAGTCACACAATACAGGGACCTTACATGACCCTACATAGGCGGGCCAGACATCTAAATCATGGATGTACTTTAGACCTTCGAATTCACCTTTAAAAGCTGAATAGCTTAAGCCTTTTGTGAATTTCAGCAACTAGCTAGCTAAATCATACGTTTACTTATGGTAGGCAAATTTATCAGCAAAGATCAAATCGTGAAGACACAAATAAAAAACAAACTGCTTACAAAAAAATGCTACTGACTTAAATGAAGTCGGTGTTAAAATACGAAGAAACAACAAAAAAATCGACTGGAAGTCGATTGCATTTTTTTGTAAAAAGTTTTTTTAATTGACACTTTTAAGTGGTACGCCACACCTTACAACACCACTGGAAAGTCACAGGGAGTTTTCCCAGCTATTTGATTTATAACCAAACTAGGTACTGACCTGATTTTGAAATGTCTATGGGACCAATCGGAAAGTATATCCTTTTAGATAAATTAAGGATTTTCTAAATCGGTCATAAATGAAAGAGTTATGAGGAAACAAATATAAAAATATACAACCGAATTGATACTTACTTTATCGTTTTCTACTCTTCAAGCCATACCATTCATTATACCCATATTAAGGGGGTTGAGAAAATTTAATCCGCCATCTTGAAGCGGCGGCCATATTGAAATTATTATAATATTTAGTATTGCGCATTGGATTGTCACCAGAACTAAAGGTGTATGCAAAATTTCAGCTCAATCGGATGCCACCAACTGGGCGAAAAATGCAAATTTTGACGAACAGCTTACATACATACATATCTACATAGGTACATACGAACGGTGCAAGTTAAATAATAGCTTGTAAAAAAAAATAGCTGTGTTTCTTGTATGGGGAACGTTTTTAAAATAAGAAAACTTTCGGTCGACCCTATCTTTGTCTTTTAAAGGCTGTAACACAAAAGATAAACCACAAATCAATAAGCAATTTACCAGCAGGGAACTTACAATCTAGCCTCATAACCCTCCAGACACCAAAATCACGAACATTTACAAAACATGCACTTTCGGCAAACAGCGCTTTCATCAAGTTCCGAGTTCAGCTCAATACACTTACTGAATAGCTGAGCAACCCCTTTGTTATGACCTTGGCCACGTCAAACTGTGCTGCAGGCAATTCCGTGTGATGGAATTTTGAATATCAAGCGCTCGTTTCGCGTTATGACCATTTTCGTGCATACTGGTTTAAACTTTGTCAGGTAATGTGTGTGTTTTAATTGAGTATGAATTTTGAATTCTGTTTCAAGTTAATTTTGGTAGTAATGGTGGCTTTTGGGTTTTCTTTTCGTTTTTTTGTAACACATGTTGGCTTTTTTATTTATTATTAAAATATTTTTGTATGTAATCTCTCTCAAATATGTAAGTGTTTGTAGCCTACTATTTTCACTGTTTGTACCACATTACTCCGACACACAAAATCCCGACGAACGCTATCTCGACAGATTATTTTACCGACCTGCAGTAGACCGACAGAAGAGTAAGCCGATGGAGTTTACCTCGACAGAACGCTATCTCGACAGTCATTTGGTCGACAAAACACTTGTTCGACTAACAGTTGATCGATTGAATGCTATTCCGACGTAGGTACAGTAGACCGACAGAAGACTAGGCCGAAAAGGTTTATCACGCCTGAACAGTATTAAACACACAGCAGACCGTCAAAAACAAAAGCGGAATAACCTTGAATTTAGAAAAATAGGGTTCAATCATCAATTCATAGGTATTTATTTAGACACTAGCTTTTGTCCGAAAATCTACATCAACTTAAAGCAGATTTTCATAAAACTATCCTTGTTTCGAAATTCATCATAATCAATTCACCGATTTAGGCGTGAAAGCGAAACAAACAAACTCACTAACGCATTATATAAGTTAGCATAGTATACTTAGATAACGAGTCACATGGTAACTTTTAATTAAATCAAAAGTCGCGCTCTATTCTAGCCCTTTTTCCAACGAAACACTACTTTCTTGATCTAGCATCCACTTTGACATAGTAAACAATGAATAAAGACAAAGGTTAAGCTTGGCTTATTCCTTTGTCACAATAATGCTGAATCAGTACTTTGTTAGAGTTGCTTACCTGACGGAGATGCGACTGGAGTATCCATCTAATTTCTTTTCTTTACAAACGAAAGAGATGCGTTCCACGGAAATTGAGAAAGATGGTGACACACTGAGTTTACTGGTGTAGAAATATTTACAGTAGCTGAAACGTCATGTTTGAAAGGCAAATTTGACGTTTCAGGTACTGTTGGTAGCTAATTTGACAGTTGGACAAAGATAGAAACGTTATTGAGATCGGCCTTAAATAGATCACGATTTATGTAGTAAAAGACATTTTACTTTATTCCATAAATACTTAACTAACTATATACACTAGAAATAAAAATAAAAACTCCTAACTAAATGAATTATGTAGTAAAGTAGATTATTTTATTGAACTTTGCACAGCTGTGGTAAAGTAAAGTTTATGTAATATAGAACTCAAGTTTAAATTGCTGTGAGCTAAAATACATTCAATATTACACATATACTTATTTTGCTTGAAAATGTTGTGAAAATAGAGAAATTAATTTTGTGTAGAACTCAGTTTGTATGGATTTTTCAAGCTAATGTTACAAAGAGTTAAAGTTGTTTTTTTTTTTCAGTTTGTTTGTCTGTTAGTACCCACTCGTAGGTACCGATCCGATTACGAAAAACACATTAATTAAATAGTATTTTTGAGTGTCGATCACGTTTCATTTTGAAAAACTACACAGTTCCTGTACTGACAGGCATTGCACGGGGCGATCCGTTATATCCACTATCATTTAATTTTGCGACTTCAAAGATTTGTCATAATATATTTAGTTGATGTGTTTGTATCGCAATATGCAGACGACTTCGAGGAGCTCGTGGCTGAAAAATAACAGCCGCACGTGTCGATCTTCAAGGTTAAGCAACGCTTGCCGAGGTTGGTCTGTGGATGGGTGACCATCTTAACATAACGAGACTCTTCGCTGCTTAAGCCGTCGGTCCCGGCTGTTATTTGTAGATCTTTGGCAGTCGGAAGTCAGAAGCCAGAAAATCTGACATCAGTCTTACCAAGGAGTACAGTGAATGGGTTGTGGAGGTCTGGTAGGCAGCCGCTCCACGTAAAATACTGGTATTCAGCTGAATCCGGTTTAACTGGAAGCCGACCCCAATATAATTGGGAAAAGGCTAGGCAGATGATGATGCAGACGACTTCGTATTATATATAGCTAGGAAACAAATTTCGGACTGCGGAATAATCCTTATAAAGTATTATTATAAATCCTCAGTGCATCTCCATAGCAAACCGCGTCGTATTACCTCGTAATACCAAAACATTTTTGTTTGATGTTTGTTATACTTAATGTTGATTCCCCTTTCCCCGTCTGTCCGTTTATTTGATATATAGAGGTTTTATTAATATTTTCCTTTCGTTTCCTTTGTGCGAGCAAACATGAGTGCTGAGTAAAGGTGTATTAGAAGATTGGAGGTAGTAATTTTTGTCAGTCTGGGACCACTTGAAGGGGTAGTAATAATATGAGCAGAAAGACTATAGCAGAATAGGTAAGCAGACGAATTATTATATCTCTTAAATATTACTCGTTGAATCTACTAACACTTAAATAATATTTTATTTAATAATTTAAAAAAAAAAACTGTTTTAATAAATCCTTAACTAACTATATACACTAGAAATAAAAATAAAAACTCCTAACTAAATTAACCCTAAAATATGGCGTCAAAAAATTCATCCGCAACGCTGTCGACTGGAAGTGTATTGGTCGTTGAATTAGGTATTGTTCTATGATTTCCGAATTTTTCATTGGATCTTTACTTATGAAGTCGGGCCACTTTGGTCAACGATAACTTTGATTGGGCTTAGAATTTTGCCTGCAAATATTGTTTATATGTAAGGCCTGTTATTCTTTTTTTGAAATTAGTGATTTTGTAAAATGGTTAAGGTTAATGAAGTATACTATTTACGTAAAGTCTGCATCTATTCTTATAATTGTCTAGCAAAAATTGGAAAGAAAGTATATTTGCAGCACATACATGAAACACGCATGGTAAATAGAACACACACAATGTACATTCTAACGTTTCATATAAACCGGTCGAGTGCAAAACATACTAATAAATCATTGATTTATTTTTCTAATATCCTTTCAATGCTAAAACTTATTGTTCCTCCAATAAATCACATGTGTTTACCGACAATGTCTCTGAACTCAATATTTTATTTGTTTGTTTTATCTAAATAGTTTATGGTCATTGTCTTCATAATAATATTTACGCACCTATTGTGATGGTAGTTATTTTTTTCAAGCCTATTCTTTGAGTTTAATTGACTATGGTAAATTCTATGCCTTCGTGTTGATTGTACGGATCAGTTGTTCAAACAAATTGCAGCGTGTACGTGGTATTTCGCATTGAAATTGGAAAATCGGAGTTGTAGAAAAACACACCATTTCCGACCACTTCTAGCCTAGACCGCTTTTAGCGATAAGACAGGGACAGCCCTTTTTTTGTATGGATGGGAAACCATCAAATGACTTCTTCCGCTCTGAGTGGAGTGGAAGGGCGTGTCAGACTCTTACTGAGTAAAACCCATCCGTGTTCGTTCTAAAGCCCTTTGCGATCCAGGGCTGCAGGGACTCTTTTGAACAAATTCCGTAACTCTGGCAGGCTCTGGCCCTAGTGGGCCCCGTCTCCTATGCTGACATCTCTTTGAGGCGCGCGTGGAACACAACGCGCCATCGACCCGGGCCTGGTGGTGATTGGTCAGCGAGCCATCCAACATACCTATTGTCTGATGTTTGAAGTTGAGCGTCGGGTTCCTTTTATGGCTGAGTTATTTAGAATGTGTGATATTTGGCACAAAAATTGAGTAGGTATTAGTAGATTTTGACCGCTCTTAATATTGGCCAAACATAGGTACCTATGTTTGGCCAATATTAAGAGCTACTTGACTGAACGACCACATATCTATCCTCTACAACCCAGTAACTGGGTAACACGACTTTATTTATTTTTGGCTTCCGTCTTCGTTATGTATATGTCGCAGCCAAATAGCTTAATCAGCCGTTTAATTGGTTGCCTAGCCTTTTCATTGAACTGCGCCGATTTTTCAACGACCTAAGTGACATCTTTGGTTCAATATCGTTTAATGACTTGCCCATGTCACTTATGTCGCTGTTTAAACGGCACAGTTCAATGAAAAGGCTAGGCTTTTAATGAAACAAGTGATTAAGCTAGTTGGCTGCGACATATAAGTAACGACTGTCAAATGTCAGTCGGAAAAACAATTTGCGCTCTGAGGCACGGAGGAACCTCGGTATGTTATGGTCACTCATCCGCAAATCGACCTTCACAAGCGTTGCTTTACCGGGAAAATACACTTGTGGCTATTATCGTTTAGCCTCGGGCAACTCAAAAACACTATCGAGAGTTTTTAGGGTTCCGTACCGCAAAAGGTAAAAAAAGGAACCATTATAAGATCACTCTTTTTTCGTTGTTTTGGCGACTGAATCTAGTAGAATGTAAGAAGTTTCCTTCAAAAGGTCTTTGAATATAGTTGTAAAGAACACTTCGAGAAAATACTCTTCCAAAAACACCCGAATCGCTTCACGTGTGCCTACAAAATTTGAAGAGTACCCTCGATTTCTTCAGGATCCCATCATCAGATCCAGCCCACCTGGGAAATATCTCCCTTTCAAACAAAAGAAGAAATTATCAAATCGTTCCAGGCATCTTTGAGTAATCGGGGAACATATGTACATAAAAAATTAAAAAGATTCCAACGAATTGAGAACCTCCTCCTGTTTTGAAGTCGGTTAATGACGTCCCACACGACTTGTTTTACAAATATCTACCTGAAGAAAAGCATCCCTTCACCCCTTTATAACTTAAGTTAAAAGAACCCCTTTGATATAGGAAACTCTTGGGGTAATATTTGCTAATATGAACTCCCCCTATTGTTGTGATGTCTTTAGGTGATAACAAAACATGTTTGGGGGTGAAGTGGGGGAGATAAGGTGTTGTGTACGATATTACCTTTTTAATCATCTTTGCTTGTTATTTATTACTTACTTTCGTTTATTTTTAACAGTTTGTTCAGTTATTATGTGACCTGCGGCCATGATTCTGCACGGTCATGGCCGCAGTAAGTCGCCGGCTACAGTAAGGGTAAGCCAGCCCACACATAATGCCCATAAAAAAAAAAACTCACCACATTATTCAGGGTTGAAATCACGATACTGACGATGCGAATTTTCGAATTTTGAAAGTGGTCGATTTTTTCTTTTTGGGTTTTATGTATGAGCTGGCCTACCCTTACTGCACGCCCATGCCTGCGGCTTAATTGTGTAACGGATTTCGGCCATAGATACTGCGATTCCTTTGCGATGTGGCTAGGAAACTGTGAATGTAATTTGATTTGAACTAATATTATGAATGAAAATGCAAAGTTATACAGATATTCGTAACTATAACTATTCACTAAACAGTGGTAATGTACTATTCAACTGCCTCAATTTGACAAACAGGCAGTGATATGCCAGAAGCTTAATATTAAAGACACAGTATAATATTACCTAGCAAAAAAACCTCAAATCGCAAGGAAACCAAACCCTTCAAGTGGTCGACGCAAAAAAAAAGCTCCCCTCAAAATATCGCGTTACAAAGATTGAGTTCGTCGAATCAACAGTTTGCGGAAGTCTGCAGTCTGTCGGCTTCAATTTTAAGAAATATAAAGTTCCTACCAAGGTACTTAAATATAAGGTTCCTACTAAGGTACCCGGTCGATTCTGTAAACATATCGAAGTGAAGGCATGAAGGCTTGTGAGGCAGAATCAAGATGGAATGACAGCTCACTCCGTGATCACGTGACATCTTGATTGTATGGATTGACAGCTCACCTCGTGATCACCTCACCCAAGCCTTCACTTCGACATGTTAACAGAATCGACCGGCTGCTTTGATAAACAATCTGACTGTTTAAAATCGTTTTCTCTTCACTTTGTTTATTCAAATCCTTATTCTTGGAAATTCATTAATTGACTTAATTAAACTTGTAAGAAAACTAAACAAAAGGGTATTTTGCATAATACCCTTATGTTTCTTTTTTGCGGATGAGAAATCATTAAATGACTTCTCTGAGCAGAGCGGGAGGGAGTGGCCGACTCTTACTGACTAAAACCCACCCGTATTCCTTCAAGCGTCCTTTGAATTCCAGGGCCGCGATATCTCTCGAACAATCCCACAATCCTGGGCAAGATACGTAGGTCTAGAAAGTTAATAAACAAAGTTATCGAAAATAGTTTAGAAGGAAAGCGAGAGAGAGCCATTTTATGTGTTCTATAGAAATTGAAATTTCACTCTCTCTTTTTAATGAACACTGATTCAATGAACATTACAAAATGGTGTCATGAACTCGATTTCATATAATACGCACAGAGTGTGTTTTGGCTTTTAATTTAGAAACTTCCATCTTAATGGCGTGAAGTGCAATCTGAGTAGTATTATTAAACTTCAGAAACCTCTACTTTTCAAACTATACAGGATTATAAAAGTGTTTTACAGTAAGTATTTAATTTTAATAATCATGTAAAACAATTTGCCATTTGACTCATTGGTGAAACATTTTCGGCACATTTCAATGCGTTTTTCGACCAATTTTTAGTTAGCTATTTATTTGACCATTAGTCAAGCTAAATATTAATCGAAAAACGCACACTAACAAACATGTCCATAACTGTTTTAAAAATTTTGGACCGTTAAATGCGTTTTTCGAGCAATTGTTAATTTTTTAACTAACAGTTTTTTCTTTGACCATTGTCAGGCTAAAAATTGATCGAAAATCGAACACAAATGAAATTTAGGTGTCAATAATTGAAAGCGAATGGGTAACTATGGATCAAAAAACTCAGTCTAAGCCTTTATTTTTTTTTGTGTAAAGCTATAAAGTACTCTTCGAAAACATCTAAATTTTCCTCAAAATATCTCGCTCCCAAGAAGTTATGTTCCTCGAATCAATAGGGCCGCGTCCAACTTCGACGCTGAAATATGAAATTAGTACATAGTAAGAGATCAAGTGAATTGGCTGCTGGTACAGCTTCACTTCCAAAGGATATCGCTAGGGTTGACTGTTGCCAGGGTTGCAGAATTTGTTCGAAAGAGTCACCGCGGCCCTGGAACGCAAAGGGCTTTAGAATGAATACGAATGGGTTTTAGTCAGTAAGAGTCTGACATGCCCTTCCGCTCCACCCAGAGCAGAAGAAGACATTTGATGATTTCCCATCCTTAAACAAAAGGGTTGACTGTTGCTATGTAGGTATTTATGGGAATACTTAATTTTACTAATAAGGAATTACGTAACGCTTTATTGAGGTTTTAAACTTGGAATTTAACAGTACAAGCCCGAAGTCTGTATTGTGCCTGGTGGATGGGAATGAGGATTTTCGGGAAAATTCACTAGACCAGTTAGCACCACTTATGTCAGAGGACCTTATGTCACTTTGAAAAATTATGACGTAAAATTGTCATTGACATTAATTTAACTAATGATGGAAATCAAAAGAGTTTTGACAGGTGCCGAACGCCTTAGTGCAGCCACCTCTTGCACGTAATTTAAAAAAAAACTCTTATTGGCTCGCCCCCTATCTCATGTGGTCTAAATGTTTGGCAGGTGGCTTTCTGTATTCTAAACCAATCCTCTGTGAAATCGGCGTGAATGTTTGTAAATGTAATATATTAAATGTGTATGTACAAGTACAGTTGAATCCTTAATCCAGCCGGTCGATTCTGTAAACGTGTCGAAGTGATGGCTTGGGTGAAGTGATCACGAGATGAGCTGTCAATCCATATAACAAAGATGTCACGTAATCACGAAGTGAGCTGTCATTCCATCTTGATTATATGGATTGACAGTTCACCTCGTAATCACTCCACCCAAGCCTTCACTTCGACATGTTTACAGAATCGACCAGCTGGACTCGTCGAGCTTCATTGCATCGGCGCTTTTCTGGTGGTCGCCACTGTTGATTCTGGCTATCAGAAGTTGCATTGGTTGAAATTAGTGTGGCGGGCTTTTCTAAAATGGTATTCATGGTCGGGGGCCATTTGACCAACGAGGCCGTAATCCTAAAAACGCAAAACGGTTTTGGTTTTTTGTTTAAAATTTGGAAAATCATCAAATGACTTCTTCCGCTCTGGGTGGGGCGGAAGGGAGTGTCAGACTCTTACTGACTAAAACCCATTCGTGTTCCTCCTAATGCCCTTTGCGTTCCGGGTCCACGGTGACGCTTTCGAACAAACTCCACAACAACTGCAGCAACCCTAGATTTACTTTAGTAATAAGTTCCGCTACTGATGAAAAATTTCGTTCAACCAGTTAGAAAGCAGATCCATGATATAAAACTCAGTGGAAACTCGATGACCGAATAGTTTGCTATCGATTTTATGTTGAACTTATTCGATTTGTGGATGGTATCGAATATTAAACCTGTATATCTGTTACCGGAAAATTGCAGACTCCGTAAGATTGTAATAAATCTTGATTAGATTATCATTTCTTGATATTTGATGAAAAAATCGTTTTGTATAGGTACAATAATAAATCCCATCCCTTCCCCATCCATCATAAAAGCGTCATTGTATTGAACGAGAAGAGCGCTGTATGATTTCTGAGTATAATGAGCCCACAGACTACAAGAGTCAAAAGACGTGCAATAAGCACTAAATATAGAATAAAATCGAAAACTTTTATTCGCCACAGACATATATAAACGATAATATAACATAATAATGATACAGTATACCTGTGCTGAGCGTGCCCGTAGCGAAAGGGTTACCATCTCAGCATTATTATGCTGAGCGTCAGACACCCAGCGCCGGTTTTCAGTTGGCACACCGCAGTGACACACGGACGTCGGTTAATAAAGAAAAAAAATAGGTACTTAAATTCTTGAAATTAGAATATAGTGCGCTTGACCTCTTCCTGACTCTCCTCTTGACTTCATAAAGCCGATCTCGGACTTGGGTATTTTGAGTTAAAACCGTGTCAAACCGTACTTTGAAACTAAGTTTGAATGGTTTACAGGCTAAAGTAGACTTTGACAAAATTAGTCTTCAAATTCAGTAACCGGGAGTGAGACTATTAATGTTTGATTCAAGAAAAGTCATTATGCGTCTAAATAGTGCGGCCTCCGACCGCCATAAGTAGTAATTGAAAACTAGGCATGCACCTAACTTAATAACCACAATAAACAATTCCAAACAAAACACCACCTGTTATCAAAAACAAAACGAAAAACAGAACCTCATTAAAATGCTAGAAAAATAATAACAAACTGGTTATCCCTACATATTTCTTGAATGAGACATTAAAAAGTTATTCCCTGTTCCTCCGTCACATGTTCTAATTGGCGTCAAGGAGCAAAAACTACGCAACAATTTGTGGCGCATATTTCGCCTAATCGTCGCAATGGACCATTTAGTTTAACCAGCCAGTTAACTTATGTGTTGATGGTTAATCGCGGATGTAATTTCAAATGACGGCGACATAAGAGAGGCATTCCGGAATATTACTACGGGAGTCTATTTTTGTTGGAGTCGATAGTTGTTTTGAGAGCACTCGATATTTTCATTGTCTTACTCTAGTTGGACTGTGTGAGGAATGATTATGTTTTTTTTTAACTATTGATAGGCACGCGTTGGTAAGCGATTATGTGGTCGAAGATGATGCACGCTTGCCTAGAAGTAACCTATTCACTCTTGACTTAAAGACTCCCAGGTTATAGTTATCAAGAAACACAGACTCTGGTAGGGAATCCCACTCCTTAGCTGTACGCACAATGAATGTGTTCCCAAAACGTTTAATGATATATTTTTAATGAATAATGTTAAAGACAGGGGGGTAAGTACGTCATATATAGGGGGTGAGTACCTACTGAAAAGTCGACTAATAAAAAGGTATGAGAAAAAAAGACATTTTGCGCCTACACCAAAGAAAATTGGTATAAGAGCAAGCTTGCTGTATATAACCTTCACTTCTTGAAGTATTTCGGCTGGTCAAACAAATAGTGCAAATGAACGATTTGCATTTTTGTTTGGCCAGCTGGAAAAGTTCAAATGAAATTACACGAATTAAATGAAATTAATTACTTAGCTATTTTTGTATTTCTGACCAAATTACTTGTGCTGTGATGAAACAAAAAAGCTAAACATACTTCCATTTTCAGTTATCAAACGACCTTTACGAAATCGAAAATTCAAAAATATCGCATACTTCTCGAATACCACCACAGTTCGTCGTCCTCCCGGCATCCGTCGGGCATACTTTCCTCATCAAAGCACATTGCGTCGGCGGCGGTGACCGCGGGCCCTCTCACGACATATTTCTCGTGTTCCTCTAATCTTGAAATATTTGTGCTATGCGTGTAACTAGGGGAAATAAGTTATTTGCCTGGATGGATGCATTTTCCTGTTCAACGTGTCGTAGGGTCTTGGAGCCGTATTCATAAATCAAATTCAAGAACATAGGTTTCAAGAGCTTGAATTTAGAATCTGCTAATATGCTTAATTTTTTTAAATTAAGGTTTAAAGTGGAACAAACTGGACTTCATCATCTCCCTATCCTTTTCCCAACTATTTTTATTTATTTAAACTTTATGTACAATAGTGGTACATGGGCGGACTTAATGCATCAAGGCATTCTCTACCAGTCAACCTTTGGGTTATAAAGACTTTATTGTGGTAGGTGTACAAAAATAAAAAAAAGATTCAAAATTGAATTTTAACATTTCGGAGAGAATATACGGGTAATATATATAATACTAATAAAATACATATATATGCTAAAATAATAAACTAATAAATATGATCAAATCGGATTCCCGGAACGACTGTCTATTAGACCTTTACAACCCAGAAACTGAATAAGACGGTATAGACGCCAGCACATCAAGCTACAACAATCTGTCAATTTTTTTTAATAGATTTTCAACTTTATCGCCATTGTATTAGATTCAAGGTTGATTGGGAAAATTTTACAGTTCCGGGTAGCTCGATGTGCTGGTGTCTGTACCTAGTTGTTGGCAAGACTGGTGTCAAATTTTCTGGCTTTTGGCAATCCGTAACGACTGCCAAATATCTACGAATGACAGCCGTGCTCAACGGCTCAACGTGATTTTTGAGGCATGGGAGTATTTTCGGTATGTTATTCATCCATAGACCTACCAGGGTTGCAGAATTCGTTCGAAAGACACGCCGGCCCTGGAATGCAAAGGGCATTAGGAGGAACACGGATGGGTTTTAGTCAGTAAGAGTCTGACATTCGCTTCTGCTCCGCCCAGAGCGGAAGGAGTCATTTGATGATTGATTTCCATCCAAAGCTTTGCTTAACCTTGAAGACTGACGTGTGCGGCTGTTTTCTCTCTCTCCTTACAAAATTTTCTTGAATGTAGTCGCTATTGTATCCACAAAACTCTAGCCTAACTATAGCTATCTTTTATTAAACCGACGAGCTCCTCTCAAACTAATAGGACTTCTGAACAAGAAATTCTTGCTTTGTCAGTTTGCAAACGCCTAGAGGAGTAGCTATAGTTTTCCTGAAAACAGTGTTTTGTAAATACTTGAGAGTTTATTGAGGAATTTACAGGTATACAACAAATTTGAACATTTTAGTCCTCAAGTGCAACGTTATCACCAGAGATCAGAATAGGTAGACTATATTTACCTAGTGTTCGTGGAAGTAAGTAACATAGAATTGATAATATCTCCTGTAAAATCCCGGAATCATAAATGGAATCATGACAATTAAAACCCGAGATTATAAAAACATGAACTGGATTTTGAGTATAGTTACAAATTATTGATTTGAAGAATCAAAAGAAGGAAGAGTTGTGTGAAAACAAAGCTATTTAATTGAACAGTTTTAGTAGGTGCGGAACTCTAAAAACATGATAAGATTCTTCAATGTAATAATTTGGTTCAAATGTATTCAAAGCGCAATAAGTGCGTAGATCAGTATATGTTAATTTAAAATGAAGCTTTATATCTAGAAAAATAATAAATAACTTTTTATAAAAGTAATATATATGAACATGTAATTAATACCTACTTATATACCTAATTTTTGAGGTTTTCTTTCCCTTATTTCAAAAAGCGCTCTTCATCCTCTCCTCTATATAAACTATAACTTTGATGTGCCCGAAAGGGTTCATAATTGGTTCTACTTTAAGACTTACCAACTGTTGTACATCGCATTATGGAATGCAATAAAGTATTGAGTATTAATATTAATATAATATTAATATTAATCTTGGGACAACTCACACACGGTCATCTGATCCCAAACTAGGCAGAGGCCTGTCCTATGGCAACCAGACAACTGATAAACATACTTATATATTTCTAAATACATACATATTATAGACAAATTACACCCAGACACAGAACAAATGATCGTGCTCATCACACAAAGATTTGTCCTGGGTGGGAATCGAACCCACGACCTCCGGTTTAGCAGTCAGGGTCACTAACCACTCGACCAACAGGCCATTCAATATATATATTGACTTAATTATATTGAGTAAGTAATTCGCAAATTCTTAAATCCCTGGACACAATCGTCATGTTTATGATTTGCCTTCTACTGTTTTTGGCTCTGTCTCGCACACGAGTCCCAGCATTATGCTGAGCGATGGCCGGTTTGCGCGAATATGACACATATCTTCCCAACTTGCATAACTTTTGTGATTTATTTTATTTTATTTTTTGGTATGCGTCATGCTTTGTCGGTAAAGACAATAATTAACAAAGGATAGATCAGAAACTAGGCAGATCGTATTGGCATCTGGCAACAAAACTTGAGAGCTTTGTTATTAGATGCCAATACTCATAGCATTATGTTATGCCAAGGGCAGACCTACAGCACGGCGCTAGTTTTCAATGATCGTCAAAAATATGTTATAAATATTCAAATTATGCCTATAATTATTTACATATGTTTATTTTGACTTATTGTAATCATTTCTATGAACTTGTATGATCAAAAGTAGTTGTATTGACTTCATGTGATTGATCGAGACTTTGACAGTTATCGTCGACCAATCATAAGCAAGTATTGTTTTTTTTTTTTTTTTTTTTTTTATCTTGCAATCGGTTCGTGAACCATTAGCAGATTTTGTGGGAGTCGGTCAGCAAGCAAGTAAAATGATGGGAATAAAAAACTAGTCGGCGGACATTTAAGTAGTATGCCCGCCATGCATCGGCCATCTAGTTCGATCCAGCCCGTCCCTAGCTGTCCTCCCCCCAGCGACACCCTAAGCCGAGGCCCGTACCCCACAGGGTGTGCCCTTAGCGTTTAGTCGCTTAGTTTGTAAGTTTTTCATAAACCCTGGCTGAAGGCTTTAATATTATATTAAAACCACCACAGGCAATCCCGGTTAAGCAGTCGACAACCTCATAGGTTGAACTGCAAGAGGCCACTCACAAAAAAAAAATGCATCGGCTATTCGTGCTCGAACATCGGTGCTAGTCACTTGCCTTGTATCACTAAATCAAACTATGTAACTGTACCGCCGTAACTAAAGTAATAAAGCTGACCTCCAAAGTTTATGAAGAGTGTTTTATATTCCTTAATTCTTAGTGAAATAGGTAGTAGCAAATAGTAGATTAATGGTATTATTTTTTTATATGTGTATGACAAACATTGGAGACTTGGTCCCTCCATTTTGACGGTCACGTTGAACCAGTACCGTCACAAATATGACGATCGTAGAAACTTTCAAACAGAACTGCTGTTGTGGCTTACCTTTGTTCATCAGCGGACTTCTTTCGGCTGTCTTGGATGATGATAGGCAATGCCGATGACTATGCTTTACTGTTTTTTTTTTAAGGATGAGAAATCATCAAATGACTTCTTCCGCTCTGGGTGGAGCGGAAGGGTGTGTCAGATTCTTACTGACTAAAACCCATCCGTGTTCCTTCTAAAGCCCTTTGCGTTCCAGGGCCAAGGTGACTCTTTCGAACAAATTCCGCAACCCTGGCAGGCTCTGGCCCTAGCGGGCCCCGTCTTCTATGCTGAACCGATGACTATGCTACGCCCGTATTTCTCAAACTAATTAGTATGGATCCTGCAATGTACAGCATGTTCCTAATAGCGATATAACACATCTCTAGCTAATCTGAATGGCTTAACGATCATGTAATGCTTGATCGTTAAGCTGATTAGGTAGGTTGTTTGTTGCACGTGTTAGATGTATCCATAAACTATCCTTCGTGAGTTTATCGTTGTTTCTGGGTCAACCCAAGAAGCATAATTGATCTTAAGATAAAAGTAAGGGAAATAATAACTTTAAAAAAATACAGACAACCAGACATAAGAAAAACCACTACAATAAAGAACAACCAACTTCCAAAAGCAAACACTACAAAGTAAAAATAATTTTAATTTTCGAAGTCGGTGTTTCTGGTGTGCCTTCTTCGTATTTTGACACCGACTTCCAAAATTAAAGTTATTTTGTACTTTGTATTGTTTGCTTTTGGAAGTCGGGTGTTCTTTTTTGTAAAAAAGTATATATTTTTAATTTTTTAGTGTTAGCCCCAAGAACTCCAACCAGTCTATATCAATTTAACGGTCTAAGTCCAAAGTTCTTCGTCCGATCTAAGTTCTTCATCCCATTTTAACGAAATTTATATGGGACCATTTCGGAACAAACTTCTTATGAACCAAAAAAGAATTTTGCAAAGGCCCGAACTAACATAAAAAAAATATATAAACTTCGGAATTGATACTCTCCTCCTGTTTTTGAAGTTGTTTTAAAAGGCATGTAGACTCTGCGATCAATGTGTCGATAGTCGTGACAACGTACGTAAACGACAACATCGTATCGATCGATCCATTTGCACAATTAATCATGGAGGTACGTGAAGACGGCACAAAAAAATGCGCGAACTTTTTGCGCATGCAAGACGCTATCGTGTATACACCATGCAGTTTTTGCGTGAATTTTTGACCAAGGGAGCGTTCAAGTATTACGTAACGCAATTTTTGAAGATTCTTGACCCTCCCCCATGTAACGCGCCGTAACGTTTATCTGTACCCCCCTCCCCCTCCCGAAACGTGACGTATCATCCAAGTGACAAATTTTAACTAAAAGTCACAATTATGTGTACTACTCTCATGTTACCAAATTTTTTAATTAATAAATGTCATTTCAAGAAAAATATTGATGTTTATTTTTGTTTAGCAAAATTACTACTGTTTAGTGACTGTGTAACTCGAAAATATGTTTAGTGAGCTAGCGTTAAATAAAAAAAACAATGTTACGTAACGCGTTGTTCGAACACCCCTCCCCGCCCCTGTAACGCATCGTAACGTTTTAAAAGCCCCCCCCCCTTCCCCCAAATTGCGTTACGTAATACTTGAACGCCCCCTAAACTGTTTGTGCATGCAAGATTGAGCGTGTAGCCGAACCTTGACACCTACACAGGTTCTTGGTAGGCAGTCCGATCAACTAAGACTTGATCCAGAAAAGCACTTCTGGGTACGGCTTGTTTTGTTAGGATGTTTCCTGGAATTAATTTCTCAAACGTTGACCGCCGGTAGTTTGGATCCTGTTCCCGGTACTTGTAGGTTGTACTATTTTCTATATGAAATCCTAGCACACATAGCGAGATTTAATCCCAACCTAGGCACTTCAATTTTATCAAAGAGGCATTCCAATTCATCTGACAAATAAACCCGTATCCTGACCCACGATACAGGCCGTAGTATATCCGAGATCACAAAGGATTTTCTCTGCAAAGGATTTTTTACGGCCTGCATCCTCTTTCCCAAAACCTTACAAACGAAAATCCCAAAATATCTCGAATTCAAATAAAATGGACCGGCGACGTCACACGGAGGCAGTCAATAAATCTCGAAACTGGAATGTTTGGTGTACCCATAAAACAAGGTTATGGTTCCCTTCACCGGTGGGTACTTGAATCTGAGGCTCCTTTAATATAAATTCCATGCGCTTGAAGTATGTGATACTAGCTGTCGCCCGCGGCTCCACCCGCGTGAATTTAGATAATTTCTCTCGAGATAAAAAGTTTCCTATGTGTTATTCCAGACTATAATTTATCTCTATGCCAAATTTCATTAAGATCCGTTCAGCTGTTCTGACGTCATTGAGTAACAGACATACATGCATCCATCCAAACATCCAAACTTTCGCATTTTTAATATTAGTCTAAGTATATTTATAGATCAAAGAAAAGGTGCGGGTAGTTTTATGTTTTTTGCTATTGAATAAAGTGACTTAGCGGTATTAAGTATTCTGTGTACGTATTTATATTTTTAATTTGAGTATACTCAAATTAAATAAATATAAATAAATATATTGTTTGTACAGTTGATATTTGTATATTATTTATTTAAATGATTGTATTTAAATAAATATATTATCTTATCTTTTTATTCTCCATATTGCACCTACCACCCAAAGGTTGACTGGTTGAGAATGTCTATGGCATTAAGTCCGCCTTTACACATTTGTGTGCGTAAAGCGTTAATAAATAAATATTTTTGGTATGGGAAATTGTTCTGGTTTCACTATTGCTTATAAGAATTTTCGAAACTTTACATGGCCAACGCACTTCGAATTAAAGTGTACTTTAAAATCAGCAGTTTACCTTTTGTCTAGTTATGAAAACGTAAATGGTCGTAAAGTCTGGGGGAGGTTGATTCTATTTTCCGCGTTTTAAGGGTTGGTCCCATACTAAAAGTTGTTCATAATAATGAGTACACATTGTATGTATACTAGAAACTTGCCACTCGAGCCCGCTCAAGTAAGAATCAAAGATTACCCAATGATGAGAATTAAGTACGTAAACAAAACAAAATACAACGCAAACATTAACAAAAAAAAAAAAATGACATCAGCCCAATTAAAAACTCACAAATTCCACCCTCCACGGTCAATTTACGACCATGACTCCTCACCCACATGAATATCTAACAAGTGCTTAATAAACTAATTCTCGGATCGCCCCACTGAAACCTTAAACGTTGTGCGGCGTGCAATCTTAGTAAATAATTGCACTTCCCCTCCATAAAGTCTGGGGGAAGTTTGTTCACGTAAAATGATACAGGCACGTCTTAACTAGCGGTAAACAGCGACGGAACTGGATACCTGAACTTGATACCAGTTTTTTTTTAAGGGAAGAAGGGGACGTTGCAAGCTCGTGTTGTGCAGGTTTTAATAAGAAGTTAAGACGCGAATTGTAGTATGACATGTTTAGCTTCAATCAAATAAGCCATTGGATTGGTGAATAGAAAAAAGTTTGAGATTTTCACTTTGGTACTATCATTGGTTTCTAACGATTGCATTCGTTTGAATTAAAATAATTATTTAAAAATCGAGTCCTTACATGCTGCATACATTTATTTAAGTAACGTGAAAATATTCGTCAAAGTTTTGTTTCTATTCTTCCTGCGAGTTCGATTTACCCCGTTTCATGTTTGTTGATTTTTTTACATGCTTTCACTTATCTGGCTTTGTTAGTTAGTCTGTTAGAAAGGAACATCTTTTGCAAATGTTTTTTTAAATAGCTTTGATAATAGCCTTTATACGCGTTTGGTTTGGCTGGCAATGTAGGTACGGTTAGCCATGAGACTCTATATCCAATATAGCGGACTTCCAAAGATGGTGGACCAATTATTTTGGTTTCATACCCAGAAACGGAGCCAGGGTTTACTGGTTGAAATAACCATACAGCAAAAACCTACTCCAAAGCCTACTGCTAAACCAACACCGGAGCCGACGGCGACGCCTCCTTGTGACACACCAAAGCCAAATCCCGTTTTTTTTTTTTGATGTCTGGGGAAATCCTCATGGAAATCCTCCACCCTGGGGCGGGTGGAGGGGTCTGTCAGACTCTTACTGATTAAAAAAACCGACACCGGAGCCGAACGATGATTTGAAGAAGATGGTTGGCAGTGGATGGATGCGGACTTCTGAAGTCCGGGAGGTTGGCGCCCTTTGGGGCTTTCTTTCAGCTGTGGACGGCAGTTGGCTGATATGATGATGATGAGGTTCCTTGGGGAGTGTAAGGGAGCACTAAGAGAGGATTTCCCGAAATTCCTACGGAAAGGGTAAAAAACGGGCCATGCGCCTACGAAGTCGGGGGCAAAAGCTAGTTTAGTAATGCCAAAAAAAAGGTACTGTCGACCCGTAAGTGTTTTAATTTTTTTTCTGAATAATTCATTACTGTTCTATTATTTAGCTAAAGTCTTGTAACACTAAACAACATCCCATTCTGTTGTAAGCAGGTACCTACTTGATTTTAAATATTTATGAAGAAAATAGTTTACAATTTACACCTTACATTAGAAAACGACGTAAAACCCGCTACGTTAAGTTTAGCGTGATTTAAGCTAACTATAAAATAGGGGCATTTTATGGAGAACTTCGTGCAGCTATCCAACATATAAAACGCAACAAAGCGGTTGAAGCAGATGACATTCCAACTGAAGTGTTACAAGCTATATGGGTGAACACGGAGTTGACATACTGCACAGCAACTGCAATCGAATTTGGGAAACCGAACAATGGCACACTCTGATTTCATTACGCTTCACAAAAAACGATCGACGAAAGAAACTAGCAACTACAAGCTTGCAATCTTTGATGTCACAAGTCAGCAGCCTCAAGCGTTTGTATAACCAGAAATAGCTCCAGAACAGACCGGATTCGTCAAAGGACGAGGAACAAGATCTAGAGGCACGGCAGTGCGCCAGGCCAAGTTCCGGTCTATACCATTATCATACGCCAAACATTTCGGACATGTCGTCCGCAATAAAGACTCCATGGAGCGCCTCATTCTCGAAACTGTTACAGGATCTGGAAACAAAGAAATCGGGTGATGGGTTTCACTGGCTAAGGTGGATTGGTTTCCTATAAGTTACAACTATGGTAGGACTATGGCCCCCTTTTTTGGATGGAAAACCATCAAATGGCTCCTCTGTGTGCGGAGCGGGTGACAGACTCTTACTGACTGAAGCCCGCCTGTGTTCCTTCAAATGCACTTGCGTTCCAAGGCCGCGGTAACTCAAGGACTATGGCCCTGCCTGACCAATGTCATTGAAGTACACTTTATAATTAATATAATTGCGATTTTATTGTATTAAACAATTAAACACATTTAAAAAGAATGAATAGGTAATTTGCATAAAAAACTCATTGGTCATAATTATCGTTATTGAAAAGAACGCAAACATTTTGTGTATCAACGAAATCAATTACTATGTTTTATGTTGATTTGAATAACATACAGGTCTTTTATGCATGAACATTGCATTCAATTGTCTTCAATCTGATTAGCAAGCCAATATAGTGGAACATCTGCCACAACATTGGAACAATCAGAACCATTTTACTAGGATTTAATATAAAAAGAGTGTTACTTGGAATGAAGTTAGTTCGTCTCAGGTTGCTTGGAGAACTAACAATATGAAGGGAAATTTCGTAGCACTGGCTCTTGTCATTTGTGCGGTAAGTAAAAAAAAAAGAAAATATATAATTCTGTTGTTTTTTTTTGTATGAAGACTTTTAAGTTTAACGTCGGATAACTGACAATACTAATCAAATGTGATTGTATCCAGAGATAGTAAGAGTACCAGAGTATTTTTGTGCGCAGGGACACAAGAAATTATACTATACCTTTAATATTGTGTACTTACATATATGGTTGTGTTGTGGCTCTCTTGGCCACCCTTAATTGATTCCACTTATTTTTAAATTTTTCTTTTTCTACTTTCTTTTTTAAATCTGCGTTTTGCAGCCCTAATGAAAAATATAAATTACTACACCGTAATAACTGTCCCACTGTTGGGCAAAGACCTTTCTACATTATTACCCAACGGTTCCAATTCTGCCCTACTTCTCTCCAATTCTTAAGAAAAACATTCAGGTTATCCCGTGTTTTCCTTCGTAGTCTGTCGTGGCTCCTTGTCACTATTTCAATACTTGTGTTCAATCAATCCATATCAATATTTTAGATGCAAAATTAACTCTGCTTGTCTGTTCCCGTTAAACGGATTTTGATGACAATTGCCACACGAGTAGACTTTGTCTTTGATTAAGGAACAGCCGGTCGATTCAGTAAACATGTCGAAGTGAAGACTTGGGTAAAATAATCATGAGATGAGCTGTCAATCGATATAATCAAGATGTCACGTGATCACGAAGAGAGCTGTCATTCCATAATATTGATTTCACGAGACCAAAGCCACTGGTAAAATAATGAAATAATGTGCGTCAATACGTGTGCCCTCTGCCGGTTGGTCCCCCTATGGTCTAGTCCCGCTATACTCGACTCGTAAAATACCCCCACTTATAAGTTTCGCTATGCACGCAATTCTTCGATTCCAAGGTACAGTTAAAAAGAAAAGTGTTTGAATTCAAGTAAAAAAAAATCTGCAGGACATAAAAAATCTACAGACATGAGCAAAATCTAAATAAGGGTGTTACAACACGAATCGATCGATCGACGTTGATCGATATCATTGCCATCGATCGATTGGTGTAACACCCCAAAATAACGAATGGATACATTAGTAACCATAATTTAATGTCGTGTACCACAACATATGTAAATGTGTAAAATTATTTTTTCAGATATGTTACGTAACGCAAGCTGTTCCAGGTATGTTACATTGTTATACATAACATACATAGTTTTGCGAATAATAAGGGTCACTTGTACCTAATACTCAATTAATCTTTCTTCTCTCTTAACAAAACTGTGAGGGACAATACGATTTGGCCTTGACTGACGCCTGCAAGCTTTTTAATATTTCAATTTGTTAATGTTTTGTTTTCAGGTCGCTCAGATTACTGGCCAGGAGGGAAGCGTAAGTGTTTTACAATAATTAAGACGTTAAGTACCTAAGTGACAAATAAATTAACGATTGTATCATTGCTTTCAAACCATAAGTCTTACGAATTTGTAGCCCAGTTCAATTTTTTTTTTTTATTAAATGGTAAATGTCTAGAAGAACATTCTACAATTTATGATAAAATATTTCGATTTTCATTTATATTTTTTTAATTTTCAGCTTGTTCAAGGCGAATAAGACCATGTCAAAGAACATCGACCACGACTCCCCCGCCATGCACTTCGAGTACGAAAAGACATTGTGGATGTCCCCACACCACACCCAAGTGTAACACCACAACTTTGTGTCCAACCACAACAAGGAAACGGTGCAAGTGTCACACCACTCCCAAATGTCGCACTACAACTAAGTGTCCCACTACGACTAAGTGTCGCACTACAACTAGGTGTCCCACTACGACTAAGTGTCCCACTACAACTAAGTGTCGCACTACAACTAGGTGTCCCACTACGACTAAGTGTCCCACTACAACTAAGTGTCGCACTACAACTAGGTGTCCCACTACGACTAAGTGTCCCACTACAACTAAGTGTCGCACTACAACCAAGTGCCCCACTACAACCAAGTGCCCCACTACAACCAAGTGTCCCACTACAACCAAGTGTCCCACTACAACCAAGTGTCCTACTACAACCAAGTGTCCCACTACAACCAAGTGTCCCACTACAACCAAGTGTCCCACTACAACCAAGTGTCCAACTACAACCAAGTGTCCCACTACAACCAAGTGTCCCACTACAACCAAGTGTCCCACTACAACCAAGTGTCCCACTACAACCAAATGTCCCACTACAACCAAATGTCCCACTACAACCAGGTGTCCCACTACAACTAAGCGACCGTGCAAGTGTCACACCACCCCCAAATGTCCCACTACCAAAAAGCATTGTCGCAAATTGTTTTTGCTAAAATAAATATAGGTATTGTTAACGTAAGACGGTTTTGGGATTTCTTTATATTTTTTTTTTTATAATTACAGAAATATTCATGTAATTAGATTTTTTGTGATTTATGGAAATATCCAATTTAATCGCTTCGAGGAAATGTAGGATTTATGTACCAAGATAATGATTATGTGTTGTCAAATAAAGTATGATTTATTATTTATCTTATCATATTCGTAAACTATATTTTGACAAGTGTTTTAAATTATTTACTGCGTATGTTAAATATAATCGAGGTTTATTTATTATTAAAATGATTTACATGTTTATTTTATTTGCTTTTTTATATTAAAAAATTGTACCCATATCCATCTCTTCCCTTTTGCATTTTCTTAGGAAGATTATTATGACAACTACTGGTATTCTGTTGCTGGTTTGCAAATTTTTTCATCAACATTTTATAACCTAGAAATAAATTGCTAGAAGGGCAAAAATACATAACCCTCCTTTCGGTCATCATCATTATCATTTTAGCCGAAAGACTTACACTGTCAGACATAGGCCTGCCCCAAGAGTCACCACATCGACTGGTTAAGTGCGTGACGCATCCAGCATATTCCCGCATCCTTTCAGAGCATCCAGATTAAAGGGACCTTCAACTGATGTTCGGCCCTTTTAGAGTTAGCAATGCCACTGATTGCAGGGTCCCACAATCCAAAACCAAAAGCCTGCTAGCATTTGATCACCCATAGTTAACATCGACACAAGGGAATATTTTGTTGATTGGTCTACAATGTCCTCCCATACCTACCTTTTAAGAGCGTTTACTACTCACGGTGTTTCATGCAAACTTTCAAGTTCTTACTTAAAATCTCTCTCCCTTTTTTGAAAATGTTCTGAACTAACTATTTAGACCTAGATATCTAGCGTATGCATACAAAGTTTAATTAAAATCAGTTTATTCATTTCCAAGAAAAAGGACTTGAAACTTTGTATGAAGCACCGTGAGTAGTAAACGCTTTAACATGATACCATTATTATAGACACATACCCCATGTGGAACAGAGTGTAAAGTCCCGCAAACCTCCACTGAACAGGGATGATCCTCCTACCAGACGGTTGTTGTGTCTGGCGGGCAACTGCCCAATAGTTGATATTTGGACAGTTGTATATGTTCAAATCGTAAAAAGTAACTACATGGGACGGTCCACAGGGCAAGCGGCGCGTCGATAGACCGTGCACGCGCTGGGAGGACGACATTAGAAAAGTCGTTGGACCGCACTGGATTTATGTCGCCAGAGACAGAGACCAATGGAAATCTTTGGAGGCCTTCACTTGAGAAGGGTCCAAGCATATAAAAAAAAATATAACTTGAATATCCTATAAATAATAATAATTTATCTATATTATTAGATACATAAAACCAAATTGTTCTTTTTTTATTTCAATCTATTTTAAAATTATTTTGTAAATGCATGGAATACAAGGCTTTTTTATTTTATTTATATGTATGTTGTTAAGTTCTCCGTGCGATTCGACTCAATGAGAACTTTGCTTGCGCGATGCAAGATTGCATAGGTAGTTCGTCGCTGACAGGATAAATGGCGTTGCGGTTCTTTTTGTTCCCGCAAAATTTTTGCTTCTTAATTTTTCATTGATGTCGCTAAATCATCGTAAAAATCAATATTTTTTAAAAGGATAACCGTGTTTTTTGTCGGTTCGTCTTCGTAATAGACGACCAATTCAAACCGTGATGTTCTACAGGTAAGTTCAGCTTCTGACGTTTTAAAAGTGCCCAAGTATGAGAAATAAGATACAATATTATGTTGAATTTTGAAAAGTAGAATGTCCTATTGGCATTTTTGACACTTATCTATAGTTATTTAAATAAAGTAGGAACGGTATCTGGCAATATTGTGACAAATCTAGAAAACCAATTCTTTTACTTAACAAGCGTTCAAATTCAAGTCGCTTTATCATCTCGTGACAATGAATGTCAAAAACTACCAATAGTTTTAACAGTTTGCGTTTACGATGCGAATGCGAACGCTCATTAAATAAACCAGAAGCCCCTCTGTTGCTACGCAGACGGATAGAGTTAACTAAGCATTGTTTTTATAAGATACTTAGTAGCTCGTGGTTAAGTAACAACTGCACGGGTCGATTTTCAATGATTAGCGTAGCTTGCTGAGGTCGTTCCGTGGGTAGACTCCATGTCTCGGAAAGCATGACTGTAAAGGTCCAATCCCCGGTTGTTGCAAAACTATTGTAGGATCTGGAAACAAAGAAATTGTGCGATGGGTTTAACTGGCTGGTCCGTCCGTCTGACATCAGCGGGCTGTATCTCATGAACCGTAATAGGTAGACATATACATATACGAGAGACATGTTTTATGAAGTTTTTTGCTATATTTTAACGGTTTGGGGTGGTTTGGGATCTACCTCCTAGCGATCCACCCAGGGCAACGGTACCACAAGATGTGGTACGGCTGAACGATCCCACTTAAGCGGTGGTAGGCTCCGCAAGGAGCCGCCTGGCTCGCAACCGCCATCCCATTGGAATCCGGCGCGTGTGTTCCGTCGTTATGTGAAAGTGTCAGTGCCTTTGGGGGGAGAAGGAAGTTGTCAGTTGCGCTGTTCAAACCGGTCATGATCTCTGGGCAACAGTTGCCGCATTTTAGAGCCAGTGCTGCAGTCAGAAGAGGGCCCAAGTAACACGACAGCCACGTGCCAAAGGCTGCCCCGCCAACTTACGAAAAATCCCGGTACGTCTCAGCGCGTCAGCTGGCGACTGGATAGGAGGACCCGGTAGCCATATCCAGGGGGGTTCAGGCGTACCCACAGTCTCAAAATGAGTTCCCCATAGGTTGGATTAGCTCTAGTGTTCCACTTGGTTCACTGAGCAGCGCCTCGACAGTTCGACTTTTTCCACTAACTACTTATAACTAATATGACCAAAGCAAAAAGAAGAATAAGGTTAAATAACGGCTGCACTTCCTCCCACTTTGATTCGGTCCATCATCACCTTGAGGCCGAGAAGACGCACTGACGGAGACGAAGATAGCAACCCCGTTGAACGTGACGTACCTCAACTACCCGGGTTACTCTCTTGAACACAAGTTCAAGTGTGTATGTCTGCGATGACATTTGTTGGCGTTGTCTTTGTCGTCCGTTGCTTTGAGAAATCAGGTTTTTCTGCCATATGGCTACTTGTGGATACTGGCATTGAGAAATTTCTTTATATTGGCGTTTACAGATCGCACAGTGGACAGGAGACAGTCGTGGAGTCGACTGACGTAGCCCAGCAACGGTACCCAACAGCGAAGCTAATTTTTCAGGGGGACTTCAACGCCCACCACAAATAACGATTGTTTCCGTAATAGAAAACTGACCATGCAGACTGAGCATTAGAGGCGTGCAAGTTTGCTTTAACGCTAGATCTAACCCAGCTGGTGAATGTGGCAATGTGGTACCGGATGTTGACGGCCATACACCCAATTGCTTAGACCTTCTGCAGTCAACTGATCCGAACAGTCATTCAGTATCGGTTTCAGCCCCGCTGGGAACGTCTGACCACTGCCTGGTGAAATCCATGTCGACCTCTCCTCCAGATGAGAGCCCTAAAGGCACGAGACGAGAATGGCGATACGAGTCAGCAGATTGGGATGAGATGCGGCATTTTTTTGTGTCTCATCCATGGTGGCAAGTGTGCTTCTCTTCGGGTGACCCGTCGTGTTGTGCTGACGTGACTGCGGATGTGATTCGGCAGGGGATGGAGTATTTTATTCCATTCTCCGACATCCCGCTCGGTCACAAATCCCGGTCTTGGTATAATGCAAAATGCGCCCATGCTGAGACCCGAAAAGAGTCTGCCTACCAAGCCTTTTTTTTTTGATCTCGGGGGAAATCCTCATAGATGTCCTCCACCCTGGGGCGGGCGGAGGGGTCTGTCAGACTCTTACTGACTAAAACCACCCCGGTGTTCCATCTGTCACCTACGCCGGGGTTCGCGGGAACGGATGCGATTTCCGTAATCCCCGGCTGGTGCCACTTTGCTAGCAATTCACGTCTGGACGCTCTAAGCAGCCACAAACTATACCTCATTATGCCTCCTCTAAAGGTATTGTGCAGTCTATACGTGAACGAGACCAGCGGGCCTGACGGCATTCCAGCGAGAGTGTTGAGGCAGTGTGCGCCTGAACTGTCCTCCTGTGTTGACAAGCTTGTTCCGCTTCTCTCCTGAAAAAAGAACGGTGCCAAAATCCTAGAAGCTTACGAATGTACAACCTGCGCCGAAAAAGGGCGACCGTGCAGGCCCTGCTCATTACCAACCGATCGCCGTTACCTCTATTCTGTGCAAGGTTATGGAAAGGGTACTGAACAGTAAGTTGCTGACCTACCTTGAAGACAATCTCCTCAGTGACCGTCAATATGGTTTCGCTAGGGACGGTCAACTGGCGATCTTCTTCTGCCCCAGTAGTGTATGAGATTACACTACTGGGGCGCAGCCATCGAGAAACACGGCGAAGCACTTGCTGTATCGCTTGATATCTCGAAGGTCTTTGACAGGGTCTGGCACGCAAGTCTACTCAGCAAGCTTCCTGCTTATGGCATCCCATGTGACTTTTTCCTGCTGCACATCAATGACCTGCTTCAGCCTGGTATTGTTGGGTATGCAGATGAGTTCGGTTTCAAAGAGATACTTGTCCAGCGCAAAATCCAGCGGGAGTAGTTGGAATATAGGGTATTCAGATCACAAATCGTGATCTGAAAAACCCTATATTCCACAGTTTAACCATTCGAGTATTCCTATATTTCACTATTCGAAATGAGACTTTGACTAAATACATTGAAAGTAGTTTCATGTGAATGAAAAGAGCAGTCACTTCATATCAATCAATGGATCATTCAGTAATAATGGTCTATTCAGAATGAAAAGAGCAGTCACTTCATACCTATCAATGGATCATTCAGTAGGAATAGTCTATTCAGACATCAACGAGTTTGGAGTGGAATGTGCACAGATGTGTTCCTCCGACACCTTATATAGGGTAGCATCTAGTTACCTGTGTAAAATGCAGGCTTCATGTATAGTTATTGTGTAGATAAAATTATATTGTGTTCGAATTAACACACACTTCGTTGTGAAATGGCTCTTGTTCTCAAATCTTATTTGTTTATATAACATACTAGATTGCGTCCTAGTTTTGGTATAAGAAGTATATTAAGATCATGCAGACCAAATCGAGGTAGGTATTTTGTGTAAATGAAACAATAAATATCGTAGAACATAATTTATTAGAGGATATTTACATTGTTTTGGTCAATTTGCAGAACGCACTACACAACATTTAGCCTATCTTTGACAGCTGGCATCAGGTTTTTTGTCTTTCTGTTACACTGTTACAGTGAAGATAAAACGGTTTAAAAGAAAAAAAGTTCATTTCCTGGTTGAATCTGGTAGCATAAAACATCTTCTAAATCAGGTAGAGCTGTGTCTGCTGTTTCTGTTTTACTACTTTCACTAGGTTTTGGTGAGCTTGCATTACATTTTCCACGATCAGTCTGTATGTCGCTAACTCGAACAAATGTACGAACATCTTCATGATGGCCCTCAGTCTTGACTATAAGATACTGAATCATCTCTAGGTCAAATAACTCTTTTGTCTGGCTTGTATCACTATCCTTGTGATTAGATGAGCTTACATTCGGTATTTTCAGGTCAGTCTGCATATCTTGAGTAAATATAATTTCACCGTTAGCATTCTTGCAAATAATTTTACGAATGCCTTCTAAATCAGATTTTAATGGATTAAACATTGTAATGTTAATATTTTTTCGCGAGAACCTTCACACTACGAATTGTAAGAATGCAATGTCGTCTTAACTGATTGTAAGCTATTTATAAGTAACTCGGGCTTTAATGCTCATCCCATATGTAAACGCATCCATTGTAAATTGTCATTGAAGTTTATTCACTGTCCTTGTCCCACAAATTTTATTGAGAAGATATGGCAGGCAAAGTCATCGTATGTTAGTAGTTTACCATTAATCATGAGTTTTGCAATGTAAGTAATTCTTTATAAGGAGACCGATCAAAACAAAATAGCAACATAGACGCAAAGTAAATAGGTACAGGACGTTACAACTCCTACAGCGTGCGCAAACGGGCGCACGCACACATTGATGTGTACATAAAGGGATCTCAGCAATGCATGCCAGCCGCAACGAACAATCTCCACTCGCGCAAGTGCATGCGTCCCACATCTATGTGTGCGTGAGGTGAGGTATCGCTCGTTTTAGGAAGCTGGCGTTCTGTGTCTAATTATCATACTATTGCTACGCTCGGTTTTACTTACTATTTTATATCTAAGTAGTATTATAATGTCAATTAAAATACATAAATTCGTTATAACTGTTTATTATCTAGGTTTATATTAATACCTAATTAATTACATTTGATTTAGAATGATACATAGTTTATACATTACAACCATTATGTCTAATGTAAATTGTACATACGCAACTACATTTTCTTTTGAATTTTATTTATCATATCTTTAGCACAGTCGTATATATCATCAGTAAATATATTATCAACAATATGTTGAGCACATATTTTAGCTTTACAAGTGCATAATTTAGAACCATTGAGTTCTTCACCCTCAAAGATTTGAATACGTATTATTTTACGGTGTGGGCCCTTTACATACTTTCTAACATACGAATACATCATTTTGCTCCCTCGTCTTTTATCATTGACGGTTTTCCTGGTGGTATTGGCGCTGTTCAACCTTTCTTCTAACTGGGGTGATGTTTCTCTCTCCCGATTTTGATTCAATGGTGGGGAAATTGGAGAGTACGATATAAACGGTCTCTCTCTTTCCAAATAGTTCATCACATTTTGACGTAATTGTTGTGGTGCTGGATTCGGTGAGTATGACGGGGTTGAAATAAAAAGTTGCTCGGATTCCTGAAACATAAGAATGAATAAGATAAGTTAATATACAATTATGATTACTTATTAATATCGGCAGCCCAACTTCATTATTCATAAAAACTAAAATTATATTTCTATGTAAGTTATCATAGAAATTGCGAAAAAATAATTAATTTAATAAAAGTGTCGCTAATTTACTTACCGACATTATTGGTGAAGAAACGCTAGCGATGATGTGATTATTTTTTTCGAGATTGTACTGATTTTATACTTGTTCAGATTTATTTGATTTTTGTAATAAGGTTCAAAATTATAAGATAAAAACAAGATTATTCTTGTATACCGAAATATGAGATTCTGACTCATATCATATCATCCTCATATCTCCACTTCTCCACATGTCTAGGAGTTGCATGCGAGCGTGCAAACCGCAGCGTTTGTACCGTCACCGTCATCGACGTCGAAAACATTCAGCAAAAAAACAACAACCTACAAACATTTTTTATAATTGTAAGTAGGTATGAGCTTCCCCTATTGTTGATTTAAGTGAGTACCTACACAAGATTCAAAATCGCTTTTTTATTTGTCTTATATAAAACGCTGTAAACTTAAAACCTTAACCGCTACGATAAATACGCTCGTGTACGCAATTGACAATTTTTGCAAGTATGCAGTTTTACAAATTTGGACTGAATGACGTGATTTTAGGCCTATAAAAACGCTTCGCAAATTAGTCTCCGGCACAATTCCTCTCTGGAACGAAACCTGTCTGCAAGGAATCAACGCTCCGAGCCCTAGAAAGTCAATAACCTGTCATAAATGTAAAATTGAAATACCAGAAAATCAGTATTCCTATCATATGAGAACGAATATACACAAAGCAAACTGTTTATTGAATACCAAGTTCACAGATATTCATATTATTGCAACAGCATTCAAAAACAGATTAATGACATACAGATTGAATGTCACTCAGGAAGACGAGTACCTCGGTTTAGAGGCGTTCCTGGGTGATCATCTAATAAATATAACAGAATTGATAAAAATGTCACTTAATGAACACAATTGCATAAAATTGAATTTCGAATTGTTTGCCTATTTTATGTTATCAAAATCAGACGAACAACAATTAAAGTCGTTTAATACCAAATATGAAATTATTTATAAGAACACTGATTTGAATGAATTATTAATCAAAGTAATAAATAAACTAAATAATAAATTAACCGAGTTCCAGCACTGTCAATCTGGTTGGACATTTGTTTCTATGAGTCATCTCGAAATTAATGTAAACAAGTATTCCCCTATGAGAGGTGGGTCTTATATACAACTGCCGTCAGCTATTAAGCAGTCTAAAAGTTGTATAAATATTAAAAATAAAGATAATTGTTGTTTATTATGGAGTATAGTTGCTGGATTATACCCAGCTAAAATTAATGTATGCAGAACAAGTTCATACCCCCATTATACCTCTGTTTTAAATATTGAGGGAATGTCATTTCCTCCTACGATTAATGATATTAAAACGTTAGAAAAAAATAATCCCAACATCAGTTTAAATATATATGGCCTACAAAATAATACTGTGACCGGACCTCTTTATGCAACGCAAAATAGAAGAAAAAATCATTTTAATTTACTTTATATCGAAAAAAATTCTATCGGACACTACTGTCTAATTAAAGATTTAGTACAATATTCTTCATACTTTACTTACAAGTTAAGAATTAGTTAAAAATAAAACATAGCACCTTTTAGTAAAATAAGAAGTATATATACTCGGGGCATGTCTTATTACCTCACATTTCACAATGAATTTCGTTAAGCAATCACATACTTTTAAAATAAATAATATAAAATTAGAAAATCATTCACAAAAAGTGAGACATAGCACACTCTTACCTAACACTATAAGATGTATTATATGCGGTCCATCTAACTGTGGAAAAACTAATATAATGCTTAATTTACTATTACATGAAAATGGAGTAAAATTCAAGCATATTTATTTATACTCGAAGACAGCTTTCCAGCCAAAATATTGTTTTTTAAAACAGGTCATCCGGTGCATACCCAATGCAAAGTTATTTATCTTCCATGATAATAAAGAAGTTATACATCCTAATGACGCCTTAACCAATTCAATAATGATTTTCGACGATGTCGCATGTGAAAATCAAATAAATATTCGTAACTACTTCGCAATGGGGAGACACAAACAGATAGATTGTTTTTACTTATCACAAACCTATTCCAAAATACCTAAACAACTAATACGAGATAATGTTAATCTTTTGTTAATCTTTAAACAAGACGACATAAACTTAAAACATATTTATAATGAACATGTAAATACGGATATGGAGTGGCTTCAATTTAAAAAACTTTGCTCTACTATATGGCAAGATCGGTTTGACTTTGTATTGATAAATAAAGATTGTTCTCTAAATGAAGGTAGATATAGACAGGGGTTTGACATATTCGTAACTTTTGAGCAAACATAATAAAAACCATAATACTGTAAAAAAAATATCAATCGTAGTCTACAATCTGTAAATAACGGTTGGATATTGTCGGGAATCATTATGGAGGTCAATATAAAAGAACAATTGATAAAATCCGTAGATAGTATAAAAAATAAAATTAAATCAATACAAAATGCAGAAGATGTCGATAATTTGAAATTTAAGAAGCTTTTTAAGCCAATAACAGATCCTCTAGAGACTTTAATTAAAGTTAATGATAAGAATAGAACTATATTGGATACGAGTGAAGGTGATAATAATATAATGAGAAGATGTAGCTCACCCGTAGATTTTGAAAATTTCAAAGGATTTATAGAGAAACATTCAAATGATGGTTCTGCATCCTTTAGCTGCACAGGTGATGATAGCGAGAACGATACATTTATGTCACTTAATAAAGAAGATATGATTGAAATCTATGATAATAACATGAATGTACCTTTCGGGATTCGAAGTGAAAACAAAAATTTGATGATGGGTAACTCTAAAGTATCATTTTCTTTTACAAACAACGTTAACAATTCCCTAAAATCAATTATAGCCACAGTTAATGACAAACATTATGAAATAACTCCTGGACTTAAAGAACTTTTACTACGTAATAGACCTGACCTCAGTCTGGTAACTGAAACTGATAAAATTGTTTACAAAGATATGCTCCATAATACAAATGCTCACAAACGTGACTTTAATCCAAACGGCCAATTAAAAGGTGATAAAGGTTTGAAATACCGTCAAATCATAAAACCTTTGTTTTCTGAACAAAATTACATTCAACATGCAGAACAAGTCATTAAGTCAAAAAGTGGTGGCTACTTACCTAAATTGAAAAAAAAGTATAAGAGTAATACAGATTATGTTTATTGGGATGACCCTAATGAATTAATCGATAGATTAAGACTATTAATGGCTTCAAAAAACGCTGGTAATACTAATCATGACAATGAAATTATATCAATTGTTGAAGAGTTAAAAGAAGCCGGTATAATAAAATAATAAAAAGCATTGTATCTAATTTTATATTTAGTTATTTAGAGAGTCTGAACCATGAAGGTTCATACAAAACAAACGTCGCTGTCTTTTAATGAAATAAGCTCTGAGCATATTGAGATCTTAGACAAATCAACCGAAACTGAATGCTGCAAAGATATTAATAAATACAAAGTTGAAATATTAATTAAAATAGAACAATTGAACAAATTAATTAGTGGTTTAAATAGCAGATTAAATAACATTGAAAAGACCATTGATTTAAAAGAAATAGCAGGGAAGTTAAGCAAGCATTATGAGCAAAATAGACGTCATAAATGAAATCCATAAAAACGCTAGAGTTAATTTCCCAAGAAGAAGTGTAATACTTAAAGATATAGATGACCTTTGGCAAGCAGATTTGATGGATATGCAAGCAATATCAAAAGTGAATGCAGGTTATAAATACATACTGGTGATTATAGACACTTTTTCAAAATATGTTTGGGCGATTCCACTTAAACAAAAAAATAAGCAACAGGTATCAGAGGCGTTTAAAACGGTAATAGAAACAGGACGAGTTCCAAAAAATTTGCAAACCGATCTTGGGAAAGAGTTTTACAATGATCAATTTAAAAGTGTTGTTAATAAGTATAAAATTAATCATTATTCTACTTATTCTACTAAAAAGGCCTCAATTGTTGAAAGATTAATAAGAACGTTAAAGAATAAACTATACAAGGAATTTAGTTTGAATGGAAATTATAAATGGTTTAACGGTATGTTAGAAAAAAAGTTACATGAGTACAACAATGATGTTCATAGAACTGTCGGTCAGTCACCTGCTTCAATAAATCAAAGGAATAAAACAAATATACTTCAAAGATACTTAGACGCAGCTCAGTCTCGAAAAAAAGTGAAATGTAAGAAATTTAGTGTAGGAGATTTTGTGAGAGTAAGTAAATATAAAGGATGTTTTGATAAAGGTTATTATCCCAACTGGTCCACTGAAATATTTAAAATAACAAAAATTCAAGGAACAAATCCAACAACTTATTTAATAGAAGATGGTAGATGTCGACCAATACTAGGCGCATTTTATGCACAAGAACTTCAGAAAACCAATCATCCCGACATATACCTCGTTGAAAAAGTTTTGAAACGAGAAGGAAAGCGAGTATATGTTAAATGGTTGGGGCTGCCGACCAGTGAAAATAGCTGGATTGATAAATCAAATGTATTATAACTCCTGAACAATATTTAAGCATTTTACAAACAATTATCTATTCACTTCCACTTTATTCTTAATGCAATAAAGACATACTTTATAATTCAGGTTTATGTAAAATAATTAAAAAATATAATAACAATGAAAAAAGCACGAGGACTATGTACAAGCAATAAAGAAATGGCTGGTTTATCATCTTTAAAAATGGATAAAGTAAGATCTGGAGCGGGGTTTAGAAAAACCCTTAAAAATATTGTATCACATACCAAAAAACACATCAAGAAACTAAAACCCACCTGTAAGAAAGCGTTAATGGAATTAGCCTGCGCTGCAGCTCATGAATTTGCATCTGATTTACCCATAAAATTACCCAGAATTATACCAGTACCTAAAACTGGAGGATTTCTTCCTTTAGTACCAATATTTGCTGGTTTATCTGCCGCTGGAAGTTTGGCTGGGGGTGCTGCTGGGATTGCGAAAGCTATTAATTCATATAAAACAGCTAAGAAACAGTTGCTTGAATCGGAACGTCACAACAAGCAAATAGAAGCTTTAATTATTGGAAAAGGATTACATCTTAAGCCTTACAAAGAAGGTTTAGGAATTTTTGTTACAAAGAAAAAAAACTAAATGGTCGGCTACCCAATAGAGCTTTAACTAATATTGATATATTGAAGCATTCAAATAGTATCCCATTCTTTCGAGGTGTATTTATGAGAGATGAATTACCAGGTAACCCATTACCATTAGAATGTGGAGTGATTAATCTTGATATTTCTCAAAACTCTGGCACTCATTGGGTAGCCTATACCAAAATATACGATCACATTGAATACTTTGACAGTTATGGTAACTTAAAACCACCTAAAGAATTAATAAAATATTTAGGAAAAAATATTCAGTACAATTATGAAAATGTACAACATGATCACTTGTATAATTGTGGACACTTATGTTTAAAATTTCTTAAATTATTTTGGAAAAGTAATAAAGGAATTTATTAATTAAGTGAGTGATTTTTATTTCTTACGTCTCCAAATTTCGTTAAACTATAAAAATATAAATGACATTGCTAGTTCATACGCATACATTCTTTCGTTGTTGGTGATAAAAGTCACTAGTGTTGAAAAAGGATTTTTTATTACCTATTTAAAGTAACCTCCTTCGTTTTATTCATACCAACATCATGCTTGTTCTTAATAAAACTCCTAATGAGAGAGGGAAATATAACATAAGACTGCCAATATCCAAAGAAGTGAGACGTGTCAGTGCAGTGAGAATTAATAAAGTTTCAAAGGAAAACAAAAGATTTCTTCAAGATATCGGTTTTAAAATATAATATGCTTCAAATTACAGATTTACCACAATATGATACCTCTATTGAGGGTTATGAGATCCACAGTTACAATCCATACAATAATAGCTTTAAAGAAAATGATGAAATTAGAATACCCATACAACAGCAAGATTTATATGTATTGCCGTCAGGTAGTTCCATTTACATAGAAGGATATGTAAATGTGTCAACTAAAGATGCAGCCGGAAAATTAGTAAAAAAAGATGTTGATTTTATAAATAATCCCATTTCATATTTGTTTCAAGATATTAGATACGAAATAAATGGTGTTGAAATCGATCGGATTAAAAATGTTGGTATTACAACCACCTTAAAATCGTATATCTCAATGAATGAAGGTGAAAGTAAAGCTGCAGCAGTCTGGGGATGGAACTTAGGTGGTACGAAATTAAGAAACGAATATTTTAGTGTTATCGTGCCATTGAACAGAATACTGGGATTTGCAGAAGATTACAACAAAATAATAATCAATTGTAAACATGAACTTATTTTACAACGAAGCAGCTCAGCATTGAACTGTGTGCTTATAGACAAAAATGATAACGTAGAAATAGATATACAAAAAATACAATGGCGTGTGCCGCATATTAAAGTTTCTGATCGTAATAAATTGTTATTGCTCAAAAGCTTGGAGAGAGATCGTTCTATACAGATAGCATTTAGAAATTGGGATTTGTATGAATATCCATTACTTCCAAGAACAACAAAACATTCCTGGTCAGTAAAGACAACTTCCCAGCTAGAAAAACCGAGGTTTGTAATATTTGGTTTGCAAACAGCTCGAAAAAATAATAAAACTAGAAGTTCTTCTATATTTGATCACTGCAATGTAAGCAATATTAAATTATATTTGAATTCTCAATACTATCCGTATGACTCACTTAATCTGAAATTTGATGAAGGTAAATACAGTATATTATATGAAATGTATGCTAATTTTCGTCAGTCGTATTACAACTTAGGCATTGATCCATTGCTTAGCTTAGACCAATTTAAAGAAATTGCTCCACTTTTTGTGATTGACTGTTCAAGACAAAACGATTCACTTAAAACTGGACCAGTTGACGTGCGATTAGAAATTGAATGCTCTGAAGATATTCAAAATAATACATCTGCCTATTGTTTAATAATAAACGATCGACTGTTCGAATACAAGCCGTTGAGTAATATTGTGAGAAAACTATCATGAATGTCATCGTAGATGTTCAAGGGTTTAAGAGTGAAGAAAATGAGTTTATTCCAAAAGAAATAGCAATAATGTACAAAGGACACGTACAAGTACTGTTGATAAAACCACCACGACCATTTTATGACTTGACGAGGAAAGAACGGTTACAAGTGGCTTGGATTGAAAAAAACAGAGGAATAAACTGGAACGAAGGCTTTGTACCATATTTTAATTATCAAGCAATCTTTGGGGATTTTTTAAAAAATAAATCTATATTTACGAAAGGAAACGAAAAAGTGTTATGGATAAAAGATATATTCCGAATTAATAATGTATACAATTTAGAAAGTAAGAACTGCCCGAGTTTGTTGACATTATATAACAATTATTCAGATTCATCTGACATTATAAGTTGTATGTATCATACCAATATATGTGCCTTAAAAAATGTGTTTTGCTTAAATAAATGGTGTAAAGAAAATCAAGTGTTTTGTCAGTAAGATAAAATAAGAACGATCTTAGTTTTACGAATAAATGATTATAGAATGTTAAACCTACAAACTTACTTACACATATTCTATTATTTAGGTTAGTGAAAATGTAAGTAATAGTAATGTAAGAAATGTATCATTGCTTATAAAACAATATTTGAATAATATAGAAATAAATATTTAAACTTGACCTACTTGCGAGTTTTATTTCTTTAACACTAAAAATATTAATATAGTTAACCACCTGCCAACCACATATTATAGTTCGACATCGAAAGCAAAAACAGCTTGTTATAATGAGCAGTTCATACTGAACAGCTTGTTAAAGGTAATGAGCAGTTCATACTGAACAGCTTGTTAAAGGTAATGAGCAGTTCATACTGAACAGCTTGTTATAATGAGCTGATCATACTGAACCGCTTCTTATAATCAGCAGTTCATATTGAACTGCTCTGTTTATTTACACACTCGAACAGATGCTACTGATGAGTATGCGACTACTATACAGGACTTTAATTAAAAAAAAAAAATATATATGTTTGAATAGAAAACTATAAATGTTATTAGTAGACCATTTTATGACTTGACGAAGAAAGAATGGTTACAAGTGGCTTGGATTGAAAAACAGAGGTATAAACTGAACGAAAATTTTGAATAATTAAGTATATTATGGGGTTACAGAGGAATAATCTGATACTCGAATGGTTTAACTGTGGAATATAGGGTTATTCAGATCACGATTTGTGATCTGAATACCCTATATTCCAACTACTAGCGGGGAAGAAGTTCGTTCTTTGAGAGAGGCCATGGTAGAGCAGACCAATTTTGACCTTAAGTCTTGTCTCCCAGTGGAGTGATGACAATCTGGTCTCTTTTAACGCCATCAAAACACAAGCGAAGCGAAGCGTTTTTTTAGTGGGGAGCCATTAAATGGCTCCTCTCTCTGGGCAGAGCAGGAGGCTGTCAGACTCTTACTGACTGAAACCCACCTGTGTTCCTTCTAATGCCCTTGCGGTCCAGGGCCGCGGTAACTCAAGGACTATGGCCCTGCCCGACCAATATCATTGTAGTACACTTTATCATTGATAATTATAATTGCGATTTTATTGCATGAAATAATGAACCACATTCAAAAATCATGAATAGGTAATTTGCATAAAAACGCATTGGTCATATTTGTATTTATTGAAAAGAACGCAAACATTATGAGTTTCAACAGAAACAATTAAAAAATTATAATGTGCATTTGAATTTCATAGAGGTCTTTTATGCATGAAAATTGCATTCAATTGTTTTCATTTTGATTAGCAAGCCAATATGCGAAACATCTGCCGCGACATTAAAAACAATAAATACCATTAAAAAAGGATTTAATATAAAAAGAGTGTTACTTAGAATGAAGTTAGTTCGTCTCAGGTTGCTTGGAGAAGTGACAATATGAGGGGAAATTTCCTAGCACTGGCTCTTATTATTTGTGCGGTAAGTAAAAAAAAAGGTATAGTATGTACCTAATTCAGATTGTTTGTATGAAAACCTTAAAGTTTAACGTCGGATAACTTTGATAAACTACCCAGATGTGAAAATATCCAAGGATAGTAAGACTCCAGAGTACGTTAATCTTGTGCGCAGAGCCACAAGAAATGATTAGCCAAGTGTCACTTCCAAACCAATCCCTAGAAACCTTTCATAGTGTGACCTTTAATACCTTACAAACCTAATACCTTACATACCTTACAAACCTTTAATATCTTACTTATATAGGTACCTGTGCCACTCTTTACTGATTCCACTTCTTTTCATATTTTACTTTTTCTACTTCTTAGTAAATAATTCTGCGGTTTTTTCAATGTGTTGTTTGAAAAATGTGTTGTTATTACTACCCCGAAGTAACTGTCCTACTGCTTTCTACATTATTACCCTACGGTTACTATTCTGCCCTACTTCTATCCAGTTCTTAAAAAAAGACATTCAGTTTATCCCGTGTTTTCCTTCGTAGTCTGTCGTGGCTCTATGTCGCGATTTCAAGGAACCATACTTGTGTTCATAGTCCATATTAATATTATAAATGCAAAATTTACTCTGCTTCTCTGTAACGGCTAAATGCATTTTGACGCCGTTTGGTACACGAATAGACTGACATAGTTTTTATTTTTCATTTGATAAGAGAGCAGGATTGTTTTTATTTCGGGAGCTTGTTCCCTAGGTATGATATATGACTTTCCAAAGGACCAAACCAAAACCAAGAAGCCAAAACAGTTGGTAAAAGCTTATTCGTCAACACTACTTAAATTATCTATATATATCCTCTCAGTACTCAGAGCTTTTACAAGGTTGTAGTGCGTAAGTGCAACTTAATATTTTAATTTTAAGGGTGTGAGCCCGGAGATCTCTTATACAGGTCCCGAACCCAGTATAGACTCCAACTGTTACAAAGGTTTGAATCTGCCTGTAACTTAGATACTATGTACCAAAATGTACCTTTTTGAGAGAAATAAACTATATATTATTATTATTTATCATGATAAAATATGACCTAAATCCTTACCGTAAATAACGTGGGGTTGGCGTACCTATTTTAGGGAAGTCTGTAGTAGGATGGGTATACATATTAATCACGCCGAAAAAGTGGTAAAATAAAATCTTGAAAAGAATCCGATCTGATTTCTTAAGGGTCGACGAAAAAATCATTTTGGATTGTCTTCCATACTTTGCTATTTGCCTTCATCGTAGCAATAACTGGTTTTATAGCCATATCATATTGACACTTGGTCGATTCAATGATGTATGGTCTTCTGGTAGTTGCTAAATAGGCGTTCTTACTCAAAACTTTCCTAAAAATATTGTCCTAATTTATCCGCATCGCAACGTCATGGACCGCTGATTTCCACACAATTTTTAGCCAAAAGTCCTTTTTACAGTTCCTTCCTTCAGCCGTTTTCTTGCCGTTCTCTTGGCCCATCGTTCAGATCCATTCAGTTTCATCCGTTCAACATCAAGATAGGAGACAATATCAGCAAAATATGAGCCAAATAATTAAAAATATACCTGGACAATTTTAAATCACTTGAGTAAAATTTATGGATACCTAAATCTATCTATATCTATACATCTACATACATATATCTTCTTCTGTATACACATAATAAATCAGTAGGAACTGTTGTGTCAGTACATTCAATAAATTTAACAAAAAGAGATATAACAAAAAAATATTTTTTTGTCGTTCTGTCTGTCTGTTAACGCTAATCTCCGAAGATACTGCACAAATTTACTTGGGGTCACAGTTGTATGCAGTTTAGTTCTGAGCAACATTTAGTCTTTGTTTCAACATTTAGACATTTGTTGGCGTTGTCTTTGTCGTCCGTTGCTTTGAGAAATCGGGTTTTTCTGCCATATGGCTACTTGTGGATACTGGCATTGAGAAATTTCTTTATATTGGCGTTTACCGATCGCACAGTGGACAGGAGACAGTCGTGGAGTCGACTGACGTAGCCCAGCAACGGTACCCAACAGCGAAGCTAATTTTTCAGGGGGACTTCAACGCCCACCACAAATAACGATTGTTCCCGTAATAGAAAACTGACCATGCAGACTGAGCATTAGAGGCGTGCAAGTTTGCTTTAACGCTAGATCTAACCCAGCTGGTGAATGTGGCAATGTGGTACCGGATGTTGACGGCCATACACCCAATTGCTTAGACCTTCTGCAGTCAACTGATCCGAACAGTCATTCAGTATCGGTTTCAGCCCCGCTGGGAACTTCTGACCACTGCCTGGTGAAATCCATGTCGACCTCTCCTCCAGATGAGAGCCCTAGAGGCACGAGACGAGAATGGCGATACGAGTCAGCAGATTGGGGTGAGATGCGGCATTTTTTTGTGTCTCATCCATGGTGGCAAGTGTGCTTCTCCTCGGGTGACCCGTCGTGTTGTGCTGACGTGACTGCGGATGTGATTCGGCAGGGGATGGAGTATTTTATTCCATTCTCCGACATCCCGCTCGGTCACAAATCCCGGTCTTGGTATAATGCAAAATGCGCCCATGCTGAGACCCGAAAAGAGTCTGCCTACCAAGCCTTTTTTTTTTTTGATCTCGGGGGAAATCCTCATAGATGTCCTCCACCCTGGGGTGGGCGGAGGGGTCTGTCAGACTCTTACTGACTAAAACCACCCCGGTGTTCCATCTGTCACCTACGCCGGGGATCGCGGGAACGGATGCGACTTCCGTAATCCCCGGCTGGTGCCGCTTTGCTAGCAATTCACGTCTGGACGCTCTAAGCAGCCACAAACTATACCTCATTATGCCTCTTCCATGCTGGAGATCAGAAAGGTATTGTGCAGTCTAGACGTGAACGAGACCAGCGGGCCTGACGGCATTCTAGCGAGAGTGTTGAGGCAGTGTGCGCCTGAACTGTCCTCCTGTGTTGACAAGCTTGTTCCGCTTCTCTCCTGAAAAAAGAACGGTGCCAAAATCCTGGAAGCTTACGAATGTACAACCTGCGCCGAAAAAGGGCGACCGTGCAGGCCCTGCTCATTACCAACCGATCGCCATTACCTCTATTCTGTGCAAGGTTATGGAAAGGGTACTGAACAGTAAGTTGCTGACCTACCTTGAAGACAATCTCCTCAGTGACCGTCAATATGGTTTCGCTAGGGACGGTCAACTGGCGATCTTCTTCTGCCCCAGTAGTGTATGAGATTACACTACTGGGGCGCAGCCATCGAGAAACACGGCGAAGCACTTGCTGTATCGCTTGATATCTCGAAGGTCTTTGACAGGGTCTGGCACGCAAGTCTACTCAGCAAGCTTCCTGCTTATGGCATCCCATGTGACTTTTTCCTGCTGCACATCAATGACCTGCTTCAGCCTGGTATTGTTGGGTATGCAGATGAGTTCGGTTTCAAAGAGATACTTGTCCAGCGCAAAATCCAGCGGGGAAGAAGTTCGTTCTTTGAGAGAGGCCATGGTAGAGCAGACCAATTTTGACCTTAAGTCTTGTCTCCCAGTGGAGTGCTGACAATCTGGTCTCTTTTAACGCCATCAAAACACAAGCGAAGCGAAGCGTTTTTTTAGTGGGGAGCCATTAAATGGCTCCTCTCTCTGGGCAGAGCGGGAGGCTGTCAGACTCTTACTGACTGAAACCCACCTGTGTTCCTTCTAATGCCCTTGCGGTCCAGGGCCGCGGTAACTCAAGGACTATGGCCCTGCCCGACCAATGTCATTGTAGTACACTTTATCATTGATAATTATAATTGCGATTTTATTGCATGAAATAATGAACCACATTCAAAAATCATGAATAGGTAATTTGCATAAAAACGCATTGGTCATATTTGTATTTATTGAAAAGAACGCAAACATTATGAGTTTCAACAGAAACAATTAAAAAATTATAATGTGCATTTGAATTTCATAGAGGTCTTTTATGCATGAAAATTGCATTCAATTGTTTTCATTTTGATTAGCAAGCCAATATGCGAAACATCTGCCGCAACATTAAAAACAATAAATACCATTAAAAAAGGATTTAATATAAAAAGGGTGTTACTTAGAATGAAGTTAGTTCGTCTCAGGTTGCTTGGAGAAGTGACAATATGAGGGGAAATTTCCTAGCACTGGCTCTTATTATTTGTGCGGTAAGTAAAAAAAAAGGTATAGTATGCACCTTATTCAGATTTTTGTATGAACACTTTAAAGTTTAACGTCGGATAACTTTGATAATGCTATCCAGATGTGAAAATTTCCAAGGATAGTAAAAGACCAGAGTACGTTAATCTTGTGCGCAGAGTCACAAGAAATGATTACCCAAGTGTCACTTCTAAACCAATCCTTAGAAACCTTTAATAGTGTGACCTTTAATACATTACTTATATGCCTGTGCCACTCTTTGTTGATTTCACTTCTTTTCATATTTTACTTTTTCTACTTCTTAGTAAATTATTCTGCGGTTTGCAACCCCAATGAAAAATTTGTTGTTATTACTACCCCGAAGTAACTGTCCTACTGTTTTCTACATTATTACCCTACGGTTAATATTCTGCCCTACTTCTCTCCAGTTCTTAAAAAAGATATTCAGGTTATTCCGTGTTTTCCTTCGTAGTCTGTCGTGGCTCTATGTCGCTATTTCAAGGAAACATACTTATGTTAATAGTCCATATTAATATTATTAATGCAAAATTTACTCGGCTTCTCTGTAACGGCTAAACGCATTTTGACGCCAATTGGTACACGAGTAGACTGACATAGTTTTTTTTTTCATTTGATTAGAGAGCAGGATTGTTTTTATTTCGGGAGCTAGTTCCCTAGGTATGATTTATGACTTTCCAAAGGACCCAACCAAAACCAAGAAGCCAAAACAGTTGGTAAAAGCTTATTCGTCAACACTACTTAAATTATCTATATATATCCTCTCAGTACTCAGAGCTTTTACAAGGTTGTAGTGCGTAAGTGCAACTTAATATTTTAATTTTAAGGGTGTGAGCCCGGAGATCTCTTATACAGGTCCCGAACCCAGTATAGACTCCAACTGTCACAAAGGTTTGAATCTGCCTGTAACTTAGATACTATGTACCAAAATGTACCTTTTTGAGAGAAATAAACTATGTATATATAATTATTATTTATCATCATAAAATATGACCTAAATCCTTACCGTAAATAACGTGGGGTTGGCGTACCTATTTTAGGGAAGTCTGTAGTAGGATGGGTATACATATTAATCACGCCGAAAAAGTGGTAAAATAAAATCTTGAAAAGAATCCGATCTGATTTCTTAAGGGTCGTTAAAACAATCATTTTGGATTGTCTTCTATACTTTGCTATTTGCCTTCATCGTAGCAATAACTGGTTTTCTAGCCATATCATATTGACACTTGGTCCATTCAATGATCTATGGTCTTCTGGTAGTTGCTAAATAGGCGTTCTTACTCAAAACTTTCCCAAAAATATTGTCCTAATTTATCCGCATCGCAACGTCATGCACTACTGATTTCCACACAATTTTTAGCCAAAAGTCCTTTTTACAGTTCCTTCCTTCAGCCTTCTCTTGCCGTTCTCTTGGCCCATCGTTCAGATCCATTCAGTTTCATCCGTTCAATATCAAGATAGGAGACAATATCAGCAAAATATGAGCCAAACAAATAAAAATATACCTGGACAATTTTAAATCACTTGAGTAAAATCTATGGATACCTAAATCTATCTATATCTATACATCTACATATATCTTCTTCTGTATCTATACACATAATAAATCAGTAGGAACTGTTGTGTCTGTACATTCAATAAATTTAACAACAAGAGATTAAGGGCGGTAGAAAAGGAACATACAACACAAAAAAAATATTTTTTTGTCGTTCTGTCTGTCTGTCTGTTAACGCTAATCTCCGAAGATACTGCACAAATTTACTTGGGGTCACAGTTGTATGCAGTTTAGTTCTGAGCAACATTTAGTCTTTGTTTCATTTAAATCGGTGGCCGGGACAAAATGTTATGGTAATTTTAAAAGGGAATAAATATTATGACCACCAGAAAATACTTCGATACCCTAAGCTCTTTTACCAAAAATATATACTTAACACCAAAAAAATTAAGCCTAAAAAAATTATTAATAGTTCTTACCAAATATAGTAAATGATCACCAAATTTTTGCGAGCATAGGTTACCCGGAACTCAACTATTTAGATTAGGTTAATTTCTTCTTTAAATAAAATGTGTAGGTTAGGTTAGGTTCAAACTGTGACCTCCTACGCACGAGTCGAGCGAGCGAAGCGATCGGAGCCGCGGCAGCGGCCGGCGAGTGCCAGAAACGACTTGCATTAATAGAAAAAAGTAATTGTTTTTAGTAGGTTTGGTTATAATTTCATATTAAACTGCGGTTTTAATTTTGGTGATCATATACTATTTTTGGGTCAGCTATGATTTGTTTGGAGTCATTTGCTTTAATAGGATAGCAAGATGTACAAACTTTGGTTATAGTTTTAAATTAAAATGCGGTTTTATATTCTGGTGATCGTTTACTATTTTTGCCTGTATAATTTTACTAAATCAGGTGATCAGATAAACATATGCCATTTTAAAATATTAAAATTACGGATCAATGTTTTTTGACACGTTTTGATCATATAATAAGACGGTCCCGGCGGTACTGCCTTACAATACATACGCTGTTGGTTCGAACCCCAACTTTCGCACCTTTTTTTTTAATTATTCTGAAGATGATAAAATGACAGAAGATGGAACCCTGTTATGGGGCCCCGCGACTTCTAGGACAAAAAAAAGTTGAGTTAACTCAGTGATCGGGTGTCTTTCTATGTTCTAAGTCTTCGGTGCTATAAAATCTTTTCGATGTGCGTTGGTGGTTCAAAATAATTTATGAATTAACTTGATTCAATAACTAGTTTCTTTGTTGGTTTGGTTTGTATGGTTCCGTACCTCAGGCGGCACAAACAGAACCCTTATAGGATAACTTTGCTGTCCGTTAATCCGTCTGTCAAGACCCTTTTTCTCGGGAACACGTAGAGGAATCAAGCTGAAATTAATATTTAATACTCAGGAATGCAAAGAGAAATCAAGCTGAAATTAATATTAAATACTCAGGTCTGCTACCCCTTAAAGCAAAAACTTCTGAACCAAGGCAATCTAACGATAAGGCCGTTTATGTTCCGTTTATGGTGCATGTTTTGACGCTCGCAAGAGGATCAAAGCATAAAATTTTTATCAAGAGTCATGAAATTTGGCAAGAAGATAGATCTTGAATTACAAGTACAGAAAAAAGTTTAAAAATTAATATCAACGCGCAGAAATAGTACAATTTATTGTTAAAAAATTGTGACGGCACACACCGCAATCAAAAAGATGGTTGGGCTACTTCACAGAATAAATTAATTAATCCATTGAACTATTTTGACCCCTCGCAACGACCAAGTGGCAACCATCACTACCCAAAATACAAAAAAATGTTTTTGGGGAAGTAGGGAATTTATTTCCATAAACACGGCCGTGGAAGAAAAGCACAGAGACGATATGAACTAGAAAGTTGGAATTTGGAATGTGTGTACAAATTAATCACCTCGACAAAATGGTAAAATAAAATCTTGAAAAACAAAATTTTTTTTAGGGCTCCCGACTCGTAAAGTGGCGCAGATTTTTTTTTATCGTATATCTTATAGTGGGTGTCGTTGGATAGGTCTTTTAAAATATCTAGGGAGTGCGAAAACCATTCTTCCATCCAAGGATCCGTTTGCGAAATATTAAGCTAAGAAAATCATATTAGTAGCATACATAACGAATTTAAAAGGAAAACTATCACAGCTAAGTAGCAAGGTAACAAGTAATGGTCGACCCTTTTAAAAAATGTAATTGATTAGGTAAAAAATTCGTCGTAACCACGTCGAAAATGACTAAAAACTAAATGTATTTGTAGCTTTGTACTGTCATTGTTAAATTTGCAATTTTTTGCCATGGCTTACGGGGCGGGTAATACCGGAACCCTAAACTGTGCGTGGCCCGACACACACTTGGCCGGATTTTGAGTATGCTCCAGGTTATTCCGCCGCTAACATCATCTACCTATAGAGAAGCGCTATCATTAAAAAGTTTCTAATTTCCAATAAATATCAGAACTGGTCGGCATTTTAAATGGAAGAGGTGATACAGTTAGTGTCCAGCATAGCACTCCTTTAAATTCCTAATTCTAAGAGGGGTCAGATAATGCAGGATGTTGACTGTTAGTTTATCTTATCTTAGCGACAGCTTTTTATTTTCCAACATACACGCGAATGAATGAAAATAAATGATTGTATAGTATAAATATAATTTTTTGTTGCATACAAAAAAAAAAATTACATGTGTAAACGTGTAAAATTATTCTTTCAGATATGTTACGTAACGCAAGCTGCTCCAGGTATGTGACATTGTTATATTATATTCATTATTTTGCGAATATTAGGGATCACTTGTGTCAAATACTTACTTTATCATTTCCTCTCACATCAGGTGTTACAAAATACGTCACACAACATTGTTATTGTTATCATTTGGTTTTATATAACTAAGCAATAGTAGTCAATTTTTAATGGTTCGATATTATATATTAGTCTGTACTTACCTGCCTTATTTAAACACTAGGGGAACGCTATAACGTTATTTGCTGAAAATCAGCGCCGTTGAAAAAAAAATCCAACAAGGATTTATTTAATTTTTTTTTTTGTCCTGAGTCACGGCATAATTATGCTGAGGAACAACCGATTCTTTCTCGGATGCGATGCACAACTTGAATTTAATTGTAACTTTGATTGTTGTTTTTATGTTGTCGCTGCCAAGCTGTGTCGGATCGGACGTCATGCCATAGACAACTGGTGAACTGTATTCTGTTTTGTCTATGGTGTGACCAGAGATTCGTTGTAGTTAATGTCCGGTCCGAACATTACTTGTCAGTGAAACAGGTTTTATTTGTTTTTTTTTAGTTAAATAGTTTAGAAGTTGTTTTCTTTTGTTTTTTTTTTGTGCATTATCTCTGGCAGAATAAACGTGTTTTCTTTCTTTCTTTACATTTTGGCCATGTAAGCAACTCGTTTTTAATATTTTAACGCTGATTAGCGCATGCAAGTTTAAGTTTAAGTTTATAATAAATAAATAAATAATGTTAAATGTTTTTAGGTCACACACATCACAGGCCAACAAGAAAGCGTAAGAATTTAACAGTAATTAAGACGTAAGGTACCTATACCTACCTAAATAACGAACGATTGTATCATTGCTTTCAAGCCATATGTCCAACGAAACTATGGGCTAGTTCACAAATTGTAACTTTTGAATAAAACGTAAATACGCAATGTTTGCCCTTTCCATGTAAAGATGAACAATCTACCAATTATAATAATATAATTACATTTTCATTCATAATTTTAAAATTTCAGATTCTGTAAGGCGAACAAGACCATGTCCTAGAACATCGACCACGACTCACTCGCCATACACTTCTAGTACGAAAAGACATTGTAGATGTATCCACACCACTCCCAAGTGTAATACCACAGCCGAATGTCCAACTAAGCCAAAGAGTATTTCCACTACAAGAAAACCGTGTAGGTGTAAGAAGACTACCACAACTAAATGTCCCATTACAAAAAGAACAAGAAGACCATGCAAGTGTCACTCGACTTCGAAATGTAATACCACAACTACCTGTCCCACTACAGCTAAGTGCCCCACTACAACAATGTGTCTAATTACAACAAGAGAACCATGCAAGTGTCACACCACTGCAAAATTTAATATCACAACTTTGTGTCCAAACACGACCACGTGTCCCAATACAACAACGTGTCCCACTACAACCACGTGTCCCACTACAACCACGTGTCCCACTACAACCACGTGTCCCACTACAACCACGTGTCCCACTACAACCACGTGTCCCACTACAACCACGTGTCCCACTACAACCACGTGTCCCACTACAACCACGTGTCCCACGACAACTACGTGTCCCACTATAACTGAGTGTCCCACAACAACTGAGTGTCGCACTACAACCACGTGTTTCAATACAACCGAGTGTCCCACGACAACCACTTGTCCCACGACAACCACGTGTCCCACTACAACCGAATGTCTCACTTCAACTGAATGTCCCACTTCAACCACGTGTATCACTACAACCACGTGTCCTACTACAACCACGTGTCCAACCACAACAAGAAGACCGGGCAAGTGTACGAAAACATGTAGATGTACGACCACTACGATACGGCCGTTTACAACCATAAAACACGTATGTAAGTGTAATCCATGTAAGTGTTGTAAAGGAAGGACCACTACACCTACATATAATACTACCATTCCACACTGTACCATCCCACCTACAAGTACTACCATACTCACGTGCATAACCATTCCATACTGTACCACCCCGTTCCCTTGTACCACAACAACCGAATGTCCAACTATATCTACGTGTAAAATCAGTCCCCACTGTACCATTCCTCTCCATTGTATCACAATGTCCAAATGTCCAACCACAACCACGTGTATCACGACAACTGAGTGCCCCACTACAACTCAGTGTCCCACTACAACCATGTGTCCTACAAAAACCACCTGTCCAAACATAACCACGTGTCCCATTACAAATGAGTGTCTTACTACAACTGAGTGCCCCACTACAACTGAGTGTCCTACGTCAACTGAGTGTCCCATAACAACCACTTTTCCCACTACAACCACGTGTCCCACTACAACCACGTGTCCCACGACAACTACGTGTCCCACTATAACTGAGTGTCCCACAACAACTGAGTGTCGCACTACAACCACGTGTTTCAATACAACCGAGTGTCCCACGACAACCACTTGTCCCACGACAACCACGTGTCCCACTACAACCGAATGTCTCACTTCAACTGAATGTCCCACTTCAACCACGTGTATCACTACAACCACGTGTCCTACTACAACCACGTGTCCAACCACAACAAGAAGACCGGGCAAGTGTACGAAAACATGTAGATGTACGACCACTACGATACGGCCGTTTACAACCATAAAACACGTATGTAAGTGTAATCCATGTAAGTGTTGTAAAGGAAGGACCACTACACCTACATATAATACTACCATTCCACACTGTACCATCCCACCTACAAGTACTACCATACTCACGTGCATAACCATTCCATACTGTACCACCCCGTTCCCTTGTACCACAACAACCGAATGTCCAACTATATCTACGTGTAAAATCAGTCCCCACTGTACCATTCCTCTCCATTGTATCACAATGTCCAAATGTCCAACCACAACCACGTGTATCACGACAACTGAGTGCCCCACTACAACTCAGTGTCCCACTACAACCATGTGTCCTACAAAAACCACCTGTCCAAACATAACCACGTGTCCCATTACAAATGAGTGTCTTACTACAACTGAGTGCCCCACTACAACTGAGTGTCCTACGTCAACTGAGTGTCCCATAACAACCACTTTTCCCACTACAACCACGTCTCCCACTACATCTGAGTGCCCCAATACAACCGAGTGTCCCACTACAACGGGATGTCCCATTACAACTGAGTGTTCCATGACATCTGAATGTACCACTACAACTGAATGTCTCTCTACAACTGAGTGCCCCACAAAAACTGAGTATCCCATTACAACTGATTGTCTCTCTACAACTGAGTGTCCCACTACAACTGAGTGTCCCAATACAACTGAGTGTCCCACTACAACCACGTGTCTCACTGAAACTGAGTGCCCCACTACAACTGAGTGTCCTACTACAACTGGGTGTCCCACTCCAAGCACGTGTCTCACTACAACTGAGTGCCCCAGTACAACTGAATGTTCGACTACAACTGAGTGCTCCACTACAACTGAGTGTCCTACTACAACTGAGTGTCCCATTACAACTGAATGTCCCACAACAACTGAGTGTCCGTCTACAAATGAGTGTCCTACTACAAATAAGTGTTCAACGACATCTGAATGTCCCTCTACAACTGACTGTCCCTCTACAACTGAGTGTCTCACTACAACTGAGTGTCCCACTACAACTGAGTGTCCCACTACAACTGAATGTATCTCTACAACTGAGTGCCCCATTCCAACTGAGTGTCCCACTACAACTGAATGTCCTACTATAACTGAATGTCTCACTACAACTGAGTGTCCCACTACAACTGAGTGTCCTACTACAACTAAGTGTCTCACTAAAACTGAGTATCCCACTACAGCTGAGTGTTCAACGACATCTGAATGTCCCACTATAACTGGATGTCCTACTATAACTGAATGTCTCTCTACAACTGAGTGCCCCGATACAACTGAGTGCAACACTACAACTGAGTGTCCAACTACATTTGAGTGTCCCACTACAACTGAGTGTCTCACTAAAACTGATTATCCCACTTCAATTGAATGTTCAACGACATCTGAATATCCCACTAATACTGAGTGCCTCACTAAAACTGAGTGCCCCACTACAACTCAGTGTGTCACTACAACTGTGTGTCTCACTACAACTGAGTGTCCCACTACAACTGATTGTCTCACTAAAACTGAGTATCCCACTACAGTTGTGTGTTCAACGACATCTGTGTGTCCCACTACTACTGAATGTCCCTCTACAACTGAGTGTCCCACTACAACTGAGTGTCCCAGTACAACTGAATATTCGACGACAACTGAGTGCTCTACTACAACTGAGTGCCCCACTTCAACTGAGTGTCCCACTACAACTGAATGTCTCACTAAAACTGAGTATCCCACTACAGTTGTTTGTTCAACGACATCTGTATGTCCTACTCCTACTGAATGTCCCTCTACAACTGAGTGTCCCACTACAACTGAGTGTCCCAGTACAACTGAATGTTCGACGACAACTGAGTGCTCTACTACAACTGAGTGCCCCACTACAACTGAGTGTCCCACTACAACTGAGTGTCTCACTAAAACTGAGTATCCCACTACAGTTGTGTGTTCAACGACATCTGTATGTCCCACTACTACTGAATGTCCCTCTACAACTGAGTGTCCCACTACAACTGAGTGTCCCAGTACAACTGAATGTTCGACGACAACTGAGTGCTCTACTACAACTGAGTGCCCCACTTCAACTGAGTGTCCCACTACAAATAAGTGTTCCATGACAACTGAATGTGTCACTACAACTGAATGTCTTTCCACAACTGAGTGTTCCACTACAACTGAGTGCCCCACTACAACTGAGTGTCCCACTACTACTGAGTGTCTCACTACAACTGAGTGCCCCACTACAACTGAGTGTCTCACTACAACTGTGTGTCTCACTACAACTGAGTGTCCCACTACAACTGAGTGTCTCATTAAAACTGAGTATCCCACTACAGTTGTGTGTTTTACGACATCTGAATGTCCCACTTCAACTGAATGTCCCTCTACAACTGAGTGTCCCACTACAACTGAGTGTCCCAGTACAACTGAATGTTCGACGACAACTGAGTGCTCCACTACAACTGAGTGCCCCATTTCAACTGAATGTCCCACTATAACTGAATGTATCTCTACAACTGAGTGCCCCATTTCAACTGAGTGTCCCACTACAACTGAATGTCCTACTATAACTGAATGTCTCTCTACAACTGAGTGTCCCACAACAACTGAGTGTACCACTGTAACTGAGTGTCCTACTACAACCACGTGTTCCACTACAACCTCATTTCCCACTTCTACCACGTGTCCTACAACAACCACGTGTCCCACAACAACTGAATGTCCCACTACAACCACGTGTCCCACTACAACCACGTGTCCAACCACAACAAAGAAACCATGCAAGTGTCACACTACTCCCAAATGTAACACCACAACTTCCTGTCCAACCACAACAAAGAAACCATGCAGGTGTCACACCACTCCCAAATGTAACACCACAACTTCCTGTCCAACCACAACAAAGAAACCATGCAGGTGTCACATCACTCCCAAATGTAACACCACAACTTCCTGTCCAACCACAACAAAGAAACCATGCAGGTGTCACACCACTCCCAAATGTAACACCACAACTTCCTGTCCAACCACAACAAAGAAACCATGCAGGTGTCACATCACTCCCAAATGTAACACCACAACTTCCTGTCCAACCACAACAAAGAAACCATGCAGGTGTCACACCACTTCCAAATGTAACACCACAACTTCCTGTCCAACCACAACAAAGAAACCATGCAGGTGTCACACCATTCCCAAATGTAACACCACAACTTCCTGTCCAACCACAACAAAGAAACCATGCAGGTGTCACACTACTCCCAAATGTAACACCACAACTTCCTGTCCAACCACAAAAAAGAAACCGTGCAGGTGTCACATGACTCCCAAATGTAAAACCATAACTTCCTGTCCAACCACAACAAAGAAACCATGCAGGTGTCACACCACTCCTAAATGTAACACCACAACTTCCTGTCCAACCACAACAAAGAAACCATGCAGGTGTCACACCACTCCTAAATGTAACACCACAACTTCCTGTCCAACCACAACAAAGAAACCATGCAGGTGTCACACCACTCCTAAATGTAACACCATAACTTCCTGTCCAACCACAACAAAGAAACCATGCAGGTGTCACACCACTCCTAAATGTAACACCACAACTTCCTGTCCAACCACAACAAAGAAACCATGCAGGTGTCACACCACTCCTAAATGTAACACCACAACTTCCTGTCCAACCACAACAAAGAAACCATGCAGGTGTCATACCACTCCTAAATGTAACACCACAACTTTCTATCCAACCACAACAAGAAAACCATGCAAGTGTCACACCGCACTCAAATGTAACACCACAACTTCCTGACAACCACAACAAGGAAACCATGCAAGTGTCACACCACTCGCAAATATAACACCACAACTTCGTGTCCCACTACAACTAGGTATCCCACTAAAAACCAAGTGTCCCATTACAACTACGTGTCTTACCACAACACGGAGACCGTGCAAGTGTCACACCACTCTAAAATGAAGTACTACATCCACGAGTCCCACTACAACCACGGGTCCCACTACAACGACCTGTCCCACTACAACCACTTGTCCCACTACGAAAAAGCCATGTGACCGGGATTAATATTGACTAAACAATCATGTTGTTAGCGTTAGATGGTTTTGGTATTCCTACAATTATTTTTTCATTCTATCAATAGACATTATTTATTTAATGAGTTTATTGCGGTTGTTTTTGCAGTTTGTTATCATGATTTATCGAGATTTCGAATTTTGTTGCGTCGATGTTGTCAAAATAGTGGGATAAGAATAATGTACCAAAAAAATATTGTCAAATAAAGTATAATTTATTGTTTCTCTGATTATATACTGTATTTTTTTACCTTTTAAATTATGTACCGTGCTTTTAAATATAATCGGGTTTCATTTATTATATGAAAAAGGAGTTGGATGTTAATTTATTTCTTTCTTTTTACTTATTCAATTCATAGCCTTAATCATCACCATGCCTTCCTCAGTATCAGTGGTTTTTTTAGTTTTTATTTCTTTTTGTTATAATTATTGTAGTTGATAAGTTTTTTAGTTTTTAGTGTTTCTGTGCGTTTTTTCCGGCAGAATAAACTGATTTTCTTACTTATCTTTCTTTTTTTTTAACTACAGGTACCGGTTTGTTTCTTGTGCCCACGAGTCGTCGCTATATATAACGACGACTCGTGGCCACAAATTATTGTTTGACCCATATGCTGAGTTCTGGGCACTGAAAGTGTTCATTTGTTTTACTGTGTTATTTATTAACGTTTATTTTATGTACTTTCTTTTTAGTAATTATATATTTTGTCAACGTTCAGAAAATATGATTGTGCACCTACGTATTTCGATGCTGCAAAAATGCATCAAGAAATGTCAGCATTGACAAAGACACCTCATGGGTGTCAGTTGAACGCTGACGCTATTCATTTTCTTTTAGTTATCTACTTTAATTTATTAATATCAATACTGACAATTTTTTTTTTAAAGTATGTCTAAGGAAGAAATTGTTGGTAAAACGCTGTATCTCTTCAGCGCTACAAATTCTATAGAGATTCCAAGTTGTCACACGTTACCCATGTAAACGAGGAAGTTTTGTTTAGTTTTGTTCGCGAGGGAATTATGCTTCAAAAGCGATCTAGCGCTGCCTAATTTAGTAATTTATTTAGACGATATATACGAAGATTTCGATGCAGCGAACTTTTGTTCTAATTTACCAGTGATTGAACAAAAGGTTTCTATGAACATTCTTGTCTATCTATACTATCTACATATTATCTATATCTTGTATTCTGTACATATAAATATGTATATATTTTTTTTAATGATGGGAAATCATAAATGACTTCTTCCGCTCTGGATGGAGCGGAAGGGCGTGTCAGACTCTTACTGACTAAAACCCATCCGTGTTCCTTCAAAAGCCCATTGCGTTCCAGGGCCGCGGTGACTCTTTCGAACAAATCCCGCAACCTTGGCAGGCTCGGAAAGCACGTTAAGCCGTTGGTCTCGGCTGTCATTTGAACATCTTTGACAGTCGATACGGGTAGAAGCCAGAAAATCTGGTTCCAGTCTTGTCAAAGAGTATAGAATTAATGGCACAACTGGTGTTACCGAGTTGTTACACGAAATTGGGCTGCGAGTGCCGTCTGCGTTCTTACGTAGACTTCATTTATTGTACACCCCATTGGTAGCCACTACGTACACACGGAACTCGGACATGGTAAGAGCGAGCCGTATTTACAATGCAACCTAACATGAAGCTGATATCGACATTTTCAAAACTAGTGTTGCTAATTTGAAGAAAATTTTAAGTAATAGCTTCTTCGAGCGTAAATAGTTTTTATTTGTTTTGTTTCGTGTTATATGTACCTATAGTTTAATTTTTTTCTCATTTTTCTGTTTCAAGTGATACATGTGGAAGCTTGTATTTTGCCATACTTTGTTTAAACTTTTACTTACTGTATTTGTTTAGCTGTAAGTTTTCCTAAAATAAATAAAATTACCCAGTTACTGGGTTGTTGAGGTCATATAGGCAGACGCTCCAAGTAAAGTACTTGAACTCAGCGGAATTCGGTTAGACTGGAAGCCGACCCAACACAGTTGGGAATAAGCTGGGCGGACCGAATCAAACGCACACCATCATCTGCCTAGCCTTCTCGCAACTGGCCTGTTGGTTGAGTGGTTAGTGAACTGACTGCTAAACCGGAGGTCGTGGGTTCGATTCCCACCCAGGACAAATCTTTGTGTGATGAGCATGATCATTTGTTCTGTGTCTGGGTGTAATTTGTCCATAATATGTATGTATTTAGAAATATATAAGTATGTTTATCAGTTGTCTGATTGCCACAGCACAGGCTGTGCCTAGTTTGGGATCGGATGACCGAGTGTGAAAAAAAAAAATTAAAACTATATTGGGGTCGACTCCCAGTCAAACCGGATTTAGCTGAATACCACTGTTTTACGTGGAGCGGCTGCCTACCAGACCTCTACATCCCATTAACTGTATGACACGGTACTTCTTGGCATGACTGGAGTCAGATTTTCTGGCTGCCACAGATCTACAAATTACAGCCGGGACCAACAGCTAGACGTGCTTTCCGAAGCACGGAGGAAACTCGGTATGTTAAGATGGTCATCCATCCACAGACCAACCTAGGCAAGCGTTGCTAAACCTTAGAATAAATCATATGATATATCTAAAGCATCCCTAAGGATAATCGCATTCGGTAAGAGCTTCAATTTCATCAGATAGGTACATAAATTCATTAACAATGGTCAGGCCCCAAAATAGAGACTATCTTGTTTACTTAGCACTGTCGGCCCCTCTCAATTACAAGAAATCCATGACAAAGGAATAATACGTATTAATTTAATTCGTATGTATGGAGAGGTAGAATAGTTATTTGGCGAACAAAATCGAGATTAGTTCGTTTAAATTTTAATGACTGCTTTGAAAGATATTTTTTTTTATTTTATTTTTTTTAATATTGGTTTGCTCTTGACTCTAGTCTAGGTAATAGATGATAGAGACAAAGTCCACGATGAAGCGAGCTTACCCGGAAGAAACCTGTTCACTCTAATTTTGAAGAGATTAGGGTTGTATGCGTGCGTAAATTTTAATGTGTCGTGGAATTAAACATGTTTATATATTAGTAACCTGGATGACCGAAAGTACCTGGATGACCGAGCTTTCATCTGTTTTTTTTAATGGTAAACGCTTTTTAAAGATGAAACCTAGCTAGATCGATTTATCGCCCCCGAAACCCGCTGCATACTAAATTTCATGAAAATCGTTGGAGGCGTTTCCGAGATTCAGATTAAATATATACTGAAGATAGATAATGAAGGTAGGTACACTTAAATTGAAACACAGATTTTTGACAATTATCCGACTATAATGGATAGCTTCTTCTTCTTCTCATTTCCTCTCAATGCAGGCGGTATGTCTACTTCACTGTACGTCGCTTCATCTGGTTTTTACTCCTGACTTATGACTGCAAAAAAGACCCCTCAAAAAAAATAAACAGCATACAAATTCCACCCAAGATACTTACGAAGAAAACTCTCCAAAGTTTCGGTTTACCATTCTGTAAATCGAACAAAATATTGGGAAGCGGTAAGAGAGGACTGTAAAGAGCATCCTTGGCTCCTGACTCCAAAACGGCCAACTTTGCCAAGTAAACACGTAAATTTTACTGAAAACTTTCGCCAAGGTGACGACTTTGAAACTTTGGGACCTGCGTTGTTTGTCTTTTACGAGCGCGTTCGGATACCCTAGTAGAAAACTGGTTTGCTTAAAGTTTTGAGTCGAAAAACCATTAAGGTTCTGTTAATAAAATAAGATGGCAAAACAGGTTGGTCAAGAGGGAAATTGTTAGTTCATTACTATTAGTATTTATTATTAGTATTTATTATTATTATTTATTATATACTTTATTGTACACCTCATTACAAGCAGTAAAAACGTTTAAAAAAAAAAACAAGTTTACAATGGGCGGTCTTATCGCACAGGGCAATCTCTTACAGACAACCTTTGGATGGACTGAACGAAAGAAGTTAGATTTAGGGCGGTCAGTGTACAAACATCATAAACAACCGAGATTTGCTCGTTTTTTGACGTGACAACGTCTAATAAACCGATGAACGCCGGCTGCACGCACGAAAAAGGATGACTCATTGTAACGTTCCGCTCATTGTAACGTTACGATCGTAGCGAAAGCGCTGCACGATAAAATTTTATTCATAGAATTATGCAATCGTTTCATCAATGTTTTGTTATGACGGTGTCACGTTAAACTATCGTCCGTAAACCAACAGACAATCATTTTTTTTTTCGGAATTTTTTTCTAAAAATTAAACCTAGCTAGATCGATTTATCGCCCCCGGAACCCCCTGCATACTAAATTTCATGAAAATCGTTAGAGCCGTTTCCGAGATTCAGTTTATTTATATATACATAGATACAAGAATTGCTCGTTTAAAGGTATTAGATAGATAGATATTTGAAGTCAAACTTATCGAGGATAGTGTAATTACTCCTCCTGTTGAGCTATACGTGTTTTTGTATTTATCTAAAATCAACCCCTGAAGAGGGGTAACCAACGGATTGATGAAGTTTAAGGGAAGAATATTACTGTTTGCTTCAATTTACTTGGAAATCTCTGAAGTAAAACCGGCCTAGTGCGTGTCGGGCCACGCACAGTGTAGGGTTCCGTAGTTACCCGTCCCGTAAGCACAAAAATAGTAAATTTTAGTATGACATTACAAAGTTACAAATACACTTAGATTTAAGTTAAAGCTTAATATTTCGCAAACGAGGCTCCGTTTGCGAAATATTAAGTTGAATAAAAAGATGGAAAAATTGTTTTCACAAACCGTCAATATTTAAAAGACCTATTCAACAACATCCTATCCACAAATAAATAAATGCCTTATGTCTTATGTTATAACAACCCACACCATAAGACAGATGATAAAAAAACATCGCCACTTTACGTTTAGGGGGGGTATAGACAGATATACGGAAATGGCGTAATCATAAGGATTCCTTGTTGACTACGAAACCCTAAAAATGGCTTAGTAATTAAAAAAATATTTGATTCATATTCCAAAAATACCCTTAAAAGGGTAGTTAATGGATACCTACTAAATCCGTACGGATGAAGTGCTAGTTTTTAATAATTGTATTGACCGAAGTGAGCTTCGAGTTCTTTACGGGTCCAATCCAAATGTACTTACTTTGGTATTGTTCGTCAAATCGTTGAGCTCCTGAATGAACGATTGAGGAGCTCGTGACTAAATACATAATTATATGTATAACAAACACACACACATCCTATCACACATCCTATCACACATGAGGCTACATCTTGGTAAATAGGTAGGAACTTAACTAAATGTGATCTTTTTATTTTTATTATTATTTATTAATATACTGTGCTCGTCATACAACTTTTGCTATATATTCAAACTGTATGCGAGAACGCCGGTACCCTACACACAAGTTTAATCTTATACTGGGTACTGGAGTTCAACGAAAACACCTTTTATTGTTGTTGTAAAACTGCGTTGTAGATTAGTGTTTTTATACAACCTATGATAAATAAACCATTTTATTATTTATAATCATATCAGGAATGCAGTCGATCTTCAAAGTTAAACAACGCAACATATGTATGCAATCTTAACATATATAACACAATATTAGTGCACAACTGCATCTGGTTATACTGGAAAGCGGCCTCAACAATTGGAGAAGGAAAGAAAGAAAGAATAATATTTATTTAGCACTCACATGAAACACGCACGGTACATAGAAATAAAAAATAAATGTAGGTGTGCTTAGAACCAAGTGTGTGTCACACGGCTGCACTAAAAAGGTCCATTTCAGCGATATGTCAGACAGACTGATGCTGTCTGACGCTGGTTTTCTAATGAACCTTTGAATGGACGAGTGGCGGTTCATTTGACTCAATCTAATATTATCATATTTATACATTTATATTATATATATTATATCATCTAAATAAAGTAAATAAAAGAATAAACAGATATAATTGAAACAATGTGTATGAATGTGTTTGTGTACGTGTAATGTGTTAATGAATACTTAGAGAAAAGGGATCATTGAGTTACGATTCAGGACAAAATTGTCCTAAATGTAAGAAATTAGTTTTATAGTTTGTTTCATTTTGTGGGAAAAATATGCATTTGGTTAGGTATGTAAAATTACAGTTTCTTTTAATAATATTACGAGTATAATTTCGTGGTATAGGCTTCATAAACAGAAATGCCTGCAACCAACTCCATTTAAGTTAAATGCTGCGTTAATAGCGGAGGTCGGTGTTAAAATACAAATAAACAACCAAAAAGACCGACTTCAGAAATTAGTTATTTTATACTTGTCACACACGTGTTTTTTTTTGGAAGTCGGTTGTTATATTTTTTTTTTTCTATTTTTCTCATTTTGTGGTACCACACCTAACAACACCACAGGAAAGCAATTTCGTTTACTTGGATGACAATTTTTTACAGCTATTTTGATTAAAAAACCCAAATTACTGAACCGATTTTGATGTAACTTCCATGGGACTAATCGGAAAGCATATCCTTTCACATATTTTTTAAAATCTTTTTATAAATGACGGAGTTATAAGGTAACAAACAAACAAAAAAAATATACAACTGAATTGAGAACCTCTTCCTTTTTTTTGAATTCTAGTTTAAGTTTAAAAATAAATCTATTATAATTATGTTTTTTTTGCCATTGTTTTATATGTTTTTGTAAATTACAATAAATTTACGTAACTAACTTAAAACTATTTACTTAAACTATTTATATCTTCTAAACTTAACTTTATACGTATGAATATACAAAAACAAAATACATTTAGGCGTCGAAGTATTCCTCTGCATCGCTGTCATACGGAAACGTGCCCAGAAAGACTGGCAGCATTATAGAGGGCATGCGGTACAGAGAGTAAAGTCCCGCATACCTCCACTGAAATGGGAGGATCCTCCGAGCAGACGGTTGTTGTGTCTGGTGGGCAACTGCCCGATTGTTGATATTCGGTCTTCTTAGTCTTCATGTGGTGACATTGATGCTATTACAGCATTGCACCGTTGTATGGCAATGCTAATTCTTTGAGCAAAGAACGAACCCGCCCTTTGATCACGTAAAGTGTCGATCAGTCGTTGAGATATGTCCTTAAAAAGGAGACGTGCATTCGGACTTATGACCCAAGCGTTTCGACCCCAAACGGCTCAAAAGTGTAATTACCAAAAAGGTTACAATATTTGCGCCGCTTGTATTTGGGACTCAGCAGCCGCAACGGTAGCGCCGGCACAAACCGCCGTACTTGGAACATGCGATGGCGCGTGTCGACACATGTTGCGTTCAATACCAGAAGCCACCTTCCATGGCACCAATGTCAAACCATCTGGTCTTTTCCCATCGTCACGTACCAAAGTTCTAATACCACTGGTTCGCACACCCCGACGAATAAACCCGTTGGCCCGCCCGCCCTTTGATGCTGGCGTGCCGTGCTCGAAGCTGTCGACAGCTACTCCGCAGTGACACAGATGGGGAGCAACACAAACTGCGCCTAAGCGAAGATAGATAGCGAGCCGAATCAATGCGTCATCCATCATAGTGCCTATGGTGACGAGAGTGCTTGAAACCACAAACCCGACTCCTATTCTACATTCCGTGAATAGAGACAAGGTACCCCTATTCGCAGAATTGAAGACATTCTTAATGTCAACCTTAAAAATGACCTCACCTTTGTCGCTGTTGAGGCAAGAGGACAATGTGGGTAACGCAGCTTCACAGCCCTTTCTGGAACCGAAGGCAAGCTGTAGGGGCTGGAATTTGCTGGTCAAAATTTCACTAAAAGATGCACAGCAAATTTTGGCTGCTATCTCTGTAGTAGAGCCCAAAGCAATGGGACGAATGCCACCATCTTTTTTGTGCAGGGCACATAGGTTTGCCCTGTACAAAATATCAATGACGGCTTCGTTGACATTGCCTGAGAGAATCAAGTTAATTAGGGCTATCAGCTCCTTCATACGGGATCCACCTTCTCCCAACTTCCCCGGCGCCTGCGCATATTAGGTCCTTTAAATGTTGAGGAGTCAGGCCATCGAGGCCACCGGCGGAGCCACTCCGGAACAGACGGCCGCAAGTACTTGTTGCCCTGTAATGTAAGTGAGCTTGTTTCTGGATCGGGGGGTGAGATAATCTGCCGAGGCGGGATGTTTGCTCTCCAGAGGATTAAGTGTTTTTGGAGAGAGTCATTCGTACATATTTATTATTTAATAAATTGTTGTGGTATCCTCGCTCGTAGTGTCAGTGACGCAGTCTGTTGCGGAAGCCTCGCTCGTAGTGTCAGTCACGCAATCTGTGGTGGAAGCCTCGCTCGTGGTGTCAGTCGCACAGTCTGTGGTGGAAGCCTCGCTCGTAGTGTCAGTCACGCAGTCTGTGGTGGAAGCCTCGCTCGTGGAGTCAGTCCAGCAATCTGTGGTGGAAGCCTCGCTCGTGGTGTCAGTCCAGCACTGTGTGGTGGAAGCCTCGCTCGTGGTGTCAGTCCCACAGTCTGTGGTGGAAGCCTCGCTCGTGGTGTCAGTCCCACAGTTTGTGGTGGAAGCTTCGCTCGAAGTGTCAGTCACGCAGTCTGTGGTGGAAGCCTCGCTCGTGGTGTCAGTCGCACAGTCTGTGGTGGAAGCCTCGCTCGTAGTGTCAGTCACGCAGTCTGTGGTGGAAGCCTCGCTCGTGGAGTCAGTCCAGCAATCTGTGGTGGAAGCCTCGCTCGTGGTGTCAGTCCAGCACTGTGTGGTGGAAGCCTCGCTCGTGGTGTCAGTCCCACAGTCTGTGGTGGAAGCCTCGCTCGTGGTGTCAGTCCCACAGTTTGTGGTGGAAGCTTCGCTCGAAGTGTCAGTCACGCAGTCTGTGGTGGAAGCCTCGCTCGTGGTGTCAGTCCAGCAGTCTGTGGTGGAAGCCTCGCCGGTAGTGTCAGTTACGCAGTCTGTGGTGGAAGCCTCGCTCGTGGTGTCAGTCCAGCAGTCTGTGGTGGAAGCTTCGCTCGTGGTGTCAGACCCACAATCTGTGGTTGAAGCCTCACACGTAGTGTCAGTCACGCAGTATGTGGTAGATGCCTCGCTCGAAGTGTCAGTTACGCACTGTGTGGTGGAAGCCTCGCTCGTGGTGTAAGTCCCGCAGTCTGTGGTGGGACCCTCGCTTGTGGTGTCAGTCCAGCAGTCTGTAGTGGAAGCCTCGCTCGTGGTGTCAGTCCAGCAGTCTGTGGTGGAAGCCTCGCTCGTGGTATGAGTTCCACAGTCTGTGGTGGGAACTTCGCTCGTGGTGTCAGACCCACAGTCTGTGGTTGAAGCCTCGCTCGTAGTGTCAGTCACGCAGTCTGTAGTGGAAGCCTCGCTCGTGGTGTCAGTCCAGCACTGTGTGGTGGAGGCCTCGCCCGTAGTGTCAGTCACGCAGTTTGTGGTGGAAGACTCGCTCGTAGTGTCAGTCACGCAGTCTGTGGTGGAAGCTTCGCTCGTGGTGTTAGTCCCGCAGTCTGTGGTGGGACCCTCGCTTGTAGTGTCAGTCCAGCAGTCTGTGGTGGAAGCCTCGCTTGTGGTATGAGTTCCACAGTCTGTGGTGGGAACTTCACTCGTGGTGTCAGACCCACAGTCTGTGGTTGAAGCCTCGCTCGTAGTCGTGTCAGTCACGCAGTCTGTGGTGGAAGCCTCGCTCGTGGCATCAGTCCCACAGTCTGTGGTGGAAGCCTCGCTCGTGGTGTCAGTCACGCAGTCTGTGGTGGAAGCCTCGCTCGTGGTGTCAGTCCAGCAGTCTGTGGTGGAAGCCTCACTCGTGGTGTCAGTGACGCAGTCAGTGTCGGAAGCCCCGCTCGTCGTATCAGTCACGCAGTTTGTGGTGGTAGCTCCGCTCGTAGTGTCAGTCACGCAGTCTGTGGTGGAAGCCTCGCTCGTTGTGTCAGTCCCACAGTCTGTGGTGGAAGCCTCGCTCGTGGTGTCAGTCCCACAGTCTGTGGTGGAAGCTTCGCTCGTGGTGTCAGTCCCACAGTCTGTGGTGGAAGCCTCGCTCGTAGTCGTGTCAGTCACGCAGTCTGTGGTGGAAGCCTCGCTCGTGGTATCAGTCCCACAATCTGTGGTGGAAGCCTCGCTCGTAGTGTCAGTCACGCAGTCTGTGGTGGAAGCCTCGCTCGTGGAGTCAGTCCAGCAGTCTGTGGTGGAAGCCTCGCTCGTGGTGTCAGTCCAGCAGTCTGTGGTGGAAGCCTCGCTCGTAGTGTCAGTCACGCAGTCTGTGGTGGAAGCCTCGTTCGTAGTGTCAGTCACGCAGTCTGTGGTGGAAGCCTCGCTCGTAGTGTCAGTCACGCAGTCTGTGGTGGAAGCCTCGCTCGTAGTGTCAGTCACGCAGTCTGTGGTGGAAGCTTCGCTCGTGGTGTCAGTCCCACAGTCTGTGGTAGAAGCCTCGCTCGTGGTGTCAGTCCCACAGTGTGTGGTGGAAGCTTCGCTCGTGGTGTCAGACCCACAGTCTGTGGTTGAAGCCTCGCTCGTAGTCGTGTCAGTCACGCAGTCTGTGGTGGAAGCCTCGCTCGTGGTATCAGTCCCACAGTCTGTGGTGGAAGCCTCGCTCGTAGTGTCAGTCACGCAGTCTGTGGTGGAAGCCTCGCTCGTGGAGTCAGTCCAGCAGTCTGTGGTGGAAGCCTCGCTCGTGGTGTCAGTCCAGCAGTCTGTGGTGGAAGCCTCGCTCGTAGTCGTGTCAGTCACGCAGTCTGTGGTGGAAGCCTCGCTCGTGGTATCAGTCCCACAGTCTGTGGTAGAAGCCTCGCTCGTAGTGTCAGTCACGCAGTCTGTGGTGGAAGCCTCGCTCGTGGAGTCAGTCCAGCAGTCTGTGGTGGAAGCCTCGCTCGTGGTGTCAGTCCAGCAGTCTGTGGTGGAAGCCTCGCTCGTAGTGTCAGTCACGCAGTCTGTGGTGGAAGCCTCGTTCGTAGTGTCAGTCACGCAGTCTGTGGTGGAAGCCTCGCTCGTAGTGTCAGTCACGCAGTCTGTGGTGGAAGCCTCGCTCGTAGTGTCAGTCACGCAGTCTGTGGTGGAAGCTTCGCTCGTGGTGTCAGTCCCACAGTCTGTGGTAGAAGCCTCGCTCGTGGTGTCAGTCCCACAGTGTGTGGTGGAAGCTTCGCTCGTGGTGTCAGACCCACAGTCTGTGGTTGAAGCCTCGCTCGTAGTCGTGTCAGTCACGCAGTCTGTGGTGGAAGCCTCGCTCGTGGTATCAGTCCCACAGTCTGTGGTGGAAGCCTCGCTCGTAGTGTCAGTCACGCAGTCTGTGGTGGAAGCCTCGCTCGTGGAGTCAGTCCAGCAGTCTGTGGTGGAAGCCTCGCTCGTGGTGTCAGTCCAGCAGTCTGTGGTGGAAGCCTCGCTCGTAGTGTCAGTCACGCAGTCTGTGGTGGAAGCCTCGCTCGTGGTGTCAGTCCAGCACTGTGTGGTGGAAGCCTCGCTCGTGGTGTCAGACCCACAGTGTGTGGTGGAAGCTTCGCTCGTGGTGTCAGTCCCACAGTCTGTGGTTGAAGCCTCACTCGTGGTGTAAGTCCCACAGTCTGTGGTGGAAGCCTCCCTCGTAGTGTCAGTCCCACAGTCTGTGGTGGAAGCCTCGCTCGTGGTGTCAGTCCCACCGTCTGTGGTGGAAGCCTCGCTCGTGGTGTCAGTCCCACAGTCTGTGGTTGAAGCTTCGCTCGTGGTGTCAGTCCCACCGTCTGTGGTGGAAGCCTCGCTCGTGGTGTCAGTCCCACAGTCTGTGGTTGAAGCCTCGCTCGTAGTGTCAGTCACGCAGTTTGTGGTGGTAGCTCCGCTCGTAGTGTCAGTCACGCAGTCTATGGTGAAAGCCTCGCTCGTTGTGTCAGTCCCACAGTCTGTGGTGAAAGCCTCGCTCGTGGTGTCAGTCCCACAGTCTGTGGTGGAAGCCTCGCTCGTGGTGTCAGTCCAGCAGTCTGTGGTGGAAGCCCCGCTCGTGGTGTCAGTCCAGCACTGTGAGGTGGAAGCCTCGCTCGTAGTGTCTTCGCCCAAAGAGTGAGATTCAGTATTTTCCTTTGTACTTGTCGTCGGGTTCAACTGCTTGCCCAATTTTGTTGCTTCTGAAACTGATTCTTCTACTGGACCTGCAATATTATTCGTTGAATTAGAGGAAATCGATCTGATATTTTTTGTACAGATATTTTTTCTCTATTCTAGGTACCTACTACTCATATTCTTACGATAAAATGTTGAACAGTTTTAATAAAAACTAGTGAGGTGCATGTTAGGCCATGCACAGTAAAGGGTTTTCGCAGATACCCGTCCCGTTAACCATGACAAAAAATTGGAATCAAATACTTTAAGATTACAAATTTACAAATGCAGTTAAGTCATTTTCAATGGAATTATTATGAAATTTCCAAGTACTTATTACTTACCTATAAACATTTCTCTTGTAAAATTTATTATGATTCAGTCACAATGACCGCTTTCGTTCAAATTATTCAATCAAAACCCGGGTGGAATGGATATGTGGTCATATTGGTATTGTGATATTAATTCTTATCGATTTAAATGATATGATAATTTAGGATGACATGTAAATTACACTTTAAACTATTCAAATCGGACCTTTCGTTTAAAAGTTACGACGGGTATAAAAATGCTTTAAGCAACAAAATGTTGCGGTTTGAGCGAACCGCATAATTAACCCTTGACTGAGTGAACGGGGTGAAAAGTTGCGCTGATCCTGAGACAACAGAATCAGCAGCAGAAATGGCTGGGTAATTAATGAAAATCGTGGTGCTTAATTTTATTTTATTTATTTATTTACGAGAGTAGTAGTAGTACTCCCCAATCTTCAACGCCCTCTCTACCCCAGAGAGGGCGTTGAAGATTGGGGAGTACCTAACTACCTACTAAGTCGGTGCGGACGAAGTCGCGAGCGAAGTGCTAGTAATCTATATAATATCTCCGTGTCCTGCCTAATCGGTTTATAAACTATCGATGGTAGACGTCGATCGACAATGTCTTATGTAGGTACCTACTAAATCAAAGCACGAAACGATGGGCTTTTGTAGTAGCAACCCCATAGACAACGCACAGCCGTCGGAAGCTGCTTCAGGAGTAAAACTATACAGAGAGATTTTCGTGTGACGTAAATGAGAACTATTTTTGATAATTTGTAGGTTCTAGAAAGGTGTTAAAATAGGGAACAAAAGTTTGTAATTTTTAATAATTGTGTTACCAAACACTTACAAAGATAGATTTAATGTGAAGTACATACCTTCTGGAGCCGTATCTACAACGTAACATGTCTGAAACAAAAAATACCTTTGTTGAGTTTTCTTTTCCACGCGCCACTCGCTACACGTATGCGGCGATTCCATAGAAAACATATTAAAAATCATGTCAACAGCTTGTCGTCAGCCACCGGTGGCTGTGGTCGGTGGTCTGTTTGCGAGCAGCCTTTATTTGTCATAAAAATTACGACCGACAAGACGACCCTATAAAATTATTCGAAGAATAAACTTTTAAAAATTACCACCACCATAAATCAGTATTTAAGTACTTACTACAAGCACTAATACAGTAACAGTCACAATATTTCCCCCCATTCTTCACTTCAATATGTCAAGCTGATGTGAACTAATGATGGATAGGTGTCAAGTGCCCTATTTATATGAAACATATTCAGGCAATTAACGTCATACATGTTGTTGTTTTTCTATTCCCCATATACTTCGTTTCGCCACGGTTGAAACATAAAAATCAGTTTATATGCAGACAAAGAACTTCTGTTTTGATTTAGATATGATAGTTTGCGTTTAAATAGGTATTTTTATTAATATACCTAGTACCTTCATGAGTAATTGTAGAAACAGTTGTTTTGTTTCTGCTTTGTTAAACTTTGGATGCCTTTTTCAAGCTGGCATTGATGGAATATAGTTTTTTATAAAACTCGAGTTATATCTTTAGCACGATGGTGTGCATAAGATTCAATCTGCCTAGCTTTTTCTCAACTATGGGCATCCGATTAGACTAAACCCAGTCTAGTCCAGTCCAGTGGTCCAGTGGTCCAGTCGGATAATCGGATTCAAGCTGAGTCATCATCATCCGAAAGACGTCCACCGCTGGACATAGGCCTTCCCCAAGTGTCACCACAAGAACCGGTCGTGCGCGTCTCGCATCCATCGGCTACCCACGATCCTCACCAGGATAGCTGAGTACTATAGTAGGCGCCAGATAAATGTGGAATAAAGTACATTGACCTTTCCCTAATAACTGTTCATAGGTACCTGAACAATTAAATATGAATCGTTTTTCATTATTAGACAATGTTAAGGATCACGAGAGATGATGATTCGGGACAGCTTTGTGTCATTAATTCCGTTTTTCAAATTAAAAATGTCAATAATTGTAGGTGGGTCAATGACCGTTATTCCACGATTATCTGGCGCCTACTATAGTACTTTACTTGGAGTAACAACATCAAACATGAACGTGTGATCCCCACTTAGAATCTGCAACAAATTCTTCAAATGATCTTTAATACTGTATCAACATCCAATGTTCACCTGCTGTATCAGAACTTAATGGACAAACTCGAAGTCAAAGTGGCTTATGCGTTGCCACCGAAGATAATGTGAAAGTGGCAAAGCTTTTAATGTAAACAAAAATAAACAATCACATCGACGGAAAGAACAAGAACGGGACAAAGAACACACAAAGCGATTTTGGTTTATTGAATTTATATTTATTTGTTTAGCTGTTCCCCGCAACTTCATTCACGTTAATATAGATTTTTGAAAAAAATTAGTCAAGTATCGTCTCCATCTATCTCTGTACAAAATTCATCCAAATCAGTCAGCGATGTAAGCGTAAAAGAGAACAAACTCGTTTTCGCAATTAAAATATTTGTTTTGATGTACATGTCACCGAACAATTGCAGACTTCGTTAGACTCTAATAAATCTTTATTAGATTATAGTTTCTCGATATATTATGAAAAAATTGTTCGGTAAGCAATCAATATTCAAATTCAATAGTTTCCAATATATCCGTGTTTTATTAAGAAAAAAAAGTTTCCAATTTCACGCGTTTGCAATTTTCCGCTGGCATACACATATGTAGATACACAGATACACAAGAACCTATAGACTATGACATGTGAACGAATCTGCCGCATACCTTGACGGTTGGAGGTGGTGCGTAAACTACTGATATTCCGCATCATTACCCCGCTGATGCGCCGGGGTTTTTCTTCTACTCATTTCCTCCCTCCCAAGGAAATGCTGTTTGTATATGAAAAAAGAAAAGGGATCACGGCCATGAGATACGTCGGATTCTTTCAGCTGTGAGTCGTTTGTAGATAAAAAGCTACATTGCGTTTATCGATTATGATTATTACTTTCATCATGGTGTTCCTGCATAACTGGGACATAATGTTAAAGTGAAGAAATCAATAGGCGAGTCTATGGTCTGGTAAGTTTTATCTGTGTTGAATATAAACGTTTTTGGTGATCATTTTCTGCGATTAGTATCATAACCTTAGGACCCCATTCTATCAGTGATCATTTCAAACGTATTGGACTATTGTCAAACGTTTTGAAAGTCAAAGTATTATTTTCAAACTAGCGCGTATCCCGTTTTTTCCAGTTCCAGTATATAGCCTTCCTCAAGAATGTGGCTATCATATACAAAAATATTTTTCCAAATTGGACTGGTAGTTCCACAGATCAGCGCGTTTAAACAAAAAAAACTCTTCAGCTTTATTATATTAGTATAGATAAACCATGTACAGGTACTTTCGAATTGTCAAAGTCAGTTAGTCATAAACATGAAGCTATTTGCACGTTCCAAAGAGTAGATCTCTATGGAGAAGGACGTGCAAGAAACTCCACGGATACTCTTTTTAATCATCATAATGTTTCGCATTTAGTGTGTCATTCTGGAATAGAATAACTACGGAGTTTCTATAGTAGGCGCCAGATAATCGTGGAATAACGGTCATTGACCCACCTACAATTATTGACATTTTTAATTTGAAAAACGGAATTAATGACACAAAGCTGTCCCGAATCATCATCTCTCGTGATCCTTAACATTGTCTAATAATGAAAAACGATTCATATTTAATTGTTCAGGTACCTATGAACAGTTATTAGGGAAAGGTCAATGTACTTTATTCCACATTTATCTGGCGCCTACTATAGTCCATTCTTTTTCATAAAAAATACGTTAGCGAATGGACAACTACCTACAGTAGTACTTTCATGGAAGTGCTACATAAATATTATTCTTTCTTTACTGTTACTTTATTTATTTTAAAGTAAATCTTGACGTGCTTTTTGATGGTCTCATTGAAATAAATTATATGAAACGTCATGTAAGTTGTTAAACATATTAATATTTAAGTCAAAACAGATGTTTAAATCCGTTCACGTGACTAGAGGGCTGGGCCAAAGAATCAGAATCGCCGTTTAACGCGGCAGTACTGCCTGTAATCAGGACATTTTTGCCGTTGACAGCGATGTGATAGAATTTTTAGATGCCTAAAGATTTCTTTTGTTTTTATACGCATTTGTACCTAAAAAATTTCGCGATTTATGTGTCTATCTTTTTAAAATATATATTTCTTGTGTACGTGTGTATGTCACTGAACTCCTCCTGAACGGCTGGACCGATGTGGATGAAATTTTTGTGTGTGTGTATTCAAGGGGAATCGAGAATGGTTTAGATTCACAATTGGTTGCTCTACAATCGATTTCTAATTAATAATAATAATTAATGAATATTTTTTTGTCATACACAATGCAAACGATCGGACAGGACACCGTCTGTCGGGACCGCTAGATTGCTTATAAGTATTTAGTAGTTACTTTTATGTTACCTGCACATAATACATTTTAAAGAGCAAATAAATGAAATCACGTATATTCCATTCACTTCATTTATCTCACACCAAATTCCAAGAAACGTAAACCTACCAACACCGATATCCAAAACCCAACTCCCTACTGAAAGAGACATTAAGCCAAATGGTATCATGTCGAGCGTACATCCGTTGACACTCGGCGTATCTAGTGAGCTGACGTCACGTATCTGCAGCACCGTATAATCCGACGTGAGATTGACTGGTAGCCCGGGCCTGTTTCCTAGCCAAAACTTGCTGTTGATAATCCTGTTTTGTGTTTTGCTTTACTGTGCTCTATGTTTGCTGTAGCTATGTTAGACACCAAATAAAACACAGATAAGGTGAAATCGGGTATGATTACACTAGTCAACAAGATTTTGTCACAAGGTATTTGCTTACTAATTGCGAATTACCTACCTACCCTTATTCCAAAATCATATTTATTTGGTTTTGATCAGGTCCAGTTTTTGTGTTACAGCTACTACCAGTAACATAGTTTTCGCTTAAGCGTTTAAATTCCGATTTTTTTTATTATTCAATAAAGTAGCTGTAATTTCAGTTTACTGAGTAATTTTATGCTTATATAATGTTGAAAAAGTGTTCAAATGATTCTGTCAAGTTTCTTTACATTTATGGTGAAATTATTTTCTAAATAAACTCAAAAAAGAAATTCTGAACCATCACATTTAAAGAAAATGTGAGCTTTATTTTGTCATTTTTTAATATAAAAGGATAGTTGAGTATACTGACGTGCCATCTGCTACACAACTAATCTCTAATATGATAACGTGCCTGTATTAGAATCACCTGAAAACTTCAGTTTTCGTCTCAAAGCAACACTTCAAAATCATATGACAGAAAAACTGTTCGTGTCTCAATAATTTTAATTTCAGTTCTATGATACTTAAGCATGTTATTAACATAATTAGTTAAAAAAATCATGTGACACTCAAAAAGTGTTTTTTTGTTGACCAGTGTCATTTGTTCACAAGACCAAATTCAAATTAGTACAAAGACGCAAGCCGCCCCGTTGCTTGCCAAAGAACACCAACAAGTGCCTAGCACCGGGGCTGCCAAATCTATCAGCAACAATCTAATTTTAATAAAACCTACCACTAATTTTATTTCCACCAACTGGTGTAATCTGCTATTGCAGCGGAACAAAAAAAAAAAAAATACAGTAGCACAACGGGCTGAATTAGATAAGATTAGAACTTTATTTCAGTTTGGCCCAGTCTTTTAGATATTGTTAATAATGTCATTATTTTTGGAGATAATTTGTTTCACCCAGAATCACCACTGTTTGGTATACCTCGGGAATAAAGATGACAAATAGCTACTGCGGTTGATACGGGCGATAAAAATGAAATAATAATTTGACTAATTAATGTTAAAGTTACTTTACTTGAATAAAAATATAAACTGTGCTTACTCCTCTGACTACATGAAAAAATATGTTAGAATTTCTGCCTTCTTTTGGCACTGGAACGCAAAGGGCTTTAGAAGGAACACGGATGGGTTTTAGTCAGTTAGAGTTTGACACGCACTTCCGCTCCACCCAGAGCGGAAGAAGTCATTTGATGATTTCGCATACTTAAAAAAAAAAAAAATTTTTTTTGATACATTAAATACGTTACGCCATGATGGTCAATAATATAGATGTTATGATTATTTACATTTCTAGAAAAGCTCAACCATGTACCTACACGTTCCGTTAATATTAATCCGACGTGAGATTGACAAGCGGCCTCCCAGGTCTGTTTCCTAGAAATGGCTGATGATATTCGGTTTGCTTTTGTTTTTGTTGAATTATATAATTAAAATAATAATATAAATAAATAATAATAATTAATAATAATTATTATTATTTATTTTAAATAATAATAATTAATAATAATTATTATTATATAATTATAATAAAATGCTAATGCTGTCTTCTATTATTATTATTTTTATTTTAATTGCTTCCATCACAATATTCTCGACACAGGTGTCATCATTTATTTGTTTCACGCGATGAATACCTACTATTTTTATTATAATCGACGTTATTAACAGATGTTCACATTCATTATCTTTTACTGAATTAAATGAGTGAACATTTATTTACATACATTCTAATCCGACACGCAGTTGACCGAGTTACTTTTATTTAATCATACATGTAATTTTTGGGGGATGCTGGCGTGAAATAATTTGATGGAACTTTATGAGGGCCAAGAAAAAAAAAAGAGTGTTTTTTTATTTTGAATGGAAAATAATTTATATGTTTCAGTCCGTGAGACTCGACGTAGCTTTCATTAATATGTTCATCTGATGAAAATATAAATGTTAATTTATTCGTTCCTTACGTTTTTAAAAAGTGAAGTCACACAGGCGTTCACCGCCTAATATAATTCCCTCAGTGACTTACCCAAATATAAATTAAGTAGGTATAGGTACCTGAATAACATTTAATTCAGCATTAACAGCCATAAACCTACATCGAAACCGAAATTCTCCGCTTCACAAACAACAGAAAATATAAAATCAAAAATTACAAAATGGCCTTCCGCCTCGGCCAGCAAACTCGTATTTTTGAATATAAAATATAAACTTGCTCTTTACGGCCGATTTTAATGCCAGTTGTAAATATTAATTTGTTGCTGAAACTTCAATAATTCTGTTAACGTTCTCTTTTGATGCGAAAGTACCTACTAGCTGTTCCGACGGGAAAACAATTTTAAACTTCATTTAATTTTACTTGATTGGATTAAACTTCAGCATTCTAAGGATTTTTGTTTGATAGACTAGCTTTTTAATTTGGCTAATGGTTGGGAGTAACAAAGCTGAGATTAGTTATGGCTTATCTACCTAAATGTTTCAACTATTTTGGGTTTTGCTTCTACTCTCACTGGGTGTAACTGGTAACCAGTATTTCACAACCAACGCAACGTGCCATTCAACGTGACATTTCTGCCAGTTTTCTGGATACGTTTGCCAATGTCAGCGATGTAGATGCTCAATTTTTATATGCTCAATGAATTCTGTCCGTCAAAGTCAAAGCATTTATTTAAATAAACCATTTACTTAGGTACTTTGAATTATCAAAATCAGTCAACCAAAAACATGAAGCTATTTGCACGTTCCAAAGCGTAGATCTCTATGGAGAAGAACGTGCAAGAAACTCCAGGGACGCTCTTTTAAACCATTTTATGTTTAAAAAATCCGCCCTCCCTAGCTACCTACACGGCCTGGTAAACTTCATCAGTCACCACAAAATCTATGAAGCCCTCTTTCTCTTTCGATACCGCCCTCAATTTGTATACAGTCGTTACTCGACCACCTAATAGAGGTTATCGCCTCTTCGCATTGAGGTTACAAGTCCTCGCTCACTACTCGAAATAACGACATCATTTTCGATGCCATCATACGTAGGGAAGGATAGACAGGGGTCGATACACTTATAGTTCGCCAGGGTTATGAGTTCCTTGGCAAGATAGGAATGGGCCGATTGCTATGAATCGGGCATAATTTGGTCAAGATTTTTAGTGTAAAGGGCGAGCCTACTGCCAGGGTTCGGTCGCCAGAGACCCGGCTTAATAAGAATGTCTCCATTCAAATCAATTATATAATATATAAACAATAATTATGCAATGTGTAACAGAATAAACGCAATATTTGAAAAGGGATCATTGTACCCATTTATATTAAAGTAATTAACGGATTATTTAATTCATTTAATAAGTATGATTAACGTTAGGAAGGCTAAGTAATAAAAAATATTACGAAGAACTTTTACTTTGGACCCGAAATCGCGAAAAAATCACTTATTCAGTCAATTTTGTCGAGTTATGCGCACATAAATGAATGGAGAAGTCAATTTATTTTCGCAATTTTAATAATAACGCATCTTTTGTTTTATGGTTGGTTATTTATTTATTAAGTATATACTTAATTGTACACCGAGAATAACAAACAAAGAAAACTACAAACTAAAATAATGAGCGGCCTTATCGCATTCCGCGATCTCTTCCAGGCAACAAAAAAAAAAAAAACCTGGCCCAACCTAAGGACCGCAAGCAGTCATTGACGCTACCAACAAAAAAAAATCGTTTGTTCTAAATCCAAAAAGCTTCATTCAGAGAGTTCAAAGTTATGCTCAACAGGTGTCTTTGTCTTACTTTGTCTCCTCAGATAAATTACTTCACGCAATGGCAATTTCGAAATTTGCCGGCGCCTTGGAAGTGGCGTCCCAGACCGTTGTGTTGATTTAGGTACTGTAAAGGTGTCTCGGATAAAGCTGTAGGAGTACCTGAAATATTCCTTCCATGTTTCGCGTTGAAAAACGTTTAGACGTGACTTGTAGTAGAAAGTAAAAAGAAAGGTCATAGGCGTGGGTTGAATGTCTTCATTATTTAAATATCTAATAAAATAGTCTATATTTTTTTTTTCACTTTCTTTTTCAAGTCCATCGACAGGTTGTCTGTAAAAGATCATTACATTGAAACATGAAGCCCTAATTGTATTTTATTATGGTGGACAGTAAAGAATATTTCTATTTATATATCGAATTAATAAAGGAACTGATGAAGTCTGTTTCTATTAGCTGCTGCTGCTGGTACAGGCTAACTATCTTGGGGTTCGTGATAATAAAAACAGCCGATTAAATAACCAAAATGACACTATAATTTAACAACACTAATTATAAAACACAACTTCACTACTGATCACTTTAATCGCACTTGAAGGTCGCTTCCCAAAAATTCGCTTGTATTGCAAATCCGGTCGCGGGCTATGCGGTCCTTATATAGGCGTCAGTTATTCCAGAACCTTCTACTGCCGAAGCGTCTCGAAAGTTCGCGTAAATGCCGGTCCCGACTGACCAGTCGAGAATCTTAGAATTTTCTAAAAGAGTCTAGAAGGATCTTGACTCTACTGGTTCTGCTACTCGATACTAGATGGCGCTAGTAGTAACTAATGTGGTTATGTACCCGGCATTAATTCAGGCAAAAAAATCTGTTTGCGTTCTTTGAAATTCGCACATTCTTCAAAATAATACAGTGTATATTAATATGCTTTTCCAAAACAGTAAGCACCGACTACAGCCACATGAAATTGGTTCACGAGTGGTTGACTCAGCCAAACATTGTAACCGCAAAACAAATAAAGTGGTCCTTTTGGGGATGAAGTTAAAAGCGAACCAAATATTGATTTGGAATAACTTAGTCAATAATGTGGGCTTTATAAACTTGTAAGATGGTCTATGGTTTTGGAAGATATGGAATAAGTTTTACTCTTGTCAGTTATTAATGTATTATGTAGACGATTTAGAGAAAAGGGTTAAACATTTTTTTTGTTATGTGTTTGTTTTTTAAATAACTGATATAAGAAAACAGGAAACAGATAAAACGTTACAAAATTGATTCTTGTGTGCCTGAAGTGAGCAACAACAAATATCATTGTTTTTCATGATATAGCCTACAAAGCTACAAATGTTGATGAATTTAATTCCTATTGTAGGTGGCTTGCTTAACATTTTTGCATGCTTAGCAAAACATGCTTGTGCATAAATAAATAAGAAATATTTATGTTAACACAATTTTACACCATGTTTTGTGCAAGTAAATGATTATGTCGTTTATTCAATTTTCTTTACATATAGATCTACATTTTTAAATATTTGTTTTATAAAAACAGTTGTTACAAAAAATGCATTTAAAAATATAAAAAATAGTATGCCGCCGGTGTTGGGAGCAGGGTCCAAGCTACCGGTGGTTAGGGTTCCAGAGAAAGGAACCTCCTCACTATACGAGCCGTATCGAGGAGTACTGCCTTCTGTATCAGGCCCTTTACCCATCCGCGCAACGACAGCTTCGACAGATGGTCGTCCAAGCTTTTGGCCATCTGGCCATTTTTTGGCCATTGGCCGTAACATTATTATTCTCTTTATTCATTTCACTTACATACTAATTACATTTTTAAATGTTTCTTAAAGAAACACAGAAAAAGAATATAAATAATATTATTATTATTAAAAAATAGTTTTTCCATAAGTTTCTTAAAGGGTTCCATAAAATATTTGTGAGATCCTACATACAATAGAGTACCTATACGTTCACCCCTCTAATCAGATTGAACTGGATTGCCAACTTTATTTTTCAGAATTGTTGTACAAATTCACCGGAGAAAATTTTCTTTTCATGTAATTTGCACAAGCTTCAGGATAACTAGAAAAGTTCTCTACAAGAAAAAAATATAAGAAGGACGCCTTCGAGCGAATCGGATAAGGGCGAGTATTAACACGAATGTAATGGGAGAAGGTCAGTGTAAACCAGTCCTTACAGTAATTGTAGAGGTTGTTCCAAAGATTGAGAACTCAAAAAAAAAGACCAAAGAAAGTTTCGGGTTTTACATAAGAACGCTAGTAGGACGGAGGTTTAAAAAAACTGGACGTTAGCAGACGTTATTATTATGTTTGGTTGAATACTTTTAAAAGAGTTCATTAAAAGATCTTTATCTTTCATACTTTTCAGTAATCATTCGCGATTTAAGAGTTCTTGATATTCATGTATTGGTTCAGATGAAAACAAAGTCAAACGATGGCTAGACGTCTGGCATTTTGCTGAAGTGAATTGTGTAACTGTTTCAAAATTAAGTCTCGTTACTCTTGTTCTCACATTGTGCAACTGCTCCGTTGGTCTCGCGGTCGCAAGCGCGAATGCCGAGCGTGGAGTCCTGGATTGCATTCCCAGGTCGGGCAAAAAAGTGTTATTGGATTATTCCAATAGGAATTTCCCAGTGACAGCCCGGAGTTTGGAAGTTGGTGGTGTGACACTCCAGTGCCTCGGAAAGCACGGTAAGCCGTTGGTCCTGCGCCAGATCTCTCTCCGGTCGTATCGGGTTGCCGTCCCACCGGAATATGAGAGTGATGGAAGAGGAGCACCTGTGTTAGCGGCACACACTTATGCATTATAATATGTCGGGCGCTGATGACTAGCTTCGGTTGAGTTTGGCCGCCATGACCGAAATCGGTCAAGAGGACTATTAAATGCCAAAAACATATTTTCCCTTTTAAAATTGAAACCTACTTGCGAAGCGGATTTTATTCCTATTAAATAGGGGTGCGTAGTAGTCTACCAGAGCGCATGTACTACCCAGAAACTTGGGCAAAGCAAAATGTATACTTTTGTGGAATAGTGACACGAACGAGTGGAAACAATGTTAGAGAAGCAAATTAATGACGATGGGCATGGTAAAATAGAGTGGAAACGACGAGTTTCAAGAGAAAGAGCCATTTTTCCAAATTACGATATAAGGTTAAATAAATAAAATTGATGATTTCAAGTTTTCTGATTTAGACTGATAAATTATATTAAGTATCTCGACCCCAAGTATTAGAATAAAAATCGTGGCAGGTATTTAGTTAGATACCGCTATATACTTTCTACCAAACCCAATGCGAAAAAACCACGACTTTTCCTTCATCATCATCATACCAGCTGAAAGACGTCCACTGTTGGATATAGGCCTGCCTCAAGGGGCGGGTTTGCCATAATGTTGGCAAGGCGAAGGTTTGCTTAGAGGCGGGTTGGCGTCGCAGTGTAGCTGTTGCAATGCAGCCCATTCTCTGGTGAGTCCCTCAGTGCCAATTACGACACCTACGGGAAGTGATGGGATGGTGCTATTATATTTATTTTACGTCCGACACCAAACAGACCGAGTTTTCCTTACTTCTTCCTTTCATTGTTCAAAAACAAATAGTTCGATCGAGCATAATTCAGCCAATAGTTCTCATATAAACTCAATATCGTTAGTAACACAATCACGGCTCAGCAGACAGGTCATAGTCCTGAATCTTGTTTCCAGTCAATATTTTACGTGGGTGCAACGGACCGGTGTGGTTTGTTCCGCTACCAACTTTCTGAACTAACTTTGGGACTTCTCTGTAGAACTTTAGTTACTCGTAGGGTCTCTGAGGTAATTGATTGTCTTTGAATAAGTATTTTAGTTGGTTTTATCTTCTTAAGTGCGTGTTAGGTGGGAGTTTTTGATAGAAGAGTTAGTGTTTAAGTTGAGACCGATAACTATTGGGAAGTGTGTACAGAAGTTAATCTGCACATACTCGTTACCTATTAGTACAAAACGGACACAATTTAATATATTATTATTCCAAGATATCTTTTTGAATACTGAGAAAAAGCTTGTTTTTTTGTTTTGTTTTTTTTTCGCTTATTTGCCGCCGATGACGTCAAAGAACAATATGATGTTTGACCGCAACAATAATATTATCGTTGAATTTAAATCTTTTTTTAAGACTCAAATATAAGTAAAGTACGTTTTTAAGTTAAGTACGTTTTTTTACCGTAACATTAAAAATAAACAAGTACTATAAAAATATTATAACCAGAAATGGAATTTCTAAGCGAGTACAAAGCGGAACACATCATCCCAACGGATGAATAGACTCGACAAGTTTCATATTATTTTCTGTCGCAATATAAGGGCTATATTTCTTCTGCTAAGGTCAAGCACCTGAACATTAATAATTATGAAATATGATGATGCAATATTGTTTTACTGGTATCATTTATCTGAACAAAATATGGCCAATTTTACTTTTTTGTACTTAAATATATTTTGAGGCAGCCGGCTCGGGGCCGGCTGAGTCGTCCTGACGCAGGGGTACACGTACCCACGCGGCGAGACGATTTCGGACCGCCAGGCACTTCTTCTCATGCAACCGAGCGGGTGGGCGGGTTGCGGATAGCCCAGCTCCGGCTGGGGGACCGCCACCTGACTACTGGGAGTCGATCTCCCAGCTGGAGTGTCTCAAACGAGACCCCGGACAGGAGAAGTTTCCCGAAAGCCAAATCCCAGGCCAAGGGTTAACCTAGTACCCCATTATCCCTTGACTTACCTACTCCAAATTCGCACTCCTTCCTTTCTTCCTCTACTCCCATCGGTCCGGAGGAAGGGCAACCTCGCAAACCAAAAAAGCCCAACAACCACAACACTAACCATGAAGCAGACAGTAAAAGTAACTACCCAGGTGGGTCCCGGCCAAGCCGGGGAATCCCATGCCGACTCGTCGGTCAGCCCCCATCGTATTCTGGGAGGGGGCAAACTTCTGCCGTTAGAGGACGCGCCTTCAGCGCGTCAGGCTGCTACTACAGCGCCAAATATATGCACAGACTCGGCTGCGGTACACGCGCCAAACACACCGAAACCGGCTGCGGTACTCGCGCCAACAAACACAGACTCGGCTGCTACTCAAGCGCCACTAACTACCCTGACCAAGCTTTCCACGAGCGCCTGGCAACAGAGCATCGTCCGGAACAGCTTCAGAAAAAACCCTGACAATGACCAGAAAGTGACGGGTAAGGCTGCCGGTTCAGGTGGTTCCATCCCGACCCCAGCGGGCGAAGTACGCATGCATCAGCGCGAAAAAACCTTAGCTGGGGAGAGGAAATACGGCGACCAGATGGTCGCCCCAGAGAAAGTACGCGACCAGCCGCGAGTCCGCGAGGGTTTAACCCAGCGCGAAAAACGGCCGGACGCGGAAACGCGCGACCGGGGACGAGTCCGCGAAGGGGAAACCCAGCGCGAAAAATCTCCGGAAGCGTTGGAACCCACCGGAGCTGTAGGCCAGAACCCAGACCGACAGAGACGCGACACCGAAAGACCACCGAGAAGGGCGAGGGGGAAGCGGCTTCGGGCCCCGCGCGGGGATAACCTGGAGCCCAGAAATCTTCCGGGCACCTCCCTCAAACCACAACCTGAACCTAGCGGCTCGGGTGCGGCGAAGAGGGAACGTCCGGATGACACGGCTTCGCCGAGCACGCTTCAGGGAAACCCGAAACGTGTGAGGACCCAAGCTGCTCAAGGGGAGCAGAGAACCTACGCGCGAGCCACGAAGGACATTCCGGCGCGACTCTCCGTAGCGATCTGCTTCTCCCCCCCCTCCAGAGACCTGACACACACCGAGGCGACACATATTCGGACTGAACTGGAAAGACTGGTTATGGAAACCGACCCGACTAAACCACTCCCGGCCTTCCGCGGCTACCCTCGGGTAGCGGACGGCACCGTGCAGATGTGGTGCGAGGACGACAACTCCCTGACCTGGCTTACCCTGAATGTGCCCAGAATAAGACTCCCAGACACTGACCTGACTCTGACCGTCATGCGACAGACCGACGTGCCTACCCGTGTCAGAGCTGCGCTCTTCGTACCCAGGTACAATGGGGACATAGCGCGGCTCCAGAGCATTCTGATTCGTCAGAATACTTGGTACGATATCGGGAGGTGGTCACTGTACAGGGCAACTTCTGTCGGTGGGGATAACCACGGGACATATTTGACCCTGGGAATCCCGACCGATGAAGCCGAAAAGGTGTTGGGGCGGGAGCGACGCATATCGTACCTTCTTGGGTCCATATACGTCCGCTTCTACCCCAAGGCCCAGCCCACTGACGTCAGGACTGACACCGAGACTGTGACTGAGACCACAGAACCGACCCAGACAAACGACCAAGACATGACCAGACTAGAGGAGGAGATGGCGAGAGCAGCGATGGCTGATGCAGAGGTAGACTCTGCGCCACCTACATCACCAGGGTGGACATCGCAGTTGCTCGCATCCTCGCCGACTCGAGACAACTGGCCCGGAATGGAGGAGGGAGACAGACTGTCCGATGGATCCGTCTCCTCCTAACCCACCACCACCGTCGACGTCGCCCACACCTAACACCATCCAGATCATACAGGCAAATCTCCAGCATAGCCAAACTGCCACCGCTAGCCTGCGCAGGGCGCTGGAGGTGCAACCACGAACAATTGCCCTGATACAAGAGCCGTGGATCAGAAATGATAGGATATGCGGCCTTGGAAACATCGGAGGTAAACTAACACTCAATACAAGTAACACCAACAAACCACGAACCTGCATATTCACACCTAAAGACGTACCTATTACGCCACTAACTCAATTCTGTTCCAGAGACCTGACAGTGATCAGGCTTCAAACCGACAATAATATCCCGGACCTTGTACTAGCCTCGGCGTACATGCCAGGCGACGACGAGAACTGCCCACCTAAAGAGATGACTGATTTGGTCCAACACTGCGAGAACGCCAACCTGGACCTCATCATCTGCACCGACTCAAACGCTCATCACCCACTCTGGGGCAGTGAAGTATCGAACACCAGAGGTGAGGCACTATCCACATATCTTTTCTCGACTAACCTTAACATCGTAAACCACGGCTCCGAACCCACTTGGGTCACTGCCAGGGGACAAACGATCATAGACCTAACGCTGGCCACAGATAATGCGACAAAAATCATCTCTAATTGGCGCGTGTCCGACGAACCCTCTTGCTCTGACCACAGGAGAATTCGTTTCACACTAGTAGCCAACACAAAAAAGCCCGCACCCAAGCGAAATCCGCGCCGAACAAATATACCTCAATTTAAACGCCTCCTAGCTTCTCTGCTAAATGGGCACCAGCTGCACCAAGCTCCAATCACAGACCCCACAGAACTAGAAAACACGGTAACAAAACTAACCGATTACATAACCGAAGCATATCACACGTGCTGTAAACTAACAGCATCACACACCAAGGGTAAGGGTAACCCCTGGTGGAACACAGAACTTAAAAAACTCAGAAGTACACTTCGCAAACAGTTCAATAGAGCAAAGAACACTAGACTCCCTGTAGACTGGGAAACGTACAAAAAAACCCAACACACATTTAAGAAACAAATCAGAATCGCCAGGAAAACTGCTTGGCGGAAATTCTGTGAATCCATAGAATCAAACAACGAAGCCGCCCGAGTAAGGAAAATCCTATCAACTGAACAGGACCGCACCCTCGGCGCACTAAAGAAACCAGATAACTCATACACACAAACAGACCAAGAAACCAGCAGAGTTCTTCTGGAAACGCACTTCCCAGACTGTAATCTTCTTGAGGACAGAGTGTGGGCAGATGAATCAGGACGAACCCCTGCTGACCAAGACTGGTCTACAGCCCGAAATGTAGTAACAGAAGATCGAATAGCATGGGCTATAAAGACCTTTCAACCATATAAATCCGCAGGACTAGATGGCATCTTCCCAGCCCTGCTACAATGGGGGGAGAGCATCATAACACCATGGCTGCTAGCAATCTACCAAGCCTGTATAGCACACAGATACGTACCCCTAGCATGGCGCGAAGTGAAAGTCATTTTTATTCCCAAACCGGGAAAAACAGACTACACACAACCCAAAGCATACAGACCAATAAGCCTGACATCCTTTTTACTGAAAACCCTGGAGAGGCTCTGTGACAGATATATTCGGGATGGACCCCTACGTCAATACCCACTCCACAGACAACAACACGCCTACTCCGCGGGGAAATCAACAGATTCTGCGCTGCACAGCGTGGTCTCAAAGATCGAAAGCGCTATAAACCATAAATGCTCCTCACTGGCTGTCTTCATTGATATCGAGGGCGCCTTTGACAAAACCATGTTTCAGAGTATTAGCAAAGCCCTCGTAAAGCACGGTGTGGACACGACACTGAGTGGCTGGATCACAAACATGCTCAAGCAAAGAGCTGTACAAGTCACAATAAATAACACAACAAGGGCCATTGTGGCGAAGGGCTGCCCCCAAGGGGGGGTCCTTTCACCGTTACTATGGAACCTCGTCGCAGATAATCTAGTTAAAAGACTCAATGATAAAGGATACTTTACCGTTGGCTACGCAGATGACATAACCATAATAATAAACGGAAAACACGAAAACACGATATGCAACCTCATGCGCCAAGCCTTGAAAATAGTAGAGGACTGGTGCAAAGAATATCAGCTAGCAGTGAACCCTGCCAAAACCGAACTAGTCCTCTTCACCAAGAAGAGGAAGTTACCAACACTAGAATTACCACGGTTCTTCGGAACCACCCTCAGCCTTTCGACTGAAACCAAATACCTGGGTATATATCTGGACAAGCAGTTGAATTGGGCGAAGCACACTGAACACACCACCACAAAAGCCAGTATATGCATGTGGCAATGCAAACGCATGCTAGGTAGGAACTGGGGTATTAGCCCCAATACAACCCACTGGTTATACACCACAGTTATCAGACCGATAATCACGTATGGTGCTTTAGTCTGGTGGCCCAGGACCGACTTGAGCACAGCACAGAAAGACCTTGAGAAGCTGCAACGGCTTGCCTGTGTGGCAATCACTGGCAGTATGAGGACGGCACCCACTGCGGCCCTGCAGGCTATGCTGGGACTGCCACCACTGCACCTTATAGTGCAGGAGGAAGCGGCCCAAGCGGCCTTCAGGCTCAGCACAGCTGGCACTTTAGGTAAAGACTCTAGAATCAAACATACACGCATCATGGAAGATGCCGTAAAACGACAACCCATGATGTCATCACCCAATGACAAAGCTCAAAAGATGCACCATTTCCAAAAGCACTATAACATAGTGCTAACACAAGAATTGGATGACCACTCAGGTCCTAAAGAGCTGAGAATCTACACTGATGGATCAAAGACAAGTACCGGAACCGGAGTTGGAGTTTACTCCAGCGACCTCAACATTAAAATATCCAGACCACTAGGAAAGCTCAACACCGTTTACCAGGCGGAATGCATGGGCATTATCCTAGCGATCCATGCCATAGAAGCCAGGGGAGTCACGGACACTCATATTCGTATACTCTCCGACAGCGCCTCAGTTCTCCAATCCCTAAATAGGAACTACACCACCTCGAAACAAATACAAGAATGCCACAATGCACTAGAACGCGTCACGGTGACAAACCGCAACACCATAACGCTGCAGTGGATAAAAGGTCACAGCGGATCACTAGGAAATGACGCGGCCGATGAACTGGCCAGGAGGGGGTCTGGTACGATGGCTGTTGGACCCGAACCCATAGTGCCACTCCCTTTCACCCAGCTACGCACGTGGCTACGAGAACATACCCACACACAAGCAGAACGCTGGTGGACCTCGGCACCAGGCTGCAGGCAGTCCAAGGAGGCTATACCACTCCTAGACAATAAACTCACCAAGCGCCTTCTGCGACTGAATAGGAGCAGCCTGCGAATGGTGGCGGGGACCATCACCGGGCACTGCTCACTGAATAAGCATTTCCACACACTAGGTATAACAGACAGTCCTCTGTGCAGAGCATGCATGGAGGAGGAGGAAACGGTGTCGCACGTGCTCCTTGAGTGCACAGGCGTCGCCGATATACGTAGACAAACGATAGGAACACCAAATTCACTCACAGACACCCTGAACTCTTTAGGAGGACTGATCTGCTTCTGGAGGGAGGTCGGCTGGTTGGAATGACGGCCGCCATGGCCCACGCACAATGGTCCAACATCAGGACTAAGTGCGGAAACCATACCCCAATAGATAGATAGATATATTTTGAGTTACGTACGTAGAACTATTGTCGTAATAGAAAAACTCAGTTTATTGATTTTGTTGGAATTTCCTGAAAAAAGTCAGTCACGCGACCTTTCACGTTCGGTATAATTTACAGACAAAATATCGCATTGGTGGTATCGAGCGCAGATTATTTCAAAAAGTCTTTTTCCTCTTTCAGCTTTTAAAAGATAAAGTATGTATTTACTTCTAACACCATCCATATAAAAATGCAACATTATTTATGGTGTTAATCAGTATCAGTACTAGTAGTAGTATTAAGAAGCCCAGTGATCGGCGAGCGTTGGGTGGCTCGCTGCCCGATCACCACCAGGCCCGTGTCGATGGCGCGTTGTGTTTCACGCGCGCCTCAAAGAGATGTCAGCATAGGAGACGGGGCCCGCTAGGGCCAGAGCCTGCCAGGGTTGCGGAATTCGTTCGAAAGAGTCACCGCGGCCCTGGAACGCAAAGGGCTTTAGAAGGAACACGGATGGGTTTTAGTCAGTAAGTCTGACAAGCCATTTGATGAATTCCCATTCTTAAAAAAAAAGTGATCGATAGAACATTTCGTTATAAAAAAAAAACATTGCAATTTGAATAAACAAAAACTCTTACTATGCCAAATCTCACACTTCTCTGTACTCATAATATTTAAAAAAGAAGCACAAAGTATTCTCTTCACGCATCAATATACCTACCCTATATAAATTTTGCCATACCATCACCAAATCTTAGCTCCTTTCACAGCTTCCCGAATACAAACTTGAGCGACAGACGAATTAAAAGATAACCATTCTGAATTTTCAATCCGAAACCCCTTGAGGGGTGAGTTAGGGGTGATAGATACGTGAGGGGCTCAGCCGTCGGGTATGACGCCTCTATCTGATACATAACAACGAGAGCCTCTCTGTTCAAGACTTCACTTCATTTTACGATGTTTGATGGGCTAAAATGGCGCTTTTTGTTGCAGGATGATTTGATTTTTTCTGACTTAAGGATTAATGGCAGCCACATATTATGTACTTTTATAAAATGAATGGCACATACATGCATTGTTACAAAATAGGTAAATAAAACATTGGTAGCAGCAAGGTCATGAAATTTCATTTAAATTTGTGCTTATTTTGCATGTATTTCACTTTTGCAATAAAGTACACTGACTTGTTTCTAATATCTTCGTAGGTACCCAAAATTTAATTATGAATTGCATTTCATTAGAGAAAATGTAAAAAATCACAGTAGATGTCGATCCAGGACAGCTTTATGTCTTTATTTTCGTTTTTGAAAGTAAATAGTTACTGTGGTAATAATGGTGGGTTGGTGACCGCTTTAATGCTAAGTTTATTTGGCGTCTACCATACTTCACATTAAAACAAATGAACGCCAACTGCCTTCTAAGCAGCATTTTATCGCTCCGTAATAAAACCTGTACTTAAACTTATCGCTAACTGTCGTAATTTGAAAATGGTTCAATTTGAGCAATTGATCAGTTTCGCGATACAATCGCGAGATTGTAATGATAGAATCGAAAGTTTTAGTGAGTGAAGAACTTAGTGAGCCGCCTCGAAAATCTTAGTGATTCGAATCGATTCTTAGTGATCCTACAAAGCCAACTCGAACTCGATTGATGGCTGGATATTTGTCTCTCGATTTTATAGAAGGGTAATTTAAGAGGTACTTTTGTTTTCAAAGGATTTTAGAGCGACAGTTGACGTATTGGATTGCCTTTGTATTGATTTTAAAATATTGGAGTTGATTGGTTTTGAGTTGGTAATAGAAACGTGCGTTTAAATTAAGTATTAATGAGGGGGCTATTGAAAGGTTTGTTGATTATATCGTTCAAAGTGACTGAAAAGTTTTAGTGATCCATACTAATATAATAAATGAGAAAGTAACTCTGTCTGTCTGTGTGTTTGTTACCTCTTCACGTCTTAAAGGCTGAATGAATTTGGACGTAACTAGGAACACAGGTATATCTTGGACATAGGACTTTTTATTCCTGGAGTATGTTCTTTTGTGATAATTTCCGACTTTTACGCGGGCGAAGTTGCTTGCAGAAACTAGTTTCTAATAATTCCGGAGTCATTTGGCGACTCGAAAATCTTAGTGATTCAAATCGATTCTTAGTGATCCTGCAAAGTCAACTCGAACTCGATGGATGGCTGGATATTTGTCTCTCGATTTTATAGAAGGGTAATTTAAGAAAAAGGTGATCATCAAATAACTCCTTTTGCTCTAAGCGGAGCGACAGGGAGTGTTAGACTCTTACTGACTAAAATCCATCCGTGTTCCTCCAAATGCCCTTTGCATTCCAGGGCCGCAGTGACTCTTTCGCACAAATTCCGCAGCCATGCATTTCACACTAGAAACTAGAAATGAGATGTACTCTCGCGAAAAAGCAAAATGACGTACCTAATTTTCCATTTTCGCAACGAAATTTTTCAGAGAATTCACTGACTTCGATATTCCAAGGCACAATACAAAGAGATTTCTAAGTAGTCTGCTTTGTTCACGGTGTATCATAGTTAGCCGAAACCTGGCACTGTTCCACATGCGATGCCTGCTCCGCTTTTATTTCTCAGTTCCGGCAATTTACAGGTGCCAGCTACATTGTTGGGAAAGAAGATACAGAAGGTACAGAAGTAAAATCTGTTTTGAGTTATTTTTTCGAATCGGTACCGAAAACTTATCAGGACACGTTGATATACAGACATTTCTTAATGGAGCATGGTGGTGTTAGTGATAGGGACGATAACTGATAATGAAATCTATTTAGGCCGTCAGTAAGATGATCAAAAAATATTGACAAAGGTCTCCTCATCAAAGTTCAGGTCAGTTTTGACTGGTCATGTCTCAACTGCCATGGTTTATTTTAATGATTTGTTATTTGAATTGTTGTTTTTTTGTCATTTCTTTCAACATAGGTCTCACATACATATATGTATGTATCATTTCAACAGGAATGATGTTACCATAACATTGAATTAAAAAGAAAAAATGATTTAAAAGAGTGTCCGTGGAGTTTCTTGCGCGTTCTTCTTCATACAGATCTACGCTTTGGAACTTGCAAATAGCTTCATCTTTGACTAACCGACCTTGGCAATTCAAAAGTGCCTGTAAATGTTTTTATTGAAATAAGTAATTTGAATTCCGTAAAAAAAAAATACACTAATATTATCGTCTACATGTAAACAGAAATAACAAAAATGACAATTACGTTATTATAATTAAGTAAAACTGATCAAGCCTAACTAACGATAATCAATATTTATAAAATTCTTCCGTTACTGACTGAGTGACTGACAGATAACGCACAGCCAAAACCACTGAATGTGAGGCTGAAATTTGCATGGAGCTGCTTTGAGGAGTGTAGAGGAGCACTAAGAGAGAACATCTCGAAATTCCTGCGGGAACGGCAAAAACCAGGAAATGCGCGTACGAAGTCGCGGGCTAGTAGATCATATTTTGTTAAATATTTTGCAAAAGTATAAACAAAGTATGAACATAGCTTATCTTTTCACAAAGGTAAGTTGGTAAATATATACCTTTGTATACCCGTTAAATACGGTATCCCTTATTGAATTTCCGTATTCGCATTGCAATCGCTAAATCTTTATTTCTTTCGTGTGTGCGTAAAAGGGTGATTCGAAAATTCAATATACAGAAACAGGTTGAATCTTGAAATTGAAATTTCTGTATCGTGTGCTAGGACATTACGATTGGCAGGGATCAATCGCTGCTTTACATTGAACAGACAGATAAGAATAAAGAGACGTCTAAGCTTACATAATGTAAAGATACCTAAGGATCAGCGTAGATACAACTGAAAAAAATGTTAGCTGCTATTTTCAACTCTCTTTCAATGGTCATTTAGATCATTGTCAATGAATCAACGGCCTGATCAACTTATCACTTCACTTACTATTACTCAACGTGTCAAGGTGTTGTAAGTTTTTCTGATACTGCGCATATGAGCATGCGGGAAGTATCAAAAAATATATATTTATAAAACCTAGGCTCCAATCAATTTGATTGATTGTTTGTTTCGCTTTCGCACCTAAATTGCTGTACCGATTTTGATGAATTTTAGTACGGATATTGTTGAGACCCTGGAAACGGGTATAGGCTACTTTATTAGTGAAAATCTTTAATAATACTTACAAATTTACGCGAGCGAAGCCGCGGGCTAAAACTAGTACTTTATATGTACACTTCTAGCTTTTGCCCGCGATTTCGTGCGCGCATATCCCATTTTTTCCCGATCCCGTAGGAATTTCGGGGAAGGAACATAGATACATGCCAAATTTCAGCTTTCTACGACCAGTAGATTCGGCTGTCCGTTATCTGTCACTCAGTCACTCAGTCAGTCAGTAACTGAATAATTTTATATATTAACATTGATGATGATTTAAGGCAGCCATAGCTTCACAAGTTCACATTCTCATTCTTTCTTGGGACTTGGGACAACTCACACACGGTCATCCGATCCCAAACTAGGCAGAGCCTGTGCTATGGCAACCAGACAACTGATAAACATACTTATATATTTCTAAACACATACTTATTATAGATAAATTACACCCAGACACAGAACAAATGATCGTGCTCATCACACAAAGATTTGTCCTGGGTGGGAATCGAACCCACGACCTCCGGTTTAGCAGTCAGGGTCACTAACCACTCGACCAACAGGTCAGTCAGATGATGATTTATGGCAGCAATAGCTTGAATAAATATACACGGTGAAAATTAAAGCTTCCTCAACGAAGCAAACAGAACAACATAATCGGTTTAAAATAACTTCATCATCAGATTTCCTCGGGTGTTCCAACAAAGGTGGGTAATTGTAAAATAGCTGGTAGTCGTGTATCGGTTTAATTCGCCAAGTCGGCCAATTTCCGCGGCTCGGCGCTTCACTTCCGTTGCGCTTGGCGGTGCTTTTTTACAAGGTATGAGCGCAGAGCGGGCTGTAAATGCAAAATCTGTTGGTAGCAAATAAGTAGCTTGACAGTAGATAGTACGTCGTGGCTTCTTAATCGTCCAATGTGCCTTTATTCCTCCCATAACGCTATTTCTGTCCATGGTAAACTTCAAAAGTCAGACCAATTGCGGCGACTACTGCAAGAAAACCGAATAAATGAAGCAAACCTTGGAAGAAATGGTTAAATCGTAAAACATGTAAAGCAACGAATCATTTTTTTTAAATTATTATAAATATATTTCAAACCAGTGTTTGCAATATAAATGCTGTTTTTTTATCTGCTGACTTGTATATTCTTTTTAATTTATCTACAGAACTCAAATAATCATATGAATGAAACAAATGATGAATGTGGCGAAAAGGAATGACCCAGTTTTCATTCCTTTTTGCCACATTCATCATATGATCACGGAAAAACTAAAATTAAGCGAACTTTGTGGGCGAATCCGGAACAAATCTTACTAGCTACCCTTCAAATATGAAAGTTGCGACATTCAACTTTCATATTTGAAGGATAATTCCGAAAACATTTTCTCCTTATCTTTTGCAAGGTCGAATATTTCAGCAGCACTCCGATTAAAGTAGGATCTACCTACTTTCCTATATTTCAAGCAAGAGACAGAAATAAACACGTTTAAAATTACTGACATTGATTTATTTATTTATTTATTAACACTTTACGCACACAAATGCCGCCTCTGTACATTTGTGTGCGTAAAGTGTAAATAAATAAATAAATAAATAAATGTACAGAGGCGGACTTAATGCCATAGGCATTCTCTACCAGTCAACCTTTGGGTGATGCAGAGAATGGTGGTAGGTGTTACATTGTCGTAACAGAATACATCGTTTATGAGTGTTTATATAAGTATGTGGTTCTAATCCAATCTCTTATAACTTACATCGACAAGCGGCTGACAGGCTCGCAAGAAATTGAAGCCCCCGCCCACCCGCTTCGGACGGACATGCCGCTAACTACGTGTAACTTTCGACCGATTCCTAATGCCCGGCCGTGGAGCCACGTTTATGTTGGGACACAAATTGCTTAGCCGGTTCTGAAATCCTATTTTCATCTGTTGAAATAGAATCAAGGAAGAAGTCAATGATGACTTTTTTCATCTCTCTCTGCTCCGCAGGTCTTTTCTGATTAACTTCGTTTTGGTATCCAGTTCAGTTTAACCGTTTCTCCGAGATCCGCTGAGCTTCGGATATTATTTGTTTCGGCATATATTGTCTCATAGCTAGGCAAAAGCCTCCCCAAATCCTTTCAGGTATTCTTTTCCCGAGCCACCTCTGCCAGCCCTAACTGTATGCGTCTTCCTCGTCTCGTCATCTCTGGCCTGGCTTCGTCGGCACCTTCGATTCTCAGACAAGAGAGGTGCAACGGCTCGCTGGTTTTTTGTTTAATTCTATTCTGGCTTCAAGGAATTGCTGTTTGGGGTTAGCGTATAAGGGCTTGTCCCATAAAAAGTAAAGGGTGAGCCATTATTTTGATGTTGAGGGCCATGAATCTTAGCTTATCGTCAAAAAAAATTTATACCCACCTTGTCCCTATTGTCTCATTATTAAAAGATTCCCCGACAGCCACAACCTTTCGAACCCAAAACAAATATTATTGTCAAAACTTTAAACTAGTCTGAGAACTTTCAAATAAATAAGTATCTTCTGAATTCATTAGCGCTCTGTATTTAAGATCTTAGGCCTCTTTAACAAATAAATACCTACACAGACTACTTGGATTTCTTAGGGCTTCAAATGAAGCATTTACTCCATCTTAGTTATTTCCATACGCAACATTTAAAAGCCTACATAAAATCTCTATTCAAAAACAGAAACAAAAAGCTCTAATTCAGGGTACATTCAGTCCAAAATGATGTGAAAGTTTTCCTCTTCATAACTTGTGAGGCTGCAACCGAGGTATGAAAGGCTATAAAAGAAACACAGAGGTCGCTCGCGTCATAAAGTAGATAAGATAAGAAGGTCAACTCGATACAACGAGCAATAACGCACCCACACGTTCCTTGTCAATAGTCATGGTTCGAGGACAGCGAGTACTCGAGACTTTCATTTATTGGGTGTTAGTTTAAACTAAGAAGAATAAATTAATGCTCTAATTCTTGGTCCCATTATGGGTTTGGTCAAACCTCTTTTTGGTCTCTGGATAAAATTACATTCTACTGTCGAAATTGATGGTGGTAATTCTTAAATGTTTGAGATCGACACGTGACATTTCAGTAGCGCATATTCTCATACTTTTTGACTGATTTTCGCTGGTAGAATGTCACTTTGTCGAGGTAAAATAACATTTGATAAGTGACTAGCTTTTGCCCGCGACTTTATACATACGCACATATCCCGTTTTTCCCGTCCCCGTAGGGATTTCGGGAAATCCCGTCTTAGTGCTCCCCGACACTCCCCACGGACCTACATGCCAAATTTCAGTTCCCTACGACGTTGTGTGTCAGTCACTCAATTTCTATTCAGTCTCTTGGTAATGGAAGAATGTTATATATATTGATTGATAACCGTATTCATGTCATGTGTTGTGCTTGGAAACATGCTAGTCCTGCACCATAGGACAATCAAGAGTGTATACAAAATCAAACTGGTTGATTTATGAATTAACTTTATAGATATACTGTTTCTTTTTAGTGTTTTTATTTTTCTGTCGACTCACACACTGTTTAATTAATGGTTCCAATATTTGTAAATATGTGAGTACCATTTACCCAAATTTCTTTAGAAAATGAATAAGTTTACCTCTGCTGGTAGGTAACACTTTGTTCCTATAACTAACACACTCTGGGTGTATCGTCCTCACATAATATTAAATTAATTTTTGTGTACCAAATTTTTGTAAAATCATTATTTGAAAAGAGTAAGTATGGAGTATTTTGTCCGTTCTTCTCCATAAGAATCTACCTTTCCGAATGGACAGTAGAGTCACTTTATTAATGTAATATTATTATTTTACTGAACTGTAAATGATGACGTTCAAAAGTGCCGTTTAATGGTCTAATTATATTGACGTTTTGACTTTACGTTTATTTTAATTAGGCCATTAAACGGCACTTTTGAACGTCATCATTTACAGTTCAGTAAAATAATAATACCAGCTGTACTCGCTTTACGTGAAGGGTATCTACCTGTGCGTGCGTTTTCACTCGATATATGGAGCTGACCTTCTGTATTAGGTAATCTTTACAGTGACGCAGAGGTGGCCGGGTCCCTGAGGCCTGTGTTTATTCATGTCTCTCAACAAGCGGTGACTGATGGAAAGTTCGCCCTTTATGCTTCGAGGTGCTCGGAGATTGGTATGTACTTTCGTTTTTTTTTTTTGTTGTTCGTTTCAACGTGTTCGGGTTTTGTTTTTGGAGTTCAGAGGTGAAACCAACCAATTTTGTAAGCTCCTAAGTCTGTATCTGAAATATCAGGGGGCCTGCCTAATCACTGCGTTTGTGGTAAAAAAAAACTTAATCATGTCCAAGAAATATTTGCTCCACACCATTAAATATGCTTGGATTGTTTGCCTAAATGTTGTACACGGCTTCACATACTTTATGGCACCGGCCGACCTTGGCAAGCGTTGCTTAACCTTGAAGATAGACCCGTGTGTATTTTATTATTTAGCTCCTCTATTTCCATTTGAGTTAATAGCGTTAAATTTCAAGCAATATTACAAAATTTGGTGAACTGCCCATTTAAGCTTATCTTAAATCAAACATGTACCAACAGACCGAATTGTGGTAACCAAACCGTCTTATCGAGTATATAGTAGCGAACTACAGAAACCCTAAGAAGATTGTTGTTACGTTTAATTACCTAAATGTTGCTTATACGGGGAGATTTACACTCTAGATCACTAAGTTATAACATTTAATACATTCTATCTGGATTTAAAATACTGGATAGTCTAAGAATAGTAAAGTTTATTACTAAACTAATATTATAAAGAGGTAGGACGTCAGAGTGGCCAGTTCGAATTAGGCCTTAATAGAGAGGCATTAAGTCCTTATTTGAACTGGCCAATCTGGGCCAGATTTGTCTGATCGGATGCCTTAGCACCTGCACTAACATTTCGGCTAGTAATTGGCAACCTGCATTTTGTGAGGCCATGTTTAAAATCAAAAGTAACACATACATAACTCGAAAAGAAGAACAATATTGTTTAATATGTAAGCACAAAACAATATTGTTTTTTCTTTTATTTTGTTTTTATAAACATAAAACAAAATTGCTAAGAAATAATTAAAATTATAATGAACTCGTTTCATTTATTCAAACTTTTTAGAAAATACCCTTTTATGGGTGGCCAAATACTTTTGAGCGCTATCAAAATGTCACAAACTCCCATACATTTTGGATATTTGATAAAATCATTACGGCTGATAGATATTCACATTGTCTGGTCTAGTGTCGTGTCAGCCAAGTCGGTCACAAAACAATCGCAAGATTAAAAGGATTAAAGCTGACTGGTAAAAAATGTAAAAAACTCGGACGAATTCGGATATTGCATTTCGCACTGCATCTGATCCGAATTTGTGAAAATATGGATCTAGAGTCTAAAAAACTCGGATCGAATTCGGATATCGCACTAATCCGAACTCTGATCCAAATTCACTTCACGCCCCGCCCCGCTGTCGAGCCGTACGGATACGTCCGATTTGAATCCGAGGTAATGCGAAAGTGGCTACTTTGGTCCGTCAATATTCTTTCGAATTGGAGACTCAGGGATGAAGGAGAGAAATCGGATGACGGAAGTCGAATCTAATATGTGATCTACTATACAAATAGTTCTATGATTACTTCGGAACGTATTTTCACGGATTCGGATCGGATGCAGTGGGGAACCGCTCTAAGACCGCTTATTTATATGTAATGAATAAAAAATACTTAAATAAATTAAATTAAAATCACCACAGCACCTACGGTGCGTCGTAATAATCTTTTTAGTTACTCTGTGTTTTAGTTATATAATTTATAATTGATATTAAACATTGTTTATGGGTTCATATTATTAGAGTACTGACGCATGACAGGTAGGTGGCATTAATCGTTTCGTAGTGTCGCAAGGTTCTACAGAAGAAGACGCCCCGGGCGTCGGGAGTCGCAGGGCGATCTCCGGCCACCGTAGGCGCGGGCCTGCAGACGGCGAGCTTTGGGTAGCTCGCTGTCCGATCACCACCAGGCCAAAGAGATGTCAGCATAGAAGACGGGGCCCGCTAGGACCAGAGCCTGCCGAGTTGCGGAATTTGTTCGAAAGAGTCACCTCGGCCTTGGAACCCATTTTTTTTTGGGCCTTTGTTTACGTTGGGAAATCATCAAATGACTCTTTCCGTTCTGTGCGTAGCAGAAGGGAGTGTTAGACTCTTACTGACTAAAACCCATCCGTGTTCCTCCACATGCTCTTTGCGTTACAGGTCCGAGATGCCTCTTTCGAACAAATTCCACAACCAGGTGACTCTTTCGAACAAATTCTGTAACCTTGGCAGGAGCTTATCAACCCATACATTTTGAAATTTTGGCAGTCGCTATCGTTACAAAAAACGCAATGAAATATTAGTAAAAAAAACCTTAAAATATCATGGCATTTCAACTTCTCAACCGCAATTTGAAACATTTAATACATCTGATTTGGACAGAAGCACATAACACGATGATAAATGCTTAGCTACACGAAACCTTTTAAAAGTTGGGCGTGAAAAATCACCGGTCTCGCGGCGGCCGGGTGTCGTGGCTAATTTGCGGGCATCGATCACATCGGGGCATTCGGATGTAGGACCAATGGAATTGGACGATCATTAAATAGGTGCGAGTAAAAAGTTTTGTAGATTCATGGAACGCGTTATTTGAAAAGAAAACATAAACTGAGCATTTTTCTTTTATACTACTATAAGGTGTAAGTTAATGTGTAGTTAGTGCTATTGTATGTATAGTTTATATATTCGTATTATTTATTTAAATGTTTTTCTGTATTAATTAAATATCCATCGTTTTTTATTCACCATATTGTACCTACCACCATTCTCTGCATCACCCAAAGGTTGACTGGTAGAGAATGCCTATGGCATTAAGTCCGCCTCTGTACATTTGTGTGCGTAAAGTGTAAATTAATAAATAAAATAAATGTGTGTGGATGGATGCCTAAGCGCCGGCCCCACTGCGCGCGGTCCAGCGGTCAGAGCTCCTAGCTCATCGTTCCACGTTCACTGTAATCTATGCGGTGTCTTAGAATCTTACACTCAAAAGCAATCAGATCGCGGCGGTCAAAGTGAACGCGCGTTCTGTCGGAGTTCCATTTTTTGCAAAAGCTGGAAGGTGGCGATGTGACCCGATGTCTTTCGCTGTGGGTGGAGCGGAAGGGCATGGCAGACTCTTACTGACTAAAACCGATCCGTATTCCTTCGAAAGCCCTTTGCGTTCCAGGGCCGCGGTGACTTTTTCGAACAAATTCCGCAACCCTGGCAGGAATATTGTACACTTAACGTAATAAGCGGTTTGACTTTGACTTTCAAATTATTCTATGTAATATACTTAGAATAAATTTTATACTCATCTGATGTCCAAGTAGACTTAGTCGGAGAAGTTTTTTCTTCTTATCAATATTGTTGTTTTTGCTGTAGTCTATAAACACAGTCAAATTAAATAAGGTTTAAAATTAACAAATATTAAAGCAGAATAAAAACAAAATCTAGAGAAAACTCAAATAAAGATAGTAATAATGTTCCTAAACCTAGTCAGTAAACAATCATAATTATTATCTATTATTGAGACCTTAGTATTTTAGTTTTCTCCAAATTTTACTCAAAATAATCAATTCACAAATTTTAAGGTTCCGTACCCCATATGAAAAACAAGACCAGATAGAAACGTGTGATCGTATATAAGGGTTCTGTTTTTCAAACGGACGTCCGAAATCTAATAAAAGACGAATTACATTTTTATTTAAGCCTTCTCCAGGAGCTTTAAATCCATGGCGCGGTGTTCGTACCATGCTGTGGCGTTTGCCAATTTCAATTCAAATTGCGTCGAGTGGATTTCCAGTCTCCTCTTTCAGGTTTTCAGAGTAATTAACAGTCAGCGTATATTTTGGTGAAAGCTGTATATAGGTATAAGTATGTATGTATAATTGTGAAAGTACATGATATTAATGGTTCCTTTTATTGAACGGAGTCGGTTATTTTTTAATTAAATGGATGCCTATTAACTTTTGGTTTGTTTTGTAAACTGTGCCTTTTGGATGAAAGTAGTAAAAGCCGAAATATTTAACGCCAGATTGACTGGAAGATAATGCTTGTTTTGTTCACACGAAGACAAAGGGTTTAGGCGCAGAAGTCCTAATTCTCAAAATGGCAACAGAGTCGCAAAAGGACTAGTTCTCAAAATGGCAAATTCTCTAAAAGCCTAATTCTGAAATACCTAGTTTATCATGAACTGAGGACATGACTAAATAACAAAGGAGAGTCTCTTCAAAATGGGATATTTCCAAATTAACAATTTTTTCAACTGCATATGAGGTCTTTTAACTTATGCTAAAATACGTCATTATACATCTTAAACGAATGCAAAAAGGGGATATTCCACCTAGAAAATTGAACTTGAAAAAGCGTGTTGAAAACAAAACAGGCTATTTTCTTAAGAAAATCGCCACAGTTTACATAGTTTTTTTTTTTTTTGAAATATAAGATAACATGCAGATAATCTCTTTTAAAAAGACCCTTACTATCATATTGGTTGGGTATTAGTAAGTACGTTGCGAAGCTAATAAGCCTTTGCTGTCCGTTTGTCGATGGTTTCACTACAAAGTTACTCCCCAAAGGTCCGAACCGCTTTTGCACGGCGTCAGTATGCAACTCAAACAGATTACATAAAATAAACGCAAAATTAAGATTCCACTATGAGGTCTCACCACGTATGCAAAAATCTAATAACCGAGTGGTTAAAAAATAAGGTTTTTAACCACTCGGTTATTAGATTGAATAATAGAATGTTAAGACATTCGAGGAAAAAGAGGAAGAGTGGTTCAAAAAGGATATTTAGTTAGACTTGGTTAAACAATTTCTATTTATTTAAATTTCTTATCAATAATGTAGGTACTCACCGAGTTTAATCGATCAATTGCGCCACGAACACATCGACACTGCAAAGAAGACATACACACCAAAACACACACCCACACACCATAACACACACATCCATACAACATATAATTATACATACACACAAATAGTTTCACATAGGCATACCACTACAGTTACACAAAGAGCTGCTAATTTAATGATAAATAATATTTATTTTGCAAATAGGTTACAAGTAACTCTTTTACACGTCAATTAGTTTATAAGTCATTTTTGCTGTTATTTTTTCTTATTAAATTTAATTTTTAGTCACCTTTTGTAAACAATAGTCACAAAGAGTCAAAGTCTATTGTTAATAATTAAAGGAAAGAGCGAGATAGCCCCAACACAAGTATTATCAATTACTTACTGGGGATGTCTCATTTACATCTAATCTAATCAATCTAATGTAACTGTTTTGGGACAAATAAACATTATCATATTTCATTTCGTTTTTAGTGTGTTTTCATATTGTCACTATAATCAAAAATAAATAAAAGAAAAGTTACAGTCAAATTGGGCCCTTATTACAAGAAACGTTATTTTTACAATTAATGGAGCCATATTTTTAAACGCGTGCCATTATTTATGTCGAGCCATGGCAATGCGTTCCAGGGCCGCGGTGACTCTTTCGAACAAATTCCGCAACCCTGGCAGTACCCTATTACTTAACTGATTTTGTAAAAACAAAACAATCTTCAATCTTTTGAACAGTCGTGTTAAAAGGGAACTTTATTTGATCCTAAAGCCCTCAAAGTACGCGCAGACTGACAAATCCGATTCCTTTGCCCTCTACCTCGAATATTAGAAAGAAAAACATAAAACTTATTTTTTAGAAGCCATACTTTAAAATATTTTAGCGTCTGTCCACATTTTACAGCGTAATAAAATTATGTTAACCTACATTTAAATTTTGAAAAGGTCACTTAACTTTAACCGTGGCTTAACCTGAAAGTTCATACAACTAGCCGACTGTCAAAGAATTAACTCCAAAACAAAACACAACTTTGTACTGTCACCACAACTTTTATTAACAAGGACCACAAAATAAACTATAGTTCCAAAATTAACATAAAAGGCCAACATTATTACTGCTAATCCCTTGGGGCTGGACAAAAAAGGCATGACAGTGTACTACAGGATTTGAAGACAAAAGCCTCTGATTTTAAATAGGTGATCATGGTCTATTGAATTAACATTGGAGGCCTTTGGTTGGATGGAAAGAAACGATGAAAAAGGGTGCAGCTTTTGGAACATTATAGCCCTCAGTTTTACCACCTACGATTAAGTTACCGTTTATTTACTTAAATTTCATACAAATTTCATACAAGCTTGCCTAGAAGTAACCTATTCACTCTTGACTTAAAATCTCCCGGGTTTTATTTCTTTCTCCTTATCCCATTCTCCACAAGCTTTATCATCAGCATCATATCAGCCGAAAGATGTCCACTGCTGGACATAGGCCTCCACAAGTGTCGCCAACACAATCGCTCCTGTGCGTCTCGCATCCATCGGCTACCCGCGACCGTCGCCAGGTCATCGATCCACCAGGTCAGCCTTCCAACGCTGCGTCTTCCGGCACGCGGTTGCCACTTCAGAACTTTTCGGCCCCGTCGACCATCTATTCTGCGAGCAATGTGCCCTGCCCATTTCCACTTCAGTTTGGCAATCCTTCGGCTACAAGCTTCACAATTTCCAAAATATGAAGTTGAAAGTGAAAATGGATGAAAAGGTCCCTAAAACTTAATAAATATGTTATAACTTGGCCAAGCCTTAAAAGCTTAAGCACTAAACTTGGAGATTTTGAATTGAATTTTAAAGTCGAATAAAGCAAGTCTGGACTTGGCTCGCTGGCTTAAGATTACACAATTAAATTCAATGTGGAGAAGTTAATTACTTTTATTACATAGTTTAAACTCGTCCTTGTGATAAACTTTGGTAAATGCTTGTATTTTCGTGATTATTATATTTTTTTTTGTTTTGGAAAAGTTATAACAGATGAAACTTTTCGAAGATCAATGACAACAGCTATGCGACATCTTTGTGACAATCTTTTATCAGATTTACTTTACGCATATTCCCCGTAAGCAATTTTATGAAAAATAGTCGTCGCGTCGTTGTCGCATTGTCTCAAGGCGTCTGTCTGAGAGAACGGTTTTGCAGTTGTTACTGCCTTTTCATTAAACTATTTGCCTTCAGGCAGCGAAGCGTGCATACTGCCCGTCTTGAAAAGCTTTGTCGGATAAACTGACGAACGTTTTGCAGGCCCCTCTGTCTTCGGCTCTTTGTTCACAGTGAGTCCTGCTGTCGCCTTGATCTGATCAGACAAACGAGTGGGTAAACGCCCGCACTTATCTCGCTAGAACCAGTTTTTCCAAGTTATTTATAATAAGTACACCAACAGTACTGCCACTAACAATTCAAATAAAATAACATCTAAAATCTGTATTTTGGTAAACATGCAAATAACAGGTATGCATAACAATGACATATTGAATACTAGCTGCCACTCGCGGCACCACCCGCGTGAACTTGGAAATCATCCAAAGGGAACATACTCCCGGGAGAACAATCCAGGGAGTTCTTTCCTATGTCCTTTCCCAGGACTCAAACAATCTCTATACCAAGTTTTAGCAAAATTGGTCCAGCCGTTTATGCGTGAAGAAGTAACAAACATACACGCACTCACAAACTTTCGCCTTTATAATATTAGTGCGATGTGATTAAAGAAAAGAAGAAAAAATAAAAAGTGTGTCCAGTAGACCTAAATCCAGAATATGACAAAAACAAAACAATTTGAGCTATATAGACGTACATTGTTCGCAATGTTTATAGAGAAAACGTCTGTATGAAGCGAAACTCATAGAGAAAACTTCGATAGGGTAATCGGTCAAGTTGGACCTTTCAATATTTAGCCTTGCCATACGTTTTAGGGGGCTATTAAAGCTGGTATTTAAGTTGGATTTAGGCAATTAAAAAATTCGATGATGTCGCTTGCTATGCTGGCTAGTCCTAAAGTAAAAATAAATAATCAATTGCGCATCTATGGATCCATTTATAATTTTGGGTAGTATCAGTAAGTTTGAATGGATTCGTCTTTCTTTTAAGCTAGGTAACATCACGCCGGTACGCAGTGAAGGGGTAAGCACATGTGAACCACTAAAAAGTGAAAAAAAAAACCAAAAAAAAAAATACAACCGACTTCCAAACAAAAAACACTACAAAGAATAAAATAACTTTTATTTCGGAATTCGGTATCGAAAAACGAAAAAACAAAAAAAAAAACACCGACTGCCTTATTTTATACTTTGTAGTGTTTTTTATTTGGAAGTCGGTTGTACTTTCAACTAAAAAATAAGTTTAAAAATATTGAAATTTATCCATTCCTTCTTTTCTCCAGCATTTTTAAGGAATGGATTGTACACTAAATAAGAAAAGTATTCACAGATAAAAGTAGGTAATCGGAATGTCATTACAATTAAATTTACGTACATGCTGACTTTCGTCAGCCACAGTCTCAAAATGAAATAAAACAAAATAAAACTTCTACCACAAAATAACACAATCGCAAAACCAATTATTTCAGACCAGCATTGTTCTAAAACTAATTTCGGAAATTAGTTTCACCTAATTCCCTGAAGCGAATCCAAAGAATTCCGTCTTCTAGGAATAAATCTCAAGAGCTTTTCAACTCGCACACACAACTTAGGAACGATCCTTTGTGACTTCCAAATCTATAAAATAAGGCATGTCTAACAAATGGCCGGAGTTTGGGAACGAAACCTCAACCTCGTTTGTTGGCATTAAATTCTACTAATTTTGGGTAAATCGGCGGTCCGTACGTAACTTTCTATTAAGAAAGTCATCGAGTGTGAGAGGTATACGTAAAGATTTAGAACCCAAACATAATATTTGCGGGGTTCTAAATCTTTAATACGTGTAAGTATGACTATATTAGAATCCCAGACGTCTACCGCTCTGCCAGGGTTGCGGAATTTGTTCGAAAGAGTCACCGCGGCCCTGGAACGCAAAGGGCTTTAGAAGGAACACGGATGGGTTTTAGTCGGTAAGAGTTTGTCACGCCCTTCCGCTCCACCCAGAGCGGAAGAAGTCATTTGATGATTTCCCATCCTTAAAAAAAATGCGTCTACCGCTCGAAATAGAACCATTCATATCATAGGTTAGCCTTTTTTTTTTTTTTTGATCTCGGGGGGAAATCCTCATGGAAATCCTCCACCCTGGGGCGGGTGGAGGGGTCTGTCAGACTCTTACTGACTAAAACCACCCCGGTGTTCCATCTTCCACCTACGCCGGGGATCGCGGGAACGTATGCGACTTCCGCAATCCCCGGCTGGATCATAGGTTAGCCTAGCTTGATTAAATTATTATTATGTAGAACGATAATATTGTGTTTTCTTAACATTTCTTATCCGGTTACCTTCGGAACACTGTTACTAAGCCCCCACTGTCCTTTCTACCGCCTGTCAGCGGGCTGTATCTCATGAACCGTAAAGGGTACTTACTGGTGTTACGGGCCGTAATGTAACATTTTATTTATTATTTATTTATTTAAACTTTATGTACAATAGTGGTACATGGGCGGACTTAATGCATCAAGGCATTCTCTACCAGTCAACCTTTGGGTTATAAAGACTATACTGTAGTAGGTGGACAATGAATAATAAATTAAAAAAAAAATGAATTGAACATTTTGAAATTTTATTGAACATTCGCAGCGAGCATGTTATGTTACGCCGTGTCCTAAGATTCGTACAAAACAAAACACATACGTATCATGTTCGTGCTTGTTTCAACGTATTGACTTCACGAACGCTCGCTAACATGTTACATTACGCTCCGTAACACCAGTCAGTACCCACCTTAATAGGTTGAAGTTAAAATTTTATTTTTTAATGTGTATTTCTATTGCGGCTGCAACAAAAAATATTTAAAACAATATAGAGATATGCGGTACAGAGCGTAAAGTCCCGCATATCTCCACTGAAAATGGGAGGATCCTCCGACCAGATGGTGGTTGTGTCTGGTGGGCAACCGCCCAAAATCTGATATTCGGATTGTTGTATATGTTCAAATCGCACGGCAAACTTTGCTTGCGCGATGCAGGATTTCGTTAGTAGTTCGTCGTAGATGGCGTTGCGGTTCTTTTTGTTGCTGTACAAATTTCGCTTCTTTTTGTTTTCATTGATGCTACAACAAAATAAGATTTAATTCTTTTATTATGAGCTCATGTGGAAGTATAATGTATATGCTTACCTACGAGCTGTTAGTCGATGATTATGAAATTATTACAAAACCGTATTAACAAGGGTTTCGTTGGTGTTTCTAACCTCTTATGAAACTTGCTCTCTCACTAGGAAAACACGACATACCTAAGTAAACTACATCTGCCTAGCACTTTGTCTGCCATTGTAGTACAATGCCCGTGACTAACGACGCATGCACTGCAGCCAAGCATGCTTCATCAACTATGAAGACTATCCAACTACATTATAGGTAGTGGAAGCAAAATCGCATGAATCTAAAAGGACCTTCTATACATTTACAGAGATAAAAAAAATAAGTTGATAAATAGAGAAAGCCTATGGCCTAATGCATTCTCTGCTTCTCAACGTTTGGGTTTCTGCTACTCAAATTCGAATTAAGAAAAATTCGAATAAAGAACTTGTCGACGAGTAAGAATGCATGACTTGCAAAGAAAAGGAACCTCACTTCCCATAATTTAACCTCACCATTCAAAAACTCAAACCAACCGTGATCCAAAAATGATTTTTCATAACGGTCACTTGCCAACCCTAAGTAGCAGCAATAAATTTTATAAGCGATCAAATACGGACCTTTTTGAGTCAGCAACCGTCTTAGGGATGTCCCAAGCAAACATCAAAGGGACGAACACAAATATCGACCTCAATGAGACGAACCAGGCATTTAATGAACAAATGTTTTCGCCATCTTACAATCAATGCTTAGGAAACCGTTGTCGGTCATTTTTTTCATCATAAAAATGAAGCGAAGCATGCCCTAGGGGCAATTTTTATTGTGGGTCTCACAAACCGGGGACAGACAAAGTTTGACTGCTCTTTATACAGCTAGGCCTTTGAGTTCTGTGTTATGCTGCAGAAAGGGTGCCGTGGCAATTTCATTTTATTTGGGGTTATGTTTTTACGCAAGTTTTTTTACGATATTGTTTAACATAATAATAGTTGGATGTGTATGTTTTAGAGTACTAAAATTAAATTAAATCATATTATGTGGATAGGTATGTAGCGATGATTTATGAAATACTAGTGGACCGCCCCGGCATCGCCTGAATGTCAATGTTTTTTAATTTTTTTCTTAAGTACCTTCTCCTGACGGTCGAGCTGTTCTCGAGTTTTGCGCTTAGCAACACATTTAGCGATTCATTTTTATGTATATTGATTACAAATAAGTAAAAGAACGTTCATTATTATGCAGCCTACCCCTTTATTTTTCCGTAAAAACACCCTCTCCAAAATAATTCGTGCCAAATCCCGTACCTATAATTTTCAAATGATCAACAAATACGCCCTTCACCTAAGCACACATTTCTGCGGTCGAATTAAAGGACTTACCGCGTAAATTAATGTCGTTTACCAGTTCCTGGGTCACAGCAGTGCTACCCTCATCTTTCGTGGAGCCCATTTTATTTAAAGAAGCGAAAGTTCGAAGCGGGCGCGGCCACGCGTAAACATTTACTTGAAAGGTTTATTGATGTTGGTGACCGCAGTTTGGTTTCACAGCCAAAGAAAGACTCCCCTTTATAGAATTTGCGAGTTGCTATAGTAGGCGGCAGATAAATGTGGAATAAAGTACATTGACCTTTCCCTAATAACTGCTCATAGGTACCTGAACAATTAAATATGAATCGTTTTTCATTATTAGACAATGTTAAGGATCACGAGAGATGATGATTCCGGACAGTTTTGGGTCATTAATTCCGTTTTTCAAATTAACAATGTCAATAAATGTAGGTGGGTCAATGACCGATATTCCACGATTATCTGGCGCCTACTATATCCGGATTATTTTGATAAGGCTTCAGATGCGCGGTGTTTGGAGTATTATTTTATATTGAAAATGGTTAGCGGTTTCAGAGGTTAGGGCGAAAGCAAAGGGTCCGAAAATACTACGTTTTGTCTATGTACCTATAAATAGTTTGTTCAGTCCATTATGCTATCGCTATCTATATATCCTTACTATCCTTATCCTTAACGCGAAAGTTTGTATGTATGGATGTGTTTCTTACTCTTTCAAGCAAAAACTACTGAACGGATTTGCATGAAATTTAGCATGCATGTAGTTTATGACCTGGATTAACACATAGAATACTTTTATCCCGATATTTTTACGGGATCGAGAGTTACGCGGGTGAAAACGCGGGGCTGCCGCTAGTACTAAAATAATAAAGCTGAAGAGTTTGTTTGTTTGTTTGAACGCGCTAATCTCTGGAACTACCAGTAGGATTTGGAAAATTATTTTTGTATATGATAGCCACATTTATTAGGAAGGCTATAGAAGGAAAATTCCAATGGGAACGGGAAAAAACGGGATATGCGCGCGTGCGAAGCCGCGGGCGAAAGCTAGTTAGAGATAAGACCGCCTTGTATACTGAGAATTCAGTATCATTGCAAAAGATATGTGTTAAAATTGATATAAAATAAAGTAGGTTTATACTAGCTATCCATGTATCTACCTAATTTTGGCACTAGCTCAGGCAAACAAAAACTGTAATCAAATAAATTCTATAAAATATAGTCACGTTATCTTAGATTTTTCCTCTCGGCTAGGACATTCCCGAAGTTAATACTCCAAGTACTAAAACTGGAGTTAACTTCGGTAATTTGGCAACAGAACCAGTTACAACGCCCAATAGTGAGTGTCTGACAATATTGGTGAACTCTCAAAATGGCGCCGAATTCTCTGTTCGACGGCGAGAAACTTCTTTAAAGAGTGTTAGAAAAACGAAGTTGGACACCACCTACACTCAATGTATCGTAGGATTTTACGCACCAAATAACTTATAGACTGTCGAGATATTTCGATTTTTCTTCTTAGTTTTAATTGAGCCAAATTAGACACATGAAGTCATTACGAAAATCCGTTTCAATGAGCTAATTCTGCTCGAGTTTTGCGACAAGTTTTACATTAGATGGAATATACTTTTTTTTATTTAGATGAGTTTGCTCTTGACTCTTGTCTAGGTCATAGACGACAGAGACAAAGTCGACGATGGAGCGAGCTTACCCAGAAGAAGCCTGTTCACTCTAATTTGAAGAGATTAGGGTTGTATGCGTTTGGAAACAGACGCAGGCAGAGAGTTCCACTCCTTTGCTGTGCGCATTATAAAAGACGTTTGGAAACGTTTAGTGCGCATTGGTGGAATAGCAACAAGGTAGGGATGGTAACTTGCAGTGCGTCTAGATGTCCGATGGTAGAAGGGGGCCGGTGGGATGAGGTCGTGGAATTCCTGGACACTCCCCGAAGTACAATCTGTAGAAGACCGACAAACAGGCAATCATGCGGCGATGAGCCAAGCTATGAAATTTGGCATCCACCAGTTTTACGTCTTTACTGTAAGTACACCAACATTAAAAGGAAATATTCGGTAATGACTTGGACGAGAAAAGCAAGAGACCATTATGAAAAACGCTTGCGACACTGCTGAAAAGCAAGACAATCAGATGTATTAACCAATATGCGGTAATCAGTAGAAGTAAGATCTAATATTTATTTTATGATTGTTAAAAAAGGCAATATTTATTTTTTTTATTTTAGCTCTCTAAGCTACTTTTCTTTTTTTTAAGTAGTTATTTATTTATTTATTTATTTGGATCTCCAACAAAGGATACACAGAACAACATAGCCACAGTGATATACATAAGTGGTTCATTTACGTGTGTTCCTTCAGTTTTAGGAGACCATAGCATGCACAGCACATATAACGAGGTTTACAAAACAGAACAATATTACATACACAGAATTAAATTAAAAATAGGATAAGATCATTTCATTAGGTAGGTTAGGTTTGGAAAGTTGTTCATAAATGCAACAGTATCTAAACGTACCTAGCTATACGAGTCATGAAGCTACAAATTCCAATTCTATGTTACATCAAAACCCCGCCTTTTTCAATAAAACCCAGATCATTCACTCGTAATATTAGTAATATTCTCAAAGCATCATTCAGATCATTGCTTTCCGAAACATTAATCGTGAAAATAATAATTTTGGGCGTCATAAGAGACGGTTTCCTCTGAGACAGCGTCGCATTTACATTCATTGCATGACGTTAGTCGGGTCCCGTGTGACTCTCAATTTGCATGCATAGTCGACAGTCTGCAGCAAGAGAATCTGAATACAACAAGTGTATTAATATTGAATTTTTTAATCAAAAATATGCACGGCTTCTGTGGAATTTTAAAATTGAGCTGTGGCTGGGGCGTTCCTAGAATGGACTTGTTTTTTTAGTTCTACTGACGTGCGTGGCTTTTGCAGTTAGTTTATTATAGTCACAGGTTTTATAAATCAAGTAGGTACCACAATATGAAACCACTCTTTAAAATATTCTCAACGTAAAAAGTCTCATATTCACATTTCTATATAAAACAACGCTGAGTCCAATATAACATATTAATTAAACCAACCTTTTTCCTGAAAAGAGGAAAAATAAAACCTTTTACAGTCTGAAATTTTCACGACACGTGAATTTTGCAGAGGGGAGAGACGGGAGAAAAGCATACGGCCCTAATTCGGTCCGGAAGAGCTGCCTTCATTTACAAGCATTGTGTTCCCCGGATTATGTCCCCCAGTCCCCCATTCACAATAGCCGATCCCTCTTCGTAATGAGTGGAATTATGACTTTTTTTCGTCCGAATCATTTTTGAGCCGTGTTTAGGGGTCTTTTGAGCCGTAGTTTCATGTTGATTGGGGGATTAAGGTTTTTAAGTTTGGGGACAAAGTAATGAGACGTGTAAGGACTTAAGTGGGATAGCATAGGAAATGGATGTTTGCCTTTTAAGATATTTGGAGAAGTAAATTGAAAGTTTTATAAATTGAGGCAAAGAATTCAATTTTACAATTAGACTTTAGACGCAAATTAAAAACTGATTAATGCGCATGAATTAAGACATTTAAACCTCAAAATATTTACTTATTGGTACAGTCAACAAAGCTATTTGGTAGGCAGACAGCCAATTTGCAACTACTTTTAAATAATCACTTCTCAAAATATTTACTGATTTAAGAACTTACCTAAAACCTTTGTGCTCAACCTCTTCGTAAAACATGAATCTAAAGAAAGCTGACCACTAAATATATAGTACTATTTATTATCAATTTAAAAGTAACGAAACTCCAAGTCAGCTCCTAATAATATGTCACTAACGACAGTAAAATCAAATCAATTAGAACCAAATAAAACTCATCAAAATATCCCCCATTTTAATCGGAACGAAAAGATTGAAACGTGTCCACCAAGTTTTGTAGGAACTTTGTCATTTCTTCCATGCAAAATTACATTTGAGGAGCCCTCTTACGAATGGGGAATTTTTAGGGTCGTGATCACATTGAGCGTAGCGAATATTAAAAAACTTTTCGACGTCAAACTTGGATTGTCTTTTTCAAAGGCTGTTTACTCCTCGAGGCTTTATTTACTTAGTTTTTGTTCTGGTTTCGGCCTAGTTTAGCCGTTATTGTATTTGTGTTTACCTAGTCGCGTCCGGATTAAGGAGTTAAAGTGACTTCTTCTTTCGTAAGAGGGTCCGCCATATTGATATTGTTGACTTTTGTTTGTCGCTTCTCTGAGTCAATACTTGACGAAGAATGTAGGGTTTGGTAGCACTAATGAAAGTTTCAGTTGTTGATGGCTTCATAGTGTTGTTTGGTTATATGATCGTTGTTTATTCAATTATTAACGAATCGTAAGTAACTCAAATCAGGTAAAGGCACTATAAGTTGATTACCTATGTTATGAAATGGTGTAAACAATAGACAGACATGAGATTTCAGCAATCCCAGTCCATTTGCTATCATTTATTGAGGAGCTCGTGGCTAAATAAAAACAGCCGCACGGGTCGATCTTTAAGGTTAAGCAACGCTTGCCGAGGTTGGTCTGTGGACGGGTTACCATCTTAACATACCGAGACTCCTCCGTGCCTCGGAAAGCACGTTAAGCCGTTGGTCCCGGCTGTCATTTGTAGATCTTTGGCAGTCGTTACGGATAGTCAGAAGCCAGATAATCAGATAATCTGACACCAGTCTTGCCAAGGAGTACCGTGTTACCCAATTAATGGGTTGGGGAGGTCTGGTAGGCAGCCGCTCCACGTAAAATACTGGTATTCAGCTGAATTCGGTTTGACTAGAAGCCGACCCCAATATAATTGGGAAAAGGCTAGGCAGATGATGATCCGTTGCCTATCTCCGAATTTCTTCATCAGATCTTCACCAAATTGAAATGGGAACACCTGGGAAGTACACCGTTGCAAACAAATAAAAAATTCAAATCGGTCCAGCCAACTTCGAGTAATCGGGGAACATACATACAAAAAAAGGTTCCGACGAATTGAGAACCTCCTTCTTTTCTTGAAGTCGGTTAAAAATGAAATCATGATTATTATCACAATAGCCAACCTTTATCAGTCATTAATGGACCTCCGAAACAAAAACTTTATAAATACCTTCAATAAAACAATTTACTACGCCCCTAATTCGACGATTCAAAATTAATAGTCTCACAGCGAGAAAACGCGAAACAATCTTGAGATAGTCGAATACCACGGAAAATATATATATACAGAGGGCTTAGCACGACTGTTTTGACGTACAGTATCGTGAACGCAAGTAAATTTTGAATATAAAAACTACAACCCCATAGTATTTTGGTTTAATTTTGTGCGACATACACAATTTTGTATCATACAAAAATATGAATAAAGTATCCAATTCAAATAAATATTATGTGAGAAACGAGTATTATAGTAATAGTAAAATTTTTCGTTACGTCAGTATACAAGGAAAATAGGAGATAGAAGGCTCCATAAACACACAAACGAACTGGCTAGGAACCTGCTAACACCACAGGAAGATGTAAAACGCCTAAAAAGATGGCAAATACTAACCCTTGACCTAAGAAACTGATTATAATATTACCAACTACCAACTCTACCAACTTTTACGGTGGCGTATAATGGAACGCACCCAATCTAAATCCTTCTCAGAAAAGATTTGATTATGGCTAAAGCCGATTGCAAATTTATGAGAGAAAAAAAAATTCAATATACGTCAAAAACGTTCGTGTTAGGCCCTTAATATCAGCTTCTGACAACTAACAAAAACAGGCGCACGCACACATAGACGCGTACGTACGGCGATATCAAACAAATGCCGGTCGCGAGCATGCTCGCACTCGCTGTACGTGAAACGTGTCTATGTGTGAGTACGTTTTCAATACTTGTATGTTTAACTGCGTCGTAGATCTCGTGATCGCAAATGCCACTATGTCCTGGGCTCGATGCCCGGACGGGCAAAACTGTTATTGGGTTTTTCTAGTAGGAAAAGCTGTTGATCCTGCGCCTGAGCTCTCCCCGGTCGTGTAGAACTACAGTCCCTTTGAGTTGGGCTTTGAGAGTTAAGGAACAGAGAATGCTCCTGTAGACGTGCACTTACTATATAGGTACCTACTAGCTTTTGCCCGCGACTTTGTCCTCGTGGAATAGTTACGGCAGCAATTTTTTATTTTTCAAAAACGCTTAAACATATGCTTATTTTTATTTTTCAAGTGCCTTAATAGAAAGGTTCATGGATTTATCTTAAAAAATGACGGACTCCGATACAAACTTCCACCCCTCTATTCACTTTTTATGTTATTCCAAAACTATTCTATGTCCTTTCCCGAGACTCAAACTATCTCTATATCAAATTTCATCAAAATTGGTTCAGCTGTTTAGGCGTGACGAGGTAACGGACAGACAGATAGACCGACAGACACACTTTCGCATTTACAATATTCGTATCGATATGGAGATGGAGAGGTTGGCTAATTACTGTTGAAATCGAATTCGGTCGGGAGAATAGGGAATATGCATGATTTTTTTTTTATCTTTACAGTAATATCCATGTAGAAGAATACAAAAATATAATACTAACAATGAAAAAAGAATCGGAATTGACCGAAACACAAACTAGATATAACTATTTTAAACAAATATATCTGTCCCTCTCGCGAAAACGCTGTTTTCTATGGCAGCTGTATAGGTGTCATAGTATTTGACGTCACAGTTTGTATCGGACTTCTCTTTCTAATTGTCAACTTTGAAGCTAAATAACTTCATCAGTGATGAAGGTATTTCCAAAATACTATCATAATTGTTTACTAGAGATAATAAGTATTTTATTTTGCAAATAAAAAAAATCCCTATTATATTGACCTTCTGTATCCTTTCTATTCTATATTATTGCCATGCTCAATTATTCACTCATTATTCAACAGGTCTCAATGGAAACTAAGTACTCAGTTAATTATGAAAAGGCTTCATTATAAAAGATGTTATTATGTTCTAAGGCTTAATTTGGGACCACTAATGGGTACTATTATGCCTTTAATGTGTCATTATCATAATGCCTTTGTTGGATAGCGTTTCTGCTGTAGAATTGTGTACTAAGTTTAATTGATAGTTTTAATTGGTTCTATAATACAATATGGCGTCTGTCTAGTGACATTCAGTGGGTAGACACTGATTTATAGTCAGACAATTCAATGGTTTAGGAATTGAGACGATAAAATACATACGTTTCGCGCGCGATGTCGTTTAGTTTCTGAGGAGTGTGAAAATTTGCTATAACATAAATTATTATGTTATAGCAAATTGTCACACTCCATAATCAGAAAGAAATCCAGAACACAGATGTCATAACATTGTGTTCTCTTAGGAGTTGGGTGGAGCTACTGTAACTATCTTTTTTTATTTCTCAAATATAAGATCAAAATTTGTACACCAACAATAAATGCATAATAGAAGACTATTATAAAAACCCTGACTTCTAAACTAGGTGTATGCACCTGTATCTTAAGGGGAACTCTAAATCAACAGTTTGTTAGTTGTCTTAAATTTCTATAGAGAGTCACTTTTATGTCATCTTCCGAGCAAAATCAAGGTTCTTCAAAAGAAAAATCGATAGGAAAATATCTAATGATCTATTCCGATTTGGTATTCAAATCCAATATTTGAGGTTGGCTGGCGAGACTTCAACTATCAATACAGCATTATTTAAAAAAAAAACCGGCCAAGTGCGAGATGGACTCGCGTGCAAGAGTTCCGAAAGAATTTCATTTTTGTAAGATGTTATTTTAACAGTATAGACTTCTTATAGGTTTTCCTGTAATCTGTAGGTAAAGAACTATTATCTTAATTTTTATAAAAAATTTAGACTCAGTATTTTCGGTCATTCTTGAATAACTTCAAAATTATTCATTTCAAAATAAAAAATTAGAAACCCTCACAATAAACTCTTTCATTTGCTATATCACACGGTACAGTGTGAAAAACATTTTTGTAAATTTTAGTTAGTTCCCCAAAAGTGACGCCCATACTTAAAATTTATTTATGTACGTAACGCGTCCGTGTTACCTAAAATATGTGTACCAAATTTCAAGAGAAATGTTCCAGAAGTTTTGGAGAAAATTAACTGTGAGAGACGGACTGACAAACAGAAACCCGAGTGATTCTATAAGGGTTCCGTTTCTTACGGAACTTCAGAACCCTAAAAATCAAGTGAACAACATTACGGACAGACCTTAAGTTATGGACAAAGTGACATTCTAAAAGCGATAACTCATCATCTTCCTAGCCTTTTTAAAACTTATTGAGGTAGTTCTGTATGGGGTTAGGCGTAAAAGAATAGCACCATCCCTGTGATGGGATTCCCGTGAGTGTCGTAAGAGGCGACTACGGGACTCACCAGAGAATGGGCAGCAGCATTCTCTGTGCATTGCAACAGCTACACTGCGATCGCCAACCCGCCTGGCAAGCGTGGCGATTTTGGACGCCCACCCCTTGGGGGAGGTCTATGTCCAGCAGTGGACGTCTTTCGGCTGATATGATGATGATGATGATTGGGGTAGTTCTATTAGCGATATCTGTTACCGATTAATCACAAATTGTATGTATGTAACATCACACATTCACATGCGGTCATTCAATTAAATAATATATAATAAAACATAATATATTATATATATATATATATATATATAATATATATATATAATATAATATATATATAAAATAAATGTGGGTTACATTTCCGAAAGACTTAATCTTTGAGCAAAAACAGCGGGTACGTATTCTAAACGCCTGCTTCGTACATACATACCTAATTTAAACACGCTAGTATGTATGTTTCTTGTGCTTTGCTTGTCTTCTAATTACCTAGTTTGCTCTGACGAGAGAGGCGACACGTACGCATTTTCTAGATGGAGTGACGTCACGAGGCTTTGCGGAGTTTGTGATGCTGAAATGGTACACATAATGGATTTATGTTAATGTTGGAATTTGTTTTCTGTGTTTTCTCGTGTCAGTAGGTCATGTTTATAATATTCATTATATGTACTGAGTGCTGACTCCAATTTCTATGTGTAATTAATTCTCTCTGGTCAAGACTAATGTCAAAACACGGGATTACATGTTGCTCAAAACTATTATACATTACCTGACACTCTGAATAAAATTCCCAAAGTGCAGTCAAATATTGTCACTAGGACATATAAAAATGCAAATTTACCTTAAAAAATATTTTATAAGTGGTGACTTAAGCAGGTTTAAGTTTAACCTATTTTAAGTACATGTTGTGAGCAAGCTTTCTTTCTCCATTTTGTCACCTTCAAAGGTTTTAGACAAGTGTTGTTTCTACCAGTAGTGTTAATTAATGTATTGAAAAAATTAATTTAAAAAAATTATATAAGCTGTATCTATTTTTTGGTTTAATTACAACACAAACTAAATACCTAATTACTGTAGAACAGTACCTAATAGGCGATGTGGAAATAGACTTCCAAAATGATTTTGGTTTATACTTTTGCCAACACATAAAATATTTAGTTTCGCAAAAAAGAAGTAGCACAAAACCGTTTCCAGTGTCCCATCTATCCTTGTGCCAAAGATCATAAAAATCGGTTCAGCAATTTAGGCGTGAAAGCGAAACAAACAAGTTAGGATTTTGGCAGCATTTTCTCATATTTCCACACATTTTTGACAGATTGCGCGACTAATCTGCGAATGCGAACGTTACTTAATAATATTCCTTTTTTAGGCAGTTGTGTGAAAATTGGTAGAATTGGTACTCACAAAACGTCATAAATGTCACATAAAATATACATATAACATACATGCACTCAGTGAGGTTTTTCTTTCCTTCATTCTTAGATATACGTTGACAAAAAAGAAAACCAAAAGAGTATTTTATCTTAAACCAACACACCAATCTGATCGATACGACGTTACGTTACAAAGATCAACAAATTAATATTCAACCAATGAATTTATTCAGTGAGTCCCCGGTTGATTCGGAATCCAATTTTAGGTTATTTAAATAGTCTTCCCTGAGGAGTGGGTTCAAAATTAGAGGAGACGTTTGCACGTTTTCCTGGAGCGTGCTTAAATACGTAGGCAAATGTAATTACTTTGAGATGTTAGGGCTACCAGGGTCGTGCGTGTTACTGATCTTTCCTTTTTTGTAGCCTTTTTTTTTAAAGATCGGAAGTCACCAAATGACTTCTTCCGCTCTGGGTGGAGCGAAAGGGCGTGTCAGACTCTTACTGACTAAAACCCATCCATGTTACTTCTAAACCCCTTTGCGTTCCAGGGCTGCGGTGACTCTTTCGAACAAAATCCGCAACCTTGGCAGGCTCTGGCCCTAGCGGGCCCCGTGTTGTAGGCTGATATCTCAACGCGCCATCGACCCGTGCCTGGTGGTGATCGGACAGCGAGCCACCCAACGCACGCCGTCCGCAGGATCGCCCTGCTACCACCAACGCCCGGGGCTTCTTCGTAGCGGCGGTTGGGGCGAAGGCCTTGCCTTTGCCTCGCGCGCGCCTTTTCCTAGTAGATCTTCTTTTGTTTTGCGGAAGGACTGCTTCTAATGTCTGAAATATGTTGTTTGGAATCATTCTGCCTCTACATAGAATACCTATGTATAAAATAATATAAATTAAAAAAATTCTCGAATAGATAGAAGATATTATTATGCTCTTTTTTATTTTACAGCTAAGTATGGCAATTCTTTCCGGCATTACGCAGCCAATTTTAGCATAGGTACGGAGAGTATATAGAAGCATCTTTAATATCCATAAATTAAACTAATTCCGTACTATACGTTAATAGCTGAAATTCGAAATTAACTCTGTTTGTCTGTTTGTTAGGTACCTTTTTAGGGTTTCGAATATTGGTAAGAAACGGAACCCTTAAACGGAACGGATCACTGGGGTGTCTGTCTGTCCGTTTGTCACAGACATTTTTCTCCGAATCTACTAGTGATTTGGTACTCATTTTGTGACTTAAACTCGGGCTCGTTACGTAAATAAATAAATTTAGAGTATGAGGACAAACTAGAAAAATTTAAAAAGTTTTCAAACTCCAACATATCAAATGAAAGGGCTATAAGGGTTGTAAATATATATTTTATTCATAATGTTAAAATAAATGGTTTTGAAATTATTCAAGAAATTAGATGAAAAAGACCACCAAATTTTGAAAAAAAGAAATGCAAATAAAGTTACCTATAGATTACAGAAAAACTTCTAAGAAATCAATAGTGTTACAAAAATGAAATTCGTTCGGAATCCTTTGCACGCGAGTCCTACTCGCACTAGGCCAGTTCTTATTTGGCACATAACTAGGCCATGTCGTGGATTAGGACAAAAAATACTATTTTTTATTTACTCCCTGGAGTAGTGTTGCTAACCGAATAAAAAATCTCAGTTTTTTTTTTATTTCAGCTGTCAACCCTGAGTATCAACTAAGTGAAGATGTCACCCTCTATGAGTTACTCCCTTGATTAAATCAGTCAAATTCTGAGATTTGCACGGTACGCATATTGTGTGTTACGTTTGTTCACTTTCTACGATAGATTTTATATTCTTTGTAAGGTATATAGGTGGAAGTACTTTCGAGTAGGTATTTCTGTTGGCAGATTTTGACGGGCAATTGGAGAATTTCTCTTCGATTAAAGCTCTTGCTTTGATTTGTAACCCTATTATATAGAATTATTAATTTATAAGTGGAAAAAGGGTACGAGTTCTTTCAACCCTCAAAAGATTGCCAAAGAATTATAAGTCACCCTGTTGTATGTCTATTAATAAAAAAATGACTTTGTACCGCATCACCACAAAGACCAGAACAAAAGCTTTCAAATCAAATTCAAATTATTGATGTGTAAAACATAGGTACAATATAATAAGATGTTATTCTAATGTCAGGATCGCTATGTTTAACCTAATAGGCATACAAATTTTGAATACATGTTATACTTATTTTAAATACTTAATCTCAAAACACTAAGCTCTGTAATAACATTCATGAATTCAAAAGTCATAGTTAAATTGTGCAAATAATAGAAAATGTTTGCAAACAAACCTTATTTATGTGACTTAGTCTACAAATAAGGAGATTAGTATTAAGGGACAAAAAAAAGCGCTGAATTCTTGTTATTTCTGTTATTAGAGCTGTATGTAAAAGAAAAAGATTTTACTTTAAAAAACATGAATGACATTGAAGTTGTTATTCAAAAAATGTTTATTAAACATTATGTAGGTAAAGCTCATTTAAATTGGTTACCATTAGTAAGTCAAAAAAAAATGCGGGCAGTCTTTGGGGACTGCTGATAGAAGTGAAAACTAAGCGAAAGCTTAAGCGTTCGGTGACGATGACGCGAGTTCCATGATTTTTGTTCACCCAAAAAGTGCTCAACGCGCCTAAAGAAGATTTCACTTCAAAAAAAAAAAGTTTATTAAAGATTCTTTTTCGCATCGGATGGTAAGCGATAATGTGGCCGTAGATGGAGCATGGTAATTTTTATGAAAGCTGGGCTCAGCCCACCCTCAAACTTCACCGGATTATTGGCTCTCGAGTATCTGGACAGACTAACGGTCGGTCTCAATAAGGTCAATCTACCTTTGACCAACTGGCAAATTAGCTACCAACAGTAGCTGAAACGCCATGTTTGTCTTTCGAACATGACGATTCAGCTACTGTTGGTAGCTAATTTGACAGTTGGTTAAAGGTAGATACGTTATTGAAACCTGCTTTAATATCTCTAGACAAATTGACATTGTATTTTTCGTCAAAATACCAAAATGTTTGGGATATAGGTACCATATGACATTTCGGTAGTCCTTGTTAATTAAATACGCCAATAAAAACACGCCAATGTATCATTCTTGGAATTCTTGACAGTCAATGATATAATGCTACTTTGTCTACAGGCTCGCGTTTGACCTCAAACATCTTTTGTAAATGGCGAATATTTTTTGTTTATTGTCTCCTGTTTTTGACAAAACGAGTCCAAGATTTCACAAATTATTTGTCTGAAAATCTTCGAAACTTAAGCTCTTTTCTCTATGGTGAATTTATTAAATGGGTCAAAAAAATAGAGTGTTAAATTGTATCTCAATTTACATAATACAAGCGAAAGTTGTTAGTTTATACCTATATTTTTAAAAGGCAATTTCTGGAAGTACAGATCTGATTCCAAAAAGTCATTCCTCTCAGTCAAAGTCAATTCGTTTATTTCAATAAAGGCGCTTATGCCATAATGTTGTCCAGAAAATGTGCAAGGTTTCCGTGAAAGGCATGTCCCCCAAAAAACAAAAATGTGAAAAAAGGCCAAGTTCCAATCCCCGAAATTACGGCCTATAAAGTAGTGAGATCAATAATAGGCCAAGCATTTAACTCTAACGTATGTCTTTGGAGAATACCAGTGAACAGAGATTTGTAATATCAATCGGATGTTCCGACTTATCGGAATCGAAGTCGAAGCCACGTAATAACTAGTCCGATAAGTCCCTAGAAGATCCCTCAGTTCCAACCTAAACTTTAAAAAGCTGAGAAACTCTCTTAAAAAGCAGAAAACCGTATAAAAATGATAAAAAAAAAAAAAAAAAATGTGTTTATTAACTTAAAATCTTTACAATTAAGTTGCCGGGGCTTCCCAGGAAGTAATCCGAAGATACTTGTGTTGGGAAAAGCCTCGCTCTCCCTCGATTTACAGATCGTTAAAAGTTACACATTTTATATAAGAACCAATAAAGAAAAGAAAAGTATAGTGTAATAAAGAGTGTGGTGCGTGTAAGTGTGTGTTTATGGCGAGTTTATGTGAGTGTGTGTGTGTGTGTGTGAGTGAGTGAGTGAGTGAGTGAGTGTGTGAGGATGTGAGTGTGTGTGTGTGCATATGCATGGGAATGGGTCTCATCCATACCAACAAATTTATTTAGTGTCTGTGTATGTATGAAGTTCAACCTAGAGTAACCAAAATATCCTCCACGCCATCGTACTTAAGTGTGAAGAGCCATTCAGTCAAGGTCCTCTTACACTCATACAGCTTCATAGGGTAAATATTGAGGATGCGATTAAGTTTGTTATAAACGCGTGGCGCTTGAGCTACATTTTGGCGGCTAGCAAAAATTGAACGTGATACGTATGTAGGGGCTACCAGATCACACCGTCTTTTTTTGAGTTTGGCCTGGTGAAAAGGTAATATTTTATGATGTCTTAGCACCATGTGAAGTATATATAGTTTTCTGACGGAGAGCAGCTTAGAGCTAGCATATAGCGAATCAGTAGAAAACCTATAAGGCTTACGGTACATGACCTTAATCAGAGATCTTTGTGCCCTCTCTAGATCTATAAAGTATGATTTGGCTGCTCCACCCCATACCGAGATACAGTATGTGATTACCGATTGGGCTAGCGCAATATATACTTGCTTCTGAAGCTCGGTACTCATAACTTGTCGCAGGGATTTGAAGACCCATATGAGTTTTCTTACCCTCCCTATGGTCACTTCCAGATGTGGGTACCAGCTTAACCACTGATCCACAACAATACCCAGGTACCTGACGGATTTTTCCTTCTGGATTGTGGGACAGCTACAGGAAGTTTGGGTTGGAGTACGACAGGAGTGGATTCTAATGTTAAAGTCAGGCGCAGGCTGAGAGTTTACGTATTTTGTGAAACAGACGTAGTTTGTTTTTTGGGTGTTTAGCGTAAGAAGATTCTCGCTTAGCCAGTGACTAACTCTAGCCAGTCCCCTCTCAGCCTCAAGCCTAACTTTATCCCAGGCCTTCGCAGAGAAGATAATAGCGGTATCATCCGCGTAGGACAGTATTCTCGCACCGTTGATAATAAGGTTGCAGAGCTCATTTATATATATCAAAAATAGCGTCGGGCCGAGAACACTGCCCTGCGGGACGCCAAACGTTACGCTCTCCTCATTACTAAGGTAGTTTTCGATTTTTACCCCCTGGTGTCTATTTTGAAGGTAACTGCTGAGAAGAGAGAGAGCAGAACCTCGAAATCCTAAGTTCTCCAGCCTGTGTACAAGTTTGGAGACAGAGACGGTATCGAAGGCTTTCTTGAGGTCAAGGAAGACCACTAGACATTTGTTCCCCTTATCTACTTCCTTGGTTATAACAGATGCAAGTTCTTCAGTAGCATCCTGGGCTGACATTCCCCTCCTAAAACCATATTGAGAAGACGATAGCATGTTATACTTAGTTAAGTATTTTACGATTCTATTGTTCAAGAGCTTCTCAATGATTTTAGAAATGGAGGTCAACACAGAAATTGGCCGATAGTTGTTAACGTCGTCTCTATCTCCACTCTTATACACAGGGGTAACAACGGAGCGCTTAAGAAGGTAGGGGAAGGTACCTGTGCGAAAACATAGGTTGGCCAGGTCACAGATCAGAGGGACTAAGACTTCTTTGGCTTGCTTTAGAAATAGGGTAGGAATTCCGTCCCAACCTGGTGCACTCCCAGAGTCCAAGGATAATAATATATTTTCAGCTTCCTCCTGAGAGGTGTCCAACAAAACAAAAGAGGTCAGATTAGGGCTGACTATGTTAGAAGATTTAGAGGGAATGAAGCTATCTATGATGTTCTTTGCTAGAGTTTCTCCGATGTGAATAAAATAATTATTAACATAGTTAACCGAGTCTTGGGGACATGATTTAATCTTTAGAAGGTCGCCATTTGAGCTCCTTGGTTGCTTATAATTAGTGATTTCATTAATGGTTGACCACAGTGCTCGAGGGTTTTTAACAGATGTTTTAATTTTATCTCTATTGAATTTATTTTTAAGTTTTTTTATAAGGTTCCCACAGAAAGTCCGATATCGTCTGTATGTTATTATTAGAATTTGATTGTGGGGGTTAGATTTTAGTTTAAGGTAGATTGTATTCCTTAGTCTAATACAACGTAAGGCACCTGCTGTGATCCAGGGTTTAATGGTTCTTTTGCTATTCGTTATAATTACAGTTCTAGTGTTGGAAAGTATAGCTGTCTTAACCATTTCTATCAGCGCAAAGGCGTAAGTATCGGGGTCTTTGAAGATATTAAAAAAGGAGGTATCAGTATTTATTAAACTATTGAGAGCATTTTCATAGTTGACTACTGTTTTGCATCTTTTAGGTTTATTATGATGATATTTATTCGCGATAGATAACAGAATTAAGCAGTGGTCTGTTACTGTAGTATTTAAAACAGCTGTGAAAGCTGTATTTTTTGCTTTATCAAGACTCAGAAGGACGTGGTGGTGGAATGATGAAACACTAAAAAATCGTTTTCTTTGATTATTTCGTCATTTTAATACGGTCAGGAAAGATCCAAGCTCTCTGTAGTAGTAATGTATGTGAAACGTTTTAGTAATCTTCAACTAGGTAATAGTAATAAATGTTCCAAGTTTCATCAAGTTGCGATTTTTAGAAGCAAAGTTATGAGGGGTAAAACAGCTCGAAATGATTCGTGTAATATACACACTACGTGCGTTAGGTCGGAACTTGGCCTCGCGCACTACTGAGCTCCTAGATTTTACAGGAACCGTGCACTTGAGCCGTGGAAAACAAGTTTTATAACCAGAATCTGTGTTAACTTGTATTTCATGGGCCAAAAATAAATATAAGTGTAAATACTTACAACAGCAGTTGCGTACAGTCACAGCCGTCACAAGTGGCCATGGGTATTTTAATAAACACCTCTATGTCATAGGAGTCACCGACAGCCCACTTTGCAGAGCCTGCATGGAGGAGGACGAGACAGCAGCACACCTGCTACTAAGCTCCCCGGTAGTCGCTGATTACAGGGCTAAGTGCTTCGGTAACTACCTGAGTTACCGAAGCGAGACGGTTAGTAACACCAAGGCGTTGCTGGCCTTCCTTGGGGAGCTGGGGTGGATCGAATGACACATTTGTCTCACCTGCACGCAAAATACGCGCTTAGTCGTGGAGTTGCGGAAACCAGCCCGAGTTACATACATACATACAAATACCTACATAAACTACTTTAGAAACAAACGCAATTAGAACAGACATGGATATTAAATAAAAACCTTTATTAAATGAGCGTAGACAAGGACTTCCTTCCTGAAACAAAATTAAAACGAATATTAATAAACGAAGCCAAAAAGAGAATGAAAAGAAAAACGTAAAAGTCATATCCGAGCGATACCAGGACATAAAGTTATTAATTACGACAGAGGATCTTTGATCTTCCAAATTGATTTCGTCGTGTCTTCATTAGAATTTTTAGGTCGTCGTGAAAAATTAGAAGGAAACCTCTGAAATGTCACTAAGAGCCTCTTGATTTACGCTTAGCTATTGAACCTTAGATATATATTAATTGGGTTGATTTTTGTATAGGTAGTTAGATGAAGATGATTCAGATTTTTATTGTATTACAACGAGTACTGGCAAACGTCGACCACGACCACGGTGACAGATTCGATTCGAGGCGATTCTTTTTTTGGCAAAATGGCGGGTCTATTTCGTAAATTGCGTCACGGATTTTGAGTTTTAAGGCTGCAATCGATTCGATTGACCGTATAGACTCTGTTTTTTTTTATCAAATCCCCACAAAAAATAATCCAGTGGTGTTAAATGTTAAATCACACTATCTGGCTGGCCACTTAACAGCTGAATTTCGTGAAATTATGCGATAGGGAAATTTGGTTTGCAATAAATTTACCTTTGAACCGGTTTACCGGGTTTAAATCGGCTTTTAAAACCGGTGAAATGCAGGGTTAGGTACCTACTGTAGGTTCACTTCTCCCTTAATCATGAGCGAAAAGATATACGCTAAAGATTTGACTCCTCGAAATTCTACATTCTAAGTCACATCTGTAATTTTAAACACCGCAGGGATTAAAAATCTAATATTCATTCAAAAACTTCAGTCTCTAGAAACGAAACCAAGCAAAGTGTTTGTAAGTCACTAAGTTCTATAAGTCGCTAAGTTTTATAAGTCCGTGTGACTAATGCACTTAGCTGATTGCACTATCTAGTTTAAAATTCAGTGGCACATCACCCTTACAAATGTCTCCTAATTTCGGAAGTCGAACGGTTTGGGGTGCATTCCTAATGCCGTGCTTTTTGTAAGTCATGTTTCGGAAGTACGAATCCGTTTTGAGAATGCATGTTTCACACTGAATAAACATAATGATTGATGTGAAACATCAATGGCCGTGGGTAAAAGCATGCCGTGGCGACGCGTCGCCACGCTATACGAGGTATATATACATATATACATTCTATATGTATTTTTTTCCTTATGTCATATTTAGTTTCCATCGTAATCTGTTCTTTTATGCATATTACTTGTACAAAATAATTTCGATGTTTCATATCTGCCCGGCGTCCCGCGACGGCTAACAATTTTTTTTTGACTAGTCATAATATTTGTTTTCGTGTTCGCAGTTACCTATAATATAAGCAGTGCCCGACAAGATCCATTGTGATGACATCGTGTTAAGTACTTTCTTGTTACCATCTTTCACATACCTATACCTTAATAGATTGCACTACAGGAAATGATTATTTTCAACTTGTATCTTTTCTTACTTACTATTTATTGTATCATCATAGAGAGAACATTTTCAATGAAATAACTTAAGTTTTTCTTTTTCAGTCGTATTACCTCCTCCATCTCCTAACACGTTACACGTTCACGTTGAAGATAACGTGGGTCACGTGACCACGGCAACCGTAAACGAAAGTAAGGGTGCACTAAAATAAATATAAATATTTCAACTCACAAGGGCTTCCAGATTTACTCCCCAGTTGAAGTGGGAGATATAAAGTTTAATTTCATTGTTGCTACATATTCGATTAAGAATTTATAGCTTTGATTGGCTATTCAGACTTTTGTTGGTCCTCAGTATTGGACATTATAGATCTACGTTTTCAATTACCATAATGTTTTCAATGATTTTGTTTAGGTATCTTATTTCCCGATCTATTTCAATACCAAGTTGTGTGAGCAGACTCAAAACGCTTTCAGGGTGCTGATGGGGTTGCCCCGATACTGCAGCGCTTCAGGGATGTTTGCTGAAGCTCGCGTTGACTGTTTCTACACTGTGATGCGGAAGCGGTGTGCATTCCTGGTCAGTAGGGTGCGGGGCAGCACCAACAGCATCCCGTCCATGGTAGCAAGCAAGCTAGAACCACTGCTGCATGGTATCAGCTGGGCCTGTCACCTTGCAGCAGTGATGTCGCAAACTGTGTCGGTTTTTGTTTTTGTCTTTGTTAATGTTTTACTAACATAGTTTGTTGGTATATTGTTACTAACACTAAGAGTTTTGTTAATAGATTAAATGATTATTATTATTAAAAGTAGCAAAACTCTAGAGCTTGCTTTGTAGTTACCAGCCTCACTAATGAGAGAAGGTCTCCTGATGGGAAATAGCTCTTACCTGCCAAATTCTGTTACAACTCATTATGCTCATAGTAGTTTTAAACACTGATTGCAACATAAGCAAGACAAAAAACGTATCTAAAAGGAGCTGTTATTGAATTCAAATAAATCACGAATCGTTATGAAGCATAGATAACAAAATTTCAAAAAATATTATAGGCTATTTCGTTTTGTTGTTGGTTTATTTCATAATACTTTCACTACACTTCTGCCTTCATAATCCACATTAATCACAATAAACTCAACGATAATCACACCCACTACAAACAAACTAATACAAAATAATCCTCAACTCCACGTAACATTTTCAAATAACTCGTTTAATAAAAATAACGAAACTTTAGTACTACGCAAACAGAACCCGTGGTTCGGAACTTTAAAAATCTTATTCGCAATATACGTTCATGTTATGCGGCACAATAAACATAGTTTAGGTTGAAACTAGGGATGTAACACGGCTTGGACTTCGACTCCAATAAGTCGGAAATTCTCATTAATATTACTCATCCGACTCCTATAAGTCGGAACATCCGATTGATATTACAGATCCGGTTCCGACTTCGGCCCCGAAAATTTTTATTCGGAGGCTTTAATCGGAGGTCAAAGCATATTTCACTATTTTTGGAGTAAATTTGCCTAATTTATTTTCCATTTGTCATTAACATGATTAGTGTTTTAAACGCCTACGTTATTCCTTTATTTAAATCAAGGAAACTAAGTGAATTATCTTTGTACTACTTTATTTTATTAGGTTTGCACATAACTCACTTCTTCCACCACCGCCGTCTCCGCCTCATGGGGGCTACTCTCTGAGCCCGAAGTCCATAATTTCGGGCTTAATTGCGGGCGTATTCTAGCCCGTATCACCTAACCACTAAGAATTAATGACAACACCATTTAGAACGAAAGAAAAACAGTTTATTTGCGACAAACGTGACGTTTACCAAAAAATAAAATAAACTAAATTACAAAAGTTATGCAACAATATATGCGTCACATTCGCGAAAAACGGATTTGACAGTTACTGTCAAATCGTGTTGTCATTTATTCTTAGTTCGTGTTCGGAACTATTCGTAAATCCGTAGGTGATACGGAGTAGAATACGCCTGCAACTAAGCCCGAAACTACGGACTTCGGGACCCAGGTTCCGACTCTGACATACCAAATATCAAAGCTCCAACTTCGATAAAACCACCTTAACATCCCTAGTTGGAACTTCCCCGACCAGAACCGTTGTTTCGTCGGCATTAACAACAATTCTGTGAGCGCTAACATGCTGGCTATAATCGTAAAGATCTCAGCACAACATGGGTTTGTTTTAGCTGCAGACTTCTTTGTTGCTGGTTTTCTGGTTGCTGGTGGAAATAGGAGGGTTAATGGGTTTTAAAATGTGTGTGGAAGAGGCAGTACCTCTTCATTATCTATACTCCATTAGTACTGTTCCGTTGGTGTAGTGGTTGTAATCTCAACGGTTAAGCAAGGGGTTTTGAGTATGAGGGGTTGCGGTATGTGTTGATAGGCTTGTTTAACAGAAACATAGTTAATAATAGTACGATTTTCTTTAATGTACACCAAATTATTCCGAATTCGGGATTAGTGTGTCATTAATGGAAATAGGTTTGCTCTTTATTTCGCGTCAATATAAAACCGGCCAAGTGCAAGCCGGACAAGCGTGTAAACGGTACAGAACCAATCTGTAACATTTTAGTTTAAAACCATAGGCTTCTTTAAGTTTTCTTGTAATTTCTAGGCAAAGAACTAAAAATTTTAGATTCAGTAGTTTCGGAGAAAAGAAGGAATGGTCTAATTTCTTAAATAATTTCAGAACTATTTATTTTAAAATTATGAAAAAAATACTTTTGAGACTTTTACGATGAGCCCTTTTATTTCATATAGCACACGGAACCATCGTGTGACATATGAAATAAAAGGGCTCATCATCAGATCAGATCAGTTTGAAAAACTTTTATTTTCATTTTCTAGTTTTCTCCCCAAAAGTCGACCGCATTTTCAAAATTTATTTATTTCGTTACACGTCAGTGTTTAGGTTTCAGAATATGTGTACCAAATTTCAACTGAATCGGCCTCGTAGATTCGGAGAACAACGGCTGCGATTGATGGATAGATAGACAGACAACCGAGTGGTCCTATAAGTATTGTTACGAGCTTGAGGTTCGTGACAATAAAAACAGCCGATTAAATAACCAAAATGACACTTTAATTTAAAACACTAATTACAACTTTTAAACTCACTAATTATTAAACACAAGTTCACCACTGATCACTTTATTCGCACTTGAAGATCGCTTCCGAAGTATTCGCTTGTATCGCTAATCCAATACTGCCTCGGTCGCGGAATACGCGCTCCTTTTATAGGTCAGTTTATTCTAGAAACTTCCATTCTCGAAACATCTGGAAAGTACTCGTAACTACCGCTGCCGACTGACCAGATACCGAGAAGTGTGGAATGTTCTGGCAAAGAAATATCTAGAAGGTACTTGACCCTACTAGTTCTGCTACTCGATACTAGATGGCGCTAGTAGTAACTAAATGTACCCGACATTAATCCTGGCGCGTAACACTGCCCCCTCCTAAGACATGCTCGTCCCGAGCATCATCGGTCCCATAATAACGCGCCAGTCGATTCACATGGACGATCTTAGGAGCACTTCTTGTACCTTTCTGTATACGATAGGTCACGTCGTTAATTTTTGTCACAATCCGGTACGGCCCGTCCCATTTAGCTTGAAGCTTAGGAGATTTCCCTTTACTGCGAACTGGATTGTGCAACCACACTAGTGAACCTTCGTCGAACCCTTTATTGTTCATTTTGCGGTCATAACGGGTTTTCATCTTTTCAGACATTTGCTGGCCCGATTGTCTGACGTGCTCATAAATGTCATTCATTTTGTTCCGCAAGTCATTCGCATAATCGGTTATACTGCGTGGGGCATCAGGTGGTATTCCAGTGATCAGATCTGCGGGCAGCCGTAATTCTCTTCCAAAGTTTGCGAAGGCTGGTGTCACCGATGTACTTTCATGAACAGCACTTCGGTATGACAGCAAAAACGGTTGTATATGCTTGTCCCAATCGCGTTGCCGGTTTTCCACGACTTTTGCCAGGTATCTCTCCAATGTCTGATTAAATCTTTCCACCATTCCATCCGATTGTGGGTGGTAAGAAGTTGTTCTCGTTTTATGAGTACCCATAACTCGACAAGTTTCCTGGAATATTTGGGACTCAAAATTCCTTCCTTGATCGCTGTGAATCTCCAAGGGTACTCCAAAACGACAGAAGACTTCATGAACTAGTTTATCTGCAACTGTTGAGGCTTCTTGATTTGGAATGGCGAAGACTTCCGGCCACTTAGTGAAGTAATCCATTACAACCATGAAATACTTGTTACCACTTTCACTTTCCGGAAAAGGTCCCGCAACATCTAGGGCTATCCTTTCCCATGGTGCACCGACGTTGTACAATTTTAATGCACCTCTACTGCGAGTCTGAGGTCCTTTTACAGCCGCACAACTTGTACATTTGCGACACCAGTCCTCGACATCGTCACGACAGTGGACCCAGTAAAACCGTTCTCTTATCTTCAGTAGAGTCCGTTTTACTCCCATATGGCCTCCTGAAGAACCATTATGGTACAGCTGTAGGACATTCGGTACTTTTGCTTTAGGGACAACCATTTGCAAATGACAGCTGTCTCCCCGAGCATTTTCCCATTTACGGCACAGGACTCCATCCTGAATCACTAAGCTGTCCCATTGGGCCCAATAACTTTTTGTGATCGAACTCATCGCTGAGACGTCACTCCACGTGGGCTTAGGAGCACTGGCCTTCATCCACCCCAGAATCGGCTTGATGTCCGAATCTTCCTGCTGTGCACATTGTAGGCTTTCCTTCCACTCGCTGCTGAGGTCTGTCTTGACCATTCTCACAGGTACGACTTCTTTACCCTCTTGCCTAGTACAATGCTTGCAGTCTTCAGGGCAAGGTCTTCTTGACAATGCGTCGGCGTTGCCATGAGATCTTCCGCTGCGATGTTCAATCACAAAGTCGTATTCCTGCAGTAGTTCAATCCATCTCGCAACTTGTCCTTCTGGAGTTTTGAACTGCAATAGCCATTTCAGCGCAGCATGGTCAGTACGTAAATGGAATTTCCGTCCCAGCAGATATTTGCTAAAATGCTGCAAAGACTTTACCACAGCAAGCAATTCCCGTCTCGTGACACAATAGTTCCTTTCTGGTTTCGATAATGATTTGCTGAAGTATGCTATCACAACCTCTTGATCGCCATTGCGTTGAGATAACACACCGCCAAGTCCGATATCACTTGCGTCTGTGTCAACTATAAATTCCTTGTTCGTATCAGGATACCCCAGAATAGGTGTTCTGCACAGACGTTCCTTTAGCTCCTGGAATGCGACGTCGCAACTTTCATCCCAGTAGAAATGTCGCTTTTCCTCGGTTAGTTTGTGGAGGGGTTTGGCTATGTCCGCAAAGTTCTTGACGAATCGCCTATAATAGGAGCACAAACCCAAAAATGCTCTGACCTGTGTCTTGTCTTTTGGAATTGGCCAATCCTTGACAGCGGCGATTTTCTCTGGATCTGTGCGGATGCCTTCTTCCGACACTACGTATCCCAAAAAGCTGACTTGACGTTTGAAAAGTGAACACTTCTTTGGACTCAACTTGAGATTTGCACTCTGGATCTTCATGAGCACGCGTTCCAGGTTTTGAAGATGTTCTTCAAACGTACGGCCTACGATGATGATGTCATCCAAGTAGACCAGGCAGGCATCGCCAATTAACCCGGTTAGTACAAGTTCCATCAACCTTTCAAACGTTGCCGGAGCATTGCACAATCCAAACGGCATAACTTTAAATTGCCACAGGCCCTTTCCTGTCGAGAATGCAGTTTTCTCCTTGTCCTTAGGGTCAATTTCAACTTGCCAGTAACCACTTTTTAGGTCTAGCGTGCTAAACCACTTCACTCCAGTAAGCATGTCCAGCGTGTCATCAATTCTTGGCAAAGGATAGCTGTCCTTCTTCGTGACGTCGTTTAGACGACGATAGTCAACACAAAACCGCATGCTGCCATCCTTCTTTCTTACCAGCACTACTGGTGAACACCATGGACTGGATGAAGGTTCTATAACACCATCCTTCACCATTCCTTCAATCATGGTTTCCACTTCCTTTTCACGTGCTACCGGCAATCTTCTTGGCCGCTGACGGATAGGCAATTCTTCTCCTGTGTTTATTTTGTGTTGAACTAAGCCAGTCTTCCCGATATCACCATCGTTTGAAGAGAAAACACTGGCGTACTTCTGTAACATTTTCTTTGCCTTGACCAGTTCATTTTGAGACAGAGCGCTGCGACAGTCGTCTAAAAGTGTGGTCACTTTCGTTTGTGCGTCCTTGCTGAGGGTCCCGGTCGAAAGATATTGGCATCGACGCAACCAATCCACTTCCTCGCAAGTACCAATCAGAGTGCCTTTTTCTATCATCTGTTCCTTATCACTAAGGTTCAGCACACGTACCCCTGAGATGTCGGTGGCTCTGACCAAAGTTCGTGCCACTTTCCATGGAAGGTCATTGTCTACCTTTTCCACGAGTACACAACGATGATTCTGCCCAGGATTCCGAGGAAGACTAACCGGCACAATCGTTTCCGATCTCGGAGGAAGAACAATCTTCTTTAGGCTGTACACATTTCCTGGTAACGCTCCTTCCATGAAAAGTTCCTCTTGTCCACATTTCATAACTCCTTGATTAACGTCGATCTCACAACAATTCTTCCTCATAAAGTCTAAGCCCAGGATGCAATCGTCCATTATATCAGCCACGACAACATTATGCAGGTAGATTCCGTTGCCTAGCTTCAACTCCATCTCTCTCTCTCCTCGGACGGGTATACGCTGACCAGTGGCTGTTACCAAATTTATGCGGTCTCGGTTGTGTACGGAGTCCCCAAGGAACCGACTTACAAGTTGGGAACTGACAACCGTGCGAGAAGCTCCAGTGTCTATAGTCAGCTTACAAGGCATTCCGTTGACCTCGCCCTTGATGATTAGGCTATTCCCGTCATGGGTTTGTGAGATCGAAATCCTTGGGGCTCTTTGAACATCAGCCAGCACCCGCCCCGCAGTCCTGGCTTTCACTCGTTTCCCTGCTGTTGCTGGGCGGTGCTGTTAGCCGCCCTACCCTCTGGAGATTGGCTACCTTCCCTTTCTGCAGTCCGCTTAGGGCAACTGGATCGAAGGTGGCCCCTTTCCCCACAGCCGTAGCACCTAGGGCTGTATCCTTTTAAACGGTCGCGAACTGTAGGCGCTGCAACCTCCCTGATGCGATGGGAACGATGATCCTGTCGCACAGCTTCCACCTCCAGTGCATGAGCCAAGGCGTCCTTAAGCGTCCCGTGGTGCCCGAGCCTCACAGCAGCTCTAACTTCAAGGTCGCGGATGCCATCGATGAATGCCTGCACCAGGTTCCCTTCAATGAGCGCAGGTACGGACTGGTATGCTTTTCGTACCAGCTTTTCCACTTCGAGGGCCCACTGCTGCAGGTTTTCACTGCTGCGTTGCACGCGATCCTTGAGCTTCGCACGAAACACATGTTCCAGATGAGCGTCGCCATACCTAGCTTCCAACGCCTCAAGGAGTTGCTCGTACGTCACTTCTTTACCGAGAGCTTCCAGGACAGTTAAGGCCTGGTCGCGCAGGCCGAGGGTGAGAGCAGTCATGGCCTGATCTTTAGTCCACCCATTCGCCTTCACAACAGCCTCAAACTGTATTTTGTAGGCCGACCAGGAAGATGTCCCATCGAACGGTGGCACTTTGAATCCACGTAGCGAAGGTGTAGAAGCTACGGAAGTGGCAATTCCATCCCCTACTTTAAGGTTGTCCAGCGTTTTCTTCACGTCAGCAATCACGTTGTCAACTCGATCATTCATTTGGTCGATTCGCGTTTCGGCTTCCGCCAGGCGGTTCTCATGCTGGACCACCTTTTCTTTTACAACACTTATTTCTTTGCCGAAAGTAGCGTGTAGATCCTTCATAACGAACATCTGTTCTTCCTGGCGGCGCGCCTGCTCCTCCTTGTCACGCTGGAGCTGTTCTTCCAACCGCCGGGCCTGTTCCTCCTGTCGGCGAGCCTGTTCCTCCTGTCGGCGAGCCTGTTCCTCCTGTCGGCGAGCCTGTTCCTCCTTGTCACGCTGGAGCTGTTCTTCCAACCGCCGGGCCTGTTCCTCCTGTCGGCGAGCCTGTTCCTCCTGTCGGCGAGCCTGTTCCTCCTGTCGGCGAGCCTGTTCCTCCTTGTCTCGCTGTAGCTGTTCTTCCAGCCGACGGGCCTGTTCCTCTTGTCGGCGGGCCTGTTCCTGCAGCATCATCATCAGTGCAGCAAAGTCTGGTGCTGCAGATGCTGGAGCTCCTGTGGACGGACCGGCCTCCATGATCGGCAACTGGCCCTCCGACGTCTGCGGCGTTGTACCTCCAAAACGCCTATGGTCCGTCTCCTGCTGACGTTGACTCCGGGTACGGATACCCTCCGTGTCGTCCTTTGGTAGAATCGGCATGATTTAAATATCCCACTTCTGACACCAATTGTTACGAGCTTGAGGTTCGTGACAATAAAAACAGCCGATTAAATAACCAAAATGACACTTTAATTTAAAAACACTAATTACAACTTTTAAACTCACTAATTATTAAACACAAGTTCACCACTGATCACTTTATTCGCACTTGAAGATCGCTTCCGAAGTATTCGCTTGTATCGCTAATCCAATACTGCCTCGGTCGCGGAATACGCGCTCCTTTTATAGGTCAGTTTATTCTAGAAACTTCCATTCTCGAAACATCTGGAAAGTACTCGTAACTACCGCTGCCGACTGACCAGATACCGAGAAGTGTGGAATGTTCTGGCAAAGAAATATCTAGAAGGTACTTGACCCTACTAGTTCTGCTACTCGATACTAGATGGCGCTAGTAGTAACTAAATGTACCCGACATTAATCCTGGCGCGTAACAGTATTCTATAATATAGGCTACGTAGGCGTCAAAAGTAGTCTATACCCGTTTTCAGGGTCCCATCAACCATCACAATTATTATATCAAATATTAAGATGGGTCTGAAAAAACCTACACACACCTTTACACCTACATACACCTTTGCCAACCCCTTCTGTGTGAACAAGCGCGATGTTATGTTAAACAAACGCAGCATCATTTTTCCAAGCCAAACAGAGACGTAGCTTTTCAAAGAATCTTCTTTGAGAGAACAAACATAATGCTCCTTTAGAAAACTAAAACACAAGTAAGCAGATTGTCAAAGCAAAAACACTGTCGGAGACGTAATAAGGAAAATACGATGAAAACTTACACTGTTTGTACTTAGAAATAACTTTGTCAAAGTACACTGAATATTACACTGCCGGTCAAATGTGTTTGGCCACCTAGAAAAAAGTATTTTGTTAAAGTTCAAATTAGTGCAACGGCTTTGTAGTAATAGGGTATTTTACTACAAAAATATAATTGTTCCGTCAGATAGATTTCAAAAAAATATTGGATACGTAAACGTAAACGACACGACACGTAAATGAAGACGATACAGTCCGTTGAAAACACGTATGTATTTTTTTTACCAGCGATGTCACTACGATGGTATTTTTTTTATGAACTGTATCGTTTTAATTTTTTGTTTACGTGAAAATAAAAATACTTGTACAAATTTTTTTGGAAATCTGACTGACGGAACAATTAGATGTCTTCAGTAAAATACCCTATTGGATGCAAGACGCACAGGACAGGTCGTTGTGGCGAGTTTTGGGTAGCGTATGTCCAGCAGTGGATGTATTTCGGGTGAAAAGATGTTGATGTATCCACCTTTGTTTTTAATGACGGCCTCATAAAGCTTCGGAACCACAAAATGCAGTTGGCCAGATACTTTTGAGAGGTAGTGTAGGTATTGAAGTATTAAGTCTGCACCGTGTCGAGGAAGTTAAAGACACAATTCTCAATAGTTTGGCAGGTCATGTGGAAATTTGAGTGACTTAAAGTCAGAGTTAGTTCTACAAGTTAGTTGAAGCCAGTATAAGTTGTGCTACTTACGAGTATTGACACATCAATGCTAATTCATCGAATTGGAATGAAGTGTTTCCGTGACAAGTTTGTAGATGCATTTGTACCAGAATAAAGGCAAAGCCTGAAAATGGGTCATTAAACTCATCACCATGAACATCATTTATATGGGACCCTAAAATCAGTACATTTTATCGAGTTATGCACACAGTATGGGGCAGTCGATTTCTTGTGCCGATTTCGGGGTTGACCTCTTTCAGCTTTTGCGTTAATTCTGTTACAAGTTTTTTAAATGGTACATGGGCAATAACTTCATATTAACACTTCCAAATACGATATATTGCAAACATCACATCCAAAAGCCACATCTTGGCTGAGATCTACGCTGACAAAATTGTCATCTATTTAATCTATTTCTATATCTATACATAATATAAAATGTAACGGATCGCTGTCTGTACATGGAAGATTTATGAGAAAAAATATAAGAAAATATATGGGACCTTTATCAACGCAAATAGCACCCAAAACAATGATAAAATTGAATTTTCGTCTGTTTGTCTGTGCGTTTGTGCACGCTAATCTCAGAAACAGCTTATCCGATTTAGATGTGGTTTTCACTAATATATTTTAATAAGCTTCACATAACATTTAGTGTTTGTTTCTTGTCAATCATTTTATAAATAAAAAAAGTTATGCCAATTTAAAGAATCACGTACAACATTTGTTAAACTATCTATATCTATCTATTCTTTCTCTGTTCAGTAGCATTGTCTGAAACTTTACTAAACTTCATAATCTTAAAATAATAATGTCTGCCCGAAGTAACTATTTCACGCGGACGAAGTCGCGGGCAAAAGCTAGTTTTACATAAGAAAGATTAATACACGTTAGCCTAATGCTTTGGTACCAAACGAATTTTCATTTTTCAATGTAAACCTCGTTTTATAATTGTGCTGGCACATAAAGTTGCATTTATCAAAATCCATTATCTCAAACATTGCAATCTATCACTTCCTCCTTTAAAAATACCTTTTCCATTATGTAACTTCTCCTTATTACTAACTATCAATTCATACCGAGTACTCGTAAAAGCAATTTTCAAATGTCGATAATCCAAGTTATCGCACATTTGCTTGGAAAGCTGGAGACAGCTCGGATTTATGGCTTTAAAACCTTTCTCAGAAATAAAATTTCGATTTGTTAGAATTGTCATCGGGAATAAAAATATCTGGGGACTGTCGAGCTTAGCACTATTGGTGACTGGTTTTGCAGTTAAGTTATTTAATGTTATTGCTTTGTCGTGCAGTTCCGGGAAAATTATAGGAAAAGTTGTATATGTTTTTAATGGAAATGATGCTAATTAAAAACTTCTGCTTTAGTAAATTCTGTGTTATTGTTAGAGGAGAGGTCTCCTTTGTGTTTACAGAAGCGGTCAAGTTAATTTGTTTTTATTTGTATTCATATACGGACCATGAATTAAAAGGCGATCTCAGAAAAAGTATTATGTGAAAAACGTCATTAATATTTGAACAAATTCCAAATGTACTTCTAAATAACAAATAAAAGATCAATCTTTTTTGTTACCCTCTGCAAACATTTGCTACTCATATCCGCCATCTTTTTTTTTGAACTTATCATATTATATATATAATGATGTCACTTACAGCTAAAAGTTAAGTTTCCAAACCAAACGTGTTTTCAAAATTCCAGCTAAATCCGTTGAGGAGAACTATCCTCAACGGATAAGTGATAGATAGACAAAACATTTATTTTGTATAAGAACAGAAAACACGACACAAAAAAGCACACTTACATAAATCATAATAGTAGAAAATACAAATATGAAAAAACATTAAAAAAGAAAAAAAGGTTAACTGCTTTAAAATTCGGTTGCAAGAGGGGGCCAATACAACTTACTACTACGAACTAACTTACTAAGCCGACCAAATGGTGAAAATATCACTAAGTAACAAGGCAAGTTAAATAAAAGCTTGTAAATATTGTCAACTTAACAAAACGTTTAATAACATACTGCTCGCAGTCAATTTTATAAGGCCCAACCTAACTTTAATAATTTGATACAACACAAGCTAATTTTCATTTCAATGCAGACCACACACCCATTAAAATGATACCCTTACAAAAACAAAACCACCTTTTTCAGAAACCCCCTTATTACCTCCATTAATTCGTAAACCATGAAACCATAAAAATAACCAACAACGTGGCTTTGCTGGTCACGTTGGCCATTCTGAATGGGCCCAATTAGAGTGGTCCCCTGAAAGGGCTCGGTCACAGAATAAATAAAACAGAAGGTCAGCTTTTTAACAACAAGCAAAAACGCACGTACACATAATTATAAAGTCAAAGTCAAAACTTTTATTTCAATCAGTCCTCCAGACCGAATTTCGGCCACGATGGCCAATCTCAGCTAATGCTATCCGTAGGTGCTAACACAGGTGCACTCTAATGCATACATAGACACTAGACGAAGACCGTAGAGATGATGAATGGGTTGTAAGGTAAATGAAATCAAATAGCTGAAAAGTCAGTGACGTCGGCGATGATGGCAAATTGAAAGAATAACATATCATGTCATCATGTATATGGGATACATTCACTTATGTAAGTGCATGAACATGACAATAGAAACACTAAAAACACAGAAGTGAATAAAGTTAGGTTCACATTACTGTGTCATCGCGCAGGATGCACCAATCAAACAAATCTATTCATAACCACGTCATATCACAGCGATTTTTGTAGCCAATCAATGACGCAGTTGTCAGAAGGTTGCGACACTACACAACACAATAATGTAAACAACTAGGCTTAACATTCGCGACTGGCATTCGTTTCACATACGTTTGTACTCGTCTTTTTTCGCTCGTTGTATGGAGCCGGCCTTCTGCACCTACCTATTTTATTCTGTCAACTTAGGCATTTGTTCCGTTTCGCCGGCCAATTAACGAGCCACGTGGTGATACATTATGCACTGAGAAGGATGGCATCCTACGCTCCCTGAGCACTGAATTTGGGTCGCACACGTTTACGGAAATAGAACCTTTGAAGCCTTTTTTGTGAGCGAGTAATTTTGTGGTTGTGAATGAAAGAAATGGGCCTGATGGTAACTATCTCACGGGACGGTTGGTTTGGGGAATTAGGTTGATGAGGTATTTTGTAGTTGATCTTCTATATCAACCACAAAATACCTTTTTGATGCCTACCTTATTTGTTTCCCTATTAATTAAGCTAACTTAACGGGCTTGGTTTGACTTAATTTTATAACTGGCGAATTTCTGCTACACCATTTGGGGAATAAAAACATGGCGTTGTCGTGATAGGTTATTTATTGAGATTTTCTGCTTAATAATGAGTACATTGATCCCACCGTTTACCGTTACCATTCTGTCTCGAAATGTATCACAAATTTAGGTGGTGTTATTTTTACACAAAACAAGAAGGGTCATTAACTGTTTACCAAATTGAATTTCCTTGATAATCCAAAGCCAAATTTTCATACACGCCACGTAAAAGCAAATGAAGTGCTGCCAGTCACCCATCAACGTGTTCCGTACAAAATTGGGTCAGCGCAAAAAATACATCCCGAACTCGACGCGTCAAATTGAAAAAGTTACACAAATTATACCACATCACCGTCCTTGAATTTGTTCCAATAACTTCTCTTTTTTTCCAAAAATTTCTAACGGAACGTGTCGAAATTGGTAAAAATGGAGCAGGGTCGTGGAGTAGGAAGAAATGGAGTGCTAATGTAAACGGAATGGTTTTTGTCGACTCGGACATAGCAGTGGATAGTATTGATACTAGTTGTAGAAATGCCATGGTCAACACATAACTTTCCGCCACTCGTCACATCTGCCAAAAGACGTCCACTGCTGGACATAGGCCTCCCCCAGAGGGGAAGGGGTTTGCCGTAATCACCACGCTTTACAGGTGGGTTGGTGTTCGCAGTGTAGCTGTTGCAATGAACAGAAGCACAGAGAATACTGCTGCCTATTCTCTACCACTATCTCAATTTAATACGCAAATTAAAGCCTGACAATACAAGAAAGATAACAAGAAGCCAGCCCAAAAATATGTGCCGAGATGATTTGGACACATATCACGAAGGCGGCCCGGGAGAAGATTATCTTGAATTAATTAGGTGAGCTTTGCCCAGCAGAAGGACAGCAATGGTTATTTAAAAAAAACCGTAAGATTTTTAGCCCTGGCGGGGGGCCTTTGACCAAATAAAAGTGAGAATGAGACGTTTAGCACTCCATTTTCATAATTTCATGGACCTAAAATTTGCTCGATTGCTCTCGTCTTTGGCAAGAGAATATTACCCTCACATTTCATCTTCGATTGTTTGGGAGTCGCTTGAGAAATTTCGTTTGAGTGTATTGCTTTGGAAAATATTTGTTTTGTGTTGGAAGCATGCGGTATTGTTGTGTATTGGTGCCTTCAAGGTCGAATATATTGGTTTTTTATTCCGCTGTTATTTGGGAACGGTACTGCGTGATTGTTTCCATACCTATTTTGGGTATATAAGAAAGAGTTGGTGTTGTAGTGGCTGCTTAATTATTTAAAATTTCTAATCAAAATATTTTTTTTTCTTATAATTATATAGCCATTCGGGTTACGTTAAAAGCTAGTTCATGGCTCGAATTGATCGTTTTAATGGTAAAGCTGAGGGCCTAGTACGAATCTTTTGGCGTATAGTAACGTTACAGTATTGTTAACGTAAGTGAATTTTGAATACTACAACCCCACAGTATTTTGGTTTAATTTTATGCGACATACACAACTTCTATCATACAAAAATATGAATACAGTATCCAATTCAAATAAATATTATGTGCGAAACGAGTATTACAATTTACGTTACGTTACAAACTATAAGTCAAAAAACATTCGTGCTAGGCCCTCTGTTCATAATATATATCATTTTTTAAACTAATCCCAAGCAAGAAGGTGGATAAGTATTAATAAGAGAAGACAAACACTCACAAAAATAAAATGGAGGTTATCTACCAACGAAGAACTCCTCGACGTTTCGAAAATTCCGAATGACATTTAAAAAACTTCAGTCGTTTGATCTTCCAAAGTTCAAAAAAGCCTTTGAAACAAGTCAAATACTAATGACTCGACTTTAGAAAAAACTTAACGAGTGTGACTTCAGACTCTCAAATTCGCAAGCCGCAAAAACGAAAAAACTTATTGGGGCATGCAGACAGATGTAATGACTCCTTGAAACTCCTCATCTGGGGTATAAAGTAGGCTGGAGAATACAAGTAGTCTTTAAGGGCTTTACAGATCCAGCCCTTCTCTTAATCGCGCGTAAGAGGTCTTATGTCTAAAGTGTCGTAAGAGCACTTAGAGCTCAAACGTGTAAAAGTTACAATACGGCTTATGATGATACGAATATGTAATATGAAAAAGATTTGTAATATGATAAAGTTTGGTATGAATAGAAGGTTCAACTTACCATTGTGTTTTGAAATCATGATTTATGAGTTAAGTGATTTCAATGAATAAGTTATATGTGGACAGTGTTTGGGTTTTGTGTTATGTGTTATAAGCTTTTACATTACAATGGTCAATGTTTTGGCTAAACTTCAATATCATGCGGTCAGCGATCTAGTTTTTATTTGTATTTATTTGCCCTATCTAACTGTTAATATTTCTATGAAAAAAGGTGCTCTCATTAAGGTTACTAAGCCTTCGCTGTCCGTCCGTCCGTTCGTCTGTCTATCTATTAGCGGGCTGTATCTCAAGATCTATCATAGGTAGACAGTTGAATTTTTCACAGTGTGTATTTCTATTGCCGCTAAAACATAAAATAATATTTCTTTTTTACATACAAGAAACGTATTTTTTTGGTTTATGGTACGGAACCCTTCGTGTAAGAGTCCGACTCGAACTTGGCCGGTTTTTTTACGGGATTATTTATTTCGTCTGTTATTGTTAAATAAAACATTGAAAAACATAAACATTTTTCTTTCTTTTTTTAAGTGTTCTGCGTATTTTTTTAACTTGGAATAATTGACCTTTTTTTTAAAGCTTTTGTTTGACTCGCATAGTTCGTATGTATGTATGTAAGTTGTCCGTCAAAGTTTGCGAACCATTTTTCGATCATTCGTTGGTATCCTATTGGACTAAAATTTTGCGTACACCTTTAGTTCTAGTGACAATACAATGTGCAATACTAATATTGAAATTATTTTAATTTGGCCACCGCTCCAAGATGGCGACTTTTAGGACAAATTTTATTTTTTTAGTCAATCAGTTTTTAATAAAGTGCCAAACTACTAAACTTATACCAAAAACTAAACGTTATTTTAATTCTAGTCAATCATCATCATTTCAGTCAAAAGACGTTCAATGCTAGATATTCCTCTCATAAGAGTCGCCACATCGAAAGATTCTGTGCGTCATGCATCAGGCAGATTCTCGCGGCCTTTACTAGAACATTGGTCCACTTTGTGGGATGCCTTTCAACGCAGCGTCTTCAAGTGAACAAAACTCACGCTGTAGCCGCCGCAACAGAATTTAACGCCCCGGGCGTCGGGATCGCCTGCGGACGGTGAGCGATGGGTGGATCGTCGTCCGATCAGAAACAGGCCCGGGTAGACAGCGCGTTGTGTTCCAAGCGCGCCTCAAAGAGATGTCAACATAGTAGGCGTCGCCCGCTAAGGCCAAAACCTATCATGGTTGCGGAGTTTGTTCAAAAGAGTCACCGCGGCCCTGGAACGCAAAAGGCATTAGGAGGAATCCGAATGGGTTTTAGTCAGTAAGTGTCTATGTGAAAAGAAGTCATTTGATGATTTCACACCTATAAAAAGCGTCTTCAAGTCAATATTGTTATCCATTGGATTCGGACCCAGATACATAATACTTTACTATTTTTTAACATAACTACGTTGTATCGATAACCCAACTATGCTTTGTCGAAATTTTTTTGTGTCAACAAAAAGTTGGAAAGCTCGGATAGCTCACAGCGGTTGATGACGAAACACTAACAAAGCCTATCACAAGTTTATTGTTAGACAGATCCCGGGGGCCCCATTGTACAGGGCCGGATCAATTGCACGACGAGCTGAAACGGTACGTTCAAACTGACTGTCGTGAAATTGATGAGTAGGAAGTTAAAAACGTTGGCGTCTATGACGGAAATTGATTTTAATATAAGGGAATGTCTTTTTGTGATTTTTGCAATTACGAAATACTTGAAAAGGAAATGATTAAAGTGCTTTGTAATGTTTTATAATTGCGATGAAAGTTTGAGAAAAACTGTCAATTCGAAATATTTAATTTTACTTACGTCAAAGCCAGGTGCACGGTTCCAATTATGTAATTTCTTATACATAATTATAATAGTAACATATTACTTAATATATCCTATCCGTAATTGTTTTCAAACCAGCAATAATCGCATATTAAATCGCATATTGAAGCGTTTTTGCTGTTGATGAAACCAATTATAAATCGGATTCCCAAACAAAAATAATGAATATCGCAATACAATACGAAAATAAATTGCTGATTCTCGCTACAAAAATATTTACAATATGGAAATTCGTTGCCTATTTCCAACAAAGTGGAATATCAACATTTTAACAATTCGCAAACAATTAGCACCTGGGTTTGACGAGTGTCAGAATGGAAACCATTATTGAAATAAAATATTTGTTTTGTAAAGAAATGAGTAAACAAACTAAACCACAAAATATATAATGGATTTAATTATTTATTCAGCTCTACAAGCCCTCTACTAAAATGAATACGTGCAGTTGCTATAGATTTACGCAATAATAGGATATTTTGAACGAATGATGAAGGCACATACAGCTCCGGGTGGATCCAATCCTCGTTATTTGTTAAGGCGATCTCCCTTTAGAATAGTTTAGAATATGCTCCCTCTGAACATATTGACGGTAACCGGGTCAGTTCTCTAATATGGTGAAGGTACGGGAATAAATTCGCAGAAGGTTGCATTAATCATTGATTTCTAGGATTCATATTTCAAAATAAAAAAATGTATACTGTATTTTTTCTGTTTGTCTTTCTATTGCAGTAGCACCTGTCATGTCCTGTCTTTGCACCACCCCAAAGTCAACTAAAACAAAATGCCTTAGGCATTACACCACCTTTGTATAGAGGCTTTTTACTAGTGCATACAGTTTTTAATAAAAAATATTTCTAGAGATTTCATTTTAAACATTAAAAACAAACATACTAACAATTTAGACGAAAAACACACACCCTAATCCATCCCTGCATTCTCGTCAAGGGATCTTTAAGCACTATCTCAAGAACACACCAATTTATATTAAACAACCAAAAGGGATCTCCAGCTGATTTGATTACGAACGATTAATTTAAGGCAGTTCATCGGACCTCAAGTATTAGAGCAAGAGAAGAATAGAACAAAGAGCGACTTAATTAATTCTTCTTTCATTTTCCTTCTCATTCTGATTGCTTCGTTTACTTTTGCTAGTAGGCGCTGAGTTGTTAATATTGTATTTTTGGATTCAAAAAGGAAAGATTGTTCCCCCTTTTTCTGTCTATACCAACGATTTTCTTTTAATTTCGACGTCTGTTTATGAAAAACGTACTTAATAATATTTTGCTCGCTTATTTTTGGCTTTGTTTGAACGAAATATCTTCAAACCATCACTACATCTGTTTCGTTAAAAGTTCTAACTTCGAAATAAAATAATTGAAAGTCGTGTCACAAAGAGCTCTAAGAAACTACCATGTCAAGGCTAGAACAAAAATATTTCAGGAAGAAATAACGGAGCTGCGAGGCCGAGGGACATTGTGACCTTAAAACTTACCTACGGATTAAATGGGTTAAGGTCAAGACACTTTTTCAGGGAGCCACTTGTCTCACTAATGCAACTTATATGTCGACCCCTCTCACTTCCGTGCTGCCGTTTAAGGATGTGAACACAGTGGCGTATGTGGGGTTAACGTGCACGCTAAGTGCACACATAAACACATTGTGAAAGTGGGTTTCTTCTTCAGTCGACCCGTTTCGAGAAATACTGCTAATGCAGATCAGGTGTCACCTGTTACGTTCTCTTTATAATAAATAGGTATTAAATGACGAAAATTAAGAGTCTGAAAGAAAATGGTAGATTTGATTGTTATTCAGATATACCTACTCAAAAAAAGGTTTACATCAATCACTCAACCATACAATATGACGTCAGAAACACGCCGCTATAGTATAATCTGAATCCCCCAGAGCCTACAATTTGCACTAATATAATGAACCGGCGTGTCCCACTTTAAATCCCCTTTTTAAAGCGAGATGGGAACTCGTCATACAAATCTGTCGTCAGCGTGAAATTATTCTCGGAACTCTCACAATGCGTTGGTATATGTAGAAGTTACACTATGTGTTGATATATTGGGGTTAGTAAAATACGCTGAAAAAATGTTGGCTAAATAACAACTAAAGTTTATAACGTTTATTCGTTCATTGTTACATAAATGAGCTTACAACTATTACATAATTATAATATCTGTAATTATTTATTTTAATGTCAGTATTTTGTTGACGGTGGGCCCCAAACTAGGTAGAACCTGTATCTTGGGATCTTGAGTTGTGATTACATTAAATATAAATGACAATTGGGTGGACATGTTTTGAGTTGTATAGTAAGTAGGTAGGTTGATGTAAACAATGGTACATGAAAAGTTTGAAAATAGAAATATACTAAAAACAAATTAACTTACAAAATAAAGGTTTGTGTGTGGCTTGTGAGTTCTGTAATGGTTCTTGTGTGAGTTGTGTAAGTGTTTTTGTTATGTATGTTTTGTGTACTAAACCTCAGCTGTTATTTGATAGTTCATGTGTTTTGTATGATAGTATATCTCTCCATTGTAGAAGGTTTAGAACGTCTATAAAACTTGTAACAGAAACAATGCCTCTGAAGGGGTTATTGTAAAAAAAAAATCTATGGGACCAACACTGAAATCGCGAAAAAGATCGACTCCCCCATACATTTATAAGCGCATAACTCGACAAAATGTACTGTATTGCTGATTCCCTTTTCGCGATTTCGCAGTCGGTCCCATAGTAAAAAAAATCATAATGATGAGTACAATGACCCCTTAAGAGGTATTGCGTTTATTCTGTAACACACTGTATAGGGAGCAAACTATTTTTTAACCTAGGGTTTATTTTTATACCTTTACTGCTAAATATAATACCTAACAAATGATTATACTAGGTATACAAAGATAGGTTACCCACTTCTCAAATAACGTCAATTACTGTACAATATAAACACTGCAATGAATTCGAATAGTGCCTAGGTATCTGGAACAATTTCACTTAAATAATTATCACAGTTCAGTTTATTTGTGTTCGTCACGTCAACAAAAAAAAATAAAAATAAAATAAAATAAGCCTTCAGCAACGAAGTCGCGGACACAGCAAGTGTGAACATAAATGTATGGGGCAGTCGATTTTTTTCGCTATTTCTGAGTTGATCCCATAGTAAAAGTTGTTCATAATTATGAGTATGACCATGACCCACTCTTTTTCAGGTATTGCGTTTATTAACATCCACTACCCAGTAACTGAGTAACACGGTACAACTTGGCAAAACTGGTGTCGGATTTTCTAGCTAGCCTTGATAGCTTGATGTATTGTTACGATTGGACTTCTGCTCAGTCTTTTATCGCGGCCCGGACTCAACTTCATTAGTTAATTGGCTAACAATCGTGACTGGCACATGCCTATTAAGTTAATTGAAAGTCAGTTACAAGAGAGTAAAATTGTGCGCAAGTACTAATGAAGGGCGTTCGTTTTTACACGGTCCTTGCGACAATGGCTTCCTTTATAAGATTCGTTGAAGATTTGATGTGTGACACATAAAACACATTTAGTTTTGTGTGAGTTTTATGAATTTTTATGTTTTTTATGCAGTGTCACTTTGTGTAGTAGTAAATAATGGAGCACCACGCATTAATGGAGTTTTCACGAGTAGTTTTCTAAGAACACTTTCTAAAAAAATCCTCTCTGCGTGTCTTTAAACTTCTTTGAGGCAAAATATATTCCAGCAAAATTTTTAGAACTAGATTTTTTCGTATTAAGTTTCATTGAAATCCGTTTAGATTTTGATTTTAGATCTAAAAGTTTATAGAAATGCGATCAGCTCAAAAACAATATGAAACTCACAGAGAGGCCAGTAAGCTCCAAAAACAAAATAAACTGAACCAATTTTGAATTTATTCTAGATTCAAAAAACAAAAGAATGCTTCCAGTAATAAAAAAGCAAATAACAAAAACACATCACATATTCTAGTTCTAAATTCCAATATTGAAAATGGATATTATAATATTCATAATAATATTCTCAATATCATTCCTCGACCGTAGAAGAATAAATCAATATCTAGGCTTTTGTGATGTCGAAAGTTATTTCAGTGATAAAATCTTATAGCAGTGTTTTAATTCAATAGGTTAGCAGTGTCTTTGGTATTCAAAGTTGAAATTGCTGCGTATAAATTGTCCAAGATCTTATTAAGACTTCATTGTGATTCAATAGGTACTTGGACGGATCAAAGATGTTAAGGGGATGGATTGTTTAAAATATTTTAAAATAATAGACTATTTTTTATTTATTTTTATTTAATATGGGTTTGCTCTTGACTCTAGTCTAGGTCATAGATGACAGAGACAAAATCAACGATGGAGCGAGCTTACCCAGAAGAAGCCTGTTCACTCTAATTTTAAAAAAGTTTTACACAATCCATCGAACGGATGGATTGTGTAAAACGTTTTACATTAACATTTTAAATAATCCATCCAAGGGATCAAAGATGTTAAGGGGATGGATTGTTAATTATTTTTTTTTAAATAGTCTGACTAGGTATATAATGTAGGTAACTAGGTATGTAATGTAACTTTATTGATGTGAAAATGACAAGAGGGTTTCACCAAAAACGATTCTCAAAAAGTTCAAAATGTATGGCAGTGATTGACAAGTGTTACCGATATAGCACGGAGTCACTGTACATTTTGTCTTGTCGACAATCGTTATCACTGATATTTCTAGAAAGTCACTTTGATAAGTGCCAGAGGCCAAACGTGTTATTGAAGTTATTATAACTACGAGTACTTAATTTATGAAATGGGTACCATCATCATCATATCAGCCGAAAAACGTCCACTGCTGGACATAAGCCACCCCCAATAGGGTGGGTTTGCCATAATCGCCACGCCTGACAGGCGGGTTGGCGATCGCAGTGTAGCTGTTGCTGAGTACTGGGCCAAACATAAAATTTTATACCTAAGTGTACCTTTTTGCCACCGACACACTAAGAAAATGCACAGAGAATTCTGCGGCCCATTCTCTGATGAGGCCTTTACTTGCCTCTTATGACACCCACGGGAAGTTATAGGGGCATGCATTAATAATGTCGAATCATACATAAATGAACATTGTCTTTCCTGATATTTTTTATGAAATAACTGCAGCAGGTTATGATTCAAAATAGTATTTGTCTCGCAGCATCAATGAAATAAACCTCTCTTTTATATTTTTATAATGCAGCTTGACATCCGTACTGAAGTTATTGAATTAAAAATCGCCTTCAGGCTCCATTTGTTATTGATGAATGTAAATAATAGACATTTTTTCCGGGATATTACATAGGCTACCTATTTGTCATGCACCGCATGATTTTTAAATAGCTAATTAATTAATTAATGCAATGCAATGCACAATGAAAACCGAAAATTGTTAGTGACGGGTTTAACAATTTTCGGTTTTCATTTATTGAAATGCTTTCAAAAAAATGCTCAGAAATACGTTCTGGCTGTAGAATACACTGGGAACTCTGGCTGTCAGATCAAGCTTTATTTTTTTTCACGTTGTTTAATTTTTAAAATAATATGCGGTTTCACCCATCCGCAACATTTTAAAAGATCTACGAAGTAATTAAATAAAAAAAAGAAATACTAAAAGCAATATTATGCTTGCAAAAGAAAGCTGGAACAATATTACACGACCGACACATGACATAATTATGTCACAAAAAAAATCACCTCTACGAAGATTATGACGAAACGAATGAAAAAACAATTATGAAATTATGATATCGAGAGCAGCATCTTAATTACCTGTATCTAAAGGTGGCTCAAGGTATCCTACCAAAATTAATTTAAAGATCTACCTGCTACTACATTTAGGAAGGCTTATAGGTTTTAATAGGTTTTGGTTTTTTTATGACTGCCCATTGATTCTGTATTTATGAAGTGATAATTTCTTTAGGCGCGTTGAGCACTTTTTGGGTGAACAAAAATCATGGAACTCACGTCATCGTCACCGAACGCTTCAGCTTTCGCTCAGTTTTCACTTCTATCGGCAGTCTCCAAAAACTACCCCGCATGTTTTTTTTTGTCCTCTTTAAATTCTCCCCTTAATCATCCTCATACTTTATCCACACTCGGTTTCACTGAGCGGCAGGTAGAGATTTGTTCATTATATATTCATTATCCACCACGGGGCGCCACCTCGTCTCCTAGGAATTCATACAGGCCTATTTATCACTTACGGATAAATGAGCATTTGGGTGTTTCCTAGTTCGTTGGGTTCCCTCCCTATGGCGTTAGCACGGGAGCTGGGTTGTGGTTTTAGATTTTACTAACTTATAGTAATATAACGTGTAAAAGTATAAACGCAAATACTACTATCACACATCTACAACTATCGTCTAGGACCAATAGCCTCTGCCAGGGTTGCGGAATTTGTTCGAAAGAGTCACCGCGGCCCTGGAACGCAAAGGGCTTTAGAAGGAACATGGAAGGGTTTTTAGTCAGTGAGAGTCTGTCACACCCTTTCGCTCCACCCAGAGTGGAAGAAGACATTTGATTATTTCTCTTCCCTAAAAAAAATCCTGAAAGTGGTCATAGTACTCATAATTATGATCAATTTTTACTATTTGACCAATACTGAAATCGCGAAAAAAGAACCGACTGCCCCATACATATCTGTGCGCACAACTCGACGAAAATGTACTGCACAGCATTTTTCTTGCGATTTTCTTTTGGATCCCATAGTTAAGGTTGTGCAAAATGATGAGTACAATGATCCCTTTTCAGGTATTTGTTTATTCTGTTACACGTTAGAAGCTTATAATATGGTACTCGTATTAACGATGGATATAACTAAAAAGGGCGTGAATAGTGTGACGTTAATAGGAAATAATTTAAGAAAAAAAAATTGGCTATCTGTAAAGTCGGTTTACGGACGATAGTTTAACGTGACAACGTCATAACAAAACATTGATGAAATTATCGCAACGTAACAATGAGCGCAACGTTACAATGAGTCATCCATTTTCATGCGTGCAGCCGGCGTTCATCGATTTATTAGACGTTGTCACGTCAAAAAAACGTGTTGCGTTGACCTAAAGTATCACGGCATAAAGAACAAGAAGATAATAATTGTGATGATGACCACCGTGTCCGAGTGATATTATTGGCTGCTATTATAATATCAGCCAGCAATTATAACAAGTTTGAGTCTATTCATATGAAGTGGAGTATTTTCTTTAAAATTATCATCAGCGTATACAGACTTTTACCAACGTACTCATGAAGAAGCTTACTGGTTTTTTTCCAGGATTTATTTCAGAGGGACACAATATTATGAACATAAGAGGATTAGTTTATTATACACTACAGCTCAAAAGTATTTGGCCACCCAAAAAAAGGTATTTCGTTTAAGTGGGAATAAATGACGCAACTCCTTGGTAATTGTAATTTTCATTAGCAATTCTGTAAAAAATAAGACTGTTTCATAAAATAATGATTAATGGCCATCATTAATCATTATTTTCACAAAGTTTTGGTTATACAAAAAGGTGGCCAATATTTTTGAGCGGTAGTGTACGTACATGATGTCAAATTTGAGTCCTATTGTCACTTTTACAAACGAAAACACGTGTTTAGCTTTATACTATTATGCTCAGAACACACACAAAGGTAACTAGAAAATCATAATATAAATACATACAATACAAAAAAAACTTGGTTTACCTTTGTAATAAAGCCGATTTTTCCGGTCGGATTGAAGATTTTATGAAAATCAGTTGTTGCCTCAATAAATATTTTATTTACTTCTCTTTAGTATTTATTATTTTAGAAACGAATATTATTAGGAAGTAAAATGGTTTGTGAAATATATGTAAATGGTAATCCTAAAGTACTTATCCGGTAATGAAAATCAGTGAAAAAAAACTTAATTAAATCTCCGACAATGGGCCAGCTCCCACCAGTAAAAAACCGGCCATGCACTACTAATAGAACAGTTAAGAAATTTAGTGTATGTTTATAATTTTGTAATTGTATGCATCTGAGTTCTGTGTCAGTAAATACTTTTTCTTTCTTTCTTTTCTTTCCTTCTGGGGCAGTCGGGTATAAAACAACATTTCCATTCCACACTCCCGCCCTATCGCTGCGAGTACAACATCTATCAACGTGCGGTGTGCGTTGCATGCCATCAGTCAACGCAGCCCGATCTGAAACTAGATAACACGGATATATTCAGATGTACGCAGCTATGATACTGCGTAGCACGCCGCATGGGATATTAGATTTAGTCGGGTTGCTTTATGACGGGTTAGAATATTATGCCGGTATTAAGCCTGCTTTAAGGATTATTTTGTTCATATTCTGTAACAAATTTATGTATAGAACAATAATTTAAAAAAACAACACACATAAAAGCACAGTTACTTAAAACATTAGACCAAAATATGAACTATCTACGTATATAGAAAATAGCTTACATAGAAATAAAAAACATTAAGTAGAAAACGAAAGAAGTTTACACTATGCCTTTGCCTAAGGCAGGACGTTTATGTAGTCTATGGTACAAGTACTAAATTACCTACTACTGAAATCTACTTTAGATAAGAGGTATATCAAGAGTTTTAAACCTTTTTTTAAGGATGGGAATTCATCAAAGATCTCCATCCGCTCTTGGCGGAACGGAAGGGAGTGTCAGACTCTTACTGAGTAAATCCTATCAGTGTTCTCCAAATACCCTTTGCGTTTCAAGGCCGCGGTGACTCTTTCGAGGGGCAATTCTCATATTTTTAAGGAGCGTCCGCATTCGCATCGCTGTCACAAACTGACAAGCCGACATATTGACAAGTTTCTGAAAGTCGCTGATAATGATATTGCGACTTTCATTTAAAAACTTTTAAGGTACAGACGCCAGCACATCAAGCTACCCGAAACTGTAAAATTTTCCCAATCAACCTTGAACCTAATTTTTCAGCGATAAAGTTGAAAATATATTCAAGCAATTAGACAGATTGGTGCAGCTTGATGTGTTGGCATTTGTGCAATTCCGTGCATCGCAGCCGATCGCAGCCGCGCACGATCTATCGCATGCGGCTGACGCACGCGGCTGATGCCACAATAGGCATAGTAGGAAAAGTATGGCGCCACTTCCGAAGTCTGCTGCACGCGTTCGTCGCAGTCCTCGGAAACGGCGCCATACATTCTCATACTCTGACTATTGTCGCACGCGATAGAACGCACGCAGCTGCGATCGGCCGCAATGCACGGAATTGTACCTTTAAGTACGAGCATTGGGCTTCAGGAAATTCGTCTCCTTTTAACATGACTCAATTAAATGTGTACAAAATCAGCAAGCAACAAGGTACCTGAAACACTCAAAAATTAAATGGTGAACCAGCGTAAGGCAAACTTGCTCTACCTACAGTTATAGAAAGATAATTATCGCAAAATTAACTTCTGTGATTGGCAGAGTTTGTAAATAACCAATCTCTCGTTTCGTTTCAGAAACTGACCACCAGTGTGACGGCTCAGTAACGTTAAATACGTTACTAAGCTGTCAGCCAAACATTTTGTTTAAAAAATACCCTCTAACTATTCCTCGGCTGTAGTTTGATTTAATTATAATAAAGTGGGTAGGTTATTTCATAATTTTATTTTAACATGACCGTCCTTTGAAAATATATATCACTCGACTGTTTTGACGTCGACCCTTACTAAACCAAAGGACTAGATATTATGAAATATTTACATTAATGAGACTATCACGTGCGGTCGGGTCTAGACACTATTAATGGAATTATTTAGACTTAGCCTACCGTTGTTTGTATTGTATGACTACTCATACCCTATTACTCATTCTGAGGTTGGTACAGGAACGTGGGGATTGACACGAGAAAAGAGAGGCCTATGCTCAGCAGTGGGCGAAGTCGGGCTGTGGATGATGATTACCCATACTTGTTTGGTTTTAACAATTTTTTTTTTCAAATTAATAAAATAAAATATTGATTCACCTTCTGATGAGTCGAGGTCACCTGATTGAAAGATGACCTGAGTCCTAATGAGCGTTTTCCGAAAAATTCATGACAACAGTTGGCGCTACTTTGGCAAGAGGAGACTCTACTTTGAAGTTTTTTGACAATGACAGTCGCTGAGAAGATATTGCGACTTTTTTGTCGTTTTTACAAGTTTTATTTAACTTGCACCGTTCGTATGTATATACATATGTATGTATGAAAGTTGTCAATCAAAATTTGCAAACCGTTTTTCGACCATTTTTAAGTATCCGATAGAGCTGAAATTTAGCGTACACATGTAGTTGATGACAATACAATGATCAATACTAAATATTGTAATAATTTCAATATGGCCGCCGCTCCAAGATGGCAGAGAACATATATATTTTCTCAACCCTCTTAATATGGGTATCAAATGAATGAATGGGCTTGAAGAGTAAAAAATTATAAAGTTAGTAACATCACACTAAATTCAATATGGCCGACTCTAAGATAGCGGATTACATTTTTTTTAATCCTCTTAATATGGATATCAAACGAAAGGGCTTGAAACTTAAAGGTTTATTTTTCTAAAAATAATCTTTAGGATCTCTTTTTTTAATCATGAGAATTGGTTCTCAAGTGAAGGCTGCGGGAATCGGCTGTCTGCCAGACGGACAGGACCGGTCGATGTGGCAATAATTAGAGGTGGCTTACGTCCAGCATTAGACGTCCTGCACCTAAAATTATGAAGATGATGATCAATAGACTAGAAGTTCTGACTGCAAGGGGATCATGACAGATGAATATTATCTATTAGATATTGGTCCATTGAGCTTAAGCATATAAAATTCCAAAAATCTCTCGAGAAAATTATTGACAGAACAACACTTTGCAGTACATTTCTTTACTAATATAATTAAACTGAAGAGTTTGTTTGTTTATTTGAAGGCGCAAATCTCTGGAACCACGAATTTGTAAAATTATTTTTGAATATCTTAGCCACATTTATGAGAAATGTTATAGGCTATACGGGAACGGGAAAAAAACGGAAAGCTAGTACCTACATAATTTGTTAATTGGTCCTGACTACTTTGTAATGATAAACGTTTTAAAGTATTAATGATTTGTCACTGGAAAAGTTCGTCACAACATTGTTGCTAAGCTAATAATTCAGACCATTATAATATGACTAATTTTCAGTACCTACATTTTAAAGCAATTTTTAAAACAATAGCAGAATTTGCTTAATACTCTCACTTCAAACATTTTCGAGAGAGCAACGCCCATTGAAAATGCCTGAATTTCATAAAATACAAAGTTCAATGACCTCTCCCCACGATCGTATACTCCTGATAATTTGTTATGATTTAAATTGTTTGGATTTTTTTTGCTTGTTTTTATTAAAGTTATTCAAGAGCTTTTTAATATTCTGTTTTGTTTTGACGTGACAACGTCTTATAAATTGGTTTGCCGGGTGACACTTCAAGAAACTGCGTTACGCTCCGCTCACGTTATGCGCTCACAATGAGAGCGAGTGAGAGGCACGCGTCCCTTCCACTCGGGCATGGTTAGCCCGCCTAAGAGCGAGAGAGACAGACATTGTTACTATTATTTCATCCTTCTTCCTACTATACGAATGAATATTCACATTAAAATTATTTTACCACTCAAAGTCGTTGTCACGTAAAACTTTCGCCCGTATACCGACTTTACAGGCAACCAATTTTATAGGTAAACAAAGCTTTAAGAAACAATATAAAAATAAATTGAAGTGAGGAAATAAGTTTGAGAATTATTTTCTAGATTAGTTTTGATTAAGAACGTTTATTCCTCACGGTGTTTCATACAAACTTTCAAATTTTCATTGGAAATATAGAGTAATATTTAAATTTCCATAGAATACTTAAAATCGCTCTCTCTCTCCCTCTAGCTTGTTCTATTTAGACCTGGATATCTAGCATACGCATACCAAGTTTCATTGAAATCAGTTTATTCATTTCCAAGAAAAAGGACTTGAAAGTTTGTATGAAACACCGTGAAGATTAAACGCTCTTAAGTGGCCATTAATTTCTTACCAGACTATGAGAGTAAATGAATAGAGACTGCACCTGTGTTTGTGCACACACTTGAGTACTATATAATATCTCCTGCGTACATGGCTAATCTCCTTTGAGATTGGCCACCATGACGGTCGGGGGATTATTATTAAAACACTGATAACCTAGGTTTATCCACTAGCTGCAACTCGCGGCTCCGCTCGCTTGAAGGTCGAAAATTATCTCAAGGGAACATGCTTCCGGGCTAAAAAGTATCATATGTGTTATTCTAGATTTTGATCTACCTCTGTGCCAAATTTCATCAAGATCCATTTAGCCGTTCTGACGTGATTGAGTCATAAACATACATCCATCCACCCAAACATCCAAACTTTCGAATTTATAATATAAGTATAGTATAGATTCCTTACATAATGATATTGTTGGTAGGTACAATTATTTATAGAAATGAGGTAGAAGTGGGTTAGTTTCTACCAACTCACAAACGTCAAAGAACGAAAGAAAATATCAAAGAGAAGGGGTAACCAGCTGATGACTGTCCCTACATTTAGCAAAGCTCAGGGTACGAGTAGGTGTCTACCAAAACCCAATTTACAAAGCCCACCGGCGCGACCCTTACTTAATATTTAAACAAATAAAGCGCTCTAATCGCTGTACACCGCTGCTGTTTTTCCCTATCAATATTCACATTATTCACCCTTTAAATCCCATCGTCACCCACTCCAACGTACGATTACCCATCCCTTGAGTAATTTACTAGCACTTGGGTAACAACGTTGACATAGAGAATGAACTGAGCGTTCACTATTTGTCCAGACAGATATCCACGTTTTTTTGTCACAATCAGAATGCAATTTTCGCACTTAAAAAGCGTTCAAACTCAACACGCAATAACATCTCAGCGATAAACGCTGACAAAAACCTGTCAAAATGTAGGGAATTTAGAAGTGTTTTTGACTGTTCGTGACTGCGATGCAAATGCGAAAGTTACTTAAAAAAGCAGGTTTTAAAAGATATACCAGTACCGGTGTGTGACCGATGGGCAATCCCTTTAAAAGACTGGTCAATTTTGTGTTGGTAACGATCAGACCATTCTCTATGTCTATGTAACAACCCTAGCGATTTAACGCGTTCCGTGACGTCATTTGTCACAATTAAAATTTATTATTCCTCCTTTCTAGGCTGCGCTGTTATTAATTACGTATAAATTATGATTTAAAGTGCTTTACCGCGCGTGTTGATTGTTTTGTGAAACTACGCTCTTAATAAACAATGTAAGAGATACTGCTAACTTAGTTAAAGTCTGAGGGGATTTATTGCAAACAGATTTTGTTATACTATTTTCTAATAAAAAGCGAGCGAACTATGGATACTTGTAATAAATCTTTAATTGGAGGTGCTGGTAGTTTTTGATAAAGCTTTTAAAAATTGCAAACTTTGGATTCACATTTTTATGCTAAATGTTAGGGTTCATTAATCATAGAGATTTCTGCTTGACATCTGAAAAAAAAAAACAAAATCTTAACGTTCTTTTTCGAACAATCCATTTTAATGTCACCGAAAATGATGCTTACAATTTGTTTAATGATGTCCTTTACCGCATAAAGAAAGCCCTGAAAATCTTACTAGACTTGTGAATATTTTGTAAAAACCTCTGAAACTTTTCTAACGATGCCTCTGTGAATACCTGAGAACGGTCACACAAATCCCCATTGATTTCACACTCCCTTCCACCAATTTTTTATTCCTTCTGACAACCGCCAGAAAATCTCGACTTCATCATTAACTGTTATTCAAGCGATATTAGACTCTAGTCAGATGTATTTACCATCTATTTTTGTGAAAATGTGTGGCGCAAATCTCAGGTGTTCACGTTGAAAAGAAATGATAATGAACTCCTTTCAGTCTCCTGTATAGATGTCATGTCTTTGGAAGTTGAATACGCAAGAATTAAAACTGTTTTGGTATGCTGTGAGACCGACACAAAGATTTTGATTATCCTTTTTGCGTCCTGTGGCAACTGATTGGGGGGATTTACAATTGTGGACAGACAATGGATAAATGACGTCACTTAAAATTAGTGTGCCATTGAAGTCTGAGCTCTAAACGCGTACGGTTCTAGATGACTGGGTGCTTTGTGCAGGTAGGTGCGTGTGAATGGGGGGTAAGGTATATCATTACGTCTGAGCTTGCTATTTACGGTGTATGGGAGACCATCAGACTGATATAGATCCTGTGTGTGCGGTTCTGTATTAATGGTCCTTGTATTCAATGTTTTGTGTACATCTAAACTGTTTGACTTTATATCTTAGTAATTATTGTATCAAGTAGCTTATTTCGTTAATTAATTAAACTTATGTTAATATAATTCAACAAAATTATAGAAACACATTTAAATACATATATCGATTTTTTAAATAAAAAAAAATATAATCAAAATCGGTTCATCCGTTCGGGAGCTACGATGCCACAGACAGACACACACACAGACACGTCAAACCTGTATATAACACCTCGTCGTTTTTGGGTCGGGGATTTAAAATAGTAGGCTCTCCGGTATCGGGAACAGGGTCCAAGCTACCCGGGTCAGGGCTCCTGAGATAGGAACCTCTTAACACAACGAGTTATGACCAGAAATATCGTAGCTGCCTAACGAGAGACTCCTGGCCATTGGTTGCAGTGACTATCGGTACAATGATTTCGGAGTCCACATCCAGCATATCAGCGGATATGTAGTTTGTGGAGGAGTAAACTCTTCTGGGGAAAGGCATGTCACATATCTATCGTTGCATCACCTTAAATATTATTTTCTCGCAGATATAGATTATGAAATGATATTGACAATCAATTTACATCTCTACGCCATACCAGGATCGAATCCTTGATCATAATTCCCTGATTATGTAAGCTACTGTTAATATGGGAGTTCCTTGTTGACGTTCAGATTTTAATTGAACGATAACACAATCAGTATCAATATCGCTACATGACAGAATGATCAATCAACAACAGACGATGTCATTGACAGTTGATCAATTAGGTACAGTTAATGAAACAGAATGAGTTCGCTAATAATACGGGATGAATACTGTGAATACACTGTTGTTTTATTTATTTGTTACTAGCTGCGCCCCGCGGTGTTACCCGGGGTTTAAAAGTAGCCTATCTGTTAATTTTAAAGTTAATCCGGGTTGTCAGCTTCCTACATACCAAATTTTATCAAAATTGGACTAGCCCTTTGCGCGTGAAGAAGTTACAAACACACACACACTCACAAACCCCACAAACTTTCGCATTTAAAATATTAGTGTGATTTACCTATTATGACTATTCTCAAATCATCATCTGCCTAGCCTTTTCCCAACTATATTGGGGTCGGCTTCCAGTCAAACTAGATTCACAAGCAGAATACCACAAGTTTTCGTGAAGCGACTGCCTATTTGACCTTCACAACCGGATGTTTAAATGACAGCCGGACCAACGGCTTAACGTGCTTTCCGAGGCACGGAAGATTCTCGGTATATTAAGATGGTTACCCATCCAACTACCGACCTCGGCATGTGTTGCTTAATTTTGAAGATCGACCCATGCGGCTGCTATTATTTAGTCACGAGCTCTTCATATGGTAATCAAATGCTTTGTCTTAAAACTGGCTTTGGAAACTATCTTTGTAACCTGAAAATAAATGGTTTATTATTATTATCTTTATTCATTTTAAGTACATACAATTTACATTTTTAACTATTTCTTAACAGTAAAACATTAAAAAAAAACACGCCGTGCAGTCTTTGGGGACTGCCGATATAGGTGAAAACTAAGCGAAAGCTAAAGCGTTCGGTTACGATGACGCGAGTTCCATGATTTTTGGTTCACCCAAAGCGTTCGATGATGCGGTGACGCGAGTTCCATGATTTTTGATCACCCAAATAGTGCTCAACGTGCCTAAAGAAGTTTTCACTTCAAAAAAAAAATATAAATATAAAAGCAGTAGTCATTATAATTATTATCATTCCATTTATCAGTCTTACTTAGTTCGCAAACGACGTAAATGCGAAACAAAGCGACACCTCTAAAATCATTGTTCACAACAAGAAATCCTCAAAAATCCGTCAAAGACGCATTACCATACAAAGGGAAAGTTTTGTGTTGTGACGTCATAAATCTTGTCGGGTCGACAGAACTCCAGGTGCTGTCTCGGTGAATACAAATGATAATGAACACGAATCCCTGGACAAGGACAACGGGCTCGAAGGGCGACGGGCGGCGGTATAGAGCAAGGAACCGTCACGCTGGTATAGCAGCGTCTAGAGACGGGTAAAGAAGACCCGTACAAGATCGTATACTGGGGGAAAACCGGTAATCATGATCAATAATGTGGACGCTCGGCAGTTGGACCCATTCCTAGTAAAAGCTAGGGTTCTTGACAGATTTACATATAGTAACGGAAGATTGGAAGAAGTCTCTCAGAATGTATGATGTGACTGTGTGTGTGCAACTGCAACTTTAACCTTGTGGTAGTGACATTATATCGGTGATGTGAATAAGTGATGTCCGGTAGCGCATGGCAATCCGATACATTTTTGGATTAAATTATTGCTGATAAAATGTCGCTTTAAAGAGGCTCCGGTTGCTACAAGTAGGCGCGATTTTCGAAGAATTTGCTTTGGGTAAGCTTGACCGTATTTTTATGAAAGTGAAATATAAACCGTGCAATCTTTACCTCCTTCAAAGCTGTCAGTTTGTTGACGTCATTAGTGTCAAACGCTTCGATTGAATGGTAAGGACTTAAAATGCTGCCTCTAGCAGCGGCCGCCAAGGGGACTCCCAGCTCTGGGGGAGACGGCTTGTTTACGCATGAGCGTGGGCATAAACGCGACTGCGTTTGGAAGGTTTATAGCATGTGTGATGAAGACGGTCACGTTAGAGTTTTGGAATCGACACTCAAAGTTTCAGGCACATGTTCGTCGATTTAACAAATACTGTTTTTCGTGAAGTTACAATAGTCTTATTACATTTTGCATCTTGTTAGCGACTAAAATGGGTGTATGTGAAAAAGTAGAAGAGGACTGCTGTTATGATGCCCAGCAGTTAGCCAATGCGGGCTGTGGGTTATGATGTAACAATGTTGTAAATTTCTAATAGTCAAAAACGATAAAAAAATCAAAGTATGACTAGTTGCCGCCCGCGGCTCCGCCCGCGTGTATGGTGAAAATCATCCCAAGGGAACATACTCCCGGGATAAAAACTATCCTATGTCCTTTCCCGGGACTCAAACAATCTCTATACCAAACTTCATCTAAATCGATCCAGCCGTTTGCGCGTGAAGAAGTAATAAACATACACACTCACAAACTTTCGCCTTTATAATATTAGTGTGATAAGGGTTTCCAACTTGCCAAACAGCAATTAAATCACAAACCTTCTGTTAAGTTATTTACGAACCATTCATGAAAGCTGATAACTGTTACGATCCTCAGTTCCACCGATGACCTATTTCATCTATTTACTGTTGATGAATGGGCTGATTAATTTAATTATGACTCGAATGACAAATATCGCGGCTTAATTGGCGAGTCGATGAACATTGAACAATCATTCAGTGACATTATCATTTCTGGTTTTTACCTATTGCTCGATGTCATTGACTTGAAATAGAGTTGAACACGGAAATATTGTGCATGTGACATGGAAAAGTGTTAATAGATATTACAAAGAGCCAAAATTTTGTATCGTAAGGTAGCGGAGGTTCATATCCAGTGATCTAGTGAGGCAGTTCTTGGTATATATTTTTTTTATTTTCAAAACTTGAATCCCCAACACTCTTCCTAGTTCGATCCAGCCCGTCCCTAGCTGTCCTCCCCTCAGCGACACCCTAAGCCAAGGCCCGTACCCCACAGGGGGTGCCCTTAGCGTGTAGTCGCTTAGTTTGTAAGTTTTTTATAAGCCCTGGCTGGAGGCTTTAACATTATATTAAGGCCACCACAGGCAAGCCCGGCTAAGCAGTCGACAACCTAATAGGTTGAACTGCGAGACGCCACTCACAAAAAAAAAACCAACACTCTTCGATCCATGACTGCGTTAAATAAACAAAGACTTTAACGTCAATACAGACATGCACTTTGATTATGGGTGGCGACAGATAAATTTGCAATAAAGGACATTGACCTTTACCTTATATCTCTTCGTGAGTACCTGAAAAAATAAATTATGAATGGTTTTGTTCATTACTAGAAAATGTAAAGGATCTCGATAGATGTAGATTCAGGACACCTTTATGTATTTTTTCCGATATTGGAATTAATAATGACAAAGAATATAGGAGGGTCAATGGCCGCTATTGCAAGTTTGTTTGGCGCCAACCATAGGTTACTTATGGCCCATTTCCACTGTAACGAGACGAACTGACAGAATTTGTCAGTGTCATCGTTGCTGTGTATTGTTGATATTCTTGTCACTCTTTTATTATTGACAAACCCTCCTTTGAATGTTGTTTTGGCTTATTGGTAATTCTGTAACAAAAAGGAGGATCGGTAATTTAAACCGCAACTATAAAAAAGTAACCTAACCTGTATCTCGTGTTACCATATCTTAATAACACCCATATTTTAAACAAATCGTATCCTATTTCATTTTGCAAACATTAATTTAATGTCACATGAACTACAAACACGAAAACAATAGTCAATAAACAACTATATATGACAGACAAACGTGCAGGTAAGTCCGGAAAGGGAAAGCCAGCTTATCTTTACAACTTACTTAACCCTTTCTAACTCTAACAACTATAAACATAAAGGTGAAAATCTATTTTCAGGAAAGCATTTCAAATATTTGCAAGCCAAGTTAACATTTCCGGTAATCTAACCTTCTTTAACTCTTATTTTAAGAGAGTTAAAGGTGATAGTCGATTTTCATGTACGTATTTCATAAGTTTGTTTATTTAAAGGTACGTAAGCCGCTTTTGATTTGTGGGCAAGAATGACACAGGGTTGTTTATGATTTCCTTAGGAATAAAGAATAATGTTTTCCAGTCTGAAATGTAAAGAGTTTTAATGTAGGTTTGTTTTTTGTTTTTAAAGGACACCTGTTCTTGATATAGTGTTTATGTTTGCTTGTAGAATGTTTGTTTGGGGACAGTCTATTAGTGATAGCCGTTATTACCAGAAATTTAAAAATGTACACCAAGGATTTATTTAGACAAATCAATATTTTGAATTTTTTTTTTATTTTTATTTAATATGGGTTTGCTCTTGACTCTAGTCTAGGTCATAGATGACAGAGACAAAGTCGACGATGGAGCGAGCTTACCCAGAAGAAGCCTGTTCACTCTAATTTTGAAGAGATTAGGGTTGTATGCGTTCGGAAACACAGACGCAGGCAGAGAATTCCACTCTTTTTTTCGAGAGGAAAACGATATGCATAGTAACTTGTCTACAGAGGGTAGACAAGTTACTTACAGGCATGCATATCGTTCTCAGAGTAGGTTTAATTAATTTAATGAAATAGTAAAAAAAAAAGTTTTTTAAATAATTTATATATTATGTCCTGACTTAAATTAAATTAAGATCACAATATTAATTATTGTACTGATCAGGATGCTCGCCGCTGGGCTGTGAAAAAGACGGATGACAAAAGATTGCATGTAGCGGAGATGAGAATGTTGAGATGGATTTGTGGCGTATCGAGAATGGATAAAGTGAGGAATGAGTTCATTAGAGGTAGCTTAAAAGTGGCGTAAGTAACGGAAAAGTTAAAAGGGAATCTTGGTATGGTCATGTGAAAAGGAGGGATGAAATGCACGTAACTAAAAGAGTTATGAATATAAATGTGGATGGATGAACAGGGAGAGGGAGGCCAAAGAAAAGATGGATTAGTATAAGGAGTGATATGAAAGAAAAGGGAGTTAGTGATAGCGTGACGGTTGACAGGACAGAATGGAAGAAAAAAACGTATTGTGCCGACCCCAAGTAACATGGGATAAAGGCAGGAAGATGATGATGAATAATAATTATTATTAAATTACATTATTTACTAAACTAAATTACATCATTAATATTATAGTTCAATTAAATTACTATTATTACATTTAGTTATTGTAAATTTACAAATTATTATGAGACTCCTAAATTAAAATATTTTAAAATTGTATTTACGATTTGAAAATATACATAGCAGTTGAAATGTCACGTGCAGAAGAAGTATTTGAAATATCACGAGGTCAAACCATTATAATTTGGTTTTGTTGTTTCAGAATTCGCTCTCACAAGTATAATGTCACGTTGTCTACAGCTATCTATCCGACAGTGATAAAACCAAAAATTTACTTTTGTAAACAAGTTGTACAATCAGTAGTTCCTAAAATACAGGCCCCAAGCCTAGTTTAGACACCTGTCTCCCACAATATGCTTACTGTGTACTATTGTTTCTTGGAAACCTTGTATAATCTAATGTGTATTGTGGCGAGAAAATATAGTTATTATTTCGTTTATTTCATTTTCTTAACATATAAATTTACATTTTTAAACATTACTTTTATAAAAACAGTTGTAACAAAAAAATAAAAAATAGTAGTCCGCCGGTGTCGGGAGCAGGGTCCAAGTTACCGGTGGTTAGGGCTCCAGAGAAAGGAACCTCCTCATAATACGAGCCGTATGGAGAAGTTAGTTAGTTATTATTATTATTAATACTTACTTACACCCACTACACCTCCGAGGTTAAAATAAAAAAAAATATTAGAGCTCTTAATATTATTATTTTTTACTTTAGGTTATTACAACGACAATAAAAAAAATGTATTTAAAATAGGTACCTAAGAAAAGAGCCACCCAACCACCCTTTGATGACACTGAACACAATAATTATTAGATTAGAGAAACTGAGCTTACATACGAACGGCAAGTACTCTGGTTTTCTAAAATCCCCACATGATGTATGGAATATAGCGATGAAGTGTAATTTACGTATGCTAGTTTAATGCAGTTTTGCCCGCGACTTCGAACGCGCATATCCCGTTCCCATAGGAATTTTGGTGAATCCTCTCTTAGTGCTCCCCTACACTTTCCAAGGAAAGTTCCTTGCATACATGCCAAATTCCAGCTTTCTACGACCAGTAGTTTTGGCTGTGCGTTGTCTGTCAGTCACTCTGTAACGAAAGAGTTTTATATATTATATTGATAACTAACATGGCAATGAACATGGATGGCAAGAAAGAAAAATATATTAGTGTCAAATGCAGACAAAGATAATTTACGATGTTTATTAGGGTTCCGTACCCTGAGGTATCAGTCTTTGATAGAGAAGTAACGGTGTTCTAACTTCAAAAGTTTTCGTTTATCTATTGCAGCCATACTCAACGTTTTGGACCCTATTACTAAGACTCCGCTGTCCCTTTGTCTGTCCGTCTGTCACTAGACTGTATCTCATTGACCGTGATAGTTAGACAGTTAAGATTTCACAGATGATGTATTTTTGTTGCCGTTATAACAACAAATACTAAAAAAAACAGAATAAAATAAATATATAAGGGGAGTTTACATACAACAAACGTGATTTTTTTGCTTGTTTTTGCTCGATATTGATAACGGCAACAGGTAGACGCTTGAAATGTTCACACAATATTTAGTTATAGTCACTTTTAAATAAATAATTAAATTAAAATAAAACAAATATTTAAGGGGGGATACCATACAACAAACAACAAACGTGTTTTTGTCATTTTTATAGATAATGGTACGGAACCCTTCATGCGCGAGTCCGACTCGCACTTGGCCGTTTTTTTTTTAATAAACAACTGCAGTGTAGGTTTCAGCATCGAGGCTTTATGTTTCATCCACAACACTATCTTAGTTTGTCCTAGATTTCCTGAATACTCCGAGCGCATGAAATTCAGAGATTAGACGACGAAACGACAATATCTATGTTACAGCATGAATTAATATTTGCTTATGTAAATGTTCATTAGTGCCTACTGCGTACACTTATAGTTGGCTGAATATTTAATGTATGTGTATGTATCATGGAGTGATAGAGTGCTTGTAGATGGAATAATACCAATTTACAGGGTGTCGAGTGCGTGCCAGAAATGCATGGTTATATTTAAGGGTGGTGTTGGGTAGCTAGAATACCTACATCATCGATAGAACAAACCACTAAAAAGTTCTGAAGAAACGACTTTTCAAGCAGTTTGTTCGTGGCATTTGGTTGAGTTCAATCACAGATAAGATGTCACCAAGACTGCCTTTTTAGTCGTTTTTTTTTTTGTAAAACGTCACTCTTTTATGTTTTGATATTTTTTCCTTAATGTATATCAACTACCCAACATCACCCTTAAATATGACCACGCACTTCTGGAACATTCTGTATATTATACCTAGCTTTTGGCCGCCAGGTCCGATCTTCAAGGTTAAGCAACGCTCTCCGAGATCAGTCTGTAGCGGCATCAATACCCCCACATGAAAAACAAAGAAACGAAATTTGTACGACAACAAAAAGAACCGCAGCGCCATCTACGACGAACTAACAACGAAATATTGCATCGCGCAAGCAAAGTTCTCCGTGCGATTTGAACATATACAACAGTCCGAATATCAACTATCGGGCAGTTGCCCACCAGACACAAAAACAGTCTGGTTCGGAGGATCCTCCCCTTTTCAATGGAGGTATGCGGGGCTTTATTCTCTGTTCCGCATACTCTCTATAAGTCTAGGGACAGGTGACCATCGCTTACACATCGAGAGAGAGAGCATCGAAAGCGCGTTAAGCTCTTGGTTCCGGCTGCCAGTGTGTTTGTAGCTGACACTTTTGGATAGACAGTAGCCAGAAAATCTGACATCAGTCTTCATTTCATCTGTTTAGCCTTTTCCAAACTATATTGGGGTCGGCTTCCAGTCAAACGGGATTCAGCTGAATACCAGTATTTTATGTGGAGCGGCTGCCTACCAGACCTCCACAACCCATTAACTGTGTAACACGGTAGTTTTTGGCAAGACTGGAGTCAGATTTACTGGCTTCTGGCAATCCGTTACGACTGCCAAAAATCTACCAATGACAGCCGGGACTGTTAGGGTTAATAGGGCATCAAAAGAAATGCCGCAATTAGAATTTAAATATAATGATTAATTATCCTTTATTTAGCTGTGGAAGGTTGTGTGACGCATCCGCTACCTAAGACGCTATGAGAGTATACAAACTAAAGAAAAATATCAGGAATCTCTCAAGTGGATGCAGAGGGCTAGAATCGTTCTCACACATAATATTTACAAGTTAGGAAGAGAGAGAAATATTAGCGCGTTGGTTCAGATTTATTTTTGTTAATAATCCAACAGGGACCAACGGCTTATCGTCCCTAGTCTTACCAAGGGATATCGTGTTACCCAGCTACCGGGTTGTAAAGGTCGGTAGGCAGCCGCTCCATGTTGAACATTCAGCTGCATCAGGTTACATTGGAAGCCGACTTCAACATTTTTGGGAGGAAGCCGGGCAGATTCATATTTATATCTTGCAGCAGGCTCTGGCAAAGCTTCTCCGAGTTTGTTCTCAATTTCCACTTCACGGTAAAGCAGGTCTTAAGCTAACTACAAATTAGATCTATTCTTGCAAATGTGTTTTTGATGGTAGTATTTATTTAGACCCATAATAATAAGCCTTTCTGAATAGCAAAGTTCTCTAAATGAGCATTTGATGTTTATTGAGCTGGAAATTTTATTTAAATGTTCAGTATCATGTAGCTATTTCAGTTGTTTGGAGCAGGATATTATGACTTTGTCATTATATTTAGTTTATTTCGTTTATTTGTAGTTTTCCCTGGAAAAGATACATAAGTATAAAAAAACTTGTGAGCCGTCACGGGTCGCCTGGCAGATGTGAAACATCGAAATTCTTTTATACAAGTAATATGCATAAAAGAACAGATTACGACAGGAACTAAATATGGCATAATGAAAAATAAAATATAGACTATATAATATACCTACCATCGTACCTATAGTTTGACAATCGGTTTTACCCGCGGCTATAGATGTTTCACATCAAAACCTGCAAAGTTCCCACTGCAGGCATCCTCTCTATGAAAGGGGCCATAAACCTAAAAACCACATAAAAATAAAAAAAAACCAATTCAAAAACATTCAAACGTATCTTAAAACTTCAAACCAATAATGCGTTATTCCAATTTCGAAAAATCAAACATGGAACTTCATAAATAATGACCATCGACACCAAAGAAGAAACAAGTGAATGTTCCAAACTGGGTCATTCAGTACCTACTCGGTTACAAACGGATTGAATAGTGACAACGATCAAACATCCAGCGACTGGGAATGGATCTATTAATTAGTGGGTATTGTGCGAGTTTGCTCAATGAGTCGACCAGTTGCTTAGAGCTTTATTGGGAAATACATCTTTATTAATTAAAGGGATTAATTGGAAATTTAGGATGGAAATATTAGTAGATTTCTATCAATTTTAGCAGAGATGCCACCAATAAAGTGCTGGGATACCCAGAGATTTTTCTAGAGTATTAATTACGAATCGAGTTGAAATTTTAACGAGAATGTGTGTTAGCCTAGACTCGAAGAACCAAGAATCTTTAAGGGAAAAAATGGCACTCGACGATAGGGTGGTATCTTTTTATCAGTGGAAGATATTTTGGAGAATAGGGTAAATTCCTGAAAAAATCTATTTGTTCTATAAATCAAAAAATCTTACACATGGATCTTTAGAGATGTAAAAAAACTGTCCAAGCGCAAGTTTGACTTCCACATGAAGGGTTACGTACCATAACCGAAAAAAAATATGTCTTGAATAAAATAAAAGCATTTTTATTATTTGTTGTTATAGCGGCAACAGAAATACATCATATAGGAAAATTTCAACTCTCTAACCATCACGGTTCATGAGATATAGCCTGGTGACAGACGGACGGACAGCGGAGTCTTAGTAACAGGGTCCAGTTTTGTCCCTTGGGTACGGAACCCTAATAAGATGATAAAGTGAGTTAAATTTTGCCTTTTACCTAGAAGTGACGTCGAACTTTGAGGCGTTTTTATTGATTTGCAAAAATGTGTACTTAATATTTTTTGATAATCTACCAGACTAATAAAATATAATTATTTTTGTTTTAACCAGGAAATAATATCCGTTTTAAAGAAAAATTGCTTTAGACAATGTAAATATTGTGAAGAAAATACTATCTTTGTTTCAGGACAGATACAGCGATCTATCACAGTTGGGTAGCTCGGTAGGTACAACCCCTCTTATATTCGACAGAATGTTGAGAAAACAAAATTGTGTCACGTTTGAGATTACCAACATTACATCACGAATTTTACTCAGACAAGCACTAGTGCGGCATGACTACTAAAAACCCTAGACACAATAAATTCTAATTTACATTCCTGTGAATCTTCAATTTAAAAGTAAGCGGTAATATGACACAAAGAGGCTGTTACACAAATCTGAGTTCTGACACACTTTTTCTAAGGCTCCGCTCAAACGGGCCACTGACCACAGCTACCAGTGGCTGGCGACAAGCTGTTAACATGATTTTTAATACGTTTTGTATGGAGTCACCACACACGTGCAGCGAGTGACATCCACTTGCGACTCAGAGTCCGCGACACGCCACCAGTGGCGGCCACTTGCGTTTCTGTGTCCGCAACATGTCCGACCACCTTCATCGATTGAATTTTATATTTTTACCATTTCAGCAAAGTAAATGAAATATAAAAGAATAATAAAATTTTATCGATTCGTATTCTAAAAAATCTCAACCATTTATGCAAAGGTTGGTCAGCTAATTGTGGTAACTGACTGTACTACTATAATTATAAACATTAAGGTGCGGTACCACAGGACGTGGCGCGACATCCACCGGTGGCTGTCAGTGGCCCGTTTGTGCGGAGCCTAAGACTTGACTCAATCTAACGAGCTTTTCCAAATTATTTTGGGGTCGGCTTCCAGTTTAACCGGATGCGGCTGAGTACCAGTATTTTGCATGGAGCGACTGCATATCTTATCACTATGACCCAGTATCCTGATAACACTATGCCCCTTTTTTTTTTTTTTTTTTTTTTTTTTTTTTTTTTTTTTTTTTTTTTTTTTTAACACTATGCCCCTTGCGGTTCGCAATTTGTTCCAAAGAGTCACCGCGGCCCTGGAACGCAAAGGGCTTTAGAAGGAACACGGATGGGTTTTAGTCAGTAAGAGTCTGATACGCTACTCCACCCAGAGCGGAAGAATTCATTTGACATCGCATCCATATTCATTTTTCGCATCCTTAAAAAAAATGCTCCTTGGCAAGACTGGTGCCGGATTTCTTGAATAAATGACAGCCGGACCAACAGTTTAACGTGCTTTATGTGGAGGCATGGAGCACGTATAATGAATAGTCACCCATCGATAGACTGACCTCGGCAAGCGTTGCTTAACCTTGAAAATCGACCCTAATGGCTGTTATTATTTATCATTCAACAGACTTATTTCACCAATCTCCTTCCTCATGTGTCATGCTTTTCTGTCCTAGGCCAGTCCTATGTAGATTAAACTAGGTTTATTAAAAAAGTCAGAGTGCAAGCTCCATTTTCGGAATAGTTTCGCCTCACATAATATGAGAAATATGTTTTATTATGTATATAGTGCAAGAGTTATGCCTTCAACATTCCATAGAATGTCTCGTCCCAACAATGTTAGAATTAGAACCGCACAATCTGTAACGGCTCGCGTACACCTAAGCCGTTATTGGCCGAAGTATGCTCGGGCGACGTCGGCTAAAGTCGGCCTCAAATTAAAGAAAGAAAGCACGTATACTACTACAACTGCGATGACGCCCGAAAATGGCCGATCAACCGGCGAGTCCGAACTTGTTGGGATTTCTCGCCAGATTGCCGGCGGCCAGCAGTGTTTAAAAAAATTATATAGTATAAAAAAGATTTTTGCATCTACATATTAAAATATAGGACATTGTAGGAAAAACATTAAAAAAGGGACAATAATCGAGGGTCGGGCGACGTCACCGACGTTGACGTCGACGAATTAATTGGCGCCTCGAATTTTCTAAAAGATATATTTCTATGAAATCTTCCATATTTTTAAAACGCGTCCTCACTCTGTACCCTGCACAGTCAGCCTACACATCAAGACTGGCAACGTCCGATGTCGGCCGAAGTATATACAGACGAACGTCCGACACAGTCGTCCGATGAGTTCCAACCCGAAATCGGCCGATGACTTGGTTCTGGTGTACGCGTACCGTTACAGTCCGTCCACCTGCCATCTCGTATCAGGGTACCATCTTATGTTTGATAAGGGGTTTTCCCAAAATTAATCAGCCTCACGTCTGGGGTACATAACAGTAACCCAATTATATAGCTCCCTTTGTACACGTCATCAGCATTCAATGGCTGTCGGGAACACTGGCAGGGTATATAGTAGCTATGGGTACTGGGTTTGGGTCGACATTCGAAAATCGATCAATATTTACGTACAAATATTGATCGATTTTCGAATGTCGAGAATTTTAACTGAAATGTGTCAGTTTGGTTTTTGTGTTAAAGACAAGGCCAATATTAATTTTGAAAAACTGCATAAGAATAAGAAGGTAAGGAAATTATGGTAACTCATACGTGAAGGCAAAACTTTGTACTCTTTTTAGGGTTCCGTACCCAAAGACAACCAACGGAACCCTATTACTAAGCCTTCGCTGTCCGTCCGTCCGTCTGTCTGTCAGGGGGCTGTATCTTAAGAATCGTAATAGGTAGACAGTTGAAAATTTCACAGAGTGTATATTTCTATTACTGCTATAACAATTAAAATTAAATTAAATTAAAAATTAAAGGGGCCTCCAATCCATACAGCAAACATGTTTTTTTTCGGTTAATGTTACAGAAGGGGTTCCGGCCAAGAAGAAGTGGCCCAGTGCCAGTCGGACTCTTACACGAAGGGTCGTGTGATAGTCCGACTCGCACTTGGCCGTTTTTTTTAAGTGAAGATTATCAGTCAACAGTGATATTTTTGTTTTTGTTTTATTTATTTTTTTACAATATGTTAGTTACTAACCTAGGTACAAAAAAGATAAAAAATATTAAATTAAGTACATAAAAAATTCATGAAATTTTTGAAAGTAGTGAAATAGAAAGAAATTATTCAACAAAATTAAAATAATATTCTTTTCTTGTTTCTACCACTATATTAATACTTTATTTCCCAGACTGCGTATATATCGTATTACGTGTAGGTATATCGTATTCCTAATTACTTACCAATTTGTGGTAAAATTAATTAAGATTCAGTGCCTCTCACTGTAAACTAGGGTAAGCACTAAGCTCCACTTCAGAATGCTTCAAAACCACATCATCTAGAGAATTTCCATGGAATTCCCAACTCAAGCGAATTACTCTTAGTTTGGCTACACGAGCGCTCCTTGCTAGGAAATGCTTTCAGGGCCTCAATTTGCTTTGCACAAGAAGGGTTCCGTACCATAAGCCGGAAAAACATGTTTCTTGTTTGAGGGCCCCCTTTTATTTTTAATTTTAATACCGTTTTATTATTTTTATAGCGGCAACAGACATACATCATCTGTGAAAATTTCAACTGTCTAGCTATTACTAATACGGTTCATGAGATACAACCTGGCGACAGACAGATAGACTTACAGTGGAGTCTTAGTAATAGGGTACCGTTTTTAACCTTTGGGTACGGAAACCTAAAAAACTATATTCTTAGGGTTCCGAACGTTTGTTTGAAAAAAAAACGGCCCTTGTGAGATTCCTCGTGTCTGCCAGTCTGTCAGCCAGAGCAAATCTACTGGACTGTTTCAGTTGGAATTTAGAATACTTTATAAACTTCTATGACCTATATACGGACGCGTAACGAAAATGAATAAATTTCCAATCAAGGTAAGGAGTTTTTATTTTAAGTGTATATAGCTAGTTAAGTATTTATTAAAACAGTTGTAAATATCTATGTAAATAAAAACATCATTTCATAGTTTATCAAGGCTAAATCAAGCCAAGAACTTTAATAAGAACGCATTGGACTGTGTATAACGACGTTATTAGTTCATTTTTAATCATTTTCATTATTCTCACATTTACCTATAAATATTTCGGCACGTGACACTTTAGGGCATCATGTTCCTAACATTTTTTTTGTTTAAGTGTCGACTACCCATATATATACACGTTTAATCGTGCGCCAAGATTTTGAAAAAAAAAACAAAATGGCGGCTGGTAGTTATGCCAGCATACAAAAAAGAAACGAATCTTTTTTCGTAATAATTATTGTTTTATTAATTGATAGGACATAAAATATATGAATAAAATATTTTTTATTATAATAAAAAAAATATATTTCATAAAACCATATATTTGTAACTCCAAACAGTTTCACAAACATAATATTCTATTCGTCACTGCCACATAACTCATATCACTCACTTACCCCTAAGATTGCTCCCTTCCGCAACTTTATTGCATTAGGTTGTGCCCCTCAAATTGCCCGTAGATAACACCCCTACGTATTTGTAAGCGGATTTGCATTTCTTATCTCTGACGTATACTGTGACATGCAGGGGTCTTATGGCGGGTACACACGATGGTGATATTAAGGTATCCATTGCTGCGTTTGTGCGGACTATCTTTGAGAAAAACGTTGGTCGGACGTCAATGGATGTCGAATTGTGTGTGGCAGATTAATTATGGTAATCTTAACCTGTCTGTTTGTTCCTTTGTTGTGTTATGGTGAGGAAATGGATTGTTGTTGTAATCTATATGGCATAGATACATATCGACATATAATAAAGAGTATTCGATCCGTCTATTTATTATGCGATATCATAGAATTTAACCTCACTTTGACCACATCATGAAATTTCCGATTCTACGATATGGCCAGGACATATTTATCTGTATAAAATTCTGCATAGATTAGTTACAGTGTGTTCAAAGCTTGATTTCTCTCTAATCTAATCTAAGGTGACAGTTCGGGTTCGTGCACAACGACTTTCATACAAATGCCCTGCCTGCGGTCTTTAGGTCAAGAGCGAATTGCACTTCTACTCAAGCATGCACTATCGTCGACCACATCATTTCTTTTCATATGTTCACTTTCAATAAATAATAATAATAAAATCGTTTAAGATAAGAGTTCTGAAAGAAGAAAGTAGATTTAAGAGCTCTAACAGAAGAAAAAAACAAAAGGAAAGAAGAAAAGAAAGATAAGAAAAATATATAATTTAATAGAATTTCTTTGAGCTATAATGTGACGAGGATATCCTTGGCTCCAGGTCTCTGGCAAACAAGGTAGCCCTTTGGAAGCGTCTGGCGAAAAGTAAAAGAGAATTTGAAATGGGAATATAAAAATATGTTTTGTTTTTATTTGTGACTCCGGTACCAACGTTCATTGAAGGTAGACGCCAAGTATATTTTAAAGTTTCAATCTCAAATATAGTTTTATTTGATAATAATATAATAAGTAGCACTAGCGTGAGTCCGCTGGTGTTACAATATATATATATATATATGCTTTCTCTAATAATTCAACACAGACGGAGTCGCGGGGGTAGGCTAAGATCCTGTCACGTCGGAATAAAGCAGGGAAATTATGAAAGGAAATAAGATTACCTTCCGTTCACTATCAATAATTTATCAGTTTCCTATACAGGGGACAATGAATATTTCTTACCGTGTTTTTCCTTATAAAGTGCGATGAACTTCTCATGGTAGTAAACACACGTGTTTATAAAAGTAATCGTAAGAATAATTGAATTATACAGATTATATTCAAGGTAATTAGAATAACACTAGCCAATTAGAACCTTTCAGCAGTTTTTGGGTGGAAAAGTGACATTAATTCTCACAAATTTTCACATTAATTATATTAGAGCTTGATTTACCTGCACAAATGCCAATTAACTTAGGTTGCTACTAATTCAATGTCGGATGGGTTGCGGAATCCTGCCAGGGTTGCGGAATCTGTTCGAAAGAGTCACCGCGGCCCTGGAACGCAAAGGGCTTTAGAAGGAACACAAATGGGTTTTCAGTCGGTAAGAGTCTGACACGCCCTTTCGCTCCACCCAGAGTGGAAGAAACAATTTGATGATTTCCCATCCTTAAATAAAATGTTTCATGATTAATTGAATACTATTGATGGATATCTACTGAGGGGCAGTTCACGTATTTTATTATCGTTTTTTTATTCGTCTTAAACAGCTGCAGTGACCTGATCGACGTACACCACGATAGCATAGGAAAATTTTGTAAATTAATTATTGAATACTATTCGCAAAACTAAAACATAATTTATGAATTTTCAATTTGTTAATTTATTTATATGCTTTTTAACGTTATGATATTTTTTAAGTATTTTTTAATGTAAACCAAATATTAATCTTAGTTTAGTTCAATGTATTTATCTGTTATGTTATTATATTACCAATCAGTACCTATAATCATGTTTAATGTAATACACTAATTTTTATTTTTATTGATTTGTTAAGTCACTGGTTTTATGCTTTGTTTTAAATTATTTTTATCAATCACAATAAATGTAATAATGGAAATGTATATTATAAATATAATAGTGCATGTGGTGTTAGCCTATAAGTAATTGTTGCACTTATAAATGTCTATCGTGTACTTTTAAATGCAATGTTATGTCTAAACAATTGTTGACTAACCTAAATAAATAAATAATTATCATATTATTTTAAGGAGCGTTCGCATTTGCACCGCAATTGCAAACTGTCTAGAATTCCTTTATTTTTCCTGCATTTTGGTCAGTTTTTACATCAATTGTTGCAGAGATATGAACGCTCTTTGGCAGGAATTGGCCTTCGGACATACGAAAAAAAAATTAAGTACCAATTTTTTTTATTCATAAGTCGTAAAACTCGTAAACAAGTGAAACGCGTAGGTTACCATTTTCCATGTAGTAAATATTGTTACAGCAAAAACACAACAGATACTGGCCATAAAAAAAGGAATTTTAAACGTGAAGCTTCGGTTCTGTCGCATTCCGAATTCTGAATAAAAAATAGCTGACAGTTTATTGGGCCTACATTTTGTGCGATTAAAAATAACGGAGCCAGAATCTCGAATTCCCTCCCTGTTTTGAGGCATTTTTTATTTATTTCTGGATTAAGCTTTTTTAAGACTACACAATGCTAAAGAGTTTTTTGGATTTTTGTAGGTCCTAAACAAACTTAGTCGCATATGATCGCAAGGTTTAATTCCTTACGACAAACCATTCATTAAAAAAAAAACCTAATAATATTATAAGATGATGAGGAGTGAATGACAGTGTGACGGTTGAGAGGGAGAGAAAGAGAGAAAAATACGTGATGCGCCAATCCCAAATAAAATGAATTAAACATTTTTTTAGGATATAGATAAGTGAAGATTGGATAAAAAAAACTCTCCCACTCTAACTTAAAGAACAAAAGATCAAGTCCCTTTGTTTCTACAATTCTTAAAATACAAGGACAATTTGTATTGCATCGATGCTCCATCCTGTTTGCAATAGTATCCTCAAGTTAAGTCTACAGCGAAAAGATAACGATCCATTCATTGGAATCTTTCCTTTCTTAATTAATTCCAACAATAATAGCCATTGAACTAACATTGATTCGTCTTTTAGGTACGGTGACCATGCATTTTGTTCGAAACGATATAAATTTAAAATATTGTTGTCAATTCTATCACAAACTTATAAATATTTTACTGAATTCTATGAGTCTGAATGATGAACAATGATTCACTTCCCCTTAATAATTTTGTTATATTTTTGATGAACCGTGTCAAATTATATAAGTTTGCGTAATGCAATGTGTGTAGTCGCAATAGGTGTAAGTTTTTTGTTAGATTATTTAAATTAATCCTATGTTATAATTAATAATATCGATGCTAGTATCCTACCAAAACATAAATGCTCCAAACAAAGTAGGTATAAAGCCTTGGCTACACGCTCAATCTTATTTGCACCAATTCTTGTTTGTACAAGCAAATCATGTGCGTTAAGATGGCAAAACGGTATACATAAATGACTTGCACAAAACGCTAGTACAAAATTGATTTGCACAATTTAAGTATGTACGTGAAGACGGTACAATAAAATGCGCAAACTTTTTGCACATGGAAGTCGCTATCGTGTAGACACCATGAAGTTTTTGCACCAAGTTTTGCACAAACTGCTTGTGCATGCAAGATTGAGCGTGTAGCCGAACCTTAAGAAAGGCACACACACACAAATACACACAATGTAGGATCGAAAAACGTAAACTTAATATTTTTACAATAACATACTGTAATGCGGAGTCCGGAAAACAAAGCGTTGCAGGGCCTCCCACAAGGATAACCGATGGCCTGGTGAGGGTCGCGGGTAAGCGATGGTTGCGAGACGCACAGAACCAGATGTTCTGGCGACACTTGGGGAAGGCCTATGTCCAGCAGTGTACGTCTTTCGGCTGATATGAAGATGATGATGATTCTCTTATTGGTCTCCCTTTTTTTTCATTTCAGTCCTTGAACCATCCCAAGACAAATCCACCCTACAAACTCCTGACAATTTCTACGAAGTTTCGTCATGTATCTCCTCGACGGAAGTTTTCATTCTGCGCTGTTGTCATGAATAACGTTCGATGGTCGATCGTCCACAGGAAGTGACTTCCGGCCGTGTATCGTTTCTTATCTTTTGCATTCAACACCGGTGAACTTTTGATCGTTGCGAAATTTGAAACTCGTGAGCGATCTTGTAGTTGGTTCTTCGCTTTTTTCTTTTATGAATAAAAGATGCAGTTGTGAGTAAAACGATATTTGTGTGTAGGAAAATTTGCAACTGGTTTTCTTTTAGAGTTTATTTATTTCTACGAATTTTAACAATGTTGGTACGTTAAGGTGGAATCATATTTTGTAACTTAACAGACAGATGTGTTGCTGGGGAATTTTTCGCGCCACTTCTTCTTCCCAGCTAAAACAATAGGAAGTGGTGATGGGCGGGAGTTTTAGGGGACTGTCTTTATGTAGAACTTTGACGTTCAAAAAGTGCTGGAACTCAACCTAATTTGAATAAATGACTTGTGATTTTGATTTTGAGAAAAATTGCTGCCATACAATTCCTTTACACCCTGTACACCTATTTACCTGTTTTTACTAAATGGATTAAGCTGTTTTCCGAATAATAAAGTTTAGTAAGTATATTACTTAATACAAATAAATAAAAAATTTAATATTTTCGAAAACAAAAAACATGGTCGAATTGAAAATACTTTACTGCTAAGCACGCCGATATTCCTCTGCAATAAAAAAGGCTCCTCGTAAAATGGGTCGAACCCTTAACATTTCCAATTTATCTGGCCATTAATCACCTCATCATCCAAATCCAATTTCTTTTACTCCTCATCTAAAAAACAAAAGCGCAAACCTTTTGAAAAGCTAATTTATTCACAATTCGGAACGACACGACATTCGATACAGGGACCTTTTGTAAAACTCCTGACACTCGCGCTAACGTAGGAAATTAAAGATTCTATCGGCGTAACGAACTCTTCTTGGAAATAGTATTAAACAGAACAAAACTTGGAATACCTATCTTCAATAAAAAACCAACTCTACCTCCTTTCTGATAGAGTTGGAACTTCACTGTGTTACACAGGATAAATTGTTTGAATGCGTTTGCTTGTAAAAAGTTGGACAGAGCTATTAGTGCTGCCTACTCACCTAGATTAAGACTCTATTTCCTGATGGGAAATGGTGCTCTTTCACAGTTTTGATTTCATTGTTATAGCACGTGCCTATTTTATTTTGTTTTGACTAAACGTAGCTTATGGGTTCTTTTATTTTTACAAGCTGTTATTTAACTAGCACTGTTCGTATGTATGTAAGTTGTCCGTTAAACCATTTTTCGACCATTTGTTCGTATCCGATTTTGCATACCTTTAGTTCTGGTGATAATACAATATGCAATACTCAATATTGTAATAATTTCAATATGGCCGCCGCTCAAAGATGGCGGGTTACATATTTTTTCTCAACCCCCTTAATACGCATATCAAATGAAAGGGCTTGAAGAGTAGAAAAGAACAAACTTAGTAACATCACACTAATATTCAATATGGCCGCCGCTCTAAGATGGCGGATTACATTTTTTAACCCCCTTAATATGGATATCAAATGAAAGGGCTTGAAGGGTAGATACAAATTCAAAGCTTGTTTAAATAAAAAATATAAATAATACCCACAGGAAAATGACTTTCAGGTTTTAAGTGCGGATGGTACTTTCTCATAATCTTCATATCGGAACATGAGAATATCTACTTTATCAAGACTTGTAAACCACTACTACCTATCAAGCTCTTCTATCAGGTACTTTTCCGAGTCATTTCAAACTTGAAGCTCTCCGTTATCGTCCACACCACCTCCTTCTGACACGACACTTCGGCAGGCATAATCTATTTTATTTTTAGTTGAATAGCAATGCTGATTCTTTGGCCGAAAAAAGACTCGATGAGCGTTCGACCCTATGGCCTAAAAAAGCTACATTCAAAATTTAACTAACAAAAAGCAGTCATTGTGACTTAACCATAATAGTTAGACATATAGCCTTAAGGACTTTTTTCTAGGTAATAATAAGTACTTTAACTATGTAGAATTTTATTTTTATGTATCATCAATAGTTTTGGCAGCACATGCGATGAAAAATTTATGAGATTTTTGTTTACACCTTGGGTTGCATAATTCAAGTTTTTGTAGGGATCCCGAATTATTTCTGTAATTAAATATAGCCTATGTTACTCGGTGTAGATGAAGCTGAACGAATTTTAATAATTGGTTCTGCAGTTTTTGAGCCAAATCGTAACAAACAAACAAACAAATCTTTCCTTAATAATATTAGTTTAGACTACTAACATAATAATTATGTATGTTCCAAATTCAAAGACACTTCAATGAAACTCCACCTTTACAATTTCAATCACACAATATCTTCGAATGAAGTCGTTCGTAGAAGTCTCAGATATGGAGTGACTCACTTTAGAACCGACTAACTGAATTGGTTCTATCTGTTACTTATCTAGACTTCACGCTCTATTACCTTTCTGATATGAACTGAGCTGAGGTATCAGTCTTTGATAGATAAGTAACGGTGTTCTAACTTCAAAAGTTTTCGTTTATCTATTGCAGCCATATTCAACGTTTTTTCTTCTAGAGCCACGAAGCGTTTTTACTAGTATAATGATGGGTTGCAATAACCTAAAGTAAAAATAAATCTACATTTATGTAATAAACACATGTGGTTTATAACCGACTGCAAAAAATGGGGAGATTCAATTGTATTTTTTTTTTTTGTTTGATACCTTATAACTCCGTCCGACGTGTCAATCGTGATTCTGTTGTGATTAAAGATAGTGCGTCTTGAATAGCTCTGTCTCCCTCTCACATCGGAATCATGATGTTTTTTTAGTAGGGTCTTTGGTATGGCTTTCATAAGTCGTCTCGGATTGAAAAGCTTATTGTAGTGAATCAAAAGTTTACTATTAGTACAAAGACTTTTGATAAGCAATTAAGCATGTACCTACAGTCAGCTACCCGAAATAGCTGACCCACCCTTGCATAAATGGTTGAGATATTTTAGAATGAAAATTGATATATTATATTTTTTTTTTTTTATAATTAATTTACTTTGCTGAAATGGTAAAAATCCGCTAACCGCTAGTGCACCTAGTAGGTACTGTAGCAGTAGCGGACCCCACGCTACCACTACTTAAGAATTAATTCAAACAAAACAACGTTTGAAAATTTAACTTCGTAATTTATTCGGCATCTGTCTTAGAAGAGAGCTGGTACAAGAGTCCTATATAAAAACAAAACATATTTTTACATTCCTAATTCAAATATTCTTTTACTTTTACTAGACGCTTCCAAAGTTCTATCTTGTCTGCCAGTGACTTGCAGCCAAGGAGGTCAATCCTGACAGTATTTAGTTAAGTAAAACATATTTTTTTTTGCGTTAAGTGCTGTGAAATGAAACGCAGTAAGGTTATGCATAAAGGATATCTGCTGCGATTATTCACATGAGCCATCCTTATAAAGCTCATTTTATCATATTCGTGCTCCTTTTTGTTGCAAAATCTCTTAGCATCGCTAGTAAAATGAGAGTTAATTAGCCGTCCTATTTTTATGGACTACGCCTGTTGTGAAAAGATACAATTACAAGCCCTAGGTAAGTGGGTGGTACAGTAGGTGTATAAGTGCTTAACCGTAAAATATTTCTCATCAAAATTATTAAAGAGAGCGGGCTTGCTGGAAGCTGGGAGCTTCTGGGGTCACTAGAATTGAATTTGCAATATTTATGCTCATTTTATTAGGTTCTCGTAACGCTCTTAGTTGTATTCTGAAATTAATTGAAGACACGGTTGGTTGAGCGATTGGCTGTCGGACTGCGTGTAGCGGGTTCGATTCCCGAACGGATCAAATATTTGTATGGCCTACAGATAGTTGTTCCGGGTCTGGATGTTTGTGTATGTGAGTTTGTATGTTTGTAAACGCACCCACGATACAGGAGAAATTCCAAGTGTAGGCCAAGGTAAATTTTTTTTTTTTTTCAGCAGCACTTTGTAGAAGTTACCAAGAGGCTGAGGATGACCTCCTTTGTTACGGTGAACCTGTACGTCGAAACTTCCTAAGAAGGAGAATCTACCTGACCCAATAATACTAGGTATTTATTTATTATATACTTTATTGTACACCTCATAATAAGAACAGTACAATCAAACATAAAATAAGTGTACAATGGCCGGTCTTATCGCAAAAGGCAATCTTTTCCAGATAACCTTTGAATGAATTGAACGAAAGGAGATAGATTAAGTATGTATAAAGTTAAGTGGTACAACATATTTTCCAGAACCCACCGACTTATGAAACTTATATAGTTATACTTTTCCTTCAAAACTTCTCTAGCTACCCTCATTAAACCTTTCGCTAAATTTCTATATCCATACATATGCAAAACTTTCCACATAAAAAACGCGAACAAATTTTCCTCAGAGCAAAAAACGTAACAAAATACGTTACGTTTTATTCCACGGAGTAAAAAGCCTATTAAAAGTTGGGAGGCTAATGTTGTGTTAGAATGGGGCAATTATCCTTCACAAATGAAGATACTTTTTTTTTTAAAAAGGCTGTTTCGTTTTATAAGAATGAGTGTAATTCACATCGTGGAGCCGTGTCGCCCAGGTAAGCTTCGTCTGTTAAAAATGTAAAAAGTTTGTTGAATTTACTGAAGACTAGCGAGGAGGTAGATTGTTTTGTTATTTTTTGGGCCTTTGCTTTTGTTTTTAACTATTTTGCCTTGTACATTATTATGAAAGAGAAACTCGAGTGGATACCTACTTTATTTATTTTTTTCACGTTGTGTTAGTCTCTGCTTTCGAAAGAGTCTGGCTTATTTACTATCACTTTAGAAATGACATCATTAAGAATCGTAGTTTTATTTTAAATATTATAAGGAGTAAAGAAAAATCAAACTAGTCCGTCAGATAAATTTCCAAAAAATATTGGACACGTTTAAAAATTAAGACGATACAGTGTGTTGAAAACTCGTGTGACGCCACGTATCAGTACACTTTTTACTGGAAAATGACGTTACATGCCCTCACTCCTTATCTTTTATGCGTTTTATCATCGCAATTTATTATTGATTTGATAAATAATAAAATACGTATCCAATATTTTTCGATAATCTTACTGACGAACTAACAAGAATATTTTTTTTTTTTAACCCAGGCAACATCCCTATTGTTAGTATGTTTTTGGAAGGTAATCTTTGAATACACTGATCCGATTACCAAAATCTTTCAGAGATAGAAAGCGTCTCCATCACTGAGAGCCACAGGTGACTTTTTTCCCGGAAAAAAATGCATGGTTATAAGAGCGATGCCCATTTGCTAGTAAAAGCTAGTGTACTTCTAAAAAAATACAGGTACCTAAAATAGTTACTGCTAACAACCATCGATCAACCAACTCCCACCCCGGTGGTCACCAAAGTGACCATCGACACACGAAAAAATTATTAGGAAAACTTCCAGTCAATATTCCATTTATCTATTTGGGCTATTTTGTTCCACTGCTGGGCAAAAGCCTCGCTCTCTCTTTTCCACATAACTCTGTTCTTTGCTAGTACGAGCCAGAGCCTGTAGAAGTCGAGTTCGTCTCGCCATCTTCTCCTTGGTCTGCCACAATGTCGTCTGGGATTAAAGGGACCCATTCGGTGGTGTTTTATTGTGGCTCATTTCTCGTTCAACACGCGGCAGAAATCCAGCCTAATCCCAATTAAACTTGGAAGCTCTATAAAATTTCTGTCAGGCAATATTGACACCAGAAATATTTTTGTTCATAACTTTTCGTTCTTTGTAGTATTGTATCTTCTTTGTGTATTCCAATGATATTATATTCGACGATGGAGTTCGCTTGCCTAGAAGTATCCTCTTCACATTTGACTTGACGACCCCAGGCAATATATAGCTATCAGGAAACACCGACCAGCAGGGAATTCCACTCCTTTGCTGGACGCCTTATGAAAGTATTCTCAAAATGTTTAGTGCGAGGGGGTGAGATATCCACCATGTACCAATCGGTGGCGCATCATCATACATCTACCATAGTAGGCGCCAGATAAACTTGCAATAAAGTACATTTACCTTTCTCTAATGCCTTCGTAAATACCCGAACAAAAAATTATGAAGCGTTTTTCTTTACTAGAGGACGTAAAGGATCACTATTAAAGATTCAGGGCAGCTTTATAACTGTCTTTGAAATTATGAAAGTCAATAAATGTATATGGGTCGTTATTGTAAGGAGGATATCCTTGTCTGCAGGTCTCTGGCAGACAAGATAGCCTTTGGAAGCGTCAGGTGAAAATTAAAAGAATTTGAAATACGAATGTGAAAATATGTTTTGTTTTTTATGGGAGACTCTGGTTCCAACGTTCGCTAAAGGCAGATGCCAAAATATATTTAAAGTTATAAATCTCCAATATCGTTTTCATTTTATAATAATCACAATAAGTAACACTAGCGGAGTCCCTGGTGTTACAAATGGTGGAGGTCCGGTTTTTTTCCGCGTGTGCAAGGCGTGACATTGCATGAAGAAACCCCCCATATAATAAAAGCATCTCAGAGGATTGCTGTATGATTTGATAATTGAGTCAGGCGCTGTACCGACGCCTGGAGTAAAGCTAAGTGTTTTTTTATATTATGAGAAAAGATTGTGAAACGTCAATATGTTAATGTTTACCGGCATAGACCGAGTTTGTTTTGAAGAGTTTGTAGCAGAATTTAAGTTCATCGCCATCGACGGTGAATGGCGAGAGAGCGATTACGCGCTCATATTAGGCGCATTCTTGCAAAGTGCAGCAAGACATTTTTATAATTATACATACCACGACGGTATTGATTTTGAGTCGCTATGCGATAAAATTAGAAACGAATTCCCGTGTAAATGCATGTCATGCAAACAACATGCACAAAAATCTTATTATATTGAGGAAACGATCGCTCAGGATGTGTCCGACGAGTGCGAACAGCCAGATTTTATTAATGTCGATAATAATACACCCTTATATTCTAGCATGATGACGAACGTCAACCATGATGACCATGATGACGAGTGTGACGATGATGAACAGAGCTGTGGAGAAAGCAGCCTACTCCATGATACAACATTTGAGCAAGATTTGACGGATGAAGATAAGGAAGCGGGTGTGTCCATTCCAATATTTAATTATAATCTGATTCCAGAGAAGCAAGAGAAACTGTTGTCGGAACCTCTACGTAATCCCGACAACAACACCAATGCTTGCATTGAAGTGGATCGCGTGTTTGAGGATAAGGTAGTCGAAGAATCCGTTGTATTGCAGACCGAACCGAAGGAGATGGTCCAATACGAGGTTCAATTCCCCATGGTGTCCATGGATTTGGATGAATCGGTCATTTTAGTAGACTCAGCCGTTGAGCCATATGATTGTAAAACAATAATTTCGAGTAATTTGGATTTTTTTCGATGGGGACAGCACGAACACCCACCCATACCACGCAAACAAAATAATATGTATTTGAATATTAAAATCAAATTTTCTCTTAATGCCCGAGCTAAAATATATAAGATAAGGGTGAGAAGAAAGACACGGAAGTATTCCACACATATTTATACATATAAACTAAAGTCATTTTCTTCAAATCATAAAAAATATTCTACGGATGATTTGATAAAACAGTCACTTGTATATAAATGTAAATTTTGGAAATGTTTTAGAAAGAAATTCGAAACAATTGTATACAATTATAAAGTCAGGAAACGTAACGTTTTGAGAATTTTATAACTATTTGAGTTTCCACTTTTTATACTAGGTAGATTTAGTATGTTAGATATTTTTCCAGATTTCTGCTGATCTCTTAGCATTATACTTTATCAAGTTCGAACATTATCGATTTACAAATAATTTTATTTTCTTGCATTCATAGGTTGTCATAATATGAAAAATCTGTCATGTTGTGCTATAGTTAATAAAAAGCATAGGTTAAACAGAATTCCATGTATGGAAGTGATGATTTTATACTTCTAGGCGATAGACAGTTAGGAGTATCAAACTACGTAGGTTGTATATGGGCCTTTTAAAAAAATATTTGTTTGTATCCGAAACTATCATCGGATGAGTTTCAAGTTCATGTAAATAGATTAAAACCATTTTATATTAGAACACTGTTGTAGATATAAAGTTACATTGAATGTTTAACTTCATATCGAAAAGGCTCAGTTTTCCAGTTCTTAGAAAAATGCGATGACAAAAGGGAAATGTCAATTGCATTGACATTGATTAATGTAAACAAACCATTATTTTAGTGTTTTTTGTTAAATAGTTTATTAATCAGTTTATTCTTTTTCATGTGGATACTGAAAATGGACTCGTACGTGCATGAGGGACGCAGCCGGCCGAGGAAGAGAAGGTCACTTGTTCAAAGATGAAGACAGAATGTTATGGTCAGATAGGTTGAAGTTACTCCAGTTTGAAAAATATAAGTTAACTATAGGGAACTATGGCCCATCCTGAAGAGAGGGGAGTAAGAGGGCGCCATGGAGGTTGATGCCAACTCTGCTTACGGGGCATAGCCTTTCGCAGAGGGTGACTAGTTGTCACCATTGGTTCAACTGATATTGGTGACCCACAGTTGTTGGTTAATGTCAATTAATAATTTATATTTGATTTTCTTTGTTATGTGCGGATCGCTGGAGTAGGTTCAAGACTTAGGTATATTTATATTAGTATGACCTTCTTTTTCTCTGACTCGATAGCGTCCGAGGAATTTAAAGTTATAATATTATAAATTATAGATATAAATCCCATCTGGATGAATGTGAGTTTTCACATTATTTGTTAAAGCAACCGCGATGTGCCGGAGCTTTTCTAGCGGTTTTGCCCCGGCAGGGCTTCGGTATGACTGCGTTGTTGATAAGCACAAGTGGTGCATAGTAAATTTTAATAAGATTATTGATCGCAGGTCATAGTGTAAGCTGCTTCTATAGAAGCATACGCACCCCTGTTCGTCCACATCCGCTTATAGGTAGGGACATCTTATTAGGTATAGGTAGGTTACGCTTGACCCTTCCAAAGATTTGGAATAGATGATTGCGAGGCATTTCCTCTTATCCTCTATTCGTAGGGGCGTAGCTCATGTAAGGAGGATATCCTTGTCTGCAGGTCTCTGGCAGACAAGATAGCCTTTGGAAGCGTCAGGTGAAAATTAAAAGAATTTGAAATACGAATGTGAAAATATGTTTTGTTTTTTATGGGAGACTCTGGTTCCAACGTTCGCTAAAGGCAGATGCCAAAATATATTTAAAGTTATAAATCTCCAATATCGTTTTCATTTTATAATAATCACAATAAGTAACACTAGCGGAGTCCCTGGTGTTACATTATTGCACATTTATCTGGCGCCTACCATACTATCGTTAATTTACTTACTGCTTCAGATACCAGACAAATAATACGTATTTCCTGAACAGGTAACAAGCTTGCCCACTTCTATAAGAGGCACTGACCTATTTTCTGAAGAATTCCTTTTTATTTTCTTATTTCTATCTTTCCTTTAAAGTGCATTCATGCCCTGATTCTTTTGTGGAGAGAAAATTATTCCATTTGTTATTTTATGAGCATTGATGTGAGAATTTCTTCCAGGTAAGTAGGTATTAATGTAGGTCAATCAATGAAAGGAGGTTTATTGAACATTTTACCTGTGAGCATTTTTTTTGTAGCGTCCCGGGATTCAGTATTCGATTTCTGTATTCTAGCATTGAATAAATGTTTAAAATAATATTGAACTATGAAGTCTTGAAAAAGTGCAGACGAATTAATAGATTAAATAGGTAATGTGAATTAAAAATCGCATCAGGTTTCTGAAGGTGACCTCTGCCAGCGATTTCTCCCGCGTGAAAATCACAAATGACAATAACTTTTTTTCCCGATTATCGATTTTACTGAAACAAGGCTTATATTCTGCTGCCAATTATACTTGGTCCTCTTGTAAAGTACATGAAAATCTGTTTAGTTTTTTTTTGGAAACAGACATTTACTTAAATAAGCCCATATTAATAAATCCATTGGTGTCACCTAACAATTGTATGCCTAATTTACCTGAAAATCAATGTACAACCATGTGTTTCATGTAAAATTTAAAACTTTAATGCAAATAAATTATTATTAGTATTTGTTGTTAAAGCGGCAACAGAAATACATCACCTGTGAAAATTTCAACTGTGTAACTGTAATGGTTCATGAGATACAGCCTGGTGACAGACGGACTGACAGCGAAGTCTTAGTAATAGGGTCCCGTTTTACACTTCGGGTACGGAACCCTAAAAAAGAGATAAAATGGACAAGGCGTAACGTTCCGCAAATCTCCACTTTCACAATAGGTTAGTCTTGTTGCTCGAAATAAAAAAAAAAAAAGATTATTAATTAAAAGATCCAATCATTAAAAAAACTGTCTAAAAAATTATTACTGGGTAAAAAACTTCGCGAGCCCTCACAAAGCACCGCATTTTGCTAGTTTATGTATGTTTAGATGAGTTGCATTTAAAATAAAGGGGGGTGCCAAGCCGCCATAGTAATTTAGGCCCTGAGTGCCCACAAGTAACATCGAATGCATTGGGACTTCTATAAACAAAAGGACAAATAAATAAAGTACAATATGTGTAAATGTCAAATCAATGTTTTGCAACAAATCTTTACTTTTTCCCGGATTTTAAATTGGCAACCTAGCAAATGTCTGTTCATTTCGTTGTATCATTTCAATATTTATTATTTATTAAAAAATGTTACTGACTAATTAACAAACGTAATTAACTCTTCTATTCACGACGCGATACACGCGTCGTGAATAGAAGAGTTAATTACGTAAAATTTACATATTTTTTTTTACTAAATTAAATTTCTTGGGCATCGCAAGGCCTAAAATCGGCATTCCCCTTTATGATAAATATGCTCCAGTGGCGATGATGTATATGGCAGTTACACTTTTTCTTCTTCTTCTAAATATATCTTTCAAAATCCGTAAAATAAAAGAACTTCAGAATTGTTGTCCATTTCGAGCATGAAGCTTGTCCGAACAAAACAACGACTTTATTTTACGAGAGCTTGCTACAGTTGGTACAGAAAAATGCAGCTCGTAAAGCCAGTCCATAAGTCTAGAGATTGACCTATTTAAACCCGCCATCTTTCTCCCGTCAAAGGTTGCAATAAAAATGAAACAATTCTCTTTTATTCAAGATGTTTTATTACTGAAATCAGAATAATTTACATTGTAAAAAATACACATACTCCGAGTATTACGCTAAGGTTAACACTTTTCAGCTTTTTGGCTCTATTTTACAGTAAAACTATAGCTTTCTTTATTATCTAGATGTTTTGACAATTTTTTTTTGCCTTAATTATGAGATCGACTCACACATGATCAGATTTGGAGTACTAATGTTTTATAATATTGTGTAAAACTAAAAATTTATTTATGACAAGGAAAACTAGAAATGTTTTTTTTTTTAATGTAGTTTTGTGTGAATCGATCTTCGCGAAACTTTTGTCACTCCGAAATTAAGTCTAAATTAGATCTTTGGCGTTTAAAGCAAATTGCTAACGAGTTTCTATAACGAGAACTTCCACTATTTTGGTGTAACAAAAATGCTATTACAATTGCATTTTTATGAAGACGAAACGGAGCGGAATTATCTTCGAGATTAGCTTCATCAACCATTTCCGTAAATTGTGAAAATAGGAAAAATTATCTGTTTCGCTTCACAGTTTTTTTTCCGCTCCGCTTCTATGAATGGCACTATACAACATCTACCAAGCACTGTAATTCCAATGTTTATTATATTAAAATTAATTACAATCTCAAATGAAATTCAAAGTTCACAGAAGGCTTTGTGATCATCTATTATAAACTTACCTAAGTACAGACTTACGTTAATACTTATTAGCAGATAAAAATAAACATACTCCTCTCCTCCAGTGTTAAGAAGTCTATTCATTTTTATTTCTCATTAAAAGTTTTTACACTTATTCGTATGAAAAATAAAAGCTGCATCTTTGGATCCATTTTACACTAAAATTGCTACACTTTTATTGAATTACTGTCACAAAGTTAAACACTAAAGTAAACGATATGTATTTTTTTCTATTATTATTTCCCAAAGTATTGTCAGGGATCTATGAGTAGAAATATTGGAAAAGGTTATGGAAAATCGTTAATAAATTAAAACTATAAATCTATTATTTTCTTTATTTATCTTCAATAGCATAAGACACGACATCATTTTGTACTAGAGCAAAAATCTGTAATAATTAATATACTTTTTAAAAATAATGTAGTAAGATTCTAAGAGATGGGAAAGCGTCATTCTAAAGTATTTTGGAAGAAATATTTGTTTTTATTTTTTTACAAGCATTTTTTTTTTCAAATAATTCAGTTACGATGTACCACCACGTGACTTTCCTTATAAATCCTAAATCTTAGTCACCTTAACAATAATTGACCAACAAACAAAATCGAAAGAAGCTTAATTAGGTACAGCGTTAATGAAACGAATACTATCTATTATTTTCCAACATTGACAGTCATCTCTTACTATTTTTATTTTATACAACATTTTATTATATTTTTACACGCCGCGCCACATTTCATCCAAAATAAATTGAAATGCGAAATGAGAAAGGAATCGAAACAAAATTATACTTGGACGGACAGACACAGATGCTAAATAATAAACAGTCATCATAAATAGTTTAAAGGAAGGTTTAATAATGTATTTGAATCTGGCCACTAATTAAGAATTGTGCCTTATTTATAATACGGACATCATGTTTTAGAGCCAAGTTTTATCCAATATTTGCCTGGTGAAGCCAACAAATTTATCTTAGGAGAATTTCCTTAAATGATTTTATTATTCTCTGTAAGACACAAGATGTTCTCCAACACGAATGAGATCTTATTACTTCAAAACCTAACTCCAAACCACAGCGCCAATAAAAAAAAAACAAAATTCGAAAACTGAACAATTCAAATTACGAATTACGTGAGATTATTTCGCCAGTCTTCGCGCGTCTGCTGCGCCGTGCAGTTGGTCGCGCACCACCGCGACAGTGCGGTGGGCGGGCACGGCGCGCCTCCGGGCCGCTGTCGTCGAACAATTCGGCGTGTGCGCATTGCTGAGCCCACGCAGCCACCGTCGCTGCGGCATGGGCTCCATTCACTCCATTCTGATACCCGGCAGTCTAGCAGTCCTGGGTGAAAAGAAATTCAATGAGATTTGTCGCATAGTCGTTGCCAAAACGGCAGAATCGGGCCTTGCCATGCAGTCACTTTCTAACAGGAATTCCAACAGCGAAAACTTTCGATCATTCGACCATTCTAAAAAAATCGAAATATCGCTGATAGCTTGTTGTGTGGGTCTGATGGATATTCACTCGAAGTTAAATACTAGTATTTAATACTGCCAGTTAGACTGGAAGCCGGCCCCAAAAATATAATGTCGTTTTTATACTCCATAATTAACAAGCAAGCAAGCTTTCATACGAGCTAAATTCTAAGAACATCATAATTGGTAAAAATAGGATAAAATCCCCGTAATACTAGCAGGATGAAAGTCTTGAGTAAGCTAAGTAGAAAAAAATAAAAATACACACGTAATGTCTTTATATCCATTAGCAAAGTCAGAATATTTTATGAAGAAAGACAAGTAATTCATGCCTCTTTGCGGATTACAAATGGCTGTAAGTACGAGAAAGCGACCTCTGCCATCTTTCAGATGTTTAATGATCTGAAAGTGCGCCGAAACACTCGGTTTGGTATGAAAAAATATGTGGTATTAAGTCAACGAGACCCTGGATTAGGGGAGGCAATGACCTGAGTTTAACTGAGGCCGACTAAGATGCGTATGGTTAATACCGACCTTCCTACTTTCATTCGCTTTTATCTTTGCCTCTGTCTTTTATGTGGACATAGAGAATGTAAGGGGAATATTACTTTTACGAATTTGTGTCCAAAGGTCACATGGTTAATTAACTTGAAGAAATAAAGTTGGCTGCTGAAGAACTCTAGTGACACCAAAATCTCATACTTTTCAAACCTAATATTCATCATCATTTTACATAACTACGACTCCAGTTACAGTTAGGATATAAACTCATTGCTTAGCCTTAGCTGTAATTCAGCAAACACCTAAAACGTTTGCTTTCTTGCATCTACTTTTTAAGGGTGTCTTTCTTTCTAGAAACTATTTATAAATGTTTAGTTATATATGTTATATAAATTAAGGGTATACAAATGGATACCATGGATTCACTATATTCTTCAACGGTTTTTTTTATTTCAAACAAATCACCGTGGCGATCGAGTATTCGCGCGATAATCGCTTTCTCGTGTGACATTGTCAAAACGTCACTCACTAGCTCTTTTCCGCTTCCTCCGCTCAGCCGGGTCCGTGTTATCAGCGCGCAGCTTGCGTCGCCGCCTCGCTCGGTACCTCCGTGCCAGGCTTCTCAGAGCTGATCTTTCACTGGCTGCAGGCCCTGAAGTCGGCAGCTCGTTAGCCGAACGTGGCTCTTCGGTTGTGCTCGATGTCGTGTTCGTTCTATAGGAAAACGTGCTATTAGATTTTTGAAGAAGTCTTAGAGGCAAGACAATCGGCGGTAGCGTGGCAAAGGCGGTTGTCAAAACGTCGAAAATGTATATATCCTTAGCCTTATATTTTGGAATTTCTATAGCAGCATTCGTTACTAAAATGGCACTTGTCCAGAGCCTCTTGTATGAAAAGGAAAGAGTGACATATTCAAAGTGATAGTCGAGAGTGGATTGAGTAAGCTAAGCTTTGAGTTCCACTTTGACGTTCATTGGATTGTGAACAAGATGGACGAAATTGTTTGAAATAGTAATGATTTGATTTTGGGTTTAAATCTTTATAACTTTATACCTATGTTGAATGTAAGTCCTTTTGTTTAATTTACCCCACTAAACCTGACTTAGTCACCATGATAACATAAAAACACTTTGTTTAGTGTATGTTAATAACAAGTTAAATATAACCGAAAATTTGATAAAGGGAGGATGTCGAGGTTGAGTGGAAATGACATAGAATACATGGATCATACAAAAAAAACATCGTTTACGAAGGTACACCATCAAAAAAGTAATTTGAAAAATGAAAAACAGTACTGATTGCATGTAAAACTAACAAATACATTTTAAAATAAATATTCAAATACTTTACATCGAAGTCCATTATGGATGCAAATAGTACAAATTGAGCTGCACGGCCGTCGTTGTGCTAAAATTGCTAGATTATTCTAGCCACGGTTACTAAACTTTATCGGAATATCTAAGCAAAGAATAATTGGATTTACGATATAACATACTGCAAATTAGGTTTTATAAAGGGTTTTGGTACTTATATTACACAGATAAGAGGACATTTATTCGGGCGAAACGCGATAACAATGTTTGTTGAAGCCCAAAACTCGTTATAGCTAACTATGTATAAACTAAAAGATCATCACTATCATCACCCGAATGACGTCCACAGCTGGATAGGCCTCCCCCAAAGGCCACGCCATTATAGCCACGCTTGGCAGGCGGGTTGGCGATCCCAGTGTAGCCGTTGCAAGGCACAGATAATGTTGCTACCCATTCTCTGGAGTCCCTTGTGGGAAAGAGTATGTGAAACGCATTGATAATTCATAAAACGAATACTTTAATAACTGCGTTTACATAACACACAGGATAACAATATAATATGTTGAATTAACACTGAAAACTTAAGGTTTTATTGATCCTTTTGTCACTGTGACCCGCGTGTAACGTTCAAGCAAAATATGGCTACTACTGGACGCGAGTGGAGCGACGCGCGTAGAGACGCACTAGTAATGTGCGCATAGTTACAAAATTTTAGTGTTGGTATTCCAACATCCCTTAGTGGCCTCTTATGACAATCATGGGAAGTGATGGATGGTGCTATTATTTTACGTCTGACACCATACAGAACGAAACTAAAAGATGGCATCCCTTTATTCCTTAGATTTGTTATCAACATCTACGCTGGCATAGTGCTCATAAGACTTGCATCTTTGTCTCCGTAGATGGCTTAATTTTGGCTTTAGCCAAAACAGAACACCAGGGTACAATCAACTGTTGTTGATGGCTATGGTTGGCGCCAGATAAAGCAATAGCGGGATTTATTGATATTCTTAATTTTGAACATGGAAATGAAAGAAACAAAAAAAAAACTAGTTTATTGGGCACACACAATGTTGGTACAAATAAAAGGAAACTTAATTTTAAACAATAACATCGTGTGCCCCGCGACTGCACCAAATAGCATTCTGGCATTTTGCTGAACGTCCAGTTCAGCAAAATGCCAGGCAACTAGTAGTTGCCTGACGATGGTTAACCTTACGTTGAAGTGTACGGAAATGAAGACATCCTGAATCAATATTTGCGATCCTTGACATTTCGTAACAATGTTTTTCTCTTTAAAAAAAACAGGAATGATGATTACCGACATAGCCCGAAGGGTCGCCCATATTGCTCGCAGAAGCGATGGTTTATGGGGCCGAAAAGTTCTGGAGTCGCGACCGCGTACCGGAAGACATAGCGATGGAAGGCCTCCCACAAGGTGGACCGATGACCTGGTGAGGGTCGTGGGTAGCCGATGTATGCGAGACGCGCGGGACCGGTTGTTGTGGTGACACTTGGGGAGGCCTATGTCCAGCAGTGGACGTCTTTCGGCTGATATGATGATGATGATGATTTAAAAATATGTTTCGGGTACCTTCGAAGAGATTTAAGGGAAAGTGTACCATGGATTTTACTGCCAATATATCAACTGTAAACTCACATAGAATAATACGAGTAAGCCCCATCTGGCGTGGTCATAGATCCCTCAGAGTATATCCTGGGCGCCTGCTCAGCTCGTTCCACCTCCTCTGCGATAGACAGTGCCCTGTTGCCGTCCAGTACATCTATGTTGTTGTGGTTCATCTTATCCAGTTGTAGGACGTCGTATCTCCTGTCGTCGGTGTTGCGGTGGAATACTTCGGACAGTTCATATTCTCGTAGCTGTTGGCAAAATTCAATAATTAGTGTTTACAGAAATCGTGTAAAAAAATAAGTCGCCAATCATTGCATACACTGCTAGTTAATAATAAATAGCGTGAAATTGTCAACTCGTTCTATTCAATAAAACACGTTCATTTATACTATTGAATTTTGAGTGGAATATTTTTTTTCACAATATATCGAGAATTTATAATCCAATCAAAATGTATATCATACGTGTTTGCAAAAATCTGGTTATAATAAAACAAGAGGTTTAATAATATCTAATATCTAATAATTATATCTTGGGACAACTCACACACGGTCATCCGATCCCAAACTAGGCAGAGCCTGTGCTATGGCAACCAGACAACTGATAAACATACTTATATATTTCTAAATACATACATATTATAGACAAATTACACCCAGACACAGAACAAATGATCATGCTCATCACACAAAGATTTGTCCTGGGTGGGAATCGAACCCACGACCTCCGGTTTAGCAGTCAGGGTCACTAACCACTCGACCAACAGGCCAGTCAAAGTCAGTCAGGCAGGTATGGCCTTGATTCAAATTAATCATAGCTCCAAATGATGCTCAATGGATATGTTTACAAGTCCAAAACAATGGTTCAAAATAAGTTAATCAATAGATTTATTTATTATTCATTGAAATTATGAAGTTAAAATTATATTAACGAGCATAAATTTTCATTTAAAGAAAGAATTTGATGCTGTTGTCACAGTAGTTAAATTGCTAAGTAATTACTACAAGTAAACTAATTCGAATTTGTAAAACATTGTTTTGAAAAGAAACTAAAATAATTGGAACTGTGTTGTTCAACAAAGTTTATTACTTCGTCGAAAAGTAAATCAAGTTTGTATTGCTTTGATTATTATCTTAGCTTTAGTTTTGTTATTTTAAAACTAAGAATATTATTTGTAAAATACTTTATTTAAAACAAAATTGCAAAAGAAGACGTAATTAACTTTTAAAATTTTTTAAGAAGTGTTTCAGTTTCAGTGATTTGGCAAAGTAGCTATCTCCCACACTTATTTCAGGGCTCGCGTTGCGTTAAAATGCAATGATAGAGCACGCTCTTGACTTATAGAACCCCTAGGTTATACAGACGGGGTCCTATCGCTGACAGCGATTTCTACCAGACAACCTTTGAATGGATTGAAAGAACTTAAAGGTAAACGGGGGTGATCTGCGGTATACCTAGGTACTATAAAAAATATGGAGCGCGCTCTTGACTTACGTACCCCAGAAGGATTTGAAAAAATATTTTTGTATATAATAGCCACATTCATAAGGAATGCTAAGGCTATATAATACGGGAATGGGAAATTCCTACGGGAACGGGAAAAAACGACATATGCACGTACGAAGTCGCGGGCAAAAGCTAGCAGGTACCTTTATAAACTGGAACGTAGCAATCGGTGGTAGTCTCCTGAGATGCGGATAGAAGAAGGACCCAGCTGGATGCGACGGATACTTGGACGTGATGCGGTATGCCACTCCTTGAGGAGCAGTCGGCCAGTTGGGAGCGGTGAACGTGAAGCCATTGTCTGTGCCCGCGTCTAGAGGGTCCACCTGCGAATAATATAGTTTGATGAAAATTGTTAATTGGACTATGAAGAACAATACAGATGGACTAGGATCGTCATTCAGTGGATGCCTGAGCACGGGCGTTGTGATTCATATTGAAGTTTTTGTTGCACAACAATATCACAAGAGTCAGTATATACCCTAGAAATAAAAATAAAAAGTCCTAACTAAATTAACCCTAAAGTATGGCGTCAAAAAATTCATCCTCATCGCTGTCGACTGGAAGTGTACCCAAAAGACTGGCGGCATTGCCACGTTGTATGGCAATGCTTATTCTTTGACCAAGGTAAAAGCCAGCCCTTGGGTCACGTGAAGTGTCAACTTAGCGCCTTGAGAGATCTTTAAATAAGTTATATAACTCATGTACATACAAAGGCGAGTTTAACTCAAAGTTGAGTTACCAACCGAATCTTTCAGCAAGCCTGAAGAATTGTCCTGAGAAGGCGATAATACAAAGAACATTGGAAAGGTATACCGGAGAATTTAGTCCAAGTCTTTTATTTAGAAAGTACTTACAGATTTATTTGTTCTTTAAGATTGACATTAGTACCCATATTTATTATTTGATTCATAATAACGTTTTTTTAGAATTGGTGAAGCCTAAAAAGTTTTCTATTTGTCTGTGCAGACGGTCTGGACCCACAAATGAATGATCTCAGCAAGTTTTTTGGGTACATGGAATTAATTTATTTCAATTTTTTTTATTTTTTATTATTTTATTTATTTATTTTATCTGCCTAGCCTTTTCCCAACTATATTGGGGTCGGCTTCTAGTCAAACCGCTTTCAGCTTAATACCAGTATTTTAAGTGGACCGGCTGCCTACCAGACTTCCACAACCCATTAACTGGGTAACACGGTACTTCTTGGCAAGACTGGAGTCAGATTTACTGGCTTCTGACAGTCCGTTACGACCATGCCAAAGATCTACAAATGACAGCCGGGACCAACGGCTTAACGTGCTTTCCGAGACACGGAGGAAACTCGGTATGTTAAGATGGTCACCCATCCACAACCAACCTTGTCAAGCGTTGCTTAACCTTGATCGACCCGTGCGGCTGTTATTCTTTAGCCACGAGCTCCTTCGAGAGACATGTAGACTGATGCTCTCTTAATTAGTTTTCGCTTGTCTAATTAGTGTAGCTTTTAGATATACACAGATTGAGACAGACAGGTAATTACTATCCCTTAATTTCCTTTCACTTCTTAGAATCTAGGCTTAGGAGGAATTCCAAAAACAACTTGGTTACTAAGCCAATAATTACACGGCATTTATTTAAGGAGTTGTTCAGTTGAAATAGTCTATAAGATGCATATTACTATCGCATCGCCTTTCTTTTAGTTATTCTCCTTATATTAAAACCTCATTTCTATACTTACCTCAATAGTAATGCTGTCAAGCCAGTTCCCATCCACACAGAGGTCGAAGCTGTCCACTCCAATGAACCAATCAGGAGACGGGATCATCCGGGCCATCACGGACACCTGCGACAAAATATTGCTGTTGAAATTACAATGACAACAAAGAACGAGTAATTGCATGCTATGTGGGTCATTCTGCATCTCTCTCTGAAGGATGGAGATGAAGGGAGATGGAATGAGAGACGTGTGCTGTGTTCTTCGGTTTACGTGTGTCATAAATTCTATGATTGATGCTGATCACGTTGTTTCGATTATTATCGTTGGTGATTTTATGAAAATTGGTTCTGCTATTTTAAATCAGTAAATAAATATTTATGCTGACGTTATTCCTTTACGAAAATTTTTTAACCCTTAAATCGCCCGTATTTTGGCACAAATGTCTTGTGCGTAAACCAGACACAACACAGCAGTACAGTCAGCAACAGAGTCGATTAGTACTTTGATTTTCTTAATTTTAATTATTGACCGAAATAATTAATAAAAGACGAGACAAAGGAGAACTATAAGAATTACACAAAAAAATTAGTAACACTTATCGGTTATAGGAAATATGGCTTAACCACATTTTGAAATAAATTAGTGTCAAATAAGATGATGAGTAAAATTAGCAATGTTAATCGATTTTTGTTGCTGACTGTAGTACCTGCATACTGACTCTAATAAGTAAGTATTATTTAATTGCTCCGATAGTCTCGCAGTCGCAAGCCGCGACTGCCGAGCATGGAGTCCTAGATTCGATTCCCAGGTCGGGTTTAAAGTATAATTGGGTTCACCAATAGGAATTTCTCAGCGACACCCCCGTGCTCAGAAAGCACGTTAAGCTGGTGGTCCTGCGCCAGATCTCTCTCCGGTCCTGTCGGTTTGTTGTCTCATCGGAATATGAGATTGATGGAAAAGGGAGTGCACCTGTGTTTGCGCACACACTTGTGCACTATAATATGTCCCGCGCCGATGGCTAGTCTCGGTTGAGATTGACCGCCATGGCCGGAATCGGTCAGGAGGACTATATTATTTAACGTAGGAAACCATCACGTGGGACCGGAGTTAGAACAGGTACTTTTGTGATCAACGCATACCGAACTATTTACGAACATTTATTTAGGTATATATTACTTCCAAGACATAAATGCAGTGAATTTGCTTCACATAGGACATGGCTAGATTCATTTAAGTAGAAAAACACTGAACCCAGTCACCATTTCACCGTTCTCACAAAAAATACATCCTTAACATTCTTTTAGCTAACAAATAACATCAAAAACATTAAACTTAACATGGACAAATGATATAACGAGAAGTAAATTGTAGAATGCGACCATTACAGTCACTTGTTAGCCAAAGGGTAACAAACCAATTAGTTGTAAGCCACAGAGCAGGGAGTCGTTGCGGCGGCCATTACTAGAAGGCGGTACTTTCTAACCAAAATTAAATCAGGTAAGTTGGAATAAAACATGGACTCGTGCGCAAAGTCATACTTAAAAGTCATAAAATCATACTTTTTAACATATTATTTTCAAACCGTTGATTTCTTATAGGTTTTCCTGCAACCTACATATAAGTAATTTTATTAGGTATAGTGTGGTGTAGTAGTTTTAGAGGTGGGAAATTATATATAAGTATGATGATGACCGTGCTGAGTCCGTATACGTCATTGATTTTACGTGCATAAGCATAGTGCCCAACTTTTTTTTTTAAGGATGCAGAAATATCAAATGACCTCTTTCGCTCTGGGTGGAACAGAAGGTCGTTTCAGACTCTTACGGACTAAAAGCCATCCGTGTTCTTTCTAAAGCCCTTCGCGTTCCAGGTGCCCACCTTGGAACTCATATTAGAATAACACATTATTTTAAGAGTTGGTTAGTGGGGGTTTGGTGTTAAGTTCAAAGCGGCCCGTTCAATAAAACAGCTGTTTTAAAGGTACCCAACATCTCGAGTCGTGGCCAACGCGGGTCTTCTATGCTCTGTAGTCTATGCGCAGTGAGCCAGAGAGACATTTTCTGTCAACAGCTAACAGACTACAGTTATTGTTGCTCATGGCTGGTTTGTTAAGAAATTCTTAGTTAACTTAAGAATATTGTAGTTGTACTTTTGTTGGTAGTGTTGCTGGCAAAGCGCTTAGGGGAATTGAAAGTCGCTAAGTTGGGAAAAATGTCGATCCTCTGAGTTTGTTTCGGTGTTCCTTCTCAGGGTAGTCAGCTAGGAAACACCAGCCTCATCCAGCTTAAAATGACCAAAAACTATTGACGTGTAAAAGTGTTATGTTTAATCTACTTACAAATTAAATATAATTTATCATGTATTGAGAGAAAACCCGTATGAAAAAAAAAAAACAAGTTTAGGTACACAGAAAGCCGCGTTTTTTGTACCAACTTTTATGTTTAAAATTTTCTTCGAGATTCCCTAAGTACTTTCTAGATTGCATTGAATTTTTGCTCAAAAACAAATTTATTGAAATTACACGTAGGTACACAATCCGCTTAACTTAAGTGGCATATTGCTGGCAAAACAGGTGGGCGATGGGGCTGAAAGGTTTGTTAATCAGCTAAAATGATTATGATAATGATAATTATTTACTTTGATTTTAACATCAGTTGAAGGAAAACGCCCTCAAAGCAATAACAGATGCAATTAAGAAGGCTGTTATTTCTTTCTTTCTTTAATCTTTTAAAAATAAACGTTGCCCCACACTGTTGGAGGTAACATGTACCCAGTCTACATTGCAGAAGACCAGATGACTTGGAGACGCGTTGTATGTGGTTGCGATCCTCAGCAGTGAGGTAACGACGAAGAAAAACATCATTTACAACTTTCCAAAAATAGATTTCCTCACATTCACAAAACTGTCGAACTTTCCCAGATGTCTACAATTAGTATTATAAACTTGTCGAACTTTACAGATGTCTATATTTAGGCCACGTTAATTTTCATCTGAAAGCTCTCATTAATGTCAAGTTACTAACGAACTAGAGCAAAAACTTCGATAAAAATTGGGTCAAACGGCTTCAGGCATTCGTTACCACGGATATCTAAAAATAAACTTATGTATAAATGGGACTTCGATAACGAAGATGTAACAGAAATATGACGTTATTTTTAAAAGGACTGACTACGTGCTTTTAATTAGTGAGCCTTCTTAGGTGTGTGACGCGAAAGTCTCCGTCTTATGTTTTGTTTAGACGATAAACTTTTGTAACAGGAGAGTTCGATGCCATATTATCTGGGAGTTTTTAGTTAGAGCTGGTGGGGAAATAAAAAACAGTACGTGCAAGTGTTAAGCTACATCGACGGTTCGCTTCAATTCCTACGTGACAATAAAATTTAAATCAAAGTGAAGGGTATCGATTTTGTTAACACTCAGCTGTCGACGTCAAAAAAGACAAGTCGCCATTGTTTTACTATTATGTTTGCTAATTAGTCATTATACCTTCGGTTTAATTTTTTTAGTCTCATTAAGACAAATTGTTCATGAGAACAATCTTAAGAATATTAGTTATGTTATCCTAGTGCGGGTAAAAGAATAATGAATGGTTAGTTGTCAACAAGTTAGAAGATTAACTATCCTATTGGTGGCTTTAACAGTGGTTCCAGATTTCTGCATACAAAGTAGGTACCAGTAAAAGAGCGCACAATTTATAAGCTATTTAACCTTTTACGTTAAAAAAGAAAATCTTCATTACCCCAGTGCTTTAAACTTTTGAGCACGAACTTTACCACTTCGGCAGAACAAAAGAGCAATACACGAACGAAACTTTAATAACTATAACCTCCACTGGCGCTTATAACTTCATACAGTAATAACTGTTCGACCATTAAACTTTGCTTCAGTATCTACCACTACTTGCTACTTGCGCTAGTACTGGCGCGGTCTGAACTAAGCACGAGTGATGTAATTATCTTATATAGGTACTGCGTCGACGTTCATTTCCTTAATGATTTAATTTCATTAGTATTACTTCAGGGAGGTTGAGATTCTTATACGTCGTGATACAACGTTGCTGGAGTTTTGGCTGGAGTGTGGTTTATAGAGAATATTCAAAACCTGCTTTTTCCGCGTGTCTCTGATAGGAAGATATATTTTCGGGACAAAATGTGCAATCAGCGATAGTAGCTTTCTATCGCTGAAAGAACCGATTATTGGAATCGGATCAGAACTGTTTTTTTATTTTTATTTTCAACTGCATTTAAGAAAATGTCGCTTACGATAAATAGGTTGCCACCTATTTATCGTAAGCGACATTTTCTGGAGCTCAACTTTTGAAGTAACAATAGTTTGCATTAAGAGCGTATACGACGTACGGCATTTCATTCAAATTTCCAAGTCCTTGATTTTCGAAATGAATGAACCGACCTCTTTCGCATATCGCCCAACAGATATTCATTGTAGTCATTCCACAATATACTTCGAATATCAAAAGTTCATACGAGCGTTCTTAATGCCACAATAAAGCTTAAACAGCCGACCAATCACGTAACCCCCCATTTAATTAACACACAACGGTTACCTCAAACAATTCGATAATCGATTCCCACTCATACCGATTAAGGAGTAAAGAATCGAAATTAGGCTTAACTGATCGAACAACCGACGCGATTCTCGATTCGATAAAACTCCCCTTTATTACGGCATCGACTCGGTTCTTTTATTTGCTCGTATCGTAATTGGTGTTTGCTGGGCAAGCATTAATTAGTGATGAAATACGATATTTTTGGGCATTGTTTGCTGGGGTGGGCTTGTGTACAATTCCACTCGAGCAAATAGCTTTGCCCGTGCGTAATGTGGGGTTCTTGTAGGGAGGGGGGGGGAGTGACACACTTTATGTCATGCTTATGACATCTCATGTTTATTGATGACATTACCTACATTATGCATTTTGGCATTACTTTTTTCGTTACGACGTAAACGAATAGAGAACCGGCCAAGTGCGAGTCGGACTCTCACATGAAGGGTGCCGTACCATAAACCGAAAAGAAAAACACGTTTCTTGTATGGGAGCCCACTTTAATTTTTAATTTAACTTAATTTTTATTATTTGTTGTTATAGCGGCAACAGAAATACTCACTCTGTGAAAATTTCATCTGTTAACCAATTGAAATTTTCACAGTGTGTATTATGGTTTTTGACAGGGTTCTAGTAAGTCATAAGTCATTTATTCATTTGTTTGACATAAGTAAAAATATCAATGGTCTACACCATTGTTATTTTTACGTAACAAATTGAGCGCTATGTTATACCAGAGGGCGTACAAATGTTTGTAATAGATTAACAAATCAAGCCAATTCAATCATTAAAATAAAATGCCTAAACAATAAAAACAATTATAAAGAATTGCGGTTTTGAATATGGTTATTATAATATTATTGTTGAGATATAGCCCGCTGACAGACAGACGGACGGACGGACAGCGGCGGCTTAGTAACAGGGTTCCGTTAGTTACCCTTTGGGTACGGAACCCTAAAAACTTTTTACTGTGAAACACAGTTTTTGAACATACAAAGACTGATTGGCGTTTCACAGTATGACGTAAGCGTTCAAACTTGAGTTGAAAATCAATCTTAAAATGTGCTATTTATGGCAAGTCTTTGGTCATTTATTGAACGGTTTGCGGGGAGAAAACACAATTTTGAGTTACGCAGGTTACGCTCGTCTTTGTATATGTACAAGAACTATTATATTTAATCACTGTGTACTTAGGTTTACCATCCTGGTAAAAGGATTAGGCAGTTTGCTCGTCACCGAGTGCTAACTATTATTCATTTATAACACTTATTCATAAAACTTAGGACAGGTTAACAAGCTTGTAATAAGGAAAGTCTTGAAAAACATTATTCATAACATAAACGTCTAATAGCACTAAAATGCTAAGTAAGTAATGATAAGTATTCAATAAAAACTACATAAGCTATAGAAGGATGGACCCTACTGTAAACCAATGATAGAGTAGTAATTGGCCGACTTTGCGTAACAGCTGATTGTTGATTAACATTTGAATTCGACGTTATTTAAGAATGCCAAAAAGTTTTGATATTAAAAAAAAAAGCTTGTAGAAGCTCATTTTCGTGAAAATTCGTTTTTTTTTTGTGGCGTTCGTACTTCGTGCACAGAAAGATCTTGTAAGCTTTGAAAGACTTACCCGCCTTTATACATAAGCTGTTCTGTCATGTTTTTATTTGTATGGTTTAGTGTGTACAATAAAAGAAGAATATACAAAAAATTAAGCCAGTGGCAGTTAGGAAATGACCAGTTTCCACTGACGACGCTCGTTCACGAACATAACGTGTGTATCACCATCATTCAGCTCATTTTGAAGGAACTAAATGTTCCGACACGGATCCGGCAATGCGTTTGGTAGCCAAGAAGCTATATCATTACCATTTTCAGTATCTTTCTGTGATGGTGGGCCACCACCAATCCTCATTATATACATACTTGCGTTAAAAAATGAACCAAAGAAAACTGAAGGCAGAGTTGCCAGTGAACAGTGGAGCAAAGTAGTAATCCATAAAGATGCATAAAAAAATACAATTTATGATACTAGTGCGGTTATAAATTCCGACACCAGTCATGCCAAGGAGTACCGTTTTACCCAGTTAATGGATAGTGGAGGTCTGGTAGGCAGCCGCTCCACGTAAAATACTGGTATTCAGCTGAATCCGGTTTGACTGGAAGTCGACCCCAATATAGTTGGGAAAAGGCTAGGCAGATGATGATGATACTAGTGCGGTAAGTTGGTTTTTATAAACGAATAGACATATGTAAGCCCGAGACGAAGTTGAGAGCTTACCATAGTCACGAGAGCACAACGTTTTTTAACACATTTGCGGGAAAACAGTACATTATAGGTAATTAAACAAACTTTATTTTTTAGATATCAGTCGGAAAGTCGCAACAATCTTTGACGTTCCTTGTATGAAAATAGCGCGAATTTGATAGCAAAAGCGCTTTCAAGGAGGTTTGATCATTCAGCTTTTTTTTCCAGTAATGTGAAAATCCTTAGTGGACAGTAGAGGTTACAGTTTTTTTTTAATTACAATTTTACACGGCACTTTCCAACGAAGAGTGCGGTAAAATAGGTACTTAGAAGAGAGTACCTATTTTGCCGCACGTTCCATTGTATGGTTCGTAATTTTTAACTTTCGAACAATGTATACAGGCTTCGTAAATGCATTTTTGAGCAACTGTGTTGAAAAATATTTTATTGCTTCATAAGTAAACATAAAAATATTTTTAGTGTTTGGAGCTTACCTTTAAGCAAGTAATGCCTGTGTAAGGAAGCCCCGCAATTCCATAGCAAAGAAATACGAGATAAATATTAAAATACAACCAAAGAAATACCGTAACAACTTTGTGTACGAACATCACTATTTTTGTACGATGATTGTGTTTGTACTTAGAAAGATTATGAATTGCTGTACTAAACTTGTCTTCCTCCAGCCAATTTTCACTTCTTTCAATAACCATAATTAACTTACTTATTACTTACCTACTTACTTTAAAAAGGTTTGACTAGTTGTCAAAACCTTTTTGAAAGAGCGAAGATATTTTTTACCATTGTCCTTATTTTGGTGGTCTGAATGATTTCTAAAAGTTAGTCCATCTATTTTAATGGGACCTTATATTTTAGGGGATTAATGCCATCGATGCTGCCATTAACGTAGCCCTTTATTGGGCCCAAACAATCTAGGAAGTTAACCATCGACTCGAAAAAAAGAGGATCACTGTGTACTCTCTTATGTTTGGAGTTAAATAATGAATTAAGAACGGTAAACATCTGAATGCAGATACAGCTGCCAAACAGAACAGATTTATCAACATTGACAATAATTGGTAGTTCGAAAAAATATTCAATATTCTTGGAAAATAAAACACATTCATCATTCCCTGAAACACAATATTATGACACTAATTGCTTAAGCTTTTCGAAATCTCCACATTTAAATTCGAGAGTCCCGTGTCGGCGTGGAATAAAACTGGCAATGTAAACGTGCCCTTATCTCGAAATTGCGCTGTCCATTGCCGATTTTAATTGCAAAATTATTGAGGCCTCATCTTTATTGCATTCGATTACGACTGCAGTCCACGGAAATAATGGCACTAATAAAATCAGACAATTTGCTGTCATTCGTTTATATGTGTGTGTCAAATTGTTTCGATAAACCCGATATTTAATTGGTTGCGGCATAAATATTAAATTTAAAACGTTGTAAACCGTAATGACGCTGTTATTTCTGCATATGCTTTCGATAGATTCATTTTAATAGCAATATTGTAGGTTCGAGATTCGGTAGAAGATTTTATCGACGGATTTCCGAATAAAGTTCCATTATTCGAATAACGATATTGGAAAGTTCAGGTACGAGTATATTTAAACACGCGAGCGTTCAAAATGACATTCAGGTTCGTGAAACGGTAAAACTAAAAGGAACATGATGTATGGATTTAGTTTGGACGAATTCACCCGCAGGGGAATATACGAATTGGAATAGTCAATTTTAGATAGATTTTCCTTGTAATAACTTAGTGTTATGGAAATATTTCCGTGTTTTTCTAAGTCTTATATTGTTTCCAAATAATGACATTTCCTTAGGTGGTCGTAAAGGGTCTATTTGATTAAATGGGGACCAAATACACGTATATCTTAATATTTACTTTTATCGTTAAGGTTGCATGTTACAGTAATGGATAGGCAGAAATGCACCAATAAAATACCCACAGTTCGCCAGTTAAGCTTTGAAAAATTTTAGTCTACCAACCGGACCTTATATCATCCAGGCTCGGACTGCGACGGGGAAATCTCTTGAGGAAAAACTCAATAACACTGCTCAAACTAGGAATCGAACTCTTTTGCTCAGCCTTCCACTGCCTCTACCGGGGTACCCATATAGGAGAATGCAGAACAGGGTGTAAAGTCCCGCAAACCTCCTATGAAAAGGGAGGATCCTTCGATCAGGGAGTTGTGTCTGGTGGCCAAATGGTTGATAAATGGGGCTGTTGTATTCATGTTCAAATCGATGCATTATCATAATTTTTCGCCTTGTATGACGTAGTTCGTATCTGCAGGTATCGATGGCGCTACGATAGTTTTTGTGGCGGTATAGATACAGGCGTGATTCGTGATGTTATGATTTGTCTTCTTCTGTTAGATAATAGCCTGGAGATTCATTAATAGGGCCTCCAGCAGCGGTCTATGATTTTATGATACATTAGCACATCCCGTTTTTTTCCGTTCCAGTAGGAATTTCGGAAAAGCCTCTCTAAGTGCTCAAAATTCAACTTTCCTCGAAAAGTAGATTCGGCTGTGCGTTGTCCGTCAGTCAGTCAGTAACGGAACAGTTATATGTACATATATTGTACTAAATATTCCAGTAATCTAATTTTGTTATCGACAATTTTCTTAGGCCTTGTCGCCAGCCAGTTTGACCATTAAGTTAAGCTAATAACATCTAATGAGGCCACTAATCCTAATAGCTAATTAGTAGTAATTCATGTCATCGCATGACGCCTTTGCGTGTAGGAATTAGTTCAAATTAGATTCTCGTTTGTGAGTCAGCTAGGCTAATAAACTCATTTATTAAACCTCTTTTTCTAGATTCTACACCTCAAAAGCGTAAGGTCTGATGTGTCTATGTCTTCAGGAGAGTAAAAATAAAATTCTCACATTAATAGCCTCATACTTATTTATTTATAACCCACAGAGTTCTAGTTGCTTTTGTAATTTGGTAAACTGTTGTGTTGTGCTTTATAAATATGTATATGTTTTGTTTTCTATTGTAGAATCCGATTTTAGAGGTAAAAATAACAGGGTGTAAAATTCTTCCCTGCCTGCCCTTCGACCAGAGGCCCAACTATGAAGTCTTAAGACGATTGATTCCACTCTAAGAGGGAGACGGAGCATAGCACTATTCCGTTTACATCATCGGAATTGGACGGCATTAGCACGTCATAGTAGGGCCTCTCTCAAATGCCACCATGTTTCCGTTGTGAGAAAGTGACGGAGCACATGTTAGTCATACACACATGCTTGTATACATTATAGTTGCGCAGACGATGTTTTTTGCGTAATTTTTGGTGACGTCATGTCGGATTTTGTAGTTCCTATCTAGTGCCAGTTTGAATGACGCTACATCATCTTCATTATGAAGATGAAAGACGTCATAAGACCGTTCCTAAGCATTGTCAAATCCATCCACGACCCGGTACGCGGTCGCTACTTCAGTTTTTCGACGAAGGTATTTATTACAGGTGCTGTTCCGTCATCTATATATATATAAAACAAAGTAGGTTTAGTTACACCATTTATAACTCAAGAACGGCTGGACCGATTTTGAATTTCTTTGGTTCGTTGAATTTGTCTTTGCCCTCAATAGCAGAATAATTAATAAAACATTGGAAAAATTAAAGAAAAAGATAATTTTGAAAAACAAAACAGTTTCGAATACAACGCCATTTTTGATACATGACAAAAACAAAACACGGCCAAAAATTATTCTGCGGCGGTACGAAGTTCGCCAGGACCACTAGTAGTATATAAACGTTAGTACAATGAAATAGGTATAACTACTTACCCTAGAATGATTCCCATCCACGAAGAACTCAGCTTCAGTTCTTCCCGCGCCTTGTCCCACTGCGGGTCCACCGAAGACGTCGAGGGTTCCCGGGGCTGAGCCGAGAGCGTCCGAACGGCCCGACTCGGCGAACTGTCGGACAGGGGCCGAAACACGACGACCTAGTCGAAAGAGTACGTACGATCGGTCGTGGGATACACCTGAGGACAAAAGAAAGTGTGAATTAGTATTATTTTGTTTTAAACGATCTCTATATATATGTGATCGGCTATCTTCGAGAGCGGTAACGTGCGCGAGACATTAAAAATGGCTTGTATGGTGAACGCGTATAAGAAAACGTTATACGGCTGTACATTGTATGTGTACCTTGATTAAACCCTCGGAGGGCAAATCCACATCATCATTTCTAGAGACAATAACAAACATAAAACATACTATGCAATCATTTTATCAATCAATTTGACAACTATTGTAAAATTCAAGAAAAATATTTAAAAATCATAAATCTTATTAAATATTGGTTTTCACCAATTTAATATTCATATTCGACCATTTTCAAAGGAATAATTGTGGAATTAATGTAAATATTTTCTTGATAACATTTCAGTTCCACGAAAAGCGGTGAAGGTTGACGAAAATCCTCAAAGTTTCTTGGAAAAACGAAGTCAATAGGATTGACACCCACGCGGTACAGAAAATATTTTGATTCGGTTCAAGATGCTTATAATAATATTATTTTAAATCTAGAATTAATTATAACAGTATACAACCAAGACCTCTTGAAGAGAGTATTTATGTAATATTAGACACACGGTAGTGTGTCAGCCAAGTTCGATCTATCGTACTGAAAATATAATATTCCTTAGGATCATACAAAGAAAGATCAGCAAAAAAGTACTTACAAGAGTACAGCATAAATTATATTACATGGATTTAATAAAAGTCTTTATCAAACTTAATTATTACAAAAATATACAACCAATAAGGAAAAATAAACAAAAAACACGCATAATGAAAGCATCAAAGTTAAAAGTACAAAACCTGAAATTAAAAATGTATTTACAAAATATTCGCGATTGCTTTCCTTTTTACGGAAGGGTATTCTTAATGAATTCTTATTAAATCTCGGATAAACTGCGAAGGGGTACAAAAAAAGGGTAACAAATTACTTTGCAAACAGCTCCTTGTAAAAATATTATACAGAACTTATTTGTGAGTCTTCGTTAAGAACTTGACTCAACCTTTTTAGGGTTTCATAGAACAAATTGAAAAACTTATCGCTGTATGAGATTCCCTTGGTGTTAGTTCATCTGTCATGATTGCTTTTCTCAGGAACCGCCTCGTTGGCGTCTTTATTAGAAGGAGAGTAGGTACCAAGTAGTGCGTTAGTTTATAGAATAAGGTGCTGCAATAAGTACTGTATGTTAATGAGTAGTTTAAAGGTTATTCTATACCTATATAAGTCGCAAAGACTTTCTGAAATGATTTTATTTTGTATATTGAACTTAAACTTTACACAATATAAACCACAAAAAACGTAGCTATTTAGTAACTACGCAGAATAGAATAGAATATTTATTTATTTGTTCAGAATGTAGGTATTTACAGTAAGGTGGTTACAATAACAGGGGGTACAAAAGCAGGTTAAAGTGATAACCAGTACATTCTCCAGATTTGCCACACGTTATTTGAGATTTCAGTTAAGCAAGCGTGGTTGGTTCGAGGACACGAAGGAGAAAAAGAGGTTAGTTCAAGGAGGCTGAATAAGAGTACCTGTTAGGGCTCGAGGAAGGGAGTGAAAATATTACTCATCATCTGCCTAGCCTTTTCCCTGTTATGTTGGGGTCGGGTTCCAGTCAAACCGGATTCAGCTGAATACCAGTATTTTACGTGGAGCGGCTGCCTACCAGACCTCTACAACCCATTAACTGGGTAACACGGTAGACTAGACTGGAGTCAGATTTACTGGCTTCTGACAATCCTTAACGACTGCCAAAGATCTACAAATAAAAGTGGGACCAACGGCTTAACGTGCTTTCCGAGGCACAAAAGCGTCTCGGTATGTTAAGATGGTCACCTATCCACAGACCAACCCTGGCAAGCGTTGCTTAACCATGATCGACCCGTGCGGCTGATATTCTTTAGCTACTAGCGAGGGAAAATATTACTATTAAACTTAAAACTACACAATAAAGTCATGCTAAACTATTAAAATAGTTTATAACTTTACTTTTTTTTTAAGGGTGTAAATACTGACTTAACCGAAAACAACTCGTTAATTTTTATTTTTGTCCCGGTATTATTATTTTTTTAATAAATTACCTATTAAATCATTCAATCGAAAATAAGAATTTGAATGAAAATGGCACAGAAGTACGAGACATTTAAAGGACTTGAGCCCTTTTCAAAACGACGGGTTCAACTATTTTAATTAACACATTAAATCTTATAATTTCAAATGCTTCTTCCAGCTGAAATTAAACCGTACCCGTCTTGTTCTTTGATGAAGTAATAACTTAATTAATTAATTAATTTGAATTATGAGTCGAGATAGTTGAGACTATAATTAATTAAATAGTTGCCGTGACAACTTAATTGTATTATGAGTAGGTACAGTCAACGTGAAAAAAGTGAGTGTAGAAACTAAAACACACCTACTAAAACATCACGCTATAAAAAGTATAAAACAAGAAAATATTCATAGTGGTGTTCAGAGGATAGCTTAGCCGAAAAACCTGTTTGAAAGTATTCATCTACCTATCTATCTTTCTATATAAATAAAAATTAATCACTAATTGTGTTGCTAAGCGCAAAACTCGAGAATGGCTGGATCAATTTCGCTATTTCTTTTTTGTTGTGTTTGTTATTGTCAGGAGAAGGTTCCTATCAAAGAAAATTTTGAAAAAAAAGTACTCTCAGGCGAAGCCGGGGCGGGCCACTAGTTACGAATATAATAAAACTGAAGAGTTTGTTTGAACGCGCTAATATCTGGAACCATAAGTCGGATTTGGAAAATTATTTTTGTATATGATAGCCACATTTATGAGGGAGGCTATAGGTTATACGGGAATGGGAAATTCCTATCGAAACGGGAAAAAACGGGGTATGCGCGCACTAATTCGCACTAGTTTTTAATACGGTAAGTTTGTTTTTCTTTTTTGATGAAAACAACGTTCTCACTGTATTTTTAGAAGTATTTTAAAATCTGTGACAACCGAAAAAAAAAGAGATTTATAACAACGTAGTTGTAGATACAAAATAACCTATTCATTTAACTTTCGTTTAATTTATTTTTGTCTATCAGTGTTAGGCGCACATTACACGGTAGGTTTTGCTGTCAATGTAACCACAGTAAATACCCTACTTATCGTCCTAAAACCTATCGTCTTATGAAGTGACTGATGGTTGCATGAAATTGATTGACGAAAATCTGGACATTTGATTTGTCACGACTTTTAAGTGAATAAAGAAATTGTGAATATGTTTATGGAATGGGTCCTTGTTCTTTTTCGAATACCGTCTATCAGCCAATAATATATCGTCTCCATTTTTAAGATTATTTTAAGTTTAATGTAACGTCAATTGAATTCCATCACTCACCATTAATCATTCGTCATTCCTGACTTTTGGAATTGACGACTTTTTACGAGTAGGTACCTATGTGCAGTCAAATCTCAGTGCAATAATTGTGACTAATTTATACGACGAAGAAAAGGAAGATCTTAATCGCTGTGTTCAAGAAGATTTATTATTGCAATCACTTTAAATACAAATCACCTGCATAAGAGCCGTTTAATAAGATTAAATACAAAATATAAAAAAAACAATGCTGACTCAATGTATACAAAAAAAACAACAGTGAATCGCGACAACCTTGCTCTAATTTTGAAGGTGGAAACACTCTTTGCTTTTTTTTCTTCGAAATTCAAAAGCAGGTTGGCAATATTGTTTGTAAAGTTATTTGCTTCACAATTAAATGCTGAATTAAGAAAAAATACATCAAATATTTGAAAAATGGTATTAAGTCGCTTTTCATGTCTATCTGTGGAGTTCTTTTAAATGGATTTTGATGTGGTTTTCTACCTACCACTACCTTCTGACTATAATTAAGAGTATTTACTGCGGTATTTTATGTGTGATATTATAAAGGAAAGATACGCTACTTTCGTACTGAGTGGCTTTCAGATATCGTTGCGTTCTTATTTCAAATGTACTTACTGTACGAATGCGATAGATAATACGTATGGTACCTACTGAAAGAGATAGTATGACTATATTTATAGACTATAAATATGTATGTCAAATTACAACAATTGTCTGAATTTGTCTGCAACAAATTGCGCGCCCTAGTGCGATATCTGATCTACCTTTTTTATATAATATCATTGGTAGTATCTTTGCCAGGGTTGCGGAATTGTTCGAAAGAGTTACCGCGGCCCTGGAACACAAAGGACATTTGGAGGAACACATGTGGGTTTTAGTCAGTAACAGTCTAACACTCCCTTCTGCTCCGCCCAGAGCGTCATGAAGGAGACATTTGATGATAACCCCTAAAAAAAAAGTATCTTAATACTTAATTTACATGTAATGAAGATGTCCTGATCTTTTAAGTCTTAAAAACTGTGCAAAGCAGGAACTGGCAGCTAGTGTTTGTTCAATATAAATAACAAAATATTGAGAGAGTAAATAAGTTATTTTTAATGTCAGTTGAATAATTTCGGCAAATATTTTAGATATATCTTTTTATTATAATCTGTACATGAAATAGGACGTTCAAACGTCACAAATAATAAAAATGAAGTGTAGCGCTATTACTTTTATTATCTTTTCGCTCATCATTCAGGGTTCCGTACCATCAATTTAAAAACTTTTTTTTAAATTATTTATTGACTCGCGTTTGACTAGTCTTTACCGATAGCAAGCGATGATGTTCACAACGATAGAGCACGCTTACCTAGAAGTAACCTCAATAATTTAAAAAACCCCCAACATTTTTAGACAAGTTATTGTTTTTCATAAGTTCAATTATGTCAGAAACATTAAAAAAAATACCGATAATAATACCAGCAAATCACTTCCTTATCGAGCCAATTCATGATACTATCGACAGCATTTAGAAAATAGGTGTGAATGTAGCATTGTGTCGAAACTGTGTTGTCTGCAGTGTGGTTTTGTGCTCCGCGTCCTGACACCTTCAATCGAGACGAACTAATTAAAGGAAAACGCCGTCCTTGTGGCAATATATTCTGCATATTGATACGATTGGTGAGAATAGTGACAATAAATTAGAAGATTATCCCCAATAAAGCAATCTTTTTTGAAAAAACTTTTTACCACGGTGTTTTTGTTGTTTTTTCGTTTTTTGACACTGACTTCCGAAGTTAAAGTTATTTTATACTTTGTAGTGTTTTTTATTTGGAAGCCGGTTGTATTTTTTTGTAAAAAGATTTTTTTTTCTCTTTCATACTTTGTAAACCACTAAGGTTCAGATGTGCTTATCCCTTCACAGTGTACTGGCATGATGTTATGTTTTGAACAGTTGTAAACAATTTCAGCAATCCCAGAGAAAAAAAAAAATTGTTGAGTTATACAAACATGAATGGATGGGGCGGTCGATTTATTTTTGGCTAATTCGGGGTTGGTTATAATGATGTATACAATAAACCCAAAATGTTAATAAGAAAGACTTATTAGGAAAAGTAATCTTATAAGAATCTGTCATTGCATGAAACCTGTCAAAATTTTGCAATATCATAGATTTGACAGGATCATAACTTCAATTCAGAAAAATCAGCGAATTACCTTTAGTTAGGTTTACCCGTACTACAAAACTTGATCAAAAATCACTTATTTTATTCATAAGAAACAGAACTTGTACTAAAACTAACCAAAAACAAAACAAAACCGCACAATACCACAAAAAATAACTACTACGGAACCCTCACTAATAAACCTCGTACGAGTGATTCATACAGCGATAGCAAGTGGCGTACTTGCCAACTGGCACGCGCACAGCGTTTGATAAACATTGCAATACATAATTATGTACCTACTCCGTTGTGTTCCGAGACAGGTGTATTTCTGGGCTATTGAGGGTTACTCAGCGAAGTATTTCGGATTTCATTGCTTGAGTAGACTGCGTGAAATTGTATTTTTTATGCAAAACAGTAAAAATACTGACATGTTGTCTGATTCACACAGTCCTTGACAGTATTCTAGGGAGACATTCATTTTTCCTGATTAGGTATCATGAGTCCATGTTATTTCAAAGTTTTTTTTTTTTCTAAAAGCATAAAAAAGTTCGTTGAACATAAGTATAATAATGTTTCTTCAAATGGCTGGCAGCACCACACTACACAACAGAACGTGTAGATGTGTAGAACATAATCGATTATGAATTTGCGGTACATACCTGAAACTCGATAACCCACAGAGTATAATGTTATAAATTAATTTCTATGGAAAGCTTCATTTAACCGAATGCTAGGGCAATGAACCCAGTAGGTGGATAAATAAATATTTATTATGAACATTAATTCTGTCTTGAAAACGGAAACTTGGCCCCTCATTGCTCTTTGTTGGTGTGAGCTGAGGATACGGATAAATTGTAGACTTGTGCTCTGATTGGTCGCCATTTTATGTCAGTCAACAATTTCTCGATGACTATCAAATTTTGATGCGTAAAAAAGTTTTCCAAATGTTCAGTTGACAATTTATCAAGAGTTTACAATCTCTCAAGTTATTTTATAATCTTACGGAGGTTGCCATTTTCCGGTGACATATACATTGTTCGTGACGACTGACGCCGAAAATCATGCGATGTACTGACGGAAAAATATTTTTGTCCTTAGTTATTATTTTAAAAAAACCACGTGTGCTTTTATTCGTACTTCCAGTTGTTCCTACTTACTGCTCATCTAGGATCTTTGATCAGTAAATAACTTTCAAATCAATCTGATGGTTTGACTGTTGAGAATGAGGTTTAAATGAGGTTTTAATAATAGTCCTAATCTTAGTGTATTTATAAATAGAACAGCACACAATTGAATCATTTATGTTTTTATTTTTAAAATGAATTTATGCCACTGGCACATGCAGTACAAAATACACTGCCAGGGTTGCGGAATTTGTTCGAAAGAGTCACCGCGGCCCTGGAACGCAAAGGGCTTTAGAAGGAACACGGATGGGTTTTAGTCATTAAGAGTCTGACACGCCCTTCCGCCCCACCCAGAGCGGAAGAAGTCATTTGATGATTGATGATGACCACTTGGGGCGAAGGCCTTGTGTTTCCATCGCACGGTCCGCCTCCTCCTTCGCTAGCATTACTGCTTCGCAGAAAGAGGTGACCGCTTCCCAAGCCTCCTCGCTCCGGACCATGGATTTAACCAGGGTCGGACGCGAGAGGTCGCCGCCGCCGATCGCCTCGACAAGGACACGGCAGTGCTCCGCCCAAGCAGAGCAGACCTCCACCGTATGCTCCACCGTGTCTTCCGGGCATTCTGAGCCACCGCGACGTTAATATCTCCTCCATCAAATATTTCACTATATTGCTAACCAAACATAAAGCTGTTTACACACACGTATAGTATATAGGCTAACGATCGCAATTAAGGGCAGGCCCACCTAAAACGAATGGTTTTGTTTTGCCTGACCCAACGATTCTTGGCTAATACTCGAACTATTTTTTTCTTGAAAAATACTGGCTATTTATGGCAGCATTAATTTTGTGTGGTATAATATATGGAGGTATTAAGTAACAGGTGTTTTTGTAAGAATACTGAGTTGCAGATCGCATTTTCTTAGAAAGAAAATAAAGTTACTTGGTCTGGTTCTCGCAAAGCAATACTTCAAAGTTTCAGCTGAAACTTTATTTTAGGGTCAATTTTTGTTTCCACGATCTACATGTGAACACTCTTTATGATAAGAAAACTTCGATCAATGAAACATCAAAGTCTGCATGAAAAATGCAAATGGCGGTTAGACAGTATGCTCAACATTAAAAAAATTGTTACAGGGGCCTGTAAAATTTTACTCTTATCGCGTTTAGTTGAGAATAAAGACTTTCTACAGTTAACGCTTTTCTTAGGTACAATACTTATCCTGTGATTCTGACGAAAATTTCGACGGTGAACATTGTTTTGTGACGAAAACATTACCTATTGATGTCGCTTACTTTCACTCCCTCGTACCACCATTTATGTAGGTTACTTTTCATAGCAAGTCATACAAGCAGAACAGATAAATTAGCGCCAAAATCTTATCAAACTTCAGTAAATTAAAAATTAGTAAGATAAACTTTCAGTTCCGCGAATTGAAATCGAGCAACAAGACAAACTTGTTACTGACTGTGACGACCGAAGTAGATATAAGATATTATTGTGTTAATATAAACAGTGTCGGGTACTGAGGTCCGAACGAATAAACAGTTTGTCGCTAACCACCGCCTTTTATTGACGTCCCATTGGCGACGAGTACGGGATCAGTGATTTTTTTCTGTTAACATTGTTGAACGTGGAGTGCAAGAAAATGCCGATCGGAAAAATTGAACCATTTAAATTAATTTCCAACCAGTGGCCAGCTTACGTTCGCCGCGTTAACCAGTACATTAAGTTAAACGAAATTAAGGATGACGTAAAAGTGTCCATGTTAATAACTGTGGTCGGTGAAGAAACTTATGCGTTAATGTGTGATTTGTGTGCACCCAATTTTCCCGAGAATAAAACTTATGACGAGTTGGTAAAGCTGGTAACAGAACATTTGGAGCCGCAACGTTCAGAGATCGCAGAGCGCCACGTGTTCAGGTTGCGAAGGCAACGAGCCGGCGAGTCTCTGACCGAGTATTTGCAAGCATTAAAACATCTCGCTACGACGTGCAACTTCGGCAAATGCAATTCATGTTCAACCCTAGAGGAAAACTTGCGGGACCAGTTCGTGTCAGGTTTATCAAGTGACGTGATGCGGTCTAGGATCTTTGCAGAAAAGCAAATCCAATACAAAGAGGCGTTGGAGCTAGCCCTGGCTCTAGAAGCTGCAGAGAAGCATGCTGAGGTGAGCGGCAGCACCATGGCGGCGGTGACAGTGGCGGACTCAACAGTGGTGGCGGGCGAGGGCCTGCACCACGCACGCGGCGGCGGCGGACGAGCCGGCCAGCGCGGGCGCCAGACGCGCGCTTCAGGCGCAGGCGCAGGGGCAAGCAGCGGAAGCGCAGGACCAGGCAGCGGAGGCGCGGAGCCCGCGAGCTCGCGCGCGCCATTTTGCTGGCGCTGCGGCAAGGCGCACATGGCTGATAGATGCCGATTCAGAAACTATAATTGTGATGAGTGCAGTCAAAAAGGTCATTTAAAGGTGATGTGTAAACAAGGACGTGGCAAAGGTGCTCGGCAAAATTACGTAAGCGAAGAGGAGTCGGATGACGGTATGTTTAACATTGAAGTCGCAGCTCGAGGTAACAAACCATATTTTATTAAAGTAACGATTGATAACATTAACGTTAAATGTGAAGTGGACACCGGTAGCCGCATTTCGGCTATAAATGAAGAAATGTACAAACAGATGTTTTCGCATAAAAAAATTGTCGCGGACAATTTACTGTTACGTTGTTACTCGGGCTCCCGAATTGAGTCATTAGGTTACATCGAAGTAGATGTCTGTTTAGGGCAAATCAAAGGGAAGTCATTGCGTCTTTACGTCATACAAGGGGGCGCTCGACCACTATTGGGACGAGAGTGGATGCGCGTTTTAAAAATAACGCAAATTACGCTCAATGAGATTAGCGATGACGACTTGGTGACGCAATTACGTAATGAATTCCCCGAAGTATTTTGTGAGAAGTTAGGGACTTGTAAACAGCGCATTCGACTACAGCTGACAGATAACGAACCGGTTTACGTGCGAGCGAGACCTATGCCGCTGGCACTCCGCGCACGAGTTGAGAGGGAATTGGAACGGTTAGAGACAGATGGCACCATCTACCGCATAGATTATTCTGATTACGGGACTCCAATCGTACCTGTCGTCAAAGCAAATGGGAGTATACGCATTTGTGGTGACTACAAGGTCACTATCAATCCCAAATTAAAACGGGATTATTATCCTTTACCGCGAATTGAAGAATTATTTGCAAATCTTAGCGGAGGGGAACAATTTACAAAGATCGATCTAAGACATGCGTATGAACAATGTCTTTTAACCGATGAATCCCAACCGTATACAGCGATTACAACTCACATAGGTACATATGTTTATAAACGCACACCGTACGGTTTATCCTGTATCCCTGAGAAATTCCAAAAGATCATGGAGGAAACCCTGCGCGGGGTGCCCGGATGCGTAGTATTTTTAGATGATATTTGTGTGTCAGGCTCAAATAAGGTAGAACATATAAAGAATCTGCGAGCTGTACTCAATAGATTACGTAATATGGGACTTACGGTCAAGCTAAGTAAATGTCGATTTTTACAAGACAGTGTAAAATATTTGGGCTTCATTATCGATAAAGATGGTTTGCGGCCTGATCCGGAGAAACTAGAGGCCATTTCCAGTGCACCGAGACCTGAAAACGTAACTCAACTTAAAAGTTTTCTTGGATTGTTAAATTATTATGGGCGATTTATTCAGAATCTGAGTACTTTACTGCAACCGATGCATAATTTATTAAAAAAGGAGGTCCGCTGGAATTGGGACTCGAAATGTGAAAAGGCTTTTTTGGAAGCAAAGCGAAACCTCCTGAGTGAACGTGTACTGGCTCACTATGAAGAGGGGCGCGAACTCGTGTTATCGGTGGACAGTAGCGCATACGGATTGGGCGCAGTGCTGGCTCACCGGTACGAGAACGGAAGCGAGCGGCCCGTCAGCTGCGTCTCGCGAACACTTAGTGCGCCCGAGCGCAACTACAGTCAATTAGACAAGGAGGCACTGGCTATTTTGTTCGGTGTCACAAAACACCATCAGTACTTGTTTGGTAGGCGATTTATATTGCGCACTGATCACCAGCCGCTGACTTATATTTTTGGGGAAAAGGGAGGAATTCCGCAAACGGCTGCCAGTCGTTTGCAAAGGTGGGCGGCACGACTGGCCGCATATGATTTCCGTATAGAATACGTGCGATCGGCGGACAACGGTCCGGCCGATGCCTTGTCACGGTTACCGTTACCTCAGGAGGGTCGCTCTGCAGCTACAGGAACCGTGGATTATTTAAATCTAGTTGAGGCAGCACTGCCTATTTGTTATAAGGATATTGCAAAAGCGACAGAACGCGATACGTTATTAAGTAAGATAAAAGGTTATGTACTTTTTGGCTGGCCATCGGCCCCGAGCTGTGATGCGGAAAAGCCTTATTTTTCTAGAAAACAAGATTTTGTGGTAGTCCAGGGGTGTGTAATTTTCAAATACAGAATTGTAGTACCTTGTGCCTTACAAAAGAAAATCTTGGAAGAAGTGCACGAGGGTCATTTAGGTATAAATAAAATGAAAAGCTTATCACGAAACTATATTTATTGGGCGAATTTAGATAAGGATATCGAAGAATTATGTAAATCATGCGCCGCGTGCCGCATAGTTCGCGACGCGCCGCCGCATGCGCAGTTACACCCTTGGGAGTTCCCGTTGCACCCGTGGCAGCGCGTACATGCCGATTTTGCAGATTGTGGAGGCGTTCGATATTTAGTTATGGTCGACGCACACTCAAAGTGGATTGAGGCGTTACCAATGAAAAGCACAAATGCAGTATCAACAATTAAAGTATTGAGAGGTGTTTTCGCGCGTTTTGGCTTGCCGTCACAGCTCGTGACCGATAACGGACCACCATTTGCATCTCAAGAATTTAAAGATTACTGTAAAAATAACTGTATTAAACATACAACGTCGGCTCCTTATAGGCCGCAGGGAAATGGAGCAGCGGAAAACGCTGTTAAAACAGTAAAAAAAGCTATCAAAAGAGCGTTGTACGAAAATGAGGACGTAAACGCGGCTCTCTGTAAATATCGCAATTGTGAGCACGCGACAACCGGGGTATCACCCGCAGTAGCGCTGCAAGGGCGGCGACTCCGGAGTCGACTGGACGCGCTGCGGCCGGACGTAGCGGCCACGGTGCGCGCCAAGCAGGAGCGCCAAGTCGCGCGCGTCTCTGGTACCGACAGGAATTTCGACGTGGGGGAATCGGTCTTAGCTCGCGACTATACAGCAAGGGGGGACAAATGGACTGAAGCTACGGTTGTTAAAAAGACTGGCCCCGTATCATACAAAGTTAATGTGGGGGACGGGGTAGAATGGCGTCGTCATGCCGACCAAATTATCCCAATAAATAATAATCAAAACAGATACTCTCTATCTCGAATGAGCGGGGTAGCCGTAGACGGAAAGAGTCAGAATCCTGAACCTTCGGTAGATAAGGGAGCCGACGATGATAGGTTTGAGGATGCATCGGGCGGGGACGGTGAGGTTGCGAATACGCCATCAATCGAAACAAAAGCTGAGTCAGATAAGCGATCGTCTACACCAGAACCGACACCGCCTAGTGTATCGGCTCGAGCACTGCGTGCATACAATCGAGCTAAACGTTTGAATAATTTAGATTAGATTATATTCGATAAGTTTAAATAAGTTTAATCTGCGGACGTTAGTTTAGTTTACATTTTAGATAAGAATGCTTATACTGTGTATAAAATAAATAAGTTTTAAATAACTGTCTTCTAAGCTTAGTGAGGAGAGATGTGACGACCGAAGTAGATATAAGATATTATTGTGTTAATATAAACAGTGTCGGGTACTGAGGTCCGAACGAATAAACAGTTTGTCGCTAACCACCGCCTTTTATTGACGTCCCACTGACAAAGTTATGTTGTCAACAAGCTCTAACAAGATCATAAATAGAGAAACACACTTACACGACGTAAATTTTCAACACACAACTTTATCCAATAATATCCACAGACGCATAAATGCGTTAGACACGAGGCCCTGGGATTAAATCAGGTATTAATAATATACGAGGTGGAATCCGCATCGTATATTAATACGGCACAGGTGCATAAGCGCCTTACACAGGCCGCAAATGCACCTGCCAAGCGTGATTATGATTAGTATGGTCTAGTTGTTTCATTGGTCTATCTTTGGAAGTCTGGTTATGTCCGCGGCTTCACTCGCGTTAGTTAAGATTTTCGGAAATAAAACGTAGTCTACAGCTGTTTCTAGAGTCTATCTATCTCTGTACTAAAATTCATCAAAGCGTAACAAACGAACGAACTCACTTTCGCATTTACAATAGAAATACCGAAACATTTAGATAAGATTTATAATAAATGAGTTTAGAATTTCAGATGAGTTTTATCTTAAATGTTATTCGTGATTAGAACAGTCATGTTTTCTCCAAGTACTAACTAGTTACCATATTTAAATCAAAACTTGTGATAACATGGATTTCATCTTAACACACTTTTTTTTTCTTTTTTTTTTAAGGATGGGAAATCATCAAATGACTCCTTCCGCTGTGGGCGGAGCAGAAGGGAGTGTCAGACTCTTACTGGCTAAAACCCATCCGTGCTCCTCTCAACGCCCTTTGCGTTCCAGGGCCATGGTGACTCTTTCGGACAAATTCCGCAACCCTGGCAGGCTTTGGCCCTAGCGGGCCCCGTTTACTATGCTGACTTTTTGAGGCGTGCGTGGAACACAACGCGCCATCGACCCGGGATCTAAATATATCTAAAAACCTTTTCGTGTCTTATATAATGTAGGGATTTCATTTAATGTCTATAAAATTAAATCAGGCCCGTTCGTTAATATTCTATAAACGTACCGAACTAGCAGTCTATAAAAATCCTAATTGCCTGATCAAAGCCTACGCGAAACTGCTTTAACGATTATTAGAAGAACGTTTTGTCAATCCAATTATACGATTTGAGTCATAAAAATCGAGGTATTTTTATACTCTTTACAGGCTTATTTTTACATTTATAAGAGAGCTTGGTGTCTAATATATAAATGAAAGGTTCAAAGGTATCTAGACAGTAATTTTGCTGTTTTTTTAAAGATGGGATATCATTAAATGTCTCCTTCCTCTCTGAACGGAGCAGAAGGGAGTGTCGGACTCTTACTGGCTAAAACCCATCCGTGTTCCTCCTAATGTCCTTAGCATTCCAGGGCCGCGGTGACTCTTTCGAACAAATTCCGCAATCCTGGCAGGCTTTAGCCGGCGGGCCCCGTCTATTATGCCGACATCTCTTTGAGGCGCGCGTAGAACACAACGCGCCGTCGACCCGGGCCTGGTTCTGATCAGAAGGCGAGTAACCTGAAGCTCATCGTCCGCAAGCCCGCGCCTACGGTGGCTGGGAATTTCGCTGGCTAGCCGGTCGTATTGTCCAGTTACCCAATCCATGAGGCTAGCTTTTCAAATCACCACCCACCCAGCCCACGATAACAAGCAATTAATATCCTTACTAACTTTTTTACTTTGACTGGCCTGTTCGAGTGGTTAGCGACCCTGACTGCTAAACCGGAGGTCGTGGGTTCGATTCCCACCCAGGACAAATCTTTGTGTGATGAGCATGATCATTTGTTCTGTGTCTGGGTGTAATTTGTCTATAATATGTATGTATTTAGAAATACATATATCAGTATGTTTATCAGTTGTCTGGTTGCCATAGCACAGGCTCTGTCTAGTTTGGGATCAGAGGACCGTGTGTGAGTTGTCCCAAGATATTATTATTATTAACTATTCTGTCTCGTCAAACACTACAGCTGTTTACACGATGGAAGGATATAGTAAACAATTTGCATCCCAGCTACATAGACCGTGGAGTAAAACTATACATATCACAAACTATTTTCTCTGGCCACAATATGGCTAATAAACAGTACTAGTATACCATAGTAAAATCAAGGGTGGTGGTCGTTACTGACTTAAATAGTAGCCTAAAAGTTACTTCTGAATGCAAGACGCCAAAGTACATACTAGAATAAATACTTTTTGCTGTTTCAGCTGCTATAACCTCCTGTATCACGGACATAAATGCAAATAATAATAATTGTATGTACATATTTAAGGCACCTGGATTAGCGCGAATAGGTTCGCAATAATGTTACGACAATATTTTTCATCTTGTCCAGTTGACGACACTGAAAATGAGTGCACATCCCAACTCAACCGCACTACAATAATAAAACAAAAGAAGCCCGGTATTAAACCGCGTTAACCTAAATAAACATCATTCAGATAATGAAAAACAGTTGACGTAAGCGCGGTCAAGCAATCGAATGTGTGGGTAGACGGCAAAAAGACGAATGTGGAGCCGTTTGAGGTTTAGTGTTATTGTCTCTTCGTTTTGTGGTTAGCGTGGTAAGGTTTCGTTTTGCTTTGCTGAAATCGGTTGCTGGGTTGGTAATTTGGTTCAACTATAAAGATGTGGCCTTGTTCTGGGACTGTGCTAACTTCAATTGTAGTCTTTATCTATACAAGATGATAATATGCGCATTTGATAATAACTTGTACCTATTAAAAGTCGTCTAAAATAAACACAGTGCAGCTGAAATGTATTATGAGTTTTATTTTACAAGCTTTGCCCGAAATCTAACCTTAAAATAACCTTGAATATACCTTATGGCGTTTTGTTAAGTACCATTATCGATTGGTGATGAGTCATCACCACTGTTGACCATTGTTAAACACCATGGTTACCATTGTTGTTTATTAGACTATTATTATTAATGTCAAAATAGCTGTCTCCCAGCAAAACTTGACGTATCAAACAGCGATTGGCTCAATGCCTGACACGTAATACAACAGCAACACAACGCCAGTACGTGCAAACGCAGCACCAGATTGCACTACAGAAATAGGACACCCACCGTTAAACAAACACAAGAGTAGAACATGTCCTGGATTAGGACAAGGCACACTTTTTAATCCGGGAGCGTGTTCCCATCACGAAACCGTTGGCAGAAACTAATAATGAATAAATGTCAAAATAGCTGTGTCCAAGCAAAACTTAACGAATCAAATAGCGATTGGCTCAATGCCTGACACGTAATACAACAGCAACACCACGCCAGTACGTTCAAACGCAGCACCAAATTGCACTTCAGAAATAGGACACCCACCGTTAAGCAAAAATAAGAGTAGAACATGTCCTGGATTAGGACAAGGGACACTTTCTAATCCGGGAGCGTGTTCCCTTCACGAAGCCGCTGGCAATAAATAAATATATGGATACTAATAAATAAATGTCGAAATAGCTGTCTCCAAGCAAAACTTGACGAATCAAACAGCGATTGGCTCAATACCTGACACGTAATACAACAGCAACACAACGCCAGTACGTGCAAACGCAGCACCAGATTGCACTACAGAAATAGGAAACCCACCGTTAAGCCGGCTGTCAATTTGTCTTGGAGATTCTCCCCAATTATCCACAGCCGGTCACCTGAGGCGGTGCCAAGGTGTGAGTAATGGCGCCAGTCGCTAGCTGACACATGTGATGTAATTTTAGATATACTACGAACGCTAGTGGTTTGCAGTATAGTGGGAAAGGCGATGACAACTTTTTTATGAGCGGGCTGTTAATAATTTGGGAGATGGGTTGAGTAATATTGTGAAAAAATTAAGTGGCTTTCCGAAATAACACATAGGTTATAAGTAAGTCGCGTGCGAAGTACTTGTCGTTGATAAAATGGCAGACGGTACTCTGCCATTTTATCAACGACAAGTACTTCGCACGCGACTTTGTACGCGCATATCCCGTTTTTTCCCGTTTCCGTAGAGCCTATGGCATTCCTCATGAATGTGGCTATCATATACATAAAGAATTTTCCAATTCCGATTAGCAGATTACACTTTATTATTAGAATAGATAAAATTGGAAAAACTTCAGAATGTATTCTATTTACATGCGCTAATGAAGCAAGATTCCAGATGATCCAGATATTTTCATTATTTTCTGAGTAAGAACATGGCTGGGGTAGTATTGCCGATAGTCAACAATTATTAACAGGTAGGTTATACCAGGTGTAAAGTGCACATATTTTGTTACTCAGTAAATAAGTAAATGTCTAAGGGCTCAGGGACATTAGACTATAACCAATTTATACGTGTGATTAAATCAAACATTTTGAGCTTCTTATATTCGTTTCCATTGACAAAACGTCACTTTGTCTAGACCTTTAGGTGCAAAAACAGCATAGCTTTAACCTGCAGAAAATATAATGCCTTTCAGTCGACTTACTCTGACGTGCTAATACTATCCAATTCCGATTATATAAAAGGGATAGTGCTATTCGCTATGTATAGCTCCGTCTCTCTCTTAGCGCGGAATCATGATCGTAGTAGGTCTTCATCCAGGGTTGCGGAATTTGTTCGAAAGAGTCACCGCGGCCCTGAAACGCAAAGGGCTTTAGAAGGAACACGAATGAGTTTTAGTCAGTAAGAGTCTGACACGCCCTTCCGCTCCACCCAGAGCGGAAGAAGTCATTTGATGATTTCCCATCCTTAAAAAAAAAGTAGGTCTTCATAGTGGGGCCCCAATCCTCTAATTGCTGAACAGTTAGACCGAGGTCTATAAACGTCACTTAGAACGTACTTAGCTAAGCGTTGTTCCAGTCAACGTCTTTCAGCTGTCAAACTACAAGTGCAAGATGAGACGGAGATATATCTAAGTTAATCCACGTGCTAAGTGGATCGACCTGAGATGCCGAAGCTTTTTTTACCTATAATAACTTATAGCACCTCATCATCATCATCGGCATAGCCTTTTCCCAACTATATTGGGGTCGGCTTCCAGTCAAATCAGATTTAGCTGAATACCAGTATTTTACGTGGAGTGGCTACTTACCAGACCTCCACAATCCATTAACTGGGTAACACGATAGTTCTTGGCAAGACTGGAAGTATTTAAAACACCTCGAATCATCGAATTAACAAGTAGGCTGCAGCTTGTTATTAAATTTATTTACATTAATCGAGAGATTTTTCTGTTGCCATGGCGACTCCGTCGAGTGGAGGAGTAGAATAGTGGATTAAGTTTTTTATTTTAATATTGAAAAGCTTGCGTTTGACCACGACCTCACACTATCATCGATAATAGAGCACGATTGCCTAGAATCTAGGCATAGGTTACATCTAAGCCCTAGATGTAACCTATTTACCATTGACTTAAAAACCCATGATTTTCCTATCAGGAAACACAGATTCAAAAATTATGTATGAACAAGGCATAAACTCAAATATTTTTTCTAAATATTTCACTACCGTGTAGTATTTTCCTCACAACAATAACAGCAGAAATTACTTTCGTCTTAAAACAATACGCTAGTGACATTTCAAAACAAACAGTAATTACAGTTTCCCATTACGGAACACCTTGGAGCCTTCAAACCTTTGATCTATAGAACTCGTCAACGTATCTAGTGTCGAAGAGGTTGTGGTTACGATGAGAGCTAAGCGAGGAATGAACGAGGTGAGGAAACCTGAGTGAAAACAAATGTTTAGGTAGCGAGGTATTGCAGATAACATTCCTCTGATCTCTCAGATTTGTAGGGAACTTGTACGTAATAAAATACAGGATTGGAGCCCTGAAACAGTGAGACGAGGCCGCGGCAGGCCGCGATGGATGCGCGGGACGACCTGGATGTCTTCCTTAGGAATTGGAAGGAAGAGGAACAACTCCGTGAGCATTGGAAGGAATGGAGGGAAGCCTTTGCCCAGCAGTGGGACAGTAGGGCTAGTAATAATAAGCCAAAAGAAAGGATGGAGTATGGTATACTTTTTCATAAGCGAGACGAAAAATTCAAACAAAAAAACAGATCGGCCAATCTGGAAAACACCAAGTGGGTACTATCAGCAACGGCTATTCTTATTGAACGCAGTTTCTATATTTTTTGTTCTGTGCATATTGAAAATATTTAAACCCACGTAAAATAAATGTATGTCTAGTTTAATAGGAGCGGGGCGAAACTGAGCGAGAAATAGCCTAGTTGAAGCCGTCAGTAGCCCCTAAAACAACAACTCGACACTGCTCAAATAACAATGAGACCGCGACCGCTCTTCACAAGCGTTTGAACAAACAATGCGTGAGCTATTTAAATATCTCGTCGAGCAATATGAAGCAATATGGAGTAATGAGAAGATTCTAGTTCATTTGTTCAGTAGTAAATTCTGTTTCACTACATCTTATTTTACTGGAATTCTAATTTTGTATACGTAAGTCGGATTTTGTGAAATAATAAGGAAGAGTTACTGGATCGTTCTTCTTCGTAAATCTCTCCAACCAAATGTTTTATTAACTGATTGGTACTTCCGAATGTCAACAGTTAATAGTTTAATTAAAATTATGCGACTTTCAACTTAATGCAAGGTTCTGAAACATCGACAACTATGATGAGGAAGAATTTTCAAGCCCGTAACGAAGAAAATAATAAAATTAATGCCTACTAATAGCCTAAAAATTTCAACAAAACGCAAAAAAATAGTTCACTACAATCTATACCACACCACACAAAAAGCCTTCAAGAAAATCTACATCACACCGACTAAGGTTGCCACAAAGTCATTATCCATAAAAATGAAAAAAGAGAATCCATTTTATTTTTCAAAAGAATTACAGCCACTCGTATCAATATCTCGCTCTTACAGCAGGACATTAAATTGTGCGTAAATGATATAAATCAAACGTGAACGATTTATTTCTCCTTCACGAAATGATTTTGGTCATCCCTTGCTTAGATAACCGTGAAAGCGTTCACGCATTTTATCTTAAGTATTATTTAATGGCTGCGATAAATTATAAAATGCGTAGAATTTATATTCTGTGAAGTGAAGTCGGTTTGGAAAACGCATTAGGTAGATATGTACTTTCTACTGTGAGAATTTTATTTATTTATTTATTAATAATAAGCACACCAACAGCACTGTCACTTATAATTCAAATAAAATTACATTCAAAATCGGCATTTCAGTAACCATGCAAATGACAGGTATGCATGACATTGAACATAATGAATATTAGAGACAAAAGGAAAAACCAAAAACTGCGTCCAGTATACCTAAATCCTGACACTACAAAAAACAAAACAATTTGAGCTATTAAGACGTACATTGTTCGCACTGTTTGAAGAGGGAACGTCTGTATGAAGCAAAACTCATAGAGAAAACTTCGATAGGGTAATCCGTCAAATTGGACCTTTCATTATATAACCTTGCCATAAGTGTTAGGTTAAATCTCCCAACGTGTGTGACAGTCCTTCGTTCGTTCGGAAAAAATATGAAAGAGTACATAAAGCCATAGAGATGTCATTAAATACTTTTTATTTGTTGTTGTGGAAATTCATGACTTCATAAACTTGTCTTTTAGATGTCCATACCGAGTCCAAAAAATTACCGGTAAATTCTACAGACACAATACCAAGAACGAACCTTAAAACTGTTTGCAGGTTGCGGAGAAAAACTGGATCACAGGGAGCTATGGTTGTAGCCCTACAACCATAGCTCCCTGTCATCCAGTTTTTCTTTGGTATTGTGTCTGTAGAATTTACCGGTAATTTTTTGGACTCGGTATGGACATCTAAAAGACAAGTTTATGAAGCTTCATTTTCCCTGGAAAATGAAGGTCTCCAAAGGACATAAACTTTTTATAAGATATGAAAGTGCAAACACCTCTAAGTAATAAATGTCCAACAGATTACAAAAAATAATATCATATTTTATTTCAGCGTAATCGTGCAAAAAACGAACAAAAAGGTATAATAAACTTCATACAAATTAAGCGATAAAAATCCACATTACAATAATTTAAAAAGCTGTCTCAAACGACGATTTAATGTTCTCATATTTTAAAGCTCACCCTTTATCCCGAATTAAAATCTTATTTGGAATATTAGCACAAAAACCTCATACATGTGGCCTATGTGGGTCGCACTAATTATTTTATTAGGCTGGAAGTCGGTCGCGACTTCCAAAGCTTAGGGTGACCCACTACCCGGCTTATTAAATAAAATAATACTCCAACCCAAAGGAGAATTACAGAAAGAATAGATAAGTGAGGATATACACGCATGAATTATTTAGAAAGAGTAAATATGTTCAGTGGGTAGAAACGGGGTGAGTTATGGGAACAAAATGTATTTTAGCTGTGGTGTGGAAATTGGATGAGGAATATTTTGTTTATGAGTACGACATATAATGTGAGTTTATGTGGTTTCAGATAAGGGTTGAAAATTATAGGACTACTAACTACGAGGAGTAGGATTGACTCCTCGTTATAAATTGTTTGTTATCAGAAGGTTCGGATTTGTCCACTATCCTACTGATTATGTGGTCGATGATAGAGTACGCTTACGTAGAAGTAGACTTATTAAAGACCCCTCTTTTAAACTTTCAGGGCACAGACACCGGCAGGGAATTCCGTTCTTTAGCTATACGCACACTGAAAGTATTCACAAAACGTTTTGGGGTCTTGCATGGGCAATCGGTCGCTAAACAATGATTGCATACAATAAAGTACCACATACAGTCGACAATCCAGAAGACCTGACAATATAATAATATGTTTTTTGAAGTGAAAACTTCTTCAGGCGCGTTGAGCACTTTTTGGGTGAACAAAAATCATGGAATTCGCGTCACCGAATGCTTTCCTTGAGCTATACATATACTGTGTTTATATGTGTACTTTTCATGTGAACAAAAATCATGGAACTCACGTCATCGTCACCGAACTCTTTAGCTTTCGCTTAGTTTTCACTTCTATCGGCAGTCCCAAAGACTGCCCCGCATGTTTTTTACTATAGGGCAACATGCAGCATCATAGACCCATCCCAAACTCAGTGCCAGGGTAGAGCTCCTTCGCAGGATATGCTCCACCATCTTTCTTTCTTTCTTAACGTGGCCAATGACACAACAGTCCAAGTGGCCACATACTTGCTGGCCGAACAAAACTTGAGAAGTCACGAAAAGAAGACGTTTTTAAATTCTAAATCATATTCACAGTTCCTTAAGATTTTAACGCACCAACAAGTCCCTGTAAACTGAAGAGGCTGAGGGAATCTGGCATTAATTACACGATCTCGTCGCGAACATCAAAGCCAATTTTGTGAGATTGCCAACAAACTGGATGACTGAGCCATCTTTTGTGTTGATCCTGTAACGCAAGTTTGAACAAGTATTTCGCTAATTTGATTTTAATTAAATTTTAGTTTAATGAATTAGGTAACTGAGCGTTTGAGAGGAAGTTTCCTGTTGATTATTTGTTTGGGTTATTGAAAATAAGTTTGGTACCAAATACTTTTTTGTTGTTTCAACGTCTTTTATAATGCGCACAGCAAAGGAGTGGAACTCTCTGCCTGCGTCTGTGTTTCCGAACGACAACTACAACCCTAATCTCTTCAAAATTAGAATGAACAGGCTTTTTCTGGGTAAGCTCGCTCCATCGTCGACTTTGTCTCTGCCATCTATGACCTAGACTAGAGTCAAGAGCAAACCCATATTAAATAAAAAAAATAATAAAAAAAGTATTTTGACTTTTGGTTTGCTGTTTTTGAGACATTAATTAATTTATACTCTTTTCTTTGTTATGTAGCAACTCTCATACGAGATTTTTTCCGTGGTTGATTATTTGGCTTAACTAACAAATACAAATCTGAATTATTAGTGTACCAATAGAACAATATTAGTCGCTAAACTGGTTAATAACGCCTAAGGCCGCTGTCGTTGTAGGTACATGAAATTTTACATAATAAATGTCTTTTACAGATTTTCAATTCCTAAGTTTTTTGTTATTTTTTGTTCTTATTTATCGCTTATACATTACAACATTTACAACGGCTACTCAATTTCGAAAAACCAATAACTATAAACAGTTTTTCTTCCGCGTCCCTCAATAAGCTTTCTGAAATATAATAGTGTTGTCGATCCCACATTTCCTGTGACTGTCGATAGGTCCCGCTATTTCTGGCGAAATGCCAAACCGAACCATTCTCGTGTCAAAATAAATGGCGCCTTTGTAACTTTTATAATACTCGTAGTGTCATAAAATAAAATAAATGAGTTATATTAATCGTGTCGTGTTTCTACGTCAATTAAATACTTCAGTATATTCTTGTCACTTTCTGTGGTATGCCTATTAATTAAGCTCCTGTTTTAGTAAATGGGTTGACTTTTTTTTTAGATTGTGTATGTTATTGTGACGTGATAAATGTTTCTCGCTTTCATTATGAGAATGTTTGTATTAATTTTATTATTTATAGGATGCGTTCACTGTTTATAATTTGTTTGAATCCCAAATTTCATCCGATAAGGCTTGCTTTGTCTTGATTGCTACAAATTAATACAATACATGACAACACACTAATATTATAAAGGCGAAAGTTTGTGAATGTGTCTGTGTGTGTGTATGCTTGTTACTTCTTCATGCGCAAACAGCTGGCCCAATTTTGACAAAATCTGGTATGCAGAAAGCTGACACCCTGGATTAACACTACTTGTTATATATTTACTAAAACCGCAGATAAAACCGCGGGGCGCAGCTAGTAATACATAACTTACGTGAGTTCCATGATTTTTGTTCACCCAAAAAGTACACATATATACACAGTATACATACAGCTCATGGAAAGCGTTCGGTGACGATGACGCGAGTTCCATGGTTTTTGTTCACACAAAAAGTGCTTAACGCGCCTAAAGGAGTTTTCACTTAAATAAAAAAACAAAATAAGAGAACCCAAGAGCTATAAGTCCGTACCTACTAATTTGTAAAACAATAACAACATAAATAAGCAGTCATTGGTGCACCCAGTATTACATCAACTGCATGAATCATGATACTATTACATTGTGGGCAGCTATTCTGCGAATCGGAACGACGGAGCTCCATTATAAACAAGAAATAAAACGATACGGCTACGGCACAAATTAAATTAATACAATTCCTATTTTGAACGATGAAAACGATGAGTGAAAAATCGAATAAAATATATTATGATATCAAGAAACTTTAAAGAAATGAGTGTGCATACTAAAAACTGCTCAGAAAAAATCCGAAAAAAAAAAAACAAAAGAAGGAAAAAGTACAGCTATACGCCGTACCTAATAATTTGTAAAACAATAACAACGTGCATTAGCAGTCCGTACTGCACTAACATTATCAAATGCATGAATCATGATTCTATAACATTATGGTCAGCCGTACTGCGAAACGGAACGACGGAGTTCCATTAGGAACAACAAAAGGAATCAGAGGTTAACCGACATCGCTCGTGTGTTTTTAACTAAGGAATCGTTTGAAAATGGAAGATTTCTTGGAATTGAGGAGGTGGTTTTGTAAATACCGTTCGAACAGTTTGTTCAAGCGTTGTTGCTAATTATATTGAGCAAGCCAAACTTCGACAGCAACTTTTTTTAACAATGAAACTGTCTTTCAAAAAAATATTGACTGGTTTCAAAAAAACCTTGGAACCTATATTTCAATTTTCTACGTTTTAATGAGACGTATTTTAGGAACCGTCTCCTTAAGCTCTTTATTTTAAATATACCCCACATGACTATGTCACAAAAAAAAAAACTTTAAACTGGCCGCCATCTTGGTTTTATTTCAAAATTCTTGTAGCCTATGTCTCTTCGGCACTTAAGATAAATCTAATGATACCTCATTTTTTTAAATCAATTTAACTGTTAAGGCTACACAGCTCGTGCTAACGTCGATGTTAAATGAAACGTAAATATTTTAAAAATAATTTTATGATTTAACACATATTTATATTTTAATAAAACTAAGTATTTGCAATTTTAGGATTCCTAAGCTGTAATTATATGAAAGATATTTCATTCAATTTTACGAAAACTATATTTAGGTACTTGAAAAATATCGAAATAGCAACCATAATTAGAAAATCACATTATTCAAATAGTCTTGAGTTTCAAAGAACTTTAAATGTCGAGAGGACTTTGAAGATATTTCTGGAATGTCAACCTAGCATATTATGTGTAGCTATCATTCAAAAGATAAATGATTTATTTTTTAACGAGGCTAGTCGTCCATTTTGACATATTTTCTATACAAAAGCTGATAAATTGCCATTTTAATTAGATTTAATTAGAGATAAAAGTTATCCCGCTTTTGAAAAATATGCCATAAATAAAACAGGTCTAAATGAGAATAATAAATACGAAAATTATATAATGAAAATCCTAATTCAACAAAAACTTACATCCAGCAGTTGAAAGATGAAAATGGCGTAACAAGCATTTACAATTAAAAAAAAAGTTTTTTTTTTGTTTGACAGTAATTTCAAGTATAATAAGTTTTCAAAGTTGATTAAAAATGTTGCCAACCCTAACCCAGTCTATCACCATCCCATGAATAAAATACAAGGTAAAAACGAAAACACTTAAATTGCAAAAACATTGTTTAGAGAACAGCCCCGCCGATTTTTCCCCGTACATCTAAAGTTTGGCCATTAATATTACTAGTTGACTCAAGTACGCGTACGAATGTTTTATGAATGCATAATTTATTCATTGCCGGTTATTTCGCACAAATTCACACAAATGGTTTGAATTTATTCGTCTGACAACTTCGACTCCCGTCTGGTTGAAGTGACTGCAATTATTTTTCACGTCTTTTATGATTTTTGATTCGTAGGGATAGCATTCAGTCACTGATTTTTGAAGTTTTTTGCTTTGTTTATGTATATTTTTTATGTTTACTGGATCACAGCGCATTCCGGGGATAAAAAGTATTATATCCAAAATACGGTCGACCCGTGTGCTAAGTTTAATCCAAATCTGTTCAGACGTTCGACAGCAAACAAATAGACTTACCTACTTACGAATTTATAATAATTAATTAGCCACTGCACGCGGCTTCACTGGCGTGGTAAATATTTTCATGGGTTTGTCATGTCTTGGAACCATATTCCTTTTTATAAAATAAAAGTAGTTTCAGTTACTTCTAATCTAATTTACTCCTTGTAACATCAGATATCTGCCAGTAAAAGTTCCGTCAAAGTCGGTCCAGCCTTTTTGGAGATAAGCCGGAAAAACCAACTAATACACAGACTATTTTTTTGTTATAATTATCGTATATACCTAACCTACCTAACTTGTACTTTTGAGTGTATCTGTTTACAGACGCAAACAGCAATGTTGAGAAGATAATTAATAAAAAACTTGTATTTTTGTGTGTATTTGTTTATATGTGTGCTAAAGAAAAGGAGCTACATCTGCCAACAAACTGGTTTGCAGTTTGGCAGAGGTAATAATTATATTGTTATCAATGTATTACTGTGAATAAACACTTTTTCATTTCTTTAAAAAAAAACCTGAAATGTCCGAAATAAAGATATTTTTTTATTATTATTGTTTTTTTTACTTTCAAATGCATTTAAGTAATAAAAAGTTGTTGTGTTGATATTACAAACCGACATAATAAATACATTATATTTATTTCTATAGAAATGAATATGTTAATTGCTCTCGTCTATTTATATTACTTTGACTCTCAAATCAAAGCAGCGTTTCATTTCCTGGGGTCTACGAATTCAACAGTTTTATTAACACGCCTCATAAAATTAAATGAAATACATATTTCAAGCAGATATTTCCATTTCACACTGCTGAAAATGTTAAAATATTTCAGCTGACCCATCTCTGACTTAATAAATAACCTACTGAAGTATTTTAAACTGGTATCGGGTGAACTGAAATGAGATGCCACATTTCGATACAAATTATTGATGTTTCAGTGTATGAGAACATATCAACTGAATTGACGATTATTTAACAAAATTCCAGATTGAAAATCATGGAATCATTTTAATATTTGGAATCAATTTTCGTTGCCATTTGCATTTCAGTTTCTTTTTTTTTTAAACGTTTCCCCACACTAGGAATTTCTCCTGTATCGTGGGTGCGTTTACAAACATACAAGGTCACATACACAAACAGCCAGACCCGGAACAACTATATGTAGGCCATACAAATAATTGTTCCGTGCGGGAATCGAACCCGCGACACGCAGTGCAGCAGTCAATCGCTCAACCACTGCGCCAACCGTGCTGTAATTACTACGTTTGAGTTTCAGATTATCCACGTACCTACTAAGTAATGTAAAATGGTTTTAGAAACCTAAGGATTATTCAAGCGGCTTGTTCTGAAATAAAACTAAGCACCCTTTTAATACACACCTATTAGAAACTTCGATAACTCTAGAACAACCTAATTTGGACACCAAATAGTAGGGGTCGAAATAGGTGCACATTAGCTCTGGAACATTCCATTTGAAGGGACGTACTTAATAAGGATGTTGCCAGGGTAAAAAAAATATGATTCTATTCAGTCCGTCTAGATTATCGAAAAATATTGGATACGTATTTTTTATTTTATCAAATCAATAAAAAAATACGAAGATAAAAATGCATCAAAGATAAGGAGTGGGGGCTTGTAACGTCACTTTCCAGTAAAAAGTGTACTGTTAAGTGACGTCACACGAGTTTTCAACGCACTGTATCGTCTTTATTTTTTGTTTACGTGACAAAAGAAAAAATACGTGTCCAATATTTTATTAATATCTATATAAAATTTCAAAGACAACCGGTTTACCTACCTTTTTTATTACTTTTAATTAATCTTCATCGTATTCGCTACCCAATGGTAAAATTGCATGTTTATAACTGATTATAATTATTTCATTGTGATAGATCATTTAGTTTAAAAGTTATACCGTTTTGTTTACACTGGGGTAACAGTAGCGAAAAAAAAAATCCATAAAATTATAAATAAACATTAAGACTTTTTTAAATATTTTTGCCGTCGAAAAATTAAGTATAGATTCCCTCATTTCCATATGTGTACATTATAAAGACTCACACTGTATACCAGCTTAGTTTGTATTTTACAGCAGATCAAAAAAAAGACTGAAGGGTTCTACATAATTATCTACCCTAAGGCGCCACCCCCTCAAGGAAGTGGCTCGCATCGATTTTATCGTTCAACCACTTCATTCTATAACAACTCTATGAATGTGTCTCGTCACGATATTATCGCGACGATTCTCTTGCTTGAGAAGGTGGCACTCAAACAAAATATAAACTTCCATATCACACAAATAACAACTTTCTGCTCAGAATAAAAAGGTTCAAACTCACCGTAAACCTTGGACCATTGCGCCGGCGGTCTCCAATCCGGGTAATGCTTCGGGAATTTCTCTCGTGTCCAGTACGTATGCAGCACCATTTTATACACAGTCATTTTATCCGGGTTACACACGTCACTCTCACCGGCTGCCGCTGCGGCCAGCGCCGGTAGCAACATCACTAGTAACAACCGCGCCATATCGATATCGGATATCGGTAACGTCACAACACTAAGGCATAGTGGTTGATGTCACAACATTTCACCTTTGTACCTGTAAAGAAAAATGTTTGTATTAGTTTCACATGAAAATGCGAGTATAGAGTATTTGTATACAGGTTGAGTGAGTGTGTGAATGAGTGACAATGAATGGATGAATGTTTTTTCATTTATTCATTGTAAATCTTCAAAAAGACACCATTGAAGTTTTGTTATTATTTGTTGTAACAACACTTATGTCTGACATTTCAAATACAATTAAATTCCCATGTCTTAGATCAGTGGTTCTTAACCGGTGGTCCACCACGGTCCACCGGTGGTGGGTGTCTGGTGGTCCCTGGCAGCACCTGAAGTTGTCCGCAAACATATAATGCGATATTTTCGCACAGATGAATTATAAAAAAAATAAAGCTTAAAATACAGGGGACTGAAAAAAAGAAGTCATAGATATGCATGAAATATATATTTGAGACAGGAAATTAATTAGAAAAAAGATTATATACAGCCAATGTTTTTTCACAGATTAACGAAAATGCTACACGCTACTTAACTTTGCTTTCATCGATATAGGTATACCTACGTACCTAATTCGGATACAGAAGTTAGTAAAGAGTATGGCCGTCCCAAAAAAAAAACTTTATTCCTATTACCCTAAAAGTTGGTGGTCCATGTGAAGACAAAAATTTTATCAAATGATCCCTTATGACTAAACTAGTTGCCGCCAGCGGCTCCGCCCGCGTGATTATCGAAAATTATCCCAAGGGAACATATTCCCGGGATAAAAAGTATCATATGTGTTTTTCCAGACTATAATCTACCACTGTGCCAAATTTCATCAAAATCCATTCAGTAGTTTTTGCGTGAAAGAGTAACAAACATCCATCCATTCATCCATACTTACAAACTTTCGCGTTTATAATATTAGTCGGAAGTTTAAGAACCACTGTCTTAGATACTGAACAGATGCAAAATAAAATATAAAAAAACATTTTGGTTTGACTGTTTAACTTTAAGTCCCCCATCTAAGTATAATCTATTTCAACACTGCCCTCTCATTTCCTAAACATTCTCACCTACTATAAAACACCGTAGGTAGCCAATGAATGAATGTGTATCGTGAAATAGTTGTCTGTCTGAGTCCGGGTGAATGACCGGTCTATTTCGGTCCCTTTGAGGTGAGATATTGGTTGAATCTCTCGGAACTTTTGACGCGTGTCCAAGTATTAGACACTTGACTTAAAGGTGTCTTATTTTTCTTCAGGAATTGCGGAGTTCTGAAGGTGCCCGAGTTTGAAATGCCCGGGTCTAATTTTATTTTAGATTTGATTTTCATTCCAGAGAATTTTTCGCTCTAGATTGATAGAGGCAACAATGTAAGTGTAAAATCTAGTTAATTCGTTTTTGGAATGCATCAACGAACTAAAACTATCTCATTTTTTAGGGTTCCGTAACCGAATGGTAACCAACAGAACCCTATTACTAAGCCTCCGTCCGTCCGTCTGTCAGTGGGCTGTATCTCAAGAACCGTAATATGTAGAAAGAATGAAAGAAAGAAAACTAGTTTATTTAGCACACATATAGACAGACACACATTGTAGATACAAATAAAAGACAGCTTAATTTTAAAACAAAAACATTGTATGCCCCGCGGCTGCGCCAAATAGGTCCAGTTCAGCAAAATGCCAGACAACTAGGAGTTGCCTGACGCTGGTTTTCAGTTTGGATGTAAATCAGTTTTGTAGGTGTGAAATGTAAATGTAGATAAATATAATTATAAATGTTAATATGTAGTAAACGATATATATAAGTTAGTGTAAATAACAAACAAAATAAAAGAAAGCAGTTTGAACAACAAATACCACAAAGTTCAATATAAGTCATGTCAAACCACACAATAACAAAAAAACGTTCCGTAGACAGTTGATATTTTCTCATTTTTTACAAGAAACGTGTTTTTTTTTCGATTTCTGGTACGGAACCCTTCGTGTGAGAGTCCGACTCGCACTTGGCCGGTTTTTTCTAGTACGATCTGGATTTTTCATGGTACCTTAACAAACTTTTATGCTTTTTAATAATATTTATAATGATGAAAAGAAATGATGAGAATATACAAAATGATTCATACTACCGCACTCTCTTTAATTTATTTAGTAGGTAAAAAATAATGCATAAGCAACAAAATACTGTATAGAGGCGGGTTTTGTTCTTTAGTCGTTTCGACTTAGTGTCTTTTCACATTGTTCTAACTTAGACAAACGGAACCCTAATTTTTTGTCTCTTAAATACATACATAACCCCTTATACAACAAACCCACACAGAAAACCTAAATATTCGATATTTTCGCGCAGTTCTCTCGTTAAAACCACAAACTGAAAATCTTCATGAAAAACCGTATTTATTTAAAACAAACCCGCACAAAATAATTGTAATAACAACGATACTCGTGTGTTGGGGCGGTTTGAAAAAATACGGGAATATTCGTGACTGTAGCTTTTGTAACTGTGCAAACTTCAGTAACTGGTAGTGTAGTTAATTTTTATTGTGTGCGGCCATTTTAATGGCCTGCTTTGTTTATTTATGTTTTTTAAATGGAGCATGAGGAATGATGTGCAAAGCGGTTAAAATGCTTTACGGAATATGATCTCAGTATTGTGAAAGCCAATTGTTTTTGTTGGTTTTTAGGGTTCTGTACCCGAAGGGTAACCAACGGAACCCTATTACTAAGCCTCCACTGTCCGTCCGTCCGTCTGTCTGTCTGTCAGTGGGCTGTATCTCAAGAACCGTAACAGGTAGACAGTTGAAATTGTCGCAGAGCGTGTATTGCCGCTATTACAACAAAAAATAAAAATTAAACAAAATTAAAAATTAAAGGGGGCCCCAATACAAGAAACGCGTTTTTTCGGTTAAGGGTACGGAACCTATCGTTTGCGAGTCCGACTCGTACTTGGCCGGATATTTTACACGACTGGTCAAAAAAAGGAGTGTTATGTTTTTATCGTTAACAACCAGTCACCGAACCGAACTACTTTATCTGACATTTCGCTTCTAGGTTAAAGTAAAATCAAAACATATTTCGATATGAATAGAAAAAAAACTCTACCCTGATATGTCCTTCAAACTAACTTGTCAAAAGATAGGAGTATTGAAAAAATATCAATTTTATGTTGTTATTTTCTACCGAAAATCTCTTTTGACAGTTGACTCGATATGGGTAAAATTGTCTAGTAAAACCATTTCAATAAATCGCTCCGCCGCCACAGCGGTCTAATTGACCCCTAAATTCCTTCAACCTAACAAGCCCTAACAAAAACAATATACCCTAAAATTCCAGACGAAATATTTCGAATCGGGCAAAAATTTCAACCTCTCAGTTATCATATTGAGCGATCATAAATTTTCGCTGGCCCGCGGGACAGTGGGACCGTGGAAGCATGTCTGTGAAGGGTGTCAGCCTCTTTTTGCCAATATTTTGCCAATATTTCAAAAGAGTATGTGCTGACATGACGTGACGTCAGCATTCGGCCCTTTATTCCGAACAGGCTATTCGTTATGCGTTCCACGTTTAAAATAAGAGCGGTTAGGTTGGTGCTGTATTGTGATGGCAGTGTAAGGGTTGGTTGGAGAACGTTCGTATGCTTTTTAGGGTTAGCAATTTCATCTAAAAGTGTAATAGTATTTCGCTAACATTACATACTCATTTCATCTATCTATTTGTTAATGAAAATGGTTTCCATTGCTTAGTGCATCACTTAAGAACGGCTAGACTGATATGGCATTTTTTTAAATAAAAAATATTCGTGGCACTTTGAATGGGTTTTCAGGGAAATAAAGAATGGAAAAGTTGCCCGAAAATTTAGGAAATTCGAGGAAAACTGAAAATGCTTCTTTCATTAGTATTAGAAAGTGTTTTCTTGTGAACTGTTTAGATAGCACAACATCGATCGGATTAGCAAGTTCCTAAAAAATGAGAGGTGGTTTTTAAACAAAGCAGTAGGTATTGATAAATCCTGGCTGCTGAAAAGCACTGTATGGAACAAAATTTTATCGTGGTCCGTTCAAAGGACATCAAATTCAATTGACTTTATATCGAAGTGAGCTACTTTTTATTGAGCGTCGCGAACAAATGACTGAGATTTTTAGCTGTAGTAGCCATTGCATACACTTATCGATTTACATCAATATTAACACATTCCACCATTTCCAACTACGCTGTTATCCACGTACGAATGGTGGTAGCAATACAACCCTGCACTATTTATACAGGCGTACTATAAAATCATTGGAAAAAATTCAGTAGGTAATCGTACGCATGAATATGAACAACTATTACTATGGGATCAACGATTATATCTAAAAAAACAGCTCTTCCCTACGTTTTGTCGAGTAATCGAACAAACAGCGCCTACTGAACAGTTGATTTTTTTGCGATTTTCAGTGTCGTCCCTAGAGCGAAAGTTGTACGTGAACACGACTATTTTCAACACCAAAAAAATGCCAAAGACTTAAAAGTCACCCTGTATAAGTTTCCAATTAAATCGCTGCCCTAGTATTCGATATCGATAAAACGTAATCACCTCACTACATTTTAAAGTCCTTTTCAGCGAAAGCTAGCACTTTCAAAGGAATTAACTCGCGTGATACGAATATATTTGGAAAGTCGTAAAATATAAGTATTTTATTGAATTCAATGAAAGTACTTACGACTGAAACTGGGTTTAATGAATGGAGTGTTTGTAGTTTTATGTTTTTTTTTTGTGGTACAGAGGTTATTAGAGTTTAATGACCTTTTAGGGCAATTTTTTCACTAGTCAGATAACTTGTATTTGAGGTAAAAATATGGCTGTTTGACCGCTTGTCTGGAAAAAAAATCAAATGATGTTGCATGTTTATTCTTCTGGTAATCATTTACCCTTAGGGCGATTTTCAGTCAGATATCTTTTCCCTGAGGAATAAAAATGGCGGTGTGACAGCTTTTGTAGTAGAATGATTCGTTTAAGTATCCTGGATTTTCACTCTATAAGTATATTTTACAAAGGTTTTTGTGCCTATTTCCTATAAGAAAAATCCTTTGTTATAAATATTTAAGGCTTACATCCTCGTGTCAGCAATAATTTTCCTTGTATGTCAAAACCACGCCCTGTACACGTTTTTAATTCCCCGAACAAAAAGTTCGATCAGTTTTCTGATACATATTTTAAATTGAAGCCCGCCTGACATATACAAATATTGATAGACTCGCCTATCACGAGGGACCTAATACTGGCATTCGCAGACTGTGGGTTTTTTTTTCATAAAATGAAATATTGCCACGATATTATAATATCAATCCTTTGGGGATTGGTACGTGTATAACGTGACAGCCATATTGTTACAAATTACAATCTATTTTTAGATATTTAGGCCCATATTCGAGAATATTGATTTTAGTCGAGAGATGTGGTTGTGGGTATCACATCTGTCTGCGAATTATTGAGTGCCGTTTTGGTTTTGAGTCATAAACAAAATTTGTATTATACAAATAAATATTATTTTGAATATTCAAAATTATAAGGTAATGGACAACTTTAGTTAAGCCTCGTAGTAAGTTAAGTACCTACAACAAACATTTTTTTCATAAAATGTTTTTATTTTTCAATTTCTCGTAGACTCGCGTTGGACGTTGAAAACAATGATGTGTTCAACGTTGAAGCAAGCTTGCGCTTAGAAGCAACCTATTCACTCTTGACTTAAAGGAATTCCACTCCTTCGCTGTACGCACAATGAAAGTATTCCCAATACTTTTTGTACATAGATGGGTGGGATATTGCTATTCCCTTTTTAACCGAGCACAAATTCATAATAACATCGTCATTCTACAGTATAAAGTTTCAAAGAGAAGTTACTATCTAACTAAAGATTCAAGCTTCAGTGGTGTAGGGTATTAGTTTGTTCCCCAAAATAATTCCCTTTGATCCCTCCACGATACAAATACTCAGAACTTTAATATCCCGTTTTAAATACTTAATTGTACTTCTATATTGTTACAGACACTGTTATCATAAATTGGGGTAACTTTCAAAGAAGCACCGCAAAGACGAGTCAGACTCGTCTTAAAATGATTTTAAAGTAAAGATCATTTTAAGACGATTCTGACTTTCCAGTGTCGAGACCACAAAATGTATTTTTAGATAATATTTTGTCTTCATTTTCTGAGGATTTTTAAACGCGAAATCTTGAAGCATTTTCCTGAATTACTTACAACATTTTTGGAGCTTCATTAAGTCTGTTCTGGGTGACATTTTTGCAAGATGCTTTTCATATTTTTTCGGCTGTTTAAGATTCCTATCAACTAATTTGTGTCCCATGTTACCTTACAGAAGGTTGCTTATTTATTTGTCTTTTTATATAAAGTGCTTAAGATTGTTTTATGCTGCTCCGATTGACATCGTTCTGTCAACCCGGCCTTCGCTGAAAACTGGCGTTGGCGATGGCCGTTTTGCGCGAATCTGATTACCTATGTGACGCATATCTTCCCAACTTACAAAACTTTTGTAATTTCGTTTTTTTTTTTGTATCCGTTTTGCTTTTTCTTTCTTTCTTCTTTTTTTCTTCTTCTAAGAAGAGTACGACTCTCATAATCAACTTCCTGCCCCTTATAATCCATGTAACCTAAAGTGGGTGTAAAACGTTTTCTTGTTCCATTCAGTCCTGTCAACTGTGACTATGGTTGTTGATTTGGTTTTTTATTTTATTTTTCTATTAAATACCTCACACACTGTTATATCAATTGTTTGTAATATTTGTAAATATGTGAGTACCATTTATTGTAAAACATTTATTTGAAATAGAAACTATGGAGTTTCTTGGATAGTAGAGTCGCTTTATTTTTGTACTATATTCTTTTAACTGTAAAAGAATATGTACAAAATAAACGTACGCAAATAATTATGTAAGAATAAACGTGTTGACTTCGACTTTTACTTTGATGCACGTGATTTTGATATTTTTTTTTTTTACCGATGGGAAATCATCAAAGAACTCCTTCCACTCCATTTGGAGCAGAAGGGAGTGTCAGACTCTTACTGACTAAAACTCATCTATGTTCCTCCTAATGCCCTTTGCGTTCCAGGGCCGCGGTGACTCTTTCGAATAAATTCCGCAACCATGATAAATATCTAAGTTGATTTTATGAAAACTTTCAACGATAGTAGTGACAGAGACAACCGACCAACATCAATAACTACAAATTCCCATAACAAAAACGTCTCAAAGTTATCAAAGAATATTATCCATAATTACTAGCTTAATTCCTAATAATAACCTTCCCTAATCCACCGATAGCACCCACTTCACAGTTACACGATCCAATAACATAATTCTAGTAATTCCTCAGTTTATTATTAATTCCAATTCCGCCGCGCCTCCCCTGAACTCTTGTCCAACTTGGTTCAGCTCCCCCTTCTGTTGTTTTTCATCGCAACGTTCCCGGGAGGGCTGTAATTCGATTAAGTTATTGTTTTATGTCCTATCGTCTGGACTGGATATATTGTATGTTTGGGTTCTGTAGGTCTGGAAAAGATAGAAAAATTCCAAAATATTGTTTTTTACGCCATAGTTAGGTACTTGAATTTATGGACAAGCTACGCGTCGTGACAACGTAAAATGATTTACCATGTTTTAGTAGATATAATCTAATACCTTTAAACTAGAAATTTTTGTATATATGTATTGTATGTATATAATCTGAATCTCGGAAACGGCTCCAACGATATTCATGAAATTTAGTATGCAGGGGGTTTCGGGGGCGATAAATCGATCTAGCTAGGTTTCATATTTAGAAAAAGTTGACCAAAAATAAAAACCAAGTGAAGCTCGGTCATCCAGGTACTATTAATTATTTCGGAACTATATTAATTTACTTATACAGCAGAAACTCAGTGCAACCTAAAATTATAAATGCAAAATGAGTTTGTTTGTTGGATTTCGATAAAACTTGGGGCACGTTTTTTTTTTTTAAGGATGGGAAATCATCTAATGACTTCTTCCGCTCTGGGTGGAGCGGAAAGGCGTGTCAGACTCTTACTGACTAAAACCCATCCATGTTCCTTCTAAAGCCCTTTGCGTTCCAGGGTCGTGGTGACTCTTTCGAACAGATTCCGCAACCCTGGCAGGGGGGCACGGGTACATCATGTTCCGGAATATGGCACAGGATTAAAAGGTTTTTCATCCTGACAGTATGTTCTTTTGAAAAAAAAAATCGACTAGAACGCGGGTGAAGTCGCTGACAGAAGTAAAAGATTTTAAAATAAATTGCAGACTTGCTTAACCTGAGAATTTGAGCTCAAAAGCTGGATTTTTCATAATATTATACAGTGTTTTAATAACGCCCTATTGAAATTATACAACGTGTAACTGAATAAACGCAAAAACTCTTATGGGGTCATTGTACTCATCATTATGAACAACTTTCACTATGGGACCAACACTGAAATCGTGAAAAAAAGTCATTTGCCCCATACATTTATTTATGTGCATTAAATCTCGACAAAATATACTAAACAGCTGATTTTTTTTTCGCAATTTCGGGTTAGGTCCCATAGTAAAAGTTGTTCATAATGATGAGTACAATGATCCCTTAAGAGGTATTGGGTTTATTCTGTTACACGTTGTATAACTTCAGCTGTTGCTGCTAATGAAAAGTCGTGTTTACTGGAAAAATCAGATCCTAATCTTATATTTCCTTAAATGTACCATGTTTTATACAGAAAAAAAAAAAATGTTTTCTAGAACTCTCTTCTCTATCCAAACTGTCCCCATAACTGTTTCCCTTACACAAGCCATGCAATATTTTCTCATCCATTTGCAAGTACTCCAACTGCAACGCATTATCCTAAGTTGAACATAAATTCAGAATATTAAAACTGAACAACTCCGAACTAACAAGAACCAACATTGGCACTCGACGCAAGACTGTGCATAGACCGGAGCGAATGGACCATATAAAATGTCACTGAATTGTAAACTTTATTTTCAGGAGGATAGAGCACACTCGGGTGGAAGCACGAGGAGTCGTTTGAAGTCCACGTCGATGTTCGTATAACTTTAGTGTTTATGTTGTAGAATTTAAAGTGCATTATTCAATGTCATCAGAAATCTTTCTTGTTTCGGTCCTCTCGGTGTGTGCGAAGCCTAAAGGGGAGCTCATCGAGATATAACAGCGACTGCCCAAACTTATACTGCAGAATTACGTAGCCACCCAACTCCTAATGAAGTTTTAATAATTCACGGTCTTCCAAAACTGTTGGCTTGTTAACTTGCTCAAGTCAACTCGTGGTCTCTTTAAAATGTTAATTTGTGAGTCGATAAGGAGAATTTCGTAGTATACAAGTGTTGAGTTTTTGGTGATTATTTATTGCAAAATCTGCAAGGCTAATTTTTGAGTTTTAGATAAAAACAATAGGGATGTTGTTTGGGTTATAAAATATGATTCTCTTTAGTCCTTCAATTAGATTATCGAAAAATATTGGATACGTATTTTAAATTTTATCAAATCAATAAAAAAAAAATACGTAGATAAAACGCATCAAAGATCTCAGTAAAAAGTGGAAGTGTAATTTTCAACGCACTGTATCGTTTTCATTTTTTTCAAAAGAAAATATACGTGTCCAATATTTTTTGGAAATCTATCTGACGGACTAATAAGATTTTTTTAGTCAAATTATTGCAATAATATAAACTAATACTAAAAGAGGTGAACTTATACAGTTTCGATAACGAATATTCTTCCTCTGGTAGAAAACTTCACTAATATAATAATACCTAGTTGAGAAAAAATGCATGGTTCCGGTACCTAAAACGAACTTCACAAGTACAAATGAAAATGTCAAAAAAGGGATTTCTGACGCATTTCAATTTTAATGGTCTAGGTGTAGAAAAATAGGCCAGAGAGCCTGCCAAGGTTGTGGAATTTGTTCGAAAGAGTCACCGCGGCCCTCGAACGCAAAGGGCTTTAGAAGGAACACGGATAGGTTTTAGTCAGTAAGAGTCTGACAAGCCCTTCCGCTCCACCCAGAGCGGCAGAAGTAATTTGATGATTATACATCACATCCTTAAAAAAAAAAGGTATAGAAAAATGTTCAAAAATAGTCACTGTCAATAATAAGAGAAAATTAACGGTAATTATAAAGTTAACAACATATGAATACTTAACAAGAACCTCAACTCAATCAAACGTTTACCTCCATACCCAAACTTAAAGGAGACCCTTCAATATCAATGAGATACAACACAGATATTATTTACTATTCAATAATACCCAATATAAATGATTAATCAGACCCAAAGATGTATACAACTGGATTGAGCATTACCGTCGCGAATTGAGTAACCGGTAGAAAGAAACAAAGCGATTGTGCGCCTCTACCTGTCTCTTTTCTTTATGTCGCCATGCCACCATAGCCGAAGTGACTAGAGAATCTAGACAAGTGGCATTCTGTCACCGATAGTATGATGATAGCGATTGTCAAAATATATGAAAGTAGCTTTTGCCCGCGACTTCGTACACGCATTATACCGTTTTGTACCGTTTCCGTAGGAATTTATGTGTGTGTGCTCTCCTACACTCCCCAAGGAACCTACAAGCCAAATATCAGCGTTCTACGACCAGTAGTTTCGGCTGTGCGTTGTCTGTCAGTCACTCAGTCACTCATCAGTTTCGAGAATCATTATCTATTTCAGCCAAGTACTAACCCATCAGGCTCAACTGGATGGAGTCGAACTACGGCCGCTACGCGTAACGTCCGTTTATGGCCTTATTGTATTTGGAAGATGCATTTTTATGATATTGATCGTATTACAGCCATTGATCTTCATATTTTACGATTAGTCGTGCTAAGTCCGTCAGTCCAGTACAGTCAAAACGCAAAGTATTATTTGCGTTAGGTACTTATCGATTCATAGAAGAACAAAGAACGCAACAGGCGGCATCCTGTTTCCACTTTTTATTTCACCGCGGGCAGCGATTGGCGAACAGTCCGACTCAAGCCGCAACTATACTCGCAATGATATTACCAATACATACAATATTGTCAACTGTAGCAATCGAACATTTCAATGTGACTACAATTGCTACCCCTGAAATATTTTATATACTTATTCAGTTTTTGACGTGACAACGTCTAATTAATCGATGAACGCCGGCTGCAAGCACGAAAAAGGATGACTCATTGTAACGTTACGCTCATTGTAACGATACGATCATTTCATCAATGTTTTGTTATGACGTTGTGACATTAAACTATCGTCCGTAAACTTTACAGACAACCAATTTTTTAATTAATATGCACACTTCTTCTGACATGTGTTCCGCCATGTTGCCATTAATAAAAAAAAGAATAAAATACACAATCGTTTTCGCCTGTTGAATGAGAGTTTGCCTAGAAGCCCAGTAGCAACGAAGGAGGGGCTGATAGAGCTTGTCAAGAGGACCAATGCACAACGCCACAAAACCGGACAAAACGCTTTGTCTTATTTTCATTTGATAACCAGGCAGGGAACGTTTATTCCAGTTCTATATGTCTACGATCAAACCCTGTATATAAGTTGTCAATGATAAAAGGTACCTAATGTTCATTTGAGAAAGATAATTTGATTTCCCAACGGACCTCAGGTAGCGGGCCTGTGTTACCAGATGAATAATTTAGTTACACGATAATTGGTTTATCAATATTATTTCAATAACAGTTGACGGACGAGATGTTAATAAATAATTGGGGACGTATTTCTGTTTATTTATTTAAACTTTAAGTGAAGGCAATAATTATTTTAATGTCAGTCATTGGCTTATCTTCAGTTATTGGAAGTTTTCGTTAATAAAATAAAGGTTTGGTTTTTCAATGGCCGGGTAAAATTTACCTGACGAATAAATTTAACCGCCGTTGAAGTACTTAATCTAAAGTCATCTGAGAATTAAAAAATCAGTCCTAAAATCATCCATACGCTAAAATTCCTGATGATAGACATGCAAAATTCTGCTCTTTGCATCACCCAGAACCATAACTTCTATTTAAAACATTACCTTAAAAACGTCACGTATTTAAAAATAGAATTCAAACACACAATACGGTTTAACCCGTAAATATTCATCGTTCGTAATCATAACAAACAGACAACCCCTTACAAATTGTCAGTGAATACTGACCCGCGCCAAATTGTTGACCCGGTTACTGGTTAGAACATAATGAGGTGAGCGTCGAGCACCATTACACTGAACACAGCATTGATCCTAATTTTGTAGGTTTATGACTGAAATGGTGGCGAGATGATCTGGATGCACACCGCGAAGGCTGGTTCGAGGTGGCGCAAGAAAAAAAATCTGGAAGGATATGGGGGAAGCCTTTGCCGTAAAAAAAAGGCTGAAACGTCACAGGTCTATATATATTTCCCAAAGGGGTAGACAGAGCCTACCTGAGGACTTAGGAAAATAACATTCTATCTCACAATCGATTGTCAAAATGTATGCCAGCACATCCAACTAAAACAATCTGTCAAATTTCTTGAACAGATTTTCAACTTTATCGCTAAAGCATTAGGTTCAAGTTCGATAGGGAAATTTAACGGTCTTGAAAATCTTGATGTGCTGGCGTCTGTACTATCGAAATGTCACACCTTTAATCCTAAAAACTTTGAACTTTTCAAAAGTGTTACAGTCATTGGTTAAATCTAACAAAATGTCGGCGAAGGCACGCAAAGCTGGCGGAACGAACTTGAAGCTTATCAACAGGGCTGGTCCACAGTTGCCCAAAGCCGGTAGAAATTAAAGAAGAAAGAAAGGCCTTCGCTCTGCAGTGGGACAGACCAGGCTGTAAATAATAAGTTTTTTTTCCCTTTTTAGTGGTACGCACACCTAACAACACCACTGGAAAGTCACAGGAATGCAAAATACGCAACTTCGTTTCCTAGGACGTAATTTTTTCCTGCTACTTTGATTTAAAACAAAATTACAGAACCGATTTTGATGAAATTTCTATGGGACCAATTGGAAAGTATATACATATATCCTTTCAAATTAAATATTTATTCAAATCAGTTCATAAATGACAGAGTTACGAGGTAACAAAAAACATACATAAAAACAGAGTTGAGAACCTCCTCCTTGAATTTGTACATTCATATAATATTTCCATCCATGTTTAAGATCTATGAAAAGGCAAGTATATATGGGCCTACCTGCTATCTACTGTGAATTTCCTAGTGGTTTCTGTCTACTGTCTATTATCCTACGGAATATTTGCTAAAGAGACTCGATCGCTCGGGAGAAACCCACTCGTACATCGCACTACTAAAAGCAACTCTAACTCTCCCACTACTAAACTAACTCAACACCTGAGCCAATTTATTTTCGCAGATAAACTACGAAAATAATTTGAATAGAAATCTATTTTCATCAAAAGTCAAAGACACAAAGTATTGAAGCAAGCTTTCCATTCCAGTTATTTTCGTTAACTTCCAGTTTATAAACAGATCATTTTAAGACGTTTATTCAGAGATAAAGGGGAAATATCAAAGAGTTGGCTGTGATCGGTTTATGCCGCACCGAAAATATCGGAGCGAATCAAATATGTAGTGATCGGTGACAGCCGTGATGTGCGAATATGTTTCTACTTGGAGTGGAGAAAGATGGAGGAGGAGCTCGTGGCTAAATAATAACAGCCGCACGGGTCGAACTTCAAGGATAAGCAACGCTTGCCGAGGTTGGTCTGTGGATGGGTGACCATCTTAACGTACCGAGACTCTTTCGTGCCTCGGAAAGCACGTTAAGCCCGGCTGACATTTGTAGATCTTTGGCAGTCGTTACGGATAGTCAGAAGCCAGAAAATCTGACACCAGTCTTACCAAGAAGTACCGTGTTACCCAGTTAATGGGTTGTAGAGGTCTGGTAGGCAGCCGCACCACGTAAAATACCTACTGGTTTTTAGCTGAATCCGGTTTGACTGGAAGCTGACCCCAATATTATTAGGAAATGGCTAGGCAGATGATGAAGTGGAGAAAGATGCAGTACACCAACAGCGGGTACATATAAACATATCAATAAAAAGAAAATGTCTAGGTATATTCAGCTTACACCAAGATGAACAACAACGTTACTTTATTTCCAATAAAAAATAAACTAAAAAAGTCGTTAAAAATAAGTTAAGATAATTAACTCGGGAAGTTTAAGCGATATCCTTTGATTAATAGACAAACTTTATGTTCTCTTCTTTTGAGGCAGTCGTATAAAATGCGATACAAAAAAAATGCCGCATAACTATGCAAGTTTTCTTTTCAAAAACATGTGAACCAACTAAACGGCACAAGACAAACAAACACATTCAAACACATAACTTGGATTCCCTCCTCTATTTCCGAACGTAACTCACGGGTCGCGCACACCCACGCTTTAGACCTATTCATTCAGTGGAAAGTGGGCTCATGAATAAATTATTACACCAGTTCAACTGTAGCGTACAAAACGCTGGGAAAACCGTATTGATGTGTGCGATCGCGACGAGATTCTTTTTTTGAATGATTAGGTTTTTTTTTGTGAATATTTTTTTTCTATTTTTCTCTGGGTTGCCATAATTGATAGCTGCCAGTGGTCTGAGTTTTCTAATATTATATAATAGATATTTTAAGTGTTTGAGTACTTTCAGTTCAACATTTTTTTTTTAATTTGACTGCGTCACCCATATCGATTTGATTTGTAGTAATAAAAATAATAGAAGTGATATACCAAAAAACTAACAACGCAAGCTTGGATTGCCTTCCTTTTTCAATTTTTTTATTTTGTTGACATTCTATTTTATTCTCCAGTCATTGAAAATTCTACATTGTTTTTATTAATTTGATGAAATCTTACTGATAAGAAAATATTCAATCATAGATTTAAAGCAAACTATGCTTTATTTCACCTTTATCTTCTGAACATTGTACAAATTAAAAGTCAAAACAATTACAAATAAAGTATCCCTAAAATTGGCAAGCGACCTTGCTAAACACTTTTAACCCAGTGACACAGAAAGTCCAGAGTTTATTTCAGACGCGAATGTCCCGACAAAGATAATTATTACGTGCCGCGTTACCACTGGATTACTGTTCCAAATTTATTTATACTCAGACACGTGCTTTCGCGGATATAAAGTTGTATTTCCTACGTGCAAGTATACCTACCTGTAGGTCGCTGTTGTTTTCGAATTTGGAATCCCATTGTTCTCTGAATATCATTATGTCGGCCATGTTGGATTTATAGTTTGACGTATTGTTTTATTTTAATGTAGTTGAAAAACCATAGATTTATGTTTTAATAGTTTATTCTATACTCCCAAGATAAAAGTTCTCTTTCTTCTTTTTGAGTCGAAGCGATGGTTACCTCCTAGGTTGATTCCCTAAGTAAATGACCTAATCGAAATGCATAAAATGTATTGTGTATTAGTATGATTTAGGCCAACTTGCAACACAAATGAACAAAGACGACCGAAACAGAAATATGTTCTTAATACGTTTTACCATTAGATTCATTAATTAGTGTAGTATAAAGTCTCAATCGTTCTTAATTAGAATGACATACCTATTGTTATCCAAACCCAAATGAAATCAATCCAATCTCATCAATGAGTCATATTTCAGCCTAAATGTAGCCAAAATACGAATACTATTCTCATTATCGCAAGCATCAACAATGACAGCGATCATTACTGGACCAATATAACATTGCACTACATGCCACAAAATCAACACTAATCCTATTTAGTTCCGGACACCAAATATGCTGGAATTAAATTTGTCCACTGATTTTATCTTTGAGGTTTAGAATCGTCGGTGGTCGCTAGTTGTCAACGTTCGATGACCTGGTTTCAAGTCTATTTTGGTGTGGACACGACTATCGAGCGAGAGATCACTTGGCTGTGAGCGTCCTATGCATAAAAAGTTGGGTGACACACGCGATGTTTAGACTTTTTTTTATCTGTGTAAGTTTCTTGTTTAAAACGACACGCCATTTTGTTCGGAAGAAAATATTCTTGAAAACCCGTAGTACGCACTATTTCCATGTTCTCCTGAGAATTTTTGCAATGCTTTTATCAAATAATTTCTAACTATCGATGAATTAAATGACTAATCGGTATTGAACAATAGTTGACAGCTAATATTGCAAAATTATGGAGTTTCTTATCCTTTCTTCTCCATAAAAATCTACATTTGCGAAAGGACAGTAGAGTCACTTTATTTTTAAACATCGTCGTTGCAAATTTATAATCTCTGATGTGCAAAAAGTAACTTTTCGAGAATAAACAAAAAACTTCCTGTAAAATTTTGGCTGACACTTGAGATTTTTTAGTAATGTTATGTGCTTCATCGATATAATAAATACTCACAGTCACATGGAAGTTTTTGCTAAGTATGAGTATTCAAAATCGCTTTTCAAATATCTGCAAAACTCATTCTCGACAAAAATGTGACATAGGAGATTTTAAATTTGCAACGACGACATATTCTTTTAACTGAAAATGTTGACGTTCAAAAGTGCCTTTTAATGGCCTAATTCAAATAAACGTTTTGACTTTGGCTTTGATTGCTGTATGAGGATTATCAACACGGTTACAGGAAAATAGTCCTACTGAAGTGCAAATGATGTATTGTGTTTCAGAATTCATATTATTTTTTTGTATCCTTTTATTTTGGACATACTTTGTATGCTGTCGGTTTTTAGTTTAACGTTATAACCAAGCGAATAAACACCTTATTTTATTGTAGTGAGAATGACATATTAACTAACAAATAAAACGTTTTGATTTTTAAAACCTTTTTTCACACAGACAAATAACAAGAAATTGATGACCGCAATTAGCTCAGGGTATTGACAAAGCGAACCAGCCGGTCGAAGGTAAGGCTCGGGTGAAGTGATCACGAGATGAGCTATCAATCCATATAGGGAATCAAGATGTCACGTAATCACGAAGTAAGCTGTCATTCCATCTTAATTATATGGATTGACAGTTCAACTCGTGATCACTTCACCCAAGCCTTTACTTCGACAAGTTTACAGAATCGACCGGCTGTAACGCACCTAACTTTTTTTTTTTTTTACATTGTAAGTAAACACTCACTGCTATTAACTACAAACTTACTAAAGATGCAATTCCTATATTTTAAAAGAGCACTTAAAGCACTAAATAAATGCAACAAGTTAGTTTTAATGATTGCAATATAAAACATTATGGTGGGATTTGAGTGTGCCAGTAGAGCAGGGGTACTCAAACTTGTAGTGTGGTCGATCGACTTCAAAAGATTAGGCATCAAGCGATCGAGATTAAGTCTCATCATCATCTGCCTAGCCTTTTTCCAACTATATTGGGGTCGGCTTCCAGTCAAACCGGATTCAGCTGAATACCAGTATTTTACGTGGAGCGGCTGCCTACCAGACTGCCAAAGATCTACAAATGACAGCCGGGACTAACGGCTTAACGTGCTTTCCGAGGCACGGAGGCGTCTCTGTATGTAAAGATGGTCACCCATCCATAGACCAACCTCAGCAAGCGTTGCTTAACCTTGAAGATCGACCCGTGCGGCTGTTATTATTTAGCCACGAGCTCCTCCCGATCGAGATTAAGACTAAGACTTAAACAATTAAAATATTGATAAATAACCAATTAAAAGCACTTCGCTGAAATAGAATGACTAGTTTTAAGTTTGTTTACTTGAATCAATATTTATACTTCAGACATAGCCAAAAAGAACTAGGGGTGTTATTGTAACTTAATATGAGAGCTCGCCATGGAAAGGATTTAAACCCCTGCGAGTAGAGTAATGGTTTTTGAGAACCGGCCAATGTAGGTCAGTTTAGTGTAGCCAGGATAAACTGTTAAACAAGAACAAAAAAGTATTTTTGTATTATCATATGAAAACACAGTGTAACTCGCACAAACAAAGAAACGTGAAAACTTCAAATAAAAGTCACCCATGGAACGGTTTATTTTGTTTTTTAACTTTTCGTTCGTGATGCTTAAGGCTCATTTGTCTATCCATACCCTAAACCTAGCCAACGAGAACACGAATCTAAAAATCTCAACTGATAATCCAGTAAAGTCAATTTCATAAACGGTCTACCATCAGCTTAAACCCAATGTTTCATGAATTAAAACTAATCCAAACGATAGTAAATTATTCAGAGACGACAAGCCAGATTTTATGGTTACTCAACTTCCCTTTAACCAGAAAATCATACACGCTTAAACATTTTCAATCCCAGAAGAGAAACCGCTGATCCCTTCACTTCAAATACATAATTAATGCTACGGTACAGGCTAAGAAGAAAAAAGGTTGGCTCTAACCGCGTGAAAAATGTTATCTGTGGAACAAGGGCTGGCCGGAAACAAAGAAAAATAATAGCGAGCTACTTAAAAAACATGTGATTTTGTTTTTGGAAAACGTACTTTTAACCTCTTTAAAGCCACAAACTGGGGGTCTTTAAGTCAACAGTGAATGGGTTGCTTCCAAGAAAGCGTGCACCATCATCGTGTAGGGTTCCGTAGTTAGTAGTAAGCCATGACAAAAATAGCAAATTTTGCTATGAAATTACAAAGTTACAAATACACTAACCTTTAAGTCATTTTCTATGGGGTTACTACGAAATTTTTACCTGATCAGTTACATTTTATAAGTTGGCCGACTATTACTCATTAATTTATGAAGCCTTTAAGCAAACCCTCAATATTTTTAAACGACCTATCCAACCACACCATGGGGTAGACGATAAATTCAATGCCACTTAAAAGAATATGTATATCTAGTATATTTTATTTTACCACTTTGTCGACGTGATTTATATGTCTAGTTACCACAAAATTTCAACTTTCTAGCGCTAAGCGTCTCTGAGCTAAACACGGACAGACGGATATGGCGAAACTATATGGGTTCCTTGTTGACTACGGAATCCTCAAAATGAGGTTGACTTGTAAATTTCAATGTGTCCAAGTTAATCATAATTATAGGAATCATTTCTAATCTTGTTTCTTCATTGTTAGACATACAAAAATCTATCTTACGTCTATTTCAACACGAAGAAAAGAAAAATCAAACATATTCCATCCCTAGTTAAAACACGCGTACGCGCTTTTAAGCATCAACGATTTACATTCAGCCTCTGAGTACCAGAATATCCGAGTACTGAAAAATATGGAGTGCCACGTGAAATAGGTTAACAACTGTACCGCAGTTTTGGCGTGACATTTTTTTCGACGAGTGTACCTGACCTATCTGAATATTCCTAGGTAATTGGATTTTTTTATTAATATTATTGAGTTGGAAAAAATGTGCAGGAAAATATTTTGACCGAGTGAAAGGGTGATGGAAACAAAAATTGGTGAAACATGAATAGAGAGCCATACAGAAACAACACAAAACATGGTTCTGTATGGTGTCGGACGTAAAAAATAGCACTATCCCACTCCCATCACTTCCCGTAGATGTCCTAAGAGGCGACTAAGGGACCCACCAGAGAATGGGTAGGTAGCAGCATTCTTTGTATATTGCAACAGCTACTCTGCGATCGCCAACTGCCTGCCAAGCGTGGCGATTATGGCAACCACCCCAACTCCCCTGTTTGGGGGAGGCTTATGTCCAGCAGTGGAAAACTTTCGGCTGATACGATGATGATGAATATAGAGCTGTTTGAATGCGATAAGCAATGACCCTAGTGACATGAAAATGTCTTCATTTTGAGCAAAAAGCGGATTTCATATTTTAAGTATTTGGCTCCTCTTTTCGTGTCGATTGACCAGTTTGTGGCGATTTGGAGCGCTAAGTCGTTAGCTATGTTCAGGTAACGTGAAAGCAAATAGTAATGTTCGAATTGTGGGTGGACTTATGATATCCCTGTGCCTATTTCGTTGAGAAAACAGGCATGTTTATGTAAAAGTAACACTAACTCTTTATTTTGACTGTCAATGTACACGAAAGATTGACTGTAAGAGAACCAGCCCGTTGCATTGACCGTCTGCTTCATCGTCAGCCTAGCCTTTTCCCAAATATATTGGGATCGGCTTCCAGTCAAACCGGATTCAACTGAATACCAGTATTTTACGTGGAGTGGCTGACTACCAGACTTCCACAACCCATTAACTGGGTAACACGGTACTTCTAGGCTAGACTTAAGTCAGCTATACTGACTTCTGACAATCCGTAACGATGCCGAAGATCTACAAATGACAGCCGGGACCAACGGCTTAACGCGCTTTCCGGGGCACGGAGGACAGTCACCCATCCACAGACCAACTTAGGCAAGCGTTGCTTAACCTTGAAGATCGACCCATGCAGCTGTTATTATTTAGGAGCTCCTCAACATTAACCGTCTGCCTGATATTAATATTTTCAATCTTGTACTTCAAAACCAAGTCGGCACCTAGTTATGTAGATCAAAATACCTATAAGTATTTTTCTCATGGTTACCCACTATAAAATAGTAGGGGGGTAACCGTTGGCTAGTTTTACCCCATAACAAACGACCATTTTATGAGTACCTGTGTAGGTCTATGTGAAACAAAAAAAGTAATGTAAGTATTGAAACTTCTAGTAGGCCAATTTATCTTTAGCTACATATATCGGTACATCAACAAAAGATTATCTTTTCAAATTGCCCGAAGGCTTTCGCGAACATATTCAATATTCTGGTGGTCCAGTCGATTACGTCACTGACAAGATCGCTTCTCCAATCGCGAGATACAGTAGAGGTAGCCAAAAGGGTTCAGTAATTTATGTGAAAATAAAATCGTTCTACCGTCGTGGAATTCATGAAACGTGAATTTTAGGACATTCTGGGATTAAGAGGCATAATGTTGGACTGTTTAATGTCGCATGAAGAGCTTTTACGGTCTTAATTTATGTTTAAATCTATTGACGCGATATTTTTGGGTAATTCGTAGAGTTATCGCTGCTTTGTCACTGATATTGAAATAAATAAGTAGTTTAATTAATTTTAAACGGTATTTACACGGCACAAAGCTACTGCATTACTTTGCTAACTCTCAGCAGATACCGATACCGAGGCATCTGGAATGCCAGATACCTCGGTATCAAAACTACAAATCCTCAATCGTACGCAATGTTTCTATTAGCAAAACTCTTAGGAATGTCCTGAAAACAAATTGCTTGACTGACAACCGGGAATTAAGAATCATGCAATGCCTGAACAAAGAAAACTAATAAGAATGCACATACAGCACAACATTATGTACAGAATTGAAGCAAACGGGATCTTCAATTGATGCAATACAGTAAATTGTATGACAGAGCACACAAGATCAACTCAAATTTGAATCCTTTCCAACAAGCAGCATGAAGTCGGGCAAATTGGAGTTTCTACCAGCAAATACAAATCACGTTTATTCCAAACTAGATTTAAATTAGGACCCGAAAGGACTGGCAGTTCAAAGCGATTAAACATAGCTTTAAAAGTCAAGCTACCGTTTCAGTATATACGTACTAAATTGACGTAACAGTTGTGGAGTTCCAAGTGTTACAAATTATTCAGGTAACTTCTACGTGAACTCGTTCCCATCTGAATCGATACCACCTACCTACTATATAAACTTTTCATTCGGTTATATAACTTTTGTAAACATCCGAAGCCTGTTTCAGCTTTACATATCCTCCTTTTCAATTTCGACTTCCAAACTACACATTTACTATTGGAATCCACTTATAACTTCAAACTTCACCACGAAAAAACTTAAGGGAATATACATAAAAGCGCTGCGGGCGCTGAAAACGAAAATTGATATTTTCCTCGTGCGCTTCACATTCACCGGTACGTTTTACAGCTAAAGTCACTTTCAATTTTCAACGTAAAGCGCTTTATAGCTGACTGGAAGCGTGACGGGCATAAAACCTCTGGAGAGAAAGCCTCAACTTGTCTCTATCTAGTATCTATGTAGAAGCCGCGAGAGATTTTCCGATTTCTTAATCGTAATGAAACGCGATTTTCATCTTTTCCCCTTTGTATTAAAGCGTGAATTTCACTGAAGGTGCAAATATAAAATTCTTAATCTTCCAAGTTATTTCATTTTTTTACTTGGACAGATGTTACCTAGATGTAAACGTGGAGTAAAAGTTTCCGTTTAATTTTTTATGACTTTCGCAAATTAGATTGCGTAGGTAACGCCTCTGCGACGTTCAGTTGATCCGAGTTCTGACGTCACAGGGTGTTCCATTTTTAAAAGGTTACAACTTTGCGCGCTCTGGAGTTACGATAAATTTTTTTTATGGTTGAATGTGAGGTGAAGGTGAAGTGAATAAAATTCGTACAAATTTAAAAAAAGCGAGATCTGTAAAACTTTGAATAGGTGCAAAATAAAAATGTAATGGCTAAAAGTTAAAGTTCAAACCATAGAGCTTCAAAATATGTTTTATTGAAGAGAATGTTCATCTAAGTGCACTCATGCGTAAATCCTTGTGGTGCGTCAGTAGGTGAACTATTTTCAAAGTAAACTCAAGAATCAAAGGTTTTTAAGCCTTTTTCTTTGGTATTTCTAGTGGGGTCCAACTCTGTGTTAGGGGGGAGTTTAGTAAACATGTGTTTTAATTAGAAGTAGTATGCTTCAGTAACTTCTGCATAAGCATGCATAAGTATAGTTAAAAAGGTAGCTGGGATAGGCTAAATGCAGAAGGCAGAGGACTAAGTGCTGTGGCACAGCTTAGGAGAGGCCTATGTATGTCTAGCAATGCAAGTACCAGCACATCAAGGTACCCAAACTGTAAAATTTTACCAATCAACCTTGAACCTAATGCTTTCACGATAAAGTTGAAAACCGATTAAATAAATTTGACAGATTGTTGTAGCTTGACGTGCTCTTTTTTAAGGATGGGAAATCATCAAATGACTTCTTCCGCTCTGGGTGGAGCGGAAGGGCGTGTCAGACTCTTACTGACTAAAACCCATCGGTGTTCCTTCTAAAGCCCTTTGCGTTCCAGGGCCGCAGTCTTTCTTTCGAATAAATTCCGCAAACCTGGCAGGCTCTGGCCCTAGTGGGCCCTGTCTTCTATACTGACATCTCTTTGAGGCACGCGTGGAACACAACGCGCCATCGACCCGAGTCAGGAGGTGATCGGACAGCGAGCCACCAAACGCTCGCCGTCCGCAGGCCCGTTCCTACGGTGGCCGGGGATCGCGACTCCCGACGCCCGCTCGCACGCTCTTTTCCTGTAGCGGCGGTTGGGGCGAAGGCCTTGTTTTTCCATCGCGCGGCCCGCCTCCTCCTTCGCTAGCATTACTGCTTCGCAGAAGTAGGTGATCGCTTCCCAAGTCTCCTTGCTCCGGACCATGGATTTAACCGGGCCGGATAGAGGTCGCCGTCGCCGATCGCCTCGACGAGGACACGGCGGTGCTCAGCCCAAGCAGGGCAGACCTCCACCGAATGCTCCAGCGTGTCCTCTAGGCGATCTTCACAGTGAGCTTGATGTGCTGGCGTCTGTACTATGATAGTCTGAATTGGTTGCCTGAAGCATATAATCAGTCTAAACATTCCCACTACCAAGACGCATTATGATATCTACACTTCTTTCAATAAGATTCAAAATACACTAAGCAATTAAAAAGCAAAAAGTTTTGACAAAAGTGGCCGATAAATCCTGGCCATTGATACCTCACGGTTTAAAAGCTAGGGCTGCCACAACAATAAAATTCCACTCGACTAGAGCTATCGCCAGCCTCTCGTAAAGAAAATTACGCTGATAATAATTCAACGGGTGGCAACCCTAAATCACAGCGTATGCCAGAGGCAAATGGAAAGTGGCTGAATTTAAACATTTTGTTGGCGATTGAAAAAAATTCGCCGTCATAAATCCGCTGACAAAATGGTAGAAATGAAAAGTGTTTCTTTATTGTCATTTCGGATCATTCTGTTTTTTTGTTGTTGTATGTCAATCTGTTAGGATTAATGGTGGGAAAGTTTGATTTGGAGATTAAGTTTGATAAGTTTTTTGGAAAGGTAAAACATAGTTCGCATTTATCTCATCAAGCCGCTTGACTTTTGAGTGTAGCTGCTTAAGTATGTACATTTTATAATAGAAAGAACATGGGTATATTCAAAGTCGTTAGAGAATAAATTGATATGTTTTCTTTTTAATTAACTTTACCGCGACTTCGTACGCGCATAGCCTATAGCCTTCCTCATGAATGTGACTATCATATTATTATACAAATATAATTTTACAAATCCGACTGGATATGATATATATGGATATGGAGAGATCGCGTTCAAACAAACAAACTCTTCTTCACCTTTATTGTATTAATAAAGATTATAAGAAAGGATAGAAATACTTTTTACTGCACATAACAAATTATAGTAGGAGTTTTTAAAATAGGAGCCAGACAACCTTGGATGGATTTGTCTGAGAAGCTGAACCGAATCATCCTACATATAACTACAAAAATTAACCAAAATTCAATCATGTCCAAAAATACTTTTGTCTGCGGTCTATAAAGTAACCCTTTTTATTTATTTACCTACCAAACTAGATCATATCGAACCGTGCCCTAAACCTAAACTAAGGTCACTAGACCCAATACATGTTATTGTAAATTCAGTAGGATTACAAAGGGCAGGTGATACCCATTGTTTATCAATTTCGGTATTAGGTGACACCCAAAGGAGTGAGCATAACGTCATGTAGCGGTCTCAATTCCAAGCCACGGGGTACGAATTTCCAGACGAAAATTAACTTAGGCGGTCTTTGTCTGAACAAGGAATGGAAGTGAGTACTGTAATCATGTGAATTTTTTTGCCAATTTCATTCTTGTAGACCTGTTAAGGGGCAACCTAGATTTCTAAAATATGTTTCGCCTTTTTTTTCACGAAGGTATGATAGTAGGTATTTTTATAGTTTTTTTTAGTCTTAACATAAAGATACAAGTTGTAATAGAAATAATACAAAACCTGCAAAGGGTATGGGTGTCATTAAGAATAACATTTATTGTAGGGTAGTTCATTTGGGATTTATGCAAACATAAATGTATGGAGCAGTTAATTGCTTTCGTTATTTCAGGGTTTGTTCCATAGTAAAAGTTATTCATGACGATGAGTATATAGAGGTATGTGATACAGAGAGTAAAGTCCCGCATAACTCCACTGAAATGGTAGGATCCTCCGACCAGACGGTTGTTGTGTCTGGTTGGCAACTACCCGATAGTTGGTATTTGGACAATTTTGTATGATCAAATCGCACGGAGAACTTTGCTTGCGCGATGCAGGATTACGTTGGTAGTTCGTCCCTGACAGGATAGATGGCGTTGCGGTTCTTTTTGTTGCCGTACAAATTTCGCTTCTTAGTTTTTCATGTGGTGGCATTATTGCCGCTACAAGTACCTACAATGGCACTTTTTAACAGATAGCGGAACCCAATGACACTTTACCCAACCTGGACGACTCGACAAAAGGAGAGAATTACTAACAGACCCCTAAATACATAAACCTGTTACTCGCACATAATTGTTCAAGTCTTCTGCATGCCATCGTGCCTATTTAGTTTTGATAAGTAGATGGCATGCAAGCTACTAACATACTTGTAACAGGCACGTGTATTACGGCATTAACAGTATTACAAACGTACCGCCGCATGCGAAAACTTTTATTAACACAAGCCCAATTCAATTGAAACTGAATAACATTAAAATACACAATGTTATGATAATTTTAAAACAACGGCGGCGACGTTCATATCAATGTCATTGACATTAAACATGCATTATGCATGAGCGAGTTATCGTGACACATTCAGAATGAAGCAACTTGAAATTCTCTGAAAAAAATTGAATATTGAAATTCTATGTCAATATTTGATCATTTCTTGGGATAGAATGATGAATGAGTCAAATTTTTCTATTTGTTGAAATTGTGTGTTTCTAGGTGTGAGTCGCCGGGTTATTCTAAACACCGTAAGATTGTAATTCATCTTGATTTGATTACAAACTCTAATAAATAGGACTCTTACAATCCCATATTGTGACGCATTATTTCCAATACAAAAACTCCCATCCAAATTCGGTAGTTTACAAAATTGCCTGCATTATCGAGAAAAATTGGTTGTCTGTAAAGTCGGTTTACGGACGATAGTTTAACGTGACAACGTTATATCAAAACAATGATGAAATGATTGCATACTTTTATGAATAAAATTGTCGTAACGTTACAATGAGCGTAACGTTACAATGAGCGTAACGTTACAATGAGTCATCTTTTTTCGCGCGTGCAGCCGGCTTTCATCGATTTATTAGACGTTGTCACGTCAAAAAAGAGTTTACAGTATTACGCGATTTATTATAAACTAACGGTGTTTGGCGGCTTTCCGGTGACGTAATATGTATGTACCTACGTTGTAGGTTTGATATTGCAGATTGTTCTTATTAACACTTAGCACCCTAGAATTTGAGTCTGTCCTCATTCCGTTCCACTATTTCCGAAATATCCCTAGGAACATAAGCATCACGCTATATAAGGCGACAAGGTAAAGGAAATTCTGGATTCTGGTTTGAACTTTCCCCGTCGGGCAGACAGCATGTCTATTATATAGTCAATTTCAGCTATATGCTAGCATATCGCTGAAATTGACTTCTTGCACTCACTTAGTTTTTGGCATATTGATATTTCTATGTAACGTGCGTGTTTCATGTATACGATGAATACATTTGAATCTTTCTTTTTCTCTTTATTACTATTTCTGCTTACCTGGAGACTTTATCTTTTTTTTAAATAGGTATGTGGCTGATTTACAGCTTAAACATGAAGCTAAACGTTACTAATCAAATCGGTGACGAATCTACTACATCCATATCCATAAGAATATTATAAATACGAAAGTGTGTCTGTCTGTCTTTATATCGGTTAACTCTGCACGTTTAAACCGCTGAACGGATTTTGATGAAATTTGGTACAGAGATAGATTAGACCTTGGAGACAGACATAGGCTACATTTTACGTGGCATTATAGGAACAGGGCTTGAGGTTCAAATAGGGGATTAAAGTTTTTATGGGAGTCCGTCATTATTTAAAATAAAATCTTTGTATCAAAGGCATTTGATAAAAAATTAATAAACATAAATTCAAGCGTTTTTAAAAAAATTGTATTTTAAAAATATTATTGGCTGCCGTAACAATTCCACGCGGACGAAATGGGGGGCAAACGCTAGTACATATATAATTACACCTCTGCCTACCCCTCTATGGAAAACAGGCGCGAGGTGCCAACTATAAAACTATGCTCAATGAACCTATCGTTCCACTTAGTAATCAATAAACGCAACCAATAGGGTTAATCGTCAGCTCGCATGGCAGACTTCTGCAATACCGCGTTATCGACAGAATATCGACGTAGGTGGAAGTAGTTATAGGTGCGTCTACCCTATCCATCGGCCTGATTAGAAGATTGGCTATCATAAAAGATTATAGTAGGTAATACTAAGGTCAACGTTGACATATTTTCTGATTATAGTCACATAACAGACTTCTTCTTTTAGAGAAGATGGTTAATTTTATGGATGGATAATTTCGGGCCTGGTAGGTACCTTAGTGGTGTGTACACACGTGAAAAGCAACTTCAGTGGCGTTCATAACATTTTAAAACATTCAGGTCTATATGTCTCTCGGTTTCAAATCTCACACTTATAATAGACTTGTATTGAATTATATATTTCAAGCATTATAAGGTGTCATAACGATGTGTTGCTGAAAGCCAATCGGAAATCTTTATTCTAAGATAAAAAAAGATGTACTCATATTAAAATGATTTATTGGCCAAATCGTCCTAATAATTCAGTAAATTTATTATACCAAGTGTGATGGCCGATTTCATTAAATTGCCATTTGAATCTCTATTCACGTTTAAATAAAATAATACACATAATACAACAAGTTTGATAATATGATACCTAACTAGCTCCAATTTATATTTCAGCATTTAACATAATAGGCGTAGGTTATAATAAATAATGATTCATTTTCGTAAGTTTTGTAGAGCATACCTACCTACTTACAGTTTTTGTTTTAAATTAATAAATAGGTAACGAACAAAGATAAAATATTGTTAACTTTCGTACATGGTTTGTGCTAAATTACGAATCAAATATATATATATATAAATAAATACATACATGAAAAAAAATAAAAATGTTTTTTGTCCCAAAATAGTTACATGGTTTTCATATATAGTAAACCATGTAGTTATATTTATAGCAAGTTATACCAAGTAACATATAATACCCGGACTGTAATGTATTTATATGTTTATAGATCCACCTTCTCATGTGTAGCTACACATCCAAAGCCAGCGAAGCTCAAATAACTTAATGTCATTTACGACGTAGATAACCTCAAGAAGAAAGCTTATAGCGCTGCGAACAATTTAATGTAATAAAGGGGAATTGCAAGCAATTACGGGAATTGTCCGGAAGCGAGCAATTTGCTCGTAATGCTGATACTTGCCGGTACACTACATCCTTTTTAAAAATTTCAAATTATCTGTCGCTGATTACTGAGAATAATTTAAAATGAACAGTTTAAATATTTTATTTCGAAGCTTTTGGTTAACGTGAAACGCAATGTGATTAAATGTCTGCTTCATGTATTAAAGTTAATGAAATGGTAGTTTCCATTTATATTTTAAGTAATCTATCAGTATTGTTTTGGATATACCTACTGTATTGCCACGTATCAATTGAATTTAATGAAATATTATAATTGAAATGAATTAGAACCTAAAGGCGGTCGCCCAAGGCGACTGATTCCTTGCTGGATCGCGATAGTAGCGTTGCGGAATCGTGGTAACATCGGCAAATGTTTAAGATTTGTTTACAGCACCGCGACTATTTCGCGATCTTTGTGCGATTGTTTCGCTGCAAAAGGTCATTGTGGGTTTTTGATATTGATCTAAATATTAGTTTCAAATTTTCTGGCATTCACATATAACGCCATGACTCATACTCTACTGATAATTATATATACAAACAGCTGTCATCCTGCCAGTACTGATCGTAATGATTAATAGTAAAAGTTTCAAATATCATATTCGTCCTTTTTGACTTTTTTTTTTTTTACGGAAGGGAATCAAATGACTTCTTTCGTTCTGGGTGGAGCGGAAGGGAGTGTCAGACCCTTTCTGACTATAACCTATCCGTGTTCCTCCTAATGCTTTGCGTTCCAGGGCCGCGGTGACTCTTTTGAACAAATTCCGCAACACCATATTCGTCCTGCATCGAATGGAATTGATAAGATTGATTGTCGAATTGACTTTAATCTGACACAAATAAAAAGGCATCAAATTGGAATTGATCCAAATTAACGATTTAATTCAAGCGCGAAAACACAGGGTAACAGAAATAATGTTTTTGTTTTCATTTCTTGAAATCGCGAAAAAATAAACGCCCCAAATAGGTAATTGTTTGCATAATTAATCGCTTCATCGTACCCCATAGTGTAATTAGTCATTAAACTTGCATGCGAGTTGCTTGCAGGTGGAAACTCGGCCTACTAAATACGAAGGAGAGTTTGTTTGTTACTCTTTCAAGCCTAAATGGCTGAACCAATTTTGATGAATTTTGGTAAAGAAATACCGAGTTGAGACCCTGGAGAAAGTTATAGGATTTTTTGCGAAAGTAAAACTTGGACGAGAACTAAGCATCGGTTTAAAACTGGTGAAACATAAGCGGTACACCAAACGCGAATCCATTTTAAACAATACTCTGTGTAGTGTGACCGCAACCACACGCAGAGTGTGAATTTTGTTTGTTTACTTCCACCGTACTAAAACGTGAGGAAATTGATTTATTTTAGAGTAAAATATAAAATAAGTTTTTGGTTGTTTGAGTGAAACACCAATGTTTTAAATACAACGTGTCTATTAAAAATGTCACCGTGAAAGCTGAATTGAGCTTAAAATAAGCTGACATAGTGGAATGACAACTAACTTCGCCAAAGTTTCTAATCTTTGACCAGGAACGGGTTTTAATAAGACACACATAATATTAGAACCCGGTCTTGCTCATACAATTATTTGCAAAGTATTTTTCCTACATAGAAAGTTATGTTTGGACTACACTACACGAAGTTCAAAGGCGAAGAAACTATTCACATTCACATAACGCGCTTATATAAACAAAATAAAGCGTAGCAATGTGAGATATGACACAATAAGAAAAGGGTACAGCCCTATAATAATAATAGATTCCATCGTAGCGACGCGCTACGGCGTAGCATTGTAGAATAAACAAGTGCTACGAAAATTCGTAGGCTTAGGTAAAGAGCCTTTGTAGGTGCGCACCGGTTTATTTAATAAAACTGTATTTCGTCGGTTCCCTTTGACAATGTAATTTATATGGAAGAAAAATAAAATTGTTACATTGTTAAAGTGCTTTGAAGAATTTTGGGTAAGGAGTTCCTTAGAGTGAAATGTAAAGTATCACTTAGACGGAATTCCCGGGTTTCTATTTATACTTCTTTGCAATTTATAACGAATTAGAGATTGTTTTATCTTCCATGCTAGTTTATTTCCAATATATTTTATATACAATCTGTATTTTGTCTGAATCAGTGTAATTCTGCTATTTTGGAATCCTTCTAGCTGCCTTCTCAAAGGATTATAAAATGTGTATTCAATTTCTTCTCTCTCAAATATCAATGTAGCGAATTTATCTACTTTAGTGCACGACAAAATATTTATGTTAGGTTAGATAATACACTAAATTAGATAACGAGGCAACATCCGTAAAAAAATGTCATCGAAAACGGTTTCAAGCCAAGCATATTCTTGCTGTGATATTTTTTGTCACATTCACTTTATTCATAATGTTATCTAAAACTGGAATATCAAATACCCGAAACTACGACTATTCAATTAAATAGGAATAATATCTAACAAGTGTTTGTTTCACACTTTGGATATTTTTTAACAAAACCGAATTAGAATAATCTTCTTATGATAATTAAGCCATACACTCAAAATTTCCACGTTTTAAATACTGTAAATAAAAACCTCTAATATTCTATGTGTTCCGTTCGAATGTTATTTAACCACGGTTGAAAAACTTACCAAAGCTCTCCTCATCAACTCTAGCAATTTAATGAATACCGATAGAAATAATAATCTTCCAAATAAACAAACAGTAGAGCTTTATGTCACTGAAATTTTACAAAATATTGTATTTAATTCAGTCATCGAATGGCAATGAACATGAAAGAGAGTACGACAGTACTAAATTCACACAACAGGTAGATAATAAAACATGAATAAAAACAGAACAAGTCTGAAATATTTACATCACAAAAGAGAACAGAAAAGAACAATACAGAACTAATGAATCAAAATGAAAGGAACTGAATTATCGTCTTCGACGTAAAGCGACTAAAGACAATTTTCAGTCACGTTATCTACCTGAAATTGGCACTGAAAGCGTTGCACTCACCGTGTTTGCAACGGTTACATTATACACTCAGATCCCTGTTCCACACAAAGTTTAATTAGAGACACAGTCTATGCCCGTGTAACGACGCACGGTGCCGTCAAAACGGAGTTTTCATCAAATTTTCATTAATATCCCGGTGAAAACACGCCTGTATCGTGTCGGTGAGAGACCGGCCGACGGGCGACACGTCCGTACTCCGCGAGCTCGCGGACAAAACTAGGAGCTCAGACCGAGTGTTCCAAGCCCGAATCGAGCTGGAAGGAGACGGAGTGATGTGCAGGAGAGGGATGGAGCAGCATGCAGAGGTGCGCAGGAAAAAATTAGATGTTTATTTGGGCTACTGGTAATGGGATAACAGAAGCTCGTGCGTGCTTTTGTAGTTTCAAGTGTAGGAGACTCGAGATATCCTGCCTCTGATACGCTGATAACACTAAGCCAACTGGGTGTCGTATTATATTTACAATAATTGTATGGTTTGGTGTAGTTAACTTAGATAATATTAAAAACTTTATACCAGAATATCATTGACTAATTTTAATAAAAAAAAAATAAAAAAAATGATGAACACGCGATAAATTAAAATATGTTGGAAAGCTTGAATAGTGAAGTGCATGCATTTTTAAATTCATTTTAACAGTCCTTAAATTTCAACTTTGCAAAATACTAAAACCCAAAACGAAACCACAAAATGATTCAAATTCAATCACAGATGCGATTCAATTTATTTCAACAAAAAGGTGCCAATGCTGCCGAATTTAATAAAGACCAGAACTAAGTCAACAAATTCAATAAAAAAGAAATTCGTTTTTAATACAAAAGGTGACTGAGATGGCGTCCAAGTCCAAACAATAATGAAATAGCCAGAAGATCAATTTCACGCAAAGACATCCTGCTAGTATCCATTAAAGAAATAGATGAAACATTTATTTTTATAACTTGAGATCACATTGACAGGTATATGATGTCATTAAATGGGACTTCTGTTGATTAGTGTCTTGTGTTGTCTGTTTAATTAAGATAATAAAAGTTCGGTTTTAATGAAGTTGGTTTTGGTTTAAATTAGTGTTGAGATTTCAAGATACTTATTGTTTAAATAGACTTCAAAGAAAATTTTTGGATAAAGTATCACATTAGTTTTACGAATTTATTTTAAATGGATTTGTTGAAGTCTAAATAAAATGCAATATTTTTCAACAAAAGCAATCTTTTTTAATCATCATTCCAAAGCACTCAAAGCAAGAAAACATTTCTAAGCTCAAAAATTTAAACTAAAACACATTAATTATAAAAGGCTCAAAACTAAAACCTCAGCAATTTTTTAAATATAAAAATTTTCAAGACGTTGCACGCACACAGAACGTCTGTCACAAAATTCATTATGTGGTTCTAAAATGCTGATTTAAATAATAAAATATTTAACTTATCAGCATTTTAAAGCTAGATGTTCATTAAGATACGACCTTATGTTTCAGAACTACATATATTAACCTTTTCTATGTTAATGTTATGTAGAAATTATTCTGAAATTCTAATTTGAAAGCTCTGATTGTCTAGAGCAGTGGTTCCCAAAATTGACTAGACCGCGACCCACCTAACAAACACTACCAATTTCGAAACTCACATCTTGGCTGTCATGGAGACAAAAGAGGTGTAACTTAATCTGAATGAAGACTTTTATGACAAGATTCGCTTACGAACACTTCTTATTATTTTATTGAATTAAATACGAGGAGAGCTATTTCAATGAAAATTATATCTTTGTTTTCTATTTTTTTGTTATAACCCAACCAATATTCAGCATAGTTTGGGAAATGCTGGTTAGAGTTAATGTTTGGTTTTGTAATTGGTTGAATACAATAAACTGTAAACTATTTATTTAACTTGTATTATTTTTGTGAACTTCATGGCTTAGGGGTCGGGCCGATGTGGCTCATAATTTGGTTAATCATTTGCAACCTAGTCTGTCTGTGTATTTCGAAAACTATAATTTGCTATAAAGTCTAATTTTGTGTTATTTTATTTAAAGTTAGGCCATCTAAGTGTAGTTTCGTGGTGTTGCAGCATCGAAAATAAGACCTTATGGCAAAGTGTAGTTTTGCGGTATTGCAATTTCACCGACGATTCGCCTTTTCATACATTTTAAAGAGAGAATGAGGATACCAATGATGTTCTCACGTCCGAATACTATATTGGGGTCGGCTTCCAGTCTGCCCGGAAGCAGGTAAGTACTAGTATTTTACAACCCAGTAACTGGGTAACACGATACCCCTTAGCAAGTCTGGTGTCGGATTTCTTGACTTCTGACTACGCATAACAACTTTAAAAATATATGTATAAATGACAGCCGGGACCAATTATTTAAGATGCTTTCCGAGGCACGGAGGAATCTCGGTATGGAATGGTTGGTCACCCATCCACAAACCGACCTCGGCAAGCATTGCTTAAGCTGGGAGACCGACCCGTACAGCTGTTATTATTTAGCCATAAACTCCTCTTTATATTCTCATCTTTTTAGTTAATAAGTAGAAATTAATTATAGCTTCTATACTTCACAAGTACCAAATTGGCTAAATTCAGGCTGTCTCCTTGATAGAGCCAATCAATTTGGAAGAAAAGATTAATTAATCAAAGAATATAAGTACAGCTTCCGAGATACGGGCCGTCAATTCCAACTTTTTCCTTATCTAAAACTATAGGACCTTTTATCAGGCTGTCTGCCTTTGTTTTCCATCAATTTATTTTTCCTTTTGTTAACGTTAGAACTAAATTCAGAATAAAGACATTAAAACTTTTCGTGACAAAGCTGATGTTTTAGCGATTCTCGAAAAGTCAAAATTTTACGGTAATGACATGTGTTTTTTTTTGTAAGGATAGGAAATCATCAAATGACTTCTTCCGCTCTGGGTGAGGCGGAAGGGCGTGTCAGACTCTTACTGACTAAAAACCATTCGTGTACCTTCTAAAGCCCTTAGCGTTCCAGGGCCGCGGTGACTCTTTCGAACAAATTCCACAACCCTGGCAGTATATTGACATATGCTACCGAAACGTCACTTGGTCAGTTTTGGCATTTTAGCATTACCCGATTGAATGTTACTTTGTCTAAACTCCGGATGCGGATTTTAAAATTATATGCATGCAAGGGCATAAATTACGGACTTATTCTGTTGTTCTCTGGGTGAATTCACAAAAAATGCTTCGTTTGTAATTAGTTATAGGTATTAGTTATAAGTAACAATTAAGTATTAATTAAGGCGCATTAACCGCATTGGTTTATCTGTAATGGTAGATGTATGTTGATAAATAAATAAATAATATTAAGCGACAAACTACGTGAGTGCAAAGTGCTGCAGCCATTTCATTCGAATGACAATTAATTTCGTTATTTTAAAAATGATTTTAGCTTACATTGATTCATAGTCATCCAATTTCATTGACCCAGGTCACATTGTTAGGGTTCCGTACGTCTTAATAAAAAACCGAACTCTTGTATAATATCTCATGTATCTGTGTATCTTAATGAATTGAATTTACAGTAGTTTGTTGAAATATAATTTGATCAGCAATAATTGTATTTGACTTAAAAATGTTCTTACTTCAAGGAGGATTTCCAGTATTGACCGAACGCCTTTAACCTAAATAGGTCATCCTTTTCTAGTCACTAAAGTTCGAGTTTGCTTAGACATCCCTTACTTATGGTGACTTAACAAAGTAGGCTCTTAATAAATATTGATAGAACAGCGTCCGAGGAACGACACCGCTCGTTAAACACCCTCAACTGCATAAATATCTCATGATCTGCGATAGAACGGTCAGTTATCTCCGGACTGGTGGAATATTTTATAGAAGGGTAGTTTGATATCGATCGATTGAGGTTAAGTATGCGAGGATACGTTTACTTTAGATGAGGAGAAAAATAGAGGACGGTGACGGGGAATATCAAATTGAAATTTTTCAAAAATGTGTGATAAAAAGGTTTATTTTGAACTAGTTTTATAAGCCATTTCGAATACAGATTATTCGTGATACTCTAGTTTGTGGTCACAAGCAACTCCAGTCGCAACACAAGAAAATATCTTGATATCGTAAAAAGATCAGCTCAAGAAACAGAGAATAATTCGTCAGGTCAATGAGTGATTAAGAATGTGTGAGTGTCGTAAAAAACACTTGCTTCTTATTACAACAGAATCTTAACGAAAACTTAACCCGGACGTCAATTTTAACCTAGACTTTGAGAGTGCCCAAGAACTCCGCAACCTCATCTCACCGGCCCCCTTCTACCATCGGACATCTAGACGCACTGCTAGTTACCATCCCTACCTCGTTGCTATTCCACCAATTCGCACGAAGTGTTTCCAAAAGACTTTTATTATGCGCACAGCGAAGGAGTGGAACCCTCTGCCTGCGTCTGTGTTTCTCAACGCATACAATCATAATCTTTTCAAAATTAGAGTGAATAGGCTTCTTCTGGGTAAGCTCGCTCCATCGACGACTTTGTCTCTGTCATCTCTGACCTAGACTAGAGTCAAGAGCAAATCCCATCAAAAATACACTTATTGTCTTCACAAATTGCACCATTATCTCCCTACTATTATAACCAAATTGAACTTTGACATTATACAAACTGAGCGTCGCCATTACTCGTGCCAAAGCACCGTTGAATGAGATCTTTCAGCGTTCTCCGAGATTCAAGTGGAGTTTTCTACTAAAAATTCTTTCTAAATGAAGTAATTAATGCATCTCACGTAGGATACTTATATCAAGTCACGAGAACATTCCCAGAGCAATTGTCTCAAATTTATCACCTTCCATTGTGACCAAGGGAACGTTTGCGCACAGTACCTCCGCGGCAGGGTAGCCAACCTTACAGTTTTAACTGTAATTTAAGTACTTTTTTTCCCTTGTTTTTAGGGTGGGAAATCATCAAATGATTTCTTCCGCTCTGGGTGGAGCGCAAGGGCGTGTCAGACTGACTAAAACCCAATCGATCCGTGTTCTTTCTAAAGACCTTTGCATTCCAGGGCCGCGGTGACTCTTTCGAAAAAAAAACCGCAACCCTGGCAGGCTCTGGCCCTAGCGGGCCCCATCTCCTATGCTGACATCTCTTTGAGGCGCTCGTGGAATACAACGCGCCATCGACCCGGGCCTGGTTGTGATCGGACAGCGAGACACCCAACTCTCGCTGTCCGCAGACCCGCGACTACGGTGGCCGGGGATCGCCCTGCGACTCCCGACGGCTAAGTCCTTGTCTCTCCCTCGCGCGGCACGCCTCCTTCTAAGTATTTAAGCACTACATACAGGTTTTATGTACAAATGTAAATACATACGTTGCCGTTTATGAATAAGAAGTTAGGATTAACCACCCATATTATTGGAAAATGAGGTTAAATCCTAACTTCATATTATTTTGCGAAAATAAGTTCGGTTGTCTTGATCGGTTCGGTTCACTGAACCGATTTTCATGAATTTTGGTTCAGAGATAGATGAGACCCTGGAGATGGTTATGTTCTCGCATTTCCCGATTTTTCCAGTTTCCGTATAGCCTTTAGCCTTTCTTATGAATGTGGCTATCATATAAAAATAATTTTCCCAATCCGCTTGGTTGTTCCAGAGATTAGCGCGGTCAAACAAACAAACTCTTCAGCTTTATGATATAAGTGTAGATAATTACTACTGACATCATATTATTATTTTCGTTCTTATTTCACTCTTATGGTTTTTTATTTAATATTAAAAAAAGGCAAAATAAACAAAAAAAAATTTTTTTTTAAACACCAGATATTTTAATGCTTGTACGAAGTTTTTCTATGAGGTTGGCAACCCTGCTCCGTACCTACTTCTAATTTGATTGCGCGTAAATTCTTAAATACTGGTCCTAATATTCTAGTGTTATGGAGGGTATTCATAAAATTGTGAAGTATGTTCGTGGTTATGTCTGTGTTGTAATTAGTTGGGAGTTGATGAGTTTAATTAGTGAAGGTAATTAGGACTTATTTACTGTGGACTTGTGGAAATTTACCTGTGAAGCTTTACCTAACTTGTTTCTCACTGGTCATTTTTCTGGAAATTAAAGTATTCAATATATTAAGGGCTTTTGCTATGGGTTGAGCTCTGAAATCGAATGAAACTCGACTAAAAGTAGGGGCCAGCAGTTTTTTTTTCTGATTTTATAAATTTTTTTAAGTACTGTTTCCCCAACAGCGAGATTGCCACTGAACTAACAGTTTTTGATTTTATAGTCGTCTTTATTAACGATTCACTAATATCCATTACAGAATATGGACTCAAACTGCAAGTAATCCTAATAATCACGTTTCAAGGATAGATCGCTGTTTGCACTTGCAATAGCAGATAGAATGATGTTACTGCTCATATGCTCATATTCAAGACGTAATTATATTCCCTACAGGAAAGCAAAAAGATGTATTGTGTAAGTGTATGGTACAGTTAACAAAGCTATTTGGTATGCAGGCAGCTAAGAAAAATACTACAGCAATAGAAAGAAACCTTTGTTCTTAATCCAGCCAATGTGCCAATAATAATAATAAATTGTAAATATTTTATTTCAGACCAAATTACACGATCCAAATGTTGTAAGTAAAAGTCTTAACCTCATGTAAGTAAAAAACTACACACTATTTACAAAACTGAAACGACTGACACCTATGTAATGTCTGGAGCCGTATCCAGTGATCCAGCATGAGGCTGTCCCACCTATCACACAATACACTCAGGATGCTGTGGAGCTAGCACGTGTTCTACTGAGAATAGCAGCGCACCATTTCCGCATAATGGCATGAAAACCATCAACCCTGGCGTCGGTGAACATCCTGGAAGTGCTACAAAAGCGTGGTAGACTCAACAGCAACCTGAATGCATTGTTACACTGGACACGCAAGGCGTTGTATGCCCTCAGCGTATACCTGACCCACAGACTGCACGTGTTAATTAAAAAACTGGCAGTATGCTCTGAAAAGGTAAAAATATAAATGTAAATATAAATCATGATTCGGTTGTGAAAAGGGATAGGGCAATTATATGCTCTGTAAAGCTCCGTCTGTCACAACAGAATCGTGTTGAAATTGGCCCATCATTGTAGGGGTGCTGGTCCTGGTTAACTTTGTACCATTTTATCCAAATCCGTTCAGCCGTTCGAGTCAATGGTTAACTCCTCAAATTTTTTGAGCCCAGTAGGTGGCCACGTAAATTGCAACTTCGGTGGCATTCATCAAATCCCCCAAAGTACAAGTGCATGGGCACTTGGGGCACTCCAACGTGTGGCTCATGTTCTGAACAGGAGCACCGCACTCACATTGTGTATCCGACGTTTATATGAAACCCTATTTCGCCAGGTTGTGTCTGCACCAGCCTACCTGGGTGCGCATCCGATTCAGTATTTTCTATACAGGCCACTGCAGATCACGACCAGGTGGCAGATGTTCCTGGGGTTGCAAGTAGTCGGGTGGTGGTGGATGATATTTTTCCCATAGCTTAGTTCTCACATTGGTCTTGGTCTTGGACGGCCTCTGAGCAGCAAGGAAAACTCTTCCGGCTCTTAAGCCTACCCGAGACTTTTATGGTTTAGCGGTTGAGGCGTGGTTTATTAACACACAACCAGGCATAAATACATTCAACCGGCCTAGCCTTTTCCCAACTATATTAGGGTCGACTCCTGGTCTAGCCAGTTGCAGTTGAGTTCCAGTATTTTATATGGAGTGACTGTCTTTATAACCCAGTAGCTGGGTAACAAGACACCTTTTGGTAAGACTGGTGTTAGATTTTATGGCTTCCATAACGACTGTCAAAGATATTCAAATGACAGCCGGGACTAACTAACGGCTTCACGTGCTTTCTGAGTACATTCACATTCATCATAATTTAGTAGAATATAGTAAATCTACATCTAAATGTATCGTATTAGTAGCTAACCACTAATGCATGAAATTCCACACGTAAAATGGGGGGAGCTTATTGTAATTACATAAATAGAAGGTGACCTACGTAAGTAGTTATGTTTTTTATACCAAGGAAAATACTAAACCGGGTAAGAGCATTTACTTGACACAAAAAGAGTTTAGAGAAGGGACAGTATTTTCACTACCTAAACAAAAATTGAAAATAGCTATTACTGTCTCTCGAAATCGTTTTCAAAAAAAATATCACTTTTTAATATGTTAATTAATTCCCAAGAAAAAATAACTTGCCTGGTTGTATGTAACAGCGTAAGGACTAAAATGGTCTTCAGTTTAGATATCATAAAAATCCAAATGTTGCCACAAGCCTGATAGAAACGTTTGCCATGAAATATCGTTTAAGAGTAAAAGCTTTTTGGGAGTTTCTCTCGCATACGAGATACAACGAACCTCAATTTCTATGTAGAATGGAATTTGGTTTCAAGGTTCAACAAAAGCATAAGTAGATACTTTGTAGAGATATTTTTAGAGGTATTCTGTAGGATCTACAAACGACGACATGATTGGCTGATGTCTGCGTCTGGATCGCAGGTTTGGAAACGAGAAATATTTTAACGCCCTTCAGGTTGGAAGCTATAGGTAACCGTGCCAGCTGTGTGATGAGATGTTCATATGAAGTAGGCCTGAGGGGATCAATCAGAATTAAAGAAACTCTCACGTAATAGGTTAAAAACTCAAAAACAAGCTTTAGTTTAAAGTTTATTGGACCTTATTGGTAATGTTCTTCAGAAAGGCTAAGTGCGTAGTACTTACAACCGGCGTTAGTGTATAATCAGAAGTATACACGTGAACAAGGTAAAGGAGATTGAACTTTAAAATAGTATGACGTCTAAGGGACTTACCAGAGAATGGGCAGCAGAATTTCCTGTACATTGTAACAGCTACACTGCGATCGCCAACCCGCCTGCCAAGCGTGGCGATTATGGCAAACCTCCCCTTTGGGGGAGGCCTGTGTCCAGCAGTGGACGTCATTCGACTGATGATGATAGTAGAACGTAGCGTTGTGTAGTTACTGCCTACCCCCATGAGAAATATATGCATTTTTATATACACCCCACAATCCCAAAACTAAATCCCATTTACAACAAATACATTTCATTTAATGCGTCACCATTCCACAGACTAAATAATATGAGCTTCACAAATTCATACATATTAATACGATAGCAGTACGTGCCGAGTTTTATTATGTGCGTCAAAATTCTATGACCAAAACGAAAATGAAATGGTCCATGTGATATTTGGGCCTTTTCGATGTTAATATATGCCCTTTTTTGGTCCCTGAAGTAATTACAATGTTTATAACACTTGGTTTTCATCCCTTTTTATGGGTGTTTGTTATAATCGTGCGCTGGGTTAGCGGGTTAGGAGTAATTTCGGTTTAGATGGTCGAAATTTTTACAAGGTTGTTGTCGGGTGAATTTTTATGGTGGATGGTGGAGGAATATCATATATTATTTTTCTTTTATGGTGCTATTTCTGTGTTATTTAGAACGTTAACATGAATCGGTTTGTCCACATTAGGACGGCCAGTTACAAATATGGATGCTAAGCAATGAATTTGACAAATATAGAAGTAATTTAGGCTTGTTATTCCTCCGTCACAAAATTTTTAAATATTTAGGAGAAGCTCATGTTTGGCCCTAACAGTAATTAAAATTATTTTCCATTCCAGGTCGCCTGGAAGAGAACGTGAATTGTGATTTTAAACTATATTGGGTTTGACATTCAGTCTAACCGGATGCACCAGTATTTTATATAAACTGACTGCCTATCTGATCTGCACAACCCAGTAACTGGGTATCAATGTACCCATTTCTTGCCAATGGGTATCGTGATACCCAGTTACTGAATAAAATATAAAAAAAGATTAGGTATATCAGATATATAAAAAGAGCGAGCTGAGCTTTCTGAGCCTTGGACCATCACCTTAACGTTATTTTGGCACGGAGGAATCTCGGTACATTAATATGGTCACCCATCCAAGGAGAAACGTTATTGTTAGTATTTAGCGAGCTCACGAGCTCCTTCCGAGTGCTTGATAGTCAATAGTTATTTAAAACTTCCGAAGCTCTGACCGCATTGCTATCAATGCCAATGACACATAAAGATGCTCGGAATTTGTTCAAAAGAGTCACCGCGGCCCTGGAATGCAAAGGTGTTTAGAAGGAACACGGAAGGGTTTTAGTCAGTAAGACTCTGACACTTTCGGATTAAGCGGGAGGTTACGTCCGGGTGTCAGCACTGTGAGGATCGATCGGAGGACACGGTGGAGCATACGGTGGAGGTCTGCCCTGCTTGGGCTGAGCAACGCCGTATCCTCGTTGAGGCGATCGGGGGCGGTGACCTCTCGCGTCTGGCCCTGGTTGAATCCATGGTCCGGAGCGAGAAGGGTTGGGGAGCGGTCACCTCCTTCTAGGAAGCAGTAATGCTAGCAAAGGAGTAAGCGGGCCGCGCGAGGTAAAGGCAAGGCCGTCGTCCCAACCGCTGCTACAGGAGAAGACGCCCCGGGCGTCGGGAGTCGTAGGGCGATCCCCGGCCACCGTAGGCGCGGGCCTGTGGACGGCGAGCGTTGGGTGGCTCGCTGTCCGATCACCACCAGGCCCGGGTCGATGGCGCGTTGTGTTTCACGCGCGCCTCAAAGAGATGTCAGCATAGGAGACGGGGCCCGCTAGGGCCAGAGCCTGCCAGGGTTGCGGAATTTGTTCAAAAGAGTCACCGCGGCCCTTGAACACTAATGGCTTTAGAAGGTACCCGGGTAAGAGTCTGACACGCCCTTCCAATCCACCCAGAGCGGAAGAAGTCATTTGATGATTTCCCATCCTTAAAAAAAAAACAACCAACTACCACACAATAAGAAATCTAAATTTTACTTCATCTAATAACACAGTTCATAATGAGGTCTAATATTATAGGTACAATCATAATCGTCCTTTCCTTTAAAAACTCCATCCTATCAATTTCAACCCCAAATTATCCATCAGAAACCGTTTCCCGAACACTTTTTACCCTAAAAAAATATTGACCATGCAGGACATGCGTCAACTGCGTACATTCCGAGCGGCGTCAATATACGGGGGTTCTCGATCATTCTGCACAATAGATAAATCATAATCGTGTCAGACTTGACGCGGTGGCCGGATATTGGGTAAGCGTAATGCCGAAATTCAACTCTACGCAAACGTTGAGGTAATGGATTTAGTTTCAGGCTTGCTTGGAAGGACAAAGGGACCTTTCATGTCGGTTTTTCTGGAAGTTGTCCGCAGAACTATATTATTGTATAACTACCTAATTTATGTATGTTTTTCAGTAAAAGGAGCCCATTGCGATTTACCGGACACATATCCAGACTCTGGGCTGCTATACACTGAAGAGTTTCTTAAAGAAAACTCTAACAACTCTTTTCATTACTCACTCACACCTTGATTGATCACAACCGTTTTTATTTTATGGGAAATCATCAAATGACTCTAGGCGGAGTGAGAGGGAGTGTCAGACTCTTACTGACTAAAATCCACCCGTGTTCCTCCAAATGCTCTTTGCGTTCAAGGGCCGCGTTAACTCTTTCGAACAAATTCCGCAACACTGATTACACCCTTGACTTGGCAGACTTCCAATCTAATCAGATGCAACACAGTACAGCAGAGACAAAAGGCAGTGGGCAGTCCCTTCCTGGATCGACTGCCTATCTTATCTCCATGAACTAGTTACTAGTACTGGGTAAAACGATGCCCTTGGCTTGATAGTCTTTCGGAATTCTGACTACTGGTGCCTGTAACACTTAACGAGAAGTCTTTGTATCCTATTCCAGGCACAATGTTCAGTAGCCACGGTTACGTCATTTGAGCAACGAAGTAGACCAATGCAACTTTATTATTTTACATAAACCCTCCTGTATAATTTTGGGCAAAGGCCTCCTCCAAATCCTTACAGTTATTCGTTTCTTGAGTCTTCTTGAAGCAACCCCCTTTTTTAAGGATGGGAAATCATCAAATGACTTCTTCCACTCTGGGTGAAGCGGAAGGGCGTGTTAGACTCTTACTGACTAAAATCTATCCGTGTTCCTTCTAAAGCCCTTTGCGTTCTAGGGCCGCAGTGACTCTTTCGAACAAATTCCTCAACCCTGGCAGGCTCTAGCCCTAGCCGGCCTCGTCTTTTATTCTGACATCTCTTTGAGGCGCACGTGGAAAACAACGTGCCATCGACCCGGGCCTAGTGGTGATCGGACAGCGAGCCACCAAACGCTCGCCGTCCGCACCTATGGTGACGGTCAGAGGCCCTCCTATAATACTAACGTTTAACGTAAACGAAAGCTGTATGATATTATCCAAAACAACTTGAAAACTCCGCTCCAATATTAAACTTCTGCCCCTTTGAAACTTACGCAACATTTTATTAAACTCCCGATTCTCTCACAAAAGGCCACGTTAATGACTTTATTCAATAAATCAATTTACGAACACAATAACTGAGCATTCCTGCAGGACAAAGGCATTGCAGGTCGGTATAATGCGAGCGAGAGTTCCATTGTATGCTTGCATTACATTTTTACACGTAAATGGCAATGGGTTGATGGAACTATGCTCATGTATTTGAGTTGAATGCTTTTAAACGTTTATTGTGCGAGTACGTTTTCGTTCTGTGCGTAAAGCATTCGTTTGACAGTAAATTAGTGTATGTTGATGATATGTTTTGGTAATCTTCTGTGAAGCATGTCGGACGTGCTAGTTTCACTGTGAAACACAATAATAGTGATTATTTCCCATGTTTACAGAAGACGAATTTTCACACAAACTTTCATATTCTAAATCTTTATCCCCGGGAGGAATTCCGAAACTTAGTATTTCTTTTCTTTATAATTATATTAAAAGATTTCTTAGACATAATTTCAGGGTTCTAGATTTATATAAGTTATATTCAGACACTCTTTATTAAGAATACGATAATAGGTATGTTGCCTGGGTTAATAAAATATTTTTCTATTTAGCCCTTCAGTTTGATTAGCAAAAAATATTGGAAACGTATTTTTTATTTATCACATCAAGAATAAAGTACGAAGATAAAACCCATCAAAGAAAAGAAGTGGAGGTTTGTAACGGCACTTTCCAGTAAATAGTGTAAGTGACGTCACACGAGTTTTCAACGCACTCACGCACATCTTCATTTTGTGTTTACGCTACAAAAGAAAAAATATGTGTCCAATATTTTTTGAAAATCTATTTGACGGACTAATAAGATTTTTTTACTTAAATACGCTATAAGTGACAGAAAATGAAATTTCAATATATTTGCGTTGGGTGACTTGCTGTCCGATCACCACCAGGCCCGGGTCGATGGCGCGTTGTGTTCCACGCGCGCCTCAAAGAGATGGAGGTGATTGGAGACGGGGCCCGCTAAGGCTAGAGCCTACCAGGGTTGCGGAATTTGTTCGAAAGAGTAACCGCGGCCCTGGAACATAAAGGGCTTTAGAAGGAACACGGATGGGTTTTAGTCAGTAAGAGGCTGACACGCCCTTCCGCTCCACCCAGAGCTGAAGAAGTCATTTGATGATTTCCCATCCTTAAAATATAAAGGATGACACAATGAGCGGCCTTATTGTGGTTTACTTTGTGAGGTCAGTGAATAAAAGATTTTCTTTTTAGAGTTCCAAACCTCTGTATGGAAAAACGGAACCATCAATAGGATCACTCGAAAGTCTGTCTATTTATTGATCTGTCTGTCTGTTACAGCCGATTTTCTCCGAACATACTATACCGATTCAGTTGAGATTTGCTACACATATAATCTTCAGTGACCTAAACACTAATATTTAGGCACTTTTTGGGCATACACACATGCAAATCAGTTAATTTAAAAAAAACACACCACCGCAACAACGCATCAATGAATTTTTGTAATTAAACCCCTAAAGGGGCGAATGGGGGTGATGAAGTTTTCAGGGGAGGACATTATTGCTTGCTTTAATTTACGATGAAATTGATTTGAACAAACTAAAAGTGGGGTAATTGAAAAAGATCTAACAATTTTTGCATGAGCAGCCTGACGGGGTGAACGAGGTAAACAGTTGCGCTGATCCTGGGACCACAAAATCAGCAGCAGAAATAACTGGGTAATTAATGAAAATCGCTGTGCTTGATATTCCAAAACTAACCTCCAAAAGGGAGTTGAGGGGATGTTGAAGTTTGTGGAGCTACTAAACCCGCGCAGACGAAGTCGCGGGCGAAGTGCTATTTACTAATTAGAGATTCTAACATAACAATTAAACTTAATTCTGTGACAGACTGCAAGAAGGTAAGTACCTGATAGATGAACGAGCAGAAATGGACCGCTAAAAAGTCACAGGAAAGCAAAATACTATGTTTATTTCACATAAAAAAACAGATTTTTTGAATTCGATTCATAAATGACGGAGTTATGAAGTAATAAACTTACAATGAAAAAACAAACAACCGAATTGAGGACCTCCTTCTTTTTTTGAAGACGGTTTAAACTAGATTCGAATAATTCTGAACAAGTCAGTTGGCATCGGTATTTCACTAGTTTTTCCTCAAAATCTAGCTAAGAGCTATCGTCTTGTATTATAGGTACAAATTCTAGTTTAACTCCAGAACAACAAGACAATCTGATACGTAATAGTCTGTTGATTGCAATTCGGTGCACAACGACCTTATCTCGTGCGTGCTTTGTCATCGTAGATAGGCCTGAAGATGCACACGTGCACAAGCACCTATCTACATAAATTACGTATATAGGTTAGACCTATGTACCAACTGTACATTTAATATGTCTGACACACACATACAGGGTTGACTTTTAATAAATTTCTAATCTTTTAGGTTAGAATCCTGATGAATGTGAACTTATTTTAGAATGAGATTCATTTAGTTGCGGAAAATATTAGTTGGTCCATGCGTTTGGTCGACTTATGTAACATAAATGATGTAGGTAGATACTGAGCTCCAGATGTTTTAACATGTTTCAGAGTTTTTCCAATAGTCAACGTTGTTTAAGAGCTTACTGCTCACGTTATTTTATACGAACTAGGAAGTATTCTTTTTGAAAATTGATTAACTGATTTCCATTCCACTTATGATCAGCATTAATGCAAGATTGCTCGTTTAAAAAAAAGTGTTTCTATGGAAATCTTAAAATTAGTAATTTTTGAGTGCTTATTGAGTAAAACTGTCTTCTGGACTATTTCCAAATGATTCAGATATGACAAAACATGTGATTTCTTCAAACAAGCTCAAGCTTCCTTCAGACTGATGAAACCCAAAGGCGATTCTAACAATGAAAAACTACAAATACCTAACTGAAAAAAGTCTAATTAGTCCGTAAGATACATTTCCAAAAAATATTGGACAAGTATTTTTATATTTTTTCACGTAAACATCTGAAGAAGCTAAAGTACTTTGAAAACACGCGTGACGTCACGACGCTGGTAAAAATTGTACCATCGTAGTGACATCTTGACATTTCAATTACAACAGTATAATCATTTTATATTTTCCAAAACTCAATAGATGATTGAAAAATTACAACCAATCACGTCTCAACGAAAACTGCAACATTTTTTAACAAGAACACGTCCAAATTGAAGCTTTTCCAAGCAAATGGGAACAGAAAAGGCGATGCACAGATATACCCAGACAAGTTGGTGCAGTTTGTCGCCAACTGTACCGACTCCTTGGGGAAATCTGCCGCTGAAAACGTACATTCGCGTCCAGTGACGCCCTACAAATATGGGAATTAGTATGATAGCTTTTATATGCAGTAGTTTCACGGAAATATGGGTTCTTAGTTCTGTGTGTGAAAGACATACGTATTCTCAATCACATTCATACGAGTAGTAAAGGTTTTTCCAAAAATCCAATTTGTTAACTTGGTTCTTTGGGAAACATTTTTTTTTTAAGTGGCTTGCTACCTTGTTTATTTATTTATTACATACTTTATTGTACACCACATAACAAATATAGAAAAACGTTTAAAAAACAACTGTACAATGGGCGGTCTTATCTTAAGACATAAATAAAGGAACTTGACTTTATTGAAGTCGCATCACTATCTTATGACTTTAGGTCACTATTATTTATTTTGTTCCGTTAATTTATTTAAACTTACATACAATTATATTTTTAAATATTTCGATCTTAATTATAAAATGTAAAAATAGTGGCCCACTGGTATCGGAAACAGGGTCCAAGCTACCGGCGGCCAGGGAACCAGAGAGAGGAACCTCCTAACAATACGAGCTTTTAGTTTTTATCATTTTCGCCTAGCAGATATTTCAGAAAACCAATCGCGTGTAGTTTTTTACTTTTAAAATAAAGCCGCGGTAACTTCATAGAAATTATTGTAAAAACATATATTTCACAAACTAATCGCTGATGCTGACTTTAACAGACTAAATTAAACTTAAAATGAGTGTAGTTCATACTTTATTAGAGCGATATTGTTGAACTAAATGAAAATCGTAGTATTAACTTTTATTGTTTAGTGTGCTGCGATTTAAATTGCTGCTCTGCGTTTGTATTACATTATTATTATTTTATACGGAAACCTTTTCATTTAAAATTCCGCACCCTTTTATACGATATCAACTACGTGTTATTAATGTAATAATTAATGTTCAAAACGTGCTCAGGGATAGGTTGAAATCTTGACATAGAGCAACTGTATTAAAACAGAACAGTTATTTATAATGGAAATTAATGCGTTAAAATAAACTGTAAAGCACAAAGAAATATATTGTTTGAACTCTGACATAAAGAAAAATAATCAGACATTCCAGAACAAATCAGGATTCTTTCTAAATTCGCCCCCTAAACATACACTAAAAGCCATCTGAAGCTCCCCATCTCCCATTCCATCCCTATTGTCATGCCCCTAGCTTTTAAACAATAATGAACACCTTATTTCGATCCTTTGATCGCATTACTAGGAACCGTCTAAAAATGAAACATTTAATTTGCTCATTAATTGCAAAATGGCGTGAGCTGTGATTCTTGGAACGTAACTAGATGCCGCTGTTTTAAGAAATTGAATTAAGAATCTACAGGTTGGTCTGGAAAATAAATGAAGATCGTACTAAGCAGTAGTTGGATCTGCAATCATAAATCTGGATTTTAAACATGTTTTTTTAATTAAACCTGTTAGTTTTAAATCATAATGTACGTGCTCAATGGCAAGAATAAAATATGTTAGATTTAAATCTAGAGTCAAGCATTTAACATTACGATTTTTAGTATCAATTGATTTAAATAAATTGTCAGTGTATGATTCCAAACCAATCTACATATTACTCAAACGAAGACGCGTGCTTGCATTTAAGAAGTGCGTGCGTGCCATTAGTATGGTGATAAATTACAACGGATAAAAAGCACTTTAAGTAATATACTGTACATAAAGAAAATGAAAGTCGCAGCATATAAGTAATAGAGTACACCATCAACCTATTTTGCTAGAGTGGTATCGTATTTTTACAACACAGTGCATATCGACATTAATTTGCACATAGAGCCACTCTAGGGCCGTCAGAAAACCCACGTTCTCAATAAAGTTACCGTGACTTAATTTTAAAAAGTGATTCCATTTATTTTAAAAATAGAACGTCGCATAGATAATATTTTGTGTGAGTCACGTGTTTCTTTGTTTACGGCATTAAACCCTCCGTGGGTGGTTCGTAGTATTTCACATGGTCATGAACCACTCTGTGCAAAGAGTCAGAGCGAATATTTTTACCAGTGATGTTGAAGGTAACACTGACGTGGTTGAATCAGTTTTTTTTTGTTTCGTACCTGAAGAGGCTTATACTTCAGGTACGAAATCCTAAAAAATCGGCAAAGTGCGAGTCAGACTCTCACAAGAAGGGTTCCGTACCAGAAGCCAAAAAATCACGTTTCTTGTATATGAACATCCTTTATTTTTTTAATTGGCTATACTTTCCCACTGCTGGGCAGAGGCCTCTCCCAAGTACTTCCAACTATTCCTTTCCTGCGCCACCTCGCGCCAGCTCTCATAGTACGCGTCCAGGTCGCCTTAATTTTTTATTTTGTTTTTTGGCAATAGAAATACACACTGTGAAAATCGGCCGCGCGCGTATGTCGCAGTCCTCAAGAACGGCGCCATACATTCTCAAACTCTGACTGTCAGATTTTCTGGCTTCTAAAAACGAATCCTTAACGACTGCCAAAGATCTAAAAATTTTAGTCGAGCCCAACGTCTTCGTGTCGTTTTCGAGGTACGGTTCCTCCGTGCCTCGGAAACGACACGAAGACACTCTTGGTATTTTAAGATGGTCTCCCATCCACAGACCGACCTCGGCAAGCGTTGCTTAACCTTGAAGATCGACCCGTGTGACTGTTATTGAATATATTATTATTATTAAATAATAGTCACACGGGTCGATCTGGTATGCATGGTGAATTATTATAATTATTCACCACTTGTTAAAAATTGTCTAAGTTATATTATAACTAGCTATAATCTACCGTTACAGGCTCGAATGACTGTCCCTGCCTATACGTCTTTGAACCATACACTGCCAGTGTCAATAACAACACCGTCTCATCATTAGCTTTATCTACTATAAGCTTTATTGAATTAACAGTTCGAGAACAAACGCTCTCAGTAAATAAGGAAGTCCCTGTACATTCAATTATGGTTGCTAGGCAACCGTCCGCTTCCTTTCCTTCACTATTAATTTCCATTAGTTGGCCTTATTATTGTGTCGGAATAATTATATTGTGTTAGGAGATAGTGTTTTGGAGTAATTGTGTCAATTTTGATTGTGTAAGATGGAGATATGTAGATGTAGTTGTATTAAGGTCAGTAGGGCATTGTTTTGTTAACCGACTTCAAGAAAAGGAGGAGGTTCTCAATTCGCTTTTTCACAAGAGATTCATAATGGCACACGTCATAGTACTGGTTGCTATCGTATTTAGTGACCTCGACATTAAAGTCGCTTTTACACATGAGTAATCTTGGATACTTAATAACTGGATGGGCAGCAGCATTCTCTGTTTTTTTTAAATTTAATATGGGTTTGCTCTTGACTCTAGTCTAGGTCATAGATGACAGAGACCGACGATGGAGCGAGCTTACTCAGAAGAAGCCTGTTCACTCTAATTTGAAGAGATTAGGGTTGTATGCGTACGGAAACACAGATGCAGGCAGAGAGTTCCACTCCTTTGCTGTGCGCATTATAAAAGACGTTTGGAAACGTTTAGTGCGAATTGGTGGAATAGCAACACGGTAGGGATGGTAACTTGCAGTACTTTGCAACTTTACTTTGCTTGTGGTGTATTGCCACAGCTACACAGCGATCACCAACCCGCATTCCAAGCGTGGTGATTATGGCAACCCCCCACCCCTTGGGGGAGGCCAAAGTCCAGCAGTGGACGTCTTTCGGCTGGTATGATGATAATAATGACGATGGAGTTTCTTGTCCGTTCTTCTCCATAAGAATCTACCTTCTGCGAATGCACAACTAGAGTCACTTATATTTTAATTTTAAACTGTTAATTTGACGTTCAAAAGTGCCTTTTAATGGTCTAGTTGAAATAAACGAATTGACTTTGACTTTGACGACTTAATAACTCTGACCACCCACCGCTCAACAGTAGTAAAATAATAAACTTTAGTACTAATTTAGCTTTAAAGAGTTATGTTTATTCAACTCACGAACTGGCTGCATGTAAAGGCGTTGTGGCTGAACAATTGCAACATATTTCCACGTTCCCTTTGTCTTGATTCACTTGCATGGTTTTATTATATTGAATTGATTGTGAATACAGTTTATTTTGCTAGGTATTATTTTTTTAAATGAAAGAAGCTACTGTTGCAGCACGCTTTGCTTGCCCACTTTATAGGGTTCCGTACCCGAAGGGTAACTAACGAAACCTTATTACTGAGCCTCCGCTGTTCATCCGTCCGTCCGTCTGTCTGTTAGCAGGCTGTATCTCAAGAACCGTAATAGGTTTTTCGCAGGCTGTGTATTTGTATTGCCGCTATAATAACAAATTATAGAAATTAAGTTAAATTAAAAGTTAAAAGGAGCCCCCTAAAACTTTTCATTTAAAGGGGGCTCACATACAAAAAACGTGTTATATTTGGTTTATGGTACGGAACCTTTCGAGTGAGAGTCCGACTCACACTTGGCCGGTTTTTTCTCTACTACAGGATGACAAGATACTGACTCACATTATTTATTTCAGCTTAGACAAGTTAACATTGCGAATTTCGAAACATGTGCGAGAATATATTTAGTTTTGATTTAACACAACATTTGGACGATCCGACGCGATTCCAGCAAATGGACTAAATTGAGACTAAAAAATTATGACTCTAAGGAAGAATCTTTTGTCTTCAACGGTCTGAACACTTAGCACGGGAGATAGCGAAATTGTCTTGACTTAAGGGGTGAATAAGTAAAAAAAAAATCATAGTTCTTTATTTTCTAGGTCAGACCTCGTATATTAAGAGTATTGTAATATTTTGATATATTACTATGGAGGTATGCGGTACAGAGAGTAACGTCCCGCATACCTCCACTGAAAAGGGGAGGATCCTCCGAACCAGACGGTTGTTGTGTCTGGTGGGCAACTGCCCAATAGTTGATATTCGGACTGTTGTAATGTTCAAATCGCTCGGAGAACTTTGTTTGCGCGATGCAGTATTTCGATGTTAGTTCGGCGTAGATGGTGCTGCGGTTCTATTTGTTACCGTACAAATTTCGTTTCTTAGTTTTTTCATGTGGCGGCATTGATACTACATTATTATACCTACTATTCACGGTGACATTTACTATCTTCAACGACCAAGGAATGGAAAAAGCCTTTCATGTACCTACCTACCTAGGCTACCTATTTCAACATGTTATAATGTCGACACGTCCATAATGAAAATTAATTCCTACAAAACATCTAACCTAATCTAAATTGGCTCTACGAAGTGCCTTCAGTAATATTATAAATCTTGATATTAGTAAGTCTTCTCTTCCCACGCATTTATTAGTAAATAATGATAGATATGTAATATTGATTAAAGTGGGCGGGTAAAGCCATAATGTGTTCCTTATTAAAATCTACTCATTAATATCAATCCAAGTACATGGGTATTTGGTTTTAGCTTACATCCCGTACTACATACCGTGTCTCTCTCAACTTCAAATAGTACCAATAGTAAAACTTTACTTGAATCCAAAAATTATATTCTTCATGTCGCCTTATATTGGCCTTGAAAAGCTCGTGGCTACATAAAAACTTCTTTAAACAATGCTAGTGGAGCGCGGTTCGTAGATGGATCACAATTCATAATATACCGAGACTCGTCCGAGCCGGAGAGCATGATAAGAGCGGTTACGCACTGCATCTAATCCGAATACGTGAAAATACGTTCCAACGCAGTCATAGTACTATTTGTAAGGTAGTTTACGCACTAGATCCGACTTCCGTCATACGTGATTCTAATTCGGAAGAAATATTGACGGACCGAAGTAGCTGTAGTACTGGTTGTATGAACGCTTTCGCATTACTTACCTCGGATTCAAATCGAACATATCCAAAGATGGCCGAGTAACATTGCGTTGTGGTATAAGTAGGTATTAGTTACTTAGTAATTTGGTGTGAATGTCCATAGAACTTACTTCTTATTTCCGTATTTTATAAATGGAGACTTGTAATTGTCTTATTTACTGATCTTGACCTGTTTGTAACAATTAATCTATTAATTAGTTGACACTTCACGTGACCCAAGGGCTGGCTTTTACCTTGGTCAAAGAATAAGCATTGCCATACAACGTGGCAATGCCGCCAGTCTTTTGGGTACACTTACAGTCGACAGCGATGCGGATGAATTTTTTGACGCCATATTTTAGGGTTTATTTAGTTAGGAGATTTTATTTTTATTTCTAGTGTATATAGTTAGTTAAGTATTTATGGAATAAACATTATCTATTAATGACAAAGCATAATAGTAGGTACGCCAGTTTAAAAATCACTTTACTTCCAACACTAAAAACAAAATGTAACACTTTCAAAAGTCCACAAGGCAGCACACATATTGCCACCATACAGACACGGTACGCCTGCAGGTAATTTGATAACCTAGACGCAGCCGGCTGCGGAATCAAGTGCATGAGGCGACGAGAGCCAGATTGCCAATGTGATACAGAGCATATGGGTGGCAATTTAGTTTAGATTACTGCACCTGGTGGTCTTTACTATTGCAGAACGTTTTTTTTTTGTTGCAAAAATTAACTACCGGCAAAGAGAGAGGTGGAGGGACGACCTGAGTCTGTAGACAAGTGACATTTTGTCATCGGAAGCGTGTCGAAGGGGCTTGTCAAAACGTGAAGAATGTCATCATCTAGCCTTTTCCCAATTATATTGAGGTCGGTTTCCAATCAAACCGGATTCAGCTGAATACCAGTATTTAACGTGGAGCGGCTACCTACCAGACCTCCACAACCCATAACCTGGGCAACGCGGTACTCCTTGGTAAGACTGGTGTCAGAATGTAAACGTCAAGAATGTATAGGATTGAAAAACGCTGTCGAAATGTCACGAAATCAATCCCAAATATTTGGGCATATCGAGCAAAAGTCGCATTTGACCTTGCGGTTGATTTTTTAACGTCTTATATTAGATAAGACGTTAAAGAATCAACCGCAAGGAAATGAAGGAATTGTTTAGAATAACAAATAAAAAATTACCAGAAAAGAAAAATTAATAACAATCCGTTTAAAAAAAATCCAATATTTGTTGCATTTTTTTCCTTAATCAAAGATGGGCCAAATACAATATTGAATAATAATGCTTTCTTTACTAAGAAGTGTGTCCAGTAGCTTTTTGTTATTGTTTCAGTTAAGGCGAATACACTTTGTTCTTGTGTTTATTTACATAACTCTATTTGCTAACACAAAACCAAAAAAGTCAAATGCGTTTGGCTAAATAAAACGCGAACCGTTCAAATTAGAAAATGAAATTTTTATTTCATCCACTTGTAGAAGTACATAAGCAAGTAAATAATTACTTAATCCTTTCTGTACCATCAAAGGCGGTTTCCACAAGGAAGATTGACACAGATAATGTCCGAACCAGTAGCACAAAGGCGGGTATTTTCTAAAATAATCCAGTGGATAGCTAACTAGACTATTCGTTGGAGCTGTCTGACGCAGACGGTATGCTAATGCAGGCAATCTCATAACCACGATGACGAGCATCGCCGGGTGGCAGACAGTGTGACACCGTTTTTTTGTTTATTTTATGGAAAGGTGCATTTGCGACGTCTGGTCAAGGATTTTATCGGGTTTAAATAGAAGAAAAACTAAATATTAAGTACCTATTTATACTATTGCCCTCTAATGTGTTTCTCTAAAGCAATATTTATTCGGGACGTAACTGTAAGGTGTAGTCATATTCCAGTAGAACAACTTTCTTCAAGGATCAAATTTTAAGGAGGTACATTTTTTTGCAAATATTTTTCTTCTTCTATCTACATGGGCAAAATCAATTTTTGAAATATAACCACAACCTTCCGCTACACCCTGCATATAATATATCTTATCTGTGATAATAAAAGAAGTCAAATATCTTTCTGTCAGTCTGTATGACTTGGCAAATCTCGATAACCCCTGATCGGATTTGTACGATTTTTTTTTGCTACGATTATATGTATTGAAAATTGCCGTAGCCCACAAAGGAGCTGAGCATGAACTACTAATAGCGCAGGTGGTGTGCAAGTACAAACCATCTCATTACCGTGGTGACGAGCATCGCCGGGTGGCAAGCAGTGTGACACCCGGGACAAAGGTTTCCAAGTGTAAATACATAAAAATATACAAAGATAGTAATATTGCAACTAGTAACACTTTTGTCCTCTCGTGGTTGGTGATGGACGGATATTTGGATGAGCCGAAGTGGCCGAGTGGCGAGTGGCAGTCTTGTACAATGCATAGATTGCCCGGTATACTCTTGGCTCTTCAGCATAAGGACTAAACAAAATCAGCTTCTTCATACTGCTTAGGAAATATTGTTCATGATGGAAATTTATATTTGAGTCAGTAATTTTCAGACTTAACGATCGTCAAAAATTCAAAATATAATGAGAATTACCTACTCAATAAACTAAAGAAATAAAAGCAAAGTTGTCTACGAAAGCCTAACAAAACAAAAATAATATTTGAACCACTCGATTCTGTCTGGGTCACCGACAATAATTGACAAGCTAGAGGTATGTCACTACTCAATTTAGTTCAGCTACACGTCTTGGAAGTAATAAAGTCTATCCTGGGTCTACTAACCAGCAATCCATGTATGTGTAACTTACAAATGTAAGTTATCTATTTATCTATTGTCACTCACCTTTGACAACTATGCACATTAATATTATAAATGCGAAAGTGTTGCGAAAGGGAGGAGAGGCTGGTTCAGGAGGTCCGCACCCGCCCCCCTTTAGCATACGACGAAAATAAAAATCGTGGAATATTGGACGTATTCAGACTTATCGGTACGCCAAACATACTTATATATTTCTAAATACATACATATTATAGACAAATTACACCCAGACACAGAACAAATGATCATGCTCATCACACAAAGATTTGTCCTGGGTTGGAATCGAACCCACGACCTCCGGTTTAGCAGTCAGGGTCACTAACCACTCGACCAAAAGGCCAGTCAAATAATACTAGAGCCTTAAGAATTCTGTCTGAGTCACAGACTGTAATTGACAAGCCTCGTCACAACTTCATTTAGTTCAGCTACACGTCATGGAAAGTAATAAAGTCATCCATCCGCTGTCTACTAACCATCTATATGTGTAGGTATGTGGAACTTAGAAATATATGATGTACAGTCATGCAAAATATTTGTTTGCCACTTTTGACAAGATTTATAAAAAAGAACACATTTTTATCAAAGTAAAAACTACAGCACGCCATCTGCTGTGATCCTTACATACCAGTCGGTCGATTCTGTAAACATGTCTTCACTTCGACATGTTTACAGAATCGACCGGCTGTCATGCCATCTTTATTTAAATATGGATTGACTGATCACTTCACCTAAGCCTTCACTTCGACATGTTTTCAGAATCGACCGGATGCATCCTTTTGCTTCGCATTGTACCCCATTTTTTTCAAATGTGGGGTTATTGTATTACTTACATCGAAATTCAAACAAGCGATCGCAGTCTCTTTCACTTTTTCGATTCAACAGTATTCACTGCATGTTTAACGTTGTCGATTACACGAATTTTAAAAGATGTAAAGCAATGGGTTAGGAATTTCATACGGACAAAAAACAGTCAAATACCCTATTACAATAGGGTATTTGACTGTTTTTTTTTACATTTCTCAAAACCTAGAGAGCAGTGCTAACAAATCTCAAAAAATGGCGGTGTTGTCAGCGTTTTAAAATCTGTGATAAACAGAGACAGCACTAATTACGTGTGACGTCAGTCACAAGTCCCGCCATATTGAATTGAAGCCATCTAGTACAAACGACATTTTGTGTGACAAGGATAAAAGAATAACTTCAAAAGCGTATAACTTCTCTGTTTGTACAGATTTTTCATAGTAGTCAAATAGGTAATTGAAAGAATGATTAAGCCTGTTACGCAATTAGGGTGCAGGTCAAATACGCATGCCAATTGCGAAACAACTTAACTGTCAGTTCAGATTTTTCTCAGTATTTTTAAACTTCACTATAACTATCGAACTATAAACGGATTTCTAAACCGTGTCGTTTTAGGACGCATTAGTTTCAGACCGCGACTTCGCTCGGGTTACTATATATTTCGCAAAAAAAAAAACTTGTAAATATCTTCAGGTTCCAATCTATCTCTGAACCAAATTCATAAAACATTCTCATTTTTCATTTATATAATTTGTTAGGAAAACTTTATTTCAACCTTAATGTCAACAATTAATTTCCCTGACTGTACTTAACATAGTAATACATTATACCAAAGACTTTGTAGACATCTTCATTACGTTTCGGTTTATTATTCCAAGAGTGCCTGGCGTAACTTATAATAAACGTCTGAGGGTATTTTGAGGGTAAAGTAATTTATTGTTATGTTATGTGACTATTCTGAAGACCGAATGCCCGATGACTAACAAACATAACATGACAACACGACTCAAGGCCATGTATTCTTCAAAGAGTTAAGCAGATATGTACAGGGTATTTCAGAAGATGGTGGTATTTAAGGGTGATGTTGGGTCGTAAAAAATAGCAAAACATAAAAAATATACTAAGGATTTTTTTTTCGGTTTATGATATAGAACCCTTCTCCAAAAAAACAAAACTGGCAATATGCGAGATTGTCCCTCAATCTCGCATTTGGCCAGTTTTTCAAGAACTGATTTTGCATGAATCGTGTCTGATTGATTTTTACCTAAACCTGGGAACAAATTGGATGCTTATTAAAATAACGTTGTATTGTTATGGTGTGTTCATGTTGTGTTTGTTGTATTGTTTACATAGTTAGATGTGTTACTACAAATATGATCTCACTTAGAAGACATCTATGCCAACTGTCAGACAGACAACACAAATAACAATACCAAACCCCAAAAACATTTCCAATTAAGCCGTCGAACTGAAATTAAAAGCGCTTTAAAGCACTAATACCTCCACAATCACTCGAGGAATGTGAAAAATCCTCGCAATGTACACGGTATGCCTCCAGAGCAAGCACCCTACATGCGGCTCAGGATTCCAACTTAACGCCAGTCATTGTGTAACGCCCTTAAATTTCACTTTCTACCCTAACTACTTACAAAACCCAAAAACACAAGTAATTGGCCCTTAAAATACAAGTCTATCCTAGATTAAGAGGCAGGGTTAAAATCCTGTTTATTTACTGATTAAGCAACAACTGTTTTATATAATAAGTACTTACTATCTGTAATTTTTGTGAATAAACATTAATTATTATTATTATTTATTATTATTATTATAAATTTTGATGTAAAAAAAGCGTTCCCAGTAATAGTGTAAGATTCCCTGCCGGAGTCTGTGTTTCCTGAAAGCCAGAACCTTGAAGTCTTAAAGTTAAGAGTGAATAGGTTTCTTCTAGGTAAGCGTGCGTGCTCCATCGTCGACCATAATAATATCATCGCTTATCATCAGGTGAGATAGATAGGTAAGTATATATATACTTTACTATACACCGTACACGAACTTTAATAAATGTCAAAATTAATGGTCAATATCTTCTAGGACCTAGGACTTCCAGAGATCCTTTTTAGGTGTGTAGACTGACAAACAATATTAGCCCTTTATCATAGTAGGTATTAGTTTAGATTAAGTCAGAACAATCAATCTAGGCAGAAAGAGTCAAGGGAGTTCTTACATTACTTCAGTAGAATGCAATATGGTCAGTCGACCATCGTTTGACCTATGGTCGACGCCAAACAAAATTGCAATAACGGTCATTGCCCTTGCCTTATCTCTTCGTAGGTACCTGGACAATAAATCATGAATCGTTTTTCATTACTATAAAATGTTAAGGATTACGATAAATATCAATTCAGGAAAGCTTTATGTCTTTATTTTCGTTTTCGGAATGAAGTATGTCAATAAATGTAGGTGGGTCAATGACCGTTATTGCAAATTTATCTTTTTTTTTTATTTGAGATGAGTTTGCTCTTTACTCTAGTCTAATTTTGAAGAGATTAGAGATGTATGATTTCGGAAACACAGACGCAGGCAGAGAGAACCACTCCTTTGCTGTGCAAACGTTTAGTGCGAATTGGTGGAACCTGGCATCAATCATAGCCAATTTCATTGAATACGTTTTGGATAAATCGATATCGAGTCATTATCGATCAAACACAATCTAGTTTCACCTTTAAAATGCATAATATGCTTCTTGCAACTGCAATACAAAATATCTAACAAAAAATATTTAGGCGATGCTTTTGTTTCAGCATTCTAGAATCGTTAGTAGCGCCTGATCGCTCGGCTGCAGACGCCCGGAGAATTCGTATCCAACCAATTTGGTGCGCGCCGCAAATCGCGCAGTCACCGCCTCCCTGAAATGCACTATCTGTCTGAAAACCATTACGAACGCAACCTTGAAGTTTTAGATAGGTTTAGAGGTTTTTTGCTATCTTCAGCCTTTCAAGAAGCAGACCAGGCGTGGTCTTTATCTATAAAGACTGAAGATGAACAAAAATTACCGTATTTCTAAGGAATGTGAACGTTTACATTCGCATTGAAATTTGTGAATAACACCTCTTATTTCTCTACATTTTGATAAGTTTTCGCTGAGATGATATTGTGACTAGAATTTGAACGCTTTAACTCTTGAAGTATAAGAATTTTATTGGCTCCCTGATGTTTAGAAGTTTTGCTGACTTGAGGGATAGCTCTTAAGTCAACAAAAACTAGAAGAGTTGGTATTATGACGAGACTATGTGAAGTAGTACTACACGGGCTCTAGATATAGTGCATTCTTCCATAAATGCGGAAAGTCGTAAATCTATTCAATTGAGTTGAGTTACGCCACCGAAATAACTCTAGCTACCAATATATTTTGACTTTTAACAATCCAATACTTTAACTTTAACTTTACTGATACATATATTTTAACTTTACTGATACATATACTTTAACTTTACTGATACCGTGTAAAGTCAAACCCAGCCTCATCAGACCAAGACAGTTCAATTTCTGGGCATCAACAAATTTCAAATTTTGAACCGTCAATCGTCCGTCGAACTGTACCTACCCTGATTTAAAATGGCAACAGATTAAAATTTTAAACCCCAACTACAATCATTAAAGCTACAAACAGACTCGATAATGTTTTACTGGCAGTGCTGTTAGCCGATCAGTATTCGCCCCTGCAATTGCCCGGAAAATTATATTAGGATCAAACTCAATTTGGTTCGCCCCGCAAATCACGCACTCGCCACCCCTCGTATCGAAATGCACTGTCTGGCAGTTTTAACCCTTTTGCTGTACAAAATATACAGGGCGTGGATTGGATTTCATATGAGAGTCCGGATTGTATTTCAAGGGATGTCCATTTCAATTACGGGGTCTAGGTAAAGGGATTTAAAAAACCGGCCAAGTGTGAGTCGGACTCGCGAACTCTATAAAAAAACACGTCTGTTGTATGGGAAAATTTTTGTTTTAATTTAATTTAATTATTTATTTATAAAGTGAATATACATATGTATAACTCAATACTCTGTGAATATTTCAAGCGTCTATCTGTTGCCGTTAAATTACATTTGTTGTATGGGAGCCCCCTTAAATATTTATTTTATTCTGTCTTTTAGTACCTTTTGTTGTTATAGTGGCACCGAAATACATCATCTGTGAAAATTTCAACTGTCTAACTACCACGGTTCATGAGATACAGCCCGATGACAGTAGGACAGACAGACAGACAGACAGACGAACAGCGGAGTCTTAGTAATAGGATCCCGTTTTACCCTTTGGATACGGAACCCTAAAAAGGACAAAATTAGAGGTACTGAATGTACTGTGTGGGTAGCAAACAATGTACTATTTTTGATGGTCGGAAAAAAAATTGCAGTAATAATATACATTAGTGCAGCGTTAGAAGGCATCTCATAAGGTGTACCAATGACCTGATGAAGGCCGAGGGTAACCACTGGATGCGAGCCCAGGACTTATGTATGGCCAGGAGACCCATGTGTGTCCAGTAGTGGAAGTCTTTCGGCTGAAACGATGATGATGATGAATAATAGATAGGTACCTGAAAACAACAATGAAGTATAGTTCATTGCACAGTTATTTTATGTGTATGCCTTGTGCGTATAGGCATATGCTTAGGTATACAAAAAAATAATATTGCACTATACTATACTTCAATGTTTTTTCGTAAAGTAATTAATTTAGTGTAATTAACTCAACATCCATTAAAAAGCAACTATGCATTTATTTCATAAGCCTATTCTCAAGCTAAATTTAATTATTCTAAGCCCAAAATTACACCTAACCATTGAAAGCGAGTAACAATTTTCAAGCAACTATGAAACTTAATGCAAAGCCAGAAGAATGATGACGTTTTTATTTTAGAGAGTAGGAATTTCTGATCAGAATTCAGCCCCACGAATGCCCCCACAAATTCGTTCCAAATTAAATTTGGAATGCGCTGAAAATTCCGCAGTCACCACCCTTCTCTACTGTATTATGTGACACTTTTGATCCTGTTACATACCGTGTTGAATCATAGATTTAGATCGAAGGGCTGTCTGATAGAATTTATTTTGAGTGCCACTGAATTGTTTGTAGCTTTAAAGTATATGACGATTTTAGTGCGGATTAGACCGGATAATTATAAACCTACAAGCTTTGCCAGTGATTTCGCACACGTAAAATATATTTATTATCTTATAGAAACGTGCTAACGGGATCAAAATCAAGGATATAGTTTACCCGTGTGCTAAGTTCCATCTGAATCCGTTCAGCCATTGAGATGTGATTGGTAAACAAACATTTATAATATTAGTAGGCTTACTACGACTACTATTCGTCGTTCACTGTCCCGGCTACATCACTCCACAAAGGTTGAGGAGATCTTTTTATTCTTTTTTTTTCTCGCCATCTCATTAGATTATACAAGTTTTCCAAGAAACAATAATAGTACACAATAAGTATATTGTGGGAGACTGGTGCCTAAACAAGGCTTGGCTAGGTGGATCGTTTAGTTTCCATTCATTGTAATACTAGCTGCCGCCCGCGGCTCCGCCCGCGTCAATGTCGGAAATTATCCAAAACAAGTATCCTAAGTGTTATTCCAGACTATAATCTACATCTGTGCCAAATTTCATCAAAATCCGTTCAGCCGTTCTGACGTGAAAGAGTAACAAACATCCATCCATCCATCCATCCTCATATTAGTAGGATGTATTAATTTTACTTATAGTTAATGTTTTATGTTTAATTTTTTTATTGCATGGGCCCTAAATGCCCGAAATAAAGGATTAAATTAAATTAATTTACAAGCATTATAAAATCTGCTACTTGCAATGGATTATAAAATCTGACAGCAGTCCTTAGTATAAAGGTATGCGTGTGACTTTTAAAAAAAACGCTCCGAATACATAAAACCCACGCTGTACCTCTAAAAATGTAACATCAATAAATAACCCTTTAATTGCTAAAGTTTACAGCTGTAAAAATTGAGCGGCCATTTTGTTAAAAAACGCAATAAAAACTTGAATAAAAGCGTAATATTGCATAAAGTTGTGAACGTTTTCAGTCACGGAATGTTTGCGATATCTATCTGTGAGTATTTACACAGACGAACAGAGAAGACGTCATAAATATTTTACTAACTGATTTCTGTCGTGATACAAGGCAGTATAGATGATGGTAACGGTGAACTATCACGGAGTTTGTTATAGAAAAGTTTTTGTTAAACGCTCCCTTGTGGCTGGAAGTTATATAATAATGGTCTGGTAATAATGGGACGTCTGTAAGAATCAATTGAATTTTAGTTTGGCAAGTTAGAAGGTTACTTACTTAGTTTTTAAGTTTTAATTCAGAACATCTTTTCAAAAACCTTTCAGATGCACTTGAACTTTAATCTTGAGCAGCTTTTAATCACATTAATTTAATAGCTAATCTTCTTTAAAAACTCATTGTCTGCGCATAATTTTTATGACTTACCGCAGACTGAAATCCAGATTAAACTAATAAGTCAACGACCGGACTAAGGCCATTAAAACAAACAATGGAATATACTAATTTCTGCTGAGCTTGTCCTAAAAAGAACTTGGACGACATTATGCAAAACGGAACGGATTTAAGAATCAGCTGGTCCGGACAGTGTTTATGCTAAATGGGCAAATTAATCTTGGCTGTGGCCGGATTTGTCGCATAGTAAATCTTGGACACCCTAGCGACGTAGGCCATGTGTTCGGTGTCCGGTAGTTTTACGCACAGTAATCAGAAATTTCTCAAGACAAATGATTTATTACTTGCAATGCTTTTATAGTAATATTTTACGTATTTGTGTGAAAACTGGTTTTTAGCACTTAAGTCAAGTTCTGGTAGCTAGTACCTAGTTCTAGAAGTATTGCCAAACTTAAGTGGTCACGGGAAAAGCACAAGCCTGCCTTGTGCACAAGGCAGGCTTGTGCTTTTCCCGTGACCACACTCCTCCAACAAGCTGATCCAATTACCCAGGTCTTTGAAGGCCGGGAATTTGATGGATGAGACACACACAGGACGTGCGGTGTGGTGATGCTTAAGGAAAACCTAAGCCTATAACAGTGGCCGTCTTTCAGTTGAAATAATGAAGAAGTATTAAGTACGTACCTATTAAGCAGTCAAAGATCCAAGTGTCAGAATAAATCAAATAAATACAACTGACGCCCACTCAGTACCGACGAACCTACATCACAACTTTGTATATTCCTGCTTAAACAAAAACAGCCGACCAATGAATTCCATACCCAAAATAATTCAGCGAGAAAATTAAAACGGTAATATACTGGAGAACCTATGTATATTGAAACTCACATTTTATTTTGGTATTTCGCCAATGCGGATTAAAAATCAACAGTGGCCGAATAGTGGGGCCATGCAATTAATCTTACCGGAGTTGTCCGAACGCTGTCCGCTGTCCGGGACTGTCCTGCGAAGCTCGTAAATCTTGGACACCCGCGTCCTGTCCGGTATCGCGCTGCGCATACAAATATTCCAGTTGCTGTATAATAGAAAATTCTTTGAGAAATCATTTCAATTTAGATGTCCTTGTTGAAAACATGTTGTTTTTTTTCACGTATTTTTTTAGCTTCAGTTTATGACAGACGTTTGGTTCGTATTTGTGAAGATCCCGTGTATTTGAAAGGCAATTAAAAGTTGCAAAATACCACTTTACTAAATAGTTTGAAACTGTTTAAATTGTATTGTTATTAGGTATAGTAGGCAAAGTATGTTATAAACTTATCACAAAAATAGTATAAACTGGACGCGCATTCTATTAAGGCAATATTACGCTAGGTAAAGAAAGAAAGAAAAAAAAAAAAAGAGTTTGTTTGCGACAAGCATGACGCATACCAAAAAATAAAATAAACAAAATTACAAAAGTTATTCAAGTTGGGAAGATATGCGTCACATTCGCGCAAAATGGCCATCGCTCAGCATAATGCTGGGACTCGTGTGCGAGACAGAGTCACAGCGCTGGTTTTCAGCGACAACCGGCGTTGACGGGTGAGGTAAGGTCATTATCAAAGATTTACACCTGACGAACGGTCGTCTGTGCCGTGATTATATCATTATTCAATTGAGTGATAACGGATTTTCTCTAAATAACATATCACCCACTTGAGTCCCAACTTTTTATTAATAATATCTTATTGTATAAAAAGTGCGACAATCGTAATTAGTTTCGCAGTTGCAAGACAAAGAGTTCTCGCTCCAATCCTTTAGCAACAATACTTTTCCAGATGTGACCTCTTTACCAGTAATACGAGTTATACGAGTACGGCTCCAATGCGATTTTTGCAACGATATCGCAGTAATCTCTTCAAAGAATGGTAAACACAGAAGGTCTACTCTGAGTATGTAGACAAAAAGTTTTTGTCTATATAGGTATTAGGCATCTTACTGCCGACTGCGACTAACGCAGTGGTTGAGCGATTGACTGCTGCGCTGCGTGTCACGGGTTCAATTCCCGGGCGGAACAAATATTTGTATGGCCTACAGATAGTTGTTCCGGGTCTGGCTGTTTGTGTTTGTGACTTTGTATGTTTGTAAACGCACCCACGATACAGGAGAAATTCCTAGTGTGGGGCAACGTTTTTAAAAAAAAAAAAAATCAATAACGTATCTACCTTTAACCAACTGTCAAATTAGCTACCAACAGTAGCTGAATCGTCATGTTTGCCTTTAAAACATGACGTTTCAGCTACTGTTGGTAGCTAATTTGACACCACTATCGGTTACTACCAATTTGGTCACCCAGCTTTGGTGTAAATTGTAATATCATGTAGAATAGACACACTTACAATAGTACCTATACTATTGTAATTGTGACGGATTTTATCGTTTAAAATTTTATCATGATTTATTGAGAGGCATATACTGTCAGGAGGATCTCCTTGGCTGCAGGTCTCTGGCAGACAAGGTAGATCTTTGGAAGCGTCTGGTAAAAATAAAAAAAAAATTGAATTAGGAATATGAAACTATGTTTTGTTTTTATATGGGACTCCTGTACCAGCGCTCGTTTAAGGCAGATATCGAAATATATTATGAAGCTAAATTTAAAATACAGTTTTATTTCTAATAATAATATTAAGTAGCACTAGTGTGAGTCCGCTAGTGTTACAATACAAAAGCGCCGGACGTTTTGTAGAAAAGAGTAAATATGAATTTTATGACCCTTCTGCAAGTATCTATTTAGTGTCATAATATGAAAGTGTAATGGAGGTAAATAATGACCGTTATATTTTATGATTAAGTGTTTTAACATCTCACCATTAGCTTTTACAGAATTGTTTTGGCTTAAAAGATATTGTATTATTTTGAATAACCTTTTGTGTATCGTTTTTCGTCCACGGGAATATTTGCCAGAATCATATATGAATACATCCTGCAGATTCTGTATTGATAAGTTTTTTTTTTCTGATTTTTAGATATTTTGTTGTCACCGCCTCTTTTCTCTCGTTTTATTAGAATATAACCTGCGTTTTATGTTAAAATCAATTTAAAAAATTTAAAAGCGGTTAGTCGTCCATCGTCCTCACATAATATTAAATTAATTTTTGTATTCCAAATTTTGTAAAATCATTATTTGAAAAGAGTAACTATGGAGTTTCTTGTCCGTTCTTCTCCATAAGAATCTACCTTTCCGAATGGACAGTAGAGTCACTTTATTAATGTAATAATATTATTTTACTGAACTGTAAATGATGAGTATGATGACGTTCAAAAGTGCCGTTTCATGGCCTAATTGAAATAAACTTTTGACTTTGACTTTAACTTTGAGAGAGATAAATTCGTATTTTTTTTTAAAGTAAACTAAAATATAGTCTCTCTGTTTGCACAAACTATTTTCCCAGAAATGCTCAACTAACTATTTAGAACTAGGTAAGTATTTTGCGAATTCATTTTTACGAAATTATTAAATAAATTCAATTGAAAAGTTTGTCAACTACTTAAATTATTCAGGGAGCATATACAACATTCATCTAAAGACTTAAGAGCTATTTGTCAAAAATAGTCTACCTAACTAGGTAACTGTAAACCACCTAGTTGGCTTTGACACGCAATACCAAACCCTATCGGCCGGCAAACAATAACGATACCCCGGCTCGAAACATACAATACAACACGAGCCATATTAGATAACCTTACTCTCATTATTGTCACCCAAAAGGATAGCGAGGTCGATGCCCTCACCCCAAACATATACTCGAAGAAGTTTCGTCATTTTACATTCCCTTCGCTTTTAGCTGAATGAAATCCTTCGCGAATCGTGAATAGGACATGAAAATGTTATTAAGGTTCCACTCTAGAAATGTCGCGGTTTTGTTATGGAACTACCGTTTTGTATAATGGCGAGAGCTATTAAAATCGGAAAATGGAAAAGGAGTCAATCGCATGATTTCGTTTTAAAATGCGCCAGTAGAGCAATGATAGGTATAATTAATACGAATGAGATTGTTTATTACTCTTTTATGCCTAAATCAATAATTTACGGTAGGTAGTGGGTAGGTGGTAATGTTGCGAACTCCTTGGATGCAACATGTAACTTTTTGGAAGATTTTATATTTTTTATTTTGACTGTCATTCTGTTTCGTTTTTAGCTTTGGTTTTAGCTGTCAAAAAGGTTTGGTTTGGTTTTCCAATAAATGTTAATTTTTTCATCAAATTACCCACTAAAATCCTTTTATCGTAATGAGCTTTAGTTTTATTTAATTTCCACTAACCAATAACACATACAGTCCACTTCCATCGCCTTTATTTGACCCTGATGACTTTTCTAGGCTACTGTAACGAGCAAAGCCGCGTGTAGAAGCTAGTACCTATACAGGGCGTCTCCAGACTGCCACATGGAGAAAAAGTACCTTTAAAGGACATTTTTGTTATCTTTAAAAATTTTAGAATAGACCCAAAAACTAAAAGGTAAAAAGTAATAATAAAATAAATGTAAGGTAAAGCGGATGAAAACGATTAAAACTGTTTCTTTAACATAGCATTTTTATTTAAATAATATATCTAATAATAAGTCAATCCATGTGAACATGGCTTTTCATTAAAGCTCGATTTTGAAAGATGTAAAAGAATTCAACCATAAGCTATAAATTCAAAATCAGAAAACATAAGTTAAAATCTGAACATACTCGCTCCGGAACTTTAAATCTCTCTAAACCCACTTATAAATCTATGTTAAGCTATTCATACGTCGTCATGACGGGAGGCCATTTGCCCAAGCGCCGCCATTTTGTGTGAGGACACCCATTTTGTTATTAACCGAAAATAAGTTTAAATCTGAGGTTTATTTATTTTATTACCGCGTTAATTTTTATGGCGTAAGCATACAATTATAAATCTATGCTCACGTAGTTATTTTTATACAGGAATTTAGAACGGGATTATTAAAATTGGATGCTTTAGATGCTCTAAGAACTTTATCCTTATTAATATTACATACTAATACAATAAAGCTGAAGAGTTTGTTTGTTTGTTTGAACGTGCTAATCTCTGGAACTACCAGTCGGATTTCTGGTTAAAGAGGTTTAATTCTCATAAAGAAATTTACATTTCACTTACATGAGAACAAATTTAAATATAAAAACGAATCATTGTCTTGGATTTTATTTTTTTAATTGATAGCCACATTCATGAAAAATGCTATAGAAAACGGAAACGGGAAAAAAAGGAATATGCGCGGACGAAGTCACGGACAAGAGCTAGTATTATTATAAACGCGCGAAAGCGATTTTATTTGTGCGTTTGTTACATTTCACGCCTAAATTGCTGAACCAATTTTGATGAATTTTGGTTCAGAAATAGATGCGAGGAAGTCTTGGAGACGGGTACAGGTTACTTCTTTGTGAAAATCAATAATAATAATAATAATGGCTGTGGCTCGACTGTCAACCAAGTGACACAAATTTTTTCACGTCCAATTTTAATAAATTTAATACCAATAAATCCGTTAATAAATCATAACAAAATGACAATAAGATGGAAAAAAAAAGCCATAAGACTGCAATAGTGTAATAAAACTGATATAAAATGAAGAAAACTGATTTAATATGAAAAAATTATGTTGACAAGAGCCGCAGCTCAACGAGCACGCCTACCACCTCCGGCCTCATCGCTCAGCTCCGCCTCGCCGCCGCCGGAACCCAGCCCCACCGTGAGTGCTGTGATACCGGCCGTAGCAGTTGCGTCGAGCTCAAGTGATGAGTACTTCTCGCCGCCCACGTCGCCACCACCTGCACGTCGACGAAGAGGACGCCGGCCGCCGGACGGCTTAGGACCTCGAGGCCCACCGGCCTCTGATAGGGTCCCAGCTCCCGGTGGAAGTGTGCAGCGCATGCGATGGACGCAAACCATTAATGAAAACGTCATGCGCTCATACTATGGGGCTACAGAGGGGGGAACTAACTTGACTGCGTACCGTGGTCGGATGCTCTCTCTGTTTCAGGTGCTTGAGCCAGCTGTCAACGTATCAGCCCAACGACTATCGGATCAGGTGCGGGTCATCCAGCGTAACCGTATGTTGGATGACGCCGTACTTGATAGACTGCGTCTGGAATCACGGAATGGCCGCGTCTCAGCTGCTTCACCACCGGCCGCGGTACAAATACAATCTAGTGTTTCACCGCGACCCAACATCGTCGGGGAAGATGATGATGATGGGGCTATATCCGTGAGTACCCAATGCAATGAGCGATTGAGGAGCGCTTTGGAGGATGCTTTCCGAGAGTATCGCTCCACACCGCCTGAGCTTAGGCCCCGTCTACCTCGTTTGCCCATGCATAACAAAAATAGGGCGCTGGTGTGTGCTCTAGATTCGCAGCTAGCAAATTGTTTTGATAGCAGCGAAGACCTCGCCGATACCCACTCGATCTTATACTGTGCGGCTGCAGCGGCATGTCGTGTAGCTCATGTCAAATTTCCTAACAGTGATAGAGCTACACGACCAGCTGTACCAGCTTGGCAGTGCAGGATCGAGCGTCGTATCGGTGAGGCTAGAGCGCTCATCGGCAAACTTATCTGCTTCAGGGAGGGCAACACCCGCCGTAGAGTGATGCGCTTTGTGAGGCGGGCATTCTCGGGGACTGATACTAGTCCTCGGGATTATCTGACCCGCGTCACAGAGCGTATCGACTTCCTGAAGCAGAAAATCTATGCATGGGCAAACCGTATACGTCGGTACAAGCGGCGAGTGGAGCGATACACTCAGAATCGCACATTCCAAAGCAATGAGAGGTGGGTTTATAGGGATTGGGAGCGACCGGACCAAGGTGTGACTGATACGCGCCTACCGGATGATGACGTCATGTGTTCATTCTGGCGCAACATCTGGTCGGTGCCTGTCAGTCACACTGAGGGTGACTGGACTCGGGAGGTCGAGCGCGCGTGCGATCCGATACCAGAAATGGGGGCAATTACCATCAGCCCCCAAGATGTAGCTCGTGCAGTCCGTCCGTTGCCTAACTGGAAATCTCCAGGGCCGGACGGGCTGCACAATTTTTGGATCAAATGGTTCAAAAGATCGCACGCTCGCTTGGCATCTCAATTCCAGTCTGCCTTAGAGTCAGGGTCGCTGCCCCAGTTCCTAACTACAGGAATAACCCACCTGCTCCATAAATCAGGAAGTACCGCGGAGCCTAAAAATTATAGACCGATCACGTGTTTACCGACGGTGTATAAAGTTCTTACATCCATTTTGAGAGCAAAGATTAACCAACACATTGAAACTAATTCGATAATGTCTGCCTCTCAGAATGGATGTAGAAACCGGTCCCGCGATACTAAGGAGCTGCTCCTCATTGATGTTGCCATTAGCCAACAGGTTCGTCGTTCCCGAAGGGATCTGTCGACATGCTGGATAGACTACAAGAAGGCCTATGACTCGGTGCCACATACATGGCTCATGAGGGTGCTGGAGCTGTATAAAGTTGACGCAGTTCTACGCACCTTCCTGATGTCGTGTATGGGGCAGTGGAGGACGGTCCTTCGCTATCCAGGATGTCGACAGATCCAGGCGAACAGCGACCCGATAAGGATCGAGCGTGGTATATTTCAGGGCGACAGCCTGAGTCCACTGTGGTTTTGTCTGGCCCTCAACCCTCTCAGTACACTGCTGGAAGGTTCGGGCCAAGGCTATCGGTTGAGAAGAGGTGGTCAGGTCATATCTCACCTCCTTTACATGGATGACCTGAAACTCTTTGCCCCCAACAACTTGCAACTGATGAAGCTACTGAAGGTAACAGAAACCTTCAGTAGCGCCATCAGTATGGAATTTGGTGTGGACAAATGTGCGGTCATGCATGTGAAGCGAGGGGAGATTATGGAATCCGTGGGAACCCAACTCTCGGATTCCATACACCTTAGATCCCTCAGCTCAACCGAAACTTACAAGTATTTGGGTATGTCGGAAGCGTTGGGCATCAATGCTAATGACGTGAAACAATCGTTGAAGGAGCGCTTCTTTGGCCGCCTGAACAAAGTACTAAATAGTCTTTTATCAGGCGGAAACAAGGTGCGCGCCTTTAACGGTTGGGTCATGCCGGTATTGATGTACTCTTTCGGCATACTCAAATGGACTCAGACGGAACTTGACGCCCTGGATAGGAGGGTCCGCTCACTGCTTACCGCAAATCGGATGCATCACCCACGGTCATCGGTGATGAGGCTGTATATATTATCCCGCGGAAGTGCGGGGGTCGTGGCTTCTTAAATGCTAAGACCCTGCACAACCGTGAGATATGCAGCCTTAGGGAGTTCTTCCTAGAGGCCGACGTGGGTATGCATCGGGATGTGGTAGCAGTGGACAAAGGCCTTACTGCGCTCTCCTTGGCTAACGAGAACTGGCGCAAACCTGTGGTATTAGATACTAATGACCGCAGGGAGGTATGGCGGAGCAAGGAGCTTCCCGGACGCTTTTACCGGGTCCTACATGGGCCCGATGTAGACTTTCTAGCGTCCGTAGCCTGGCTGCGTTTTGGTGACCTCTTCGGGGAAACCGAAGGTTTTGTCTGTGCGATTATGGACGAAGTTATGATGACGAACAACTACCGGAAATACATTGTGAAGGACGGTACGGTTGACATATGTCGGGCATGTCACCGGCCCGGGGAATCCATCCGCCACATTATTTCCGGTTGTTCTAGTCTGGCTAACGGAGACTATTTGCACAGGCACAACCTTGTAGCCAGGATTATACACCAGCAACTTGCTCTTAAATACAATCTTGTGGAATCGGAGGTACCGTACTATAGGTATGTGCCCGACCCAGTTCTCGAAAATGGCAATTGCACGTTGTATTGGGATCGGTCTATCATCACTGACAGGACTATTATTGCCAATAAGCCTGACATAGTGGTGATAGATCGACTAGAGCGTCGCGCAATGATTGTCGATATAGCAGTCCCTCATGACGTGAACCTCGTGAAGACTGAGAAAGATAAACAGACGAAGTATCTTGACTTGGCTCACGAGGTTGTCGACATGTGGGATGTGAACACAGCAGTCATTGTGCCGATAGTCGTGACGGCCAATGGCATAATTGCCAAGAGCCTCGACCAACATCTAAAGAGGCTCTCGTTGGGCAGCTGGATCAAGGGCTTGATCCAAAAAGCAGTACTCCTGGACACGGCGCGCATAGTTAGGAGGTTCCTCTCTCAGGGGCCCTGACCACCGGTAGCTTGGACCCTGTTCCCGATACCGGTGGGCTACTATTTTTTATATTTTTAAATATTTTTATATCATTGTATTTTAATATTTAAAAATGTAATTTGTATGTATATAAAATGAATAAAGGAGATAATAATAATAATAAGCAAGCAATGCAAGCAATGCAAGTGAATCTGTGTAGCTCCTAAACGAATGAACCGATTTATGATTTAGTTTTTTTGTTGTTTGAAAAGTCATATTATGGCCCAAAATGACAAGACAAAAAAAAAAACAATTTAAACTAACAAAACATTTTTCTACATGCCATTCCACGTAACATGTGCTTATTCTACATCAGAGAACGATCAGCCTGTTTTTAAACAGAAAACTACGCAACGCATTAACACTTCCAAGGTGACGCCGATCTGCCAGGGTTGTGGAACTTGTTCGAAAGAGTCACCTTGGCCCTGGAACGCAAAGGGCTTTAGAAGAAACACGGATAGGTTCTAGTCAGTAAGAATCTGACACGCCCTTCCGCTCCACCCGGAACGGAAGAAGTCATTTGATGATTTCCCATCCTCAAAAAAAATAAAAGGTGACGCCGATGTTGTGAGCAGCCATGCGAACTAAGCTGGCACCTATATTGCCACAACAATAATTCAGAGATAGCTGGGACCCTGGCCTGGAGTCGGTTATAGGCTGGTTTTTTTCTATATATGCGAGTGAAGCCTTGAGTAAAAGCTAGTATCAAGTTAGTATTATATTATTTGTGTATTCTTTCCGAAACAAAATATAATTTTTAATTTTATTTGTATTTGTTGTAAACCAACCACAGTGTAGTCTTTTTAACCCAAAGGTTGACTGGTAGAGAATGCCTTGATGCATTAAGTCCACCCATGTACCACTATTGTACATTAAGTTAAAAAAAATAATGAATATAAAGATGAATAAACGGAATAATTTCTCATAGTTAACACCAAGAATGTGGTCAGTTTTAGAGACCAGAATTCAACCAGACAAAAACAACATGTCTACAACTAACAGAACATTTTCCTGCATTCCATTCCATCGTATCATGTGGATGCTTCAAAGAGCGAACAGCCTGTTTTGAAACAGAAAACAACACAAGTAGCATTAACACTTCCAAGACGACGCCGACGTTGAGAGCAGTCATGCGGACTAAGCTGGCACCTATATTGCCACAACAAAATTGTTATTCCGTCTACGGCGACCTGAGTAAACGCAATAAATTGAAATAAACCTCTACGTTGCATTTATAGGAACGCTTCGACGCTCCGACGCGTCGCAACGAATACAATTAAGGCTGCAACAAACTTGAATATTTTTTTTGAAAAGGTGAATGATTTTGTTGAATGGTTTTGCTTTTTTATGCTGATGTATTTAGCTTTTATAAGTAGTACCTATGTATCTACCTAGAAGAGACCAGAGGTGACCAATGGTGATTGCCAAAACGTCAAAAAATCATAATTTTTTGACGTTTGTCAATCCCATAGGATTGACAAACGCTGTCAAAATGTTACGAGATCAATTTCTTATTCGGCATTTTGACAATTGCATTCGTTGATAGAATGGCGCTTTGTTTAAAGAGGTAATGCTAGTATAATTTGAATAAAATTATAATAGATTTACCTCTCTAAACTTATGGAAATTAATATGTCAAAGTGTCATTGACATATTAATTAAATTAAATTATTATGTATAATTAGTAGTAAAATATGATTAGTAGGATTGTTACTATTAATAATTTATCCTATTTAACGCTCTTGACGCCCATATGGTAAAATGTGATGAAGCAATATTATGTCAACTTAGGACCATGTAACGTTCATACCGACTATGTTCTGACGAATAAATGACTATGATTATGCGGTAGTTTTTGTGTGTGTGTGTAAGAACTAAGTCGATTGCGCGGCAGGGTTTGGTAGGTACCTATTTTTTATTTAATATGGGTTTGCTTTTGACTCTAGTCTAGGACATAGATGACAGAGACAAAGTCGACGATGGAGCGAGCTTACCCAGAAGGAGCCTGTTCACTCTAATTTTGAAGAGATTAGGGATGTATAGGTATACCTATTCTACAAACACTATATATCATATACTCAACATATTTACTGCTTCTACATGTGAACATTGGTGGAGGTTTTACAAAAATATGATCATTGTGGACTCTGTCAAGCACAGCAAAGTGCTCTTTTAAATAAATTATGTATTATTGTAACTGTACTATTTATAAAGTAATTAAAAACACATGTACTTACCTAATTTAAAATTTATTATTTAAATATTCATTGATATTATTATAACATTTAGAAGTTAGAAATTATTTAGTTTATTTGTGAATATATATTATCATGTCTCCTATGTGAATTCAAAGTATAACCCCAGAAAAAATACCTACCTACTATGATGAATTTAAAAATATGCAACGTTAAATTTTATTTGAAGATCTCCGTTTCAGCTTCAGACAATACTTTATCCCAAGAATATGAAGCATTTGTAATCTATACTTAAAAATCGTTTGTCCTGACTGACCAACGCACAGCCAACATTTATTTAATCTAAAAAGCTATTTATTTTATTTCATAACGTGAACATCCGCTGAGAAATGATTTTTGGAGGGGTCAAACATTTTTCTATGGAAGCTGGCATAGACCCCAGCCGCCAATTTGTTTTTATTTTTTTCAAAATCGCGTTGCACCATGGAACCTTTTTTATGCATATACCTAAGCTCTTAATGAAATCATTTGTAATTATAAATAATAGGCACCATGTTCCTAACATTTTTTGCTTGTTGAAGTTTCCTCTTCCCATATAAGCATGTCAGATCGCGCGCCGCAACTATGAAAAAAAAACAAAATTGAGGGGAGTTTATGCCACAAAGTTTCTATCTCCTTTCAGCTTTCATGAAATAAGGGTAGTGATGCAAGTCGTCTACGTCAGCCAGAGCCGACATCTAGGCGGACGAAGTCGTGGGCCTCAACGAGTAAAATACAATCCAACAAAATAACATCGCCCAGAATCGCGATATACCGTTATTAATAATACAAACCACGTAATATCACTCAAAAATAACAAAAGATCCGTCCATTTAACAAATATCCAATTTAAATTCACGCTGAAATATTATACTACAAAAATAATTTAAAACCGCTGACATTACAGTTAATTAAATGAGTAAGTAGACCGTCGACCGCATACCCAAAGTATTCATTGTTACCACCGAGGATATTGTTAAAAATATACAGATAGACCCATTAATTCATTTATGAATGAACAAAATATGCCTCTGGGCTGATTCACGTATTAATTACGGATGTGATAATAGCATTATTTTGTATTTTAATTGTTTGTAATTTTATTGGTTCTCTGTTTTGGCTATTAATAATGTAATAAGAATGTTGCCTATAACCTGCAATAGGAATGTTGCCTGGGTTGAAAAAAAATATAATTCTTTCTATTACGTCAGTTAGATTATCGAAAACTATTAGATACATATTTTTTTTTTTAACAAATCAATAAAAAAATACGAAGATAAAACGCATCAAAGATAAGGAGCTTGTAACGTCACTTTCCAGTAAAAAGTGTAGTGATAAGTGATGTCACACGAGTTTTCATCGTCTTCATTTTTTTACGTGACAAAAGGAAAAATACGTGTCCACTGTCCAATATTTTTTGGAAATCTATCTGACGGATTAATTAGTTTTTTTTTTGTCAAATACCCTATTGTGAAGCTACGATATGCACAACTTCAAAGTATAACAGTTATAGACAGTCTTCTTGATAGGCAACGCACCTGTGATACTCCGAAACGGGAAAAAAATTTTGTTAATTCTGCACGGACAAAACGCACATCTCTAAAATAAATGAACAACAAGAACTGTGTATCTGGCTATCGGACCTCCACACTGCAATAACTGGGTAACGCAATACCCCTTATTGTTCGACCGGGACCGCTGGACTACGCGTGCGGTGAGGCGAGGGGGGGGGATGACAGGAAAGACCATAAGTTCACATGAGTTCGACATTGTCGGACAGATCTTACGATTTTAGTTTACAATATTTTATAGCATATAAATAAAGCTCCATATATTTTATAATTTTTATAAGTGAAAAAATAACTAGGTCCGTTTTTTTATTAAAATATTCCAATTTTTACAAGTAAAAGATTTTATTAATTTTAGATGATGACTAAATTTATTGAATTAACTACAGTAACCCTGACATCCAGAGCCTGCCAGGGTTGCGGAATTTGTTCGAAAGAGTCACCGCGGTCCAGGAACGCAAAGGGCTTCAGAAGGAACACGGATGGGTTTTAGTCAGTAAGAGTCTGACACGCCCTTCCGCTCCACCCAGAGCGGAAGAAGTCATTTGATGATTTCCCATCCTTAAAAAAAAAAAAAAAAACCCTGAAATGGGATTCAAAACTGAATGGTACGTCGGTATGACGGTCTCACGCACGTCCCATCTCTGGGTACCTTGTCACATGTGTATCTGACATAGATATTCCGGTAAAAAAACACTAAATGCCGCCGTAGCGTTTACGGCGGACTAACAGAGCGATCGGCCTGCACTGCTTCCCCGACTCGCCACAAACAAACCTAAGGCAGATATCACACTGGCGATTTTTGAGCGAGTTCAAAGCGATGCGAGTTCAAAACGAGCTCGAAGCGAGTTCGCAACGAACACGACACGAAGACGCGGCGGGCGCGCAGCCCTACAAAATGGCGTCGACGGCGCTTTTCGCGGCGAGCTCACTGCGCATTCGCAGTGGGATAAGGTCCACGGTACAGCAGTCCTAGTCGAACAATAAGGAGTATCGCGTTACCCACTAAACCCCGTTAGACTAGTAACAGATTTTCTGGCTTTTGACAATACGTAACTACTGACAAAGATCCACAAATGGGAGCTGGGACCAACGGCTTGACGCTTGTATGTAATGGATAAGTCGCCTTCGTACGAGTGTCACTCTTAGAGCGATTTCGCCGCAATCCGTGGAAATACGGATTTAAAACTCGGGCCCAATTCGGATGTTGCTTTTCGCTCTGCATCCGATTCGTATCAGTGAAAATACGGATCAAGAGTCTAAAAACTCGGCGCCAATTCGGATATTACGCACTAATCCGATCTCTGATCCAAATCCAACCCACGCCCAGCCCCGCTGTCGAACCGCGCGGATATATCTATTTGAATCCAAAATAATGCGAAAGCGTTCATACAAACATTACTACGGCTACTTCGGTCCGTCAACATTTCTTCCGAATTGGGGACTCACGGATGACGGAGAGAAATCGGATGACGAAAGTCGGATCTAGTGCGTAAACTATCATACAACGTGGCAATGCTGCCAGCCTTTTGGGTACTTTACCAGTGGCAAGCGATGCGGACGAATTTTTCGACGCCATATTTTAAACTATTTTGGTTTGTTATTGTTAGTTTAGTCAATAGTTGTAAATAATTGTTATGATAAAATACTGTGTTCGCGACATTATCCAATGTCACACAAGCACAACTCATCACCCCCACAAAACCACGACACAAGCAACACACACCCACCACGCCACATGTTCACAAACTCAAAAAAACATTCTTTATTTATTTTTTTTGTCCTTGTTATTAATTTTCTAGCTATACCGCACCCTGCTACTGTTTCTCATGTCTTCACCTGATATCTTATAACGTTGTCCGAGATTAGGAGACCAGGAGTCCCATACAACAGGTTTTACTTAGTATGGGCTCCTATTGATCCGTATTTTCACGGATTCGAATCGATGCTGTGCGTAACCGCTCTTACCGTCGGTGACTTCTTACTACTAGGTAAAAGAGTTCAAACGGTTCATATTTCATTTTCAGTTGATATGATTCATATTATCGGGTTGAAGGTGCCTGGACTTGTGCATGCTAGATATTTCGTGTTAAAGCGCCATTACAAACAAAAAGAGTTTTATTGCATTTTCATTCCCGCTGAAAACTTAATTGGAGCCTTTAATATTAGATTACTTGTACATACGAGTATGTACACCTAACATTAGCAACGCTTGATGAAGTTAGTTTTATTTCATGCTAGCTTCTGCCATCGACTTAGCCCGTCTGAAAGTCTAAAATTCCAAGGGGAACCTTTGATAAAAAGCACCTTATGTCCTATTTCAGGACCCTTGTACCCAGTTTCATTTAAACTTGTTCAGCCGTCAGGACGTGTTTGTCTGTCTCACTGTCTGTTTGTTACCCCTTACAAACAGACAGTGAGACGGACAAACAGCGTTACTTTCAAATATGTGGTATGGATTAGAAAAACTTTGGAAAAAGCATCCAATGCATTAATGCATTTGATGCTTCATCAAAAGCTTTTGCAGTCTTCTGTAAAACTGCTCGAGCAGCGATCTACCGTTAAAACACTGAGAAAATTTGTGAAAAAGTGCGCGCCGCCCCGCAACATCCAGCGGGACTCGAACTTTCTGACGACGATGAAGACATTAGTGACGCTAAATCGAAAGGTTAGTGCCACATGTTTCCTACTAACTTCCTTTTGTCTAGTGTCCTACTCTAGTCGTCCTAATTCGCATCGAAATTGCAAGGTCACGCACATCGTACCTACATACTTTTTCAAACCCCGCATCCCCCATACAGTCCACTGTTTTAAACCAGCACCCTGCGTCTAGGGATATTTCACTATCAATTTTATATTTTCGCCTTAATAGTGGTGTTAGGTGCCACTATTATTTTTTGTAAGTACCTAGGTAATACCAAGAGTAAAAAGTTCGTAGCAACCACTAAACAATTAAAACCATAGTAACGGAAGCCCATAGAATACAATATCAGGTAGTACTCAGAACATGGGCCCCATAAAACGAGTAAGTAATGCTCCTTGCATGTGGCAGCTAGGCGTACATGGGGGTAGTAAAATGAAGTTTACACGACGTATATCCCAAGGGTAGTTGTACGACTGTAAGTAATAATGTGGCCTAAGAGTTCTGGAGTTCCGCGTACCGGAAGACGCAGGGTGGACCAATGACCTGGTAAGGGTCGCGGGTAGCCGATGGATGCGAGACGCACAAGATCGGTTATTGTGGCGACACTTGGGGGAGGCCTATATCCAGCAGTGGACGTCTTTCGGCTGATATGATGATGATGATGAACTAATAATGTAACCAGGGTTTTTTTACTATTGATAGGCCCGCGTTTGACCACAGATTGAACTGATGGAAAACGATGATGTGTTCAACGATGGTGCAGGCTTCCCTAGAAGTCACCTATACAATCTCGATTTGTAGACCCTCAGGTTGGTTGGTTTTTAGAAACAACTTCATTTAAAAGATCGTCCATGGAATTTTAGAGTCCGTTTTTCTCCAGATAGATTCGCTTTGGAACGGGCAACTTGCTTTAGCTTTCTGATTAACTGACCGATTCCTTTGATACTTGTAATTTGTTTAATTGAAAGCGATATAATTGGTTTCAATATATTATAATTTGTTTTTTTTTTGTGTTTATTTTTCTGTTCACTCACACACTGTTTAATTAATGGTTCCAAATTTGTAAATATGTGAGTACCATTTACCTAAATTTATTTAGAAAATGAATAAGTTTACCTCTGCTAGTAATACTTTGTTCCTATAAGTACCATACTCTGGGTGTTATTAATTTTTGTGTACCAAATTTTGTAAAACCATTATTTGAAAAGAGTAACTATGGAGTTTCTTGTCCGTTCTTCTCCATAAGAATCTACCGTTCCGTATGGACAGTAGAGTCACTTTATTAATGTAATATTATTATTTTACTGAACTGTAAATGATGACGTTCAAAAGTGCCGTTTAATGGCCTAATTGAAATAAACGTTTTGACTTTGACTTTGACTTTCACTTTGACTTAAAGGCATTTCATGAACGAAAGCAACAAAAGCGTTTTTTTGAAGACCGTCCATCAGGGTACGCAGACAAAAAAATAAAAGCGACAATCATTAATAAACGACTATAGCGTGTGCCTGACGGGTGTGACAAAATAGTTCATTACAATTATTTAAAATCTTCAGCAGTAGAAAAAACAAGTATTTACTCGTTCGAACAATAATAAAATAGTCCCTCGGTAATCCAATTCCCGCGTTGTACCGAGCTTAGAACAAATAGTACCCATTGTAACAAAGATGAATACCGTTCAGACTGAACGTTGAACCGACTGAAACGTATGCGTTTATGTTTAAGTTAAAAAAAGTATAGGTATGTGAAGGGATAGATTTCAGGGTTAGGCAAATAAAGCATCACGTTTTAGGTTAATCCGAGCGTAAATGTGAAGCAATTTACAAACAAATCATTTCCGGCGTAGTGGGCGCATGTCGCCTTTTCGTTTTCATTCAGAATATTGACAATGACGTAGTAAAAAAACCCGCCAAGTGCGAGTCGGACTCTCACACGAAGGGTTCCGTACCATAAACCGAAAAAATAACATGTACTTGAAATTTTTAACTAAATTAAATTTCAACTGTCTATCTATTCTGGTTCTTGACGGATGGACAGACGGACGGACGGACTGACGGACGGGCAGACGGACGGACAGAAGGACGGACAGACGGACAGCGGAGGCTTAGTAATAGGGTTCCCTTGGTAACCCTCTGGGTACGGAACCCGAGCTAGGCTTATAGATAATATTAGTGAAATTAATGAACTTTAAGCTTAACATGTATGTAAATTGCTGTACCTACCTAATGGGGAAACTCTTCAAGCAACAAGAAAAAAATGGAAAGCAATTTCTTCGCGTCACTTCAAATTGTTTTCCCTGTAATAGAAAAGTGCACTCTACTCAACGACTAATCCATTTTAAGACAACATCAACATGAGGTATTCCATTTTCCCCAGGCCTCCTCGCGACCACGAGTACTCTGCAAACATTCCTACCGTTCCATTAACTAATTGTTAATTATCTCCCCTACCTCCCCTTTGTAAACGATGACGTTTTGATGGAGATGCCAATTTTTCGTTTTGTTTTTTCATGGGGTTCTCAGATGATGGTACTTTGTTTTATTTTTTTAAATGGGGTTTGTGATTAAATTTTAAAGACAGTGTTAAAGTTTTTCCGAATTTTTTAATTATTTATTATAATGGTTTTTCATTTAGAAGATTTAATGGTAAATTAACTGAAACAGGTCCTTTGTCTGAGTATTTTTTTTTTGTTTTATTTTGGCATCAAACAGTATAATTCTTAAGACAATTGGTTCCTTATAGTGCCGATAATGTGATATAATGGTAAAAATAAGTACAATAAACTCCAAATAAGGAAAGACGCGTCAGAAATACATATTCATTTTTGTATCAGAACATGAGTTCACTGAAACATTTGACATTATCAGTTAAAGGTAAGTTTCAATTAGGTGATATATCTAGTCTTTAGCTTTAGTTTCAAGCTATTGAAAGAAATGTTAAAAATATCGATTTCTGTAAATTCTCTTATTCTCGAATATTGATATTATAAGAGGCTTATTTTTCTTTATTCTATCAACGATAACCGTTAACAAAACATCTAAATACTGAGAAAGTGACAAAGCGACACTGTGGTACTTTTTCATAAACAATAATAAAATTGTAACCGAAACTTCGTACTCGAAATGCGCCCAAAAAGACGAAAACATTACATTAGCCTTTTAAGTAATCCCATAAGAGAGGCCACTGGATCAAATGCATGGAAAAAGGGACTTGTGCGTGCTATTTGATTGCACATTATTTCCAGACATTAGCTTTTCGTTTTGGTGTAACGTTTCTGAGCTCTTAAGGGCCTATAGTGATGACCGACTCTAGGCATAGACAGAAGTTTGTTGTTTGTAAGTAAAATGACAACATGTTAGTTACAAAGAACGAACGTTTTTCCTAATTAAAAGCGTAATAAGAAATGTAATTTTGCTGATGCAACCTATTTAGCTAACTCTATAGGAGTTTTACGCGTAGAATCAACATGCTGAAGTGGAAGTGGGCCGGCCATGTCCGTGGAAAGACAGACGGTCGATGGAGCAGACATGTGTTAGAGTGGAGACCGCGTATGGGCAAACGTAGTGTGGGACGCCCTGCGGCATGATGGATCGATGATTTGAAGAAGGTGGCCGACAGCGGATGGATGCGGACCGCTCAAGATCGGGATGGTTGGCGCTCTTTGGGAGGCTTACGTTCAGTAGTGGACGACAATTGACTGATATGATGATAGGAGTTAGCTCAATAGATTTCATCAGCAATAATAGAATAAGATGCAACACTTGAGAACCTTCCTGTGTTGCTGCCAATAATTGAATGCGAAATCCACGAGACTAGTCGATGTGATTATGATTGGGAAGGTTTATGTCCATCAGTGGCCTTTAATGACGATGATTTTTTTTTTAAAGATGGGAAATCATCAAATGACTTCTTCCGCTTCGGGTGGAGCGGAAGTGCGTGTCAGAATCTTACTGTCTAAAACCCATCTATGTTCCTTCTAAAGCCCTTTGCGTTCCAGGGCCGCGGTGACTCTTTCGAACAAATTCCGCAACCCTGGCAGGCTCTGGCCCTAGCGGGCCCCGAAATGACGATGATGATAACATAAATAGGCAGTTTAACGTTTAAATCGCAGAATTATTTCATATATAGTCTCAAATAATACACAGCCGACTTCTATCGCAAAAACAAAAGCGAAGCGACTTTAATCACAGAGGTTAAGGACCTTTCATAATCTCAGATTCAAATCCAAGTGCCCGATAGTGATCTCCAATTTAACTTTGACGATTTTCCACTTGAGCTCAATACACGGACGATGCAAGTGTACGTACGAATTCCAGTTAACTTTCCAATATATTCGTGTGCTCAAGCGGGCGAGAACAATTCTCGTATAAGGTACCCAGGTAACAAAGTGTTAAGTGAGAAAATAAAGAAACGTAAACTTTTCTAGAACTTTCCAAATTTGATTTTTGTGCAAGTTGAAAATGCTGGCTGGAAAATATACAGCTCGTCTGGGTTTTTGTGCTGGGGATTTGAAGTTAACCTTTTTATTAAAAATTTTAGAGAGAAAATAAAGTATTATTTTGTACCCTACCAATGGATTGCTGCAAAATTATTTAAGAACACGTAGGTGGGTGCAGCATTAAACAATTCTTCAAAGTTTTAGGGAATTTTGATTTCAGAAAAAGACAATTTTTTGATGAAGCTCATGCTCTCTTCGACTTGGCTTCACATACGTATTTATTTCGTTTCTCTCGTGAATATGTTCGAAGTTATTGAAAAACTCACGCCTTCTTAAAATATTAACTAGTCAACGAGGCTGACTGCAATACGTTTAACTCGACTCAACAACGCATTTTCTTCGAAATTGCTAAAGATATCTGTAGATGTTTTAAATGTTTGTAAAGAAAAGCTCTTCTATGATACCTCTCTATGGTCTTTGTCGCGCTATCATCTATGGTCACAACTGACGGTTGTGACATTTAATGTAAAACTAGTGGACCGCCCCGGCTTCGCACGGATGTAAATGTTTTTTTCTTTCATAAGAACCTTCTCCTGGCAACAAACATAACAGAAAAAGAATTAACGAAATTGGTCGAGCCGTTCTCGAGTTTTGTGCTTAGCAATTAACATTAACATTTAGCGATTCATTTTTATTTATATAGATAAATTTAACTATTTAGATTTAGTTGTAAAAAGAACCGAAGTAAAGGCTTTTAATGTTTTTTCTTTTATTCTTACTGCTGATTTAATACTTTGTTAACATAATAATGAATTAAATACTTTTTGCAAAACAAAACTTTTATATTTACAGAAACGCAATTACGTCTTTATTATTTGCTCCTAATTATTGGAAAAGTTTAATAACATAATTAAAAAAAAACACATCGCACTTTTCTGCGGGAGCATGATACTCAAAAAGGCTCGTTAAAAGGGTGCCTATAATTATTTTATAAGCAGCTGTTCCCATTACAGTAAACCACATACACAGCAAATTCACGTACCAGGCTCTCATAAGATCCAAAGAAATCAATACGACAATCCAAACAAATCCATATAAAGGAAGTATAAAATAATTATTTATTCTAACGTCGAGTTTGGGATTCGATTCGCGTTTGGCTCCGGTTTGAGCGCTTCGCAAATACTTTGCTAGAGGGGAGCGGATGTGGGGTATGCTGCATCCTTCCCCCGGGATCTGGGGAACTTTTTCAAATGTTGTGTTTGCCGATGAAATCTTATTGTTGGTGAATTTTTTGGGTAAAATTCTTGAAAAGGTTCCGAAGAATTCTATTGTCGTTTGGGGAATCCAATCATTATGTTTATTATGGACTAGATTCATCTTCCTCGTCATGAAAGATTAAAATTCTCCGCCAGCTCCACCATGATTAAAAGTATCGTAATACGAGCTTCCTATGTGCCAAGTATCTTCCGAATCCGTTTCAACCCTTGAGGCATAATTGCTTAACAAATACCAAAACATATATGGTCGTCGCCAGATAAATTTGCAATAACGGTCATTGACCCACGTACATTTACCGAAATACTTTATTCCGAAAACATAATAAAGACATAAATCTGTCCTGAATCGACATTTGTCGTGATCCTTTACATTTTCTAGTAATGAAAAACGATTCATAATTCATTGTCCAGGTACCTACGAAGAGATATTAAGGAAAGGGCAATAACCGTTATTGCAAATTCAACTGGCGTCGACCATAGTACCTATAATATAAGTAAGATACAGTGTAACTGTTAGTCTAGCATTATTCACATCAGAAGAAATATTCGAAACACCAGCAATACAGATAATATTAGGCAGAAAGTAACTTGCGCACCTGTGTATGGAAACCCGCATCAAGTATATAATAACACTAAACTTTCCTCATGAATAAACGCAATACCTGAAAAGGGGTCATTGTACTCATCATTACGGTACTACGAGATCAACACTGAAATCGCCAAAACAATATCGACTGCCCCATATATTTATGTGCGCATATCTAGACAAAATGTATTTAGGTTGGCCCCATAGTAAAAGTTATTCAAAATGTAAACACCGTGACCCCTTTTTGGGTATTGTATTTTTTCTGTTTCACGTTGCATACATATGTATACTTGTGGACATCATATACTCTGCTGAAAATATAGTAAAAATAAACAATATATACCAAGCAAAACAAGCACAAAATGCACAAACAAAAACTATCACACGACGCGACATTTTCTGTCTTAACACTAAAAGATAAAACGCTTTACATTCGGTAATGCGGTCCCGGGAGGACTATTCTGTAAAGTCAAGTCATAGAAACTAACGCAGCTATCGCACTAAAGTGAAATGTCAGCCATTAACGTTTGCAACTGTGTTGCATCGCTTGCAACTCGACTTTCGGAATAGGACGCCCTGAATTTGACTTAATTAAATTCTGCATTCGAGTGGATATCTTTTCAGGCTTGCTAAGGTTATGTTCAAAATTGCTTTCAGGTAATGTTCGTTATGTTAATTATTATGAGGCACTTTAGTAACCCATATTTAGAAAAACTTCCATGAAATCCTTTTCGTACAGGAATGTGCTTTTAAATAATGCATTAAAATAGGGAAGGGAAGAACTTCATAGCGTGCTTTGCATTCTTAATTATAATAATAATAATAATGTCATTTAATTCAGGTAACAAAGACCCATAACAAATATACCTTACAGACTATCATACATATTAATAAAAACCACAAAAATATTAATAAACTATTGTACACGAAGTGACGGCGTCGTGTTGCGCTGCGTGGTGTCACGTAGCCTTCCGCGGAATCGCCGATATACGACACCCTTCGGCCAAAACTCTTCCTTGAGGAAGGTCTCAATATGATGAGTCGGAACTCTCACCACGAATGACTTGAAATTTGTGTTGTGGCGTGACTCCAACTTCTCGACCCTTAAGGTCCAGCTGGTCTTCGCTCGGACATACTCCACGAGGAGATCGTGGAGTATGTCCGAGCGAAGACCCAACCTTCGTAGTGTGATGTAGCCGGGACACATAGAGCTGCGTCGTAGGTATTGCCGGACGCAGCATATTGGGTCCTGCCAGCGCGGTCCCGCACTGGTTCCGACTAGGAGGCTTCTTCGTCCTCTTCCTCTCCACCTTCACGAAGCCATCCTTATCACACGTGCCTGTAGCTGGGCCTAGCTGTTCCGAACCCCTGTTGGCAGGTTCACAGCAGCTCTTCATATCCCCCTGTTTGGCTCATCTTACTTGGCCTTGCTTACCATGCCACTGACGTTTGACCTAATGTTGTAAGCATAAAAACCAGCCAAGTGCAAGTCGGACTTTCATTAACTAAAAAAACACGTTTCTTGTATGGGAACCCCCTTTAATCTACACTAATATTTATAATATTTGTATTTTTGTGTGTGTGTATGTTTGTAATGAATAAACTTAAAAACTACTGAACCGATTTGAAAAATTCTTTCAGCAATGGATAGCTACATTATCAGCGAGTAATATAGGCTATATTTTATCCCCGTACTCCCACGGGAACGGGTACTACGCGGATGAAACCGCGTGACGTCCGCTAGGTTTTAAAGAAATGTATTTTTTTTTATTGTTATAGCGGCAATTGAAATACACAGTCTGTGAAAATTTTAACTGTCTACTTATTACGGTTCTTGAGATACAGCCCACTGACATACAGACGGACGGACGAACAGCGGAGGCTTAGTAATAGGGTTCCGTGGGTTACCCTTTGGGTATGGAAACCTAAAAGAAAACTATAAACCGTATAGGTTTTTATTTCGTCCATAATAATATTGGTGCAAATAACACTTTTTCTTTCTTCCTGTAAATAGCCAAAAATCACATTCAATTAAAAAAAATTTTTTAGCAAAAATGTTACGTTAATTATTATTTAATTAATGTCGTGTTTGATACAAATAAGTAGGTAACCCTTTGCTTACTGGCCCCGGGCGAGGACATTTCAGTAACATTGTCCGAAAGGGTCTCTGGGACTGAACAGGTACATAACGGGCAAATAAAAGGGGACGGACTCTAAAGTAACTGCGAACATGTACATATGTACTTAGTTGTAATTCTGTTCAGACGTATGAAGAGCGGTCAGTATGGAACATTCCGTAATTATTTTAAGGTTGGGAATAAACCATCTGTGCCGATAATAATTGGTTGTCAAAAAACTAAGCCCAAACCAGTATGTTTTATCCGACTGACCTATGTAGATGGAAGTATGTATGTCTTACTAATAGAGTTGTTATTATATATATAAGTCACTGGAAAATGGCAAACGCCGTAAGATTGTAAAATATCGCGAGTAATTGAAAACAAAGATTTTCTAAATAAGACACGGGTATATTGGAAACTATTGAATTTGGATGGGATCGCATACAAAACGATTTTTCAAAATATATCGAATAATTATAGTCTAATTAAGATTTATTACAATCTTACGGAGTCAGCAATTTTCCGGTGACATATCGCACCTTTAAAGTAAAACCGTTACTAAAAAATCTATCTAAAAACAGTGACTATTTTCTAATATTGGCTCCCCTATAAAATTTCATAATTTCGTTTAGTAACGGTTTTACTTTAAAGGTGTGATATGTATACTTAAAACGTAGGTTAACGTATTGTTACGAGCTTGGGGTTTACTTGCTAGGAACTTTTAGTTGTGTTTTTGCGATCGGGTTTTTTGATACAATTTTATTTTCTCCATGATTGGATATCAGGCTTACCAAAACTGACCACAACATTTTCAACCCAAAATTGAAGAACAAAAAGGGACCCACCCCAGTTTTGGCGGATCGCAGTCTGATAAAAAAAAATTGATGGTCTTTACAGACCAATTACGGATATATACATATATTGATATATTTTTAGTCGGTTTACGGACGATAGTTTAACGTGACAACGTCATAACAAAACATTGATGAAATGATCGTAACGTTACAATGAGTCATTCAGTTTCGTGCGTACAGCCGGCGTTCATCGATTTATTAGACGTTGTCACGTCAACACATGCATTTGTCCATAATTATTATGAGAATGATTCTCATTGGGACGAATGCCAGATGAGATTTAGATTAATTACGCTACAAATATACATCCTCCTTGGCCCTCGGTACGACAACCAGTATGATTGTATTTCTGCGAATTTTAACTTGTGTGCAATGCCAAAATATTTGCCGCAGTATATTTTCAAACACAAGTTGAGCCCTAGTCGGTAAATTCAAAATGTTTTATACGAACGAACAGAAAAAAATTGTGCCACACATTTTTTGAACTGCAGTGTTTTTTACACGTTGCAATACTGTACAAATGGGTCATTCTAACTATTGAAAACTAAAAAGCACTACATCCATAATCCGGCTTTAAAAATGTTTAAATATTTACCTTCCAGAATAGTGTGAAGGCATTGCGACAATGATTCGACAAAACTTTTCGTACAAATAAATTATGCCTGGTGACCTGACGTACAGGTTTTGTAAACCAGCACCAGTCTTCCACAAATTATTTATAAAATTGTGTCTGTAGACTATTTAACTACTTTCTCTGTTATTTGTGGTAAGAAATAAATAAATTATTACCTATTATTATTATAAATTATTATTCTATTTCAAATTTTAGAACAATTTTTGCCTGTGCTTGTGCCAATTAAGTGACATCATAAAATGACGCCTGTAAGTGCAATATTCCCTCCTGCCAGGGTTGCGGAATGTGTTCGAAAGAGTCACCGCGGCCCTGGAACGCAAAGGGCTTTAGAAGGAACACGGATGGGTTTTAGTCAGTAAGAGTCTGACTCGCCCTTCCGCTCCACCCAGAGCGGAAGAAGTAATTTGATGATTTCCCAACCTAAAAAAAAAAAAAAAGTGCAATATTCCCTCAAGAGTAAGAGGTTCCGTGCAGCGTTACTCGACCCCGTCACTTCGTGTGTTGTAGTTTATAAGTTATATTTTGTGGAAGTAAGATTAATATGTATTAGTTTATTTTTTTGTATGTTTAATTAGCGTATTTTATCTTTAGGCCGTAGTTGCCTGATAATAAAGAAATATATATTTTTTATTTTTTTATTATTATACCTTACTTGAGGGTTAGGTCTTGACGGGTAGTTCTCGTATTTTAAAGAGCGAACTATCAAAACCGCCTCTAATATTCGTACAAGTCTTTGACATTAATTGTAGCTTATCTATACTAATATAATAAAGCTGTAGAGTTTGTTTGTTTGAACACGCTAATCTCTGGAACTGCCAGTCGGATTTGGATAATTATTTTTGTTTATGATAGCCACATTCATGAGTAAATCAAATCCCGTTTTTTTCCGTTTCCGTATAGCCTTTCTATACGGAAACGGGAAAAAACGGGATTTGCGCGTACGAAGTCTTGGGCAATAGCTAGTATTAGATAATATTACGACTAGAATTTGGACGCTTTTTAAGTACGAAAGTTGAGCTTCCGATACCTCGTTATAATCTACTAATTTATCACAATAGGGATGTTGTTGTTGGTGTTTAAAAAAATATGATTCTATTTATTTCGTCAGTTAGAATATCGAAAAATATTGGATACGTATTTTTTATTTTATCAAATCAATAAAAAATTACGAAGACAAAACGCATCAAAGATAAGGAATGGTGAATTGTAACGTCACCTTCCAGTAAAAAGTATACTTGTAAGTGATGTCACACGAGTTTTCATCGTCTTAATTTTTTGTTTACTTGACAAAAAAAAAAAACGTGTCCCATATGAAATCTATCTGACGGACTTATTAGATTTTTTAGTCATATACTTATTACTTATTGTGGTAAGGTTATTTCGACAGTTTTAGCTTATAAGTATACATAAATTCTTACTTAGAACTGGAAGTATTTAGGATAAGTGCACATGGACCTATGTGACAATCTTTTTCTGAAACTCGATGTGCCAAACACTGTAGAAGATCGAGACATCTCTTCTCAAGGTGGTAACCACTTGACCATCACACCATTTTAGCACACTACCACTTTATGAAAATCGATTCTACATCAAACACTCAATTGATCAGTGCTATAAAAACATTGCACGAATGCACGTATCATCTGAAATTATCGGTCGCAGCTGCGCCTGTCTCGAGGTAAGGACTCCATTCAATATTTACGATTGTTTTGCAAAGTGCATCGGCGGAAAGGATAGGAGGTAGCGAGTTTGTTAATCAAGTGCTAATAAACCTGACCGAAACTGAAAATGAATCAAAGAGTTCAGATTTTATTTGAGTTTTCCGTTTTGTTTTTGGGTCATGATACATAGAGAATGTTACATTCATGCGTATCTTTACGCACTTTAGGCACGCGTTTGAACACTATCTCACCTGATGGTAAGCGATGATGTGGTCGAAGATAGAGCACGCTTGCATAGAAATAACCTATTCACTCTTGACTTAAAGATTCCCAGGTTGTAGCTATCAGGAAACACAGACTCTGGCAGGGAATTCCACTCCTTAGCTGTACGCACAATGAATGTGTTCCCTAAACGTTTTGTGCGTGTGGGTGGGATGTCCACCACGTACTGATAGCGCATCGCCGTACGTCTTGTGGTCCGATGACGGAACGGTCTTGGCGGAATTTAACTATACAATTCCATCACACACTTCCCAAAATGCAACCGACGGAAAACCGGCAGGCTAGCAACTCGACGTCGATGCTCAAGACTTTGGAGCTTCGACTCGACGAGCCCATCATTGCCGATGATCCTCTTCCGTAATACGTATCGACGTTGTGTGTAAGGTAGTATTTTCTGTACACTTCCACAGTTAACTAAAATGTGGTGTTTGTGGGTAGAGTCTTTTGGAAATGTGATAATTAAACGACGACAACAATCCTCTCTGTTGTCGCTATCCGCTTGTGCTTTACACTGCAAAGGTCAGCTCGTGAAACCGTAACGTTCTTTGACCCTTCGTGAACTTTTTCTAAGAATCTTTATACAAAGAAGACACGCTAGCTAGACACGCAACCAATATACTATGGGGTTGTAGTATTTTATATTCAAAATTCAATTGCGTTAACGATACTATAACGTTACTATACGTCAAAACATTCGTGCTAGGTCCTAGGTTCGCCGATTTAGGCGTGAAAACGTTTCAAACCAACTCACTTTCACATTAATAATAATTATAATTATTATGTTTTGAATTCCCAAATGTTGTGGGTGCGACCACGAACCTAAGAACTAAATTACACTTTTACTACCTGAAAATCAAACCCATGATCACAAGGTATGCAGTCGCGCTTGCAGCCAACGAAGCAGTTCTTGCCATTCCTCCCTACCATCAACAGCACCCATAGTAACACATCAATGCCTGCTCCAGCCACAAAATAACAGCCACATCCAAGTCATAAATAAGGCCAGGTGGGCGATATAGTGTCATTAGTGTAGTGTTCCTTCAGTGGCCCGTTAATAACATCGTTAATGGCACATGTGGCCCGGTGCAGTCATTTGTTGTGCTGCATAGCACATAATGATGTGTGTCAAGTGTGTGTCTAGAATAATGTTGGGGGTAAGTTAGCAGTCTAGGGGGGTAAGTTATTGGGGAATCATGTTAGGTACTGTTAGTTTATTGTGTGGCTCAGGTTTCTTTATGATAATTTGTTTGGATAGATAAACAAATATTGGTGTTAGTATCGTCCACCTGTTGCGGAATTGTTTTAAAGAGTTACTGTGGCCCTGGAACGTAAAGGGCATTTGAAGGAACACGGATTCCGCTCTGGACGGATCACTTGATGATTTCGCATCCACAAAAAAAAAACAGGCCATAAAAATAAGGCCCGGTGGGCGATATTGGTGGGCGTTAATTACATCGTGAATGGCACATGTGGCCCGCTGCAATCATTTGTTGTGCTGCATAGCACATAATAATGCGTGTCGAGTGTGAGTCTGGAATAATAATTAATATTTAATTATTCCAGAATATTATTCTGGATTAATAATATTCTGGAATAATGTTGGGGGTAATTTGGTAGACTGTTTAGTTGAGAATCTTGTTAGGTATTTATTGTTCTGCCTAGCCTTTTTCCAACTATGTTAGGATTGGTTTTCAGTCCAACCGGTTGCAGCTAAAAACCATGATGGACATGCGTTTTAATGGCTTTTATATTTTTTTTATAAATGAGCTTCTAAAAGTTGTGTAAAGAATTATGTAAAGGTAGCAAACAAGTACCTAGTAAATATTTACATTAACAACGCGGTTAATACAACGCTAAAACTATGAAAACTTGGAAGTTGTCAGCCAACCTGACGTAAGAATGGCTGATATTTCTTAACGCAAAGGAAGCATTATTTCATTATACTTCACGCCTCGTCCTCGAGATTAGTAGTTACATGTAGTATCGCATATTATAGGTAGTAAATGGTAGCAAATAGGTAGTAAACAGTGCACATGGTCTAGTATACTATATCTCGTTTGGTCCTGCCATCCTGACGGTTACAAAAGCAGTATTTAAGCCCAGTAACTTGGTAATACAATACCCCCTGGCAACACTGGTGTCAGCTTTTCTGGCTTCTCCAGAAACGACTGTCAAAGATGTTGAAATGATAGCCGGGACCAAAGGCTTAACGAGATACCCGCGGCACCGAGGAAGATGAACACCCATCCCTGGACCGACCTCGGCAAGGGTAGCTAAACCTCAAAGTTCGACCCGTGCGCCTGTTTTATTTAGCCACGTGGTTCTCGGGAATCTTGTTGTGCTGTAAGTAAGTTGTGTGGCTGAGGATTATTTTTACTAATACTTTGTGTTTGATTAGACTAAATAAATGTTGTTGATAGCCGAGTCCACCTCACTTCGTTGGTCTGGAGTGTAGGGTTGGTTTTAAAGCTTCATAATTTCTCAGTTGCAGCCCCCATTTTCTTGTTTCATACTGTTTAGAGTGTGTTATCAGCAGTCGGTTTGAGTTTTTTTAATGATCACCCACTTTTTTAGGGTCCAAACTCAAAGGGTAACCAACGGAACCCTATTACTAAGCCTCCGCTGTCGGTCCGACCGTCCGTCCGACCATCCGTCTGTCCGTCGGTCCGCCCGCCCGTCCGTCCGTCTGTCTGCCAGCGGGCTGTATCTCAAGAACCGTAGTAGATAGGTAGTTGAAATTTTCACAGATTGTGTGTTTCTATTGCCGCTATAACAACAAATAATAAAAATTAAATTGAATTAAAAATTAAAGGGGGCTCCCAAACAAGAAACGTGTTTTTTTCGGTTAACAATACGGAAACCTTCGTGTGAGAGTCCGACTAGCACTTTGCCGGTTTTTGTTTTCTTTTTTAAAGTGTATTTTTATGTAAATCTTGCTTTTGATTGACATCTGATACCTATAACCCTGTATGTAATATACACGCTGAAATTTTTATGGTTGTTTTCCCGCAGCAGAACGATTAGCCATCAGTAGTACTATCGAAACAAAAAAGTTAAACTAAATAATTAAAAATGTTTTTTTTTTTCAAATAACTAAAAAAAATATTCATAAACTCGAAAGCGTGAGTAGCAATAGTAACTCACTAGACGTGACGTAGGTACTACTGGCAGAGCGGCGGCGCGCCGACAAAGTGTAAAATGATTTTCACTTTGTCGGCGCGCCGCCATAAATGTTCAGGGCAAAATAAGCTCTCGCGCGTAGTCATACGGCATTAACTTGCCTGCAAGCACGCGGCGAGTGAGGCCCCGCGAATCGCGCGCGGCATCCTTTATGTTGTACCTATCAGCTGGTTGATACGCGAAAGGCAACGGCCGCGGCCGCTTTGTGCGAAAGTATCGCGATATATAACTTTAGTTATTCTGCAATTTCTTGATTTTAAATTTAGAATTGTTCATAAATCGATTGTATTACCAAAACAAACTCATTTCGCTGCGGGAAATCAACCATTAAAATTTCAGCTTGTATATATACCTAGACGAATAGATCAATAAATAAATCGTCGAAATTGATAAATCTGTAGGTTTTCTTTTGGAAGAGTGGATTTTTTATAGGTCTATATTGTCATCCGCAAAATAGACCTATAAAAAATCCCATGAACAAATAGCAAGTTGAGTGGCGTCCCCACACTAGCTGCTTCTCAAAGGAGGGTTGCCAAGTTTGGTGTAAAAAGCGAGTAGTTCACAATATCGTATGCGGGCGACTCGCCATGTTTACAAGCTGAATGGGACTGTTTCAGCTTGAAACGGAGCTGCACTATGCTATGCATAAGATTTTAATGGTCAGGTTACAGTGAGAAGAGGTAGAGGGTTTAGTTAGCAGCTGGTAATGAACAGGTTTTAGTCAAATTTATTAGCTATGTAGCGGCGTCAATGCCGCCACATGAAAAATTAAGAAGCGAAATTTGTACGGCAACAAATAGAACCGAAACGCCATCAATCCTGTCAGCGACGAACTACCAACGTAATCCTGCATCGCGCAAGCAAAGTCCTCCGTGTGATTTGAACGTATGCAACAGTCCGAATATCAACTATCGGGCAGTTGCCCACCAGACACAACAACCGTCTGGTCGGAGGATTCTCCTATTTCAGTGGAGGTATACTCTTTGGAGGACTTTACTCTCTGTGCCGCATACCTCTATAGTTACAATTGGAGTTGATAGTTATGTAACTTAAGCAAACCGATGGAATCTACAATCAGATTTGACTCCATCCTCTGTACTGACAATTTCTCAACTTCAGATTCCCAATCCGAAAACAGGGTTAAATAAAAAAGTCAAGCTTTGTAGGAATGTGCCGATACTGTGAAATCGTTCATCCGAGTATTACGTACATACATATTTTATTTAAGCATTTATTCACGTCACAGCTGTCTTAAACTGTTTAGGTAGAGAAACTCTTTACAATAAATGTAACATAACACCGCGCCCGCTCCCGCTACCTTTCACCACTAAGCCCTGACCACCACTACTCATTGTACCGCAGTGACTCCTTTCACCGCCACGACGTAAAAGCGTCCCTCGGAGCGGTTCGACACCAGAACATTTAAGAGTCGAGAGCGAACGACAAAGCGGTATTGTAATCGCTTCAACTCAACTCAAAGATAACTGAACAATGAAAAAGTATGCCAGCTATTAGTCTCTGAACTTTTCATCTTTCGAAGATATCTGAAGTTTTAAAGTTGATTTTTCAGTTGAGTCTCTAAATCTAATGCATGAGAAAGTTTTGAAACAAAAGCCATACTCGAAAATTGTTTGGAAGTTCGATCGATGCTGTCTCGTCTGATTTAAATTTTAAGAGAGAAATGGACAGGACTATCAAAGTTTTATTCTTTTACAATCGGGTACTAAAACTTCGTAGAAGTGAAAAAAGAGAAGAGGTTTGTTCCGTCTGAAGAATTTCTGAGAATGTTATCAGAATAGCATTCATCAGAAAAAGACAACGCCATTATTCTTTAATCTTATCCCAATTTATTTATTTCAGTTTAAGTTTCTTCCAATTTTAAACCGACTTCCAAAAAAGGAGGATATTCTCAATTCGGTGGGTTTTTTTAAGTGAAAACTTCTTTAGACGCGTTGGGTATTTTTGACATTGGAAAAAACCATGTAACTCGCGACACTGTTACCGTAACCGATACCTCTGTGGGATCGTACTAGTAGTGGGGGTATGAGAATCGTGAGTTTAATTAAGTCTTATTTATGAGTTTAGGTCTTATGGATCTTTCTATGGGATTTTAAAAAGGGAGCCCAAATTTTGGTTATTTTGCGATTGGACTTATCGTTTTCGAGATATTTAAGATTTTATATCTCGAATCGATCGCTACTCGGTTCGCTACGATACGACGCAGCGCGCGTTCGGTGACGGTAGCGGATCGCGAGGCGCGTTTGGCATTTTTGTTCAAGTTTTCGTTTTTTTAGTATTAGTTGAGATTTATTCTCCGGGGCCATACCATGACGTGCATAGATTCCGATGTGAACAATATATAGTGCTATATATGCGTTTTGTGTCGCCCCACACCGAAATCACGATGGATTTAAACCATAACTATCATCTTTTACGCAGTCCAACTTTTCTTTAGTCTTTCCCTACTCTCATCTATCCAGTTATTTCCAACGACTAGACAAAATCCTCCCTCTTCAATTCCACCCACATTTTCCCTAATCTTCCACCCAAAAAAAACACAACAGTTTAAAAATAATTCAAGGGCAAGCAACCACAAGCTTCGCCCAAAATAAGCGGTTAAATTCTACCCAAGGTGGGCAGGATTTATAACGACCCGGCTAGGGACCGCAGGCCTATGCCTTTATCTAAGGAAGAAGGAACGGGCGATAAATTCTTTACGTACACTGTTGTATTTTTCGGGTGACACAGGTAGACTGCTATGGGTGTGCTGGGACGGTACTAATATAGGAAGGTCGGATGGAAAGGATTGATTTTGCTGTCGAAGATGGAAGTTGTAGAGGAAAATTATATAGGGCTAATATTCAGGTATGTTTTTTGTTGTGTTTCTTTTAGAGCAGGTTATTTTTATAAAGGACGTTACATCAAGATTGCTTGGGTTTTTTGTAAGCTTTCATTTAACTTGCAATATTTGGTGGTGGTGTGCCTTCTGATTATGACAATCCCCCCCCTTGGGGGAGGCCCATGTTCAGCAGTGGACGTCTTTCGGCTGGTATGATGATCATGATTTGTTGATTCGTTTGCCTCGAAACTTGCAAGCTGAATTTGAAATGAAAGAACCACTTCTTCATTTCTTTTCATACAACAAAATTGCAATTTTACGTGTTGGTTAATTTACGATTGGAATTAATTTTATGATCTCCAGACGAAGCAATCCCTAAACCGTGTACAGTTCAGAAACGAAATTTTGCATACTTAAATTATTCAGATTAAAGCTTGTTTTAGAAATGATTTCTTACTCATCATCTGCCTAGCCTTTTCCCAATTATATTGGGGTTGGCTTCCAGTCAAACCGGATTCAGCTGAATACCAGTATTTTACGTTGAGCGGCTGCCTACCAGACCTCCACAACCCATTAACTGGGTAAAACGGTACTCCTTGGCAAGACTGGTGTCAGATTATCTGGCTTCTGACAATCCGTAACGACTGCCAAAGATCTACAAATGACAGCCGGGACCAACGGCTTAACGTGCTTTCCGAGCCACGAAGGAAGCCCGATATGTTAAGATGGTCACCCATCCACAGACCAACCTTGGCAAGCGTTGCTTAACCTTGATCGACCCGTGCGGCGGATATTCTTTAGCCACGAGCTCTTAAGAATTTCTTACTATTAAAAAAAATGATTTATGACTACATAGTATCTTCACTGTACCATTATTTGTTTTTGTTATCCGGGGAAACGTATTGGATTGTACTGTAACCAGCCTGACTTAATTTAATTTTATATTTATTTTATCCTCACTGTACAATTGTTTGTCTTCCCAAAAAAATAAAAAAATACATTGAGTTGTAATAATCAGGTGGCTCACGTGATGGTGCGCGGTTACCTCTACCCAAGAACATTGATAACAATACAAAAGGTTACGTTGCCTTCCCTTTTAGAAAAGGACTCTCAGGTCAAGTCACATCACACCGATATACCTGCGCCGGAGCAGAAGCTTAATTTGACCCCGTTTCTTCTTGCGACAGACAGACTACGAGCTTTCTAATCGTACCCTTCTAGTGCCCATATATTTTTCTGTCTTATACTAAAACTCGCGACCTCTTATCACTTACGCTGCGCGTTTATCTTGGGGGACTTTATATACTGCAGTTAACCGCTTAATTTAACTTAGAAATGTAAAGTAAAACACTGTAAGCACGAGTTAAGCAACGCTTCTATGCGTTGAAGAGAAATTTTAAACTGAAAATTTGGATTTGTCGCGCTGACATTGTGAGTATTTCTTGATCCCTGACTCCAAAGATGACGTAATGATGCATGTGATCAAAAGAACGCAGTTAAAATATTAGTTTGGTTGCTGAAATATTAATTAGCTTGTAGCAGTATGAAACTTGATGGAAGAATATTATTATAATGCTTATTTTTTTCGCCAAAAACTTCGAATGTTTAGGTGCCTGTGGAAAATTGACATGGTAAATGTCATGTCATGTTAAAAATGTCAGGTAAGCACTTGAGATACAGTTACCTACTATGATTTCAACAAAAAATATTAAGTCCGGAACAATTTTTTTTTTTTTATTAGAGATGGATATGCTCTTGACTTTAGTCTACATAGGTCAGAGGTGATAGACACAAAGTCGACGATGGAGCGAGCTTACCCAGAAGAAGCCTGTTCACTCTAATTTTATGAGATTAGGGTTAACAGCTTTCTTTTTTGTGTTTTTATTTTCTGTTTAATTAATGGTTATTAAGATTATCTGTAAATATGTGAGTACCATTTACCAAATTTTTTTTTAGAAAAGGAATAAGTACCTCTGCTGGTTATACTTTGTTCTTATAAGTAGCATACTCTGGGTGTATCGTCCTCACATAATATTAAATTAATTTTTGTAATACCAAATTTTGTAAAATCATTATTTGAAAAGAGTAACTATGGAGTTTCTTGTCCGTTCTTCTCCATAAGAATCTACCTTTCCGAATGGACAGTAGAGTCACTTTATTAATATATTTTACTGAACTGTAAATGCTGACGTTCAAAAGTGCCGTTTAATGGCCTAATTGAAATAAACGTTTTTGACTTTTGACTTTTTGACTTTTGACAGCGTTCGGAAATACAGACGCAGGCATACCTATATAATATTATTGAGAGAATATTTGTTCCGGATTTATGTAACATTCTTGCTTACGCATAGCAAAAGAGTTTACCATAAAGCCCCGTGTATTCACGCTCCTTACACAATATAAGTGCTACAGTAGTAATCCTCATCCACCCACTAATGTCGGATTACTGACACGCGGCTCCGTATAGGGGGATGAACTGACCAACAAGGATACGCCTAAATATAACCTCCTCAGGACTGGGTAATTAGTTACGGGAAATAAGGAAATACAATAGGTACATGAAAAGGTGTGACAGCGGGAGCAAATTTTTCTTTTTTGAGACTTTTTACATCCGAACTAGGCGGTAGCCTGTATCTCGGATTGGATTTCATCCACAACAAATGTTAAGTATTTGGTGTGATGGTGTGGGTGTGTATAAATTATTGACATTGATTTTCTCGTTTATTTTACTAATCAAAATGTTAAGTATGAAGAAAATCGATAGGGCCGAAAGGTTTTGAAGTAACCACCGCGTAATGAAAGATGCAGGTCCAGGCTCCAAAATGTAACGTCCAGCTGGTCAGGGCCGCAGACGACCACGAGATGCGTGAAGGCTTAAAAGATGATACGTTAAAGGATGATGATGATAATGAAAGAAAGTCCAACTAAAAATAAAAGAAAAATCAATGTCCTCTGATTGAATGTTCACAGCAATATTAACTTTTCAATATCTTTCAGGGACACTGAAAGTGATACGAAAACCAAGAATGACCCACTTACAAAATAAACTGAGGCTTGGGAAGCTTATATAAATACATAAGAAATAAACACACCAAGTAAACATAAAAAAAAATCTTAAGTACCCATAAACGATCGCAAATTGGCAGAGCAAACGACGGGGTCGTGGCCAGCTCCTAATGATGGATTACCAGAACATAAGTGATCTAACGGAGATAAACTCACCAAAACGAATACTTGGGGAGGAAGATACGAAAAGCTATAATAAGCCTCGTTGATTAGCTTCGTATAGGAAAACTTCTTTGAGAACGAATACGTATTTATTAATAGTTTTGCCCGCGTCTTTACTCACGTTAGTATAGATTTTCACCTATAACCGTCTATCTATCTATCTATTGGGGTATGGTTTCCGCACTTAGTCCTGATGTTGGACCATTGTGCGTACCTACCTATAATCGTCTCCAGCCGGTCGATTCTGTAAACATATCGAAGTGAAGGCTTGGATGAAGTGATCACGAGGTGAGCTGTCAATGCATCTTGATTGTATGGATTGACAGCTCACCTCGTGAGCACTTTACCCAAGCCTTCACTTATGTATGGATCCAATCTATCTTTGTACCGAAATTAATCAATTCAGTTTCGGCGTGAATACGTAACAGACAGTAAGACAGACAGATACACTTTCGCATTTATAATGTCGGTATGGCTCGCGATTGACAACAATATCACCTGACGGAAAGCGATTATGTGGTCAACAATGGGTCACGCTTGCCTAGAAGAACTATATCCACTCTAGACTTAAAGCCTCCATGTTGTAACTATCAGAAAAAACCCAAAAACACTTCCCATGATCTCCAAATCAAAACTAAAATCCCAAGATCAGCAGCCACGATTGCAGTTCAATTTTTGATGAAATTTGGTAAAGAGATGGATTAGACATTCGGGAAGGACCTTTACCTTTTATAGCGAGAAAAGAACAAGAAGGGTTTGAAATAGGGGATGAAAATTTGTATGGGAGTCCGTCATTATTGAAGCGAAATACATGAACCTTTGTAAAAAATAAGCAAACCTCCGTTCAAGCGTTTTAAAAAAATAGTATTTTAAAAATAAAAATGGCTGCCCGAAGTAACTATTTCACGCCGACGAAGTCGCGGGCAAAAGCTAGTCATAATAAAAAAAAACTCAGGCCGTAGACAAGAGTTGAATCCATCAAAATAAAAATACAGCACCTCCTGTAAATACAATTTCTTACTTAAGCACTGACTACAATCTAACTTCCTCGCAATATTTTCCCCGACGGAGTGCCATTTAAACGCAAACACGACTATTGGTGCGATTTACCGAGATTTATACAGGTTTTTAAAGCACCTTGCACCGTACGCGAGGCTATGCATCTCACAAGTTTGCTAAATAAAATGCACTAAAAGTTATTTAAGGCACCCGGTGTAGCGACAAGGAGTATTCTGCGTTGAATATTTATTACTGTTAAACATTTTAAAGAGTTTAGTTCAGATAGTCTTTAAAATAGTTTTATGCCTTTGCTACGGGCTACTGGGAAACTACTTTTTCTCGTAGGTGTCGTAAAGTTTAGTAGTCTTGCAGTTTTAATTCTTAGATAGGATTCCAAATACGAACATCAAAAAATCAAAATCAATCAAAATCAAAAGTCATTTATTCAAATTAGGCTGAGTGCCAGCACTTTTTGAACGACAAAGTTCTACATAAAGACAGTCCAAAAACGCATTAGGTTCCCCGAAGCTATACCTAACAAACAAAGTGACATTCAATTCATCAACGATTATCGAAAATTCTAGAATGCATGCGCTAGCGAAATGTATCTTGATCAATTCCTTACATTTTGACTTTTCCTTCAATCAATATCGGTTTGATCCTATAGTAAAGTTTGTTCATTATAATGACTCTTTAAGACCTTTACAGTTATTTGAATAATACTACCTTACGGCCAATTCTCGTACTTAGAAAAAGCGTTCAATATCCAGTCGCGATCGACGTATCTTTAATAGGCGTTTTTGCGACTGCAAAGCAAACGCTCCTTACAAATACAAGAAGTGCCCCCTTTATTTTTACCATTCATAAATCATAACAAAAGCAAGGTGTACGTACATCGTTGACTTTCCTATTTAAATTCAGCACACCGTTAACCTTAAACCATCCATTTGATCCTAGTAACGTTGCGCTGACGTCCCCCAGTCCGCAGTCGACGCTACTAAAATAAAACAACGTCCACCGTGTGGTCAGCGTGCAACCATCCTGAATCAGGTCAGGATGCTGCTGAAACTTTTAGTGAAAATTCCGTTTCTAGGTCAACAATGGATCGTTTACTTTTTGTAGTAAATATTGCTTATCTGTCAGTATTAAAGGCAGGGAGTGGAATCGTTATATGCTCTGAATATTTGTTAAAATTAAAAACCTGGGGTATACATAGATACCTTACTGCTAAATGACGACCATTGTGTACCATTGTGTGTGTTTAAAGACAGCTGTCATTTTGAGGTGATAATAATCAATAACTCTTTATTATATCTGAAAAGACACACAAAATAATAACTATAAAAACGGTTAACTAATAAAGTACCTACTTTATAACACAGACGGACATCACTCCCAGCTATTCACACCATAGACATAACACATTTATTATATTATCTACAGCATGGTGTCCGATACTTAAACCTCACTACTAGACGTCAATAACGACAATGGTGTCTTATCACAACGCGAGGCGATATCCGAGAGCCAATTCTACAATCTTTTTAGAATTTGCCCTCAGATGATGGGTCAGAAAGTACGATACCCAACAATGTTCCGTTCTCTCGTTCACATTTAGGCAAAAGTCAGCACCCTTAACTGCAACAATTCATCGGCACGTTCACGCTCCGTCCCCCTGAGCCCCTGACAGGCCACATGCTGACCGCGCGCACATTGTTTTATTGTTGAGCCGTCACTCGTTACCGCGGTGACTGGGTCCCGACAGCAGGGATAGGGTTAACTGAGACGCAAGTGGGTTGGTTCATTGATAAAAATGTGGAGCTATTATCTGATTTAATTAAGGTTTTTTTCCGTTTTGCGCACGGCCAAAGAGTTCCATGTAAAGTCTGTTTCATGATAGCAATAATCTAGAGGGCTTTAATTGAAGAGTGAATAGGTTACTTCTAAGCAAACGTGCTCCGTCGTTGTCGACTTTGACCATCGTTTACCGACTAATATAGTTAGAAAAAGGCGCGACCATAAAATAAGACCCAGTTACTCATAAACACAGAACAGGCGAGAACAATTAATAAACATCATACAAAAAGCCACTTATTTGTATTCCCATTTCCTTGGTTGAGGAAAAAAAATAATTTTGCGGGCAAGAAGTGTTCGTTGGATGGTTTCTTGCCGATCATCCGTGGTCAAAACGATGACGGGCGGATTGGATGAGAACCATAGAGCACCGAGACGTATCGTGGCTTTTGCTACAGACGTAGAAAAAGTCAAACTTGTTTTATTTACTGGTGTACTTTCAGGTTTTTAATATGTAATTTAACTCACACACTGATCCATTGTTGTTAATTATATTGTAAATATGTAAGTACCATGTCCCTTACTAGCAAACCTAATTATATCTCTCCTGGTATTGCTTTGTTGTACCTATTAGTATATAAGTGTGTGCTGTTATTAGTGTAATGTTGGATGCATTGTGCTCACATAATAAAATCAATTGATCAATGTACCTATGTATGCAAAATATTGTAAAACTTATATTTGAAAAGAGTAACTATGGAGTTTCTTGTCCGTTCTTCTCCATAAGAATCTACTTTTTGCGAATGGACAACTAGAGTCACTTATATTTTAATTTTAAACTGTAAATTTGACGTTCAAAAGTGCCTTTTAATGGTCTAGTTGAAATAAATGAATTGACTTTGACTTTGACTTTGACGACATTGTCAAAACTTTCCATTCAAACTAAGCGTGTCATTAAGTGTCACCATTTACTCATAAAAATTAATGGCCCATGACCATACTGACTATTTCAGCTGCAACTTGTACTCAGCGCATTTGCACGGCCACAATTATTAGAAGAAAATAGGTTTCCTTGTAAACCTAGTTATTATAGTCTATCTGTGGGACATTTTTGTCGTAATCCGTTTTGCTGTTGAAGTGTGTAGGGTATTCTATTTCTTTTTTCGTCGATGGTTAACTCCTTAGATTGTAACTCGTTAATTGCAGCATGGCTGGCATTCGTCTCCCAAAGTGCAGATCCTATGGGCACTTGGGGTAATTCAACGAGTGGCTTATGTTTTCAACAGAAGGGGACACTACACTCACATTAGATATCCGACGGGCCCACAAAACCCCATATCGCCAGATTGTGTTTTCAGTCAGCTACCTGGGTGCGCAACCGATAGAGTGCTTTCCGTATGGGCCAACTGCAGTTCACGTCCAGTTGGTAGATGTTCCGGGGCATTATTATTCCTGGGTTTATTATTTATATATATATTAATAATTGTTGCATTTTAACCCATATTTATACTTGTTATTTTATTTGTATATTTCTGTTATATATGCTCCGTGAATGTATCCGTGGCACCACTGACTGGCCCTATCAGAATACCAGCGCTGCGTTATTTATTTTTTAGATATCGCAGCATAAGCTGAGAGGACCATTTTGGCCTCGCACAGATAATTATTTTATTATACTGTTTAGTTATTAATTTTATTTTACTGGTTTGTTTGTCTTGTGCGAGTCCCAAATAAACATTTTTCTTTCTTTCTTTTTCCTTTTTCTTTCAAGTAGTCGGGTGAGGGTAGGTGTGTAGGGTGTAGAATGGATTGTCAAGCCGTCTCTGCTCTATGGAAGAGAACAATTCAACCGGTCATGACTAGCCGATATTGTTGGTACGCGATTCTTTCTCGAAATAGATTTTCCTGAAGACTTGTAATAATTTATAACGGTTAGCGAGACGGTGTGGTAATCAATTGCGGGATCTTGTGATTAAGTTAACGCTTTGGAACTTTAGTAGATAAAGATTTGGAAGATGATCTATTGTTGGCAATGTTTGGAATAATAAGCTTAGTATTTTTTGAGCTGTGTGCAAAAAAAATATAGTTTTTTTTACCATTTCGAGAACCATCACCATATTTATCTACTATAGGTACTTGAAGAATAGAGGGTCATGGAGCTGAATAGGGACCAGCTTCTGATTTTGGAGTTTCGATATTTGGAGTTCGGAACGTGTGAAACCCTACTTTAATGCTAAAGTTTGAGAGGGTTTGCCAAAGTTTCATAGTTTGTCAAATACTTACTTCCACTTAACTTTAAAGGCTTAGTTCAGATATCGGGGTTAAGGGTAGCGTAGACCAAGTACACTGTTTAAGTATGTTTGATAGGTACAACTCCTTTCAACAAGCACACTGCGAGGGGCCGTCCCAAGCACGGCCTTACACTCACCATTTAACAACCCTTTTAACCCAAGGGTTGTATCTCTGACTGTAGAACGACCGTAAAGTGTCATAAACAAACCTACCCAAAACTCGTAAATCACCAAATTCGCCTTTATGACGATTAATTAATCAAGCAGACAATTAATTAACATCGGCAGTGGAGAAATCGCATATTGCGCGTAATTGGAGCGTTTCTAGCGGTGGGCAATGTCACAGAGAAGTGCAGAAGGTCGACTTCGTACAACGACCGAAAATAAGCGCATGCACACATAGACGCGTACTTACGGCGATCTCTAACAAATGCCGATCGCGAGTGTAAGTGCATACATAGACATAACGTGCGTGTATTATCGCTCAATTTATTGAGATCTTCTGACAATCAATCATTCTGTTTAGCCTTTTTGTAATTGTGTTGGGATTTGATCATTTGTTCTGTGTCTGGGTGTAATTTGTCTATAATATGTTTGTATTTACAAATATATAAGTATGTTTATCAGTTGTCTGGTTGCCATAGCACAGGCTCTGCCTAGTTTGGGATCGGATGACCGTGTGTTAGTTGTCCCAAGACATTATTATTATTTGCTTCAAGTCTAACTGGATACAGCTACATGCCAGTATATTACGCAAACTTTATTTGGAGCGACTGCCTATTTAACCTCCACAACCCAATAGGAAACTAGATAACACGATGTCATTTAACGAGATTTGTTTTCTAACTTTCAGAGACTCTCAACAAGAGATATTATGTCAGCGGTAGCGTGACGAAGCGATTGTCAAAACGTCAAAATTTAAATGTTTGGGATCAATCTATACTAATATACCTATTCCTCTCTATACTAATATAAAAAAGCTGAAGAGTTTGTTTGTTTGAACGCACTACTCTGGAACTACCGGTCGGATTTGGAAAAATATTTTCGTGTATGATAGCCAAATTCATGAGGAAAGCTATAGGCTATATGGGAACGCGATATGCACGTACGATGTCGCGGACAAAATCTAGTTCATTATATTTTGATATTTCGATAATTGCATTCGCTAATGGTTAGGCATTTTATCAAGAGCCTCAGGTTTCCGAGCACAGTGAAATCCCCGGAGCGATTTTCACAAACTTAACCGAGCTAACCTTCTGTATCTATCTTCTTTATGAGCTTACCTACCTCACGGTGACAGTGGGCACTATTGTGCAGTAATTATTGCCCGGCGGATTAGATTTACGAATCCATTCAGATTTGATACAATTATCTAGTCAAACTGCGTGCTGATGACGGGGGCGTAATTGGAATTCGGTGGATTGATTACTTTTACAAATATACTTTGTTTGTTTAGTGAACGATAAATAGACGGATAGACGAACTTAGTAAGTAACATTTGGGTTGGTAGGTGCGGATTTATGACATGCGGTACAAAGAGGTTTTTGTTGCCGTACGAATTTTGCTTCTTATTTTGTCATGTGGCGGCATTGATGCTGCTACAACCTTGTCCATTTGTAATAACCTCTGAAACACGAGAGTGTGATATTTCTATTTATTTGCATAAAACATGGTTTATAAAGTTGTTACATGAGTTAAAGGATCATACATGTTTTGCTTAAGACATGCAAAATGATTAACACAACATAGGCTCAAAGTATTCCTTAATGCTATTGAAAATATTATCATTCAGCCATTTAAACAAGTCAATTTTAAACAGTCAGTATTTAATAATTTAAGTTTACATGGTAATTTGTTGTATATACTTGAACCTTATTAACTCAATTCGAATAGATTACGATCCTTACTATAAGTGTGACTCCGTGAATTAGTTACTGTAGAGACACTATAAGTGTTGCTATGGTAACTATTTCAAGTACGCAACTAATATTTCCATGACAACTCAAACGGCTCCTTTGTTTGAGATATCTAGTCAAAGCGTTTTTGCTCGCAGAACCGTTACTGACAAAAATACTTCCTCGAACGAAAGCCTTCCCCGAATCTGCCAATACCACTAGGGACGGAACATAGAGTACGGAATCACCTTGTCGGCAGCCAATACAAGCGCCGTTACAAATAATATTTTAGCACGCACAGGTAGAGCTGAGAAAAAAGAATAAAAATCGACTGCCACAGTCATCAGTATTATAAAGAGCATTATATCTATCTACAGTCAGAATTTTCACGGATCGTCAGTTTCCATGGGTAAATTTGCAGTGACAGGCCTCAGTCAGCCAACGCAAAAGTTTTCTTGCCGCCGCCGCGCTTTACATTTATGTTAATAGCTAATGTGGATTTTATTTACTAGACAACAAAATTCAAAATCATGTAACACTGCGAACACCGCTTGGCCGCCGCGCGTTGACAACATGGACGCCGCGAAGACTGCAACGCATATGAATGTACCAACCCAAATAAACAGAGCATATTTAATTGGCGACGTAAGACTGGTGGATGCTAAGCTTCACAGCTTGGCTCATCGCCTCAAGGTTGCCTGCTTGTCGGTCTTCTACAGATTGTACTTCGGGGAGAGTGTCCAGGAACTCCACGACCTCATCCCACCGGCCCCCTTCTACCATCGGACATCTAGACGCACTGCAAGTTACCATCCCTACCTACCTTGTTGCTATTCCACCAATTCGCACTAAACGTTTCCAAACGTCTTTTATAATGCGCACAGCAAAGGAGTGGAACTCTCTGCCTGCGTCTGTGTTTCCGAATGCATACAACCCTAATCTCTTCAAAATTAGAGTGAACAGGCTTCTTCTGGGTAAGCTCGCTCCTTCGTCGACTTTGTCTCTGTCGTCTATGACCTAGACTAGAGTCAAGAGCAAACCCATATTAAATAAAAAAAAAAAAAATTTCATGTAACAGTGTGGTCTACGTTTCAGTAGCGCGGTTAGCGCGTGAACACGTTGGGTTGACGCGAACAAATTCCTATCATATAAACGCGCCCTCACTGACCCCCCGTTTCATCAACATAACCCAAGTGTTGGTTTATGTTGAAGAAAATGAAAATTTCGTGTTCCTCCTAATGCGTTCCAGGGACGCGGTGACTCTTTCGAACAAATTCCGCCACCCTGGAACATCCGCAACCCTGGATGTTAACAATACTGGTGGCTACTGAGGCTTCTCCGTGCTCTGTGGGACCAACAAAACAGATCGGAACATAGCAACAATACTCCACCCGTCACTCCCAAATACTACTGACATTCAAAGCGTTTTTGTTGCCTCTCGAATGACAAAAGTAACAAATCTATTATTATTGTCTTATCTCCCGAAGCGGGGCGACTAAACTTGGCACCCTCTTTATCTAGTTATCCCATAAATCATTTTATCCTGTCGCTTTTTATTAGGCCTGAGATGTTGTGGTGTGGTGTAAGTTATTGACTGGTTCTGAATGAAAGCTTGCAGAGGACTGTGGGCAGTTTTGTACACCTTTTTATGGATGGGAAATCATCAAATGACTCCTAGCGCTCTGGGCGGAGCAGAAGGAAGTGTCAGACTCTTACTGACTAAAACCCATCTGTGTTCCTCCTAATGCTCTTTGCGTTCCAAGGCCGCGGTGACTCTTTCGAACGAATTCCACAACCCTGCCAGGCTTTGGCCCCGCAAGCGGGCCCCATCTACTGTGCTGACATCTCTAATTTTGTACACCTTATCTGTATTTTTATTATTTGTGGCAAGTCAGCAATAGCTCCTTGCATAGCATTAAAAACTCTCAACTCAATTACACTTAATGCATTTCACAATGAAAACTTAGTTGGTACGTTTCAAAGATTTCATAATTGCGGATCCTGTCCTGGACTGTTCAAAAGAAAAGATGAAAACGACTTCACTTTTCGTATGTAATATTGTTTATAGGCATATGAAAAGTCAGTAGCGATAACTTGAGACTAACCATTATTTACTCAATCAAAAGACATTGTGTATAATTATTATGTTCTCATAGGTACAAAATAATCTACTACTAAAAAAACCCTCTATCAAAATATATAGTACTCACCTATGTCCTTTCCTGGAACTCAAACAATCTCTATACCAAATTTCATCTCAATCAGTCCAGCCGTTTGCGCGTGAAGAAGTAACAAACATACACACACTCACAAACTTTCGCCTTTATAATATTAGTGTGAAATAGTAGGAACAGCTTCTTTCTTATGCCTCAGTTGCCTTCAAAAGGGGCCTTTTGTTTCCCTTATCTCAATGCGGTTTGATTAAGCCATTGTGTATCGCAGAGCCATTTGTTAGTTCATTAAGAGAAAGTCCTGAAAACTTTTTACAACTTCAAATTGAAGCCTATTGCTGGCATAATGTAGGGAGGCGGAATTTCAGAAGACGTTTTCCTTGTTTACCGGACTTTGTTGGGATTTTTCAGAAGATTAGATAATTAAAGGAAACGTCAATATAAGTTTTGGACCCTTGTTCCTTGCTTGAGGAATTAAATGGGGATTGTCCTTTGTAAAAAAAAAGTTTATATATAAAAGCACGCCAATATAAAAATTAAAGCATGTTTAAAACTATTTTCTTTTTTGGATTTTTTTCTGCATTTGAATAGAGAGATTTTCTTACAAAATTTAGAAAGTTTTTCATTCGGCTTTTCACTAGATACTCGTATCTATAAAGACTTGCAACCTAGCTATGGAGGTGTAACATAGTCCAATTTAACGCACCAATATAATAGCGACGGCAAATCGACAGACCATAATCGAACGCACATCCCCACAAACCAGCTAAACCATCCTTCAAACCGCGGAAACTGGACCAGTCAATTGGCCACCAAGTGCGAGAGCTAATAAATTTAGCGAAACATTTTATTGAAACACATCCGGCTCCCTTGGGTCGCATTAATACCCGACAATGGAATAATTTATGCATCGCCACGACCCGAGGCCGAGGAGCATCACCACTGTTTTATACTTCGAAACTCGTAATTTAATGAATACTTTGTATGTCCAAGCTTTTGTTGGAGAGTGGAAGATTCTGGAAAAATTTTGATGAATAATATTGTTTTATTTCTGTGAAAACTATTACAATTATTACGATCTCCTTTTTTACGAGTGCAAAAATTCATGAATATTATTAAGCGGCTAAAGACAGAATTAAATTTACTGCAATTTCATTGGTTTAATCTCTGAAAAATTTTCCTTTGTTTGGTGTTCAAAAAAATATGAAGAAAACTGAAATTTGGAGACTTCTAAAGGGCAATCTGAAGACGTTATTTTGGCGTTCATATAAATTACACATTGATTATCAACATCCATATGAATAACGGAACCCTTATCACATCACTCGTGTATTTATTTATTTAAACTTAATGTACAATAGTGGTACATGGGCGGACTTAATGCGGCATCAAGGCATTCTCTACCAGTCAACCTTTGGGTTAAAAAGACTAGTAGGTTTACAACAAATAAAAATAACATTTTGTTATAATTTTGTTGTGTATAATTTTGTTTCGGAAAGAATACACAAATAATACATATATTTTATACAAATAAAATACATTAATATGCTAAAATAATAAACTAATAAAATATGATATTTAATAATCTTACTAATTAAGACAATTCATAATAATCATGACGAAGAACAACTAAGAATGACAAGCTTTTAAGAAGTATTTTCGGATTTTTGATCTGTCTGTATGTCCGTCAGTCACAGCCAATTAGCTCCGAATCAACAGAACCGATTCAGTTAAAACAAGTTCATGGTATCTATGAACTTCTGTAACCTCGTAACGTAAATAAAAACATGTTTAGTATGTGGTCACTTTTGGGGGACAAATAAAAAAATATTTCTGCTTAAGTACCCACATCACACATATATATGTAATTGCTGTTGGAATCATGTCGAAGATGTAGCACACAACGCATTAACACACATTCAGAAACAAAACAACTTCAATAACAGCCCTAAAATTAGCGTCTTTAAGCCCTAACTCATCAAATAAAGAGTCATCAAAACAAAATTCATTCAAAGTGAACGCGACAAGTGTTATTACACTTGCAGCCTGTCATAATATTAATTTGTATGTAAAACATGTATGTTAGAGCGCCATACGGCGAACTCGTTTCACGGCTGATGCGATGTAATGGCCGGAAAATGAGACTGTGATCGTTGTATCACATGTTTTGAGTGTGTGTGTTGTCTGGGTATGATATGTGTGTAGTGTAGGTTGATCGGTGTTATTGGGGAGGGTATCGTGATCGAGTTAAGTCTAGCCGTTGTAGTGTCTGTGGTGATTGATTAGGTTTCTCCACGTTGGTGCTCAAAATATTACGAAATTGATAGGTGACACTTTATTCCAAGAGCTAGCAATGACCTTCGTTATTTTATCAAAGCTGAAAGATCTCTGTGTCTCCAATACAGGTAAGATCAAACCGCGACTATGAAGTTTGGTTCATGGTGGCTTTGGCTGGTAAGCAAAGGTGTATGTATAAGATTGTAGGTACTTCAAATTCGTTAAAGATTTCAGGTCAGTTTTTATATATAGAGAAACAATTTTATTCACATTTAAAAAGTACCTGTAATTAGCCAAGCCATCGTGTTGCGGAATTTGTTCGAAAGAGTTACAGCGAACGCAAAGGGCATTTGGAGGAACACGGATAGATATTAGTCATTGAGAGTCTGACACACCCTTCTGCTCCACCTAGAACGAAAGGAGTCATTTGACGATTTCCCATCGAAAAAAAAAGCCAAGCCACCGGGATCCAAACTTCATAATCGGGGATTGATCTTACTTATGTATATCAAATCAAAGTCAAATCAAAAGTCATTTATTCAAATTAGGCTGAGTTCCAGCACTTTTTGAACGTCAAAGTTTTACATAATGACAGTCCCCCAAAACGCCCGCCCGTCACCACTTCCTAGTGTTTAAGCTGGGAAGAAGAAGTGGCGCAACAAACTCCCCATATTGGGGACATACATGGTGGAACTTTCAGCTTTTATAAAATAACGATGGTCTGATCGTCGCGGGCTCTTACTCTACTTCATTGTTGAGGTCGGTTGACAATCGGACCGGATGCTTTACGTGGAAAAGTACAATATATATATAACTAGTGGTCCCGACAAACGTTGTCCTGCCCGAACGTTTGCTTTGTGTATGACGAAATTTTATTGAAATCGATTGCAGCGCCACCTACCGGGTCTAATTGTAAACCTAAACCATTCTCGAATCTCCTTGAACACACACAAAAAATTTCATCAATATCGGTCCAGCCGTTTAGGAGGAGTTCAGTGACATACACACGTACACAAGAAATATTTATATTAAGATACAGCAATTATATAGAAGTAGATCATTTTTTATTGAAAATGTGCGTATCACTATCTAGACATAAAACCACTAAGCCAATTTGACTTAAGGCTAATTTTTAAACAGTCAGATAACTATTAGCTGAGGATTAAATGTGACTGGTTGATTTTGATTTTTCATACAAATCGCAATTTTCATTCCTCAGGTAAAAGTTTTCTGACCATTGAAAAATCAGCCCTAAGGACCGATTTTCCTATTGTGACATTATTTTAACTGAAAAATGAATATGACTTTAACAATTATTTTCCATATAAAAACTATCAAACCGCTATTGTAATCCTCCTGTAAAAGTCTCTGACTATTAAAAATGGCCGTGAAAATATACAAAATGATTCTCATCTCTCTACTTTCTGTTAAAGAAAAACATTTTTCTGCTCCTAATAGAAAACAATTCAATTAAAAACCCGCAACACGTCGTAAACTGACAAAACAACATCCTAAAATTACCTCAACCCATCCCCAAAGTTGGAATAACCTTCCCTCCAGCCTATTCCGCGGCTGATTAACCGACAACCGATGGATAGTTGGGGGCAGTTGAAAATGAGCATCTACTTAAAAGTTTAGGAGCCCCAGAATTGTGCTCGACGCCGACATGGATCCAAGTTTAAAACTCGATGGAGTTTGGACAAGCTCAATATGATTTAGATTTTTTTCCTGATGTTTTTTGACATAATCATGATAGCAAATATTGAATTAATGAATGACATATTTATTTGCAAGAATATAGGTAGCTAACATAAGTTCTTAAAATCTAAAGGTTTCACTATATTCGGCATTTCCGCCGTGCGAATATTTAGATTTTACATCTCGGTTATACATATAGCATTCAGTACACATTTATTTAGCAATTACATAAAAATTCTAATATCAGTTTTATAATTACTTAAATTTAGATTTCCATGCAATTAATAAAATTAAAATTAAATACAATTCTATTCATTTCAAATAATAATTTATATTCAAATAGCGATCAATAATAGTGATGTCGTGTCAATAAAAAGTAGCAAGAATGATGGTTTTTTTTTAAATATTATTTAAGTTATGTCAATATTTAGATGTCAAAGTAATTTTCAATATATTGAAACCTGTACGAAGCAAAGTTCAATAAAACAAAAGAGGATGGGTATCTAACCTTTTACTTTGTTGACATGCTCTGCCCTGTTAATTTTCTGTATACAACTAACGTTTTCAATTTTAATTAAATAAGATAGTGTTTTATCCAAAATCTATAGTGACATTTTATCCAGTGAGATATCAGCATTAAATCAACGAATCCCTTAACCTCTTAAGCAGTAAAAGACATGTAGACAAACAGTGCTGTGCCAATTAAACTAATTGCACATCCACAAATCGATAAGGATCTTCGATGCTCCGCTTTTCACTAATTGAAGCATGTCCGGTCATTTTGTTCGCCAGCTAAACTTCCCGGGCTCGGCTTGTTAAGGGCCAACAAATTCGGAAATCGCGTCCAAATGTTAACGAGAACCAATTTGTGGGTGGTATCGACCTCGCCGCTCTCCTGGGATTTGAGAACATAGTATTTTATTAGCAGGCTGATTCGTTGTTTGTCTTGTATTAGTCTGTTTGGTACCCTGTCTGTTTTTTGAGTACTCTTTTAGTTATGTCGGTCTATGTCTGGGGGCTTTGCTGTGCCGTCATATTTTATTTGTTTGAGCAATTATGGTGGACCCGATCATTTTTCCTTAAGCGCTCTTTATTTACTTTGGGAAATACCGCCATTATTTTTATCCTAGAAAATAATTATCTAATATCATTCATTTAAGATGTTATGTGTCGAATTTAACGCAGAAGTCCAAGCAAGGGGTGGTACTTAGGCTAAAACGACTACCCATCAGCACCTCAAACTTTATTACTCACCTAATATTACTTAGCTGAGTTTACGTCCCTTACCAGTGGACCTGACATCCAGCCATTACGTCTATATATCTACAAGAACACCGCATAGACGGTAATCTTCTTGACCAAAACACCAGGGGCGCATAACAGCCACGACGGTTTAATTTTCCAGTAATCAAATGCGAGTTGATGCGATTTTGAGGTTATGTCTCGCCCGCGGCCATGACGCTCCGTTCGCCGCCATATTGAATTACCGCGTAAACGTCATCATGACGCGCGCTGGAGCGAACTTTGTGAAATTGCAGGTAAAATATCGTTGGCAAGAGATAAACTGGGGAGAAATATTTAGGGTAGAACTACCGGATTAGACAGATCATCCCTGCGGGGAATTGGTGTAATTAATCCCGTGTCGGGTTGGGTGAAAATATTACTTAAGTTAGCAACAAGTTTTTGTTCCACTTCATAACAACATCAACAGTTTGTAGTATTTGTATGTATATCTAAATTAACGCTGTAAAATTTTCTTTAGCTTCCAAAATTATGATAACAGCAAAATTTGGTGTTTCTCAAACATTTATTTTCCCCATTTCTCAGTGAATGTCGTGTTCGTGTTATTTAAGTGCGACAACCTCACGTAAACTATCAACATTCAACTGAGATTGCCAAAACCGTCTGCCAAGAGCAGTAATTATGGACATATCTACGAGTTTAGGACCACGTCGGTAGCTTTATATTTGGCAGAGGATTTTATTTGTAGTACTTACATGAGAAACTTAAAGCAAAAAATTACATGAATCTTACGTCTATTTTATGTGTGTAGCCTATAATATGCGATATTGAGAAGCGTTTCAATTTTAGCTTTTCTTATTAAAGGAGGCGAAGATACATAATGTGATACAAAGGTTCTAATGATTGCGATGGAATAGAATAGAACCACCGTTGCCTATTTTAAAAAAATACTATTGATTTAAAAGCGTTTCTTGAAAAGGTCATTCAAGAAACGCTGTGCTGTATAGCTCTAGGTATCATGTCCAACCTACTTAGTAAGAGATGATTCAAATATTCATATTAAAAAAAAATCTTAATACATTACCCAATAGGTTTCACAGATCAGTTTCTGATCTAAATATAATTAGATATTTATCTAAAAAATTCTCTAGCAAGTCAACAACCATTTTCATAAGACAGTGTAGTTATCAGAAACGTCAGTGGCACCTGGCCGTGTTAATAAAGAGGACAGTTTTGAATATCCGGCTGGCATCTGCCTATGACACGGCGACGATCGAGGCTATATTTTCATACCGGATACCTGAGCTTATTAATTTTGTTGAACTACAGTGTAATGGCTGTGGATTTATGTGGAGCTATGTTATGGCAATTACGTGTAAATAAAAAGCACGCTTAGTTTATGTGGTAGACTTGATTGGTAATAAAAAAAAAACGTTGTTGATTGAAAATTGTTACGAATTTTCATATATAATATCAGTTCCATTTATAACCGACTAAAAAAAAGAGATAAGGTTTTGTTGTTGTTGTATTGATACATATTTAGATAAATCATTTATTGGACACATCACAAAAAAAATACAACATAAATTGCGGAAGCAAATACCTCCCTAAGCAGGCGCTAAAATTGAAACGCTTCTCAATGTCGCATATTATAGGCTACACACATAAAATAGACGTAATCTTAATCCTCTATTAAACAATTTACTCTGTTATAGTTTTGGTTATTGGTTTCATTCCATTTTGGACGCACCAATTACGAACAAAAAACGCCAACTCGGAACAACCAATGCTCGATCCATAACTTTTTACGCAACACAAAACTGCCTCGAAGCAGATAAAAATTGAATAGCCTCAGCACATGCTACCCCAATACAGCTGCAGTAAAAACGCACTAAACCAAAAATCGGTTGGTTATAACCAGAACTAAACAATACCAATAAAGGTTGGAATTTCGGCGTAAAAATACGTTCGGTGCAATTCGTGACGGGTCGGGACGTGGTCGCCGCGTCAGCGGTAATCCAATATGGCGGACTGGTCGGCTTGACTTGTGGTACAAGCTGAGCTTGAGAATTAGGAACAAGGATGCTGATTTTCTGATTAAGTGGCAGTAGGTTTTAAGTTCCAAAGGCGTTGATTAACTTCAACAACTGTGGCAGAAAGCGAATATGAAAGGAAATAAAATATGTTTTTTTTTTAAATTTCCACGATTCCTAGTTCCTAGTTCGCTAAAATTGATTTAATTTATCGACGAATCGATGCTCTAAACTACAGAATTCAGAATAAAGCAAGTTTTCAAAACATGAATACAATAGGTACCTAAATATTTGATACTTACCCGAGCACCTCCCTGTACGGGAGGTGCTCGATCTTTGATTTAAGTCTTTCAAAGAAAAAAAAACTGCTCTTCAGTCAGACAACGATGGTTAAAACAATAAAATACTTTGCTTTTGCCAACTTTCATTTTACCATTTTCCTAGAAATTTTTATTAAAACACGATTTTTGACAACACTGCAGCAAATTTGAGATTGCTTTCAAGATTTATGGGGAAAACTTGCAAATGCAAACGAAATGACTTCTCTTTTAGTAGACGTTCTATTCTTTCAAATGTTTGAAGGCAGGCAAGGCAGGCCAATGCAGAGGTTGCCTGTAAGAGATTGCCTCTGATCAGCCCGCCCACTGTACCTACACTTGATTTTATAAATATTTGTTCTATGATTATTTCGAGGATATATTTTTAATTTAATATTCTTAATGCGATATTGAGTTTGTTTGTTACGCTTGCACGCCGTTTGTTTGCAAAAATATATGAGACTCTGAACACGGTTATAGGCTATTTTTTTAACGAAATAAAACTTAAACGCAGGCAATACAAAAAAAATTGTAAACTGAAAAATCTTTTGAGAAATCACGCTGTATTACCAACAAAATAGATAACAAGGCACTTTTAAATAATGAAACATATCTCCATAAATCCTCTTTACACTATACAAATTAATTAACACACTTTAAACATTTCCAGTAATTCTTCCGGCTCCACAAAAGCCCCCGACTCTCGGAAATTATGGCTTCGAAACTTTTACTATTTAACTCCAGGAATGAGGATATAACAGATGAAGCCAAGCAGGATTTAGAGTTCGTAGTTTAAGAGCTCGAGTTTCTATGCCTACACCGCAATAGAACTGGTGTCAAGCGAATTAGTTTATACTTTCTAGACGAGATACCTAGGTTGTAGCTATCAAGAAACACAGGCTTCACGTTTTGTACTAATATTTTTAATTAAATGACTATTAAGCCAGATTTCCACCTTTTTTCTTTTTTTTTAAGGATGGGGAATCATCGAATGACTTCTTCCGCTCTGGGTGGAACGGAAGGGCGTGTTCTGACACGCCCTTCCGTTACACGTTAGTCAGTAATAGTCTGCTATTACTGACTAAAACCCATCCGTGTTCCTTCTAAAGCCCTTTACGTTCCAGGGCCGCGGTAACTCTTTCGGTCAAATTCAGCAACCCTGGTAGGCTCTGGCCCTAGCGGGCCCCGTCTTCTATGCTGACATCTCTTTGGGGTGCGCGTGAAACACAACTCGCCATCGACCCGGGCCTGGTGGTGATTGGACAGCGAACCACCCAACGCTCGCCGTCCGACCAGATGTCCACCTGCAACCAGCTCGCATGCAAGTTGCGCACATTGCAACCTACTGAAGTATGATGAGATCTCGATCGTGCCCCGTAATGTTACTAAATTTGCATGCGAGTTACTTGCATGCGAATTTTAGAAACGCCGCCTTACAACAAGGATGTGTATGTATGTATGAATGTATCATAAGTTCAGTATGACCTACCCTCTATGACGACGGCTTAAAACCATCATGATTCCGGGGTGTGAGAGAGACGGAACTATACAAAACGAACAGCATATCTCACACACGATAGAATCATGATGTCATAGTACAGTCTATGGACTTTTCAACGGCAGTCCACACAACTTTTAAAATCCAGGATCACCAAACTTGAAAAATTGAGGATGCACAATCCAATACAAGTACAGCATTTTGTATGAGTTCAGCTGTATAGAAAGTTCATATTTTGAGCAAAAGTTTCCACTCTAACCCGTCTAGTGAACCCTCGGATAACCAGTGGAGTGTGCATGCCTTAAAAATTTCTAACATCCTATACATACCGTAACTTCCTGGCAGGGTTGGGCTCATCGAAATTTGGAGGTGGCGTTTTCGTCACATTATTAATTTTGGCACGTTTTTTTCAGGGGTTGTGGTCCTTGCAGAAACCGTTCATGTTTTCGAAGTTAAAGTAAGAATGTAAGCATTAGTGTAGATTTCTATCACTAAGAGAATTTTCGTAATTGGTTTAGTACTTTCAGAGATTCGTCTTCTTAAAGCTTTTATAGACAAAAAATAAAATGTAACCTTTTTCAAATATTTTTTTATTAAAAAAAAACTTTGCCCCGCACTAGGAATTACTCCTGTATCATGGGTGCCTGTATCGTTTGCAAACATACAAAGTCACATACACACATAGCCAGACCTGGAACAACTATCTGTAGGCCATACAGTATGAATGAAGAAGAAAGAGATGATGAGTTGATGAATGTAGGTGATGTGTTTTTTTTTAGTTTTTATATATTTTTGTTATAATTATTGCAGTTGATAAGTTTTTAGTTTTAGTGTTTCTGTGCGTTTTTTCCGGCAGAATAAACTGATTTTCTTTCTTTTTTTTTTCTTTTCTATACAAATATTTGCTCCGTGCGGGAATCGAACCTTCGACACGCAGCGCAAAAGTCAATCGCTCAACCACTGCGCCAACTGTGCCTCGAATCGTACCGTCGCTGTCATCCGGAAACGTGCCCAAAAGAACGGCAGCATTGCAACGTTGAATGGTTCCATCATCGAACTACAAGGCGTATGGCGATACTTCCGGTAGGCCATATGGTGGGCATCGCACCCGTACGAACAAAACTTTTTGCCATTATTTTTCTTGTGCGTGCAGCCAAGGAATGGAGTCTGTGTGTCCTGATAGCTACAACCGTGACATATTTAACTCAAAGGTGAATAAACCTATTCACACTTGACTCACACTTCTGGGCAAGCGTACTTCATCGTCGTCCGCATCACTACTTTCCAGCAGGTTGTGACAGTGGTAAAACGTGAACCTATCAATAGTATTAAAAATATTTTTTACTTACGATCCAGACCGTCCTAAGCTGTCCTCCCCCCAGCGACGCCCTAAGCCAATTCCCGTACTCCACAGGAGATGCCCTTAGCGTGTAGTCGCTTAGTTTGTAAGTTTTATTAAGCTCTAGCTGGAGGTTTTAATGTTTATATTAAGGCCACACGTCGACAACCTCATAGGTTGAACAGCGAGATGCCAATAAAAAAAAAATGTACGATGGGTCCTTTAATAAAATGATGGTGTTATGAAGTATTTTTTACAGCAAGAAACCTTCCGTTCACTAGTGCTCACCTTTCTTTACTTAATTTATTGTTGTGATCCACTTCGCTCAAAGAATCTGCTCGTGCATTAATTAGACGGCGCACCACCGGCCTTTCTAAATAAATTTGTTTTTACTCTACTGCGCTTCAGTGAAAGAGTTATTACAGCATATTTTATGGTACCTATAGATTTTAAGAAACTTAATAATTACGTGTTTTCGCGCATGAAAGTTGTAAATTGTCCCTATGTCCTATATATGCCATGTTTCATTCAAATCCCTTCAGCTATTACTAACAAATAGGCAGACAGACTTTCGCATTTATAATACCGGCATATGCCCGCGACTTAGTCCGCGCATATCCCGTTTTTTCCCGTCCCCAAGGAACCTACGTGCCAAATTTCAGCTTTATACAACCAGTAGTTCAGGCTGGGCATTGTCTGTCAGTCACTTAGTGTGTCATTCAGTCAGCAACGGAAGAATTTTATATATTAGGATTAGTATCTATAGATATAGATGGATTGAGACTGCACCTGTTTATCACATGTGGCGTCGAGTCACAGATCTTTTTATCAAATTCTACCCTCTGCACGTGTAAGCGGGCACGCCCTTCATGTCTGGAGGCTTATTTAGTTTGATTTGATATTGTTTTTATGCTTGAGTTTGACTGTTTATGCTGGCATAATGGAGTGTGCTAGCTTACAAGTAGTGACTTATTAAGTTTTATGTTTTTACGTGTTACCTTTGCTGTATTGTTTTCTTTGTAAGAATACTGACTACTTACATACCTTTGTATAAGTGATAGTTCTTATAAATCAACAGACAGATGTGTTGCTGGGGAGTTTGTTGCGCCACTTCTTCTTCCCAGCTAAAACACTAGGAAGTGGTGACAGGCGGGCGTTTTGGGGGACTGTCTTTATGTAGAACTTTGACATTCAAAAAGTGCTGGCACTCAGCCTAATTTGAATAAATGACTTTTGACTTTGACTTTGACACCTTCAACGATAACATTTTCAGCTTACCTTTGCTTGCATTTTCTTTACTAAATATAAAATTTAAAAAATAATAATAGGTGTTTGCCTATTAATTTTCCATAAAATAGATGCCACATCCATTCCTTCCCGCTGTATTGTGAGATGCTTGAATAAGTTAAGCTATGCATTTTGCTAACATAAAGTGCTAAACCGTTGCCAAGGGAACTGTGGTTTTCAACAAAATATCCTGTTTTCTCGCCTTATTTGCATAAACTACGTATGCGAAGAGTTTTGAGACAAGGAAAGAGCCGTTATCTGGGAGATAAGGAACACGCGTCGCTGATTTTAGTGTTACAGACTATGGAGGTATAAAATGGCGTTGTGTTACTTTGGGAATTTACCTATATGGTACTTGGAAGAATAAAACGTAATGCATTGTTGTTTTTAGGGATCCGTACGTCCGAATGAAAAGCGGAACCCTTATAGAAGTATTCGAGCGTCAATCTTAATAATAATAAACGTTATTTCGACCAACATGGATCATAGCACACACATTACACATAATAATTACACATAACAAAAACACACACACATAAAAACACGTAAAAATCCAAACTTACATATTACTGGTTTCGATTGCTCAGTAAGTGAACCATACAGCAATGGTTCAGGTATGACAAGGTCTGACAATCGAACCTCTGCGCGAATGCCCTCAGGATGCCGTTGAAACTAGTCCGAACCCTGCGCACCAGGGATGTGCACCGTTTTCGCATTACTGATTCAATTGAAACTTGGTGTACACACGAATTTTTGTGAACCAAACATATATTACAGGTACCTAAACCTAAAGTTTTTAAATTAAATTAAACAAATAAAAATACAACGAATCTTTCGCGCTAGTCCAACTCGCACTTGCTCGGTATTTTGTATATTTCACCGGAAAATTGCAGTCTCCCTAAGACTAAATATTTTTTAGATTATAATTTCTCGAAATATTATGAAGCAATTTTAAATTTTGAATACAATCAATCCCATCCAAATTCAATAATTTCCAATATATCCGTGTCTTATTGAGTGAAAAATAGTTTACAATTTCACGCGATATTTTACAATCTTACGGCGTTTGCAATTTTTCGGTGACACATATACAACGAGTAACAAAATAAACGCAATACCTCTTAAGAGATAATTGTACTCACCATTATGAATGACTTTTACTATGGGATCAACCCCGAAATCGCGAAAAAAAAACAGCTGTTCACTACATTTTGTCGAGTTACACGGCATACAACCCTAATCTCTTCAAAATTAGAGTGAACAGGCTTCTTCTGGGTAAGCTCGCTCCATCGTGACTTTGTCTCTGTCATCTATGACCTAGACTAGAGTCAAGAGCAAACCCATCTTAAATTAAAAAAAAAAGTTATGCACAAATAAATGTAAAACCTATATTTTTTTCGCGATTTCAGTGTTGGTCCCTTAGTGAAAGTTGTTCATAATGATGAGTACAATGACCCCTTAAGAGGTATTGCGTTTATTCTGTTACACGTTGTATACTGTTATTTTTGAGGCTGGGATTCTAGCTTGCATGACTAGAAATGATAAAATATAGTTTAAATATACTTTAACGACATTTTAAGCTTGAGTTTTCATCAACAGACAAAACCGCGACACAAACGTTAACATTCAGTTTTTTGGTAGGACACAACAAAGTAACGTTACGTTTGTCAAACAAGGCTTTAAAAGTTACATGTAAATGTTTTCATAGATCTCATATCACACTTAATCATTCAAAAAAACTAATTAGGAAAAATAATAAGCCCTGATTCGTCATAGTTCATGACATACCGCAAGTTATGAAAACAATGATTGTATCCCCATCATAAAAAAGTTCTAAGCGAGAGAAAGGCGTTTGCTTTTCCCGCTTAAAATTTCCTCCAAGGATAATTTCTCATCCCCCATTACGCAAATCCTGTCATAACAAACAAAACTTTTTTTTCAATTCCCTGTTCTTCAAGCAGAATTAAATTCAATTCTCTTCCAAAAAGTCTCCCTCAAAAGGTCAGTCACATCGCCTTTAATCTCAAGACTTAGAAGTCCTAACTTAATTTTAAACTCCCCACAGAATATTCGATTTACGTCCCTGGACCACCAGTACCGGCAACTTAGCACTTAACTCCAACTTAGCCTCACTTAACCGTATCTAAATCTTAAGTTATCTTGAATTACGGTCCACCCTATGCAGCGTTAAGTTTTGAACTTAACTTTATGAAAGTAAACTTCCATAAAACCGAGAAGATGATATATTGGATATTAAGGGGTTCTTCTATATAAGTTAGCGAATAAAGTTTGTGTTTTAAAAGTTAATTATTTCATAGTTCACTGGATTTTATGGAGTTTTTTTAGTTAGAAGCTTACCGCAGAGATTTTGATAAAATTAATTTCGTCTGGGAATTAAACTTCTTTGAAAGTTGTACCATGGAGCTGAAGGTCGCCGAGTCAAGATGCTTTGGGTTTTATTTATTTTTTTATACTATTTGTAGTCTCTAACATATTTTTAAAACAAAATGTAAAAACGAAACCAAACCCACCAAACGCTACCAGCGTTTAAAAGAATGGTGATTTTTTCCGCTCCTGTCTCAATTATATATTTGATATTTATTAGTATATAAATGGGTATTGTATTTATGTATTTTTTATTATTATATCTAATTAGTATTGTTTAAAACGTTTGTTTTAAACGAACGCTTCGTTCAATCCATCTAAAGGTTGTCTGGAAGAGGTTGCTTTGTGCGATAAGACCGCCCATTGTATACTTATTTTATGTTGGATTGTCCTGTTCTTATTATGAGGTGTACAATAAAGTATATAAATAAAAAGCAAAAAAAATTAATAAAACGAATCATTCCCCCCCTTATCTCGGAAACTACTGAACACAAAATTAAAAAAAAAATACAGGTAACAGTTCTATACAGATTACATGAGAACCTTTAAGAAGTTTATAGTTTTTAAATTAGCATGGTAAAAAAATAGGATTCGTTTGGAAACCTTTGCGTGCGGGTCCGACTGGCATTATATTTACGTAAGTGCGAAATTTTGGTGAAAGACCTTTTGAAGCCTACCTACCTATATATCTGCCTCCATACATACATAGACACACACCATGATACACACACATGCACACACGTCTCATACTAACATTCTACTTTTAGTTTCTTATATTGTTTTTTTATTATTTTATTTCTTTCTACTATTTAATTGTAAAGTTAATTGAGTAGAAATACGTAGTTTATTTATTTATAATAATAATGGATTGTTGAACAAAACTATTTTTTTAAGTAACAACCACGAATATTGTTACTGTTGCTTGTAGCACTTTTCGTTAACAATATTTATTTAAAACAATAAACGGTATAATTTTACAAGTATAACCCAAATATTCATACTTTCAACCGACAAGTCAGGTAACCCCACACATAGCGCTCTCATCGCTCACCATAAAGAAACAAAACACAAGAGATCCATAACTTACTCTCCCTAAACGCCTTCACATAAAAATGTTGAAGAAAAGTTGGAAACTGTTATAACAGTCATGTTTTACATTCTCAACAAGTGTCGGGTACAGGACCATCTGCTCGGTACAAAGTTGGGTAGAATCGTAAATCTTGGTGGGCACGCCCCAGGGACAACAGTTTTGACCTTACACAATATCGTGGGGTATTAGTTACATCTTATGTAAGTGTACAAAATATTCCTTTAGGTACGTTTTTATCGTTATTTTTTCCGGGCCAAGGAAGTGGAGCGTTGTTGCGTATTTTATAACATAACGATATTTAGATTTGACATCCCCAAATACTAAAATCACAGTCCAGCCAAATTTATCGTATTAACTCCGAAAGCGTTGCTATCACGACCCCATTATATGTATAAGGTTCCATTAAAATGGGTGGACAAAATTTAACACAGCGTTAACCGTCTAACTAAAGATATCCAAGCAAAAAAAAACATTGATTAAAGTCATTTTATTTTACCCTTAAATAATATTTTTTTCGGCACACTATAGTAGGCGTCAGATAAATGTGGAATAAAGTATATTGACCTTTCCCTAATAACTGTTCATAGGTACCTGAACAATTAAATATGAATCGTTTTTCATTATATATTAGACAATGTTAAGGATCACGAGAGATGATGATTCGGGACAGCTTTGTGTCATTAATTCCGTTTTTCAAATTAAAAATGTCAATAATTGTAGGTGGGTCAATGACCGTTATTCCACGATTATCTGGCGCCTACTATAGAATAAACACATCCATTATAGATAGGTACTTGCCGTGGTCACGTGCCCCTGCACATTTGTCGTATCAGAATGATGAGATACCAAAGACATGGATGTGTTTATGCATTGGGTAACCAACATTTTTAGTGTATTTTTGCTAGCACTTTTTGTTTTTCTTGTAAGTATCTAATGCGTTTTTCTTAGTATTTAATACTATTGTCTTTATTTTGGTGGTCTAAATGATTTCTAAAAGTTTGTCCTTCTATAGGACCTGATATATGAAATATTTTTAATTTAACCTCGTGTTGGCAACTCACTCTGAGATAAATTTTGGGTGCAATTGGACCTGAAAAGGTCATTAAAATAATCATTATAATCAACCAACTCTTTATTTTTATCGCCAAATGAATCAGTGGTTCACATAAATCGACAAAGTGTAAGGTACATTTTTTTCTTTTCAGATATCAGCATTAGACCCACATACATATTTTTCCAAGTTATTTTAACAAAGCCTAATTAAGGAATTAGTTACCAATAAAGTCTCTAAATGTTCAGCAATTAATTCAAAAAGCTGTTTCCAAAGCTTACTATACTAGACTTTAAAACAAAATTCTTACCGCGAAACCCGTTCACGCCGAAATATTGCTCTAAATACCCACTCACACGAGCAGTGTGAACTGTGCGTAAAATCCATCAGTCAAGTATATGCGTCTGAGTAAACGAACCACAAACACTGAGTCCCTGAAACCGGGAGCAAACAAAGCTCAAACATAAATGTTTGCGCGACGATCAACGAATGAAAGCCGTGTTGAGATGCGGTGGGTTAAGGCGGTTCAGACAATGAGCTGTCGCTGCGATATATGGGGTCACAAATGATTGTAATATGCAAAAGAATCTAGCCAGAAAGAAGGATTTTTCATTCTTAGAAACATACCTAAACATATTAGCATACACATGGAGGTAGCTGATTGTATGAATCAATTAAGTTTTATTTCTAATTTTATTAGACGTATAAACGTTCATCTTAGTGAAAACTGTGTATTTAAAAAAAAAAACCGTGAAATAATGATAAACTTCGTGCAGTTCGTATTGCTAATAAAAAATAAATAAATCAATGTTGATTGAGTAAATAACCATGCATTCCCAAACCTTTTTACACAGTTAATTGGATAGTTTCAAGAAACAATTCTTCTATTTCCTATTACACGACAGGCCATAAAAACGCCAAACGCCAGTTTGTTTGCTGTGTGAACGACTTTGGCAGTTTCATCTGATGTCTCACATAAATTAACGTTGTTGACAAAACGTAAATAACCTCTAGAATGACAGAACTATTTTCATAGGAGGGAAGCCTTTAGATTATAAAGTATAAATAAAAAACTCTTTACAGCCGATTTCGCAAAGCAAAGAAGGGTAATGTATTTAAAGCCTGTGTACACAATTATGTGTGTATAGTGTACTATGTTTTCTGTTAATATGTAATGAGCTGTATTAATTTTTCTGTTATTGGCACGTTTAGGTTTTGAATTTATACGCAGGTACCTATAATAAGCTTTTTGTTTTAAGGATGGGAAATCATCCAATGACTTCTTCTGCTCTGGGTAGGGCGTGTCAGACTCTTACTGATTAAAACCCATCCGTGTTCCTTCTAAAGCCCTTTGCGTTCTAGAGCCGCGGTGACTCTTTCTAACAAATTCCGCAACCCTCGCGTCTCCTATGCTCTCATCTACCTATAATAAGCTATGTATTCAAATGGTTAAATTAATAAAATACCCTTATAAAGCGGAGCGCACGACACATTTGGTCTGTAAATACTCCTAGAAAATCAATGACAGTAGGTAATGAATGCGTTGACACGGCGTGTTCTTTTTTTACTAGATAAGAATATAGACTTTTTCTGACCTGCCATGTTGGCTTTGTCAGAAGCTTCCAGATGCTGAGTGCACCCGAAATTATGGAAATTATTATGGGTTATTGAAATATTATGGGGGATCGTACTAGTTTTGGTATATTTTTAGGGCGAAGCCTTGTTCTCAATGGGTGTCCCATCGGCAAAATGACGAAGCTTCGTAGAAAAATTTCAAGCAAGTATGGCATGAATTTTCATAAATCCTTTCGACAATTAAGAAACTCTTTTGCATAATTTCAAGGAACAAGGTAGACTGAGCGGTTGTGCGGAATAGAAATCCGAATTTTATGCTTAATACTAGCTTTTGTCCGCGACTTCGTAAGCGCATATCCCGTTTTTTCCCGTTTCCATAGGAATTTCAGGAAATCCTCTCTTAGTGCTCCCCAAAGAACCTACATGCAAAGTTTCAACTTTCCAACCAGCAGCGTCAGTCAGTCACTCAATAACGGAAGAGTTTTTATAAGTCACCGGACAATTGCAAACTACGTAAGATTACAACAAATCTTGAGAGATTGTAAACTCTCGATAAATTGACAAATGAACATTTGTTCTGCAATAATACGAATCAAAATCTTCTATTCTATAAACTAGTGTTAGTTAACATTTATTCTAAGCTAAAACAATATGACATGTATCAAAATGAGTGACCGAATTAAATGGACTTTATAATACCGCTTAGTAGCTTCAAATATTGTATAAAATTAATAACTTTAAACCGTTAACCACATTTTGGACAACCACTCCTAAAAGTATTTAAGGGTGGTTGTCCAAAGTTAGCGTGCTCCTAGTGGTTGTAACAAATAATAACCAGTCAGCCAGGTATTTTTTATGCTAACTATTATTAAAGTCTGTGAACAATATCTAACAAAAACCATGCGTAAATTGAAAACAATTTTAACGCTCCGATATGATTATTATTCAAAAACCGTTCCAATTCGCATAAAAATTCTAGTGTAATCAAAAACAAGATTGGATCACTAAAACGTGCATCCAATATAAAAGTTAAATCAAGCCTATAGGAGCTTAAATATTTATCGAAGCCCAAATAACTGATGGGCAACCTTAAATTGAATTAACCACAAATGAATAATTGAACAACACATTAAATCGTTCAGGAGCACTAAAAACAGATTTAATTAAATATTTAAGACACCGTAGCAACCAATTGAAATGCAATTGTTTCAATAAATTAACAAATAACAATTTACGGTTACCCAGTAATGTGTATCCCTAATTACTATTAATGCTTGCGCCATTATTATTTGTACTCAATTTGCAATAATATAGTGTAGGAATTTGTAATCGCGTTCCAGTTGAAATAACTTTTGTTACATACCAACATTGTCGTAGTTTGTTGTTGAATTCCGGTCCATCGAATAATTAACACAGTGACATTTTAATGTATCAATTCACACGATTATTATGACAACTAGTAACTACAAATAAATTAGTAACTATAGCCTCCTCTCTATTTAAAGGTGTGAACTGTTATTGACCTCGCGGGCACAATATAGATTGGTAGGTATGACACGTCTTCTAAGACTTTGGTTAGCAGCTCATGCCATGGTTTAAAAGTTGCAAAAGAAGACTAAAAAGTGCCGGTTATACTACTTTCATTCAAGTATTTTTGAAGTGATAACTTCTTATGGGAGGGTAAACCGCTTCGTTACGTTACGCGTTACGGCGCCAGTCTGTCTGGCTTCCCTTTCTCCCACGTATACGGCAGCGGTAGGCAGGCTCTTCCTCTCTCTCTCTAACCCACAGCGCTAGTCGTATTTCGGACAAACGCTTCCCATATTAAATAGTTCAGCTTAGATTAGTTTAAGTTATCACTTCTGTCGGGCGTCCCGAGACGCACACGTTTTTTAATTATGTAATTACTATCATAGGCTCGCATTTGATGGTAAACGAGCATGAAATAGGAGTAAGCACACTTACCCTGAAGGGGTTTTTTTTTTTGATGTCGGGGGAAATCCTCCACCCTGGGGCGGGTGGAGGGGTCTGTCAGCCTCTTACTGACTAAAACCACCCCGGTGTTCCATCTCCCACCTACGCCGGGGATCGCGGGAACGTTTGCGACATCCGCAATCCCCGGCTGGTGCTGGCCCGCCTCTGCGGGCCACCTCGCGTCGGCGAGGGGAGTGAGGTGTTGAAGTAAACTATTCATCCTTCGCTAAAACACTATTAACGTTTTACCACTAAAAATATCCAATATTATCTGGCATTATGCATACCCCGCTCTCAGCCTCAGTTATCGAGACCCTTCGTCTTGCCAATAAAAGAACTGCTCTTTTGATAGTCTGGCAAAAAGTCTGAAAAGTTTTTACAAACAGATTATTTACTGCGGCGCGTCGATCCGATCGGTAATAATCAAATAGTCTCGATACGATGCTCGCTCGTCGAGTGCATTCTAATTGCTTTGTCGCGACTGCATCGATTGCAAAAATGGAAAAGTTGCTGAGCTAAAACACTGTGTTTTTTTTCAACTTTTAAGAGTTCCGTAGTGTCCAAAGGGTAAAACGGGACCCTATTACTAAGACTCCGCTGTCCGTCCGTCTGTCCGTCTGTCACCAGGCTGTATCTCATAAACTGTGATAGTTAGACAGTTGAAATTTTCACAGATGATGTATTTCTGTTGCCGCCATAACAGCAAATAGTAAAAAATTATTAAATCGTTAAGGGAAAAAATAAATTAAAAAATAATAAAAATCGGCCAAGTGCGAGTCAGACTCGCGCACGAACGGTTCCGTACCATTATCTATAAAAACGACAAAGAAATCATGTCTGTTGTATGGGAGCCCCATACAACAGACATGATTTTTTTGTCGTTTTTTTTTTCATTATATTCAAGGGAACGGCTAACTAAGAAATTAAGGGCCGATTTTTAGTTAAATAATCAATTTTAATCTGATTAACAATATTATCTCTCTTGTCTTGGGTAGAACATGTAGGTATGATTTTGAAACAAGAGTGTGCATGAACAAAAATTAAAAACTTTTTTTACAAAAAAATGCAACCGGTTTCCCAACCGACCGGAAAGTACATCCTTTCACTTTAAAAAATCATCATAAAAAACCTTCAACCAGTTCTTTGAACCATTTCGAAGCTTTCCGCTGAGAGTTTCTTTGTTTCAAACTGTTTTCAAAGCAATTCTATTATTTTATTAAATGTATTCTCATATAACGCCATCTATACATAATGTTTTACAGAAGCATATTACCCTGCCTACCCAGTGCCCAAATATTCTCTTTCCTCATATGGCGACTCCGCGAGGCACTCATCAACAGAACAAGCTAAATAATTAAACTGTCCCCCATCGCCCTGAATTACGAGATTTCATACATTTTTTTAAACTCTCGCGAAAATGGATGGAGTTAAAAATGTGGAAAACGACTACAATGTGGACGGGTGACCGCGATATGGGGTTTTTATTTGTTATGCGGTATGCGTCGGACGGTTTTTATTCAAAAAGTTTCACTGTATGTTACTGAAGTACCCCTTAATTGCGGCACGGATAATTGGTTTCTGGTTACACCGCTTGTAAGGAAGTACTTAATTATGTACCCTATATACTTAGGTACGTACCGATATGGTGTGGAAAATTCTGTTGTTGGCTATTTTGATGTTCATCTAATGTAATTCGCCTACATATAAAGCTTAAAGTAAAGAAGATGAACTTGGAGGAGGAAAAGTAGAAAAGTCGAAATCTTTTAAAATCGTCAATTTTCAAAACTCCCAAACAAGTTTCCAAGTAAAACTATTAAATGACTGGAAGATTACACCATCTTCAAATTAATAAACAAGGTTAGCTGGTTGCTTATTACCAGTGATCGGATAATCGGGCGCTTATATACCTAAACTTCTTCCCGTGAATAAATAAGTAATCCCGGGTTCCCGGGATTGAACAATTTTATAAAAACAACTATAACATTAATGAACTTATAGCAGTGGTTATTTTAATTTAGTATCTTTATTTTATTCAAAACAAATGGAAAATCATAAAAACATTCATTGTAAATTAAAAGTTCCATTAGAATCGACTTTAAAATTAAAAAAATACAGTGAGAGTTCACAACGAGTTCTAACTAAAGTTTGCATGCGGGAATTTCTAGCAATCTCAGGAATTTCGAACGATTCCGGGATCCGGGATTCTGAAAAGCATGTCCGTATTATACTTTCGTGAGAATAAAAGTGAAGTTTAGGTATATTAGCGCCCGATTATCTGATCACTGCAACTGAATATTCTACCCCTACACCAAACTAGGCATTAAAATCATAATACTAGAAATACAAAAGCAAATTTACTAGAAGATCTAATTGCCCTATTTCCAAGAACAGAACGCCTTATTTTCGTATTTACCTGGATACGTCCATCAGCTCTCAAATTAAACCTTCACAAACGCTGCTCAACTGAACTAACAAGGTTTTCGTATAAATTCTTGTAATACATTACAAACATGATTAACGTTCAAGACGACTATGATATTTCTGGTATTTTACTTTACGAGGACGTTGAAATGGATGTGTGGAGTATCGAGAATAGATAAAATAAGGAATGAGTTCATTAGAGATAGCTTAAAAGTGGCGCCAGTAACGGAAAAGTTAAAAGGGAACAACTTATCTTGGTATGGTCATGTGAAGAGGAGGGATGAAATGCACGTAACTAAAAGAGTTATGAATATAAATGTGGATGGATGAACAGGGAGAGGGAGGCCAAAGAAAAGATGGATGGATTGTGTTAGAAGTGAAATGAAAGATAAGAGAGTTAGTGATAGCGTGACGGCTGACAGGACAGAATGGAAGGAAAAAACGAGATGAGGACTTGACGAGGCCCTTGAAACTGAGTTTTAGAAAAACTTCGGTTATGTAGAACAACATCCCTCTTCTTTTCTTGTGTGACAATCGATTTTTAAACTTAAGGGACCAACTGTTTGTTATATTGCGCACACAAATTCTTGGGTTTAGAACTTCTTCCCCTTATTATTTTATTATTAATCTTAGCCGTATGGCACTCCGAGACAGTCGACGTTGGCACTCAAACAACTTACTAATCACATGCAATTAATAAAAAGATGGTTGATGTGGCATTTTTCAAAGCAATTTTTCTACCAATAAGACGGTTACTGTCAAAAAATTAAATTATACATTTCAAAATTTCTATTATCTAGTTTGGATGGACTTCTTCTTTGAGTACTTTCTTAACAACGAATGTTGTCTATGGAAGTCAATTTGAATTGAGTATTCTGAGTTAAGAACTTGTCAAACTATACTTTAGTGCCAGACTTTGACTACTTTTCAGGCTAAAAAAGAGTTCGAGGAAAATTAATTCAAAAATCGGGGCCAGACATGTGAAGTTGTAAGTAAATTGAGTCTTTAAATTAATAACAACAGCTAAAGAAAGTTGACAAGATTGTTCTGAAGTGTCTTTCTTTCTCCCCTTTGCGAGGTGAAGTTGTTGTCAAGGGAACTCATTCCTACAACAACAAAACATGTCATAATTCCCCACTCCCCCCAAATTCCTGTTTACATCTCAACAATACGAAATCCACTTTGTCAGTGAATACTACGTCTAAACGACGTGTTTTTTCCTCGAGTCTCCTGGCTGCCTTCCAAACGTGGTGGATGACCAATGTCCAACACGAGAGCGACCATATCGATTATTATCCGGGAAAACATTTTACGTAAATATACGACGTCACTTTGCATGTGTCAGCGCCATGGCTCGTGAAAAATTATGTTGGATTTACTTTTAACATGTGGGCTGGTACCACAAATAAATGAGATATTTTGTTTTACTTTAGGTACTTCACCCTTGCTAGATAAGCTCATGGCTAAGGTAATAACAGCCGCACAAGTCGATCTTCAAAGTTAAACAATGCTTGCCGAGCGGTATCGTTTTACCCAGTAGCTGGGTAGGTGGGGTCCGGGTTAAGACAGAAAAAATCACAATACAGTTGGAAAAAGGCTAAGCAGATTGATTTTTGCTGCAAGAAGTTTAATATCTACATCTCTCGTCTCCTACATTTCTCGTAAGCATAAAAGTATTTTTTTTTTCTTATAATTTATCGATTTGTAACGGGAAGAGTCTGGCTTCTGCACACAACACAGCCTAATATCTCTTTGTTGGTAAAATAAATCTAAATCGTTTTTCAACGTTTGAAAATGTAAAGAATCACGATAGCTGTCGGTTTTTTTTTCGGAGTCTTTACCTTAATTTTGGAAATATGGAAACATATTTCCAAAATTAAGGTAGTCAATAAATGTAGTGGAAGATACTACAAACTTATTTAGCAGTTTACGCGAATATAATGTTACTTTTATTCCAGCATCTCATGCCGCATTAACTATCAACACTTATGTTCTTTAAGGCACCCTAATCACACACCCAAAGAATCACCCGGCCAACCCGCCACAATTCACAACATCTCCGCGTTATCATTCCATGTAGAGGGCTGGAGGGTTAACGATACAACTTATAGGTCGAAAGCTCACAACTTCGTAAACTACGCTTAACTATCTTGTAATGTGGCCGAGGACACTTGAGTTATCTCGAGTTGCCTTCAGTTTTCGTCGCTTGTTGGGACGAATTGATTAGCGGATCGATTAATCCCTGTGGAGTGTTTGATTTTGGTTTACAAGCTTGTTTTGGGTCAACTGATGAATATTTATCGGTTATTATTTTCTCTTTGTTCGTTACGTCTTTATTGAGGTGGTTTTATTAGCTTAGTTTTTACAACGTTTTAATCTACATTAAAACGTTGTAGTAGTACCTACGTACTGAGTGCTTTCTGACGTTTGTTGAGTATAAGGTAAATATTATTTTAAGTGTGCAATATTAAGGTTTGACCGAGGGACATTTCCCGTATTTTAAATCTAACAAAAACACCTAATATATATTTATTAATGTTTTAAATGCGATAGTAATTTTGTCTGTCTGTTTGTTACGTTTTCACAGCTAAATCGCTGAACTAATTTTGATCTTTGTGGCATAGCCGCGCCGCCATTTTGGATGTTTTTTTTAAGTTGCGACGCACTATCTAACATGCTTATATGGGTAGAAGACACTTTAACAAATAAAAAATGTTAGGAACATGGTGCCCTAAAGTGTAACGTTGGCGAGAGATTTCGATAAGTCACCATCTTTCTAACATGTTTTGTTTGTTTAAGTGACCTCTACCCATACACAAAAGTTTCATCGTTCATTTCTATTCGGGGAGTACGCTACCTTTTAATCATTATCGAGGGTCTCGCGAAGCCGCTATAGTAGGCGCCAGATAAATGTGGAATAAAGTATATTGACCTATCCCTAATAACTGCTCATAGGTACCAGAACAATTAAATATGAATCGTTTTTCATTATTAGACAATGTTAAGGATCACGAGAGATGATGATCCGGGACAGTTTTGTGTCATTAATTCCGTTTTTCAAATTAACAATGTCAATAAATGTAGACCCACCTACATTTATTGACATTGTCCGATATTCCACGATTATCTGGCGCCTACTATAGCAGAAGCTAAGTACGTATATTTTGAAGTTGAAGTTTTTGACATTGATTGTTGCCTAAATGGGGAATGACAACTTTTATTTGAACTTTTTAAATCAAAATGAAATCAAAAATTTTTATTTGTTAGAATATGGTATAATAGATGAATCCTCCTACTTAGAACACTTGCCTTATTTTTGGGCGTCTTATTAGTCGAAGGTAGGCACAATACCCAGATTTTGCTATGACATATGCAGCTTTAAGGTACAATTCCATGCATTGCGTCCGATCGCAGCCGCGTGCGTTCTATCGCGTGCGACAATAGTCAGAGTATGAGAATGTATGGAGCCGTTACGAGGTCTGCGACAGACGCGCGCGGCCGATTACGGAAGCGGGGCCATACATTTTGCGGCTGCGGTCGGCCGCGATCGGCCGCGATGCACGCATTCGTGCCTTTAAAGGAGACATCTACTCATGCATAAGTCAAAGAGACGACGCTCTACAAAGCTAGCATTAAACTTTTATTCAAACTCAGTTTGCCATATTTACGACCAGCCACTAGGTAGGTATACTTTATACGTAGTGTAAAACATAAATCCTTTGTTTGATACCCAGTCTAGCCGCCTGTATAAACATAGCTGAACCCAGAACAAACCCCATGTTTACTAACATATTTTAGCCACAAGGCGAAAGGGTGCAAGTGACTACTTTAAAAAGAAAATGATTTTGATCCTTGTAGCTGAGGCGGAGGCACGTTTCTCCTGTGCAAATGTTTGACGTCCATTACTGCTTAATCCTTGCTGTGTCCTTGGTGACGCTCAGTTTGATGGATTAGCGGGCGCCATCTTTATTTTATCATTCGTGGGTAGTTACAGTTTTGAAGTTGACCTGGGGTAAGTTAATTAGTTGGGGATTTGTTTTGTGTTTATTTTAAGTGGGGTGGATTGAAGTGTAGGAGTGAAGGGATGAAGTGGAGTAAAGGAATAGCTGTGAGTGTTATTATTCCTTTCTAGTTAGTATTATTGCTTGAGGAAGTTACATAAATGGAAAAAAATTGGTACTTTTGAAGTTTTACTGTTTTTTTTTCATAATTTTTGTCCTTAGTGGTCTGCTTCCCAGCCCACAATATCCTGCAAACCTTTTAAATTAGACTTTTCGTAGGTTTCAAAACCCCGGTAGCGAAGTTAAGTTGTAGGTTTGAAAGGAAAATCAGCCAAACCGTTTGTATTTTGCAATTAATAGAATAAAATAGCTGAAAATAACCCTTAAAAATGGCAATATAAAATGGGAAACCAGAGACAAACATGTGTAACACAGCTAGAGCTTAAAAGAAAATGATTGCACTGATTCGATTAGAATTACACTATTTAAATTTATTATGTCAAACAAAGTAAACAATAGACAAAGTTGGTCGTTGCATTTTCCTATCAACATTCCCATTTGTCACATTTCAATAAAAAATAAATTACATTATAAGGCGTCCATACAAGAAACGGGTTTTTCGGTTAATGGCAGGTATGGAACCCTGCGTGTACACGTCCGTTTCGCACTTGACAAGTTTCTATTTTTTTTTAAATTAAAAGATATCGAAACGCGTCTGCCGAGTTAAGTAAACTAACTTTATTTGACCCACTATTTCAAACACGATGTGCCATATCTCAGGCCGATACTCTTCCAAAGCTACATCAAAGTTTATTTAAAATACATAACTTGCAGAGCTCACGACCACAAAACATGCCAAATATCTTGGAATACGAACTCGCGTGTTCCTCCGCCATTTGTTTTCTCGATTTGCGTAAATTCATTACTTTATTAGGACCTGGGAAATGGTTTGATGTTCAGACAGATAGCAGAAAGGAATTATGAATAACGGGGAGAAGGAAAATTTGCGAAACAGAATATTTTGTTGTGTTTTACGATAATCTTTGGATGTCGTGTTGGGCTTTCGTGAGGTGAAATCATGATTATCATTTTGAAATTGCTGTAGGATGTTTCCTTTATCTTCAGTATCAAATATGTCCCCAAATCCTATAACTTAGAAGTCGTAAGCCGATATTAAATAGAGAAATAAGTATGTATTTCAGTTATTATCAGAGATCGGAATAGGTACTATTTATTTAACAGTTTATGTACACACATTTAACAAATCTATAAGAAGAAGGGAACAGAAACATAGGTACAAAGGTGATGCTTATTTCAAAAGAAATCTCTTCCAGCATACCTGCGAAAGGAGAGTCGAATAAAAGAGATGTAGACATCGTGTGATAAAGTTATGCTACATAAAATACAAAAAAAGTTCGTGGAAGTAAGTAACATAGAGTTGATAATACTTTCTGTAAAATCCCGGAATCATAAATGGACTCATGACAATTAAAACCCGGGATTATAAAAACATGATGGACTTTGAGTATAGTTACAAATTATTGATTTGAAGAATCAAAAGAAGAAAGAGTTGTGCGAAAACAAAGCTATTTAATTTAACAGTTTTAGTTGGTACGGAACTCTAAAAACACAATAAGATTCTTCAATTTAATAATTTTGTTCAAATGTATTCAAAGCGAAATAAGTAATTTGCAATTTCTTAAATCCCGGGATACAATCGTCATGTTAATGATTCCAGGATTTTAGAGGAGATATTATCAACTCCATGTTACTTACTTCCATGAACATTAGGTAAATATAGTCTACCTATTCCGATCTCTGGTTATTCTAGATGAGCCTTTTGCCTCGGTTTCGCACCCACGGGTATCAAACAACCTGTCCTATTTTTGGGATTAAAAGGTGGTTATTTATGACAAACGATAGCATAGTTTTCTGTTTAGTGAAAGCATATTGTTAAAATCGGATCACTGCTTACTTGCAGAGATAACTTTCAAAAACAGGCTTCTTCTGGGTAAGCTCGCTCCATCGTCGACTTTGTCTCTGGTATCTATGACCTATACTAGAGTCAAGAGCAAACCCATATTAAATAATAAAAAAAAACATTACCAAATAAATAAAAACTGTTTAAAATACGTCAACATTGAAAATGGCGTCTTAATGCGAATAGTTAGGCATTTCTTCGAGACGCGAAAGTTATCGCAACGAATAAACATAGCTTTAGTCAACCAAAACCTAAAATTACCGCCATATAAAGTTCCTTTTTACTGGTCCAACCCTAAACTATTCAAATTCCGCTGATATTACACTCATAAATAGGGTTCAAGGACCACAATTAAGATATTTGCAGTGAAATATTCCCTTGAAATTCCTTCAGTCCACCGCAAAGTCCTGATTTATCTGACAGGGCTGTCACAGAAGAGTTTTAATTTGCAGGAATTAATTGACCGATGCCGGGGTATTACAATAGTATTGTTAACATGAGTAAATTGGCAATTACGCAGCCTTTGTGACTTGTTTGTGTATCCTAGCCGGGTGGGGGCTCGTAGTAATTTGTACCCTTAATTCCAGTTGGAATTATTTATTTGCATAGGTACCATACCATCACTTCCCGTGGGTGTCGTAAGAGGCGACTAAGGGACTCACCGGAGAATGGGCATCAGCGTTCTCTGTGCTTCTGTGCATTGCAACAGCATCACAGCGATCACCAACCCGCCTGCCAAGCGTGGTGATTATGGCAAACCCCCTCCCCCTTGGGGGAGGTCATGACCAGGAGTGGACGTCTTCCGGCTGGGATGATGATGATGATGAAAGGTACCTACTTCACCTCTCGACACTGCGGTAAACGTTTGAGACACTATGCAATATCATCATCGCGTCACCCTCCTGCACTCATCAGAATGTATTTGGGGTGGGTGTAACATTTGCCGTCTTCTCAGACAAATTCTTCAATGTAATTACTGGTATAATTACTTTGAAAGAAAGACAAAGCATTTATTTATTTAACACATGACGCACACAAAAAAGCGATTGATATTTATCTGAATACAAACATTAAGTATCACAGAACTAACATGCATATGTAGGTACAAATAAACTAATTCTTTTTTTCAAAGATTATGTTATTTTACTTAATTTCTGAGGCATCAGTTCCACAATTGTTTTACAAATTCACGAAAAATAAATTGGAAAAACTACCTACAGATTCCACCCCTTCATCCCTACCTCATCACCCCTTATTATACCTGTAACCATGACAACCTTTACAAAGATCGGTTGACCAATGTAAACGCCGAACATTCAAATTAAATGATTAACAAGGAATTCCATGTAATCTTACTACTACATACAATAATTCCGAAAGTCTGTTACTCAATCACGCCAGCCGATCGATTCTATAAACATATCGAAGTGAAGGCTTGGGTGAAGTGATCACAAGGTGAGCTGTCAATCCATATAATCAACATGAAATTACAGCTCAGTCCATGATCATCAAGATGTCATCTTGAATAGGTATATGGATTCACAGCTCACCGCGTGATCATTTCACCCAAGCCTTCACTTCGACATGTTTACAGAATCGACCGATACAGTTGAACGGAATGAAATTTGGCATAGAGATACATAGATTATAGGTAGTCAAGTATAGCACTATAGGTTAAAATGCGTTTTATACCAATTTTTATCTAATAGTTGTGAAACAATAGCTATTTATTTGATAATTATTATTAGTCAAGCTAAATATTGATCAAAAAACGCACACTAACGAAATTAAGTGCCCAAAATTGTTAACCAGTGGACAACCAGGGATATAAAACTCACCCTAAGGCTACTTTTAATCCCGGGAGTATGTTCCCTTGGGATAATTTCCGACAATTACGAGGGCGAAGCCACTGGCAGAAGTTAGTGAAATATAATAATTATCAACCGTTTTGTTCGTTTAATAGCGTGTTTAGTTTGTTTAGTAAGGTAATAAATATCTACTGTGTAGTGATTACATAGTTTTGTTGTACGAATAATTATGTAAAGTACTTCGGGTTTTAAATGGAAACATTGTTTAGATTATGTTAAAGTAGATTCGTTTTAGCGTGACACACGAGTGGACGATAACCTGCATTAGGACATAGGATAGTTTATAGCGCGATGGTTGGTTCCCTTGGAATAGTAATAGTAGATTATGCACCGAGGGTATAAAGCAGTGTCTAATAAAGAAAGAAAGAAACAGACGCTTTTATCCCTGAGGAGCATTCTCTACTTTTCACACGTACCTTCTGTGAAAAAAATGTGCTCAAACCGCGCGACCTGCACCTAGCAGTGGAGGCCGACTGGCACCGCTCGCGGGCTATAATGACGACTTTAGGTAAGATTTGCATAGCATATAATTTGATGTTTTCGTGCAAGTGGTGTGAAAAATACTATTTACGCAGCGAAACTGTGGGCAGAAGTTAGTAAGAACATAAAGACGTCCTGTATTGGCATACTTGATCATCAACAGGTTTACGAAATGATACGAATGATGATGAAATCTAAGTAGTATCAATATACTTAACTTCTTAGAATTTATTGGTCAGGTTCTTATAAAAAAAATATTGTTAAAGTAAAGCAATGTAATTGTCCATAGGCATTACTTTTTGTATATTGGTAATACTGCTTCTATTCTTTTGTAGCGCTGAGGTGGTGTGTAGCAATAATACTTCAAATGTCCGTCAAAATCTTTCAACGAGGAATATGCAAAATGGAATGTTCCTACAAAACACGTACGCTATTACTAAATTCAAGAGTTTTTTTTTTATGAGTGGCTTCTCGCAGTTCAACCTATAAGATTGTCGACTGCTTAACCGGGCTTGCCTGTGGTAGCCTTAATATAATATTAAAGCCTCCAGCCAGGGCTTATAAAAAACTTACAAACTAAGCAACTACACGCTAAGGGCACCCCTGTGGGGTACGGGCCTCGGCTTAGGGCGTCGCTGGGGGGAGGACAGCTAGGGACGGGCTGGATCGAACTGGACCATTAAATTCAAGAGTACAAGGAGTGGTCTATTTAACTTAGAGGAATCTAGTTACAATATAAATATAGTTCCTAAAGAAATCGTGCGGGGGCGCGCAGGTCGCCGTCATCTTATTGGACGCGAGATCGCGTCGACGACTCAGCGGTGCAAACACTGCAAACAAATATTGCGAGCCGGCGCGGGAGCTCTAGTGTTCCGAGCGCAGCGGCGGCAAACGGCTGTTTGATGTATTGCAGCCATACTTTCTTAATGTCAAAGTGTGTTTAATTGAGTCTTAATAAAAGCTTAAACATTTCGTAGGTAAATAAAACTGTCTTCGTTATTTAATTCCAACAATTATGAAAGAGCAATTACCGCTATTTTCATGCTAAAAACGAATCAACTATGTATCACTTGAATACTTCTAACGAGCATTGATCAACAAACCTTAAATCTGTGGATTAGCGATTTCAGACCATTGCATGCAGCATTACCTTGTGCCAATAATCTTGATCCCTACAGATCATGGAAGTTACCTACCCGCTAATCAAAGAGCAGGTACGTACTACATCTTTGTACTTAATCCTTGCTTTGCCACATCACGTTAGACAGGGCTAGTCACCTCGTCGTGTTTACAAGATGACACTTTGACGGCGACATGAATGCTTACATGTGCTATGAGCCAAAATCATGTAGTCACATAAACTCGCGCCGAATTGAGACAGCTATGTATGTTTACGCATAGCCATGACCTCTAGCAGTTTAGACTTTAGGCTATAAAAATAAAAATCGTTTATTTTCAGGTGTTTACGGCCCATAGTTTACCAAAAAATAACTTAAAGAACGCTTTCAGTTCCTCTGTGACACACATTCTAGGTCTTTGAGATCATCGGAGAATCTAAAACTAAGTATTCGTATGCATTCCACTTCCTTCTTTGACAAATCTTTCAGTATACAAGCGGCTCGTTTGTGGAATGCATTACCCATAGAAGTGAGGCGTGCCCAAACGCTACCTGAGTTTAAAAGAACGGTGAAGGAGCATTTCCTTTCACTTTAACTTTTCCGCTCCTGTCTCAATTATATATTTGATATTTATTAGTAGATATATAAATTGGTATTGTATTTATGTATTTTTATATTATCATATCTAATTAGTATTGTTTAAAACGTTTGTACACTGACAGCCCTAAATCTATCTCCCTTCGTTCAATCCATCCAAAGGTTGTCTGGAAGAGATTGCCTTGTGCGATAAGACCGCCTATTGTGCACTTATTTTATGTATGATTGTCCTGTTCTTATTATGAGGTGTACAATAAAGTATATAATAAATAAATAAATATAATAGTAACACTTAGCACACATGAAAAATTACAAAAACAAAAATTAAAACACAGCATCCACTTAGAGGAAGATTTATCAATCCCCATATCTGACATGTAGCTTGATAAACCTATCCATTGTAGGCCCTTCTAGCTTTTCTGAAAAAACCTTCAGAATGATATTGCTGCTTCCCCGCACCCTGCGCATAACTGATGCTTTTTTGCGCATGATCGCGAAATTGTCGTCCGTGTGCGCATCATATGTCATTCTTTGACTGGCCAGTTGGTCGAGTGGTTAGTGACCCTGACTGCTAAACCGGAGGTCGTGGGTTCGATTCCCACCCAGGACAAATCTTTGTGTGATGAGCATGATCATTTGTTCTGTGTCTGGGTGTAATTTGTCTATAATATGTATGTATTTAGAAATATATAAGTAAGTATGTTTATCAGTTGTCTGGTTGCCATAGCACAGGCTCTGCCTAGTTTAGGATCGGATGACCGTGTGTGAGTTGTCCCAAGTTATTATTATTATTATTCTAGCAGCAAGATCGATTGACCAAAGTCTAAAGTGTTTCAGATTGACCACAAGACATTCATAAGCAGATGCTACCGGAATGTGTGAAAAGTACTAAAATATGGTATCATATGTATACCCATATTTTATTACTTTTCGAAAATCGTTACCACTGATATAACAATTTCACTTTCGTTAGGCCCACCGAATGTCGTATTTATCGAACAAAAACATCTTTCTGTTGTTTTGGAAGGCCAACACTTTAAAATGGTATAAATTCAAGTCGCAATAATTATCATCTCACCGGTCAATAATGTCAAAAACTCGAAATTGTCTCGAAAGGGTTAGACGCCCCACTGACCGGTATTTCTTAAAATTTGCGACTGCTATGCGAACGCGGACGCTCTTAAAATAACATATTTTTAACATGTTACTTTACGATCATATACTTCTCATAGGTTTTTCTGTAATATTAAGAGCTATTTATCTGTGTTATTTTTATTATTTTAGGCTCAGTAGTGTCGGAGATAGAGGGTAGGGGGGGTTTCCTTAGACCGGAAATTGAGCCAAATGCCTCCCTGCGTTGTGCTGCGGACTAAAAAAAATCGACGTGCATTTAAGGTGAATGCATCGTGTATTCGTGTTACGTGATTGGACTTGGGAATTATAAATACAGAGGAAAATACCCTCCGACAGCGCCTCAGTTCTCCAATCCCTGGAGAAGAATTTTACTACCTCGGAACTCATACAAGAATGCCACAATACATTAGAACTCGTCACGGTGACCAACCGCAACACTGTGACGCTGCAGTGGATAATTGGAAACAGCGGACCACTAGGAAATGACGCAGCTGATGAGCTGGCCAGGATCTGGTACGATGTTGGACCCGAACCATAGTCCTTACTCCCTTTCACCCAGCTGCGCACATGGCCACAAGAACATACCCACACACAAGCAGAACACTGGTGGGCCTCGGCACCAGGCTGCAAGCAGTCCAAGGAGACTATGCAATCTTTAGACAGGAACCTTACCAGGAGCCTTCTGCGACTGGATATGAGCAGCCTACGAATGGCGGCGGGGACCATCACCGGACACTGTTCACTGAACACACATTTTCACACTATAGGTGTGGATATGTTTGTTCAGTGAACAGTGTCCGGTCCGGACCGTCCTCTGTGCAGAGCATGCATGTCAGAAGAGGAAACGGTATCGCACGTGCTCCTTGAGTGCACACGCGTCGCTGAAATATAGAGGCAAACAATAGGGACACCGAATTAACGTAGATACAGATATCCTGAACACACTAGGAGGGCTCATCTGCTTCGGGAGAGAAGTGGGTTGGTTGGAATGACGGCCGCCATGACTCACGCACAATTGTCCAACATCAGGACTAAGTGCGTAAACCATACCCAAAAAGATAGAATATAGAGGAATTACTTTAGGAATGCAACATAATAAATAATGAAAGGTACTACTTGACGGATCCCTGCCGATGTTTTCTCTATGAGTTTCGCTTCATACAGCCGTTTCCTCTTTACACAGTGCGAACAATGTACGTCTATATAGCAGATTCTTTTTTGTTTTGGTAGTGGTCTGGATTTAGGTCTACTGGACACACTTTTTTTATTGTTTTTCTTGTCTCTTACATTCATTATGTCAATGTAATGCATACCTATAATTTACTGAAATGCCGATATTAAATGTTATTTTATTTGAATTGTTAGTAACAGTGCTGTTGGTGTGCTTATCAAACTTATATTGTAAAGGCGAAAGTTTGTGAGTGTGTGTGTATGTTTGTTACTTCTTCACGCTGGACCGATTTAAATGAAATTTGGTGTAAAGATTGTTTGTGTCCCGGGAAAGGACATAGGATAGTTTTTATCCCGAGAGTATGTTCCCTTCGAATAATTGTCGACATTCACGCGGGAAATAAATGAATGAATACATAATTTAACCTTTTGAACGCCAGAGCATAAACGCATCGGCGTGCCCCCGATGCCAAGCCACAAATTCGCCGTACTTTTTGTCACATATTTGTGACGTTTAGCGTACAGGGCACGCGCTTGCTTGTCATGTATACGTGACCATGGCGTTCAAAAGGTTAATAACACAAAAAGTACTTTTTTAAATTCTTACTTCTGAGTAAAAACTTAAATATTTAAATTTATGTATAGTGTATGAGTGTGTACCAATGTCTAATAATATGAGCGTGTCTGTAATATTTAATACCTTTGGTTTATTAAACCAAAAATAAAATATTTTCTTTTGAAAACAGCTCCCAAACAACAAGGCAGCCAAAACCCTTCATACAGGCAACATTCCCTACATTGTAACTCCCGTATAACTCGCTCAAGTTTACGACTTCCAACACATAGCAGAACACTGGCCCACTCTGCAACTGAGTTAATGCCCCAATATGTTTTTATGCCCTCCGAATGGACTTGTTTTGGTGTTCCCACCCCACTCGACAATTGTCAGCAAAGTCTGGGACAATCCTGTGTTCGACAAAGTTTTTCTGTGACTTTTCCAAGTTGGGGTTGATAAGAATATAACTGACATATAAGTATACAATATTGATGTTGACTACGTATTTTTTCCGAAACTTTTGTAGAAAGATGTCGTTAGTTGAAGGGGAGATACGGGGGTCAAGATTTAAGTTATTTTAACCCTTCATTTATCGACCATATAGTATTATGGGAATGTCTTTATGTAGAACGTTGACGTTCAAAAAGTGCTGGTACTCAGCCTAATTCGAATAAATGACTTTTGATTTTGATTGTTAACGCAATAAAAAATGCCATCTTGTACTCATCTCCAACATAAATCGTCAATGGCTGGCTGGCTATGGCATATGTGAACACTTTCCCGCTCTTTTTGGCTGGCTTGGTATGGCTGTAGTAAGTATTGGCATGGCTACAGGAAAGTGGCATGTTGGCTGGCATGGCATTGGCGGCTGCATACTGGCTGGCGTTACAAAACATAAAATTATACGACATAACATTTGTTACCGGAAAATTGTAAACGTCAGATTTTAAAATATCGCATGTAATTGTGAAATATTTTTTCTTAATAATTCACGGATGTATTGGAAACGATTGGAAACTATTGAATTTGGATGGGATTTATAAATAATTATTTGGGTCTAAAAAACTAGTTTTTCTAAATAAATCGAGAAATTATAATCTAATAAAGATTTATTATAATCTTACGGAGTCTGCAATTTTCCGACGACATACAACTGTCTATACCAAAGTTCCTGGGAACTGCCTACATAAAGTAATTCTACCTCATTGAACAATAGTTCGCTTTATAACTATCGAAGAGCAAACCAGAACTGAATTCAATTCCGTACTATCTGCTGTCAGACGATGGACCAAGTCAAATAAATCCAGTCTAACTATCTAGTTCAGTTCTATTTCGAGATAAGTTTAAAATATTCACTGGGAATTGAGACGTTTAGACGTATCACTTTACTATACCTACAGTACTGTAGCTAGTTTTAGAAATCGAACATTATTAACACACACGGTTTCTGTTTCAATTTGAAATTAATAATAATAATTATATTTTATTCGTAAAAAAAGACAACTTTGGTCTACAGTAGGTGTTAGTAGCACTTAATACTATGTTAGTTAATTTTATAAATTTGAAAATTCTCATTAATTTAAAATGTCAATGGGTAAAATCAAAAAGAATAAAATTAAAATGTCAATAAATTAGATAAACAAATTAAATATACATTTATATATATATTTCACCAGATAATTAATAATAATAAAAATTAAAACGAAAAAAAAAAACAAAAAAGGTACCTACATCATTCTCTCAACGATACGGTAAACTCTCTTGAAAACATAAGAACTGTTAGCATTAAAGTAGATATTAACAAATTGCCAACTTCAAATGTTCAACGATGTGTGATCGAGTTTTATATGACGTACCTAGATATGGCATATTATGAATCAATCAAGTCGCATCAAGTCCAGCCTATTAGGTATATTTAAAATTATGTAACCGATAAATTAATAACAGCCGCACGGGTCAATCCTTAAGGTTAAGCAACGCTTGGTTGGTCTGTGGATAGGTGGCCATCTTAACATACCGAGACTCCTCCATGCCTCGGAAAGCACGTTAAGCCGTTAGTCCCGGCTGTAGATCTAGATGTTTGTTTGTAGATCTTTGGCAGTCGTTACGGATAGTCAGAAGCCAGATAATCTGACACCAGTCTTGCCAAGGAGTACCGTGTTTCCCAGTTAATGGGTTGTTAAGGTCTGGTAGGCAGCCGCTCCACGTAAAATACTGGTATTCAGCTGAATCCGGTTTTAACTGGAAGCCGACCCCAATATAGTTGGGAAAAGGCTAGGCAGATGATGATGTAACCGATAATAGTATCAGGAACCTGTCTATACTATTATCCCCATTGCGATATAGTTGATAGAAGTTGTTGTGTAGCGTTAATTTGACTTCACTACTATGTAGTCATGGAATGCTTAAATGACTTAAATCATAAGGAGAAATTTTTTCACATTCTAATCTTGGTTTCAATGTTTCAAAAACACTTTTAAGATCCCAACAGTTTTAACATGGATTGTCGCTCAGACAAGATTGAGAATTGCAAAAATATATTTAAACGATCGTTGTTTGAGTTCAAAAATTGGTAAAAACTCTTTACTCCAAGGGTCAGCAACACCCCTTCAGCGTAGGTATACTAGCCATTTGAATTCATATTTTTACGAAGTACTCCTCTCTGATACAGAAATAAAAAGATACCTATCGTGAGCTTTTCTTGCAACTCATAAAATAGATCCAAGAAACTGGGTTAAGTGTAGTATGCGCTGGCAACATCTAAAAGCGGAACTTGCGCTAAATATTACAACGTCATTGATTTTTTTGCTCCCGGCAATACCGCCTCGATTTACGTTTTTATCGACAAAAATTGAAAACAAATTATCACTGTTTAAAATTAGTTTGTTTTTATATTTACAATCAACGAGCGACCGTTTATTGTAAATAATGTTGTTGTAACTTGCAACGTTCCACTCTGGAAATGTTTGCACTACTATCTGCATTTATTCTAAAACTTATTAATCTTTTTTGCAATATAATCATGTGTCAATTTATTGTATAGTTAATCGATATTCAAGCCCCGTGGCTGAACAAAGCAACACTGAAAAAAAAATTCACCCGAGCGCCGGACACTTAATAGGAAACATCATAATTATACCTACTATTAGAATAACTGGGATTTAGCCTAGAACAGGAAGCAGTTATATCTTTCAGAGTTATATCCACATGGGATAGCCGTGTAACGAAAACGAAATGTGCCTAAACGTGAGGCGTCCTTGTTTAACTGTAAATTTTCAAGTCAAGTCAAAACATTTATTTTATTTCAAATAAACCATTATCAGGTACTTTTGAATTGTCAAAGTCAGTCCGTCAAAAACATGAAGCTATTTGCACGTTCGCAAGCGTAGATCTCTATGGAGAAGAACGTGCAAGAAACTCCACGGACACTCTTTTAAATCATTTTATGTTTACAAAAATCCTGGTTAAATACACCTTGTTGCTTCTATATATGAGAACAATGTAAAGAAAGAAAAAAAACAATTTATAGTATGAAATATTAAAATGAGGCAGTGGCAACCAAGGGATGACCAGTCTCCACTGACGGCGCCCGTTCACGAACATGACGCGTGCATCAGCACCATTCAGCTCAACCATTTTGAAGGGAACTGAATGATCCGATACACGCGCCACCATCAGCGAGACATTGGAGTGAGCATGACACACCCTCAACTGCCCCTGTTATTTCATGTCAAACAAGGATACTATCTATTAACATAATGGTCCAGGGTTCTCACATTTACAGAACTTGAAATAAAAATTGCTTCTAAATTATATAAAACTATGAATATCAATCTGAAAAGACAGAAAAAGAAAAGTTTATTCCAAACATAATATAAGATTATGCGGAATAGTATTATTATTAGACATAAAAGAGGGTGAGCATCTCTTCCAAATATAAAACCTAACTAGTGGAACCAAGCGGCTGAGGCTGTGGAGCAGGACCGGCATTTAGCCAAGCATTTTTATCAAGGATATAATCTTCCAGTTTATAATATGCCTGTCTACATAGAGTGCGTTTTATGCATGTTTTAAATTTTTTCTCATTCAGTTCGAGAATCTCACGTGGTATTTTATTATAAAACTTAATACAATATCCCATAAAAGAAGTGTGTACTTTAGCCAATCTGAATCGGGGTTGATCTAATTTATTCCTATTTCTAGTATTAAAATTATGCCTATCACTAATCTTATTAAAAAGATGAATATTTTTCCGAACATACATAATGTTTTCGTATATGTATTGACAAGGTACCGTCATGATGTTAATATCCTTAAACAGTTCCCTTAGGGAATCGCGCCGACCAAGATGGTATATGGCTCTGATGGCTCTTTTCTGCAGAATAAATATAGACTCGATGTCTGCAGCTCGTCCCCATAATAAGATACCGTAAGACATTATACTATGAAAGTAACTAAAATAAACCAGCCTTGCGGTATCTATATCAGTAAATTGACGGATTTTTCTGACAGCATATGCTGCTGAACTTAGCCGTCCTGCAAGAGATGTTAAATGAGGACCCCATTGTAGCTTTGAGTCAAGCGTGATCCCTAGGAAAACCGTGTCTTCGACGAATTCAAGTTTCTCTTTGTCCAATACTATGTCGCAAGTATTACTTTTGACATTCGGTAAAGCAAATCTGATGCACTTAGTTTTTTTCCCATTTAATACTAAATTATTCGCAGTGAACCAATTTTGGACCTGCTGTAGCGCATTATTTACGTCGTCAAGACTTGTAGAACGTCTATCTATCTTAAAAATTAAGGACGTATCGTCAGCAAATAACACCATCTTTGGTTGATTTTTTAAAAGATGGAGTAAATCATTAATATACACTAAAAAGAGGAAAGGACCCAATATTGAGCCTTGTGGTACCCCCATTTTGACTTTTAAACCCCTTGAATTAACACCGTTTATTTGAACTTGCTGCTGTCTGTCATTTAAGTACGACTTCACTAAACTGAGAGCAAGATTACCTAGTCCGTAATGTTTTAGTTTTAGGAGCAAGGTTTCGTGATTTACGCAATCAAATGCCTTGGAGAGGTCACAAAAGATTCCTATGGCATCTTGCGCCTCTTCCCACGCTGTATATATGTGTTTTAACAACGCGACACCAGCGTCAGTCGTACAACGACCTTTGGTAAAACCATACTGTTGATCGTGTAAGATTTTATTGATGTTAAAATGAATGAGCATTTGATTGAGCATCACTTTTTCAAATACCTTGCTGAAAACCGGCAATACGGATACAGGTCTATAATTATTGGCATCTTTACTGTCACCGGATTTAAAAAGTGGTATAACCTTACTATATTTCATTATATCCGGAAAGACTCCTTGGTCTACACATAAATTGAATATTAAAGCCAAGTATGGTGCTATGGTTTCAATTATGGACGTGCACACTTTGACAGACATTCCCCATAAGTCTTCGGTCAATTTGATTTTGATTTGCCGGAAAGCTTTTATAACCGTCATAGGGTTGATATGTTTGAATTGGAATTCAACCGTACAACCTGGAACGTTAGCTCTTAATAAATTAAATGATACCTCGGGTGAAGAATTTAAAGCTTCAGTAGTTCTTGATGGTATTTCGGTGAAAAAATTTACAAATTCTTGAGCTACTTCTAAATTAGAGCTTATGGCACCATGTGCAGTCTCCAGTAAAAAATCAGTGTTTCGTACTTTATTCCTACTTGTTTCATTATTGATAACTTTCCAAACTGTCTTAATTTTACTATCGTCAGATGTCCTGTACATTAGCAATAAGATCAAATCGTCAGATTTGCTATTATTAGCTACTTTGCAAGTATTTCTGAAAACTTTAGAATATTTGTTTACATACATACTAAAGGTTTCTGTGTTAATGAAAGGCTTAAGGCCATATAACTCATATAGTCTTTCCCTACTTATCCTAATACCTTTAGTCGCCCAGTCACTAAATATAAACTTAGGGAAAGTATTTTTAGACTTCTTTTCAAAAGTTGTATTGAATTCCTTTAGTACTACTGAAAAGAAATTATCATAAAACTTATTTGCGTCCTCAATATTATTGCCTAGAACATTCAACTTATTTTGTAAGGTAACGTTGAATCTAGCTAGTTTGCCTGTAGTAATTGGCCTATATTGTATTTGAATTTTTTGCAAGGCTGCTTTAAACTTAAATGTTACCAATTGTCCGCTATGATCCGACGGAAGGTAATTGACTATGGCTTTATCTAAATAATCACAATCGCAGAATACATTATCGATACAGGTTGAAGAAGTTGGTGTTACCCTAGTAGGTTCAGTAAAAACATTAGACAAATTAAACGATTTAAAAAGGCTTAAAAATCTGCTGCTATTTAAATTATTTTCTAAAATATTAATATTAAAATCTCCGCAAATAATCGCAGATTTGTTACCTGCTGCAAGTTTCGCAAGGATTTCTTCCATAGTTGACTCAAATAAAGTAAAGTTTTGAGCGTTTGGGTGTTGGTCTGTACACGCACACTATAACATGCTTATCCAGCTCAACACAGGACAGTTCAATACAATGTTCCACTGACAAGCTGACAATATCATTACGTTGCTTAAATTTTAAGCATTTTTTCACTAAGATGAGGGAACCACCGCGCAACATAGATTTGCGGTTAAAGCAACTGCCTACACTATAATTTTCATAACTAATTTGCATCTGGTAATCTTTCAACCAATGTTCACTCATACAATGCCAAACATTGTTTTCTCTAAAAACATTTCTATTTCTAATATTTTGGAAGAGATTTGAGATTCTTTTTGATATTTATCTAACTGAGAGCAAGAAGATACCTTAATGTCTGTAGGTATAACTAATCTGTTATTGGTAACTTCTGTTGTCTTATAAACTAGTTTAAATTAATATCAGGAGTTTGCCCTAAGACTTCAACATCATCACTAGGCAGTGAGATGGAACTACATGTGGCCTCCACGTTAACAAATAATTTTTCCATAGTGATACATGGAAAAAATCTAATCACTGCCTAAGAAGTTTCACATCAAACACTCCTAATTTCACGAAAACATCATCATCATTCATATCCCAAACAATACAATATCTAGTTTAGCATAAAATCTACTAGGCAACCATGAGATTTCAGCCAGTCTTCAAAAGCATCTTCAAACTTTTTTAATATCGAAAGAGTTGGTAGTCCAACCTCCTTGCATCCTTGTTTATTCGAATTTTGAACTAAGGCTTTGTTGAAGTACTAGGGGACTAGGAATGGGCAAGATGTTTCTATAAGTATGAATGCTCAAGTCTCTAAAGGAAATTGGAGCTGTGTTGTTCTTGTTTTGTGGTCAAGATTCGGAATTGATAGCGTAGTTCAGGTAGGACAGGGATTGGGCTTTGAAGAAGTTGGGTAATGTTCGAACTGCCGGGATCCAAACGCAAAAACTTGTAACTTAAAAAATTGATGCCGAATGTTGTAATTTCTCTGATGGCCAAACTGAATGTTATTTTAAAAACTGGCCAAGTGAAAGTTGGACTTGCACACAAAGGGTTCCGTACCATAAGCCGCAAAAACATGTTTTTTGTATGGCCCCCCTTTTATTTTTAGTATTATTTCATTTTTATTATAGCGGCAACAGAAATACATCATCTGTGAAAATTTCAACTGTCTAGCTATCACGGTTCATGAGATACAGCCTGGTGATAGACAGACCGACGGCGGACAGTGGAGTCTTAGTAATAGAGTCCCGTTTTTACCCTTTGGGTGCGGAAAAAAACATGCCACATTAATTACGAGTAATAAAATGCATTTAGTAATTTTATTTCCTTTGAGTTGGTTCTCAAATTTTTGCAGTGACCAGATGATTGAGAAACGTCTCGCATTTTACTACGCTAAAAATTGGACGATTTCATTTATAAAACTTAAACAAGTAATTTCGCCACGACCTTATCGATACCGCCTCACCGTAAATTGGAATTAAGCGATCACGATTTACTCTTACTTGCGATAGAACGAGTAAATCCCCAGACCGTCATGCCATCTACCAAGCATTTTAAACTTTTTAAACTTTGTCCAGCAGTTGGTGTAAAAGATAGTGAAGTTCTTAGGTATCCTAGGGGAACGACTTTGTTACAAGTATACTTGTGTAAATCATCGACATTTTTACTACTTGGCGAAGTCCTTGCTTGATTGTCCTGAGCCACCGCAACAGTAATTAGTATACGTAATTCATTTATCTATTATTTTTGACATGATTTGGACAATCTTGGGACCCTGGGGTCCAGGACCTATGTAAGCATGCAAGGGGCCGAAGCCAATAGTAAAAAAAAATGTCACAGAGGCCCGTCCTATTACTAACACTCTATGGACAACCTTCAAAAATTCAAATGAATGAATAAAATTTAAAATTTTCTAAAACAGTTACCTGATGAAAACACATTTTCATGTATCTATTAACAGATCGTACTTAAATTATTTTATTCACAACCCCTGTATTTTATTTCAATCACATCGAACCCGTTTTCATATCCACATTGATAACAATTTATTGTTTTAGCATTACAGCACATCCTTCCAAATAGGCACAATATCATTCTAACATTTGGACAACAATGCTGTCAAAGAAAATTCGACCCAATCTGCACGCCTTTGGGGTGTTTATTGATCAAGATAAACAAGTTTTGACAGTAAATAGTGTTGTCAAACAAAGTATATTGTTAGAAGTAAAATAGAATCCCAATAGAGACGCGTCTTTATACCGGTTGAACCCTAGAATATCTGAAAGGGAACTCTCTCTATTGAGAAACTTTCAAGCGCATAATTTTCAAGTTTTTATTATTCTACTAGAACTAGGACGTACTCACTTTGTCTGGATAAAGTTGGATTTAGTTTAAAGAATGCTGTGGTTTTTATTGTGCCCTGTATTGCTTTACTTTGTATAAGTGAAGTTAGTATAGATAGGATAGAGTAGATTTACCGGCACGGGTATGAATGAAATGAAATTATTTATTCTGTAAAACATAATCCATTGGATATCTAAATGACTTTTTCACGTCATTTTATTTCAAAATAAAGAAGAAATGGATTTAACATTTCTTATATGATTTCCCCTGATGAGAAATAGCGAAAAAGCGCAGGTGAGTTTTTGAAGTCCTCGTGATTAACATGCCGAGTTGTGGGCACACGAACTCGGCAGCCGAGTCGTCGTTATATGTAGCGACGACTCGTAGGCACACGAACAAATTATTGTTCGACCCATATGCTGAGATCTGGGAACCGAAAGTGTTAAAATTAAAAAACGTACTCAGCAATTGATTTGACTCGTAACGTTCGTGTTTGATCTCAGAGCTTCATATGTGAAGATACTTGTCAACTGAATCGGTCCAGTAGATTCGAGGAATATTGACAAACAAACAGGCAGTCACTCAGACAGATTACGAATTACCCTGTTAGGGTTCCGTCTTTTCATACGGACTTTGGAACCGTAAAAATACAGGACAGTGTTCGGAGTGACATTTTGAAATAGTACTAGTGTCCTAGCCGATAGCACAAATGCATCAGCAGGTGCCTGTTGCATTTTTTGTGTAAATCATGTCTTCCATGCACAAACATGAAGAATATGACTGACAGTTTTGCTCCAGAGTTTTTGTTGCTACTAAATAGAAAAGCAATACTGTAATGAACATAGGTACATTACAGTATTGCAATATAAACAAGTAAATAGTTGGATTATTCCGTCTTTACCCGAAGATATATCACGAACTTGCCCAAAAATCCAATGATACAGGTCCACTATCAATCAATCAGCTGGACACTTGGGACGGGTTAAAAGCTCCCGATTTAAGGAACCCCCTCTTCCCCCATTGTGTCCAAGAGACCCGGCGAACCGCTAACACCTGCGACCCTTCAATGTCTACTTATTGGAACCTAGAGGATTAAATTGTGTTTCAAATTTTTTATTTTCTTTTAAAATATATCGACGTTGGTGCTTTTAAAAAATTAACGTCAATTTGGTTTAAAATTCTTGTAGAAAACGTTAAGTGTTAACCCTAACTTTTTACTAACTGAGGAAAATTATGCTTGTAAGGTTCAGATAAATTTATACAGGTGCAGTTTTTAGTTATTTTAAGTTTTTACACCGCGTAGCGGAAGACGCAGCGTTAGAAGGCCTCCCACAAGGTGGACCGATGACCTGGTGAGGGTCGCGGGTAGCCGATGGATGCGAGACGTAAAGGACCGGTTGTTGTGGCGACACTTGGGGGAGGTCTATGTCCAGCAGCGTCCGTCTTTCGGCTGATATGATGATGATGATGAACAGTTTTTTGGCTAGATAAGGGAAAACAGGAACAATGCTTGCCGAGCAAGGTCCGTGGATCATAGACTCAAAGACATACCGAGATCTCTCGGTACCTCAGAGGGTACGCTAAGTCGTCGGTCGTCGGCTGTCATTACTGGTGAAAGCCGAAAGTATGACAACCAGTCTTACCAAAAGAGGTAGTACCCAGAAGGGATGCAGTAGAGTTCAGATAGGACCTATCTGAACTCTACTACATCCCTTCTTTAATACCATATTCTATGGGGAGACTACCCATCTGATAGGTTGTCTCCCCATAGAAAAGGGTATTAATTTGCATCTGATGATACTGGAAGCTGACCCCGAGGCTAAGTAGACGATGGTGAACCCTGCCAGGGTTGCGGAATTTGATCTAAAGAGTCACCGCGGCCATGGAACGCAATGAGCATTAGGAGGAACACGAATGGGTTTGTCAGTAAGAGTCTGACGCTCCCTTCCGCTCTGTCTAGAGCAAAAGCAAGCATTTGATTATTTCCCATCCTAAAAAAAAGACGATGATGAATTGGCAGAAATGTTTTTAGTTTGATCCACAATTTTATAAATTCTGAGATAACCAGCAGATTCCCCCCAGTACCTTTTTTCCACAAAACAGTAAAATTAAAAATGTTTAGGTTTATATAAATAAACCAGATGCACGCACAAGTCATCGGCACGCGCGTACGGATCGTCGCCAATGTGTTTATTTCTGTCCGCTGAGAACGGGAATCCGAAATAGAAAAGTCCACCGCATCTCTCCGACGCAGTCACACGCATACGGAAACTGTGAATTTCAACAAACTAAAACACCTTTTCACCTGTTAAAAAATCGTAGAAAAATTTTGACAGTGTTTTCGCGCACGTCTGATCACGATGGCGGTTGTGCGTCGAATGGCCGCCATCTTGTTTTTGCTGATAGTGTTGTTAGATTTTGATTTGACGGTAGGATGTGACGTTGATGATGTGGCTGTGTACAAAGTGTCGTTGCAATTGCTGTGGAGTGAGGAGAGGTTCCCGAAGGACTATCCAATGAACCGGCCTAAGGCGCAGTGGTCACAGGTTTTTGGTTAGTGAATACATATTTTTTACGACAAAACGAGAAAACATACTGCCACCGCGTGTTGGAATATGGCCCGTTCCGCCTTATAGAGAGGAGGTCAATGTCCCAGCAGGAAAAATATTAAAGACTGTTTATATCTATTGGTGTTAATATGTTTGTTTATAATCGTCGTCTTTAACGGTGCGCCTCTTGGACAAGTGCAAAAGCTGACGATCTCCTTTTTTTACCGATGGGAAAATAATCATGAAATGACTCCTTGCGCTTTGGGTGGAGCGGAAGGGAGTGTCAGACTCTTACTGATTAAAACCCATCCATGTTCGTGGAAATGCCCTTTGCGTTCCAGGGCCGCGGTGACTCTCTCGAACAAATTCCGCAACAGCTGACGATCCCCTTAGAGGCAAATCTAACATTTTTATATAAGAATCGTTTGCTATCAAAGACACCTCTAATTTCTCTACAATTTGACTAGTTCATGACATTATTGTCGCTGTGGCGAAAATGAGACTTGAATTTGAACGCAATTGTTCGGCTAATGTTAAAGGTTTTTTTTCATGAGGGATTTTCATGGTAACCTGGATTTCTGTGGATGAGTCTAGACTTGTTGATAGGTGTTACATTGTTCCTGGAACCCTAAACAGTATGGAAATTGTTTAAAAACTAAAGTTGCCTACCCAAAATTGTTTACTACGATATTTTATGGTGCGGGAAACAACATTGTCTCCAAACTTTTCGTTTCCCAAGAATGCTCTGGTTATTACGAAAGTAATCTAGGTACTACAAGAGGGAATATGGAGCCTTTATTGGCAAAGAATAGCAGTTCCCGTGGGTGTCGTAAGAGGCGACTAAAGGACTCACCAGAGAATGGGCAACAGAGTTCTCTGTGCATTGCAACAGCTACACTGCGATCGCCATCCCGTCTGTCAAGCGTGGCAATTATGGCAAATCCCTTCCCCCTTTGGGGGAGGCCCATGTCCAGCAGTGGACGTCTTTCGGCTGATATGATTATGATTATTGCTTGATTAAATTATTAGCAAACTAGCGGACGTCACACGGTTTCACCCGCGTAGTTCCCGTTCCCGTGGGAGTACGGGGATAACATATAGTCTATGTTACTTGCTGATAATGTAACTATCCATTGCTGAAAGAATTTCTCAAATCGGTACAGTAGTTTTAAGTTTATTCGTTACATACAAAAATACAAATCTTTTCTCTTCATAACATGAGTAAAGAAGTATTATGTAAATAAGTAACAAAATGTTCGCAAAAAAAAGTTGCTTAAAACCGTCTTTACCCACCCCAGCTATCGTGACCCATCTATCCTTGTAACAAACTTCATCCGCAATTTAAGCGTAAAACACAACAAACATACTATTTTCGCATTTATAACATGAATTATAGTAGGCGCCAGATAAATGTGGAATAAAGTATATTGACCTTTCCCTAATAACTGCTCATAGGTACCTGAACAATTAAATATGAATCGTTTTTCATTATTAGACCATGTTAAGGATCACGAGAGATGATGATTCGGGACAGTTTTGTGTCATTAATTCCGTTTTTCAAATTAACAATGTCAATAAATGTAGGTGGGTCAATGACCGATATTCCACGATTATCTGGCGCCTACTATAGGTTTGGGATACTCAACAATTCTTCACAAATGAATAAAAGATATTTGATGTCTTCTAAGCCATCAAGGGTTTACCTACTTAATACATAACAAATAACAATAATAAGCTTAGCAGATTAGGCAGTAATATCTTACTTACAATAAGATTACCTCGGAGGAGAAACAATAATAATTATTATTATTGCTTCCTGAGAGGACTCAACTGTAATTGCTATTATTTCTGCCGTCTTAGTTATCGTTCTTATTATAATTATTTAGGTTTCGGAAAAAATGTTATCTGAGACGGTGTTTTGAATAATAATAATAATATTTTTTATTGTTCAGGAAAATACATGATTAAATGAGATAAATCACTGGTCTCCAAACTAGGATTCTGTGTCGTGGAGGTCAGTAGAATAATTTCTTTACATATTTTTCTTTGACATCCTACTATTACGTTCGTACTTTACTTCAAAGCAAAGGCGCAAAAAGGTTTTATAATTTTTATCAAAAAACTTCATGAACGAATACTTATTTCATAGATAAACAAATAAGTCTTCATTTGTAAAGATTTTGAAATTGTACGATTTGTGAGAAAATAAACAGAATCGGTAGAAAGACGCCAAACATCGTTTTTACTAGATGGCGCAAATCCATTATGGCGAGATTTGGGAGTGACGTCACGCGCAATTAGTGCTATTTCTGTTTATTATAGACTAGCTTTTGCTCGCGACTTCTTACGCGCATATGCAGTTATTTCCCGTTCCCGTAGGAATTTCCCGTTCCCATTAAGCCTATAACATTCCTCATGTGGCTATCATATACAAATAATATTTTCGTAATCCGACCGGTAGTTCCAGAAATTAGCACGTTCAAGCAAACAAACTCTTCAGATTCATTATATTAAAATAGGTTTTAAAACGCTCGCAACTCGCTCAATTTTTGTGACAGTTTGTCCCATCACATAACATGTCACACTAAATGCGGGTACCAAAAATAATTAAAACGGAACTACCCAAAAACTCACAAGAAAAACAAAAGGGGGGAAACTAGAAATAAGTCCCCTGTTATCTCAACGTTAAAGTGACGTCTCGCGGTTTCGCTCTTCCGAGATAACTTGCTATTTATTTGTCCTTTCCTTTCTCACAAAGAAGAGATCTTATCAGTAAATGTTACTTTTCTCCCGATCTGTAGGTAACGTCATTGTTTCTTTATTGTCGTATTTTGTTTGTTTTGTCTACCTATATCTTTTTCTTTCTGACTTGAGAGTTACTTTAGTAAATTACTTAAAACGGATTATTTTTATAGACTGCCTTTTTGCGCTTGAGGACCTGGGTTCGCTACCTGCGTTTTAGATTTTATATCCATACTTCCATACTAATATTATGAATGCGAAAGTAACTCTGTCTGTCTGTTGAGATAGATTAGAGACAAAGGAAGCCTATGTCCTTCTCCAAGAAGGACATAGGCTTCCTTTTGTCGAAGAAAAGGGCTTGAAATAGGGGATGAAAGTTTGTATGGGAGTCCGTCATTTTTGAAGGTAAAACCATTAATCTTAGAAATAAAAATGGCTGCCCAAAGTAACTATTCCACGGGGACGAAGTCGCGGGCAAAAGCTAGTCTGGAATATTTTTTTAGACATTTAATTAGTATTCGTGACAGGCTGGCCAATAGGGCAATAGGTTCGCTCCTGATAACATAGGACTTGAACATATCCGGCTATATGTGGGTGTTTTATAGGCATGTACTTACACCTCTGCCTCACACTTTGGGGTTAACCAGCGTAATGTTTTAAATTGTTTTGATTTTCTTTAGCTGTACATGCAAAAGGCGTATAAATACACTACAGCGTAATCCCTTTATTTTGACTTTTTGAGTTCACCTATGTATATTGTCCAGTTGGGGAATTTGTTTGAAAAAGTCACCGCGGCCCTGGAACGCAATCAGGAGAGCATTTGGAGGAAGTAAGTTTTAAGTAAGAGCACCCTTCCGCTTCGCCTAGAGTGGAAGGAGTGGAAGGAGTCATTTATGTTTCCTTTTAGTGTTCACTCGTTTTCGTGACTTTAAGATTTATAATTCGAATTATATGATTTTTATTTTATATTTGAAATATATATATAAAAATTATTTATTAATTAACTTTCTTTCTTCAGGAAGGACTTCATCCTTTTATTGGATTTTTTCCCAAAATGAATTATTATGAATTTTACATTTAATTTTTTGTGTCTCTCTATTATAATAAATACCTGACGAAAGTAGGATATTTATTTTCTTAGACTAGACACGCTTTGTATGATGATGACCGCTTAGTATTGCGTGTTTATCACTCATAAGCGGATTCTACTGCAGTTTCAAAATATATTATTCCAGTTAAATCATTATTGGATCTCTGCTTTGAATTTAATCTTCATCATTGGACCTGTGCAGAGCTTAATTTAGCCAATGAATAGGGTATTTTCAGCTGAATGCAGATGTTTCAATCAGAGCTGAAATTATAATTAGTATCGTCTGAATAATTCGCGTTTGTTTTCTCAATTTAAAACGCGTTAGTGTAGTTCAATTTTATCTGCATAGATTTGATTTTTTAATTTTTTTTTTGAGATGAGTTTGCTCTTGACTCTAGTCTAGGTCATAGATGACAGAAACAAAGTCGACGAAGGAGCGAGCTTACCCTGAAGAAGCCTGTTCACTCTAATTTTGAAGAGATTAAGGTTGTATGCGGTTGAGTGACGGCCTCGGATGTGTAGTGATGGCAAACATTTATTGCTGAAAATGAGTTCCTGGGTTCGGTTTCGTCAAAGCGTTATCCATCTGGAATGTCTCAGGAATTGCAGCTTAGAATCAGGTTTTGTGACCGGTTGATGAAAACTGCTTAGGAGATGTTGGTGTACCTCTGCCTACCTTAGGACAATATAGGCGCGATGCTATGTTACGAGGGTTGATATAATCAAAATCATATTCTATTGTTTTTTTTTTTAATACTATGCAAAAGCGCAGGGGGTAGGAATCCAAATCCTACTTTCTACCAATTTAATAAACGTGAAATTTTAAGATCCGGATATATATCCATATATCCGGATCTTAAAATTAACTATACTCTTTCACGCAAAAACGACTTCAAATGTATTATCACACGTAATTTTGACAACCTGGATCAAAACATATGTTACCCTGGTAATATATCACCTTGGGATAATTTGCGACATAAACACGGCCGGAAACGCGGACGACAGCTTGTAAACAAATATGCAAAGAGACAAAAAACAAAGTTTAACAATAACTCAAAATTAGCACGCAGATTTTTTCGCTGTACCGATCACGTCAAAATAACCTTGTTTAAAGCGTACTCTCAAGGCCCATACAGGGGAAGTCTGTGGTTCAGCTGTTCGCGGAGGACGCTTAATGCCTTGCGCGTCCAAAAATGTTTTCAGGATGATGTTGAAACTCCCTCGTTTCTGTAGTGCCTCGGGAATGTTTGCCCAATCGCGTACAGATGGTTTCCAGGCGATCATCAGGAAAAAAGTGGCATCGCTTGTGAGGAGGATTCGGGGGAGTAGCAATAGCATCCTGAAAGTCATGGCTGAGGACCCGAGAGCTCCTGTATTGAGGCATCTCATGCGGAATCATTGTCCGCATGAAATGCCTCGTAAGTACATGACTCACCGGTCACCTCTTGCTGCGAAGCAGTAATGCTAGCGAACGAGGAGGCGGGCCGCACGAGGGAGAGACAAGGCCTTTGCCCCAACCGCCGCTACAGAAGAAGACGCCCGCGCGTCGGGAGTTGCAGGACGATCCCCGGCCACCGTAGGCGCGGGCCTGCGGACGGCGAGCGTTGGGTGGCTCGCTGTCCGATCATCACCAGGCCCGGGTCGATCGCGTGTTGTGTTTCACGCACGCCTCAAAGAGATGTCAGCATAGAAGACGGGGCCCGCTAGGGCCAGAGCCTGCCAGGGTTGCGGAATTTGTTCGAAAGAGTCACCGCGCCCTGGAACGCAAAGCGCTTTAGAAGGAACACGGGTGGGTTTTAGTCAGTAAGAGTCTGACACGCCCTTCCGCTCCACCCAGAGCGGTCATTTGATGATTTCCCATACTTAAAAAAAAAAGTACATGACTCACTAACGTGTCTACCTACTCATGTAGTGTAAATCCTTAAATTCGTTACTAATCCTAGTGTATAAGTTGCAGTATCTAAGGTGTGTACTAACAAAAATGGTTGCTATGTTGTCCGAAACAAAATAATTTATCATTTATTTAAAGAACCCCCATACACATAAAAGAATCTTCATTAAGTACGAGGCAACATCACATAACATATCCAGATACTCTTAACTTAAAGCAATAAAGAAAATAAAAATGATTAAACCCGAGAACTGTTCAAAGAACATCTCTATGCCGTTCAAAGGTTCAGCTCGTGACCAGAAAACAAAGTTGTCTCCATTATATTATGAGTAGAAGATATTGAATTATCCGTGAGAGGGTATAAATCTTCTGTGCGTCGGTATTTGGAAGGCATTTGTCCTTTTTGCGACGAAAAAAAATCCTTTTGTCTGTTTTCAATCAAAAAGGGGCGGGCATAGGGGTGGCAGTTTTGAAATCTATCCTAAAATATAAGATTATTTTATGTTGGTCCAGTCAAATTAAACTTTCGCATACCTACAAATGAACAGTTATCAGTTTGCAAGATATTAAAATTGTTTTTTTAGAGAGATAATAAAACATTTATCCATATTAATAATAATACTTATATAAAAATTCGCGAAAGTGTGTCTGTTTGTCTGTCTGTTACCTCTTCACGCTTAAACTGCTGAACCGATGTTGATGAAATTTAGCATAGAAGATAGTTTGTGTCCCGGGAAAGGACATAGGATAGTTTTTATCCCAGAAGTCTTCCTTTAAGCGGGTGAAGGTGAAGTTTGTATGGGAGTCCGTCATTATTGAAGATAAAACCATAAACTTTTGTATCTAGGCACTTGATAAAAATAAATAAACATGTTTAAACGTTTCTGAAAAATAAAAATGGCCACCCAAAGTAATTATTCCACGCGGGCTAAGTCGCGTGCAAAAGCTAGTTTTGTATAAAAAGAAAAAAAAACACAAAACAAAAGCACAGTTACATAATAAAAAAAACAAATCCACATTAAAAGGAAAATATAAGTAAAGATACAGCACATACTATAATTATTGCAGTCTATGGCATAAGTACCAAAATACCTACTTACCATAGATTTAAACATGAAACAACTTTTTGAACCAAAATATTGACTAGAAGAGCATACCTTGTGATGTCATAGAATGCGAATGTAGTTCAAATACAAAAAAAAACCTCAGTATGTCTGCCATTCACAGTCAATCTCATACTTGAAATATAAAAGAGTTGAAGGAATAATAAGTCGAATGCCCATGAATGTCGCATGTTTGTGTATTAAACTTTCGGTGCTCACAGATTGGAAATAATGAGGGTTTTTTTTTTTATAGCGACATCTTTTTTTACGTTCAAGAGTCAATAAATGTGGAGGAGCCTGTTTGATTAAATTTTCAGTCGAATGTTGAAGATATTCAATCCAGATTTTAAATTGAGTCGCTGCATGATAGCTGTCGACAATAAAGTCCAAAATACTTTACGTTTTTTTCGACGTTTAAAACTTTTATCTCGTCTCAATTTAACGTTTACAAATAAAAAAAAATGTTGAACTTTTTAAAACTATTTATATACCTCATTGCTACTGGCAACTAATTCTCTGAAGAACTCTTATACCAAATAAACTAAGTATTAGAGGTTTCCCACTAAAACTTAAAGTTTTTAAAGGTAAAGTTCAATGAATCTTGTAAATTCAAATTTAGTTGTTGGAAAATACAATGACTAAATTTAAATTTACAAAATTCATTGTTAAACTTCAACTATATTTGAATTTAGAATTTAAGATAATTATTAAATTTTGGAACAAGAAACCCTATGTCAGACATGACAAAGTTCAAACTCCATTGCACCCCGTTTGCAACTCATACTTTTTGAAGGAGCCTTTTTAATACAAATAGTCACTAAAATTACACTTTGCTAAAATCTAAGTATACTTGAATTGGTGGCAATGGATGGAAATTATCTCGTTTTATTAAATCAGGTATAGCTGGTATTTTACTCAGAGCAAAACATTTCGACGCATGTAACTTGCGTAAAAATGAATCGCTCTTGGGTCATCCCTATTCCGGAACAATATAAGGCAGCCGCTCAAAATCAGATAGGCTGAACGACACATGTTACATACAAATAGCATTAGGTACTACCGATCCTCTACCTGACGTACTTCATGTAAACAATGTGTTACATACTCTGACAAAAAGGTTCCACTTCCACATATCTCTCTGTGAGTACCTTTATTTGAAAGTCATTCTTTCAAGAACCGTTCGTAGGCAAAAATGAAAGCTCGGCTTTTCCTTGGACATAGATTTGCATTTCTTCTCTGACTTCTATTTTTCAAGCGCCTTCATTTTTGGTACCAGTTTCCGCTTTGTAAATAATAAATTCTAGTTATAATCAAAAATTAAAGAATTACTACAGACCTGTTTATAGGTAAAACTTTTCTACTATTATGATGCTTAATTTAAATATGTATCTACGTAATCGCAGACACTAAATTAAAATTTTTCAAATAAAAAAAAAAATTTACTAATCAGTATCTAAACAAAGCATATTTAAGATTTTTTATGATGAAGCTTGTAGATGTGGGATCGCTGATTTTACTAGAAAATAATTTAAAAATAATCTTGAAGTAAGAAAGGAAACACATATTAAAGTTCAAACCTTAACCTTTTCAACGCCCTTGTCACGTAAACATGACAAACAAGCGCGTGCCCTATACGCCAAACGTCAAAATATGTGACAAAAAATACCGAGAATTTGTGACTTGGCGTCGGGGGCACGCCGATGCGTTTATACTCTGGCGTTCAAAAGGTTAAACCGCAGAGCCAGATTATAAAACTACAATTATTGAACTCCAAAGAAGCAAGAATGAAGATATTAAAACAAGATTTTCTCTGAACAAACCCAAGGAATGTGCTCAACGAAATAATTTAAACGAAACAAAACTGAATGCAGTACATTTCATAAAACTTATAACGGTGAATACTTCAGTAGAAGCTATCCGGTGCAAGAGCTTAAGTTGGCAAGTTTCGCACTTAAAGATAACTTGGCTTCAGATATTTTAAACACGCTTTTGTAGGGTTAGTTGGTATTAAAATAAAGGACGATGACTTGAGAAGTTTCTTTGTGGAGAGATCGGAGATTTTATAGAAATGAAATATGAAACTGATAAAGATTTAAATCCATTGGCTTATTGGAATTTATTCACATTTATTTAGAAATTCTTGAATTTCAAACTCAAATGGTTACAAATGTATTAAAATATAATTTGATAGCGTAAGTACTCTGTCTAGTATAGTGTTACTCAGTAACTGGGTTGTAGTCGCTTTATGTGCAGACGCCAGCACATCAAGCTACAACAATCTGTAATTTTTAGGGTTCCCTACCCATCTAGTATAAAAATGACGAAAAAAAATTGAGGTGTAAGTGTTAACCTACTTACAAAATAAATATCACTTATCAAAGGGTAAAACGGGACCCTATTACTAAGACTCCGCTGTCCGTCCGTCCGTCTGTCTGTCTGTCCGTCTGTCACCAGGCTGTATCTCATGAACCGTGATAGTTAGACAGTTGAAATTTTCAAAAATGATGTATTTCTGTTGCCGCTATAACAACAAATACTAAAAAACAGAATAAAATAAATATTGAAGGGGGCTCCCATACAACAAACGTGATTTTTTTTGCCGTTTTTATAGATAATGGATAAACGGAACCCTTCGTGCGCGAGTCGGACTCGCACTTGGCCGGTTTTTTAAATAGATTTTCAACTTTATCGTCAAGACATTAGGTTCAAGGTTGATTGGGAAAATTTGACAGTTTCGGGTAGCTTGATGTGTGATATGGCGTCTGTATGTCAAAATACTGTTATTCAGCTGGATCAGGTATGACTAAAGGCGACTGCAACTAGTTAGGAAAAAGCTGGGTAGATGATGATGAATGTCATTGCAGTCCCGTACGGCATCTCCGTACTATTCCCTAATAGTTTAAACAGCGCCACAGAAAAAAGGTAAACATAATTATCGGTATATAGGCCCGTAATAATATTAATCATCATTTATTTAAAATCAACAAAGATCCATTGGGTTAGTAACAATAGTCTTAACCTATGTTAGTACTTAACTAATAACACCGACAGTGTATAGGTGACAAGTGATCTCACCAACGGGCTGTCGTGTCTCCCAGCTTTTTTTTTAAGGATGGGAAATCATCAAATGACTTCTTCCGCTCTGAGCGGAGCGGAAGGGCGTGTCAGACTCTTACTGACTAAAACCCATCCGTGTTCCTTCTAAAACCTTTTGCGTTCCAGGGCCGCTGTGACTCTTTCGAACAAATTCCACAACCCTGGCAGGTTCTGGCCCTAGGGGCCATCTCTTCGAGGCGCGCGTGAAACACAACGCGCCATATGTCTCCTAGCTATAGCGCGTAGAATGCTGTTGGGGCAGCCACGAAGCGAGGCCACTCCGTGGCAGTCACTTTAGCAGGCCGAGGTCGCTTTCTTACGCCGTACAGCATTGAAGCAATTGTAATATTGATGACGGGAGAAAACGAGAAGATTAAAATGAACCACCGCGAGTTAACTTTGAGATCCTATGTTGAAAATAATTGATGGTTCAAATCAAATCAAAACAAAAGTAATTTATTCAAATTAGGCTGAGTGCCAGCACTTTTTGATCGTCAAAGTTCTACATAAAGACAGTCCAAAACCACTTCCTAGTGATTTAGCTGGGAAGAAGAAGTGGCGCAAGAAACTCCCCAGCAACACATCTGTCTGTTGAGTTAGAAGAACTAGCATTTATACGAAGGTATGCAAAGTATTCTTACAAAGAAAACAATACAACAAAGGTCAAACGTAAAAACCTAAAACTAAATAATTCGCTACTTGTAAGCTAGCACACCCGAAAGTATTTTTGTTTCCTGCATGCACCGCGTGATCTCCACTCGGAAAGTTCAAAATATCGAATGTAGCAACACCACATCAAATCAATTCAAAAAACCAAACTGATTTAGTGTTGCTCTCACGAAAACTTCATTAACTGCTTCTGTTGAAGAATTAACTTAAACATCACTACTCTTATAAAAAAACTTTTTTAACAAACTTTTTATTCACTTTTTCTAATCCCGGGTAGTCATTCCATTGTTAGAATTTTTATGTAGTTCATCTTCTGGGAATACAAAGATCGTAGATTCTTGGCCCCCATCCAAGAACTAGTTCCATTAAAACGTATTTGCTCTGATTAGAATAGTTTATTAGATGTTGATACCAAGAAATAAGGTTCATTAAAAACTAGACCGCTTGTTTCTTTTAACTAGGTCCTTCCCGCGACTTCGTCTGTGAGTTTTTATCATAATACATATTTACGCTACCCTAAGGCACTCAGCTATAAAGGTAAATTGTTATCTGAGATTTTCAGTGCTCACCTTTAACAAATCTTAGTAAAAGTTTTTGTCTTCGCTTTTTTTATTTTTTATTTTTATTTATTTGAAAAAAATATATTATTATATTTTTTAAATGTATCATAACTTTTAGTGTGTCTTCTATCTAATTATGCAAGGCTGTGTAGCAGAGCCCTCTATTAATAAAATACCACGCTAATAGGCCATCGGACAGTAGGTACTAAAAATAGGTCACAAGACTGTACCTATTTGTATGTATTTTTAGTTTATAAGTGCTCCGAGCAATTGTTTATCAAAATTGGTTAAATCAACAAATATTTCTTATCAACACTACGGTCATTATTTTATTTGCATAATCGATTTATATTCTATGATCATCACCAGTGATCAGATAATCGGCGCTAATATACCTAAACTTCACTTTTATTCCCACGAAAGTATAATACGGCCATACTTTTCAGAATCCCGGATCCCGGAATCGTTCGAAATTCCTGAAATTGCTAAAAATGCCCGCATACCAAATAAAGTAATATAGAACTCGTCATGAACTGTATAACTGTATTTTTTTTTAATTTAAAAAGCCTATTCTAATGGAACTTTTAATTTACAATGAAAGTTTCTTCTAGTTGTTTTTACAAAATTGTCAATCCCAGGAACCCGGAATTACTTATTTATTCAGAAAGGAATGTCCATATTATTCTTTCACGGGAAGAAGTTTAGGTATATAAGACTCATTAAATTTGATTGTATGTCCATTATACAAAGTGAAAACCAACGTATATCATCCATCTTTTATTTATCTATTTTAACAAAGTGAGAGTACATTCAGTGTAGGTACGTACCTATTTATTTAGTTTCACTGAACCACTCAGATACTCATAATATAATGTTAGTCTCAACCTTTTAATATAATAATAATAAATCTCGCTCCCTAATCTAAATATTATTACATAAAGTTCTCTTACATTCTATTCATACCTTCGAACTATTTTTGTCCAGTTTTTTATGTAACGTCGTCTACTCATGAAAAGCGTTCAGTGAACCTCGCTGTTTTGTATGAAGACTTAGAATTTTATTAAGAAAGTTATTTCTTCGGCTGTTATCTATGAAAAATATTTATCAGTTGATATGAAAGACTGAAATAACAAGTTATTTGAGAGGAAGTAGAATTTTGTAAAGTTATAAATAGAGAAGTTTTGAAAAGGAAGACATGTTTCGTTGACCACAAATAAATTGACAAACCGGTTAGGTAGTAAGAGAATCAAATTATGATAATGATTTAATATTATATATTATATTCTAAAATAAAATGAATATTTTTCTTTCTTATTTTCTTTCATCAAAAAGCACATAGTACGTATTAATAAAAAAAGGAAAAAAATACTTATTGGGACTCCCACAGGACAAACAACAAAATAAAATTAAGTGGTTCAAAATGAACAACACAAAAATACCTTTGCGAGGTCAGAATAGCACATATACAACGTGTAATAAACGCAATACCTCTTCTGGGTCATTGTACTCATTATTATGAACAACTTTTACTATGGGACCAACACTGAAAACGCGAAATTATATACAGTCAGTATGTATTTTTTTTTATTATGCCATATTTAGTTCCTGTCGTAATCTGTTCTCTTATGCATATTACTTGTACAAAATAGTTTCTATATTTCACGCCTGCCAGGCGTCCCGTTACGACTCACGATTTTTTTTTCTGAACGACATAACAACATACCTACCTGTATTCCCTGAAGGGTTAGACAGAATAAGTTAGGCGGTATTCTAAAATAATCTAATATTGACTGTTTAAAGGGCGTCTAATGAACTTAACCCATTTAGAAGCTTCCTCTCTTCCCAAAGATAATTCAGTAAAATCTCATAAATAATTCAGAGCTCAGCCTATTAATAATTTCGGAGCACCCAGACGATGCCTATCAAGTAATTATAATAAAATGAATATACCCTGGCCTTAGAAAACTGCTGTATTTGCATATCTCACTTCGCTTGTTTCCAAGCAAATGGTCTATAAAATGCTTCGATAAAGGCTAGGTAGCGACGAGGGCCATTCTGCAAATGCAAATTAGACACAATTGAATTATTTTAATAATAACCAATTGAAATAAATTCGATTTGAAAATTAATTCTTGTTTTTATCATCTTCTTCTATAGTCGATGGTTAACTCCTCAGATTGTTACCTAAAGCACAGTAGGTGGGTACATTAATTGCAGCATCGGTGGCATTCATTAAGTCCCTCAAAGTGCAGATGTATGGCCATAAATTCTAGGTGCACTGTCGCACTCATAATTTATCGATTTCAAGATCTATCGCTAACGTCATTCGATTACAAGTATAGGGAGCCCGTTAAAATGGCATTCGAAAGAGAAAATGTTACTATACATTATTATTTTCATCTTTCATAACATTAAACCAAAGTGCTTTTCATATAAGTACGTACATTATTATAATTCTACGTTAATTTTATAAGTTCAAAATGGTCGTTAATAAATGTTAAAGTTCGTTAGCAAAGCATTCATTTTAGAATTGTAATACTAAAATAACAAAATATTTTACTAATAAAACTCTATAATTTCTGTTGAAAGCCTAAAATAACATTATTCCTCGGAGAACTTAGGATAAGCAGTCTGCGAATATATCCTCTGGATTAACAATAATGTTTTTTTTATTTTATTTTATTTGATAACTAGTTGCCGCCCGCGGCTCCGCCCGCGTGATTGTCGAAAACTATCCTAAGGGAACATATTCCCGGGATAAAAAGTATCCTATGTGTTATTCCAGACTATAATCTACCTCTGTGCCAAATTTCATCAAAATCCATTCAGTAGTTTTTACGTGAAAGAGTAACAAACATCCATACATACATCCATACTTACAAACTTTCGCCTTTATAATAGTAGTAGGATAACTGTTTATAAGTAGAAGGCCAATTCTACAATTTTTAAGCAACATTAGCATCCACATCTCCGTCGCAATTTGTCGCAAAAAAGCCTCAATTCCCATAAAATTTTTACAGATTGCGGCTGACATGCGAATGCGAACTTTGCTTTAAAATAAGTAGTCCTTTCCCGGCACTCAAACTATATCTATGCCAAATTTCATCTAAATGGGTTCTGCGGTTTAAGCCTGAAGATGTAACAAACAGAGAGACTAACACACTTTCGCATTTATAATATTAGCATAGTTTTATTTCCTGCTTTAAAATTCTCATATTTAACATATTTCAGATCAGCTTCACAAGATAAATTAATAATGAAATCCCCAACATAATCAATATTGTGCGGATCTCTTTGAGAATCACTCAGCAGTTTGAGACGCTTCGATGGACGACCGCTTCCTTTACTGTTTACGTTGAATTTAACTCGATATATTATTATATGCGATATAACGGGTAAATACGTGATATACTGGTACATACTCGATACACCGGTATATACCAGATTACGTGCGTATCGGTAAGCTTGGTTCAGTAACTAGATAGTGGAGGGACTTCATTATGTATGACTTACTGGATTTTAGGGGCTTAGCTTATTCTAAGAGCCTAGTCAGTGTTACTGGCACATCACTTTCCCTTCCTCCAACAACCATCTTTATTTGTCGTTCAAACTGTTTTCAAAATTAGAACAAAACATTTTATAACAAGCTTTGCTGGTGGCTTTGCTCCCGTATCCTATCCTACAGAAATCCAACGGTAAATACTTTTTCAAACATAAAACATAACGCACAATCAATTTTTCCCTCATAATATAAGTTTAGCATAAGTACAAGATGATTGAGGTCATTCTTTTTCATTTTTTTTTTCCATCAAGATATGTTTTTGTGAAATAAGCAGCCGGTCTTATTCTGTGAACGAATATTACAATTAAAACTTAGGTGGAGTGAGTTCAAAGTGAACTGTCTAATTAACTTAATTCGATAAATCGACAGCATTTCATGGTCACTTCTCTTAAGTTCCCACATTGTCTTTACAGAAAGAATAGCTCTCCGTACTTACCTTTTTTTTCTTCTAACTGTTTCTATTTTTCTCTCATAAGTGTTTTATGTGTACATAAATAAATAAGAACTATAAGCGTATTGCAATGTAGGTAACCTTGAAAGTCTTTCAATCATGAGGAACTAAAACCTCATTTCTATTAATTCCAGGACAATCGCACTCTTCAAACTACAGTCTGTACCACATTGGTTCAGTGGCCAGACCCTCAGTTCGTGCCTTCTCCCAGTACGGCAAGATCGATGACCTGGTGAAAGAAGGAGATGAGGAGCAGCAAGTGTATGACCAGTTCTCGGCACCAGCTGTGGGGTTGGGTACAGGGGAGACAGAGAATATGGTGTTCGTTGATGGTGGGCATAGCTTGGTAAGTTGGTATTTTTAGGCTGACTGTCCACTAGAGCGGTGAAGAAAGGAGAATTAACCAATAGAATTTCATACAAACAATATAAAACCAGGAAGCGGAGCGAGCCAGCGGAGCGGGGAAGCGGAGCGGGTAAGTGGAGCGGGGATGCGGAAAAAAACAGCCGCTCTCACAAATAGTCACGGAACCTCCGCATAGTCCGCAACTCCACTCCGCACTACCTCGTTCCGCATCAATGGACAGACACAGTCCGCAACTCCGCTCTGCATTACTCCGTTGCTCCGCTCCACTGCCTCGCTCCTCGTCAATGGACAGGCAGCCGTTATTTAGCCACATACCCACTAGATTCTGCCAACGGGTTCGCCCGCCTAATGGCCGAAAATTATCCAAAGGTCATAGCCAGAACATGGTCTTACCGCCAAGTTTCATGCAAATCCGTTCAGCCGTTAAGACGTCTCGAACTTTGACATTATAATATTATGTGGGTACGAGTATAGTATGAATATGCACCATTTAGGCGCGTTTTTCTCGAATCCCATTCGTATTAACTAGGCACTAACAGCATTCCCTTTTTGAGAAACCAAATGCAATAACAATCAAGAAAAGCTATAATAAGTAAGAATACTACATTTAAAAAAACTACTGTATTAATACTATTTACTCACTTACAAAAAACGACTTATGTAAACAAGAATGAAGTATAAATAACATAAAATTTACAAAAGGATAAGGATTTTCACCTCTTTGATGCCAGAGTAGTCTCTCAGCTCGATACTTTTTTACTACTACTTGTATAAGGTAGTAATTGGATTAACATGTAAGAAATTTTGTTATTTCAATCATTCATCTTGACCTGCAAACATAGATAGATTTCACACCTAAACTTCATCATCATCATCATTGATCGGATAATCGGGCGCTTGTATACTTAAACTTCTTCCCGTAAAAGAATAATATGGACATTCCTTTCTGAAAAAATAAGTATATAAGATTAGAAACGGCTTTTTAAATTAAAACAATAATTACAATGAGAGTTCACAACGAGTTCCAACTATATATTGCATGCGAGAATGTTTAGCAATCACCGGAATTTAGAACGATTATGGGATTCTGAAAAGCATGTCCGTGTTATACTTTCGTGGGAATAAAAGTAAAGTTTAGGTATATTAATGCCTGATTATCCAACCACTGGTAATCACCCACACATAATTTTCCATACTCACTTGTGTATTGTTTACAGGTTTCTCTCATGTCCCGCATGATTCCGTCTCCAGACTGGTTCATTGGTGTGGATGCTGTGAACCTATGTGTCGACTCCTCTTGGGTTGATCAGATAACCCTTGACGTAAGTATCTACGGTGATTACTTTTTACATGAATAGAGATACATGAGTACTTCATCATCATATCAGCCGAAAGACGTCCACTGCTGGATATGGCCTCCCCCAAGTGTCGCCACAACAACCGGCCCTGTGTGTCTCGCATCTATCGGCTACCCTCGAACCTCACCAGGTCATCGGTCCACTTTATGTGAGGCCTTCTAGTAATATTTCTTATCAGTATAATTCGTTTTATTTCTTCCCCTATCCCTCTTAATACGCGTTTTTGTCTGGATCCCCATAAAATCGTCTTAAACGGGTTTTACTCTATTAATTTTATGTGCAATATGGTACATTCAAGGTCTTAAATATAAATTGTGTAATATAAAAATGCTTACCTATTTTCAACATGCAAAAGTATCTTAACATAAAAATTACAACTTACACAACACTTATATCAACTTGAATATTTATTGAGCTCAAGCGTGACAGTAAAACAAAAGAAGAAAGTTCAAATGTGGTCATAATAATGTCCAAAAAAACTTTTTAGACAACCGACTTCCAAATAAAAAACACTACAAAGTATAAAATAACTTAAATTTCTTAAGTCGGTGTTTTTGGTTGTTTCTTCGTTTCTTTGACACCGACTTCCGAAATTAAAGCTTCTTATCATTTATTGAAGAGTTCCGTTGCCTATCTCCGAACTTTTTCATCAGATTGATTGAAATGGGAACAGTCAGGAAAAATACTCTTCCAAACAAAAAAAAATCATCCAAATCGGTCGACAACGGTCGAAAATATCGCCGAACAAAAACTATCGGCACAAATATATCAAAATCAGAGAGACCCATGAACTCTTTAGAGGTTATAATTTTTTCTCAGGTACTGGAAAGAACACGCGAGGCCTGTTCTAAAACATTCACTAATCAATCTGTGTAGCCTTTTCCTGTTGGAGTTGGCTTTCAGTCCAAACAGATGCAGCTGGAATACCAGTATTTTACTCAGCTGCAGCTGCATAATCAAGATGGAATGACAGCTCACTTCGTGATCACGTGATATCTTGATTGTATGGATTGACAGCTCACCTCATGATCACTTCACCCAAGCCTTCACTCCGACATGTTTACAGAATCGCCCAGCTGGTTAGAAGAATCTGAGCACATATACATAGTTGGGAAGGGAATGAGAGGCCAGACAGATTTATTGACTGTCTATCTGAGCTCCACCACTGGGTAACACGATGGCAAGACAAGTCAGATTTTCGGGCTTTTGACTTTCGTATCGACTGCCAAAGAACTACATAAATATGACAGCCGGGACCAACGTCTTCAAAGTTTCCAAGGCACTTAAGTAATAAACTGAAAATTTAATTGAATGTTAACAGTTGGAGCCTCTAGATGCGGGAGCCGCCAGTGGGTTGACGTTCACAGCTCCTCGCTGGGAGACTGTTCCCCCCGACCCCGTGAAGAGGCACAAGCCGAGGGTCCCCGATCATCCTGCCGCTGGATTTTACTACCCAGAGCTGAGAGAACTGCCGGCTATCGCCAAGGTGCAGCTGACCAAGGTATTTTTTTGATAATATTGTTATCCTCGACTTTAACCATACCATGTCTTGTGATGCAATCGACGTCATTAATTTAGTGTGCGTTCAGATAAGGAGTGGAATTCCTTGCTGGAGTATGTTTTTTACATACTCCGATTTGAATCTTAATGTGCAAAAGCCATACTTCTTCATTCAAAATTAAATTAACTGTAACTTATAAAAGATGGTCACGTTCCAATCCTGAACCACTTGTTAAACTAAGCTATCTAAAACCTCTCCCAATACTTTTTGCATCAACAAACTCATCCTCTATTCACCTTGCCAATATACAAGCTAAATAATGAACATTCCGTGTGGCACAGCCATTCTCATATCCCTATCGTAGTCTAAACTGAACCGCACATCTTCATGCACAGTGTAGGCATACGGAAGAGGCGACGAATCCTAAATGTTCAAAAACCATCCTTCTTTGTCCAAAATTAAATTAACTATAACTTACAAAAGATGGTCACGTTCCAATCCTGAACCACTTGTTAAACTAAGCTATCTAAAACCTCCCTCAATACTTTTTGCATCAACAAACTCATCCTCTATTCACCTTGCCAATATACAAGCTAAATAATGAACATTCCGTGTGGCACGGCCATTCTCATATCCCTATCGTAGTCTAAACTGAACCGCGCATCTTTAGGTACAATGTAGGCGTTGTAATGTGATTATTATGTTAAACATGATCGCGTTACACGGGCTATCGGGTAAAACTGCTACACTGATAGGTAAGTGCTCCAAGTGTTTAATCAAATCATTCTGCTCTGTGAAACGAGCTAGTTTTATGCTGAGGGGTGATACGGTGCAATATGGTTGTGATTAGTAAGAAATGTAGAGATGGATAAAACATTTATTTAATAGAACAAAAATAAAAATAAACCAGCCAAGTGCGAATCGGATTCTCACGCGAAGGGTTCCGTACCATAAACCGAAAAAACGTAAGGGAGCCCACTAATTTTTTTTATTAAATTTATTTTTTATAATTTGTTGTTATAGCGGCAATAGACACATTCTGTGAACATTTCAACAGTTTGCCTATTACGGTTCTTGAGATACAGCCCGCAGACAGACAGACGAACGGACGGTGGACAGACAGCGGAGGTTTAGTAATAGGGTTCCGTTGGTTACCCTTTGGGTACGGAACCCTAAAAACAATACACACAAGTTACACACAGTTAATCAAATCATTAAACCAAAATAAGGACTAGAAAATAACGTACGTAGAAATAAAACACATTAAAAGAAAAAAAGAAGTTTAAACTATGCCTTTGGTTATGGCACGTTTTTGAAGTCTATGGTACAAGTACTAAACTAGCAACTACTGATATCTATTTTTAGATAAGAGGTATATCAAGGGTTTTAAGCCATACCTTTTAGGTTCAATTAAGTTTTGTAGATGTGATGTGATGTAGTTACCATCCCTACCTTGTTGCTATTCCACCAATTCGCACTAAACGTTTCCAAACGTCTTTTATAATGCGCACAGCAAAGGAGTGGAACTCTCTGCCTGCGTCTGTGTTTCCGAACGCATACAACCCTAATCTCTTCAAAATTAGAGTGAACAGGCTTCTTCTGGGTAGGCTCGCTCCATCGTCGACTTTGTCTCTGTCTTCTATGACCTAGACTAGAGTCAAGAGCAAACCCATATTAAATAAAAAAAAAAAAAAAAAAAAAGATTAGCTGACACCATTGTTGCCATCGTGGGAAGAATCTGAATGAGACCGGCACAGAAACGTGGGGATTGGCACCAAAAAAGAGAGGCCTATGCTCAGCATTGGACGATGGCGGGCTGTGGATGATGATGATGAGTTGTCTTGAAATAATTTTCGCAAGAAAAGTTTTTAATATGAACGTGGCTATAAGAGTAGGGAAGAAACAAAACAACGATGGATGGACTTTGTCAAAGATGATATGGCTAACGACTCAAAGAGAATAATATAAGAATCTTGTATCGATCCCAAATAAGTTCGGATAAGGACAAGATAATGATGATGAGATGTCTAAAAATCAACACAAGAAGTAAAAAGAACTAAATATTTAGGAAATAATACAAAATTCAAAATCCCAGTAAATTCTATCTTTATGGATACCTTAAAAGTTCGTTTCAAGGAAAAATCCACAAAGACAGTGAAAGTGGTATATCAATTCTTTTCACCATTCGTTGGCGAGCCACTATAACCGTATAAAGTTTAGTAAGTTTAGTAGTTTGCAGTTACATTGTATGAAGAGGTAATTTGCGAAGCTATAGAGCAACCATGCCAGGTTAATGAGGAATTATCGCATTCCCCTTTTGCATCTTAATATTTTTGAGCAAGTGCAGACCTATCAGGATATGCTTTGGATGGAAAGCCATTTTAAAGTTACATGGTAGATACATATAAATCTGAAACACGAAATGAAAAGTATTTATTTTCTAAAATGCAATGTGGAAAATTAGTTATCAGACTTCTGTCTTCATCATTAAAGAACCGAATGACACCCACACACAGCACAGGCTTATATATACATAATTCTCCCCCAAGCGTCGCCACATCGACCTGTCCTGTGATCTCAGCATCCAGAAACTCCCTTGACTCACATCAGGTCATTGGTTTACCTTGTAGGACGCCTGGCCTAAATCTCCATTTCATTCAATCAGTTTATGTTTTTCGTACAACAATATTAGTCAACATTGTTAGTTTTAAAAAAATATTTTAACTAGTGGAAGTAATATACAATGTGGAGACATCGATACGACAATAAATGAAAACACTGGAAATACTGGTTTATGCGAATATTTTGAAACTATTATAAATCCTGTCACCGAAATTAAAAATAAACTTTCCAATTGCATAAAACGTCCAAAAAACTCAAATTAGTCAGAGATAGTGAATACTATTCTGACGAAATAGTCGAAGCAGTCTGTTGCAGTTAGTGACAAATCTGTGATAAAATACAACATATTCGTATGAACTAGTATTGTCAGTGTTTTGATTTATAGTAAGCTCTATAGTAAGAGAGAGAGAGCAGATATTCAGAGAGTAATGACGTTTTTACAGTAAACGGATAGCAATATTTTCAACACAACTATATACTGTATTATTGACTAAAAATCATCAATTTTGAGACACGACAACACGAGACACGTCAAAATGAGAAAAAATTATGAACGATACTCATGCTCAGATTTTTTCAGGTCAAAGAATACTCAACAAAGGAACTGAATGACTTAGCTCGCAAAGAACTTATATCAGTGCTAAAAGCCAAAAACGAACATAAGGGACTACCACGAAAGACAATAGTTAGCAATGATGATGAAGACAATGACTTTAATGAAGACACACAAGAACACAATACAATGACTACGAGAAACTATATTGACAAGCTCAAAGATTTAGAAGAGGATCCTGTTGGAACACCGAGACCTAATGCGCCTGAAAATTATGTTGTCGTTGTAACCAAAGCTCCGACTACTACGTAAGTATGAAAACCAGTTGCGGAATTTGTTCGAAAGAGTCACCGCGACCCTGGAACGCTATGGGCTTTGAAGGAACACGGATAGGTTTTAGTTAGTAAGAGTCTAATACGCTCCACCCAGAACGGATGAACTCATTTGATGATTTCCAATCCTAAAAAAAAAAGTATGAAAACCCAATGTTTACTTTAATTATCTACACATTTAATTAGGCAACTATCTAGCCTATATTGTTCTACGGCAGGGCTGAAGCCCATATTCCAAGTCAATTTGATGGACCTCCACTCGACCCAGTCGCTATAGCAACGAAAAAAACATTCGATAAATGTTAATAAATAACAAGCTACCTGTCTTATAAATGCGAAAGTTACTCTGTCTGTCTGTTATGCTTTCAAACCGCTGAACCGATTTTGATCTAATTTGGTACAGAGATAGATTAGACCTTGGAAAAGGACATAGGCTACCTTTAGTAGCGAGAAAAGGACTTAAAGGGGATGAAAGTTTACATATATGGGAGTCCATCATTATTGAAGGTAAAACCATAATCATAAACCACCTTTGCATTTAGGCACTTGATGAAAAATAAATAAATATAAATGTTCAAGCGTTTTAAAAAACATTTGTATCTTAAAAATAAAAATGGCTGCCCAAAGTAATTATTCCAGGCGGATGAAGTCGCGTGCGAAAAATAGTTTGATTATATTATTTGAGAAGGACTCGCATCGGGAGACATGACTTGGAAACAGGGGTAAGGAGTTCTTACCCTAGTACAGGGATGGCGAACCTATGGCACGCGTGCTAGTCGTGGCACGCAGCAAAATAATTTGGGGACGCCTATACAAGATTACTTAGCATCTTGAATGATTAGCAACAACAGAAATCATGCTGAACAGCAAGCTGATTGGCATTAAGATTGCTTTATGAATTTATAGTTACAAAAAAAGAGTTAAGTTAATAGCGTCTAGTGTTATTTTTTGTCCATTGATCACCAAGTCAAGATTTTTGGTGATACGTTATGGCAAAAAATGTTTTTGTAATGAAAATGGCACGTTTTCCAAAAAATCCCTGCCCTGGAAGATACCTGCAAAATGTGTAAAATGGGTAAAATAATACGCATGTCAAATTAATTGACAATGCTTTCTGAAAAAAATTACAAATGTCAGCCCATACATGTATAAGTTTTGGTGATTGCGAGGGCTATTATAGCAGATTGATGATGATGATAAACAAACAGAAGAACGCTGCTTGAAGTTTTAATTTATTGGGGAAGAAGGGTCCATTTTCCCGGGAACAATAAAATACCAAGACCAAAGAAATCATCGACAAAAACAATTAATGTCCCCTTAATTTTAATAGAAATTGTATTTTTAGGTAATGTTGGCATGAAAATCAAAATTGAGTTATGGAAACTTGAGAGATTGCTTTCAGAGAGAGACAAATATTTTTATAAAGCCTGAACACAGAAACCCACTCCTGCTACATTGAAATTGATAGAATTTCATATCGTTACTTACCTTTATTACTTTTCCATTAGTATTAGCATAAGGGCTCGTTCCCATTATATTTTTTACTAGCTTTTGCCCGCGACATCGTCCGCGTGGAATAGTAACTTTGGGGGCAGCCATTTTCATTTTTGAGAATTTTTTTTTTTCAAAAACACTTGAACATATTTATGTTTATTTATTTTTATCAAAAGTCTACATACAAAGGTTCATGGTTTTATCTTCAATAATGAGGGACTCCCATACATACTTCCAACCCCCTTTTCAACCTTTATTACTTTTCCATTAGTATTAGCATACGGGCTCGTTCCCATTATATCTTTTACTAGCTTTTGCCCGCGACATCGTCCGCGTGAAATAGTTACTTTGGGGGCAGCCATTTTCATTTTTGAGAAACACTTTTTTCAAAAACACTTGAACATATTTATGTTTATTTATTTTAATCAAAAGTCTACATACAAAGGTTCATGGTTTTATATTCAATAATGAGGGACTCCCATACATATTTCCAACCCCCTTTTCACCTCCTCAAAGGATGATTTCTGGGATAAAAACTATCCTATGTCCTTTCCCGGGACTCAAACTATCTCTATACCGAATTTCATCTAAATCGGCACAGCAGTTTAAGCGTGAAGAGGTAATAGACAGACAGCCACACTTTCGCATTTATGGGAAATCGTCAAATGTCTCCGCACGTGGAGTGGAGTATCAGACTCTTACTGACTAAAACTCACCCGTGTGTCAAATGCCGTTTGCGTCCCAGGACTGCGGTAACTCTTTCGAACAATTTCGCAATCCCATTATATCTGCCTTTTAAACTAATTACCTACTGATAATGGTTGATATTAAATGATGTTACAGCAATACATTGAACGTGCTTTGCAATAAGATATTCTTGTCAAAATGACGTCACATGCGTCTGCTCAGTGGTATAATGTAACATGTAGTACCTGATTATAACCCTAAATTTTGCCAGCAACTTCAAACGCGTGGACGACTAACGCGTGAAACTACAATGATGAATTCCTGACCTTTTTTCCGTGATTTCATTTGCGTCAAACTCGAAAAATCCTCCCAAGAGATATTCGTCAATAGTACGTTCTACCGAAATGAAAATATCAAGTCATAATCTACCCGTATCCTGATCAGTTCAGCCGTTGGGGAGTTATTGATCAACAAACTTCCAAGAGCTTTAAGAGAACTGCCTTCATTGCTAACTCATTATTTCGCTAGTGTTCTTCTTTACTGCAATTTAATTTTGTAATTGTAGGTATATAATTTCCAATTGATAGAACAGAAACTTTATTAATAATAATAATAAATCTTTATTGCAGACCATGCAAGGTCCATATTATTCACAATTACAAATAATAAATTTGTTTAAATAATAATAATACTTAATATTATTTTTTTATATTTTCATATCTTTGTATTTTAATATTTAAAAATGTAATTTATATGTATATACAATGAATAAAGGAAATAATAATAAAAAATATGAACCTATACATAAAAAAATGAAACTCAATAGTGCAATGGAAACAGGAACATACTCGACAGACTGTCTTTGTGTATCCGGAATACTTCGACATGTTAACGACTCTTTGTAGGGAATTCAATTCTTATTTTATTGGATTAATTTGCAGGTTTTAAAGGTAAAATAAAAGCAAAGTTACTTTTCGTTGAAATGAAAGTCTCTTTTAAATTATTAAGGAAGAATTTCTAGTTTGCTGGAATAATCCAATGTTGCCGTACCACAATGCACCGAGAGGCCTCGGCCACTGCTAGCTAGCCAGCCTAGCGCGCCAGTGATTGCACCGTGTACTCATAGAAATTAGCTTGTAACAATTCCTGCTATGCTATTGACTGGTTTTTAATTAACTTGGCAAACAATGGCCGATTTCCGAATTAAGTATAACTCGGAAATCAGCCATTTGACAGCCATAGTTTAGCCGACAATTTTTTTTTTGTTAGCACCTTTCACTAGTGTGCCTGGTCAAAGACCTCCCCTTTCTCCTTCCAAGCCTCTCTCTTGGGCGATTTCTGCGGATCTAATGAGATCGTCATACCACCTTTGCCGTAGTCGACCTTAACGGCAACGTCCTTCCTCAGGCCTCCAGTGAGTGACGATCTTCGCCCACCTGTCCGGGTGGCCAGCCCAGTCCCACTTCAGCCTGGCAATTTTTTCCCAATTTTTTTGGAGCTTGTTCGATCTCTATAAATTCGAAAGAGACAAGACGAAAATATTTCAGTGCTAAATTAATTTATTTTCTGATTACAGAACAACAGAGGCAGAGTTTGAAGGAGAGCTCAAGAACATGGACGACGTGGTCTTGGCCGTCGCCCACGGCAGGAAGCTTGGCTTACACAAGCATCTGCCGAGGCACTTCAGGTCCCGTTTGCACCATGCCGTCAATAAGATACAACGTAAGGAATATCAGACCACCTTTAAAGGCACATTTTTTTTTTGATTCGAAATCAATATATGACTTCTCCCACTCTGGGTAGAGCTGGAGACATTGTCAGACCCGTTGCGTTCCAGGGCCTCGGTAACTGTTTCGAACAAAAAACAAAAAACTTGGTATGTCTATCTGGGCCAAACCCATGACTGACTCATCGGCCATGTTATCTGTCCACTATTCTCGGTATACTGGTAAAGAATGCCTAAGGCATCAAGTCCGCCTTTGTGCCTAAGTCTTGCATGAAGTTTTATTATCAGCCGGGGTTTTTCCGCCGTTTAGCTCATGAAATACTTATTGAAAGAACGTATGTGATCGTCAAAAAATAATATAACATTTCCATCCACAGCAAATGACTGCCTCGTATCAGAATGGAGTGCCTGGTCTCCGTGCTCAGTGACCTGCGGCTTCGGAGACAAGCTCCGGTACAGGAGCATTGTGCGTGAAAAGAAAGATGGCGGCCGTGACTGTCCTGCTCTCACTGACAGGAAACACTGCGGCAATGTCAACTCTTGCGCACATATCGATTATTTTGAATGGTAGATGGATGGTTAAATAAATTTTGTCATGTATGTGTAGATGGTTTTTATTGTGTTTTTAATGTTTGTTTAAGTCTTTGTTACATAGACAAACTTTTATTTTAACAAATTCCACATATAACTGTAAGAATAAGCCGAATTGAATAACTAAACACCATAATAATTTATAGGACAAGCCCGCCACACTATACCTAACCACTGAACTCCTGAGAGCCAAAATCAACAGTACCTACCTAGCGACCATCAGAAGTTCGACGAGTCAATGAAGCTCGACGACTGACGAGCCCCGGAGATTCAACTGCCTTGGGTCCACAAAATTAATCAGAAAATAACAGCAGAAGAGATAATAAAAAAAAACATATTTTCCACTTTTCCCATAGTTCGAGTAACTGTGGTCGATTTTTCTGAAGACTGAAACGCAACTTCCGAAAGTATCCAATATATTCGCCAAGCACTCACAATCCCTACATACTTACCCTTTACAAAATGAGTCCCACACAGTCCTTTGTCAACAATATCCCGTTACTAACCGGCCAAAAATTCCTTCCACTCAAAACTAGCCCAATTCTCTTTGAACCTTTCTTTTCATTATTAAACAATTAATTTTAATCATACACAACGGTGAAAAAGCTTTAGTTCGTTCGCATCGTAAAGCGGACTCACTTTATGGAGGTCTGGCCGTGTCAATAAAAGTCGGAGCGCCTGTATACCGAGATTACAATATAAAATATTTAATAGTGCGCTGACCAAAGAATTATTTAGACAGTATATCTCTCAGGTGACATTGTAGCTTTCAGTTTAATTAAAAGTTTTGCAGTGGAAGAGTTTATAAAAGGAATTGGACTCTACAGGATGAGTTAACAAAGTAGTGGGCTATACTTTAATTTTATCTATCAGGCAATATTTACAAATACATAAAAACTTTAAGATACTATATACAAGCGAGTAGAAAATAAGAAAGAACAGACAGGGAAGAACTCACAGGGCATCGAAAAATTCGTCCACATCGCTGTCAACGGGAAAAGTGCCCAGAACACTGGCCGCATTGCCACGTTGAATGGCAATGCTGATTCGTTGGCCAAAGAAAAGGCAAGCCCTCTGGTCACGTGAAGCGTCGACTAACCGTTTGCTGATTTGAAGTAGTTGAATGAATTTATCTGCCAGCCAGAACAGTACGTATAAACTTAAAAGAGGGAAAGTGGAAGGAATTGGTATTCGTTTTGTTTACAGGAATGTTTCCATCTGCTTGACTGAGATTCTTGTGTCCAATGCCTGATTTTATTTGCAACGGGCTTGCTGCTTGAACTAATTATACACCAGCCAGAAGAACCATAAATTAAAGAAACACGTTTCTTCCTTGAGTAGACTGAGTTGTAATTTGCACAGAGTGTGTATTGCTATTGTCGCTATAACAAAAAATAGAAGGGGCTTTAATTTGTTATTATTGCGATGTTTAACTGTCTATCTAACATGGTTCATGAGATACAGCCCGCTGACAGACGGTTGGATAGCGGAGGCTTAGTAATTCTAAAGGCTTGGAATCCTTAAAAGCGGGAAAATTTAAAGATTTTACGTATTTGGCCATAGGTACAGAAGGCATTATCGTTAATAGTCAATGACTAGATTTGCCTTGTAAAACTACATATGAATTAGGTGGCTATAAGTAGAAAATTAACGTGTAGTTTTGATTGCTTGTAATATTATTATCTGACGAAATAAAGCCTTTCCAAAGCTGTAACCACTTCCCAAGGAATTTAATATAGTTTTAAACGTTAAAGAACTTTAGTAAGTCGTAAACTGTTGCGGGAGTTTACTCGAATGCTGGTCTCTATGAGATATTTGGCCCTCGGCTGAGTCGGGACTTCGGGAGGTCGTAACCCCTGTAACGGGAGCTTAACTTTTTATTTTATATTTTTATGTACTTGAACCCTTTTGGTTTAGTGTGATTAGTTTAGATATATATGAAATATATGACTCTTCATACGCAAGCTTCACATGTCTGGATAAAAGCTTGATATCACTATTTCAACACAAAATTGAAGAGAGTCCTCTTTGAAAAGGGTAGGCAATGCTGCTGTCCTGTGGCACCCCTAATATTGCTGATGTCCATAAGCGGAGATGTTCGTTTACCATCAGGTGGGCCATCTTCTTGTTTACCACTCCATGCCATATACTTTATAAAAAAAAATTTAGATATGAATTAGGAAAAAAAAAAATCTAACACACTTTTATTTTGCCATCATAGTTTTTTTAGGAATCAACTTTATTCACTTATTGCTATGGGTTATTTTTTATCAACAAGAACCCACTAGTATACTTTAGTTAATCCTTTTACCACCACTAACCAATTCTCGTACAGACCCGACATGAAACGCAGAAAATATCACTTACAAGACGCTAGAAAAAAAAAGCCTGGCCGCCTATGGCACGTTCCATGTTCAAAATTACGTATAGCTAGAGGGCGCGCGCGGCACTAAAGTGTTGCCACCCTCGGATCGAACTGACGGCACGTCATTGGTATTCCGGTTGTGATCTCCTCAAAATCAAGGAGTATGTGATTCGATTTCTATACAGCTGATGTAAGTTTATGGAGTTGTTCGAACCCTTTTCACTTTTTAGCATGTTTTGGCAAGGTAGATAAAAGATACAAAAAAAACTGCTGAATTAGACTTTTTCACTTGAAATTATCTTTATACAAAACTTTCGTTCTAAGAATGGGTTTCAAATAAAAATAAAATAAGGTACGTTGAAAATATTTTGTCGCTAAAAAATAGCTGCCATGTTTTATTCCAATGATTCATGCTTCCTATTATTTTACAGAGCTAAGTAGACATTATTTCCAGTTTATAGTACTTCAGCTCTATGTAAATATCTTGTTCACTCAATCGGAAACATCAATTGAGTGTCTCACCGCGAGCCCCATACTAAGTACGACTCCCTTCGCCCTAACGCTGCATTGTCTTGTCATAACAAACCACCTATTATGATGCTTATGTTTACTACCCATCTACTAGTCATCACTATAGGACGGATTTTGTTAATTGATTTGAATTTGATTTACTTCCTTACCTATTAAAATGTATGAGAACTCTCCTTCAGCTGTTTCTTTAATTTTCGTAGAAAATAATGCTATTAAAACTTACTACCACGACAAAATCTTAAGTCAAAAGGTAAGCTCGCTCCATCGTCGACTTTGTCTCTGTCATCTATGACCTAGACTAGAGGCATAAAAGCAAACCCATCTCAAAAAAAAAAAATATATGCCATAAGATCTAAATTCCAAATTTCATTCAAATGCGTTCCGCAGTTGAGGTGAGATAAATTAATAAACAGTCTTTCACATTTATGCTTAAACAAACCAGAGTTACTTTTAACCCGTGGTCATTTTGTGTGTTATATTTGTTATTTGACTTCGTCACCAAAAAAACGTCATGCTTGCCTTTCAAATCTCACGTCTGAGTTACTGTTGGTAGCTAATTTGACAGTTGGTAAGTTAAAGATAGATACGTTATTGAAACCAGTCGTTAGTCTGAGTTATTATCCCTGGTTTGCGAAAGTGGGCCCTATAATACTAGCAGGTAAGTACTATTTTTGCCTCTCTCGAAGCAATCAAGTTAGCTCTCTCAAACCTTGCCGGTATCTAATATTTCTACAAAAGGTAGAACAATCAATAAGAACGAAGGAACAAAACTGTTGGCTCAGCTTGTAGAGCAGATTGCTACAAGATCCGTCATAACGACTCCATGATAGCGACCTTTCTCAAAACGCTGACTGGCGTGCCAGACCGCACCATGTGCAATTTTGGATATTCGAATACTGGCGAATATTATTTTCTACCATACTACTTGTGGTATCTTAATCTATATGTCACAACCATGTAGCTTAAAAGTCTAGTACAGGTAGATTAGGTAGAGAGTACAAGTACATTAAAAGTCTAGCTATTTCATTGAATTGCGCCGTTTGATTAGTGACATAAGTGACATGGGGAAGTCATTAAACGATATTGAACCAAAGATGTCACTAAGGTCGCTAAAACATTGGCGCAGTTCAATGAAAAGGCTAGACGTTTAATGAAACGGCTGATTAAGCTATTTGGCTACGACAAATACACCGTTCGTTCTGCCAAACTATCAACGCACAGCCAAAACTATTTAATTTAGAAAGATGAAATTTCCTACCCTGTGCGATATAATTGTTTTTATAAATATGTGTTCTGTACTAATTATGAGGTGAACAATAAAGTATCAATATAATGAACTATAGTAGGCGCCAGATAAATGTGGAATAAAGTATATTGACCTTTCCCTAATAACTGTTCATAGGTACCTGAACAATTAAATATGAATCGTTTTTCATTATTAGACAATGTTAAGGATCACGAGAGATGATGATTCGGGACAGCTTTGTGTCATTAATTCCGTTTTTCAAATTGAAAATGTCAATAATTGTAGGTGGGTCAATGACCGTTATTCCACGATTATCTGGCGCCTACTATAGTTTTTGTCCGCAACTTCGTACGTGCATTTCTCGTATTTTCCCGTTCCCGTAGGAATTTTGAGAACTCCTCTCTTAGGGGAGGGGAGCACCCTACGGAATGTAGAGAAGCTTCATACCAAATTTCAGCTTTCTACGACCAGTAGTTTCAGCTGTGCGTAGTCTGTCAGTCACTCACGCAGTCAGACAGTAACGGGAGAATTTTATATATTAGGATAAATATATACTTACAAGCAAATATCCACCTATTCAATATCTATTACCCAACACACAATACAAAAACACTCGAATACCTTCCTTAAATAGTTTGCCGCATCATTGTACACTAAACACCCCGTTCAGATATCAATCACTGGGATTGGTGGCACGGACCGGGAATCAATCACGACTACTCGCGAACGGCTCGATCCTAATGTATTGGAAAATTGAACTTTCAACGTGATCTTATTTTTGTTTGCAATCTCAAGCTGTTTGTGTCGTCGATTCAATTTTCGTTTTTGTTTGTTGAAATTGATGGGAGTTTTAAAGGTTTTTTTGTTTGGTCATGAGTCAGGTGGAGTTAATAAATATCTTCCTAGCCTTTTCCTAGTCCTTTCTCAACTCAATATCAAGGCCCGATTGTCTACAGTTTGCTTACAGCGTATTTTAACCTATTTTGACCACATAATGCGAAGGGGAGATTGCGGCCTTGAAAAGCTGGTAATTGTTGGCAATAACGAAGGAAAGAGAAGACAAGCCCGATCGCCAACACGATGGTCTGACCAAGTGAAAGAAGCTACGACCTCAAGCAAATTCCAGCAGGTGGTGATGGCAACTTTGGACCGGAATCGATGGAGACTGATTTAAAGGGGGTACAGTGACCACGATCCTCAGAAAGAGGACCGACTAAAGAATTTTGAGCCTTTTTCTAAGTATGTCGGGGTCAACTTCATGTCTTATTGGATGCAGTTGAGTACCAGTATTTACATGGAGCTACTACTTATCTGACCTCTACTAGGTGATGGTAAACAGTGTAGGACTAAGCGCCGACAGACACTACGCCGACAGACTGAACACTGACAAGACTTTACTTCGACGGAACTCAGTCGGTCAGCAAAGTAGTCGGGGCCCGCTAGGGGCAGCGCCTGTCAAGGTTGCGGAATTCGTTCAAAAGAGTTACCTCGGCCCTGGAACACAAAGGGCTTTAGAAGGAACACGGATAGGTTTCAGTCAGTAAGAGTCTGACACTCCCTTCTGCTCCACCCAGAGCGGAAGAAGTCATTTCATGAATTCCCATACTTAAAAAAAAAGGTGATGCTACACATTAAAAAGCCTTAATCTCTATGGCGAAGAACGAGTAGTAAACTTTCACATGGATGCTCTTAAAAATAAAATTGTTGATTCAATACAATAAACCTGCTTATACATACCAGACCTGCAGAGAGCTTGCATAAATAAACCATGTTTAGGTGACCAAAACGCTCCTAATTATCTAAGAACAATTTCCTAATCAAGATTAGGAAGATAGATTAGATTTCGTTAGATTTCGATACACTGCTATGTATAAACTCAAATTAGAGTGAACAGGCTTCTTCTGGGTAAGCTCGCTCCATCGTCGACTTTGTCTCTGTCGTCTATGACCTAGACTACAGTCAAGAGCAAACACATCTCAAAAGAAAAAAATGTAGAAGTAGGTTCCATTTTATTGGATCCAGCTTTGGAATCAAAGTTATTTTACCCACAAACGCACAAAGCTATAACACGCAATACCGCAAAACATCAATACGTATAACACCGTCCCCTTTCGCGCAAAGAACACAATAACTGATTTGAATACACTCCGATTGAATACAAATCAATTCATAATGGACCCGCCGAGGGTAGACAAACAAAAATTTTATGGAAATACAAATTCCTACGATTATTGTCTTTTTTCTATGCGCCCAGATTGTTAAATTTGTTTGCCTAGGACCCGTGCGGAATATTCAAGTGGATGGCGTATCCGTTTGCGAATGTCCATTACTAAACTTGGCCTTTGTTATGGATAGCTGAACTACAAATGATTCTTTTGTGGTCCTTTCATAAGCTGAAACGCGTCGTTGTGAGGGGGTTTTGTGATAAAGAAAGAAAGAAAGAAAGAAAAATGTTTATTTGGGACTCGCACAAGATTAACAAACTAGTAAAATAAAATTAAAAACTAAACAGTATAAAAAAAATAATTATCTGCGCGAGGCCAAAATGGTCCCTATCTCAGCTTAAGCTGCGATATCTAAAAAATAAATAACGCAGCGCTGGTATTCTGATAGGGCCAGTCAGTGGTGCCACGGATACAGTCACGGAGCATATTTAACAGAAATATACAAACAAAATAATAAGTATAAATATGGGTAAAAAAAATGCAACAATTATTAATAATATATAATTATATAAATAATAAAAAAATTAAAAAAAAAAAAAAAAATAATAATAATCGGTGCATACAAACAATAAATAAGCTGACACCCAATAGCCCAGTGCTCCAGCTTCATTTGTCGATATCATAGACAAATGAATAGAGCGCGCGGGCGCAAGTGGGAGGTTATGGTCGGCTGTCACAAAGAAAAGATGGTTGAACCCGTTGAACAGAAACATAAAATAATGTAAATAAACAAAACAAAAAGCTATATCGACTTGAAGCATCTAAATTGCGTTTAAGTATAATGCTCCAGGTGGCTGACTTTGTTGTCAGGCAGAGCCACACTTTGCTTGGTTTCCAGTGATACAATTCTGGCCTCCAGGCTATCGACTCTTTGGGTACAGACTCCCATCGCTGAGTGAAGGCCAGCCATCTCCCGACGAAACTCCCGCATTTCATCCCGTACCTCCCGTAATTCAGACCTGAACAGCCTGATTTCCTCACGTAGGGTGAGCTGCGTGTCAGGCGAAGGTTCGCCATCAGTACCCTGCTCGCTTCCAGCCCGAGATATACCTTTCGGTACTGCGACGTGGGGCTTGGTCAAGGAGCCCTGAACCTGGGCTACTTTTGCCGGCGACCTGGTAGTAGCGCCCTGGTCTGATGCCGGGATCATGGCCGCTGCCGCTGCAGAGACTGCTGCTGCCGCTGCAGATCCCGTCGCTGCCGCCGCAGAGCCTGCCGCAACCGCTCGAATGGCAGGTGTACCACTTCCCAGGCCCCTGACGGGTGTGGCGCTATTATCACCCTTAGGCATTTTGCTTTTGCATTCCGGGCACAACCAGTCGCTGCTTATCTGCGTTGCATCGGGCAAACAAGCAAGATGATACCTGTTATGACAAGCAAAATTGCCACATGTAGCGCCCCCTTTTGCCGACAAGAACTTCCCACACGCTGCACACTTGACCATGGTTCCGCGTGGTATGGCTAATAGTAGCTAGATGGCGCGCACGTCCTTTGCAGGTATTCCGACGCTAGATGGCGCCCACTCCGCGAAAAAATATTGATCCCAACGCAAGATCTATGGTTCAACACCAGCAACACTTTTTTTTAAAAAGTTGTAAAATTACACTTTTTGGAGGTACCGGTCACAACACAAAATGTTCAAGTAGCTTCAATTTTGGAAAATGTTCTAAAATGTAGATTAGTTTTTAAGGATTTACACAGCCGAATCACTATTGTTTAGCTTGCTAACGAACTAGCACGTAAGTCCCACGATCGTGAAGTTGGAAATATAAACTTTACTCAAATTAACTTTGTTTATTATTTTATTTTTGTGAAAACACGAACAGCTGATGTGCACCGTAATGCGTCCGTGACGTCACTGATCTGATGTGATCACGTTATGTTATTCTTAACTGAGTGATGACTGAGTGATCACGTTATGTTATTCTTAACTACTTCTAACCAGGCGCCTTCACCCGCGTAAATGCCGGAAATTACTCCAAGAGAACGTAAGAACTCCCGGGGTAAAAAGTGTTCTATAGTAGGCGCCAGACAAATTTGCAATAAAGTACATTGACTTTTGCCTCTCTTCCAAACGATTCCTATTTTTTTCACTACTGGAAAATGTTAAGGATCACGATAGATGTCGATTCAGGACTACTTTATGTCTAAACTAGCTTTTGCCCGCAACTTCGTACGAGCATATCCCGGTTTTTCCCATTCCTCTCATGAATGTGGTTATCATGTATGTACAAAAAGAATTTTCCAAATCCGACTGGTAGTTCCGGAGGTTAGCGCGTTCAAACAAACAAACTCATCGGCTTTATTATATTAGCACAGATGGATTTTGAAATAAAGAACGACAATCAATGTACATATGTGGATCAATGACCGTTACTGCAAACTTATTTAGCGCCTACCATACATCAGATTATAAACTATACAGGTGCTTAATTCCATACAAATCCGGCCTGCAGTTTTTGCGTGAAGTATGAACACACATCTATCCATCCATTGTCACAAACCATCACATACATACATAATGTAAGTATGATAGAATTGGATAGAGATAGTCGTCAATCCAATTCAGCTACTTCAATGTTTTTCCCAGAAATTTTGAAAACGACCTTTCAATCAACTGCTGAAAAATTAAAATGCTTCTAGTTATCACATTAATCCAGTTATGTACCACTGATGGACAAAGAAAGAAAGAATATATTTATTTAGCACTTACATGAAACACGCACGGTACATAGAAATAAAAAATAAATGTAGGTATGCTAAGAACCAAATGTGTGTCTCACAGCTGCACTAAAAAGGTCCATTTCAGCGATATGTCAGACAGACTGATGCTGTCTGACGCTGGTTTTCTAATAAACCTTTCAATGGACGAGTGGCGATTCATTTGAATCAATCTAATATAGTAATATAAACAAAGCCGTTGATCAAATCTTAGGCCATGGCAGACCCCAGAGGTTTAATTGTGTGCTTTATTTTAGAGAATTGAGATAAAAAGACTTTTAATTTACAGATAAAAAAAACAGTATTCACTTTTCAGTCTTCACGCAGAACGGAATAAGGCAAGTCAATTCTTCAACGTCACATTTCATTATTTCCATGCATGTCAAGAAATGGGGAAAATAAAACGTTTCAGCTGTGTATTTCCCATGTCGTGGGGGTAAGGGAACGTTGCGTGTTTCAAACCTGCCATCAGCACCCCTCTAGAGGGTTTTGTTATCAGAACCTGCTGTAGACACCTAACGAACGTGTGATCGTGTTTTGTTTTCATGGTATTTGCCCATTCTCAAAAACAGTTAACCGTATAAAAAAATATTCGGGGAAAAAATTTTAAATCTATCATTTTTATGCTCTACAATTACAAACCGTTTTTAGTGATATTTGACATTGAAAGAAAGAAGAAAAAGAAAAGAAAGAAACTAAGAGAAAGTATTTAATTGCCATAAAACGACATACCTACCCACATACATAATTTTTTTTTTCTTAAACTAAACCCTAAACGATAGTGTTAGTAGTTCTTAAATTTTATTAGTAAAGACATGTTAAAAACTAACCTTCTCTTTTGGCTTAATAGGGTATTTGACTTAAAAAATCTAATAAGTCCGTCAGATTATTATTATTATTTTATTTTTAGCCACTTGTGTCCCACTGCAGGGCAAAGGCCTCCCTTTCTTCCTTCCATTCCTCCCGGCTTTGGGCAAGTCTGGACCAATCTGGCCGATAGGCGTCAAGTTCGTCCCGCCATCTTCGCCTGGGTCTCCCGCGATGTCGTCGGGCATTTTCTGGGACCCACATTGTGGTTGCTTTAGCCCATGAACCGTCAGATAGATTTCCAAAAAATATATTTATTCTTTAATCACGTAAACAAAAAAATAAGACGATACAGTGCGTTGAAAACTCGTGTGACGTCTCTTACCAGTACACTTTTTACTGGAAAGTTATGTTACTAGTCCCCACTCCTTATCTTTGATGCGTTTTATCTTCGTATTTTTGTATTGATTTGATAAAATTAAAAATACGTATCCAATATTTTCCGATAATCTAACTGACGGACTAAATAGAATCATATTTGTTTAACCCAGGCAACATATTGAGTAGATTTTATTGTGTAGATACGCTACACGCCTTATTCCCATCTAGATGGACAGTAGAACTACAGAAGGTTAACTGCTATGATCCTTACATAGTCCTCAGGCAAGTGATATTTACCAGAACGTTAAGAAGGTGGTGCTTAAAGTTATTTAGACGTTTCATAATGGAACAGGCAAAGTAGTCTTGTTCACCGAATTCCTTAGTAGGTGTTCATGAAAATATCGTAACACATAGTTTCAAAACAAGCACTAAACGAGGCCTATTCTATATCCAAAACCACATTCACTTAGGTCCAACCTTTGATCATACAAAGCGTATAAAGTTCACACAAAACTTTTCCCACATAACATCCAAACATGGGTCTTTTGGGGCTTTATCTACTCTTTCCCACTTATCTTTACGCTCATTAGCTTTTCCGGTGTAAGCAGAAAGGTCCGTTTAATGCGGTCGCGGAAGGAACATGTGGATGGTAAAAAATACACCTATATAAAGTACCCCAGCAATATGAAAGAAATACACATACTGTTATGTGTGTTATCTACTAAGGAATTAATTGTGCCTTTGCATGCAAGAGGAAGCTGAAAGTAGGGTTGACAAAAGTGTTGAAGGACGTAATGCACTGTCGTATGTACCAACAGATATGCAGAAATGTCTATATTATAAAGACAAAGGCAGCTTCGTAAAGTAAATTAAAATTAAGCTCGCCTCACTATTCCAAACCACTGCAACCCTTGTAACCAAAACTCAACAGTAGAGATAAGCAAAGCGTTGAGGCAATGGAGCTGAAGACAAAGAACGAAACGATTCAACTTTCTTGGATCCCAAATTAATTAGAAAAGAACGTATGTAAACCATACGGAGGGAACATCTTTAATCTAAAAGGAATATGATGACAGACAAATAAGACGACAATAACTATTAATATGAGAGAAAACTCAATATCGTTATGTACAGTCAACAAAGCTATTTGGTACGCAGGCAGCTAACTTGCAACTACTTTGATTAAATAATGTTGTGAGTGTGCTGAGTAGAAAATTTTTCTTAGCGTGTCGGTGACAAATACACTTATCAAATTTTATGCTTGGCCCAGTACTCAGCAACGGCAACAACGTTCGCTGACGCAGTCATACGGTGACATGTACAGGTGACAGGGCATGCGGCGCAAGACAAGGTGCCATAGACTGCGGCCATAGACTGCGGAGCGACGCCACACAAACACGGAAGATAATTAATTATTGTACACCACACTCGTAAGTACCTATGTCGTAAGGTTAAAAATGTTATGATGCACACATTACAAATAAATAAGGCCAGTGCTGTGGGAAAAATAATATTTTTGCCTGTATACCAAATAGCTTTGTTGACTGTACATAACAAATCATATGAATCACATACGTTACCTAGTCTAGTACACTCTCTATCAACAGTCATTCGTCATAAGAATTTATTACGTAATGGGACCTTGGTATTGGGTCCTATCAAATTAATATGGGCCTGATTTGTTATTTGCTTCATAAATTTTGTGCTGCTTCATCAAAGTTATGAAGTGACTTTTATTTTGTTTTTGGAGTAATAAAAGTTGGATAAAGTATATGGGTTACGTCGGTATATTTAGACAGCCAGTTATTTTTCTTTAGTCATCTTTGAATATACAATCGTCATTATCTTGTCGTTTACTCTTCACGGTGTTTCATACAAACTTTCAAGTCCTTTTTCTTGGAAATGACTGGACCGATTTTAAAGAATTTAGAGCAGTGATTCCCAACATGTGGTCCGCGGACTACTAGCGGTCCGCGAAAGGTTTATTATTTCAAAAATAGCATGCCAACAGATTTTACCTATGGTTTTATCAATACACATTGCGTTTGGTTTCAAAGAATAGTTTAGCTACAAATTTAGAATATCTATATGAAATAAGTTATTTTTTAGATTAACGTCCCTGCTAGCAACAAGGAAGCCAAAGTGGTCCCGGGTCAAATAAAGATTGGGAACCACCGGTTAAGAGAATAAGCGAGAGTAAATTTTTACTTTTTATAGAAAACTTAAATTTACCTCTCTCTCTTTCGAAAAAGTTCTTAACTATTCGTATCGTTTCATTAAAGAATATGGACTTACGAGTTTGAATAAAATACCTTGAGAACTTGAGGAGTGAAGGTTCTTCAATACCCATTTGAATTTTTTCATCTTTTTTATTCCATGCATCTCCTTCACTCACCATTGTTTACTTCCTTCGTTCCCTCTATTTTGTCAGATGCGAAATATTACTGTAAAAGATTTGGTAGTGACAAAATTAATTTATAGAACAAGTGTTTCGGAAAATGGCCATAATTTCGCGCACCAACCTGCTAAACCCCATCGATCCCAAAAATTCATCGGCCATTTTTATTTACGCCAAGCTCACGTCTCAAACGCACCAAATCTTATCCTCATGAAAGTTTTTTTTCATCCAAGTACTGGTTTTACTACCGGGCACATCGTATCCGGGCCGACCTTTCTTTTATTTCGTTCCGGTCTTGTCCCATTTCGCTTTATGTGGTTCCTATGCGGATCTACAAAATTCTGAGTGTCCACACCCCACTCCTAGGGTCGAGTGTTAAAAGTTTTACAGCCCTTTTTAACAGCACGGATGGATGGATTGACAAATTGTGTGCGCTACTCCTTTGTCAGGCGAGAAATTGTGAACAGAACGAATTGTAGGTAGCTGGGTGATCTTTAATCTTTATAGGCAGTTTTATTTCGTTTTGGTTTGATCCGTTCGTTTTGAGATATGGGGGAGGGAAGTGGGTTACAATGTGTTTTTATTGTTGTTCTTTTTTTTATAATTTGCACCTTTGTGCTTTTCTATCAAATATATGTTCTTCTATATTTAAAGTGTTTCAAGGGCATACATAAATAAAAAATATGGAACTCACTGTCTTAAGAAAGACGATCAGTGTAACTCTTTTCTGCTCTGAGTATATTATTACCTAATCAACTAAGAAGAAAGTATCTAAAAACGGCACCACAACCATTTTAGTATACAATTGGCCCAATTTGCAGCGAAATAGACACTTGTGTACGTTCAAACGGGTAAGCGAGTTCGTGAAAAATCCTGGAAAAACCTTTTCAAGAAAATAAATATCCCTGCGCCTAACCAATACTTCGTAAGTTTGTACCTACAAACACATAGGAACACATCTAACCCTACATATCTGCGTCGGTATTATTGAATGTTTATGACGAAGAAATGTCTCAAATGCGTCACAAAAAGCGAGGCTTGACATTTTACGAACTTTTTATAACACGAATCCAGTTGATTACCCACTTTCTTCGATGTGCTTGGAAATACGCCAATCGTGATATCAGATTCTATTGGGTCGAGTTACTATGAGCGTTTACATCAAAGAAACTCGCAACATTTGTAACTGTTACACTCATATTATTATGGCATAAAGGATAAGGAAAAGCTCACTAATATTCTATTCCAGGCTTATCACAGTTATTGGTCCTGTTTCTGAACGTGTCAAACCCTATTTTAATGCCAAAGTTTGACAGATTTTAAACAAAAATGGAGTTTGAAAATTACTCAACTTCAATTTCCAAAACCAGTGTGAAGGTATTTTTGATATCTTACTTATTTAATCTAACGATTATTTCCATCTATCTTAGATGATGTTCATGAACGAAAAATATTAGACAAGCTAAGTAATTTCCGCCACAATGATGAATGAATGAACATCACACTATCTGTCAAGAGTGAGTGAATGAAAGTCTTGCAAGAAAATGAAAGTACTTTGTGAACAAAATTGAATATTTCGTTTATCAAACTGAACAATAGGTTCACTTAAATTTAGTCTATTCTCAGATAAACCTAGACATTTCCGATTTTATCAACGAAAGACATTTGTTAAAGAGATAGATTAACTCCTGATTTCTGAGTAAAAAAACCGGCCAAGTGCGAGTCGGACTCGCGTGAAAAGGGTTCCGTTTTTCCATTCAGAACTTCAGAACCTCTAAAAATTAAATGTGAGAATTAGCAAAACTTAAAAGAGTGACAAGTTTTTAACCTCAAATTAATGAATCAAAAACCGACAACCTAATTGAGTAAGTATAAAATCACATATACTTTCACAATCGAAAGGAGTCAAAGGATGTATTTTAAAATGCATCTGCTTCACAACTAAAACACGCAATTAATACGGTTGCATGCGCAAAATAAAACCGTATATATATATTTGCGACAGACTGCTATCGTTTTTGCATTATTACAATTAGACTACGGGGATAGTTACAATACCTATGTGTGTATAGGTACGTACTACATACATAAAACATTGTTTGCTCCCCCACTTATTTTGAACACTATCCGAAATATCTAAACTAGATCAGACTACTGGTCATAAATCAATCAGTCGAGCGTTGGAGGGTTACAAAAAACATTGGCGTATACACGCTACACGCCCGTGGCGAAAAATTGCGGTCGAAAAGGCCCCACAGGCTAGCGTAGCGTGACGGCCAAAGGGTTTTTTGCCCCGTTGCTATTATCAGTATCAACTGTCTGGATAGTTTTTGTGGGAACTGTTGAAAACACGAGCTTGTTTTTCAAAGCGCTTGCGGCGAGATCTGGAAACTGGGCTCTTTTTTTCGCTTTTGTGTGGGTTTGGATAATTCGAGGAGCTCGTGGCTAAATAATAACAGCCGCACAGGTCGATTTTCAAGGTTAAATAACGCTTGCCGAGGTCTGTCTGTGGATGGGTGACCATCTTAACATATCGAGATTCCTACGTGCCTCGGAAAGCACGTTAAGCCGTTGGTACCGGCTGCCATTTGTAGATCTTTGGCAGTCGTAACGGATTGTCAGAAGCTAGAAAATCTGACACCAGTCTAGGTAAGAAGTACTGTTACCCAATCAATGGGTTGTGGAGGTCTGGTAGGCAGCCGCTCCACGTAAAACACTGGTATTCAGCTGGATCCGGTTTGACTGGGAGCCGACCCCAATATAGGTGGGAAAAGGCAAAGAAAGAAAGAAAGAGTGGGTTTGGATAATTCTGATGAAAAAAAAACACAATCAGCTTAGTTACCTATGTTCTATTAAGTAAAGAGTTTCTTATTGTCTGAAAAACAGTACATCATCAAGAAAGAAAAAATAACGCTACCGGAACAGCGGAACTCAAAAAGAACTTCCCGGTACCGGGAATCAAACCCGAGTCTCCTGGTGAGAGCCTAACCAACTAGACCATACCGGACTTGCTAACCTGGAACCGTACAATTCGTTTTAATTTGTACCTAGTTAGAATTTACATACAAACACGTAAGTAAGAAACCGGAACACATCAAGTTTTACAGGTTCATATATATAATAGAAAGTAGCCACACCACCTTCCATTTTCTTAAACATTCAACCAAAATGACTGTACGCATCTGCGTATCCCAAGTTATCAAAATAATTGATCTCAATAACAAGTTCCACCTGGCACCGACTGACAGGCAGGTGAAGATGACTCCACTCGATAACACGTTCCTATCACAAGGAACAGGTCCCTACAATTATCTTAGCCTGCTTTGATTAGGCACTTAGTTCAGTCGCAAGCAAATTAAAGACACAAAAAATAACACTACATATTACGCCTAACAAGAATAGTTCCCAAGCTTTTTTCCATTTTACTGGAATGCAGCGACACGAAAAAAATTATGGCGCTGTCTAAAGAATTCAATTTCAAATCAATATTGATTGAAATTGCAAAGACAGTCGACAAAATAAAACCAACAGCCGGCAAGAGTTGTAAAAAGGTGTTGCAACTCGAATATAAAACGTTAAAGTGTAAACGTGTATTCACAAAAGTGGGAACAGTAAGAACAGTTCACAATACGCGATTATTTCTGGCGTCTTCCCGCGAAAGTTGGCTGATAAAGAAACAATTTGTATTCAATAAGCTTCGCGAGCCCACGGGAGTAAGTGCCGAGCCGAAATATCGCTTCGTTGCGAATTTTACGTACATCCATCGACATGGAAATAGTTTACTGGAAAACCCACTGAGAAACCAGTTGGAGTTGGAGAATGTTTTTGGAATGGCAGTGGACAGACATCCCAGGCCAAGTTTTAGGGCTAACGACCAAGTTCCAGTAGAGGATAGAGTGCGGACCAGAGATAATCTTTCCTTGTGAAGTATTAAAAGGAGCACCATTAAATAATGTTTTTGACATACTTTCAGCAAATACTACCACTGCAAGCACTTCCCTTTAAATTTAAATGGTTTTCCTACACTACAAACAAACAAAATCCCGTAGGTAGAACCGAACTCTGTGAGGATCGCCCGGAGGACACGGTGGAGGTCTGCCCAGCTTGGGCGGAATACCGCCGTGTCCTCGTTGAGGCGATCGGCGGCGGCGACCTCTCGCGTCTGGGCCTGGTTAAATCCATGGTCCGGAGCGACGAGGCTTGGGAAACGGTCACCTCCTTTCGCGAAGCAGTAATGCTAGCGAAGAAGGAGGCGGGCCGTTCGAGGAAGAGATAACACAAGAGAACACAACGCGCAAAAAAAATGTCAAACATGAAATGTCAAACACGCAAAAAGAGATGTCAGCATTGGAGACGGGGCCGCTAGGGCCAGAGCCTGCCAGGGTTGTGGAATTTGTTCGAAATAGTCACCGCGGCCCTGGAATGTAAAGGGCTGTAGAAGACATGGATGGGTTTAGTTAGTAAGTCTGACACGCCCTTCCGCTTCACCCAGAGCGGAAGTTGTCATTTGGTGATTTTCCATCCTTAACAAAAAAAAGGTAGAATCGAACTACAATATCTTGAACTTTTCGTAGTCACTCCTACTAAAATACTGTTATTCAGCTGCATTTGGTAAGACATGAAACAAGCCCCACCAGAGTCAGGAAAATTCAGAAAAAGTTGGAAAAAATTAACTATTTTGGCCACTTCCAGTACAACTTTATTCCTAGACACTGGTACAGTATTCTAACACCAGCTTTGTTGACTGCCAAATGGAATACGACGTAGGTTATGAAAAGGGCTCTGCGTGCGTAAAATGTAATTTGAAACGTGTTACAAGCGCACAGAGATGAAACTCAAGGTTTAACGGCTAAGTAATTGCAAGCCTCGAGCTACTGTTTGTTTTGTGTCAATTATAATGTTCACTATATTGGAAGGCAGAACTTTTTAGGACGTTGAGGGGTAACTTTTTTTTGTTTTTTTACAAATCACGACACGCACCCGACACACTGATAGACAATTTTGAACAATCAGCAAACAAGTGGTAGAATCTATCATATCTGTTTATTATGTAAAGAAAACTCAACCTTACTACTCCAAATCAATTCCCGCAAAAATACATTTATTCACAAAATTTACTGAAGTCAACCGTCGCAAGAGCATAAGTCACAAATAACAGCCAAAGAAACTAACAGAATAAAAATGAATAATGTCGTCTGGACTAATGCGTCGCACATTAGGCATTCGAGCCGCAATCGGGTACACACGTGCAGGATGAAACTGCAGGCTGCAGGGAAACTTAAACCATTTACCGAGCTCACGTATAAAGGGAATACATCGTGAGACGCCTGTTCGGAAAATATTGCGGAGGAAGTCATTAGGAAGCAGGCACTGTGGGAAGTATTCAAGAAACTAGGAGCCACGCAGACGGGAAATGGAAATTGAGAGTTGTTTCTTGAATCCAGTGAAATATGGGAAGATGGTTTTTGAAATGCTTAAAATTTTGTATTTTATATTTATGAAAAATCTACATACATTTATGCATGCAAATGGGGTTCCTATTTCTGTCTGCAGGGTTTAAAGACACCTAACATGGATGGTAAAACGGAAGCTTCGCACTTCGCTTCAGCATTCGAACCCAACCAGCCAGTCGATTCTGTAAACATATCGAAGTGAAGGCTTGGGTGATTTGATCACGAGGTGAGCTGTCAATCCATATAATCAAGATGGAATGACAGCTCACTTCGTGATCACTTCACTGTGTATTTTATGCTTACTTTATGCTGCCACGGTGTATTTTAATTGTTCTTTTCACTCCGAACGCTTTTATCCTGCACGTCTTTTACATCGTTCTCACAGATACATATATGTATATAATTACAACATGAATGATGTAACCATAACATTGTACCTACAAATAAAAATTTTTAGAATAGAGTTCTACGCTTTGGAACGTGCAAATAACTTCATCTTTTTGACCGACCGACTTTGATAATTCAAAATAAAATGGTCTAATTCAATTAAATGCTTTTGAGTCTTGACAAAGAATCTAGGATATGTGTGATTTCTGTCGGTGTTGGGTAAATTTTGCAAGGACCGTGACCATTCTACTTTATATATTTTTTCTGTCTTGTCTTTTCCCTATATTTTTAAGAAATCAATATTTATATAAAATTCTTCCGTTACTAAGTGATTGAATGACTGACAAACAACTCACAGCCGAAACTACTGGTTGTAGAAAGCTGAAATTTGGCTTGTAGGTTCCTTGGGGAGTGTAAGGGAGAGCACTAAGAGAAGATTTCCCAGAATTTCTACGGGACCGGGATTTGCGCGTACGAAGTCGCAGGCAAAAGCTAGTGGAATATAAAAATGCCAGTCAAATACTTTATCAGTTATTAAACTGTGTAAGGTACCTAATTAATGTGCAATTTCAGGTAAATATGAAACCTCAAATAAAAACATTTTAAAATAAAATAACATTAAATACATTTAGCATTACATAGTTTAATCGTATTGAAGACCAAAATATTATTTTTATTTTTATCAGCATGACAAATGGACATCACCCTTTCCTAACTGCAAATAAAAATATGATCGCAAATAAATTGCACACGAGCCACTGATAAATGGCGATTGTAATGGAACTTCGACCATCAATCGTAAAGTTTAAGTGCGACATTTGAAAATACAACCATTACAACCTCCTCAACAAAACGTATGCTATCATTGATCATACAAAGTTAGGAAATAAAATGGTGACACACATTCCTTGCTTCCAACTCAGATAAATGTGACTACAGAATTTATTTCAAAAATGTATGGTATCATTTTCAATTTTTAAACAACATTTCTAGTAGTCACAAATACATGTATTATGCTTACTGGCCATACACAACATGCACTTACTATCTATAACAAACCTCTCTCAGAAAATGCGGAAGTTGCTGTGGCAAATAATTCAAGGAATCCCATACTTGACATGATTGCTCGCTATTCTTTACAAGTTCTGTCGTTCCCCTAGGTAGTATTACATGTTCGTAGCAAAAATCGTCATTACAAAGTTGATGAAGAAAATAATAGCATTGCTCTGTAGATTTAAATAAATCTTTATATGACTCTTGTTGTGAATTGGATGATGCAAAACTGGGGTCAATATCAAGTAAAGCTGTTGCATCCCATGAAGTGTTTGGTATAGGAACACTATCATTTCTTTTTACATTATCAATACTAACGCTTGCTCGTTCCCCTAGACATGGACAGAAGTTATGCATGGACTCATCCTTTGAGTCAAACGTCATTCCAGCACATCCGCATGTAGATGGATCACTGTTACAAACTTTAGATTGGCATGTTGTTGCAACTGATTTATGAACAGAGTCGATTAGTTGAGTTGCATGCTTGGACCTCGTACCAACTGAGCTACTCAACGTATCGTTCTTTGCAGAACTTTCAGTCAGATCTTTAATTACTTCGTCATCAACTGCTACAATAAAATTTCCCGATGGCGTTAATTTCAAAGTTCCATAATATTTTTTTGCGTCGTCTTTACTATTAAGTTTTAAAATGATTTCTGCTGAATCCAACCGCTTTATGAAAACGGGCTTTTCTGTATTACACATTAAAGAATCACTGTCTAAGTTATTGGCTAGAGATTTTTTCGATTCCTCATTAATTACGTATTGGCTAGAGGAGTTTTTTTCCAGAATAGCAGAAGGTTGTGAAAATGGTAATGGTAAGCCGTCCAGAAGAAGCTTTACCTTCAATTTTCCGATACTGCCTTGTTTTTCGAAGTTTTTAGTTTCTTTTTTGCTATGTCTGTGGAAGTCCTTACTTGTAGTTGGTATGTTATTATTTACTTGTGCTGATGTATCTGAAGTTATGCTTAATTCTCGCTGAAATATAGATCGAAACTCAGGTCTAACTATGACTTTAATATTCCCTGATGAAGTCTTGACCAGCCATGCGTTTCTTTTTTTTTCTTCAAAATGACTTTCGTCTTTGTTATACAATTCTAAGAGATAATTTCCTGAACCTGAAATTTGTAAATCTACACTACCCTCGAACTTGTCCCCAAAATATTCTTTTACAGTTTGGTTATAGCACTTTTCAAATTCTTTGTCTAAAACAACTATATAAATATTTGATGTTGTCGGTCTCAACACTGCTGGGAGTTCCAATAGCTGATTTTTCATCACGCAAAAATTAACTTCAAAAAAATCTTCATTTTCATGTTCGTTTCGACACTGTTCTTCAAAAGATTGAGGTATCAGTAATATTCCATTAGATGAAGTTTTTCTCAGAGTGGCATTAATTTTCTGATCATTATTACCACAACTTACAAAATAAGTCCCTGAAACCGCCTTTGTAAGAAGCACTGGACATTCCTGACCATTAAAATTTATCTCTTCTAAAGATGTCCTATCTCTGGCATAGATGGCTATAGAACCCGATTCAGTTTTTGTAACGACTGCGGGTAATTTCTGGACTACTCCATTTTCTATTTGAATTTTAACTGTGACATTAACATTACCGTGTGTATACAATTGTTTAAATTTTAATTTATAATTTGAATTATCCACACGTATCGAAGGAGATGATTTCCCGCTACCGAAGGAACTTTTATTTGATTTCTCACTGGAGCACGCAGGTCTTTCTTTTCTCTTTTTCTTTAATAGCGAATGTTTATATATGATTGTATTTCCCTTAATATCTCTTAGCATTAAATTTGTGTCATTCATCCGTTTGCAGGTGCACTGAGCACGTACATTTTTCTTTTTCTTATGGTTTAAGGGCATGTATATTTCTGTAAGGATAGGACCCGTGGCTGTGGTTTTAGAGCTAGTGTACCTAACTCCTTCTTTTTTATTATTGTTAATATGACAATCAAGAATCTTTAATTCTTGTTGCTGTGGGACTTTATTGTAGTTTTCATTCTTATCATATCCGCTGTCTTCTTTAATTGGTATTTCAGGGCTTTTTGGGAATCCGATGTTTTTAGACAAACTTAAACTTGGTATTTTATTTGGTAAAGTATCTTTCAGTTCTCTGATCATATTTTTATTTATTTCAAGTAGTCTTGTTCCAGACAGTGTTTTTTTAACTGTCTCCATGTGACGGTTATCATTTTCTAGTTTTTTATTCGAATCAAAATCATATGATACATGTCCGGAGCTAGTTTTTTTAGTGGAAATGTTTAAATTTGGATCAGTTATACTTTTCTCTTCCATTATTTTAGTAGTCTGTTTGTCTAACTTGATTGCTAACTTCCCGGATGGTGTTTCTGTCAATTCGATAAATTCACTATTTGACTGGCCTTTTTCATGTTTAAAAGCTATTTTAAACTGTTCCTTAGTTTTATTTAGCTTAAGTTTTTTTCTGGCAAATTCTTCGAGTATTTTTTCTTGGTGTTGATCACTAAACAATATAGCATTTTGGAGACTGGAAACTGGCTTCAAATTAGCTTGTGCGGGCGCAGCGTCTAGCAGAGACAAGTAAAGTTGATTTTCTTTTGATTTTTGCTGAAAGTTGTCCCTTCTGCCTTTATTGATATTGTCTCTAACATCTGGTGTTGGATGTTTTTGTTCTGTAATGCAAACGCAACATTTTTGAAAATGAGAGAAGAAAATTAAGACCTTCCAAAAACATGTGTTTGAAGTTACATGGGAGTACAAAAGTAATAAGTACAGTACAGGTCAAAAGTACAGTCTCAATCTCACAAAGCAATAGTTTGACACTTCGGTTTAACTTTACGACATTACGACCTTCTGATAATAAGAAACTTCAAAGCTATAGACACACACTCACATTCCTTTGTATTTCTTAAATTCAACCTTCAGGTTACTGTATAAGGGTAAACACGTTCAAGCGTAGGGAGTCGCGGGTTCGAATCTCACGCCATGTGATAGTTGTTGAATATTTTAAAAAATTGTCGGATAATCACGATATTGACTAGCTCCACGTTATGTTCGTCTCATTCACTGAACTCGAACTTTCTGATTATACCCACAGAAACCTAAATAAATAAATGATTAAGGTAGATAGACGCAGTTAACTCATTCACCGCGACTAAATAGAACGTTGTTGGTTGGTTGTCATTGTGGGTTAGAAACGTGAGTTTAACCTTTTGACCGCCAGAGCATAAACGCATCGGCATGACCCCGACGCCAAGCCACAAATTCGCCGTACTTTTTCACATATTTGTGACGTTTGGCGTACAGGGCAAGCGCTTGCTTCTCATGTATACGTGACAATGGCGTTCAAAAGGTTAATCTAATATCGGTGTAGTTCATTTTGAAATGAAAGAAAATTAGAATATTGAAAAGTGAATATTTTTGCGCTGCGTAAAGGCGAACTTAATATATCACAAATATCTGATGAAACCGGACTGAATGTGAGTATTATGATTTAATTATTTTATCAAACATTTATCTAATTATAGTATAACTGCTGATCCTTGTAGTTATTTTTATAAACGTTTTATTACAGCGCCCTATGGCAAATGCCATAGGTCTAAACTTAATAGCAAAAAAAGTATAAGTACTTAATTTCAAAGAACATCGGGAACCATACCATGGACAATTTACCCACGGCGGACAACGATGAATCATACATTATTTTTCAAGGTTTGGATATCTAAGCATGAAGCGAATTGTTGTGCTTCATAGGAGTGTCGAGATATAATAAGTTTAAGTCCGAGTATATTTTGTTTATAAAAGGGACTTAATTCTGTCTTTTGTTTTGTTTTGCATTAGTGTATGATATAATTATTAAGTAGCTTCTCATTAATGTATTCATGGAACTATTAGACATTCATATTTAAAAAAAAGGGGTCTTAGATAGGGGGGTCCCGTATTTAATGGATAACCTTATAAGGTTACAGGTAGGAAGCAAAACTGTTTTTTTTGTTATTGTGACCGGCCTAGTTAATATTTCATTTCTTCAATAAACATACACATAAATAGTTCACTGATTACTATTAGCTGATTATGAGAAAATAAACTGTTTTACAAATAAACATTTTGTAATCACTTTTTAAACAGTTTTATTCTTACACCCTAATTTCAATAAAAATATAATAGAAATCGGCGCAATTACAATAGTTTGTCATTACAAGTATTTAAATAATTAGGATTCATAATTATTTATAAATTTATAACGATGTAAAATTAACGTCAAACAGCATGTCACTATTCCTGTTATTGTAATTTAAATGTTTTAATACTTAACCTCAAAACTTGAGTACACGTGCACTTGGGTGAACCCTATAAATACGACTCTGGCACGCTGTTCGTTGAATCTAGTTCGATCCAGCCCGTCCCTAATTGTCGTCCTCCCAGCGACGCCCTAAGCCGAGGCCCGTACCCCACAGGGGGTGTCCTTAGCGTGTAGTCGCTTAGTTTGTAAGTTTTTTTATAAGCCCTGGCTGGAGGCTTTAATATTATATTAAAGCCACCACAGGCAAGCCCAGTTAAGCAGTCAACAACCCTATAGGTTGAACTGCGAGACGCCACACACAAAAAAAAAAATTCGTTTTATAAACGAAGGCTGAAACAAGTTGTGAAATTTTCTTTTGAAAACCTAAAAAGAGTGATCAGGATGACATTTGTGACGTCACACCTTTTAAAAACACTTCGGAGGTTCCTTATCCGTTATATATTTATTTATTTATTTATTTATTTAAACTTTATGTACAATAGTGGTACATGGGCGGACTTAATGCATCAAGGCATTCTCTACCAGTCAACCTTTGGGTTATAAAGACTATACTGTGGTAGGTGTACAATAAATAAAAATAAGATTCAAAATTGAATTAAAACTAATAAATTAATAAACTAATAATTATTTATTTATAAAAAAATATTAACATTATTATTCTCGTTTGCTAATTTATCTAATAATAAAATAACGGATGAAGGTTTTTGATGAAAAACAAAATAGATTGGAACCCAGTCCTACGTGTTTCTTAATCTTATACGATAGGTTCGTTACCAGCTAGCAGATCCTATTTCAAGTTGTGAATTTTAGCAATACTAGGAACTGACCAAGGTTGTATGTTATTACATCCTCTGCGTGTGTGAAAAGCGGCTAGCTAGATATTTTTTGTCGTTCGTTCGTTCGATTTTCGTTCGACGCCGACGCCAGTGTAAATTCTGTGGTTTGCGTTCTCTGTTCATACATCTCTTACACACGCTGATGCAAATACGGCCTGTACCGTGCGTTCACAGCAATACAAACCTTAGCATGCGCCTGCACTTCTGGCCTTTGACTGTTCCTATCTAAAAGTATCATTTACATAAATATTTTTTTCGATCTTCATGTTCTCCATAGCCGAGAAACTGTCGGTTAACGATGCTTATTTAAGGACCTGTCCAGATTATAATGAAGTACTTCTACTACAAAAACTATAGGCAAAAGAACCTCGAAGTCAGGACGAGTCATTCATTGGTACAATCAATTCTAGTCAGTATTTTTTCCAAACTAATATTGTAAAAGTTGTATTTGATGACGAACGAGTTGTTAAAATTACAACCTGTTTGTCCATTACAGCACATACAAAAAAGAACTGCCTTTCCGAGATACGAAATTAAACGAACAAGTACAGTACTGAGGTATTATTTATTATTCGAAATATTTAATTCTTATACGTATTTAATGTGACCTCAGAAAAAAAAAAAGTTTGGAAGTTGCCATATCAACTAATTAATCGACAATTGGTAATAAACTACACTTTTTGAATTTTTATAATTAAATACTTAGACATTTTTTTAGTTTGTTACAATGCAACACCTGGGCCCTGTTTAATATAACTGACAATGCGACAAATTTGTCAAAACCTGACATAATTGTCACAATTTCGCGACAGGTGTTGTTTAATAAAGCAAAGAATGTATGAAATAAACGTACAACATTGTAGAATAGAATTGTCAGATTACCGATTGTCACTTGTCACCAGTCAGTTTTATTAAATAGGTCCCTGTTAGGCGATTACTTGGTCATTCAGGCAAAGTTCAGTAATAATAATAATGATAATCACATCCGTTGTTCTTATTCAGAGTCTGAGTATGTATGCAAGAGCATTCACATGGCCCACGTGGACGGACCTGAGGCAGAATTAGAGAAAATTTATTTTTACCCCTGTTGTTCTGATTTCTAATACTACCGAGAATTTAAACCACCATGTATTTTTGTTTTTTTTTTTTCTAAATCTGATGTAATTCGATATAGGTAATGTCTTTGATTAGCCCGATAAAATTTTGTATTAAAAAGGAAGATTCTACGTCAATTGTCGTTACGGGTGCGTGAAAATTAAATTGCTAATGTGTTCTGTTTTCTTACGGCCGGTTTCAATAACGTATTAATTTAACTAGAATAGAGTGTCCACAGGCAAAGCTTATCTTATGTACAACACTTGTCTTCAACACATTTTCTCAAAAATGCATTTACGACGCCTATATACATTGTTAAAAGTTCAAAATTACGCACCATACTTTGGAACGTGCGGTAAAATAGGTACTCTCATCTAGTTACCTATTTTACCGCACTCCTCGCTGTATAGCGCCGTGCGTCTCTTTACGGTTTTATTTTTAATTACCATTAAAAAATATAAGAATTCTACAATGGAGTTTCACATTACTAGACAAAATAAGCTGAATGATTGAACCCCCTTGGAAACCTTTAGCTCAATATGTTTGCCTCATTTTAATAATAAAGAGAAAATGAGGCGAAAATGTAGTTCACAATTATCACCACTCGCACGTGGCGCCATTTGCAAATTCGCGCTGTTTTCATATAAGGAACGACAAAGATTTTTGCGACTTTCCTACTAACTACTAACTATTTACATATACATACTAGACTAATATCTAAAAACTAAAAGTTTGTTTTATCGCCTATTGTACTGTTTTCTCGCAAATGTGTTGAAAAACGTTGATGACACACGTACAGAAATTAGTTTTTACTAACTCGTGACTATGGTAAGTCTACTCGTTTGTAAAAACCAACTTACCGCACTAGTATCATAAATAACTATTATAGACTTAAAATTTTACTGGACAATTACCAATTTTCCTGCTCCCATCATCATATCAAATTAATCATGCAGTTTTTGTAGAATACATGGTGGTTTTATTTTCCTACCGATAATGACTAGGATGACTTCAAATCAATCCCTATGAGTCGCACGACAGGCGACCCAAGGTCACAATAAGTAAATATTTATTGTGACTTTGGGTGAATTCTTTTGGAAACGTCATCGTTCGCATACAGCACCTTGACACATCACATGGTTGCTATGAAAGTGGGTGGTGTCTTTGAAAAGGTCACGTTTCATTAAAATAGCTACCGTATGGTGATTAATAGGTGCCTCCAGACAGTAAACGCCTTGCACAGAAGATATGCATCTTCTGCTTCGATGCTTTTCAGAGTTCCGTACCCAAAGGCCAACGGGACCCTATTACTAAACCTCCGCTGTCTGTCTGTCTGTCTGTCCGTCCGCCCGTCTATCTATCAACGAGCTGTTTCTCATGAACCGTAATAGGTAGACAGTTTAAATTTACACAGCGTGTATTTCTGTTGCCGTTATAACAACAAGTAATTTAAAAAAAATCAAGGGGGCTGCCCTATGAGAAACGTGTCTTTTTCGAATTTTTTGCTCAATAATAATAATGGCAACAGGTAGACGCTTCAAATAAACACGAGTTTTTATTGCTATATTGGCTAAAAAAAATAATAATAAATCAATCGCATCTCAATTTCAGTCGTCCTTAGAGTCTGTGTCGCTACCACAGTTTCTTACAACTGGCGTTACCCACCTGTTCCTTAAGACAGGTAGTCCCGCGGAACCCAAGAATTATAGACTGATTACTGCTTTGTCGACTTCTTCCGATCGATCCTGAGAGTGAAGATTATTGAGAGTAACTCAATTATGTCCGCCTCTCAGAATGGATGTAGAAAGGACTCCTCATAGACATGGTCATAAGCCAACAGGTTCGTCGATCCCACAAGGATCTGTCGACATGTTGGATAGATTACAAGATGGCCTATGATTCTGTGCCACATACATGGCTCATCAAAGTCTTGGAGTTGAACAAAGTAGATTCAACTCTACGCACCTTTCTTGAGCCATGTATGAGGCAATGGAAAACAGTCCTTTGCCGTCCAGTATGTTGACCGATTCAAGGGAATGATGAGCCTATATGGATTAAATGGGAATATTTCAGGGTGACAGTTTGAGTTCGCTTTGATTTTACTTAGCTCTGAATCTTCTAAGAACACTGCTGGAGGATTCAAGCCTAAGCTATCGGTTGAGAAGAGGTGGTCAGGCCATATCTCACCTTCTTTACATGCACGATCTGAAACTCTTTGCCTCCAAAAATTTACGACTGATGAAGCTACTGAAGGTAACTAAACCCAACTCTCGGATTCCATACAGGTTAGAATCTAACCTGTATGGAATCCGAGAGTCGAGCTGAATGATCTAACCGTTAGATCATTCGGCTCGACCGAAATCTTGAAATATTTGGGTAAGTCAAGTTTTTTTAAACGCCAAGACTCTCTACAACCGCGAGACGTACAGTCTCAGAGAATATTTTCTCAAAGCCGATGTGGGTATGCACCGAGATGTGGTCGCAGTGGACAAGGGACTCACCCCTTTGTCCATGGCTAAAGAGAACTGGCGCAAACCTGTGATACTTACTATAATGACCGCAAGGAGGTATGGAAAGGTAAGGAGCTTCACGGGCGCTCCTATCGGGCTCTTTATAGGTCCGATGTAGATTTCTCAGCGTCTGTGGCCTGTCTACGTTTCGGTGATCTCTTCGGAGAAACCAAAGGTTTTGTCTGTGCGATTATGGATGAAGTCATCCTGACGAATAACTACCGGGGGCAAATTATGAAGGACGGGAAGGTTGGCGTGTGTCGGGCATGCCAGCGTCTAGGCGAGTCCATTAGTTATAATATCTCTGGTTGATCTCGTCTGGCTAACGGCGAGTGCATGCACAGGCATTACCAGTGAGAAGAGGTGGTCACTCCATATCGCACCTTCTTTAGATGGATGACGTGAAACTCTTTGCCCCCAACAACTTGCAACTGATGATTCTACTGAAGGTAACAGAAACCTTCAGTAACGCCATCACTATGGAATTTGGTGTGTACAAAATGTGTGGTCATACATGTGAGTCGAGAACTATGGAATCCGTGGGATCTCTCGGATTCCATACACCTTGGATCCCTTTGCTCAACCGAAACTTACAAGTATATGGGTATGTCGCAAGCGTTGGGCATCAATGCTGCTGACATGAAACAATCGTTGATGGAGCGCTTCTATGGCCGCCTGAACAAAGTACTAAATAGTCTTTAATTACAGACCTGGACGCCTTGGATAGGGGGGTCCGTTCACTGCTGACCGTAAATCGGATGCAACACCAACGATTTTTCTTTTTTTATGGATGGGAAATCATAAAATGATTCCGATCCGCCTTGCCGAGCAGAAGGGAGTGTCGGACTCTTACTGACTAAAACCCATCCGTGTTCCTCCTAATGCTCTTTGCGTTCCAGGGTCGCGTTGAGTCTTTCGAACTAATTCCATAACCCTGGCAGAAATGCTAAGGCCCTGCACAACCGCGAGGTATGCACTATGCGGCCTTAGGGAATACTTTCTAGAAGCCACGTGGGTATGTACCGAGACATGGTCGCGCTGGACAAGGGCCTCAACCCGCCCTTCTTAGCTAACGAGAACTGGCGCAAACCAATAGTACTAGATATTTATGACCGCAGGGAGGTATGGCAGAGCAAGGAGCTTTACAGACGCTTTTACCGGGGCTTTATATGGGTTCGATGTAGATTTTAAGCGTCCGTAGCTTGACTGCGTTTTGGTGATCTCTTTCAAGGAAACCGAAGGTTTTGTGTGTGCAATTATGGACGAAGTTATGATGACAAACCACTACCGAAAATATATTGTAAAGGACGGCACGGTTGTCATCGGCCCGGGAAATCCATCCAAAACATTATCTCCGGTTGTTCCAGTCCAGCTAACGGACACTATTTGACAAGCACAACCTTGTAGCCAGGATTATTTACCAGCAACTTGCTCTTAAATATAATCTTATGGAATCAAAAGTACCATACTATAGGTATATGCGTACGACCAGTTCTCGAAAATGGCAATTGCACATTGTAATGGGATTGGTCTATCATCACTGACAGGACTATTGTTGCAAATAAACCTGACATAGTGGTGATAGACCCACTAGACCGGCGCAATGACTGTTGATAAAGCGATCCCTCGTGACAAGAACCTCGTGAAAGCCTAGAAAGATAAACAAACTAAGTATCTTCATTTGGCTCGCGAGGTTGTCGAAATGTGGGATGTGATTACAACAGTCATTGTACCGATACTCGTAATGGCCAATGGCATAATTGCCAAGAGCCTCGACAAACATCTGAGGAGGCTCTCGTTGGGCAGCTGGATTGAGGGCCCGATCCAGAAAGCAGTAATGTTACTTACTCACGGCGCGTATATAGGAAGTTAGAAGGTTCCTCTCTCAGGAGTCCTGAACACCGGTAGCTTGGATTCTGTTCATGGTACCGGTAGGCTACTATTTAAAATGTTTAAATCTTTGTATTAAAAAAAATAACTTAAAAGTACACACAATGAATAAATGAAATAAAACTCCCCATACAAGAGACGTGTTTTTTGGAGTATTTTGCTCGATTTGAACGGCATTATAGTGGATTATAATAATGGCTATGGTACGGAACCCTTCATTTAAATCAAGAACAATAAGTACAGACGCCAGCACATCAAGCTACCCAAAACTGTCAAATTTTCCCAATTAACCTGAAACGTAATGCTGTAGTAATAAAGTTGAAAAACCATTGAGGAAATTTGACAGTTTGTTGTAGCTTGATGTGCTGGCGTCTGTACATAACCAAAACATCCGTCGCACGGCTCACAGCGACCGATTGAAAGTATCAGTCTAAGACGACACACAGATGATCAAGCTATTTGGCATATAGGCAACGAGCTTGCAACAAATTAACAATGGTTTCAGTGTATGAGTGTTCCATTCTTATTAAAGCTTAAAAATATTACGCACACACACAAGAATATGTTTTTTTTATGAAAAAGAAAGCCTATTTTATCTATAAACCAAGTAACTTGTTGGTCTGTAACAAAGCTCTGGACAATGAAGTGCCTAATTATGCCATCATGATTCCGTTATGACAAAGGGATACCGCTATTCGTCCTGTATAGCTCTGTCTCTCTCACCGTGGAACCATGATTGCTTTACTTCATTGTATCCCCTGAGACTGTTCACTCACCTTCTTCGGCGGGACAGGCGAAGGCAGGCGTCTGCCGGCCGAGTGCGCGCGCGGTTTGGCCTTAACTAGGCGTCGTTCTGCCTTATTCGGGCGTGGTGTTGCCTTAGCCGGGCGTGATTCAGCCTTAAGCGGGCGCGGCTCTGCCTTCAACGGTCGCGGTCCTGCCCTAACCGGGCGCGATTCTTCCCTAACTAAGCGCGGCTCGTTCCTAACCGATCGCGGTTCATCCCTGACCGAGCGCGGTTCCTCCCTTACCGAGCGAGGTTCCTCCCTAACCGAGGGCGATTCGTCCCTAACCGAGAGCGATTCATCCCTAACCGAGCGCGATTCTTGCCCAACAAGGCGCGGTTCTTCACTAACCGAGCGTGGTTCGTTTCTAACCGAACGCGGTTCTTCCCTATCCGAGCTCGGTTCCCCCGTAACCGGGCGCGGTTTGTCTTTAACCGGGCGCGGTTCGTCCCTAACTGATCGCGGTTCATCCCTGACCGAGCGCGGCTCATCCCTGACCGAGAGCGGTTCGTCCCTAACCGAACGCTTTTCGTCTCTAACCGGGCGTGGTTCGTCCCTAACCGAGTGCGGTTCTTTCTGAACCGAGCGCGGTTCTTTCTGAACTGAGTGCGGTTGTGCCCGAATCGAGCGTGGTTCTGCCCCAACCGAGCGCGATTCTGCACCAACCGAGCGCGATTCTGCCCCAACCGAGCGCGGTTCTGCCCCAACCGAGCGTGGTTCGTCCCTAACCGAACGCGGTTCTTCGCGGATTTTCGTGGAGCGAGGTTCATCCTTAACTATGCGCGAATCTTCCCTAACCGAGCGCGGTTCCGGATGAACCGGGAGCGTTTCATCCCTTACCGAGCGCAGTTCGTCCCTAACCGAGTGAGGATCATCCCTAACTGTCCGCAGCTCGTCCATAACCGAGCGCGGTTCTGCCTCAACCGAACGCGATGCTGCCCGAACCGAGCGTGTTTCGTCCCTGATCGAGCGCGGTTCGTCCCTAACCAAGCGTGGTTCGTCCCTGACTTTGCTCGGATCTTCCCTAACTGAGCGTGATTCTGGCCGAACCTGGAGCGTTTCATCCCTTACCGAACGTGGTTCGTCCCTAACTGAGGGATGTTCGTCCTTAACTGAGCGCAGTCCGTCCCTAACCGAACGCGGTTCTGCCCCGACCAAATGCGTTTCATCCCTTACTGAGCGCGGTTCGGGCCGAACCGGGAGCGTTTCATCCCTAACGGAGCGTGGTTCTGGCCGAACCGGGAGCGTTTCATCCCTAACGGAGCGCGGTTCTGGCCGAACCGGGAGCGTTTCATCCCTAACGGAGCGCGGTTCTGGCCGAACCGGGAGCGTTTCATCCCTTACCGAGCGCGGGTCTTTCCTAACTGACGGTGGTTCTTCGTGGGTCTTCACGGAGCGAGGTTCATCCCGAAATATGACCGCTTCTTCCTGTTCCGAGCGCGTATCCTTAAACGAATGCGGTTCCCTGAACGAGCGCGTTTCGTCCCTAACCGAGCGCGTTTTGTCCCTAATCGAGCGTGGTTCGTCCCTAACAGAGCGCGGTTCCCTGAACGAGCGCGATTCGTCTCTAACCAATCGCGGTTCGTCCCTAACTGAAGGCAGTTCTTCGTGAGTCTTCACGGAGCGAGGTTCATCACTAAATATGGCCACTTCTTCTTGTCCCGAGCGTGGATCCCTAACTGAGCGCGGTTCCCTGACCGAGCGCGGTTCGTCTCTAACCGAGCGCGGTTCCCTGACCGAGCGCGATTCGTCTCTAACCGAGCGCGGTTCCCTGACCGAGCGCGATTCGTCCCTAACCGAGCGCGGTTCCCTGACCGAGTGCGGATCGTCCCTAACCGAGCGTGGTTCCCTGACCAAGCTAGGTTCGTCCCTAACCGAGCGCGTTTCGTCCCTAACCGAGCGCGTTTCGTCCCTAACCGAGCGCGTTTCGTCCCTAAGCGAGACCGGTTCCCTGACCGAGCGCGGTTCGTCCTTAACCGAGCGCGGTTCCTTGACCAAGCTAAGTTCGTCCCTAACCGAGCGCGGTTCCTTGACCAAGCTAAGTTCGTCCCTAACCGAGCGCGTTTCGTCCCTAAGCGAGCGCGGTTCCCTGACCGAGTGCGATTCGTCCCTAACCGAGCGCGGTTCCCTGACCGAGCGCAGTTCGTCCCTATCCGTGGGCATTTCATCCCTACCCGAGCGCGGTTCGTCCCTTAGCGAGAGCGGTTCCCTGACCGAGCGCGGTTCGTCTCTAACCGAACGCGGTTCCCTGACTGAGCGCAGTTCGTCCGTAACCGAGCGCGGTTCCCTGACCGAGCGCGGTTCGTCCCTATGCGAGCGCGTTTCGTCCCTAACCGAACGCGTTTCATCCCTAACCGAACGCGTTTCGTCTCTAACCGAGAGCGGTTCCCTGACCGAGCGCGGTTCGTCCCTAACCGAGCGCGGTTCGTCCCTCACCAAGCGCGGTTCCCCGACCGAGCGCGATTCGTCCCTAACCGAGCGCGGTTCGTCCCTATCCGAGCGCGTTTCGTCCCTAAACGAGCGCGGTTCCCTGACCGAGCGGGGTTCGTCCCTAACCGAGCGCCGTTCCCTGACCGAGCGCGTTTCGTCCCTAACCAAGCGTGGTTCCCTGGCAAATTGCGGTTCGTCCCTAACCGAAACCGCTTCTTCCCTGAACGAGCGCGGTTCGTCACCAACCGATCGCGAGTCATCCTTAACAGAGGATGGTTCTTCGCGGTTTTCAGCGGAGCGAGGTTCATCCCTTACTATGAGCGCTTCTTCCTGTTCTGAGCGCGAATCCCTAACCGAGCGCGGTTCCCTGTCCGAGCGCGGTTCGTCCCTAACCGAGCGCGGTTCCCTGACCGAGCGCGGTTCGTCTCTAACCGATCGCGGTTCGTCCCTAACCGAGAGCGGTTCCCTGACCGAGCGCGGTTCGTCTCTAACCGATCGCGGTTCGTCCCTAACCGACCGCGGTTCCCTAACAGAACGCGCTTCTTCCCTGAACGAGCGCGGTTCGTCGCTAATCGATCGCGGTTCATCCTTAACAGAGAACAGTTCTTTGCGGTTCTTCGCGGAGCGAGGTTCATCTCTAACTATGCGCGCTTCTTCCCGTCCCGAGCGCGGATCCCTAACTGGGTATGGGTCTGTCCCAACTGAGCGCTGTTCTGCCCTAATCGAGTGCATTTCGTCCTCAATCGAACGCGGTTCATCCTGAACCGAGCGCGTATCGTCCCTGATCGAGCGTGGTTCGTCCCTAGCTGAGCGCGCTTCTTCTCGTCCCGAGCGCGGTTCCCTAACCGAGCGCGGTTCGTCTCTAACCGAGCGCGGTTCCCTGACCGAGCGCGGTTCGTCTCTAACCGATCGCGGTTCGTCCCTAACCGAACGCGGGTCGTCCCAAACCGAACGCGCTTCTTCCCTGAACGAGCGCGATTCGTCGCTAACTGATCGCGATTCATCCTTAACAGAGGACGGCTCTTCGCGCTTCTTCGCGGAGCGAGGTTCATCTCTAACTAAGCGCGCTTCTTCCCGTCCCGAGCGCGGATCCCTAATCGAATGCGGTTCCCTGACCGACCGCGGTTCGTCTCTAACTGAGGGTGGTTCGTCGCGGTTCTTCGTGGAGCGAGATTCATCAGTAACTATGCGCGCTTCTTCCCGTCCCGAGCGCGGATCCCTAACCGAGCTTGGTTCCCTGACCGAACGCGGTTCGTCTTTAACCGATCGCGGTTCATCCTTAACAGAGGACGGTTCTTCAAACTTCTTCGCGGAGCGAGGTTTATCTCTAACTATGATCGCTTCTTCCTGTTCCGAGCGCAGTTCCCTGACCGACCGCGGTTCATCCCTAACTGAGGGTGGTTCTTCGCGGTTCTTCGTGGAGCGAGATTCATCCGTAACTATGCGCGCTTCGTCCCGTCCCGAGCGCGGTTCCCTAACCAAGCGCAGTTCGTCTCTTATCGAGCGCGGTTCCCTGACCGAGCGCGGTTCGTCTCTTATCGAGCGCGGTTCCCTGACCGAGCGCGGTTCGTCTCTTATCGAGCGCGGTTCCCTGACCGAGCGCGGTTCGTCTCTAACCGATCGCGGTTCGACCCTAATCGAACGCGGTTCGTCCCTAACCGAACGCGCTTCTTCCCAGAACGAGTACGATTCGTCGCTAACCGATCGCGGTTCATCCTTAACAGAGGACGGTTCTTCACGCTTCTTCGCGGAGCGAGGTTCATCTCTAACTATTATCGCTTCTTCCTGTTCCGAGCGCGGTTCTCTGACCAACCGCGGTTCCTCCCTAACTGACTGTGGTTCTTCGCGGTTCTTCGTGGAGCGAGATTCATCCGTAACTTTGCGCGCTTCTTCCCGTCCCAAGCGCGGTTCCCTAATCAAGCGCAGTTCGTCTCTTATCGAGCGCGGTTCCCTGACCGAACGCGGTTCGTCTGTAACCAATCGCGTGTCATCCCTAACCGAGCGCGCTTCTTCCCTGACCGAGCGCGGTTCGTCTCTAACCGATCGCGGTTCGTCTCTAACCGATCGCGGTTCGACCCTAATCGAACGCGGTTCGTCCCTAACCGAACGCGCTTCTTCCCTGAACGAGCGCGATTCGTCGCTAACCGATCGCGATTCATCCTTAACAGAGGACGGTTCTTCGCGCTTCTTTGCGGAGCGAGGTTCATCTCTAACTATGATCGCTTCTTCCTGTTCCGAGCGCGGTTCCCTGACCGACCGCGGTTCGTCCCTAACTGAGGGTGGTTCTTCGCGGTTCTTCGTGGAGCGAGATTCATCCGTAACTATGCGCGCTTCGTCCCGTCCCGAGCGCGGTTCCCTAACCAAGCGCAGTTCGTCTCTTATCGAGCGCGGTTCCCTGACCGAGCGCGGTTCGTCTCTTATCGAGCGCGGTTCCCTGACCGAGCGCGGTTCGTCTCTTATCGAGCGCGGTTCCCTGACCGAGCGCGGTTCGTCTCTAACCGATCGCGGTTCGACCCTAATCGAACGCGGTTCGTCCCTAACCGAACGCGCTTCTTCCCTGAACGAGCGCGATTCGTCGCTAACCGATCGCGATTCATCCTTAACAGAGGACGGTTCTTCGCGCTTCTTTGCGGAGCGAGGTTCATCTCTAACTATGATCGCTTCTTCCTGTTCCGAGCGCGGTTCCCTGACCGACCGCGGTTCGTCCCTAACTAAGGGTGGTTCTTCGCGGTTCTTCGTGGAGCGAGATTCATCCGTAACTATGCGCGCTTCTTCCCGTCCCGAGCGTGGTTCCCTAACCAAGCGCAGTTCGTCTCTTATCGAGCGCGGTTCCCTGACCGAGCGCGGTTCCCTGACCGAACGCGGTTCGTCTTTAACCAATCGCGGTTCATCCCTAACCGAGCGCGCTTCTTCCCTGAACGAGCGCGGTTCGTCTCTAACCGATCGCGGCTCATCCTTAACAGAGGACGGTTCTACACGCTTCTTTGCGGAGCGAGGTTCATCTCTAACTATGATGGCTTCTTCCTGTTCCGAGCGCGTTCTAACCGAGCGCGGTTCCCTGACCGACCGCGGTTCGTCCCTAACTGAGGGTGGTTCTTCGCGGTTCTTCGTGGAACGAGATTCATCCGTAACTATGCGCGCTTCTTCCCGTCCCGAGCGCGGTTCCCTAACCGAGCGCGGTTCGTCTCTAACCGAGCGCGGTTCGTCTCTAACCGAGCGCGGTTCCCTGACCGAGCGCGGTCCGTCTCTAACCAATCGCGGTTCGTCCCTAACCGAACGCGCTTCTTCCCTGAACGAGCGTGATTCGTCGCTAACCGAGCGCGATTCGTCGCTAACCGATCGCGGTTCGTCCTTAACTGAGGGTGGTTCTTCGCGGATAATCATTGCGGAGCGAGGTTCATCCCCAACTTTGCGCGCTTCTTCCCGTACCGAGCGCGGTTCCCTAACCGAGCGCGCTTCTTCCCTTCTCGAGCGGGTTTCATCCCTAATCAGGCGTGGTTCGTCTCTAACAGAGCGTGGTTCGTCCCTCACCGAGCGCGCTTCTTCTAATTCCAACTGCGGTTCCCTAACTGATCGCGATTCGTCCCTAATCAAGCGTGATTCGTCCCTAACTATGCGCGCTTCTTCCCCTCCCGAGCGCGAATCCCTAACCGAGCGCGGTTCCCTGACCGAGCGCGGTTCCTCTTTTACCAATCGCGGTTCATCCCTTACCGAGCGCACTTCTTCCCTGAACGAGCGCGGTTCGTCTCTAACCGATCGCGGTTCGTTCTTAACTGAGGGCGCTTCTTCGCGGCTCTTCGCGGAATGAGGTTCACCCCTAACTATGCGGGCTTCTTCCCGTCCTGAGCGCGTATCCCTAACCAATCGCGGTTCATCCCTAACCGAGCGCGCTTCTTCCCTGAACGAGCGCGGTTCGTCTCTAACCGATCGCGGTTCATCCTTAACTGAGGGCGGTTCTTCGCGGTTCTTTGCGGAATGAGGTTCATCCCTAACTAAGAGTGCTTCTTCCCCAACTGAGCGCTGTTCGTCTCTAACCAATCGTGGTTCGTCCTTAACTGAGGGTAGTTCATCGCGGATCAACGGGGAGTGAGGTTCATCCCTAACTATGCGCGCTTCTTCCCGTCCCGAGTGAGGATCCCTAAACGAGCGCAGTTCCCTGACCAAGCGCGGTTCCTCTTTAACCAATCGCGGTTCATCCCTTACTGAGCGCGCTTCTTCCCTGAACGGGCGCGGTTCGTCTCTAACCGATCCCGGTTCATCCTTAACTGAGGGCGGTTTATCGCGGTACTTCGCGGAGCGAGGTTCATCCCTAACTATGCGCGCTTCTTCCTGTCCCGAGCGCGAATCCCTAACCGAGCTCGGTTCCCTGACTGAGTACGGTTCGTCTCTAACCGATCGCGGTTCGTCCTTAATTGAAGTTGGTTCTTTGCGGTTTTTCGCGGAGCGAGGTTCATCCCTAACTATGCGCGCTTCTTCCTGTCCCGAGCGCGGATCCCTAACCAAGTGCGGTTCCCTGACCGAGCGCAGTTCGTCTCTAATCGATTGCAGTTCGTCCCTAACTAAGGGTGGTTCTTCACGGGTCTTCGCGGAGCGGGGTTCATCCTTAACTATGCGCGCTTCTTCCTGTACCGAGCGCGGTTCCCTAACCGAGTGCGCTTCTTCCCTTCTCGAGCGGGTTTCATCCCTAATCGGGCGTGGTTCGTCTCCAACCGATCGCGGTTCGTCCCTTACTGAAGGTGGTTCTTCACGGGTCTTCGCGGAGCGGGGTTCATGCCTAACTATGCGCGCTTCTTCCCGTCCCGAGTGCGGATCCCTAACCGAGTGCGGTTCGTCTCTAACCGATCGCGGTTCGTCCTTAACTGAGGTTGGTTCTTCGCGGATAATCATTGCGGAGCGAGGTTCATCCCCAACTTTGCGCGCTTCTTCCCGTACCGAGCGCGGTTCCCTAACCGAGCTCGCTTCTTCCCTTCTCGAGCGGGTTTCATCCCTAATCAGGCGTGGTTCGTCCCTAACAGAGCGTGGTTCGTCCCTCACCGAGCGCGCTTCTTCTAATTCCAACTGCGGTTCCCTAACTGATCGCGATTCGTCCCTAATCAAGCGTGATTCGTCCCTAATAGAGCGTGGTTCGTCCCTTACCGAGCGCACTTCTTCTAATCCCAACCGCGGTTCCCTAGTCGAGCGTGGTTCGTCCCTAACCAAGCGTGGTTCGTCCCTAACTGAAGGTGTTTCTTCCCTAACCGAGCGCGGTTCCCTGAACGAGCGCGGTTCCCTGACCGAGCGTGGTTCCCTGACCGGGCGTGGTTCGTCCTTAACTGAGGGCGGTTCTGCCTCAACCCAGCGTGGTTCTGCTCCAACTGAGCGCGGTTCATCCCTAATCGAACGTGGTTCGTCCCTAACCGAACGCGTTTCATCCCTAACCGAGCGCGGTTCCCTGACCGAACGCGGTTCCCTGACCGAGCGTGGTTCCCTGATCGTTCGCGGTTCGTCCCTAACCGAGCGCGGTTCCCTGACCGTGCCCGGTTCGTCCTTAATTGAGAGCGGTTCTGCCTCAATCGAACGTGGTTCTGTTCCAAATGAGTGTGGTTCTGCGTGAACCGAGCGCGCTTCTTCTCGTTCCAAGCGCGGATCCCTACCCGAGCTCGGTTCCCTGACTGAGCGCGGTTCCCTGACCAAGCGCGGTTTGTCTCTAATCGATCGCAGTTCGTCCCTAACTGAGGGCGGTTCTTCCCGGTTTTTCGCGGAGCGAGGTTCATCCGTAACTATGCGCGCTTCTCCTTGTCCTGAGCGCGGATCCCTAACCGAGTGCGGTTCCCTGATCGAGCGCGGTTCGTCTCTAATCGATCGCAGTTCGTCCTTAACGGAGGGTGGTTCTTCGCGGTTCTTCGCGGAGCGGGGTTCATCTCTTACTATGCGCTTTTCTTCCCGTCTCGAGCGCAGATCCCTAACTGAATACGGTTCCCTGACCGGGCGCGGTTCGTCCTTTACTGAGGGCGGTTCTGCCTCAACCGAGCGTGGTTCTGCACGAACCGAGCGCTCTTCTTTTCGTTCCAAGCGTGGAACCCTAACCGAGCGCCATTCGTCTCCAACCGATCGCGGTTCGTCCCTAACTGAGGGTGGTTCTTCGCGTGTCTTCGCGAAGCGAGGTTCATCTCTAACTATGCGCGCTTCTTCTCGTCCCGAGCGCGGATCCCTATCTGAATGCGGTTCCCTGACTGGGCGCGGTTCGTCCTTTACTGAGGGTGGTTCTGCCTCAACCGAGTGCGGTTCTGCTCCAACTGAGCGTGGTTCTGCATGAACCGAGCGCACTTCTTCTCGTTCCGAGCGCGGATCCCTACCCGAGCGGGGTTCCCTGACCGAGCGCGGTTCGTCTCTAACCGATCGCGGTTCGTCCCTAACTGAAGGCGGTTCTCCGCGGTTCTTTGCGGAGCCAGGTTCATCTTTTACTATGAGCGCTTCATCCTTTTCTGAGGGCGATTCTGCCTCAACCGAGCGTGGTTCTGCTCCAACTGAGCGTGGTTCTTCACGAACCGAGCGTGCTTCTTCTCGTTCCAAGCGCGGATCCCTAACCGAGCGCGGTTCCCTGACCAAGCGTGGTTCGTCTCCAACCGATCGCGGTTCGTCCCTAACTGACGGTGGTTCTTCGCGGTTCTTCGCGGAGCGAGGTTCATCTCTAACTATGCGCGCTTCTTCCCGTCCCGAGCGCGGATCCCTAACCGAATGCGGTTCCCTGACCGGGCGTGGTTCGTCCTTTATTGAGGACGGGTCTGCCTCAACCGCGCGTTGTTCTGCTCCAACTGAGCGTGGTTCTGCACGAACAGAGCGCGCTTCTTCTCGATCCGAGCGCGGTTCCCTAACTGAGTATGGGTCTGTCCCAATTGAGCGCTGTTCTGCCCCAATCGAGTGCGTTTCGTCCTCAAGCGAACGCGGTTCATCCTGAACTGAGCGCATATCGTCCCTTATCGAGTGTGGTTCGTCCCTAACCGAGCGCACTTCTTCTCGGCCCGAGCGCGGTTCCCTAACCGAGCGCGGTTCGTCTCGAACCGAACGCACCTCATCCCTTTCCGAGCGTGGTTCTGCACGAACCGAGCGCGTTTCTTCCGTAGGCGAGCGTGGTTCGTCCCATATCGAGTGCGGTTCTTCTTTAACTAAGCGTGGTTCTGCCCTAACCAATCGCGGTTCTACCACAACCGACCGTGGTTCTGCAAGGCTCGAGCGCGTTTCTTCTGGTTCAAAGCGCGGTGCGTCTCTAACCGAACGCACTTCATCCCTTACCGAGGGTGGTGTGTCCCTTACTGAACGTAGTTCGTCTCTAACAGAGCGCGCTACTGCCCGTCCCGAATACGGTTCCCTGACCGAGCGCGGTTCGTCCCTAACTGAGGGTTGTTCTGCCCCAACCGAGCGTGGTTCTGCCCCAATTGAGCGTGGTTCTGCACGAACCGAGCGCGCTTCTTCTCGTTCCAAGCGCGCATCTTCTCGTTCCATGCGCGCTTCTTCTCGTTCCAAGCGCGGTTCGTCTCTAACCAAAAGCACCTCATCCCTTACCGAGCGTGGTTCTGCACGAACCGAGCGCGTTTCTTCCCTAGGCGAGCTTGGTTCGTCCCATATCGAGTGCGGTTCGTCTTTTACTAAGCGTGGTTCTGCCCTAGCCAATCGCGGTTCTACCACAACCGACCGTGGTTCTGCACGACCCGAGCGCGTTTCTTCTGGTTCAAAACGCAGTTCGTCTCTAACCGAACGCACTTCATCCCTTACCGAGGGTGGTTTGTCCCTTACTGAACGCGATTCTTCCTTAACCGGGCGTGGTTCGTCCCTAAACGAGCGCGCTTCTTCCCGTCCCGTGCGCGGTTCCCTGACCGAGTGCGGTTCGTCTCTAACCGAGCGCGGTTCGTCCCTAATTGAGCGTGGTTCTGCCCCAACCGAGCGTGGTTCTGCCCCAACTGAGCGTCGTTCTGCACGAACCAAGGGCGCTTCTTCTCGTCTTAAGCGCGGTTCATCCCTCACCGAACGTGTTTCATCCTTTACTGAGTGCGGTTCCCTAACCAGCTGTGGTTCCTCCTTCACCGAGCGTGTTTCGTCCCTAACCGAGTGCGGTTCCCTGACCGGGCGCGGTTCTTCTCTAACCAAACGAGTTTCGTCCCTAACCGCGCTTGAGCCTAAGCGCGCTTCTTCCCGTCCCGAGTGCGGTTCCCTGACTGAGTGCGGTTCTTCCCTAACTAAGGGTGGTTCTGCCTCAAACGAACGTGGTTTGTCCCTAACCAAACGTGGATCGTCCCTAACTAAGCGTGGTTCTGCCACAACCAAGCGTGGTTGTGCCTGAACTGGGCGTGTTTCGTCCTTAACCGAGCGTGGTTCTTCCTTTTCCGATCGCGGTTCTCTAATCGAGTGCGGTTCGTCTCTAACTGAGCGCGGTTCTGCTTGAAACGAGCGCGGTTCTGCCTCAACCGAGTGCGGTTCTGCCCGAATCGAGTGCGGTTCCCTGACCGGGCGCGGTTCGACTCTAACTGAAGGTTCTGCCCCAACAGAGCGTGATTCTGCCACAACCGAGTGTGTTTCTGCATGAACCGAGTGTGTTTCTTCCCTAGGCGAGCGTAGTTCATTCTTAACCGAGCGCGGTTCGTCTTTAACTAAGCGTGGTTCTGCCTCAGCCGAGCGCGGTTCTGCCACGACCGAGCGTGGTTCTGCAGGAACCGAGCGCGTCTTTTCTTTAGGCGAGCGTGGTTCGTCCCTTACCGAGCGTGGTTCGTCTTTAACTAAGCGTGGTTCTGCCTCAGCCGAGCGCGGTTCTTCTCGTTCCAAGCGCGGATCCCTAACCGAGCGCGGTTCCCTGAACGGGCGCGGTTCGTCCTTCACTGAGGGCGGTTCTGTCTCAACCGAGCGCGGTTCTGTCTCAACCGAGCGCGGTTCTGCCTCAACCGAGCGCGATTCTGCCACAACTGAGCGTGGTTCTGCCCGAACCGAGTGCGTTTCTTCCCTAGGCGAGCGTGGTTCGTTCCTTACCGAGCGCGGTACGTCTTTAACTAAGCGTGGTTCTGCCCCAACCGAGTGCGGTTCTACCACAACCGAGCGTGGTTCTTCCTGAACCCAGCGTGATTCGTCCTTAATCGAGCGTGGTTCCCTAATCGAGTACGGTTCGTCTCTTATTGAGCGCGATTCTGCTCCAACCGAGTGCGGTTCCGCCCGAACCGAGTGCGGTTCTTCCCTAGGCGAGCGTGGTTCGTCCCTTACCGAGCGCGGTACGTCTTTAACTAAGCGTGGTTCTGCCCCAACCGAGTGCGGTTCTACCACAACCGAGCGTGGTTCTTCCTGAACCCGGCGTGATTCGTCCTTAATCGAGCGTGGTTCCCTAATCGAGTACGGTTCGTCTCTTATTGAGCGCGGTTCTGCCCCAACCGAGTGCGGTTCCGCCCGAACCGAGTGCGGTTCTGCCCGAACCGAGCGCATGTCTTCCCGTCCCGAGCGCGGTTCCCTGACCGAGCTTGGTTCGTCCCTGCCCGAGCGTGGTTCGTCCCTTACTGAGGGCGGTTTTGCACCAACCGAGCGTGGTTCTGCCCCAGCCGAGCGCGGTTCTGCCACAACCGAGCGTGGTTCTGCCACAACCGAGCGTGGTTCTGCCTGAACCCTGCGTGTTTCATCCTTAATCGAGCGTGGTTCTTCCTTTATTACCGAGCGCGGTTCTCCAACCGAACGAGGTTCGTCCCTAACCGAGCGTGGTTCTGCCACAACCGAGTGTGGTTCTGCCTGAACCCTGCGTGTTTCGTCCTTAATCGAGCGTGGTTCTTCCTTTACCGAGCGCGGTTCCCTAATCAAGTGCGGTTCGTCCCTAACTGAGCGTAGTTCTGCCCTAACCGAGCGTGATTCTGCCACAACCGAGCGTGGTTCTGCCACAACCGAGCGTGGATCTGCCACAACCGAGCGTGGTTCTGCCTGAACCCGGTGTCTTTCGTCCTTAATCGAGCGTGGTTCTTCCTTTGCCGGGTGCGGTTCCCTAATCAAGTCCGGTTTGTCTGTAACCGAGTGCGGTTCTGCCTTAATCAAGCGTGGTTCTGTCCGAATCGAGCGCGTTTCGTCCCTATCTGAGTGCGGTTCATCCCTAGCCGAGAGCAGATCTTCCTGCACCGAGCGCGGTTCGTCTCTAATCGATTGCGGTTCGTTCCTAACTGAGTGCGGTTCGTCTCTAATCGATTGCGGTACGTCTTTAACTAAGCGTGGTTCTGCCCCAACCGAGTGCGGTTCTACCACAACCGAGCGTGGTTTTTCCTGAACCCGGCGTGGTTCGTCCTTAATCGAGCGTGGTTCTTCCTGTACCGAGCGCGGTTCCCTAACCGAGCGCGGTACGTCCCTAACTGAGTGCGGTTCGTCCCTAACTGAGTGTGATTCCTCTCTAACCGAGTGTGGTTCCACCCTAACCGGGCGTGATACTTCCCTAACCGAGCGCGGTTCATCCCTAATCAAACGTGTTTCGTCCCTAACCGAGCGCGGTTCATCTCTAACCGAGTGCGGTTCGTCCCTAAACGAGCGAGGTTTGTCCGGTTCGGTCCTATAATCGCGTTGGTCGGTCTTATACGCATTCGTTTCTTCGGTATGCGCGCGCGATTCGGCCATATGCTCGCGCCCTTCGACCGTGTGCTCGCGCCTGTCGTCCGTGTGAAGGCGCCCTACTGAGGTGTGCGCGCGCACTTCCTCCGTGATCGGGCGCACTTCCGCCGGGATCGGGCGCACTTCTTCCGTGATCAGGTGCTGATCTTCCAAGAACATGCGCTCACCTTCTGTGAATGGTTGCTCGCCTTCCGTGAATGGGCGCTCGTCTTCCGTGAATGGTTGCTCGTCTTCCGTGAATGGGCGCTCGTCTTCAGTGAGTGGTTCCGTGGTCGGGACGTCATCTTCCGTGGTCGGGCTTTCGTCGATCGTGTCAACGCGCCTCATGGAACCGCGCTTGCGTGCTCCGTCCTTGTACAGTCGCCCGTCGGTCTTGTCAACCGTATAAACGCGCCCCTCGGCAGTTTTCGCGCGCACATCGGCCAGCGCCTCGGGCCCCAGCACGCACTGCGCGGCGCGCATGTTGGACGAGAAGGTGCACATGGCGCCCCCACACGGAGCCCGCTTCCACGACTGGGAGCCCGGCAGGCCCAGCATGCCGCAGTCTAAACCGCACGCCACTGGATCCTTTGTCGGACAAAACGTTACGCTTCGGTCCTAGAACAAACATACAGTCACCAGTACACTTACCTAACATGAACAAAAAACTGATTTGGGCAAAGTTCTATTCCACCCACAGGCATACCTTCATATAGTAGGCGCCAGATAATCGTGGAATAACGGTCATTGACCCACCTACAATTATTGACATTTTTAATTTGAAAAACGGAATCAATGACACAAAGCTGTCCCCTTAACATTGTCTAATAATGAAAAACGATTCATATTTAATTGTTCAGGTACCTATGAACAGTTATTAGGGAAAGGTCAATGTAATTTATTCCACATTTATCTGGCGCCTACTATAGTAATTTATAATTTTTCAATAATTGCTGTTTGGTTTGGAAAATATATTATGTTTGTAAACACAAAAATATAACAATATAGGTGAACATACATGGACCCAAGCTTTTCCCCGCGGTGTTAGGCAGAAAGGAAATAAATAGTCATTTTGAAAATATTCATAGGAGAGAGATAGATTAAAGTTCTTTAATCTATGTCTCCCCCGGTTTTGAATAGCAACACAAGGTCAACTTACCACTTCGGTTTACTACCGAAGTGGTAAGTTGACCTTTTGTTAATACTAGTCGGGTTGAAAATAAAACTGCAAACTGTGTTACGATCAAAGCTGGTTTTTTTATTCTGGAAAATGGAAATGATCCCATTAACCCTTAATTTGGCAACGAAAAAAAAGTAAGAAAATCTTAAATTCAATTATTTTACGGCTTCAGGGGTGTGCTAAAGAACCCCGAAAAAATGTGAAAATAAATCCTGAGTTGCCCACTGTTGGGAAAATTCGTGTCCGCCACAGCGGAAATTACCAATGACCAGGGTTGGGCAGTATTTGAATTACTTGTAATTAAAATACAAATACGTATATGGTATTTGTATTAGAATTACTTCTTAAAAATGTAATTTGCAATTGGTATTTGAAATACATGACGCTGAGGTATTTTGTAGTTAGTATTTCAAATACTTGTGACTTCAAAATACATTTTGAACATAAATACATTTAGCAATCCTATTAATGGGTGCGTTCTGCAGAAAACAGCGCTCAATAGCTTTCGTAAGCAAAAAGGCTAGCGAGATCCTGCCGTTTTGCCGAAAAGATTTTGACAAAATTTCATTACCCAAACAAATTTTAGCAACCTTTATTTATACCATTGCAATATTTCGAATGATTTTAGTACCTACCTACGCATATTTTTATTTGGTCAAATTTTTACTTGGCAAAAAATTACCAAGTATAATGTCATTATGTCATTTGGTCTTTAATCAAATGATTTATTACAGCAAACAATCTTCAGACAATAAACGTGTCAGCCAAATAAACATTTGCCTTGATGGTTAAATTTGATGTCTTTTGCGTACTTCTTTGTAAGTTTTTGTGCTTGAATTTATCTGAAACCAGTCAAATTTATGGTTACTTGATATTAGGTTATTTATCGAAGTAGTTAGAGTAGGTTAATTATTAAAAAATGGTTAGGTTAGGTTAGGTGAAAACTGTGACCTCCTACGCACGAGCCGAGCGAGCGAAGCGAGCGGTGCCGCGGCAGCGGCCGGCGAGTGCCAGATGCGACTTGCATTAATAGAAAAAAAAAATGTTTTTAGTAGGTTACCCGGAACTCAACTATTTAGATTAGGTTAATTTCTTCTTTTAACAAAATGGGTAGGTTAGGTTAGGTAAAAACTGTGACCTCCTACGACACGACTTGCATTAATAGAAAAAAGAGATTGTTTTTAGTAGGTAACCCGGAACTGAACTACATTAGGATAATTACTTATTTAAAAAAAAAGGTTATGCTAGATTTTGCGTAAAAACTGTTATTCCAACTGAAATATTTGACTAAATAAAAAATGTTAAAAGTACTAGTTGGTAAACAAGTTATAGTTTAAACGTTCATTTCCCAAACATTAGGTTTGCGTTACAATTTTTTGTGAATATGATGTGATTTTTTGCTAAGTAATAATTTGGGAAGAGAAGAATTTTTTTTGGGAAGTGAAAATTTGACAAATTCCTTTCGGTCAAACAAGGGAGACCCAAGGCTAGCCTAACCTAACACCTGACAGTATTTTGTAATAAGTATTTTGCTTTTTTAACAAAAATATTTAAAATACTGTATTTATATTTTAAATACATGCGAGATAGTATTTTGTATTTTGGCATGTATTTTGCCCAGCTCTGTCAATAACTTAAAGATGAACGTAAAGATTTGCATGTCCGCTGTGGTGAACATTACCAAACTATAGAAAAATAAAAACCATAATATTTTTGTTTGTTTTATTAAAATAAGAAAGTGGAAAACACATAATTTTTCCTGAAAATTTTATTATATTCGGTGTAAATAAGAAAAAAAAAACAATTTCATGGGGTTTTACCTGGTACAAAGCATACTTAATCGTGTATTGTATTTTATGTAATTTACGACGGTCTTCAAATTATAAATATAACGCGCCAAAATATAAAACATTAAAATATTAAATATAACGCGCGTAGTGTGTTATAATGTATAAAACTGTGTGGAAACTGTGAAATCAGAACCATTTTCGAGTGGATGGGAGATTAACTGTCAACGACAACAACAATTTACAGTATTAGTACAGTGTTGCTACAATAAACATCACAGCTAAAACCAACCTGACAACATAAAAGCTGCCTTCGCACAATGACGTTCCGTTTCAAGCATAACAACATTACAGCGGATAAAGAAATGGATAACCTCCAAAAATTATTCCACTAAGTAAACATTGAAATGTCAAACCCAACGAAAGAAATTATATTACAACTTTATACGAGAAATTAGTACCTTTTACTCGGGAAATACAAGGATTGAGATCGGTACACGAAACATTGAGAGAAAAATATCCTATCTGAAAAAACATTTCTAACTACAATTCATTAGTATAACTAATCTAGAATACCTGATTGAGATCTGGGGATCAGCATCCAACACTGACCTCAATTACCTACAGAGGACCCAAAACAAAATTATAAAACGGTTATATTGTTATGGCTTCTTTACACCTACCAAAGTCATATGAAAAAAAAAAAAAACTTTTTATATGAAGGGGTCCAATTATACAGGGTGTCCCAAAACTCAACGTCAAGCCGAAACGGGGTGACAGGATTGATCATAACCATCACGAGAAAAATCTGAAAAAAAATCTATCCCATGCAGTTTAAAAATTATGGGCATTTTAAGAAAAACCTAGAAATTTGATCAAACTGTACCATTTTTCGGTTATTGTGGTTATTCTTTTTTATTTTTGTTCATTTGAACTTCGGAAACGTAATCCTAAATAACATTTCTAGAATCCCAATAAAAAATAATGACACAATTGCCTCAAGTTTCCGAGAATTGAGACTATTTGTTAAACTACGAATTTAAAATTTTCAAGATTCGTCGACTTTGACAGGCCCTCCTATAAAAAAATGTACTAGAGTGCCTTGGCAAGTGGCATTAAAAGTTGGCGCATTTAATCAGAATTCTAAAATGGTACAATACTTGTTAGTTCCATACAATAGAAAAGAGTAAAAAAATTAAAACCTCAAGTAACCCGATTTTTGCTATCTCATTTTACTCAGTTAAAATGTTTTTAATTCACACAAGCTCTAGGTAGGTTCTTAATTTTAAGACAAAATGATGAGAGAGATGGATAATGGGTATGTTCGCCATGAGTGAGCGAGACAGATAGTCACGATAAAGTCTAGCGGCAGCACTTGCGTTGCATCTGCATTCCCCATAAATGAGGTGCATGTTCGCATATTCTTGTGAAGTGTAGCGCGTAGGCATGGTAGATAAAAAGGATGCCAACACAAAAGTCCAGAGAGAAGCCAAAGTTGCCGGTATGTTATCAACAAGTCCAATTCACAAAGATTCAAGTCCAAAAAGAGAAGCCAAAGTTGTCAGTACTAAATCAACACAAGCGAATACGAACGTGCGCAGTAGACGAATGAGCGAAACGTACTAACTGGTTGGTGTCGGACTGGTAGCGTAGCCATTTGCTTGGCTGAAACTAGTGCGAATGAAACAGATAGATGCCATAGCATCTATCTGTTTCATTCGCACTCGTTTAAACGACGCATCTCCGTCTCAATGCGTGGCGTCACTATCTGTCTCGCTCACTCATGGCAAACATACCCATTATCCATCTCTCTCATCATTTTGCCTTAAAATTAAGAACCTACCTAGAGCTTGTGCGAATTAAAAACATTTTAACTGAGTAAAATCTGATAGCAAAAATCGGGTTACTTGAGGTTTTAATTTTTTTACTCTTTTCTATTGTATGGAACTAACAAGTATTGTACCATTTTAGAATTCTGATTAAATGCGCCAACTTTTAATGCTACTTGCCAAGGCACTCTAGTACATTTTTTTTATAGGAGGGCCTGTCAAAGTCGACGAATCTTGAAAATTTTAAATTCGTAGTTTAACAAATAGTCTCAATTCTCGGGAACTTGAGGCAATTGTGTCATTATTTTTTATTGGGATTCTAGAAATGTTATTTAGGATTACGTTTCTAAAGTTCAAATGAACAAAAATAAAAAATAATAACCACAATAACCGAAAAATGGTAGTTTGATCAAATTTCTAGGTTTTTCTTAAAATGCCCATAATTTTCAAACTGCATGGGATAGATTTTTTTTCAGATTTTTCTCGTGATGGTTATGATCAATCCTGTCACCCCGTTTCGGCTTGACGTTGAGTTTTGGGACACCCTGTATAACAAATTGCCAAATAAAATCAAAGAGTGCAAAAGTATTAATATTTACAAAAGAAAAGTAAGGATTATACATATTATGCAAAAAGTAACGCAATATTAAATACTTACACTAAGAAAAATACATAAATATATAAATAAATTCATATACAAACAATAACGGTTGAAGTGTGATCTTACTATTAAATCTAAACGTTGGAGTACATATTATATATTATTTACATTTATAAAATAATATTATACTCAATGAAATTGTTAAATACATATTTGTATATGCATTAAATAAAATTTAAATCAATAAAGTACGCTACACTTAAATACTATATGCCCCATTGAAGCTTAGCATCTTTGGTTATGCCTAAGAACACAGAAGTATCTTCAGGACTCAACTATCTACCCTTTATTAGCACAGTTGTTTCCACTTGCCTAACATTAGGGATAGTAAACTTTATACATTTTTTTTTATTAAGATTCCAGTTATTAACATTAAACCATTGTACTTTTTTTGAAAGAGCTCTGTTTATATTGTCAGTAACCGACTGCTGACGTAAAGTTTATATAAAATGAAGCATCATCTATTTTCATTATCCTATATTATATATATATATTATATATCCTATATTATATCATCTTCATTATCCTTTATGAAGAAAGGCAAGTCGTTAATGTACGCAAGAGACAAAAATGGGCCAAGAATTGAACCCTGGGGAACACCCATTGTTCCTGCCGATCCGGGAGATCTTTTTCAAATAAAGGGTTAAACGGCGGTAACGAAACTATAGCGCGATCTATGTTAAAGCCAACACCATCTATCGAGTATCTGTCGTACTGAAACTATTTAGAATGTATAGAACCGAGGGAGGTTGTGGCCAAACAGGTCAATAATAGTTCACATGTTCATCATTTAACAACAATTTTAGCCACAAAGTCATCCAAAATGCTTTGCGAAAACTGCTCTGAATACCACAAGCTTTGTTTCTCTAGGCAATTCGCAAAACAGTATATGGAAACTAGGAGTCAGTATGTAGCAAAACAAAAAACTGCTTTAATTGTTCAAACAGCAATCATACAAAATATGACTGTAAAAAGCAAACCACTTGTAGAGTCTGTAATAAGTTTCATCCTTCGTTGTTGAACCTGAACATAGAATCTGAGAATCATAGCCAAGATGCTACAGTAAAGACTGCTGTCAATAATACTAGTTCATCAACTAGTGATGATTAGACAAAAAATATGAGTACATTTTGCACAGTTCAATGAAGACAACCTTCAAAAGAAGTTTTGGGAAATAAATGATATCAAAGAAAATGTTGAATCCCGAAGAACAAAACTGTAAAGAATACTTTCGTAAAACAAGAGGTAGAAACAGTGTACGGTTGACCATTTTGAAACAATATACTGCTTGTAAGGCCGGACGTTCATGTGATATAGTTGAAATAAGATTTAAATCATTAGAAAAAAGACACAATGTAAGGACACAAATTTAAAAGAGAAATATAGAGAAGTGGTAGAGCAAAAGGTCAAATAAACATAAAAAAATGAGGACAAACAGGAAATGACTTACCTGGAACCGCCATGAAGCTTCCTTTCAGTACTCATCAAATCTACCACCGCCAAGTCAATGGTTGTTAGTAGTAATGCAGAAAATTACTCAGATGAAGACAACATAACCCATGTGGTCACATTGGGAACAAAGTCTTCTATTATAAGACCAGCATCCAAGCTATGTACATACATATATTTTACCAATTGAAGTACATACAATGACTTGTAATTTACTTTATGTTTTAAGGATGTGTAAAACTTTCTTGTTTTTCTAATTTGAGCTAATGTTTAAGTTTATTTCTTAGTTCAAATGAATTGTTATTTATTTCAAAGTTTGAATTCTCATTTTGCTAGTTTTAGCGCAAATGTTAAGGTTTATTATTGGTTTCAAATGTGTTATTGTTAAAGTGCAAATTATAGGTTTAAGTACAATTTAAGAAGGGCATTCCGTCACTAAGTGCCCTTGGTGGGTGATGTGTTTATTAAGAAACCATTGTTATTTACATTTTAAATAGTTTGAGGACGACATAGCTCAATACATGGCGTTAGCGTCAAAATAGATCACGCTATGGTCCGGTGGTATATTTCGGGCTTTTACAGAAAGTATTATCAACTCTATGGTACTTACTTCTACGAACATAAGATAAATACAGTTAACCTATTCCGATCTCTGATCATTACACATGATCATCTAGCCTAGCCTTTTTCCAACTATACTGGGGTCGGCTTTCAGTCAAACCAGATTCAGCTGAATACCGGTATTTTACGTGGAGCGGCTGCCTACCTCCACAACACACAAACTGGAAGCAAGGTAGTTCTTTGCAAGACTGGAGTCAGATTAACTGGCTTCTGACAATGCGTAACGACTGCCAAAGTTTAGATCATAACACAGTTTGCAGTTTTACTTTAAACCCTACTAGTGTTAACACAAAGCCAACCTTATTACTTCGGTACCTATTAAACACTTTGCCTAAAAATATATCAAACATGGCATTAAAATATCCATCTTAACGCCAAATAATCAATTCGTATACAACGTGTAACAGAATAAACGCAATACCTCTTAAGGGGTCATTGTACTCATCATTATGAACAACTTCACTATGGGACCAACACTGAAATCGCGAAAAAAAAAATCAACTGCCCATTTATGTGAACATATCTCGTCAAAATAATTATACTGAACAGCTATTTTTTTTCGCGATTTCGGGGTTGGTCCTACAGTAAAAGTTATTCATAATGATGAATACAATGACCCCTAAGAGGTATTGCTTTTATTCTGTTACACGTTGCATACCTACTTAATACAAGCCTATTCGCTGGTGAATCTCAATGATCTGAACAATGCCTCTTACACCACAGTCAACGTAGCCAACTGGGTCCAAACAGTATAACTAATTAACTAACTAACAGTAAATAACTGTTGATATAAAAAGGAGAAGAACTTGACTTAAAATTACTTACCTCTGCTTCTTCCTCCTCCCCAACAGGTCCACACGAAGTTGGTGAAGTTGTCTTCTTTGACGCCGTCTTAGTACACGGACAGCTCTTGGGCCCCTTGGGACAGTTGCACTCAGCGCTGTGATTCCAGCGGGTACACGGAAGCTGGGGGTTTACCACACACGTTTATAGCACGTCAAAATTTTACCAAAGCAATGTCTAGCGATATTGTACCATATCTATCTAATTAGTCCAGTATGTCCCACTGCTGGGCAAATGCCTCCCTAAACCACACTCGTCTATCCTGTACCATTGCTGGCCAGTCCTTCCGGTAAGAATCAACTTCGACTTGGTCTGCTGCGATGTATACGTGGCTTAGGATGGATAGGCTACAATTTATTATGCCAGAAACCTGACATAATTATTTCAACACCGCTTGATAAGTAAATTTAGCGATTTTGAAGGTTGGTTGAGAATACCTAAGGAATTAAGTGCGCCACTGCACCTTTGTGTTCTTTTTTAAATAAAATCTTTGTCCCAACTTTAATGTTTCTGGTAGTATATCCCCATAATGAACTGATTAATTCGAAAAATCAAAATCAATGGACTCATTAAACAACGTGTAACAGAATAAACGCAATACCTGAAAAGGGGTCATTGTACTCATCATTATGAACAACTTTTACTATGCAATGGGACCAACACCAAAATGTACTGAACTGGCAAAGTACAGAAGAGCTGATATTTTTTCGCGATTTCGGCTTTGGTCCCATAATAAAAGTTGTTCATAATTTTGAGTACAATGACCCCTTTTCAAGTATTGCGTTTATTCTGTAACACGTTGTATAATCAAACTTAGGTTAAAATGAACGCCAGGACTACGATGCGCTTCATTGAATGCTAAGAATAAAGTTTAAAAATGAGGAAATCTTAAAATCTGAATTGAATTAATCTTAATAGAATAATTCAATAATAAATTTATTTCTCAATATATAAAATATAATTGGCGGGCAACTATACCTTCCTCGACAGGGTACCCCTCTCTTCTTTTTCTGGGCTGGTCACAGAAACGTCTTTGAGACAAAGCATCAGCTGGTCATAAGTTTCTTGATCCATCTAGCCACAAAATTTATCATTTAGGGAAATTATATTATCGCATAATTAAAAACTATAAATTCATATAAATAAAAAATTCCATTCCATTTCGAATGAACAAGTCACGTACCTACTATGCCTATGCGATTATATACTTTTTACTTTTGTATTTTTCAGTTGCGTATAGATTATAAAAAAATGTTTGTACTTTTTAATTAATCGAACGAAACCCGCTTCAATTAGTAAGTAGTCAGTTGCATTTGTATGTCGGATTTTTGCAACCGTAAACTGTATAATTATGTGACAATCTATCTAACTAAATAAGCAAAATCTATTTTATAACTGCATTTCCTACTCCTATGTTTAATGCATGCCGTGGCAGCCATTAATTAAGGCTACACTATAAAATGTAAAAATAAATATTATGAGTACTGTAACATGTATTTTGGTGTATGCTATGTTGGTTGTCCTTAAATAAATAAATAAATTATACTGGGTGAATTTTAAAGTGTGCGTGAATGACCAAATTCAAAACTATGAGGAATATCGAAAAACACTGAAAGGAGTATCAAGCCCGATTTTGTTGAAAACTAAAACTGCATTAAGATTTTCGAAAAATCGGTTTACGTAGTCAGGAATCGAACCGGTTGGTTTTGAATCCATATTTTGCTGTGCCCGGCAGGGTCCATATTGATCTTTTACTTTGTTATACCATCTCGCATATGGAATGCAATAAAGAATTGAGTACCTATTGAGTATTGAAAAAAAACACATCACACCATCCGAAAGTGTCGCTAATAAGGATCATTTTCTGGGAAGTAATAACAAATGGCAACTAAAAGAAAGCGCTCAACAATTAATTTTCAAAAAAAAAAAAACTTACAAAAATTTCAAAGATCCTATGATGCAGTTTAATTTTCATAAAAATTGGGTTCAAGAATCTACAACTGCATAATTGGAACTTTGAAAGATGTTTGTTTAGTCAGAAATCTTGAAGTAATTAGTTAAAATGAGCAGCTTACTTTAGTTTTCGTTCGATTCCTGGCTAGGAAACCCGATTTTTCAAAAATCCAATAATGCAGTTTTAGTTGTCATAAAAATCGGGCTCGAGACTGCTTTCAGTGTTTTTTGATATTCCTCATAGTTTCGGATTTAGCCACCCACGCACACTTTAAAAATTCACCCTGTATAGCTCGAGATTGCAAATAGCGATTTAGTTGACAAAATGCAATTGAGCTGCAAGACCGTATCATTTGTTCATCTACAAAAAATCATCCGGTTTATGACATACGTTTTAACATGATTTACTTACCTCGCATCTTGTTTTTACCGCTCCACCAACTATCGTCAAATTCAAATTCTGTTTCACGGTACTCAAAATAAATTCTTGCAAGATTGACCTGGTTTCCGCATTAAGTTTCCCATTCCTACTTCTTTTCAAGGAGTTCAATATGCAGTCAGCCAGTTCCTTACCGGAACAAGTCTGTACCTGTCTTTCTAAGACATTGTACATGTTTTCAAATACATTGTCTAGGAATTTATGCTTGATACGGGTGCAAACACAGTCGTGACTATGATCCAGGGTACAATGGTCACCTTCGTTCAAACACTCCCGGTCATTTCGTAAACATCTTGGACAGTCGACGCAGAATCCTGTCACATCTGCGCTACTGGTTTCCTTGTGGCAGCTTTGGCAACGAATCTTAAATTTGGCTATTTCCCTGTCGAGTCTTCGATTTTCATCAAGAACATTTCTTTCTCTTTTCATACATCTTTCTTTGCATGTCTTACATGTCTTTTGTAGTAGATCAACCTCGTTTACTAACGCCTCTGTCTAAAATATTATGTTAAATCATTTTATTTTACATCATAATTTTAGTTTTTTTATGTTTTATTGAAGCACTTAGTCATCATGTCTGTATTTCCAGAAGGGCTAGGCAGAGTTATATAGTACACCCACTTTTTGCCACTTGTGTTTAAGTCCCATGTAATGGCGAGCCTTTTGCCATCAACCGGGTGTACAAGCTGAGAAATTCATGATGGACAAACTCAGCAGCACTTTGCCTGACCCGGGGGATCGAACCCAGGACTTCGCGCTCAGCAATAGCACTTGCAACCACTACACCTCGGTTATTAAAAAAATGCACCATTGCTCTTACCTCTGCTTTAAGATCTTCATTCTCCATTTTCTTCTGCAGTAGACACCTACAAAGCTTCTGTAGATCTTCTCTTACGTCTTTTACACTAGCGTAAGCTTCCTTTTCTTTATCAGCACTACGCCTGCACTCCTCATTGTACTGCCTTTGAACTACTTCCATTTCCTGTGCTATATTATTCAGTCTAGCCTAAAATAATATTTGACATGGATGTAAACTTTGCCCTCTATAAGCTGCTTCAATAAACCTTAGTTTACTCACATTAAAATTAGTTTTTGTCTATGAATTTTGTTACTTACATCGGATGCTTCTTTTTTTGATGTATATGAATTCGTCGCAGCGATCAAATCCTTCTTATTACTTTCAATCCTTTTCTTATAGCCCTCAATTTCCAATTGTAGCACCTTTGCATCGTTCTCCTTTTGAATTACTTTCACGCTGGTATCTTCGTTACATTTCTTTACACATTTCAATTCAGTGTCCAATTCTTTCTGAATATTCCGCCATTTGTTCAAACTTGTTTCAACTTCGCTTAGCTATAATAATGGTAGATGATATTACCCACGCTGATTTATTTTAGTGAATTGGTAGAAAATGTTAAGTTAAATTCTTGATTTAACAAAAACATTTTTTTTTTTCGTATTGTTCCCGATAAACCCTATCATTTAAAAGCCCATATGCATAACAAGTAATTAGTCAGTCATCTTTGGGAGTCCGCCACATTGGATTTAGAATGGCACATAGCTAACCCTGCATTCCCATCCAAACTAAACGTTTTTGCTTTTAGCTCAATCGGTTGGGGTTAACTATTTTAAGATTCATATACCTAGGTACTTAAGATTCATATACCTAGGTACCTTTTTTTTTAAGGATGGGAAATCATCAAATGACTCCTTCCGCTCTGAGCGAAGTGGAAGAAAGTGTCAGACTCTTACTGACTATTGGCCCGTTTCAATTACGTTTCTACCTTTAAATTAGCTAATTTGACAGTTGGTTAAAGGTAGATACGTTATTGAGACCGGCCGTAAAACCCATCCGTGTTCCTCCTAATGTCCTTTGCGTTCCAGGGCCGCGGTGACTCTTTCGAAGAAAAAAGATTCATATACCTACACTTTAGGCCGCCGATTTGAATAATCCGCCATTGGCGAGAAAGTAGGTACTATATGTCGTACCTGGCCTTCTATCAGTTGACAATGCTCCTTAGCATCGGTTAATTTCCTCTTGTACGAGCTTTCCATGCAAGACCACATGCAGTCAGCCTCCTTCAGTAGACCCGTGCCTTTCTGTGCTTTCTCTTCCAAATTTTTGATCGCCTGAATCAAATCTTTCTGAACTGATTCGAGTTCACCCACTCTGTCGCTGCAGTTTTGCTCGAATGAAGAAGCCTTTTGACAAAATATTAAACTGCTAAGGAACAGAAAGAACTTCACTCAATCTTTCAGGTTTAACAATCTATTGGAATTGAGTTTATGACTCGCATTACATTTTTAAACCTAAATGCTTCGATCGTATCAAATAATAAAAATAAATAAAATCTTATATTTCAGACCAAATCTATTAATTAACATTTCTGTTAATACAAATTAGAAACTACTGATACCAATCATAACCTCCCTAACAACACGTAGCTAACTGAGGTGTATAGTAAATAGCTATATTTACTATACACCTCAGTTAGCATGCGATATATCTAATATCCCAATTTTCAGAATGCTGTTGAGGCTATAGTAGGCGCCAGATAATCGTGGAATAACGGTCATTGACCCACCTACAATTATTGACATTTTTAATTTGAAAAACGGAATTAATGACACAAAGCTGTCCCGAATCATCATCTCTCGTGATCCTTAACATTGTCTAATAATGAAAAAAGATTCATATTTAATTGTTCAGGTACCTATGAACAGTTATTAGGGAAAGGTCAATATACTTTATTCCACATTTATCTGGCGCCTACTATAGTAAAGTGCTTATTCTAAGAGCCAAATTTTCAATCAGCCCATAACTTTTAACGAAGCAAGATGGCAGCTTTTGTTCGAAAATATTTCAACCCGGCGACACTCATCCTTCAGGCAGGATATATCTGACCATTGAAAAATCAGCCCTTAATATAGCAAAGATAAAAAACTCGAAAGCTCACGCGTCAGTCCTAAAACTTTATTCAGTTGAATGGCTTAGTAGGGTACTCGTAAACCACGGGTTAGAAAACTGTCTCTACTTAGCACTCTTCGTTATTGTGTCCTAAATAGATACCATTAAACCCAAGCACCCATCTACCTAACACGTACTATTAACGTGGCAGCAAAGAAAAACTAAATAAGATAAACCTGAAACCATAGATTCAAATAGGAAAGATAGGGTAGTTCGAACGTTTGCTTATACGCTTTTACAGTGAAAGAAACACACAACATCTTTGATGTCTCGCACATAACGCTCCCGAAGATAACCGAGTACGTGGCGAATTCGCTTCGGTCTAGACTTACGGGCCAATATATGGCGTCAGAAAAATATGTGGTCGCCCTGAACACATAAGTCAACCTGAAACCTAACAATATCAAACGTACCGGTGTTTAAATTTTTTGTTGTTGGTTGTTTTTTGGGATCCAGACCGTATTCTCGAGCAAACTAAATGCATACTGTCATATTATATAAAGTAACATAAACATACAAATTTCTATACTTTCCTTCAATACTTTGAGAAAGTTCTTCGGACGGAAGAGACAGAAAGAGATAATTATAAGGCCGAGATTAATAAACGTTAGGTACTTTGCACGAATTTATCTTAGTTACGTTCCCGTCTCCGTCTTAGAGGTATACTTTGACAGTTATGCGACAGTAACAGGAATAAACCTTAGCCAAATTATGTGTTGAGACACCATATACAGACTTGTCCCACGTTCCGTGTGGTTCTGGTCGATGTGACACGTTTTGTCCTTCCACTCTGTCCTGTCAAACGTCACGCTATTACTGCCTCAGTTTTCATCCATCTCATTCCTCACCAAATAATCTGCCTAGTCTTATTCCTGCTAGGGGATTCTATCGGAGAACTGTTAGTCGAACTAGTGTTTTGTTGACAATGAATGTCGGGGTAGCGTGCAGTCGAGGTAAACACCATTGGCTAACTATTCTGTCGGTATACGTTATACGATAGCGTTCGTCGGAATTTTGGTTGTCGGAGTAATGTGGTACAATCCTCTAAAATAGCAGGAATAAGGCTAGGCAGATTATTTGGTTGGAAATGCGAATCTGCTTTTTTGAGTCTGGTATTTTGCGAAACTGGTAAGTATTATGAGATTGAGCCGTTCAAACTATGTATTCCCGACTGAAGGCTTTAATTTTTACTAAGCAGCCACAGTCAATTCATAGATGAAGCCACTCGTCAATACTACATAGGTACTTTTCTACTATCTTCTAGACTATCTACAATGTAGAGACATCGATACGACAATAAATGAAAACACTGAAAATACTGGTTCATAGGAATATTCAAAAACTATTCTAAATCCTGTCACCAAATTGAAATATTAACTTCCCAATTGCATAAAACGTAAAAAAAAATAATTTTTTTTTTTGACAACTCACACGCGGTCATCTGATCCCAAACTAGGCAGAGCCTGTGCTATGGCAACCAGACAACAGTTAAACATACTTGTATATTTCCAAACACATACATATTTTAGACAAATTACACCCAGACACAGAACAAAAATGATCATGCTCATCACACAAAGATTTGTCCTGGGTGGGAATCGAACCCACGACCTCCGGTTTAGCAGTCAGGGTCACTAACCACTCGACCAACAGGCCAATCAACTTAGTCAAGGATAGTGACTACTATTCTGACGAAATATTCCAAGCAGTCTGTTGCAGATAGTGAAAAGACAACATATTCGTATGAACTAGTTTGTGTGTTTTGATTTATCGTCGTGGGTATCGTCGTCTCTACCTTGTATACTAATATTATAAATGCGTAAATTTTGGTTTTTTAATAGAAATTTGTTACTCAATCACGTCAGAACGACTGAACGGATCTTGATAAAATGGTACAGAGGTAGATTATAGTCGGGAATTACACATAGGATACTTTTTGTCCCGGGAATATGTTCCCTTGGAATCATGTTCGACATTTACCTAAGCGGCAGCTAGTAAAAATAAAATCTTCACACTAACCGTTCTGATGTTACCCAAACATTTTTGCAAAGAATCGCACTCTTTAGTAGAAGCTTGTGGCTTGACCCCTTTCAATAAATCTGAGTTACTTGAACTAGAACAAAACAGATAAAAAAAAATTAAGGTTCCGAACAACTGAACTCTTTTAGGATCTCTCGGTTTTCTGTCTGTCCGGTCACAGCCGATTTTCTCCCAATCTACTGCACCGATTCCGTTGAAATTTTGTGCACTTATAATCTTCTATGGCCCAAATACGGATGTGTAACGAAAATAAAAGGGGCATAATGTATGATATCAAATAAAACGGCTCATCGTAAGTCTCAAAAGTACTTTTTTAATCATTTTAAAATATTCCATGTCGAAGTTATTAAAGAAAATAGATGAAAATTTACCCATTTATCTCCGAAACTACCGAACCCTAACATGTTGAAAAAAAAATACAGGTACATACGTATTTATTTTAAAATTATGAAAAAATATACCTAATTAAAACCCGCGCAGCAGAACAAGCCTTTAATTTGATATACGAAAAATTACTTTTTTTTCTAATTAGTCCCTTAGAAGTGACCCCCACACTCAAAATCTATTTATTTACGTACCTAAAGCGTCCGTGCATGCATACCTATGTGAACAAAATCTCAATAGAATCGGTCCAGTAGGTATATCTATTCGGAGAAAATTGGCTGCGACAGTCGGACAGACAGACAGACACCAGAGTGATCCTATAAGGGTTCCGTTTCTTACGGATATTCGGAACCCCAAAAATTAGATAATAAATTTCATTAGATTATAAAAGCACGTGAAAACCACTTTATTAAGAACTTGCCTACTAGCTCGCATCGAAATAGCAAAAAATTGTGTTTTAATGACATAAATGGCTATCTCGACACAATGGAAATGTACAGAAGAGCTAATGATGCAGTTTTTGTTTTTCGCTAATCCTAATAATTTCGGATTTCGCCGTACACACTTTAAAAATTCATCCCCTGTATATCGCATTTCAAAGTGCGTCGCCATTTCGAATGGCAAAAACAAAATGGCGACTGGGTAGGTATGCCACAAAGGTTCTATCCCCTTTACTCCTCCAGTCGGCGCCATATAGACGAGAGGTCCTCTTCACTGAAAAACTGACTGACGTTGATATCAATTTAACAAATGTCAGAAAATATTATCGCTTTGACAAGCGCCTGGACCTGACGTCTCTATGCTGCCACCCTTGTGCTCGACATTTCACGAAACCTTCATTAATTTAAACTAACCATAGAGGTTTGCAGCAGATTTTAGAGGGCGGTTTCTTCACTTGGCACTTGGACTTGCAACTCTCCCTGCACATTCGTTGTTGGACTTCTTGCTAAAATACATACAGTACAAGATTCAAGGAAAACTTTTTTTTTCGAGAAATATTGTTGAAAAACGTCATTTGATACTCGTAGACGTTGTCATTGCAGTATCTCGGCTGCATAACGGCCTCGCATTTGGTTCGGGCGTCTATTCTGGCTCTCCTGGAAGTTCGCCCACTTTGATAAAAAACAAATCGTACGATAATAGATTAAAAAAAAATACATAAATAACATGATAATTATTTTTGAACTCATGTTATTTATGTACAAACCTTTAGTCCTTTGCTAACCTTACATGAAATAAGTTACGTGAACCGGGTATTCGACTAGTATAAAAAATCTAAATGAATGAATACTTAGATATTTGATAGGTGATATGAAACATTGCGATTTGTGATAAAATAAATATTAGATAAAAATGATCGAAAAACAGAGAAGTTATACACTTTTGAAGTTATTCTTCTATCCTTGTCACACAAAATGTCATTTGTTGGTAGATACCCTGGCACTGGAGTGCTTCAATTCAATATGGCGGGACTTGTAAGTGACGTCACACGCAATTAGCGCTCTCTGTTTATTACACATTTGACCACACTGTCATTTTTTTATATTTCTAACAATATTTTTTAATTGCGTCTTGTCTACTCTCTAGGTTTTTAAAAACTTAATTAAAATATCCAGTCTAATATCCTATTACATAAAACTTGATAAAGAATCTTTAACTTGGCAAGAAGTGGCACAGAACCGGAAACAATAGAAATAATAGATGCAGGCCTTTGCCCAGCTACAGTTCAGGCTATCTCAATATACCTTTAAATAAATATACAAACCCTTAAATTGCTTTCGGGATCATTCTCCAGAATTTTCCAGAAGTCCCACATTAGCTTGGTACCAACGTCGTTCCCCGGCGCGGTAGGTTCAGTTTCGTTGCTTGATGAGCAACACCCTGCGCACGTGTCTCCTAGGCTTGCGGGCATCACCGTGCTCATATCTTGGATCAATGAGTCCAACACTTTATGACGACGGCTCAGACATTCTGGTACATCACGCATTTTGTCAGGGTGTGATGTCCTTAAAATAAAGACGAGAATTTTATAGGGCGTTTCTGTAATCCCAGGCGAAAGCTACAGGACAGCCTGCGATTTTTTTTTTCTCACTAAAAAGTGAGAAAAATCGCGGGCTTCAAATAGATACTACTGCGATATATTAAATAAGTAGGTAGGTAGCATAAAAACGCTACCTACTTATTTACATAGATTATAGTCTGGAATAACACATAGGTAGGATAACTTGTCCGCGTGGGATGATTTTTTATTTTCACGTGGGCGAAGCCGCTGGCATAAGCTAGCTAGGTATACCTAACTTCACAATGTTCTTATTTTAAAATGTAAGTACCTACTTACATTAGAGATTCCTAATTAATTCACGTAGTGATCACAAATTATGCTTTCATTTATGTTTATTGCTTTCTCATGGTCTATGGCCAGAGCAAACAATTTTATTTTTATAAATATTTTTCAAAGATATTAATGCTAGAATTTTTACATGCTAAATGTATTGTCAGTTCTTCTTTAATTAATAGACAATCAAATTAGAAAATAGAAATGGGGTAAAGACATGGGAGAAGATCTTATGTTATATGCCAGTATTATTCCTTTAAGTAGGTATTTTATTTCATTTCATTTTCGCACCTCAAAGTTTAGAGTATTACTCAAACTGTCAGCAAAAATAATCCATCCATCACATCCATTTAAGAAATATTAATACCTGTTTTGTAAAGTTTTTATTGTACAGGATAAACAAAAACTTTCAAAGTAGAGATGGACAATCCATGCCAATAGCTAACTTTTTAAACGCAACAAATACAAACGTCAAAACTTAACTGGGTTTTTGTTCCAAAACCTTATCAAACAAATAATATAACTTCATAAAAGTAAACTTTAAAATAAAAATTAATACATAATTCTAGCATCACATTTAAACTTATCATCAATTTTATACAAATAAATTATTAGGTCATCTACCTAGGCTTTATGCGATAGCGTAAAAACTAAAAGACGAATGTTATATTTCCGAACGCATACAAAGTTGACATTGTTGACATGACATGACCTTTCTTATTGTGATTTGATGTCAATATAGGTATTGAACGCAACACATGAACACAATAATTTGAGCATGGACTGTCTCGGATTGATAAGATAAAACTAGTTGTTGTAAAATTGAGATAAAACATCTATTTGTCTACAAGTAATCGACTGCTTCATTAGTAGTGAGATCATAAGTCGAAACATGGCAGAACTTGGCCCAGTGAGTACCTACCTACCTGTTTTTTACTTTATTAAATTTAATGTAAATGTAATGAGACGTAACTAATATCATGTGATAAAAGTAAATGACCAACCTTCTCAATGCATAGAACAGTTTTTAGATAGTCTCTTATAATTAATAAAGACAGATTAAATCTAACAACCATTAGGTTTAATCTATCTCTATATTTTTTGTAGTACTTATCTATATTTCAGTACATAAGTATAAACCGGCCCCTAAGATAACCGTTTCCATTCCTACCAAATCTTTTCAATTGAGATACTCCAAAGATGAGCAGTTTAACTTACCTGTCTTTTATTCAACTTACAACCTACTTCATAATTTTGCAGGAACACCCAAGAAACTTAATCCCAGAGCTATGTAATCAATTCTACCATTTGGGATGGGTAACTGGCACCGGTGGTGGCATTTCCATTAAAGAAGGGTATGTTTTGCACTATATCTTTCATTAACCTTTTGAACACCAGAGCATAAACGCATCGGCGTGCCCCTGTCGCCAAGCCAAAAATTCGCCGTACTTTTTGTCACATATTTGTGACGTTTGGCGTACAGGGCACGCGCTTGCTTGTCATGTATGTGACAATGGCGTTCAAAAGGTTAACACCAACTTATTATGAATCTACGCTGGCTCTAGTAATCGTCATTGCAAATGGTCTTCTGTTTGTTAGTAGTTCATCGCTGGAGGGATAGATTGGTCCTGTAGATGTATCCTGCATTGTTGTATCAGGAGTTGTCCGTGCGATTTGTACATATACAAAGGTCCGAATATTACTATCTACAATTGGCTACGACTATCAGGCAGTTGCCCACCAGACTAGAGTATAGAACCGGGAAATCCCGGTCCCGAAAATCCCGGAATTTCCGGGTCCTTTTCATTTACTGAGAAAACTGGGAATTCAAAATGCAATCTGAGATTTTCGGGACTCAAAACACATTTTTAAATTATATGTTTATGATTTACATCATTAGAACCTTGTTACCAACTGCAGTGAATGGAACCTACCAGTACAATTAATGAGACACATCACTCACATAATAATATTTACATGGAAATAAAAAAATAAAAAAAATACTTGCCTTGTTATCAACTATGCGTAATACCCATCGGGACAATTGAAATCAGCTCAAATACGACCGGCATACTCACTTGTAAGAATGGATGAAAAATTTCAATACTTCGTCTGAAGACATATATTTATGCGTTCGCAATCGAAATCGAAAACAAAACAAAATCTTGCTCTACTTCAGATGGAAAAAGAACTTCGATTGTCTCAATTTTTTCGGACTCTGGTTAAAAATTTACCATTTTTCTTTGCAAAAATGTATTTTGTTTTTCTGTATAAAACACAAAAATAAACCAATGTTATAAATGTGAAAGTAACTAAGCTCTCTTCTTTGTTTACTACGTCTTCACGCTAAAACCGCCATAAGTGCTGAAACAATTTTGATGCATTTTGCACCAACAAATTGGATCTTGGAACAGAACATAGACTACTATACTTTTTATCCTGGGAGTATGATACCCTGGGATAAATTGGATCTTGGAACAGAATATAGACTACTATACTTTTTATCCCGGGAGTATGATACTGTTACGAGCTTGGGGTTCGTGACAATAAAAACAGCCGATTAAATAACCAAAATTACACTTTAATTTAAAAACACGAATTACAACTTCTAACTCACTAATTATAAAACGCAACTTCAGTACTGATCACTTTAATCGCACTAGAAGATCGCTTCCGAAGTATTCGTTTCTATCGCAAATCCAATACTGACTCGGTCGCGGACTACGTGCTCCTTATATAGGTCAGTTAATTTTAGAAACTTCTATTCTCGAAAATCTAGAAAGTACTCGTAATCTGCCGACTGACCAGCTATCAAGAAGTGTAGACAATCTGGCAAAGAAATGTCTAGAAGATCCTTGACTCTACTAGTTCTGCTACTCGATACTAGATGGCGCTAGTAGTAACTTAATGTACCCGACATTAATTCTGACGCGTAACAATACCTTGGGATAAATTCGGACTGCGTTCAAAGCCGCGGGCACTTAGCACGCATTTATCTCGCCCGGAGGACACGGTGGAGCATACGGTGGAGGTCTGCCCTGCTTGGGCTGAGCAACGCCGTGTCCTCGTTGAGGCGATCGGCGGCGGTGACCTCTCGCGTCCGGCCCTGGTCACCTCCTTCTGCGAAGTAGTAATGCTAGCGAAGGAGGAGGCGGGCCGCGCGAGGCGAAGGCAAGGCCTTCGCTTGCGAGCGTTGGGTGGCTCGCTGTCCGATCACCACCAGGCCCGGGTCGATAGCGTGTTGTGTTTCACGCGCGCCTCAAAGAGATGTCAAAATAGAGAACGCGGCCCGCTAGGGCCAGAGCCTGCCAGGGTTGCGGAATTTGTTCGAAAGAGTCACCGCGGCCCTGGAACGCAAAGGCCTCCCGCTCCACCCAGAGCGGAAAAAGTCATTTGATGATTTCCCACCCTAAAAAAAAACGCATTTATTATGAATTTTTACTAGGCCTACGATTTTATTTGCTAAATACTTTGCCTACTCTTTTTATTTTTGGCATGTCAAAAGACTAAAAAAACCAATATAGAACCGAAATTCCCGAAAATCCCGGTTCCTCAAAATGAAACCGGTTCTCGATTCCCTACACCAGACACAAAAACCGCCTGGTCAGAGTGTCCTCCCTGTTCAATAAGGGTTTGCGAGACTCCGTTCTGCATACCATCTATACATTCAAAAGAAAAGCCACTCATTGTTGTTATATTTTTATTCAAAATTTTGTTGCATTTCAAATTTTGTAAATGTATTTTTGTTAAATTACAGGGACAACATCTACATAGCACCGTCGGGAGTACAAAAAGAGCGCATGAAATCTGATGACCTTTTTGTACAGACTATCAATGATGAGGACATTGAATTGCCACCACCCGAGAAGAAGTAATTTTTAAACATTTTATGCTAGTTTCAGTCAACAGCAAGGCTCGGATACCAGTTAAATTTTCAAACCGTTACTATGTACTTGCTACTAAACCTTTTCATTCGGGCTTCGTTCGAATAAACCGATATTTAGAGGAGTCTTTACGTAAAGGTTTTTTCGAAGTAATCGGTTTAGAGCAATAAAAACCGGTTAATACTGACCCACTACAAGGAAACGTGTTTACCGACAAGCCCGCCGCGCCCCTCGTCGAATAAACCGGTTAATTTAACGTTAAAATTCATTAGAAAAGTTCGGAGCAAAACCGGTATTAACCGGCATTTTTAAAACAGATTCCGAGCCTTTGTCAACAGCATTATTTGCCAAACAAAGCAAAGTAGCTTTTATAGTACTTATTATCTAAATTATACAACAGAAAATGAAACTCAAAAATCAGTATTGCCGAAGTTCAACTTTACGTGATAAATCAAAAAAATAATGTTGAATTCTCAACAATATACCTCAGATGAAATCTGACCATTGAAAAATCAACCTTATGCATGGTACATTTATGTCATAAATTCCAGGCTAAAGAAAAGCCAGTGTACCCCACTGTTCATGCTTGCGTACAAAGAGCGCGGCGCGGGCGCAGTCATACATACACACTCGCCACACGCAGTGCGCTGCACACTACTCTATGATAAAGAGTTTGTTATCACTCATCAAGAGATGATCAAGGTACAGTGCTTGTTTGAATATACTCGCCACACATTTCTTGTGTAATAGTCGCATGCTGCACCGGTCGGTAATCAAAGTTAAGCAACGCTTGCCGAGGTTGATCTATGGATGGGTGACCATTTTGACATACCGGGATTCCTCTCTGCGAAAGCATGTTAAGATCTTTGACAGCCGCTATCGATAGTTAAAAGCAAATAAATCTGACACTACTTGCCAAGGGGGTATTAGGTAGTTACTAGTCAGTGACTCCTTGTAAAATAAAAGATACTCAGCTGCACCATGCCAACATAGTAGAGAAAAGGTAGATTGAAACGTAACCTTTTGAACGCCAATGTCACGTATACATGACCAGCAAGCGCGTGCCCTGTACGCCAAACATCACAAATATGTGACAAAAAGTACGGCAAAATTGTGGCTTGGCGTCGGGGGTACGCCGACGCGTTTATACTCTGGCGTTCAAAAGGTTAAGCAATTTATTAATATGCAAATGTTTTCTAACTAGCCACTCTCCTACATATAAGTCACTTTGGCATTGTGGACTTGCGTCCAAGTCAAAAGGATCAATTCAAGAGGCACATTCCCAGCAGTGGACATTACTCTGACCCCACTTTTCCATCCACAGGGCATAAAAGACGCCTCGCTAGGCCGCTTCCTCCGCTACGATGAGAAACTAGTCGTCCCAATCATAGAAAACACACCTTTTGAGAAGGACTTGGCAGGCTCTCTGGGTGAGGCGCTGCGTCAGTACCCTGGCACCAGTGCTGTGCTGGTCAGAAGACATGGGGTCTACGTGTGGGGAGACTCTTGGCAACAGGCAAAGACAATGTAAGTTTTTTATGGTTTTCGATGGCACTGGCTCCATGTACGACTGCCTAATTCAACCGTGTGGGCAATTCCGACCATATCGCAACCACCAGTGGCATCGTGCACTAACGGCCGGCCACATCGCAAATTCAGAGTCGATCTGTCTGTCTGCAAACAGTAGCGAAAACACAACAACATAGACATTTACCACAACCCAACTGCAAGAAGCTGCAGCGACACTATTCCCAAGTAACTGCTTTATCACTAATGATCGGATAATCGGGCGCTTCTATACCAAAAATTCTTCCCGTGAAAGTATAATATGGACATTCCTATCTGAATAAATAAGTAATCCCGGGTTCGACTTCTCAGGGAATTTTTCAAGCCCAGGATTGAACAATTTCCTAAGAAGTCAAGGCTGCTGGCCTGTTACTAAACCAGTTCTCATAAAGACTTTCATTGTGAATTAAAAGTTCCATAAGAATTGGCTTTTTAAATAAAATAAAAAATACAATGAGAGTTCACAATGAGTTCTAACTATATTTTGTATGCTTTTTAGCAATCTCAGGAATTTCGGACGATTCCGTTATCCGGGATTCTGAAAAGAATGTCCGTATTATACTTTCGTGGGAATAAAAGTGACGTTTAGGTATATTAGTGCCCGATTATCCGATCACTGTTTATCACTTTTTGTCGCGGCGATGTGGCGTCATCGAACAGCATTGGCATCCCAGGCGCAAAAATAAATTAAATAAATGTCTCATGTAATAACACAGCAACATTTTTTTAATGCCGTCTTGTTTGCTCGTCGCATCGCATCTGTCTGAAAAGGACGGCAATACTTCGTTGCTTGCGAGCGACAGAGACAAATAATTATAATAGATAGAGAAATAGGTCATCATCAGAATCTTGTTTTGTAACATGCTCTTTGCAACAGTTTTTTATCCAAAAAAGCGATATCATGTTTTCCTTTGGTCCCATAATATTTTCATTGCTAATGAGTTTTCTTTTATTACCAGGACGGAATGCTACGATTACCTATTCGAAATGGCGGTGGAGATGAAGAAAATAGGTCTCGATCCAGCCTTTAACCCAGAAACTGCCAAAAATGGAGCAAAGTAGTACTGTGACAAGCTGAGATCACTACAATTCCACTAATAGAAGGCGGAGTCAAAATCTTCCTTTAAGCGTAAAATCCGAAAACTACTTAAAAGCTTGTCATTCTTAGTCGTTCTTCGTCATGATTACTATGAATTCTCTTAATCAGTATGATTATTATATATCATATTTATTAGTTTATTATTTTAGCATATATATTAATTTTATTAGTAATATATATATTATCTGTATATTCTTTCCGAAATGTTAAAATTCAATTTTGAATCTTATTTTTATTTATTGTACACCTACCACAGTATAGTCTTTATAACCCAAAGGTTGACTGGTAGAGAATGCCTTGATGCATTAGGTCCGCCCATGTACCACTATTGTACATAAAGTTTAAATAAATAAATAATAGTTTAAATTTCGAAATAAGATACAAAATGTAGTTAGTCTTAATCCAAGCTATTTGCTATTGCGGTGGCTGTGAAATTGTACATACTTATAGATAAAAAAGCCTTCAAAATGTGTTTACAAAAGTTAAATCAATATCCTGAAAATTCAAAGACTGTCTGATTGTCTTTACCGAAGCGATATCTTTTTAATATTTAAAATGTCTCTGTTAGCTATTTTTATACTTTTGAAAAATATATTATAATAAGCAGAAACAGCGCTTTCATTGATAGACTAAAAATTCAAGTTTTGCATTTTAACATCTCCAACATAATGCCTTCAGAGATAGTACCAGGTTCAAGTGTGTCCCCGCTCTTTTTAATGGTTTTTCTCCTAAACCCATGTAAACTCGAAGTACAACGCTGAAGAATCAACTGTTTTACTTCTTGTAGCTTCGCCTTTGACAGTAAATTCGTTTCTGAGAAATCACTGTTCAAAGGTCGTCCGTCTCTTTTCGCCATATCGTACAAATATTGCAAATCTAAGCTGGTCTTATTCTTCTGAGCGCTCATAACTTCTTTCCGTTTCAAAATACGCCTTAAGTCTTCCAAATAAGATTGGTTTTCTTCTATCTCATTGTCGATGAATTCCATCTCCTTCTCTGTAATTTTTTCGAGATCTTCTTCTACTACGTCGAATTCATTCTTTATATTTGACGGTAGGCTGGGTAGTCCTGAAATAGTAAATATTATTTTTAAGAAGCAAATAATATTTTTCTGCCTGTATTGCCACCATCATCTGCCTAGCCTTTTCCCAATTATACTGGGGTCGGCTTCCAGTCAAACCGGATTCAGCTGAATACCAGCATTTGACATGGAACGGCTGCCTACCAGACCTTCACAACCCATTAACTGGATAACACGGTAGTTCTTGGCAAGACGAGTCAGATACACAGGCTTCTGACAATTTGTAACAACTGCCAAAGATCTTCAAATGTCAGCCGGGACCAACGGCTTAACATGTTATCCGAGGCATTGCGGAAACTCGGCAAGTTAAGATGGTCACCCATCCACAGACCAACCTTGGCAAGCGTTGCTTAACCTTGAAGACTTGATGTCAGAACCAAGTTTTTTATATTCTTTTGCAGAGGCGCCATTAACTTTCAACAGTAAAAAAACCTCACCTTGTTTCCTATTCCCGTCATTATCAAAAGAAGGTTTTATCGAGAAGAAAGCCCTCATTCTTTGCACTGGCTTCAGAACTTCGTGATTTTGCGACTGATTGAAGATGTCGTATTCCACACAGACCACCTTCTCGTCTAGTCTACGAAGTTCAAGGTTGGCTCGCTTGTATTTCGAAAACTTCTCTGCAATGATCTTCACTCGTGGTACGTCGGATATGAAGACTTGTTTCGGTTGTGAAGGCAGATCGAAGCCTGATGAAACATCTGACAAAGATGGCTGATTAAAAAATGTACCTAGCTTTCAAAAGCAACACTGATATGCGGAGTATAGATGAAACCTAGTCATGATTCTATGTAGGAGAGTTCCTACCTATAACTTACATCTTACGGCAAAAGTAAAGGGGGGTTACATAACTTTGTGTTGTCGTGTCGCCTTCTGACGCAGTTAATTGGCTACAAAGGTCGTTGTAATATGACGATGGCTAGAATAGATTCGCTTGATTGGTGTACCTACCACTAGCCCCATTGCTTTTATGCACGAAATGAAGTGTTTTTTGCACCAGTACGAAAAAGTCGCTGGTCAGCCCCCGTCTATTCAATTGATTTATTAATCACACCACGCTGGTCGCCGAGCAGCACTGCGAGCCCGTCAACAGCGAAAATCTATTGATGTCGTCGAGCGAAAATAAACCGCGAACCATTTTTCACAATAATTTTTTACCTACCTACTAAATATTATGTTTAAGTAGATATCTATATGGAATTTTGTGAATTTTTCGAAAAGGTCGCCGTTGGCACATTTTTTCATTGTTTCTCGCCTCTATAACGGCCTCGCCATAGGGCTATTCCACCTCGGCTAAAATGGTAAACGTCCCCCATTTACATCAAAATGTAGGTACCTACCTAGCTACTATTTTATAAGGTCCAATATTTACCACGGCTCTTAATGATTTTATCAATATCTTCAGGGCTGTCCAACTTCTGCCAATGCGATTCGTTAAACAAGTCCGTCAACATAGGAGTGGTACAACTTCCGCTGCTAGCGCATTTCGAATTAGTTTTAACCTTATTGCGTGAGAGGCGAGAGTGTTTTTTCGACACCTGCTGATGAGTTTTGGCTGAAACTCCCGGTTTGAAGTCGTTCACAGATGTAAACAGGCCGTGGAGCTGAAAAACAGGAAAAAACTGAGTTTTCTTTATTGTTTTAGGATTAGTAGGTACGATTACATTTTCCGCATGAGAAAGGCTTTCGCCGTTAAATAGTAGGTACCTAAAAACCTTTTGGTCACGGTGTTACGTCGGTTGCTGGCTTAAATCCGCATGTAAGTAAGGATCATGTAGGTAGGTACTTAGACGGCAATGGCTGCCAAATCTAAACCACATAGGTAGCGTGTATGTATAGCAAAGGGCTTGCCATGTTTCCCGGTTGATGGCAATATGGATTTTGCTCTCACATTTCTGTTATGGTTAGGTTTACCCAGTGGCGTAGCTAGCATGGGTGACACCCGGTGCTGATCATTATCCGACAAACACCCGACAAATGGAGCCCCCAATTAATTATGGGGCGGGGTGCACCATTTGTGCCACAATTTTTTTGCAGGAATGTTCTTACATGTTTGTTTGTTAAAGAAAATAATGGACTATTTGCCCGCAAGTACTGGTTGATAAGAGGATTACAATTTGTGTGCTAAGGCGAAAAATTTTGCATAGAATTAACTTTTTTGACTGATATAGTAGCTCAAGGACTAAGAGAAAATATAATGCAAGAGCGATCGAAGCGAGCTCAATAATTTTAGCATCCCACCTCGGACAGTTATCAAGTTTAGCGTTTAGGCAGGGCCGTCTTAACCCATCCATATGAGGGGCCCTGGGCACATCTGAGTCCGGGGCCCTTTTGGAAAGTTGAAAACCAGCCAAGAAAGTATCGGAGCACAGGTAGTTGAATTCCGTAGGTATGACCTCGAAACCGTACTAGCCAGTGGCGTATTGAAATATCATGTCAATCAACAATAAAAAAGAAAAATCAACTTCGTTTTGTTATGTAAGTAATGGTAATTTTCCAAAAAGAAAAGTAGAAGAAGCGACCGAAGCAGGCTTGAAAAATTTACTCCTCAGACAGCTTATACTGTCGAAACAAAGTACATTGAAACTGGATCCAAGAGCGAATGAAGCGTGTTCGGAAAATTTGGCAGCGTCTCGGACAGTTTAAATTTTCTTTTGACCATTCAAGTAAAGCTCCTAAATTTATATTGTAATTTGGGAGCTTCTCCTCCAAAGGATATTCACCCTTAAACGAGTGTTACCCGGGGCGGGCCGCACCCCCAGCTACGCTACCTAGTTTACCTGTTCCTACCTCCTCTGTCCAGCCTGTCGGAGAATACAGACATGATTTCTTAGTGAAAAAAGTACCTGATTGTGATCTATTGGTTGTTCCGGCCCCGTCGCTGTATCCTTAGAACCTGGTCTACCGTCGCCAGCGTAATACTGACCGAAGTTCTTCTTCTCCGGAGACACATAACAGCACCGATTAGCCACGTTCTTCTCTTTACTCCGTGATTTACGGAGATGACCTTTGACGGGAGGATGCAACACTTCTATGCCAGTCGATGTTTTGGTACGGACTCCCTGCTTGAATCGATTCAGACTGTCGTTGTGACGAGACACGGGAGGCACCCGACCTCTCCTTTGAGTTCTGTTCATTTTTTTTTCAATTTTTTATTACTTTTGATTTTGTTGTGTTTTGACCGCTTCAGAAAATGATATGATGACGTTTATCTGTCATTCTGACATGAGAAACTTGCCAATGAGGAAGGTACAAAAGTAAGTTATTGATGAAGAAGATAAATAAAAAGGTTTTAAATTAAGTTTTGTAATGCGATAGCCGGTAAGAAAATGGCCTGTAAAATTGTGGATTAGTTGTAATTTATCACTCTTATCCTACACTAGGTACTTTATGTCGATACAAAACCTGGAGGAGCGCGGCGTAGCTGCGTAGGTATCATTGACATTTTGCGTGTGGAATCGCCGCGATAAATGTATCCGTGCTCATACCGAGACACTTTCATACAGTTGTTACCTATAGAATGAAGTACCAGGACGATAATACCTCCGCGAGACAATCAATCGGTTGAGGAGATAGCGTTTTATAATTAAAATAGAACTTGGTCCGCGCGGATTAAGTAGATATTCCACAAAGTTCAACGCCCCTCTGCCCACTTCAAAGGGTAGTTTCGGAAAATAAATCTCACTGATTTTCATTAATTACCCAGGCTTTTTGCTGCCGATAACCGATCTTGATGATTATTTTTGCATTGGGTTTAGTTAGAGCTATAAGTATTGCATTTGCATTGGACGGTGAACTTCAAATATGGTATATATTCAACTCAACCTAAAATTAAAATCAATGAAATCTAGTACCAAAGCAAAGTACCTAGATATTTACTTAACTATGAGCTGGTCTGGACTTGGACTGAAAAGGGACACAAAGTAACTCCTTAACGGCAAATAGTACCTACAACCACTCATTATGGGAATAATGTCACTAAGTTGTGGGGTATCACCACCAAAAAGTGGAAAATAAAAAACTTTTTTACCAAAAAATACAACCGACTTCCAAATAAAAACACTACAAAACACTAAAAAAAGTTTTTTATATAAAGTACCTTTTTATTTTTTTTTAAACGTTTTCTAAAAATGAAACCTAGTTAGATCGATTTATTGCCCCCGAAACCCCCTGCATACTAAATTTCATGAAAATCGTTGGAGCCGTTTCCGAGATTCAGATTATAATATATACAAGAATTTCTCGTTTGAAGGTATTAGATAGATAGATAGATTAGAAAGATATAAGATAGATCAAACACATATATTTGTTACGAGAGTTTGTATATTTTAGTTCATTCATATTTTACACATTACATTTCATACAAATGGCTTCACTAAAAATTTAATTTTACGAGGTTCATAAGTCCTCCCCATAATCCACGCGAGACCGTCCTGAAGTAAGATGTAGCTTCCCGAACGTTGAGCTGTACTAGTCTAGTTTATTTACCTGCCAGCAGATTCAAGGTATTTAGTTAGAAGGCAGCTGTTCTAGTACAGACATCATCAAATCTGCCCACCATTATCCCAAGTTAGGGCCGTCTTCCAGTCTAAGCGAATACCACTGAAAACCAGTAGTTTCCTATCCGGCCTCAACAACCCAGTCTTTTTCTTCTTCTCTTGTTAACGGTTCATCAAATTACACTGTTGGCCACGTTTCTTACCTCGTTGGGGACGTTGTTCAAGTCATTCGGAGAGTAGGTGAATGGAAATTTGGGTCACTCCAGTCATGGGGCATGCATGTCTGAACTCCACCGCACTCCCACCGGATGTTTGATGGATCCCAGTTACATACTGGGTAACGCGATACACCCGACACTGGTTGCCAGGCTTAGTTTGCGGGCCTGTAAATTGGACTGGTCATCTCTCAGCTGTCACGGTTTATTTTAATGATTTGTTCTTTGAACTGTAGCTTTTTTTTACATCTGACGCGTGTACGTGCAAGTCTTACTACATCGTTCTCACATATATGTGTTTGTTTAATTTTCACACGAATGATGTAACCATATCATTGTAAAACATTGATTTAAAAGAGTGTCCGTGGAGTTTCTTGCACGTTCTTCTCCATAGAGATCTACGCTTTGGAACGTGCAAATAGCTTCATCTCTTTGGACTTACCGACCTTGACAATTCAAAAGTGCCTGTAATGGTTTAATTGAAATAAATAGTTTGAGTTTGAATTGCGAGCGATGGGTAGCTCGCCGGCAATAAGGACTAGGCGTGGGTCGATGGCGCGTTGTGTCCCACGCGCGCCTCAAACAGATGTCAGCATAATGGACGGGTAGTGCCTGCCAGGGTTGCGGATTTGTTCGAAGGAGCTACTGCGGCCTTGGAACGCAAAGGGCATTTGAAGGAACATGGGTGAGTTTTAGTTAGTCAGAGTGACACCGAATGTCACAGGAAGTGTCGAGGCATCATCAAATATGATTTCCAATCCGAAAAAAAAGCCTTCCCAGTAAATCAATGGAAGTCCAAATACGGAGCATCATCAATATTCCTCTTGTTTTTCTTCTTAGGCCAGGGTATCTTGTCGTGTACGTATTTGATGTGAAGTTTCAAGTCGCACATGTGGATGAAGCCTTTGTCGCAGATCGCGCATTTGTGGGGCCGGATGCCGAGGTGGACCTGCCGAGAAGAATACGAGAATGAGATGGTATGTAGGTTGTAGCAGGCGAGAAAGAGAGCAAATACCTTACATGTTTTTTTTTTATTCGTAACAATGTTCTCTGAAGAACAGCGGAAACTTGATTGAACTCAAGCAACATATACTATACATGTATAATATCATTTCAAAATGACAGTTACGACTATGAACACACATTTTTTTTAATTTTATTAACTTGCTAGATGATTGTAATTACGCCAAAAAGATATTTTTCATTCAAATCAAAATGATGAGCTTTCATAGTCTGAACTCTGAATAACTCTAATATTTTTAGGTAAGTTCAAAGATTTCCTCTAGCTTTTTGTGTTGAGTTTTATCACGAGTCCATCTCCTCTATTTGAGGCCCAAACTGGTAAGCAGTACCCACTTATCTCGATACAGGGTGAATTTTTAAAGTGTGCGTGGATGGCCAAATCCGAAACTATGAAGAATATCGAAAAACACCAACACTAAAACTGCATTATTACATTTCTGAAAAATCGGTTTGAGTAGACTTAAAAAAATTAAATACACCCTGTATCTATTATTACACCATCCGATAGTGTCGCTACTAAAGATCAAATTCTGGGAAGAAATAACACATGGTAAACTAAAGGAAAGTGCTATCACACGAATACAACCGCACAGCGACTCGCAGAGTATCCCAAGCCGCCTTTAGGATTGATTCTACCTGTATCAATACCTTCATATGCTTATTCAGCGCGCTCTTGAACGTGAAGACACGCGCGCACATGTCGCACTTGTGCGGCCGCTTCCTGTTGTGCACACTGCGGTGTATGGACAGCGCGCCGGCCAGCTGGAACGTCTTGTCGCACTCCACGCACTTGTACGGCCGCTCGCCCGTGTGCTTCCGCTGGTGGTAGGTTAGGAAGCATTGTTGCTGGAACAAAGAAAACCAATCAGAATACTGAATGTATCTACTGTACTGTATGTCAACTCGCTACAGCTATCTACAAGCTGAAATTTGAATGGTTGTTTTCCCGCAGCGAAATGAGTTTGTCTCGGTGAAAAATAATAAATTTAAAATCAAGAAATGGCAGGAGAACAATTGTCATCATCATCTGCCTAGCCTTTTCCTTTCCTTTTCTTTTTTCTTTTTTAATTGTGATAAACAAAAAAAAATTAGAGCTTATTTTGCTCTGAACATTTATGAATCGCTTTACACTTTGTCGGCGCGCCGCCGCTCTGCCAGTAGTACCTACGTCACGTCTAGTGAATTACTATTTCTTCTCACGCTTTCGAGTTTTTTTTTTTTATTATTATTTGAAAACAAAAACATTTTTATTTTTTAAGTTTAACTTTATGTTTCGATAGTACTACTGATGGCTAATCGTTCGGCCGCGGGAAAACAAACCATTAAAATTTTAGCGTGTATATTTACATAGCACGGAAAAAAAATCATCATTCTAAAGGTGCCATCCAATTCCGATGCTGTAAAAGGGATAGTGCTATTCGCTATGTTCGCTCCGTCTCTCTCTTAGAATGGAATCATAATCGTTTTAAGACTTCATAGTAGGGCCCTGGCCGGTGTTACGGGGCGTCATGAAAGATGTTACAAAGCGAGCATTCGCAGTCAGTACGTGAAAACGAGCACGAACATGATGCGTATGAGTTGTGTTGTACACGGATTTAGGACACGGCGTAACATAACATGCTCGCTGCGAACGTTTGCATGCGAGTATGTGACATCCCGTTACACTTGTCAGTACCCTTAAGGCGTCGTTCTAATAAAAAGCGTGCGAATAATTGTATGGCAAACCCGAACGTGTCGTCGCACCGACAGAGGGCGCTTTCCAGTTACGCCATACAAAAGAAAGCGACAATCGCGTATTCACCCGAATGTTTAGAACGACGCCAAATTTAACTACTTTTTGCGAAAAGGGCCAATCGGGAAACTGACTGATTGGCTAATCTAAGAGCCAATAATTTTTATCTTCATTATTGTGGTTGGTCAGAAAATGGTTCGAATGTAGCATACATTCATATCCGTAAATCGGCGGTCATATTCATCGACGTTGTTAGCGATTACTTGGAGGAAAGCCGTTTTTTGCAATCATCCTGAGCCAGTTCCATCTCACTGCAGGGCAATATTATTTTTGTGTTTCCGAAATCCTCTGACAGTATTTTGTCGCTATAAACAAGGTGAGGTGCCTTCGATAAGTACCTTAAACATCTGCCCACAAACTTCGCAGACGAAGGGCGTGTGGTCGTCCGCACTGAGCTTCTTCGCCTCGTCGCTGAGCGGGTGCTCTGACGTCACGTGCGTCTTGTACTCGACGCGGTTTAGCAGCCATTTGTCGCACTGGAACAAGATACAGGTCTAGTCAAAGTTTCGAACGAAAAGTATCGACTAGTAATTACGAAAGATTCGATGTTTCGTCTGTGAAGTTTGCTATTCGCTGCGCAGTGCCTCACCCCCGCTATAGCGTGAATTTTCTACTGCACAGCCACTCGCAGAGTTCTCTGAGCCGTAATTAGGTATTATTTTGCCCTGTACTTATACAACGACTGGCACTTATTGAACCTCTTATAGGTCCACAATGCAAGTTTTTGATGTTTAACATCTTTCCTCTCGCTTTCCTGCAATCTGTGGGAGTGATTTCGTGAAATGGGACGGAAGTTTACAACAGGAAGCCGAGGAAGCGCGCGCTATTTGATTTGACCAATGAGCGCGCCCTATTTGATTTGAGCAATGAACGCGCTCAATGGTAGAGTTGGCTGTCAGTTATACTTTTAATGTTAATGTTGCCTTTTACCAAGGTGAGACGACAGATGTTACACATCATATGCGACTAATGTAAGACTCGCTCGTTTTTTTTTTCAAATTCAGCTCAATCGGTAGAAGATATCTATTTCAAAATCGAGTTGCAAGTAAAAGAAAAGCTTGTAAAAACAGCGTGTTTTATTTCCATCTCCGTACTTATGAGTTCTCAACTTGCCCCCACTATACAGTTTATGACTTTATTTATAATTAATATTAATATTAATTAGTATGAGGGCAAACTCTCCCACAAAAATCCAACACGTCCCAAAGAAATCAGCGACCCGTGTGTGGAAGTTCATCAGTCATGGCCTTACACGTCAATCACGACACAATCAGCGCGTCTCAGTCATTCTCATACAATTTGTGACTGATCGGTGACATGACTCATGTGTGTGTATGCCTTTAAGGCCAACGCACACCGGGACGGGACGGGACGGGCAAAGGATTTTGTCACCGGACAGAGCACACTATCCGCTTACATTATGTTTTTCTTAATCATCTCGTGACTCCTACTGCTCTGGGTGGAGCAGGTGGGAATGTCAGACTCTTATTCACTAAAACCAATCCGTGATCCTCCTAATGCCCTTCGCGGTGACTCTTTCGAACAAATTCCGCAACCCTGGAGCCACTTAGATACTGTAGCATTCCGGCGGCCTCCAAGATGTCTTGGAGGCCGCGACGACGTGCCAAATGGATAGCGTAAATGTGGTGTGCATGTACTCCCGCTTGCATTGCCTCACCCCGCGGCAAGTCATGCCGTCCGTCGTTCAGCGTGCCGGTGCGTCCTGCGGCGTACCGATGCGTCCTGCGGCGTGCCGGTGCGTCCTGGGGCGTGCCGGTGCGTCCTGCAGCGTGCCGGTGCGTCCTACGGCGTGCAGGTGCATACTGCGGTATGCAACGCCACGCCAAAGGACCACGGCGGGATCCCTTAGCGTGCTCTGCAATGCCGTGTCAAGAAAACCCTTTCGATGCCACGGAACCAATTTAACATTGTAACTAAATAAGTTTGAATGTCTTTTGGTAAAAATTTAAATCCTCTGCCATTCCGTCCCGGTGTGCGTAGGCTCTTAGGCATCGTCCGAATACAAAGCGATCATCACGCGAATTCACGATCGTTGCGTTAACTTGTAAGCTAAACGTGAATGCGTTGTCGCGTCGATAGAGGGCGCAATTCGGTTTTGCCAAACAAATTAATGATAGCGTATTCGCGCGATGTTTGATTTGTGCTAGTTAGGACGACGCCATTAGCCGATCGCTTAAAAGGTAAGATGTAGTTCAATACTCACGATAGCACAGGCGGCGGGAAGTTTGATATTATTACACCTATTAATTGGCTTCCGCGAGTGCACTCTCAAGTGAGCCTTAAGATCGTCCTCGTTCATGAATGTATCTCCGCAGAATTTGCAACCGTTACTGTAAAGAAACATGGTCCAAAATCGATTGTTATTTCTTTGTAGCCTGCAAAAAGAATGTCCTCACATAAAGGTAGGTCTAACACAAATATTTAGCAGTCTATTATGTTATGTCAAAGGTCAAAACAGAATGTATGGATACATTTTTACAGGTTACATTTATAATTGGTTCCAGACAGGGTCGTACCCAGCATCTGCTTAGAGTAAGGGCAAAATCAAGAAAACTCAATAAGTAGGATTTTATGTGGCGGCCCTAGCCTTTCAGCCCTTGCCAGGGTTGCGGAATTTGTTTGAAAGAGCAACCGCGGCCCTGGAACGCAAAGGGCATTAAGAGGAACGAGGGTAGGTTTTAGTCAGTAAAAGTCTGACACTCCCTTTCGCTCCGCCCAGAGCGGAAGAAGTCATTTGATGATATCCCATTCTAAAAAAAAAAGAAGCGTTTTGGCCCTCAGCGACAAAACAAAATGCATAAAAACGAGAATGCGGGATACAGAAGCGAGCCACCCTGCCCTACTGTGGTATGCCTATGCCCATGGTCCCAGGCGATGAAAAGGCGTCACGTGAAAGATGGCGATATGTGTCTAGAAAAGGCGTGACGAGAAAGATGACGACTAACAGAGAACTATGGAACAAGCCATGTTGCACCGACCCAAAATACAATCTATCTATACTACCTACATTATTATCTATACTTCTATAATTAAGCTGAAGTTTGTTTGTTTGTTTGAACGCGCTAATCTCTACAACTACCAGTCACATTCATGACGAAGGCTATAGGCTATACAGGAACGGGAAAATCCTACGGGAACAGGAAAAAACGGGATATGCGCGTACGAAATCGCGGGCAAAAGCTAGTATAATATAATAAAACTGAACAGTTTATTTGTTTGTTTGGATGAACACGCTAATCTCAGGAACTACTGGTTCGCATTACAAACTTATTTAAGTGTTGGATAGCCTATTTGTCTAGCAAAGCTATAGGCTATATAACATCACGCTACGACCAATAGGAGCGGAGCATTAAAGAAAAATGTGACGGAGACAAAGTTGCGCGGGCCAGCTAGTATTAATAAAATGAACTAAATAGTCTATATATATATATATATTAAAGGCAAGAGAATGATGATGAATTCAGGTTGTAAAAATAAAAAAACGTGTAAAAGATTGACCAGGTGTCAGAAATTATGAATTTAAAACTTATTTTTATTTCTTAAAATGACTTACCTAACTTTATGTTTAGTAGAAAGTACTAGATGTCGCTTCCAGGCGAGCTCTGATGTAAAGTGTACTCCACAGTCTACACATTCGGGACCAAGCTTGTCGTTTTTATCCTAAAAGAAGTAAAAGGCTAAGCATTTCATTAATTCACGTTTTCTTTACAACATTAAATTGTGCGGTCGGGGGACCCCCGTCAGGAACGAAGTTCCATAACAACACGTTTTCACGAAATTTACAAGTGTCTGTACAACCGTGTGTTGAGGTTATATGATAACACACCCAATCGATCGATTAACGTCAATCGATCGAGGAAGAAAGAAAGAGAGAGAGAGAGAGTTGCGCACCCGGCTGCGTACTCACTTGCTCGTGTGCTCATTTGCTTGTAGTAGGCTCGATACACACACGCATACACACAGAATACGGCATTTCGTTACGTGACGATTTCTACTAAATCGCACTACCCGTAAGCCGCGTGAAGGAACTTCGTTACAATTTTTTTTTAAGAGAAAATATAAAAAGAAACGTTTTCCAGTTCCAGGCCAATTTTGCCCATCACAAAATGTTGCCTGTAAAATGTCTCCCGCAACACAATACCATGTGACTAACAATCTTATGTTTTTGTTGACGTCCAAATAAATCTGCATTTATTAGGGCAAAAGGCAACGGCGATGAGCTAAAAACCCGGATTTTACGGTAAAGCGGGGTGTGTTTGTATGTTACCTGCCGATGCACCTTCATGTTATGTAGAAACAGTCCCCTGGGCGTGCCAAAGGTGCTTCCACATAGTTCACAGACACTCTCACGTACGGACTCCTTCAAATGCTTCATACGTCTGTGCATTAACAGGCTGTTTGGCATGCTGGAAAAAAAAAAAACGATTTTTAGACTTTCACTTTTAACTCTAAAGCCCCATGCAAAAAGGCGTAATTTTATGTATGTTAATCAGACCAGTTATTGAATATTAGCTTTTGCCCGCGAATTCATTCGCGCATATCCCGTTATTTCCCATCTCCATGGGAGATTCCCGTTCCCGTATGGCCTATAGCCTTCCTCATGAATGTGGCTATCATATACAAAATTTTCCAAATCCGACAGGTAGTTCCAGAGATTAGCGCGTTCAAAAAAACAAACAAACTCTTCACCTTTATTATATTAGTATACCAGCTACCGCCCGCGGCTGCGCCCGCGTGAATGTCGAAAATAATCCCAAGGGAACATACTCCCGGGATAAAAACTATCCTATGTCCTTTCCCAGGAATAAAACAATCAGTTTACTAAATTCCATCTAAATCGGTCCAGCCGTTTGTGCGTGAAGAAGTAACAAACATACACACACACTCACAAACTTTCGCCTTTATAATATTGGTGTGATGCGATAGATTTACCTGAATATTTCTCCACAATGTTTACAGGGGTATTTCTTCCCTTTGTGTAGACTAACATGAGTTTTCGCCTGGTAACTGTAACAAGAATGTTTTAACATGAATGCATGCTGAACAACAATTAATTTCAAAATCAGACAAGCCATTCTCACCTGATGCACTGAATATTTAGAGATTTATTTGTAAAACACTGTCAATGTTTCAGTGGATGAAAGTATTTATTTTTTTAAATGGCCCTTAAATAAATGTGCAGTCAACAAAGCTATTTGGTTTACAGACTAGCAACTACTTTTAAACAATGTTGTGAGTGTGCTGAGTTGACAATTATTATGTCATAAGCTATATTATAATATATAAAAATTAAATATAAAAAAAGAAACATACAGTCGAATTGAGAACCTCCTTCTTTTTTGAAGTCGGTTAAAAATGAATCCCTATTTCCCTTGGTCACGGCATTGCACGTGAACAGCTGGATTTTGCTAATTCTTTTTTTGTTGTGTTTGTTACTGTCAGGAGAAGGTTCTTATGAAAGGGCGAAGCCGGGGCGAGCCACTAGCTAGAACTTAGTACAGTGGAAAAAATAATATTTTTATCTGTATACCAAATTTTCTGTATACTGTACATAGACTTACTTACGTGCAATAACATACATATGAGCATAATTTACAGCTGAACTTTCTCTTGTGGCATGAAAGTCTATGTTTACACAAATGCACTTGTTGAGGGAACCTCAGGTGGCACAGATCACATTCATAGTCTCCATTCTCCTGAAAATATAGCAAAAACTTTTTTAAATAATTATGTTTTGCAAACACGGATCTGACTATACAACAGAGTTATGGCCGAACATACCGACAGGTCGGTACTGATCTGAAATCTGTCCACTTACAACTTTTATTACAGAAGACAGTCAATTCAAAAAAATATATGTATGTACAGTCAACAAAGCTGTTTGGTATACAGGCAAAAATATTATTTTTTCCACTGCACTGCCAATATTTATTTCTAATGCTTTTATTATAACTTTTTAAGCTAATGACATACTTATGAGTGTGGTGTACAATAATTGTCTACTCAGCCACCTCAAAACATTGTTTAAAAGTAGTTGCAAGTTGGCTGCCCGTATACCAAATAGCTTTGTTGACTGTACATAAATGTAATGTATCTTACATTCAAATTTTGATCAGCAGCTAATAAAAAAAACATAAAAGATACCCAAAAACCCTCTATACATATGGTTGTAGGATAAAAACTTACAATGCTATGTTTCTTTGCATGATTCTCAAATGCTGCTTTTGCTTCAAATCCTCTAAAACATAAATCACATTTGAATGGTGACTTTTTATAGTTACTGGACTCTTTTCTCAAAAGCACCTCCTTTCTAGCTTCTTCAGGGGTAAGGAACACAACAGTTGCATACTCATCAAAGTAACCAATGTTAAGACCATTCTTTTTTCTAACAGGCTTTATGTTCACTGTCTTCGTAGCACTTTTTGACAAAGGTTCATCATCACTGAAATCATCTTCGCTTTTTATAACAGTTTTAATTTTTCTTTTTTTAGTCTTTGGTTCCTTTTTTGGTTTAGTCTTATGTTTTGGCTGTGCAATCATTTCTTGCACTGACTCTTCTGTAGAATCAAAATACTCGTCATTGTAGGATTGATTGAAATCATATTTATTTTCTGTTTCTATTTTATTGACTTCTTCTATTTTGACATTGATTTCTAATTGATTGTTTTCTTTGTCTTCAATGTTGATTTCTGTTTCTGTGATATTTGAAGGTTCTTCATAAAGTATGGCTACTGGAGACAGTGTTAAGTTAGATTCCAATTTGTTTATTTTCCTGTCTATGTTTTTAAGCATATGCCTTGTTACCTGCAATTTAATTGAAAATTTACATATAAAACCAAAAAGATTAACTATGATTAAAAAAGTTATTTTGAAATACTTGCCTGTGATGAACCAAGTTTTATTCTCAATATAATGTTATGAGCTCTGAGACATTTTGATTTAAATTCTTGATACTTATGGAGCAGACAGGCACATTCAAAACACACATGTTGATTTCTATCAAATATCTGAAATAGAGAAAATTATAATATACTAGTTGCCGCCCGCGGCTCCGCCCGCGTGATTGTCGAAAACTATCCTAAGGGAACATATTCCCGGGATAAAAAGTATCCTATGTGTTATTCCAGACTATAATCTACCTCTGTGCCAAATTTCATCAAAATCCATTCAGTAGTTTTTACGTGAAAGAGTAACAAACATCCATACATACATCCATACTTACAAACTTTCGCCTTTATAATAGTAGTAGGATTGTGTAAGCACCATTTAGGTTTCCCTAGAAAGAATTTATGAGTAAAGGCAATTTTAAAACTTAATATGTTGTCAACTTTATCTTCCTTATGGCGCACTTTTGTGTGTTTGCAAGAATGCAAAAGTAATTAAGAGCCCCTACATATCCAAGCAGAAAATAATAGAAAAAAATAACTGCTCAAATTAAAAGGCAAACTGACAGATGGACATCTCAATGCACAGCCGAAATTACTATGAATAGGAACATGAAATTTTGCTCAGCTTCCTTTAATGATGTAGATGAGCACTAAGAAGGGAACTTTCGGAATTTCTTCCTTTAAGGAGTGAAGAGGGGGTCCTTAAATTGTACTAAATCTGCGCAGACGAAAATCTTAATAAGTATTTTATTTGTCACACAGGTAAAATGTTGAAGGAATATGGTGTTATGAAAAGCGGGCAAAGTGTTGGTGTCCTTTATAGCACTTTATTTAAAAAATTGTTTAAGTTACCGCAAACTACGATGCCTTACCGGAATCTGCGCCAAATGTGAGTAAACAACACCGATGGAATCGCTCGAAGCAGTATCCAAGCTTAGCATTTTTACGTCAGTTACGAGACATACTCGGCAATATTTTAATTCATCCATTTTCACAGTAAAATCATTTCCTTCAAGTCAAAATATAAACACAGACACAGAAGCTACAACACAAAACTCACGCATGTAGGAAGGAACGTCACGTCAAATGAACGTCTTGCTTGACCACAGAACATATTATTACATAGTATTGGGTCTTGACTGTGTTGTAAATGTAGCTCTCATACTCTGTGCTGTGATGAATTGAATCCATCCATAATATAGAATATTGAATCTAGCTAGCTAGGCTTGGAAAATGTTTTACCAAGCCTAGCTATATCGACATCTTAAAATATTGATATTTTACCAACAAAACGATTGTGCCTTATGCGCGGCAATTGGCGAAAATATACGCCACGCCAGCGATTCTCGCCAACCGAGACACTTTGTTACATTTTTCAATTGTTTTACTTTTACCCTGTTTAGTGCCCTTTTGCTGTTTTTTCTTTTACACATTTTTTATTTTTTTACCTCCTGATAACGTGCCAAACTCATTCAATAGCCCATAAACTAAATAAATTCAACCCCTGAGAAACTTTCTGACAATAATATTTATATTCGAATTAAATTTAATTAGGTACAACAGTTGTACGCATTATCATTTATTTATTTCATAGAAATATTTCTATAAAAAATAAAATAAAAGCAATTAAAAATATACAAACATAGTGAAGCGTGTCACTAGTGCGTTAACTAGTATTATATAAAAAAATGTAATCTCGCGGACAGCTAAATTTTTCTTTAAATATAGTCAGAGCACGACAAACAAGCGCATGAGTCACCAAACGGTCAGCATGGTCCGGCCGGCCGGCGACGGCATCGAGCGTGATAGGTACCTCCCGCCCCTCGCGTCTCAACTTAAGCGTTTACGGCCTGCAAAATAGGTCTCTGCCAAGCTCATCCTGCGGAGTAAAACTGGCTTTGGTGACAGACGCCTCCGATTCGAACAGATTCGACCTATTTATCTGCCGGAATAGGTTGATGCCAATTTTATTCCCCGTTGCCACTTGGTGGCAATACATGTGGGGGCTGGGAGTATTCGGCCCATCCTTTTTTTTTTAAGGATTGGAAATCATCAAATGAGTTCTTCCGCTCTGGGTGGAGCGGAAGGGCGTGTCAGACTCTTACTGACTAAAACCCATCCGTGTTCCTTCTAAAGCCCTTTGCGTTCTAGGGCCGCGGTGACTCTTTCGAACAAATTCCGCAACCCTGGCAGGCTCTGGCCCTAGCGGGCCCCGTCTTCTATGCTGACATCTCTTTGAGGCGCGCGTGAAACACAACGCGCCATCGACCCGGGCCAGACGAGGTAAAGGAGATCATCGACCGACTGAAATCCAGAAAAGCCTCTGGGTCCGACAGTATCCCTGATCATGTTGATGACCGCCATCTACAATGGCGCTCTGTCCAACAACATGTTCCATTAAACATATTCCAAACGTGGAAAGGAGCTACCGTCATCTGTGTTCCTAAACCAGGAAAGCCCAAGTCCACCCCGACCAGTTATCGCCCCATCAGTCTGCTCAGCGGCCTAGGCAAAGTCTACGAGAGGCTTTTTTATAAGCGACTCAAGGACTACATCGAGCAATTCGGCCTCAGAGCCAACCACTCTTGCGCCCAGCAGGTCCTCCGCATCGTTGAGCACATCAGCGACCACTACCAACGCCGCTTAGTGACGGGAGCCCCTGTTCTGCGATGTAGCGAAAGCCTTCGGCAAGGCCTGGTACAACGGTCTGATATACATGTTATATCGACTCGTGCTCATCCTACGAGACTATCTGTCGAACCGCACCTTTCGATACCGTATCGAAGGTGCGCTTCCAGTCCCCCACCCCGTTCGCGCCGGAGTGCCGCAAGGCGGTGTGCTCTCGCCCTTAGCGTTCACGGTATACACCAGCGACAACCCGACCACCTCCGGGACGCACCTAGCCCTGTTCGCCGATGACACGGCCATATACCGCTCCGGCAACAGCGAACAGTATGTATATAGCTCGAGCCCTCCAACGGTCCGCCAACGCCCTAGGCGATTGGTTCCCGAAATGGAGGATCGAGTTAAATCCCGTGAAAAGCCAGGCCGTCTTGTTTTACAAGCCGCGGGCTCGCATTCCCAGTCCCCCGAGCCCGAACACCATGTTTGGTAAGCCGATCCCTTGGGAGAAGCAAGCCAAATATCGAGGCGTGATCCTCGACCGACGTACCGTCTTTATGTGCTCACTGAACGTAGGGTACGTTCGGTGAGGCTTCACTTGATGCTGAATGCACGCAACAAACTGTCCCTAAGATGCAAACTGCGCATCTACACAACGTGCATACGCCCTATTATGACATATGCGTGTGCCACCTTCGCGCACGCAAAGTCATATCATATCCATAGGATGCAAATTCTCCAAAACCGGTTTCTTCGGAAGGCCACAGGCGCCCCGTGGTATGTCAGGAATGAGCGACTCCACGTCGATCTCAAGACTCCGACTGTGAAGCAGTCATAAAACGTCTATCCCATAATCCCAACGTTTCATCGAAACTGCTTCAAAACACCAAAATCCCCTTATCGTATCGGCGACCCGGTACACTCCATCGCAGATCAGTCCGGCCTCGCCACCGAGGCCCGTCGCGACGCCCCCGTAAAGACCCTCCCCGACCTTTGATTACCGAGCCAATCCGTGTCGCTGAGCAAATAGTTTTAAACTCCCCAATTAATGTTATGACCCAGCCTGTCCCTTGCTGTTCCTCCTAAACTGACGCCGCTAGCCGAGGTTCGTATCCCACAGGGGATGCCCTAGTGAGCGGTAATTTAGCTTAGTTTGTAAGCCCTGGTTGGAAGCCTTAGATTCATTTAAGGCCACCACAGGATAGTCCGGTTAAGCAGTTACCCAGGCCTAGCGTGCTGAACTGTGAGTGGTCATGTCAAAAATAAAAATAAAGTGTTCGAAATTGTTTGTGTACACAATGACATATCATCAAAGGAGCAACTAAGTAGTATTCTTTGCTCCACTGACGCTGTCGACTGGAAATGCAAGACCTGCTCCAGCCAATACAAGCCGAAACGCCTATCTGCCATCCTACCGAAGTCGATGATGACGATGACACCGCCCCTAAGACGACCCACTGACCCAGGTTATAATCATGAAGGAAAACTAGTGATGAATTCTGTCGAGAATTGCGTAGCGACATCCGACAAGCAATCAAAGGAGTCCAACAAACACTGAACTTCTATTCTGAACAGTATGATAATATACAGAAAAGCTTCGCTAATTATGATGACAAAATAAAGCGTATCGAAAATCAACATAAGGACCTTCAAAATAAGTATTCTAACGTACATTTGAAATACGAAGCGCTCGAACAAATGAATTCTATGGAACAGACTCAGAGTCATAATGGCGGACATGATTGAAATATGTGGCATAAACAAAGAGGAAAATGTACCAGAAACTCAGGCCAACAAAAAAAGGTATACAGCGCACTGCAAACATTAAAACTGAAGCCATCTTTTTATCTATGTGTGTATTGAAGATTTGCCATTTGTTAAATTTTTTCCCTATAATTTGGGGATATTTGTGTCGGTAGGAACTAGTGTAATATTGTACGAGTATTGTTGTATATGGTATAGTACCTCAATTGTTTAGGACTTGTATTATAAAAAAACAACTCATATTTCCAATCAAGTTTTTAAATTCAAAAAGATCACCATAACAAAATCACTGACTCTAAAGAAAAAGTAATAAATACAAAGATAAACGGTAATGAAATAAATTCGTCCCTTTTAAAAACCTTGTTGTTGAGTCAATTTTTTAAATTGCTGCCTTTTAGATTTTATAGTTTGTGAAATAGTTTCTAAACGTGGTGAAACCGTATATTTAGATAAATATTTTCCTCTTCATCTGTTATCTTCGACATGACAGGTAAGACAGGCAAAAATATTTCAGATAAATAACGTATGATGAACGATTTTTCGCCCAACCTGTAGATGTGAAAGATAAAATAATTACCACTGCCAATGAGATATAAGTTTAAAAATAAATCAATAAAATAAAATTATAGCTAAGCAAAATCAAATGATAGCTAAACAAAATGAACTTCGTCAAAATCATCAACTAAATAGTAATCTTTGGAATCTTGCAATACTCTTACTTTTTAAACGAGTGAATCGCTTGTAACAACATCGAGATCAACTTTTTTTGGTAAAAAAAATTTTAGCTTTGGGGTTTTTACAGTCTTCAGGAAGGAGATCGTAAATAATGTTTTACCATCTTCTTTGTGAATTTTCTGAACAAATCCTATATAGTACCTCCATATTTTTCTTACGTAATATCTAACTAAAACAACGTCATATAACAAAAAATCTTTATCCACATTAGTTTCTTGATTCATTGCGGAACAGGACGGAATAGGATTTAAATATATATTCTCATGATTTTCTTTCTCCGATAGACTATTATTAGATGATGGTTATTTTCCCGAACTTATATCAAAGTCTAAACCTATTTCTGTGAGCTTTCCAGATGTTTTAAAATCAAAATACCTACTGTTTTCAGGCGTATTCCTTACATCGGCGAGGATTTTCACTCCCGAGTTTCCTTTCTTTTTCCCTTTAGTTCCTGGTCCTTGTGGTATGACGCTGTCTAATTCTATCTGTAACACTCTTTCTTCTTCTATGTTGGTTTTTAATGTAACATCTTCTTTTGTTAAACGTTTTTCAATCTCTAGTTCAGTCTTATTTTCTCTACAGGTTTCCTGTTCTTCAGGATCGTCATCATCCAAATATTCTTCTATCCAATCAGATTGATCACTTTCGGCATATTCGATCTCTGTATCAGTATCTTCGGAAGATGAATCTAATTGTATATTTTTTCTCTTGAATCCACGAACCTTTATAAGAATGTGAATTTTAGGAGAAAAGCAGTCGCAAATGCCTCGCATACAGAAGCAGCTTAGAGGTCTGTATTTAACTGTATTTTTATTTTCAGTGACGATGACTTGGTGAATTGTCATTGTGGACGGTATTGGTAAAATTGTATTGGGATTAGGTATTTGAATTTTTTCTATGTCTTGTTCAGAAACGTAAAATATTTTGACTGCTATTTCTGATTTTAATAATGTCTCAAATACTGACTTCGCATCAACAATATCTTTCCCATAGGCAACACTTGCATCTAATGTTCGTTTCACCACTCCACCAACACCATCGGCTGCACCTTTACCATGAGACGCCTCGAAGTAAGAACGACCCTACCTCATTTCATTTACAATGGTTTTGCCCGACTAAAATCGATAGAATATCTTTGGTGTAGTGTGGGCAATTCAATAATTTCACATGTATAAAATCATGAAAAATAACTCATATATAGATTTATGAATAGATTTGTCTCCTAGAACTTGCAGTTTTGTTAAGGCTAGTAAGTATTTACAAATCTTATTATTTCTCGGGTCGCATGATGCAATCCTTCATTCTGCATTACTTCACAAAATAGAAAAAAGTTGTATTTTTGACGATATTGCGTCGTGAGTCCTTCAGACCAAAAGTGGATGCGGCGAACCGTGGGAAGTTTTTCTTTAATAAAGTCTAGGACTGGTTTTAAATGGCCCCATATAGCTTCAGGACCATGCTTGAGTGAAGGTGAAACGGTGCAAAAACATAAAGGTTTCTCATTTGCACACAGGCACACGATGCACCAAACACCCTGTATATAAAAATACAGGGTGTTTGGTGCATCGTGTGCCAAATTGAAATGGTCGACTGAAGGGGTCATCCGCTAGCCTTTCAGACCCCTTAACACTCCTCATGCTCTGTGGATTTTTTTTTATCGACTTTTTATTGTTTTCCAAAAAAAAGACCCAAATTTTACATTCAAATACAGATTTAAAAAAAAAAATAAGGCGTAGACTCCGAATTTTAATTTTATTTCGATGAGTATTGTTTAAGAATACTTTTAAAGCTGTACATGTTACAGCTATTTATAAGACTACAAAAAAAAAACCAAAAGCGACCGGGATCTTCCAACTCCCTCATTAATTCTCCAGTCTATCCTCTTTCTAATTATGTGCCACATGCCATAAAAGTATTTTAACAACTTTGTGAATTCGCTAGAATTGTGAATCAAGTCACATAAAACTACATTCCAAATTCTAATGAAAAAATATTTATTGCGGAACTGTTACTTGAGAAAGAGGTAAAATTTGTTTTCTCACTCTTTCACAGTAAAATCTATCTTCTATCTCTTTCTTGCATACCTTAAATCGGTTTGAACAAATCGCGCCGCCCGACCCGCCATTTTTTTAAGTCTCTAAGATTTTTAAGTAGACATCACTGCCTCTGCTACCTAACGTGTGTGCTAGTTCACCATACTCCGCGAACAGCGGGTCCTTTCTTGTGCAATTACTTATTGCCCAAGAGAAATTTAAAAGAGTTTTTTGTTTGTTGCAGGTCTTGAGGGTGGCGACTTTGAGAGACGAGTGGCTTTTTGTCGGTTTCTTTTACACACGGATGTGGATGATCCTGATTTTTTAAAAAGAATACTGTGGACGGATGAATCCAAATTTACCAAGGATGGGATCCTCAATTTACACAATTTGCACCACTGGACAACGAAAACGCAAAACCCACGAGTTAAAAGACAGAAATCTTCTCAAAGAAGGTTTAGTGTAAACGTTTGGGCAGGAGTGATTGGGAATCAGGTAATTGGACCGCATTACCTGCCCGATAATCTCAATGGCGAAGTCTACCTGGAATTCCTACAAAATGACCTGCCCGAATTAGTGACCGACGTGCCCGTATTTAATGAACGTGTGCCCATTGTATTTCAAAATGACGGCTGTCCCGTGCATTGGCGATTGACTGTGAGGGAATATCTCGACAATGTGTTCTCCAATGCATGGATTGGACGCGATGGCCCTATTCCATGGCCGCCACGTTCCCCAGATCTAACTCCGTTAGACTTTTATGTCTGGGGACGTGCCAAAGAGTTGGTATATGCCACGGAGGTTCCAACTAGGGAGGTATTAGTCCAACGCATAGAAGCGGCATTCAATACTATTAAGGAGGAAATACGACTTCGTATGATGTACAACAACTGTTGAAATACGAAACAGGTGTCGGGTCTGCATTCGCAACAGAGGCCAACAATTTGAGCAAGATTTGTAACAATGATTAAATAAATGTTAAAAATGCAATTTTGTTTTTTTATTTCAAGTAAATCCCACGAAAGATACAGATATGAGACACGAATTTACCTAACCATAAGAATGAGATAGCAGATTTATAGGTTTGACAGGTATCATTTAAGAGATTTTTTTTAAATCATATGTATATTAGCCTTAGGTGACTCGATTCACAATTCTAGCGAATTCACAAAGTTGTTAAAATACTTTTATGGCATGTGGCACATCATTAGAAAGTGGATAGACTGGAGAATTAATGAGGGAGTTGGAAGATCCCGGTCGCTTTTGGTTTTTTTTTTTGTAGCCTTATAAACAGCTGTAACATGTACAGCTTTAATTTAAGTTTTACCTTTGCGAGTGAATTAAAAAAGAACTAGGTGACTAATATCACTAATTTTGTATTTAAAAGTATTCTTAAACAATACACATCGAAATATATTTAAAATTCAGAGTCTACGCCTTATATTTTTTTTAAATCTGTATTTGAATGTAAAATTTGGGTCTTTTTTTTGGAAAACAATTGCTCACTAATAGAAATATTTAATTTTATACAAATATTAACCCTATTAATTGCTTTTTACTAGCCCTCATTTAAAAATTCTGGTATTACAAAATATTGAAATATTAATCAAAGCAATACCTTTTTTTTAAGGATGGGAAATCATCAAATGACTTCTTCCGCTCTAGGTGGAGCGGAAGGGCGTGTCAGACTCTTACTGACTAAAACCCATCCGTGTTCCTTCTAAAGCCCTTTGCGTTCCAGGGCCGCGGTGACTCTTTCGAACAAATTCCACAACCCTGGCAGGATCTGGCCCTAGCGGGCCCCGTCTTCTGGTTGTCTATTGTTTACCCGAAGATTATATACCATAATCATCATATTCCCGAATTTCATTTACCCAAATTTCATGTTTGCCCTAAAAGACATATAACATACTGTTAATTGCCCGAAACTTAGATACCATAAGATACGAGTGCCAAACGTATTGTTTTTCATATTTTTAAGTGCCATAATAATTAACAGACATAATATTTAAACGCCATAATGATTATTAGACAAATATTTAAACGCGAAGCGAGCGAATAGACCTAGCCAAACCTTAAAATATTCTATGCATGGTTGATGGTGGGCTTCGTCGACGGTCTACTTCTGTGTGGTTTATAAAAAAATATCCGAGTCGGAGTGCTCTAAAGTCCCGATTGTATCCAGTATCTCCTGATATGACAACTGTTACATCCCAATGTCGATGGCATATGATAATTAGGACATGTGATAATTAGGGCTTACAATGATTATGATAAATGAGGTTATGGTAAGTGACTTTATGGGAAACAAAGCTTCTAGCACGTGACTAATATAGCAAATAAGAGTGGGGCAAATGAATATTACGTCGTATAATATTATGGCTGTTGACTATTATGGCAAATGAAATTAGGGTAAATAAAATTCGGGCAAACGGCGGTATACCCCGTCTTCTATCCTGACATCTCTTTGAGGCGCGCGTGAAACAACGCGCCATCGACTAGGGCCTGGTGGTGATCGGACAGCGAGCCACCCAACCCTCGCAGTCTGCAAGCTCGCGCCTACGGTGGTGACAGTTTTCATCACGAACAATCTTTACAAAAGAAAGGAAAAGTTTACGACTTAAACGGTTTTATTGATGCTGTGAAACAAACTCAAAAACCTGTCGATGTTAAAATCATGGAAGTGTCCGATTTTTACACATATTCTGATATTTCTTCAGATCACAAAGTACGTTAAATTAGTCCAAGAGTTTACCTAAAAGATATCGTGGTTGTTGCAGCGAAAAGGGTGTGCCCCTTTTCGCTGCAACAACCAACAACACGTTAGATTTTAAAACGAGCCACGATGTAAATGAGTATTAAATTTTAGATTTTCTTCAGATTAAATTTATGAAGAGTCAAAGTTTGCCTGAGGTTAGACAAAAACACGCCCCTATACAGGTATACAGGCGAAAACTAAATCAGCCATAATTGATAAGCTTTTAAATATAATGCCCGATACAAGGAAGGAGTTTTGGCTGAAGTTGATTGAAACTGATCTCAAAGAAATGTGACAGTATTTAACCTATTTTTATATTAATCTTCCTATAATTTGTAAAGACTATAGTAGGCGCCAGATAAATGTGGAATAAAGTACATTGACCTTTCCCTAATAACTTTTCATAGGTACCTGAACAATTAAATATGAATCGTTTTTCATTATTAGACAATGTTAAGGATCACGAGAGATGATGATTTGGGACAGCTTTGTGTCATTAATTCCGTTTTTCAAATTAAAAATGTCAATAATTGTAGGTGGGTCAATGACCGTTATTCCACGATTATCTGGCGCCTACTATATACTAGATTTTATTATTTCAGTGTAATTGGTGAAAATTATAGGTCATCGTCGACACTGAAATCTCGACATTTAAATATTAATCAATGATTTTAATCTCAACATAATATGAACACTTGGCTGTGTTTTATAATCAGTTTTATAATTTATATTAGTTTTAAGTTTATTTTGAACACAGATGTTTACTAAAGTAGTTGAATTGTTTATCTCTTCTTAATATAAAATAGTTAAAACAAAGTTATTGTGTTTTTTTAAGGACTAAGGAAGGAAGACCTAAGGAATTGGACCTATTATTAGGAAACTGTTTGATATTGAAAGAAACAAAATTGAGTAATTAGTAGGACATTTATTCAGGTACGCATACCGTATAACAAATACTTCCAAAATTTAAACAAAAAGTAATTATTGACACTTTACAAAAAAAAATAAAGACGCGGTATTGTCGAACTGGTCTGATAATATCGTGCCCAGGGTTGACAAAATCGTGCCCACATTAATTGCACAAAAAAGGGTAAATAATAAAAGTAATAATAAAAAAATATATAAGTATATATTCTTTTAAGTAATTTTCTTGCGTGAAGATAGGGAGACCCAAATCTTTTTCTAGAAATTAAATCAGTATATTAAGTATCACGCAATAAGTAGGTATTAACAAAAACTTAAATTCTTTATGCAAAAAACGTAAATATTTTATATACTTAACTAGAAGTCTTAGTAAATCTTTGAATTATGTATGGACTAATCAGTCTCAAAAATACCTATTAATATCAATTAAATATCAGTCAGCAAGTTATATTAATCACAGCAAAAATCACATAAAAAATGTTGAATACCGCGACCGGGCGCGGAATTATCAAACTTGATCATTTTATTTTTGAACCTCAAAATTATATGGAAAATATTAAAGTACGTAAAAACATATTCTGACATTAATTCTACAATAAACAAACATTAAAAATGTATGGTATCAAAGTATTACAATATAAATACAGTATTACTTATCTCTTCTCGAAAGTACACGAAAAATTACGAGTGACGAAAAAAACGTCGACAGCGCGTGCTATCTCTGTCGTCGCGCGGACCGTAATGGCGATGCGCGGGGAAGGGTGTAAGCATGTCCCGCTTCGATGTATACGCACTGGATCACAGAACTAGTGGATAGTTTTTGAATTAAGCTGACGCGCGGAATTGTCAACCGCGCGGTATTATCCAACTCTCCTACGTTGATTTATTTAATAAAGAAATACCTACTTAGTTAAGACAAATTATGACAAAGTAAGTGTGTGCTTTTTTCACATTAAAATACTATTTTAATTGCTCTTACTCACTAGTACCTACACTGCGTTTTTAATTTGTAGTCGGAGTGATAATAATAATTGAATTAAATGAAATAGGCGCAGTATCTACCTAATCTGCGTTTGCGAGTAGAAAGCGCAGGAACTCCAAACTTACTGCTGTTATACCTTGCAATATTGGATTTAGTCATGAAGACCCTGCTAAGCATAGATAGTTTTTTTAGTTTTAAAATAGTTGTTTTAAACATAGAGAATTGGGCTAGTTTTTAAGAAACAATGCATATTCAGCTATATACTCGTATGTGGGTCAAAACATATTTGCAAAACTTCAAAATTATACCTAAAACAACCAAATAAAAGTAAATGTTTATAGGCGCCATTTACTCGAAACTACTAATAGGTAACCTCCTCACTGCACTTCTAATTAGCGCGGCAGTGCGTGTGTCGTAATATTTTACTTCTTGAACACTTTAAATTCGTAGGTATATCTTTTGATAGAGTGAACTGATTGCAACGAAACAAAAACTAAATAATACCTAAGTAAAGGTACGTGCAATTTTTATGTCCAAAAGTTATCAACATTGGTTTCGTAAATTTTACGCGATGCATGTACATCTAAACAGACAAACGGACAAAATCCTGTTAATGGTTTTTTTTTTGTTATCCTTTAACCCCCTGACTATTTTTTTTCGAAATAATGTTGATTTACTAAAACGACTTTTCTACAGATTTATTTTGTTTACTTTGATTTAATATATAGATATATATTATAAGTACATATATATCTACTAGCGGTCCAACACACACCAAAGATCTCCAAAATCGGTCCAGCCGTTCTTGAGTTATAAATAGTGTAACTAACCCGACTTATTTTGTATACATAGATATAAGTATAGGTGTTTTAAAATGAAACCCTGTTTCCCTTGGTCACGCCATGGTGACATCATAACTTGAGAACGACTTGAACGATATAAATCATTTTGTTTTTTGTGTTCTTAAATTGTTAGGGCGAGGTTTGCATGAAAGAAAAATATGAAAAAATACATCCGGGCGAAGCCGGGGCGGGCCACCAATAAATAAATAAAACACAGATACATATTCAACAGCTCATCATTAATTTATTATTCGATAGGTAACACGGTGTTGCAGAATGTTGCTTGTAGCTTGACAACACCCAGTCTCCGTTACACTGGAAATTCAGTAATGGTTTTAGTATTCAGCAAGACAAATCCCACACACTCCACCAAAGCGGAGACGTGTGAAGTGAATACGAAGAGAAGACATGTTGAAAACCACCAATAGGTAGATTTTTTCGCAAAAAGCCACTGAAATCTTCCAAACAAATTAAAAAAAAATAATAATTGAATCCCTACAAAATACATGGAGTGGTGAAGTAAAAAAAAAACAACATACCTACAGTCGAATTTTGAACCTTTTTTGAAGTCAGTTAAAAAATTATCTTTAAATGAGACTTATTAACCGACTTCAAAAAAGGAGGTTATCAATTCTACCCGTACGTACCTATGTAATATTGTCAGAATTGTACAGCTTTTGTATATGTTAGTCTATACCAGCTTTTAAACATGTGTATTTTTCATAATTTTATGTACCTATCATATATTATATTTTTGTAAGTATGTTTGTCCACGCATATCTCAAAAATACAGTTTTTGAGATATGCGTGGACAAACCTACTTACACATACTTATTTTCCCCTCTGCGCAACTATGGTGTTGCCAAGTATAAACAGGTAAGTAAGCGTTATTAATATATCCTCATAAGTTATTTAATGTAATTACATACTTATCAAATGAAAACTTATTTTATTCCCAATCCAACCGTTGGCTGGGTTGCCTTATCAAAGATTCTGCGCGAGCGCTGAGAGTGACATAGAAGCGTTACACCCTACTATGCGATAGGTTTTCAGCTTTAGAAGGGGACGAATTTAAGGAGCGAGTTGTAGTTTCAGGTACATTGGCTCAGAATGCCTGAGCTATGTCAGCTACATTACTTACGGCTGTTTCAATAACGTATCTTCCTTTAACCAACTGTCAAATTAGCTACCAACAGTAGCTGAAACGTCATGTTCATCTCATGTCATGTAGCTAACTTGACAGTTGGTCAAAGGTAGATACGTTATTGAGACCGGCCGTTACTAATTTGTTATCGACTATAATCTCTAACTGATCATAGCAGCACCTTCTACGATACGTCCTCCGACTAATAACTGGAATTTGAAAAAAATACATTTGTCAGACAGATTTCATCAAAACGAGACACATGCGGTGGTGTAGCGCCACTTTTCCACACTAATTCGAAAAAAACTCCATTGCGAGCCTAAAAGGTACAAACAATTTTATAATAACTTACATGAGGTATTGCAGCGTTTTCAAAGTCGATATTGCCTATTCCTCAACGATTCCGTTCTTGATTCTTTTCATCTAACTCCTGTTTTCATTTGATGTTACCGGTAATATAGTGTTTAGGCCATTACTTGTTTTGATTTCCGATCCTAATCCCGCAGTTACGCAATGGTTACTTATGGATGATATGTTATAATTTCGTTTGCTGTTGCAACTGTTTTTGTTGAAGATTTTCTCTTTCTTTTGTGCAATGACAGTGTAACTTGTTCTTTACATGTGGATCTTTTAAGTTATTCTGGTGACAGTCGAGCTAAATAGCGTTGAAATGTTTTCTTCAACGTTGTTGAAATCACAACTCAGTAATGAGGTGGTTTGTCTTCATTAATACATTTCCTCTGTAGCTGCTAATAATTTATTTTCTTCGAATTAAGTAGACATCCGTGAGATAATTTCAGCTTTTCCGAAATACTTTCGAATTCATTATTTGCTTTTTCATACGTCTTTAATAATCTTATTAGCTCTAGAGAAAACTCTCTAGCTTCATTGAGTGTATTTGTGACTCTTTTGTAGTCATTTGCATTTAAAATTTCGGCGCTTCTAACCAAGCCTGAATGTTCATCATGTACAGTAACTGAATGCCTGGCAGATACGTTATAATCAAACACTTTATGTGCAACATGGAATTCGTTAAAATCATTGATTGCATTGAAATATTCACAGTTTTCATTATTTATCTCTACAGAATACTGACTGCTTGTTAAATACGCAGAAAGTTGTAATTGATCTCTTCCTTTATTTTGTATTCCGTTACTCTCACAATTTTCCTGTTTATCATTTTTACTACTTAACTGGACATGTAAATTGTTCCTTAATCCGAACTTGTAATTACTTTGGAAACTTGTAATAACTGCATTTTCATAATGGTTAGTCTTTAAATTATCATCATCACCAGACATATTTTTAAATGATATCTTGTCTACATTATGCTTTTCAATACTAGTCGGGATAATGCTACATTTATTTAGTTTTATTGTTTCATCTTTGTCCAATTTCATGATATCTTTTAAGTTTTTTTCAATAGTTCCTTTTTGAATCTGTATTAAATAGTCAGGGCAGTTGTGACCTGAACTGTTAAAGGAACTTACTATAGATTTATTGTTACTTCGTGTAATTTTGGTGTTACTGCAACTGTCTTTGTATAAAAATGATGAATGATCAGAAAAACTGTTTCCAGAAATATCATTTTGTACCATCGCAATATTTTTGTATAAAGACTTCTGTTTATTTATTTCTTGGCAATACATATATGCATCGTATTTTAAAGTTTTGCGTTTATCTATGTATCTTGATTTAAAATCATTCACATATAAATTTGCCTGTGTAATTGAACTTATTTTATTTGATGTACTTAATGCATGAAAGATATCAACGTCCTGCTGTTTAGAACTTGAATCTGGGTTTGTCGTTGCTTTAGGTTTTGAGCGCGGTTCTAAGTGCTGTCTTTGTTTAATTAGGTTCTGTACTTTCAATTTATGAGTTGATGGAGTTAAAACATCACCTTTTTTAAACGGGAGCAAAACACTTTTTGGAGGCATACATGTGTCATCACTATATTGGTGTCTTTCAAATCTGTATAAATTTTTAGGCTTATCCGGTGAATATTTTAGTGATCTAGTTTCACAATTTAAACTAGAACAAGTATCACATACATGATCGTGGCTTTGTATTTTTTTATATATTTGACATTCGCAGGACGTTTTAAATTCACATCTATCGGTATGTTCGTTAAAATCTGAATTTGTTCTTGCTTTATAGGATAAGAATTTAGAATATTTTGTAGCGTTAATAGGCTCTTTTTGGCTGACGCAAGAGATACATTCGCATTCCTTGCAATTGCACGTTTGTGACTTGCTTTGTCTGTTTTCTAAAGAAGGATGGCTATTAGGTACAGCTGCAAACATAGCTATCGGATCATTTGTAACAATCCGTTGGAACTTAGGCTTGCTGTGTACAATCATAGCTGTCCGTATATCATAATCGTGTGTGTCATTTTCAACTGGTTTACTCATGACCTTGCGCTTCTGACATCTACAGGAATCGAAACTACTTTGATCACAATTTTCATTAAGACAGATTTCACATCTGCATAGTGCATGTCTGTTTGTGCTAGTTGACATTTCGTTTATCAAACTAGAACCCAAAGGATAAACTAGTCCGCATTCGATGCAAACGCATGGTGAACAATTGCATGCTACATTTGGGACATTATCTTCTATTTCAACAGGCGCTACGACCAATGTTTGGCAATGGTGGACGTTCCTTGTTTTACCAATACAACACTGATTTGAATGCTTATTAAACTGTTTCGCAAGTTGTTTAGTACACTGAACACAATCGCAAGGTTTGCAGTCACATATTTGCCGATCGTTTATTTCATGCGATAAAAATGAGCTCGTACATTCAACACATTCACAAGGTTTACATTTGCATACATCGGGTTTAACCGTTTTATTAGCGACACATTCGCAGATTTTGCAACTGCAAGCTTTGTATGCTTCTTTTAATTTCTTTAAGATATCATATTTCGATATTGTTTTTGGTTTGATAGACATATTCGATTTCCTGCAAGCTAAAGAGTCATTGAGTTCTGTAAAAGAAATATCCTTAAATAATTCTGCGCTTAAATTTGCGGTTTCCGGCTGCGATGTACCATTTTTTGTATTATAATTTTGTTCGGTCGAACTCTGTAGTGGAGTGCAAGTATTTTTCGACGATTCGAGTTTGAGGATTGAATTTGCACTGCTTTTTTGGGGAAAATATATTTTTTTTAGCACTTCAATAGTATGTATCTGTGTTTTAAGTATATCTTTGCATAAACCAATTGTATTCTCCGATGCTGGATTTTGTAAATCCAAATTTTCAATAATGTTTGTCTGTGTTCCAATCGCGTTTTTACATATATTTTGTGTATCAGATTGAGTACTTTTTGATACAAGTTTTAGTATGTGTAATATGTCAGAATTATTAGCCGCTTTATGTCGATATTTTGAAGACTTTTTTGCTAACTTTGTAGGACTGTAGCAGCTTAAAACTTCAGAATATATGGGCGCTTTATCTCGACGTTTTGGTGAATTTTTAACTAACTTAGCAGAACTGGAGCTGATTAATAAATCAGAATCATTGACCGCTTGATGGTGACATTTTGAAAGTTTTTTTGCTAACTTAGTAAAACTAGAGCTGTTTAACCCTTCAGCATTTTTGACCGCTTTATGACGACATATTGAAGATAATTTCCCCAACTGAGTAGAACTGCTCCTGCTTAATACTTCAGAATCGTTGATGGCTTGATGGTGACATTTTGAAAGTTTTTTCCCCAACGGAGAAGAACTGCTCCTGCCTAATACTTCAGAATCGTTGACCGCTTTATGACGACATATTGAAGATATTTTCCCCGAATGATTAGAATTGCTCCTACTTAATGCTTCAGAATCGTTGACCGCTTGATGGTGACATTTTGAAGTTTTTTTCCCCAACGGAGAAAAACTGCACCTGCTTAATACTTCAGAATCTTGGGACGCTTGATGGTGACAATTTGAAAGTTTTTTTGCAAACTTAGTAAAACTAGAGCTGTTAAATCCTTCAGCATTTTTGACCGCTTTATGACGAAATATTGAAGATTTTTTCCCCAACTGAGAAGAACTGTTACTGTGTACTTCAGAATCGTGGGAAGCTTGATGGTGACATTTTGAAGATTTTTTTGCTAACTTAGTGGAACTGCAGCTACGATGTTTCGATATTTTTTTTGGTAACTCAAACACATATCCCGGTAACTCAGTGCTTATTTTATTTCCACATCCCGGTTTATCATATACATTTTTTGCAAATTCACTGCAATCGCACTTTTTTTTCTGGTGTTTATCATGTTTAGGTAACTCAAACATATGTCTAGACGATTTAAATTTGGTTTTTGCTGACTCATTACACTTGCAACTATTTTTCGGTGTACTTGAATTGTGTAAATGTTTTGGGAGTTCAAACACATATCCATTCTTATTTTCATGTTTCTTCTGGGCTTTACATGAACCATTTTCATGTCCAGATGACACACTTTGCTTTGCAGAATCTTTGCACTCAAAAAAAGGCATCGTCTTTGTTTCAAGTCTATTTATGCTAAATGCTTTTGTATTTCTTGCTGATTCATGTGCAGAAGTTCTATAGGTCTGTTGTTTAGGAAGACATCCCGATGATTTCGAATTACTTCTTGCTGACTCACGACATAAACTCTGTGTTATGGATATAAGTGAAGATAGTGGTAGGTCATTTAAATATCCTGATGATTCTGATTCTTCATATTTTGTTAATGTACTACATTCGCCACATTTTTTCTGATATTTATTTATCAATGTTTCAATTTCATCTCCATGTGTTTGAAGTATATTTCTGAATAATTCTTGAGCATTCTTTGTTGGTGTATACTGTTGAGATTTTACAGAATAGCTTGGTGATTCATATTTATTTTTCGTTAGTACATTACACTTACTACTATTTCTATTATAAAAAATGTGCATTGTCTCAGATGTAAACCTTTTTGTTTCAAGTCTATTTATATTCATAGGATTTATGTTTTTCTCTGACCCTTGTGCAGTCTTTGTTTTTGATGATGATGATGTTTTTGATACATCGCTCAACATATTACATGCAAAAGTATTATTCTCTTGACTGGTATTAGATAAGCTTGTACAAAATCCATTAGAAGTCGTTGCCGCGATTGCTTTCTCGCTATTGCAACTAGGCCTTGCATTTGAAAAATACTGTATTTCAATTTGATTTTCTTTCGAGCGTTGTTGTTTTATATCTAATTTTTGGCATTTTTTTGAAATTTCGTTTGGTAACTCAGAAACACAAGCCGCAACACCATGCAAATGATTCAGCGATCTTTGATTATTTCTATATGCGTTATGCGTAGTCTGGTTCGTGCACCTGTATATCTGTAAATTTTCATTTGGATCTATAATCTTGTTTTTTTCTTTAGTATAATTCTGCTTGCATGGACATTTTTCTGCTACATGTTTCTTTATTAGGCCCCTTTCTGTACAGGTTTTTAAATAATCATTACTAAGTGATTCAGTCACAGGTGGCTGTAGTTCCCGAATTCCTGTCATAATTCCCGATGCTGTCATTCGTTTTTCGCAAGTGCAACTTTTGCTAGTCCTTGTATGTGGTTCTTTGCAGCTATGCTTTGCGAAACCAAGTGCTTGGGATTTTTTGCATAGTATGTGTGATGAAAGCTTTTTTATTTCTTTAGTTTGATCTGTTCGATGATTCTGCTTGCATGTGCACTTGTTCTTTGGCATACATTTGGGATTCCAAGTTAGACTGCTTTGTGGCAGATAAGCACTTTTTAGTGTTTCCACGACATTATTCTGTTTTTTATCTGCGATTGTTGCATAAACCGCAGTTGGTGATGTTGATTCACGGTTCACTGATGCATATTTCTTTATTAGGGTAGGTAAATAAGCTTCTTTTTGTGTTTCAACAACAGATTCCTGTTTTTTTAGTGTGTCCGTCATAATTGCGTACATCTCGTCCGGTGATGAAATTTTACTACCTTCCTTCATTTCTGGTTCATAAGAAGGGATTCGTGTTTCTGACATACTTCCATAACCCCCAACATGTGAAGTGGATCTTTTACATTTTAAACATTGCGATGATGTGCTTGTACTCGTCGTCAATTGACTAATGGTCGAAGTTTTTACGCACCGACAGCAACGGTTTTCTTGCTTAGACTTAAGACAATATTCTAAACTACACGTTGTTGTACTTTTGCATTTCGGTAGCTCCAATATGCACTCAAGTGATTCAGATTTGGTTTTTTCCGAATCTTGAAAACACCTATAACTAGTTTTCTGAGTTTGTAGTTTATGTGTACATGGTTTAGAATTGTGTTTTGCTGAATCATGACTACACTCATGACTATTTTTTTGTGATTGCGGCTTCTGTGTAAATTTGGTTGGCTCATATTCATTTCTGAGTGTTTGATGTTCAATTCTTTTGGTACATTTAGGGCACTCACTATCACTAAGTTCAGAGGATTTTTTCCCTAGATCCAAGAGATACTTAGATAGATCGTTTTTTTCTGAATCATGACAACAGTCTTCATTATTTTTCTGTGATTGTATATATTTATTTTGCTCATATCTATTTTTGCATTTATTGCAGTCATGGCCATTATGTTTAGGTGAATAAATAGGTGGTCCCAACACACACCCAGCTAATTCAGATTTATTTTTTGCTTGTGCCTGTGAATTCGGTGGCTCCATATGTGCATGTGATTTATATTTGTCGTTTGCAGACTCGGAACACGAACAACTATTTTTCCGTACTGGTGGTTTATGTGTATGAGAACAGTCATGACATTGTTTTTGTGATTGTGGCTTCTGTGTACATTTGGTTGGCTCATGTACATTTCTAAGAGATTCATAATCATTACTTTTTGTAAATTTGTGGCTTACACTATCACTTTGTTCAGATGTTTTTTTCCGTAGATCCAACACATATCTAGCTATATCATTTGCTGGATCATGACAACACCCATGACTTATTATTTGTGCTATTTTACATTTCATATGCTCATATTCATTTTTACTTATTGGTTTGCATTTATCACACTCATGTTCATTTTTACTTATTGGTTTGCATTTATCACACTCATGTTCAGTTTTACTTATTGGTTTGCATTTATCACACTCATGTTCATTTTTATTTATTGGTTTGCATTTATTGCACTCATAGTTATTATGTTCAGGTGATTGTTTCGGTAACGCCGTCATACAGACAACTGGCTCAGATTTGTTTTTTGCTGACCCATTACATTTTCGACAATTTTTATGTCTACAGTTCGTAAGCTCATATACTATTCCAGCTAACTCATTTTCATTTGTTTTTTTGTCTTCATTATGTTTTGGTGAATGTTTCGGTGGCTCCAAAACATACGCAGGTGATTTATATTTGCTTAGTGCTGAAATAGGACAACAATCATTTCTGGTTATCTGTTCATGTGGTTTCTCTATACCTTTCGTTAATTCATATGATTTTTTAGGCGATTCCTTTTTATTTCCGTTTGTATAGTTGTTGCTAGCACAATCATTTTGTTTAGTTATTTTTTTCGGTAGTGCCGACATACACCCAAGAGAGTCAAATTTGTTTTTTGATGGTTTTGGGAGTTCAAACACATACCCAGATGATTCAGATTTGTTTTTTGCTGACACATCACGACACGCATTACTCGATTTCGGCAGTTCAAACACATATCCAGGTGACTCAAGTCTACTTTTGCCATCGAAGAATGTTTTAAACTTATTTTCGTATCCATCACCATTCGCGGGCGCTTTCGTGCCGCATCCGACCGAATGTTTATTAGTTTTGTCGTAAAGGAGGCAAGTCATCGGTTCTGCGCAGTCTTCGCATGAGCAAGACTCACAAGCAATATCCTGTCCCTTTCCTAAACAATTCTTATTCTCACATTTTGTACACGAACATGTGATCTCCACAGGTTTACCTATGCGAGCGTAATAAAAATTGAGGGCCATGGTACTTTTCATATTTATGTTTGCTTGGATACCTAGGGTTTGGTATTTTTACTCCTGATCTGAATTTACGTGTGGATAACTTCGACCGCTACAACACGAGCTGGGTGCTTTTAAGACCTGAAAAAATAAAACAATAACACATCAATTACTCGTTTAATATTGTAGAATATTTCCTCTTTACTTATCCAGTCCGGCCCGGTCAAATTCTTTGCGTGGCTTATTCAATTTTCTAAATTAAAGGAGTTAATCTTTTACGAGCCCGGTATTTGGAACGGCTTTTTTTTTAAGTATGGTAAATCAAATGACTTCTTCCGCTCTGGGTGGAGCGGAAGGGCTTGTCAGACTCTTACTGACTAAAACCCATCCGTGTTCCTTCTAAAGCCCTTTGCGTTCCAGGACCGTGGTGACACTTTCGAACAAATTTCGCAACCCTGGCAGGCTCTGGCCCTAGCGGGCCCCGTCTTTTATTCTGACATCTCTTTGAGGCGCGCGTGAAACACAACGCGCCATCGACCCGGGCCTGGTGGTGATCGGACAGCGAGCCACCCAATGCTCGCTGTCTGCAGGCCCGCGCCTACGGTGGCCGGGGATCGCCCTGCGACTCCCGACGCCCGGGGCGTCTTCTCCTGTTGCGGCGGTTGGGGCGAAGGACTTGTTTTCCCCCGCGCGGCCCGTCTCCTCCTTCGCTAGCATTACTGCTTCGCAGAAGGAGGTGACCGCTTCCCAAGCCTCCTCCGGACCATGGATTCAACCAGGGCCGGACGCGAGAGGTCACCGCCACCAATCGCCTCGACGAGGACACGGCGGTGCTCAGCCCAAGCAGGGCAGATCTCCACCGTATGCTCCACCGTGTCCTCCGGGCGATCCTCACAGTGCTGACACCCGGGCGTGTCCTCCCGCTTAATCCGAAACAGGTAGGTACCTCCCGAAATAGCCGTGTCCGGTGAGTACCTGCGTCAGGCGGAAGGTGAGGATGCCGTAGCGCCTCTCCAGCCACTCCTCAAAGAGGGGTCTTATCGCAAGGAGGCTCGCTGCCTCGCCAGAGACCGTGCGGTATCCCCGGGCCAGCCGGATGGCCATGACCCTTTGGGACGCGTTGAGCTGGTGGGTAGGTCGCCCCTTCAACGTAAGTGGCCACACTGGGGCCCCATAAAGGGCCATGGATCGCACGATCCCCGCATAGAGCCTCCGGCAGGAGGCGTTTGGACCCACTAGATTGGGCAGGAGCCGCTTGAAGGCAGCCCCGGCCCGCTCCAGTCTTGGAGCCAAACGTCGGAAGTGCTCCTCGAAGTTCCATCGGCTGTCGAGAACGAGCCCCAGGTACCTGATCGTCGACCCGACGCCGATGTGAACCCCTCCTACCGTTATTTGGGATCCCATAGGTGGCCTGTTCCGAGAACCATAAAAACAGATGGCTTCGGACTTGTGCAGGGCCACCTCGAGACCCAATTGCCGGATCCTCTCAAATTTGGAACGGCTATTGTTAAAATTATGTACAAAATAAACAAAGAAAGCATTTCCCGAAATACGACGAAGTCGCCGGCAAAAGCTACTTAGTCAATATCTTTAATAAAATCGTAGATTTGCCGTGTCTGTACATTGATTATTTTTGAATAAAAAATACTGAAAAACGTTAGAAAAAATTACATAGAACAAAAAAGCAATTTTTGAATTTTTTGTTTGTCTGTGGAATCATCGCGCAAAAAAATAAAAGTGTTATCCTGAGTATTATTTAGCGTTTATTTCAACAAAATCAACCCACAATCAAAACATATTCAAGTTTTAAGTTGAGTAACAAACTTTATACTTTATACGTCCTGCGCGCATCACGTAAAAAAGTACAAAACCAATATTGACAACATTTTTGACCCGGAACTTTGCGTCCATTATTGAAATGTGGTTTGTTTTGAAGGTTCAGTGATAATATTCTACGAAATGTATTTATTTTGATACAAATGTATGGGGGAAAAAAGTTATGGGGTTCCCAATTTTTGAAGTAGCTGACAACCTCCATGGTTGACCTGCGAGAGGCCGTTCACAAAAAAATATATGGATCTATGCTGTTATTTTTTCTGTTCGCTTATTTTTATTGACCCTTTAAGCACGTTTATGGACTTGGATTTTGCCTAGCGACTGGTGTTAACATGAAAAACGAAAATAGTTGTGCTCCTAAACATTCTCGTACTTTTTTAGGAAGAGCTTTGTGCATTTTTGTAAGCTTTTTATATATTCTGAAGGATAATAATATGGACACTTGAATTTTCGTTTTTTTTTTTAAATTCTTGTTTGGCTTAAAACAACTTTCCCATATAGTTTTGACGAATGCGACTTATCTCAATGGGTAGTATTCATGGTTTAAAACATACTGTGACTAGTTTATTTGTCGCTGGTGGGTCATAGCTCTGACCAAAATGTCCATTTATGCGTGACTCTGAGTAGGTACAGCTGCGTTTTTGTATTGGTTGACTACAAAAAGATACTTAACTAATTTAATTACGGAATGCAGACACGTATCGCCATCTATTGAAGAAGAAAAAACTACAAAGGGTTGAATGAAAATAACACATTTTAAATTAATTCTTGAGTTGTTTGTGGATCTTTAAATATGTAGAAAAAGACAAGTAAACATTTCGGTAATTTATCGTTATTTATCGCAATCATCATAACGGACACTTCACACTTTTGGCCAGATTGACGCTTGTTGCCGTTGCCGTAAATTTCTTGTTAAATATGATAATATTACTTAACATTATTATTTGTTATTTTGTGACATCACAATCGGCCAGTATTGCGGGGCTCGTGGCTGGCTAAATAATAACAGCCGCAAGGGTAAATCTTCAAGGTTAGGTTGGTCTATGGATGGGTGATTGGGTGACCATCTTAACATACCGAGACTCCTCCAGTCTCCAGCCTCGAAAAGCATGTTAAGCCGTTGGTCTCGGCTGTCATTTGTAGATCTTTGGCAGTCTTTACGGATTGTCAGAAGCTAGAAAATCTGACACCAGTCTTGCCAAGAACTACCGTGTCACCCAGTTGCTGGATTGTGGAGGTCAGATAGGCGTTCGCTCCACATATAATACTGATATATTCAGCTGAATCCGGGTTGACTGGAAGTCGACCCAAATATAGATGGGAAAAGGCTAGGCAATTGATGATGACAATCGACCAATATATTGCTTTTTTTATTTGACATGGGTTTGCTCTTGACTCTAGCCTAGGTCAGAGATGATAGAGACAAAGTCGACGATAGAGGGAGCTTCCCAGAAGAAGCCTGTTCACTCTAACTTTGAAGAGATTATTTATAATAGGTGATCAATTTTCATTGCCCGTGTAAGCGTGTATGTTGTCCTGACACCAAGTGTGAAAGAAATTTTTGTCAGAATTTTTTTTGAGTTCTTATGTTAAAAGTAAGTCCCACAATATTGCGAAACCAAGGTACGCCATTAACTTTCAAAAGCTCCCGAAATAGTCTTGCTCGCTCGGCAGTGGACATTGGTGCACTATGGTTAATCCATAACCTATCTCCATCACTCTAACAGGATCAAATCGGATCGGATCATTCTCTACGCTGTTATATGAGAATGAAAAGTACCTACTTTCGATATGTTGTGAAAATCTAAGTACCTATATTATATTTTTTCCAAAGAAAAACCGCTTCAGTTCTGGACAGTACCGCTTTTTAAACCAAGCCCTTGATTCAGTTGCTTCACGAGAGCATCCTCAGGTATTGGCCAAAGCACGTGTATATAAGCAAATGGCTGAGACGACTATCAGTACAATGATTGCAGAGTCCGCATCCGATATATCGACAACCTCACGAGCCAAGTCAAGGATCTACTTAATCTAAGTACTCATGTTGAAGCCGAGCTGACTGAAACTATGAGAATGTTTCTGATTAGCATACTTCATCCAAAAAGATTTGCGTTAATCAATCGTTCGTCCTTTCTAAGTTGAACCACTTTCTTTACAAGCACCTCCGGTGCTAGGCCGTCAGCGGTTGCTGATGTCACCGACTACTAACGTCGCTGCTGCGATGATGAATATTAAGATCGCAGTGAACTCCATGTATTACTTTTATTTATTCAAACCATATTCAAACATGACTTAGTGAAGAGACAGAGAGAGAAGAAATCTACTAGGTTATGGGCGAGCTAGCAACTTTGTATTAAAACAGGTAGACACTGTTTAAAGAAGAAAAATGGCGTCTAATGCGACACAGGATTTTTTTCCTCGATTACAGGAGACGACAAATTTAGCAAACTGGAAGTTTAAATTATTGATGCTACTGGAAGAAAAAGGTGTTGACGATGTATTACACAAAAGCAAAGTCGATTATCGTAACATGTCTGTCGGATAAATATTTTGAATATGTAAAGAAGGCAAATACAGGGTTGTTTCAATTTCAACCGCTGAGGCTGAATACGTAGCAGCTGCGACGAGTGCGTGGGGTAGGTATTTTGTATGTAAAATAATTATTCTGTGATTTTAGTACGAGAGAGAGTACCTATGAAAGGAAGATTTTAAATTCGTCGACTAACGGCCGGTTTACTAACAGTAGCTGAAACGTCATGTTACAAAGGCAAACATGAAGTTCCGGCTACTGTTGGTAGCTAATTTGACACTTGGTTAAAGGTAGATACTTCTATACATTATTGAAACCGGCCGTAAGACTAATAGCGTCTGCTATCCAGTCGAAGATTTTTTTTTTGTGGATGGGGAATCATCAAATGAATCCTCCCGCTCTGGGCGGAAGAGAGTGTCAGACTCTAACTGACTTAAACCCACCAGTGTTCTTCCAAATGCCCTGTACGTTCCAGGGCAACGGTAACTCTTTCGAACAAATTCCGCAATCCTGGTAGTGCCTCACCTTACTTTAGTTATCCCATCACCTTGATTCCGAAAGACTCCATTTTTGATGTCATGTTTTTATTCGTTTCTTTAACATGAATTTATTAATTTTATTACAAAAACATTTGTACTCAAGACATTGTAACTAATGACAATGTATTTTAAATTTTTGACAAGTTACATCTATTCTTCTTCTTTCTCGATTATTTTCTTTATGGCTGGCTAAAGTATACCTTTTTTCCGTTTTAATAGAGCAAAAACAAGTTTATTTTAAGGAGACCTTAATCACCCCTTATTTTTTTTTACGTTTTTAGGGTTCCGAACATCCGTAAAAATAGAACCCGTAGAGGATCACTCGGTTGTCTGGCTGTTTGTCTTTCTTTCTGTCCGTCTGTCATAGTCAATTTTCCCCAAAACTACTGAACTGCACATACGAACTTCTGTGACCCAAACACGGACGCATTACGTAAATAAAAAACTTTTGAGCATGGGGACACTTTTGGGGCACAAATTAATAAATTAAAAAGAAAGTTTTTCAAATGGTACAGTGTGGCAAAACAAATGAAAGGGCTTATTGTAAAGCTATCAAATATATTTCCTTTCATAATTAAAAAAAATAATAATTTAAAGGTAGGTATTAAAAAAATAAATGACCATTCCCGCGAGGGTTTCGGAATTTGTTCGAAAGAGTCACCGCGGCCCTGGAACGCAAAGGGCTTTAGAAGGAACAAGGATGGGTTTTAGTCAGTAAGAGTCTGACACGCCCTTCCTCTCCACCCAGAGCGGAAGAAGTCATTCGATGATTTCCCATCCTTAAAAAAAAGTGCTTGTATAAATTGAAAAACGGTACCTAAGTAGGTACGCCCGCAGTCTGCCGCGGCTGGCCAAGGGTCTTTTGGGTTGATTGAGTGTGAATAAGCTACAGACCTACTGATGGAAATCATTCATAATAATAATTACCCTTTATGTCTGGAGGCTTATTTAGTTTGATTTGATATTGTTTTTATGCTTGAGTTTGTCTGATTATGCTGGCATAATGGAGTATGCTAGCTTACAAGTAGCGAATTATTTAGTGATACCTTTGTTGTATTGTTTTCTTTGTAAAAATACTTTGCATACCTTTCTATAAATCTCTCAGCCTAATTTGAATAAATGACTTTTGATTTTGTTTTTGATTGGTAACTATTTGGAGAGATTAATAAAATATCTAAGATCGGAAACGTGCTGCGCCGATTTCAAGTAACATGGGACAAGGGCAGGAAGACGATGATGATGAAAATATGGGATGTTAGTAGGTAGGTACTTCTCTTTATAAATGGGTAGGTACAAATGCTAGCATATCAAGCAACCCAAAACTGACAAATTTTCCCAATCAACCTTGAACCTAATACTTTTGCGATAAAGTTGAAAATCGATTAAAAAATCTTGGCTGATTGTTGTAGCTTAATGTACTGGCGTCTGTACCTAGGTACCTACATGGAGAAGGGGATACTTTTTAGGTGACTTAACTATCTACATACTCTTTGCAACTTCACAAATAACTAACTAACAAAAATATAAGAGTGCGTAAACTATTTGTCTACATAAAGTCTAGTATGCATTGTCTTCAAAAGAATAATAAAACGACAGTTTAAATAATAATTTTAATCGATCAATGAATCATCTTCTAAATAAAATCATTTTCAATACATAAAATAAAGAAAGATACCTAATGTACCTAGTTTTGTGAGTGACTCGATTGTTAATAAAAAAAAACATTGATTCGTCATCGTATGATAATAATTATTTACACAAACAACACTTGCCTGCAATGAAACTAATTAAATTCGATTTATTTTAACATCTGCAAATATCCGTCGACAATTTTGATTTATTCCATACAAAACGTAAGACAGAAAATAAATAATTATCTAAATAAATGTGTTACAAAACATAAATCATCAGATCTAAAACATTTAGAACAAAATATTCGTTTTTTTTCGTTCTAAAAGAGCTCAATTTTAAGTTTTATCGCACGCAAGTTTACATCAAAACACGATTGGCACAGAAACGGACAAAAAGAAAAAAATTAAATAAAACAAAATACGTCGAGAATTCATGCGTATTAAAAAGTTTACTTATTCGAATGTAGGTACACTTGTTCGATATGGTTCGCTTACGTTATAACTTCATTAAAATAGGAGTATTACTTTATTATGATACAAATATATTTACAGTTCGTAAGTGGCTAACGGCTTAACTAATGAAGGCACCAGAGTGAGGTCGGTGGAGGTATTACACCTGGAACATAGAAAATCACGTTAGGAGGACATCTTTAGAACTTTATATAAGTATTAAAGACTGATTATTCTTTTTATGAGAACATAATAGGGATTTTGTCTGGGTTAAAAAAATATGATTCTAATTCGTAGAGTATCGAAAAATATTGGACACGTATTTTTTTTTTTTACCAAATCAATAAAAAAATACGAAGATAAAACGCATCAAAGATAAGGAGTGGGGGCTTGTAAGGTCACTTACCAGTAAAAAGTGTACTGGTAAGTGTCGTCACACGAGTTTTTAACGCACTGTATCGTCTTCATTTTTTGTTTTCGGGACAAAAGAAAAAATACGTGTCCAATATTTTTTGGATATCTATCTGACGGACTAATTAGATTTTTTTAGTCAAATACCCTATTATTTCAAATCCCTCTTTAAGGCGCCACATCCACGAGCGAGCGAATCGCGGCGATACTATCGTCCTGCCACTTCATTCTGAAACAACTCTATTCCGTGTCTTTGTCACCGGAAAATAGCAAACACCGTAAGATTATAAAATAACTTGAGAGGTTGTAAACTCTCGATAAATTGTCAACTGAACAAAACAAATAGGTACTATTTTACGCATCAAAATTTGATACTTAGTCTATAATCTCGTGAAGTGATTCCGAAAAATTGTGGACTGACATAAACTGGCGACCAATCAGCTTTCTGGTCTACAATTAATTTGCTTGGTTTGATAGTTAAATTGGAAACTTGGCTCTTCATTGGTCTTAGTTTTCTCTGAAAAGACCAATGAGAGCTTTGTTTATAGGTTTACTTTCACACGAAAACAGATAAATTGTTGACTTGTGCTCTGATTGGTTGCCATTTTATTATAATCCACAATTTTTCGGATGCGTAAAACAGTATTCCAAATGTTCAGTTGACGATTTATCGAGAGTTTACAATCACTCAAGTTATTTTATAATCTTACGGTTTTGCTATTTTCCGGTGACATCTTCATAAGGCGATACTAGGTACCGCTACGATGCGATGAACGACATTGACGAGCAAAACGTCACCGGGACGTCGCTCGTGGAGATAGCGCTTCAAAGCTGCGTTTCTACCAGAGATGTGCGAGGATGCGTAGCGATCATTTACCTAGCTATTGGTTATTAACAAACACATCCCTCGCTGCGCATCCTCGCACATCTCACCTCGGTAGAAACGCAGCCAAACGCTGGAGGTTAGGGGTAAGATACTTAATAAATAAAGACTTACATTAAATCGCACGTAATGACGCTGTTAGACATCCGTGCTCCAAACTATCGCATTTGTACCCAACGCACAAGATGGACAATTCTGAAAGAAAAAAAAACAAAATTAGAAACAAACAAAAATTGCAACAATAACGAAACGAAATATATAGTGTGCAATCATTCAGTTTGTGGTTGTTTATCTCATTCCGAATGTAATATGAAAATTATGAACTGTATAAACCTAATAAAGCCTTCTCGGCGTTGTTCGAGACTCTTGGCTATAGAATCTATCATCACAATGGTAAGTAATTCGCATCTCAAATGATTCAGTTTATATGATCTGTTTCGACTTCCAAGAGAATCTCATCTTTAGTTACTAACCAAATAAGCGATCTCATGTCATTCTTGAGGGTTGTATCGGACACATGCTTTGTGATAAATTGAAAGAAGAGAAGATTATTAACCTGTTAAATACTTACAACAATACTTTCGATTGCATTCGCTAATTGCTCCTCCATGATTTTTACATCGCCATGATCCAGAACTTCCTGAAATTAAAATTGTGATTTGTAGAATTTTATTTATTCGTATTCCATGTGCCGATGTTTACCACCGATGTGGTTTAAGTGAGGTAAGGATCCCATACTCCCTAGTCCTGGGCCCAATAACACAGGCGCCCTTAAAAAAACCTTAGTTAATTGTCTCATTACTGGCCAAAAGCCTCTCTCCACTGCTTCCGTTACTCGAAGTTCGATGCCACTTCTTGCCAATTCCTAAAGAAGATGGCCTTTACATGTCTGCAGCAGTGGAAAGTCCAGGTTATATAATAATAATTAAGGTAACAGAGCAATACTCAATTCTTTATAGCATTCCATATGTATTACATAGATGGTATAACAAAACATCAATATGGACTTTGCCCAGCACAGCAAAATATGGTGAGAGGAAGAGGGCTAAGTAGCAATTCAAGGAATTCAATATTACTGTAATGATTAGAAATGTTTTGTTTTGTTGAGTAGAGTTACCTCCTGACACAGTTTGACGGCGGCGGCGAGGTCGGGGCGCGCGGCGGCCAGGCGCGCGGCGGCGCAGGCGCAGCTCACGGACGCGAGCCGCGCCGCGCCCGCCACCACGCCCGCGTTGCCCGCGCCGCCCAGCGCACCTGCGCCGCCCAACGCGCCCGCGCTGAACGACATTGACGACGCGGCGCGCTGCCACTCCTTAAGGGCAACACCGGTCAAAATAATAGGTACAGTCAGGATGAACAAAGTAGCTGATCCACCAGTGAACTCTGACGCGATCATGACATTTTCAGGAAAGCTCGCTACAGATCTTGGTTCATAGACATAAGACACGTCACCGTCAAATCGCCGATCAGTCACGTCAAAATTAGAATTGTATCTGAGTGACTGAGACATGCCTGTCGTGACGCGAGTCCTGACTGACATATGTCCTACAAACTCTAATGTTTTGACGTTACTGATCGGTAACATGACATGTCAGTATGAACCATTAATACGGTGCCTAACGATACCATTCCGATATTGGCGACGGCAACGTTTATTAGGTCTGGTGGTTCACTGGTGGATCAACGACTTTGGAATGTCTCTTTAAAACGTCATCAGTCGCATACAGCACTGCCGTGTCGTGCAACCAAGATAAAAAATACACTGTGACGTGTACGTTGACACCAGACGGCACTGATAACATTTTAAGGACACACCAACCAAAATTTTCTGCACCTAGCCTAGTTCCACTAGGTTCGAACACCAGCAACGCTCTGCGATTTGATGCTCTTGGAGTATACTATTCACGTGAAAGCCACGGTTATTGTTTGAACGCGGATTTTTTGTTGAAAATATTGATGCAGTCGCAGATTTGCGGATATATTCGATACGCAGAGCATACACAGTGTGTTACCCTAGTCGAATCAGCTAAGCAATGATGATTGTGATGATTCAATACTCTAGTTTCGAAAATATGAAACCGTGGCTGTCAAGGTATTATGGTTTTTTTTAATAAAATATGAAATTGGATCACAAATTTTTCGAAAAACCCTTTTTATATATATTTTTAATGGCCCCAATTAATATAACACTCTTGTGAAATAACAAGACGAACAGAAAGTGAAATGAAGAAAAATTACAAACTAAAAATCAAATAATAAACCCAGGTTACCACATCATTAAAATTATATCGACCAAAACCATTATTAGGTTGACTTTATTCTCGATTAGTAAATTCAAACATTCATATACTAATGCAATATAATTATATCTTTAGTCACAATGAAATGATATTAATTAAAACAAACCGCTACCATACATACCTCTGTATCAGTCTTAGCGTCAGCGTCCCCTATAGACCTAACGAGCTCCTTCGAGATAGCCATTAAGAGGTAATTTGTAATTTTCGCTTTGGTTTCAGCAGTCACTTCTCTACTACTAATCAGGTTGATATCGTTGCACAGCCGCGAGAGGTCGTCGTCCACAGTGTTGTGCACCCTCTCGAACAAGTCTTCGATGAGCTGGCTCACCAGCTGACTGCGCATCGACGGGCACGAGCAACGAGACTCCGACGATATGTAACTCATACTGTGGTGCATCCTCCCGTAATCTGTCTTCTTTGGTACCGCCGTGTATACAGAATAGCCTTCGTCTATATATTCAGTTCTATCCGGCTTTAGTTCAACTCGAGATGCGTGGAACGACTGTCGCATTGTTTCGCTTCTCAATTCTTCTAGCTCCTCAGTTTTGATGGACAACTCGTGACTTAAAGTCTTTATCTTCTCGTCACACTTCCTTTTGCATTGTGTTAAAGCTTTCTGCGTCAAAGCAAGCTGCTTTTCCAGAGATTCGACCTGAGAACACATTTCTTCTTAGAATTTCCTCGAAGGCTTCCATGCATATTTACACGTCACAACCGCGGTACGGAGCATGCACTGTCGTGTGCCGAGCGATCGGAACGATCAAGATAAGTGTCAAGCGAACATGCATATTGCGTTACTTTAAAAAGCGGTAAACATTGAAAGCGTTACAAGGTGCGAACCCAAAGCAACTACACATACAATTACTGAGCCATCATCTATTGTCTAAATAAATAAATCAACATAAATATAAAATAGAAAGATCTACGGTATTAAGAAAGAAGATATCCCCCTCTCCAATGAATAATATGAAGGTACCATCTCCTTATTAAATCATTTATTAATGTTATATCCAATCCAATGCCTAGTAAGGTCCTGAATAATAAGTCCGACTTTTGTTAAATCTATCACACATACCTCCTCCCTCAATTCGCTATTTGTTACTTCTAAGTCTTGATTACTCTTGTTGGCCCGGGAGAGTTCTTTCCTGATCGTTTCCAGGTCGCCCACAAAACAGACTTCTACCTTCTTTGCTGTATCCTTCTGGGTTTTGACCTCGGCGTCTAACTGTTTGTTTAATTTACGCAGTTGCTCTAACTCTTTCTGTAATCCAAATAGAAAATAATGCAACCTATTACATAATGAAAAAAAAATCGAACAATTACTGTTGGTTCTCGAAGAAAAGCTAAGACTTCAAGATTAATTCAATTTCTCCCCTAAATAAGAATTAGTAGAAAATGACAAATACCTTGAATTTGGCATCAAGGGCCTTAAACGCCATTTCTGACTTTTTAGCTTCGAAGTCTGCCTTCTGAAGCTCTGTATGCAGACATATGTTCTGTCCCGAAAGCATTTTGCTGTCTCTCTGAGCTTTCTCTAACGCTATGCGCATCCCTGATTCGGACTCTTCTGCTCTTCTTAACTTCTTCTTGAGCGGGTCGCAGCAGTTCTTATGTTGTTCACGCTCGGCTTCTAGTTTCTTTAACTGATCACAAAAAAATAACTTAAAAACAGTTACAGCAAAGATACACATTTTTATAATAAGAAAATCTTTCTGGTATTTATTTTTTTCAAATCCATTTGTGCCATTTATCATTGAATTTTTAGTCAGTTACTGACTACGCTATACTTTAGTAGCATCCATTTCCACATTTAAAATAACAAATCATACGTCACGCTATCAAAGTTATCCGCTCAATTTTAAAAAATACAATAGCCAGATAACAATCATCGGTGTTCCGGCACTTTACACCCTATTTTGTATACCTCTACAACATTTAACAGAATGAACGCAATATATGAAAAGGGGTCATTGTACTTACCAACTTTTACTATGGGACCAACTCCGGAATCGCGAAAAAAAATCAACTGTTAAGTAGGTACATTTTGTCGAGTTATGCGCACACAAATGTATGGGGCAGTCGATTTGTTGTCGCGATTTCAGTGTTGGTCCCATAGTTACTTGTTATGTTCACTGTAAGCAGACTCATCGGATAATTGATATCAAGTTTATGATCGAGTAGCAGTCCAGAATCACTGTAATTATTAAAATCGTAAAAATTATCGCCCTCACCTTTGCTTTGAGCGCCGCCTCCGAAGAATGCGATTCCTCGATCCTCTTCTTGTATCCTCCCTCCATCTCGGCCCACATGTCGTCTGCTTGTGTCAACATCTCCAGGTAGGCCGCCTCTCTTCTCTCCAACTCTGACACTCTGTTCTTTAAATCTATTTCGCGGGTCTGTAATGCTCGGATCTTTGTTTCCATTATCGGGTCGGCCGGTTGCTGTGGGTAAGAAAAGAGTACCGTACTTAAATATTTTTTCTATAATTGTCACAACGTTTTTGTTTGTTTTGGTAAATTATTAGAATAATAATAGTGTGTAATTCTTCTTACATTATAATTGAAATTCCAAAGAGAGCCGAGTCTAGCAAGAATCTATCAAAAGAATCGTCATGGTTTTAGATTTGTGTTACATTGTTACAACGCTCTACTTCGCGCAAGTGAGATTTTCATTCTACGAGTCTACTTTATTAGGAATCAGTGTGAATGGTGTTCAGGCAGTACCCATTACTCTATTACGTCTGTTAAACTTGTAATGCGTATTTGATGAACCTTTTTAATCAGTCTACCTGGCTATTTGTCATCGTTTGATTCGTTCTTTGAAGCAGGTTAAATCTTGGCAAGTGACTGACTGAGGTTCGGTCCGTAACAGAACAAAATAAGGTAAGATAATGATTGCAGTTCTGTTGTCCTTGAATATTGAATAGTTTAGGTTAGGCCAATATGAATATCCTTGGACAAGCCTAGCCAATATTATAAATGTTAAACTGAGTTTGTTACGCTTTCAAGCACTTAGGCTGAACCGATTTCTGAATGTTGATACAGAGTTAAATGTCGTCCTTCTTTTTAAGGATGGGAATCATCAAATGATTTCTTCCACTCTGGGTGGAGCAGAAGGGCCTGTCAGACTCTTACTGACTAAAAAACCATGTTCCTTCTAAAGCCCTTTGCGTTCCAGGGCCGCGGTGACACTTTCGAACAAATTTCGGAACCCTGGTGGGCTCTGGCCCTAGCGGGCCCCGTCTTCTATGCTGAAATCTCTTTGATGCGCGCGTGGAACACAACGCGCCATCGACCCGGGCCTGGTGGTGATCGGACAGCGAGCCACCCAACGCTCGCCGTCCGCAGGCCCGCGCCTACGGTGGCCGGGGATCGCCCTGCGAATACCGACGCCCGGGGCGTCTTTTTCTGTAGCGGTGGTTGGGGCGAAGGCCTTGTCTTTCCCTCGCGCGGTCCGCCTCATTCGCAAGCATTGCTGCTTCGCAGAAGGAGGTGACCGCTTCCCAAACCTCCTCGCTTCGGACCTTGGATTTAACCAGGGCCGGACGCGAGAGGTCACTCTACGAGGACACAGCGATGCTCCACCGTGTCCTCCGGGCGATCCTCACTAAATGGTGGGTACCATTTGGAGATGGTTTTATGTTGTTTTTTTGGGGAAATCTATATTAACGCGAGTGAAGTCGCGAGCAAAAGCTGGTTCGTGATGAAAGAGAAGACGTTACTTACCGATGTACCATCTCTATCTCTCCTGAGCTCTGACTCCAGGCTCACGATCGTTTCTTCAATCCTTTCCTTCTTAACTTGACCGCCGCACTCCGCGGCCGCTATCTGTCTTTTAATTGTCTCCAATTGTTCTTCTAATTCTCGCACTTTTACTTCGAGCTTATGTTTTATTTCTTGTGTTTGTTCTTCTACTTTCCTTCTCTCGGCTAATAACCTGGGAATAGAGGAGAAAATACATTGTTAAAGACATTTTGACACCGTGTAAGGGACGTACGAATGTTGCGCCTTTACGTCAATCTAAGGTGACATTGCCAAGCGGCTGGTCGACTTTTCACATAAAGGACCAGAAGGCTCGCCTTTTTTGGCAAACGAATCAATAATGCCATTCAACACGGCAATGCTTCCAGCAGTTTTGGCACTTTGACAGACTGCCTCCCTTTTCTTTTTACTGGACTATAGCAAAACCAAAAAGAAGCCGTGGTCGCGTGCCTGTATACCATGTGGTGCCAGGAACAGCTGAACAATTATAATGGCATGCGACCAAGGCTTTAACTTGATCATTCTTGTACCTGACTTAATTCCTGTATGAATAATTGTTTTCTTGTTTCGTACTTTTTAAATCACTTAATTTTCTGTAGTCGAATCATATTTACAAACAAACAAATAGTTTTTTTGTAATAATGATGTCTATTAATTTTGAAGCGATGCGTAGCGTTCCGCAAATCAAACAGACCGACCGCATCCGCAACACATTTATACGCTCCAAGACCCGGCATCACGGATGTTGGAGACAAACCTACGACGCTAAAGTGGGATTGGGCATGTCACATTTTTAGGATGACGAGGACAGATGGGCCAGGATCGTCACGCAGTAGGTGCCTGAAGACGGACGTTGCAATCGAGGCCGGCTTAAAAACGCAGGCGTGACTCATTCCTGACAGATTGGCCGGAGAAGTCAGCAGATAGAGTCTATAATATGGGAGAGGCCTTTGCCCAGCAGTGGGACAACATAGGCTAATTAAAAAAAATTACTTACATAGTGACTTGCTTCTGCAGCTCCTCCTCCCGGGGCGTCATGAGCTTGGGCGTGATGCCGCCGAAGGGTACGAGCGCCATGGACGCGCGCTTCTGCTCCTGACTCTCGCGCCGCATCTCCGCGATGAAGGCGCGCGTGTTCTCGCTGTAGCCGCCCATGCGGGCTATGAGGCTCTTCTAGAACAAAATCAAGAGCCAAAGTATAGAAAAAACTTATTGAAATTATGTTGCGGCTCGTACCTTTGGAACGTCAAATTAAAAAACAAAGTTTGTAATAGTCCGAATTAGGTTTTAAGCGGAAAAATTAAAAATGCTTCGGTACCAGAAAATTCGGAAAATTGGTAAAGTACTTTTATGGGACTTCTGTATGAGCGCATAAATTTAAACCGAAAAACGGCTGCCGGGTCAACTAGTTCACAATAAAAACTAATTCAAATTGATGAGAGACACCCAAAAATTTTACTCATCTCTTCTGGATACCTTGCTAAGTACAAGGGATTCTGACAATTCTCATAATTTCATTGAGGAGGGAAATAACGTACCTTTCCACCATAGGACAAGTCGGCGCCCACCGCTTGGACCACGTTCCATGCTATCAGTGCCGGCACTGCTTTCTCCAGCTTGTCCAACCTCGTAAGTAAATCTCTCTGGAAACCAAACACGGGAGGTTAGAGATAGAGAATAAAATAGTTTTCTTGACATTTCGAAACCCCCCTCCTTGACTCGGGAAGCATGGAAAGTTTATGGTCTTCCCCTGATCTCTCTCCAGGCAGTGTAGTTTTTCTACCCATCGGATGAAGAAAATGAGTGCACCTTCCTAGCCTTTTCTCAATTACGAGCATGTTGGAGTCGGCTTCCAGTTTCACCGGTAGCAGCTGTGTCAGGGGGGCTACTCTCTAAACCCGAAGTCCGTAGTTTCGGGCGTATTCTACTCCGTATCACCTACGGACTTACGATTAGTTCCGAACTCGAACTAAGAATGAATGATAACACGATTTGACATTAACTATCAAATCGTGTTGTCATTAATTCTTAGTGGTTAGGTGATACGGAGTAGAATACGCCTGCAACTACGCCCGAAACTACGGACTTACTTACTAGATACTTGCTTGTGCACTCATAGTAGCTTCTGCGTCCTAGGCTAGTCTTCTATAAGACTGGTGACCATAAACCATTGGTGAACAAACCTGGCAAGTCATGTGCGTGGTTATCGATATTTTTATGAACGAGTCATGATTTAAATTCATGACTATCTAAGAAATCGGATTTGACAGCAGGATACAACATTGCTTTACTAGTAAGTAGGAAATTTCTAAAAAATAGTATTTGAAAGTTTGTTTGTGTTTGACCCTCATTGAAGAGTCAACGCTCTTTAGGCTACAGAAGTTCTATGGAAGATTCTGTGAAAACTCAAATCTCTCTTTATACACTTAAAATAAAAACTCCTAACTAAAATATGGCGTCAAAAAATTCGTCCGCATCGCTATCGACTGGAAGTGAGCCCAAAAGACTTTTTTACCATACAACGCGGCATTGCCACGTTGTATGGTAGTGGTAATATCCTCTTTGTTTTTTCTGCAATCTGGTTATAAAAGAAGAACTCACCTCTCTAGCCTTCAATAGGAGCTCCTTACTGGCCAGTTCGTTAATCAGGCGCTCGGCCTGCGACCGCGAACACTCGCGTTGCTCCGTCATGTCTCTCAGTTGAGCAGAACAGAGCTCATAGTCCATCTCAAGCCTAGGAACAAAATTAAACCATAAATAAATAATTCTATCAACATATTAAAGTATAGCGTGATACGGAACGTTTGATTGATTTGTTTGATTTAAATTTAAATTCCATTTGCTAGATACAGCAACTAGACAGCTACATATATACATAAATATAAGTAACTGGATGACCGAACTTTACTCGGTTTTTTTTTTATAAACGTTTTCTAAAAATGAAGCCTGGGTGGATCGATTTATCGCCTCCGAAACCCCCTGCATACTAAATAACATGAAAATCGTTGGAGCCGTTTCCGAGATTCAGATTATATATATACATATATACCTACAAGAATTGCTCGTTTAAAGGTGATAAGATAAATATGGCGATTTCTTAATTTTATGACAAATATAGAAATCAGGAATATTCTACCCATGTAACAACAAACCAAACGCTAAATAAAATAAATACGTAAACAGTTCAAGATTTATATATGTCACTGGAAAATTGCAGAATCCGTGAGATTGTAATAAATCTTTATCAGATTATAATTTCTCGATAATTTATGAAAGAATCATTTTGTATACAATAAATCCATCCAAATTCAACTTCAAACAATCCAAAGTTTCCAACAGATCCGTGTCTTATTAAGAAAAAAATTGTTTACAATTTCACGCGATAATTTACAATCATACGGCGTTTGCAATGAACCGGTGACATATATAGATAACAAGATAATAGAGATTTTTATTACAAACTGGGTCTGCTCTTGACCTTGTTGTCAACTGCATTTCATTGAGTAAGTCCAAGCAATAAAGCTAGGTAAACAACAACGCTATGGTAATTTACTTTAACGAGATCAACTACTCACTGCTGCCAATGTAAACGTGTGTCATTTTCGATTTCTTCTAGTTCACAGCAATCCTCCTCTAATCTCTCGTACTTATCTTGTAGGTCGGAAAGTTGCGATTCGAGTTCCTGTAAAACGACAGAAAAATATATACCAGTTCTAAGCGTTCGTTTATCTTATTCGTCATTATCTATACTAATATTATCGGTAAAGTTTGTTAGTTTGTATGTAGGGGGTAGTCTCTGGATCTACTGAACCGATTTTGAAAATTCTTTTTGTATATGATAGCCACATTCATGAGCAATGCTATAGGCTATAGGAGGGGAACGGGAAATTCCTACGGGAACGGGAAAAAACGAGATACGCGCGTACGAAGTCGCGGGTAAAAGCTAGGTATTTATACAAAACTTGCTTCTGGCAACAGCTACGCCCGCATGAAAGTCGAAAATCATCTCAGGTAACATGCTCCCGAGTTAAAAATGTCCTAATCTTTGACAGAGTCTGTGTGCTAAGTTTGATCCAAATCCGGTCAGTCGTCAAGAAGTGAATAGGTTACAAACTAACAATAACTTTGGCATTTACGATATTAGTAGGAATGGATAATCCGTGATTTGTACCTGTATTCTATTTTCAAGAAGGAACTCTTTCTGCAATCTCTGTGCTAGCTTAGCCTCTTTAACGTCTTGTGCCGCTTCGTATATCGAGATCTTTCCCTCCAAAAACTTAAGCCTCCTCTCGTAATACTGCTTGTGCTTCTTGCCCAACTTCACGCACCTGCACTCCAGGCCGTCTCCATCCTCTTTAGTACTTAATGTCCTATTTCTAACTCCTTGTCTCTCTAACTTCTCTCTTATACTATTCAGTCGTTGTATTTCGGTGTTTAGTTCACCACTACATTCAAAGCTTTCGTTGACGTCTGTTTGGGTACTCTTTGACTCTGTTTCGACACCTTCGAAGATGCCACTCTCTTGCAGAATATTACTGGGCTTTCGCTCTTCACTGCAAAGACTCTCCAAGGATTCGCATTTATACCCCTTCTGTTGATATGGTGTTACGGTTGCGATGGCCTTCTGAGTTTTGTCAGTGTCTTGCTTGAATCTCAGGTCACATATTTTTCTCGGTTTTGCCTGAAAACAGACGGAAATTTAAATATAAAGTCATACAATTATTTACACGTTTTTTCTGGTTTTTTTTATGGCTGTCAGTAAGTTTTTTTTAAATAAAAACCAATGTATGACAAGATTTTTTTGGCAATGCTACAAAAGAGTTTATAACTAACCTGAAAGCATTCATCTTCACTGACAGAACTGCTCAACGCTTGAAGGTTGTATAGCAGCATCAAAACTTGTTCCAAGCAGGCCCTGTCCTCTGCCGACGCCGCATTCAGTATCATCTGTTCCAAGTGTTCTTTGACTGGGTTACTTTTGAGGGAATCACTGGTGGTTTCGGAGTTCTTGTCTAAAATGTCGGCTAGCACTTGGGCCCTAGCGAAGTCTTCTTTGAAGTCATCGTGGTGGGTACCCAGGTGCCGGCGGGGGTTGCAGGGGCTGCTCGGGGCGTGGGGGGATTTGTATCCGGAATCCATTCGTTTGAGTTCGGGCGACGCGGAGTCCTTGATACGGGAGCCTGGGGACACGCAGCCCGAATCCGAGTCGGTTAGATTGTCCCTAGCACCCTGTAACAGAAAAATGGGACTTAGATGCTATAGAAACGAACCCAAATTCAATACTGGTGGTGGTGGAATACTGGGATAATAAACGCACAATTTTCAGTCCGCTGAATTGAACAATCCTTGTAATAGTCACGACTGTAATGGAATACAATTACTGACTGAAAGAAGGTAACACGGTATTACGTTACAAGATTTTCGAAACACAACAATCACTTTACATCACATACGTATTATTATATCGAGATACAAATGGACGCCAAAAGTTGACCGTACTCTCTCGTTAATTGGACCGTAGTGTGTTTAGGCGGCAAGTGGCTTAACGAACGACTTGCAGTAGGCGTTGACAAATATACTTATGTAAAACGATTTTTTCTTTCTGATACAGATTAAGTATGCTGTAGAATGTTGCTATTATAATAGACGGTTGTTCTTAGAAACGTAATAATAAACTAACATGGAGTTATGGGACGAGTTTCGCTTCCTCTTGCGCGCCCTTTTCTTTGTCTCTGTTATTGAAATATTTACCTCTCTGAGTGTTATTGTGCTTAGGCCTTAATATGCAAGTTATCTGTAAACAGGACGAATGAATGACGTGTTTATTGGAGCTTGAACTATTTTATCAACATCCACCGAATCAACAAATAGTTCGCTCTGATGAATTCCGATCAATTAATTAGAAGGCGTAGTGTCTTCTAGAAAAAAAAATTAATCAATTGCTTCATGCCAACAAATTAGTTCCGCAGTGCTACCATGTCTCAGATAACTACCGTTGGCTAGCGATCTTCAAACATTGCGAGAGTAACCACCGGTTAAATTACCCAAAGCGTAACATTACTTCATAATTGCGGTAGATATAATTGAGCTAACGAAGCCAAGAAGACATGTTTATTGTGACTTACTTGCTAGCGTTATTGATTGGATATTAAATTAGTCTTGCGGACCGAATCAAGTTGCAGACGGTAACAGGGATGCACGCGATATATATGAATTTGGAATTGCAACGTAAAGTCTTTGCAAGTGAAACGATCTGCGGTAGAACCTTTACTGATTCTTACAAAGAGAATTTATGAACTCATCCTGTCAAGATTGGTCATGTGTTAAATGAATCATTATGGACAATGTGACTGCTGCATAAATTATTTTTATGACTGCTAACAACCCTTACTCAGCTAAGCTTCTTTTTAAATAAAAGTCCTCTGGTAAATTGAGATCATTTTTCTCTCAAAAAGTTACATGAGAAATTGTAGGCCTAGCTGTCAAGCAATTCGAACAATTAATCGATAGTGTACTTCCTACAGTATCTATCGATTCCATTCCAAGTAAAAGATATTTAAGAACAAGATTAAAATGAATTATGTGATAAACATCTTATTTCACGGCCAGCCCAGACATAAAACAACCTCTAAACTAAAGTACTGCGCATTACTGTCCATACCAAACATACCTGTTTACTTAATAAATACATAACTCTACACATAAGTATGTAAGTACATGTTTTATTTATCAACACCTGATATAAGGCTGTGACTAACTGAATGAGGTAATCATCCGGCAAGTGTCCCATAAACAGAGCTGTATCCGGCCACCATAGAAGTAAGTAACAAAACCGTTAATAATGATCAATGCTGTTTCCGTTAACACCTTAAGTTATATTTGAAAGAACATAAGGCGTTGGCCTCACCACCAGCTGTGCAAGCTAAGCTTCATCAATGCCGCCACATGAAAAACTAAGAAGCGAAATTTGTACGGCAACAAGAAAAACCGCAACGCCATCTATCCTGTTAGCGACGAACTACCAACTAAATCCTGCATCGCGCAAGTAGAGTTCTCCGTGCGATTTGAACATATGCAAGAGTCCGAAAGTCAACTGTCGGGCAGTTGCCCACCAGACACAACAACAGTTTGGTCGGAGGATCTTCCCTTTTTAACGGACGTTTGCGGTACTTTACTCTCTGTTCCGCATACCTCTATAGTCTTTTTAACCGACTTCAAAAGGAGGAGGAAGTTTTTTTTTTGTTTCTTTGAGAACTCTGTCATTTATAAACCGATTTGGAAAATTCTTCTTTTGTGTTGGTTTACTTTACACTCATAATTATATCCAGATTGGTCCTATTTTATAAAATTAGTGTTCTTACGATGACATAAGGAATTGACGGAACTCCTCACACATTATAGGCATATATGTGCATGCAGCTTGGTATTTTCATCGACAAATCAAGAATTTGCATTCAGAAAGTATAATTCACAGGTTCCGAGAAGATATCTCGATGAAGGTAGTTTGCTGAAAGTAGCCGAATAGGCTGAATACCAGTTGCCGAATATTCGTGGTATCTCTAATAGTTACGACATTATCTTGGTTTTCATCAGTCGTCATAGCTTTTGGTCAATAGTCCAAGTGTAAAGTACCCTTTTTTTTTTAAGGATGAGTAATCATCAAATGACTTCTTCCGCTCTGGGTGGAGCGGAAGGGGTGTCAGACTCTTACTGACTAAAACCTACCCGGGTTCCTCCAAATGCCCTTTGCGTTCCAGGGCCGCGGTAACTCTTTCGAACAATTCCGCAACCCTGGTGCGGTGTGACCTGCCCTTAACAAAACAACGAGTAACAGTTGACCTCTTGCTTGTATGGAGAATGTGTGTAGTCTTAGGTCAAGGTTATTGGCAGTCAATGTTCGTGTGAGAAACGATTTTAGTCCGTGCTGGATAATGGTGTTGTATAATAACGGTTTATTGATTAACACTTGAATCTACTTAGGTAGGGGCTTTCTTCTGTCTTTGTGCCTACTTCTGGCATTCAAAAGATAAACGGTCAAAGTTAATGGCAGGCCGTGAATAAGTTACACAAAGGAAATTACGTGTTTTTGCATTTTCTCCTGCTTTTCAATAGGTAAGTACCTATTAGAACGGAACTAAATAAATTATAGGTAGGTAGGTACGTAATTTGATGTGAGCCACCGTCAATATTTAAGGCTCCACAAATATTCAAAGGTACATAGGAATTTAGGGATATGTTCGACTATATAAAGTACTACAATAATAAATTAATTATTCTTAAACCTGATCAAAAATGTGTTATTTTAATATTGATGTCTTTGAGTGGTAACAAAACTTCGCAAAGCAAAACGCATTAGTGGTATCTTTCTCTGAAATATGATAAAAAGATAACAAAAAAAACATAAAACGAATCATATCTTTCAAATTAGTTCTGATAAGATACTGGAAACATCGCAAAATACAATATCCGCCGATAGGTACTAAACAAAAGTAACAACACAAGAGGATGAAATGAACAAACAAAAAAAAAATATATACCTGATCGACGCGTGCGCCATTCATGACTTCGCTTCTAAACTCCATTGAAAACTTAAGCCTTCACCTTCACATGACGATCAAACACACACAAAACATTCGAATCACGCGCGAAAATTGACGTCACAGCGGAAAACAAATGAAAATCACCTCACTTTATGGTTCTAAAGACAGGACTCACTCACTCATTCACTGAAAAACACTGGCCGAAAACAAATAACAAATAATAGAAACTTTACTTTTTTCACCATCCAACTTTTTTTTCCAGGCACGATTTATGCAAAAATATAAAAAAAGTCAGCTTTTCAGTACATTTTTGTTATGTTGAATTAAACGATTTTTAAATGTTGCATAAATAGTGCTTGGAAAATTTTTATTACCTATTTTTTGTCGGTTCTACAATAACGTTTTTCTAGTACCTTATCGGGATGTGCGTCTTCCAACTCTAGCAGCCTGAACTCCATGAGCTCGAGCTGATCGCGCGCGTCTCGCAGCGCGTCTGCCAGTCGCGTGCACTCTCGCGCAGCGGCCGACGCGCGCTCCGCCGACGAACGGCATTGGCCGCATGACTGGAACGGAAGGGACCATCAGTTTTGACAAGCAAGGGACAAATATTTTTACGAGTTATGTATAATATATTTTCTGGTAGCTACAATCTGGGGGTCTTTATGTCAAGAGTGATTAGGTTACTTCTAGAGAAACGTGCTCCATCGTCGATCACATCTTCGCTTGCCATAAGATGAGATTGAGGTCAAATGAGATTATTAAAAAAAAAAATACATTCAGAACACGCTTATCCAGCAGTACCTACAGCAGAGCGATACTGTAAACATGAACATGAAGTGAGCTGTCGATCCATACAAACAAGATGAAATGACAGCTCACCTCATGCTTACTCCACCTAAGTTCACACGGGGATCCGTTGACAAAATAGACAGACAGTAGGTGTGTAGTGTATAAGTAAGTTATTCAGTTAGCAATAAGATTGTGTGATCGAACACTGAAATGAATCATGATTGCTTGGTTTATCAGTTTCCAAATGTAACTTTTGTGCTCTGCATAAAATGTAAGATTAATGACCTCAATTAATGTCATATTAATTTATTGCTAATACGAAAAGAACAAAACTCATAATCTTTTCCATAATTTATTCTTTATCCAAACTATTAATAATAATATACCTAATTATCCTATTATGTTAGCAAAGCAGGTGGACAACTGGACATTTCTACATACAAACAGCTTAGATTTTATCGCTTTGTCCAAATTGGGGCGATTTTGTGTATAGGATTAACAAATTATGAGCCTACACGAGCAACACCCACTCAAGTCGTGCCTTAGGCGCAGTCCCACCAAAAAGGCAAGCCTCGCATGTCCAACTGATACGGTGTAACAAAATTAGATAATGTTGAAACTGTTGCGAACATATTTCATTCAAAACCAGCCTTTTGTAATACACGAAACGGAAAATAATTAAACGCTTTCAACCTACATAGTGCAACATATCAATTTCTAATTGTTAAAACCTGTTGGCAATTCTTATGATAGCAAGTACAAGTTTTTCCATAAGTAATTGTTTTATTTAACATTTAAATTACAATTTATACATTGCAATTACCTATCAACCTACTCTGGCCTCTTGAACGACCATCTGACTAGTTCTGTCTACATAAAGGTACATACTTTGCATTATTTATCTATCATTATTATTTTCATAGTAATTGTGCTGCTGAGAGAGTGGGATAATAAATACACTTTATGGTGAAAAAAAATATGTTCATGATTTTAGGATATTTAAATCGACCCTACAGTCTAGAGCCTACCTATGATAGTTCCTCTTTCTCTACATTCTACATGTGCAAATTTATGATCGGTGATATTTGTTGTATACCGGTTTACTCACTGCATTTTTGCAGCTAACGTGGCTTTCTTTCTCAGTTCCTTTGGTTTTTTTTTTAAAAAACCTTTAATTTTGTTGTACTCTTTAAGCCCTTTTATTTAATATCCATTTAAAGAGGATTGAAAAAAATATGTAATCTACCATCTTGGCGCGGCGGCCATATTAAAATTATTACAATACCTATTGAGTATTGCACATTGTATCGTCCAGAACTGAACATGTATGCAAAATTTCCGAATCAATCAATCGGATAAAAACAAATGGCCGAAAAATGGTTAAATAAAAGCTTGTAACAACAGACAAGCAACTCTTATTACTGCTCTTCATCGTATATCTCTACTTCACATGTCGCTATATTAACATCAGGGTCCTTCTACATACGTAAACCGCTACATAGTGACTGTACGAGTAACTTACAGAAGCATAGTCACCCTACATAACATAGAAACACAATGCAATGACGCAAGATCCAAGCCAATAGTTTACTAGGTGACAAAATGTTTATACACTGCAATACTATTTGACATTATACGTTGAGCTCAACCATCCTCTCGTATGTCCCAAGGCCGATAAGCATTCTTTGAGACGCACATACATCGACGGAAAATGGTACTTGAGGCATAAATTGACACGATTATGTATCCAATGGAACAATAAAGTACGTGATACATACTTAGTTCTCAATTTGGTACGTATTTCACGAATTGGTTTAAATTGGGAGTCCTGATTTAGTTTGGAACGTGGTGACACCCTCAGAAAAATGTGTCATCAAATGAGTTCCTTTACGTTACTGTTTTTTCAAGCAGTTTTCCTAGTTAAATAAAAGTGAAGGGCTTTAGAAATACCTATTCTGGAAAATTGAGTTGTTATTAAGAAAGTTGTTTTGTTGCAATTTATGGCATATTTTACAAAGATGGAAACTGCTTGCTGTCTGTTAAAGGGTACTTATTCTCTACTTTTGAAATTCATAACAAATCTGGTCCGGTTTAAAAGTTGATGCACCCAAGTCTTCATTCTTCTTCTGTCCAATTTGAAGGAACCTTCTTAAATTACTTGGGCCCAGTAGGTGGGCACGTTAATCGCAGCATGAGGGGCGTTCATAATTACCTCATTAATCAGCTTTCCTGCTGTTTAATTTACGCGTAACATAAACTGGTAGTGACACTAACCACTAGGTACTCTGAAGATTTTATGATTTTATGTCTCTCGAACATAATCGGCTTTGCGTGCGGAGTTGCAGACCCATCACTTAGTAATGCGACTAAGTAATTGAAATATGTCTACAAAATGAAGATAAAAGCCTATAAGTTTCGAGATTGTAAACTCACGCACGGAGAGACTAAATCTAAACTAATTAATGACAAACTGCCAGATGTTGTCATCCCAAAGATTTTTATTAAAGCGATGGGATTATATGGCTTGATGGTACCTGCTAACATGTCCCAGATGGGTTACATTACAACACTCATATAGCAGGTCAGTATTGGGCGAAAAGTGTCATACAACTGTCATCAAATTTATATTCGAATTGCCCTGTACCCATGCAATTAATTATGTTGAGCTCCAGCATCCCTCAGGATTGACTGAAAAAATGGCCAGTAACCTCTTTCCATCATATTAACGGTGGCTAATTTTGGTGAGTGCCTGTGAGCCCGATCTGGACATAGATCTCGCCTGATGGTAAGCGATCATCCATCGGTCTATGACGAAGCTGAGTGAGCCCAAAAAATGCTTATTGATGCCTGCAGATCTACTTTGATATCAAACTGGGTCTGATCACACAGGGAACCTGCTATTTCATACCCTCCAATGGGCCTTTAACCCACGTAAAGAGAGATGGCTTTGAATATCCTGGCAACTACAGTATATATTTATAACGTCAGTCCTTAGACGCCAGCAGTTACCTCCGTGTAAACTGTCCCCTATATCACGTAAAAGGCAATCCACGTCAAGTTAGAGAAGTCGTTTGGTGTGGGTTTAATTGGGCCGTTACTGCGGTAATCGCCTTTTGTTGGCCACAATGGTCAGTCACTTAGATTTCAACGTTATTGATGTTCATAAATCTAATTGATTTTATGTGTTGTTTTAAATAGGTTTTGCTTGTGGGTTTAGCTTCCGTGAAATACGTTTCGATGAGTGGGTAAGTGAGATTGTAGATAGGTACGGTAACGCAGCCCAGCTAGATTGATCGAATGTAGCAGAAAGGTGCTTTGGGGTTCTAGAAAACATGAGGAAACCTAACACGAAAAAAAATATCAAAACATTGGTCGGCAAGTTTGTAAGCATAGACTTGCTGGAGTTAGAATAACACTACGTACACTAAGAACACTTTTCATATTTTTAGCTTCTGTCGTTAGAGGACGTTAGCTACTTACTTTAATAGCTAACCATATACATTGCTTCTATTATTCGTTAAATGATTTCATTCGACCTTCAGCGTAAAGATCAATATTTATCCAAGTAGAAGGTGTGACAGGACTGTCTGTGATATATTGCATTGCATTGAATTTTATTATCAAAGCCGCACCTTATATCCTATATTATTATATATTTATCATATTGTACTTAGTAGTCAGCCACTAAAGCATGTTTTATTGACCACGTTTTATTATGATACTGAAGGATAACATGTCCTGATCTCGGCTACCTAGTATTTCCATAGTTTCCTTTTTCTTTTAGGATCCCTTTTCTAAAAAAAAAATAAGTTTCATAATTCTGTACGCGTCATTATTAGGTATATTATAAAGGATCGCTACGTTGTCCCTTTTACGTGTCTGTTGGTCAAGTCCCAATTTCTCGGGAACGTGTGGAAGTACCTATCAAGTTATCATCAATATAAAATATTAGCTTTTCAGCATTCAGTTTTAGACCACGGTACAAAAGAATCTATTGCCATTTCTAGATATTGCAATACGATTTCAATGAAGCAGCATTCCAATAAAGGATGACAGGACTGCAGTATAACTTTCCATCGTTTCCCAAGCTTGCAACATCCATAAGCCGGAATAATACTTTAATTATTCAATAGACAATATTGTCTATACAGCCAGTCCTTACCAACACAATCTACAGACTTGTCTTAACGAATGTTCAAATCCAAGCCGTGTTAAGTAGACCTAGTTTTAATACTTCCGTAAAATCTTAAACTGAACACTGATATTATTAACTTGCTATCAATTTAAATGTATCTGGATTACCTAATCAATCTTCTATATTGAATTTATAAAGTGTGCGTGGATGGCCAAATACGAAAGTATGAGGAATAACGAAATTCTGACGGGAGTCTCGACCCCATTTTTTTTTACACTTAATAGGCACTGGTTTGAGCACTATATCACATGATGGAAAGCGATGATCTGGTCGAAGATGGAGATGATGTGGATTGGATGGTGTGGATGGAATCCATGCTGGTGGATTGGTGCGGTGAATGAATTTTGATGAAATCTAAAACTGCATCATTCGATTTTTGAAAAATCGGTATTGTTAGACAGGAGTCGAACCGGTTGGATTGAAAAAAAAACACACCTGTATTATGACACCATCCGAAAGTGTCGTTAATAAGGATCAAATTCTGGGAAGCAATAACACAGTGCAAACTAAAAGAAAGAGCAAATGTTTTGATTTATTAGACAATTGATATAAAAAATCACTTAAATCTATTTCTATACTAATTTGAAATTATAATGATTTGTATTTTTGCATGTAACGAATAAAATTAAAAACTACTGGACGGATTTGAAAAATTCTTTCAGCAATGGATAGCTACATTATCAGCGAGTAACATAGGCTATATTTATCCCCGTACTCCCACGGGAACGGGAACTACGCGGGTGAATCCGCGTGACGTCAGCTAGTTTACAATAAGACAAACTAAACAATTCTGTTTGCAGAATATAACAAATTTTGACAACTATCCACAAATGTAATTGATTACCAACTCCGACATACATATATATATTATTTAATATGGGTTTGCTCTTGACTCTAGTCTAGGTCATTGATGACAGAGACAAAGTCGACGATGGAGCGAGCTTACCCAGATGAAGCCTGTTCACTCTAATTTTGAAGAGATTAGGGTTGTATGCGTTCGGAAACACAGACGCAGGCAGAGAGTTCCACTCCTTTGCTGTGCGCATTATAAAAGACGTTTGGAAACGTTTAGTGCGAATTGGTTGAATAGCAACAAGGTAGGGATGGTAACTTGCAGTGCGTCTAGATGTCCGATGGTAGAAGAGGGCCGGAGATTAAGAGTTGTATGCGTTATTATAAAAAGGAAACCCAATGACTGAAATATCAACGCACAGCCTAAACTACTGCGACATGAAATTTTCCACAAGCCTTCCTTTTGTGATGTAGGTGAGCACTTAGAAGGGATATTAGGAAATGCAACCCTTAAGGGGATAAAAAGCGGGAAAATTGTTTGTACTAAATCTGCGCAGACGAAACCGCGGGCGAAGTGGTAGCTGTGGATATGAGGAAGAATGTAAGAATATGGAAAGCAAGTTGCTAAGGCCATTTGCTAGTCCGTGCGTAAATTAATGTTCTGAAGGTAACGATTAATGACAATAAATCTAGCTGATGCCTGGTAATGTATGATGGATGATGATAAGTTTATTGTTTATGCTATGAGTGGTACTTATGTAATCTAGAACAAGGATGCATAAGAGCAATCGATAAACAGCGGTAGTCGAAACCTTTACAGTGTAAACGCGCAAATTGATAATATTGACTTGGTAGATAGTAAGAGTCATATAATTAGATATCAATCTGATTATCTGACCTAGGAAAAATAGTTTCCTTAATTCAAAACTAGAGTTTTTTTGGAGAAGCCACTGCATGTAGTCTTTAGGGTGTTCAATTGGGGACTTTTTTTTTGGGACAAGCCCGCCCCACACTCCCAACCACTGCAACTCTTGAAGGCCAGAATCAACAGTGGCGACCACCAGAAAAAACGCCGAGTCAATGAAGCTCGACGCGTCCCGGAAAACCATTTAACTGTCTTAGATCCCGCAACGAAATTAATCAGAAAGCAAAGCCAGGAGTGGGAAAAAAAAAATCAAAATCCATTGAGGGCTACCTATTATGCTACAAAATGGTTACCAACGTCCTGCCAAGTGCCGGGACACTTGATCTAGCGTACCTGTGTGCACAAGACGTTTAATAAATAGACGTATTTCATCTGTTCAATTCGGGAACTACTACTACAATTAATGCTACTGATTATCACAATAATCTATGTTGTTCCCTTGTTCCAATCAATATAGTCGAGAGCTAAAGATAACAGCCTTTATGAAAAAAAGATTACCCATGTATATGAGAAAAGTTGTCTGATAAAACTTTCGATTTTCCCAATAATGGATAGAGTGGCTTATCTCAAAACCACCCATTGCTTTTCAACACACATTGAAAAGCGATGGTCTTGGTCTACACCACCTGTTTACTGAGAAGAACAACAAAACTGGCTAATATATATTGTGTAGGTACATAATACATTTTTAAGCATATTTACCTACTTCTAAAGAAAATAATGGATTAACCTGAACATTAAAACATTTGTTTAACAGTTTTAGATTGTTCTTGTGTTTGCTGCACCGTTTAAGTTAAACCTGCATCTCAGGGAAGTATCGCAGGTTGTGCATGATATTATGAAAAGTGTTTCGTGTGATACTGACCCACATGTCGCTCAGCGGTTGGGGTGACAGCGAGGCGGGCGCGGACGACACCGCTGAATCCTCGTCCGACGGAGCCTCCTGTAATGCAAACGACAATGGTTACTTCGATGCAATAACTTTGGATAGTTTACGGCCGCAGCTGTAGCCAGAGTCACAAAAAATAAGATTTATTCGAAAATAGTTTTTATACCTTTCAAGAATTTCTTTACAGAACCTGCGAATATGAATATGTGCCTTATTAATGGTCAAAGGCTCATCCCCTATTACAGGATGCAGACAGGACGCCCCTTACAGTGCGTTAGAAAATTCAAGCATAATGCTATGTACCAATTGAAAGTGAACTTTATCATTAATGAAAGTGAGAACAACAAAGCTTTCCGGAAAAAGTATTGAAGTAAGGATCATGGCAACAGGACATAAAGCCAACTTCAAAATATGAATCTATAGGCATTATTCCGAGTCGTTGTTGTAGAATGTAGAATTTGACCTTTTTCAAAGCGTGCGTGATTCGTTAGAACTTTGTCTGCGAGCCATTACAATGATAAGTTATTACAAAACTAGTTTTAGTAAAGGTTACAACAAATACAAACCCTATAAAAGGTTTCTTTCCGATGCTGTATGTCTGTTTTCAGATTCTCTCGGTTGGTTTTCCCTTTTTCCTGTAACAAGCAAAAACCTTCAATTAATTTTATTGGATTAAGTAACAAGGCTGCTTAGTACCTAGGTAGTTGGGTTATTCCTTATTGTAACTGTTGTTAAAACTATACATAGTTGTCCATAAGCTTAGGAGCGTAGGTTTATGAATTCATGCTTGGACTAAGTGGAAAATTAGGTGTATTATTCGTCATTATCATCGTCCACAAACGCTATTGTTACACTTTTGAGAAGGGATCTATATAATCCTATTGTCGCCACGCTTTTCTATCTTAATTTTTCCGACAATCTTAATTAATATCGGCACATTCTTTAAGATTGTCGGGAAAATTGAATTCAACGAGCCCCTTAATATTAAGCTTCCTATACATTTGAACTCCCAATCACTTAAGAAGCTAAAACTCATCAAACAGAAATTTCTTGCATCCAACATCAATCAAGTCTACATTCAGTTAATGCAAGTTCCAAAGTCCCTTTATATCAGTCAGCAGTCACCAAATACCGCCTGCGGCTGACATCAGCTGTTGTCCATACTGACCGGACCGGGTCGTGACCGGACAGTTAAAGTCAATAGTGTTGCGACACGACGACGAAAATAAAAGTGGTTAGTTGTTTAGTTACGATACGTATCGTGGGAGACGGGGAGCCGAACTGTGTAATCTGAATGACATGCCAACTGCGAAATGTTTAATGAGCGAGTTAGCCTTTGACTTAGATTTGGATTGTAACGAGATTGTTATTCTTTTGATTTTGTCGGAGCCGGTTATTAAGTTGTTATTCGGATTGAGCAGTTAATAGCAATTCAAATTTTGCTGCGACTGAAAGTCACCTTTAAAAATTTTCTCTGTCTCTTCAAGCATAAACAAGCAGTTATGAAGTTATTTAAAGACTCGAATAAAAATGTTTTTATAGTTGACAGAAAAACTGAAATAATATTCCTACATCTAGTACCTAATTGAACTGATAATTAAGTTTTGTTGTCTACTTATGGTTAGTTAAATCTCTACCTCATACAATACAAGGATGTGTTGAGCTACAATTGTTACGACGCCTGTATGATTTGTAATAGCAAAGTTTCTGACACGCGTTACCGAATAGTTTTATTGCTAGGCGTTTATAGCTGGATTTTTAAAATACGTTTTCTAGTTTTATTTTCTTTGGCCTATTCAACTTCTTCAACAAGATTTCTCGACCGCATAAACTTATGGCATAATTTCCCACAAATGGCTGTACAAGCCACAGATAAGTACGGATTATCTGAACTTTTGCACTATCTTAACATTAGTACAACCACGGCCTGTTCAACCGGTTGACAGCAACCCTTTATTTTATAGAAAGCTTAACCCGATCTAAACATGGCTAGACTGCCTTTTTCATGTTTATTTTACCCATGTTATAGAAAATATGGGTAATTAAAGCAATCAAATACCTACTAAGTTAAAAAGACGGGAAAGAATAAATCGAAATGACAAAGTTTCTTAAATAGTTGACCAATAGATGGAGTTATAAGGCACGAAAATATTTACTGAGAGTTCCATCTTCTTCTTATATATAAAATTCTCGTGTCACAATGTTAGTTATCATACTCCTCCGAAACGGCTTGACCGATTTTTATGAAATTTTATATGCCTATTCAGTTGGCCTGAGAATCGGCTACTATTTATTTTTCATATCCCTAATGATAAGGGTTGTCACCCCTAACATTTTTTTTTATTTTTTGCACAAAATTTTAATTTTTTGTTATGTGGCAAAAAATACATACCACCCTACATTTTCACCCTTCTATCTCCAACCCCTACTTTTTAATAGCGATATTAGTACTTTAATTATTTTCTACTCTCGGCGGTCGATAATTGATCATTTACCACTCGATCAGTTAGTTATTCTTAACTTTTTGTTAAACTAGGATTCTATTTATTGAGGAAGGCTATTTAACATCACGCTACGACCAATAGGAGCCTACCAATCAAGAAAAATGTGACGCAGACGAAGTTGCGTGGGTCAGCTAGTAATAATATAATATTGTGCTTCTTAAAAACATGTATTTTATACTTTTTATCCAAAACACTAAAACCATTTTTACAGTTTTACACGGTACCTATCTAATTTCAATTTTACGCGTTGTGTCGTGACAAAAACCGTAAAAATCGGTTATGAACAATGTCATCATGGCAATACCGCGAAATGTTAACGAATTTGCGTCAAAAAGCTTGATTGGTTAACGCGTGAAAATATGAGTATTTGGAAATGGTTTGTGCTACTCGTTACTGAGACTTTGCCAATAGCAATATGAAAGAAAGTGTGGTCAATTTAGTATGAGAACTAGGGTAGTAGACAATTATGTCTCGTTGAAGCTCAATATTGTCTCATGGTAGAATTTAGATTGCCCCGTCATTGCTGATCAGTTTTCGGTTTGATTCCCATGTTTGCCATTTTTAGTGGTTTTTTACTTTCAAGACTTTTTAGGGTTCTGAGGTCTTTTTACGGTATTGCAAAACGGAAACTTTATAGGATCACTCGTGTGTCTGTCCGTCTGTCACAGTTGATTTTTTTCAGAATCTACTAAACCGATTCAGTTGAAATTTGGTATGCATATATTAACTTCTGTGACCCAAAAGCGTGGAATACGGATGCGTAACGAAAATAAATAATTTTCTATAGATTACAGGAAAACCTATGAGAACTCCATGGATTTAAAGTAGGTATGTGATGATAAGAAAAATAAATATTTCGGGACCTTTTTGCACGTGAGTCCAACTTGCACTTGGACTTGGCCAAATATTCGCGTCACTTGTTCAATAGAAATATGCCTTATAACATTCGTAATAAGGTTAATATGGTATTGTACAAGTGACGCGATTATTTGGCCAAATACGCCAAGTAAAGTGCCAACATAAGACTGATCGGTTATCGCATAGTAGTGTCATGCCTTTCTATCTCCGGGCTGGGAGCCTTTAAAACATAACATATGTTAACTAAACACCTTTGCTTATCCCATCAGGGAAGACAAATAGGAAGGTAGGTATCCATAATTATAAATCAAAAACATGACTTCGGATTATTCAAGAACCAGTTCCAATTATTCGATACCGCGATAATAATAATTGCTATTTCACTTCTCGATTCCCTTGGGGATCGTTACTATTCGATTAGCGAAAGTCGATAGAAAGTTGTAGAAGCTCATGTGATCATCTCTAGTCATTTACGAGATCATGCTGCCCTGAATACGATAGGGCTGCGATTTGATTGATTGATTTTATCGATACATTTTGGTACCGTAGTGATTTGATTGAAATAAAGAGGTTATTTATATTTTGATTTGCCTGAGGTATTACCTAAAGTTTCAAGATGTTCATTTTCCTTATTGCTTAAGACAGCTTTAAGACGTAGGCATGTGCCTACTTCTTGCCAAGGATTTCAAAACCTAGATTTTACAGGTACCTAAACATTAAACCATTTGTATTTACAACATCAACCAAATCAAATAACATTTGCCAACTTTTCTAGCCAAATTAAGTAAGTGGCTATCCGTTACAAACTCCACTTGAATAACAAATGAGAATCAGAAGCAAATACGGTCCATCAGAACTCACGTAATTCTGTAATGACGACAATCAAACGGACAGTACTTGCTTTGAATCACTCATTTAATTCCTAAGACCATTTGGAATTTGACCAGAACTTTCACTACATTGTTCTCAGTAATTAGCATTCGCTGCGAAAGTCAAATATTGCTCCAACATAATCTAATAAATAGTGATGGGCGATGCTCGATGACGCGTGTCGATAATACCGAAAAACTGGTATCCGTGACCGGGTTACTTTTTATCATTTATCGATATTCACGCATATGACTTGCGTTTTCGCTAATGATACTTTGTACTTTTTATGGAATAGTTCTTGTAACGTTTCTAACTTTTACATAACTGTAAATCTGATACTAGCGATAGAGGCATACACGGTGGACACCCACACGCATAAAACGTTTTGGGAAGACATTAATTGTGCGTCCAGCTAAGGAGTGGAATTCCCTGCCAGAGTCTATGTTTCCTGATAGCTACAACCTGGGAGTCTTTAAGTCAAGAGTGAATAGGTTACTTCTAGGCAAGCGTGCTCTATCTTCGACCACATCATCGCTTACCATTAGGTGAGTGAGATAGTGGTCAAACGCGTGCCTATCAATAATAAAAAAGGCGGCTTCAATCGCTTTTAAAAGTAAAACGGTGAACTACAGATCAAAGTTCATATCGATTGGTTCTGAATGTTCTGATAACGTCAATTTTACTCGAGATTCAATTAAAAAGAAAGTATTAGCTCAGTGAGAATTAAATAGGTTTCCTGAAAGTATATCTACTGTTTAAAATGAAGAGATCGCTCAAAAACTTTGTTGAAATGGTTATTAATTAATTCTAAACTCGACTTACTACTTACATTTTCTGAAGTGTGCCACGGATATTAATATTTAAAATGCAATTGTTATGAATAGTTTAGTTAGCACGGCAAAGGTTTGATATTCATCCTCTAAACTATTCTAGCCGGAGTCCCATTTCAATAATCCAGCAATATCATCAATTCTCGATTTCAATAGCTTCAAATCTATTTCGAAACAATATCCCTGTTACAATGTCCTAGCTACATAGTCCAAATGTCCTTGTACAGCTTACTGTGACTGTCCCAAGTCATGGGCTATTTGCTCAAAGCCCGTTTGTTTGGCCCAGTTCCCATGCTCTGCAACTACCAAGTACTAACAGTTCGATAGCAAATTTTATAGACTGATTTACCGGTATATTGATTATGTTAGATGTTTCTTTGTTTAGCGTTTGTTTCATAACGTTGTTAGAACAATGGAGCATGTATTTGGAGCTGGGCTGGTTCATTCAAGGACTTGGATTTATTAAGATTGAATTTGTTAAGGTTTAGCTTGTTAGTCGGCGATGCGTGTCAGAAGATTAGGAATTAGGTATTCATCATATCAGCCGAAAAACGTTCACTGCTGAACAAAGGTCTCCCCCAAAAGGGGAGAGTTGCCATAATCGCCACGCTTGGCAGGTGGGTTGGCGATCGCTTTGTAGCTGTAGCAATATACAGAGAATGCTGCTGCCTATACTCCGCTGGTGAGTCATTAGTCGCTTCTTACGACACACACGGGAAGTAATGGGATGGTGATATTCTTTTACGTCTGACACCATACAGAATTATGGGTATTAATAACTTTTAATATGTAAACGGTTCTAACAAATTAAATAGACTACAGAAATAATCTGAAAATTGCATAACTTTTACAGCAATTCATTGTGAAATTGGTGTACCTAAATAGACACACTTGACTAAATAAACGGATATTTTCTTAAACCAGTACGTAAAGTAAAGAAGAAAGAAGAGTTTTAGTTGTTTTATACAACTAAAACTCTTACTTTTATCAAATACCTGAGTACATGCAACAGGATGCCGTATATATATACACACACAATATAAACTAAACTATTTATTTATTTTGGTCATGAACACATAAAAACGTGCTGTGTATCCGTAAGTATTGAATGTAACGTACAACGCCTGCTTAACAGGCGAAAAAGGAGCTTCATAAAGTTAAGAGATAAATTATTTTTTTTCGGGTATGAATTTATAAAAAGTAACGTGGTATTAATATTTATAAAATAAATAACTATCATGCATTAATCATCAAGTTTGAGTTTAATGTACTTGTTAAAGGAACACGTTTCTACGTTAAAATATCAAATAATGGAGCGAAATATGGATATGTTAATGCTGGACTAAAAGAAAATAACTAAGGGTTAAAATAACCAAAGGACCAAAAAATAAATGTAACGTAGGACCTTTTGTATAAACGTGTTACTTATATCGCCAGAAATAACGCTCATCAAGAAAGGTATAGAGAATTTATTCAGAATTCTTAATCAAATCATAAAGTCAAACCAAATACCACAGATAACAAACGCGCTATTTACATCATTATCGTAATTCAATCAGAGTATATAAATTAAAATTTCACCAGCTGCCGTAAAGTTGACAAAGTAAATCGACGAATTAATACTTTAGACTGCACAAAACAAGTTCTCGTCGATAATAAATCACATAACACGAAATGCTGTAAATAACGCTATGTAACACAGACAGATACGATAATTCACGTTTATCGTAACTCGGTATAAATCCAACACTATCGATAGGATCGATCTTGTAATAAATCGAAAGTTATCGATTACGGCGCCGCACTAGTCGTGAGCAGGTCCTAGGTGCAGATTGCCACTTGATAGGTTTTGAGAGAAATTGAACGAGTTTTTCTTGTGTTTTAATGGTAATTTGGGCATTTAGCTGGTCGGTAAACACTTATAATGCTCAGGACTTTTATGGTAAAACTCATAAATAGAATGAAGTATATCCGGCATGTCTCTTCAATCACTTCGATCACCGAAAACTTTTAAGAAGGCACTTTCTATGGACGATCGTACATCCTTATTGTAATGATAATATATTAAGCATACATAATTATAAGAAGCAAGCTGGAAATCTAATAAAGAAGTATTACAGTTTGATAATGCCCAGCTTACCAAAAAGTCCATATTTATCCGTACTCATCTGCCTAGCCTTTTCCCAATTATATTCGGGTCGGCTTTCAGTCAAACCGGATTCAGCTGTATACCAATATTTTACGTGGAGCGGCTGCCTACCAGACCTCCACAACCAATTAACTGGGTAACAAACACGATACTCCTTGGTAAGACTGGTGTCAGATTTTCTGGCTTCTGACTATCCGTAACGCCTGCCAAAGATCTACAAATGACAGCCGGGACCAACGGCTTAACGTGCTTTCCGAGGCACGGAAGAGTCTCGGTATGTTAAGATGGTCACCCATCCACAGACCAACCTCGGCAAGCGATGCTTAACCTTGAAGATCGACCTGTGCGGCTGTTATTATTTAGCCACGAGCTCGTTCATATTTACCAGTACTCCTATAGAAAATTGTCTCCATCCTATCCATTACTTTTACCGTAAACCAAAAGAAAGGTTCTAATACTTGTAACGTTAACAGATAAAGACAAACATGGGAAAGTGTGACCTTAACTGTGGTGCGACCCTCCCGTTGTAAGGTGTAATGACGATCATTACCGAGGAATAACTCACTCGTGGTGTATGCTGCCTTAGTACTTAGATGTGGGAGCTTCAGTGATGGCTCGAGAATCACGTCAGTGATGTATGTATGTCTTGATTGGGGCAATACCTTGACGGCCTATTTCTAGATGTATGACTTTGATCTAGAGAGAGTACACCAAAAATTTTAAGATTGCAAGATGAAGAAAGGAGAATAAGCTGTAATGACAGTCATACATAACCGAGAAATAACTAACTCGTGGTGTATGTTACCTTAGTACTTAGCGGTGGGAGCTTCGGCGATAGCTTGAGGATCAGGACAGTTATGTATGCCTTGATTGAGGCGATAATATTGACGGACAAATTCGACATGTATGACTTAGATCTAGAGAGAGTAGAGCAAAAATACGGTAATTACCTAACTCGTGATGTAGGCTGGCTTGGTACTGATTGGTGGGAGCTTCGGTGATGGCTTGAGAATCATAGCAGTTATGTGGGCTTTCATTGGGTAAATATACTGAAGGACTATTCAAAGATCAAAGTCATACATCTCGGTATGAAGGTGTCTTTCAAGAATATGTGTCTAAATTACATTGTGGTACTATCCTCCCGTTAAAAGGTGGACCGACTGTAATTACTGAGGAGAAGAGGCTTGAGGTACACGACAGTTGTATTGACGGACCATTCGTGAAGAAAAGTGAAACATGAAGAAAGAATAATGAATAGAGGTACATTATTTCAGAAACATGTGTTACAATTACACTAGTTCACACATTAAATGAAATGTGCATATTGTATATTGTTGAATACCTAAATGGAATCGGTTCATTGGGTGGGTAACTACCTGTCTATATCTTACCCAATGTCCTGAAATTGAACTGTCAATTCTGGAATACGTACAGTCTTTGAACCTAAGTTACATGTTACATTCTATTATTTTTTCTCAGCTACGAGTATATCTTAAAGAAGAAGTAATGTATGTCTTAATTTCACCAAAACTGAAGTTAAAATAAACATCTATCAGTTAAATAAATTAAACAAATGACATCTCAATTAAGTAGATAAAATTAATCGAGAACAGACAAAACGGTACGATCGCGATAACAAGTTTCATAAAAAGCTGGGTCGTCGCCGAAACCTTTGACATTCCAAGATGCGCTTGCACCGGCTGGCCCACTTTCACCACTTCACCACTGCATCCATGTTCCGTATCGATTACATTCGATTATCCGATTATTCCATTAATCGATTACGCAATCGATTGGACGCTCATTGTTTTTCGATTTCCTTTAACGATTCATTATTATGAAGGAATTCTTTACCAAACGAAACTGTTTGTGTAATACCTGAATGGTAGCAAAGTGTTCGTCATGGTATTTTAAGAGGTTGTAAGTTGTTCAACAAGGTGCTTAAAGATTTTTTATGTAGTTTTTACTTTGACATACAAAAGCCGTTTCGAGATTTAACAAGTGCGGTTTTACAATAATTATACTGATCTGGTTCTGTAACCTGTACAAGCTCATATTTTAAAAGTAATTATGGCTAAAGTTGATACTGCCTCAATATTACACAGGATCGCTACTTTCATAAAACTCTTCGATTTGAAAGAATTATCACCATTTTAAAAGGACCGAACTTAAAATAACGAATCATAAATAAAATCAATCAAAACACCGAACAGCTAATAGAAAGATGACACCCACCCAAACGACATCGATATCAATATAAATCATCAGCCAAAAAAATAATACAGTTCTCATACAAATCACAATAAAAGTAGGTTCATAAACTTGTGACCCGCACATGTAGACGCTTTGGGAAAGTGGCCATAAGTGGGACGATGGACCACTTTGCTGGTCCCGTGTGGGTGGAACACCTGTACCATGAGATGACCATTTCATGTGTACATGAAGTACTACTACTGTCTTTATGTTCTTGTAATGTATTATGAGGACCATTCTTTGTGCTTGCTTCAAGTTAGAATACTTTCGAAGTTAGTTGGATGCACTCTTTGGATGTAACCAAATAACTATGGATTCAAATCTGTTGGATGTTTGTTTATCCTCAAGTGAAAATGAAATGCCCATATTAATATCCGTAATTTATATTCAATCATTGATGCAGTTGCTGTTAATTTTCAAAATCCTGATCCTTTTGTTTTGTGTTTTGAAATATTTTGAACGACTTTTTAGTTGTTTTTTAAATATAATCATAACGAAATAGAAATCGTATAATGAGGTGCTTTATTCTTGAAATTCGGATACATGAGTCTTTTTCTAAACAAAAAAACCTACACAGTGTTGCATCCTTACAAAGGTGGTGGACAAAACCGCATAAATCTCAAGCCAGTTAAAAAAGTAAAGATTGAATAACACTTTTCAAAAATTTAATTTATCAAAGCCCAAAGAAGCCTTGCAAGAGTAATTCTCCCAAGTCTTGCAGGTTATCAAATATGATCTTGATGGATAACGCAAAATCATGCACGTGAGAATGCAAGCACTTCCGCTGGCACATTTACTTCTTGTCGTTTGCTTCGGTGATGCGTGACGAGATTGATAAAAATCTCCTTGGACGTATATGAGCCGAAGTTATTAATGTAATAAGCTGACTATGTGCCGATTATTTAATTATATCTACTTGCACATAATTTGCCTGCACATGTAAGGATAATTCAATGTGATTTTATTTTAATATGAGCTGCCTTGTGCGTCAATTATTTTATAATGTCTTGGCTATTTTATAATAAGCAAACCTACGTTGTTATTTTTTATTTTTTAAATGTAAACATAAAAGTTAAACCTATTTAATAACCGGTAAAAATCAATTGTTTAATTAATAATCTACCATTCATCAAATTTCGCCCTCTAAACGGCGCTGGCCCCAAAAAAATAGAAGAATTCCCTAAAAAAGTTGTGTAACATGATACCGAACATGAGAAAAAATATAAAACATAGTTCACTGAATGAACCCGAGGAAAAAACCGGTTCTCAGGAATGAATGTAGACGACCGAAAAGGGATCACACCATTTTGGAGTTACCTGTTTCAAATACTACCAAGCTACTGCTTCTGATCACGTAGGCTTTATTTTAATGTTGATAAGACTCGAACTTACTTAAATTAGAGCTGTTAGAAAATTTGTCAGCATACATGTTCAATATTTTTATGAATGAAGTACAACGTTTTGGTGGGATACATTTTGTCCAATATGTTTTATGAGTGGACCAGTAGGTAAACTGTTTAGCTAAACCACGTGAAATAAAAAATGAATTTCATTCATGCATCACAAAACCTAGCTGCAGAATTTATGGTCAAAGTATGAGTTTCCTTATGGTACTATCCGCAATGATATTAAATGTGGGCACTAGATTTTAATAACCAAGAGATATGATGATGAGATACTTATTGAAACGAAAGACAAATGACTCAAACTTTATGTAGAAATTGTCATCGCCAAGAGAAAGACGAAATGCTATTTTTCCGCAATTATATTTATAAAGGATATCCTTATTGATACAAAGACAAAAAAATCCCTACCTTGTTATTCCGCCAATTCGCACTAAACGTTTCCAAACGTCTTTTATAATGCGCACAGCAAAGGAGTGGAACTCTCTGCCTGCGGCTGTGTTTCCGAACGCATACAACCCCACATTTGTCCCTACAAACAACACAACTTTTATATGAATATAGTAACCGTCAAGGAAAAGATGAAAGACTAATTTTGAAAAATAATCGTGTGCCACTTAGGTACAAGTTTAAAGTAAACCTGTGGTCTGCTGAAGAATGTACGAAAGTCAAGTAAAAGGTTAAATTGCGCAATACTAGTGTAAGCCAATAAATATCTTGAGAAGAGAAGAACTTTTACAATTTTACATAACAATGAAAATCACGTCTGAGGGCGCAGAGATGTAAGGAAACATGTAATCGCTCGTATTTGCTTTATTGGCAAAATAATATTACATAAAGTTATTTCGCGAATACTTAGAGTATTTTACAAATTATTGATGAACTTTAATTAAAAGCTGGTCAAACAATTTGAAATCCACCCGATATGATCGGTCGAGTTCTAATAAAATTTCCGATCGCGTTCTGTGCCACGCAAAATACCCAATTAAGGTGCGTTTCTTATTAGGTACCTGAAACAGGAATTTGAAATTGTGGTATATGCTTTCTGAATACATGATCTAGTAACCAACTGAAGAAATACACGATACGTGTTTGGTAAGAAATCAAGAACACTGATTGCACTAAATAATACTGAGCTGATATAACCATGAGAAAGAACCCATTTTAAAAATGAGATATAACAACAGCAGCTATATTGAGATATGCAGTCGCAGCTATTTACAATAAGCTACCGTCGACCATTAAAAATGTAAGCTCCTATAAATGTATTCAAAGTACCACTTGCCCGATATGTAGTCGAAAATATCGATAATACTACTACGGATAGCTACTATAGCAGCCAACTATTACGGAATAAAATATAAAAGTAACTAATTTTACAAAAAAAAAAAATGAACGACAAAAATCCCAGTAATAAGCACTATTTTATTGTATTTCTCATTTAAGTGACTTGTAGTCTTTATGAGAATAAATTTCTTTAATCACATGTAACCATAAGAAAGACCTTAGAAAAGGTGGGTCCGAGTTGAATATAAATAAGCATCAAGTACTAAGGTACTTAGGATCAAGAAAGTGACGTCCATCGTGAGATAATTATACCAAGCTTAGAAGAGCCAGAAATGCACACATAAATATGTTCAGCGGTGATGATGACATAGGGACAACTAAGGTTTGAAATAATCCATCTAATACCTACTGAAAGAACGTGAAGTGATTCTGCAACAAATCGATCAACATCTCATTTACCGAGACCTAATATCGAATGCATCCAATTAACACCTCCTACGATGCAAGTAACACGAATACAAAACTGCACGCGTGTTGTAACGTATTTACAGGTTTCCTAGCACGGCTTGTTACGTAATTACAGTTAGAATCTAAGAAATAACTTACAGTTCATATTGGTTATTGATTAGGTTCCGTCATACTCATAACATATTATGTGATAAAGCATTAACTTAAAAATAGAAATCCTAATGTGTGAAATAACGTATGAAGGATTGTACGAGTATACATATGATGTCGAGAATTGAGAGAGCAATAATACACCCGGAATGAAAGCTCCAAATAAAATATTGTAAACGCCGTCACATCAAGTGGTACCTACTATAAATGAGAATGTTAATTTGTTACCCCATAGGTATTTGTATCTAACCTGCTGCTCTCACTTAAGCCAGAGAGTCTTCAATCCACTGCACTAAACTTTTTTATATTGATTCAAATTAACCGCCACTCGCCCTTTGAAAGGTTCATTAGAAAACCAGGGTCAGACAGCATCAGTCAGTCTGACATATCGCTGAAATGGACCTTTTTAGTGCAGCCGTGACCACACTCTTAGTTTTTGGCATATCTACCTTTTTCTTGTTATTTTTACCGTGCGTATTTCATGTACCTGTGCTAAATAAATTTTATTCTTTCTTTTTTTCTTTCTAAAATACACGATCACGGTTTAATTTTTATCTACCATCAAACATGTGCAATGTGCAGTTGCATCTCCCACGGACTCAAACGAAACATTCTTGGGGGATAATGCGTAAATACCGCGTTTGACAGGCGGATTAATGATTATTTGTGGAATATTTTTAGTCGTATGGAAGCTGCTTATGGGTTTTCCTATGTTTGCATTCTTTTACAAGATGTTGGTGATTCGTTGTAAAATATGATCGTAATCTTAAAACTTTCACTGTCCTGTATCCTACATATTATGGTATCGACGGAGGTAAGTTCTACTCAGAACAGTCTGGAACCATTGCATCTATTTCGTCTACAGTTAACCTGTTTTAAATTTAGGGTAACGTATCCAAAGATCTTGTAACAGCGACAGCCCAAAAGCCGGAAGTCATATCTCTACTAAAGACCGGATCTACTATAGTGACAATCATTGGCTACTCGTCAGTCAGTTGAGAAGCAAAGTACATATATAACCCAATAGTCCACATCGGAACAAGTAAAACCTGATCGTGAGCAGGTACTCCCCGGTCATTAAGGGTAAGTGCTCAAGAGCGGAAATGTACGGAACGTGTAAAAACGTCGCAGATGGCGATATCCGATGCGGTTAATGGTAAGACTGTACTGTAAATGTAGATCGAGGATGTAGAGGTTTAAAGGAGCCGGGGGCTATGATAGATTTTAAAAAGTTGCCGATTGTATTGTTAGAAGGAATGATATTTTTATCAATTTCCTTGGAAGCTGATCTTAATATGCAAGCGAATCTCATGACTCCTTACTAACGACGTTAGTCAAAAATCATCGCGAAAATTTTTACAGTATCACACAAAGTAAGCCCCGTTTTTTATTTTCATAATCCAGTTATTTCGACGACTTCCAGTAAGACGAAATTAATTCGCATTTTTCAGTTGATTCTTAGTATTCCTTAAATCTGTTGGTGGAAACTTCGCCTTATGGCGGGTGTACCGTTCGCCCGGACCGGTTCCGTCTGGTCGGTACGGTCCGGTCCGTGATGGATCACCGTCGTGACGTCTCGCACCGTTCGAATGTCATACGTATAAAATCTGGGTGAGTCGTAATTTTTCCCGAATCAAAAGTTTCGCATTTGTACGAATTATTTTTGGTTGTTTTACCTGCTTTCTACGGTCGGTTTCACATGAATTTTCTTCAAGTGACTGATCTGTTGCGAAGTTCTCACTCTAATCGATGGACTGACTGCCTGCTACATTGTAACAACAAATAAACATTCTGTATTTCTCAATAATTATAATAACCATTGTAAAGAGCAGAAACATGTACGTAAAGCCAAAAGAATAAATTCCTCAATTTTAATTATTGTTGTATTCTAAAATTCTAAGACAGTAGGTTATTAAAACTAGAAACATAAACAGGAGAAACTTAAGCACGACGGACGGCACGATGATTCACCGGTATGTCTGTTTGTCTGTTCCCACGTCTCTATAGGTACAGTGAGCCACACATCAGGGGCAACAATTTGACTTCGACAGCACCTCCATGTCGTAGCATTGAAGGTCATTATCGTAAAGGAAGTGTTACCAATGATGATGCAGTCAATTGTACAACCGGCTGGCTTAAGCGTAGTTCTAATAGACAGACATATTGATGCATTGGAATTCTGGCTTTTGTCTGAAGGAGGTTATGAATATAAGAATTTTGTTCCGTGTCAATCCGGTATTTGGAGACGCGAAATTGTTACGGCACGCAATTTTGTACTAATGAAAGATTATAAAAACATATATTTAGTGAGTGATGAGTACCTACCTATGACTCAACAGTTACTTAGTTAAATTAAAGATACGTTTTGCCTTCAGTCCGTCTACATTAATAAAAATAGTAATGTAGGTTATTCGCACGATGCGTTTCTTGTTTGTTTTTTTTGTTTTATCGGATTTTAGTGTCTTTTCACAGAATTAAACTATTTTGTCAACTTATTAAAGTAAATTTGATTTAGAATGTCAGGTTGATAGGACAATCGATGCAATGGCTTTTCAGCGAAACGGACGCTCGATTTCTTTGTGAATGGCTATTCGAAATTGTGGTACATGGTTGCTATGGCATTTCGGCAATTCGGACATTTAACTGACGGACTGATGACTTCGGGGAATTAGCCATTGGGCATATGACATTCGAAATCAAGCAGTAAACCCGTAGACAACAACCATAACACAACGTGACACTGGCAGCCTAGAATAATAGGAACAAGGCCAATTAAAAAAAACTACCGTAGGATGTATTCTTCACCATATAGTTTTTTTACTGGATAGCACGTAGTGGGATGACAATAACCAGTAATGTTGACTAATAGTTCACGGAAACAATTCAAAAAGACATTAGAAGAAGATGAGCACATAAAACCAAGTCACCAAGAGAAGACAATATTTTAAAAAGCTAAACTTTCATCGCTTTGTGAACTAGGTCAAGTTTAACATCGTCGCTTGCTGATACAGCATATGCTTTATGTTCACAATACCACAATAAATACTTCCAAGAACCGCTTTGAAAGCTCTCTAGTATTCTACTAGCATTGTTGTCATCTCTAAATTCTTACCAAACGGGTTCTGTAAACTGTGACATATGAATAAAGATAAACATGGCTTTATTGACTGCTAAATAATGGTGGATATGCGATTTGCTTGACTCTGGAGTATTCTGGTATGATAATGTACGTAGCTAAGATGTTTGTGCGAATACTATGCGTTCTAATTAAACTATCAACTGTTTGTGCCTAGATCGTATTTGTAGAAATATTGTTTGGTAATTTAATAAAAAAAAATTAGTAAAGTAGAACCTAGAGAAACCTTTCTCCCATAATATTATATTATCACTGTGGTCAAAACCTGGCCTAACAATCTTAATACAATTCTTCCTTTACTTGGTGACTGAGCACTCAGTCACCAGTAACGGAAAAATTGATACGATCAGTTTTGCAGCCGAAAATGCTCGTGAAAAGCTGAAATTTGGCATGTAGCTTCCCTACACTCCATAGGGGCAATAAGAGAAGATTTTCTGCCCGCGTCTTCGTACGCGCATATCCTGTTTTCTCCCGTTCCCGTAGGAATTTCAGGAAATCCTCTCTTAGTGCTGTACGGAGTGTAGGGAAGCTACATGCCGAATTTCAGCTTTCTGCGACCAGTGGTTTCGGCTGTCCGTTGTCTGTCAGTCACTCATTGATTTGATAGGATAGATAGTCCAGCACAGACGTATCATTAGATTCAAGCAAGATACCAATATAAGCACATCACTAACTATGTCGATGGGACCACGTACAAAACAGTTGAACAAATAAACATTTCTAATGTTGTTACGTAAGCTAATTTGAAGTAGATTCAGCTTATTATGTGAACAATCGACTATTTTTCGAGTGTAAGTAGAAAGGAGGTCGATACTAGTCTAATAACATGACTAATACCGAATCAATCGATATATTTCCTCTGTTTGTTTTTAGTACAAAATAAATGAATATCTGTTATCTCTAAACTAATATGTTTAAAGAGGTAAAATAGTGTGCGGCAGACCCAGGCGAAGATGTTGGGACTAGCTTGACGCCAATGGACGGGATTGGTCCCCACTTATACAAAACCGGGAGGAATAGAAAGAACAAAGGGAGCCCTTTGCTGATTGGGACAGAACAGTCCATCAAAGCATAGCATGTTACCTACTGATATAAATGAAAATAAAAGGTACCTAATTTTTGTTCATGAACTTTTTTGGTGATTAGTTCGCTCATAAATTGTAGTCATTTGTCACGAGAAGCTATTTCAGTCATATTGACCTTTTGTAAAAAATAGCAAAATGGTTTTTGACGTTCATTGAACTTCAAAATTATTTTCATGGTTAACTTCAACTTGAAACGCTATAAGAGTTTATTTAAAAAAGTGAATTCTAATAAGTGTTCCGTTTTTGCATACGGAATCGTAACCCTCAAAATATTGTTTAAAAATATAAACGTGTTAAACCTACTGTATTGTATTAAATTCGCGACAATTTTGTTGTTTATCACAGATGGACTATCCCACCTGTTAGCCTCACAGACCAATCAAATCCTCTTACTCACCACAATTCAATCGATACCGATTTAAAGTTCAACAATTCGAATGCACTAAAGAATCGACTAGGCGGTGTCCGATATATCGGCCATCTCTCGCAGGACGGGACCGTTACATAAACCGCTCTCGACTCCATTCGACACTGAATGGAATCGATTCCAATACTCGTTTTTGTTCTATTAATTTTTGATTACTTTGAGAGCAAGTGCCAGTGTGTCGAGCTTAAGAATTAGGAACTGGGCTCGTAACACTTCATTGTGATAATCGAAAATTCATTCGATGAAAAACAAAGCGATAAGTTTCAAAACTAAATCAAAGGATTGACAAGGCGCAGACATATAACCAATTACGTGAATTATGAATGTGTAACAATCATAAAAATGATTAATAACTATTAATTCAGTTCAATAAAATAATTAAACTCTCATGAACTAGACGGACGGTTACGTTTAAAATTCGAAGTAATTGCTGAGCAATAAGACTAAAACAAGTTTTTAATTGCCAGCAATAAATACTAACCTACAAACAGCTGATCGGATACTCTACTTTTTTCCTGCAGGTGTATGCAAACCGGTTACATCACTAGACTCGTAATTTGACAGCTGACACACATGACACTTATGTCAATCGAGAGAGTGATTATCTGCGCTCGTTTGTTTTTTTTTCGGCGCCATTTATCAAAATGCACGACAATTTGCTACTGTCAATCTATTCGATTAATTATAACGGTGAAATGTTTATGGTTAATTGAAATGTCACAAGTTATTTTCGTATGAGACGTGTCGAATGAGATGAATCATGATTTACCTGATCAACTCGCAGTTTCCTGCCCAGCTCATTTGCTCCGCAGTCCATTCTTTGCGTCTGTAACAAAAAAGAGATAATTTAATTTTAATAGCCATAAAAACTTGCAAGGGGACCAAAACAAAGGACTGCCTACATGTTTAACTTTAGAAGTATGGAGCCTCATCAACATGCATAGTTTTTGCCGTTTTTGTTATCATCGTAAAAGCATCGTTACAAAAGCTGACTTTGTTCGATACAATGGAGATAATATTCATAGCGGTCTTAAATCAAAATAAGAACTTGAATATGCAACACAAAGATAGCAGGAAAGTGATCGCTATGCCTACATCCATCCGTTGTTGAGAAGCTTACGCGACTCTGCATCCGTTGCCTTCCGCCACCGTAATTCAGACTTACACAGTCCGCAATACGATTCATAATGAGCACAATCATTATTTTGCAGACAACTTTATATGTTTAATAAAACATTGAACTATAACTCTTATTTCGTGAGCTTTAGAGGTTGTTGAGAGTGCAGAGGCAGGAGATAAGTATGGATGGAAAGCTCAGCTAATGATTAATGACAGCAGTGTCGGGATGTTGCTAATCATGGCCGAGTGAGAATCTGCAGTCCGTCGGCGATGCTATCTCTTTGATGGCGTGTTTATAGTTCCGGTGGTATTAAAAAAATAATGACAGTAACCTCTGACAACGGAGTGGAGCCGTCCTGTGGCCAGGTGGACCGATGACGTAATGAAGACAATCATAAAGGCAATGAAAATAAACGTATGACGTATAACGATGTTTCTTTGATAGCTTTGAAGAGCCCCAAGGCGATAATAATACACCGGCGGCATTCTTTTGACAGGCCATGCAAGCAAATGCAAGAACATTTGTGAATATGAGTATTCTCAATGATTAATCAATTACCTACACATAAAAATCTACAATTCTACAGCATAAATCACACAGATCTAAGTCAGTGAATGGAAGCAAAGGAATGCTTAATCAGACTCCCAAGGTCCGATCGAGTTATGAGAAACCGCACTGGTTCCATGAGGATACAACAACAGACATACTTCGTGACTGTATAATAAAGATCGCTGTGTCTAACAGCACTATTTAATTGTAGACAAGTATGAATTAGCTAGTCGCTTTGACTGATGGCTTGAGACTTGCTACCATTCTCTGTTAGAGCAGACTTCAGCCCTCTTACTATAACGTGCCATTGATATCATGTTGTGGAAAAGGGATAGTCTTATTCGTCCTGTATAGCTCCGTCTCTCCCTTACAGTAGAATCCATGGCCACGTCATAGTAGGGGTTTGAAGAATGTCAGCAGTAGAGAATTCTATTCATATTCTTGTTGGGCTAGGTAACCGTTGTTTTAATTAGGCCAATGCTATATGGTGTGTACAACAGTTATCTTCATCCACGACAAATAAAGCTACTGTTTAATCATTTACAAGTCCACAGTAATTGTTATTACCTATTGTGACTCAATTATCTCGTTAGACTCTCACTGCTTGCGTGAGAAGAAAAGTGGTTCATAAACTAACTTTATATGTTTTCCTTTCACATCGTGATATACGATAGTTTCATCACTTTTCATCTCAGAAACTAGGTTAATTGTATCTATTTTAACTTGATTTATGTTGAAAACAAAAGAATGAAATCATTCCCATAAATAAATCTCTCATGTCAGTGTATTTGACCCTTGTCAAACTGACAGCCCGTAAAAGGCGCCAACAGATTATGGTTCCCGCTAATTGTGAGTCGATTCGCATGTTAACCCTGCCCTTCTACCTGACAAAGGAATCTATCAGATACAGCCTGTCTTTTGAGAATTAGTCATCAAGGTGCAACAAACCTGCAATTCAATATGCGCTGGATAACCATTGTTTGTAGAATTTATTTTATCTGTCTTGATATACGCTATTTATGTACGTTAAAATCAAAGTAACAACGGGAGAAGGCACTTATATCAAAGAATTCATGCAATTTATATTTTCATTGATGTTTAAAACATGAATGCGATACAAATTGCACGCAATTTCTCATCGAGCGATATGCGGCCATTATATTCTAAAACAATATAGATGCCGTTATAAATTCTGTACTGTTTATAGATGCCATTCATGATTCACACTGTGCATTGCATCAGGAGCTAAAACATTCTTCCAACAGTCAAAAGTAACTCTCTCTATCTTCAACTCAAATCATTAGTCGTCATTTAAATGTTCAAACTTACAAAGTTTTCATTATGTTTGCAAAAGCATGATATTAATGTATTTCAAACATTTTTGTCAAGGAAGCCATTGAACCAGCAACAGTCCAATTCTAGCTTCACCAAGCAAATTAGTTTCAACAAGCAAATCAAATGTTCGATCAACTCTAGGAAATATAATCCTGTTGTCTATACTTTTTTTCTAATGCCAACTGAACGTTATACAAAAGACTGTGTATTGGTTCTTTTTTATTTGATTCTACATTTCAAAGAGAAAAAGCCGAAGCTCTTCATTTCAACATCGTTTCAGTGTCATTATTTTTTGCTTCCTTTTGATCTATTTTAAATATTGAATACTGGCTGGTATGCTAACTTCTATGAACTATAAAATGATTTTAATTATAGGTTTTGCAGTAGTAAATCTCTTGACATGAAAAAGGAAAAATACTTCTTGGAACAAACCTATTCTTAGTGGTTCTATTGTTGAATTTATTATTCGTTAAGGATTTCAAAAGGCCCATAAGCATATTTTTAAGATGTTGAAATATATTAAAGAAACCTTACACGTGCTTAAACATTGTGTTTCGTCAATCGCGGAACAAACTGCGGTAGGTATCGAATTCATTTAAAAATTGAATTATACAATAACATTAGAGTATTGTGTGTCAGTCGCGATGACAACTGGTGCATGACAGATAAACGTCAAGCCCGACACGCCATAGATTGCTGTAACTATACTTTTGTATGGAAAATAATTCATTTCGAATAATTAATTAGAGTAGGCTTGCGTTATGAATTGTAAATGATACGTAAGGTTATCTAAGAGTTATTTTGAAGTTCCATGCTTGACAGGACTGTTGTAAGGTTTTCTGATGAAGTTGTAAATGTTTTGCCGTCAATAGCTTATACAACTATTTACCCTGTTTCCTCTATATTATTGTCACGAAGCTATGCAAATTAATTTTCATACAATTATTTTGAAAAATAATCATGAAGGAGCTCGTGACTAAATAATAACAGCCGCACGGGTCATGCTTCGAGGTTAAGCTACGCATGCCGAGGTCGGTTGGTGGATGGGTGACCATTTATTACGTACCGAATTTCATCCGTGCCTCGGAAAGCACGTTAAGCCGTTGGTCCCGGTTGTCCTTTGAACATCTTTGACAGTCGTTACGGATAGTCGGTAGCCAGAAAATCTGACACCAGTCTTGTCAAGGGGTATCGTTTTACCCAGTTACTGGGTTTTGAAAGTCTGGTATACAGCTGTATTCGGTGACACTGGAAGCTGACTCTAACATACTTGGGAAAATGCTCGGCAGATTTCATTATCAATATGCAACTTCTAAATGACTTATTTAAAACCAACGAGGTTTGTTTCAACCATCAATTCTGTGTTAAGTGATTGGCAGACTATCACCAACCATGCCATTAACCGATACTTTGTTAATTAAAAATTGACTGTCCATGTATATTATGATTGACTGTATGCTCGACCTTAATATTTTAAGGTGTAATAAATGAAGCCTTGACGTGCCAAACACAATAAGAAGCATGTTTGTCATAAGTTTGTTAACAGTTTAGTATTACGTCAATTGTTTATTTGTGCGGAATATTGATAAATCGTCAAATTAGCGTTAAAGTGTGAAACTGCAAAGGAGACGGAAATAAAGTTTGTATTGTAATTTTCTTTTGTTTAGGAATCTGCAAGAGGTTTGTTGGTTTCTTCCGTATTGTTGCATCCCTCCAGCTTATATTATATTATATATTATTATATTAATAGCGGTCCCGACAGACGTTGTCCAGTCCGAACGTTGCTTTGTGTATGACGAAAAATTATAGAAATCGATTGCAGCGCCTCCTGTTGTGAATCTAAACTATTCTCGAATCCACTGGAGTTAAAGTACTAATATCGCTATTAAAAATAGGGGTTGGTGGTAGAAGGGTGAAAATTTAGGATTGTATGTATTTTTACTGCCAAATCATAAAAAAATCTGCCCAAAAAAAAATATTTGGGGTGGACCATCCTTATCACTTAGGGGACTATTCTCAGCCCTACTGAATATACACACAAAAATTCATAAGAATCGGAGGAGTTTTGTTACAAACACTGTGAAGAATTTTATATATTAGAAGATAGTTATAATGGTAGTGAAATGCAATTCTTACAAGGACATAGATAAGGTATTTTTTTCTGATGTTATTAACTCACAGCCTCAATATCCCAACTAACATAATAAATGCGAAAGTGAGTTTGTTACGAGTACCTCTTCACGTCGTAACGGCTGAACGGGAATTGGATGAAAATTGGTACACGGGTAGACCATATCCTGGAATAGGACATTGGATTCATATCGGGAATAGGTATGTTCCCCTGGGATAATTTTCGATAGCACGCAGACCGCCAGGCAAAAGCTGGTACTAAATAAGTTTGACTTAAAACCTTACAAACTAAATTAAAAACACGAATTGCGTTTGGAAAGCCAAAGTATTAACAGTTATCTCTCACGCAACTATCGAAATATTTCAAAAACATAATATTGTATAGCGGAATATCTATATCTTTAAAGATTTGCAATATAAAGACAGTGGTTATGGAATTCACTCAAAATTGGCTGTTACGTAACAGACATGCTACTCGGTTATGGGATCTAAACATTCTTTTATAATTGCTTGCTTTTCGCGAATAGTGGTAGAGATTCCGGAAGGTTTTGCAAGCTATAAAAGTAACTATGATGGTAGGTTGATATTAAAATATCTCAAACTAAAATCAACCTAACATGTCAAAACATTATGTATATCTTATAAAAATAAAAACAATATTTTTTGGACATATTCATACATTTATTGTTACACCTGTTATAATTCCATGTAATTTAGGGTCGGCACAAAATTTGTTACTCTTTCATTCTTTGCCGTAGTTGCTGACACGCACGTTGGCATTCACACCCTATTCGTTCACATCACCTCTTATTAATCCAGCTGTTATTTAGTCTCCCTCTCCTCCTCTAAAATCTTCCTATTCCATGTAACTACCCTTTTTCCACTCCCGAGACAACATAAAATTGTATCATAATAATATTTGTTTGTATCGCCGCTTCCTGTCGTCACTGTATCAACATAATTGTATGCAACGTGTGCTCAGATTTATAAGGTACCATAATATAATATGCCGCGCCCTTTTCAAGCCCATACTGGTATAATTCATTCTAGTCACGTGAATGTTTCAGTAATCTACGAATCAGTATGTACGAGTACCTATGTAATAACTTGTAGTACCTGCTTAAATAAATAAACCTTAAGTTGTATGCGGTGAGGAAATAAAAAAGTTAAAGCTTTATAGTTTGTTAAAGGCTCTGGACAAAGTACCATTCTTTTAGCGAATACCAGTGTTGAAATACCAAAATATAAGGGATTGATCACGTGACATTACTACAGCGATTCTATAGTTTTTACAATCGCCTATAAGTAGACACCAGAGGGTTTAGTGCGAGATTTTTAACGTACTCGATCGCGTCAACGTAAACGTTTGCTTATGTCAAATTGTATGAAAAAAAAGGTTTGCTGTGAGTGTCACCAGACGGCGCTTGTTATGTTTCAATACAAATTGACGTTTACGCTAACGCGATCGAGAACGTTAAAACTCGGACTAAGGCCACAGATAAACGTGTAATAACGGTCATTGATCCACATACATTTATTGACATACTTGATTCCGAAAGCAGAAATAATGAGTTGACACAAAGCTATCCTGAATCGACACCTATCATGATCCCTTACTTTTTCTATTAATGAAAAACGATTCTTAATTTATTGTCCGGGTACCTACGCAGAGAAATTAAGCAAAGGGCAAACTTCATTCACTTGACTAGAGACTCTGAAGACTAGAATATTAAAAAACTTGGCTTGTTGAAAACAAAATCTCTGTTATGAATACACTAATCGGAAAAATAATCATTAAACCATGTCACAGCTAAACACGTAGATATCACAAACCACGTGCCCTTTTCCCAATAAGGAAAAGAACGCAAACATTAACATATCGATGTAAACACACAACAAAGTCGCATACTTATATAAGAATTCATTGACCCTACCTTATCACTTGTAACAAGTCCCTATAAGTATGTCATTAACCAATTTAAAATATTCACTTCCGTTCGTGTCGTAATGATGAAAATTGTTGCGTAAATGATGAAAAATGTTGCGTAAATGATGAAAGCGAACCGCGCCCACTTGAAAAAAGATTGGACAGGTTGTTAAGTTCGCAGGAAATTAAAATAGTCCCTAATATGGTGGATGACGTGTGATGGTATGATGTACGATACTGCGGTAAAATAATGGCTCATCGTTTTAAGTATTATGAAAATCAATCTTTGTTATACCTTTATCTAAGACACTTCGTCTATTTTAAACCCGGAATTTTTTAAAACGATAGCTTAGGTTTTATTATCATCAGCCTATTGAAGTCCACTGATAATTTGAACTTGATCCTAAGTTTTTGGTTTAATTATGAGCTTTTTTAATATTATTGTAATAATCTAAATTTAAATTCCGATATTTTATCTGTGCATCAAAACGAAATGACGTTGCAAGATGCATTAAGTTTCTTCTACTATTGAACTCTTCTTTGACCCACAATTTAACAGCGACTTATAAATTCATTTGTTAATAAGTATTTTGAGTGTTGCATAATTTAATAACCCTAATATTTATGTAATTTATTCCACATTAATCACCTACAGTCGTATCGGATGTAAACGACATTCAATAAATGTTCAGCATTGCATTAATATTAAGTGCCGTTACTTTTGTTACATCATCGGCATCTTCGATAAATTGACAGTAAGAATTAGATTAGTCAAAGTTTTTTTATCAACTACGAAATTATATAAAAATAAGGCTAACACTCTCGTTACCTCTACCAGCAACAGCATTCCCATTTTTTAGCTTTTCGTTGATCAACGCTCATACATTTTGAGAAAAAAAATCTCGAACTTAATTAATTATTTTAATTTGGCAGACGTCAATTAGGCTGGAAAGTGGCAGAATGTTTTCGCTTTTAACTAACTGTTTTCTATAATTAATTCAATTAAAATCTCTCTGGAACTCCTCGGATCGGTCTTTATGATAGTCTTTAGTGTTTTATGTAGTGTTTGCTTACTATTGTATCACTTATAATTTTCTATTCACAGCAAAATTTTCCGTTTTCATGGTCTCTGCTTGCTTTCCCGTATATAGCAATGATTGTATCGTGTCCATGTGTACGGTTACTTTCAATCTTTCAATCTAAATAATTTCGTTCACGATACTCGATTCGCGACGTCCATAAAACAGGTGCTTTCATTTAAATTGTTATTGATGCTCTTCCGTCTTCGTTACGTAAAGTATTTCATCAATATACATCAAATCTACATTTAATTAACATAAAAGTCCATCTATATCGCTATTTTATGGGTCGTTTAAATGAAATTTATGATAAATGATGGTATTCGCGTTCATCCGCATAAAACTTACTATGTTCTTGTTCGGTTAAGATGAAACAAAGTTATAAAACACGCACACATGTATGACCAAAAATAATATAGCAAATTCTCGAGTTGATTTCCCATAGGAATGTAGCCAACTTCCACAATATGCTAAAATTCGCAACTATAGGAATATGGCATGTTTCAAATTACTTTATTCACTGACCAATGCCCAAATTAACGAAGCAATTGAAGACTGTTATTATAAAAATATGAATGTCAGAATTCTCATTACGATCATAAATCATCTATGTACTCACAATAAACACACGCATATTTAATAACAAGCTAGTTGAACATAATATGATTCGTATGTAATCAAATTAAAAGTTATTATTTTATAAATGAATTCGTTGACATGATTGTTTGAGGGCACTTGTAAATAAAGAGAATGACGGTTAAAATCATAACAGCGAATCTAAATTTAATGGGTATTATTGTGAATACAAAAAAATTATAGCACACTCAATTAAGAATTATCATGCGACTTAGATTCCAATCAAACGCTTGACCTATATTGTCTTCATGCTTGCATGTACTCACATAAGCACGGGTCTGCCAACTTATATTCATCACACACTCTTTCATTGTTATCTTGATTATGTTCTACATTTGTTTCTTCGACAACAATTTCAAAAATATCTTTTCATTGTATTCCATCGTCAAGTGATAGTTTTCAATCACTATATCAGCAACATCAGAAAACAATCTCAATAAGAGATACCTCACATCGAGCGGTTTGCAAACGTGGGCGTTGCGTATAAAGTCGTACGTAATAAATACGTAATACTGCGGTAACATTACTGAGCGGAGCTTTTTATCAACACCCATATGCATAATATGGATAATGTTTACGTCAGGTGTTGAGGATTCACGGACGATTGTGTTAAAGATAAAACGTCTGCTAAACCTCGAGAGTTCAGCAGCTATGCTTCGTGCGACACACAGCAATTTTTGTGAGCATATATTACTGCAGCTTCCAAAACGCCTACTCATCAGCTCCTAGTTTTGAGCTAGGAAAGACCTCCTATAATAAATTCCCTTGAAGCAATTAAGAAGTTTAAAAACAAATAGTATCACCCACGTATCAATAATAAAATAAAACATGACTGATATAGAGCATTGACATTTAAAACCACAAAAGGCAGACGATGTCAGAAAAACTAAAGACGCCGCACATACCATAATGTAATGAACTTATGCTCAAGATGGACAGCTGCCGACGAGTAATTGTTAGCAGGTGAAAGCGCCATCCTTTACTGATGGCTACAGAGAACCGGTAAGTCTAGTATTGTTTTGTTTCAAATAATTCTGAAAAACAACACACCCGATAATTGGTTGTTGCAAATGCTCTTACGCAAGACGTACGTATGTACGCAGGTATGTGTGGACGTGACTGTTGGGTAATTAAGCTAATAGGTGCATATTTTTCGTCTATTTTTTCGTTGCTAGCAGTTACGTGAAGGTTCAGTATTTTAATTCATTCATTCTTTGTTTCTATTGTTCTTTCAGGTTTCAATTTAGAAGTAACTGTTCTGCAATTTAAGAGTTAATTGAAACGGGATCTAAAAAAAAATTAAGCAACACCTTTATTTACTGAAACCTAACTAAAACAAAAGCTAACTAGGTTGCTCTTAAAGATAAAAGACAATGATAATGAAATAACCAAACACAGAAATGATGACAATTACATTAAGTTTGTAGAAGTGTGCAGTAAGTATGACGTCGGAGATAAAGCCAATGTGTACAAGCAACGTGACGAGACTTGATCCAAATCAGTCAAGGCAAGATGTAGCAACGGAGACAAAGAGGCTTTATTCCCAAAAATCTATGCTAAGTCCGTCATTTGTCTTGCTTAATTACGTAAGAAGCTTGTACTTGCTGAGTTAAGTGAGGCTTGCAGGCATTAAGGTTAGACAATACCTAGTTTGTTCTTGTCTGATTTGGGATTTGGATGTGCCTTCCACTTATCTTGATATTTCCAAAAAAATCTTCAGTAACTAACGTGAAGAGTTGAATACTAAAGTTAATTGAATTGTTATCCAAATCCAGAAATGCGATGATGTAATGTACTACCTACTTAATGTTTGGTCTAACTTGGAAATCAATTTTTTTTCTTTAATATTATGCAATAGATTTCCTATAAAAAACCTCACCGATGAAAACCATCGGATACCGATACTAAGAAACATTAAAGTGTAGTTAGAGAGTGCTGCTGAAACACTTTCTAGGCACAAACGAGCCTTTGCTTGTGGTGCTTACACCTTGGCTGAATACGGTGATTAGAAGCCAGATACCGGCGAGGCATTAGTCTAAACATGGGTTACTTCATTTCACTTATTACCACTTATTATTTCCTCTACAGCTCACTTACAATTTTCTAACGAAGTTACTGCCTGTAATTGTCTTGTACCGTTTGTATAGTTTGCTGTGTCATCCTACTTTGAAGCAACGGTAACTATGTTTAATATTATTATTAATAAGTATTGAATGGGCACCTTCATAGGAAATAGTTTTAAAATAATATTGCATTATCAAATCAAAATCATTCCAACGTCATGTCATTCCAACGTTGCGTTTTTCAGTGTCATCTTTGGAGGCTTCTAATGAATATTATGTATGTGCGGAAAAACCGACATCTTTTTAGTAAAATTAGTGATAGACATAATTTTAATACTAGAAATAAAGACAAATTAGATCAACCATTTTTTAGATTAGCTAAAGTCCACACTTCTTTCATGGGGTATTGTGTTAAATGTTACAACAAAATACCTTCTGACATATTAGAACTAAATGAAAGAAATTTTAAAACTCATGTTAAAAGTACACTTTGTGAACAAGCATATTACAAATTAGAAGATTACATTCAGGATAAGAATGCTTGGAAACATGCTGGTCCTGCTCCATAGGACAATCAAGGGTGAAGGTCAAACTGGTTTATTTATGTGTTAACTTTATAGATATACTGTTTCTTTTTTTGTGTTTTTATTTTTCTGTTGACTCACACACTGTTGTTTAATTAATGGTTCCAATGTTTGTAAATATGTGAGTACCATTTACCTAAATTTCTTTAGGAAATTAATAAGTTTACCTCTGCTGGTGATACTTTGTAATAATAATAATAATTTGTGATAAGTAGCATACTCTGGGTGCATCGTCCTCACATAATATTAATTTTTGTAAACCAAATTTTGTAAAATCACTATTTGAAAAGAGTAACTATGGAGTTTCTTGTCCGTTCTTCTCCATAAGAATCTACCTTTCCGAATGGACAGTAGAGTCACTTTATTAATGTAATTCTATTATTTTTACTGAACTGTAAACGATGACGTTCAAAAGTGCCGTTTAATGGCCTAATTGAAATAAACGTTTTGACTTTGACTTTGACTTTGAAACAGCTGATTGAGCTATTTGGCTGCGACATATATAATATAAAAATCTAACTATTAATCAAAATTGAATAGGTAAAACATATTCCCCACAGGATTCAAATCACGCAGACATCTTGAATGATGCAAGTCAATTACAAAGCCTGACTGATCGCAGGAAACAAAATAACGTAATAATCATCCTATATTAAGTTACGGGAAATTCTCCGTCGATAGCGGATCATCTGTCTCTTCCTTACTTGGATATCTCTACCTTTACGGTCATTAACGGTCGGTTCATTTATCGTGAATACCATCGGAGCCTACTTAGTTTTAATCGTCGGCTATATCTGTAAGTTATTCTAGTTTATCGGTTAATTTAGAACTGTAATTATCAGTGTGTTTTAGATGATTTATAAATAGTTGTTAAGCGAAATGAGATGTTACGAGTAAATTGGATTCATCTTCTTGCTTGTTTTGTCATTTGTTAGCTCCAGTATTTAAAGTAACAGGATACATTATTCTAACTGCATTCTACAGTGTTAAAATAGTACATTGTTCACCGAGAGGAGAAAGTGACCGATTACCGTCGAGGGTGTCGTTTGAAGCCCGAGCCGTAGGCGAGGGCTTTAAAACACCCAAGATCGGGAATCGCAGTTTCTCTCGAGTGATACATAGTGCTTTATACTACACCTAGAAGGAAAATAAAAAACGAAATCTTTACTAATTGAAATTTATATTGAAATTGTTGCAGTTAAAACTGAATCCTCAAACAACACACAAATTGGAAATGGCGCCAATGGCGTCTGCAATTTTCACATGTTCTTTTTTCAAATTGTTTATCCTGCCGCCGCAGGGTCGCACTGCCAGCCCGACACCATCCAACACACAGCTAGTGGCCAGTGTCATTTTGCGAACTTGGAGATAAAAACTCACTGTAAAAACTTTTTGGCTTTTGATATTTAGGTTACCGGCGCATAGTCTTACCCAAAATTAAAAAAGAAAAACCACGTAAGAAATGGATTTTCATACACTTTTCTCTCCCGCTCAGATGCGTTTTCTCCCCGCATATTTGTTCGATATGCAATGACGTACTTTCTACCGTAAATTTGATAAAGTATCAAGGTACTTTCCAAGCAGGTGTAGTATAATAGTACATTGTTCACCGAGAGGAGAAAGTGACCGATTACCGTCGAGGGTGTCGTTTGAAGCCCGAGCCGTAGGCGAGGGCTTTAAAACACCCAAGATCGGGAATCGCAGTTTCTCTCGAGTGATACATAGTGCTTTATACTACACCTAGAAGGAAAATAAAAAACGAAATCTTTACTAATTGAAATTTATATTGAAATTGTTGCAGTTAAAACTGAATCCTCAAACAACACACAAATTGGAAATGGCGCCAATGGCGTCTGCAATTTCCACATGTTCTTTTTTCAAATTGTTTATCCTGCCGCCGCAGGGTCGCACTGCCAGCCCGACACCATCCAACACACAGCTAGTGGCCAGTGTCATTTTGCGAACTTGGAGATAAAAACTCACTGTAAAAACTTTTTGGCTTTTGATATTTAGGTTACCGGCGCATAGTCTTACCCAAAATTAAAAAAGAAAAACCACGTAAGAAATGGATTTTCATACACTTTTCTCTCCCGCTCAGATGCGTTTTCTCCCCGCATATTTGTTCGATATGCAATGACGTACTTTCTACCGTAAATTTGATAAAGTATCAAGGTACTTTCCAAGCAGGTGTAGTATAAAGAATATTACATTTGCCAGAAAAAAACGCAATCGTTTCTTTATTTCCTTCTCATCAAGCAACAATTCCCATAAATTCACCGTACGGTCACGACGCGAATATTGCTATACATTATATGGATGATCAGCGATTCCATCCACAGCATGTGAACGTTACTACGTGTTGACATCTGAATTCAGTTTCTGCTCACGTGTTCCAAGACAACATATCAAGACCTCGTACTACACAGAAATCCTACACAATGCGGGCTCCATTTACACTGGAAATGTATAGTTTGATATTTTGTCGCCGTGAGTACCTAGTAGGTGCAATGTTTACACGGAGTTGAACGCTCCCCAGTGATCCTTGCGATTTTTATATTTTATTCCCATGACCGTTTTGTTTTTGCATTTTACACGATGACCTAATCGGAATGGTGTGGAATAGCTATTGGTTTTCCTGTCACGTTCTTCGTATAATTTTTGTACTGTTTACTCTCGCCAATGTTCCGCTATTGAATTTTTAAATATTAATCCAAATCTCTTATAAAATTTTTAAGAGTGGCGAGTTTTAATAATGGCGAGTCATATTTGTAAAACATCATGTTTATCAATAACAAATATTTCAATACAGTAAACAGTTAAACACCAACCATTGTTCAGATCACATTTATTCTTTAAATAAACAACGATACACCAATAAACAAACACGTGTTAAGAACAAACAGCAGGGTGAAGATACAGACGCAATTCGGAATAATTTTATTAGACAAGACAGCGTGAATGTTAAGCGACGAGCCATTCATAAGAACTAGACAGTTACAAAACGATTGTTGAATGTTTAATGCTATATTACAAAGGCTCTTGCTTCTTGAATGAACAATATAGAATATAGTTATTTTTGGGCTTATCAGTGCTGTTAAGCGATGCCCATGGAATACTATGTTTAGAATTCTATCTTCTTTGCGAACACTTAGTACATAATTTAAATACTTTATAGAGCTATGCGTTAATGAGGCTGTTATTTTCTGCACATAAATGTATCTGCATGCTAAGAATGAAAACAGTTCGCATCTCAAGTTAATTATAAATCCGTGCGAACCTGTTTGATTTTTAAATAGTCTACCTATTTACGAATGAAACAGTATGTAATTAATGTATTCATTAAAAACGAGCGTCGATAAAAGACTATTTTCATACAATGTTATTGTAGTAATTTACTAACAGTGTGGTTAATTATTTTAATAATGAACCAAAACCGTATTGCGTATCATATAAATTGAAACCACCTCTTGTCACAAGCATTAATTAAAATAAAGATCTTTATTCTAAAGCAAACGTGGTACGTATCTCAAGTAAGCCGTGATCACTTGAACTTGCCAGCACTAATAACTTCGTCGAACGGGCGAAGAACAACAATGGGATCAATTAAGAGGCAGGCGACCGTGCGACCGCCGCTGGATCGCACGACCGCCATTATGAACTGATATGGATGGCAAAAACTAGCATGCCTAATGATTCTAACAAAGCCTTTGGAAATGGTCCAGAAATCGAAGTAAATTAAATTCTGTTACTGAAATTAAAAGTGAGAAAAAGTCTAGCTTAAGACTGCCTTTGCGAAGATTGATTTGAAAAAGAATTGTTGCTAAGGATCAAAGGAATGGTCTAAACACAGACATCAAGCTGTGCTCTATATAATATGAATCATTCTAATGCGCACTAGAACCATTCATAAAAAAATAATGGGTTTGCAAGCACTTGTTATTTTTATCAAAAAATGCATCTGACAGTTCCGAAACTTTCGAATGACGTTAGACCGACTTCGTGAGCAAAAATTAAATTATTAGTCTTCCACGGATCAGAGTTTACAAGATTTGACCAGACAAATTAGACTTGGTTGATTTTGAAAGATTCAGATCTGGCTTTCTCTAGATGTTTTATCAATTTGATTACAAAAGTATCCGCCTGCTAAATCACAGCAGAAAGAAAAACTTCACTCTTATTAAATTCAACTGAAACCTTGTTGAAATGGGTTGTATGACACTCTAAAGATGATTATTTGGAAGTTCATTATAGTTTTCCTCGTTCACCTTCTATATCCACGTCTTATTATTTTTATCTTTTTCACCTCCAAAGTATTTAACACAGCTGATCTCATGTTTTACTTCCAACAAAAGCATTCCAACACTAATTAAAGCATACACGGCGTCTTATGAACTGAATAGTTTTTAAGTCACAACCGTCACAGTGCCACTAGTTGGAAAACTATAAACACTTCACAATTGTGCGAATGATGAACGAGCATTGAATATGGTCACTTACTTTCTAGGACAGTCGTGATTGCGAGACTACATTCAAGTAATTATTTGTATGAGAAAATGTTTTTGCATGTTATAACATTTGATTGTTCTCGTGTACCTGGGATAAAAGACTGGGTTAAGTCTACGTTGGAATGAACGGTTCTGTCATTATTTAAATTGAACGTAAGGACCACATTAACTCGAATCATTTCATTGTTTCTAATGATATCCTCTGTACGTTCATTGAAGTCATAATGTGTGGAAGGTCAAATGAAATTATGAACATTCAAGAAGATGTGTAATTTGTTCAATAATTGTTTATGACTTTCCTAACTTTCTTCTACTGTGTACGTCATTAACTTAATAACTTTTCCTGTGGGCATCGCACGCACTGCTCAGTTTTTACTTTCTTTCATTGGACGTGCATAATCACAATTTGTTTTATCTGCTTAAGTATTTAAAATTAAATATTTCTATCAAAGTGTAAATAAATAGATATTATATATCTAAAAAATATATTATAATTTAAAAAATACCATGTAATGAATAATTTCTACATTTATCAAGAGTCTAATATTTTAAATTTAAAACCTGTAAGTACCTACATAATTTTGGCAGAAAGTAAACGACCTCTACAAGCTTTGTAGGAGGCACTGACAAACAACGGTTAGGTTTAAATAATTGCGAGAATATAAAAAAATACAACTTGAGCATAATGAAAATACCAGTCTCGCAAAATATACGTCATGGAAAAATTAAACTGTCAAGAGATAAAACTGCTGAATTATGAGCATCATGAAGGAAAAGACGAAAATTTTATTTAATATTTAAACTTTATGTACAATAGGTACATGGGCGGAATTAATGCATCAAGGCATTCTCTACCAGCCAACCTATGGGTAATAAAGACTACTGTGGTAGGTGCACAATAAATAAAAATAAAATTTAAAAGTGATTTTTAACGTTTCGGAAAGAATATACAAATAATATATATAATACTAATACAATACAATTTTATACATAGATCAAAATTAAGTAAATAAACTAAAAAGCTAGCTAGCTAACACCCCTATAATTCTGTTGCAAATATCGCCCAGGGTCTTAACCCTGGGCGATATTTTTAAGCTTAAACTCTTAAGTTTATCCAAAAAAACACAAAACGTTGGATAATACACAAACATTACTTTCGACAAACTGTTCAATATTCATGGCTACCAACTTTCGCTGATAACTTCTACCATGAAAAAGTTGTAGACTCTGCAGAGACCCGTGTGTACACAATGGGAAAGGGAACACACGTGGGAAGGGCAAATACATTCCGACGAACTGGTACACAAGTACTTCCTAACTACTTAGTATACAGGTGTCAACATTTTAGTAATAGAGATCTTGGAATACCTTCAATGAGGACGGGTGAGAATTCGAAGACTGACTACCATGACCAAGAAAGTTTACTTTTTTAACTTATACTTTCTGTATTTTGTTGGTATGTGCAACTAGGTACCGACTACAGCTTAATAAAGCTTTCGATCTAAGTGGTAATCGCATCAAATAGTTTTTAGTGGCGTGGTGTCATCATCATTATCTTGAGCTTCTATCAACTCTTTTCTGGGTATAAGCCTCTATGATGTACGCACGCATGTTGTTCACATGAATATCGAAACATGTTCGACTAAATTACACATCAGCTTCTACATTATCTTCACCACATCTTAAATTAACCCCTATCAACCCAGTTTCCAAACTAGCTATCAATATAGCCTAACGCATGTGGTCACCAAGGTACCTGCACACATGGTCGTACATAAATCTCGTGAACAATATGCAATTAACCAGCAGATAGATCGGGTGTCTCGGCCACTTGCGCAAGCACCGGTGAGCGGCCGCGGGTGAATGACAGCGGCGACCGCAGACCAATGATATAATGGTAGTTGTACATAACCTTATTGATAGTATCAATGTAGAAGACTTGATGCTGCTTGCTGTAGTTTCAATTTTAAATGGATCTGACATGATGTTGTTTATATGATATAAAATTAACGAAAGAATTGGAGATAGAAAGAGAAATGAAAAGAATTTTGTGATGAGTAGAGGAGTGGAGTGGAACCCCTTTGCAATTCTTAACATGATCATGGTTCTTCAACTAAAAGTTAAAACAAAAAAAAATAATGAAATAAAAGACGAAATTAATGCGAATTTTTAATAATCCCTTGCGCATCGAAATCAGGAGAGAGTTAAATTAATCTAGAACATGTAATCAAAATGCAAAACAGTGCTATAAATAAAATAAAAACCTTTATGATCAACTAATTGCCTGAATGCGGACTATATCACGTCGCTCGGGGCGATCCCATTGTATAATAAATAATATTAATTCATTGTAGCACGATTGTAAGCGATCGAGTGTATGTGTTAGGCTCGAGGCTTCATTATACAACTTTGCTTGTTGTTACACAGTTACACAATAGTCGCTTCCTATTGAGCATTTATTGATATCATTGGCTAATATAATATTATTGTTTCATTCAGTGCCAACTCTCGTGTTTTAATTGATTCGCAATATTAATTGCTGGTGATTTTATGATCTGCACACTGAAACTTTTATCGTCTGAAAGACTCATTGGCCGAGCTAGTGCATAGAGTTATTCAGAAATTTCATCATCATCATTCTGCTACCTTCATCCCAAATTATTTCAGGTCAGCGCATCATGACTTCTTCCATAAATACTTCTCTATTGGTCCTCATCTCAGTACTTAACCCCTTTCTAGACTTAATAACTTTCATAGAAATTCTCTTTATCTTATTTCTGCTCAACGAGTGAACTGCATTTTAGCAGAATAATGGTTTTCCAGTGTCTTCAAAATCTCAATCTAGTCTCATGTTTTTCGCATGACACGTTATTTAGTAGAATGGCCTTAATCACAAACAAGAAAATCCAATTATCATTGATACAATAAAAGTGAACCTTATTATCTTTAGTGCTCAAATAATTGCACAATACTACGTAAATTACAGGCCTTGTAACTCTGATTTCACATGCAGGCGGTTTCCAAATAGCAGTAAATAACGGGTGGTCTTATCAGTCACTGAAGGATAAGTTTGTGTTACTGTCATGTCACCGAGAAATGTCTCAATGCACGACAGTGTATGTTGGGCAAGGCATTTAGTGTACCTATCATTATCCTTTCCCTGGGTTCTTGTAAAAAGTTAAATTGCAACTTATTTTTGAGTGCAGACATTGACCTTAATGAGACCGATTCAAAATTATATACGTAGTTTACCTAAATGAAACATATCAACCAAGCTAATAAAAAAGGCCTTTATTTCCTATAAATTATAATACAAAATATCCTATACATTTATTACATTCTATGCATTAGTTTTGGTTTATACTATATTTTTTTAATAACATGTTTGCATATCTAAACTAAGTACTATAATACTACTATATTTTTTTCTTTTTTTCCCCAACCAATCTAATAAAAATATGCAATACAATCCAAAGATCAAATGAAACAAAGAACTTTTCCACATGAAACCTTTTCGACTGCTGTCTGCACATATAACCATATTAAAACATCTCACATAACAACAATACAATTAACCTCACCTCACAATAATGACCCTTTATTAAATCACGACACTAATACAAGAACATTTACACCGAAGATGTTATCGGCAACAAAGTTACAAAGAAACTTGCGGAAATATTTAATTCCGACGCGTATTCTCATTAAGCTTAGGGTTACACAACGTTGTTCGTTAAACGTTTACAATTGAACTGCGACGGGTTCCGTTTTCACACAATGTTACGTCGCCATAACTGACACCTGTTTTTTGTGTTTTGAGCTTTATTAGAGAATTCATGATATTCTTATAGTTTTCTTTAAATTATATGGTTTTAGAGCGGCGCTTCAAGAAATATTATCTACTGCCCATCTCGCAGCTATCAAAGTCAAACACATGAGAATACCGTTCAAGCACGCTAAATTGAATGGAATAAAATGTTTACTAATTTCCAGCCGGATACAGATACGAACGAAGCAAGTTAATAAAAATACAACCTATTTCCAAATGAAACAACACTACAAAGTATAAAATAACTTTAAATTTCGGAAGTCAGTGCTTTTGGTTTTTTTTTTTCGTTTTTGACACCGACTTCCGAAATTTAAAATTATTTTTAACCAACTTCAAAAAAAGGAGGAGGTTCTCAATTCGTCGGTACCATTTTTTTAAATATCCTCTCTTTTAGAAGGCGGTTGAAAAGCTTGTCATAAAAATACAGACAGCATGTCGATTTAACAACTAAAACCTTTTACTCCGAGTTTTAAAGACATAACAGAACTTGAAAACACTACAGATAAGAATGTAAAACCACACTCTTCCGCGATAGAAAAAAATCCACTTCTACCTCCTATTTCTCAGAGTTCTCCCATGTCTGTCCATATTAATGACAGGCCACTAAGCACCAGGATTGCAGCACTTGACGTAAAGTAATAGAACTTCACACAGTTTTTACTGCACCTAGTGTTATTAGGTGAGAATACAATAAAATGACGTTGGGTGCCTAATTATTGAGTATTGCTTTGACTTCGTACTTGTCTAACTGGAATGGCTGTGTAATAATTTTTCTCATTTTATTATGGTCCTATTAGTAGTATTTTAAACTTTCCTATATAAGTACTATTGGGGCAGTTTTTTGCCAAAATATTTTCAGAACCTGGAAGGTCTTTTGAGCATTTTCATCATCGTTACTTTCATCGTTAATTTATCATCTTTGTTTCCTATACCAATCTTATTCGAGGTATTTTTCCATACTGTTTATAATTGCCTTTAATTCCCTATTTGCCGAAATCACAAGAGTCAGCCCTCTTCTAGCCATATTATATTTAACACAACCCATTCATCGTTCCTCTATTCTTCCCCTACCGTACCCCAACATTACTTAATAATCAAGTTATTTTTAGATGCAGTAACTTGTAGCCACAAAATTGATGGATATAAAATATGTATAATATGAAATTCAAACCACATATTGCACAAAATTATCGCAAAACATGTTCTCACTGCGACGAAAGTTGATCAACCCTTTACTGGTTTGAATCTTGCAACCGACTGATCAAGGAGTTTTGCGTCGATAAAGCAAGTGCGATGAACAAAAGTGTCCTTTATTTCTATATCACTTAAGGTTTTAATTGCTTGAACTATTTCAATACACGGCATTTCGATTATTACTTATTACTCTTTTTTTAGGGTAACTTTGGCAGAGCGGTTTAAGTAGGTACACTTCATCACACGCCGTGGTCGCCGGATCCCGCTATTTACAAAATAAATTTTAAGAGGTGCTCGTGGCTAAATAAAACAGCAAGGGTCGATCTTCAAGGTTAAGCAACCCGTGCCGAGGTCAGTCTGTGACCATCTTAACATATCGAGATTCCTTCGTGCCTCGGAAAGCACGTTAAGCCGTTGGTCCCGGCTGTCATTTGTAGATCTTTGGCAGTCGTTACGGATAGTCAGAAGCCAGAAAAATCTGACACCAGTCTTGCCAAGGAGTACCGTGCTACCGCGTGGGTTGTGGAGGTCTGGTAGGCAGCCGATCTACTGGTATTTAGCTGAATCCGGTTTGACTGGTAGTTGAGGTTCACGTGGTTTTGTTCTGTGTAAACGTTATAGGAATTATTAATAAGAAATTGTGCGATATACAAAAAATCAACTGATTACTGCCACATTCTTAGCTTACTGAACCGTACGAAGTTACAGTGTTTGTTTACGATTTCATAAGGAAACATCTATCAACATAGTGATATTTTATTGTCAGCTCATACATATTCAGCGATGTATTCAGGCATAACTGTTCCGTTAATCATTCACCTACATATTTGATGCATTCAGGCGTAAAAAGTAGCCTAATTATATGGATCATCAATCACATGTTGATGATGAAAAACACGAACGTTACTTGAATGTCTTGTTTACACTATTCAAGCTAAATTCATATGAAAATTTATTCTTTGAACTCTTGTCGCTCCAAAAACAAAGATTTTGTATGCGGTTGCATATTCCTCGTCCCCGCTGGCTGACGCATACTACGACGGAACAAATAACATACTAGATGTTTTTATACGATTATGAGCCCTGAAATCGCAAGACGGGGCCGCGGCAGACCCTGGGGTAGATGGCAGGATGACTTAGATGTCTTGACAAGAATTAGCATAAAAATGGAAACAATGGAAGGCATAGAGAGGAGATAGAGAGGCCTTTGCCCAGCAGTGGGACAGTTTTTTATTCAAAATTTTTAAAGGAGGCTTTTATCCACAATGGCATGTCAACCTCATCATAACTTAAACTTATTCTTAGTTACATCTGCCAATACATTATACATACATTAATCTTTTACATATGGACCAATATCATATTCGTTTACTTTTATTCTGCTCAACAGTGTCTTTCTTTCCTTCTTAGTCTTAGTACACTCCATAAGTAGATGGTGAACATCTTCTATCGTTTCCAATTGGGAGAATTCATTTTCTTCATCTTACAACCAAACTTGCGGGATGGGTGACCAGAGCGTAATCTATGAAACAGAACAATATGATACCTACTAATTTCCTTGACAGCAAACCACTGTATTCGAGGAGGTTAATATTGTTCAGTTTTATACCAGATACCTACTTACCCTACTTCGTTCATCAAAATACTTCTTAACATATAGTGGGACAGTTCATTCTAGATATTATATTAACAATAGTATGTATCCGGCACCGCATACCGCAGCGTTGTGCGTTCCGATCAACAGACCGAAGCTTAATCTTCAAATTCAAACATGACAACTCATACATAATGGACTAAAATACATATGAAAATAAATTGTTACCTAATCCCTTACATAACAAGACGTTAGTAAATACGATTGAACTTATCGTAATGGCTCTTTGTCTGTTATAAGATTTTCACCGGCCGCTTCCGGTGGGCGCGACACTTTCGATCACATTGTTATTCGACGTACGGCCAGTGGCGTACTTTCTTAGAACTATGCACGGAGGTGTCTCGACTGTGAATGGACGTACCTAGTACTGAGACGTGAGATAAAAATAAACTAAGACTTAGGTTTTGTCGTGACTGTCTTTTTATGGTCCAGATGATAGGCAAAGGGTTTTTTGTGAAGTTCAAAATTTATTTTACCTGTCACGGCTTTGCACGGGTGCAAATTTTATGTTCAAATCTTCGTCGCTTGCTATTAGTTAAAACCGTATCAAAATCCATTGCGTGGTTTACAAGAAGTAAGCGGAGAAACAGACAGTGAATTTGTATACTATTAAAAGGAGACATAGGTAGCACAAATTCTTGGAAAATATCGCAAAGATGACACAACATCAGTTTTGCATTCTGTTGTAACAGTCAAAGATGCACTCATGCTAAATATACCGAGCTTAATTCGCTAGCATGTCGCCAACGGAAATACCATAACTGATGATGAAAATACCGAAATACACCAAGTTATTTCCGAGCTCAGATGCAACACTCTGCAAAACATAACTTTAGTAATGGAATGTCTGCTTAACAACATGCTAGAAACGTACAATCTTCATACGCACGTTATAAAGCTCCTTCAGTTTGATCCCATACATCGCAACGCACGCATAAATCTACTAAAGCCAAAGTAAGACAAGGTGATAATTAATTGCTGACAGCAGTAATTCGCCTTTCGATCACGTACGAAACTTTGTAACGATCGGCCAACTCTGCATGATTCTGTCACGAACCGATTCCGTTAATTGCTTTGAAACCTTTGTAAGGAATTCGGTGAGCTAAATAGTAACTAGAAGGCTGGGATTGATGGGCCTGAGACTTTGTGAAACGTTGTCCTCGATTGTGTTGTTGGAAAGGATCGACAATCGTATCAAGAACTAATTTTAGATATCAAGAAGTAGTAGAACGGAACCTTTTCCAAAACGATTATTATAACTAGAAGCCAATTATACAAAATTGAATATTCTCATTTCCATAACACCTGTCCTGGATAACATGTATGTACTTGTCGCAATTCAAATCAATTTGGTTGTAGACAAGACTGACGTAATCTATAACTGTGTATATTTCCTAGAATCATACAAAGTCAATTGATTTGCAAGCCAACAGAATAAATGACTGAATTTGCATTGAAACTCTGTTAACTCAAGTTTACTTCCACGCTTACGTGAGAAAGATATGTTAAATAGAGTATTTTGAAATTCAGACTAGAATCATTTGACTACAATCAAATTTTAAATCAAGCAATGTCTACAATGCCGCGTGATACAAATCTAGCACAGATAAAGCAAGAGCATTAACTAGTCTGAGTTTTTTTTTTCATAAAGTCAACACCGATCAAAAGACATAGGTAGTTACAAAAAAAAAGATGAATTAAATCAATTGAAATTTATTAACTCATGAAACAAATAGGACCAATATTGGTGTCACTTGAAACGCTCATGCATTTGCATAATATACTGCATCAAGTTTCCTTGCACTGTTTCTACAAAAAAAACTTAACACTTGCTTAAATAAAACGCTTTGAAAGTCTCCCACCGTGACTGAGAACCGTTTAAATGCATTGTTAAATAATAAATGTACGTTTAAACTCATAGTTAAATTTAATATGATTCACAGTTTCAACATAGTTCACTTAATTTCTTATTTAAGACTCACTATTTCAAGCAGGTTTTGTTATAAATGAGCATTAACGCAGCAAAATGGTCGGTTTCGAAATTTACCTTCAGCGGTAACTTTTAAACCTTTCCCTAAAACCACAAATCGTCTATGGTATATTTAATTGTTATTAAAATAAGAAGGCCCATATTATTGGCTCATTTATAACATTGATTTTCATAGCTGTAACTTTAGCTAGATTTAAGATCACTACTTCCCAAACAATTTATTTGTTTACATTGCATGCCATTAGGAATGCAGTTCCGTCTCTCAAAATTTGCGAATGTTTAAATGTGCTAATTTTTTGTTTCACTTTTGTCTACTGGACGAATGACTTTTGCGTGCATTTCATTTCCTATACATGCATTTAAAAAAAAACTTAATATTCACATTACCATTTACTGTAGACAGTAGGTAAAAATAAGCTGACTCTCCGGAAATGTGTATGTTCAACCTTATCATGCGGTTACACCGGTGGTGTTGAAGCTTAGCTTAGTTGTATTCAAAGCTCTTGCCTTTTTGTATAAATCAATTAAATCTGTAATTTCTAAAAAAAAACGATAAAGCGATACTTACTACGAGTAAATTAAATAACTTTACGACAAATTACATAACGTCGATAAAACAGGTAATATCTTATTAAACAATTTACAATAGCTATCATAGGAAATGACTGAGCATTATAGTAATTATATCTTGTAGTTTAAAACATTGTAAAATTATATAAAAGCGAAAGTGGGAATGGATGACTATAATAGAAAATGAAGTACATACCTGATCAAATAGCTCCTGATGAAGAAAAAACTTACAAAGGAATTTACTAATGAAGAAATCATTGAAAAGTTAATATTATAGTAAATTTTGTAGAGAAAATTATTATAATAATGCCGTAAGAGCCATACAATATAGGGAGAAATTAATTTATGAATACCACACATAATATTTACTTATATGGTGTACATAAATAGTATTCTATTCTATCAATGAAGATATATTAAACGCCAATGACCAACAATTGAAATAGACAACACTATGACTAATGAATTACCTAACCCACTAGATATATGCAGTGATGTTTACACACCAAACAAATGTGAAACAATCAGCCCATTGAACAATTCGTTTCAACAGTTGACATCGATTGTTTGACCTTTTTACTACAAGTGTACTTCTACACGATACATCCTTATGATTGTATAAATAAATTATTTCACTTGAATGCTAGCCTTGTAACATTTGTATTCCAAACGCACTCGAAAAATCACGTTTCCATGAGCTTAGTCGTGTATGTTGGTACCAATACTGCCAATATTGGTCGTGAGATGACCCATCGTGGGAATTATATTTTCTGTATTGTTATGTTTTCTGTCTAATTTTTATTCAGACTTTTCCGCAATTTGTCATAAGATATTGATTAGTGTTTTATTTCTGGTATTAATTGGTACTTCTAAATATGTTTCTACTTTTTTCTATTGGATTGTTTTTCATGTTATTTTTAACAAATACTCATTATCAAAATACATCAAATTCTAAGCATCATAACGTAATTTCTAACTTCTTATTATCGATTTTAAAACTTACAGCTATTATACAGTTACGAGTATCAACGGTACTGATTGCATTCACACTTAAATGTCAATACAATCCAAATAAGCACAAAGGTAATAAAATTCTCACCATCTTCACTAAAATGGTACTCGTACTTCGATGTTGCTTTCATATTAGCACCTCGTTTTCCAACACCCTAGTTACTTACATAATGTTGAAATCTCGCACACTGTTCTCATTTTACCTGAAACAAAATGATAACGTTATGTGTTATGTGTGAACAATGCAAAGGTACAACAATTACGCAAAATAGTTGCAGAGTAAATGTTTTTCCATGATGATAATGATAGAAGGCAGGATGTTAACGTATGATATTAAAATCTTATCTAAGCCTTTTTTTATTTTCGCTTGGATTTTGGACGAAGCAAAAACGTAGAAACTTATTTAAAAATGTAATAAAAAAATCTCGTTTTTACCAAAAACGCTTATCGAGTTGAGGCTTATATGTACCTATATTATAAATAATTTGTTGTTTAAAGGAGCTTTCAACAATTGTAACGTCAAAGACGGCGCTAAAGTTTCTAATTTGCAGTCTAACAAAGTTGAACGTAAACCAATTGAGAGTCCAATGATTCCTAATAAAACATTAGAAATCAGCAACCAATCACACGACGATTGGTGCCATGAATACTAACAGCTTTCGTAACCCATTGGAGCTCAGGATTGAACCTGCATCGATGACAAATCTAAACGCTGAGTCTACTATCATTGCGCTAACACAATACAACCACCTTTAGCTGGCAAACAATGCATATTCAAATAGTTTGGTATTATCCAAATCATAGGCGAAAGCGAGTTTAATAATGTTTATGTTTAATGAACAAGAGAAGAAGAATAGTTGATGACGTTTTTGATATTATTAACAGATAATAGGAATAATCTATTGCCACCAACGAAGATCTCTAGGTTCATGAGTTTTCTAAAATATAACCTATCCTTTACTATCTATACCTTTATATAATTTCTGTTATACATGAAATATATTTAGTCATTAATTATATATCACAGATTATAAAAAGAAGAAGACAAATACCACCATTCATTCGCATGCTTTCCGCTTTTAGTTTGGAACATATTGTGGCACCATTGAGTGAATCGGTGGATGAATCACTGGAGTATGTGAACGTAGTTTAAATTGTGAATGTGTAGATTGACACGCCATTTATTATAGGTTAGACATTTATTTAAAAATAACTTTTATGTTATGCTTAATCACTTATATTTAACTCTTTTGTGTACAAATATTGTGTTTTTTTTAATTTTTTTTTGTTTTTTACAATACAATTATAATTTAAACTCCTATGTATCTTGAACAATCGTGTGATATGATTAACGTAGCTACAATTCAATCTAACCGAAAATAAAGCATAGATATCAGCGATATAAATATTATTTCATATGTGCACTCTAGCAGATTTTGTAAGAGGTAAAGCCCACACCTACAGAGGCAACCCAGATACATAGGTGAACGACTTAAGTAATAGTTAGGACCTAACCAATGTTTATAATATGCAGATAAATGCGCAAAGTCACCTGCATCAAATTTAGGCTACTCTTAATATTAATGCGCATAGCAAAGCCAATAAAAACGATTTAAAATGAAATGATGTCAATGATGATTGATGGCTAAATAAAAATAATGACTTTATGATTACGTGAAATCAAATTCGTAAATGAATTCACGTAATCCAACCTGAAACATTTAGAGGCAATAGGCTAAATACAAAAAGTATGAAAGGAGGCCAATATTCACATTATCGTAGTTAAGATGATATAAGTATTTCGAAAGGCCTTTTTAATTTTCAATTTGTAGACCTGAACACCAACAACAATAGTAAAATTGTTATTTCATCGCAACTATCTTGTCAGACATCAGATCAAGCCGACACAAACGTGTCATTTCTCATAGCAGATGAATAGAACCTATTCAGAATTCCTCTTCATGCATCGCTGATCACGACCAGGTCCTTAACAATAGGCAGTAGACGCTACCGACCTCGCCAACGAGCCTTGACCGACTACAAAGTACAAACATCAGGAGATAAAAACATGAAAGCAATACAAATTGTCCCATCCTTAAAAATATAGCTGTAATTATGGCCCCTATTGAAGCAACCATAAAGAATACAATAGTGTGCACGAATTTCACAATATCATCAATTCCGGAATTACGATGATTTTTTGTAGCATGTTTTCCATTACTATTAGTGTATGATTTACTACGGTGTACTTATAAAAGTAAATTGATTTCTTTCTCGAGGAAGTAGATGCTTCCCACGGTGGTCGTCATGCGAGGACAGTTGCGGTTGCGGAGCTGTGTGTAAAAATCTCAGGTGTTTATGAAGTAAAAGGCAATTCTTGAATAACTTGTTACCCTGAGAAAGTAACTGTAATTAATAATATACCCTAGACTAAAGTAAACTTTTGAAAAGAAAATTAAATGCCTCTGCAAACTAACGAACTAATATTTGGACAGATGATACAACAGTGTTACGTAAAAGAAGACAAACTCAAAACACTCAGATCCTTGAAAGTGAACTCATAAATAATGTTCGCTTCCTCAAACTTAAGCTACGTAATTTTAATTTATTTCCTGTTTATTTGGTGATTAATTTTGTCCTCTAAAATAAAAATAGCATCCATTTCACTGTCAGCTATCGTAAAAGGTGACTCTAATTTAATTGCTGCATAATCCTCATGGCTTCATTAACGTACTGATTATTTTGACCACATTATTGTGGTTGCCATAGCGAGGCCCCTTTTTTTTCATGGGAAATCATCGAATGACTCCTTCCTCTCTGGGCGGAACGTAAGGAAGTGTCAGACTCTTACTGATCATCTTTCCGATCATCCCAGCCTCCTACTGCCCTTTGCGTTCCAAGTCCGCGTGACTCTTTCAAACAAATTCCGCAACCCTGGATTGCGAGGCCTCTGCACTCATCAGATGATGTTTATAACTTTTTCATAAATAATCTTACACCAAAATATAAAAACATAAACAAAACCTTAAATTAAAAAAAAATATGCAACTGGCCTTATCGGATTCCGCGATCTCAAATGATGTTGCCTGAAATGATGAATAATGTTCATCAGTTTAGGATAGATGATTATTGAAGATGACTCGAATGAATAAAATGAAAACCAACACAAATGAGTAACAATACGGACATTAATAATGATGTTATCATCCTTTCGCAACACAATCGAAATCGTATCGTCATATCAATTTCTAATCGAACATTTATCAAGACTCCTTAATATTCAATCGATGTCTGCATATACAAAAGGTAATCTAATAACATAGTTTGACCATATAGAACTGAACATTACTGCGGTCTATCGCATATTTAATACAACAATGCATGTGGGACAGCGGCCGCTTTCATCGCCACTGGCGCACGACTCGGCATCACCATTCTTGGCGCAGCATTCGGGTTCGAGGGTAAACTTTCGAATTTTTGAAGTTATGGGTGACTATAAAAATGGTTACTCTAATTTAATTAGAACACAGTAGAACCTATTCACTATATAAGGAATTTTAACGCATGGAACTTCGCCACTAAATACAATTCACTGCATAAATAACTACACCAATTTCTAAGATTAATTCTTGGGACTGGTGACTGCGTCAGGAATAAGACTGTGAAGATACCGATAGCCGTTTTCCAGAAAACCATACAAGAGAACCAAAATGTGACCAAACATAGTGCCCTGAGGGACACTTGGGCTTATCTACCAACGTGATCAGTCAGCACACCCACCGAGCTGCAAGCCCGATCATATCTGCTAGACGGATGTAATGCCCCATGCTAATTTAGCTTAACTTCAATCTTTATAGTACTCTGCCACCAACTTCTATGTTTGGTGTTGTCAGTTGCGTGACTGAGATCGAATATATCGCATCATTTAGGCTTATTTTGTTGTAGAATCTATTTAATGAGACTATTAACCGTGGGTCGTAATGCAGATTTAGGGATCTTTGTTGAAGTGAAAATTGTGTGGGCTGAAATGTCTCCATAATCTTTCATTAGTCTATTTAGAAATAAATTGAATCGGTTTTCTTGTGTAACCAATTACCTATTTGTGTAAAAGTAAAATTCTAAATCAATCCGACTCAGTGATATCGATTACCTACCAAGTACCAAGTTTATGTTCATACGTTCTAATGCCTTTTATCAAACAATTTATTTTAGGGTCAAGAACAAACATAAATATTTAGTTAACAAGCTAGCTTAAGTTTAAAATGATGCAAAATTGAAATTCCATAATCAATTAAGTAACGTCACAACAAATAAAACACTCGGGTAGCTGTGTCCAATTATCGGTTAAAGGTTATACGAGTACAAGATGCGCACGATTGACATTTCGAATCCGATTGCTTAAGAAAACGCTCATAAAACCAGCGGATTATGGAGATTTAATACCTGATCTAATACTTCGGTCGGAAAAATTACGTTACCTTCTAAAGTAACGGGCTTGTAGCCATCGACAACATTATGAATGAATGGAATTAATGTTCTGACGTTTGAACAATTTGAAATGTTTGTATCATTTATCAAGCTGATCTTGGTCAGTCCACAATAACCTGCAATGGTGTCATTTCTATATTAAACCGTCAATTAGACATAATTCAGTATTATAAGTTTTATTAATATTAGTTATAATAAACTATGTCTTCAATACATTGAACTAGAAAAAATGTAGGCAAGGTTTATATACATCTACCTACACTGCTGTGTGACTAAGCTAAAAGCTATTATTAAAAGCAATATTTTAAAATTATGTACCGATGCCACTTATTTTGTATGTCTTTTAAGTGGCAATTACAAGGCGTTTAATTAATATAATCCATTACTAACTGCTTATGATATCTTCAACGACAGGCTTTTTCATTAGCAGACAAGAACAGACTAAAACATCGTACACAAGTACTTACAAAAGAAAATATAAGTTGCAATTTATCCTAAGATTAGATCAAAACATTTGCAAATAACTCCTAGACTAGGAACCAGGCTGTTTATCAAATTAACTCCATCATGCTACCGTACTTAACAAACCAATAAAACATACTTTAAAAGGATCCTGTAAACAGAATACTGTTCCCGTAAACATGTCTGAGGTAATTGCGAACATTTAATAACATAAAGTGACTGGCAATATTTATTACAGATGATATCAAGTTTCCATATAAGCGGAGGAGCTTATAAGGCGACCGGATCAGCCTCATCCTGATTGTTACTCTGCTTTGAAGATATAATCATTTATCATATTTTTTTGGGACTTTGTTTTGATTACATGTTAATTTGGATTTTTCTAGACCAGTTAATTTATTTTATACTACTTCGAGGCAGTTTTTGTTTTCACTTCCTCTATCTTTAGCTTGAACATCCTCTAAATTCTTCTTACACATCTTAAGAAAAAGAGATTTTTAGGAATATGTGTTGTCATCATATATGCCAAATCCAACACCATAAATGACGAACATTAAAATTTACTAAACCAAACGTTAAACCTTTGTGTCATGGTTTGACCTCAAGATTGCATGCAAGTCGCATCGTACAAACGCCATTTTCTAACCAAATACTAACCGCAGAATTAGTAGGCAGTCATTAACTGTGGAAAACTTTATTAAACTGTGTAATAATATACTAAGAATAATGGAATTAAGTAAATATAAACTTATGGTACCTAACTGACAGTGTGTATGAAGTGTAATTAATAGTCCAGGAAAATAAGTCTGAAAATTCGGCTAACTTCAATAATTCTGAACTATGATATTGCCTTTAATGTGTAGGGTACAGACAGGTGAGTACGTTAAAATATTTCACGCAAAAAGTTAATCCCCGCGTATACGTTTTTTAATAAAATAAGATTGATTTTAACATTGCATTGCTTGGAATTCGGTCGTCACTATCATCGTACTCCTGAATTGCATTGTCTTTCCAAGGAATGAAATTAAATTCTAAGTTTGAATTCTTCTCTATAACAAGGTAAATAAGTGGCAATCCGGTGGCATCAATAAACAGGAGACAATAGGCTTAGTTGGATGCCCACACGCTATAGTGCGTCACCCCATAAATACGGGTCAAGAACGTAGACGACCCAGTAACAACGGCAATTTTGCATAAACTAAGAATATATTCCAAGAAGATAAAGTTGATTGAGACGTAGGTAGTAATAAAAACATCAGAACAGGTTTTTCTTTTCTGGATGGAGGCAAAAAAGCTATACAACATTTTGATAGACCTACTATATGTAATGAGACCGTTTTCAAATCGATATTTTCTGCTCTTGAACAGTTTCAAAAGTTTTGATACATTGCACCCAGACGAAGGACTTAAGGGCTAACAAAGAAAATGGTATGTTTTGTTAAGCATTATGGGAAGCTGCTACAGTAAATCGTAAAAACGCCTACGAAATATGAGACCATGAACATAACGACATTAAAATATATAATTAAGTATATAGAGGTAAAAATGAACAGCCTATCACCAAGCTCACGCTAAGAGCGGCCGCACACGCCAACAACACAATGGCAGAACAAATTACTATTTTTAATTAACGTGAACTCCACCCTTGTCCTCTACTAAAACATCGTAATTATCAAGCTTTGTTTAACCCATGCATGGTACAAATGAGGCGGCAGTCCTTGGCACACTTTATTAAGTTACAGTTGATTATAATAACGGTTTGAACTCACGGTTTGTTGGAAAACGTCATTATTGGCGCCAAGAGATTGTTGTCTGGTTTGATCGATAATAGATTATGAAGTTTTGATCTGGAGATCAGAAGTTCACGAACTACCAAGTTTTGCAATAGATTTCTCACAAAGTTTATTTTTATGACCTTGGAATACTTAGGCTTGTTATGAATAGAAAGAAGACGAAGAAGAGATAAAAGACAAAAAACTGTCTATAAATTGATTTTCTGTTGCTAATGAAACACAAGTTGAAGAAAGATTATATTCAACAACGGATACTTATTAAAAGGCTTGAAAAAGCCCAATAGTAGATAAAATAGTATACTAATATAATAATGAATGAAGACAACACAATTCTCGCAACAGTGATATGAAATAATGAAGGTGAAGACAAATCTCTAAATTAAACAAGATTGCAGTGGATAAACACCACGTAACATCATTCAAATAAGACGATAGTAAACTACATATAATTTGAATGTCATTTTCACATTGAACGTCATAATGACCTTATTTAGACATCACAGTATGATTTTCTTTGGAACACGCAACTTGAGTTGTTCGTAGGCGTTGCATTACGTTATGAAGACTGTTATTATTTCAATGCTCATTTAAATTCAGATAATTGACTGTAATTGCTTTCAGATTTGTCTGTTGGCATCTTGACGCTAAAGCTGAATCTTCCCCTTATCTTTAAGAATTATGTAATGCCTTCGCACAAAGTCATAGCAAAAAGAATCTTCACCCTAATAAACCCAAATACCTTTAAATTTAGCTGACATTTCAAGAACAAAAAAGAGTGTTGCTGGAGTATTTAATATAAGGCATTCAAAACAATACGACCAAGCAAGTAATTAACTCTCAAAGCACACTCACCTTAAGTTATTTGCTCGGCGTTACCGCAATGCATTTTTACGAAAATTGCTCTCACCTGAAACAAGCAAAGGGACATTTTGTAACAAATTATTAACATTACAACACGAACAATTAAGATAATTATGATAAATGCAACCACTTAAGGTATATTATATCATTTTGTTGTGATACGACCACATGGCCTGAGGCCTTAAGAACTTATTATGTCATACGTCGTAAGGTGCACAAATCACGTTTGTTTATTTTTATTTGACTGACGTTTATTGATTAAAGATTGTGGTCGTTCAGATGAAAAGAAGTTTAGTTAAAAGTAAAAGTCTTTTAATTAAAGATCGCTTTATGCTGTCTGTCATAAAAAGCTAGTCATAATGATGACTTCTTCGTCCATTTTTACTGAGTGTCCTTCGTTATTAACTAAACAATCAGCTTATTGATATTTACTTAATTAGTGCCTTGACATATCTAATTAATCCATTAATTAAATAAATATTATTGTACAAATGGCAAAAATTACGTAGGTCACTCTCATTTTCCCGCCCTAAACGCAATCTGTCAAAAAAACAAAATGGCGCGCGCGATGACAGTTTGGCGCGCAATTATGTATAATCTGTATAATTAGGTTTCGGTCCGTTTGTCCGTTCGTCTAATTGTGTGCACACGTGAAACTTTCGTAACCGTTCTGCTTTAATTGGCAAACTTTTTTCGGTTAGTTAGTAGCATTATTGCAGTCCGCGCTTGAATTGTTAAAGAAAACGCCGCGTGTTTCTACAAATTGTGTAATTTCTTTTTATGTGTAAAACGTTTTATTTATCGCAACCTTTTAAAGCGCATACTGGGTGAGGAAAATAATAAATCTGCAAAGTTGGTAGGTATGTTGGGAAAGTAATTGTTTTCATGTTATTTTTGCATGATATAAATAATGTTAGTAAGTCTATGGAAACACCTACAAAACCACTTCAGAACTCACAATTACCGCATCATCAAAAGGGTTTCCAATGCCGACATTAGCATGTGAAATCGCAAATCAATCACGCTCACATCTTTATAAAGGTGCATTCACAATGTAACTAAAATCGCAGCGACAACGCAACCTCGCATGACTGTACAATCTTCACGTTTCGTAACAGTGACGAGGCTATAAGTAATAAATCAAAATCGAACTTTCACAGGTCCTCAATAATGAGCGGATAACATGAGCATTCGCCATAACATGCGTGACGGGTGTTAAGATTGAATCACTCCATGGTTGAAAAGTTTATTACGATGATGCCACAAAACGCACAAGATTAATTCCGTTTGGTTTTAAATCACTTCCGCTTTTATACGACAAAGTTTATTATTATATTCTTAATAGACTATTAGATGCCAATGCTACGAAAGCATTCACACTGGAAAAAAATAAATATTCTTCTTTGAGTAAAATCACATATGCCTTAGAGAAAATCCACCTATACAAGTTTCAAAACACTATTGGAAACCGCGATAGGCATAAATAAGGACATAACAAAAAACTAGCTAGATTTATACAATTGCGTAACAAGCAAATATTTTTTACAACACCAATAGCAGTTATAACGGTTATCAATTGATTTTATAAGTTTGAAATGTAACACAGAAAAGAAAGCTTGTCCAGCATTCCTTTCGCAGCACGCCCTGACAAGAGTGGTATCAAACAAAAAGCCATTTGACCGAATAAGTAACGCATTGACTTGTCTTATCAGCTGGCTGATAGCAATCATGGCTACTTTCACTGATGCGAGCCTCAACCCTCGCGAGACGACTTTCCAAGTACTTTGAGTCATCGTACGTAAAGCTTGCTGTTAGTTTGCTTATTTTATTTTAAGTAGAAAATGGTAAACTGCTAGAAAGATGTTTGTATAGGAAGTGACAGTGTAATTGTGCTTGCCAATCAACAAATTGAAACTAACTTATACATTAACGTGTAAGCCTCGGCGCATGATGTAAAACAAAACGTAAGTGTGACTGACAACATTTCTAACCCTCTGCAATCCAAACACGCAAACACAGTTAGCAACATCTTCGAAACAAAACAAAAAGCAGCTACCATTAATAACTATAAACTAGAAAACAAGCATAGCAAACGATATGATTATGACCGTCTCTAATAAATGTTTGAAGTCAATGCCAGCCAGCCAGTCGGTCTAACTAGATCGGAACCGATCGATCTCCGACATTAAGTCATTGGAAAACTATAATTTATTGTTAGAAATTCTTAAAACAGCATTTCACTATAAACTTGAGATCACACTGGATGCAGATTAGTAGATGATTCATAAATATCTACATATTAAAAACACAGTAAGTTCATATAGGATTGTCGTGACATTAATGTTCCAAATAATGCTGAAGCTAAAAAAACTGAAACTCTCAAAATAGAAGAAAACATTATAAACCACAAGCCACAAATAATTACATTAGAAACACTGGCAGTAAAAATACAAGCAGAGGAAAGTAGAGACATTAATGTTTTAAATATTGCTGAAACAAAACAAAACGACACTGTTGAAACGTTATATGACACAAGACACAAGTAAATCAATTCAAAACACATAAAGTTACTACATAAGCATAAGAAAGCTGAGACACTAATGTTCCAAATATTACGACTGAACAAAACAATCAACTCAAAGCAATCAGAATAAACAACGACTTAAGTAAGTGAAAATGTAGATAAAGAAGACGTTATCCATAACATAGCAAGAAACACTGTCACTAAGGAAAGAGCACATCCATGAATTTCTACTAACGTGACCATCGATTACTACAAGGAAATTGAAATCCACGTAATCAGTGCAATTGCTGAGTGAGATTTCAATATACCTGCTACATATATTGAACTAGCTCACCTACCTGTTTCTGCTTCTATTAATTTCCTGCACCCATATAAGCCAACGCCCTGCACCTATGCGAGAGGCAAAAACCTCGTTAAAGAATTAGAAAGGAACTATTTTAGTCACCTGGCGCGAAATAATCTAGATATTTGTAAGGGCAGAACGGTGAACGAGTTTCCCATGCCGAAAATAAGGCAGCCTTCATTGATTTATTAATGTTCGTTACTTCAAAGCCGTCTCATGTGATTTTATCATTAAGATAAGAGTTTCTTAAGGTTGAAGCAATCATATGAATCTAAAAATATTATTGCTTTAAAAGGTTCTGTACATATGTCCTTATATTTTATAATACTAAAGTTAGTCCATCAATCTCCAGTCCTAACATATCTTCAAGTGAATAAAATAAATCAACGATCAATTTTCTGATTTCACCATTATTGTCAAAAGACTTTGATCAAATGCTTGTCGATAAAACTACCAATTTTCAAATGCCAGCTTTTAGCATTAACAAGCTACTTAAAAACTTTAATGCCAAAACTGCGTCTAAACCCTTTTTCGTTTGAAACCTACAATCTAAAAAGCAATAAAACGCACCTATATTTGAAATGTCAAATCAACACCTGTTTTAGGCATGGCAATTTTATACTAAAATTATAGTTTTAAGCTTTTTAGTAAATTGCTATCAACATCAACACGTTTAAGACTATAATTCTGACTTTGATTATCTACATTTGTGAGGCATAACAAAGCTCAAAGCAAAAATTTACTATCGGTCAATATTGTCCTACATCTTGGCAAAGATCTAACGTCAAAAACCTTTATAACTATTTCATGTGCTTCGCTTTTCCTTTCATCTTTTTAATTTTCTTAAAGACCATCTCATCCGTCTGATACCAAGCTTGCTCCTCTGCAATTGTACGGGCACCAGTTCCACAGTTCTTCGCTCTAACTGCAGACATATCCTGCTGAACCCCGTTAAAGAAGATCAGCTCTTCGAGTCACAGTTACTATGTTTCTAAAAAAATCCAGCTATGTGAGAGATCTGAAGTCAAGTGCTTCCATTGTAGACTGCGCCTAATGTCTCTGATCGCTATCATTTCTTTTGCTCCACATTGAGATGCACTGACGCCTGCATCCTAGTTTTTTACTCATCGAAAAGCGTGCGCTTTCTTTTTCATTTTGCGTCATAGATTTTATCACTAGTCAGCACGATTAAAGTTTATTAATTAAAAGTTTGCAGTTGTTTTTTGGAGAACCCCATGTTCGTTGTAACTTTGCTAGGGAACTATTATTCGTACATTACAAACAGTGATCCCAAAACAAAAATTGTGGAGCAGTTAATTGTAGAGAGTAGAATTAATTCAGTTGCTGCTGGGCAAAGGGAAAAAGGTGAAAGGAAAAAGGAAGAACAAGAAGGGAAAGGGTGAAAGGGGAGGACCCCTTTCACCTTCCAAACTTTTCCGTGTTAAGCGATCTCCGAAAACTTGGCCAAGTTCGTCTCACAATAGGTATGTAGGTGAGAACACCAGTGAAGAAACAGAAATTTGCCAAGATTCATCGCAATTCAACAGACTAAAATCAAGTGGAAACAAATGTCAATTTTCACCAAACCTCAATATAATTCCAAGTGACGAAGTTACAAGAAGAATTGTTATCCAAATTGCCCGCGGCATTGTGTACGCAAAGGGAAAGCCTACTGCTTGCCTATTTACATACGACATAGCCGTGGGCGAGCCTAAACTGATGTTAAAGGGAAACTTACATAATGATGTAAAGGTAATAAAGTTGTTGTTATGTAGGAGCCTCGGAAACAATGGGCGGCGTAGGGCGCAGCATCCAAGCAGAGCGGAGGTGTGCCGACAATGTGCTCGTAACTCTGTAGAGTTATTAGTACGTCCTATGGGTACTTTGTTTTTCGTGTATGGTAACTATTGCTCTATGTAAGATGTAGTCACCGTTTCGTTATTGCAACTTTTGAGGAGCGGAATCGTCAAAGACAATTTATTGAGCCGAATCAAAGTGGTTGATAAGAAGAAAGCCGCTATAAATACGGAACTCTTCATAGTTTATTGGTCCTACTTCTGGATACTTCTATCAGGAGTTAATCTAAAGATTGAAAGTCACTTTAACGAAAATTAATTTGTATACCTGTTTATAACTTTAAAGGAAAGATGAGAACCTTACCTACTGATTGAAACTATCGACGACAACAAGTCAAACTGTTTTTGTGACCAACGCCAAAGCATCAGTTCGATGGCACCATTTATAAGAATTCCAAGAAAAAGTACGTTCTTGCTAATGAGAACTGTAAACACGCACTAACACTCGTAAATAACATGATGACATGTTTATCATACAATTTTCCTTAGTGCAATGATCTTAGAAACGAATGAGCTGTAGAGAGAAGTAGAGAAAAGCAAGAATATCGGTTTTTCTACAACAACCTTTCAATTTGTCTAAAAATGTTTTATTCTTCTTTTGCAAAACAATCAAGCAGCTCTAGCATCTTCATCATAATTTGAGTCGAATGACGTCCACTAATAGTCGCTGGCCAAATGGCTTCCCCAAGTATGGCTGTGCGTATCGCATCCAGCAGTTTCCCGAGGTCTTCGCCAGGTCATCGGTCTACCTTTGCCATACAAATTTCGGCACGCGGTTGACACTCCTGTATCTAGCGGCCCAATCAACCATTGTTCTACGAGCAATGCTATGGTAGCGCCATTCCTATGGCATGTACCTACGGAGTTGCCAACGGTCAAATCAGCTGTTGCAAGCAAAAAAGTACTACCGTATTAATTGCAACTTGACTAAATACATCAATTATCAAATTCATAAACCATCAATTACATAGTACTAACGATCACCGTAATAACACAGTACTTAATTACTTATTGCACAAAAAATTAGCGCTTACGCATGATCGGGTAAACTGCGTGTCACGGTAGCGAAATAACTGGATTTATCACTAATTATGTGCGCCTTATATGGTTTACTAGTTAGGCAAATTTGGGGCAACTTTAATGAGTAATTGACAGGTTACACAGCGTAGTAAACGGCAGCCATTTCACATTAAGTAAACCTGGATTTAGAAATGATAACTTACATAATCAACATAATGATAATTCTGTGTAGGTAGTGATAGTTCTACTTTTTTTTTTAAGGATGGGAAATCATCAAATGACTTCTTCCGCTCTGGGTGGAGCGGAAGGGCGTGTCAGACTCTTACTGACTAAAACCCATCCGTGTTCCTTCCAAAGCCCTTTGCGTTCCAGGGCCGCGGTGACTCTTTCGAACAAATTCCGCAACAATGATAGTTCTACTGCAAGGCGGCGTCCTCACCTTCCGCCTGACGCAGGTACTTACCGGAAAGAAAACAAAAAAAAAAAGGCTTTTCTGTTGAGACAAAAAGAAACAGGCACACTAGAGCACATGATCTGAGAATGGCATAGTGTTGTCTAAGTGGCCATTGTCCACGCTATGCCAATTTCAGACCATAAAGTTTAAATTTTCTCGCGTTGTTTTTCTTCATTGTATTTGAAAGCAACATCTCTCGGCTTGGTTGACATCTAACTCCGCTAAATTTTGTTAGAGATGATACTGTAACCATTCTGCTTGTTCCAGAAGTCTAAATTCAGTATTAACATAATTATTGATCATTTGCATACCAGTTTTGACTAGGCATAACAAATTGTGTGGTCCCGCCTACAAGTCCCACAACTGAGACGACTCCATCATGATTTGTGGGTGTCGTGACTTCGGCAACAATGGGTGTCTATGATGTACCGTCTTGCTTTGTACTTGCAACATCATGATTGTAATTAGAAACCTATTATTCTGTCTGTCAAATAAGGTAGGACCAGCCCTGTCAGAAGGTTCATGGCAAACTGTAGGAAGAGCAAAGATAACATGTTTTGTTATCTCCGAAATTGAAATATCCTGCATATAGGCAACAAACCAAACATGCATAAGACAAAACCGAGACAATGCTCCAAGCGAAAATCGAATGCACAATCCAAAGCGTGGGAGATCATCGCTCATCCACTATGCCAATTAATGAAAGTCAACAAACTTCCGTTCTCGACCGATACGAATCTATGACGCAACTTACTCCACTCGATCGATTCCCGTGCCACAGATAATCCCAGAACTTACCTGCAACAAAAAAAAAACAATATTTAACAAGAAACAATATGGCCGAGTTTAATTTTCCCATCAGTGTTGCCAGATTAACGGTTATTATAACAAAAAGAGTGCGGTAGACGCATCATTGTTCTCGCTGCTCTATTTACCCAATGAGACATACCGCTACTTACTGGCTATGAGAAAAACGATTAGATGCCTTTGGAGATAGTAGGCACACATTATTAAGATCGCTCTTAAACATTTAAAAAGAATGCGACCGTAAAATAATTATAATAATTATATTATTTACTAGGTTTTGCCCGCGACTTCGTACGCGCATATTTTTCCGTTCCCGTAGGAATTTTGGGAAATCCTCTTCGTGCTCCCCTACACTACCAAGGAACATACGACCAGTAGTTTTGGCTGTGCGTTCTCTGTCAGTCACTCAGTCACCAGTAACGAAAGAGTTTTATATCATAATATATTTTTGTTGAGTTGAGAAAGTTTTCGTTTCAGATTTGGCCTTTGTTCCATTTTGATATCCTAAGCAAAAATGATTAGGTCATACGTTGGAATTAGGTACCTACTCAAACCTTTTCTGTAGGGTTCAGGCACTTCCAAGCAGAATTAAGGTTGCACGATGAAACTATATACTGCGACTACCAATCCCAATTCGTAGAAAGTCATACTAAATCGTGATAATTTCAGATTAACTATCTAATCATTGCGTGACAATCATTGAATAGTTATTTCCCAAAACGAATCAATCGTAATGTTCCTAGATATCTATAATTCAAACCTAGTTTCATAATCAAAACAGTATCTTATTATATGTACATATCGATAACATAACATTCATAACATCACATCACTATAACAAAATTCGTAGAACTAGTGACAAAAGTAAGATCAGTTTGTCTATGGAACGTGATTTATTTGATGCCAGTGCGTTAAAGTAACACAGTGGAAAATCATAGTAACGCGGTATAAGAAGTATAGCAACACCTTACTGTGTTACAGTACTCGTCTACTGCGTTACTACCTTTCTAGTGAGATAAATAGTTTGCGCGTGTACAGTGTGAAATTGAATTTAATTAGAAATGGTGAACACATGCTAATGCGCTTTCTGGTTTGTCTGTTATGAGATTCCTTATATGTATACAAGTCGGTGGTTGTTTGCATGTCTTTGATTATGTAGTCAGCAGTGTCCATGTAAACATGGCACATATCAAATCAAGTTTTAGAAAAAGTTGAGCTTCGTAGAACTTCGTGTATCATCGTATTTCGTGTGTCTCATCTTCTCTTTAAAGCTGGGTTTGTCGTTTTTGTATCGGCATCTGATATGGGCCAGATGATTTCAAAAAACCAACATCCTCAAATGGTTTTATAGATCTGAACTTGACAATGACCACCTACTTAATAAGCAGAGGAATTCGAAGGAAAAAGGAAAACAAACAGTGACAGAGAAATATGTCTGGGTGTAATATGTCTATAATATGTATGTATTTAGAAATATATAAGTATGTTTATCAGTTGTCTGGTTGCCATAGCACAGGCTCTGCCTAGTTTGGGATCAGATGACCGTGTGTGAGTTGTCCCAAGATATTATATTATATTATATTATATTATCCTATTGATGATCAAAGATAAAAACAATAGTATACCACCTAGCATCTAAATTCTTTTCTAGTTTCTACAGTAAATCGGATAATAGCTTAATTACAGGAAAATAACTGATGTACTGTATTAATTTCCAAAAAGGTACAGAATAAAGTTTAGGCGAATTAATCAAAGGTTTACATAATAGCTACCAATGAATAGTTAGAAGAAGCTAATTAATATAATTATTGTTCACTATTACGGTCGATAGCAAACGTGACTTGAAATGAAACGGATAAAGTACGTGTCGCTATTTGGTGCCACTTAGGACGCCATATGAGGAAGAAAATTTCTGTCCACACATTCAGCTTTTTTTATTAACCTGACACGTAAAAATGATTCTGAGACTTTAAAGCAGGTAAATGATGTAATGCCTTCTGCACTTTGAAAGCTCAAATTGATAGGAAACCCATGATTTACACAAACCCATGCCGTTTGCAAAAATTACCTTCACACTATAGAGAACTCTGGAAAACCATCAGGTATTGATTAGCCAATCAATAACTAACAGCCCATTTCATTAAGCACATTGCGTACTTGCTAACCATTTCTTTCTATCGATAAACCTCTCCAAGCTGTTTCAAAGAATTCTCCATCACAGCCCTAATCACACAAAATATCTTCACACCTTCACATAATCGACCGTAAAGCAAAAACCCGCCGTCTGCGATTTAGAAAAAGTCGCACCTCTATTCAAACATTTTTCTATCCCCGAGTAGGGCCGCACGCGCTAACGGAACCACGCATTAAGCTTAGTCACACACTGCGCATCCGACACACCTCGTCTTGGCAGTTGGCATCCGCGGCTGCTTCCACCGGATTCTTTAGAAAGTACTTCGACAACTGTAATACGGCTATAAATTAGTTTAGATAGACTTAAAAGTAAAATTGTCTCCTTTGCGTAGACAGAAGAGAGAAAAGATAGTATAATGCAAGAAAACAAAGAAACAAGAAATACATGAAATCACATACTTGCGAGCCAAAATATTGGGGATCCCAACTAATTATTAAAGTTTAGGAGATTATTAGGGTCTGAATCAGAAGCAACCTCAAGTAGTAAAGTTCCCTTGTAACCAGTGCACGTAAAAGCAGTAACCTATCCGTTATCAACAACACACTAATGAGTCACCACAAACTCTAGCTGTCAATAATATCCTTTTATGTATTCAGGACAATCCCATCAACAAACAATCAATATTAATGATACCGTTAAAAGCCTCCTTCACACGAAGATAATACTCCCCACCAGTGTAAGGGGGTCAGAGAGTAAAAGTAAAATGACGTCTACGAAGAGGTCATAGCGAACTAAATTGCGGGTCAATGGTTTACAAATAAAACATAATAAAACTGAAATTGTAATTGTAAATGCACGAACAATTGAGAAGGAAAAGTTAGACACAAAGTGGAAAAAAAAATGTAAGAGAGAGAGTACCTCCTTTTTCCCCTTTTTCGCAAATTTGCTGTTTCAGATAATAGAAATTGAAATTGATAAACCACAATAAAGAAAGTAAGAACAGGACGATAAACTAACACCTTATAAAAGCATATGAAGCTGTTGAACTTGACAAGAATGGAACCGGATTCGCATACTTTTCAAGTAACGGTTATCAATTTCCCTCTCTAAACCGCACATTTTTTTTCAATACCTAAAGTCCCATAAACAAAGCCACAGGCAATAACTTTGAAGCAATAAAATCGAACAATATACCAGTACATCAAGATGATCAAACAATAACAAACGGCACAGCGGCACATGGGAGCGGAACGCAGATGCCATCAATTTTCTGAGTCATTAACCTTTTGTCGACATTGAAATAACGACCACATACAGAACAATCTGTGGGCCATAATATTACAGTCGTGAAACATTGTAGTTTATTAGAGAATCATATTTTTGTTTGTGCAATTGTTGTGTTACATGAAAAGAAATATGATGGAATCGACAAATAACTGCGTGATGAGTTGAGACACAACACTAGTGCAGTAAATCGCATTCTTAGACATAGAAAAAATCAACGTTGTCTTCATATGGAAAAGTTTTAACTCCCTATTCCCTAAAGGTTAAAATCCCAATTTATTTAAATGCAGTTCCAAATACCCTTAGCACATTGGATTTAAAGAACTCAATAAACAAATGCCCGGTCACTGGCCCATCGCCTATTAGCATCTTTAAATCAACCAGTTTCCTCTATATTGACTCTTGCAACTCACGGAAGAACCACTTGGTATGAAATGGTACAGTCAAGTTTTCTCCTCTGTCCATTACTTATTTAAATGGGTTTAATGCTACAAAACACCTTCTGATATTAAAAAGCTTTCGTGGTCTTTGAATGGTATTCTAATGGTAATGGTATATGCACTCTTTCTTCTTATACATTATCTTAATCACTTCCTTGAGCCCCAAGAGAAAAGGTAAATCTAAACTTAACCTCTGCCTTTGTGACACTATTATATCGCCACTTAAACAAAGAAATGATGGCACAACAGTAAACTTCGATAAAAAATACATCATTAGCCTATTTACCCACTTTAACGAACCAACTTGAAAACAGTTTGTAATAAATCCTCAATACGACACTGAAGGAGTCATAGCAATAGAATGTCTAACATTATTTATAGAGGATATTAAAACGGACAATGATTAAGTAACCAGGAATCTAGATGGCCAAATAAGACCACTTGCAGCTAGATTGGCACCTATTATTGAGCGAGAAGCAAACGTGTCGATCTAAAGTTGTGTAGTAAGTTTTTTGCGTGCACGGTCAGTCACCTCATCTCCTATTAATACTATTAAAACGCATAACAATTCTAGTCTATGTATCTTATATAATACTGCTACTAGTCATTTGGCCAGGGAATAAAAAAACGATTTTCATATCGAAGTTTAAGCTAAGGATGACTCAGAATTTGATATAGTCGTGAGATATAATTCTCGAAGTGAAAAACTTGTTATTTTAACTTAAGTTCCAAATCATATTGTAACGGTTGCCTTTAATTCTAAAGCCCAAAAGTGTACTATCGTACATCATAAGTTCGATTGTCCGATAACCGTATTAGGTCCGAATGTTGTAGAGGGCGGGACGGGTCGAGTCTATCGCGATTTATCAGATACAGCACCAATTCCTGGTTATTACTGAGATTTATAGTAGAATGCTCCATTGAAACAACAATAGCCAAACCGGTAAGGCGTTGGAACAGCGATCGATCATTTCTCTATTGTCATAGTAACTTCTACATATTTTACCAAAATGAGGAGGAGTAAAGTCAGTAACTACTTACAAGATGATCGGCTTATAAAACTTCTTGGATCTGCACTGATTATATATCAAGGAAAGTAATATAACACAGACCATTACAGATTAGTTTTGTCCGATACCTTAACAAGGCCGAATTCTAATCGATTATCCTCTCTCAGCCACCTGCTCGCACTTTCACTAAGAAGCTCTACTTGTTGATAATAAAGAACATTATTTTAATAACACCAATCGCTTCAGGACTTTCTATCAAGATCGCAAATATTTAGATAATTGCTTAGAACGCGATCACAAAGAATTATAAGCGAAAAGTAGTGTGTCAAAAATCTTTCGATGACTCATAGCTAGTAATAAAGCTTTTTAAATTAATTAATTACTCTCACCAAATTGATTACAATAATACACAAAACAACTGTTAGGATATCCGTACGGCGAGTGATTCACACAATTGCAATGTTCCACAGTTGTCTAAAGTTAAACATTTCGTTTCGTCGTAAAGATTCGTTTCAATTCGGCCAGAACTAAACAAATTCAATTTACTAACGTATACCTAACCACTTTAGCAATAGGGCTGCCCATTCTGTCTACCTTAGTAATGTTTTCTTCTTCTATATTTTCTGTTACTTATATGGTGTACCTAATAAAAGCTATTCTATAATACCTTTTCTAAAATACACAATAGGTACTAGTACTTATAATAATATTATCACCGTGTGAATAAGGATTGCAGTATTGTCATTGTTGCCCTACTAGAGTATCGGTTGCAGATTGCAGTGTAATAGCCGCAATGATATTGGAGACATTTCTTGATTCTCTACTTACTACAGCAGTAGCTTATTGCATATCAATAGTTCTTTACTCACATCTTTTAGTTAATTTCCCTGAATAAATGTAAGCTGAGTTTTTAGTATATGAGGTCGTTATGGACCATTTATTGAGGAAATGGCTCATGTTAAAGAACAGACAGCGATTGATTCAATTACAAGACATAATAGCTGCCCATCGGATGGGGAATTCTGGTAGCAACAAGAAATACCCGAAATATATTTAGGGTGTATAATGTCACTTATATGTATGTGACTTATCTCATTTTATGGTGGTTCACTTAATTTATTGCAACCTTTAAGCTTTCTTTGAAGCGCGTTATCAATATTTTCCTGTTTTCTGTGAATAACGCTGTTGATAACGTAATTATTAATTTTATGTTTCAATTTTAGTATTTTATATAATGTAATTGTTTGTGATTCCAAATAAACAAAATTAAAATTAATAAATTAATATGCCTCATCGATTGCAAAACATGCCTTGAAACAAGAGAATGAATTTAGACACGAAGCAGCGTGTTCAGCCAAGTTAAAAGAAAAAGGAACTGGCGACGCAGCCGTGTGTAATATTACACGAACCATTTCGAGCTACTTTTGACCCCTTTAAAGTTATCACAAATAATTTCCAAATAAAAAGCGAAGTTTCCAAACGTGAAGTCCCTGACAAAAACTCTATCATCCATAACCAACCACAAATATTCATTGAAGCGTCATAACGTCGATCTTATCCTGATCACACAAAAGCGTGTACTTCTCAGTATGAAGCAACGTTTAAGTATTCAAATAATATGATGTTCTACGAAGTGTGGGCTCCTTGCATACTTGCAGGAAACGCATCCGTCTCATTGTTACGATCGCTTAGCTTCTTGAACATATACAACGATGTTTATTGACTATTGTGGGTAATATAGATTATTGGTGTACTAATACTGATAAACGGTTGGTTCCTATAAGTTTACGTAACTGAAAATAGTAACCACGTTTATTGTTCGATTTAAGTAGTAAATACAAGGAATTCCGTTTTCAAGATTTACGTATAACGTGTAAAACTGTAAAAGCCTTAGAAGTATTTGATCAGTGATGCTAAGACACCCTGATGACAGATATAGGTTTCCATTCCAATGATCCATTCAAATGATCAATATTTAAAAAAAATAGATACGACCACATGAAATATTTAAGATCCCGTTAAAGACCAACCAAGAAGCAGAGCTGTCGAATAAACAGATAAGCAAATACCTGACTACTTGTCAACCGAGGTCCGAGATATAACCAAGAATATTATTAATTTAAAACTCGTCGCCTGCAAGCTGAACTAGTTTTAAAACAGTGCAGTACCGCTGTTTAACATTTCAGATATCACTAATAGGATTTCATGTAGGTAAGCAAAAGTAATTTGCAAGAATAGAGTAAAATAACACCACTCCTACATGTGGGAACCTTCGTGTACGGTAACATTTCTTCTGGGAATTGGGTTATGACAACATAATGTTATGGTAATGAAATTGTCTTTAGCTACTATGTTGCTTAAAGTGGATAAAGTAGATGGCGACGATAATGACAGAATATTATTAACAATACTGCTCAAGCAGATAAACATGGAGATACTTAAATCAAACATGAACAAAGCATCTTAATTACAATAAAACCTATTCGACCCAGCAATGAATAATCAAGGTTACCGTCACTTATCACAAAATCTACATGTAATACACACGTCAAAGCCAACGAAACGAGTTTTAATAATGTCAGTTCATAATAGTTACAGGAGTTAGCTGGCGAAATACCCGAGCTTAGACAGACGGACAGGTTTAAAACATAACACGTATTGTATTCAAATGAACTTGATGATTTAGAGCAGTTCGTGAGTGTTACCTCATAAATCTTGTAACACCATAGGACTCAAGGTCTTTGCAGGGTACGGCAGGTCAAAAACTGGTGACTAGTAAATTTTAGTATACTATTAAGGTTGAGATGTCGTACATTATTGTAAGTAATGACATGTCAGATAGATAGATCATTAAGCAGAAATGGCGATTATCTGTACTTGCAAGACATTTCATCATACCATAGAAAGATAACAATATACGACGGATTTCGGAAAACGGTTTTGATGATCAAACTAAATGGAAAGCAGAATGCAGGTTTATCGAAACCAAAAGCCCGAAATGTACAGAATATAATTTCACTTCAATTCTTGCCCAAAAAGATACCAAAAGTCAGACAGACAAAGCACTGGAACAATGAAAAATAGATATCAAACGAGTACCAGAAAATCTTGTCGAAGAAAAAAATACAATAGGCACTCTATAATTAATTTGTATGGGAAAAGCCAGGACCATAACGTTGGTATTGCAACAGCAACAATTAATACTGCCAATTGAGTTGCGAAACTGTGCGGCGAATGATTGATATCATCTGGTCATTTGTAATCGCCTCAAGTATTGTCCGCGCCCATATTAGAATATGTCTGCAGGTGTGACTTAGCATGAGGAGACCATGTGGGGTCTCTCTTTCATCATCAGTCGAGTCATCAGTGGCGTTCGCAAAGGCCACTGCGATAGGCTGATGATGACACATTCCTTATAACAAACTGCTATATTTCCTCGAAATAGTCCTGGTAGGAAAAACTAAGTTCTTTTCCTCATGAAACTTAGAACTTAGGGTCGTGAAGTTATAGAGGAAAAAAATATGGTTAGTAATAACGTGACTATTCCAGTTATCAAGGAGGAGATGCTTATGGATCACGAAATCATTTTAAAACTGTTTCCATAATAGAAGTTAAGTTGATGTTTAGTCCAACAATGCTTATGAGAAAGCAATAAGTGCTCGATGTTCTTATAAAAACGTAACATTGTCCCATACCTTTTGATCATAATGTTTCAACCTATAAGTCCTTTCCATAAGATAATCTTTACGCCCACTATGGGAGTTAAGATTATCATAAACATTTCCTACTATTACCTCGTCTGGAGCATTACTTACAAAGAAAAAGTAAAATAATGTATGTTGGAAATAGCTCACTTTCTCTGAAAGGCGATATGCTTCGTTACATTTGAACCCAGCTGTTTGGAGTCTCGTGTTGCATCACTCTTGTTCTTGGGCCATCATTGTGAGAGACAATAAGCATTATGTGTATCTAAACACTAAACATACAAAACAACTCGATCATATTTTTGGGGTTCCGTACATAAAGGGAATGGAACTGTATTACTAAGCCTTTGCGGTCCGTCTTTGTGCGTGGGATATATCATAGGTACAGTTTAAATTTTCAGAGTTTGTATTTCTTTAGCTGCTGTAACAAAAAATAAGACAAATGAAAAATTTAACAAAAAACGTGTTTTTTTCCAGTCCCTTCATATTCAAAGCATTTATTCATAAGTATGCAATTCGTACTTGGCCGGTTTTTAAGGTCCACTTAAACGAAATAATTTTATATTTTAACTCAATTCTCGATCATGGTAGTCTGCATCAACGTAAAAGTTACTAGCATCTCTATCTCAAATAAAAAACGTTACCCGTTAATATTACAACTATTAACACTACATGAAGTCATACAAACAAGTATCTAAGAATATGACATCACTTTAATTGACAAAAGCAAACAATACAAACAACACAACACTTTTGTTTTAGACATATTGTTCTCCGTTCCGTTTCACGCACATTTTTATGAAAGTGAAAGCATTATTAAGTGTTTAACAACACAACAAACGGATTTATGCATTTAGATTGGAATGCGCCGATCAAACTATTAGATCAAGGTTCCTCTGCAAGGTGACCTATCAAAGAGTTATATTAATTTATAAAGCAGTTAATATAATGCAGTATAAACAGTGTCTTTCAGAAATCATATTTAAGTGGTGATGTTTTGTATCTGAAACATAGTAAAGAAACAACTGCAAAAAAGTTGACTTGTATCAAAAAAATCGAACGCATAAAATGACAAAAAAAGTTCCAAAACCATATTTTTCTAATGTCTATGCTGCTTGAAAAATAAATTTTAAGCAGTCAGATGTAGTTAGTTCAATAACAGATTTGAAATACCCTGTTTAGATTATCTCCAATTAAGACATTACCATGAATATTATTATTATTGGAAGGGTTTTAATAGAACAGGACAGCTTATCAGTCTATTACCGAGACCTAGATCTTGTTAGATCGGATCAACCTTCAGGTATTACTTAATGCGAATAATATTGTATTTTAATGTTATGCAATGAATGCAGTTAAAGCACTTTATCCTTAAATCATGAATATATTTCAGTCAGCTATAAAGATTCATTATAAGATACCCCGACCCCTGTCGCAAACAGTTGTTTTAATTTTTAGGGTACCGTACCTGAAGGATAAACAACGGAACCCTATTACTAAAACTCCGCTGCCCGTCCGTCTGACTGTCTGTGAGCGGGTTATATCTCTCAAACCGTAATAGTAAGACAGTTGAACTTTTCACACAGTGTATAATTATGTTCTATTGCCGCTAAACAATAAATAATAAAATAAATTCAATTATCTGCTCGCACTTCCGGTTTTTGCCGGTTTTTTGGTTTTTGGATCCGGGTTTACTTCCAAAAAGCCCTAAGCAAGTGGCATCATCATTCCTCCGTCCTTAACCTAATTTATTGGAGTCGGCGCAACATTTATTCTTTCATACTTCTCTAGTAGTTTTCATCTTAGTAGTCCCCACCATTCTAGACATAACCTTTCCTTTCACATAATCCATTCGTCGGAACCCTAGCTATATCTCAAGAACCGTTATGGTCGACAGTTAAAATTTTCACGAAGTGTTTATTTCTACTACCGCTATAATAATAAATATTAAATTAAATTAATAGGGGCTCCCATACAAGAAAAGTGTTTTTATCGGTTTACTGTACGGAACCCTTCGTGAGAAAGTTCGACTCGCACTTGGCCAGTTTTTTTCCTTGTCTTTCACTACTCTATCTACAGTGGTCCTAAGAAGCTACATAAGAACAGCTTTATTTTTTTATTTATTTATTTATTTAATTAAACTTTATGTACAATAGTGGTACATGGACGGACTTAATACATCAAGGTATTCTCAACCAGTCAACCTTTGGGTTATAAAGACTATACTGGGGTAGGTGTACAATAAATAAAAATAAGATTCAAAATTGAATTTTAACATTTCGGAAAGAATATACAGATAATATATATAATACTAATAAAATTATAATCAACACTCACGATTCTCAACGAAAAGGGTGATTTACTTTAATTACCATTCGCTAGTTCTGCACAGAGGAATCTTTTAAGTGTCGGTGAATCGATTTCGCAAACTTTTACCCATAAGTTTTCTGTTTAATTACGAAGACAGGCGTATAAACGAGAAAGTTTTTAGTTGTACTTCCCATAGAACAGTTTCTCTCGGAATAATCAATGCATGTGGCACGTTCTGTATGGTGGTGGCTGTACGTAAAAGAATAGGACCATGCCATCACTTCCCGTGGGTGCCGTAAGAGGCGACTAAGGGACTCACCAAAAAATGGGCAGTAGCAATCTCTTTACATTGCAACAGCTACACTGCGATCGCCAACCCGCCTGCCCCCATTTGGGGGAGGCCTATATCCAGCAGTGGACGTCTTTCGGCTGATATGATGATGATGAATCGATGCAAACGTTATATCCTCGAATTCGTAACACTACTGGAAGTGTTAAACATAATTATTATAGTGACTGGGACTTCCAACATGGTCGCACGTTATGGATACTATAATTGTTTAGAAGTCATTCTCATTTCTCATAATAAATAGCCTGTCACCCTCCTCCATTGATGTTTTCTCATGGTTCATGAAAACATAGTAATTATTTAAATTAAACATGAGTAAGCTATTGGTTTATGTAGATATTTACAGTAGGAGACAGCATGTGCTGCTACATACTCAGCAAATAATGTTGCCAGTGCTGGGAAACGGGCCGCTTCTCTTTGAGAGGGAGTATTCTGCAGTACACTCCATATGGACCCCTCCATATGAAGCCTTGGTAATTATTTAAGCCAATAAAAAATGCAAATGAATTTAATGTGTCATTCCATATTTTGCCCCTTAACCCTTCATTTGAGTAACATTTATTATGGCAACACTTGCAATAATAAACTGCCGATCAGAATTTAAACTTACAAAACCATGTCAAATAACGTAATTTGTGATTCGCTTGCCGTAAAAACTATGTATTACATTTGAATTAGTTTCGGCTTGATAAGTTTATTGAACCCAAGTCGTCGACCTGTTTTGATAAGAATCGGTTTTTAATGTGTAAATCTGTTACGTAAATGCTTTACTAAACTTTATAGTTTGTCTTTCCCTACGACTTAATGCTTCAGTAAGTTTCATGGGGAATTGTTAATTCGATAGCTTGATAACAACTTTAATTTGATATACTAAAGCTCGTTTCCCCTTCCCCCACTTCTTTCTTATACAGCGTTGGCCCTTCCTATTATAACTTTAATAAAAAGGTGAAAAAGTTTGTTTCTAAGTGTTAATCTCTGGAAGTGTTGATCCGATTTGTCTAACGGCCCGTTTCAATAACGTATATACCTTTAACCAACTGTCAAATTAGCTACCAACAGTAACTGAAACGTAATTTTTTACTTTGTAATATGACGTTTCAGCTACTGTTGGTAGCTAATTTGACAGTTGGTTAAAGGTAGACACATTATTGAGACCGGCCGTTAGCTACACGATCACTGAGTGCTATAGTTTATGTTCTTTTCATTTCGAAAACTACACGGTTCCTGTGAGAAGTCTTCTGGAGCGAAGCCACGGTAAATATCTAGTAGTCGATATATAGCCCTTCCTCCTTTGTAAGAATAAATTCCTTCGTCTGATTATACTACCTGCATAGCTGAAATACCCGAAATCTTGCAACAAAGTTAGATGCAAATCATTTCCTTGTGTTTACCCAGAAGCGAGTAAAATAGAGCATACTTTAACTATTTGAACCAAGGCTAGAACCTTGACGTTTCCCCGTTCATGAAAGGTAAGTACCTGAGTCATTCAAATTAAATCAGAATAACAAGATTTAAAACGTTCGGTAGTTTACACTACAGTTTTGACTTCATTTATTGGCAATAACAACAAAACACAACAATAACAACAACAACAAACAATTGTTGGTTAACCAAATAAATAAATCTTTCAGAGGGTAAAAGTTGGTACTATTTTTCTGAATGTTGGTGATGATGACCTCATCATCCCACTACTGAGCATAAACCTCTCTTTTTCTGTGCCTATCCCCACGATCCTGTGCCATCGCCGCGATGGGACGTAGGTACAGTATAAGGGTCTCTAGGCGTTTAGGCGCTTGGAAAGCTAAGCGTACTGCCGTTCGATTCTGTGAACATGTCGAAGGCTTGGTCCATTTTGATTACATGGATTAACAGCTCACTTCGTGATCACTTCACCCGAGCCTTCGCTCCGACATGTTTACAGAATCGCACTGCTAGTATCCTCGTAGGGGACGAAGAGTACTATCAAAATCAGTTGCCGGTCCCATGTCTGCGTGTATTAAATTCTCAATTCGGTACGTCAATATATATCTGTCTATTGAATCAGACTCATCTCCGAAACTGCAATTTGTAAATTGGCCATCAGTTTGACTAGAAGTAGAACTTTCTGCTATTGGTTAAAAACATTAAATTCTTGAAAAGAACCTTGAAAAGGTCTTCGGTCACCATTACATTGTGATAAAAGGTAACAATTTAAACTATTAAGTACATTAATTGAATGAGAAATCAATGGCTGCTTCAATATAATCGAACTAGAGAGACGACAAAAGTTATAAAAAAGTCGATAGACTTTTAATCTAACATTTCTTCTTTTTATTGTTTGTCGGCCTTCGCGCGTCAGTGATGCTGAAATCTATGAATCGTGCTCTATTTCATTTCTATAATTTACTATGGAAATGAGAATTTATGATGATTCCTAAGGACAATTCTAACCTAGTCCAACGACACGCCTGACTGCCTCGTTAGTCAGCCGCAAAGGCTACTGCTGAACACCAGCTCCTGAGTTCGATTTTCGGGTCGGGCAAAGTGTTATTAGGTTATTCCTTCTGGAATTTACTAAGTAGCAGCGCAGTCTTATAAAAATGGGTGTACTAGAGTACACCCACATTTATTAGCTTAGCATTTATTTGCTTTAAATAGAAATAAATGTATAGTTTAAGTCCTACTATCACACCTACTATTATAAAGGCGAAAGTTTGTGAGTCTGTGTGTATGTTTGTTACTTCTTCACGCGCAAACGGCTGGACCGATTTAGATGAAATTTGGTATATAGATTTTTTGAGTCCCGGGAAAGGACAAACGATAGTTTTTATCCCGGGATTATGTTCCCTTGAGATAATTTTCGACATTAACGCGAGCGGAGTTGCGGGCGGTAGCTAGTAAACTATATGTTTGAAAAATACGAACGGTCATAAAGTTCTTACAAATTATACAGAATTTTATAGGTTAACATTATGGTGAAGATTTTCTTTCGTGTTCAGCTCAAAATTATACATTTGCCTTTAAACTCGTAAAACCTTGTTATGGCTTGTAAAAGAGAAAATGAAATTCTTGGTAATAACTACGTACCTACTTGAGACAACACAGTCTTTAAACATTTATGATTTTTAAAAACCACAATGCACATGCTTGCATACTCTGTGCCGTAATTATAAACCTACATAAAAATAATAAAAATAAATAAAAACGTTTATTTATCCATCTTTTTGAGTGGCGTCTCGCAGTTCAACCTTCATAGGTTGTCGACTGCTTAACCGAGCTTTCGTTTATTTATCTCCACAAATTACATTCAAAATTCAAAATTCAAAAATTCAAAAGTCATTTATTCAAATTAGGCTGAGTGCCAGCACTTTTTGAACGTCAAAGTTCTACATAAAGACAGTCCCCCAAAACGCCCGCCCGTCACCACTTCCTAGTGTTTTAGCTGGGAAGAAGAAGTGGCGCAACAAACTCCCCAGCAACACATCTGTCTGTTGAGTTATAAGAACTATCACTTATACATTACACTACATTCTTATGTTAGCCATATAGGTTGATAGGTAGCTTAGCAGAAAGTAACATAGCACTTTATTTACATAAGGTGTATGTTTCGTAATAACAATTAGTAAATACTAATAAACATCTCATCTATCGAGATAGTAATCAGTAGATCAATCAAGATCGTTACAGCACTTAATGGGCATAGACTAGATCAAATGAGCAAAAAGTCCGATTCACTATAGAAGTTCTCACCTCACACTTTTTTTTTTTTAAGGTTGGGAAATCATCTTATGACTTCTTCCGCTCTGGGTGGAGCGGGAGGGCGTGTCAGACTCTTACTGACTAAAACCCACCCGTGTTCCTTAAAAGCCCTTTACGTTCCAGGGCCGCGGTGACTCTTTCGAACAAATTCCGCAACCCTGGCAGGCTCCTTCTCTTCTCCTCCGCCTCTTGCTGTTACTATTTTGAAAGATCTATCGATTTCGATTCATTCGAATTATTATTCTGCGATAATAAATTTGAACGACAGTTATCAATGTTCTGTTTGGTGACGGACATAAAGAATAGTACCATCCCATCACTTCCCGTGGGTGTCGTAAGAGGCGACTAAGGGACTCACCAGAGAATGGGTAGCTCTGTGGTTCTATGCATTGTAACAGCTACACTGCGTTCGCCAACCCGCCTGCCAAAAGCGTGGCAAAAGCGATTATGACAAACCGCCCGTGGGGGAGGCCTATGTCCAGCTGTGGACGTCTTTCGGCTGATATGATGAATGATGATGAGTTTCAAATTAAAAACCAAGCCAAAAAAGGGGAAAACGAGGCCTGCAGTTTTAAAGCATGGCTTTACAGTAGCTGTTCCATTTAATTTATCTGTCTTTAAAATGGTGTTCATATTATTATGAACCAATCATATCATATCTGTACGCGGGCGGTCTGTGGGTCAACTATACTAAGAGATCGATGGATGTCCTACGCGTCCAATATAACAATGCTTTCAGGATGTTGTTGAGACTGCCCCGTTACTGTAGCGCGTCGGAGATGTTTGCGCAAGCGCGTACTGATGATTTCCATGCGATTATACGCAAAAAAACAACGTCGCTTCTGAGGAGAGTGAGGGACAGTCAAAACAGCATTCTGAAAACGGTAGCTGAGAGCCTCGGCTCTCCAATTGTGCAGCAGTTTGTGAAGAGGTTGATTGGTACTAACACTAGGTAATAAGTTTGTGTTTTTATATGTTACTAACACGCTATGGATCTGTGCGTCCGAAATAAAGTTATTATTATTAGATATTATTATTATTATTATATGGCAACCAATCAGAACACAAATCTACAATTTATGTGTTTTCGTGTGAAAGTAAACCTAGACACAAAGCTCTCATTGGTCTTTTCAGAGAAAACAAAGACCAATGAGGAGACAAGTTTCCAATATAACTAACATACCAAAACACATAAATTGTAGACCAGACAGCATTGGTAGTATAAATTTAATGTCTTTGGTAAAATAGTATTCCAAATGTTCAGTTAACAATTTATCGAGAGTTTTTTTATTCGTTCTTTCTTTCTTTCCATTTTCCGGTGACAGATATAACAACATTGACCTAGGGAATATTACAAAACACAACTAACTTTAATCCTAACAACGAAGTAATACAACCAACGTAGCTCAAACTTGCGTTATAAGCATCTCAAGATATGTTCCTACGTGACTTCTATGTAACTTCTTTATCGAAACCAAATGTTTGGTGATGAAGCAAACTCTTTATTAGTTGTTGTTTTATTTATTTATTTTTATTTATTTATTTTTATTTATTTATTTTTATTTATTTATTGATTTATTTGGATCTCCACCAAAGGATACACAGAACAACATAAGCCACAGTGATACAAGTGGTTCATTTACGTGTGCTCCTTCAGTTATAGGAGACCACAGCATGCACATATAGGTAACGAGGTTTACAAAACAGAATAATATTACATACACAGAATTAAATTCATTTTGTATGAAAAAAAACAAAGTAAGTACAATCCATACCGTCTGTTCGTTACTTCTTCACCTCGTAACGGTTGTACCTACGGATTCGGATGAAACTAAACGGTTAGACCATATCCGTTTTTTCCTTTCTTTCCCGAAGTGTTTTCTTGGGATAATTTTCGATATTACGCGGGCGAAGTCGCTGGCAGAAGATAGTACTCAATAAATAACATCGTGTGCAAAGCCAGGGACTTATGCGTTGCTACTCGATATGCAGCTATTCGGCTAATATATGCTAATTCATCGGATTACAACGGTTACTGGTTTCCAGGTTAGGTGGCTAATGAGTTGGCATTAATTGTCTTGTTTTACAAATCCGGTACCGCTAATAGTAGCTACTAGAAATTGAAACTCATGTGAATGCTATACTTGATCAATTCGATGACTGCGTGTGACTTGAGACCGTTTTCGATGTGTTGACCTAATATAAAGCATCTTTTAAAAAAATGTGATATTATCATCATTATATTGACAAGGGAGAGAAAGAACACTATACACAGGTACATGAAATACTCACGATACATAAAATAAAATAAAAAGAAGGTATGTGCCTCATGTGAAGTCATGTGTCAAAAGCTAAGTATATGCCGACGTGATAAAAAAAAAGATATATTTGAGCTTTATATCAGACAGACTAATAATGTAATGAATCTGAAAAATTGTTGTATGTTCGAAGTAATCCGTGGAAGTACTAGTGCGATTACAAAATCCATTCACTGACAGAAAGCTAAACTATCACTTAAAGCCATAAGCTAGTTTGTATCCTTGAAAAAGAATAGGCCACGAGAGCGAACGCTACTACTTAATAACATATTCGCAAGTATGGCAGGTAAACTGACGAACTTTGGCTTCCAACGCAAAGAAAGGCACACCCAATTGCCAACACTACCGACGAGCCCATAAATTCGAAAACATTTGAATCGATTACGATTTCACTTACGTTTCCGATCGTTACTAATAAAGTTAAAAATTCGATAATGGTAAGAAAGTTACCGCAGGCTTTCGCACACCTACCACAAATCAAATCAACACCGATTTGCATTCCCAATTCAATCAAAATTTACATCAGATAGGCTTCGACGCAAATGGTGCGAGAAAATTTAGTATCAACAAAATATCAATATCGATAGTAAAACCAATAAATTCACTTTGCTTTCTTGTCTTATCAAATCACATTAAACTAAGAGCCGGTTTTAACTCCCTCAAGACAGTTTACTAACCATGTATCTAAACTGTGGAAATCAGAGCAAAAATCTTGGTCTTCACTTTGCAGCAGCTCGCATTCTTTCTAGTATATACGAGTCTTCTCTGGATTAACTGAATGCGTACAGATTCGCCTATCTTCGGGTGGATAATACATACATTAAAAAGACAATTTCCAAAGCCAACGCAATCGCCCACATCATAGATGACAAAATAAAATTCTCAATTCTCGAACATTTCCGTTCCACCCCTATCGTAATTGAAGGCTTCAATGAACCACTACCACTTAAAGTAAGCTTTTCACCGGTACATACTCATTATCGTCTCTGATCGTGTGACAAGATTTTCCGGAAAAGTTGCACCTTGTTGGACACGGCCCAGCGGCAGGCCACAATGGTTGACCGAACTAATGAATGGAGAAGGCGACTTTCTTTGAAACAATTAGGCTTTTAGTTTGACGCCATGCGTATGTGTACGGAACTTCTATCACTGTGTTTACACTTTCTCTTAAGGGTTTCTTGTTTTAGAAACTCCTGCTTTTTCTTTAACTTGGGATTCTATATAAGAATATTCATGTGCAATCTTTTATTGACTCCATAATATTTCTTTGAACCGCAGTATAGTATCTGTTACCAGTTCAATTACTTCTTTGTGCAAGCTAATATCATTAAATCTACTTTGACAGCTTTTCTTTTCTTTACCACCAGTAACACTAATTAAATTACTTGCATGAAATAAATTTTCAACAACATCAACAACTTGATAACCGAATACTTCTCCGAAATTTTGACAGCTAACATAACCACTTGTCAAATTACTGTCACTAAGCTCGAATACATGAGATACAATCTGTCACAGTAACCAAGTGCCTATTCAGGTAGGTCATGGTCTCGCTAGGAAAGTGTATGTTTCCACCACGCTAACTTTCTTGTCAATTAAGGTGTTTATGTATTGTATGTTGTATTCTGAGCTCGACCGAGTAAAATTTTCATTTTCATCACGTTCTGTTTGGATCCTGTTTTGAGATCCGCTTATTTGTTGGAAAATTCTGGGAAAAGCTGCTTACTGACTGCCTTGCAATTTAGTTTTAATAAGTTAGATAATTTGTTTTGATTTATTTGCTTTGTGATTTACTGTCCATCCCAGGTTACCTGGAATAGATCGCTGAATGCTATAGCGCCGCCCATTGTTTCAGTGTGTTTTGGTTTTAAGTTTCCTTCTAATTTTACATTTTTATGAACAATTAATTATAAAGAGAGAGAGACAGAGAGAGATGTTCAATGCTTTAACCTCGTTGAGCATTTTAGCTACTGGATGATTTTCTAGTTTCTTTATTTACATTTAGTGCTAGCTTACAAGTAGCGAATTATTTAGTTTTAGGTTTTTACGTGTTACCTTTGTTGTATTGTTTTCTTTGTAAGAATACTTGCCATACCTTTGTATAAATGCTAGTTCTTCTAACTAAACAGACAGATGTGTTGCTGGGGAGTTTGTTGCGCCACTTCTGCTTCTTAGCTAAAACACTAGGTGTTGACGGGCGGGCATTTTGGGGGACTGTATTTATGTAGAACTTTGACGTTCAAAAAGTGCTGGCACTCAGCCTAATATGAAAAAATGACTTTTGACTTTGACTTTTACAGTTTATCTCGGAAAAAGAAAAATACATCTGTGAAACTGACTAATTAAATCTGTCTGTCCAAGTCTGTCCACTTATGATCAATTATGTTTTAAACTAGAAATCTTGTCAAAATCGTTGCGAAAACACGATGGATTGATCTTATCTCCTAAACGAGAGAACCACACCTTACTAAATTATGAAAATAGTCTTTAATTAGGTCCAGGCTCGCCTAGAGTGTTGCAATATTTTTCGTTGACTTTTAAATGATTAAACCACATAGGTACATATATGGAAATTTTTGATCTTTGCATCGCTAAAATAATAAATTGAACATAGGTATACTTATTTATAGATATCATGACGTTTATTATTTGATGTATCACTATTGCAGATAATGTGATAATTCAAAAGCCGTGAGTAACAAATCATCTCCAAACATATAATTTGGTGTGTTGTAACCTCACCATATATTTTATTTGCCACCGCATCGTTTGAGAAATGTTTGTTTAGTGAAGTCTAGACGCTGGCCTATTATAACAAAACCTGACTAGGTCGAAACCTTTCGCGTTTTATTGCAGAACATTTACTCTTCATTTCGCTGCGATAATAGTCAAGTACTTACTTACTTAATATTTTGAAACAACCTGAAAGATGTGAGAGTAAACATTCAAAATTATTTAATTTTTGTGACCTTATACAAATGCTTGGAATTAGAGACCAACTTTAGGAATCATATGTGAAATGTTGCAACTTTTTCAATGTTAAATTCATTATTATTTTTAACTAATGCTGTAATGCTAGTCTAAAACACAACACTATTTTAGAACTGATAAGCATTTTCCTTCCTCCTATCACAAGCACGCTCAAATAAACGTGATTGACTGAATTTGTTTATAAAAAAGGTAAGTATATAAAACCAATTTATATATTTTCATTGTTAGGTATGATGTTAAATAAGCTATAATAGACATAAACATTAGTGTGCTTAAAAAAAAACTATGAATCATTGGAATATATAAAATATATACACCTACATAAAATATGCATAAAAGGTGACTACCATCAGTAAAGTTACAAAATTGGCATCACCTTGAGACTACTAGACTCAATTAAGTAAGTCAAGTTCTATTCATCTTCGAAGGTTTCTCAACAACATCAGTAACGATAAATGGAAAGACCAGGGCAACTTTAAAGCAAACCAAAATGAATAAAATCATACTGATACGTAATAAAGATAATTCAAAGAAATATTCTAAATACGACAAAACATTTGTAGCTTCTTAATTTGTATAACGCTTTGTTTTTTTTAAAGGCAGCATAATATTTCCTTGTGAGAGTATTAATTACATACAAGGTTCACTTGCTCCAGAAGTAATTAAGTTTGTATGTGCTTCAACGTTTCACTAAAGAATGCAGCATTTAATTCATACATTCTGATAGAACCGCTGTAGGTCATCAAATATTTATGAAAACTAAAAAACTTATCGGTCCAAAAAATGCTCAATAACTTTTGAAGGGTAAAAAGAAAGGGCACGTATACACCTGCGTCTTTAATACTAAGTCATTGTGGACAAGCACCTGCTGCTTAAGTATCGATAATACAGTACCTGTATGTAATGACCTTTAAACATCCCTTTGTTTCATCTTAAAGATCGGTTTTAATTATGATGGATGATAGATAACTTTTCAGTGTTCATCTGCTAAATTACTCCCTTCTTCCATACTATACAGACACTTTGGTCTCATTCCATTTTAAGCTAATTAAGTGTCAATTAAGATGCCAATCTATAAATGTATTCCAAGACATCAGAATACTTTAAATAAGAGCACTAAATCAAGTCACAAGTTATTTATTATCCACTCGTGATCACGTAATTGACGGACGACGGCAGACTTGGTCTAGAAATGACACATTCGTCATGATATCTTCATTAGATAATAATATTAGTAACACTTTTGATGGCAATATAACACTTACTGAACTACATCCGGTTAGACTGGCACCCGACCTCAACATAGTTGAAAAAAGGTTATTTCATGTAATGGTCAAACGAAATTAGCCGAATGTAGTTTATAGCTAACATGCTTGTAACAGACAGTTCAGCCAAGCGTCAAACGAACGATCAAACCAACAAAATGTTTAACAACAATAAATTGAAACTGAACATGAAAATAATTGCGTAGCACCTATATCTGGCGATTTCTACACCAGCGCGGTGAACCAAGGCGAGGCTGAAACGTACGAGCGACGTAATGACACGCAACGCCACGAACTAGGGAAACTGATTACTGCACTGAGATTCAAGTATAATATAGAATAGAACAGATATTGTATTGTGTGACCTGTGACTGTCCTGTAGCATTACATTTTAAGAGTAAACCGAAAGACACAATACAGCATCTTTCAGCATCAATTTCCATAATGTCAAAACGAAATATGAAGAAACAGGTAGTGAAATAATGTAAATAAATATACATAACTCGGTATTGTACAATATACACCTGTTCAAGCAATAAGCATTTCTCAATGAAGCTTAAATAACAAAATAGCAAAACCAACAATAATCAATTATTTTGGAAACCCGTAACAACACTGCGGGTGGTATTATTTGAGTAAAGCCTAGTTACCGATACAAAAAAAAAACGTCTTATGTATATGACAAGAAGTTTAAGAAAAATCTTCTGAATATCGATTCTACAGCAAACTGAGGTACAACACCGTTTCCAGATATTTTAATAAAAAGTAACTATCAAGTATTTTTCTGTCTTTTATTGAAAAGTAAGAAAGCAGAAAACGTGATCCGTCGACCTCAAGTAAAAGGGCAAGGGAATAAATTTTTATTAATTTAGAGGATGATATATTTTGCTGACGGAAAATAGACTAAGGTAAGGATATTTATAATTTGGTGTAGTAATGCATTCAACCTATACCTCGCCAACAGTTCTACATTACGTTAAACATAATGTCAAAGAAGAGACTATTGACATTTACAGGGTCCTCATCGAAATAATTGGACATACGTATATAAGCGACTGACATTAAATATTGTTATTTATATGACGCCAATCTATTCAACTCACATTCATCTCAGCTTAACAAGTCTGGTGGACGGGTCCCGCATAACGGCATATCGCAAGATGCGCCCGCGCTTGCAACTCATTGATTTCAATGGCCGATGGAATATAATGCACGCATTCAAAACGCAAGCAGTCCTTTGATAAGATCCTTAATGGGAAAATAAACAGGTGAACGATGGGGAAATAAGTTGGTTATATCTATGCCAGAATTTGAATAAGTTTGAAGTAACAATAAACCAATATATTTTGCGCAGACATGGAAACACTATATTATTGATTTAGATAATGCTTTACGAGATGTGATAGGTGACAAGATAATTCCTCATTTGAGTTTGTGCTAATTGAACTAATAATACTTTTAAAATTGAATGAACTGAACCTAACGTTGATTACGAAAAGCATTATTTATCATAAGAAGCTGTAAGTACACACATTTAATATTAGAATCGTCCCGTTACAAATACGTGGAATTAACTGGAGCACCAAGTACATGGACAAGATTACGTTGTCACTTTAACAAATCGGCTGCAATTTTGAAGCACTTACAATACCGAATGGGGTCACCAATACGTTTCAATTGAATACAACTAAAAAACTTTAATAATATTTGCGAATAAGAATATTATGATTGAAGACAATCAATAAGATTCCACGAGACTAATGCATCTATTGAATGCAAATAAACAAACAATTAAAACAAGGGGTAGATGATAATAAAAAGAACAATATAGTGATGTTTGTGCTCCACGTCCGTTCTTTAGCGAACAATTGTAACTAGCCGAGGTCGCAGCATGTCGAGAAGCGAACGGTGAACGGTTGCGACCTTTGTTTTTACTAGCTTGTTCGTATTATCATTGTTTATACACATATTACCGCTGCAAATATTCAGCATAATTCGTTACAGTTAGCCAGTTATATTTAATTCAAAATATAGCAACGAATAAGAAAACTGAGCGTTTTGGAAGTTTTTCTTCATCAGTAGCATACGTTACTTAAATAAGCACTCTAGTTTCTATTTCCACGTTAACAATACCATCCATTAATGTATTATAACAGTTTTGGTGGCCCTGCATACATACAAACATAAGCAACCTACATCTAACTGTGAGTTATTGCCCACGTTACTATTGTTCAGGAACCACAAAATTATAGGCACAGTACGTTGATTCCGCAAGCAACGGTCACTTACTTTGGAACACAAAATATCAGCACTGACCACGGTCATTGACATTCCAAAAACCGTACTCTCTGATGATACATTTGAAGAAAACCATATTTCATGCCGTAGAAGAACGCTTTCTAGTCCATGATGGTTCCATTCGAGATCAATATAGTACAATTCTTTGCTCATTATTCTACACTATTATAGGCAGTACACGGCGCTTGTATCTAAAATTATTAATGATAGAAAACATCAATGTGTAATCAATGAATAATAACCATAGCTCGCAACGTGGTGGGTCCAAGGAGCTCCGGTTATAGTCAACCTTCTTTAGGCGCCGGCACTGCATTTTTATCGGAGCCTGCTATGTACACGGTAAATTTATCTTTTGTTATCTCTACTGCACGTTGTCTTGTGTTATCACTTATCAGTTATTCAATGACTTATAAAAAGATCTTCTATGTTTAACGACTTTCACCTTGTGATTTTAGCTGTACTGTGGTATATCTTAAATTGAGTGTTCGCATGCTGAACGCAACCATACCGATTCATATGAGAAATTTTAATTAAAATAGTTTGATGATCGTGACCATATTTTATAATAGGCTGGCTGTAAAACTGATGCACTAACACAAAAGTGCTTTCCCATACTTTTTTCAAATAAAAGTATTCATAGAATTACTATTACCTCCTTCACATCTTGCCATGAGGTTTCGGTATTCTTCGTTCGAGATTTTTTCTGCTCTGAAAGGTGTTGGAAATTCATCCATTTTTGGAGCTTCATTCTTGCTAGTTCTAGGAGCTACATCAAAAAAGGTTGGAGCGTTTACGGATTTCCTAGTAGTAGAGTAACTCCAAATATTTCGTTTGTAGTTCGGCTTTTCCTAACTAATGTACGGTCAGGCAACCGTGACTAGTGGTCAAAGCATTTCCTTTTCTAGTTAAGTGTTACGTCACGTTTTCCCATACTAATGTGGACAACATTTTCTGATATGAATCTGTTTGTACTCTTTATACTCAGATATGATGTATTCTTCTATCACCATCAGTAATGTAATGATAAATGCACATGACACATTGATGCGCATATTGAACAACTTTTTTCTTTCTCAAAGTAACCTGTCCGTACGCCTGTCATCGAATCATGTTCGTTTTGTTTGACTCGTATCTACAGGGTGCGTGCCAAACGTGATCTATCACCGTCCTCCGGTACTTCATAAATCATTGTGCCATTTTAGTTTTTAGTCTTGCTTATTGCATTTTCATTATTGTTAATTGCAAATACATTATTTGTGTTTATATTGAGCCCTTTTGTTAGAGCTGAGATTACAGTGTTTTTAATCGGTTCGACGCTCTATAGTTACACGTCTTTTCCAATGATTTTTTTTTTCAGTTTTGATAATTTGTATTCGACTGTATGGATACTAAGTTGACGTCAGGTGTATTAGATAGCATATTATGATAACGCTTTCAAAATTCAAAATCCCAACATCACACACGATTTACCATGTGGTTAACTACTTTTAATAAATGTATCATTTCAATTTACACAATACTTACTCATTTTTTTATTTCCATCAACATAAAATAATTTCCCAAGATAAAACCTGAATAAAAATATGAATACACCTTAATGTGTGTCGATAGAGTTATGAAAACAATTATTTAAAGGCAGACTGTGAGCCATGCGCGGACGCAAGTAGAAAGTTCTTTACAAGCCGATGTGAATGACAGTAATTTATTATAGCGAATTCTTACTATTGAATGATCGGAGTTTAATGTGCTTCGGATATATTCTTAATTATTATTTTTAAAAGTATGCCAATTGGAATTAAAAGGACCATATCGAGTATTCGTGGGAGCCGAATCAAAGTTTCTTCGGTCCTAAATTTAAAAGTTCATCATTAACTAGGAAAAAAGGAAATAGTCTCATTAAATATCCTTAAGGATAATACGTTAATTCAGAAGGAAGAAGAGCATATTTCTTTACCCGTTAACGAACAGGTTGGACCAAACATTACTCTCCTTTACATAATTATATTCTGCAACATGTGAATGATAAGCTTCGATCAAGAATACACTATTAATCGAAAATGATAAGATTCCAAATGGCGAGCAGGTAGGTATGAGATTAATTTATAACTCAAGCGTCTTCTTCAATCAAGCTTCTTCTCTAATCAGAAAGAATCTAAAAATCCCATCATTCATTATTCAATTTGACCCATCGAAAATAGACAGATCTACAAAATTATTAGTACTACATAGTTCTTTGCCCTCCACGCTTGAGGCACACCTCATGAAGAATTGAAATGCAAACACATTAAGTACAGAAAATAAAGTAATTTTCCAAAACACCTGTCCAAACATTAAATATAAGATAAAAATTAACTGTATGCAATAACAATAAGAAACAATGTATTTAAAAGTTAAGTCATGACGAATGACAACTTGAATTCAAATCAAACTTGACCTAAGAACCAAGGCAAGCATAAATTGTGAATCATAGCTAATGGGGCATGCCCAGTGACAAAAAATGCCTACACAATACATAAACTCTTTGTTTGATATTAACCCATTACATAGAACCTACAGTATCTTGAGAGTTCAGAACAAATTACAACATAACACATAAACTTACAGTTCAGGGAGTAACTGCAGTTAGAAAGCATAAGTTAGTAGCGAAAACCCACAAATACAAAACACATAATCCAGTTAAGGGCGACCAGAAGTCTGTCGTACTTGTCATAATCATGATAAATAATACTTTAACAGTAACGAAACACGTAACTAAAAATACAGCGGTAGGTAACCTAAATAATGACCAGCATTTTATTAGCATTCGTGCCAATAAGCAATCATGGCGTAGTCAAGCATTGAAGGTCTCCTCTTTAATGTTTATTAAAGCCACAGGTAGCTGTAAAAACTGAAATAATAACAATTATGAAGAAATGTTCCATGTTGGAGAAGATGAAAATAGATTAACTTTCAAAGAATTTGCAATATATTTTCTATTCCTAGTCAGCTTTAAATTATCTGGCGCATGAAAAGACAGTAACAAGCTACATGTTTTTTGTAGGAATTTATAAGAAGAAATAAATAAAAACAGTGAAGTATTTGAAGCTTATAATCACTAATACATAAAAGAAACCGTTAAACTCGATAATAACATAGTTTCCTGTCGTGTACAACCGGTATTCCGCGATAACAAATACGATTCCTTCGTGTTTTTCAGCTATTCCAATTGATTCGTTGCTTTCGATAATGATTGCTGTTATTACCGTAATTAGCTCTATGTGTGTCGAATGTTCTCCGCAAATAATTCAGCGCTTACATTCACCACATATCCGAAATACTTTTACGATTCTTGTTTAATTTATTCATCATATTCAATGACCGATATTGTCTATCAACAAAGAGGGGGATTGAAATATCATATTCCAACGTTTTACTGTTAATGGCCATTTTCTATGCTAATATTGTGATATGTAGACAATTGTAACAGAATCTCTTAAAGATGGACTTTCTCCGGTTACCTACTAACTTTATAACGAGTTAAATATAATAAAACGGCCACTTACAGCGATAGAAAGTAAATCCGAAATACGAAGTCCACAGGTTAGATCACGACTCTACGTAGCACAGTCACAGAGTTATTATTAATTATAAAAATAATTGCACTAATCACAAACGTCACACACTTTTCAGGCGAAATTTAAGCGCACGCAGCGTCACCGAACGTTATTATTTAAACGGAACGCGGGACAACAAGTGACAGTTGCAGATTCAAGATGGCGGCCGCGCGTGCGCACTCCGTCGCTACTCGGATCGGTCTGGCGACCCCGTCTGCACTTAACGCTCTACGATGCGCGACCACACGAATCCATGATAATGAGACGGTTTTTTATGACGATCCCGCATACTTCTAAGTGGTAACCCTTTGGAATAAAGTGGTCGTGTGTGGCCCACTCAAGTCACAATGCACTTTAAGTGCTGTTTAAGTGTTTGACCAAATAACACGGATTCGATGAAAGTTCTTGATATTTATGAACCCTTTCTGACTGGGCTGAGTCCTTTCGTATTAAATTTGTCATTTAATACGAAAGAACTCAGCTCTTCAACTTTAAAATTTAGAGCCCCTAAATGAAGGGATAGGTACCCAATTCAAACCAATTCTATTTTGGGATAATTTTAAGGAAAACTTTTTTAAGCTATGTAATCCTCTCCTTCCATTGTCATTATCTTCTTCATTCACCTCACTTTTATTAATAAATAATCTTCAGCGCGCAATGTACCATCGATAATAAAATTATAGTCACCCTACCGTCAGTGTTCAACCCTTTATTATAACTCACTTGTCGCTTTTGTTTTACATACTTGCATAGAGAGGAGGGCTTCAGGCTTGCGGGAATTCCAAAAACATAAGAATGAAGTATAAAATAATGGGGAAAAGACATTAGGTACATGATAAACAAAGCACAATTTCCGTATTCACAGTAATTAAGCCCGTTTATCATATACAGTTACTGAATTAAAACAAAACGTAGACGAAGCAGTTATATCAAGTACGTACGCTCTAGTTTGAATTAGTTTTCAAGCAAAATAACGATGTGCCTACAATGAATATTTTGCTGACGCAATAAATTAAATTATGGCGCTTACTTTTCTCAGTTGCACACAGTTGTACACAGCGGTCTACGCCGAGGATTGACGTCCAAAACACGGTATTTTTGCTTCATCATAAATCATCACTGTCATCAACCAATACAATAATAAATATCTGAGGGCCAATTCTACAAATTTTTAAGAAATGGTGGCAGTCGCACCTCAATCGCAATTTGTCAAAAATTTAGGGAAATTGACGTTTTTTTGACAGATTGCGACTGAGATAAGAATGCGAACGTTGCAGAGTTGGCCCTCAGGTCTCCTCAAGTCTTTGACGCATTTTGGATCCATCTACTCCGTATCAATGCTCCATCTAGCCTGACCGTTTAGGAGTCTTTATTCAAGAATACATTCGCCCTAACTGCTATTTAATAAGAATTATTAGTAACTACAAACTCGAGGAGGACACGCTCTACTTTAAAATCGATTTGTGACCCTCAACAGAAGATTTTTACGGAAAATATTTTAGTAAAACTGGGGAATTTGATATACTTCAACGGTACTAAACAAAAAACGTTAATAACATAATAGTAGATGGATACGCAATAATAGATAACAGATGTAATGGTGTAATGGCCCTGGTTCACGTTAACTTTAACTGTAACGTTTTTATGCCAAAAGACGCACGCGACTATGAACGATTTAACCGTATCCGAAGGTACCGGATGTTGAAGATGATCGAGTTGGATTCTGTATATCTCGGTCACTCGGCCATCAGTTTGAGGTTAAAGTTTAAATTAGTGAAGAATACTGACATGAAATGCCAGTATTCAGGCACTAATAACTTGGATTGTAATGAAAAGTTTCAAAGAAACCTATAACAAACATGACCTGTTTTAAAGTAAAAATGCGAGGTGCCACAAGGTCCAATTTTGGGTCCGGTTCCTCTTTTTAGTATGAACAACAAGTTTTAAATAACCATCCATTTTGAATTGAAAAATCCTCAAATGATGATATTTGTAAGTACCAATACTTACAAATATCATCATTTGAGGATGATTTTTAGAATTACTAACCCAAGTTTATGTCTGGTTTCAGTTTCTGTTCATGTATTTATCCAAGCAAAAATAGGCATTTGGTGTTGCGTATGTTCTTGAAAATGCTGCACATAACAATGTAACTATAAACAATGCAGATAAAATAAAAAAATACAGTGCAATGTAAATTTTATTCTATTCTATTCTACTCTATAATAATAATATTTTTTTTATCAGGCAACTGAGACTATGGTGCCGGATAAATTTGCAATAAAGTACATTGACCTTTCCCTAATATCTCTTCATACGTACCCAAAAAAATAAATTAGGAATCGTTTATCACTAGGTACTGGAAGATGTACATAAAGGATCACTATAGATGTTGATGTCTTTATTTCCATTTTTTTTTAATAATGTCATTAAATGTAGTTGGATCAATGACCAGTATTGCAAATTTATTTGGCGCCTACCATAGCACCCATACATAAAACCATTTTCAAGACAAAGTAGCAACAAAAACGTTACAAACAAAACTGAAATACACTTGTTATTTTGGTAAAAAATTACAACAATCGATCATTTCGGTTCGTTTCCTCTTCCATTTTAGAACGGAACTTAAAAAACGCATATCTAAACTGTGAATCGAGTAGTTAAACTTTACGAGCGACTAACAGCGTTAAGTTATACCGTGTAGATTACTAGGAATTACCATCTGTTATTATTGCTATTACCACGAAACTAGCCAGTACCATGACAAAAGATTAAGAAGAGCATATAAAAAGAAATAGAGAGAAAACACTCAGTAGATAAGTATTTTTTATTTTAAACGAAAAACTGTTACAGTTCTGCATAAACAGTGTAGTAGGCAATACATTAGTTGGAAATGATAACCACAAGCTATATGGTAGGTAAGTATGAAACCATCTTAATGTGGTTTTACCATCAAAGGATACTGTTTGTGCACTGCTTACGTGTTATGGGTACCTAAATAACGTTAAGTAAAAGCTGAAAACTCTCGAATTGTTTTTGTTAAATATACTACGATCCCATCTCACAAAATAATGAAGAAATTAGGTGACTCAAATCCATATTTTGGCAAGTCTACATGATTATAGCCTTATGTCACGAAGCCAGACACACCCGACTTTTTCACCCTACCGAAAATATAGGGGTCAATAGAATGTTTCAAACTCTTAGCATAATATATAAGGTCTCATTAAAATAGATGGACAAATTTTAACACAGCTTTCAGTAGGTCTAACCAAAGATTATTATTATTTATTTTTAGCCAATTGTGTCCCACTGCAGGGCCAAGGCCTCCCTTTCTTCCTGCCATTCCTCCCAAAAGAAAACCAAGCAAAAAAAAAACACTGATTAAAGTGACTTTATTTTGACCTTAAGTAATAAATTGTTCGGCACATTAGAATAAACACATCCATTACGGATCATGTGCGCCTGCACATTTGTAGTATCAGAATGATGAGATAACAAAGACATACATCTATGTTTATGCATTGGGTAACCAATATTTTAGTGTATTTTCGCTAATTTTTTTTTTACTTGTAATTGTCTAATACGTTTTTCTTATTATTATTTTTACCATTGTCCTTATTATGGTGGTCTGAATGATTTCATTAATATTCGTAAAAGAAAATAAACAAAGAAAAGAAAATAAGCACAACACAAACACACACACACACACACACAACATGTTATAACAATGAAAACACTAAAGCCACAAATCCTAACAACAAAACATTTGCATAAATCGATCCTGTAACTGCAGTATCTTACAAAGATCGCAATGACAATCCGAATTTATATCCAGTATTCGCAATAGATCGACAGACTTGAATAAACAGAATTGCAAAACAATAAGCTCGGAAACAATAATAAATCTGAACATTTCAACAGTTCAATAATCCAGAAGAGAATTCTGTAAATCCAGAAACAATATTACTTAGTAAGGCTATCTAAACTGGCAATCAGCCATAGTTCCTAGTTCTTTGAAAAAACACAGCTTTATGTTAGAACTCGTAAATGTTTGAGATGATAAGATTTATGACAACATAGTAGAAAAGCGTGAGAAACAAATGATATGCAGACAGGAGAAGTTTAAGGATAACGTTGACCCTTGTATGAGGAAAAAAATGAAGTGCTTTGTATATTGTTCATGCATTTGGAGTTTTATTTTGGAGTAGAAAAGTGTTTTAATTTGAAGTTTTACTTTTTGTGTTATTTAAAAATTCAAAAAGAAAAGTCACTTGTACCGCACTACAGGCTAAGGTAATAGACATAGTCATTGAAGTACTCTGTTTCAGTAAGGTTTCACCTTTAGAAGAAAGTAAGAGTAAGTTTGATGATCAGCATATCAAAAATTTAGACAATCATTCAGTCTACCCTTCTTGACACCTTGTGCAGCGTTTGAAATGTTCCTTGATAAGCACATACTTACTGCAGAAAAATGGAATGGATTGATTTTTTGTTTTGTTAACCAACGATATACACGGAAAATAAAATTTCCAACCTTAAAATATGGTGTCAAAAAAATCCTACGAATCACTGTCGACTGGGAACGCCACGTCGTATGGCAATTCTTACCCTCTGTCCAAGGTAAAAGCCAGCCCTTGAGTCACGCGAAGTGTCAACTAGGCATTTGGATAAATCTTCTTAATAAGTCTAATTTCTAGTTTCCACAACTACAACCTGTCTCTGAACAAGCATCAAGATCGACATCAAAAGACCACGAACATTAACAGAATCAATGTAGGAAAGAGTCATTCACAATTCTCACACTTAAAAATCTGTATTATAAGAAATAACTTTCCAAAACAGTCTACATAAAACACCAGTTATTACACTGCAGACCCAAGTAATTAAGTAAAAATTCGGAAATTTCATACATTCCACCGGACATGAGTTATAATATCGTTCGCCGGGCACTCCCCAAGTAGCTCGGTTACCATTAGCCCTACGGCACTCTCCCACGCTTTGGGGTGCCTCGGGTAGTGCGTTTACTTTTGATTTTATATAAGAATCTCTAAATAACAATGCTTTAAATAGTTTTATGGCATTTGTGCTTCTACGTTGCTCGTGTCTATCAGCACTGCCACAGCTGAAAATTAACCTTAACAAAATGTCATATTTGCGCAATTAAAATTAACAATTCGCACCCTTTAACGGATATGAGTTATCATAATTACTTTCAAAATTTACTTTTCTCGAATGAGCTGTTAACCTTCCAGTATATTCCCTTATATTTATTTCCAGATTATTATGAGATAGTCAATTATGCCACTTTGACCCTCCATCATTTTGCAACATTATTTTATCGATACTGTAAAATTAAACATGCTTTTTATTGTGTTTAGATATAGCTGATTTAAGATTACACTTTAGATCTGCAGCTGTTACAATTTTGCGCATGTTCACTTACATGCTAACTATATTGCTATTACTAGCCTGTCAGGAACTCAAGAACATGGAGAAGATAGGTATACAGATCAGCTTAAGGAGTAAAGTATGCTTTAATGATGATGGTCACAATAATGCCTTTATTCTTAATGAAAATGAGAAAGAGATGCAAAGAGCAATCAGCAGTATCAGCACCGTAACCCATAAAATACTTCCTGAAGTACGTCTAAGTAAAATGTATTGATTAAGGAAAATCTTGACATAAAGTACATTCCATTGAGGCAACCTATCGGCATCATCTTACTAATGTCACATAATGGTTATTATTACCGGCACGGATGGCGGAAAAGGCCGACGCCATGTAAACTTAATGCGAGTATTTTAGAGCTGACTGGCCCGCGGCTATCGAGCCAACTCATTAGTTTCCCACGGGAATACGTTTAGGATCTACAGGTTCAGAACCTCCTTTATAATTCTGCTTAATTAAACATTATGTCACTTATGTTGTGATATTATTTGAATGGTTTGCTTGGTTATTGTCAACAACTGGGTTATAAGCAAATACTGTAGTATTAGGTCCTTACATATGAAATTGGCGTTTTGTCGCACTGATCACTTTGATCTCAAATAACTCCTCTCTGGTTAGGAATTCCAAATTCAAGTTTAAACAGCTTGTTTTTGTTTCCAACGTTTTCGTTTTGGAAATTCCGACGTGCAGAACAAGCCCCGCGGACGGCCTGAGACCAAACTTGATAATGAAGAATTGAAGGCTGCGGTATTAAAACTGTTTAATCCACTTGAAGCGGGAAGGTGAAAAAGCTTCAAAGGTGGGTACCTCACGAATTGAGTGAAGCAAATCGACAAACGCGCGTCGACTGCTTCGTTACATTACTTAACCGACACAATAATGAAGGGATTTTAAATCGAATCATTACCTGTAATGAAAAGTGGATCCTGTATGATAATCGGAAGCGCTCATCGCAATGGCTGAACCCTGGCGAACCAGCCAAATCATGCCCTAAGCGAAAATTGACTCAAAAAAGTTAAGTACTTGTGAGCGTTTGGTGGACCAGTGCCGGTGTCGTTCACTACAGCTTTCTTAAATCTGGCCAGATAATTACGGCAGATGTCTTGTCAGCAACTGCAAACCATGATGGAAAAGCTAGCTGCTAAACAACCGAGGCTGGTCAATCGCTCTAGGCCACTGCTGCTTCTGGACAACGCTAGACTACACACTGCACAACAGACGGCAATCAAATTAGAGGAGCTTCAATTATAATGTCTTAGGCATCCACATTCCACCGTACTCTCCGGACCTTGCTCTAACAGATGACCATTGTTTTCGAAACTTGGATAACTTCTTGCAAGGGAAAAAATTCAACTCCGATGGGGCAGTCCAAACCGCCTTCGTAGATTTTATTGATTCCCGTCCGAAGGGTTTTTTTAGTAAAGGAATCAATAGGTAAACTACCTATGAGATGGCAAAAGAGATAGCGATGGTACATACTTTGATTAATTAAATATATTATATTTAAAAAAAAAACGACTTGATGTTCCTCTCATACAAAACGCCAATTTTATATGTAAGGACCTAATATATGATTCTAGTTCCTCATCAGCATCATCAACTTCAACAGTTCGTTTAAGTTCTCTGATGGACAAAATACTCTCAAAATACAAGAATTTGTATTGTTAATGTACCTATAATATTTATCGAATATATTATTATCGGATTTTGAGTTTTCATCCACACACTCCCACCCCTCACCTCACCCCTTGAAATTCCTAATCAAATCTACCTAGCAAAGAATTTCTTTAGTTGTTTTTGCATTTGTCCCGACTTTTTTTATTCCAAATGACTACAAGTCATTTGGAATAAAAAAAGTCGGGCTTAATAATCATCAGGACTCAATTTCATATTTCACGAACCTTGAGCATGAACACTTCAATTATTTGAAAGATTTCAAACTAAATTGAATTGATTGTAGGTGTACTTTGACTATCTATTTTAACTTCAGCGCTCTCTTCTACATATCCTTTTTTATTTTCATCAGAATTAGACGCATCCATCGTTATGTAGTCATATATCTTCGTATCATAATAACGTGCAATGTCTTAAAGTTTCAAGTTCAGTAGTGTTCCAAGAAAAGCCCTCAGGCTCGTTTGTAGGAATCATAAAATGTTCACAGGACATGAATAACAATTGCTAACTACTTATGATACTCATTTTATTTTATTTATAAACTGTCCTGACTTTGGAACTGGTTCTTGTTTATTTGGCTTGTATTTGTGTTGCCTTGTTTATGGTGTACAGAAAACAACCCAAAAATAAGATTTATTTCAGAATCTGACTATCTGAGTTCCTTTATGAACCACGAATCAATTTAAAGATTTCTTTGTTATCCGTACAGATTCGTGGGCATATCGTGGGCAAACCAGTAAATATGCGTAGCCTTTACCCACATATGTAAGGTGTCGGTTTCAGTCTAACTGTTTTCGCTGCACTATTTTAAAATTAAGAGATGATAACATTCACATACCTGATCATTTTGTTGAATGACTGCCGTCCGCGCTGCCTCTCGTTTCAGTTGTAGTATCACCCTCTCTTTCGATTTAATTTCCTCCAGCTGAGAACAAAGAGTGAATAAATTAACTGTTGTAATTACTTACGAAAATATAACACTTCCTAACTAATCGCCTGAATGGTTTATTAACGCCTGATAAAATTACATGACCTCAGCTTAGATACGCACGTTGCTATTACATTTAGCAAAGGCGTTGTAAGAAGCCGGTCTTACTCATTTGGCAGAAAATAATTGGATTATGCTCGTATTTGGATAATTGAATTAGTTTCCCCAAGGCCACTTTTGGTTACCAATTTTATAGAAACACTTATCAACCAAGATCAGAAACCATTTGTTATTAAATACTATTTTAAAATCGTCTTTACAAATACTTAACCCTTAAGGTTGATTTACCCTTAAAAACGTAATTAGGACAAATGAAATTAGAGACACATATTTGTTATAAACCGAATAAACTTACGCCTACAAATCTAGAATTAACCTTTACAACCACATCCCAAAATAAATTTTATCTGTAAGGCACAGCGTTCAAAATCGTTTGCTGTTTTCTGAATCTAAATTAAAATAATCTATGTACTACTGTATTATAAAAGGTCATTTAATCCTTTATAACAATGCATCGGTTGTGGGTTTCATCTAGTTGCATCTGAATAGCAAATATTATTGTTTTATAAAAGTGTTTCGATTGTATTATAGTAGGTAAATAGGTACACCTTGCAAACAAAGATTGCATTTAAGTAGGTACCTACTAAGAAGGTGCCTGACACGTAGGAAATGAAAAGAAAGGTTTTCATTATACCGTTTTAGAGACCTATTGTTTATAATTCAAGGAAAGAAATACAAACATCTGAGGGGCGATTCTCGTAATTTAAGGAGCCCTCGCATTCGCATTGCTGTCAAAATCCCCTGTCAATTTTCCTATATTTCGACGTTTCAACTAAAGACCGACCGAAGGTCCAAAACGAAGGTTCGGTTTTGGTTTCGGCTGAAAATCCTGTTTCGGTCGGACACTAGTTTTAATGTTCCCATTCGCATCGCTGTCGAAAATTAGAAGAATTGCCCCTCAGATGTTTATACACGTAGATTGCTGCTGAGGTGATATTTCAAAATGAATTTGAACACTTTTTTAAGTACAAGCATTGGCCTACCGAACACAACTGTGCGTTATATTCAAAGGCACATAATAACACGTACCTATGACATGGCTATGCCATTAATCCAATAAACAAATGTGTTATCATTATCATACTCGCAGTCATAGTTTCAAGTAAATTAATAACGTATTGATCACTAGCGACCAAGCTAAGCTGCTATGTAAGGCTGGGTGTTTGAATATGAAAGGTTTATTAAAGTATTAGGTGGTCAAAAAAGGTAAGACAAAACTACATAATCCGACGAGCTCTTGTCACCGTCGGCGTCCCGGCTGTGTAAGAACCCAATGGCCTGGCACGCGACGATGGCAAGAGACCGGACGGCATGTTGTTATTTCCATGGAAGATGGGTAGGCCATTAGTGTGGGACGCTACTTGTGTCGATACTCTTGCGCCATTCCATCTTCCTAGCTCTTCGTGCTGTGCTGGCGCTGTCGCTGCGGCTGCAGAGAACCTCAAGCGGCGGAAATATAATAAACTTGTTGGTAGTTATATTTTCGAGCCGTTTGGGGTTGAAACTCTCGGGTCTTGGGGTCCGAGTGCACATAACTTGTTTAAAGATCTCTCAAGACGCTTAGTTGACACTTCACGTGACCCAAGGGCAGGATTTTACCTAGGTCAAAGAATAAGCATTGCCATACAACGTGGCAATGCCGCCAGTCTTTTGAGTACACTTCCAGTCGACAGCGATGCGGATGAATTTTTTGACGCCATATTTTAGGGTTAATTAAGGTAGGAGTTTTTTTTTTATTTCTAGTGTATATAGTTAGTTAAGTTTTTACGGAATAAAAGTTTGTGTTTAAACTACATAATGATATGATCTTATTGTATGACATAGTGAAGGTTGTAGCAAGACAATTGAATAAACTGACTATGTTGAGCTAAAAAGAATCGGCCCAGCTAAAAAACTACTGCGCTAGTGGGAATTAGATGAATAACGTAATAAATCTGGAAACCGACAAAAAATTGAGATCTACAGATCTTGAAGAAGGAAGATAGAAAAAGGGTTTATTTGCGCCAAGCATGACGCATACCAAATAAAAAAATAAACCTACAGGTAGCATTGTATTGCTCACAACAGTAGGAATACCGTGAACGAGAACACGGTACTTACATTATTAATTTGTTAAATTATTACACTATAGTAGGCGCCAGATAAATGTGGAATAAAGTACATTGACCTTTCCCTAATAACTGTTCATAGGTACCTGAACAATTAAATATGAATCGTTTTTCATTATTAGACAATGTTAAGGATCACGAGAGATGATGATTCGGGACAGCTTTGTGTCATTAATTCCGTTTTTCAAATTAAAAATGTCAATAATTGTAGGTGGGTCAATGACCGTTATTCCACGATTATCTGGCGCCTACTATAGTGATAATACCGTGTCTGTTTACATTCACTAATAAAAAGGAACATCTCGGATGAAAGAGAAGGAAACTAAAACAAGGGACAGATCACGTGTGTCATGAAATGAAAAGGGATCAGATCACTAATAACAAGGACAGCCATAAGCAGTCAGAACGTCCTTGTTGCCAGGGTCTATCCATCAGAAGGTTACCCTTTTTTTTTAAGGATGGGAAATCATCAAATGACTTCTTCCGCTCTGGGTGGAGCGGAAGAGCGTGTCAGACTCTTACTGACTAAAACCCATCCGTATTGCTTCTAAAGCCCATTGCGTTCCAGGGCCGCGGTGACTCTCTCGAACAAATTCCGCAACCCTGGCAGAGAAGGTTACCCTTGGAAGGAGAAGGTTAACCTTACGGTTGATACTGACCAGTTTATGGCACTGTGCGCGTGCGTCTCTCCGCGCGGCCTGTTCGAGCGCGCCGTGCTTCGCTGCCTGCGCGCGCAGCTCGGCCGCGCGTGCGCACTCCGCCGCCTGCGCAACCTGTCAACACACCACACGTAGTTAATACCATAGTCTGAGTGATCTCGTCATCGTCATCGCCATTTGCCCGATAGAACACTTCTGAACATAGGACCTCCACCAAGAACCTCCACAAAGACTTGCTCAATCACAGGAGGTCGAAGTAGGGAACCTTATGAGGACCTGCCTAGCGACTTCTAAAAACTTCCATGCTAATAGGAAAAAAAAACAATAATCCACCAATGAATGCTCTAACTAAACACAAAACACCAAAAGAAAAATCAGACAACATGCTATAGTTGACGAGTCAATAGTCACGAAAAGAAGAAGTATTATATAAAAGTTAAATGAAATGTGTAGCTACCAATTAAAAGAGCAAGGCTGAAGAAATGAAAAAATGTGAAAAATATTCAAAACATGCATCAAAATGGTTACCTAGGTACATCACTCAATTAGATAAGAGATCCCAATCAGCCAGTCTATTACAGAGTGACGTAGGAATTTATGACGTAATGCCAACAGCGGGATTTAGATAGATGCGAAAACATCGCAAAATAATGAAGACGGTCCACTACTGTACCATTTTCTATACTAAAACTAATAACTAGCAGTTATCTGCAAACGATCAACTACTTTCACAAGAGACATAAAATCGTTGCACTAATTAAAATTATGACTAGGTACATATTTTCTTCTAGTGTATACTCTTCACGTCGTGTCATAATTCCTTTCAGTTAATGAGCAAGCGACGTTAACAGCCCCAACAGTACTTTTACGGAATCGCGACTCAATATGTAACGACAATATTTTCCAAGCCCGTAATTGACATGCTTTTATTAAACACACAATAGATGATGGCACACCCGCTAATGATTTAAACCGCCCATTAATATGGAAATGACCTTAAACTCTGCAGTTTGTGTCCAGTCACCTTACACAGCGAACGCGGAACATCCTCAAAATGTTAGTTATATTTTTAACTTTATTACTGTGCAATTCATCCCTTTGTTTCGATAATACAGACGTACTGTATAAAGAAGTGATGGAATATCACAATGATGCCTATATGAAAGCTTCATACGCCTACGAAGTCGTGAATATAATGTACAACTCTTTCCGTCAGTGGTACTTCACCATCACATTCTGTGAGTTTACGTACTTTGAAAACAGAATCTTAAAATACACCGAACAATATGGTTATGGATACAATGTAATGCTATTAAACGGATGTCCATATTCAAACAACAGCTTTATCAAGCCGCGGTACAATAGACATGGCGAGACTGCCTACTTGGTGACTTCTAACGATCTGTCCATCGACGTCAGTGAGGCTGTTATAACTGCACTGAAGAGAACCGGTATTTTCAAACCCAGGAGTGCTGTGATTTTTGTCATTAAGGATACAGTTGAATTGGACAATTATTTTTACCACGCACTAAATAACCATTTTCAATTGCTATGGAGCAGCAGCTTAACGAACTCAGTATTAATTTTGAGAACAGATCGATTGAAAATGTACTCATATAATCCTTTCTTCCAAGAAATAAAAGATATAACTGATGTTCAAGATGTCAGCAAGTTACTCCAGAAGCAATACAACAACTTATATGGATATGGACTGCGTTTAAGTGTCTTTAGAAAAGTCTATGTATCTGACAAGACTGGGCCAGTAAATTGCGATTCGTTACTCGCTAAAACTGTTTTGAAATTCATAAATGCTACTTGCTATCCTTTACCTCCAAGAGACTATAGTACGGTTGGAGACCTGCTAGACAACGGTACAGCGACAGGAGTCACTGCAGATCTAATAGACGGCTACTCCGACCTTGAACTAAATTCACGTATTCTCAAAAATAGTTACTACGGATACATTGACACCACATATCCTCTCAACCAAGATGAGTTATGTTTCCTTGTGAAAAAATCAGATACCCAATCTACATTCAAGACGACGATTAATTTGATATCAATGGAAATGCTCTTACTGTTTTTCTTTACATTTACCGTTTTCATCATAGTTACTATTTGGGCGAGGAAAGTCGAAATAAATATCCTGAATATAGACGATAAACAAAGCACTGGAGCTACTCTGATAGACCTTATTAAATGTTTTATTAGACAAACGGTGGATTTTAACTTCATGGGACCGATATTTAGGAGCCTGGTCTTGATGATTGTTATTTACTCCTTGATCATCGACTGCGCCATTGATGTAAGTTTTTGCACAGTATTTTCACCATTCCTAGACCCTCTTATTTCTTTATTTGATAACATGTTTTCTTTCTAGGGAATTATAACTTCTGCCATAACTTATCCGCGATATAAGCCAGATATTGAAACGATGGGAGCATTAGCAAGTTCTAATTTGACTCTTGGAGTTCACAACCGCGATTCCGGGATTTTTATCAACAGCCTTACCTCAAATTATTATACGTTGATAAAAGATCGCATCGTTCCATTTGGTGACAGAAACATTAAGGAAGTTTTAGACAAAAGGGAGTATCAATACGCAATATTGTTAAGAAAATCTGATTCTCAATACGTGAGTAGTAAACCTGCGAACATGCATGATGGAAAGCCGCTTTTTTACACCATGCCAGATTGTCCACTACCATGTTTTATCGTGTATGGCCTACGATATGGAAGTCCATACCTCAACAGGTTGAACTACATTATACATCATCTGTTCCAAGCTGGGATCCTGCAGTACTGGAGCAAGACAGAGGAATATAACGTAGACCGAAGTCGGCTCAGCGCGATAGAAAATAAAGAGCGAAAGCCTTTGAACATGGCAAACCTTCAAGAAATGTTCTATATGTTGGCCATCGGAGAATTCATCAGCACCGTAGTATTCATCTTAGAAATACTGTATCACAAGCTTAGTAGGAACCAAATTAAAGAATAAAGTAAATTGTTTACCTTGAGTTTTTCTTGAAGACCCTTGTTTGCTGACTTTAAAGACTGAATTTCTATAGTTAATTTCTTTAACTCTATTAATTTGTTTTCATTGAACTGCACATTGTCTGATGGTTTATCTGTTCTAGGAGTTCTTAGCTGTTTCTCTAGAAATTCTTCTTTCCTTCTGTGTTCAGTCTTTAAGTTTCTGAGTGTGCTCTCATTGCGGGCCTTAAGTGCTCGGACCTCGCTCCGCTCGATGTCGAGCGACTTCTTCAAGGTCGCGTTCTCAAGCCTTAACCTTTCGACGAGGCCTTTCATCTTGTTTAAGAATGCTTCGTCGACGGTACGCTTGTGTTCCTCGGCTGCTACGGCGGATATCTGACTGCTGGTGGTCGATGTGTCGGTGGACGCCATGTCGACGTCCCCGGCTTCGTTATCACAATTCGGGACTACGTCTCGACCGTCCGCGGTCTTTGGCCTCCTACTATGATCGTAAGGATCGCTTTGTTATCGTATTTCGTATCGATTCGTGCAGTTTCTCGATGCCGGGGTGGTGTTTCCAATTCTGAAATGCAAAACATTTAAATTGAAATACATAGTTGGAGCGGAGCCAAACTGAAGTTATTATTATAAACTTATGTTACGTTATTATTTCTATGTGAGATGCTATATTTAGTTGTAATTCAGGGTGTTTTGGCCTTTGCGTGCCGCTTGAACAAGTCTGGGAATCTGCTAATTGTCTTCTAAAATTAACAAGGAAAGTGAGCAGTAAATCTTTTACATTTGCTCCATAGGATGGTGAAATTAAATAATTTGTGTAAGTCTTTACGCTGCGTGGAAGTAGGGCAGTGCATGAACAGCTATGTGGGACGATGGCCAGCAAGGAATTAAACACTAGTCTTTTAATCTTCACTATGTTCTCATTTAACGTTTGCGTGACCGGTAATCTCAGTGTAAACAATGAAACTCTGCCTCTGTGTAGAACATTATTAGTAACATCGAGTTTGTTTGGGCTTTATACAACATAACTTGTGTGGTTTGGTAATTAGAGCACGGGTTTATATTGTAAGTTTGTTAGGTACGGATTTAGTAAATTAACTTAAATAAAATGAAACCTGGTTCTTTGTGCATCAAAATGATGCACTACATTCCGCATTCCTCTACAATGTGCAACAAATGGGCCTTCCTAAAAGAAAACAGCCATAGACGTTCATATCAAAGAAAGTCTTCAAAGAGAAGTTCTCATTCACGAGTTTCAAAATAAAAAATGTTTGGTACCTACATATTAGAACTATCCCAGTCGGAAATTTTAAAAAAATGACGTAATAATACGATTAATTAATGTTCTTCCCGCCTGTCTGACCGAAGCGCGCGTGATAAGTGCGAAATAGAAATAGTAAGGCAATTTAAAGTAAGCCAGTCGTCAGTCGACACTATGACACAATTAGCTAATGGGATAAAAGCACGAACCGATGTACAGGTAGCCGGGATACTGGGAAACGTTGACACCATGATTATAAATAGTCCTACTGCCCTTGAAAACGAAGACCCGAGGTCAGACAGAAGCGCGCAGGTGGATGACATCAACCATGACAGAGACGAGGTTGTGACTGTACAAGTCTGCGAATTTTGGAACAGAGAACGGAAATAAAAGGAATTGATAGAAAAAAAAATGGTACCTATCTATCTATTATAACATACATGCTAATATAATAAAGCTGAAGAGTTTGTTTGTTTGAACGCGATAATCTCTGGAACTACCAGTCAGATTTGGAAAATTCTTTTCGTATCTGATAGCCACATTCACACACATGACACGGGAACCGGAAAAAAACGGAATATACGTGTACAAAATCGCGGGTAAAAGCTAGTACAAGATACAGACGAAACGGTCATTCACTTGAAAAGATTTATAACGAAGAGGCGTTTTCTTTAATAGTTTTCTTTGCAGAAGCTCAAAATGAACCAATGAATTACGACAATCAATGTAATGATGCAGTGGTCACTGCTGATGACGATGACGATGCAGGTGAGCCTAATAAATATAACCTTACGACACTGACGGGAAGTGAGAGGTCGTCTGTTCTAGGAAACTTTAAAGATGTAGTAAGTAGTGGTTTGAGCTAGATTACGCAAGATACAAGAGTTAATCTGTGGGCATGTTGCAAATGGAATGATAACGTGCGGGCACACGGTCTAATTGGTACAAACACGTCGCATATTGGACGCCCTAATCGCGCAATTAATCATTATCTCCCGTTTACAACTTCTAGATACAAATAGTTTGGTTTTAAAGAGTAGCTGTATCTGGATACGCACGGATTGAATCATTCTTCTAGAATTGTTAGACTTTCAACTGCAAACGAAGCACATGTTCACAACAAAAAATAAAACGCTATACATACATATAAATATACAACTATTCATTACTACGATAGAAGTCGACGAACTCAGCAATCACTATGCAATATATTCAGAGCTCGCATCACGGCGCGGGCGCATAACAGCGCAAATTAGGTCCAATTTAATAAGGAAACGCGCTCAAAGGACGCTTGCAATTGTAACAATTACCGGAGCGAATTGAACTCGATGACCCAGTATCTTTAGATGAGCGGCTAGATTCGCACGTTTACGGTGTGTAAGCACGAATTAATGCGAGAAATTGCGCTCATAATTGAGTTTAAACAGAGCTCTCACTGTTTGTTTGGTAGAAATGAGAGAAAAGATAAAATGGACGTAGATCATGAAAATGATGGGACAAGACTGAAGGATAGTGTTGGAAATGTTATGGTTTAGTTTCGGTTTAGCAAACCTTAAAAACAGTTAGATGTAGAGCATAATATTGCTTGGAAACTTGTCAGAAACGGTAATAATGTAGCACAGGACAGAAAAATATAGTTATATGAATATAGTATAGTAAGATTGGAAGACTGAAAAACACCATTGGAATCAAAATCATCAATCTTTCAGTGGGTTACATTTCGCAAATGTTTCTGAGATTCAAGCATGATTACATCAGCATTTTAATGAGATTTCAAAGTTCGAGTAGTCATCTCTCTCAAAATATCGCGGACACTCACTCATATGAATCAGATATGCTAGCTCTGATCATTGAAATAAGACCGTTTGTCCTCTATCTGTTATTTTTCTCTTTTAATCCTTTGTATTGTTAATCGGGCCGGTTTCCGCAACTCCACGTGCAAGCGCGTGTTTTGAGCACTTTCATCCTTGTTCACACATAAGAAAGTCCCATTACGATTTTCAAATATTTGCAAACATAAAATCTCTATAGCTGTACATTTCTAAATGATATTCTGCGAGTAAACATTTTTCTTCTAAAATATGCAAAGCTAGAATGAGGCCACAGTTTTCACGCAAGCTAACGCAGACACCTACAGCTGGCCTGATTTGGGTATTTATATAGAACATGTAAAACTAGGCGCTAATTTGAGAACGTCTTAAATAAGACTAACCCTATTCGTTTGAAAAATGAAACGCTGAATTCAACATTTGGGTTTGTGTCAAAACTACCAAAAAACTATAAATGTATTGTAATATCGCAACTAAGCAATGGTTAAAGTCCTTCTCTCCATCTTTGTAAGGAAAACAAGTTTGCACAAATCATGGACCTTTCCCAAACAGTCTTTAGCGACTTTTGTTGCGTGTATGTTTGGCCCAATCTCTCTTAAGAGATTGCATTGCAGAACAAATTGCATTGTCAATTTTTAGTGAAAGCCAAACTTGCAGCAAACCGGATGCACATGCAGCATCTTCCGCGTACTACAACTTCAAGTCTTCTATGAAGCAATTCAATCTTCAACAGTATTAAAACAGTAGACACAATACAGACAGAAAACGTTACCTACGTATTCTGTTGCATATGTGGTAGACAATAATCATGTGTCGTATGACGCAGCCCCAGGAGGAAGTTGTAAAGCAATGCATGAAATATGTAGGTAGTTGTTGTGCTTTGTTTGAGCCTGGTCAGACGTAACCAATCAACTCATCCAATGGAAATTTCGTATCGTAAACCTCCATCTTTAGATTAAACTACCATCAGTTTCTTCAGTACCTACTTGTGATGTTACGTATATACTTCGGTCATTAAAAACAGACGTTTTTAATTCTTGAAGCCGTTGGTCTGGCTGTCATTTGAACATCTTTGGCAGTCGTTATGGGTAGGTAGTCAGAAGCCTGTAACTCTGACACCAGTTTTGCCAAGGGATATTGTACTACCCATGTGTGAAGGTCAGATAGGCAGTCGCTCCATGTAAAATACTGGTACTCAGCTGCACCCAGTTAGACTGGTAGCCAACCCCGATATAGCTGGGGAAGGGCAAAGCAGATTGGTTGGTACAGCCGGTCGATTCTGTAAACATGTCGAAGTGAAGGCGTCAATCCAATCCAATCAAGATTGAATGACAGCTCACTTCGTGATCACGTGACATCTTGATTATATGGATTGGCGTCTCACCTCATGATCACTTCACCCAAGCCTTCGACATGTTTACAGAATCAACCATCATTGGGTATGAAGGCATGAACCCAGGCCCTGGCCCAGTTCTTCACTTTTGGATGGATAGAATAAATCGCTCACTCTATGAATATTAGGAATGCTGATATAACTAGTTTGCCACATCATGTTTGATGATGATGTGGAAAACTTGCATAGTTCAGTTTTTATTTCCTAATAAAATCAACGCTGACTTCCAAAGTAGCCACTACACCTACTGCTATACGATCTCCTCAGTTCATTGTTTTGCTATCAAAACATTTGCGCCATCCCACGATACAGTTATTCAAACGGGCCTTATCTTACAAACCCATTGTTGGATCTTATTAGGTTTAGAACACGACAATGTATCCTAACAATCGGCTGTAGTTACAATATAACAAGCCGATACATTCTAATTTCTTTCTCCGGAGGCGAGAATGGAAATAGGTAACAGAAATAATCATCCATCAGTGAAAGTGCTTGTCATTAACACATTATTATTACTGACCAAGAAATGTTTCTCACTGAGAAAACTAGTAAGTTTTATAACAAGTTGTATCCCAGTAATAGTTTCTAACTTCGACCCTTCTTCCGTTGCCTGGCAACCGACGAAGCAAACATAAATATTTATGTTTTTTCTTGAAGCAAATCTTTGCGGTCATTGAACCTTTCCATTTACGTTTTTAGATCGACTGATTCAAAGAAGGTGTTATTTGTAACGGTTAAGTAAGTGATTGGTTCATTCATTGAATTGAATGAGAAATCAAAGATTTTCTGGCAGGTAGAGGTTCTATTTAACGTTAACTAAATTAAATTAGCCAAGACAATACCAACCTACCCAAAGTCCATAATAATATGAAATAAAAAGCCTCTCTTTATTTCATGCAAAGCTTGCAAGAAAATACATAAGTACCTAGACCAAAACAATTTAATCAATCTGCCTAGGTTTTCCAAACTATATTGGTTTCCAGTCTAAGCGGATTTAACAAAACATAATTTATTTCGGTGCCAAAACTGAAAGATAAATAAAATAAGTTTCTTGTTTTGAGAGTAGAATTTGTAGAGTTGAATTTATTTAATTATAACATAGTATTTCCGGCAATAAAGCCACGATGTTGTTTTATTCAGCCTAAGTTGATCATCCGAACATTAAATCCTTGTTTAAAGTTGCCAAAAAAATTTGCCGCGTCGCCCAAATTAATTCAGAAATACTACATCGTCCTTCAAAGCTCTCGGCTTCGGCTAAATACTTTATGGCGACGAGCCAAGTGTTTCACATCTGACATTCAACGGGACTGGAGACCAAATCGCGATCTGCGTCAATGATGCAAGGGCGTAAACAGAAACTAAACATACCGTGCCCAGTTTATCTTGGCATTTCAGGGCGGCGCTGCTGGCAAAGGCTTAATGTCAATATCAGTACACTCATTTTAGTTCCCATTTACACCACCCGCCAGGATAAACTGGCTCTCAGCACAGACAGTTTGTTGTTTCAAACTTCAACGCCTTTAATAAGATTTACGGTGTAACCGACAGCGTTTTACTTTGTTTTTGAGATTGAACACATGCATCATTGAAATAAACACTTGGATTTTTCATACTTTCTATAGACAACGAGCCAGATACAGTTGTAGATCTCTCTTTTTACGCTAGCTAGTGGCTGCGTAAACAGAACGTCTTTGCAATTCGAGTGTTGAACGTGTTCTCGGTAATGTCTTAACACACTTAGGTGACCAGTTAATTCTGCTCGCGTGCATAATTTTGTCTCCATATCTTTATACCTGGCTGCATAATTATAATACTTGTGCGTTAGTAGGAACTTTCAAGTGGCGAATGTAAATCAAGTTCCGGATATTGGTCGCAGCTCGTATTTAACTGTAATAAAAATGTCGACTCTTTCTGGTTTTTTAGTGTAAGTATAGATACGAGAATCTCTTGGAAAGAAAGGGGTATCGAGAGTTGAACAGTGTTAACTAGTTCGCGAATGTATAACTCAGGATTTGGGGTTGCTCAGGCTCAAAAGACTTCAGGTTCAGGACTCAAAAGGCTTCTTCTGCAATGGGCTTCCTCGTTCAATCGTAGACATGGCATGACCATTAGCTCAACCGGTGCCACTTAATAGGATAAGCACATGTGCTTATAAATATGAGGACATGTAGGAGGACCCTATGTAGCAGCCCACGCTAACTACTCTCAAACATATTTGTCATTCAACCTAATTTACCTAAATACTGTATACTGTTTCCGAGGCCTGAAATAGCTCTATTATTTTTCATAAGGTTTCAAACTTGCTAAATATTATTAAAAGCATAAATTACTTTTTCCGAGAAAGTGTGTTAAAAAACGTCGTTTAACACACGAGACATTATTCATAGCCTTCTTTCGGCTCCATAACGGCCTTACCATCGGCGCGTGCGTTTATTCCGCCTCGGCTGCAAAATGTACTATTTCTAATGCTTGCAAGTGAAACGAATAAGTATGACTAAAATAAATATTTCTGTTTTCAAAAAAACGTTATTTATCTCTCTTCTGTACTGTAGGTACGTATTATTTTATTTATGTATTTGTGTATGTTTTGTGTTTGTATGTTTATCGTAGTTTGATAATATATGTATAGGTATATATATTTTAATAAACAATAATATGTTGTAGTTAAGTTAGTACTAAAAGTCTATTTTAAGTTTCCTTCTCTGTCTCTTTACACACTGTGTCTCCGTTTCTTATCCCACTCTTCTGTCGCAGATCTGTTTGAAGAAATTTCTAATAAAATAAGCAGCACCTTTGTGCTCCATTCTCTATATAAATTTTATTTTTTAAAGTATATTGTGTGTACATAAATAAATAGCCAGTGATAGTGTGGTTGTTGAAAGGAAGGAATGGACGTAGACAAAGTGTTGTGACGACCCCAAGTGACATGGGACAAGGGCAGAAAGACCATGATGAAGATGTGTGTCAAAGACCATTACAGGCAAGTCTATCATTAAATTTTAATTAGTTTCGTTGCGATTTAAAAATAACTAAGTAGGTTTGTTTGTACCACTTCAAGTTTGTTTCTCTTTCCGACATTTATTTGCATTTTTAGCATATTCAGTGCCGTAGTGTAGGAACATAGACAAACGAGTCTGATGCGTAATTTATTGCGCACGAACGTGGGTAATGAATCACTATATCTACTAATACAGAGAAGCAGCATCGTACCACTTGTATAGTTAAACCAATTTCGACACATTGTGCCTGCGACGACGTCAGATTATTCCAGTTATGGATTTCTTTGGATTGGTAAAAACCTCAGCAGGTACAGTCAGGTCATATTACTATGGCCCAGGGGTATAACCTTGGTCCAAACTTGGTTAACTACAGAAACATAGTGTGCTGTATTTGTATTTCTAACGTATCAGAAATTATTTTTTCACTCATTGCTTCTGCAATGAAACAGTCCGGGTTGCTTCAAAGTAGTTGGTACTTGGAAGGTCTGGGAGGTCTCTTTACACAGCTTTTTCTAGAAAAAGCCTCACTTATAAAGTCAACGACCAGCGATAAGGTTGGATCCGGACTGAAATGGGTTCCGGTCTGGACCGGGCGGCGCACCTCTAGAACTGGTCCAGCTTAGTCAATTAATACCGATACCTGATCTAGTTACTATAATGTTCATCGAGTTTGGTAATTTAGGAAGTATGGAAGTACTCTATTTCCTAAGACAATTTTATTAGAAAAAAACCGGCCAAGTGCGTGTCGGGCCACGCAAAGTATAGGGTTCCGTTGTTACCCGTCCCGTAAGCCATGAAAAAAAATAGCAAATTTTGCTATGACATTACAAAGTACATACACTTATTTTTAAGTCATTTTGTATGGGGTCTACCAATTTTTTACCTAATCAGTTACATTTCATAAGTTGGTCGACTATTACTCGTAAACTTGTAAAGCCTACTTAGCTGTGATAGTGTTCCTTTAAAATTCGTTATATATGCTACTACCATGAATTTTTTCACGTCTCCAAAAACAACTCATTTAGCTGGCAGAGAGGGGAACACTTGACTCTAACAAAAATTAGATGGCAAAATGGTTTTCGCACACCCTCAATATTTTTAAACGACCTATCCAAAGACAACCCACACCATGGTACAGACGATAAAAAAAAATGCTATGATACGTGTATTTTTTTCTTTTTTTCAAGATTTTATTTTACCACTTTGTCGGCGTGACACATACTAAATCTAAGCGTCTCTGAGCTAAACCGCGGACGAAACACAGACGGACATGGTGAAACTATAAGGAATCCTTGTTGACTACGGAACCCTAAAAATTAGAGCTACACTAAAAATATTGTAGCATCAGCAGGCTTCCTATTTTCTTTCAGCCAAAGAGGCTGAGGTCGGGTTCCTGGGATCCAAGGTTCTTTATTGTTTCACAAAATATGTATCTGTTTTGAATAATTATGGTGTTTCGTTATTGTTCTTGAAAGATAGACGGGCGAATAAAAACTGGCGCAATTTATGCTGACTGAATTTTGCGAAACATTCTCTCACGTTACCTAGGTATTTCATAAATCTGGTATTTAAATGCTTTACATTTAAACGTGAAACTTGTATCGAATATTGGAAATTGCGTAGTGTTCAAAGATATTAACAGTATCTTAGTAAACAATTCGTAAATCTTAAAAACATTGTGTTGAATGCCACGTGAATCCGTGATCTTGCTTTTAGCATTTATATGACTTCAGTCTACTATACCAACGTATCTCTAATAAGAATAACTCATATCTACATATATCGCACATCTATATCTAAAGGGAGCTAACTCAACAATTTAGATTTTTGAGTTATGCACACCATCGAATTCCTTATCTCAATACCTACCCACCAATAAAACAGATTTAAACATATCACCGCCACTCGAAGCTAGATGGTTAAATACACCAACACGGGCTCAATTCAAAATAATAAAACGAATATACATACATCGTTAAGCAATAGGGAAATAGGTAACTATCAAAAATCAAATTTTCAGCCCCAAAACATCATCAAAATATAAGATTCCTACATATATATCTTTCTTCTAGCTACATAAAAGCATAAATATATGCAGGAAACTCCTGCAGTGGACAGGGACACCGTTATAAGTATTCGCATTTTCTGAAAAAAAAATGCTTTTTTGAGTTAACCCTGTTTAGATAGATAGGTGTGCGATATCTAACATACTAAGAGTCCCTATTTTCGCACAGATTCGTCTCAAAAAAAAATAAAGACATAAAATCGTGTGAAATTATCACACGAGAGCTAAGCGATTTATCGTTGCATGTAATTTACACTTGTCAGAATTAGAAATCGCCATGGATAGTGATTGGCCACTGTGTATACAGGGTGAGTTTTCCAAGTAGGCGTGGATGGATTCAGTTTTCATCAAAATCGGGCCCGAGACTCTTTTGAGTATTTTTCGCTGTTCCGGATAGTTTCGGATTTGGCCTAGATGGCCAATCGCCGCCCACTTGAAAAGTTCACTTTGTATAGTGGTACAGAATGATCCATCATTTATCTATACTGATTCTTAATTCTGTAGAGCCACTTCTTGCCAACGATGTGCAGTAGGAGGTACCTTATAGTATTCTTGCCTTGTTCAGTATCAACCTGCCATGAACCATCAAGGCCTCTTCAAATGCAGCCTACTGATCCCACGCCGAATATGACGTAAATGAATTTTAATTTGTACCAAATTATATGTATTTAGGTAAGTCTAAGTAGTGATATCTTTGCAAAAGTGTAGCTGTGTGTCTGGTGCTGTCCTCCAAACCTTATATCCCGTCTAACCTGGTGCCCTACTATGAAGTTTTAAAACGATCATGATCGCGCTCAAAAAAGAGACGGAGCTATACATAGCGAATAGCACTATCCCTTTTACATCATCGGAATTAGAAGGCATTAGCACGTCATAGTAGGTCGGCCGCTCACTTTGCCCAAAACATGCCTCCAACCTCTGCGCTGCCACCAACGACGCCCATAGTGGTCAAGTTTCAGGCCAAGAAATTCCAAAACGAAACAAAAATAAGGTTAATTAAATATGCACCCACTGAAATCCGGGACCATACAACATAGACGGGTTTTATGTACTCAAACAGGACGCTGGGATAATAGATAGGTCAATCATTGCATTTGATTAGTTTAGCAGGCAGGAGTAGGAGGACTCTAATGACACAGACAATTCTCTTGCAATTATTCGTTGTAGAAACAGGGTGACCATACTAGCTGGAAACTTTGAAGCTTCTATTACTTACTATACTCTTTGGAAGCTTCTGTCTACTGGTTTATTGACATCTGTCATGTCATGTGCCATAGACAATTTATTTTTTCTTAATTAATTTATTAATTAATTTATAGCGATTGACAAGATGTGTATGTATATGCTTACTAATATTATTTTGTGTCCATTTTTCTTGTTTATGTGTACAGACGCAAGCACATCGAGCTAATCAAAACTGTCAAATTTTCCCAATCAACCTTGAACAGCTTTAGCAATAAAGTTAAGAATCTATTAAATAAATTGGCAGATTCTTGTAGCTTGATATGCTGGCGTCTGTACCTTTTCCGAGTTTAGTATCTCACACTGATTTAGACAAACGTAACAGATGGTTTTGTTCAATGTCAGTGATTTGAAGCCGTTGTCACATTTCATTTTCGTAGACAGCTGATTTGTTGTATATTTAGATAAGACAAAAGAAGTCGTTTGTCGTCTACATTCGTTTAATATCTTGTCATTTTCCACATCGTGGTACCAACGGTACCCTAGGGCAGATGGATGTGTATAACTTATTAGTTTAGATAGATAGTAATTTTAGTGACTTCAAACAATTTTAAAAACGAAACAGACATTACTAAAAAGCCACATGATACTAAATTACACGAGGCTGTATTTTTCCTAAATTTTAATATCCTAGTGTAAGGGTTGGGTCGGTTTTTCCTTCAATTTGATTAACGAAACAGACATTAATAGACATTACAACCAAAAAGCTAATGGAACAGTGAACTATCATCAGCCCAAAAGAAAAGTTTAGTTATTTCTTTTCCCTTTCAACGATACTAATATCGATTATCACCGTGAAAAGAAACACGTCACCATGTTGACATTGTAAATTATTGAAACGCTAGGGCGACCACATAAAAGTCCGGGAGGGGTCGTTACCCCTAGGTTATAAATGTAATAACACGTCACGCAAACATACCTACAACAGTTTTAATACAGTTCAAGCATTGTTTACTTATACATAGGTATAGACGTTACTAAGCCCCGGCTTTGAATTAAGTGTTTCAAGTTGAGAATGTGTTAAATTCTACCTTAAAAAACCTTTTTTAATTTCAACATGTTCAACTAGCATTTGACTCTTTTATAACTTCGAATTTTCAATTCGAAAGGTTTTAATTTATTCCACTGGAGTAGATACCCATTATTTGTATGTAACTAACCATTGAATCGGAAATAAGAATAATGACTTAGTTAATTAGGTAAAGATCAACTATTAAGTTGCCGGTCTAATGGGTTTACCGTTGAATGATTTTAAAAAACAACAACTTAATGCAATAACTCATCTCTGTTGATTTAACCGAGGTCTTTACCCAGAGAGACGTTGAACTAATATACTATCTACATGTCAATTATGTGCAAGTGCAGTTCCACTCAGTTCTTCGAATCTCATGAAAAATTAATGAACTATCACTAAATAATCATCACTAATCATACATGCCTACTGTAACCGATTGATGATTGCTTTATGAATATGAATAAGTAAAAAAATTGTTACAGATTTTTACACAATACTTTGTGCTCTAAATCCATACTTAACTTAAATATGGACAATTAAAAATTAAATAGGTACCTTCTAAAAAGAATCCACAAAAAAGTATCCTCAAAAATGCACTAAAACTTTTGTCACCCCGTTAGTCTGAAACACTACAATTTAAATTGAGAACATCGAATCAACGAATCGAATCGCGTTACGTCGTTTACCGTTCGAAAAAAGAAAATTTAAAAAAAAACAAAAATGGCGCGTTATTTTGACGTGCGAAGTTTTGGCTATGGTAAGTTATTTACTTATAAATAAGGGGGTTTGTTAGCCGCCGCGGGAAACGACAGGCGGACCGCGCGGAGTGGACGGCGAGACTGGCGTGTGATCGTACGAACGTTTCAGTGGGCGGCCGTACCGCCCAGCCCCAGTGAGTGACGCTGGCGCACGCGTCATGCCACAGTGAGGCAGACCGCCTTGATCCTAGCACTGAAAATATACCTTCAGGATTTTCATAAAGCCATAAATAATGAAAATGACTAGTTAGGCGTTTATTTACTAGGCGAATTCCAACCTAAAGGAGCATCAGGCTTGTATACCAAGGGTATAATGGGCAGAATTTCGAAGTAAAAACATTTTTAATACGTGCATAGATAACTGTGTGGATCTCTTAAGAAAACTTACACCATTTCCCATAAGACCAGCACAGCTATTTAAAAAACAAAGATTATGGCATTAAAATCGCAACTTCATTTCATTTTATTTTGAGCGGTTACCCCAAAATGTTGTTCTATGAACCCAAAACTTGTCTGGTAGAGAGTGCCATTGGCATTAAGCCCTGATGTTATGTACATCAAGCAACAACAATCTGTCAAATTTCATTAATAGATTTTCATTTTTATCGCTAGAATATTAGGTTCAAGGTTGATTGGGAAAATTTGACAGTTTCGGGTAGCCTGATGTGCTGACGTCTCTACCCAATTTGAACATGAAGATTAAATAATGAAAATGAACATGAAGTCTCAATAATTAATATATTTTTGATGGTCTTCTTTTCGAGTCTATGGTTTACTCTTTAGACTGTTTGGGCTTAGTAGGTGGCTACGTTAATTGTAGCATTGGTGGCATACATTAAATCCCCCAAAATTATTTTCAATTATAGTATTTGGGCGATGTAGCTGGTGAAATTAGTTGTCTACCCAATAGAACTTTAGCACCCAATAAAAACCCAGTTCACGCTCTCTAGGACAATAGCACTGATACTGACACTTGTGGACACTCATTGACAATAGTACGGTTCTCCTAATCACCACTTCTAGACCAATTCAATAGAGAGGCACTCAATAAACGCATCCGTACTTCGAGCGACATAGCCTGTACTGTGCATATTATTCATGAAAACTTTTTAAACATTACTTAGTTAAATACTGTTTAAGATTACCACCATTATATCACATTATCGGCACTAATAGGTCTATTGTAAGGAACCAATTGTCTTAAGAATTATATTGTTTGTATATGACTGTTTGATGCCAAAATAAAACAATTAAAAAAAATAAAAATAAAAAATTCTCCATAGACATTTTTGAATAAAGAATCTGCTTATCAGTACCTATTCCAGCTATGTACCTAATGGTTATAACGTTTTTATGAATAAGGCTGTAATATTATTATCCTAATACTGCACAGTTTTATTGTTTATCATAAAAATACAGAAACAACTAGATTCTGTCAGGGCCTTCGGTCGCGTGACAGCCACAGATTATCCCAACATACTCATGGGTAGGGCCCTAGCTTTGTCCTATTCCAGAATATGGTCCACCCGTGTGCATACAAATCCGTTCAATCGTAAATATGGGAAGAGTTAACATAATATACAGACAAACAAATAGACAGACAAAGCTACTTTCACATTTATAATATTATGATGGAATTATGGATTAGGTAGTTATTCATACACTCTACCTTGAAGATACCCAGGTACCTGACTGATCACCATTTCCAATGTCAATATTTGATGCTAGGCCGATTGGAAAAAATTGGATTCAAGTATAAAATCAATGACTCACAGAAATACCTACTAGGTGTGAAATCACAATTAAGTGCTATTTATACTTTTCTCTTGTTTTTTGCAGAAACCTGACGATGCTCATCTCAGCCTTCCCCGACTAGCTACCTTTTTTGCCGTCATTATTATCGTTGTTATAAAAAGGCGAGGAACTAAACAATTTGTTTGCAGCAGCAAAAAGTCCTAAATATTTTCCAAAATTTTTGTCACTAACCTCGTTCTAAAATAACTGTGAAATGGAACCATTTCCAGTCTCACATAATAATAAAGTTTTGCCATAAAAAAACTCTCACATACCTTAATTTTTGATGTTTTCGAAATCCATACATTTGCGATTAACCAAAATCGTCTTTTGAAATAAAAACTACTGCTTTTATCCATGGATCAAACTCCTTCTCACATAGACTAACGGCAGGTTTCGATAACGTATCTACCTTTAACCAACTGTCAAATTAGCTACCAACAGTAGCTGAAACGTCATTTTTGAAAAGCAAACATGACGTTTCAGGTGCTTTTGGTAGCGAATTTGACAGTTGGTCAAAGATAGATACGTTATTGAGACGGACCGTTAGTGGATTTATGAAGCCAGTGCACGGATCGAATTGGTCGTTTCGTAAGGAGAAAAACCGGCAAGAAAACATACGCGGGCATAGAAACATAACATAAAAATGTATCGGTACTGCCCACATATAAAATAACATAATCTTGTTATGTATGTTATATCAGTTTATCTCATGTACGTGGAAATCTCCAGATGCACAATTTTGCGATATCAAGCGAGGTGAAATGAATTTTTCCATGTTTCCACTATCTCTTTATCGTGAATCGCTTAGCATCTAAACAAAACTGTTTATGGCGAGAACTGAATTCATAACCCTGAATGCTTTATTATGATTATAAACATTGTTTATTTTTCTTATTTGTTATCTATAAACAGCATTATTCTAAACTCTCTTCCTAAACGAAGCTCTCCAACAATCTGCCAAGGTTGCGGAAAAGGGTATTTAACTAGATAGAAAAAAAATAGTATTTAATTAATTCTATTTATTTAATCCGTCAGATTTTCAAAAAATATTGGACCATTTTTGCCATTTCAAATCGATTTAAATTGATAAATAATAAAAAAGGGCAGCGAGCTGGTGACGTCACGTTTTAGTAAAAAGTGTACTATGGTGTGACGTCACGCAAGTTTTCAACGCACAGTCTCGTCTTAATTTTTTGTTTACTTAAGTAAAAAAAAGAAATAATCGTGTGTTTTGGAAATCTATCTGACGGACTACTTGGATTTTTTCAGTAAAATACCCTATTGTTGGAACGTAAAGGGCATTCGTCGACGCAAGGCGGGACGGAATGGCAGAGGATTAATTTTTTTACCAAAAGACATTTAAACTTATCTAGTAGGAATACGACATAAATGCCAATATTTTAAATTGATTACGTGGCATCGAAAGGGATTTCTTGACATGGCGTTGCTCAGCGAGCTAAGGGATTCAAAGTGGCGCGCTGCAACGACATGCCGCGGGGTGTCTTGGTTGACCATGGTTTGCCTCGATCGAGAATACACTGGTAGGCCGCCGGAATAGTACAGTATCTAAGCGGCTGTGCGCAGTGTGTGCTAACCAGTGGCAAAATCCTCTGCCAGTCCATCCCAGTGTACATAGGGCCTTAAGAGTCTGACACTCCCTCCCGCTCCAGCCATAGCCGGAGAAGTCATTTGATAATATCTCATCAAAAAAAGAAAAAAGGTTCTTCAACAATCTTCATTTTCCTATATCAGTCTATTCTACTTCTAGTAATATATTACTTCTATAAAACCCTACACTAATGCACGCTCTATGGGCAATAACTAAACAAAACCCGCTGAGCACAACAAACAGAAGCATGAGCTTACCTAAGTGCCAAATACACTGCTACAGTTATCTTGAAACACATTTATTATTCACTAACACATTAGGAGCAACGCTCTACCAAATTCACCATATTGTACAGACAAATTAGTTGTTTGAACAAACACATATTTTTAAAGGGAACTACAATAGTTTTAAATCGCAACTGTCACCGCACAATACTTATTGGAATCCTTTCTCAGTTAAGAAATCGGTAACAGTACCTATAGTATCTAGGTAACTACGCTTTGTCCGCCAAAAAACTTTGGGACTTACATGACACAAAACGCTTTTAAAACCTTAAACGTTCTTAAAGTGAGAAGTTATGAACGCGGGCAGAACTCAAACGGGAATCAAACGCAATTTACACGTCGATTCGATGGCTTCACAAACAAACTAGACAAACACTAAAACCTAATTAGATCCGTGCCTAATCGAATAAGAAATCAATTAGATGTTCTTGTTGCGCTCACGCATACCGCCGTACATTTTCATTAGTCCAACTACGCCTGATGAGCGAATTCAAAAGCTATTGACCTAAAAATAACTCAGCATCAGCCAGAGAAAGAATTGTTTACTATACCGTCTCTGTTCGCGCCTGGAGTTTTGACTTGAACTATACGTACACAAAGTTACTGTAAACTTTTTAAAGTTTTCCTAGGGATGTGAACTTTTATCGATAAAATATTAAGGTGCTGTAATGCGATCTCTTTTTCTCTTTTTAAGTGGCAAAGAATTTAAAGCGTTCTAAAACTTGTAGAAGCTTCTACTTATAATTTTCAATAAAAAATGCTAACTGTCAACCTTTTTTATAAAAAATGCCTCATGACCTACTGGTAAGCAGATCTACAATTATTCAAATTGAAAATTTAAAATATAATTATTATGTCACCGGATACTTGCAAAATACGTAAGATTACAAAATATCTTAAGAGATTGTAAGCTCTCGATAAATTTTCAAATGAACATTAATTGTTCTGCGATTACCTATACGAATCAAAATTTTTAATATTAATATCTCCGTGCGTTCCGAGAAATTGTTAACTGACATAAACAGGCAACCAATCAGCATTCTGGTCTACAATTTATCTGTTTTGGTGTGATAGTTAAATTGGAAACTTGGTCTTTGTTTTTTCTGAATAGACCAATGAGAGCCTCGTTTTCAGGTTTTCTATCACACGAAAACGGATAAATTGTAGACTTGTGCTCTGATTGGTCGCCATTTTATGCTAGTCTACAATTTTTCAGAATGACTTCGAGAGAATACAGACTGTCAAATTTTGATGTGTAAAAAGTATTCCAAATGTTCAGTTGACAATTTATCGAAATATTTTATATTCTTACGGAGTTTGCCAATTTCCGGTGAGTAAATACTAATATACTCATATAAAGCTGGTGACTTTGTTTGTTTAAACGCGCTAATGTCTTGAACTACCTATCCGATTTGGAAAATTCTTTTGTATATGATAGCCACATTCATGAAATCATGAGAGATGAAAAAACGGAATATGCGATAAAAGCTAGTATATGTATAAAATATATATTTTTAATGTTATTTTTAGCAGATTCTTTATTAAAATAAGCCATTTTTTTTATTTAAGAATAAAATAATAATAGGTAGGTACTTATTGTGTCAAATAGTATGAAAAACCACTTGTAAGTATACAAATCGGAAATCTCATCAGACAGTAACAGTTAACAGTATAGCAGAAAAACATTTGATTTAATCAAGAATATAAACAAAGGAACACGCGCCCTTACAAATGACCGAGTTTATTCGGTTACGCGATATGTTAAATATCTGTTACATTATATTGAAACATGCGGTCGCAGTCACCTTTATTCTTGTAGTAGTATGATGCGATGGACTAATTCTGTCACTTTTGTATCGAGTTTCTTTAATCCCTCAACCATGTTTGAAATAAGATTTCAGGATATAATACTTACTATCAACAAATGACTGTTTTCTACGCCATGTGTAATGTAAATAATACTGCCGCCATAAGAAAAAAGGACGTACCTATGTACACAAAACGAAGTAAGTAATCGATTTCCGATATTCACAAAGTATCTAAAGGTCGGAACTCGATTACCTGGCTTTGTGTAGATACGTCCTTTTTTCTTATGGCGGCAGAATATATCTGCCTATATTTTGTTTTTCCCGCGGGAAAGTATATATATATATATACCTAGATATATTATAGGGATAATAAAAAACTTTTAACACAAAAACAGACTTCCAAATAAAAACACTACAAAGTACAAAATTACTTTAAATTCAGAAGTCGGTGTTTCTGGTGTTCTTCCTTCGTTTTTTGATGTTTACCCTGTTTCAGATTTCATCTAGATCTATCTCCCCGATGTGACATGTTTGATTAAAAAAACATCTAAACGTCTAAACATACTTCCCCATTTATAGCATTGGTATTATGATACGGTATTCGTTTGTATGGAGTAGGTATAAGGAAGGAAAATAAAGTACCTAAAAAACTAACTTCAAATTGGTTTAGTAGCACTTTTTTTAATATAAAAAGTAACGAACGAATTTTTGTTAAAAATTTAGGGAGGTACGAGACACTAATTGAATTACAATGGAAAAATGAATCTAGTGAACAATTCAACCTTACATCCTACGTATGCAGATATAGGATAGTATAAAAATAACATAAAATAAAGCGAAATAAACATTACATCATACATCAAACTATCGACAAGATTTGATCGATAAAGTGGCCATTACTCTTCCCTAATCCCTTTGGAAATCAAAGACAAACACTGAAGGGTTACTTCTACTAGACAACCTTAACTTTGCATATAAGACAAGCTAAAATGTCCTTTCGCGCCATAGAAATACAGAAAAAATATACGCAACATGTTTTTTACGTTAGGTAGTTCCGTGAATGTTCCTTCAAACCAATTAGGGCTGTATGTACCTATTGGAGATATTAACCAGATAAACATAGGATAAAAGTTAAATTAAGCATAGGTACTTAGGCATAGGTAGAGGTACCTAGGTACATACTTAAATGGAAAGATTTTGAATGGCTATGCGTAAGAACCGTTTTCTGTATTGAGAATTTTGTGTTTGACGAACCTGAAAACCCCCCTTTCTTTCAAAGATGGGAAGTCGTCTAATGACTTCTTCCGCTCTGGGTGGAGCGGACGGGCGTGTCAAACTCTTACTGACTAAAACCCATCCGTGTTCCTTGTAAAGCCCTTTGCTTTCCAGGGCCGCGGTGACTCTTTCGAACAAATTCTGCCCTGGCAGGCTCTGGCCTTAGCGGGCCCCGTCTTCTAAAAACCCCTAGCTAGGTAAACAGGATGTTTCAGAAGTGCGTGGTCATATTTATGGGTGATGTTCTGTATCTGATATTCTGACCTCTCTTCGAGGCGCGCGTGGATCACAACGCGCCATCGACCCGGGCCTGGTTGTGACCGGACAGCGAACCACCCAAGGCTCGCCGTTCGCAGGCCCGCGCTTACGGTGACCGGATATCGCCCTGCGACTCCCGACGCCCGGGGCGTCTTCTTCTGTAGCGGCGGTTGGGGCGAAGGCCTTGTCTTCCCTCGCGCGGCCCGCCTCCTCCTTCGCTAGCATTACTGCTTCGCAGAAGGAGGTGACCGCTTCCCAAGCCTCCTCGCTCCGGACAACAATCACACATTTATTTAATAGAAAACTTTCAACTTTAGCGCTAAAACATTAGGCTCAAGGTTGATTGGAAAAATTTGACAGTTTCGGGTAGCTTAATGTGCTGGTGTCTGTGAGAATTGGCCTTCTGTACCTAAACATAATGTTCTTTTTAAAGAAATATAAAAGAACAAATTCGAGACCGGCAACATTAAATACTTACACTTGCTTGAGTCGCTAGCTAAAATATTCTTTTGTTTCGTCTAAAGGACTGCAAACTTTACGTTCAATGGGATAGAAATAGAAGATCCGCTGCGATCGCTCCACGTTTTATAGCACATAAAATCTCTCATTTGTACAAGTGGCCAGTTAGTGGAATTTAAGCAGTTCACAGCCTACTCTCGTTGGCGAGAATAAATTGAAATCATCATTGGCCATTGACCTTTCAGTGTCATCAGAATTATACTAAGATTCGTACATTTTACACTTACTCAAGAAAATTAACCTTTTGAACGCCACAGCATAAACGCATCGGCGCGTGCCCCCGTCGCCAAGCCACAAATTCGCCGTACTTTTTGTCACATATTTGTAACTTTTGGCATACAGGGCACGCGCTTGCTTGTGTACGTGACAATGGCGTTCAAAAGGTTAACCCGAAATTGGTCACATCTTTAATTTGAATACCTTCCTAGGCATGTAGGTAGGTAGGTACGGTCAGAAAGAAAAGTCGTTAACATATCTAAATATTATGATCAATCCTATGCAATCAGTACCTAGTACTTACCTTCGTACGCTTTGCGCGAAACTATCGCGATTTATAACTATTGGTTTGAAGTCGCTTTCGAGTTTTGTTTATCGAAATTTACTGTTATTATGCCATTTATTGATTTTAAATTTATTATTTTTCATAAATCGATTGTATTACCAAGACAAACTTACTTCGCTGCGGAAAAACAATCATAAAATTTCACTCTGTATATTCATTTAACAAATAGCTCTCAGCTGTTAGCTTAATAAAACGCTGAAAAGCAATATATCGTATCATTTTGTATTAATCAATTCAGTTGGAGTAAAGTAAGAGCGTTTATCGACTTTTCTTGCTGACTGTACCTACCTCCCTATCCCTCCCTACCTACCCATCCACATGACAACATGTTTTCAAAATCGTAATGAAGTACCTACTTATTTATATACAGTGTACATACCTACTCGGACGAGGGAATAAAAGGCCAACAAGGAAAAATAACTCGATAATGAAAATATAGGAACCACGACCCATGAAATGACTAAGTTAAAGTCATAAATACGATTCGTTACACGTTAAACAAATACTAGTATTTTTAATTATTATATTAAACTTTTAGTTTTAAATGCAACCAACTATACACCTACATTGTTTAATACGTCTAAGTACTTATTTGTTTTTTTTAAATAAACGACTAGTTAAATAATCATTATTTATCAATCCATACCTACTGCATTTTGCAAGGATGTAAAGCATACTTCATTAAAGACCCGTAAAATGGAATTGGTGTTATTTCTTCTCCATTTACGGACAGAAAACTGAAAATCTGAAGTGGCGGCCGCCTTACAAGGAGCCATCGATTCTTTATGAAAACAAACAAAGCCACTGTTATTAAAAGTTCCTCTTAGTAGGTAGGACAAGAAGTGTTTTCATCACAGTGATTTTGTATAGCAACTAAGTAACAAACCACTAACATTAATAATTATATCAAGTTTAACGCCATGTTCACCAAAAAATGTGGGACTTATATTGTGAAAAGTAAAATTACAGCCGTCGACATTGGACCTCCAACGGACATGAAACAAAACATACATGTAACTAAGAATCCAGAAACGGGCCGTCTAGAAGGCTTGCCAAAGTCTTGGTCAAAATTTTGGAACAAACTGTCAACAAACGAACAAAATGAGAACCCTGAGGGAGCCCAGACCGCCTCAAAGTTTTACATTAGTGAAAATGAGAAGCCACCAGAAGAGACGCCCAGCACATCCACCATTAAAAAGAAGATAGAGGAGCAAAATGAAGAAGAATTTTTATAAGTATGGTATGGACCGGTCATCTAGTCGGAAGAAGTTAAATAAACTTGAATTTCAATTGAATTCTTTTATTTCACTATAAAATAAGGTTCCAATAAGGGAACGTTGGAATGTTATGTTACCACCCAATACAATTTTCCATTCCCACAGAAAAAACACTTCCTTCAGTCTGTTGCGGCCTTCAACATAAGTACCTACCTCTAGTAAGGACCTAACCTCGTTTGGTTCGAAAAAGATTTTTTTTTCCGCCATCCATTTACTGTAATGAGGGTCATGGATACGGTCAGCAACGAAAGTTGATGAACAATGCTACTTTTACTTTTAATTTAATTATGTAAAATACTGTGACTTTCGGTACTTCAAATTAACACATTTCATATAGTTAAGATAACTGTACCATTAGATTAATAATTGAAGACTTTCCTTATGTGAAAAATAAATAGCAATCAACCAGTCATGTCTGCTTCTTTCTCAATTTTCTTACACAATAAATTATTGTCCATTATCAACCGTATTGTTATCGCTATATTCAAATGTCGCAAAAGATTCAATATTGCTCCTCAGTCCTCACGCCTTACGGATGGACAATGAATCATCCAAAATTCCTATTTATCAGCAGCGATACGACAGACCTAGCAATGTATAGGTGCACGATACTACGCTTCTTTATACGCAGTTGATAAATAAACATGAAATGAAATTAATTTCTCTTGACACCATAAACGAACCAGTTTTGCTTTTACTGATGTTCAAATAATTATGTGGTTATAATGAAATTCATTCGTTTGCTTTTCTAAATAAAAAGTTTTTTTTTCGCTTAATTTTTGTGTCGTTTCTGTAGTTCGACATGCGTTAACCCGAACACATTTAATATTTTCTCTCCATTTTTCTTCACGACGTTTGACAGATGATAAAGTGGCCGCCGTCCCAAGGATCCGTCCGTGTAAAAGCCACTCCTATCATAGTTAAATCTGAATTCCGCCTTTTCTAAAAAGTGTCTTACAAGCAATGTAGGTTTTGTGTTTTATATACGTGACAGTGATATGGCTTAAAAGTTACAAGGCAAACTGTTATCAATCAAAATGAGTGGGCGATCGAACCGTGGTGTGTTTGGGAAACTTTTCTCTAAAAAGCAACCCAGAGAAAGAGAAGAGCGAGTGACTGATATTGGTATGCCAACTGATGTGAAACAACATATTCATGTTAGTAAGAACTCGGAGACAGGCATGTTGGAAGGTTTGCCAACGTCCTGGTTGAGGTTGTTGAACACACAGATTACACCTGCCGAACAGAATGAGAACCCTGACGCGGCCATCCAGGCCGTCAAGTTTCACATGTACACAATTAAAAAGGAGAAGGCCCCTGACGAGCCCTTCAAGCCTTTCCTCACTGACGAGGCGATCACTGAGGAAAATAAGGAGATAGAGAAGTTGTTAGACCATAAGAACGCTCACCAGAGTCAAGACTCCGATCTGTCGATCGGCCAGAGCAGTGAGGAGGAAGTGAGTGCCAGCGACATATATAGTCAGAGGCAGACCATGCCCGCTGCTCCTATGAAACATGGTATGAAAAAGAAGGATGCTGTAATGGACCTGACGGCTGTGGTGGAAGATTTATCACTTATTGGTAATGACCCTGAGGAGAGCCCGATACTGAGGAAGAAGGAGCTGAGATATGCAACGCTCAATGATGAGGAGATATATGAGGAGCTGAAGAGGATATGCAATAAGGATGATCCTTACGTGCGGTTTGAGAGGATCAAGCAGTTGGGTGCTGGTGCTTCAGGTACATTACCATATTATTATTTATCAACAAAACAACATGTAGACTCAATATGTACATTGCGCAAACTATCATATGAAGTAATAAAGAAAGAATTTAGCAATAATCCCCGTATGCAGCTCTCAAATAGTAGTTGTAAGTTTAGTTAAGTTGTTAGCATACAAGGAAGATGCTGCCTATCTTATCACTTTTTGACTATCACACACATTAGATGATTGGATAATCCTAACCATGTAAATAGCTTAATGTATAGTGTGCTGGTGCTAATGACCACTAAGTTGCCAGATCAGATCTGCTATAATCTCTCTGACTGTGCTAACATCACCTTCAGATCACAAACGAGGTTAAGAGCATTACACGGCTATGCATTCAGTGACCAATTGACACTAATGTGTTAATTGGCCAGAGAATAAGTGGCAAATTGAGAAGATTTAACCGTTTACACCGGACAACAAAGAAACTAATAGCTAAACAAGTCAATGTCCTATCTAAATATTTGATAATAATCACTTAGAATACTGTAAATTTTGTTTTACAAAAAAATAACCAATTTTCATTTGCCAATTCAACGTAACTCATGTTTCAGAAGTTTTGATATATGTTTATGTCTAAATCTTTAAAAAACATAATGTCTGCTATTTCAAAACAAAAGAAATTGCTAACATTTGTGTACCGGATTGGTCATGCTTCAAGGTCCATTAATTCATAGCCAACGTTTGCGTAGTTAGTATTCTCATAACAGACTCTTGCTGGCTTGGCTGGCTACCATTGGCCATGATGTTTAAAACATGATAATCATATCATCACAGTAGGCAGACACACGGTAGGCAGATGTGGCACACCCACACTTTATCTGTTCAGATTGACTTATTTATTTATTTAAACTTCAGTAGTAGCAGCTTAAGTTCTAACACCACTTAGTAAAAAATAGCAACTTTACGGGCAAGTGAAAAAACTGCATGATTTTACATGGATACCCACTACAATACCATTTTATAATTTGAATAAACTTCAAATAAGATCTTTTAAATATAGAATCATTATTATCTAGTAAAAATTCAATTAACCCATCTTCCAATTCTCTATCAAATGGGATCATGTCGAAACCGGCAAAAATTGACATAAGTGGTATTAGAACTTAAACAATAACATGCAGACTTATAGCCTATTTCACCACCTATGATTAAGTTCCCATTAATTTACTGCTTGCTTATCATGTATATGTGACAATGGTGTCCAAAAGGTGTAACAAGGGATTATCTACCATTCAACCTTAGGGTTAAAAATACTACTCTGTAGTATAGTCCATTGAATAAATTTAATACAAGCACAAAACCAGACACTCGAAAGCGTCTGAAAAGTTCCTGATGGAAAACTAACCAAACTAACTCCAAACCATCCATACTGGTGCAATCACATGAGAACAATGTAATGTTGAGCGGGCATTTTAAGGAAAGCAGCACATAGGGAAATAGACAACAACATGTGCCCCAGCTCTTTAAACAAATGACCGGAGGTTGTGTTAAGAGTTGTTGTTTGCTAGTTATTGCATTCATCATCATCATCATATCAGCCGAAAGATGTCCACCGCTGTACATAGGCCTCTCCCAAGGGGCGACTAAGGGACTCACCAGAGAATGGGCAGCAGCAATCACCACCTTGCTTGCCAAGCGTGGTGATTATGCCATTGTGACAAACGAAAGCTTACCCTGTACGCCAACGTCACAAATATGTTACAAAAAGGACGATGTATTTGTGGCTTGGCGTCGGGGTTACGCCGATGCGTTTTTGCACTGGCATTCAAAAGGTCAACAAAACTATTTATTCACATAATTACCAAGTATTTAGCACAATTTGTTGTCACAAAACATATTTGAATAAACTACAGTTATTTCTCAAATAATCATTTCACAAATTCTATATTTCATATCTTATATGTAAATAGAATAGATTAGATTTCATATCTTTTTCCTCCTCTTTTTATTGTAATTTGACCCCAAATAGGGACAATTAGTTGTATTTTTAGCCAATTAGGCATGCATGCACACACTTAATATCAGTGTCAACCATTTGGTTACTATGTCAAGGGGTATCCTTCTGTGCCGCAGTCTCCTAACTAGTCTTCTAACCATGAGCAGCCTGTTTGGATGCTTCAGTAGCCTTTGTTCATAGTTATCTCTTTGCCTGCTGCTCCCTCTTGAACTGTTGTCTCCTTCGCCCGCTGCAAGACGAAAATGATCCTAAGGGAACATACGCCTGGGACAAAAAGTATCCTAAATGCTATTCCAGGACATGGTCAACCCGTGTGCTAAGTTTCATCCAAATTTGTACACCCATAAAGAGGTAACTTACTTACGCATTTATAATATTATTATTGACTAGCTTCTGCCAACGCCTTCTCCCGCGTGGAATTCGAATATTATCCTATTCCAGGACATGGTCTGTATCATAGTTTGCCGTCCCTTTTCACTCTTTAAAGAGTTATATTTCAGAAAATGACAAAAAAGATGTTTCATTAATTAAATCAAAGAGCATTTAGATCCAATTTAAGTAAATCTGACCACAAACAAAAATGTTTCATACAAACTTTGCATCCTCTTTACACCGTTTAGAAGTTGAATTTACGAAATATTCATTCATAGCCTTGTACGTAAAATATGAAGCTCATTGGTCCATGGGTTTAGCTTGGACGATGATATGAAAAACTGTATTAGTTACGGGGAAAACCGACTAAAACTAAGTAGGATTATTTTGGAAAAACGAATAAGTAATGACAACTTATATTATTGACTTTGGCCAGTATTAGTATAAAGTTTCCCAAGGAATAAGATTCTTTCATACAAACTTTATCACTCCCATCGTAGGTAGGTAGTTGTGAAAAACGAATAATTTTATTGTTTACTTTGGCAAGTATTCCTACCATGTTTCAAGTATATTGGTCCAAGGAATAAGATTTTTCATACAAACTTTCATCCCCTATTTCATCTCCTTAGGGGGACGAACTTCCAAAAATCCTTTCATACCGGATGCCAACGTCATATAGAAAATACGTCCTCTAAATTTCAAGTCCTTAAGACTAGCGGTTTAGGCTGTGCATTGATCCATCAGTCAAGATTTTAATGTAATAAAAGTCATAGGTATATTTCAACGAATAATATAAATATCCACAGCTTCTGTAGAAGAAAACCTGCTTTGAAGACATCTAAATTCGTCAAAGTAATCTACCAACAATAAAACAAGGTATAAACAACCTTGTGAGTTCTTAACAATGATTAATGCAGCATTTAACGTCATACGAAATCTTTACATAACAAGTGTGACAACCAAGAATGTAACAATCTTATCTATTGACTACTTTCTGGATTGATTACAATATATCTGTTTGTAGATGACTGAAATACATTGTGTTTATTTATATTTCTTCCTGAGGCAATAGACTTAGGCGTTTACGTTTACGCATTGCATCCGATCCGAATTTTGATTCAGATCTGATGCAGTGCACGCTCTTATTATATTACACAACAAAAAACGGAAAATAAATTTTAGGTAAAGTAAGCCCATCAAACAAATGGCTGTAGCTATAACAAGCAGCAAACGGAAACCGCACCCCTTTGACATACCCTCGCTCGCGCACTCAGCAAACTATTGCATGTCCTTTTAATTAACTAAGTGCAACCACAAACAATGACGTATTCTATTTTGTTCACAGGTGTGGTGTTTGTCGCAATAGACAGTAGGGACAACTCTAAAGTTGCCATCAAGGACATAGACTTAACTAAACAAAGCAAGAAGGAACTAATACTCAACGAAATCAATGTACTGAAGGGATTCAACCACAAGAATCTGGTGAATTTCCTCGACGCGTTCCTCAGTTACGACCACCTGTGGGTGGCCATGGAGCTCCTCGACGGAGGCTCCTTGAACTACGTCGTGACAGAGGTCGTCATGAAGGAAGGGCAGATCGCGGCCGTCTGTCGCGAAACTCTCCAAGCCATAGCGTTCCTGCACTCCAAAGGTACAATACACAGGGATATTAAGTCTGACAATGTTCTTCTTGGTATGGATGGCACAGTTAAAGTGACAGACTTTGGTTTCTGCGCCAACATTATAGGCGATGAGAAACGACAGACTATGGTCGGCACACCCTACTGGATGGCACCAGAAGTAGTCACCCGGAAGCAGTATGGTAAGAAGGTTGACGTCTGGTCGTTAGGTATTATGGCTATTGAAATGATCGAAGGTGAGCCGCCTTATATGAAGGAGTCGCCGTTGCGGGCTCTTTATCTAATCGCGGCAGTGGGACGGCCGAAGATACCTAGGTGGGAGAAGTTATCAGTAGAATTCCAGGACTTCCTTGACAAATGTTTACAAGTGGACGTAGATTTACGAGCAGCGGCTGACGAGCTGCTGCGCCACCCGTTCCTCGACTGCGCCATGGAGCTGAGGACGCTGACGCCGCTCATCAAGGCCGCGCAGAAGATTCACCACAAGAACCACGACTGAGACGTTATTGTTCCATTCCTCTCTTTGTCCACATGTATTTCACTTTTATAGCCTTTTACAATTTTGTATGCTCTTTATGATTGTAATGACTGTAATGAGGTGCCAAGTTTTGCATAGTATTTTACAAGGTTATGACTGTAATGGACAATATTGATTCGCCAATATTAAACAGGGCATTATTTGAGAAAAGTTTTAAAAAGGATTTTACGCGTAGAGCTGTGGAGGACGGAAAGCATTCTGTATTAGCATAGATCTTTATTCATAGATAGAGCTCCACATTTTTTGTTGTACGCATTTAGCATAAAATCGCCAACATATTAATTTCGACAGCACGTTAGGCGTGTATAGCTTTTGTCTTATCTGTAGACTCGTATAGATACCGTATCTACAACTGATATAGATATTCACACATCACACTAAACTATTCCCCTAATGAAACGTTTGAGGGAATCAAGAAAATCTAGAATTTTTGTACAAGAAAATGCCATAATTATGCAACGTGAGTTGACTATACAAGTTAGGATATTTGGCTTAGAATTTAGTTACTTAATAAGAATGTAATCTGTCCAAAATTAAGTATTTTTTATTTTATTTTTAGAAAACAGATTTTGGGTATGTTTCGGACTGATATTGTCTAGAACTAGATTTCGGATAATTATGCAATTTTATAATAAAATGCCGTTCTTGACTCTGGCCACTGTATAATTAATCTTAATCAATGAACAAAGAAACTAAATTCAATAAACAATTTTTGTATGATGTATAAAATATGGCGATTGAAATCGATTATCCATTTTGATATTGAAAACAGAAAATATGTAGGTAAAAATTAGAGTGAACAGGCTTCTTCTGGGTAAGCTCGCTCCGTCGTCGACTTTGTCTCTGTCATCAATGACCTAGACTAGAGTCAAGAGCAAATTTTTTTTTTTTGAGATGGGTTTGCACCCATCTCAAAAAAAAAAAAAAGGTAAGCCCTTTTGATAACATGAGTGATTGGTGCACAGATAGGCTATTACCAAAAATGTACATAACGAAATAACTTTTTTAGCTAGTCGTAATAATTTGCATTGTTATTTTTGTAATTATATATTTTACCTGTTCCACCAAACGCAACAGTTAAGGAAAGCTGCATTTTCACATTCCTGCTGATATCTTTATTCCCCGTGTGCTTCTTATGAAAATCTATTCCGTGGTAAGAAATATTCGTACTTTAGATTAATACTTTCAACGACAAAAAAAAGACTGTTTTACAGCTGCATTTTAAAAATAGTATTAGCCATTCCTTAGAAATTAATACAGTTATGAGCACAGTATAACATACTCTGCGTGTGTCGTATTTCCTAACACATACAAATTTATACTCATCCATCTAACGTTCACGTTATATTCGTCATATTATGTGTGTCATTGCCACGTTTAGACGTTAGATTGCGAACGCCGAAATGATTTTTCAGCAAAATCATTTCCGCGTGTCACAAAGTGCTCAAAATATATTCGGGAATCTGGCGTTTCTTAATAATAAATATGAACTCTATCTTGGTACGTTTACGGCGTATTTTGCTTTGTGGGTAAAATTCAGTGCCTGAATTAAAAAAAAAAAATAGTCTGGTCATGGTAAATAAGGAAATGTTTAGTGCTATAAATAATGTATTTGCAAATAATGTGTTGTACTACTTCTATGTGGTATATAATAGGGTAATTCGTTTTTGCTTACGTATATGGTGTTCAATTAATTGTTTTAAGCTGTTCTCTATAGTACCTATAGTAATGCGCCATTGGCCAGTTGTATACTCCCTATATAATATTATCAGTTTCATGTGTATGGGTCCAAACTAAGCCACGAGATCACCATGCAACGAACGAGTTTTGTTCGTGCCCGCATGCGGTTCAAACACCCTCGTACGCGACGCAGACAGTTAATCATTCTGGTCAACCGCATAGCTCTCACCAGTCAAGGATATTTAGCCGGTTAGCGCTGCGGGTGCACTTACGAACCGCATACGGTCAGCATATTCTGCTGGAGTACGTTTGCACTACTGGCATGGAATTTTAAAGTGGGTATGATAGATGTAGAAATTACTACATACGAAATTAGATGGCCCTAACGTATTTTTGTAATACTCCTGAGAGATAAATTTATATTCCAGCTTTTATGACATTAATTTTTGTCTAATATATTTTCAAGTATAATATACCTAAATAGTGCCTCTAATTATAAAGATTGAACCAAGCTGCATTGTCGTGTTTCCTATAGTAAAATCATTGAGTTATACTCATAGGAATATTGTAAGATTTAGTGAATAAGAGCAATAAGTCACAGTATGAATTGCTGAAGATAATAAAATATAATGGATCATTTCATGTCACTTTTTTGGATAAAACGGTGCAATAACCAAAACTTTAGTGTAAAGGACAAAAACGCTGTTAAATAAATGTATTTTGTTTTTTTTTAGTATTATATCAGTATCTTATTTTTTTTTTAAATTAAGTCTTGAATTGTCATACTTTACATTACTTGTGGGAAATATCAATTCGTATATTTCTTCGCCATGAGTGCCTGCTTCATACAGCGATAAATTAGATGTACTTTTATAGAATAGATTTTAAGCATTTTCATCGACACAACGAACTATCGTGTGAATGCTTTTCTATATAGAGATGGTTTTATTGTTACTGGAATATCATGTGGAAGGGCTTAATGTGACTGTTTTAGGTATGGATTATACACAAGACGTACAGTCATCGACAAAATGCGATGAGCATCTAAAAGTTCCAAAAGTCGTCAACACCTTAACCTTTTGCGTGTCTTAACAGATTTTTATCGTCCAATCCTGACCAAGCCCTTATGTGTAACTGTCCGACTTAAGACATTTGGAGCATTTTTTCTTATGTCGAACTGTGTAACTTAAGACACGCAAAAGGTTAAAACAAGAAAAAAACACTGTATAGCTTTGACCACAAAATTCTTTGAACAAACAATGTTACAAAACATGATTTGATTTTTTTCTTTTTATTTAAAAAATAAACTTGTACAATCAAAAAGTTCGTATAAGTTTTCGTAATAAAAAAATCTGTACTCTTTTTTATTAGAATTAATTCTGGTCGACAGTTTATTCCAAATTCAAAACAGAATTCCTGCTTTACCAAACACAAAAAAGAAACTATTAGTAATCTACTGCGTCGAACACAATGGTTAAAATTGCACGACTGTATTGACAAGGTTTCTATAACATTTTAAACGTCCTAATATAACAAAAAAATGTCGGTGAACTACAATTAGAATATCAATTTTATAAAAGATGATCGTATTTTGTAACATTGATCTGGTTACCGTAAAGCTGTTGGGCTTTGGCCACAAAATGCGGTAAACAGATCAACGTTAAAAATGTCGTCAACACCTAAAACACCAATAGTCACTTTGACGTTTTAGGTGTTGACGACTTTTGATTATAATGATTTGTACTTGCACATCGATTATTGTCGCTGACTGTACAATGCAAAAGCGAGTGTACCCACGTCTTCGCTCTAAAGCGTAGCCCACTTATTTCATCAAGCCCACATTGAGAGTTAGTAAATCGAGATGACTCGCAAGCGATCTGTCGCCTCCGAGGCTCGCGGCTATTGTACGGTAACGATCACACCACCAGTACTCTTGATCATATCATATAGAAAAGCTATATGTATTGACGCTAATACGCTATAATTTGTAAGTTTATATACACAAAGGACACTTTTTGAACATTTTATTAATATAATTTGCCTATTAAATTATTTTTCTAAAATACTTGAGATTTTAATTTTTCACATTGGTGCTGCAATGTAAATACCAAACCCTAACTCTTTTCATAAGAATTTATTAAAAAAAACTTTATTGGTAGTAACAAACATCACCTATATATAGGTAATTAAATATATGGGTATGTTTAGGAAAGAAAATTACTTTTTATATAAAACATTCTTGTAATTAACCTATTTTTGTAATAAAATCAATTTTGGATTTTTTTTGCTATTGTTATACAATAATTATCAAATTTTCATTAACTCCATGCATCAACTACATATCTTTTATCTTTCTGCATTTGAGATAACTTATTCTGGGCTTCAAGCACTGTCATGTTATCATGGTCTACAAAACAGTTTATTAGTACTTCCTTTATTTCACCAACCATAGTTTTTAAGTCTCCACAAATGAAGACAGCTGCACCATCTTTAATTAGTTGAGTAACTTCCTTTCCATTTTGAGATATTGCATCCTGGAATAAAAATACAATGGGTGGTGAATGTCAAACATGCTTTCTGGGGCTGGGGTATCAAAGCCAACTTTTAAATTCCCAGCTGCCGCTAAGGAATTACTAATTGAAAAATCCAATAACACTGCACAACCCAGGAATCAAACCCAGAACCCCATGTCCCCATGCTCAGTAATTGAGCTTGCAAATACTTTATATATTATATATCTAGTTGGTTTGTGTATTACAGAGAACCATACACACCTGAATATACTTAGTTTCATGATCTGCTCTTGAAAATGCTGTTAAAAGTTTGTTCAATATTCCTCTTGACAAGAATCCATTAAGTTCTTCTTCATAAATGAAATCTAATTTAGGATTTCTGCATCCAAAGAACAACCAAGCTTCACCTAATTTTATATCTGGGTTGGTTTCCTTCAGGCATTCTCTTTCTTCTAGAAACCCAATAAATGGTGAAACACCAGTACCAGGACCAATGAGAATCAAAGGAGTTTCTAAACGTGCTGGTAAACAAAACATGCTAATGTTTTTTCTAAGGAAGATGGGAATTTTCTCTTTAGCTAAGTAGGTATTACTTGATATACTCAAGTTTTTTATTCCTTTTTCTAATGAAAAATCGTCATTCAACATTAGATTTTCTAGCCAGCCAGTTGTAAGTCCCTTCCGGTTGTTCCTTGTCATTGGCATCACAGAAAAACAGATTTTTATAATTCTATCATCTTTCAAGCCACTATTCACAATGGAATACGGCCTGGGGAATAGTGTGGGTAGATTTGCTAGTAGTACCTCAACAGGAGGCTTACAAGATTTTAGGTTAGTAAATATGTCCAGTATGCAGACATTTTTGTCTAAAATTTGTGTCGAGTATGAAGCTGAACCTTCTTTACTGCATAAGTATTGTAGTAACCTTCTTTCCTTGTCATTCTTTGTGTATTTTGATAAAGCTAGAAGGAATGCCTGAAAATAAATAGAGAAGATAGATGTTATACATTATGTCAGAGATAGATTTGTGTACAGAACCAGAATGGGCGCCGGGAGAGGGGTGCAAGGTGTTCTTCACCTCTCTGACTTTCAATAAAACAAGAATACATGAAGACATTAAAAAAATATATAGGTACTAGACAAGCAGAATGTAGCAAAAGAGAACCTAGCAAATCCGAGGCCAGGTAGGTACTTCAAGCTCCCTTTGCTTAGCCTTGCCGTCTTCTATAGTTCTATCTTACCGGTTCTATCCTCACCCATGGATTTAGATTTATTAAAAAAATATAAATTATTGTTGAAGTTCTATCACTGCAGATGTTGAAACTGAAAACTCATCAGGAGAGAAAATAAACTGTAGCATGTAATTCAGTTTTGTAAAAAATATAGTAATGAACTGTTGCTGTGGCTTTTTGTACAACACTGAAACACGCATTGTCTTTTGTTTTTTAATAACACCCTCACCATTATTGGTTCATGTTCTGGTGTCTGATTTGTGAAACAACACATATTGCGATTTCCTAACTGAATAAATGACATATGAAATGTTTATTATTCAAAATTTGACTTCAAATTCCACTATCAACACACAACTTGACTGACAAAATAGATCTACGTAATTTCTGTAATTAAAAAAGTGAACATTGATAACTTGGCTAAATTAACTAGTTACCTTTTTCAAGAGACTTCTCAGATCCACACAATTTGTCAAGACTTGCCTTACTGTAGATATCACAGGTATATGTTGAGGAATCTTACTTCCTTTAATACTATTATCTACAGTTAAAGTGTAGGGCAGATCTGCTATGCTGTCTAAATTGAGATGAGTAATAATTAAATCTACATCTGATTCGTCATTGTGGGGATAAACGCCTATTGTGTCACCAGCTTTGAAGAAGAAATTAGTGCCCTGGAACAGACATTTTAAAATATAAAAAATAAGTACCTGCAATCAAATGCAATGTATTAAAACATAGTAACAATAATATGTCAGTTGACGCCTTAGTGTCAAAAACATATTTTTGAAAATACATACATGTATAGTATAAGTGTAGTATAGGCGCCAGATAAATGTGGAATAAAGTATATTGACCTTTCCCTAATAACTGCTCATAGGTACCTGAACAATTAAATATGAATCGTTTTTCATTATGACTGACCATGTTAAGGATCACGAGAGATGATGATTCGGGACAGTTTTGTGTCATTAATTGTTCCTTTAAATATGTACTCAATGTGTATTGTGGCGAGAAAATAAATAAATTATTATTATTATTATTAATTCCGTTTTTCAAATTAACAATGTCAATAAATGTAGGTGGGTCAATGACCGATATTCCACGATTATCTGGCGCCTACTATAGTATACATTTAAAAAGGAAAAATAACAACAAACAGTATAATTGGGTTACTTATCTCTTATCATTTACTAGTAAGTACCTACACAAAAAAACTTTTCCAAAATAATAAAAGTTAAGTACCTCTAATATTAATATTTTAGAACTAGTTCTATTAATTCGCTGTCAACTGAATTCGGTCAAGTTTTAATAAAATTCATACCTCAACATGAAAAGTTATTTCGTAAACAGCCTTACAATTTCCTTCTACAGCAGTGAGGCGCCTCCACCAAGTGATGGTAGCATGGTAAACTTCACTGCCAGCAAACGGTATAACAGGCCCACGGCCATTATAATACGTGGTGACAACCTCCTGACCGGTTTCTGGACTCTGTAACACCGTATAACAGCAACCATTAAAATTAACTTGTGGTAAAACACTTACATACAAAGAAACAAGCCCTTGAATAAACTTACATCTTTGGTAAACTCGATTTTCAAAGGATTTTTCTTGAATGCTGGTAAGCTGAAAGATTCAGACTGCGGTAAAGTGTCTATAATATCTAGAAGAGTATTGAATTCCATTTTGGAAATAAATTAATTAATCTGCTGTTTAATTTCTCCATACGCGTACCAGTAACAGAAACCTAACCTCAAAGGCTCAAATCTTATGTCAAAACAAAAGCTATTTTTTTTATTTGACAAACTGTAACTGGTGATGTGACGGAGGAGGACTTTGACATTGATGCAAAACGTTTAATTTCACGGTTTTGGCGTGGAACGTCAGTCGAATTCTGAAAGTATCTACTTGTACTTGGGAAGTTTTTGGCAAGACTTTTTTTGAGTGAAATTCTAGTGGAGTGCACGGGGATTTTGACCTCGGAATCCAATTACTGTGAATGTTTTAATGTAAAATCTTTTGAATTATGTTTTATGGACAAAATACTAAAATGTGTACCATTCTGTTGCTTCTTTTTTTATTGATTTTAATAAACGAAGATGAGATAAAATGGTCCATGCCTCCAACAGCAATGAGTTTTATATTTTCTGAAGGGGCTTTTTAGGCTCTTTATTTCAGTACGAGACACCACACCCGTCAGGTCAAAAGATCCTACATTTTCACTGGAAGTTACGGGAATTTACACCCTGTTCCATCATCCATCATACCTCTATTGACTATCTATAAATTGTGAGCAGCCAATCGAAGTAATCTCGAAATTATTTCCTCCCATTGTCCCATCCCCACTTAGACGGACCGAGCTAACAGTGGCAGTACATACAATTTATATGACACTGTTCACATTTAGACGGATCCGAAAAAATAATGGATCCGGGTTTCTGAACCGACGTTTTGCCACAGTGAAGAGCCGTCTAAACGCCCGGATCGGATGTCTTCCGATCGTCGGCCACCGTCTTCCGTTTAAACAGACCATTCGTCTACACGAGCCGTAACTTGGGGTTGGTTCAAAAATGGTATGTAGGTACATATGTTTCATGTTCTCCAGCCATTTAAAAATATTGCAAGTATCTTTGATTTTTTATAATGCGGGTAAAACCCGTGAGTAGATAGAAGACGTACCTACTATGTGTGTTCTTTTTTGTGAAATATAAAACTTTAAAACACCTTGAAAATCTGAATGAAACTTTATTAGAACTTTTTTTATGGTTTTCATTGATTTGATTTTGTTGTGTTATCCCTTATTCCCCTGGCGTTTTCTCAATAAGACGTTCGTATTCTTCGTCTGTAAATAAAAACAAACACAACATTATTTAAACAGTTGTCTGTCTATCTGTCACAGTAGCCTGTAACAGACGGACACACGGGTACACGCTATAAGGGTAGGTACCTTTTTTATGGAGGTTCGGAACCCAGAACTAGACAGGCATTTTTGTACCAACATTGAGAATAGCAACAGGCTATGAGGGTCAAAACTTTTCTTGTAGCCGAGACAGATCTTTCAATTGGATGCCTTAAAAAATCTGATTCTACACAATAAACGATGCGGAAACTAGCGAATTACTTCTCACCACACACCACAGGCTGCTGCACCCAACAAACTTAAGAACCGCATAGGGAAAGAGCCACTAGCTACCTAGACTGGAAGGTGGTTTCAGAAGTAGTGGACAAAGATAAAATAATATGGGCAATAACACCTTACCTTTCAAGGCATCAGGGTTGGATGGTATCTTTCTGGGGCGGAGACTGGTTAGCAGAATACTTTGTTACCTTAACACCCTAACAACACACCTACTGCGTAGGCAAATTAACTATGCGGGGATCGTGCGGTCCATGGCCCTTATGGGGCCCCGGTGTGGGCGCTTACGTTGAAGAGGCGAACAGCCCATCAGCTCAACGCGTCCCAAAGGGTCATGGCCAATACACATGGACACGCCCGGGTGTCAGCACTGTGAGGATCGCTAGGAGGACACGGTGGAACATACGGTGGAGGTCTGCCCTGCTTGGGCGGAGCTCCGCCGTGTCCTCGTCGACGCGATCGGCCCTGGTTAAATCCATGGTCTGGAGCGAGAAGGCTTGGGAAGCGGTCACCTACTTCTGCGAAGCAGTAATGCTAGCAAAGGAGGAGGCGGGCCGCGCGAGGGAAAGACAAGGCCCCAACCGCCGCTACAGAAGAAGATGCCCCGACGTCGGGAGTCGCAGGACGATCCCCGGGCACCGTAGGCGCGGGCCGGCGAGCGTTTGGTGGCTCACTGTCACAACCAAGCCCGGGTCGATGGCGCGTTGAATTCCACGCGCACCTCAAAGAGGGCCAGAGCCTGCCAGGGTTCTGGAATTTTTTCGACCCTAGAACGCAAAATACTTTAGAAGGAACACAGATGGGTTTTAGTCAGTAAGAGTCTGACACGCCCTTCCGCTCTACACAGAGGGGAAAGAAGTACTAAAATAAAAAAAACGCAAATCAACTGGATCCGCACTCCATTGCGTAATCACACACATAGAATATGCTCTTAAAGCTGAAAACCCAACACTTCAGCATAGCAATTCTAATCACGAGGAAAGAAGGCGTCTTATGTGACCTGATGAGGAAAGCTTTAAAATTAATCGAGAATATGTGTGCAAAACACGAACTATCGGTCAAACAATAATGTTTGCTAAAATGAGAGTTCTTGGACCTCACTAACTTCCTAAACTTTTCAACACCGAACTAACACTTAGTCAAGTACTAAGGATTGATCCTCGAAAGCAAATTGCTCTGGAACAAGCATCTTGACTTATCTTGAATATAAACTTCACAACAGCATTTTTCCAATGCAAAAAAATATAAGGAAGAACGTGGAGGCTCTCTTCAAAGATCACGCTGTGACTTTACACAGCTGTGATCAGACCAATGCTTGCTTTGGTGGATGAGCCTCTAGGCTCCAACGGTTCCAAAGGCTAGCCTGTTCCGCCATTTGCGCTATCACTGGCTGTACGAGGACAACCCCAACTACAGCAATGGAGATACCCTTGAATTAACGAGTTTTCCGAGCACCACAAGCACAGGTCTTTCGAAATTGATTGAATAATTGGGTGAACACCTGGCATACTTAGAAAGTTCGACATCACGACTTTGTAAAGCGCGCCAAACAAACTGTATTTGAGGAGCGTCGGAACAAAAACCGATAAATCACATTGTTGTTTTTTGTGAAAAAGTGTAAAAATATGGCCAAGTTCATGGTTTTCTAATTTAGAGTTAAACAAAATCTATCAATTTATTGGTTTTAGCATCACTGTTTGGAAACCTAAATACTGTATTCGTGACTGTGGTACCTGTTGAGTTATAAAAAAAATGAAAATGGATATATCGGTTATTGACCAAACCAACTGGATTTATCGGTTTTTGATAAAACAAAGTAGGATATATCGGTTTTTGTTAGGGATTTATCGGTATCTGTTCCGATCATCATCGTTGATTAGTACGATTGATGTATTTATCGGTTTATGTTCAGATCCGTGTATTTTGCGGACGAATTTAGAGCGGATTTATCAGTTTTTGACCGGGTTACATTAACCATAGAGCAAGATATGTACGAGAACAACCAATTAGCATCATAAAAAAAAAAATGACAAAATGTGATTTATCGGTTTTTGTTCCGACGCTCCTCATTTGTACAGGAATGATGCCAGGGTGCTTTGATTAGTTTTGATGACCACACTAATGACTGAATTCGGCACAGAGCAGGGAGACACACCGGCGGCGGCGGTGCGCGTGCGCTGATCGCAGCCACACAAGTGGGCAATTTTCTGCTCTGTGGTATGTTTGTAAACTTACCTTGTATAACGTATCCGGCATCTTCCGTAACGTTTTCCTCCAAACATTCAGGACAAATAGTAGATTCGCAAGGATTTTCAGAGGAGGTCGGGAATGACGGCATCAGCTCTACTGGTGGAGGCTGAAAATTTTATTTTTATTTTACAATTTATGTACCTACACACAGAGAAAGTATCAGATATAAAATTATAATTATTAGTACAAAAGTATTGCTTATTTCTAAAGAAATTTCTTCCAGCAGACCTGCGAAAGGAGAAATGAAAAAGAAATGTAGAGAATAGTGTGTAAAAAAGAACAAGAAAAGGGGTAGGTATGTGAAGCCTTAAACTAAAGTATCAAATAAACCTACATAAATATTGTACGCTGAAGTCAATTACGCAGTACCTAGGATGCTGGATTCAGCGGTAAAGTTGTACACTTCTAATATTACCTCAAGCCTGTACAAGTAGGACAGCCGACAAGGATCCCAGGTGGTGCACAGTGTAGCATTGTGCATCATGTCCTTACGTGGCTCGTCGCCGAAGTAGTCAAATGTGATGACTATGTTATTATCAATCGCGCAATATTCAAGAAATTCGTCAACGGGTACCTGTAAACATTTTATTTTTAATTTGAGTAGGTTACGTTGCATTTTATTTTCAACCCGAGTAATCGAAGACTTCAGTACGCCACCCTGCAGTTGTGGTATGCAAAAAAATTAGCTTACCTTTGTTTTATTTCCACAATCCAATGTTCCGTTTTGGAAATAATTGTTTTCTCTTTCGCCGTTTCCGAGACAGAACATCCATCCTTCATGGAAAGAGTATTCTATGGGTGCTACCTCGGCTTCAATGCAGGGGTCTAAAGGAACGGGTATAGACTGTTTCCCAAAGGTGCACTTTCGTTCGTGCATATTCGCTTGTACTCGGTAAGCGTCGAGATCCGGCTCCGAACCATGCGGGCACTTATAGTAGTTACCTAAAGGTTAATAAAGAGATATGTACCTACATTATTTGTGAATGTGATAGTAAGATTTGAAACATGCAAACCCATGAACCATCTCTTGTTCTGCATTACCTAACATCTATATCCGGTAATATTAGGAACTTCTGAACCCTGACTCTCGCTGACGACATTACAATCCATTTTTATGACGCAATACTGGGTGATGGGAAATCATCAAATGACTGCTCTGATGAATGCTCTGGATGGAGCGGAAGGGCGTGTCAGTCAGACTCTTACAGGGCCGCGGTACTTAATTCTATGTTTGGTAACTCTTTCCTTTACTATTGATTGAAGCTCACCGTTTTGTATGATGTACACAGATTTCTTGCTGTTAGTGACCACAGTGCGGACGGTGAGGCCGTTGCCGCCGCTCTTGATGTTCTCCATCAGCACCTCCTGTGCTGCGCGCTGTTCTCGCGACCACTTCGCAGCTTCCTCTGCCAGGATCTGTCGACTTACCCTTCCTGGAGATTGCGTGGACTGTGGAGAATTAGATTATTTTCATTATTAACCTATTTCAATAAATAATTATTCTGAATTGTCGGGATCGTTAGGCTTTTGGTTGCAGCCTTGCAGGCAAGATTTCTGAGCACAGTATGAGTTTCTTGTAATATAGTTTACATATTATCGTATATATTCCTGTAGGTAAGTACTTCTTTAGTTTTCTGAAATTGTATTACTAGAAGCACTTATTATCGCAACTAGTCGCAGACGTGTTGTCGCAACTTATTATCGCAACTAATCGCAGATATCGCAACAGCTAGCAAGTTTATTCTGTGGAATCATGCCGAGTGGAATCACTCATGAATTTTGATAAATCAAATAATCTGACATTGACTTCTCTTTTAATAATGTAGTTTTCGAGACACTTTATTTTCAGTTGCAGAGATGTTTCTTTTGTGATTTTATTATGTACGAGCATAGTTTTTTAGGGTTTCGTAGTCAACAAGGAACCCTTTTAATTTTGCCATGTCCGTCAATCTGTCCGCAGTTTTGCTCAGAGACGCTTAGCACTAGAAAGTTGGAATTTAGCTATATATTAGGTAATCACGCCGACAAATTGGTAAAATAAAATACTTACCTACTTGTGGCTTTATGGTATCCCCCCCCCCCCCCTACACGTAAAGTGGTGATGTTTTTTTTTTATCGTCTGTCCCAAGGTGTGAGGTGTCGTTGGATAGGTCAATTAAAAATATTGCGTGTGTCCGAAAACCATGTTTCCGTCCAAGGATCCGATAAGGCCGCCCATTGTATGTGAAATTGGATTTTAAAACTCTTTCTTCAGTTACCATCATCCGATGTGAGCCCGTGTTTAGACGTTTTTAACCATTTAACCGTGAACTCAATTAATATATTCATAGAAAGAAACAAAAATCACCATTCTAAGTCGGCAATTTTAACGTGCAACTACGGAAACCTACCTACTTACACTGCGCGAGGCCCGACATGCACTTGGCCGGTTTTTTTTTAATGCGTACCTGAGGCGGGTTTTCCATGATAACGTGTGGTCGGCCGAGCGTGTGCTGCCACATCAGCGTTGCAGCTATTTTGAATTTAGCGCTGTGATGCAGGGGCTGGATTTGTAGGATACCATACCACGCCAGCTCCCGGTACACACTATCCGGCAGGTAGCCCGTCTGATTAGTAACACATTATTATTTTAATTATTAGAATAAAACCTTATTTTTTTATTTCACAAAATCTTCGAATTAATGTTTAGTACTTACAGGCATAAAGTCCATGTGCCACTGAAAAGCAATTGATGTTGTGTTTAAAATAGTAAAAAAAATAGTCTTTTAATTTACTACGCTTTTTTTTCTTACTTCTTCCTCCGGTGGTTCCATCCCGTTCATTTTATCTGCAAATTAAAGGAATCCAAAAAAAATATTATTTCATCGTGGGTGCGGTACGATTTTTAACGCTTTCATTTATGTTTTACTAGCTTTTGCCCGCGACTTCGTACGCGCATGGCCCATTTCTCCGGTTCCCGTAGGAATTTCGGAACGAATTATACACCTAAACCTTCCTGATGAATAACCCGAAATATTGGAGAAAACCGCATGAAAATCCGATTAGTAGTTTTTGAGTTTATCGCGACCTCAAACTCAAAGCATTTAGGTATTTCAATTAAACCATTACAGGCACTTTTGAATAGTCAAGGTTGGTCTGTCCAAAGAGATGAAGCTAATTACACGTTCCAAAGAATATATCTCTATGGAGAAGAACGTGCAAGAAACTCCACGGACACTCTTTTAAATCAATGTTTTTTACAATGATATGGTTACATCATTCGTGTGAAAATTATACAAACATACATATATGTGAGAACGATGTAGAAAGACTTGCACGATCAAGCGTCCGAAGTAAAAATTATAAAGCAACAATTCAAGGAACAAATAATTAAAATAAACCGTGGCAGCTGAGACTTGACCAGTCCTGGCTGACGGCGCTCGTCAGCAATATGATGCCTTCGCTAGCACCATTCGGCTCAACCACTTTGAAGAGTGCCAAATGATCCAGCACCATCAGCCAGACTTTTAAGTGAGCATGACAGACGCGGCAATATTGTGTGTATGTAGTGATAGTGCTTATTTCCCGTCCTTATGGTATTGACAGCTGCATCTACTCACCATCTTCATCATCACTGGAATACACTATAGCTAGCTGCGAAACAAAATACTTTGTCAAGTTACATTTGCAGAGGAGTGCTCAACCAGGTGCATAAGGCTCGGCTGCTTGGTGAGTATGGCACTTACCGAAGTACTGAGTACCTACTCAGAGTACCAACCTGAATATAATTGAGCAGTAAATTATTACCATTGCAGAGGCGAAACTGCATCCATCCGTGGGCAAGATAGTCTTTACAGACATACACGCGGGAGCTCAGGGAGTAGTAGAAAGTATTTCTGACTTAGCTATGTACAGATGTACAGACGCCAGCACATCAAGCTACAATCATCTGTCAAATTTCTGTGATAGATTTTTAGCTTTATCGCTCAAGTATTAGGTTCAAAGTTGATTGGGAATATTTGACAGTTTCGGTTAGCTTGATGTGCTGGCGTCTGTACTTCAAAAGCTTCAATCGAACAGATTCTAATGGGACTGTTAGGAACGTTTTTTTTTACATTTCGAAACAACTTAGGTATAGACTGACACAGTCACATGGGAGACCCCATTATAATCTCCCCGAGAAAATAGGCCTCCAAGACCTGGAATCTCGTAATTTTACACATACCTGAAGTACTAGTGCAAAAGCAAACGCTATGTAGTTCGCCATTCTTAATAAAAATGGAACTAACAAGTTACATGTCGTTTATTTTCACACCGTAACTTAATTGAGAGTATTTTTTTAACGATTGTAATAAAATTTGATTGGTCATTAATTACGACTTTGAAATGGAACTAGGACAACAATAAAGTCATCTCCTTTTTGTAAGTTTCTTGCAGGTGACAAAAATACAATAATTAAAGTAGTCGGTATACTATTAAGTTCGGTTATAGTCGAATAGTCTAACAAATCCAGGTCTCGTAACAGGCACAGGCGCAAGTGGGCTAGAAAGGGCGAGGGACTTCACCCTTTTCAAGCCCACTAAAACTAGTTCAAGTGGCAACACTTTAAGTAGTTTTCACACAGCAAAACACTTTTTTCTTCAATTTCCAATAAAATACAATTATTTTATTAAAAATTGAAGAAATAACTGTCAGCAAAGTGAAGTGAAATGGATTGCTTTTTTTATTTTGATCCTTCAGATCATTGCATAGAACGAAACGTAAAACCTGCATGCCCACAGATAACATTAGACGAACTGTCAGTTTCGCATCAAACAATAAATCTGGGCGTAACGTTTTTATACCATTTTATGAATAAAATAATTAAGTTTATCGTATTAGTGAGAAAAATTCATAGAGATGAATACACTAGATAAACAATTAGCGGACTTACGGATATACGCGAATGAATTAGAGGCCAAACTACAAGATGATATTAACGCGGCGATGAAGAAACCATCTATCCCACCTAAAAAAAATAAGCCGCCTCTGCCTCAAATACCACAAAGTTGTATGGTAAAGTCTGCCTGCGAGCCGTCCTACTCATCAAGACTCGAATATGGTAGCCGCACTAGTTCTACATATTCAAACTTAGTTCCTGTGAAGAGTTGCATCGTGAGGAACACAGCCAGAGTGCGGAGTGGTGATGTTCTGCTTTACAGTAACGTACTGCCTCCCGGAGGCACCAACCATGTCTACTCCAATATGATGATGCAACGTAATGCTTACGGAGGCGACAGTATTTACGGAGATCGGGATACGAGGTCGGAAGTGTCTAGAATCAGTGATATAGGTGCTCAGTCGAATTACAGCGAGTTGCGGCGGCCGGGTTCCGCGTATCCTCCGTCCTCTGCGTCCGTCAACGCGCAGGACTTCTCTACTTATGGTGGATCACAGACATCATCTACTTACGAGTCTCTGTATGAGCCTATCAACCCTAGACCATGCAGTCAGCTGTCTGGAACGTCGTTGTACGGTGGTTACGTTGGCACCACTGTGGAGCCTACTCCGGAGCCTGATGACGCCCTGTATTGTGGCAACTGCTACAAGTGTGGAGAAAAGATCATGGGGGAGACGACGGGCTGTACCGCCATGGAGAGGATCTATCACATCAAATGCTTCTGTTGTCATCATTGTGGAATTAATTTGCAAGTAAGTAAACATAACATGTCTTGGTAGCACACCTGCCTAATTTAATTAGCTTTTTTTTTTTTTTTTTTTTTTTTGACGATGACCACTCGCAGTTCAGCACACTAAGGCTGGTTACTGCTTAACCGGACTATCCTGTGGTGGCCTTAAATGACTCTAAGGCCCCCAGCCAGGGCTTACAAACTAAATAAAACTAAACTAAATGACCGCTCGCTAGGGCATCCCCTGCGGGATAAGGACCTCGGCTAGCGGCGTCATTTGGGAGGAACAGCAAGGGACAGGCTGGGTCGTAACATTATTTAGGGAATTTAAAACTACTGGCTCAGCGACGCGGGCTGGCTCGGTAATCAAAGGTCGGGGAGGGTTATTACTGGGCTTTAATTAGCTATAATCATAGTTAATTATTACATTAGAAGTAAGCACATACTATCAGCATTTCATTGGTGATACTACAATACTGCGAAACTACACTTTGCTATAAGTTCAAATTTTTTATGTTATTTTATTCAAAGTTAGACCTTGTATGTATGTATGTATGTATGTAACTCGGGCTGGTTTCCGCAACTCCACGACTAAGCGCGTATTTTGCGTGCAGGTGGGACAAATGTGTCATTCGATCCACCCCAGCTCCCCAAGGAAGGCCAGCAACGCCTTGGTGTTACTAACTATCTCACAAAGGGTACCTGGGTTACCGAAGTACTTAGCCCTGTAATCAGCGACTACCGGGCAGCTTAGTAGCAGGTGTGCTGCTGTCTCGTCCTCCTCCATGCAAGTTAGACCTTATACCAGTGTAGTTTCATGGTATTGCAGTATCAAAAATTAGGCCTTATGGCAAAGTGTAGTTTTTCCATATTGCTGTATCACCATCGATTTGTATCTTGTATATTAAACTAAATGTTAAGACCTTTAATCTCTTACTATCTACTCAGTACTCCAAATAAATAAGGTATTTCCTTAAAAATAACCATGTCCTGTGTAGTTAGTCATAGTTTCATCTGAGCTCAAGTGACTCACCAGTGTAGATTGTACAAATGTACACATTCCAATGTAATAATTGATATGGTGCCAAGATCATACCTTTCATACACTAAGTAGAGATTATAATGCATTTATGCACATGAACATTTGTACCGTGTTTGTTAATTGACTAGAACTATTAAAATATATTAATTTCTGAACATATAGATGCTGCATGCAAGTATTTTGTGTTCCTTATTAATAAATTATTAGTATTTATTTACTGTTTTCACTTACTTACTTAGAAATTGTTTAGGTTTGAGACAAATTTAGACATAACTAGCTTTTGCACACGACTTCGTACGCGCATATCCAGTTTTTTCCCGTTCCCGTAGGAATTTCGGGAAATCCCCTCTTGGTGCTCCCCTACACTCCCCAAGGAAGCTACATGGCAAATTTCAGCTTTCTACAACCAATAGTTTCGGCTGTGCGTTGTCTGTCAGCCACTCACTCAGTAACAGAAGAATTTTATAATATATTAGTATATATTGTCTCTAACCCACTGCTATAAAAGAGGTCATCATATCAGCCGAAAGTCGTCCACTGCTGGTCATTGGCCTCCCCCAAGTGTTGCCACAACAACCGGTCCCGTGCGTCTCGCATCCGCTACCAGCGACCCTCACCTGGTCATCGGTCCACCTTGTGGGAGGCCTTCTAATGCTGCGTCTTCCGGTACGCGGTCGCCACTGCAGTACTTTTCGGCCCCATCGACCATCTGTTCTGCGAGCAATGTGCCCTGCCCACTGCCACTTCAGTGTGGCGACCCTTCGGGCTATGTCGGTAACCTTGGTTCTCTTGCGAATATCGTCATTCCTGATTCGATCACGCAAGGAAACTCGGAACATTGCCCGCCCCATTGCTCTTTGGGTGACTTTAAGCCTTCTGATGAGGCCCATTGTGAGCGACCACGTTTCAGTTCCTAAGTCATCACTGGCAACACGCACTGGTTGTAGACTTTCGTCTTGAGACACTGTGGTATGTGAGACGAGAAGATAGGTACCACGCAATTTCCCGAACGTTGCCCAGCCCAGTCGGATACGGCGGTTGACCTCTTTCTCGTAGTTTGCCCTACTTAACTGGACCGTTTGTCCCAGGCAGACGTAGTCGTGTACAACTTCGAGTTTAGAATCTAGGTCTACACTCGAAGTTGTACATGGGTATTTACCAAGACCTTGGTTTTGTCCATGTTCATTTTAAGACCCACTCTTTTGGAAGCTCTACTGAGGTCATCGAGCATTGTACTGAGCTCCATATTCTCAGCCATGATGACTATATCGTCGGAAAATCGAAGGTGAGTGATGTACTCGCCATTGACATTGATGCCTAACCTTCTCCAGTCCAAAACCTTGAAGACATCCTCCATTGCAGCCGTGAACAATTTCGGAGAAATGACGTCTTGCCTCACACCCCGCTGCAAGAGGATAGGTTTCGAGGTTTGATCCTGAAGTCGGACTGACATGGTGGCATTATCGTAAAAAACGCTTCAGCACCTCGATGTACCAATAGTTGATCTGGCACCGTTGGAGAGACTGCAGCACAGCCCAAGTCTCAATCGAATCGAAGGCTTTCTCGTAATCAAAGAGGTGCAGTACTAAATTACTGACATAGCGACAAACATCTCTTGGGTCAGGTCCATACAGCCATTACTTTGTTTTTATCTCATTCACATTGCCACTGGATATTTTCCACTGTATCAGAACATCAATTGTTAACACTCTCGTTAAAATGATCTCAAGGGAAAATACTTCTGGCATAAAGATTATCCTCTGCCATAGCCTAAACCAAGGTGATCCAACCTTCATGCAAATCTGTTTAGCAGTGATGAATTAACATATACCAAAGCTAACATACATAATTTACAAAAGAAATAATATGTAAGCAAAAGCATATTTATTAACATTTTTTTGATTTTTGTGTTATTCCAGGGCCGGCCCTTCTATGCGGTGCAAGGCAAGGCATTGTGTGAAAGAGATTACTTGGATACCTTAGAGAAATGCTGCGTATGTGGCGACCCTATCCTGGACCGCATCCTGAGGGCGACAGGCAAGCCCTACCACCCTCGCTGCTTTACCTGTGTCGTGTGCCAGAAGAGTCTTGATGGGATCCCTTTCACAGTGGATGCTGTCAATCGCATACATTGTATTGAAGATTTCCATAAAAGGTAAGATAAGATGTTTTTTAACCGACTTCAAAAAAAGGAGGAGGTTCTCAAATCGTCGGAACCTATTTTTTTAATGTATTTTCCCCGGTTACTCGAAGATGGCTGGACCGATTTGGATTTTTTTTGTTTGAGAGGTTTTACTTCCCATGTGGTCCCATGATCATCAGGTCAGGATCTAATGATGGGATCCTGGAGAAATAGAGAGAACTCTTCAAGTTTTATAGGCACACTAGAAGCGATTTGGGTAGTTTTTGGAGTACTTTCTCGGAGTGGTCCCATTTCAATTTGGTGAAGATCTGATGAAGAACTTCGGAGATAGGCAACGGAACTCAATAAATGATAGCAAATGGACTGGGATTGTTGAAATCTCATGTCTGTCTATTTTTAACACCAGTTCATAACATAACACCACGCCGGTACGCTGTGAAGGGGTAAACACATGTGAACCACTAAAAAGTGAAAAAAAAAACTTTTTACAAAAAAATACAACCGACTTCCAAAAAAAAAACACTACAAAGTATAAAATAACTTTAATTTCGGAAGTCGGTGGCAAAAAACGAAAAAACAACAAAAAACACCGACTGCAGAAATTATATACCTATATATTTTTTTTAAACTCCTTGTTAAAAAAATTCTGTTGAGATTTATTTTTTTATGGATGGGAAATCATCAAATATAACTCCTTCTGCTCTGAGCGGAGCGGAAGGTCGTGTCTGACTCTTACCGTCTAAAACCGTGTTCTTCCTAATGCCCTTTGCATTCCAGGGCCACGGTTACTATTTTAAACAAATTCCGGAACCCTGGCAACTGCACTGGGCCTCCGTCTCCTATGCTGACATCTCTTTGAGGCGCGCGTGGAACACAACGCGCCATCGACCCTGGCCTGGGTCTGATCGGATAGCGAGCCCGCTGTTGCCCTGTTGAAATTCCTACCTATTTAATTTTTTTACCATTTTACAGATACGCGCCTCGTTGCGCACGCTGCCGGGAGCCAATCGTGCCGGAGACCGGCGCCGAGGAGACGGTGCGCATCGTGGCTCTGGACAAGAGCTTCCACGTGTCCTGCTACGCCTGCGAGGACTGCGGGACCTCGCTGTGCTCTCGACAGGAGGGCCGCGGCTGCTACCCGCTCGACGACCACCTCTACTGCAGAGAGTGCAATGCTCGCCGTATACAGGACCTCTCAAGAAATATTAACTAACTTCACTAAGCATTTGTTATTTAAAAAGCCAAGATTGGACGGCAGTGTCGTCATTTTTTCGCTGAAGATAGAGTTATTGAATTTATGATTAAGGTTAAATTTAATATCATCAGTTAAAGATGCACCTCGCTCATTGTTTGGGTCAAAGTTACGCTTACTAGATAGTTGAGCCCACCCAGTTTCATTAATTATGATTTGTAAATAGTGTAATCGGCGATATAAGTACTTAAATATGTACGAACGTAGTGTAAGTGAACCATGAGATTTAAAAAGTAGGAACATCACACGTGTTTTACGAATTATGTCTTACATAAAGACTGTTGGGAGAAAACCTTGAAGTATTCATGAATATAAACAGCCTACCTTTTGTAGTGTTCCTACAAGATGATGGTTTTCCCACCCAATAGTCTCATGATAGATAAAATTAGTAAAAACCATAGGGTGTGCAATATTGTTAGTATTTTTAACAATTAGATTTATTGATAAGACATTCCATATTGCATTTATATTATAAAAGGCTGTGTAGCTCTGACCATCCATGATTTATTATACAGTATTATTTTTAGCGATATTGTGATTGTAAAATAAGTTATTTCGAAATGAGTATCAAACAAGTTGTGTGGTACGATTGTTTTGTACCAAACATAATGATTATTATATGCTTTGTACACACTTGCACACTAATGGACCGTCCACACGATACAGTAAGGCGGCCAACTTTATAAAATACTAGCTGTTGCCCGCGACTTGGTACGCACATATCCCGTTTTTTTCCCGTTCCCGTAGAAATTTCCCGTATAGCGTATTCCTCATGAATGTGGCTAATATATTCAAAAAGAATTTTCAAAATCGGTTCAGCAGTTCCAGAGATTACCTCCTACATACACACTTTACCTCTTTATAATATTAGTATAGATCAATGCGGGACACTCGTGTGGATAGGTGGACGGCCACACTATTCACAACAAGACTGCGACTGTGTCGGTGGTGCACTTAAATTAAAAACAAACAACATAACTAGTTACTGAACCAACATTTAAGTATTTTTAAAATTGTGTGACTTTTTGTCACATATTTGTGTCGTTTGACGTACAGAGCACGCTTGCTTGTCATGTATACGTGACAATGGCATTCAAAGGGTTAGTAAATATAGGAATGCGGGACGCTTTTCGGGACTATTTTATTAAATATTGCAATGCGGGATTACAACGGGACGGTCCCGCAGAATGCGGACGGTTGGCCGCCTTGCGATAGACTTGTCTGCGCTGACTTTGAATTCTGAATAAAATGAATATTCTATCACACGGACATTTAATTTTGTCTATGCAAAAAAAGTATGTGCAGACAAATGTCGATGTGATAGAATTTGTTCAGAGTTCAAGTAATTAGTAAGTAAAGATTAGCATCTATGTATAATTACCAGAGATCGGAATAGGTAGACTATATTTACCTAATGTTCGTGGAAATAAGTAACATAGAGTTGATAATATTTGTGTGTTGTGTGAACATACACACAACACAATCAAACAACACACATCACAAGTTAATCAAGAAAATTGACTATAATAATGAACTGGACTTTCGAGTATAGTTACAAATTATTGACTTGAAGAATCAAAAGAAGAAAGAATTGTGCGAAAACAAAGCTATTAAATTTAACAGTTTTAGAAGGTACGGAACTCTGAAAACGTAACAAGATTCTTCAATATAATAATTTTGTTCAAATTTATTCAAAGCGCAATAGTAATTTGCAATTTCTTTAATCCCGGGATTCAATCGTCATGTTTATATTACGGGATTTTAGAGGAGGTATTATCATCTCTATGGTGCTTACTTCCACGAACATTAGGTAAATATAGTCAACCTATTCCGATCTCTGATAATTACGCACATTCCAGATTCTAGGTGCTCGAGTGTGTGCAAGGTTGCATAAGTAGTGCCATGTTTATTTTGTAAAGTATTATACTGTTAGGTTGTCTGTTATGTAGCGAATAAGTCATATACTCTATTGACTGCGTACTTAATTATGTACAGGAGCAGAAGTTTAAATGAGAAAATATTATGTTCGCGTTTATTTTCTCGTGAAAAGAATCTCAGTTTGCTGGCCAATAATCTCTTTTCTGATTGAAATAACCTGATAATTATGGGGTTGCAACATCAACTCCCTTCATCATATTTTTTTTTGTCGTTTACTGCTTATACCACAAAGTAAACATCAACTGTTTTATACGCTTTTGTATTTTTATACATGTTGCGTTAACACAAGATCTTTTTTAACGTAATTATATACCTACTTACTGTAGTAAATTTTATGCCAAGCACATGTTTTTTTTTACTGCTGATTTTTCTAAGAATATTCTATAGTGTTGAGTAGAATGAATTTTACATGTAGTTGAACTTTTTAGGCATACTAGTCATCGTTTACTATCTGTATGCTGCTATATTATGTAGTGCAAAATAAAGTATACACTCAAAATTCATGTGTATTGTAATTCTTAAATAAAACAAAAGTGACTGTTTATTTATTCTATATTTCTCAATTCGCTCTTTGGAACAGAGTCACCTTAAAAAAAACTTAAACTAATTTATTTAATTACAAATAACCAGAAGACTGGCTTCTCAAGAAAATTGAACAAACTTCATTAATATGTTACATTCACCTTTACAATATGTATGTATACAAACAATCAGCCAAGCAGTCTCTATACAATAGCATGCACTCTGATAAATTAGAAGAATCGTATTATTATTTCAAACGTATACCACAAGAGCTTCGTAATAACAGTGACAGAAAACATAATGATTATCTTCTCCAAACCTTATATTCAAGTTTAATACTCAGTCCAATTTCCTGTCTCAAAGACCTAACTATGATTAAGCAATCCGTGTATCTTCTAAAATGTAAAGCAATGTATCTTTAAACGTGCGAACAAAAAGATTGCCAGTTTTAATTACCAATGGTAAATCAAACTAAAATTATCATTATTCATAGAAGCAAAAATAAGGATTGTGTTATTCTGAAACATCAAATTCGTACTCTTACAGAGATTCAAATAATTACTTTATAGCCAGTCTATTAGTTTCTAATCAGTGCCCTATTTAATAATCAATATTTACAAGCGCTTGGCGGCAATTGGGCATTCATTTATGTCGAAAAGCTTACATAAAACTTAAATTTAGCCAAATATTTACGATGAACACACTGTAATTGTTCATAATATCTCTTCATAGCAGCATTTAAAACTTGCAATGCAACATACAGTTAAATTAAATTTAACGTCCACATAAACAAATCGTTTGAACTGAAGGGAATGTAAAGGTGCTCACTTGCAAATTACAACTGCATAAAGAAAGCTATTGCTTGTCTTGCCAACAGCAAGTAATTATCATTTAAAATGTTTGCTGTCGACAACTGAACAGATAACTCATTCTAAGATCTGTTTTTCTTGAGACTATCAGATAATAAAACACTGATCATTATTCTGCAAGCAAGTGCATTTAGATCATTTTTATATATATTGTACAATGGGTGCTCTTAGTAATAGCACTTAATACATTTTATAAGTGTATATCTTAAAAGAACTTACTCTGTCATATTTCTATACATTTTTACAATAATCTTGTATGTAGTAGCATACAGTATCATACGCGCAATGCTGTGTGGACACGAATTAATTAGAAAAAACAGATTTCGAACCAAATTTTGATTAATTTTATACCGATTATTATTAATTTTAAATCTTACAAGTACATAATAAACTTAAATTTTTAATCACTTACATGTTATAAAGATAAATTATTGATCTGGATCATAGTTTCCAGTTAATATCAATAATGAACCAGCTTAGTAAAAGTACAATCACCTGTGACAACTTCAATGTTTTCAAAATACTACTCTACAGTAAGTGATAAGTTATTATTTATTTAAAATGTTACTGTAAAAATGCTTGCTAACATCAATAGAATGATCACAAAATTTAACTGTCGCTCGAGTGTCTACATATAACTAAAGACAAACACTGCTTAGCATAGTCTGGTCTGTAAAGTGGAGTCCGTAGACCGAGTGAGACAGATTTTAAAACTACATTTATTATTACGTAGGCAACGGGCCCTTTAAAGCTTTTCTCATCTGCCTGCTAGACATAGGCCGACCCGCGCTTCACCTGAAGGAGGCCTTGCGGCGCTCGGCGCGCTCGCGGGCCGGCTCCCACTCGGCGTCGTCCGGGTCGTCGGCGTCCAGCGCGTCCAGCGCCTCCAGCGCGCCCAGCTCGGCCGGCGACAGCGTGCTGGACGACGAGGCGCGCGAGGGCGGCGGACTGCCCGGCGCCGCGTAGAACCCGTCGGGCATGGCGGCCAGCATGCGCGCGTACGTCTCGTCACCCAGCGGGAACTGGCGCGGCGTGTACGGTCTCACTGTCTGGAGTAACATTCGCAGTTAACGTTAGTTGAGCCACCGAGTTAGTAACATGACTGAGGTTATTTTGTGATTGTTTATGATAGTGATTCATGTGGGAATGATTGTTTTATCCAGGTTAGTAGAGTTAGCTGCAGATGACATGAACGATAAACTAAATTAGTCATATAAAAGAAAAAACAGCAAGCATCCAATTTTACTGAAAAGACGTTACACAAATTTTGATGTTGTGTGATAGTTGAACGCGAATAGTATGGGTGTTACTGTTTTGCTATCAGCCTGAATTTAGGCAGGATGTTTTGGGCTCTGAGGAATACGTGACGAGAAGACTCATCAAAGCTTCCCAAACGCTGCCCAACTCAGCTGAATTCTTCTGTTAACCTCCCTCTCAAAGTTGTTCTTACCAAACTGCAGTTTTCCCGAGGTACACTTATTCTCAAACAACCCTAAGAGCACCACCATTGACAGCAATCGGTCCCGGGACAACGTTGTTCATTGAATATAACCTGGGGTCTTTTTCCAAGTTCATCCGGAGACCAATGCGTGCAGAAGAATCAACTAGGTCGTCCAGCATCTGCTGCAAGACCTGCAGCGATTCAGCCAGGATGACGATGTCATCTGCAAATCTCAAGTGTGAGATGTACTCGCCGTCGATATTAATGCCGCGTCCTTCTCAGACCAGCGTCTTAAAAACATCCTAGTAATGCATTGGAGAACAATTTGTGGGAAATTCCGCCCCCTTGTTTAGTTCGCTTGTCGCGTTTTCATAAAGACATCTCAGCACTTGGATATATCGCCAATCGACTGCCTCGCTGCAGATTCCAAAACAGATGCAGGTCTCGTTAGAGTCAAAAGTTTTCTCATAGTTCACAAAGGCAAGGCATAGGGGCCGATTATACTCTTCGGACTTCTGTATAATTTGTCGCACTGTGTGGATGTTTTCTATGGTGCTTTATCCTCTTCGAAACCCGGCTGCTCCGGTGGCTGAAACTCGTCAAGTCTTCGCGCTAGACGATTCGTAACGACTCTTGAAAACAACTTATAAACGTGGTTAAGGAGCGAAATGGGTCTGTTATTCTTTATAAGAGTTTTATTCCCTTTTTTTCAATAAAATAACGACCTCCTTCGCCACGCTTCTGGAGTTCTCCCAGAGAACAGATCTTTTCCATTTTTAAGCTGTCTAAGAGCCGCCTCGATTTCGTCTCAGCTGACTTCCGGCAGATCTTCCGTGAAAGCCATTTAAGGTGGCTCTGGAATCCTCATTTTCGGGATCAGGTCGGGATGCATGCGATGCGTATATAATTGGCCGTAGAAGTTTTCGACTTCCAAAAGGATCTCCGGCTTTGAAACGACGATATCCCCACTAGATTTGGTTTTGGTCAGGTGGCTCCTCCCAAGAGATTGGACGAACACTTTCGACCCCCGATTTTGCTCATTCGCTTTCTCTATAGAGCGTGTATTGGAGCGTCGGAGGTCGTATCAATGTTCTAATATTTTTGTTGAGTAGCCGTCGTTCCGACTTAAGCTCCAGAGTCTCTTCCGAAAGTTTGGACTTCTTGCCAGTACGCTGCATTTTGCAAAATCGCGCACCTCCTTCAGGATCTCCACCATTCGATCGAGCGCAGGGGTTAGCTCTCGCCTAGCTTCACTAGGAAGTACACTACCCTGTTGGAGACACTGGAGACTTCCACAATGTTGCGACAAAGGGATTTATTTATCAGAAACCCGACTCCGCCTAGGGAAAGCTGGTCTCCCCCTAAAAAATACATGAGGTGACCCGATTCAAGGGTTATTGTGTCCGGACCTCTATTCGGACTTTGCTCAACTGAAGCATATGCCACCTTATTTTTCAGAGTTCTTCTCGCTGCACTAAGTGTTCGTCGAGCCGTGCGATTTTGCTTTATATGACTTGGATTCTAGCCAAACAATTAATTAAAACAATAACACAAATGCAATTCTCAATTTAAAAATTGTTATTTTAAAAAATGAATATCACACTATGACGGCTGACTGTGGATTCAATTTTACAGCTCTGGCACAAAATCAAACCAGGCAGCGCTGTGCAAAATAGTTCTCCATCTTTCTTCTTTTCTTCATTCTTGGGGTCTGAGATATTATTATAATTTTTTTTGTGGGAGGTTTCTATGAAGAGGAAAGGACTTTGCTTAGGTTGTGTTATATTTTTTGTTTTGTAACATCAATGTTTTTAATGGCCACTTTTTGAAGTGGTTACTTCTTAAGGGAGAGTAAACCGCTTCGTAACGTAACGCGTTACGACGCCAGTTTGTCTGGCTTCCCTTTCTCTCACGCAGCGGTAGCTAGGCTCTTCCTCTCACACTCTAACTCACAGCGCTAGTCGTATTTCGGACAGACGAAATAGTTCAACTTAGATTAGTTTAGGTTATCACTTCTGTCGGGCGTGCCGAGACGCACACGTTTTTTTCCAACGCCAGTCGTCTACTATAGACAATGAGCAAAAGGCAAACAGATGAAAAAGATATACAAGACCATTTTTACACGGCTTGCGAGAATTTGCCTATGTACAGGGCGCAGAATGCAAGGATTAATCCACAGCCAGTCTTTGTGAATGATTGAAAATTGAACACTTGAGGTATTATCGTGGTAGTTCTTTAGCTAGCTAAAGAAGCGACACGATAATACCTCAAGTCGGGCGGCCCACGCCAAGCTTGTAGACAACCGTACCGCACGGTAAGGTTGGAGATGCACGAGTACGTAGCTACTAGCCTCATGATCGTCGTACTGCCTCGGCGACGCCACGTGCAGCACGGGCTGGGGCTGGGGCTGGGGCTGGGGCTCGGGCGGCAGGTCGTGCGTGTGCCTGCGCGCGCGCCGCTTGCGCACGTATCGCGCTCGCTCGCGGCACTCGGCGCGCGTGTGGCGCACGCTCACCGCCGCGTCCGACACGTCCTCCTCCTGCACAAACATTATACTCTTTTAAAAGTCTTACTAAAACACTACACACCCTTTTTTTTTTTTTTTTGGTCTCGGGGGGAAATCCTCATGGAAATCCTCCACCCTGGGGCGGGTGGAGGGGTCTGTCAGACTCTTACTGACTAAAACCACCCCGGTGTTCCATCTCCCACCTACGCCGGGGATCACGGGAACGTATGCGACATCCGCAATCCCCGGCTGGTGCCGGCCCGCCTCTGCGGGCCACCTCGCGTCGGCGAGGGGAGTGAGGTGTTTAACTCCCCTCGCTTCGTCAAAGAGGGGCGCACGGGAACACCACGCGCCGCCACCTCGGGTCCGGATGAGTGGGGGGCGACGGACATCCCCAAGTCCGCCGCCCCTGGACCCAGTTAGGGGGGCCGGAAGAGGGCAGCGTATGCCCTCCTCCGACGCCCGATGCGCCTGCTGCGGGCAGGGAGAGCGGTTGTGATCTCCCTCTCCCTTTCCGCAGCCTCCTTCTGCGCGATAACTGTCTCGCAGAAGGAGACCACCGCGTCAACACTACACACCCACCACAACAAATGATAAATAGGAGAATGACCTAGGGGCCACGAATATATTCTGGCTCAATAAAAATTTCGAAATCTTATCTAAATTTAATCGAAGAGGTTTTTTGTATAATGAAAGCAATCTCAGGAAGTACTGATCAGATTACAATTCTTTTCACTGATACATAGCTACTCTATGCTGCCAGTAAACTTCAAGGTTCTTATGGGGTTGTCTTACCTCACTCTCATGGCTTTCAATGGACAAGCGATTGGGCTTGCCGACACCATTGTTTAACGGCGTTTCCGGTATCTCTAGTACTCGCCATCTGAAATAAAATATAACATTGAATACTAACTCAAATACTATCAACAATGAGTTCTAACAAAAGATGAAAATACACAACGTCATTAGAATTTCAAAATGATTGTGCTACATATCTAGTAGATTGCCCTGTCTGATACACTACGAGAATAAATAGCCAGTGAATAGCAACAAGGACGTATGACTAATATAACGGTACGCCGGAAGAAATATGCAGGCTTTGAAGGCAATATTGATCTTCTTCGTGTTCTTATAATACGATGTTATGTAACTAGAACTAGGACATTTATATTATATTGTTATAGCTTCTGCCCGTGACTTCGTACGCGCATATCCCGTTCTCGAAGAAATTTCGGGAAATGCCCTCTTAGTGCTCCCCTACACTCCCCAAGGAAGCTACATGCCAAAATTCAGCTTTTTACGACAAGAAGTTTCGACTGTGCGTTGTCCACCAGTCACTCACTCAGTCAGTAACGGAAAATATATATATATTAGGATTGATATTTAGAAAGATCCTTTGAACCCTTTTTACGAAAATTACGTGGACGGAGGAGTATGAAATTTGGCACAGTTAAAGTTTATACGGAGAAGGAGTGTGGAAAGCTAATATTTTTTTTATAATAACAATAATAGCCTTCATACAGAAATCATAAACATTAAAAGATTACACTAGTTTTAATTAGTTTATCATTATAATCTATCTACACTGGTCAGAAAATAAACCGAGCCACCCGCTACCTAGGAACTCTGATTCGATTTTCTCAAAAAGTATAAAACTTACAACTATCACAGTTATACCTACAAAAAGTGCGTTTCATGGTGATTAAAATGACTACAAATTAATTCGAAAGTACCGTCAACTCACATTGTAATCAAGCAACAAACACAATGCTAACGATTTGCTCTGTTTTCACCAGAGTTTGAAATTAGCGTTCTTTTTCTCTACAATGAGGGAAGTCGGATATTTCTTATCATTTCTTTAGTTTTTGTCCATCGTTTGCTCAGACGCGTGTGTTTTTGCTACTTTTATCGATTAATAATGGGTACAACACCTCAGGAAGCAGCTCAAGCTGTAGCATTACTTCAAGCAGGCATTGCGCAACGTGAAGTCGCTCGAAGGCTTCGAATCAGCAGATCTTCGGTGCAACGAGTTTACAGACGATACCTAGAGACTGGAGCATTCGATCGCCGTCCAGGTACGGGCAGACCTAGGGCTACATCAGCAGCAGATGATCGTTATATCCACCTTACTGTTCTGCGAAATCGCCACCTCAACGCAGTTCAAGTCCAACAAAGTCTGCGTGACGAACGCCAAGTGGTCATAAGTTCAGATACCGTCAGAAGGAGACTTGCTGAACGGAACCTGACCCCAAAAAGAGCTGCAACAGGCCCAGCATTAACGGTAGCACACCGTCGAGCACGACTTGAATTTGCTCGAGAGCATAGGGATTGGACATTAGAGCAGTGGAGTAATGTACTCTTCACTGATGAGACCAGGGTGAGTCTACATGGAAGTGATCGACGTCAGAGAGTATATTGTCGCCCTGGAGAACGTTATTCTCAGTGTTGCATCGAGGAAACTGTTGCTTATGGAGGAGGATCTGTAATGGTCTGGGGCGGCCGGCATCTCGTTAACAGCACATACAGCGTTAGTTTTCATCGAACCGACGGGCCGCACACGTGGAGTGACTTCTCATCGCTACATTACTGAAATCCTCGCAGACCATGTGGTACCTTACGCAGGATATGCAATTGATGCATGATAATGCACGGCCTCATGTTGCTCATGTGGTGACCCAGTATCTCCGCGACGTCAGCATTCGTACGATGGACTGGCCAGCTTGAAGCCCGGACTTGAATCCGATAGAACACTTATGGGATGAGCTGAAACGTCGGGTTCGAGCCCGGGTACCTGCTCCAACAAGGCTTCCAGAGCTGCGAATCGCAATTGAAGAGGAGTGGAATACAATTCCTCAAAATTTTATCGTCAGGCTCGTAAGGTCGATGAATACAAGGATGCTGGCAGTTATCCGAGCAAGGGGAGGGAATACGGAATATTGATCAAAAACTTTTTTTTTTATTTTATCTTTGTTTTTGGCTTTAATTTTTTTTTTTCACTTTATCATTACTAACGATTGTCACGACTGGAAAACGACTCTTCTTTGTAAAAACCTTAATAAACACTGAAATATTGATTAAACCCAATGAGTTTCCTTTCATTTTAATCACCATGAAACGCACTTTCTGTAGGTACAACTTCGATAATTATTGTAGGTTTTTTAGTGTTTGAGAAAATCGAATTAGAGTGCCTAGGTAGCGGGTGGCTCGGTTTATTTGCTGTCCAGTGTATCTATATAATATATATAAAAATGAATCCCTGTTTCCCTTGGCCATGGCATCACGCGTGAACAGGTGGACCGATTTCGCTAATTATTTTTTTGTTGTGTTTGTTATTATCAGAAGAAGGTTCTTATGAAATAAAATTTTGAAAAAAAAAAATAAACATCCGGGCGAAGCTGGGGCGGGCCACTAGTTACATAATAATTTAATCAATTATGATCTCCGCTTAGTTTTGTTATTTATAATACATTATTTATTTATTTTGTTTTATTACAATTATTATGATTGTAAACAGAATATATTTTTAAAAATACATAAAATTAATTAAAAAAATATGGTCTAATTTCGACCAATGGGCGACCACTACTCTAAAGTAAACTGTAATCTGACTTTTTGACTCTTGTACAACAGTGACTATCGTGAAAGTAGCTAAAGCTAAAACAGTAGATTTCAACCACCATGGCCTCCCCAGCCACAATATGGGGGAGGTCGCAGGAATAACGTAACACAGGAGTATAATGTTGTGATGATGTGTTGGTGGTGATTGTTCGTGATACTAACTTGGGCGTGATGATCTCCTTGTAGGTGAGTATCTGCGGGCGCGTGTTGGCGGCCACGCTCTGCGGGATCACGATGTTGTCGATGTCGTACGACTGGCGCCGCCACGAGCGCGACTCCGTGCTGGACCGACCGCGCGACCTGAGCCCGACCAAACTAACATATACTATCTGGTGTGCCAATCGTACACCCACTATGTAACTAATCATTAAACTGCCTAGCCTTTTCTCTAATATGTTGGGGTCAGCTTCCTATCTATTTTACATGGAGCGACTGCTCATCAGCTCCACAACCCAGTAATTGGGTACTACGATATAGTAGTACACAATTTCTGGGAAGAAATGTGAGACTTGTGTCAGATTTTCTGGCTTCTGACTTCGAGGTAAGAAGGAAATTCGTTTTGAAATAGATGGTCACCCATCCACAAGCCGTCCGTATTGTGATTCGTGCGGCTTTTATTATTTAGTCACAAGCTCCACCTTACTGTAAGAAAGTGTTGTCATAAATCAGTGGCATGACAGTACTCTAAACTCATTATTCCGTACTTTTTTTATCCCTTACATAAGCAAGGGTGTTTTGTACATTCTGCCCCACCCATTGCACAGATGTTTTTCTGCCACGCCCAGACAGGAAAAGGCTTTATGTAAACGTATTGTTGTTGAAATTCTATAGGAAAACATAAAAGAATAATGAAAACAATACGCCTTACCGTTTTTGTAAGGTCAAGGTTGAGGAGCTTGTGTAACGACGTAACAATAACTGCCTAACTCCCGTTAGTCACTCATTACGTAAAATAGCCAGTTTTCACTTTCACAATAAAAGTGAAACCATTTATGAGAGCTACTCACCTCTCATGGCCTGATGTTGATGTTTCTTCATCTCGTTCCCTCTCCCTGATCTTTTTCGTTAGTGGCGGTCGACCTCTTTTCAACCCTGAAATAATGTGTTTATTATAATTAAAAGATTTAATTGAAAATATTGTATGAGAGGTGTGCCGCTTTTTCATTATCAAATTGTCCAAGCAACAAGAAATTTAGGGAGGTAAAAGAGAGCATTACCCTGTTGTCTATGAGAACACGAACTTGTAATAGAATTAAATAACAATATGAACATCAATTAGACAGCTGCATTGATTTCTTTTTCTAACATATAACCCGATCTTTCTTTCTGTATTGTCTACGTAGTGTAAGTGTCTTTATGACAAAATTGTTTCCGATTAATGTTTGCCCTTACATCACAACTTTTTAGAGAAGGAATTAGGAAATACTGTAACATTATCATTTCAGTTGCACTCCACCTTAATTAAGTCAGTACTTTTTAATTAAAACATAAATTCTGCCTTATTCACTTGTGGCGCGACACACTTCGATCACAACCATTTCAAACAGTTGATTACAAAAAAAGTACTTTCAATCATTATTAATCTGCAGTCTTTTTGCCAAGCGACTGTCCATCTGACCTCCAACTAACCAGTAATTGAAAGAAAGAATAAAATGAACTGGACAACAATACACCCCTCGGCAAGACTGGTGTTAGATTTTCTGGCTTCTGACTACCGTAACGAGTGTCAAAGATGCTGTCGATGCCGACACTAGTAAAGTAACGGGACTCACGTGTGGGATGCCGCTTGAGTGGCTTAGGTGTGTGATGATGCGTGGAGTGTTGCTGCGGCTGCGACGAGTGCGAGGAGTGCGAGGAGTGAGAGGCGTGCGGCGGGCGTGGCGAGCTGGCGTGGTGCGCGCCGCGCCACGCCTTGGCGAAGCGTGGCCGGAACCACGCGCGGCTCGCCAGCGCCGCCATGTGGGTGGATGGCGACACGTCTGCAATGTACACGACGACGCTTATTACTTCACGACGGCACAACAACGAAACGAAACGGTGAAAGAAAACGTCTGATGGAAACTGGCATCTTAGCACGAGACTTCCACAAGGCTTTGTTTCATTGTACTTTCTCTTTTCTTTGAGAGCTGGGAGTATGCTTGACAAGCAATAAAAAAACACACTGGTCCTGTATGGTGGATTACTGTCCATACCCTTTCGCAGACAGGTGGCTTCTGTTTGATGGAGGAACATGAGAAACTGACCTAAAGGATCATCATAGGTATTTCGTATAATAGAATCTCCGGCCACTCGCATCCAGCTATGTAAATAAAGCCTGTATCTGTAGATAGAACGACCTGGCAGTATTTGATTTTTTTTTTTGCACTATTTCTGCTGTGAATACAGAGACGTCTTGGTGGCCACTACTAGAGGCAGCAATGTCAACAATTTCCATACAAAACAGAGTTTTCATTAAAAGTCAGAGACGTACACTGCAGACATAACGTAAACGAGCTGAAGGCTTTGACCGGCATGGCAAGAGACAAAAGTAATGCACTCCAAACAATTTGGCCGCCATGATTTTGACCGTGGCCGTCTTCGTCGTGTACCTTTGATATCGCTGAGCACGGGATGGAAGCCGGGGTCCACGGCGGCGATGCGCTGGCGCGGCGTCAGCACGCACAGCGGCGCGCCGGGCTGCGTCGGCTCCGCGCGCCCCGTGCACACCGCGCAGCTCTCCGTGCCATGCTCGCAACTGCATCTGCAAGCACGACGGTCGGTCTTACTATCAATCTTATACGAAAAGGCCGATTGTAATGATATCAACCGGCCAGTCTACACGTACAATTGTCATCAGGACTAAGGGCGGACCGATCCAATTCGGGAAGGATTAATTTATTGATACGGGAGATGGATCTATCCCACCTCAACAAAGTTAAACTGGGGGCTAGCCTAATATAAGCCAGTCACATAATATCTCCTGGCGAATGAAGGTGGCGGAATGTTGGTGTCGCTGTACGCCTTTGTAATACACTTTTGAGGAAATTCAGGCATAATCTTTAAACATTTTGGTTAATACACCATATAGACCTTTTCGTGCTGCTTCTAGAAGACAAATTGCTCAGCTTATTATGTTGTCATCAGAAAAACAAACACGAGTTTTAAATAGAGCGACATACTCGTAGCTTCTCAATTGCCTTCTTTCAAAATAATGTGTGAAATCAGTAACCTGATATCCGACGGCTTCGCAGCCTTTTGCGTGGCGATGTGCAGGTTGTGCATCTGGAGCAGTTTCCTCTTCTTGAAGGTCTCTCGTCGCAGCGGGCGGATGCGCGCGCACGTTTCCCGCGAGGGGTGGTCGTCAGGAGGCTCGGCGCCGGGCAGGGAGCCCTCGTAGGCCACCGGCTCGCCCTCGAACTCAACTGCGCCTTTCGCTGCGCGGATCTAGAATAGAATAGCTTTGGCTCAATATGCAGAACCGTTTTGATACCGTACAGGTACAGGACTGTGAGGAGTGTCCTAGACCTTCAGTAATATTGTGTAATGTTATTACCACCCGAATTATAACAAATACCAACCACAAAAAAAAACAACCGAATTCCGAAATTAAGTTATGTTATACTTGGTGTAGTGTAGTGTTTTTATTTGGAAGTTGGTTGTATTTTTTTTGTAAAAAAAAAGTTTTTACAAAAATAACCATGCGTACCATACGTACAACACAGCTGGAATGTCACAGGAAAGCAAATATACAATTTCGTTTAATTGGATAACATATTTTTCCCAGCTATTGAACCGATTGTGATGAAATTCCTATGGGACCATTCGGAAAGTATATGTCACCGGAAAATTGCAGACTCCGTAAGATTGTAATAAATCTTTATTAGATTATAAATTCTCAAATATTATTATGAAAAAATCGTTTAGTAAACAATAAATCCCATACAAATTCAATCGTTTCCAAAATATCCGTGTCTTATTTAGAAAAAATAGTTTACAATTTCACGCGATATTTTACAATCTTACAGTGTTTACCATTTTCGGGTGACATTTTATATGTAAGATATCCTTTAACCTAAAAAAAATATTTTTCATATCGGTTCACAAATGACGGAGTTATGTTATGAGGTCAAAAACATACAAAAAAAAAAACACAACGGAATTGAGAACCTCCTCTCTTTTTTTGAAGTCTGTTAAAAATAATAGGGCGTATCAATGGGCGGTCCTATCGCTAACAGCGATCATTTACAGACTTGGATGGATTTCACAGAGAACTAGAACCTACTAAATTCATGGTTTAGTAAATCAAACCTTTTTTGCAACTTATTGTCAAACACCGTGATTTTTTTTTGTGCTAAAAATAATTTTCAGAATAAGGTCACACAATCCTGTGTCAAAAAAAAAAAACTAGATTCAACACATTGTTGATTCGTCGTAACCTTGGACTTACGACATGTTGCGCGCGCGTAAGCATAACTTGTTTGAACATGTTACTGTTCCTACGTCAACTGACCCAGTGTTTATTTATTACAATAATTAAAGTTCACTTTTGTTCCTTGACCTGTCATCTAATAATATAAATTCGATCGTAAGAGCATAATTAATCCTTTTTTTTTTATAGAAGGGAAATCATCAAATGACTTCTTCCGCTATGGGTGGAGCGGAAGGGCGTGTTAGACTCTTACTGACTAAAACCCAGCCGTGTTCCTTTTAAAGCCCTTTGCGTTCCAGGGCCGCGGTGACTCTTTCGAACAAATTCCGCAACATAATTAATCCTTACTAATATTATGAATGCGATAGTAACTCTGTCTGTCTGTATGTCGCGCTTTCACGCCAAAACTCCTGAACCGATTTAAACGAAATTTGGTACACAGATAGTCTAGAGCCTCAGAAAGGACATAGGCTACTTTTTAATGCGAAAAAGGGTTCTAAGGGTTTGAAAGGGGGGGATGACAAGTTGTATGGAAGTATCGTCATTTTTAGAGCTAGAAGTCTTTCTTTCTAGTATATTAAAAATAAAAAGGGCTGCCCAAAGTGACTATTCCACGCGGACGAAGTCGCGGGCAAAAGCTAGTTATATTTATTTCCTGTAAAGCTTTTATGATTTGATATACAGCATTTGTTAGCCAGATATTGTATAAATCTATGTGAAGCAAAAGGAGTATTTATTGTGTTAGTATCATACTGTATTTTGTGCCCATCCCATGGAGAAAAATGCCTGAGATTGTTATAAATCTCAGAACCCTTTTAGACTAACAAATCTTAATATATTTCTTGTGTACGTGTGTATGTCACTGAACTCCTCCTAAACGGCTGGACCGATGTTGATGAAATTTTTTGTGTGTGTTCAAGGGGATTCGAGAATGGTTTACATTCACATTTGGACCCAGTAGGTGGCGCTACAATCGATTTCCTTAATTGTTCGTCATACACAAAGCAAACGTTCAGACAGGACAACGTCTGTCGGGACCGCTAGTATAATATATATAAGAACTTCTTTATTAAATATTTATTACATATATGATTAGATATCAAAAGTAAACCTGATTTTCAAACATGCAAATCTCTCCCTACATTTAAAATTATAATTGAACTCCAACACAAGCACAATTTTTCCTTGTTATGATAAAGAGGTTAAGGTCTAGGTAGGCCAAATGACTCATATCACTTTTAATTGCCATTATTTGGGAGCTATCTTACCACGTTACATGTGGTCATTGACCTCCTTATCTCCTGATTAGAGCCACTTTTTTCAGTTCTAAACAAACATTACACAATTTTTGACTGGGAACAGTTAGGTGCTGTACTGTGTGAGTTATTTTAGGTTACTCTCACATTATTATTTACATTTAATTAAGCTCATTAAGAAGAACAATTCATTAGTAAAAACTTATTTCTAATTATACTTCTTTTCTCTAATTATATAATGGCTATTTGATTGTTTTGCAGATTAATTTTACTATCCAACCTCATCCCCATCTATTCAAATATTTAAAGCATAGATGAAAGAATGAAGAGAGAAAAGAAAGAAAAAGAGTTTATTTGCGACAAGCATGACGCATACCAAAAAAATAATATTAACAAAATTACAAAAGCTATTCAAGTTGGGAAGAAAAAGATAGATCTCGATCTAAAATCATCAAAAGATTCATGATATTATACAACTTGTAAATTGGCAAAGAACTAACTTCTCTTAATAACCATCCAAAGGTTGTATTTAAAAGATCGCTTCTAGCGATAAGGCCACTTATTGTGCCAGCCTAGGTATCTTTTCTGTAACTATAAGGTGTACGTATTTTGGGACAATCTCGCCACACTATTCTCAGCCACTGCAACTTACTTATTACAAAGCCAAGAAACAACAGTGGCACCAACCAGAAAAACGCCGAGTAAATTAAGTACACAAGCCCCAGAGAAACGATTCAACTGTATAGAAGGTGTACATCAAATAAACAGTTTTTTATTCTAAAACTAGAAGATAGAGAATATTTCATACCTGTTTATGAAGCTCATTATGCTGCCGGATCCTGTACTCCAACTCCTGCACTTGCGCCTGCAGCCAGCACCAACGAGACGCTATCGAGGCGCGCGTCCTCTGATACGACCATAAAGCACGCTTTTCACTGAAACAATAATTAAATGTGGTCAATTTAGGGTACGAAATAATTGTCTGATCACATTATTTCGTACCCTAAATTGACTTAGGTTGTTCTAGGCTAGTAGTGCTTCGCCGTGGGACCTGGAGGCGAAAGTGCTCGCGTCACTGCATAGGTGGCGCGAGGGCGCGCGGGCGCGCGGGCGCGCGGCGAGCGGCTGACGCAGCGACACCTGGAGTTGCGTCGGTTGCAGCTGCGCGAGGTCCTGGTAGCGGAATGGCGGGACAGGCTTTCGAGCCCTTCCGCCGGCCTCATCACCATCGAGGCCATCCGGCCGGTGCTCGACCTGTGGCTCGGGAGAAGGCACGGGTCTCTGACGTTTCGTGCGACGCAGGTCCTCTCGGGGCATGGCTGCTTCGGGAGGTTCTTGTGTCGCATAGGCAGGGAGCCGGACGCTCGATGCCACCACTGCGTCGACTGTCGGGAGGACACGGTGCGGCATACGCTTGCAGAGTGTGCAGCTTGGGAGGAGCCGCGCCGTGCCCTCATCTCTGTTGTAGGCGGTGACCTCTCGTTGCCGGCCGTAGTCCATGCTATGGTCGGTGGTGAGGAGTCCTGGGATGCGGTGGTCTCCTTCTGCGAGACAGTTATCGCGCAGAAGGAGGCTGCGGAAAGGGAGAGGGAGATCACAACCGCTCTCCCTGCCCGCAGCAGGCGCATCGGGCGTCGGAGGCATACGCTGCCCTCTTCCGGCCCCCCTAACTGGGTCCAGGGGCGGCGGACTTGGGGATGTCCGTCGCCCCCCACTCATCCGGACCCGAGGTGGCGGCGCGTGGTGTTCCCGTGCGCCCCTCTTTGACGTAGCGAGGGGAGTTAAACACCTCACTCCCCTCGCCTACGCGAGGTGGCCCGCAGAGGCGGGCCGGCACCAGCCGGGGATTGCGGAAGTCGCATACGTTCCCGCGATCCCCGGCGTAGGTGGCAGATGGAACACCGGGGTGGTTTTAGTCAGTAAGAGTCTGACAGACCCCTCCACCCGCCCCAGGGTGGAGGATTTCCATGAGGATTTCCCCCCGAGATCAAAAAAAAAAAAAAAGGCTAGTAGTGCTTAGCTCTTGATGAAAATGTAAGAAATTTTTTGAGTATCATTGTGGATGAGTGTAAGAGTTGGGAAAGCCCAATGGATGGATTATTCATCATCTGCCTAGCCTTTTCCCAACTATATTGGGGTCGGCTCTCGGTCAAACCGGATTCAGCTGAATTTACAGCCAGGATTTTACGTGGAGCAGCTGCCTACCAGACCTCCACAACCCATTAACTGGGTAACAATGGATGGATTATTATGTCTAATTAAAATTATCCTTACCTTACCTTACAATATATAATCTGAATCCCGGAAACGCCTCTAACGATTTTCATGAAATCGGGGGCGATAAATCGATCTAGCTAGGTTTCATTTTTAGAAAACGTTTACCAAAAAAAAATCAGGACATCCAGGTACCCTATACTAATATAATAAAGCTGAAGAATTTATTAAACACGCAAATCTCTGGAACTACGAGTCTAATTTGGAAGACTATTTTTGTATATGATAGCCACATTCATGGGGAAGGCCTGGCTATTTGGGAATGGGGAAAAAATGGGATTTGCCCGTACGAAGTTACAAAGCTAGTTTATGATGTTTGTACACTGACCACTTCTTTCGTTCAGTCCATCCAAATGTGGCCTGTAAGAGATTGCCCTGTGCGATAAGACCACTCATTATACACTTGTTATTAGGTGTACAAATAAAGTATTTAATAAATGGATTGTTTGAAGGATGATTGTCTACAAAGGGAATGACTACTCCGATAATGACTAAAATAAAATCAATGGAAGAGGAAGATAGGTTATACTGACCCAAAATAAATTAGGACTATGGGCAAGAGAATGGTGATATTTTTCTTGATTCTATATTAGCCTGTTAGTTTGCAGATGGCGATAGTCTTTAATTAACATTGCATTTTTACCTCTATTTTTTCTAAGTGTTGCTTGCTACAAGGATAACTTTTAAGAAGATTCATCATCATCTGCCTAGCCTTTTCCCAACTATAATGGGGTTGGCTTCCAGTCAAACCGGATTCAGCTGAATACCAGTATTTTACGTGGAGTGGCTGCCTACCAGACCTCCACAACCCATTAACTGGGTAACACGATAGTTCTAGGCAAGACTGGTGTCAGATTTTCTGGCTTCTGGCAATCCATAATGACTGCCAAAGATCTGCAAATGACAGCCGGGACCAACGGCTTAACGTGCTTTCCGAGGCACGGAGGAAACTCGGTATGTCAAGATGGTCACCCATCCACAGACCAACCTTGGCAGGCTTAACCTTGAAGATCGACCCGGTTAATAAGATTATGAATTGAATAAAATCTTCAGGGTCATATCGTCGGTCTAGATGTGACACCTCATATATGCAAACTGATGAACTTTTCAGGAGAGACAAAAACTGTTTTACAAATTAGATATAATATGCATCTTTTATAAATTTGATCTGGTGTAACCTCGTAAAATCTAACTAGACTAGTTTAGCTTACAAAGTTATACCAAATTAAGGTTGTTGTTATGCTTGTTGCGAGAGGTAACAGCAATTTATTTTTTTCTGTCAAATAAATGAAAATTCTGTAAAATCCAAGAGGCACTTCCATCCAGAATTATTGTTAGAAACTTTTTGCATAAAAATCCAATTTTACCAAAAAATGGTAGTTACAAGGTGTCAACGTTTAGACCAATGATATGCTATTGCTTGACACATTGATTAAACAATTATTAGTACACAGCAGTCAAAAAGTGGTGCTAAATTGAATGTGTTCCGTACTCGGGGCCGGCTGAGTCGTCCTGACGCGGGGGTACACGTATCCACGCGGCGAGACGATTTTGGACCGCCAGGCACTTCTTCTCATGCAACCGAGCGGGTGGGCGGGTTGCGGATAGCCCAGCTCCGGCTGGGGGACCGCCACCTGACTACTGGGAGTCGATCTCCCGGCCGGAGTGTCTCGAACGAGACCCCGGACAGGAGAAGTTTCCCGAAAGCCAAATCCCAGGCCAAGGGTTAACCTAGTACCCCATTATCCCTTGACTTACCTACTCCAAATTCGCACTCCTTCCTCCTCCCTCTACTCCCATCGGTCCAGAGGAAGGGCAACCTCGTAATCCAAAAAAGCCCAACAACCACAACCTAACAATGAAGCAGACAGTCAAAGAAGCTACCCAGGTGGGTCCCGGCCAAGCCGGGGAATCCCATGCCGACTCGTCGGTCAGCCCCCATCGTATTCTGGGAGGGGGCAAACTACTGCTGTTAGAGGACGCGCCTTCAGCGCGTCAGGCTGCTACTACAGCGCCAAATATACGCACAGACTCGGCTGCGGTACACGCGCCAAACACACCGAAACCGGCTGCGGTACTCGCGCCAACTGACACAGACTCGGCTGCTACTCAAGCGCCACTAACTACCCTGACCAAGCTTTCCACGAGCGCCTGGCAACAGAGCATCGTCCGGAACAGCTTTAGGAAAAACCCTGACAATGACCAGAAAGTGACGGGTAAGGCTGCCGGCTCAGGTGGTTCCATCCCGACCCCAGCGGGCGAAGTACGCATGCACCAGCGCGAAAAAACCTTAGCTGGGGAGAGGAAATACGGCGACCGGATGGTCGCCCCAGAGCAAGTACGCGACCAGCCGCGAGTCCGCGAGGGTTTAACCCAGCGCGAAAAACGGCCGGACGCGGAAACGCGCGACCGGGGACGAGTCCGCGAAGGGGAAACCCAGCGCGAAAAATCTCCGGAAGCGTTGGAACCCACCGGAGCTGTAGGCCTTAACCCAGACCGACAGAGACGCGACACCGAAAGACCACCGAGAAGGGCGAGGGGGAAGCGGCTTCGGGCCCCACGCGGGGATAACCTGGAGCCCAGAAATCTTCCGGGCACCTCTAAACCACAACCTGAACCTAGCGGCTCGGGTGCGGCGAAGAGGGAACGTCCGGATGATACGGCTTCGCCGAGCACGCTTCAGGGAAACCCGAAACGTGTGAGGACCCAAGCTGCTCAAGGGGAGCAGAGAACCTACGCGCGAGCCACAAAGGACATTCCGGCGCGACTCTCCGTAGCGATCTGCTTCTCCCCCCCCTCCAGAGACCTGACACACACCGAGGCGACACATATTCGGACAGAACTGGAAAGACTGGTTATGGAAACCGACCCGACTAAACCACTCCCGGCCTTCCGCGGCTACCCTCGGGTAGCGGACGGCACCGTGCAGATGTGGTGCGAGGACGACAACTCCCTGACCTGGCTTACCCTGAATGTGCCCAAAATAACACTCCCAGACACTGACCTGACTCTGACCGTCATGCGACAGACCGACGTGCCTACCCGTGTCAGAGCTGCGCTCTTCGTTCCCAGGTACAATGGGGACATAGCGCGGCTCCAGAGCATTCTGATTCGTCAGAATACTTGGTACGACATCGGGAGGTGGTCACTGTACAGGGCAACTTCTGTCGGTGGGGATAACCACGGGACATATTTGACCCTGGGAATCCCGACCGACGAAGCCGAAAAGGTATTGGGGCGGGAGCGACGTATATCGTACCTTCTTGGGTCCATATACGTCCGCTTCTACCCCAAGGCCCAGCCCGCTGACGTCAGGACTGACACCGAGACTGTGATTGAGACTACAGAACCGACCCAGACAAACGACCAAGACATGACCAGACTGGAGGAGGAAATGGCGAGAGCAGCGATGGCTGATGCAGAGGTAGACTCTGCGCCACCTACATCACCAGGGTGGACATCGCAGTTGCTCGCATCCTCGCCGACTCGAGACAACTGGCCCGGAATGGAGGAGGGAGACAGACTGTCTGATGGATCCGTCTCCTCCTAACCCACCACCACCGTCGACGTCGCCCACACCTAACACCATCCAGATCATACAGGCAAATCTCCAGCATAGCCAAACTGCCACCGCTAGCCTGCGCAGGGCGCTGGAGGTGCAACCACGAACAATTGCCCTGATACAAGAGCCGTGGATCAGAAATGACAGGATATGCGGCCTTGGAAACATCGGAGGTAAACTAACACTCAATCCAAGTAACACCAATAAACCACGAACCTGCATATTCACACCTAAAGACGTACCTATTACGCCACTAACTCAATTCTGTTCCTGACAGTGATCAGGCTTCAAACCGACAATAATATCCCAGATATTGTACTAGCCTCGGCGTACATGCCAGGCGACGACGAGAACTGCCCACCTAAAGAGATGACTGATTTGGTCCAACACTGCGAGAACGCCAACCTGGACCTCATCATCTGCACCGACTCAAACGCTCATCACCCACTCTGGGGCAGTGAAGTATCGAACACCAGAGGTGAGGCATTATCCACATATCTTTTCTCGACTAACCTTAACATCGTAAACCACGGCTCTGAACCCACTTGGGTCACCGCTAGGGGACAAACGATCATAGACCTAACGCTAGCCACTGATAATGCGACAAAAATCATCTCTAATTGGCGTGTATCCGACGAACCCTCTTGCTCTGACCACAGGAGAATTCGTTTCACACTAGTAGCCAACACAAAAAAGCCCACACCCAAGCGTAATCCGCGCCGAACAAACATACCTCAATTTAAACGCCTCCTAGCTTCTCTGCTAAATGGGCACCAGCTGCACCAAGCTCCAATCACAGACCCCACAGAACTAGAAAATACGGTAACAAAACTAACCGATTACATAACCGAAGCATATCACACGTGCTGTAAACTAACAGCATCACACACCAAGGGTAAGGGTAACCCCTGGTGGAACACAGAACTTAAAAAACTCAGAAGTACACTTCGCAAACAGTTCAATAGAGCAAAGAACACTAGACTCCCTGAAGACTGGGAAACGTACAAAAAAACCCAACACACATTTAAGAAACAAATCAGAACCGCCAGGAAAACTGCTTGGCGGAAATTCTGTGAATCCATAGAATCAAACAACGAAGCCGCCCGAGTAAGGAAAATCCTATCAACTGAACAGGACCGCACTCTCGGCGCACTAAAGAAACCAGATAATTCATACACACAAACAGACCAAGAAACCAGCAGAGTCCTTCTGGAAACGCACTTCCCAGACTGTAATCTTCTTGAGGACAGAGTGTGGGCAGGCGAATCAGGACGAACCCCTGCTGATCAAGACTGGTCTACAGCCCGGAATATAGTAACAGAAGATCGAATAGCATGGGCTATAAAGACCTTTCAACCATATAAATCCGCAGGACTAGATGGCATCTTCCCAGCCCTGCTACAATGGGGGGAGAGCATCATAACACCATGGCTGCTAGCAATCTATCAAGCCTGTATAGCACACAGATACGTACCCCTAGCATGGCGCGAAGTGAAAGTCATTTTCATCCCCAAACCGGGAAAAACAGACTACACACAACCCAAAGCATACAGACCAATAAGCCTGACATCCTTTTTACTGAAAACCCTGGAGAGGCTCTGTGACAGATACATTCGGGATGGACCCCTACGCCAATACCCACTCCACAGACAACAACACGCCTACTCCGCGGGGAAATCAACAGATTCTGCGCTGCACAGCGTGGTCTCAAAGATCGAAAGCGCTATAAACCATAAATGCTCCTCACTAGCTGTCTTCATTGATATCGAGGGCGCCTTTGACAAAACCATGTTTCAGAGTATTAGCAAAGCCCTCGGAAAGCACGGTGTGGACACGACCCTGAGCGGCTGGATCACAAACATGCTCAAGCAAAGAGCTGTACAAGTCACAATAAATAACACAACAAGGGCCATTGTGGCGAAGGGCTGCCCCCAGGGGGGGGTCCTTTCACCATTACTATGGAACCTCGTCGCAGATAATCTAGTTAAAAGACTCAATGATAAAGGATACTTTACCGTTGGCTACGCAGATGACATAACCATAATAATAAACGGAAAACACGAAAACACGATATGCAACCTCATGCGCCAAGCCTTGAAAATAGTAGAGGACTGGTGCAAAGAATATCAGCTAGCAGTGAACCCTGCCAAAACCGAACTGGTCCTCTTCACCAAGAAGAGGAAGTTACCAACACTAGAATTACCACGGTTCTTCGGAACCACCCTCAGCCTTTCAACTGAAACCAAATACCTGGGCATATATCTGGACAAGCAGTTGAATTGGGCGAAGCACACTGAATACACCACCACAAAAGCCAGTATATGCATGTGGCAATGCAAACGCATGCTAGGTAGGAACTGGGGTATTAGCCCCAATACAACCCACTGGTTATACACCACAGTTATCAGACCGATAATCACGTATGGCGCCTTAGTCTGGTGGCCCAGGACCGACTTGAGCACAGCACAGAAAGACCTTGAGAAGCTGCAACGGCTCGCCTGTGTGGCAATCACTGGCAGCATGAGAACGGCACCCACTGCGGCCCTTCAGGCTATGCTGGGACTGCCACCACTGCACCTTATAGTGCAGGAGGAAGCGGCCCTAGCGGCCTTCAGGCTCAGCACAGCTGGCACTTTAGGTAAAGACTCTAGAATCAAACATACACGCATCATGGAAGATGCTGTAAAACGACAACCCATGATGTCATCACCCAATGACAAAGCTCAAAAGATGCACCATTTCCAAAAGCACTATAACATAGTGCTAACACAAGAATCGGATGACCACTCAGGTCCCAAAGAGCTGAGAATCTACACTGATGGATCAAAGACAAGTACCGGAACCGGAGTTGGAGTTTACTCCAGCGACCTCAACATTAGAATATCCAGACCACTAGGAAAGCTCAATACCGTTTACCAGGCGGAATGCGTGGGCATTATCCTAGCGATCCATGCCATAGAAGCCAGGGGAGTCACGGACACTCATATTCGTATACTCTCCGACAGCGCCTCAGTTCTCCAATCCCTAAATAGAAACTACACCACCTCGAAACAAATACAAGAATGCCACGATGCACTAGAACGCGTCACGGTGACAAACCGCAACACCGTGACGCTGCAGTGGATAAAAGGTCACAGCGGATCACTAGGAAATGACGCGGCCGATGAACTGGCCAGGAGGGGGTCTGGTACGATGGCTGTTGGACCCGAACCCATAGTGCCACTCCCCTTCACCCAGCTACGCACGTGGCTACAAGAACATACCCACACACAAGCAGAACGCTGGTGGACCTCGGCACCAGGCTGCAGGCAGTCCAAGGAGGCTATGCCACTCCTAAACAGTAAACTTACCAAGCGCCTTCTGCGACTGGATAGGGGCAGCCTGCGAATGGTGGCAGGGACCATCACCGGACACTGCTCACTGAATAAGCATTTCCACACACTAGGTATAACAGACAGTCCTCTGTGCAGAGCATGCATGGAGGAGGAGGAAACGGTGTCGCACGTGCTCCTTGAGTGCACAGGCGTCGCCGATATACGTAGACAAACGATAGGAACACCAAATTCACTCACAGACACCCTGAACTCTTTAGGAGGACTGATCTGCTTCTGGAGGGAGGTCGGCTGGTTGGAATGACGGCCGCCATGGCCCACGCACAATGGTCCAACATCAGGACTAAGTGCGGAAACCATACCCCAATAGATAGATAGATAGATGTGTTCCGTAAGTGAATTGTTCAGTTAGTTTTATCATGATTTTGCATTATAATTGGTCTTACATTAGAACAACAAAATAGCAAGTAAACATAAATTTTACCAAAGAAAAGTTTGTTAAAAAAACGTTCAAAGATTAATTCAGATAAAAGCTGCATCAATTTCAAATGGATAAAAAGAACAAAACATAATTAAGTTGTCCAGAATATCTCATTTGAATACCACATAGCTTAAAAAGTTAATAAAATAAATAATGTGTGTAATCATAAAACAACCAAACCTAGATGCTTGCAGATAATAATCACTGACATATACCTCCTTGAGAGAGTCCTTGAGTTATTCAAATAATAAAAGATTCCAAGAAATAATTACTGGGACAATTACTGTACAATAACATCATTATCATTTCTCCATAAATACAAGATTAGGCCTCCTAATTACCATAATATGTACAAGTAATAACATACCATACTTAGAAAATTGATCACTTTTTTTGCAACAAACATCAAATTCAAAAGGCTTGTTAATAACACACAGTGTCTAATTAGTATAATTATTCAATTAAGAAAGTGTTTACTAAAGACTACATGTTTCCATAATTCCATAACTGTAGAAACATATTAAAACTGAAATTAAAGCGTCAAAAATATGGTATTCCTTCTTTCTAACTAAACTGCATAATGTAACATTTATGTTGGCTTCCATTTCAATAAGATAATCTAAAAATGTTATTTGGCAACATAATTTTCTTTTTATTTACTAAAATAGTGTCTTACAGGTCATTGGCCCCATTTTATCTATGACAGGGGTTCCCAACCTGTGGTCCGCAAGTAAAATTTCACTTTTTTCACCACAAAAATGTCATTGATGCAAACTGATTCTAAGTTTCTTTAGAAATGTGTCTTCAATGACAAAACTTTTTAATTTTGATTTCAAAGCATAGCTGTTAAACTAAAAGTTTTGAATATCTATATGATATAGGTTTATTTTTAGTTTTACACAATTAATAATTTTTTTCTTGATTCAACTCAATTCAAAATCAAAGCGGTCCTGGGTCAAATCAAGGTTGGGAACTACTGATCTATGAGATGTTTCATTTCTATTACAACATAGTTCCTGGTATGAATCTGATAGGTTTGGCAACAAAATCTACAAGAATCATCATATGATACCTCACTAAACACTCTGAACTAGTAATTATATCATCAATAGATATTATAATCTTATGGAGTTTGCCATTTTCCAGTGACATCTATATAAGTTTATTTATAGTTTAACAGAGTTTTTTTTTTCCTGATTCCTGTTCCCTGTTAACAACAAAGAAATCAAAGCGGTCCCGGGTCAAATAAAGGTTGGAAACCACTGATCTATGAGATGTTTCATTTCTATTACAACATAGTTCCTGATATGAATCTGATAGGTTTTGGCAACAAAATCTACTACCTTCCCCTACGTGAAATGATGCAATATCTTAGAACCATGTGAAAGTAAGAATTATCAGATGATACCTCATTAAACCTCAGAACTAGTAATTATATCATCATTAGATATTAATCTGAATCTGATTCTAGTTAGCTTCTTAATTTAGGAAATATATTTGATGTATCCTAACCTAGATTGAGAACTAAAACTATAGCTTTTGTTCCTGTTACCTTCTAAAACATAAAATCAAACATACAAAATCACATTTATTTATTGGTTTTCCTTATCCTTTGCTATTTTAAAAAATGGACCAAGGATAGACTGTAGCAGCTGCAGTATTTGTTAGCTCGCAACAGAAATTAGGAGTGTCACTCAAGCAATAAAGCTACATCCTGTTGTGTGTGCACATTCAATTACTATACAACTCTATAAATGTCTAGAGATCACACCATTATAGGCAGAGTCCTAACATACTGACAATTTTGATCAAGATATCTTGTTTAATACACACACAGTTTAAAATTAATTCTAAAAACATTGATTAATGAGACAACATAATCAAAACTAAGGTATTAATATAATATTAATATACTCACACTGGCATTTGTTGTTGTTGTGGATTGTTGTATGTGACCGCTTCATCATTACTCTCAGCCCCAGATGATGACAGAGTGGCATCTGAGTCCAGCTCATGTTTTACTACTGACAGGTGTGAGCGCAGTGCACCCGCAGTGTCCTCCAGGCCTGTCAGCGTGCCAGATGGTATGCCAATACTTGCTGCTTTTGATGCATCACCTTTAGATGTTCCAGGGTTATAGTATTTAGGGCCGACTACTGTCCTTGATGCTGCACTGGCTTGTAAGGTTGCAGTTGTCTCTACAGTCTTTAAAAAGGTTTTCAAGCCCATAGGCCTCCCACCACCAGTATCTCTTCGGGCACCACGTGTGCATTTCTCAAAGGATTGAGCAGCTTCTTCAGATACTTTCTTGCCTATAGCTCGGGCCTGTAGTATCCTTAGCCTTCTCTGTAAGAATGAACATCGTCTTTCTAGTTTCAATTGCACTCCTTTTATCTTTTCTTCTATTACATCACCCTCTGAATCTGCAGCTTCTGGTAACTCAAATCCAGACAGAGGAAATATTGCCTCAGGGTCATCAGTGGACAGTGCATCAGCACCAGATAGTGCATCGTCCTCAGTTTCTAAGGTTTTAATGTCTTGAAGAAAGTCCCCTTGTTGCTCAAGGTCAGTGTTTCCCAGATCTACTAAGATCTGCTCCATTTCCTGCGAGTCCTTAGCAAGGCTGGGCTGGTTCTGGAGCCCCATGTCATCTTCCTCCATGTGTGTCGCGAGGTTATCGACGGACGCGAGCGCCCGTCTCCGGTGGGACAGCGGCCTCTCTGTGTCACCAAGCACAATAGGGTCGTGGATGTGCGGCTCTCGGGGTGCTATGGACAATGCTGGTGCCATGACCTGCACCTCGCCCGCCGCGGACGCTGGCGCTCGCCGCGTCAGGGCGGGCTTCTCCCACAGTTCATTTCGTCCTTATGTAACACTAATAACAAGTTCACAGCACTGGCACTAAACTCACTTTCACTAAAACACAACTCTTTGCCACCATTGTCCATGCAATCAGTCCCCAGCCGGCTCCATACAGAGCCGAAAAGAACGGCGGGTCGACGGCGCCTCGGCGCGTTTCTGAAAACAACGTTTAAGAAGGGTTATGAACCGGTTTTTTTCTATTCACACAACACATTGACATTGTTGACTGAATTATAATATGGAACGTGAAAAATCCAACACACAAAGCTGCATAATTCGAAATTTAACCCACGTGATAACGAAAAGAGTACGCGAGTATCGGTCGCAGTTGCTTGTTTCTATACGATATGAAACAGGAAATGATACACTTCCAAAACACTTTCGGCGCACATTATTCTGGTAGCATAATGAGTTTATCTGCTTTACACTCGCGTTTCACTGAATGTATAACATCTAAATAATGACAATGAAGATTTTTTTTAGTAATAATGGCGGAACCAGGCCAAAAAACACTAGCGAACTGGGTAGGTAAGGTACTCATATCCAGTGACGAAACGTTTTGCCGCACACGACTAGCGTTCGCGTAGAGTGAGATGTGCAAAAGAGATAGCGTATGCGTCCTTGAATCAGTACTTGCGCGGTAAAGTCAAATTAGTTTACAAATAATAAACATTTATTTTTGTCAAAACTAATTAATAGAATAATAATTACAAGTTTTAATTAAGTAAAAGCACATTTTGCGTTACGTGCGTACACAAATCAACATCTAAAAGTATTCAAACGACTATTAGCTTTGCCGCCACGCTATAAATCAATATAAAGTCTCTGAACGGAAACATCACCAGAACAGTGGTTTAGAAAAATTAGAAAGTGCAAGTAAATAGAATTATATGAAAATAGAATTAATGTACTTACTAACAAAACAAATCATTTACAAAATACCCAAGCGACAATAATAAAGTTCGAATTGCGTTTCCGGTCGCATAGGAAAATCATTAATTGCGTTTCAGGTGTTCAATGCTACTGTTTCTTTAGCATATGAAAACGTTTCCGAATGAAATGGTGATGACGCAAAATCGCAATATTTCGCAACAGCTTCGATATTTTAAACCCGTTGACAATGTTATAGCCAAAGCGTCACAATCAAGAGTGGTTCCGTAAAAAAACTTGGAAAAATGTACAATATGTTTTTTTTCTTTGATTTTTATGACTAACGTTCCGTTTTACGTTCGAGTTACGCCCGTATGAAAAAAATAGAAAACATGGAAAAGTTCCATTGGTCGATTTAACTCGTATTTTCCTATTTATTTTGGGAATGATAGCTAGTAAAAACGATCAAAATTAAAAGCATGTATCAAACTGTTTTTTTTTTGTTCCATTATCAGTCTGTCAAGTGTCAAGATAGGACGTATCCATGGCCATCCACAATGGCTTTGGCCCATGGCCACGGAATGCCCGAATAATTATCACGAAATACTCCAAAACATTTTACCAAATTTTGAGGATAATAATTATAATGTTTACTTATTAACCAACGTATTACGACACGGGTTTTAAACACTGAGTATGAGATACCTACTGTGGCTACTTGATTTTGGCCAGGATCTCATAGTTTTTGTCATCAAAATTAGTCTTTAAAATCAGGATATCTGAAGCTCACTTTGATCATTAGAATACCTAGGTACTAGGTTAAAAAAACCATTAAGCTCAGGATGATTCAGATAGCTGATCCATTGGTAATGAGTTCAAATTAAGCTCACAATAAGGTTTTGTCACAATGTAAAAACAGTCATGACCATTGCAAACATCATCATCATCTCATTGATCATTTAATTGAAGACATTTATGAGCAACTTGATGACTTTTAATTGGCTGTCAGTCTCACATGCTATTTTTTTTTTATTCTGTTTGTTTTAGCTGTAAGTCATCCATAGTTGGTAAATAAATAAATAAATAGTAAACAATGAATCAATTAAAAATAAATAGGCTTATTTTTTGTAATAACAGCAACTAATACTAACGCCAACTAACCAACGCTACCCTCAACTGACAATATCATATTAAATTAAATGACACACTTTTACATTCCTATTTTTCATTATTTGTACATTGCATTTAGTTTATATTAAATTTTATCAACTTTATAACAACCATTTACGGTAGATAAATACGGTGCTAAAATTTCCTTTTTAACTGTAGGTTTTCGGTCAAACTTTTGGTACAAAACTACAAGTCAATGTTAACCAGTCATTTTATAAGAAAAAGTACCCTAATCAGTCCAGTTTGTAGTTATTACTGTAGATTCTTATACTTACAGTGAATAGTAGGGTGCGAATTAATTAATTTTTGTTTCTTAATTTTTTTATATATGCTTTAAAATACCTATAACTACAGCCTTAACGAACTATGAAAATACAATTTTAACTTCATACATAATCAATCAGAAGTTTAAAATACAAAGTAAAACCATATTAATTTCTTACCTCAGATACAGTGAACATTGATGTTGCATGTTGTAGTTCAATATTGTGGTAAAACAAGACAAGTTTTCTCACCCACATTGTACAGCTACTTTACCCTATAACTGAAAGAAATTAATGAACAATTTAGTCCATACAATTTAAATCACAATAAATTCATAAAATAATAATGCTTTCAGTGCTACATTTCACTACTGACAGTTGCCTGACACAGAAGTTGCAAAAAAATAATGTCACTACTGTCAATAACTTAAAAACAAAAATCTATTTTTGTACAAATGATAACATGGTTACATTTCACATTACTGCTAATTTTAACACCTACACCTAGACTAGAAGTCCAAGACACCAGCAAATGCAGCCTGAAAACTTACCTACATGTCTACAGCATGTTCACATGTTAGGTACCTACCTACTGTTACTAAGCTACATAAGAATCAGGCAAGGCATTATTTTCATAAGTATATGCAAAATAATATTTTTCACATATTGGTCCTTCGCATAAGTATAGGAGAGACAGACCTGATTGTCTCTTGCAGCCTTTTCAATGACTACCTACTTACTACCCTAAGCACAGTAGTTGTGCTATTGAAATGCTTTATTTAAAATTGATTTGCCTCCTAATCAGATATAAAAAAGAGAAAATGCTGTTACTCTTTTATGAAATACTGAAAACTGTGGTTGAGATGGAGTCAATATGCTGTCATATTTCTGTAACAGAAATAGGTGTTTTATTATACATTACAATCTATTGTATAATAAACATTTATAAGTCTTTTATGTATTGCAAACTGCCCTAGGTGTAAGATTTTAATATATTATGTTGAATTATGAGATTTTCAAAAGACAGAAAACTAAAACACCATTTAAATCACAAAAATGCCAGTTTTCGAAACCAAGCACATTATGTCTTTATTATTTATGATTTTTATGTCCCAATTAAGTAACTTGCATGGTAAGCAAAATCAGTGATTCATTCCGGTTGTTGCACAGGTGTTCAAATGTTAAATAAAATGTTTTTAATAATCTAAATCAATCTAATTCTGAACTTACTGTTCAGAATTAGATTCAGTCCACAAATGCTACTTTTAACTTACTGAGTGATCCCATCATCCCTTAGCTTTCAGATTATAAGTTGGTAGGTACATACCTATATGTATACACCATTGTAGGTATAGCATGTGAGCAAAAATTATTAGGAGTCTACTTATTTTATTGCTGAAATTAAGTTTATCATATGCAATTTGAAAAAAAGACAAATTGAAAAAAATTACTTCAAAAGGAAATTAAGAATGAAGATCAAACCTCACACACCTGACTAAGACAAGGCTGGGGGATAATGTTAATGTGAATAACTAAGCAATTAATTTATATGCGCAGATTCAATAACTTGTACTTACTCAAAACCCAGAAATAGTGATCTGTTAACAATTTGGAAAAGAAAATAAAAAGAAAGTCAAGTTTCTGTAAAACTATGAAAATACATAAACTAGTTTTAAAGTTAATATTATCTATCAAATAAACATTAAAAAGAAGAGAGAAGCAATATTTTGGGTTTTATTCTCTTACCTTTATACGCAACGACGTCTAGAGAAGGAATGAAATGAATGAGGGAAAGAGAAAAGTTAGGTATCAGTAGAGATTAATGGAGAGGATCTTTGATAACTAGTAAAGTACACCGATATTGGGAACAAAAAATCTATTTTTACATTTATGTCCTACCGCAGGTCACATTATCGTGTTATTTATTTATTATTTAGTATATTTTCTAATTCCCTTCCGCAAAGTGTTATAGCAATCGTTCCAAAACTTTATAAATAATAATATCGTAGGATTAGTTCTAAATTAAAATACAGACTTTATTAGTTAATTGAATAGTTTGATATAATTATTAATACTTAGTCCTACATAACTCGAATGTCAGAAACTTTATTTTTGGTGAGTACATGTGGGTTTAGTTTGATTTTTGAGATCTTACTTTTGAACTTACTTGTAAATCGTCTGTGGTTCCTGACGTTCCTGTCACGCCAGTGAAAAAAATATGCTGTCAAAAGTGTTCAACTGCCAAACTTGGGCGCGCATGATTTTGATGTGATTTGTTGTATTTCTGAAATTCCCTGCTTAGTACTGCCCAAAATGTCTAAAAGTTATGATAGAAGTTTTCAAACGCATTCAACTCATTTTACACCATTGAAAAATAGAAGAAACAGACAGTTTTTACCAAGAGAAGATACCTTAAACCTGTCGCCGATATTGAATGAAACATCTATATTTAAAAATCTCAACGACACAAGTTTAAGGCAAGTTTTAGATGAATCTTCTGTAATAATAAATCCTGGGGTCAGCATTGAAGGTTTAAGCGAAGCTTTCTTTGAGATCATACAAACAAGTCGTCCTAGTGATGTGTTAGACACATTAGCTAGGTTAGCCCAAGTATGTTGTGATTCACTCGAATTAGTTGAGCCATGGAATAGATACAATGCCCAAAACTATTGGCTGGCTGAAGAGGCAAACACATGGAAGCTGCTGCACTGTCTATATGCTGATTCCATAACAGAGCATCCAGAATCTTTGGATAGTTTAATCACTGAAACTACATTATCTCAGCAAACATTGGTTAGTGCTTTGTTTAGGAGTGATTCTGAGCTGAGATTGCTACAACTGCTAGTTGACTGGTTAGAGGCTACCGCAGCATACCAAGAGGAAGCCACAAAGACATCAGCTCCAATAATAAGTAACAACATTCACTGGGGAAATACTTTGCATCAGTTGCTACTTGGGACTAGTTTATTCAATAAAGAGAAGAGCAAGGCTATGGTCACTTGTATGGATCCTGATGCACCTAGACGTCAAAAGAAAATAGTCCACTCAGATGATCAAAAAGACGATAATGATTTGTGTAAAAGGATATTTACAGAAGTAAGGTGTGGCAAGTTCAAAGAAGCAGTTTCCCTATGCATAAGTGCTGGGCAGGCATGGCGAGGAGCTGTTTTGCAAGGGTGGATGTTACTTCACTATTTGCCAAAAGAGGATCCCAATTCTGCATTGGAAATAGCTGGTAATCCTTCAAGAGATTTGTGGAAATGGTGTTCATTGGGACTTGCAAATAATACAGCTGAGAACATTCACTATAGAGCTACTATTGGAGTTTTGTGTGGGCATTTAGCCAGTACTCTTCCAGCTTGTCAAGGTAGTTGGGAAGATTTGCTTTGGGCTCATTTAAGAGCTCAAATTGAGGCAAGAGTTGATAAGTTTTTGCATGAGCATCATGCTACAGTTGATGCTAATACTACACCGTCTGATGTTCTAGAACTCCTTCAGTCTGAACTTCAGCTTGAAGAACTGACTCTACAACAGATTTTCAGTGCTGTGAAAGCTTTGATGGATGGTAAAAAGGAATCATTATACCAAACTTGTCAGCGTCACTTGATGCTTGGCCATGTTCGAGCCATTATGCAAGATTCTTTACAATGGATTGAAACCAGTGATGATAGATTTGTCCGATTTTTGGCACATCTCATTCTAGTATTAAGACAAATGGGTAAAGATCCTCAACATGACATTGGAGATAAAATTTTGGAAAACTATGTTACAGAACTTGTAGGTAAACTGATTGATGGTTCAGTGGAATGTCCAGAACTTATAGCTTATTATACTTCAACTGTGCCAGTTACTAGACAAATTGTACTTTATGCGGAACTGATGGATCATGTACATAAGAGTGAGTACAGGGAGGGAGTTGTCAAAGCAGGACTCAATGCTGGCATTGATGTTGCAGCATCAGCTAGAGTTGCTATAAAGAAAGCAATCACAGATATACAACAAGGCTATGGTAATCTAGATTTGACATTTACCCAAACTACAGCTGTTGAAAAGGATAAAACATTGATCCAAAAAGTTATTTCATCCCTAGAGTGGTTATCTCTTATTTCCAACCAAGTTGAGGAAGCCCTGTGGCTGAGTAATGCTATGATTCGAACATTTATTTTCATTGGAAATACAGATGCTGCTTTAGCATGTGTTGTAAATGTAAACAAAATGTTTCCAGAGTTTTTGAACAAAATAACCGAAAATTCTGCAGAACTACGGGAACATCTGTGTTTGAAGGCATATCTAGAAGCACTTGAAGGTTTTGCTACTTGGTACAGACACTTTATCAGTGGTCAACCTAAAGATATAGAACCCCTTGCTTCTGATGCATCATTCTCCGACAAAGTGCATCATGAACAGCGCTGTGCTCAAGTGGAACAACAAAAAGCCCGTTGGCTGAATGCTGTGCTACATCAAGCAAGACACACCAAAAATTTGTTGTACAATGTATTATTGTTCCCTGGAGGATGGCTTCAAGATGAAAATGATAGTACTACTTCCCAAAAGTTCAGTGAAGATGAAAAGCAAGAAAGAACCAAACAATTGGAGACTCTGAGACGTCTTTGTATTCCTGAAATCGTTGTTTTAATCCTAAAGATATTACAAAGCAACGAAGACATTGAAAATCACAAGGAAGCTGTTAAATTGTCTAACCTTATTGCCGGGGAGAATAGATGTTTGTACAAAGTGTTTACTAAGAGCAAGCTAATGGAGGTTTTGGAGAGGATCAAGGAGTCATCACTGCTGCTTATAGAGAAAGGAAGAGATATGTTTGGATATGAAATAACAGAATAATAATGCATGTATTTTTTTTTTCATTTTTAAAATAAACGTTTGTGTGTATTAACAATATTGTTTCGTCTTTATACACCTACTTATAACAAAACAAAATATTTACATATCATCAAATTAAATGACTAGAGCACAGTTACAGGATTCAAGTTGATCAAATCATTGCTAGATTCTGCTAGATCTGTAATGGACACTCTTCCCCTCTGTCTTATGAACTTGGCTACATCTTCTAGCTCCTTCTGAGAAATGTAGATGAATTTTCCCCTGTCATCTATGACACCAGTGAGTTCACCAGATGCTTGCAAATCTGCTATCCTATCAATGGCAGCTTGGGTCTTCAATTTGAAATGTGCAGCCAAATCTTCAAGCAGTACAACTTTCTGGGCCTGAAATTTTTTTTTTATTTTTTATTCACAACTTGTTAAGTGAATTTATATACCAAAAGTAAACAGACTTCAAACAACATTATTTTTGATGGCTTTGTTCCTGCCAAACCTCTTGTGTTGGGTAATTTTGCCCCCATTGATATAATATATCAATGTTTGCCCCGCAAACATTACATTATAACAAAATTAAAACATGCTTTTTGTTTGTTCTTGCTGCATGCATTGCATGCTTCAGAGGAAGGGTTCCTTTTCTTAAGAGAGAGCTAACATATCATAATTAATTGTATTATACTGCAATGATAAAAAAAACACAATCCCACTTTTACCTTTATGTAGTCAATGAAGTCTTTCAGCAAGTTCTCTTTATCCTGTTCATCATTCTCGTCGAAGCCCTCTCCTTCCACTGTGAAAGCTGCCTTCAGAGCCTCATACTCTTCCTGTTCACGTCTCTTGCGTTCCTCTTCTGCCTTACGCTCGGCTTCCTCTCGCTGGCGTTCTTCTTCCTAAAAGAGAAAGAGTTGATTTTATAATTGGACAGCTTATGAAACAAATGGTTACTCATTTGTTAATAATTCTTGGGCATGTTTTAAATGTGTTTTCTGACAAATTGTTAGTTACTTAGTGATAATTTTTAACTACTTAACAGTTATTTATTTGGCAATTAGTCTAGCTAAATATTGATCGAAACACGCACATTAATGAAATTTAGGTGCCCTTAAGGTAGATTAAAAAATTCTTCCTAATGGAATGCAAAGGAACACAGGTGGGTTTTAAAGCCTGCCTTCTGTAATAGGAATAACTTGTGACATTATCACGGGATGGAGTGGAGTGGGGAATGTCTTGAGTACACAATTGATAAATGAAGTTCGTCTTTTCGTATCAATGATTAACTCGTTACATTTTTTGGGCCCAGGGGTGGCCACGTCAATTGCAGCATTGGTGGCACTCATCAAATCCCCCAAAGTACAGGTGCATGGGGGCTGGGGGCAACAGGAGCACCGCACTAACATTGTGTATCCGACTGGTCTATGAAACCCCATTATGCCAGGTTGTGTCTGCACCAGCCTACCTGGGTGCGTAACCAATTGCCAAATACGCCTTTGCTATGGCATACATGACATCCAATCTCACTAATTTGAAAGTCTGCATCATTCTTAACCTTTTCCATGCGGCTGCTGTGATATTATTTCCAGCTATATGGCTATATGAATTTGGATTAAGTATGGAACACAGGTAGATTATAGATTAAGACTTAGAATACTTTCAATAGTATATTCTGCATTTAATTTCCAGCTGTCATGTGGCTGAAACAACAGACAGAAGCTAGTGTTTTCAGAAGCTTAACAGACCTCCTGTTTTTCTTCAACCTTCTTCCTCTCTTGCTCTAACTCTTCATCTTTCTTCTTTTTAAACTCTCTCAGTTGTTCCTCTGCTTCCCTTGCCTTCTTCTTTTCCATTTTGGCTTCTAGTTTTGCCCTTTTCTGAAAAAAAAAAAATATTTAGAGGATAATTTACAGGACAATAAAGTAACCAATTATTTATTTATTTATTATTCAATTAGTATTGTATGATAGTATATTTTGTAATTTGTGTAGGTAAACTTAAATGTTGTTTTAACCTTAGCACCCATTTTGTCATCAATATCAGCTTTTTGAGTCTCTGCTGCATTTTCTTCTTCAGCTTCATCAGCCACATCTGGTTCTTCTTCAAATGCGGCTTGGTGACGAGCAGCTGTGAAAATATAATATTCCTTTTAAGACAACTTTCACTATGCAGATCACCTTAGGTATCTGCTAAAACAATGCTTTGAAGCATTTTATATTGGTAGTAATAATGATCTTTTAGATTTCCATTTGAAACCAGTTTATCATACCATTGGCTCTCATCCGAGCTCTTTGATTCCGTACTGCTTGCACTCTCCCAGGACCTCCATCTCTTGGGGCCACTGCCCTTGGCCTTGCTCCACCTACAACAGTAAAATTAATTATAACAGCATGAAGACTATAGGCAGACCATTGGTGTACAATGCACAGACGGTATTGTTTCTACATTGTAATTATTGTAGTTTAGTTATAAAAGTATATGCTCAACCACGACTTTAACAATTCACAGATTTGCTTCTGAAATATTTATTTACCTTGGGGTTTGACTTGTGATCCAACCCGTACAAAAGCGATGGATAGCAAAACGATAACTATTGCACTAATGATAGCAGCAATAATAAATGGATCCATGGCTACACTAATACTTGAGTTGATGTATGTATGTATGCACCTAAAAATACCGTGTTCAGGAGTTTTTATAACATAAAATGTATTGTTTGGTCGCAGACGATTAAAATGGGTTTGTTTTTTCCAACATGTTTCACAAAGATGATCACAAAATTTCTGAACGACGTCATCAAGCAAATGTCAAAATCAGCCAGCCAACGACTAATAATGCTCAACATCAACAATGCAATGTGACACACATTGCGTAGGGATTCATTTTGGAGTAACAGTGAAATTATTAATTGTTTTATTTAAATATTTTCTTTCAATATAATACATAAATTAAGTTATAATGGTGCTTTTCAATTTAGTTTGAATTATTTTAAGTTCCATTTATTGCTAAAAATATCAACATTGTCTGTGTTGAAACTGAGCAAGTTGACGTTTTAAATTCGGTGACGTGTGTCATGTCATCTTGAGTTTTTTTTGCCGATTCTTATATGCTGGAAAAATGGAATTATTTAGAATATCCTCGCTATTTGCGCTATTTCTCATATTGGACGTGACTTCAGCTTTATATTTCCACATAGCAGAAGCCGAGAGAAAATGTTTCATAGAAGAAATACCCGATGATACTACTGTTATAGGTAAAACTTCCTTGTGCCCGAGCCCTGCATTTCCAATCACAATTGTGTAGCGAGAATGTAGTTTAATGCTGATATTTGTTGTTTTTCAGTGAATTACAAAGTGGAGTTGTATGACCCGAGATCGGGAGGTTTTATGCCTTCGACTCCCGGCATAGGTATGCATGTGGAGGTCCGGGACCCCAACGACAAAGTGTTGATGTCGCGTGTGTACTCGTCGGAGGGCATGATATCGTTCACGTCGGTCACGCCGGGAGAGCATGTCATCTGCATGTACTCCAACAGCACATCTTGGTTCAGTGGATCACAGCTTAGAGTGAGTATTATATTGAAGAAGAGAAAGGTGATCTAATTGATGTAAAAAGTTCTTTCATTTTAAATTGGTAGCTGTACCATCTTCAATGTAGCATTATATCAATGAAACACGTCTTATAACATAGAAGTAAAAACACTTGTGTAAATATTAAACTTTAATACTTTGTTCCAAAAATACATAACAACTACCAAAATACTGTATATCCATATTGTATTTAATGCTTAATTTGTGTAACAGGTGCACCTGGACATTCAAGTTGGTGAGCATGCAGTGGACTATGCCAATGTAGCCCACAAGGACAAACTCACAGAGCTGCAACTTAGGATTAGGCAACTGCTCGACCAAGTACACCAGATTACTAAGGAACAGAGTTACCAAAGGGTAAGGGTTTAGAAAACTACTTGCTAATGCTGAAATAAGCCGAGTACTTATCATATTAAATTATGTTGTTTGTAAGGTATAAATAAAAATATTGTTTAAATCTTTTATCTGAAGAATTTAGGTGCAGTTTGACATATTTTCTACACAAAAGCTGTCAAACAGCCATTCTGATTCCTCAGGTTTTACTTGTTCCAAACAAAACCTTTTTTAATTTTAAAATTTCCTTGCCTCATACTAACAAAGTAGAGTTATGAAATGAGATTGTTTTCTTTAACTCTTAAATGTATTTATTATGTTTCAGCATCGTGAGGAGCGTTTCAGACAGACTTCAGAAAGCACAAATCAGCGGGTGCTGTGGTGGAGTCTCCTCCAGACTGGAGTCCTCGTCGGCATCGGCTACTGGCAGATGAGACATCTCAAGAGTTTCTTTGAAGCCAAGAAATTAGTCTAAATTAACCATAATAAACATTTATACATTTAGTTTTGTCCTATTATTTTCATAATTTCCTGAAACCTAATCATTATTTATGACTTCTGATGTTTTGTGAGCCTTGTTAATGATCTGTATTTTTCAAATAAAATTACTGTGAGAATAATTTATTTTATATTCAATTTCACTTATAACCTAGTGTATAAAAAAGCACCATAATATAATTATTTATATATTTTGTTTACTTTATTCTTATAACAATAAATATTAACAAATAATAAGTAGGTAAACATAATTACAATAATTAAAATTGGTTATCAAAGAATGTTTTAGGAAGACAAATACTTTACATACTTCCTGGAGCCCACCTATGTCCCCACATTATAAATGCCTAATATTTTATACTTTTTATTTTATTTATTAACCCTTTAACAGGCATAATAGTTTGGAAATCGAAAAAATATGCCAAGATTCGTCGAAATTTGGTAGGCATTACGGATAAAACATTTTTTTTTTATTTTTTTTATCCTAAATGAATATTTAATGAACGATTGACATGTCTTGAAAATACCATTTAAATACAATCGAATAACTAATGGTAATGTTATCATCGATTTATGAACTGTGAAATATGGTGGTAAAAATATTCCCTCTGCCTTAGAAAGGGTTAAACATATTCAAAAAAATATGAGATAAATTCCTGTCTCTTATGGAGTATGATGTTATTTTCTGCCACGTTTTATTGATTCCTGCATCATGCTACTCTTTTATTACTTTTGAGAATAAAATGGATGGATAATTAAGTTTTAGTTATTTTATTTATAAACCTTAACTTTTGAGCTGGTAAGACCATAGCCCTATAAAGAAATGATGAAGACAACACCATTTCAGTAAACTTAGACATAAAATAGTTAATTGGACGATTTCCTTACACATCAATCAAAGTTCTCAACTTTAAAGACACTATCCAAATAATTTACAAAAAGTGATGAATCCGCTTTTGGGAATGGAGTTAACAAAGTGAAGTCTACCATGCATAGTGTACTTATTATTGTATCACATGTGCAATAATATAAATGGGAGTCGATTTGAAGTTGTTCAGCTAGTTCCAGTTGATGGTTGTCCATTAAGTCTTCGTTTACAACAACCAAGAGTGGTTTATTTGCTTCCAAAGTTTCTAGACAGCTTCCAGCCCCGGCATGACTTATAACCAAGTCTGCGATTATTATATCCTCGTGAATCGAGTCCTTAAATCTGTACATGTTTATTTTAACGTTCTCCTTTTCAATGATACCGGGTTCTGCACTGCTATTGCCGATTTGAAAAGTTATCTCTTTACAACCAATATTTTTCAATGCTGTAAGTACAGATTCAGTCAAAACATAGTCACAAAGTAAATCAAATCTTGTTGTACCGACTGTTATAAAGATTTTCTCATAATGGTACGCCATTTCACAAAAATAAAATAAGAGAGAACGATTTCTCCGTAAATTGTAAACAATGTCTGTCTGTCAAGCAAGACAACTGATAATGGCATTTTGGCAAGGCAATAAAATTGGTGACAAGTTCGAAACGTCAATGTCAAAAACTTAAATCAATGTTTTTCTTGGTTCTTAGGAATCGATTTTGGGAGCCGAAAAAAAAGTGAAAATAACTAATTTTCTAGAAGCTAAATTAATAGTAAAAACAATTTAGCCATCGAAGTTAAATTTTGAATGAGTGATTTAACCATAGGTTCATCTATTGATCAGTGTTCTGTGCTATTCTGTGGCATTCGTCCTCCTCATTCATTCATTTCGTACGTCTTTGTCTAGCTACAAAATGGAAGCATCAACATGATTAATAATCCTTGTCATTTTCGTACCTAAATAGTGTTCGCCTGACCCATCCTTGTGTTCATTTATTGAATAATTTGTTGGGCATTATCAGTGTTAAGGTATCGGAAACGAAGGCCTCGCTAAGGTAAGATATTATAGGAAGTCGCTAGTCGCATCAAACAATGCGGCTAGTCGGCGCGGCACTACGGCAGCAGTGGGTTAAATGAACGAATGCGACAATGAATATAAGTAAAAACAAATCAGCTGTTTTTAAATTTACGAAATTCAAGATAAGTTGATACTTTGGTACTTACCTAGTTGACGTAGGTACATACATATATGTACCTAAGGTTAAATAGAACTTGATTGTTTTCAGGCACTGGAGTCGAATAAAGCTTGACGTCTTGGTTAAAAATTAAGAGTTGTTTTACCTGACTGCCTCTGGAGAAAAACAATTTTTAGAGGTTTAATTTAGAATTTAACAATGGAAAATGACGGAACAGAGATGAATGTATCGAGAGTCATCATGAGTCGAGAAGAAAAGATTCGACTAATACAGCTGTATACCGAATATAGAGTGCTGTGGGATTGCCAACATCCCAATGAGTTTTTGCGAAAACAAAGTTGGATAAAGATTGCAAATGAATTTGGCCTGCCTGTTGATGTTGTAATGAATAAAATGACATTATTACTGGCTACCCATAGCAAGGAATTTAGAAGAGAGAGACAAAGCCGTATCACAGGTCCGATGGTTTAATCGTTTTTTTTATTGTAACTAGCTTTTTCCCGGGGCTTTGCTTGCTTTCAGATTTTATTTTCGCTAAAAAAGTAGCTTATAACTATGGCCCATAAATTATAGTCTACTTTTTCCACTGTAGACTAGAATCGTCTTCGTCTGCGGCGTTTAATATACATATTTACTCCGATTTTAATTTATTTTGGTACACATCTGCACCGATCTTTTACCAACATTCATTAATTGGGTCCCATGTAATGATGGGCGAAGGTGGAGAGACGAACTTGACTCTTACTGGAAGGATTGACCCGCAATGGCAGAGGACAGAGAATGTGTGGAAAAGGGAGAGGGAGGCCTTTACCCAGCTGTGGGACATAAGGGGCTAATTTAGATTAGATTAAAAATATTATGGTTATGAAACAATTTATGAATGAGGAATGGTCATCTGAAGTAGAGCAAGAAAATGACTTTTTAAGGTTCCGAACGTCTTTAAAAACGGAACCAAAATAGGATCACTCGTGTGTCTGTCTGTCCTTCTGGCACAGCCAAATTTCACAGTAAAATTAAAGCACCGACTTCCTTAATGCATGATGACATATTTTACGCGTAATGACATACAATAACGATGCTGTTAATCCAACGACTTAACCGCGTCACGTCCCAGTGACTGATACCTACACACTTAACTCTCTACCTATCTCAAAAACTATTGTGCCTACAGATTTTGATGAAACTTGCACTGTTCCCTAAGTTAGACCATTCCTTTTTTTTTTTGGCTCTGGGGAAATCCTCATGGATGTCCTCCGCCCTGGGGCGGGCGGAGAGGTCCTTCAGCCTTATTGACTAAAACCACCCCGGTGTTCCATCTCCCACCTACGCCGGGGATCGCGGGAACGTATGCGACTTCCGTAATCCCCGGCTGGTGCCGGCCCGCCTCTGCGAGCCACCTCGCGTCAGTAAGGTGGGAGTGAGGTGTTTGACTCCCCCCGCTACGTCAAAGAGGGGCGCACGGAAACACCACGCGCCGCCACTTCGGGTCCGGATGAATGGAGGGCGACGGACATCCCCAAGTCCGCCGCCCCTGAAACCGATGCGCCTGCTGCAGGCCGGGAGAGCGGTCGAGATCTCCCTCTCCCTTTCCGCAGCCTCCTTCTGCGCGATAACTGTCTCGCAGGAGACCTCCGCGTCCCAGGACTCCTCGCCGCCGACCATAGAACGGACTACGGCCGGCAGCGAGAGGTCTCTGCCTACCACAGAGACGGGGGCATGTTAAAGCCTAATATACTATACAAAAACTGCAATTCTGACAATATTACATAAAAACGGTTCAATTTGAAAACCTCTTTTTTGAAGTAGATTAAAATGCAGATATAGTTCTTTACCTATACCATAAGTTATTATTATCTTTATTTTTTTTTACTGATACCTATAGATTACTCGAAAACCTTTTAGAAGTCTAAGATGGGAATGGGAATGGGAGTCTAAGAATGTTACATTACGGCCCGTAACACCGTTCAGTACCCAGCTTTACACTTTACAATAATGAGATTCGTTCGGAACCCTTTTCATGCATAATAGTGGATGAATAAATGACTGAAACAGAAAAAAAATGTGTAAATGCAAGAGCCAGCGAAGCGAGCTCACAAATTGCAACTCATCTCGGATAGGTTTGATTTTCTTGTAACCATTCATAGAAGTGACTTCTTGAATCTGCCAGGTCAGCTCAAGAATTGAATTGGTCGCAAAATTTTTGCACCCTGGATGAACTATGTATTTACTTTATATGTAGAGGTCGTAATTGGCTGAGTCTTCGGTAAGAGCCCGCCCTAGGCTGCGCGGGCCCCCATTCCTACCTTGTCCCACAGACCAGGCTTGCGGAGCTTGCCGTAAGCGGGGGCCAGCGAAGGCAAAGGCGAACGCCACCTCGAATTTACCGCCAGTCCGACACTGCAGTTGGCTGCTAGTATACCCAGTCTATAAAAAGTGGGCGTTTATGAAAATTGGTCATCGGTCCAATGTTTTATGTCACTGGGAACACTGAAGCTAAAAGAAAATGGGAACCACACCTATAAGCCGCTCACGTCGTGATCCTAATCAGTGCCGGACTGGGACCCGAAATCGGCCCGGGCATTTTAAAGACGATCGGCCCTCCTCTACTCTCAAGAAAAAGAAAAACTATTAATAATTAATAAATTATAATTATATTTTTTTAATCGTAGATGTGGGTGTGGGTTTGGTCCCTGGATGTGGGGGTGGAACTAAACTTTTTTTCCGGGTGATGCTATTATTATATTTTTTACTTTACTCAGATAAACTGACATGTATCCGTAACTCCTCGTTTAAAAAATAATTAGGAATTACCCAGGTAAGAAATAATTAAAATAAAACAATTTTTATAGCAAAAACTTTTTTTAATAATCCTAATGTTTTTGGTAGTCATTAACTTTTTGGCAGGTTAAAGTAAGGAACCAACCATGCAAATAGTGTACCTAGTCTTTTTAACCCAAAGGTTGACTGGTAGAGAATGCCTTGATGCATTAAGTCCGCCCATGTACCACTATTGTACATAAAGTTTAAATAAATAAATATGACCTACTCACTTACCAAGTTATAACTCGCAGACAAAACAATACAATGTTTCACAAGGTGTTTTAGTGTTTCGTAGTCAACAAGGAACCCTTATAGTTTCACCATGTCCGTCTGTCTGTCGGTCGGCCTGTCTGTCTTACTGTCCGCGGTTTAGCTCAGAGATGCTTACCACTAGTAGAAAGTTGGAATTTAGTATGAGTGTACATATTAATCATGTCGACAAAGTAGTAAATTAAATGTTGAAAAAAAAATTGTTTAGGGTAAAAAGTCATCGCCACTTCACGTGTAGTGCACGTAACTATCCTGTGGTGTGTGTTTGTCGTTGGATAGGTTATTTTATTATTATATATTATTTACATATAACATTTATTTCTTCTAAAACTTATTTAGTATAACGTTGTTTGATATTACGTTTATGGAATCGAAAATCATTATTTTGGTCTAACGTTTAATATATATAAAAAACGTCATTATGGTTAACACCCCGACTCAGAGTACCCCGACTCGGATAGGTTAGAAGGCTAGCTAGCCTTCGTGGTTATTTTTTTTTAAAGAGACCTATAAGTAGGAGCCCCGCGTAGCGAAAAGCTCTGCATATTAGCAATAAAATAAAATCAGCAGACGACAAAATAAAAACTACTTGGAAAATAATAAATAACGAAACAGGTAGGAAGAAACAGCGTGAAACTAAATTTAATTTAAATACTGTACATGGCCAAATAAACTCGGACGCAGAGGTAGCTCAGGAATTTGATAACTTCTTTGCCAATATTCCTCTTAAAACTACAGAAGCTCTCAACTCGTCATCCACGCTCGCTGCTGACTTACTTAGAAAGAATGTAAAGGTATGTCCATCGGAGTTTAAGTTTCAACATACAAACCCCCAGGCCATTATAAAAGCTTTTAAAGATCTTAAAATTAAATCAACAGAAGATCTTTGGGGAATATCTGTAAAAGTTTGTAGATCTATCATTGAAACTATTGCCCCCTACTTAGCTGTCATATTTAACACTAGTGTAGACAAGGGAGTATTTCCGGATCTCATGAAACACAGTAAAGTCGTTCCATTGTTCAAATCGGGTGATTCTCAAGAACCCAACAATTATCGGCCGGTGTCAATTCTGCCAGTTCTCAGTAAAGTGTTTGAAAAGTTAATGCTTAGTCAGATGTTACGTCACTTTAATAAAAATTCCATCTTTCATGAAGACCAGTACGGTTTCACCAAAGGGCGTTGTACAACTGACGCCGGTGTCACCCTAATAAAGAACATTTTTAACGCCTGGGAAGAGTCGCAAGATGCCATTGGAATATTCTGCGACCTCTCGAAAGCGTTCGACTGCGTTAACCATGAGACGCTTTTGTTGAAACTTGAGCACTATGGGATTAGGAATAGAGCCCTTTGTTTACTTAGTTCATACTTGATGGGCAGACAGGTTAAAGTTCAGATAAACGGTGTAAACTCAATAGGGTCGGAAACGACAATGGGCGTTCCTCAGGGTTCAATATTGGGTCCATTCCTTTTTTTAGTTTACATTAATGATTTGCCCCAATTACAACCAAAGATGGTGTTATTTGCGGATGACACATCATTAATATTTAAAATAGACCGACGTTCACAAAATCTTGACGACGTCAATAGCTCTATTCATCAGGTCCAAAATTGGTTTACGGCAAACAACTTGGTTTTAAATAAAAAAAAAACTAAATGTATTAGATTTTCTTTACCAAATGTTAAAAGTAGCGAATGTGACATCATATTGAATGGAGAAAAACTGGAGTTCATTAATCAGACGGTTTTCCTAGGTATCACATTGGACGGAAAATTACAATGGGGGCCTCATATAACATCTCTTGCGGGTCGTCTAAGCTCAGCCGTGTATGCTGTTAGAAAGATAAGACAGTTAACAGACGTAGAAACCGCACGTTTGGTCTACTTTAGTTACTTTCACAGCATTATGTCGTACGGTATTTTGCTGTGGGGTCGGGCTGCTGACATTGAATCCATATTTATTTTACAAAAGAGAGCTGTCAGAGCCCTTTATAATCTGCGTCGCCGTGATTCTCTTAGGGAACTTTTTAAAAAGATTAATATTATGACAGTCCCTTGCCAATTCATTTATGAAAATATTATGTATGTGCGGAAAAACCGACATCTTTTTAGTAAAATTAGTGATAGACATAATTTTAATACTAAAAATAAAGACAAATTAGATCAACCATTTTTTAGATTAGCTAAAGTCCACACTTCTTTCATGGGGTATTGTGTTAAATGTTACAACAAAATACCTTCTGACATATTAGAACTAAATGAAAGAAAATTTAAAACTCATGTTAAAAGTACACTTTGTGAACAAGCATATTACAAATTAGAAGATTACATTCAGGATAAGAATGCTTGGAAACATGCTGGTCCTGCTCCATAGGACGATCAAGGGTGAAGGTCAAACTGGTTGATTTATGTATTAACTTTATAGATATACTGTTTCTTTTTTTGTGTTTTTATTTTTCTGTTGACTCACACACTGTTGTTTAATTAATGGTTCCAATGTTTGTAAATATGTGAGTACCATTTACCTAAATTTCTTTAGGAAATTAATAAGTTTACCTCTGCTGGTGATACTTTGTTCTAATAAGTAGCATACTCTGGGTGCATCGTCCTCACATAATATTAAATTAATTTTTGTAAACCAAATTTTGTAAAATCATTATTTGAAAAGAGTAACTATGGAGTTTCTTGTCCGTTCTTCTCCATAAGAATCTACCTTTCCGAATGGACAGTAGAGTCACTTTATTAATGTAATTCTATTATTTTTACTGAACTGTAAACGATGACGTTCAAAAGTGCCGTTTAATGGCCTAATTGAAATAAACGTTTTGACTTTGACTTTTGACTTTTAGCGGGGCTCCGTCGAACTATCTTAGCGCAGGTGGTAATCAGTTACTAGTTATGTTTTTATATTTTTTGAGTAGTATGTCAAACGATTTTATATTGTATGTTATGCTTATAAAAAATAGTTATTTTAAAATTATATCAGTCGTTTATTATATTAACTAATTGTTATATTAAATACAATTATAGCTTTCGTTGTTATACGTTGTAAATATTAGAGATTTTGTTGTTATATCATCTATTACTTACCCGATATTCGCACCAGGTGGAGGTCGGGGAGGGGGACTTATCGCAGAAAGATATATCAACGACAATTTCCTGCTAATGCACGATAATGCTCGCTGCCACACTGCTGCAGTGACTAGACAGTAGGTACCTGGAAGAAGTCCGGATTGCCACACTAGACTAGCCAGCCCTCAGTCCTGCCTTGAATCCGATTGAACAGATGTGGGACGAGCTGAAAAGGCGGGTACGATGGAAGTGAGACCTGAAAATTGCTTTAATCAAAGAGTGACAGGAAATCCCAAAGGATTCCATCAGGAAACTCATTAAGTCATTGAAAAACCGTATACAGGCCGTCATTAGGCCCAGAGGGGTAACACAAATATTGGGGGGTAAATAACATAAATAATAGTATTTTTTTTTTATCTTTTTATTTTACGTCCTATTAATTTAGAATTCCACAACTTCGACCTATTGCCATACCATTCGACCAATAATTCCCTAAATTTAGGTCGAAAATTAAATTCTTGATATTTCACAAATCACAATACAGAAAGTAATCGAAAAAAAAATGTGAGCACCGCGCGATGATGTGATTCCAGTTTATTGCTCGCGAGTGTAGTAGTCAACTAAGAGATCCAGTATCAATCTTTATGAGCCAAAATACGATTGATATGCTAGTGGGAATTTATGAAAAATAACTTCACTTGAAGGGAGGCCATATAAATTAAATAAAAATAAAATTCCTAAGTATTTCAGATAACTTGATCCATACAGTCCGATTTAAATTAAAACCTAGCCATTAAATCACCCGCTTAATAAAGGATCTCCACACCGGAGAAGAGATTCTATCCGCACTAGTCTTCAGAATTCCGTTGCAGCTGCGACGCCTTCTGCAGATCAGGGACAGAGTTTTCTTGCGGATGACGGCATGAAAGCCATCAGTGCGATACAGCGGAAACATTCCCGATGTACTACAGAAGCGAGGCAGCCCCAACATCATCCTGAAGATGTTGTTATACTGGACGCGCAGGACATCCAGCGATCTTTGGTGTGACTGACCCATAGATTCCCCGTATAAAAGCTTTGGCAATACGCCTTAAAATTGTTCAGAGCAACGAAAGAATGTGCGGGCCAGCATGTTACCTCTGACCGCCCATGCCCTGCGCTCCCTCTCAATATCCGGATCGTCTTCAAGACCTTCGGTAATTAAATGCCCAGGGTATTTAAATTTCGTTACACGATTTGAGGCACAAGCCATTTAGGGTACCTATCTAATATTATGTAAATACTCGGGGCATCCACCGGCGGCCCTAAAGACCATATATTCCGTTTTTTGGAAATTGTATACACGGCCATGAGTACCAGCATAGACCTCACATACTCTTAACAACTCTCCGAGACCTCTCATCGTCGAGTTCAGCAGCACTATGTTGTCCGCGTAGCAAATGTTGTTGACGCAGACGCCATCTATTGAACAGCTGACACGCTTGCTACTGAGCTCGACGATGAGGACATCTATGTATAAGTTGAAAAGCTCGGGCGACGTAAAACCTCCCTGTCTCACCCCGCTTTCCCACGTATATGCCTCAGAGAGTGTATTATTCCACCTCAAAAAATTTGCTTGGTGAGAATACCAGTACCTAAGCATATTGAGCACCTCCACCAGTTCACCCGTGCTCCCCAACTTTCTCCAAAGCAATGACACAAGATCAAAAGCTCTGGAGAGGTCAAGGAAGAACGCATATACCAATGTCCTGCGGTCCATATAGTATTGGACAGTATGCTTGAGACCTCCGATGGTCGAAATACATATGTATATGTACATATGTCAAAAGTACCTGATAATGGTTTATTTGAAATAAATGCTTTGACTTTTTTTGACTTATGTATTTTTTATGTTAGCCGTCAAAATCAAAAATAAAGAAGTATTTTTCTTCCGTTTAAAACGAAAAAGAAACTAGGATTTAGGTCTGATTTCTGTCGGGATTTGGTATTTTTGACGCAAAAACGACGGGGTGTTATAAGTTTGACGTGTTTATGTGTGTGTGTGTGTGTGTGTGTGTATATGGCATCGTAGCTCTCGAACGGATGAACTGATTTTGTTTTTTTTTTGAAAGGTGAATTAGTCGGGAGTGTTCTTAGCTATGTTTGATGAAAATCGGTACAAGATGGCCATCGCCAAAAATGGCGAATTACTTACATATTTTTTCACAACTCCCTAAATATGAGTATCAAATTAAAGGGCTTGACTTTAGAATAATGTGTGTATCTAATATTCCTCATTCCCTTTCAATATAGTGTTATATTGAAAGAGAATGAGGAATATTAACTAACGAAATGAAAAAAAAAGATTTGTATTTATATATGTACCTATGTATGTATGTTATGTATAGTGATCGTATAATCGAGCGCCAATATACCTAATCTTCACTTTTATTCCAACGAAAGTATTATACATACGGACATGCTTTTCAGAATCCCGGATCCCGTAATCGTTCGAAATTCCTGAGATTGTTAAAAATAATACAGCATACAAAATAAAGTTAGAACTCGTTGTGAACTCTCATTATAATTTTTTATTTTATTTTATTTTATTTTATTTCGGGATAAAAAACAGGAGTACAATTAAATGTAATACATACTGTCTTACTAGTTAAACAAAATACTTATTATACTACTAGCAACATTATCCACTTATTACTAATATGATGATCTTAAATGCTACGTGAGAACAAAAAACCATTATAGGCACTTATTCCATTTGTTCTGAATAAAATAAAGATGCTAAATCAAAGTAACCGCTGCTATAATTTCATTAAGTTTGTTATATTTTTTTTTACAAAATTGTTCAATCCCGGAAACCCGGGATTATTTTTATTTATTCAGAAAGGAATGTCCTCATTATTCTTTCACGGGAAGACATTTAGGTATATAAGCGCCCGATTATCTGATCACTATAATGTTATTTGTCTGATCAATGCCCTAGATTGATGAGGAAAGTGGAGTGATGACTGGTACCTAGGACCTAACGAATTATTTTTATTTAGCTTTTAGTACTTATAAAACATAAATTTAAAAAACCCCCGACAAAAAAACTTTAAAAAGTAAAAAATAAAATGTATTGATTCTTTTAGTTTAATATAGGTACGATTCTTTGGGCCAAGCGTCATCGTGTCGGGGGACCGCTACTATATTAAGTGTGTAATTACAAATGGCGAAGACGCTGTGCGTGTTGAAAAACCTCGTCGAATAAAGACATGGGCATTTATCATTGTAGTCTCTAGGTGTTGTTGGCTCCATAACGGCCTTGCCTTCGGCTCGGGCGTCTATTCCGCCTGAGCTACAATTACGTAGTTTGCCTAATCTTATTAAAATATACTATTTATTGCTCTTTCCTTTTTACAGCTGCTGTTACAGGAAGCGAGAAGATTTTCATCTCAAAATGGTATGCCTACTCCCACTTTGCGTTACTGAGAAGAAACAAAAATTGGCAGTCCAAATCTCGTCATCCAGAACTGTTTGTACGTTGTTTTTTAAGATCTATAATATATATTTATAGGTTCAATACCTACCTAGGCGGTGTTCGCGCAAGATGGTTTATTTGTGTTCTTTAAAGTAACTTAATCTTTTCAGGTTGCCAGTCAGTTATCACCTCAAACTGCGAACAAGTACACAGATACTAATAAATTACAAAGCGGTCCAAAACTGAAAAAAAATTCACTCGCTCGATCTCTTAAAATTCTAGAAAGTACCTCTAATACCAAAGACGATCCATTTATTGCTTTTAACAATTACATAAGATTTTATATTAAGCAAATGTAATCGAACCGACTTGGGCCACATTCCATTGCCTTTAGTGTCATTCTATGAGCGAATGCAATTTCGAACAGGGCTTAGTATGAGTTTTTTAACGTACTCGATCGGGTTAAAGTAAACGTTCGCTTATGTCAAATTGTATGAAAAACAAGGTTTTCTGTTAGTGTCACCAGACAGCGCTTATTCAATTTCAATACAATTTGGCGTTTACGCTAACGCGATCGGGAACGTTTAAGAAGTCGCACTAAGGCCACAGGGTATTTTACTGGATTTTTTATTAGATACATTTCTCAAAACCTAGGAAGCAGACAAGACGCAGTTAAAAATGTTAAGTACTTAAAAATCTCAAAAGATGGCGGTATTGTGAGCGTTTTAAGATCTGTTATAAACAGACACAGCACTAATGAGGGTAATGACGGACGATCTATATTGTATTTAAACGCACATTTACGGCATTATAAATTATTGTCCATCTAACTTTGTGCACATGCGTGTAATAACAACTCTAAAGTCTAATGCTACTCGCCAGTGGCTCTAACTGGCGAGCACGAAAACGGTAACCTCCATTGCCTGTGACGTCACTCATAAGTCCCGCCATATTTGAATTGAAGGCGTCCAGCTGGTCGATTCTGCCGCTCAATCAAGAAGTCACGTGATCACGAAGTGAGTTCCATCTTTATTACATAGATTGACAGCTCACCTCGTGATCACTTCACCCAAGCCTTCACATTTGACATGTTTACAAAATCGACCGGCTGTACAAATTACATTTTGTGTGACAAGGATACACGAATAACTTCAAAAGTGAAAGAATAACCTCTTATTTTTCGATTTTTTATTTATTTTTCACAAATCGTAATGTTTTAATATCATCTATTAAATAAGTTTTCATTCATTTAGATTTTTCATACTAGTCAAATTCCCTATTGCCAAAATATTGATCAAAAGGACAAAGACAAAGGAAGGGGGAGGAGGGAGAAGGGTCAAGTGACATTTCGACAGCGTTTGTCATTCCTTTAAAATGTTGACGTTTAACCATTGCCTTCCTCTAGTTCGATCCAGCCCGTCCCTAGCTGTCCACCCTCCAGCGACGCCCTAAGCCGAGGCCCGTACCCTACAGGGGGTGCCCTTAGCGTGTAATCGCTTAGTTTGTAAGTTCTGTAAGCCCTGGCTGGAGGCTTTAATATTACATTAAGGCCACCACTGGCAAGCCCGGTTAAGCAGTCGACAACCTCATAGGTTGAACTGCGAGACGCCGCTCAAAAAAAAAAAACCAGCCTTCGCCACGCTACCGTTGTACGATAGAAATTCACTTGTCCAGAACCTCAGGTCACTAAGCTCAACATCCGTCGCGGTCATCATTTCGTTTATGAGGCGATATCAAAGTTTCACCTGCTGAATTACTACCTAAACTATAAGTACTTATACGAATTTAAAATTATTATGATCTCATATTCTCTAGTCATTTAAGTATCTAATCAAAAGAAACATATACAAATATAATTTTTATTTCATAGGTAGGTTAGTTACGAAGTAATTTACGTTTTCAGCTCATTTTGATCTCATAAATGTTAGATATATTATTTTTACGTTTGCATGTCAGCAGGGGATTAAATGATAAATGTTATTTATTTTGTAAGTAGGTTAAACATAACAGTCAAGAAGACGAAAGGCGGAGCGGCTGCACAGGTAGTGAAAGTTCCAGCTCCAGCGGTGCAACAGCCGCCTCCGCCTTCAAATCCTACGGCCGAAGCCGGATGGCAGGTAGCCGGCGGGAAGAAGAAGGCGGGCAAGGCAGCTAGGGCGGCCAAGAAACGGGAGAGGAAGCGGCGGCGAAAAGAGCAGAGCGTCGCAGCTAGGCTCCGCGCCCCGAAGTCCGCAGCTGTAGTGGTCACACTACAGCCGGATGCGGAAAAGAGGGGTGTGACGTACGGTGACGTGCTCGCGAAGGCGAAGGAGGCGGTGGATCTCAAGGAGCTCGGCATCACTGGGGGCCTCCGGCTCAGAGTGACCAAGACTGGGGCCCGAATGCTGGAGATCCCTGGTGCAGCTAGTGGCCCGTCCGCCGACGCTCTTGCCGAAAGGCTCAGGGCGTCCTTAGATGCGGAAGAGGCCCGAGTGTCCAGGCCCACCAAGTGCATTGACATGCGCATCCTGGGCCTGGACGACTCCGTCATGGAGAACGAGGTAGTGGCCGCCGTCGTCAGGACTGGGGGGTGCTCTGCCGATCAGGTAAAGGCAGGCACCATTCGTCCTGACCACACGGGCATGCGGGCTGTTGTGGTGAGCTGCCCCGTGACGGCGGCCAAGAAAATTTCAGAGGGCCGAAGGCTCCTGGTGGGGTGGGTGTCCGCGCAGGTGAAACTGCTGGAACCCAGACCTCTGAGGTGTTTCCGGTGCCTTGTGGGCAACCACGCGGGAGCTCTTTGTACCTCGGAGGTGGACCGCAGTGGTCTTTGTTTCCGCTGTGGTCAGCCCAGTCACAAGGCCGGCTCGTGTAACGCCACGCCGCACTGCGTTGTATGTGCGGCAGCTGGCAAGCCGGCTGATCACTGGGCTGGGGGAAAGGCCTGCGCCCCACCCGCCAAGGCCGGGGGCAAGAGGAAGCCCTCCGCCACCACCATTTTTGCCGTAGCCAATGCCACCGCCGTCGCCGCCGCTGCCTCCAGCGTAGCCACCGCCACGCAAGGGGCTCGGGAGGAGGCCGAAATGGAATGCCAATAACGGCCCCATTCCGCCTCCTCCAGGCGAACATCAACCACTGCGCCGCCGCTCAGCACCTGTTGCTCCAGAGCATGGCGCAGTGGTCGATCAACATCGCCGTGGTCGCTGAGCCGTACTTTGTCCCGCCCAGGGATGACTGGGTGGAGGACCTCAACGGCTCAGTGGCCCTAATTTCGTCGGCCGCCGCCGGTACCCCGTCCCTCGAGAGTGTCAGGAGAGGACAGGGGTGCGTAGCAGCACGGTTTGGGGAGATTGTAGTAGTGGGGGTCTACTTCTCTCCGAACCGATCTCTCGCCGAGTTCCACAACTCCCTTAGGGAGTTGGTTGTCGTCGTCGCTGGGTATCGTTTCCTCCCCGTGCTCGTTCTCGGGGACTTCAATGCCAAGCACTTGGCTTGGGGTTCCCGTTATACGGACACGAGGGGCAGGTTGGTGGAGGACTGGGCTCTGGAGACAGGCCTAATCGTCCTAAACCGGGGTTCTGTCCCCACGTGTGTGCGGATGCAGGGTGAGTCGGTGGTGGACATTTCGTTCGCCAGCCCTGCTCTGTCACCGCGTGTCGTCGACTGGCGCGTCATGGAGGAGGTGGAGACGTATTCGGACCACCGGTACATCCGGTTTGACGTCTCCGCCCAGACCTCAACCGCGCCAGTCCGAGAGGCCCCGAGTGGTCCGCGGTGGGCGCTGAAGCAGCTGGACCGGGAGCTCCTCCTGGAAGCCTCGATCGTGCAGGCCTGGGTGTCACCACCGGACAGGCCTGCTGACATCAATGACGAGGCGGAGTGGTTCCGGGAGACCATGTCCGAAATATGTGACGTGGCAATGCCCCGGGTCCGGCCAGGACGCGCTCGCCGCCAGGTGTACTGGTGGTCGCGGGAGCTGGCATCGCTGCGCGAGGCATGCGTTGCGGCACGGCGCCTGTACACCAGGCATCGCAGGCTTCGCATCCGCCCTCCGGATGCGCAAGCCAGGGAGGCGGAGCTGTACGAGGAATACAGAGTGGCGAAGGCCGCCCTCCAAGCGGGGATCCTGCGGGCCAGAGATCTGGCTCGTAAGGAGATGCTGGAGTCTCTGAACGGGGACCCGTGGGGACGCCCTTACAAAATGGTGCGGGATAAACTCCGCACCTGGGCCCCCCCGTTGACGCAGAGTCTCCGGCCCCAGCTGGTGGAGGACGTGGTGAGCGCTCTGTTCCCTTCGCGAGGGGAGCATACTCCCCCGCCTATGGCTCCGCCACCTGCGATGCCCGATGCGGACCACACCGACGACGGCGACGACGATGACAACGCTCCGGAGGTGACTGAGGTAGACCTGAGAGTGGCGGTAAACAGGCTGAAGGCCAAAAATACCGCCCCAGGACCCGACGGCTTACCTGGGAAAGCCTGGGTCCTGGCCTTGGAGGCTCTCGGGCCTCGACTAAGGGGGTTCTTAAGCGCATGCTTGGAGAGAGGCCAGTTCCCACTTCGTTGGAAGACGGGGAAACTGGTTCTCATTAAGAAGCCTGGGCGCCCTGCGGACTCTCCGTCCGCTTACCGGCCCATCGTGCTGCTCGACGAGGTGGGCAAGCTCTTTGAAAGAGTAATTGCAAACCGCCTCGTCGGGCACCTGGTGAGGGTGGGGCCGAATCTGGCGGAGAACCAGTTCGGTTTCCGCACGGGGCGCTCAACGGTGGATGCCATCATGCGCGTGAGAGCCCTCACGACGGGGGATGCGGTGTCCCGGGGCAGGGTCGTCTTGGCGGTGTCTCTTGACATCGCCAATGCCTTTAACTCCCTGCCCTGGAGTTGCATTAGGGAGGCGCTCCGGTACCACCGGATGCCGACCTACCTCCGTCGCGTGGTCGAGGCCTATTTGACGGACAGGGCCGTCATCTACCCCGGTCACCGGGGAGAGTGGAACCGGCGAGAGATGTCGTGCGGTGTTCCACAGGGTTCGGTTCTGGGGCCGCTCCTGTGGGACATCGGCTACGATTGGGTGCTGCGCGCCGACCTCCCTAGCGGCGTCAGCGTAGTCTGCTACGCTGACGACACGCTGGTTCTGGCACAGGGGGGGTCGCACCAGGCGGCGGCTGACTTAATGACACGCGGGGTCGCGATAGTCGTTGGAAGGATCCGGCAATTGGGTCTCGAGGTGGCCCTGCACAAGTCCGAAGCCATGTGCTTTCATGGTTCTCGGAACAGGCCACCAGCGGGATCCCAATTAACGGTAGGAGGGGTTCACATCGGCGTCGGGTCGACGATCAGGTATCTGGGGCTCGTTCTCGACAGCCGGTGGAACTTCGAGGAGCACTTCCGACGTTTGGCTCCCAGACTGGAGCGGGCCGGGGCTGCCTTCAAGCGGCTCCTGCCCAATCTAGGGGGTCCAAACGCCTCCTGCCGGAGGCTCTATGCGGGGATCGTGCGGTCCATGGCCCTTTATGGGGCCCCTGTGTGGGCCCTAACGCTGAAGGGGCGACCAGCCCGCCAGCTCAACGCGGCCCAAAGGGTCATGGCCATCCGGCTGGCTCGGGGATACCGCACGGTCTCCGGCGAGGTGGCGAGCCTCCTTGCCGGATTACCGCCATGGGATCTGGAGGCGAGAGCCCTCGCGCACGTTTACGCGTGGCGCGTGGAGGTGCTTCGCCGGGGCGAAACTCCGCTGCCACGGCAAATTGCATCGCGGCGGACGGAGCTCCGGCAGGATACTATGGCGGTATGGAGACTGCGACTATCGCGGCCCAGCGCTGGGCACGCCACAATTGCGGCGGTAAGGCCCCTCTTTGAGGAGTGGCTGGAGAGGCGCCACGGCGTCCTCACCTTCCGCCTGACGCAGGTACTTACCGGACACGGCTGTTTCGGGAGGTACCTGTTTCGGATTAAGCGGGAGGAAACGCCCGGGTGTCAGCACTGTGAGGATCGCCCGGAGGACACGGTGGAGCATACGGTGGAGGTCTGCCCTGCTTGGGCTGAGCACCGCCGTGTTCTCGTCGAGGCGATCGGCGGCGGCAACCTCTCGCGTCCGGCTCTGGTTGAATCCATGGTCCGGAGCGAGGAGGCTTGGGAAGCGGTCACCTCCTTCTGCGAAGCAGTAATGCTAGCGAAGGAGGAGGCGGACCGCGCGAGGGAAAGGCAAGGCCTTCGTCCCAACCGCCGCAACAGGAGAAGACGCCCCGGGCGTCGGGAGTCGCAGGGCGATCCCCGGCCACCGTAGGCGCGGGCCTGCGGACGGCGAGCGTTGGGTGGCTCGCTGTCCGATCACCACCAGGCCCGGGTCGATGGCGCGTTGTGTTTCACGCGCGCCTCAAAGAGATGTCAGCATAGAGGACGGGGCCCGCTAGGGCCAGAGCCTGCCAGGGTCGCGGAATTTGTTCGAAAGAGTCACCGCGGCCCTGGAAAGCAAAGGGCTTAAGAAGGAACACGGATGGGTTTTAGTCAGTAAGAGTCTGACACGCCCTTCCGCTCCACCCAGAGCGGAAGAAGTCATTTGATGATTTCCCATTCTAAAAAAAAAAAAAAAAAAGGTTAAACATAACAGTTTTACACTTCAATCTTTTTGGGTATTTTTAAAATAGATGAGGCCGGTGTTTCCTAGCTGACTATCCTGAGAAGATTCATCGAAACAAACTCAGAGGTCAAAGTCTCTTTTAAAGTGCATATAATCGTACCTACTCAAATCATATGAGAACCATGTAGGTTAATGTCTGAAGTGGTCTTTTGAGAAAAGAACCACACAGATTTAAGTGGACCTGTCCAGTCAGTGCAAGCCTTGGTCAGTAGTCGAGTAGCTCAACTTAGAATCAATAAGGAGCTCAACGACTCGACGAACAATGCCAATGAAAGGATATTTGGGTAGGCCACAAAAAGTACCTACTCAAGTTTGAGTAGGTACTTTTTGTGGCCTTTTTGTGGTACTATGTCTGGCAGTTGCCAGACATAGTTAAAAAAAAATAACTTGAGAAAAAAAAATCAATAAAGAAAATTATACTATAAGTAGATATTTATATTTATATAGACCTCATATTCACAATAATGAATTAAAATGAAATAAAAAGAAAATATAATACTTTAAAAAGTAAGTATTCATGTCAATAAAATAAATATTAAATTCAAATAAAATAGAATACTTAACAAAGTAAACAATCATGTCAAAAAGTATACAAAAATGAGAATATAAAAATGTCAATGTGTAAAAATAATATATAAACGTAAATATAAACATTGGGTCATGTACATCATTGAAGCAGTTCAATCCCAAGCCTTTTTGTCTTCAAGATAGTCTTTACTGTGTAAAAGGCTTTCTGGCATTATTCATGTACCATCTAAACCATATTTAGCAAATAATGTAATGTAAACGATTAATGTGATAAAACAAATAATTTACTTAATAAAAGTGTGTATCAAAATAAGATTTTTTCTCTTTTCCTAACAACACAATGAAAATTTCAGGAGTAATTTTCCTATTTTTTTTGTTATATTATGTAGGTATGGATTTACAGTCAACAAAGCTATTTAGTATGCAGGCATCTAACTTGCACGGAAAGGATCGCCCGGAGGACACGGTGGAGCATACGGTGGAGGTCTGCCCTGCTTGGGCGGAGCACCGCCGTGTCCTCGTCGAGGCGATCAGCGGCGGCGACCTCTCGCGTCCGGTCCGGTCCTGGTTAAATCCATGGTCCGGAGCGAGGAGGCGATCACCTCCTTTTGCGAAGCAGTAATGCTAGCGATGAGTGAGGCGGGCCGTGCGAGGGAGAGACAAGGCCTTCGCCCCAATCGCCGCCACAGAAGAAGACGCTTCGGGCGTTGGGAGTCGGAAGGCGATCCCCGGGCGCGAGCGTTGGGTGGCTCGCTGTCCGGTCACAACCAAGCGCGCCTCGAAGAGAGGTCAGCATAGGAGACGTGGCTCACTAGGGCCAAAGCCTGCCAGGGTTGCGGAATTTATTCGAAAGAGTCACCGCGGCCCTGGAACGCAAAGGGCTTTATTTATTATTTATTTATTTATTTATTTAAACTTTATGTACAATAGTGGTACATGGGCGGACTTAATGCATCAAGGCATTCTCTACCAGTCAACCTTTGGGTTATAAAGACTATACTGTGGTAGGTGTACAATAAATAAAAATAAGATTCAAAATTGAATTTTAACAATTCGGAAAGAATATACAGATAATATATATATATAATACTAATAAAATATATATATATATGCTAAAATAATAAACTAATAAATATGATATATAATAATCATACCGATTAAGAGAACTCATAGTAATCATGACGAAGAACAATACTAGAAATGATCAGCTTTTAAGTAGTGTTTTCGGATTTTACGCTTAAAGGAAAATTTTGAATCCGCCTTCTTGATGTCAAGGGGTAGCATATTCCAGAGTTTAATTGTAGAAATAGCGTAGGAATTAGACAAAAACCCGGTGCGGTGAGAAGGGATATGAAGAAGTAAGTTTTAAGAAAGAACACGGATGGGTTTTAGTCAGTAAGAGTCTTTGTCTAGGTAGTCTCTGAATAGACCAATGAGAGCCTTGTTTCCAGGTTTAACCGTTTTCATGTGATAGTAATCACATGAAAACGGTTAAATTGTGGACTTGTGCTCTGATTGGTCGCCATTTTATATCAGTCCACAATATCTCGGAATGACTTCGCGAGATTATAGACTATCAAATTTTGATACGTAAAATAGTATTCCAAATGTTCAGTTGACATTTTTTCGAGAGTATACAATCTCTCAAGTTATTTTATAATCTTACGGAGTTTGCTATTTTCCGGTGCCATACATACCTACATAAAAGACAAAAAAAAATACCCACCGAATTGAGAACCTTTGTTGTAAGTCGTTTAAAAACTATCTCAAGTGGACGGACCACACCGGGATACAGAGCATTCTGTATCCAGGTTTACCCGTTCCAAATTCACAAAATCAAAACCGTTCATCCGATGAGGCGTGATTGAATAACAAACATCCAATCATCTGATCATCCAAATGTACAGTCTTTCACATTTATAATATTATTATTTATTTATTATATACTTTATTGTACACCTCATTACAAACATAGTAAAAACGTTTAAAAAAACAAGTGTACAATGGGCGGTCTTATCTCACAGGGCAATCTCTTACAGACAACCTTTGGATGGACTGAACCAAAGAAGTTAGATTTAGGGCGGTCAGTGTACAAACAATATAAATTAGACATAGTAATATAAAATACACACAATACTAAATAATATACTGATAAATATCAAATATATAAATGAGAAAGGAGAAGGAGGATTAGTATGAAATTAAATCAAAGCTTTCATTTAGATTCACTTGTCCCGTTGTCTGTCTGTAATCAAATCTTGCAAATTAAATTTGACACACTTCCCGATTTCCGATTGAGCTGAAATTTTGCACGCATATGTATATAGCGTGATAATGCAATATTATGATGACATGGAGCTGATCTGATGACATGGAGCTGAGCTGGAAGGTGGCCGTAGAAACTCCGACAATGTAATGACGCTACCCCATTGAGTTTGGACTTGTTTGATTCGTCTTGGCGAGTACTTTGTCTTTAGATTGAATCGAGGGTCTGGTGATAGATCTGGAAGGTAGCCTTAGGAACTCCGTCTACAAACTACGTCGTAAGAAATCCCGAATCATAAAAACAAAAAGTTAAAAATAAAAATAAAGAGCTTTTTTTTTAAATAAGCTTTTATTACTTGTTAATAAAAAGAACAATAAAGATAAAAATACATGAATTCTCATAAGAAATATACCGTTATAGGTACATTATAGGTATCCCATTTTTTTAAATAAAAGCGTAACACGCTTTTATTTTTTGATGGCAAGAGAAATAAAGAAGGTGTAACGCCAGCCCAGCTTAAAAATTTTAGAGTACCACAAGGAAGAGTACTGTTTGCACTATTTTTAGGGTTTCGTAGTCAACAAAGAACCCTTATAGTTTGCCATGTCCGTCTGTCTGTCCGCGGTTTAGCTCTTGTTTTTGAAGAGGTGAAAAAAATCATGGTAGTAGCATATAATAACGAATTTAAAAGGAAAACGATCGGAGCTAAGTAGGCTTTACAAGTTAACGAGTAGTCGACCAACCTATAAAATATACCTACTTTGAGAAGAAAAAATTCATACAAATTTCGTTCGATGCGGTATACTTGCCTGTATTATACTTTCCCGTAAAAAAATATTCTGTTTGGCTCAGCAGTTTTTTACCTTTACGTTGGAAAAGCCGATGGAAAAAGCTAACATTTAGTATATAGGTCGATTTCTTAGGATGACCTAATAAGAAGTCAGTGTTGAAAAATCACGATAGCTACAATGTACTGAGTATATCGCAGCGCTCACGTAATTATAATGAATTTTTAACCAACTGCTGACCTTTCGGCAACGTATTCTTGGCTAAGGGGTGTTTCTTTTCTGGCGACGGCTGCGGTCTCACAGGTGGTGAGCCGCATACGGCGCCTCGGCCTGGAGGAGGCCCTCAATAAGTCGGAGGCCATTGTTTTTCATGGCCCCCGTTGAGCGCCGCCGCCGGGATCGCACATCGTGGTCGGGGGGGCCCGTATCGCTGTCGAGTCCACCATGAAATATTTGGGATTGGTGCTCGACAGCCGGTGGGATTTCGGCCCCCACTTCCGGCGGCGGGCGCCCAAGTTGTTGGGCGCGGCGGGGGCGCTGTCAACGCTGCTTCCCAATCTGGGGGACCCGAGCACCGCCTGTAGGCGGTTGTACGTGGGGATCGTGCGATCGATGGCCCTGTATGGGGCCCCGATCTGGGCGGCTGACCTGACGGCCAGCACCATCACTGTTCTGCGGAAGCCGCAGAGGGTGATGGCCGTCAGAGTCATCAGGGGATATCGCACGATCTCCTACGAGGCGGCTTGCGCACTGGCCGGATCTCCGCCGTGGGACCTGGAGGCGAAAGTGCTCGCGTCACTGCACAGGTGGCGCGAGGATGCGCGAGCGCGCGGCGAGTGACTGACGCAGCGACACTTGGAGTTGCGTCGGTCGCAGCTGCGCGAGGTCCAGGTGGCGGAATGGCGGGAAAGGCTTTCGAGCCCTTCCGCCCGCCTCATCACCATCGAGGCCATCCGGCCAGTGCTCGACCTCTGGCTCGGGAGAAGGCACGGCTACCTGTCGTTTCGTGCGACGCAGGTCCTCTCGGGGCATGGCTGCTTCGGGAGGTTACTGTGTCGCATAGGCAGGGAGCCGGACGCTCGATGTCACCACTGCGTCGACTGTCGGGAGGACACGGCGCGGCATACGCTGGCAGAGTGTGCCGCTTGGGAGGAGCCGCGCCGTGCCCTCATCTCTGTGGTAGGTGGTGACCTCTCGCTGCCGGCCGTAGTTCATGCTATGGTCGGCGGTGAGGAGTCCTGGGACGCGGTGGTCTCCTTCTGCGAGACAGTTATCGCGCAGAAGGAGGCTGCGGAAAGGGAGAGGGAGATCACGACCGCTCTCCCAGCCCGCAGCAGGCGCATCGGGCGTCGGAGGAGGGCATACGCTGCCCTCTTCCGGCCCCCCTAACTGGGTCCAAGGGCGGCAGACTTGGGGATGTCCGTCGCCCCCATTCATCCGGACCCGAGGTGGCGGCGCGTGGTGTTCCCGTGCGCCCCTCTTTCACGTAGCGAGGGGAGTCAAACACCTCACTTCCCTCACCGACGCGAGGTGGCCCGCAGTGGTGACCAGCCGGTGATTGCGGAAGTCGCTTACGTTCCCGCGATCCCCGGCGTAGGTGGGAGATGGAACACCGGGGTGGTTTTAGTCAGTAAGAGTCTGACAGACCCCTCCACCCGCCCCAGGGTGGAGGATTTCCATGAGGATTTCCCCCCGACATATTTACAGGAGTGTGCTTTGGAATCGTATAATTTAATTCCGCCAAGCTCGTTCAAGCATCGAACAAAAACACATACGACGATACGCCACCTGTATACGGTGGCACATCCCATCCGGTACACGCTCAAAACGTTTTGGGAAATATATATATATATATATATATAGAGGTATGCGGAATGGGATGTAAAGTCCCGCTTCCTTTGAAAAGGGACGATCCTCTGACCAAATGGTTGTTGTGTCTGGTGGGCAACTGCCCGATAGTTGATATACAGACTGTTGTACATGTTCAAATCGCTCGGAGATCTTTGCTTGCGCGATGCAGGATTTAGTTGAGTTAGATCGCAGCTGGCGGGATAGATGGCATTGCGGTTCTTTTTTGTTGCGATGTAGATTTGCTACGTTTGTTTTTTGAGGCAGCATTGATGCCGCTACATATAAGTACTTTCATTTTGCGTACAGGCAAGGAGTGGAATTCCCTGCCGGAGCTACATCGTACAACAGCATCGCTAACCATCAGTTGAAATAGTGGTCGAACGCTAACCTATCAATAAAAAAATGTTGAAGCCTGAAGAAATAATAAAATAAGTACCAGAACTACTACCTTTACACACCTCCTGTATATCCACTGAAGAACAAGTGTTGTTCCATGAATCATGACGCTTTCAATAGCCTACATTCGTGCAAACCACATCAAAGGTTAACATGGAACATCTGCGTCCTGGTTTCTGTTAATTACATCAGCCCCTTAATAATAACGGGAAAGTTCTGATTGGTTATTAATAATTACTTCTATTGCTTTACGAATTATGATTGGGATTTCATTTGGAAAGTGTAGAAATCGGACTGCGCTCGTGTTGACTGAAAATGCAACTATGGATACTCAGTTTTGTGTTTTTATTCGCACCAGTATTAGCGGAGGATTTTCCGTCGTTGATTACGGCAAATGCTTCAATAGGTAAGTTCATACTTGTCACACTTATTTGAAGCTTTATGCTGAGACGATGATGCACACCGGCACACGTTTATTCATTTTCTATTATTTTTATTTACATTTTATAATATTTCTTAACAATAGGTACTTCAATTTTAATTTTGTGTTCTGCTTAACAATTTCTTGTGCAATTAGTGGCGTAAAGAATTAAGATTATGAATAGTTATACTTTATTTTTTGAGGTTACCCCAAAGAGGCAAATTTTAGATAACATATATTTGATAGTTGATTTTCACACCAAATGAAATGTAACGATTTATGATGATTTCGTGATGTGTCATCTTTTCAGCGGTAGTATTAGATCGGCAGTACTTAGGCGAAAAATACCAAACGATCCTAGACGAGCTAAAGGATTACATCAAGGAGTTGGTGAGGGTTGAGCTCAAACATGGTGGTGTTATTGTTTACTACTACTCCTGGACTTCTATCAGTCTCAAGAAAGGTATGTTTCTGATGTAATGGCGAAAATGAATGAATATAAAAGCAAATCGTTGATGACCGAAAGCAAATTGTTACAATATCTAGGGTAGCAGGTTACCACTATGTAAGAAATTACATATTCATGACTCATAGAAAATAGACTAAGTGAACCAAAAGAACCTATGACACGATAGGCCCAGAATAAGTTAGTGAAACGAGTCCGCATTCTTCTTTTCTTAAGTTTCAGTTTGCAATAAAACAAATGTGGGAACTTTGCCTTGCAGTAGGAACAACTGGCTCATAGTTCTAGAAGTAGTCAGATTATTGGCGCCCAACATGGTAACAGTGGATTGCTTATTGGCGCCCAACATGATAGTTGATAGCTTATTGGCGCCGAACATACAGTCAACCGAACGTTCTAGGCAAACAGTTGAAAATGGTGGAAAACTGCTTAAATTTCGTAGCGTTGAAATTACTCATGTTTGTTTAAGGTTTTCTAGCTGTATTCAGTATAGCATCTTGCGAAGACACATGGGATTTATTTTCTCGTACCGAAGAAGAAGAACTATTACTATTTGCACTAACAGAAGTGGATTGTCCAAGATTGCCATCTCACTCTGCCATAACTGCTACTTTTGCCGATCCTGGTGAGGAATTGCCACAACTGCTTCTAGATTTGAGGACTTCGAATGCTTTCCAATGGAAGTCTGCTATAATACTGCATGATGACACCCTGAGTGAGTATCTAATCTACGTATTATGTAGCTGTGAGTAAATTTAAACAGTTTACTGTATTAGTTGAAGTTTCGTCTGTTCTAAATCAGGTCGGGATATGGTTTCAAGAGTGGTCCAGTCACTAACATCTCAAATAGACGATGAGAGTGCGTCACCAGTTTCTGTCACTGTATTCAAGATGAAACATGAGATCAACGAATACTTGAGAAGAAAAGAGATGCACAGAGTGTTGTCTAAACTACCGGTGCAGTATATAGGTATGAATTTGGTATTTATCAGGGAGAACTAATAAACGAATATTATGAATATACTTACTGTGCTGTTTTAGGATCCCAATATCGCCATGTTTCAACTCTTTAAAATCTTTTCCATAAATCCAAAAGCAGAATAGTCTGTTTTTAATTAGTTTCTATTGCCTCTGCAGTATTTTTCATTGTTTGGACAGCATCCAAACGAGCACAACTGCCTTCTAAATTAACTTTAACAGAATATTTATGTAACTTTTGCTTGCAATGAGTTACCATTGCACTAATGCAGATTTTTAACCCACAGTTTTTGTAAAGTTTTTACAGTTTTTTAAGTTGTAGAAAAAGCTTTGTGATGTGCTTTATTAACCCTCCGGTGTTCGTAGGTGAAAACTTCATAGCAGTGGTGACGTCAGATGTCATGACTACAATGGCAGAGACCGCTCGGGATTTGCTCATGTCACATACGATGGCCCAGTGGCTCTACGTCATATCCGACACTAACGCACAGAACGGGAACCTGAGCAGCCTGATCAATGACTTGTATGAAGGGGAGAACGTTGCCTACATCTATAACAGTACTGATAATCATCCGGATTGTAAGGTAAAAATTAGATCAGGATTTATTTGAACTAGTTTCCATTACCTACTTCCATTTAGTTATATCATAGTAGTACTATTAAATAGTCAGAAATTTTCTTATTTTATTATGCTAGCCCGTACTGTCCCTCAACAGGGCAAAGGGCTAGTTGTACGATACTTATGAAAAATTCTTATCTTCTAATATTTATCAATATTCTAACACAATGGTTCGCTGTAATTTGGTTTACTTTTAAATCTCGGTCCCTAATGTATATTATTCTATTCTAATGTCCAGTTGATAATGTTAAAATTCTGTTAAACCTAAAAAAATATATTAAACAATTCTCATTGATCCCCAAACCTCAAATAATCGAAATAGTTGGCTGCCTACAATCAGTAAAGCAGAGTCTAATCCCGTCTAGATTGACGGCACGTTTCGCTTGTTAAATGCAATTGTTCGCCTATTTCGTTTAGGCTCACTCCATTCCGGGAATGATTGCTCCGGCCTGCATTGCGCTGTTCCGCGTTTTAGTTTGATTTAAGTTTGGAGTTTGGCTATCAGTTGTTTGACAATTAGATTTGTGGTTCGATATCATGCTGGAGTTTAAACATGATATGTCTGTTTGTGGGATGATACGAAAACTATGATGCCTCGGGGGTCTGGGGGCCCATTAGAAGTCTCGGGTTTTGTTTATCAGAATAGTACTTAGTTGTACCTAGTAGGTATCCGCGATACAGAAAACACAGCTATTGTAGTCTTCTTAAACATTTTTAAAATCATGGTTTTTCGTATTCAAAAGGGCTAGACTTATCTAAATTTCTAAGTTTCTGATGGTATTTAACTATTAAAGATTTTTTACATATTAAGTATTTACCTACTGAAGTATTAAAGTGCTTGTTTTACAAAACAAAAACATATTTGTAGAACGGAATAATGTGCTACGGCAAGGAGATGATGGATGCCTTCATATCAGCTCTGGACGCGGCTATCCAGGACGAGTTGGATGTGGCCGCCCAGGTGTCAGACGAGGAGTGGGAAGCCATCAGACCGAACAAGATACAAAGACGGGACATGCTACTCAAACAAATGCAGGTAGGCTAAGCTCTAGTAGAAATAGACCATACGATGTGCTCCTAGAGCTTCCATTCGAATAGCCTTATTTACGAACTTACAACTATTTTGCAATTAACACTTTATATTTTAAAATATAAGACAGAGTTAGTGGATTAGTCTTGCGTTCTAGCATAGGTCTCTCCAACCCCTTTCATTGTACAAGATTGAGAGCTTTCTCCTTTTATCCTTAACGTTTCATTAAAGGAGCGGTAGTCAGCATTCGTAAAAAGCAAACCATCACTGCTTGTCGCAAATAAACTCTTTTTCTTTCATCTTTCACTGTAGTAAGGTGAATCACAAAACTGCCTTTACTTTAAACTCCTTGCTTACTCTACATGAAGTTATTATGCCTGTAACCCAATTTATTTTGGCTTGGTGTGGTTCTCTCTTTTTATCCTAAAATGACAGCAACTGGAGATCTAATCATCTCAATAACTACTCAACCAAATCATGTTGTTACTCGATTTATTCATCGTTTTATTGGTCTCCCACACACATAAATAGATCAGCATCATAATAATCTTCATCGCAATTTAAGTATTTAGGATTGGCTAATCATGTTTTCTTCTTCCAAATGTCTCTAATAGATCATATCAGAACCTAGTCACCGCAAATCATCTATTACAAGGTCTCTCCACAAGAATTATTTTTAGCAAATGAGGTTTCTTTTTCACCAGCAACACATAGCAGCCAAGAGTCGCTGCGGCAATTGTTCAACCTGGCGCGCTTTGGCGGCAGACACGTGGGGCGCCACCTACCGGGGGCTCACGGATGCCTCGGACTTAGCCAGCGCTAACTTAAACGCAACGACCGGAGTTATCGACAAAATCAATTTGTTAAACGTAAGTATTGTCACACAGGGGAATTATATTGTGTGGAGTTCTGTGTGACCCTTCAGATCCCTGATAGTAAAAGACACACGGCTTATAAATTAATACTTAGTTATATTTTTCTTGAAAGTTTAGATAGTCGGATGGACTTTAGTCCATCCGACTATCTAAACTTCTAAAATTCTAAATCTAAAAGACAATAAATGTTTTAACATTTATTGTCTTTTATAATCGAATTAAAACCTATTTTTTATGCGCCTTGTAAACTTGTATTGGCTACTTAATTACATGCCATTCATGGAGGTAGTCTACCTGTGACTGTACTGACCGGAATGTCAGTTTCTCTGATGCTGTGTTTCGGTTTGAAGGGTATGAGCGCCACTGTAAATTACGAGCTGTGTTATCCATACCCTGAAATGTCTTATCTGCCTCTGCACAGGAAACATTCCAGTATTATCTTTGAACTGACAAAGCATGTGCGGTGCCTCAGGCATGAAGATGTCCAAAGGCCACTCATAGGTGACCCCCTTGACCTTGCTTGCTCTTGCATCCTTTTATCGTTAACTATGCTTACACAGAAAAAAAAAATCCTCATGTACCATGTTTTGTAGGTCGGATTCTGGCGTCCTATCGACGCTGTAAAGTTCGAAGATGTTCTGTTTCCACACATACACCACGGTTTCAGAGGGAAGGAGCTACCCATTATCACTTTTCATGTAAGGCTTCACTAGTTATAATAATTTTACCTGACTGTGCGTGTTCATATTGTTTAACATTACCTACTGACCTAGTCAGTTCTCGTATTTTTAAGCAGTGTTCGTATTCGCATATCAGTCGCGAACAGTAAAAAACCCACTAAGTATTTCTCAAATTTTGATATTGATTGTCGCTGGGATGATATTACGACTTGAACTCTTTATTGGCCTTCAGAGGGCCTGTTCGTCAAAAAAAGTGTGTGTCAGCTCCGACGCACGACTGAAGTTAAGTCCTTACCTAAGACCTATAATTGTGTAGATTATGAAAAAAGAGGGTAAATGAAAGCATCTGAAATAAGCTGAGAATACTTTGTATATACAGGGTGTCCCAAAACTCAACGTCAAGCCGAAACGGGGTGACAGGATTGATCATAACCATCACGAGAAAAATCTGAAAAAAAATCTATCCCATGCAGTTTGAAAATTATGGGCATTTTAAGAAAAACCTAGAAATTTGATCAAACTGTACCATTTTTCGGTTATTGTGGTTATTCTTTTTTATTTTTGTTCATTTGAACTTTGGAAACGTAATCCTAAATAACATTTCTAGAATCCCAATAAAAAATAATGACACAATTGCCTCAAGTTCCCGAGAATTGAGACTATTTGTTAAACTACGAATTTAAAATTTTCAAGATTCGTCGACTTTGACAGGCCCTCCTATAAAAAAAATGTACTAGAGTGCCTTGGCAAGTAGCATTAAAAGTTGGCGCATTTAATCAGAATTCTAAAATGGTACAATACTTGTTAGTTCCATACAATAGAAAAGAGTAAAAAAATTAAAACCTCAAGTAACCCGATTTTTGCTATCAGATTTTACTCAGTTAAAATGTTTTTAATTCGCACAAGCTCTAGGTAGGTTCTTAATTTTAAGGCAAAATGATGAGAGAGATGGATAATGGGTATGTTTGCCATGAGTGAGCGAGACAGATAGTGACGCCACGCATTGAGACGGAGATGCGTCGTTTAAACGAGTGCGAATGAAACAGATAGATGCTATGGCATCTATCTGTTTCATTCGCACTAGTTTCAGCCAAGCAAATGGCTACGCTACCAGTCCGACACCAACCAGTTAGTACGTTTCGCTCATTCGTCTACTGCGCACGTTCGTATTCGCTTGTGTTGATTTAGTACTGACAACTTTGGCTTCTCTTTTTGGACTTGAATCTTTGTGAATTGGACTTGTTGATAACATACCGGCAACTTTGGCTTCTCTCTGGACTTTTGTGTTGGCATCCTTTTTATCTACCATGCCTACGCGCTACACTTCACAAGAATATGCGAACAAGCAGCTGAGGCGATCAACTCTCGAAGATATGCCCGACTAATAAGTAGATCTTTTTTAAGAAGATGTAGGGCTTGTATTGAGGCTGATGGTAAACAATTTGAACATTTATTGTAATAAAAAACGTTATTTCTCTATCATCTGACTTTTATTCCAACAAACCTAATTATTTTACTAATTTTACTAACTTTTTTTCACTTTGGTAAAAGTGGCGTCACTATCTGTCCCGCTCACTCATGGCGAACATACCCATTATCCATCTCTCTCATCATTTTGTCTTAAAATTAAGAACCTACCTAGAGCTTGTGTGAATTAAAAACATTTTAACTGAGTAAAATGAGATAGCAAAAATCGGGTTACTTGAGGTTTTATTTTTTTTACTCTTTTCTATTGTATGGAACTAACAAGTATTGTACCATTTTAGAATTCTGATTAAATGCGCCAACTTTTAATGCCACTTGCCAAGGCACTCTAGTACATTTTTTTTATAGGAGGGCCTGTCAAAGTCGACGAATCTTGAAAATTTTAAATTCGTAGTTTAACAAATAGTCTCAATTCTCGGAAACTTGAGGCAATTGTGTCATTATTTTTTATTGGGATTCTAGAAATGTTATTTAGGATTACGTTTCCAAAGTTCAAATGAACAAAAATAAAAAAGAATAACCACAATAACCGAAAAATGCTACAGTTTGATCAAATTTCTAGGTTTTTCTTAAAATGCCCATAATTTTTAAACTGCATGGGATAGATTTTTTTTCAGATTTTTCTCGTGATGGTTATGATCAATCCTGTCACCCCGTTTCGGCTTGACGTTGAGTTTTGGGACACCCTGTATAATATGTAGACACATACACAATTTCGAAGTGAAAGGTGCGCAAAGTACATTGCGCAAAGGAACGTAACGCCTCACTTTTAGTTAACGCTCGATTTTACTTCTCATAAAATTTTCATACCGCGGGCTATATATGAAAATCGTTTCTTAATGAGTCTCCAAAAAACCTCATTAGGGTTCCGTAGTCAACAAGGAACCCTTTTAGTTTCGTCATGTACGTCCCTCTGTCTGTCTGTCCGCGGTTTAGCTCAGAGACGCTTAGTACTAGAAAGTTGGAATTTGAAATGGGTATTAGGTATCGGGAAAGTTAAAAAAAAATTTTTAGAGTACCCACCCTATACGTAAAGTGGTGTTGATTTTTTTTATTATCGTCTATACCAGGGTGAGGGGTGTCGTTCGACAGGTCGTTTAAAATATTGAGCGAGTGCGAAAACCATTTTTCCATCCAAGGATCCGTTTGCGAAATATTATCTATGCTTTAAAGTGCGATTTAAAAGGAAAACTTTAACAGCTAAGTAGGCTATACAAGTTACTGGTAATAGTCGAGCAACCTATTGAATGTACTTGGAGAAGGAAAATTTCGTACAAATTCCTCTTCAGTGACCATCATCGTATGTGGGCCCGTTTTTAGACGTTTTTAACCGTAACACCGTGAATTTAATCAATATATTCATAGCATCAAACAAAAAGCACCATTCCAAGTCGGCAATTGTTGGGCACGCCACAATTGCGGCGGTAAGGCCCCTCTTTGGGGAGTGGCTGGAGAGGCGCCACGGCGTCTTCACCTTCCGCCTGTGGAGGTCTGCCCTGCTTGGGCTGAGCAACGCCGCCGCCGTGTCCTCGTCGAGGCGATCGGCGGCGGTGACCTCTCGCGTCCGGCCCTGGTTGAATCCATGGTCCGGAGCGAAGAGGCTTGGCGAGCGGTCAACTCCTTCTGCGAAGCAGTAATGCTAGCAAAGGAGGAGGCGGGCCGCGCGAGGTAAAGGTCTTCACGCCTACCGCCGCTACATGAAAGGACGCCCCGAGCGTCGGGTGTCGCAGGGCGATCCCCGGCCACTGTAGGCGCGGGCCTGCGGACGGTGAGCGTTGGGTGGCTCGCTGTCCGATCACCACCAGGCCCGCGTCGATGGCTCGTTGTGTTCCACGCGCGCCTCAAAGAGATGTCAGCATAGAAGACGGGGCCCGCTAGGGCCAGAGCCTGCCAGGGTTGCGGAATTTGTTTGAAAGAGTCACCGCGGCCCTGGAACGCAAAGGGCTTTAGAAGGAACACGGATGAGTTTTAGTCAGTAAGAGTCCGACACGCTCTTCCGCTCCACCCAGAGCCGAAGAAGTCATTTGATGATTTCCCATCTTTAAAAAAAAAAGTCGGAAATTGTGACGTGCAACTACAGAACCTTACACTGCGCGTGGCCCGACATGCACTTGGCCGGTTTTTTTCATACATTTTTGACCGATTGCGGCTGAGATACGAATGGGAACGTTGCTTCAAAAAATAAGTAGAATTTGAATTTTGTTTTTGGCAAGTACTATGTTATAATTACAAAATTAATTTCGCAATTAACATTATTGTTTTGTAATTATTTCAGAACCCACCATGGACTATACTGCAACGAAATGAATCTGGTGCTATTGTGAAATATAGTGGACTTATATTTGATATCGTTAATCAGTTAGCGATTAACAAAAACTTTACGTAAGATTAATATCTAGCAGATTAATTTGAAGAACAGAAATAACATGACATTTTGACAGCTTTTACATAGAATAAATCGCACCCTTAGAATTACAGGGACCTACTCAAAATACCTGTTACTTACTTATAATTTTGATATAAACTTATTTATAATTTTGATCTTGTAATGCATACCTACTCATAAGCCCTGCTGTGGAAAAGAGACAAATTATGAGTGTGGGAAAGGACAGCTTATACCTACATAGATCACGGGAGAGGTTTTTTTTGCCTAACACTACTTTTTTAAGATTTTCTTGCGTGTCGCAATTTTTGCGTTAGGTCACTTTCATTCTAAGGGTGTGAAATGTCAAACAGTCTATGCTTCAGATAATAGTAATCTATCCATTGAAAAATCGGTCTTCAGTTAAATAGTGCTGATTTTTAATGATTTCCACTTTATTTTCAGAATTAAAGTAATATTAGCTTCTGTTTTGAAGAACGAACCGGCCAATGATACGATTGCTGATGTAAGTTTCACACCAAATTTATAAATAACCAGTTAAATGCTACTTCTTATTCGCCGTTTTCTTTCAGACAATGCATGGCATGGACGCTAAGCTGACAATGATCGCCATATCTAAAGGACAGGGAGCTTTGGCAGCTGCCTCTTTCACTGTTTTATCTGATCCTATGCCAGGTACGTAAAATGGAATAAATGCATGGTGTGCATGTCACCGGAAAATTGCAAACGCCGTTAGATTGTAAAATATCGCGTGAAATTGTAAACTATTTTTTCTTAATAAGCCTCGGATATATTGGAAACTGTTGAATGTGGATGGGATTTATTGTATAAAAACGATTTTTTCATAATAAGTATATCGATAAATAAAAATCTAATAAGTTATTTATAACAATCTTACCAAGTCTGCAATTTTCCGGTGACATGCATATTTTTAAATAAATTGAGGAATTTGAAAAGGTATATAACATCTTATCTTATCGATTTATGTGTGGTGCCGAGATGATGATGATGAGTGAAGTCGCGAGGAAAAGTTAGTTTCTTATACTTTGAAAATTACTTGCACGTCTTAAAACAACAAGGTACCTATGTCAAATTTATTTTCAATTTGGTTTTCAATATTTTTAAACGACTTCAAAAAAAGGAGGACGTTCTCTATTCGGTTGCTCCTTTTTTTTGTTGGCTGTAGATATTCCTTAAGTATCACTCGGTTTTCAGTGATGGCGTTCTTGCCCCATGTTACTCGGGGTAGGCACAACACGATTTCTTTTTCCATCCTATCAACTGTTAAGCTATCACTGACTCCATTTACCTACGAAGTCATTTTAAGCTTACTTTTGTAACAGTTCTAAGTTTGAGCTACACGATAACTGACAAAATGCTTGCACTGTCTGGACAGGTCCACTCAAATCTGTGTGGTATTTTCCTCAAAAGACCACTTCAGACATTAACCTACATGGTTCTCATATGATTTGAACAGTACGATTGTATGGACTTTAAAAGAGACTTTGACCTCTGAGTTTGTTTCGGTGTTTCTTCTCAGGGTAGTCAGCTAGGAAATGCCAGACTCATCTATTTTAAAAATGACCAAAAAAGATTGACGTGTAAAAGTATTATGTTTAACATACTTACAAAATAAATATCATTTATCATTATCATTTAATATATTCTTCCCCAGGTATAAACTACACGATGCCAGTGAGTATCCAGCCGTATGCCTTCATGATAGCGCGCCCGAGGGAGCTCAGCAGAGCTCTCTTGTTCCTACTTCCGTTCACTACAGACGTAAGTTCTTATTGTTAAATACCAACCTAACCTCATTTGTCTACTTTTGAACATTATTTAATTATTACTAACATATGCCGAAGTAAAAAAAGTCTGTACAAAGGCGGACTTAATTTTCTACCAGTCGACGTATGAGTAAGGGCGACGATAACGAGCGTAATTTTGTGAGACGTGTCACGTGAGTCGCGTATTTTGAGTTGCGCAATTTACGTTCAACTGAAATTCGGTTAGGTTGCCAAACGGACGGACGTAATTTCAGTTACTATCCAACGTTTGTACGGAGTGTTTACCATGGATCCATTAAAATATTTTTCATATACAAAGCACTAAAAGAAGATGTCAGGAAGAGAAAGAGAAGCTGGGTAAATCCACTAAATAGGGAAAGACTGATGTGTGGACATTTCCATAAGTACCTTATCTTATATGGACGAGTCACCTCGAACGCAATTCGGTTGATATAATGCGCCTGAGTCAGCAGAGAAATCATTTTGCGTCGCCGTGTGGCACAAACAGGACTTTTGAATGAAACCGAATGTAACGTAAATTCCGCAGCTCATTTTATGCGACTCACAACTCAAAAAATTACGCTCGTTTGTTCTCGCCCTAAACTGTAAATCCACGAATTTAATGTTTCTGAAAGGATTTGATTTGAAACCATTTCAAGAAAATCATGATTTAGTGCTTAATAATGGCAGTCTTAACTTCCCCACTCAATCATAGGTATATTTAAAACGAAAATAACGTATTTAATGGTTAAATTAATGATCGAATAGCTAATCGTTTCACTTGAATTGTGTTTGATTTGACCAGCAAATCCAAGATATGCGCTTGTCTTTTTCTTAATACATTTATTGCAAAAATGGTAATGTGGGAATTCTAGACTGAAAATAAAATTTCGAGATAAAACGTGTTTATTATTTTAGGCAATAATATGCAAAGTTTTGGCTCATGGAACGTTTATAGGAATGTATTATGCATTATGAATGTTTATATTTTCCTTTATTACCACATCTACCTACCTACTTTTATCCGTCTGCCACAGAGAGTAGGTAATGTTTCCTTATAATATAATAAAGCCAAAATCAAAATAAGTATTCATGAAAAAGTTATCTGCATTCGAACGGCAAACGATTATTTCAGAATAAATTTAATTTGGTATTGCAACAATAAATAAAGTTCATTCCGTTGTCGAGAAAACCAATTTTCAAAATGCACGTCACTATGGACACTGTAAAGTTTTCAAAATAAAATCTGCATTGCAGTACGTTAAACCGATTGCGTGGAATTTTCTTCCCTTAAGGTGGGTACTGACCCATATTACGGGGCGTAATGTAACATGTTACAAAGCGAGCATTCGGGCAGTCAGTACGTGGAAACGAGCACGAACATGCTGCGTATGTGTTTTGTTTTACACGTATTTTAGGACACGCCGTTACATAACATGCTCGCTGCGAATGTTACATTACGGCCCGTAACACCGGTCAATACCCAGCTCAATTGGTTAAATGAACCCATCCTAGAATAATTGCGAATATATTTGACCAGTTGGAGACTTAAATATCTACCTACCTTCGAGTAGATCTATCTTCAGGAACCGGGACAAGTAACCTTAGTGCGTTTGTAAACGTTCTCGCGTTAACGTAAACGTCAATTTGTAGATACTAAAACTGAATAAGCGGAGTCATGTTACAACAACGGAAAACCAACTTTTTTCATTCGATTTGACACTATGCGATCGTTTACCTATAAAAACTTGCACTAAGCACTCTGGTCCAGCGCAAGGCAACTTCTGTTAAGTAGACAACCACCTTATAGGTTGATCGAGAGTCAACTCATCAGCTATACTACATAGTATAATAAAGCTGAAGAGTTAGTTGTATTTGTTGGAACACGCTAATCTCTGGAACTACCAGTCGTATTTGGAAAATTATTTTTGTATATGTCAGCCACATTCACGAGGAAGACTATTGGCTATACCGGAACGGGAAAAAACGGATGCGCGTACGAAGTCGCGGGCGAAATGCTAGTAAAAAATAAAAAAAATCGGTTGTCTGTAAAGTCGGTTTACTGACGATAGTTGAACGTGACAACGTCATAAGAAAATACTGATGGAATGGTTTCATTGTTCAAAAGAAAATCAGATGTTCAACGCTGCCGAACGCGGAGGCCGATTGTGCCTCTTTGTCGCTCGTTCCGCGCTCTCGCTTGCACTTCAAACCTTAAATGGAACGCCTCAGAGCGAGGTAACGCCGCATGACGTCATGTTTTTTCGTGCGTGCAGCCGGCTCCATCAAATTATAAGACGTTGTCACGTCAATAAAACTCTGATCAAGCGAACGAGTCGTGAAGTGAAGCAACACCCAGACACCAAGATCTCCGACGCACAGTAGCTGGCCAAAGATCATCGCAATTGGTTGATCGTCTAAAAGTTTAGTCGGACACATCTTCATCAGAAGCTCAGCAGTGAGCAAACCAATGAAGCAAGAGGATCTTTGATTGTAATTTTCCCTTCAAAGCTATGGAAACTCTTTGATCATTTAGAAGCATATTGTAGAAATTATTGTCTTTTAAGGGTTTCTGAAGGCATTTTATCGTCGCTTTATTGTTTTTTCTAGACTTGGCTATGTCTCGGATTAGCTGTTATCCTGATGGGGCCTACACTATACATCATCCATAGACTAAGTCCTTACTACGAGGCCATGGAGATCACTCGACAAGGAGGACTGGCTACCATACATAATTGTCTCTGGTATATCTATGGCGCTTTGTTGCAGCAAGGTGAGGAAAATGATTTATTTTCAAATAACCTTAAATTTAAAAAAATAAAAAACGTTATTGTAGGTAGTAACTACGTAAGAGGTACAGCCTAATTGTTGTTTTTTGTTTAATCTATGACCTTAAAAACTTTTTGCATACAAGAAAACTTCATCCTAAACATCTCATTAATATTGTTTCTGTTATCCAGTCAGATTTCATTATAAATGATGAAGATAGATTCTCTAGCTCCACATTTTTATGAGCCTGACTCAGGTTTTTGTTGATTACATGAAAGCAAATTCAATTTTTCTTTGTTAATAATAGAAAGTAAATCCTACTTTACATAAATATTACAGACTTAAACTTTCGAAAAAATGTTTTAAAAGCTGTATAATAATTTAAAAGAAATATAATTTTGTTCCTTTTCTCTTTTATGGCCGGAGTATTTTTTCATCACGAATGGCCAGGCCCCCAACATAAAAATTAAAAGGAAGTTTCATACCTAAATACTTATCTATTTTTATGTGCGGTTATTGTATCCATTAATAAATAAAAATTTATAAATAAACTGTAAATTAGAAAGTTAACTGAAATTGATGATATTTTTTATGTAGGTTAACAAAGTATGTAGTGAGCGAAAAGCCTCTTTTACTCAAACGATACTGGTAAATAATTTGAAAAAATATTTACAGGTCCATAAAATAATATCAAAAAAAGAAGAAAAAATACTTTTCCTTTTGATTTATATCGCACTGAACTATGTTCACCTCCCAAGGCCCAGTTTTTGTACCTGTAAAAGTCAGGAAAGGGGTTTTTAATAGATGTCAGTTTTATGAGGTTCACTTTTAAAATAACGTTTTCCAATTAATTTATGAATTATTTTTATTTATCATTCAATTTAAACACGTTTTTTTACTGAAATTTAAACTTTTTTGTGGAAATAATAATTTAATTTTTTAACCTTTGACTACTACTTTGACTACTCAATAAACACAATTTTCCTACCTACATTTTCCTCATTCAGGAGGCATGTACCTTCCCCGCGCGGATAGCGGTCGCCTGGTCGTAGGGACCTGGTGGCTGGTTGTGCTGGTTGTTGTTACCACGTACTCCGGCAACCTGGTGGCCTTCCTCACGTTCCCGAAGCAGGAGATTCCTGTGACAACCGTGGCTGAGCTCCTGGAGAACAAGGCTTTTTACACCTGGTCAATCACTAAGGGATCTTATATGGAGATGGAGTTGAAGGTAGGTTTGGTACAAACTTGAAACTCGTACTAACATTGAGGTATGTGATAGTCCTTACAATTCTTAACTAATATTAAAAATGCAAAAGTTTGGATGTTTGTTACTTAATCACGTCAAAACGGCTGAAAGGATCTTGATGAAATTTGGCACAAAGGTAGATTAAAGTCTGGAATAACACATAGGCTACTTCTTATCCCGGAAGTATGTTCCCTTGGGATGTTTTCCGAAATTCATGTGGGCCTAGCCGCGCATCCTAAAAAGTTCACTTAAGTACCTAAGGAGTTACTTTAACAGATCAGAAAGAGAATAAAAAAAGTTGTATTTGGAGTTTCAAGTACATTTTTTTAAATTCGTATTTCTTATTCGAAATTCATTTAGGTATTTTGGCAAAAAACGATTCCACGGAAAGTACCTATCTACATATCTTCGGTTCACATCAGGTCAAATCCAGTTCGTTAAGAGAACTCGATCACGCTCTACTAACGTGATACTTTCGGCGTCTCGAGTTCTAAGGACCCAGCCGTAATGTCACCATTTCTTAATAAAAATAGTTACCTATCTCACAATATCACGTTTTTTCTGCGTGATAAACCAGTGCTAAAAATAGTTTGTGAATGACCTACCGTCCTATGTGATGCGAAAAGCAAATAAACAGGTTTTCAGGTGCATTTTGTGTTATGATAGTAAGCGATGATTTTGTCGAGGATGGGGCACGCTTACCTAGAAGTAACCTATTCAATCCGGGCTTTAAAACCCCAGGTTAATACAGACATTCCACGATATTATAGACGCTCTTCCTCTTTTAAAACGGAAAGCCATGATGTTCGAAATGTGTCGCCGATTTTCTCAGAATTTTTCGCCTTTTTAGTGACATTTGTTTTCAGAATTCAGACGAGCCGAAGTACGTAGCATTGCTGAAGGGTGCGGAACTGGTCACGACTACTGTTGGCATGGGAGGGACCGTGGCGTCTGGTAACTATTTCTTTAGCCTGTGATAATTAATAATAATATCGTTTATTTATAAAAAGAGGCACATTTACAATAAAATAAAAAATATTATAAAATAAATAAAATTATAAAATATATATTTTTTAAAAAGAACACAGTAGCTAATTAGCCTGAACTAGGATGATCCTGTGGTTCAGGCTAGAAAGTGCTAAAAGTGATGTCTATTAGCAGAATGATTCTGACACTCCCTCCCACCACACCCACAAAAAATAATCCTCTCTTTCTCCATTGCACACGCCAGGATACCATAAGGTAACCTGTACTTGGAAAGGTTTGCCACGTTGCTTTAGCTGCGCATTTAGTTCATTTGCTTGCCAGCCTGCATCACAGCGAAAACCCAAATTGTGGAGACCTCGCACTGCATTCATTTTAAATCTGGTTTTTTATCATAATAATCTTGCTCTAGGGTCAGCCCTTTTGCAGCGCGTGCGTTTCAAACGCCACGTCATCATCGACTGGAAGCTTCGGCTCAACTACCTCATGCGGGCAGACCGGCTGGAAGCAGATAACTGCGACTTTGCTTTGAGTACGTGTCCATAGAGCCACACTAACATGATAAATGCGAAAGTAACTCTGTTCGCCTGCCTATCTATCCATCATTCTGCCTGTTTGTTTCCTCTTCAATTTTTACCGGCTCGACGGATTTGTATGAAACTTTGAGAACAGGTAGACAATGTCCTGGTATAGGACATAGTTCCTTTTCATCCTGGGAGTAATTTTCCTTGGAATAGTTTTTGATTTCCATGGATGAAGCCGCTGGCAGAAGCTAGCTTGTAATAAATCATTCATTAAGTTCTGTCAAACCAGTAAGAACAGCAGTGCGATTCTTTAAACATCTCACCGTGAATTCTAAGGCGAAGTGAACACGAAGTGAGCTGTCGATCCATCAGTCGGCCTATTCGGTCAACCTCTCACCGTGTAAACTTAGGTGGAGTGAGCATGAAGTGAACTGTCATTCCATCTTGTTTGTATGGATTGACAGCTAACTTTATATTCACTTTCATTTAGGCTTTCACGGTGAGAGGTTTACAGGATCGTACAGTTGCTAAACATGTCGAAGTGAAGGCTTGGGTGAAGTGATCACGAGGTGAGCTGTTAATCCATATAATCAAGATGGGATGACAGCTCACTTCGTGATCACGTGACATGTTGATGTCTATCCATGTAGGATTGACAGCTCACCTCGTGATCACTTCAATTAAGCCTTCAATTCCACATGTTTACCGAATCGACCGGCTGGTAATGAAGAAATTTGACAGTTCACTCCACCTGAGTTTCCTCGGTGAGATATATAACATAATCGCCGTTTATTATTTGTTTTGTGGGTTGAATTCTGTTTTCTAATTTGTGAAGTAGGTAAGATTTTATTCGAAAATGTCTACATGAAACGTCTTTTATGCTTTTTAATTTAAACCAGCGTTGTAACAATAGAAATAACTTTCAGGCGCTGAAGAGTTTTTCGATGAGAAAGTTGCGATGATAGTGCCTGCAGGCAGCCCGTACCTTCCAGTGATAAACAAAGAGTGAGTACTGCGGGATTTATAATATAAAAAAAACTAGTCTTAGTAGAATCACTGTTGCATGTGAAATTTTAATTGGAAACAGTACCTATAGAGGTACGCGGAACAGAGAGTAAAGTCCACCAAACCTCCATAGAAAAGGGAGGATCCTTCGACCGGTTGTTGTTCGGTAGGCAACTGCCCAATAGTTAATATTTGGACTGTTGTATATGTTGAAATCGCACGAAAAACTCTAACATCGGATTTCGTTGGTAGTTCGTCCCTGGCGGGATAGATGGCGTTGCAGTTCTTTTTGTTGTCGTACAAACATATTTCGCTCCGCTAGTTTTTTTCTTGTGGCGGCATTGATGTCGCTAAAACAGTAAACGTGTCATTTTCCCTTGTCTTATTTTATTACCAAGCACAGCTCTTCAAATTCGTTATAATCAAATTGATGAAACTGAAGGCAAATTCCCGTACTAACAAAGCGTTTGACTCTCGGGGCGGGTCAGTGTCTTGATTTGCTTAAGAGATAAAGTACCTATAATTAGTAAAAAAGTTTATATTAGAATTTTGACTTATCAATACCAAACACAAATAGATATCTAATTTTTTTTTCTATATAGCTGACAGTGGTAAAAGTACCCAGAACTCTTTCAGCATTGTCATCCAGCTCTTGCAGCATTGCACCGATGGATGACAATGCTGAATTTTTGCCCCTCTGGTCACGTAAAGCGCCGGTCATCACCGGCGCTGAAGTGATATAATAAAAAAAAAAAAATATTTATTTGATATTAATTTCAACACAACTAAAAATCCTATTAATTGATCTTTATCTATTACAATAATTTAGTTTAAATTATTCTTAATTTGTGAATATCATTTTTTTTACTATTAAATTGAACCATTCATGATAATTACAATGTACCACTCGCTCGATGAAAGTTGTGCATGGTAAATGACTTATTTACACAAGACCCTCGATGTCACAATTTATCGTATTAATTTTGTAAATAAGCTGTTGGTGTGCCTTATAAATATTAAAAAAAAATATATATCGTGACAACCTCTTCAGTAAACAACGTGAAACATAACTAAATGTGTATCGAGTACACATATTATTATGTGTAACTCGACAAAATGTATTGAACAGCTGTTTTTTTTCGTGATTTTGGAATTGGGTCCCATAGTAAAAGTTATTCATAATGACCCCTTTTCATTTTTTTATTCCGTTACCTACACGTTGCGTACCTACAGAGTGATTTCATATTGTGTTCCTTTCTAGACTTAACCGCATGCACAAAGCGGGTCTTATTAAGCGTTGGCTGGACGCCTACCTGCCGAAGAAGGACCGCTGCTGGAAGACCTCGTCGGCGATGCAAGAGGTCAACAACCACACCGTCAACCTCAGCGACATGCAGGGCTCCTTCTTCGTCTTGTTCATGGGTAAATATTAACTGGTCTTATGAAGGGATATCGTGGTACTTGGGTTTCTACTTTGAGGACTTAAAGCCATCATGGTTCTGTGTGAGAGAGACGGAGCTATACAAAACAGTACCCTTTTCTCACAACGGAATCATGATGGCATTATGATTTGATTGTAAGGCCCAATAGGGCAAATTCGACTATTTTTGCAATCGTATAATGTGTGTTTTGAATGTTAAACCTTTGTGCCTTTCTCTTTTCTCTATTTTAGTAACATAAAACTATTTTCTTAACCAAACATAAAATTTATTAATTAAACTAGCTGTTATCCGCGTCTTCGTCCACGTGGAATAGTTAATAATATAATAAAGGAAATAATAATAATGATATATCTTGGGACAACTCACACACGGTCATCCGATCCCAAACTAGGCAGAGCCTGTGCTATGGCAACCAGACAACTGATAAACATACTTATATATTTTTAAATACATACATATTATAGACAAAGTTACTTTGGACAGCCATTTTTATTTTTAAGATACTAATTTTTCAAAAATGCATGAACATATTTATGTTTATTTATTTTTTATCAAATGCTGACATAAAAAGGTTTATTGGTTAGGTTAGTTATAGGTTCAATAATGACGGACTCCTATACAAACTTTCATCTCAAATTTAAAAAATCTTCGTTTTAGATTTTTTTAACCCCCCGACGCAAAAGCGACGGCGTGTTATAAGTTTGACGCGTCTGTGTCTGTCTGTGGCATCGTAGTTCTCGAACAGATGAACTGATTTTGATTATGTTTTTTTTTTGTTTGAAAGGTGAATTAATCGGGAGTGTTCTTAGCTATGTTTTATGAAAATCGGTCCAAGATGGCCGCCACCACAAAATGGCGGATTAAATATTTTTCACAACTGCCTCAATATGGGTATCAAATGAAAGGGCTTTTGACTAGTAGAATAATGTACACTATATTGAAGGAGAATAATGATGTATGTCTATACTAATATAATTTGTCTGATCAATGCCCTAGATTGATGAAGAAAGTGTAGTGATGACTGGTACCTAGGACCTAATGAATTATTTTTTATTTAGTTTTTAGTACTTCGTACATTATAGGTAAATTAATTTTAATATGCATGAAATAAAAGTAAATTAAATATTTGAAAACCCCCGACAAAAAAAACTTTAAAGAGTAAATAATAAAATGTATTGATCCATTTAGTTTAATACAGGTACGATTTTTTTTATAAGTTTTTTTAGGCATATTTTATGGATTCAAAGATGAATGAAAACAAACACAACATTTCAATCAAAAATGTATTCAGGTATTTATAAATAATTACAAACATTATATATCTACTTATACAATATTTACTATGACAAATCTAAACTTAACATTATCATTAATTAGCCTGAACGCCAGAGCATAAACGCATCGGCGTGCCCCCGACGCCAAGCCACAAATTCGCCGTACTTTTTGTCACATATTACACATAGTACACGTTTGGCGTATAGGGCACGCGCTTGCTTGTCATGTTAACGTAACAATGGCGTCAAAAATTTAAAGTAAAATGTACTACACTATTAACAAGGTTCCATGTTAAGCACCAATTTAAACGGCCCTTCTAGATCCACACACTTCACCAAATTGGCCTGATCGCCACGAAACCTTTTCGCATTAGGAGTGACCATAAACGCGAAATTGTTGCTCCTATTCGTGTAGATATCGTTCCATTCATCTATTAGCTGGACCTTATACCAGCATAGGACCGCGTTGCATCTATCCTCCTATCTACGGTCACAGTGACATTTATGACCTCAGATTGTTCTCCTGTCCTGTTCATGTTAAACAGCTTGAGATTGTAATCTCTTCACATAATGTTTCGTATTCCGTGCGAGCTATGTCTAAGTACATTGCTTGGGATATGTTGTGGACTGTATAAAAATAGGCCCTTTTTGGTACTGGGACACAGTCGGTCTCCAGCTCTACACGAAGAACTGCGAAGAAATCGTTTTATTCATCAAGAGCCCTATACAGTCCACGACAGTCTGATCCTTCGAGCCGGATTCAAGAACGAACAACTGGCGGCAATCAAGCCCACTGAACTACAGACGAAGTACGAAGATTTGTGGCAAGAGCGAAGAACGGAACCCGGCTGTACGGAACGAGACCGGTTTGAACGACCGACCGGTCTTGAACCTGCCAGCTTAAACCGACCGGCTCACCGAACCGAGCCGACTGATCGAACGGGAGCGAGTATGAAGACTCTTATTGGATTCACCGGCATCACTATATTCAAAGATGGCAGACACCAGCACAGCGGGGCCTTCCGGAACCCAGATAACAACCACTGCGGTTCCACGAAGAGTGACATCACCGACCAGGTCAATGAGATCGCAACGGGCGACAACAAGCGTCACAACGAGGTTACGGATGGCGGAATTGGAGGCTGCAGAGAAGCTGGCAGTCATACGAAGAAAGGAACTGGAGTTGGAAGAGGAACTTGTCAAGAAGTGACTAGCGGTTGAAGTGTCAGCGATCAACGACGAGGAAAGCGTACACGAAGAGCAAGAGCCTACTCCTTCGCGTAAAGAACCACACCAAAGGTTGGACGACTGGCTAAGTTCACTTGGGGAAGAGGCACCAAGAGAGGAGCCGAAACAGATACGCTTCGAGAGTTCCAGAGCGAGATTGCTGACCTCAATACGAGCAAAGAACAGCTTCGAACATTTGGCAGCAACACTCGACAAGATGGCTAGACCCAGGCCTAGGCACACCGAGCTACCTACCTTCTCCGGTGCGGAAAACGAGTGGCTTACGTTCAAAGCAGCAGTAAAGGATACGACGGATATGCATCAGATCACGGCAGCAGAAAACATACAACAGCTGAGAAGCTGCCTCATAGGGGAAGCAAGAGACGCAGTGGCCGCCTTCCTGCATACGGCCACCGATCCAGACGTCACTATGAAGACCCTCGAGCAGTGTTTCAAAAGACCGGAGGTCATCATCGACTGAGCCATGGAAGTATCCGAAGCCGGCTACATCAGCTTCTGAACTCAACAGTAATCTGTTTTGCCGTCAAGCTGCAAAACATAATCTGCGTGCTGGAGACAATAGACCGAAGAGGTTACTTTTCAAACCTTTGATGACGCGAGAAGTACTGGACAAGCTCAGCCCGCATCTCCGATCCCGCTGGTGCGACTACACATACGACTACGAAGGAACAGCGGATCCAGAGTCGTCGTTATGTCACGATTTCTGATGGGCAGACCGAGCGTTACGTTACACATACGCTCCGTCTACAAGCGCCGTGAGTGCCGTGACTCAAAGAAAAGAAACCCGACCCACCGTAACACTCAAGAAGAAGGCAAGCATCTTCACTACGACCGAAGGAACGAAGGAAGAGAAGGACAAGTGCCCCAAGCTCATGTTTTAACGCAGTGCCCGAAATACAAAGCACTTACAATAGAAGAGCGATGGAATTTTCTAAAAGAAAAGAAGATCTGCTTCAAGTGCGCCCAGAAGCCACACAGGCGCATGAGTTGCAAAGCAAAGCTGTGCGGCGTGGATCAGTTTCGCCGCCCGAATTACGAGACTCTCCATCAGTTACGCGAAACGAAGACTGAGGACCCGAAGAGGGCTGAACCAACGATAGAGGAAGTCCTGTCTGTGGATACCCGCACAGCTACCGGACCGCGAACAGTCCTTCTAAAGATGTGCCCAATCGTCGTTTCCGGACCACGGGGGGAGGAGAAAACCTGCGCGCTCCTAGGTGAAGGGGCCACAATTACCCTCGTTGACGAAGAGCTGGCGACAAGCATCAGGGTAGAGGGACCATCACAGCCTATTCACCTAAGCGGGGTCAACATGTCGCAATGAGAGATGGGAAGTCAAGTAGTCAACCTAAATGTGAGGGGACTGAAGAGTGACGAGAGCTCACAAGGTCAGAGCGAGGACCATGAAGAATCTCTGGCTTCACCAGCACTCCATTCCCGACACTCTATTGAACTACGAGCACCTGAGAGACCTGATGCCAGAAGAAGTGTGCTACGAACTGGCGCGCCCCGGACTTCGCGGTGTCATCCTCGAAAAGGGAAACGTGCTGCATGTCTACGAGCCCGACCGAACCACGGGGACAGGCAGCTAGGAACTCCATGAATTGGTCGAAGCCCATTTCAAGATCGACGCGCTCGGCATACAGAGAAAGCCGAGAGTCAAGGCGACTGATCAACGGGCCATCAACATCGTCGAGAGGACGATAAAAAAGATCGACTCCGGGTAGGAGGTTGGGCTGCCATGGCGACGAGACGACGTCACCTTGCCGCCTAGCTACAGTCAAGCGTTTCGTCGGCTGAAGAAGATCGAACAGAAGATGGACGTAGACCCGCAGTTCTCGGCGGAGTACTCCAAGCAGGTTAACAACCTATTGGAGAAGGGGTACGCGACGCCATGCGACGGGTCAGAGGAAGCGAGCCCCATCTGTTGGTATCTGCCACGTTTCGCCGTGTATAACCCGAACAAGCCCGGTAAACACAGACTGGTGTTCGACGCAGCAGCCAAGAGCAACGGCGTCTGCCTGAACGACGAATTAATGGAGGGACCTGACCTACGGCTGTCGCTGCTAGGCATCCTGTTCAGATTCCGAGAGAAGGCAGTAGCGATCACAGCAGACGTGCACAACAGTTCCTGTGGAGAGGCTACGAACGAGAATAGCCTCCAAGGAAATACAAAATGACCAGCATGATATTCGGCACCGCGAGCTCCCCGTTTATGGCCTACTATGTCCGCAATCACAACGCGGACGTACACGGGCAGGAATACTACGAGCGCTGGAGGCCATAAAGAAGAATCATTATATGGACGATCTAGTGGCCAGCTACGAAGACGCCGAGGAAGCATGGAAAGCGGTTGACGAGACAAGAACAGTGCACGCGCACGCGGGATTCACACTGCGAGGTTGGAGCTCCAGCGACAAAACGGTGCTACGAGACGTGCCCTCCGGCCTACACGCCACCTCTCTTACACAACTGGGGGGAGAGAAGCCTGAGAGCAAAGTCTTGGGGTTGCACTGGAACGCGGAGCACGATGAGCTGGGGTTCGGAGTTCGGAGTCCCGGCCGAAGTACGAGCGAAAACCCGCGCGCCGACAAAGCGTGAAGCCCTCAGCGCCGTAATGTCCATTTACGACCCGCTCGGATTGTTGAGTCACTACACGATAAGTTCGAAGATAATACTGCAGAGCCTGTGGCGCCTCCAGACGACGTGGGACGAGCCAATTCCAGCAGACGAGAACGAGCTTTGCGCCTGCAGTCTCGCACGCTTGACTGAACTCGCTCAGCTGCGACTACCGCGCTGTTACATGACGCAGAAGTACGAACGCGTCGACTTACACGTCCCATGCGACGCCAGCGAGCAGGCCTACGCGACCGTAGCCTATTGGAGAATTGAAAACGTTGACGGGAGTCTAAACGTCGTGTTGGTAGCCGCCAAGGCTAAGGTGGCGCCTCATCGCGCACAAACTATACCGCGCCTGGAGCTGCAAACTGCAGTAATTGGAGCACGACTCGCCGAAACGGTAAGGAGAGAGCACCGAGTCGACATCGGTCAGACAACATACTGGACCGATTCATCCACCGTGATGCACTGGATCCATCACGACATGCGACGTTACACGCCGTTCGTCGCGCATCGGCTGGGGGAGATCGCAGAGCTGACCCAGAAAGAGGAATAATATGGTAGCGGACGACTACTCGCGGGCGTAAGCACATTGTAAAGTAGGATAGGAATAAAAATAAAAAATAGCATTCAGGGCAAAATAAATAGGTTCGCAAGTAAGCACATAGTCATAAGATAAATGTAGTTTGCATTTAATACTTGTATATTTTTATCCTACTTTACAATTTACAGTGAAACTTACGCCTATCCTACCTAAAGCATACAATTAAACTTACTCCTATCTTACTAAAGTTACCACGCGACGGCCCATTGAAAAATACCACGTGACATCCTACGTAAAAATACCACGTGCTATCCTACTTAAAATACCACGTGCCATTTTATTAACACGGCTTAGCCTTATTTCGACAGCATGCTCGGCGTCCGTCACAGGATACCTGGTACCGATTCACGAGTTTAACCATCCTATAATCAACATTTTCGTCCAAAATGCGGTTGTTAATTTTCAACCATTTACTATGAATCAGCTGTCCCATAATAGTCACAGATACCGGTAGACATAAGGCTCCAGAAATAAGTTGCAGCTGCTTCAAATGTCCAATAGTCCTTTTTCTTCTGATATCTATGTATGTCGCCGTTACAATCTATGATGCTACTGAATATGACATGGATTTTTTTCTCTCTAAAAACTTCGTAGGACCAAGAGTCGGATACTAGAATTGTTACTTTTTCTTCCGGTATTCCATTTGCTCGTAACACAGCCAGTAGAAACACTTTATCGTCAACAGTTTTGACGCGACAAATAAGTGAGTTAGCTCCTCGTTTCATCATCAAAACACCGAACATAGGAAATGGACTAAAATCGACCATGTCCATATTAGATATGTTCACAGATTGTCCTAGATGGACACACACAGTTGCGATACTTTTTCGTCTCATATCCATATTTTCAAAATCGTTTAGGAAAGCCAATGTCTCTGGTGAAATCCTTGAAATTGTAGTATTCGTCTCTTGAAGTGTTGTTAGTCTACCACCGTACGTTGGAAGGACGTCAAAGAAAGTTGCCTGATGCTACGCGTTCGCTTTCGCTATATTTCTGGGATCACTGGTGATCATTATATTGTCTGCCAGGTGCAAAATGAACCAACCAATCACCATATTAATTTCGCCGTCGTCTGTCGCAGTTAAGTTCGCGACATAGGGCTCCCGTCTATGCAGCATTTCGTACACATCATTGTAGTTATTAAAGTCTATTGTCAACAAAGATTGAGGCATGTATTTTAAGTCCTCGTAAAATGAACCTCTTCACTGTAATAAGTTTCACCGAAGTAAGTCGTTGTATGAACGTTCATGTACGCTACGTTCAAAATTGTTTTGGTATCGTACACTGTTTATATTTCTTGTTCAGTTCTTCGGAATGCACACCGGTGACGAAGAATTCAGCTTTGCCAGGTATAATTTTGCTGTTTTCTTGAAGTAAATTCTCCCAAGCGTGACATATAGACTGTAGAATATATTCGCCAAATATCTCGGAGTCAATAGCATCAGTTAGTAATACTGATCGGTTCCCATAGATTTCGTTTTTGGTAAGAATGACAGAAGGTTTGTTGATACTGATGGCTACTTGCGCTTGGTGGTCATGCATCACGCATTCGTCTAGCCTAGCCATCGTCGTGGATGCTTCACAGGCTATAATGGGTACAAGGTGGCACTCACTCGCATATAGAGCCCATAGTCCTGTTCCTGTATCAATATCTAAGACACTATACACAGCAGGAGTCACACAACTCCTAATAGCTTTTCTATACGCCTCATTCCAAATCTTGTCATTCAAATACCTGAACTGAGATCTCGGAAATAAAATACCCTTGGCGTTGTTCAAATTCTTCTTAATGCTGACGAAGCTACTATCAATATTCAACGCCTTTTCAAAACGGCGAGAGCTTCGGAAAAGTAACCATAACGGTACAAGTACCGGCCCATATCGTTGAGTAATTGAACGTTACCTGGAAACATTTTGATGGGTTTTTCGAAGTTGGCGAATATGTCTGACTTGGTGTCTATCGTGGCTCCTCGTTCATTCGAGCTAAGACTGCTCGGAATTCCAGCTCGAATCTGTCCTTGATGCGCGGTTGCTGGTCGAAGGCGCACGCGTATATGTCTAACGCTTTCTTGTAGCTGTTGTGTGCGGCGAGCTGCCGCGCCAGGCTTATGTGGTTGCCTACATCAGTCATTGTGTTATTTTTTGTTAGGCAGTTATTTCACTGTACACAGGATATAAAATGTTTTTGGCGAATTATTTTAGTTGATTAATCTCTATTGTTTTCAAAACACTGTTTTGCACTTCAGACGAACACACTTTACTGGCAGTAGATATGGAATTTTAAATCGCGACTATAGTAAGTAAAGACGTCTTGCTCACTGGAAGACCAAAGTTATACTAATCGTAACTAAAAGTTATTCAAACTCGTAAAGTATGTTCAAGGGTGCAAAGTGGGTTCAGGTAATCAGGGAGCGGATAGCAAATGTCCATTTTGACGCTTTCTAATCCTAATCCTCTTAAAAATCAGCACGAAGGGTTGTTAAATGTTATCTGCAATTAGTAAATTACCTTGTTCTATTATAGCAAGTTAGTATTGTGTTCTTTAAACAATAGATTCGAATTCCTAAAGGATTAGAAAGGTGTTACTTTTTTGTCAGTTTTAAAGGCGTTTAGAGTCGGTTCATAGAATTATGTTATTGTAACAAATCCCTTTGAAGCTTCAAGGGAATGTTTGGAAGTAATTCTTTCTTAGAAGGGATTTGTGATAAGAAATGGCTCTTATATTACTTGCAAGTATCTTTTGAACATGTTTCCGTCGCCATTTTAGTCGCTACATATTATGAAACAAAATCCCGTCGCCACGTTTGTCCATCTGTATGCGATAAACTCAAAAGCCGCCGTTGGATTTACAGAGGCTAGTAGCTAAAAGACGTCGAGTGCGTACCTTACGTACATGAACTGTTCGAGGAACCAGGTAACACAGACTACTGAGTAAGTCCGAACAATCAAAATGATTGCAACACACAGAGCCATTACTTCCAGAAGTTTCCGTCTTGACTTTAAGGTCAGAAGATTATACTTTTTAAGAAGTAAATGGTATGACATTTTTTTCCGATAACTCTAAAATATTAATTTTAGATGTTATGCACGAAGGTATTTACGTTCAACTAGTTCTAATCTTTCACTATATTTTACTTAAATATATCTCCAGCCAGCGACAATATTCGTTGAGCATCTAAAAGTTCGAAAAGTCATCAACGCCTTATAAAAGCAAAAGTCACTGTTTAGCTTTGGCAACAAAATGCAGTGAACAGATCAATGTTACGCATTTCAGTGACTGAACATGTAATAAAAAAAACTGAAAACGCCAATGTTACAAAATTCTATAATTGTCATTTTTGCTTATTATTTAAAAATAATCTTCTTTAATCGAAATAGTTCGTATATGTTTTGGAAATAAATTGTTCTGTACTCCTTTCTATTACAAAATATTATGGACATTACGTAATACCAAATTCAAAACAGAATTCCTGCTTTATAAAAAAATATTGTTTTAAATGAATTAATAATTCTACTGCTTTGAATACAATGGTCAAAATTGCATGACGTATTGACGTGGTTACTATAATATTTAAAACGCCCTAAGTGTCAAAATTATCGGATGAATGGCTCATGAATCAATTACTTTAATTGTTTCTATCGCTTAAACATTTTTACAAAATTTTAAAATTAGACAATAAACAAAATAAAATAAGCAGTAAATAAATGACATACAGTTAAGGAAACACCTGATGGCCCTGTATGATGCACATAAGCGGGCATCTACTTTCTGGTGGGTATTTTAATGATTTTAAAAATACTCAGTTGTTATAACACTGTTGTTAGTAAGTCGGGTTTTTAAATATTTTCATTGTATTTATTTTCACATTATAAATACATTTAAAATCGTCACCTCGAGCCCTTTATTTAAACCCCACATGAACGAATCACTAAAAACGACTAAATACTTAATAGCTGCCGCCATCTTATTTTTGCTTTTTAAAAATCTATACGCTTATGCCACTGATGTCTAGTACAATCTAATTTACCAAAATACCGAATTTTATGTGTCAAAATTCATCAAGCTGATTAGGTGGATAATCTTAATTACGTATTACGTACATTGTATCGAGTGGGTACTCGATACGATGTACGTAATACGATGCATATATTTAAATAATAAAAAAACCTCAAAAAAAAACTTTAAAATGTAAAAAATAAAATGTATTGATCTTCTTTTAATTTAATATGGGTTTTGATTCTTTGGGCCGAGCCTTTCGCTTTGGGAGACCGCAATTTTTTGTAATTACATACTTAGTATAGTAGTGGTTAGATACATTTTAATTTTTTACTTTTTGAAGTTTTTTTGTCGGGTTTTATTTTGCCATTTACTTCAAGACATTAACTTAGGTTAATTTCCCAAGATTGCTAACTTAAACATAGGAATAAAAGTAAGAAGCTTGCCTGGAACACTAGATTTGATAAATATTAATTGGATTGTTTTTTATAGTTTAAAATGCACTTGAACCCTAGACACTTTTGACGTTTATATTTATAGGTATATATATCCCCGTAATCAAGGAAACGAATATTATTATACTTTAAAATGAATGTTAGTGATTTAAAATTCAATTAAAAACCTTTACCAACCACTGTTAATGTTACATACATTAACAGTGGTTCCTAAAGGTTTTTGTTATTAAATGGGTGTACTATTGTTATTAAATCATTTACATACATCAATTGTCTACATTTTATTTTTAGTGGGTAATGATCTTAAAGCACTAAACCTTTTTGTGCCTTTTGCTGACTCAGTGGCCAGCCATAAAAATATCATTTAAACTGTTTGTTCATCGTACTCTTTAAGACTATTTATTTATTTATTTATTTATTTAAACTTTATGAACAATAGTGGTACGTGGGCGATTATCACTTAATACAATTGTGAACCGAATATTATTGAATGCCAAAAATCGTAAATATACTTACATTTTTCGTGAATCGCGATTCACACAAGTAAAATAAGTACTTGAGAATCATTTAAGGTGGAAGCGCCAGGGTAGCCCGCGAAATTTAAATTTTCTTATGTTTTTTTGCAATTTTCAAGTCAGGTGTCAGACTGTATGTCGAACAAAATATGATTCGCGACCGTAACACGTATTTATTTACAGAATTATAATAATGTTACGCGCCAGGATTAATGTCGGGTACATTTAGTTACTACTAGCGCCATCTAGTATCGAGTAGCAGAACTAGTAGGGTCAAGTACCTTCTAGATATTTCTTTGCCAGAACATTCCACACTTCTCGGTATCTGGTCAGTCGGCAGCGGTAGTTACGAGTACTTTCCAGATGTTTCGAGAATGGAAGTTTCTAGAATAAACTGACCTATAAAAGGAGCGCGTATTCCGCGACCGAGGCAGTATTGGATTAGCGATACAAGCGAATACTTCGGAAGCGATCTTCAAGTGCGAATAAAGTGATCAGTGGTGAACTTGTGTTTAATAATTAGTGAGTTTAAAAGTTGTAATTAGTGTTTTTAAATTAAAGTGTCATTTTGGTTATTTAATCGGCTGTTTTTATTGTCACGAACCTCAAGCTCGTAACAATTGGTGTCAGAAGTGGGATATTTAAATCATGCCGATTCTACCAAAGGACGACACGGAGGGTATCCGTACCCGGAGTCAACGTCAGCAGGAGACGGACCATAGGCGTTTTGGAGGCACAACGCCGCAGACGTCGGAGGGCCAGTTGCCGATCATGGAGGCCGGTCCGTCCACAGGAGCTCCAGCATCTGCAGCACCAGACTTTGCTGCACTGATGATGATGCTGCAGGAACAGGCCCGCCGACAAGAGGAACAGGCCCGTCGGCTGGAAGAACAGCTACAGCGAGACAAGGAGGAACAGGCTCGCCGACAGGAGGAACAGGCTCGCCGACAGGAGGAACAGGCTCGCCGACAGGAGGAACAGGCCCGGCGGTTGGAAGAACAGCTCCAGCGTGACAAGGAGGAACAGGCTCGCCGACAGGAGGAACAGGCTCGCCGACAGGAGGAACAGGCTCGCCGACAGGAGGAACAGGCCCGGCGGTTGGAAGAACAGCTCCAGCGTGACAAGGAGGAGCAGGCGCGCCGCCAGGAAGAACAGATGTTCGTTATGAAGGATCTACACGCTACTTTCGGCAAAGAAATAAGTGTTGTAAAAGAAAAGGTGGTCCAGCATGAGAACCGCCTGGCGGAAGCCGAAACGCGAATCGACCAAATGAATGATCGAGTTGACAACGTGATTGCTGACGTGAAGAAAACGCTGGACAACCTTAAAGTAGGGGATGGAATTGCCACTTCCGTAGCTTCTACACCTTCGCTACGTGGATTCAAAGTGCCACCGTTCGATGGGACATCTTCCTGGTCGGCCTACAAAATACAGTTTGAGGCTGTTGTGAAGGCGAATGGGTGGACTAAAGATCAGGCCATGACTGCTCTCACCCTCGGCCTGCGCGACCAGGCCTTAACTGTCCTGGAAGCTCTCGGTAAAGAAGTGACGTACGAGCAACTCCTTGAGGCGTTGGAAGCTAGGTATGGCGACGCTCATCTGGAACATGTGTTTCGTGCGAAGCTCAAGGATCGCGTGCAACGCAGCAGTGAAAACCTGCAGCAGTGGGCCCTCGAAGTGGAAAAGCTGGTACGAAAAGCATACCAGTCCGTACCTGCGCTCATTGAAGGGAACCTGGTGCAGGCATTCATCGATGGCATCCGCGACCTTGAAGTTAGAGCTGCTGTGAGGCTCGGGCACCACGGGACGCTTAAGGACGCCTTGGCTCATGCATTGGAGGTGGAAGCTGTGCGACAGGATCATCGTTCCCATCGCATCAGGGAGGTTGCAGTGCCTACAGTTCGCGACCGTTTAAAAGGATACAGCCCTAGGTGCTACGGCTGTGGGGAAAGGGGCCACCTTCGATCCAGTTGCCCTAAGCGGACTGCAGAAAGGGAAGGTAGCCAATCTCCAGAGGGTAGGGCGGCTAACAGCACCGCCCAGCAACAGCAGGGAAACGAGTGAAAGCCAGGACTGCGGGGCGGGTGCTGGCTGATGTTCAAAGAGCCCCAAGGATTTCGATCTCACAAACCCATGACGGGAATAGCCTAATCATCAAGGGCGAGGTCAACGGAATGCCTTGTAAGCTGACTATAGACACTGGAGCTTCTCGCACGGTTGTCAGTTCCCAACTTGTAAGTCGGTTCCTTGGGGACTCCGTACACAACCGAGACCGCATAAATTTGGTAACAGCCACTGGTCAGCGTATACCCGTCCGAGGAGAGAGAGAGATGGAGTTGAAGCTAGGCAACGGAATCTACCTGCATAATGTTGTCGTGGCTGATATAATGGACGATTGCATCCTGGGCTTAGACTTTATGAGGAAGAATTGTTGTGAGATCGACGTTAATCAAGGAGTTATGAAATGTGGACAAGAGGAACTTTTCATGGAAGGAGCGTTACCAGGAAATGTGTACAGCCTAAAGAAGATTGTTCTTCCTCCGAGATCGGAAACGATTGTGCCGGTTAGTCTTCCTCGGAATCCTGGGCAGAATCATCGTTGTGTACTCGTGGAAAAGGTAGACAATGACCTTCCATGGAAAGTGGCACGAACTTTGGTCAGAGCCACCGACATCTCAGGGGTACGTGTGCTGAACCTTAGTGATAAGGAACAGATGATAGAAAAAGGCACTCTGATTGGTACTTGCGAGGAAGTGGATTGGTTGCGTCGATGCCAATATCTTTCGACCGGGACCCTCAGCAAGGACGCACAAACGAAAGTGACCACACTTTTAGACGACTGTCGCAGCGCTCTGTCTCAAAATGAACTGGTCAAGGCAAAGAAAATGTTACAGAAGTACGCCAGTGTTTTCTCTTCAAACGATGGTGATATCGGGAAGACTGGCTTAGTTCAACACAAAATAAACACAGGAGAAGAATTGCCTATCCGTCAGCGGCCAAGAAGATTGCCGGCAGCACGTGAAAAGGAAGTGGAAACCATGATTGAAGGAATGGTGAAGGATGGTGTTATAGAACCTTCATCCAGTCCATGGTGTTCACCAGTAGTGCTGGTAAGAAAGAAGGATGGCAGCATGCGGTTTTGTGTTGACTATCGTCGTCTAAACGACGTCACGAAGAAGGACAGCTATCCTTTGCCAAGAATTGATGACACGCTGGACATGCTTACTGGAGTGAAGTGGTTTAGCACGCTAGACCTAAAAAGTGGTTACTGGCAAGTTGAAATTGACCCTAAGGACAAGGAGAAAACTGCATTCTCGACAGGAAAGGGCCTGTGGCAATTTAAAGTTATGCCGTTTGGATTGTGCAATGCTCCGGCAACGTTTGAAAGGTTGATGGAACTTGTACTAACCGGGTTAATTGGCGATGCCTGCCTGGTCTACTTGGATGACATCATCATCGTAGGCCGTACGTTTGAAGAACATCTTCAAAACCTGGAACGCGTGCTCATGAAGATCCAGAGTGCAAATCTCAAGTTGAGTCCAAAGAAGTGTTTACTTTTCAAACGTCAAGTCAGCTTTTTGGGATACGTAGTGTCGGAAGAAGGCATCCGCACAGATCCAGAGAAAATCGCCGCTGTCAAGGATTGGCCAATTCCAAAAGACAAGACACAGGTCAGAGCATTTTTGGGTTTGTGCTCCTATTATAGGCGATTCGTCAAGAACTTTGCGGACATAGCCAAACCCCTCCACAAACTAACCGAGGAAAAGCGACATTTCTACTGGGATGAAAGTTGCGACGTCGCATTCCAGGAGCTAAAGGAACGTCTGTGCAGAACACCTATTCTGGGGTATCCTGATACGAACAAGGAATTTATAGTTGACACAGACGCAAGTGATATCGGACTTGGCGGTGTGTTATCTCAACGCAATGGCGATCAAGAGGTTGTGATAGCATACTTCAGCAAGTCATTATCGAAACCAGAAAGGAACTATTGTGTCACGAGACGGGAATTGCTTGCTGTGGTAAAGTCTTTGCAGCATTTTAGCAAATATCTGCTGGGACGGAAATTCCATTTACGTACTGACCATGCTGCGCTGAAATGGCTATTGCAGTTCAAAACTCCAGAAGGACAAGTTGCGAGATGGATTGAACTACTGCAGGAATACGACTTTGTGATTGAACATCGCAGCGGAAGATCTCATGGCAACGCCGACGCATTGTCAAGAAGACCTTGCCCTGAAGACTGCAAGCATTGTACTAGGCAAGAGGGTAAAGAAGTCGTACCTGTGAGAATGGTCAAGACAGACCTCAGCAGCGAGTGGAAGGAAAGCCTACAATGTGCACAGCAGGAAGATTCGGACATCAAGCCGATTCTGGGGTGGATGAAGGCCAGTGCTCCTAAGCCCACGTGGAGTGACGTCTCAGCGATGAGTTCGATCACAAAAAGTTATTGGGCCCAATGGGACAGCTTAGTGATTCAGGATGGAGTCCTGTGCCGTAAATGGGAAAATGCTCGGGGAGACAGCTGTCATTTGCAAATGGTTGTCCCTAAAGCAAAAGTACCGAATGTCCTACAGCTGTACCATAATGGTTCTTCAGGAGGCCATATGGGAGTAAAACGGACTCTACTGAAGATAAGAGAACGGTTTTACTGGGTCCACTGTCGTGACGATGTCGAGGACTGGTGTCGCAAATGTACAAGTTGTGCGGCTGTAAAAGGACCTCAGACTCGCAGTAGAGGTGCATTAAAATTGTACAACGTCGGTGCACCATGGGAAAGGATAGCCCTAGATGTTGCGGGACCTTTTCCGGAAAGTGAAAGTGGTAACAAGTATTTCATGGTTGTAATGGATTACTTCACTAAGTGGCCGGAAGTCTTCGCCATTCCAAATCAAGAAGCCTCAACAGTTGCAGATAAACTAGTTCATGAAGTCTTCTGTCGTTTTGGAGTACCCTTGGAGATTCACAGCGATCAAGGAAGGAATTTTGAGTCCCAAATATTCCAGGAAACTTGTCGAGTTATGGGTACTCATAAAACGAGAACAACTTCTTACCACCCACAATCGGATGGAATGGTGGAAAGATTTAATCAGACATTGGAGAGATACCTGGCAAAAGTCGTGGAAAACCGGCAACGCGATTGGGACAAGCATATACAACCGTTTTTGCTGTCATACCGAAGTGCTGTTCATGAAAGTACATCGGTGACACCAGCCTTCGCAAACTTTGGAAGAGAATTACGGCTGCCCGCAGATCTGATCACTGGAATACCACCTGATGCCCCACGCAGTATAACCGATTATGCGAATGACTTGCGGAACAAAATGAATGACATTTATGAGCACGTCAGACAATCGGGCCAGCAAATGTCTGAAAAGATGAAAACCCGTTATGACCGCAAAATGAACAATAAAGGGTTCGACGAAGGTTCACTAGTGTGGTTGCACAATCCAGTTCGCAGTAAAGGGAAATCTCCTAGCTAGCTTCAAGCTAAATGGGACGGGCCGTACCGGATTGTGACAAAAATTAACGACGTGACCTATCGTATACAGAAAGGTACAAGAAGTGCTCCTAAGATCGTCCATGTGAATCGACTGGCGCGTTATTATGGGACCGATGATGCTCGGGACGAGCATGTCTTAGGAGGGGGCAGTGTTACGCGCCAGGATTAATGTCGGGTACATTTAGTTACTACTAGCGCCATCTAGTATCGAGTAGCAGAACTAGTAGGGTCAAGTACCTTCTAGATATTTCTTTGCCAGAACATTCCACACTTCTCGGTATCTGGTCAGTCGGCAGCGGTAGTTACGAGTACTTTCCAGATGTTTCGAGAATGGAAGTTTCTAGAATAAACTGACCTATAAAAGGAGCGCGTATTCCGCGACCGAGGCAGTATTGGATTAGCGATACAAGCGAATACTTCGGAAGCGATCTTCAAGTGCGAATAAAGTGATCAGTGGTGAACTTGTGTTTAATAATTAGTGAGTTTAAAAGTTGTAATTAGTGTTTTTAAATTAAAGTGTCATTTTGGTTATTTAATCGGCTGTTTTTATTGTCACGAACCTCAAGCTCGTAACAATAATTATATATGTATAATATAACCTGGGACAACTCACACACGGTCATCCGATCCCAAACTAGGCAGAGCCTGTGCTATGGCAACCAGACAACTGATAAACATACTTATATGTTTCTAAATACATACATATTATAGACAAATTACACCCAGACACAGAACAAATGATCATGCTCATCACACAAAGATTTGTCCTGGGTGGGAATCGAACCCACGACCTCCGGCTTAGCAGTCAGGGTCACTAACCACTCGACCAACAGGCCAATTAAATCATCAATACAGCCCTCTAAGTTCATTTAACTCGATTGAATGGTTACTTCATAAAAAGTCATTCAATCGAGTTTTCATTCATGAATTGATGATTTTAATTACTATAACTCAGTAAAGCCATATTTGTTACGGTCGCCAATCTTATTTTTATCCACATACAACCTGACACTGACCTGCAAAATGCAAAAACGTATGAAAAATTGAATTTCGCGCTACCCTGGCGTTTCCACCTGAACGTGTTTTGTTATTCTTACGATGGTAATTAACTGTCATTAACTTTTATGAGTTTCAGTTCATATCACTAATACAAATATACACTCACAATTTAGGCTGAAAGAGATGGAATTATGTTATTTTAAAAAGAGAAAATGGTAGAGCATGCTCATTTAGTACATTCAGCATTTAAATGTTAAAAATTTAAAATTTTGTATTTAGCACGTCTGTCTTCTAAACCATCGAACTGATAGATTGCCTTTCTGATGAATTCACATTCATGAGAAAGGCTCGCCTTTGTACATGAACTATTTAAATCACTGTGAATTAATATAAGCTGTTATGGTGTACAATAAAGAATTAAAGAAGGCTATAAGGAAAAGGGAAATACCTACAGGAACGGGAAAAAACGGGATATGTGCGTACAAAGTCACGGGCAAAAGCTAGTTTACAATATTATAGCCTATAGCCTTCCACATGAATGTGGCTATCATATACAAAAAGAATTTTCTAAATCCGACTGGTAGTTCCAGAGATTAGCGCATTCAAACAAACAGACAAACAAACAAACTTTTCAGCTTTGTTATATTTGTATAGTAGAGATTAGTTTAGATTGTCATTTGGTTCCTGACCCTTGTTATTAAAACACGCCGTAAGCACGCGGTCGCCGAGTGACATAATCATAGTATGACGTCCAACATAGATGTAGATACATAAATGGCAGATTAAATGCGTCCGTTCCATTAATTAAACATTTATATACCAGTTTGAGGACGAAATCAATGGCTTGTTTTCTAACGGTGTCTATGCAGATTTTTAGTAATTTAATGTTTTTATTATGGACCCTTGGCAGGCAGCTTATGGGGCCTGCTATGCGAACACTGAATGTTTGTACCGAAACAAGTAAATAAGACAGTGTCTTGGCGATCTGGGCAGGTATTTAAAGGGGGTTTGGTAAAATCCAGCACCAGTCGCAAAAATGTGACAAATATGTAATTAGATTAAGATAATAGCGTTATATTTTTACAGGAGTTAGAAAAAACTTTCTTAAAACAAAAAAAATTGAAACAATATAACACTACTTTTTCGGTTGAATAATGTAATAAAATGATAAAAAAGGCAACTTAAAAATGTGCTAAAAAGAAAAAAATAACTTTTTTTTTACTATCAACTTATAACGTCATTACACAATTGATATGATATAAAAGCTTGTGGCGAGTTTTACTTGTGTAGATAAACAAGTAAATTAAATAACTTGATGTTATTTATTTTAACTAAATTCATATTTTCAAACTAAGTAAATACGAGGAGGTACTTAAATCTCGCGACAAGCTTTTATATCATATAAATCTATCTATATATAATATATATAAAATGAATCCCTATTTCCCTTGGTCACGGCATCACGCGTGAACTTTTTTGTGCTTGTTATTGTCAGGAGAAGTTTCTTATGAAGAAAATTTTGAAAAAAAATACATCCGGGCGAAGGCGGGGGTCTGCGTGAACTTGGCAGATCATATTCCAGCAGAGCTCAAAAAAAAGTGAGTTCTATTCGCATGCAGCATAGTTCTAGAGTTCCTGATACTTTTCGGAAATAGTTCTGGCGTTTTTCTCGGAAAAAAAATCAAATGAAAATATGATCTGCTAACTTCCGGTAGCAGATCATTTTTTCCAAAACCAAAATTTTAAAAGTATTTTAGGTGCATAAAGGTGAAAGCCATAGTTCCTGATACTTTTCGGAAAGAGTTCTGTCTCAACTGGCTTAAAAAAAAATTACAAACATACGTAACCACCACTAAAATAAAAACGACATTTTTAGTAAAAGTGGCGGTAATTACAAAACGAATAACCAGATATCCATTATTCTATACAAAATCAGTAAATAGGAAATCAACTAAAAGGAAAAATATAAAATAAAATTCCAAACAATTCGCAAGAACTAGCAGAGCATTGTTGAAACCCTAGATTTGACAAAATCATGAAATTTTAAGTGAATGAGTGAAAAATTCCAACAAAACATCTAGAAAATACCTAGGGTCGAGAACTCCTCGATTTTAGATACACCGATAATATCCCTAATTGCTGTACTGTAAAGTAAACCTAGAACTCAATCTCAGATATCAGCAGAGCATGGTTGAAAACCTCGATTAGCCGAAAATCATGAAAATTAGAAGTTTCAGTGTTAAAAAGTCCAAAAAAATATCTGGAAAGTACCCAGGACCGAGAACTCCTCGATTTTAGATAAACCGATACTATCCCTTTAAGCTGTACTGCAAAATAAACCTAGAACTCAGACTCAGATATCAGCAGAGCATGGTTGAAAACCAAGATTAGCCGAAAATCACAAAAAAAATAAAGTTTCCAGGTTAAAAAATCTAAAAAAATATATGTAAAATACCCAGGGCCGAGAACTCCTCGATTTTAGATACACTGATACTATCCCTTTATGCTGTACTGAAAGGAAAACCTAGAACTCAGACTCAGATATCAGCAGAGCATGGTTGAAAACCTAGATTTGACAAAATCATGAAAATTTGAAGTTTCTGAGTGAAAAATTCCAAAAAAATATCTATAAAATACCCAGGGCCGAGAATTCCTCGATTTAAGAAACACCGGTACTATCCCTTTATGCTGTACTGCAAAGTAAACCTAGAACTCAGACTCAGATATCAGCAGAGCATGGTTGAAAACCTAGATTTGACAAAATCATGAAAATTTAAGTTTCTGAGTGAAAAATTCCAAAAAAATATCTCTAAAATACCCAGGACCGAGAACTCCTCGATTTGAGATACACCGATACTATTCCTTTATGGTGTACTGCAAAATAAACCTAGAACTCAGACTCAGATATCAGCAGAGCATAGTTGAAAACCAAGATTAGCTTAAAATCATGAAAATTTGAAGTTTCTGAGTTAAAAGATCTAAAACAATATATGTAAAATACCCAGGGCCGAGAACTCCTCGATTTTAAATACACTAATACTATCCCTTTATGCTGTACTGCAAAGAAAACCTAGAACTCAGACTCAGATATCAGCAGAGCATGGTTGAAAACCTAGATTTGACAAAATCATGAAAATATGAAGTTTCTGAGTGAAAAATTCCAAAAAAATATCAAGAAAATACCCAGGACTGAGAACTCCTCGATTTTAGATACACTAATACTATCTCTTTATGCTGTACTGCAAAATAAACCTAGAAATCAGACTCAGATATCAGCAGAGCATGGTTGAAAACCTAGATTAGCCGAAAATCACAAAAAAATTAAAGTTTCTTAGTTAAAAAACCTAAAAAAATATATGTAAAATACCCAGGGCCAAGAACTCCTCGATTTTAGATACACCGATACTATCCCTTTATGCTGTACTGCAAAATAAACCTAGAAATCAGACTCAGATATCAGCAGAGCATGGTTGAAAACCTAGAATAGCCGAAAATCACAAAAAAATTAAAGTTTCTTAGTTAAAAAACCTAAAAAAATATATGTAAAATACCCAGGGCCAAGAACTCCTCGATTTTAGATACACCGATACTATCCCTTTATGGTGTACTGCAAAGAAAACCTAGAACTCAGACTCAGATATCAGCAGAGCATGGTTGAAAACCTAGATTTGACAAAATCATGAAAATTTGAAGTTTCTGAGTGAAAAATTCCAAAAAAATATCTAGAAAATACCCAGGGCCGAGAACTCCTCGATTTTAGATACACCAATACTATCTCTTTATGCTGTACCGCAAAGTAAACCTAAAACTCAGACTCAGATATCAGCAGAGCATGGTTGAAAATCTAGATTAGCCGAAAATCATGAAAATTAGAAGTTTCTGAGTTAAGAAATCCAAAATAAATATTAAGAAAGTACTTAGGACTGAGAACTCCTCGATTTAGGATACACCGATACTATCCCTTTATGCTGTACTGCAAAGAAAACCTAGAACTCAGACTCAGATATCAGCAGAGCATGGTTGAAAACCTAGATTAGCCGAAAATCACAAAAAATTAAAGTTTCTAAGTTAAAAAATCTAAAAAAATATATGTAAAATACCCAGGGCCGAGAACTCCTCGATTTAAGATACACTAATACTATCCCTTTATGCTGTACTGCAAAATAAACCTAGAAATCAGACTCAGATATCAGCAGAGCATGGTTGAAAACCTAGATTTGACAAAATCATGAAAATTTGAAGTTTCTGAGTGAAAAATTCCAAAAAAATATCTAGAAAATACCCAGGGCCGAGAACTCCTCGATTTTAGATACACCAATACTATCTCTTTATGCTGTACCGCAAAGTAAACCTAAAACTCAGACTCAGATATCAGCAGAGCATGGTTGAAAATCTAGATTAGCCGAAAATCATGAAAATTAGAAGTTTCTGAGTTAAGAAATCCAAAAAAATATTAAGAAAGTACTTAGGACTGAGAACTCCTCGATTTAGGATACACCGATACTATCCCTTTATGCTGTACTGCAAAGTAAACCTAGAACTCAGACTCAGATATCAGCAGAGCATGGTTGAAAATCTAGATTAGCCGAAAATCATGAAAATTAGAAGTTTCTGAGTTAAGAAATCCAAAAAAATATTAAGAAAGTACTTAGGACTGAGAACTCCTCGATTTAGGATACACCGATACTATCCCTTTATGCTGTACTGCAAAGTAAACCTAGAACTAAGACTCAGATATCAGCAGAGCATGGTTGAAAACCTGGATTTGACAAAATCATGAAAATTTAAGTTTCTGTGTGAAAAATTCCAAAAAAATATCTATAAAATACCCAGGACCGAGAACTCCTCGATTTAAGATACACCGATACTATCCCTTTATGGTGTACTGCAAAATAAACCTAGAACTCAGAGTCAGATATCAGCAGAGCATGGTTGAAAACCTAGATTAGCCGAAAATCATGAAAATTTGAAGTTTCTGAGTTAAAAAATCTAATACAATATATGTAAAATACCCAGGGCCGAGAACTCCTCGATTTTAAATACACTAATACTATCCCTTTATGCTGTACTGCAAAGAAAACCTAGAACTCAGACTCAGATATCAGCAGAGCATGGTTGAAAACCTAGATTTGACAAAATCATGAAAATTTGAAGTTTCTGAGTTACAAAATCCGAAAAAATATCTGTAAAGTACCCAGGACCGAGAACTCCTCGATTTTAGATACACCGATACTATCCCTTTATGCTGTACTGCAAAGAAAACCTAGAACTCAGACTCAGATATCAGCAGAGCATGGTTGAAAACCTAGATTTGACAAAATCATGAAAATTTGAAGTTTCTGAGTTACAAAATCCGAAAAAATATCTGTAAAGTACCCAGGACCGAGAACTCCTCGATTTAAGATACACCAATACTATCCCTTTATGCTGTATTGCAAAGAAAACCTAGAACTCAGACTCAGATATCAGCAGAGCATGGTTGAAAACCTAGATTAGCCGAAAATCACAAAAAATCAAAGTTTCTAAGTTAAAAAATCTAAAAAAATATATGTAAAATACCCAGGGCCGAGAACTCCTCGATTTTAAATACACTAATACTATCCCTTTATGCTGTACTGCAAAGAAAACCTAGAACTCAGACTCAGATATCAGCAGAGCATGGTTGAAAACCTAGATTTGACAAAATCATGAAAATTTGAAGTTTCTGAGTGAAAAATTCCAAAAAAATATCTATAAAATACCCAGGGCCGAGAACTCCTCGATTTAAGAAACACCGGTACTATCCCTTTATGCTGTACTGCAAAGTAAACCTAGAACTCAGACTCAGATATCAGCAGAGCATGGTTGAAAACCTAGATTTGACAAAATCATGAAAATTTAAGTTTCTGAGTGAAAAATTCCAAAAAAATATCTATAAAATACCCAGGACCGAGAACTCCTTGATTTGAGATACACCGATACTATTCCTTTATGGTGTACTGCAAAATAAACCTAGAACTCAGACTCAGATATCAGCAGAGCATGGTTGAAAACCTAGATTAGCTTAAAATCATGAAAATTTGAAGTTTCTGAGTTAAAAAAATCTAAAACAATATATGTAAAATACCCAGGGCCGAGAACTCCTCGATTTTAAATACAATAATACTATCCCTTTATGCTGTACTGCAAAGAAAACCTAGAACTCAGACTCAGATATCAGCAGAGCATGGTTGAAAACCTAGATTTGACAAAATCATGAAAATTTGAAGTTTCTGAGTGAAAAATTCCAAAAAAAATATCAAGAAAATACCCAGGACTGAGAACTTCTCGATTTTAGATACACTAATACTATCCCTTTATGCTGTACTGCAAAATAAACCTAGAAATCAGACTCAGATATCAGCAGAGCATGGTTGAAAACCTAGATTAGCCGAAAATCACAAAAAAATTAAAGTTTCTTAGTTAAAAAACCTAAAAAAATATATGTAAAATACCCAGGGCCAAGAACTCCTCGATTTTAGATACACCGATACTATCCCTTTATGGTGTACTGCAAAGAAAACCTAGAAATCAGACTCAGATATCAGCAGAGCATGGTTGAAAACCTAGATTTGACAAAATCATGAAAATTTGAAGTTTCTGAGTTAAAAAATTCCAAAAAAATATCTATAAAATAACCAGGGCCGAGAACTCCTCGATTTTAGATACAACAATACTATCTCTTTATGCTTTACCGAAAAGTAAACCTAAAACTCAGACTCAGATATCAGCAGAGCATGGTTGAAAATCTAGATTAGCCGAAAATCATGAAAATTAGAAGTTTCTGAGTTAAGAAATCCAAAAAAATATTAAGAAAGTACTTAGGACTGAGAACTCCTCGATTTAGGATACACCGATACTATCCCTTTATGCTGTACTGCAAAGTAAACCTAGAACTCAGACTCAGATATCAGCAGAGCATGGTTGAAAACCTAGATTTGACAAAATCATGAAAATTTGAAGTTTCTGAGTGAAAAATTCCAAAAAAATATCTATAAAATACCCAGGACCGAGAACTCCTCGATTTAAGATACACCGATACTATCCCTTTATGGTGTACTGCAAAATGAACCTAGAACTCAGACTCAGATATCAGCAGAGCATGGTTGAAAACCTAGATTAGCCGAAAATCATGAAAATTTGAAGTTTCTGAGTTAAAAAATCTAATACAATATATGTAAAATACCCAGGGCCGAGAACTCCTCGATTTTAAATACACTAATACTATCCCTTTATGCTGTACTGCAAAGAAAACCTAGAACTCAGACTCAGATATCAGCAGAGCATGGTTGAAAACCTAGATTTGACAAAATCATGAAAATTTGAAGTTTCTGAGTTAAAAAATCTAATACAATATATGTAAAATACCCAGGGCCGAGAACTCCTCGATTTTAAATACACTAATACTATCCCTTTATGCTGTACTGCAAAGAAAACCTAGAACTCAGACTCAGATATCAGCAGAGCATGGTTGAAAACCTAGATTTGACAAAATCATGAAAATTTGAAGTTTCTGAGTGAAAAATTCCAAAAAAATATCTATAAAATAACCAGGGCCGAGAACTCCTCGATTTAAGAAACACCGGTACTATCCCTTTATGCTGTACTGCAAAGAAAACCTAGAACTCAGACTCAGATATCAGCAGAGCATGGTTGAAAACCTAGATTAGCCAAAAATCATGAATATTTGTAGTTTCTGAGTTAAGAAATCCAAAAAAATATTAAGAAAGTACCCAGGACTGAGAACTCCTCGATTTGAGATACACCGATACTATCCCTTTATGCTGTACTGCAAAGAAAACCTAGAACTCAGACTCAGATATCAGCAGAGCATGGTTGAAAACCTAGATTTGACAAAATCATGAAAATTTGAAGTTTCTGAGTGAAAAATTCCAAAAAAATATCAAGAAAATACCCAGGACTGAGAACTCCTCGATTTTAGATACACCGATACTATCGCTTTATGCTCTACTGCAAAGTAAACCTAGAACTCAGACTCAGATATCAGCAGAGCATGGTTGAAAACCTAGATTAGCCGAAAATCACAAAAAAATTAAAGTTTCTTAGTTAAAAAACCTAAAAAAATATATGTAAAATACCCAGGGCCAAGAACTCCTCGATTTTAGATACACCGATACTATCCCTTTATGGTGTACTGCAAAGAAAACCTAGAAATCAGACTCAGATATCAGCAGAGCATGGTTGAAAACCTAGATTTGACAAAATCATGAAAATTTGAAGTTTCTGAGTGAAAAATTCCAAAAAAATATCTATAAAATAACCAGGGCCGAGAACTCCTCGATTTTAGATACAACAATACTATCTCTTTATGCTGTACCGAAAAGTAAACCTAAAACTCAGACTCAGATATCAGCAGAGCATGGTTGAAAATCTAGATTAGCCGAAAATCATGAAAATTAGAAGTTTCTGAGTTAAGAAATCCAAAAAAATATTAAGAAAGTACTTAGGACTGAGAACTCCTCGATTTAGGATACACCGATACTATCCCTTTATGCTGTACTGCAAAGTAAACCTAGAACTCAGACTCAGATATCAGCAGAGCATGGTTGAAAACCTAGATTTGACAAAATCATGAAAATTTGAAGTTTCTGAGTGAAAAATTCCAAAAAAATATCTATAAAATACCCAGGACCGAGAACTCCTCGATTTAAGATACACCGATACTATCCCTTTATGGTGTACTGCAAAATGAACCTAGAACTCAGACTCAGATATCAGCAGAGCATGGTTGAAAACCTAGATTAGCCGAAAATCATGAAAATTTGAAGTTTCTGAGTTAAAAAATCTAATACAATATATGTAAAATACCCAGGGCCGAGAACTCCTCGATTTTAAATACACTAATACTATCCCTTTATGCTGTACTGCAAAGAAAACCTAGAACTCAGACTCAGATATCAGCAGAGCATGGTTGAAAACCTAGATTTGACAAAATCATGAAAATTTGAAGTTTCTGAGTGAAAAATTCCAAAAAAATATCTATAAAATAACCAGGGCCGAGAACTCCTCGATTTAAGAAACACCGGTACTATCCCTTTATGCTGTACTGCAAAGAAAACCTAGAACTCAGACTCAGATATCAGCAGAGCATGGTTGAAAACCTAGATTAGCCAAAAATCATGAATATTTGTAGTTTCTGAGTTAAGAAATCCAAAAAAATATTAAGAAAGTACCCAGGACTGAGAACTCCTCGATTTGGGATACACCGATACTACCCCTTTATGCTGTACTGCAAAGAAAACCTAGAACTCAGACTCAGATATCAGCAGAGCATGGTTGAAAACCTAGATTTGACAAAATCATGAAAATTTGAAGTTTCTGAGTGAAAAATTCCAAAAAAATATCAAGAAAATACCCAGGACTGAGAACTCCTCGATTTTAGATACACCGATACTATCGCTTTATGCTCTACTGCAAAGTAAACCTAGAACTCAGACTCAGATATCAGCAGAGCATGGTTGAAAACCTAGATTAGCCGAAAATCACAAAAAAATTAAAGTTTCTTAGTTAAAAAACCTAAAAAAATATATGTAAAATACCCAGGGCCAAGAACTCCTCGATTTTAGATACACCGATACTATCCCTTTATGGTGTACTGCAAAGAAAACCTAGAAATCAGACTCAGATATCAGCAGAGCATGGTTGAAAACCTAGATTTGACAAAATCATGAAAATTTGAAGTTTCTGAGTGAAAAATTCCAAAAAAATATCTATAAAATAACCAGGGCCGAGAACTCCTCGATTTTAGATACAACAATACTATCTCTTTATGCTGTACCGAAAAGTAAACCTAAAACTCAGACTCAGATATCAGCAGAGCATGGTTGAAAATCTAGATTAGCCGAAAATCATGAAAATTAGAAGTTTCTGAGTTAAGAAATCCAAAAAAATATTAAGAAAGTACTTAGGACTGAGAACTCCTCGATTTAGGATACACCGATACTATCCCTTTATGCTGTACTGCAAAGTAAACCTAGAACTCAGACTCAGATATCAGCAGAGCATGGTTGAAAACCTAGATTTGACAAAATCATGAAAATTTGAAGTTTCTGAGTGAAAAATTCCAAAAAAATATCTATAAAATACCCAGGACCGAGAACTCCTCGATTTAAGATACACCGATACTATCCCTTTATGGTGTACTGCAAAATGAACCTAGAACTCAGACTCAGATATCAGCAGAGCATGGTTGAAAACCTAGATTAGCCGAAAATCATGAAAATTTGAAGTTTCTGAGTTAAAAAATCTAAAACAATATATGTAAAATACCCAGGGCCGAGAACTCCTCGATTTTAAATACACTAATACTATCCCTTTATGCTGTACTGCAAAGAAAACCTAGAACTCAGACTCAGATATCAGCAGAGCATGGTTGAAAACCTAGATTTGACAAAATCATGAAAATTTGAAGTTTCTGAGTGAAAAATTCCAAAAAAATATCTATAAAATAACCAGGGCCGAGAACTCCTCGATTTAAGAAACACCGGTACTATCCCTTTATGCTGTACTGCAAAGAAAACCTAGAACTCAGACTCAGATATCAGCAGAGCATGGTTGAAAACCTAGATTAGCCAAAAATCATGAATATTTGTAGTTTCTGAGTTAAGAAATCCAAAAAAATATTAAGAAAGTACCCAGGACTGAGAACTCCTCGATTTGGGATACACCGATACTACCCCTTTATGCTGTACTGCAAAGAAAACCTAGAACTCAGACTCAGATATCAGCAGAGCATGGTTGAAAACCTAGATTTGACAAAATCATGAAAATTTGAAGTTTCTGAGTGAAAAATTCCAAAAAAATATCAAGAAAATACCCAGGACTGAGAACTCCTCGATTTTAGATACACCGATACTATCGCTTTATGCTATACTGCAAAGTAAACCTAGAACTCAGACTCAGATATCAGCAAAGCATGGTTGAAAACCTAGATTTGACAAAATCATGAAAATTTGAAGTTTCTGAGTTACAAAATCCGAAAAAATATCTGGAAAGTACCCAGGACCGAGAACTCCTCGATTTGGGATACACCGATACTATCCCTTTATGCTGTACTGCAAAGAAAACCTAGAACTCAGACTCAGATATCAGCAGAGCATGGTTGAAAACCTAGATTTGACAAAATCATGAAAATTTGAAGTTTCTGAGTGAAAAATTCCAAAAAAATATCTATAAAATAACCAGGGCCGAGAACTCCTCGATTTTAGATACAACAATACTATCTCTTTATGCTGTACCGAAAAGTAAACCTAAAACTCAGACTCAGATATCAGCAGAGCATGGTTGAAAATCTAGATTAGCCGAAAATCATGAAAATTAGAAGTTTCTGAGTTAAGAAATCCAAAAAAATATTAAGAAAGTACTTAGGACTGAGAACTCCTCGATTTAAGATACACCGATACTATCCCTTTATGCTGTACTGCAAAGTAAACCTAGAACTCAGACTCAGATATCAGCAGAGCATGGTTGAAAACCTAGATTTGACAAAATCATGAAAATTTGAAGTTTCTGAGTGAAAAATTCCAAAAAAATATCTATAAAATACCCAGGACCGAGAACTCCTCGATTTAAGATACACCGATACTATCCCTTTATGGTGTACTGCAAAATGAACCTAGAACTCAGACTCAGATATCAGCAGAGCATGGTTGAAAACCTAGATTAGCCGAAAATCATGAAAATTTGAAGTTTCTGAGTTAAAAAATCTAATACAATATATGTAAAATACCCAGGGCCGAGAACTCCTCGATTTTAAATACACTAATACTATCCCTTTATGCTGTACTGCAAAGAAAACCTAGAACTCAGACTCAGATATCAGCAGAGCATGGTTGAAAACCTAGATTTGACAAAATCATGAAAATTTGAAGTTTCTGAGTGAAAAATTCCAAAAAAATATCTATAAAATACCCAGGGCCGAGAACTCCTCGATTTAAGAAACACCGGTACTATCCCTTTATGCTGTACTGCAAAGTAAACCTAGAACTCAGACTCAGATATCAGCAGAGCATGGTTGAAAACCTAGATTTGACAAAATCATGAAAATTTAAGTTTCTGAGTGAAAAATTCCAAAAAAATATCTATAAAATACCCAGGACCGAGAACTCCTTGATTTGAGATACACCGATACTATTCCTTTATGGTGTACTGCAAAATAAACCTAGAACTCAGACTCAGATATCAGCAGAGCATGGTTGAAAACCTAGATTAGCTTAAAATCATGAAAATTTGAAGTTTCTGAGTTAAAAAAATCTAAAACAATATATGTAAAATACCCAGGGCCGAGAACTCCTCGATTTTAAATACAATAATACTATCCCTTTATGCTGTACTGCAAAGAAAACCTAGAACTCAGACTCAGATATCAGCAGAGCATGGTTGAAAACCTAGATTTGACAAAATCATGAAAATTTGAAGTTTCTGAGTGAAAAATTCCAAAAAAAATATCAAGAAAATACCCAGGACTGAGAACTCCTCGATTTTAGATACACTAATACTATCCCTTTATGCTGTACTGCAAAATAAACCTAGAAATCAGACTCAGATATCAGCAGAGCATGGTTGAAAACCTAGATTAACCGAAAATCATGAAAATTTGAAGTTTCTGAGTTAAAAAATCTAAAAAAATATATGTTAAATACCCAGGGCCGAGAACTCCTCGATTTTAGATACACCTATACTATCCCTTTATGGTGTACTGCAAAGAAAACCTAGAACTCAGACTCAGATATCAGCAGAGCATGGTTGAAAACCTAGATTTGACAAAATCATGAAAATTTGAAGTTTCTGAGTGAAAAATTCCAAAAAAATATCTATAAAATAACCAGGGCCGAGAACTCCTCGATTTTAGATACAACAATACTATCTCTTTATGCTGTACCGAAAAGTAAACCTAAAACTCAGACTCAGATATCAGCAGAGCATGGTTGAAAATCTAGATTAGCCGAAAATCATGAAAATTAGAAGTTTCTGAGTTAAGAAATCCAAAAAAATATTAAGAAAGTACTTAGGACTGAGAACTCCTCGATTTAGGATACACCGATACTATCCCTTTATGCTGTACTGCAAAGTAAACCTAGAACTCAGACTCAGATATCAGCAGAGCATGGTTGAAAACCTAGATTTGACAAAATCATGAAAATTTGAAGTTTCTGAGTGAAAAATTCCAAAAAAATATCAAGAAAATACCCAGGACTGAGAACTCCTCGATTTTAGATACACCGATACTATCGCTTTATGCTCTACTGCAAAGTAAACCTAGAACTCAGACTCAGATATCAGCAGAGCATGGTTGAAAACCTAGATTAGCCGAAAATCACAAAAAAATTAAAGTTTCTTAGTTAAAAAACCTAAAAAAATATATGTAAAATACCCAGGGCCAAGAACTCCTCGATTTTAGATACATCGATACTATCCCTTTATGGTGTACTGCAAAGAAAACCTAGAAATCAGACTCAGATATCAGCAGAGCATGGTTGAAAACCTAGATTTGACAAAATCATGAAAATTTGAAGTTTCTGAGTGAAAAATTCCAAAAAAATATCTATAAAATAACCAGGGCCGAGAACTCCTCGATTTTAGATACGACAATACTATCTCTTTATGCTGTACCGAAAAGTAAACCTAAAACTCAGACTCAGATATCAGCAGAGCATGGTTGAAAATCTAGATTAGCCGAAAATCATGAAAATTAGAAGTTTCTGAGTTAAGAAATCCAAAAAAATATTAAGAAAGTACTTAGGACTGAGAACTCCTCGATTTAGGATACACCGATACTATCCCTTTATGCTGTACTGCAAAGAAAACCTAGAACTCAGACTCAGATATCAGCAGAGCATGGTTGAAAACCTAGATTAACCGAAAATCATGAAAATTTGAAGTTTCTGAGTTAAAAAATCTAAAAAAATATATGTTAAATACCCAGGGCCGAGAACTCCTCGATTTTAGATACACCGATACTATCCCTTTATGGTGTACTGCAAAGAAAACCTAGAACTCAGACTCAGATATCAGCAGAGCATGGTTGAAAATCTAGATTAGCCGAAAATCATGAAAATTTGAAGTTTCTGAGTTACAAAATCCGAAAAAATATCTGGAAAGTACCCAGGACCGAGAACTCCTCGATTTGGGATACACCGATACTATCCCTTTATGCTGTACTGCAAAGAAAACCTAGAACTCAGACTCAGATATCAGCAGAGCATGGTTGAAAACCTAGATTAACCGAAAATCATGAAAATTTGAAGTTTCTGAGTTAAAAAATCTAAAAAAATATATGTTAAATACCCAGGGCCGAGAACTCCTCGATTTTAGATACACCTATACTATCCCTTTATGGTGTACTGCAAAGAAAACCTAGAACTCAGACTCAGATATCAGCAGAGCATGGTTGAAAACCTAGATTTGACAAAATCATGAAAATTTGAAGTTTCTGAGTGAAAAATTCCAAAAAAATATCTATAAAATAACCAGGGCCGAGAACTCCTCGATTTTAGATACAACAATACTATCTCTTTATGCTGTACCGAAAAGTAAACCTAAAACTCAGACTCAGATATCAGCAGAGCATGGTTGAAAATCTAGATTAGCCGAAAATCATGAAAATTAGAAGTTTCTGAGTTAAGAAATCCAAAAAAATATTAAGAAAGTACTTAGGACTGAGAACTCCTCGTTTTAGGATACACCGATACTATCCCTTTATGCTGTACTGCAAAGTAAACCTAGAACTCAGACTCAGATATCAGCAGAGCATGGTTGAAAACCTAGATTTGACAAAATCATGAAAATTTGAAGTTTCTGAGTGAAAAATTCCAAAAAAATATCTATAAAATACCCAGGACCGAGAACTCCTCGATTTAAGATACACCGATACTATCCCTTTATGGTGTACTGCAAAATGAACCTAGAACTCAGACTCAGATATCAGCAGAGCATGGTTGAAAACCTAGATTAGCCGAAAATCATGAAAATTTGAAGTTTCTGAGTTAAAAAATCTAATACAATATATGTAAAATACCCAGGGCCGAGAACTCCTCGATTTTAAATACACTAATACTATCCCTTTATGCTGTACTGCAAAGAAAACCTAGAACTCAGACTCAGATATCAGCAGAGCATGGTTGAAAACCTAGATTTGACAAAATCATGAAAATTTGAAGTTTCTGAGTGAAAAATTCCAAAAAAATATCTATAAAATAACCAGGGCCGAGAACTCCTCGATTTAAGAAACACCGGTACTATCCCTTTATGCTGTACTGCAAAGAAAACCTAGAACTCAGACTCAGATATCAGCAGAGCATGGTTGAAAACCTAGATTTGACAAAATCATGAAAATTTGAAGTTTCTGAGTGAAAAATTCCAAAAAAATATCTATAAAATAACCAGGGCCGAGAACTCCTCGATTTAAGAAACACCGGTACTATCTCTTTATGCTGTACTGCAAAGAAAACCTAGAACTCAGACTCAGATATCAGCAGAGCATGGTTGAAAACCTAGATTAGCCAAAAATCATGAATATTTGTAGTTTCTGAGTTAAGAAATCCAAAAAAATATTAAGAAAGTACCCAGGACTGAGAACTCCTCGATTTGGGATACACCGATACTACCCCTTTATGCTGTACTGCAAAGAAAACCTAGAACTCAGACTCAGATATCAGCAGAGCATGGTTGAAAACCTAGATTTGACAAAATCATGAAAATTTGAAGTTTCTGAGTGAAAAATTCCAAAAAAATATCAAGAAAATACCCAGGACTGAGAACTCCTCGATTTTAGATACACCGATACTATCGCTTTATGCTGTACTGCAAAGTAAACCTAGAACTCAGACTCAGATATCAGCAGAGCATGGTTGAAAACCTAGATTTGACAAAATCATGAAAATTTGAAGTTTCTGAGTTACAAAATCCGAAAAAATATCTGGAAAGTACCCAGGACCGAGAACTCCTCGATTTGGGATACACCGATACTATCCCTTTATGCTGTACTGCAAAGAAAACCTAGAACTCAGACTCAGATATCAGCAGAGCATGGTTGAAAACCTAGATTAACTGAAAATCATGAAAATTTGAAGTTTCTGAGTTAAAAAATCTAAAAAAATATATGTTAAATACCCAGGGCCGAGAACTCCTCGATTTTAGATACACCGATACTATCCCTTTATGGTGTACTGCAAAGAAAACCTAGAACTCAGACTCAGATATCAGCAGAGCATGGTTTAAAACCTAGATTAGCCGAAAATCATGAAAATTAGAAGTTTCTGAGTTAAGAAATCCAAAAAAATATTAAGAAAGTACTTAGGACTGAGAACTCCTCGATTTGGGATACACCGATACTATCCCTTTATGCTGAAATGCAAAGTAAACCTAGAACTCAGACTCAGATATCAGCAGAGCATGGTTGAAAACCTAGACTTGACAAAATCATGAAAATTTGAAGTTTCTGAGTTACAAAATTCAATAAAATATCTGGAAAGTACCCAGGACCGAGAACTCCTCGATTTTAGATACACCGATACTATCCCTTTATGCTGTAATGCAAAATAAACCTTTTTTTTTTTTTTTTAAGGGCGGGAAATCATCAAATGACTTCTTCCGCTCTGGGTGGAGCGGAAGGGCGTGTCAGACTCTTACTGACTGAAACCCATCCGTGTTCCTTCTAAAGCCCTTTGCGTTCCTGGGCCGCGGTGACTCTTTCGAACAGATTCCGCAACCCTGGCAGGCTTTGGCCCTAGCGGGCCCCGTCTTTTATGCTGACATCTCTTTGAGGCGCGCGTGAAACACAACGTGCCATCGACCCGGGCCTGGTGGTGATCGGACGGCGAGCCACCCAATGCTCGCCGTCCGCAGGCCTGCGCCTACGGTGGCCGGGGATCGCCCTGCGACTCCCGACGCCCGGGGCGTCTTCTCCTGTTGCGGCGGTTGGGGCGAAGGCCTTGCCTTTCCCTCGCGCGGCCCGCCTCCTCCTTCGCTAGCATTACTGCTTCGCAGAAGGAGGTGACCGCTTCCCAAGCCTCCTCGCTCCGGACCATAGATTCAACCAGGTCCGGACGCGAGAGGTCGCCGCTACCGATCGCCGCGATGAGGACACGGCGGTGCTCAGCCCAAGCAGGGCAGACCTCCACCGTATGCTCCACCGTATCCTCCGTGCTGACACCCGGGCGTGTCCTCCCGCTTAATCCGAAACAGGTACCTCCCGAAACAGCCGTGTCCGGTTAGTACCTGCGAAACCGAACTGGTTCTCCCACAGATCCGGCCCCTCCATCTCATCATCGCTTAGAAATGAAATGAAGGCCAAGATGCTTGGAAAAAGTAGGTTTAAAGAAACTTTATTCTCAATAAAACATACACAAATGTCACTTACTTGAGAACAATAAATTAATGTTAACAATATAAAAAAGGTTCGACTTCACCTCTATATGTTCAGTTTCACAAAGACGACCCACCCAACGCATTCATTTCTGTGAAAGTGTTTTACTTGCTGTTAAATACTGGCCGAGCTGAATTTTGAATGCATTGAGTGAGTGTACATTTCTAATACTTGATGGTAATTTATTATATAGTTGCACTCCTTCAAATGTAGCCATTTTTTTGCCATAGTTGGTTCTAGTTTTAGGTAGCAATATTAGGCTCGCTCGTCGTGAGCCTCGTTGGCTGACTTGTCGATATTGGGTTAATATAATGTTTGTGTGTATTTTTTTGTTAAGCACTTTATTAATGAATATACATGTATTATAGATATAGAGTTGCTTGATGTTCATTAGTTTTGTGTCATTATAAATTTTTGAAGTTGATGTTAAATAGGGATAGTTAAAAAGCTTCAACGATCGCAAAATAAATTAGTAAAAATACTAATTTATTTTGCGATCGTTGAAGTTCTGACAGTTTTGTTTTCGTAGCACTGCCCCAGAGTTCAATCAAGTATAGTAGGTGCGGCTTTACTAATGAGTTATAGATGGTGTATCTTAGAATTCGTGGAATACATCGAGCTATATTGCGCAATGTCCCTACTAGTGTCGAGAGCTTGTTTTTTATGTATTCAATCTGGGCATTCCATGAAAGAGTACTGTCTATTCTGAGACCGAGGTATTTTTCGCTTGTTTTTAGCTGCAGTGGTACGTTATTAATTTTAAGTGGATCAAATGGTGGATTGATTTTATTTTTTGCCTTAAATATTACATAGCAAGTTTTAGATATGTTTATTGTTAAAAGATTAAACTGAAACCATGTGTATCGAGAATTTAAATCATCCTGGGCTAGTGTAATAATGTCGTGGATGGAAGAACCAAAGTAAAATAAACAGGTATCATCGGCATACAGGGTAAGGTGGCCATGTAGCTTTATTTCGGTGATGTTGTTAATATATATGAGAAAGAGCAGAGGACCCAAAACGGATCCCTGTGGAACGCCGTATGAAGGGATAGTATCGGTGTATCTAAAATCGAGGAGTTCTCGGTTTCATGATTTTGTCAAATCTAGGTTTTCAACCATGCTCTGCTGATATCTGAGTCTGAGTTCTAGGTTTACTTTGCAGTACAGCATAAAGCGATAGTATCGGTGTATCTAAAATCGAGAAGTTCTCAGTCCTGGGTATTTTCTTGATATTTTTTTGGAATTTTTCACTCAGAAACTTCAAATTTTCATGATTTTGTCAAATCTAGGTTTTCAACCATGCTCTGCTGATATCTGAGTCTGAGTTCTAGGTTTTCTTTGCAGTACAGCATAAAGGGATAGTATCGTTGTATCCCAAATCGAGGAGTTCTCAGTCCTGGGTACTTTCTTAATATTTTTTTGGATTTCTTAACTCAGAAACTACAAATATTCATGATTTTTGGCTAATCTAGGTTTTCAACCATGCTCTGCTGATATCTGAGTCTGAGTTCTAGGTTTACTTTGCAGTACAGCATAAAGGGATAGTACCGGTGTTTCTTAAATCGAGGAGTTCTCGGCCCTGGTTATTTTATAGATATTTTTTTGGAATTTTTCACTCAGAAACTTCAAATTTTCATGATTTTGTCAAATCTAGGTTTTCAACCATGCTCTGCTGATATCTGAGTCTGAGTTTTAGGTTTTCTTTGCAGTACAGCATAAAGGGATAGTATTAGTGTATTTAAAATCGAGGAGTTCTCGGCCCTGGGTACTTTCTTAATATTTTTTTGGATTTCTTAACTCAGAAACTACAAATATTCATGATTTTTGGCTAATCTAGGTTTTCAACCATGCTCTGCTGATATCTGAGTCTGAGTTCTAGGTTTTCTTTGCAGTACAGCATAAAGGGATAGTATCGGTGTATCTAAAATTGAGGAGTTCTCGGTCCTGGGTACTTTCCAGATATTTTTTCGGATTTTGTAACTCAGAAACTTCAAATTTTCATGATTTTGTCAAATCTAGGTTTTCAACCATGCTCTGCTGATATCTGAGTCTGAGTTCTAGGTTTACTTTGCAGTACAGCATAAAGCGATAGTACCGGTGTTTCTTAAATCGAGGAGTTCTCGGCCCTGGTTATTTTATAGATATTTTTTTGGAATTTTTCACTCAGAAACTTCAAATTTTCATGATTTTGTCAAATCTAGGTTTTCAACCATGCTCTGCTGATATCTGAGTCTGAGTTTTAGGTTTTCTTTGCAGTACAGCATAAAGGGATAGTATTAGTGTATTTAAAATCGAGGAGTTCTCGGCCCTGGGTACTTTCTTAATATTTTTTTGGATTTCTTAACTCAGAAACTACAAATATTCATGATTTTTGGCTAATCTAGGTTTTCAACCATGCTCTGCTGATATCTGAGTCTGAGTTCTAGGTTTTCTTTGGAGTACACCATAAAGGGATAGTATCGGTGTATCTAAAATCGAGGAGTTCTCGGCCCTGGTTATTTTATAGATATTTTTTTGGAATTTTTCACTCAGAAACTTCAAATTTTCATGATTTTGTCAAATCTAGGTTTTCAACCATGCTCTGCTGATATCTGAGTCTGAGTTTTAGGTTTTCTTTGCAGTACAGCATAAAGGGATAGTATTAGTGTATTTAAAATCGAGGAGTTCTCGGCCCTGGGTACTTTCTTAATATTTTTTTGGATTTCTTAACTCAGAAACTACAAATATTCATGATTTTTGGCTAATCTAGGTTTTCAACCATGCTCTGCTGATATCTGAGTCTGAGTTCTAGGTTTTCTTTGGAGTACACCATAAAGGGATAGTATCGGTGTATCTAAAATCGAGGAGTTCTCGGTCCTGGGTACTTTCCAGATATTTTTTCGGATTTTGTAACTCAGAAACTTCAAATTTTCATGATTTTGTCAAATCTAGGTTTTCAACCATGCTCTGCTGATATCTGAGTCTAAGTTCTAGGTTTACTTTGCAGTACAGCATAAAGCGATAGTATCGGTGTATCTAAAATCGAGAAGTTCTCAGTCCTGGGTATTTTCTTGATATTTTTTTGGAATTTTTCACTCAGAAACTTCAAATTTTCATGATTTTGTCAAATCTAGGTTTTCAACCATGCTCTGCTGATATCTGAGTCTGAGTTCTAGGTTTTCTTTGCAGTACAGCATAAAGGGATAGTATTGGTGTATCCCAAATCGAGGAGTTCTCAGTCCTGGGTACTTTCCAGATATTTTTTCGGATTTTGTAACTCAGAAACTTCAAATTTTCATGATTTTGTCAAATCTAGGTTTTCAACCATGCTCTGCTGATATCTGAGTCTGAGTTCTAGGTTTACTTTGCAGTAGAGCATAAAGCGATAGTATCGGTGTATCTAAAATCGAGGAGTTCTCAGTCCTGGGTATTTTCTTGATATTTTTTTGGAATTTTTCACTCAGAAACTTCAAATTTTCATGATTTTCAGTTAATCTAGGTTTTCAACCATGCTCTGCTGATATCTGAGTCTGAGTTCTAGGTTTTCTTTGCAGTACAGCATAAAGGGATAGTATCGGTGTATCTAAAATTGAGGAGTTCTCGGTCCTGGGTACTTTCCAGATATTTTTTCGGATTTTGTAACTCAGAAACTTCAAATTTTCATGATTTTGTCAAATCTAGGTTTTCAACCATGCTCTGCTGATATCTGAGTCTGAGTTCTAGGTTTTCTTTGCAGTACAGCATAAAGGGATAGTATTAGTGTATTTAAAATCGAGGAGTTCTCGGCCCTGGGTATTTTACATATATTGTATTAGATTTTTTAACTCAGAAACTTCAAATTTTCATGATTTTCGGCTAATCTAGGTTTTCAACCATGCTCTGCTGATATCTGAGTCTGAGTTCTAGGTTTTCTTTGCAGTACAGCATAAAGGGATAGTATCGCTGTATCTAAAATTGAGGAGTTCTCGGTCCTGGGTACTTTCCAGATATTTTTTCGGATTTTGTAACTCAGAAACTTCAAATTTTCATGATTTTGTCAAATCTAGGTTTTCAACCATGCTCTGCTGATATCTGAGTCTGAGTTCTAGGTTTTCTTTGCAGTACAGCATAAAGGGATAGTATTAGTGTATTTAAAATCGAGGAGTTCTCGGCCCTGGGTATTTTACATATATTGTATTAGATTTTTTAACTCAGAAACTTCAAATTTTCATGATTTTCGGCTAATCTAGGTTTTCAACCATGCTCTGCTGATATCTGAGTCTGAGTTCTAGGTTTTCTTTGCAGTACAGCATAAAGGGATAGTATCGGTGTATCTAAAATTGAGGAGTTCTCGGTCCTGGGTACTTTCCAGATATTTTTTCGGATTTTGTAACTCAGAAACTTCAAATTTTCATGATTTTGTCAAATCTAGGTTTTCAACCATGCTCTGCTGATATCTGAGTCTGAGTTCTAGGTTTACTTTGCAGTACAGCATAAAGAGATAGTACCGGTGTTTCTTAAATCGAGGAGTTCTCGGCCCTGGGTATTTTATAGATATTTTTTTGGAATTTTTCACTCAGAAACTTCAAATTTTCATGATTTTGTCAAATCTAGGTTTTCAACCATGCTCTGCTGATATCTGAGTCTGAGTTCTAGGTTTTCTTTGCAGTACAGCATAAAGGGATAGTATCGTTGTATCCCAAATCGAGGAGTTCTCAGTCCTGGGTACTTTCTTAATATTTTTTTGGATTTCTTAACTCAGAAACTACAAATATTCATGATTTTTGGCTAATCTAGGTTTTCAACCATGCTCTGCTGATATCTGAGTCTGAGTTCTAGGTTTACTTTGCAGTACAGCATAAAGGGATAGTACCGGTGTTTCTTAAATCGAGGAGTTCTCGGCCCTGGTTATTTTATAGATATTTTTTTGGAATTTTTCACTCAGAAACTTCAAATTTTCATGATTTTGTCAAATCTAGGTTTTCAACCATGCTCTGCTGATATCTGAGTCTGAGTTTTAGGTTTTCTTTGCAGTACAGCATAAAGGGATAGTATTAGTGTATTTAAAATCGAGGAGTTCTCGGCCCTGGGTACTTTCTTAATATTTTTTTGGATTTCTTAACTCAGAAACTACAAATATTCATGATTTTTGGCTAATCTAGGTTTTCAACCATGCTCTGCTGATATCTGAGTCTGAGTTCTAGGTTTTCTTTGCAGTACAGCATAAAGGGATAGTATCGGTGTATCTAAAATTGAGGAGTTCTCGGTCCTGGGTACTTTCCAGATATTTTTTCGGATTTTGTAACTCAGAAACTTCAAATTTTCATGATTTTGTCAAATCTAGGTTTTCAACCATGCTCTGCTGATATCTGAGTCTGAGTTCTAGGTTTACTTTGCAGTACAGCATAAAGCGATAGTATCGGTGTATCTAAAATCGAGGAGTTCTCAGTCCTGGGTATTTTCTTGATATTTTTTTGGAATTTTTCACTCAGAAACTTCAAATTTTCATGATTTTGTCAAATCTAGGTTTTCAACCATGCTCTGCTGATATCTGAGTCTGAGTTCTAGGTTTTCTTTGCAGTACAGCATAAAGGGATAGTATTGGTGTATCTAAAATTGAGGAGTTCTCGGTCCTGGGTACTTTCCAGATATTTTTTCGGATTTTGTAACTCAGAAACTTCAAATTTTCATGATTTTGTCAAATCTAGGTTTTCAACCAAGCTCTGCTGATATCTGAGTCTGAGTTCTAGGTTTACTTTGCAGTACAGCATAAAGCGATAGTATCGGTGTATCTAAAATCGAGAAGTTCTCAGTCCTGGGTATTTTCTTGATATTTTTTTGGAATTTTTCACTCAGAAACTTTAATTTTTTTGTGATTTTCGGCTAATCTAGGTTTTCAACCATGCTCTGCTGATATCTGAGTCTGAGTTCTAGGTTTTCTTTGCAGTACAGCATAAAGGGATAGTATCGTTGTATCCCAAATCGAAGAGTTCTCAGTCCTGGGTACTTTCTTAATATTTTTTTGGATTTCTTAACTCAGAAACTACAAATATTCATGATTTTTGGCTAATCTAGGTTTTCAACCATGCTCTGCTGATATCTGAGTCTGAGTTCTAGGTTTTCTTTGCAGTACAGCATAAAGGGATAGTATTAGTGTATTTAAAATCGAGGAGTTCTCGGCCCTGGGTATTTTACATATATTGTATTAGATTTTTTAACTCAGAAACTTCAAATTTTCATGATTTTCGGCTAATCTAGGTTTTCAACCATGCTCTGCTGATATCTGAGTCTGAGTTCTAGGTTTTCTTTGCAGTACAGCATAAAGGGATAGTATCGGTGTATCTAAAATTGAGGAGTTCTCGGTCCTGGGTACTTTCCAGATATTTTTTCGGATTTTGTAACTCAGAAACTTCAAATTTTCATGATTTTGTCAAATCTAGGTTTTCAACCATGCTCTGCTGATATCTGAGTCTGAGTTCTAGGTTTACTTTGCAGTACAGCATAAAGCGATAGTATCGGTGTATCTAAAATCGAGAAGTTCTCAGTCCTGGGTATTTTCTTGATATTTTTTTGGAATTTTTCACTCAGAAACTTCAAATTTTCATGATTTTGTCAAATCTAGGTTTTCAACCATGCTCTGCTGATATCTGAGTCTGAGTTCTAGGTTTACTTTGCAGTACAGCATAAAGAGATAGTACCGGTGTTTCTTAAATCGAGGAGTTCTCGGCCCTGGGTATTTTATAGATATTTTTTTGGAATTTTTCACTCAGAAACTTCAAATTTTCATGATTTTGTCAAATCTAGGTTTTCAACCATGCTCTGCTGATATCTGAGTCTGAGTTCTAGGTTTTCTTTGCAGTACAGCATAAAGGGATAGTATCGGTGTATCTAAAATCGAGGAGTTCTCGGTCCTGGGTACTTTACAGATATTTTTTCGGATTTTGTAACTCAGAAACTTCAAATTTTCATGATTTTGTCAAATCTAGGTTTTCAACCATGCTCTGCTGATATCTGAGTCTGAGTTCTAGGTTTTTTTTGCAGTACAGCATAAAGGGATAGTATTAGTGTATTTAAAATCGAGGAGTTCTCGGCCCTGGGTATTTTACATATATTGTATTAGATTTTTTAACTCAGAAACTTCAAATTTTCATGATTTTCGGCTAATCTAGGTTTTCAACCATGCTCTGCTGATATCTGAGTCTGAGTTCTAGGTTTTCTTTGCAGTACAGCATAAAGGGATAGTATCGCTGTATCTAAAATTGAGGAGTTCTCGGTCCTGGGTACTTTCCAGATATTTTTTCGGATTTTGTAACTCAGAAACTTCAAATTTTCATGATTTTGTCAAATCTAGGTTTTCAACCATGCTCTGCTGATATCTGAGTCTGAGTTCTAGGTTTTCTTTGCAGTACAGCATAAAGGGATAGTATTAGTGTATTTAAAATCGAGGAGTTCTCGGCCCTGGGTATTTTACATATATTGTATTAGATTTTTTAACTCAGAAACTTCAAATTTTCATGATTTTCGGCTAATCTAGGTTTTCAACCATGCTCTGCTGATATCTGAGTCTGAGTTCTAGGTTTTCTTTGCAGTACAGCATAAAGGGATAGTATCGGTGTATCTAAAATTGAGGAGTTCTCGGTCCTGGGTACTTTCCAGATATTTTTTCGGATTTTGTAACTCAGAAACTTCAAATTTTCATGATTTTGTCAAATCTAGGTTTTCAACCATGCTCTGCTGATATCTGAGTCTGAGTTCTAGGTTTACTTTGCAGTACAGCATAAAGAGATAGTACCGGTGTTTCTTAAATCGAGGAGTTCTCGGCCCTGGGTATTTTATAGATATTTTTTTGGAATTTTTCACTCAGAAACTTCAAATTTTCATGATTTTGTCAAATCTAGGTTTTCAACCATGCTCTGCTGATATCTGAGTCTGAGTTCTAGGTTTTCTTTGCAGTACAGCATAAAGGGATAGTATCGTTGTATCCCAAATCGAGGAGTTCTCAGTCCTGGGTACTTTCTTAATATTTTTTTGGATTTCTTAACTCAGAAACTACAAATATTCATGATTTTTGGCTAATCTAGGTTTTCAACCATGCTCTGCTGATATCTGAGTCTGAGTTCTAGGTTTACTTTGCAGTACAGCATAAAGGGATAGTACCGGTGTTTCTTAAATCGAGGAGTTCTCGGCCCTGGTTATTTTATAGATATTTTTTTGGAATTTTTCACTCAGAAACTTCAAATTTTCATGATTTTGTCAAATCTAGGTTTTCAACCATGCTCTGCTGATATCTGAGTCTGAGTTTTAGGTTTTCTTTGCAGTACAGCATAAAGGGATAGTATTAGTGTATTTAAAATCGAGGAGTTCTCGGCCCTGGGTACTTTCTTAATATTTTTTTGGATTTCTTAACTCAGAAACTACAAATATTCATGATTTTTGGCTAATCTAGGTTTTCAACCATGCTCTGCTGATATCTGAGTCTGAGTTCTAGGTTTTCTTTGCAGTACAGCATAAAGGGATAGTATCGGTGTATCTAAAATTGAGGAGTTCTCGGTCCTGGGTACTTTCCAGATATTTTTTCGGATTTTGTAACTCAGAAACTTCAAATTTTCATGATTTTGTCAAATCTAGGTTTTCAACCATGCTCTGCTGATATCTGAGTCTGAGTTCTAGGTTTACTTTGCAGTACAGCATAAAGAGATAGTACCGGTGTTTCTTAAATCGAGGAGTTCTCGGCCCTGGGTATTTTATAGATATTTTTTTGGAATTTTTCACTCAGAAACTTCAAATTTTCATGATTTTGTCAAATCTAGGTTTTCAACCATGCTCTGCTGATATCTGAGTCTGAGTTCTAGGTTTTCTTTGCAGTACAGCATAAAGGGATAGTATCGTTGTATCCCAAATCGAGGAGTTCTCAGTCCTGGGTACTTTCTTAATATTTTTTTGGATTTCTTAACTCAGAAACTACAAATATTCATGATTTTTGGCTAATCTAGGTTTTCAACCATGCTCTGCTGATATCTGAGTCTGAGTTCTAGGTTTTCTTTGCAGTACAGCATAAAGGGATAGTATCGTTGTATCCCAAATCGAGGAGTTCTCAGTCCTGGGTACTTTCTTAATATTTTTTTGGATTTCTTAACTCAGAAACTACAAATATTCATGATTTTTGGCTAATCTAGGTTTTCAACCATGCTCTGCTGATATCTGAGTCTGAGTTCTAGGTTTTCTTTGCAGTACAGCATAAAGGGATAGTATTAGTGTATTTAAAATCGAGGAGTTCTCGGCCCTGGGTATTTTACATATATTGTATTAGATTTTTTAACTCAGAAACTTCAAATTTTCATGATTTTCGGCTAATCTAGGTTTTCAACCATGCTCTGCTGATATCTGAGTCTGAGTTCTAGGTTTTCTTTGCAGTACAGCATAAAGGGATAGTATCGGTGTATCTAAAATTGAGGAGTTCTCGGTCCTGGGTACTTTCCAGATATTTTTTCGGATTTTGTAACTCAGAAACTTCAAATTTTCATGATTTTGTCAAATCTAGGTTTTCAACCATGCTCTGCTGATATCTGAGTCTGAGTTCTAGGTTTACTTTGCAGTACAGCATAAAGCGATAGTATCGGTGTATCTAAAATCGAGAAGTTCTCAGTCCTGGGTATTTTCTTGATATTTTTTTGGAATTTTTCACTCAGAAACTTCAAATTTTCATGATTTTGTCAAATCTAGGTTTTCAACCATGCTCTGCTGATATCTGAGTCTGAGTTCTAGGTTTACTTTGCAGTACAGCATAAAGAGATAGTACCGGTGTTTCTTAAATCGAGGAGTTCTCGGCCCTGGGTATTTTATAGATATTTTTTTGGAATTTTTCACTCAGAAACTTCAAATTTTCATGATTTTGTCAAATCTAGGTTTTCAACCATGCTCTGCTGATATCTGAGTCTGAGTTCTAGGTTTTCTTTGCAGTACAGCATAAAGGGATAGTATCGGTGTATCTAAAATCGAGGAGTTCTCGGTCCTGGGTACTTTACAGATATTTTTTCGGATTTTGTAACTCAGAAACTTCAAATTTTCATGATTTTGTCAAATCTAGGTTTTCAACCATGCTCTGCTGATATCTGAGTCTGAGTTCTAGGTTTTCTTTGCAGTACAGCATAAAGGGATAGTATTAGTGTATTTAAAATCGAGGAGTTCTCGGCCCTGGGTATTTTACATATATTGTATTAGATTTTTTAACTCAGAAACTTCAAATTTTCATGATTTTCGGCTAATCTAGGTTTTCAACCATGCTCTGCTGATATCTGAGTCTGAGTTCTAGGTTTTCTTTGCAGTACAGCATAAAGGGATAGTATCGCTGTATCTAAAATTGAGGAGTTCTCGGTCCTGGGTACTTTCCAGATATTTTTTCGGATTTTGTAACTCAGAAACTTCAAATTTTCATGATTTTGTCAAATCTAGGTTTTCAACCATGCTCTGCTGATATCTGAGTCTGAGTTCTAGGTTTTCTTTGCAGTACAGCATAAAGGGATAGTATTAGTGTATTTAAAATCGAGGAGTTCTCGGCCCTGGGTATTTTACATATATTGTATTAGATTTTTTAACTCAGAAACTTCAAATTTTCATGATTTTCGGCTAATCTAGGTTTTCAACCATGCTCTGCTGATATCTGAGTCTGAGTTCTAGGTTTTCTTTGCAGTACAGCATAAAGGGATAGTATCGGTGTATCTAAAATTGAGGAGTTCTCGGTCCTGGGTACTTTCCAGATATTTTTTCGGAATTTGTAACTCAGAAACTTCAAATTTTCATGATTTTGTCAAATCTAGGTTTTCAACCATGCTCTGCTGATATCTGAGTCTGAGTTCTAGGTTTACTTTGCAGTACAGCATAAAGAGATAGTACCGGTGTTTCTTAAATCGAGGAGTTCTCGGCCCTGGGTATTTTATAGATATTTTTTTGGAATTTTTCACTCAGAAACTTCAAATTTTCATGATTTTGTCAAATCTAGGTTTTCAACCATGCTCTGCTGATATCTGAGTCTGAGTTCTAGGTTTTCTTTGCAGTACAGCATAAAGGGATAGTATCGTTGTATCCCAAATCGAGGAGTTCTCAGTCCTGGGTACTTTCTTAATATTTTTTTGGATTTCTTAACTCAGAAACTACAAATATTCATGATTTTTGGCTAATCTAGGTTTTCAACCATGCTCTGCTGATATCTGAGTCTGAGTTCTAGGTTTACTTTGCAGTACAGCATAAAGGGATAGTACCGGTGTTTCTTAAATCGAGGAGTTCTCGGCCCTGGTTATTTTATAGATATTTTTTTGGAATTTTTCACTCAGAAACTTCAAATTTTCATGATTTTGTCAAATCTAGGTTTTCAACCATGCTCTGCTGATATCTGAGTCTGAGTTTTAGGTTTTCTTTGCAGTACAGCATAAAGGGATAGTATTAGTGTATTTAAAATCGAGGAGTTCTCGGCCCTGGGTACTTTCTTAATATTTTTTTGGATTTCTTAACTCAGAAACTACAAATATTCATGATTTTTGGCTAATCTAGGTTTTCAACCATGCTCTGCTGATATCTGAGTCTGAGTTCTAGGTTTTCTTTGCAGTACAGCATAAAGGGATAGTATCGGTGTATCTAAAATTGAGGAGTTCTCGGTCCTGGGTACTTTCCAGATATTTTTTCGGATTTTGTAACTCAGAAACTTCAAATTTTCATGATTTTGTCAAATCTAGGTTTTCAACCATGCTCTGCTGATATCTGAGTCTGAGTTCTAGGTTTACTTTGCAGTACAGCATAAAGAGATAGTACCGGTGTTTCTTAAATCGAGGAGTTCTCGGCCCTGGGTATTTTATAGATATTTTTTTGGAATTTTTCACTCAGAAACTTCAAATTTTCATGATTTTGTCAAATCTAGGTTTTCAACCATGCTCTGCTGATATCTGAGTCTGAGTTCTAGGTTTTCTTTGCAGTACAGCATAAAGGGATAGTATCGTTGTATCCCAAATCGAGGAGTTCTCAGTCCTGGGTACTTTCTTAATATTTTTTTGGATTTCTTAACTCAGAAACTACAAATATTCATGATTTTTGGCTAATCTAGGTTTTCAACCATGCTCTGCTGATATCTGAGTCTGAGTTCTAGGTTTTCTTTGCAGTACAGCATAAAGCGATAGTATCGGTGTATCTAAAATCGAGGAGTTCTCAGTCCTGGGTATTTTCTTGATATTTTTTTGGAATTTTTCACTCAGAAACTTCAAATTTTCATGATTTTGTCAAATCTAGGTTTTCAACCATGCTCTGCTGATATCTGAGTCTGAGTTCTAGGTTTTCTTTGCAGTACAGCATAAAGGGATAGTATTGGTGTATCTAAAATTGAGGAGTTCTCGGTCCTGGGTACTTTCCAGATATTTTTTCGGATTTTGTAACTCAGAAACTTCAAATTTTCATGATTTTGTCAAATCTAGGTTTTCAACCATGCTCTGCTGATATCTGAGTCTGAGTTCTAGGTTTACTTTGCAGTACAGCATAAAGCGATAGTATCGGTGTATCTAAAATCGAGAAGTTCTCAGTCCTGGGTATTTTCTTGATATTTTTTTGGAATTTTTCACTCAGAAACTTCAAATTTTCATGATTTTGTCAAATCTAGGTTTTCAACCATGCTCTGCTGATATCTGAGTCTGAGTTCTAGGTTTACTTTGCAGTACAGCATAAAGAGATAGTACCGGTGTTTCTTAAATCGAGGAGTTCTCGGCCCTGGGTATTTTATAGATATTTTTTTGGAATTTTTCACTCAGAAACTTCAAATTTTCATGATTTTGTCAAATCTAGGTTTTCAACCATGCTCTGCTGATATCTGAGTCTGAGTTCTAGGTTTTCTTTGCAGTACAGCATAAAGGGATAGTATCGGTGTATCTAAAATCGAGGAGTTCTCGGTCCTGGGTACTTTACAGATATTTTTTCGGATTTTGTAACTCAGAAACTTCAAATTTTCATGATTTTGTCAAATCTAGGTTTTCAACCATGCTCTGCTGATATCTGAGTCTGAGTTCTAGGTTTTCTTTGCAGTACAGCATAAAGGGATAGTATTAGTGTATTTAAAATCGAGGAGTTCTCGGCCCTGGGTATTTTACATATATTGTATTAGATTTTTTAACTCAGAAACTTCAAATTTTCATGATTTTCGGCTAATCTAGGTTTTCAACCATGCTCTGCTGATATCTGAGTCTGAGTTCTAGGTTTTCTTTGCAGTACAGCATAAAGGGATAGTATCGCTGTATCTAAAATTGAGGAGTTCTCGGTCCTGGGTACTTTCCAGATATTTTTTCGGATTTTGTAACTCAGAAACTTCAAATTTTCATGATTTTGTCAAATCTAGGTTTTCAACCATGCTCTGCTGATATCTGAGTCTGAGTTCTAGGTTTTCTTTGCAGTACAGCATAAAGGGATAGTATTAGTGTATTTAAAATCGAGGAGTTCTCGGCCCTGGGTATTTTACATATATTGTATTAGATTTTTTAACTCAGAAACTTCAAATTTTCATGATTTTCGGCTAATCTAGGTTTTCAACCATGCTCTGCTGATATCTGAGTCTGAGTTCTAGGTTTTCTTTGCAGTACAGCATAAAGGGATAGTATCGGTGTATCTAAAATTGAGGAGTTCTCGGTCCTGGGTACTTTCCAGATATTTTTTCGGATTTTGTAACTCAGAAACTTCAAATTTTCATGATTTTGTCAAATCTAGGTTTTCAACCATGCTCTGCTGATATCTGAGTCTGAGTTCTAGGTTTTCTTTGCAGTACAGCATAAAGGGATAGTATTAGTGTATTTAAAATCGAGGAGTTCTCGGCCCTGGGTATTTTACATATATTGTATTAGATTTTTTAACTCAGAAACTTCAAATTTTCATGATTTTCGGCTAATCTAGGTTTTCAACCATGCTCTGCTGATATCTGAGTCTGAGTTCTAGGTTTTCTTTGCAGTACAGCATAAAGGGATAGTATCGCTGTATCTAAAATTGAGGAGTTCTCGGTCCTGGGTACTTTCCAGATATTTTTTCGGATTTTGTAACTCAGAAACTTCAAATTTTCATGATTTTGTCAAATCTAGGTTTTCAACCATGCTCTGCTGATATCTGAGTCTGAGTTCTAGGTTTTCTTTGCAGTACAGCATAAAGGGATAGTATTAGTGTATTTAAAATCGAGGAGTTCTCGGCCCTGGGTATTTTACATATATTGTATTAGATTTTTTAACTCAGAAACTTCAAATTTTCATGATTTTCGGCTAATCTAGGTTTTCAACCATGCTCTGCTGATATCTGAGTCTGAGTTCTAGGTTTTCTTTGCAGTACAGCATAAAGGGATAGTATCGGTGTATCTAAAATTGAGGAGTTCTCGGTCCTGGGTACTTTCCAGATATTTTTTCGGATTTTGTAACTCAGAAACTTCAAATTTTCATGATTTTGTCAAATCTAGGTTTTCAACCATGCTCTGCTGATATCTGAGTCTGAGTTCTAGGTTTACTTTGCAGTACAGCATAAAGAGATAGTACCGGTGTTTCTTAAATCGAGGAGTTCTCGGCCCTGGGTATTTTATAGATATTTTTTTGGAATTTTTCACTCAGAAACTTCAAATTTTCATGATTTTGTCAAATCTAGGTTTTCAACCATGCTCTGCTGATATCTGAGTCTGAGTTCTAGGTTTTCTTTGCAGTACAGCATAAAGGGATAGTATCGTTGTATCCCAAATCGAGGAGTTCTCAGTCCTGGGTACTTTCTTAATATTTTTTTGGATTTCTTAACTCAGAAACTACAAATATTCATGATTTTTGGCTAATCTAGGTTTTCAACCATGCTCTGCTGATATCTGAGTCTGAGTTCTAGGTTTTCTTTGCAGTACAGCATAAAGCGATAGTATCGGTGTATCTAAAATCGAGGAGTTCTCAGTCCTGGGTATTTTCTTGATATTTTTTTGGAATTTTTCACTCAGAAACTTCAAATTTTCATGATTTTGTCAAATCTAGGTTTTCAACCATGCTCTGCTGATATCTGAGTCTGAGTTCTAGGTTTTCTTTGCAGTACAGCATAAAGGGATAGTATTGGTGTATCTAAAATTGAGGAGTTCTCGGTCCTGGGTACTTTCCAGATATTTTTTCGGATTTTGTAACTCAGAAACTTCAAATTTTCATGATTTTGTCAAATCTAGGTTTTCAACCATGCTCTGCTGATATCTGAGTCTGAGTTCTAGGTTTACTTTGCAGTACAGCATAAAGCGATAGTATCGGTGTATCTAAATTCGAGAAGTTCTCAGTCCTGGGTATTTTCTTGATATTTTTTTGGAATTTTTCACTCAGAAACTTTAATTTTTTTGTGATTTTCGGCTAATCTAGGTTTTCAACCATGCTCTGCTGATATCTGAGTCTGAGTTCTAGGTTTTCTTTGCAGTACAGCATAAAGGGATAGTATCGTTGTATCCCAAATCGAAGAGTTCTCAGTCCTGGGTACTTTCTTAATATTTTTTTGGATTTCTTAACTCAGAAACTACAAATATTCATGATTTTTGGCTAATCTAGGTTTTCAACCATGCTCTGCTGATATCTGAGTCTGAGTTCTAGGTTTTCTTTGCAGTACAGCATAAAGGGATAGTATTAGTGTATTTAAAATCGAGGAGTTCTCGGCCCTGGGTATTTTACATATATTGTATTAGATTTTTTAACTCAGAAACTTCAAATTTTCATGATTTTCGGCTAATCTAGGTTTTCAACCATGCTCTGCTGATATCTGAGTCTGAGTTCTAGGTTTTCTTTGCAGTACAGCATAAAGGGATAGTATCGGTGTATCTAAAATTGAGGAGTTCTCGGTCCTGGGTACTTTCCAGATATTTTTTCGGATTTTGTAACTCAGAAACTTCAAATTTTCATGATTTTGTCAAATCTAGGTTTTCAACCATGCTCTGCTGATATCTGAGTCTGAGTTCTAGGTTTACTTTGCAGTACAGCATAAAGCGATAGTACCGGTGTATCTAAAATCGAGAAGTTCTCAGTCCTGGGTATTTTCTTGATATTTTTTTGGAATTTTTCACTCAGAAACTTCAAATTTTCATGATTTTGTCAAATCTAGGTTTTCAACCATGCTCTGCTGATATCTGAGTCTGAGTTCTAGGTTTACTTTGCAGTACAGCATAAAGAGATAGTACCGGTGTTTCTTAAATCGAGGAGTTCTCGGCCCTGGGTATTTTATAGATATTTTTTTGGAATTTTTCACTCAGAAACTTCAAATTTTCATGATTTTGTCAAATCTAGGTTTTCAATCATGCTCTGCTGATATCTGAGTCTGAGTTCTAGGTTTTCTTTGCAGTACAGCATAAAGGGATAGTATCGGTGTATCTAAAATCGAGGAGTTCTCGGTCCTGGGTACTTTACAGATATTTTTTCGGATTTTGTAACTCAGAAACTTCAAATTTTCATGATTTTGTCAAATCTAGGTTTTCAACCATGCTCTGCTGATATCTGAGTCTGAGTTCTAGGTTTTCTTTGCAGTACAGCATAAAGGGATAGTATTAGTGTATTTAAAATCGAGGAGTTCTCGGCCCTGGGTATTTTACATATATTGTATTAGATTTTTTAACTCAGAAACTTCAAATTTTCATGATTTTCGGCTAATCTAGGTTTTCAACCATGCTCTGCTGATATCTGAGTCTGAGTTCTAGGTTTTCTTTGCAGTACAGCATAAAGGGATAGTATCGCTGTATCTAAAATTGAGGAGTTCTCGGTCCTGGGTACTTTCCAGATATTTTTTCGGATTTTGTAACTCAGAAACTTCAAATTTTCATGATTTTGTCAAATCTAGGTTTTCAACCATGCTCTGCTGATATCTGAGTCTGAGTTCTAGGTTTTCTTTGCAGTACAGCATAAAGGGATAGTATTAGTGTATTTAAAATCGAGGAGTTCTCGGCCCTGGGTATTTTACATATATTGTATTAGATTTTTTAACTCAGAAACTTCAAATTTTCATGATTTTCGGCTAATCTAGGTTTTCAACCATGCTCTGCTGATATCTGAGTCTGAGTTCTAGGTTTTCTTTGCAGTACAGCATAAAGGGATAGTATCGGTGTATCTAAAATTGAGGAGTTCTCGGTCCTGGGTACTTTCCAGATATTTTTTCGGATTTTGTAACTCAGAAACTTCAAATTTTCATGATTTTGTCAAATCTAGGTTTTCAACCATGCTCTGCTGATATCTGAGTCTGAGTTCTAGGTTTACTTTGCAGTACAGCATAAAGAGATAGTACCGGTGTTTCTTAAATCGAGGAGTTCTCGGCCCTGGGTATTTTATAGATATTTTTTTGGAATTTTTCACTCAGAAACTTCAAATTTTCATGATTTTGTCAAATCTAGGTTTTCAACCATGCTCTGCTGATATCTGAGTCTGAGTTCTAGGTTTTCTTTGCAGTACAGCATAAAGGGATAGTATCGTTGTATCCCAAATCGAGGAGTTCTCAGTCCTGGGTACTTTCTTAATATTTTTTTGGATTTCTTAACTCAGAAACTACAAATATTCATGATTTTTGGCTAATCTAGGTTTTCAACCATGCTCTGCTGATATCTGAGTCTGAGTTCTAGGTTTACTTTGCAGTACAGCATAAAGGGATAGTACCGGTGTTTCTTAAATCGAGGAGTTCTCGGCCCTGGTTATTTTATAGATATTTTTTTGGAATTTTTCACTCAGAAACTTCAAATTTTCATGATTTTGTCAAATCTAGGTTTTCAACCATGCTCTGCTGATATCTGAGTCTGAGTTTTAGGTTTTCTTTGCAGTACAGCATAAAGGGATAGTATTAGTGTATTTAAAATCGAGGAGTTCTCGGCCCTGGGTACTTTCTTAATATTTTTTTGGATTTCTTAACTCAGAAACTACAAATATTCATGATTTTTGGCTAATCTAGGTTTTCAACCATGCTCTGCTGATATCTGAGTCTGAGTTCTAGGTTTTCTTTGCAGTACAGCATAAAGGGATAGTATCGGTGTATCTAAAATTGAGGAGTTCTCGGTCCTGGGTACTTTCCAGATATTTTTTCGGATTTTGTAACTCAGAAACTTCAAATTTTCATGATTTTGTCAAATCTAGGTTTTCAACCATGCTCTGCTGATATCTGAGTCTGAGTTCTAGGTTTACTTTGCAGTACAGCATAAAGAGATAGTACCGGTGTTTCTTAAATCGAGGAGTTCTCGGCCCTGGGTATTTTATAGATATTTTTTTGGAATTTTTCACTCAGAAACTTCAAATTTTCATGATTTTGTCAAATCTAGGTTTTCAACCATGCTCTGCTGATATCTGAGTCTGAGTTCTAGGTTTTCTTTGCAATACAGCATAAAGGGATAGTATCGTTGTATCCCAAATCGAGGAGTTCTCAGTCCTGGGTACTTTCTTAATATTTTTTTGGATTTCTTAACTCAGAAACTACAAATATTCATGATTTTTGGCTAATCTAGGTTTTCAACCATGCTCTGCTGATATCTGAGTCTGAGTTCTAGGTTTACTTTGCAGTACAGCATAAAGGGATAGTACCGGTGTTTCTTAAATCGAGGAGTTCTCGGCCCTGGTTATTTTATAGATATTTTTTTGGAATTTTTCACTCAGAAACTTCAAATTTTCATGATTTTGTCAAATCTAGGTTTTCAACCATGCTCTGCTGATATCTGAGTCTGAGTTCTAGGTTTTCTTTGCAGTACAGCATAAAGGGATGATATCGGTGTATCCCAAATCGAGGAGTTCTCAGTCCTGGGTACTTTCTTAATATTTTTTTGGATTTCTTAACTCAGAAACTACAAATATTCATGATTTTTGGCTAATCTAGGTTTTCAACCATGCTCTGCTGATATCTGAGTCTGAGTTCTAGGTTTACTTTACAGTACAGCAATTAGGGATATTATCGGTGTATCTAAAATCGAGGAGTTCTCGACCCTGGGTATTTTCTAGATGTTTTTTTGGAATTTTTCACTCATTCACTTAAAATTTCATGATTTTGTCAAATCTAGAGTTTCAACAATGCTCTGCTAGTTCTTGCGAATTGTTTGGAATTTTATTTTATATTTTTCCTTTTAGTTGATTTCCTATTTACTGATTTTGTTTAGAATAATGGATATCTGGTTATTCGTTTTGTAATTACCGCCACTTTTACTAAAAATGTCGTTTTTATATTTGTGGTGGTTACGTATGTTTGTAATTTTTTTTTAAGCCAGTTGAGACAGAACTCTTTCCGAAAAGTATCAGGAACTATGGCTCTCACCTTTATGCACCTAAAATACTTTTAAAATTTTGGTTTTGGAAAAAATGATCTGCTACCGGAAGTTAGCAGATCATATTTTCATTTGATTTTTTTTCCGAGAAAAACGCCAGAACTATTTTCGAAAAGTATCAGGAACTCTAGAACTATGCTGCATGCGAATAGAACTCACTTTTTTTTGAGCTCTGCTGGAATATGATCTGCCAAGTTCACCGGCATAAGGCGGGGCGGGTCACTAGTATCATATAAATTGTGTAATGGCGTTATAAGTTGATAGTTTTAAAGTATAACTTATTTTTTTTAGCGCATTTAAATAAAAGCTTGTTTTTTAAAAAGGTGTTTTGTGTTTAATCGTTTTTTACTTTTTAGTTATCGCTGGACCCGTTTCTCAGTCTGTTCATCTCATTCAACGCATCATTGTTGCAAGGTCGTTTGCCGGTTAATTTCGAATAATCTAGCTCTTCAATATTAGACCTCAATATCATAACCGAGGACTCCAAAAACCCCAGTACACCAAAACTTACAAATTTTTCGAGTTTTTCTTAGCAAGCCCTTTTTTATACCCATATTATAGGAGTGCATTAAAAATAACTAGTCCACCATCTTGGGTGTCGCCATGCTGGATTTAGAATGACGTCACACAGTTAACCATGCATTGTCATGGCTTTAAAATTGACTTGCAAGATTCCACCCGAACAAACATACATACATTGCAAGTTAAATAAAAGCTTGTAAAAATAAATGCAATCTCAAATTAATTATTTTAGTCTCGTTTCAGAAGTGCGTGGTCATAATCGATACCAGAAGTATCAATAGACGTAAAGGACATTTACCTAAAATGCCAAAATACTTCTACGACAATTAACGTAAGGTTCATTTACGCAAAATGCCAAAATGTCGTTTACGTTAATTGATATTTCTGGTATCAATTAACGTAAACGTATTTCTGATATGTACACTAAGGAAACAAAAAAAAACAAAAAATTAAAAAAATATTGAAATTTTTTGACATTTTTCTTTACTTGTACTGAAAGAAATACTTTCTTGGCAATTACATGATTCTAGCTCAACGGGTAGTACCCTGTTTTGATTCCCTTGCGAGCAAAATATGCGCCATAAACGGAACATGAACGTCCTTATCTTTAGATTGCGTTGACTTAGAAGTTTGAGTTTTCCACTGCCCCAAGGGGTAAAAGACTTGAGTATTTGATATTAATTTCAGCTTGATTCCTCCATGCGTTCCTGAAAAAAAGGGTCTTGACAGACGGACAGACGGACAACAAAGTGATTTCTATTATTCCGTTTTTGCCGACTGAGGTACGGAACCCTTAAAGTAAACTATAGTCTTCTGTAAAAAGTACATTTTAATAGACTGCCTAAATCTGTGGGTCACGAGCCAATCTTCAGGTGTTTTGCAAAAAAAACCTTTTTTGCATAAGCCAAAGACATTTCTTACATATTTCTTATATTAATAAGGGCTTGTGTTTAAACGCAGGAGCGCCTACCAGAACAGTACCTATTTTACTAAAAAAATCGAAATACCTGACAGAATGGATTAATGCTCACCAAAAAGCGAAGTTGGAGCCACGCTTTGCAGGGCTCTATGGTTTAAAAAAACCGGGTCCGCGTCGGGGTGCCCCAAGTCTCGAGCTCGCTTAGCTCGCTCTTGCATCCAAGTTCTCCTAGTAACAGAAGTAGGTAACATTGTATTTCAGGGAAACAAGATTTGGTGAGCAATTATCAATTTTGGTAGGCATAAAGAATATAAACACAACACGTACAATTATTCTGATGAGTGTATAGGTAATTTTGTTCTTTAGGCACCTCGGTATGGAGTGGGTTTCTTTTATTTGAAGTTAATATATGTTAATTGGTACGCATTTAAATTGTAGCCATTAATAAATAGGGCCCTGATCTTTTCTTTGGTCTTTTGTACGTTTTATTTTTTATTTTAGCCTCTCCCAAAAACTCACACATTATTCTCGTTGTACCTTTTTTGCCCAAGGTAAATAAATAGGACAAACAGCTTTAATGAAGGTATAGTTGATAACATACTGTCTCAAGTACCTAAATCTCATATTAAGCCTCACCCTAACATTAGTCTTCGAGACTTCAATACTTAAATTAAAAAGGTGAGAGCGGCAACCGCCATAAAATAAAGAAAATATATCGGGTTTAGGGACCTTGATCGACCTTCATGGTCATAAAGTCTGCAAACATACTCAATAAGGAAGCAGCGAGTTTCTTTTTCAGGATCCATGTTGATTTTTCCCTTTTCCTAAAATTATGGTTGGATTTAATAGCATTAAACATGTATGTAGGTATCTCAAAACGTTAAAATAACTACGAATAAAAATTGCCCCTCATACATTGATCTTCAAGGTTAAGCAACGCTTGCCGAGGTTAGTCTGTGGATGGGTGACCATCTTAAAATACCGAGAATTCTCCGTGCTTCGTCCGTAAAATACTGGTATTCCGCTGAATCCGGTTTGACAAGCCAACCCCAATATAGCTGGGAAAAGGCTAGGCAGATAATGACGAGTAGGTAGGTATCTTACCATTCGTAGGTAACATTAGGTATAGTTATTAAGAAAACAAAAAAACGAAGTTTTTTTTTATTGTCCCTCGGCAAGGCTCATTTTTTTTACCTCAGACCAAAAAAGGTAGACAGCGCGCCGCAAACATCAAAAGTGAAGCCATCTATTTATCTATGTGTGTATTGAAGGGTTGCCATTTGTTAATTTTTTTCCCTATAATTTGGGGATATTTGTGTGGGTAGGAACTAGTGTAATATTGTAAGAGTATTGTTGAATATGGTATAGTACCTCAATTGTTTAGGACTTCTATTATAAAAAACAACTCATATTTCCAATCAACTTTATTAAATTCAAAAAGATCACCATAACAAAATCTTATAGCTACCATCCATTTATTTTTAATTTCATTATTAATTTGAAACCTAAAATATTAAATACATATAAAAAGAAAATGGGAATATAACTCGAAGTAAGAAATCATATTTATATTTATAGATTAATCGAATGGGCAAATTTTAAATCGTCTTATGGCAACCCCCGCACTCACTGCTTTCGTTCGCTGGGGTTTTTTGTTCCAAATAACCTAAAATTCGTAGATAAATAATAAAGAAACGATGTTATTCCAAGTATTTGCAAGTGAAAAGTGATTCCGTGAGACTTTTTATGTGATTTGCTGTTGTTTTTGCAACTTTTCACTACACAGGAAGGCATAATTATATTTTTAAAATCTAAGTTATCTTGACGACGACTCGTGACAAACTAAGAGCGATGAGCATGGTTTTAGTGTAGGTGTGTGCGTGAGCGTGTATGTTTACTTGCAGGAGCACGGTTTTATGGCTTCACTTTTGTCTGAGTTTTTGACAGACAATTTATGGGGCGGAAGCCTATAGGAGTAGTGCAGTACTAATTTACCTACAAACACTAGTGCTTGTAGGTAGCTGTATTAAAAAAATCGGCAGGTTGCTCGTTGCTCACTGTTTGGGCCTAACGCTACTGAGACCTTCGTACCTTTGATTTTTGATTTTTTGATGATTTCCGATGCTTCAATAAAACCTAATTAATATCTTTGTTCGGCAGGATTCTTCTCCGCATTGTCAGTGTTGCTACTGGAGTTCCTCTACAACAGGCGGAAACGACGCAGCGAGCAGATCGTCATCAAGCCTTACGTCGAATAAATTATCTATTATAATCTCCATAACTATAAAGTTTGCATAACGCGCGGAAAAACACTCACGACTAAATATGTATATTGTAAATTATTTATCTATTTATTGCATATTTATGTACGTGGTGTGTCTGTATTTTCTATATTAAAATCTTTTGAGATTCAAAGACCAATTATTTTCAGCAATCTATCAATGGAACTACAAACTGAAACTGCCCAGCAGCCGTTATTAGGATATGGATTAAGAACTTAGAGTCCCCAGGCCTTACTTATTGGGGCTCATTGGGCGGTCGCCGTCGGCCCAAGCTAGCAGGTAGATATGTTAAATATACCTGTACATTGTGTAACATTACTCTCATCATATCAGCCGAAAGACGTCCATTGCTAGCATTGTCATAATCGCCACGCTTGGCAGGCGGGTTGGCGATCGCTGTGTATCCGTTGCAATGCACAGAGAATGCTGCCCATTCTCTGGTGAGTCCCTTAGTCGCCTACCCACGGGAATTGATGGGATAATTCTCTATCCCACACATTTTGTTAGTGAGAAAATAAGTAAGGTCTGGCAGCTGTGTCTAAATCATTATTTGAAAAGAGTAACTATGGAGTTTCTTGTCCGTTCTTCTCCATAAGAATCTACCTTTCCGAATGGACAGTAGAGTGGACACTTTATTAATGTAATATTATTATTTTACTGAACTGTAAATGCTGACGTTCAAAAGTGCCGTTTAATGGCCTAATTGAAATAAACGTTTTGACTTTGACTTTGTGGGATCTCAGTCCAATTGGTACCTATTACATCGAGTTTCATAAAAGTATAGTTTTTAAACCAAGCATAAGCATAGAAGTACATTTTTGTGCCTCTGTAAAGGTGTCAATTGTCGTCCTTTTTCTAAAGGTGCAATAGGATGGACAGCGTCAGATTGCAGTAAGTAATTTTGCAAATTGTGTTGCGTAGACTTGCTACGAAAACAGTACAACGCCGATCGGTTTAATCATGATTGTAAAAGAGGGTATTGATAAAAACATATTTGGTCTATTTAATTAAGAAATGCAGACATTGGCGTGATAGCTAGAAAAAAAAATTAAATACCGTTATAAACGAATATGACTCAAAGTTTTTTATAACTCGAATGTTTGCATATTAATGAATCTCGGTAGGTATATGTATCATCTTACTTCCTTCCATAATAATACGTATACCTAAGTAAGTACTACTTGTCAATGAATACTTACTTAATTATGTTTCACAGTAGTGTAGTAGGTAGTTACTTGTGAGGATTTCAGCAAAGAGGCTTCTTCCTGTTTGTATAAATTATGAAGGCGATAAAGGATTTCAAATAGAACAGGAATTGTACAGCTTTTCTCTGGTGCAACCAGAATTTTTCATTTTATTTGATTTTGATTGCCATCAAGTAGGAAGACCACGGCCATAGTAAACGGTGACCCTGGATATCTTGCGCATTTGAATTTTTTTTTTTTTTATAGACTAGAATTTATAAGACATTGTCTCTTGTCATTCCAAACACAAAATCGAATTGTCTCATGTTCCTGTATTGACACTTTTAAAACCAGAACATTGCAACCCTGTTTGTAGCTGTCACTTCCCATACGAGCACTTTTTCAAAGAACTCTTGTACAATTCACTTACAAACTGTTCGATAATTATATATATTTTTTTTTTTTTTTTTTTTAAGAAAAACTTTGCCCCTCACTAGGAATTTCTCCTGTATCGTGGGTGCGTTTACAAACATACAAAGTCACAAACACAAACAGCCAGACCCGGAACAACTATCTGTAGGCCATAAAATATTTTTTCCGCGCGGGAATTGAACCCGTGACACGCATCGCAGCAGTCAACCACTGCGCCAACCGTGCCGTCAAAATAACTGCCTACATAAAATCGAATGTGCATCATGCATACCACGTGAGCATGGCTTTATGAATGAAAGACTTTTAATGGCCTCTTAGGAACAAAATCGATGCATCCAGATAGGTCAGTAAAGTTCGTCACATCACGCCTTACAGTCATGACTATTTAAATATGATTAAATAAAGTTATTTAAGAATAACTTGATTCTGTTGCTAGCCGGCGACTAGGTGGGAAATAATGGCAAGGTCACGTTTAGTACATTTAAGTTTGATTAGTCATTTCAAGCTCTCCGATAGCTTATTTTTTCTTTATCATTTCATAATATTGTTACATCTACGCCTAGGGCCGTACAACGCTGGGCCGATTTAATAATAATAATAATAATCATTTTATTATCAAGCTACTGAGGCCCATAGACACAATACACAAAATAATCTTAAACAATAATATACTAATACATATTAATAAACCTTGTTTAACTGATTACTCACTCATATTTTTTTTACTGATTATAGGAATGGTGTACTGTACTGCTATAGGTCCTCTATAGCTCTGTCACTCCCTCATACTGAAATCATGATGATTTTAAGACGTCTTAGAATGCCCCGGGTAGTGAAATTATGCGAAGTTAAGAGCCTTTGTGTAGAATAGTCTAGACTTCTAGAGTCTCTCGAATACTGACGTGCTTTGATGCATCCAGGTTATACTTACCTACTTAGCTTTTGTGAAACCACAGACTTTGGCAGGGAATTACCTTAATGATGCGCACAACGAACGTGTTCCGAAAAACATCAAGATTTAGGTTCTTTTTTAAAGAAATAAGCGAGGGATTTTACTCGTGAGACATGTTATGATTCTAAAATGTATAAATCTGGTTCCACAAGTAAGGCGTATGCAAATGGTTGTTTACAACGAAATGCTTGACGTGACAATACGCACGGAACTTTTAAAGCAACACTCTTCGAGCACATGATTTTACAAGCCGGTGTTTGTGGACTCAAACATTTTTTTAAAATAAGCCTTGTCCGATGAGGTACAGTACAGATGGAGATAGATCGTAAGGCGAGGAACAACAACACCATCTGTTGGACAGAATTCATAGTTAACACGACCATTCTGTCATGAGCGAACCGAAGAAACAGAAGGTTTACAAAGAAATTGTGGGAAAGTACAGAACTAAGCTGGCAGGAGCGATGATATTCGAGGGCTGATAGTACATCCTGACAGGGCACAGGAATTTGTTCGAAAGAGTCACCGCGGCCCTGGGGGGCTACTCTCTAAACCCGAAGTCCGTAGTTTCGGGCTTACTTTCGGGCGTATTCTACTTCGTATCACCTTCGGACTTACGATAAGTTCCGATCCCGAACTAAGAATGAATGACAACACGACATTTATTCTTAGTGGTTAGGTGATACGGACTAGAATACGCCTGCAACTAAGCCCGAAACTACGGACTTAGGGCTTAGAGAGTAGCCCTCCTGGAACGCAAAGGGCTTTAGAAGGAACTCGGATGGGTTTTAGTCAGTAATAGTGTGACACGCCCTTCCGCTCCACCCAGAGCGGAAGAAGTCATTTGATGATTTACCATCCTAAAAAAAAGGTTGATAGTACATAGCTAATTAAGAGTAGCCAAGAATCGACATGACTGCCTGGAGAGACATATGTCCAGCAGTGCACTTGTTAGAATTATGCAAATAATGATCAAAACTATCAAACGACGTTTCCGTGGTCTTCAGAATGTTCTATTGTTTAGGAAATAATAGTAGGTACTACGATGAGTTATTCGAAATAATGAAACCATATAACACACAACACGTAAAATGCTTTGTTCTTTTCTTTTAAGTTTGTGTAAAAATAAATGCAAAGCCGGAAATCATGACCTTTGTGGCGGTAACTTGTGTCACAAGTGCACAAGTGGAGTGGAGAATAAATTACAGTCGCTACGACGCATTCCAGTTTTCTGTGTTGTATGCAGACACAAGCTGACTTTTGTTCTTTCTTTTTGAAAAGAAGTCAAAATGTAGGGCAGTGATTTCTTTAGAAAATCGTGAGCCGTTGCTTGAAACTAATGATCGTCCTAAAAAGTAAAAATAATGGCGGGATTTCTGTCTAGTACATTTGTAACTTATACCCTTCTATGATAAATAAGTATTTCGTAGTACCTAGTAATTTTTCTTCTTCTCTTTTTTCTACTTCGAATATCTGAAATTGATGGAAGAAGCATTCTTGGAAACGAAGCACCAGAGTATAAAGGCGGCGTGCCACAGCAGTACTCGGCTGAACTACGCACGTGCTTCAAAGCTTCGCATTATAGAATGCATTATGAACAATTCCACCTACATCTCCCTACGGAAACTTCGACCGAGCTACTAACGTGACATCTCTTCGTGCACATCCTTTGTTGCAATGGAATTTAGCCTTCATCAAAGTCCACGTAGACGAGGATGGGACGACCTAGACAAAATAAATACCACCCATACTAGCTCTGGATTGCAACTGCTGGAAGTTATGGTAGAGGCTTTTGCTTAGCAGTGGGCTGACAGGATCCAGAAGTAATCTACAGACTTAATAAGATCCACAATAGTGATCTTTGATCCTGCATACCGGTACACGTGCTCATAACTATTAATGACATTAGAATATCAAATCACAATAAATTATTGTGCAATTGTATATTAAAATAGTACAATGTAATAAGGAAATATGTAGGTCTTAGTGATTTATCAATTTTGCTAACCATAGACAAAATCATTGTTTCATTATACTTGCATACATGGTTTTAGTTAGTGTCCGCCTGAATGTACAAAGTAGTTGCAAAGTTTAAAAAAAACCGGCCAAACGCGAGTGGGACTCGCATGTAAAGGATTCCGAACGAATCTCATATTTGAGACATGTTACTTTCAAACCATAGACTTCTTATAGGTTTTCCTGTTAGCTATAGGCAATTTTAGACTCAATAGTTTGGGATATAAGGCCGGGTAATGGTAATTTTTCATCTAATTTCTTGAATAACTCAAAAAAAAAAATATATTATAAAAAAATATATATTCGAAACTCTCACAATACACTCATCATTTTCTTAGTTAACTTTTTTTTAGTTTTCCTTTTTGCCAAACGAGACCTCATTTTCAACATTTATTTATTTTTGTTACACGTCCATGTTTGGGTCACAGAAGATTATATGTGTGCCAAATTTCAACTGAATGGGTATGATATTAATTTCAGCTTGATTACTCCACGCGTTCCTGAGAAAAAGTATCTTGACAGACGGACAGACAGACAACCGAGTGATGCCATAAGGGTTCAATATAGAGTTTCTAACCCTAAAAATAAAAGTTGATTGACATTAGCATAATGATAAAATGGAGTAGTCAAGTAAGAATATTTTGTTATCTTTGGGGCAATGTTATGACATCAGCAAAGTCCTCGTAAGTACCGAAAGTATTGGTCCAAATTACACAACATGACGAATTTTGGGTAAATTGGATGAAAGTATTATAACTGAAAAAAAAATCAGCATATTATGTAGATTCTAGGTCTTGCACACACACCGTAGCTCTCACACACACTATCAAATATTTGTACATACATACATATTTGATTTCACTGGGGCAGCAGAAATAATTTCCGAGACGTTTTTGAAGACCCTTATCTATTAACCAGGCACAACTGCCCGCAAGTGCAAAATAACCCAGACCTAAACAGTAAATTTTTTTGGAAAACCTAATACTTAACTACTGAGGATTTAATAAACTAACTGAGGATTTTATAAATCCAGTATTACACGCTCAGCCATCGTGCTTCGACAAAAAGGTTTTAATAACCGAAGTGATATGAATGAAAGCGATTCTAAGAGTGTATGCAGGAAATTCAATCGGTGGAAATGCAGGAAGGATTAGGAAAATTCAGGTTAGGTACTAAGCTCTCGATTCAAGGTAACGGAACCAGATAATTGAGTTATTTAAAACAACCAGCGCAATTTGTCGGCGAAGTGTACGTGACAGAATGGACGTCGTCAAGATGAGACTAAGAATATGAACATTTAGTAGCAATTAGGCATTTTATATAGGCAAAAGAGTCTCAATCAAGTTACGGTGGTAGGTAGGCTGTGATTGTTTAGGTACCTCTACATGTGAATGTCTAGGAAAATATATTATGGGTTATTACTTTATTAAGAACTAGATTTTGCCCGCGACTTCATACGCGCATATCTCATTTTCCCCGTTCCCGTAGGAATTTCGGGACGAATTATACACCTAAACCTTCCTCATGAATAACCCCATCTATTGGTGAAAACCGCATGAACATCGGTGCAGTAGTTTTTGAGTTTATCGCGATCAGACAGACAGACAGACGCGGCGGAGGACTTCGTTTTATAATATGTACCTAGTGATTACGTGGAAACTAAATGTAACACTATCCAACCCATTTATTTGCTGCCTAGAGACCTCTGTATCACATGAGGCTCATAAACAAAACCAGCGGAATGTGGGTGTACTACAGGTACTTCTCTGACAAACCCTTCGGGCAATACGGTCACATTGTTATGTATGTTATGATACTTATACCTTCACGTTCACGCTTTACTTTCATCGCGTCGCAGGCGCAAAGCTCGTGTCGCGGTCGTTGACACACAACCTAAACTTCACCGACAAACGGAAATAATGACAGTTCGGTCATCGAAACTAGTTAAAAGCGGTTTCTAGTGGAAAATACCAAAGGAATAGCAATAATACAGATTAAATAGGTGATCACGTACACTCGCATCGCGCAGACTAAGCCAATGACGTGACCACAGAACCGGTGTTGTAGACCCATACATAAATACTTGTTCCTCGATATAGAGTATCAGTTTAGTTTTCGACTCGTCAACGATCGGCCGCAAAATTTGACTTTCCGGAGTTTCATTTTAAATTTATATAAAAATTATTAGGTGTCAATGACAAAAGCGAAGAGAAAGTACGCGATAACCGACAAATTTCTACCAAGGTTAGTAATTAGTGATAAGTTTAATTAGTTTAGATTGACTAGATTGATAATCAGATCAAACTTAGTGAGGTACAATTGGAATCTCGCTAACATTTGATTGAATTAGAAGACTCGATTAAATAAATGCTAACGGATCGCAGTGAAATTTAAAACGTAAACTTTTGTAAAAACCAAATCACAAAGGCTTTATAAAATTTTCAAAGTTAACAATACGGACACATTTATATTCTAAACTAAAACTTTAACATGCATTTTGTTTCCAACATTGTTGGGATTGATGAGATAAATACAACTGTAAAAAGCCCGTATATACATACTGTTTAAGCTAGAAAGTTCAATGTTTCTTAAACCAGTTCCAGTCGTGCTGTTGCCAAGCTTTAAAAACTTCAAGCTATATCTTTTGATGCAGTTTTCTGATACTGCAACAACATTTAAAAAAATATTAATCTAGAGAAAGCAATTCAGTTTGTTTGATAATTAATGACGTAATTTTAATGTATTTACCTTATTGATTTGTGATTTGTTATTTTTAGCAGTTTTTTTCTAATAGTGTAATAGTCTTCGTTTACTATTTGCCTTAGTATAGGTTTTTGATCAATGTTGTATGCGTTATGTGAATGTTAACTTTGGAACCCTTTATCAAAACTTCTGCTTACAAGGGCAATTTCCATTTCACTGTTTTCCGCCTCGGTTTAGTCGGATTTTTAATTTGTGAATGTCTCATTATCCAAGTTGTCAACTAATAATCCTGATTGTTCTGTATGTTAATCAGATCAAGTATAGCGAAAACATCAAGTGTGCAGAATTTCAAAGATCACAAATTAGGGAAAACAAATGGAAAAATAAAATTGTAATGCTTGTATTATAGGTTGTTTACAGCTTTGGAACAACTGGTTCTTTTCTTATTAGTTTAATTTGGCAATAACTTACATAATCAAATAATCTTATAATTTCAAGGAAACCCACATTTAAGTGAACCACGTTGGCGTGCTCTTTATAAAAATAGAAAAAAAATTAAGTAAAAGTTGATTAAGTGACATAATCCTTTGAAATTTTACGAAGTTATACCAGACTGTGTGTGTTATATAAACGACTTAGAGTATTTAATAATATATTAATGATAAGATATCTACTTCACAAAAAAATGATACACTTAACAACAGCAAATGCAACTTAGTCACTATCGAACCAGTTTGTCTCCAAACAACAGGTTTTTTTAAGTGCATCGAAGTGCAGCGTTCCATTTAATTTAACATAACTATAAAATGCTGTGTGGACCTAATTGAAATGAAAAGTTATCATTATTAAGAGCCCTTTTGGTTTTTAGATACTGGCGATTGTTAATATGTGTGAAAATTGGTTTATGAACGATTTCTATTATGTCCATTATGGGTTAAAACACTTGTTCTTTGGGTGTTTCGCAAGGTTTCATCATGGGACCTGTTTTATTATTTGCCTAATGATATAAAACATTGACTTAAAACTAAAGATAAAATGCAGTGTTGAAAGTATTAAAGCGTTTGAAATTATTTAGTCATCAACGCTAGTAAACAAAGCACGTAGTAGAAACCCATAACATTGATTGTACACTCATGTGTACAATCAAGTGGCAGTGGTCATCCACTGCAGTCACAGATTAAGGAAATGTGCCTGCAAGGCGCTTTAACAAATTTCACAATATTTTGAAACTATAAACAAGTTGAAGTAACTGTAAAAATTGTATAATTTAAACTTCACTCTTCTAGTTCAAGAAAACTGAATACTTCACGTTAATCATAAGAAAAGTATTACTAGCAAATAACAAAACTTTAATCTCAAAGCTTAACACAAAATAAACAAGTCCATAATTTAAAAAAAAACCATGTAATCCTCGTTCCGTAATACGAAATGCTATTTGCATAATTGGTAAATTTTCTAAACGAAGAAAAGCCACGCAAACAGTCTAGGAGAGTGTGTTACGCCGCGCCGTGTGTGGACCGAGATGAGAAAGCTCTTCAAAAGGGCTGTGCTCGCCCTATATACTTGCTAGTCTGACTACACCCTTTCAAAAGAGTTCGCTGCAGTTTCTAACAACAATGCAGATTTGAATCTTTGTTAGATACAAAGTGCTGTTGGAGCTGTAGAATTTGTGATGATATACGAACGTGATGATAGAAACTAATTTAGTTTTGATGATTTCGTTATGATAATGTCATATTCAAAGAAAATGATAGTGCATAAATCAGTAATCTGCAGTTATCATCTAGATAAGGGTTTCCTGATGGATGATGCACTTTAAGATAAATCAGTTGGGTTTAAAGCTCTATATAAAATAAAATAACGCATGTGCTTCACCAAAGACAAAACTATGTTTCTGCTTTCTACAGTATTACATTTATTCTTCATTATACGGAGTTGATCGCAGATGTGGTCAGACCGGTTCTGTTTACTACGGCTCAGCCATCACGCTACCACCGAGTGATCGCTTGGCGTGCTCCGGTGCTCCTAACGAAGGTCCAAATGTTACGGATTTAAGAATGACATTATTGAACCTGTTTGAGGTCTCCGTCTTATCGGAATTCACGAAATGGTCTTGGATTTTTTAGAAATGCGAATTCTGGTTCTCCAAATTTAGAAAAAAAGCAACGTCGAGTTCTTCTAAAAACGTTGTACATTTTTGTTGTTTTTTACGTTTTTGGAAGGATATTGTAAACTCTGCAAAACTGCTACTTAAAAACGATGCATCAGTCTCATAAGTCGATAATTCACACATATTTCCATAGTCGAAGTTCTTGGGACATCTAACAGTGTATACTTGTATAGTTATGATCATATAAATACAGTTTCAGCATATACTTCCACAATAATCTTATAACGCAAAAGGTTCACTTACATATACATACTATTTGATACAACTGGTAAATAGTTGTTATTTGACCATTGTATTTTCATTGCTAGGCACCACGTCAAAGACTATAATTATTTTTGCCAAATACAAAATGGAGACCTAATTACCATAACATGAATTAATTATATACCATTTAATAGACAGATCAAAACAGGTCCCAGGAACTTGAAAAAACAACGATCTCTACAAAATATAAGTCACAGCAATTTATTTTAAATCCAAGCATTAATATACAAAAACAGAGTAAACAATATGAAAATGAAGTCAAAGATGATACAAGGATCACGAATGTTGCATCATCCAGTCAATCTGGTATGGGAATGCTTGAAAACCGGTAAAATCTGGTTTATGTTAATTTTAATGCAGTTGTATATTATGCAAGTGTTGAGTTAAATGCAATACATGTAGACAAATGGAACCTACTCGTACTTGTGCGGGAAGGTCAAGATAGAACACGAGGCAAACAGCCTGCAATAATAGATTCAAAACTAGAAACCAACCCTGTTCTAATTTCCATACTTATAAATATGTAAACAAGGGTTTATATTGTTGGCTTTTCAGATATGAAAAATAGAATTACAGGTCCCCGCTGTATTCTTTCTTCATCGCTTACTAAAAGCACTTAGAGTTGCTCTCGAAGTAATGTTAGATATATGTAAAAGAAATATTATCTAGGGAATTTGGAGTATTATGAATTTGTTTTTATTTGAGAATGGGTATATTTTTAATCTTGTACTATCACCGCTAAGAAGATATATTACTAAAAATAAATGAAGTGAACAATTATTTTAGCATTATTTTATTATTATTATATTATATTATTTATTTTATTATATTATTTTATTTTAACATAAAATCGGAATCAGAATCAGATCAATTTATCTCAGTCGGCCACAGAAGTTTTCTCGAAGTTTTTCCTAGGAACTACAAAACATCATTGTGGCATGATTGTTTGTCAACCTTTCGAATATAAGGTAAAGATGATTAGTTTTTAATATTGTACCGCAAAAAAGAACATTTTTAAATAGTAAAAGTTTGCACCCTTCAAGTTTTCCACAAAATCTTATTTTACGGACAATTAACATTTGTCTCTAGCGAAATTGCTTTTTATTTTGTCGCAATAACAAAAGTTTTTAGTGTCCCTTGAATGTTTTATAAGTTGACAACAGTAAGTTATCTGAATTGCAAATTGTTAGAACTTTCGAAATAAGTCAGGGCTGAAATAAACGAGAAAACTTTTAATTATCGATTGCAGAATCTTGCATAATTTGTAAAAAAAATATCGTTATGAATTCGTAGTGGAAAGATTTATTTAGAAACTTATATTTAAAGAGCAGGAACTTGAGTAACCAATAGTGACCATGCTGTAATAGTGCAAAAGAGACCAGTAGTTGTTATGATAAAATTTCTCAATGCAGTTCTGTAATATGTGGATTTTATCCGTTGCCCTCAAAATCAATACCACTGCAGTAAATGTAATGTGTCTTGATCAATAAAGTATAATATATGTATGTCTGAGTAATCACATATCATTCAACCAAGTCTTTCTCTTGATTCCAGGCTCGCCAAAAACCTGTGCACCAGAAAAGGCAGTCGTCGGGCGAATACCGGCAACCGCCTGGAACACGCGGTCCTCACACACATCCAGCACGTGCCGTAGATCCGCTACCTCCCCATCACCCTCATCTCATCATCCATCTCCTTCCCACCGGCTATCAGCTTAACCAGAGTGTAAGAGATAGATGCTAAGAACCATGGCTCGCGGAGACGAATGTAAAACCGCCAACAAGGCTAACTACGCTTGCAAGTCGTTCGATGTATCTGCTCCCATGCAGTAAGTATTTTTAGACTAAATCCATTCTTCTCTAAGATCTTTTGAATCCAATGTACTTTAAGACAGACGAGACTTCTTTTCAAGAGACCCATCATCATTCAGATTCAGATACGTCCACTGCTGACAAAGAGTTGTAGCACCAAATATCAGAGTTGGCCTACATCGTATCGTAAAGATGTTAATTGAAATATTTTTTCACAAAGCAAATCGCAAGCTCGAATTTATTTAATAAATCACTCTTTTAAAAATTCCCTGTGTCTGATCAAATTCTGATTCCATGTTTTGCTTGATTACAGGAAATCTTCATACGAGGCGCCCAAATACCAGGCGCCCAAGAAGCAGGAGCAGAAGAAGGACTACGGAGCCTGGGGCCCCATCTACAAGGACAAGAAGAATTTCACAGAAATGCACCTCTGCTGAACTCCACCAAGCCGGGTCACCGCCATTACTAACCTCGTCACATAGTTCTAGAGCTAAGCTACCAAAAATGTAACGACGAAATAAATAATGTCAAATTCTCGAGTAATTGTGATTCCTTTGTGACGAATAGCTTTTTTTCTTATTGTTTCCAACGGTGTAGGTTTGCTTTTAACTAACATTATCATGTATCATTATTAACAGATTAAACATCATCATCATTCGATCAGATTTTTTGTTGAGGACCTGAATCTATTGCGTATTCTGTCAACCGCTAGTTTAGGACGTATTGGGCATTAAAGTTAGTTGCGTTGTTACAATTTGAGCGACGGACGATTCGTGTGTGTTTGAAAATAGATAGAGATTTGAATTGGAATAAAGTTAATAACTTTCTGTTTGTAATTTTATTTAGGCATTTGATTGCAATTTTCATGAAGCAAATCGGATAATATTAATTTATCACGAAAGTTAGTTAAGCACACAAAGTTCATAAACAAATACACATTGCAACCTAGATTGAAATGTAAAAACGTCAAACTAACGAGATTTATGCAGATTGTTCACAAAATAGTAAATACAACACAGTCGGGAGGGAGTACGGATTTGTTCTCGATTGACCAGTGTGGCGATACAATTGAAATGAAACTTTAGCAAAACTGTAATGAAAACCCACCATTGTTCCGAGATTAAAGTTTCTGCTACGCCAGTCCAGCAAAATTAAAGCCAGCGAAATGTTCTTTGCAAAGTTTCCTTCTGTTAGTATAAGTTGTCACGATAAGTTTCATTAATTATATTCCCAAAAGGGCAACACATTTACTTATGCAAAAAGAGAGAATAGAGTTAAAGAATATCATTTGGAAAACGTTAAAACTGGACTGAATTTGGAAAGCTGCCAAAAGGTTGGCTAGGTAAGATTCTAGTTACATAAGGATGGTAGAAAAATATTGAGAGACTGTAGGTCTGTAGTGGAGCATTGCAGGTCTGCATACTTAAATCGAGTAACAATGGAAATGTTTTTTAAACATCAACAGTTAACCGAGTGAATGAAAGATAAACTCAAAGAGTTTAAAGTATTCACAGATCTTGAACAGGCTGGAAATTCGTGCATTCAAATTTCAGTAACTGGGAAAATGCACCGAATTCTAAGTCATCACCATTATCATCAAATCAGCCGAAAAAAACGTCCACTGCTGGACATAGGCCTCCCCGAAGAGGTTTGCCATAATGGTCACGCTTGGCAGGCGGGTTGGCGATCGCAGTGTAGCTGTTGATTGCAACAGCTACACTGCGATCGCATATACATTGGTATAGATAATGCTGCTGATTATTTTCCCTCAGGGACTCCCTTAGTCGCCTTTTACGATACCCGCGGGAAGTGATGGGATCTTTACGTCCGACACCATTTGCCAAGTATTTGCATAGAAAAGACAAGCAACGACATTTCATACGAGAGATCGCATTTATTTGAATATCAATACCAAAGCAAACAGGTTCATGATAAGGCTCATCCAGGACAAGTTCTATTCCAGGAATTCTGAACTAAAACAATGAAAAAAAGTTTAACTATCCGCGAAGTTCTAAGAACTTTTACCAATTCTTTCTTTAAAACTATTTCAATATTGCACCTCCATTTGCAATTACAGAATGATCATTTTAAAACGAGAAGTTGTTCACGACAATGGCTTTGGGAATTATTAAAATAAAGCGCTTTACAGTCGCTTGAAATTAAATGGAATGTAACTGTATTGTCTGGGGATATGGGGACGTGTTCAGCGGCTGATGTCCGCTGGATATTATACCCAGAATATGGCGGTTCATTTTTAAAATTCATCTCTATATTTTTTGACTGACTGCGGAAGAGTTAAATTGGGGAAAACCTAATTTGCTAGCTTCTGTCGTTGGCGTGAATGTCGGAAAATATCCTTGAGGAACATACTACCGGGATAAAAGGTAGCGCATGTGCTATTCCAGATAGTAATCTATCTCTGTGCCAAATTCCATCGATATCCGTTCAGCCGTTCTGGCGCAATTGAGTAACAAACATCCATTCATCCAATCTTTCGTATTTTAATAGTAGTATCTAAGAGAAGTGGGTCTTAAAGAAATATGGTGTTATAAGGAAGAATAGTAATTAAGGAACTCAAAACAATATCTACATAAACAGTGTAGAAAAACCAGTTTTTAAATTGTTTTTCTCGATCCAAGCAGTTGTTTATTGATATGAATGACGTCAAAGAAATAATGAATAAAATATAAAGCTTTTTACAATTACAATAAGATCGTTAGCAACAGTAATTGATGGCGCCTAAGATAATCTTATTATTTTAATATTTCGTGTAAGTTATCGTTTAAAAGTTCTTTCATGAGTTGTAACGCTAATCTAATCGGGATTTAGGGCATTCAACATGCTAACCAAGTTAGTTTTGAGCTGTAATAATTGTGTTACTAGGCGCTATGCTTTAAGGAACTGTTATTAAGTAGCTCAGGCCCCGACCTCGACACAGTGATGAGAACCTAGCTTTAGTGTAACACATCTGATTTTAAGCTTAGTTTTATGCACGCGTTGAATATCTAATAATTTGTTAGAAAATGCCAAAATATAAAGGACTAGCTTTTGCTCGTGACTTCGTACGCGCATTCCCCGTTTTTTCCCGTTTCTGTAGGAATTTCGAGAAATCCTCCCTTAGTGCGGACCGCGACTTCGTTTCTTCACGCATTCCCCGTTTTTTCCCGTTCTTGTAGGAATTTCGAGAAATCCTCCCTTAGTGCGGAACGGAGTGTAGGGAAGCTACATGCCTAATTTCAGCTTTCTACGACCCTACTTGTCGTAGAAAGCTGAAATTTCGGCTGTTTGTTATCTGTCATTCGACAGAGGTATGAAATACAGTTTACGTCCTATTCTTAGACCTACTTAATATACGCACAAAATTTCAACGGAAGAATTTTATATAAGTACTAGCTGACCCGACAAACGTTGTTTTGCCATTTAAATTATTTCTAGTGAATATTTTGGTAGTCAAATAAAAAATAACTAATTTATCATAAGTGTGTGGGGATGTGGTATATGACTGAAAGAGGAATGGATGAATGCTTCGTTCTCATCCCTACACTGTGCTGTTTACGGGGTGAGAAGTGACACCGGTAGACGCCTGGCGGAAATAATTGATCGAGTAAATGATCAATTATTATCGACCGCCGCGCCGAGAGAAGAAAATAATTAAAGTACTAATATCGCTATTAAAAAATAGGGGTTGGCGGTAGAAGGGTGAAAATTTAGGGTTGTCAGTATTTTTTTAATGCCGAATCATAAAAAAACGATCCCAAAAATAAAAAATATTTTTTTTGGGGTGGATCACCCTTATCACCTAGGGAGAGGTATGAAATACAGTTTACGTCCTATTCTTAGACCTACTTAATATACGCACAAAATTTCATAAGAGTCGGTCAAGCCGTTTCGGAGGAGTTTTGTTACAAACACTGTGACAAGAGAATTTTATTTATTAGAAGACATTGATTAATCACAGACATTTCGACAGCGATTCCATTCATTTTTGACGATTTGACTATCACCTTCGCATTGCTATCACTTGTCTATGGCCTCTTGAAAGTCACTTGTCTAGAGCCTCTGGGGCCTATTTAATAAAACTGACTACTTATTGACAGGTGACAATCTGACAATTTTGTAAGTTTATTTCACACATTCACTGCTATTGCTTTATTAAAAAGAATCTGTCACGAAATGGTAACAATTATTTTTTGACAAAGTTGTCGCATTGTCAGTTATATTAAACAGGGTCCGTCAAAGTGACATTCTGTGAGCGACTGTTCAGTGATTCAGATAGACATTCAACATCATCTACCTAGCCTTTTCCCAACTATATAGGGGTCGGTTCTAGTCAAACCGGATTCAGCTGAATACCAATATTTTACGTGGAGCGGCTGCCTACCAGACCTACACAACCCATAAACTGGTTACCACGGTACTCCTTGGCAAGACTGGTGTCAGATTTTTTTGCTTCTGACTATCCGTAACGACAGCCGAAGTGACAGCTGGGACCAACGGCTTAACGTGCTTTCCGAGGCACGGAGGAGTCTCCTTATATTAAAATGGTCACCCATCCACAGTCAACCTCGGCAAGTGTTGCTTAACCTTGAAGATCGACACATGCGGCTGTTATTTAGCCACGAGCTCCTCTAGGCATTCAACATGTGCTACCGAAATATCAATCCCGTATATTTTGATTTTCCGGCCATCATCATCGTAGGTATAACTGACGCTTTGCATATAGCTTCATGGTGCTTTTGAGGACTTTTCAATTAGAGTATGTCCTAATTTTTGCAGAAAGATAAATGACCGTTATTGCATCTAATCTTATTAATGATTCCATTATCTATTTTCCTAATTAGGAGCGAAATGGAAAAATGCAAAGAGTTTGCGACTACGTAATTAGTAAAGTTTTACCTTCAAGTCTTCGGCTAATTAGAACCACGGCATTGCCTTTCATTTTAATGAACATTATTTAAGTTGCTAAGCGTAGGTACATACGGTTTTATTTTACTGTTTATTACTTAAACTATGTTGTCCCACCACTTGGCAAAGGTATACTACTACGTGTTTTGTGTCTTCCAGCGTAATGAGTCCATTTCGGAGAAGAATTAGTGAAAATCGGTTTATCCATTAGGTATTTCTTAGCAGCTCGGAGTTTGGAAGTCGGTGGTTTGTATGACATGCGTACTCCGTGCCTCGGAAAATAGGTGCCGCCGTTGGTTCTGCGCCTGAATTTAGAAAATATAGTTTATGAATAAAGTTATTCTAGCAAAATAATTTAATAGAAATGAAATTTTAATTGTTTTTAAACAGGTGTAATCAGCTTACATATTTATTATTTAATAAAAAAAAAATATATTTTTTTATAAAAAAAAAGTATTATAAATTTATAATTTATTATTCTCCTATTATTATATTATTCTCCTTGTCGTCCCATCGGACTATGTAAGTAAAGGAGCAGCACTGTTCACTATAATATCTCAGGCATACTTGGTTAATCTCTGTTGTCGGTCGGTTACCGTATCGAAATTCGGTCGGGCGGACTACAGAGACATTTTAGATGGGAATACTAATAATTAATAAGGAATATGTATGCATTTTTTATATTTGCAAAATGAAATTGAATGAACTTATTAGCTCTAAAAAACAATTATGAAATATTTATTAAAATACCTTCATCAGCGATAAAGTAATAGAGCTCCAAAGATGATAATTAGAAATCGAAGTCCGATACGAACTCAGACGTCAAATGACGCCTGTATACGCCTTTAGACCGATAGCGCCTGGTTATACAGCTGCCATAGAAAACGGCGTCTCCACGAGAGGAACAGCTATTTTTGTTTAAAATACATAGTTATATCTCTATTGTTTTTCGAAAAATTTTGATCCTATTTTCACTGTGAGTTTTATATTTTGTAATAGTGGCAGCCCCGCGGTTTCACCCGCGTAAGTCTCGATCCCGTGGGAATGTCGGTATAAAAAGTCCTATGTGTTATTCCAGACTATAATCTACCTCTGTGCCAAATTTCATCAAGATCCGTTCAGCCGTTCTGACGTGAAAGAGTAACAAACATCCATCCATCCATCCATCCATACTTACAAACTTTCGCGTTTATAATATTAGTAGGATATATTTAGATTAACTGTTCTAAAAGGTAATAAATATTTTTTTTCATGCATATTTCCTATTGTTTATTACAATAATTTCACTTCCCGACGCTTAATCTGATAGGCAAGCGTGGTTACATTAGATATAACCACCCGAGCCAGTGCGGAATGGTAATCATATTAGCATACCGTACCCGCTGGTACAGCTATTGGAATGTTCATTGTTATAGCTCACAGATGCGTGACATGTAGATACTATTGTAGTAAACATTTACTGCTTAGTTGGCGGTGATTGTTATCATTTCAGCCCCAGCCTCTGATTGTATGTATACTGTTCAATAGTTGTGGGTAGAATCTGTTAACAATAAACTTTCTAAGACTTGGATCTTTTGGCGTAAATCATAAAAAAAATTACAGAAAAAAAAATTGTGTGTGTAAACCTCGACGATTTCAATTCGGTTTTGTAGATAACTCTTAATAGTAGATACCTACTCGTATACGGGTCATACGAGTATGTAGTAGTCTTGGACTACAAGCAAAGGCGTGCACAAACACTTTCTATTCTTAAAGCAGTTTTCATATTCTGAGACTCAGCACTTTCGTTGTTTTCAATAACATACCAAAATGTTATACTGCAAGATAGTTCAGTTCCATTGTGCCTTGATCATGGTTTAGAATCTGATGACTCGCTAATTTCATTAGGTACTAGTTGCCGCCCGCGGCTCCGCCCGCGTGATTGTCGTCAATTATCCCAAGGGAACATACTCCCGGAATAAAAACTATCCTATGTTCTTTCCTGGGACTCAAACAATCTCTATACCAAATTTCATTTAAATCGGTCCAGCCGTTTGCGCGTGAAGAAGTAACAAACATACACACACACTTTCGCCATTATAATATCAGTGTGATGTGATGATTATTATGTGTCTGATTTGATGTCCTTTCAATTCTCCTACCTTTTTTTGCCAAGCATCCTAGGTCTGTGCATATAATAAATTCGTTTTTCCTCACAGTTTCAGGATAAGAAGTAACTCTATGGTTCTCAACGATGGTGTAACTTTGTACCGGAATACCTGCTCATAATCAAGCAGGTAAGTATTTTCCGAGATTCCCTCTTCCTACAAAAAAAAAGCAAAGAGTTTCACTTCATTACATCACTCGTTTAATGCGGAACATTCAAAAAATATCCGCATAGCATTTTTTTTGGTTTAGCTGCAGCACTAACCACAACATTATATTATGAAAGATGGCATATCTTTCGTCCAGGGAAATACAGTAACATGTATGTGTCTAGAAAGCGGTTTCGTTATTACTTTTGGGGAACATTATGCAAAGTCTACCAATTTTCGTCTACGCTTCCAAATCTGACTGAATGCCGTTTCGAGGAAAATGTTTTAAGATAATTTTACTTTCGGATCTAAAAACTGTTGGCAATGTTTCACCGTAGCATGATTATTTCACTTTGGACTCATGATCAGTATACATAGTCCAATTTTACCGACAGCTGGCCATAGGCCTTTCAATTCCATCTCATCACCTCGCGCCCGTGTCTAGCTCATCCAGGTCATACCTACCCGCGATGGCAACAATGTCGTCTGCCGTTTTTGGACGACCACTTCTTCTTCCTTCTTGGCCTCACCTAGCAGCAAAGCAAATTATAAATATGTATTGATAGGATTTTTTCATTATCCGTTTCTTATTAAATTGCTTTTGTTCACACATGATGTACAGACGCCAGCACATCAAGCTACCCGAAACTGTCAAATTTTCCCAATCAATCTTGTACCTAATGGTTAAGCGATAAAGGTGAAAATCTATTAAAGAAATTTGACAGATTGTTGTAGCTTCATGTGTTGTCGTCTGTACAAACTGAATGAGCATTCAAGTTCCTGACATTGTTTAAAGTTATGTTTCTTCCACAAGTCACCCACCACGAACAAAGCTACCCTTCACATTTTTATGGACTCTATTAACACCAAAGTTCCGAAAAATCCGCATTTCCATCATTAGATTCCCCTTACGCAATATGTCAAATTTCCCTCTTGCGTTCGAATCTCCGGCCGCATGGCCATGAATGGCCGTGACTGGGCCAAGAATTGGCGCGAAATAACTCCGGCATCGTTAACTTTATCAGTGGAAGGAACTGCTCTAATAACTTGCGGTGACGTTAAACAGCCGTTTTGGCAACGGTTGCTCCGCTCGATTAATTCTACGTTTAACTTTGTTTCCAAAGTTTTAGTTCGTAGTTTGTAGTCAATGTTTGTAGGCGCGATCGAAGTGAAATTAGCCTGATTGATGATAGGGAAACTAGAATTTGGAACCTCTTTTTTTGCCATGTGACTACTATTCTACTGATTAGACCATAGTGTTGGGCGATTTATTTTTACGTCGTTTTCTCGACGTCTTAGATAGTTTTATAAATGTTGTAGGTAATTGAAGGATTTTAATCGACGTACGTACCAAAAAGTACTTTTTATTACTAGTACTATCATTATCTATTATATTAATAGCACTACGTAACTTTTTTTTTTTCGATGCTAGGCCAAGGCCTAGGGAAAAGAATACCTGGAGGAATTTGGAACCAGACCTTGCAGTTGCTCTCTAATCTTAATTATCTAATATATTTTTTGACCAGTAAAGGTAGTTCTTTAAATCCTGCATGCGAAAACGGCCTGAAAGTCTTCAATGAAGAGTTTTTACCGCTAGAGACAACTTAAGTTTGCAGGTCACGATTCCCAGCAATGAGCAGCACGAAAGGGCTGAGGTCTTTGTTGTACGTGTCTGTGCTTACTCCTTTATTTTCACCAAGACTAGGGCTTTATAGGTACAAAATTTATAATCCCAATGCGAAGAAATTTCTTCGCCAGTTGAGGAACAAACGCGCATAACTAATTTGGTATTCTTGTGATTCTTTTGCAATCGATCGAATCTTAACAGATAATATAAATGCAAAAGTTTATTACGCTTTTACGCTTCAAACGTTGAACCGATTTTGATGAATTTTGGTACAGAGATAGCAGGGCCCTGGATACGGTTTTAAGCTAGGTTTATTTCTACGTAAAACTATATTAACGAGACCGAATTTGCGGGCTAGTCATTTATACAAGTTCCTATTAAAATAGATGGTCAAACTTTTAGAAATAATACAAACCACAAAAATAAGGACAATGGTAAAAAAAGAAAAACGCATTAGATACTTATAAGACAAAAGTTTCGAAAATACTCTAAAAATATTGGTTACGCAATGCATAAACACATCCATATCTTTGTTATCTGATAAATTATGATACTACAAATGTGCATGCGTGACCACGTCAAGTACCTACCCATAATGGATGTGTTAATACTAGTGTGCCGAAAAAAATATTATTTTAGGTCATTATTAAATCACACTATTCAGTATTTTTAGGGTTCCGTACCTCAAAAGGTAAAAAAAGGAACCCTTATGAGATCACTGTCTTGTCCGTCTGCCTGTCCGTGTGTCACCACCGATTATCTCAGGAACGGGTGGACCTAGCAAATTGAAATTTATACCAGATACTGAGGTCTATAGTCCCTATTAGGGTCTTACAGCACAAGTAAAGGGAAAATTCTGGAAAAATAAAAAAGTCGAAAATTAAGGTAAATACCCTACAAACCAAAAACGTAAGTCTAGCAACGATGATGTTAAAGTTAGCCATCAATAAAAATGATACCAATTTTATTATGGCGGTATAATGGGTAGGTACGTAGCCCTCGGCGCACGAGTTCGACTCGCACTTGACCGGTTTTTTTTTGCATGGATATCTTTGTTTAGACGTTCTGAACGCTGTGTTAAAATTTGTCCACTTATTTTAATGGGACTCTATGTAATCCATAAAAGCAGGAACATTTAATAAGTATCATTCCGGGTAAAGATCTTTTAGGTTTCGGGTTATTCTGCAGCAGATTCCGTGTTTTGGCTGCAGTAAGCTCTTGCCTCGATCTCGATATTCCTAACTGTCCAACTATAAAAGCCAAGGTCCATAGGTACATAGCAGGAAGATTAAAACAAGATAAGACAAATTAAAATTATAATTTCCCGCGCATATCACGTAGCTTTCCGCAAAATTTTACAATGAAGAAGCCTTTACGCTGTCTGTTTAATTAACTCGGCAGTTCATTTACGATGGTTTACAAAATAACGAGTTATTCACAAACAAGCGAAGCTGAGTGTTCCCTGTATAAATGTACGCTTTAACGTTAATTAAACTTATTCAGCTGAATCGCATGCGTCTGTCCAAATTGCTTCATATTCAGGCAGCGAGTAACTTTGTGGTGCAATAAAAAAAAATTGAAGCCAAATGTGTTCTTTTTTTAAATTCAAAACTAGTGATCCCAGCGAACTTTGTACAGCCTCTGAATGAATTTTTGCCGTGTTTTGTTATTGTCACGTATCAGAAATGGCGTTGTATTCGAAAATGATTTCTGAATCTACATTTTTTTATAAAATATAAATATAATAGATATCAGATGAAACAGATTAAGTTCCCGTTTAAACTTACTGGCACATTATTTCATACAGGTTGTATTCTATTTTCGATTTTTATTCGGTGAGTATAGTGGCTATTCGTACATCGTGGAACAAGCCCTTAGTCTAAGGGCTTGTGTTTTAATAAGTATAATAAAAAACAAATAAAAACCAAAAACCAAATTCCTACAGTACAAGTTCGAGAAGGCGATAAAATAGAAACTAATCCTGTATCCAAGTGTACGTTCTTCATGAAATCGTGTTTTAACGACAAGTCCGCTTTGCGCGCCGCGGTGGCCTCTGAATTATTGAGTGTCTTCCTTTGTTCAGCCTTCAGATCCTCTGCCTAATTGAACAGCTCCTATTGACTTGAGCCCATCAACTTTTAGTATGATTACTTTTCGTTAGATCTTATCTGCGATATTTGTTGAAGCTATCTATTTTTGAATTGTTAAAAAGTTTATCCACTTAATGACGTCTATTTCGGTTTTAGATTTAAATCAGGGCCGATTTTACCAATGACACTTTTATCTAATAATAATGCTTCGAAATGAATGTATAATATTTAATCCTATTTTGTAAAATTTTAATTTGTTTAGTGTTATTTTTTTTTGTTTTGTTACTAAGTTATTTATTTATTGTGAATGATGTATAACTTTAATATGTACTGTATGTTTATTAATGCTTTTTGGTGGATTAATAAGCGAATAATGTAGTGGGCTGCAATATTGTTATATACCTTATGATTTTTGTTATGTTAAAATTTTATATTGTAGCTGTTTATTGTCCCTAAATAAATAAAATAAGACACTGAACGCAATTTAAAGGCCAACTCTCTTTATTAAAAACCGGCCAAGTGCGTGTCGGGCCACGCGCAGTGTAGGGCTTCGTAGCTGTACGTCACAATTGCCAACTTATAACGGTACTTTTTTTAAATTCTATTTGCAATGGAACTTGTACGAAATTTTCCTTCTCCATTTTTTTAGATTGATCGACTATTACTCGTTAACTTGTAAAGCCTACTTAGCTGTGATAGTTTTCCTTTTAAATTCGTTAAATGTGCTACTACCATGATTGTTTTTTACGTCTCCAAAAAACAACTGTTTAGCTGGCAGAGGTAAAAATAAAACTCTAACAAAAATTAACACTTTAAGCTTAAGAGAACGCAACAAATTTTCCATCCAAGGATCCGACCACACCAAAGACGATAAAAAAATCATCGCTACAAGGGTTTTTTTTCAACATTTTTTTTTACTACTTTGTCGGCGTGATTAACATGTATGTTTGTTACCGGAAAATTGCAGACTCAGTAAGATTGAAATAAATCTTTATTGGATTACAATTTCTCCATATATTATGAAAAAATCGTTTAATATACAGTAAATCCTATCCAAATTTAATAGTTTCCAATATATCCGTGTCTAATTAAGAAAAAATTGTTTACAATTTTACGGCGTTTGCAGTTTTTGGGTGACATCCATACTAAATTCCAATGGCGTTGCGGTCCCACGGCACGGCACTGATTTTTCAGTGGTCGGCAAAAAATATGCCAAGATAAATTTTCAAAGTGCACCCGCCATTACTATGCGTGCGTACCAAGTAGTGCCGTAGTTAACCCTGTGACCGCGACCGCTGACTTTGTTATTATTATTGTGCAAGTGTCCGCATAGTGCAGTCCTCCCGGGCACGTGCTATCGACCGTAGTGCGGGACTCAGCACGCGGAACTGCGCGCGCACCGAATAGGGATCTCATACGAGGATTTGAAAAACGAATGGCTTTTTAGAAACCTACAGTTTTTTAGGTTTATTTTTGGAACCAATTTAAAAAAAAATATATTTTTAAAGTTTTTTTAGGTACCTACTTATTTTGTCAACGTAATTTTAATGCAGCAGCTGAAAGCATTTCCAGTTAAATATAATATATATTTTTAATCCATTTGTGGAATAACCTTTTCGTATTTAACTAAACAAAGCTGTAAAATTGCAAAAAAAGTTTTTCCTATTCAAAGTTTTATAAAATTGCAGTTGTTTTAATAATAACTGTGCTTAAGATCGTAAACTTCCTTGTCTACAATTTCGCTTTACATATTGTTCTGAAGTTTCATGAGGCCTCGTATTTTTGTGTTGGTAATTAAACTGCATCGTTGGAAACAGCAAACCAGCATAAAATATTGTTTATTGAAGAAAATACGTAGAAAGTGAGCAAATAGTTTTTATTCTTTAAAAAAAAACTTGCATTATTTATTTCAAAAGTTAGAAACAATTTCCAAAGAACTCAATTTCAATAATTTCCTTTGTTTATCTGCAAATCAAGAAAACGACTAAATTCACATAATGTTCACAAACATCTTAAAGTTCCACTAAAGCGCGTGACAAATCGCGTGTCAAACACTAACTGGCGCGCGGATTTATCATTGAACAAACTCGAGCAGCTTACGCACTAAATTAATATTTCCCGGTAGCAAACGGGCAGCTTTATCGATAAGAGCGACGCGGCTGCGGCACTCCGGTCGGTGGGCCGCCCGCACGGCAGACGTCGCATGGCCGACCGGAGCAAACACCGCGTCGCGCCCCTGCCGGCGCCGACCAAAAAAGGATACGCTTACGTACCGTGCCCCCGGTCCGAGGAAGTCGGAACCGAACTCGCTCTCCAGCTCCTCAAATCAACCCCCTACCATCACGAGGAACCCGCCACTCCGCAGAAGTCACCACCCGGTGAGTTTGACACTTGTGGCTGTTTACAAATTGTCTTGCAACTTTTTCGGCGGGAAAAACTTTGCACGTCACTTTTTAGGGTTAATTTATTGCTTCGATTTTTTAATGTTTTACGGCGTTGGAAACAAAAACTGTAATGGAATTCGAACAGATTCTAATATCAAAACTTCCTGACGATCAAAGATGATTATGAAACTTATGAAAACTATTTATAAGACGTAGACTAAATAAAAAACAACTTCGAAATAACTGGTTATAAATTGAAAGATTTCACGAGTTATGAAAAAAAAGCTGTCACACGAAGCTTAAATCCGCATCCAGAGTAATTTGTAAGACGCTAAATTTCTTGTTTGTTGATGAATTTAAATTAATTTTAAGCGCCACTGGCCATCGTCAGTAATAAGTAGTTTATGAAATTCTTTATAGTTTCGTAGATAAATACACGTTTTTTTGTATCGAGAAAATATTCATAATCATAAGTAGAGGTGAAATAAGACAAGGTAAGACTTGCATCAGAAGTACCTAGCTGATTGTCGGAATTCGTTAAGAATATCCCACTACATTATTAGTATGACACGATCTCAATTCATAATCCGTTTATAATTAGTACATTGACTGCATTGCGAGGTGTTGGCTCCGTGGCTGTGTTCTACATAATATTTGTACAGTAACAAAACGCGGGCTATTTGTGAAACTCATTGATAAACTGTCGTTACGCAGCGCTGGTGCAACCCGCCCTGTCCGTCATTGAAATTAAACGAAGAATGTTGTAGAGAGTTCACCATGCTCAATGTCTCCGATTCATTGGTAGATTTTTTTCATGTATCTTTTTACACCAATTAAGAACTTTAAGAGCTTTCAAGTATCAAAGTCTTTGAAAGTTAGCCGAGTAACCTACGATTTGTGCTATGATGAGATTCTGTATAATTTTGAAAATTCAGAACTACAAGTTCTCCATGCTTGTAATTCATGACTTAATGGCATTATCGCATTATTTATCTTAATCAACTGAATTATAGTTATGCTTGGTTTTAATTAATCCGGCGGCATATTAAAAATAACATCGAGTTCATATCGAGTTTACATTTGCATGTGATCTGGATATGTCTTCTCTAGATAGTATATATATGTCACCGGAAAATATCAGACTACGTAAGATTGTAATAAATGTTTATTAGATTAAAATTTCTCGATATATTACGAAAAATCGTTTCATATACAATAAATCCCATCCAAATTCAATGGTTTCCAATATATCCGTGCCTTATTAAGAAAAAATAGTTTACAATTTTACGCGATATTTTACAATCTTACGGGTTTGCAATTTTCCGGTGACATATATATTACAAAGTCGAGGTCTGCTTCTGTTTCTATGCTTAATTCTTCTAAACCACACAGCAGATGTTAATACGGTTTTGAAAGCTCCAGCTTGAAAATCCCGGGATATCGGAGTCGAACCATCTGCCGCAGAATCCAGGCCCTAAATTATTAAAAGAACGATTGTCTCGATGTGGGAATGATCCCGCGACCCTGACCTAAACCGCAGGATCCCAGTTACTGAGGCTTCCCCGCATCTGCGCCAATGGGATCGTCAATATTAAACGAAAAATAGATTGGCGCGCTTTTTTATATTTTCAATTAATTTTAATGAGCGAAATAGGCTGAATTCTTGTGAAATGAAACCTACGTAAATATGTAATTAGTAGAAGCTTGATTTGTTATACTTTGTAACTTTTAAGGTTCGCCATTCTGGTATACTGAAAGAATGCAGGGCACTGAATTAAAATATGTTTGCGAATGCCATTGTGTTTTACAAGTAATTATTTAACCTTTGAAGCAATTTGTAATGTTTTTTTTTTTTGAGATTTTATAGCCTAATATAAATTCTTCTTCAAAACAATGAGAATACCCAAAATGTTTCAAATAAACATATTCCTACAGTACGTTCACGTAGGCGGGTACATATTCCCTGGTACCAATTTACCGTTTTCCTATATTCGTACATTAACGAGCAATCCCGGGGAATAGTGCAGTAGTTTGGTAGCCAGCCCAGCTGGTTTAGCGAAGTTTATCACTCAGCTTGATGTTAAGTCTAAGTCCTTTTTTTTTTGTTTTTGATGTCGGGGGGAAATCCTCATGGAAATCCTCCACCCTGGGGCGGGTGGAGGGGTCTGTCAGACTCTTACTGACTAAATCACCCCGGTGTTCCATCTCACACCTACGCCGGGGATCGCGGGAACGTATGCGACTTCCGCAATACCCGACTGAGGTTAAGTCTACCTATCCTAACGAGAGGTTAAGTCTTTTAAACGAATGTTTGTGGAGATGGTCTGCAGAATCTGTTTAGCGTGTCTCGAATAACTTTTCGCTGATAAAGAATGGTTACTATGTTACAATACAATTATGTTTTTAGCTTCTTTCGGACTAACCTTAAAGAAAATAAACTACTAAAAATAATCAAAATTAGTAACTTGTACAGTTTGGAAAAATATGCATCACATCCGCGCAAAATCTAAGCCATCGCTCAGCATAACGCTGGGTCTCGAGTGCGAGACAGAGCCATAGCAGTGGTTTTCAGCGACAGCCTGCGTCGACCGGAACAGCATAAAAGTAATACCTTCTTTTCTATTTTTTCACGTCAGGTCCTTAAGGAATCCTTGCTCTTTCTCAATACTTACCAAATCAAGTTACATAATCCCAAATCCAGCCCGTATTCCTTTGACCCTGAAATAATTCACCTCCAAACGTACGGTTATTCACTTATACCTACACATATATAAGTATACATAGAGGTTTTTCACATTCGAAACGTCCGTAGAGATATAATGGGCTCTGCTGGCGAACATTTTGGCGGTAAACGTTATGGCGGTAAATGTTCTGGAGGCTAAAATTATGGCGGCAACATTTGTAGACTTATGAATGACTGCAGCTACTCACTGAATATTACTACAAAAGTACCAAATAAACAGAGAGAAGGGGGATATTAAAAGTGTAGTGTTTGTACTTTCTTTTGATGAGAACGTAGTGCTTTTGTGTCTTTGTTTTAAGAGCATGTTCTGATGAAATGGACGCTGTAAGGAGGTTAAATCATCTCACTGTAAGACAAGCGTTTCTTAGGTACTTTAAGTTTGAATACCCTTGTAAATTCAAATCTTGCAAAATTGTGTTTTTCTTTTTACAAAAGTCAACTTGTGCCAAACAAGTTCCTTACAAATTCTGTTTGATTTACTTTTGAATTTTAAGTACTCGACGAATTCTGTGATGGAAGAATTCGGATACGGATTTTAGTGTACGTATCGTTTGCCACTGCTGACTTCAAATGTACCATACGTTCGCATGCAGTCGCAATATGTCAAAACCTCCTCTGCTTTGTCAAAATAGTAATTTTGACAATTTTTTGACATTAATTGAATGAATGACATACTTAAAATAAAAAAAAAACAATGAATGTCAAAAGTTGTTAAAATTACTATTATAAGTAAGTCACAATACCATCTTAGCTACAGCAGATGGTATTGTGACTTAAATTTGAACATTTCAAAGCTTGTATCCGTCACTGGAAAATGACATTCTCCGTAAACTTATAAAATAACTTGAGAGATTGTTAACTGAATATTTGGAATACCTACTTTTTTACGCAGTTAAATTTTATAGTCTATAATCTTTCGAAGTCATTCCGAGAAATTGACTGACAAAATACTGACATATGGCGACCAATCAGAGCAACAACAAGTCTACCATTTATCCGTTTTCGTGTGATAGTAAACCTGGAAACAAGGCTCTCATTGGTCAACAAAGACCAATGATGGGCCAAGTTTCAAATTAAACTGTCACAAGCCAAAACAGATAAATTGTAGACCAGAGTGCTGATTAGTCGCTAGTTTATGTCAGTCCACAATTTGTTAAACCGGTACGGAGATATTATATAATTTTGATTTGTATTATTGTAAAACAAATGTTTATTTGACAATTTATCGAGAGTCAATGTCTCAAGATATTTTGTAATCTTACGTAGTTTGCAATTATCCGGTGACATATCTAACAAGCATTGGCCTTCAGTACACGTATTTACATACAACATGAAAAAAAAAGTAAAATTTATCTCTATGGTTGGAGTAGTAATATTTACAGTTGGAATATCGTAATATCTTCCCCACAGTATTCCGGTACGGTTGAATCCATGTGGGATACCGAATGTTGGATACGTTTTGGCGCAATTTGTGTGAGGCATGTGTGGCTATAAATTACGATATGCCGAGTTGATTGATAGTCACAGAGACATGCCAATCTCTCATTGTTTTGTGCCTAGATTTTTAATAAAAACTGACGTGAAGGTTTGGTTTTTCCTAAATTTATCTAAGAATGTAATAATTTATTAATGTCATAGATAAGTACGCTACATTGAGACGCTTTCACAGAACCATAAAAATTATAATCAAGTAATTAAAATAATATTAAAGAAGAAGAAGAGCTTATTTGCATCCGGTATGACGCATACCGTAAAAAAAAAGTCCCGCAAACGTCCATTGAAAAGGGAGGATCCTCCGAACAGACGGTTGTTGTGTCTGGTGGGCAACTGCCCGATAGTTGTTATTCGCCCATTGTGCACTTATTTTATGTATGATTGTCCTGTTCTTATTATGAGGTGTACAATAAAGTATATAATAAATAAATAAATAAATAAATAAATATATATTCAAATCGTACGGAGTACTCTGCTTGCGCAATGCAGGATTTCGTTGGTAGTTCGTCGCTGACAGGATAGATGGCGTTGCGGTTCTTTATATTGTCGGACAAATTTCGCTTCCTCGATTTTCATGTGGCGGCATTGAAGCCGCTGCATGCTGGTGGTCAGGGTACCCGGCACTGGCTGGCTGTATGACTCGGTGCTTGAGAGTTGAGATCAGGATGAGGAGCGATGATGATGATGTCGTTGCACGAAGGCTGCGCTGACTTTCAATGTCGAGGGTCACCAGTATAGAGGTATGCGGTACAGAGAGTAAAGTCCCGCAAAAAAAAAATCAGCTGTCAGTACATTTTGCCGAGGTAGGCGCACATAAAATAAACGCACAAAAAAGTAGGTACGGGCCAGTCGATTTTTTTTACAATTTCAGTTTTGGTCCCATAATTTAATGTTGTTCATAATGATGAGAACAATGACCTCTTAAGTGGTATTGCGTTTATTCTGTTACAAGTTGAATACTCTCACCCTTTCCCTAAAGGTAAACAGTTCCAGTCAGTTAGGTCATACAATTTGTACCCATCTTACATTAAAGGACTCACTTTATTCGAGAGTAGGGTTCAATGCCTACCTTTAATACAGATTTCCTTTACTAAAATAATCAAATAACACGCCTAATTTTCGCGAATAAGGTTGAGTAGAGTTGGTTTGACTATCTAGGTCCCTATAAATAAGTTCACAGGTGTTCGCCAACCAAGCTTCACGATGTAACTTTTAAGTTGGTGATAGAGACTTACTTAGATAATGTGGTGAAGAACACAGTTTCAAAAAAAACATGCGGGGCAGTCTTTTAGGACTGCCGATAGAAGTGAAAACTAAGTGAAAGCTAAAGCGTTCGGTGACGATGACGCGAGCTCCATGAGTTTTGTTCACTTAAAAAGTACACATATATACACAGTATACATATAGCTCATGAAAAGCGTTCGGTGACGATGACGCGAGTTCCATGATTCACCCAAAAAGTGCTCAACGCGCCTAAAGAAGTTTTCACTTAAATAAAAAAAGATATTCTAAACAAAGTTATCATCGACATGGTCAGACGCAGTTTTTAATTGTGTCTACTTGCACGACCACCACATATATGTAGTTCAAAGACTATATTTTCAGGAGGACCTCCTTGGCTGCAGGTCTGTGGCAGACAAGATAGAACTTTGGAAGCGTCGAGTAAAACTCTTTTAGAGTATTCGAATTAGGAATGTGAAAATATGTTTTGTTTTAGGACTCCTGTACCAGCGTTTGTCTAAAGCAGATGCCAAATCTTAATACATATTTCTTGTGTACGTGTATGTCACTGAACTCCTAAACGGCTGGACCAATGTTGATGAAATTTTTTGTGTGTATTTAAGGGGATTCGCGGATGGTTTAGATTCACAATTGGACCCGGTGGGTGGAGCTGCAATCGATTTCTATAATTTTTCGTCCGACACAAAGCAAACGTTCGGACAGGACAACGTCTGTGAAACCACTAGTATATTATGAATTTTAAATCTCAAACGTGGTTTTATTTATAATAATAATATTAAGTAGCACTAGCGTGAGTCTGCTATGTGTTACAATATGTACCCTAAATTTTAACAAACTTACTTTAAAGTTAATAAGAACTCAATCACTGTGCTAAAAATACATTGTACTAAAAATATCCGCAATGCGACCAATCCGGTACATCCCTCTTTTGTTAGAAAACCGAAACAGCCTGAATGTTTAATAACAGCTCATAAACATTACGGATCCTTTGTCCAAAACTAATTAGGGCCCATGAATTTTGTGCCTTAACACCCAGAAAATAAAGTTCGTTCTTAGCTGTATTGTTTTGGCAAAAACATAAGACTTTAGTGTTTTATCACTTTAAACTGTCTCATACTTTGTAATTAAATTTTAGTGTCTGTTCTGAGCTTTACGGACTATTAATGACCTTGATTTAGTATTAAATTGAGCTTGAAATCTGTTTTTTGATTCACAACACTGAAAAGCGTAAGATTAACCTACCCTACTACTTATAATGTAGCAGGGAAGTTTTTTAGTTACAAAACCGGCCAATGCGAGTCAGACTCGCGGGCAAAGGGTTCCGAACACATTATATATTTTTTAAATGTTACTTTAAAATCATAGACTTTTATAGGTTTTCCCGTAATCAGGTAAATATGTACCTATTCATCTGTATTTTTTTCAAAATTATTGGCTCAGTAGTTTTGGAGATAAGCAATTAGGGGAGCTAATAAAGGGGAATGGTCGATTTTCATATATTCGGAATGGAATATTCAGAACTATGAAAAAAAAATATTTTTGAGACCTAGAAAATGTATAGTTAGAAAAACTTTTTGTTTTAATGTTCTAGTTGGATGTGTGAAAGTGGCATCATTTTCAAAATTTAATCATTTTTGTAACACGTCCGTGTTTGGGTCACGAAAGATTAAATGTATACCAAATTTTAACTAACAGAGGTTTTGGAGAAAATCGGCTGTGAAAGACGGACAGACAGACAACCTTTCTTTGTGGCTCGCCGTCCGATCAGAACCAGCAAATGTATGTATGTGTTCACTATGCTCGTGTAGGGCTTAGGGTTATAAGTTAAACAACTAAAATCAGTAAGTACGCTCCATAGTCAAAGCACTTAAGAACACTGAGGTTAAAAATTGTTGTGCCCCATAAACGCACCTTAGCCTAGTTTAATTTCTTTTTTGGCAATCCAAATTTAAAATGGTTGTTATACCAGTCAAGACTTCCAAGAACTACTCACAAATAATTTACGTCCATTACTTTTGAAACCGCGCTTCCGCGCCCAGGATAGCTAAAGCAACAATACCAAATTATTAAAGCAAACTGGGCCTACTCGGGCATTGCTATGTAAGCACACCCTGCGGATTGTACCCATGCCTACGTCCCAGCGCAATATTTCAGGCCCTGTAAAAGAAGCATAGCGTCACATTAAGCATTCAAGCATAATTTAAGCGAATCAACGTTGCTAGAATCTCGAGACCAGTGCTGCCAACCCTACCCTGCAAACAAATTAAAGAAAACTAACTTATAATTAACAGAAAACTACGGGTACTAATTGCTAATGCTAATTTTGTATCCTTAACATCAATAATAAAAAAAAAAAACATTAAGAATATGCAGCATAACAAACAACAAAAAAGTTGACTTTTGCTCAGATTCCAAATAAACTTTTATGTAAACGATTGTACCTATAGATACAATCATTATAATTTATTATACAAAATATTTTTAGGTATTAAGTACCACAAAAAAATTGGTGCTAGGTAGCATTAGCATCTTAAGTAAAAACTAGGAATGTTTACAAAAATCTTCGAATCTGGCAGTTAAAACTGTGCGGTTGGCAACCCCACTCGCGAGTTCCCGTAACGACTGACACATGAATCCGATTAAACTGACGCTAAGTAACCTTTTGTTCGAAATCTTGTGGATGCAATGAAATTCCCGAATGTCAGGAAATAGTGACAGAAATGCTGCGGATGTGGCTCATGTGTGACGGGTTTTGGCGCAGTAATATGTTGTAGGTAGGTACTGTGTTGGTGCGAAAATCCTCATGCCAAACGATCTTGCTCGGTTTCAATAAGGTTGTGTCACTTAATTTGGCAACAGTGAGTCCTATATTCGTGGTACTAATGTATAACATTTTCAGAAAAAGCTCCTAAGGATATAATTTATATATTAAAAATGTATATGTAAAGAACTCCTACGATACTAAAGTATTTATTTTAAGAAACCTTATAAATTTAAGGAGTTCCCGTATGAAAGGAAATAGTGACAGAATCCTCTTTCTTTTAAGCATGGGAAATCATCAAATGACTTACACTCTGGGTGGAGCGAAAGGGCGTGTCAAACTGTAACTAACTAAAACCCATCCGTGTTCCTTCTAAAGCCCTTTGCGTTCCAGGGCCACGGTGACTCTTTCAAACAAATTCCGCAACAGTGACAGAATCTTGCGGATATATTGCGTTGGCGCGAAAATCATCACATCGAATTATCAGGCTCAGTTTTTAAGGTTCTGTCACTTTATTTGAGAAAAGTTGGTCCTGTAATCTACGGTACATTTTATATCGAAAACTTCTGCGATACTAACAATTTAGTTTAGGAAACTTTTCAATTGTTTGTTTTAAATTCTCGAATGGAAGGAAATAGTTACAGATATGCTGCGGATGGAGCTTGGTTGTGGCCGCGGATTTTGGTGCAGGAATTTGAACTGTGTTGGCGCGAAAATGGTCACGGCGAATGATCTCGCTTAGTTTTGATAAGGTTCTATCACTTTATTTGGCAACAGTGAGTCCTATCTTCGTGATACTTATGTAAAACATTTTTAGAAAAAGCTCCTAAGGATGTAATTTATATATTAAAAATGTATGAAGTATATCTTTGTGATACTAATGTTTCTTAAGAAATTGCCACCCACGCGAAAGCTTTCCTTGTAAGAGTTTGAGTTGTAGACTAGAGTAAATTATGTATTACAAAGTTAAATTGATAAACAGTAGCTTTTGTCAAAGAAAGCTTAGGTAATCCGACGTAGATTATTCAGTAAGACTTGATGTATATCTCTTGTACTCCTAGACTTGGAAACAATATCCGCACACATCGAAGAAGAAAGAGATTTTCACAAAAGCGTAGAGTAGAAGTTCTTCAGAGTCGTTTTTTTTTCTAGAGTTCGTTATGCGGCTGTCAAAATAAACATTTACCTTTTTTTTTATTTAATATGGGTTTGCTCTTGAATCTAGTCTAGGTCATAGATACCAGAGACAAAATCGACGATGGAGCGAGCTTACCCAGAAGAAGCCTGTTCACTCTAATTTTGAAAAGATTAAGGTTGTATGCGTTCGGAAACACAGACGCAGGCAGAGAGTGTGTGTTTTACATTTAAATATCTCTAAAAGATGATCTGACAGGCGGATAACTCAAATATCCACTAACTGAACTAATAATCGTAAACCACACTGCGAATGCTAATCCTACAGCTTTGTTAAATAAACCTGTATTACGAGTACTTGGTGAATACTCTCTACTTAATTCTAGAATCCACTAGAATTAAGTAGAGAAATCCACTTAATTAAAGTTTTTCTAAACATGTATAAGGTGCGAAGTATTGTAGTAATAATAATAATAATCATTTCATTATCAGGCTGCTGAAGCCCATAGACATATTACACAAAATAATCTTAAAACAATAATAAACTAATACATATTAAAATAACTTATTTAACTATTGCACACGAAATGACGGCGTCGTGTTTCGCTGACTGGTGTCGCGCAGCTGGCCGCGGAAACGTCGATAAACGACACCCTTCGGCCAAAACTCTTCTTTGAGGAATACCTCGAGCTGATAAGTTGGAACCCGCACCACAAACGACTTGAAGTTTGTGTTGTGTTGCGTAGTATGTACGTACTAGCGATTGCAAATTCTAATTACTTTTTTTGTCTTTTGCCCATCAAGACAGATGGATCAGTGTCGTTGCGTAATGGGAACCAGAGGATGGTTGTCGTCGCCAAGGAAAGCCTAGAAAACACTGGTATGCTGACTAATGTCCACTTTCAATAACGTACCTATCCTTAACCAACTGTCAAATTAGCTACCAACCATGAGAAGCTGAAACGTCATGTTTGAAAGGCAAACATGACCTTTCCGCCACTGTTGGTAGCTAATTTGACAGTTAGTCAAAGATAGAAACGTTGTAAAGACCGGCTGTTAGAGGCGTTTTCGATGGATTGGTCGAATAAGGTAACACTCCGGGAAGATTAGAGGTAATGGGCGAGTGTTTGGGGGAAAATATAGATTAATTTAAGGGGGTTGATTTAAAAACAAAACTTCATTTCACTAAAGTCATAAAACAAACTTTTGTGCTTAAAGACTCATGCTTCTAATCCCAGCGTTTGACGCTGTTCGTCTTCTTTCAGTAACAGATATAATGAATAAATAAATACAATGTACCATTATTATTTAGTGGTCAATGTTCACAGTTCCTTACAGTCGTCGTAAACTTGACAAGCATAGAACCTGTGCCTTAAGTAGGTATCGGGTTAGTAAGAGGTTCTATATATCCAGCACTGGACATTTACGACCTGATACATAGTGTCGGCAATACTGTCGCAGTAATGTATTGTCGTACAGATTGTCGCAGTTTCATTAGGCGTGACGTCATCTAATCGTGTGTTTACAATGGCTTAGACAAAATTAATGGTGAGTTTCTATCAGTATGTTAAGTGAGCTTTAAAGTTATTAACTACGAAACATTAATGATGTATTTATTTCCGTCTTTTGTCACTCCAGTCTAGCTTAGTGACAATCTGGAAGGATAAAAGAGAAATATAGCATCCACTCGGTTTTACCTAAGAATGGTTACAGGGGTGCCTCAACACCCCAAACGAACAAGCAAACGCCGATATTGCAAAATTGGTGAGATGGTTCGTGGACATAAATTGAGTCGTAAATGTTCACTGTTGAGGATCTTACCTATTAAATTAATAGTTTTGAGTAACGGATGGCAATTAGCGTTTGATATACTTACATATTTATATCAAAAGCACCTTGCATAGAGAAGTATCGAACATATTTTATATTGTTCAATATTGTCATTAATTCAATATTGTTTAAACAAAATGTAACATTGGGTATTTACTATAAGTTAAGCTTGTAAATACATATTATAAAGTAAAGACCAACACTAATATTAACATTGAAAAAAATGTATAGACCAGAGACTAGGCAGACGCACATCGTGCCTGTGGCAACAAGGCTTCCACTCAGCATGAGACTGTGCCATGGGAGGACTTACAGCATTACTCTGACTATCTGTTGTCGCCTATAGGAGTAAAACTCAAAGAGAAAATCTCTTCAAAGTAACTATGAATAGCCCGTTCGCAACGCTCGCCAACCTCAGTCACACCTCCTCAAATAAAAAACTGGATGATACAAAAGCTCATAACAACCTTTATTTGCTCCATAACTCATCGAATAGTGTTTGCTCTCACAAAAGGGTGATTTATCACAACTCTGGACACAGCCTCCGTATAATACACTCCGTCATCTATTATATTAGCAGACACTTGTATCGGTTACTAGGGCTAATAACTGTTATAATTAGTTTTCAATAGTTCGTTGCGATACGAACTTTGGAGACTTGATAATGGTAGTTGTCCTCTTTGAACCTTCTATTGTTTCTTTGGTTAATAATGCTTTAAACTGTAAAGCTTATGTGTCGTTCTACAATGTTGTGTTGTCAAGAGGATCCTAGATAAAGACTAAGGGCCGACTTTTCAATGGTCACCTTTTACCACAGAAATAAAAATGGCGGTTTGACAGCGTTTTTAAAGAAAATATGACCATTATGTTTTTTTTTTTTTTTTAATTATCTGAATATCAGAGACGATTGTCAAAGCGTCCAAAATTTAGGATTGACATGCACCACAGAAGCGTCACGTGATCGATCTCAAAAATACTTTAAATTTTTGAGTTTTGACAATCGTTGTCGCTGGCCGAATGTCTACCGTGTTTTCTCTTCACCATCTCTGGCTGATCGTTAGAGAATGCCTGAGGCAATAAATCCGCCTTTGTTCCTCTGTGCCTAAAGTCTATACATAAATGTAAATGACTACAGTCTAAGTTATGAGACCTTGACAAGATTGCAGGCTATTGCAGCCCTCTCGGTTTTTCTCTCGTAGCTCATGAATCATAATTATTTGCTTGTAACTACATCACGTAAGTCTATTAATGAAACCATTTAATCTGAGGTTTTTTTTAACTTAATGTGAACCTGACGCTAGTCAACTAAGTCAATTAATGGTAAAGGTACAACAGGTTATTTCTGTCAAGGTTTCAGCCATTATTGTCGCCTGAAAATTGCAATTTTAAGATTGTATATCACTTGAAATTGTTAACTATTTTTCTTTATTAAGACACGGATGTATTGGAAACTATTGAATTTGGGTGGGATTTATTGTTTTTTTTCATAATATCTCGAGAAATTATAATCTAATAAAGATTTATTCAATCTTACGGAGTCTGCAATTTTCCGGTGACATTCCCTATTAAAAGATTAAGTTGTCCCAATACAGATCAACTTTTTCCAGTCTTATGAGATTGAGGACAATCCTTTAAAAATGACTATAGTACATGCCGCCATTTCTTTCTGGGCCTGCCGTGTTACCGTTTGCTGTTGCTTGGGATTCACAGTGTAGTTATTTTAGCCCATTGCTTGCGGCAGATGAAGCCAATACGGAGCTATAGTATGTAACGAATAACACTATATCTTTTTCATAAAGGAACCATGAATACCCGTTCTGTTTTAGCTTGGCGCACGTGTGCAGGTTTCGGTTAATTCTTTGAAATAATAGACAGGAAAGTCGGTCAATATATTTGTTAACTAGCTTTTACCCGCGACTTCGTACGCGCATATCTCCATCAATTTTTTTCCGGTACCGTCTAGCCTATAGCATTCCTCATGAATGTAACTATCATAATACAAAAATAATTTTCCTAATCCGATAGTAGTTTCAAAGATTAGCTCGTTTAAACAAACAAACAAAAAAACTCTTCAGCTTTATTATTTAAGTACTACTTGCCGCCCGCGGCTCCGCCCGCGTGAATGTCGAGGGAACATATTCCCGGGATAAAATGTATCCTTTGTGTTATTCCAGACTATAGTCTGCCTCTCTGCCAATTTTAATCAATATCCGTTTAGCCGTTCTGACGTGAAAGAGTGACAAACATACATCCATACATACAAACTTTCGCGTTTATAATATGAGTAGGAAGGATAGATGTGTGGACAATCTGACATGGTCACAACGACATTGTATGATGATTAATGCCCTGTACAATGCATCGCACTACTGTCATTATTATAATGTATTCGGTATAGTTAGTGTTTCCTCGCGTGCGGAAGTAGCTAGGTAGGTACCATAGATAAATAAAACACTAGTAGGTACCTACTCATGTACTGTCACTGCATTGCTAACGTTGGTAATGCAATGAGCTGTTAAAGCAAATAATTACATTATTAACAAGGGTTCATGGTTACAATAATCTTTTTTTTTACCTGGATCATAATAATTCCAGAAGGAGGAGGTCGTGGCTAAATAATAACAGCCGCACGGGTCGATCTTCAAGGTTAAGCAACGCTTGCCAAGGTTGGTTTGTGGATGGATGAACATCTTAACATACCGAGACTCCTCCGTGTTTCGGAAAGCACGTTAAGCCGTTGGTCCCGGCTGTCATTTGTAGATCTTTGGCAGTCGTACGGATAGTTAATAGCCAGATAATCTGAAACCAGTCTTGCCAAGGAGTACCGTGTTACCCAGATAATGGGTTACCCACGTAAATTACTGGTATTAAGCTGAATCCGTGTTTGACTGAAAACAACCGAGCCGAACATAGTTGGGAGAACGCTAGGCAGATGATGATGATCATAATAATTCCAGAAAGATATTGTTTCACCTCAAAATGGCAGTTAAAATACTTATGTATTTTCTTCGAATCGCTGATAGTTTCATTGACGCGCGCATTTTCGAAAACATAGGTCAAACGCTCCGCCGCGGAGCCATTCTTATTATGACATTTGTCACATCGCGCGACGGTATCTGTATTTTTAATAATCTAAACTTTAACTTCTATGTTTTCCATCATTCTGTAAACACCATAACTCCCATGTGGGCTTCTAACTGCTAGTGATGGCACCGAGTTCTACATTGTGCCCGACACAATGTCAATTGTGTTTCCCTTGGTTGAAAGCGCGACTGCCGAGCTCCTGGCATCTGGAACTGGCATCCTGGGTTCAATTATACCGGAGTTAGGAAGTTGGCGGAGTGACACTCCTGTCCTTCCTCCGTTGCCGTCCTCACGTGCTATGAGAGTAAAGAATTAAAGAAACAGACAGTTCACCTCTGTTTGTCCACACTTGCATATTAACTGACTGATCTCCGGGGTCGATACAGGGTGACCCTAATCCCATACCACAGGATGTTTCCCTTACAGGCGGTATGTCGACTTACAACAATAAAAACCACGGACGTGTCAGAACTACTCGCTATGATACGCGTATGTTTAGATAACACACATTTCACCCCTATCTGACAGAATTACACCCGGTAACACGTTGCTAAGTAATACAAATACAAATCGTATAATGCAAGAATATCACAGACTTCGAACAAATATTTGTACAAGTAGGCCATATAAATATTTGTGCCGAGTCTGACTCGACGCGGCGAGCTTTGGAATCAGATCTGGAATGGTATGTGAAATAAAAGGCATCTATATTTTGTTTGAGTTTATTAAAAATATGGATACCTACCTAGGATGCTTCTCAACATGCATAAAAGTTAGGCTATCCTTAAAATGCAATCCTATGGATTGTTTATTTAGTTTTGCCCGCGACTTCGTACGGCATATCCCGTTTTTTTCCGATCCCGTATAGCCTTTAGCGTTCCTAATGAATGTGGCTATCATGTAGGAATTTCCAAATCCGACTGGTAGTTCCAGAGAAGTTAGCGCGTTCAAACAAATAAACAAACTCTTCAGTTTTATTTTATTGGTATAGATATATAAGAAAGGGTGAAATGAAAGTGAAAGCTAAGAAGATTTTAGCCTGGTCAGCTAGACAGCTCTAGTCGAGGAGTAGGAACCACAGTATAGGGTTCCGTAGTCCGGACGGACAGACAGAAGGACATGGCGAACCTATAAGGGTTCCTTGTTGACAACGGAACCATAAAAAGCTGACATTCAATGAGAATTTTTTTATATTTTATCCCAATAAACGTGAAACAATTTTTTTTTATCTATTATATTAACGTTCCAAGTAGGTGATATTTAGATTAAAAATTCAATCGGATGAAAAACCACCAAATGACTTCTTTTGCTCCAATTGATGAGGTCTTGGGCTCGCTTCCCGGATGAGTGTTCCTATCCGGAATTACTCCGTAGCCGCTTGGAGTCCGAATTTTGTTTTCCGTTGATGGCAATAGTCTTACCTTCTATTACATAGAACCCAAATATAACTGCCGAAAACTGGGTGTACTATAGATTTATGTACTACATACATCTATGGGTAATTTAAGCGTGATATTATGTTGTTTCAGATTAAGTAGATTTCCACAAGTTTTTTTAAATATTGAAATATCAAAACTAAAATCATTGCTTTAAAATTAACGTCAGCCGTTAGCAAATCCCATTTTACGAATAGAATGACACGACAACATGATGTATCGCATAACTAATAGCCACACCACACAGTCTGTAGGTATGTCATTATACACTTTCTGCTAAACAGTCGTATCGATTGATCGACCGGCTGGCGACTATGTTTACTAAATGATGCATAAACTTCTATACCATAACATACCTAGTCTCCATTATGTCACCTGCACATATATATGGTCGGAGATCTACAATGTTACAAAAAAAATCTATTTAATCATCTGCCTAGCCTTTTTCCCAACTACATATGTTTGATCGGTTACGAAGAATAATAGGCCAATAATTTACTTGCAGAATATAAGCAAAAGATTAATTCCCATAAGGATTTTACAAGAAACAAGTACCCACATACCGGAGTGTTTCAGACTCACTGACATACAGATAACCTGGAGTCTGTTTTTTTCTGACTGCTACTACCTGGTAGTATTTTAGTCAAGAGTGAATAGGTTACTTCTAAGCAAGCGTTGACCACATTATCGCTTTCCATCAGGTGAGATTGTGGGATGCTATGGATCGGCAGTTCGGTCGGTGAACGGCATGGGCGTGCAGTAGGCTACAGTAAGGGTAGGCCAGCCCATACATAATGACCAAAAAAAAAACTCACCACATTATTCAGGGTTGAAATCACGATACTGACGATGCGAATTTTCGTCCATTTTGAAAGTGGACGAAAATTTTTTTTGGGCATTATGTATGGGCTGGCCTACCCTTACTGTAGCCTACTGCACGCTCATGAGTGAACGGTAGGTCCATGTATGTTTGACCACATGACCACATACATGGACCTACCGTGAAAGCGATGCTTCACCTTGAAGATCGACCCGTGTATTTGTTATTATTCGGCAACAAGGCTCAGTTAAATACACCAAGCTATAAAGATCCAGGTGCATTGTAAGACAAACAATAAATGATTTACGAATCGTTCTGAAAGTGGTTTGAAGTTGCTCGGTCCACCGCCGCGGCTTCCACCTGGTCGCCGGTTCGCTACAAACTTGCTAACTTGCCCGACAGTGTAACTACTACCAGACAAAACATAAATGTTAGGGTATTATACATTGAAATATAATAATAAATTCATTTATTTCAGACATTGTCCATATTATATAAAATTCAAATCCAATTAAAGCACATTCATTAAAATAATCAACAATAAATTAATTTATTGATGGTTCACCTACGGACTTACGATTAGTTCCGAACCCGAACTAAGAATTTATGACAACACAATTTGACAGTAACTGACAAATCGTGTTGTCTTTCATTCTTAGTGGTTAGGTGATACGGACTAGAATACGCCCGCAACTAAGCCCGAAACTACGGACTTCAGACTTAGAGATAAGCCCCCCTGGTCCTATTCGGTGCAGTCGTGACTTCGGTTGGTCTTTGGTTGTTGTGAGAAAAATAATGTATTTTTTTACATTTTGTTTTGTTTTATGTGTCCTGTAAACGTGTTGTGTGCTTTCAAGTTTGTGCTAACTAAATAAATGATTCTTTCTTTCTTTCAATTAAATAGCTGCCAGTTCCTCAATCTTTCGAATTTATATTTCACATTTTAAGTCTAAAGCAATATTCATTTACTTATTTCCTCAAACTATTTGAGTGAAGATGCCGTCTTGAATTTTATAACTAAATACAAGACATGCTATAAACTTAGCAATTGGCCCACTACACTTTATTTCCTTTAGAGCCAACTTGGTAGAGATAGCGCCATGATATTTAAAGCTTGTTACCAAACAAATTTTACTGTCCATTGGCGTAAAAATTCTTCAGTCTGTGCTTTCTATTTTATTTGTTGTAGGAAAAGAAATGGGTGCGGAATGAATGTTTCATTAGTACGACGAACGCCACTGAAGAAAGTTCAAGAACAAATTTTTTCCCATTGGTTTTTAGTACTTAATAGACCTTGCCAAGGGATATCGTGTTACACAGTAACTGGGTTGTAGTGGTCAGATGGGAAGCCGCTAAATTATTCTGTGTCCTTTTAGACCTGCAGTAGTCGACCCCATCATCTTCAGGAAAAGGCTTGTCGGGTGTGAACTCACATTGTGGACTTGTCCGAGATTAAATTATGTCGATGCCAGAAGTATCAATTAACGTAAGGGACGTTTTAGCATTTTTGGTAAATGCCACTTAATACCAATTGCTGTAAGGTACATTTTGGCATTTTGGATAAATATCTGGTAAATAACTGATACTTCCGGAATCGATATTGTAGGTAATCAAATTGACACCGATTTACTGAATTGCTTAAATATTCAAAATAGGTGAAATACCCTTGTCTTCACAAAGTTAAAGTATTGGCATACTAACACACCCACATTAGAACAATTTAACTCTCCAAATTGGATAGTCAACCTTCTTAAAGTTTCTAACCCGACTCAAGGTAAAAGGGTACAAGACAATAATGTGCTCGACTCGCAGATAGCAACAGTTTATAAATAGTCGTAGCTACCTGCGACTGTGAACAGCTGACTAGCACCGCTGTATATCATTCTAGTTTTTAGACGACACGTTTCAACGTTTTTGCACGCGGAAGGCGTGAAGGTTGTGATAAAACAAATGTAGTTGGTGTTTTTGGATGTAAGGAATTTAGTTTTACGTTAAAAGTTATACCTATAGCTTCAGGAAGCAGCGGATATCAGAAATGTTCTAAAAGAAACGTATTCCTGGCATCCTTTATTCTTCTCCAAGCCCCAATCTATCTCATTACCAAAATTCATCAAAATTGGTTCAGCGGTTCAGGCGTGAAAATATAACAAAAGAACATACAAAGAGGCATACTGACGTTCACATTTATAATATTGTTATGAAAGTATGGAGCACTTCGTTGCGTCGCTTTGCTAATTTCATGAACAAATAATTTTAGAAATTCTAGGTAGGCGTATACCGGCAGGAACTTCTTTACCCTTGTTGCATTTATTTTCATTTTCAGTAATTATTGTTGCAAGACAAAAAAAATACTAAAGATCTCTCTTTTGTTCGCGTTCCTAACAAAAAACAAAAAGGAAACACCGTGCAAACATACATAATTTGGACGATATTGCGTTTCCGCCATTTGCTGGAAACAACTGGGAAAGCGGGACACGTGCGGCCGATTGGATCCTGTAGGCTTTCCGCAATAAAAGTGGCGGGAACGACGCCATGACAGTTACGGCTGTCATACGTCATATGTGATGTCACGAGCGCGGGTAATATTAGTACGTCTGTGATTTCATTTGACGTAATAAAGACTTCTTTGAATGTATGTATAAACATCGATTTCAAATCAATGTAAACTGTGAAAAAAACACATGTTTGAAAAGTTACAAGTCGAACAAAAAGTAGAGCACCACTTGTGTATTTACTTACCTTTTTTAAATAGCCTATAGTGTCCCACTGTTGGGCAAAGGCCTCCCCCATATCCTTCCAGATACTCTTCTCCTGCGCCGCTTCGAACCAGCTTTCGTGGCGCGCGTCCAGGTCATCCCACTACCGCTTTTTAGGTAAACATGACCCGCGCAATCCCATTATAGCCTGGCAGCCTTTTTGCCCACGTCTATGTCTCCTGTTTTGGAGCGCAGCGTGGTGTTCCGTACTCTGTCTATTCTTTTCAAGCCCAGAATACTGCACTCCATTGCTCTTTGGCATACCCCAAGGTGGTGCTTTGGCGACTCGGTGAGCGACCAGGTCTGAGCACTGTAAGTTAGGATGGGCAGGATACACATATCCATCTTTCTTCTTTACTTACCATGCCTTTACTTTTTGCACGTTCTTGTGCATAAATAAAATAAAATTAAATGAAATAAATAACTGTTGAGACATTTGAGACGACACTAGAATGAAAAATGTTATCCGCAAACTAAGTTTACGAGTATGTTAAACTGGAGCAGACAGCAACGTCGCGGTTAGCGTGTAGTCGGATAGACACGTATATCGAAAACTTTTCTTAAATATACCGCAAATCTATCAGCTTGTTCAGGAGTCTCACCTAGTTGCCTAAGTTCACGCTTTGATTAATAGACATTTTAGGTGATAGATACATGGTTTCAGTTTTGTGAAACCAGAAAGAAATAAAAAAATCCCAACCGCATAAAAAGCAAATTAAAACCATTGCACGTCCTCATTTATTGAAAAATCGTCAAGTCTTTAATATGATTATTATACCTGTTAATTTGACAACTACGTTTTATTAACAGTAAATAAATAAATAATACCACATACCGATGTAAATACTAAATAAGTGGATACGTTTGAAAAATATTACCCCAACTATCGAGATAGGTCCAGAAAGAAGGTCCCAGCAGTGGGAACATCCTAGGCTGATTATGCTATGCTTATGCATACAAGGTGGAGACGACGATACGACAATAAATCAAAACACTGGCAATACCAGTTCATACGAATATTGTCTTTTATCACAGATTTGATGCCACTTACTGATGCAACAGACTGCTTGGAATACTTCGTCAGAAAGTAGTCACTATCCTTGACTAGTTTGAGTGTTTTGGCGTTTTCATCATCATCATCATATTAGCCGAAAGACGTCCACTGTTGGACATAGGCCTCCCCCAAAGGGAGTGTTTGCCAAAATCGCCGCGCTTGTCAGGCGGGCAGTGTAGCTGTTGCAATGCACAGAGAATGCTGCTGCCCATACTCTGGTGAGATCTTAGTCGCCTCTTAGGACACCCACGGGAAGTGATGGGATGGTGATGTTTTATGCAATTGAAAATATTTTTTTCGGTGACAGAATTTATAATATTGCCAGTGTTTTTTTAATTTATTGTCGTATCGACGTCTCCACTTTGTTTATGCATCAACAAAGCTTCAACTATCGTTTGTCACCTTGACCTGCGTGCACCTGCCTTACAAATGATTATAGTAGCTTTCAGAATAGCTCGGTCTTGCGTGTCTTATTCAGAGCGAAACCAATTCCTTCCTTCCAAATGGTATAGCTTGTTTTACGAGAACGAATACCACGACATATGTCTTCCGATTTCCGCAACCCTTTTTATGGATTTAATTTTGATGTCTTTTTTATTATAGGGACATGTGATTTTACATGTTTGTAGCATGAAGGAAATGATTAGAACAATGATTCAGTTTAGGTAGATGTATAAGAGGAATAGAATTAACATAGATGTTTGGTATTCTCTATAAAATAACATGAAATAATGTGTTTTTTCTAGTAGCGAAATACAAAAGTAACTTCTGCCAGAAAGTTCTAGAAAAAAGTAAATTCTAGAACCATTGTTTTCGGTTTTGTGACCGCTCCATCGGACTTTATATTCATACTGCAGCACACTGTATATAGAATATACAGTGCGGAAAGCTGCAGTAGAGGAAATATCCACTGACCGGTGTATCCTATAGTTTCTAGAATCAAACCAAATATTAGCTGATACTTGCTTGTGCGAATAGGGTTCCGAACGAATCATCGTTTTTTAACATGTTTTCTACTAACTTCTTACAGATTTTCCTCCTGTAATCTATAAGCAAAGTACTATTTCTAAGCATTTTTTAATCAAAATTTTAATTTAATCATTCTTTTTGACTTTAAAATAACTAAACGTTTCCAAACGTCTTTTATAATGCGCACAGCAAAGTAATGGAACTCTCTGTCTGCGTCTTTGTTTCCGAATGCATACAACCCTAATCTCTTCAAAATTAGAGTGAACAGGCTTCTTCTGGGTAAGCTCGCTCCATCGTCGACTTTGTCTCTGTCATCTATGAACTAGACTAGAGTCAAGAGCAAACCCATACTAAAAAAAAATAAAAAATTATCGACATTCGGAATCCTAACAATATTATGTTAAGATTCCAATGACATAGAGAGACAATGTCAACTACTTTATGTTTGGACAAGAGAAGTTAGTCAATTGACCCGAAATGAACGCATTCCGAGTTACGGTTTCGAAAACGATCACCCTTCACCGTTTCTAATGCCTAAGCTGCATCTTCCCCTAATACATTATCTTCGAGGAATCCCCCATACGTGATGCTAAGAGCCTCCGGAGGCTTAACGAGCTTAGTTCAGCTTTCAAACAATATGGCCGACAGAAATATAGCTCGGAATTTACGAGCTGTAACTTAGAGCATAGAGCTATCCGACGCGTTTTGTGCAGCATTTTACTTTTTTTTGTTGGAAAACTAATTATTTGTAAATTTGTGTGTGTGTTGCATGCTCGTTCTTTAAATGTTTTACTGTATTGCATGCTCGTACATCAGCTGGGCGCTTAGCTTCAGGTCCAATGTTTCTGTCCTTACGATTATATTTTTTGACATTAATAAAATTGATGTCAACTTTATAATATTATGTTTAGGTAATTCATAAGTAACGTTTCCAAACTATTAATTTTTCTGAAAAGCCTCATTGCTTGTTGTGTAGGTCAGCGTAACGTCTGCTACGGTCGATGCTCGTAGCACCCTCTACGTTGGGTGGCGTAGCAATAGCTACGGGTCTTTTTCTTGTTTTTTATGGAAAGCACGGGCTTCTTAGTAACTAATATTTCTCTAAAATGTTGTGCACTTGTAGAATATTTTCAACAGCATCGGATTTTTCTCACAGTGCAAATAGGATTCATCTCCCACAACGCTACCAAACCTAATACCCGGGCTTAAAGTTACTGCAATACATACATGAGAGCTACATATAAGTCTGCAAAGACGCTCTTCTTTGGGTACCTCGAGCTAGAAATCTTGAAGAATTTTCATAAGGCAAAGGAATGCCTTCATCAGACATTTAAGGCAAGACATAAAACCTTGAGTGGGTATGACGGTATGAAACAAGTGCTTATGCATATACATGACATTTAAATGTGGAGAAGGCTCACTCCTCGCTACGTACGGAAAAACTCGTATCAAACGAAATAAAAATGTATAATGGTTCTGCATTGGTAAGTTTTTGCCTATGTGATACCATCGTTGTAGATATGTTTCTTGTTCAGATCTTAGCCCAAAGGCAACGTACCATAAGTACTGAAAATCAAAGGATTTTGGAGGACTATCTTTATGATGTTAAAAACGTCATAATTTTCAGCCTAATTTGAATAAATTCGTCCACGTTTGTCAATTCGCGGTCTCCTCTCAAGAGGGGGCTGATTTTTTTCTATCAGCATAAGCGAATGTCAACAAGCCCAAAATGTTCAGGATTTAAAAAGGATTAGATACTATACTAAAGTCACGAGGTCAATCCTAGCAAAACTTTCCTGCGAACTGGCTGCAGGTGGAAACGCAGCCTAAGAAGATGCCTCACAGCGGTCATCGATGACTCAGCTATAAAGAATGGACTTCTGTACTACCTCACAGGGTGTTATAATTTAGCATATTCGGAACAAGCACTCGTCCCAGGGGCGATTCGCGTGTTCTAATGATTCATGTCTCCCCTGAGCCTGTCGGAAGCGTTCTTGCCAACATTTCAACGCTTTATAAATATTTTCAGTGTAATTTTTATAGTCTCGTGAGGATTTTTATGTGCTGAAGGATGTCTCCTAGTATTTTTTTGAGGAATTGTGGCTTTAATTTTTTTACTCATTGCCGTTTTATTAGAAATTTTGTTAGTTTTTTTCTTCAGTTCAGTTTAATTACTGAGTAGGAATTATCACCTCGTCTTTCGAAACTCCCATGACCATGTAAAACTTATATTCTTGCAAATAAATAGATAATTAATTCAGTCCCCCCAGTTATGACAAAATCTGTTCTGGTCTTCCGCGACCCCGTCGCAAATATCGATAGCTTGCTCTTCTTTAATAATTATTTGTAACCAGCATTATCAAGGCAGTGACCGAGTGGCGTCCGAGTACTGGAAGAAGAAGTGTTGGTCCGGCGGCGAGATGGGCGGACGACATTGTTGCCATCGCGGGTAGAACCTGGATAAGGCTGGCACAGGAACGTTGGGATTGGCACAAGACAAGAGAGACCTATGCTATGGGGTGAAGTCGGACTGTGGATGACGATGAAGGATGAACCAGCATTTATTGTATCAGAACTGAAATAAAAAAATCTTGAATTATCTTAATTTCTTTATTCATTGCTCACGAACCACTGTAATGAATCAGAAATCAAAAAGTCTTACGAGTCAATTAACTCGGGATGAACGAACAAATTCAGCGCTATCCAAGCCATGTGTACGCGTCGCAAACAACAGTGTGATTCTTGAACTTGTCGAAGTGAAGGCCATGTAATCAAGATGGAATGACAGTTGCTGGCAGTTGAAAATAATAAAAGCCTTTATTAACAATCTTATATGCTACATTTCATCTTATAACTACTTGTGTACTACTAATATTGAACGTTGAATAGACACCGATTCCGTGATTGTATTGCTCTTTGGCGTAGGCCTCCCCAAGTGTTCTCCACAACATCTATCCCTTGCTATCCTCATCCAACATGATCCTGCATTCAATGCTGCTTCACGTTGGAGTCTCCTTTTCTTGGTGTTCATTTTTGTTTTATTTTCCGTTTCTAGAGTAGTATTTTGGGGGGTATATAGGCAAGAACAAAGGAAAAAACAAGAAACAAACCCCCAATACGGTTGGTCACCGTGGGGTTATCGAGCAAACCCCTCAAAAAAAAAATACTACTCTAGAAACGGCAGTTGATACTGAACAAGTAAACAGGCTTGCAAGTTGCGTACACGCCAATTGCGTAGCCCACTCATGTGATTTTTGTTGACGAGTTTTCCAGCTTTTTATAGCTGTACAAAGGCACTGTAAATAATAATAATATCTTGGGACAACTCACACACGGTCATCCGATCCCAAACTAGGCAGAGCCTGTGCTATGGCAACCAGACAACTGATAAACATATATATATTTCTAAATACATACATTATAGACAAATAACACTCAGACACAGAACAAACGATCATGCTCATCACACAAAGATTTGTCCTGGAAGGGAATCGAACCCACCATCTCCGGTTTAGCAGGGTCAATTTAAGTTAGGGTAATTTTTAGGATGTATCATTTTTTTTAATAGACAATTATGAGGACTGCAGAATAGTAAGGGAAAATCTACTCCCTGAAAATTTAATGCCGAAATCTGTTAATCCAAAAAATATCTCCACAGCTCAGCAGAAAAAAAAACCTTGATAAATACACATCAGCGAAAATAAGTCCTCAACTCATGAATAATTTAGCCTTTATTCACCGCAGCTAACCATAAACGTTTATTCATCTTTCCCACGGTTTGGATAAGGATAAAAACTAAATAACACGTCACAGACTTCCTCAAGGGAATTCCAACAAAGATTTTACGGGACAACCTTAATAAGATACTAAAAAGTTTATACTCTAAAACGCTGTATTAGATAATCTAACTTGGCTACTACTACTAAGTCAGTTGATCACAATTTTTATCGTTTCACCAAGTTCTCTTGTTGACGAGCATTTACTTGTGTTTTGTTTAAGTTCGACCGCTTTGTGTGTCTGTCTGTGGCACCGTAACTCCTCAACGGGTGTACCGATTTGGATTTGGTTTTTTTTAAACAAGGTTATTGTTTTATAATTAGTCCCCTTATAATTCCTTCATCGTATGTATGTATCTGTGTGTGCCAAAAATACATTTATTTTCTTTCTTGTACAATGTGATATTCAACAACCCACCACACCTTCTTGTTTTGGTCAAACTTCAGTTTAAAATCTAACAAAAGTAACCATATCGATATTTATTTCATTAAAATCTTCCATTAAATTTCCCGTCGTATAATTGATGTCCAAAAAGATATAATTAATCCCAGGAAAATTAAACCACATTTAGGTCCGATCATAAATCCACGTTTTATTATCCTGTGACCTCCGTCCGCTGCGGTTTCTCCCGGGAATACACTTTTTATTCACGATGCAGACGGGTTACGGAAATGTCGGTACTTTTCCCGTCCGTGGCAAGACTGGTTACTTAGTTATAGACCCGGGCTCGGAAGCGGCAGGGTTAAGTCCCATGTGTTTCTGTAGGAGCCTACTACTTTTCAGCGTGATTACATTTTTCAGCGGGTTGATTTGTTGAGGTATTTGTCTACTAAATTGGCTCTGCAGGTTTGCGTGTAATAAACAGGTATGTCCAGAAAACTTGCGAAGGGGTGTCGTGTTACACAGCTTGTGAGGGTCAGATGTGCCATGTACGTAAATTACTGGTATTTTTGTACATCCAGTTAGACTGAAGCCAAGCCCAAAATATGTAGTTTGTTGATGTACCAACAATTACACAAAATTTTCTTTAAGCCTGCAAACGAAGTAAACAATAAAAATCGGTTGCTGTTTTGCCTTTTCAATTTTATAGCTACTTTAGCTATTCTTAAAATGTTAAACATCCGCAAAAAGCTTGGTATATTTCACTGCACTGCAGTAATGGGTTTTTGTAAAAAAATATATAAAACGGCGCTGTAGAACCATTGGAACCAATCGTTCAAACTTCAAAAGTCCTCCTAAGCTGGTTTTCCAATTTTAAAATTCGGTCAAATCGTGGTGTGAGCTGCCATACATAAATCTTTTGCTTATTTTCTAAATATTCAAATCACATTTCAAATTCCCTCCTGAATCGATTTTTGAAATCTCAAGTGGTGTAACAGTGTAGTGCAAAATTTGAATTGGGAAAAATGTTAAGGCTCTTTGTGTACCAACAAAGGGCAGTTTTCTTTGACTTTTAAGGACAATGGAATCGACGAAGGGGCTGTAATGGTATAATCCGTGTATTAAGGCAGTGCCTATGATAATTCTTTGCTGCTGTCACTGGGATGCTTATCTTTAGTAATGAGTATAAGGCACATGCTGAAATCCAGACATAGAATGGTCACGGCCCTTACAAAATTTACCTAATTCCGACAAGATCTGTAGTATATTTATCCTAGTTTCAATGTTATTTATTTTATATTAATATAAAATAGTTATACTTTTCGTTTTCGAATTCGGTGGATAGCACATAAATACGAGTATATGGTCAAGCATATGCCTTTAAGCGAATTATAGAAAACTGTGTTCATACACTCTCACTAGGTTATCTTCAGAAAGACAGACAGACATCGCAGTGCCCAGGGTTACGAAACCTTAAAATATATTCTTGTTCTACTTCAGATGACACGACTACGATAGGTTTAAATCCTGTCGGAGTCTGGCTATTCTTCATTTATTGTCAACAATAAACCCTTGATCCCTTACTACAATCTTGTTACAAAGAAATAATCTGTAATGCGAACCAGTTTTACTGAAAAATTCCATTACACAGTCCAAGCAGTGTTGACAATCGTAGACTGGAAGGCACATAAGAGTATAACTCAGCGCGACCCGGCTGTAGAGATATGCGATGAAGTGCAAGCACATACATCACGCCGTCAACGCAGCTGGGGTAGAAAGAAGGACTGATATTATCCATGAAGAAATGAAATATTTGAGGTGAAATCGGTTTTGGGGCAAGATATTACAATTTTGAACTGAAGAATGAATGAACGGCTGTTTGACGTATTTATTTATTTATTGACTCTAAACATACAAATATAATAAATACGAGTGAGTGTGTTATCTGAACGAATTTTAATAAAACTTGGCACGCAGGTTCAGGAATAGAATACTTTTACCTTAGGAGTATATTCCTATAGGATAAATTTCTTGTATCACGCGGGCGGAGCCGCGGGCGGCAGTCAATATTCTATGTCATCATTTTAAATCTTTAAGTAAACCTTATTCGACTGTTGACAAATCAGCTCTTGTTGAATGTCTCGTTTCATGCGCATGAAAATACCTAATTCTGAAAAGACTGTTGTCCAGCACAAAGTTTAAAAAAAAACCATGAATGCCAGTCGGATCAGGTTTATAGTAGTCAATTTAGTGGAGAATTAAACTTAACGGGGGAAAAAAAAAGAAAACTGTATTGCTCATTATTGTAGCCATAGTTTCTAGTAATATTGTAATCATTGTTATTCTGTGTACACTTACTAATAATTTGTAACTGCATAGGAAACCTAAAAGCTTCCTGCGGGACAGGCCTAGCCTAGTGCAGGAATTCTTTGAAAATTCTTTTAGGATTCATTTTTAAAGAAACTAAACAATCTTGTATAACACAAAATAATTGTAACCTATATTTTCTTTTTAATAAATTTATTCTTATTCTTATTCTAGTCCCTGGGTAGTACCAAAGGGCTTTAGAAGGAACACGGATGGGTTTTAGTCAGTAAGAGTCTGACACGGCCTTCGTTTTGATGATCCATTTGATGATTTCCCATCCTTAAAAAAAAAAAAAAAGTACCAACACCTACTACCATCAGCTTATTTAGCTAATGTTTATATTGTGCCAACAATTTTATACTTGTAGTCGCTACAAAGTCAATTCTACATTCCATGTTGCAGTATTTCGTGCTGATAGAATTCAATCGAAAAAAGAGGTTAAGTAAATATTGTTATGACTGAAAAATAATAAAAACGAAAGGCTTTACACAGCCAGTAATGGAAAAAGTTACATTTACACACGATACTACTGCATTATTTTTTATCTCTCCAGTGTAACTGTTTTCAATCCTCTAGAGTTTTCGCAGTTATACAATCCTACCAAATCTAGTCTATCTGGTTTTGTTTTTATGGGGTAATCAAAGTTTAGGGGCGGTTGCTTATGGGATAATGTGAGAAGAAGTCTCCGCTATAGCAAAAAATCTTCGTCGGACAAAATTTATTGGACCGCCGAATGACATGTACGAACCACAAGAACATTTAACGAAAACGGGATTTATTTTGGTTATTATCACTATCTTGCAGTTGTTTAATTTCATCATCTTCTTTCTACTGTTATCTCTTGTTACTTAAGTTCGGGGTAACACATTTACTTCTTCCATTCTTCCGTGTATACCGTAGCCTCAATACATTTTTTCTTTAATAGCGTATCTGATGAGGCCAATTTATTATTTAATCGTGAATAAAATTCAAAACATGCCTTTTTATTAACTAAATTTGGAATCTCCTGTGACCGAGCTGTTCTCATAAAAATGTTTTTGAAAATAATAACAATAAATAGTGTCGTACCAATGTCAGATCGCAGATGGCTTTCGTTCGATTATTATCGTTCAGGGACTCGTTCGTTCAATTAATTTGAAAGTATGTCTGCGGCATACTGCAGTGTAACTGTGATTTCATTTTAATATAGAAAGTATAATTAGTCTCCTGGGAATACGAAAAGAGTTTCCAATTTTGGGTTTAAAAGGTTCAATTAAATTAAATGGAGTTTTACTTTACAGTGACTATCGCAACGCAGGGTGCCAAGATTTAAAAGTCGAATTGTCACATTTTGTGTTATTTAGTTCGCCCCACCTCGATAGATGGTGTTGTATAATTTGGAATATCAGATGTTTCGTGTTGTTAAAATTCTCCGTGATTTCATGACGCCCCTTGTATACACTGAAAATAAATGTCTCTCGTACTGAGCTCGACGTTTCCTTTGGTGTTAACTATAAATGCCTTAGATCTTGTTGGAAATTTGTACACAGGGTGACATTCAATTAATTGCTACTCAGTTTAAAGTCACCTGTATAATAAAACAACGTTAACATTTTCAAGTGGTTATCTGAAAACACATGCACTTACTTGAACGCTATTTAAAGATAAATAAATAAATTAAAATTTTGATAATGACATCAGTTCTTGAAACAATTTCTTTCATAAAATAATCCAAAACTAAGCAGTCTTGGTAATAAAGTGTAATGTGACGTCATAACTCGCTGAGAATGGTTGCTCGCAAGCTTTAAAGGCATTCATATTCAGTTAATACCGCATTAAAATTTAAATTATTTCGTGAGGAGGATTTCTTCCTTTTTAGCGAGAGTTATGAGTTTGTATAAATAATATTTTATGTTTGTTGCGAGTGTAGGAAGCGTGAGATTGCTTGCGGGGAAAGAGGCCGGGTTATAGCGATTGGAAATTGATTTTTAGTATCCTGAAGATCTCGGCCTTAAGTGTGCATTTTAGTCATGTAAGAAGCTATTGAGGTACTTCTTTTTTATCTACTATAAAACCTATATAATCCTTGACTTGCGTCATAAACAGAACAGGCGTAACCAGAGCAAAGAGTTCTGGTACATATGAGATTGTAACGAAGATTAGAATTGAATTGAAAGATGAAAAATTTTATTTGGCTAAACTACACTTTTCACTAGTGTAATCTGAGCATGGAATCTTGTGGAAAAATATCAAGCTCAATTTTGCCTAAAATGGCAGATGCACCCCTTTTTATCGGGCCACAGTTAGTAAGTACATATATCTTTCTCTCTTATATCTTTACTCATTCATTATCAGTACTGTGTTAGAGTCGTGCTTTTAGAGTCAAAATTCATCAAAATATACTCCTTTCAACAAATTGTAAGATTGTGAGTGCACCATTCGTTCATATTAAAGTTGGCGTGTTTAGAATTCACCGTGATTTAGTGAGGTAATAAAGATAATAATTTTCCGAAGTTTGGCAAATGACCCGGTCTTGCACATCACTAGACTACTTCAGTAAATCGTTTTGTATTTGCGACTATTACTTGTGTCTTTAAAATAAAATAAGTTTACAGTTTAAATGGATTATTAAAGTCAAAGTCGTAAACATTGTCCGTTGGAACCATAATGTTACATAGTCCTTGTCTGGTACTTAGGTAAGAATTTTCTCTTCACTCTATTTTGTTTGAAGAAAATCGGAACGATGGTCTAGACTCTAGATAATATGATTTTCTTTTTCGGGACACAGTTCGTTCGTTACTAAACTGATTTCCTATCTGACTAGGTGAGATCTGGTTTTATCTGCGACATAAAGGGATCTAGCCTTGTTTTATATTCTAGACCAGTAGGCTGATATGCTGTAAATCAAACTATGATGAAAGTTTCAAGCGAACCTGATCATATACTTACCTTGATCCTTTTATAAATTTATTTGTAAACCCACATGTATCAAGATCTATGTAATAAAAATCCATCTGGATGGCGTTATCGCTTTCCACGATCTCTTCCAGGCAACCTGGAACGTATAGAGATAACCAGGACATGAAATATGGTTGCAAAATTGATTTTAAAATTTTATATTTGCTTGGTGCAAATATTTTTTTTTCTATTAGTACAAAGAATACCTTTTGTAAGATCAGAAACTTTTTCTTTTTGCACCTTACACTCTTTGAAGAATCTTCAAAGTTCATATATTCAGTGTAAATGTACAATGCCTTGCAAAATCGCATTGACATTCCGCGAGTAAGCGACGCAAACCTGTCTCTCTCACTCTCCATAACGAAAAATGAATGAAGCAGATATTCTGCCAACCTTAGGATTAAGACTAGTAAAGCGCGCGGTAGAATACACGCGAAGTTTAAAGTTAATATTCTTATCAATTCGTACAATTATGTCCTTTGGTTTTAAAGGTGTTATGTATTTTATATTGTTAGGCTCTCGTTTGAACTAAAGAGACGAATGGTTAACCATTCGCCGCTGCAGTTGCAATCACAATAAGTTAGTGGAATATTAGTCAAAGAAACTATTTTTGTTAATACCTATTCTTGTTCATTCCAAGTACATTTTAAAGTTTTTTTTGTATCTGTAAAGTGGAGCTTTTCAATATTAAAGATTCAAACCAGACAAATAATGTCTTTCTTCAAGACCCATTACAAAAATTAAGGCCAGCACAAAATATAGAGCGTGCCCTTGCCACACAAGAAATCAATTTTAAGACATCAACAGCCAAGTGCAGGAATCGATACAGTCCATATTTTATTCAGCAAGACATTTACGAAGCCACACGTGGAATGTGCACTACATTTACAAGAAAACGAGTGTGTCGTGGCCTTGAGTCGTTATTTCCTTTTTCATTTTGAACATAATATGTATTATTTTCTCTTCGTGTTGTTAAGGAAAGCCCTGGTTTAGTGGCTTATCCAGTGCGGGAAATTTTGGAAAAGAAAAAAAAAACCGGGAATCTCGAGGGTTTCTGAAGATGTCATTAAAAACGAGTAATCATCTGGTTGGTTTCAAAGTACAGGCCCTTTCGGCACTTCGTTCAAGACGATATGTTTTCACGACAGTTTTTTGTATATTTGATCATAAATAAATTAATACAAACTTATTCAGAGTGGAAAAGCTTTTCTAAACATTCTAAGCCAATGGTCTCGACCGTTACTAGACTTCCTTAGGAGTTCTATATTCAAATGTTTGTTTGAAAGTCGAACAAAAGGACATAGCTAGTGTTCCAAATTCGAAACTTCCGGAGCACAGTTGCGTTCTGAAACCCGCAGCGAGTCCTCGTTAGCATTTTCACATCCATTACGAGTACCACCAGACATTTCTAGAGCAATCGACCATTGTTTAAAATTAATATTTCAACGAGCATGTTGCATGTATCCATTAAACCATAAACAAAAATATCGTCAATTTAATACAAACCTTGATATGTCACACGGCACAGTTTGAAATAGGTACTTTTTCTATTTTTATTATTTGGCGTCCCAAAAGGGACCACATACTCAAATGTTATTATGCATACGTGTTTGGATCACAGAAGATTATATTATGTGTATCATAGACGCACAGATGGTCCGACAACCAGCCAGATAGACCAGTGATCATATGAGGGTTCCGATTTTTTCATACGGACTTTTCAACAAAGGTATGAACAAAAAAAGGTTTTAGACCGATATTATGGGATAAAAATGATTTACTACTGGTGTAACGCCACCCACAGTGAGAAAGATTTACAGCCTCCCCGGGCTCAGTTCCGATATAGCTATTGTTTGTGCTGTACTAAAGAGAATATTATCGACCTTGTTTAGGTCCTTCAGTTATTGATGACCAGAATTCGAAGTAGCATTAAAGTAATAGTTTGTTTTTGGTGATCATAAACATTTTTCTTAACATTATGATGTACTTATATAACAGCCACACCGGTCTTCAAAGTTAAATTATGCTTGTCGAGGTCAGTCCGTGAGTGGGTAACCATCTATACATACAGTTTCTTCCGTGCCTCGGCAAGCACGATAAGCCGTCGGTCCCTGCCTGGCCATCCTGGCCTCTCATCCTCCCTGGCCATAAGCCGGCTGTCATTTGAACATCTTTAACAGCCGTTACGGGTATCGTTTCTCCGGGACGCGTCGAGCATCATTGACTCGGCGTTTTTTCTGGTGGTCGCCACTGTTGATTCTGGCTTTCAGGAGTTGCAGTGGTTGGGAATGTGTGGCGGGCGTGTCCCAATTAAAAAAAATAGCCGTGGCGGGTAGTCAGAAGCCACAAATCTGACTACAGTCTTTCCACGGGTTACCGTTCTTACCCAGTTCAATACCCTTTCATAGTTAGGAAAAGGCTTTGCTGTTGTTTTTTAATATTTATGTATCTAACTACGGGGTTTGTAGAATTAAATAACAAACAAAAAACAAGCAGGTAGGTAATTCGATTACGAAATGTGTTTCTAAATCTATTGATCGTTAGAATAATGTATAATGCCTGGATTTCACCAAGTCTGGATAATGGTCTTATTTACGAGTAGGTACGTAGGTGATTATCCTGTGTATGGTCGGAAGATAAGGCTCGTAACAACTAATTATATCTAGCAAATTAGGATCGTGTTCATTGATATAGAGAGATATTTTACTTGCTATAAATAATAGGTTAATTATGAAAGTATATTTTAAATTGCTCTTACAATTTACACCTAATAATATTCTCCTCACTCCTCAGTTTGTTTATCTATTGTTAGGAATACCATCTACATGTTGAATTTAATAGAACAAGACGAAGATATTTTTATTGGAAGATTTTGTATTTAATCTAACAATTCAAAATTGATAACGACAAATATTTCGGCCTTTGGAAGCTCATGTTTGTTGTTGTTGTTGTTGATGACTTGTAAAAATGTAACAATATTCAAATTACGGAATTAAATTTTAATAGATGCAACAAAGCACTCTAGCATGTAAATTGAAGGAATTGATTATACCGAGAGATACTCCAGTCTCATTTCTAATGTTTGTGCCAATACTGCAAAGTCTTAGCAAGTACTCAGCCCGATTCTCTTTAATTGATTCAAATGAATATTTGAAGGCTACAGTCGTAACAGTAAGACGGAAGTTCCGTACCAGGCACAGGCGAGCCAGGGCAATCCGGCTACAATGCCGTTGTCATTAAATATACAAATTCGTTAACGTAAAAGTTTCCTTATTTACGCAATGCGTAAGAATCGCGCGGAGGTGAGGTCCCTGTTGGGCGCCAATAAGCGCACAGTGGTCCCATGCTGGGCGCCAAACGAGAGGAAGTAGGGATTCGCTAAGTTATTCATCGTGTTATGCAATACTCCGCGCCAAAAGTTGTCCTTGACTCGAGTGTTGCTGTCGACGAGAAAATAATTCGCTTTAAAACAGTACGAGTTGGTGCGGTAGCCGAGATACTTACAGATGAATGAACCGAACGACCTTCAGTTTTGTTACTAGCTTCTTGTTTAAATTATAAGTTGTTGTTCCTCGATAAGTAACTGTATTTAAATCTGTACCTATTTACATTTTCCGGACTATTATCTATTGTATTTAGTTGTAGGCTGATTTAAAAATCTCCTTGGCAATGTTTCATCTCTAACATTTCAGTATTGTTTCTGAACACAACTTGGTTAACTAATTTCTAACTACTACCCACTGATCGGTAAACATGGCTTCCATTATTTCAAGCAAAGTTTTACAAGCTATTAGGTAAGGAAGAATAGCAACAGGTCGGCAAATTACAGTAGTTTATAGCACGTACACTAATGGCTCACGTAGACTTATTGTTTTTTTACGAGCACCCGTTTAGGTTCTAACTAGCTAGACGATCGCCAATTTAGCACACCTACACCTGGTTTATGGTTACAGGATTGCTTGGTTAACGACTATGTGAAAATAACATTAAATACGACTTGCAATAGACGTATTAAGTGCAAGAATGCCATGATAGAGATTGGGCCCGTTTCTGAATGTATAATAATATATATCCTGGGACAACTCACACACGGTCATCCGATCCCAAACTAGGCAGAGCCTGTACTATGGCAACCAGACAACTGATAAACATACTTATATATTTCTAAATACATACATATTATACACAAATTACACCCAGACACAGAACAAATGATCATGCTCATCACACAAAGATTTGTCCTGGGTGGGAATCGAACCCACGACCTCCGGTTAAGCAGTCAGGGTCACTAACCACTCGACCAACAGGCCAGTCAATATGTATGTATGTTATTAGAGTTAAGAACGTATCAAATACTACCTGAAACCAAGTTTGACAGCTTGGCAATGTTGGGCAAATCAATCAACCAAATAGGTTTATTTGCGCACAAATGCAGAAGAAGGTGTTACTGTGACTGCTAAGTTTCACGAATTTGACAAATACATTTTTTTTTTAATTCAGAAATCGGGGGATTAATTTTAATTTAAAAAGCCTGTAGCTACTCTTCTAAATTTAAAAATTTCTTCTGAAGTACATTTACATGTCACCTGTAGGATAATAAATCAACACACATTGGTGATTATCTTTAAGGAAAAAGCAAACTAGTATTGGTTGTTGGAGTGTGGCCAAAAAAAAACGCAATTTTGAGAAATAACTTTTCAGAAGGTAGACAGGTATGCAAGCTTGTTCATGTCAGTTCATGGTCTTGAAACTGCAGTACCTAAATAGATTCTCTAGGGCTGATTTTTCATAGTCATATAATTTTTCAAGTAACAAAAATAGGGGTTTGACAGCATTTGAGAAGAAAATATGACAAGCGCGTTTTAAAAATTAGAGTTGGTTATTTTAGTAGATTTATTCACTGGACAATTGACAATATGGTTGACTTACTCGTTACAAGTCCACAGGGTTGTTGAAGAATTAATTGAAGATAATAAAACTGAAACAGTTTTATGATCGGGTTTATGTTTGTTTCATATGGCTATAAACACAATTATTGCAGAAATATATTGTCTAGAATAAACTGGTAAGTTTAACTGGCCTTGTGCAGGAGTCATTAAGTATACTCCATTGAAAATTGTAGGCAATTTGTTTTGCTAGATCGTTATTTAAACGTTCTTTATCTATTTATTTTCAATTTATATGCAAACGGGGAATTGATTCGAAGAACAGCTGAAAAAGTTAATCGAAAAAGTTAACCCTACTTTAGTAAGTAGATACTTAGTTAATTGTTACTTGCTTTGAACTTTAACATTGAATACTTATGAGATGGGGTGTCTAGTAAACCAAAATTATTTTGGAAAATGAAATGAAAACCCAAAAACCAGTATCATGCAAACGTAGATTTATTTATTCAAGGCTTGTGTTTAAATATACCTGAGGACATTTCTTCTTACTTTTAAGCACTGTTCACGTTGGATGTCAGTCGCAATTCGTTATAAAAGTAGGGAAATTTATTTTGTTTTCAACACATTGCTACTGATATGCGATTGTGAACGTAGCTTTAAAATTAGTAGGCCCTCAGAAGGCCAATCCTCATACTTACTAGCATTCAAATTCAAGTCGCAAAGTAATTTCAGCGAGCAATGTAAAAAACAGATCAAAATGGAGGGAAATTACAGATGTTTCTGACCGTTTGCGAATGCGAACACTTAAAAATACGCGCATTGCCCGTCAGAAGTATTTTAATCACACATTGGCAACAGCAGGAATCATGGCTTCGTAGATCCCAATGCCTCGGAGGAAGACGTCAGCTGCAAGATGTTCGTCGTGCTCATGCAGCCCTGGTACAGTCCTGGACATGGGCGAGAAACCGAGGGCGGGAATACCGAGTTCTCGTAGATACCGGCTGTCGGTGCCTCCCGGGAAAATGCAGGGCTTTAGTGTGATTTTTCTGTGAAAGAGAGTAAAAGGGTTATTAAGATGGATTTAATTATTGCATTGTATTAGGGGAGGTATGTATCTATTATGGATCTTATTAAAATTAAACGTAACTCTTGACTTATGCTGACATCTGTTGATAAATAATTTAACCAATCACAGTGTTTTACGAAAACTCGTTACATTTAAATTGGGTAGGTACTTCTTTCTACAAACTGTGTGTATCTAAGCATTGTGTCGTATAAGTGGAGGTGAAAAAGAATAAAAATAAATCACACTAATATTATAAAGGCGAAAGTTTGTGAGTGTGTGAGTGTATGTTTGTTACTTCTTCACGCGCAAACGGCTGGACCAATTTTGATAAAATTTGGTAAGCAGGAAGCTGGCACCCTGGATTAACAGGCTATTTTTTATATTTTACTCACCGGTTAAGTAGTACACGTTTTAGTGTATATGATAAACCGCGGGTAACACCGCAGGGCGCTGCTAGTAAACCCATTAATCTACGATAGACATTAAAATACGAAGCGTTACAAGAAAAGTTTTTCAAATAACGTAGCAAACTTATATGCCACAACCGTATTATATAAGGTGGAACAAGAGTGGGTAAGATATTTATTTTTCATTTCCTATCGAACCAGAATTGTTCCAGTTTTTAACTGCGCTACGATTCTATTCGTATCCACTCGTGTTTGAAAGTCGAACAGTAGAAACATTCTAGTCAAGACGTCTTGCAGACCCGTACTACGAAGTACCAATATCATCATGATTCCGTCGGAGTCGTGAAAAAAGGACAGTGCTACTTAATTCCGATTTATTTATTATTTATTATATACTTTATTGTACACCTAATTACAAACATAGTAAAAACGTTTAAAATACAAGTTTACAATGGGCGGTCTTATCGCACTGGGCAATCTCTTACAGACAACCTTTGGATGGACTGAACGAAAGAAGTTAGATTTAGGGCGGTCAGTGTACAAACATCATAAATAATATTAATTATACATACATAATAATATAAAATACACACAATACTAAATAATATACTAATAAATGTCAAATATATAAATGGGAAAGGAGAAGAAAGATTATAGTGAGAGGTAATGCTCCTTCACCAATTTTTAAACGTTGATAGCGTTTGTGCACGCCTCACATCTATGGGTAATGCATTCCACAAACGGGCAGCTTGAATAGTGAAAGATTTGTTAAAGAAGGATGTGGAATGCATACGAATACTTAATTGAAGATTTTCCGATGATCTCAAAGACCTAGAGTGTGTGTCAAAGAGAAACTGAAACCGGTCTTTAAGATAAAAAGGAGTAGAAGGATTAAAAAGTACATTATAAAGCAGAGAAAGTATGTGGGCATTCCGGCGAAGGCGAATAGGAAGCCATTTGAGCTTAGTACGAAATTCGGAAACGTGGTCATATTTGCGTAAGCCAAATATGAACCTGATACACAGATTTTGGAGTCGCTCAAGCTTACACCGGAATCATGATGTTTTTAAGACGTCATTGTGTATACTTTATACCTACCTTCATACTTTGAATCTACGTGGTACGAAATTAACTTTTATACTACACCTGCTTGGAAAGTACCTTGATATTTTATCAAATTTACGGTAGAAAGTACGTCATTGCATATCGAACAAATATGCGGGGAGAAAACGCATCTGAGCGGGAGAGAAAAGTGTATGAAAATCCATTTCTTACGTGGTTTTTCTTTTTTAATTTTGGGTAAGACTATGCGCCGGTAACCTAAATATCAAAAGCCAAAAAGTTTTTACAGTGAGTTTTTATCTCCAAGTTCGCAAAATGACACTGGCCACTAGCTGTGTGTTGGATGGTGTCGGGCTGGCAGTGCGACCCTGCGGCGGCAGGATAAACAATTTGAAAAAAGAACATGTGAAAATTGCAGACGCCATTGGCGCCATTTCCAATTTGTGTGTTGTTTGAGGATTCAGTTTTAACTGCAACAATTTCAATATAAATTTCAATTAGTAAAGATTTCGTTTTTTATTTTCCTTCTAGGTGTAGTATAAAGCACTATGTATCACTCGAGAGAAACTGCGATTCCCGATCTTGGGTGTTTTAAAGCCCTCGCCTACGGCTCGGGCTTCAAACGACACCCTCGACGGTAATCGGTCACTTTCTCCTCTCGGTGAACAATGTACTATTAATGTAGTTGTCTGTGTTTAGGTACGGCCTATATCTCTACAGGAAAATGCGGCCTCATTAAATATTCAACAAATTGGAATTCAGTTATTTTAGAGTCTTATTATTTACCTAATTAATTTAAATTGATTGCCATAATTATTTTAGGCACTGAAATATTATAGATAGCTAATTTGCTGAAATGTAATATTCTGACATAAATTTTCAGTTAATATTTTATGTTTTTAAGCACAATAATGAATGTGTGGTTTTATAAATTACTTTCCATTTCAGTTTCCAAATACCGAGAACGCAGACCCAAAAGTTACATAAATTATTTATTACGTGAACCAAAAAAACTTGTTACATGACCCAAATAATCATTGTAATCAGCACAAATAAGGAGCGCTTCAGTATCACGGTGGAGAACTTTTCAATAGAGACAAATTATGGTCACTTCAGATGTTACTACTAACATAGGTAGGTTGAAAAACCTTGATTGAGACTGACACCTGTCACTAGCCATATTTTTTTGTGAATAAAAATATTACTTCTACGAAAATTTTGGAATTAATCTTGAGGCTTTTCACATCTATTCATATATACATACATATAATAAAAATGTAACGGATCCCTGTCTGTACATGGAAGATAATTGAGAAAAAACATTATTGGGACCTTTATCAACGCAAATAGCAACCAAAACAATTATTATTAGAATTTTTGTCTGTGCGTTTGTGCACACTAATCTCAGAAATGGCGTATCCGGTTTAGATGTGGTTTTCACTTATCAATTGTGGTAAGCTTCACTTAACATTTAGTGTTTGTTTTATGTCAATCGTTCATAAATCAAAAAGTAATGCCAATTTAAATAATCACGTCGAAAATTTGTTAAACTATCTATATCCATCTATTCTTTCTCTGTTCAGTAGTATTGACTGAAACTTTACTAAACTTTATAGTCTTTAAATAAATTGTCTTTCCCAAGTAACTATTCCACGCGGACGAAGTCGCGGGCAAAAGCTAGTCTACAATATTTCTCAAATTAAATTAGAAGAAAATAATGTCAGAGCGGTAATGATAGTGACAAACGTTATCGTGTATGCTATCGATGTCGGAGAATTCATAATACTTACATTTGCTTAGCAGCGGCTTTGAAAGCAAGCCAGAAGGCATTGGTGTCGTCCAGCTTGGTCGATGTCACGAAGGGGTCTCTCTGTTCAAACTCAAAAGTTACTCCGTCACCTGCTTCAGCGCACCAGCGTCTTATCTGGAGGGACGATAAAAATATTAACAAGTACGAATCATCATCTGCCTAGCCTTTTCCCAGTTATATTGGGGTCGGCTACAAGTCAAACCGGATTCAGCTGAATACCAGTATTTTACGTGGAGCGGCTGCCTACCAGACCTCCACAACCCATTAACAGGGTAACACGGTACTCATTGGTAAGACTTGTGTCAGATTTTCTGGCTTCTGACTATCCGTAACGGGTGCCAAAGATCTACAAATAACAGCCGGGACCTATGGCTTAACGTGCTTTCCGAGGCACGAAAGAGTCTCGGTATGTTGAGATGGTCACCCATCTACAGACCAACCTCGGCAAGCATTGCTTAACCTTGAAGATCGACCCGTGCGGCTGTTATTGTTTAGCCACGAGCTCCTCCTAAAATATTAACAAATACGAGTACCACTTAATTATATTTCTTTCATTCATCATTCTCCCTCTTAACCCAATTAATTTATGATTGACACAGAATTACTTTTTCCATATGTCTCTATTAATTTTCTGTCATCAAAACTTCAATCTGACTATAGTAGCCTCTTCTCAGCAGGGTACGTTTCTAGTCTCACCAGATGCAGCTAAGTACTAGTATTTAACATGGAGAGACTGTTTATCAGCCGGTCGATTCTGTAAACATGTCGAAGTGAAGGCTTGAGTGAAGTGAACACGAGGTGAGTTGTCAATCCATATAATCAAGATGGAATGACAGCTGTCAGCATCAACATTCCTTATTTTAGGCTATTTTAGGATATTGACTTGTAAACCCTTCACAATTCCTGAAGGAGACTTGTTCTTTTCTGCCTGGGGCAGCTGTGAGGAAACAGACCGAGAAACTCGAAGATAAACAAGAATCTTAACCTAATTAGACCCTTTTATTATTCAGATTGTAGGTACAAGGTCCTACCAACCCTTCTCGGAAATTCAATGGGTCTTAATTATCTTAATAAGCAACTTGATTTAGTAATAACAAATTTTGGTTTTTGTCATGAGTCAGTTTATATATGTATAAGTACGTTATACCTTAACGGCTTAACGTACTTTCCGAAGCACGGATGGGCCTCAGTATGCACCTAATGGATGGTTGACTATCCTCGGACCGACCTCGGCAAGCATTGTTTAACCTTAGCTCCCGTTATCACATTTATGTTAGGTTTCCTTAACCCCTCTTTTTTAACGATGGGAAATCATAAAATGACTTCTTCCGCTCTTGGTGGAGCGGAAGGGCGTGTCAGACTCTTACTGACTAAAACCCATCCGTGTTCCTTCTAAAGCCCTTTGCGTTCCGACGATCATGACGATAAGTGTCAAGTAAGTAGGAAAAAATCTACCATCTGCGAGCTATTCTGGCGTGCACTGCCAAAACCGCTACAGTTACATGTAATGTATGATGACGCTAATATAAGCTACTCGAAATACTAATCCTGCGCAGACGAAGTCGCGGGCACCAGCTAGTAATACATAATAATAATAATCATTTATTTCAATCCATTGGAGATGATGGTACATTTAAAACAAAATTAAAAAATTCAAATTCAAACCAAAATATAGCCACGAACTCATTTCTTGACATCTAAAAAACAATAAGTCAAGTTTTTTGTTCACATATCAATGTTTATAGTTTAATACCTAGGAGACTGGCTGGTCTAGGTCGATTGGTTTATGTGTGTCTTATTAATTTACTCGTGGGAAATCTACCAGCTTTAAACTTTTCGTTACAACATAAAAGCGAATTTAGTATTGTGTGGTTTGCAACAAATAAAGATGGAAGGACTATAAAATTGATGTTTTAGTGTTTAGTGTGTCGTATTATGTTACAAATATATAGATGTATATCATTTTTATATACTACTAGCTGTTGCCCGCGACTTTGTACGTGAATATTCCGTTTTTTGAATGAATGTGGCTATCATATACAAAAATAATTTTCAAAATCGGTTCTGTAGTTCCAGAGATTACCCCCTACATACAAACTTACAAACTTTACCTCTTTATAATATTAGTTTAGATAAAACCAATTAAAAGAGTCCAGAGAAAAGACAATTTTAGATCCTTAACAGATCATCAAGTTCCTTCAAGTAGCTTCTAAAAGCCTCATATATATAAAATTTGGCGTGATATGTTTCAATCCCATGTATTAGGGGCGGGTCTATGTAAGAAAGAAAAAATAAAATTTGATAACCATAATACCATCATGAAACACGCGCAGTACACAGAAATAACAATAAAAATAAAAATGATATTCTACAATGAAAGTGACATTGAACCATTCAAAGGACGAGCCACACTTCTTATTAACTTTTAATTATAGAATGCATAACCGGTAAAACTCCCGACCCCAAAAACGCTTTGATTTATCTGGGAATTGAACCAATTCACGATGACAGCGCAACAAGACAACGGGAAAAGTGCCCAGAAGACTGGAAGCATTGCCACGTTGAATGGCAATGCTGATTTGGTGGCCAAAGAAAAGGCCAGCTGGTCACGTGAGGAGTCGACTAGTCGTTTTTGTAGATTTTGTTCTTTTTAACCGACTTCAAAAATATATCATCCAGTAAACGAATTAAACGAAATAGCGTGTTTTGCTTTCTTGTGACTTCCCAGTGGTGTTGTTAAGTGTGGGGGTGGGGTACCACTAAAAAGTGTAAAATAAGAAACTTTTTTACAAAAAAATACAACCGACTTTTAAATAAATAAATAAAACACTAGGTACAAAGTATAAAATAACTTTAATTTCGGAAGTCGATGTTAAAATACGAAGAAACAACCAAAACACCGACTTTCGAAATTAACATTATTTTATACTTTTTAGTGTTTTTTTTTATATTTGGAAGTTGGTTGTATTTTTTTGTAATTTTTTTTTTTAATTGAAAAATATGCCAAGATTTATCCTAATACGTTCAGCCATTCTGGCATCATTGATTGACAAACATTCAACCAAACAAACATCCCGACATTGAAATGTATTAAATTACCTAGTGGGTTTGTACCTACCTCGTTTTCAAACTGTTTCTGGTCGACAGACTGAGCGATGCGTATGTCAAAACTCGCGGACAACTTTTCTGGCACAACATTGTTTTGGATGCCACCCTGTGAATAAAAAAGTAGCTGTTATTTTTTTGATTCAGAATATGAATGAAAGTTACCTATGAAGCATTCTTTCATTAACCTTCCAAAATGAAGGTTTTGACGTTATCGGGTTTTTTTATATACAGCCCCATTAGATTATATAAAGTCCCATTAAAATAAATGAACAAACTTTAAGAAATAATTCAGACCACCAAAATAAAGACAATGGTAAAAAATAAGAAAAAAAACTAACGATAATAAACAAAAAAATGTTGGCAACATATACTTTTAGGTCAAAATAAAAACACATAATCAGTGTTTGTTTTGCTTGGAGATTTGGTTAGACGTATTGAACACTGTGTTAAAAAATTTCCATCTATTTTAATGAGACCTTATATACCGTCTGCGACTCTTCTAATTCGTATTCTTCATTGCTAAAGGTCGTCGCGACCGCTTTGGTAGATTCTCTGACAAGTTGCTTCCAAGCCACTCTGTCTTCGGCTCGCCTCAGGGCAGTGAGTCCTTATCGCATTGATCAGATCAGACCAGCGAGTAGGTGAACGCCCGCGTGGTCTTTTCCCATATACTCTCACAAATTAAATACACACTAAATACTGCAGCAGTACTAAAGTTTTTTTTTGTTGTGCGTATCTACTATCCCGCTACTGGGCGGTCAAAGGTCTCCCTCCTTGTCTTCCACCTCTCTGTGTAGACAGCTGCCAAATACCAATCTTTGCTTAAGGCGGGGTTACCCGAATTAACGTCGTTTTAGATAGTGTTTTATTCGTAGATAACACAGATTTAAATGTTGAAAAAAATATATGTCATAATTCACACTTCGATCTAGATATTTCGGCCGTGCGATACACGATTACTTACACTTCACTGCATCCAATTAAATCGCAAAGACAGGTCTAAATTATGATCTATTTTTTATTTCATTTCAGTTATATGAGGCTTTGAAAAATAAAACTTATACCATAATAAAGGTCATAAAAAATGGGATATAAAACGGCCAAAATAATGTGAAATATCAAAATATCCATAACACTAATTCCAAAATCCAGTGTTTTTCTGTATTTACGCGCTCGCTCCGTGTCCTCAGTCCCGAGCGGAACGTCATGGAGGTCGGACGCACGCCAATTATTCCAAACCCGCCGCGCGCCGCTCCCGCTAATCTGTTACCGGTCGAGCCAAAAATTGTTTATAAAAATAATCATAAGTACCTTAGTCTTATCTATACTTTACCCTTATTAAAATCTGAGAGTTTAGTTTTAAATACTTTACCTATACTTAGTGGCAATTTTGTGAAACGAAATGGGCAAAACCAAAACATAAGAAGTTGTCATCGCTGGCTCTACGAAGACTGAATAAAAAAAAAAGGTAAGGATGCTTTGACAGTATTATTATTTACCTATATTATATTTTTACTTTATTTACTAGGCTTGTACCTACGCGGAATAGATTTACAAACCGTAAATATGTGTAAAACAGTTGAATTTAACCCCTATGACAATATAAACAAAGACGCCACGCACGCAAGTTATAGGTAAGCCGACTTCTGCAACACCGAGAGTTGAAAATCCAGTGCGCGCAAAATACCAAATAGGTACATAGGTCACCCCGCGGCATTGGTGCGGGTGTTTTTGTAGAATAAAAGCGCGTATTTCTTACGTGTATTGTAATAATATTTAGTTGTTCATTTAGGAGTAAGATAAGTAATATTAGTTCGTTACTGTTTATTTATTTTATTACAAATTAGGTACACAGTCAGTACACACATATCACTCTGTACTTTTCCAGTATAAGCTGACCTATCATTGTACGGAAATTATATTCAGTGCGAGATCAGCTTATACTGGTAGTGTAGCTCGTATGTATCTACCCACAGCAACCATGTTAGTATTTTTATTTTGTGTCACAACACAAACCACAACACAAAAAATAATAACATTTATGGTATCTGCAGTTCACTAGTGCCATAATGTAGAAATGTGACAGAATGACTACTTCCTACGAATATAATTATTTTGGTACGACTTTCCATTGACGTCGTCGTATTGAGTGTGGGGGATAGGAGGGGGGGAGGTATACTACCTCCTCTTAAAAGAAAAAGTCGCGGAGACCCCTCTTCGAGGTTTTTTAGTTTTTAATTCTGAGGAAATTTTTCAGAAAATTTAGTGTCGTTTGGCAAGAGGAGGGGTTTGTGGTGGGGAGAGGGGGGGGGGAGGGTTTGCTCCCTCTCCCTTGGCACCACTCCCAAGACAAGGTAACGCACTTTTTCTGAGGAAAACTCATTTAGTAACCTAGCCTCAAAACGTTCAAAAAGTTGCCTAAAAGGCGTAGTAGGGAGCGGGCGGGGCCTGATGGTTTAAAAAAAAAACCACGAAGGTGATGGCGATTCTAACCTATCCTGTCCGAGTCGGGGTGCCCCAAGTCCAAGTCAAGGTAAAACGAAACGTTCAACGACGAGAGGTCTAAATAATATGTGATTGGATTGACATAATTCATTTTCAATATTTTTTTCTCAAAAAGTACGTGTCTCCGCATGTTGAAACTTTGGGGGCGTACTTATAATAATGTAACTTTTCTGTAAAGAAATATCAAATCCTAACTCGACAGACGTCAATGGAAAACTGAGCCAACCCCTTACTTACAGAAAACACTGTATCAAACTATGACATGCTCTAAATTCATTAAAAAAAACTATAAGTATGTCTAGTTAGGCTATAAAAACTTTATCCATGGTATGAAATGTTTACGTCTGTTTTTAATGTTTTAGAGCAATGCAGTTGCAGGCCAAGAGCAGTACGCATGTATCAAGTAATGATACGGTGGATAAAGAGTAAGTTTTTAATTTTATTTTATGGACAAATTTATAAACAGGCTGGTTTAATCGAGATATATTGTAAAGAAAATTTAAAAAATTAACTTTTTATTACCAACAAGTCATAATCAACTTTTGCGTTACAGGTCAATAGAGCACGCGGAAGGGCGTAACGTGTCTCCATTGATGACTTTAGAGCCTGTTTATTTGAATAACCCTGGGATTGAGGAGTAAGTAACATAAATATTAAATTATATGAAAATTTTCTTATAACTATGAATATTGAAAGCAGGTAGAGGCTCTAAAATAGAGGTGGGCAGGACACTTGGCTAGACGTAATGATGGCAGGTGGAGCGGAGCCCTAACGGTTGGCATGTTTGCCGAGAAACGGTAGAAGGAGCGTTCGCAGACCAATGACCAAGTGGGTATCTACAGAAGATCGTGTGGAAGACTTGTATGAGACTTGCACAGACTAGGGAAGCTTTGCAGAAAAGGGAGGAGGCCTATACTCAGCAGTTGGTGGAACAATGCTGCCGATGATGATGATGAATATTGAAATTTGAAACTGAACATCATTTATTATATTGTTACAGAACGACTAATAATGCTGCCAATGCCCCTGAAATGCCTTTAGATGAAATGTGCCGTTGGGGGACCCCAATCAGGAAAGAAGTTCCTATTCACGTATGATTTAAAACAAAACATAATTTTTGCAGCCACCATCTTGGATTTACATTTTGAGCTTTCTATCGGCTTTAGCACCTGAAAAACATTTAATTATTGCAGCTGTCATTTTGGATCTACGTGAGGCTCACGTAGGAAATTCGCACTTTTATTTCGGTATTATTTTAGGACTGGACTAGTAGTAAATAACTAGGTTGACCTTACTGCCCACACTATAAGAATTTATTAATATTGATGAATATTATAAGACTTATACAAAGACACTTACTTTATTTTTACTGATTATTATATAAAGCAAATAAATGATTTTTATTTCTTAAGTGTTTCATTTATTAGCATATTTTTGACTACAAAATAAAATATTTTATTATTTTTTAACAAAACATGCTTCACATAATGTTTTACACAAAATAACCATTTATACCTGTAAGCCTTACAATATTGACATTGTAATTCAAGAATTGTAAGACAATTCTAAAGTAATTGTGCCTACCTACGGCCTGATTTTTATACTGTAGCATGAAGATTTCGCACCCTTATGTAGGGTCAAATGGCACGCGGTGGCGCGTGGTTTTGAATCTTATTCTGTATTCATGACATTCACAAAAGAAATAAGTATACCTACTCATTTTCAATTCATTCATTTTCTTTTTCATTCATATTCAAGTTCATAGAATACGTACCTAACCTATAAACAACCTAATACTAGAAAAATAAAACAAAATAAATTTATAAGTCCATTCAAGTTGATTTACTGCATTTCTCTTTTTTGTGACGCAACTTATTATACGGGTGTCCCAAAACTCAACGTCAAGCCGAAACGGGGTGACAGGATTGATCATAACCATCACGAGAAAAATCTGAAAAAAAATCTATCCCATGCAGTTTAAAAATTATGGGCATTTTAAGAAAAACCTAGAAATTTGATCAAACTGTACCATTTTTCGGTTATTGTGGTTATTCTTTTTTATTTTTGTTCATTTGAACTTTGGAAACGTAATCCTAAATAACATTTCTAGAATCCCAATAAAAAATAATGACACAATTGCCTCAAGTTTCCGAGAATTGAGACTATTTGTTAAACTACGAATTTAAAATTTTCAAGATTCGTCGACTTTGACAGGCCCTCCTATAAAAAAAATGTACTAGAGTGCCTTGGCAAGTGGCATTAAAAGTTGGCGCATTTAATCAGAATTCTAAAATGGTACAATACTTGTTAGTTCCATACAATAGAAAAGAGTAAAAAAATTAAAACCTCAAGTAACCCGATTTTTGCTATCTCATTTTACTCAGTTAAAATGTTTTTAATTCACACAAGCTCTAGGTAGGTTCTTAATTTTAAGACAAAATGATGAGAGAGATGGATAATGGGTATGTTCGCCATGAGTGAGCGAGACAGATAGTGACGCCACTTTTACCAAAGTGAAAAAAAGTTAGTAAAATTAGTAAAATAATTAGGTTTGTTGGAATAAAAGTCAGATGATAGAGAAATAACGTTTTTTATTACAATAAATGTTCAAATTGTTTACCATCAGCCTCAATACAAGCCCTACATCTTCTTAAAAAAGATCTACTTATTAGTCGGGCATATCTTCGAGAGTTGATCGCCTCAGCTGCTTGAGAAATGCGTTCACGCAGGTCGGCTACGTTCTCAATGGGCTTTGAGTAAACTTTTTCTTTGAGAACTCCCCAATAGAAAAAATCCAGGGGATTTAAATCTGGTGAACGGGCGGGCCACGAGATAGTGCCCGAACGTCCAATCCACCTTCCCGGATATTCCTGGTCAAGGAAATCTCTTACTTGCACTGCGAAATGCGCTGGGCAGCCATCTTGTTGAAACCACATGTCGCGAAGATCTGCTAGTGGTACGTCCTCTAACAGGGTTGGTAAATCTTCTCTTAAAAAATGTAGGTAATTAGTTCCATTCAAGTTCTCAGGCAGTTCAATAGGCCCAATAATTTTACCGTTTAAAATTCCGGTCCACAGGTTTACTTTAAAACGATACTGGGATCTATCTTCTCGCATTAAATGTGGATTCTCCACATGCCACTCGTGATAATTGTGCAAGTTCATGTATCCATCTTTTTTAAATGTCGATTCATCTGACCAGAGAATTTTTTGGATGAATTGGGGATTCTCATTATGCCTCTGTAGCATTGTTCTACAAAAAGAAATCCTTTCCTGATAATCTCGAGGTAGAAGACTTTGAACTCGTTGTACGTGAAACGGATGCATTTCGGCTCTTTGTAAAATACGATGAGCAGTGCTTTTCGGTATTCCCGTTCTTTCTTCAATTCCACGTACGGAAATACTTCGGTCACGTGCGACCTCTTGCAATACTTCTTCCTGGAAAGGAAACACAGGTCTACCTCCAGCCTGTATTTGATTCGGGAAATGGCCGCCCTCTGTGAGTGAACGGTGCACATTAACAAACACGCGGTGATCCGGGTAGCGCTCTAAATTTGGATATCTTTCACGATAAAGTCTAGCGGCAGCACTTGCGTTGCATCTGCATTCCCCATAAATGAGGTGCATGTTCGCATATTCTTGTGAAGTGTAGCGCGTAGGCATGGTAGATAAAAAGGATGCCAACACAAAAGTCCAGAGAGAAGCCAAAGTTGCCGGTATGTTATCAACAAGTCCAATTCACAAAGATTCAAGTCCAAAAAGAGAAGCCAAAGTTGTCAGTACTAAATCAACACAAGCGAATACGAACGTGCGCAGTAGACGAATGAGCGAAACGTACTAACTGGTTGGTGTCGGACTGGTAGCGTAGCCATTTGCTTGGCTGAAACTAGTGCGAATGAAACAGATAGATGCCATAGCATCTATCTGTTTCATTCGCACTCGTTTAAACGACGCATCTCCGTCTCAATGCGTGGCGTCACTATCTGTCTCGCTCACTCATGGCAAACATACCCATTATCCATCTCTCTCATCATTTTGCCTTAAAATTAAGAACCTACCTAGAGCTTGTGCGAATTAAAAACATTTTAACTGAGTAAAATCTGATAGCAAAAATCGGGTTACTTGAGGTTTTAATTTTTTTACTCTTTTCTATTGTATGGAACTAACAAGTATTGTACCATTTTAGAATTCTGATTAAATGCGCCAACTTTTAATGCTACTTGCCAAGGCACTCTAGTACATTTTTTTTATAGGAGGGCCTGTCAAAGTCGACGAATCTTGAAAATTTTAAATTCGTAGTTTAACAAATAGTCTCAATTCTCGGGAACTTGAGGCAATTGTGTCATTATTTTTTATTGGGATTCTAGAAATGTTATTTAGGATTACGTTTCTAAAGTTCAAATGAACAAAAATAAAAAATAATAACCACAATAACCGAAAAATGGTACAGTTTGATCAAATTTCTAGGTTTTTCTTAAAATGCCCATAATTTTCAAACTGCATGGGATAGATTTTTTTTCAGATTTTTCTCGTGATGGTTATGATCAATCCTGTCACCCCGTTTCGGCTTGACGTTGAGTTTTGGGACACCCTGTATATAAAAAAGTTATTCGCCATTGTTTGGTTGCGCCATCTTGGATTTGTAATTTGTCATAGTATATAGTATTCTACTACTCAAGCCCTTTTATTTGATACCTATATTGAGAGAGTTGTGAAAAAATATGTAACTTGTCATTTTGTGGCGTCGGCCATTTTGGACCGATTTCCACCAAATATAGCTAAGAACACTCCCGACTAAATCACCTTTCAAACAAAAAAAAAACAAAATCAAAATCGGTTTGTGCGTTCGGGAGCTACGATGCCACAGACAGACACACACACACAGACACGTCAAACTTATAAAACCCCGTCTTTTTTGCGTCGGGGGTTAAAAATAAAAAAATAAAAATTTATAAATCTATTCGAGTTGATTTACTGCATTTCTCTTTTTTGTGACGCAACCTAGTACCTACTCGAGTTCGTGAACTCATTGAGCGAGCGGTGCGCTGCACGCTGGGCGCGCGCGTCTCCGCGCTTCGTAATTTGTTTCGTATCGCTACTCGTTGCGGGGGCTGGGGTATGCGTTAAATGCCTACGGCGCTCGGGCTATGCTCGCCTTAAGTTAAGGAGTCCATCTCTTGCCACCATGTCCGTCTGAGTCTGCCGCGATGTCGTTTGCCATTTATTTTAGGCATTTACAGGGAATTGAAGAAAACAAAACTGATTATACTATCTAAAACCTTATGCATGCAACAGCCCGGTACCCACTTTATTAATATAGTTAAACTTACAGTAGTTTAAAAGTGGCGCCAGTGATGGAAAAGTTGAAAGGGAACCGCTGATCTTGGTATTGTCATGTGAAGAGAGATGAAATACATGTAACTAAAAGAGTTATGAATATAAATGTGGATGGACGGACAGGGAGAGGGAGGCCAAAGAAAAGATGGATGGATTGTGTTAGGAGTGATGTAAAAGGAAAGGGAGTTACATGGGATAAGGGCAGGAAGATGATGATGATGATACTTGCTGGGGAGTTTGTTGCACCACTTCTTCTTCCCAGCTAAAACACTAGGAAGTGGTGACGGGCGGGCGTTTTGGGGGACTGTCTTTATGTAGAACTTTGACGTTCAAAAAGTGTTGGCACTCAGCCTAATTTGAATAAATGACGTTTGACTTTGACTTACAGAGAGCATAGTTAGATTGACTGTGGTGACGTCACCAATTGTCAAGTCTGGGTTCTCAGCTAACCGCTTCTTTGACTGCTTGCGTAGGTCCATGAATTTGTTTATCATGTATCGTAGCTGAAACAAAATTAAATTGTCAAATAAATAATCTGTAAAATGTCGAAAGCTTTTAAATATTTTCTTTGAAAAAAAAACAATCATTTTTCATTTTAAAGTTATGACGTCATGTGACTGGTGTTATTTAAAAACAAAATTTTGGATCCCAAAAAACAAAACAAATTGATATTTAAGCATTGGTTAGACAAAAATCAAAAAAAGATTTTTGTCAGAAGTGGGATTCGAACCCACGCCCACAGAAGTGGACTGCGACCTGAACGCAGCGCCTTAGACCGCTCGGCCATCCTGACATATTAAATTATCTTCAAATGTCGTAACATATTATTGACGATGCACTTTATACAATATCTTCATCTGCCTAGCCTTTTCCCAACTATATTGGGGTCGGCTTCCAGTCAAACCTGATTATGCTGAATACCAGTATTTTACGGAAGCGGCTGCCTACCAGACCTCCATAACACAACCCATTTACCTACTGAGTAACACGGTAGTTTTTGGCAAGACTGGAGTCAGATTTACTGGCTTCTGACAATCCGTAACGACTGTCAAAGATCATCGGGACCAACGGCTTCACGTGCTTTCCGAGGCACGGAGGAATCTCAGTATGTTAAGATGGTCACCCATCCAAAGACCGACCTTGGCAAGCGTTGCTTAACCTTGAAGGTCGACCCGAGTGGTTGTTATTCTTTAGCCACGAGCAAAAAGTCACTGAGAAAAAAAAATTTACATCACTCCATCTAATGACAGCTTCAAGGATAGACTTCATATTGTACCTAATTATTAGCAAACTTGGCAGAATGATTCCAATTTTCTTAACGCGTAGGTAGTGAAACATCTGGCTATTGTTAAATCTAAGAATTCAGCAACAACAACAAGGCTTCAGCGCCATTTTCAGCGGTTACTTTGTGGTAATACTTTAATCACCAATGTTATTACCAAGAGCGGTGATTGTGGTGATTAATCAGAAGTTCTTGAACGTAACTGAAAAATGTTGCCAATTTTCGGGGTTTGATTGCCCTGACTTGTACTTAAGGTTGTAGATATACAATGTGTAACATAATAAATGCAAAACTGGAAGAGTAGTCACAGTTCTCATCACTATTTCTTTTACTAAGGAACCAACCTTTAGGTCGCGAGAAAAAACATCAGCTGTTCTGCACATTTAATCGAGTTATGAAATGTATGCGGCACTCGATTTTTTTTTTCGCGCTTTTTCGGTTTTTTTAATGGTGACGGTGTGAACAGGGTTTAAGAACTAAGGTTTATTTGGGTCGTTTATTTTTAGGAACATATTAAAAGTAAAGCACACTGCAGTCACGTAAAAACCTTTGAAAAACATTGATTTCCTCGCTTTACAAGAAAAGAACAATTTACCAAACCAAATGGTTTTCCTGCAATTCCGATAATTTCACGGTTTCAAGCAAAGCACGTCTCGATTCTGTTTCTCAGTCTCTGAAACTACTTTGGATCCGATAATTAATTTATTGAGTACCTAAGGTGGGATGGTTACCGAAGAGGTTGCGTTGCGGTCTTGTAATACCGCAGCGGCTGGTAAATAGTAAAGTTGCAGAATAAGTGTTACTGCAAAGAGCTGCATTTTTATTTATTTAATAGCTAGAGTGTTGCCACAATCTCGATGGGGATCTTTTTAAAGAATGTAAGGAATATTTTTAATACAACCAACGTGTGGCAAACGCCTTTAAATTGACAGTGTAGTATTTTGTACGGAAGATTAGATTTTGTTTACGTATTCATTCATGCCAACCAAGCCGGGCGTTAAGTCACTCCTGAGATATGAGATATGAGTGTGGGTGTTCTGGTGCAAGGCAGTTGAATCGTTTCAAATTTAAGTCTACGAGTACCTATAAATAAAAATGAATCGCTAAATGTATTGCTAAGCGTAAAACTCGAGAACGGCTGGACCAATTTAGCGTCTTTTAAGTATTTTTTGTTATGTCAGGAGAAGGTTCTTATGAAAGAAAATTTTGAAAAAACATTAACATCCGGGCGAATACAAAAAACAAAAAGTTCGTCTTAAAGTTCAATTATCCTTTAACCAACTATTGAGGTCGGTGTACAGTCTCACCGGACGCAGTTGAGTACCAGAATTTTAAATGGAGCGTCTGCCTATCTGACCTCTGACTTAAACTTGAACCCAGTAGCTTAGAAACATGATACCCCTTCTTCTTCTTAGCGTGTAGGTGGTAAATACACTTTTCAAATTTTATGCTTGGCCCAGTACTCAGCAACGGCAACACCGTTCGCTGACGCAGTCATAAGGTGACATGTACAGGTGACAGGGCATGCGGCGCAAGACAAGAGGTGGGCCATAGACTGCGGAGCGACGCCACACAAACACTGAAGATCGGAGCCATCCGAGAACCTCCACTTGAGGAGGTTATCTTGAGTGCGACCGACCTGGGTGCGGAGTCTCTTTAGGGTTTTCCAGGTCGGCCACGGTAGCGCATTCCCAGGTGGGAGGTTCTCCGAGGGCCCGATGAAATAATCAGGAGGTTTGAGCTTCTCTCGCCAAAGTTCACATCTTTCCGAGGAGGTGTTGCCGGTAGATGGACTCACGCATCCAAGAAAACTTCTTCGGCTTTTTAGTCTACCCCTTGGTAAAACTATACTGAGACCACTTTAACAGGTCTTATTTGACAGCAGGATACAAAATTCCTTTATTACTAAGAGACATGAAATAAATCTCTTCGCACTTAGTGGTAAAGCAATATTATATCCCTCTCTACTCAGCTGCCTAATCCGACTTCTTAGATTGTCACGAATATAGTGCCAGAATTCTTGGCTTTTGACTACACGTACCGTAACGTCTGTTAGAGATCTACAAAAGACAGCGTGAACCACAACTTAACGTGCTATCCGAAGAATCTAAGCATGAGTTGGTCACCCATCCACGGACCGACCTCGGCAAGGGTTGCTTTACCTTGTCTATGGACTCGGGCGGCTGTTATTATTTAGCCTCAAGCTATGATACTTACTTAGATAGAAAAGTTTAGGGTGTCCGAAGCTTTTCATTTGATTCATCAAAAACTCTTTTAGTCTAAGATAAGAATATTATTATACATATTAAAGTACTATTTACTGTGCTGATAACTTTCACGAGTCTACGACTCTGTGAAACGTGAATGTTAAACGCGAAAATAAAACTTAAAACGGTTAAAAATAAGTTGCAGCAATACCAATATTTCAACGAAATAGAACTTTAAAAACTACTTTAAAACGTCAGTTATATTTTTCAATTTTCCTTCGGCAGTGACAGGCAATGCCGGAAATACTTCATGTAAACTGTACATTTTTCAGAACCGACTGCACTGAAGTAACTTATACGTTTTTATAGCTTGTAGAGAATTTTGCTCAGTCTGTCTTGAAATGGTTATGAACTATTGTATCATTTGAATTTGTAACAAAAGTGAAACTTGCAGAGTAAACTCCAAGTACGAATAATGAAACAAGCGGACAGTGCAAGAGATTCAAAAGCCTACTAAAACAAAAGACGATAAGTAAACGAGAAGGGGTAAACAAAATGACATTTTAACAGCAATTACGATTGTCAAAAAGTCTAAAATGTCCTATACACTTAGATTTTAGACTGTCAATGTCAAGTCATAATTATTTTAAGCCTTTAAAAATAACTTATTATCGCTGATATAATGTTAACTTTCTCGAGAGTAAGTCCGAGTTTGCTAGAGATTATATTTAAGTTAAAAAACAACTTTTTTGCAAAAAAATACAACCGGTTCCAAATAAAACACTACCTACAATGTTTTTTTTTCCTTATTTGTTGTGATACTAATTACCCGTCGTAATTTTGCTTACTTGGACAACGTAATGACTTCATCCAAGTAAGCAAAATGCTCATAAAAACTGCTGAGACGCACTGAATAAAATGTTTTCGGGGCCAAATGGCAAGTCTACCGCATCAAACGAAAAAAGAATGACAAATATCGGATCTGAAACCTCGAAGTAATCGGTGTACATGTCACCGGAAAATTGCAGACTCCGTAAGATTGAAATACATCTTGATTTGATATTTTTTTAATTTTTTTAATTATAATCTTCTTTTAATCTCAATATATTAAAAATTGCTTTCTATACAATAAATTGCATCCAAATTCAATAGTTTCCAATATATCTGTCTTATTTAGAAAAAATAGTTTACAATTTCACGCGATATTTTACAACCTTACGGCGTTTGCCATTTTCCTGTGACATACATACATATAAAAGAAAATACCCACCGAATTGAGAACCTCCTCCTTTTTTTGTCAGTTAAAGAATTGTTCTTTAGTACAGACAGTTTCACTGCTTTTTATTTGTACCACATACAACGATACAACTACACATACACCTACGGCATGCGCGTCGACATTTTCTCCCCTAACCTCGAGGTTATTATAAAAAGTTCAGAAGACAAAGTATTCATATGAGTTAAGTTATCAAAGCACCCGCTAATATTTCGAGCCGTTACATAGACTTACTCAAGTTATTTGATCTTTTTTGGAGTGAAATTAAGTTTGTGTAGACTACGCCTGTAAGAATGAAGTTTTATGTCACAGACGGAGACTCTCAGTGTTTGTTTGTTAGTGTTTAATAAAAGTCCTTAAAAACTCATTCAATTCTTTCAATGTTAGGTTCAATAAATCCAGGGCCTCAAGGTCTAAACCGGTGGTCCGGTGTTACGGGGCGTAATGTAACGTGTTACAAAGCGTGCATTCATACAGTCAGTACATGGAAACGAGCGCGAACATGATGCGTAGATATATGTTTTGTTTTACACGGATTTTTGATACGGCGTATATAAAGCGGCATAATATGCTCGCTGCGAATGTTACAGTACGGCCCGTAACACCGGTCAGTACCCAGCTTTATGAGATTCTTCCTTTTAGTATTTTCTTAATGTAAGTAGGTTCCTAATGGTATACCAGTGCTACAGAGGAGTATGGTAGGAGTAGGGGTACTTTCAAAAATTATTGTCAAGTTCAAACAGTAACCAGGTTTTTAAAATCGACTGGTTTGCTTTTGAAAGACTTGTTTAATATAAACTTCTATGTAGGAATGTTAAATTATGTATCTACCTAAATACTTATCCAATAACAACCTGATTTGTTGAAATCTTATGGTCTTATGGTCCGCCCATGTACCACTATTGTACATAAAGTTTAAATAAATAAAATTTAGGCGATAAATTATGAGCAAGTGAGCTGTCATTCTACCTCATGGTGTCACTGTGAAAACTGATGAAATGACCACATAATCTCTTTATGTGGTCATTTCATCAGTTTTCACAGTGAAATTTTGACAGCATATTTCTAAAGTTGCTCTAGTGTGTGCCAGGATTTGTGAGTGAGTATACCTAATACGTTTAAGGTTATTAACTTTTACAAATGTTCGCCCGAATGTAAATAGCGGGATATATTTAAAGCGCGTCCATTTTGGGTAATTATGGGTAGATAAAGTTTGCAGTTACAGCAAAGACGGTTTATTCTATTCTCTGATTAACGTTTATTTTAGTTACAGAAACCTACATAAAGAAAGACATACTTATTAGATAGTGGATATCTAACGACAATGACATTCATATTTGTGAGCATACAATTCGAAATGATTTAGAAATCGAAGGTTTTAGTTATAAAAATCATAGCCTAAGCTAGCCAGAGAAATCGATCAAGAACGCTTACAATTTAAAATTTTATTCGAATTGTTTGTATTCGAATCATTGTGATTTAAAGCCAGGATATGGCCAAACCTTAAGCAGATATTCGCTTGGAAAAATGTATAATAAAATAAAATAAATAAAAATAAAAAATGTTTATTGCATCAACTAAAATTCTTATTTCTATTTACAATATGGAGCATCCTTTTAAGCAAATAGTTTGCTTGTGTTAGGAAGCTCTGCATTAAGCTAAGTATGTTGATAATTTGTGTCTATAAACTTAACAGGATAAGGCCCTTTAAAACAGTAATACTGGACATAATTTTAACCTAATAGACACGACTTAGTCGCACCAAGACCATTTGCATGAAGTTTAAACTTTACGTCTGCGTTTATACGATTATTAGGTCTGAAGACGACTTCAACAGTCCTGGAATGTGTTGTAAGTTTTAATGGCAAACATCCAGGAATTAAAGTAAGGATAGGACGTAAGTAAGTTCCCTCATTAGTCTAGCTAACGGTAGTCCGACTAGACATGCCCTTTTAGTTAGTACTAATTAGAGGAAAATTAAAATTTATGTATTTTTTAAGCATTGCTATAAAAAAATCTTAGCTTTCTGCACTCCTTCTCCATAAATATAACTGTGCCAAATTTCATACTCTCCGTCCGCGTAATTTTCGTAAAATGGGGTATCCTGTTTTTGCTTCTCGTAATAATATATACGTTCGGGCTATTGTGTTTGTCTTTATTGGGCAGGGACTTTCGATTACAATAAAGTAATTTAGGTATGTCTTCTTTAACCTTTTGAACGCCAGAGCATAAACGCATCGGCGTGCCCCCGACGCCAAGCCACAAATTCACCGTACTTTTTGTCACATATTTGTGACGTTTGGCGTACAGGGTACAGGTACACGCGCTTGCTTGTCATGTAAACGTGACAATGGCTTGCACAAGGTTAATGCCACAGCCTTACTGTACAGGCGCGCATTATTTAGTTAGAACTCGTTGTATAATAACACTGACCCATCCGGGATTTGAACCAGGACCTCATGCTCAACCGTAACACTTGCGACCACTAGGCCAACGAGCTTGACCAACATAAATAAGTTTTAATAAATCAGCTTTTCGCCCTGATCATGGTTGCCCTAATTTGGGCAAAAGTAAGAAAATCCTTTAGGTAATCACACTTTAAAATAATCATAGCATAATGTCCCAAGAGTTGGCGACACAAGCCATTAAAATTTCATACAGGGTCCTCTACAAACATACTCTAATCTGCTTGGATCTGAATATTAATGAAGATGTGAACATATTCATCATGCTTCTTGCCTTTCCCAATTACGTTGGGGTTGGCTACCAGACACACTTGATCACCAGATAAGGGTGAACCACGGTCTTTTTTAACCCTTTTGGCGATTGCTATTTACAAAGAAGATTTTTATGAATTTATTATGTCATTTTGCCTAGCCCGACAATTGGGGTCGTCATCCACTCCCACCGTATGCAGTTGACTACCCGTATTTAAAATGGAACGACAGCCTCCATAACCTAAAATCTGGCAATACAATAGATACGCCTTGGGAAGACTGGTATCAGATTTTATGTCTTCTGTAAAGATGTTCAAATGACGGCTTAACAAGCTTTCAAAGGCACGGAGGAAACTCGGTATGTCATCGATAGATACCCATCCATTGACCGACCTCGGCAAGCCTTTTTTTTTATCTCGGGGGGAAAAGATCATGGATGTCCTGCGCGGTGGTCTCCTTCTGCGAGACAGTTATCGCGCAGAAGGAGGCTGCGGAAAGGAAGAGGGAAATAACCCCCTTCCGGCCCGCAGCAGGCACATCGGGCGTCGGAGGAAGGCATACGCTGCCCTCTTCCTGCCCCCCTAACTGAGTCCAGGGGCGGCGGACTTGGGGATGTCCGTCGCCTCCCATTCATCCGGACCCGAGTTGGCGGCGCGTGGTATTCCCGTGCGCCCCTCTTTGACGTAGCGGGGAGAGTCCAACACCTCACTCCCCCCGCTGTCGCAAGAGCAAAGGCGGGCCGGCACCAGCCGGAGATTACGAAAGTCGCATTTGTTTCCGCGATCCCCGGCGTAGGTGGGAGATGGAACACCGGGGTGGTTTTAGTCAGTAAGAGTCTCACAGACTCAGGGGTCTGTCAGACTCTTACTGACTAAAACCACCCCGGTGTGGTCCTCCGCCCCAGGGCAGAGGACATCCATGAGGATTTCCCCCATATATAAAAAAGGGGTACGCCGATGCGTTTATGTTCTGGCGTTCAAATTCAAATTTAATTAACAATGTCGTCTACCCTACCGTTACCGAAACGTAGGATATCCTTCGCAAACTCTCAGATTTTAAAACACTCCGAGTCTGCGACGGATGTTCTTGATAAATGACAAGTTTTCTTCTCAAGACTCTCGGAGGACGGTCATTTATCGTCCGACTGAAGTATGTCTGTCCATTTACAATCGATTTTTGAGTATGAAGCGACGTTTGGAATTCTAAACTAAAATGTTTCAGAATGGGTATTTGCCTTTTCTAAGTGTAGCAAAAATGGTGACAAATTTTAGAAGAGGTGATAGTATGGTTTTGAAAATGAACAGCTTTTATCATAAGAAAATTCAGTATTAATTGACAATCGACTCAATATTACAACATGGGTATTAAACGTAACTAAATGGGCTATACGCGGGTTCCCAAATGTTCAGGCAAAGGTGAATCAAGTGGGTTCACCCACCCATTATCAAACAGCTGATTACTGCAATATTTACCTACTACGTATCCACTAAGACTAAGACGACCCGACAAATTTCTATATGAGTCCCAAGAACATTAAAATGTAATATGTAATATTATGCTTGTTTACAAAGTGTGCTTATAATATAAATTTTATATTTTGTTTCATTACACGTTAGACCAGTAAACTCATGTACCTATATATGTCACCGCAAAATTGTGGACTCCGTAAGATTTTAATAAATATTCACTGGGTTATAATTTCTCGATATTTTAAGAAAAAACGTTTTGAATACAATAAATCCCGTCCAAATTCAATGGTTACCAATATATCCGTGTCTTATTAAGAAAAAAAGTTTGCAATTTTCCGGAGTCATATATATGTTACAGGGAAAATTGACTACCTATCTATTTAATTGAAAAACAAAATAATATAATGTAATTTAAAAACTTAACAGAAAGTATTTTTTTTAACGAATAAAGGGAGTTAATGTCGTTAGTGTAAAACTAACTTCTTTGTACCATTGCAATTAGCTAGATGAGCAGTGTTCGCAGGCACATCCTACCAATTTCGTTTTATTTATTCCTTCTCTGATTAAGGTTGACTGGTAGAGAATGCCTTGGTGCATTAAGTCCGCCCATGTACCACTATTGTACATAAAGTTTAAATAAATAAATAAATAAATTAAGTTTGCAACGAGTCTTGAGAAAGTTTAGCCGCCGAAGATTTGCCCGATTGTCACGAAACGCAACGAGACTATAAGAACCGGGGGCATGGTATTTGTAAAGGCTTTGTCGCGTGTTGGTAGATAATAGGATTGATATCATCCGTTGGTAACATAATAGCTTTAGACAAAGTTACCTACACTCGAACAGCGATATCGCCAATCCCTTTTATTTTGACTTTTCGGATATCGATCATCTGCCTAGCCTTTTCCCAACTATATTGGGGTCGGTTTCCAGTGAAACCGGATTCAGCTGAATACCAGTATTTTACGCGGAGCGGCTGCCTACCAGACCTCCACAACCCATTAACTGGGTAACACGGTACTCCTTGGCAAGACTGGAGTCAGATTTACTGGCTTCTGACATTCCGTAACGACTGCCATAGATCTACAAATGACAGCCGGGACCAACGGCTTAACGTGCTTTCCGAGGCAAGGAGGAAACTCGGTATGTTAAGATGGTCACCCATCCACAGACCAACCTTGGCAAGCGTTGCTTAACCTTTGATCGGCACGGGTCGGTCGGCTGTTCTTCTTTAGCCACGAGCTCCTCACTTTTCGGATATCGATGTTGTTGCAAAATAATGCCAGTTTGTTAAGAGAATATTTTGCTCGTATGATGAAACGTGTTTCAAGTTTATGAAAACTGTGGAACTTGCGTAATAATTAAATAAATAGGTACCTACTATTTTTGCCTCTGGATCCCCTGCGTTATACCACGGGGTAACGACCTAATCCAGACACATCATCTAAATCAGTTAATTTGTCAATACGTGGTTCGTGGTAAAGTAACAAACAGACTTAGATATCTATATTAATAACTAGTTGCCGCCCGCGGCTCCGCCCGCGTGATTGTCGAAAACTATCCTAAGGGAACATATTCCCGGGATAAAAAGTATCCTATGTGTTATTCCAGACTATAATCTACCTCTGTGCCAAATTTCATCAAAATCCATTCAGTAGTTTTTACGTGAAAGAGTAACAAACATCCATACATACATCCATACTTACAAACTTTCGCCTTTATAATAGTAGTAGGATAAAGCTGAACAGTTTGTTTGTTTGAATGCACTAATCTCTGGAACTACCAGTCGGATTTGAAAAATTCGAAAATTTGTATATGATACACATTCATGAGGAATGCTATAGGCTATACGGAAACGGGAAATTCCTACGGGAACGGAAAAATCTGGATATGTGCGTACGAAGTCGCGGGCAAAAGCTAGTTTTTTTATATAAGTAGTATCTTGTTCATACTTGGTTTCGTGAATCCGTCGCGTCTCACGTGCAAAGAACGACATTATCTTTAAAGTAGTTATTTTGCAAGCACAAGTCAAACACTTACACCATTTAGAATCGATTACAAACCAATTCTGCGGTACCACTGTAGGTATATTTACGGTACAAACAGCTCCTGAATATTTTAGAGCAATATCTTCGCAACGAAAAAACAATATTCTGAACTAGTTAAAGAATAGATGACATCCTCAATGTTTTTATCGAATAAATAATCAAGAATCTACTTACTACTTCATTTAATCTATAAAGCTGAGTTTGTTTGTTTGAAAAAATATTTTTGTATATGATAGCCACATTCATGAGAAATACGATACGGGAACGGGAAAAACGGGATATGCGCGTACGAAGTCGCGGGCTAAAGCCAGTGTTGAATAAAGACCAATCGATTATCGCTACTGTGGTTAGGCTTTCAAATACTTACTACTTTATACATGTACCTACAGACAGGGTATAAGCTTAACGTGGGATTAATCCAATCAATTTTATCTCAACCAACTTCAGAAGGTACCAAACAATTATGTCGTTTAATAACAGTCCTTCATCTGTGACTTTCCATCTTTATCACAAAGTAGAACACTTTGTTTACATATATTGTTTAAATGTTTAGTAGGTATAGTATATCGATACCATAAATATATAAATTAATGTAAGGGACATTTTGGCATTTTGCGTAAATGAACCTTACGTTAATTGTTGTAGGGGCAATTTGGCATTTTGGGTAAATGTCCCTTTGTCCCTTACCTACGTTAATTGATACTTCTGGTATCGTTATGTGATAATTATAAGTGTTAAAGGGTACGATGGGGTTGGAATATCTGTTTAGATAAAAGCCCCAAAACAAATAAAGAAAAAAAAAACATATCTTGTATACCTACCCTGTATCTAGGATAATTCATTAATACCTAGTGGTTTGTTCCTTTGGGTACTTTGAAACGATTGCTGATGTCCGCTTGGCCCGCTCATCTGAAGACCAAGATTCGGGATCGGAATAGGTTAGACTATATTTACCTAATGTTCGTGGAAGTAAGTAACATAGAGTTGATAATACCTCCTGTAAAATCCCGGAATCATAAATGGAATCATGACAATTAAGACCCAGGATTATAAAAAGAACATGAACTGGACTCTGAGTATAGTTGCAAATTATTGATTTGAGGAATCAAAAGAAGAAAGAGTTGTGCGAAAACAAAGCTATTTAATTTAACAATTTTAGTAGGTACGGAACTCTAAAATCATTAAAGGTTTCTTCAATTTAATAATTTTTGTTCAAATGTACCTATTCAAAGCGCAATAAGTAATTTGCAATTTCTTAAATCCCGGGAAACAGTCGTCATGTTTATGATTCCGGGATTTTAGAGGAGGTATTATCAACTCTATGTTACTTACTTCCACGAGCATTAGGTAAAAATAGTCTACCTATTCCGAATTTCCGATCTCTGGACATCACTCGTATACCAATCCCCACATTCGATTAAATTATTCATAGCTCCTAAGCTAAGCTTACTACTCGTATCAAAATGCATCGTTTTTCTCAATTCATGAACAGACGGTATAAGTCGTTTGGCAGACCGCCAGCCATGTTAATATTCACACTAATTCCGTTATTTGAAACATCATTAATGCACAGAATTATTTCTACAATTTTACTGAAGACTTTTAAATGTTTATTTAAAATCTGAGGAGCAATTATTGTATTGTTAAACAAAACATGCGGGACAGTTTTGGGGACTGCCGATAGAAGCTAAAGCGTTCGGTAACGATGACGCGAGTTCCATAATTTTTGTTCACCCAAAAAGTACACATATGTATATTTGTCACCGGAAAATAGCAAACTCCGTAAGATTATAAAATAACTTGAGAGATTGTAAACTCTCGAAAAATTTTGGAGTCGCGTCGCAAAATGCAAATGTTAAAAACACCTCTAATGTCCCTACATTTTGATAACTTTTTACTGTGATTGTTGCTGAGATGATATTGCGACTACAATTTCAACGTTGTAAACCGATTTTAAAAAAAAAGGAGGATGTTCCCAATTCGGTTGTATGTTTTTTGCGGTTTTGTGTGTTTGTAATCTCATAACTCCGTCATGTATGAATCGATTTGTTTTTTTTTAATGAGAAAGGATATAGGTACTTTCAGATTGGTCGAATTGGTGGATTGGCCGAATGGTAATTTCATCAAATTCGGTTCTGTAGTTTGGTTTTTAAATCAAAATAGCTGGAAAAAATATTTCATTCAAGTTAACGAAATTGCGTATTTTGATTTATAGGAAATCAAAATACTTTTCAGTGGTGTTGTTAAGTGTGGGGTAACCACTAGAAATGAAAAATAAAAAAAAGGTTTTTCAAAAAAATACAACCTGTGGTGCTATTCTGAACTTTACTTCCTGACCTTCACCGAAGACTCCAACAAAAGTGACATACATATATATATAAGCGATAACGATTGTCGTACTTATTAACCGCATTTCAAAAGTATTTGCTAATAACATACATTTTGGAATTTTTGACAGTTTAGCCACCGCTGGAAAGTCCCTTTATAAAGACGATATCCATCGGATGACACTCCGCCCAGATATATCATGTTCTCTAACTACTTTTGGGAACTAAGAGTACATCCAGTTAACAATTCTCTGAAGGTATGTAACATGACATTTCCATTTGGTGAGGTCTGGCTAAGTCGGTGTCTATGTTAGGTGTCAATCTCTCCTAGTCTGCTTGTGTCAAGTGCTAGGGTTTCGTTATTGAAATGAAAATACCTGCCCCTTTTGTTCTATTGTTGTTTTGACAACACTGGTGGTGTCAATTAAAAGTTAGTTAGAAAAACTGGCCAAGTGCAAGTTGGACTTGCACACGAAGGGTTCAATACCATAAGCTGAAAAAAAAAACCGTTTCTTGTGCCATACAAGAAACGGTTTTTTTTCAGCCCTTTTATTTTTTAATTTTATTTCATTTTTATTTTTTGTTGTTATAGCGGCAACGGAAAGACATCATCTGTCTAGCTATCATGGTTCATGAGATACAGCCTGGTGACAGACAGACAGACGGACAGTGGAGTCTTAGTAATATGGTTCCATTATTACCCTTTGTAACAGAACCCTAAAAATCAAGAAAACCCGTAATAAAGTAATGAGACTTTTCCAAAATGGTTAACAAACAAAGAAACAAGGTTCTAAGAAAAAATACAGTCATACGCAGCTATATACGAGCTCACCATATTGAGATAGTCTATTTGTTCTATCATTGAAATAGTGTATGCCTCATAAATTAGAATTTAAAACTTAATCATTCCTCATTTAATTCCATAGAGGTTGGATGGAGCAAGGAGAGCCCAGCAAAACCTCTATCCCCGTCTTTATTTACCTTTTGTTAATAAAGTGATTCACAAAAAGTTTAGCTAATAAATATGTCAATCAAGGCATTAAGTTCGCCATTGTATATTTGTGCATCATCTACCTAGCCCTTTCCCAACTATATTGGGGTCGGCTTCCAGTCAAACCGGATTCAGCTGGATACCAGTATTTTACGTGGAGCGGCTGCCTACCAGACCTCCACAACCCATTAACTGGGTAACACGGTACTCCTTGGCAAAAGTGGTGTCAGATTATCTGGCCTCTGATTATTCGTAACGACTGCCAAAGATCTACAAATGACAGCCGGGATCAACCTCTAACGTGCTTTCCGAGGCACAGAGGAGTCTCGGTATGTTAAGATGGTCACCCAACCTCGGCAAGCGTTGCTTAACTTTGAGGATCGACCCGTGTGGCTATTATTATTTAGCCATGAGCTCCTCATCCGCCATTGTACATTTGTGCATGAAGTTTTAAATAAATAATTATATTTCCTACCTTCTCGCCGCTGTTATCAGGCAGCAACAGGGAGCCATGTCCGGACTTGCCGGGGCAGATGATCTTCATGTCTGTAATGTATTCAAATTGCTTAATTAGCAGGATATCTTGCCCGATTACTCCTGCCATAATAATGGCTAGCTGGTACCGAAAGTACCTTGTTAGCGCAATAACTGTTAGCTGGATTGGGCACAGTTTGTATTAATAGATCCTATTGCACATTGATTTGAAGTGGGCGTTTTGTACAGATTTTCCGGTTTGCGTGGGACAACGTAGACTTATTTTTAGACCTTGTAGAATTTCAGGAAATAAAAAAAAAACGTCTGGAATAAAATGCAACTATATATGGAACTGGACAGTTGGGCAAGAGCTCAACTGGATATAATGGCCCCGAGTTGCATGCTTATAACATTCAAAGCTATTGATTGAATCATCACTGATGTGTCGTTAGCTGAAGTTATAAACTCTTTCTATTATGTCCATTTTTATACCTAAGCCTTTTTAGTTTCAATATTACTTAGATATGGAAATAAATCTAAATGTACGAATATATTTCATTGTATTATCACCTGGGTTGGGCACACGCAAGCTGACAGACCACGAGAAAAGGGTCGAAATGTAATTACAGTAGGATTTCCTTGTCCATTAACATTATAATCTTTGCCTCCAATGCAGGGTAGGTATTTATTATTTATAATAAAATATTTCATAAAATTATAAAAACCTACCTTGTTATTTGTTTGTAAAAAGTTGAAATGCCTTACCAATCGATAGCTTTTCATAATTAAGTTATACAAACTCTACAGACATTCGTGCTCTTGTAGTTGCAGATTTACTGAAATTACTAATTGATTTACTTAAAAAATACACATATCGTCTGCCAAACTGCTGTACAGTTTGTCGCCAGATATCAGATTAGATATCATTAGTTGAATTGCGTATGTCACCGGAAAATTGCAGACTCCGTAAGATTGTAATAAATCTTTATGTTATGAAAAAACCGTTTTGTATATGTCACCGGAAAATGGCAAACTCAGTAAGATAATAAACAATCTTTATTAGATTTTAATTTCTTGATATATTATGAAAAAAACGTTTTACACACAATAAATACCATCAAAATTCCATAGTGTCCAATATATCCGTGTGTTATTAAGAAAAACTAGTTCACAATATCACGCGATATTTAACAATCTTACGGCGTTTGCAATTTTCCGGTGACACTTACAAGTTACAAGTTAAAAAAATTAAGTTAAAATGCGCTATGTTCACAAATCCAATGGGAAGTACAGAAATATTAAACTGATTAGCAGAAAATATATAGCAAAAAAAAAAAACTCATACTCATAGTTCTCTATTCCCATGCCCTTTCACATAGTCCATCTATACACATGCAGTCCACGTCCAGCCATCATCTGCTTGCCTAGCCTTTTCCCTACCATATTGGGGTCGGCTTCCAGTCAAACCGCATTCAGTTGAATACCCATGAATGGGGCTGTTTTTTAGCAAGTAATTTTTGCCTTTAATTTTTCCCATTTTGTTTTATTTTTGATTTTTATTTCTATATTTTATAATCAGAAATGTGCTTCTGTTTGGGAGGAATAAACTATTTTTATTTCTTTCTTTTCCGTAACTGAGTAATACGATAGTTTTTGACAAGACTGGTATCAGATTTTCTGGCTTCTGACAATCCGTAACGACCGCCAAAGTTTATGAAGCACTTTTCAAACATACTTTTAAAATAATAAAAAAATAAGTTATATTATTAAGAATCAAATAAAATTACAAAAATAAAAACTTACGCCAAATAGTCCTCTCGCCATTATAGAGCAAGAACTCCTCAGTAGCACTCGCAAGACCTTCGTCCAACGCGAACCCAACATTCAGAGCCTTGAAGGCGTCAGTCTTGACGAATTTGCCCATTCCTAGCTCTCCGCCTATCTCCTCGTCTGATGACAAAATAAGTCGAATTTGAAACAATCCTAAAAAAATATTTGTACAATTTTCATGACTGCGTAGCGACATCTATACCGCCAGATGCGAACTAAAAAAGACCTGACGACACATAAATCCTGCATCGCGGTATTCGAGTTCTCCGTGCGATTTGATTATAATACAATAATTCAGGCTTTTTCCCGCAACTTCGTACGCACATATCCCGTTTCCACCCGATCCCGTAGGAATTTCGGGAAATCCTATCCTAATGCTCCCCTACACTTCCCAAGGAACATACCTACATGATAAATTTCAGCTTCCTACGAGCATTACTTTCGGCTGTGCGTTGTCTGTCAGTCAGTCACTAAAAAGACAACTTTAAGACTACTTTACTTTACTTTTCAGTAGGTGTTAGTAGCACTAGGTTAATTCATTATACAAATATGACAAACAATTCATGTAATGGAATAAAATTATCAGTGAAATTTATTGGATTATTTAAATACAACAACCCAAATAATAACCATTGGGCAGTTGCCCACCAGACCTGTTATACTGAAGCATAATATTCATTACGGTATGGTTCTTGCAAAACAACAACATGATTTTCTGGTATTCCGCTTGTTGTTTTCATGTCTAAATGACCTCATGCAGATATGAAAACAAGAAGCATCGAAATTGAATCAATCACTATCAAACACCTACCATCATCTACTTTCTTGGATGTTTCTCGACAGCTATGTACAAAAAAGTGCTGCAACAACACCATTGGTCCAATAAGGGCGCTCGATAGATCGCTAACTCACTACTTGAGCCCAGAGAGACAATAGACCTAGATACGATGCTAGATACGACCTCATGCTTGTCTAGTTAAGAGCCGCCAAAAGGAACAAGATTTTAGAAGGGTTGTTTTTGTGTGAGCATGGGACTTTAAAGTGGGTATTCATGTTCCCATACAATAAGAGCCATTTTGATCTACTTCAAGCTGTCTTCTTTAATGAAAACAAATACTTATACTGTGGATCACTTGATACTGTGAGAAAAAATATAAAAAGGAAGAATTTATTTATTCCCACACACAATAATATGTTTTAATAGGTACCCAAATAACGATCACACATATTAGCTCTCAAAGTGATAGTGGTGAAATGGCACCAGTTGTCAAGAGGACAACATGCTAAGAGCCACCCTCTTGAATATCTTATCATTATCGACTGACCTGGCACAAAAGAAAGATGCAGAGTCCTCTTCAGCCTGAGGCCTTTGGCTTTGATCCTCCTAACAGCCTCGATGTACTGCACGGCTACTGACTTCATGTCCTGCACTCCTCGGCCGTAGATGACACCGTCCTTCAAGTGAGCCTCGAAGGCAGGATAAGTCCAGCTTTTCTGCAGAATGAGGAATGGTTTTAGTTGTGTGTTGTAAATACGAATGGGTAGATATCTGTTTTTTTGCATAAAATATGCTAAGAACATAATTACAAGATCTTGAAATCACACTAATATTATAAAGGCGAAAGTTTGTGAGAGTGTGTGTGTATGTTTGTTACTTCTTCACGCGCAAACGGCTGGACCGAAATTGATAAAATTTGGTATGCAGGAAGCTTACACCCTAGATTAACACATATGTAAGTTATTTTTTATTTATATACTAGCTGCGCAGGTAACACCGCGGGGCGCAGCTATTATTTAATAAATCTAGATTTCTTGCTATTTTTTTTAAGCATTATAAAAAATAGAGACTTTTGTCATTATAATTTCATACATACTTCTGGAAAGCAAAGTTTGTAGTCCGGACTTTCCAGAGATTAAATTGTACAAACCAACCATATTATCTCTTTACAATAATTATATAGATTAGTTTCTCGAATGCTTTTGCTTCCATGGTCAATAAAATGGCACCAGAATTTCTTACCACCAGTTATACCGGTGCTATTTTTGTGACCTTTTCATACCTTGTTACTTCCCGTGAAGTGGCCAATAATTTCTTGATGCAATCACAATCCTTAACCATTGTATCAAGAAAACTCAAAGGATCCACTTATACACTTTGCAGAATGAAATTGCCAAGTATATCCTTATTTATCATCATGATTATTTCTGCCAAAGGATCTTTTATCCTTATCTCTAATCATAAAAGCCTGTCTCCTAATCGAGGCGTTTATCGTAAGCATCGGTTTTGTGTTTAGAAAGAAGGCAATTGCCTTGACTTCTAGTGATCGTTGAAACTCGTAAGTAACAGAGCTTCTAACCGTTAACGATAGTTAACTGCAGAAGAGTAATAAGGTTTTTCTGTTAGAAAGAACCTGATTTATTTACTGGACCGGGCTCGGATTGAATGTGAGACGGTAGTGTCGAGACTTGCTGGTGTAATAGGGATGTAGCTGGGTTTTAAAAAAAATGGTTCTATTCAGTTCGTCAGTTAGATTATCGAAAAATATTGGATAAGTATTTTTAGTTTATCAAATCAATAAAAAAATACGAAGATAAAAAATCAAAGATAAGGAGTGGGGGCTTGTGACGTCACTTTCCAGTAAAAAGTGTACTGGTAAGTGACGTCACACGAGTTTACAACGCACCGTCATAGTCTTCATTTTTTGTGTATGTACGTGACAAAAGAAAAATACGTGTCCGATATCTTTTGGAAATCTATCTGACGGACTAATTCGACGTTTTTAGTCAAATACCTTATTTTTTTATTGAGATAATATAATGACTGTGTAAAGAATGCGTGGAATAGATACGTGAATATCACGCCAAGTTAGAGTAGGCGAGAGATTGTAATGTCGACAAAACAAAATTAACTCTAGATTATTGACAAAAAAAAAACATTTTCTTTTTGTTTTCATTTCATATTAGCGAGCCGCTCTAGATCACACGGTTGCTAATTATACAGGGTGATTTTTTTAAGTGTCCGAAACTATGAGGAATATCGAAAGTTACTGAAAAGAGTCTGCAGACTGATTTTCATGATGAAAACTGAAACTGCATCATTGGATTCTTGAAAAATCGGTATTCCTAGCCAGGAATTGAGCTGGTTGATTTAAAAAAAAACACACCATGTATACCATTCAAAAGTGTCGCTAATAACTACTACACTATCGTTTATGGTTTAGTTTATGTAAAATAAACTTATTTATGTACGTGGCAATGAAATACTTTTTCTTTCTTAAAATTAAATAAAGGCTAATTTTCCGGGTGGCTGGCACGCAGACAAAATTGAAGTGACAGTGACTGCGAATACCTACTGTAAATGGGTCAAAGGCAGCATTTAATTATAATTGTAACTGAGAATATATGTTGTAATGTGGCTAATGTAAAAAAACCCAATGACCGTTTTGCGCGGATGTGACGTACCTACAGCAAGTATTTAAAATAATGATGTAGGCATCAATTCCACCACATGAAAAACTAAGAAGCGAAATTTGTTCGGCAACAAAAAGAACCGCAGCGCCATCTACGACGAACTACCAACGAAATCCTGCATCGCGCAAGCAAAATTCTCCGTGCGATTTGAACATATACAACAGTCTGAATATCAACTATAGGGCAGTTGCCCACCGGACACAACAACCGTCTGGTAGGAGGATCCTCCCATTTTAGTGGAGGTGTGCGGGACTTTACTTCCTGTTCCGCATACCTCTATAATGATACTAAATTAAAAGCATGCTTGGATATCATGCATCGTCGGCCGCACCCCCCTCACATAATTTCACACCTGATCACACCTCCAACACAGGCTTTAACGTTTCCCGAAACCTAAGTACCTACCTAGATAGCCGGTACTTGACTAAATCAGCCAGCGCGGGCAAAGCCGCGGGCAATAGCTAGTTATTTATAGTTATTGGTTTCAATCCGTTTCATTTGACTGTACTTTATAAGTGCGAGCGAGTTGACAACCAAAAAAAAGGTAAAATTGAAAGCTGTCAACTCGCGCGCACGCGTGAGTTTCATACTCGCCCATTTTGTTTAATTTATGGTATGCTTCATATTATCTACTTGGCGCAAGTAAAGTAGAGTTCTTTCTTTCCTTTTTATTCCACTAAGATCCACCTCTAAACGTTAAAATATAACTAGCAAAACAATGCAGACGTGATCGATATCCAATGAAGATTTTATTTTAAGGACGTGACCACTCGCTCTTCAGCACACTAAGGCTGGTTACTGCGTAACAGGGCTATCCTGTGGTGGCCTCAAATGAATTTAAAGCCCCCAGCCAGGGCTTACAAACCAAGTATGAACGCTCGGTGAAAATTTAAGAAAAATGTCTGAATTTTAAATTTCTGGCAACTACCACTGACTGCGGGGTTAACGCTACTGCTGGTGGTGTGGTTAGTTGAGATGCTGAGTTTAGACATTTTAATCATCTTGAGATATCGAGACGGCTATGGAGTTTCTATAGTTAAAACTTAACTCTGTCTAGTTTTAAATATTCCAGTAACCAAGTAGGTACTATTTACACTGTTGATATTTTAAGAGGTAAATGGGCCCCTTCTATGTAACCCCTTGTATGTACCCCTTGTATGTGGCCCCTTGTATGTTAAGTAGTTCATAACTACACTGTCGCCTCGGTGATCACCTGTGGGTGATCACCGAGGCGACAGTGTAGTTATGAACTACTTAATTATACAAAATAAAAGAATCTAAACACTAATTACTTAATTACTAACAATATTCAACTTAAAAAATAACTTATTTAACCTTAAATACCTAACAACAAATATAAAGTTTTCCTTTAATTACCTTTCATAACTAACTACATTTTATAGGACTCTTGCGAATTAAAATAGCTAAAGATGACACAGTTTTACAGTGTCCACCTCAAATAATACAACTTAAACATAGTTATAAGCAGATACCAATAATAACCTTATTGTACTGGTAAACCCGGGGTTTGTTACAGTTCTTACCCAGTTGCTTCTACTAGAGAATTTCTAATGTAATGCTAGTTTATTACAGCGCGGTCTATTGAACAAAGAAAAGTTATCCGCCATAACAGCAAGTTTGTCAATAGAACAATGTTACCTATTTGAAAACTGTTAACACTAACTGCAGAGTGTGTGATATTAGAATATTTCGGTCACGTCTCTCACAACTTTGTTCGCAAACACACGTTATAGAAACGTCAACCAAGGGATTCTGTAGATACGGAACATGTCGAAACGTGGGCACACTTTAAAATAGTTTCGTAGAAGTAGAGTAGTTCTAATGCTAGCTACATTATCGCGCGAATATTCGCGTCGCGGAATCGCCTGGCCATACTTGTTGCGACAGCGCAAATCTTCGCGTTATCACGACAGTGTGGCCGCGGCGTAACCGGTTCCGTCAAAAATGTTGCGTCAAAAAAAATCGTTTTATGGAAATCGCAGTGATGCGTAATTTTCTTATTTTTACCTGACTGGCCCAGAATTAGGGTAATGTTTGTTTACATAATAATTATGTAATAATGTGTTTGTTTAAATTATAAAGCTAGAGTGTACTCATTGTTGAGAAGCATTATAATAAATAAATAAATAATCTCTTTTGCACAAAAGAACCATCTTGAAACTGTGGTTATGTTTTAGGAAAACGTATTATACCTAATAGGTACATGTTCTTATATAGAATCAAACCAAGCATCCTTTGCGAAAAACATAGTGTTGCGAAAAAAATAGTGCAATTATTATTATTGAAGGTGGTTCTTGGCAATGAGCAATAAAAGCTCACTGTTTAGGTTAGAAAGTCCTCGGCTTACTTGAAACTTTTGAAACTAGGTTACTTTAAATTTAATTTGAAACTGCGCTAGTGGGTTTAGCGCCTGGAACATCTTAATCTTTTAGAAAGAGCATTCTTTAGGAATTTATTCCCTTGCGGATCCTTGGGTAGGCATCGGATACATGAGGACTGTAGACTACCTGGTAAGCATCAGCTTTAGTTTTTAGGCTATATGATCCATCATTCATAATCCAAGTTAAGATTTTCACCACAACTACATATTTCTATTCATTTTTGTCTGCCGCTTACATAAAATAATCTGTTATTTTCTTCTGAAAAAAGGTTTTAATCTTACATTTTAAAAACTATGATTCGTTCGGAACTCTTTGCGCGCGAGTCCGAATTGCATTTGGCCGGTTTTTTTTCATATTACAGATGCCCACAACATCACTATCCATAGTGATGACCACTATTATTTACAATCGCGTGGGTTGTCAGTTTGATTGCCATCCATCATCAACTACCTAGCCTTACAATCCGGATTCATCTGAATAAAAATATGGATACTCACCTCAAACACTGGCACCACGTCCATGTGAGAGTTGAGCAGCACACTGGGCAGGGTCGGCTCCAGGCCTTCCCAGGTCATCACCAGAACCGGCTTCTTTGGCACAGGCTCGTGCACTTGAACTGGGAGCCCCAACTCTCTGGCTTGGCCACGGAGGTACGTGATGCATTCATCTGGAATTGATAAACACGTGACATTAGATGTTTGTCGTAGCCTTGGGCTCTCTTTTAAAAGTTATCGGTCGTATACATCGTCTTTTTTTTATTTAAGGATGGGAAATCATCAAATGCCTCTACTTCTTCCGCTCTGGGTGGAGCGGAAGGGCGTGTCAGACTCTTACTGACTAAAATCCACACATGTTTCTTCTAAAGCACTTTGCGTTCCAGAGCCGCAGTGACTCTTTCGAACAAATTCCGCAACCCCGGCAGGATCTGGCCCTAGCGGGACCCGTCTGGAACACAACGCGCCATCAACCTGGGCCTGGTGGTGATCGGACAGCGAGCCACCCAACGCTCGCCGTCCGCAGGCCCGCGCCTACGGTGGCCGGAGATCGCCTTGCGACTTCCGACGCCCTGGGCGTCTTCTTCTGTAGCAGCGGTTGGGGCGAAGGCCTTGTCTTTCCCTCGCGTGGCCCGCCTCCTCCATTACTGCTTCGCAGAAGGAGATGACCGCTTCCCAAGCCTCCTCGCTCCGGACCATGGGTTTAACCAGGGCCGGACGCGAGAGGTTGCCGCCGCCGATCGCCTCAACGAGGAGTATACATCGTCTAAGCGTACTCGGTATCGAGGTGTACTTGAGTCTAGCCTTTTTAACCGACTTCAAAAAAAGGAGGAAGTTCTCAATTCGGTTCTGTTTTTTTTTACCTCATAACTCCGTCATTTATGTGAAAGGACATACTTTCCGATTGATTCCGTGGAAACTTGATCAAAATCGGTCCATAGCAGTTTGGTTTTTAAATCAAAATAGCTGGAAAAAATATGTCATCGAAGTAAACGAATTTACGTATTTCGCTTTACAGGAAATCAAAATACTTTTTTGGGTATAAGTTTCATCATTAGGTACTTCGAGAAAGAGACACCACTGGTTGCGTGTGACGTCACTCGCAAGTTACGTCGTAGTGTATTTGCGCCATCAAGTACAGACGCCAGCACATCAAATTGTCCGAAACTGTCAAATTGTCTCAATCAACCTTGAACATAATGCTTCAAACTCTCGGGTCGTGGGGTTCGAGTGCTCATTGCTTGTTTAAATATCTGTCCAGTCGCTTAGTTGACACTTCGCGTGACCCAAGGGCTGGCTGTTACCTTGGACAAAGGATTAGCATTGCCATGCAACGTGGCAATGCCTTTTTAATACATTACCAGTAGCCAGCGATGCAAAGGAACTTTTCGACGCCATATTTTAGACTATTTTTAGTTAGCTATTTTTTATTTCAGTGTATATACCTATAGTAATAGATAGTTGCACATAAATCTGTAATAAATTATTGCAAAAATAAACTCGACTATCCCCATACATCCAGAAACAAATTAAATTATATTTTTACTGCAATAGGTACGCGAGAGCATGAATACCTACACCCGCAGAGGTGGCGCGGTGCCCGGTGGTCTAAAAACAGCTCGAAAGCGCTATTGTATACCCGGCCTTAATGCGTCCGCCGTTGGTCTGTCCTACCCTCTCCTCTAGTGACGAGGCTTTACACCAAATATAACAAGCGAATACCTACAGTATTTGTATGAGTATAGGGCTACCATCACCACAATTGCCGACGCCGGACAAAATCTTAAAAACCCCGGACATTTGGATGAAACTGAATATTTTTCCCGAACATTCCCGAAAAAAACCTCGTTTTTTATAGATAAATAAAAAAACTTTTTTTAATAATCTATACAGCTTGTTTGTTTGCTTATCTTTTTAATTTTCAATCAATCGAGTTTCCCTTGACACAAATAGTGTCCGGGTTTTACCAGGACAACAAGGCAACCCTATGTATATGAGAGGAATAAAGGCGATATTGGAATAATATGAGATCGGGTTTTTAAAAATTGGTATCGTGTTGAGATTTTGGAAAAACATGAGAAAAGCATAGATACGAAAATCTATGTGGTGCCACTCCCCCGTATCTTTTTATCGAATTTTAAGCTATTGAACAGGACATAATTTGTATTTTGTTCTTCGGTCAAAATGCAGAGATGTTGACTTTTGAAAGAAAGAAAGAAAGAAAAATTAAAAAACGACTGTCCCCTTGTTATACGCGCTTGTGCATAATTTGATATCAGTCATTAATTTATCTTCTATTACCTAATCAACTAGCGTTAAATTGAATCGCTACTTAAAACCATTCTTCATTCTTGAAACTACCATGTGATGTGGAATCGCACGTCTACATCTACAAGCAAAAATATTTTGTTTTCAGAGAAGCATTTAAATCTACGAGACGAATAGCTTATACTACAACGTCAAACTCTGTGTACTACGAAAGTAACGTTATCGCACCAAGGGGTGCTTTAGGACAGTTATTACATAATTAAATAACTTATTGTTGCAATTTTTGCATAAGTGACAGTGTCGTACCGTGGGCGTGGGTGCGATATATATAAACCTAGGTGTACCCATTTAAATTATATATGGAGGAAACAAAATTAAAGAGCAAACAGACACAATGCGGCCATTAATCACGGCTGTAATAAAATTGTACCGTTCGCCGCATATTGACATTCGTGGGAAGTTAACACAAATTAAATGGTTTTACTGCTATTATATTGTGAACATTTTGCAGCTCTATTTAGGTTTATTTAGGTATAATATGGATCAAGGTCTGAAATAAAGTTTTTTTTTTGTTATGAACTGATCATCCTATCAGTCTAAAAATACGACTGTCAAACTCATCTCACTGCTTGTGATTGGCTGGCTAAAAGGCAACAGTCAATCAAATCACCTGACATGCTTTTTGTTTTGTTTTGGTTTTTGTTTTTTTAAATAAAACGTTGCCCCACACTAGGAATTTCTCCTGTATCGTGGGTGCGGGTGGGTGGTAATTATTATTTGTATCTGTATTGAAGTGAAAACTTCTTTAGGCGCGTTGAGCACTTTTAGGGTGAATAAAAATCATGGAACTCGCGTCATCGTCACCGACCGCTTTCCATGAGCTATATGTATACTGTGTAAATATGTGTTATTTTTGGGTGAACAAAAATCATGGAACTCGCGTCATCGTCATCGAACGCTTTAGCTTTCGCTTAGTTTACACTTCTATCGGCAGTCCCCAAAGACTGCCACGCATGTTTTTTTTTCTTACTACTAAGCATGTCTAAAATTGATTCAGTAGTCCATTCTAAGTAAACTGATTTCACTCAGACCAGGCTTTAAAACGTTGTTATTACCTATAATAATTCAAATATTCAATTTCCAACGTACGACCGGTCCTAATAGATATCATAAAGATACCCTGGCTAGACCACCGCAGATTACACACAAGTTATCCATAAGATATGCAAGCCATTCTACCGGACATGTTTACCGCCAGTCCCCCATACTTGAAAGTGTTACCGGATCCGGTAGCCATTCCGGCCCGGTTTTAAACCGCTAATACAATGAAATACGTACCATAATTAACGTTCGGGTGGACACTACGGATCCTCAGGTAATTCCGTAGATTGCTCACTGCCGGATCCGACTCGTAATCACTCGGCATTTTCCGGAAAAATAACGAACTTTTTTAAATTAGAAATTGACGTAAACTTGTAATTTCTTCGGTAGCGTTTGGCGGGTATTCGAATGTTACTGGCGCTTTTATAGAACATTTATCGAAATATATTGTACTTTGTATAACCGCAAATATTATTATCTTATTCTTTGGGAATCGAGGAGAATGGGGGAAAATATGACACCAATATTTAAAAAATTATAGTTATACTAAATTTTGTCAACGAATCAGTTTACTTCAAATCCCAACTAGTAGTTAGGTTAGTACCTACGTCAGTCTTAAATAGTTCTTGAGCAAAACTCTGCTTCAATTTGCGTTTTCTTATAAACACTAGCTGTAGCCCGCGACTTCGTACGCGCATATCCCGTTTTTTCCCGTTCCCGCTCCAGTATAGCCTATAGCATTCCTCATGAATGTGGATGTCATATGCAAAAAGAATTTTCAAAATCGGTTCAGTAGATCCAGAGATTACCCCCTACAACCTCACAAACTCTTAAACTTTACCTCTTTATAATATTAATATAGATACGAGTACAGGTTAATTATTACAACAAGAACTATATGGGGCTGTTCGAACAGATGCAATCTACTTTAATCCAATGTTTATTTTATTTTATTGACATGTTATTTATAGTATTGTCATTAACTAACTATTACACAATCAGATATGATATTTGGATCGCTTATAATATGTCAGGATGGCCGAGCGGTCTAAGGCGCTGCGTTCAGGTCGCAGTCCACTTCTGTGGGCGTGGGTTCGAATCCCACTTCTGACAAAAAATCTTTTTACAATTTGGACGTGTCACGTTTGGGACACGGAGATAAAAATACACAATAATACTAAAGAATAAGATTTCTTATAATTTATATTTATTATGTTTTATTGGATTATGTTCAAAAGAAAACATTTTTTTCCTTTTTTTCATCATCATTTATAAATATATTTTTTTAAGTATATTAATATTTCAGTTAAAAGTTTTCATTTTTATTTGAAGTGTATATAAGTAGTTTAGTATTTAAAATATTAAATATACATGTAAACCGACTTTACTAGGTAGGTATATAAAAAACTAAGTATATTATTGTCCATGTATTATTTTAATAAATCATTTAATTTCTAATAAAATTATGCTACGGCAGCTTAATTTTATATATGCAGCTAGTATCAAAAGTAGATTAATACTATTTATTACTTTTACATAGGTAGGTTACCTACATCCATTGAAAATTGATACTAAATTATTCTATTCAGTTCTTTGCTTTTCAACCTTTAATGTAATAAGTAGAATACATTGATATCAATTAAGATAAGTGTTATATTAATGTTTTGCTAAAAAATACGTAAAGATTTAAAAAACTAAAATGACAGTTTACTTTGAAGAAAAAAATGTATACAATTGAGCCTTTCGATTGGTAAAATTACATTTTTTTTCCTATTTAGCGGGTTCGATTCCCAGTTCAGACAGGCGATTATTTAAAATTCTTTGGATGCAGTTTGTATTGTTTTTAAAATAAAAATGAAGTCTTTATTCAGTATTTTTTTCTATAACCGGTATTTGAGGTTGTATATAGTCTTCTAGTCTTCATCTAGCCTTGTATATAGTCTTCCTTGATAAATAGGCTATACAACATTAAAATATTTTTTCAATTTATAATAATATAATAATAAATAAATAAAAAAACAAATAAAAAACAATTAAAAAAATAATATACTTAATAAATAATAATTTAAAAAATATATTATTATTATTTTTTAATTTTTTTATAATATATATATTTTTTTCGAATTTATTTCCGAGATAAGCGTGTTCAAACAAAGTCTTCAGCTTTTTTTATACTAGTATATAGATAGTTGGTATAGGTAGATGCCAAATTGGCCGCACCTCCTCAAACAAACAGCACAATATCTAGCGCCTACAACCGCATACTGTACCTACCACATTTAATAAAACAGGAAACTAGGACAGGAAACAAGTGGGTACCACTGAACTGATTGTAATTACTGACCTATAATAGTAGATACCTACCTAACTACTAAAATTGTAGTAGTAAGTAGATATAATCCTGCCAGGGTTGCGGAATTTGTCCGAAAGAGTCACCGCGGCCCTGGAACGCAGAAGGGACACGGATGGCTTTTAGTCAGTAAGAGTCTGACACGCCCTTCCGCTCCGCCCAGAGCAGAAGAAGTAAAAAAAAAGTAGATATAATCACTATAATTATATCACTATTATCTGTGGCTCGACTGTCAACCAAGTGACACAAATTTTTTCACGTCCAATTTTAATAAATTGAATACCAATAAATCCGTTAATAAATCATAACAAAATGACAATAAGATGGAAAAAAAAAGCAATAAGACTGCAATAGTGTAATAAAACTGATATAAAATGAAGAAAACTGATTTAATATGAAAAAATTATGTTGACAAGAGCCGCAGCTCAACGAGCACGCCTACCACCTCCGGCCTCATCGCTCAGCTCCGCCTCGCCGCCGCCGGAACCCAGCCCCACCGTGAGTGCTGTGATACCGGCCGTAGCAGTTGCGTCGAGCTCAAGTGATGAGTACTTCTCGCCGCCCACGTCGCCACCTCCTGCACGTCGACGAAGAGGACGCCGGCCGCCGGACGGCTTAGGACCTCGAGGCCCACCGGCCTCTGATAGGGTCCCAGCTCCCGGTGGAAGTGTGCAGCGCATGCGATGGACGCAAACCATTAATGAAAACGTCATGCGCTCATACTATGGGGCTACAGAGGGGGGAACTAACTTGACTGCGTACCGTGGTCGAATGCTCTCTCTGTTTCAGGTGCTTGAGCCAGCTGTCAACGTATCAGCCCAACGACTATCGGATCAGGTGCGGGTCATCCAGCGTAACCGTATGTTGGATGACGCCGTACTTGATAGACTGCGTCTGGAATCACGGAATAGCCGCGTCTCAGCTGCTTCACCACCGGCCGCGGTACAAATACAATCTAGTGTTTCACCGCGACCCAACATCGTCGGGGAAGATGATGATGATGGGGCTATATCCGTGAGTACCCAATGCAATGAGCGATTGAGGAGCGCTTTGGAGGATGCTTTCCGAGAGTATCGCTCCACACCGCCTGAGCTTAGGCCCCGTCTACCTCGTTTGCCCATGCATAACAAAAATAGGGCGCTGGTGTGTGCTCTAGACTCGCAGCTAGCAAATTGTTTTGATAGCAGCGAAGACCTCGCCGATACCCACTCGATCTTATACTGTGCGGCTGCAGCGGCATGTCGTGTAGCTCATGTCAAATTTCCTAACAGTGATAGAGCTACACGACCAGCTGTACCAGCTTGGCAGTGCAGGATCGAGCGTCGTATCGGTGAGGCTAGAGCACTCATCGGCAAACTTATCTGCTTCAGGGAGGGCAACACCCGCCGTAGAGTGATGCGCTTTGTGAGGCGGGCATTCTCGGGGACTGATACTAGTCCTCGGGATTATCTGACCCGCGTCACAGAGCGTATCGACTTCCTGAAGCAGAAAATCTATGCATGGGCAAACCGTATACGTCGGTACAAGCGGCGAGTGGAGCGATACACTCAGAATCGCACATTCCAAAGCAATGAGAGGTGGGTTTATAGGGCTTGGGAGCGACCGGACCAAGGTGTGACTGATACGCGCCTACCGGATGATGACGTCATGTGTTCATTCTGGCGCAACATCTGGTCGGTGCCTGTCAGTCACACTGAGGGTGACTGGACTCGGGAGGTCGAGCGCGCGTGCGATCCGATACCAGAAATGGGGGCAATTACCATCAGACCCAAGATGTAGCTCGTGCAGTCCGTCCGTTGCCTAACTGGAAATCTCCAGGGCCGGACGGGCTGCACAATTTTTGGATCAAATGGTTCAAAAGATCGCACGCTCGCTTGGCATCTCAATTCCAGTCTGCCTTAGAGTCAGGGTCGCTGCCCCAGTTCCTAACTACAGGAATAACCCACCTGCTCCATAAATCAGGAAGTACCGCGGAGCCTAAAAATTATAGACCGATCACGTGTTTACCGACGGTCTATAAAGTTCTTACATCCATTTTGAGAGCAAAGATTAACCAACACATTGAAACTAATTCGATAATGTCTGCCTCTCAGAATGGATGTAGGAACCGGTCCCGCGGTACTAAGGAGCTGCTCCTCATCGATGTTGCCATTAGCCAACAGGTTCGTCGTTCCCGAAGGGATCTGTCGACATGCTGGATAGACTACAAGAAGGCCTATGACTCGGTGCCACATACATGGCTCATGAGGGTGCTGGAGCTGTATAAAGTTGACGCAGTTCTACGCACCTTCCTGATGTCGTGTATGGGGCAGTGGAGGACGGTCCTTCGCTATCCAGGATGTCAACAGATCCAGGCGAACAGCGACCCGATAAGGATCGAGCGTGGTATATTTCAGGGCGACAGCCTGAGTCCACTGTGGTTTTGTCTGGCCCTCAACCCTCTCAGTACACTGCTGGAAGGCTTGGGCCAAGGCTATCGGTTGAGAAGAGGTGGTCAGGTCATATCTCACCTCCTTTACATGGATGACCTGAAACTCTTTGCCCCCAACAACTTGCAACTGATGAAGCTACTGAAGGTAACAGAAACCTTCAGTAGCGCCATCAGTATGGAATTTGGTGTGGACAAATGTGCGGTCATGCATGTGAAGCGAGGGGAGATTATGGAATCCGTGGGAACCCAACTCTCGGATTCCATACACCTTAGATCCCTCAGCTCAACCGAAACTTACAAGTATTTGGGTATGTCGGAAGCGTTGGGCATCAATGCTAATGACGTGAAACAATCGTTGAAGGAGCGCTTCTTTGGCCGCCCGAACAAAGTACTAAATAGTCTTTTATCAGGCGGAAACAAGGTGCGCGCCTTTAACGGTTGGGTCATGCCGGTATTGATGTACTCTTTCGGCATACTCAAATGGACTCAGACGGAACTTGACGCCCTGGATAGGAGGGTCCGCTCACTGCTTACCGCAAATCGGATGCATCACCCACGGTCATCGGTGATGAGGCTGTATATCCCGCGGAAGTGCGGGGGTCGTGGCTTCTTAAATGCTAAGACCCTGCACAACCGTGAGATATGCAGCCTTAGGGAGTTCTTCCTAGAGGCCGACGTGGGTATGCATCGGGATGTGGTAGCAGTGGACAAAGGCCTTACTGCGCTCTCCTTGGCTAACGAGAACTGGCGCAAACCTGTGGTATTAGATACTAATGACCGCAGGGAGGTATGGCAGAGCAAGGAGCTTCACGGACGCTTTTACCGGGTCCTACATGGGCCCGATGTAGACTTTCTAGCGTCCGTAGCCTGGCTGCGTTTTGGTGACCTCTTCGGGGAAACCGAAGGTTTTGTCTGTGCGATTATGGACGAAGTTATGATGACGAACAACTACCGGAAATACATTGTGAAGGACGGTACGGTTGACATATGTCGGGCATGTCACCGGCCCGGGGAATCCATCCGCCACATTATTTCCGGTTGTTCTAGTCTGGCTAACGGAGACTATTTGCACAGGCACAACCTTGTAGCCAGGATTATACACCAGCAACTTGCTCTTAAATACAATCTTGTGGAATCGGAGGTACCGTACTATAGGTATGTGCCCGACCCAGTTCTCGAAAATGGCAATTGCACGTTGTATTGGGATCGGTCTATCATCACTGACAGGACTATTATTGCCAATAAGCCTGACATAGTGGTGATAGATCGACTAGAGCGTCGCGCAATGATTGTTGATATAGCAGTCCCTCATGACGTGAACCTCGTGAAGACTGAGAAAGATAAACAAACGAAGTATCTTGACTTGGCTCGCGAGGTTGTCGACATGTGGGATGTGAACACAGCAGTCATTGTGCCGATAGTCGTGACGGCCAATGGCTTAATTGCCAAGAGCCTCGACCAACATCTAAAGAGGCTCTCGTTGGGCAGCTGGATCAAGGGCTTGATCCAGAAAGCAGTACTCCTGGACACGGCGCGCATAGTTAGGAGGTTCCTCTCTCAGGGGCCCTGACCACCGGTAGCTTGGACCCTGTTCCCGATACCGGTGGGCTACTATTTTTTATATTTTTAAATATTTTTATATCATTGTATTTTAATATTTAAAAATGTAATTTGTATGTATATAAAATGAATAAAGGAGATAATAATCAATTTATTTCAAGTATCAAGACTCAATTACAGAAAAATAATACACACATTAGTCACAATTAACTATGCCCAATTGAAAGTTTTGAAGCAGATATTTAGGTACAGTCGAGAGAAAATAGAAACTAAACGCATATACACATACCTAACGGTTAAAATGAAAAATGTATACTACCAAGAAGCATTAAAGTATGTAGCTAACTTTTCGGGAACAATTGAGATTTTTTTATTCCAAATTGCGTAATTTCCTAGCTCATTAAGGGTGCGTTTCCACCAGAGATGTGCAAGGATGCGTAGCGAGGGATATGTTTGTTAAGCACAAATAGAATCGCTTCATTTACCTAGCCTCGCTAGCGCTAAACAGGCTAGGTAAATGAAGCTATTCTATTGGTTCATCCTCGCACTTCCCTGGTGGAAACGCACCCTAAAGCAGGTCAAAGAAGTGTCTCCTAGAATTTGTGAGTCGAGTGCCATACATTTATTTCGAGTAAGCTGCCTTTAAACCAAAAGACGTTTAAAAAAAACAAGTCTTGATTTTTACGACACGTATTTCCAAAGATATTTGCGTTTTTTTTATAAATTCTTATTTGAGAGATAAATTCGTTCTAGAGATAACCGAAAAGTATCAGTTCAGTTGATCCAGAGTGGAGTTGATTTCTCACCATTTGGACGTGAGAAGTGAGAAAATTACCACAAAATCTTAAAAACTTCTATAACTCGTAAACAACTAATATGGATCCAAGCTATCCGGGTCGAAATCGTTGCAAATTATCGCAAGAACTACCCATTTCAAGGACTGCACTTGATTACCAGTCACCCTGTCTCATTTCATCCTAATATCTATATAAAACTCTTCCGTTACTGAGTGACTGAGTGAATGACTGACAGACAACGCACAGCCGAAACTACTGGTCGTAGAAAGCTGTAATTTGGCACGTAGCTTCCTTATACTCCGTAGGGGAGCACTAAGAGGATTTCCTGAAATTCCTACGGGAACGGGAAAAACGGAATATACGCGTACGAAGTCGCGGGCAAATACTAGTAATTTAGTATCTAACCCAGAAACCCAGGGTCAGAGTCGCGCTTGCAACCACTACTCCATCGAGGTAGTCGGCTTGTTTTATAGTTTCCGTTGGTCCATACATTCAATTTAAACAAGCTCTGTAAACAGCACGATTTTGGACCGTTCACAACTAGTGTGTCCTCACTTCTTCAGCCAGGAAGTGCTTAAGCCGAAACTTTTTCAAATAAGTTGTTAAACTTTAATTTAAACAAGCTTTGTAAACAGCACGATTTAGATCCGTTCACAACTAGTGTGTCCTCAGCCAGGAAGTGTTTAAGCCGAAACTTTTTCATATAAGTTGTTAAACTTTAATTTAAACAAGCTCTGTAAACAGCACGATTTTGGACCGTTCACAACTAGTGTGTCCTCACTTCTTCAGCCAGGAAGTGCTTAAGCCGAAACTTTTTCAAATAAGTTGTTAAACTTTAATTTAAACAAGCTTTGTAAACAGCACGATTTTGGACCGTTCACAACTAGTGTGTCCTCAGCCAGGAAGTGTTTAAGCCGAAACTTTTTCATATAAGTTGTTAAACTTTAATTTAAACAAGCTTTGTAAACAGCACGATTTTGGACCGTTCACAACTAGTGTGTCCTAAGCCAGGAAGTGTTTAAGCCGAAACTTTTTCAGATAAGTTTTTAAACTTTAATTTAAACAAGCTTTGTAAACAGCACGATTTAGATCCGTTCACAACTAGTGTGTCCTCAGCCAGGAAGTGTTTAAGCCGAAACTTTTTCAAATAAGTTGTTAAACTTTAATTTAAACAAGCTCTGTAAACAGCACGATTTAGATCCGTTCACAACTAGTGTGTCCTCAGCCAGGAAGTGCTTAAGCCGAAACTTTTTCATATAAGTTTAACTTTGACGTACCTAATGATTTTTATGCAGTGCGAGCAACATTGTAGTATAAGTAATAGTTAGTCAGTAACTTGATGTAAATGTCCATAGAACTTACTTCTTTTCTGTTTTTAAAAGTGGAGACTTGTAATTGGCTGACAGTCTTATTTACTGATCTTGTCCTGTCTGTCTTAGCTGCAAGTCTTCCATAGTGCTTAAATAAATTTAAAAAAACCCTCCGCTGGACATAATTCTCTCCAGTCTCTCCCAACAGCGATTCAATTAAACATAAAATGAAATTCTACAGCGCGTAGAGCAATTTATCAACCTTATCACTGCGTATGTACTTACATGGTGTAATGTAATGTATACTTATGTACATCGTGTTATCTGTCGTGTCTTATCTATTGCGTGGGTGACATTGCCTAGTTTTCTTTTACATTTAGACATTTTGAAGTGATAACTTCTTATGGGAGGGTAAACCGCTTCGTAACGTAACGCGTTACGGCGCCAGTCTGTCTGGCTTCCCTTTCTCTCACCCTTACGGCAGCGGTAAGCAGGATCTTCCTCTCTCACTCTAACCCACAGCTCTAGTCGTATTTTAGACAGACGCTTCCCATATTAAATAGTTCAACTTAGATTAGTTTAAGTTATCACTTCTGTCGGGCATGAATATCACTGGCACATTATAACACGACAAGGAAAAATTCGGCTGCTTTAAGAGACTAAAGAGTTTCAAGCAAGTAAATTTTCAAGCAGTCTGGTGTAGTTTGTGGCATTTATTTTACCGACTTCAAAAAGGAGGAGGTTCTCAATTCAGTTGTATTTTTTTAAATGTTATTTACCTCGTAACTCCGTCATTTGTGAAAAAATCTTTTTTCGTGTAAAAGTTTGTTTGTTCCAATTGGTCCCATAGAAATTTCATCAAAATCGGTTTGGTTGTTTAGTCAAAATAGCTGGGGAAAATAGAAAATATATCATCCAAGTAAACGACATTGCGTGTTTTGCTTTCCTGTGACTTTCCAGTGGTGTTGTTAGGTGTAGGGTACCTACCAAGGAAAAGAGAAAAATTAAAAAATATTTACAAAAAAAACACAACCGACTTCTAAATAAAAAAAAAGAAAAACACCGATTTCCGAAATTAAACTTATTTTATACTTTGTAGTGTTTTTTTTTGGAAGTCGTTTGTATTTTAATTTATAATCTCAGATTTATATATATAGAATTAATGCTACCAGCGACATGCTACAACTTTTGACAAAAAAATAAAACCGACTTTGATATAAAACAGTGAATGCGTAGGTAAATTTTCCTGAAGTCTCATTTCCAGTGAATGAAAGTTTTCAGGAAAATTAAAGTAATAATTGTAAATAATTGTTGCGAAACAAGCCATTTGACAAGTGCCTGGACCCTGGTGTACGTCATTTCAGTAACCCCATTCTTGTCCAAAATGGTAAACAATTATTTTTCCTTAAGAATCACGAATTTCCTGCACATAATAACTTCATAAAGAATGCTCGAAGTGCTAGGTGATAACAATGCACCGTTTAACTTTCATGCAATAACTATTATTTAAGGCGAAGTTGCAATATTTTAAACATTTTTAAACTCATGAATTATTATTATAAATGAAACTAGCTTTTTGCCCGTGGCTTCGCTCGCGTTAAAGTAAAAGCCTATTACCGTCTCCAGGGTCTCAGCTATCTCTGTACCAAAATTCATCAAGATCGGTTCAGCGATTAAGCCGTGGAAGCGTAAAAAAAAACAAACAAACACTTTAACATTTATTAAAATAAGTTCTAATTAGGATAATCTCTTTGATAAAACATTAAGAAGAAGACACTAAATCGCTTTTTCAAACTTGTTAAAAACGACCCTTGCTAAGAGAATCAATAAGAATTCACCAAACCATGTTAAAATAATACATTTACGGCCATAACTTTGTGAATCAAGGATTTCGCCACAGCATGGCGTCATTTTAAAACAATGGAATCATAAAACCGTTATTTTCATTTGAATGTGTTCCAAATATAAATGTTTCGTGACTACCCGCGGTTTGCAGCACGCGAGTTGAGATGTTAAATAATCATAAAAGTTCTTGTGTGAGGTTATGTTTGTTACCAGATTGTTAACGTTATTTATTTTTATTTGACTATTACGATAATTTTGTAACTAGGGGCGTTGACCTTATTGTGGCTTTGACCTTGTTCTTGTAAAAACAAAAAAAAACACTAAAAAGTAGATAGGTATAAAATAACTTTAATTTCGGAAGTCGGTGTTTTAGGTTGTTTTTTCGTTTTTTGACACCGACTTCCGAAATTATCTTATAAGTTATTTTATACTTTGCAGTGTTTTAATTTGGAAACCGGTTGTATTTTTGTAAAATTTTGCACTTGTTAGTGGTGATACGATACATAGCGGAATGATCGCATTACAAACACAAAAAAAAAAGAATTCAGAACCTCCTCCTTTTTTGCAGTCGGTTCAAAATACTGGCAACTATGAAGAGCGCTGTAAGAATATCTAAAATCCATTTTGTTTGACCAAATTCGTTTAAGATTTGCAGCCCGTTAAAAAAATGTTATGTCTCCAAAGTGTTGTTTTCATTTTTGGAAATATGTAAACTTCGTCTGCAATACAAAACGGGTCAAGTGCGTGTTGGGCCACTCGCAGTGAATGGTTCCGTAGTTGCTAGTCCCGTAAACTATGACCAAATAATTTCACTGTACTCTTAAGAACACAAGGTTTAGGTCATTTTCTATGGAATTATTACAAAGTTTTTATTTATCCAGTTTCATTTTATAAGTTGGTCGACTTTTACTCGTTGCTTACTAGGCTCAAAACGTTAATACGTTTTGAGCCTAGTAAGCAATGCTAGTTTTCCTTTTAAATTCGTTATATATGCTACTGTACCATAATTATTTTCACGTCTCCAAAAATAACCGTTTCAGCTGGCTGAGGGGAGGCACACTTGAGTCTAACAAAAACAAAATGCTTTGACTTTGCTCAGTATCTCTGAGCTAAACTGCGGATAGACAGGCAGATAGACAGACGGTCATGGCGAAACTATAACGGTTCCTTGTTCACTACGGAACCCTAAAAATGGTAGGTACCTGATAAACTATTACATTTTTGACCACGCCATCTACCGGCAGATTCCAACATCAGACCGATCAACAAGTAGTCGGAAAGTTCGTGAAAAGCTTCGTGTTTCAGAAGCGCTTTCAGTTGAATGCTGCCACGGCTTTAGTATAGATGGCGCCACTTTATGTTTGTTCACTTTCAGAGACTAAATTTCGAGGCAACTGATATTAATTTCCTTTCCTGTTGGTTGGGGACTGAGCAATTAGGTACTGAGATTGACGACAGATGGCAGTACTGGTTTCGAATAGGGTTTGTTGAGCAACCCACTTGCCGGCAGTCTCGGGTAGGCAGATTGGCCAGGTATTTTAGAACTCTCTTCCTTATATAATGTAACAATTTAGCTTTGCCTAGTTGTGACAAAATTAATTTCTTCTATCCATAACATGTTGCTTTTTGGATATAATATTATCTACTTGTTTTTCCAGACAGTTTCAAAATTTATAGAATAGTATTGAAAGCATTTATTCGATACAGACACAATAAGCACACAGTAAATGGTTCAGATTAAAGTGAATAGAAGTCACTCTGGCAGGCCTTAAATGATGGAACTACGAAGGAAGTTACACCATCATCATCGTCATCAGCTGGGAATCATCGACTGCTGGATTCATACCCACCGAGAGGCATAGCAGAAAGGAATGCAGGGTTCATACCCTGCTGCGGAATTCGTTCGAAAGAGTCACCACGGCCCTGGAACGCAAAGGGCTTTAGAAGGAACACGGATGGGTTTTAGTCAGTAAGAGTCTGACACGCCCCACCCAGAGCGGAAGAAGTCATTTGATGATTTCCCATCCTTAAAAAAAAAGCTCTAATTAATAAGTGTCTCTAACGAACATTCATTTCAATAATCAAATCCAGAACATCACGTTCCTCCTCCACCCATGCGCCCACAACCTACAGAGCTGCAACTATCAAACTAATTCCTCATTAATATCACGACCAATAACCTTCAATGATTTGATCGCCAATATGCTCACAGCCTTATTATAAAGCGTCAAATCGTTTAATTCACAGAGCACTGAACTTCAAGCCGGCAGCGACTAAGATCAAATCCATTCTTAATTCTTTATCGGACACCAAAACAAGTTATATTATAGCTATACAATCATAATAGGTTCCATTATCGTATTTCCTGGTTTAAAAATCTAATTGATGAAATTGAATAATCCCTAAGGCACAATTTAATTATAACTTTTATTGAATTTATTTATTTATTTGGTTAACCAACAATTGTTTATACATCACATCACAGTTACATTATATCTTATTTTACAAGTGCAACAATTAATTAAAGGTTAACACCTCATGCACAATTTTTGGTAACAATAACCTACAGTATTGTGGTACTAACTCTAAAATTTTTTTATAAAATATTAGCTTTTTACTTAATATTTAAAATCTGAATAAAAATAAGCTACGTAAAGTTCATATAAATTAGAATTAAATCATTTGAAGTAAAAAATTCCATATTTTGTCGAGTTATGCACACATAAATGTATGAGGCAGTCGACTTTTTTTTCGCGATTTCGATATTGTTCCCATAGTGAAAGTTGTTCATAATGATGAGTACAATGACCCCTTAAGAGGTATTGTGTTTATTCTGTTACAGGTTGTATAAAATGATAAGAACTAATTAGGCTTTTCGGTGCTCTGTGGTATAACTGGACTAGAAAATTGGCTCAGCCTCATTTGCATTAGCGCTAAATCACCGAAAATGTGCAATCTGCCAGAACAAGCTCCACACGTATCTAATGGTTATTAGATATTTAGATTTAATGTTCACTATAGAATTTAGTTTCATGCGTGTGCTTACAGAATGATTTTGGCAATGTCCAAAAATTTAGATAAGTACGTGAATTGAATGATAGATTACATCAACAGGATTTTGTCACAAGGAATTTGCTTACTAATTGCGAATTACCTACCTACCCTTATTCCAAAATCATATTTATTTGGTTTTGATCAGGTCTGGTTTTTGTGTTACAGCTACTAGGTACCACTAACATAATTTTCCCTTAAGCGTGTAAATTCCGACTTTTTTATTTTTCAATAAAGTAGTTTTAGTAATTTCAGTTTACGGAGTTATTTTATGCTTAAATAACGAAGAAAAAGTGTTCATATGATTCTGTCAAGTTTCTTTACATTTATGGTGAAATCATTTTTAAAACTCAAAAAAGAAATTCTGCACCATGACATTTAAAAAAAATGTGTGCTTTATTTTGGCATTTTTCAATATAAAAGGATAGTTGAGTATACTGACGTGCCATCTGCTACACATCTAATCTCTAATATGATAACGTGCCTGTATTAGAATCACCTGAAAACTTCAGTTTTCGTCTCAAAGCACCACTTCAAAATCATATGACAGGAAAACTGTTCGTGTCTCAATAATTCTAATTTCAGTTCTATGATACTTAAGCAAGTTCTTAACATAATTAGTTAAAAAAAATCTTGTGACACACAAAAAGTGTTTTTTTGTTGACCAGTGTTCCATAGCAGTGGTTAGATAATACTATCTAATGTAATAATTGGTCTATCATGCACAATGCTGGTCATTGGCCGCTCTTTCCCGTTTTCATAATCCTATATTTTAGTTTTATGATTTTCCGTTTTTTTTTACTGTTGACCTGTCTCTTTGTGTGTGTGTGTCTGTGAGTTGTTTTGTCTGTGTGTCTGTTGTTTTTTTTGGCTTGCGTTTGACCATTATATCGCCTGATGGTAAGCGATGATGGGGTCGAAGATGGAGCACGCTTGCCTAGAAGTGTATAATAGTATTTGAACTTCTGTAAGATGTCTGTAACATTAGCTACTTCCTTTTTTCGAAGTCTCTTAATTAATAAACTTAAAACATAAAACGCTTGTGTTCTCTGAAGAGTGAAGCAGATCTGTATAACGCACTTTGCGCCAATTATATTTACTTCCAATACAGCAGGGGCTATATCACCTAGCGGGCGTAAACGAGGATCATTCTGCCGAGATATTCCAAATAAAAAAACCCAGTTAAACTATGCCCGACCCGGGAATCAAGCCCAGGACTTTATACTAAGTAGTAGCTCTTGCAACCACTAGATCAACGAGTCCATTTTTAACGTTCTTAATCATAATAGTAGCCGCATGTCTTTATTTCAAAGCTTGATATTATTACCGTGGCCCAGTTCCCTTGTCAATTTGCGTGCCAAATGCTAATAATCTAGAAATATTCCTAGCTTATAGTATAGTACCTAGTAGTTCCTAGAAAGCAATGGCTTACACGTGGCTGCTTAACTATTAACTGCTTCAATACGAGGAAATTTAGAGAACATTTAATATTCATTGACATTTGTCAAATGCCCCGATAGAAGGTTACCTTAGCTGTGAGTATAAAGTACGGGCAAAGCGAGAGCGGCGTTTTTTTTTTTAATATCGCGTCGTGGGTTGAGATAGGAGTCTTTTGGCCTCGTACAGGTATTTTTACGTTGAAAGCAATTACATATTATTCTTAGGTTGGTATAAAATATAGCTGGTCAGTACATTTTGTCGAGTTATGCACACATTGATAAATGTATGGGGCAGTCGATTTGTGCCCCAATGGTCTTCAAAAGGTTAAAGCCATAATCATTAGTATTTATGAAAAATTCTGCAAAGCAGGAACTCTTAATGATCAACACCTGCTTGCGTAACTTATGAAGCACTTAGGCCAAAACATTTTTATCGATAGTCGCTGCCATAAAACCATCCCTATTCTCATCGAAGCAGGATCGACTATAGCTATTCAATATTATGATTCTGTTGGAGATGTGTTTTTAGCTGGTGCTTCACAAACGAGCGTTAAGTACAATAATCTGCTGGCACTACATCCGAGAAGGGGCGCCTGAAACGTTTTACGGTTCGCGTACACCTAATCCATCAGCCGGCGACCGAACTATGCTCGTACTTCTACGTTTTCGACCGAACTCGGCCGATCGAACCAAACATAGCGCGGACTACAATATAAGTAATATGAAACATTGGGAAATGTATGCTACTGTTAATGCTACGCCTCGTTATCATAAGATGTTGCTTAAAGTAGTGTTTCCACTCACATTATTTTCTATTAGGTATGTTTGGTTTGATTAGCTGAGTTTTGAGGCGCGTTTACTTCTCCATACCACATATTGAAACATATTGTAAATATGAGCTCTCTTCAAACCCACACATGAGCTGTGTTGTGACCAAGAAATGCTTCAGCTAACAATTGGTGTTAATAACACAGAAGGCATTTCTTTCACGTCTCAACATTCTTCAAGAACTGGTGGTAAGAAGCGAAAATGGAAGAAATAGGAGATGCCAATTAAGGCCGATCAAAAGCGGTTCTGGTTGGCTAGCATTCAGAAGCATTTTTAAATACGTTTCAGCCGCATGACGTATTAGGTGTAAGCACGCCTGGCGTTACAACTCGGCGCCAGCGTGGGCCGCACGATCTAAAGGTCGTATGTAAATCACAGTTCCTAGAAAGGGTAATCTGGATGCGATACTACCATTACTACCTACCCATTTTGTTTATTTTGTAAATGTGTCATTAAGGTAATTCGTCACTGACAATATATCGGTCTGCACTGGTAAACCGGTGCCGTCTAGTAAATAGTGCTGAAATAAAGACAAATCTAAAATAAAACCGGCCAAGCGCGAGTCGGACTCGTGTACCCCTTTGTACACGAGTCCGACTCGCACCAGACGAATAACATATTTTAACGTGTTACTTTAAAATCATAGACTTCTTATAGGTTTTCCTATAATCTATAGGTAAAAATCCGTATTTTTTTTTTCATTTTGGTCTAAGTAGTTTCGGAGGTAAAGGTCAATTATTTTCTTTAATAACTTCGGAATGGAATATTTTAATATACCCTTAAAATAAGCCCTTTCATTTGTCATATCACACGGTACAGTTATTTTTTTTTTTTTAGTTTTCTCCTGGGTACCTAAAAGTGACCCATTTCCCAAAATGTATTTATTTTCGTTACGCGTTCGTGTATAGGTCACAGAAGATTATATGTGTAATTTCGACTGAATCGGTCCAGAGGATTCGGAGAAAGTTGGCTGTGATAGACGGACAGACAGACAGACAACCGAGTAATCCTTTAAGGGTTCCGTTTTCCATACAGAGGTTCGGAACCCTAACAAACAATCACCCAGCAGCTGACGAATTTCTTTTAACACGAATAATGCTGATTTTTACAAGCTTTTATTTTAACTTGCTCTGCAAAGAAAGGCCATCTATAAACTTAATGATCGGGGCTCCATATCTGCTTATAAATTAGATTGCATTCATTCTTCTGATAATAATATCTAGTATTGATTTATTACATGCTGACACCACTCGCAGATAATAGTGAGCATTGCTAACTTAGGGCATATTATGTGTATGCGTAAAAGAAACGGATCATAAGATTTTAGTAGTCTCACTTACTCAACACTTTTTTGTGTTTTTATTTTCTGTTTAATTAATGGTTATTAAGATTGAAATATGTGAGTACCATTTACCTAATTTTTTTTTAGAAAATGAATAAGTACCTCTGCTGGTTATACTTTGTTCTTATAAGTAGCATACTCTGGGTGTATCGTCCTCACATAATATTAAATTAATTTTTGTATACCAAATTTTGTAAAATCATTATTTGAAAAGAGTAACTATGGAGTTTCTTGTCCGTTCTTCTCCATAAGAATCTACCTTTCCGAATGGACAGTAGAGTCACTTTATTAATGTAATATTATTATTTTACTGAACTGTATATGCTGACGTTCAAAAGTGCCGTTTAATGGCCTAATTGAAATAAACGTTTTGACTTTTGACTTTTGACTTTTTTCAACAGCATAATAGACTGGTACCGACAGCACATTAGGTTCAAGATAAGCGTCTCCCTCCCCCCTTCCCCCCAAACAGTCGTCACGTAATGTCAAGAAATGTCAGAATTTATACTAACTACCCACACACCTCGAAGTTATAATGATATCAATAAGTATTTATAGCTAATTCTTTGCACGCATGTGTCCTACCTACGTAACCTTTAAAAATGTTTTGTGCTGATTAAAATCATAAATTCTTTACCTACTGAAGTTTGAGTTTCGGTTTGAGAATTTTCCAAAAGCTGGCTTAACAAATCTATCTAATACTAAACTCCACTTCTGTTTTATTTTCACACTTTTTCTGTCCCTTTTTCTCAAGAACCGTGTGTAGAAATAATAAGTAGCTAATGGTACTCAGTGACTTTCTATCAGAGGAAGAATTTCCTTATCTGATCGGTACTTTCAGTGACTACTGCTTACGGGCAACTAGTTCGATCCAGCCCGTCCCTAGCTGTCCTGCCCCCAGCGACGCCCTAAGCTGAGGCCCGTACCCCACAGGGGGTGCCCTTAGCGTGTAGTCGCTTAGTTTGTAAGTTTTTTATAAGCCCTGGCTGGTGGCTTAAATATTATATTAAAGGCACCACAGGCAAGCCCGGTTAAGCAGTCGACAACCTAATAGGTTAAACTGCGAACGCTACTCACAAAAAAAAAAGCCTACAGACAAGCAAACAATTTTACCTTTTTATTCATTACTTTGTTATTTATATTTTTGTTTATAATTTAGCCTGTGCTGTCCAACTGCTGGACATAAAGCTTACCCCGAATCCTTCCAGGTATATTTTTCCCGAGCCACCCCCAACCAGCCCTTGCGGTAAGCTTCTAAGTCGTCACGCCACCTCGTTACTTTTGATTATTTAACAGTTGTAAGGTTACACAAATAACTTTGGTCCAAGGAAACAAAAACACGATACAAAAATAAACCGTTTGGCAAGTTCCCGTTGATCCTATAAAAGTTCATGTTGATTTACCCAAGGGATCAAAAGAAACCAAACACGCATCAAACTTGTATTTACAACAAAAGGGCCAGAGATACAAATAAAACACCTTTCTCTTAGTTGTAAAGGATTCTTCCTAAAACCACTTAACCTGGAAAGTAGGACCAAACAAAGAGTGGTGCTTTGAGTATGAATTAATCAAACTCTAAAAGTTGTCTAATCAAATTTTGTAAAAAGGTGAAATTGTTTGTGTTATTTATGATAAAATTTGGGACCGACAACAAAAATATTTTACAGATAGATCGTTAAGTCTACTATTCCACGGTTCGAATGTAACTATGTACTTTAATAAAAATAAAATTTGTAGTTCAAACATTCACAACATTCGTTCTTGTAAACAAAGACACAAGAATCAACAGAATCCTACAGATCATTCTGATTCTGATGCAACACGTGAAAGAAGCGGACATAAGTCTTCTGCAATCGTTTGATGTTACACAGACCAAAGAAAACTTCAAAGCCTTACAGGAAATGCTATTTTAAAATTATTAGAGATCAAAATATTACAGTTGTTTTATTACATTGACTCATAAAATGTGGACGCTTCTGGTAAACAGGAAGACCTGGGTTTGATTCGCGTGTTGGGAAAGAAGTAATTAGGTAGGCTTTTTCAGGGCAAATAAAAATACATACAAATGCAGTGCAGGTGCACTTTAAAAGTAAATTCACACTTCTGCCTCGTCCTACTAGATTAGGCGTAATGTTAAATTGTCATGTTACAACAAATGTAGACCGGCTCCAGGGCGTTCGTAAAGCAATTTCGGAAGGGCTCCTGGATTCTCTGAAAGTTTTAGACTGTCATGTAAGACATTGTTTTATTAATACTCGCAGTTCCAAGTCTGGTCCTTTGTCGCACATCACATACAGAGATAGCTAAGGATTACTTTATTGTTCTTCAACGTCAACGACAGCTCTATTAACTGCTCACAGCTTTCATGGAACATGATCCTGTATGGACTGATACTATATGGATCTCTAGGAACACTAGCGTGTACCTCATAGTTTATTTATTATGTGTATATGACGATGAAATTTATTTCAGTTCTGTTTGTCTGTTTTAGTAATAGTCAAAGATTTGTTTTAATTACTGAACATTCAAGCTGTTATTAAAAAATGGGTAAAATTTGGATGTTTTATTGCCGTTTGCGGAACAGGGTGTAAAGTTCCGCAAACCTCCATGGGAAAGCGAGGATCGTTCGAGATGTTGTGTCTAGGGGGAAGCCCCGGGAAAAACCTTGTCTAGCCTTCACTTTATGTGGCTGTATATGTCGTTGCCATATCGTAGAATTGGCTTTTCTAAAAAGCAAAAGGTTGCAAAAGGTTTTTCCCGCGGCTTCGCTTCTGTGCCTCACTTTTTGGTGTGCGTGGCCTAATATAACACTTAGAGAAAATGTATCTTTCAATTCATTAAAAGAAAAAAAAACCCCTAAACACAACACCTCGAAAGATCCTCGCTTTCCCTTGGAGGTTTGCAGAACACGCCCTGTTCCGCAAACGTCAATAAAGCAATAAATTTTACCCATTTTACAATAACAGTTTGAATGTTCAGTAATTTAAACAAAATGAAATAAATTTATACCGCTCTGTTGTAATCATTAACGGTGGTTCGTTATTTTAATTATTATTTTCCCTGATCACGTTACCGACCACGGTTCTGTAGTAAATTTATCTAAATCTTAAATCAACCGCAATAGTCTTCATATTGTTGAATTTGTAACAGATTGTGAAGACAAGACTAAAAGTACAAACATTACAGTTGAGCACTTAATAAACATAACATCAAGCATGTACGCCCACACCTACATATACATCCTTACTTTGCCAGTTACTATCCCACAAAATTCAGTGTCCAGGCTGCGTGCAGGGTGCGATCGGCGGCGGCGAACTCTCGCGTCCGGCTCTGGTTGAATCCATGGTCCGGAGGCTTGGGAAGCGGTCACCTCCTTCTGCGAAGCAGTATTGCTAGCAAAGGAAGAGGCGGGCCGCGCGAGGGAAAGATAAGGCCTTCGCCCCAACCGCCGCTACAGAAGAAGACGGCCGGGGCGTCGGGAGTCGCAGGGCGATCCCCGGCCACCGTAGGCGCGGGCCTGCGGACAGCGAGTGTTGGGTGGCTAGCGAGCCACCCAACACTCGCTGTCCGCAGGCCAGGCACCATCGACCCGGGCCTGGTGGTGATCGTACAGCGGTACGATCACCACCAGGCCCGGGTCGATGGTGCGTTGTGTTTGTTGTGCCTCAAACAGATGTCAGCATAGAAGACGGGGCCCGCTAGGGCCAGAGCCTGCCAGGGTTGCGGAATTTGTTCGAAAGAGTCACCGCGGCCCTGGAACGCAAAGGGCTTTATAAGAAACACGGATGGGTTTTAGTCAGTAAGAGTCTAACATGCTGTTCCGCTCCACCCAGAGCGGAAGAAGTCATTTAATGATGTCCCATCCTTAAAAAAAAAAAAAACAAAAAAAGGCTGCGATCCAGAAATCTCAGATAGAAAAACCGGTTTATTCCCGCTGTCCCCGTACACCGTGTCCCCGTCCTACGGGGACAGCGGTACTTCAATTAAATATTTAAAAATACTTCCCGTTGTCCCCGTACACTGTCCCCGTCCTACGGGGACAGCGGTACTTCAATTAAATATTTAAAAATACTTCCCGTTGTCCCCTCCCCGTACACTGTGAATATAGTTGAATAAAATAAGTAAAAATTATTGCCCACAGTCCCCGTTTTTTCATTTTTCTGTAGTATTATGAATGTGTGCGTTGGCATCTTTTACCCAACAAACAAAGTGTATGGAAATATTGGTAGATTGGTCTTGGTACGCGGTAGATTAATATCGCACATTTCGTCCACATTTCGCCAGTTAAGTGTCTCGTGTAATGACATCAATCGCTAATCGCGCATAAATCCAGACACCGGACTGCTGCTGCGAAAAGGGTATAATTTAGACGGCCACCAAAAACATTTTTAAGACTCTAAGCCTAGCCACCAAATAAAATAAACAACTCCAAACAAAATCAATTGACTTTATTATGAGGGCTATATAATATTAATAAACTATATAATATTATGATCCAAAATAAATGAAATAACATCAGCAAAATCACAAACCTTGCACAAATATTATTTTTGGTTCCTAAAATGGATCAACGGTCACCAAATCCCATCCAACTCAAAGATTAGTATAGGTTAATTTCTTCTTTAAACAAAATGTGTAGGTTAGGTTAGGTTAAAACTGTGACCTCCAACGCACGAGCCGAGCGAGCGAAGCGAGCGGTGCCGCGGCAGCGGCCGGCGAGTGCTAGAAACGACTTGCATTAATAGAAGTTGTGTTATTTGTGTAAATTTAATAATTGTTTTTTTTTACCTCAAATTAAAATTCGAATACAAATAAATAAATTTTGTTTTATTCCCCTTTTCTTTTTCCCATGCTAAAAAACTAAGCTTAAACAATGCAGATTTAAGAGGACAACGACTCGTGAAAAGTTTACTTCCCGTTGTCCCCGTTAGCCGAATGTACGTTACGGGGACAATTGGAAATAAATTTAATCACGTCCCGCTGTCCCCGTGACGGGGATATGGCATACGGGGACAACGGGAATAAACGGAAAAACCCAATAACATTTCCCGACCCGGGAATCGAACCTAAGACCTCATGCTCGTTGCGGAATTTGTTCGAAAGAAGCAACACGGATGCGTTTAAGTCAGTAGTAGTTTTTGACACTCCGCTTTCGATTCGCCCAGAGCGCATGGAGTCATTTGATGATATCGCATCAAAAAAAAACAGGACCTCGTGCTCAGCGGTGCCGCTTGGACAAAAAAGAGTTTCATTATGAAGGGTATAATTTATAGACCGTTAACTTGATGATTGTTATAACTAAACCACTATTCATCAGTCTATCAGTCGATCTGGATCAGTAAACATGGCGTATTAAATATCAGTACAATCACCACTAATGATCGTCGAGAGGTCCCGGTTGTTTGTTTTAACGTTATCACTTTATTTAATACTAAAATGTTAATAAACAAACTCATTTATCATGGCCGTCAACGGGTTCCATAAGCTTGTAGTTTGATCCATGGATAAGGCGGTTTTTTTTTATTTGATCAAATTTACATTATATTTATACAACGTGTAATATAATAACATATTTATAATGCACTTTTACTATGGTACCAACCCCGAAACCGAAAAAAATCAACCGTTCAGTACCTTTTGTCGCGCACAGAAATATATGGGGTAGTCGATTTTTAGGGTTCCGTACCCAAAAGGTAAAACGGGACCCTAGTACTAAGGCCCCGCTGTCCGTCCGTCCGTCTGTCTGTTCGTCTGTCACCAGGCTGTATCTCATGAACCGTGATAGTTAGACCGTTGAAATTTTGTCGGTGTCAAACAAACGAAGAATCAACATAAAACATCGTTGTAGTGTTTTTTATTATTTGGAAGTGGGTTGTTTTTTTGTTGTATCTTTTTTCCTTTTATATCATTACTCTCCCTCTTCATCCATAAACTGTCTATAAAAGAGATTACTAAGATTTGAATCCATCACACAGTAACACAGTGGCACCATAAATCTAGTGAGAGATAGGTACTTTACTCTTCACTCCGACTCTCGTTTACAATCTCGCAGTACCTTAACCCGCTATAAACCAGCCGTTTTGTGACAAAACAACTGGAGATGTTTTATTTTACTCGTTGTCACGTTGAACGTACTTGAACATATATTTTCGATGTAAGTTTGTTTCTTAGTTTTTGTTTTGTTTAGAATTTCAAATTCAATTCCGTGCTAAATGTAAACTTAACCTTTCAATTCTTAATGTTTCGTAATGACTGGCGAGCCAATAATATTTTGATTTGAATTTGCAACCTCATCCAAAATTCTATATGGCACTTCTGTATCTCCTTGGTAAATAAAATTATTGTAAATCGTTCTAAATAATCGTACAAACGCCAGCACATCAAGCTACATCAATATGTCAAATTCCTTTAATAGATTTGTAGCGCCATCAATAAAAAACTAAGAAGTGAAATTTGTACGGCTACAAAAAGAACCGCAACGCCATCTATTCTGTCAGTGACGAACTACCAACGAAATCCTGCATCGCGCCACAAAAGCTCTCCGTGCAATTTGAACATATACAACAGTCCGAATATCAACTATCGGGCAGTTTCCCACCAGACATAACAACCGTCTGGTCGAAGGATCCTCCCATTTCAGTGGAGGTATGCGAGACTTTACTCTCTGTTCCGCATACCTCTATAGATTTTCTACTTTATCGCTAAAGCATTAGGGAAAATTTGACAGTTTCGGGTAGCTTGATGTGCTGGCGTCTGTAAATACCAAAAAATACCACCTGATTTAAAGAAACAAAAAGAAAGCCCGTTTATCTTCTGCAAAACGCTGAAAAATTAAGATTATGAAAATCAAAGCTTCTTTTCAAAGTAATAAGATATTTTTTTTAGGGGAAACCTTCAAAAGGCACCTGGACTTTTGGGGTAAAGACCAGGGAGTGTGGGATGTTTACCTCACTAAAACCACCCCGGTGATCACCATCACATAAAAGGGGCCCCGTTACCTCTTGAAAGACCATTCCGGAACCCCCTTTGTGCAACGTCTGTTAGGGCACATCCCTGGGGAGACTGTAAAGGGGTCTCCCCTTAACCTCGCTGTTTGCGGCAGCACGTGATCACTGTGCCACCGGCTTTTCTGGGATCACTGGCAGACAGAGTCCCCACTCTGAGCGCCCGAAAGTAATAAGACCTAGTTAGAAAATAATACACGCAAAAGCTTCCTCAAAAAATCCCTTCCAGATTTCACAATAGAGTTATTATAATTTATTACAAGTCTAATTTATTATTGAACCTGATACACTAGCATGGACCTAATTATTTCGTAAGTTTGCCTTAGCCTTGAAGAACCTACCTAACGAATTAGGTTACGCTACCTACGTCCACACAATATTTATGAGGGAGAAAATTTAATGAACTCACATCGATAAAACCATGACGTTGAAGTAGACGCTTATTTTATAGGGTTTTTCAAAGGTCTGTCAACAAAGCTAAACTAATATTATACAGGGGTAAAATTGTGTGGAAAAATCCGGCCAAGTGCGTGCCCGACCACGCAGTGTAGGGTTCCGTAGTTAACCGTCTCCTTAAACAAGTACTTCACTATTATTAGATTACAAAGTTACAAATGCACTTGGTTTTAAGTAATTTTTAATGGAATTATTAGATTTAAAAAAAAAATGTACTTCAAGATTTTATTCTACCACTTTGTCGGCATGATTAATATGTATATCCATACCAAATTTCAACTTTCTAGCGCTAAGCGTCTCTGAGCTAAACCGCGGATAGACAGACAGACAGACGGACATGGCGAACCATAAGGGTTCCTTGTTGACTACGGAACCCTAAAAAAGATTCTCTGGAAGCCTTTCCATAACATTTGTCCAGTCTACCCGGATGCAGCAGAATTTTTGACTGGAGCGACTGCCCATCTAATCCTCTGGCATGACTGGTATCAGATTTTCTGGCTTCTGACCCCGTAACGACTGTCAAAGATCCGTTTCAATCCCTACTACCCGAGCCACGCAGGAAACTAGGTATGTTAAGATGGTCACCCATCTACGGACCAACTTCGGCAAGTGTACCTTAACACAAAAACAGAAAACGGAAGTACTTATCCGATTTTGATTTTTTTTTTCACTTATTGCGAGACATATTATTGCTTACAACCATGGTTGCTTTTTATTCTGAAAAATCCACAGTGGGACCTACATGGGAGCGAGGCTGTGGTAAAAGAGTTAGTCATTATTCTTTTCAGTAAGGGCCATGTACGATCAATTTATTTTAAGGGCTCTTGTTCACACATATTATCTTGGGAAAAGGTCTTATCTTAAACCTCCGTTCGTGCTGAAATGTTCATGAAAAATAACTAGCTGTGCCCGCGGGTGAGGCTAGAGAAAAGCTTTTATAGAATAAGTTCAATTTAAGTTACTGACATTGGTTCCGCGTCTTTCTTCGCATATACTTTTATTTCAAACTAGCTGTACCCCGCGGTGTTACCCACGGTTAATATATGTAGCCTATGTGTTAATCCAGGGTGTCAGCTTCCTGCATAACAAATTTTATCAAAATTGGTCCAGCCGTTTGCGCGTGAAGAAGTAACAAACATACACACACACTCACAAACTTTCGCCTTTATAATATTAGTGTGATGTGATGTGATATATGTAGTGTGAAAATACAAAGACCTCGAAGGTGCGAAATCTTCACTTAAACACCTATTGTTACGTCGTTTACGGCATAATATTTGGAAGAAAGTCTATTGATTGATGGATTATACACTTTTTCTCCAAATTTGCATTGGCAATTTGTTTATATCTATATTAATGAGACTAATCACTAATTATAAAAACAATAAGGGAAAGAAATGCCTACAAAAGAATTTTACAAGACCAGTGAGCCGTCTTCCCATATGGTTTTTGGAGATCCTTGGAGATACTCAATATCAATGTTCAGGAAACGAAACACCAATGACAAAATTCTATATATCTAAAGCTTTAAAATTATTTAATTGCTGTATAGCACTCACCCTGTTCCGTAAAAGAATAGCACCATCCCATCACTTCCCGTGGGTGTCATAAGAGGCGACTAAGGGACTCACCAGAGAATGGACAGCAGCATTTTCTGTGCATTGCAACAGCTACACTGCGATCGCCAACCCGCCTGCTAGCGTGGCGATTATAGCACCCCCCCCCCCCCCTTCTTCTCCAGCAGTGGACGTCGCTGGTTGAATACATGGTCCGGAGCGGAAAGGCAAGGCCTTCGCCCCAACCGCCGCTACAGGAGAAGACGCCCCGGGCGTCGGGAGTCGCAGGGCGATCCCCGGCCACCGTAGGCGCGGGCCTGCGGACAGCGAGCGTTGGGTGGCTCGCTGTCCGATTACCACCAGGCCCGGGTCGATGGCGCGTTGTGTTTCACGTGCGCCTCAAAGAGATGTCAGCATAGAAGACGGGGTCCGCTAGGGCCAGAGCCTGCCAGGGTTGCGGAATTTGTTCGAAAGAGTCACCGCGGCCCTGGAACGCAAAGGGCTTTAGAAGGAACACGGATGGGTTTTAGTCAGTAAGAGTCTGATAGGCCCTTCCGCTCCACCCAGAGCGGAAGAAGTCATTTGATGATTTCCAATCCATAAAAAAAAAATGCAGTGGACGTCTTTCGGCTGATGATGATGACTCACCGTGGTGGTAGCTCCACTGGTAGAGAAAACTATGAAATATCAAGCTCCGTAGTATGAAATTCTGTAAGCCTTGTTCCTGTCCTTGTCCTTGTTCAAAAACATAAAGTCCTAACTACCTTAACATTATACGCGGAGCCGGCAAACTGTGTCATTTTACAATGGGGTCATTAGAAACCTATAAAAACATAGAACCCACGAATCCCTTTCTGCGAATGAGGTTACAATAACAGTAAGACCTACTTATATCGTTTGATCTCCAGACGATGTCTAGCCTTATAAATGGGCACATTATACTACCCCCTACCCTCGAATTTCTATGAACAAAGAATGTGCTGTTGAATAATTTTGCCGAGGGTGTAAAGAACTTATTTGTGCCATTTGCACGCATGTGTAAACTTGTTCTGTAACGCCTACTGTGCGTGACACATGTTTCTTTGGACTGCTATGTTGGTCTTGTGATTTGCTGTGTAGAGGTCCTAGGTCAGATTCTTGAGTCGGTCAATATTACTGGAGGTTCCTTGTGAGATTTCTTGTTGGGAATAGGCTTGCTCGTCCCAATTATGTGGGCACGCGGGACTTAAACGTTCTGAAATGTGGGTGTTCCTCCGGAAAACCTACTATAGGCCTTTATACCTCTGCCTCACCTTTCGGGGGATACTGGCGTGATGTTGTTTCATGTAAAACTTTGTGGTCAAGTCATAATAAAGTCCAGTTATTACATTATGGACTATAGAGGCTCCTGACAAAATGCCATTCTTTTAGCGAAAGCGATTGTCAAAATGCTAAAATAAATGGGATTGATCACGTGACATGTCGACAGCATTATTTTGTCATTCCCAAATTATTTTGACGTTTTGACAATCAGCAGCCATCGCTGACAGAATGACAGATTCAGATTTATTTATTGTTTGTCACAGGTGGAAATTCAGTTCTTAAAATTATTATTGTAACATGTATCACTGTAACATACCCATAAGGTGTACATTATTTAAATTTTCAATTAAATAGTTCAAATCGTCATAGTAGGTACACAAAATCACCACGGAAACATTATATTAATTACCACTCGAGAAAAAAATAAAAAATAATTATACATTCATTGTCATTTGTCATCCTTAATCATTATTATTGCATTATTATAATATTTAATGTCATTTTAGTCAAGACACTTGTCTAGAGCCTCAGGTCAACCAAAGTTAGTAGCTGTATCAATTTTATTCTTGACTAGCTTTTGCACGCGACTTCGTACGCGCATATCCCGTTCCCGTATAGTCTATAGCAGGGATGGCCAACCGGTCGATCGCGATCGACCGGTCGATCGCGGCTATTAGTCCAGTCGATCGCCGCAAGGCAAAAATATAAATACGTATAACGGACTGTGCAACTATATAAATAGGTTGGGTTAAAAAAATAAAAAATACGTCCTACTTGTATACTAAACAAATTTAAAATTAAAATTTCAAGAAGTATGTAATTGGTAGATTGCACAGGGTTTTGTCAGTAAAAAGTAGATCTTGGGTCTAGTCAAGTTGGCCGCCCCTGGTCTATAGCCTTCCTTATGAATGTGGCTAAGTATTTTCCAATTCCGACAGGTAGTT